>LR990355.1:10000000-15000000 GCA_905147345.3 Mythimna impura | reverse complement strand
TCATTTATAGTCTCGATTAAATATGCAAGGCCTCTATGGATGTACTTTTTTATATTTTTAATATATGAGTACATTATGAAGGGTCAAAGTTCACGTAAAACAGCACATTTTCAGAGGTCTTTACTAGATTAGTTTTACACTTTATGTTTTGATTTCTATGGAAGCCTAGATAATATCCACAAGATAGCTTTGTATCCAAAATATCTAGAGAAAGATGTGTAATAACATCATAATCACGTAAGAGCAGTTGTATGGAAATGTACCTACCTCGAGTTGGTCGCTCTTAAAGCATTGTTGGCAAGTAAAAATCTTGCATTAACATATTCATTGTCCATCACACCAAAAGTGTTATGGGTTCTAACTAGTTTGTATACTCGATGAAATAGTTGCCACAGCCATCAGTAATCAGGGGGCACGGCCGTGCCCCCGCCAAGCTGAGCGCGAAGCAAGCATAGCATAGCATAGTTGGCCTTATAATGTTCCCACTGTTGGGACTCAGGCCTCCTCTCTAGGAGAGGGAATGGGCCGTAATCCACCACGCGGGCCCAGTGCGGGTTGGTGGATGTCACATGTCTTCGAATTTTTGGTTCTAGGACATGCCGGTTTCCTCACGATGTTTTCCTTCACCGTTTTTAGAGCAGTGGTGATGTAATAAATTACACAAAGTAATGCGCCTGGGTGGGTTTGAACTCGCGACCTACAACTCGTAAGTCGGAGCCGTTACCACTCGGCTACCACTGCTCTTGAAGCAAACACTGCCGTATAATCCTTTACTGGAACCATTTCGCCGCATTTTCAGGCCCCTATTTGAGAACCTCTGGATAAGACCAGAACGCAGAAATTTTCGTCATCCAGTAAGCTATACTCACATACTTAAAATATAAAATTTCAAGTCTGCAGGTCATTTAGTTCCGAAGTTAAGCGAAAGCAAAGTTTCGCATTTATGACACTCACTCATGATCATCAGAATAGAACTAGTACTTCCCATAAACTCAGAGAGCTGAAATTTGGTACAGAGTTAGGGTTTAATGGCCACATAAAGGGAAAACTATAAAAAGTAGGATAATCGAAGATCTGGAGTACCTGGTGACCCTGATTAGAAAACACAAGAGCCCAACCAAACTATTAGAGATCGACATACCGCCTTTACAAAAAATATTCAACTTGGTGGGCCGCTTCATTTGATGTCAAAAATCGAAGGTCTGAAGTATTTGGTGAAGAACCCTCAGCTGGTCTCAGCTGTATTAGAGATATGGTAATGCCCCCTTCTACTATTGTTACGTAAAAAAATCGACTGTCATTGCAAAAATCAATAGGGCATGTTTCTACAAAAAGTGAAATCCCACCAAAAACATTTTGTAAAAAACTAGCCAAGTCTCGATGGAGCTGCTTGTTTATCACTAAAAAGTAATGAAATCTGGATAAAGTCGTGCCAAGTCTAAGGTTCCTTACTGCGATTTCTTTATTATTATAGTTAATGTTGTGTGATTGGTGTTTACATTGACCACAGGGGGATAAAATGATCTTCCTAAAAGGGGTGTGACCTTCGGATCACGTCATTTGTTTTTGCTCGCCAGTGCACTTATTGACGGCGTTTGAATGAGACGTGTAGCCTTTTTTTTTGTTCTTTATTGTGCTTTATATAGCTGCATTCTTTACCTGCTTAACTTTTGGAGTAGCGTAATTAGAGACACAATAGTAAGACAATGGCGCACGAACGCCGGCGTTCGTGCGAGGATCAACAGCTTAAATGTTATAAAAATATATAATAAATACGATATCTAATTTTTATCAGAACAATTTAAAAAAAACTGGCCTTCACACGAAATCAGTTTTCAGCTTGGCAATGACCGTGTTAATTGTTGTGTATTGTATATTGTTGTGCGGAAGATAATCATAAAATCGTACGAATTTCATAAAATATTTGTATGCTACTTGTGGCAACCTCTTTCTTAAATAATTTAATTATATAATTCTTTGCTGAAGTAGGTATCTAATTTCTACCTTTACTATTTTATAAAAGGCGCGAGGAATTTTCGTAAATTCATTTATTTTAATTAGATGTCAGTCGTGTAATAAATATCCATTTATTAAAATCGTATAAAAGTTGAGCTGATTCATGTTTGTTTTTTAATGCTTTCTGATAAGTAAATGTTTTTTTTTTTCAGTGCATCCTCACGACTTATATCTCAACCCTGTTTTATGACAAAAATTTAACAGTGTTTCGGCAATGTCTTGCCAACTTGAGCTTCCTGATTTTGATTTTAATGGCAATATTTGGAACAGTAACATCATTTTTGCCATTGAGTAAGTATATATTTTATTACTTTTTAAAGACATGTTCTTATTTGTTATTGATAAATTATGATTTGCCCACGCGCACGGCGCACCTGATGGTAAGTGACGAAGAATGAACGATGTGGTCGATGAAGAAGCATGCTTGCCAGAAGTAACCCTTACACGCTTGACCTAAAGATCCCCAGGTCTGTCACAGATAAAGTGTACCCACAATAAAAGTATTCATAAAACGTTTTGTGTTTGTGGGTGGGATGTCCATAGGGTTGCCAACTATACTGTTAAAAACAGTAATTATACTGGTTTTTACTACATTATACTTTTTATTGTTGAACAAAAATAAAGTATACAAAATACTGTTTTCAGCAACAAAATGCTGAACACTATACTCGTACCTAAGTGTTAGACTTGGCCACACACACAATTTTTTATTTTATCAAATTACAATAATAAAGTTTCAGAACGAATCGAATGAGCTCCTCATTTATTTTAATTTAAGTTATAATTGTGGTGAGGCGTATGAAGTCTTTAAAAAAGTCTAAATTAATAAGTTGCGCGAGAAGTTCTAAGAAAACATTACACAAATACTGTTCATTTTTCTAAAATACTGTTTAATATTCTTCTGAGATAAAAAATACTTTATTTCTTGCAAAAATTGTTGGCAACCCTAGATGTCCACCATGTAACACTAGCGTATAGCTTGTTGTCCGATGATGGAACGGGCTTGGTAGAATGAAATCATGCGACTCCATGCTTCGCATAGTTCGCATTCGAATATCGTCAAATAATAGGAGTGTCTGCATTGATCCATAACCCATAAACGAGGCATTGTGTTAGAAATCTGCAGACTTCAAACAGAATGCCCCATTTAGGGATAGGTACACACAGAAATTGGCTAGTAATCGGAGTCTTACATGATTCGGTTAGCATACCTAGATAAACGATTCTGAATAGATTATCGAATTACTTTAAATTGTTTTCTTTATATTTTAGATGGTTCCAGCACACTTTACTTCTGTTTCATCGTGACTTCCCTATGTAGCAACATATTAGCAGCAATATTTTGTGTGTTTATATTAACTTTTGAAAAAGAGTATGAATATTTTTCTGAGGTGAGTTCAAGTTCACACTGTTTTTGGAGGTTTCTTACAACTCTGTAATTTGTAATTTTTATTTATCTAATTTCAGGGTTTACGATCAGAACTTCTGCTCGACGATGGCAGTTCCATAGACAATGCATCATTGTCGGACATGGATAGTATATTTGGGGCCCAAGAATCAACTTCAAGTACAATCGTCATAAAGGGTAACATCAGCTGCGCCAAGGTGTCCTGACCCGAGGCCGTGCCCGACACGGGCACGGTACTACAGCAATCGACTGCCGTCAACCCGATATCGCTTTCCTACGGCAGCTTCGGCAACACTAAGATCAACGTTGATACTATTAAGCAAAATAATATTAACGAACATCGGGAAGACATGCCCTGTCTCGAAGACAATGACAGCGGTATGTCATCTGAGGAAACTGACGACTCTCTCAAACTTAACATAAGTCCTAACAATAATGATATCGTAAGTAATAACTTAAGTTCAATTGTAGACGATAAACAAGAAGTAATAACGAAGTGCCTAACTATAGAACCTCATTGTGCTGAGCACAGGAATGAGATTCCGAGTTGTTCGACCGCTGTTAATCATGTAAGTGTTTTTATTGAAGACACGGAGGCCGGGTCTCACCCGGCGGAGTCTAAAGATCTGAAGGTGGATAAAAAAGTTTCGGATTATATTGTGATAGATCTGACATGTGATGTCGACAATGTTCGTGCATTGTCTAAAGGTAAAAATAAAAAGAAGGTTGTCGGTACAAAAAAACGTAACGTTGATTGTGATTATTCAAGTATATCTAGTGTAGGATCGAGCCAAAGTTTAGTTCCTGTTGCGAACAACGAAATTGCAAATACCGAGAACCAGAAGTTGCTCAGCTTGTCTCTGTCAATACTTCTCGCTGCCTTGCTGCAAGCGATGCGCTGTTTCGCCCAGTTCTTAGAAGATATTGTGGTTCCTCAACGGTAATAAATAATTATATTGTGTTCCTTTGTATTTTTGGTGCAGTATTCACTAATATTATTATCTACTTATGTTAATATAACGAAATATCAATGACATTATATTTAATTACATTGTACTTGTGTGGTTTTATTTAATATCTGTTAGTTACACTAGTTTCCCATCACATTTTTGTTGCAGTTTAGTTTATTCTGGAGATCTAAAAATTAAACAAATATACAATTGTAATAATAATTTAATAAATTATTTGAACAATACACAAACGCTACTATTCACACACATCAAATAAATTAATGAGGTTATAGGTCATACACTAATGGATTATTTCTATTTATTGTCTGAATATTATTTCACTAGTATTTCAGAGTGATTGCTCGTTGATCACTGTAATCAGTCTATTGTTTGTGTTATGGCACTTTTTCTTCCACTTGATAGAGTTTTTGGCGTGAATCTCGGGTGAATCGGGACGTTCAGGGATGGTGGATGGTTGTGGCGAAGAGTTGGCCACCACGATGGACCAGCGTCGCCCACGTCGTTCGTTGAGCGTGGGCAGCTCCGCTATCAGATTGTTTTCGTATTCGCTTAACATTAAATAGTTTTCGACCTGGGAACAATATTTTGAAATTAGTGTGATCCAAGATTTTGTTAAATTGGTCTTCAGAAATCAATTGTGCGTCATGTTGGGACTAACAATGAGAATGTAATTTATCTGTGGTTAGCTAATATTAGCTAACCACAGATATATTCCGTACCTTATGGTTCGGATTTTTCACAGTACGGTAATTGAACTAGGGGATGATCTAAGAAGCCTTAAGAGTGGTCTGCCTTTTCGGGGATCGGTAGAGAAGTAAAAAAACGATAAGCATCATTTCTCCTAAATCTGAATAAAAATCTTGGCAAGCTCAATATGCCCATTTTAAGCTGATACAAATGGAAACACAAAATTTTTAAAACTTTACCTTATTACAACTAGTGATACAATCACCCCCGCAGTCCAAATCATCGAGTAGATGCTCTGGTATATCCAGATCGAGGTCGAGGTCTAGGCCGCCTTCCTCGCTGATGCAGGTCAGCTCGGGGGGCACGTTGGGGGGCGGAGAGCCCAGCGTGCCGGGGCGAATGCTGTCCAGCAGGAGGTCGCGACCCGTTCGACCTGGTGCTACAAATTCTGCTCCTAGAACTGATAGAGATTTTGTTACAACTTGGGAGCTTTGAAGTACTATCTCTGGAAAAATATTAGAATTATATTATGCATAAACTAGACTTAGGTATATTGTAGCGACATTTATTGCCACCACATGCCTGCATGCCTGCATGTGTGCCTTGCGTTGTGACAAAATAAATTCATTTTCTTTCTTTCTTGCTTTCTTTCTTTCTTACACATAGGAACTAAAGTATAAAATCGTGCATAGCGGTATCAGAGTTCTCCGTTATTAATGGAGGTATGTGGGACCTTTTATAGGACCAGTGCGAACCCCTCCAGGGACTGTGCCCTGTGCCTGGGCACCGGCGGCACCGCCCTACACCGTATGTGGTATATGAAACTTACTACTTCGAAAATATAAGTATAATCAGCTTTTACTGCTGTGACACAGCTCACGGATCTACACTGAAACAGTGTGGGCCACATTGACTCGGTGTGGGTTGGAAGATGTCTTCGAATTTTTGGACCTAAGTAATGCCAGTTTCCTTACGATGTTTTCCTTCACTGTTTTGAGAGCAGTGCTGTAAAGTGCCTCCTAGTTTCAACCTACGACCTACAACTCGGACCACCACTGCACTGGGAGTGTGGCTTCATGGTATCTACTCGCCTATCGCATTTAATGTTATTTAACACACCCGGAAACTGGGACTACTTTATTACACTGATATAAAGCTCACAATGCGGCGCAGTACGATTCTTTTTCTATAACTGCACGTGTCCGGAAAAGTGTGCGGCTGGTCCCCACTATTCAATTTATCTTATCTACATTAGCCATAAAGTCATTTCTAACAATAATTGTGTTTTTCTTTTTCATTCATAAGTATGTTAAAAAACGTCGTTTGATACACATGAGCATTTGTCATTGTACTTTACATAAAGTGAATCCCGCCTCGGCTGCAATGACAAACTTTGTACACTTGCATCAAAATGTATCTGTTGCGCATAAACGGAGTTACCTAAGGCGGTGGCTGCGCCTGCAGCGGTGCGCGGCTCTCGATCGCGACTCCGGCTGCGTCGCGAGGGCTCGCATGTCGACTCGCAGTTTGCAGTTCCACCGTTTTCTCTGCAACACACACAAGTTGGATATAATGTACATAGGTATCTACCTTCCTTTTGTTTTAGAGGGGAACCTTTTAAAAGCCGCCCGAATTTTTGGGATAAGATTGGGGAGTGTAGAATTCTTACTTCACTATAACCTGTACCGTTACCATGAGTTACTATCGAAAAACTACACCATCTTACCGTAATCGATATCGAATAAACGTGCATCGAATAGAAAACGGACTCGCTAGCGACAACTCGATTGTATAAACGGTGTTGAGTGTTTACGTAGGTACAAAAACCGCATCCTAACTTACATCACACTTAAGTTTGCTCTCTTTCTAGTTACAGTAATAAAAGACAGAGTAAGGCAGATAGACACAAAAACCCTACCAAATTGAAACACCGATTCTCTATAACCTGGCCTATTCAAAATGTGATAATTGTAGTTGTACAAATATTTTGACGGTTCTGTGCTGCTGTGAGTTTGTGATTTCTTGAATGGTAAAAATAGAGAGTTTTGCCAGTAATACGTAAAATAACAATGGGCATACTGAAAAGTAGTATTTCTATTATAAAATGCATGTATAAAACTTAATAGCCTTATTTCTAACATTACCTACTTCTAATTTACTTTCGATTCAAGTGTTACAGACTTACTCTTTGTGTATATTTCAAATATGTAATAAACCCTTAGAAGGCCACACAAATACTCGAAAGCCTCTTTATTGAGCCTATATTCTTTGATGAAATTATTTTCACTAATTTGTTCAAGTGCCTTTTCTATAGTCACTTGGAAATTTCCTTTGACGCGTCGTTCGTCTTCATATGCAGCCGTAGGTACCTCGCAAATTCTACGTTAAATAAGTTTTACCGGACATATTTATGCACAAATAAATAAAATATTGTTTTACACGATACGCTCACTTTCACCCTTCATTATGCTAGTGAGTTACTTACTGTAGTAACGGTTTGCTTCGATAGCACCTGTAGTCATGGTACCGATTTTCTATAGGAAACGACTAAAAAAAATAGTCGCTAGCGAGTTCTTATTCGATAGGTCTTGTACTTGATGACTCATACTACCGATTTTGGTTCTGCAAGTCACCGCTAGAGGCGCTAAAAAATTTGCCACGGCGTCGATATCGAGTAGCGCCGAATAGGTACTATTGCTTTAAACTCATGGTAGAGGTACAGCACCTCTGCTTTTCTTAAGTACATAGAATACGTAGGTATATCGTCAAAGTGCTACATACTTGGTGTGTTTGTGCGCTACACTACGCCTATGAAGATCAATACAGAAGAGAGACAAGGAGCCGATGAGGGAGCACGTCGAGCTGAAGTAGTAGCCCGCTTTGCCGCCGCAACCCACGTTTATGTACCCTGAAAACAGATCATCATCATCGTTGGCCACGTTAGAACGCTAGGAGACGCTGAAGTCAAAATTTTGAGTTTATTTTTTTTTTTAGTGTAGAATGGTGTGGTATCGATTGTATCAGTAGTGATTATAGCCTACTTAAGTAGATAATTGCATTCTATCTTGCACCAAGGCGGTTTAGTCGATGTGTGTAGGTTTATGTAGGTACTGAATCTACGCATTTTTTTCAGTGGGCGTACCTACCTAAGCATGATGCGATCAGGGGCGGTGTAAAAAAGAATTGGTTGCTTAAGCATACGGAAATAGTGTGCACGTGGATCTACACATATACACAAGACCTAATCCCCTTCGTGAAATAGATTGTCTATGCAACTAAATAATGTAGCAACAAAGCTTGCGTAGCAATGTTGAATACTTACAAAAATATTAAACTTCCTTAACTACCAGGGGTTTCCAGTGCGGGTTGGCTGATCTCAAATGTATCCGATTTTTTTATTTATTATTTATTTATCTTTTTCCAAAAAATTAAGTAACTTATAAGCTAAGCCCCACAAAACCGATGCAATGGTTTGACTGTCATGGGGTCAATGAGTCTCTAATTTTGCTCTAGGACCTAGGACATAGCGGTTTTTCCTCCCCGTTTGTAGAGCAGTGGTATACCACCATCCCCCATACCCATTCTATATGGAAAAAATGCTTCCACTTGACTCAGTCCCTTCAATTAAATTAAAACGAACTGTTTAGCGCAGTCGTTGAGCGATTGGCTGCTGCGCAGGGGTTCGATTCCTGCACGGAACAACTTTCTTCCAGGTCTGGGTGTCTTGTGTACGAGTATGTGAGTTTACATGTTTGTATTCATATTTGGCAACGTTTTTAGGGTTCCGTACCTCAAAAGGAAAAATCGGAACCCTTATAGGATCACGTCCGTCTGTCTGTCTGTCTGTCTGTCAAGACCCATTATCTCGGGAACGCGTGGAGGTATCGAGTTTAAATTAAAACCATATACTCAAGTTTGCGGTCTCTTGAAGTTGTGAAAAAATCAAATTTCTAAGTTAACGAAAAAAAAAAGATACGGCCGTTTATGTCTCATAAAACGTATATTTCGACAATCTCGAGGAAATCAAAATTCATAGGGTACTTCCCGTTGACCCAGAATCCTGAAATTTTGCATAAAGTAAAGTCTTATAGCACAGGTATACAGGTAAGTCACAACAAAAAAAAAATTACGATTCGGATAAAACTTCGAGACACCATTCAGGAATAGAACTGTTTACATAGATTTGTTTGTACGGAACCCTCAGGGCGCGAGTCCGACTCGCATTTGACCAGTTTTTTTTTAATAAGATGAGGAGCTTGTTAGTTGACCCGAGAGTAGGTATTTTCCCCGTCTTGGTGACTGATACGAGTTTAAAAAACACGCCAGTACCAGAGAAGAGGACATCGAGGACCTGTACACATAGGTTCTGTCTCACCTGAAAGCGGCACCCCGATGGCGATGGGCACGGCCTGTGAGCACTGCACGAAGCCCCACGTTCGAGCAAAGTTCCGTGAACGCACCCGCTCGTACGTGTACATCTTCAGCGAATAGTGGTAGCCCCCACAGAATATACCTGGAAGACATAGACAACCTTTTACCATTGAAAAACAAGGTAATATATTGTATTTAAAAATTATTTGTTTTATGTTTCAGAAATATCTCGTGGATGCAGTATTTAAACTCCAATAATTCATTAAAAACTTGTTTGAATCTGACAAATTCTAAGTAGGTAGGTATCTAGTTTGTTATTATTATTTTGTTTGTTTGTTCATCGATTTTATTTTATTTTGCCGTTGTACAACTTATCAAGATATGAGAGCAGTATCGTTTTCCTTGTAGGCAGTTATGTATAGCAAGTCATCATCGTTTCAGCCGAAAGACGTCGATTGTTGGATTGAAGTCCACAACGAACGGTCACATGCGTCTCGTATCCATCGGATTCCCGTGACCCTCAGCAAGTAGGTACCTACATAATAATATATCGGTAATATATTTTAAAAGTTCAGGCCCATTTACCGTATACTGAAGTAAACAACACGTATTTAGATAGGACCCCTCCACCGTGGTGGTCATCAGTGCCATGATCTGATCGCTAAGTCCATATGCGAACACAATCGTTTGAGTCAGCATGAGTCAGGTACTGGCAGGCTATCCTATAAGTGCCTACCATTAAAAAAAAAATTATACTTACCATAAACCCAAGCGAACAGGACGTATCCCCGATAGGACCCTTCCACTGCCGTTAGCGCCATGGTCGCTAAACCACACACGAACACGGCTGCTTGAGTCAGATACTGTCGGGCTATCCTGCATTCAGCCGAGTTCTGGCGGACCAGGAGACCGAAGGCTGCGCATCCTACCGCCCAGGCTAGGCCGAGATACGCTTGCAGGAGCTCCACTGTGTCTCCTAGACCTGTAATAGATTGGATGTTGTTATTATTCTTTAAATACGGTATTTTATACATACTGTTTTACTGATTGGTTTCACAATTAATAGTTGCATTTACTATATCGAAAAGCTCATGCCTGCTCTCTGTGAGTGAGTGTGGTGTATTATAGGTATATCAATGAGCCCAGTGCGGATTGCAAATGTAAGATTAATTATCTAGTGGCATTTGGATCTTGGGCGCTGTTTTTATATCATTTATTTGACCATTACATATTTACTGTATGGACTTTAAAAGAGACTTTGACCCCTGAGTTTGTTTCGGTGTTTCTTCTCAGGGTAGTCAGCTAGGAAACACCGGCCTCATCTAGTTTAAAAATGACGAAAAAAAAATTGACGTGTAAAAGTGTTTTTTTAAACCTATTTACAAAATAAATATCATTTATCATTTATCATCGAAATCAAAGTGAATGCAAGTGAGTCCCAGTTGGACGTCCTTTTTCTGATGGTTCTTTAGGTTCTCCACAATTAATAATAATATGGAATCAGAAGGATGAACATACCTTCTTCTTCAGCATGGTAAGCCAAATAGAATATGGGTGTATTGATACCAAACGCCGATATCCCGGTCGACATGAGCAGGATCCTCACTGTTTTGGACTTCAACGTGGAGAAATCAAAGAACGGCTGCCGGTCATCGTTTTTGTTCCTATCCTTCATCTTCCGTTTGATCTTGTTCTGGTTCTTAAGGTGCAATATTGCTCTTCTCTGTGGGTGGTACAGGGACGCTGATCGATAGAAGGTGCCCAGGATGAAGGTAGCGAATACTACTCCCGTCACAGCCTGCAGTCCTAAGCGCCAGCCGATTGCTCTGAAAGTTCATGATAATTGCAAATCTAGACATTTCTTGGTTCTAAGTAGTTTGTCCAAGTTAGGAGTTTCCTCCTCGAGCGCCGATTGTACATACGTCTGTACAACTTGAATGACCTTGAAAAACTCTTAATTGTCGTTTTGTACACACGTTTGTACGATTTTTTTTTAGCCGAAAATTTTGGTTTCTATATATTTGTTTTTCCTAGAAAAATCCAGAAAAAGTTTTTTTATTATTATTATTATTATTTTTTGGTGATTTACGTAAAAACGCGCAATGACGTAATAATAATACCCCCGGGGCGCCCGAGGGGTTAAGTATATGTATTGGATATGTATTGGATTCAGTAGAAGATCTACTTATGTACTAAAGTCGTACCATGCAATTAGCCTTATAATGTCCCTCCCTACTGCTGGGACTCAGACCTCTCTAGGAGAAAGAATGGGCCGTAATCCATCTCGCGGGCCTAGTGTAGGTTGGTACCCTGGCTGTTGCTAAACTGGCGTTACACATTTGCGAGTTGTTGAAGTTAAGTCGTTACCTGGTTACGTTCTTAGGTACCCAGGGTAGTTTAGTTCTTGCTGGCCAGGGCAAGTGAACAGACTGCCTCAGTGGGTTTTTATTATGAATTCAACATTTATTAAAACTTACTGCTTACTTACTCACCTATTCAAAGAAATTACAATATTTACCTAATGGTTTCTTTGATGAAGGCCAGCTGCCGCTGACGATGCATATATCAATGAACTCTCCTCTTCGTTTGACGTATTGCGCCACCATCAGTTCTTACATCGAGACTCTTAAGCTGTTCAATAAAATGTCAATATTTACCTTATGGCACCTTTGATGAAAGTGGACATGACCGCGATGCCGAGCCCGCTGCCGCTGACGATGAATATTTCCACGAACTCCCGTCTCCGCTTGAAGTATTGCGCCACCATCAGCGTTGAGCAGTCCCGCGTCAGGCCCACGCCCACACCTACCACTGTCCCTGTAAAGGTGGAATATAATTATTGTCAAAATTAACTTTGCCGTTATTAGGTAGGTTAGTTAGTGTATGCATGATTGGCGTGATTATTCAATCATATGATTTAGATGGGACTGAATCATTTGATATTTGATGGGACTGAATATTCATTCAGTCCCAGCAAAATCATATAAAGTACCTTGGCCAGCGATTAACCATTGCCATACAACGTGGCAATGCCGCCAGTCATTTGGGCATACTTCCAGTCGACAGCGATGCGGGAGAATTTTTTGACGCCATATTTTAGCTAGTTATTATTTTTTTAATTATTAATAATACGCGTTACAAAGTAGGTATGGATATTTAATAACTCTATCGATTTATCGACTGGTAGAAAATGCCTAAGGCATTAAGTCCGCCTTTGTACAGTGTTTATGTTTTAATAAATAAATAAATAAATATTTTTTTTAAACAAAGGCAATTATAGTCTGTTTAGCTAGTTATTCAAAGTGGAGGAGATGTAGGAGATAGGTACCTACAGTAGGTACTTCTCCAATTCTAGTTCCTGTTTTAAAAAAAATATTTTTATCTTTAACCATTAAATAAGTATCTACCTATATAAATATAATAAGCTAACCGTAATGAAAGGATTCTGCCATCGTCGCTTATTTGATAACACTGATAATGCTCGTAGCAATTTTTACGGTTCGCGTAGCACGAAAGATCATTTCTTTGCTACGCGACTACGAGAGTCTACGAAATAGGTCGTACGATGTTTTTCTTGTTAGAATTAAAATTTATTGCACATAATAAATCGTCATATACTGCACTGGGGAAGTTGATATAGTCACCTCGTCCAGGATGTACCGCTTGTTAGGATTCACAAGGGGAGCAGTAATATGACGTTTGATAAATCGAATTTTAATTCTCATACTAGCTGTCCCGGCTTGTCAGGCCAGATTGCTGGCATTTTGTCAGAAAAAAATAATTAAAAACCCGATTGCACTGCCACTTACCTGATCCAATTGTATTTTCAACCATCCAGGGATCAAATTACTTTCAAATCGGTCAAGCCGTTTAGGAGGAGTAGGTGACAGACACATGTACAGAAGAATTATAAATAGGTACAAAGATTTGACACCATTGAAGCAAATGGGAAAACAAGGAGTATTCGAAGTTACTTTAATGATATCCAACCATTTACGGATGTATATCTCATTCAACGATAGATTTATGTTTAATTACAGATAGCTGATTGATTACATTTGAATGCAAATTAATTACTTAGTACGAGTAACTATACATTTAACGATTATATCCGTGTGCAGCTTAATTGATACCTACCTTTTACCGTTGTAAATTACTAGATACGTACTAAAGACAGTAAATAAAGCGGTTAGATTTACATATTAATTAAGTCCTATGTAAACTACATTATATACCAACCCGCTCTGAGCCCGCGTGATGGATTACAGCCCATTCCCTCTCCAAGAGTCCTCTCTAGGAGAAGGAATGGGCCGTGGCCTCCTGGCCAGAGTCCCAACAGTGGGAATATTATAATCAGTGGCGTAATTATAGATATCATCTGAGGCCCGTGGCAAATTCATTGGATGGGGCCCCAGAAAAATCGTCACGTTTTTATTTAATTTTAATAAATTTTGTAAAATAGGTTTGGTTACTTTTTCTGAGTTCGCGGCCTCTCGGACCGGGGGCCCCGTCGGACCAGAGGCCCGTGGCAATTTACTAACCTTATCACTCTACAGTTCCTCCAATGATTATAAGGCTGATTATGCAATGCTTTACTACAAATTACCTACTTAGAGATGAACTTGCCTATCTACTTAAGACGTATCTGCATTTAAGGTAAGGTACTTCATTCAAGGGTAAGTTCACATTGTTTCGGGACAAAAACCTGTCTTTAGCAGCCTCCTTCCATCACTGTAACTAATGTAGAGACTCAGTCACATGTTCCATGCAAAGAATTAACGCTCTGCCAAGTTAAATTGAGTGGAAACTCGAACAGAATTAATTCGTTTACTTTGTTTTTTTTTTCTTAAATATATTGCTAGTTCTTATGATACACATGAACATATCGACGAACTGTTACTACAGTAACGGAATAGTTAAATGTGTCTATGGGTGTACACACCCATAGACACATTTAACTATTCCGTCTCTATTAGTAGAAGTTTATTGTATTCTATGTTAATATGTCTACGTTTAGCGATGAAATCTTCGTTTTTACAAAGGTCTACCTAAAACAAAAACTGGTCAAGTGTGAGTCGGACTCGCACATGAAGGGTTCCGTACTACAATATTAATACGAGTAAAAACGGCAAAAAAAAACAAGTTTGTTGTATGGGAGCACCACTTAAATATTTGTTTTATTCTGTTTTTAGTATTTGTTTGTTGTTATAGCGGCAACAGAAATACATCATCTGTGAAAATTTCAACTGACTAGCTATCACGGTTCATGAGAACAGCCTGGTAACAGACAAACGGATCAAGCGGATCGAATGGAGTAAGCAATGAATAAGTTAGCAATAGGGTCCCGTTTTTACTCTTAGGGTACGGAATCCTAAAAATTACGACCTACAAAATACGACGACATTAGGGGGAATTTACAAGTGACACTCGAAGGGTTAAAATAAACTTTGCCCTACACTAGAAACTACTCCTGTACTCACGGGTGTGTTTACCAACATATAAACTCACACACAAAAGACACCCAAATCCGAACAGAATTAAATCGGCTGAAATACAAGTGCCAAAGTTGTGAGAAAAACGTATAAATACACGACTTTCAGTTGTGTACAAACTGGTCAATAGCATTAGACATTGCAATCATGTTTATTCAGCTAGAGGGCTTTGCCGAGATAAAGCTGCATCAGATTGCGGTATCGAGACGCTCCGCCGTCTATTTCTTTTCATGAAACCGTTTTGCTAGATCCCTGTTAGGTATTGAATTTAAACCGATAAATCTGGTTTATTTCTAATAAATATAGATGATATACGAGTATTTATAGATACATATCTATGACAGACTGTTGAAATATCGACTCTTAAAAATGTACGTATTTATTGTTTGTGATTTAAAAAAAAAGCACTAACAGTATGGATACGGATGGAACGGAACGATAGATCAGATATGAACCATCTATGTTAGTATACGCGCGCGCACATACAAGTAAGTCGAGAGCGGTTTCGTAGTGGGGCATCACGGCATGACAATATCATGCCGTTTGCCGTCATGGCATTTACGTCAATTTAACTGTCAAATCTCAATCGGAAACTAGGCGTAAGTTCCTCAAACCTTTTTTGCTATTAACATCCGCAAACCTATCTTGTTCATGGGAACGGTTCTGAAAAGGATACTCATGGTCCTGGAAAGCAAAAGACAACTGAAGGAACGGTGTGGTGTGGTTTTAATCAGTCATTAGGGGATTTCCCACCTCAAAAAAAACCTATCTTATCTACGTTAAATAAAATTTTAAGAAAAAATTGATCATGACTGTCCTATGATAAGCAGTTGGTTAACTATTACCAAACGGTATACTCGGGCACAGCTATTGCAGTTACGAAGAAGATCCAGGGATCGTCCAATAACAATAGGTTCGAAAGAGGGTTCGGAAAAATTACGAAATATTACATGTATTAATTTTTTCGTTGAGTGCACGTATTCTAAACTAAAAAATGGCGAATGACGTTGACTCGTGGTTACCAGGCAATGATTTTTTCGCAAAAATAATCTATTTTTTTAATATTTTGTATCATAATAAAAAAACTTTTTACAAAAAAATACAACCGACTTCAAAGTAAAAAAAAAAACACTGAAAAGTGCAAAATAACTTTAATTTCGGAAGTCGGTGTTTCTATAATAGTTTTGTCTCTTCGTTATTTAACACCGACTTCCGAAATTAAAGTTATTTTGCACTTTTCAGTGTTTTTTTTTTACTTTGAAGTCGGTTATATTTTTTTGTAAAAAGTTTTTTATTTTAACTTTTTATTTATGGTACCACCACTAAAAAGTACCCCTCAGCCAAACTTAAATACCTTATAGCCAGAGTGCATCTCATGTCAATTCTAATAATCCCAAACACGGTTTGATTACATTAATTTATTACAGAGTTCCGGTGCCTAACTTCAGGCTTCATCATCAGATCAGTTCGATATATTCCCCCTCTACTTTCAGTCAGTCATCGACTACACGTATAAACAAAGCAATTTTACTTGTTACGACGGTTCTGCTGTGATCCTATGAGGAGTTCTGTTCCATATCTTCGAAGTTCATGATCAGATCATAACAATATTTCTATGGGACCAACTCGGAAGCATAAACATTCAATCAAAAAAAAAAAAATTTCAAAATCGGTCCACAATTGACCGAGAAATCGGTGAACATACATAAAAAAATAAAATAAAAAACATACATTCAACCGAACATATAACCTCCTCCTTTTTGAAGTCGGTTAAAAATACACTTGATTTTAGGCAGGAGAGGTGAAAGTTAGTCTAAAAACTCACCACGTATCATGAGAGGATAGAATTAAAAAGTTAAAAAAGGGAGGTAGGGGATTAAAAAGTCAATACAAACATTTTTTTAAAAACAATTGTTGTCAAAAAACAATTGTATGACCTCTAATTGGTTTTTCATTTGTATGAACCCGGTTACACTGCTGGAAGTTCGTCTCTTCTAAAATGTTTGTATTATAGGTAAGACATATTGTATATAAAAAGAACACGAAGGAACATTAAACAGTCAGCACAACAAATAAGAGGTTGCGTGGGAATAAGAAAAGTACTAGTAAACATAAATCCGATTATTCAGTTAATTCTGTGACATTTCAGCGTTTGTTGTCTAACCTACTTAAATAGGGATTTTATTCTTTATTACGTACCGTCATGATAAGTTATATAGTAGTTAGTTATATACATTGACATGTTTCTGTATAACTTTTTTTTTCTTTTTTTGAGGTTCCCAAGTCATCAAATAATTTGCGCGAGAGGAACTGTCACACTTTTACCTATCAGTGTTCCCCTTTTTTTCAGTTACCCTTTGCTTTCTATAGCCACAGTAATTCTTCGAACATTCTCGCATCCCTAGCAGGCATCGGCCTTACTGCGCTCCTTCAGTTATGCTAACATCTCTTTGAGGCGTGCGTAGATCATAACGCGCTGTTGGCTTGGGTTTGGTCAACCCAGGGCCGGATTGCGACAGTCGCTGTCTCTATACCGCCATGAGATCACGCCGGAACTCTGTCCTGTGACTCTGTCGCGACATTTGTGCTTAGGCTTCGTTGCTCTAGTTATAGATATTCCTTATATTATTTAATAGCTACAGATGTCTGGTTGTTTGATGTTATAAGAACTGCATGCACGCTCCCTCGGAGCCGAATTCTGAGTGGTTAGGAGGATTCCGTAAAATAAGAGTTAAATTATTTGTACACAGATATCTTTATCTCATATTAGATCAACGAAAAGTTCGACAAATCGACAAGTGTTAGGCAAGGCCTTCATAGACAGGTACTCCTTAATGATCTTTCACACTATATTGATTTAAGTAGCAAGGAAATATGGCTTTTACCTTGTGTAGGGGATAAGTATTGCCATACAGTGTGGCAATGCCACTAGTCTTTTGGGCCATATTACCAGTCAACAGCGATGTGGAGGAATTTCTTGACGCCTTATTTTACATCGTATTTAGCATAAACATAACAGCATAATCAATCTTTTAATGTTCCCACTGCTGGGACTCGGGCCTCTTCTCTAAGGGAATGGGTCCTGATCCACCACGCGGGCCCTGTGGGGGTTGGTCGATTGTTCTTAGTTAGTTTTAATTACTTAGTTATGGTTTTAATTAGTTATTTTTTAAGTATGAAGGTTTAGTTACGAGATAGTTGAAAGTATTTAATAAATCAGATCTTTGGCTATCAGTTCAAGCTAACATCCAAGCAGGGACTGAATTACCCAAAAATTAAGATACCTTTAAATTTCGGTATGACGTCATACCGTTAAATAAGGGTTACCGAAATATTTCGATACCGTAGCATAGGTATATTAGCGGAATTTTAAGGTTGGAAATACATACCGGTATATTTCAGTACAAGTACTATAACCTATATAACGATTTCGGTAGCAATACCATAACCTTTATAAATGAATCGGTAGCAGTACCTAAACCTTAATAAATAGGGGTTTTCTTTGATGCACCGCCTCGTCGCTCTGTCACTTCCTGATTGTTGCACGTTGTGTAACTCAATATTGGTTTTTATTTCCGATCGGAAAGACTGTGACTGTGTGACTACTCCTTTCAAACTTTGATCTTCAGAAATATGTTTACACAAAAAAAATACTGGTACAGAAGAAGAGCACTCATCTTCAGAATGTATATTATGTAAAACAATCAATATTTCACAAAGAAAATGGTGTGCATTTAACTCGGGCCAGATGTTCAAGGGACTATCATCACCATTTCAGCCAAAAGACGTCCACTGTTGGGCATATGTAGGCCTCCCCCAAATGTCGCCACAAGGAACGGTCCTGTGCGTCTCGCATCCGTCAGATTCCCGCAACCCGTACCAGGTCATCGGTTCACCTTGAAGGAGGCCTTCCAACGCTACGTCTTCCGGTACGTGGTCGCCATTCCAGAACCTTTCGGCAACAACGGCCATCCATTCAGCGAGCCCTGCCCATTGCCACTTAAGTTTGGCGATTCTTCGTGCTATGTCGGTAAACTTGGTTCTCCTGCGGATATCCTCATTCCTGATTCGATCACGCAAGGAAACTCCGAGCATAGCCCTTTCCATCCAGCCCTTTAGGTGACTTTAAGTCTTCTGGTGAGACCCATTGTAAGCGACCACGTTTCGGAGCCATATGTCATCACTGGCAACACGCATTAGTCATAGACTTTCGTCTTGAGACACTGTGGTATATTGGATGAGAACATACCGCGCAGCTTCCCGAACGCTGCCCAGCCGAGTCGGATTAGACGATTGACCTCTTTCTCGAAGTTAGACCTACCCAACTGGACCGTATGTCCCAGGTAAACGTAGTCGTCCACAACTTCGAGTGTAGAGTCGCCGATCTTGGTAGGAGTGGGTGCTACATGGCTGTTTACCATGAGTTTGGTTATGTCCATGTTCATTTTAAGTCCAACTCTTTCAGTTCAGAAGCTCTACTGAGGTCACCAAGCATTGTACTGAGCTCCTCCGTAGTCTCAGCCATGACTACTACTATGTCGTCGGCAAACCGAAGGTGGGTAATGTACTCGCCAATGACATTAATGCATCTTGAAGACATCCTCCATTGCTGCCGTGAACAGTTTCGGAGAAATAACGTCTCCCTGCCCCACGCCCCGCTGCAAGAAGATAGGTTTCGAGGTCTGGTCTTGTAGTCGGACTGACATGGTGGCGTTTTTGTACAAACACTTCAACACTTCGATGTACCGATAGTCAATTTGGCACTTGACTATCGGCACTGGCGTTGGAGACTGCAGTACAGCCCAAGTCTCGATCGAATCAAAGGTTTTCTCGTAGTCCACAAACGCTAAGCAGAGAGGCTGAATATACTCCTCAGTCTTCTGTGTAACCTGCTGTATCGTATGTATGTAGTCCATGGTGCTGAAGCCTTTTCGGAATCCGGCTTGATTGGGAGGCTGGAAGTCTTCGAACCTGCGAGCGAGACGATTCGTGATGACTCTGGAAAACAGTTTGTAGACATGGCTCAGAAGCGAGATGGGCCTGTAATTCTTAAGCAGGGCATTATCGCCCTTCTTAAAGAAGAGTACCAACCACGCTCCCACAAATTATCCCTCTTCCGAAAAAGTGTAATACTGTTTCCCCCTCTGAATTCCGTCTTATCTCCATACTACCGTTTCTATTCAAAGTCCTAGAACGCCTTATCTATAACCAATTTAGTACTTTCCTTTGCAAAACTGCCTTCTTAATCTTTTCCAATCCGGGTTTCGTCCAGGTCATAGCACTTCTACAGCTTTCATTAGATTACAGACGATCTTAGACTTGGTATGGAAAACGGAAATCTGACGGTCCTTGCCTTGTTAGACTTTAGCAACGCTTTTAATACCGTCGATTTTGATATCTTACTTGGCATATTAAGCTCTCTTATCATATCTTCAACGGCAATTGATTGGTTTCGTAGTTACCTGTGTTGCCGTCGGCAACGTATTCGCTTTGACGGTTCGTCCTCGTCATGGTGCAATACCTCTGCCGGCGTACCGCAGGGGGGCGTTCTTTCTCCTCTTCTTTTCGCTATCTTTATAAACTCAATTTCCAATGAACTTCTCTCATCCTACGACCTTTACGCTTACAATCTTCAAATATATTCGCAAGCTCTGTTAGATGGGCTATCCGAAGCAGTTAACATGGTCAATAAAGATTTAGCTCGTATATCTGAATGGAGTGTGGCCCACGATCTGCAGGTAAATCCCATGAAGACCCAAGTGCGTAGCCGAATATAACGATGGGTTCGTGGGAACTGTCCATACGGTCGGGTCTAAATTTTTCAAGCCTCACTGTACAAATAAAAACAAGAAGCTGTCAGATCAAACTCTCGAGCTTATGAAGAAGAGGCGTGAGATGACTTTGCAGTCTTCAGATGATGCGTGCACATACCGACAGCTCAATAAACGGATCTCAAAGTCTCTGAAACGCGACCTTCGCCGATTTAATACCGAGAGGATTAAGGATGGGTTTGAGCGGAATAAGGGCTCTAAAGTATTTGCACGAGATCTGTCTATTGGGCAGAGCCAGCTCACGAAACTGAAGACCGACGATGGCAGAGTCATATCCGCCAAATCGGAGCTTCTGGGAGAGATCGAGGCTTTTTATGGACAGTTGGACACGTCAAACTCCGAGCCCACTGTAAATCTAGCAAACGACCCAAGAGCTAGATTGACTCGACACTATACCGAAGATATCCCGGACGTCAGCCTGTACGAAATTAGGATGGCTCTGAAGCAGTTTAAGAACAATAAGGTGTCGGGTGAGGACGGAATTATGGCCGAGTTCCTAAAGGCGGGTGGAAAACCGGTCCTATAGGCCCTTCAGAAGTTGTTCGATTCCGTCATACTCGACGGAAAAACGCCACAGGCATGGAGCAGATGTGTGGCTCTTCTTTAAGAAGGGTGACAATACCTTGCTTAAGAATTACAGGCCCATCTCACTTTTGAGCCATGACTACAAACTGTTTTCCAGAGTCATCACGAACCGTCTCGCGCGCAGGTTCGATAACTTTCAGCCTTCCGAACAAGCCGGATTTCGAAAAGGCTTCAGCACCGTGGACCACATACATACGCTGCGGCAGGTTATATAGAAGACTGAGGAGTATAATCAGCCTCTCTGCTTAGCGTTTGTGGACTACGAAAAAGCCTTTGATTCGATCGAGACTTGGGCTGTACTGCAGTCTCTCCAACGGTGCCAGATTGACTATAGATCTCGGATCATCGAAATGCTGAAGTGTTTATACAAAAACGCCACCATGTCAGTCCGAATTTAGGACCAGACCTCGAAACCTATACTCTTGCAGCGGGGTGTGAGGCAAGGAGACGTCATTTCTCCGAAACTGTTCATGGCCGCAATGGAGGATGTCTTCAAAGTTCTGGAATGGAGAGGGCTAGGCATAAATGTCAATGGGGAGTACATTACTCACCTACGATTTGCCGACGACATAGTAGTCATGGCTGAGACTACGGAGGAGCTCAGTACAATGCTCGGTGACCTCAGTAAAGCTTTCGAAAGAGTGGGACTTAAAATGAACATGGACAAAACCAAAGTCATGGTAAACAGCCATGTAGCACCCACTCCTACCAAGATCGGAGACTCTACACTCGAAGTTGTGGACGACTACGTTTACCTGGGACAGACGGTCCAGTTGGGTAGGTCTAACTTTGCGAAAGAGGTCAATCGTCGAATCCGACTCGGCTGGGCAGCGTTTGGGAAACTGCGCGGTGTCTTCTCGTCCAATATACCAGTGTCTCAAGACGAAAGTCTTTAACCAGTGCGTGTTGCCAGTGATGACATATGGCTCCGATACGTGGTCGCTTACAATGGGCCTCATCAGAAGGCTTAAAGTCACTCAAAGGGCAAAGGAAAGGGCTATGCTCGGAGTTTCCTTGCTTGATCGCGTCAGAAATGAAGATATCCGCAGGAGAACCAAGGTTACAGACATAGCCCGAAGAATCGCCAAACTTAAGTGGCAGTGGGCAGGGCACATTGATCGCAGAACAGATGGCCGATGGGGACAAAAGGTTCTGGAATGGCGATCACGTACCGGAAGACGCAGCGTTGGAAGGCCTCCCACAAGGTGGACCGATGACCTGGTGAGGGTCGCGGGAATTCGATGGATGCGAGACGCACAGGACCGGTCATTATGGCGACATTTGGACATGAACGATAAATAATTACCTATGCGAAATGGTTATAAGTAGGTAATCATCTTTATTGAATATTTACTATGATTTATTATGAAAAAAAGCGTGGAGCATTTTGTCCAAAAAGAGTAAAGATTACATAAACGATCCACGCTTTCTTTCATAATAAATCATAGTAAATATTCAATAAAGATGATTACCTACTTATAACCATTTCGCATAGGTAATTATTTATCGTTCATCACGAACTAAAATTGTATATGTTTACCTGCGATCTAATGAAGATTCGGCAAAGGGAAAACTCTTGAGTCATCAAACTAAATTTCCGAGTTATTTTGTAATTTTACGCTTTTAGTGCGTGCTAAAAGCGTGTTTTTTAGTTTTTTAAACTATTATTTTTATTTTATACTTTTTAGTCTTCTTATTATTATCGTGATTATTTTTTTCGTATCCCATTCAGCAAACCCTTTCATTTAATACCCATATCATGGGGGTGCATTTCAAATAGCCTGTCCGCCATCTTGGATGTTCGCCATGTTGAATTTAAGTCACGTGACTATTTTTTTTCGTATTCCTGACAGCAAACCCTTTCATTTGATACCCATATCATGGGGGTGCATTTCAAATAGCCTGTCCGCCATCTTGGACGTCCGCCATATTAGATTTAAGCCACGTGACTATTTTTTTCGTTTTCCTGACAGCAAACCCTTTCATTTGATACCCATATCATTGGGGTGGATTTCAAACAGCCAGTCCGCCATCTTGGGGAGGCCGCCATATTGGATTTGTAATGACGTTTCTTAGCTAGTCATGTATTGCCATCAGAACTCGGAGCGTGTGCAAAATTTCATCCTAATCGAAGACCGGGAAGTGGGTCAAATTAAGATTCCAAGATTTTCTTACATACATAGTTACAAGTGAAGCTAATAAAAGCGTGTTAAAAAAAAACCCTACTACCCGGTACACAGTCAGCAACAAAGTTAAGTAAAAGAGAACCTACAGTAAACAAAATGTACAAATACCTACACTAGTTCTAACGTATTCGACACCCCCGTGCACCCGCGCTAGGCCTCTCGCATGTTTTTCGGTACCGAAATCGTTTAAAGGTTAAATAACTATTTAGTCCAACCTTTATTTGTAAAGGTACCGGTATAGCTCAACCTTTATTTGAAATCGGTACCTGTTCATTTTTGAGGTATCTTAACCTTTTACCGTAACCGCTTTCAGTCCCTGCATCCAAGATGTGTGCGTCAGTTCGGCAACGCATGTAACACATAATATTCTATTCGAAAATCAATTTGATTTTCCCCATTTCCATTCATGTCCGTTAACAGTATCATAACAGTTGTTATGTTATAATGTTATTGTCCGTGTTACAGTTCCTGCGAAGTGCTATCGTTATTCGAGCATCGTTACTCGACATTCATAGCTCGTTGCATTTGCAGTGGCCATTGCGATACCAATCGAAAGTCGGTTTATATTGTAGTGCGGTCGTGATTTTAACTATGTAACAGGGTGATATTAACCATGTAACAGGGTGATATTCATGTAACAGGGTCGGTGGGATTATTCGAAAGGGTTACCATGGCTTGGAATGCAAAGAGCAACTAAAAGAACACAGGCAAGTTTTAGCCAGTTAAAGTCTGACACGCCCTCTTGCTCTACTTGACGATTTCATCTTAAGAAAAGGGTTATATCGACGGTGAAGAGCCAATTCCTCCTAACTGAATGTTTACGAGGAATTCACTTTTTTATCGTTTTCCATTATAAGTCATTTTTCGCACGTTGTAGTGACAAAGTCAAAACGTTTATTGCGAACTAAGTGTGCAATGTTGGTATTTTATGTCAACATCTCCCTAGCTTTGTGATAACCCAACTAGCTTGGGGTAGGCTTCCGGTCTAACTGCATGCGGCTATATACTTGTTTTACATGGAGTGACTGCCTATCAGACCTCCACAAACCAGTTACACGATATTCCTTGGATAAACTGATGGTCAGAGTTTCTGTCATCTGACTACCTGTAACGACTGTCAAAGATCTACGAATGATAAACAACGGCTCTACGTGCTTTTCGAGACACGGGGTAAGTAATCACCCAGCGTTATGTGTAATCTCCGAAATGTATTTTCGGTTGCAATTGCATTAATTTACAATATGGAAGCACCTCCCAACTTAACTAACGTGTTTATTTTGTGGCATTACCACTTAGGATCTGTATGACACTACTACAGTTTTTTAACATAATTACAGCATAAGCTTTTTTCTTATTATTATTATGTTTTCGTTAGGAAAATCATCCAATGACATCCCCCGCTCTTGGGCGGAGCGAGAGATAGTGACAGACTTTTACTGACTAAAAACCCACTCCTGTTCCTTCGTTGCTTTTCCTACCAGGGCCGAGTCTTCCTTTCAGAATCAGACTCTTGGCCCCAGTAGGCTTCGACCCTACTGGGCCCCTACGGTTGCTGACATCTTCTTTGGCGCACTTGGGCTCGGTCCGGACGGTTACCGGACAGTCGGACGGCGAGCTACCCATTGCTATTAATTACAGCATAAGCCGCTATCCGTATATATGTATAAAAGGCACAGTACTGTCTCACTCCCTGACTTATATAATATCAACGCCTAGCCCAAACCTTTGAACCTAGAATGCTGAAATTTTGTGCAGGGGTTCCTTTTATTCCAAAAAATAAAAAAGGATTATTAGCGACTGGCCTGTTGGTCTAGTGGTTAGTGGCCCTGACTGCTATGCCGGAGGTCGTGGGTTCGATTCCCACCCAGGACAAATGTTTGTGTGATGAGCACGATCATTTGTTCTGTGTCTGGGTGTAATTTATCTATAATATGTATATAGTTAGAAATATATAAGTATGTTTATCATTTGTCTAGTACTCATACCACAAGCTCTGCTTAGCTTGGGACTAGATGGCGTTGTGTGATAGTTGTCAAATATTATTATTATACCTACCATTTATTTATTTTTTATACATATCGTTTACATTTTTAAATATTTCTTTAAAAAAACATTAAAAAAAAAACATTATTATTATCTTTATTATTATTATTATTTTTCAATATTCATTCAGGATAGCACATAATAGCATAGCATAATTAGCCTTTTAATGTTCCCACTGCTGGGACTCAGGCCTTCTCTCTAGGACAGGGAATGGGCCATAATCCACCTCGCGGGCCCAGTGCGGGTTGGTGAATGTCACATGTCTTCGAATTTTTTGGTTCTAGGACATGCCGGTTTCCTCACGACGTTTTCTTTCACCGTTTTGAGACCAGTAGTGATGAAATAAATTACACAAAGTACTTAATGCGCCTGGCTGGTTTTGAACCCGCGAACGGCCCCGACTTACGAATTGTAGTAAGTCGGGGCCGTTACCACTTGGTCACCACTGCTCTCAGGATAATTTTAAAAAATCCTTTATCCCCGAAGTTTGTATGGAGAAAGCTAGTGAAGGTGCTGGCAGAAGATAGTTCTCTAATTTAAAAATTCAACTTCTCAAGAAATCAAACGTTGTTTCCGTTTGTGGGAATTCTTGACGACAGTTTGGAGTTGGCAATTCGCTGTCAATATCTAACCATATTACCTACGCTCTCCTAGCTATCGTTAGCCGTGTAGTTCAGTTTCCCAGTTGGGATAATTTTCCTCATATCTATGCGGTGTAGCTTATGCTTCTGCTAACGTATAATCAGTATTTCCTATGTAGCTTAGCTCAGATTCCCCTGAAGTTTGCGAGGATTCGAGGAACACTGGTATCAAGCCTTGCTCATATTATATGCTGAGATAGGAGCCTTTGTAGCCTGGCACAGGTCTTTTATTTTAATCTTTTAATATTGTTCTCTATTTTTTTAAGTTAAGTTACTTTTTGTTTTATTGTTGTTTGTCCTGTGCGTGTCTCAAATAAATGTTTTCTTTCTTTTTTTATATATACTTGTTCGAGCGAATGCTGAAGTCTGCTTTGGATCTACTCGCCCCAGCTTCGCACGGGTGTTAGAAATCTTTGAAATTCTAGGCATTTCTCCACTATATTATTATGTATTATACATCTAAACCTTCCTTATGAATAATTTTGATTATTGGTGAAAACCGCATGAAAATCTGTTCAGTAGTTTTTGAGTTTATCGCGAAGACGCGGTGGTGGATTTTGTTTTATAATAATATGTAAGGATAAGGATATACATACGTCTGATAGATATTTTTTTTTTGGTGGGAATATCATCCAATGACATCCCCCGCTCTTGGGCGAAGCGTGAGATAGTGTCAGACTTTTACTGACTAATAACGTAACTAATTTATACAACAAAGAAATACCTAAACCAAAATATAAATTTTGAAGAGTTCTCTCAATCGCAGCCAGATCCTAACCTTAGCCATAAGAGCACCTGGGAAGTATATACCCTTTCAAACAAAAAAAGAATTTTTCTTTGTCCAGAGGATTCGGTGTAATTAGGGAAAATACATAAAAACAAAAATGCAAAAGATACTGGCGGATTGAGTACCTCCTCCTTTTATGAACTATTTAATTCTTATTAAAACTATTCGGCTATAACTCCGAATTAAAAAAAACTTTTTACAAAAAAAAATACAACCAACTTCAAAGTAAAAAAAAACACTGAAAAGTGCAAAATAACTTTAATTTCGGAAGTCGGTGTTAAATAACGAAGAGACAAAACTATTATAGAAACACTTTTCAATGTTTTTTCTAATTTGAAGTCGGTTGTATTATTTTTTTGTAAAAAGTTTTTTATTTTACACTTTTTAGTTATGGTACCACCACTAAATAGAACCCCTCAGCCAAACTTAAATACCTTACAGCCAGAGTGCATCTCATGACAATTCTAATAATCCCAAACACGGTTAGATTACATTAATTTATTACAGTTCCGGTGCCTAACTTTAGGCTTCATCATCAGATCAGTTCGATATATTCCCCCTCTACTTTCAGTCAGTCATCGACTACACGTATAAACAAAGCAATTTTACTTATTACGACGGTTCTGCTGTGATCCTATAAGGAGTTCTGTTCCATATCTTCGAAGTTTATGATCAGATCATAACAATATTTCTATGGGACCAACTAGGAAGCCCAACCTACCAATAAAAAAAAAAAATTTAAAATCGGTCCACAATTGACCGAGAAATCGGTGAACATACATAAAGAAAAAATATACATTCAACAGAACATATAATCTCCTCCTTTTTGAAGTCGGTTAAAAAACCACTCCTGTTCCTTCTTTGCCTTCGTTCCAGGGCCCCGGGGATCTCTTTGGCATCACCAATGCCCCAGTAGGCTTCGACCCTGCTGGGCCCCTACGAAGTCTAATAGATATAAGAAGGCTACTATTTATTATGGGAATACTTCGGAATAAGCAGAAAGAGAGACAATAACTGAAATTGGAATTAGGTAGATCTTGACTTCTTTAAGAAGATTTTTATAAAACAAGTTAGTTACTGTGGCCAGAAAGTTAGATACAAACTTTAAAGCCCCTTGTGGCTCGCTCGGGGGCGACGTTCCGAAATACTGCGCTATTTACTACATAATTGGGACTTTCAAACGAGGTCGGATGCAAGGGTTAGTGATACTCAGTGGCAAGAACCTAATAGAGACACTTCTCTGTAACGGGGCGGTAGCGTCCCAATTTAAATGCTAATATCGCATTCTACCGGGCGCCAACGCGTTATCCTTGAAGATAGAACTAGCTCAGAGTGCATGTGAGCACGCGTGCAGTTTGCTCAACATTATAACATTTTCTATAAAACACTTTAGCTCGCGAAGCTATCCGCAAAATTTGTAGAAATAGTTCCCATACTTTCAGAATCTTCCAGAGAATAAAATACGCCACGTTGATCCGATTTGTGGCTTATTCGGTAATAGCCCGAACGGCAATCCGTAAAAGCGAACTTCGTTTCGTTCGTTGAATTATTTCTAAGAATTATTTACTACACTGAAAATTCAACTTCAAATTCCAAGAATCGACATATAAATAATTCAGTTCTATTCAACCGTTCATAAAAATAAAGTTGTTATATTTTCAATTTCTATGAGTGAGACATTATAAATTATTATTTGTATAAATCATTGAAATCTATATCGTTTCAGTAACATTCGGGGTTCTATTTTGGTCTGTACGAGTATGTAGATATCCGTTTATTTACACAGATACCCAATTAGCGGATACCTTTGAAGTTCACTAAAACGGGTTTCGGATATGAATCTGATGAAATAAATTGAGTTGTCAGAAGCGCGCGGCGGTTTCAGGTGCATTAACGTTCCAATTATTTATTCCGTGTTAATGTAAGTGCACGCGCACGTCCTGGACCGGATTCCTTGCGACATTTTAGTATTATTAGGCTCATCGTTAATTTAATTCGGATTTAGCGCTGGTAACCTAGATCCTGTGACGCCATACAGAAATAATTTTACATAGAAATGTGCACATATTTGCAAAACCGTGATAGTTATTCAGTGAAGATTAAAAAAAATAGTCTTCGGATATTGTTCTGTTTTCAACAAGTTGTAAAAATGATGCTATTCGTCAATCTATCTTCTGGAGCAAAGATTTAAAGCATTTTATTTCAAATAAACCATTTACAGGCACTTTTGAGATGTCAAGAAGTCAGTCAGAAACATGATGCTAATTGCACATTCCAAAGTAATAATAATATAGTATAATCAAATATAAAACTATAAAATACAAATATCTCGGTTACATGTTTCTTGTCGCTACTATCATGGACAATGTAAATAAAGTAAAATTAAAAACTAAATTTAGATATTAAAATAGCAACTGGCAGCTGGAAGAGATGACCAGTCTCAACTGACAGCACCCTTTCACGGACATGACGCGAATATTAGCACCACTCAGCTCTACCATTTTGAAGGGAACCGAATGATCCAACACACGCGTCACCATCAGTGAGACATTTGAGTGAGCATGACAAACTCTCAACTGCCATGCTCATTTATGTCAAACGAGACCAATGGTAATCTTAAAATGATAAATAGCTCCATGATAGTCACATTAACAAATTTTCAAAAAAAAATGCTTATACAATTCTATATTTATATACAATAGGTACTATAATATTTTCAAATTTCAAAAAAAAATAAAAAAAATATATAATAATTTCCAAACTAATCAATTTGTACACCATAGTGGTAGTGGAGTCGGACCAGCATTGAGCCAAGCATTTCTATCTTGAATATAATCCTCCGACTTATAATAATTATGTTTGCCTGCGTAGTGTGCGTTTAATACAAGCTTTGAATTTCGTTTCTTTGATATCTAATATTTGTGGAGGTATTTTATTATAACATTTCAAACCGTACCCCATGAAAGAAGAGGCCACTATAGCCAGTCTGAAATCTGGTTGGACTAATTGGTTCCTATTTCTTGTAACATAATGATGTCTATCGCCTCTTTTGCTAAAAAGATGAAGATTTTTTCTAACGTACATGATGTTTTCATAGATATATTGACAAGGCACCGTCATGATGTTGATATCCTTAAACAGTTCCCTTAGAGAATCACACCGGCGGAGATTGTAAATAGTTGTGATGGCTCTTTTCTGGAGTATAAAAATGCATGTTCTAAGCTTTCCGATTGTGGTCATAATTCCAAGCTAATCTTTATTTATTCTCTATCATTGCCTGATATTCTTATTTATTCTTAAAGAGTATTACTTACCATAACTGAAGAAGAGCTGGTGGAACTGCGTGGCAAAGGAGGTAAAGAGGCAGCCGAGGGCGGCGACCAGGCCTCCCACGACGGCAGTCACCCTGGTGGACTTGCGCACGCACAGCGCTACGGTCACCGGTGACAGCGCCAGCGCCACCCCCGCTGATAACGCACCCAGGCATCCTGGAACAGAAATACAGAGGAATTAAAATCCGAAGAAGACCTGGGGCTCTAGATAAAGTGATATTCCATTGGCGATAGCATTTGTCAAACTCCAAAATGCGTTGACCACGTGATATTCAAGTCTGTAGGGTATACAAGATCCTTGGTCTGTTATCATACCATGTTTTTTTCCCCACATTCCTTCTCTCTGAGGTTTTTAAGTCATGAGTGATTAGGTAACTTTGAGATGAGTGTGCACCATCATTGACCACATCATCGCTCACCATCAGTTGTGATCGTGGTCAAACGTAATTTTAGATAAAAATATATAAAACAAATGACGACAGATGTAGAAACGTAGAAACAGTCAGCTTACTGCTGTCTTTTCCGAGAAGACGTAGGCGGAAAGACGTGTCTCTTCATTTTCTTCAGGATTTCGAATGGATGTATTTAGAGTTACACATAGCGATTCACGAAATCTGAATGCTTCTTGATACTGGTTTATAAAAATAATGTTCGATTCTTAGTTGGTCTGGTTTCGCAAGAGAATACGTATCTGAATATTCTGAATACAGCTCTAAATCAAACTTGTGAACGTGCACATCAACGATTTTCTCTATAAACTCAATAGTCGAACTTCAGTGCTTTAGCTGTCTACGCCACGTTTTTGCTTACCAAGTAGCGGTCGGCTACAAAAAGCTCGTGTTGTTTATTGTTATCCGACGTCGTAAAGATTCGCGTGCAGGCATTCCGTCTGCCTTGTACGGACGCGTGCCTCCTCCAGGGCTGCCTCCAAGAAAACGAGATTTATCTCCAAAATATTCATGAACACACCTTTATATGTGTTAAGCGACAGTTTTAATAATTTGACATAATGTTATAGCTGTTCTTCTGCTTAATGCATGAAGTACCCAACGAATTTAGTGCTATGTAACCAAACACAAAGCTTGTGGCACTCATGAATTTTCCATCTTGTGATTTATTTTCGAGGCGAAACGTATAGTGTTGCTTTTTTCGTCGAAAAGGTAAGGTGATATACTAATTAAGTGTCAGTCAACGTAACGAATGGTTTTAAATTGGCACTCGCCGTGTTCACAATGTGTCAGTTATTAGTGTCCTACTTTAAGAGGCAAAAACGGTCTCGACCCAGGAGACTTTGTTGTTTATTATGTTTTTCGATATTTAATTTACGATTATATAATGGTTACAATACGTAGTGATGATTTAAATCTATTGCATTCATTCAGGATTTCACAGCTAGTAATCGATATTTTATGTACTATGATTTTTTTTTTGTTGATGTTGTATAGAGATAGTTGTTCCGGGTCTGTGTGTCTTGTTTAAGTGAGTTTACATGTGTTGGACGCTCCCACGATATAGAAGTTTTTTTTTATTTCTTCGGTCCTGTAAGAAGGTTTGAAGTACTTGTATTCCTTCAGTAGCTCTTTGCGTTCCAGGGCCACAGTAACTCTTTCGGACAATACGTGGCATCCCTAAGTTGTGCTTCCACAGTGACGACACTTTATATGAAACTTGACACGTTAGTTAAATGGAAATTATTGACGTAAAAGGACTTTTATTATTTAAATAGTCCATTAAGCTAAATGATTATCGCATTGAGGAGATATTCATTATCAGACGTGTCTGCCATCTGTTATATTTTCATGTTGAGTGGGGAACGAGTCGAAATAAAATGGTTTCTTATGTTACATACAATCAATATTTGGTTTCAGTCAAGACTTTTATTGATTTAAACCTCTTTTGCTTATTATTTTAAATAGAAATCAGAAATGTTTATTTCAAATAGACCTATTAAGAACTATTATTAATATAAATGTATGAATTATATTAATAATAGTTCTTAAGCACTTTTGAATTGTCAAAATGTCGGTCAGTCAAAAAGAAAACAAGTGAAGCTAAATTGCACGTTCCAAAGCGTAGATCTCTATGGAGAAGAACGTGCAAGAAACTCCATGGACTCTTTTAAATCATGTATATTAAATACGAAACATTTCAGTTATTTTACTAGCAACATCGCACGGGTTTTACAAATCTTTGAAATTTTCGGGTTTTCTCTATGATACCTAATATGCATGTTTTAAACATGAAAATCCGTTTAGTGGTTTTGATTGTATGAATATTCAGACATACGCGGGGGGGGGGGGGGAATTTGTTTTATAATGTAAAAGGATAAACAATTAGAATCATTACAAAAAATGTTTTTGAAATGGTCACAAAAAACTAACCAATCTAACAGGTCTTTAAGTAAATGTTAGTCATTTACCTCATCAAAAATATCTACTTCTACGAAATTCTTACGCAAAGAAGGAACAGGAGTGGGTTTTTAGTCAGTAAAAGTCTGACACTATTTTGCGCTCCGCCCAAGAGCGGGATTTGTCATAAGATGATTTTCCAACCTAAAAAAAAAAAACTGTTAAAAAAATATTTTAATCAATCAACAGTTTTGACTGCGATATATACAATACAATGCATGAATGTAGCACTAAATCTTATGATAAGAACATAATTTTTCAAGTATAGCAATGGTGCAATAAAGTAATATAGTCTTACTCTCACTCATGTCGTTGTCAGCGCTTTCATCCGAAAGAGTTGGGGCGTGAATTCAATGAATAAGTAAATTTTATGCAGTTCAATTTCTGATGTAAAAGTCGACGGGACGAACGGACAACTTAACTTGAACTTTCTGCTCTAGGGTCCACCATTACGAGAATTATTTTCTATCAAGTTTCAACTGCAACGTTTTGCTCTGATTTTACTACGTGATATTCTTCAATAATTTAATTTCAAAAGAGAACTCGCCTCTCATACATGAGATGACCGGTTCGAAACCGGGCAAGTATGTATTTTTTGCAGCAGTGGTGGCCGAGTGGCAACGGCTCCGACTTACGAATTGTAGGTCTCGGGTTCAAACCCCTTCCAGGCGCATTACTTTGTGTAATTTATTTCATCACCACTGCTCTCAAAACGGTGAAGGAAAACATCGTGAGGAAACCGGCATGTCCTAGAACCAAAAAATTCGAAGACATGTGACATTCACCAACCCGCACTGGGCCCGCGTAGTGGATTACGGCCCATTCCTTCTCCTACAGAGAGGAGGCCTAAATCCCAGCAGTGGGAACATTAAAAGGCTGAATATGCTATGCTATATGCTATGTATTTTTTTAAGTTTAGGACATTACTGGTACCCCGTGCCTCAGAAAGCACGTAAAGCCGCTGGTCCTGGTTCTTATTCGTAGAGACGCCAGAAAGTCTGACCATCAGTCTTTCCAAGGAGTATCGTACTCAGGACCTGGATTGTAGAGGTCTGACAGGCAGTAGCTCCATGTAAAACACAGGTATTCAGTCGCATCTGGTTAGACTGGAAGCCGGCCCCAGGCTAGTTGGGAAAAAGCTAGAGAGATGATGACTTGATTTCAAAAGTTATTGGGTCCAAAATGTTAGAGTTTTTTTATTTTATTCTTGATAGGTTCGTGCTTGACCGCTATCTCACCTGATGGAAAGCGACGATGCGGTCGTGTTTTTAACTAGTCGTTACAGTGTTTTTTCAGTGTTTTTAACTTTTGCCAAAGCGCGGTATGGCCGAACTAATAACGGCTAGCGTGTATATGTTGCTACAAAGCTTAGTAGTTTTCTAGTGCCCTGAATTTCAGTCCATTTTTTTATCATTGCTCTCGCTAATATTTTGAAACTGGGAAGTTTAATCTAGTACCTTCAATCTTGTACCTCGGCTTTTATTAAAGGATGATTATAAACCTACATTCTTAAATGGGAGCAATTCGCATAAACATTATTCAAAAAAAATGGGCAAGTGCGAGTCGGACTCGCGCACTGGGGGTTTCCGTACAAACTTTGTTCCGATACAATACGTTTTTTTTTGTAACGTAACAACAAATTTACCGTTTTCAGATTTATTCCTATACCTGTGCTATAAGCCTTTGCCTTATGCCAAATTTCTGAATTCTGGGTCAACAGGAAGTACCCAATGAATTTTGATTCCTTTGTGAACGTCGAATATACGTTTTTTGCGATTTTATATCGTCCGTATGTATTTTTTCGTTAACTTAGAAGTTTGATTTTTTCACAGCTTCAAGGGACCGCAGACTTGAGTATATGGTTTTAATTTCAACTCAATACCTCCACGCGTTCCCGAGATAAAGGGTCTTGACAGACAGACAGACCGGCAGACAGACGGTATATTGAGGTACGGAACCCTAAATAAGTAGTTGTTGTAATTGTATTTATATTCCTGAAATAATTAAATTTATTAACAATCAAAATGTTTTGAGCTCAGTTTTATTTAGCTTTATTCTTTTCAAAATATGTTCATTCAGTTCGAGTTTATTTGAAGATAGTATACTCTATGTATTTCGAGGGATTTTAACAATAAATGAAAGCAACACAATGCTGTATAGCGAAGACAGATTGTCTCGTAATTTCAAAAGTACTTACTAATCATACAACGCAAAGCTATCAAGCGTTCCAATGTCGAGAAAAGCCTTTGGATTTGTTTGTAAAATAATACAAATGTTGAGTGACGAGTGTACACTAGTGATTTGTGCGGGTTCTGTCTGATGTTTAAGTCCAACAAACATTTCTATTGAAAAACTTTGCGGACGACGACGAAGCATTTGTGAAGTTCGTCGACTTCGTAACAAGAGCATCATACATCTGACGAATACAACTACGAGACGTGCGTTGTTTAGTCTGCATAGATCCGTGGATTGATGACCGATTCGTGATCCTCAGCTGTCGCTTTCTTCTTAAGTTTTTTTGATAGACATCTTATGTTTTGCAGCTTTGAGAAATAAACAGCTTTCAACTTTAAGTTGTTGTCCTCAATCATCTGTTTTGAGCATAAAAAGTTTGGTAATTTAACATGAAGATATATATTTTTATAATTTAGTTTATGTATTGTATCTATTTATGTGTTTTATATACTGTTATTGATATATATAATTATGTACTATATATGATTTAATATAGATATTATAATACCTATATTTTAATTTTCTAACTTATTTATATAGACTGTGGCTACATCTCTCATCCAACTCTCCTGTCGCAGGTCTGCTAGAAGAAATTTCATTTGAAATAAGCATTACCTTTGTGCTCTTCTATCTGCTTTTGTTCTTTTCATTTTTAAGTGTTTATGTATACATAAATAAATAAATGAAGCTTCCATTTAAATGTATCCTAGACGTCTCAAACTTTTTTTTACGAAATATATCCCTAGTTTTGTTAAGAATGAAACTTTATATGAAAAGGGAGCAGTAAACGCGAAATATACCGCTATAAATAAGAGTTGGGCTTATTCTTTAGACGGCAACAAATGCACTGGAACATATAAAGCGAGCTTTTGGTCGCTCGTCTCAATCGAAACGAAATAAAGAAATTGCGCAGTCTCATCGTCTTGTAAATAACTGGCAAATCGTCCGTTTTTAACTTATTTTGAGTCATATCGGACACTTTTAGATAGTATGTGATAGGACATCCAATAAAATGAAATCGAAAAAGTAGCTCTATTACTTCAATAACATTTTCTTTACGGTAACTAATTTTATTCGATATCGCTGATTTCACGGTCTAATCATTAATATTATAAAGGCGAAAGTTTGTAAATATTGTCTGTGTGTATGTTCGTTACTCCTGCATCCAGCATGGCTCAACGGATTTGCATAACATTTTTTTTTAATTGTTGATAGGTTCGCGCTTGACCGCTATCTCACCGGAAGGCTATGATGCGGTCGACGATGGAGCGCGCTTACCTAGAAGTAACCTATTCACTCTTGACTTAAAGATTCCTGGGTTGTAGCCATCAGGAAACACAGACTCCGGCAGGGAATTCCACTCCTTAGCTGTACGCACAATTTCACTCCTGCATGGCTCAACGGATTTGTTAACATTTTACACACAGGTTTTTTTTTAGGTGGGAAAATGAAATCCCGCTCTTGGGTGGAGCAGGAGATAGTGTCAGACTTTTACTGACTAAAAACCCACTCCTGATCCTTCGTTGCCTTCGTCCCAGGGCCCCGGGTTTCGTTTTCACACTACCCATGGCCCCAGTAGGCTTCGTCCCTGCTGGGCCCCTACGATTTGCTGACATCTCCCTGAGGCGCGCGTGGAACAATATGCGCCGTCGACAACTTGGGCTCGGTCCGGACGGTTACCGGACAGTCGGACGGCGGGCTACCCATTGCTCGCCGTCCGCAAGCCCGCGCCTACGGTGGCCGGAAATCGGAATTGGAATCCCGGCGGCGGTTGGGGCGTGAGGACCGTTGCCTCACGCGATCGGCCGTCTCCTTTGCTAGCATTTCTGCTTCGTAGAAGGAGGCGACCGCCTGCCACTCCTTAGTGTTAGATATTTAATGATAGAAAGAATGATATTCTATCGATTTGTTTTTATTGTGTAGTTAAAATTATTGTTCCGGTGTTAAAGTTTCATTTAACTTTTATACAAATTGCGTTGTAATAGCGTTGTTGGCTACAACAGCAGTTGACAGTTATACAAGAAGCCTGTAACTTTATGATATGAAACATATGACGGTGCAGTACCATCTGCACCATTTTACGGATAGTTTCATATTACACGCTATCTGAGCAAGTTTAGAGTTGAAATAAATGTTGTGTGTCGTCGTGAGTCGTGGCTTAGTTAACCTAAAAGCGCAATCTCGGTACTAAGGTTTTTGTAAATAATAAAAATGAATCCCTATTTCCCTTGATCACGCCATAAATTGGGTACGATTTTCTCATTCTATTTAAAAAAAAAAAAACAAATATTTGGTATTTCCGTAAAGAAAAAAATAGCAAAATGCGCCTAAAATTGGAAAATTTCAAAAAAGTATCGACTGTCAAAGATCTACGAATGAGAACCGCCAACGGAATACCTACCAAGAAAAACTGGGCAAGTGTGAGTCGGACTCGTAAATGTAAATAATTCTATTCCCGAATGGAGTCTCGAAGATTTTTCCGAATCGCAATTTTTTTTTTGTTGTTGCGCAACAATAATTTTACAGTTTTTTATTCCTGTATTTGTGCTATAACACCTTGTTTTACGCAAAATTTCAGGATTTTGGGTCAACGGGAAGTACCCTACGAATTTTGATTTCCTCGAAAGTGTCTAAATATACGTTTTTTGAGACATAAACGCCCGTATCTTTTTTTTTCGTTAGCTTTAAGAGACCGCAGAGTTGAGTACCTACATGTTTTTAATTTCAACTAGATATCTCCATGCGTTCCCGAAATAAAGGGTCTTGACAGAGAGACAGACAGACAGACTGACGGACATCAAAGTGATCCTATAAGGGTTCCGTTTTTTCCTTTTGAGGTACGGAACCCTAAAAAGTAAATTGAAATTTCGAAAACAACCCAATCGATGTTTCTACAAAACTACTTCAAAGAACGTCGTCACTGATTTTCGTTGTTTTTGCGGAAAGTGAAAATATAGGTAATGCAATCGGGCGTCTGGTTAGAAAGTTAACGCACAACGAGAGGTAATCCTCTTTGGCAAATTGCATGTACAAAAAGGATGCTTTCCCTGGCAGCTTCTTTTACAGACTTCGTTTTTCATTCAAGTTCATTACACACACTGCACTTTTGTTTCAACGTTGTAGCTGTTCCAGTTTTGTTTAGACTTCATGATGTGAAATGCTACTGAAAATGCAGATGTTTTAAAGAAACAGTATGAATGTTTGTGGTTATATTAATATTAGGGGCTACTGCTGCCCACTTCCCTTCGCTCCGGACCATGGCCTGAACCAAGGCCCGACGCGAGAAGTTGTCGCCGCTGATTGCTCCCATGAGGGCACGGCGGTGCTTCGACCAAGCAGAACACACCTCAACCGTATACTCCATCATGTCCTCCGGGCGGTTCGCACAATGGTTACACCCGGGAGTTTCTTCCGCCTGAATCAGGTGCAGGTACCTCCCGAAATTACAATTTCCGGTGAGGACCTGCGTCATGTGGAAGGTGAGAACGCCGTGACGTTTCAGCCACTCCTCAAAGAGGGGACCGAACTTTACACGTCTGTGTGCCCCTTCAGGGCGTTCCGGCGTGGTGTTATGATTGCAATAATCGCGGAAGACTTGCTATAGTTCATTGAAGAGTTCCATGGTCTATTCGAGGTTTTTCAAATTCACATGGGGCCTAGCAAAAATACTCTTCTAAACAAAAAAGAATCGACGTAATTTGAATAAGTTTTTGTTGAAAAAGATATAAAAAAAACATTCAGACGAATTGAGAACCTCCTCCTTAATTTAAGTCGGCTAAAACTGCATGCAAAAAGATACAATGACGGACTTAATAAAATGGGATAAACGAGAAGATGTTGAATAAGACAGAAACACTTTTCTTAACTCTGTAGGAATATAACATTGGCAACAGGAAGATCATATTGATTGGCTGGTAAAGTTGACATATATTTATTTTGTTTGGCCCTATTTCGTCGAGATAAGGTAAATTTGGACATGCGGCATGTTTACTAGTTCATTCACAACAAATAAACATAAATAGAAAAACTTTCGCGACGCTACAAACAAGGTAGACGAATATGCACACAAACAAAATTGATGTTTGGGCCATATGGTCGCCTTATTTTAAAGAGAGAGGGAGCAATGTCCTCATACTAACACACTTCTCTCTAATATTATAAAGACGAAATTTCCTATGTATGTGTGTGTGTGCACGTTTGTTAGTCTTTCACGCTCGTACAGCAGAACGGCTTTAGATGAAATTTAGCACACGAGTAGACCACGTTCTGGCATAGCATAAACGTAGTTTGAATTCTATGAATATTTTTGTTTTTTACAAACTATCGCACAACGCCATCAAGTCCCAAACTAAGCAGAGTTTATGCTATGAGTACTAGATAACTGATAAACATACTCATAGATTTCTAAATACATACATAATATAGATAAACTACACCCAGACACAGAACAAATTATTGTGCTCATCACACAAACATTTGCACCTCCGGCTAAGCAGTCAGAGCCACTAACCTCTAGACCAACAGGCCAGTCAAGTAGTATATACCTACAATAATTTTCTATTTTCTTCACGCTGGAAAAGACTGGCAGAAGCTGGACTTTATGAATATAGTCTAAGCTCATTGATATAAGCTGAAATTTTAAAACGAACGAATTCGAATATTATTGTGATAAATTGCTTAATGCATTTTCAACTACAGATGTAAACCTACTTTACCCAAAATAGTGCAACATCAATTTGTTTCTGAAAATCGGAGGTACTGTGAAGACTAAAAAAAAACACTGCACAAAAAATTAACAGAAGGAATAAGATACAGATTCGTTAAAACAGAATAGTACGTTTATTTTGTATTCAGGGGGAAAGCACCAAAACGCGCTCGGACTTTGGGAATAAGTCCGGAGAGTGAGGCACATCCCTGATGAGACTGTGAAAGGGTCTCCCACGGTGCCACCGTCTTCGCTGAAATCACTGGATGAACGAGCAGAGTCCCCACTCTGAGCACCCATGGTTTCATAGAACAGAAAAAAGTACCTACTGCAAAGTTATTACGATCTTATCATGACTTTGCGTTAACTTTTTTCATTGATGTTATCGGCTTAGTTACCAAATAAATTTTGAACTAGTAACTAACTTTTGGTTTACAGATAAAGTTTTAAACACTCCTTGGGTTGTAAAGAATACATTTTTGTAAACAATCTTTTTTGCTTTGTTCCCGATGTGCTGACGTAGACAGGGCAAGCTGAAAAGTTGAAAAGATTTAGATAACAAAGAGCTACTGCGGTAAAGAAAGTTTGTTTGGAATTAAGAAATAAACTTATAAAAACATTTTATTTCTTATTAAATTCCACTAGGCCGTGCGCGCACTGCCTTGCGGTGGAATGCGGTGCGTTTATTCTACCGTGCGGTAGAATAAACGCATTCACAGGGCCGCGCACTGCCGTAAAAACTAACGCACGTTTTAACCGACTTCAAAAAAAAGGAGGAGGTTATCAATTCGGTTGTATTTTTTATCATCATTTTTTTTTATGTTTGTTATCTCAGAACTCCGTCGTTTATGGACCGATTTGCTAATTTTTTTTGCCTTTATAGGAAAAATCCAGTTCTGATGATGGGATCCATGAGGAATCGAGGGTACCTACTCCTCAAAAATTATAGGCCACCTTATAGTGATTTTGGTATTTTCATCGAGAACTTAAGCATTTACAGTCAAAAAGTAACATTTGATGAAGTGGAAACTGATGAAGAAGACCAGAAATGGTCAACGGAACTTCATACTCACATAGATATCACAATGAAGATAGTAGAAAATAGATATAGAAAAAAAATCAAAGTGTAAAATAACTTCGTCGGAAGTCGGTATTTTTATATTAGTTTTGTTTTTCGTAATTTCGTTCTATATCTTCGATGTTCATTATCAGGTCATGATAATATTTGTATGAAACCTATGAAATTTGGAAGTAGGTACCTATACACGTTCTAATAAATCAAAACCGGTCCATAATTGACCGAAAAATTGGAGAACATGCATAAAAATCAATCGAACATCATATTATAACCTCCTTTTTGAAGTTGGTAAGAAATATGTCAAGCGAAAAGTAAAAACCAACACAACACGGTAGAGGTTGTCGAGGCATAGACATTTAACTTTTAATTAATGCAATCGGAATCGTTATAACTTAGGACGAAGAAGCCCTTCATAGGCCTTAAGGTCGTCAAGGGATGTACCTAATACCGTTTGGTTTGGATACTCTTTTTTACGCTCTAATAAATATACAAAAAGACTCTTGTATGGTAGTCCATAACCATGACATGTGAGCACCGCAGCCGGAGTTCGAATGACAAAAACTTAAAAAAAAAATAACCGACTTCACTAAAAAAAAAAACACTAAAAGGATCAAAATAACTTTAATTTCTGAAGTCGGGGTTTCTCGGTATTTTTTGTTTCTCCGAAATTTTTATTAGTGTTTTTATTTTTATTAGTGTTTTTTTTTTAGTGAAGACGGTTATTTTATTTTCGTAAAAGTTTTTATTTAACACTTTTTAGCTGCGATACACTTATAAACAGAGTGCCTATTTCACATGACAATTCTATTAACCCAAACACTGCTAGGTTACATTGTTTTATTATGAAGTTCCTGTGTCTACCTTCCACCTTCCGGCTCCATCATCATCATCAGATCACTTCGATGATACCATTTTCAACGTAACTATTCAGAACTATTCATTTATTTGTATTTTCATAGTCGCTTAACTATCTTCATTGTGATATCTATGTGAGTATGAAGTTCGGTTGACCATTTCTGGTCTTCTTCATCAGTTCCACTTCATCAAATGTTACTTTTTGACTGTAAATGCATAATATTTGAGGAGTTCCCTTGATTCCTCATGGATTCCATCATCAGAACTGGATTTTTAAAAAATTGGGACTAATCTGGAAGCATATCTCATATGGGAAAAAAAATATTGCAAATCGGTCCAGAAACGACGGAAAAAAAAATGATGATAAAAAATACAACCGAATTGATAACCTCCTCCTTTTTTTTGAAGTCGGTTAAAACGTGCGTTAGTTTCGCGGCAGTGCGCGGCGCTTCCTAGATCCCTATACGATACAAAAATATTTGCGGTAGATTCACCGCAAATTTGCAGCGAGAGGCCAACGGTGATTCTACCGCATGCGTTTATTTCACGGCAGTGCGCGCACTTCTATGAGACTCCATACTTCACAGATTATGCGTTAGAAAAACGCAAGGCAGTGCGCGCACGGCCTTACCGGACCACCAGGCGTACTGTGATGCGCCAACGGTACTACATTCATCGGTGGACATCTTACCCATACGCACAAACCGTTTTGGGAACGGTTTCACCAAAACTCCATTGACAAATTTTTTGTTAACTACCGACGTTTCGTATCATTTCGGTCTATTTATTTCACAAACAATTCATTCTGCAAATGTTTTATATTACAAACACTCGCTTTGCAAAAATTTATTTGGCAAAAAATGCTTATTTTTTGGTGAACTGACAGGACACCAATCGACACCTTTTGACAGGGAACACATTCATTGTGCGTACAGATAAAGAGTTGATCTCCAGCCGGAGTCTCTCTTTCTTGATAGCTACAACTTGTCAAGAGTGAATAGGTTACTTTTAGGAAAGTGTGCTCCATCGTCGACCACGTCGTTGCTTACCATCAGGTGATTTAGTGGCCAAACGCGAGCCTATCATTAATAATAAAAAAAAACAACCTGTTTTGTTACATAAATAAATATTAAATCTTTCTTAAATAAAAAAAGGATGTCAAGATTGAAAAAAACATGCGAATTATAATTTCTTTCGCCGTCAACACATTACCGCGGTGGCTGTCACCTAACAGAAACATATTAAACGTTCTATGGCATGATAGATGTGCCTCGAGGTCGGCACACGCATCGGCCTGTCTCTCGCCTCGCCTCGATCCTAATAAACGACTGGCGATGATTGACATTTGGGGCACCCACCCTATCTTAGATACGCTGGGAAATCATTTTCAGTGAGGCAAGTTTTGCGGTATATTCGGAAATAAATATAAAATGTATACGAGCTTTTACTAGCGGTTTCGTCCGTGTAAATGTAGAAAATAGTTCTGAGGGAATATATTTCCGGGATAAAAAGTATCAAATATCCTAATCCGTTTCGATCCGTATCTAAATCTGTTTAAGCGATTTAGCGTTAAGGAGTAACACTTAAGAGCATCCTTTTCGAGGTACATTTTACTACAACCGCTCTTACGTGATTATGATGTTATTACTCATCTTTCTCTAGATATTTTGGATATACAGCTATCTTGTGTATTATCTAGGCTTCTATAGAAATGAAAACATTAATTTGTGTAAAACTAATCTAGTAAAGACTTTGGCCCTCCATAATGTACTCATATATTAAAAATATAAAAAAGTACATCAATAGAAGAAGCCTTGCACATTCAATCGAGATTCTGAATTATGACAATTTTTCTGAAAAACTTTTAAGTGTTTAAAAAAAACACGTATTTCCAGGAACAAGTTTTGTGAAATACTCGAGTAAATCATGGAATTACCGAATGCCAACAGAGTTTTCAGGCGTTATCTCTCTTTTTTTGCATTGCTTCTTCATCAAAGATCGCGTTGGATTGCGTTAGATGAAGCAACAAGCTTTTAAACCATGCTCAATGTTGACGATAGGCGAGTGGAAAAGGACCCTCTTAACTGACATGGGCTGTCAAATCTACGAGGCGTTTTGTTTCGCGCTAACCTCAAAGAATGTCAGTAAAACTAAAGAGGCCCAGTAGGCCACCGGTATATTGTGGACATCCTACTCATACGCACAAAAAGTTTTGAGAACTTATTCATTGTCCGTGCAGCTAAGGTGTGGAATTCCCTGCCGGATTCTGTGTTTCCTGATAGCTACAACCTGGGAGTCATTAAGTTAAGAGTGAATAGGTTACTTCTAGGCAAGCGAGCTGCATCATCGACCGCATCGTCGCTTTCTATCAGGTGTGATAGCGGTCAAGCGTGAGCCTATAAATAATAAAAAAAGCCCGACATCGCTCCAGATTATTTGATTGATGATTTTGCACCTTAAAAAATTGAGTAACAAATCAACACACACACATACAAACTTTTATCTCTAATGATAAAAGTTTGTATGTGTGTGTTGATTATAATACCTATGTGTGTAGTTTGTATGATGACAGTGTGGTTTAAGCGTTAGCATCTTTTCTATATTGTTAGATCGAAAATAATAGGAATGACGAGCAGATTTATCCAATATTGGTTCTTGGTTAGACTGATTGTTATTGGCAGGAAGATGATGATGGATTGATCCAGTACTAAAGTCTGGTACCCGTATATACAGATTCTGAAGGAGAACGAGACATTTATCTAACTATATAACTAATATGATTATGGGTGTTAATAAATGTCATTTATTAAGTGAAATCAATAATGCTCTGTGTTTAGTAAATCGCTTTAAAACCAAAGATCCTTACATATTATAAAACAAAGAACCCTACCGCATTTGTCTGTCTGTTCGCGAAAACCCAAAAACTTCTGAACAGATTTTCATGCGGTTTTCACCAACAGATAGAGTGATTCATGAGGAAGATTTAAATGTATAATACATACATATTAATGTAGAGATAAGCCGAGAATTTCAAAGATTTCTAACACACGTGCGAAGCTGGGACGGATCGTTAATAACAGGTAAATTGATTTGAAAGCAGTGGGTTAGTAGACATATTTTATATACGCTGTACAGCATTACGCTCCTATAACCATTGTTATGGGGTCTGTCCGCCCAACCTTTTTCCAACTAAGTTAGGGTTCACCGCCGTGTCCTCGTGGGGGCGATCGGCGGCGGCGATCTCTCGCGCTGGGCCTTGGTACTGGCTATGGTCCGGAGCGAGGAGGAGTGGCAGGCGGTCGCCTCCTTCTGCGAAGCAGTAATGCTAGCAAAGGAGGAGGCCGCACGTGCACGCTCGAGGCTATGGCTCTCGCGCTCCAACTGCCGGGATTCCGATTCCGCGGGCTCACGGACGGAGAGCAATGGGTAGCTCGCCGTCCGACCGTCCGGTAACCGTCCAGACCGAGCCCAAGTCGTCGACGGCGCGTAGTGACCCACGCGCGCGCGCAAGGAGATGTCAGCATCCGTAGGGGCCCAGCAGGGTCGAAGCCTACTAGGGCCAAGGGTCTGATTCTGAAAGGAAGACTCGGCCTTCAAAGGCAACGAAGGAACAGAAGTGGGTTTTTAGTCAGTAAAAGTCTGACACTATCTCCCGCCCCATCCAAGTGCGGGGGATGTCATTGGCTGATTTTCTAACCGAAAAAAAAACTAAGTTAGCGTTGGCTTCCTGTCTAACTGGATGCGGCTGGACACCAGTATTTTACATGGAACATCTGCCTATTTCACTTCCACCACCCAAGTCATTGGGTATCTTGTTACCCCATGGCAAGATTGAATTCAGATTTTCTGGCTTGTGACAATCAGTAACAACTGTCAAATATGCACAAAAGACAACCGGGGTCATTCGTTCAACGTGCTTTCTGAGACACACTGTTTTTTTCCTTTTCAGTAATTTTAACGTATGTCTAGCAATTTGAGTATTTTCTGCGGCCTACCCAAATGTCCTTTCTTTGGTATTGTTCGTCAAATCGTTGAGCTCCTTAGTAGTCCTGAGTTGAGCTTTGCGAATACTAACAAATGCTTGCACTGACTGGACAGGTCCACTCAAATCTGTATGGTTCTTTCTCCAAAAGACCATCTCAGACAAATCTGCATGGTTCTCATGTGATTTGACCATTACATATTTACTGTATGGACTTTAAAAGAGACTTTGACCCCTGAGTTTGTTTCGGTGTTTCTTCTCAGGGTAGTCAGCTAGGAAACACCGGCTTCATCTAGTTTAAAATGACGAAAAAAAAAAAAAATTACGTGTAAAAGTGTTTTTTTTAAACCTATTTACAAAATAAATATCATTTATCATTACTGAGGTATGTTAAATTGGTCACCAATCCAAAGACCGACTTCGAAAAACATTGCTTAACCTAAGAGATTCACCCGTGCAGCTGATATTATTTTAGAACATAAAGTGATCGCTAAAGAGGACACAACACAGTCCGCAAATATAAAGCTCACTTACGAGTCTATGTCAGCAAGTAATCGATTCTTGACGATCATTTACACGCATTATCTCTCTGTTTATATCGACAATATTATTTTTATCACACACTTATGGTAATAACAATAGAACCTTATATGGAAAATGGTAATGTGGCCTGTTCAGTTTAGTGGAAGGTTTATTGGACGTAAAACTATATGCCGATTTATTTGGCCCGACTTTACTTAGCCAGAAGATCAAACAAATTGTATCGCTAATAGCTAATGGTTAAATCGTACCCAACATTTTCTTTGTGAATATAGACTTTGCCCGCATGAAAATAGGAAATTTAAAAACTTATGATATATGAATAGTACATTTTGATACAACTGGAGAAAGTTTGTCATTTCGCCTGAGCCACAGGCGACTGTACCTATTACGGAGTCGTATGCTGTAGTGACAAATTTCCACTTGTATCAAACGACGTTTTTCAATAAACTTACGAAAAAATAAATACGGGGGATGAGCGGCGACTCGTGGGGGTCGCTTAGCGTCCAGCCTGTTACGATAAATACAATGAATTGGCGGGGGCGAGTTCGCGCACTTTTCCGCCCTAGTGCGGAAAACAGTATTGATAAAATTTATGGCATTTAGGGATAGTGCAGCTATTAGTGCAAGTATTTTCAGAATTGGTACAGCAGTTTCAAATACATAAAAACTTACAAAAGTTATCTCTGTATAATATTAGTATACAAGCTGTTCTGCAGCAAGTTTTCAAAGTTATATAAACCGTACCTTATACGCCTTTTTCACATTTCAAGTTTCAGGACAAGAACCTCTCTATTCTTTCTCAAAACAAAAGTATTTAAAGTGCGTAAAAGAAGCTTTGAGACTCGTTACGTTATGTATGAGTAGTGAAGCTCAATGTACCAGACTGTACATGATGCATAGATGCATTCGTTCTGCGTCGATCGCAAATTTTCTGCTCGACTGAAAGTCTCTCAAACACTGTAGGTACTCGTATTTGCGATTTTACTTTAAGATTTTATATAAATCCACTTCAACACTACTTACAAAAGTGTGGCTAAGTGAATTCTCTTCTATAGGAATAGAATTAGATAACTCGAAACATTTGCATTTTCATATTCAGTGTGCGTTACACGTTTCAATTTCTTTGTGACATTTGGTTACTGTACGGTGTGCGTACATGGAAAAAATATGATTGTTAAATTAGATAAATTAGCCGAATGTAAGCTCATGTGTGTGCACTTTGAACGCGATCTACATTCGATGAGGCATTGACATAGGTAGAGCAACGATTGCATGCATTTATGTAAAGTATTTTTTCAATACACTTACTCGAAAACCCGCTCTTATCCCACCGCTTTTAGGCACGCAATAGACTGTTTTCCGCACTAGTAAAGAAAAGAGCGCGTGCTCTCCCCCGCCACAATGTTTTTACATGTATCGCATAAGGCTGGGCGCGCGTCGACCCCCACCAGTCGCCGGTCAACCCCCGTTTATTCATTTCTTCGTAAGTGTATTGAAAAAAGTCGTTTGACACACGTGCAAATTTGTGACTGTAGCCCTCGGTTCATAACACACTCGCCTACGGTTCGTGCGAATTCCTCCTCGGTCGCAATGACAAACTTTCTGCACTTGTATCAAAATGTACTATTACTTTAGTGTTTAATTAGACGTGGTTTGAGTCGGACTACTTGCATTTTTATTTAAACTCGACCCGTTAGGCACACAGTGATATATCTGCATTTCTTACACTGGCATTTGCATTGCGTTGACATCATATTTATGTTAGGATTGCACCCTACAGTTACCTTATAGATAACAAATGGCTATAACAAAACTGATGCTCATGAAAAATGTTCTCATTTTTCTTCTAAGTAAAATGATCTGCGTGTTGTCAAAGTTTGAGAGGGCTCGTGATTCACTCGAGTGTATTTACACGCGTACAGAAAAATATTTGAACGTGAGAACTGTGAAAGCGTCTACGGGTGAAGGAGCTTTGATCTACATAGGGCGCACCATAGCTGAATTGACATTGTAAGCAAATTGCTCATCCTGCACTCCATAACTCAAGGAGGAGATGTTGGGGAAAAAACAGCCAGAGTGAAGTGGAAGTGGGCTGACTACGTCACACGAATGCATTTGGATAGATAGATATGTAAAGGTCATCACTCAATGGACGTCTGAGGGATGACGTCGACATCGAGTTCGACCGCGGCAAAGGTGATGTGATGATCAATATTATGTTCGCGGTGTTACTTTGGCCAAAAATAGCCCAAGACGAAGACAAAGGAGTTTGGCAAGAGAGAGGAGGCCTTAGCTCAGCATTGGGACACAAAGACTTGAAGCAAAATATAGCTCAGACAGCCATTCTAACTTTTCCACTTCAGGTACTAAAGTTTTTTTTAATACTTAGTTACGCTTAGCGATATGGAAATAACAGCTTTTGTATGCAAACTATTCCCTAGCGCATAACGAGCTTACCATTCTAACATGTAAACGAGAGAATATTGGACGTCACCCAAATCGATGAGTAAAAACCGATAGCTTATAATTAAATATTGTTGCATAGTTCGCTGGGACAGCAAGTTAAAATTAGGAAAATACTTTCGTACACTGAAGTGGCATGTTTGATCAGATAGCTGATTGAAGATCTAAGTAAACTGATAGCCGTTTGGGTGTAAATGTTGACAAAGATGAACCATGAGAGAGAACATTATTTGGCTCAGACAAACAAACATATAATAGAAATGTAATCAGATATGTGTTTGGACACAAGTGGACATTTTGTTCCGACGATATATTATGTGTTGGTGGTAGACCTGAGTCATCTATTAAAATCATAGTAATAAAGGGATTGTAACATTGACAACTAAATCATTTTTAACCGACTTCAAAAAGGAGGAGGTTATAGGTTGGAAGGTTATACTTCCGAGTTGGTTCCATAGAAATATTGTTATGATCTGATCATGAACTTCGAAGATATGGAACAGAACTCCTCATAGGATCACAGCAGAACCGTCGTAACAAGTAAAATTGCTTTGTTTATACGTGTAGTCGTTGACTGACTGAAAGCTGATCTGATGATGAAGCCTGATTATGCACCGGAACTCTGTAATAAATTAATGTAATCTAACCGTGTTTGGGATTATTAGAATTTTCATGAGATGCACTCTGGCTATAAGGTATTTAAGTTTGGCTGAGGGTGTACTTTTTAGTGGTGGTACCATAACTAAAAAGTGTAAAATAAAAAACTTTTTACAAAAAAAAAAAAAATACAACCGACTTCAAAGTAAACAAAAACACTGAAAAGTGCAAAATAACTTTAATTTCGGAAGTCGGTGTTAAATAACGAAGAGATAAAACTATTATACTCGTAAAAACACCGACTTCCGAAATTAAAGTTATTTTGCACTTTTCAGTGTTTTTTTACTTTGAAGTCGGTTGTATTTTTTTTTTTGTAAAAAGTTTTTTTTTCTCAACATTTTACGTGATATAAACATAATCAATCAATCTATTTACCTAGCCTTTTCAGTTTCCAGTTTAACCGGATGTAGCTTAACATCAGTATATCTGATCTCTACAATCCAGTACCTACTTGAGTAACACGATACGCCTTGGCAAGTCTGGTGCCAGATTGCCGGGAGCAACGGCTTAGAGTGCTTTCCAACCCACAAATATACATATTTTTTTAGATAATAGGTGATTTGTTCTGTGGTACACGTTACTGAAGTATGTAGGAACTGAGGTTCTGTAGTGGCTACCGCGTACCAGAAGTCATAGTTCTGAAACGTCTCCCGCATTGTAGATCCAAGATGTGATGAGGCTTATAGGAGTCCGCTGAATTCAAGAGGTTCAGGAGCAGTCAAAGTAGCAACGCTTGGGCGAGGTCTGTATCAACCAGTGGAAGTCTTTCGGCTGAAATGACAATAATGATTTGTTCTAACGGCGATTATCCAATTCAAACCAATCATCATCGTCATCATTTCAGCCAAAAGACGTCCGACTGCTGGACATAGGCCTGTCCCAAGTGTCGCCACAACGAATGGTCCCTAGCGTCTAGCATCCATCGCATTCTCGCGACTCTCACCAGCTCATCAGTCTACCTTGTGCGAGGCCTTCCAACGCTGAGTCTTCCGGTGCGCACGCCACGTCAGAACTTTACGGCTCCATCGACCATCTGTTCTACGAGCAATGTGCCCTGTTCACAAACTAAGTAATACATTGGCAAAAATATTTATTGAGGAACAACAATGTCGTTGATTCCCGTCAAGTAGTACAACATTTTATTATGATGGATTAAGATTAAGATTGATATCCTTAATATTACTAAACCCAACATTATGGCAAATAAAAGAGATTACAAACAAAATTACAAGGTAATTTTGAAGCTGTCCTTCCAGGAAGATCGAACTGAAAAATCTGTACTGAGTACCGTAATTTCGAGTTCTTTAAATTGAGCACATTTAAAGAACCATGGATGGTTTGTGTGAAGAGTGATATGAAAGAAAAGGAAGAGCATGACGAGTGCCAGGGCAGAATGGAAGAAAAAAAACGTGTTGCGCCGAACCCAAATAACACGAGGCAAGGGCAGAAAGATGATGATTTAAAGAACCACGACACAGGAGACTTTAGATTCATCGATAATCTCTTATGGAATACGTGTAGGTAGTTTATATTAGGTAATTCGTAAATATTAAAAATTTAACCATGCTCAACTGCTTTTGAAAAAAAAACAAACTACATTTATGTTCGCATAACTCGGTAATATGTTAGGAAGCAGCTGATCCTTTATTCATATTTTCAGGATTAGTTCTTAGTAAAAGTTTTCCATATTCATGAGTACTTTTACCCCTTTGGAGTGTAACTACGTGAAGTACGTGAGCTCGACAAATAGGTCTGCGATTAACGCTAGTGCAACACACTGAACCTCGACATTACACTAGTGCGACATGAAAAATTAACATATTTTTGGGCAACCCGACACAGACTGGTTAGTTTTCCTGGTTATTTTTTTTACAACCATCCAGAATTTGCAGCACCGCGGAGCAGGGCCCCGTCGAGCAATCTTGGCATGCTTTATACTTATTCTATGTTCTTTGTGTGCAGAATAAATTATAGAAACAAAGTTCACAGACATGCTTCGTAATTAGCTTTTAGGATTATAGGAATATATTTATTATTCTACATTTTGTGGACTTTTAGTTTTCATTATTTCGTCTTTAAATCTGGTAAGTGTAATATGTGAGCTCGAAAAATGGATGTGCGTTTAACGCTTGTGCGACAAAACTATACTGTAAGTCACCATAGTTCGAATGTACGCTAGTGCGACACTGAAGCTCGACGTCACGCTAGTTGCGACATAAAGAATTAACATATTTTAGGACACCCCGACACGATCAGGTCAGGTTAGAGTCAAACTACTGTATTACTGCACTAACATATTGTCGAATTACAGTACTCACACAATTGTTCGTCGCACTATCGTGCTGTCGAACTACTGTCGCACTATCGTTTGTCACACCAGCGTGCAGTGGCGGTACCTTCATACAAGCAGAAAAGCCAGGCATGCCTTACTAAAATGCTCGATAGAGAATCAATATCAAACCCGAACTATTTAAAAGTTCGCGCGCTTTAATTCTTATCAAAATAACACAAAGTATCTACCTATGCCACACACACAGCGCGCGCAGAGTTTCGCATTGGCAGCATCTACGCGAGAGCTATATCTATCTCGCTTACACGTACCGGCTTTTACCGGGCTTTCAAATACTATCTCTGTCACTTTCGCACTTATAGCGATGTGCCGTATAACGAGTTAGAACTTTATGCGACTACAAATCGATCAGTATGGAAGATTTAAGCCGGGCATTCGTATGAAGTTGCATTCGTATGAAGTTGCTCGCGTATGCGTCACCTTATCACCTTGCCAACTCTGCAGTGTTGCCGTTTTAGCGACGTTGTGAGATCTTGGAGATTTTTAACGAGTTTGGAAACTTTTTTTAAGATTTAGCAACAATAAAAACTAGCGACTTTTTAAAATAACGAAATTAAATATTCAAAAATAAAGGCAATTTTTTAGAACTGGTCTCGTTAATTTCAAAATACGATGTCGTTTTAGAAAAGCATATGCAGCATTAGAAAAGTGACAAACCGGGGCCGAGTTATTTATCTAACAAAATTCAAAACGATATTATTCATTCCGTAGCCGATGTGATGCAAACTTGCATCGATTACGAAGTTAGGCAAACAAAATTTGTTTCAATTATTATTGACGAAACCCCCGATGTTAGTCATAGAAAACAACTGTGCTTGATTCTCAGATATAATTATAAATGAAATTCATGATTGTTTTTTGGGCTTTTAATTTATTGTACCTAATCAGTAGTTTGTGAGAAAATTGCGATGATACATACGTAGGTACCTACATACTCAGTCGAAAACTGAACTTTCTCTTTTTGAAATCGGTTAAAATTTTATTGGGCTTGCCTTATTTTGAAACCCTAGGCACGCCACTGCCAGCGTGATGTCGAGCTTCGGTGTGTCGCACAAGCGTGCATTCGAAATAAGGTGAGTTGCAGTACAGTTTTGTCGAGCTCACGTAGTACACTTGAAATATTGATAATGAATTAAATGTCATCTTGTAGATACATCGATCTTGTACAACATTCATAAAGACACGGCGCGGCTATCCAGAAAATCGACGAAAATAACAAACGAAGGGAGAAAAGGAATCTGTCTATTATTTCCCACATGGACAATATTGGACATCGTTAACATCTTGACCTCTCCGATATTTCATTGTTCTAGAAATATGTCACACAATGATTTATTTTATTTGTGATAGATACGGAGTTAACCGCTGAAATGTAACGTCTTTATTTGGGATCTCTTATGGGCACCTTTTCAAGGGTCAAGACTCTTGAGCTCTCGAGAATAAAATCTTGTAGTTTAGGGTTATGTGTGTGGGTAGCCACATAACCATAACATAAAAGATTTTGTGATAGTGTCTGTTCAGTGGTGTAAAGCACCGGTTTACCAATGCTTTTAAATTCAGTACGAATGTACGTATCTAATCTGCCCGTAGACAAACTGAAATGTACAATAAAATTAATATTCTTGTGTTATTATTTTATTAATTTTGCTGTGGACAAACAACAACAACTTCTCCCACTCTGGGTGGAGCGAGAGAGCAGAGAGTGTCAGATTTTTACTGACTAACCTGTGTTTAGTCAGTTGCTCTTTGCATTCCAGGACCGCGGTAACTCTTTCGAATAATCCCGTAGACCTGGTATTCCCAATTATGTTTGGGTTGATTTCCAGTTCCACATGCAGGTGAATGTCATTTAATTAATGGTTTACCAAAGTACCAACATATTCTGAAACAATATTTTGATTATCGCAGATTATACCTGCTTGCATGCGAGTCTCCGGCCCGAACCGTTTGACAGTTTCGACGGCGAGTACAGCGGAGGCCTGGTGCAGGCCGTGCGCGAGGATCTGCGCGAGAGTGGCGGCCGCGGCGACGCCCCAGCCCCACCCGCCCTCGGGGTAGTAGTGGCGCGTGAGCGTCAGCAGCTGGCGCGGGTCGAGCTTGGCCTGGCGCGTGGGCGCAGCGCCACTGGCCTCTAGCACCAGCGGCAGCGACCTCGTGCGCAGCAGCGGCGCGCCGCCCGACGACCATGACTCTTCCATTAAGGCGCGCGGGCATCATGCGCCGCCCGCATCACCGTTCCTCCGCACTCACGCCGTCCCGCTCTCTCATGTCCGACACATCACTTGGTTTAACACTTTTCTATTCGAAGCTTGTTATTTGTACTACTTTAGGTTAGAAGTACGAAACTTATTCTAGGAAAAAAAATCAAATTAAATAAAACACTGAACAGAAAACCCTGAGCAGAATGTGTCTAGAGGATCACCATTTCACATAGGTCTAGGTACATATGCTATGCACAGATTTTTTTGATCGCCTTTATAAAATAAACCACGAAAATACAGTCTACCGTGTCGAATCCGGATCATTCGGATTGTAAGCGTATGCGTATGTGTAGCAGTAGGTAACTATTGTATGTAGGGTTTAGATGAGAAATGTTAGGAGAGCCGTCTGTCTAGACGAACATAAATCTCTTTAGATCAAGTATCAGCGTTCAGTACTCTCAACGAGTAAATCTCCACAAACTATCTCGGAATGAGTTACATTGGTTCTAATGTCTTTGAATATCTCCTGAAAGTATTAACTCTACCTTGTAGTAATAAAATCATCGTGTTTTTTCAAAACAAAAAACTTAAAACATTTTGCGAATAAAAGTGTGGGCTTTTTTTGCCTGAAATTTATGAGTGCTGTAAAAATAAAATTCGTTGTAAAAGTTCCAAAGTGAGGATTATGGAAGTTTAAAACCAAGTATACCAAAGGGTCGACTTGAAGAATAGGTACTTATGTAGAAATTTACAATAACATCAGATTTTTAAGGGTTAACTTACGAAATTAAAGAAACTTGAAAATAAAGCTGTACGCACAATAGGCAGCAGTGTTGCCGTGTTGGCCGAGTGGTAACGGCCCCGACTTACGAGTTGTAGATCGCGGGTTCAAACCTAGCCAGGCGCATTGCTTTGTGTAATTTATTTCATCACCACTGCTTTCAAAACGGTGAAGGAAAACATCGTGAGGAAACCGGCATGTCCTAGAACCAAAAAATTCGAAGACACGTGACATTCACTAACCCGCACTGGGCCTGCGTGGTGGATTACAGGCCATTCCCTCTCCTAGAGAGGAAGTCTGAGTTCCAGCAGTGGGAACATTAAAAGGCTGTTTATGCTTATGTTATGCACAATAGGCACATAGAAGAAGCTAGCACACAGGGTGGAGCGAAAGGGAAAGTCAAACTTTGATTAACGAAAACGCACCGTGTTCCTTCAGTTGCCCTTTGCGTTTCTGGACCATGGCATCCTTTTCAGAAATTCTCTTTTCCCTAGCGGGCATCGGCCCTACTGGGCTCCTGCCCCCCTAGCCAAGTTATAACCGTTTCGTTTCGATTCTCTTTTCGTTGATCGCCTCGAGTCGGCCACGCCTCCTATTCCTTTGTTCTGACCACGTGACTGAGCGTCAAGATGACGTCAGAATAGTGAGGGGCACTGGGGCAGTGGTTTTGCTGACATTTCTATGAGGCGCGCGTGAAACACTACGCGCTATCGACGACTCGGGCTCGTTTCGGATTGGACAGCCGGACTGCGAGCAACCCGTTGCTCGTAAAAAAAAGTTTGACATACATATCGCTCCACCCCAAAGCGAGAGAAATCATTGGATGGTTTCCCACCTCTAAAAAAGCGAGTGTTCAAGAGACAACCAGTTTTGTTTGTGTGTTGTACTTTAATTACAAAGATTAACAACGAAAAATAAATACTCGGTTAATCATTAATTGCGCATACATCATTCAATGACCTTTAAGTATACACAGGCAATTAATACATTTACGAAGATTATCATTATTAACTTGCCAAAAACTGTTTTGATTTACGTCCGTGCTCTATAAGAAAGGGTACTTAATTTTTTATAATATCATAATTACTACTAGCCCGCAAAAGTACCGTAAGTACAGTGCTGGATCGGAGGTAACGGCTCCGACTTATGTGTACGATCGTGGGGTTCGAACCCAGTCAGGCACACTACTTTGTGTAATTTTATTTCATCGCCACTGCTCTAAATAAGTGCGAGTCGGACTCGCGCACTGAGGGTTCCGTTAAAAACTTACCTATGCAAATAGTTCAATTCCCGAATTGAGTGTCGAAGATTTTTCTAAATCGCAAAAATAGTTTTTTTTCGTGACGTAACTAATTTTTAGTTTTCAGATTTTTTCCTATACCTACTTGTGCTATGAGACCTTGCTTCATGCCAAATTTTAGGATTCTAGGTCAACAGGAAGTACACTATGAATTTTGATTCCCTTGAGTGTCGAAATCTACGTTTTTTGCGATATAAGCAAAGAGAATTAAACCAAGCGGCCGTATCTTTATTTTCGTTAACTCAGAAGTTTGATTTTTTCACAGCTTCAACGGAGTGTAGACCTGAGTATCTGGTTTTAATTTCAACTTCCCGAGATAAAGGGTCTTAAAAGACAGACAGATGGACAACCAAGTAATCCTATAAGGGTACCGTTTTTTCCTTTTGAGGTACGGAACCCTAAAAACGGTGAAGGAAAATAGCGTGAGGCAACCGGCATGTCTTAACAAAACAATTCGAAGACATTAGACATCTACTAACCTGCACTGGGCCCGCGTGGTGTATTACGGCCCATCTCCGTCTCCTAGAGAGAAGGCCTTAGTATCAGCTATGCTAACATTATACTCGTAAAGCTTACTATGTTATGTTATATTAAAAGTACCGTCAAGAGAATGAAGAGCTTTATTCATTATGATTAAAAGTACCGTTCTTTTGACGAGCTTTATTCATTTAGGTTTCAGAAGTAGGTAAATCGCTACATTATGTTCAACAAAATCAATTTTAAATTGGTAGATACTTCTGTGGAGAGTTTTGGTGATAAAAACGTTTATCATAGTATAGCATATTCAGCGTTATAATGTTCCCACTGCTGGGACTCAAGCCTCCTCTCTAGGAGAGGCAATGGGTTATAATCTCTTTCTATGGTTATAATCCACCACGTACACCCTGTGCGGGTTGGTGGAGGGTATATCTTCGAATTTTTGGTTCTTGGAGATACTGGTTTTCACACGATTTTTCCCTTCACCGTTTTGAGAGCAGTGGTGATTAAATAATTTACATAAACTAATGCGCCTTGCTGGGTTTGAACCCATGACTCGTAAGTCGGGGCCGTTATGACTGGGCCACTACACCAGATAAAACTGTTTGGCAAAATTAAAAACAAACAGGATCAAAAGCTTCTTTATTACACACTTAAAATCACGGAGATAATGTTCTGTGTAATGACGTGAGATGTTACAGTATTTGTCGATTAAATGGCGTGGAAATTGTGAAAAGATATTTGATAGGCTTCGAGTGCTTCGAGTGTGGGCAAGATTCCACCGGTAGGATAAGATAAGGCACTTGTTTGTTCTCCACAATTTATTGCCAAACATTACGGAGACATGGCGAAACTAAGTATTTGCTCCCACACCGTTGTTTTTGATCATTTGCTTGATGCTTTGGTACACTTATTGTGAGTTACGAGTTCGGGTATGTGCTCATTTTTGGCATGCCAAAGATGGGCTAAAGTCTCGCACGGTTTTGACTTTACCGTGGTGGAAAAATCACCGGATTTTTCTCCCCTGTGTCAACTTGTCGGTGTGATCCTTTCCTATTGGTATATTATGTATAAACGACAAGTGATATATAATGTATATAGGAATTCGGATAAACAAGCTCGTAAAACATGATCTCGTTATATTTCCTGACGAGGGTGCGACCGTTTTCGCGAAGATGACCTTCAGACCCTTGATGCTTTCTACAGCTTACTTTGTACTTTAGGTACTGTCTCGTCGTGTTCATCATTTTTCGTAGTTTTTTTTCCCGTAATTATTATACGGATTCCGTATATATACAGATTTTTTTGACTTTAGAAATCGTTTAGTTTTTTTTACAGTATTTTATAAAAGTTTAAAACCTGTGGGTAACATTTTCACTAGTTAATAATGTATCTGTTAACGATGTTTCGACTGGCCTGTTGGTCTAGCGGTTAGTGGCCCTGACTTCTACGCCGGAGGTCGTGGGTTCGATTCCCACCCAGGACAAATGTTTGTGTGATGAGCACGATCATTTGTTCTGTGTCTGGGTGTAATTTATCTGTAATATGTATGTTTTTAAAAATATATAAGTATGTTTATCAGTTGTCTAGTACTCATAACACAAGCTCTGCTTAGCTTGGGGCTAGACGACGTTGTGTCAAGTTGTGTGATAGTAAAAAAAAATATATATAATATACGTTAAGTTAATTTTATAACTACAATATAAACTACTAAAAAAATATTAAACACTTAACTAACTATACCTGCTTATACACTTACAACAAAAACTCCTAACTAAAATATGTCATCAAAAAATTTTTCCGTATCGCTGTCGACTGGAACTGTGCCCAAAAGAGTGGCGGCATTGCCACGTTGTATGGCCAATGCCTAATTAGATTTAAGTACATATGAAAATGTACCGGGCTTGCTATAACACCACCCAACGGTGTTTTTGTTAGAACTGGACGAAACTGAATATTTATGTATTTCTCAGCAAGTGCATACCTAACGGGTCTTCATAAGCCAATAACTAGGTAGCACAATAATCCTTGGCAAGAATCGTTTTAGATTATCGGGTTTTCTGATAACCCGCAACGAATGTCAGCTCTTCAAATCATAGCTGGAACCAACGATTTTACTTGTTTTTCGTGGTACTACGAGGTTTTAATGTCATCGATGGTCTACCATTCCTGGACAAAGCACATCAAACGTAGCTTAATTTTGAAGAAGTTATTGTTACATCAGGCCAATTGTGAAGCAATTGTTTTTCCGTAATGTTAAATATATGTGATGTGGCAGTGCTCTAAATAAATAAATAAGTAAATACCGATCTTTGTGGCCGTTGTTATGTATCCCCTAGTCCTTAGGAGAGTAGTGGTGGTTCAGTGGGCCTTAACGGCCTAGACTGCCGCTAGACCCAAAAAATCCAACATATTATGTGACATCTATCGACCCACACTAGGCCCAAGTGGTGGATTACGGCCCATTCCCTCCCCTAGAGAGGAGGCCTGAACCCCAGCTGTGAGAACATTAAAAGGCTGATTATGATATTACGCCATGCGAATACGAATATCGGTAACTGATACATTTTTTAACTGCACAGAAATTTATGTGCTATTAATATTGTGTTAATAGTCAAGTCGCGTTCGTATCTAATAGAGTGATGGGACATCTGGGGCCTACATAATTGTATTTATCTAGCTTCCCCACACGACAGTGTAAGCAAGACAATACCGTCCTCCAATTAGCGCTATATCACTGCGAACAACATTCGAAATATGGGCCAAACTTCCTCTTTTTGTTCCCATTAGGGAATCCTTTTAATTGCGTTATAATTTCTCCCAACTGTCACGAAATTGAACGTTTTAAAAATAAATTCTCAATAAAATTTCCATTATAAATCTTCAGGGACAACTGGTTTTATCGTAGGGATCTGACTGAGACGCATAATAAATTAGAAAGAATTTTAAATCTCGTTTATGTAGATCGATCTGGATTTATTAGTTGGCAAATAGATTCATTTCAATTGGAATGCAATAAGTTCGTACAAGTAAAAAGATTGGTTTGAGATCATCGATCTGTAATGTTTGAGATGCATGGTAATAAAATAATTTTAGCTCTTTTTTCAGGCACATTATGGTATCCTAGGGTTCAACAACTGTCTACCATACCTACTTTAATACACAAAAAAAAAAAATGAAGCAAGTACCTATAACATACTTTTGAATATTCCATCCAAAATACGAGGATTTTACAGGACATCGACGCAGAGGTGCTAGCCTGTCGGATTTTTACCGGTTACATTTCGGGGAGTGTGAGATGGAATTGCAAAAGTTAATTCCGCCAAGCCCGTTTCATCATCGGACGATCAGACGTGCGGCGGGACATGGTGGACATCCACCCTTACGCACAAAATGATTTGGGAACGCATTGTGCGTACAACTAAGGAGTGGAATTCCCTGATAGAGTCTACGTTTAATGGCTACAACTTGGGGGTTTTTAAGTCAAGAGTGAATAGAATACTTCTAGGCAAAAGTACTTCATCGTCGCCCATTAGGTGAAATAGTGGTCAAGAGCGAGTCTATCAACAATAATAATAAAAAAACTACGTTAAATATTATTTTTGCTGTTTCGCAACGAATGAAATCTGAATAACTGCTTGAAATGGAAGCAATTGTGAAATTTTTTGGCCTTTAAGCGGTTGTCAGTTATGAAGCCTGGGACAGTTTAAAAAGCTGTTTATGAGCACTAACAGCACTTCACTTGTTTTTGATTACTCCCTGTTTCGTTACGGGCCCTTAATAAGCGATCTGTCCAGACATTTTCACTGCTGCTGTTTTTTCATCGGAATTTTAAATTTAATTTTTGATAACGACTCGTTTTTAATTTAATGAAATTTAGTATGGTGGAGCATCTTTATATAATAACTTGATGACTTCGTCCGCATCAGACGCGTAAAGCAGCACAATGTCATTTGTGTCACTATTTCAAGAAGTTTTTTTACGCGGAACCCTAATTCTTTTTCTAATATTATTGTAGCCTATGTTGCAGCTGATAACATCAGCTATAGCATACCAGAAAAAGTCCCGGCAAAATCGGTTACAAACAGACACATGGATTAAATTAAAAAATTGCATTTTTGTTATAGGTATAACTTATGTACTTTCTTATGCATTTAGAAAAAAAGATGTTATTTTGATATTACAAATAAACACTTCTATTTTATTTATATGTAGTAGGTATGAATTAATATAGATAGATAATCACATTGTTAAATTACATACAAGAATAATAGCTGTATTAACAAAACATGACAAGTTATCATAAATTCTCAGTGAAATTTTATTATTATGCAATATTGAGATTTTTGTTTTAATTTTGGGATACTTTATCTCCCCCTGTAATCTCCGAAGCGATGTAAATTATGAAGATGTGTTCATAAATAATTAAGTGGCCATAAACGTGTCATGGTGTGATTGTTACAGATTTGTACCTCGTCGCAACGACGTATATATGAACTATTTAGTTAATTAACACGACTATTCGAGCGCGCATTAATGTCACTTTTACATCCACATAACTCTTTCCAAACCATTTCAGTCTGTAAAATATATTTGGAACAAAAAGAAAGGAAGTTTGGTTTTCATACAAAGTGTATGAATTATGTCGAGCTCGTTTGTAATGATATTAATATGAAAATATCTGAGTCTTCGATTAAAAGAACTGTGACCAAGCATTTCTTAAATGGGTTTAATTTATGAGTCTAGTTCCTTTCTAAAAATTATTTCTTACTTTGTTTTCTGTGTTAATTATTTGAGTATCTACCTATGTTATTGCTAAATATTTAAGCGAATTGAAGAATTTAAAGATTTTACTGTAGATATTGTGGTAATATCTTAATTGCTTACTGTTATCAATTAAATAACTAAAGTATTATTTAAAGTTAAGAATTAACAATTAAATATACAGTATGATATCGTATCCTCAAAATAATTTAAATATCTTATTTACCTACGCCTAATTTTTTAAAGTTTTTTTTTTAATTATTAGTAACTGGCAAAGCTAAATTTTATTGGTAGCTGGTGACTGCGACTATGTCTGTGTCAGAGTCGAAAAACAGCACACACTGGTCACAATGAAAAAAAGTTTTTTTTTTCGTGGAGCCCTAGTTCTTTTTCTAAAAAAAAAGTAAACTAAGGTCAGTTAAAGTCTCACCAAAATCGGTCCTGTCAATTCGGAGATTAGCTGAAACAAACAGAAACAGACAAACAAAAATTTGCAAAAAATGTGTTTTTCTATGGGTATCGCATATAACAAAAACGAAATTATTATTTTTTTTTTTCGTTTTACTAATGCATATGTATAAGTATCGCATAAGTATATCTACTTTGATATAAATTTAGTAAAAAATATATATTTTGATATAACAAACAGGCACTTTAATTTCATTTATAATATACTTTTAGATGTATAAAAAATAATAATACATTAGGTTTTTTTTTATTTGTGTCTTAAGCCTCCGTCACACTGTTTTGTAGTAATCGATTGTCGGTAAAAATAAGAACGTCCGATCTACCTATTTAAAATTAGTATCGCAATAGTAAAATCAAAGTTAAGACTTGAGCAATAAGTAGATAAACTCATGTGGGCATATCTTTTCGTGGCGAGAAAGGACGATTTATGGCGTCTACCTACTCAAAGCCAAGTACAGTCAACAAAAGGGATTGGTAGGTTGGCTAGAATTGTACACACAACTTTTATAAAACAATGATAAAATATGACAGCTGATGCACACAGGCGAGCTTAACCCACAATTAGGTTTTCTCACAGCAAATATTATATACATATTCAGCCTTTTAATGTTCCCACTGCTGGGACTCAGGCCTCCTCTCTCTAGGAGAGGGAATGGGCCGTAATCCACCACGCGGGCCCAGTGCGGGTTGGTGGATGTCACATGTCTTCGAATTTTTGGTTCTAGGACATGCCGGTTTGCTCACGATGTTTTCCTTCACCGTTTTGAGAGCAGTGGTGATGAAATAAATTACACAAAGTAATGCGCCTGGCTGGATTTGAACCTGCGACCAACAATTCGTAAGTCGGGGCCGTTACCACTCGGCCACCACTGCTCCCTACTTAAATATTATATAAAAGAGAAAAATTTTACACATGGGGATAATTATAAATGCACAACAAAAACTTAAGCACATTAATTAGTTCTAAAAATAGAATACATACTAATTTAATAGCTAATTCATCAGATCTAAGATTAATGTTATTGTCATTAAACTGACCCCAATCATTGCATTCGTATGGCAACCGTCGTCGGCAACTGCTGAAAATCAATTTCAGATGATAATGGTCTAAGCCCTAAACTGTGCCTAAATCGTCATTATGTAAAGCTCATTTCTATTAGTTTAGTCATATAGACGATAACGCTATTACCGTCTAATAATAACTAAACTGAGATTCTACTTTTATTTAAAAAATATTCTGTAAAATTTTTCGATTGTTTGTCTCATGTTTTAAAGTATAACTTATCCTTTCTTCTTTTTTAAATACATGTTCAGCATCTAAAGGGACATATTGTTGATATTGTTGTATTTAATTTTAAGTTATTCGTTAGAGATTAGTTAATTTTTTATTTTATTTTATCGTTAAACAGATCAAATCTGTGTGAATGTGAAATAAATATTTTTTCTTTTTTATTAGCGCTGGCTAAAGATATATTCGGTTTTGTCGACAGTACCTGTGCCTGTACATGTGCGTACAGCGTCATTTGAAGCTATGATGAAATATTAAATGCTGTTTACAAGCAATTTCATTGACGGCCGAGGAAACTATAAATACATGTTTTTAGGACCATTTAATGAGCGTATGTGGGTAATTTTATGAAATTAACTTACATTCAAAGGCATATACGAGCGTTGCGTTTATTGAAAACCGGCTTATTAAACGGGACAATTAATTAAAATGGTGACAGTTCGTGTATTAGCAGATGTCCTTTTGCAGAACGACTCCCGGCCACCATAAGTGCGGGCTTACGGACGGCGAGCAATGGGTCCTGTCCAGCAGTCCGATATGGACCAACCCCGGGTCGACGGCGCTTTGCGTTTCACACACGCCTCCAAGATATGTCAGTATGATTAACCTGCCTGGCTGCGGATTGTTCGAAAAAGTCGCCGTGACCCTCGTAAAGAGCTGAAGGATCACAATGAACAGTCAGTAATAGTCTGACACACTCTCACTCTACCAAAGAGAAGTCTTTTTATAATTCCTTACGTAAAAAAGATAATGAAATCTTGGTGGTTTAGCATAAGAACCGCTGCAGGAATTTATCATGCCTAAGGACCTTCATGGTAATCATACTGCGAAAATTGAAAATTGAAATGAGCAAGACAAAAAAAATTGAAACTCTGGCTTTGCGCAGTTTTCTTATTTGTATCTATTTTTTTTCTCTTTTCTATTGTATCTATCTATCTTTACATGTCAATCATCAATAGTAAATTTTGATACAAGTGGAGGAAGTTGGTCACTGCGACCGAGGCGGAATTCGCCCGAGTTGTAGGCGAAGGTGTTATGGAGCCGAATGCTGCAGTGATAAATTTTCCATGTGTATCAAACGACGTTTTTCGATACATTTACGAAGATAGAAATAAAAGGGGGTTGACATGCGACTCGTGAGGGTCGCTTAGCACTCAGCCTAATACGATAAATGTTATAAATTTTGACGTGGGCGTGCTCGCGCACTTTTCCGCACTAATGCCGTAAACAGTCAATTGCGTGCCTAAAAGCGTAAAGGCGAGCGAAAGTTCGGGATAAAATCGAGTTTTTGAGGAAGTATATTGAAAATATCTTTTCCCGTTCTAGTCGGAGTTACAGGGAATGTAAAAAATTTACTGACTAAAATTTACTCGTATTCGTTGAGTTACCCTTTGCGTTCTAGGGCCGCATTAACTTTTTCCAACTGTCCGGCAGCCCTGACAGAGGTAATTTTGACAGAGTTAATAGTGTTAATTAAATAGATCCGAGACGTGTGCTCTGTTGTCCTTGCTTTCTTGCTAATTCTAAGATCAGCCATAAACCAAGGACAATATGCCATAATACGGTATCTATATACCATAGAAAAAGGGCATATTGTGGCGGATCGCTGATAAACTTTACTACCTCATAAATGTTACATCCAGTGCAGTGTTGATGGCTTCCGTTTCATTTGAGTCGTCTGTGGGCTTTACCAAATCGATCAACGAGACATCTTCAAAGCTTATTGAAGCTATCATGCTTGAAATTGTAGGTAAAAAGATTTGTAATATGTTTTAACTCTGATTATGTTTTCCAATTTTCTTTGTATTGACTTAGAGTTTCAGCCAATTAAAAATTGTTATAAGGCGTATTCTCAGTAAGAACAATATTTGATGAATTCTAGTTTCCTATATACCTAGTTACCAACTATGCGTGTCTTTAGATAGTTTCAAATAGCGTAATATATTAATAAATCTTGCAAAAAGCTTGAAAGTGCAAATTTTCGATGTGGTTTGAATAATTTGAAATGCAACACAATATATAATAACATATCCGTGCACTATTATAATTAAAGTATAATGTACCTAAGCATAATCAGCCTATTAATTTTCCCACTGCTGGGACTCAGGCCTTCTCTCTCTAGGAGAGGGAATGGGCCGTAATCCACCACGCGGGCCCAGTGCGGATTGGTGAATGTCACATGTCTTCGAATTTTTGGTTCTAGGACATGCCGGTTTCCTCACGATGTTTTCCTTTACCGTTTTGAGAGCAGTGGTGATGAAATAAATTACACAAAGTAATGCGCCTGGCTGGGTTTGAACCCGCGACTCGTAAGTCGGGGCCGTTACCACTCGACCACCACTGCTTTATTTTCTATTGCTTTATTTTGGCTATTTTCGATATGTTTTGAATAATTTCAAATGCAACACAATATAATATATCTGAGCATTATTATAAATAAAGTGTTTGAAATCAATTGTAAGTCTTTCTTGGATATCGGGAAGAAGTGGCACAGAGCCGGGCACAGCGAATCCCTCCTTTCTTGAGGGAAGTTTTTGCCCAGCGCAGTGGTGGGACAGTACACGCTAGGTATAATAATATAATAATGGTATTTACCTACAAATATTCGTTAACATACTATAATTATAATTCACTAAACCTTTGGTCCGTTACTTGTGACTGATTTTTTATTTTTATTTCTGTCAATTCTACCACTAAAAACCTTTTTACACCTTCTGAACATTAGGACGCATCATCGAAAGTGTTCTCTATGCAAAATGTGGGAGTAGTTATATGGACAATAGGATGAGTCTAATTGTTTTCAACACTAAGTGACAACTGACATCATGAATATGAATGGCGATAGGATTTGCAGCCATGTGTCATGGGCGGGGGGCGTTGATTGCCGGTGACAGGAATTGAACAGAGATGCTTGCTGGGAGCGTAACGCATGCAACTGGGTCAGCCAGCTTAGCCACGTCTAACACTTATGTTATTTGATGGTGTGTGGGTACTACTTACTCAGTATGACCGCCTGGTACTTAATTCTCTTCTGATATGACTAACGAATAATTAATTAATTACGTTTTGACTTGAGTCTCTTGATCAGCTCATTTTTCAATAGTCTTATAGTGACATAGTTATATCTTTTTTCAGAAGAATAATTATGGTGGTTAGAAAACATGCCATATTTTATACGCAAAACCAGTCATTGGCAAATCGGCCCTAAGTGAAAAATATTGTTTTGTTTTATACTTCCGCTCATTTTTGCATCGGTTTTGCTATTGGTGAATCTTATGGAAATTAATTCGATTAACTTAGTAGGTATATCACGGAACAAGAATGGTTTGAGTTAAAGTACTTTGAAGTGGTGATAATAATTTTGACGTCTTCTTTTAACTAATTTTTACTGTGCCTAAGATTGAACTACAAATAAAAAAGTGTAATCAAGTTCATGTAAAAATAGTTTAAAATTTGGCCAACATTAGTAATATTATAATAATTAGTAATGAAGAAGGCAAATTAATATCTAATTGTATTAACACTTCTTTGTTCGCGATGATAAGAGCTGCGAGTGCTTGCGAGGCAAGTTTTAAAACAATCCGCGCGGCTCCATCAATCACAAAGCTTTTAAACGTCGCAACTTTGACGCTGCCGCATTACTCACCTTCTAGACGTACGATTAATGCCGTGGTATTACTACCAACAGCACGCTACCAAATACGTTATTTTCGAAACGTTACGCGTATTTATTACGACTTTATAATCTGCCAGATAAAACTGCACATTCGTACAATTTATTTGGTGAACACTAGCCGTTAAAGGAAGGACAAGACCCGCCAGGCGACGTCCCACGGCGCAGCAACCAGGGATGATCAGATCATACTCGTACATATTTTATTATCATGTTTTTGTGTCAATGCGACAATGAATACGATTCGCTGGATGCGATTATAAAAGTATCGTAAATAATTTCAACATTGTCACAGATACTTGTATACGATAAGAAGAACCTTCGGATATTGAAGGTGTCTCTCAGGGAGGAAATAATAATCGTATAAACTGCGGAGATATAAAACAGGGGAAATTGCGAGAAATATTATGAAGATGAAAATTGTGAGTCGGTAGTAAAGTTTTACAAACAAGAGCGACCCAGCGATTCTGTCAAGTGATTGGTTCAACGACTGTTACATTACATTGTTCTATATCAGACGATCGATCTTTGGTAAAGACAGGCTACGGTACATCACAACGAGAGCCGAAATAGAATAAGCCGTAAATACAATGGAACATTTATTACATGCCAATACGATCATCATTATTAGTGTTTCTTTATCGCTGTGAGGCTTCCATTGACAGTATATCACGTACTGTGACAGAACTGGATTGTACACCATCGAACAATACACTCCACTGCCTGACCGTATTTTGTCCGTAACATTTTTAATATGGATTCAATCTTAATAAAAAAACAGTTACAAGTTGTCAAACATCAGTTACAAAGATTTATAATATGTGTAGTTCTAGATACTGGCTTATGTTAGGTTGGTCCAAGCGATAGTTTTTATAGCCACTTCCTTTCGAGATGTCTTAAAGATATATGCTGTGAACTTTATTTGGGATCTTGTTTTTTTTTTCTCACGGCTTTGGGTTACAGAGTTTATATCTTAGGGATTGCTTATAAATTGGATAGGTGTTAACACAACTGCTGCGGGGAATTTCTGAAAAGGAAACCCGCAGTCCTAGAACACAAAGGGCAACTAAAGGACACAGGTGTGGTTTTTGTCAATAAAAGTCTGACACGCCCTCTCGCTCCACCCAGAGCGAGAGAAGTCATTGGATAATTTCCACTATTAAAAAAAACTTTCATATGATAATGAATATCCTGTTGTGATCTTGAATGAATACAAACGATGCAAAAATAAAATCATCTATTATTTTTACAAAATAAACTCGTACTACAGTTTAATATCTTAATGTACTAGCTAAATCTGGGACAGGGTTAATTCGGACCAGTTAAATGTTTGGTCCACAGATATATCCGTATGAGATAAGCTGGCTTTAAAGCTCTGAAAGTTTGCACCGCTAACTTATAAGCTCCTTTTTAATTTAAAGCTTACTAGAACTTCAAAGTTCGTGGCGTGGCTTGGTATTGAAACAAAATTATTGGTTGACGTTTGGCCACAGCCCAAAGTCGGGGCAGTACGTGATCGGAAATATTGCGAATTGCCTATTCATGACTAGCCCGCATATGGAAAACTTTTGCACTGGCTCGTGCTGAACTTTTCGAAAAAGTAATCGGGTTTAGTGGGCCTCAATATTTTGGGTTTCCAAAGGGATCGTGGAGCCAAATACCCGAAGTTGATACAGCGATTCAATAAAAACTAAAGTAACAAGGGATGATTTCTGGTATTATAATATTATTTTAGTTTATTCTATTCTATTCTTTTTTTTTTAGACTAGGTACTAGAAATTTTATTTAAGTCACTGAATCTTTAAATTTTTGCGACTATAAAATAGACAAAGTTGGTAATGGATAATATGATTATCAAATTATTTATCAGACGAATCTCATAGCGGAACTAAACGCTTTTTAAAGGAATGATTTTTAGTCTTTTTTTTCTATCTCACGAAGGTAGGTATTTTCTTGGACAATTATGGCGGTAAGTCTCCTCTTTGAGGAGTGACTGGAGCGGGAACTCGGCGTCCTCATCTTACGCATGACGCAGGTCCTCAACGGACATGGCAAGTTCGGGAGGTTCCTGCTTCGGATTCTGGCGGAAGAAACGGGCGGTTGTCACCATTGTGTGGACCGCCCGGAGGACACGGTGGAGCATACGGTGGAGGTGTGCCCCGCTTGGGCGGAGCACCGTTGTGTCCTCGTCCTCGCAATCGGTGGCAGTGACCTTTCGCGTGGGGCCCTGGTTCGGGCTATGGTCCGAAGCGAGGAGGAATTGGCAGGCGGTGGCCTCCTTCTGCGAAGCAGTAATGCTAGCGAAGGAGGAGGCGTCACGATATTCTGACCCCGTGTGCTTTGTATCTACTTATGCACAAAAAAACAAATGTCTACGACAACCAATACACACATCCATTACCAACCCGCCTTGCCGTGATAGAATAAATACTTATAACTGTTTTATTTCTATTTGTAGCCCAGTAAGCGGTAATAAATAAAGCTAAGTAATAATTAACCATCTCTTAATTACAGATATGGATCTACAATTGATGATACGATACTTTCAAAATAAATTACGTTAATTGTTAAGTTACAGCTGCTTAGTCTGATTGATGAGTGCCAAAAAGCGATTCAAAAGTAGTTTTTTTTTTATCATACGTACCTACCTATGGACTTCTTTATTTAAAGAAGTTTTTTTGCGAGATTATTTCGGATAAAGTTCAGTGGCTGTTTTAAATATTCGTAAATTGATTCTTAGTGAATATTGTGATGTAAAATTGGTCTAGTTTTCTATTTCAAGTGTCTGAACAACTGGACAATATGCGGGATCATTGGAACAGGCACGATCTCGGTAAAATGGTGCCGAGGATTTTATTGTATTATTAACTACCTCACTGAAGCTTGCCGAGAAGGTTGACTCGAGGCATTAGCTGCCAAAAACTGCAAAAGCATTAGAATGTGTTACATCCGCGTTTTAATGGAAAACAAAGTGATTATATTATGCGAAGACATGGCTTAAACGACTAAGGCCCGGCGCCCATTACCAGCATTGGCAATGAAAAGGATCGTTCGGCATCCCTACATGCAAGCGCACTCTGTCGGAAACTATGGCTTGGCATGCATGTAGAGATGCCGAAGGATGCTTTTCCTCGCCGATGCCGATAATGGGCGCCGGGCCTTAGTATATAGGCAAAAAATATTACAAAAAAAAAATCGTTAATACTAGTTTATAATTTAATTTAATTACAACGGCCTTCCCTACAGCATCAAGCGAAATAAATCTGTCTATAGTGGTCAGGTTCTAATTGTAAGTAATAAATGGAGTAAATAACATCAATAACGTCGTACGTTGACGTCGTACCATTAAGCCGATGGCCAAATATTTCCTGTTTAAGGAAGTTATTTGACGCCTATTTAAAGGTAACTAATTACCTCAAAGTTCTCAAATCCCTTTGTAGTGAAACGGCAGAATCTTCATCTACTCATCTACTAATTATGTGTCTGAGACCGTCTCTTACGACTTTTCAAATATCTTTCATCTTGCCTTTTGTTTTTTTTTTCTTTTTTATCCATAGAGTTTGTTTTATTTCTAATAGCATGATCTCTTTCGTAATCCTACGTATTATCGCCAAGTTGATCTTATCTATCTATATAAATAATAAAAGGAGAAACTGACTGACTGACATATCAATGCACAGCCGAAACTAGCGGGACTAGGAGCGTAAATTTTGCACAAAGTTTCCTTTTATGATGTAGGCGAGCACTAAGAGGGGATTTTCCAAAATTCATCCCCTAAGATGATGAAAAGGGGGTCCAAAGTTTGTATGGAGAAGCCTACTTTCAAGTGGGCAAAACCGCTGGCAGAAGCTAGTTTGTTTGTATATAAATAGCGAGGTAAATACATACGTCATGTGATGAGAACGGAAATTAATTGACCTAGTAATATTTAATCAGTGTTAAATAAGTAACTATATATAGTATGTGCCTACGTGTGTACACACGCTTAACGGGTTTTAGTTTCGCTTTTTGATTAATGTTTGTGCTAACATGTGATCTTAAAATTAATGTAATTATTTTTATTGTTTTTGTGCTAAAGAGCCGAAATTATGATTATGAATAATTCGATTTAGAGTGACTCGGAAACGCCGCTTGTGTTTTTAAAAAATTCTCGTCACGTCAAAGCAAGTAACAGAAATCCGTATTTCAGAATCGATAATAGAATAATATTAAAACTTGTATTTTATTATGTAAAACTTTGTTACAGAAAATAGACGGAGTCCATAATAAATTAATGGAAGTGACTTGTTTAGGAAGAAAAGTTCCCACATTTCCTTCAGTACAATTGGCAATAAAGATTCAGGAGAAATATTAGATGAAAATGAAAACGGCTGGGAGGTCAATCTCTTAGCCAATTGACGTCAAAGGTCTGAAAGCAGATAATTAAATTAAGAACACTGCAAAAAGCAGCTGAATTAAGAGCATTGCATCACTGCTTACCATCAGGTGGGATCGCAGTCAAGCACAACCAGTGCTATATCAATTAAAAAAAAAAAAAGAAGAATTCGGAATCAAGCGAGACAAATTTGAAGAAAGTGGTTAAATGCGGTAAACTGTGTCGGAACTTATTAAAGGTTTAATTACTTGTTGTGCAAGACATACTTTGGTAAAATTGAAGGTGTAAGAGTTTCTAATTAAGTGAGCAAGATGTAAACAATCGTTTTCATTAAGGGACCAGACGGTGGCTGACGAGAAAATATTCGCCAAATATTTACCCAGACTATACTTTTCACGGCGTTTCAACTAAATTGCGAGAGTAGTAAGAATCAATCAATATCAAAACTTTGCACAAGTTTTAGAAAAAGTTAGTCACTATTCCAAATAAAAAGACTCGCAGGTTTATTGAGAAATTCCTAATATATAAAAGTTTTAATTAACTGATACATGACTCACAAGGTAGGTACATAACAAAGTGAAATCATGTCTATGTGTGTTTATATTTTATTGCTGATCGTTTACGCTCAATTCAAGTTTGTTAGATTCCTAATTAGGAACGGTACTAATATAGTTTGTATCGGTACTTTCGAAAATAAAAACAGTTCAATGCAAGTGTGAGATGACAAAATAGGTGAAGTGAATGGTGAGCCTCCAGACGCAATAGGCACACACGTGCTCGGTCGTGATTCTATCGGCGAGGCGGCACGACCGATCGCAGCCTAACGACCGGACCTCGGGCCACGGCCATATGTTGTTAACTTACACACCAACTAACAATATGACACTTTTCACTTTAGATTTCCACTGGAGTAGTCAGTCAATCGAGGAAATTGTTCTGGATTGGGGGATCGGACGGGCGAATTCTTCGGAAGTTGCGAGCAAGTTTGTCCGGAGCGGCAAGTTCGTGCGCTCGGGGCACGCGGCGAGAGTGTCGGCGGGAGCGAGCGCGCGACCGCAGTGCCTTGGTGTACAGCTTACACTGATTTTTTGTTGGAGGCATCGCCGCTGGCCCGCCGCCTGCTCCACATTCGACGACCGGTGTGATACGCGGTACGGTGCACCTATAGGGTTGGCACTACCATACATGTGTAGCATATTGCAAATTTTGAATCTACTGAGACCAATTCTCACCCATTTTCCAGAAAAGAGATAAGCCAAGATCCAAATATTGAATTTGAGATTTAAGAATATGCTCACTGAACCAACTTAACGTGATGCTTTTGAAACAGTCACAACAAGCTGCATCCCTAAACCGCAATTAATCTTTTCTCCACATATTTGTAATCGAACAAACATTAGCATACGAGCTCAGGTGCGAACCCTCACAGATTCACAACTATTATACGGCTTTGTGCGGCTCCCCACAACGACCGGCTACAACTTAGCAGCCAGTTAACTTCTGCCATTGGCTGGTTTACCTCACTAACCTGCTGGCTGCTACGTGTCGATACAATTACGTACTATTACGGTTTCGCAACGTGGATACACTCTATATTCTCTCTTATTAGCTCCGATAATAAAGTAATTGCCACGCTGTATATGGAGATTAGACTTCTAAGCGTTTGCACTCGGACGTCCAAAGCAAAACTTGTACGAATATCGAGTAGTATTTGAAATAGCTACATGTAGATAATACCTCTTTAGTATGTTTTATGTAAACGATGAGCTTCCGATAGTTTTTTATTTTATATTCATGAAGCAATTTGGCAGTATCTTTATGGTTTAGTAAGAGGCTAAGTAGCTTAGGCAAGTACTGATAAACGAGATCATATTGTTAGAGATTATATAGATAGACATTTAAGAAGTCTAGACATTTTTGGTTCCTCAATAATTTGTTTATGAGATTCCTAATGGTAAAACCGAATAAGGTTTTGTACGACCATAGCATTGGATCTAAACCTAGGACCCCATGCTCGGCAATCGTCATTGGTATCTTTTAAGGTATTTAAAATTTAAAGAAATTGGGTTTTCCCAGATTTTTTCTAATAAAAAGATTCTCCTTATACATATTGTTGTCTTAGAGTGAAAAAGTCAATGAAAAATTGGTACCTATTTTTCTGTTTCCTTCTTCTAATCTTTTGTGTGTGTACATAAATAAAATAAACTTTATTGAAGGAACGAAAAACTATGTCCTGTGAAGTTTGATTACAAAGCTTATGCTGTTGATCCCCGCACGAACGCCGGCTTTCGGGCGCCATTGTCTTACTATTGTGTCTCTAATTACACTACTCAACGAGTTAAATAAATATTATGTCTATTTCGGTTTGCAATTAGAAAACATTTTCAGATGTATTTAAATTATTATCGTTAAAATGTCAAATGGTACTTGCGAAGCTATCGTCAAAATGATTGTGAATTTATCGAGGTTCATAATGAACTGTCATTGATGGTATTACGGGTTACCAATGTGTGTGGAATGAGGACATGCGACCGGTGATATTTTTTCTAATAAAGTATTAAAATAAAAGTTTTCAAAATCTAATTTTCGAGCTTTGATTATGAGTTGTCCTACTCTGGGTGGAGAGAAAGGGACTTTTTGACTGTTACTGACTAAAACCGACAGTGAACCTTCAGTTGCCTTTTGCGAGGGTAACAATAACTGTTTTGAACAATCCCTCAACCCTTTCTAAGGCTAGGCTAAGTATAGGTTGGTATTGAGTTCCCATCCTTGTACACCTGACTAATTCATGAATTCTTTACCACCTTCCAGGTAGGTCGGTGTAATGAATGTACGTAATCAGATAACAATAGCCAATTAACCGTCTTGTGTTTATTATATCATAAATTTTATCGGTCTAGTTAGTGGTGTCGAAATAAATTATAGAAAACTCACACATAAACAATTAATTGTGTAATGTCTATAGCATGTGCCGAAATACATTCATTCTTGTTTGCTACCATTTAATGTGATTCATATCGTGTCAAAATATAAATTAAAAAATCGATCGTCGTTAGTCAAAAGTCGGGGAGTTATAATTAAGTTGCGCGATATAAAGTAGCTATTTCCGTTTGAAAATAAGATAAAGATAATTTAATCTGGAGACTATATTTTATATTTAGCTTGTATACCGGTATCGCGGAAGCTTATATAGACCAAGTGATAGCTGAAACATTAAAAACAAATAAATGAACCTGAATAAAAAGACTTACAATTTTACATTTGTCTCTAAAAAAATATGGTTTCGGTCAATAGCAAGCAAATAAATATAATTATTGTAACATTCTTATTTGGTTTTCTCGTTAAAGACGGTATATACGGGTTGTCAGAAACTACTAGTTGCAACATCTATCCTTTGTGAGAGCTGGAGCCTGTATTGGACCTGTATGACAGAATTCCAGGCCTTAAACCTTCAAATTAATGTATCCTCTTATTTACTAGTACAACATGAAAAACAAAGCGAAAGGTATTGGTAGCATTGTACGAATCGTAGTTCCAACCAATCATGGTTGATGAGTGAACGGCGAGGTATCGTGTCCATTTTTTTTTGCTTTCTTAATACTTACCTACTAAGCGAATTCACTTTTGTAGATGCATAAAAAAATATCAAACACATTTTTATGTATACAATGCATTAATTTATTAAATCAGAAATGAAGACATGGGAAAATTACTTCTTGAAAATAACATTACTCAAATATCGTTCTTCGCGGCTCCGGCACTCTTCAAAGCGATCTCTAACATTCATGAAAACGCACTTTAGAAGGTTTATTAGAAAATGTCTTGTTATTATTTAAGTAAAGTTATGCGTAAAACAAACATAAAATAAATAATATTCATAAACAGTAAAGTTATTAGCGTTTGTTTATATCCCAAAATGTCACTCAATTTATGGAAATATTTTGTACGTTATTGATTATATTAAGAATGAATGAATGGCGATCAAAATGAAAAGCACACTGCGCGCAGTGTTTTCTAGTAGAAATTGTTATGAATGATTATGAATTGGCCAAATATGACTTTTCGTGGACAATTTTAGGATTTGTTTTTTTTTTTTTACTTTTGACTACACAAATATGATAACGTAACGGGTACGGATAGAGCACCATTATTTTTGTACTAATAAAAAAAAGTGGTGTATATCTATACATATAATAAATCTGTAGAAGTTTCTAGTTATGCGCGCATCACGTAAAATGTACGAAATCGATGTATATAAATTTTACACATTAAAATTGTGTAACTTGATTTATTACTTAGGCTTTGTTTCATCGCAGTCAGTTGACTGAATCGAAATATATACACATTCATTGACTGTTAGGCGGTACGAAGTTAGCCGGGTCAGCTAGTGTATAAATATATTTGTTAATTTTTTATGCTTAGACAAAAATGAATTACGTGTTTCTGAGACACCCTGTATATCGCAAGTTAAATATTTTCTATGTTTTGTTTATATTCTGATCACGCAAGGGATTAATGAGATTGAGAATCCTTACAAACTAAAGTTTGTGACACAGTGTCAAACAAACGGTTCCCTTACAAATAACTAATCGTGGCGTATTTTGTATCTGTCTCATAACGCATTTGTATGCGTCCTAAAGTTTTAAATTCGTGTGTCAAAGACTTACATTAACTAATCAAATATTCAATGGCTGTTTGTGAATGTTTCTTATGTTCAGTCACGATCCTTTCGTGGAACTGCATACTTTGTTTTTAGATTCATTAGTCATAATTTCCCCAAATTCTCGTCGACATTATGTTTAGACGTTTAGTGCGGTCCTCATAATTCTTGCCTCGGAACTCTTGCATTCCAAGTTCGAGTAGGATTTTTAGTGGTTATTTCATCGATCGTTATCATTACATGTCTACATATAACGCAAGTAGATAATTATAATTAATCTATCTTGTACTATTTTTAGGGTTCCGTACCTAAAATGGAGAAACGGAACCCTTATAGGATCACTTTGTGGTCCGTCTGTCTGTATGTCAAGACACTTTATCTCGGGAACGCGTGGAGGTATCGAGTTGACATTGAAACTATATACTCATGTCTGCGGTCCCTTGAAGCTGTGATAAAATCAAACTTCTGAGTTCACGAAAAAAAAAGATACGGCCATTTATATCGCAAGAAACGTATATTTCGACACTCTCAAGAGAATCAAATTTCATAGGGTACCTCCCGTTGACATAGAATCCTGAAATTTGGCATGAAGCAAGGTATCATGGCACAACATTTTTGATGACTTGGGAAATTATCAAATAACTTCTCTCGCTTGAGGAAGTGTCAGACTTTTACTGACTAAAACCCAACTGTGTTCTTGCAGATGACTCTTTCGAACAATCCTGTAGCCCAGGTTTAAAGCTTAAGGCCGCGTTCCCACTATGTCATAACGGTAAATTTAGCGGCGGACGACTATTCGTCTCTAGTTGTTCCCATTGTAACAACTGTTTGTCGTGGCCAAAACAGATAGTCGCAACAACGACACAAGCTTTACCGTCACGGTTTAGTTGTGACAATTTTTTATCGTTTTTCGACTATCGTGCTAGCTGTTCCAACTGTCATGACAATCTGTTGTCAGTTTTCACTGCAATAAAAATCGTAGACGACAGTGAATCGTGTCGTCCTATATATGAATACCTCCATTTAAATATATAAGCCACGACATATAAAACTACACGATTATCTGTCGTCACGACAAAGTGGGAACACGATCTTGGTGTTGTTTTTTATGTAGAGCATGTCACAATAAAATTGGGTGAAGACAACCACTGACTGGATCCCAAACAGTGGGAGCTGGCGACGCGGTAGGAGGTGGCGTGACGAGTTGGACACCTGCCTAAAGGATTGACCAGAAGTAGCTAAAGCCTAAGAAGAGTGAAAGAATTGAAGGGAGGTCTTTGCCCTGCTGTAGGACACAACTCGATAAAAAAAAAAAGACGTGTGGCACTCGGGGACTGCCGCGGTAAAGCTATTGCATAGCATTTTGTATCAACTTATGCAATTATAATTATTTATTTATTTTATTTATGCGGTAACAATACGGCTAGTTGCACGCACACAAACACCGTGTCGAAGACTGCCGAAAAGAAACGACGTTAGACAATGCACGGCCTACAAGCCACACCTCCGTGCCCGTCGGAGTGGGGAGCGTGAGGTTTTTTTTTTGTTACGGAATTTCTGGATTCGGTCCCCGCGCTCAAGGCCCTCGATAGAAGCTATGCAATAGCTTAAAAATGTATAAAAAAAAAAACAAAAAAAAAACAAACAAAAAATGTATAAATAATTAATTATAAATTTACGTTAGTTATGTATATTATTATCTGCCTTACTTTCGTATCTTTACAAATTGTGTCGTCTGTTTCCGACTGTTATGAAATCCATCACGTTTTATCTCTTGAAGCATCCCTTCTGCTAATGTGACAGCAGACACCTGTTTTATTATATTTCAAAGCAAAGGCGTTATGATATTACAGCCACATCCGTCATGATCCGGTCGTTACGTGCTAAATAGAAAAATAATTTTCTTTTCTATTCTCAGGTGACTTTTTTCAGAACGCGATTTTGTTTGTAGAATAATATTGGCTCAATGTGTTAATACTACTGATGAATGTCATAAAAAAATGAATATTTAATTAAAAAAAAAAACTTAAGCTGCTCTGCTTTTGAAGAGTGATGGGCTGGATGGAATGAAGCTCGCCAAATGATGGCCAACATGGCCCACGTAAAATGGTCGATCGTGGACTAAGTGCGGAAACTATACTGCAATAGATAGATAGAATTCTAAAGCTTTTGGTCTTTATTCTCCTAGAGTAGGATAGGTCTCTGGGTTGCCATTATAGTACCAATTTTTTTTGGAAAATATTTCTTGCTTGATTTTCGCCGCTCGAGTTAAATTTCACACTAATACTATAATAATATGAGAACCAAGGTCGCCGACATAGCCCGAAGAATCGCCAAACTAAAGTGGCAGTGGGCAGCAGGGCACATTGCTCGTAGAACGGATGGTCGATGGGGCCGAAAGGTTCTAGAGTGGCGACCGCGCACCGGAAAACGTAGCGTTGGGAGGCCCCACAAGGTGGACCGACGACCTGGTGAGGGTCGCGGGAGTGCGGTGGATGCGAGAAGCACAGGATCGGTCGTTGTGGCGACGCTTAGGGGAGGCCTATGTCCAACAGTGGACGTCTTTCGGCTGAAATGATGATGATGATGAGATCACGCGAAAGTTTGTATGTATGTGCACACATACATACAAGTTTGTAACTACTTTACGCTCGACAGTCTGAACGGATGTGTATAAAATTTGGCGAGCTGGTAGACCATGTCCTAGAATAGCATATTGTATAATTTTAAACCTGGGAGTATGTTTCTTTGGGTTATTTTTCTACTTTCGCGTGGGTGAAGCCGCTGGTAAACAAAAATGTTCCTATATTAAGAAAATATTTTTTTCTTCAAAGTTTTGAGGAAATCAGAAACGTTTATTTCAAATAGACCAATTACAGGAACTTTTGAATTGTCAAAATGTCGGTCAGTCAAGAAAAAAAAAAGTGAAGCCAAATTGCACGTTCCAAAGCGCAGAAGATCTCTATGGAGAAGAACGTGCAAGAAACTCCATGGACACTCTTTTAAATCATAGAGTTACATAAATCTTAGTTACATATTTCTTGTCGCTTCTAATACGTGAGCACAATGTAGATAAGTAATAATAATTAAAGAAAAAAACGAAGATAAAGAGGAAGACCAATTCTATGAAACTAAGTATATTAATAGGTAGATAGAGTAGAGTTTCGTAATCTTAATCCTGTCACCGCCTGTCTTACTTGAAATGAATTCGGATCGACTGGTTTTCATTTAAAATAGTGCCTACGAATGGAATTTAAACATTTCATAATTTTTAAATCTGAATTGATATGTGTCTCTAGAGACAAGCAATAATTTAAGTTTACTCATTATGCTCGTATAGTTGTTTAATCCAGAATCAGATCTGAAAAAAAGAAAATCTTAACGAAGCTCTCAAACATTTGCGTTCTTCACACAATTTATTTGTTGAATTTCGAGAAAAAAAGCTTGTTGAAAAGCAAATTGCATTGTTAAGCTAAAGAGCAGAGATCAGCACAGACAAATACATTTGTTGAAACAAAATAACAACAGTTTCATTAGCAAAGAAATGCGCGGTTACGAAAATTGAACGCCATTTTAGAAGTAATTCTAGGACTGATATCTATTTAATTTGTGTCTAGAATAGGGAATATGCATAAAAAATATTTATTATTTAAACAGTTTATCAACAAATATAAAAAAGAATACTCATTGTGAAAACCATACAAAAATTGATAGAAAAGCATAACATTTTTAAACAAATATAGGTATCTGTCTCTCTCTTGCCAAAACGCCTTTTCTATGGCGGCCGAATAGGCGTCATGGCCTTTGACGTCAAAGAACATATCATGCTCCATTTCACTTTTCTTTCTTATTAGCAGCTTTGAAGCTTTATTAGTTCGTTGTTGATGAAGATATATTTGTTTACCGGACTAAAACGTATTAATTTAACAAATAAAAAATAGCAACCGCAACGACCATCTTTCAGTTTAATACATTTAATTTTGTTTTGTAAAAATAATAGTTGAAATTCAGTTAACAAAAAAGATTTAGAAAAAAAAGTGTTAAATCCGCCAATTAGAGCAGATTCGTAGGAATTAATTATTATTTTAATATCTATTAAAATCCAGCAATATCCCCGGATTCTTTTTTTAAATTTTTACACTTAGTAATGGATGTGCTTAAAAGACTAATCGATTTTTCGGGGTGGTCCGAAAACAAAAAGAAATATGCGTGGATCGAAGTTATAATACACGAATTTTATTACATACCACCTTAATTACTTTGGAAAATTGATGACGAATTGTGAGATTCTTGCTAACTAATTGGTATGTTAAAATGATTTTAAATGGCCACCACCGACCATTTTTGCGTTATTTACGAGACAAAAATTGTACTTTGCGAATTTATCGGCAATTACAAATCGTGGTCGGAGCCGGTCGCAGCCGGTCGGAGGCGTACGGAGGGCGTGACGTCACGAGCGCCGGAGGGCCAGCCGACGAAACGATAGCATTGTGTGACGTTCCTAAATCACAAATTTATTACTTCGGTGGGCTACGAGTTCATTTCGGGATTGCAATATTTGTTTTGGAAGAGAGCAAAGACTGTGTTGGTTTTAGATTATTGTATCGAAGACAACCGTAGATCTTATATCTTGGGCAAATATGGAAAATACGTATTTGATGCCCGGTAGGAAAAGACTTTGTTGTTCTAGGATTTCTTTTGACCGCGTCAAGCTTATAAAATAGCACAAATTCAAGGGTTTTATTAGTTTCTGCTGAACCCTGTATTATTTCCTAATACTAGATTATGTGACTATGGGTTAGAGCAGTATTTTTAAGTCGCGGGCGGCATGTTGAATTCCGAACGAAACGAAGGTTGCTAAGTTTAAATACCGAACGCTTGGGTTTTATTTATATAATTAACTCCCGAGCATTGCGAGGGAGTTAATATAGAAACTTGAGTGAAGTGGGGAATTCAATTACTTGTTTTTAAGTGATGGTTCTATGACATATAAAAGGGCAATATAGAGTAGGTGGTGTAAAAATAAAATTCACTACTCTAAGATTCTATAGTTTTAATTTTTTATAACGTACGGGCTCTTTAATTACTTTTTTTTAGAACTGGTCAGTGACCAAAATTAATTCTTTTTTTTTACTATCCAGTTTGGTTTTTGAATTTTTGAATAAACTTGTGTGATAAATATACATTTCAATTCACTTAATGTGTTTTTTGTTTTGTTCAATATAATGGTAGGTACTTTTATTTAGAAATAAGCTGTTAATTCAATATTACAAAAATAGACCATCCAATTTTATTTATTTGTGGTAGATATAGTTTTGTATTAAGTACATTATATGGACGCCTACCGCAAGGGCTGGTTCGAAGTAGTTCAAGAAAAGAATACCTAAAAGTTGGCAAGGCCTTTGCCCAGCTGTGGGAAAGTATATGCTAAATAAATAAAACATAAATCTTATATCGGGTTATTATTAAAAATATTCAAATATATTAGGTATATTTAGAATTAATTAATTAAATTTATTCTTAATTTTTTTTTATTAATTAATCATATAATATATTATATTTAGGAAATGACTATGTCATGGGGTCAACAGCAACATAGTCTTTTCCTGTCTCCCCTCATTGATTGAGGATAGATTGATGAAATATGATTTATTTAAAGAGTCATCCCCGATGCTGCCAGAGCTGGAGGATTATAGAAAAGATACCGCGGGGCCCTAGAACGCAAAGAGCAACTTAAGGAACACTGGTGGGTTTTAGTGAGAGTGGGAGGAGTTTATTATTGATTTCCCACCTCAAAACAAGAACTAGCTAAGACCTTTCAAGACAAAAGTCTTATGATAATATAAAAGATATGGCTGATATTGTTTAGGAATTAGTTGGACCTACGCTAAAAGTGGAATTAGACTTACCTACTTACTTCAAATAACATAAATATATATTTATATTAATCCCAAGAGAATAAAGAGAACAAACTACAACAAAGAAAATAACTGACTCGGAAAATAAACTAACTAGTTCAATTTTAACTCATAGACACATTAAATTTGAGACGTCTTGTTCAAAAGAACTAGCAAAGTCGCACATGCTTAGTAATTTTATTTAACGTACTGACACGCCCCGTGTCGGATCAAAGCATTTCAATAACATTTAAGTATAGTAATAACATTGTAAGGAGTGATCCACGAAATCGCATCTCTGGCTATAATAATAAAGTTAAATTTGTCGCACACGCGAATGGAATTTAAAAAAGAGATTCTACGTGAGCTGTGGGGTTTTTATAAAATTTTGAAACCCGGAATGGCGTAAAACCTGACGTGAGTTTTGTAGGATTGGCTCCACATAAATAAGCCTGGTTGTGTTATTTGTAAAGGAAAAGACAGATTGTTGATAATATCAACACGTGAGCTTTGAATAAAATCGTGTATTTTCCCCCTGCGTTGTATCACGTACGTTTTGTTGTCAGGAGCTTTGAAAAGATGACTTGTTATCCCCTTTTACGCTTATTTTGTTGTCATTCAGTTCAACAGTTACTTACATGTTTTCTTGTGAATGATGTCTTCGTTTGATTGAATTTATTTTTAACCGACTTCAAAAAAAGGAGGAGGTTCTCAATTTGGTTGAATTTTGTTTTTTTTTTGTAAGTTACCTCAGATTTGCAAAAAAAATTTGCATATTTTTTTTTTTTCTAAAAGGATATAATTATATGCTTCCAGATTGGTCCCATGTTTTTCAGAATCACATTTATGAGAATAGTCATGAGAAATAGGTAGGTACTCTGGTTATAAGTGTATCGCAACTAAAAAATGTGAAATAAAAAATATTTTACCAAAAAAAATACCCGACTCTACCACAAAAAAAAAACACTAAAACGATGAAAATAACTTTAATTTCGGAAGTCAGCGTTTCTGGTATTGTTTGTTTGTTATTGAATAATTTTTTAAATATTTTTATTGATAGAAGCAATAATGCCAAAATATATTTTGGTAATTATGCAACCAACAACGCTACCGCTTTAAACAAGTAAAAGTAATACCTGCGGGTGTTAATAGCAAAACATGTAATTAGTCAACATAAAAGGATAGTAAAATCAGATAACAGAAAAATACAGAAGTAAAAACACACGAGGACGTTAATTTAAGAAAGAGCTAAAGATGAGGTTTGTAAATCTACTAATTGGACACGTATATTTTTAAATTTCGGCTATTCTCATTATATATTGCATGAAAAACATCATGAATTTTAGGTATCACAAATAATAAAAATAAATTGTGGAGCTATGGGCGCTTTGAACCTAACATTTTTACCACTGGAACCCTAGAAAAGCGATTGAAAATTCTACTATGGCAATTCTAGGGCTGAACTTGAGAATTTCGAAGACCGTAAATTATAGAAGGTATAGAGAAATGAACGAGTAGGTAGTATCTACATTTAAATACCAAAAAATTTTAGGTACTTGTAAATTTTGTCAAATGAACTTTGGACATGAAACTAGTCATAAAAACTGAAGAGACAACACTTAAAGTATAAGTAAGATCACAGAATGTTCCAGCATCCGATATACCACCGTGTGTACAGAGAGCATCGAGCAATATCTCGGCGGGACAGTTGCCGCCACGCGACAGTTTACGAGGTGCGAATTACGAACGATTCACCTCCCAGATTTATGTCCCGCTTGATTTGTGCCGGTGCACCGCTCAATACAATCACTAACTTAATCCGGTTATAAATCAGATAGTTCAGGGTTCAAGCGTTTGTGTTTTGAAACTTTTGAAAATAGAACGATAAACGGGGTTATTTTTAAAAGACAAGACAATTTTTTTTTAAATACATTTACTCAAAAACCCGTTTTATCTCTACTGCTTTTAGGTAGGTACGCAATTTAATGGTTACCGCACTAGTGCGGAAAAGTGCTGGCGCTCGCCCTCATCACAATTTATTATATTTATCGTATCAGAATAGGCGCTAAGAGACCCTTGCGAGTCGTGCGTCAACCCCTGTTTATTTATTTCTTCCTAAATGTATTGAAAAACGTTGTTTGATACACGTAGAAATTTTTCACTGCATTTAACAAAATGTACTATTTCTGGCTTTAGATTTCAATCAAATACACGAATTAAGCAAAATCCAATTTAAAAAAAATAGCTATTCAGTAAGTTTTAACTTGCGTGATTCGGCTAAATATAGGAAACAGCAAATACCGAATACCGCCTAGAAAAAAATGGCTTGAAATAAAATAACCCTGTAGAGATGGAGACATATCTGCGTCATCGCAACTGGCCAAGCATACCATAGATAGAACCTATGTAGTTTAGAACTACTCATTTTCAGAATGAAGTCTCAGATACTTTTAAGATTTAAGGTTTGCTTCAGACATTACAAGAAGACTAGATTGCCCAGTGGTCTTTGCGCTGCAAATTGTTCCATTTACCACTTTTGAACGTTTTCGTCTCCCTAATAAGCAGTTGATTATAATTTAAGATAGAGCAGATGGAGTACAGTTTTAAAGAGTTTTCGTGACGTGCAAACAGACTGTCCATTTAGTTAAGATAAAGAAACTCATTTGGGGACAGTCTACAAGATTCTTCGTCACTGACTTTTATTAATTATTCAGGCTTAAAATTCTGTGCAGTAGCGGCTGGCGGAAGAATACGATTAATATCAGAGAGTGTTTCAACAATTTGTATGGGCACCGTGCAACACTGTTTGCAGAAATGCAGTTGTGAGTTGGTTAATTTGGAGTTACTCAAGGGAGACTTCGTAGCTTGTTTGGTAATTTGGTAAACTATTTTTGAATTCTTTCACACCCACTACTCTTCTGTACTACGTTTCTGTTTTTCGTTTTGTTATACCTTGTTTTTTCAGGAATTCTAGGCTTAGGCTTGAAATTAGGAATATCTAAGCCTACGTATAATTTATAGGCTCAGATTTGATGTGATCTATTTGTTAGGCCGTCCGCACCATTGTTTATTGTGCTACTTCCCATTGAATTGTTGTTTCGATGTTATTTTTCAGTCAGCCTTTTTACTTTATTATATCCTTTTTCTGTTTACACTTATTTGTCTAGAGTATCTACAATTTTTCATACCTCCACGTGTTACGGTCATCATACCTGGGTACGTGGAAGCGAAGGTAATTTATAAGCATTATCCTTGTTTTTCATATACCGGAACATAAACAGAAAAACAACTTCTCAATAAGTCTTACGGGGGAAATTGATTCCGTTTCTTCTCCCGTAATGTCATAACTTTGATAATTTCACCAATAACTGTATATCTAACTTGTAAATTAATGCGTTTTTCTCGGTTTTCTGATTTATGTTAGGCAAGCCCCGCAATACTCAGTTCAGCTGATGAATTGAATAAAAACTTGCTTGATTAAATTTCGATGCCGTGTCACTTCGGCTTTCAGTCGTAAATTTTTAAAAGTCTGTTTGCCAGAATGGATATATTTTCATGTGCATTTGTCGAACAAAATACAATGCACCATAATTTTGAGGAGAATAAACGTCCTGTGTTTAAAATATTGCTTTAGCAGCTTTATCATAATTCACTAAAGTGGCATCTTACAACGTATTCAGGCGAAAACAATTAATCTTAATGCCAAATACACTGCTCGATACAATACAATCAACACATTATGTGTACGTTTCCGAATTTATTACTATCTTGTGTTTTACATCTGGTAAAAGTACTTTGTTTATATATACGTCTTCACTTTGAGAAAAGTAATAAAATGTTGAAAAAGGCACCGTAGAATGTTCACAGAGATAATATAAATGATATTTGTGAATTTATCCATTTTGTACCCTTCATACAAACAGATTTATATGCTTGTGTAGATACGTCATCGGATTATTGTAAACTCTTTCTTCTAGATAAGGTTATATTATATTTACTGCGAAGTATCGAATTTGGATAAGATTTCTTGTATCTGAAATAATCTCTTTACAATATATCGAGAGTTTATAATCTCGCTAAACGTAATACAAAATTACGGTGTTAACAGTATTCCGGTTACCAGCGACATTGCACAGTGCCCTTTTTTGTGATCCCACCTTTGTTCCTTCAGTAGTCCTTTGCGTTCCAAAACCGCGGTAACTTTTTCAAACAATCCTGCAAGTCTGGCATTGCACAGTGCACTGGGCAAATGACTTTTCTATTAACATTCCCACCAAACGCTAATTACAACCTGTCATGTCACTTGTCACATGACTTCGCTGCAGGTAATGTTGCGTTTGCTAAAAGAAAAGTAATTTGCCTACGCCTGCAGAGAGGTTAGTCTTTAAGTCAAGAGTAAATACCTAGGTTACTTCTAGGCAACCGCGCTCCATCGTCGACCACATCATCGCTTTCAATCAGGTGACATATTGGTCAAGCGTGAGCCTTTCAACAATAAAAAAAACGTAAATCCTGGACCAGGTTCACCTAAATTGTATTAATATTTTCGGTGGCTTTCTTATCGAGCTCACCGTGTTGTGTGAACGTTGATTATGTAACACAAATAGCTATCGCGGTGTCGCATCACGGTGTGCGACGTGTTCGCTCGGAAAGATTGATGGCACGTAATGAAGCGAAACACCGCGGTGTCAAAAGTTCAAAACCGTGTAAAGTGGAGTCAACATCGTTGGACCACAGTCTAACTTTATAAAGTCCGACAACGCGACACTTTGGAGAAGGAATGGGAGGTTTAATGTAGCAAGCTTCCTTTTGCAACGAGGGACACGAAGTCACAATATTCAGGTTAACGTGTTCTGTTTCAGTTGTTACTGTGTTTCTTTTATTTGGTTATTATTTGCAGAAGACAGGTCTGACCACGGTTCAGTACATTGTCTTGTCTTCTTTCAGAATTTAAACTTCTTTCTTGGCTGTATCACCTACCTTACCTTAGATTTCAACCTGCTCAAAGGCTTAGGCCGATAACGCACTGATAGTCGATACATAGGTAGGCCAAGCATGGAGTGCGGCCGGTTATGAATTCTTCTCCCACTTCCACACACGTGTCAGACTTTTACTGACTAAAACCCACCTGTGTTCATTTAGTTGCCCTATGCGTTCAAAGGTAGCGGAGACTCACGAAAAATTTCGCCGTCCTGGCAGGATTTTTTTTATGTATGTTTCACTTCACTACTCAACCGATGTCTGTAGGTTAAGCAAGCCTCCTGTCAGTAGTGTAGTTTGTGTGTTTGTGTTTGTGTGTGTAGTTTTTCAGCCTTGATAAAATGACCATACTGTCTAGGCTAAAGAGCACTACATAAAGTAATGCCAGCAGCCCGTCGCCCGTGTGAAAATAGAAAATATATGGCTATGTCACTCAGTGATACAGTAGCATTCTTGATATTAAGCATGTTGTAAGGATTTGTGACAATAAAGTATTATTATTATTTTTGGAAAGTGTTTTTTATTCTCAGCTCTTTGGCTGGTTTTTAACTACATTTACGAGCCGAAACCAAGTAAATGCAGCGTGTGGTGTTATTATTATTCTTCAGGTGAAATATTTTTTTAAATCGGTTCTAACATACAAATCTGTCCACTTTATAATATTAGCATAGATTAATTTATTACACTGTGGTTATGCTGTAACTTCATATAGCTATATAATAAGTGTTTGTGCTAACGGTATATTCCAAACTTTGACGTTAATAAATATTTTTAGGCCTGCCCGTTATAGAGCTGGTAAACCAATGACTCACAGTTTTTATTCCCTAAAATTAGATTGAATGATCGCCCATGTATAGGATGATTGAGATACTATATAAATGTTTACGGGTACAAGCTGATAGATTCTTAGCAGGTTTATAGTAAAAAATAACGTGTTAGGTAAGTATTTCTTATCTATCGCAGTTTTTAGAAGAAAGGTTAGTAGTTTATAAACTTCTCATGATATCTTTCGATGTTTACTGCTTCTATCCACTTGTATTCCGATGTTTTCTTGGGTCGTAGTACTCTTTGGACCGGGACCTCGTTCCCGACTTCCACGTACAAAAATAATAATTTTTTTTTGAGTTGTATTTTTGGACCTAAAATAAAATAAATACAGTTTTTTTAGTAACTGTACTTTAATGCCTTTTTCCTTGTGGTCCTAAAGTACTACGCAAAAAAAAAACTTTAAAATAAAAAAAATAAAACCGACTTCAAAGTACAAAATAGCTTTAGAATAATTTCTGAAGGCGGTGTTAAATAACGAAGAGACAAAACTATTATAGAAACACCGACTTCCGAAATTAAAGTTATTTTGTACTTTTTTTGTGTTTTTTTTTTACACTAAAGTCGGTTGTATTTTTTTGTAAGAAGTGTTTTTTTTACACTTTTTAGTTGTGGTAGCACAACTAAAAAGTACCCCTCAGCTAATCATCACCAGATTATACCTTATAGCCAGAGTGCATCTCATGACAATTGTAAAAATCCCAAACACGGTTAGGTTACATTGATTTATTAATTGATTTATTACAGAGTTGTCTACCTTCCAGCTTCATCATCAGATCAGTTCGATGTATCCTCTCGCCTCCTTCTTTTAATCAGTCATCGACTACACGTATAAACAAAGCCATTTTACTTGTTACGATAGTTCTGCTATGATTCAAAATCGGTCCACAATTGACAGAAAAATCGGTGAACATGTATTAAAAAAAAATACATTCAGCCGAACATAGAACCTCCTTTTTTTTGAACAAGTGTAAATTGAGACCGGAGCTTCACGACCCGTTTCCTTATTTTATTTCTGAAAATATGGAGAGATGTATTGTTTGTTTTACAAAGAAAACTCTAAATTATACTTAATGTGTCTCGGGTGCCATCGAGTGCATGTTACGATGCATCTTCACGTCACAGCATCCATGTCAAGGATCGTTTATGATTTATAAATCGCAATTCTCTTGTGAAATTTATTGTTTGTCTGTCTGATTATCCTCGCCGCCCATATTTGTATAAGATTACGGCTGATGCGGGATGATTAATCGATTTGTCATCACTGAGGTTTCTCGAAGATACTCCTTAATTGATTTTAATATCAGTTCATGTCATAACACGTCTTAATTATTTTCCTTATCGACTTCTCAACATCAAAATAAACATTTTTATTTATCTTCAGATTTGAGTTGCCAAAAATGGAAGAGTCAGATGTTTATTTAATTTCTTAACGATTTTATTTACTAAAGTGTCGAAGGTTTCAAAATATTCGATTTGCGGCAGGTGCACTATTTATACTTATTGTAGCTACAATGACGTAAAAAAAACTTAAAAGCATTGCGATATTTATTTATGACCGTACTTTTTTTTTAGGTGGGAAGTCATCCAATGACCACCGGTTCTTGGGTGGAGCAGGAGGGCGCGTTAGACTTTTACTGCCTCAAAACCACTCCTATGTTCCGTTTTTGCTTTGTATTCCAGGGCCCCAGGTTTTCCTTTCAGAAATGAATCCATGGCCCCAGTATCTCCTTAAGGCGGAGTTAAACTCACACATACGCGCGAGGCCCGTACACACTGACTTGTGCGCCTGGAACACTACGCGCCGTCGACGACTCGGGCTCGGTCCGGACGGTTACCGGACGGCCGGACATTCATGACCCTACTGGATCCTAGCATCGCGCATTAATCTGCATTCTGCATGCATCTGCACAGTCTGTATACATATTCATCATTTCTGCCGAAATTCGTCCTTTGCTGGATGCAGTGTATGTAGGTATACCTATTATTATTTGTGTTGAGCGGAAACGCTACTGTGCCGTCGAGGTTTGGGCAGTCTGTGGTCGTCAGAGGACATTATGATATAGTCTGTGGTCGAACCAGCGATATTTGCGAACCCGTATGAATTACGAAGACAAGGCTTAAATGACTTAGTATCCAAGCCAAAAACATTAACAAAAATAAAATGTGCGTGAGCCAAATTAATTCAATAATACCTACACACATTACACTGGACTTAGGCCTCCCCTAAGTGACGCCACAACGACCAATCCTGTGGTCTCGCACCAACCCTCATCAACGCATTAGTCTACCTTATGGAAGGCCTTCCAATGCTGCGTTTTCTGTACGCGGCCACCAGAACTTTTCGATCCCATTGACTGCAGCCCCCCTAGCCAAGTTACGATCGTTTCGTTTGCGTCGAACGACTCGAGTAGGCCACGCCTCCGATTCCTTTGTTCTGACCACGTGACTGAGCATTGAGATGACGCCAGAACAAAGGAATAGGCCTTGCCCACTTTTTATTTCATGTCTTCATTAATTAAGATTATTAACCAATGCGTTTCGATAGATACAACACTAAAAACTAAATTGTCGAAGCACGTGTCTAATTGGCCATTTCATCGACATCTAATGACACGGCTTTAATTGCATCTTTAACTACCATCTGAGGAGGAAACCTTCCTATTTTATTTACTCCTCATAAACTGACACCCTGTGGTAATTTGTGGTGATCAAACGAACCCTGGTTACGAGGGCTTAGGGGGCCGTAAACTTGCTCCGAAAATGAGATGTTGGGTTAAGAGTTAGTAACTTAATTTTAGAACGAAGTGATTAATTTTATCCTGTCTTAAAATCTGTTATGTAGAAGATTGTCACTCGTTTAGAAGTTAAATTGGCTGTCAGAAGAGTTATTTTCAAAAGTGAATTGAGTTTTATTTCTATGATACTGTATAATTACACTAATTAAAGTAATAGCATGTAATGTAACTATAGCATGTAATGTAACTAACCTAGGAACTTGTACTAGTAAATTCAGACTAATCGCTTGGAAGTCTAATAATAGTACATTATGATACAAGTGTGTAATGTTAGTGATTACCGTCGAGGCGGTATTTAGACCCGAGCCGTGGCGAGGGTTTTAAGAGAGCCAAGAACGAGCCAAAAGAGTTGCCGTGGCTCTAGAATGCATAGAGCAAATAAAGATATTTGATGATTTCCCACCTCAAAATAAGACTGTCGTTGTTCCCTAACTACGTCTTTAGCGGCACGTGTCACCTCTGCAATGACACGCAAAGGTCAACCCTAAAGGCAGCAGCCGGTTCCTACAAACATGCACCTGTAACTTACATTCACTTTCGAAAACCTTTCTTATTTGTGGAGCAGCGTATCATGAAAATTAAGTGTGCAGCCTGTCAGGTTAGTTACGGATTTTATTTTCAACCAGTTTAACCTGACCTGCGACAATACAACGAACTAAAATTATACCTTCTGAATTTGAAGATGGTAAGGTTTTTAGTTTTGCAACTAGCGCCTTCATGAAGTGTCAAGATGAAGTGGTTACTGGACTTGCCCTGTTGCCCTCTCGTTGCGTGTTTAATCCGTCTGTCAAGTAGTCAAAGTCCATTAAGACTTTATCTTGTGGTTATCTGCAGTATTCGAGCACACCTCAATGCGCTCAATGTTACAGTTAATTCTTATTTATTTTTTGGTGTTAATTCGGACAGCTGTTAGCTTTTTTCTACAGTGTTCGTTTAATAGACTGGTTAGTTGGTTGATTGACCGCTTCATTACTGATAAGGATGTACTAAACTGTAAATAAGAGATTTTATTGAGTGTGACATATACTCGGTATAATTTCTCCATTGTTTTACATAGCGCGCAGTAATTTTGCCCGATAATGTTTGTTCAGTTCAGTGGTTCCAGAAAGCTAAATTACTTAGACTTATAGCATAACCTATTCTTACTATCTTTAATTAGCTTACTCATCTGTAACTAGTACCCTTTTCTAATATTCTTTGTTCCTTACTCCTTAGAATTATTTTCTCCAATATGATTTCCTTTTGTTAGGGCTCTACGAAGCGAATTAAATAATGAGCGGGGCGTTAGGATATAAACTCATAATCTTATTTCTGTGCAAGTTTTCTTATTAAAAGTTTGTTGGGAAATCGAGAGTTGGAGATGCAATCCTCCGATTTTACCGTCGGATGCACTCTTGCATTGCTTTTTTATTTGTAGCGACTTGTTCCTCTGACTGCGAGTGCTTGTTACCGTTTCATGTTTCAAAGCGTTTTGATTTACCTAGTTTACTTGACTATTCTTTTAAAAAGAAAATAGATACATTTTGCATGTGTGAAAGGTTGCAATTATCCCAAAGGAACTTAATTGTCTTCTGGAATAAAAAGTATCTTATGTCCTATTTCAGGACATAGATACAGAGGCACTACTCGCGAGCCAAGTTTTTTTTTTTTTTTTTTTTTTTTTTCTTGATAGGTTCGCGCTTGACCGCTAACTCACCTGATGGAAAGCAACGATGCGGTCGACGATGGAACGCGCTTACCTAGAAGCAACCTATTCACTCTTGACTTAAAGATTCCCGGGTTGTAGCCATCAGGAAAAACAGATTCCGGCAAGGAATTCCATTCGTTCAGCCGTCTTAACGTTAACATACACACACAATCATATAAACTTTCGTATTTATAATATTAGTATGATAAGTTCACGTTTGGCCACCATCTCACCTGATGGTAAGCGATGGTGTAATCGAAGATGAAGCACGCTTGCCTAGAAGTAGGTAACCTATTTACTCTTGACATAAAGACCTCTAGGTTATAGATCAGGAAACTATGACTACGGCAGGGAATTCCACTACATATATTAGCTATATGCAAGATGAAAGTGTTCCGAGTTCCCAAAACGGTTTGTACGTTTATTTCTAAATTATTTTTGTATAGGGTTTTATTGTTCCTTGCTTTTAGGACACGCAAAGGAACTTTAGTACAATGGGTTCGTTGTACTAAACAATATCTACAACATAAATTTGCTAATAACCTAATATGTATTTTTTAACTGTATAATAAGAAGGTGTTAAGGCTGTGGCAGTTGCAGCACGCTGTGGTAGACCTATAGCACAAGGCGTCTAGGGCGGACAAAAAGCGCGCGAGGCGACAGCAGCGCAAGAAGCGGGCCATGGCGGCCAGAATTCGCGCCCCGAATTCCGAGGCTGTAGTTATCACATTAAAGCCAGACGCGGAAAAGAAGGGCGTGACGTATGACGCCGTCATGGAAAAGGCAAGGCAGGCGGTGTTGCCCCACCTTGGCGAGCTCGGAGCCTCTGGGAGCTTCCGCATGAGGCGCACTGTAACTGGGGCCCGAATGCTGGAGGTCCCTGGTGCGGCCAGTGGCCCTGCCGCGGATGCCCTGGCCGCAAGGATCAGGGCGTCCTTGGACGCGGAAGAGGCCCGAGTATCCAGGCCCACCAAGTGCATTGATATGCGCATCATGGGCTTGGACGACTCCGTCAGGGTGGACGAGGTGGTGGCCACCATCGTCAGGGCGGGAGGATGCACTGCTGAGCGGGTTCGGGCGGGCACCATCTGTGCTGACAGCACGGGCATGCGAGCCGTGACGGTTAGCTGCCCCGTGTCGGCGGCCAATCACCGGGGAGGGCTTCTGGTAGGCTGGGTCTCCGCACAGGTGAAACTGCTGGAACCCAGACCTCTGCGGTGCTATCGCTGCCATGTGGGGCACCATGTGGGGGCCTGTTGTGCCGCGGAGGTGGACCGCAATGGTGGTCAACCAAAGAGGTGGACCGGGCTGACCGCACTGGAAGCAGCGACCGCTGCTTCCAGTGCGGTCACAAGGCGGTTGAATGCCGTGCAACGCCGCACTGCTACGAACTGCTACATGTGCGGCGGCAGGCAAGCCGGCCGACCACCGGGCTGGGAGCAGGTCCTGCGACCCCCTCGCCAAAGTCAAGGGCAAGGTCCGGAGGCCCATCCACCCTGACGTCACCGCCGCAGCCTCGTCGTTGGCTGCCACTGCTGTCGCCGCTGCAACCCCCGCGGCAGGGCCCTCACTTGGGGCTTAGGAGGAGACTGTAATGGACTGCCAATAACGGATCCATTACGTCTCCTCCAGGCGAACATCAACCACTGCGCCCCCGCTCAGGATCTGTTGCTCCAGAGCATGGCGCAGTGGTCGATCAACATCGCCGTGGTCTCCGAGCCGTACTATGTCCTGCCCAGGGGAGACTGGGTTCAGGACCTGAACGGCTCGGTGACCCTAATTTCGTCGGCCGCCGCCGGTACTCCTTCCCTTGAGGCCGTCACGAGTGGACGGGGTTGCGCGGCAGGACGGTTCGGGGACATTGCAGTGGTAGGCGTCTACCTGTCCCCGAACAGAACTCACCGATCTTCACATCTCGCTTATGGAGTTGAATGCCGTCGTCGCTAGGTTTGGTTCCCTCCCCGTGGTCGTTTGCGGGGACTTCAATGCCAAGAACTTGGCTTGGGGTTCTCGGTTCACGAACCAGCGGGGTCGGATGGTGGAGGACTGGGCCCTGGAGCCCCAAGGTTAAGCAATGCTTGCAGAGGTCGGTCTGTAGATGGGTGACCATCTTAACGTACTGAGATCCTTCTGTGCCTCAGAAAGCATATTAAGCTGTTCGTTATGGGTGTCTATTATAGATCTTTGACAGCCGTTACGGAACAGTCGAACAGTCGTTGCGCAACCTCTAAATATTAACCGAGTATGGTGATTTTTGGGAAATGAGCACTGTGCATGAGTGGTATCAAGAATTCGAGCAAAGTCAAAAATCGAAAATATAAAAATCATGAAACGCCCTAATCTAAATGACATACAAAGGAAACGCTGTGGCAGCAAGGATGCTTGAAGGAGTTACCGCGTCCCATTAATACAAAGGTCAACAGAAGGAACACGAGTGGGCTTTAGTCAGTAAAAGTCTGATACCCTCTCGCTCCATCTAGAGCGGGAGGTGTTCCTAGATGATTCCCCACCACAACAAGGAAGACTTTTCATTCATGGGCAATTTTTCAGGAAGTGAAATTATTCATGAAGAAATGTACTTATTCAACCTTCACTTTGTCCAGTTGGTTGGTTTAACATTATTAAAAAAATATAGCTTTAGCATATAGCATAATCAGCCTCATAATGATCCCGCAGCTGAGACTCAGGCCTCCTCTCTTGGAGAAGCACGCGCGCCCTAGTGCGGATAGTGTGGATGTCACATGTCTTCGAATTTTTGGTTCTTGGACATGCCGGTTTCCTTCTTTCACCATTTTAAAAGCAGTGGTGATGATATAAATTACATAAAGTAAAGCGTCTGTCTGGGTTTCAACCCGCGACCTACAACTCGTAAGTAGTGGCCGTTACCGTTTTTTTTTTAGTATGGTAATCACCCAATGACTTTTCTCGCTCTGGGCGGAGGGTGAGGGCGTGTCAGACTTTTACTGACTAAAACCACACCTGTGTCCTTCAGTTGCCCTTTGTGTTTTAGGACTACGGGTTTCCTGTTCAGAAAATCCCCGCAGTCTTAGCTAGTGGGCATCGGCCCTGTTGGGCACCTACGGTTTGCTGACAACACTTTGAGAAACGCATGGATCACTACGCGCTGTTGACGACTGGGCTCGGTCCGGATCGTTACTTCTGGGCCACCACTACTTCCTCTGTGCCACAACTGCGTAACTCAACAAATTCTATTCTGATTTTCTTTTCTAATGTCAGAGTTGATTTCATTGCGCACGGTGTTCATAGAATATTCGCGATTCTTCACCCTCTGAAGAATTCTTCAGAGGACGCAATTGGTAATGAAATAAATTTCATTCTGTATAATGAAAACCGATCACACCGGTATTCCTAATAAGCAGGGGTCGGAATTAGGTAGATTTATTCATGAAGCATAAAGCCTTTTAGTGTTCCCTCTGCTGGTACACAAGCCTCCTCTGGAGAGGGAATGGGCCGTAATCCACCACACAAGCCCAGTGCCGGTTGGTGAATGTCAATTGTCTTGGAATTTTTGGTTCTAGGACATGTCGGTTTCTTCACGATGTTTTCCTTCACCGTTTTGAGAGCAGTGGTGATGAAATAAATTACACAAAGTAATGCGACTGGCAGGGTTTGAACCCGCGACCTACACACCACTGCTCTCTACTAGGCCATCACTGTTCACTGTTATTCATGTATTTGCTTCGAAATGTTGATATTAATTTGGATCTTCCCGGGATTTCTGATGAAAAATCTCGTGTGGCTAACAATATTACAAATAAATAATAATAAAAACCTGAGAGATAGATAAGTCAAGTAAAACAAAGATAATTAACATATAATTTTTATTAGTATTAAAAAGATCTCTCTACGTCAACTGAGGTCAGGTTAACAAATTTATACACTTCCTCCTCCTCGTCATTAATGCAGGAAGAATTTTTTTCTGCTATATTTCTGATAGTGTCATAAAAGAATCTGCTCTTTAACCCTTTTACCAGCAGAAGGATCCAAGTGTAGCAGTAAAATAAAATTTGTGGTATGGTTTAACAAAATTAAACTTTAATTAAACCAATTTTTGTTTTTTTTTTAAGTTCACATTTACTATAAAAAAAACATGGTGGCAATATAATGTACACTGCCAGTTGGAGGTAAAGTATTTTTGTCTTATTTTTCGTTTAGATAATCACAATGAGCCGGATTATACCCATATCAGATGATCTCATTGCCCAGGAGTTGGAAGAAATTTTCGGAATTCCAGATGGTATGATTTCTGAAGATGATTTGGAAGAATCGGATTCAGAACAAGGTACCCAAGAAGATTTGGTAAGGGTACTAACAGGTGATGATGTTCTACTTAGTTCTACGGCAATATCGTCACCATCCCTCATCAACTTGTCAAAGTCCTTCACTCCCCAGACTCCAAAGCGCTTCAAGATCTACACCAGCAGCCCCATATCAGAGTCCTTCAGCTTCAAGACTTCAGAGTGCCTCAAGATCTGCACCAATACCTCTACAACGTCAAAGTCCTTCAGTCGCAAGACTACCGAGTGACGCAGAACCAACAGCATCACCACATACGGCAGATAGGATTGATGGAGTGAGTGAATTATCAGATTTTTCGTCTTCAGATTCAGATTCGGACATAGATGAGACTGATTGGAAAAAACAAGAATGGACCCAGAATCCAGATCTCAGCTATTTCGACACTCCGCACATTCACTCTTCAAAACAACTTCCAAACAGGACGAAACCACTGACCTACTTTGGTTTATTTTTTAGTGATGATGTACTACAGATCATTGTAGATCAAACTAATTTATACGCTTCGCAAGTAGGTAACAGGAGTTGGACACCAACCACTATTGAAGAGATCAAGGCTTTTCTTGGCGTTCTCATTCAAAAATACGAAACATGTAAACGTAACCTGTAGAGCTGTCTGCCCTAACCCAAACCTTATAGCCACGCTTCACCGGCTTCATAGGCATATACTGTTTGAGGCTACTACGGCCTTTGAATTTGATCATGCACTCGTCTATTGATTGAGAATTTGTTGTAATAGCATTTTCTTGGCACTTCTCATTAAATTTTTCAAGCAGAGGCCTTATCTTGTAGAGTTTATCATAGTCATTACTATCTCTGGCTGGCATCTGCGAATTATTGTTGAGATGCAAATGCTTCATGATATGCTGAAATCTCTTTAGGGTCATTGTTTCAGCTATTTCTGGCACTTGCAGTACAGGGTCACTTGACCAATAGTCCTCAATACTCGGCAAAACATGAATACCCATTTGAATGAGAACGCCAAGAAAAGCCTTGATCTCTTCAATAGTGGTTGGTGTCCAACTCCTGTTACCTACTTGCGAAGCGTATAAATTAGTTTGATCTACAATGATCTGTAGTACATCATCACTAAAAAATAAACCAAAGTAGGTCAGTGGTTTCGTCCTGTTTGGAAGTTGTTTTGAAGAGTGAATGTGCGGAGTGTCGAAATAGCTGAGATCTGGATTCTGGGTCCATTCTTGTTTTTTCCAATCAGTCTCATCTATGTCCGAATTTGAATCTGAAGACGAAAAATCTGATAATTCACTCACTCCATCAATCCTATCTGCCGTATGTGGTGATGCTGTTGGTTCTGCGTCAGTCGGTAGTCTTGCGACTGAAGGACTTTGACGTTATAGAGGTATTGGTGCAGATCTTGAGGCACTCTGAAGTCTTGAAGCTAAAGGACTCTGATGTGGGGCTGCTGGTGTAGATCTTGAAGCGCTTTGGAGTCTGGGGAGTGAAGGACTTTGACAAGTTGATGAGGATGGTGACGATATTGCCGTAGAACTAAGTAGAACATCATCACCTGTTAGTACCCTTACCAAATCTTCTTGGGTACCTTGTTCTGAATCCGATTCTTCCAAATCATCTTCAGAAATCATACCATCTGGAATTCCGAACATTTCTTCCAACTCCCGGGCAATGAGATCATCTGATATGGGTTTATTCCGGCTCATTGTGATTATCTAAACGAAAAATAAGACAAAAATACTTTACCTCCAACTGGCAGTGTACATTATATTGCCACCATGTAGGTAGTTACAAATTGATAGTGGCATATACATATATGGCCACCATAGAAAAATGGATTCTAAATAAACTACGACGACTTTTTTTGAAAATAATGATACTATCGTCTTCCATACTAATTTTTTGCGTAAAAAAAGAAGGTCACTTACATTTTTATCTGTAGGATTGATGAGATATTCTTAATTAGGTAGGAAGGAATAAGATTAGTAGTATCCATTGATAGTACCTTTACTAGACTATAGGTATTCAATACGGTATTTTACTCTATATGAGAAAAAAAATAAAAATATTTTATTAGGATAGTTTAGGTAAAATTCAGTCGGTAACTGTTGGTTTTAGTTCATAAAATAACAAAATAAATTTTAAAATTCAATTCAAAGCTGTCTGTTTTGATTATCTTTTCTTTATCACCTTGAAATAGTAGCCACTATGTTATTACGTCATTCGGCTGTGTAAAATAAAGTGACAGCTGTCAACTGTCAACTGATTGGCCATATAGAGTGCATTTGTTTACAAAGCCAACTGACGTCACGACCGCAGAGTAAATATGGCGTCCACTGCTTTCTACATTTTCGTCAAATACGCGCAAAATTTGAAAATGTAAATTTTAAATGCATTTTTAGGGTACTTAACGACTGAATAAAAATGTTGTGTTTTTTTAGTGGTTTATTAGCACTATAGAATCTAATCGAGACACTTTTCAAAAATGAGCGTAATACCCTATTCTGAATATAGGCACTTATAAAACGCCAGAGACTAATGCACGGTTCCAACTGGTCGTTTAAGAACTGGTAAGAAACTCTATTGTGTCGGTATCGATCCATTTAAGGGTATTATTTTAAATAAACGAAATATAACTACAGTATAAAATAACTAAACATTATTAAATAGCATAACTCACAATTATTTATCTATGTAAATTATAAATGAAATATAAATTTAACACACTATAAATATGGTGTCAAAAAATTCATCCATATCGCTGTCGACTGTAAATGTGCCCAAAACACTGGAGGCATTGGCAAGACTTTTATTGTGTTTTAGTAACTAGAAAACAATCCTATAAAACTAAACTTTTCTTCAGCTATTTTTCATTTTGTTTTAATTTAACCTCTACTTTCCCAAAGCTGGGCAAAGTCCTTCCCAAACTTATTCCAGGTATTATTTTGTCAAGACACTAATTTTTTCATACCTAATTAAAATTCGTACCACGAAGTGAAAGCCCATGATAGCAAATAATGTCCTTTATGGAACGTTAATTATCTTAAAATATAAACAACATCTGGAAACATTCAAGGGTCACAATTATAATGAAGTTGGTAAGCATGTTGGATGGTCCCTTGCATACAAATGAACTGTTAAAGTCAATCCTATATTAAGATTGGATATTCTTAACAGGGTTAATTAACTAAAATAGTATCAGTATTTCAGTAAGAAAATATCGTAGGTGATCAATGAGTGAAGGTAAACCGTGATTTAAATTAATGTATGGATTTTGAACATAAATATTTTTCGGTTATTTCGTTAGTGTTATTCTATTTCTCATGGCGATATGGCGATAGCGACTGTCGCAACCCAGCGCTGGGCATACCACAATTGCGGTGGTAAGTCACCTTTTTGATGACTGGAGAGGCGTCACGGTATGTTCACCTTCCGCATGACACAGGTCCTCACCGGACATAAGTTCGGTAGGTTCCTGTAGTGGATTCGGTAGGAAGAAACGCCCGGGTGTCACCATTGCACAGACAGCCCGGAGGAGACGGTGGAGCATACGTTGGAGATGTGCCCCGCTTGGGTGGAGCATCGCCGTGTCCCCGTGGAGGCAATCGGCGGCGGCGATCTCTTTGCGTCAGGCTCTGGCCAGGCCATGGTCCAGAGCGAGAGGGAATGGGATGCGGTCGGATACTTCTGCGAAGCAGTAATGCTAGCGAAAGAGGTGGTCACATGAGTAAGGAAACGTACATCCTCACGCCCAAGCAGCCGCGATAGAAGACGCCGCGGGATACCCATTAGGAACCGCAGAATATTCTCCAGCTACCGTAGGCGCGGGCTTGCGAACAACGAGCAAAGGACAGCTTGTCGTCCGCTCGTCCTGTATGGACCAAGCCCGAGTCGTCGACGGCGCGTGGTATTCCACGCGCGCCTCAAACTAGAGGTCTGCAAACCATAGGGGCCCAGCAGAGCCGATGCCTGCAAGGGCCATGGGATCGGTTCTGAAAAAGGCCTCAACGGAACTCATAGTCCTGAAACGCAAAAGGCAACTGAATAGAAGTGTGACACACCCTCACGCTTCACCTTAGAGCGAGAAAAGTCAAAATTAAGATGATATTTGGGTGAGTCGCTCTCGGTGGTGTGAGAAAGAGTGTTGGACTTTTATTATCTAACCTACCTGTGTTCCTTCAGTTGCCATTAAACCATCTTTAAAATGTTTTTATTTCTTATTTATAATTATCGAATAACAATAATGTATAAGTATACCTACCTAGCTTTTTCTTGTTAACATGTCTCATTTTCCTTTCCAGATTTTTTTTTTTTATTCTTGATAGGTTCGCGCTTGACCACTATCTCACCTGATGCAAAGCGACGATGCGGTCGACGATGGAGCGCGCTTACCTAGAAGTAACCTATTCACTCTCAATGCATAAAATAATGATAAAATTTTAAACACACAAAAGAAAACGAAATTAAGTACGTTCTATTATAAACAGTTTATTTTTATTAAGCAACAAAAAAATATTCAAGATCAACTAAATTTCTTAAATGCGTAAAGAATCGGTAATTGAAAAAAATATCGGCATGTACCTACCTCGTAAATAAGACGTGATGAATCCACAAATGTTTTAGACTTTTTTCCATGATTCATCAGCTATTCACTTCACCTATCAGTTAAGCGGGTACCAAAATCGTGTCACGTGGTGATTGCAGCTCTATAATCGAGTCAATAAAGTTTAAAATAGAGTGCATGAACGAAGAGATCTGGCGCTATAAACAGAAATGAAAGTACAGTATGACGGATGATACAAAAAGGTGGATCTTATATTTAAAGATAGGTATTGTAAGTCGGAACAGACGTTCTAAATAAAGCCTTCTCTCAGCTGCGTTGGTGGTGTAATGGTCAGCATAGTTGCCTTCCAAGCAGTTGATCCGGGTTCGATTCCCGGCCAACGCACATTTTGCAGTTAGGTACTATTCTTTTTTTGGGTTACTTTTATTTATTTATTTTATTACAGTAACTGTGCGCTAACAGTCGGAATCAAAAGTGCTGAGAGTAAATAATTATTATATTATGCTATACAAATTAGAAAATTAAAAACATTACAAAACTAAACAAAACAAAAAGAAAGAAAGAAAAACGATTTTTTGTTTTGTTATTATTCAATACCGAAAAAGTTTGTCCACAAATATAAGTAGAACCAAATAAGCTGGCACATTTTAGGGCATTTGTGCGCAACTTGTTGTACATTTGTAGTTTTATCAATGCAGCGATAAAAGTTCAGCAAGTCCCCTTCATTGAATTTGTTGCGAAAATCTTGATCGTTTTGAATATCGATTAATTCTAACTGTATTGACTCTGGTGCAGTTTCAGCTGGAATGGTGAAAGGATTGCTAAATATGTCCAATAGAGACTTTATATAAACTTTTTGAAACTCGAAAAATCGTCCACGAAAAGATTGTGTTAAAATATTTAACTTTTCGACAAGGCTAAGATTAACCGCAGTTTTATTCAATTTTTCAGCCATTTTTCTTGTAATTTGGAAAATGAATTTGCCCGAATTTATTTGTGATCTGAAAAGAGCTAGCTTGCTGGCGGGCCACTGGCCACGATATTGCCAGGGGGCCGCATGCGGGACGCGAGACGCGGTCTGTGCACCTCTGATCTACAGTCTATGGTTTACCCACTAAATTAGGCTTTCTAAAAACCGTTCTTTCAGAGAGTCCCTGCTGTGAGAAGCACAGGCCCGGTCGATGTTTCGACGTTTGGGGTGGTTTGTGTCCAGCATTGGATGTCTTTTAGCTGAATGATGACATTCCATTAGATGAGGCTTACATTAAAGATATTACCAGAGGTCGGATTAGGTAGAGTTATTCATGTACTTGCATCGAAATGTTGATATTAATATGGATCTTCCCGGGGTTTCTAGTGAAAAATCCCGTGTGGCCAACAATATTACAAATAAATAATAATAAAAACCTCAGAGATAGATGAGGCAAATAAAACAAAGATAATTAACATACAATTTAGTTAGTATTTTTCATTGAAAAAGATCTGTCTACGTCAACTAAGGTGAGGTTAACAAATTTATACACTTCCTCCTCCTCGTCATTAATGCAGGAAGAAATTTTTTCTGCTATATTTCTGATAGTGTCATAAAAAAACTTTCTGCTCTTTAAAATTAATCTCGGGATATGAGCCATATCCATTTTATTCTTTCCCGGTATGAAATCTGTACAAAAATAAGTAAGTACATAAATAACTCTACCTTATTCCGACCTCTGGATATTACACATGAAATTAGGTAATTAACGTCAGGCTGCGGCAATGTTCCAAAGAGTTACCGTGACCCTGGAAAGCAAAAGCCAATTTACGGAACACAGGTGGGTTTTAGTCAGTAAAAGTCTGGCACTCCCTCTCGCGTCACCCAGAGCAAGAGAAGTTCCAACTAAAAAGCTAGTTCACTGCTGGACATAGATAGTCTATGTAACAAATTCATCATCTTCCTGCCCGTGTCCCTTTTTAATCGGGTTCGGCGCAACACGTTTTTTCTTCCATTCTATCATATCAGCCGTCACGCTATCGTTGACTTCCTTTTCTTTGGCTTCCTCCATTCTTCCACATGTATACTCATAAGTCTTTTAGTAACATGCATTGAATCCCTCAGTTTCACATGACCATACCAAGACCAACAACTTTCAACTTTTCAGTCACTAGCACCACTTTTTAACTTCCTTTATTATACTCATTATTCACTTTATCCTTTCTCATCACTCTACACATCCTCAACATTTTCATTGAACTATCGTAATCTGTTTTTATCCTTCTTGTTCACAGCCTACGTATTTAACAAATTACTCTAGGTTTTTTAGCACATTTTTATCGATTTTAATTTACGAGTTATTCACATACTCGGCGGTACTAACTTTGCGAACTTATTACAGAAAGGGCCCTATATTATATAATGTCACAATCTCTCGGTCGTAAACACGGATATTATTAGTCGTAAAAATAACCCAAATACACAATATGTTCACCAAGCTATATTTTTTACGATCAAAACAAAAAAGCAAGTGAGTTTGAAACAATTATGTCTGGTATTTATGTGAACATTAAAAAAATACTTTATAAAATTTCGTATCACTTATCTCATTAAATATTTTCACAGTTTTTGACCGTAAAAGTTCACTGAAATGAAATTAAAATGTAAGTTATTTTTTTAAATATGTTTCAATCTATTTAAATAAAATAGAAAAGTGCATACAAAAAGGTTCGAATATTTTTCTATGGAAGCTGCCATTGTCTACTGTTTTTTCATAGTTTTCGACACAATTAAAGTGGTACCTTATATGTGGGTAGGAGGCCATTAACGAACTAAAAATGTCATTATTAAAGGTAATATCACGTTATAATATTACCGTGGTAATATGGTACCGTAAAGTGAACGACATAGTTCGAAGTAAAAATATGCAAACCGTTCGAAATACCGTAATCACTTATACATATATTTTTATTTTTATTACCAATTGTATTCATCCATCCAAACATATTACAAATTAATCACAGAGCGATAACAATAAATGTATGATATATTGGCAAGTCAATACCGTTTATTACCTAATCCTAAGACCTCTGTTTATTGTGATCTATTTCACAAACAGCTAAAAGGCCATCTGATATATGAGATACATGTACTTACATACGTTTTGCTTAATTTTATAAATTCAGTAATAACATTAGTTACTGATAAAATTGAATATCTACTTACCTAACTATCTGTTTTTATAGTAACAGTCATTGAACTCAAATAGAAAGCGTCAATCAGTCTATTCTCACCACTGAACAAGCACTTTTTTAAAAAAGCAACACAACAGGCGATAAAAACCTAAAACGTTTAACAAGTTCGCATTAACCGCCTATAAATCATTGTATAATTGATTCCTATCGGCATTCATCGCCGTTATCATTGAAAGTTTATTGCTCGTGATAATAAAATGCGTCCCGAAGGCGTAATCATAAGTTCGATGAACTCTCCTATCAGAAGAACCTACTCCCTCCGTTACAGGATACCGTAAAAGATATTTGTTATGCGTTTAGTTCAGCCTAATGGCACTATTCCCGAATTTCCCTGATCGAAGAGGGTATCGGAACATCCGACCCACTTAATGTTTTGTGCCCCTTTCCATCAAATCGATCGATCCTAACTGTAACTGTACACTTCCTTAACGAGTATTAACAAGACTTATATTTATGACTCAATAAAAACTTACCTTAATTACATGCTTATTACTCACTGCATAATTTTATAAATTTATATTTCATACTTTTACATAAATATCATAAAAAGTGTAATAAATAAAAACCGGCCAAGTGCGAGTCGGACTCGCGTACGAAGTATTACCGTACCGTACGTAGCAAAAAACTGCAAAATATAACTTTTGTTGTATGGGAGCCCCCTTAAAAATTTATTTTATTGTTTTTTAGTATTTGTTGTTATAGCGACAACAGAAATAAATCATCTGTGAAAATTTCAACTTATCTAACTATCACGGTTCATGAGATACAGCCTGGTGACAGACGGACAGACAGATAGACGGACGGACAGCGCTGCCTTAGTAATAGGGTCCCGTTTTACCCTTTGGCTACGGAACCCTAAAAAGACTCGAATTTCGGTTTTGGCTGACGAGACCTGGTTCCGATTAACGAGATATATACAGGGTGTGCCCATTTAGGTCCAGTTTTAATAACTTGTTCACGAGATAAGAGGAATGTCAAACAAAAATAATTGCTTACAAGCCATATTTACATGGATATTAACATAATATATCTAATGGGTATGGTTTAAGATAGGTATCAGTAAGTAGGTAAATTAATAAATAAAATGACGACTTAAGAGCGCACAACGCATTTTACCTTACCATACAACCGCTCTAACGTGATTATGACGTTATCACACATCCTTCTCTAGATATTTTGGATACCCAAAAATCTGACATTATGCACAAGTTATAGGGGAGCTTTCATAATGTACTCATAAATTAAAAAAATAAAATAAAGAACACCTACTTATGAAAACCTTGCACATTCATCGAGATTCTGAATGATCTAAAAACTTTCAAGGGTTTAAAAAAGCACGTATTTCCTAGAGCAAGTTTTGTAATAATCGAGTTAGCGACGGAGGTTACCCAATGACAACCAAGCGTTTAGTTCAAGCGCTATTTCTTAATTTCACGTTGCCAACAGGCAACGCGAAAAATGAGAAATATAGATATCAAAAATGGCGTTGGATGAAACGGACAACGGACCGGGCCCTCTTAAGTAATGTTTTTAATACACGATCATAAAGACCAAATTGATCACTCCTATTTATAAAAAGCGAGCGCTATCAGATCTGAAAAATGTTCACTAGACTATAGAATTATATTTTAGAACAAACAAAATGAAGGTAATTTGACATTGGAATGAAAGTGAGTACTAAAACTCCTACATAAAAAAAAAATGTATAAGATTTATAGAAATTCTCCTAATTTGCAGTACATCGCAGATTACCCCCTTTTTATTTTAAGTTCTTACAGTCCATACAAAGGTTGTCTGACAGATATCGTTGTCAATGATAAAACCGCCATTGTATTGTACCCTTAGATTCAAGTCTATGCAAAATTTAACTATATTAGGTACTATTTCTGGTTTTTACTTCGGACAAAGGATAAGCATTGCCATTCAGCGTGGCAATACCGCCAGTCTTTTGGGTACATTACCAGTCGGCAGCGATGTGGAGGAGTTTTTCGACGCCGTACTTTAGATTGCTTTTTTTAGTACTTTAGGGCTTATATTTTTATTTTGTAAGTCAGTTTTAATGACGTTATGATTAGATTTAAGTTTCTGTTAACTAAATATTTTATTACATTTCTGTGTATAATAAAGTTTATTTTATTCTAATCTTTTCCAATGATCAATGAGAACCAAAATAAGTCCGAAGTCTGAAATAACTTAGTTAAATTTACCATGCTCGATATAAATAAATAAAAAAACACGAAATCAAAGTATGCTTTCAATTGATATCGGCTTTATGGACTCAATTTATATGAACGAAAAGAAAAAAGGTTTTATTGACGATACGTGCTTTTGTGCTGGTCGCATGGACATTTGTACAACACATGAGTTGCTTTAAAAGTTTATCTGTCAATGATAACGATTTCTTCGCGAATCAATGTCAATATTCGTTACAGTCGTAAATATTACACGTCAGAAAATATGTCTCGCATTTACTTAACTAATTATACAATTAGTCAGGCTAATATTAATGCATGTAATTTATTTTTGGTATATTATTAGCAGAGGTCGGAATTAGGTAGAGTTATTCATGTACTTATACTGATTTCATAAAGCGAAAGAATATAGTGGATATGCCTCAAATCCCGTGATAAATTTTAACCCTTTTACTGATGACGGCAATATACGTGCCACCATCTAATAGGCGTATTAAATCCAGAAGTTTATTCCATTCTTAATACTGTAATCGTTACTAATATGTAGTTGAATATACATCACTATATTAAAAAAAAAAACAGTGGTGCCAACCATATGCAAAAAAAAATTTGACACTTGGTAAAAAAAGTTCCCGCTTTTCGTGACTTCAAAAATTTATTTAAAGAGCTAGGAAGATAACACCTAACCAGGATTTTTTTATAGAGCGCATTTTTTTATAGTGACAATTTTATAGTCCGCAAGCGTTTACCATCGGTTTCACCCGAAATTCAAAAATTTGTGTGTGACATCACGGGAACATACTACCAAGACAAAAAGTATCCTGTGTCCTAATCTTGATCAAGGTATAATAGGTACCAGAGTTTGTCGAAAGACTCATTCACTCACTCTCACTCTTCCCAGAGTGAAACCGTTCAGCCGTCTGTTTAGCTGTTGGGACGTGTTTGATTAACAACCATACAAACTGTAATATAAATAAAATTGAGGTATCATTTTTTTTACTAATTGCATATGAAAGTATATTCTATACCTAAAGCAAAAAAGCAATTTTTAAAATGTTTTTCTGTCTGTCTATCTGTTTATACCGGTAAATCTAATAAAACAAAATTTGACATGACTTTTACTGTTACAGATAGCGGATGTTATATATCTAGGTATAAGGAGTAACTTAGGCTACTTTTATTTTAGAATAATACCTAATTAGGGATCCGCGGAAAAAAACATCTTTCCCTTCTTGAAATTTTAAACAAACTGTCGGTGTGTGTGTGTGCTGTTTTATAAGTCTGACTCGGGCAAAGTCGCGGGCACTAGCTAGTAAATACATAATATGATAAGGCAGATATTTACACTTACTCAAACTGTAGGAGTACAGTGTGATCTCACTGTAGTCAACAGTGAGGTCATGCAACAACAAATAAATTACAAACATTTTCTTTTCTTTTAAAACAGCGGATAAACTTTCAGTGCGTAGGCGAAACTAGTGGTGTAGTCTCGTAGACTAACCTCATATTTTGTTATTATTACACTAATTAAACGTACTCAAGAGGAAACTAATATTCTGAAATTAAAACGAGATTAATTAGCCCCTTGGAAGAAACTGTAGATAAAGTTCATAGACAACGCGCCCACGCGCGAATATCAGGCTTCCGTTAAATTGTAAGAGTGCTTTTATACCAAAGACGTGCGAAGTAGAGAGGCGGTGCGAAAGAAAAGTATCAGGATAAAATTCATTATAATGATCACAAAAATCACTTTGTGCCCAATAACATCTATTACCTAAAATATATACAAATCAGCAAAAAAAAAAAAAATTGCCTTAACCAAAAAATGAAAACCTAAAATTACAATGGTACAACTTATTTTAGTCATAACTGCAATTTAAATAATTGTACTATGAACCCCAAATTAAGTAAATGAACACCTTTTGATGAGCAAATTATTGCGCTATTTCTATCTAAATACACCGTTTCATTGCCATAAATGTTGCTATACTACCAAATATTGTACATTACTTGTCATTAGTTGCCGAAGCGATCCCAACAATTTAGCCACTCTCGGACAGATTAGGTTAGAAGGGGATTGCGGGGTCTAATGAACGAGCGAAGCAAGCGAACACAGACCCCATCCCCTTCGTGATTATTTTTTTTAAACCACCCAGCTCCATAAGAGTAGCAGCTGTACCATTCACTTATTTTGTTTCAGTGTCTACTACAGCTTCATTAAATTGCACGAAAATGTTTATATTTTCATGGTTTTCAGTTTTTTATAACTTTAACCAACTTTGAAAAAGGAGGAGGTTCTAAATTCATTGGATTCTTTTATTATTATCTATCTTTATATACATATAAAAGAAGAAACTGACTGACATATCAACGCACAGCCGAAAGTACTGGGACTAGGAGCGTGAAATTTTGCAAAGGTTTCCTTGACGTTGGCGAATACTAAGTGAGGAGTTTTCCAAAATTTACCAAGAGGGTCCCATGGTTATCAGGTCAGGATCCGACGATGGGTTCCGGGAGAAATCGAGGGAACTCTTTAAATTTTGTAGGCACATTAATCGTAATGGTTTTTTTAGGGCACCCCGACACGGATAGGTTAGGTAAGAAGGCTAAGCCGGGATTACTTTAAACCTAGCGGACACAAATAGGACCTATAAGTAACATTATGTAATTTGCTTAAAATAACTTAGGTCCTGATTCTGTCTGCGAGGTTTAAAAGTAAGGCTTCTATTTCTGGGTGGTAATAAAAAATAACCACGAAGGCTAAGGCGGGAGCAGAGCGAAGTGGAGTTCCCGCCTTACCCGCCTAACCTAACCTAACCTGTTCGTGTCGGGGTGCCCTAAAATTACGTCATTTCCTTCCCTGCTTTCGTGTTTTACATATATTGATTTTAAGTAATAGAACATGATTGAAAATTTGCCCGTAATTTTATAAGTAAGTCGATTAATGTTGATAAACACAGACCAAAATCTATTTATTTTACACATTGCCGGTGGACTAGCAGGTGCTCTATACAATTCCTAGGAACTGTATACATTACATATGTAAAGTATGTAATGGACCATAACATTCATAATATTTCATACATTGCCTAGACACCCCATGTATTCTATACATCGCCTAGGTATTCTATAGAATACCTGAATTGTACATATTACCGGTAACAGTAATATTTTATAGGTAACTTATTAGAGAACTTGCACACTATTTAGGTTTAGCCCGTAAAAGTTTTTATTTTATTTAATAAAACGTATTATGTACCTATTATGGTAAAAACGTGTCTCTTGTAGACTTTAATTTCAAATTGCCGCATGCATTGTAGTCAAATAAAGAGTTTTAGGTAGTTTATATTGGTACTTTTAACTTCTAAGTTATCTCTCAACTTCATAAAGTCATTTTAAGGACAACCCTTGTTGTCTCCCCTCACCTCGATTTATTTATAGAACCCATTTCTTGTAAATATGAATGAATCTGTCTGCACTATGGTATCTTATTTCAATATAAATACTTACTCCCACATTTGGGTATTTATAGTGACCGTTATCGGCCCCTTTGTTAGTAAATAATACTTATAAATGTTATTTGATGTTATGTTGCATTTAATTTGAAGAGCACGACTGTTTATTGTGTTCGAGAAAATATTTTTGTGTCAATAAAATCGAAATATCTCATAATATTATGTACACTATAAATATATAATCTATGCCTATAAAGAACAACAACTACCAATACTTATTAATAATGAGAAATGCGACAATTTTTTTTTCTATTTTCTGGATCAATCATCAAATCTTCTCCTGCTCTGGTTGGGGCGAGAGGGAGTGTCAGACTTTTACTAATTAAAACCAATTATAACATTTGTGTGCAATTTAATGGAGGCGCAGTAGATACTGAAACAAAATAAGTAAATGGTACAGCTACTCTTTCACCCCTTAAGGGGATGAAATGGGGTCCAAAGTTTGTATGGAGAAAACTAATATCACGCGGGCGAAGCTCAGTCTAGTTTGTTTCATATGTTTACTCGAAGACGACTGGACCAGTATGGAGATATTTTTTTTCGTATTTTTTCTAAAGGGTCCCATGGTTATCAGGTCAGGATCCGATTATGGGAGACGGGAGAAATCCAGGAAACTCTTCAATTATAGGCATATTCGTAATTGCTGTATTCTATGGGTATATCTTACTATAGAACTTACACACTATTTAGGTTTAGCCTCTCAGCTATTAAATAATTACGTACAAAATGAATTCAGTAGCTGTACAAAATTAAAACGTGGCTCTTCTTGTCTTTAATTTCAAATTGAGGCTTAGTAAGCGATGAGTTGCCTAACTTTTCCAAGTACCGAGAGTCGCGTTTGCTCTACTCACAAAATAATAAAAGTGACCAAACGAGTCATCAAAACAACAACAAAAACAATATCTATCAAAATACGACGGTAACGCCCGTTTTGTTACGCATCACTGAAAGGGCATTATAAATTGTATTCACCCCATGTTCGAAAAACAATGAAATGTAGTTGTTCTCCGTTCGACTAAAAACCTTGCTTTATTCAGTTTTCAGGTGAAAAGCTTTGTCATTCGAGACTATTGTTGCCCTGCATTGCAGTGCAGGTGTTTTGAATTTCTGTGTGGTTTTATTTTAACGTATTCCGTTGTTAGTTAAGCCATAGATAATGTGAAAATAAAAGGACGCTTCCTTTGGCACTCCTGGAGCCTGATCAAGACTTGTTAAAATGTCAGTCGTGCGAGTGAACAGTTTAGTTTAGGTCGTAAAATGGATCGCGTTAAGATCTTTTTGTAGTGCCTCTACACAAATCATGAGGAGCCTGGTTCAGTTCTCACCATGCTTGACACTGAAGTACCTGTCTGTAAAATATGACTTTAAGAAGTTCATGTAGTTAGAGCGGAATTGTTTTTACCCGATTGCAAGAAGGGTTATGTTTTTCACGGGACCCATTAAAATAATCTAGACTAAAATCATTCCATATATTATGGGTCCCAACTGTTGCAGTTTTGTTTTAATTAAATTGGTTTCTACGCCACTGGACTGAACTTGTTTTTTTTTCTTTTCAGTTTTTATGTGATCATATACTGGGGCGTTATTCGGTTTAAGTTTTTGATGACTGCAACTGTTAATTATTTTCTTTGATTGAGGTCAAGTTGGGGGTGGTCTTCGAAGCACTGCGATTAGTTGGTTACTTCAAGGTTTTGGATATGGATTAGTATGAAAACATGAGAGTTTAATTACTAAGTAATCTAACCTAGTCTGACCATATCTTCAGATTAGCAAATGCATATTAGTTTAGACTTATATTCGACCAATCTCTATTTAATATATTATTTAGACATAATAGTTTCACGTACTGTCACATTGTTATGGACACATATTGTATGGCTTGTCACAGTTATAATAATGCCAGAAAATACAGATGTATTTTATCGTCATTCATCGTTGACAATGGTCTGCAATATGCTAATAGAGGTAATAAATATGGCAGTACAGGTAATTACCATGTTGTTTTAAGTGATCCTTTATATTATAACAAGCAGTTTTAAAGTTTGGAATGGCCCATACCGGTGCTTCAACAACAAAAAACTATTGATATATAATAGTTTTTTTTTGTTGAAGCACTAGTAGCTCAGAGAAACGTCGCTTCTTCAAATTAAAAAAAAAAATCGTTTAACGTGGTGATTGCGGCTCTATAATCTAGTCAATAAAGTTTATAAACAAAATAATCGACTTCACTAAAAAAAACACTAAAAGGATGAAAATAACTTTCTCGGTGTTTGTTACTTATTTAACACCGAAATTAAAGTTATTTTGATCCTTTTAGTGTTTTTAGTGAAGTCGGTTAATTTTTTTTGTAAAAAGTCTTTTATTTCACACTTTTTAGTTGCGATACACTTATAACCAGAGTGCCTATTTCTCATGACAATTCCAATTAACCCAAACACTGCTAGGATACATTGTTTTGTTATGAAGTTCCCGTCTCCATCTTCCACCTTCCGGCTCCATCATAAGATCAGTTCGATGGTACCTTATAGCCAAAGTACACCTCATGACAATTCTAAATAAGCTCAACTGCTAGGATACATTGATTAATTACGGAGTTCCGGTGCCTATCTTCCGGCTCCATCATCATCAGCGAATCACTTCGATGATACCATTTTCAACATAACTCTATTCAGAACCATTTATTTATTTGTATTGTCATGTCGCTTAACTCTATCTTCCAAGTTCCGTTGGCTATTTCTGGCCTTCTTCATCAGTTCCACTTCAATAAATGTTACTTTTTGACTGTAAATGCTTAAGTTCTCGACGAAAATACTAAAATCACTATATAGTTGCCTATAATATTTGAGGAGTTCCCTCGATTTCTCATGGATCTCATCATCAGAATTGGATTTTAAAAAAATGGGATCAATCTGGAAGCATGTTCTTCAAGAGAAAAAAAATTTGCACATCGGTCCATAAATGATGGAGTTCTGAGGTAAAAAACATAAAAAAAATACAACCGAATTGATAACTTCCTCCTTTTTTTAGAAGCCGGTTAAAAACAGTCTAGCGGCGTACGGTCAGTGTTGCCAACTTAGTGGATTTTCCACTAAAACTGGTGGTTTTAACCCCCGTTTAAGTTTTAAGACAATCTTGTCTCAAGTGTGCGCAGGCCCTAAATGAGAGAACATAGACCAGGGATGGTGCACGCGTGCCAGTGGTGGCACGCTGCAAAATAATTCGGGCACGCCAGTGAAAGCAGTACAAAATGTAGCTATTTTGAAACACAGTAATCACACCAATTTTCTCTTTAACACATATAATTGAATAAACAAACTACTGTAAACATTACGATAACCAATTTTGGGCTGCTAATTAAAAGTTAATAGCATTTAGTTTAAATATTTGTTCGTTAAATCACTAAGCCAAGATTCTTCGGCGGCACGCAATGACAATTTCTTTTTAAATATTTTTAGTGGCACGTTCTCATATCCTTTATATGAGAACGTTCGCCATCCCTGACATAGACTTATGAGTAACTAGCACTCTGCCAGCGTCTCTTTCTCGTGAATGTTTTTATTAAAACTTAACCGTAAATCGTATTTTGAGAGTTGTTTTGAAAAACTATTAATAAGTCTTTATTATTCATTTTTATTACGATTTGTGACAAGTTTTAAGTTTATTAAATAAATAAAAATCCTCCATACGATCTTTAAAAACCCCTAAATGTTTCTGTTAGGGGTAGTTCTAAAAAAAAATAGTTACATTATTTTTTATTTACGAAGGTTACTTACTGTTTCTGTTAAGTTTTAAGTATATTGGAATACGGAATGAGATTTTGCATGCCAACTAAATTCCTCCTTTTCACCCCCTTAAAGGCTGAATTTCGGGGAAATTAGAAAAGGAATACTTGTGCTAAATTTCATATTCCTAGTTTCGGCTGTGTGTTGATATGTCAGTCAGTCATTTTCTCCTTTTATATATTGGTAGGTATAGATAAAGATTATATCTACGTACAAGATAATCAAGGTTGCCGATATAGCACGAAGAATCGCCAAACTTAAGTGGCAATGGGCAGAGCACATTGCTCGCAGAACAGATGGCCGTTGGGGCCGAAAGGTTCTGGAGTGGCGACTGCGTACCGGCAGACGCAGCATTGGAAGGCCTCCTACAAGGTGGACCGATGACCTGGTAAAGGTTGCGGGAAACCAATGGATGCAAGACGCACAGGACCGTTCATTGTGGCGACACTTGTGGGAGGCCTATGTCCAACAGTGGACGTCTATCGGGTGAAATGATGATGCTGATGATGACAAGATAATCTGTAGCACTTGATTGTAGGTACGTTTTATTTTGCTGTTCCCAATAGTCTAGAATCTAGTTTAGATCCCAGAGACATTGCAGTACTTTCGGAATATCTAAATAAGCAAAATTTTAACAGAAAACTAGAAATATTCTGCTCATTTCTATACAAATACTCTACATTATCAGCTGTCCTATAACAATAAAGTTTGAAACAATAAACTGTGCGATACACTATCTTTACAATGTTCCTTCGTCGTCGTAAAGAAACGCTGAATTCAGCTGAAAATCTCGATGAGAAGCATGAGAACTGTGTCACACGCAAATGTAAAAACCACAGAGTACTGGAATGCCGCGCTGGCCACTGTGAGAGACCGTATGGTGTATACTAAACACTTCAAACTTCAAGTATCTTTTACTTGAATTTTTGAATTTTATTATGAACAGTCGGTCACAGTGGACATGACAGTCTCTTTCTTCATAACTGGGAGTCTGGAATAATTGTATTTGTATATATAAATACTAATAGTCCCCGCGGTTTTTCCTGTATTTGGTTAGTGCTCCGCTTCGGTTGGTCGTAGTGTGATGCCTATACCATTCGTTATGAACCTAGTTATCCCATACAGAAAGATTTGTTCCAATCCTACTTATAAATCCACAGATTAAAAAAATATATAAACGCACAAACAATCCACAGATTATTTATTATTTTATTATCCTTATAATGTGAACAATATAAACATTTACAAAAACAAGTCTTATCACACAGGGCAATCTCAAGACTACCTTTGGATGGACTAAATGAAAGAAGATAGTTTTGGGCTTGTGTGATTAGCGCGTTTAAACAAACAAAAACTTTTCCAATTTATTACATTAGTATAGAAGTGTAATTTTTACTTAAAACGCTTTACTTATAAAGCAAGCATGCCAACAAGGTTGCGTGCTTCTTACTGGGACCAATTAAAACCATTTTCGTTCATAATAAACTGTATTATTAAGTGTAAACAGTGGTATAATGAATGTAAGGAAACATAATACTTTGAACAAATATTATTTCGCCTAAGTGTAACATCGGTGAAAAGTTTTTCGGCCAAATGAAACGTCGGAGTAACGAAAAAAATCGAATTGATAATAAGTATGGAATGTTCATATTTGTTGCACAATACCGTTATGATCGTTTAGAAAATTCATTATAATAAAATGATTTAATCTAAACGTAGTTTTTCCAAAATAATGAAAATATCAAATAAAAATGTACTTATAAATGATTAAATATCATGCGAACCATTTATCAAGAGAAACATTTGCCAAAAAAAGTTTGTAAAGCAAGAGTTTGTAAAATGAAACATTTGCAAAACGAATCGTTTGTGAAATGAATACTTAGTATACGATACGTTGGTTGTTAACTAAAAATTTGTGAATGGAGTTTTGGTAAAAAATTAGTGAACCTTTCATCGCCCCATGAGTCCCTCAGGGCTATGTGCTATTCTCCCTAGTTTTCACACTGTTCACCAGCGATATTTTAAAAAGTAAAAAAGCCCAGTTGACACGGCCATTACTGTATCAATCTATGGAGTCAATTCTCCATTTGGTTAAAAGTCAGGCAGACCTCTACTCAAGACTGCAGAAAACCCTCCCACCTCCTCTTCATTTTACCATGTATGGCAAGTTGTTCCAAGGAATCGGCCCTTGGAACAAACAAGATTTTCATTGAAGACTTGTTTAGGATTAAGCTTAGTACCAAATGTTTACAAAATCGGCTCAGAAGCTGTATGTTACGCTTACCTTGAAAGCGTAACATACAGATTTTTATTGACTAAAACCTACCTTTATTCCTACATTAGCCCTTTGCGTTCTAGAGCCACAGTAATTCTTTTAAACGTTCCTGCAGCCCCTGGTGTCGATGCTGCGCTGCGTGAAGATTCCGTGCTAAGTGGAAAAGACTAAAAGAACATTTTGTTTCGCTAGTGTACGGCAAAGTGTGAACGCAACAATGTACGACTAGGTTACAGAAGTGTAAACTATGTACGAGAGATTGGAAATGAGGTTGGAATCAAACATGTTACAAACAATTTGACTAGTTCCAATTTCTATTTGGAATTTCGCTAGGATTGTGGGTGTTCGTGACCACTAGGTACCTATCTATTTTATTTATTCATATTGTTTTAAGTATCGATGGGTAACAATTAAATACTATTATAGTATGTTTCATTAAGTTGGTTCATAAAACCAGTAGGTATTTTATAATTATATATATTATACCAGTAGGTAGTATAAGGGTGCGTTGCCACTGATGAGCGGATCGTGAATTGGCCAATCCCAGAGCTCGACATCTCCACTTCGCATCAATAGAAACAGAATAAGTGGAGCGGAGTGGAGCTGAGCGGACTTGCAAATAAAAAAAAATCAACACGGGGTGTCGAACCGTATAGAACGAAGTTGAGTACCGAGCGGAGAGCACGAAGCGGAGGGTAGCTCAAATCTTCACTTTAATGGAAATACTTGCCAATTTTCACTGTGCTTCTCTACTCAACTCCGTCCAGCTTAGCCCAGATCTGCTTCAGTGGAAACGCACCATTACAGTGCCTAAGGTAACTTAAAACTTTAAAGATTAAATTATTTATTAGACGTAAATATCTTACTGAATTGATAATCTTACTGAAAAACTAACTTAGTACCTAAGTGTCCTAAAATTCCTAAGAGGTAAAAAATTCATCCCTCTTGAAATCAGAAACGACTCAGGAGACACCATCTCATGCCAAGTTAAAAGCAGCCCATATAATGCTCGTTATCTCGCTGACGATACAAAAACTGGGAAAAAATGTATTAAAAACGCGGAGGGTGCGGTCGTCGGCCCACGTCGCGTCGCCCGCCTCACTTATTTGATAAATAACCGCCTAGACAATAAATCACCGTGCGAGAGGGCTGCTGTATGTACGTTGGACCAAGGTGTACCGCAAATGGAGTGCTTATAGCATGTTTTGTTTTTTCTGTGTTATAGTAATTTTTTTAAAACTGTTTGTAAGACTTGACGATATGATGTTCATTTTCTTTTTAAGTACGATAATTGAGCTTCAGTAATACAACTGTATAAGCAAGTGATACCCAATAAAGAAATATTGATGACTTTTACTAACCAATCCCTGTCACATGATGATATAACATGGATTGGCTAGTGAAGTCAAAAGGTATCTTTTCTATCGTTAATAAAACTATCGCCCACGCAATCTTCATGACGCAGGTCTTCATCGGACATGGCAAGTTCGGGAGGTTACTGTGTCGGATTCAGGCAGAAGAAATGCTTGGAAGGCTATCTATTGTGCTGACCACCCAGAGGACACAGTGGTGTGCTTCGCTTGGGCGGAGCACCGCCATGGAGGCGATCGGCGGTGGCGCCCACTCGAATCGGGTTGGGCCCTGATTCAGGCCATGGTTCTGATTCATCGACGGCACGTAACGTTCCACGCGCGCCTCAAAGAGATATCAGCAAACCGTAGGGGCCCAGTAGGGCCGATGCCCACTAAGAGTTCTGAAAGGGAAACCATGGTTCTAGAACGCAAAAGGCAACTAAAAGACACAGGAGTTGTAGTCAGAAAAAATCTGACAAGCCATCTCGAGTCGGAGAAGTAATTAGAGGAAGACTTCCCACCTCAAATAAAAAACCCACGCAATCGAAAACATACAGATCTACATAAAGTGGTTGTAAGGTTCTCCATATTGAACTATTTATTTATTTATTTAAACTTCATGTACAGTAGTGGGACATAGGCGCACTTAATGCAACAAGGCATTCTCTACCAGATAACCTTTGAGTTTAAAAAGACAATACGTAGTAGGTGTCTGGTGTGTTAACTAATCCGTGCATTAGCACTCCATTTCATCATTCTCCGTGACTTAAAGCGATATTACAATTTATTCCAGTTCGAGTGACCAAGTGAGAGCGTCGCGACAGGAAACCTAAACGCTAGTTGTTGTCGTTTTTATTGCTTTTTGTTTCCTTGTTTGCGTTTTTCAGTCGGTTGGTATCCGAAACTTGTTGGAAAAACAACCGAAAAGAACATTGGGGTCGCTTTTTAATCATTATTTTCATTGGTAAGTAAAATAATCTTTTTTTGTTTAAATATCGCAGCGCAATGCTGAGATAGGGGGGGCCATTTTGGCCTTTTTGGCTTTAAATAAAAACTTTTTTATGTTGTTTTTATTCAATTTTTTTTCATTTTAATTTAAGTATTTATAGATTATTTACTTTTTATTTTATTGTTGTTTATCCTGTGCAAGTCACAAATAAATGTCTTTCTAGATAATAATATATATACCTATTCTTATATAGATATTTTCTTTTTTGAGTTGGGATACCATGCAATAACTTTTCCCGCTCTGAGTGAAACAACCACCAGTATTCCTACAGCTGCCGTTTGTGTTCTAGGTCCGCGATGATTCTTTCCCTCCTTAACGCACAATTCCAGGTACAAATATTACCATGTTTTTTGCCTAACCTGCAAAAACACCTGAGTTTCCTTGTGTCACTGTTTTACATTGATGTCTTGTTTTACATCACAGCACCTGGCTCTTATTTATTACGGATTGTTTTTTTTTTCTTAATATTGAAGGAACCTTTAAGTACCTACGTACATGTGGAAACCTTGGCAGTTAAGGTCTTTTTTACATAGCATGGGTAGGATGGCAGGAGGACAAAAATATGCATCTTTAAAGGATAGGTAGTAGGTAGGTCATTGTATGAATCCGACTGCTGTCACCCGCCATCATCCTATAGCAATTGTAGTGTAGTTTATAATATCTCCTATAGGTAATCCACCGGCATGAGTTCAATCAAATAATATACATTTCACCGTAAAATTGCAGACTACGTGTGATTGTAATAAATCTTTATTAGATTATAATTTCATATTATTAAAATACACATCCAAATTCATTAATTTCTGTCTTATTTAGAAAAAATAGTTGACAATTTCTCGCAATATTTTACAATCTTACAGCTTTAGCAATTTTCCGGTGACCTTCCTCGCATATTGTTTTTTCTATTTGTGGAAACTGTATCAAAATCTGACTGTATCAGAAGGAATTAGCGGATGAACAGACCGACGTAGAAAGTGACTTTGTTTTATGTAAGTAACTAGCTTCTGCCAGCGGATTCGCCCGCATCAAAGTACGTTTCTCGATACAAAGTTTGAACCCTAATTTCATCCGCATAAAGGGTGATTTTTGATTTTGAAAAATCCTGTCTTAGAGTCCACCTACGTCATAAAAGGACACCTTGTGCACAATTTCACGCTCCTTATAGTACCAACAGTTTTGACTTTGCGTTGATATACGGCAGTTTGTCAGTTTCTCTTTTTATGTAGTTTTATAGAAGATAAAGAAAGTACAAGTGACATGGTTTTATTAATGTGTTATTTATTTAGTCTAGGAAGTTCGGTGGACTGGTTTTATCTAATGAAAATGAATGATAGTGGTTGTTGTATACACTCGTGATGAACGCCCTCGCTGATAAGTTACGATAGTGTATTTATGTGTGAGAATGAAATAATAGGATATTTATTTTTTCCTAGCATCTATTTCAACTGAAGTATACATGTGAGAGATGGTACTAAACAGGTGAGGAATGGTTTGAAATACCTACAGTGAAATGGTACCTACCTTTTATAACTTATTAAAAATATCTATGGAAAATTTGAATTTAGAATTGGCTAATCAGTATTACAATCTTAACTTATATGGCTGGCTAGTTTTATAAATAAGGTTGCAAAAAAAAAAACAAAGGAACCACACGAATTTCAAATTCAAATTCTCCCTATCTTTTTCCTTCTCCTCCTCCCTGTTCTTAAAATTCGAAGTTGAATTTTGTAAACACAACATACAATAGTGTTTACAGGAGTAATACAATACATACAGCTAAACCTATTGAATAACTTTTTCAATAAATAGGCAATAGGGTTAGACGAACGCATGAAACCATAATTATCAGAGGATTGTACACGAATTTTAAATTCAAATTCTCCCTATCTATTTTTAATCAAGAACCTGCTTGTAAAACACACGGTAATCAGTGTTTAAACTAATTCCATTTCAGAACTTACAACCTTGTGCTTAGAAAAGAGAATTCACTTAGCTATCCCCAGATCCCTTTTGCTTGTCTATCCAAAATATTAATTTATGATGGATGACTAGCATTACCTAGCTACTTACGGTATGGTTCCTCATGAATTAAGTACATAAAGCTTTCAAGATGACTTACCTAAATTTCAGAACACCTGTCTACTCTACACGAAATAAAGGATAGACTGATTCGTGATTTTGTAACGTGGCTACCTAAGCGTAGCTACATATCCACAACTTTTTACCAGATTTGGTGCCTACATTATAGTTAAAAATAAAATAAAAATATTTATTTATAATTTACTTATACAAAATAATACAGGATTATTAAAATTAAACAGCAACCAAAAACCACTAAGGTATAAACCCATGCTGTCATGAGCCTATCCTAATATCGAACTATACAAAATGCATTTTATCATCGACTGGCCGGTTGGTCTAGTGGTTAGTGGCCCTGACTGCTAAGCCGGAGGTCGTGGGTTCGATTCCCACCCAGGACAAATGTTTGTGTGATAAGCACGATCATTTGTTCTGTGTCTGGGTGTAATTTATCGATAATATGTATGTATTTAGAATTATTTAAGTATGCTTATCAGTTGTCTAGTACTCATAACACAAGCTCTGCTTAGCTTGGGACTAGACGGCGTTGTGTGATAGTTGTGTGTGAATATGAATATATGTGTACGTTTTTGTCGATAATAATTAATAACATCTTTAGGTCTCTAAATAAGTAAAAACATTCCTAATAATCAGTCAGTTCTCTCTGCAACTCTTTTCCTGCTGCATAGGTATTAACGATCTGCTGATGCCCGGTATCTATGGGTATGCAGATGATAGCACAGTTGTAGAGAGATACCTGCCAGGTGCTCGGGCTAGTAAGGAGCTAATCCGGTCCGAACGAGAGGCTATGGTAGAGCGTACGAATGTCTCACTTCAGGCAGTCTCCATGTGGGGCGAAACCAATCTGGTAGGATTCAACGCCGCCAAAACACAAGCGTGTCTGTTCACCGCCAAAAGGAGTTCGTTCGCCTTGGCTCCTGCTTTTCAGAATGTATCTCTGGAGTGCACCGACCGCCTTCAGCTCTTGGGAGTTGAAATTTCCTCAGACCTCAATTTTGGGCGGTTCATTGAGTCCAAAGCCAAGGTAGCTGCTAGAAAACTAGGCGTTCTTGCAAAGGTCCGACGGTACTTCACACCGGGACAGCTTCTAATGTTATACAAAGCACAGGTCCGATCGTGTGTGGAGTACTGCAGTCACATATGGGCTGGTGCTGCAAAATGCCATCTAGCAGCTTTGGACTCAGTGGAAAGGCGTGCGAAGAGGCTAATTGGAAATCCAGATTTGGTTAAGTCCAATCTACAAAGCCTCGAGCACAGGCGCAGGGTAGCCAGCTTATCGGTATTTTACAGGTTGCATTTTGGAGAGTGTGCGCGGGAATTGCATGACTTGATTCCGCCATCTCCTTTCTACCATCGGACAACCCGACGTACGGCGAGTATCCACCCTTACGTTGTTGAAACTTCAACGGTCCGGAATAAGCGTTTCGCTTCGTCGTTTATACCGCGTACATCGAGGGACTGGAACAATTTGCCTGCTGCGGTCTTCCCGTCCAACAATAATTTAGGTGTCTTCAAGGCTAGAGTGAATAGGCTCTTAATAAACTAGTGCGCCTCACCATCAATGATTGCATCGCTGCTTACCATCAGGTGGGATCGCAGTCAAGCACTGGTTTATATGAATTAAAAAAAAATAAAAATAAATGCATACATGTACCTAATATTGCTTTAAAATAGGTGCCGGGTTGATCTGGACGCGTACTGCTAGGACTGGTTTGAGACGGCGCGGGAGAAGAAAGTGTGGAAGGACTTGGGGGAGGCCTTTGCCCAGCAGTGGGACAGTAACAGTAAAAATTTTCTTTAGTTTAAGTTTTATATTTTTATGTGTAATAGGTTTATTTATTTATATTTTGTTTATTTCTAAGCGTATCTCGGTACAATATAACCGGTAGTTCGTTCGCCATAGATAATGTTGGCGCTCTATGTACGAAGCCTATTCTCAGAAATTGCCCGAGTGCTTAGAGGATGTTCCATTTTGTTTCTTGTTTCGCTATGATTGTATTGATGATTTTAATTAATATACTCGTATTTCCGTAAATAAATACGTGTTGCGATTGTAAATCATATTATAATGAACATAGAACCTGACTCTGACCTGCAAAATGTAAAAAAGCTTAATTGAATTTCGCGGGATACACTGGAACATTCACCTTAAACTCTGATACTATATTAGGGATATAATTAAATCGCACTTTTGTTCTTATTCTGGCATCTGCAGCGTATCTACTCAATTTTTTAAAATGAAATTAGTAAAACTAATGAAAGTGTTTTATCCTGCCATCTATGTTCTACTTCTAACAACTCATAAGATATTTTCATAGGAAGTAACAGTGAAATGCTTTTCTAAGTAGCAGGGTAGATATTGAGTTCAACTATTTGAGGATAGATGGCGCTGTTCTCAAAAATACACTAGATATGATTAAGTGGAGCGAAATTAGGTTTATAAAATGTGAGTAAATCACATTTAAAATCAATGAAGAAAAAATAAAATATGCTTTCGTGCTAAAGTTGGAAACCAATTTTAGAAGTTTGCATCAAAATATTTAATTTGGTGTAAACCTGGTTGGTTTTGAAAATAAAAAATTAGGAAACCATTAGGTATGTTTTAAAAAAAAGTGTAAATAAAAAATAATACCAAATAGCTTCATATTTTTTTTTACTGTATGTATGCTGCCTTCACTTTTTAGTTTTCAACTATTCGAAGGAGGTTGATTTACTTATCCATACTCCATTCACGTTAGCATTAGACAAACGAGGTTCATAGCAGCAGGTGTGCACAACATTTATTTTTCAAGATAATTTCAAAGGGCGGACCATGGAAGGCCATGCTCCTTTGAAGGCCAACTATTAAAAAGTCTTAGTTATTGTCATGTGATGACAATTTCCTTCTACTCACATAAAGATCCATCACACTCAAGGATGCGGCGGCGAGTCGCTCGCGTCGCTATTTTGCTAGTGGTGGGATTTCAGTCGTCGACATTCAAATTTTAATTCGCGCGCACAGCAAAACGGTAAGATATAATATAAACAACCTTATATTATCTTATTTTTGTGCTGTGAATTGTTACATAAGGATTTGTTATGGTACTAAAGGAATAATATATTAATTTTGATTTCAGTTAAAACATCGGTAGTGTTCCTAGGAAAGCCGGTGGTTCCTTATAAGGCCAATCAAAAATTTGACTGTTGGCCTTGCTAGGGTACATAAACTTTACTAGGAACATGTACAAATCATGAAGATATGGTGGTGTCATGAGGAGTGTTTTTTTTTTTTCGGGTGGGAAAATCATCTAATGACATCCCCCGCTCTTGGGCGGAGCAGGAGATAGTGTCAGACTTTTACTGACTAAAAACCCACTCCTGTTCCTTCTTTGCCATTTTTCCAGGGCCCCAGGGATCACTTTCGCATCACCCATGGCCCCAGTAGGCCTCGACCCTGCTGGGCCCCTACGGTTGCTGACATCTCCTTGAGGCGCGCGTGGAACACTACGCGCCATCGACGACTTGGGCTCGGTCCGGACAGTTATCGGATGATCGGACGGCGAGCCACCCATTGCTCGCCGTCTGCAAGCCCGCGCCTACGGTGGCAGGAAATCGGGATCGGAATCCCGGTGGCGGTTGGGGCGTGAGGACCGTTGCCTCACGTGATCGGCCGCCTCCTTTGCTAGCATTACTGCTTTGCAGAAGGAGGCAACCACCTGCCACTCCTCCTCACTCCGAATCATGGCCTGAACCAAGGCCCGGGCGAGAGATCGCTGCCACCGATTGCCCCCACGAGGATACGGCGTTGCTCTGCCCAAGCAGGGCACACCTCTACCTTATGCTCCACCGTGTCCTCCGGGCGGTCCACACAATGGTGGCACCCGGGCGTCTCTTCTGCACGAATCCGGTGCAGGAACCTCCCGAACTTACCATGTCTGGTGAGGACCTGTGTTATACGGTAGGTAAGGACACCGTGAGGTCTTTCCTACTTATCGCCATAGTTATGGCGTGCCCAGCACTGGGTTGCGACAGTCGCTGTCGCCATTCCACCATGAGATCCCGCCGGAAGTCCTTCCGCCATGCCACGACTTGGCGCGGCAGCGGAGTTTCGCCCCGGCGGTGCATCTCCATGCGCAGATAGTGCATGCGTGCAAGGTCTTTTGCCTCCAAATCCCACGGTGGTTGTCCAGCAAGGAGGCTCGCTGCTTCGCGGGAAATCGTGCGGTATCCCCGCACCATCTGGATGATGACCCTCTGGCTTGCGTTCAGCTTGGCCACCGATCGCTATCGAAGCGACGGCGCCCATACCGGCGCCCCATAAAGGGCCATGGACCGAACGATTCCTGCATAGAGCCTCCGGCAGGAGGCGTCTGGACCCCCTAGGTTGGGCAGGAGCCGCTTGAGGGCAGCCCCAGTACGATCCAGTTTGGGAGCCAGACGTCGGAAATGCTCCTCGAAATTCCATCGGCTGTCGAGAACAAGTCCAAGGTACTTTCGTCGACTCGACGCCGCCGATGTGAACTACTCTTACCGTTAGTTGGGAATCCGATGGTGGCGCGTTCCGAGGGCCGTGGAAGCACATGGGTCATGAGGAGTGTATGGGTATTATTAAGTTAGTTTTTTATAGTTAGGTATAATTAGGGTACTTAGTCTGTAGTGTTTGTTATTTCATTGAATATAAGGAACATTTTGGCCTTACAAAGAACATACCTATAAGAAGGCCATTATAGGTCATTTTTTTTTAATAATTTCATTCTAAAACACATTGGCAACTTATTTAATATCGATAGAATACTCATTACTATTATTTTTAAATAATTTCCATCAATATATTCTTTCTTAGTTATATTGTATAACTAAGAATAGGTGTTCAAGAAATGTTCGTTGAGTTTTTATAGATGAATATAATTTATTAAGCATTTAATGCTTCGTTTAAATGAAAGAGCTTTATACGTAGTTTTAATAAAATGAGATATTTAGATTGCTACAACTCTAGTTTTAAGCCGAACGGCTGATTTCTAATATTGGCCTTGTATGGAGCCCTGTTCCTTGCAAGGCCATTTGGAAGAGCTTCATGAAACTTAAGTTTAATAAATAGTGATTACATTTAGAATAAAAAAAAAAGTGATTTATATGTTACACAATAAAACAAAGTATTACCATTCTTAATAATTCGTTTCTTTCATTTATCCAGTAAATAAACTAGTAAAAACTGTTTATTCGTTACAGTGGCCTTCCATGGTCCACCCACCTTAATGGTTTCAATTTAAAGTTTTAACATTACCTAAATTATTTAAAATTTGGTTATTGTAAGTACTAAACACTTAGATACGTAAATTAAATGTTTTTTTTTAATAAACATAACTTTATTTTAAACAATTTTATATTTAAAAAAAATGGTAAGTATATCAACAAGTTTCCTCCTTACAACACATATGAATTGTACACAATACAAGGCAACAAGATAATTATTTAACATTCATACAAATATCATCATCATCATCATCATCATTTCAGCCGAAAGACGTCCACTGCTGGACATAAGCCTCCCTCAAGTGTCGCCACAATGAACGGTCCTATGCGTCTCGCATCCATCGGACTCCCGCAACCGTTACCAAGATACCAACCGTTACCGTTACAAATATAAATAACTAATATTATAAGTATAGTATAATGAAAAACGTTCCAGGTAGGTCCTGACAACCCCTGCTTCTTTTATGTTTTTAACAAGGACACTAGCAGTATAAGTAAGAACTAAATAATTTATTTAATTAAATGCCTCATAAATTCAAATCAAGATGGATAATTCAAAATGAATTCATTTAAGTATAACTTGAATTTTTATTACTTACCTAAAACAACCTTTTTTAACTTCTGTCTAATGCTATCGCGAATAGAGTATAGGTACCTACTGTAAAACTTTCTCAGTTATAAAATAGTGAAATGTTGTTAAGGTTGGCTTATTCTGTAGTTTTCCTATGTACCTATTTTTTTGTGGTATTTTAATGAGTTAAGTTTAATTATTCGCAAATTAATAGATACTTACACAATTATTACTAATTATTACTACAACAATTTTACATTACAAAATTCACATGTTATGAAGTAAAATTGGTATAGTTTTGAAATCTAGTGTCTACGCAACTGGCCAATAAGTAGGTATGTGGAACCATTGAAACAGTAAAATGGACTTTTTTTTTTTTTTAGGTGGGAAAATCATCCTATGACAAATCCCGCTCTTGGGCGGAGCGGAAAATAGTGTCAGACTTTTACTGACTAAAAACCCACTCCTGTTCCTTCTTTGCCTTCGTCCCAGGGCCCCCCCCCCGGGTTTCACTTTCACACTACCCGTGGCAAAATGGACTTGAGATTTTTATTGTGTAGACAACTTCAGCTCAGCTTGCCGAGAGGGCCGACTCGATATTTTTGATGCCAAATACTCCAAAAAGCATAACATTATAGTGCATCCGAATTCTATCGCAAAACAAAGTTTTTGTATAGACTTAAAAAAAAACTGGGCAAATGCGAGTCGGAGTCGCGCACTGAGTGTTCCGTACAAACTTACTTATGAAAACAGTTCGATTGCCGAATTTAGTAACAAAGATATTTCCGAATCGCAAAAAAAGTTTTTTTTTTTGACGTAACTACAAATTTACAGTTTTTAGATTTTTTCCTATACTTGTGCTATGAGACCTTGCTTCATGCCAAATTTCAGGATTCTAGGTCAACGGGAAGTACCCTATGAATTTTGATTCCCTTGAGAGTGTCGAAATACACATTTTTTGCGACATAAACGGCCGAATCTTATTTTCTCGTTAACTCAGAAATTTGATTTTTTTACAGCTTTAAGGGACCGCAGACTGACTTGAGTATATACTTTTAATTTCAACTCGATACCTCCACGCGTTCCCGAGAAAAAGGGTCTTGACAGACAGACAGACAGACAGACGGACGAACAACAAAGTGATCCTATAAGGGTTCCGTTTTTTCCTTTTGAGGTACGGAACCCTAAAAACTAAAGACTTAAAGGCATCAAAAGTATTTCTTGACTTGAGTATTTTTCAAATTCTACTTTAGCTTGAAAAGCTATCAAAATTTGGCATTCCGTTAAAATAGGTATCCAATTCAAAAACCCCCTTTAGTCTATTATATGTGGTCTTAATAAAAACCGGTAAGAACCGAAACCGAATAGTCAATGTCAGAAAAACTGTAGGGCTATGGGAAATCTGTGGTTCTGAACGCAAAAGGCAACTGAAGAATACAGGTGTGGTTTAAGTTAGTAAAGGTCTGATAAACCCTTTCACTCCACCCTAGGGCGAGAGGAGTCATTGGATGATTTCCCACCTCTAAAAAGTCTTTTCTATGTGGTTTTAATAAAAACTGCTCAAGGTGAGAACTTTCAGGCGTGCAAAATGTATGGAAAATGTCTTTATTTTCAGGTGACAAATCGTGTTTTGGTTCTAGAACGAAAACTAAAAGGGAGTGTCAAACTTTTACTTACTTTACCAAGGTAACTCTTTCGAATAATACCGCTGCCATATGTGAAATGCCTTGACGTAGCAATACCATAGATCTACTTAATTTGTTAAGCACCTGCGAGTGTTGTTGCCAGAATAACTTATAATAAAGTCTACAGATATATCTCATATTTAGGTTAATAGTTATTCGAGAACCTGCTTTTTGGATAAGCACTTAGTTTTGACAGATTTACAGCACAGCTAAAAAATAAATAAAGGGAAATGGCAGGTAATGTTGATATGAGCAACATGAGCTAAGTGCTAAGTGTAATCATAAAACATATTACATTTTTGGAGCACAATAAGACATTACTTATTTATTTCTTTCACTCTACTTTTACATTTTAAGCCCACCATAATATCAAAGAGTACTTACCTAATTTATATCAAAACTTTTTAGTAAAACTCCAGAAAATTAAAAAAAGAAAATTCAGAATTTCAAACTGAGAACTAGAAACCGGAACGTTATCGCCATGAAGTCTTTGCGGTTATCGGCGTCACTCGAAATGTAGTGGAATATCCGTCCGGAGGTCAAGTTTGTTCGTAGCTGAGCACTGGCGCGAATGGAGCCATCATCTGCAGTATACAGTGCAGCCAACCAAGAAGACTGCATTCCACAAAATATCCTTTCATAAACACTGCTCTACTTTATTTTTCTCTTAATTTTCTAAGCGAAAATTCGAAGAAAAGTTTACTTCTTTTGTACTTTACAGCATCTAATACGATTAATCTTCACCTCGTCACGTTTTTACTTTATTTATCCTTCGAATTCGGGTCTGTTAGATGTTCGGATTAACCTTGAATCGAATGATCACTTTGAGGGAAGTAAAAGAGAGATAAATATTGTTTAATGATTTTCAAAACAATTAATAAAGTGGAGCACCGTCCGGAAAAGATAAAGGGGTAATTCCAGAACGGTACTGAACATACTGGCTATTTTTGGCTCTTAAGTGGCAGTAAAGGAAGGAAACGGAACTCGTATTATTGTACCTAAGAGCCTTCAGCCTTGTGTGTCTCACTGGGTAGGGTAGGTAGGTATCATTATATGAGAAAATAAAATTTTCCTTAGATAATTTTGCTATAATTTGTGACAAAAATTGTGCGGCAAGTCGTCACATAACTTGCGAGAAAGGGACTCTCAGACTTTTACTGACTAACTTGAGTTCCTTTAGTTGTTCTTTACGTAATATTCCACAACTATCACACAACGCCATCTAGTTCCAAACTAAGCAGAGGTTGTGTTAAAATCTCGATATAATTATTCTGGCTGCAATAAATCTGAATGGTCAAGAATTACTTCTTCATTTTATTTAAGGGAAGAAACTTTTCCACGGCCAATGAAACGTAAATTACAAAATGTCACGTGTTTCCTTGATGATAAAATATAACATCAGCCTGAGAGATGTCGGATATCAATACATAATATCGGAAGCATTTGATATAGACTAATCAATAGGTACTGCTATTTTGCGGACCTATTGAAACTTAGACTCTCCAGAATATTCACCAAGATAATTACTTTCTTGTTTCTACAATGAATTTGATTTCGAGGAAGTAGTACATTTTCCGGAACACCGTTCATTTTACAAGTAGTTCAGCAAATGAATCTGACGTAATGGAGTTTTTTAATTCTGTGTGATCATAGATTAAATGAAAGTAGAGAGCGTGTGTAATGATCAGAGGCGTAGCGCGGACTAATCTAGACGTGGGCGAAGGCGCAAAAGCGAGGTTCTTTTCTTTCAGTACCTATTTATTCCCAAGATCAATGCAGTGATCTTGCCTAGTCTGATAGGCAGTCGCTCCATGTGAAACCCGAGTATTCAGCCGCATCCAGTTAGACTGGAAGCCGACATCAAGCTAATTGGAAAAGGTTAGGAGAATGACGACTGCTATGATCTTGCCATCTCTTTTTGAATACAAAAACAATAATTTAATAAAAACTTGTAATTTTGGTTACATGAAATTAAATCCTACACTTATAGAGCCCTCGATGGTCATCGCGCGAGGCCCCTTTAAGGGTCAGCACTAGGCAATCGTGTTACGGGAAATTGATAAGTTTATATAGATAATTATTAAAAAAATACTGAATATCACTAAAACCGTGCAAAAAGCACTGTGTTATTTTGACAGTTTAACGCGTAAATGAAAAGTTACCTAATTAATTTTATACTTAAAAAAAACTTCAGAAAATAGAGAATCTATTATCTAATGCATATTGCTCAGTCGACAACCAGTCTTCAAGGAGAGAGCACGTCGGTCTTCAGTAAAAATGCATTTGTGTGTGTGTGCATGTGAGTACACGAATCCCTTGCACAGTGGTCGGACTTAGTAAAATTGTAGATTTGTAATTGTTACTTTGAATATTGTCATTTATTTTTTAACTGACTCCAAAAAAGGAGGAGGTTCTCAAGTCTTATGTTTTTTTTTTAAATTATTGCCAAAATTTTTAAATTTTCCTTCATGGGTTTTTTTTAGGTGGGAAAATCATCTAATGACAAATCCCGCTCTTGGATAGAGCGCGAGATAGTGTCAGACTTTAACTGACAAAAATCCACTCCTGTTCCTTCGTCGCCTTCGTCCCAGGGTTTCGTTTTCACACTACCCATGGCCCCAGTAGGCTTCGACCCTGCTGGGCCCCTACGATTTGCTGACATCTCCCTGAGGCGCGCGTGGAACAATACGCGCCGTCGACGACTTGGGCTCGGTTCGGACCGTTACCGGACGGTCGGACGGCGGGCTACCCATTGCTCGCCGTCCGCAAGCCCGCGCCTACGGTGGTTTCCGTCATAGGTGTCGTTTTCATGGTTTTCGATAGTGCTGAAGCCGATGGTGAAGTCAAAATGAAAATCCAAGATGGCGGTTGCGAAATTTTTTAAATTTTCCGTCATGAATGTCGTTTTCATAATTTTCGATGGTGCTAAAGCCAATAGTGAGGTCAAAATAAAACCAAGATGGCGGCTGCGAATATTTTCAAATTTTTAATTATGGGTGTGGTTTTCATGGTTTTCGATGATGCTAAAGCCGATAGTGATGTTGAAATGAAAATCTAGGATGGCGGCTGCGAAAATTTTCAAATTTTCTATCATGGGTGTCATTTTCATGGTTTTCGATGGTGCTAAAGCCGATAGTGAGGTCGAAATGAAAATCCAAGATGGTCACTGCTAAAATTGTCAAAATTTCCCGCTTGAACGACTGAAATTTAGCACACGGGTAGACCATATACTGGAATAGCAAGTAGGATACTTTTTTATCCCGGGAGTAGTTATGTTCCCTCGGAATAATTCTTTACTATCACAGGGGTGATGGCGTTGGCAGCAGCTAGTAATAAAATAAAATCACATCAAAATCCGATGCGTAGTTTTTGAGGAATAAGCAGATGAACCGAAAGACACGCTGAAAGTGACTAATTCTTTCATGTGTGATGTTGACTTTCATGACCAGAGGTCGGAATTAGGTAGAGTTATTTATATGTAATGTACTTACATTGATTTCATACCGCGAAAGAATAAAGTGGATATGCCTTAAATCCCGAGATTAATATTAAAGAGTAGAATTTTTTTATGAGACTAACAGAAATAGCAGAAAAAAGAACTGGGCAATTGCGAGTCGGACTCGCGCACTGAGGGTTCCGTACAAGCTTGAAAGGTAAATTGCGGTTTACGATTTATGACGTATTAAAAAAAAAACTAATTACTAGATCTCGTTCAAACCAATTTTCCGTGGAAGTTTGCATGGTAATGTACATCATATATTTTTTTTAGTTTTATCGTTCTCTTATTTTAGAAGTTACATGGGTGACACACACATTTTACCAATTTGGAAGTGTCTCTCGCTCAAACTATTCAGTTTAGAAAAAAAAATTATATTATAATTTAGAAACCTTAATGTCATTTTTGAAGACCATAGATACCCTACACGTGGGTTTGATGAAAAATTTTTTTTGAGTTTTAGTTCTAAGTATGGGGAACACCTAAAATTTATTGTTTTTTTTTTTCTATTTTTGTGTGAATATCTTAATGCGGTTCACAGAATACATCTATTTACCAAGTTTCAATAGTATAGTTCTTATAGTTTCGGAAAAAAGTGGCTGTGACATACGGACGGACAGACAGACAGACATGACGAATCCATAAGGGTTCCGTTTTTTGCCATTTGGCTACGGAAGCCTAAAAATTATCCTGCATTATTGACGAAGAATAGGAAGTATATAATTTGTTAACCTCACCTCAGTTGACGTAGAGCGATCTTTTTCAATTAAAAATGGTATGTTAATGAACTTTGTTTTATATGTTTTATCTTTATCTGGGGTTTTTATTATTATTTATTTGTAATATTGTTGGCCGCACGGGATTTTTCATTAGAAATCCCGGGAAGATATATATTAAAATCAACATTTTGATGCAAGTAACCAGTAAGTAAATAACTCTACCTAATTCCGACCTCTGCTCATGACAGTTAATAATTGTTCAGCAGGGTCGGGCCTGCTAGCGCCATGAGAATTTTTTTGAAAGGAAACTCGTGGTCCTGGAACGAAAAAGGCAACTGAAGGAACAAAAGTGTGTTTTTAAGAGTAAAAGTTTTACACACCCTCCCGTTCTGCCTGCCTGTATGCTTATAATATCTGAAGAGTTCTCTCAATTCCTCTTGAATCCCATCATTAGAACTGGTTTAGAAAAAAAAAATGGGACCAATCTGAAAACATATCCTTTTAAATAAAATAAAAATTTGCAAATCGGGTCATACTTAAAAATGAAGGAGTTCTGAGGTAACAAACGTAAAAAGCCGTACAACCGAATTGAGAACCTCCTCTTTTTTGAAGTCGGTTAATTATAATGTTGGGTTACACCTGTATCATATGCGTGGTCTCATGTATCAAACAGAGGCCCGTGCACTCTGATAAAAACCTTATAAGACAAAAATATACCAATATAGACTATTGTAGAACTACCTATCGTTGATTTTGTTTTTGAAAATCATAATATAATAGCAGATTGATACCTACCTAAAAAACCAACCCCCCTTCCTTCTTTCCTTATTAAGCATAATTGCAATAAATAGAACATTATACCCACTTCAGTTTTAAATATTTTGTCTTTACGCTTCGTCGTCGGCGAGCCGTACATTGTATCTCGACGCTCGACCACTAAGCAAACATCAATGTGTGCGTAAACGGACCGCGCGCGTCTGTCGCTGTGTGAGTAGCGCTTCAATACCTGATTTTCTCTAGCGCTCGCGGCGTATAATACCCTTAAGTGCGAGGCGGTGGCACGGGGCCGCTTCACCCACGCCTAGCTACGCCACCGTAATGGTTGTGAAGAAAATCCTATTAACAGAAAAATGCTGCATGAGAAAAATTTCCACTGTTCTAGATTTCAGCGAAATGCGATGTGACACAAAAAGGGAACTTAGTATGGAGAAAAACAGGAAAAGTTATGATGATTATGCCTCGTATCTGTGTCTCGCTGTGAAGATGACAATGTGAAATGTCAAAACAGAATGGAATGGAATATCGTTTATCTATAAAAGAATGTGTGATTACAGACCATGTTAATGACATGTTTTTGTGTTTAGTTAATTATACTTTATATGTACAGTAGTCAAAAGTAAAAATAGGCGGACTTAAGAGGGCTCTTCCAGATCCACCTGTCGTCATCGTGAGCATGGTTGAAAAGCATGTTGTTTCATCCAACGCAATGATAAAGAGGCAACGCGGTTGACATTCGGTAACTTTCTTCGCTCATTCGGTAATACGTGTTTTTTTTTTTAAACCTTAAAAGGAAAACAATTTCGTCATTCTTTCGAATCTCGATTCACTATGATTTATGAGTACATTGTGAAGGGCCAAAGTTCCCGCAAAATAGCAGATTTTCTGAAGTCTTTACTGGATTAGTTTTGCACAAAATATTTTGTTTTCAATAGAAACCTAGATAATAACCAAAAGATATATATGTTTCCAAAATATCAAAAGAAAGATGTGTGAAAACATAATAATTGCGTGAAAGCGATTGTATGGGAAGATATCACGGGTTGGGTGATCTTAATGAAACAAAGCATTCTCTAGTAATCAACCTTTGGGTTAAAATTGGGTAAGACACCCTCCTTGCAATACTGGTATCATAAGTATTCCCTTCTTCAGCTTCTGACTGTCATTAACGACAGTCAAAGGTCTACAAATGGCAGTCGGGACCAACGGCTTTCTGAGGCATGGAGCAATCACGGTATGTTAAGATGGTCATCCATCCCCATCAATAGACCGACCTCGGCAAGTGTTAATAAACTAATATATCTACTTAGGTCTGTTTTGTGACTTCGGTTTGTTGTTTCATATCCAAGTAAGTCAACTACACGTACCCACTGTTTAGGGATCCGTACCCGAAGGTTGCCGATGAGACAGTATAACTAAGCCTCCGCCGTCCGTCCGTATGTCAGCGGGCGGTATCTCATAAACCGTAAGAGGTAGAAAGTTGAAATTTCAATAATTTAAAAAACGTTTTTGTTGGCGTTTTTTTGCTCAATTTTAATGTTTTAGACTCGCACGACGGGTTGAGCAATTTTCTTTTGAGGTAGAAAGTCATCAAATTACTCATTAGAGTGTAGCGACATCTATGGCGTCACATACATACGGAAACCCGTAGTCCTAGTACGCAAAGGGTAATTGAAGGATACAGGTGTGGTTTTAGTCAGTAAAAGTCTGACACGCCCTCGCGCTCCACCCAGAGCGCGAGAAGTCATTTGGATGATTTCCCACCTTAAAAAAAAAAAAAAAAATCGATTGAACTGATATTTTGTATTCGTGACCAGATCTTAGAATTGATCACTTCACGATGTGACCGCCCATATAATGAAATGGTGGCATTTCATGATATAGAACCTCGTCCGCTGGCAACATCATGATGATCAATCAAATTGGCATGATCAATGAACATTCTGCGTTTAACGATATGAACAGCTAAACGCATGATTATTTCATGATATGGCCAAACATGGCTGATCATATCGTAAAATAGTTACATTACCCGCCGCCGCCGTTAGAGGCGCTGATGTTGTTTGGTTTTTGTTATAAATCATGGTGGCGGACAGTTATTCTTGTGGTTAATCTGATAAAACTGTTAGTAATAATGTGCCAATTGATAGTAATGATATAGTGAAATGTCATTACGATAAAAAAATATTTGAATTTCACGATAGCCATTCAAAAAACGAGCTCAACGTAAAAAAACCTTGGAGTTCAGAACTTATTTCACAAGTTAGATGATTTCAATCTCTAATAGTAGGTATTATTTAGTGGTTATTCTTTTAAAATTAATGCTATATAAAATATCTTATTTATCTTTATTAATCTTTATTTGGAATTTTTATTAAACCTTTGATGTCATGGAAACCCTACAATATATAGGGTGACTGGCAATTAGAGTACGATACTTATACACGTGATTGTGCTCATGATAACTAACAATTTTTATTATGGGAGCAAAGCCGAAATCGCGAAAAAAATATCAGCTGTTCAGTACATTAGGCAAACATAAATGTACTGAACAGCTGATTTTTTTTCGCGATTTCAGGTTTGTTCCCATAGTAAAAGTTGTTGGTTATCATGAGCACAATCGCGTGTTTAAGTATCGTACACTAATTACCAGTCACCTTATATACAATAACCCTATATTATGATATGGCCAAACGTTGTTGGAAATATCATGAAAAGTTGACGTTTAAACGATCTGGCCAGTTTTAGTTGGCCATAACATGAAATGCAACCATTTCATGATATGGCCGGTCACATCATGAAGTAATCAATTCTACGATCTGGCCACGACATATGCATGTTTAGTTTGTATGGTTTTGTACAGATGGTTAGCTGTATGACGTCATTCTAAATCCGTCACTTTGGTACACCCAAGATGGCGGACTAGTAATTTTTAATGCACTCCTACAATATGGGTATCAAATGAAAGACTTGGCTAAAATATAAACAAAAATTTAAAAAAAAATTGAAAAGTAAAATATATTAAAAAAAAAAATATATATTTTTTTATAAACTTTAGGAACAGTTTCCTAGCTACCTATTAATTATAATTAGGATCAGATTGCACAGAAAGGTCCCGTTACGGGACAGAGCACACCCTATTTGTGATAGCAATGCATAATTGAACTTTATTAATTACACAAAAGGTTCAAAGAAAGAATTCGAAGAGGTGTCGCGCTGCGCTTTGAGAAGTAGCGATGCTATTCGTGGCGCTGCGCTGCGGTGCGCATTGCGCGAACCAAAAGGCTAGGTACTTCTAAACATTGTTGCGGTTGCGGTTCGTCGCGTCTCATTGTGAGCTCACCCTTAACCTGCACTTTTAAAGAACGAACTAAGAGCGAGTGAACTGAAGAGCTTCTTCAATGCGAAACTTTGCTCTAATTCGTTGACGCGACGTTCGTTCTTTACATCAGAGGGCTTAGCCAAGTTGATAATCTAGTCGTTAACGCTATTACAAAACTTCAAATGTATGGGAATGACATCATTTCAACGCTAAGTCACGTGGTCAGAACAAAGGAATCGGATGCGTTACCGACTGTAGAAAGAGATTCGAAACGAAACAATCGTAACTTGGTTAGACCTGCAGTTTAGTTCCGCGAGCGTGTAGGAGGCGACTCAATGTTGATGCAACGGTGAACTTTTCAGTTGCTTATTACCTACGCGATTTTTAATACGAATAAGTACGACAATCGCGTTAGAAATAAGGAACATATTTCAATAACTCACTTGAACTAAAGTGGAAGAGGCTTTTGGGAGAGTTGAGAGATGGTTAAACCTCTGTAAAAGTTGTACATGTAACTAGCTGTGCCTCGCGGTTTCACCCGCGTCTTTGGTTACTGTTCCGTTCGTTTTGGTCATAACGTGATAGGTACTGCAAAGCCTTTCTCGTTAAATGGCTATCCAACGCTAAAAAGATTTTTCAATTCGAACCAGCCCCACTAGCTAAGTTACAACCGTTTCGTTTCGATTCTCTTTTCGTCGATCGCCTCGAGTAGGCCACGCCTCCGATTCCTTTATTCTGAAGTCGTCTCAACGTTCAGTCACGTGGTCAGAACAAAGGAATAGGAGGCGTGGCCGACTCAAGGCGATCAACGAAAAGAGAATCGAAACGAAACGGTTGTAACTTGGCTAAGGGGGCAGGAGTTTCTGAGATTAGCACGTTCAATCAACCCAACTACTAAAGCTGAAAAGCTTTATAATTTTAGTATATATTTACAAGTAATTTTACAGTTTTACTTCGCTAGAGTAATTTTTTTAGATTCTCTTTGTTATGATTTGTGACACATTTGTTTTCTTCCTTCATGCATGCCGATTTTCATCAGATCAAAGCATAGCCTGATAGTATTTAATGACTCTAGGGAGATGACAGCTTTGACGGCGCTTCGTATTCCAGGCGCGCTTGAAAGAGATATCAACAATATTGATGGGGTCCCCTAAGGCCGGTACCTTCCTGGGCTGCAGGATTGTTCACAAGAGTTACCACGGTCCTGGAATACAAAGGGCAACTAAAGGAACACAGGTGAGTTTCAGTCAGTAGGAAATATCTGACACTCCCTCTCGCCCCACTTACAGCGGGCCGAGTCATTTGATGATTTCACAGCAAGTTAGTGTTAGTGCGCGGTTCCAATTGGACACGAACCAATAACCGATATTGGTTCCTGTGGAGAAGAAACGGCAAGAAACTCTACGGTAGCTACTCTTTTTCAAAAATAATTGATTTTACAATATTTCCAATTACAATTGGTATCTAAGAAGCTTAAGTATAAATAGTGATTTTTCAAGAGCAATATTGATAAAACGAATTAGTGTGTGCTGTGTAGGATTATGCCATAAGAAAATAAAACTGTTTGAGAGCAAAAACCTCAAATGGTGCTGCGGTGTGCCGAAAAACCGATTGATACATGATGACGTCAACAACATTTATAAGATAACACACTGTCGTAAATCCTAGTTTCATAAGATCAAAGCATTGGCTATCAATCCGCACTGAGCCCGCGTGCTGGATTACGGCTTATTCCCTCTTCTAGAGAGGAAGCCTGAATCCCAGTAATGGGAACATTAGAAGGCTGTTTATGCTTATGCAAAGCATAGTTATGACTGACCTGTTGGTCTAGTGGTTAGTGTCCCTGACTGCTATGCCGGAGGTCGTGGGTTCGATTCCCACCCAGGACAAATGTTTGTGTGATGAGCACGTTCATTTGTTCTGTGTCTGGGTGTAATTTATCTATATATGTATGTATTTAGAAATATATAAGTATGTTTATCAGTTGTCTAGTACCCATAACACAAGCTCTGCTTAGCTTGGGACTAGACGGCGTTGTGTGATAGTTGTGGAATATTATTATTATTATTATTATTATAGTCTGATAGCATAGTGGCTCAAGGGGGACGACAGCTTGAAATGTATAGACAATATTTACGTCTCGTAAATTACTGGCGACCCTAGAGAATTGCGTGAGTTTGATTCCCTAAGGTTACGACCTAAGACATTTCACATCGTGCGAGAGAGTATATTACAGGTACCAACGAACTACAACACTAGGTACATGATACATATTTTAAAGATAAGAAGCTTGAGTCGACGGCGTTTTGTGTAGGTGCGCCTCAAAGAGATGTCGGCTCAGTTGATGGGGCACGCTAAAGCCTATGGCTGTCAGTGCTCCGGGATAGTTTAAAAGAGTTACACGCAAACCCTGGAAAGCAAAGGACAACTCAAGGAAAGCTTTAGTCGGTAGGTAAAAGTCTGACATTTGATGGATGACCTTCAAAAAAAAAGGTTGATTTCTGTCAATAAAACTGAACGCGTTATCCACAACAATTAAGATACTAACCTCTGTTTGCCATTGAAGAAGAGGATAGGTTTAGGAGAAGAGGTTTTTGAATGGAGTCTATTATAGAAACATTCCGGCATAATAATTTTATATGCAGTTTGCTGCAAGACGTCATCGGGTCGCAGCTTCACACGGGTGTAAGAAATCTTTAAAATTCTCGGCTTTTCTCTACTGTAATATGTATCTATGTATTAATATAATTATACTCCTAAATCTTCCTCACTGTCTATACTAGGCATGCCTTTTAAGTTCTGTCGTATATTTCCCGGCAATTTTGAATTTGGAACTGTTCTATATTCGAATGTGTTTAAATTTTGAATCTCAAAACAGTTGAAAGTATTAGAATTAATCCTATTGTTTAGTCACAGCGTCGATTGGATTTTGTCAGGTTACGTACGAAAATAAATCTGTCTAAGGAAAATGTTTGTGCAATAATTTTCTACTACTTTAGAAGAGGCCTGACACGGCTTTAGTGTTTTGAAGAGCTAACATCAGTTTTCAGTGATGAAGCCCATGTCTGCGGACTGTCGAGCGCTGGTATTTAGAATTCCAGCGTGGACATACTAGTTAGTGACAAATCTCGCGAAGGCCGCCCAAAATCCGCCTTCACTGAAGATAACATCATTGCTGTGAGAAAACTAATTCTCGAAGTTCGTCATGTGACGTATCGACAGATAGAGGCTCTATTAGGCATCTCAGGGAAAACCATTCAGAAGATCTTGCATGAAGCGCTTGGTGTGAGAAAGCTAGTTTGCCGTTGGATACCGCATCTGCTTTCCGACGATCACAAGGCGGCCCGCGTCAGATGGTGTAAGAAAACTCTGCAAAGGTTCAACCGAGGAGAGACAAATCACGTCTACGACATTATCAGTGGTGACGAATCTTGGATCTATGCCTACGATCCTGATTCCAAACAACAATCTACAATCTGGGTCTTTCAAGACGAGCCAAAGCCGACTAAAGTTGTTCGTTCTCGAAGCACTTCAAAGAAGATGGTGGCCATGTTCGTTGGAAAAGCCGGCCATGTTGCGACTATTGCACTTGAAGATCGTAGAACGGTTAACGCAGAGTGGTATACCACAGTTTGTTTACCACAAGTCATCGCCGAACTTCGAAAATCTAACTCAAAGCGACGCATCATCCTGCACCACGACAACGCAAGCTCACACAGCGCTCGTTAAACGATTGAGTATTTGAAGCAGGAAAAAGTAGAAATTCTTGACCATCCTCCATACAGTCCTGACTTAAGCCCTACCTAACGATTTCTTTACATTTCCTAAAATTAAGAAAAGTCTTTGTGGTCAAAGGTTCCAGTCCAGTGAAGAAGCAGTCGACGCTTTCAAGTCAGCCATTTTGAACACCCCCACTTTAGAGTAGAATAAATGTTATAATAACTGGTTTGAGCGAATGGAAAAGTGTATTAAGCTACGTGGTGAATACTTTGAAATACAATAAAAAGTACTATAAGGTTCTAGTTGTGTATTTTTCTTCAAACGACAAAACTTAAAAGGCACGCCTCGTAAGTGAAAACCGCATGAAAATTCATAGTACCTACTTCCCAACCTTTTTGTCACCGCAGACCACTTTAGTGTCTTTATTATTAACCGGGACTATAGTACAGATACAAACTCAGACTACAGAAAACAACTTATCTACGTTAATAAAAAAAAATACTTATAAATGTAGAACTTGTGGCAAACTTGTACTTTAAAATCCAAAGTCTTTTAACAATAATTTGTATAATAATTAGTAATAATAAATTAGTTACTTTTTAGTTTAAATGTATTAGACCTTTCGTAGACCATATTTTAGCTCTTGCGGACTACGGGTTTTTTTTTTTTTTTTTTTTTTAAGGTGGGAAATCATCCAAATGACTTCTCGCGCTCTGGGTGGAGCGGGAGGGCGTGTCAGACTTTTACTGACTAAAACCACACCTGTATCCTTCAATAACCCTTTGCGTACTAGGACTACGGGTTTCCCTTTCAGAAATTCTCCGCGGTCCTAGCTAGCGGGCATCGGCCCCGCTGGGCCCCTACGGTTTGCTGACATCTCTTTGAGGAGCGCGAGGATCACTACGCGCTGTTGACGACTGGGCTCGGTCCGGTTAATTGCCGAACAGCCGGACGGCGAGCTACCCAGTGCTCGACGTGCGGACTACGGGTTGGGAAACACAAACGAAATCAACAAGTTAAGTCAAGTTGTTTTAGAATAACATACAACTTCAACATATTCTCTACAAGTATATGTTTTTGTATAGTTATATAAAGTGCCCTTCGGAGTCAGAAAGAAAATTGACGTAGGTTAGGTTAGGTTCGTAATTTATAGAGGATTTAAAGACTTCACGGCCACAAGACACATGGCTACCCATCGTCCACTGCCCAATATTTTAGGGTCACCCCAAAATTATTCTTTCATTAACTTTAATGTATTCGATACACGATATTTTTCTAAATGTTAGACGAGAAAAAATATTATCTACGAGTAGATATCTATAGAAATAAGTTCATAAATAATAATAATATGTTATTGCAAAGGGATAACCAGTTGAATATGATTTTCAGTTTTGTCACTTTGTTTTTGTTTAAGGTGCGAAATCATCCAATCACTTCTCTCGCTCTAGAGTGGAGCGAGAGGGCGTGTCAGACTTTTACTGACTAAAACCACCAGCTATGTTTCTTCTTTACTTTGCGTTTCAGAACCCCGGGGTTCCCTATCGGACTACCCATGGAACACTAGGGCTGCAGGAGTTTTGTTTCGCATTCGGGCGGAAGAAACGCTCAGGTGTTAGAATTTATTGTGCGGTTAACTCAGAGGATACGGTGGAGTTCTGCTCCGCTTGGGAGGAGCACTGCCGTGTTCTTGTGAACTATACCTATGTGTGTGTATGCGGGCTAGCGGACGGCGAGCATTAGGTAGCTCGCCGTCCGATCGCCCGGTAACCGTCCGGACCGAGCCCTTAAGTCGTCGACGGCGCGTACTGTTCCACGCGCACCTCAAGGAGATGTCTGCAAACCGTAGGGATCCAGCAAGTTTGAAGCCTACTGGGGCCAGCAAGTTTGAAGCCTGCTGCTTCAGAAAGGAAGACTCGGCCCTGGTAGGAAAGGCAACGAAGGAACAGGAGTGGGTTTTTAGTCAGTAAAAGTCTGACACACCCTCATGCTCTGTCCAAGAGCGGGGGAGGTAATTGGGTGATTTTCCCATCGAAAAAAAAAATGTTTGTGTATGTTTGTTGATTCTTCACGCTCAAACGGCTGAACAGATTTGGTACACGCGTTGACCATGTCCTGAAATAAGACGTAGGATACTTTATATAATCGCCAAACTAAAGTGGCAGTGGGCAGGGCACACTGCTCGTAGAACGGATGGTCGATGGGGCCGAAAGGTTCTAGAGTGGCGACCGCGCACCGGAAAACGCAGCGTTGGAAGCCCTTCCACAAGGTATATAATAATAATATAATATAATATTCCACAACTATCACACAACGCCGTCTAGTCCCAAGCTAAGCAGAGCTTGTGTTATGAGTACTAGACAACTGATAAACATACTTATATATTTCTAAATACATACATATTATAGATAAATTACACCCAGACACAGAACAAATGATCGTGCTCATCACACAAACATTTATCCTGGGTGGGAATCGAACCCACGACCTCCGGCATAGCAGTCAGGGTCACTAACCACTAGACCAACAGGCCAGTCAAAGGTGGACCGACGACCTGGTGAGAGTCGCGGGAGTGCGGTGGATGCGAGACGCACAAGATCGGTCGTTGTAGCAACGCTTGATCGGCCTATGTTCAACAGTGGACGTCTTTCGGCTGAAATGATGATGATGATACTTTATATTCCGAGAGTATGTTCTCTTGGGATAATTTTCTTTTTTTTACGCGCTGTCAGAAGCCAGTACAGTATAAAACTCTTGCTGGGCTTGACCGACAATGTTTTACGAATGCTGTCAGTTTAAACATTATCCCTTTCACATGGCCAACGTTACGGCCATTTAATTTTTGATTGAAGCTCAGACCAAATTATTCAGTGGTAGGTTTCTGTTTACTTTACGATTTAAATTGACGGGTGGCTCATCAATCCTTCGTTAATTAACGAGTAGTTTGTTAATGAGAGCAGTTGTGGGCTAGTGGTAACGGCCCCGACTTACAAGTTTGTAGGTCACGGGTTTAAACCCTACTTACTACTACGTACTTTGCGTAATTTATTTCATCACCATTGCTCTCGAAATGGTAAAGGAAAACATCGTGAGAAACCGTTCTAGAATCAAAAATTTGAAGACATTGTGACATCCACTAATCCACACTGGGTAAGCGTGGTAGATTATGGTTCATTCCCTCTCCTAGAGAGAAGGCCGGAGTCCCAGAAGTGGGAACATTATAAGGCGGATTATGCTTATATGATTGGTAATGAGTAAAATGTTTTTGAAATTACGTTAGTAGATTGCTGAGAGCTAGAACAACTAAAGCAAAATTCCGTTTCTGAAGCAGAGAGATAACACAATCCACGACTAATTAACACGATGATAAATTGAACTATTTATTTTAAACTCCAAGTTCTTTAAAACAAACTTCAAATGAAAATATTTATTATTTAAACGCCAAAACTGACATGAAACTGTAAACACAAAACCGAGGCATGCAATGATGGACGGATTGGTAAATAGATATTCATTTCTGCTGAATCACCCTGCTATTACCCACATTAGAAGGAGCGAGTTAATCGGGAGTAATCGTGAGTGTTCGGGAGAATTCGGAAGTAATCGTGAGCTGGACCATCCATCACTGTAGACCAGTCATCGGGGCGATTACAGAGCTCCGATCTAGTTGATAGCGAACCAAATTATTTAATGGCAGATGTTCGTACGTCGATATTTATTAGACAAGAATAAATGATAGGTTATAAAACTTGTAACTAAATGGTTTTTTATGTAAAATGAAAAATGGTGTAAATATTTGTTAAACTATTTTTAAAAGTTCGCTAATATTTTGTTTAAAGTTTGTTTTAGTTGAATTTCTGTCTACAAGCAACATTTACTTTTAAATATTTTGAAGTTTATATTTTAGGTTCGTGTGTTATTTCAGAAACATTCATAACTGTGCCAGTGTTACACCTAATTAACTATTTTAAATAGGTACTTTTATTTTAGAAACAGTAGCCAAATTATTTCACGCCCAGCATAATTCAATAATAATTTTTTCAAAGAAGACGGGCTGATATTTCTGATAGTGAGAAAAAAAAACGCTTTTGTAACTGAAAATTATTTTTTAGATTTAATGTTAATTCTGTCATACCAGGAAATTGTGTACTCACGAACAGTTGAAGTAAACTAAGTATGCGAAGAGGTCGAATAATATAATAAAAACTTTTAAGGAAACATTGGCAAAAACAATAGACGGTCGTTAAACTGGCAGTTAACGTAGTAAAACAACAAAACTTCTAAATTCGATAATTGAATGAAAGTACAAAAGGAACACATTTGAATTCATTCAAGTTTCAAGTTAAGTCGGTGAGTTTTGGCGGGATTTTTTCAAGCGAAGTTCAATTGGCTGTTTTAATTATTCGCAAATTGTTTTTTTATCGATTTTGTGAGATCAAATTAGTGTAGTTTTATACCTCAACTGTCTATACAACTGGATCATATGTGGAATTATTGAACAGGCGCAATCTTTGTAAAATGGAGCTGAAAGAATGATTATTTTTGTTATTACCTGAGCGAAGCTTGCCGAGAAGGCAAGCACACATAATACACACATGACAACACACACTACACACACACACACACACACACTTACATACACACGACACTTTTGACATATTTATTATGTTTACTGCCAAATTGAAAATGTATTCTGTAACAAAAACTAAATACCTACGTTCTAAATTTGAAACTGTCTAAATGCATAAACCGTAACCAAAAGAAAAAAAAAATACGCGAGTGGATTGAAAAGAATTCGGCTTGACCAAGGAAATAAAGAAGAAAAATAAATGATTTTTTTATCGCCAAGTTTAAAACACTTTTCCCATCACTCTTGCAGTGCGTTCAGACTTTTCTTAGTTTGATAAATTTAGAAGCTCAATTTACTCCATTTGCGGCAAAACGAGTCGCATTGCTTAACAAATGTAGGTATAGCATAATAGCATAAGCATAATCAGTCTTTTTAATGTTCCCACTGCTGGGACTCAGGCCTCATCTCTAGGAGAGGGAATGGGCCGTAATCCACCACGCGGTCCCAGTGCGGGTTGGTCGATGTCATGCACATAGGACATGCCGGTTTCCTCACGATGTTTTCCTTCACCGTTTTGAGAGCAGTGGTGATGAAATAAATTACACAAAGTAATGCGCCTGACTGGGTTTGAACCCGACTCGTAAGTCGGGGTCGTTACCACTCGGCCACCACTGCTCACTCGTAGGTCAATGCAGGTATAATCTCAACTAAATATCACACACGTTTCTAAATTCACACAGTTAACTTCGCGTAGGTAGTAGTCCTAATTTGAGCTATACAAGTACTGACAAATGCTTGCACAGACTGGACAGGTCCACTCAAATCTGTGTGATTCTTCCCTCAAAAGACCATCTCAGACACTAATCTGCAAGGTTCTCATATGATTTGACCATTAGATACATGTTTGTTGTATTGACTTAAAAAGAGACTTTGGTCTTGAGTTTGTATCAGTGTTTCTTCTCAGGGTAGTCAGTTAAGTAACATCGGCCTCACATTGTTTGAACTGATGAAAAAAATTATACGTGTAAAATGTTTTTAAAAAACCTATTTGCAAAATATAATTTATCATTTAACTGGTCGGAACTGAAATAAATAATGTGAGTAGTTTTGATTTTAAGAACTAACTAGATCTGTGTCAGGTCAAGTACTTTTCAATCCACAATCTTTGGTTATTTGGCTCGTCAACGATCCGTATGTTCATTATGTATAATATTTCTGATTTTTTTTATTATTTTAATTTTAATTTATAGGATTCAAAGAGATTTTTTAAAAGTATCTTGGTGGAAAAACCTCATGAAAATTACTGGTTGGAACATGAGGTTTTCCCATATCTTGGTAAGTAACGTAACTAACTAACCAAAGAGTCAGCGCCGGCCACCATAACCGCGGGTCTGCGGACGACAAGGAATGGGTATCTCGCCGTCCGGCCGTCCGGTAAGAAACGAGTCCAAGTCGTAGTGTTCTATGAGCGTCTCAAAGAGATGTTAGCAAAACCGTAGGATCATAATATGGCCGACACCCACTAGGGCCACGGGGCTCAGAGCGGGAGAAGTCATTGGATGCTTTCCAAGCACAAAAAAAAAACTGGGCAAGTGCGAGTCGGACTCGCGCACTGAGGGTTCCGTACAAACTTGAAAGGTAAATTGCGGTTTACGATTTATGACGTATTAAAAAAAAACTACTTATTAGATCTCATTCAAACCAATTTTCGGTGGAAGTTTGCATAGTAATGTACATCATATATTTTTTTTAGTTTTATCATTCTCTTATTTTAGAAGTTACGGGGGGGGGGGGCACACATTTTACCACTTTGGAAGTGTCTCTCGCGCAAACTATTCAGTTTAAATAAAAATGATATTAGAAACCTCAATATCATTTTTGAAGACCTATCCATAGATACCCCACACACGTATGGGTTTGATGAAAAAAAAAATTAGTTTCAGTTCTAAGTATATATATAACCCCCAAAATTTATTGTTTTTCTTCTATTTTTGTGTGAAAATCTTAATGCGGTTCACTTACTAAGTTTCAACAGTATAGTTCTTATAGTTTCGGAAAAAAGTGGCTGTGACATACGGACGGATAGACAGACACATGGCGAATCTATAAGGGTTCCGTTTTTTGCCATTTGGCTACGGAACCCTAAAAACTGTCGGCGCAGTGTTTGAGTGATTGACAACTGCGCTGCGTATCACGGCATCAATTTCCGCACGGAATAAATATTTGTATGGCTAGATAGTAACTTGTTTGGGGTTTAGGTGTCTTGTCTAGGTGAGTTGACATAATATTTGTGAACGCACCCACGTATAATAGGCTTCGCAGAGTTCGAAGCCTAAATGTTGAGGGACGACACTAGTCGTGATTAATTTATGGTAACATACATAGAGGCTTTTGTCTATGGCACTTGTTGGGCGACGTTGTGGATTTTGCATGTGGTGTCAAAATAAAATAATACTAATTACAGTGAACAAGACTTTTAATTATAATGTCGGAGACAACCAACTTAAATGTATTGGGGTCATGGGTTGTGCGAAAGAGAACTCCGGGGCCCTAGAATGAAGGCAAAGAAGGAACCGGAGTGGGTTTTAGTCAGTAAAAGTCTATCACGCCCTCACGCTTCGCCCAAGTGCGTGAGACGTCACTGGATGATTTCCTAGGTAAAAAAAAAATTCACGATTAAGGAGTAAAAATGAATGAATGGTTATGAGACCAACCATTCATTCATTTTTACCCGACTACGGCAAAGCTTACGAAGAGTTATAATTTTTGCAGTCATCACACTAATATCATAAAATCGAAAGTTTGAGAGTGTGTATGTTTGTTACTTCTTCACGCTCGAACGGCTGAACGGATTTCGATGAAACTTGTGGCACGGATAGACCGTGTCCTGGAATAGCACATAGGATAGTTTTTATCTCGGAAGTATGTTCTCTTGAGATAATTTCCTACTATCACGCGGGCGAAGTCGCTGGCATCAGTTAATTGACAATAAGGAAAGGCACACACAATCTATGTAACGTCCTTTATATGAAAATGTAAGACCAAATTTTCAGTTATTACTCAACAATGAGGAGCATAAAGAAAGGAAAACAAGAAAAAGGTGTCATTAACATAATATGTACTTACGTTAAGTAAATTTACTTGAGGCTGAAATGTAGCGTATCAGCCATTTGGGTAGAGAGTGAGATGTTTGTTTTTATAGCGTGATTAACGTTAAAGTAAATACAATTTAACCTTGAGTTAATTTGTAAACATACATACAACTTCAACATATTCTCCACAAGTATATGTTTTGTGTAGTTATATAAAGTGCCCTTCGGAGTCAGAAAGAAAATTGACGTAGGTTAGGTTAGGTTCGTAATTTATAGAGGATTTAAAGACTTCACGGCCACAAGACACATGGCTACCCATCGTCCACTGCCCAATATTTTAGGGTCACCCCAAAATTATTCTTTCATTAACTTTAATGTATTCGATACACGATATTTTTCTAAATGTTAGACGAGAAAAAATATTATCTACGAGTAGATATAGAAATAAGTTCATAAATAATAATAATATGTTATTGCAAAGGGATAACCAGTTGAATATGATTTTCAGTTTTGTCACTTTGTTTTTGTTTAAGTTGCGAAATCATCCAATGACTTCTCTCGCTCTAGAGTGGAGCGAGAGGGCGTGTCAGACTTTTACTGACTAAAACCACAGCTATGTTCCGTCTTTGCTTTGCGTTTCAGGACCCCGGGGTTCCCTTTCGGACTACCCATGTAACACTAGGGCTGCGAGATTTTGTCAAGCCCCAATCCCGGCGGTAAATCCACTCTTTGAGGAGTTTTGTTTCGCATTCGGGCGGAAGAAACGCTCGGGGTTAGAATTTATTGTGCGGATAACTCAGAGGATACGGTGGAGTTCTGCTCCGCTTGGGAGGAGCACTGCCGTGTTCTTGTGAACTATACCTATGTGTGTGTATGCAAGCTAGCGGACGGCGAGCAATAGGTAGCTCGCCGTCCGATCGCCCGGTAACCGTCCGGACCGAGCCCTTAAGTCGTCGACGGCGCGTACTGTTCCACGCGCACCTCAAGGAGATGTCTGCAAACCGTAGGGATCCAGCAAGTTTGAAGCCTACTGGGGTCAAGGGTCTGCTTCAGAAAGGAAGAGTCGGCCCTAGTATGAAAGGCAACGAAGGAACAGGAGTGGGTTTTTAGTCAGTAAAAGTCTGACACACCCTCATGCTCTGTCCAAGAGCGGGGGAGGTAATTGGGTGATTTTCCCATCGAAAAAAAAAATGTTTGTGTATGTTTGTTGATTCTTCACGTTCAAACGGCTGAACAGATTTGGTACACGTGTAGACTTTGTCATGAAATAGGACGTATGATACTTTATATAATCGCCAAACTAAAGTGGCAGTGGGCAGGGCACATTGCTCGTAGAACGGATGGTCGATGGGGCCGAAAGGTTCTAGAGTGGCGACCGCCCACCGGAAAACGCAGCGTTGGAAGGCCTCCCACAAGGTGGACCGACGACCTGGTGAGAGTCGCGGGAGTGCGGTGGATGCGAGACGCACAAGATCGGTCGTTGTAGCAACGCTTGATCGGCCTATGTTCAACAGTGGACGTCTTTCGGCTGAAATGATGATGATGATACTTTATATTCCGAGAGTATGTTCTCTTGGGATAATTTTCTTTTTTTTTACGCGCTGTCAGAAGCCAGTACAGTATAAAACTCTTGCTGGGCTTGACCGACAATGTTTTACGAATGCTGTCAGTTTAAACATTATCCCTTTCACATGGCCAACGTTACGGCCATTTAATTTTTGATTGAAGCTCAGACCAAATTATTCAGTGGTAGGTTTCTGTTTACTTTACGATTTAAATTGACGGGTGGCTCATCAATCCTTCGTTAATTAACGAGTAGTTTGTTAATGAGAGCAGTTGTGGGCTAGTGGTAACGGCCCCGACTTACGAGTTTGTAGGTCACGGGTTCAAACCCTACTTACTACTACGTACTTTGCGTAATTTATTTCATCACCATTGCTCTCGAAATGGTAAAGGAAAACATCGTGAGAAACCGTTCTAGAATCAAAAATTTGAAGACATTGTGACATCCACTAATCCACACTGGGTTAACTGGGTAGGTAAGCGTGGTAGATTATGGTTCATTCCCTCTCCTAGAGAGAAGGCCGGAGTCCCAGAAGTGGGAACATTATAAGGCGGATTATGCTTATATGATTGGTAATGAGTAAAATGTTTTTGAAATTACGTTAGTAGATTGCTGAGAGCTAGAACAACTAAAGCAAAATTCCGTTTCTGAAGTAGAGAGATAACACAATCCACGACTAATTAACACGATGATAAATTGAACTATTTATTTTAAACTCCAAGTTCTTTAAAACAAACTTCAAATGAAAATATTTATTATTTAAACGCCAAAACTGACATGAAACTGTAAACACAAAACCGAGGCATGCAATGATGGACGGATTGGTAAATAGATATTCATTTCTGCTGAATCACCCTGCTATTACCCACATTAGAAGGAGCGAGTTAATCGGGAGTAATCGTGAGTGTTCGGGAGAATTCGGAAGTAATCGTGAGCTGGACCATCCATCACTGTAGACCAGTCATCGGGGCGATTACAGAGCTCCGATCTAGTTGATAGCGAACCAAATTATTTAATGGCAGATGTTCGTACGTCGATATTTATTAGACAAGAATAAATGATAGGTTATAAAACTTGTAACTAAATGGTTTTTTATGTAAAATGAAAAATGGTGTAAATATTTGTTAAACTATTTTTAAAAGTTCACTAATATTTTGTTTAAAGTTTGTTTTAGCTGAATTTCTGTCTACAAGCAACATTTACTTTTAAATATTTTGAAGTTTATATTTTTAGTTTCGTGTGTTATTTCAGAAACATTCATAACTGTGCCAGTGTAACACCTAATTAACTATTTTAAATAGGTACTTTTGTTTTAGAAACAGTAGCCAAATTATTTCACGCCCAGCATAATTCAATAATAATTTTCTCAAAGAAGACGGGCTGATATTTTTGACACTGAGAATAAAAACGCTTTTGTAACTGAAAATTATTTTTAGAGTATTAACTCTAAAAATAATTTAAATTCTGTCATACCAGGAAATTGTGTACTCACGAATAGTTGAAGTAAGTATGCGAAGAGGTCGAATAATATAATAAAAACTTTTAAGGAAACATTGGCAAAAACAATAGACGGTCGTTAAACTGGCAGTTAACGTAGTAAAACAACAAAACTTCTAAATTCGATAATTGAATGAAAGTACAAAAGGAACATATTTGAATTCATTCAAGTTTCAAGTTAAGACGGTGAGTTTTGGCGGGATTTTTTCAAGTGAAGTTCTGTTGGCTGTTTTAATTATTCGCAAATTGTTTTTTAATCGATTTTGTGAGATCAAATTAGTGTAGTTTTGTACCTCAACTGTCTATACAACTGGATCATAAATATGTGGAATTATTGAACAGGCGCAATCTTTGTAAAATGGAGCTGAAAGAATGATTATTTTTGTTATTACCTGAGCGAAGCTTGCCGAGAAGGCAAGCACACATAATACACACATGACAACACACACTACACACACACACACACACACACACTTACATACACACGACACTTTTGACATATTTATTATGTTTACTGCCAAATTGAAAATGTATTCTGTAACAAAAACTAAATACCTACGTTCTAAATTTGAAACTGTCTAATAAACCGTAGCTAAAAGAAAAAAAAATACGCGAGTGGATTGAAAAGAATTCGGCTTGACCAAGGAAATAAAGAAGGAAAATAAATGTTTTTTTATCGCTAAGTTCAAAACACTTTTTCCATCACTCTTGCAGTGCGTTTTGACTTTTCTTTCTTAGTTTGATAAATTTAGAAGCTCAATTTATTACATTTGCGGCAAAACGAGTCGCATTGCTTATCAAATGTCGGTGTAGCATAATAGCATAAGCATAATCAGTCTTTTTAATGTTCCCACTGCTGGGACTCAGGCCTCCTCTCTAGGAGAGGGAATGGGCCGTAATCCACCACGCGGTCCCAGTGCGGGTTGGTCGATGTCATGCACATAGGACATGCCGGTTTCCTCACGATGTTTTCCTTCACCGTTTTGAGAGCAGTGGTGATGAAATAAAATACACAAAGTAATGCACCTGGCTGGGTTTGAACCCGACTCATAAGTCGGGGTCGTTACCACTCGGCCACCACTGCTCACTCGTAGGTCAATGCAGGTATAATCTCGACTAAATATCACACACGTTTCTAAATTCACACAGTTAACTTCGCGTAGTAGTCCTGAGGTGAGTTATATGAGTACTGACAAATGCTTGCACTGACTGGACAGGTCCACTCAAATCTGTGTGATTCAGCCTCAAAAGACCATCTCAGACACTAATCTGCAAGGTTCTCATATGATTTGACCATTAGATACATGTTTGTTGTATAAACTTAAAAAGAGACTTTGGCCTTGAGTTTGTATCAGTGTTTCTTTTCAGGGTAGTCAGTTAAGTAACATCGGCCTCACATTGTTTAAACTGACGAAAAAATTTATACGTGTAAAATGTTTTAAAAAAACCTATTTGCAAAATATAATTTATCATTTAACTGGTCCGAACTTAACTAAATAATGTCAGTAGTTTTGATTTTAAGAACTAACTGGATCTGTGTCAGGCCAAGTACTTTTCAATCCAAAATCTTTGGTTATTTTGCTCGTCAACGATCCGTATGTTCAGTATTATAATATTTCTGATTTTATGGGATTCAAAGGGATTTTTTAAAAGTATCTTGGTGGAAAAACCTCATGAAAATAACTGTTTGGAACATGAGGTTTTCCCATATCTTGGTAAGTGACGTAACTAACTAACCAAAGAGTCATCGCCGGCCACCATAAGCGGGTTTGCGGACGACAAACAATGGGTAGCTCGCCGTCCGGCCGTCCGGTAAGAAACGAGTCCAAGTCGTAGTGTTCTATGAGCGTCTCAAAGAGATGTTAGTAAAACTGCAGTGTCATAGGAGGGTCGACACCCACTAGGGTCACGGGGCTCAGAGCGGGAGAAGTCATTGGATGCTTTCCAAGCACAAAAAAAAAAACTGTCGGCGCAGTGTTTGAGTGATTGACAACTGCGCTGTGTATCACGGGATCAATTTCCGCACGGAACAAATATTTGTATGGCTTACAGATAGAAACTTGTTTGAGGTTTAGGTGTCTTATGTATGTGAGTTGACATAATATTTGTGAACGCACCCACGTTTATACGTGAGTTCGAAGCCTATATGTTGAGGGACGACACTAGTCGTGATTTATGGTAACATACATAGAGGCTTTTGTCGATGGCACTTGTTGGGCGACGTTGTGGATTTCCGGCATTTTGCATGTGGTGTCAAAATAAAATAATACTAATTACAGTGAACAAGACTTTTAATTATAATGTCGGAGACAACCAACTTAAATGTATTGGGGTCATGGGTTGTGCGAAAGAGAACCCCGGGGCCCTGGAACGAAGGCAAAGATGGAACAGGAGTGGGTTTTAGTCAGTAAAAGTCTGACAAGCCCTCACGCTTCGTCCAGAGCGTGAGAAGTCATTGGATGATTTCCCAGCTAAAAAAAAATCCACGATTAAGGAGTAATTCTTAAACGGTCTCATAACCATTCATTCATTTTTACCTGACTACGGCAAAGCTTACGAAGAGTTATGATTTTAGCAGTCATCACACTAATATCATAAAAGCGTAAAATTTGTGAGTGTGTATGTTTGTTACTTCTTCACACTCGAATGGCTAAACGGATTTCGATGAAATTTGTGGCACAGGTAGGCCGTGTCCTGGAATAGCACATAGGATAGTTTTTATCTCGGAAGTATGTTCTCTTGAGATAATTTCCTACTATCACACGGGCGAAGTCGCTGGCATCAGTTAATTGAAAATAAGGAAAGGCACACGCAATCTACGTACAATATTTATGTAACGTCCTTTATATGAAAATGTAAGACCAAATTTTCAGTTATTACTCAACAATGAGGAGCATAAAGAAAGGAAAACAAGAAAAAGGTGTCATTAACATAATATGTACTTACGTTAAGTAAATTTACTTGAGGCTGAAATGTAGCGTATCAGCCATTTGGGTAGAGAGAGAGATGTTTGTTTTTATAAAGCTCCATTAACGTTAAAGTAAATACAATTTAACCTTGAGTTAATTTATAAACTTTGTGATTTACTTGAGGAAACCATTTTCCTTATTTTGAGCATTTGCGTGATCGAATTACAAATGTGTGTTACATAGGTGGGACCTATGGCGGAGGTCTTGTCCCGCTTAGTTGGTCTCCACCGTTTCTTCATGAAAGGAAGTAGTGACCTCTCGCGCCTGGCCCTGGTCTAAGCCATGGTACGGAGTGAGAGGGCCATAGGAAGCAGTCACCTTCTTTTGTAAAATAATAAGGCGAGTGAAGTAGGTGGCATAAAACCAGTCAGCCAGCCAGTTAGGCGCCTTTTGGGCCTTGCACAGATTTTAAAGTTATTCTTTTCATACTTTCATACTTTTTGTAATTCTACTGTATGTGTGAGGTACGAATAAACGTTTTTTCTTTCTTTCTTTTCTTCAGGGAGAGGCGATTCTCGGCCACTGCAGGCGCGGCTTACGGACGACGAGCAATAGGTAGCATGCCATCAAAAAGATATTTAGTCCGTAAAAGTGTCTGACACTCCCTAAACCAAAGTAACCGCTATAGTCCGAAGAAATGTCAACCTGGAATCATCATCATCATCATTTCAGCCGATAGACGTCCACTGTTGGACATAGGCCTCATACAAGTGTCGCCATAACGACCGGTCCTGTGCGTCTCGCATACTTCGGATTCCCGCGACCCTCACCAGGTCATAGGAAACTGGAATAATGATGATTGAACTCAAAACTGGGAAAAAATACATGCGATCAAATAGAGCAAAAGTAATTTAACAGACTCGTCTTGAAAATAACAAGATGGGCTAAGAATAAAATACTTTTGATAAAGGTATAAACAGAGGGCATAGATCTGCATTTTTCTTTTCTACAAGTAATTTTTCTTCGTTTATTTCAGAAAAAGTCTCGTCTACCAATATCTTAGACAAAATTTCTCGCACGTATCAGTATCTAACACCTTGTCTGTGACTTGAAATGTATTGCGAATTTAAAAGTCGATTGTCACGAATCACGACGTGTGTTGAAATTACCTATCAACGTACAGGCTTTATCTTTGCATCACCCTAAAAGGTTGACTGGTAGAAAATGCCTAAGGCATTAAGTCCGCCTATGTACTTTTGTGCTTAAAGTGTTTAAATAAATACAGACTTAAAAACAAAATGATGCAGATCTAATTTTCTTATTAAAATTATGACATTTTATTTGATACTTTTTTCAGCGACCTCTGGTAAACAAAATAATATTTTTTCCTACCTTGTGTTGTTCGTTAAAATTATCAAGCTCCGAATTGAATAACACTTATCAACTGCTAATTGCAGAAGGTTCAAATTCGTCTAACTTTTAGGGTGTCTTATATTCATCATCATCATCATCATCATTTCAGCCGAAAGACGTCCACTGTTGGTCATAGGCCTCCCCCAAGTGTCACCACAATGAATGATCCTGTGCGTCTCGCATCCATTGGATTAAAGCAACCTTTACCAGGTCATCGGTCCACCTTGTAGGAGGCCTTCTAACGCTGCGTCTGCCACTAAAGAACCTTTCGGCCCCAACAACCATCTGTCTGCGAGCAATGTGCGCTGCCCATTGCCACTTTAGTTTGGTGCTATGTCGGCAACCTTGGTTCTTCTGCGGATATCATTCCTGATTCGATCACGCAAGGAAACTTCGACTTATAGGTATTACTCTCCGCTTTTAGGCGAGTCAAGGAATTCTTTACCACTATACGTTGTTTTGGGATAATTTCCGACTTTCAAGCGGTGAAGCCGCTGGCAGAAGCTAGGAAACATTTATTTTAAACAGATTTATTTTTAATATTGCCGCAAACATGGTTAATTCACTTACTTACCTACAAGTTTGTTTAATTTGATAACATAAATTGTAAAAGAGTATTAACAAAGCCTGTCATAGCGCTCGTCTATGGACCGCATTGTTATTCAAAACACATGTGACAACGTAAATACACTGTTATTTGATAGTCAGCTGCAGTAACATACCATTTACTTAACCATCTGTGTTTTGAACATTGGAACATTGGTTCGAAAATTGCACGTTTTCATGTTTCTCACCAAATATAAGGCGAAAACAAACACATTTCATAGAGAAATGTAAACTAGGATAAACAACGTAGGTAAACTCCATTTAGTTTTTAAAATCATTTTTTAAATCTGACTGTTCATTTCTCTAACTGTAGTGCTATATACAAGGTGTCTTTGACATTGACGCACAAACGAATACCATGGATCAAGTACATTATTCTGGACCTCCCATTGGTGGATTTTTTTTCGCCGGTTTTTTCCTATTTTTTTTTAATCTTTTTCAATTTAAACTGTATAAAATCGTTATTCTAACATTTTTAGTGAAAAAATTTAATGAAAATGTATTAATTAATTATTAATATTGTTCCCTTACCCCTAATAAAATAAATAAAGGGGCCACGCAGGCTCGGTTTTTTACGTTTTTTAACCGACGAGCTTAAGTTAAATCTAAGTGAAGAAAAACGTTATTGCTTAACCTATTTTAATATTTAGCCAATTTAAGCTAAATATATTATATAAGTCATAAGTAAAAAAAAAACTGTTTTCTTTCTTATTTTCTAACCTAATTAAAGAACTAAATTCTGATTAAACTTTTTTCGTTCATGATTCGGAAATAGACTTACATTTAAAAAAATCCTTGTTTTGTTTAACCTAATTCGATTTGACAGCTATGACGTCACAACATGGCGCTAAGTCAAACTCTTATTTGAATCGCATTGTATTTTGGACATAGATATCTTGAGGTCTAGGTTTCTATTCAAATTAAAATAGTGTAAAACTAATCCAGTAAAGACCCATGAAAAATTGCTATTTTACAAAAATTTTACGTAAAATTTGGCCCTTCGTGATGTACTCATAAATTGATAAAGGAAATAAAGTATTATATATAAGGAAACAGAATGGCGTAAACTTTTTCCAAAAACTTTTGAGGTTTTTAAAAAAACATGTATTCCGGGAAAAGTTTTGTGAAATATTGGAGTGAGTGACAGAATTACCGAATGGCATTCGGTAGTTCGCTGTCACTCACTCCAATATTTACAAAGCGTTCAGGCATTATCTCTCTTTTTTCGCGTTGCCTCTTTATGAAATATTGCGTTGCAAAAAAACAACAAGCTTTTAAACTATGCTCACGTCAACGTTAGACGGATCGAGAAGAAGATAATGCTTTCTCCTGCGGTTTTACTCCCGGAACCATACTACAAAATAAAAGCCTGTGACATTCAATGAAAATGTAGCATTCTATTAGTTTTTTTTTGGAATAGATCAGTAATTCCAATGATTAACTTTTGCAAATATTCTTGCATGTAACAATAAACCAACCACTTCACAATCAACTATCGCAGTTTTTTAGGGTTCCGTAATTCAAAAGGAAAAAACGGAACCCTTATAGGATCACTTTATTGTCCGTCTGTCTGTCTGTCTGTCAAGATCCTTTACCTCGGAAAAGCGTGGAAGTATCGAGTTGAAATTAAAACGATATACTCATGTCTGAGGTCCCTTGAAGCTGTGAAAAAAAACCAAACCAAACTCTTCAGTAGTAAAATATTAGTATATTCAGACATTTTTAAACGTTTATTGCAATACATTAACGTCTGATCCTGCAACGAACAATCCATCAATCTTGTGGGGGATAATACCTACTTTACCGCTATGATTGGCAGGCGAATAGGCGATCATAGTGCTATGTTAATGGACCATCCTTCAATTTACATCTAACTACGAGCTATGCAGGAAACAGAGTAGAAATCACACTAAAATTATATTGGTGAAAGTTTGAACGTACCTACGTATGAGTGTGTTTAAGTTTGTTACTCTTTTACGCATAAAGGGCTTAACTAATTTGCGTGAAATTAAGTATCAGGACAGCTTGTATCCTGGCACGTAGGCGCGGCAATTAGCACAGGCTGTAGCTAAAATAAAATCTTAAATTACTTAACATAAAATATCAAAGGTTATTTGGTAAAATTGTTACAGTATATTTATAAAAATTGTGTGTTTATAGTACCTAAGTGATTTGCATATCCTAAATTCAGCTCTTTATGAATGAGAAATTTGCGTGGTAGTTGCTAAACAGCTCAGTAATTCTTATAAATACAGAGCTGCTTGTTTCAGTAATAATTGGTCTTGGCTGAGTATAATAAGTTCCTTTTCATGCATGAAGAATTTACACCAAAGTGTTAAAAACTAGAAAAGAGCAAACTCAACGCAAATATCAGGCTGAAAGTGGGACGATGTGCTGAGATATGGGTCGACATTAAATATAGGAGTCGGCTATGACCACAAGTGTCTCGGACAAACATAATAAATTAACAACAAGGAAAATGTCTCAAACAATAAGAAATAATGTCTCGCAAATTAGAATAAAGACAGAGGAGAGAATTCGAAAATTGTTCAATATATTTTGTAAAGGCTCTAGGCGGAGCGAGAGGGCAGTGTCAGACTTTGACTGACTAAAACCAACACCTATGTTATTTCAGTAGTTTTCGGCCCTGCTGGGCCCCTACGGTTTTGCTGACATCTCGTGGAACACTACGCTCGACTCGGGCTCGGTCCAGACGATTACTGGATAGCCGGACGGCGAGCTACCCATTGTTCGTTGTCCGCAAGCCAACGCCTACGGAGGCTGGTAGTCGGGGTTAGGATATGAAAGTCGTAGTAGGTACTTGAGTTACTTTAATAGCTTTATCGGCCAGTTTGTTTTTAAAATATCATAGAAAATGCGTGTGCGCCTAATTACGCATAATTCTATGTTAAATTAAAAGATACTGTTGTATCTTGTAGCTTAATACAGAATTTAATTACAAACATTAAACTTTCCATTTTCTTCGTTGTAATTAAAATAATTTCTCAAATTTAGTAATTACGTTTCTGAAATTGCCATGGCCCTTTAGACTTATTAAAATTAATTTTACCAATAACAGCTGTAGGCAAGTTACAGGTACTATCAGTACCAGTAATTTGACACTCAATTTATATAATAAATAAATCGCGAAGTATTGTTTCTGCGACAAATGTCTTTTAATCAATTAAATAAATAACTAGTTTAGTTCCCAGATAAACTAGAAGCATTATTTTCTATATTTACTAGTTATCCCTTTTTTTTTTTCGGGTGGGAAAATCATCTTATGACATCCCCCGCTCTTGGGCGGAGCGGGAGATAGTGTCAGACTTTTACTGACTAAAAACCCACTCTTGTTCCTTCTTTGCCATTTTTTCCAGGGCCCCGGGGATCACTTTCGCATCACCCATGGCCCCAGTAGGCCTCGACCCTGCTGGGTCCCTACGGTTGCTGGCATCTCCTTGAGGCGCGCGTGGAACACTACGCGCCGTCGACGACTTGGGCTCGGTCCGGACAGTTACCGGACGATCGGACGACGAGCCACCCATTGCTCGCCGTCCGCAAGCCCGCGCCTACGGTGGCCGGATACTAGTTATCCCTTGCGGTTTCACTCGCGTCTTTAGTTACTGCTCTACTCCTTTTGGTCATCCCGTGATGTAAAGAAGAAATTAGCGTTACTTCACTGGCGAAAAGGTGAATTAACACACTGAATTTGAATGCTGACTACGGATACTCGTATATCCGTATATGGTTACATGCAGCAGTGCTATTCTCTAAGAAAGCAGCCTTGAGCGCAGCGCTGTCTACAGCGACGAAATCCAAATACGTACATAGGATTAACTATTCTATGGACCTATACATTGGATTGTTAATCCAAAGGAATTTGGATTTCGTAGCTGCTGGCAGCGCTGCGCTTAAGGCTGTTTTCTTAGAGAATAACACGACAGGACGTCGGCACAGTATAGATATGGAACAGTACGGAAACTACCTACAAATGTTCTCGAGGTGGTGCTGCAAAAGTCCGAGGCCATGTGTTTTCACGGCCCTCGGAGCGCGCCGCCTCGGCGCTCCCAATTAACGGTAGGAGGAGTTCACATCGGCGTCGGGTCGACGATGAAGTACCTGGGACTCGTCCTCGACAGCCGGTGGAATTTCGAGGAGCACTTCCGACGTCTGGCTCCCAAACTGAATCGGAATGGGGCTGCCCTCAAGCGGCTCCTGCCCAACCTCGGGGGTCCAGACGCCTCCTGCCGGAGGCTCTACGCAGGCATCGTCCAGTCCATGGCCCTTTATGGGGCGCCGGTGTGGGCGCCGTCACTGCGAAAGCGACCGGCGGCCCAGCTGAACGCGTGCCAGAGGGTCATGGCCACAGAACAAAAAATACATAGAAGTGCCCTTAAACTGGCTAAGCACGGGAACCAGTGTCGTCAAACTCACACATTTGCTTATCAAATTATCTATAACACACATAAAAAACAGTGATTTGATTGGCTACAAATTACAAACGCAACTTTTACAAATCATCTTCTTATTGCTTTCAAAAATTAAGTCTTATTACAACGAGTGAAAGTTGTTATTATTTGATATGACACAAACAATAATGACGTTTTTCGTCTAAAAACTCTAAATAGTCAAATTTACAACAAGTTCAGCTACTCAACGCTAGATGGCGCCGTAACCAATTCATGCTATTCAGAACGTTAGGGTATTTGAAATAGATGTCATATTCCCATGCACATGTAATCTCATTTGCTACTCAATTAGAGATGTAGATATATATCGATATTTTAATATTGATGTTACGTAATTTATTCGGGAGAGCAATGTAAAAATTTGTTAACATCATACAAATTAATAATGGAAAAGATTGATTATCTTTAAAATATCAATGTTAAAGAGGTATTTGTATGTTTGTATGGAGGGCTAGGGGGTAATCTTAATTTCATATAATCAAGTACAATACGTTCTAAATAAGAATAGGATTGATTGCCATTTTGTGACGTCACGTCATACTGTCAAATCGAAGAAATTGGGTAGGGTGAGCAAAACAAGAATTATTTAAAATTTAATTTATTTACGAATTGTGAACGAAAAAAGTTTAATCAGAATCCAGTCCTTCAATTTTGCTCATCTCTGCGTCCCTGTGTGAAGTGTCTGAGTAGTGGAAAATAGAAGAAGGCGAATTATTCCTAACAATGAAAATAAGAAAGAAAACAGTTTTTTTTTTAACTAATGATGACTTAAAATAATATATTTATTTCGCAGCTAATTTATTTTTTTGAGGTCTATCTATATAGAAGTTAATGTATTACGATTAATATTATGTAATATTATCTTCATTAACTATTAACTGCTGCCAGCGACTTCACCCGCCTGAAAGTAGAAAGTTATCCCGAGGGAACATACTTTTGTGACGTGGTCTACCCATGTACCAAGTTTTATTGAAATCCGTTCAGCCTTTCGAACGTGAAGAAGTAAAAGAAAGTGATTAGCAACCCGCACCTACTTCGGACGGATGCAGGTTACGTGTTGTTAAAACCTCGAGATTTCTGTGCAATCTTAGTTAAATATTTATAAATTATACACATGAACCGTCCGACACAAATTTTGGATGATGGTGCCAGCCATGAAATGAAGAGTTAGAAATAAATAAAAATTATCGATACCGATCTACTTTACGAATGTGTCCCATCCCTAATTGAGTAGCGTCGAAGTTACTAGAATTTATGTTATGATTTTCCAGATGACGACCAAGTGCATTTAGACTTTGTGACAATGAACATAAGGTTGTTTATAGTTTGCATTGAAGTCATAAAATGTGGTATTGTCATTAAAATCAACTATATTAAAAATAACAAAGTTTAGTATTTACCGATGATACGATACACCTCCACAAGATAAATTTTTTTTCTGCTTTCGTTTTTGCAGGTCAAATCCGCACCATAAGGCATAATTTGTAATTTTTCGGGTATTTCTGAGACAACCAATCGCGACAAGTATCTGACGGCGAATAAGCTAATTCTTGCACAGCTGTGCTTAATGTTGACACGCGTGCGATATCTGAGGGGCACTTCCCCTACTTTTCTTTATTCCGTGGTCATGGCCATACGGATGGTGCGGGGATACCGCACGGTTTCCCGCGAAGCGGCGAGCCTCCTTGCTGGCCAGCCACCATGGGATCTGGTGGCAACAGGCCTTGCACGCATGCACGATCTGCGCGTGGAGATGCAACGTCGGGGCGAAACTCCGCTGCCACGACAAGTTGCGGCATGGCGGACAGAGCTCCGGCGGGGTCTCATGGTGGAATGGAGACAGCGACTATCGCAACCCAGTGCTGGGCACGCCATAATTATGGCGGTAATTCCCCTCTTTGAGGAGTGGCTGGAAAGGCAACACGGCGTCCTTACCTACCGCATGACGCAGGTCCTCACCGGACATGGTAAGTTCGGAAGGTTCCTGCACCGGATTCGTGCGGAAGAAACGCCCGGGTGCCACCATTGTGCGGACCACCCGGAGGACACGGTGGAGCACACGGTGGAGGTGAGTCCCGCTTGGGCAGAGCAACGCCGTGTCCTCGTGGGGGCGATCGGCGGCGGCGATCTCTCGCGCCGGGCCTTGGTACAGGCCATGGTCCGAAGCGAGGAGGAGTGGCAGGCGGTTGCCTCCTTCTGCGAAGCATTAATGCTAGCAAAGGAGGCGGCCGATCGCGTGAGGCAACGGTCCTCACGCCCCAATCGCCGCCGGGATTCCGATCCCGATTTCCGGCAATCGTAGGCGCAGGCTTGCGGACGGCGAGCAATGGGTGGCTCGTCGTCCGACCGTCCGGTAACCGTCCGGACCGAGCCCAAGTCGTAGACGGCGCGTGCTGTTCCACGCACGCCTCAAGGAGATGTCAGCAACTGTAGGGGCCTAGCAGGGTCGAAGCCTACTGGGGCCAAGGGTCTGATTCTGAAAGGAAGACTTGGCCCTGGTACGAAAGGCAACGAAGGAACAGGAGTGGGTTTTTAGTCAGTAAAAGTCTGACACTATCTCCCGCCCCGCCCAAGGGCGGGGGATGTCATAAGATGATTTTCCAACCGAAAAAAAAAAAAAAAAAAACCTACAAATGTTCGAAACGACCACACTCACACAAACATACGCATCAACGAGATTCCTAAGCGGTTCTCGCTACTGACAGCACCACGAGAAACGCTTAGAAGTCTCGTCGATGCGTATGTTTGTGTGAGTGTGCCGTTTCGAACATTTGTAGGTAGTTTCCGTACTGTTCCATATCCATACTGTGACGTCGGTTACGGGTATATACATACGCAGGACCGAGAAGAGAGGCGGGTACGTTCCAAGGATGCCGTATCTACGTATACGTATTTATCCGTTTGCTAGCCCCCAGGGTGCGATTTTTTGCTGCTATACAGATACGTACCCTCCTCGATAAACGAGCTATGTAACACAAAAAAAATAATTCGAACCAGCAGTTTCTGAGATTAGCGCGTTCAAACAAACAGACATTTAAGCTTTTTAATATTAGTAGAGATAGAGTTCAGTTACAAGAAAATTATTGTATAACAAAAACTTGTACAATATTATTTTACGTAATGCTTTCGCCAGTTTCAGTTGCTCACTTTGACCTAATTTTTAGCAGTACTTGATTGATGGTGTAAATATTTTAACTTTCTTGTCTATCTATACATATAAGTTTACATAACACCGTTGAGAATATATTTGTGGTTTTAGTTCCTATTAATATCACAGTGAAAACAACAAGTTTACTTAAAAGAGTTATTTTAAAATAGATATATATTATACAATTCTTAGTCTTCTTTATTCGTATCGCACCACGGATATCTATGTATCATACTCAATTTTTTTTTCTAATCAGTATTTAGCAACCTGTCCACTTGTCCAGCTCTGTTATTGGCCTCGAATAAATTCTAAAAAGTGCAGTGTGCAGGATGGGCAATATACCACACATACACATATCCAGTGCAGCGGCTCTACACTGATACTGTGTTTGAGATGGGTCGAGGAAGCCCCGTTTGGCCAGATTGTTTTTGCAGGGGCCAACCTGGGTCGCAGTTGGTTAAGAGATTTCCAGCTTGGCCACTGCAGTTCGCGTCCAGGAGGTAGATGTTTTGATGGGGTGATGAAGTGTGAAGGAGTTGGGCGTTTCTGCTTCCACAGCGCGCATCTCTCATTCTCTAAACTGTCTTTCAAAGAGGTACATCGCTTAAAATGTTTTATGGCTCTTTATACGAGTAGGTATTAGTTGATGATTATGCAGGGGGTGACTACCGTCCCGTTTCTATTTATTCTTCTCGATGCGGTTGACTATCTCGTGGCAAACTTCTGGAGGAGTTATCCCTGCTAGAGGGTACAATATAGCAAGAGAAGGAGAATTTAAGCATCCCGTTACGATGCGATAGGTATCATTCAGCGCTATGTCCACTTCTTTAGCGTAGGTGGAACGATCCCAGACTGTGCTTGCAAAATCTCCTACTGAAAAAGAAATAGGTAACCGACATAAACCGAAGAACTTTAGTGGCAGTGGGCAGGGTACATTGCTCACAGAACAGATGGTCGATGGGGCTGAAGAGTACTGGAGTCGCGAGAGCGTATCGCGATAGTCATATATAATTATTGTAATACAGAAGTGAATGAATACAAAACCTTGATCAGGTTTTTTGTTTTGAAACTACGTTATTGGTTTTTAACAAAGCATCGATTTTTTTAAATAAAATTCATTAGCAAATGGTAGTACGTACCTACTTAGTTAAACGTTTAAATAACGTGAAAATACCCTTCACAGTTTTGTTTCTATTCACCTTTGTATTCGCTTTAACCCTTTTTTGGTGTTAGTTGTTTTTATTTTAAAGCCACTTCCGTGGTAAGACTCAAGGGGCTCTTACCTTGAACAGAGGATAAGCATTGCCGTACAGCGTGGCAAAGCCGCGCCAGCCTTTGGGCATATTACTAATCGACAGTGATGGCGAGGAGTTCTTTTACGCCATATTTTGTATTGTTTTTAGTAAGTTTGAATTAGTTAAGAGTTTAATTTTTGTTTTAGTGTCTATACAATTATTTAAGTTAGTTATTGTTTTTACGTGTTTTATTTTGATTACAAAAAAATTATGATATTTCAACTTCTTAAAAATATTTTACTATCAGGCAGTCGAATTTTGCAAATATTCAGCGAACTGTGCGAAAACTAAATTTACCAATAGATGTTATTTATTAGACTGCTAATTATTCTCAAATCAATAATACTTAGGTTCATTAGTAAGAATGTATGCGAAAAGCATCGATAACAGAAAAAGCATCGCTTTTTCTGTTAAATATCGCTATTACCTAAAAATAATAAGCATTGCTATTACGCATGTTTCACGTATTTATATTAATATTATAATGCTGAAAAGTTGGTTTGTTTGTTTGAATGCGCTTATCACAGGAACTACTGGTTCGAATTGTAAAATTATTTTAGTATTGGGTAACCCATTTATCGAGGAAGATAAACGTTACAACGCAATACGCGGTTGAAACCGCGGGCGTTAGCTAGTTTTCGATAATGTGAAACTTATTTTAGGTTTTATTATGACATAAACCAGACTTCTGGAGCTACTTTCAACAATTGTGTATCATAAAATTGGTTAGTTAACAGTATTGTTTTCGGATTTATTGGCTTATTATAAAACAAATGAAGATATTTTGATCTTGTAATGGAAATATTTGTAATCTCTAGGTGAAAAATACTATTTTGAATTATGAAGGACTCCAATATCCTTCCTCCTACCAAAGCTTCATCAGATAACGTGAACTGTGCCTATAGAAGGTAAACCTAGAAAAATGGTGGCTTAATAAAACCTATGTATGAACACGAGGATTAAAACGACTCTCAAGTTTATGACCACCATAAAAAAACACGCAAAAAAACATTTCGTTTTACAATGTGAGAATATAAGAAAAACATTGTTTAAGCAAGATTTTATTACATGTGACCTCGACCTACAATGTATTACATTCCATACCCTCATATTACAGGAAGGAACAAAACTGCACGGTTCCGCTAGAACAGGAGGCCACAAGCAATAGATGTCATCAAAGTCCGGAGGCTCATCACAAGGAAAATCCGGTCATTTTCCACACCGGAGGCAACCTTGGGCATTATTAAACGACCTAAAGATGAAGAAGAAAAGCTTCGTAAGACGTTGGGTCAACAGTGTTTGAGGGTAGTGACATTCTAGTTTTAGTTTATTTAGTGACGATTGTTAAAAAAAAACAAAAATGGATGAGATTAACATGCGCTAAATATTTAGGTAGCATGTGTTCGTTCTACACATGCATGTCGTTCCCATCCATACGCTTGTGTCAAATGGTTGAATTTACATTTTTGTTTTTTCGAATGTCGATATCGCTCATAGAATGGTACTTCTTTTTTATTTTTACCTCCCAGCCCATTGATAGGAGATTATAGCTAGCACTCTTCTGTACCTGCCAGCGTCATGTTGTTTATGGCACTTTTTTTTCGAACATTGATATCGCTTATAAATGGCACTTCCTTTTTTTTTCTCCCAGCCCATCGATAGGATATTATGGTTAGCACTCTTGTGCATCCGCCAGCGATATGTTGTTTATTTTGATCTGGAAAATCATCCAAAGACTTTTCTCGCTCTAAAGTGGAGCCAGAAGGCGTGTCAGACTTTGACTGTAAGCAGACTCACCGTTCCGTTGCCCTTTGCGTTCTAGGACTACGGTATCCCTTTTAGAAACCCTCCGTGGACTTAGAGGGTGTCAGCCCTACTGAGTCCTTACGGTTTTGCCGAAATTTCTTTAAGGCGCGCGCGGAACACTATGCTCCATCGACGACCTGGGCTCGATCTTTACCGGATGGCCGGACGGTGAAATACCAATTGCTCACCGTCCGTTACATAGTGCAAACAACAACAACACACAACAACATCATTTTCCGCGTCTATTTGTTAATCCGCCAATTCTTCCTCAACCACGCAACGGGTTTTGATGCAGTTGTAGGGGCGCTGGAGCAGTGGTGACCGAGTGGTAACGGCCCCGACTTACGAATTGTAGGTCGCGGGTTCGAACCCAGCCAGGTGCATTACTTTGTGTACTAGTAGAGTGCGCAGTGCCCGGGCTTCAGTCTGTCCGTAGCAACGACCACTTATAGACGCGCTTACGTGTAAGTAACAACCTGTAATGTAATTCGTTATCGAAAGTTTCACACAAACTCACAACAAGTACGTACCACATCACACCACTACACAACCCCTCCACATTTTACTCGTCCACGCACAATTATTACTGCTGTCAAGTTTAAACGGTAGATCGACACTGTCCACTGTTGTATAAAAATGGTGAATTTATAAGCTAGACACTGTCTCTTAAAATACAGGATATCCTAGTTTAAGAGGCAGGGTTACTATAAGTATGTACAGAAATTTTTGCAACACACTGTAATGTTTAGAATAAGTCTACCTCCTAATTATATCTACTTGTGTACATTTCTGTAACTATTTTGGTAAATAAACTTTATTATTATTATTATTAAAGTAAATATTCATCCAATACAAATAGTAATTTAATTTCTCTCCGTACACACTTCCAAAAAACACTATACACACGCACACAAAACAGCTTTCACTAATAGAAACGTGGAAGGCTTATTGTAATTTGCTTCCATGCGAATCTAGGGCAGGTCACTAGCTAATGGATAATTTTATTAATATTTATAACGACTGGTTATATTTGCAAGATTATCGTTAATCTAGTAAATCAAGATAGTACACATGACATGACTGTAATCTGTAACGTAATTATGCATAATCTACGATTATGTTTGTGTCATTGGTCTCGCCTGAAGCACAGGTTCACTCTAGTTCAGGCATATAAGCAACTGTGTTCCTTTTAATATTTAATGTACTTAAATATATTTTATTTTATTTATTATTTTTATTATTTTATTGGTGGACGACATACATATACAACATTATTTTTAGTATATGCGAAACCTGAATAAAGTTTGTTCAAAATCAGTAACTGAATCGTTTCCAATATTTTTACACCATGCTTTATTTTTTCCCAAAAATATTTAAAAAGTTCATAAGTCGGACACCACCGACACTAAATATAACCCAGGTCACAGCAGGTCATAGCGGGAATTAGGTGCCAGCGCACAGCCTGCTGGGCGTGGGAACAAAACCACCTCTCACTCGCCCGGATGGCTCGGTGATCATGTATTTGTGCAGACAACCTGGTAACATAACAAGCTTATAACTTTGTGATTTTTATGATACAGTTATGAAATTTTGTACATAGATTCTTTACATAAAAATACTAGACATGTGTTTCGGGTTTCGCATATACTAAAACTAATAAAACAAAGAAAAAAAGTTTATTTACGTGAAACATGGCGCATACCTTAAAAAATAAAAACAAATAACAATAACGACTTATAATAATTTAAGTGCTAGGATATGCGCCACATCCGCGTTCAGCGCTCAGCAAAATGCTGGATATCGATCATATCGAGCATAATGTTGTATATCGATGCAACTAAACATATTTCCATCTTTTTGCATACCTATTAGACGACTATTTTTAACTTTTTTTTAAGTAACTAGTTTCTGCCAGCGGCTTCACCTGCGTGAAAGTAGAAAATATTATATACCCTATGTCACTCAGTGATAAAGTAGCATTTTACTGATTTTTTTTGGCTAAGGAGTGGAATTCCTTGCCGGAATCTGTTTTTCCTGATGGCTACAACCCGGGAATCTTTAAGTCAAGAGTGAATAGGTTACTTCTAGGTAAGCGCGCTCCATCGTCGACCGCATCGTCGCTTTCCATCAGGTGAGTTAGCGGTCAAGCGCGAACTTATCAAGAATAAAAAAATAAAAAAAAATTTTTTAGGTATGAAGTCACCCAGTGACTTCCCGCGCTCTAGGGTGGAGCGCGAGGGCGTGTCAGACTTTTAATGACTAAAACCACAGCTATGTTCCTTTTTACCTTGCGTTTCAGGACCCCGAGTTTCCCCTTCGGAAGCCAATCCATGGCCCCTTTCGCCTGAAACACAGGATGACCTAGTTCAGGCCTATTCGGATATCTATGGTACCTGTCCGTCTATGTCAAGTTCTCAAGTGTTGTACACTTGAGAACTTGACATAGATTGACGCAAACCTGTATTTACTGTATTGCCATACACTAGGTTCACATGTTATCTAGTAACAGTTTGACCAAATTAAACTCGTTTAATTTAGTTTTTCGTTTAATTTGCAACACCTTGTGTCTGGATAGGTCAGCGCTCTAAATTACTCACTTACCTTAAATAGTAGCCACGAAAAAAATAGATTTAAGTAGATACAGTTCTTTTGGCTGAAATTGCGCTGAATTAGACATTTGAAAAGATCAAAGTTCAGTGACATTTATCACCCCATATCTACCGTTTAAAACAGCTTCTCAAAACTCAATAAAGATAATATTAGATAGAAGCATCCCAAAAGTTCGATTGGAACTCATCGATCATCGTAATGTTGCAAAATCATTGTTTCAAACTTCCCCATTCAGCCATTTTGGAAGGAAAGTTTTATTATGTCCGTTATAAATCAACAGAACTATAAAACTAGAATAGACTGTAACAATATTTTGTAAAGAGGGTAATAATAGCCTGTAATATCCGCAGATAGAAAGCTTTTGTCATTGACAAAGCCAAGGCTGTGATACTGAAATATTTTTCCTAAATACGTACTTGCTCTAGCTTCTTTCTACGGTATTCAGTTTTATTTTTATGTCCTGTGTATTCAAGAAAAAATAATGCTAATCTTGTTTTTATGTATGTAAAGTTCTTTTGAGAGCAGTGGTGGCTTAGTGGTAACGGCATCGACCTACAAGTTTATTTATTTAATCTTCATGCAACACAAAGTACAATGGCGGACTTAATGCCTTGTTGTATTTTGTGAATTCATACAAACGTTTTACTTTCTGTAATTTATTTCATCACCACTAGTCTCAAAATGGTGAAGGAAACCAGCATGCCCTAGAACCAAAAATTTTAAAACACAACCCGTGCTGGGCCCGCGTAGTAGATTATGACTCATTCCCTCTACTAGAGAGGCTTGAGACCCAGCAATGTATTTTACATACTTTAGAACTACGTTTTTTGGAAGTTTCAAAGTTTTCACATGTTTAACTTTTCTATAAACATCAAATAATACCTATAAATTCAGTTTTTATCAAACAGTTGATTAATTTTGTTCAGAAGACGAATTCATTTAAGAGCATGCGTACAATTTTTTTGGAAGAAGTCATTCAAAGGTCTTCCCCTGGGTAGAGCAATAGAATGTCAGACTTTTACTGACTAATCCACCCACCAGTGTAGCTCACCGTTCGCTTGTCCTCTACGGACCGAGCCCCAGTTGTTGAGGGCGCGTAGTGTTCCCCGCGTGTCTCAAAGAGATTTCAGCAAACGTAGGGGCCCAGCAGGGCCGATGTCTGCTAGGGCCTTAGGATCGGTCCTGAAAAGGATATACCTATTCATGGTCCTGGAACACACAAGGCATATAGGTGTGGTTTTAGTCAGTAAAATTCTGGTGTCAGACTTTGCGCGGAAGCGGAGTGGAGCGAGAAGACGTTTGCCACCCCAGAGCGGGAGAAGTCGTTAGATGATTTTTCCAGAAACTCAAAACAAAAAAATCTTGCGTTTCAGGGCCACAGTAACTATTCTGATTAATCCCACAGCCCATTTATTTCTGGTTATCTATCCAGATCTAGGCTATTGTTTCATTGACACTTCATGTTACACAGTAAGACACTATCTATTGTGGTATTGTGCTACAATATAACATTTCAGGACAATATTAATGTGATGTTGGATCAATTTAAGGATAACAACATCACCTAAAAATAACGAGCGACGTCATCGGATATTTTAGACCGACGGGGTGAAAAAGTTGTGTTAATAGTGTCAAGCTAAATAGGGAATACCTAAGCTTGACAAAAATATTTGTTAACTAACCAGTTTATCAATAAATACCCACAACAATAGAATACTAATTGTGAAAACAATAATTATCGAAATTGATATAAAAATTTTAAACAATTATACATATCTGTCTCTCTCGGCAAGACGCCGAGCGCCGGCAACGTTTTCTAAGGCGGCCGTACGGGTGGCATGGCTTTTGACGTCGAAGACCATGTCGGTAAGTCTCCTCTTTGAGTAGTGGCTGGAAAGACCTCACGGCATCCTCACCTTCCGGAACGCCAGGGTGTCACCACTGTGTGGACCGCCCGGAGGACACGGTGGAGCATACGGTAGAGGTGTGCGTCGCTTGGGCAGAGCACCGCCGTGTACTCGTGGAGGCGATCAGCGGCAACGATCTCTCGCGCCGGGCCTTGGTCCGAAGCGAGGAGGAGTGGCAGGCGGTCGCCTCCTTCTGCGAAGCGGTAATGCTAGCAAAGGAGGAGCACGTGCATGCGCGAGGGAGCGGTTCTAACGCCCCAGCCGCCAGGATCCCGATCCCGATTTCCGGCCACCGTAGGCATGGGCTTGCGGACGGCGAGCAATGGGTAGCTCGCCGTCTGGACCGAGACCATGTCGTCGACGGCGTGTATTATTCCACGCGTGCCTCAAGGAGATGTCAGCAAACCGTAGGGGCCCAGCAGGGTTGAAGCCTACTGGGGCCACGGATAGTGTGAAAGTGAAACCCGAGGCCCTGGGACCAAGGCAAAGAAGGAGCAGGAGTGGGTTTTATGTCAGTAAAAGTCTGACACGCCCTCCCACTCCACCCAAGAGCGAGGATGTCATTGGATGATTTTCCCACCTAAAAAAAACATTGAAGCTTTATAACATCATTGTTGAAGATATTTTTATTTCATATAGGTATGATTACTAAAAAGTATTTAATTTAGCAAATAAAAAAATTGCATTTATAATAGCAAAATACAATTCTAGATTGGTTTAAGTTTAATGAAGATGGTATGGTAGGTATATGTTTATTTATGTAATTAGCCCATTATGTCCAACTGCTGGGCGAAGGCTTCCCTCTCCCGTTTTCACACTAAGGTGAACATGACTCTTACTGGAGGGACTGGCCCGCAATGGCAGAAGACATACGAGTGTGGTATTTAATAATTTATTTAATTACCCATTTAAAGAATTAGATTTTTAGAGAATTGACCATTCAAAGAATTAGGCTTTTAGAGAATTGGCCATTCCGAGGATTAAGCTTTTAGAGAAAGGTATTTTGAGAATTAGGCCTTTTGCGGCTAAACCATCAATCACTACATAGTAGAAATCAAAGTCGCGTCCTCGTCTGTTTGTTTATCCGCTAAATCCTACCAAGTAACAAATTTTGATGCGTTTTTCGATAGTTAAAAAAACAATAAACGAGAAAGGTTTGTGTTTACTTAATTTGCATAGCTGTGGTTAGCAATGGCAGCTCACTAGTAGCATATAAAATGCATGAAACTTTTGGTTGTAGATCGAAACAGTATCAGCTTGTATTATACTTTGCTATCATTGTGTGGGCCAAATGTATATGTTAATTCTTACATCAAAACAAAGTCTTGTATGATGTCCTGAAAAATAAATCTACAGTGAACAAGTGCAATTAATCGTTATGTCTTATTTATGAAATTTATGTCAAAGGATGGAGCGTTAATTTTTTCGAACGCCCGAATATTGGGAATCATCGGATTCGGTGATGAGCAACCAAAATAAACATTTTCTTAATCTTTTTTTTTGAATTTTGCAAGTAAATTGTATATATTGTATTAATATATTTATGTTTGAAGGCCGTAATGCGTATTTATTTACAGAAATCTACAGAATTATAAAACCCTCTCACTTTATCTTATCCTGTTATAATAATAATAATCACAACTATTACACAACGCCATCTACTTCCAAACTAAGCAGACCCCTAACTGTCACGGTTCATGAGATACAGCCTGGTGACAGACGGACAGAAAGACAGACAGACAGACGGAAGGACAGAGGAGTCTTAGTAATAGGTAGGTACTCGTATTTCCCTTTGTGTACGGAACCCAAAAAAATAGATTTATGTACCCGTTTAAACAAATAATAAATGTAATTTAACAATATTAAAAATAGTTCAAAGTGTATATATAATAAATAAGGCAGGCAAAACTTAAAAAGAAAATAAAAATACCAGAACGTATAAAATCGATAAAATTAAAAATGTACTTAGAAAAATTTATAACAAAATCGGTTTTGGTAAATAGTTGATAAAATTAAGAAAATATAAAATGTTGTAAAACATGAAAGTCGCTACGGGTCATCCGAGGCCCAAAAGTCTTGCCAAGGATATTGTGTTACCCAGTAAAATACGGGCATTTATCTGCATCCGGCTACACAGGAAGCTGACTTCTATATACCTATAATAGGGAGAAAAGAAGCTGAGTAGTTTTTTATTAGGTAAGAAACACAGGAACCTACTTATTTTTGAGGACCTGACAATAGGCAGTGGAATGACTACTGCGGTGTAAATGTCAATAGTCCTCAGACGAGGTTGCCTTTAGGTTGATATTATATCACACATGTAAACATCTTCGTATAAGGTTTCTCCAGTCTAAACTAGAGCAACGCCCGGCGATCGGAAATTCATGCTGTCACAAGATAGTTTTAGAGTTCTTTTAAGTCTGTCGGATATCGTTTAACAGAAAACTATAGAGTAGCTATTGATTTAACTTGGACATTTTAGTCAGCGTAACAGTCTCAATAAAATATGACCTACATACACGAAAAATTGGGTCAGTAAAATTTATGATAATGAAGCACCCTGCGTGAAATGCAATTCAATTAAAATGAGACGTATATGTACGTGTGTGAACCGATGACCTGATGGGGGTCGCGGGAATACGATGGATGCGAGACGTACAAGACCGTTCGTTGTGGTGACACTTGGGAGGCCTATGTCCTCCAGTGGACGTCTTTCGCCTTAAATGATGATGACGATGGTGTGAAGTAGGTTGCGCATGTCTTGTAAAAGAAGGTTACCTACTTTTTGGTGCTCTAAAGAATAGGTGTTACAGTATCCTGCTACGGTTGCGGTATTATTCGGAAGTTAGGAGGAGAAGGAGTTACCGTAATCCTGGACCGTAAAGGGCAAACTGAAGGAACACAGCTGGGTTTTATTCAGTAAAAGTGACACTCCATCTCGCTTCACCCTGAGCGGGAGAAGTTATTTAATAATTTCCCACCTTAAAACAAAGGTGTTAAAGTGTATATAGGGTGACTGGTAATTAGTGTACGATACTTAAACACGTGATTGTGCTCATGATAACAAACAATTTTTATTATGGGAGCAAAGCCGAAATCGCGAAAAAAATATCAGCTGTTCAGTACATTAGGCAAACATGAATGTACTGAACAGCTGTTTTTTTTTCGCGATTTCAGGTTTGTTCCCATAGTAAAAGTTGTTGGTTATCATGAGCACAATCACGCGTATAAGTATCGTACACTAATTACCAGTCACCCTATATATATAATGCTAGCTGTCTCCCGCAGTTTCATCTGCGTTTTTGCTTACTGCTCCGCTCCTATTGGTTGCAAAGAGGTGTTATATAGTCAATAATATTCCTGAAATAAACAAATCAACTCTTCAGCTTTATAATATCTTAGGTAGCCGCCAGACAGATACATTTGCAATAATGTGCTTTGGCCTTTTAATAATATCTCTGCGTAGGTATGTAAGTTTTTTTTTTCTAGTTGGCAAAATCATCTAATGACAAATACCGCTCTTGGGCGGAGCGAGAGATAGTGTCAGACTTTTACTGACTAAAAACCCACTCCTGTTCCTTCTTTGCCTTCATCCCGGGGCCCCGGGCTTCGCTTTCACACTACCCGTGGCCGAGTAGGCTTCGGCCCTGATCGGCCACTTGGGCGGGCGTAGGTATGTAGGTATATACTAAACATTGAACTATTTTTGATTACTAGAAAATGTAAAGGATCACGATAGATGTCGATTCAAGACAGCTAAAGTTTCGGATTAGTAAACTTACGGGAACGTGTTATTCGAGGTTACACTTTTCGGAATTATGTAACACACTCCGGGTCAGCTTGTCTGTACTAAGGTAGATGATAGATAAAGAAATAGTTGTGATAGAACCCTCCTACATTTATTGACATTTTTAATTTAAAAAAAGGAAATAAAGACCTAATTTAGCTGTTTTGAATCGACATCTATCGTGATCCTTTACATTTTCTAGTAAGTAATCAAAAATAGTTCAATGTTTAGTATGCTGACCCGGCGAACTTCGTGCTGCCTAACAGTCAATGAATGTAATATGTCTTTCGATATAGTCAACTGATAGCGATAAAACAAAGCCTAAGTAATATATCAAGTTACACACAATTTTATTGTATAAAAGTTATCTACTCGCACAATTAAATACTTCTACAGATTTATTATATATGTACCTATATTAGGTCTTTAACTATGAAATTGCCGTTTCTATTAACTTTATATTAAAGGTACGTTATTTTTTTCCGAAATTAGGAATTTATTGGATTCTTTGTGTTTTGTATTTTCTGTAATATCGCATTTCTTATAACCATGAAAGCTAATAAAAAAGATTTATTTCATAATAAGAGTTCCAATGTAGAAACTATGCATTTCAAAGGGCAAGCAATATCAATTACGTATACCTACGACTTTCTTCTAACAAAAGAACTTTGTGCTCTTGGCCTCAAAGCAACCCGTTTTAAAAAACGGCATTTTCATACTGTAACCCTTATTCTATTCATTTGTTATCTACCTTAGCTGTATACATCGTATAACTTCAGAAGTTGCTTGTTATGTAGGTAGCGACGAAGCCCCAAGAGTTACTTGAGAAATTTTCAATTTACGATCGGAATTTTCAATTTTATTATTAGGTAAGCTCCGTCCTATTTACTAATCGTCATCAAAAACCGTCATTGATCTTGGTATTAACACTTTCATCTGGATATAGCTAGCTGTGCTGTGTCCTATTTTCAGAACTAATAATGTAAGGATGAAGCCATTTGCATGCAAGAGAGGAGTTTCAGATCGTCGACACCATTATAACACCACAATTAAGAGATGTCTGTGTTCTTTGGAATGTTAACTAACGATATGGATCAAGAGCTGGATTCAGAAAGCGGTAGGTACTTTTACAGCTCGTGATGTTAGTATGGTTTCCTTCTTTGGAGCAATGACTGCCGGTAGCTTGGACGGGATATTATTATTATTTAATCTTCATACAACACAAAGTACAAAAGCGGACTTAATGCCTTAGGCATTCTCTACCAGTCAACCTAGGGTGGTGAAGAGACAATATGGTAGGTGCATAAAAAGAAAATGTTATTAAGAGTAAAAGTATAAGTAGTAAGTAAGTAGTTAGAATAAACGTACATATATATTTAATATAATATATATAGGGTGACTGGCAATTAGTGTACGATACTTAAACGCGTGATTGTGCTCATGATAACAAACAATTTTTATTATGGGAGCAAAGCCGAAATCACAATCACGTGTTTAAGTATCGTACACTAATTGCCAGTCACCCTATATATACATATATATAAATATAAGGTAACGAAAGAAGTTTTTGAGACGATTCTGCTATTAATGGAGAAAATAAATCCGTAACTTCAGCTTAAATACCTACATACCTACCGACTTTCGACCGAATACATGGTGCGAAACTCATTCATGGTGCCAGCGAGTAAGGACTTTAATATTCTTTGTAGTTTTCATTTGACCCATTTACCACTTAAACTTATTCTTTACACACTCGACTGAATGCTGACTTGTTTTAAAAGTGCATAGTTGTAATTGTACATAAATCGTGCTTGTTAGTGATTCTAAGTTTTCTACTACATTTTCAGTTTTTTTTTCCGTGAGAACTGGCTCAATGTTTCATGTACAATTGTTATCCATTTGTTATAGCTGTTGGTGTTCTTACTATTAAATAAATAAATAATTTTAAATGTTTGTCCTTTATTTTTTTTTTCTTACGCGGCGTACAATAAAGAATATAATAAATAAATAATAAATTATATAAAGAAATAAGTATATAAACTAACTACTTCAAAAGCTTCCATTATGTTGGTCAAATAATTGTTACTTGTCGCTTTTCTTATCAAGGCAATTCATATAAAGCATACAGAACTAGACGTGGACAAAAGACACGCCCGTGGCGGAGACGTTTGTCCATTTTCCAACTCTTTCATACAAAATCCTGTAACACTACATCTTGTGCGCAATTCACACAGAGACGGCTGTATGCGGAATGTGAGAAGACATATTGTGAGTGATCGGACGACAAAGTGTGTACCGTATTACAATATGTAACACAACGAGGTGTCTGGTCTGATCTACGCTTGGAAATGTTAAGAAAATCTCAGTTTGCTCCTCTTGTCATAGAGGAGCCAACTGAGATTTTCTGGGAAATAGTAAGTACAGGTTTCACCTTTTATTGCTAAGTAACAGGTCATAGAGCAGTGGTGGCCCAGCGTAACGGTCCCGAGTTACGATTTGTAGGTCGTGGATTCAAACCCAGCTAGGCGCATTACTTTCTGTAACTTATTTCATCACCACTGCTATCAAAACGGTGAATGGCAGGCGGTGGCCTCCTTCTGCGAAGCAATAATGCTAGCGAAGGAGGAAGCCGCATGCGTGAGGGACCGAATGTCCTCACGCCCCAGCCGAGATTCTGACCCCGACTACCAGCAACGGGCTTGCGGACGTCGAGCAATAGGTAGCTTGCCGTCCGGCCGTCCGGTAATTGATCGGACCGAGCCCAGTCGTCAACAGCGCGTAGTGATCCACGCGCTCCTCAACGAGATGTCAGCAAACCGTAGGGGCCCAGCAGGGCCGATGCCCGCTAGCTAGGACCGCGGAGAATTTCTGAAAAGGAAACCCGTAGTCCTAGAACGCAAAGGGCAACTGAAGGACACGGATGTGGCTTTAGTCAGTAAAAGTCTGAAACTCCCTACCGCTCTGTCCAGAGCGCGAGAAGTCATTAGATGATTTCCATAAGTCCTAGAACCAAGAAAATTCGAAGACATGTGACATCACCACCAACCCGTTCTGGGCCTGCCTTGTAAAGCCCCAGCAGTGGGAACTTTATAAGGCTGATTATGCTATGCTATAACAGGTAATAAATTTAACATCAGATCAGTTGATGTAAAAATTGCGAGTCTTAAAATAAACGTCCTTTACCTAATAAAGAGCCCGCAAACCATTAGAATCGACACAAAGAACGCCACCATCACTCAAAGTCACCACTACTACCCGACCATGTAAGTAATAGAGTAAATCCCTCTATCTAACACTAACGACGCTGAGATAATGACTCATGTACACAGTGGTCGAAGCTGGCCACCACACGTCCATTCGATTCTTTGTACGAACAGAACGTTGGCCAACTAATTGTGGCCAGTTCGGGTCGTATTGTGAAGTTTTAATGATACTGGCCAGCTGTTTCAAAGCATTAGAATTACGGGTCATGATTTGAGATTTACCAGAAATGTATGGTAGCTTTATAGAAATTGATTGCTAGAAAATGTTGACGGCTGAATAGTGTTGGGGTTGTTGTAAGATCTATTCAATAAATTTGCCTTCGTCATAGGACCAAATTTCGCTTTTTAGGTACTTTAGTCCTTGTAACAAAACCTAGCAGAGGAAAATCGATACATTATAATATAAGTAACTAGCTTTTGCTCACGGCATCACCCGCGGGTTAACCCGCGTACATAAAATGTTACTCAAAAAAAAGCAGCTTTCTATCGGTGAAAAAATTTTAGGAATCGGACCAATACTTTCAGGGATTACCCCCTACAAACAAAAAACATAAAAACAAAAAAAAAACAAACTTTACCTCTTTATAACATTAACTGTGTAGATTTAGAAGTGTAGATTATTACAGTTGAGTGAGAGGGATAGTGCCCTCTTACTTGATTTTAAAAGAGAAATCGATTTCAAATCTCAAATACTAGGCGGATGTGAGTTCCACAACCATAGTGCATGGACAGAAAAAGAGTAGGAGTAGTAAATGGATTTATGAGGATGGGTTTTAAGAAAGTATAGTAAGTGTGTACGGTAGGGATCAACCACGCATCACTAGGACTTAACGTAATATAAGTATAATCGGCCTTCTAATGTTCCCACTGCTGGGACTCAGGCCTCCTCTCTAGGACAGGGAATGGGCCGTAATCCACCACGCGGGCCCAGTGCAGATCAGTGGATGTACATAATATGTCTTCGAATTTTTGGTTTTGGGACATTCACGTCCTCACGATGTTTTCCTTCACCATTTTGAGAACTTATTTCACTAGGGCCAGCGTAACAAAGTTGACCATGCAGGTAAGAAGTATAAGACGGGTTGTGTGAGATGTTGAAAAAGGAAGATGGAAGCCTTTTGAGTTTCTTACAAAGGTGAGAGACGTGGTTGTACAATCTGGGTGTAAAAGTGCTTAGATACCTTAACGCCTATTTTCCCTTGCACGTTAGAGTTCAAGTTTTCGAAAATTAAACTAGATGGCGTTGGTTTCTTCACAGCTAAGTGGCGAGCAAAGGCAATCTCACAAAGTATAAACTTGACTTTTAGTTTAACAAATAGATAGACACATGCGTCATCATTGTCGTCAACAACTGATTGTAGTTCATAATTTCATCAACTTAGCATAAGTCAAGATGGCCTAGTGGTATAGAGCACACAGATTGAAGCGCAAATCAGTGTGCCGCAAGTTCAAATCCCACGCAATTGTTGACTTTTTGTAAGTTCTTACCCGATTGGAAGTTATGGATTAGCATTACATATTATTATATTAAATTATTCTTTAACTTGTTCACACATTTCTTAGAGTTAGAAAGGGATCACAAAAAAACTAAATAAAGAATTAGATTTCTGCGAGGTAGACATAAGTTTTAACTTGACCGAAATGAACTGTCGTTTGGTTGTAGTTGTTGGTTAGTGACGTGTGGTTAACAGTATTGTAATATTCGCAAAATGCAGGCTAATATTAGTATTGAAGTGAGGGCGACTATCATTGGGCTGCATAAAAGCGGTCTTAATAAAACACAAATATCTGAAGAAACCGGACTGAATGTGAGTATAATAGCTATTAATGAATTGTAACTTTATTATAAATTAATCTTCTAATTAAAATGTAAGTATGCCATTTATGAATCCATCCATCGTATCTTTATGAGGCTTAAAAGAAAAATACATAAATCGTTGGGTTTATTGGATTGGTTATTGGATTTATAAATGCAGTTTTATTTTAAAATTATATTCAATAATTATGATTGTTAACATTTTATATAATGAAAATGAAGTCAAGTAGGTATAGCTGCCTAATATATTTTTTTTTGTTTTAGAAAAATACTGTAAGTCTTTGGATAAAAAGATATGAGGAAGAAGGTAGCCTTGCTAGTCGAAAGAGAAGTGGGAGACCGAAGCTTATTAGCGAGGCGCAGCGACGACATATGGTGGACGTATACGAAACAAATGGTTTCGCACCAACGAGACATTTTGCGGAATTATATGATACCTCGATGGATACTGTTCGCCGTGCACTTCACGCTGAAGGCGTGCATCACAGAAAACCTGCTAAAAAGCCGTACTTGACAGAGAGGCATAAACAGGAACGATTACGTTTCGCACGTGATTATTTAGATTTTGATTGGAATACTGCGGTATTTTCAGATGAAAAAACATTTAAATCCAGTCAAAAGGGCAGGCTTCACTTATGGCGCAAGAATAACACTCGCTGGTGTGATAAAAACATTATTCCTAACACCGAATCAGGTCGAATCACAATTAATATGTGGGGATGGATGAGTGCAGCAGGACCAGGAGAACTGGCTTTCATTCCTCCACGCGCAAACAGTTCAACTTATGTGGAAGTGTTAGACTCAATTATGCTACCTACTGTGCGCAACATTTACCCAGCTGATGAGTTAGCACAATTTCCGTTTGTCCAGGACAATTGTCCTATTCACCGAGCGAGTACTGTGCGTGAGTGGTTTCACAATCACCCGGAAGTAATTGTTATTCCATGGCCAGCGCGATCACCCGACCTCAACCCCATAGAAAATCTATGGGGTTTGATGGTGCAAAGGTGGGACTCGCGGAATGAGAGGTCTACGGAACAATTAAAAACCCATTGCATGGAGGTATGGGAAAGTTTTAGAGGGAGCGAAATATGCGGTAATATGGTTGGGTCCATGCGCAAACGTCTACTTGACTGTATCGAAAATAATGGGGGTTATACAAAATATTAAGTTTTAGTAAAATCAGTCGGTGTAATTAAATATTTAGTAGGCCATTTTATTTTAACATATTTAAATGATTATTCGTTAACAAACACTGTATTATATTGTGTTTACTTTCGTTTAAAACAGCTATACATTTTAACTTGTGCCATCGCCTTATCTTATGAATGCAGTGAACTCGCTATCAATTTTGTTGACAATAATCATGATTCTATTTCGTTTTTTATTCTTCTACCCACACTGTTCTAACATAATAGTTCAATTTATTTTTCTCATCTAATTGACGATTATCTTGTGAGAACTAAAGTTCTTTTAACAGAAATTGAGGTTTAGTTTCAATCTTCTTTTCGTCAAGAAAATGAACAATTAAGCTATGACCTCAATACATTCATTGTGACGTTACATACAAATAAAATGTTTACAAAGTCTAAATCATATATCACTTTTCAATAAATAACTGGATATAAACAATTATATTTTATTTTATTAAAATTTTAATATCCTTTCATTGTTACGTTATTCATATTATGAATGGTCTAAGTGGGTATACTTCCAACAAACAATCTTACACGTAACATAGATAACGGTTACAAGATAATTTTTTTGTCTAGGTAACAATTCGGCGTCACAATTCTCATATATGTTTAATTTGTAAATATAAAGAATATTTTTTTTTATTAAACACGTCTTTTTATTTCCACCTTACAACATTGAAAAGATGTAACAACTAAATAATTGAAAATTACGAATGTGTTCTTCTTGTGGTTAATAGATCATATTCGTAATTTGCAACTATTTAGTGCAAAAAATGCAATAGTATTTTTCATAGAAATATAAAAAACAACTATATTAATATAGATTGGGAATAAGTAATAAATAACCACAACGGACCGACCATGATTTGAACTCGGGCTACGTTGTTTGTGAATCCAACACTTAGTTCATACGGCTAACAGCACATGACACGTTCGCGTGAATTTTATCAATGCAATGGTAAGAACAAGTCGCCTCTGTGACTGTGTGATGCATATTCAATGGCACAGAAAAATAATAATGATATTTTAAGCTCAGTGCGACGACAGTTCCTTAGTATGTGTTATCTGTGGAATGTGGATACTCATACACGCGCACACATACGCACGGAAGTGTCGTGCGTGCTCGCTCGGTTCGTAGCAATGTAATCTTTAACTTTTGCGGCCTCACTGTAAATCCATATTCAACCTACCCCTCAAGTTTGAAAACTAACACATAGATAATCAAATATTTATAAATTGATATTCAATTTTAATATCTTCATCTCTTTAAAAGAAATTATAAATTATTTCAATGTTTGAAGAAACAAAAAGAAAGTACAAAAATAAGCATTAATTAAGCATTAATCATTTGAAGCACAGCGGCGCCATCTATTAACAGTATAATGTAATGTTGTCGATAGCAACATTTCAATCAGGTTTTACGCTAGATGGCGTCATTTCTCGCTTCACACGATTTTATTTCTGTACTTCCTATGCACTTTTGCAGCAGACTTTACTTACGTAGAGCAAAAACAAACCGAATGCATAGGTTTTGAAGGTGCTCAAGCTTGTTTAATTGCTCCTCACTAGCATCCAGGTAGCATCGACACAATCTATAACAATCAGCTAAATGAGAAGCCGATTATAGATTATACTGACTTCAATTGTTAGTTTAGTTCCTAACCCAAACTTCACATAAGTTCTTGAATAAATACAATCGTATTTATTCAGGAACCTAGGGATATATTGAAGATAAATCGAAGTCTTTCTCAGGACAACCCGGATTCGGAGAAATTGTGTTACGATCTGTAAGCCTAGCGTAGTCTGAACCTGTTTAACGTGTAATTTATAAAAGTATATATTCTTTTGAACAGAAAGCAGACATTTCCTTGAACAGTTATTGCACGTAAAATTGGTTAATCGAAATAATTATGAATAACGAGCGCAGACGTGATGAAATTAGCCAAGTTGACCGGTTTTGATGAGTTTTCGTAAGTAGGAAGCAGTGACTGTGTCTATCAGTCTGTGGTACATGGTGGACATCCTACCCATATGCACACAATGGTTTTGGGAACACATTCATTTTAAGTACAGCTAAGGAGTGGAATTCCCTGCCGGAGTCTGTGTTTCCCGATGGCTATAACCTTCCAGTAACCTATTCACTCTTGACTTAAATACCCCTAGTATTTAAGTCAAGAGTGAATAGGTTACTTCTGAGCAAGCGTGCTCCACCGTTGACCTATCGCCGGGTCTTGGTACAGGCCATGGTCCGGAGCGAGGAGGAGTGGCAGGCAGTTGCCTCCTTCTGCGAAGCAGTAATGCTAGCAAAGGAGGCGGCCGATCGCGTGAGGCAACGGTCCTCACGCCCCAACCGCCGCCGGGATTCCGATCCCGATTTCCGGCCACCGTAGGCGCGGGCTTGCGGACGGTGAGCAATGGGTGGCTCGCCGTCCGATTGTCCGGTAACCGTTCGGACAGAGCCCAAGTCGTCGACGGCGCGTAGTGTTCCACGCGCGCCTCAAGGAGATGTCAGCAACCGTAGGGGCCCAGCAGGGTCGAAGCCTACTGGGGCCATGGGTGATGCGAAAGAGATCCCCGGGGCCCTGGAAAAAGAAAATGGCAAAGAAGGAACAGGAGTGGGTTTTTAGTCAGTAAAAGTCTGACACTATCTCCCGCTCCGCCCAAGAGCGGGGCATGTCATTAGATGATTTCCCCACCCGAAAAAAAAAAAACCGTTGACCATATCATCGCTTACCGTTAGGTGAGATGATGGTCAAGCGCGAGCTTATTTATTAAAAAATCCAGTTGCTAAGTCTAAAACAAAAACCCATTGTAACTGTAGAAGTAATCAAGGACTCCTTGGGGTATCTTTCGGTCTAGTGTCTGCTTATAACTAGATCACTTAGTAGAGAGAAATGATCAGCGATCATGGACTTCTGACAAGTCTCATTTGTGATAGTGAATGTAAGCGGTTACTGAAATTATTGGCACTGTAGATAAAGGGGGCGTGGGCTTTAAGGGGGTATGCTTCTAGGATCTGGTGTGTATGAAAAAACCTCCAGACAGCAATATTCTGATACTTCTATCTTTGGACAATCTACTAACTGACTTAAATAATTTAATTATTTTCCTATCAAATTCAAATCCTATTCTAAATTTGCAAAACCCTTTAAAAGAATATTCGGTTGACTAACCTACATTTGTGTGCCTGTAAGTTGCATGTAGGTTGGTCAACTTAATATACTTTTATCCGGTCCGTGTTTTATGCAATCTCCTTAAATATCACAGTACATAGTGGTAACCAGTTTAGAAGCTACAATCGCTGAGAATGAACGCGCGAATTTTGCGCTAAGATGACATTTGGATGCCAGGGCAGTCACCGCGAGAGTCCCTGGTACGCAAAGGGCCACAGAAGGGACACGATTGGGTTTTAGTCAGTATAAGTCCTACACTCCCTTTCACCCACTTAAAGCAGGAGAAATTATTTGATGATTTCCTACCCAAATAAAAAAGATGTCATTTCGGTTGCTAAATCTGTGTGCAGGGCCGTAAGTACGTAATAAAATAGCGGTCAATATTACAGATCCAGCTATAAAGCGATTATTGCCAAGTCGTTTTTTGGCACGTCTGCTTCGAGGTAAATGGCCTAATGTACGTGATAGAATCCACCATAAGTATTTATAGATTTTGCCCCCCATCTTTTGGCAACTGTTCGTTAGTAGTCTACGAATGGTAACGCTTGAACCGAACTTATCAAGTAGTTTGTATGTTTTGAATATGAATGAAGAGGCTTCTATCAAATTGAGCCAAGATTGCTCTGTCTATTAGAGTTCTATTTTGAGTTTGTTATTGAGTATTGACACAAGTTATTTTTGCGCATGTAAAGGTGTAGGTGTTATTAGCATAGCATAGACCGCCTTATAATGGTTCTACTGCTGAGACACAGGTCTCTTTTCTATGAGAATGGGCCGTAATTCCCCATGCGGGCCCAGTGCAGGTTGGTGAATGTTACATATCTTCAAATTTTTGGATCAGGGTCATGCCGGTTTCCTTAAAATGTTTTTCTTCACTATGTTGAGTTCAGTGGTGACGAAATAAATTACACAAAGTAAAGCGTCTGCCTAGGGTTGAACGCTCGACGTTACCATTGTTCGGGGGTGTTCTTACTAGATATTAAACCTATTCTATTAGGAGATTAGATGGTGTAGAGAAGTTATGTTTGTAAAGCTCTTTGACTTTTTGACAAATTCTTAAAGATTTCATTCCAAGAATTCTAAAATTTTTGTCCTGATAAAATTTACTTATACAAAATTTCTAAACATCGTTCACTTTATAGTTCTAAGAGCTACTTCGGGTAAAATATGTCGAGGCTTAAATAACTTTGCCACAGAATAGGTACTGAATATCTGAGCAGTGCATTTTGTTCATATTTTAAGGAGAAATTTCTTTTGAGAGATAAATAAAGATGGAAAAACAAGACAATCTAATAAAAACAGTGTGTGATCCGATTTGATTTTCTATCGGAAAAACTGACGAATGTTCGTTTAACCCCCCATAAGGAACGATTTTCATTAGTGTTCGTTACCAAAAGAACATTTATGTAAAACCATCATCGAGCACTTCATCGCTTACCAAGGTGAGATATTGGTCAAGCGCGAGCCTATCAATACTTTTTCAATACACTTACTCGAAAAGCCGTTCTTATCCCACAGCTTTTAGGTACGCAATAGACTGTTTCCGCGCTAGTGCAGAAAAGTGTGCGTGCTCTCCCACGCTACAATTTTATTACATTTATCGAATCAGGGGGGGCGCGCGTTGACCCCCACGAGTCGCTGGTCAACCCCCGTTTATTCATTTCTTCGTATGTGTATTGAAAAAAATCGTTTGATACAAGTGCAACTTTGTCACTGCAGCCTTCGGCTCCATAACACACTCGCCTACGGCTCGTGTGAATTCCGCCTCGGTCGCAATAATAAACTTTCTACTCTTGTATCAAAATATTTTTTTTTTTTAAATCTACATTTGACCCCATTGCTAGGCAAGGGCTTCCCCTTCGCCTTCCAAACCTCTATGTCTTGGGCGATCCCGAGTTAAGTTTTCCCCGCGAACGTGTGCAGATCGTCACACCACCTTGGCCGCAGTTGACCTCAACCGCAACCTCCTCCCTCAGGTGTACAATGAGTGAATTTTCACCCTACAGTCCGGGTGCATTCGTACGACGTGGTCAACCCTCTCTCACTTTAACCTAGCTGTTTCTTTTAACCAACATCTACTACTTGAGCTATGGAGCGCAGGGATGTGTTTCTAATGCGATCTATTCGCTTAGTTTATTAAGATCCCAGAGCGATCTGACATAACTTATTTTGACATGGATGAAACCTTAGGTTCTCAGTAGCGTCTCATGTGCTTTGAATATCAGTGTAATGATGGAGCACCCCCTTGGGGCCCCTGGACAGGTACACGGGTGAGAAAGGGAACTAAAAATAACAGTTACTTAACTTTAATTTTTAAGGCTAATTTGTCTAAATGTTTTGTAGAATATTATTCTGAACTAGTATCATAAGTGTCAGATACTTTTCATGGACCAAAACTTCTGTTCAAACGCTTTAAAGATCCACAAAAAATAAATAAACTTTATTTCTTTTACATGTCTGATTTTTAAATATGTTATTAAGGTAACTATCACAAAGTTATATTTCATTAGTCAGACAAATTGTAGTGACCAAACATCCAGTCAGTGCATGAATCCGTCCGTGCTTTGAAACGCACGCGTGCTCTTGCGCTCATACTCTCGGCTGAATAATTTTTGTTGAGCATCCTGTCCGTCCTAACCTGCACAAAGTTGATCACTTACTGAACAACAAAAGTACAAACTAAACTCTCAGTGGTTTTTTTTTGAACATATTGATATGTAAAAAAAAACATTTTTCTAGACCTGGCAGTTTAAGTTGTGTGTTGACTATTAAAGAATTTAAGCTTTTCATTAGGTAGATCCTTTCATTAGGTAGAGGCCTTACAAACACGAGGTAAAATTTTATGCTAGTGAGAAAGAAGGATGGAGCTATACACCCTATATAGTTCCATCCCTTTCACAGTTCAGTTTAGGTCGTCAAATGGATCGTGTTAAGAGCTCGTAGTACAGAACCTTTCAACAAACCAGCCCCCCTAGCCAAGTTACAATCGTTTCGTTCGCGCCGAACGCCTCAGCCACGCCTCCGGTTCCTTTATTCTGACCACGTGACTGAGCGTTGAGATGACGTCAGAACAAAGGAATCGGAGGCGTGGCCTACTCGAGGCGTTCGGCGCGAACGATACGACTGTAACTTGGCTAGGGGGGCAGGTATGTAATGTAGATACCTATCTAAACGCATTTTGCCTAATTAATTATACCTAATAGGCAATTGGATTGTTATTGATTAAATATTCGATTGCTTGTGGTCTTGTCAAATTCACATAATTAACTGAACAGCCTAAACCACAAACCACTAGCTCTATTCAGTTCCGCACATTGACGATATTTATTCGTAGGATTTTCAACAATGCAGTGTATTTTCCGCTTCAAAGAAAAAAAGAAAATAGAAAGCTGAAACCGCAAGTGGTTTAGAACAAAACGTAATGAAAGAAATCCTAGGCTTTTGTATGTGAAATATTGAGGAAAATGTAGATTGAAGGGCACAGAATTTGCTTACTAGGGCTACGGAAACTTTTGCCGTAGCAAAAAGTAACTGAAGGATACAGGTAGGTTTTAATAATTCAGTTTGTACATTTTTTTTTTCGGATAGCAAAATCATCCAGCGACATCCCCCGCTCTTGGGCGGAGCGGGAGACAGTGTCAGACTTCTACTGACTGAAAACCCACCACTCTTCCTTCTTTGCCATTTTTCCAGGGCCCCGGGGATCTCTTTCGCATCACCCATGGCCCCAGTAGGCTTCGGCCATGCTGGGCCCCTACGGTTGCAGAGATGTCCTTGAGGCGCGCGTGGAACAAACGCGCCGTCGACGACTTGGGCACGGTCTGGACGGTTACCGGACGATCGGACGGCGAGCTACCCACGCTGAAAACTTGCATTTATCATTACATATTTCCATAATTGAAGTCAGTCTGACACGCCCTCACGCTCCACCCTAGGGCGTGAAAAATCATTTGATGACTTACTACCCCTAAAAAAGGGACACAGAAGATAACAGGCACATAGATCTACCATTTGTTGCGAAAACGTAAAAAACCCGAATCACGTTCTTAATATCGTGCAACAAATAACGTATATTGGGTAGTTTGATTTATTTGTTCAGACACATGGCCAATATATTTGGATACTGTTAACTGTATAAATAGGTCTAATGCGTATCGTGTGTGGTAGCGTTTATTGTAGTGACAATGTTATACAATTTACAGTTAAGCACATAATCGACCGGCTCTCACAATGTTATCGTATTGGCACAGGTAGGCACACAGAACAAAAAATACATAGAAGTGCCCTTAAACTGGCTAAGCACGGGAACCAGTGTCGTCAAACTGACACATTTGCATATCAAATTATCTATAACACACATAAAAAACAGTGATTTGATTGGCTACAAATTACAAACGCAACTTTTACAAATCATCTTCTTATTGCTTTCAAAAATTAAGTCTTATTACAACGAGTGAAAGTTGTTATTATTTGATATGACACAAACAATAATGACGTTTTTCGTCTAACAACTTTAAATAGTCAAATTTACAACAAGTTCAGCTACTCAACGCTAGATGGCGCCGTAACCAATTCATGCTATTCAGAACGCTAGGCTGTTTGAAATAGATGTCATATTCCCATGCACATGTAATCTCATTTCCTACTCAATTAGAGATGTAGATATATATCGATAATTTAATATTGATGTTACGTAATTTATTCGGGAGAGCAATGTAAAAATTTGTTAACATCATACAAATTAATAATGGAAAAGGTTGATTATCTTTAAAATATCAATGTTAAAGAGGTATTTGTATGTTTGTATGGAGGGCTAGGGGGTAATCTTAATTTCATATAATCTAGTACAATGCGTTCCAAATAAGAATAGGATCGATTGCCATTTTGTGACGTCACGTCATTCTCTCAAATCGAAGAAATTGGGTATGGTGAGCAAAACAAGAATTATTTAAAATTTAATTTATTTACGAATTGTGAACGAAAAAACTTTAATCAGAATCCAGTCCTTCAATTTTGCTCATCTCTGCGTCCCTGTGTGAAGTGTCTGAGTAGTGGAAAATGGAAGAAGGCGAATTATTTCTAACAATGAAAATAAGAAAGAAAACAGTTTTTTTTTAACTAATGATGACTTAAAACAATATATTTATTTCGCAGCTAATTTATTTTTTTGAGGTCTATCTATATAGAAGTTAATGTATTACGATTAATATTATGTAATATTATCTTCATTAACTATTAACTGCTGCCAGCGACTTCACCCGCCTGAAAGTAGAAAGTTATCCCGAGGGAACATACTTTTGTGACGTGGTCTACCCATGTACCAAGTTTTATTGAAATCCGTTCAGCCTTTCGAACGTGAAGAAGTAAAAGAAAGTGATTAGCAACCCGCACCTACTTCGGACGGATGCAGGTTACGTGTTGTTAAAACCTCGAGATTTCTGTGCAATCTTAGTTAAATATTTATAAATTATACACATGAACCTTCCGACACAAATTTTGGATGATAGTGCCAGCCATGAAATGAAGAGTTAGAAATAAATAAAAATTATCGATACCGATCTACTTTACGGATGTGTCCCATCCCTAATTGAGTAGCGTCGAAGTTACTAGAATTTATGTTATGATTTTCCAGATGACGACCAAGTGCATTTAGACTTTGTGACAATGAACATAAGGTTGTTTATAGTTTGCATTGAAGTCATAAAATGTGGTATTGTCATTAAAATCAACTATATTAAAATTTAACAAAGTTTAGTATTTACCGATGATACGATACACCTCCACAAGATACATTTTTTTTCTGCTTTCGTTTTTGCAGGTCAAATCCGCACAATAAGGCATAATTTGTAATTTTTCGGGTATTTCTGAGACAACCAATCGCGACAAGTATCTGACGGCGAATAAGCTAATTCTTGCACAGCTGTGCTTAATGTTGACACGCGTGCGATATCTGAGGGGCACTTCCCCTACTTTTCTTTATTCCGTGGGTAGGCAGACTCAATGGACTGCTAACATACCTATTATAAAAGATAGTCTAGAATTTAGGTAAGTACCTATCTACCTAGTTCATAGTAAATGGACTTTGACACCATTAAAAGCCAAGTATTTTGTACTTTGTGGTATTTTTACGTTCTTCTTCTCCTGTTCTTCTTCTTAAAATTATATTTTTTTGGAAACAAAGAGTAATTAAGAGTCAGAGAGATGTCAAGAATCAAATACTTAGGTTACTTCAAGACCTTCAAGTGAGATAGTGGTCGAGGTCGATAAGAAAAAACAAGGATAATGCAAATAGCAACAAAACATCGACACTATTCGGTAGGTATATGTAGATATAGATAAATCTTAGGTAGACTTAGAAATAGGCACCACTTCATGAAGTTTCCTGCAAGTTGTTCTTCATAAAGATCTACGCTTGGGATGTGCAGTTAGTAGTATGATCTTTCTGACTAACTCACTTCTTGACAATTCAAAAGCAGGCACTTTTGAATTGTTAAGAAGTAGTTTAGAGTCTATTTATTAAAATAAATGCTTTGAGTTTAGATGCTTAATATTGCATGTAGGTACTTACGCAAAAAATACCGACTGCAAATTAAAGGCAAAGAAAATTTGCATGAAAATCCTTTTGACAAACACAGAGGGTCGTAATTATGACGTAACATGATTATATCGGCAGCGTCTAACCGTGTTAAAATACAGTGCGAGTACAGATTACATTATGCTAGCAACCCGTCCCAGCTTCAGTTGTGTTAGAAATCTTTGAAGTTTTTGGGTTTTTCTCTATTTTTAACCGACTTCAAAAAGGAGGAGGTTATATGTTCGGCTGAATGTATGTTTTTTATTTTTATTTTTTATGTATGTTCACCGATTTCTCAGTCAATTGTAGACCGATTTTAATTTTTTTTTTTTTTATTGAAAGGTTATGCTTTCGAGTTGGTCCCATAGAAATATTGTTATGATCTGATCATGAACTTCGAAGATATGGAACAGAACTCCTCTAGAATCACAGCAGAACCGTCGTAACAAGTAAAATTGCTTTGTATATACGAGTTGTTGATGACTGCCTGAAAGAAGAGGGGGATATATCGAACTGATCTGATGATGAAGCCTAAAGTTAGGCACCGGAACTCTGTAATAAATTAATGTAATCTAACCGTGTTTGGGATTATTAGAATTGTCATGAGATGCACTCTGGCTATAAGGTATTTAAGTTTGGCTGAGGGGTACTTTTTAGTGGTGGTACCATAACTAAAAAGTGTAAAATAAAAAACTTTTTACGAACAGACAGATTAGAGCGGTGAAGAGCGGTAGAGTATGTTGTTTTATAACACAAAAATAATCGCATGCTCAATCCGCCATATCTCACGTGCTCAGCCACAAGCTGAACAGCCTCTTTCGGGACAATGTGGTCTAATTCAAGTGCGCGTGCCCGGGGCCCCAGAGGCAAATACTTACTGAAATTATTTTTATAAGTTACCTATTAATAAATTTTTAGATAAAATAATACTTAAATTAATAATATATAATAATGACAATGTAACTAACAATAGAATGGACGAAAGATGTCTGAAATAAAAAGATTTTGTTTATTTATTTTAATCATAAAGAGACCTAATTCAAAAAGTAGGTATTTGAATCTGAAAACATAATGTTTCAAAAATTTTGTTCAATTTTCAAATACACTTTTTTCGAGTTACGGCGTGCGATATGTAATCGTAATAGGTATATATCGTTAATCCGAACCCGTAATGTACGTCTTGCAGACAGTCGATGAACCGAAAGGTTCTGCAGTGGCAATCGCGTACCGGATCGCATGAGAACCAGTTCAGTAGTTTTTGAATTTATCGCGAACAGAGAGACAGATGTGGTGGGAGACATTGTTTTACACGTAAGGAAGAATGGATAAAAATATAACATAACATCTATATATCATCGTTAGCAATTGGCATTGGTTGGCAGTCGTGTGGATACAACCGTGTAAACATTTTTCTATCGGGCGTATCTTTCGAAAACCCACAATTTTTGTCTACATTTTTATTATTATTGTTGTTATATAACTCTATTGTTATATTTAGCCGGGACTGGGCCAGGTATCATGAAGGCCCAGTGGTTAGGGCACCCGCCTCTCATGTATGAGGTTGCCTGCTCGAAACCAGGTAAGTACCAAAACGATTTTTTAAATTTTTATGTACTTTGCTAAGTTTATCTAGGTCATTGCTGACCCCTGTCATTCGTAGATCTTTGACAGTTGCCGGAAAGTCTAACCATTAGTCTATCCAAGGAGTATCATGTTGGCCAGTATCAGGGTTGTGGAAGTCTGATAGGCAGTGGCTCCATGTAAAACACGGGTGTTCAGCCGCATCCGCTCATCATCATCATCATCATTTCAGCCGAAAGACGTCCACTGCTGGACATAGGCCTCGCCCAAGTGTCGCCACAATGAACGGTCCTTTGCATCTCGCATCCATCGGACTCCCGCAACCGTTATCAAGTCATCGGTCCACCTTGTAGGCCCCAATGGCCATCCGTTCTGCGAGCAATGTGCCCTGCCCACTGCCACTTAAGTTTGGCGATTCTTCGTGCTATGTCAGCCAAGCTACTTGTGTTCGTAAAATATCAGTGTTTAGAAGAGTTCCGTTGTATTAGAGCGGAGCAGAATAAAAACATTATGCAAAGTTAGAACAGTTCCTTAATATTACAGCACATAAAAACATTTTAATAGCAAGAACTTTTGACATAAAAAATCAGGAAATTTACTTCCTGATCTCGGTCACAGTGCTCTATTTTTAAAAAAGTACTAAAAAAATACCAGAGCTTTTAAATTGAAAGACATAATATTAATTAATGTTACTACCGAACATTGATAAATTATAACAATACAATATGAATACTATACAATACTTGTATAAACTCATACCTTTTTCTCATGGTGTTAGACAGTGAATACTGAATGCCATCTGTGACGTTTACATAATTTCTTCGTTCTGCTTCGTACCTTCATGCTCCTGATTTTTCTAAAGAACATTATCAAAAAATGTACAGCGTCCATAAACCCGATCGTGAAAAAGAACCAGAAAGTTCAAAACAAGTCGCTTTAAGGACCCTAAACATCGTTCATGTAACGAAAAACAAAATTATCAAAATATATATTTAGGCGCCTAAAATCCACCATTTAATTTTTTATAGTTTTGATGCACCCAATGGTGCCTCTCACAACTAAGACAAACCCAATGATACCACTTAAGCTAAAATTCAACAAGCCATTTAAGCTCTAGGGTGTGCCAAAGAAATAAAAACATATATTATGGGATCGAAAAACTTAACCCTCTTTCCGGCGCAGTTGGGTACAAAAGATTGATTTATGTTCTCCGAGGACATCCTCTCCCGGCCTCCTCTTAAATATTGTAATCAAATATGTAATAATATACTCACTATAGAATGGAATAAAGAAAGAAAATATGATTTTCTCATTTTTCATGACTGAATAAATAATGCGAATGAAATAGTAATCCGTATACTTATCACATTTTCTCCAAGTCAGAGCGGAAAAGATTGATACGGAAGCAACGGTTCGTTGAGAAAAGCTCGGCTTTATTCTCCAGAGACAAGAAAATTGTGTTTTTTTTTCAGGTTTTATACTAATAATACAAAGTTTAATACGAAACGAGGTCAGTGGTTTAGCGACAGAGATGGATAGGGTGCTTTTGTCGTTTAAAAACTTAATTCCATCGGAACAAATCTTGGTTAAAAAGTGGAGACAATTCGTTTTGTGTAAAAGAGTGTGCCATACAAAATGGTTCGAGGATACTTTCACGTCGAAGATTGATCAAGAGAACGAGTGAACGATCGCTAACGAATAGTAATCGCTAATGGACACTGCTAGTCCAAACGAACGAACGCGAATACAAACTTGAAATGTGTGTGAATGCGAAGGTTAGCGAGCGTGCAGCGATTTCCACTCGTAGACAAATATTCGTCCGTTAGTTTAGTCTGTATCAATAAGTCTCTCTTTTGTTGTGAAGGAACTCTAAGAATAACCCTAACCAACAATGTCACCAGACGACAAGAATAAAGTATAAATGATCGGTTACCTAAGTGAAACGATCGTCAATCATGAAGACGCGCTAAAATGTTGCTGAAATATTAGATCTTTTTATCTCCCTAAGGTTGAAGACCTACATTCATTTTTACCAATATTATCAAGTTTTAGTCTTTAACAGTCATTACGGGTAGTTCATTATCATTAATTCAGCTGAAAGTCGGCCACTGCTGGACACAGGTCTCCTTCAAGCGTCACAACAACAACCAAAGTATTGTGTGTCTCGCATCTATCAGATTCCCGCGACCCTCACCAGGTCATTAGTCCTCCTTGTTGGCCTTCCAACTATAGAACCTTTCTTCCCCATTAATCACCTATTCTGAGAGCAATGTGTCCTGTCCGTTGCTACTTAATTTTAACGATTCTTCGGGCTATGGTAACCTTGGTTTTCGTGCGGATAACTTAATTGTTCCGTATGGTGTTCGGACGTTAAGAATAACACCATCCCATCTCTTCCCGAGGGTGTCGTAAGAGGCGATTAAGGGACATACCAGAGAATGGGCAGCAGCATCCTCTGTGCATTACAACAACCAAACTGCGATCGCCAACCCGTCTGCCAAGCGTGGCGATTATGGCAACCCACCCCAACATGAAAAACAGAAGGAAAAAATGGCCCCTAGTGCCCGGCAGCCCGTCTACCCTTGACTCCGGTAGCGGTCAAGGCCACGACGAGGCAAGGGGTGCGAAGAATCTCCGGATGAGATTTGGCTACCCATCTATTAAACGACTCGACCTGGCAACTTTCAACACGCGTACACTGAGGACTGACGAGAAGATCACCGAACTGGAGGAGGAATTGAGCAGGTTGCGATGGAGTATTGTGGGATTGTCTGAAGTCCGAAGACAGGGGGAGGATACGATAATTCTCAAATCCGGTAACCTGCTCTATTTCCGGGAGGGTGACCAGCAGTCCCAGGGTGGTGTCGGGTTTATCGTCCACAAGTCCCTTGTGAACAATGTCGTGAGGATCGAGAGTGTGTCGACCAGGGTGGCGTACCTTATACTCAGAATATCATCAAGATATTCGCTGAAGGTCATACAGGTCTACGCCCCGACCTCGACACATCCCGACGACGAAGTAGAATCCATGTATGAGGATATATCAAGAGCCATGCATGGTTCTAAGACTCACTTCACCGTGGTCATGGGGGACTTTAACGCGAAACTGGGCAAACGAGACGGTGACGAGCTGCGAGTGGGGCAATTTGGATTTGGACGTCGGAATCACCGGGGACACCTACTGGCTAGCTTTATGGAGAAGGAGGGCCTCTATATGATGAATTCCTTCTTCAAAAAGCGTGAGCATAGAAGGTGGACCTGGCAAAGTCCTGACGGTGCAACTAGAAATGAGATTGACTTCATCCTGTCGACGAAAAAGCAAATATTCAATGATGTCTCTGTGATCAACGCGGTGAAAACTGGAAGTGATCACCGCGTCGTAAGAGGCACATTGAATATTAACATTAAGCTTGAAAGGTCTCGACTGATGAAGTCTACGCTCCGTCCAGCACAGATCCGGATCCAAAACCCCGAGAGCTTTCAGCTCGAACTCCACAATCGTTTCGAGTGCCTAGGAAGCTCCGTGGATGAATATAACGATGGGTTCGTGGAAATTGTCCATACGGTCGGGTCTAAGTTTTTCAAGACTCACCGTACAAATAAAAACAAGAAGCTCTCCGATCCGACCCTCGAGCTAATGAAGAAGAGGCGTGAGATGATTCTGCAGTCTTCAGACGATGCGTGCATATACCGGCAGCTCAATAGACAAATCTCGAAGTCCCTGAAACGTGACCTTCGCCGCTTTAATACCGCAAGGATTAAGGATGCGATTGAGCGGAATAAGGGCTCTAAAGTATTTGCACGAGATCTGTCTATTGGGCAAAGCCAGCTCACGAAACTGAAGACCGACGATGGCAGAGTCATATCCGCCAAATCGGAGCTTCTGGGAGAGATCGAGGCTTTTTATGGACAGTTATACACGTCTACCGCTAAACCCGCTGTAAATCTAGTAAACGACCCAAGAGCTAGATTGACTCGACACTATACCGAAGATATCCCGGACGTCAGCCTGTACGAGATTAAGATGGCTCTGAAGCAGCTGAAAAACAACAAGGCGTCGGGTGAGGACGGAATTACGGCCGAACTTCTGAAGGCGGGTGGAAAACCGGTCCTTAAGGCCCTTCAGAAGCTATTTGATTCCGTCATACTCGAGGGGAAAACGCCACAGGCGTGGAGCAGAGGCGTGGTGGTACTCTTCTTTAAGAAGGGCGATAATGCCCTGCTTAAGAATTATGGGCCCATCTCGCTTCTGAGCCATGTCTACAAGCTGTTTTCCAGAGTCATCACGAATCGTCTCGCGCGCAGGTTCGACGACTTCCAGCCTCCCGAACAAGCCGGATTTCGAAAAGGCTTCAGCACCGTGGACCACATACATACGCTGCGGCAGGTTATACAGAAGACTGAGGAGTATAACCAGCCTCTCTGCTTAGCGTTTGTGGACTACGAGAAAGCCTTTGATTCGATTGAAACTTGGGCTGTACTGCAGTCTCTCCAACGGTGCCAAATTGACTATCGGTATATCGAAGTGCTGAAGTGTTTGTACAAAAACGCCACTATGTCAGTCCGACTACAAGACCAGACCTCGAAACCTATCCTCTTGCAGCGGGGTGTGAGGCAGGGAGACGTTATTTCTCCGAAACTGTTCACGGCAGCAATGGAGGATGTCTTCAAGGTTTTGGAATGGAGAGGGCTAGGCATTAATGTCAATGGCGAGTACATCACTCACCTTCGGTTTGCCGACGACATAGTAGTCATGGCTGAGACTACGGAGGAGCTCAGTACAATGCTTGGTGACCTCAGTAGAGCTTCCGAAAGAGTGGGACTTAAAATGAACATGGACAAAACCAAAGTCATGGTAAACAGCCATGTAGCACCCACTCCTATCAAGGTCGGGGACTCTACACTCGAAGTTGTAGACGACTACGTTTACCTGGGACAGACGGTCCAGTTGGGAAGGTCTAACTTCGAGATAGAGATCAATCGTCGAATTCGACTCGGCTGGGCAGCGTTCGGGAAGCTGCGCGGTGTCTTCTCGTCCAATATACCACAGTGTCTCAAGACGAAAGTCTATGACCAGTGCGTGTTGCCAGTGATGACATATAGCTCCGAAACGTGGTCGCTTACAATGGGCCTCATTAGAAGGCTTAAAGTCACCCAAAGGGCAATGGAGAGGGCTATGCTCGGAGTTTCCTTGCGTGATCGAATCAGGAATGAGGATATCCGCAGGAGAACCAAGGTTGCCGACATAGCACGAAGAATCGCCAAACTAAAGTGGCAATGGGCAGGGCACATTGCTCGCAGAACAGATGGCCGCTGGGGCCGAAAGGTTCTGGAATGGCGACCACGTACCGGAAGACGTAGCGTTGGAAGGCCTCCTACAAGGTGGACCGATGACTTGGTAACGGTTGCGGGGGTCCGATGGATGCGAGACGCACAGGACCGTTCGCTGTGGCGACGCTTGGGGGAGGCCTATGTCCAGCAGTGGACGTCTTTCGGCTGAAATGATGATGATGATGATGAACTTAATTCCTGATGCCACACAACCGCCCGGGTTAGAGGCCTGAGATTTGGATTTGAGACCAGTCTTGCCAAGGGTCACCGTGTTACCCAGTTTTGGGTTGTGAAATTCAGATAGGCAGTCGCTTTATGTATAATACTGATATTCAGGTGCATCCGGTTAGACTAGAAGCTGACCCCCAACATATTTTAGAGGCAGATGGGTTGATCTAGTTTGTAACCACAATTTAACTGATGAGTACGTCATGGAATTATTCGTGAGAGTTACCGGGGCTCCGGAAAGGAAAGGGTATTAGTCAGTAAAAGTCTGAAACTCCCTCTCGCTTCACCCAGAGCGGTTTATTTGATGATTTCCCATCTCCAGCCCCCTAAAAAAGGGAAGCTGATGACACTGTGTAATATTATAACTGATTAATTTTCTAAAATTTAACGGATGCTGAAGTTTCAAATTGTAAAATAGGAATATGACGTTGGTGGTCGGGAGGTAATATATGTATTCCAGGCTTCTACCACTTTCGTTTTAGTAGCCATTATTCAAATGTGAATCGTTTAAAATGGTTCAATTTTCTAAGGTGATTCTTTTTCTAGGCTAACAGACATTGCATAAGTAACTGAATATGATGATATTTTTATGAATTCCATTTTCATATAGTTTACAGTAGTGACCCGCTCTGGCTTTGCACGTTGCAAATAATTCACACAAACCTTTCGAGAGGAGTTAGCGGATAAACGACTTTGTTTTCTATTTTGTAGAGTTTTTTTTTCTAGGGGAAGGTACCTAGTTGTGTGAGATTAGATATAGAAGAAATAAATAACATAACTTCGTCCCTGAAGGATTCGGCGTAGGTGTTCCAAGTTTTGTATGTGGTGTATAAGTACCATGTAATTAAAGGCGAGCCTACATATACAAAATAAAGTTATAAATCCAAACTCTAGACAGAGAAATTTCAATTTAAAAACCCAATAACACGTGACCAATCCGGGAAATGAACCGCGGATCTCACATTCAGGACAGCAGGAAGACTGAAGAAACATGGTGGGTTTTAGTTAGTATAAGTCTAACTTTCCCACTCGACCCTCTCCCTCTCAAGTAATTTCTCCACTCTGGGTGGAGACCCAGAATAGGAGAAGTTACTTGATAATTTTTTACTGTGACCCGGTTCCTAGGGTTTTGTAAAAACTACAAACCGTGCCATAGTAAATTTGTAGAAGGTATAGGATATTAGGGAAAAATTGAAATACAAGTACCATGGGGTGCAATCACACCATATGTCTGGAAAAGATGATTTGACGTTCAACTTGGAGTGCGAGGACTTCAACTCCGTCTTTTCGAGAGTTATCTCAACAGGGCAGACGCAGCGTTTTCGAATAGGGAGTTTTGTAAGCGCTGATCTTCCAGTGTTGTTTGGCATTCCCCAGGGTAGCATTTTAGGCCCTTCACTCTTTCTCATTTATATTAATGATCTCACTAGTATCGATATTCCCAAGGGTGACATCATCTCATACGCTGATGATACAGCTCTTCTTTTCTCTGCTGATACCTGGAATGAGGCTTTTAATGCTGCACAAAATGGGTTTAATTTCGTAAATCAATGGCTTAGACTTCATCTTTTAACCTTAAATTCTGATAAAACCAAATATCTGACGTTTAGTATACGTCTTTCAACATATGTAGGGAGCAACTGCAACATTGTCCCGCACCAATGTTCCCTAGACACACACTGCACCTGTAAACCAATAGAACGTGTAAATTCAATAAAGTACTTAGGGATCCTCTTTGACGCCGATCTCTGCTTCAAAGACCATAGAAAATTGCTCAGCGATCGAGTCAGAAAGCTTATATATGTGTTTAGGAAGCTGCGATACGTTGTTGATGCTTGGATATTGAAACAAATCTACTTTGCTTTGTGCCAGTCAGTACCTACTCACATACTGTATCTCATCCTGGGGAGGAGTTCCTAAAACAGTTATTAAGCCCATTGGGATCGCTCAACGCGCCATTTTGAAGGTCTGCGCTTTCAAGCCTCGGTTATTTGTACTGTAGAGCTATATAAATACTGTGAGGTGCTTACTGTTAGATAGCTCTCCATACTAACTATAATTTTGAAGCAACATCAAGAATTGGCCCATACAACACTTAGACGTGGGAGACAATAAGTACTAATGTACTCGTGAACATAAACCAGAAACTTCTTTTATTAGAAGATTTATTGTGTTTTTAGGTCCTTATGTCTATAATAAAATAAACTACAATATTTACTCGCATAATAGGGTTCGTTGTAAAGACAGGGTGAAAAAGTACTTATTGACATTAACTTATGATGACACAGAAAGAATATTTACCGTACCGTAGTAGGCAGGGTCCTTTGTGCAATTTCTAATTCATTTTTCGCTAATTACTCATACAATCAAACACTTACACCAGTTTACTCCGCACATATCATTTCATACATCATCACACGCACCCACATCCTAACACTTACAGTCCATTACACTCTCACTCTCTTCTCATACACACACACATACACACTAAATCACTTAGTTTAGCTTATCTTGCTTTATTTTTATTTTTCTGGTTGAATCCAAATAATGCTGTACTCGATAGCTTAATTTTTGTATGCAAATAATTTTCTGAGAGGTTTATCGCTGTATACCGAGATACAGGTTTTTACCTAGTTCGGTTACAGATGCACATAGTTATAATTATAATAATAGCATAAGTACTTTTAAATTGCTTTTGTACAATCTTTCTGGGTAAATAAATAGTATTATTATTAACTGTAGCGCTTGCTATAACTAGGCCACAAGGCATAGTTAAAAAAAAAACATTTTTTCATTTAATTCAATCTTATACTGGTTAACTACAGCGTTATAATGAAGACTTTCTGAACAAGATAGGCAATAGTTCTAGCCGAGCTTCCACAAAGATAATAAGCTCCATTGTCCGTTTCTATCGCCTGGACAAATACCTGTAGGTAAGCAAAACAATAACCAATTCCCGTACACCTTTTGTTGTCCGTAAATAAGCCACTGATTGCTCCTTATTTTGATTCCAACTTGGTCCTAATAACAGTGACGTTATACTAACAAAATAAATAACGATAAAAATAGCATATCACTCAGTAAAGCTATGAACAAACTAATAAAAGTAGGAAAATCTTTACGGTGCGTGCGTTTCCATAGATCTTTTTATAGATTCCAGACTTTGCAAGAAACCGTAGTAACCTATTTGGGGCATGAATTAACGGAAACCCATGGTCCTGGAAGGCAAAGGGCAAAGAAGGAACCATCAGTTAAAGTTTGACACACCCTCCCTCTCCGTCCTAGAGCGAGAGACGTATTGGATTATTTCTCACCTTAAAATAAAAGACTACGTGAAATTCTTGAACTTTCAAAAGGATCTTGACCTTTGAATTTGTTTCACGTTTATTGAAGTGAGAATATCTTCTTTAGGCGCGCTGAGCACTTCATTTTGTGGGTATTGAATGAGACCGAGTCGTCACGCTCGGCTGTATGTTTGAGTATAGTTTCCGTACTTAGCCATAAGCGGATCATTGTGCGTGGGCCATGACGGCCAAAAACCTTTGGTGGGCTTATTCCAACCAATCCAATGTTATCCAGAACCTAATTAAGCCCCTCAGGTTTTTCAGGGCGTCTGTGAGGGAATTCAGGAATCCTAAGGTTCGTATGCGTGTTTCAGTGACACCTGTGCAGTCAAGGAGTACATGCGCAATGGTCTCCTCCTCCTCCAAGCATGCTTTGAACAGGGGACTGTCTGTGATGGCTATTGTGTGGAGAGGCTTATTCAGTGTGCAGTGTCCAGTGATGGTCCCCGCCACCAAGCGCAGGCTGCCTCTGTCCAGCCGCATGAGGCTTTCGGTGAGGGCTTTTTTGAGGTGTGGCATAGCCTCCTTGGTCTGCTTGCATCCTGATGTCGGCGTCCACCAGCGCTCTGCTTGTAAATGGGTGTGTTCACCTAGCCAACTACGCAGCTGACCAAAGGGGACCGAAACGATGGGTTTGGGCCCGAACACCACTGCACCAGATCCCCTTCTGGCCAGTTCGTCTGCCGCGTCGTTGCCCAGTGAGCCGCTATGTCCTTTAATCCACTGCTGCGTCACAGTATTGCGTTCCGACACTATGACTCTTTCCATTACGCTCGGCTGTGTAACGCTCGTTCGGGTGTCGGCCGACTCGAACCGACTTTACCCGAACGATTATGATTTTGTATTATTAACCTAGCTTTGATGAAGTTTTCACTTCTGTCGTGTGGTCTCAAGTACATACCATTTTTTTTTAAAGAAGCATCTCGATCTAAGGAACTCCATCTTCATCAAGCCACTAGGAAGTATACCATTAACCGAGTGTAATGTGGCGTAGGTTCTTGAATAAAGATAATTTAAAATGAAAAATAACGTAGCTACTGCAACGTGCGCTAGTGTCTACACTCAGTTCTTGGTATGCATGAATATTACATATGCTTACCTGAACAACACACTCTTTGTAGCAAACACTGAAGTATATGTGTCGTAAGGCAACATTATGGAAACTTTGAATTTTTCATTTTGACTTCTTATAAAAAATATTGTTGCGGGAATCTGATGGATGCGAGGCGCACAGGACCAGTCAATGTGGTGACACTTGGAGGAGGCCTATGATGCAATGAAAATGTTTCGGCCGAAAGTGTATGATGTTGATGAAACATTGTTTTTCTTGAGAGAAAGTCATCGTTAATAATATTGTGTAGATTTTTTTTGTGCATAAGTTTTTTGCTATCAAGAACATACAATAACTCGCCCACAATTCGCCTCTCGAGTCGTTTTTATACGTAGCCATTGTTAACTTATGTTCATGCCCAGTACCCGACTAGCGACTCCAAATCTAAGTATGCTTAACAAACAAATTTTGGCACCGAAAGTGTTTAAAATGTTTTGACATAACTATTATAGAAACACCGACTTCCGAAATTAATTTTGCACTTTTTAGTGTTTTTATTAGATTGAAGTTTGAAGTCGGTTGTATTTTTTCTTTGTAAAAAGTTTTTTGTTTTACACTTTTTAGTTGTGAATGCCACTTATAGCCAGAGTATCTATTTCACATGACAATTCTAACTAAACTTTATGTACTTATACTTTAACCCCCCGCGCGCGAGGGGTTAAAGTACACAATGAACGCACTTCTCCTTCTGTTCTATACAGTGCTACAGTGAACGGATTTTAAGTGTTTTCAGTATCTTAAAAGAGAAAATCGTTGTTTTTCTTAAGATTGATCCAAAGTTGTTGGAAATCTGTTTGGCATTTAAATCATGTCAAAACCGATAAAAACATGTTTTTAAGTTTACAAGGCTTTCAAATGGCGGCGTATCTCGTGATCTGAGCTGTCGGGGGATCAAGAGGACTCGGCTGTCACGACCCCAAACTTTTGTGAGGCCCTTCAAGAAACGTTACATGATAAATTAGCTGTTACTTCATTAATCTTTCAATGCGTTCCTTCGAAGCGTTTCTCTCGATTTTATATTCGATTCAAGAAGCAGTTTGGAAGACGTACTAGGAACTTATTTATTTATTAAACCTTCATGCAACACAAAGGTACAAATGCGAACTTAATGCCTTAGGCATTCTCTATGAGTCAACCAAGGGTGGTGAAGAGAAAACATGGCTAGCGCATAAAAAAAAGAAAAGATAATTAAGTAAACAAGGATACAAAAATGTACATATATAGATAAAATACTATACTAGATTCTGCCAGCGGTTTTGTCTGCGTGAATGTTGGTTATTGCGGATGCGAAGTCGAAGACGGATAAAAAGTAGCCTATGTTCATCTTTGGAGTTCAACTTTACTCCGTACCCATCAAAATCAGTTCTATAGTTTAACAGTGAAAGCGTAACAGACAGACAGAGTTAGTCAGAAATTTTTAGAAGCAGCTCAAATAATTATTGACAAAGGTCTGGACATTATATCCTAATTAATTTAATAATATCATAACTATGTACATATTATATTAAGTGTTAGTTATACCATCGCCTTGGACTAGTCTGTAAAGGTCTTATAATGTAATAAATAAATAAAAATAAAATTTATAATATTAGTTTAAATGGATTTATATGTATAAAGTAAAAGAAAGTAGATTACCTATTCTTGTATCGTAAAACCTGTAAAATGACTCCCTAGGTTCACATAAAAACAAATTGTTTTAGTCCCCTTGTAATCCTGGTACCAACATAGCATGGGTGTTTCGGGCATTGCTTTTAATTAGTTTAAGGATTTGAGCTAGTCGGCCATTTCTTATTGTGCCTATGCACACCTTTTTGGCGCAGTGGTAGAAAGAATGGCTGCTGCCTGAATGTCGCGAGTTTGATTTCCACATGAAACATATATTGGCATGGCTTACAGATATTGTTCCGGGTTTGTTTGCCTTATGTATGTGAGTTTACATGCTTGTGAATGCTCCCACGGTACAGGAGTAATTCCTGGTGAGGGGCAGAATTATAGGTTAAGAGGGTCACACGCCTGTCGTCAAAATCGAGCATAATTTAAAAGCTTGTTGCTTCATCTAACGCAATCCAACGCGATGTTTGATGAAGAGGCATGCAAAAAAAAAGAGATAACAACTGAAAACTCTTGGCATTCGGTAATTCCGTGATTCACTCGAATATTTCACAAAACTTGTTTCAGGAAATACTTGTATTTTTAAACCCTTAAAAGTTTTTGTAAAAATTATCGTCATTTAGAATCTTGATTAAATTTGCAAAGCTTCTATTGTTATACTTTTTTGACTTTTTAAATTTTTGAGTAAATTATGAAGTGTCAAAGTTCATGCAAAATAGCAGATTTTCAGAGATCTTTACTGGATTAGTTTTACACAAATTGATTTTAATAGAAGCCTAGATAATATCCACAAGACCCTTTTTTTATGTGGGAAAATCATCTAATGACAAATCGCGCTCTTGGGCGGAGCGAGAGATAGTGTCAGAGTTTTACTGACTAAAAACCCACTCCTGTTCCTTCTTTGCCTTCATCCCGGGGCCCCGGGCTTCGTTTTCACACTACCCGTGGCCCCAGTAGGCTTCGGCCCTGCTGGGCCCCTACGATTTGCTGATATCTCCCTGAGGCGCGCGTGGAACAATACGCGCCGTCGACGACTTGGGCTCGGTCCGGACAGTTACCGAACGGTCGGACGGCGAGCCACCCATTACCCGCCGTCCGCAAGCCCGCGCCTACGGTGGCCGGAAATCGGGATCGGAATCCCGGCGGCGGTTAGGGCATGAGGACCGTTGCCTCACGCGATCGGCCGCCTCCTTTGCTAGCATTACTGCTTAGCAGAAGGAGGCGACCGCCTGCCACTCCTCCTCACTCCGGACCATAGCCTGTACCAATGCCCGGCGCGAGAGATCACTGCCGCCGATCGCCCCCACGAGGACACGGCGTTGCTCTGCCCAGGCGGGGCACACCTCTACCGTATGCTCCACCATGTCCTCCGGACGGTCCACACAATGGCGGCACCCAGGCGTTTCTTCCGCACGAATTCGGTGCAGGAACCTCCCGAACTTACCATGTCCGGTGAGGACCTGCGTCATGCGGTAGGTAAGGACGCCATGTGGTCTTTCCAGCCACTCCTCAAAGAGGGGACTTACCGCCATAATTGTGGCGTGCCCAGCACTGGGTTGCGACAGTCGCTGTCGCCATTCCACCATGATCCACAAGACTGTGTTTCCAAAATATCAAATGAAAAATGTGTAATAACGTCATAATCGCGTAAGAGCGGTTGTATGAAAAACAGTGAAAATGTATGTCGAGTTGGCCCTATGTCGTCGAAGCGGCAACAAAACGACGGCAAGACGCTGCCGCTTCGTCGAGTTTCATAGTTTTGTATGTACCTAAGCTTCACGCAGGCGTACACCAAGCGTATTATGACGAATACGCGTCTATGAAGCTACGCGACCGTGGACAGTAGGTCTAAAACTTCCAGACTTAGAATTTTAGATCATTTTATAGACGAATGGTTTCAGATTCAAATGTATATTTAGTAGGTAACAGTGTATGATTATTCAATTTGATATCAATTAAAATAATGAGGCTGATTCCGTGAGCCTTCATTATCACAATTAGTTGACTGCCTAATTAATTAATTATATTATAAACGTCCGCTACCAACTGGACATTGCAATTGGATTACGATAGAATTAGTTTCGAATTGCTTTATAATGTCAAGCAATTAATTTTATTTTAATTAATTAATAAGACCACAGCATTTGAAAATTTCAATGGGTAGTCCGAAAGGGAACTCTGGGGTCCTGAAACGCAAGGCATAGAAGGAATATAGGTATGAGTTTAGTTAGTAAAAATCTAACATGCCCTAATACTTGGCCCTAGAGTGGGAGAAGTTATTGGATAATTTCCCACCTTAAAAAAAAGCATTTAATAATAATAATAATAATAATTCGTTTATTTTTTCTCACCACAATATCACATAAATTACAAAACTAAGACAAAGACAATAGACAATAATTGGGTTCATACTGTGGGAGACTGGTGCCTAAGGTAGGCTTTTGGCTTGTATTTCAGGTCACCAGGTCTTCCCCTCTTTTAATGGATGTGATTACAATATTGTATATTCATTAATATCTTTCAGACATGTTATAAACAAGTTTTGTAAATATTGTGCTTTGTTGTTCGTGAGTGTTTTGTGTATGTATGCATGTGTTTGTGTTTGTGTGCATGTGTATCTGTGTTTGTTCGTTTGCGTGGTACCACTACTCCGGGATATAAAATATTTCTTCTGTCTCAGTATAATTGAGCTGTTGAAAAAATTTAAAAATATATGAAAAAAAAAATCGCAGAATCTAAGTAGGTAAGTGCCAGCTTTGAAAAAAACACAAGGGTATTATAAAAAGGGTAAGGTCGTAAATAGGGTAGACCTTGAAAGGATCTCGTACGTACCAACTTATTTCACACAGATTATCATTGAAAAGTTTTTTGTGTAACGGAGATATACTTCTGAGGATTAAATATATTTTTTTGGGTTATTATTGCTTAGGGTACAGTTATGGTACTGTAGACTTTTTTCATGTTAAACAATTATTTATGTAGGTCTTTATAAGTTGTTGTTTATAAAAGTAAGGATTATTCCCAATTATACGAAAAAAACTTCTCTAGAAAAGTGTTTTTTTTCGTAAATAAATTTAATTAATTAATTTTTGCATAAAAAATAACGAATATGTCACATTAATATTATAAAGGCGAAAGTTTGTGAGTGTCCGTGTGTATGTTTGTTACTTATTTCTTTATGCATAATTACAAACATGAGCTTTTTCTGAGACATCTAGTATAAAAATATAGCAGTGGTAATCTAGGATACGAGTTATTCTAGTACCAAATATCATCCAAATCCATACAGCCGTTTGAGCTGGAAGGAGTAATAAATACACATAAACATACAAACTTCGTCTTTAGACTCGTAAGTATAAGTGTGATTCTGCCAGGTATCCACTGTAAACACAGAGTACTGACAGTGAAAACTACTATTTAGTTTTGCACTTAATAATTTACTTTAAATGTAGACTATCTATAATCTATCGTAATAGTGAAAACATCACGTAATATACGTCACAGTTAACCTTAGTTAAAGTTATCAATTACAACTCAAAATTAGATTGTTAATATCTTCTGACAGGCCAAATTGGACTGTCCTACTTTTGTAGACAAGAACATGCAGTCTCTCTTTATTTACATTTGAAATGTAAAATATGATCATAATATTATTTACAAAATATAAACCGACTTTTACCCAGAAAATCTGTCTATTGGTTGTATCAGTCATCACCATTCGTAGCGATGACTGACAGACATTAATCAAGTTTGGTTATCAAATTGGGATAACAATATATTTAAAATGTTCATGTGAAAAACATAATTGTATAAATTCAATTAAATACTAGTACTTACCATGGGTATACAAAGGCGAAACATGGTACTTGACAGCAGCCGTGCAGGCTATGGGCCCAGCACCGCCGCCCAGCTGCAGGCCGTGGGACAGCACTTGTACGATAGTGCCCACCACGGTGATGGTCCAGCCCCACCCTCCCTCAGGGTAATACCGGCGTGCCAGAGTGAGAGCAGCGCGCGCCCGGAGCGCCGCCGCCGTCTCAGCGCCCACAGTTGCGCCGGCACTCGCACACCTACCGCACCAAAACACTTTAGACACCAGAAACAAAACCCTTCTACCAGCACTCAACCAGTAGACGATATAAACTTCAACTAAATACACTGCACTAACCGACGAAACTGTGCCACTTCACGCGCCGCCTCATATCCTACACTCTTAGATCGACCCCGCTCCGGGTTTTCTTTGCACTTTTTTGGAAGTCTAACTCTATTGCCACTAACACCACAAGTACACAACAAGTCCTCTGGACGTAATCTTGCAGCCGGCTGGTATTTAGGCGCAAATCTTTCACGACAATCACATTCTGGAGTCCTCCATGACAACAGACGCTGTAGCAGGGATCGCCGTCGATGCGCTGAGTTCTTACCGGACTCGATAGTTTCTGTTTGGCCTGTGTCCAGAAGGAATGATGTGCAGCGATTGCTTTCTCGAGGTCCGACTTCAACCTGGCGTTTGTTCGTTGGTTGTTCATATGTAATTCTCTTTTGGCCATCTCTACTATGACTTGCATTAGTAGATACAAAACTTTGCGAAGCACAATTATTCTTATTTTCACCATGGCTTGGTGGGTCGTTTGGGGGTGCGAATCCATTTTTTATTCTCTTGACATCTGTGTGAAGGGATTTCCAAGTGGCGATAACTTCCTCGCGTGCCGGCGTGTCATTAAAATCCGGGACGGTGTAAGAGTCATGTATCTTGTCCACCGGCCGGCCGCGCTCGGGGTCTGACGGGACCGGCGCTACCCGCAGTCGCGTGGGCAAGCTGTCAGACCGGCGAAGCGTCATTGTCATTCAAATTGGGAGGTCTCATTTTTAAAGCACAGCTATTCATGTATTATTCACTTTCACTGCTTACACATGTGCAAAATTCACGAAACGGTATCTGAAACAAGAAAAAAATAGTAGTAGTAGCTAAATAGGATAATATGTTAAGAATATTGGCTAGGTGCGGCAGAAAAGTTTTTGAGATATCTGAACTTTGGCGAGAGTGACATGGGCTAAGATAACGACTTGTGGCCTTATTTCGTAAATAAATCATATCACAAATAAGGAAAAATAAAAAGCATTTTCTGAATACTTTATATGGTTAGCGTAGTGGGACCTAAGGTAAAATAATGCTCCGCTATTAATATTCTCATGAAATATTCATAGATTCACTAAATGTTATGTAAATAAGGAGATTTAGGAAATTGAAGGAAATAGTCCGATAGCTGTAAGGTGGGTAATGTTAAACATTTGTGTATCCGAAGTAATCCCCGGATGATTAATGATGATTAATCTGGCTTTGAAGAAGGCAATCTTGTAACAAGGACTATAAACGATGCAGTTATCAAGAACATTCAAGATATGCTGTATATTCTGTACAGTGTCTAATTTACAGTAATTTGAAGAAGCTAAGAATAAGATATCAATTTGGGCCAGATGCCAAACAATTAAAAGCTGTAATTTGTTACTGATAGAGATCTGATGAATAGTCTTGAAGGCTCTTTAAATCTTGGACATTAATTGCAGATTCGTCCTGATATACAGTCATGGATTTATAAGCTAATGAATGTCCCTTTGTGATACTAAGTACTTCGATTAGTAGGAGAAATGGCTTTCTAAAATAAAATAGATGCAATTTATTGAACATTCAAACAACTTTTATTTAAAAGTTAGAAAGTTGTCCACGCTGAAAAGTGATACAGCTTTTGTAGTGGTTTTTAAGTCCCCCACATTTCTGAAGTCTGGCAAATTTCCAATAAATAGACGATGTCTGGTGGTGGAAACTTTTGGAAATAAGAGAAAAAATTGTGGTTCTTCTACAGATTTTAATTTATAAAGAATAAAATTTACAAGCAACAAGTTAATTTTCAACAAAAAAACAAGACGAATAATGCATATTGCTAGATATTACTGATTTGATTCTCAGTTACAGTATGTAAACTAAACTTTGAAACAAACAAACAAATCTGTGAATTGAATATGAACTAACACTATAATGAGGGGTTGAATGTTAGAACTTTTCAGACATCATTTCATTTTGTTGGTCGTTCATTCAGTTGGTAATTACATTCGCGGATTCTTTTGTTGCCTTCGCTTTGGCAGACAATTGAATTTCAAATCTATTCTTTTTTATTCTGGAATGATCCCTAGACGAGCTACTATCGGTAGCTTTTATAGTAAATGCGCCAACTGCTGCCTGTATAGTAATGTGTCTGGGCTATGAATTTTAGGAGTGATATGCATCGATCTGGTAATGGCTTTACATTTTGAGGTAGACGGATTTTCATAGTAAAGTTTGATGTTGTGAGTAAATTTTCGTTTAAAATTTTTGTACTTAATGCAACAATTTTTAAATTAGTGTAACATACACTTATGCAAAGGAATGGTGTTGTTTAACAAAATTTAATGAGAGTATTTAATATATACCCAGATTAACCTTAGTCTTCTTTATGGAACTTTTTCTAGTACTTGTACAGTTTAAGAAGTTACATTTAAATTTTGTTTAAAATTAAGAATTTCTAATAAACTTTGAGTTAAACTGCTTTATGAACATAGTTTCGTGAGCGCTTAGACGTTTTTAAGTCTGATGATATGCAGTAAAACTTTTAAATAAATGTTCTTGCCTGGTCTCATATCAAATAGGTTCTCGAAACACTATCAAATTAAATCTCAAAGTTTTTCGGTAAATAGACGTGGTAAGTAAAGCAACTTTAATATTACCGTAGAATCAAATCGTAAATCCTTATTATTTTAAAGCTAAATTAATCCTTCGTTAATTAGTGTCATTACCACAAAATTTCATCAGTTACGATTAAATCTTATCTTCATAAAAGTTAACTATTTCTATCAACACGGCGGGAGGACCGGTCTCTATTTTCATCACCATTTCTTTTTTCATATTTTAGGTACCATCTTAAATAAAATTCATTAATTGTGTGTTCAGTAAAGTGAAAAGAGTGATAATAGTGAAATCGCAGCTAATTTTGTTTGGCAGAGCTAAATATTTCGACAAAACGCGCTGTTATCCACAGTGGAATTCCGACTTTGATTAATGCAGATATTCAAATCTCAATTTGGGACGACTGCCGACCTCATCAAGTATTCTTTTACCTAATGTTGCTTGGTTTTGGGCGTCCTATTAGTGGTCGCGTTTTAATTTTGTTGTTGAGCTACATAATATATTTATATTTTGATGCAGTTGACAGCACGCACACATAGATTTATAACAATAATAATAATCCATCAAAATCGTCTAAGGGGCCTCTTTGTGTTGGTTTCGACTCCTCGTACGCCTTCTAAAGGTCCAGGACCCCAGGGTTCTGAGTTAAACTAACCCATAACGTAATAATGATACTTTTTCTTGACACAAGTCCTTACAAAATGCTTAATAACAGTTAAGTTTACAATAATTAAAGGCGCACAAAAGTTGACACTCTGACTTCTAAACTAGGAATCCCTATGCCTTCGGAGTTAGTGTTCTACTGCCACTTGGACATTATAAACTCATATATAAGAATTTTAGAGCTGGTAAGCTGATATTGTACTAAAGAATGTATTATAACATAGTAAAAATTTAATTAAAAGTAAAATGACTGTGTGGTTGATTCAGTTTATGTGACTGGGAAACGTGTTTCTGATGTGAAGTGTGTGTGGGTGTGAATATAGTGGTACCGAAAGACTGTGTTTGGTTTAGTATGAGCTTGGTGCTTTTTATCAGACTAAAGATATCGATGACAGTATTACGTGTTTTGTACGGAATGTTATGAGTTATGTGAGATTTGTTTTTGGTTTCACCGTGAATACCATTAAATGAATTGACTTTATTTCAAACTCAATTGATGTTCATCAAGTACCGTCAATCAACTTCACTGCGCGTATTTTTTAGACATTTTCAATTCTTAGCTATGAATACTTTTGGAATTACTATTCTGCTTTGAGCTCAAAGATGAAGTGCTTTATACTGAATGGCATTTATTTTCAATAGAACTAGGCTTTAAAGTAGATAAATAACTATTGATTTTGAAAGCTCTGGCAAATGTATTTAAATTGGTTTGACTTGCTGCAACGTGACTTCGGCCTGAAGGAAGGGACCAGGCAATTTAGCTAGTGGATCCAGTGAATTCTGTAGGCAAACAACAATTATCGAATTTCGCATTCAATTTTATGCAAAGAGAAAATGTTTTCATTCGAAGAACTTTCAATAAATTAATGTACCATCTTCTGAAAGCAGTACATCAATGAATTGTCTTTATGAATGGCAGCAGATAATTAATCAATGTTATGAAGTGGGTTGTAGAATTGTTTGCTACTCATCGTTGAAGTCTGGAAGATGTTTGCGTGGGTAGGAACTAGCATCTTCTGGTAATAATTTTGTAGACAGTTCTCCGCCCACGCTTCCTGCAGATTTCTTCATTAGGAACTTTTGGCGAGAGAGATTGGGATAATCTCAGCAATTTATTGGATCTAAACATGTTGAAAGGTTGGTAAATATAAAAAGAAAGTAATTTATAGGACATGAACTGTCCAGCTGGGTAGTGGACTATTAGTTTAAGTCGCGGTGGCGACAACTCGTTAATCAAATGGTTAGTTCGTTGGTTAATGCTAGATTTAAACCAGAAATAGATGTGGAATTCAGTCGCATACTGTGTCTTTGTTTTATCCAACAACGATGTTATACTTAGGACTATTACATTATAATTATTTTTTACACTATCGCTGAATTTATTTTCTAATTAACTAATACTAAAACATGAAAAATAAAAACACAACTAATGAAAGCTATTTACAAAAATCTTAACTAAAATATGGTTTCGAAAAATTTCTTCCTATCGCTTAACTGGAAGTGTGTCTAAAAAACTGGTGGCACGTTGTATAGCAATGCTTAATTTCTATATTATTATTATTATTAAAAGCCAGGCCTGGAGCCACGCAAAGTGTCATATTTTAGTTAGGAATATTTATCATAAGTGTATGTATATAGTTTTAAATACACATATTATTTTTGTTTATTTATTTTTGTATATGGATATATGGATCAGAATGTTGGGCTGTGAAAAAGACGGATGAAAAAAGATTGCATGTAGCGGAGATGAGAATGTTGAGATGGATGTGTGGTGTGACGAGAATGGATAAAGTGAGAAATGAGTATATTAGAGGAAGTTTGAAAGTAGCGCCAGTGACTGAAAAGTTGAAAGGGAATCGTTTGTCTTGGTATGGTCATGTAAAGAGGAGAGATGAAACGCATGTTACTAAAAGAGTTATGAGTATACATGTGGATGGGTGGAGAGGGAGAGGGAGGCCAAAGAAAAGATGGATGGATTGTGTGAACAGTGATATGAAAGAAAAGGAAGTTAGTGATAGCATGACGGTTGACAGGATAGAATGGAAGAAAAAAACATGTTGTGCCGACCCCAAATAAGATGGGACAAGGGCAGGAAGATGATGATTTATTTTTGTATAAAAACATTAAATTATTTAAAAAAAAAATACTAGCACGCCAGTATCGAGTGTTATTATTACTGTTATATTTAGTTCTTCCTTGCCAACTTATACACATCAATCTTTTTTTTTGTGAGTTAATATATTGTCAACTAGATCCCTCATTACTGCGGCTAAGTTCAAGGCTGGAGCGGTGCCATTTATCTCGGCTCCCGACTTGTATTATGTCTATAAATTACTTATGGCAACTTAGCCAAAACCAAAACAAGTAATTTTATACTGATCGTTTGTAAAGGTTACAGTACAAGTTCGTCCTTCCTAACTTCTGAATTTATTACTTCGAGGCATAGCGGTATGTGTTGGTTACTTTTAGGGTTTCGTACCACAGTTGGTAAAACCGGAAGCCTTATAGGCTCACTTTGTTGGCTGTCTGTCAAGACTTTTTTTCTCAGGATAGTGTGAAGGTATAAAGCCAGGCCAATCCAGAAGGTATTAATACCAAATACTTAGGTTTGCCCTTTTGAGCAGTGAAGAAAATCAAACTTCAAAAATATTTTGCCACTCGCAAGGAAATCAAAAGCTATACGGATTCTGTTGACCTAGAATCCTGAAATTTGGCAAGAATCAAGGTCTCATAACACAAGTAAAAGAAAATGTCTGAAAACCGTGTCGTTACATCACATAATAATAACTTTTTTCTGAAAAATCTTTGAGAATCGATTCGGGCATCGATTCGAACTATATATATAGGTAAGTTAGTTCGGAACCATCGGTTTGCCAGTGTCGTATGTAGTATCAAATTAATATTACACGTGTGAATATGAGAATGAATCTATGAATAACTTTCCTGGGTATAAAACATTTACAAAATAATACAACATTCATTATAAAAAAAACTGGGCAGGTGTGAGTTAGGCTCACTAGTGCGTGAGCCCAACTTGCACTTGCCCAGTTTTTTTTTTCAGGGTTCCGTAAAAACTTGTGTGTATTGAAATATAGAACGTTTTTTTGCGACATAAATGGCCGTATCTTTTTAAGGTTCCGTACCTCAAAAGGAAAAAACGGAACCTTTATAGGATCACTTTGGTGTCCGTCCGTCTGTCTGTCTGGTTTTCTGTCTGTCAAGACCCTTTGTCTCGGGAACGCGTGGAGGTATCGAGTTGAAATTTAAGCCCTATACTCAAGTCTGCGGTCCCTTGAAGCTGTGAAAAAACCAAACTTATGAGTTAACGAACAAAAAAGATACGGCCGTTTATGTTGCAAAAAACGTATATTTCGACACTATCAAGGGAATAAAAACACATAGGGTAATTTCCGTTGACCTAGAATCTTGAAATTTGGCATGAAGCAAGGTCACATAGCAGAAGTATAGGAAAAACTCTGAAAAATGTAAATTTGTAGTTACGTCACAAAAAAAAAACTTTTTTGCGATTTGGAAAAATCTTTCTAACTCAATTCGGGAATTGAACTGTTTTCCTAGGTAAGTTTATACGAAACTCTCAGTGCGCGAATCAGACTCGCACTTGCCCGTTTTTTTCCATTAAGTTTGATTTTTTCACAGTTTCAAGGGCCGTAAACTTTAGTACTTATATGGTTTTAATTTCAATTCGATACCGCTACGCGTTCTCGAGATAAAGGGTCTTGACAGACAGTCAGACGGACAACAAAGTGATCTTATAAGGGTTCCGTTTTTTCATTTGAGGTACGGAACTCTAAAAATACACTTATAAGGGATAACAGGCACTAATTTCAGAAGTCCTGTACCTAAACTGGGATCTTATTAAGTCACTCTTCATAGAAGGAGCAGATCTAATTAACGTCAAGGCATCGCGACTGCTTACATTTGCCTCGGAATAACAAACGGGATTCTATTTTGATCCTAATACAATCTAAGATAATTCTATTGGATTTATACGAAGTACATAAACACTACTGTCTTGTTTAGCTTTTTTTTTGGGGAGGAAAATTATAATAATATTATTCCAACACTTTCACACAACGCCATCTAGCCCCAAACTAAGCAGAGCGTGTGCAATTAGTACTAAGGCGTGCAATATCGGAAGGTCCTCAATTCCGGAACTGAGATCCGATACTGGAGAGCTAATTCCGGAATTCCGGAACTGGTTCCGGAATTGATACCTTTTTCTTTTTTTTTTATGGAATTTTTACTTTTTGTTTCTTTCTATTTGTTTCAGTGTCCCTTCTCTAACAAGGAAACCAAAAAACTTCTTACAAAAAAGAAATAACCGACTTCACTACATAAATAAACATTAAAACGTACAAAGTAACTCTAATTTCAGAAGTCGATTTTTCTGGTATCGTTTTTATGTTATTTAACACCGACTTCCGAAATTAGAATTATTTTGTACTTTTTAGTGTTTTTTTTTGTAGTGAAGTCGGTTTTTTTTACTTTTGTAAAAGAGTTTTTTATTTCACACTCTTTAGTAGTGATATACTTATAGGCAGAGTTCCTACTTCATATGACAATTTCAATAAACCCAAACATTACTACGCTACATTGTTACATGTTTTGGCCGGATAAAATATGTGCTTATGTCAGATACACACCTCGGTCTTCTCTGTTATCATACATAGCTTTTTCTAATTTGACAAAGCTTGCGAGGTCAAAATTAATTGATTTCTTACAGGTTTTATATATTTAGCTATTTCCTTATCAAGCTGCTCTTGTAGAGTTAAAATATGAATATCGATATTCCGGAATTACTTTAGTCAATTCCGGAACTGAAAAATCAGTAAACTACCACTACTACCAGACACAGGTGAAATAATCGTGCTCATCACACAAACATTTGTCGTAGATGGGAATCGAACCTACGACCTCATATCAGTCGGGCCACTAACTACTAGATCAACCGGCCAATCAAATAATCAAATAACTTCTCTCGCTCTGGGTGGAGTGAGAGTATCAGATTTTTACCGACTAAAACCTACTAGTGTTCCTTTGTGCTTCAGTACTGCTATAACTCTTTCGAACAATCCCGCAGCCGTCGCAAGCATTGGCCCTAGCTGGCCTTGCCAATTATGTCTTCTCTAGCTAGAAAGTACAATTTGAACCTATTAGGATATCGCACAGCTGATGGAAGGTCACAAAGGACATCTCACGCCAAATCCAAGTTTTCGACAATCGCTGTCTCCGTCGCATCCTCGGTATTTACTGGCCCGAGACGATATCCAACATAGAGCTGTTGAAAAAATGCCACGAGAGCCCAATCGACCGCCAGATCAGGCGTCGCAAGTGGAGATGGATTGGCCCCACGCTTCGCAGGGATCCCAATCACATACCCAAGCAAGCGTTGGAGTGGAATCCTCAAGGAAAAACAAAGCGTGGCCGTCTCCATTCAACTTGGCGTCGCACCGTATTGAAAGAAGCGGCGAGCAACGGAATGATGTAGAGCGAGGTGAAGCGTGCAGCTCAAGACCGTTCGCCACGGAGGATTACTATGGACGCCCTCTGCCCCCGCTAGGGGACACAGGAAATTAAGTAAGTCAAGGCATTTCTGATAGAAACGTAATGGTTTTCTTTTTAATTTTATCCAAATATCATCATCATTTCAGTCCAAAGACGTCCACTGTTGGACATAGGCCTCCACAACTGTTGCCACAACTGTGCGTCTCGCATCCATCGGATTTCCGCGACCCTCACCAGATCATCGGTCCACCTTGTGGGAGGCCTTCCAACACTGCGTCTTCCAGTAGGTACACAGGCGCCACTCAAGAACCTTTTGGCCACATAGACCATCATCCAAAAAACATAAGTAAATAATATTGCAAAATTAATTGATAAATCATTTTGCTTCTATAATTGATTAAATTATGTTTAACAGGTAATTGCATCACTTGACTTGAGTTTAAGGGTGGCAGTCGGTATTGTCCTCCATACACATATTAAAAAACAAAATCCCCAACCTCATCAGCCCGTCTGATTGTTCGTAATAAATCCAAAAGCTATTTTTGAATATATTTACTCGAAAACCCGTTCTTATCCACGGCACGCAATTTACTGTTTTTCGGACTAGAGCGGAAAAGTGCGCTCATCCCCGCCACAATTTATTACGTTTACTAAGCCTAGGTCGATGGCGTATTGTATTCCACGCGCGCTCCAAAGAAATCTCAGCAAAATTAACGGGGTCAGGTAAGGCCCATGCCTGCCTGTCTGCGGATTGTTGAAAGGAGTTACCACGTCCTCCCAAAAGGGCCACTGAAGGAACATTGTGGGTTTTAACCAGTAAAAGTCTGGCACTTCTTCCCGCTCCACCCAGATCAGGAGAAGTTATTTGATAATTGCGCATGTAAAAAAAAACCTATAAAATACAATATAAAATACAAAAAACGTAAAAAAAAGGTTTGGAAGTTATGATGCTCATAACTTCTAAACTTCCATAGTTCGACACTAATTTTTGCATCATTGAGCGTAAGTGTACTTATAATAATTACGTTACATATAAAGATTACAAAATAGTTACCACACTTAAATAATTTAATTCTAAACAAATAAATTCAGCAGTTTTATATGAAAAAAATGCTGATATCTGTATACCCAAAGGTCTGTTCATAAAATTTTACGAGCTGCTTTTGTTTATAAATCATCGTATGAGTATGTACCTATTCATCTGTGCAATAGCTTCTTGATTCTCACCATAGCGTTTTTAACTTTAGCATATGATGTAGGATGAGATGGCGTGTATTCTCACCTACCCGTCAACGAGTTCGAGCCACCGACCAGTGCACCCTTAATTTGCGACGCATTGATAATTTATTTACTTCCAAAATCAATGGGGGAAGGAATCAGGGAGGAAGAGGGGGTTTACGAAGGTAAACCCTTTGCATTTATAGGTTCAAATAATATTAGTACTAAGAACTACGTCTTCGTCTTCCCGGTCACGCTTAATCTATATATATAAATATATATATATATATAAAAGCGAAATACCACTCACTGATTAATCACGAAATCTCAGGAACTATAACACCTAAAAACTTAAAATTTGGCAGGTAGGTTCCTTATATAGGGATATCTGCTAAGAACGGATTTTACGAAACTCTACCCTCTGAAATCTTTTTTTTTTTTAAAGTTCTTAATAACATTTGCAGAAGTTCTTTCATCATCATCATTATCATTTCAGCCGAAAGACGTCCATAGTTAGACATAGGCCTCCCCCAAGCGTAGCCACAACGACCGGTCCTGTGCGTCTTGCATCCATTAGATTCCCGCGACTCTGACCAGGTCATCGGTCCACCTTGTGGGAGGCCTTCCAACACTACGTCTTCCGGTACGCGGTCGCCACTCCAGAGCCTTTCGTCCCCATCGACCATCTGTTCTACGTGCAATGTGCGCAATGTGCCACTTAAGTTTGGCGATTCTTCGACCTATGTCGGCAACCTTGGTTCTCCTGCGGATATCTTCATTTCTGATGTGATCATGCGAGGAAACTCCGAGCATAGCCCTTTCCATTGCCCTTTGGGTGACTAATTCTAAGTAAGAAGTTTAAGTAAGAATTTCTTTGGAAGAAAATATTCAAGACACTCAAAGTCTTGTAAGATTCCAATGAAATTAATAAAACGGTATTCTAATTAGCAGAACTCGGGTTTAAAACGGTAATACCCAGCTAGACGAGGCGTTTTCTTGGATATTATGTACTTTATAATCACTTTAAAAGATTTCATTTTATAAAGGGACTACGGTTGTCTGAATCTGAAGTTATTATTAGATTCCAACAAACTAAACGTGAAAGTTTAATACGATTTTAATCCTTATAATAGCTCCTCGGATTGTTGTTGTTATTGAGAATATGTTATCGAAATATCTATTGTTTTCGTTAGAAAGCATTCTGGAATCTGGACCGTTTAATAGAATGGTTCAACGGTTTGCTGTAAACAAGCTTCACAAAGATAATATGTTGTTGAACGAAGTTTCAACAATACTAATATTTGCAAAACAACTAAAACAGAAAAAATATATAGGTATAAAACTGTTATAATTTTCAAGCTATCAAACTAAATAAAAATAAATCTGTATCTTTATCTGTACAACGTGGCAATGCCGCCAGCCTTTTGGGCACACTTCCAGTCGACAACTATGCGGAGGACTGGTATGACGCCTTATTTTAGTTAGTAGTTTTTGCCTTTAGTGTATACATAATTTTAATTGGTTAAGTGTTTTTATTGAATCTGTATCATACCCAAAATAAAATAAAATATAGACCCTTATCAAATTACTAAAAGTAATCCAAAATATGGCGTCGAAAAACTCCTCTGCATCGCTGTCGACTTTTAATGGACCCAAAAGACTGGCGGCATTACCATGCTGTATGATAACGCTTATTCTTTGTCCAAGGTAAAAACCAGCCCCTATATTGTTGTTATGGCTGTTATTAGTTTATTTCAGTCTATTTAATGTAGAAGAATCGCCAATCTTAAGTGGCGTGGGCTGGGCACATAACAGATTTTCAATGGGGCCGAAAAGTTCTGCCCCACTAGCCAAGTTACAACCGTTTCGTTTCGATTCTTTTTTCGTCGATCGCCTCGAGTCGGCTACGCCTCCGATTCCTTTGTTCTGACGTCATCTCAACGCTGAATCACGTGGTCAGAACCAAGGAATAGGAGGCGTGGCCGACTCCAGGCGATCAACGAAAAGAGAATCGAAACGAAACGGTTGTAACTTGGCTAGGAGGGCTGGAGTAGCGACTGCTTACCGGTAGACGCTGCGATAGAAAGCTTCTTACAAGGTGGATCGATGACCTGGTGAGGATCGTGAGAAATCAATGGATGTGAGCTGATGCACAAGACCAGTCGTTGTGGCGACACTTGGGGGAGGGAGCTCTATGTCCAACAGTGGACTACCTTCGGCTGAAATGATGATGCTGATTTAATGTAAATTAGAAGTGTTAACTAGACAACTAGATGACATCGTTATAATTGGGCTTTTTTTAAGGTAGGATATCATTGAATGACTTCTCTCGTTCTATGGCAGAAAGGGAGAGCGTTTCAGACTTTTACTGATTAAAATCAATTGCCCTTGGCATCCTGAGTCCGATCACGAGTAAGTCTTTGATCTTAGTTATGATTGGGTTAATGCCTCAGTACAAAATATAGAAACATTAAATACAAATAATTTGATAAATTAGAGAAACTCATGGCTAAGTAATAATATCGCGAATTGATCCTTAAGGTTTAGCATTGCATAGCTGAGGTCAGTCTGTGGTTGAGTCACCATCTTAACATACAACGATTCCTCCGTGCCTTGAAAAGCAAAGCCAGTTGTTCCGTGTGTCATTTGCGAATTTTTGACAGTTGTTACGGACAGTCAGAAGTCAGAAAATCTGACGCCACTCCGTGTTATCCAGTTACTGGGTTGTGGAGATCAGATAGACAGTCGCTTCATGTAAAATATTGGTATCCAGCTGCATCTACTTTTACTTGAAACCGACTCCAAATTAGTTGGGTAATAGCTAAGCAGATAGATTGAATTGGATGATTTTCCCGAAGTTGATGGCAATTGGCTCGCCCCGTTTTATGTGAGACATAAACATAACTATTGGTGTACTATGAGGTACAGCTCTACCTAGAACTTTCGGAAATGTTGGCGCGATCTCACATGAATTCTGACGGATAACTCGAACTATAAATCTTTTAGATTCTTTTTCTTAGATGAATGTATTCCTGAAACATTCACGAATTGAATTGTTCACGAATTTCAACATGTAAACGTTTCTAAAGCCAATCAATGTGGTAGATAGTCATCGTTCTCAGTTTCATATCAGTTAATATAGTTCTCTTCATAAGCGATTTACGGTCGACCTCACCTCACCGATATTACTTTTTATGGTTGTGTTTAACTTTGACAGCTGCAACAACAACAAAATCAACAACAACTCTCAAGCGGTCATATTCATTCTGTTAATATTATCTATACTTTATAATAGTTGCTTCGTTTTAGCTTGGCAATAGCGGTCATTGCCCTTTCTGTTTAAATATCTCTTTGTAGGAAACCGAACAATAATCTTTGTACCAATAAATCGTTGTAAGTCAAAATTGATGAATAATGTGATATGATTGATTTTCAGTAAGATTTTATGTCCCTAATTTTCGTTTGTAATGAATAAACTCAAAAAACTACTGAACCAATTTTAAAAATTCTTTTACCAGTAGAATTTTACTTTATCACTGAGTGACATAAGCTCTATATTTTCTACTTTCATACGAGCGAAGGCACTAGTTGTAAATAAAAATATATTCTTTCCCTGGTTTCATTATTTGGAGTCTTCTTATTTTTAACTGAATTTTTCAGCGCCAAGTTAATGTTGGTTCTGATAATTGGTTTTGCTTAAGGTCTATAATAACATTGATGCATCAAGTCAAAGGTGTGCAGCTTTTACCTCTTTTTTCCGATTATGAAAATAAAAGTCTCAATAAGTGTAGGTCAATGATCACTACTGCCATGCTAAACCGCAGCGACTATATTAACAGTTCTGAGTTGAAATTGGAATAGATATTGATATTAAAATACTTCGTCATATGTCGTTTGAAACTAGGATAAATAGTGTTTTGCGGACAATATGTGGGCAGAATGCCACTTAATTACGTATGGTGAACTTGATATGGAGATATTTACAATATTATGCTCAGAATGAGTCACTCTATCAATTGCCACATTAATATAGATATCGTTTTTAATATGTATATTACTTGGTTCGGTTTCATGACCTAGATATTAATTGATTGACGTTATCGGGGTGGTATTGTTTTATGATATTATTGCAGTAATAAAAATATTCATGAAGTTTGTATTTTATGAACTGTGATATCAACTGTAGGTTGTATAATCCACTTGTAAAAGCAGAATAAATCTATGTTATTCGTTATATTAGATTTGCTGTTTAATCCTGGTTGTAACTATTTCCTGGATGGTTACCCAATCAAAGCAATGTTACAATTTCAAACTATGTTATGTGTTTTCATACTCTATATTGTTTCTGGGAAACATGGCTCTCAATTTCAGGAGTTGAATAGCTCGTAGTGGTTATTGTCTCATTCTGAAAGCAAGTGTTTTCAGAAAACAACTGAATTCTCAGAAGAAAATTTAATTCACACAATTACAATTATAAAATAGAACTTCTATTGTTCAGTGTAAAATGAAAACTGCAACACAAATTGAAGTAGTAATATTACACACAAATCTTCCTCGTTTATTACGGATGCTAATTAAACAGACTTCTTTTTAATAACATTATTCGCATCTAAAAATCTACTTTGCATTCTAAATGATTAAGTTGGCTACAAATAACGAGCGTCTGAATGATGCTATTTTAACTAGTTGGCATTTGCCACCTGGAAAACTCTAAACAGACTCCGCACCCAAGTTGGGCGCAGTAAAGACAATCTCCACAGATGGGGGTTCTCGGACGGTTCCTATCTTCAGTGTTTGTGCGGCGTCTCTCCGCAGACCATGTCCCACCTTCGATCCTGCATCACGTGCCCTGTTACCTGTTCAACTAGGGACCTAATGACAGCATCAGCCGAATACTGGGCCAGGCAAGGAATTTAACTAGTTTTGCCATCGATACGCTAAGAAGAAGAACTAGTTGTTATCCTCTTTGTAATACACTTTCTGGGTGGTTATAAAAAAAGAACACGAAGACTTTTCTCCCGTCCTAGCCTTCTAGCCTAACTTATCCATGTTGGAGTACCCTACAAATTCGATCTCGCTTCGCTCGCTCTTGGACCAAGATTATTTAGTTGGCGTTGTAAAAAAGACGAATAAGTTTATTAGAGGCTATCTCATGTTCCCGTTAACAAGTTAAATCACGTGACCAATAAAAAAATGTTTGACTTGACTTATAATTTCTCGTACTTTAACTCTTTCTATAAATGAAAACATCAAATCCTGATCAGATCGATCAGGCTTTTTACGACTTTTATTCATACTGGACAAAAGTCACGATTGGTGCAGTGGCTGAGCGGTTGGCTGCTGAGCTGCATATATTGAGTGCGAATCCCGCACGGAACTAGTATTTATATGGCTTGCTGATAGTTCGTTGTTCTGGGTCCGGGTGTCTTGTGTTTGGGAGTTTACATGTTCGTCAACGCATTTACGATACAGGAGTAATTTCTATTGTGGGGCAATGTTTAAAAAATAAAATACTATGTAGAAATGTTAAAGTATAGTCTATACATATAATAAAATTGTAGAAAAGTGGTGTCTGTACAATGGAAATATATAAAAAAATAGCAGGGGTTGTTATTATATCGATGCCGAACCCGAGATTGTAATTTTTTTTTTGTCTGTTTGTCTGTTCGTCTGTTTGTCTGTGTGTTTGTGCACGCTAATATCAGAAACGGCTTATTCGATTTAGATGCGGTTTTCACTAATATATTTGAGTAAGCTTCACTTAACATTTAGTGTTTATTTCATGTCAATCGGTTCATAAATAAAAAAGTTAGTTATGTCAATTTAAAGAATCACGGCGAACATTTGTTAAGGTATTCTATCAAAGTACGTACACCCCTCGCGCCTGCGCGTTCGTGGCTATATAAAGCGCGCTGCCATAAGGATTCAGTTATTCGTAGCGAATGCACGTATCCTGGAGAGTATAAGCGAATAGTTGCATTCGATTATTGCGATTCACTTGAATACTGACTGTTTGCATATTTCATTTATTTATATTTTAGGGTTTGGAGGTTAGGTTCTTTTTCTTAATTTTCTTTAAAATTTTGTAATTAAATATTGTTAGTATTCGGTATAGGTTAGGCGGTTCTTTCCTTGAGTTTTGGGTATTTACTTATCTTAATTTTTATTTAGGGTTTGTAAATAAATATTGTAAGCATTTGTTATAAGTTAGGCATTTCTTTCCTTGATTTTCGGTATACTTATCTTAATTTGTATTTAGGGTTTGTATATAAATATTATAAGTATTTGGTATAGGTTAGGCATTTCTTTTCTTGATTTTCTCTATAAAGTCTAAGTTCATAAGCTCAGGTTAGTAATTAATTTTTCTAGCAATTGTTTTGTTTTATAAAGTTAGCATACACAGATGATATGAGGTTTCGCATTGATGAAACTATGTTGCATAGGTTTTCATTAAGAACAACTTTTCCTTGTTCCTGCGGATACACACCGTTACCAATCTCAAGTAGCAAATCTGAAAATTCTTGAGCATTTCGTTGCCTCCAATTTGCGCACGCATATTTAATGTCAAATGCAAAGGGATAATGTAATGCCACAGTTCTTTGAGAACTCTTTAGGCAGGCTCTAACTTCATCAGCCCTGGTCCCACGTGGTATTACAGGGAGAGTCTGACGAAAATCGCCACAAAAAAGCATAGTAATGCCACCCATGGGTTGATCATTTTGCTTGACATGACGTAAAGTTCTGTCTACTGCTTCTACTGCTTTTCGATTGGCCATTGTGGACTCATCCCATATAATAAGGCTATAATCACGAAGAACCTTAGCTTTATCGCTGTTTCTTGAAATATTACAAACAGGGCTTTCTGTGCGGTCTAAATCGATCGGAATTTTGAACATTGTATGAGCAGTTTTCCCACCTGGCAACAATGTGGCTGCTATGCCTGATAAAGCGACAGCAAGCGCGATTTTACCTTGGCTTCGTACCTTCGCCAAAATAACTTTCGTAAGAAATGTTTTACCCGTTCCACCGGGTGCATCTACAAATAGCATTTCTCCCAAAGTACTATCAACGCTGCGGTACACCCGATCAAATATCAAACACTGTTCATCAGTTAGCCTCGAGACATCAGTTTGTAAAATTTCGGCCAGGTCAATTGGATCATAGTTGGTTTCCATCGCGTAATCTCTAGAAGGAGAATCTACATGCTACCCAGTAGAATTTTTAGAATCCCTCAATGCTCCTGGACTACCAGCACATACAATAAAATTAAAAGTAGGCGTACCCATAATGCTTCTTAGAAATTTAAGCCCCCCAAAACTTTGCAATGGCACCAGGTTAAAAGTGACCAATTTACAACGAAATCTGATAGAAGCAGAGATTTTAACAGGGTGTGGAAAAGATGAAAGTGTTTTCATTCCTCGGATTCCTCTCATTCCAAATAATTTTCCATTTAGTTTTAAACGAGTCCAGTTTCCAGTCAGCCTATGTTTAGCGATGACAATTAATAAACCCCAAGGTCAGACACTGAAAGTTGTGGGTGTAGATCTAAGTATCAGCTGTTTCTCGCACGGTCAGTTGTATGTGGCTCTGTCACGGGTTAGCAATCCTAGAAGCCTGTATGCTTTCATCCCCGATGGCCATACGTCAAATATCGTATACAGAGAAGCATTACTGTAAAGTAAATTTTTAGCTACCCAAACGACGGTATATGTAATTCAAAATATGCTGTCCGTAAAGTCACTATTCCACGCGGACGAAGTCGCGGGCACAGCTAGTCATCGAATATGTACGGCTAAAGTTGAAGTACACTCCAAGGGTGCAGTTGCTGGAGTCGCACCGGAATGTCAATTTTGTAAGGCGTTAGTGATGCGAGTACCGAACTGTTTTCTGCACCATTTTATGGAAGAAGACTTTTGGCCAGACAGCGTGATATTCCGTCGCTTCTGTGGACTAGTACCACAGGTCAGCACCAAGATGATATAGTGCAAAGTGAAGTGTTACTAACATAGTTTTAAATATATGATTTAAAACTATGTTACGTACTAACAGAATAATTTAATATAGTTATGAATGTTTTTTCATTTTTTTTTTTTTCGGGTGGGAAAATCATCTAATGACATCCCCCGCTCTTGGGCGGAGCGGCAGATAGTGTCAGACTTTTACTGACTAAAAACCCACTCCTGTTCCTTCTTTGCCATTTTTTTTCCAGGGCCCTGGGGATCTCTTTCGCATCACCCATGGCCCCAGTAGGCTTCGACCCTGCTGGGCCCCTACGGTTGCTGACATCTCCTTGAGGCGCGCGTGGAACACTACGACGACTTGGGCTCGGTCCAGACTGTTACCGGACGATCGGACGGCGAGCCACCCATTGCTCACCGTCCGCAAGCCCGCGCCTACGGTGGCCGGAAATCGGGATCGGAATCCAAATCCGATGGTTGGGGCGTGAGGTCCGTTGCCTCACGCGATCGGCCGCCTCCTTTGCTAGCATTACTGCTTCGCAGAAGGAGGCAACTGCCTGCCACTCCTCCTCGCTCCGGACCATGGCCTGTACCAAGGCCCGGCGCGAGAGATCGCTGCCACCGATCGCCCCCACGAGGACACGGCGGTGCTCTGCCCAAGCGGGGCACACCTCTACCGTATGCTCCACCGTGTCCTCCGGGCGGTCCACACAATGTTGGCACCCGGGCATAGTTATGAATCTTAGTCTATAAGGTCTTTGTGATATGGTACTGTTTTTTTTTTTTTAATTTATATAAACCAGTGCTAGACTGTGATCCCACCTGATGATAAGCAGAGATGCAATCATTGATGGTGAGGCGCACTAGTTTATTAAGAGCCTATTAACTCTAGCCTTGAAGACACCTAAATTATAGTTGGACGGGAAGACTGTTACCTGAAATAAAATGATTACTTATTATTATGAAAATGATAACTTTAGACTGTATATAACTAAACACGTTTCTGTCATGGAATTCTACTGAAGCATGTTATAATAAAGAGATCAAGATGTTAGTTGAAAAATGGCTTTTTGTTTTGAAAATTTTCTTAAAACATTTAAAAGTTTTTACATTATTCTTTTTTCAGCTAGAGCTGAAATCTAATTAGATATAATTAATTTGATAGTACAACCTTTTTTGAAAGTTATTGTTAGCACCGACCATAATTTATTAAAAATGTTTATTGTGTAACTTTTGTTATTAAAGTTTCTAAGTATTTAGACAGCAGTTACAAACGCAGTACTTTGTCTTGTAATTAAGGCTGGTTGCTTAATTCTAATTTATCGTTTTGTTAAAAAGTTCATTGACTTGGCATTACAAAAAACCGGCCAAGTGCGAGTCGGATTCGTGTATCTATAAAAATGGCAAAAAAAACCATGTCTATTGTATGGGAGCCCCTTAAATATTTATTTTATTCTGTTTTTTAGTATATTTGTTGTTATAGCGGCAACAGACATACATCATCTATGAAAATTTCAACTGTGTAACTATCACGGTTCATAAGATACAGCCTGGTGTCAGGCGGACAGACAGGCGGACGGCCAGCGGAGTCTTAGTAATAGGGTCCCGTTTTACCCTTTACGGAACCCTGTAAAAGCTACCAGGCAGGGATGTCACCTACAGAGACTTTTGAAAGAGTTACCGTGGCTCTAGAACGTGAAGGGCAAAAGAAGGAACATAGGTGGATTTTAGTCAGTTTAAAAGTCTGACACGCCCTCTTGCTCCACCTTAAAGCGGACGAAGTTATTTGATGATTTACCTCCTCAAAAAAGGCAGGGTTGTCTTTTGAAAATTATGTGTCCCATTTTATAGTTTTTAATATAAAATGGGACACATCATTTTCGACTTGTCTAACCAGAAATCACGATAGTTGAATTGATATAATATTCTTTCTGGATTTTCTTCAATATCTAGCAAAAACAGAAATGGGAACAAATAATACAATGTTACATAAATCTGCTAATGGATTTAACGACGACATAAAATAATACTCGATAGTTGGTGAAGTCAATTTGCTGCGCACAAGAACAATAAGTAATTATGTAGAAGAAGGACAAATCAGAGTAACATACTAAGGGAATAAATACACTTATCGATAAGTTTTAATTACAATGCTGTGTTATATAGATTGGTTCCACTAAGTAACGTGGACCTACTTGATGGCGAAATTGGTGGGGAGAATTAGCTTAGTCCAGGGCAGACCCAGGGGATAGGAAGAGGTGGAAAAGGTAGGGCGGCCTATATCTAAGCAGCGGAAGTCAAACTGCACCCGCAGCCCCCGACACAAGTGTACGTGGAAACACTGGGGTGGACACTGCTCACTGAACAGACACTTCTTCGCAATAAATATCACGGATAGTCCTCTGTGGCAGAGGATGCATGCCATGGCTCACGCACAATGGTTCGCCAAGGACTAAGTGCGGAAACCAGACCACAATAGATAGATAGATATACACCGGGGTGGTTGTAGTCAGTAAGAATCTGGCATCACAACCATGAGGATTTCCACCATGAAAAAAAAGGCTTATACCCAAAATGGGGTCCATATCCTAAATTAGCCGAATATTCGACTCGACTGGAACGGAACCGGCGTTTTTAAGCTGACAGTTGAGATAGAGACCTGAAAAAAATTCTGTATCTTACTAGGGGCGATTGAAAAGTTCGTAGCCTAACGTAGATCGAAACGTTATATATTTTTCGAACTACCCTCATTTTAACTCATTGAATGCCCGGTGCGCGGATCCACGCGAGACACAATAGCTTTTTAATTGTGTCTCTAATTACGGCATATGAAAGGCTAATGCTACATTATTCAATAGTAATATTATAAAATTTCATTTATTTATTTACATCCGTTATGATTTTATCCGCGATCCCGTCGAACAAGTAGTGACGATTTTTGATAATGGATAAATATAGAGTGCCGCGCAGTTATTAAATATTTGAATATGAAAGGTTTAACATCAAAAGAGATTTATGACGACAAGTTACAAACTTTAGGAGAATCAGCGGCTTCATATGCTACCGTGAAAAAATGGATGGCGTAGTTCAAACGAGGTCGAGAGAGCGTTCAAGACGATCCTCGTCGTGTGGTCGACCATCAACGTCAACCACCGGCAATAATGTTCAAAAAATTTATGATATGAGTTTATCTGATCGGAGATTGTCTGTTAAGGAGATTGTCTGAACGAACTCATCACATAATCACCAAAAAATCACACTTTTCCAAGGTGTCTGCGTGATGCGTGCCTCGGCTGCTTTCAGTTGAACATAACCGCGTTCTATTGACGATTTTCCGAGATTGCTTAGAGCTATTTAAAACTGATTCACAGGAATTTGTTGGAAGGTTTGTGACTATGGATGAAACCTGGACACATCACTATACTCCAAATGCAAAAGTTCAGTTTAGACCAGGATTTCATATTCCTAAAAACGCAAAAGTAGTTTTATCCACCGGAAAAGTAATGGCTTTCTGGGATTCGAAGAATACAATTATGGTGGATTACTTAGAAAAAGGTAAAACTATAAAAAGTTTTGTTTCACCAGGATAGTGCGCGAGTTCACATTTATCAGTTCAAGGCATGGCAGAAATCCATCAATGCGGCTTTCAATTGTTACCCCACCCCCGTATTCACCTGATCTAGCTCCATCAGACTTTTATCTATTTCTAAAGTTTAAAATCCATTTAGGAGGTCAAAAATTTTCCACAAATGAAGAGGTCAAAGCTGGTGTCGACGCATTTTTTGAGGTCTTAAATTAAGATTTTTTAAAGCTGGAATAGAAGCGTTACCAGGCCAATGGAGAAAGTGCATTGAACTCAGAGGAAATTATGTTAAAAAAAAAATAGTTTTTCATAATCATTTCTGGTTAGGCTACGAACTTTCACACTCCCCTAGTATGTTAAAATTTTTGTTTTTGTCTATATTTGCATTTATTAAACATTTTATTAAAGTTATAACTATAAAATTAAGCATAAAAGTAAAAAATAGTTAAGCATAACAATATATAAATGTTGTTTTTAAGATTTGACTGTATTTCCTTTTTTCTTACTTTATATCAAGGCTCACGTTTGAAACTGGAAGAAGAGGCAAGCATTGGGTTATGGTTTGGGTTTGCAAAAGTACAGTTGCACTCTACCAAAGTTAAAGTGTCTAAAATTTCTTTGTTGTAGAAGTTCAATAGTCCACAACTAGTTTATTCAATACTTTAGATCTTATGCTACCAATTAAATCAGTTATGATAAACCATTGACCCTCTTCTACAAAGAAATTTTAGACATTTTAGCATTGGTAAGGTGGAACTGCACTTTTGACCTCTGACTGTACATAGGTACAAATTTTTGCCATTATTATTATGATTACTTTTGTTTTTAACGCTTTTACCATCGGAGATATTAAATACAGGTAAGTACTAGTATATATCTCTCTGAGAGGTGATTCTTTATTGTGGTGTGCAAATAAAAAAGCTGTTATACCCGAAAAACCTTTTATCATTTTATAAATAGGTACCTTTTTCGCAATAACTTAAACAAGTGGTTATAAAAATACATTTTTGGAACAACAAGGCTTAACAAGGTCTGGGTATGAAGCCTATGTTTTATTATACTTATGGCTACCCTTTTATGGAAGGCACTTAGGTAACATAGACATTTTTAACTTAACTGTTTTAATCACAAAAGGTAAGCTTATGTTTTTTTTTTTAATGTTTACCTCACTCTTGTATCGTGTTATTCACAAACATGACATAAACTCAAATAGTATCTGCAAGCTATATAAATATCAGCACCGCACCGAGTGGGCCAAAAATGCTACTGCATCCTGTAGTGCTTACGACGCGGCTGTACGTATATATTTCGCGTCTGGATCACTCTACGAAGATTGAGGAAGTCGTGGAGTATATGAGAATTAAGATTAACTGGACTCTGAGGGTCAAAAGGTTGGAATCGCGCCACGATATCAACTTCAAGTATTATGTTACGTGTATAATTATAATTTATTGTATTTGTGATATTTTTAATATGTAAGTATTAGTTTAATATTTTGTAAAATTGTAATATTATATATTTTATTTAGGGGCCTTAGTTGCCTGATAATAAAGTAATAATAAAATATAAGCAACTTAACCACCAACCGCCCATACCTTGATGATTTTGAATACGAAATGGTAACAAACAAGTTTTTACATCAGTCTTTTTCAGAAGTTATTTGTGGTGAACATTTTCAGCGACCCTCAATTAAACTTGCCAAAAACATTTCGTATAACAATACGAACTGTTTAAAAGTTACCGCCGAACTACTCCATAACAATTTTGTATTGTAGCGAAATAACTTGGCGAAATTTGACAGATGGCGCCAGTGGGAGTCGCTGGAAACTAACTTGTTTTATTAATTAATTAGATATTTATGACACCTTTGTATTTTAGCTGGTAGTTAAACTAATTTTTGTTTTACCTGTTAAGCGATAATTAATTCCCAAACTATCTTTTTCTCGTTTATTTAATAATAATAATAAATTCATTTATTTTAGGCTTGGGATACCCATAGATAAATTACTATTTGAAAAAGTTAAACGATTCGGACTGAGCGGTTTACCTCATCGTTTATACCGCGTATATCGAAGGACTGGAACAATATTTGCCTGCTGCAGTCTTCCCGTCTGATTAAAAAAAAATTCCATGACAAGTTCAGTAGTTTTTGATCAAGTCTTTTTAATTATGAAAGAGAAAACCCATTCCTGCAAAAAAACGCAAACTGTCAATTACAATGTTCCTCCTAAAAGAGGTTGATATTATATTATGATATATTTTCTTAATCTTTTACTTAACGTTCTTAATTAGAATAAATTTAATCAGTCAACAAAACTGTGGGACGCTAGACTGTCTCTTCCCATCTTCGCAGTCCCATGGAAGGACTAATCACAGAAGGATTATGGGAAACATGAACCCACCCACACAGACTAAATATTAATGTGGTGGGAAGTTGGGAACTTTCCAATATTAATATTTTAATACCCAAATGAACAGAACAATTTAAAAGTGATTATTGTGAGTGGGTAGGTTGTCACTTTGTAAATACCCATAATATTTAAACAGGCCTGTAAACTTACATCGTCGTAACCTACGTTATCTGTTTATCTAATTAAAAAACTACTTACGTGTTTACTCAGCAAGGACGAAATGTTGAAAACTGTATTTCAGCGCAACTCTAGAAAATGTCCTAGGTATGGGAACTGGAAAGTTCGTTGTGGAAGTGAGGAGTCACGTTGTCACTTTTAACAGTTACCAGTAACTCTGTGCTCCAGTGATAACATTTTATTTCCTCGATAACTTTTTTGTAGCGCAACAACACATCAGTATTAGAACTGTTGCGAAAGCGGACCGAACTTTATACCGATACCTAGGTATCAGTATATACTAGGTAAATACTGTTTGCATCCGCGAATTTTCGAAAGTTTTTCAACCACAAAAGTTTTATTTTATTTTACCAACGGATCTAAAATGTTACTTCGTTATTGTTCTATTTTGCACAGCAGTGGTCGGAATTTCCATAACTTGTAGCGTTTACAAAAAAAATTGCTCGGTTATACGTAGGCGCGGCTGTAAATTTAACACCGGGACAAAACCTAATGTCAACATACCGTGTCGACATTCATTCAAGTTAATGGTGTTAATGTTTAAACTCGCTGTCTGACTGTTTGAACATAAAAAGTACATTTTATTGTCAGTTGTAAAAAAATCATTCATATCCTCGGATAACCCTTCTAACGCGTTCAATCATTTGGACTATAAAATAGAAATGTGTAGCAACTGCGTGAATTTTTACGAACCCTTTAAAATATTCTGTACCTAGTAAAAAGTAACGCGGCAAGGTAGTGACCTTTTTACAGGAAAAATAATAACTTAAGTTAAATACGTCCTGTACTAAAACAATACTTTAAATGGAAATGTTTGCCTGTGCACGCTAAGTGGGTGTGAATATATTATTCGTACCAAAAGATCCGGAAATTATACATCAAAAGTGACGTGATAGGAAAATGGATGACATGTATCGGAAATGTAGCAGTTGGTGACGAACGACCCTCTCGCACTTGCGGTTTTGTAGTATTCCGGAGAAAACATAGAGTAGTGAACAAATGGAGTAGTAAATCTTTTAGTTACCTAAGTTCACGGTGGAGGTGTGCCCCGCACAAGGTGGAGGTGTGCCCCGCTTGGGCAGAGCAACGCCGTGTCCTTGTGGGGGCGATCGGCGGCGGCAATCTCTCGCGCCGGGCCATGGTAGAGGCCATGGTCCGGAGCGAGGAAGAGTGGCAGGCGGTCGCCTCCTTCTGCGAAGCAGTTATGCTAGCAAAAGAGGCGGCCGATCGCGTGAGGCAAAGGTCCTCACGCCCTTACCGCCGCCGGGATTCCGATCCCGATTTCCGGCCACCGTAGGCGCGGGCTTGCGGACGGCGAGCAATGGGTGGCTCGCCGTCCGACCGTCCGAACCGAGCCCAAGTCGTCGACGGCGCGTATTGTTCCACGCGCGCCTCAGTGAGATGTCAGCAAATCGTAGAGGCCCAGCAGGGTTGAAGCCTACTGGGGCCACGGGTAGTGTGAAAACGAAACCCGGGGCCCTGGGACGAAGGCAACGAAGGAACAGGAGTGGGTTTTTAGTCAGTAAAAGTCTGAGACTATCTCTCGCTCCGCCCAAGAGCGCGATTTGTCATTAGATGATTTTCCCACCTAAAAAAAAAAAAGTTACCTAAGTTGAATCACTTGCAAAACCATGCTTAAGTTGCTTTTTCAAGAGGAAGGCGCTTCACCATCAATAATTGCATCACTGCTTACCATCAGGTGTCACCGTAGTCGAGCACTAGTTTATATCATTTAAAAAATAGGACATTTCTGTTGGTGCGACGCGACACAACCCATATTGTGTGTCCGCGTACGTCTGCTGAATCGATTTTGTTTATCATGAGAAAATACACACAATTCAATATCAAAGAATATTTTTGAAGTTTCCTAAAAAATTTGTTAGGAAATATATAAATAATAAAAATCTCCTTTTTTGAGTTGGAAAATCATCAAATGATTTTTCTCGCTCTAGTGTGGAGCGACAGGTTGTGTCAGATTTTTACTGTACTGTACTAAAATCATACTGAATATAATGTCGACTCATATAATAATCCATTTTCTTACAACTCCATGGCAAGATTGCCAGGATCGTCCGGAATGCGGCCAGGCATTCTTCGATTCTCTACCCCGAATAACATCGAAACTAAACTTGAAAATGAGAATTCTAGTACGAACTTTTAGTTTAAACAAAAATAAAATGGTTTTAAAGGGCCAAAATGTATAATATAAAGGGTTTCTTTTCGCACCTATTGTGACTGTAAAGTAAATTGAATTGAACATAAAAGTATTATGATAGACAATGCTGAAATTAATTGAATTGAATGAATTACTTTAAATGGTTGAAATTATTTAGCAAGAGATACAATTAAATAAAAACTAATCGCAATTTTTAATTAAACCTAACTTTATAGTTTAAAATTTCATCAAGCCACGAAATATAATTTGAAAAGAAAATTGTTCTGTGCAAATATGTACCATACAAAGATTTCTGAAAATTATTCTTCTTAATTCTGCTTAAGCTCTTTATAATGGAAGCGTGTTAAAGTATAATATTGGTGTCTGTAGGCAAAAATACTGATTCAAGTTTTATTAAAACCTTCTTGAAGTCTTATAGAAACTTCGTAAAAATTTTGCATCGCAGGATTATTAAATTTATTTATTAAAAACTGGGGAAGTGCGAGTCGGACTCCCGCACTGAGGGTTCCGTACAAACTTACCTATGAAAACTATTCAATTCCCGAATTGAGTTACGAAGATTTTTCCGAATCGCAAAAAAAGTTTCTTTTTTTGTGACGTAACTAATAATTTACAGTTTTCAGAATTTTTCTTATTCTTGTGCTATGAGACCTTGCTTCATGCCAAAATTCAGGATTCTAGGTCAACGGGAAGTACCCTATGAATTTTGATTCCCTTGAGAGTGTCGAAATACACGTTTTTTTTTGCAACATAAACGGCCGTATCTTTTTTTTCGTAAACTTTGAATTTTGATTTTTTCACTGCTTCAAGGGACCGTAGACCTGAGTATATGATTTTAATTTCAACTCAATACCTCTACGCGTTCCCGAGATAAACGGTCTTGACAGACAGACAGACAGACTGACGGACGGACAACAAAGTGATCCTATAAGGGTTCCGTTTTTTCCTTTTGAGGTATGGAACCCTAAAAATGGCAATTTTGTGGTAAATTATATGAGCAAGAGTGCAGGTACCTACGTTTGAAAGAGTGTCCGTGGTTTTGGAACGTAAATGGCAACTAATGGACAAAGATGGGTTTTAATCAGTAAAAGTCTGATACGCCCTGATAATTGACCTGCTAGGGTTACGGGAATTTTTACCGTGGCCCTGGAAAGCAAAGGGAAACAGAAAGACATAAGTGAGTTTTAATCAGTCTCTCGCACCTTAGAGCGGAAGCAGTAACTTGATGATTTCACACCTCAAAAAAGAAAAGTGTGCCCGCAAATTGCATGATCTAGCTTCTAGTGCCAACGTAATGCAACTGTAACTCGAACACAAACGTAACTGTAATTCGGATCGGCGCGTGTTGTGACTTGTGTTACACGCGCACCTCAATGGGATGTCAGTGTGAGTGGTGTGAACCGCTAGGGCCGATGTCGGCCTGAGCTGTGTGACGGTTTAAAAGAATCACCGGAATGCAAAGGAACAAATGTAGGCTCCTCTCTCTCTCTCTTCCGCCTTCCCAGACTGGGAGAAGTTATTTGATGACTTCCCACCCTCAAAAAAAAAAAACATAACTATAAGCACAGCTAGTTATTTACACATAATGGGAAAACATTAAATCGTCATCAATTTTGTGCTTCTTAAGTGCGCATAAACAAAGGGTCGTTGCCGAGATACCCATTTATAGTTTGGTTAAGTAAAGCTCTGTTTGTTCTTACAATCAAAATTTATTAAACGGATAATTTTGTAAATGATTTACATAATGACTTTATAAAACGCTTTTGCTTTTCGTTGGTTTGCTCGCAATATCAATGTAGCGTTTGGAGAAGGGGCTGCTAATGAACGCACCGTGCGATTTTGGTTTAAACGCTTTCGTGATGGAAACTTTGATTTGAAGAACGAACCACGTGGTAGACCGCCCACAAAGGTGAATAACAATGAATTGAAAGAGATAGTGGAAGCTGATCCGAGCCAAACTACCCAGGAATTAGCAGCATGGTTTAACGTTACCTTACCAACAATATTGACTCATTTGCGTCAAATCAATAAAAAAAAAAAAGAAACGCGTGTTGAAACTTGTGTTGCCTTGTTCAATCGATACAGAAATGAAGGAATATTGGATCGAATTGTGACATGTGATGAAAACTACTTAGTTTTTTTACTATAACCGTAAGCGAAAAATGCAATGGGTGATCCCAGGTCAAACGCCGCAACAGTGTCCTGAAGCAAAGCTTACCAATATAAAGGTAATGGTAACTGTTTGGTGGTCTCAGCATGGTGTTATTCACTATAGCTTTCTCCGATCTGGTCAAGCAATAACGGCAGATGTCTACTGTGCCGAACTCCGAACAATGATAGCAAAACTAGCAGTGAAACAGCCCTGACTTATGAATCGATCTTCACCATTATTGCTCCATGATAACGCGAGATCTCATACAGCACGAGGCACCGTTTTAACTCACACACCGTCCGTATTCGCCAGACCTTGCTCCAACGGACTACCATTTTTTTTCGTGATTTAGAAAATTTTCTACGTGATAAAAAGTTTTCTTCTCAGGAGGCAGTACAAAATGCTTTCACACAGTTTGTCGAATCTAGATCACCAGAGTTCTATTGCAAAGGCATAAATGACCTTCCTATTAGATGGCAGCAATGTATAGATAATAATGGTAATTATTTTGATTAAATAAATATGTTAAATTAAAAAAAAAACGAATTTCAACAATTTCATACTTTACTACTTAACTTACACACTTACTTACTTACTTTACTTTCTTTTTTACTTTTTTTTTCATATATCAAGTTACACATAATTTTAATGTATAAAAGTTATCTACATCGATTTCGTACATTTTACGTGATATGCGCACAACTAAAAGCTTCTACAGTTTTATTATATAACTAGCTGTTGCCCGCGACTTCGTCCGCAAATAACCATTATATTTCTAACACAATTTGTTTTTGCGGATAAATCATAAACCAAAACTTTACTTTTCTTATAAAACTTCTCTGTAAACCAAATTTCTAGTCCTACTTTCAGGAGCCGAAATGTACAGAGATTCAGGACTGGTGACGCGGGAGCGAGCGATATACAGCTATCCGTGTAAGAAGCAGCTGTCCTGAGATCAACACCTGCAGCCTTTAGATTATTATTATTGCGAAGCATACGCTTACAGGGAACTGCACACGCTTGAATTAGAAGGGGTAATTGTGAGAGATTAGTGGTATTCGGGGTATAAACACTGTTTCCTCGACGCCACAACCCTTTAGAATTTCCACCTCAATAATATTTGAGAGATGACTTTGAGCTAGGCCCAGTTACATAGTTTAGGTGGAGTTAAATTCCGTAGCAGCATGATCGGGACACCGACCTTCAGCTAGATAGTGTGCGCCGGGAGTCCATTTGCCGTTCCAATACAGAAACTCTACGGGATAATATATAGCGTCATCTTGCTCTACAACAGTATTTATAGAGGTATAGAAATACCACTTCGTTCGCATCAATTTGCGAGAGAACGCTTTCGTTAATTGCTGCAGCTTGATCATTTTTGGGTGTTAAAATGGCCCGTTCACACACCCAAGAATTCTCTTGTAGCGGTATTCGACCGACGTCCCCGTACACCAGACAAATTAGTTCTTCAATAGTGGGAACTATTTTGCTTAGAGTCTCTGGTAGGCGCACTTCAGAGCTCTCTTCTGGTAAGTTGCCTTCACCAAACTTTTAAAAGAACTTCCAAGAATTCTTGAGTATATCCGCCCAACTGAGCTCGCATGTTAATGGTCAAGCGCAGTCTGTAAACTCGTGACCATAGATTCAATCTTTTCAACGAAGCATTCATCTCGTCAACCCTAATTTTTCGCGACACCACAGGCAAAATTTGCCGAAAATCGCAGCTAAAAAAAACAGTGACACCTCCCATCACATCTTGATTCCTGCGTATGTCCTGCAGGGTTCTGTTTACAGCCTTCACTACTTTTCTATTCGCCATAGTACATTCATCCCATACAATTAAAGAGCAATCCTTGAGTACCCAACCTTTGTCACAGTTGCGTGATAGCCCACACACTGGCATTTCGTTGCTCTCTAAATCGATGGGAATGTTAAACATTACGTGCGCTGTTTTGCCCCCTGGAAGCAGTGTGGGAGTAATTCCAGAAGAGGCAGTCGCAATTACTATTTTGCCTTGTCACCTTATTTCTGCAAGGATGCCAGTGGCAATGAATGTTTTTCCTGTTCCACCTGGAGCATTAATGAAAAATATTTTACCTTGGCTGAGCCTAACGCGACGATGTTAAAAATGCAGGGACATTTTGTTCTGAGGTGAGTCATTGACGATATCACCCCGATTTCCTCGACCTTGATATGCCAATGATTGCGGAGCCGGTAATCCATATTCGACCAGTCCAGTGGATTGCCACCGATGGAAATGACCACGTCTTGAAGTGAACCTAGACAACTATTCGAAACGCGTTCGTTGTTCTGTTCAATGTCACCCTCAGTAGTACACCTTAAAGCACGTAAAAAGTCTTCGGACAGATGATGGCGATAATTTACCCACACCCGACCTTTTTTTTTTTTCTTTGCCTTTGTTCCTGGGCCCCGGGGTTCTCTTTCGCATCACATGGCCCCAGTAGGCTTCGACCCTGCTGGGCCTCTACGGTTTTGCTGACATCTCCTTGAGGCGCGCGTGGAACACTACGCGCCGTCGACAACTTGGGCTCGGTCCGGACGGTTACCGGAAGGTCGGATGGCGAGCTACCCATTGCTCGCTGTCCGCAAGCCAGCGCTCACGGTGGTTGAAAATAGGGATTGGGACGGCGGCGGGGCGTGAAGGCCGTTCTCTCGCACGTGCGGCCGCCTCCTTTGCTAGCATTACTGCTTCGCAGAAGGAGGCGACCGCCTGCCACTCCTCCTCGCTCCAGACCATACCTTGTACCAAGGCCCGGCGCGAGAGATCACTGCCGCCGGTCGCCCCCACGGGGACACGGCAGAGCTCTGCCCAGGCGGGGCACACCTCTACCGTATGCTCCAACATGTCCTCCGGGCGGTCCACACAATGGTTGAACCCAGGCGTTTCTTCCGCACGAATCCAGTGCAGGAAGCTCCCGAACTTACCATGTCCGGTGAGGACCTGCGTCATGTGGAAGGTAAGGACGCCATGTGGTCTTTCCAGCCACTCCTCAAAGAGGGGACTTACTGCTATAATTGTGGCGTGCCCAGCACTGGGTTGCGACAGTCGCTGTTGCCATTCCACCATAAGACCCACAACCGACCTGGGTTTGTGACTCCACAAAATACTAAAATAATGGCAAACAAATGTCGCAGTCGTCTGGGGCTATCGGTGATGCTGGCCTCCGTCACTGTCAGTGTCGTCCCAGTGTTGATCGTGATGACGTTGGGGCCCGTACAGTGTGAAGCAATCATCGAAAATAATGACACTATCCATTATTGGGATGAACGGTGTAAACCCTTCCCAATGCGATTCGAGTGAAGAGTCTTTAAAGTGATGATAGAAGTTCTGAAGTTAAATTTAAATCAATGAAGTTTTTAATTCGCTTTGATATTAATACGAATTGATTACTTTCTAGAGATACAAATAATACGTATAAAAACTTACTTCACAGATGAATTGTATTTATTCATTTTATATACATTTAAATCTAATTAAATCTAATAATAACGTAATTAAAACTAACTTACAAAATAAAAATAAAAGCCCTAAAGTACTAAAAAAAGCAATAAATAAATAAAAAATAAAAGAAAACAATCACAAAAATTATGCGAGGTTCGAACTCGCAACATAGCAAACGCGGATCCGTCACTATACTACTGCGCCACGGTCCTTGCAGAATTTAGTTCTAAATAGCCGTTCTTAAATACACGTCATTGCTTGTCTGCTTGACTCCTTGTACAAAATAGCGTGATGATTTTCATTTTTGACCTTAAATTCCTAACCAAATTTAAAAAAAAAGTGTATTTTTTATCTCCGGTTCCATTTTAATATGAGTTTTGATGGGTTTTTACTGAAATATTTGGAAAAATATCGAATAAAAATGTCGATGGCAATTTAAAAATACATAAAAAGCCATTTTATTATTGTTCTGGAAATATCATTATATATTATGTACAAAAAAACACCAAAACAATCACAAAAATATTAACTGTATCTGAGAATCGAACTTGGAGCGATTCTCGTTTAATATCGACATTTTGGAATATTGCTCACCCCCCATATTAAAAAGCGTGATAATATGTAGCCTAACAGTTGACCCGGCCTATAAGGATTATGTATGCAAAATTTGAACAGGATTGGTTCAGTAGTTTTTGCGCCAACTAATACCAACGCTCCACCATTTTACTGTTTTATTATATGTATAGATTATGTACTTCTACCGGAAGAAAACAAAATTAAAAATATAGCGTATGCAGAAATACTTTAAAATGTCGACTACTAATTATTATATTAATTAATAGACACAACCTTGTAGCCAGGATTATCCTTCAGCGACTTGCTCTGAAGTACTCTCTTGTGGAATCAGAGATGTTTTTTTTTTCGGGTGGGAAAATCATCTAATGACATCCCCCGCTCTTGGGCGGAGCGGGATAGATAGACAGATTAATTGATTATTTAAAAATATGTTTTAATCATTTTAGGATAATAAAATAACGTGTTTTATAACTGAAATAGATTCAGTAGCTGATTAAGAACACACTACTTTCAGGATGTGCGTTTATTTAGCATGTTGTAGTTTTATGAATCGCATTCTATTTTATTTATTTATCTATCGAGAGACTTCTGGACTATCACTAAAGTGACCATGTTGCTTGTCTTAGTACAAATGCATGGAAGCAAAATGTGTTAATTTTTTTATCATCCTCATTATTTATTCCAAACGTAATTTATATTCTGTTTTTTTTTTATGTGGGAAAGTCATCCAATGACATCCCTTGCTCTTGGGTGGAGCGAGAGGGTGTGCCCGACTTTTACAGACTAAAAATCCACTCCTGTTCCTTCTTCGCCGAGTCTTCCTTTCAGAAGCAGATCCGTGGCCCCAGTAGGCTTTGACCCTGCTGGGCCCCTACGGTTTGCTGACATCTCCTTGAGGCGCGCGTGGAACGCGCCGTCGAAGACTTGGGCTTGGTCCGTACGGTTACCGGATGATCGGACGGCGAGCTATATATATATATATATATTATGTATTTGGCAACTATTTCCCTATACGGGATAGATGGTCTAAAATGTAGAGGTTTGCAAAAATCGCTAATACTCCGGAAATATCAAAGATAATGTTTATTCTTTTCATTTGGTAGATAAGACCCCAAAGTACGTCAGTATTACAAAAAAAACAATTGCTTTTTATACGAGAGCTATTAACTCGAAAACCGGAGCGATTATCCGAATTTTACCCTATTTGTGTAGTCTCTGGAACACGCAAATTAATTTAGGAAGTTATTTTTAGGTTGATAAAATTAGCTTTTTTTTTAATTTGATATAAACTAGTGCTTGACTGCGATCCCACCTGATGGTAAGCAGTGATGCAATCGTTGATGGTGAGGTGCACTAGTTTATCAAGAGCCTATTCACTCTAGCCTTGAAGACATCCAAATTATAATCGGATAGGAAGACCTCAGCAGGCAAATTGTTCCAGTCCTTCGATGAATGGATGTGTTTTCGATAGGCTGACAGTTGACACGAATTTAATGAGTATAAAGTGCAGTGCATCGTTTTGCAGGATTTTTCAAAGGAATTATAGTGGTTCTGGAACGTAAAGGGCAACTGAAGGGACACATTTGGGTTTTAGTCAGTAAGAGCGGGTTTCTAAACTCATAGTTGAGTGTGGTGTCTGGTTTTTTTTTTAAGGTGGGAAAAACATCTAATGACAAATCCCGCCCTTGGGTGGAGCAGGAGATAGTGTCAGACTTTTACTGACTAAAAACCCACTCCTGTTCCTTCTTTGCCTTCGTCCCAGGACCCCGGGTTTCGCTTTCAAACTACCCGTGGCCCTAGTAGGTTTTCACCCTGCTGGGACCCTACGATTTGCTGACATCTCCCTGAGGCGCGCGTGGAACAATACGCGCCGTCGACGACTTGGGCTCGGTCTGGAAGGTTACCGGACGGTCGGACAGCGAGCTACCCATTGCTCGCTGTCCGCAAGCCCGCGCCTACGGTGGCCGGTAATCGGGATCGGAATTCCGGGGGCTGGGGCGAGAGGACCGTTGCCTCGCGCGGTCGGCCTCCTCCTTTGCTAGCATTACTGCTTCGCAGAAGGAGGCGACCGCCTGCCACTCCTCCTCGCTCCGGACCATGGCCTGTACCAAGGCCCAGCGCGAGAGATCGCCGCTGCCGATCGCCCCCACGAGGACACGGCGGCGCTCTGCCCAAGCGGGGCACAACTTAGTGTGGTGTCTGGTTGAGAACACTATTTTAGTGGCAAATTTTGACTGATTTTCAAGCTAAAGTAGAGTTTAAAAACTAATCAACTTCAAATGCTTACCTAAATCAGAAATCGAGGGTAAAAGTCTGACACTTTCTCTCGCTCTAGAGCGAGAAAAGTTATTTAAAGATTTCCCATATCAAAAAAGTTGTGCCTCGTTCACTTTAACATATCCTCCTATCTATATCTTTACTAATGTTATATAGAGGAAAGTTTTTTATTTTTATTTATAATGAATAAAGTCAAAACGTACCGGACCGATTTCAAAAACTCTTTCACCAGTAGAATGCAATTTAGCTTCACTTTTTTGACTGACCGACCTTTTGACAATTCAAAAGTGCCTGTAAATAGTTCATTTGAATTTTTTTTTTCAATTTAATGTTACTTTCTTACCACAGAGTGACATACACAGGCATATATCTATTTTTCACTTTCACACGGGCAAAACCGCTGGCAGAAGTTAGTAACCGATATACGAGTATACACTGAATTTGCAGTAATGTTGTATTAATGTAAATGGAAACGAAGCACGCGTTTACTTATTATCGATGTTAGTAAAATACTATTTACAAAAACTCATATTTAGGATGACGAAATATAACCACTTCATTTAAAAGTGCTTAATTTGAAAATTTTATTGAAATTACTAAATAAAAATTCACAGTCAACAAAAACAGAAAGTACTTACCGTATTAAAAAACTTTAAACTCGCGATCGTGTTTACGTAAACGGCGGACCAGTGACTCGCGGCGCGCCGTCCGCGCGTCTACCCCGTGCCGATGTCGGGTTCGCACTGCCCGCCTCTGATAAAGACCACTGATAGCATCCCACTTCGCACACCTACCATCTCTGTACATATTATCATGGGAATAAACCCTCGGGAGGTTTCGCTCTTTGTTATCTTCATACTGCGTTTTGATTTCAGGAAATTAGACTGCATAAAACGCGCACTGCAGCGGTTACATATCCAGATATCTCGTTGGAATGTAATACTTACAATGTTATTCCAATATTCGTTAAAGTTTTTATAATGAGACAGAAAAATCTTTGCAACATACCATTTGAAAACAGATATACAGCTTTGAGTTAAATAAATAAATATTGAAACGCTTGATGTGGAGAGGATAAAAGTAAGTTCGTTAATGAGCGTTGAGATATATAGCGTTTCATCTGATGATGAGGTTTTACAGCTGCGCCCGTAAAGTACCTACGATGTTTACCATTCATTTGTAATCTACGTTAATGTTTTTTTTTTAAACTAGACGAGTATTGCTTGAATCAAAGTATTTTTATTTTTATGCTAGTTCAATTGGTCGCTCGACTAGAATAGTTACTCTTTGAATCATTTACACAGTGGGTAATTTATGACGCTAGGCAGGCACAATTGCAGGTGTTGAAGTTGACTAGTTAAATGTTTTTTACATACTAATAAATTAAAGGGAAAATGTGTACCTATGGGAAGTGATATAGCCGTACTTAGCAATTGGGTAGAGATTTCATTTGTAAGAAGATTTTTCCGAATGGTAAAATAAGTTTTTTTTTTTGTGACGTAACTACAAATTTACAGTTTTCAGATTTTTTCCTACACTTGCGCTATGAAACCTTGGTTCATGCCAAATTTTAGGATTCTAGGTCAACGGAAATACCCTATGAATTTTGATTCCCTGAGAGTGTCGAAATATACGTTTTTATGCAACATAAACGGTCGTATCTTTTTTTTTCGTTAATTCAGAAATTTGATTTTTTCACAACTTCAAGGGACTGCAGACCTGAGTATATGGTTTTAATTTCAACTCGATACCTCCACGCGTTACCGAGGTAAAGTGTCTTGACAGACAGACGGATAACAAAGTGATCCTATAAGGGTTCCGTTTTTTTCCTTTTGAGGTACCTACGGAACCCTAAAAACCTGCCCTAACTATTGAATCACACTAATTATACTAATATTATGAAGGCGAAAGTTTTTATTAACACCTCAACGGATTTGAATGAAATCTAGCTCACAAGTATACCATGTCATGAAATAGTACTTCGAGTATTTTTATCCCAGGAATATGTTCCCTTGAAATAATTTTATACTTTTACGCGGGCGATGCTACTGGCATATGAGCTTTTGTATAAAAACTCATCAGCATTGTTTTGTATACCTTCCGATTTGGTCCATGCCCAATCTCTTTCGATCTAAAAGTATCCAATCCCACTAAGTATTAGCTACGTGTTAAAACAGTAAAATCACTGATTTGACAATAATTATTTGATTGCTACAAAATCTCGTAAGTTTACTTACGTTACAATAAAATTGTGTTACGTTTTTTGTATGTTAAAGATTCTGAAATCTTTAGCATCTATAATATAAACATGTTTCATTCATTGTGCGTCCAGGGCCTCAAGTCTGCTATTACAATAGTATCAGAATAGTCTATCATTGACTTCATAATTGTTGATTTTGACCAGTTTGGTAATCTACTAATATAATGGCATCATTATGAATTTCCAATGGTCAACCACTGACACTCCATCGGAAGAAATGGCATAAATAGTAATCTTGTATAATGACAATTAATGAATGTCCGACGCATGCGGTAATCTGCTAAAATTTTGACAGTTCCTTTGATCAGTGTCCTACCATTAGAATGTCATTATGCAATCATTGCTTTTAATTTGTTACGAGACAGCTCGATATTGTCATTCTACCACAATATTCTAATACGAGACATTGACTGACCAATGATCGACCATGATGAATTTAGAATATTACGAACTTTTAGCAAAATGAGAATGGGATCGTTTTGGAATGACATTTTTATAAAAATAACAGACTTGGGCCCCAGCTAAGAAGAAGTCTGTGTTTCCTGATAGCTATATCCTAGGAGTCTTCAAGTCAAGAGTGAATAGGTTACTTCTACGCTTACCGTCAGAAGAGATAGTGGTCAAACACGAGCCTATCAATAATAATAATACAATGTTATTATTTCATCGGAACACGGGCTATAAAGGTGTCTCTAGGGATGGGTTCAACGGATAATATATTCGACTGACATAATCACCGCATTTGACAGGTAAAAATGTTCAGCTAGGCAATGTTCGATGGTCGAAGTGCTTATCAACATAATAATAATAATAAGTAAGTAAGTAAGTAAAAATTTATTGCTCAATAAAATTATAAGCCTATAAATAACATCAGTGATGAAACACTAATAATGAGAGTGGCTATTTCACATAAATAAGATCACTGTCCTTCAAACTAGGAAATAATCCTGTATCTTGAAGAACAGTAGGTAAAATATTGTAATTGTGTTACTTTTTAAGCGGTTGATCCCCGCATTAACGCCGGCGTTCACGCGCCATTGTCTTACTATTGTGTCTCTAATTACGCACTCAAAAGGTTAATCGTTAAGAATCACATCAAAGAGGCATTGTCAGAAATCGTACCTATTTTATAAAGGTGGTGGTATATATAGGGTGACTGGCAATTAGTGTACGATACTTAAACACGTGATTGTGCTCATGATAACAAACAATTTTTTGTATGGGAGCAAAGCCGAAATCGCGAAAAAAATATCAGCTGTTCAGTACATTAGGCAAACATAAATGTACTGAACAGCTGATTTTTTTTTCGCGATTCCAGGTTTGTTCCCATAGTAAAAGTTGTTGGTTACCATGAGCACAATCACGTGTTTAAGTATCGTACACTAATTACCAGTCACCCTATATACGTAAATGTGTGTATATATATGTATGTTTGTTATTCCTTCACGCTCCAACGTTGGAACGAATTTCGATGAAATTATGCACATAGGACCATAAACCGTTCCGGGAATAGTATATAGGACACTTTTTATAACAGGAGTACATTCTCTTGGGATCATTTTCTATGTTCACGCAGGTGAAGCTGCTAGCTGAAGCTAGTGCTCATATAAAGATCTCAAGAGGCTTTAGAAAATTGCCATTTTATCAGTGAAAGTGGTTGTAAAAATGTATAGGATCGAAATATCACGTGATCAATACCTCACATTTTGGCCTAAGAAAAAATCTTTAAGTGTGTTCACAGTTATAGAACGAAATAAGATAAAATTGGCATGAAATGAAAATGAGTACAAATAAAGTGAGGCCCTGACTCCTGTGCTAAAAAGGAACACCTGTATTACAGGAGTGTCTTCTCCCAAAAATTCTGTGAATATATTAACCATGGACTCGAATACAACAAAAAAAAAAACAGGTATATTTATCACAAATAAAAACGATTTAAAATATAAACTTGAAGCCTCAGATACATTAAGGGATAAATGTCCCCCGGCATGACGCGCAACGCTCAATCTACGTGACACTGCATTCGCGTGACGCGGGACGTGTTGGATAATTTGACAGCGTTGCGCGTCAGCGTCATATTGTGGTACGTTTTGTTCCCTAATGTACACACACACACAACACACACACACACACACAAACACACACACACACACACACACACACACACACTACACACAACATAACACACACTAAAACAACGGCTTTCAAACAGTTACGTACTATAAAATTATATTAAAGGAGATGCGTTTTAAAACGCATCCACAATAATATTATAAGCAAATACGATAATGAGTTCATCTATCAGTCTTATATTTCCAAAGAAATAATGTGGATTTTTGTGAAACAAAAAGTACAAAAATGTTTCTCGATTTAAGCAAGCAAAGCCACAGGCATCGGTAGTACAACATAAATCACTTGAAATAGTTGGCGAACCAAACTTCATACTTTTTATTGCAGCAAAAAACTTAAGCAAAAGAAATAACTTATACAGACTGATGGCCTCCGTAAAAGGGCTTAATTAGTGGGAGACAGATTACGCGAACATTTCCAACAATTACGAGAACCTAGTATGGTAAGCATTTAGATGGCCAAGGTTTCTCCCGAATCAGCATAGAAATGGACGAAGGTGTTCCAGATGTAGCTCTAATGTCACACTTTATTTGACCGACTGCGCTGGTTGGATTCAGTCCAGAGTTCCACGATCGTGTTTCGTATAGAGACATCTTTATATTGACACTTTATGCACTGTGTTTTTAATGAATGTTCGAAAGATTTACACCATGGCCCTGGAACGCAAAGGGCTACTGAAGGAACACTGGTGAGTTTTAGTCAGTAAAAGTGTTGTACTTCCTCTCACTGCACCTCGAGCGAAAGGAGTTATTTGATAATTATTTAAAAAGAATATGTCGTAAATGATAAGTAGATGTCTGTCTGCAAAACCGTAGGGGCCCAGCAGGGCCGAAGCTTACTGGAACCATGGGTTGGCTTCTGAAAGGGAAACCCAGGGTCCTGGAACGCTAGGCAAAGAGGAACATAGGTATGGTAGTCAGTACTTGTCTGACACGCTCTTTCGCTCCGCCCTAGAACGGGAAAAGTCATTGGACGATTTTCCCCTTAAAAAAAAAAGTGATAGGTACTGTATATGTGCCGCCCGATTGGGCTTTCATGACACAGATTTATTTACAGCAAATGTTTAGTTATATACAGATTTATAATTTATATATATACCTACTCGAATCGAACGTTACCTATCGAATGACTGCATAACACAACTACTATAGGTAGGCCTATGTAGTTGTGTTATGCAATCACCATCGACCAATTAATTAAGAAATGGACAAGCACTGTTCAGTTGAATAGTATGCATACGTCGTGAGGGCAGGTAGGTATAGGTACTATATGTAGGTACAAGAGAGTGAGGCACTGGTAATTTTATACGGTGATTGATAGTATAATGCTTAATTATGTAGATACTTACTTAGTACATTAAGTTTCCCTCGGGAAATACATTAAGAATTTAACACCGACTTCGGAAATTAAAGTTATTTTTCACTTTTTAGTGTTTTTTTTTTTTACATTGAAGTCGGTTGTATTTTTATTGTAAAATGTTTTTTATTTTACACTTTTTAGTTGTGGTAGGCACCACAACTAAAAAGTAAGTATCTCTAAGCCAAACTTAAATAGTGTGCAAGTTCTACAATAAGATACCTATAGAATTTAATCATTAAAACATCGCATGACAATTCCAATAAGCCAAGCCACGGCTAGGACACATTCTTTCAATCAAAAAAATAATTTTCAAAATCGGTTCACAATTGACTGAGAAATCGGTGAACATACATAAAAAAAAATCATACAGCCGAAAATATAACCTTATTCTTTTTGAAATCGGTTAAAAACCAAAGTAAAATAAAAAAAAATTAAAAAAAAATCGCTGAAGTCATTTTATTTTACTCGTTTCTGCCAGCAGTTTCGCCTGCGTGATAGATGAAAATGGTCATTTGAACGTGAAGGAGTAACAAACACACACACACACACATACATACATCTTGATAGGCCTGTTGGTCTAGTGGTTAGTGGCCCTGACTGCTATACCGGAGGTCGTGGTTTCGATTCCTACCCAGGAAAAATGTTTGTGTGATGAGCACGATCATTTGTTCTGTGTCTGGGTGTAAACTATCTAAAATAATTATGTATGTATTTAGAAATATATAAGAATGTTTATCAGTTGTCTAGTACTCATAACACAAGCTCTGCTTAGCTTGGGACTAGACGGCGTTGTGTGATAGTTGTGAATATTATACAAACTTTTGCCTTTAAAATATTAGTGTGAGGTGCGATAGTGTGATGGACTCTGGTTTATCAGAAATGTATTGACAGATGGTGTCAGCAATCAGTCTTCGACAGCAGACTGCAATTAAACCTTAACGATTCGTTTAAAATGATCAATTAATAACAGATTAAACCTTAACATTTTAAACCGAGAAGCTTTCTTAATTGAGTGAAAGTGATCGAATCAGTGGCCGGCGCAAGAGGGTAGGTAATACTCCGTGAACAGAACGAACGATGCGCTCTAATCGAATTCTTTATGAACCATTTACAATTTCAGTCCTAATTCGGACAGGACCCCATGAAAAAGTGGGTTCTTCCCGTTTGGACACATTCGCAATCGTCAACAGGTAAACAATTCTAATTTTTATATATAAAAATGAATAGCTGTTCATTAGTCTCGCTCAAAATCGAGAACGGCTGGGCCGATTTGGTTAATTTTGGTCTTAAAATATTTGTGATAGTCCAGGGAAGGTTTGAACGGTGAGAAAATATGGAAGAACTTAAGAAAAGAAAAAATCGAATACAACGCCATCTCTAATTAAAATGTCATTTTAAAATTATTAATGTTATGGTAATACCAGTAGATGGCGTTATCCTTAATATTAGGCGGCACGAAGTTCACCGGGTCAGCTAGTACCAAATAATCACAAGTGGCGTTTTGTCACTACTTTGATTTAAAGGAGTTCCCAAATGGGCAGTTACATAATTAGATCAGGCTCCATTTCATAGTACATATAATTGAATTATCGACTAATTTACATACGCACGCAAGATTCCATTACAGATACCGGGACTGGTGAAACTAAACACAAAAACTTGTAAAATAGATCAGATGAAAATTAACCATTCAATGTTAGGAATTGAAGATAATGTCCAACTTTATCTCGTGAAATATGGAGCCTCGCGGACTCGCGCACTGAGGGTTCAGTACAATCTTACCAAAGTATGTAAATAGTTCAATTCCCGAATGGAGTCTCAAAGGTTTTTCCGAATCGCAAAATAAGTTTTTTTTTTGTGACTTAACAACAAATTTACTGTTTTTAGATTATTTCTATATCTGTGCTATAGGACCTTGCTTTATGCCAAAATTCAGGATTCTAGGTCAGAGGAAGTACCCTATGAATTTTGATTACCTGAGAGTGTCGAAATATACGTTCTTTGCATAAACGGCCGTATCTTTTTAACCGAGTTCAAAAAAAAGGAGGAGGTTATCAATTCGGTTGTATGTTTTTTTTTTATGTGTGTTACCTCAGAACTCCGTCGTTTACGGACCGATAAGCAAAAGTTTTTTTTCCTCTTAGAGGAGTTGCTTTACGACTGGTACCATTTTTTTCAGAAACCAGTTCTGATGATGGGATCCATGAGGAATCGAGGGAACTCCTCAAATATTATAGGCAACTATATGGTGATTTTGGTATTTTCATCGAGAATTTAAGCATTTACAGTCAAAAAGTAACATTTGATGAAGTGGAACTGGTGAAAAAGACCAGAAATGGCCAACGGAACTTCATACTCACATAGATATCACAATGAAGATAGTGCGACTATGACAATACAAATAAATAAATGGATCTGAATAGTTATATTGAAAATGGTATCATCGAAGTGAACTGATGATGATGATGGAGCCGGAAGGTAGGCACTGGAACTCCGTAATTAATCAATATAACCTAGCCGTGTTTGGGCTTATTAGAATTGTCATGAGATGCTCTTTGGCTATAAGGTACTATCGAATTGATCTGGTGATGGAGCCGGAAGGTACGCACAGGAACACCGTAATTAATCAATGTATCCTAGCCGTGTTTGGGCTTATTAGAATTGTTGTGAGATGCACTTTGGCTATAAGGTACTATCGAACTGATATGATGATGGAGCCAGAAGGTGGAAGGTAGATACAGGAACTTCATAATAAAACAATGTCACCTAGCAGTGTTTGGGTTAATTGGAATTGTCATAAGAAATAGGCACTCTGGTTATAAGTGTATCGCAACTAAAAAGTGTAAAATATAAAATCTTCCGAAATTAAAGTTCCTTTTATCCTTTTGGTATTTTTTATAGTGAAGTCGGTTATTTTTTTTTTTGGAAAAAGTTTTTTATTTTATCGTTAACTTAGAAGTTTGATTTTTTTCACAGCTTCAAGGGACCGTAGACCTGAGTATATAGTTTTATTTCAACTCGATACCCCCACACGTTCCCGAGATATAAGGTCTTGACAGACACATACAGATAGACAGAGGACAGAAAAGTGATCCTATAAGGGTTCCGTTTTTTTCCTTTTGAGGTACCCTAAAAATACGGAAAGTACGTGTTTGTTTAGTTACAAATGACAGGATGAATAGAAATGCTGTTTCTGATTACTCAACATACGTAATGATACCAGATGCTTCAGTTACAAGCTACTTCTATTAACATTAAAATACCATTTTATATGGGGAACTGGATGAAGATAAAGGTGGGTTGGTACTTACCTATTCACCGACCGGGAAAGTTTCAAACGACTTCTCAGGACGACCTAAAAGTACCGGCCTAGTACGTGTTGGATCACGCAAAATGAAGGGTTTTGTGCTCGGGAAGTACAGCCCAGAATTGATTTTACGGTCTGCAAGAGTATTTATTTATCTCCTAGTACTTTTCAAAGCCTGGAAGGTGTTTTATTTTTATATTTTTCTGTGTTTGTCGCATTGTAAAAAACTTGAAAATTTTGCACCCTTCTGAAAAAAGTAAAAATTAAAAAATTATATATATATACCACAATTTTTTAATTAATACAAATATTTAAAGGGCTTATTAGAAAAGGTCTTGTTATTATTTAAGTCTCAATAAATGATATTCACAAACAGCAAAGTTATTAGTTTGTTTACATCCCAAAACATCACTCAATTTATGGAAATATTGTACAGAATATTGATTATGAATGAAAAACAATGGAAAAACACTGCGCGTAGTATTTTCTAGGAGCAATTGTTATGGATGATTGATACAATTATGAATTTACCAATTATGATACATTTTCGTGGACAATTTTGGGATTTCGTTTTTTTATTTACTTTTGATTACACAAATATGATCAGTAATGGGTACAGAATACAGATAGAGCCCCATTTTTTTGTACTAATTAAAAAATTGTGGTGTATATTCATAATTATGAACTCATCATTCAATATGAACAGTTTTTTTTTTCTTTCGACTGTACTTACCAAATAACAGGTTGCCCAAACGGGAATGATATAGACGAAATGGAAGTACCTGGATAAGAAAATCGGACTACTGACAAAACATTACTTGTTTTGAGTTGTTTTTACGAATTTTGGCATGTTGATAAATCAGGAAGTGCCCAAAAAAGTCTATATTCATGATATTTATTCCGGATCCCGTTTATTTCCATTCGATTGGAAGTAATAAAATAAGGCCTAAAATATCCTCGTTTTATGAAGTGGGCGTATGAATATGCCTAGTCAGTTTTATATTTATCTTTGATTCGTCAAATATATAAATAATGTATAAATGAAAGGTAAATTAATTACGGTCGGCTGGTTATTGGTTTTAGGACATAAATAGAACTGTTCAATCACTGTCAACATCCCAAGTTCCAGGAAAGTCTACAAATATATAAATTAAGAACAATGAGGAACGTAATTTGTCGACTAATGATATCATACACCGATTACTTGGTTGTCACTCAAGTGTGTAATTATGAGCAACACTAGTATGGTATAATTATTGCACGCGCGAGGGCGCGGCCCTCACACCCCAGCCGCCGTGATCCCGATCCCGATTTCCGGCCACCGTAGGCGTGGGCTTGCGGACGGCGAGCAACGGGTAGCTCGCCGTCCAACCGTTCGGTAACCGTCCGGACCGAGCCCAAGTCGTCGACGGCGCGTACTGAAACTAACTAGTGCAACTACTATCATAAAAGGTCACAGAAGATTTGCCATAATCGCCTCTTGGGAGATTGATCACCGTTGTTTCTTAGCAACATCGTCAAGTTCAACTAAATTGTTTATTTATACAACAATTGCTTTTTCAATATGAAGCATTGAAGTGTCATAACCAGTAGTTTACTATCAATCATATAAGCTAAGCAGGTCGAAGACATTAATAAAATCGTTTATTATGGCGTTTTGTCCCAGTATCAAGGGAAGGAGTTTCTGTAAAAGCTTATAAACAAACAAAAAGCTGTTTTATTCTAATGACTAAAACCTTATTAGGAGATTCAGATCTAGGTGGCGAGAATTCAGAATCAGATCCTATTCAATATATTACTGGTTTATTAAAACCTAAACATTAAGTAGTAAAGGTCAAGCAGAACGTAATAATGATGGATGGATGGATGTTTGGAAACCCGACCAATTATAATACCTACTAATGTCCGAGCTTCATTAAAATAAAGGGGAATAATTGGAAACCGTATTGAATTGAGCAGAAAAGAAATAAGGGGAAAGAGAGATGATAACACAAATTATGTAGGCTTGCATTGAACATGGCATATACAATAATGTATCATTCAAGAGTGAAAAAGAAGTGAATTACGATAATCATGAAAATAATTATGAAGTATGAAACAAAGTCGATTACCGCGTCTGTCTAATTCATTAACACCTCTTAAACCACGTAAAGGATTTTTATGTGGTTTTCACTACAGTAAGAGCGATAAATGGGAAACGTTTGTATATAATTTCTACTCTTGCGAAGTTTGTCAATAGTACAGAATAAATAAAAGTGATTACCTAATACATTTGTGAGTATATCGTCTAAAATACGATCTTGATATTAGTTGTGATAGAGGTCGAAATAATAATTTGAAAGGTTAAAAGAATCAGGAGCACGTTATTTTTTTTTTAACTAAAAAATATATATATTTCAAAATAAGTATTTTTAAAGTTCTTGTGTTGACTGAGGAGTTGATATAAATTTTCCAAGCAATAAAACCATAATCTTCCTTGTAGACTGTACTATAAAGACGAACATTAATGTGAGCGTAAGCGGATGGCGTAGCGAGATTAATATTTATTGAATCACTGTATGTTAACAACGTTGTGCGTGTCCTTCATTGGCAATTTCCCTCATCCACATTAGAATATTGCTTAGAATAGACCTATTAGAAGTTTGTACATGTAAGTCTGAGATTTATGTGAAGTTCAGTTTAAAGTATGAAAGAGTTATCGTGGCCATGGAATGAAAAGGGCAACTGAAGTCATCCCCTCAAACCCCATCCACCTTCAAAAAAGACTGTGTTTAACAAGAAAAAGCCTTACGAAAATAAGGTTTTTCTATATGACAGAATACTTAACTGCCAGGCACTGTTCTCTGCATATAATTGCAGTTAGCTCGCTTGAAAATATGTTAATTTGTGATCCGTTTCTTGGTTTATTTTTCGCAATGCTATATGATGTAACACCAATGTAATAAAATTCGTAGCTCCACGAACACTCCACTACTGTTTTTATAAGGATGCTAGTCGTGTTGAAAGTGCTTTTTTATATTCCACACCATTATCGTGCCTACTTACTCACACATTTATTGCAATCGGGTCACACACATCATTTTCATTGTTGTTTTACATTCGTTCCGCAATTAACCGTCGAAGGCCATTCGACATATTAATATTCCCGGGATTATGGTTTATGTTATGGATTATAATAATAATAAACTTAACTGTCAGACCAGAGATCCATATTTTCATTACATTAAATTGATACCTAACTAAAGACAAACAAAAAGACATACAATACATTACAATACAATACAACACAATACAGTACAACACAATACAGTACAATAAGCCTACTTCACATGCCTGAAAGACGGTCTGTGTACCGCCATCCAGTGAGACACCATTAGGCCATCCACCCTGCCGGCTACAGTAGCCACGAGGCTATTGGGGCTGTCGCGCATCCGACGCATCAGTGATGCGATTCTCAGCCGCAGCAGTGAGCCGAAATCCGGAACACGCGCGGCCGCGAACATCCTCGACGCGCTACAGAAACGCGGCAACCCCAGCATTACCTTATTACCATAACTAAAACAAATAATTATAAATATGTGCTTCTATTATTGTTATTGGTATAAAATTTATTATAAATACAATTAACTGGTGTGATTAATGGATGAAAGTACTAGAGACTCAAATATTTTCTGTGAGTAACCAGCACAAAAGTTATGATTTATTGGGGTGCACTAGATTCTTAACAGGTCCTACTTTTATCTTTTACTGTTCATCAAAAGTAATAACTTGCTTTACCTAGTTATCAAAAGTTTTATAGACTTAATTTTTACAGCTTTAGTTGAATATTCAGGACCGAATTATTATGAGATATCAAGTTGACATATATTTTTTAAAACCTCTTTTAATTATCAAATACTACTTTAGTTTGGTTAGTTTGATAGTTACAATAGCGAGAGCAAAAGCACAGGACAAACTATACGACACACTAGATAGTCCGGCAGGCCAGAAAGATCTATACCGGCTTGCTAGAGCAAGAGAGAGAAATGCGAGAGATGTTTGTCAGATAAGATGTATAAGGGATGAAACTGGAATGATTCTATCAGAAGATAGTAAAATCAAAGAGAGGTGGAAGGACTACTTTGAAAGACTGATGAATGAGGAAAACAACTGGAATGAGATTTTAGAGAGCAAACCAGTGAACGTGGGTTTAGTGAGAATGATTAGTATGGATGAAGTCAGAATAGCTATAAATGGAATGAAGAATGGTAAGGCAATTGGTCCAGACGGAATACCAGTTGAAGTGTGGAAGTTGCTGCGCGTGGATGGATGGATGTGGTTAGCTTTGTTCTTCAATAAGTTGTTGCAGGAAGAAGCCATACCTGATGAGTGGTGCAACAGTTCCCTGGTGCCCATCTTTAAAAACAAGGGTGATGTGCTTGAATGCAACAATTATAGAGGAATAAAGCTAATGTCACATACTATGAAAGCCTGGGAGAAAGTTATTGAAAGGAGGCTAAGAGAAGAGAGTGAAATTTCACAGAACCAATTCGGTTTTATGCCTGGTAGGGGTACAACGGATGCCATTTTTGCTATACGCCAGCTGTGCGAGAAATACAGAGGTGCGCATAAAAACTTGCACATGGTATTCGTTGACCTCGAAAAGGCATATGACCGGGTACCTCGTGAGGTTCTGTGGTGGGCCCTTAAGGAGAAAGGTGTGCCTGGGAAGTATGTGCAGTTGATCCGAGCGATGTACAGCCAATGCAGTACCCAAGTCCGGTCTGCAGTGGGCAACACTGGCAGCTTCAGTGTGGCTGTCGGCTTACATCAAGGGTCGGCCCTCAGCCCTTACCTCTTCCTGATGATAATGGACGCTCTGACGTCGGGCATCCAGGAAGAGGCTCCCTGGTGTATGCTGTTTGCCGATGACATTGTGCTGGTTGCCGAGAGTGGCCTAGAGGTCCAGAGCAAATTGGAGGTGTGGTGGCACAGACTGGAGAGTGTTGGCTTAAAATTGAGCAGAACGAAAACCGAGTACTTGTTCTGTGATTTCGGTGGTCTCTCCGGTCCTATGCCCTTAGCTCTCGCTGGAACGCCCATACCAATCTGCTCCGACTTTCGGTACCTCGGGTCGCTTATCCAAGGAGATGGCGAGGTAGACCGAGACGTATCAAATCGGATCAATTCAGGATGGATGAAATGGAGACAGGTCACTGGAACAATTTGTGACCCACGGATGCCCCCCAAGTTGAAGGGTAAAATCTACAAGTCCGTGATAAGACCTGTCATACTGTATGGATCAGAATGTTGGGCTGTGAAAAAGACGGATGAAAAAAGATTGCATGTAGCGGAGATGAGAATGTTGAGATGGATGTGTGGTGTGACGAGAATGGATAAAGTGAGAAATGAGTATATTAGAGGAAGTTTGAAAGTGGCGCCAGTGACTGAAAAGTTGAAAGGGAATCGTTTGTCTTGGTATGGTCATGTAAAGAGGAGAGATGAAACGCATGTTACTAAAAGAGTTATGAGTATACATGTGGATGGGTGGAGAGGGAGAGGGAGGCCAAAGAAAAGATGGATGGATTGTGTGAACAGTGATATGAAAGAAAAGGAAGTTAGTGATAGCATGACGGTTGACAGGATAGAATGGAAGAAAAAAACATGTTGTGCCGACCCCAAATAAGATGGGACAAGGGCAGGAAGATGATGATGATACTTTAGTTTGGATAGTAATTCTTGGATTCAAAGAAACATCATTTTATATGAGTACGGAAAACTTAAGGCAAAACTAACTATAAAGTTTTTGAAACATCACCAGCTTAGAAAACATCTGCTGTTGCACAGATAGTGGATGATCGTCCTAGACACAGTTAACTTAGCTAATGTGTACGTTAAATCCCACCGTGAGTTACGTACACGTGAGCAAGGAGCTTGGTGACCCAGAGTAGACATCAAATGAAGTGCCTGTCGGGAAATGTCTTCCTACACACAGTTAACTTAGTCAATGTGTACGTTAAACCGCACCGTGAGTTACGAAAACGTTTGCTGGGCGCTTGGAGTTTAGACTGTTGCAGGTGTTTTGTGCAACTGTACACTTTGTGTGGATACTGGCGTGTATAATCGTATCGGGTAATTCGCTGATTTCAGATTGCCAAGGACGGTCGGTGATCATCCTAAGATCGAAGAACAAAGCACTACACCATAAAGCACCAAGTTCTTACTATGATGCTTGGATTGCATTATTCGTTTTTACGTGATTTTGTAGCACTATAATGGATTTTTACACATATTTTTACAATTTGTTTAGTCCAAATAAAAGTCCAACCAAACGTATTTTCACTGCCTCCTGCAGTGAACTCACGTTTGACATATTTGACTTTTATAAAATTATATTGTGATTAAATTATGAACATTGAAATGTTTGATATTTACCATTCTTCAATTTGAGGTAGGTAACAAAGTGCAAGTTTACTGGGCTCATTTTACACTGTCTCCTTTGAAACACCTGTAGACCAAATTAGGACGAGGGATACTTTATCTCAGAAGTAGGTACGTTCCTGTTGGATAATTTTTGACTTTCATACGGGCAAAACCGATAACAAAATCCATAATGCGATGACCTGTCTTTCAATTGTGAACTTTTCTCTTCCTTGGAACATTTTCGCCTTCAAAAGGGATTTGTATGTGTTGGTACTCCATTTACTAACCACTCTTGATCCTTTGCATAAACCGGGCTGCGTAGTGCAACCTATACATACGCTCGTTCGTGAATATTACATCCAGTCACTTTATTATGGATCAATAGTTTACTATGAAACGATTTTTGCTCGAGTTTCGTAATACATGCTACCTCGCAAGACTTTTGTTCTTACTAATAAATAAATGGGTTAATTTTTTCCAAACCCATGTTCTGGCACACGAAGATGGGAAGAGACTGGACGGTACGTCCTTATTTCCGTGGAAAATGTTAACTAACCTATCTACGACGATACTATTGTACCGTTCCATCTTTCTAGCTCGTTGTGCTTTGCTTGCGCTGCCGCTGGAACTGCGGAGAATCTTAAGCGATGAAAATATAATAACTTCGTCCGACGAAGTTAAGTTCGTCGGTAGTTACGTTTTCGAAATGGTAGGGCTCGTAAACTATTTAAAGATTTATCCAAATGCTATAGTGACACTTCGGAGCTGTTGACATAAGAGCTGGCTGGCATCTTGGTCAAAAATTAAGCATTGGTATACAACGTCTTCTGGACACGCTGGAAACCTGACCGAGACACAGGCAGTGGTGACACGTTGAATAGCAATGCTAATTCTTTGGGCAAAAAACAAGCTAAGACTCTGATCACAAAAGGTGTCGATCAGTCAGCAAAAACATATTTGAAAAGATGGCGTGCACTTGAACTCCATGGTTCAAGTGTTTCGACTCCAAACGGCTCAAAACTGTAATTATCTCCGCAGCAGCAGCGCCGGTACAGCCTCCCGGATACACAAGTTGCGTTCCACATCCGAAGCCTACCACCATCGTTATAATATCTGGTCTCTTCTCATCGTCGCGTACTAAACCGCTAGGTTCTAATACCATCAAAGGTACGCCGGCAGTCTCAATCTTGGCATTATGTGGCCTGCACTCTTGCAGTTGGTCAGGTCATTCTGTCTGTGGCTGACGACAGCTTCACTATAGTAGCACTAATGTGGAGCAACACAATGTGCACTTAAGTATAGATAAGCGAGTTGAAACGATGCGTCATCCATCATAGTGCCTAAAGGGGATGATGGAAATGCCACTAGCTAGCCACCAACCCGACTCCCATTCTCCATAGTCAGCAGACGCGCACACTCAACGATTTAAAGGAGTGTTAAATATGTTATTCCGTAAAAAATTTTTGAGTGGCACATCCCTCCGTCTCACTCACATGCCATTTTACAAACGGGAAAAAAAAATATTTACAAGCTATATACCCGATGCCCTGACTCAATGTGGTCCACGTGTCAGGGCATCGGGCTAAACATGGTACTTCAAAAAAAAAAAACCCGTGTGGAAAGCTTGTAAACTTATAATAGAAATTTTACGGACACCAAGGCCACCTAGACGAATGGGAAGTGTGGCTAGCTGCCGTGCTCGGTCGTCCAAGACTACATTTAGGATTGAAGAAAGTGTGTTCCCAATAACTTGGTCTACTTATTTCAAAAGTCGTGGGTGGAAGAGAGGAGCGAAAGCCATATGCAAATATATTTCTAAAGCATCTGAATCGGGTAAGGGTAAAGGCCAAATGCATGTTAATTTAAAAAAGATTTCAAAGAGATTTTTTGCACATGTAGTATTATGATAAACAGGAAGGTGAGGGGGTCCCAAGCATATCGTGAGTTTTCTCGGACGGCGGGCTTGAAGCCACAGATGGTTTCGCACCTCGGGGAACCCTTTTTAAAACAGTGGATGAAGTTTTATTTGAAAGGGTTTTCTAAAGGTGTGGATCAGGTATAATTAGTTAAGTTTTAAAATCATTTGTACTCCACAAAGAAATAAATACCTATTGACTTTAATTCCGAAGGAATTGTACGGAAATTGACTTTACAGAACAAATAGCTATCGAAGGTTTCGTCGAAACTCAACTGTATTGTATTGCCGGGCAATCTGTGTTGTGGGTAAAGTTGTATTGATTTATGACAGTAAAGTGTTGAAAACCCCTGCACAGTGCGACACTACACTGTTTGGTACAAACGCATTACCTAATGGCAGCGATTTATTACTCCATGTTATGAACGAGACCGATGCACATCAATTTTGGCTCTTAATAAGCTCTTGTTTGGCAGGTACGATGCATATTGAGAGTTATGTCCACAGAGTAAATTATTGAAGTATGAATTACAGTATAATGTCATGATAGTAAAGTGGTTTAGGGCACTCGCCTTTCATGCATGAGGTTGGAATCGAGAACTTCGAAATCAAGTACCAAAGTGATTTTTTTCAATTCATATACAGTATTTTTCTATGTTTATCTAAGATATTACTGACATCCCGTTCCTCGGAAAGCACGTAAAGCTGGTCCCGGTTGTACGTAGATCTTTGACCGTCGTCACAGGTAGTCAGATGGCAAAAAGTCTGACCATCATTATGCAAGGAGTATCGTGTTGCCCAGTAACTGGGTTGTGGAAGTTGAAACACTGTTAGACTGGACGTCAATCCAACGAGAAGGGCCTAGGGAGATGATGCATTACAGTCTATTTATTAACCGACTTCAAAAAAAAAGGAGGAGGTTATCAATTCGGTTGTATTTTCTTTTTTATCATTATTTTTTTTTTTTTTTTTTATATGTGTTACCTCAGAACTCCGTCGTTTATGGACCGATTTGCAAAATTTTTTTTTCCCTGTACAGGATATGCTTCCAGATTGGTCCCATTTTTTTCAAAATCCATTTCTGATGATGGAATCCATGAGGAATCGAGGGAACTCCTCAAAAATTATAGGCAACCCTATGGTAATTTTAGTATTTTCATCAAGAACTTAAGCATTTACAGTCAAAAAGTAACATTTGATGAAGTGGAACTGATGAAGAAGACCAGAAATGGTCAACGGAACTTCATACACAAATAGATATTACAATGAAGATATACATAGTTAAGCGACTATCACAATACAAATAAATGAATGATTCTGAATAGTTACGTTGAAAATGGTATCATCGAAGTGATCTGATGATGATGATGGAGCCGGAAGGTAGGCACTGGAACTCCGTAATTAATCAATGTAACCTAGCCGTGTTTGGACTTATTAGAATTGTCATGAGATGCACTTTGGCTACAACGTACTATCGAACTGATCTGATGATGGAGCCGGAAGGTAGGCACAGGAACTCCGTAATTAATCAATGTATCCTAGCCGTGTTTGGGCTTATTAGAATTGTCGTGAGATGCTCTTTGGCTATAAGGTACTATCGAACTGATCTGATGATGGAGCCGGAAGGAGGAAGGTAGACACAGGAACTTTATAATAAAACAATGTAACCTAGCAGTATTTGGGTTAATTGGAATTGTCATGAGAAATAGGCACTCTGTTTATAAGTGTATCGCAACTAAAAAGTGTGAAATAAAAACTTTTTAGAAAAAAAAAATAACCGACTTCACTAAAAAACACACTAAAAGGATCAAAATAACTTTAATTTCGGAAGTCGGTGTTAAATAAGAAACAAACAATACCTAGAAACACCGACTTCCAAAATTAAAGTTATTTTGATCCTTTTAGTGTGTTTTTTAGTGAAGTCGGTTATTTTTTTTTTCTAAAAAGTTTTTTTACCTACAGTTCACTGTATTCAAAGTGCTTCGTGGATTGTGAGCAGCCAAACAGAGTAACATTACAAAAATAAAATAAAATTCATAAAAAGTTTTGTTTGGAGACTGAATAAAATAAAGTGAGTTGTGTGATTGTGTGTCTTTCCTAGCTGTGAGTTCACTCTAGTTACGTTTATTTTTCTCTTTTGCGCGAAATTTGTGAGGACATCGCACAGTCAAAGGGACAGGTTTTTAGAATATTGTCTAGAATAACTCAATTGGTTACTTGCAGGAAATTTATTTTTAGAAAAATAATTTACTTGCAATAGTGCATTTTCTTTTGAGCGAAAATTCAAAAGATTCAAAGCGCCACCTACGCTAAGGCAGCCATTGAAGATCGAAAGATATGAAAGGTGAAGTACGAGTGAATAAAAAGTGTCTAGGAAAAATTCGCCCACTTGATTCTGGGATGTTGTGAACAGTTTCAGTTACAGATATAAGAATTATAAAATAAAATACAAATAGCAAGATTTATTAAGACTTATTTCTAGTCTTTTTTTTTATTAGTGTTCGGCCAGACTGGAAGCGACCATACGGTCGGGTCTAAGTTTTTCAAGACTCACCGTACAAATAAAAACAAGAAGCTCTCCGATCCGACCCTCGAGCTAATGAAGAAGAGGCGTGAGATGATTCTGCAGTCTTCAGACGATGCGTGCATATACCGGCAGCTCAATAGACAAATCTCGAAGTCCCTGAAACGTGACCTTCGCCGCTTTAATACCGCAAGGATTAAGGATGCGATTGAGCGGAATAAGGGCTCTAAAGTATTTGCACGAGATCTGTCTATTGGGCAAAGCCAGCTCACGAAACTGAAGACCGACGATGGCAGAGTCATATCCGCCAAATCGGAGCTTCTGGGAGAGATCGAGGCTTTTTATGGACAGTTATACACGTCTACCGCTAAACCCGCTGTAAATCTAGTAAACGACCCAAGAGCTAGATTGACGCGACACTATACCGAAGATATCCCGGACGTCAGCCTGTACGAGATTAGGATGGCTCTGAAGCAGCTGAAAAACATCAAGGCGTCGGGTGAGGACGGAATTACGGCCGAACTCCTGAAGGCGGGTGGAAACCCGGTCCTTAAGGCCCTTCAGAAGCTATTTGATTCCGTCATACTCGAGGGGAAAACGCCACAGGCGTGGAGCAGAGGCGTGGTGGTACTCTTCTTTAAGAAGGGCGATAATGCCCTGCTTAAGAATTATAGGCCCATCTCGCTTCTGAGCCATGTCTACAAGCTGTTTTCCAGAGTCATCACGAATCGTCTCGCGCGCAGGTTCGACGACTTCCAGCCTCCCAAACAAGCCGGATTTCGAAAAGGCTTCAGCACCGTGGACCACATACATACGCTGCGGCAGGTTATACAGAAGACTGAGGAGTATAACCAGCCTCTCTGCTTAGCGTTTGTGGACTACGAGAAAGCCTTTGATTCGATTGAAACTTGGGCTGTACTGCAGTCTCTCCAACGGTGCCAAATTGACTATCGGTATATCGAAGTGCTGAAGTGTTTGTACAAAAACGCCACTATGTCAGTCCGACTACAAGACCAGACCTCGAAACCTATCCTCTTGCAGCGGGGTGTGAGGCAGGGAGACGTTATTTCTCCGAAACTGTTCACGGCAGCAATGGAGGATGTCTTCAAGGTTTTGGAATGGAGAGGGCTAGGCATTAATGTCAATGGCGAGTACATTACTCACCTTCGGTTTGCCGACGACATAGTAGTCATGGCTGAGACTACGGAGGAGCTCAGTACAATGCTTGGTGACCTCAGTAAAGCTTCCGAAAGAGTGGGACTTAAAATGAACATGGACAAAACCAAAGTCATGATAAACAGCCATGTAGCACCCACTCCTATCAAGGTCGGGGACTCTACACTCGAAGTTGTAGACGACTACGTTTACCTGGGACAGACGGTCCAGTTGGGAAGGTCTAACTTCGAGAAAGAGATCAATCGTCGAATCCGACTCGGCTGGGCAGCGTTCGGGAAGCTGCGCGGTGTCTTCTCGTCCAATATACCACAGTGTCTCAAGACGAAAGTCTATGACCAGTGCGTGTTGCCAGTGATGACATATGGCTCCGAAACGTGGTCGCTTACAATGGGCCTCATTAGAAGGCTTAAAGTCACCCAAAGGGCAATGGAGAGGGCTATGCTCGGAGTTTCCTTGCGTGATCGAATCAGGAATGAGGATATCCGCAGGAGAACCAAGGTTGCCGACATAGCACGAAGAATCGCCAAACTTAAGTGGCAATGGGCAGGGCACATTGCTCGCAGAACAGATGGCCGTTGGGGCCGAAAGGTTCTGGAATGGCGACCACGTACCGGAAGACGTAGCGTTGGAAGGCCTCCTACAAGGTGGACCGATGACTTGGTAACGGTTGCGGGGGTCCGATGGATGCGAGACGCACAGGACCGTTCGCTGTGGCGACGCTTGGGGGAGGCCTATGTCCAGCAGTGGACGTCTTTCGGCTGAAATGAATGGATGAATGAATGAGACTGGAAGCGTGGGTGTGGAGCGGACGCGGCGCGGTAATCTCAAACTTCATTGAGTGTCCATAGTGGGCACGTGGCGCGGGTTGTTCAACGCGGGACGCGCGCGGGCAACTTACGTCTAGCTCGTTCATACAAGTGGCCACAGTGAGTGCGCGGGCGTCGAGCGGAAACCCGCGCGGGAGCGGGGTCTCAAACAAGTTCGAGCCATGCTATGGTAACCACCGCTCCCCGCACCGCGCTGCCAGTCTGGTCGAGAATTTATTCATTTGTTTGGTCGGGCAACACAAACAAAAATCTGTTGTAACTAGTCATTTAGACTCCGCCTTTATCTGAAACCTTTACATCGGTTTTGTACTTGGCTAATCTCTGTTGAGATTGGCCGCAGTGATCTAAATTCGTTCGGGCGTATTATTATTATCAAGTCTTCGTTTCATCACTTATTCTCTTGTATGTGTATCTATTTTAGTATTAAGAATCTATCAAGTTTTGTTTACTTTTATATTTGCACCAAGTGCAACCCCATTTTGTGTCCAGGCAATCTCTATCCATTCCGGGTTGCCTGGAAGAAATTGCCGTGTGCGGTAAGGCCGCCAATTGTATGTTTTTTTTTGTACTATAAGGTTTCAATTTGTAATCTTGGTATGCAATAAAGTATTATATAAATAAATAAATACAATTATTAATAATCCGCAACTATCCCACAACGCCGTCTAGTCCCAAGCTAAGCAGAGCTTGTGTTATGAGTACTAGACAACTGATAAACATACTTATATATTTCTAAATACATACATAGATAGATAAATTACACCCAGACACAGAACAAATGATCGTGCTCATCACACAAACATTTGTCCTGGGTGGGAATCGAACCCACGACCTCCGGCATAGCAGTCAGGGCCACTAACCACTAGACCAACCGGTCAGTAAATTTTTTCAAAAATAATTACTTACATAATAACTAGCATTTTAAACGTGCCTATTTATTATTATTATTATTAGATATTTATAGGCTCGCCAAATCCACACACACTTTCATATTTGCATTGATAACATAATAACTTTAATTCTCTTCATTATGACTTTCGAACTACAGATCTTTTTTGTAACAAAACGAGCGATGGACTTACTATTGTGACGTCATCTTTCATATTATGACGTCATGAACATCGATAACTGGAAGTGACGTTTACTTCTCTGCCCAGTCATACGAGAAAATGGATTTTGTAGATAATGCCCTTTACGAAATGCTTTCCCGAATCTACATGAATACGTACAGTTATAAATAGTATTGATATCTCGCTAATATTCGGGTTAGTTTACTTATTTTGATGTTGTTTTGGTGTTAAGTTAGAAGTAAAGAATCGTAAGAAATAAGTAAGTGTTGTTTTATCTTATGTTTTTTATGCTATCTATATCTACATCTTATTTATAGGCGGATACTAATACTAGGTAATATAAATAAAAATGAAGGATCTGTTTGTAACATCAACTTTTTTTTTTGAAAATATAATAATATGAAAATAAACCTTTATTCGATATCAATAACAAACTCTATTTTTTTTTAATTTTTGTCTGCCTGTTTGTTCCGGAATGTTTATCTTCGAAATGGCTGCACTGATTTTAATGGGACATTTTGACAGATAATTGATGTTATAAGGAATATTTAATTTCATAAAATACCGTTACGCGGGAAAATAAAAAAGGTATAGGCTACTTTTAATTTTCCCGCGCGAAAGGTATTTAATCTACGGAAGACGTCTTCGAAACGGTTGAACAAAACTTGACGAAACTGTCACTGGAATATAGCTATGTGTTACTTTTATTAAGATACTTTTTATTTTCCCGCGGGAATGGGACTCTAATTTCAGGCGGGTCGGGAATGTCTCCGGAATTACAAAACAATTAAAAACATTTTCTTACACGATTGCCTCAAAAAAAGAGCGTCCTTATTATAATGCCCCTAAGCTCCATGCAAGCGAAGTCACAGATAACAGCCAGTATTCAATAAAAATTAAATAAACGTCGAAGAAGCGTCAAAGGTCAAGAGGTAGGTACCTACCTAGGTAATTAATTTGTAAACAATACCCTTTCAATCATCCTTTGATGCGCTTAAAAAAATCAAATACGTTAGACAATATTAATGAACCTGCGTTCTTACCATGATGTGTTAAAATGTTAGTCGTACGAGCGAGGAAGGATGGAGCTATGAACCCTATATAGGATGAAATTGAATTTATGGGCATCCTTTTAAGGGGTCATTGTAATCATCATTTTGAACAACTTTTCCTATAGGACCAAACCTGAAATCGCGAAAATTCGCTCAAAGTCAGCTCTTCCCTACATTTTGACGAGTTATGTAAATAAATGCAAGGAACAACTGATTTTTTTTCACGATTTTAGGTTTAATCCCATAGTAAAAGTTGTTCATAATGATGAGTACAATAACCCCTTAAAAGGATGCCCATGAATTAAATTTCATCCTGTATAGTTTTATTCCTTTAACAGTTCAGCTTAGATCGTAAAATGGATTCCGTTAAGAGCTTGTGGTAGGGCTTCTGAACCGGTTCAAAATTGGAATTTCGGTCGTTCAGATTAAATTAAAATATATTTAAATCAGTTCGCCCTTTCAATGGTTCTGTAGGTATATTAAATAAACACCGAAAACCATTATTGGAAGGGTCAGACATATAAAGGATTTTAATTCTCCCCTTTGTCTAGATCGACGACAGATACGTTGTAATGCAAAAACTTCAATATTTTATGATAATTCGTGCGTTGTCCCGACACATTGCGACTTGTTTCAATGTCTTCTCATTGGATTCTTATTGAATAATTTAAAAATAGAATGACATTTCTTTTTATTGTCAAAATGACATCTCGTTAGTGTGGTGTATGACACTTATGTTGCTAGACAGCCGCTGAACTTATCTACGAGCGTCGAAATGTACGAATAGTTTTTCAGTGCATTCTTTATTTGTGCAAAAAGGTAAAATAATGTATTTTGACGAGTGGACATCATTAGTGTAAATCCGTGATTTTTAATCGAAGGGGAGGTCATTGACCATTGGACTTTTTATTAGATTTATTAACATCTTGTAAGATCCCTATGTTTTAGAAATGGTTTTTTTTTGGCGGGAAAACATTACATTTTTTCCACTCAGGACAGAGTGAGAGGGAGTGAGTTTTACTGACTAAAGCCCACAGCGTTACAGCAGTTGCCCTTTTTTGCGAAGGCTGCGGTAACTCCTTCAAACAATTCGCAGCACTGGCAGGCGTCGGCTCTAACTGGACCCGTTAATTTTGCTGACATCTCTTAGAAGCGTGCGTTGAACACAGCACGCCGTCGCGTCGACCCGGACTTGATCCTTATCGGACAGCCGGACGTAGCTACAATAGCTACCCATGGTTCGTCGTCCGCAAAAAAAGCCACGTAAAAAACGCTTGAAAATATACTACTCAAGGTCTTCGGCTAAATAGGCTTTTTTACGCATGATAATAAAACCATCAGAAGTAGAAATACCATTTGATAAAGTTTCTAGTTTCTGCAGTAAAGGGTTTAATTCTTCGGTTTCATGGTTTTTAATGACAGATATAAAAAGAAAAGTGAAATAAATAAAATACGTGAAAATAATAAGCGAATAATGAGAAATCATTTAACCCCTTCCAACAATATATATGTACCTACGTAAGAAATTTCAGACCAGGTCATATTGTGAATTTGTGAGAATATATATGGTCGGACTGCATAGACAAAGATGAACTGGGAATTCAGGCCGAGAAACTGAATACAAGCGCAATGAAAAAATTAATTATGATCTTTGGTATGTCTCCATAACACCGAGAAAGAAAATCCTATAAAACAAAACACTGTAAATTCATTACCTCAGTTCTATTTTTAAAGTTTAGTTCAATTACAATTTTATAACTACGTATTCTGTAAAGATATTGAAGATACATTGTGTAGTTCCAAAGATTTGACCACATAAAATAATATACTGCCGAATAAGGGACTTGCTTTGTTTTCACGAAGCTCGTAAATTTGTAATATCGTGTTCAAAGAGGATTGACGTTTCACAAACTGAAATCATAAATCGAAGCTATAGATTTTAAGGAGTCTTCAGTAAGATAAGACAGAAAGGTGAACCGTTCAATCAAATTCTTAAAGCATGCATTACTGTCTTCGAAGTTTGAAAACAAAATGGAACTGCACCCGTCCTGCTGTAGGTATGCATTTTCTGTTCTAAAACTGTTTGCTCAGAAAAAGTAATTCAAACAAACTAAAGTTCGCTTCGGTCGAGTATTAGATAATATTTGTTCTAGATCGATAGCGATGCTTATAGTTGTCAAAAGTTTTCTGAACTACAACGAAAGGATCAAACCTTGCAATTACGTCACTGAACGAATTTCGTTTTACAGCTGTAGTATTAAGCGCATAGCTGTGATAACAAGACAAAAGTCTGTTTTGAACATTCGCAGCTTCGTCTAGACAAAAACATCAAGAGCATCCAGTAGAACATATCGCGTTTATGACGACATACATGACGTTATCTGTACGTCATTCGGTTTTTATTATAACTTTGACTCTACCTGACATTTTATGTAAAAATTGCAATGAAACTACTGAGTAAAATTGGCAAGTTTATAACAAAACTTTTGGACTATATTAGAACTGTCTTTGCTGCAGCTCGTTTCCCGTTGAGAGCAAACCGAGCGCGGTGCGACACGAGTTGCGAGAATGTGATGCTTCCGTCGATTGTCAAGAGACAACAGTGTTTTTAGACTTTTTTCCACATTACAACCAGTATTCACATGGAGCCCCCAAAAAGGCTTTGCGGAACCCTAGGGTTCCGCGGAACACACTTTGAGTATGGCCGAGCTAGACGATCAAGTGCAGAAAGACTTTTTAAGATTTTATCAAATGAATAAACATTTCATTTTGGAGAACTACAGGACCTAAAGCAAAGACACAATGCTTGTAGATATGAAGGATTTTAGCGGTTTAATAATAACCATCATTGTTAAATTAAAACACTATAACGGTAAAACGTTTCTTGTAGAATAATCTTACAAACAATAAGAATTATTGCATGTATATTAAGGTAGAACTACACTGCGCACACGTGTGCCACACACGCCGATCTGGGCGCGTCGGTCTCCATACATTTTATATGGAAACTAGACTTGTAGAGCTACACTTGATCCACGCCACGCGACGTCGTTCTGCGTACAAATCAGGCGTGTTACACATGTGCGTCGGTCTAATGTAGTTCTAGCTTTAGTAAGGTTTTTAATCGACAAAAGTATCTAATTTTTCTATAAAAGATACATCTTCGTGATTTTTTTCTATCGCACTAAATTAGCTGTATTAAATTTTGAATACACTATCTATCTAGCATTTATCCTGAAAAATAACACATATTTTTCTGATTATTTTTACTGCAGTAGATCATATACTTTTGCGCATTATAAAACTTGCGATTAGTTCCTGTAGTCTTCCTAAGTTAGTTCTTAATACCAAGGTGTGAACGGAAAAGCTTAATTACTTTGAGTACACCGTCGTTTTCTACAGAAAGCTGGAGATTTCTAGGAAACCCATTAATTTGTTAAGCACCTTTGCAGACGCAACGTACTCACTCCCACTTAACATTGAGTTTGTATGCTAAGGCTTTTCTTTATTCAAGGTTCCGATTCGTTACTAAGAAAATTATCACAAAGAAAAGAAGTGCAAAAAATTAGTTATACTATCGTATTTCATCTCCCTGTTTTGGTAAAAAAATCATTTTGTATTTGTTTGAGTAAGAATTTCGCATCTTCTATTATGTTTTACTTTATCATTTCTATTCATTTATAATTTTGTATTAAAAAATCATGAACCTGCCTTGCCTGATTGTTTTATTTATTATTTTATTTTTATTTATTAATGGGACAATAAACAGCTACAATAATAAATATACTCTAAAAAACGGTACAAACGAGCGTCTTCAATTTTGCAGCCTACTGCATTATCTACATCTTCATTCATTCATTCATTTTTTTTCAGGTAAAAACAGTTTCTATGAAACCTTTTCAGTTGTGTTCTAAAATCCAGCTATATCAAATTGCAGAAACATCCATAAATAAATTTACATAAACAGCTTAGGTGATTTATTTGTTGATCAACAGGACCTCAGTCGAAGGTCAAAGACTTTATTTATGATCCATTTATTTCTATCTATCGTAGACTAGGATTTGCATGATCGTATAGCAAAGTGGATTATCCCTCATGATGCACTATTGATATTTGCAAAGTCCTCGTAAAGTTTATGCTTTCATCTAGAATCACGTTTCTGGCGCATCTTCATATTCATGACATGTCTACCAACTGTAACAATATAATGGCAATAAAACAACAGCTGCGATATTAAAAATGATTTTATTTTTACACTTTCTGGCTGAAGGGGCTGAAGTCTGTTCCAATAAAATTAAACTGTAAGTGATAAACTACTTGGCCTGAAGGTTACGACTTTGACAGTAAATCTATTTAGTGCTCGGCCCAAAACGACCGTCTCAAGTCCAAGAAGGTATTGTCACATTACACGTGCTTTGGGATTCCCAAAGCTTTGAGAAGGTTTTACACTTTTTGTTATCATCTAGTGTCTACCCTCGACTCCAACCGTGTGTTATTGTTTTATTATCCTAAGGAGACACGCAATCGGGATAAAAAGAGATGTTCTGGACCCTATTTTTACCCGACTGCGCGACGCAAAGGAGGGTAATGTGTTTATCAGTCTATGTATGTATGTATGTATGTATGTATGTATGTATGTATGTATGTATGTATGTATGTTTGTTTCTATGTGGCGTTCTAGAGACCAAATGCGTAGGCCGATTTTGATAATTCTTACGTCAATCGATTCGTCTTAACCTTGCGAGTGTCACTAAAGACATGACAGTAATCAAAATTTACCACAGCTACAACCAGACGCCATATTGTCAAAATGAAAAAAAAAAAGTCGATGAACTATGTCAAGTGGGGTGTCGTTGAATAGGTTTTTTAAAATCATTTTTAGGTTCCTTTTATCATTTTTCATTTTAAATAATAGTTTAGGATATATAACGATTTAAAGTTGTTTAACAAAACAATCATTCTCGCTAATTTTCTTACTTATTGATTTAAGTTTTCTAATAATTTTCTTACTTATTGATTTAAATTTTCTTACTTATTGATTAAGTTGGTGGGCCCTTAAGGAGAAAGGTGTGCCTGGGAAGTATGTGCAGTTGATCCGAGCGATGTACAGTCGATGCAGTACCCAAGTCCGGTCTACAGTGGGCACCACTGGCAGCTTCAATGTGGCTGTCGGCTTACATCAAGGGTCGGCTCTCAGCCCTTACCTCTTCCTGATGATAATGGATGCTCTGACGTCGGACATTCAGGAAGAGGCTCCCTGGTGTATGCTGTTTGCCGATGACATTGTGTTGGTTGCCGAGAGTGGCCTAGAGGTCCAGAACAGATTGGAGGTGTGGTGGCACAGACTGGAGAGTGTTGGCCTGAAATTGAGTAGAACCAAAACGGAATACTTGTTCTGCGATTTCGGCGGTCTCTCCAATCCAGTGCCTTTATCTCTCGCTGGAACACCCATACCGATCTGCTCCGACTTTCGGTACCTCGGGTCACTCGTCCAAGGGGATGGTGAGGTAGACCGGGACGTAACACATCGGATCAACGCAGGATGGATGAAATGGCGACAGGTCACGGGAACAACTTGTGACCCACGGATGCCCCTCAAGTTGAAGGGTAAAATCTACAAGTCCGTGATAAGGCCTGTCATACTGTATGGATCAGAATGTTGGGCTGTGAAAAAGACGGATGAAAAAAGATTGCACGTAGCGGAGATGAGAATGTTAAGATGGATGTGTGGTGTGACGAGAATGGATAAAGTGAGAAATGAGTATATTAGGGGAAGTTTGAAAGTGGCGCCAGTGACTGAAAAGTTGAAAGGGAATCGTTTGTCTTGGTATGGTCATGTGAAGAGGAGAGATGAAACGCATGTTACTAAAAGAGTTATGAATTTACATGTGGATGGATGGAGAGGGAGAGGGAGACCAAAGAAAAGATGGATGGATTGTGTGAAGAGTGATATGAAAGAAAAGGAAGTTAGTGATAGTATGACGAGTGACAGGGCAGAATGGAAGAAAAAAACGTGTTGCGCCGACCCCAAATAACACGGGACAAGGGCAGGAAGATGATTGATTTAAGTTTTCATTTCAAGTATAAACGATACACAAATAAAAAAGCAGTGAAAAAGCATGAAGAACAAATATTTTTGGTAAAAAAAAGTTTACCACCAAACTCGATAGATAGCGTTGTTCATTTGATGCACGATTGTAAATCAAATCATTCGAGTTTTCCCATCTACTAGACAGGTCGATGAACGTAAGCAAAAGATGACAACTATATTGGCAAAAACTACTAGGTTGTATAAATTACATGCAGTTGATATATCAGTAGAATCGAAAACATGGTCAAAAACCGAAAGATGTAGGTATATGTTTCTGATGATCCTAACAAAACTGGAGGAATCGTTAAATATTTAACAATCGGTTTAGGATCACGAGTTATGTTACGAAGAAATTTGAATGTTACCCATGGTCTTGTTAACGGAGCAATGGGTGTTATAAGGACAATTGAGTGGCCAGCTCTTCGGAGGGACCAATTGGAACCCGGAGAATTGCCACAAGCTGTTTATATAGAATTTGACGACAAAGCAATTAAAAACAATGTTCCTGGAGTAGGAGTCAGAATCGAACCATCGACGACAGAATTCGATGAACTTCGCGGACAGGGTAAAATAGAGCGAAAAATGTTGCCATTGATATTGTGCTGGGGTGTAACTGTACACAAGCTCCAAGGAACTACTTTGGACTTTTGGACCGAGCTGTGGTTGACTTAAGTTCACGCATTTTTGCTAAAGGTCTAGCATATGTAGCTTTGAGCCGAGTTAGGTCTCTAGAGGGACTAATCATCAGTAGTTTAGACCACCGCAAGTTACTTAATAATCCCCACGATATTAACTCCCTCAATGAAATGACTAGTTTGCGAAAAGAGATTGCCCAAATTTGTATGTGGATCCGTACCAACTTGCGTCAAACCAAATTTACTCTCAAGAGTATAGTTATTATTTAAATTTTCACTATCTAAAATTTTTTTGTTAATATTTAACCACATTTTTGAGATATTAAAAAAAGTTCGAAAACGCCTGATCATATTTCATAGCAATTTTTAACCGTAGTGATTATTATAATTTGCCTTCTATACTATAGGTATGCGTTTTAGGCCAAATTGATGAGTAGTGTATTGCATTATTATTGATATATATGTGATAAGTCAGGACCCGGATTCCTTCGCTCCTATATTGTGGCGTTACTTACGCTCAGGCTTTTATCGCGCATGGGTAATATTTTTACGCTATACCTAGGCCTACACTGAAGAACACGATCTTAAGACTGTTAAAAATCGTAATGGTTTAGTCTTTTATTTATTTATAAAGTTATCAAGACCTAAACAAACTTACTACGTGTTTTAGTTCGATTTCTCGAATCAAAAAACGCAATACATCACTTACAGGTCGTGGGTTCTACATTCAGCTACCGAAATGTACAATAAGGGGGTTGACTGTAGCCTATCAACCACCTTAGCTGCACCTAGCAACCTAGCCCTAACCATATAGCTACAATATATACGTATTTAAATAATAGTGCGGGAAGCCTGTTGCCATGAAACCAAAGGCAACAGACGGAAGGTGGGAAGAATGAAGGGTGTACAGGACGGGATTTTATCACTGCCGATCCGCAACCTCACGGTCCGACCAATAACTAAGGCTGAATAAGGCCAGAGCTATCGGCAACAATTTATAGGCGCAGTAACAGTGAGAGGAGTCGATGGTTTCGTCGTAATGAAACAGCGTTGCTCGTAGCGTAGAAAGAGACTTTATGACATATTTACATAGTATTATATTAATCTATTTACATTAGTTATTAATGCATTTGTTTGAAACAACTGATGTACCTAGTCGAATTATTTTAGTGACTAATAATTAATATTGACGTCAATTCGGCTTCACTGCCACTTTCTCGCGTGAACATATGTACCTACCTAACAAGGTAACACAAATAAAGAATTTGTAATTGTTAGTCAGTTAAAACATTTACTTTTAGGGTACATTAGTATCAAATCTTCGTCATCTTCCTGCCCTTGGCCCATGTTGCTTGAGGTAGGCCCAAAACATTTTTTTCCTCCATTATATCCCCCTCTCCATATATTCACAAGTTTATTCTTTGGCTATATTCTTTATATAACTCTTTGGGTGTGTTCACATCTGGCGAATACGCCGCTAGCGAGCTGCGTGCGTGCATTTCAAGTTAACGCGCCGTTTCCAAGCCATCACCGTGCCCTTCGCGCCATGCCAAACCGTGCGCGAGCGGCCTGTGCGCCTCGCGCCTCAACCCGCCGCCTTTCCCGCAGAAAGCAAATGGAAATGTATGCCTCCGAATTGCGCGCCCCGAACGTGGCCGCGCGCGCCCCCTTTATAAACCTTGCCACTTGCAACACTATGAGTCACTATCTCAACATTGTCATTAATGATTATAGACGTATTGAATTAATTATTATTCAATAAAACTACCAGAACTACTCAAATACAGTACAAAATCATCAAACGATATAAACGTCAGTTTAGCAACAAAATACCAAAATGTCCTAATCAAATTGACAGTGTCAAGTTTTGAGTTTCTAATATACGCAATGTTTACTTTATAAAATGGTGAGCTAAAATAATATAACAGAATTTATTTTTAGCAGTTTAATTATTTTCTACTATATAATCTTATTTATTTAGATAGTAGATAAAATTAATTAGGCGAACCATTTATTTATTATCATTGTAAGATTAAAAGCGTTAGCTTTACATACTCTTTGGTCAGATTACGAAAATAACTGGCAACTGCAATCGGAACGTAAAGATTTCTGAAATGACGTTATTTTTTTCGGAAGTAGGAATTGTTAATCATTTAATATCATTTTCACGATATTTTTTAATGTGGTTAAAAAAAGCGGTTAAAAATCAGTACATTGTACACAAAAATAAAACATTATTTTTGGTATTAATATACTTGTGACGCAATATGGTACGGGAAATGAACATTCTTCTTTACCATCTTATAACGAAGTCAATGAATTGTAACTAAAAAGTATAAAATAAAATAAAAATATTTAAGAAAAAACAAAAAACCCGACTGCTTCGAAACTAATTTTAAAAAATACGTAAAAAAAATAACTTAAATAAAAACTAAAAAGAAACAAACAAGCCCAGTAGTTTAGAATTCTGTTATGTAATACTAAATAACTACACAATTTAAATAGTTTTATAATCGATACACACATAAAACAAATCATACATTCTAATGCAGAACAGAACGACTCACAGTCGGGGCCCCTTGGGAAGATTTGATTGGTAAAATTTGAATGGGCCCCGTTTTTATTTAAGTTATTTTTTTTACGTATTTTTTAAAATTAGTTTCGAAGCAGTCGGGTTTTTTGTTTTTTCTTAAATATTTTTATTAATAATAATAATCCTCTCGACCGAATTTTCATATAACACGACTTGGGAGAGATCAAGCGCAGGACAACGGCTTTTCGTGCTTTCCGAGGTTCGGGAATATCACAACTATTCACAACCAAGGATCTTGTATACCCTTCGAACTAACAACATCTACTTCCACATGACCACGAGACCGACGAGAGAGAGCTCATAGCCTACCTGTTTGACACATCCAAAAAAATAATTTGACTTTTAAGAAGTGATTCTTTAACAAACATCTAAACATGCAGACTTTTAGTAAAAAAAATTACAGTTTATATTTACTTATTTTTATTCAGAACTAGCTTTTGCCCGCAGCTTCGCCCGGGTACTTAAAATATAGACTATGTCACTCAGGAATATAACAGCTATCTATAGGTGAAAAAATTTTAGCATTCGGACCAGGACTTTCAGAGATTACCCCCTACAAACAGTAGATTTTTGATGTCATCTACCCTTGATGGTAGACTTGTAATATAAAGTTTAATTAATACTACCGCAGTTTGAAATAAAGTGTCGTGGAGTGGTCCGCAGTGGGTTGTGAACGACTGGGGCACGCGAGCCCTGGTCGCCATATTGAATCCACTCGCTGTCAGAATTGCAAGCGATCACACTGTCCCTAGAAATAGTGAACATATTTTTATTTTGTGTCTTCATCTTGCCTATTCATAATATTCTTTATTGTACACACAAATTTTATAAAATAATAAAAATAGGTCAGCTGATGTACACAGGCGAGCTTAATCCACAATTGGGTTTTCTTACAAAAAAAACATAAAAAAAATGAAAAATAAATTTTGCATTATATGAGGATTATTTATAAATACACAACACAAAATTTCAGTACATTAATTAAATCATACTTAAAACTAAAAATATACTAAAAACATATGTGTACAGCACACTACATAAACATACCGTATACAATAAATACAAACCCTATACATACATCTTCTTCTTATTTTCGAATCGATGGTAAACTTGTTAAAGGGCCTATTACACCATTCGATATTCAGACAGTTTTAGTCTATGATTCGACATATCGCGTAGTGTAATAAGAGTTAGACCGGTCTTACTCGGAACAAAAAATAAGAGTCTGAATATCGTGTGCTGAATATCGCGTAGTGTAATAGGCCCTTAAACCGTTGGGGCCCAGTAGGTGGCTACGTTAACTGCAGTATCGGTGGAACTCATTAAATCCTCCATAGTGCAGCTGTATGGGCACTTAGAGTACTCTAACATGTGGCTCATGTTTTGAACATGGGCACCGCACTCACATTGAGTATCTGACGGGTCTGTAAAACCCGATTTCGAAAAGTTGTGTTGCCAGCGTTGCGCAACCGATTTAGTGCTTTCTATACATTCCACTGCAATTCATGTCCAGGCGGGAGATGTTTTTGACCCATACATGCATATGTATGGGTCATGTTGACAGAAACCAAACCCATAATTGTCCCCTATTTCTTCGCCTATTTTTCACAACCTTTAAATTAACTTGCAATACTTATATGTATGTATGTTTGTCTTGGGCAAATCTTCCAAACGGATTTTGTAATAATTACCTCTAACCGATTGAGCTTGAATGACAACGCATTAATATGTTACCATAGGGTTGTATCAAAGAGCAATAGAAAGAGCTATGCTCGGAGTTTCCTTGCGTGATCGAATCAGGAATGAGGATATCCGCAGGAGAACCAAGGTTACCGACATAGCACTAAGAATCGCCAAAACTTAAGTGGCAATGGGCAGGGCACATTGCTCGCAGAACGGATGGCCGTTGAGGTCGAAATTTCTGGAATGGCGACCACGTACCGGGAGACATAGCGTTGGAAGGGCTCCTACAAGGTGGACCAATGACCTGGTAATGGTTGCGGGAATCCGATGGATGCGAGACGCACTGAACTGTTCATTGTGGCGATACTTGGGGAAGGCCTATGTCCAACAGTGGACGTTTTCGGCTGATATGATGATGATGATGACAGGGTTGTATTGATGATGGAGCCGGATATTGGCCATAGGAAAAACTGAGCGCAAAAAGATAATCCTATCGTTTTGGTGCTGTTTGAATTTGTCTTCAAAGGTACCGCGTGATAAAAGCTTGTGATAAAATTTATTTTTCATTGAAAACTTGTTTGATGGTATCATACATTGCCTTACTTCTTGTTGAATTAAAGTTAGTAATTAGTTATTAACAATTTGTTAATTGGCAGTTTAATCTTGTGCGAACATCTCATTTTTATTCTTAGTTTGAATTCACTCACTGGATTTTTTTTTCGATGGGTAAATCGTCAAATGACATCCCTCGCTCTTGGACGGAACGAGAGGGTATGTCAGACTATTACTGACTAAAAACCCACTCCTGTTCCTTCGTTGCCTTTCATACCAGGGCCGAGTCTTTCATGCTGGGCCTCCTACGGTTTGCTGACATCTCCTAGAGGCGCGCGTGGAACAGTACACGCCATCGACGACTTGAGCTCGGTCCGGACGGTTACCGGACGGTCGGACGGCGAGCTACCCATTGCTCGCCGTCCGCAAGCCCGCGCCTACGGTGGCTTGAAATCGGGATCGGGATCCCGGCGGCTGGGGCGTGAGGTCCGCTCCCTCACACGTGCATGTACGGCTCACTCTCTGTATAGGCCTCTCTTTTCTTCTGCCAATCCCCACGTTCCTATTTAACTCATCTTTTCATTATTCTACCGACTATGGCAACGTTCTCTTTTATCCACGACGGCACCTTTGGCGCAGTGGTTGAGCAATTGGCTGTTGTGCAGCGTGTCGTGGGTTCGATTTCCGCACGGAACATAATATTTGTGTGGCCTGCAGATAGCTGTTACGAGTCTTGGCATATTGTGTGTATGAGTGTATATGTTTGTGAACGCACCCACGACACAAGAGTAATTCCTAGTATAAGGCAAGGCAGCTTCGCCCGCGTACATAAAACATAGCCTATGTCACTCAGGAATAAAGCAGCTTTCTATCGGTGAAAAACTTTTAGCAATCGGACCAGTACTTTCCGAGATTACTTCCTAAAAAAAAAAAAACTTTCCTCTTTATAATATTAGTGTAGATGACTTGCAGTCTACAATATGGTGTTTAATTTTGATTGATTGTATCAAACAAGTGTCAATTTAGTTTTAGTTTGAATGGTGATCTGGGAAATTGATGATTCACGTTTGTTTCAGTTGTCATTTTTCAGTAGGCGTGTTGTTTTGAGTTATTCAATTTGAGTCATCATCAGTCAACCCACATATTTTATATGTGGTATTTTTAGAGTAAGCCCTAAGCTTCGCTTAAGTTCTTCACTTCGTTTTGAGGTATATTAGGTGTGATATTTTTTTTTGCGGCTGTCCAATAATCTTATCATTTGAATCACTGGGCACGCCGCAATTATGGCGGTAAGTCCCTTCTTTGAAGCGTGGTTGGAAAGACCTCACGGCGTCCTCACCTTCCGCATGACGCAGGTTCTCACCGAACACGGTAAGTTCGGGAAGTTCCTGCACCGGATTCGTGCGGAAGCGACGCCCGGGTGTCGCCACTGTGTGGAACGCCCGGAGGACACGGTGGAGCACACGGTGGAGGTGTGCCCCGCTTGGGCAGAGCAATGCCGTGTCGAGGACACGGCGTGTCCTCGTGAGGGCGATCGGCGGCGGCGATCTCTCGCGCCGGGCCTTGGTACAGGCCATGGTCCGGAGCGAGGAGGAGTGGCAGGCGGTCGCCTCCTTCTGCGAAGCAGTAATGCTAGCAAAGGAGGCGGCCGATCGCGTAAGGGTCCTCACGCCCTAACCACCGCCGGGATTCCGATCCCGATTTCCGGCCACCGTAGGCGCGGGCTTGCGGACGGCGAACAATGGGTAGCCCGCCGTCCGACCGTCCGGTAACCGTCCGGACCGAGCCCAAGTCGTCGACGGCGCGTATTGTTCCACGCGTGCCTCAGGGAGATGTCAGCAAATCGTAGGGGCCCAGCAGGTTCGAAACCCACTGGGGCCATGGGTAGTGTGAAAACGAAACCCGGGGCCCTGGGATGAAGGCAACGTAGGAACAGGAGTGGGTTTTTAGTCAGTAAAAGTCTGACACTATCTCTCGCTCCGCCCAAGAGCGCGATTTGTCATTAGATGATTTTCCCACCTTAAAAAAAAAAACATTTGAATCACACTAATATTATACCCGTTAGAGTGTTAGAGTGGTTATCAAAATTTATTTATTTATTGGTTCACCAACAATTGTTTACACTGGTATCATGCAAAAGATAACATGCAATAAAATAGAGTACAATAGTGTAACAATCACTTATAGGTAAACTCCGCATGCAGGATAAGTTGCATAATGAGAGAGAGAGAAAAAAAAAGCAGACTTAACTAAACTAATCTAAAATTATTACTGAAAACACGCGATCTCATAAATGTCTAATCCAGATCGAGATGATATTTATAAATATTGGTTTTTAATTGGCTTAAAGAGTTAAAATGCAGATCAATTATGTCACTACAACCATTAACCACCTTGCAAAATCTCGCGTAAGGAGAATTGGAGCCTAAAACCGTTCTTCTTTGCGGTGGACGCAGTGGTATTATCTGGCTGCGAGGAATTCTTGAAGGTGTAAATGATTGAAACTATACTGAATAGTAGGATAAATGTGCGATTTGTACTGAAATAAATATAAATATACGCCAACGTACGTTTAGAAAACACGATTTGAAAGTGACGAGCTATTCTGAATGGCGGAAACACTTGTAAGCTATCAATCAGCTTTGAAGTTTTAATCATTTCGGGAACCACTGACACACCATTCTGATCCTGTAAAACTCACATATTCCGGGTAACTTTCAAATAATTTCAGTTCTCGAAACGCTGTCTCCTGCTCGGTGAACTAAAATTCCGTAAGTCCCACCTTGTTGTCTGTTGCAGAAACGGCTTAATTACGAAGGCACCAATGGATGACCCGCTTGCTGGTAACGTGCTGTCGTGGGGACCGAGTGTTGCCTTAATGACGTCATTCTGACCTCTTACCCTCTTATATTTTAATAGTTTTTAGCGTGTTGCTATTTTGTTCTACAAATTGGTGTATACATTAATAAAATAAATAAAGTAGCGGTCCCGGCAGACGTTGTTCAGCCTGAAAGCTAGGCTGTTGTCAAAAAAAAAAAAAAAAATTGAAAACCCGATTGATATTGATAGCGCAATTTACCGGGTTCAATCGGTCAAGCCGTTTAGGAGTTAGGTGACAAACACACGTCCAAAAGAATGATACATATATTATAATTTAATTTAATACTAACATTAGGCTAAGTTGTACCACTACTAACACATATGGATGTTTATTGAATTTTTATTTTTTTAGGTAATATTAAAATTTTATTGATTAATAAAATCTTAATAATATAATTAGGTCATTATCATCATTTCAGCCGAAAGACGTCCACTGTTGGACATAGGCCTCCCCCAAATGTCGCCACAATGATCGGTCCTGTGCGTCTCGCATCCATCGGATTCCCGCGACCCTCACCAGGTCATCGGTCCACCTTGTGGGAGGCCTTCCAACGCTACGTCTTCCGGTATGTGGTCGCCATTCCAGAACTTTTCGTCCCCATCGACCATCTGTGTTGCGAGCAATGTGCCTCAATGCAATGTGTGTAATAATTAGGTACGTATTTACATCTAATAGCTTAATAGGTATATAATATATACAAACTTAAAATAATAATATGTACTAACGGGCAGAAAAAGAACTCATTGGGCATCAAACAATTCATCCGCATCGATGTCAATGGGAAAAGCGAAAAGTGTATAATCTGAAAGTGGCCAGTCACCTTCTACATGAACAAAATGTACTACTATCGCATAAAGAAGATCCTGCACAACTACATATTAAAAGAGATGCAAGTTCAGAGATTATGTTACTCGGTAAAAAAATTAAAAAGGGAAGAGGGAAGCACATGCCTCATGTGCATGTCAGATAAACAACGAGCCAGCTCATTAAAAATAAATTAATATTTTTTATGTGGGGAATCATCAAATAACTTCTTCCACTCTGGACGGAGTATGAGCAGGTGTCAGAATTTTTCTGACTTAAGCCCACCTGTGTTCCATTAGTTGCCCTTTGTGGACCAGCCCCCCTAGCCAAGTTACAATCGTTTCGTTCGCTTCGAACGCTTCGAGTAGGCCACGCCTCCGATTTCTTTGTTCTGACCACGTGACTGAGCGTTGAGATGACGTCAGAACAAAATAATCGGAGGCGTGGCCTACTCGAGGCGTTCGGCGCGAACGATACGATTGTAACTTGGCTAGGGGGGCAGGGCCGCGGTGACTCTTTCGAACATTTTCTCAGCCTATTGAATGGAGACCTAAAGTAAACAATATATAGACGATCTCGCTTTTATAGTGCCTTACCTCTAAAATGAAGAAGCTATACTATCTAGCACGAGAATTTGCCAAACGAAGCGGATATGCATACCATTGGACAGCTCATGGTAAAGTCTATATAAAGAAAAAAGATGGAGCGCCTACAAGGAGAATATCAAAAGAGACTGATTTTGAAGATCTAGAACAACTAGAGAAGTGACTAGAGACACTTACGCTTGCAAAAAATACTGTTAATGAAAACTTGGTGCTCTATTTAGTTATTGCTTGCTTTTTGTTTTTGTTTTTTGTCTGCATTTATGTTAGTTTTAAGAGCTGCTTTTATTTATTTTTATACGTGCTTGCTTTCACACTGATATCCAAATACACTATATATACTCACGTTAAACAATATACACGAATTACTTTCAACATACTTAATAACACTAATCATACTACACTTTCTACATCGCTGTGTCTGATTCCTGTTGCTATACTTTTGCCCTATTGCTGTTGTATTGCTGCTTTTTTGCTACGGTATTGCTGCTACTCATTTGTGTTGCATTGCCCTTATATGTTTATATACCCAATGAAAACCCCACTTCGTGTGTCGTTTGGTGTCTTCTTAGTTTGTGTCACTAGAATCTCAATTATTAAAATTCGATCACAATGTTAATGTAGATGTAGCAGAAGAAATTGATAAGTCTTATCAGCCTAATTGTATATCTATCAGTGATACAAGTCTCTGCCCGAAGTTGATTGATTACAATAATCAAACCCAAAGTGCATTTACTATATTAAGTGTCAATATTAGAAGCATTAATTGCAACTTTGACCTTCTGCTGGCCTTCATTTGCACCCTAAATATGCGCATTGATATAATTAGTTTGTCCGAGTGCTGGACAAATGTGAATAATCCACCTCCAGATATTGATGATTACAAAACATATTGGACCAAAACCATCCTAAACCAAAACGATGGAGTGGTAGTTTATGTGCGCAGGGATATTGTGGCAAGTGTCCATGAGCCTAAAACTACTGAAGGTAACTCTTTAATCATCACTATTAAACCTGATTACACTATTGTTTGCTCGTACAGGCCACCCAGTTTTAAAAATCCAAATCCCTACCTGGAATCACTAGACACTATCCTATGTAAATCCACAACAAAAAATGTAATTCTTACCGGCGACATAAATATTGACACTTTACCCCTGAATCAGTCTAGAGCCTCTCAGGATTACCTAAACCTGATTGCCATGCATGGACTACGACCGGGTATTAATAAACCAACACGTATCAAGACTTGTATAGATCATTTTATGGTTAAGTGCCTAAGTCATTGGAAAACAGCAGTCTTTGAGCAGCCCATAACAGACCACTCTCCGATACTTCTGTATATCAGCAACTCTAAAATACGCCATAAAGTTGAAGTGCACGATAAGGTAATGATTGACTTCAATACAATAAAAAATATACTCACTGAAGAGTCTTGGGATAGTCTCTACAAAGTCACTGACACTAATATAGCATCGGAACTAATAACATCAAGACTTTTAAATATCATTGCAAATAATACCACTACTGTAAAACAAACTAAAAGATATAAGCCTTTAAAACCGTGGATAACAAAAGGGATAGTTAAATGCATTAAAAAAAGGGACAAGTTACATAAAGCTGCAGTTAAGGCACTGGATAACACACTTCTGCAAATAAAGTATCAAAAATATAGAAATATGTGCAATTATATAATAAAAAAACTAAAAAACCAATACTATGAAGAAAGGTTCAACACAAACAAAGGGAACATAAAGAAAACCTGGGAAATCATTAAGGAAGTTTGTAACATGAAGCGAAATAAAGAACCAGTTATGGAATTATTAGATGTTGACAGCACTCCTACAGAATCTCTGGATAGAGTCAATAACTACTTTACCGGAATCGGTGAAGCGTTGGCAAGTGAGATACTGACCAAGCTAAAAAAATCTGAGCAGGATCTATCACGAGAAGCTACCAGGGACACCTCACCATCAAATTCAATGTCTTTTATGCCGACGGATCCCTACGAAGTCAGGAGAATTATTCAAGGACTCAGATCGCATAGCGCACCCGGGTGGGATAAAATCACAGCTGAAATTTTAAAACAAAATATTATTTCCCTTACTCCACCCATCACCTACATGTGCAACCTTAGTCTGGCAACTGGCGCATTTCCGTCCATTTTCAAGAAAGCTGTAGTTTGTCCTATTTTTAAATCCGGGAGCAAAAATGAGCCATGTAATTATCGCCCTATCTCTCTTCTATCTACATTGTCCAAGATTCTAGAAAAAGTTGTTAACAAGAGAGTAATGAAATATCTAGAGAAGAACAAACTGCTCAGTGACTTTCAATTCGGGTTTAGAGAAAGAAAATCAACCGAAGACGCAGTTCTAGCCTTAACTTCAACTCTGGTATCTTCGCTAGACCGGGGGGACAAATGTTTGGGGGTCTTTTTAGACCTTCAAAAGGCATTTGATACGGTGTCCGTTAAAATATTATTAACACGCTTGGAAAACGTTGGTATAAGAGGGGTGGCTCTTGACTGGTTTAGGGACTATTTAACTGACAGGACTCAACGCGTTAAGGTGGCCGGATATGAAAGTTCTGACTCAAAATGCAAATATGGCGTTCCCCAAGGCAGCACACTAGGACCCACATTATTCCTTATTTATATTAATAGTCTATGCGAGATAGCAGCTACCCTACCACACTTGGATCTTCTAATGTTTGCGGATGATACGGTGTTGATCTTTCATGCTCAAACTTGGGATGTAGTATTTAAGCTGGCTGAGACAGGCTTAGCCAAGGTAACCTCCTGGCTAGAAAACAGTCTTCTTTCCTTAAATGCCAGTAAGACGAAATATCTGTGCTTTAGCAAAACATCTACAGGTAAACCTTCTACATCACACGGTATCAGATTACATACTTTCCCGTGCAACAGAAGTGAGACACGTTCCATCTGTGACTGCTCGAAGCTTTCTAGAGTCGCCTCCATGAAGTATTTGGGTGTAACGCTAGATGAACAACTAACCTGGACTTTGCACCTCACGTTGATAACAGCTAGAGTCAGAAAACTAGTATATGTATTTAAAAATTTACGCACATTTGCAAATAGCATTATACTTGTACAAACCTACCGAGCCTTGTGCGAATGCATTATTAGGTACTGTATTTGCGCATGGGGAGGTGCGGCGAAAACCCATATGATTGGAATTGAGCGGGCACAGCGAATGGTGCTTAAAGTGCTTTTATACCTACCGTACCGACATCCCACATCCTCAGTGTACGAAATGACTGGAGTATTATCAGTAAGAAAGATGTTTGCCTACGAAATACTGCGAAGATACCACAAACAAGTTGTCCCTAACCTGCCCAAATTACAAAAACGCGTGGAAACATGCCCTGTCCCACGCACTAGAACCGCATTTGCCAAAAGACACTACACTTTTCTAGCCCCAAAAATTTATAACAAATTGACCAAAATTCAGAAAAATAGCAAAGTAAGCAAATTAAATAACAATATATTTAAGATTATGCTATTCAATTGGTTAAAGTCAATGGACTACACTGATGTAGAAAATTTAATAAAAACATAATCTATTTTGAACAGCACTGGTATACACACATCCTCACTCACAACAGACACCATAAGCATACGTACACACTTACATATACACACCCACGCATATATAAATACACTCACTTAATTATACACACTAATATACACAAATTCACTCACAGAAAAACACACAGACACACCATTACACACACTTTCACACCATCATACACAAAATTCATACACACACGCATGGCAGCATGTTTGTCTACTTTTAATTTAAAAAATATATAATAGTTTTATTACTTTCTCAACACACTGTCTGATGTAAGATCAATGTCACTTTATTGTAGGGAAGACACTAACACCTGCAATACAGTTTCTACTAGCGCAGGTGTTAGGGAATCCTATGATCCAAATCGTGTATATTATGTCAATAAAGAATTATTATTATTATTATTATTATTATTATTATTATTATAGTTGAGGCAAGCAGTGTCTTTAGGTCTTTGGAAACCTCAATAACCTACATAATATTTTACTATTTTTTTTAGGTGGGTTAATCATCTAATTACTTCTCACGCTCTAGAGGGGAGCGTTAGGGCGTGTCAGACTTTTACTGAATAAAACCCGCTCCTATATTCCTTCGTTGTCTTGCGTTCCAGGGCCCAGGATTTTCCTTTCAGAAGCGAACCCATGGCCCCAGTAGGCTTCAACCCTGCTGCGCCCCTACGGTAATTTTTTGACCAATAAGGAAACGGCAGTAATGTTTCTAACCTCCATTAACCAAGCCGAAGGCCCAAAAAGGTGTGAAAGGTACACTCCGTAGTATTTAACCCCGTAGCCCGGCTGTCTAGTGCTATCAGACTAATGGTTGTACAAATAGTGGAGTCGAGAATCGAATTATTGCGCTACTCAACTACGTAGGTACATGTACCGATTAGCGGTAAGTGCCCGTTTGTTACTCTTACGTTATCTGCTCCAACGCTTACATATTTTTGCTATATACGGTAAAAAGTTTATATATAGCTGGGTATTGTGAGACATTTTTGGCAAGATTCTGAATATTTGTGGCATTAAGCCGGCCTATGTACCCCTACTATAAAACAAAGTCCCTCACCACATCTTTCTGTTTATAGGACGCGATAAACTCTAAAATTCCTCAACGGATTTTCATGCAATTTTCATCAATAGTAGTATTCTTGAAAGAAGGTTTAAGTGTAATACATGAATATTGTAGTAAAGAAAAGCTGAGATTTACAAATATTTCTAACAACACTCGCTAGTCCATACTAATATTATAAATAGGGTAAGTTTGCATGTAAGGGGTAAAGTTGTCAAAAAATAAAAGGTCCGTTTTGACATCTGTCAAAACGAATACTTAAATACGCAAAACAATACTCGTATCATATTATTTATCGCGCCAAACAAACGTATGTATTTATTTAAAACACGTTATGAAGCATAACATAGCATAATCAGCTTTTTATTGTTCCCACTGCTGGGAGTCAGGCCTCCTCTCTGGGAGAGGGAATGGGCCGTAATCCACCACGCGGGCCCAGTGCGGGTTGGTGAATGTCACATGTCTTCGAATTTATTGGTTCTAGGACATGCCGGTTTCCTCACGATGTTTTCCTTCACCGTTTTGAGAGCAGTGATGATGAAATAAATTACACAAAGTAATGCGCCTGGCTGGGTTTGAACCCGCGACCTACAACTCGTAAGTCAGGGTCGTTAAAAGGCTAATTATTATGCTGTTTAACAGCAGGATGTATGGAAGAAAATTGAGATTACCTAAGAAAAACATATATAGTTATTTGAACAGATCCTTAGTACTAATTTAAGATCGTGAAAAAAGAGTCAATCCGGGGGATTATGTAGTGAACATTTACAGGTTTCGCCTAAGGAAATGAGTTTTATTCATCTAGCTTAAAATTAAAAGTCATTATGCTACGGACATAAACCACCTGGTGCTCGGTCACAGAAATTATTTTGTCTTCATTACTGCTTTTCAATTTTCGTTTCTTCCGGCTAAATGGCTTCGTTATTATTTTTTAGGATAGGCATGCCAATGAATAATGATTATAATTTTATTGCTTTGTTCTACCGACAATTCATTTTGTTATTAAGGTGGCTTTTAGAAAAGATGGAGAATGTTTTCATATCATTTTATTACAAAATTTTCCATCTTCTTGTAGTTAAAATGAAAATTGGAAAACTAAATGACAACCAATAAAATCATAGGCATCAAAATCATTCTTGCATATTATTTAAAACAAAGTCCTCCAACGCGTCTGCCGCCCTAGCCAAGTTACAACCGTTTCATTTCGATTTTCTTTTCGTCGATCGCCTCGAATCGGCCATGCCTCCGATTCCTTTGTTCTGACGTCATCATCTCAACGCTCAGTCACGTGGTCAGAACAAAGGAATAGAGGGGTGGCTGACTCGAGGTGATCAACGAAAATAGAATCGAAACGAAACGGTTGTAACTTGGCTAGGGGGGCTGAGAAAAAAGAAAGTCTGTTTAACGCGATAATGGCAGAAACTACTGAACGGATTCTCATACAGTTTTCACTAATAGTCAGAGTGATTCATGAGGAAGGTTTTAGTGTATATACATGCAGGGTATAGTAGAAAAAAGTCGAGAATTTAAAAGATTTCTATCACCCGTGCGAAGCTAATATTCTATAATTATAAAAATAATTGTGCTGTGTAATTATTACGTTGTTCTCTCACTATTGTTGGAATTCAATAATTTAAATAGGTTAGTTGACTTTGGTTAGGTGATGTTTAAGTCGGTTATTTGTGTATTGGGATGTGACGACAGTCATTTTGACATTTGAAGTGACTGTCGTCTTATACCACTAGATGGCGATAGTTTTAATATGTTTACAATCGAGCCGTTTTACTAAATATTTATCTTACGTTTAAAGTTTATGCTCTAATTACTTCCTGTATTTTATATAGCATTAAAATAAATTTCTTAGACATTAATATTTTTATTAGAATTGTTTTGCTTGTATTCGTATGTAATTATTTCAATAAGTAGCCTAGCATTTCCGCCGAGGTAGCGTGCTATATCCATCCCCACCATTTTGTGGTGTTTCCTGGGTAGCACGCCAGCTCGGGCGGGCATTCGATTGTCAACCTGGTAAGAAGTAGGTCAGCTCAAATAAAAGAGATAAGTTTGAACAAAGTTGGTTTCATTGGAGCAGCTGCTAACATTATACAGTTATTTATTATTTATCATTTTTTTTTTTGTAAAAAATCATCGAAAGAGCTGTGACATTTCAAATGTGTTCGATGTGGGATTTGATGCATGTGGAATCCTGGAGGAGCGATGACCTGATACTGCGTAAGCGAGCGACGCGACCCTCCACCGCTCCTTTGATGACTACCATTCCACTGCGCACACGATGTTAAAAAGTAGCAGATTTTGGACTAATTGTGCTCCATTGGTGTAATTGCTGCAAGGTGTTCCGATGTGAGGATAAAAATAAAAATAAATAAATCATTTACTACGCAATAATATGTATGTTTATTACCTCACATGTAACACAACTGATTTGCATCGATACACTCAAAATAAGATTCAGTTGAAAACCAGCGTCAGATAACTACTATGTAGTTATCTGGAATTTTGTTAAACCGGACGTGTTTGACGCAGCCCGTGAGGCACACAATGTTATAGTTTTTTTTTGGTATTATTTGAGGGTTTACATATAATATTTGTTACCACATTTTATGTATCCTTCCTTGTGTGTCAAATATTTTATTTATTTTTAACCGACTACCATAAAAAGGTGGACGTTTTCAATTCGGTTGTATCTTTTTTATGTTTGTTACCTCAGAACTCCGTCTTTTAGGGACCGATTCGCAAAAAAAAATCCCTTAAAGGATATGCTTCCAGATTGGTCCTATTTTTTTCAAAATCCAGTTCTGATGATGGAACCCATGAGGAATTGAGGGATCTCCTCAAATATTATAGGCAACTATATAATGATTTTGATATTTTCATTGAGAACAAGCATTTACAGTCAAAAAGTAAAATTTGATGAAGTGAAACTGATGAAGAAGACCAGAAATGGCAAACGGAACTTCATACTCATAGATACGAGTATCACAATGAAGATAGTTAAGCGACTATGACAGTACAAATAAATAAATGGTTCTGAATAGTTATGTTGAAAATGGTATCATCGAGGTAATCTGTTGATGATGATGGAGCCGGAAGTTAGGCACCGGAACTCCGTAATTAATCAATGTATCCTAGCCGTGTTTGGGCTTATTAGAATCTTCATGAGATGCACTTTGGCTATAAGGTACTATCGAACTGATCTGATGATGGAGCCGGAAGGTGGAAGGTGGACACGGGAACTTAATAATAAAACAATGTATCCTAGCAGTGTTTGGGTTAATTGGACTTGTCATGAGGATTAGGTACTCTGGCTATAAGAGTATCGCAACTAAAAAGTGTGAAATAAAATATTTTTTACAAAAAAATTAAAAATAATCGACATTACTAAAAAAACACTAAAACGATCAAAATAACTTTAATTTCGGAAGTCGGTGTTAAATAAGAAACAAACAATACCGAGAAACACCGACTTCCGATATTAATCGTTTTAGTGTTTTTTTTTTTTAGTGAAGTCGGTTATTTATTTTTTGTAAAAAGTTTTTTTCTGCCCTTTCCATAGTACCTACCTTAAAATTTTTTTAGCGACACTTATTAATATTTTCTTAAATGGAAATGTTATATAAACCCAACAAAGGTACCAAACGCACACCTGCTTTAATTTTACAGTAGGTAGAATTAAAAGAAGACAAGATAACTCAAATAAAAATTAACGTTGTGAAAAGATATTAAAACCTCTACGGTTTTAAGTGGTAGCGCTTCTCGAGATATTCAATTGAATGGTTCCACGCAAGATGCTCACTCAGCGGTCCGAGGAGTGTTGACCCTAATACTCTAATGTGCCGACCGAACGGCAATACTTTCAAACCACTTCATGTTTTCTTATTACTTTGGAAATTTTGATATTTACATTGAATATTAGAAAAATCTGTACCTGAAAAAATGTAAGGTTCGTGTTTGATCACTGCTGCTGATTAACAATGGTGTGTTTGACGATGGAGCATGCTTGCCTAGAAGTAATCTCTCCATTCTTGACTTAAAGACCATTCTTGGTTATGGCTAACAGGAAACACAGACTCCAGCAGTGAATTCCACTGCCCTGGTCCCGGGGTTCTCTATCGCACAACCTATGGCCCCGGTAGACTTCGACTCTGCTGGGCCCCTACGGTTTTGCTAACATCTCCTTGAGGCGCGCGTGGAGTACTACGCGTCGTCGACGACTCGGGCTCGGTCCAGACGGTTACCGGACAGCCAAATGATAAGCTACCCATTGCTCGTCGTCCGCAAGCCCACGCTTACGGTGGCTGCAAATCGGGGTCCGTCCCCACACGCGTGCGGCCGCCTCCTTCGCTAGCATGACTGTTTCGCAGAAGGATGCGACCGCCTGCTATTTCTCCCCACTCCTGACCTTGACCTGTACTAGGGCCCGGTGCGAATGTATAGGTGGTGGATTTTTTTCTGAAGTGGGTAATCATCCAGCTACTTCTCGGGCCAACGCCGTGTCAGACTTTTATTGACTAAAACCACACCTGTGTTCTTTCGCGTTTTCAGAAGGCCATGGCCATAGAGGAAATCGGCCCTGCTGGGCCTCGGTTTTGCTGACATTTCTTTGAGGCGCGCGTGGAATACTACGTGCCGTCGACGACTTGGGCTCGATCTATATAGGACAAGCGAACGGTGAGTTACCCATTTCTCGTCATTCGCAAACCTGCGCCTACGATGGCTGAAATCGCTCTGCGATTCCCGACGCCCGGGGCGACTCCTGTCTCGGCAGCTAAGACGTGTTAGGATGTACGATACCTCACTCTTGCGGCCGCCCCCTTCGCTAGTATTACTGCTTCGCAGAAGGGTCATCCGCATCCCATTCTCTCTCGTTTCAGACCATGGCCTGAACCAGGGCCCGGCCCGAGAGGTCGCTACCACCGAGTACCTCCACGAGGACATGGCAGCGATTCGCCCAAGCGGGGCACACCTCCACCGTATGCTCCACCGTGTCTTCCTGGTGGTCAGCGCAATGGTGACACCCGGGCTTTTCTTTTGCCTGAATCCGGAAAAGGAACTTCCGAGCTTGGAATGTCCGTTGAGGACCATTCTTCAAAGAGGGGACTTACCGGCGCAAACGTGGTGTGCCCAATGTGTGAGTGTGAGTGATGGGTACGATTGAGTGATGCCTGCTGTTATTATTTCAAAGATAAATTTTTGTACCTATCCGCTATAACCAAAAAGATTCATCCTGTTTGCTCTTTTTTCTTGACCCTTTTACGCTGAGGCTAGGGATTCCATACTGCATGCCATTCCCTTAAATGTTTAGTTTTCCTCGTTCAGTTTTTGCCTATTAGTTTTACGATGGTTCGAGCCATTCGATTCCTCGTTTCTGTCCCTTGTGTCTATTTTCCTGACGCCATACCTTCTTGCAAAATGCCATCGTATTTTGATTTAGATTTTGGGCTAAACGACTCAAGTTGCTGCCATAAATCTTTTTTCTGCCAAACATCACATTTTACGCGTCTGGATTCCTTACACAGAAACGCAATTTACGCGAAAATCAATTTCTTTCATGGTTTTGGCACAATAAATTGACTTTACTAAAAAAATACAAGACAGGGCTTGAAAAATAATAACAAATGTAAGTTAAGACACAAACGTCCAAATACTTTCGGTCCGCCTATCTTGTTTACACATCAAATTGAGCGCTTGTACGGTATCGTTTTCTGATTTCCTTTATAACATTTTGCGGTAAAGTGATATATTTGATACAAAATAAACAAGTTTAAAGGTGTGTTGTAGTCATAACTAAAGTTATAGTGAGATTTAATTCACTGAACTGGTATGCTTAGACGAATGAACTAGAGTTTAAATAACTTAATTCGAGAATATGAAAACATAAAGCGGATAATTTTGAAGTTTAAACAGTTTCAAACGTTTTCTCCTGTTAATCCTTGTTCAAAATTAGTTCTGATATGCAATGTTTATTGCAATATCCAGAGTGTATTTAGCAATAGGTTCACTCATAAACAGAAGTTTGGAAATCATGCTCGTAAACATTTTATTGGGTTCCATCGATCGCGCCATTCTAAATTTCCATTTGGTGTTTATTTAGGATCAATCTACGCGAACGACTTTTTGTAGCGTGCGACGAAATTAGCTAACAAAATGAACAAACCAGTGTTTATTTAGGTTTTTACAGCAGTGATAATGCATATCTACGGCTGTTTTTAATTGGATTTGCTTTTGAAAGTTACAATCTAAATCAATGCATTGTTCATTTAAAACTTTGTATGTTTTTACACAATTAGGTATTTTTATCTACGTGATTTTTTTTTACTAATAAATCAAAGCTTGTCTAAATATTTACGCTTAGTTCTGATGTTAAACTTTTTTATTTACAATTAAGATTTGAAACGTTACTTTGTCTTCTTATTATTTCATTTTTTAGGGTTTCGTACCTCAAAATGAAAAAACGGAACCTCTATAGGACCACCTTGTTGTCGGTCTGTCTGTCTGTCAAGGTGGTCTCTTGAAGCTGTGAAAAAACCAAACTTCTGCGTTATCAAAAAAAAAGATACGTCCGTTTATGTCGCAAAAAGTGTATATTTCGACACTCTCAAGGGAAAAAAAAATCATAAGGTACTTCCCGTTGACCTAGAATCCTGCAATTTGGCATGAAGCTAGGTCTCATAGCACAAGTATATGAAAATTTCTGAAAACTGTAAATTGGTAGTTACGTCACAAAAAAGAAACTTTTTTTGCGCTTCGGAAAAATCTTCGTAACTCAATTCGAGAATTTATTGAACTGTTTTCATAGGTAAGTTTGTACGGAAACTCAGTGCGCGAGTCCGACTCGCACTTGCCCGATTTTTTTGTGGATGGTCAATCATCAAATAACTTCTCCCACTCTGGGTGAAGCGAGAGGGAGTGTCAGACGGTTACTGACCATCCAAGTTCCTTTGGTTTCCTCTTTCGAACAAACCAATAGCCCGGGACAATACTGCAGAATGCTTTTGTTGGTGGTTTACCCACCAAAGAAAAGAAAAATGGATTGTGTGAGGAGTGTTAAGAAAAAGATGGGAGTTAGTGATAGCGTGACGGGTGATAGGAAAGAATGAGAAAAAAAACGTGTTGCGCTGATCCTAAATAATACGGGACAAGGGTAGGAAGATAATGACTCCATCATTATCTGCAAATGAACAGGAAAATTGATAGAGTTTTGGGGACTGCGACTGTTTTCTTCCTTCAAAAAAGTAAGTTTGTCTTTACCCTAAAGTACATACGGCACGTCTGCAAGTCAATGGTCGGCACTCTGTTGCATACCAACTAATCTGCACGAAATGTAGAACAATTGGATTCGAGGTTCAGTTAACTGGGACCACTACGCGTTTTCCTCATAACGTGTTATGGCGACCCAGTTTCCACTAAGTGCAAACCTTTTATACGTCGAGTTTACCTGTCAGATCTTCGATGAAACATTTATAGTGGTTAAAAAAAACTATGGTATATTTAACGATACAACTTTTAGTAAAACATTTTTTTAAATTTATTACTTTCATTTCTATTCAGTGTTTCATTCACTGCTTTACCATAAATTATGATTATAAAAGTAAGACACTAGCAATAACTTAGTTATTATCATAAGGAAGACTTCCTCGCTTTAAGGGTTCCGTACCCGAAGGGTGCTAACGGTGCTTATTACTCAATTACTAAACCTCCATTGTCCGTTCGTCAGTCCATCTGTCTGCCTGTCTGTCCGTCTGTCAGCGGGCTGTATCTCATAAACTGTAAAAGGTAGAGAGTTGCTTTAACTGAATATGTATTTCTATTGCCACTACTACATAATTAAAATAAAGTTAAAAATGAAAGGAGGTTCCCATTTAATGGACATATTTTAATATTGTAGTGCAGAACCTTTCGTGTGCAAGTCCGACTCGCACTTGGTCAGTTTTAATTATTTTTTTGTTACCTTTTCATGGTAACTGAGAGTTACCCTTTATGTTCCAGGGCCGAGGTAAATCTTTCGAGCAATTCCGTAAACCTGGCAATTAGACTAATAGCTGAATCTCCTATGAAGGCTTCCTTTACAAAAATTCGAGTAAAAATAGTATGTTAATAAATAACTCTGTATCTGTATAGAGTTTAGTCAAGTGACTAAAATCTATACAGATACAGAGTTATTAGACTAAACTCTATACAGATACAGATGTTGAGCTAGGTCAATTTTGTCAGAAAGTAAACACCTTCGCATTCTTCTAACAATCCTAATAATAAACCGATATTGTTTATGAATTCCTTTTGTCCGCGTTTTGTGAATTGATCTCAATTTGAAACGAATTTCGAACGTTTTTCTATTCTATCGTCAGCTGATCAGCACATTAAGATGAGGAGGCGTATTTCGTCCACTCTGCCATGCAAATTTTTAAAATAAAGTAAGTATAATATTGTTATTCAATTTAAAGCCCTTGAATCTATGCATTTTATTGATAATATTAATCATAATGATTAAGATCATTTCAGTTAATTCGGTCATCATCATTTCGGCTGAAAGTCGTCCACTTTTGGACATAGACCTCTCCCAAGAGTTATCACAACGACCGGCCCCTGACCCTCACCAGATCATTGGTCCACCTTCTAGGAGGCCTTCCAAAACTGCGTGTTCCGATACATGCTTACCACTCCAGAACCTTTCGGCCCCATAGACCTGTTCCGCGAGCAATATGACCTGCTCACTGCCACTTCTTAAACGCGATTTTTCAGGCTATGCTCGACTAACCTTAAAAATCAGCGTTAATACAATATTATTTAACATTATTTTTCGAAGGGTAAAATCGGTAAAAAGAAAAACGTCCCAGTATAGGCATATAACATAGAACATTGTTCAAACGATGAGAGCTATCAAGCTGATTGGTAATTTCCATTATGGCTCCTATCGTTTCGCAATTATACAGTGAAGTTAATCTATTGCCACGTGAAATTATGTGAAAACACAATCCATCGTAATATAAAGATAGTGAATTTATTAATTATGAAAATTAATTTAATTAAAAAAAAAATCTACGGCATGCGGCACATGACGCTACCACTTTTTTTTTCGGTGGGAAAATCATCCAATGACATCCCCCGCTCTTGGGCGGATCGCTGCCGTCGATCGTGGGGGCGCCCACGAGAACACGGCGGTGTTCTACCCAGGCAAGGCACACCTCTTTCGTATGCACCGTGTCCTCCGGGCGGTCCATACAATGGTGAAACCCGGGCGTTTCTTCCGCACGAATCCTGTGCAGGAACCTCCCGAACTTACCATGTCCGGTGAGGATCTGTGTCATGCGGATGGTAAGGACTTCGTCTTGCCTTTCCAGCCACTCCTCAAAGAGGGGACTTACCGCCATAATTATGGCGTGCCCAATGACGCTACCACTAAATAAGAGCTTTTAATTCCGTGCATATTAAACATTCTTAGCAAAAGAAGAATTCTACCAGGGCTGCACGATTATTTGAAACCATGGCCCTTGCAAAAGGCAACTGAAGGAACACAGGTGTGTTTTAGTTATTAAAAATCACACCGACACTACCTCTCGCTCCACCCAGAGCGGGAGAAATCATTTGATGATTTACCAATTAAAAAATGAATTAAATACTTATTTTTCGATGACCATTTCTATTTTTTAAATAGGTACCTACTTCTACAAAAAAAGAAACAAATCGAAAACATCGTATTAGATCGCCGAAGTTAAAAAGAGAACTAAAAAACCACAGCTTTTTGTTCGTAAATCGGTTTTCGCGACATCAGACTGAGACAGACGGCATCGAGATAAAGTATGTCGTTTTGTGGAAAACCCGTCCTAAATATAGGCGCCGGATTATTTCTGAAGCGGCGTGTCGCGCGCGCCGAGCTCGGTCCACAACCAATCTAAACACATTACCGACTCAACGCCTAAACTTTCAACGTTTATTACTACAATGCTTTAAAACATTAATTAACTGTAAAGTTTTATCACTAATTACAGTTTTAATACGTAAACTTATTACCCTTTATAGTATGCAAAGTTCGCGTAGACGCGGAAATTGTAGTGTTGTGTTGTGATTTTTCGTGACAGTGTTTATTTTAATATGATGTGGTTGTGACATATTTTCTAGAAACATGTGGCTAGTTCCGTTCGTCTTGCTGTTGTTTTCACAATGTGTTTTGGGGCAAGACGAGACCGCAGATGGACCTATAATCGGTTAGTTTCAAATTTAATTCATTAAACCCCAAGCGTTCGCTCTCTCATTGTCTTTCTATTGTGTCTCTAATTACGGTAAGTATTCGAAAGGTTAATATTAGTACTTACCTATATATAGGCCAAAATACATATGCCTGTAGCTGGCACAAAAGTATGCAAGTATCTTGCATGCCAGTGAGCCATAACAAGTTCTGATTGGCGGATGTCAATGTAATCTGTATAATGTTTCGGCCTTTTGTCGAAGCGAAACAAAACCTTTATTTTTATTTTCAAGTTGCTATATATTTAAAAATACTTAAACAACCATAATTATAATCGTATGTAAACAATAAAAACCACCAATTTATTATTGGAGAATGGTGGATAACTACTAATAAATTGATAGTTGACATAACCTACTATATTTATTAAAACTTCATGCAACATAAAAGTACAAAGGCGGACTTAATGCCTTAGGCATTCTCTACCAGTCAACCTACTTAATTGATTTAGCTAATCTTACTTTTTTTATTCTAATTTTTTAAGTTATTGATAAAAAATTCGTTAGCTAGCTATCTAGAATTAATTATAAATAAGTTAACAAATCAAATGCATCACGTCTCATCAACTTATCTACATACCTACTGCAGACCTGATTAGCATGAAGAGGAGATCATCCTATCCAGGCCCACTGGAAAAAAATATTGATCAAATTATTCTAAAACAAAGTCGACACTACAATTTTTTAGGGGTATATTTGTTTTATTAACCGGATCAGGTTTTTTTTTTAAAGTAACGCTTTTATATACTTGAAGCGATTTTCTAGCTATTGTGGGATAATGGGAGTACAGTGAACCTGTCTCTCAAAGAATTTTCAAAATTGGTCTAGTAGTTTTTGAGTTTATTCATTACAAACAAAAATACAATTTTTTTCTCTTTATAATTTTAGTACAGAAGAAAAAATATATTATACAGTAGATTCACAACTTTTTTAATCATATTTATAATAATAATCTTTATTTGTTCAAAACGTTAGTACAAGATACACAAAATTAGGTACATCAGTTGACTTATAAACTAAAATAAACAATATATCTCTGGCCCCCACACTAGGATACCCTGTGTCATGTGATCCAGTCATTTCCGTAAATTTACAAATTAATAAATAAATGCAGTGTTTGTGTATATTTTGCTATTAATATTCTTCGAATTTAAAATAAAAAATAAACAAAAGGAAAAAGATAGCTACTCAAAAAAAGAAAATATTGAAGATGCGCTTATGAGTGTGTGTGATCGTGTGATGTGTTAAAAATCAACGAGAAAATAAATCTATTTTTTTTAAGGTGGGAAATTATCTTATGACTTCTTGCCCTCTTTGGCGGAGCGAGAGGGCGTGTCAGGCTTTTACTCACACTTAAGATTCCTTCAGTTGCATTTAGAATCTGCTAACCAGTGCCTAAACTAATGCATAATTACATTTATAAATATATGGTTATAGTTGCGTTCTAGAACAACGGATTTCCCTTTCAGAAGTCGAGCTATGGCCCCAATAGGATTCGGGATCAAAAATTTCTTAAAAAAAAAAACACTGAACTTTTATTTAAAATTTCAATACTTTATGAAATTTTCTAATTACGCATATAGAGGTGTATAAGCGTATGCATTATTCTAGATACATTTTGTATATAATATTGAAAATGTTTAAGAAAGCCATATTGCAGGCTTTTAAATCTATTATTTCTATGTTTCAGGAGGAATATTTTACAAAGACTCCGATGACTTGAAAGTCGCTCTAGAGGTGAGCGCGAAGACTTTCAACTTCAGAACGTCGATAAAGGAAGTGTCTGCAAGGGGAGAAGTTCTTGTAATCAGCAAATATGTATGCGAATTAGCGGAGGTATGTCACCCCACACAGGGAGAAGGAAAGGCAACTGCCGCAGTTGCCTTACCTTCTCGCTGCTGAAAAAGCTAACAAAAATCATACTAATATTATAAAGACGAAGGTTTGTGAGGGTGTATGTTTGCTACTCTTTCACGCTTGAACTGCTGAACAGATTTCGATAAAACTTGGTACGCGGGTAGATGAATTCCTGGAATAGCACATAGGGTACTTTTTATACCCGGAATGTGTTTTCTTGGGACAATTTTTTACTCTGACGCGGGCAAAGCCGCTGGCAGCATCTAGTGGGTGAATGAAATAATAAACTTTCCACTTTTCTTAGTTTATTTTCTTTTCCAATTGTGAGTTAAGTTCGCCTGTGTATAGGCTGCCGTCTGTCAGTTGTTTTATAAAAGTTGTATGTACAATAACGAATATGAATATGAAACTTTAACCAGAACACAAGAAACTTAGTCATGGTTAAACTGAATGACAAAGTAATTGTCTTTATTACTTTTTTTATGTTTATTTTTACAATCAGATTTGTTTTAACGCAGTGAAAGCAGTGGTGGCCGAGTGGTAACGGGTCCGACTTACGAGTTGTTGATCGCGGGTTCAAAACCAGCCAGGCGCATTAGTTTGTGTAATTTATTTAATCACCACTGCTCTCAAAACGGTGAAGGAAAACATCGTGAGGAAATCGGCACGTCCTAGAACCAAAAATACGAAGACATGTGACATTCACCAACCCGCACTCGGCCCGCGTGGTGGATTACGGCCCATTCCCTCTCCTAAGGAGAGCAGGCCTGAGTCCCAGCAGGTCCCAGCAGTGGGAACATTAAAAAAGGCTGATTATGCTTATGCTTATGCTATGAATGCAAAAAGAATAAAAGCAAAGAAAAATTAATTGTCATTAAAATTCATTGAGATCACTTCATCTGCTCATTCAATTTGAATTTACTCGCGTGGAAGAATAATGTTATCCCTCGATTGATATGGATTTCTCCTTTAATTTTTCTTAGCTTCTTTCTTTTCAGTTTTGTTCATTGATCTGACTGTAAAACGCAAGTTTTTTACGACTTTTTCCAATTGTTCTTTTCGTTTTCATTGCTCACCTATTTTACATGGTTCAGGATAATTCGGATTCAAAACGAGAAACTTTCTTTGTGTTCATCTTAGATTCAAATTGAATTTCGCCTTTTAGTGAAAAATGAATGTTGCAACTTTATGATACCTTTAGAAGTTTTTGGTAGAATTTTGTTTTATTTAAAACAATTGAGAAGGTATATTTGTAGGTATGTGAATTTATCAGTTTCGTTTTAATTAACTGTGTGATCTATATCATAAAGAGATAAAGTTTGCTTTTTGTTTTTTTTATTGTTTGTAGGATCTAATCTCTGAAAGTTCTGGTCCGATTGCTAAACATTTGTTCACCGATAGAAAGCTGGTTTATTCCTGAGTAACATAGGCTATATTTTATATACGCGGGCGAAGCTGCGGGCAAAAACTACTAAATAAAAATCCCCAATCTGTAGGTAATTAAGTACCTAAGAAAACAGAATTTAAAACAGTCATCGATTCTTTCCTGCATAATAGAAAAGAAAACTTAAAAAATGGCGGCACCCTTATACTATGATTATATTTGCACGATAGAAAAAAACTGGAAACAAAAAGCTACTTGCCTTTTTCCCTAAGAGACGATTTTGATCGATTTATACAAGCCTATATTCAACTTTATTTGGTAGCGCAAAATATATATAGATTTTTTTATTGTGTAGTAGAAACTAGAAACCAGTCTCTGATACCTTTAAAGGACATCAAACAAGATATTCTTTTTTCAAATCTCAAAATAAAACATATTAACTTCAAAGACATTCCACCTTAAAATACAAAATAATGTAACTAAATTCCAGGAAGGCGTGATCGGCATCATAGACGGTACAGGTGGGCGAGCTAGCGAGAATATCCAGGCTTTGTGCGACATGTTGGAACTGCCCCACGTCAGTATACAGCACAATGACCTCTGCAATGACGAGTGGTCTGTCCTAAACATGCAACCAAGCCCTTCAGCTTATAATATGGTAAGGCTTTAGATATGTATTTTAAAAACATATAAGTCATATATTAGCTAATTGATCTCATTCAAAAATTCCATAAAAATGAAATTGTTATTAAAAATAACAGTCCTATAATTCTACAACTGCACTCATACGCAAGATCTGAAACAATTTTTAGGATGTGACAAAAGCTATCATATTCTACTATTTTTATTCGTCCTTTTTCCTTGGTCTTTGATGTACCTACTAACTGGCCATTCAAGCTTAAAAACATCACGAGCTGCAATTAGTTTTTTTTTTTTTTATCAGCCTGTATTGCTTGTATTTTTTTTTATCAAAGGCAAATACCTTCCTTTTCTCTCTAAGCTTGCTTCTTCATGCCAATTCGCCAGTAATTTGATTTTTGATTTTTCTTTCCATAAAATTCATTTTCAGTTTATTTTTTGTTACGAAGCGGCCATTATTTTAAGTAATAACTGTATGCAACCTTTTTACGTCTACAAGTTTTGTTTTATAGTATGAATACTGGCCATTTGTCCCAAAATAATTATGAAAAGACATTACATAATTTTAATATTATGACTGGAAGGTGGTGATTAAATACTCTTTGTCTATGAGAGTAAAAAGCTTCGATGAAGTGTACCTAAATTAAAATAATTTTTCTTCAAAAATACCGTAACATATCATGTATTTATACGTAAAGTATAAAAATGTTATATCATTAAAAAAAAAGGGAAACAGAAACACTACGTATCACAGTAATGTTGTGATAAAAGGTTTTTGAATGCGCCCTTTCTGACCTGAGATAATTAGGTACCGTGAACTTTTATATATATAGCCGAAAATTGTAGGGTCATGTTTTTTACACTTTAAGTAAAGTTGAGTATAGTAATATTATCGGTAATATAACTGAACCTAAGTAGCCAACTTGTATAGGTTTGCTGTTGAGGAAAACGTGTAGTTTGTATAACAACAATATCGAATGTATTCTGGTTCCTTGTGTGAAATGATATTCTGCAGCTGGTAAATGTTGATGTTGGCTTCTTTGTTCTATTGAAACAGATTTTTTAGAAGCTTAAACTGTACTCTTTTGTACATTGTTATCTATAACGTTTGACAAAATTAAAATTAAGTATTAAGAAATTTGACTTCTAGACTTGTGAAAACTGGAGATGATTATTTCGATGCCTCTTACGCATAAAGTCATAACCAATTATTTTTGAGTAAAATTTTATTATAAAAACAAAATGTGGAAATATTATTCTTTCTTGTTACATCCAGCGTCTGGTACTGTGATCATAAAATAATTTACATAAGAAAATATCGGTTAAAAATGGTTTATAAATTAGTTACTTCCATCATTAACAATTACAAAAACGGCTTTCCTGAAAATATGCATTTATGGCATCGATTTGTAACTGTGTTTTTGTGTCCGTGTACTTAACGATACCGCGTACTGATATGTAAAGATATTGCATGAAAAACGTTCTTTGTTAGTACGCTGGCTAATCATTTGAATATACTTTTAAGGTTTGTTTTTTTTAGACTTTGGTTTTTTTAGACTTTTCAAATGTAGAATATCATTTGAGTTATATAAAAATTGAAATGGTGCAAGTCCAAGTAAAAAGAGTGTCCGAAAACAAACAAATTTTCCTATTTTTTATTTGTGTGATAGGCAAATAAAAAAGTTAAATATAATTAACCAATTAATAGCCCTTGAGTAATATATTATGAAGGCGAAAGTTTATGAGTGTGTATATTTTTGTATGTTTATTACTTCTTCAAGTTCGAAGGGTGGAAATTGGTACACGGGTAGACCATTATGTCTTGGAATAACATATAAAATACTATCTATCCCGGGAGTATGTACCCTTGGGGTAATTTTCTAGCAGCTAGTATATCAGGTATACCATAGGCGCGGGCTTGCGGACGGCGAGCAATTGGTAGCTTGCCGTCCGACCGTCCGGTAACCGTCCGGACCGAGCCCAAGTTGTCGACGGCGCGTACTGGGCCCAGAAGGGTCGAAGCCTACTGGGACCAAGGGTCTTCTTCTGAAAGGAAGACTCGGCACTGGTATAAAAGGCTACGAAGGAACAGGAGTAGGTTTTTCAGTCAGTAAAAGTCTGACACACCCTTCCGCTCCGCCCAAGACAGGGGATGTCATTGGATGATTTTACCACCGAAAAAAAGGGATATAAGGTATATATTTTATAAAGTACCCTAAAATAAAAGAGAATTGAGAAAAAAAGAGTACGAGAGAGTTTGTATAACTCTCTCATACACACCAGATCCCAGAAGCATACACTTGGAGGGAGGTATCGCTTCGCATTCTTTACAGTACCTACCTATCATTAATTGACCTTTGTTTGGTAAATAAATGTAATGTGAAAAGTTTCGAGTTTTAATTTCGACGGAAAGGAAGACGGAAGAAACGATGGATATGGATATGAAAATTGTCCAACAGCTCCAGCTTTCGCATGGCATTAATTCTAGGTATTTGGACAACAATATCTACCAAGACTGGCTCCTGTTGCACTATAAAAGTTGCAAACTAAATAAAAACGAATAGTCTATTTCCTTGTCTCGTTTTGAACTAAGACAAAGAATAATGTTAGAAACTTTTGCAGGAATAAACTTTAAGAAACAAAATGCGGTTGGGAAATTACTCGTAGTTGTTTATTACCTGAAGGTGAAAGCTACAGAAGTGGATATGTTTTCGCTAATCTATAACTATAGTGCCAACTGCCCCCCTAGCCAAGTTACAATCGTTTCGTTCGGCGCGAACGCCTCGAGTAGGCCACGCCTCCGAATCCTTTGTTCTGACCACGTGACTGAGCGTTGAGATGACGTCAGAACAAAGGAATCGGAGGCGTGGCCTACTCGAGGCGTTCGCGCCGAACGATACGATTGTAACTTGGCTAGGGGGGCTGGTCACGGCATATAGTGTCACCGGAAAATTGCAGACTGTATGATTGTAATTTTATATTAGATTATAATTTCTCGTTATATTATGAAACAATCGATACGCGTGTCTTATTTGGGATTTTTTTTTTTTTAATTCTCACTTTATTTTACAATCTTACGGTGTTTGCAATTTTCTGGTGACATTTACAGTGGTGGTTATATAATTAAGAACGATTTGTAGTACCAGACATTAAAAAAAAAACAATGTCATATGTACTTTTATGTTCCTTCTCAAAAGTAATTAATTATGTAATGAAATAGCTACATGGATAGAGTAAACGGGATTAAGAGTAAATTATATTAAAATCACTTACTATTTACCTTGGCCATTGTAAGACAGAAGCTGATTGAGATATGAGGAATTCGTTAGCCGTGCGTGAAGTGTGCTTGGGATCACTGTCATGTTGAAATGTCCAAATAATCGGAAGCACGTCTTCAGCAAATGGAAACATTGTTTCTTCCAGTATATTTTTGTATTGGAATTGATTCATGTTACCTATCAATCTAACACATCCAACACTATGAGCAGAGAAGCACCCCCAAATTTTCACATTTCCACCACCATGCTTTAATGTCACTTTTGTATACTTGGGGTCGAGTACTGTGTTGGGAGGACGTTTCCCATCAGAACATACTCTGTTAATTTTTTATCTCGTCAGAGAAAATAACATTTTTCCACAGTCTTACTGTCCAGCTTTCATACCCCCTAGCAAATGCAAGCCGGGCTTGCCTATGACACCGTTTGAACATGGGTACCTTTCTTGCTATCCTTCCGTTCAACTTAGCTTCTACCAAACGCCTTCGGATAGTGCGCGCTGAGATCGCTGAAGAGTTGTTCACCAAATATTCTTTTCTCAACTCTTTAGACCCCTTAAAAGGGTATTATTTTGCCACGCACGATATTTCTATCATCTCGCTGAGATGAATTTGTCTGTTTAGGTACACGTGGAATATTTTAAATTGTTTAATACGAGTTAAAATGCTTCATAGCGTGAAATATCATCGTTTTTGAGCACTGCAGGTGATCGGCTATCTTTTTATGCGACCAATTCTTATCGCGAAGTTTTATTATCACTTCCCTTGTAGATTCATCGCAACTTTTATTTTTCCCCTATGTTTTTATGTGAAATAATCAACTTCTTGACTTTTACAGCACTAAATGGCGCCAAAATTACGCGAATAATAGCTTAGTTACAGAGTGCTCTCTATTTAAATTTGAATAAAAAATAAACTATCCAGCATTCTTAATTATGTGGCCAGCCAGTAAGTTTGCATTTAATGTAAAACGTTTGTCTATATATTATTGAATTAATCATGTTATAATTTTGAAAATTGGTTCAAATTAATATTGAGATTGAATAAGAAGGTTAATCAGCCATCACTATCACCGGCAAAACCTACAGGAACAACCGGAATAAAAAGTTTTCCAGTCTTCATTTTAAATGTAAACTTACGATTTATAATTTTAGTTATTTCTATTTGTACAAATGTTAGAAAATTATCTTGTTGCCTTGTATTGTGTACAATTTTTATGTTTTGTAAGGAGAATATAAAAATAAAAATACGGTTCATTTACCTATCTAAGTGATTAGTACTTACCTTACAATAAACAAATTTATCTAAGCAAGTAGGTAATGTTAAAATTTTATATTAAAACCATCATTTATTAAAATTATTTGAATTTATCTCGAAAAATAAATGTTGTGCACACCTGCTTCTATGAACCTCTTTTGTCTAATGCATCGCTACAAGGTATATTTATTAACGAGAGTCATTTAGTGTTAAAATTAGCGAAGATTAAATTTACTGCGAGTGGTTTTCAAAACTACTATTATTATTATACTAACATCACAAAAACAATATTAATACTATATTATTTACGTGCAAAATGTTAATATAAATCCCACTGTCTATGGACGCATAGCTTCATAGACGCGTATTCGTCACTATACGCTTGGCGTACGCCTAATCACGGCTTACATACAAAACTATGAAAGTCTGTTAACGAAGCGGCAACAACACGACGGCACAACGAATATGCGTCTATGAAGCTATGCGTCCGTGGCTAGCAGACCTTAGTGTTTGTCTTAATTTTTCAGGTATTAGAAAAGTTAATACTGTTTAAAGAATGGCGGAACTTCACTGTGCTGTACCTAAAGGACCACAGTATGCTGCGCGTGAGTGAGCTGTTGCATCTTGGCAACAAGTCGTACCCGTACGTTGTCTCTGTGAGAGAACTGAGCGGAGATGATTACAGGTGATGATGATAACAAATGCTTTAAGATTAAGGGTGAACTAAGTTTTTTAATAACTAACCAACGTCGAAAAACAAAAGGAAGATTTTTAGAATATAAATAAGGCAGCCTCAGATCCTCAGTGATAGTGGAGATTTCTATTCCTGAAAGAATTTTTGTCTTAGTAGGTACAGTAATTCTGCAGCACTCGGAGAGAAGCTCTGTCCACCCACCGAGTGACCCCAAAAAAGATGGTGGCACAGTGATCGCGTGCTGTCGTGCACAGCAGATCCTTTTACAGCCTTACCAAGGATATGTTCTAACAAACGTTGTACAGAAAGGGGTAGGTTAAAAAGGTTGAAGAAGGAAGTTTTAATCCCACACTTGCTGGTCATTTCCGCCAAAGTCCAGGCTCCTTTTGAAGGTTTCTCTGCGATAAAAAAGGTATAGTTATTAACAAGGCGGGTTGGTCCTGGATGCGTGCATAGGAATATTTATAGGTACCTACTTCCAGAGATATAAATAAAAATGCACCTCTTCATTTTAGTAGTAATCTTATTGTGTTCATGCTTGAGAAACCACATTTACAAGAGGTTTAGAACGGTCATCATATAAGATTTTTTAGTCGATAGATCGAACGTAACATTCTAAAGATTTTTTTTCACCTCGACGGTTCAGATTTAGCTGTGTGAAAAGAGTGAGCAAATGTATGGTAAGTGTTCTCGCTGCTGAAGTGAAAAGTTATGTGTATTACACGAGAGCCAAGTTATTTGCATCTCGTGCCTTTGAATCTCTCGCTACACTCTGGATTCTACTTTAGAATCACTCGCTACGCTCCTGATCCCTTCGCTTGCTCGGGACTCAAAATTAGCACTCGCACCAAAAAGTAACTTTACTCTTTTGTTGCACAAATAAAGTACCTAACTATTGTCTGACATGTTTCTAGCACTATCTTGATTTGATATGATGGGCAGATTCGTTCAAAGAATCCGTACCATAATAGGTACCTAAGAGAAATTTTGCTTATGTTTGCTTACTTCGCACAAAGCATTTCATACGACACATCAACGTAATACAGATCCATTATATTGCAACCTAACAACCCAATCATACACGTAGGTACTATTCCTTCTATATTATACCTAGTAGTAACTAAAGAGTTTGTGTGTAACAAACTTGGCTAGACAGTTTGTGTTTGATCGAAGAAAACACAATATGAAATATTCTCTATTTCTTTGTATTCGTCAAGTGTGGGCGTCATTCCGCAAGCTGCGGTATATTCCAGCCGTTATTTTTCTTAAAAGGTCGTTGTATTATACGCCTACTTGTAAAACTATAATGATATCTACTTGTGTAAAAAAACAGTCTGATCTGTCTTAGTCTGGTTTAACAAAGGAGATTAGTAGGTTTTTTTTGTAATCCGTATTCTCAATTGAAAAATAGAATTGTTTTTAATTAGTTTCAATTAGTCAAAGGTTTTCGTATGAACTACTTTTTTCTTATGCGTCAAATTAACAATTACAACGCATTTGAAGAAATATCACTTACAATATTTTTTCCCCTTTTCAGGGAAGTCTTAATCGACGCCAAACATAACGGCTACACAGACTTCGTGGTAGACTGTCCCTCTCAGAACCTTGAACAGTTATTGCTGCACGCACAACAGGTGGGCATGATGACCGACGAGCATTCGTACATCTTTGTGTCGCCCGACCTCTTCACCTTGGACATGAGTCGGTACAGATACGGTGGGGTTAATATGACAGGTGAGTTCTATTGTGTGCCATTAAAATTCTTCAATATCCAAAAGTCCGATTGTTAGTCTCTACAGTATCTATTTACGTAGATAGTTCAAGTCGGTCTTTCCGTCCGATTATAATTTAAGTGTCTTCAAGGGTAGAGTGAATAGGCTCTTAACAAACTAGTGTGCTTCACCATAAACGATTGTATCACTGCTTACTATCAGTTTGGATCGCTGTCAAGCACTAGTTTATAGTAATAAAAAAGTGTGTTTTTTTTTTGTAATACTTTAGTCACTGATTAATGCTATGAACTATTTTTAGTGTAATCAAAAAATCAAAACTTATTTTTAAGGACTCCGCATGGTAGAACTGAACAAGACAGATAATGAGAAGCTGTGGAACTTTACAATGATGTTGAATCAAGAAACTGGCAAGACTTTAGAAGCGGATGAACTCAAAACACAACTACTATTCATACACGATGCAGTAGAAATATTCGCTGCAGCCATTAAAAAAGTCAACGTGGAAGCTGAACAACTGAACTGCGAAAATTATAAAGCGTGGGATTACGGATCGACTCTCCTAAATTTTATGAAGACGGTAAGTTATTTTAATTTTTTACGGTGTAAGTACACTAAAGAGTATGTCTTGCGCTTTAAGTCCTATTTCTTTTTCAAATTGAATAACATCGCAATCTAGCTTGACTGCTTGAGGCATGTTTTTCTTACACTATTGAACCTTGGATCTTGCAATAAAGACCCATTGTACATCACATCGGGGTCACCAGTTAATGAGTTATGCGGAGCAGAGCGTACCGCAAACTTCCGTTAAAAACGGAGGATTCTCCGACCAGATGGATGTTATTTCTGGTGTGGACAACTGCCCGATAGATGATTTCGGTCTATTGTATATGTTTGAATCACGCGGAGAACTTTAATTGCGCGATGCAGGATTTCGTAGTTTAGTTTCTTTGTGACGCCATAGTTTATCGCTACATCATCTTGAGTCTTAAAATAAGAACCCGAGCAATAATCATACACTAACTACTCAAATGATGAGACCTCGATATAGGACATTTGTTTAATTCTGTCAAATAGGTGTTTACAGACGGCTATAGTATATCTAATTTTAAACTTGTTATAGAATAAAGTTGATGGCATCACAAGATCGTTGATATTCAACGGACTGGGAGATCGTACAGATGTCATATTTGATATATTAGAATTAACACCTGCTGGCAATCAAACAGTAAGTACTTGACTTATAGCGATAAAAATAAATTATCAATATGTGAATTTAATTTGGTAAATAAAAAAGAAAACAATAACCAACTGCTATTTATTGTTTGATATTAAATCTGCTAAGTACTACAATATCGTCATAAATACAAAAATGATTTTCTTTTAGATAGGATCATGGAAAAACAATCGATTAATTGTGGAAAGGCCGATTGTCGCTGATGCAGAAATTGCACAGGAACCGGCGCTCAGGAACAAAACTTTGAAAGTGCTTATTGCGATCGTAAGTCTTAATAGTACTTTTATTAACATATATTTATGTATCCATTCTTTCTCTTAGGTTCTTGCTTAGATCCCAAATCCTTCCAGAATTCTAAAAAAAAACCCACCCTTTCTCTCTTCATCTCCTTTAATATATTTATCAAATACATCATATATCATCACCCTAGCCTTTTCCCAACTAGCTTGGGGCCGGTTTCCAGTCCAACCAGATGCGGCTGAATACCCGTGTTCTACATGGTGCGACTGCTTATCAGACCTCCACAACCCAGTTACTGGACAACACGATACTACTTGGGTAGACTTATAGTCAGACTTTCTGCCGTCTGACTACCTGTAACGACTGTCAAAGATCTATGAATAACAATCGAGACCAACGGCTTTACGTGCTTTCCGAGGCATGGGGCACAGTATAGATATATGGAACAGTACGGAAACTACCTACAAATGTTCGAAACGGCTTACTCACACAAACATACGCATCGACGAGACTCCTAAGCGGCATTCGCTACTGACAGAACCGCGAGAAACGCTTAGGAGTCTCGTCGATGCGTATGTTTGGGTGAGTGTGCCGTTTCGAATATTTGTAGGTAGTTTCCGTACTGTTCCATATATCTATACTGTGCCTGGGGTGTCAGTAATGTCCTAAATAAACTTAGAAAATTATTTTTGAAAAATTCATGATGCATGAGAAGCGGGCCTTAACTGGGCCATCACGACACGACATGAGACACTTACTAAATGCAAGTGCTGCTACTAAGTGCAGCTGCAGTAATGCTGTTCTTTTCTGCGTCCCATACATTCATCACAAACTGTTTAAACCTAATCCTATTTTCAGCAAAAACCTAAGGTTGTTTAGAAATAACAGCCCCCCTAGCCAAGTTACGACCGTTTCGTTTCGATTCTCTTGCATCGAACGCCTCGAGTAGGCCACGCCTCCGAAATCTTTGTTCTGACCACGTGACTGAGTGTTGAGATGACGTCAGAACAAAGGAATCGGAGGCGTGGCCTACTCGAGGCGTTCGATGCAAGAGAATCGAAACGAAACGGGTCGTGACTTAGCTAGGGGCAGATTCTTAGGTTTAATTTGATTCAAAACTTTTTGTTTTCATTTTTACACTCTTCAAATATCATTTCTTTCCGCAGTCTCCACCATATGGTTACCAAAAACTGTCCCATGAAAAACTAGAAGGTAACGACCGCTATGAAGGGTTTACCATCGATATAATTGATAGACTCAGCCAGCTCTTAGGATTCAATTATGAATTCGAAGTTGAGAAGGATTACGGTTCTTTGGGCGACAATGGCTGGACTGGAATGGTCTTGTATTTGAGAGAAGATGTAAGTAATAATCTTAATAATTAATTAATTAAGGCTTAAAATTACCAGCTTCTATTCTATAAAAAGTATATCCCTAGTTACTATAACATAGATTAGTATTGGGACTTGATAAAATACATTTTCAATCCACCCAACATTAGTAATTTCCTTTGTATTGTAGAAAATATAAATCTCAAAAAGTCGTGTTGAAATTATGACGTACAATAAAGTACATATTTTATATCTACTGGGTAAGATCTATTTTTATTAATAACACGCTTTTATTAGCTTCACTTGTAAGTAACTATGTATGTAAGAAAATCTTGGAATCTTAATTTGACCCACTTTCCGGTGTTCGATTAGGATGAAATTTTGCACACGCTCTGAGTTCTGATGACAATACATGAGTCATGACTAGCTAAGAAACGTCATTACAAATCCAATATGGCGGCCTCCCCAAGATGGCGAAATGGCTGTTTGAAATCCACCCCCATGATATGGGTATCAAATGAAAAGGTTTGCTGTCAGGAAAACGGAAAAAAATAGTCACGTGACTTAAATCCAATATGGCGGACGTCCAAGATGGGGGACAGGCTATTTGAAATGCACCCCCATGATATGGGTATTAAATGAAAGGGTTTGCTGAATGGGATACGAAAAAAATAATCACGATAATAATAAGAAGGCTAAAAAGTATAAAATAAAAATAAGAGTTTAAAAAACTAAAAAACACGCTTTTAGCACGCACTAAAAATTACAAAATAATTCGGACATTTAGTTTAATGACTCAAGAGCTTTCCCTTTGGCAAATCTTCATTAGATCGCAGGTAAACATAAACAATTTCAGTTCGTGATGAACGATAAATAATTACCTATGCGAAATGGTTATATGTAGGTAATCATCTTTATTGAATATTTACTATGATTTATTATGAAAGAAAGCGCGGAGCGTTTATGTAATCTTGACTCTTTTTGGACAAAGGGAAAACTCTTGAGTCATCAAACTAAATGTCCGAATTATTTTGTAATTTTTATTGCGTGCTAAAAGCGTGTTTTTTAGTTTTTTAACCTTTTGACGTGCGTAATTAGAGACACAATAGTAAGACAATGGCTTCCGGGCGCCGGCTACCGCCTGAGCGTTAATGAATTAAACTATTATTTTATAATTATAATGGCTAGTGACCAGACATAAAACTATTATCTTATGAGAAATTAATTATAAGTCCAGCCACTAATTTCTTTATTGGCTACGTAATCAAATTTCTTTATTTTTTTTATAACCACCGAGAGAGTGGCATACTTAAAAGAACACTAGTGGCTAAGTAGTAACTTTCAGAATAACTCTTTTAAAGGAAGTGTGTTTAAGGGTGCTACCACCCATATCCTATTATATATTTTGTAATTGACTCCAAAATTACATGTCAATTGCTGCCCTTTTGAGTAGCGTAATTAGAGACACAATAGAAAGACAATGACCGAGCGAAAGCCGGCGTTTGCTCGGGGTTTAATGAATTAAGAGCTAACAAGCAAGTATCCCTCTTAAAATACTGTTTTTGATCACTGTTGTAGAAAGCAGACTTAGCCATATGTGACTTCACGATGACTGCGGAGCGACAGATGGGCATCGACTTCTCCACACCCTTCATGACTCTTGGCATAGGTATTCTGTACAAGCAGCCTAGTAAGCAACCACCTGAGATGTTTTCCTTCATGGCCGTCTTCTCAAAAGAGGTATTTTATATGAGCTATCTTTTTATTGTGTGCTTTTTATTTTGTCAACAAGTGTATGAAAACTAAACTGTATATCCGTTTTTGCGCAAAACCGTATAAGCCCAGCAGGGTCAAAGCCTACTGGGGCCATGGTTTGTGCGAAAGAGAACCCCGGGGTCCTGGAACAAAGGCAAAAAAGGAACAAAGGGGTGGGTTTTACTCAGTAAAAGTCTGACACACCCTTGCGCTCCGACCTAGAGCGAGAGAAGTCATTGGATGATAACCCACACATAAAAAAAAATATCTGTTTCTGTTCTTTTCAATTATATTGGTGTGTAGGGGGCACACAAAAGGCAATGGAAAGGGCTGTGCTCGGAGTCTCCTTGCGTGATCACATCACGTTTGTCGAATCCGACTCGGCTGGGCAGCGTTCGAGAAGCTGGGCGGTATCTTCTCGTCCAATATACCACAGTGTCTCAAGACGAAAGTCTATGACCAGTGCGTGTTGCCAGTGATGACATATGGCTCCAAAACATGGTCGCTTACAATGGGCCTCATCAGAAAAATTAAAGTCACCCAAAGGGCAATATAAAGGGCTGTGCTCGTAGTCTCCTTGCATGATCGCATCACGTATAAAGATATCCGCAGGAGAACCAAGGTGGTCGACATAGCCCAAAAATAACCTAACTTAAGTGGCAGTGGGTCGGACACATTCCTCGCAGAACAGATGATGGTCGATAGGACCGAAAGGTATTGGAGTGGTGACCGCACACCGGAAGACGCAAGTTGGAAGGTCTCCCACATGGTGGACCGATGTCCTAGTGAGGGTAGGTAGCGGGAATCTGGTGGAAGCGAGATACATAGGACCGGTCGTTATGGCGACACTTGGGGGAGGCCTATGTCTAACAGTGGACGTCTTTCGACTGAAATGATGATGATGGTATATTGGTAGATGTAAATCTACAGGTTTTTTTTAAACTTTTCATCATTATTTTGCCTCATATATTGTTAATTCTTAGAAATCCTAATAGTCTTGCTTCGTAAGCTAAGACTGATAATAACTCCTGACATGAACATCGCCAGGTCTGGTACTACATGGTGTTAATTCAAGTGGCCCTGGGCGTTACGATGATCTTTGTGGGCCATATCTCCTACAAGGAGTGGCAAAACCCAGTGCCCTGCATAGAGTCTCCCGAGGAATTGAACAACCAGTTCAGTTTTGCTAACTCCGTATGGCTTATCATCGGATCTGTTATGCAGCAAGGTTCTGAAATTGCTCCAATGTAAGTTTTCAGTAGATTGTTTTTTTATGTTTATTTTAAGTTTTCAATAATTGTTTGTTCATTGAGTGCCAAATAAAGAAAGAAAGATAAGAGAAAAACATTTATTCGCACCTCACACTATCGTAAAAATTAAAAATTCATTGGTAACGGAAAAAGAAAATTAAAATCTGTGCGAGGCCAATAAGATGCCTATCTTACGCATGCTGTGATAAACTTTTTTTCTTTTCTTTCTATCTTTTGTCGAAATCTTGTCATATTTTCTATACGGTGATGTCAATACGTAATAAAATGTATCTTAAAACATCAGAAACCGGACACGGTCGTAAATATTACGACACATCAGGCCCTACAATATGACAGATGACAGTGTAACATAGTAATGATAACAACTGTCTCCCAAGCCGTTTTCCACCAAAAACTAGATGAGCCATAATATTTACGATTCGACCAGGTCTCATAATGAAAAACCTTCAAGTTTCAAGTAATGAAATTGTCTCCAGTGCCCTAGGTCCACGTATGATCACCAGTGTGTGGTGGTTCTTCACCATGGTGATGGTCGCATCGTACGTCGGTACATTGGTGGCTTTCCTCATCGTCGAGAAAAATGTTATGCCTTTCAAAACGGTTGAAGAACTCTACAATCACAAGTCTATTTCCTATGGAGCCAAGAAAAAGGGATCGACAAAGCAGTTTTTTGAGGTTTTTAGTTTTATACTTAATTACAATTTCTTTGTTTTGTTTGTTGCCTGCTTAAGATTTGATATCTCTTATGTGTCTTTCACTCGCTCTTGGTGGAACAAGAGGGTGTAACTTTTACTGACTAAAACCCACCCTGATAATTATTTTGTTATCTCTTTGTCAACTTGAGCCTGGTCCATGTCGGAAGACTAGCTTCTCTTTACTCGCCGTCCGCAAGCCCGTGTCTCCGGTGGCACGGTGGGCCCAGGGGGTTTCCTGTGGCAGTGGAGGCATAAGGGTTGCTTCTCTCTCATGTTGTCTGGTCCGTTGTAGGGGTCTGGTTCTTATGGCATGGCCTGGACCAGGGCCAGACGCGAGAGGTCACTGCCGCTAATCTTCTCGTTGTAACATGGCATAAACTGGTTTTTACAACGCGTTTTGGCGCTAGAATATCGAGAAATTCAAGTAGCAATTTCGGGAAAGTTTTTGATTAAAAAAAACTAAATGTGTTTTTTTTCTTGTAGGAATCCACAAATCCAATATATCAGGGAATGTTTAAGAAAATGGAGCGTAACGGTTGGCTCGTCGGAGACAATGACGTTGGAGTCGCAATGTTGGTATCATGAAAACTTTATTCCCAATAAACTTTTTTTTAAATAAATATAATTTATAATATATTATTCTATCATTAATGCTAAAAGCCATGTAGTAGTCATGGCTGAAACTACGGAGGAGCTCAGTACAATGCTCGGTAACCTCAGTAGAACTTCCGAAAGAGTGGGACTTAAAATGAACATGGACAAAACCAATGTCATGGTAAACATCCATGTAGCACCCACTTCTATCAAGATCGGAGACTACACTCAAAGTTGTGGACGACTACGTTTACCTGGGACAGACGGTCCAGTTGGGTAGGTCTAACTTCGAGAAAGAAGTCTATTGTCGAATCCGACTCGGCTGGGCAGCGTTCGGGAAGCTGGGCGGTATCTTCTCGTCCAATATACCACAGTGTCTCAAGGCGAAAGTCTATGACCAGTGCGTGTTGCCAGTGATGACATACGGTTCCGAAACATGGTCGCTTACAATGGGCCTCATCAGAAGAATTAAAGTCACCCAAAGGACTATGGAACGGGCTATGCTTGGAGTTTCCTTGCGTGATCACATCAGAAATGAAGATATCCGCAGGAGAACCAAGGTTACTGACATAGCCCGAAGAATCGCTAAACTTAAGTGGCAGTAGGCAGGGCACATTGCTCGCAGACCAGATGGTCGATGGGGACGAAAGGTTCTGGAGTAGCGACCACGGCACGTACCGGAAGCCGCAGCGTTGAAAGGCCTCCCACAGGGTGGACCGATGACCTGGTGAGGGTCACGGGAATCCTATGGATGCGAGACGCACAAGACCGGTTATTATGGTGACACTTAGGGGAGGCCTATGTCTAACAGAGGACGTCTTTCGGCTGGAATGATGATGATGATGACAGCTGAAATTCTAGCGTTTAACGTATTGTAATAACTACATCTTACATCTAAACTTTTTTAGGGCTGAAACCCAGCAATATGCGTTTTTCATGGAATCAACGTCCCTAGAATATTATAAGGAGAGACATTGCGATTTACTGCAAGTCGGTGGATTGCTCGACTCTAAAAGTTACGGCATCGGAATGAAGAAGCGTATGAATACTTTATACACATTTATTTTTATTATTTACTAGCTGTCCTTCGCCCTGGCTTCTCAGGGATGATTCTTTTTTAAAGTTTTCTTAAAAAAAATTACACTAACCTTGTCCTTACAATAACGAACTTAAATAAAAAAGAAGAATTGTCTAATTTGGCGATTCAAGTTTATTTATATAGACACTTTTATATAGTGTTTTTTAGCAAGAAAGTTTTAAAGATATTGAAAAAAAATGTTATGTTTATATTATGTATTTACAGAATCACCATACAAGAAGTATATAGATGATGCATTGCTGCATATGAAAGAAAGGGGCGAAATTGAAAAAATGAAGAATATTTGGTGGAAAGAGAAAAGAGGCGGTGGAAAGTGCGGGGTAACTAAATTGCAATCATTTGTCTTTAAGCTATAGCTCATATTTGCAGTTGCTAAAAAATATTTTATACTAAAGAACTCTTCAACACCAAGAAAATGTTTCTGTTTGTTAATGGACATTATACTAAGGAAAACCATAATTTTAATAAACAAACTTGTGTAACAATAGGAGAAACACGACGAAGATCAGAAACAGTTGGGTATGAAGAACATGCTGGGTGCTTTCGTTGTGCTGGGGGTCGGCAGTCTAATAGGATTGTTCATTTCTATCATAGATATGATGTGGGGGGTGTTCAAGAGATCTGTCAAATATAGCGTGAGTATAATTTATAACATCTTAGTAAAAAAATCTAGCATTGCCTACAAGCAATGCAGATTTTTTTTTTCAAATTTTTCATTATATTTTTAAAGACACTATATATTTGTTTGTAAGTAGTTTTTCATACAATAGTCGTTTATGGCTGGCATATGCATATGCCGGCTGGCCTGTTGGTCAAGTGGTTAGTGCGTAGGCGCTGACTGCAGAGTCGGAAGTCGTGGGTTCGATTTCCACCCAAGACAAATGTTTGTGTGACGATCATGTCCTGTGTCTGGGAGTAATTTATCTATAATAGGTATGTATGTATTTAAAAATTTAAAAGTATGGTTATCAGTTGTCTAGAACTCATAGCACAAACTCTGCTTAGTTTGGGACTAGAAGACGTTGTGTGAAAGTTGTTGAACATTATTACGATATTATATATTATCGTCTTTAGTTAGGTACTTATTATCAGTGATATTTTCTCGATTGAAACTCGTGTATACAAAGTTATCTGAGAGTTTACAGAGCTATATCAACAGATACCGATGTGATGATAATATTAGTCCACAAGTGTTGGTAACTGCACTTGATTAAATTAGAGTGTCTCCTACGAAACAGGAGTACTCTTGAAATACACAATTAATTGTTGTATTCTCGGTAAATTGCTGCAAAACGTCTTCATGTCGACACATCAGAATGATTTGTTGCTGCAATATCAGGGTTTCCTGTGGTAAAAAGAGATTTAGTATTATACTGGTAAGGACAGTAATATTCAGTCAAATGGGAACTTTCCTAATATTAGGGTGAACAGGTATAGTTATAAATATTTTCTATTTAGTCATGCGGTCATTATCAGATTACGTTATAAAATTAAATATGAATATGAGGGCAGTGGTGGCCCCGTGGTAACGGCCCCAACTTCTTTGAAGTTGTAGATCGCTGGTTTCAACCCAACCAGTTGCATTTCTTAGTTTAATTTAATTCATCAAAATTGATCTCAAAACGATGAAGGAAAACATCGTGTGGAAACCGGCATGTCCTAGAACCAAAAATTCAAAGATGTGTGACATCTACCAATCCGCACTGGGCCCGCTTGGTGGATTACGGCCCATTCCCTCTCCTAGAGAGAAAGCTTGAGCCCCAGTAGTAGGAAAATTATAAGGCTGATTATACTTATAAAATTCAATCATCTGGGTTTCCCGATGGTGAAACTTGGCCTATAAGCACAATTTGTAAAACTAAAAAAAAATCTTCTTTATATTACAGACAACCTTCAGATACGAATTAGTGGAAGAACTCAAATTTGTCACAAAGTTTAGAGGCAACATAAAGCCAGTCAAACGTTCACAGAAGAAATCCGTCGAAGGAAGCTTCGAAGCTCTTGCAAAGGCTGAAGGGAAGGATGATATACGTTCTCTACACTCGATCCGGTCTACTGAAACACATCGCACACATCACTCGCATAGCTCCCGGCATTCTTCCCGCAGTCTTAGCGTTGCATTTGCTAAACGACGATCATACAGCTAAATTAATTTTAATTCTAAATGCTATTTAATGTGAGCGTTTCTGAAATTCCCGTTGTTATTGTCTTTTGAATTAGATAAGTATGCTGAAGTTTGCACACATAATCAACTATTGCATTTAAGACAGATATTTGGTCGAAAGGAGCCTAGCCAAAGGATAACATATCTGATTAAACTAATAGCAGACTACAACGGGATTAAGCTGCCTGTCCACTGGACCGGAGAGGAGCAGAGCGAAGAAGAGCAGAGTGGAGCGGAGTTGTGCCAATATTAACCAATAGAATTGAATAACACCTCCGCTCCGCTTCAGTGGACCTCAATTTGCGATTAAGTTTAAAGATTCATACAAAACCGAAAAGCGGTGCGAGAAAGCTCTAAGCCGGTCACATTGTATTGACGGATATCACGATGCCGCCCCTGCTCAAATCACTCATCACGTGAACTCGGCCTAGTTCCGCACAGTCCGCAACTTCACTTCGCAATACCTCGGTCCGCATCAATGGATAGACACAGTCCGCAACTTCGCTCTGCATTACTCCGGTCGCTCCGCTCCGCTCCGCTCCGCTCCGCTCCGCTGCCTCACTTCGTGTCAAAAACAGGCAGCCCAAGGTTGGGCTCGATCTTACTATTCAAGTAGTTGATTTTTGAATACACTATTATAATATCTTGTTCATTCATCATTACATATTAACAATTTATGTACAGTTCGTTATTAAACTATAATAAATGTTGATTAAAATATTTGGCTTCGTTTTGTTCTTGACATGAATTAAAGTGGTTTCTAAGAGAGGATATCTTCCGGGAACCACTTAACGACTTGTTTTCCCCACATATGTCATCGTCTTTTGGATTTATGTTTATTGTCAAGAGGGATAAAAAATAGGTCTCGCATAATGCGTTCATTATATCTGAGGACGACACTCAGTGACCTCGACCTAATGATAACTTAGTTATACAATTTCCAATGTTTCTCGCGTAGTACTTTTTCAAATCCTAATAAGCACGAATTTGCACCGAATTACTGCGAAGCTAATTTTGTACATGCATACATTTGTTTATCTGTTTAACCTTTTGACGTGCGTAATTAGAGACACAATAGTAAGACAATGGCTTCCGGGCGCCGGCTACCGCCTGAGCGTTAATGAATTAAATGAGGTAACGTTAGAAGCGCAAATTACAGGCTATGAGACGTCACTAAATTCAATATGGCGACCTCTGGAAGACTTGTCATGATTTTATTTTATAAAAAATATTATAAAATGTGGGTTTAAGCTGTTGATTCCCGCATTAACGCCGGCGTTCACGCGCCATTGTCTTACTATTGTGTCTCTAATTACGCACTCAAAAGGTTAATTGGAACATTTTAAAAGTATGAATATTACTAACTGTCGATCACTGGGCAAGATTTCCCTTTCTGAAATTCTCCGTGGCCTTCCAGTGACCAACGAGGAAGTTAACTGAGCAGATTATTATTCTGATCAGAACAATCCATACTAATATTATAAAAGTAAAAGTAACTCTGTCTGTCTGCTGCACTTTCACATCTGTAAGCTTGAACCCCAAGAAAGAACATAGGCTACTTTTCATCTGGCTTCGACCTTCTGGGTTACCATGACGTTTAAAGTAAAATTATTTTATTGTTATTCCATTGTGGGTAAGAGATGGCCCTAGAGAACCTGTATAGCTCTGTTTCTTACCCACTCTGAAATAAGAATAAAACAATCTTACTTTGAACGTCATGGTAACCCACAAGGTCTTTGCATAACCGACATTCACGCGAACGAAGTCGTAGACCTAGCAAAAAAATATACAGACGCTGACACTCAATGACGTAAAGCTTGCTTAATATGCACTAAAATCTGTGCGGTTGTTACCTCAAAAGACCATTTCAGACACTAATCTGCATAGTTCTTATATAATTTAACCATTACATGTTTGCTGTAATTATGGACTTTAAAAGAAACTGAACCCTTAGTTTGTTTCTTAGCTAGGAAACACCGACCTCTTATATTTTAAAGTGACGAAAAAATTTACAACTAAAAGTGTGTTTTAAAAACTATTTGTAAAACAAATATCATTTTTCATTTACTAGCTTCTGCCAGCGACTTCGCCCGCGAGAACATAGGTTTTTCTATAAAAACTTTGGACCTCCCGTTACATCACTTTAGAGGGGGTGAATTTTGAAAAATGCTCTCTTAGTGCTCGCTTACGTCATAAAAGGTAGCCTTGTGCAAAATTTCACGCTCCTAGTCCCTGTAGTTTCGGCTGTGCGTTTATATGTCAGTCTGTCAGTTTCTCCTTTTATATACCTATATAGATTACCTTCAGGCATTATGCTAAATCGATTGGTTAAAAGTTTTAAGCAAAACTGATCTTTTGAATTGTCTATCGATTCATAAGCAGTTCAAAAGACAGAACAGAGAAACAAAGGGAACAGGTTCAATCAAGTATCACTAACGATTATCTGTTCCAAAAATAATCCAATAATGAGAGTCGGATGAACGACTTTAAGTGTTTTCCTTAAAATATAAAGGGAATGTTATGGGTTTCAGATCCAGTAATAGATTTTTATTAGAACACATTTTATTTATTATATTTTAGACGCTTTCTACTCGTTGTCACGGTATATTTAAAGTCTTTAAATCAATGAATTACTTCTCAAAGTCAGGACGACTACAATCATTGCATTATAACAATTTGGCAAAAAGATTGAGACAGTAAATTATCATTTTCCGTACAGAAAAATGGACGATTAGTCACTTTTATGACACACGATAAGAAGTGGTCCATTTAAAGAGCTTTAACGAGCCAATATACGGGCAGGCTAAGCTATTAGGCAGGAGTTTTTCTGAAGTGCCGCTATGAGAGAGATGGCGAGCTAGAAGCCTTCCAGAATTTTTCTGCGCAAAATCAAAACATCTTCTAAATAGGAACATGGTTTGATACATAAGGCCGTTATTTTCAGTGTCCATCATGAAATGAGAACAACCCTCTATTTAGAGAAAGCAAATCATCAAATAACTTCTCCTACTCTAGCTGAAGTGGCAGCTAGTGTCAGAATTTTACTGTCCTTAACCCACCTCTGTAGCAAGGGCACATATCCATGAGTTCCCTTTTGAGAGAAACTGGAAGTGAACCTTTCATTAGGTGTTTCATCGACAAGCTCTTCAAGGTATTTTCGGGGTCAAAATTAGGGTTGTAACGGAAGCCACCTTAGCGGAGGTGGATGCGTAGGCAACGAGTTTCGCCTCCACGGATGCGGAGGTTAACGGAGATGGACGTGGAGGTGTAATAATATTACGACGGATGTATGATTGTTCTGTGATTATGACGTTAATCTAAGTTATAAGTCCGCAAAAATTTCGCGTAGGCGAAGGTGGACGCGAAGATACAATTTCTTGCGGAACTTCCACAGTAACGCAAGCGTAGGCGAAGTTCCGTAACCACCCTTGTCAAAATCACCGGCCGCGTAAGGAACAATATACTTCGTTCCAAAACACAAATCGCAGATGTAAGCACCTCAGCCGTCAAACTAAAATGAAACTGGGCAGGCCACATTGCCGCGTGTCGCAACAAAACTGGCCGAAGACAACAACTGACTGGTTCCCGAATAGGAGGAGCTGGCGATGCAGACCTAGAACAAAATGGCGTGACGAGTTCGACTCTTACCTAAAGGGTTGGCCAGAAGTAGCTAACGACAGAGTAGAGTAGAAGAATGGAAAGGAGGCCTTTGCCCTGCAGTGGGACTCAACAGGCTCTTAATACTAATAAAACTCATCTGTGTTCCTTCAGTTGCCCTTTGCGTACCAGTACTCTTTCAAACAATCTCGCAGCCCTGGCATTTTTACAACATCTTCTAAGGGGAACATAGTTCGATACATAAGACCGTGTCCAGTGTCCAGTGCGAAATGGAGACTGACCCCTGTGACCACAATCTTTCACTGCGGTTCCATTAGCCTAACAAATCGCCCGACACCAACTTACAAGCTTACACCTAGTTATCGCTGTGATAGTAAATATATTGTTATGGGAAAACATGATCTTAAGATTTATTTATATTTTGTAAGGAAAACGATCCTTATAAATGACTTGAGATTATCGTTAGACTGTCGAGGTAGGTACTTATGAGCTAAGGTTTGAGGTAACTAGAACTTAGGTATATGTAAACAATTTCTATCAACTAGAAACTAAACATATCTACACTTATACACCCCTATTTTTTAATTAGTACAAAAAAAAAATGAGCTCTATTTGTACCTGTTACTGATCATATTTATGTAGTCAAAAGTATAAATAACGAAATCCTAAAATTGTCCACGAAAATTTGTCATATTTGGTAAATTCATAATTGAATCAATTACTCATAACAATTGCTACTAGAAAATACTACACGCAGAGTTTTTTTTCCATTGTTTTTCATTTGTAATCAATAGCCTGTACAATATTTCCATAAATTGAGTGACATTTTGGGACATAAACAAACGCTAATAACTTTGCTGTTTATGAATATTATTTATTTAGACTTTACTTAATACTAAGACCTTTTCTAATAAGCCCTTTAAGTATTTGTACTAATTAAAAACTAGTGGTGTATTATAAAGAGGTAAAGTTGTTTTTTTTGTTTGTAGGAGGTAATCTCTCGAAGTACTGGTCCGATTGCTAAAATTTTTTCACCGACAGAAAGCTGCTTTATTCTTGAGTGACATAGGCTATATTTTATATACGCGGGCGAAGCAGCTGGCAAAAGCTAGTTTAGTCTATAGCATAAGCATAATTAGCTTTTTAATGTTCCCCCTGCAGGGATTCAGGCCTCCGGTCTAGAAAAGGATTACGGCCCATCATGTTTTCTAAGCACGCGGGCTAAGTGGAGATTGGTGGATGTCATATATCCTCGAATATTTGATTCTAGGATATGCCAGTTTCCTTGAGCAATGGTGATGAAATAAATTCATAAAGTAGACCGCCTGTCTAGGTTTTACATAACCCACGCGGGGTCTAAACACAATTAATGAGGGTTTTCTAAGATGACATTCACCAAGTGGCAGCACTGAGTCGTCAGGTCCAGGCACCTGTCAAAACGCATAAGTTAATGACATTAGTTAAATTGACGTCAATGTTTTAAAAAGTATAAGACCTGTCGACTATGTGGCGCCAACTAAGTGGTGTGAATTTTCTTGAAAATCCTCATTGGTTATTATTCTATGATAATAGAGTACCTATGTAGTTTTACTAACACGTATAGAATAGCGTTTATTCGGCGCAGGCAATACAATATACAACAATATAAAATAATACTAAAAAAGAGTATAGAAATACAATACAGTTGCGCTGAGCGTGCCCGAACCGATAGGGTCACCAACTCAGCAATTGCTGGGCGTCAAACACCCAGCGCTGATTTTCAGTTGGCACGCCTGGGTGCCACCATTGTGTGGACCGCCCGGAGGGCACGGTGGAGCATACGGTAGAGGTGTGCCCCGCCTGGGCAGAGCACTGCCGTGTCCTCGTGGGGGCGATCGGCGGCAGTGATCTCTCACGCCGGGCCTTAGTACAGGCCATGGTCTGGAGCGAGGAGGAGTGGCAGGCGGTCGCCTACTTCTGCGAAGCAGTAATGCTAGCAAAGGAGGAGGCCGACCGCGTGAGGCAACGGTCCTCTCGCCCCAGCCGCCGGAATTCCGATCCCGATTACCGGCCACCGTAGGCGCGGGCTTGCGGACAGCGAGCAATAGGTCACTGCCGACTGGCCGGTAACCGTCCGGACCGAGCCCATGTCGTCGACGGCGCGTATTGTTCCACGCGTGCCTCAGGGAGATGTCAGCAAATCGTAGGGGCCCAGCAGGGTCAAAGCCTACTGTGGCCACGGGTAGTATGAAAGTGAAACCCGGGGCCCTGGGACGAAGGCAAAGAAGGAACAGGAGTGGGTTTTTAGTCTGTAAAAGTCTTACACTATCTCCCGCTCCGCCCAAGAACGGGATTTGCCATTAGATGATTTTCTCAGCAAAAAAAACCCATCCGAGCAGAAAGATAAAACGTCCGACATAAATAACAAAAAGTATTTATTCGCCGCATTCTTTCTCTCCAACCAGTTGTCAACATCTCTGAAATATAAGGAATGACCTCAAGGCACCAAGGAGTGGCAGGTCTTCAATCAAGGCCGTTCATTACCGTACCCTCCTCACGCTCGACACATTACAAGGACGGACAGCCGCATTTCTCAAAGCATGTACAAATTAACAACTTGACGTCTACTATCAACTAGTTTGAGGACAAGGAATTTGGGACAAAAAAAAACCAAAATAAAGAACCAAAAAAAGAAGAATAATGCCAATGGAAATCCTTTACACGTTGACAGCGGCACTCATTTTTGTGTTAATTCCATTTCTGCGGTACGCTGTGCTTAAAGGTAGATGTACATTGCACACACGTGGGCCACGTACTCCGATCTAGGTGCGTCGGTCTCCATACATTTTATATGGCAACTAGACTTGCAGAGCTACATTAGATCCACGCCACGCGACGCCACGCAACGCGCCGCTACGTACATTTCAGGCGTGATCCACGTGTGCGTCGGTCTAGTGTAGTTCGCGCTTAAGACTTCATAAAACTATTATTTTGACGGTTAAGGGCTTATTAGATCCCATTACGTTTAAGAAACTAAAAGCTTGTTTTTGGCTAAGTGTGGTACGAGGTCAAAATGATCCCGTATTAAAGTAGATACACCACTGCATCTTAGGTACATATATATTCATCTCTTTTTTAAACCGAATTAAGTTACAGCCTCCGCACGGGAGAGACAACTATGTTTTTCTTAACCCCACCTTAAGGAAGACACGTTAGAGGCGTATTAGACCTCGTTTCCTACTGAACATGTTAAGAAAATCAAACTCTCAAGTAATAGGGGTTAAAGTATGAAATTGCCGTTTTTTAAAACAGGTTGCTTTAAAGTATTATATCTTTGGATTGACTTGGAATTAAAAGTTCAAATAAACTTTATATTAAAGGTACGTTATTCTTTTTCCGAAATTAGGTATTTATTAGATTCTTTGCGTTTTGTATTATCTGTAATATCACAGTCTTATAACCATGAAAGATAAAAAAACCTTTTTTTCATATTAAGAGTTACAACGTAGAAACGATGCATTTTAAAGGGCAAGCAATATCAATTACGTATACCTACGACTTTCTAACAAAAGAACTTTGTACTCTTGGTTTAATATGTTTCGTTTTGGAAATTTTGCCTTGTTGCCGCACTAAGGAGAAAAGTTATTCGTGAGATAAAATTAGCCACAAAAATAGACAGCCCATTCATTAGTAGTTTTAAGTTCATATACATCATCAATATTGCATACCGCTTGAGATATGTACATTGTTTCCACGGTAAAACTCAAATTACAAAATAATGCGAGTTTTCTTATATTTCATACAAACATAGTTACAAGTACTGCGAATACTGCGATATTACAGAAAATACAAAACACAAAGAATCCAATAAACACCTAATTTAGGAAAAAGAATAACGTACCTTTATTATAAAGTTTATTTGAACTTATAATTCCAAGTCAATCCAAAGATATAACATTTCAAAGCAACCCGTTTTAAAAAACGGCAATTTCATAGTTAGAGACCTAATATTATAGCGGTCTATTGAGAGGAAGATCTTTTTTTTTTTGAGGTAAGTACGAAATCATCAAATAGCTTTTCTCGCTCTAGATAAAGCGACAAGGCATGTCAGACTTTTACTGAATAAATCCTACTGTGTTCCTGCGTTTCGGGATCATGGTAACGGTTTCCATTATTCCCCCAGTCCGAGATAGACCTTATGAAGGACTTCATTAAGATATTGGTTACGTTCAGTTTTTCCTTTTGATTTGTGATAGAGACGTAAGACGTAACGTCGAATCCGACTCGGCTGGGCAGCGTTCGGGAAGCTGCGCGGTATCTTCTCGTCAAATATACCACAGTGTCTCAAGACGAAAGTCTATGACCAGTGCGTGTTGCCAGTGATGAAATATGGCTCCGAAACGTGGTCGCTTACAATGGGCCTCATCAGAAGACTTAAAGTCACCCAAAGGGCAATGGAAAGGGCTATGCTCGGAGTTTCCTTGCGTGATCGAATCAGGAATGAGGATATCCGCAGGAGAACCAACGTTACCGACATAGCACGAAGAATCGCCAAACTAAAGTGGCAATGGGCAGGGCACATTGCTCGCAGAACGGATGGCCATTGGGGCCGAAAGGTTCTGGAATGCCGACCACGTACCGGAAGACGTAGCGTTGGAAGGCCTCCTACAAGGTGGGCCGATGACTTGGTAACGGTTGCGGGAGTCCGATGGATGCGAGACGCATAAGACCGTTCATTGTGGCGACACTTGGGGGAGGCCTATGTCCAGCAGTGGACGTCTTTCGGCTGAAATGATGATGATGAATGATGAGAGACGTAAGAAATATCAGTAGGACATCTTAAAATACTAGGAAGATACATAAAATTAAAACTACTAATTTATGATGTAGCGTATGTTAATATAGTAGGCAGTGGACTCAACACTGAACAAGTACATAAATTAATTACCGTATAATTACCTATCTACTCAGGATATGCCGTATTAATTAACATGTTATCTTGACGAATGGCAATTAGAAAGCGGTTTCAGTAAACATAGTGCAAACATAGTTTTTACTGATTTTATTTGGAATACCAATAAAGCGTTTTATAGAATTCTCTTATTTGTCAAATTTTTGGGCTCTCTTTTGTATATACACTTCTGGACACATCTATTGGCCCACCTTGTATTTTCAGTTTCGTTTGGTCCTAGCTAAAATTTTATATTAGGTCGAGCAAAAAGTTTTTATGCAGTTTTGAACCTGGCACATTCACAATTTCATTCAATAGTCTTTTTTTGAATTTCGAACACAGAATTTAAAGAAACAAAAGACAATTTGGAGCCTGTTTGTTGATATCAAACAATCGAATACTAAGAAAACTTGGTTTTATTGGTTTACTTGGATTTAATTCTTGAAAAAGTGATTGATATCTTTGGTTTTGCAACAAACATTACTTATTCTTAACATTAAGGTGAGGTTCTATCAATAATCTATGGATACTTAACCTGAAGTCGCCGCCCAAGCTGTGGCACTTATTCAGGCCGGACACAGCCAAAGAAACGTGAGTGCTCAACTTAATTTAAGTCGATCTGCGGTCCGAAATGTTTATCGGAGGTACCTAGAGACTGGCGGCTTTGTTCGTCGCCAAGGAAGGCCACGATCTCGGGTCACAACTGAAAGGCAGGATCGATTCATCGTGACGACCAGCTTGAGAAATCGTCACCTTACCTCCATTGAGATACAAAACCAACTTCGCGACTTCCACGAAGTATCTGTGAGCGCTCGAACTGTTCGGAGAAGGTTAAAAGAACGCGATATGGTACCACACAAGCCAGCTAATGGGCCCAAACTAACGCGAGCCCACCGAACAGCGCGCCTTCATTTCGCACGCAGTCATTTAAATTGGACACAGCAAGATTGGAGCCGTGTACTCTTTTCTGATGAGTCTAAAATTGTGTTACATGACAATGATGGAAGGAAGAAGGTCTACCGACGTAAGGGAGAGCGTTTCGCACAATGCTGCTTTGAAGAGAGGGTTGCTTATGGCGGTGGCTCATGGACTGTCTGGGGCGGTATATCCGCGAGCGGCAAAACTCAACTTGAGGTTGTTACAGGAACACGGCTGCCAACATTAAATGCTGAAAGGTACATTCGTGAGTGCTTAGAACCTCACGTGATACCATACGCGGACTATGTGGGCCCAAATTTCCTTTTTATGCATGATAATGCAAGAGCCCATGCGGCCGGCATCGTCAGGGAATATCTTCGGGATGTGAACATCACAGTTATGGACTGGCCAGCCAGAAGCCCAGACATGAACCCCATTGAGCACATGTAGGACGAGCTAAAAAGACGTGTTAGGGCTTGTCAGCCAGTTGCCCAGACGATGCAGGAGTTGAAAACTGCCATAGAAGAGGAATGGGAGATGATCCCTCAAAATTTCATAGAGCGGTTGATAAACTCTATGCCTAATCGTATGAGAGCTGTGGTAGATGCCCATGGAGGCAACACGCGTTATTAAATTAAACCTTTATTTGATAAAACATGTTTTTTATTCAAAAATCAATTGCCTTTAACAAGGCGCATATCCGACTTGTTAGGCGTAGCTCCATGTCGTATGGTATTCTGAATTCAAATTTAAAACAATACGATCGAAAAAGATGGTAAAATGTATCAGGTTTAAAACTGCATCAACAGTTTTTGTTCAATATAACAATCATATTTCGGTAGGGGCCATCGAAACCTAAACTCTAAGGTGGGCCAATAGATGTGTCCAGAAGTGTATTTCATGTGGGGAAAAGAGGTAACTCCTAGCCTATTAAAGCGTTATTAAATTATTTATTTATATATCAATTTATGTACACACATATATAAAATAAAGTCAAGAAGAAGGAATTAGAAAAATATGTACAAAGCTGATGCTTATTTCTAAAAAATCTTCTCTAGCATACCTGCTGCGAAAGGAGAGTTGGAAAAAAAGAGAACGTACCTACTTGTGTAAGAAAAGTAGAAAGTACTTGTATATATACCGAGTGTAAAAGGAGTAAAAAATCTTTGGAATATTTTGAAATTATAATACTAACTCCCCTCCCTCCCTCCTCCTCTCCTCTCTCTCCTCTTCTCTACTATATTTATATTTACCATAATATAAAAAAGGTATAAACTAATGACCAGCCCGGTTTTGCACGGTAAAAAATTATACATGTCGGAAATACTGACTAATGTCAATCAACATTGTAATGACGATGAATCAATTGTTGTAATAACAATAAACGAGATACGATTATTGGTCTTCCTATTAGTGAAAACCGCATCAAAATCCGTTGCGTTGCCATCAGCTTCCATCACTTCCACAAACACCACATACAAACAAAATACATGTATTGTTTATTCTTATTAATAGTAAAATTTGTATTTGAAACTGACATTAGTTTTGTAAATTGACATTAGTATTGTAAATTAACATTAGTACTGTAAATTGACATTTTTAATTGTATTTTGACATTTTAATTTTTATTAGACATTAGTATTGTGAATTAACATTAGGCGCCTTGACATTGATTTTATTTTGCTATTCATTATTTGGCTTATTTTTAATTTGTTTTATATTTAATTGAATATTGAGATTTGGCTGGCTTGATTGTAAATTTCTCACAAACCACACGCTCTTCTACATAGCACTTTTCGAGCTATACTTTCTCATTTTAGCCATCTGGACTGCATTACTCTGTCTCCTGCTTAATTGCAAGGTATGGCGAGAATGATTTGACCTCTCCGAACGTGGGGTTGGAGACGGGTCAGGTCTATCATCATCATCAGGACATTCGGCGTCTCCATCTTTCTTCTCGTCGCTACCTCCCTTTGATTCACCGGAACCACTACCAGTGGATTCTCTATGACGAACAGGCTTGGTATCTCCGCTAAAGCTTAGTATGAATTTCAATTCAGCTATCAATTCTTCTCTGAATGGTACCTGTAAAATATTTCAGAGATTTATTTAACCTTTTGAGTGCGTAATTAGAGACACAATAGTAAGGCAATGGCGCGTGAACGCCGGCGTTAATGCGGGGATCAACAGCTTACGAGACAAAACTGTTCAGATTGTTTGGAAAATACAGAAGGGACGGAAATGAATTTACAAAACAGAAGAGCACCAATCTAGTATGATTAACCCTTTACGTCAGACCACTGGGCAAATGCCTTTCTCGCCCTTTGTCCCACACGTTTGTCTTCGACCATTGCGGGCTAGTCCCCCCGGTAAGAGTCAATTTCATCTCCCCACCTTCGTCTGGGTCTGCCGCGATGTTACCTAGCATTATTTAAGAAACTCAATAAAAGGCTATTTTCGTGAACAGCTCATCTGGCATCCGCCATACATGTACAGCCACTATATACCTACATAACTATGTTGCTGCTTAGTTACGTTTTGGAAATAACACTACATGGGAGATTGGAAAGTACCTACGAGTACACGACGTTATGGGAAGAAACTTACCTACAGTAGTAATAAAAACTACGGAGAACAACACGAAGTGACTATATTTTGGTGAGGGGTCACACTGGAACATGCAATTCTGGTAAAAGGAAAAACACAATTTCAAAATAGAAATCCTTATTTACAAAGTTGGTGAAGTAATTGTGGACAAAATCGCACGCAAATGTAGTTCAGAAAGAAGTATGAAAATCAAATCTTAAAAATGTTTTTAAATGGATCACAATGTAGTTTTAATGTCCATTTTGCTCATAATAGTGTCATGATTCATAGGACTAATAATAATATTTATCTATAACCTACTAAAATTAAATCAAAATACTTCTAAGCATACACCGTATATCTAATCCGACTGACTTAAAAAGAGCAAGCTCAGGCACGTAAAACCATTAAAGAGTCACAAAGTAATGAATATTAATGACATGTGGTACCTTCATCTTGCGGGATATCATCCATACATCGAACACCATTTCAAAGAAGGCGCATACAACGGCCATGCCCGAGCCGGCCGCGAGTACAATGAACACTCCGCCCACGTTTGCGAGAACTAAGGGCTGGGCCTCACCACCGCCTGCATCGTCATCCTGTTCGATAAAGCTTTGTTAATGGTTCAGGGAATCTTCGACGATAACGCCTTTTATGTTAAAGGATTTGACGTGTATAGGAGAACTGTGAACTATAAGGAATATCTTCGAACCTATCAAGAATAAAAAATAAAAATAAATCTTCACAGGACTATATATTTTGTGTTTAGTAATTAGTTTCCGATTTTTATTCGACGTTTGATAATGCAAGTTTAGGTTGGCCCGTTTGTGAGTTAAGCTCACCTGTATTCATCAATCGTCCTATTTTTATTGTTTTATAAAAGTTGTGTGCAATAAAGAATATAAGAATATGAACACCACCATTGAATAGACAATTTGCAGTTGGAACTAAGATTTTACCAGATGTACTTAGTAAAATAAATCAAATTCAAATCAATTTCAAAGAACATACAGCACAAGCACCCCCTCCTCTTTTTTCCTTCCACCATTTATCTTTCATTCTCGTTAATTTTCCTTGTTCTTGCAGCTGTAGTATAGATTCACTCATGGGTTGACGATAAGGTGAATCTGGGAAAAATACACATGATTAATAGTGCTGTACTTACTGCACTTAAACGTTTTGTTATTATAGAGATAATAATAGATAATAATTTAAGAGAGAAAAGGTAAACGAAACGAACGGTAACTAAAAATATGACAGGATGGCTTACTCTTCTTCATAGCAATGCCGTACCCCTTACTGTCTAACAGCCCACCGACTTGTGCAACATCACAGTTTCGCTCAACCATGTACTCAATAGATGTTGACTCCATCAGAAATGCATAGTTTTCATCATTAGATTTCACCCTGGAAGAAAAAAGAAAAAATTGGTTTTAAAAAGTGTAACAAATTCAATTTCTTCCTAGTAATGACTTACGTCCGTAAGAACCTGCCCCCCTAGCCAAGTCACAAACGATAAACGTAAACTCTCAGTAGTCTTTAATAGATTTTCAACTTTATATTATTGGATATAAAGTTGAAAATCTATTGGAGATTACTAAGCGTTCACGTTTATCGTTTGCAACTTGGCTAGGGGGGCTGGCCGCATTATAAAGTATAATAGCTATAGGAGGCTGATTCTTTGAACGTAAAAACAGCACATATGAATACAAAAACATACCTCTCTAAGCCTTCGTCATTGCTAGATGTTTGATATTTTGGATGATCTTCCATATACTGACACATTTTCTGGTAAAGTAAATTATCCGATTCCTAAACACATACAAAGTGAAATATATTTTTGTTAAAATCTCTATCCAATTATTCAAGGATATTTTTCTCGTTACTCAATATTCATAAAGCATTTCTTTTACCTTGAAAAAACTAAAGGTAGCTCCTCCATTCTTGGCTCCGTAAGTTATTCCGTACGGGTTATATGCAAGATCATTAACATTTTTGATAGCATAAAACTTAGATTCCACTGTGAGGAAAGCAGCAAGGTTAGCGGTGTAAGATGATACCATAATTAATGTGAAGAACCACCACATACTTCCAGCCATCCGAGTAGAAACCGCACTTAAACAAAAGGATATTGTTAATATACATTTTTATATTAAACTGTATGGTAAGAAAAATATATCATGAGGCCCTTACATAGGTGCAATTTCTGATCCTTGGGTTAGCACACTTCCTAAAGTAAACCAAAATGAGTTCGCTAAGGTAAACTGATTATCCAATGTTTCTGGTTCTTCAATACATGGGTAAGGATTTTGCCATTCTTCTGGTGCTAGGCGACCCAATATAAATAAAAGCCCAGATACACCAACAAAGGCTCCTGCAAGCCAGCCCCAAACCTAAGCACAGAGACAAAACAAAATTTAAAAAAAGAACTGAAAATAAAATTTATTGATTTGTTTATTGATTTAAATTTACATTTACAGAAAATTCTGTAAATGTAAATTTCAACATGTCCTTGGACGTATATGTAAGGGTTTTATAATAATTATAATGTAATGAGTTCAATTAAATTGATAAAGTACTTACTCCCATTGAAAAAGGTGATATGAAAGAGAAGAGATTAGGCGGTTGCTTTGTTGGTTTCTTATACAATATAGTTATACCTAAGTTCATAAAAGGGCTTGTAAAATCAACCGCTTTTTGACGAGCTGCTGTTATGGTCAAGTCGGTTATAGCGAAATCTGCTCTCTGTAACATAGAAAGATTTTGACAACATCCATAAGTAAGGTGAATATCAATAAATGCTTAGTAAATTATTATTTAATACCAGACAAAAACTTGTCAAATATTTCGTGAAATTTGTCCAAAGTAAGGCAAATGATAGTTACACCATCCATTATTTTTTCCATCATGCCATTCCATGTTTTAGTCTTCTTATTGTATGATCCATATACACCGTCCATTTGTATGTCGAAAGTATAATTAAATTCATTCATTTTTGCCAACTCTTCAAAAAGTTCAATACCAAAGCCTTCGTAACGGTCATTGCCCTCAAGTTTTTTTGAGGATTCTTTAAGCATACCATAAGGAGCACTCTACAAAAATAAACACAGCTTTAATTCGTTATCATTATCAAACATGCATTTACTTACTAAAGTGTTATGAATTTGCTCACTCACCAAAGCTGTAAGGACAATAAAATGTTTGCCCTTCATTGATTCAGATCCTTCTTGTTCTGCTGGTGATATTTCAACTTTAGTTTCAACAAAACCATCCTCTAATGTCCATGTTCCAACCTAAATATAACCAGAAAAAAAAATATTCTGCGATATTTTTAAGTGTTGAGTCTAAATAACAAATCTCATAAATACCTTATCTAACCCATAGGTTCTAATTTCAAGTACGTCTATTTCAAGTTCCGAACGGAAACCATCCTCATCAAATTTTATAAGTCCCGTCAATCCATCAACTTCCATCTGTAATGAAGAACAAACTTGCATTAGTGGAAAAATATAAGCATTTTCAATTTGTAAAGAAAAGAAAAAAACGTTTATGGACACAAGCACCAAGATACACTACACAGTCTTAATTATATACAAATGAAAAGAAACAAAAAAAATCAGGCAAAAAAATAACACGGGTGATAGTTGACAATAAGATTGTGGGACTCAAAGCTGCGCCAAAATAGGTCCAGTTAAACATAAAAATAAAATCCAGATAGAATTTCCAACTAGACCTGAAGTACATAGCATATCAGCATAATTTACTCAGTCTTATAATGTTCCTACTGTTGGGACTCAGCCCTCTTCTCTAGGAAAGGGAATGGGCCCTAGTTGGAGTCCTACGTGAAATCAACTCTCTCTGGGCCTGTTTGGTGGACCAAACGGGCCCAGAGAGAAGTGATGTTACATTTTTTCGGATTTTTGTTTTAGGACATTCCGATCTGCTCGCGATCTTTTCCTTCATAATTTAGAGAGCAGTGGTTGAAATAAATTACACATAGTAAAGTGCCTGCCTAGATTTGAACTCACGACGTACAACTCTCAAGTCAGGGCCATTACCACTGGACCTGTACTGCTCTTTAGAAGGTACATAGATGTTAAAAATTACTCACTGTTCTAGCATAATTCACGATGCTTGAACCATAAAGCCAACTTTCTTCATCATCGCATGTCACATTAGAGCCCTCTTCTAGTTCCATAGTATTTAAAGTTGAAGCAAATAAAGTAACAGAATCGTATACTAAAACTAAATCCAGAGTTAAACCATTCTCTGCTATCGCATTTTCTATATTGTTGTCAGATAGTTCAGCGACTTTCTTATTTAAAGATTCGATAAAGTCTTGAATGGGCTCTAAGGTTGGATCGAACATACGAATGCCTGGACATGAAAAACAATGTCATTATTGTAACAAGTCAACATGTTTACGTCTTTCAAATTTGTAATATGACTAAGAGAATGAGACTTCATTAATTTGCAATTTAAATCTTATCGTTAAATTACCTGTAATACTAGAGCCACCATGTCTGTATGGGTCGATGTCTATTGTTTGGAAATCAGGATTCATTATCAAATAGCTGTGGTCATCAGACATTATCCCTACTTGTTGTGCTTGCTCCAATATCTTTGGCAAGATTTCCGTGCCACAGTTAATTACGTAGTTAAGAGATCCGGATTTTTTTACAAATTTTAATTGAGTCCTAGAAATTAAACACTAAAATTATTAAAATCATCAGAATACAGATAAATATCAATAGAATAAATTAAAAACTTGGTCTTGCCTAAAATCATCACCATCAGGCAATTGGACAATATTTATACTTATTTTCTGACCAGTATCTAAATCTTGCATTGATAAAATATTGTCAAAAAATGGTAAAAGTTCTGCGCCTTCATAAATTACAGTAAATTCCGTCCATCCCTTTAATTCTATGAGGTCAGCAAAAATCTGCCAAAAAAAAAAAAAACAAAAATAGCATTTTGAGAACATAATTATCTATCAATAAATAAACTACCAAAGACTTAAAAACTATACAAGGACATATAAATATAGTAATACCTGCGAATAAGACAAGTGATGCGGATACAAATTAACGACGGACCAGTTACGGTTTTGTGTTTCTATCGGATTTGTGATTACGTGTGGTATCTCAAGAAAATCTGCTATCGACTGAATATGCAGCAGTGACCCTTTTCTAGTTGGACCAAACACTCCGAACACATTACTCTGGAAACAGAATTCTGATAGAATTTTAAATTATCTTTAGCAACAAAGTATTTCAATTTACTGAAATATTTTTAAAATATGAACCGTACCTCTAAAAGCGTGCATATAGCATTTTCTGCTTCTAATATGTCTCCTGGAGGTGTTCGTATGACACTTGCTACAAATGGACTTTCTTGTTCTTCGGATGCCGCCGTAAGTGCAATGTTGAAAGCGGCTTCTAATAAAAATGTGCCGTCATCGAAAATAGCACCTAGGTCGGTAATACAAAATGTTATATTCGTGTGCAGACAAAATAAATTGAGTTAACCTTTTGAGTGCGTAATTAGAGACACAATAGTAAGACAATGGCGCGTGAACGCCGGCGTTAATGCGGGGATCAACAGCTTAAATAAAAATAATATTACAAAGGGTGAAAGACACCACAGGGATAACTTTTGGTGACCATTGCAGGAGACGCCCTAGTTGTCGAGAGTCGCACAACGATTCGTGGTCACCGTAAGCGGGGTCTGACGGACGGCGAGTAAAGGGTAGCTCGCCGACCGCACGGGTCTATTACTGCGCCATGTTTCACATGCGCTTCAAAGAAATGTCGTCATAAATGACGGGGCCTATCAAGACCAACATCTGCCAAGGGTGCGGGAATATTCGAATCACGTACTGGACCGCAATGGACAACGAAAGAAACACGGATGGGTATAGTCAGTAAAAGTCTGACACTCCCTCTCGCTCTGGAGCGAGAGAAGTTATTTGATGATCCCCAAAAAAAAGGATACACTTTTAGTGAACACAAAAATAAGACAAAATGATACAGTAACACGTAATAAAACGTACCAATAGTTCTATCTCCAAGAACGTGAAGTAAACAAAATGTGGTTGTAATCCATCTCACCAATAACTTTGACATTTGCATGATTGATCACAAACCAGCACCACAGTAAACTTCCTGTTATTGACTTGTAGAAACTCCTCGATTTTCCACTAGAGACGATGCCACTTGACCTGAATGTCTATGCGGGCACGGATGCCCTAACTATAATTGTTTCGATGCTATTCTACTGGCTCTAACACCTAACTGTAATGCTAAAATTAGCTATGCTCTCGATTTGTATGTACCTATAACGCGTTATAATCTACCAGTTACATTGAGTGTGTATTAAAATTACAAGACATTTCATAGAATTATAATTTAATATTTAGTTGTTTAAATTCAGTTAAAGTCGATGAAGAAATCAACGTTAAGTAGTCTATAATTGTTTTCATATAAGATTCATATAAGTTCAGCGATGAAATTAATCTCGATTCGATTTCATATAAGTTCAGCGATGAAATTAATCTACTACTCTATAACTTAGCCAATTCTATCGACTCATAGATAACCTATACGAACAATTTATTTATTTATTTAAACTTCATTTACAGTAGTGGTATAGAGGCGGACTTAATGCAACAAGGCATTCTCTACCAGTCAACCTTTGGGTTAAAAAGACAACGCTGTGGTAGGTGTGCACAATAAATAAATAACAGATATTTCAAGTAGAATGTAGTATCATTAAATTAAGTTACCTATAATAATAAAATACTAATAAATAATAATAATATTGCAAACTAATAAATACTTTGATAAATATCAAATCTTTATAATTAGGAGAACTTATCTACTAATTATGTCTGGAATAAAATCCTCAAGCTTAGCATTGTTTTAACCAATAACAGCGACCTCTTTCCTCAGTTTCATGTTCCCGCAGCATTCTACTTATTACTTAAGTAGTGGTTTGTCGGCCTTCCTGGGACGGACCACATCGTCGAGCAGGAAATTTCATTGTTACTTCCAAGTTCACACACTAGATGGCGCTACTGTGAGAATGTTCGAAAGAGTTATCTTGACCCCGGATCGCAATGGGCAACTAAAAGAACACAGGCTTTAGTCAGTAAAAGTCTGATAGTATCTCTTGCTGTACCCAAAGCGGAAGAAGTCACTTGATGATTTCCTATGTAAAAACAAGATGGCGCTGACTAAAAACTTGGACGTCGAGCAATGGGTAGCTCGCTGTCCGGCCGTCCGGTAATCGACCGGACCAAGCCCAGTCGTCAACAGCGCGTAGTGATCCTCGCGCTCCTCAAAGAGATGTAGAGTCAGCAAACCGTTGAGGCCCAGCAGAGCCAATGTCCGCTAGGAAAACGGGTAATTTTTTTAAAAGGAAACCCGTTGTCCTAGGTCACAGGTGTGGTTTTAGTCAGGAAAAGTCTTACACGCCCTCGCGCTCCACCCAGAACGAGAGAAGTCATCGGATGATTTCCAACCTTAAAAAAAAACAGTATAAAATTCTCAATACTAAAATGCCTCTATACTTTCCCCGACAGTTTTCAACTGGCTTCCCTTAGGAATACTTTTCTTTCGTCATTACCAACTAGATGGCGCCCCACTGCGGCTTGGGGCCGCAGGTTGGGGGGTGTCTCGTGGGTTGATGAATCAGTTACAAAGTTTACATAATATCGAACTCTTGAAACAGCCAAAGACTTAAATTTTATTCAATAATAATTAGATTAAACCGGCTGACCCGGAGAGCTTCGTACCGCCTAACAGTCCATGAATGTAGTGATTCCTTATAGTTAAACTTCATTTTAATCGGAATCATCAGAATGAGAACTTCCACGCCTTTGAATTGTCCTTTGAGTATCGACGCGTGAAATACGTGGGATCTTGAAATGACTGGCAGTACCAAAAACAGCCAGACAGTAAAATCTTTGCGCCTCCAAAACATCTCAAGTCATTACGCAAATCTTTCAATGTTCTGTCAAATGCTTTCAATGCGCCTTTGTATGCTATTGTGCATTAGTCCCTGATGATGATTTTAGACGCTAATAAAACTTTTGCCATTGCGGTGCGTGTCGAAATGTTACATGTCGTTATGTTAAATAATAGTAAAAAAAACTAGTTCGTTTAGTTTTTTTTTTTAATGATATAAACTTGACTTGACTGCGATCCTGCCTGATGGTAAACAGAGATGCAATCGTTGATGGTGAACCGCACTAGTTTATTAAGAGCTTATTTACTCTAGCTTTGAAGACACCTATTATAAATTATAATCGGACGGGAAGACCGCTGCAGGCATATTGGTCCAGTCCTTCGATGTACGCGGTATAATATTGCTTTTATACCTAATATAATATTGCTTTTATACCTGACTACTTCGCTACTACACAAATGTTCACATACCCACCAATAATTAGGAAACTGTCACAGTATTTCAGGTGAACCGAAAGCAGTTCTGCCGCTGGCGGATTGGATCGCATCGTAAACTTGGAGATTGGGCGGGTTTTGTTGCTAACCGCCAAACCGCTTCCGCGCTAAGCCTAAAATTGACAAATACAGGGTGATATTCTGGTTAAATGTCAGGTTATTTTAAGAAATAACTTTTCGGTAAAAACTACTATAATCTTTTACCTATTCTATTTTAGATACTCTTTTAGCTTATATGTTACTGTCGGCCACAAGTGCAGATTGAAAGACGTTGAGAGTAGAGTTCGTATCAAAGCAGTGGGAATAATATTGGCAGATTTGACTAAATGCTATTTCTTGTTCTTTAAATGATAATCACTTTGCAAATCATTACAGCCTTACAAAATGCAAAATATATGCAAAATAAGAACCTAACTGACTGACATACCTATTACTGGCCTGTTGGTCTCCTTGACTGCTATGCCGGAGGTCGTGGTTTCGATTCCCACCCAGGACAAATGTTTGTGTGATGAGCACGTATGTACATTTGTTTTATGTCTGGGTGTAATCAATATGTATGTATTTAGAAATATATATACCTAAGGATGTTTATCAGTTGTCTAGTACCTACTCATAACACAAGCTCTGCTTAGCTTGGGGCTAGACGGCGTTGTGTGATAGTTATGTAATATTATTATTTTTCCATTTATTTTTTATATAAATATTTACATATTATTTACATTTTTAAAAATTTCTTAAAAAAACATAATAAAAAAACATTCACAAATATAAAAAATAGTAGCCCACCGGCATCGGGAACAGGGTCCAAGCTACTGGCAGGGCTCCTGAGAGAGGAATCTCCTAACAATGCGCGCCGTGTCCAGGAGTACTGCTTTCTGGATCAGGCTCTTGATCCAGCTGCCTAACGAGAGCCACCTCAAATGTTGTTCGAGGCTCTTGGCTATTAAGCCGTTACGACTATCGGCACAATTATTATTATTACCTATCAACGCACAGCCGAAACTACTGAGACTAGGAGCGTTCAATTTTGTACAGTTTCTTTTTATGACGTAGGCAAGCACTAATAAAGGAATTACAAAATTCACGCCCTAAAGGGATGAAACCGGGGTCCAAAGTTTGTGTGAATAAACCTACTTTCACGCGGGTGAGCTAGTATATTATTATAAAACAAAGTTCCTCACCGGGTCTGTCTGTTCACGATAAGCTCAAAAACTACTGAACGGATTTGCAAAGGGTTATTTTTTTAGGGATCCGTACCTCAAAAGGAAAAAAAGGAAACTGTTTGTCTGTCTGTCAAGACAGTTTATCTCGAGAACGCGTAGAGGTATCGAGTTGAAATTAAAACCATACACTAAAGTTTGCGGTCCCTTGAAGACATGAAAGTCAAACTACTAAGTTAACGAATAAAAAAGATACGGCCGTTTATGTCGCAAAAAAACGTATATTTCAATACTCTCAAGGATATCAAAATTCATAGGGTACTTCCCGTTGACCCAGAATCCTGAAATTTGGAATAAAGCTTGGTCTTATAGCACAGGTATAGGAATAAATCTGAAAACAGTAAATTTGTTATTACCTACGTCACAAAAAAAATACTTTTTTGCAATACGGAAAAATCTTCGAGACTCCATTCGGGAATTGTAATTTGTACGGAACCCTCAGTGTGCGAGTCCGACTCGAACTTGCCCCGTTTTTTTGTTTTCACGATTTGTGCATTTAGCCAGTATCAACTTTACAAAGTATTTAGCTTTTACAGTCACTTTGAGTTTCATTCGAATGCGGATGTAACACATTTGTAATTTTTTTGCAGTATTTGGCAGCAAATATATCGAATCAGCCTTCTCAAAGGCACGCAATTCTACAGTAAAATTCTCAACCCATTTTATCGAGATCGCGCCTGTTTTAATGATTCTACAAATTTTCCAGTCGTGTAGACACTCGAGATACAAAACTACACCAATTTTAAAACACAATATCCTCTAGGAATAACTTGGCGAATAATTAAAACAACTACTGAACTTCACTCTAAAAACCCCACCAAAAACCAAACTATGTACCTATTTGGCACAATAAATCAAATATTATTAAAAACTCGTGACACAGTGTTTGTTATAAATCTCCTTCGAAACGGCTTGACCGATTTTTATGTTTTTTTTTTTGTATTTTTTTAGGTTTGAGAATAGGTAGTAGGCCACAAAAAAAAAACTTTTACAAAAAAATGAAAACAAGAATCGGTCAAGCCGTTTCGAAGGAGTTCGAAAATAAACACTGTAACACAAGACTTTTCGCCATTTTTTTTTTTGATAAATTTTATGGCAAAACAACGTTTCAGTTTTTTTGCTATATCTTTCTGTGTCTTTACATGACAGTGAGGCTGATTAGTTATAGGCTACCATATAGTTGCTTTTCAAACTCATTCTAATCCGTTTTTGAAACAGGCTGTACGTAAAGGCAGCTCTATACCATAGAGCTTCCCTCTACCTCGAAAGCTAGCCTTTGTGATACTACTGTAGAAACCGTTTCCATCTAAATGCCATTAAAAATACAGCTTACAGAAGTTAGAAGTTTTGTAATTTACCTGCAATTTAGGCAAGAAAAATAATCCCTGTAATCCCGGATGAAGGATTGTTTTAAATTCAGAATTAAGTTGAAATTCTGGAAGAAAGTTGGAGATTTTTAATTACTTAGTTCTATTTTTGTAGAACATCTACCTACAAAGTGACTTGTAATAAAGTAAAGAGCAGAATACCAGCGTTCTAAAAATAACTAAATTCTGGGGAAACGTATTTCATTAACAAATTAGAAATTTTCGCTTCTGGGCTTTTAGCAATTCGGATTATAGAAAGTTTGGTTAACTCAGGTCATGTACATTTTACACAAAATGTTTATTCTAAGGAGTGCTTGCTGTGGTGATCCAACGGAACGTGTTTTAGCAAAAACAAAGATGGCGGGCATTTAAGTACCTTGTAAAGACAATAAAATAATAATACCTGTCAATTGGATGGAGAGGGTGAGGAAGGCCAAAGAAAAGATGGATGGCTTGTGTGATGAGTGATATAAAAGAAAATGGAGTTAGCGATAGCATGATGGGTGATAAAGTCATGTGAAGAGGATGAAAAAGAAATGTTACTAAAAGAGTTATGAGTGCGTAATTTTCATACAATATGACCATTACATGTTTACCTACTGTATGAACTTTAAAAGAGAATTTGACCTCTGAGCTTGCTACAATGTTCCTTCTCAGAGTAGTCAGCTAGGAAACACCGGCCTCATCTAGTTTAAACTGACGAAAAAAAATTAACGTGTAAAAGTGTTTTGCAAATTAAATATCATTCATCATTTATGTAATGATGATGGAGAGGGAGAGGGTGTAAAAAGAAAAGATGGATGGTTTGTGTGAGAAGTGATATGAAAGAAAAGGGAGTTAGTGATAGTGTGACGCGTGACAGGACCGAATGGTACAAAAAAACGGGTCGTGCCGACCCAAATAACACGGAACAAGGGCATGAAGATGATGATGACTTATAGTACTCTAATATGATAAAGGCATTCGCAAAACTATGCTGACCTTTTCACCTTTGTCCCTTTATTAAACAGTTTTCATTTGAAGAAGTGTGTTCAGAAGCGCTTACAGAAAACGTTTACACGTATTATATGAGTATGTTTGTTACTCCATCATGTTCAAACAGCTGAGCGGATTTAGATGCAATTGAGCACACGGGTAGAGCTTTCTTTGTGATAGCACACAGGCTATAGGCTATGCCGGCAATATGTTCCCTTGGGATAATTCTCTACTTTCACGCAGGTAAAGCGTAAAATTGGTATGGTATTATAGTTATGGTGAAAACTAAAAAAGTAATTGTAGAACAAGTCATCTTCCTTTATTCCAATGGTTTTGGGGTCGGCTTCCAGTTAAGCTGGATGCCGCAGAATACTTGGGTTTTATATCGAGCGACTGCCATCTGACTTCCACAACCCAGTAACTGGGTAACATGGTACCCCTTGACAAGACTGGTATCAGATTTACTAACTTCTATCTATCCATAACAACTGTCAAAGATCTTCAAATGACAAAAGAGAACAATAAATAAGCCAAGGCTTAACATGCTTTCTGAGGTATGTTAAACCTTTGGTGAACCACAGAAGGAATGTAGAACACGGTACCCTACAAAAAAAGAAATAAAAGAACAAATCAGGATGTCAAGTCAACAAGCGGTTATTTTGAATTCGTTTAGAAACACTCTTCAAAAATGGAGACTGAAGATTTTTGTACTTCAAAAATGGATACTAAAGATTTTTTTACTTCAAAAATGGAGACAAGATTTTTGGAACGATGAAATGGTCGTACTTAATTATGTTTACTCAAAATTATGTATAAGAGAATAATAGTAATTTGTTTTTAACACTACAAGAATACACACATTTTTTAATTATTTTCTACGTAACATTGATTTGAAGAGACATAATTTCAGAACGAATGAAATCTGCAAGCAAACGAGACGCTATGTTGAATAAAACATGGCAATAATTGAAAAACTATTATTTTTTGTACACAACAAATCAGGCTCAAATTCACCAGAGAATATTTTTCCCCAATGTGTGGTATTTTTTCCTCTTTTTTGATAAATGTACATCTGATGGCCGAAAATGAAACATCTCCTTTGTTCCAGTCCATCGAAAGTAGCAAAAAAACTTTTAAACTAACTTAAATCTATGGATACAATGGCGATCTTATCGCTAACAGCGATATCTACCAGACAACCTTAGAATGGACTGTAAGAACTTAAAATAAAAAGGGGGGTAGCCTGCAGTGTACCTACTGCAAATTAATGAAGTATTAAATTTTACATTAAAAACTATTTACTAGACTATACATAGATATCAAATTATAAAATAACTATTATATATAAAAGACAAAAACATAAATAAACTCATGAATATTATATATATATATATATATGTTTTATACGTATATATATACACACAGAGGTTTTTTTTTTTTTTTTTTTCGGTGGGAAAATCATCTAATGACAAATCTCGCTCTTGGGCGGAGCGAGAGATAGTGTCAGACTTTTACTGACTAAAAACCCACTCCTGTTCCTTCGTTGCCTTCGTCCCAGGGCCCCGGGTTTCGTTTTCACACTACCCATGGCCCCAGTAGGCTTCGACCCTGCTGGGCCCCTACGATTTGCTGACATCTCCCTGAGGCGCGCGTGGAACAATACGCGCCGTCGACGACTTGGCTCGGTCCGGACGGTTACCGGGCGGTCCGACGGCGAGCCACCCATTGCTCGCCGTCCGCAAGCCCGCGCCTACGGTGGCCGGAAATCGGGATCGGAATCCCGGCGGCGGTAAGGGCGTGAGGACCGTTGCCTCACGCGATCGGCCGCCTCCTTTGCTAGCATTACTGCTTCACAGAAGGAGGCGACCGCCTGCCACTCTTCCTCGCTCCGGACCATGGCCTGTACCAGGGCCCGGCGCGAGAGATCGCCGCCGCCGATCGCCCCCACAAGGACACGGCGTTGCTCTGCCCAAGCGGGGCACACCTCAACCGTGTGCTCCACCGTGATACACACAGAGGTGGGTTTTAGTCAGTAAAAGTCTGACACTATATAGGGTGACTGGTAATTAGTGACCGATACTTAAACACGTGATTGTACTCATGATTACAAACAACTTTTCCAAAGAAATTTTTTTTATATACTCATTAGTTTGTAGTTACATTCACTGATTAGGTACGTACACCTATGGGTTTGTGTTCTATCACTATTGTAGATACGACGGCGTCACGTGGCTAACAGTTGAGCGGTCGCCGGTCGCAAGAGCGCGCGCGTATTTAAATAGCTGTTTTGTTATTGTGATAAAACTAATGAGAATATAAAAAAGTTTCTTTGGTAAAGTTCTTTGTAATCATGAGTACAATCATGTGTTTAAGTATCGGTCACTAATTACCTGTCACCCTATATATGCTGAGTTTTAACTGAACCTTACTTTGAGTGTATGGTTGTAAATCACTTTACATCATGTTTACATACTTAAAAATAAAAATATATAGGCATATACTCCGTATAGTCATTATATTTCCATAATATATCGGTAAACTGCAAATTACTGACTAAAGCTCTGTTACAAAGTTGCACCTTCCCCTAAAGTTATTTTAATACCCAGCATATAGTTCAAAATTAATTTTGCGTAGCTCAGGAACGCCCAAAGTGTTACAATATTGCTCTTTATAAAGTAGGATCAAGGAAATGGTGTGTAACACTTCCATAAAATATATAATACAGCGACGTGAGCGTACCATACGTGTTTAAACTTGCTCACGTACCTTCTGATCAAAGAAAGATTTTCCACCAAATGATCATTTAAGTGCTCCGGAGATTTACTCTGGAGAAAAACTCCGTTTTGAAAAGGAATAAGTAAATATTTTAGAAGGCTGAGAGAAAACCTTCAACAGATACACGTACGAGTTTATAGGTTCAAGCCAAGTTTTCGCCTTTCTCAATAAGCATAAAGAATAATCAGCTTTATAATGTTCCCACTGCTGAGACTCGGGGCTTCTCTCTAGGAAAGGATGACATGTCTTTGAATTTTTGGTTCTAAGCATGCCGGTTTCCTCACGATGTTTTCCATCACCGTTTTGAAAGCAAAAAGAGAGACCTTTCTCAATGAAACCATGAAACAAATGAAAGTCACGACAGATGTTGTCCGGGTTTACATACAAATGCCCCTGGGCGGATCGTTTGAACCCAAATATATCAGATGTTTAGCATAAATTGTGATGGAAATAAAAAAACAGCGGCTTGAACAGATGCGAACCAGCAACATGTCAAGCGATTCCATTTCAACCGGGTAATACTATTCGCAATAACCATTCAGGTTATACATACACGATATAGTGTACAATAAGTTCCCACATTTGTTTCCCAGCCTACATTTGTCTTGTAGACACCGAACCTCCCAAGCTCAATTTGGCTATACTTATTCGTTCAACTGTAGAAATAGTGCCGACTCATGAAGTGCCAACTTGGGATGCCTTATTAATTCGTTTACAAAACCTAGTTACATTTCGGTATTCATGTATTTTAGTAACAGGGTGTTCTTTTTTTTACTGAAAATAGTGCTAATATATTATGGTTTTTACCATTGAAATTTTTATGCTTCTCAATTGTCTTTTATTTTAAGGTTTTATGATGCCTACTGGGCACTATCCCTATTGATATCGATGTGGATGAATTTTTTGATGCCCATTTAATTTCTTTTTCTACCCGTTTGTAAATATTATTTATTTATTTATTTATTTATTTAAAACTTTATGCACTAATGAAACATTGTACAAAGGCGGACTATGTTTAGTTGGTTTATATACCTATTAAATTATTAATATTTATTAGTTTTGATGTTTTTAAGCAATTCTGTTCCTTTAGGTATTGAAATATAGAGAAATATAAATGAATCCCTATTTCCCTTTAGGGTAGAGTTGGGTAGAGCAGAATAGTCAGTTGACGGGAGCGAAGCCGCGGGCAAAAGCTAGTTTATTAATATATTTACATATATCTACTATTTTTAAGGGATACAAATCGGATAATAGTATTCTCAATTTTTTTTTTAATTTGTGTGCGACTTAATGTTTGAAATAAGCCTCTGTCACACGAAGAACGTTTCAAGTTCTTTTTCTTCGTCTTTCCCCACTTCTTCGTCTTTCGTGGGTGCGTTCACTAACATGTAAACTCATGTACACAAGACAGTTGATTCTAGAGTTTATATTTTGACTCAACGAAAAGTAATTAAACTTCAACAATTTATTCCCAAACAACAGGAACCAGTTTATTACCCCCCCCCCTCCTATGGAGGGGAAACAAAGCTTCTACGCAGAACCACACTGGCATACCACCATTAATCGATATTCCAATCAACGAGGCTGTATCGGTCGCCGTAAAGCCGCTGGTCAACATATTGTGACCACGACACTGTTGTCGCTCACTCTAACTCCCGATCAACAAGCAGATTATTCAGAACACCGTGTACACGATTAGAACTTTGATTTACTGTCTAGATATTTGTAGAACTAGTCTCAAACAATGTCAAAGTTATTGGTTTGTATTTTGGGGAGCAGGGAACGGAGACAGTAGGTTGCCATAAATAATGCGTTTATTAAACAGGAATGTCTTAAAATAACTCTATAAAACATCGAGACTATAAAAGGTGTTTCTTCAGTTTTAAAGTTATCAAAGTAGGCTGATTGTCGTAACATCGCTTGTCGAGAATCTTGGGCGAAATCCCTAAAAATTTTCGAAATGCCAGTATGTTTAGGATTGGCCATCATTTTGATAGCGCCATATTCCCATACGGGTCATCTACGTACATACACTACGCACTTATTACACGAATACGGTGAAGCCAGAAGGAGGGGTACGATTTTCACCAGTTAATGTTTATCTACTATTTACCATAATTTGACCAATTAGGTATCGATCAAAGTGTCTTAATCGTCACCTAGTTAAAGGCGCTTTCTAGAGATCATACGCCGTATTAGGTATAAAAAAGGCTTAGTAAGCAAATTTTAAAAAACACTTTCTTCTAAAATATATGTGATATGCACGAAAAGGGAGTCAGTGCTAGCAATATGACGGCTGACAGGTTAGAATGGAAGGAAAAGACGTATTGGGCCGACTTCAAGTAGAATGGGAAAAGGATAGGAAGTTGAAGATGACTTTTCAAAGCCCGATTTCATTGTAGTGGGGTTTTAGTTTTTAAACGAAGATTTTTTTACAAGCGCAATGTTAGAATGAAATAAAAATATTAATATTATCTTTAACGGTCTAAACTTTCGGTCTAAAACTAAATGTATGACCAACAGCACTAAACGTAGGGTCGAGGTAGATGGGCAGGATATAAACTATGTCGATGAGTATATCTACTTGGGTCAGTTAGTTTCTTTCGAAAACAGGCAGCAGAAGGAAATTGATCGCCGTATCAAAAACGCCTGGAAAAGCTACTGGTCCATGAAGACGCTAATGAAGGGAGATCTACCGATCTCCCTGAAGCGAAAACTCATTGATATGTGTATCCTGCCCGTCCTAACCTACGGTGCCCAGACATGGTCGCTCACCGATTCGCAAAAGTTTCGCCTTGGGGTGTGCCAACGAGCAATGGAGCGCAGCATTCTGGGTGTCAAGAGGGCCGACAGAGTGAGGAACACCACGCTGCGTCAAAAGACGGGAATAATGGACGTCGGAAAAACGGCTGCCAGGCTAAAATGGGATTGGGCGGGTCACATCAGCCGCATGCACTCTGACCGGTGGGCAAGAGTCTCCACAAAGTGGGTACCTCAAGATGGACGACGCCGCCGAGGTCGACCTGGGAAGAGGTGGCGAGACGACCTAGATGCCTACCGCAAAGACTGGTTCGAGGTGGCCCAAGAAAAGAATACCTGGAAGAAGTTGGGGGAGGCCTTTGCCCAGCAGTGGGACAGTATAGGCTATTAAAAAAAAAAAAAAAAAATATTATCTTTATAAATAGCCAGCTTTTCAGATAATGTGTTACTGTGAATTTATAAGAATACATATAGTTATATTTACTCGATCCATTCCCAAAACTACTTCACTATCTTGTACTTATGGCGAAACAGAAGTATCTGAATACATAAAGGATAAAATATTTAATACTAAGACGACGTATATCTCTTCCACTATCCTCGAGGTGGCCATTAAAATGAATTATTCGAATACGTGTTGGAGTTATACCTATGTAACTTGTTCGAATATACAATGCACCAGGCTATGTATTGTGTTGTTTTAACACAGTTTTTATATTTAATTTCGAAGTATTCATTATCTTTTTAGGAAGAACTTCGTAAAATTCGGAACTACTACATACTTGAAGTCCTCTCAACCTTAGTTTGGTCTTCGTCATAATTGTTATTATTATTTTTTTTTTAATTGATATAAATTTTTAAGTTCTTCTAATTATAATGTATTTATTAGTTTATAATATTAGCATATATAAGTATTTTATTATTGTAACTTAATTTAATGATACTACATTCCACTTGATATTTATCTGTTATTTATTTATTGTGCACACCTACCACAGTGTTGTCTCTTTTAACCCAAAGGTTGACTGGTAGAGAATGCTTTGTTGCATTAAGTCCGCCTATGTACCACTACTGTACATGAAATTTAAATAAATAAATAAAATAAACTTCGTAAGTGACAATTTGCGTTTTTTGCAGGAATTTGTTACTTATAACGGAAGAATATTATCTACTAAATTGTATTTCTGATAATACTAGATGCTGCCAACGACTTCAAGGGAACTTACTCTGGAGATAAAAATTGTGCTAATCCAGGACTTATTCTACCCGTATGCCAAGTTTCATCCAAATCCGTTCAGCCATTTGAGCGTGAAGGAGTAACAAACATACACACAAATACTTTCGCCTTTATGATAATATTATGGTTTTAAAAAACGGCAATTTCATAGATAAAGTACTGCGATATTACAGAAAATACAAAACAAAGAAACCAATAAATATCTAATTTCGAAAAAAGAATAACGTACCTTTAATATAAAGTTTATTTGAACTTATATTTCCAAGTCAATCCAAAGATATAACACTTCAAAGTAATCCGTTTTAAAAAACGGCAATTTCATAGGTAAATTGCGATATTACAGAAAATACTAAACACAAAAGAAACCAATAAATACCTAATTTTGAAAAAAGAATAACGTACCTTTAATATAAAGTTTAATTTAAACTTATATTTCCAAGTCAATCCAAAGATATTTCAAGGCAAACCGTTTTAAAAACCGGCAATTTCATAGCTAAAGACATATTATTAATGTGGTCATTCTAAAAAAATATTATATAATTGTTATCCATCTATGAGTGATGACCTGGTGAGGGTCGCGGGAATCCGATGGATGTAAGACGCACAGGACCGGTCATTGTGGCGACACTTGGGGGAGGCCTATGTCCAACAGTGGACGTCTTTCGGCTGAAATGATGATGATGATGATCCATCTAAGTACTGATTTAATAGAATAGTTGCTATTAATATATTTTCATAAATACCTTATTTTTATTAATGGAAGAGAAAACCCATTCCTGCAAAAAACGCAAACAAGAACTCAAATTACTGGACGGATTTTGAAATTCTTTCATCACTTTATCACTGACTGACATAGGCATAATTTCTACTTTCTCGAGGGCGAAGTCACCGGCAGAACCTAGTTAGCTTATAATTATATTCTTTCATCATGAAAAACTAACTTTATACCGTCCGTCCGTCGTCGTCCGTTAACCGTTTTTTTTTTAACTTATTTAGTTATGATATTGTCTTTACTTTTTCGTCTTCTGTCTGATAAGTTTACCAACTATTTTAGAAAAGCTCCTTGTTATTCCCTTTGTACCCATAGATTTAAGTTAGGTACCTAGTATAAAAGTTTTGTAACTATTTTGGTGTGCAATAAAGTTTATTCTATTCTATTCTATTCTATTCTATTCTATTCTATTCTATTCTATTCTATTCTATTCTATTCTATTCTATTCTATTCTATTCTATTCTATTCTATTCTATTCTATTCTATTCTATTCTATTCTATTCTATTCTATTCTATTCTATTCTATTCTATTCTATTCTATTCTATTCTATTCTATTCTATTCTATTCTATTCTATTCTATTCTATTCTATTCTATTCTATTCTATTCTATTCTATTCTATTCTATTCTATTCTATTCTATTCTATTCTATTCTATTCTATTCTATTCTATTCTATTCTATTATTTAACGTAGATTAGTCTAACGCGGTCTGAATCATAATAACTGTTTATACAATTAACTTCATCGGAAATTAATATTGAACATACTATCTTGCATTTTCATTTTTACCACGTTAAATGATATTTTTTCAATGTTTAATTGATTGAATATGTTAATCTACACTAATTAGAAAGAGGTAAAGTTTGTCTTTTCTTTTTTTGTTTGTAGGAGGTAATCTCTGAAAGTACTGGTCCGGTTGCAAAAATTTTTTCATCGATAGAAAGCTGCTTTATTCTTGACTGAAATAGGCTATATTTTATGTACGCGGGCGAAGCTGCGGGCAAAAACTAGTAAGTACTATTTTCCTATTACGTACCTATTGATAACTAATACTGCTGTACTGGCTTTTCGCCTTGTCGCTGGCGTTTCGCCTGCTGCGGAACAATTTGCCTGCTGCGGTCTTCCTGTCCGATTATACTTTAAGTGTCTTCTAGGCTAGAGTGAATAGGCTCCTAATAAACTAGTGCGCTTCACCATCAGCGATTGTATTACTGCTTACTATCAGGTGAGATTGCAGTCAAACACTAGTTTATATCTTTAATACTACGTGAGCTGGACAAATGGATTTGTGATTAACGTTTGTGCGACACAAAACTATACTGCGACTCTAACGTATACGTCTTCTAACGTACGGCATGAAGAATTAACATATTTTAGGGGACCCAGACACGGACAGGTTAGGTTAGAAGGCTAAGGCGGAAGCGAAGCGGAGTGGGACTCCCACCTTAACCTTCGGGGTTATTTTTTTTATAATTACCCAGAAGCAGGAGCCCTGCAGAGCGGGGTTCCGTCGACCTATCTTGACAGGCAGGGTAGTGTCAAACTACTGTAATAACGCACCAACATAATGTCGAATCACAATACTCACACAAGTAATAGTCACACAAAATTGTTTGTCGCATTACCGTAGTGTCAAACTGCTATAATGTCTAGCTACTTTCACATAATCGTTTGTTACACCAGCGTGATATCAAGCTTCACACAAGCATGCATACGAAATTATTTTTTTCCGCACAAGCCCATCCATTTCTCGAGCTCACGTAATGCTCTCCTTAATGCTCACAGTTCTAATTATTTTTACCTAGGATTTTGTGATTTTTTACTAAGGCGATTGCAGACAAAGAATGAATATCATTTCTTAAAAAAATAAAAAGCTCTATGTGTTTGAATAACAGGTGCAGCACAATGAAAGTATCTACCTACCCACGTGAAACTCTCTCCACCAAGTAATTATCTTTATACTTATTCTATGTTCTTTGTGTGCCGTGAAACTTAAAGAAACAAAGTTCAAAGACATGCCTCGAAATTAGCTTTTAGGATTATAGGAATATATTATTATTCTTCATTGTGTGGACTTTTTCTTAGTTATGTTTTAATAATAAGTAGCGTAGTATAATCAGCCTCATAATGTTGACATAGCTGAGACTTAAGCCTTCTCTTCAGGGGAGGGAAAGAGCCGTAATCCACTACGCAGATCCAGTGCGTATTGGTGGATGTCACATGTCTTCGAATCGATTTCCTACCGTTATTTTTCTTAATGACGAAATAAATTAGACAAAGTTATGCGCCTGGCTGGATTTGAACCGATTTATAACTCGTAAGTCGGAGCAGTTACCACTTGGCCACCACTGCTACCTTTAATAATAAGTAGTTCCATTATTTTAACTTTAAATCTTGTAGTCTAACACTACCCACGAGTACATTTTCATTCCCAGCATAACTACATTCTAAAAATTAAACATTTCTTGGAAGCTATAAATTAAAAGTCTTTTGTTTTCATTTGTATTAAGAATTCTTCCAGTTATTCTAGTTAAAGTATTTAAATTTCCTGGGGAGTTCCTCGGGGAACCATTGCATTGCACAAACATCCGGGGAGGCAGCTGCTCCGGGGCCTGTACAAGTACAATTGTAAGTTCCGTTACTTGCAGAGAAGCTACGTGACTTGCGGGGTGTAGCACACCCGGCAGCCCTCCACCGCTAACTGAACGAGTGTTTCTTGCTCCCAAGAAACAAAACGAACCGTTTAGATAGCGTTTACTTAATGTTACACAGCGTCTAATTGTGGCTTTCAAACAATTTCCATATTATTTATTCTCGGAAAGTTCTTTTCCAACATTGACACAACAATCCAGCTAAATCAATTGAGGAATTTCTTCAATTGATTTAATGAAAGTTAATTTTAGCAGCAACGCTTCGTTTTCCATTTTGAACTAAGTTTTTTTTTCTGACAAACTTTTATCTACTTATCTAACAAGGTCGGACTTACTGATGGCTTCTCGTCGGACAAGTAGGAATGAGTTCAGAAAATCGGTAACGGAGTAACGAGAAAACTTTGCCATTATTAATCAGGTTGAAACACGTTGCAAAGTAAATCTTGTAGCTAAGGACCTATCTCGAAGCTTTAAAACATTGAAGGACCATTAAAAAGGCGAGTCATAAAACGTCCGTTTCATCTTACTTTGTACGCGATAATGGTTTGTTAAAAGGAAAAGTCTATTGAGTCTATTTTTATTCTGCAGAAAAGAGCTATCAGAGCCATATATAATCTTCGCAGACGCGATTCTCTTAGGGAACTAGTTTAAGGAAATTAACATCCTGACGGTCCCTTGTCAATACATCTATGAAAACATTATGTATGTTAGTTAAAATATTCATCTTTTTACTAAGATAAGTGACAGGTACAATTTTAATAGGTACTAGGAATAGGAACAAATTAGATTTAGATTGGATAAAGTACATAGTTCTTTCATGGGGTACTGTGTAAAATTTTATAATAAAATACCAGTTGAGATTCTACAACTAAATGAGTCCAAATTTAAAGGTTGCATTAAACGCACGCTATGTAGACAAGCGTATTATAAACTGGAAGATTATATCCTTGATAAAAATGCTTGGCTAAATGACGGTCCTGCTCCACAGCCACAGCCACTTTCACCTACAAATAGTTTTTTTTTTTGACATATATCAAATATTTATAAATATTGGAAGAGATACTATATTCCCCTTTTTGTATTGTTGTTTTCAAAATGTTTTTATTTTTATTGTATTTGTATAATCAATAGAGCTTATAATTTATTACTATTTGTATTTGGAAACAATAGCATTGTATAATGTAGAAGCACTTTTTTCAAGTTTTGTGAATGTGAAGTACCATGGAGCATTTTTATTAGGTTACAACTTGTTTGAAATTACGAGCATGGCAGTTGAGAGTTTATCATACTCACTCAAATGTCTCGTTGATGGTAGCCCGTGTTATTGGGTCATTCAGTTTCCTTCAAAATGGTTGAGCTGAGTGGGGCTGATGCAGGCGTTATGCTCGTGAACGGGTGCCGTCAGTTGAAACTAGTCATCTCTTAGCTGCCAGTGACTTAATTCAACTTCTATTTTTTAGTTAGTTTTTTATCATTATTATTATTACTTATCTACATTGTGCTCACATATTAGAAGCGACAAGAAATATGTAACCAAGATTTATTTAACTCCTAATATGATTAAAAAAAGAGTGTCCATGGAGCTTCTTGCACGTTCTTCTCCATAGTGATCTACGCTTTGCAATTTAGCTTCACTTTTTTGACTGACCAACATTTTGACAATTCAAAAGTGCCCGTAATTGGTCTATTTGCAATAAACGTTTCTGATTTCTGAAGTTCTTTTTGTCTTTTTAACACATTCTACCAGTTTACCATCGGATAAAAGTAATTCTTGGCGTGCAGCGCTGGTCAAGATTATTAAAAGGCTTTGGCTCTCAAATTAACTTTGCCAATCGGGTAAATGGTGCTAAGTGATATGGTTTTATTCTGAAGAGGACCTGTGCATCAGGGATGTTATGGAACTCTGTAATCGTAACCAAAATTATTTATTTTTATTAAATATCTAAAATAAAAAATATCAGTTACCGTAACTTTCGGTTACGGTTACTAATATAAAAGTTTCGGTTAAAGGCGGAGTGTGAATGACAGGTTACGACAAGTTTTTATTTGTTTTGCCCGGCCAAAGAAATGATAACCTTGACTAGAAATAAAATTCAAATGTTGTTATTTATAGTTTACTTTTCCCAGTTTACGTTTAGCGGATAATTCGAAATAATTTCATATCCGTAATCGTATCTAAAAAAGGTATACTTAGTATTTTTCCTGTATCCGTATTCAAATCAAACATTTCATATCCAATGACATCCTTGTTATGTAGCTCCGTAACTGTAACTGAAATTATCGGATAAACGATATGAAAAGCTATCCGTAATCGTAATTAAATCCGCTATAAAAGTATCGAATAATTTCGAATTTAGAGTTTAAAATTAATATTATTATTATTATATTATATTTATTATATCCGAAACTAATGGATAATTCCAAATAATCTTATATCCGCAACCGTATTTGAAACTGGTATGATATTATTCGTAAATCCATACCAGATCCAAAATTTTATATTCAAAACTTCTCTGCTGTAGTTACAACCTTAGTTTTAATCCTTTGTTTCACACATTTACTTTGGGTCCAGAATTAGTTGAAGATTTTCCTTTTAAACAATTGAGAAAAGTAAAAGTTTTGTTTTCATATTTCTCAGTCTTTACCTTTGATTTATAGGTAAAAAAAGGATCGTTGGCTTGCGGACGACGAGCATTGGGTAGCTCACTGTACAGCCGTCCGGTAACCGTCCGGATCGAGCTCGAGTCATCGACGGCTCGTAGTGTTCCGCGCGCGCCTCAAAGAGATCAGCAAGACTGTTGTTTCCAAAAGGGAACCTCGGGGTCCTAGAATGCTAGGCAATGAAAGAACATAGGTGTAATGTTAGTCAGTAAAAGTCTGACACGCCCTCCCGCTTCGACCTATAGAACAAGAGCAAGTAAATTGGATAACTTCGCACCTAAAAAAAAAAATCATCTCATATCTCTTATAGTCTGTTAAAAGTTATGAAACAATGATTGTTTGTTTAGTTTCATAAGAAAACACACAAGGTATGTGATACTAGATAATCTGCAGGAATATTTTACGATAACAAAGGTAGTTTCTAAACACCACCATAATCATTTGCCATCGTCTATTCTATTCTATTCTTAAATAATGGCAAGTAGAGCCGATGTCGACTATTCTGCCAATGTCTAAAGTAAATTGGAAAAGCAAGCGTGTATATTATTATTATTTCAGAAAATGGAAAGGGACTGTAACTGTAGACCCAAATTCTTCGGTTGATAAAGTTGAACTTGATGGGTTAGTATTGGACTGAAACAAACAAAAAATAAAAATACATAAATATTATAATTGTTAAAACATTAAAAGCGTAAACCACAACTATAAAGACAGAATATTTGGGGCTATGATTCATAATTTTATATTATTGTGGCGGATGAAGATCATCATCGCCACAAGCAATTCTGGAGAGGGGTATGTTAAGAGGGCAGGGACATTGATTGGGAGAGGGATCTTAAATTTCGGGAGGCGGCTGTATAAGTCTAAGTGTGGGACGTTGTTTGAGCATTCAAAAAATATGTGCTCCAGTGTGCCTTCTTCCAAACCGCACTCGCATAAAGAGGAGTCGCGAACACGGATTTTTTCCAAAAAAACAGGTGAGCAACAGAAACCTAAGCGTATTCTGCAGAGGACGGAAATAACAGTTTTGGACACTTTTTTGTACGTGAAGAACCAAGGTTTTGATTTTATGGTTGGTTGAACTGCGTAGAAGAATTTACCTTTCTTTTTACCAGTGGTATTCCACTGCTCCTGCCATGCACACTGAAGACTTGCTTTTGGCAGGTTCAGTAAGTCATACCCCTGGATAGAATTATGTGAGAGGTCAGCTGCAGTTGACGAACAAGCATCTTTGGCCAAAGCATCAGCATGTTCATTGCCCTTGATGCCACAATGACTAGGTATCCAAACTAACTGAACTTCCCTTTGACTGTTAGCACATGACAATAGAGATTTTTTAATTTTTAAGAGAATTGAGCTGTGCAATTTACTTTTGAAGGGATTCTGGACTAAGGCTTGTAGACAGCTAAGAGAGTCTGTGAAGATTACGGCTTTGTCGATATTATGGTGTGACTCTATAAAAAGACAAGCTTCTAATATAGCCACACACTCGCCTGTGAACACAGAGGACTCCTTGGGACATTTAAATTGAAGAATGATACTGGAGCTTTGGTAATATACTGCCGCTCCAGTATGACTGGGGTCAGTGGATTTGGAAGCATCGGTGAAAAACATTTGAAACCCGTTCCAACGCTCGTCCACCACCGCATTGAAAGTCGAGTTCGCCGAGGGGGAATTTTTAGATATACCGATATTAAACACAATTTTTGGGGTGAAACATAGGGCTTCATATTCAAAGTTAAAGTGGGGTAATTTGGGATACTGGACGATCGGGCATTCTAAATTTTGTGTTGTACGAAAATATTTTAAGATTAGAGGAATTTCTTTATGTTTCCAATAATTTGAAGTTCTGCATATGATATCCAGCTCGTTCAATTTTGCAATGAGAGGATGTGAAGATCTACATATTGCCCTGGACAGAAAACGGGAGGCTAAATATTGTCGTCTCAGGGCTAGAGGAGGTTCGGCGCACTCGACCTGCAAAGCGTTGACAGGAGAGGATTTCATACACCCAGAGATGATCCGAAGACACTTGGACTGAAGCTTATCCATTCTAGCCAAGGCACCTCTATTACATGGAATCAGATGGAACATACCATAATCTAGTATACTCCGGACTAAGGCATTATAAACCAATTTCATGGTGTAGGGGTGGGCTCCCCACCAGACACCCGTCAAAACTTTTAAAATGGAAATAACTCTTTCGCATTTTTGTATAAGGAAATTTATGTGATACTTACCTGTTAGCTTTGAGTCTAGAATAACGCCTAGAAATTTTGCTTTTCTTGCTAACGGAATATTTTTCCCTGAGATGTCCACTGTGATGGGAGGGATTATTCTTTTGCGAGAAAAGATTACTGCCGAACTTTTCGGTGCAGATAGAGACAAACCATGGTTTAACAGCCAATGGTTCAAAGACTCCAGAGAGAGGCGTAGAGATGATGCAGCGTCAGCGATGGAGGAATCTGACACATAAAGTACTAAGTCATCAGCGTACTGTAGGATGTGACAATTATTGTTTAGGCAGGAGCCAATATCGATTGTATACAGATTGTAAAGTAGCGGACTGAGGACAAAGCCCTGAGGGAGTCCTTTCCAGGTCTGCCTTTTATCAAAATCCTCACCCTGGACTCTCAGAACCAATGAGCGACAACAAAGTAATCCACATATACAGTCGATCATCTTGACCGGGATGCTCAGCTGTTGCAATTTCTGCCTGAGGACGGGAAGAAGGACGTTGTCGTATGCGGAGGAGATGTCTAAGAAGGCAGCAACCACGGACTCGTTTTTAGAAAAGGCTAAGCGGATATCCGTAACTAAAACCCCAACACTGTCCATTGTGCTGAGCCCTTTCCTGAAGCCAAATTGGTAGTTCGGCAGTAAACCTCTCGACTCAACTATCCACTCTAGACGATTTTTAATGAGATGTTCCATTAATTTGGTTAAAACTGAGGACAGAGCAATAGGCCTGAGACCGTTCGGATCATCCACATGTTTGCCGGGTTTTAACAGTGGGATTACAATTTGTAGTTTCCATTGATCTGGGGCCCAACCATGGGTATAGCAGAAGTTAATTAAGTTTAAAAAATACTGTTTGGTTTTATCTCCAGAATGGGTTATAAAGGAGTAGGGCACTCCGTCAATACCAGGTGCTGAGTCCCGGACATGACTGAGCACCAAGTTCAATTCTCTCAAAGAAAATGGCGCATCAAAAGGGTCATTAGATACACTATTTGAAGAAGTACTATTTGGGATACATTCAGAAGGAAGTGGGACATAAGGAGGAGCTATTTTATCAAAGAAAAGTTCAGCAGTTTCCCTGGTGATTGGTGAAGATAATGATGGAGAGCAACCACGTCTAAACCTGTTGATATTCTTCCATACAACTGAGATTGGGGTGGAGGGGGAAAGAGAGGTGCAGAACTTAACCCAACCTGCACGTTTCTTCCTGCGGAGAAGACGTTTTGATTGTGCAGTAACTTGCAAATAGGCCAACAAATTCTGAGTGGTCATGTCCCTATTATAGTGCATCTCGGCCTGGTTCCTCAACTTGATAACTGAAGTGCATTCTTGGTCCCACCATGGAGGAGAGGGAATTTTGTTCCGGGCACTGTTTTTTAAAGGGAAACAGGAGTCTGCACTTGAGATAACAGCTTCAACAAAGCCCTCATAGCAGCTCTTGGCATGGCGGTGATCAGAAGGGTCAGATAAAGTTGAGTTTAAATTTGGAAGAGCATCAATTTTCTGATCCAGTAATGAAGCAAACTTTGACCAATCTGGTTTGGATAAGTTGTACTTCAAAAGTGGAGGAGAAGTTTTTTCTAAATAGGTTCTGTTAATCAAAGAAATAACAATTGGGTAATGATCACTACCATGCGACAAGGATGTGCATTCCCAGTGAGTTGAAGAAGCTAATTCAGCAGAGCAAAACGTTAAATCAACACAACTCTTCTGTTGACCGGGAGGTGACCTGCGTGTTGGGCAACCATTATTTAGTATGCAGAGGTCCATGTCATCCAAAATCTCAACCAGAGCTACACCAAACGCATCACAACGCTCAGACCCCCATCTGTAATGGTGACAGTTAAAGTCGCCCATGACCAGTATGGGACCCCGAACATTGGAGAGAATGTTTCTTAAAATTCCTAGAAAATTATGATTAGGGTGAGCAATATATATAGAAAATACAGTGATGCCTTCTATCCTACCAGATACAATGCTCATGTCACCTGTAAGAGGAGGCAAAGATAAAGGCGAAAGTGGGACTCGGTTGTTGACGAGGAGAGCCGACCCTCCATAGCCGTCAGATCTGTCACAACGGAGAATGTTATAGTGTGGAATACGGAAACTAAGACTTGGGGTGAGCCAAGTCTCAGCTATTGAGCAAGCTAGAGGTTTGTATTTGTTGAGGAGGAATATGAGGTCGTGCTTTTTATGCCACACGCTCCTCACATTCCACTGTAAGAATGTTTGGCTGGACGCCATTTATAATTTCTAAAAGGGTTTGTATAAGTTTATCGGCAACGTTGGACGGTAACTGGGAATTTGAAGGAAGAGTAGGGATAATAGTAGGTAGAAGTTGGATAAGAAAATCAATTATGGAAACTGTGTTTTTAGGAGAGACATTATTATAATTAAGAGCACAACCATTAGGTTGTGTGGGTTGAGGGGAGCTAACTATTTCCTGATGAGCAGTTTTGTTATAGGATGGGGAGAGAGGGGCATGGGTCTTGGGCTTTAGTGCAACAGTTTTACGGTAAGATTGCGTTTTGGCAGCATTGGCATAATTACGGGAAGGTATAGGTACAAGTTTGCTGGCCTCTACATAAGGGATGGATTTTTCGGCCATAACTGTCTTGATGGCCTTCTGTCTACCATGCTCGGGGCATGACCTGCTGTTGGCAAAGTGATTCCCCGAGCAGAGCACACAAAAAGCCTCGCCTTCAGCAATGCTGCAACCATCACCAGGGTGATCGTGGCCGCACTTACTGCAGCGTGGCTTAGATCTGCACAGGTTAGCCACATGTCCAAACCTACAACACTTACGACATTGTATAGTAGGGTAGATATACTGTTCTACGGGAAGGGATGTGTAACAGCAAAAGACCCGTTGTGGTAGCACTTGGCCATCAAAGGTGATGACACAAGTTTCCGTGGGTTTCCACTCATTTGCACCGTCTCTTTGTACTTTCCTGTTAATGCGGCGGACTTTAAGAATTTGCCCACATCCAGAAGGCACTGACAAAAAGGTAAGGGCTTCTTCTTCCGAAATATCAGTTGGTACACCTGTGATCACACCCATCCTTGTGATATTGAAAGTGGGAATTGAGGCTGTATAGCTATATTTCGCAAGAAGGTTATTAACTAGAAACGCATTAGCGTCCTGAGGGGAAGTGAACTCTACGGATACACGATTACGGCCAACTCTTTTAACACCATCCCGTAGGACATTTGCAATGTTGTTGGAAATTAAAAATTTACCGAAGTTTACAGGGTGTAGTGTGGTGCCTGCATTTGGTGTAGCTTCGATTCTAGCAACATGAACGATATAGGGGCCCTTATCTAAAGCTGAATATTTTACCCGGCCGATTTGGCTCTTGGGTTGTTTATTTGGTGGGGTGGGTGCAAGCGTTTCTTCGCCACTGGGGCGTTTACGTGAGCTTTGGGTCACATCCATTTCCGATACGCTACAAACAACGTCGGCAAATTGAGAAAGTGGGTTTTGGGACAGAAGGTTTGGGGAAGCTGGGATGTCGGGGGGATCTGGGGGTTTATTTTTATCCATCTTTGACGTTTAGTCTAGCTACTTGAGACAATCACAGTACAAACCTGTACACAAACACAAGGACAACACAATTTATAAAACAATTCACAAAAGATACAACAATCACTCGAGAACGATCAAAACTCTCAAAACACACGTGCTATCCAAGAAACTCGTGGCGAGAATCATGCCATCGTCATTGTTCAAGAAATAATGCAGTCATTATTCGTAAAATTAAAAAAAATGTTGGGAGCTGTGAACGTGACGTGAATAGCTCTCGCCGTCGGTAGGTGACGAGGTGACTACCGTCCTGACGGACGCGCTCACCGCACCGGGTAAATTGATGGGGCCCCGCCATCGAGTGTCACACCTATTGAAACAGCTCGATACGTGATACACCGCGCTTAACCGGCCGCAAATTTAATTATCCTTTTACTCTGTCACCACATCCGATTTGCCACTTTTATCCCGCCAAAAATATAATAACGTATTGTAGAGAGCGCGGTGCTTGATACCAATTAAACAAAGGGAATTGCGTTGTGTGTGTAGCCTTTTTCTGCAAACGATGTAATTTTTAATTGCCACAAAACAAGGGTACATTTTACATACAGTGTGCTTTATTTACATTTGTACATTTTAAAGAAAAAAGGCTATTTATGCAGGCTCGTACGAGATCGAGCGAGTGTAGACATACAGGCGTGTTATTTATTCATTAGCGCAGAGCTCGACGCACCGTTGTTTCCGCCGTACGATATGAAATCTCATATTAACTTGTCTACTTTGAGAGACTCAACGAATTTATGTAGCGAGGAAAATTGTCGCGGGGCTGTCTTGACGTACGACTTTACGACGTTTCGTATGCATAAACTTTACTTACTTACTGAGCGTAGCTCATCAGCTCATAAATGCTCTTACATAAATATTCATAATCGAGTTGCTTGGTATTTTAAGTCTCGTAAACATAATATACTGAAATTTGTATGTAATTAATTGAAGCTAAGGGATTAGGGGATCACTACTTTGATTTTATTATAACCAGCCGCCTTATATCGTATATAATTATATCCTATGTCACTCATTGATAAAGTAGCATTCTAGTAGTAAAAGAATTTTTGAAATCGTACAAGTGGTGTTTGAGTTTATTAATTAAAAACAAAAACACAAAAATACAAATCTTTTCTATTTATAATATTAATAATAATATAGACAGTGAGACTAAAACTATCTCCTAAGATAATGTACCTGACGTACATTATCTTAGGAGATAGTTTTAGTCTCACTGAGAGTGAACCTAGGTTTTTGTTCAATGGGAATATTTTTGTCGTGATCTCTTACTGCTATAAAAAGCTGCTCATCTGTTGAGCTCTAAATAGAATGTAACCAAAGTACAAAGTCACGACAAACTGACATAAAAACACAATGAAACTATTTCATCGCTACGTACATAACGGTCTCTTAAATACAGGCAGAGAAAGTTAGACGGGGGTCAAGCCTCCATTAATTAAACAGAAGGGCGGATGCCTAATACCCTCATCTTGCGAACCACCGGGGCGACCTCACCGGAACTTTCAAAAGGTCAACACTACGCTCCGCCATCGAACATAATACATTATTGATCTTACTGCCTCACTTAATAACCCCAATGAGCTTTCCAAGTAGGATTCCAGGGATGTAGGTCGTCTTAGATCAGACCTTCTGCTCCTTGATGTCTTCATAGTAAGCGGTTTATATATTCCTGAGCCAATGCTATTCATATCGAACCCTAAAGTTAACCAAGCGATATTTTACAAAGTTGCCAATTTTTGGGGCGAATACATTTTATGTAGGACACGCCATGTCGGTTTTATATTATGTAAGATGCTTAAATCTTTTAAATGTGAAAAGCAGGACCTTAAATGCGCATCGCCGGGAGGTACCTGTTTTATATTCAGTTCCCCTGCAACTGCTTGGTAAAATAAATTAGGCCATTATTTCGCTGACATTGCTCCTTCTTTTAGTTCAGACACAGTCTTTTATGCTTTGAATTTATTTCGCTGTTATGATTCTTTCGTAATATTATTTTAGTCAAAGAACAAAATCTTTGTGTAATGGGAAATTGATTAGGTTAGCTATCATTTAACGAAAGAAGTCAGTAAATGATAGCTAAACTATTCCTTCTCATTATTTAGAAATTGTATATAATTGTTTTTGGACTCGTTACGAAATTCAACGAATTATATTTCGACAATTTTAGTTTAAAACAATCTGCACCTTCATCTCACTAGCCTATTCCTATGTAGCTTGAAGATTGGCTACTAGTCGAAATGTATGTGGCTAAATAACCGTGTTTTACATGGAACGGGTTCCACACGATGTTTTCCTTCACCGTTTTGAGAGCAGTGGTGATGAAATAAATTACACAAAGTAATGCGCCTGGCTGGGTTTGAACCCTCAACCTACAACTCGTAAGTCGGGGCCGTTACCACTCGGCCACCACTGCTCTTCATCGTGAGGAAACCGGCATGTCCTAGAACCAAAAATTCGAAGACATGTGACATCCACCAACCCGCACTGGGCCCGCGTGGTGGATTACGGCCCATTCCCTCTCCTAGAGAGGAGGCCTGAGTTCCAGTAGTGGGAACATTATAAGGCCGACTATGCTATGCTATGCTACATGGAACGACTACCTATCAGATCTTCACAACCCAGTCACTTATTGGCAACACTATACTCAGACCGATGGTCAAACTTGCCGGCGTCAGACTACCTGCAACGACTGTCAAAGATTTACGAATGACAAGTTAGACCAACGGCTTTACTTGTTTTTCGAGCACGAGGTGTCAGCAATGGCCTAGATAAACTTAGAAAAGTACATTATGAAATGAAAAATTCACATGTAGTTTAAAACAATCATTGATTAAAAAGTACAAAACGAACAGACACGGGAATCAAATGTAATTACAATAGGTACTCGGAGTGGGGAGGTTTCTGATTAAATATTGAGCTATCAGGTAATGGCGGCAGAAATTGTGGGAATTATTGAAGGCACTTAAAAGCTTGTACTAACATCCGAGCAGGCACTCCGCACTGATAGGCTTTCGAATTTAGATGATTATTCAATAAGGAAATTGAAGAACACCGCTCAAATACAATTAGAAAGGTAAGATTTTAAGTTTCATGATTTTAGAAACGCTATACCAAAATCCTTGTTCTTTGTTACATTTTTTACTATTTTTTTTTTTGGTTGAGGTCATTAAATGAGTTCTCCCGCTGTAGGAATGTCACACTTTTACTGACTAAAATCCACCTGTCTTCCTTCAGTTGCGCTTTGCGTTCTAGGGCTACGGTAACTCTTTCGAATATATTTAATTTTTCATCATAGTGTGGGAATAATGGGGAAATAATTCTTTAATTCTTTATTGTACACTAAAACAACTTATAAAATAAGTAGATACTCGTAACAAAGTACATGTACATAGGCGAGCTTAACTCAAAGTTGAATTTTCTTCCAGCAAACCATTGAGTGATAGAGAGATCACAATAGAGGGTAGGATCCAGTGTACAATTTTAAAATTACAAATAATACGAATAAAATAATACATAAATATACCTGCATACATAAAACATACTTATCTATACTAATATTATAAAGCTGCAGAGTTTGTTTGTTTGTTTGTTTGTTTGTTTGAACGCGCTAATCTCTGGAACTACTGGTCCGATTTGAATGTTTCTTTCAGTGTTAGGTAGTCCATTTATTGAGGAAGGCTATGTTTTTTTTTTCAAAATTAGGGATCCGTAATAAAATTGCTATTTTGTAACAAGGTGTAAAATCGAAAACCTATTTTTGCGTGCGCTGCAAAAACTATTGACAATAGAACAAAATGATGTACTACGGATTTGTAGATCCCATTAAGACCTACAAAAAAGTCCGCGAGAACATATATCTAGCTATCATGGTTTAATCACAATAACCGATTTTGTGTTCAAAATAATTATTAAATCGTCTGAAGAAAAAAAAACTACGTTAAATATGTATCGTAATATTAATCTTTATCGAAATTAAGCATTATGTTATCAAGAGTATTTATGTAGAAGTAAAATACTTTTTGTTTCATCTCAATCGGATATTTCGTTTAAAAGTTATCACGTGTGTAAGATGTTAAGAGTTGGTACCTATTAATGAGTTATGGGCCATAGAGTTTTTTATCAACATAAAATCCTGTAATAATCTTTTTCGAAATATATTTGTTGATGAGATCAAGAAGATGCAGTCCATTATCCACAGGAATTTCTTAATTCTTTGCCCCAATTATTTTATTTAGAAATCTTAAGCCACCAAATTTATGTAACGGGACTCGACTTCAGGTTAAATTTCTTCGCAATAACGTGATCGTTGCAACAGTTTTGACTGGTCCAGCGGTTGGTCAAACAGTACTTATACCTCGGATCCCAATGATTCCAAATGATTTGCCTTTTCATTTTAAAAGAGTCCAATTCCCAATCAAATTATCTTTTGCCGTAACGATAAATAAATCACAGGGGCAAACATTTAAATATGTAGGATTAGATTTACGGCAAGACTGTTCTTCGCACGGCCAACTATATGTCGCGTTGTCAAGATCAGGTTGCGAAAACAATCAATATATTCTTCTGCCACAAGAAAATAAAACGAAAAATATAATTTACTCAGAAGTACTTTAAAATAATATTTTAACCCGGTTTAAAGTGGACGGACACTCCCGCCTATAGTCGTAATTCTTATGTGTCTGGCTGAATGTCGAACAGATAGACAGCTATTGCCTGCGACTTATACAATTTAACTTAATTTATATTTTTCTTAATATTATAAAGCTGAAAAGTTTGATTGTTTGTTATGAACGCGGTAATCTCGGGAAATACTGATCTGATATGAAAACTGTTTAAATATTCAATAGTCCATTTATTGAGGGAGGCTATATTTATCTCGGTATTTCCACGGAAACGAGAAAAACGCGGGTGAAACCGCGGGGCACAGCTAGTATATTATAAACATAATATACAATATATACTATGTCATTGTGAATGGAAATACTATAATGAATAATGTAGGAACAATGTGGGAACTTAAAATTTATTTTAAACACAAAAAAACACACATTACTACTCGTAACAACAACAAACTAATTTCAAGCTAAATCAACAGAGAATACTTTTTATTAATTTTGAGTAAACGGCCTCGAAACTTACCAAAAACCTTCTCTTGTTTATATAAAACAAGTTTCAAACAATTTTCATAGCCTCACCTTTACGACGCTTAATTTCTAAAGTAATGGGTATTTTTTTTTAATAAATTTATATTCGAGAATTTAAGTATTGGCGATTTTTGGTAGTGAGCTAAAAATTCAATAAAACTTAAAAAGTTCTCAAAATTTGAAACTAAAAAAATAGTACATTTGTACTTGTATCAAACAAGTGCAGAAAGTTTGTCATTGCGAAAGCACGTGTATCAAACTTTTTTTCAATACACTTACGAAGAAATGAATAAACGGAGGTTGACCGGCGACTCGAAGGGGACAACGCGCGCCCGGCCTAATACGATAAATGTAATAAAATTGTTGCGGGAGAGCACGTGCACTTTTCTGCACTAGTGCGGAAAACAGTCGTGCAAGCGGTGGGATAAGAGCGGATTTTCAAGTAAGTGAACTGAAAAAAATACTCAGCCCTTAAGTTACTGCATTGAATCAAAACCGTTGCAAAATGCCTCTAGAACATTACAAATTATAGAATGTAATCAATCACCAATCAAAAACTAAGTCCCTCACCGCGTCTGTCTGTCAGTCTGTGATAAAATCACAGCTACTGAACGGATTGTCATGCGATTTTCTCTAATAGACAGAGTGATTCATTTGGAAAGTTTAAATGAATAAAATATATGCATATTACAGCAGAGAAAAACTGAGAATTTTAAAGATTTGTAATACTCGTGTGAAGCTGGGGCGTGCAGCTAACCTTGTATAAAGAGAAAGAAAACCACATTTAGTACACATAGTAATTATGCAACGATTAGGCATCTATATATGTAGAAAGACATAGATAAAGCTGTAGGTCCCGGTTGTCTATATATATAGAAGGAGAAACTGACTGACTGACATATCAACGCACAGACAAAACTACTGGGACTAGGAGCGTGAAATTTTGCACAAGGTTTCCTTTTATGACGTAGGCGAGCACTAAGAAAGGATTTTTCGAAATTCAGCCCCTAAGGGGATGAAACGGGGGTCTAAAGTTTGTACGAAAAAACCTTTCACGCGGGCGAACCCGCTGCCAGAAGCTAGTATATAATTAAAGGAGAAACTGACTGACTGACATATCAACGCACAGTCGAAACTACTGGGACTAGGAGCGTGAAATTTTGCACAAGTTTTCCACTTATGACGAAGGTGAGCACTAAGAGAGGATTTTCCAAAATTTACCCCTTAAGGGGATGAAACGGGGGTCCAAAGTTTATATAGTGAAACCTACTTTTACGCGGGCGACGCCGCTGGCAGAAGCTAGCTATTGATAAATCTTTGACAGCCGTTACTGGTAGTCAGACGGCAGAAAGTCTGACCATCAGTCTATGCAAGGAATATCGTGTTGCCCAGTAACTGGGTGACCACCGAGCAGTGGTGGCCGAGTGGTAACGGCCCCGACTTACGAGTTGTAGGTCGCAGGTTCAAACCCAGCCAGGCGGCATTACTTTGTGTAATTTATTTCATCACCACTGCTCTCAAAACGGCGAAGGAAAACATCGTCAGGAAACCGGCATGTCCTAGAGCCAAAACTTCAAATACATGTGACATTCACCAATCCGCACTGGTCCCGCGTGGTGGATTACGGCCCATTCCCTCTCCTAGAGAGAGGAGGCCTGAGTCCCAGCAGTAGGAACATTAAAAGGCTGATTATGCTATGCTATGCAGTAACTGGGTTGTGGAGGCAGTTATAGGCAGTTGCTCCATGTAAAACACAGGTATTCAGTCGCATCCGGTTAGACTAGAAGCCGACCCTAAGCTAGTTGTTAAAAGGCTAGAAATATAGAATATATATAGGGTGACTGGCAATTAGTGTACGATACTTAAACACGTGATTGTGCTCATGATAACAAACAATTTTTATAATAGGAGCAAAGCCGAAATCTCGAAAAAAATATCAGCTGTTCAGTACCTTAGGCAAACATAAATGTACTGAACAGCTGATTTTTTTTTCGCGATTTCAGGTTTGTTCCCATAGTAAAAGTTGTTTATTATCATGAGCATTGTGCTCGTGATAATAAACAACTTTTACGTGTTTACGTGTTTAAATATCGTACACTAATTACCAGTCACCCTATATACCAACACATTACGCATTTCAAACACATCTCCTACAGCTATGCATCTATGCAACATGCTTCCACAGCAGTCGTACCCTCATCTGTGAGGGGTCAGAATCAACATATTCATGACCACAGCTACCATGGGCACCCGTTTAGCCTTGTAGTCAACGTTAAGGAATTCATCAGCACATTCTTTCCCCCGGGGGTTGTAAGAAATGTCATATTTCGTTACGAAATGAGGCCGCTTGGCGAGAATTTTGGGGACATCAAGTGAGGGGTCGAATTCTCGTCGCTCTATTGTAAAATGTTCGAAATAAAGCGATTTAAAGAGCAATATAAAGAAAGACCTGAAAATCAGAACATATATTTTTTATAAACCGATATTATCCCAGTGCTGGGCATAGGTCTCTCCCATAACCTTCCGTTCTTTCCGGTGGGTTGGTTTTTTGACCAGACCAAACACTACCAATAAATAAAAATATAATATACTATTGTATATAGTACAAATATAAAATAGTATAATATATAATATAATATTCCACAACTATCACACAACGCCGTCTAGTCCCAAGCTAAGCAGAGCTTGTGTTATGAGTACTAGACAACTGATAAACATACTTATATACTTCTAAATCCATACATATTATAGATAAATTACACCCAGACACAGAACAAATGATAGTGCTCATCACACAAAGATTTGTCCTGGGTGGGAATCGAAACCACGACCTCCAGCATAGCAGTCAGTGTCACTAACCACTAGACCAACAGGTCAGTCATAGTATTTTATATTTTAATTATGGACATAATTTCCTGATGAATAAATGATTATTATAATTATTTCTACCTTTTTTTTAAGGTGGGAAATCATCCAATGACATCTGCCCTTGGGCGGGACGGTAGGGCGTGTCAGACTTTTACTGACTAAAACCCACTCCTGTTCCTTCTTTGCCCTCATTCTAGGGCCCCGGGGTTCTCTTTCGCATCACTCCAGGCCCCAGTTGGCTTCGACCATGCTGGGCCCCTACGGTTGCTGACATCTTCTTGAGGCGCGCGTGGAACACTACGTGCCGTCTACGACTTGGGCTCGGTTCGGACGGTTACCGGACGGTCGGACGGCGAGCTACCCAGTGCTGGCCGTCCGCAAGCCCGCATAATTATTTCTACCTACCAAATAAACATTACCGCGACAAAAACACTCTCTATTTACGAGTAAATACAGGGCGACATTTAACTAATTATCATTTAATTTTTACAATCGGTTCAATTATGAAAAGATTAATTAACTGTTCAGTACAATCAATGTTCCCTACATTGAATGTACTGAACAGTTAATTAACAGCGGAATTAGCTGTATCTGAAGTAAAAATAATTAATTTTAGAATATACATAGATACATACATTGTTACTACCTTTGAAGAATCACAAACTAAACAATGAATCCTAAAATTTAAACATAATATTAGAAGATTTCAACCAAAATATTTTTAAAAAGTAGTAATTAATAAATTATTATTCTTTCATTGGCGATTTTTCAAAGATATAAATAATATCCTTCTTGAAAAAGCATGATATGGATTCCAGCAATTCTTTATATCAATACTGACCAACAAATTATAATAATTATTAATGCTGATTAAATTCCTGGTGTGCTGTTGCATGAACTTATTACATCAATAACAATATCACAATTTAATAAAACTTAAAAGCTTTTGCTTGTTGAAATATTATGTAATGAAGAAGCTGTTTTTAAGCCATTATTAACTGGCTGTATATTTTTTCCTTCAAAGTGTTTATTTTTCAATAAATAATAATGAAGTAGGCACTTATATAATGACCTCATTAGTGATTCTATAGCATTTGATACGTTTTGGTTATATACAATTTTTAATTCAAAGACGTTTTCGACTGGGAAGCTTATGAACATTTTTAATTAGGAATTTCTTTACATTCTAGATTAAAATATTTTCAAAGGCATTCAATATTCTGCAAACATTAATTAACTATGAATTTTGTGGACGGTATTAGTATGAATATGGATAGTTGTAGGTATCAAAGAAATGATGGATGGACTGTGAGAAAGACCAGAAAGATGTTAAGTCTATAAATCTAAGGCAATATAAATTGATGAGTTTTGATTTAATTCAAAGTTTATTTTCTTCTTTTTAGAGCATTTAAATAAAAAATTGTTGTATAATATAGTTTTCAATAGTTTATTTTTAAATTTTCGCTGGACATGTTCTGCGAAACCCTTCCTCCTTTCTCTTCACCCTTTTACTCTCCCTTCACCATTTTACTTGATGCCTATCTGTAAAGAGGATGGGTGCCTTAAAAAATAAATAGTCCGCCATCTTTAAGGGTCCGTCATATTATTAGATTTAGAATTACGTCCCTTATGCATGCATCCAGACTGAACATAATTGTAAAACAGCAAAATCGGTTTTTTTTTGCTCTTGAAAAATTATCCAATGACATCCTCCGCTCTTGGGCGGAGTGGGAGGTTGTGTCAGGCTTTTACTGACTAAAAACCCACTCCTGTTCCTTCGTTGCCTTCCATACCAGGGCTGAGTCTTCCTTTCAGAAGCAGAACCTTGGCCCGAGTAGGCTTCGATCCTGATGGGCCCCTACGGATTGCTGACATCTCCTTTAGGTGCGCATGGAACAGTACGCGCCGTCGATAACTCGGGCTTGGTCCTGACGGTTACCGGACGATCGGATGGCGAGCTACCCATTACTCGCCGTCCGCAAGCCCAGCTAAATCGGTTAGGAGTAACTGTTCCAAAATTCATAATGCCGCGGTAAAAATAAATGGTGGACAGTGAGAAAGATCATTTAAGTCTAAAAGGATGGAACCTAAAGATATGTTGCGCTTATTATATTATAATATTTTGTATTTTGTTGCGCCGATCTTAAATTGCAGTCTTTTTGAAAACCAAACAAATTCTGAATTCATGGCAACACGAATTCAGAATTTGTTAGGTCAGATTGGGCTGCAGGATTCTTCGAAGGAGGTACCGGGGTCCTGGAACACAAATGGCAACTGAAGGAACACAAGTGGGTTTTCATCGATAAAAGTTAGATGCTCCATCCAGAGAGAGAGAGAAATTACATGACGATTTCCTAACCCGATAAAAAAGGATTAGGCCAGATTAACGTTACCATGATTTCATCAATCAGATTACTAATTCAGCAGAAAGTGACGACTGTTAGGAAAGGGCTAATCATTATGAAGATATCATACAGCGTTAGACCAAGGCATTGGATAGTAAATAAAGTGCCGATTACTGCAGAACACTATTTTGAAGATCATGTTCAACCGTTGACTACGCACGTAAGTACTTACCAACAGCCGTTGGTCCAGGTGTCATTCGTAGATTCTATCTATTCTATCTATTTATGTGTGGTTTCCGCACTTAGTCCTGTGTGGACCATTGTACGTGGGCCATAACGGCCACAACCTTAGGTGGGCTTATTCCAACCAGCCTACCTCTCTCCAAAAACAAATAAGGCCTCTTAGGTTTTCAGGACATCAATAAAGGAGTTCGGGGATCCTAAGGTTCGTGTGCGTATTTCAGTGACACCTGTGCAGTCCAGGAGCACATGTGCAATCGTCTCCTCGGGACCTCCAAACATGCTCTGCACAGGGGACTGTCTGTGATGCCTATTGTGTGAAGGTGTTTATTCAGTGTGCAGTGTCCGGTGATGGTCCCCGTCACCAGGCGCAGGCCGCCTCTGTCCAGTCTTATGAGTTTTTTGGTGAATTCGTAGATTTTTTGGCAGTTGTTACTGGTAGTCAGGCGCCAGAAATTCCAACCATTAGTCTATCCAAGGAGTATCGTATTGCCCAGTAACTTGGTTGTGGAGATCTGATAAGCGGTAGCTCCGTGTAAAACAAGAGTATTCAGCCGCATACGGTTAGACTAAAAGTTGACCCCAAGCTAGCTGGGAAAAGGTAGGGAGGGGATGACATTCAGGGCCTCAAGTCTGCTACTACAATAGTGTCAGAATGGTCTATCATTGACATCATAATTGTTAATTTTGACTAGTTTGGTAATCTACTAACATAATGGCGTCATTATGACTTTCCAGTGGTCAACCACTGGCACTCCATTGAAAGAAATTGCATAAAATGGTAATCTCGTACATAATGACGAATGAATGTCTGACGTACTTATGCGGTAATGTGCTAAAATTTTGACAGTTCCTTTGATCAGTGTCCTACCATTAGAACGTCGTTGTGCAGTCATTGCTTTTAATTTGTTACAAGACAGCTCGATATTATCATTCTACCACAAATCTATTACGAGACCAATGACTGACCAATGATCGACCACTATGAATTTAGCAAACTACGAACTTTTAGCAAAATGACAATGGGATCGTGCTGGAATGACGATTTTATAAAAATAACAGACTTGAGCCCCTGGAGTTGTTAGTAAAGGGTTTATCATTATGAAGATAGTACCTAGGTATATGACATAGAACTTAACATTGAATCCACCTCCATCTATCCAATAATGTCGATATCATGTAGATGTATTCACATAACCATTACGTAATTGAATTCCTGACCGAGAAACAGCATACCCCCTAATGGTTCATTTCAATTTTAGATGCCAATAACAGTTCTCACGAATGCCTCCCAACGCTACGACACTCAACACATTCGAGAACTGGGGTAGTTCTACTATCTTTTATAGAGAGGCAATTGCTTTGTTGGAGATAAAAATAATAGCTCGTTTGGCAAGTTTTGGTAGAGCACTTTTGAGAATTTTCAATAAACTGAAAGAGAACAGTAGAGTAGAGATTCTTCTTATCGTGTCAATGGCAAAATAGTTTATTTTCTAAATTAAATTCCTTACCTGGCCCTGCATTCGGGCACGGCAATGCCGTCCGCTGACGCGTAGTTGTATCATTATACCTTATAATTTTGTATGTAAAGTAGACACAGTACTGTTACTATACTATTCAGCTAGTTAAATATTTATACTAATGCAGCTTAGAAGCAGAAATCCGCTCTATAACAGGCAAGCCGGAAAGTATCAAATTCCTGCCGGACGGATAACTCAAGCACCGCAATGTGTAGGGTCATAAATAAACTATCCGTGAGCCGGGTTCAACCTAGATTAAGTATTGTATAGGACCACTAATCTTGCCCACCATGAGGTAAAAATAAGAGCAAGCTAGAACAAAGGGAGGCGCATTGCGCGATCGTAACTTTGGCTACCGAGACAATGCAAACCACAGTGCAGTATTCCTGTTTACGAGTTAGCACGTTATTAGATACGCGCTACTGAGATAATCTCTGGAAATTAACTATATGTGCCGTTCTCGCATAGTATTAAATTAATTTAAAGCCAAGTGCATGCAATTATAACTTTAGCGGGATATAACTTGCCCGCATAAACAGCTACCGTAACACATGATATAAAAGTTTTAAAAAGTGCTCGCAAAAGACGTCCCCAGCGAGTTTGGAAACTGTTTTATGAACTGCAATCTCAGTGACCGATTTAATATAAACTTATCTTGCTAGATATATCATTTTTCTTTTCTTTATTTAACCCATACTTTCCCACGCCTGGGCAAAACCCTCCCTCAGCTTCTTCCAGCTATTCTTTTCTCGAACTTCCTAGAATAAACCTTGTCTAGGTAATCTCGCCACCTCGTCCCAGGTCGACCTCGGTGGTGTCGGCGTCGTCTAACTTCAGGTACCCACTTTGTAGAGACTCTTGCCTCGCCCAATCCCATTTTAGTTTGTCAGCCTTTGGATACTGCCTTTGCCTTTGGATAAAAGCCATTAGTTAGTCGCCGTTTCTCATTTTTCTACGCATTTGACACACTAATCGTGTTCAATAAAGCTGAGGCTACACGCATTAACTTTATGTAATGCGCCATAGACGTAAGTAGTCTATTGTTAACGTAGTTTATAAGTCTATCACACCCGACAAAAAGCTTCCCACAAAGGGTATTACGTTTTATGTGACGGTTCACTGATATCGCTGTCAAATAGAGATCCTTAGTAACTTCCTTGTCTAAATACAAAAGATACATATGACATCATAAGTTCAATAACAGAGAGAGCAAAATATACCATAGTAGTTTCTGACAGTGACTTCACCTGTGTGAAAGTAGAGAATTATTCCAAAGTAATATACTCCCGGAATAAAATGTCCTATTCCAGAACATGGTCTAAATTTATTTGAATAAAATGTTTAACCGTTTGAGTGTGAAGGAGTAACAAAGATCTTTATATAAATAATTCTTTGGTATGTGTGTTTGTGACCCAACTCGAAACGATGGAATTTTGTGTGTATATTTGAGTGCAATCAGGTATAGAATAGAATAGAATAAACTTTATTGTACACCAAATTAGTTAAAAAACTTTTACACTAACTTAAATCTACGGGTACAAAGGCGGTCTTATCGCTGAGAGCGATATCTACCAGACAACCTTAGGATGGAATGGAAGAACTTGAAATAGAAAAAGGGGGGTAGTCTGCGGTGTACTGCAAATTAATAACGTAAATATTATATTAAAATGATATATCTACTAATTATATAAAAAACAAAATATAAACATATAAATATTATATATATAAATATTATGAGTTACACAATTTCATACAAAGAGATGGAAAAAGAAAAGAACAATGTGTGGTGGGTTAGTGACGGAAGAACTAAATTTAGGTAGAGGCAGGACAGCAATTAGAATAATAATTAGTATAATTTTTTTTCTAACTAAAAGCCAGCTTTCGGGCAGGACGACTTCTGTCGGAACCACTAGTAGATACCTGTATAGTGATGTGAAATGTGAAACAGAAGCCCTCGAGATCTTTGCTGATTACAAAGTAAATATCAAAAGACCTTAATATGGGTGTTAACATTAAAATAATAATACGAAGAAACTAGCCATTTTTTTTATTCATAAAAAAGAAAACGTAACATTCACGTATCTTTCTCGGGCGTTTCCTTTGAAATACAGTCAGTGCTTGTTAGTGTGCCTCTCGTAATATAACTCCTACATTTTCCTGCTCCCTTTGTAGTGTTTAAAGGCTCGAAAGTTCCTACCTATTCAAACTTCATTTATATGAAAGAAAAATAAACAAATCTAGAATTCCCGTAGCGCAGGACAAAGTTGCAGAAACGATTTGAATTGTTATTTATGAACAAAATCTACCTCCGGTTCTGTGCCAATTCAGAACAAATATCATTGCATTTGATTCCAAGTTTAACTGTTTACTCACCAGTCTTTAGTTTATTCTGTTTTAATTCGTTAAAGAACTTATTTATTTAAATTAAAAGTTCATGTATCGTAAAGGTACAAATGTAGAATTAATGTCTTAGCCATCAGTACATACATCCTTCACAACCCTAAAACGCCCTCCTATTTGCGGGAACGCTTTTCCTATTCACGCCCTTCTGATGCACCTTGCAGGTCGCATCTTAAGGATCTCCTTAAATCCCCTCCCCACTCTACCGATTTCTACTCCTACTCCTTCACTGCGCATGCAGTACGGTTATGGAATTTACTACCGCCTGACATTAGGGGCTGCCAAACTCTTGCAGTTTTTAAAAGTAGAGTGAAAGAACACTATCTTTCCATTTCGTCATAGTTGCATATTAGTATGTATGTATTAGTTTTATTATATTATTTAGTATGTATTTTTGTGATATTTATTTTACTATCTGTATGTATATAATTATAATTGTATATCTTTTTTTTTTTGCATGCTATATTATTCTTTTTATAACTATTTTGTATGTACTTATTTTCCTATTACTATTACACACGGTGTCTACATATCTTTTTTCTTCCAACTCTCCTTTCGCAGGTGTGCTGGAAGAGATTTCATTAGAAATAAGCACCACCTTTGTACCTATTTTTCTGTTTCCTTCTTCGAATCTTTTATTTCTGTGTGTGTACATAAATTGTTAAATAAATAAATAAATACATTTTATTCTGTCTACCAGTCAACCAATGGTGGTGGAGTCGAGAGATTACACAGGGCAAGATTATAAAAAATGGGTACGAAAGTATATTTTTTGTATAAAAAAAAAATGGAAAGAGGTTTTTGAGAAGACTGCTTTTTGTGTAGAAAATATTTCCGCAACTTCCACTTAAATGCATACTGACTGGTGGCCGTTCTGATATCGAGACCAGTGCCGTAACAAGGTGGTGCCAGCGATGCGCAAGCACAGGGCGCAGTCACTGAAGGTGTCCAAAAATTTTTTATGTAGTCCTTTTTGTCTGTATTGTACTTTTTTCTAGGGGCGCAGTTATAGAACCTGGTGTATAAGTGGCTAGAATAGAATAGAATAGAATAGAATAGAATAGAATAGAATAGAATAAATAGAATAGAATAGAATAGAATAGAATAGAATAGAATAGAATAGAATAGAATAGAATAGAATAGAATAGAATAGAATAGAATAGAATAGAATAGAATAGAATAGAATAGAATAGAATAGAATAGAATAGAATAGAATTTTGCAAATATGGTAGTTACGCACTGATCAAGAGTTAGCACATTCCAGAGAAGGTACACTACAGTACAATAAGTAGTCAGTAAGCACCGGAAAAGCTCCGTATAATAGTGCAAGAAATAAGAAATTGAAAACGAATTGTGCTCAATGTTCAGTCACAGAGTAAGTAATCTTGCACGGATGAATAATATCAAACGTGTGGGCAGGAAATTGATAAAATGCTATATGCTGTGTACGTTTGTCGCGGTTGACTTCACTTTTATCTTTTGGACTGGAGCCAGAGTCCGACTGGTACTCAAGTTGTCGGGCAAGTGTTGGTCCCCTCGCGGTGCTATTGAAAAGTCCACTAAAAACATACTTTTCGCCTAGTCTTTTATACCGCGTACATCGAAGGACTGGAATAGTTTGCCTGCTGCGGTCTTACCGTCCGATTATAATTTAGGTGACTTCAAGGCTAGAATGAATAGGCTCTTATTAAACTAGTGCACCTCACTATCAACGATTGCATCACTGCTTACCATCAGTTGAGATCGCAGTCGCACTAGTTTATATTAATTAAAAAAAAACTTTTACGGTTTTTTTTTCATCATCACCATCATTTCAGCCGAAAGACGTCCACTGTTGGACATAGGTCTCCCCAAAATGTCGCCATAATGACCGGTCCTGTGCGTCTCGCATCCATCGGATACGGTTTTCTTTGGAGGGTGGAAAATCTTTAAATGACTTCTCCCACTCTAGGTGGAGGGAGTGTCAGAGTTAAACACTGAAAAACGCAATCGTTAATTTTTAACCGACTTCAAAAAGAAGGAGGTTCTATGTCCGGGTGTGTTTTTTTTATGTATGTTCACCGATTTCTCCGTCAATTGTGGACCGATTTTGATAATTATTTTTTTGATTATAAGGTTATGCTTTCGAGTTTGTCCCACAAAAATATTATTATGATCTGATAATGAACTTTGAAGATATGGAACGGAACTCCTCATGGGATCACAGCAGAACTGTCGTAAGAAGTAAAATTGTTTTGTTTATATGTTTAGTCGATGGCTGACTGAAAGTAGAGGGGGAGAGGATATATCGAACTGATCTGATAATGAAGCCGGAAGGTAGGCACCGGAACTCTGTAATAAATCAACGTAACCCAACCGTGTTTGGGATTATTAGAATTGTCATGAGTTGCACTCTGGCTATAAGGTACCGTCGAATTAATCTGATAATGGAAGGTGGGCATGAAAACTCCGTAATAAAACAATGTATCCTGGCTTATTGGAATTGTCATGCAATTTTTAATGATTAAATTCTATAGGTACCTTACTATAGAACTTGCACACTATTATAGTTTGGCTGAAGGGTACTTTTAAGTGGTGGTACCACAACTGAAAAGTGAAAAATAAAAAACTTTTTACAAAAAAAAAACGACTTTAATGTAAAAAAAAACACAAAAAAGTGCAAAGTAACTTTTCGGAAGTCGGTGTTAAATAACGAAGAGACAAAACTATAATAGAAACACTGACTTCCGAAATTAAAATTATTTTACTATTTTTTTGTTTTTTTTATTACATTGACGTCGGTTGTATTTTTTTGTGAATGATTTTTTTATTGTTGATTTTTTTAGTTGAATTGAAAAAAAACTGTTGCATGACTTGTGTTATGAAAAAAAAAAGTATTGAAGGTTGTTTTAACCAGAGAAATCTACCTTTTCATTTAGTTAAGTCAGCATATTTTGTTGAAATTAGAATCAATAAAAGTACCTACTTAATTAAATAAACCTAACTATAAAACTATTTATTATACTTATCTAAATTTTATATAAGGATTAAGTTTTTACAATATTTTTGGTAGGTGCTATATTAACATGCTCACAGAATGTTACATACAGACATAGAATGTCACAGAAGACATCCAGGTCGTCCCGCCATCTCCTTCGTAGTCTACCGCGGCTCCGTGCCGCTTTGTCTGGGCACAAATCCAGTGTTTTACCTATCCACAGCGCAATGTTAAATTTACCATTTTAAAATATGTTGAAATAACAAAACTTAAATTTGTTTAGAGTAGTTTGAGAGGTGAATATCAAGTACCTATAAAAATTCCGATTTTGTTGATTGAACAAATCATGTCAGTAGGAGCTATATCTATATAATTATGTTTATAAAAATAAATACTTGTTCGTTAGTCTCGCTAAAACTCAAAATCGGCAGGACCGATTTGACTTATTTTGGTTTTGAAGTATTTGAGATATTCCAGGGAAGGTTTAAACGGTGAGAAAAAATGAAAAAAAAATCACGAAAAAAAAAACCGAATACAACGCCATCTCTAATCATCATCTTTCACGAGTGGCTTGTGGCAGGCCACAAGAAGCGAGCAGTGACATTTTATAACGTATGGCAACCACCGGCGTCAACCGTGTGCGGCGCGTCTATATAATGTATATGTATGAAAACTACAGTAAATGTCACCGGTGGCGGCGTTTTGTGATTGCGACCGGTGGCCCGTGTGCCGTGACCCCTAGTCAAACTGTACACAAGCAGAAAATATTAATTACTGGCTGCTACCTGGCTGGTTTTGCCCGCGTGAAAATAGAAAATTGTCCTAAAGGAACATACTCCTGGGATAAAATGTAGTATCTACCCGTGTGCCAAATTTCATCCAAATCTGTTCAGCCGTTTGAAAGTGACAAAAATATTCTTACGCGCAATATATACAAATGACTAAGTACTTAATAGAAACTATCTTCCTAATAAAGAGTTTCTAGCCTTAACCTTATGCATTTAAAATTATAATCGTCATCTTCCTATCCTTATCCCATATTACTTGGGGTCGGCGTCACGCTATCAGTAACTCCCTTTTCTATCATATCACAGCTCGTCACACAATCCATCAATCTTTTCTTTGGCCTCCCTCTTCATCCATCCAAACTGTATACTCATAACTCTTTTAGTAACATATGCTTAATCCCTTCCTTCATGACTATACCGAGATAAACATATAAGAGAATTATAATAATTTTCTTATTGCTTATTAGGTACCTATATCTGTCTGGCAACGTTGCTGAAATGAAACATTGTGGCGCAGCCGTAAGGCACACATACGCTATGTTTTTTTTTCTCTTTAATGATTGTACCAATCTTTTTATTATATTTGTGTGAACCGTATGGAATGTCGCCAAATAAATGCTTTTCTTTCTTTTTTCTAACATTGTGATCTCAGAAATTGGGTAAAAAGAAAAGTAATTATGAACTCAGCGAAAGCCCAACGTCCTCACTCGATTATTTCCTGCCTTCGCAACTGATCGCCCCTTTCTTAAAAAAAAAAAATCTTCTCGAGAGTACTGTCAAGTTTTCGACTTTATCAGGAAATCTAATAATAAAACCTTTATATATTCGTCACGTCGTAACGTTGTAATCTAATTTTGTCTCCTTATAATATCAGAACTTTAGAAGCTCCGTTTACTTTTGGAATTTTTTATGTGTTTTGAGGAAAACGTCGCGAGGTAATAGCATCAGTATTGGCGAAAGTCCAACATGGAAATGACAGGAACATGAACTGTGTCCATCGCATTTTATAAATTCTAGTGCTTTTTGCCTCCCATAAATCTATCTCTTAAAACCCGATATGATTGAAAGGAAAAATCCCTATTAATTTTCTTGCTGACGCGGACGTCGAGAGCTACGTATAAATTGACTTACAAACAACTACTTACAATCTCAGCACTTTATCAAAGTTGTTCTAGGAAATTGGTTGTAAGGGAGATCTCAACAAGCGAAGCTCGAGCAGCTGATACATCAACCGCTAACAATACTTGCAATCTCCTTTAATAAAATAAAAATAAATCCTAATAATACCTTTGGTACTTTACAAAAATACAGAATATTTTTTGACACTTTTTCTTTGGTACTTAAGTACTTATTTTTTTCTTTTGATTTATGTTTTACTTTGTATGTTTCTTTTGTTTTTAATTTTTTTTACTTGAGTATTAAGCTTTATATCTTTAACTTCAGTGTGCCTACTAGCAAAGGCCTCCTCTAGTTCTTTCCATTACCGTTTAGCTTGTGCTACTCTTCTCCCATTAGGTCTGTGGGCTTGAGTTCACCCTCCCAGCTCCTTGTCTGTCCACCTTTACTTCTTCAGATAGTCACAAATTGATACCCAAGAGATGACAAATCTTACTCCATTATATTTGTTTGTTCCGCAACATATGACTTGTCTAGCTCCATTTTTGTTTAGCAATTCTCTCAAAAAAACCAAAGTATCTACCTACATACTATGTACTTGAGTTTTTTCAATCTCCTCTAGGTACTTTACGATAACTTACTGAAAGGACAAAGAGGGAAAAAACTAATTGAAATAAAACAAAAAATCGAGCAATCTAATTGGATTTTCGCACCGAAACTTAATTTCAAAAGAGATTGACATCGCCAAAATCAGTTTAATCTTTACCCTTCGTTTTTTATTTACCTACGAATACACTTGATAATTTTCAGTAAATAAAATGAAAAAAAAAACCTGGCCAAGCACGCGTTGGACTCGCACACGAAGGGTTCCGATTTTCCGAACTACAATATTAAGGCCGCTATCCTACTGGCGTTTTACGAGCGTTGGCGTTTCTCCAACGTTTGCGTAGCGCTAACGTTGCGCAGACGTGACGTTAACGTCGCGAGTTTCTAGTGGTAAAGCTCCAACATTGAGCAGACGCGACGTTAACGTCGCAAGTTTCTTGCGTGCACCTCAAACCGCGCTGCGCAGACGTTGGAGAAGCGCCAACGCTCGTAAAACGCCAGTGGCATAGCGGCCTTAAATCGAGCAAAAAGGCACCAAAATAAAGTTTCTTTTATGGGAACCACCTTTAATTATTAACCTTATTTTAATTTTATTACTTGTTTGTTGTTGCGGTGGCAATAAAATATTTTGTGAAAATTTCAACTCTCTACCTCTTACAGTTTATGAGATGCAGCCCACTGACAGATGGACGGACAGACAGACGGACGGATGGATAACGGAGGCTGAGTAATAGGGTTTCCGTTACATCCTATAATATTCGAAGGTACCCTAAAAGGGACGCAAAGGTATACACTTAAGTCAATATTAATAAAATTATTTCGTGAAAGGCTCGACTAAAAATGCTACATACGGGTTTATTTTTTACATTAAATTTTTCCAGAATTTGTGATTAGGTTATTGATTCATTGGTTAACTTGTGACCCGGCCCAGCTTCGCACCTTTATAATTATATAGAAATGTTTAAAATTCTCAGCTATAATATGCGCCATTCTACTATAATAAGACCACCATGATTGTTGTTGTTACTTTTTTGGTGTACAATAAAGTTTATTTTATTCTATTCATGTATTCTATTCTCCTAAACCTCATTTGGTCTATTGGTGAAAACCGCATGTTGAGTAGTTTTTGAGTTTATCGCACACAAACCAACAGACGTCACGTCAGTCATGTCAATATTTTCCTTAAAAATTGACGTCAGTATCATTAATATCTATAAAACATTAAGAAATTGAAAGGACAAATCGTATTTTTCTATCTCACTCGGTTCTGTGCAGAGAGTTTTTTTGAGGTCTCCACGATAGAACCGCTTTCATTCTCGTGCACGAACTTTTATTGTCTACTGTCAAAGGGCGAAATAATCGCGGTGTGAATAATGAAAAGACAATTTGCGTTGACGATGCGAATCCTCGACGCAAGTTCAATGGACGGCGGCGAGATGCGTGCAAGGCAGACGGACTAGGCCGCCTGGAACTTCCATCTAATGTTTGTTTTATTTATATCATGAATCTGAATGTAAACTTTTATACACAGATAGGTACATTTGGTTATATATTTCCACTTTGTTTGGGTAAAAATGGACATACGATTAAAACGAAAAAAAAGGTGAACGCTTCCCATGAAATAATTTTATGAATAGGCCCAAAAACATACTGTCACCAGAAAAATTATAACAAAATATATCCGTGCTGATAACATTGACCATTCATACACGTTATGCATTTAAAATGATTTTGATTTAGTATAGTATCTTAGTGGATGGTAGACTAAGAGCGGGGTGTCGGCACGCAGGCGCGCTGGGGCTCCTGCGCCCCGCGGCCACCAGCTCTAGGACGCCACGGGCGCGGGCGGACGCCACGCTCTCCGACCACACACACGCTCGACTCGATCCTCTCGAATACAAATCGATACCTACCCGATTAATCAAGACAACTAACGTGCCAAACGAATCCTATGCTCAAGACCACACAATTGACAATTTTCAAATTCCGAATTGCCATGTCGAAATGTTATCTGTGATTGGTGTTAGTGAATGGTTGGTGTGATCGTGTAGTAGTAAATTAATTGGTGACGATGTGTACATAACACAGGTGTTTCGTGTGTGAGTGACATTAGTTTTACAGGTATGTATCGTAGTTTTATGGCCATTAACAAAACGGGACGGAATACAAAGCAACGCATCTGAATTGCTAATAAGAAATGTCACTTTTTGACGCATTCCATTGAGTAACGAAAAACATTAAGCTGGACTTCTAGACAAATCTTATTATTTACGAGGTTATAAAGTAATAACCACTATTTCTAAGGCCGTCGCTAAACAATATAATGTCTGGTAATAAAAATAAAAGTAACTTTCCTACGTTTACAGCAAAGTCTGGAATATATTAGTTTCCTTTCTTTTATGTTCCACACAAAAGAAGGTTTTGTTAAAACAGAACCTACTTTTCATAGAATATAGGTACTGAATTTTAATAACAAAGTGCTTATTTCTTGTCGGAGACTGAGACTGTATATTATTATTATGATGTCAAATACAGATGGACACTTTATTTATTCATATCCTAAATAACCTGAAACTTGATAAAGCCTGTTTTCGTGTCATAATGTGACATTTGTGACGTCTGGCATTAGCAAATCATACCGTAAGAAGAAATTGAAGACAAAATAAATGTTCCTTTGTGTCTGAATTCTCTTTATGTAATACATTGTCTCATAAAACCTTTTCATTGACGACAGTTTGCATAGTATACATAGGCATAGGTACCTACCATCTACATTTACATTCTTTATTAGATTCTAATTTTATTCCGTCATTATTTAACCACAGTTCATTTTTTGAAGATTCTTCCTTGTGGTTTATTTGGAAATTAAATAATACCGCTTCCCTCCCTGTATAATTTCATTATGAAATCAGTTAATGTTGTGTAAGAGGATAGATCAGTATCAGTGAAACCCATTCGCAGCATCATTATAAAGATTAGCCATTCCACATATTATGCAGACTTAATACCCAGTAAATAGGACACCATTAGCATGCAGCAGTGAGTATCATTTGAAGCGGTTTTGTTTAGCCAATGACCTTAAATTAGTTGCTGATGGCTGATGGATCAGCAGCATTCCACTTGCCACGCATTATATGTCCTGTGAAAGAGAAAGAAGAAAGAAAGAAAAACATTTATTTGTGACTTGCACAGGACAAACAACAATAAAATAAAAAATGTACACTTAACTCTAAATAACTTAAAATAAAAACACAACATAAAAAGAGAAAACAAAAGACCTGTGCGAGGCCAAAAAGGCTCCTATCTCAGCATATGCTGTGATATTTTAAAAAAAGTAAATAAAGCACTGCTAGTATTCTGATAGGGCCTGTAGGACTAGGGATCGAAAGAGTCACCGCGAAGCGCAATTGAAGGAACACAGATGTTTTCTTTCTTTCTTTCTTCTTTCTTTCTCTATATTAGCCAATAAAAGTTAAACACTGCCTCTCGCTCCATCCAGAGCGGAAGAAGTCATTTGCTTTCTAAATAAAAAAAGCATGATATGTGTCAACTGTATCTTGTGGCGGCTATAAAGCCTTTGCAGTAGGTACACAGCTCTTGCACTCTATGGTCGTAAAAGACTATGGGTTGTCTTGGGCCATCATCTTTTCCGTTTCCCAGTCAAGCGTGTAAATATTGCGGCCGTTCTTTAGGGCACCTTTTTTCCACACGTAGGCGTCGTAAAACACTACAGAATTCTACAGGATATGCAGAATTAGATTTCTTTTTTGTAACAACTATAAATTGGTGCAAATGGAGCGTTGACCATGTGTGGTGACTATGGCGACGCGTTCAATGTAGCACACGATTTTATTCCACAGAAACATACAAACAGGCTGCAAAAGTTAAAACAACAAATATACTCTGAGATAATCAAACCAACTACCACGCATGGGGATTAAGACGATCATTCATTGCAGTGGTGATACCTTTTTTAATTTGGACAACCGCTTTATTTCAAGAATGCAGTGAAATTGCTTATTACAACTTGTTGTTGAATTGTCAAATAACCATTTATTTTTCGTGTACCATTGGTAGGCTGGTAATAGCACTAGGCAACTGATCAGTATCCTGTATCGATGGTGGTGTGGGGTGATTATTTTGGCTAACGTGACAAAAGATGGTAAAATATGGTGGTAAAAAAGTGGTAAAAGATGACAGGATGAAAAGCAGCTCCTTTAAGATAACAGCGAAGAGAAAACCTCGTACCACACGTGATAATATGGCATTAGGAGATACATTACTCATAAGAAAAAGTTTCAAGTTTAATAACACAAAGCCAAGAAGATAAAGGCTGATGGCATAAAGTTATCAGATAGTTGGCGAATCCTCAACACAACTAAGAGCTTTTAGTCAAGTGTTAATTCGCGTAACAAAAAGGATTATTTCTCCGTTGTTATAATATCGTAGTGCCTCGTGATGGGCGTCTTACATGTCTCGTATAATAAGGTCTGAGAGGTGAAGATTATGAGCACTCAAGACTAGGGGTGAGGATCTTCATGTAATTTGGGTCCTATAAACAAACATAGTAAAATTACTGGCACGTAAGTGTTCTTGGTTTAAATATTTCCATTCTCATAAACAATAATTGATACATACTTGTACTACAATGAGAACAAAGAATAATATAAATAATGAATAATGCTGCGGCGGTCTTCCCGTCCGATTATAATTTAGGTGTCTTCAAGGCTAGAGTAAATAGGCTCTTAATAAACTAGTGCGCCTCACTATCAACGATTGCATCACTGCTTACCATCAGGTGGGATCGCAGTCAAGCACTGGTTTATAACAATTAAAAATAATAATAATGTTATCTCGATCAAGTGGTAAATACATACTCTAAATAACGCTAGCCTTTCACCCCACACCACCCTCGATACAGGATACTGATCAGTTGCCTAGTTCTATTACCAGCCTACCCACGGTACACGAAAAATAAATGGTTATTTGACAATTCGTCAACAAGTTGGAATAAGCAAATTCACTGCATTCTTGAAATAAAGCGGTTGTCCAAATTAAGACTTCTTTTAACTTCGTCATAGACGATAGTTACCACTTTCGATCATGACATAATAATATGCATAATGTTTGCCAATATCTGAGTGTAATACTAATATGAGAGCAGTGATGGCCGAGTGGTAACGGCCCTTACGAGTTGTACTTTGTGTAATTTATTTCATCACCACTGCTCTCAAAAAGGTGAAGGAAAACATAGTGAGGAAACCGGCATGTCCTAGAACTAAAAATTCAAAGACATGTGACATTCACCAATCCGCACTGGGCCCGCGCGGTGGATTACGGTTCATTCCCTCACCTAGAGAGAGGAGGCCTGAGTCCCAGCAGTGGTAACATTAATAGGCTGATTATAAGTATAATACAAATAACACAAAATATGTAAATCGAGAACAAGAATGCAATCTTTAAAACGCACATTGATGTAGCTCAAAAGGCTGCCCAATACTTGACGAGCTATGAGCAACACTGCCATTGGTGCCCCTTTTTGATGGTGGATTCTCATCAAATAACTTCTCTCTCACTCTGAATGGAACGAGAGAGAGCGTTAGACTTTTACTAACTAAAGTCCAACCGTGTTTCTTCTGTTGCCCTTTGCGTTCCGGGATCGCGGTGAGTTTTACAAACAATCTCGATCCAGAATCGATACCCTAACGCAGAGACGCGGGGCAGCGGCAGACCACGAAGGTAATGGCTGGATGCCCTGGATGTGTTCCCTAAAAATTGGAAAAAGGATGTAAAAATCGTAACTAGGTGGAAGAAATAAAGGGAGGAACGGGCTAATCAAAATAATAACAGGAAGACATGTAAACAGATATTGATGTTACCTGGAATTTTAAGCCAAGTATGAAAACTGTGTTTGCTCGTCAAATAGGTTTTAGGCTACAGAGACAAAGAACATAATATACCCTTTCATTCTAAGTGTCTAAACACACTATGCCGAAAAAACGCGACCGAAGTTCGGCGTGTCAACGCCTGCAATGCTATTTGTATTACTTACGACACATTATGCTGAAACTACGTTGGCATACAGCCGAACTTCGGTCCGGCGTAAGTTCAGCGGCAATTCGACGGCAAAGTATTCTGTAGAGCACACATTACACGCGACCGAAGTTCGGTTCAATTGTCGACTGATGTAAACTTTTTGCTACATTAACTCTATAATTAATATCTTTCTTTAAATTGATTGTCAAATATTATTACGCAACTGAATTTCAGCCGCGTAAGTTCGGCACTTATGGTGTGTCATGTCAGCCGAATACGTCAGAACGTAAAATCAGCCGCGGAACTTCCATCGTGTACCTTCGGCATAGTGTGATTAGACACTAAAGGTACGATATCCAGTAATGAAAACAATATTTATCTTTATTCAGTTATTTGAATGGTGTTTTATATCCATCGATAGTCACTAAGTACTTGCAAGAACACAACATCTTGCAAAATATCCACAACACGGAAATTAGTCATCAAAAACACAACCGCCATGATTGATGGTGATTATAGCAATTCACTAATTAACTGTCCATTGTGTCCGCTTTTGGAAAGCCCAATTTTCATCAGAAACTAACTTTTGCCAGCAACGTCGCCCGTATGAAAGTTAAAGATTATCATAAGCAAACAGACGACATCCATTGTTTATTCATTTAAATCCATTAAGCCGTTAGGGCATTTATCGATAACCAAATATCACAACAGATTTTCAAAGTTCTTATAATAACGAGACTGAGATAGTAAGTAGGATGGACGATAACGGACTACAAGGATACAGTAATTTAATTTGGGTCTTGAACCCAACCATAAATGAGGGTAAAGCTCTTATTTCTTAAATAAACAGAAGCGCTAAACCAGTCCAATGCTAAATCGAAACCAAGACAGATGTAGTAAATAGGAAACTACACGAAATGGGCCCAGCTGTATCGTGAATATCTGTGACAGTCGGCAAGCGAGTCGCCCTAAATCTGACAACTGTCTTATAATATCAGTAGTTGGTACAGCTCCTTCGGTGAAATGCGACATTCGAATGGCTTGGTTGCTTGGCTGCATATAAAATAGATGTTGGACTACAAACCTAAACATTTTTCGGAAGAATTTAGGAGAAGTAAAAAAAGAAATATTGCATTTATAAATTGTCATAATTCTAAAACATTGCCATGGTAAAATTTGGTAGAGCTTGTCGATCCCATGTGTATTGGTATTTATAACAATCGTTATCCATGTATATCTCGCAGGGATATGATAAAAACAGAGATTTGGTCAAATCCCGTGATTTGAACAAATCACGGAGGATGTTAACTATTTCATCATTTCCCTGAACAAATCTAGGGATTTGAATAAATACCAGAAATGGTTCCGTGAAATAATAAAAAATCTATTCTATGGTATTTTAAAAGTGTATTTGTAATTTAATACATAATTATAATAATTAGTAGGCGTAGTATGATGTAACATTAATCTAAAAAATCACCACTAGAACAGATTTAAAGCGGATGAACAAAAATTTCTCAAAACTTTATTGTTACGAATCGTGCAAATAACATTTTTCATTTATTATAATACACTGCTGATTTATGGCATCGCGAATTACAAAGCACATTATTTTTCTTACAGGCACATACCGTCATTTTTAAAAAAAAATACCTCTAAAGCGAACAAAACTTTAGGCAAAAGCTAGTTTTCTAAGTCTTTTGACTATGTCCCCCTTCCTTTTTTTTGTTAATATTTTTGGCCTGGATACTAAGTCCTTTTAACCATGTCTTCGTATGAATATCTAGTTGATTTGTTAAGGTACCATTAGAATATGGATGTACACATTCTAATGTTTTTGTAGCATTCGGCAGCAAATGTCAACCTTCTCGGAAAACTTCGCTGAGGTAGTCAACACTACTGTAAAATTTTCAGCTCTATTTTACTGAAATGGTAAAATGGAGTGTCGAGGTCTGTTTGAATGATTTCACATATTATCCAGTTGGGCAGACACTCGAGATACAAAACTACACCAATTTTACTTCACAATACTACCTAGTGGAGGTATTAATTTACGAATAATTTAAATAGCTACTGAACTTCACTCAAAGAAATCCCTCAAAAAAAACTCTGTGTCAACTTTCTTTTTTTTTTTGGCTTGGATACTAAGTCCTTTAAGCCATAGTATATATATAGTATATACACATACCTTCGGTATATAGAGCTGAACATTTCATTGTAGTTTTGGTTACCTTAGCGAAGTTTGCCGAGGAGGTTGACTTGATACATTTGCTACCAAATACTACAACAATTATTCATAAATAGTTCATTACTTTATTTACCATTAAAATAAGGATGTGCACATTCTAATGTTTTTGTGAAAACACATTTTACCTCAATCGCGCCTGTTGCAATAATTCCACGCATTGTCCAGTTGCGCAGACACTTGAGGTATAAAACTGCACCAATTTGACATCACAATATCTACTAGGAATCAATTTGCGAATAATTAATACAGCCACGAAACTTCATTCAAAGAAATCCCGCCAAAAACCTCGTGTCCCCTTTCTCTGTAACGATAACCACAGATTATTAAACATTAAGTTGATCAACATTTTCGAACTAAGTAAGTAACTCGATCTGTTTGATGTCAATGTAACTTTCGTCTTTCGGATTACAAGCAGAAGTTCTTAAGGTGTCACTCGAGCCTGGAGCTGAACAAGAAACAATTGCTACAGTGTTTAAAACAAGCCATTGGATATAATTACTGAAGTCGAGCCGGCTCGGACGGACCCATTTTACTGACCCATTTCTTTAATGAAGTTAAGATAAGCTTCCTTGACTGTGTTCGTCTACTGAAACTACTGAAGCCAAATTTATCAGTCATCATCATCATCATTTCAGCCGAAAGACGTCCACTGTTGAACATAGGCCTCCCCCAAGTGTCGCCATAATGACCGGTCCGGTACGTATCGCATCCATCGCATTCCCTCGACTCATCAGGTCATCGGTCCACTTGTGGGTTCCAATCCAGTCTTCTGATGCGTCGCTACTCCAGAACCTTTCGGCCCCATCGACCATCTGTTCTACGAGCAATGTGCCCTGCCCACTGCCACTTAAGTTTGGCGATTCTTCGGGCTACGTCGGCGACATTCACGTTTTCCCACGGATATATTCCTAATGCGGTCACGCAAGGAAACTCCGAGCATAGCCCTTTCCATTTCCCTTTTGGGTGCCTTTAAGCAGAAACATGTAAACACACATATACAAGACACCAACACCCAGAACCACCATCTGTAGGCAATACTAATATATTTTTTCCGTGTGGGAATCGAACCTGCGATACACAGCGCTGTATATCAAGCAAGACCCAGAACAAAGCTTGGCCAATATACACAAAGGAACGTACACAACTGGAAGGGGTTTACCACAGATTAAAATTAATGTTAGCATTCATCATCATCATCATTTCAGCCGAAAGACGTCCACTGTTGGACATAGGCCTCCCCCAAATGTCGCCACAATGACCGGTCCTGTGCGTCTCGCATCCATGTGATGTTAGCATTCAAAATCCAAAAAATCCAAAATAATAACCTTTTTTTTTCAGGTGGAAAAATCATCCAATGACATTCCCTGCTCTTGGGCGGAACGGGAGATAGTGTCAGACTTTTACTGACTAAAAACCCACTCCTGTTCCTACTTTGCCATTTTTCCATGGCCCCGAGGATCTCTTTCGCATCACTCATTGCCCTGTGATCGGAATAGTTCAATGTAAGAATATTATAAACCCTTATTTAAACTGTTACAAGACTAGAAACCACTCTTTTTTCTTCTTTTTATAGAAGACTTTTAGAATGTCTTAAATTCCAAAACTTGGCATTGACGATAATTTCATTACTGTCATCTTTTCTTCCTGAGTTGTTCTTACCAATGACTAACCGTTTCCCCACTTAGGGCACAGTAGCTAGTCAGCTAACAGTGTTTTTTTTAGGTGGGAAATCATCCAATGACTTCTCTCTCTCTAGGGCGGTGCGGGAGGGTGTGTCAGACCTTTAACTGACCAAGACCCACTCCTACATTCAAACTAGCTACTGCTGTTATGGAACAGTACCTAGTCACTGTACCATAAGTGGAGTGGAGGAGACCGCGCGACGAAATTTCACGACGATACTGATAATGAAGTGAAATTTCGTCGTTCGGTTAAAGTCTTTAAAGGCATGCTTTAGCTAACTGCTCTCGACCGCTCAAGCAGTTGACAAAACTCATTGAAGGCGAATTGAATGGATAGCCGCAAATCAACTTATTGTGGCGCAATTGAATTACTGAGCATCAATGTTCATACCAAACACTTCATAAGTGTGTTTCGATTGACTGTTGACATTTCATAATAGAGATTCTAATGTATTTCTCTCTTCGTCAAAAGGCTGTCGCCATTACGTGGTGGTTTTCGGTTAAATTTACGTAACGGATTTAGATTAATGATCTATCCCGATAAAATATCCATACAACTGCTCTTACGTGATTATGACGTCACATCCTTTTTTGGAAACACAAATATCTTGTGGATATTATCTAGGTCTTTATTGAAATCAAAACATAAATTTGTAAAGTAATCCAGTTAAAATCTCTGAAAATATGCTAATTTGTGTGAACATAATGTAGGTAATCATAAATTCAAAATATAATATATATACTCGTATATAGAAATCTTGCACGTTAAATCAAGATTGTGAATGAAGAAAATTTTTTTCTAAAAATTTTAAGGTTTTTAAAAAACACGTATTTCCTGGAACAAGTTTTGTGAAATAGGTATTTGAATGAATGACGGAATTACCGAAAAATAACAGAGCGTTCAGGTTTTATCTCACTTTTTTCGCATTACCTCTTTATCAAACATTACGTTGTTTTTTTTTTTTTGATTCATTAATACCAGTGCTTGACTGTGATCCCACCTGATGGTAAGCAGTGATGCAATCATTGATGGTGAGGCGCACTAGTTTATTAAGAGCCCATTCACTCTAGCCTTGAAGACACCTAAATTATAGTTGGACGGGAAGACCGCACCAGGCAAATTGGATGAAAAAACAAGCTTTTAAACCATGCTCACGTTGACGATAGACGAGTGGGAAAGTGCCTTGTCAACATAAGTAAGCATTATAAAACACCCACCACGTTATTCACCATGTCTGATAAACTCAAAAGATAGAATGACACTAATAGACAGAGTGATTCATGACGAAAACTTGGGTGTATGGCTCATGCATATTACGTAAAAAAACTAGGCAAGTGCGAGTCGGACTCGCACACTGAGGGTTACCGTACAAAGTAATTTATGTAAATAGATACTATTGATCTATCTGAATCGAATCTTGAAGATTTTTCCGAATCGAAAACAGTTAGTTTTTTTTGTAACGTAACTACAAATTTTCAGCTTTCAGATTTATTCCAATACGTGTGCTATAAGATCTTGCTTCATGCCAAATTTCAAGGTTCTAGGTCAACCCTATGAATTTTGGTTCCCTTGAGAGAGTCGAAATATACGTTTTTTGCGACATAAACGGCCGTATCTTTTTTTTCCGTTAACTTAGAAGTTTGGTTTTTTCACAGTTTTATAGGACCGCAGACCTGAGTACATGGTTTTAATTTCAATTCGATACCTCTACGCGTTCCCGAGATAAAGGGTCTTGACAGACAGATAGACAGACAGACAGACGGACGGACAACAATGTGATCCTTTAAGGGTTCCGTTTTTTCCTTCTGAGGTACGGAACCCTAAGAAAGTCGAGAATTTCAAAGATTTGTATTAGGTACCTGTGCGAAGCTGGGGCGAACGCTAGTGAGACAAAATTGACAAACTTGAATGTGATTATTATTATATATGAAATATGCATGATCAATGTATATACAGTATAATTGGATGAACTTTATATGTTTCGTTTTAACTAGCGAGTAAGTATTTGATATAACATTTTGGGCCTCGACAAATGCCTTTGCAAAAACAGTTATTTCTCTAACGGTGTGTGTAATATAATTTTAGCATGTTCAATAAGTTTTAAGCTCGTCAAATCTAGTTTCAGTTAGACACTTTAGTTTTGCTCGAATAATAACAATTTCGACAACACGAAATAATGACACACCACTAACACAAACTGGTCTATCTAGAAATTCTCACTAGCAAGACTAATTAAAATTACGTGCAGCGAAAATACCTGTTATGTAGTTACCAGTACGTTCTGCAGCATATACGGAGTTGGCTACAACAACAATTTCGCTACATTCTGAGACCTGACTCCACTTACACCGATTACTAACTTCGCAAACTGCTATGACCTTTGTACGGTATAACTTTGTAATTACTTTTAAGGTTCGCATATACAAGTTCAGTGTACCCATCCGATGTACGTGTCGCAGCTATCTAACTTAATTCGCCACTCAGTTAACAGCCTAGCCTTTTTAGTAAACGACGCCATTCAACTTGCCGCCCGAATGATATGCAGCCATTCAATCAACATTTGGGAGAGGCTGTGTGTAGTCTTTGGGAGAGGGTTTAATTAACCTGACATGAGTATATCATGGAGGCTAGAGTTCATGGCGCCCCCTCTTCGAGGAGTCACGGCGTTCTCATTTTCCGCATGACCTCTCCTGGTCCAGGTCCTCACCGGACATGGTACGTTCGGGAGGTTCCTGCACTGGACTGAGGCAGAAGAAACGCCCGGGTGTCTTATAAGAGCAAGAAGGAGAAGTAATTTATTTTTATACACCAAGACAACGTCATTGAATAATTTCCTACCTAAAAAAACGAGGGCTAAAGTGGGCGAGCAAAGCGAACGAACGTGTACCATCTCCTTCGAACTTAGATTTGCGACTTAAAAATAAACAAAATAAAGATCCTAATTTGTTTACACTTAACGGATCGCTAACTTATTTTCGTCACAATCATGGTCACACTATTGTATGAATGGCCTTACCACTACGCAGCCCAGTGACTAGTCACAGAGAGTGGCCAATCGACCAGTGAGCTTTTACAGGAAACATTTGATTTTTAAGATATTATCAGAAGTTCATTAAAATCTTTCACACAATAGAAAAATGTAGTATTTCTTTATTATATATCTGAATAATAATTTAAAAAAAAAATAAACACTGTAGTTAAGAGTTATTATACTTTGAAATAAAAAAAGTAAATTTTACTAAAATTGGTCGGTTGGCCATTCAAGCACTAGGGCAACGATTAGCCAGCCAATTCGTAACATGTATTAGACGCATCAGCTGAATATAATTCAGGCAGTTAAGCGGTAACGTTTAGTTATCTGGCTAGACTATCAACAAAATGGCGAATTAAGCTAGTAGTAGGCTGCGACTTATACAACTTTAAATTACGATATTTTATATTTAACAAAAAATGTCCAATATTATTCCATTATTTATTACGTATAATACTTTGGAGCTTCGTGTGGTAAATGACGTTGCCATATTTTTACGTTTTCTTATTTTTAACTTTTGGTTGTGTTTTTCATCGAATATTCGTTTTTTTTAGATAACCTTTGATAAAGTACCGAAAAATTCTGATTTTTGTGGCCGTAACACCGGCACACGGCCTTTAAGATAACTCCATATTAAAAATTTGGTGATTTTATGTGTCAATTAATAGTTGCTATTGATTGCCTTGGAATTGTTCGTTTCAAACTTCGACTTGTGTATTAACGACTTATTACTGGTTTGTTTATGGATCCCCGAAACGGTCAATTGCAATTATTGACAATATTTACGTGATCGACGCTAATTGATCGGTTACTTTAATCGATTAAAGCAATTGCTAATACACTATCATTGTCATCAATGTAAATATCGTCAATCGCAATTGGCCGTTTTTGGGACCCGGCTTTAGCTCAACAAATAAAATCAATGAAGTCACAAAATGAAAATCACACCCAGGGACCCAGGGACGTTGTTTGCGACTGGGTACTCCATCAATTTAGCTCTTCAATGGTTATAGGTGACAGAAGAGCTGACGAGATGAAGTATTTGGTTGGTTAGTTGCACGAAGTCAATTATCCAAAAAAATTAGTCTGGCGATTACTTCATTTTTTGACGTTGTACTAACAAATCAAAAAAACAATTGTCAATTTGTTATGACATTAGATTTGGAATTTATGGGCGTCGATACACATTTCGATACTTGTGCATCTTCAAGCGTAGGTACCTAAAGAGTATGAAAATGGCCAAGTAGTTACCACAAAGGGATAGATTTAATTTTTTCAAAGATTCAATTGATTTTATTTTTAATAGATAAAACCGTTTTTAGGGTTCCGTAACTCAAAAGAAAATACGGAACCCTTATAGGATCACTTTGTTGTCCAGACGGATAACATAGTGATCCTTTAAGGGTCCGACAAGGGGACAGACAGACAGACGTCTGTCTGTCTGTCAAGACCCTAAGTATCCAGTTGAAATTAAAACCATATACTCAAGTCTGCAGTCCCTAGAAGCAGTGAAAAAATCAAAAAAATAATTAAAAGAAAAAAAGATATGACAGTTTATATCGCAAAAAACGAATATTTCGACACTCTCAAGGGAATCAAAATTCATAGGGTACTTCCCATTGACCCAGAATCCTGAAATTTGGCATAAAGCAAGATCTTGTAGCACAGGTATTGGAATTAATATGAAAACAGTAAATTTGTTGTTACGTCACAAAAAAAAAATGCGATTCGGAAAAATCTTCGAGACTCCATTCGGTAATTGAATTATTTACATAGATAACTTTGTACAGAAACAGTGCGCAAGTACGACTCTCACTGGCCCAGTTTTTTCATAATATACATACTTATGCCCAAAAGTCTGTTCATACGGAATCTTAGGTCTTGCGTGAAACCACTACAAATGTTCTAACAACAACAGAAAAAAAAAATTGACGGAAATGGGATTCGTGAATTGAAAATTATTTTACTGAAAAAATTTTAATTTTTTCCTTAGGCACTCTAAAATACTGTTTCTGATATCAATACAGTTAATTTATGATCCTGAAAACTATCCAAAACTGAATACTATATCAAAATACTGGAAAATTTGGCCAAGAATAGAAAATATAGAAATGGTGGCAAAACCATTTTATATATCCTATTTGTCCACCCTGTATTAGCGACGGACAGTAACATGCCCTTTTATTATTAGCTCCATTTTTGCTCTCTGGATCTGTCATGTCTATTGTATATTTTACGTCTTTCTTTGAACGGCAGTGGGCGGTAAGATGAGGCAAAATTTGGGTACATTTGAGAAGGTTATCTTTAGAACCTTTTTTACTTATTTTATATGACAGCGCCACTTAAACGCTTTATTTGTGTAGATAATAAATAAAATGTAAACTAGCTATTAATGTTATCATCCAGCCGCTTTGTTAAAGACTGGAAGTGACCAAAATAATTGCTAATTGAAAACTGGGTGGCACGTTGTTGATATTTATTTTAAAGTTAATAGTCTACTGAAGTTTAAATTACTATACTCTAAAGCCAATAAATACTGTTACGGTACTAAGGCTTACCTTTTAGGTGAACCCCGATACTATCTAAATGGGTGATGTAGTTTGACTTTTATTCGGTTTGTTTAATAGAGGTGGAAAATCATCAAATAATGTCTCACGCTCTGTGTGAAGCGAGAAGGCGTGTCAGACTTTTACTGACTAAAAAACCACCTGTGTTCTTTCCATTACAAGCTAGAACTACATTAGACCGACGCACACGTGGACCACGCCTGATTTATACGTAGAACGGCGTCGCGTGGCGTGGATCAAGTGTAGCTCTACAAGTCTTTTTTCCATATAAAATGTATGGAGACCGACGCGCCCAGATCGGCGTACGTGGCACACGTGTGCGCAGTGTAGTTTTACCTTTACTCTTTCGAACAATACCTCAGTCCACCTTGTATTGTGTCAGAAATTATGGTCAATGATGATCATCCTTCTCCCTCATTTCAGCATTTCACCCCTCTTTCTGGCCATGTCAGAATGAAGTTTTGTTTTTTTTTTGTTTCCTATGTGATAACCTGTGGCATAAAGTGGTCAATTCCATTTCATGAAATGGTCGGTCATAACATGACGTGTTAAAATGTCAAGCGTGCGAGCGAGAAAAAGGAATGGAGCTATACACCCTATATAGGGTGATTGGTAATTAGTGACCGATACTTAAACATATGATTGTACTCATGATTATAAACAACTTTCCCAAAGAAACTTTTTTTATATACTCACTAGTTTGTAGGTCCATTCACTGATTAGGTACGGAAACCTTTGGGTTTGCAAGCTGCGCGGGTGTTCTATCACTATTGTAGGTACGACGGCGTCATGCGGCTAACAGCTATAAACGTTATAATGGCGGGACCAACTCTTGTATCCGAATGATTCTACCACGTATATTTAGTACGTTTTAGTACTATTTTGTACCCTTCCTGAGATTTTTGTACCTCACACGGTGTAAACGGAATTTCATGATATTGTTGGCCCCGCCATTATAACGCGTTATAATGACGGGACCATGCTTGTACGCCAAAACTATAACGAATTTCAGCATTCTGATAAAACTAGTATTTAGTACGCGATTTAGTACCTCCGAAAATCAACAATAAGTGACGAAGATATTATTAGTTTCTTTATAAAATATTTTTTTTTATTTTTGACATTTTCTGCGCCTGAACAATTTGACGACCGAAATACGTCAGGTAAAAAGTTGCAGTTACATTTCGTGCAGGCGCTTTGTTATTATTTATGTATTTTATTTATATTATTACATAGCACTATATTATTAATAAATATTGATTAGGCCACACAGGAAAATTATTATTGTACGTTTTAATATATTGTATAAAGTTATTACTATAAATAATCTGTATATCCTACTTTTTGATGATTTTTACAATTTTTACTTAAAATTTAAAGATATTAAAACCTACAATAATAATTTTCCTGTGTGGCCTACTCAATATTTAGTAATAACAGTGTTATGTATTATTATAAATAAGACACATAAATAATAATGAAGCGCCTGCACGAAATGTAACTGCAACTTTTCACCTGACATATTTTTGGTCGTCAAATTAATCAGGCGTAGAAAATGTCAAAAATAAAAAAAATGATTTTGTAAAGAAACTAATAATATCTTCGTCACCTATTGTTGATTTTCGGAGGTACTAAATCGCGTACTAAACACTAGTTTTATCAGAATGATGAAATTCTTTATAGTTTTGGCGTACAAGCTTGGTCCCGCCATTATAACGCGTTATAATGGCGGGGCCAACTATATCGTGATATTCCGTTTACACCGTGTGAGGTACAAAAATTTCAGGAAGGGTACAAAATAGTACTAAAACGTACTAAATATACGTGGTAGAATCACTCGGATACAAGAGTTGGTCCCGCCATTATAACGTTTATTAACAGCTGAGTGGTCGCCGCTCGCAGGCGCGCGCGCGTATTTAAACAGCTGTTTTATTATTGTGATAAAACTATTGAGTATATAAAAAAAGTTTCTTTGGGAAAGTTGTATGTAATCATGAGTACAAAAATGTGTTTATGTATCGGTCACTAATTACCAGTCACCCTATATAGCACCATCCCTTTAACAGTTCAGTTTAGGTCGTAAAATGCATCGCGTTATGAGCTCGTGGTAGGGTCTCAGGTCACGATGTAAATACGTAATGAAAACCATATAAATATTTTTTTTTTTTACTTTATTCTTGATAGGTTCGCGCTTGACCGCTATCTCACCTGATGGAAAGCATCCTAGAAGCAACCAATTCACTCTTGACTTTAAGATTCCCGGGAACATAGTATATTATGAACATAGTCCAAACATTCCATTAGTATTTCTCTCATACATTTAATTTTATGGATATAGGTACAGTCAATCACACGTCTATAACACTTTGACCTTGCCTAGGTTACAGTGGTTTTGTTATCAGTGAAGTGCGACCTGCTGTACCAAAGAATAAATGTACATACAAAAGAAAATACTTTTATTGTTTTCCTCTTCAAAATGTGAGATCAATGGAAGAAGACAAAAAAACATTACGCTAGCGTAATTTACAACACAACTAACAATAGGTACATTATTACACCATTTCTAACGGAAAGTAGTTTTGATACTTTTTATGTTGTTTTTAGGATAATGATGTTGTTCTTACATAACGTTATAATAATAGCATACAGCACAGCATAATCAACCTTATAATATTCCCACTGCTGGGTGTCCTCAATCCTCTCTAGGAGAGGGAATGGGCTGTATTCAAAAATGCTGACCCAGTGAGTGTTGGTGCATGTGACATGTCTTTGAATTTTTGGTTGTAAGACATTATGCCGGTTTCCTCACAATTTTTTTCTTTATTGTTTTGAGAGTAGTGCCTACCTGCCTTGGTTTGAACCCGCGACGCTTGACTCGTAAGTTAACACTGGGCCACCACGTTAGAATCATCATCATCATCATCATCATCATCATTTCAGCCGATAGACGACCACTGCTGGACATAGGCTTCCCCCAAATGTCGCCACAACGAACGGTCCTGTGCGTCTCGCAACCATCGGATTCCCGCAACCTTCACCAGGTCATCGGTCCACCTTGCAGGGGGCCTTCCAACACTGCGTCTTCCGGTACGCGGTCGCAACTCCAGAACCTTTCGGCCCCAACGGCCATCTGTTCTGCGAGCAATGCCAATTAAGTTTGGCGATTCTTCGTGCTATGTCGGCAACCTTGGTTAGAATCAATATAAAGTAAATCGTTCTTTTTTATAACAGAGTGACTCAGATGGCTCAGAATCAATCATGAAACTTTTCACTATTTTCACTTTTTTTGTTTGTACCTAACTGAAATGTATTGTTCCAAACCCAGACGCTTTTTTACATGTCGATATGTGCCTAACTGAAATTCTGGTATATGAACCAATTGATCTTGAGCTGGCCAAGTACGAAGTTACAATAGAAAACAAAGCCCGCTTATACTGGGCTGCCACTGATGTGCGGCCTACAATTTATAAAACATTTTACTTCTTTTTTTATACAAATAAAATAGAATATATAGAAGCGTACCTTGTTATACAGAGAGTTCAGCCCTAAATGTTCACAGTAACCTTAATGCTATTTCTAGAAACAAATCACACTTTTTGTCGATTTATATTTCCCCGCTATCGTTAAGGAAAAGCGGAAAACCTTTCCTTATTTTTCCGAAATCAATAAAGTATAACGTACGACACGTTAGCAATTTCGTCAGAAACACGTGTAAAATTAAAAAAATAACACTCGAGATGTTGGTGGTTCTATAAAACAACCAAGGAGCAAGTTTTTGAAATGGGACCGAGGAAAATGGGTAGTGGGGTAACGATGTGTGATACTAGTGACAAGTAGCGGTAAGGAAGGAAAATCTTTGTTACAAATAACGTTGTGTGCCTTCTTGTGTAATGTTAAAGCTGAAGGTAAACTGAGTCAGCATCTAGACTCTTGGATTTACTTAAAAATCAAAATAGATGACATAGAAATATAATACTTGACATAGGCAACGCTGGCACACGCATCCCACGCAACATCAGATCTGTCCATCGCTGTGGGAAGGTATACCCCAACTTTCCGACGTTGCATCGCTTACTTGGGCTCAGTTTGTCATTACATTAACAGTATTGTAAATACGTTATTATTATTTAGTCATTTATTATTCCTTAATAATTTCAATTTACTTTAATTTTGTTGCTTTTTCTTTCTTTTTCTTTTCTTTCTTTTGAAACCCAGTTTTCACCTGCAGTCCTTCTAATTTCATCAAGCCATCTTTTAGCCGGCATGCCTCTTTTTCTTTTGCCGCCAGGGTCAGCCCAGTGCATTACCCATTTTTAGTTTGTGAGTTTCCATTGTACAACGCCTTGGATAACCTCTGTAACGTTATACAAGTGCTTGTAAATAAATAAATAAATTACTTTGTTACACCATCTTTCCTTATACATACGGGCAATGAGACCTGTCCATTTCCATTTTATTTGTAGTGTTTGTTGCCGTGGGTTAGGGCTTCTGATACATTACTTTGTTTCCTGTCTATGTTCCTTTGTTTATCTATGCGTTTTAGGTTCAGTATGCTCCGTTCCCTTGTTCTTTGGCAAGTTTGAATTTTTCTTTAGATTTTTCTGTTATAGCTCCAAGTTTGGCACGCGTATGATAGGCAAGGAAGTAAGCAGGAATCCAGAACAACTGACTTTAGATTGGTAGGTAGGCTTGACTTTAATATTTCTTGGAAGCTGAAAACATATTTCAGGTCAAGTTTACACGTCTGTTTAATTCATCAATATGTCTAGATTTCTTTAAGGAAATTTATTTGCCCAGATAAATATATTCCCGCACATATTCTAAAGGGAAATCATCAACTTTAATAAAGTGTTCTACGCTATTGGTCATAACTTTGGTTTTGGTGGTATTTAGTTCTAAGCTGATGTTATGACTGCTAATGTTAAGTTCGTTTAGCATTGATTGTAGTTATGTTGGAGTTTCCGAAAATAGTACGATGTCAGTTGAGGCAAATCTGAGATTGTTGAGATATTTCCCGTTTTTCATTACATATTAAAGAACAGTAACGAAAAATCTGGGTGACAGTGGATCACCCTGTCTCACACCTCTGCATTTTTTTATTTCAGGACATTTTCTGTCAAGTCTGACTTTACTTACACTGTTATTATAAATAAATATATTTGATTAATTCTATTGTTTCATTTGGTACGTTGCAGTCTTGTAAAGCTGCCCATATACTTTCATGCGAGATTGAATCAAATGCTTTGGCATAATCAATTAAGGCCAAATAGAGTGGCGATTGTTGTTCTTCATATTTTCAATTACTTGTTCTAAGATGTGGACATGATCTACTGTAGATAATTCTTTTCTAAATCCTGCTTGTTCCACTGGCTGGTATTTTTCAGTGTAGGTGCAGTTCAAGACGGGTTTCAAATAGTTTGTATATGTTTGGTTGCAGGCTTATATGGCGGTAATTCCCAATGTCAGCTGGATCTCCATTTTTTGTATAATAGTATGTTATATCAGACTGTGCCCATCCATTTGATATTTTTCTACTGTCCAGTATTTTGTTAAAGAGGTTAGTTACATAAGTAACTAGTAGAATATCAGCTATTTTTAATGCTTCATTTGATATGCCGTCTGGTCCTTTGCATTTTTCTGTCTTTAAGTTTTGGATTTCTGAGAGTACTTCTTGTTGTGTAAATCTCTCCAGTGATACAGGGTCTTGTTGATCATGGGTAGTAGAAATGGGAGTGTTTTTACTTAGTAGATGTGTTTTCTGCATATATAGTGACTGACATTTGCTACATTTATAATTTCTGATCTTGCAAATGTTTTGATAGAATTTTTGTGGGATTATTCCATCGCAGTGTTAGTAATGTTGTTCTTTGAAGCCCTTTTTCGTTCTTTTTGCAGTATTTAGGTGTTTATAATTATTCCTTTTTGATTTGTCCATGAGTATTTGTATATAGTGTTGGTAATTCTTGTTTTTCTTCTAAAGTGAGGGGGTTTCTTATGTTGTAGTTCACTTTTTCTTAACATCATGGCCTTAGTAGTTTCTGAGATAGAATATTTTTTTCAATTTTTTATAAGTTTTATAAAGTTAAGGCTTTTTATGACTGATGTTTTTAAATTTGAGTAGTATGTAACAATGTTGTAAATACATATACACAGGATAATTAAACAAAACGACTTTTTGCGAAAATCCTTAGGTTTTTTGTAAAACGAACGAATGAATTCCGCATACAATAATATTTGCCATTGTTCCAACCATCCCGTGATATTTACAAAACAACCTTTTGACTTTATGTATCAAAATATTCGTTCAAATAGGTAGGGATATTATAAAGATATCAGAAAAAATAATGATGCTTATTATTACAATAAAATCCTCGATACACAATAATTATTCCACAAAACAGGTAAAACAATCATTATTTCAAGTTGTCAACTTGAATAAAACATGATTGAAAAGTCACAATCCATCTCTTTATCTTCGGGATGGCGAACCTGCGGCAGTGGTGGCACGCGGCAATATAATTTAGGCACGCCAGTGAAAGATGTACAACATGGTGGTGATTTGATACTGCTGTAATCACACTATTTTTTTTCTTTTATTTTATTAAATAAACAAACAACTCAAAACATTACACTACATATACGAATTACGGGTTGCAAATTGAGAATGGCATTTAGTTGCAAAATTTTTCCATTAAATTACAAAGTCAAGATTCTTTGGCGATACATTATGTCCACCTTATTATTTTTTTTCATATGTGTAACTACGGTTACGGTTATAAAAAAAAATATATGCGGATATACGTGAGAGAAACACAATATATTCTAATATGTTTCATAATCGGTACATGATACAACAAATATGTGTAGTGTCATGTTCTCCAGTAAGGGTTCGCCATCCCTGTTCTAGGTCATAAAATGACGTATATTTTCTTTGTTTCAGGATGAGAGGGGCAAACGCAATATTCCTTATATTATTCTTCGGCCATCTTTCAGCACTACCGGATACCATCCGAATAGGTAAGGATTACATTACTAAGTTAATTATAATAATGAATTAATTATAACGAAATCTGCGTTTAACGTTGATTTATGCTGAATCGTGGGTGCGACTTCAAAAATCTATATTAAAGCAATGATCTTAATACAATTGGCTCTTAGGAAAGCAGCCTTGGAACGATTACATTTTCATTAATTTTTGGCTCTATTGTACCTTCAATTTCCTGCCTAATTTGGTGTTTAAAGATTTGATCTTATTTACGGTTTGTTCCAATTCTATTGAAGTATTTTTAGTTATTGTAATCGGAAACATTAACTAGTGCCTCGTTATTTATACGTCCTACTTACGTCACAAATTGGTATTATAATTGAGGAACCTATTTAATGTAAGTATTTTAGATCAGAAGTTTTTCAAATTGTATTTGTGAACGAGTACAGAGTTACTGTTGTTTTACGAGGCATGCCTTTTAAGTTTTGTCGTTTGAAGAAAAAATACACAACTAGAACCTTATAGTACTTTTTGTTGTTTTTCAAAGTATTCACCATGTAGCTTAATACACTTTTCCATTCGCTTAAACCAGTTATTATAACATTTATTCCACTCTAAAGTTAGGGTGTTCAGAATGGCTGACTTGAAAGCGTCGACTGCTTCTTCACCGGACTGGAACCTTTGACCACGAAGACTTGTCTTAATTTTAGGAAATGTAAAGAAATCGTTAGGGCTTAGGTCAGGACTGTATGGAGGATGGTCAAGAATTTCTACTTTTTCCTGCTTCAAATACTCAATCGTTTGACGAGCGCTGTGTAAGCTTGCGTTGTCGTGGTGCAGGATGATGCGTCGCTTTGAGATAGATTTTCGAAGTTTCGCGATGACTTGTGGTAAACCAACTGTGGTATACCACTCTGCGTTAACCGTTCTACGATCTTCAAGTGCAATAGTCGCAACATGGCCGGTTTTTCCAACGAAAGTGACCACCATCTTCTTTGAACTGCTTCGAGAACGAACAACTTTAGTCGGCTCTGGCTCGTTTTGAAAGACCCAGATTGTAGATTGTTGTTTGGAATCAGGATCGTAGGCATAGATCCAAGATTCGTCACCACTGATGATGTCGTAGACGTGATTTGACTCTCCTCGGTTGAACCTTTGCAGAGTTTTCTTACACCATCTGACGCGGGCCGCCTTGTGATCGTCGGAAAGCAGATGCGGTATCCAACGGCAAACTAGCTTTCTCACACTAAGCGCTTCATGCAAGATCTTCTGAATGGTTTTCCCTGAGATGCCTAATAGAACTTCTATCTCTCGATACGTCACATGATGATCTTCGAGAATTTGTTGTCTCACAGCAATGATGTTATCTTCAGTGAAGGCGGATTTTGGGCGTCCACGCTGGAAATCTAAATACCAGCGTTCGACAGTCCGCAGACATGGGGCTTCATCACGGAACACAGATGTTAGCTCTTCAAAACACTGAAGCCGTGTCAGGCCTCTTCTAAAGTTGTAGAAAATTATTACACGAACATTTTTCTTAGAAAGATTAATTTTCGTACGTAACCTGACCGATTCCAATCGACGCTGTGACTAAACAATAGCATTAATCTTAATACTTTCAACTAATTTGAGATTCAAAATTTAAACACATTCGAATATAGAACAGTTCCAAATTCCAAATTGCCGGGAAATATGGAAACGACAGAACTTAAAAGGCATGCCTAGTAGCCTTCTGGGCATGTAAGGAATACTCGTTTCACCTGTTTAACATCCCGTCAATATTATTGAAGTTAATAACGTAGGCGTTACATTCAGCACATACAGCAGCGCGGTGGTTCAAGGAATTTTCCTTCAAGTTACTGGAGTATTAATTAATATGAGTTCTTAGCATAACTTTACGTTTGTTACTGTTCGAACAATAGACAATTGATAGGTCAACCTTCAAGACCAAAAGAAAGCTCGTCACCACCCTCATATTTTCCATTCTCCATTCTCATCGCCGAAGATAGGACAACATGGCGAAATATAGTCCACAAGAAAGTTATTCGACGAGGTCACGACCCTCAGCATTGAGGATAAACGACGCAAGGAGGAGGAGGAAGTCAACCTAATCAAACTCGGAGGCCTAATCTGCTTTTGGAAAGAGTTGCACTGGATGGAATGAAACCCGTCAAATAATGGCCAACATGGCCCACGTACAATGGTCCACCATGGACTTAGCGCGGAAAAACAATAGCTTAATTTTAATTTTATAATTACAATTTGAACTTGAATATTTTACAAAACTTGTTCTAGGAAATACGTGTTTTTTTTAAAACCCTAAAAATTGATGACAAAAATGGTCATCATCTAGAATCTTGATTAAATTTGCAAGGCTTTTATTGTTATACTTTTTTGACTTTTTAAATTTTTGAGTAAATTATGAAGTTCCTGCAAAATAGCAGATTTTCAGAGGTCTTTACTGGATTAGATTAGTTTTACACAAATTTATAAATTGATTTCAATAGAAGCTTAAATAATATCCACAAGATACTGTGTTTCCAAAATATCTAGTGAAAATGTGTAATAACGTCATAATCGCGTAAGAGCGGTTTTATGGAAAACAGTAAAAATATATGTCGAGTTGCATGTCCTTAAATGGAGCGAATCAAACCGCCACAGCCCAGTAACTGGGCAACACGATACTCCTTGGATAGATTGATGGTCAGACCTTCTGACGTCTAACTACTTGTAACGCTTGTCAAAGATCTACGAATGATAATGACCGGGACCAACGGTTTTACGTGCTTGGTCTATTGCTATTCTATGCAATTGTTTAGAATAATTAAAAAGTCAGAAAATTTAACAGTAGTTTTGGTGGTAAATCATGAAATAACTATGCTCTGGGTTAAGCGTGAAGTGTCAGACTTTTTCTAACTAAAGCTGACCCGTGTTCCTTCAGTTTCTTTTCCGTTCCAGGGCCGCGGCTACTCTTTCGAACAATCACGCAGTCCTAGTTTGGATATACCTTCCAATTAATTTACAATACTTATTCATAAAATTCATGATGTTGTTTGAGATTGGCAGTACCTACCAAAAAGCGGAACTTTGCAGATTTCGTGGTAACTGCAAAACGCAACTTCCAAAAAAAAGAGTATAATACATAATATATAATAGCCTAGAAAAGTGGTGATCACTGAGATAACTCAAGAGAAGTATGGAAGAAGGAGACGTATTGCGATGAATATAAATGGGGTTATGAGCGAGAGAATGGTGCAAACATTTCTTTGACACTGCTGTAAAACACCCAAATCCCCTAATCGTATCGGCCACCCGATACAAACCCTCCAGCATCTCGAATATTCGCGGTCCTTAGCAAACTTTCGTCACCCCCTATGACGCTACTACTCTGCTCCAAGAAAGTCGTAGGGAGACTGGTACCGTTGACAAACTCCGACCACTTACCTTCCTCACCGCCGAAGCCCTCCGCGGTGGCGTCCTCGTCAATGTCCACCTCGTTCCTTGCCCAAGCCAGCCCGAGCTGCTAAGCCTGTACCTAGTCTTAAATTTGCTCTTAGAGTGTAGTCACTTAAAGTTTAGTTTTAGGTTGTGTATAAGTCCTGGCTTGACCGGCAAATATGGATAAGCAGACGATAACCTCATAGGTTGCCCTGCAATAAACCAGTCATAAAAAAGAGAATAATAATTTAAAATAATTTAGTACTTATTTATCGTTTCTCACAGGTGGTCTCTTCCATCCTGAGGATGATAAGCAAGAGGTGGCGTTTCGCTACGCGGTGGAGCGAGTGAACGCGGACAGGGCAGTGCTGCCGCGAGCCAAGCTACTAGCGCAAGTGGAGACCATCTCTCCGCAGGACAGCTTCCATGCATCTAAACGAGGTTTGTATCTAAACTTATACTTACGACAAAGAATGAAAGAGGATATACAATGTTGTTTGTAACACAGTCTCTGAAAGTTCTGATCCAATTTTGAAAATTCTTTTACTAACAGAAAGCTTACACACTATCGCTAAAGGAGTAGAAAACATCCTGCATCGCACATTCTGAAAGTAATACCTATGCCAGAATCGTTTACTGAATCGATTTCAATTATTTTTAAAAATAGCTGAAGTTTCAGCAAAGTTTTGAAAGCAATTTCTTATCCTAAAATTCTTCATTATTTTCAGATAAAAAAATTACCTATTTTATTACTTCTTGATAAGGGTGTTTTTAATATCTTGCGTATTTCATCACGTATGCGGAATTGCTCCGCGGGGCTTCTGCCCGATATTACGTCCCGCATCCCGCGTGCGTATTCCACGCATTATAATAAATACTTGTAAGAAAATCACATTTGCGGGGGCTACGCGTGCGGAGCAATCCCGCATGCGTGATGAAATTCGCACGATATTAAAAACACCCTAAATGTTGATTACTTCACTAGATTGTTTGTTGGTGCCTGTGTAGATACATTACATTGATATCTACATTGGTAGCACATCGGTATTGACCGATGCGTTAGTGCGTCCCATATTATTTGTCTACAATTAAGATTTGAATTAGGATAGCTAATTTCTTTCAAAAAAACTCTACCTAGTAAAAATTTCTGTGCTTGAAAACTTAATTTTCTAATTAGGGTGTATTAAAGGTGCGCATTATTCCAGTTAAAAGTTAATTAACCCTAGATTAATTTATGGCTCCTGTGGGATTAAAAAGCTAGTCTTTAATAAATAAATTGGTCTAGAAGCCGAGGACACGGCGGGAACATTTGGACTCCTCCAAACATACTAACCATTTAGTAGCTTTAATAGAGAAGAAACAGGTGAAGTAGGCCTTTACCCAGTAGTAATAAAAAGTCTGGAAGCCAGGCCCAAAATAGTCTCAGAAAGGCTAATGATGTTAATAAAAAGGCACAAAAAATAAAGTCTCGTATTGACTTAGGCGAAAAATGACCAGACTACACCTGCGTCACGTGGGACTATGGACGCCCACAGACCACGGATATCTATGCCACAGACACATGTCAAGCGCCAAAGATAATATTTATCTAAGTAGTATTATAAATACAAGACCAAACTAATGGCAACGTATTTTTTAAAAGAATTAAAGAATTAAGTACCTATGTATATTCCGTTTTAACTTCTTGCTAGATTTCTTTTTATTTGTACTATTTTATTTTTTTATTATTTTAATTTTCTTTTAATTTTTACGTCTGTGCACCTTTTTATTTGGACGAAAATAAACTAAAACCCACGTCAAAGGGAACCCGATTACGTGGTCTGGGGTCTACATTTTATTTTTGTTGATAGACTCGCGCTTGACCATTATGTCTTCAGAAAGCACTGGCCTCTATATATTTAGTAGAGGTCAGAAAGGGACTGATGTAGTTGCACATTGCTTTTTTTGCACTGTAAATTATTTTTATTCTGCGCAGCCTACATAAGTAAGTTACCAAGACCGTAATCCGTTCAACTTATTTGATCCCATTTGACTGAAATTGGCACAATAACTTCTACGTGACTTCAAAGTTCAAACTTCAGCCCATAAGTTTCCCCACCAATCTTTGCAGGCAGTTGTTAGGACAGGCAAATTTCAAAGTAGGGTACCGCTAACGCGAAGACGTTATCGCTGCGTCTTCGTCGGCGTCACTTCAGAGCCATAATCTTTCCGCCATAATATATCACCCGGCGTTTCTTTATGTCCCTCTCACCCTTTATTTAATGAAGATAGATTGATGTTCGTCTATATAGCACTTGACGGACGAGAGGGGAGACTGACCACACACTGTTGTGACTTGTGGGTAATAGCTTGACGTTTGTTATAAGTAGTCTGTTTTGTTCTGGTTGGAAAGATTTCGAAGCAACAATACCTTCCATTCAACATTCTCGTTAAGGTTTGCACACCACGATGAAAACTGTCGATAACTTTGATTGCTTTCTACTAAAGATATTACAAAAGACTTTTCTAACAGAATAATCAACTTTCGTGACAGATAGGGCTTTCATTCAAGGACTGACGGTCTTGAAAAATTTGAGTCTCAATTATTCTTTAGGTATTTTTAGAACTCGAAACTGAAACCGGGAAAAATAATTCACAACCGAAAAATAAATGTATCGAGACTATTTCAAAAGTAGGTTTTATATTTATACAAGGTGCAGTTTTGAAACTGCACAAAATTTCAAGAGGTTGTAATAAAACTCATAAATAATCATATAAAAATACGATACCTGGTCAATAATCAATAATACTTGTTATTTTATTTTCCTAATTTTAAGTGTTTTTCAGAATAATCCTCTAAATAAACTTTTAAAAAAACACAGAATCACCCGTTGCGATTTATCGCACGTCATGTCACTGTGTGTGTAAGTGCATCAACCTGTACGAGGCTCCGCCCACTTATTCTACGAAATAATTTAGCCTTAGATGTAGTTCGAATTCGATAATCATTTAATAATGTACATTATTGTCTTAAATTTCGCTAATTAATAACTCATTTTTAAGCATCACTACAATGCAATGCGAAAATCTTTTAAAAGAAAAGTTCACGTTGACGTCTTAGTTACCTATCAGCTGATGAATAAAATTGTTAGGCCGAGATCAATAAACCTTACATCACGTAAGCAATATTCGCGTCCCTGCTGCACAACTTTGAACTTTGAACCATAGTTTTGCTTTATTACTGAGACCGTGATTGAGACGCACTAATGTTGGTATGTTGTATGTAGGTTGTTGACTATGTCCTCCGTTTATCAAGCGACCGCGCGCGCGCGGTGTTTAGGTACGAGCGGCATGTAGGCACTCGGCACAGTCGCGCTGTAGGTAAATTCATTCCCAAGGTCAGTTTTTCGTACCTAATAATTTCGTTTATAAGGGATTAAGTTGGTTGATATGAAATTTTCCTTCCTACTTTTTAACGGGCTGAGGACCGACAAAAATACCTCAAGATAATTTGTGCTAGTTTAGTAGGTACCTATGTGTTAGGGTTTTTAAGTGATTGAATCTTGCCTGATAGGGTATTTTTGGCGTAGTTAAAAATTTTAAATCAACTTATTTAAGTACACTAATCAAATTGATTCGGCTAACAACTTTTTTACAAATGATTGTCTATGTACAAATAAAATAAATAAATTACCTACTTATGTTATCTGGAGGTATTGTTCAAAGTTTCCACCTTCACACTCCAGGCACAATCTAGCACGACGTTGCTGATTTTCTTTTAATTTACGTAGCACAAACACATTTGTTTTTAAAGTGTCGAAAGCACTGATCACCTTTTCACGTAATTGTGTAGCACTGGTGATTTCCTCTGTGTACACTAGTCTTTTTAAATCTCCCCACAAATAAAAGTCAAGGGGTGTGAGATCCGGAGAACGCGGAGGCCAAGCCACTGGACCACCGCGGCCAATCCAGTGTGTGCCAAACCTTTCACTTAAGTACTCACGTACTCCCCGACCGTAGTGAGGAGGTGCACCGTCCTACTGGTAGAAAAAGTTGTGATGAAGTGACAGGGGAACCTCGTCCAACATCTCCTCGACGACGTGTTGCAACAGCTCCAGGTATGTGGCACTGGTGAGGTGACCGTCGATAAAATAAGGTCCAAGCAGTTGGTCCCCTATTATGCCAGCCCACACATTTAGGCTGAACCTGACTTGGAACGAGTGCCGCTTAGTCACGCGCGGGTTATGTTCGCGGTGAGCCCACCAGTGTTCGTTATGAACATTGTAGACGCCAACTCGAGTAAATAAACACTCGTCCGTCCACAGGATGTTGGCGTCTTGGTGTTCCAGCAACCAGCGACAAAATGTAACTCGCGCGGCGTTATCGGCTTCGTGGAGGTCCTGTACTTTGCGGTAATGAAACGGATGCTGCAGTTCTTTATTCAGTAGCCGCCACACAGTGGAATGGTGCACTCCAAACCGTCGACCAGCATCCCGCGTGCTGGCCCGTGGCTCTCGCTGGAAGTATTGCAGGATATCTTCCTGCAAGGCGACAGGCAGGCCTTCGTTGCCGCGACCGTCAGCATGCCGGGGAACGTCGAATTGCCGAAACTCGCGGAGTCTCTGCGTAGCAGCCAGCATTACCCTTTGAGATGGACGTTGCCGATTGGGGAATAGTTCAATAAACATTTCGATAGCTCGAGATACGCTGTCTCCACTGATAGCATACAAGCGGACCATCTCTACATTGGAGTATTGGTCCGTCATCTTTATCACTAGATATCGCAACCGTAAACTGAAGGCGCACCTGCGGGGCGGATATTGCAAGCGTATGCACACGCCGGCGACATCAATCACACTAAATCGATTGATCGATGGCCGCGGGGGTGTGGCTAGAGGGAGAGAGGGGTGTTGTGCGGGGGATAGTAGTTGCTTTGGATCAATGAAATTATTGTTTGCGTGTTTGTGTGTGTGAAAGCGCGGTTATAAGACGAGTATCAGACTGGCCGCGTTTTAAAAAAGGTAGTTCACACGTACCGATTTTTAAAAAATAAAAAAAAATACCTACTCATTTTATTATTGATTCGGGTCGAGAATCACTAACATAATTACCTCCTGAAATTTTTTGCAGCTTCAAAACTGCACCTTGTATATGATGTATAGCACCGGCATTTAGTACCCAAAACAAGTAATTGCAATCATGAGTCCTTTCTTATTACAGTACAAGTTCACAAAACACAACACAAGCTTTTATTATACACGTCTGAAAATTCTCCTATTGTGTTTCTTTTTTTTTAATTTAGTTGTTTATTAAGTATAATATAGTTACGTTCTGTTGCGTTAGAAAACGCACACTATACTTCTATGCTAGTGGGTGATAGATATTTAGTAATTTTAGCATTGAAACTCGACAACACCGCCATTTTCAAAAAGAGCTTTATCAACGTGTAACGTATGGATATACTCGTATAGGAAGGTTGCCTATATTGTACCAGTCAACGAACTTTACAAGCTGTCACAAAAACTATATAACTTAAGAGGATCGAATCCAAAATGGCAGCGATTGCGTCATGTTAGTATCGTGTCGTGTCGTGTGTGCTTTTTAGTGTCGCCAATTCAAAACTAAATACTATAGTTTGGTAGATTTTGAAGTGGTACAATTTACGAGCCGATCCGATTTAGGCAACTCGACCCTACATAATTATAGAAGTTAAATTCTTTCCTTTATCTTTCTTCTGTCGTTAGACTGGTGAATTCCTTAACTGTCGCATCATTTAAATCGTTCATTCCTTATTGACACCACTGGTAAAAAAAACATAGGTTTCCAGTTACGATACGACACAAGTATTTTCTCAAATGCCTTCATCACTACAATATAGGAGAATAACGTTAATAAAACCAACCAAACAAACAACCCAACAACAACCAAAGTGTTAAAACAGTCTCGAAAGTCTCGTTTCGAGACCACATCGAATCTCGGTTTATTTTCCCGGGATTCAGAAATATAACGCGCCTGAATAAATAAAAAACCTTAACAGACAGAACTAGGTATTGTACTGAAACAAATCAATAGACAATACATCTTTCATTTCGAATGAAACAAGAACAATAAGCCCAAAATAAGTTGTCTATATTCGCCGATATTATTGCTGAAACATTTACTATTGTTATGGCTTCACGATAAAAAAGGCTGAAGGCCTGTCAAATAAACCATTCGCAATCAATCTTGGAAAAATCACGAAAATATACGTACCTTTTATTCGGTTCAAAGCTGGGTGAGAAGTAATGTCCTCGTTATAATAAGGTCCGTAGTTGTTACCCGTTTTAATGCTTGGTCTAGAGTGGTTAAAGCGGATGCGGGTGCGGTGGCGAGCGCGGTTATGTGATTGCGGTATACGCCTCAACGCGATCGACTGGTCTAGTTAGTGAGTGATTGTCTATTGCTTCTAGCGTTTACTACCCACTACTTTAACTAGCGATGCGAGATGGTCACATAACCGCGTTCCCCACCGCATCCGCATCCGCTTTAGCCATTATAATCACACTATATGGTCGCAAACGGTGGTTTCATGTTTGATACTTTTTTTTAGGTGTGAAGTCATGCAATGACTTTTTTCGCTCTAGGGTGGATCGAAAGGGCGTGTCAGACTTTTACTGGCAAAAATCACTGTGTCTTTCAGTTGCCCTTTGCGTTCTAGAGCCACGGGTTTATTTTCCAGAAATTCCCTGTGGCCTTAGCGCGTGGAACTCTACACGCCGTCGACGAAATTATTGATAACTTTGCACCTGCTACTGTATCCGCACAAGCTTCTCACTCTAACCGCGACCTTATATGACCGTGTGAGTCCCGGGGTCCAGTTGTCCGATCCCGCACGGATACAATCAGTTGGGAGCGGGTCGTGTGACGTAATAGTTTTCCCCCTGCGATCACGTACGACACACTGCCGCGACAACGTGACCGTTCCGTACGTGATACTTTCCTTTCTTTTACTCGTGTATTATTTTAAGATGTTATTATTTTATTAATTCTTTGTTCGTGGTTCGTTTACACTGGTGTACTAAGTATATTGGATCAAGAACCTTTTGTTTAGGTTTTAGTGAGTATAATTTATTAACTTTATATTTGGTTTTTGGTAAGTAGGTATGTCTCTCATTGGAATGTTGTGTGATGTTATTTCTTTATTTATAAGACTACAGCGTACATAAAAACAAAAAAAAACTGGGCAAGTGCGAGTCGGACTCGCCCACTGAGGGTTCCGTACAAACTTGAAAGGTAAAATGCGGTTTACGATTTATGACGTACTAAAAAAAAACTACTGACCAGATCTCGTTCAAACCAATTTTCGTTGGCAGTTTTTATAGTAATGTACATCATATATTTTTTTTAGTTTTATCATTCTCTTATTTTAGAAGTTAGAGGGGGGGGGACACACATTTTACCACTTTGGAAGTGTCTCTCGCGCAAACTATTCAGTTTAGAAAAAAATGATATTAGAAACCTCAGTATCATTTTTGAAGACCTATCCATAGATACCCCACACGCATGGGTTTGATGAAAAAAAAAATTTTGAGTTTCAGTTCTAAGTATGGAGACCCCCAAAATTTATTGCTTTTTTTCTATTTTTGTATGAAAATCTTAATGCGGTTCACAGAATACATCTACTTACAAAGTTTCAACAGTATAGCTCTTATAGTTTCGGAAAAAAGTGGCTGTGACATACGGACGGACAGACGGACAGACAGACAGACAGACAGACAGACAGACAGACAGACAGACAGACAGACAGACATGACGAATCTATAAGGGTTCCGTTTTTTGCCATTTGGCTACGGAACCCTAAAAAGGAAAATAAAAACATGCAACGAGCGGCCTTGTCACATTTTGCGATCTCTTTTAGGAAACCAGCCCCCCTAGCCAACTTACAATCGTTTCGTTCGCGCCGAACGCCTCGAGTAGGCCACGCCTCCGATTCCTTTGTTCTGACCACGTGATTGAGCGTTGAGATGACGTTAGAACAAAGGAATCGGAGGCGTGGCCTACTCGAGGCGTTCGGCGCAAACGATACGATTGTAACTTGGCTAGGGGGGCAGGGATGAACATTGCTTGGACAAGAATATTATTCAAAAGTAAACGCTTTTTATTTTTAAAGCTTTTCTCATTACTTCTCAACTAACGTCGTTCTTTGTGACCTAACAATACGAGAAATATAACTTTCATTAAATATTGAGCTAAAGTTGATTTTTTTGCACACAGTATGTCACCTCCTGCGAAGCGGCGTGGCGGCCATCTTTGGCCCCCAATCCGCCCCAGCAGCTGCCCACGTCCAGTCAATATGTGACACAATGGAACTGCCGCATTTGGAGACCAGGTGGGATTACCGCACGAGAAGGGAATCCTGCCTTGTCAACCTTTATCCACACCCCGCCGCATTGAGCCGAGTGAGTGTTTGAATATTTTATTATTGACAATTAATTACGGTTTGAAAAGGGATTTCAGCTATCACACGGTAAGCTTTGTTAAGCCGTTTTTTTCGGGGTGGGAAATTATCAAATAACTTCTCCTGCGAGGGAGAGGGAATAGGTAGTAAGAGGGAATAAGTACTTAAAAAACCGGCCAAGAGCTTGTCGGGCTACGCTCAGTGTAGGGTTCCGTAGTTTTCCGTCCGTCACAATAAGTGTCCCCACTTAAGAGTTAATGAACGACAGACAACAACGAGCAAGAACAAATCCCACCAATGCCAACGAGAGACCAACCGAACAATTCGACAATATAATTTAAAATTGGACGGACAGACAGACAGACTTGCCGAAACTATAAGGGTTCCTAGTTGACTACGGAACCCTAAAAATGATGTTTTAATCTAATCGTTAATACTATTGAATATGTATCACTAATTAATGTATTCCTCAGAAAAGTTGCTAGTATAATCTATGGTCGAACTTCCGGTGTTCCAATATCCCCATAACTTTTACCAAAACTTAGAAAGAAAAAAAAGAAAGAAAAAACCAAAACTTCTAACTATTACCGTTACAATAACCTGACACCCTCGTCAAAGTAGCGATCGGCACTTACAGAATGTAAGCGGAACTCCCTCAAGGGGTATATAATGATCCGTAGCAATAAGTGCTCTCTTGTTACTGCCCATCCCCAAACGCATGTAAGGAAAACGTGAGTAAACATGCCGTTAGCTTAACAACATATATTAGTAATACAAATATCAGAACTAATGTGTATGAACGGGTTTAATTTGGATATTAGCATTGTAATTATCGAATTGTTTACCCGAATGTTACCTAGAATAGATAGTGTGTTGCCAGCTAATTATGCGCATTGCTGGGGATTATTCAATGAAACGCATGTACCTGACGTAATGTATGTATGACTGTATGTACTGACTTTGAATCTAAACTGAGGATTGTATTAGAACAATGCACAGTTTCCAGACCTGATCAAATTTGCCTAGCCTTTTTTTTGAGGTGGGCAATTGATCCAATCTCCCTCACTAGGGTAGAGCCAGAAGGCGCCAACTTTGTACTTCAGCCCCCCTAGCCAAATTACAACCGTTTCGTTTCGATTCTCTTTTCGTTGATCGCCTCGAGTCAGCCACGCCTACTATTCCTTTGTTTTGACCACGTGACTGAGCGTTGAGATGACGTCAGAATAAAGGATTCGGAGGCGTGGCCTACTCGAGACGATCGACGAAAAGAGAATCGAAACGAAAGGGTTGTAACTTGGCTAGAGGGGCTGTTGCCCTTTTGTACTTCAGTTGGACCACGGTTTCCCTTCCCGTGAGCTGGGGTTAAGAGCCCTTCATGTTATTTAAAAAAATATTTCCGCCTAGCAGCTTGACAGCCGACCTGACTCCTCTGACAATAGAAAACAATTTTTTTTCCTATCAAATTCAAACACCAATTATATATACAGAATAAACCTTAAAAATAAAAATATTTAAAGAAAAACAAAAAACCCGACTGCGTCGAAACTAATTTTAAAAAATACGTAAAAAAATTAACTTAAATAAAAACTAAAAAGAAACAAACAAGCCCAGTAGTTTAGAATTCTGTTATGTAATACTAAATAACTACACAATTTAAATAGTTTTATAATCGATACACACATAAAACAAATCATACATTCTAATGCAGAACAGACCGACTCACAGTCGGGGCCCATTCAAATACCAATCAAATCTTCCCAAGGGGCCCCGACTGTGAGTCGTTCTGTTCTGCATTAGAATGTATGATTTGTTTTATGTGTGTATCGATTATAAAACTATTTAAATTGTGTAGTTATTTAGTATTACATAACAGAATTCTAAACTACTGGGCTTGTTTGTTTCTTTTTAGTTTTTATTTAAGTTAATTTTTTTACGTATTTTTTAAAATTAGTTTCGACGCAGTCGGGTTTTTTGTTTTTCTTTAAATATTTTTATTTTATTTTATACTTTTTAGTTACGATTCATTGACTTCGTTATAATAATAATAATAATAATATACTTTATTTCAGATATAGAAAATCCATAATGTGTTAGTAACAGAGATACTTAAAACTATGTTAGTAAAAAAAAAAAAAAAAAAGTATTAAAACAAAATAGAAAATTAAATAGAAATCATCCCCTCCTAATTCATATATTTTCCCTCAGCACCAGGCCCGCAGGCATGCCTGCGGGACCAGTGCCTCAGGAAAGGACAGTCTGGTTTCTCAGCAATTACTTTCAGGATGCTATTGGAGCCTCCACGTATCCTATGCATCAAGGATGCCGTTCTTTTGCGCATGATAGCCTCAAAACTATCCGTGCCTGCCTCAGCAAACATGCCTGACGCGCTACAGAACCGTGGAAGCCCCAACAACACCCGGAAAGCATTATTGTACTGAACTCGAAGAGCGTTGTAGGCCCTCTGCGTATACGTGACCCACAGACTGCAGGTGTAAAAAGTCTGGCAGTAGGCCTTAAACAGTGTAATTTTCACTTCTTTAGTACACCTAGCAAACCTGCGGGCCAACATATTACATCGGACCGACAACGCTCTTCTCTCTCTCTCCAAATCATCGTCATCATTCAGATCCTCATTCAAAACGTGCCCAAGGTATTTAAATTGAGAAACCCTCTCAAGCGCTACCCCATATAGGTAAACTGGAGGAACCGACCTAGGATTTCTGGAACCAGCACGAAACACCATGACCTCACTCTTCCTGACATTGTACAGGAGTCCATGAGCCGTGGCGTATCGCTCACACACTCCAAGCAGCCGTCTGAGTGCATCAATCGAGGGACTCAGCAGCACCATGTCATCAGCATAACTGATACTATTAATCATCTTACCATCAATAGAGCATCCGACACCAGTGCTGCCGAGTTCCTCGACCAGCTGATCGACGTACAGACTGAAGAGCCCTGGGGAGGTCAAGCCACCTTGCCTCACGCCACACTCCAGCCTATACTCACCAGACAAAGAACTCGACCATCTGACCTGGTTAATTTGATGGTTATACCAGTACTCGAGGAGGTTTATCAGCTCATGGGGTATGGCATTCTCTCTCAGCTTTGACTTTGTTATAAGATGGTAAATTTCGCAATCTAGTCATTTCATTGAGGGAGTTAATATCGTGGGGATTATTAAGTAACTTGCGGTGGTCTAAACTACTGATGATTAGTCCCTCTAGAGACCTAACTCAGCTCAAAGCTACATATGCTTGACCTTTAGCAAAAATGCGTGAACTTAAGTCAACCACAGCTCGGTCCGAAAGTCCAAAGTAGTTCCTTGGAGCTTGTGTACAGTTACACCCCAGCACAATATCAATGGCAACATTTTTCGCTCTATTTTACCCTGTCCGCGAAGTGCATCGAATTCTGTCGTCGATGGTTCGATTCTGACTCCTACTCCAGGAACATTGTTTTTAATTGCTTTGTCGTCAAATTCTATATAAATAGCTAGTGGCAATTCTCCGGGTTCCAATTGGTCCCTCCGAAGAGCTGGCCACTCAATTGTCCTTATAACACCCATTGCTCCGTTAACAAGACCATGGGTAACATTCAAATTTCTTCGTAACATAACTCGTGATCCTAAACCGATTGTTAAATATTTAACGATTCCTCCAGTTTTGTTAGGATCATCAGAAACATATACCTACATCTTTCGGTTTTTGACCATATGTTTTCGATTCTACTGATATATCAACTGCATGTAATTTATACAACCTAGTAGTTTTTGCCAATATAGTTGTCATCTTTTGCTTATGTTCATCGACCTGTCTAGTAGATGGGAAAACTCAAATGATTTGATTTACAAACGTGCATCAAATGAACAACGCCATCTATCGAGTTTGGTGGTAAACTTTTTTTTACCAAAAATATTTGTTCTTCATGCTTTTTCACTGTTTTTTTTTTTATTTGTGTATCGTTTATACTTGAAATGAAAACTTAAATCAATAAGTAAGAAAATTAGCGAGAATGATTGTTTTGTTAAACAACTTTAAATCGTTATATATCCTAAACTATTATTTAAAATGAAAAATGATAAAAGGAACCTAAAGATGATTTTAAAATACCTATTTAACGACACCCCACTTGACATAGTTCATCGACTTTTTTTTTTTTCATTTTGACAATATGGCGTCTGGTTGTAGCTGTGGTAAATTTTGATTACTGTCATGTCTTTAGTGACACTCGCAAGGTTAAGACGAATCGATTGACGTAAGAATTATCAAAATCGGCCTACGCATTTGGTCTCTAGAACGCCACATAGAAACAAACATACATACATACATACATAGACTGATAAACACATTACCCTCCTTTGCGTCGCGCAGTCGGGTAAAAAGTATCATTATCTTGCCAGTTTGCAAGTTAACAAGAACAATAACCCATGCGGCCTCCTTCGATATCACAGTACCTACACTACTACGGTCTTGTAATAAAACTCAAGTATACTACCATGGGTTGCCCGATGGTGACCCCGGGGTTCCCACCCCGGGGTCCTGGGACGCAAGGCAAAGAAGGAACACAGGAGTGGGTTTTAGTCAGTAAAAGTCTGACGCACAGATTCCCCACCTAAAAAAAAAGTACTAACTTAAGCCACTTTCTTTGCTAACCATACCAAAAATAAATCTAATTTGAGACCCTGCAAGACCTGGATCTAGAGGTTGACTACAAAACCTCAAGAATCTAAAGTCTTGTAATAAAACTCGAGAGTACTAAAACACTTTCTGTGGCAAACATTGACCACTCGCCAAGCAATGAAAGCCTACATTGCGGGCTTAGGAACTGTCACAGAAAACTTTGTTAATTAATTATCTTAATTGCGGGAAGTGGCGTCGGTATGCGAGAGTTAGTCGACCCTATCGCGAGAATGGCGTACACATTGAAAATGTTTTCCTTGTGGAGACGACAATTCTTCCCGAAGGGATGGCCCGTTCGTGTTTGCGACGATATCGAGGAACAACGAAATATAAATAAAGACACCAGAACATAAAATACATTGGTTTTTCTTTTCATCGCTACCTCATACTAGGAATTATTTCGTCATCGTAGGTTCGTTCTCAAACATCCATCTCACATACATATTACACCCAGACTCAGAACAACTATCCGTAAACCAGACCCGTGACACGCAGTGCATCAGGCAATCTCTCAAACATTCCACACCATTACACATAAGGTTAATTTTTCAATGGTCAGATATTTTCTAACTCAGAAAAAAAATGTGGTTTGATAGATTTTGTATGGAAAGTATGTCGAAGCACCAAAATTCTTTAGATAATAGTTATCTGACTGTTGAAAAATCAGGCTTTATACCCTTAGGGCTATATTTCACCGGGACACCATGGCGGCGCAACTAGTCGCGCCATCATGGTGTCCGTAAGCTACCAAACTTGATACCATACAGACACCAGAGTCGCTTCACCGCACTGAGACAGTATCGAATTGGACCTTAAGTGCACACGTCCGAGTTGGTCGCGCCGCCAAATTGGTAGCGCAACCAAACGGACACCAGATGAGTAACTCTCTATAGAACTGTATACATTTTGTTGGTAGCGGCGGCTGGTCGCGCCGCTATGGTGTCCCGGTGAAATATAGCCCTTAGCTAAAGAATAAATATGGCTGTTTGACAGATGTTCTACTTGACAGCTGTCAAACTGCCATTTTTATTCCGAAATTTATCTGACTTGAAAAATTAGCGCGATAATTCCGGGGTTTTTCGAAAGAACCCCCGCGGCTTAGGAACACAAAGAGCAACTGAAGGAACATAGGTGGGTTTTAGTCACTAGGGCCATGGGTTGACTTCCGAAAGTGAAACCCTGGGTCTTGGAACGCTAAGCAATTAAAGAAGAAACATAGGTAGGATTTTAGTTCGTAAAAGTCTGACACGCCTTCGCGCTCCACCCTAGGACGAGAGATTTTATTAGTTGATTTTCCACCTTAAAAAAAGGTGGGTTTAATCAGTAAAAGTCTGACACTCTTCTCTAGCTCGTTTAACCTTGAACTTTTGAACTTAGACTTTCTACTTTCCTTTTCAAACACTTCACAACTTCTCAGTTAAGAATTCTTCAAATACAGATTAAAAATTAATTAAATCGCAGCACTTAAGATCTTAAAGGCTTAAAACAACTTATTGTTTTACAAAACGTTGTCCATAATTAAAGTTGACTCTTTATATAAATTGATTGTTACGCATTCCTAAAGTTATAATTAATTCTGCCTTTTGTGAGCATGATTGAAATACACAAAAGGTGACCGAAGGACTAATTATACAACCAGAAATGATACTTTTGCTTGATAATAAAAACTCTTTGCAATCACAATACATGTATAAATATCACTGTAATATTATGAAGGCGAAATTTTGTACGTATGTACCTATTTATATGTGTGTATTATGTTTGTTGAACCTTCACGTTCAAACGGCTGAATGAATTTGAATCTGCAAAATTTGACACTCCGGTCTTTCTTCTCTATCCTGGGAATATGATCTCTTTTATACGTGAAAAATCATCAAATGACTTCTCAAGTAGAACGAGAGGACGTGTCAAACTTTTACTTAGTTAACCCAACTATATCCTTCATTTGCCCTTTGAATTCTGGGGCCACAGTAACTCTTTTGAACAATCACACAACTCTGGCAACAATTCACTATAAAATACACTAGCAAAAAGTCCCGCAATTTATTTTGCCCGGTAATCCTGGCAACATATAGATACGAACTACGATGGCTCGGAATAAATTTATACTTTCACACGGGCGAAGCCGCTGACAAAATTTAGTCCTATATAGCCTATCTTTTATCGTCACTATTGACCATTTTTCCTAGTCATATTCATAAGGTCATTACATATCAAACACCATCTTTCAGAAAAAAGACATACAAAATATATACCACATAAAATTGAATACTAAAACGATACGGCCATTAAACGCACATGTGTAGCCGCGGAGCGTCGTTGGTAAAAATGAAATTGTCCACCCACCCGGAAGATTGGACATCCGCAATTAGTTCGATCGTCCATTTGTACAGCTTGGAACACAATACAAAGCCATTCAAACGTTGCAAGCAAGAAACATCGAAATCAATGCCAATTTTCCATATAAATATCAAATAATTTAATTATGAATACAATGTGTTCAGAAATAGTGTAATTTTATAATAATCTGCAATACAAGTAAATTAATGCCAGTTAATTGAATATAATACTGTGGCTGTCCATTTTCCAGTCGGTTTAAAATAATTATCTAAAATTACGATTTTCAACTGTTCGTTTATTTCAGGCTTATGTGGATTTAGTGAGAGCGTGGGGATGGAGATCATTCACAATAGTTTACGAGAACAGTGACGGTTTGGTTCGTCTACAAGAGTTGCTCAAAGCTCACGGACCTTCCGAACTGCCTGTTGCTGTGAGACAACTGCCAGATTCTCATGATTACAGGTACGTTTTGGTCCACAAAGAACTTTAATACTAAACAGGTCGTACTAAAGCTCAATATCCTTTGCAGGCCACTTTTGAAACAAATAAAGAATTCAGCAGAGTCACATATTGTATTGGATTGTGCCACAGAAAGGATAAGGGACGTACTTCAACAAGCACAGCAAATTGGAATGATGTCGGATTACCATAGTTATTTAATTACATCTCTGGTAAGTTTATCTAACGTTTAATGTGAAACTTAGAATGACTTGTCAAATTTCGACTGTTTTTCAAACAGCTTCTAGAAGTCTCTTGATAGTTTTAACCAATAGAAATTTGTAAAAAATGCACGGATAATCGTAAAAAACTATTTTATTTTTCATTACATTTACACTGTTTGTAGCGGTCAATCCTAACTATAAACTTCTTTAATTTATCCGTATAATTAAAGAAAAGAAAAGAAAGAAAAATAAATAACAGTGTTTTCTTTTTACGGTTTGTCAGTTAGTGCGTTATTTTCTTTGTTATAAATAATTTATATACTTCTCAAGTTACACAATTTATCTATTGGTTTATTTATCATACTCGTTTCTTCATTTTGTGTGTCTGTATGCTAACTATACGTGTTTTCTTCCTTTTCATTCAAAATATTAATCGATGATGCGATAAAAAATTTAGATATCGAACATTCAAATTGTCAACAGGACCTTCACAGCGTAGATTTAGAAGAATTCAAATATGGCGGCACAAACATTACAGCTTTAAGATTACTTGATCCTGAACGTGCTGATGTCCAAAGAGTCGTAAGGGATTGGGTTTACGACGAAGCCCGAAAAGGACGCAAACTCCAACTGGGACACACTACGGCTAAGGTAATCACCCATCTGGATGTAGGCCAATGATATAGTTATTTGTACGAGTAAACGTAAACAGGACTATGTTAAAATTAACTGTTTGTTTACAGGAGAACATGACTTTTATTAAGGTGAGAACAATTTAATTATCTATATTATGCTTAAGTTAAAAAGTATTCCCTACATTTTTAAATATAAAATATTGTAGCGTTCCTTACAATTTCTGCTCCTTTGGTTATTCCTTTTCACTCGATTCCTTAGAATTAAATCCTATTTGAATTAAACATTTCACTTGATCCTCGTTACTTTAAAGTTTTTATCTAATTATCTGAGAAACACCTTCATCACACACACACGTCACTTTCATACTCACACACTTCACACTTCACTCACGCCCTCACTTTCACTTTTCTTTTTTTTCTTCATTCTTCTTTTCTTTTATTGTTGTGTGTACATCAATTGTTAAATAAATAAATAAATAAACATCCTTTGTTGGTATACAGACGGAAACGGCCCTAATGTATGATGCAGTACATCTATTCGCTAAAGCGCTACATGATCTTGATACGTCTCAGCAGATAGACGTCCGACCCCTCTCCTGTGAGGCTGAAGACACTTGGCCCCACGGGTACAGCCTCATCAATTACATGAAAATCGTAAGTTCAATCTCCATACATGTTTAATTCATCGCATAAATCTTCTGTTAAAAATAGCCGGTTGTTTAGATAAATATTTTCGAATTTAACGGGTGATTGATGGCTTGGCTATACATTTGGTCCATAAGAATACAAGTTTTATAACATTCTTTCTTTCAAAAGTTAATAACATAATAATAACTTTTCATTTAAAGTCTCTCTGCAAACGTTCTCCGATTTTCGTTGAAAGCTTACTGAAGTCTTGTAATAAAAAGAGAAGTTTAGTGGTCATTGAACAAAGCTGCGACCAACATAGTAGGATTAAGTGCTGGAACGTGAGACTTGACGGATTAACTGCTCCAGCCATGTTCAACTTAAGCACCCGGGATTTCGCTTTTTATGTCAATCTGTGTGCGCTCGTCGTACTAACCGTTAACGTAGGTGAGCTTCTACGAGCACTTTGTTTTGTAATTAGCTGAAGAAGGCACTTGTTGAAAGTAAACATAAACACGTAGGTAGATGTGTGTTGGATTAAACGCAAGCTATTCCACGTCGCGTACCACCGTGTGTAATATTGGAAGATCAAATTGATAGGTTCAATATTGGTGACCCAACCGCGGTAATTAACTTAACATAACCCGTTATTGTCATAACCTCACGAACGGTGGGATGGACGAAATCAGAACAGAAATATGAGTTTCACTTTCCTGATAGGGCACGTGTATGTAATTGAATCAGTTTTCAATTAACAATAATCGATAAGTAATACTCGCTACAAACGAGGATAACGACTCTAACAAAACTATAATGTAGGTACATTCGACCCAAAAGTTCGTACGTATAACTTAATTATTGTAGATCTCTAAACTTGATAACCAAAATAACTTCCACAATACTCAACTCGTTAATTCAATGAACAGGTCGAAATGAAAGGCTTAACCGGAGTGATAAAGTTTGACCATCAAGGATTCAGAAGCGATTTCACTCTAGATATAATTGAATTAACAAGGGACGGACTGCAAAAAGCTGGAACTTGGAACTCCTCAGAAGGCGTTAATTACACCCGGTCGTACGGCGAGAACCAAAAGCAGATAGTGGAAATACTGCAGAATAAGACGCTCATCGTAACAACCATTTTGGTAAGCTATAAATAACATTCAAGATATAGGCATTAATCTACCGGATACATTTTACTGCTCTCTCGAGGCCCACAAAAGCAAAATTAGCGTATCGCACATATATATGAGTGTTCTCTCGAGAAGCGAAAAGGGGATTTATGTAGACTGGCACACAGTAAAAATATATTCCCTGAGAGAAAACATTCATGCGAGACATATCCGTATTCATGACTTGATACATACAAAGCCCTAAACTGAAACACAGAAGACAGACAAGACTGTATTTAAATAAAAAAAAATCACTCGAGTATTTCTCCAGGCTCGCTGTTTACGAATTCATTTTACGTGTATTCCCCAAGTATGTAAACTCTGTTTACTCATGTAGTAATTCTTTTTTAACACATTTACATATGTAATCTGTTCTGTTAATCCCTAGAGCTCGCCGTATTGTATGAGGAGAGAGGCCAGCGAGAAGCTCACGGGCAACGCGCAGTTCGAGGGATATGCCATTGATCTAATTCACGAGATATCTAAAATTCTGGGCTTCAATTATACATTCAAGCTGGCGCCTGACGGTCGATACGGGTCCTACAACCGGGAGACTAAAGAGTGGGACGGCATGATAAGGGAATTGTTGGAACAGCGAGCCGACCTCGCCATCGCTGATCTCACCATTACATACGACAGGTACTCATGAAAATGTCCAAACATAACTCCCCTTATTTCTCCATTCGAGAAAATATATTCAGTATTTTTGGAAGTGAAAAACAATTGCACCAATGTATTGTTTGCATCTCGCTTACCATTCGGCCGGCAACCTTTTATGGCGCGTTGAAGCACATTGTATTTACCCTATTCATTGTTTTATTTTCGTTTGTGCAGAGAGCAAATGGTTGACTTCACAATGCCGTTCATGAATCTCGGCATTTCCGTGCTTTACCGCAAGCCCATTAAGCAACCGCCGAACTTGTTCTCCTTCCTATCGCCGCTCTCCCTCGACGTCTGGATTTATATGGCCACTGCGTACCTCGGCGTGTCCGTACTGCTCTTCATACTGGCGAGGTTCGTAGACGTAGACACACTGCAACTATATCACCTACTTGACGTGGAAACTGATACACTGAAAGTTCATTTTATTTTCTTCTCTTTAATAATATTGGCACTTGAACGTATTTCTCTAATTGGCAATGTGTGCACACCATTCAGCGTATAACGTACCGTATATTTCAGGGTATATGGATTTAATTCGGAGATGGCGCCAACTACTGCAAGGCGATGTTTCAGTTGAAGCATCGCCTTGCCTCAGTTGGAAGAGTGCCGACTGTAATTAGGTTGCTAAATGTATCTGTCCGATAGGTTCACTCCATACGAATGGCACCCGATGCACACTCCTGATGGTGAGAAAATGGAAAATATTTTCTCTCTAGCAAACTGTCTGTGGTTTGCCATTGGATCACTTATGCAGCAGAGCTGTGATTTTTTGCCCAAGTAAGATAATTTAGAAAGACCCCTAACATTAAAATTTATTAGTACCAGACTGCCAACGAGCAGTTCCTTGCCGGAAATGAAATTAAGCATGTTTTCGCTTTAAATGTTATAATAAAGGAAACTAATAAAAACTTGGTTCGCATTCTAAACACGCGTTTCATTTCTGGTCATAAAATAGTGAACTCAGCGAAATCCACAAGATGAACATAAAAGAGGGGTTGTTCAATCATTCGCCAACTTATTTGCAAGTGAATTTCAATTCCGGAAGCGTTTTATTGAAATGTATAATTTTTTCCTCTTAAAGAACTAACTGCACATTGTTGATGCAGTTATGTGAATGTTCTTATAAAAGAATGTACGAGTACAATCACATCAAATGATTACCCACCGAAAAATATTTATTCAAATACTAGAACGCTTACAAACGATTACCATTACCTATCATTTAAATTATTTAAATGCGTGTACCATTTATTTGAGTTCTATAGATAAAAATGTTTTTATCAAACTGAAATGTTTTTGCGACGCTGAACTGTTATTCTGAGTGTTGAAATTATACTAAAAGTAAGTTGGCGCGATCATGAGATACATTGTAAATGAATGACGGGCAGTATTTGGGCGCAGGTTCAGCCCGTACGAGTGGGACTCCCCCAGGAACTGCCTAGACGAGCCGCCGGTGCTGGAGAATCAGTTCACTCTCTTGAACTCGCTGTGGTTCACTATCGGCTCCTTGATGCAGCAAGGTTCGGATATCGCGCCGAAGTAAGTCCCTTATGCCTCTGATGGCTACAATTCCGCAAAAGCCTGTAAACGGCAAGTCAACTAATAAATCAAATGTGTTTGACCAAAATTGAACCAAAGCCGTCACTGGTTCGGAGACAATACGAATTGGTATAATCGAGTGGAAGAGTAATTTCGCGGTAATTACAAAACGGAAATGTAGCCTTCAGTTGCAGAGCTTGGATGAAGAAGTCCCTTTTACTAATTAGTTTCAAAGCGACCACAGTCCTTTGTGAATTTCAAGCATCGGTAGTCGTCTAGAGCGTCCAATTTAAATAGAGACGTGTCGGCTATTTCGACTAGCCTTGGTTTCCATTTCACAGTACTTAGCTAAATACTTACAGTTGATTTAGTAGCTAAATAAAGGATTAGTTTCGACAACGTAACTGATATCGCACCCGAGACTTGCTTGAGCAGTATCCACAGCTTGCTGCATCAAAGTTTGTTAGATACTTATGAGACTGAGATATTGATTGCACATTGATATTTTGACGCACTAGTCTACACCAGCTTCAATGTGGAATTGACGTCTTGTTTAATTTAGAAAATACACATTTATTTACTGCATTTTATTACACTTTAAAATACACGGTTTATAGAAATCGGAATTGCATTGAAAGCTACAACACGATATTATTACATACTTGAAATGCCACCGAGTTTTCAGTGCAATTCCCACGGTAACATAGTTATTTTTAAAATGCTCGTTAGTATAACCTCTTGTGATGGAGCTGTTGTTATTAATACACTGTTGTTTGCACCAGAGCGGTATCGACCCGCATGGTGGCGGGAATGTGGTGGTTCTTCACTCTGATCATGATATCATCGTACACTGCAAACCTAGCGGCGTTCCTAACCGTGGAAAGAATGGACTCGCCCATTGAGAGTGCTGAAGACCTTGCCAAACAGACCAAGATTAAGTATGGCGCACTGAAGGGTGGTTCCACTGCTGCATTTTTCAGGGTGAGTACATTTCAGTGGGTGCCAAATTACCAAAATGATATGTAAGAGTTGCATATTTACTTGTTGGCACAAACATTTGTGTCGTTTGTTTACACGTCTTCTTACTCAGAAACAGCAAGCAAGATATTTAAGGCGATTATAAATTAAATTATATTTCAGTACCTAACAAATTCGACCAATTTGTTTCATGAAAACGTAATCCACTCCATTACTCTCCTCGATTTCTATCAGACTGTGGTGACAGCTTAACGAAACGAATTCTAATTCCCGTAATTTGCGTTCGGTAGATTTGCAAACCTCAAAGTCACCGAAGGATGCTTCAACCCTTTAATTTAAAATGGCTTTTAAACTTAACACTTGTCTTGAAAGTGTAACGTGAAATAAGATGTCGATTTTATGTATTTTTGTCCTATAGAATAAATCTTTTGTATTAGAGTCTTACCTTATGAATTTAGGCTCGACTCAAGTGCCTCATAAATATGAAACGTTCTGTGTTCTGTTGTTAAGCATGATGTCATGGATTTATGGTGTGCTACCGTGAACTAGGTTTTATTAGACAAAGTTGAGATATTGAGTCTATGAAGACTTTATTAGAGACTATATTATTCAAGTTTTAATAACTTTGAGGATATTCATTATCAACTCCCAACCCAACTGTATTTTTTTTTAGGTGGGAAATCATCTAATGATATCTCTTGCCCTTGGGCGTCGCGGGATGGCGTGTCAGACTTTTACTGACTAAAACCCACTTCTGTTCCTTCTTTGCCTTCGTTCCAGGGCCCTGGGGTTCTCTTGAGCACAATCCATGGCCTCAGTAAGCTTCGACCCTGCTGAGCCCCTAAGGTTTGCTGACATCTCCTTGAGGCGCGCGTGGAACACTACATGCCATCGATGACTTGGGCTCGGTCCGGACGGTTACCGGACGGTCGGACGGCAAAGCTACCCATTGCTCGCCGTCCGCAAGCCCACGGTGGCCGGAAAGACCCAATTGTGTTAGGGTCAGCTTCGAATCTAAACGAATGCAATTCTAAAATACTGGTAGCATTTTACATGGAGCGACTCCCTATCTGATTTCCAGAATTCAGTAACTGGGCAACACGATTCTCATTGTATAAACTGTTTGAACTTTGAGGATCATCATCATCATTTCAGCCAAAAAACGTCCACTGCCTATGTCCAGGCATCCCCAAAGGGAGGATATTGATAGGTTAATATTAATATTCCTTTTTTGTACAAATTTGAACTAAGGTGTTGTGTTTGACGCTTTAAGCCTTAGAACTAATGTATCTGACTCTTGTGACTGGAGTTTTCAAAGAATCAACGAATTTTTAAGTGCATTTAATAGGTTTTACCCTATGAAATTGTCGTTTTATGAAACTGCACACTTTGAACTGTGATATTTTATAATTGTCTGGAAATAAAAAAAATAAAAAAAAATAACTTAAAGAACAACGGCGAGGAAATTGTTGATGAAATTATTAAATGTCTAAATATATCACCATGATCTAATATGATATATCATGGTCATATATATTTTTTTTTTATGGTGATGACCATCATCATCATTTCAGCCGAAAGACGTCCACTTTTGGACATAGAACTCCCCCAAGGATCGCCACAATGAATGGTCCTATGCGTCTCGCATCCATCGGATTCCCGCAACCCTTATATACCATGATATATACCGGCAAAATAATTTACTAAATTTTATAAAATCAAGTTAATGGCCAGTCTCAGTATCGCAAAAAATCGTCATAATTGGAAACTGAGTTGGCTAGATATTTTACGATGATAAATAATCGGCTTAGTTTTTTTATTTTGCTGGCATGATTTCATGACTTTTGGCTAAACTGAAGTTTTAATGTTGCCACTAATATAAATCTTGGTCAAGTAACAATTAATATACTTAGGAAATTCATTTCCACATTAGATAATAAACATAAAAATAAAAATAACTGTATGTGCTTTGAATATAGTGGTTATAATGACTCATTCGACATCGTAGTGCAATTCGAGTGTAGCAAAATCAACAGAAAAAAAAGCATGGCATTAAGACATTTCAATTTTCATCCAGCCTAAAGACTTAAAAAAAACATGACTTTATGATATGACATCTTGTGATTTTTAAAATTCATAAGGAGGTACGTAGGTATTATTGACATAATATAAGTAATTTCACCAACTTACAAATGGAATATCTTTAATACGAGGATTCTATTAATAGTAATGTCTATGACAAAATTGTTCAGAAATTTAATCTATATACTCTTGTATATTTTTCGTCGCTATACGCTAAAAAAATATGCCAGCAACATTTTGTTAGGGACTTAACCTTGATCCTTTAAGACTTATTATTCACGTTTTAAAATCAGTAACTCATTTGTTTGTTTAGGTTCTGTTATTTCTGTAATATCGCTATATGTATACCCATTTTTGTATATTATATAGGTATGTAAACTCGTGTTTGGAATATGTATGTATTTTTACGTGAAAACCATACATTTAAAGCAGTTCGCAATATTAATGACGTATATGGCTCTGTTGACGAATGAACTGTGTATTTTGGTTTTAATCGCTTTCATTTAGGAACATTTTCATTACCCTTCTCCGTTCGGTTATGGAATAAAAATTCTAAAACGTAAGCTATTAAATCTTAACACAGTGCGTTTGTTAGTAGGTAGTTGTAATTATACGTCATTGATATTGTGTGCCTTTTGAAACTTATTGTTTCCCTGTAAGAACTCATTTTTCTAAATAATACAGAAAAAACAAAACCCAAAGATATAAACAACTAACGAATTTTTAAACGGGAATAACATGCCTAACATATAACATTTATTTAAATTTTTGATTCTAAGTCAATCTGAGGATACTTTTTTTTAGGTGCGAAATCATCCAATGACGTCTCTCGCCCTTGGGCGGAGCGAGAGGGCTAGTCAGACTTCACTAACTAAAACCTACTCTTGTTCCTTCTTTGACTTCGTTCCAAGGCCCCGGGGTTCTCTTGAGCATAACCCATGGCCCCAGTAGGCTTCGACCCTGCTGGGCCCCTACGGTTTGCTGACATCTCCTTGAGGCGCCGAACACTACATGCCGTTAACGACTTGGGCTCGGTCCGGACGGTTACCGGACGGTCGGACGGCGAGCTTCCCATTGCTCGCCGTCCGCAAGCCCCCGCCTACGGTGGCTCGATCGGAATCGAGATCGGGAACGGAATCCCGGTGACCGGGGCTTGAAGGCCGTTCCCACGCATATCCGGCCGGCTCCTTTGCTAGCATTCTATGGCAATGGTGACAGACGGGCGTCCACCATGCCGCAACTTGGCGCGGTAGTGGCCATGGACCGAACGATTCCTGTGAAAAGCTTCCGTCAGAAGGCGTCTGGACCCCCTAGGTTGGGCAGGAACCGCTTGAGGGCAGCTCCAGTCCGATCCAGTTTGGGAGCCAGACGTCGGAAGTGCACCTCGAAATCCCATCGGCTGTCGAGGACGATTCCCAGGTACTTCATATCGACTCGACGCCGATGTGAACTCTTCCTATCGTTATTTGGGAACCCAGGGGTGGCGCGTTCCGAGGGCCGTGAAAACACATGGTCTCGGACTTGTGCACTGCCACCTCGATTCCCAACTGCTGGATACTCTCCACGACTGTCAAACCCCGCGTGTCGCTAGTTCGACAGCCGCCCGGTACGACTCTCCCTGCGCCAGGACCAGCGTGTCGTTTGCGTAACAGACCACGCTGACTCCGTCAGGAAGGTCGCCGCGGAGCACGTAGTCGTACCCGATGTTCCACAATGTCGGTCCTAGTAGTCCCTGCGGAACACCGCACGACATCTCTCCCCGTTTCCACTCTCCCTGGTGACGGGGTAGATGATGAACCTGTCAATCAGGTAGGCCTCGATCACATGACAGAGGTAGTCAGGCACCTGGTGATGTCGGTGGCCGAGTGGTAACGGCCTCGACTTACGGGTTCAAACCCAGCCAGGCGCATTATTTTGTGTAATTTATTTCATCACTACTGGTCTCAAAGTGGTGAAGGAAATCATCGTGAGGAAACCGGCATGTCCTAGAACCAAAAATTCGAAGACATGTGACATTCACCAAGCCGCGTGATGGATAACGGCCCATTCCCTCTTCTAAAGAGAGGAGGCCTGAGTCCCAGCAGTGGGAACATTAAAAGGCTGATTATGCTATGCTAGTTTCATAAAACAATAATTTCATAAGTACGACGGAGCCCCTTTGCTTCTATTCTCGTGAGCCAGAAATCTGACACTGCGACCCCATCTCAGAATTCAGTTTCTGTTTTTATTTGTATTATTCGTTTTCTGGTCAACGTTATCTCACATCATCTTCCATAGCTCTTTTAGTAACTTGTGATAGTGACCATCGAAGTTTGGTTAGTGATTTAGCTGCTACTTCTTATTATATCGAACCGACCCAATATTTCATTGGCTAATTATTTTTGAGGCGAATAACCACTTATTAGGCGACTAACTACTTGGTTATAAAAAAAATAAGGTGAGGTATTAAAAATAATGACTCTGGCGGCTAATATTAACAGGGCATCATCATTGACTTCCATATAAAAATACACTTTCGGGCAGTAATTTACAAGCAGCTGTAAAAATTAAAACGGGTCCTATAGTTAAGTATTAGGATATCAGAACTCAAAACTGGATGAAATAGGTTAGGTTAGAACTGTGACCAAACGAGCGTGAGCCGAGCGAACGAAGCAAGCGGTGCCGCGGCAGCGGCCGGCGAACGCTACGTCCAAGTTGCTCGCAGATTTTATCTCATTGTATAATTTATGAAAGCCTATTTTCTACTTTTTATCCGCCGTCAAGTTGTCGCCTAACAATAAATTCAGTTGCCACACCAAAAAATCACTGCCAATTTAAATTTAAACAAAGCTTACAACTCAATATAAAGCTGCTACTTTATACTTAAAATGCTATTTCACTGTAGCTACCTTTTTTGCTACCCATTTTCATTATTTTTAAAACCCTAAATCAAATTAGTTTGTCACTACGTTAAATACATGCCTATTTCATTTAAAAGGCTAAAAATATATACTACTATAAGAATATGTACTATATTATATTTGATATTTATTAGTATATTAATTGGTATTGTATAGGTGTATTTTTTATTATTATATCAAATTAATATTATTTATGATTTATGTACACTGATTGCCCCAAATCTATCTCCTTTTGTTCAGTCCATCCTAAGGTTGTCTGTAAGAGATTGCCCTGGCCCCTGTGCCATAAGATCGCCCATTGTACATTTAGTTTTTGCAAATGTTTATCCTGTCCTCATTATGAGGTGTACAATAAAGTATATAATAAATAAATAATATTAATATACAATTTAAAATTGTCTTTTAAACAGGACTCAAACTTCTCAACATACCAACGCATGTGGTCTTTCATGGAGTCTGCCCGACCATCAGTTTTCGCGACAAGCAACAAGGAGGGGGAAGAGAGGGTGGTCAGAGGGAAGGGCGCATATGCCTATCTGATGGAGTCTACCACAATCGAATATGTGGTGGAGAGGAACTGCGACCTTACCCAAGTGGGAGGGATGTTGGACTCGAAAGGATACGGGATCGCAATGCCTCCCAGTAAGTGAAAGCTAAATCGCTTTTCTTGATTCGTTTATTTTTAGTTTTGGTTTAGGTATTTAGTAATATACAATTGCAAATATTTTAATGAATTCCATAAAATATAAATGGAAAAGTTATATAAATGGAAGAATTCCATTAATTTTCGTTAAACTAATATAAACGTTCAAAACTACAATTCAAACAATTCATACTTATGCACGAAATAATGAGAAAACTTGTATTACGTAACTGTATCGCCATAGTTTTGCTTCAATATCAACTTTTGTGAACGAGGTTCGTCGACGTGTGCAGAAATATTTTTATATAGGTTCGAAAAAATGCTGGCGGGTCATGAAAACTATGTTAATTGGTTACAGCTATCTAACTGTGCGAAAACATGACGCGACATGATTGTGAGAGAGACTGTTACAAAAGCTAAAGACAAGCAATATTATAATAATAATTATTTATGTATGTCTGGCAATTTAAGTAATTTCTGCGGACTACCCAAATGTTGAATGGCATTGTTCGTTAAGTTGTTGAGCTCCTTAGTAGTCCTGAGCTTTACGAATACTGTCAAATGCTTGCACTAACTGGACAGGTCCAATCAAATCTGTGTCGTTCTTTCCTCAAAAGACCATCTCGGACACCAATTTGCATGGTTCTCATATGATTTGACGAGGATGAGTGATGATGAAAGAGGATGTTGGGAATCAGATTCTTGATAAATTTTTCAAGTCCTGAGATTGACAAGCGCTACCAAATTGATCACGTTGATCCTTATTTTTTTGAGGCTATTCATCAAGTAACATCAACATCAAAGAGTGCAGACTTTTACTGACTAACTGACTCCTTTAGTTGCTCTTTGCGTTCAATTGCAACGGTGACTGTTTTGATGAATCTCGCAAGCCACGTGATCGATCCCTTACATTTCATCGCTTTCACAATCGCTTTTACTGATGTAACGACAGTTTATCTAAGAACTTAAGGATTTCACTGTCAGAGACCTCGTTCTATAAAGCTGAACTGCTTCTAAAACTCGATGGACCATAGTTACAGCCAGTTACATACCTCCACGTCTTTATTACCTAATTGTTTTTAGACTCGCCATACCGTACGGCCATAAGCGGGGCCGTTCTCAAACTGCAAGAGGAAGGAAAATTGCACATTCTGAAAACAAAATGGTGGAAAGAGAAACGGGGCGGAGGGTCTTGTAGGGTAAGTACGGGGAAAACGGCGTAGTTGCTGCTCGTAGTGGTCGTAGTTTCCTCTGCGTTGTTTAAAGGTTAGACGACGATACCGAATTCTTATTTTTTTGAGTTCTTTCTACAAAATATTTATATAAAGCAAATCGCAAAATGTTGAATGATTTTTCCGAGAAAATCAAGCTATGATTAAAGCATACACCACTAGTTAATTCATTAAGAGCTTCGAATAATTAGAAGCATACTTTATTTGAGCCCCATTCTGCACTAAGCATATTGTAAATACTGAAAGCAGCCTCAAAGGAAGAATTTTCATTAAAAACCCGTCGTTTTTTCCTTTCACAGCATCTAAAGAACTCGAATAATTTCCTTGTATCCCGCATTTTTGTTTGGGAAACGTCAGGAGCCATCACTAAACGTTTATGGGGCATTATAGGGATATAAAAGGGCAAGAATGTGTCACGTATGTTCAACAATGTTTCAATAATGACGAAATAAAATAAAATAGGGACCTCTATTGCCTATAGATCAAAGCTACCTCACGAATTGCTGATAATAAAACTGAAATAAAGGCATAGTACAAGTAGGCTGTTAAACGCTTATTGTTAAATAATGCCCTTACATGGGGTTCCAAATAAAGACATCACTTGAAGGGTACCAAAACTGACAGTAGTGCTGATTTTCTTCCCTAATTTGACTTTTCGAGAGTGGCATCGGTCAATCCTCGGTAACGCCGACGGCAAGAGGCTCTACAATTTAAATCTTTTTGAATTTACGACTCTTTGAGTAAAAATATTGCACTGCACTTTTGTGATCAATATCTGAAATGCTTCAAAAATGTTTCATTTCACACTATTTGCGTTTCTTCAAAAATTAAACCTTGAAAAAATTGAAGTTTCCTTTTACAATAATTTTTGATACCACAGGACGAGACATCGAAGTCATCATCGACAGCGAACGAATTAGGACTGGCGAACGTTGGCGGTGTGTTCGTGGTTCTAATGGGTGGTATGGGCGTTGCTTGCGTCATCGCCGTCTGCGAATTCGTCTGGAAGTCACGCAAAGTCGCCGTGGATGAACGGGTGAGTAACAATTCACCAATATTATATGATACAGGACACCTTTTTGGGTAGTGGGTGCGGTAGGACTACCACGTATGAACAAAACCGACGAACCGTGCATATATGTATGTACATGAAACAATCAGGTTGGCTATATAGCAACAGCTACGACTAACTTTACAAATATTTGTCGCCAACAAACCCTTTTGTTGGTGATGTATCCCTTTGTTGAAACTGGATGTTCAACGCTTCCATGCAAATAATATTCATCTCCGGAAAAATTGCCAGAAGCTCATATTTTTCCGTTCAGCGAGGGTATTCGAAGATTGACATTAATTAACATTATGTTCGACATTAATTTACTTACAATTTCTGATTAATGCGTTTTCATGTGCACGTTTGTTATTTTATTTTTCTTTTTTTTTTGCAATAATTAATTATGTTTCTGTTTTGTTCTAGGTTTATTTTTAAAATAAAGTAGGTATCATTTTTTGCAGTGAGTCCTATTACTTTAATTTCGTAGACGCTAATAAGACAGTAATTAGTGAACAAATGTGTTGATTTCTTTGTTTGTTTTGTAGCTCAGGCACTTTTAGTTAGGTACTGAAGTTAATTAAGTACTTGGAGAGTTATTTTTCATTGAGTTTCAAAGTTATATATTAACTCTCGGAATGTGCTATGCCTTCTTTTAAACTACTACGGTATCTCACTCGATCTTAACTCACTAATTTCACTATTTTCATTGCTGCTTGGATCACAGAAGGAGGAGGTACGTTTGTTCTTAATTTACTCTAAGTATTTTTATGGATTAGCCATATTAGAAGTAAAACCTATGATCATTTGGGCAAAGTGGGACCCTCTAAGGCTACGTGAAGCAATGCCTGGAAGAGAGTAACCAAGGAACGCATCCTTTTCCAATTGTACGTGTGATTAGGAAAATCTTGAGATGTCTTTGTCCAGTAGTGGGCTACTGTAAGCTGATTATGATGATTGTTATTTATGGTATTTTGTACGTTATTTCTTATACAGGCGTCGCTGTGTTCAGAGATGGCTTCAGAGCTGCGTTCAGCGCTAAAATGTCCGGGCGGGGGCGCGGGTGGCGGAGGTGGCGGACCTGGTGGTGCTCGCGACGGCGCCGGCTCGCCATACCTCCACTACGGGTTCAGCACCAAGAGCCAGCTGCACTAGCGGCCGGAGCCCGCCGCCTCGCCGCCAAGCGACGTGTAGGCGAGTGCGGCGGACGCTCCCATAACTCCTCGCTGCTAGCGCCAGCCGCTGGCGCAAGTCGCGACATCAGTTGCAATGGTCCCGCAACCTGCTGTGAATGTTCAAACTAGCTGAAGGTTCGTTTGTTCGACTCGAGTAGCGTAGATGTTTACGATATATTATTGTAAATAAATTCATATCTAATTTGTATAGGCTAAGCGCTGTTGTAATTTAAGCAAACCGATGTTACGAAGTTTTGATATCGTTTTCAACGAATTCTTTTGATAATAATTCTTGACCCCTTTGCCAAAGACACATGTGCCAAATTTTACAATTTACTATAAGATATACGAACGTGTAATCTACACTTGGCGCGTCTGAAATAATTTTCTAATCCACGGTTTTAAATTCTTGTATACCTTTATATCGAATCGATTTGAGAATGCGTTACAAAATCAGTAGATATATCGATGTTTTATAAATCGATTAGAATAAATTGACATTTCATTAAAAATAGAATAAGAGAATGTTAATAATTCCAGTTGAATTAATCTGTAAATAAATTGATACAGTGGTACTGCCAAAGTAGATTTAATAATTAGGAAAATTTACAACGGATTAATAAGTTGAATAATTTGATTTTCACTATAAGTAATGATGGATCAAAGTAAACTGAATTGTGGAAAATTTTAATGATAATTAAATAATATATTTACGTTATAGTTTGAATGTAAACTTAGTGTACAAAAAAAAAACTTATTGGAATAACGATGAAACTTAACGAACCGAGAGCATCACCGTATACTTGTAATTGGAACCTATTGGAAACATTTCGAGGGCTCAACATGTGCCAAAATATCCTGTTCACTGTCTGTACTATATTTTGTAAGTTTACATTGCCGAGTTTAAATAAATAAATTGTTTTATTAACATCCATGACTTTTCATTTTATATCGGTGTTATTAAATCTCGTGTATGTACTGTTGCGCTAATGAAACTTTAGACGACCGAGATTCAAATATGGATAAACTGGAATAATACGTATAAACAATTGATATATAAGGTTATAAAGCCGTTGGTCCCGGTTGTCATTCGTAAAAGTAACTTCTGTCAAAGACAGAAGTTACTTTTGACTTTGACTACTTAGTCAGATGCCAGAAAGTCTGACCATGAGTCTATTTAAGGAGTACTGTGTTGTCCAGTAACTGAGTTGTGGAGGTCTGATGAGCAGTCGCTCCATGTAAAACAAGGGTATTCAGCTGCATCCGGTTAGATTGGTAGCTAGTTGAAAAAATGATAGAAAGAAAGTAAGTAAGAAAAAGAGTTTATTTACGACAAACATGGCACATTTTTTTTTTAATAGCCTACTGTCGCACTGCTGGGCAAAGGCCTCCCCCAACTTCTTCCAGGTATTCTTTTCTTAGGCCACCTCGAACCAGTCTTTGCGGTAGGCATCGCCACCTCTTCTTAGGTCGACCTCGGCGGCGTCGTCCATCTTCAGGTACCCACTTTGTGGAGACTCTTGCCCATCGGTCAGAGTGCATGCGGCTGATGTGACCCGCCCAATCCCATTTTATCCTGGCAGCCTTTTTTTCGATGTCCATAATTCAAACCTCCTCATACCTCTTCATAACTTAAAAAAATATAACATTATAACAAATCTATACAATAGAGTGAGTTATGCGACACATCCGCGCAAAACGGCCAGCGCACAGCAAATTGCTGGGGCTCATGTATTGAACAGAGCCACAGCGCTAATTTTCAGCGCCAGCCATCGTCGACGAGACGTTGAAGGGCTAGCAAATTTTCATCTTATGAACTAAAAAATAACTTAATAAACTGATCTAAATGATGATATAAGTTTATAACGATTGGGGCAATGAGATTGTTTGAAAGAATCACTAAGGCTCTGGAACGCAAAGGACAACTGAAGGAATACCCTAACATTCCCTTGATCATCTCTCAACTGTCAACTGAAAAAAAAAAACAAAAACACTAATTTAAAACTGAAGACGAGGCTTCGGCCTTACTTACTTTTGAACAAGAAGGATTAAACTGAAGACGAGGCTTTGGCCTTACTTATAAACAAGAAAGATAAACTGCACTGAAGACGAGGCGGTATGGTCCAAGACCTTAGCCTGCCCGTGAAGGGCGAAGGAAAAAAAAAACAAAAACACTAAAAGCGTCCAATAAAAAAAAATAGTTCAAAGGTACAGATTTTTTTTTTATTAGACGCGTTAAATGTACCTGTCTTTCTACATGGTTCTTACATGTAGGTACATTTTCAACATTGACGATATGGTTACATAACTTTGTAATTATTTATTAATTTAAAAGATTTTCCTTGACGTTTCTTCCAGGTACTTCTCCATAGCGATCTAACCGACTTCGACAATTCAAAAGTGCCTTTAAATTGTTTAATTATAATAAAAGCTTTGAGTTTTGAATTTCGAACGACAGAATAGAAGTTATTAGATCATTTCGCAACCCCGAAAAAATAAATATGCAATTGTAACGTTTTCCACGAAATTATTAAAAGAAAATCCAAAGTAATGTCTTCTTATATTCTTATATTCTTTATTGTACATAAAATAACAAATAATTTAAAAAAATTGGACAGCTGATGTACAAAGGCGAGCTTAACCCACAATTGGGTTTTCTTACAGCAAACCTAAAATATATTTCTAAGAAATTTTATTAATGAGGCTAACTGAAACAAATGCACAATAAAAATCTAAGTCAAAAAATCAGATCAGATCTAAAATAAACTACACAAATACGTACACAGTCGTCTTCGATACACATTAATACACGCCTAGATTAAACAACTAACAGAAATGAGTATCGCCTCCATATCTTTATTATCAAAACAGGATAATGCTTCAGGTGCTGAACGTAAACCTTGAAATAAAATAAATAGATAGCAGGCAGGTAAATGAGTTACAGTTAGTTCACGACCGTTTTACATCCTTTATACGAGCTAGCTAGCTCCGCTCCGTAACGCTCCGCCGTTGGTTACGACCCGTCGGCAGTAAACCAGTATACCTATCAAAATATTGCTTTGTCACCGGCGTAAAGTGTTTTTTTTATATTTTATTACACAAAAAATATACTATTGTATTTCCTATTGCAGTGTTTACTAACTATATTTGTAACAGCTGTCGTAAAGTTTTATTGATATTTTAGCTTTCTCTCTATTTGAATTATTTAGTTTTATAAAATTCTACTTACCTACTCTACATAAATTAGACGAATTAATTTTACCGAAAAGTAACCCCGGGCGTAAAAGTCTCGGGGCGATACCCGGCCACGGTAAATGCAAGCTAGTTGACGGCGAGCAATGGGTAGGTCGCCGTCCTGTAAGGACCAAGCCCGAGTCGACGGCGAGCTGTGTTCCATGCGCACCTCAAGGAGATGTCAGTAACCGTAGGGGCCCAACAGGGTCGAAGTCTACTGGGGCCATGGGTGATGCGAAAGAGAACCCTGGGGCTCTGGAACGAGGGCAAAGAAGGAACAGGAGTGGCTTTTAGTCAGTAAAAGTCTGACACGAAGGGCGGGAGGACCCAGATCGGGAGAAGTCATTTGATAATTTCTCACGTAAAAACCAAAAAAAAACGTAAAAAGTGTAGGCAGAAAATAAAAAGATGAAAGTTTCCGAAGTATGATAAAATCAGAACTTAGTTCGAAATCCAATATCAGTAAGACTAATTTGCAAACTAATTAGGAATTGCAACTTTTGCTGAAGGAGTCCTAGTTTCCATTACAAAAAAGCCAGATTCGTTCGATACTTTCGAACAAAAGAAGAGCTGGAAAAGTCCGTCAGTAGAAAATAATGTAAGTAAAGCAAAAAACTAACATTGAAAATAGATTTTTTGCTTCGAATTCCTCACAAACACTTTTTTCTTACTGTATAATCAGCCATTTATTACGGCTTACGGTAAAATGCTGGCAATTTTTTACCATGTGACGGCTGTTCTATTACATAAATACATATAGGTAATGCGGTCATTTCTACCCCCTAAAGGGTAATGAAGAAATTGTGTAAGTGCGTGTGTGACCCCCAGGCCCCTCGACGTTCAACGTGTTAAGTGATGATGGAACTTGGCGGCGTTTTAGGAAATAACTGTTATGATTTTACGGTTTTGCTGCCGAGGGGAGAACAGTAAAAGTATAACAGTTATTTATCAGGCCATAGCACATAGGAAGTATCCTAAGGAGTAAGTATTATACTAAGATTTAGGTTATCACAAAAAATTGGAATAACAAGGAAATAATAATAAAAATATAACGATATAAAATAATAAAAAAAAAACCTAAAAACAAAAATATAAAAAGAAGAACATAATATAAAATATAAATAATATATGGTATAAAATAATAATATCTATAATAGTATAAAAGGGAAAGATTTGTATTTTAGTTTGTTATTTATTAGATACACTCAAAAACTATTACTGAGTGACATTGACTATATATTTTCTACTTTCATGTAGGCGAAGCCGTTGGCTAATAAAGCTAATGTGTTATAATTTATTTTACCTCCGATTTCACGCTGACGCTAATCTACATTAACAAAATGCACGCATTTTTAGTGTTCCGTATATCAAAAGGAAAAAACGGAACCCTTAAAGAATCACTTTGTTGTCCGTCCGTCTGTCTGTCTGTCAAGACCCTTTATCTCGGGATCGAGTTGAAATTATATACTCAAGTCTGCGATCTCTTGAAGCTATGAAAAAATCAAATTTCTAAGTTAACGAAAAAAAAAGATACGGCTGTTTATGTTTCAAAAAACTTGAGTTTCACTCTCGAGAAACTCAAAATTCATAGGGTACTTCCCGTTGACCCAGAATCCTGAAATTTTGCATAAAGCAAGTTCTTATAGCACAGGTATAGGAATAAATCTGAAAACTGTAAATTTGTTGTTACGACACAACAACAAAAAAATTTGCGATTCGGAAAAATCTTCAAAACTCCATTCGGGAATTGAACTGTTTACATAGGTAAGTTTGTACGGAAACCTCAGGGCGCGAGTCCAACTCGCACTTGCCAAGTTTTTTTATATTGCCTGGATTTTACATGAGGCCATGGGTTCTGTGTTTGCTTTGCCATTTTATCTCTGAAACAGCTAGATAAAGCATTTCAAGTCTATTATTCTTTTAATAAAAATGTGTGAAAGAAATTTTTATATATTATTTATAAGATTTAATATTTTTTAATTCATTTCATTCCCAAAATGCTACTAAAAATGTCTGAGCGAACCGGGTCTGGAAGGTAACCGCAGGACCCTGCAATTGACTGTCACGCCTGTTAACACTACACCAGCGAATGTAGCTGTCTTGAAAGACTTATTAGTGTAAAAGGAATGATTTACAGGGTCGTATATCAAGCTAAGAATTTTTATATCAAGAATAAAAGTTATATTACTGCGATCACGTTTTGTGGTAAAAGGGAAAAAATGTTTTACACTTATAGCGCAAATCTTGCAAAGCTTTGTAAAAAGCATGTACATACTGCTAAATAACATATTTCGGTACTTACAGATGTCATGTCGCTGACTACATTTAATATGAGGATAATATTTTTTATGAAACAGTATTTTATAAATTGTTAGAGCAAAATAGAGTGCCTAGCCATATTAGATCAATTTTTTAAAGTAGAAATTACTATAAGCCAGACATGATATTACATCTCGTTTCTTTATAAAAAATTTGCAATTCTGAATCAGGCTCATTTCAATGAAATTTCATCTCGTTTCTTAAGAAAACTATTTGCAGGTCTGAATCATGCTGATTTCAATGAAGAAAGTGTTAAAAATTATATGTGTTTTATATGAAATCTCATTATATTCTTATTGCTAATTTAACAGCTAGTCAACTGCTACAATATCAAACTATTGTCCTACCTCAAACTCCTAACAAAAATAACCTACCCCAAAAATTCTGCCAACAATATTAATTTAACCCCTAGCTAGACATTTTGTACAGCACATAGTACATTAACAAGGTCCCCAGGGGTCTGTGACAATCCTACGTTAATTAGCCGAAACAAAATGGCGTGACGGGCGAGACAAGAGCGAAACGAGCGCGAGGTGGGAGCGAAGCGAGCGCGAGGCGAGAGCGACGCGTGCATGCCGCGGATAACTTGTGTGTTTACGTTGTTTACTCTTTGTAACGGGCGGCCAAGCTGCTCCGTGTTAACAGAATGCCAGTTATATTAACATTTTGTATTCATACTCCGGGCTGAATGTGGACATGTTGGCATTTTTTGTACCTAAATATCTAACAAAATGTTTTAACATATTGCGTCATGATATGTATGTATTCATAAAAAACAAAATGAATAAAAACATATTTATAAAGTAGATTTGTCTGAAAATTCATGCTCGTGAACTTCTATCGACATTCTCAAAGTAAAACTACTCTAAAAGAAAATCCCGTCACACTGGATAAGCAAGGAAATTTCAAAGCAATTCATCTCGAATCGCCTTTTTATCTCAATAGCACTAGAGCGCTGAAATGTAAAATACGAGGTGTAAAACTCACACGCTTTCCAAATCACAATTTCCAACGATAACCCATTGAATACGGGTTTTCCGGTTTCCGGTTAGACGTCTAAGAGGAAAAGGGTTTTTGGGACGGAACCCGCGCTGATAATAACCCCAGTGTTCACGCTTCGCGGCACCTGCTACGAGTGCTACGCAATTTATATTTTTATACATTATGTTTTTATTATCTCCAATATTGCTCTCTTACTATGAAAGGTCTCTCTTGAAACGTATATACAATTTGATTGTGCAATAAAACCTACGAGTTATAATTCTACGCTCGTAAAAGGAGAACCTTTACATAACGCCCAAAATTATTATTTATACCTACAGTTATTACTTGATGCATTGATAAAGAACTGCTATAAACAATCAGTTTTATAGAAAACAATACAGTGTCTCGTTAGCTGAGCAAATTGAATGGTAGTACCATACGCGTAATGATCACGTACGGAAGTGCGAAGCTATGGCCCGTCGCCCGAGGGCCCTTGTACCATGAGAACAAAGCAAACTTATTTGACGATGCAAACGTGCCCGACGCACGAGCCCGGATTGCTCCGGACATGGCCGAATCTTTCATCTCGTCGAACCATCGTAAATCTAACTCACGTACGCACGTAATGTAATGTGCTCTACGTAAATTTTCGGGCTTCGGTAATTTAGACGCATCGAGAACCGCATAGAGATAATAGTGAGAGAGAAATATACAACGACCTAGAATGAATACATTCAAGTATTATATGTAGGTAAATATTAAACTAATCAAACAATTAAAGAGGTTAAAGAGGCGTCCTCAACCAACGGCTTGTTACTATAGCCAACTAGAAAACTTTCCTTTAATGAAAGAGAAAATTGAAAAGATACACACAAACGCAACTCACAAAATGACATTGTAAATGGATGACTTATCGGTGGAAATGGAGAGATATATAGAAGATATTGCCACAAATAGTGTCAATACTAGTAGCCTAGATAGGATACACATTGAACCGAATTTATCGATGTTTGCCGAAGAATTGTCGCCATTGATACATTTTATCGCCTCGGGAGAAGTATAAAACTGTGCGCTGTTCTATTTCGTATTGAAGCAGAAACCTTTACTCTGTTGAATACATTCAAAATGTACAAAATAATACAATGTGTTTTTGAGCTGTATTTTGAGCCAAGAAAAGCAGATTGGATTGAAAATTGGTAGCTGATACAACTTGGTAATTCAAATTAAAGATGCGCAAGCAACGTAATTTTGTTAGATAACGAAGCTGAATCAGCATACAGCTCACTCATACGTATACAAATCATCCGGGTAACATAAAAAAACCCTCTTCACAGTATTCCATACAAATTCAACCTTGAATCACAAAATGTAAATGTTACAAAAAAACTGGCGTGAATGGGCAAAAAGTACAAATTTACATTTAAATTCTATCCTCAATGCATCGGTCGGCATTATGTTTACACGAGCGCGGGTAATACCGCCAGCATTTAGCATAAATTAATGGCCACTGGACATAGAATATGAAGAAATGAAGTCCTCATATAAGTTTTGTATGAGCATCGTTCTCAGGTGTGCGCCGTGAAGGAAACTGGAACTAAACTTTTGCTTTCAGAACAAAATTTGCAGTTTTTATTAAATATCGGGTCTGTTGTTATGTGTACAATAAAACAGCAATCAACCAATTAAAAGCAGCCAAGCATAAGTCGGGTACGTCACATGACACTTTCAGCAGTATATTAGCAGTTCGGACCTATTCTTTTACAATGGCTTATATACCACTCGTCAGTTAATCTATCTACCTTGTTTTCTCACAGCTATGTTAGGGTCAACTTTCGGTCCAAAAGAATGCAGTCAGAAATCAGTATTTTACACAGAACAACTGCATATACCTACACATACCTATGTTACCTTTACAGCCTACTAACTATCATGATGGCACTGAATATCGGCGCTGTGGCTCTGTCTTGTATACAAGCCCCAACATTTTGCTGAGCAATGGCCATTTTGCGCGGATGTAACGCTGGTGACGCATATCTTCCCAATACACAGAGTATTTATTTATAGTATGCACCATGTTTGACGCAAAGAAACTCTTTTTCTTTCTTCTACGAAACACCTTTAGTAAGACTTATAGTCAGATTTTCAGGACCATGTAGAGATCACATAAATCTGTTTTTCTATCTTAATGTTAAGTTAGCACTCCATTCATATTACTCAATGTCGTCCTGTAATCACATTACCCTGTTGGGTCAGTCAACAGCAAAAAGTGTTGCCACAAGACTTTCGTTTTAATTAAACTACCGCTTGATGAATGTCTACTGAAACAAACCATTTTAATGATGCCACGGAGATTTAAAGAATTTGTATTGCTGCTTCTAATCTACGGGTTATTTCGCTAATGTTGGGTTTTCCATCTTGTTTATAATTATTAGGGTATTAAACGAGTTAAATAGAATATGTATATACATATATATACGTATATTGTAGCTGTTTATTGTCCCACAAATAAATATAAAATAGATATATATCTCAACGTAAGATTCAATTGAAAACCATTATTATGTAACTACTTTACAGTTGTCTGGCTTTTTACTGAAATGAATCTGACAATGTTATACTTCTAAATTTAAGTTTGTTTGTTTGTTCCTACAACAAAACATTTTGCACACAGATACACACGAGTGTATCTGTGTGCAAAATAAACATGTATTCTATCTTTTCCTTTTGCTAGAAACATTAACACTAGGTGTTAATTTATGCGGGAACTTTTGAAAGAGTGACTGGTTCTAGAACTCAAAGGGTAACTGAAGGACACAAGTGGATTTTAGTCAGTAAAACTTTTACACGCGCTCTTGCTCCACACTAGAGAGGGAGAAGTAATTGGATGATTATCCTCCAACCTCAAAAAAGGTGTCAAAATAATGGTACTCTACATGCGCAGTTTTTTGAAAATTTCTTGATGATTTCAAATTATTTCTTTTTCATGGGAAACAAAATAACATTTTCTAGTACATCGAATCAAACTCAGGTATAGGTACCTACTCGTAAAATAAAATACCGCTAGAGACAGAATTAGACAAAAAAGAGTTACATTTTTAGATCTGACTACATTGTATTCGATTAGTTCACATAATATCTGCTTTATTTGATAACACGTTATTCAGAATGTTGCTATGCTTTTCTTATGTCGCACATTTCAGAACAAAGGGTCACTTCTACAATTTTTTATACTTAAATATGCAAAAAACCCACGATAATCAACTTTAATATACATAGTTAAAACGGTGACAATCGCGTGAATATCATAGGTACGTTACGTTATTTAGCGTATTTGATCATTGAAACCAAAACGTTACTTCTGTTTACAAATGTCATAATTTTTGTAATGATTTTTTATTATGTCCGAAAGTCACTTTTGGTAGGGGTTCCTTCAATTTATGGTTTATTTCTCAAAAACGTGTTCTTGTATTTTTTTTTAAATACTTGGTAACAATTATCCGTGAAGAATTAATCAATGTAAGACTGTGAGAATCGCCTTAATACCCAAAAACAGTACCGAGGTATTTAAAAAATATGTCAATTTTTTTTATACTCGCTCCGTAAAGTTACAAAACATGCAGAAATGACCCTTTGTTTCCAAATGTGCGACACATAAATATATACGTACATATATCTCAATATCTCTATGCGATTCCAATCCCTCATATAGTACCGTACCGTACCGGTACCGGTATGTACTGCCCACAAACGTCTATCCCTGAAAGGTACTTTAAATGCAAATCACTGCGAAGTTCCACCAGAACAACGCTGCAGGCCGCTTATATGTAAACAAATATATCAATTCATGTATGTACATTTTGATACAAGTAGAGAAAATCATTGTGACCGAGGCAGAATGCTATGGAACCGAGTACTGCAGTAACAAAATTCCACGTGTATCAAACGACGTATTTCAATACACTTCCGAAGATATTAATAAACGGGGGTTGACGTGCGATTCGTGGAGGTTCGTCACTTTTCTGCACTAGTGCGAAAAACAGTCAATTGCGTGGCTAAAAGCGGTAGAGATAAGAGTGATTTTTCGAGTGTATTAAAAAAAAAATTTGACTCCAGTAGAAAAAGGCTTAGAGGTTACGTTAGATTTTATTACTTGCTGAGAAATTTTCCCGAACAGAAAATTCCAATAACTTCAAGGTCTCGACCGAAGAGATCCTTCGTATTTTAGCTTCTTCACAATCGAACACTGTAATAGAAGTTGCAAAGTCAGCTTTAAGGTTACACACTTAAATTAAAAAAGCGAAAATTCGTATGTGTGTATGTGTTACCGGCCAAACTAGATTTTAGGATAAACTAGTTTCGCCTAGGCCAAGCCAGTTCTCCCTACACGCATTTCTGGAATTTTAGGGCACCCTGACACGGACAGGTTAGGTTAGAAGGCTAAGGCGGGTGCGGAGCGAAGCGGAGCTCCCGCCTTAACCTTCTTGGTTATTTTTTTTTATAACAAACCAGAAATGCGTGTAGGGAGAACTGGCTTGGCCTAGGCGAAACTAGTTTATCCTAAAATCTAGTTTGGCCGGTAACATATGTATGTTCGTTACTTCGTCACCCTCAAATATGAAACTTGGCACACGGATAGAACACATTCTGGAATATGACTAGCATACTTTTTGTTCCGGGAGTACGTTTCCTTGCGATAAATTTTGGCAATAACACGGGCAAACCCACAGGCAGAAGTAAGTTAATACCTAATACGACCAATAGGATAGAATATCATCATGCATATAATGCATCTCCAGATTACCCTGTCTCCACATTCAACTTGTAACTCTATATAATATTGCCACTCCAACAACGTTTGTCAAAGAAATTGGTGATCTCAGTTTAATCTTACACATAGAGGTACTGCTCCATCCTTTGATAAACCTCTGACACGTCGCAACACGTTTAAGGGATGAAATAAATGACACTAATATTATAAGGCTAAAATTAGGGTATGCATATATCTTACTCCTTCACTCACAAACGGCTGCAGGGATTTGAATATAATTTAGCACAAGGGTAGATTACATCCTGCAATAGGATACTTTTAAGTAAGTGTACTACGTGAGCTCGACAAATGAATGTACGATTTAGGGTGCTTTTCAACCAGAGATGTGCTATGCTACGTTGCTATGGATGCGTTTGATATCCACTAATCATTTATTTATTTATTTATTTATTTATTTTTATTCCCAACAATATCCTTACAGACTAGTCCAAATCGATATTGAGGTTTCTTATTTCTAACTTACAAACTAGATTCTGTAACAAATTTTAAAAAGAGCTATCTTAGTGAATTCACTCAGAGCACAATAAAATAAATCCACGTCGTCAGCTATGAGGTTGAGCGTGCGCAACGCGCGCGTGAGAGGCGCCTCGCTCAATAACTTAGTGCGCGCGCGCGGCACCGCCAGCAGACGCGGCCGTCGCCGACGTGTCGCGTACCCGTCCGGCACACACAAACCTACCCTTGCCAAAATATCCGCATTATGTATCCTCCCCCTAATTACCGTAAAGATATAGGTAACGAGTGTGAGTTCCCTCCTGACCCTCAGTTCATTATATCCGACCATACCTAGGACAAACAGGGTAGGATACATTAGCGGATAAAAAGGATAAACCCCGTACAGCTTCATGTAAATAAATCTAATGAATTTATTTTGCACCCGCTCCAACATGAGGCTATATTTAGTCTCATGTGGGGCCCAGATAACTGCATTACATTCTAGTTGGCTTCTAACTAAAGAATTGTATAACGCTGTAATAGCTTTTATACTGGTAAAGCCTCTAGCCATTCGAAGAACCAAGCCCAAGTTCCTGTATGCTTTTTTACAAATTTTGAGAATGTGATCACGAAACGTCAGCTCAGTAATAAAATTAACTCCCAAATCCCTCACAGCCGTTACCCTTGTCAACTCATTTCCATCCACAGTGTACTTATACTGAATAGGTGCGCGTGCCCGTGAAAAGGAGATAGTCACGCACTTCGACACGTTGAACTGCAACCGATTCTGTTTGCTCCAACTAACGACCCTGTCTATATCTCTCTGCAATACTTCACAATCTTCCGTATTTCTAACAGCGAGAGATAACTTAAGGTCGTCCGCGAACAACAGACACTTGGCCTCTTGTATGACATCCGGCAGGTCGTTTATCATCAATATAAATTCCAAAGGGCCCAAATTACTTCCCTGGCTTACGCCAGATCTTGTAAAATATGGTTGCGTTCGGTACCCTGCATAATCCACATACTGCTGCCTGTCTCTCATATAGTTTGCAAAGAAGTTAAGCAGATGAGGAGTGAACCCGATGGCTGCCAACTTCTTCAGCAACACGTCATTATCGACTAGGTCGAAGGCCTTTTTAAAGTCGAAGTAAGCAGCGTCGGTCTGCCCTCCACTGTCTACTGTCGGCACAACTTCTGCTACGTAGCTGAGAAGATTTGTAGTGGTGCTTCTTGCAGGTCGAAATCCGTGTTGTGCATCTGTAAGTTGCGAGCGCACTTGAAGGTGTATATTTTTTTGAACAACGGATTCGAGTAACTTTGCCGGCGTTGACAGTACAGCAACTGGTCTGTATTCCTCCACTTTCGTACCCGAACCTCCCTTCGGTACCGGTATGACCCGGGTCATCTTCCACCTCTCTGGATACTCTGCAGATGCAAGGCAAATGTTGAAAATATGCAATAGCGGTCCCGCCAGGACCATACGGCAATCCCTAAATACAAACGCTGGGAGACCATCAGGCCCCGATGAGGTTTTCGGCTTAAGTTGCCGAAGCGCACCCATTACGTCATCTATGTTTACCTTGTCGAGATGAATCCGTGCTGCTCCGTTACCTCTTCCCGCCTCCGCTATAGCCCTGTCCACATCTAACTTAGGCTTCTCTTTACTGTAGACAGAATGGAAAAACTTAGCAAAATCATCAGCTGCTTGGGAACCCGTCCGAGCCTGTCCATCCTTTAAAATTTTTACCTTACTCCTACTGCCCCTTTTGGAATTAACATAATTCCAAAAAGATTTCGGGTCCCTTGCCAAATGATTTTGTATTCGCTGTCTATAGAGTTTTTCTGCTATTTCTAGCTTCCTTTTGACTTGGGTTCTACACTGAGCAAACGCTTCGTAATCTACTGCTAAACCGGTAGCCTTATACAGTTTATGAAGAGTGGCTTTTCGTCTTATGTCGCAAATTATCTCACTCGTATACCACTCAGGATAAATGTATCTAGAGCGTATACGACTTTGCTTTTTTCTGGGTACACAGCTATCTATAATGTTATTTAAGGTTTCATAAAAATAGTCTAAACACATTTCTAATTGCAAGTGGTTGTATAAAGGAGTCCAGTCAATTGCAGCAATTTTTGAGTACAGTAATGTAAAATCAGCTTTGTTAAAATTCCAACCGTTCTGTGTGTTTACGTCTGATGTACATGGGTCATATGCCGCCGGTCCCACGTCAGTACACCGACGTCCACTCGAGCTGACCGACACCTGTAACGGCGGATGATAGGCATCCACCGCGACTAGTGGCTCCTCAGCCGCGCGCACACACACGCCCTCCCTCTCCACGTAGGTGGTCAACACGAGATCTAGACAACGGTTATTGCAATTTAATATTTCATTACTCTGAGTGAATCCACAATAAGTTACAAAAAAATTGTAATATGAATTTACACTCGTGGAACACGAATATAAGTTAAAGTCTCCCAACATGACTACTTCGTTGTAATTGTTACAAAATTGTTCTATAATTTTGAATAAACATAAATATTCATTTTCACTACTATTTGGAGGTATATAAGCCACACAAATAAGAAACAAAAACCTATTACCTAAATAAACTGTAGCGCTCACTAATTCAAATACTCGATCGTCAATGTTTACGTCGCATGGAACCGGTATTCTTCGCACGTCGAGTCGCGGTGTGGCCACTAAACATGCGCCGCCTTGTTTTCGCCCATCCGCTCTGTCACACCGTAATATTGTGTACCCAGGCGGTATGATTTCCGCATCGCATATGGATTCATTTAGTCCTGTTTCTGTTATAGCTAGTAAATCTACGTTAGATGAAGACACTCCTATATAAAACTCCTCCACCTTTGTTCGTAATCCTCTCACGTTCTGGTAATAAATATCAACCAGAGACTTCTTCGGGTTTTTTATTGGGTGGTCTACGAAACCACACCCATTCGCAAAACTCCACATTTACTGGCCAAATGTCTGGTTGACATAATTTGTCATATTTACTCGCTGGCACGCCGATAATAAAGGAGGCATAGTCCCGTTCTGTCCTGTGCTTAACTCTTTCAACTTTTAGTGGAAATTCCGATCCACAAACATTACTTAAATATTTTTCCAAATCTTCTTCTTTAGTATTTTTCTGCAAACGCCACACATGTAAGAATTTCTTTTTTTCTATACCTTGAATTTCATTAATAATAATACTTCCTCCTTTCTTCACTTCGTCGTTAGAAAATCTGTTTTTTCTCCTATTTACTACTGTCCAGTTCTCATTTTTATCAGTTTTTACTTTTCCTTCATTTTCCTTATTTAAAAAATTCTTGTTGACTTCGTTTTCTGTATTATGTACTAGTACTGGTTCTTCCAAGTCTGTAACCTCATTCGTCGATTTTGTGGCCCCACACTTTGGTGAATCGGTTTTGCTAACTACCCGCTTCTTATTTTGTTTCACTACATCCACAAACGATGTTTTTAGCGGCGATTTTGCCGAATTTGGCTGTAATAACTCTGTATTATCCTGTGCTAAACTTTTCTTCATAGTACTTTTAAGTAGCAGTTCGTTTTTCTGAAGTAACATTTTGATCTGGTCTTCCAAAACATCTACTTTTTTGGCCTTCTCCTGGACTACCTCCATAATATTTTTTAAGTTTTTTAATTCATTTTCGGTTTCAATAAATCTATTTTGTAGCTTTACATACTGGTTAATTTGTTCATCCAACCGTGCAGTCATTATCAAACGAAGCTCCCGTACCTCCTCTAGTAACAGTTTATTCTCGCACTCCATGATCGACTCATCCGGGTTGCGACGAGCGCCGCGCTCAGTGTTTACGTAGCCGTCGTTCGCGCCGGGTGTGAAAGTTTTATTCATCATAAAGTTACCTCTTACAGGTGTATCTGCATTGCCTCTCTTAGGAATAGTGCGTACACACTCAGGGCATACCCAAGTCTCTTTGTACTCCTGCGTAAATGCTTCAAACTTCTCCGTTGTCAACGCTAGACATTTCAAATGGTATATTTTCTTGCAATTTTCTTGAGAACACTCCATGTAAGAAATATCATAAATAACGGCATCGCAGCCGTTGCATTTCGTAGCCATTCAGTGACACCAATAATAAATTAACACGCACAATGATGAAGACGTCCGCCCGCTAACTTAACAGGAGGGTATTATATATCATATTCATTGGTGCACATAGCTTAGCACTGGTGGAAACGGATACAACTAAGATATGTTTTTTTATATGGAAGGATGCGTGTTATACCTACTGCTATGGATGCGTGCTATAGATATGTGCTATGGATGCGTGCTATGGATGGTCGCGAGTGGTGTAGCTATGTTCCGCTTCCCTACTATAGATACATTGCTTAGTTCGAGCTGCGCATCTTCTACATAGCTTAGTATCAGTGGAAACGGTCACATAGTTTCACAGCATAGCTATTACATCCTTGCAGCATAGCTGCATAGCACATCTCTGGTGGAAAAGCAGCCTAACGCTTATGCGACACACTGAAGCTGGATATTACACTAGTGCGACATGAAGAATTAACATATGTTAGGGCACCCTGGCAGGGACAGGTTAGGTTAGAAGGCTAAGGCGGGAGCGAATCAGCCCCCCTAGCCAAGTTGCAAACGATAAACGTGAACGCTTAGTAATCTCCAATAGATTTTCAACTTTATACCTAAGAGCATAAAGTTGAAAATCTATTAAAGACTACTGAGCGTTAGCGACCGGAACGAACGAAAACACTATGTAATCTTCAATAGATTTTCAACTTTATATCCAATAACATAAAGTTGAAAATCTATTAAAGACTACTGAGAGTTTACGTTTATCGTTTGTGACTTGGCTAGGGGGGCAGAGTAGAGCTCCACAACGTACTGTCGAATTACAGTACTCACACAAGTAGGTAGTATTCACACCATTGTTTGTCGCATTACCGTAGTGTCGCACTACCGTAGTGTCAAACAATATTTTGTTACAACAGCGTGATTTCGAGCTTCAGTGTGTCGCACAAGCGTGCATTCGAAATAAGGTGAGTCGCAGTACAATTTTGTCGTACAAGCGTTAATCGCATATCCATATATCGAGCTCATGTACTACTCTCGATACTTTTAATCCCGGGAGTATGTTTCCTTAGGATAATTTTCACGCGGACAAAGCAGCTGGCTGGAGCAAGTAATAATATACTATTAACGTACCGCAACGTGAATGTATTCAAAAGATTACAAACAGTTGAATACATATTTCAGGACGCTATCAAAAGGATTTCCTGTGACACGTGTCCACAAAGTATATCTATACGATACGAATTCCATGAATTACAATATTTTCGTTTGACTATGTAGTTTCCTGAACAAAGTTATCTCCCTCTGTCATCATTCACACAGGATCCCGAAGTTTTTATAACACAAATTATGCGGAATATCAATGAGAATTCACGGTAAAATAATTTTAAAAGAATTTCTTTTGATATGATTATTTCGCTCGTGTGGCCAAGTAATACCCGAAAAGTTAGTTGGATATGATTGGAGTAAATTCGTAAAGGAAAATTAAAAGACTTATTTGAAAGAGTTTTAAATCTTTTAATACAATGCTAACAAAACTTTTAATTCAAGAACAACTCATTGACTAAATAATCTCAACTTTGATGGCACGGTTGGCGCAGTGGTTGAGTAATTGGCTGCTATGTTGCGTATCGCAGATTCGATTCCCGCATGAAACAAAATATTTGTATGACCTGCAGAAAAAAATATCCGGGTCTGGGGGAGTTGTGCATGTAAGGTTAAATGATTGATGTTTGTAAATACACTCATGATACAAGAAAGAAGCATTGAATCAAAGGCAAGGATTTTACATTCAAAAATTAATATTCAAAGTTTCAGATTCAGTACTTAACTAATTATAGCATGCAGAAATGCAAAAAAGAATATCAGTGTGTATCTCTCTTTGAATTACAAGCATGTTAGTCATGTAAAAGGTATGTATGGAAAAATCCATTTGTAATGTTACCGAGATTTCTTCCAGGGCCGTAAACATCTCATCATTGAGAATTCATTCATACGGACACGGAAAATGGATGGCAATGTAACCGCTAGTATTGTCATCTTTATAACACAGACATATTCTTTAGAACCAAGATATTCTTAAGCGTAAAGAAAAGGCTTTACGTAAATAAGGGTATGATTTCAATTTCAGATCCTTTTATAACGTATCAAAAGGTCTAGATGTCTAAGAAATTTGTTACACAACAATAAGCAATAAATTATGGAATAATTTAAATACATTCTTTGTAGGTAAATATTCTACTTACATATGTTTTTATTATGCACAAGGTCTTTAAGCTCTTTATTATAACGACCAGCAAAATATGTTTCAACAATTACGAATGAAGTAAACATTAATAATGGATTAGTTCTGTGTTAGTGACGTCACAGTTGACGCAGCGGTTGAACGAATCCGGGCCTTTGTACAGGCCAAGGTCCGGAGCGAGAAGGAGTGGCAGGCGGTCGCCTCTTTCTGCGAAGCAGTAATGCTAGCAAAGGAGGAGGCCGCACGCGTGAATCAACGGTCCTCACGCTCCAACCGCCGCCGAGAATCCGATCCCGATTTCCGGCCAACGTAGGCGCGGGCTTGCGGACGGCGAGCAGTGGGTAGTTCGCCGTCCGAACGTCCGGTAACCGTCCGGACCGAGCCCAAGTAGTCGACGGCACGTAGTGTGTTCCACGCGTGCCTCAAGGAGATGTCAGCAACTGTAGGGGCCCAGCAGGGTCGAAGCCTACTGGGGCCAAAAATCTGATTCTGAAAGAAAGACTCGGCCCTGGTACGAAAGGCAACGAAGGAACAGGAGTGGGTTTTTAGTCAGTAAAAGTCTGACACTATCTCCCGCTCCGCCCCAAAAGCGGGGGCTGTCATTTGATGATTTTCCCACCGAAAAAAAAAGTGGTTGAACGACTGGCTGCTTCGCTGTGTGTCGCGGGTTCGATTCTCGCACGGAGAAAATATTTGTATGGCCTACAGATGGGTGTTTTAGGTTTGGTTATCTTATAAACGTGAGTTAACATGTTTGTGCACCCACGATACAGGAATCATTGCTAGTGTCGGGCATTGTTTTTATAAAAAAAAAACAAAATGGTCCAAAGGGAATTCCCGACATTGTCTAGCACCTTAGCAAGTGTCATGCAAATTCGGTCAAATATTAAGACGTGAAACAGACAGACAGACGCTCTGGGAGATCAATTGCATGTTGCGACTCTTCCGTATCTCAGGAAATACGGTAAGGCGTTGGTCCCAGCCGTCTTTTGAATATATTTGATGGTCGTTGCGAACCAGAATAATAGAAGCAACAAGAAATATATTATAACTAGATGATTTTTGTAACTCATAACTTAAAGGAGTGGCCATGGAGTTTCCTGCTTCTTCTTCTCCATAGAGATCTACGTTTTGGAACATGCTATAAGTGTCACTTTTTTGACTGATCGGCTTTTTGACATTTCAGAAGTTCATTCATTTTGAGAAAAAGCCAGAAATAAAACTGGACTGGAACTGAACAGGACTGGATTCACTGGATTGTGGAGAGAAGAAAGAAATGGGACGATAACTTGGTCAAAGCATCTGGCAAAACCTGGACTAGACTGACGTGGAAGAGAGAGGATTGGATAGTGTTAGAGGAGGCCTTCGCCAAAGACACGCGGAATAAAATAAAATAATATTAAAACATTTGTTAACAAAAAACCGGGTACGAGTCAAAATCGCACACGAAGGGTTCCGTACCATTATCTATACAATATTAGACACTATATTATAAACCTTTTTTTAGTTTTTAGTATTTTTTGTTATAGTGGTAACAGAAATACATCATCTGTAAAAATTTCGCATCACGGACAATCAGTTTAGCTATCACGGTTCATGAGATACAGCCTGGTGACCCACAGACGGACAGAGGAGCCTTAGGTTCCGTTTTTACCCTTTGGGTAAGGAACCTTAAAAGTAAGGGATTCTAAAAGAAGGCTATAAAATATGGATTGTGGAGATCAGATAGTAAGGCTGGAAGCTGATCCTAACGTAGCACATAAAAGGCTAGGCTTGATTGATTACAGTACGTGTTCTGGCGTCGTTTACAAGGACTCAATGCTTTTCTCATAAAACCTAATATATGTAAAGACTCTTTTCATAGATTTAAACCACATTTTGAGGGTAGCTATGAAAAAAATTATTAAAATCTTCATTATTTAATTAGGATATTATTTTTGCTAACTACCAAGTATTTTTTTTTAAGTGGGAAGTCATCCAATGTCTTCTCCCGCTCTAGGGCGAGGCGAGAGGGCGTGTCAGACTTTTACGGACTAAAAGTCATGGAACTGCCAAGTATTTTGGCACACGGAATGCGGTTTTGCATAGAAACATAATTCCCTCTTTTCACCTCCTTGTTGAATTTCCAAAAACTTATTCTTAGTGCTTGCTTACTTGTGCAAAATTTCACGTTCCTAAGCTTAGTAGTTATGGCTATGCGTTGATATGTCAGTCAGACAGTTTCTTGTTTTATACCTTTAGTACCTATACATGACATTTGACAAACGTCCAATCACAATAAATTCCACATGTAGGTACTTAAAACAAATGCCAATCGACACGTACCTAAGTCCTACACAAATTGTTCTACATGTGAGCCATTAGCACCCGCCTCGAGGCTGCTAAAGCACCTTAGTCGAACACTGTAGCGACAAATTGCTAACCACATCGTTATCGGACAAATGTTCTCAACAAACGACATTGTCTGTAACAATTAAGTATGGAAATTGTACGTCAAACACGTCTTGAGATCTATGTAGGTAATTTTTTTAGGACGAATGTGAACTTAGGTGCAAATGAATAAAATCATTAATAGATTACAATGAAAAGAATTGTTATCTACGTTCTCTTCCAAGACAAGGTAGTTTACCAATGTGCAAAATTTGTTTTTTTTCGTTTGAGCGTGATATCTTCTAAACCAGGCCACTTTTAACTAGTTTGTTAGCTAGTTTTAAGATTGCGTCATTTGTTTTGTTTTTTTTTTTGTTTTTTTTGTTACATTTTTGTGTTTTTGTCGTGTTTTGTTTTTTTTCTGTTTTATAATGCCAATAGCTGATACCAGCGGCTTCACCTGCATGATAGTAGAAAAGTATTCTAAGGTATCGGACTCCCGGAATAAAAAGTATCCTGTATGCTATTCCAGGACTAGATCTACCCGAGTACCAAGTTTCATCGAAATCCGTTCAGCCGTTCAAGCGTGAAGAAGTTACAAACATACACACACACTCACAAATTTTTGCCTTTATAATTATTAGTGTGATAGTGTGAATTAAACGCTTCAACTCAAAAAATATCCGAATCGGTTTATTCCAAAGCGCACCCCTCAAAGACAACAGCAACACAAAGGCATGTCACGTCACACATCACATCCCTAGGGATGTAAAGCACTGAAAATACCAACCAACTTTGTACGATTTGACGAGCCGCAGGGATAGCTGCGAGATTGACGACCGCCGCACTGAACACGCCCCGGGGAAGGCATTCTACTCACTGCGATGTTTAGACATGTGATATCGGAGCTGAGATATCGTTACCCAGCAATAACTTATATAATACAGCCCTTTTAGAACATCGTACCCGTCATATCGCGGCGAGGTTGTGCTAATTTTGAACTTTTCTGAACCTCTGGAAATCCATAAATATAAAAGACATCATGAAAAATTATTTTATTAAAATTGACTATAACACCAATCGCTGAGTAAAAATCCAAACATGATATAAATTAGTTGGCTCGATAAATGAAAATCATGATTCTGATCCTAACTTACGATTTCAAACGTGTATGTACGAGGTTTGTATCTACGAGGTTTCGTCACGGAAATATTTGAAAATTACATAAAATAATAAAGCTGGTTTTTTAAAAGGGTCTGGCAAAAACGAAAATCTTAAATAGAACGTTACTGTTTTTAGGGTTCCGTACCTCAAAAGGAAAAAACGGAACCCTTATAGGATCACTTTGTTGTCTGTCCGTCTGTCTGTCGGTCACGACCCTTTCTGACATGTCACAAAAAACGTATATTTCGACTCTCAAGGAAATCAAAATTCATAGGGTACTTCCCGTTGACCCAAAATCCTGAAATTTGGCATAAAGCAAGGTCTTATAGCACATGTATAGGAATAAATCTGAAAACAGAAAAATTTGTTGTTAAGTCACAAAAAAAAAACTTTTTTTTGCGATTCGGAAAAATCTTCGAGATTCCATTCAACTAAATCAGAGAATTGAACTATTTACATATGTAAGTTTGTACGGCACCCTCTGTGCGCGAGTCCGACTCGCACTTGCCCAGTTTTTTTTATAACAAATAACAGCGCTGTGTCGGGGCCGCGAAGTCGACATAGACCCGGGCCAGGACCAACGAAATACTCTGTGACTACAACCAGCTCTTAACTAATAGATACTCGTAATAAAAACAAAAAAGGAACTCACGCTAAAATGTTCACCGTCGCTGCTGCTCTGATCCAGTTAAAAGATCCGCCTGTTTACAAATGGTTGTTTGGATACGCCCAGGGACTTGTTTTTAGAGTTAAATTGAGCTCGGCTTAAAATAATGACGGAATTTTTCCTAAGAAAACATCGCGAAATGGTTTTAAAGGATTCAACGTTGAACAACAGTTTTACAGTTTTAGTTGTGACTTTGTTGACTCAGATAAAGCGTTTGTCAAAAACATTGTTACCCGAATCTAGACAATTAGCAGTAACAAGAGTAACGACAAAATACAAGGAAGATGAAGAGTTCCTCTTAAGGGGAATGATACAGGGTCGCTAGTGAAATTCAAATTTTCGTAAGTTTTTTGCGTTTTGCAGGTAAGTGTCAGCGTGGTGTGGCGTGGCGTGGCGTGTGTTAGTGTGGTGTGTGTGTATGTTCAATAAAATATGATTTGCGGCCGTAATATATGTCATCATCATAATCATTTCAGCCGAAAGACATCCACTATTGGACATAGGCCTATGTAACATAATTATGTCGATAGAGGTAGGCTCTACCCGCCTGGGCAGAGCACCGCCGTGACCTCGTGGGGGCGATCAGTGGCAACGATCTCTCGCGCCGGTCCTTGGTACAGGCCATGATCCGAAGTGAGGAGGAGTGGCAGGCGGTCGTCTCCTTCTGCGAAGCAGTAATGCTAGCAAAGGAGGCGGCAGCACTTACACGCGCGATGGCGTGGCCCTCACGCCCCAGCCGCCGTGATCCGGATCTCGATTTCCGGCCACCGTAGGCGCGGGCTTGCAGACGGCGAGCAATGGGTAGCACGCCGTCCGACCGTCCGGTAACCGTCCGGACCGAGCCCAAGTCATCGACGGCGCGTACTAGGGTAGGGCGTAGGGGCCCAGCAGGGTCAAAACCTACTGGAGCCAAGGGTATGAAAGGAACAAGAGCGCGGGATGTCATTGGATGATTTTCCCAAAAAAAAATGGAACATAATATGTCGCTTTACGTAATTAGTTCGTCTTACCCTATAAAATGGCTATTTCACGAAAAAGTCATTTAATAGGGTTAGACGAACTGAGAGGTTTGTATTAATGATTTTTAGGGTTCCGTACCCAAAGGTTAAAAACGGAATCCTATAACTAAAACTCCACTGTCCGTCTGTCGGTCACCAGTCTTTATCTCATGAACTGTGATAGCTAGACAGTTGAAATTTTCACAGATGATACATTTCTCTTGCCGCTATAATCATACAAATACTGAAAACAGGATAAAATAAATTGCGTATTTAAAGTTATACGGTACCTTCCGTGCGCGTCCGACTCACACTTAGCTGGGTTTTATGATTATCATTCGGTAAATAAATATATATTACACCTTGACACAGACCTGCAAAATGCAAAAAACTTATAAAAAAATAATTTCGTGTCCTACCTTCGAGCCTCCCCCTTAACTTGAAAAAAAAAAAACAAGTTTAGCATTGGCTTTTAAATTCTTGTTTGTAAATCGCTTCTCATGTGCTCCTTCAACTTTTCACATCGAGCTGTCAACGAAAAGTGTCAGAATAATAAATTGGTGACAGACAGGCGCTAATGTTATTACCTATAATATTCAACCTTGCTTCAATTTATACAACCTATTGGAATATATAGTTAGGAAAAAGGTATGTGGGCGTATTTACTCGTTTAACCTTCTACGTAACCTTATCACACAAATATTATAGACATGAAAATTTGTGGGTATATTTGTATGTTTGTAACTTCTTTACGCTCGAACGGCTGAACGGATTTCGATAAAACTTGGTACACGAAACGGTAAACAGATAATTTTTATAGATTTTGAGTACATACTCCCGGGATTAAAATTATCTATTTACCGTTTTTAACATTCCCTTGAGATAATTTTCAACTATCACACAGACGAAGACGCTGGCAGCAAATAGGTTTATTACATGTCAACTCAGGCTAATTATTAAACGTTCTTTATTCTTTTATTATTTATTGTACACACAAAAAAAAACTCAACCTTAATACATTGATTTGACAAATTGTGTACAAAGGCGAGCTTAACAATGAGTTTTCTCCCAGCAAACCTTTGAGAGACAGAGAGAGATCACATTCGAGGGTAGGATCCAGTATACAAAATAAACCTACATAAATACGTCTATAATATATATATATATAACGTACAATAAATGTAGCTATTTCACAAACATACTCACAACTAGAGTTAATATTGTAGTCACACGTCAGATTCAGAGCAATCGGAATGAAAAATATTTACCTACTTATCTTGCTGTTTTATTTACTGGTTACATTTACTTACATGTAAGAATCTTTCATAGACAACATAAAACATTTTCAAAGCAATATGACAGTATAAAAATATTCTCTTTTCCTTTTCCATGTAAATTTCCTTTAGCGGGTGTCGGAGAGCAAGTGTGTGTTATTTAGTCGTCACAACATCGATGATGCGAGGACGCGACCCGTGACATATGCATAATTTATCAAAGGAAAGGCCGTGGGTGTCATATTGGCTACAAGGGACACAAGGTCTTGCTGATTATGGACCGTGCTGTATAGAATGCGGGAAGCGGAGTGGAGCGGAGCGGAGCGGACAAAGCTGGGCTGCTGTCATATCTATTGGGATGAGTGACAGTGACATCACAGTGATTGAGTGGCGTGCTCGGAGTGACAGTTCCGCGCAAGTTGACTGGATGTAACTACAGATATCAAGCTGTTGGTGTTTCACTGTGTAGCGTTATCTATGTTGGCACATAGTAACTAAACATTCGAAATCCTACATCGCAGTATTAGAGTTCTCCGCGCGATTAGAAAATCTATACACCGGTCCGAAATCAACTTTCGGGCAGTTACCCAGACCAGACGCAATACCCGCAGCTGGGGCGTGAGGGCCGCGCCATCGTGCGTGCACGTGCGGCCGCCTCCTTTGCAGTAATGCTACTGCTTCGCAGAAGGAGACGACCGCCTGCTACTCCTCTTCGCTTCGGACCATGGCCTGTACCAAGGACCGGCGCGAGAGATCGTTGCCGCCGATCTCCCCCACGAGGACACGGCGGTGCTGTGCTCAAGTGGGTAGAGCCTACCTCTATCGACATATGTTACATAGACCTATGTCCAATAGTGGATGTCTAGTCGGGAGATCTGACCTTTTCAAAGGAGGTTTGCGGGACTTTACCCCTGTTTTGTTTACCTCTAAACTGTATGTTATGGTGAAAGATTTACACTTACTGAAAATAATATCTGTTCAGTAGCTATCAAAGCATTCTTGTATGAAGATTGGGTTTAACCTCCTCGTGTCGTTGCACCATGAGCAGCTCTGTGTTACGTGAGGATAGCCCAGGGTGTGAATGTGTGAGGTACAATAGTAGGTAGAATGAACTTTTTTTTTTAAATGGGATCATCAAATGACTTGTCCCGCTCTAGGGTGGTGCGAGAGGTCATATCAGACTTTTACTGATTAAAACCCACCAGTGTCCTTCAGTTGCCTTTTGCGCTCCAGGGCCACGGTAACTCTTTCAACCGTTCCCGTAGTCCAGGTAGAGTGGTCTGACGTCGTGAGATATTCTAACCGTTTGGTGTAATCTAGAAGTGTGATGCTGGCGACGCTTGCGGGACGCCCATGTCCAGCAGTGGACATCTTTCAGCTGAAATGATGATGATGCCGATTACACTAGACAAGATTCCTCCCCGCTTTCCGCGTAGCATCTCCCTTACTTAGTAAGACGCTGAACCGCGCTTCACTCGCAAATGTGGCCGGTACCGCTCGTTAGCACCGCGCCGCAACCTATTAACTCGGCACACTAATTATTTAGAACGTGTATCCACACGTATTTGTGTAGCCCTCCTCCCAGTAACTGGGTAATATTGACGCGTCTCATTAACTTGTTAAGTATTCATGAAGTGCTGCATAATGTGTTGCTTACGTCTCTTACAAGGTTAGTTTAAGGTGGTGTTGTTTAGACAGCCATCTTGTATCCTTTTGTAACTAGATCAGAATCTCTTGTGCACTAAATTCAACTTCAAACTCAACTCTTCATTAATAGCAAGTATTAACAGTAAGAAAAAAAAAAAGTTCTAAATAGAAGAATTTCTTCGCAGCATGACAGAAACTGGTAAAAGTGAAATAGAGAGAAGAAGAAAAAATGCACTATGGTCCATTTTTTAATCGATGATAATGATTTGATAGATTTTTATTAAAGAGTCACTTGTTTTATTACCGATAAACTCGTATTTAGTATGTATGTATTTATGTACCTATCTATTTTAGTGTTAGGTATGTACTTTTTTTCACCAAGTGCAACCCCATTTTTTGTCCAGGCAATCTACAGAGATTGCCATCATCAATGGACAGCCATTGCAGGTTGCGATCGCAGAATGCGATAAGGCTGCCAACTGCATGGTTTAAGTTTAAGGTTCAAATTGTATTATATATTATATTGGTGTATAATAAAACATAAATATAAATGAATAAATAATTAAAGTGATGTCACTATTTTCGATTTTAAACACCGGAACTTTTAATAATTTAATCGTTAAGGAAAGTAGGATTTATTTCTAATTATTTATTATTAGTTTTCAAATCGAAGTCACTGATAATAGTTTTAATAAAGTTGTTACAATGTGTCAGTAATTGTACTCTGTGCTCTGCCCGTCTGGGTTATAACCAAATTTTGACAAAAAAATAAAATGGCACAACTTTTGCTGGACTTTCAATTAAATTAAATTATTTTATATATATTATATAAATTATTTTATATAATATATATTATACAACATTATTTTTAGTTTATGTGAAACCTGAATATAGTTTGTTCAGAATCAGTAACTGAATGGATTCCAATAGTTTTTACACCATGTTATATTTTTTCCCAAAAATATTTAAAAAGGTCTCAAGTTGGACACCACCGACACTAAGTACAACACAGGTCACGGCAGGTCATAGCGGGTATTAGGCGCCAGCAAACAGCTGGGTGCAAGTGCAAAACAACCCCTCAGTCGCCTGGATGGCCCGGTGACTATGTATTTTTGCTGACATAACAAGCTTATAAGTTTGTGATTTTTCATGATACTGTTATGAAATTTTGTACATAGATTCTTTACATAAAAATACTAAACACGTGTTTTGGGTTTCGCATATACTAAAACTAAGGTTGTATATATTATTATATAACATATATTATATAATACTATATAATATTATATATATGTACATATATAAAATATTCTATTATACATTTTATTTTATGAATTAGACATTTTTATCTGTCTCATTGCTCTCATTAAATACAAAAGCTGACCATAATTAGTTCCAAAAGTTGCGGTATCTCACTATTTATGAAATGGAAAAAACATGCAACATTCGAAACGTCAATACATTATCTCTGATTAAAAACTGGGCTTTAGATTCAACAACAACATAAGTATAGTCCTTCTGACTAAAGTCTTTCATTCGTTCACAATAGCAAATCTCAGCACAGAGCAATATGCGGGAAGGTTTGCAAGAGTTGCCGTGGCCCTAGAATGCAAAGAGCAAATGAAGGTACAGTCAGGGGTCAAAAGTGTAGTTGCACTCTACCAATGCTAAAGTTTCTAAAATTTCTTTGTAGTAGAAGTTTCATAGTCCACAACTAGTTTAATCAATACTATAGATTCTATGCTACAAATTAAATCAGGCATCAACCATTGACCCACTTCTATAAAGGCATTTTAGACCCTTTAGCATTGATGGAGTGCAACTGCACTTTTGACCCCTGACTGCACATAGGTGGGTTTAGTCTGACACACCCTCTCCAACACCAGACAGGAGAAGCGAAGAATTGCACAGACTACCAATCGATGCAGATTCTGTTATAGTGGACAAGAGTGTTTAGTTCTTCTCGACAGTTACTGTGTAGTCGATTAACCTAGATTTAAGCAACCCTTATTGACAAAGAGTTTCGAATGTCATCTCAGTAGGTCAGTCTGATGAAAGGACCTAGTCCTTCTCGAAAAGCAAACTGCGAGATTTCTGAATAGCATCAGCGTGATTCCTGTCCCCAAACGAAAAATTAAATAAGCTAAATAGTACCATGTTAAAGAAACATTGTACAAAAAAGGTTACAAAAGAAGACCCACTTAAAATATTGCAGTCATAGAATGTCGAGTAGATGCTGGTTGAAATTGTGGGGAAATTCTTGTGAAGCATCCTTCTAATAAGGAAAATGTTGCAAACATTTTAAACAAAGACTCCGTGGGCATACAGGGACGTATTCCGAAGAACAACCTTATTTTATGAAAGAGGCTTATAAAGTATCTTTATAGCTAGCTTAATATAATTAAAGTGGATATTTAAACAGTCCGACCCAAATAAATTTTCCCAAATTAAACAGCCATAAATATACATACGAGTGTGTTCATACCAATACGTACCGCGCACCGCATTAAACCTGTCTCATTCATTATTTGTTATGTTCTACATAATCAATTATAACAGGATAAACCAATTAAACACGATTATCATAATAACCATAACGGACATCTCATATTATTGAATTACTTTGTAAATAATGACGTTACATATCTCAAATTGTTGCTAATATATTTATAAAATAAAATCGTCATGAACATTAATATTGATAACAACGATATATACGAATTTTAATTAAAGGTACCTGCGACCTATAAGACCAGAAAATGAGACATTCTGAGGACCTACCATGAGCTCTTAACGCTATCCATTTTACGACGTAAACTGAACTGTTAAAAGGATGAAACCCTAAAAGGTGTGTAGCTTCATCGTTCTTTCTCGCTCGCACGTCTGATATTTCACACGTCATGGTAAGGCAATGGTAAATGGTAAGGTCATACATAAATAATCTATGCTACGCGTAGCTACGAAAGTCTACGCGATGCTACGCTTACCTACGAAAGTCTACGCGGTGCTACGTGTAGCTACGAAAGTCTACGCGGTGCTACGCCTCTACACCTGCGGCATTCTACACACATTTTTCTCTTTCCAATAAAGGACAAGGTACGAATTCATGAACTTGATGTCCAACGAACGTTATGTAACGAGGGCACCCTCCCAACGCGCTTACCTCAAAACCCCACCAATCATTATGATTTAAAAGACCTATCCTACCGTAGTATGTGACCCAGATTCTGCACCTACACCCCTTACTGTAATCTGTAATAGATTAACGTTACCTCGTTTGTGCTGGCACGTCTGAAATCTACTTTTTTGCTGAATCAACGCGCGAATATTCGTGTTCTATCTCAGTTCCATCAACGTCAATACATAGGGGCTTATGTACGTACGCAATACGCTCGTCAAAACTCACAAATATAAATATTTCCAGCGTTTATGGTGGAAACGTTTATGGGCCTTTGCGTTTCCTTTAATATTTGTTTGTATATTTTTAACAAAACCCCAAAAAAAAAATGAAACTGTTATGTACAGTTTTTTGGTACTCAATATTTTACTGTATAACAACAACAACAGCAACAGTGGACTTGATCCTATAATCCGATGAAAATAACTCTTTTATGAAGGTACAGGCAGCACGATAGCACTGCTTCCGAATTGAGCTTATATGCTCCTAAAAATAAAATTATCATAGCTCCACAGTGACAGAATAAAAATTAATGGAACCCGAGATGATGGGAACACCATGTCTGTAATAGTGAGCAACGCAAGTTTCGTAAAATCCGTTCTTAGCGGATGTCTACACCCTATAAGGAACCTGCATGCAATTTTAAGTTTGTAGGTGTTATAGTTTCTGAGATTTTGTGATTAATCAGCGAGTGATATTTCGCTTTTATATAATATAGATTCTCGTGTCACAGTGTATACCGAACTCCTTCGAAACGGCTTGGCTGAGACTCTTCGTTTTATTTTATTTTTATTTTACCTATATGGCAGTACAACGATTACCGGGTTAGCTTAAATAAAAAGCAAGAGCTACCATCACCCAAAAATCCCCCATATAATCAAACTCATTTAACATATAGAAACAAATCGATCGCATGTCTGGCCCGCTTCCATTTCCCAGGTTTCACACAGCTAGCTGAATTGAGGCGGAATCCATTCCAGCTCCTGACAATCGGTGTCGGTACTCGGTAGGCCGCGGCCTATCCCGTACCAGTACGCTTTGCTAGCCAGCCGCGGGGAAAATCCCTGTGTTTTTATATTCGAAATCTTTTTGGGGCTTACGTACACATCATGAGAATAGATCGCCGTAGCTGTGGAAGCAGGATTGATGGGCTAAAGTTGTGATAGCATAGTACCTAGGTAGTACAATTTAATGGATATTTTGACTATATTTTTGTATTCGCTATGTGCTGTTTAAATTACCCTTTCAAGCAGGGTCGAAACCCGCTAATTTCGCGGGATTTTCTGAAAAGGAAACCCGTAGTCTTAGAACGCAAAGGGCAAAAAAAAGGTGTGGTTTTAGTCAGTAAAAGTGTGACACGCCCTCCGGCTTCACCCAAAGCGCGAGAAGTTATTGGATGATTTCCCACTTTAAAATGGTCTAGAAATGTTGCCTATAAAACGCCCTTATTGGTGACATATTTTGTAGGTTTTAGTTTTTGGTAATACTTCGGAAAAATGTATATTTCATCGCTAAATAAGAATAAGAATAATGTTTATTGTTCATTGTTACTATAAATAAAGAATACCTTAAAACTTAAAACATAATGATTAATATTGTCTGTACACAACTAATTAGTAATTATACACATATTTGGATGGTGGTCCCCAAACTAGGTAGAACCTGTATCTTGGGGACCTGAGTTCAGATAAATTTAATTTAAAATAACATTGTATCGGGCGGACGTGTAGAAATTCGGTTTTTTATATTTAGTAAAGAGGTTGTTGTAGACAACAAGAAACAACAAAATGAATAATAAAAAGAATTAATAAATAGATGTTAAAGAAATAGTTACAAATTGTGACCATTATAATAGTTATGTGACTATGAGTGTTCAGCGACAGTATGTTGTGTTGTTCTTATGTGTTTGCAAGCATTAGCGACGGGTTAACAACACCATTTTCCACCTTCACCATTTACATTTAAGTTCCACGTAATAGTGACGACCCCAATGCCATCTACAGAAAATCAAAAGGAAATTCCAGATTACTCAAGCTTGACTGACTTCACAGGTATCAAAGCGTTGGTATTAAAAGCTTATCTATATTATATAAAAAAAATCGGGCAAGTACTAGCCGGACTCGTGCACTGAGGGTTCCGTACAAATTTACCTATGAAAACAATTCAATTTCCGAATTGAGTTACGAATATTTTTCCGAACCGCAAAAAATTTTTTTATTGTAACGTAACTACAAATTTACACTTTTCAGATTTTTTCCTATAATTGTGCTATGAGACCTTGCTTCATGCCAAATTTTGGAATTCCAGGTCAACGGGAAATACCCTATGAATTTTGATTCCCTTTAGAGAGAGTCGAAATATACGTTTTTTGCGACATAAACAGCCGTATCTTTTTTTTTCATTAACTCAGAAATTTGATTTTTTCACAGCTTCAAAGGACCACAGGTTTTAATTTCAACTCGATAGCTCCACGCGTTCCTGAGATAAAGGGTGTTGACATAGGAAAACATCTGGAAACTGTAAATTTCTAGTTACGTCATAAAAAATACTTTTTTTGCGATTCGGAAAAATCTTCGTAACTCAATTCGGGAATTGAACTGTTTACTTAGGTAAGTTTGTACGGAACCCTCAGTGTGCGAGTTCGACTCGCACTTGCCTGGTTTTTTTTTTGTTTCAATAAGTTGTGTGTGTGTTAATTTACTAATGAAATAATTCAATTGAGACAGTCACCACGTTAGTTTTCATTTAAAAATTGCAATAATAGTTTTGCTTTGAAAGCACTTCGTTTTAATATCACTTATTTCCGATTTCTACTGCTACTATTTCCGGCAAGGAAATTGAAAGTAAATACCCTAACATGCAAATATTACATCCACAATTTTAATTTCCAATTCCGCAGAAAAGCAATCAAACTCTGCGTCCTCGGAAATTTAATTTCCCACCGCGTTCCCGGTCCCTTTTGGCACTCGGATTTTTCTAAAACTTTTCGTAATAAGCATATACATACCTACCTAATAATATTCTCTTAGGGTAGACATTCGAGATACCGCGCGTCATCGCCTAATATCGCGTGGTACAATATTAGCGGTCGGGTGGAAGCTTTTAGAACGAAATCATTGTCAATGAAATTATATTTGGTTTCACTGAAGGGTTCCGCCACATTTGAATGCAAATACCCAACCTTTTGGTCTGGAAGTTTCTTTTATCTGTGTCGTATTTGTTTTTATTATTTTTCCCCCAATAGATAAGTGATTCTCACTTTGAATGTGTTGTAAAAAGGGTATTTGGATCTGTGAAATAAGTTCTTTTAAGTCTAAATGTGAAAATAATGACTCTCGCTTCGAAAACGACTGAATTAGAGGCAAACGTAACTCATGTCTAAATACACCTACAAGAACAAATGAACGGATAAACGTTAAAACCGCAACTACGAAACCTAACATCAGTGGGTAAGTTCGACCAGTTATGTAGATCCCTCGAAGTCCCCGTTACCGGTTCACGAACCAAGAAAACAAACAACCTTTTTAGGTCAGACGGAACTGGAGTTAATCGAGTCGGTAGTGTGCTCCTGTTCCCTACTAATCAGTGTATTTGTGGGAGGGTTGTTTATCTGGTGGAGAAAACAGAATCAATCAATTCATCACGCTTTGACTTCGGAGATTACCCTCATAAGTAACCCTTTATGGTGTGAGTCGATCATTGTTCGGTAGGCCGTTAAGCTTTTGCGATTTCGATTGCAAAATTGTAATAGTAAGTGTATATGTATATCTTTTTTAATGTTTTTGGCTTGGATACAAAGTCCTTTAAGCCATGTCTTCTTATGGAGCAGTTACTTTAAATGACATTAGAATGCTGATGTAACACATCAGCAGTATTTGCAGTATTTGGCAGCAAATGTATCGAGTCGGCCTTCTCGGCAAGCTTTGTTGAGATAGTCAATACTACAATAAAATTCTCACCTCCATTTTGCAGATATCGGGCCTGTATCAATGATCCCGCATATTGTATAGTTATTTAAACACTTGAGATACAAAACTACACAAATTTTACGTCACAATATGTGAACTTACAGAGAGTGAAATATTTTTTTTATTTAAACCGGTAGTTCCTGAGATTACCGCTTTCAAACCAACAAACTCTTCACCTTTATAAAAATAAGTATTAATAGGAAATCTGAGAAGGCCTGAACTTTTTTTGGGGTGGGAAATCAATAGAAGCCACTAAAAGTTAACAATAAATTTATATTCAAGCAATATTTTCACATAAGTCCTATCCAAACATTTAGTTTAAAACATATTGTAGTGTTGTGTGGAAATTAATCTCACAAAGTGTGTCGGGTGAGATATAAAGGTTTTCACCCCCCTTGGTTGCCACATAAACAATTTTCCTGTGTGGTTTCGCTCTCCAATGACAATATGATATTCGCCTGTATTTACTTTCGTAAAATATTTTATACAAAACAACAAAAATTAATGACACTAGAAAGAAATCTGTTTCTTGAAACAGTATCAAAATTGGTTAATAAATGAAGCAGCAACTAGCATTTCAAATATTAGTATGAAGAAGAGTGGGTGCGTGGAGTGAATATCTCACTCTCTCTTTTTTACCCACGTATTCTAATGACAATGACGTCACAATTCAGTATCTGCATCCTTATTCTGATAATTGACGTTTTGCTCTTCCATCAGATTTGAATGATTTCTAACTTATTTACTCGTAATATTTAACGGATTTGAAAAGTTCTTTCCTTTTGCGATTTTGGATAAAGATACTTTTTGATACTAATAAATACTCAGTAATACTTCACTGCGTCCGACAGATGGAAACCGACTCATATGTACCATATTTCGACCCGCAGAAGCCAACGCTGTGTTAATTGTGCTTTAAATATTACTCAAATGAGAAAACATTCTTTGGAAGTTGCTGAAATCCGTGATCTGTGATACAATAATGGATTTATCCACGGCAGGTAAGAACTATTTAATTTGTACCAATACATAACTAATAAAAATAAAAATATGATATAAAATACTACAGATGTTGATGTTGAATGATACTTGTTGATGAATAAATAAACTAATACTTAGAAGCCACCATAATGTTTTTAGACGCTGTTCTAATTTTAAACGATGAAGAAAATTATTAACCAAATGAATATAAAAATGAAGCAGCAACTAGCATTTCAAATATTAGTATGAGGAAGAGTGGGTGCGTGGAGTGAATATCTCACTCACTCTTTTTTACATACGTAATCTAATGACAATGACGTCACAATTCAGTATCTGCATCCTTATTCTGTTACTTGACGTTTTGCCCTTCCATCAGATTTGAATGATTTCTGACTTATTTAATATTTAACGGATTTTAAAAGTTCTTTCCCTTTGCGATTTTGGATAAAGATACTTTTTGATACTAATAAATACTGAATAAAGTAGCCTATTCATTACTTACGATTGACACCTGACAAAAAACCCTACGACCATTTTCGTCGAGGTGTCCTCGTGTATGTGTGAATAAATAAGTTACCCCTTATTTTTTTGTTTCAAAGGGTTTTGTAAGCCGCCTTTTCAAATTCAAAAAATCAAACTCAATAAGGGTTTTCTGAAATGATGTTACCAGGTGGGAGCACATACACGTCACGTCCAGGCAACTGTCAAAACGCTTATGTTAAGGGTCGCCGCACACGGACCACACGCGATAGCCACAAACGCAACCACGAGAAGCTAGAAGCGGCCACAAAGGAAGCTGAAGCGCGCGATTTGTAGCGTGTGGCAGCCACCGGCGTCAATCATGTGTAGCGAATCCATATAAAATGTTTGAGAACTACAGGAAATATGTCAGCGGCGGCGTTTTGTGGTTGTGGCCGGTGGGTCGTGTACGGCGACCCTTACGACCCTAATGGCGTTAGTTAAATTGACGTCAACGTCATGTATCGTTTTCAAAAGTAGAAGACCTCTTGGCTAAGTGGCTAACTAATGAGTTGAAAATCAGCAACAACAATATTTTTTTATGCTTATAACAATACTAGCTTCTGTCCGCGTGAACGTTATAAAATATCCCATAGAAACATACATACTCCTAGGATAAAAAGTATCCTATGTGCGATTCCAGGATATGGTCTATCCGTGTGCTAAATTTCATTCAAATCCTTTCCATCAAGAAGGTGTAACAAACATACAGACACACACACACACATACATACAAACTTTCGCCTTTACAATATTTGTGTGATGTAATGGTGTGATTGGTATCACACTAATGTCTCTACTCTTTAAAAAAAAACCGTTTTAACCCTAGAATGTAACTTGGAACCAAACTGAAAGAAACAATAAAATAATAATTAGGGGCCCGATGTAGTAGTAGCTATTTTAGCTATTTTAGTAGTAGCTACATTACACCAGACAAGCGGTGAGGTAGTCAAAATACAAATGTCAAAACAGGCCTTTTATTTTTTGACAACTTTATAAAAGGCGAAAGTTTGTGAATGTGTAGGTATATTTGTATGTTTGTTACTTCTTCACGCTCAAACGGCTTAAAGGATTTCGATGAAACTTGGCAAACGGGTAGACCATGTCCTGAAATAAAACATAGAATTTTTTATTTCGGGAATAAGTTGCATTGGGATAATTTTCTACGAGGCCGAAGCCGCTGGTAGCAGGTAGCTTAACAATATTAACGATACATTTACGATAAGTATTGTAGATATTTACTTCGCGACCTTTTGTCTGTGTAGGTGGGTTTAATTTGCATTAATAGCTACGTGTTATTTCATAAATACCTTCCTAATTCTCAATAACAGATCTGCTAATTATTATTACAGTAACAATAAATATATATCACTGATCTATCAATGTCAAGTACATGGTTCGTGTAATCGTAATTTGAATTCTCTGAATAAGAAACAGATATTTTTCGAAACATTTAACACGAAGCTTTTCAAGCCAGACGCATTTCACCATAAACATCATATTTATTAGGGGAATGAAAGGCCAAGCAAATGTAGGTTATATGCCTTTATGAACTGTCTGAGGATCAATTTGAACGCAGATATATTTTATTTTCGCCCCGAGCTCAGTGAGATTATGCATAATAGTTGTAAACTAGCTTGAAATTACTTACCCCTTTGAATGAATATGCAAAGTTTATACAGTTTCGGTAAGAAAATACACGTATCTAACGTAAAATAAAATCATTTACAAGCTAGCCGGGGGGTCCTGGCTATTTTCTGAATTCATTTTGTATAAATGTTTCATCAGCAGTTATATTGGTAGGTTTGTAGAATAGTATTTGTTTCCAGGAATGTAATGTGTTCAAAGAAAAAAAGAAACTCATAACGAACCAGTTAAAATTAGTTTACATTAACTTAGAAGTTGTCACTGTGTCAGATAGATTACAGTACAGCTCACAATCTTTAATTTCTCTAAGCAGGTTATTAAAGAGTTGTGTACCTTTAAACAAAAGACGGGCCTGTTGGTCTAGTGGTCAGTGGCCCTGCTATACCGGAGGTCGTGGGTTCGATTCCCACCCAGGACAGTATCTGGGTGTAATTTATCTATAATATGTATGTATTTAGAAATGTTCTAAATCTCATTCATCATTTCTAAATCTATGTTCATCAGCTGTCTTGTACTCATACCACAAGCTCGGCTTAGTTTGGTACTAAATGGCGTTGTGGGAAAGTTCTGGAATATTATTATTATTCCATTAATTTCTGTATATATTATTTACATTTTTAAATATTTCTTAAAAAAGCATGTTAAAAAAATCATTTAAAAATATAAAAAATAGTAGCCCACCGGCATCGGGAACAGGGTCTAAGCTACCGGTGATCAGGAATCATAAGAAAGAATCTCCTAACAATACGCGCCTTGTCCTGCTTTCTGGATCAGACCCTTGATCCAGCCGCCTAATGAGAGCCTCCTCAGATGTTTCCTCAGATGTTGTTCGAGGCTCTTAGCTATTTAGCCATTGGCTGTTACGACTATCGGCACAATGATTGCTCTATCCACTTCCCACATTTCGACAACCTCGCGAGCTAGGTCAAGATACTTAGTTTGCTTTCTTAGCTTCCACAAGGTGCGCGTCATGAGGGACCGCTATATCAACAATCATTGTGCGACGCTCCAGTCGATCAATCACCACTATATCAGGTTTATTGGCAACAATAGTCCTGTCAGTGATGATAATCCCAATATAATGTGATATTGCCATTGTCGAGAGCTGGGTCGGGCACATACCTATAGTACGGTACTTCTAATTCCACAAGATTGTATTTAAGAGGAAGTTACTGGTGGAAAATCCTGGCTATGAGATTGTGTCTATGCAAATATATTATTATTATTATATAATATAACATAAAATTTCTGTTGCCAAAGTTTTTGTTCTGAATTTTCTTAGTTTAAAACCTTAGGGTCAAAATGTCCCCCAACATGACGCGCAATGCTCAGTGACGCTGCAATGTTGCCCAGTGACCCGCAACTTGCACCCCAATATTTTACGATACATTCTCGTGATGCATGACATGTTGTTGGACAGCGGTGCTCGTCATGTTGGGGGACATTTTATACCCTAGAGTATCTGAGGCTTTAAGATAAATGTCCCACAACATGACGCGCAATGCTCAGTGACGCTGCAACGTTGCCCAGTGACCAGCAACTTGCCCCCCAATATTTTACGATACATTCTCGTGACGCATGACATGTTGTTGGACAGCGGTGCTCGTCATGTTGGGGAACATTTTATCCCCTAGAGTATCTGAGGCTTTAAGATAAATGTCCCACAACATGACGCGCAATGCTAAGTGACGCTGCAACGTTGCCCAGTGACTAGCAACTTGCCCCCCAATATTTTACGATACATTCTCGTGACGCGTGACATGTTGTTAGACGGTGGTGCTCGTCATGTTGAGGGACATTTTATCCCCTAGAGTATCTGAGGCTTTAGGCAGTGGTCCGACCGCCGGCGAAAAAACGACTAACTATCAGCGATTTTCTCTCTCAAGAAACGCACAATAAATGTACATTCCGTGTAAACGAAAGAGATGCATATATTAAAAGTGGCTCTCTGACTGTTCACACTGCCGGCGACGACTCGCTTTACTAGGTTTGTCGCTGAGCGACGAGCTTTCAAAAATAAACTCGCTCAGCGATACTCGTTCAGCGATGCTCGCTCGCTTGATCATTTCTAAATAGCGACAAATCGCTTACGTTGGCCACACTGTGAGCGACCGCGGGCGAGTGGCGCGAATAATCGCTCGTCGCACTTGGACACTCGATTATAGACCGGCGACAAAACTATCGAAACTACACACTCGCTTCCCGCTGATCGCCAACTCGTTTATAGTTTCTAGTTCTACTCGTTTCTCGTTCATCGTCGGCGGTCGGACCACTGCCTTAAGATAAAACTTATGTTGGGGTCTCTTAGGTCAGATGCCCCCATTTCTTTCCTACGGTTTTTGTAAAAGACGATTCAAAGATTATCGATAGGATCGGCAGCAGGTTCTTTCTGCTATTACCTATGCTAAAACGCAACTCATTCACAAAACTTTTCTCACCTGCCTTTGTCCTTTCATTAAACAGCTGTCATTTGAAGAAGTATGTTCTGTGCCATTTCCAGAATAAAGTTCATCTAGGTACCGTAATCACCAATAATCAATTAAAATCACCACTTCTATCACACTAATAATATAAAGATGAAAATTTGTACGTATGTGTGTCATTCATTCACGCTCAATTGGTTGAACTGATCTCGATGAAATTTGGCGCACGTGTAAATCGTGTCCTAGAATAAAATGTAGGATATTTCCTTCATAAAGCTAGGAGGAGATCATAATGTGTAGTGAAATCGTATCTGAGAATATAATTCTCACAAACACTATAGATACTACCGACATCTAAACTCAGATGTATTATATACCTACCTACATATATTTCCTTTGACATCTGAACAAAGAATATTCTTTGCGTATATTTTCAAAGTAGTTTGTGGAAGATAAGGAAACACGGTTGTTATCCTATAAGACGCTGAAACGCTCTTGAAAAGCGAAAGGCGATAATACAGATACACTTACATGTGAGATAACAAACATTTGTTGTTTATACCATGTTATTTACTTAATAACTAACTTGAAAGCTACTCACTCATAGAAGTTTCTCTTTGATGTTAAATTGAGTGGTATTCAGTAGAGGTATACACGTGCTTAATTTTATAATATTCCTACGTAAATTATAAATCTTTATTGCGTAGAATTTCAACCTTCTTTTGAAGGAATAGATAAAACTAGTGACCGACGAAACATGGTTTGTAGCCGAAACCGAATGTTCGGCTCATCTTCCAGTTTCGGCCTTAACCAAAACTAAAACCGAAACTAACGTGGTAACAGAAAAACTATTTAGTTACAATTATTCTTGGCTATATTTTGATACTAGCTTTTGCCCGCGGATTCGCTCGCGTACATAAAATATAGCTTATGTCACTCAGGAATAAAGCAGCTTTCTATCGGTGAAAAAAATTTTGCAATCGGACCAGTACTTTCAGAGATTACCTACTACATATTTTTTATTTTATTAGTGTAGATAAGTAGTTATGCGACATGAATGGATAAAGTGAGAAATGAGTATATTAGGGGAAGTTTGAAAGTGGCGCCAGTGACATAAAAGTTGAAAGGGAATCTTTTATCTTGGTATGGTCATGTGAAGAGGAGGGATGAAGCGCATGTTGCTAAAAGAGTTATGAATTTACATGCGGATGGATGGAGAGGGAGAGGGAGGCCAAAGAAAAGATGGATGGATTGTGTGAGAAGTGATATGAAAGAAAAGGGAGTTAGTGATAGCGTGACGAGTGACAGGACAGAATGGAAGAAAAAAACGTGTCGTGCCGACCCCAAATAAAACGGGACAAGGGCAGGAAAATGATGATGAGATAAGTAGTTAAGCTTAACTAGATACTGCCAGCGGCTTCGCCTGCATAATAGTTAAAAATTATCCCAAGGGAACATACTGCCGGGATAAAAAATGCATCTGTGCTTTACTATTACAGAACAAGGTCTACCGTGTGCCAAATTTCATTAAAATCCGTTTAGCCGTCCATGTGTAAAGAAGTAACAAACATACACACCCTTTTACAAACTGGCGCCTTTATAATATTAGTGTGATTTAATAAGTGAAACTTTCGTGAAATACTGAAAAATCTAATAAATTGACTTTCATAAAAATAATACATAATAATGCATACATAGACGAACAAGTTAGTCAGTATTTAGGTACCTATTAAAACAATTGTACAAAGACGCGAGTTTCGGCCGCGCCCAATATTCGGCACTTGTTGGTCGAAACCAGTTTTTATGGTCGCAACTGGCTGAAAACGAAGCCGAACCTTCGGTCGGTCTCTACATAAAAGCTACTTACTGCGGGAGTCGCAAGACTTATCTCTACTGTCGTCAGGGGCTTTTTTTGGCCTCCCCTTGACAATGGGAAACATAGATATAAGATAAATGAGCAGAAACAATTCATGATCAAAAACTGAGTCAGTTGAATTGATTGGCTGAATCTGATTTGGCTTGAACCCCAATTTTTTCCACTACTTTAACACAAAGCCAAATCTAGTCCCAAAATAATCAGAGCTTGTGCTATGAGTACTAGACAATTGATAAACATATTTTTTCTAATTACATATACATATTATAGTTTAATTACACCCAGACATTGTGGTCAACACACAAACATTTGTCTAGGGTAGGAATCGAGCTCACGACCGGGAGGTCGTAGTGGCCCTGACTGTTATGCCGGGAGGTACAGCAGTCAGGGCCACTAACCACTAGATCAACAGGCCAGTCAAGTGCCATTAAGTGGAAGTCTGATAATACTCTGATAAATCTGTTACTAGCATATCTATACTAGACTCGTATTCCACCAAAAATCTGATCCAAGTAAGTTAATAACACGGGTCGGCAACAAAATAATTGCAGAAAATGTTAATGGGAACATTTGAACATGTTGAATCAAAATTTATCAAGTCATAATTATGATAGCACGTCAAACTTTTATGCAATCAACACATATAAGTAAGGTAAAGCTAAAGAATGACCATACTGGGCATCAAAAGAGAAAAAAACTAGAGATCTAGATCCATTTTTAGGGTTCCATACCTCAAAAGTAAAAAACAGAACCCTTATGGGATCACTTTGTTGTCCGTCTCTCTGTCAAGACCCTTTATCTCAGGAATGGAATGTGTGGAGGCATCGAGTTAAAATTAAAACTATATAAGCACTCAGATCTTCGGTCCCATAAAGCTGTGAAAAAATCGAACTTCTAAGTTAATGAAAAAAAAAATACTGCCATTTATGTCGCAAAAAACTTATATTTCGACACTTTCAAGGAAATCAAAATTCATAGGGTACATCCCGTTGACCCAGAATATTAAAATTTGGCATAAAGCAAGGTCTTATAACACAGGTAAAAAATAAATCTGAAAATAGTAAATTTGTTGTTACATCAGCAAAAAAAAAAGGTTTTTTGCGATTCGAAAAATCTTCGAGACTCCATTCGGGAATTGAACTATTTTCATAGATAAGTTTGTACGGAATCCTCAGTGCGCGAATCCGCCTCACACATGCCCAGTTTTTTTTTAAAAATCGTAAATGTGTTTTGACATCCTAACATCGGGCAACACGAAGACAGAGAGGTCATTTTCCTGCAGTGTGACAGACTAAAATAAATACGTCAATATTATTGTAGAATAAGTAAATCACTTTTTTTTAGTTGGAGTGACGGGTCAATACCGGTTATTATTAAACAGCAATATTCTAAGAACTACTAACTGGAAGTGACAGATTTAACCACTGAACAAAGTTGGTTACAACGAATCAAAGCCTATAAGAATCACATGACATCTTGCTCCAAATTAAAAAAAAAACTAATCTATAAGTTAGGTATTTAAGTTCTTAGCATTAAAATCAACTTAAATAAAATAGCCTGGTAAATAGCGAACCAAGTTAAAGCAACACTTGTGGAGTGCATTATACTTGCACTCCTCGAGTACGTACTTAATTAATTTCACCCCTTAACATAAAGACAACTACCTAAAATAATATAATAGCCGACCGTCGACCAACAAACGACTCAAACTAAACTCAAATTAAACTATATTACTACAAGTGTAATTAATGTGTAACGTTGTAAACTTTCAGGTTAATGGTAAAATTTAATGCTGCTGAGCTACGAATTTCAACCAATTATTCCGCCCCCATACGTACCAAAGTTAAATCTACGCAGAGGCAGGTGCGCTACTTGACGATTGTTTTTTTTTTTTCAAAGCCTAAACAACCACACACAACAAACAATTTTCAAAGTGAGCTAAAAGCAGGAATGCTACTCAAACATCAAAAGGTTGCTTCCTAAAAACCGCACAAACTCGTCCATTCATAAAAGCCATATTTCAACCCTACAACTGGTCTGAGCATGAAGATATACAGTGCTCCAGTTATATAGGCACGCCTGAGTTACACGCCGCGAATCGTTCAAAACTAGTGTAAAAATGACCGCAAAAATTCGTATCTCTGGCCGCAATCCAAGCGGTCAGCACTCTCGTGTCAACACAAAAATTGTTTATTCCATTTTTGCAAAAAGTTTTATAAGTGACATTTAATTAAAATGTTTCACAAAAGATCTTGACATTGCTTTTTTCAGCGAACAGAGGCATTAGTATAAAAATAACTGTTTTATATTCATCGCAATTTCCAGTTCTTTATTCTAGGGCGTAAAAATTAAACGGTGTGCGATTATTTATTCAATCTTTTTTAACAAAACGCGAACATTTTTATCTTCTTTGTATTTCGGAAACCATTATTAAAAGTAATAATGCGCCTCGGCTTTATGCAAAAAGTCTGTCTAGAGCACCATTAAGTCAAACTTCAAAATTAATTCGTCAAAAGAGCAGTTTACGCCTAAAGTTTGGTTTCAGAACTCATTAAGAGAACAACTTAGCCTGCTCTCATCAAGAAGCCGCATATGTATATTCAACAGCTTTGGACGACAAGGAATGTACTGCTTAGTGATATTATTGTCTTCTTGAAAAAGACTTTTGCGGGCACGAAATACTAGACCTCAAGTATTTTTATGGTTTAATAAATATTATAAAACTGCATAAATGAAACGTAGTATAAGAACCTCAAGTGTAGGATCCAAAAGTGATGTTATTGTGCTTCAAAATGATAAACCAATATGCGAGTTTTCTCTATTATAAACTTTTATTTAACTTGTAATGTTTATGTATGTATGTTTGTTTGCTTGTTTAGGACAAATATTGCAAATGGATTTTGAAACAGTTACCCCTAACGGATTGAGCTGAAACTTAGTATACCTATGTAACTTTGATAACAATGCATTAATATGAGTAACATAAAGCTAATCTGATGATGGAGTCGGATAGTGGCCATAGTAACTACTTGGCACAAAAAGATAACCACATCGTGTTTGTTCTCTTTGCAAAAGCCTTAATGAGAAGCTTCTAATACCACGTGATAAAATAGCTATTGCGCTTTGGGCGGAGGACCGTCGTGTCCTCGTGGAGGCAATCAGCAGCGGCGACTTCTCGCGCTGGGCCTTAGTTTATACCATGCAATGGTTCGGAGCGAGGGGGAATGGCAGGCGGTTGCCTCCTTCTGCGAAGCAGTAATAATACTGAAAAAAAACAGTCGCACGCGTGAGGGAATGGACCACGGAAATGCAATGGATAGCTCGCCGTCCGGGTCTGGTAACTGTCCGCACCGAGGCCAAATTGTCGACAACGCCTAGTATTCCTCGCGCTCCTCAAAGAGATGTCAGCAAACCGTAGGGGCTCAGCTGGGCCGATGCCCGCTAGGGCCACGGGGATTTTCTAAAAAGGAAACTCGTGGTCCTAAAACGCAAAGGACATATGTGTAATTCTAATCAGTAAAAGTGTGATATGCTCTCCCTCCCCGCGGGAGTCATTATACTCATCATCCAATGACTTCTCTCCTTAGAATGAAAGAAAGAAAAATATTTATTTGGCACACGTACACAGATACACACAATGCAGAAACAACATGTAAACATCTAAGATAAAAAAAAAAAATAAGAAAATAAAATAACTAACATTGTGTGTCTCGCGCCTGCACCAAATAGGTCCAGTTCAGCAAAAATGCCAGACAACTTCGTGGTAGTTGCCTGACGCTGGTTTTCAACTGAACCTTATTTAGAGTGTACGGTAGAAAAGCTAGTTTATTTATAATAGTTATTTAGTATTAGGTTATTTACGTTACATACATATATACATGTTTAATAAGTGGTGGATAAGAAATAAATAAATAAATAGATAGTTGAATAAATAAATAGAGAATGCAAGAAGTCATTAGATGATTTCCCATCTCATATAAAAGCAGTGCTTGCATTGCTCGCAAAAATAGACGATGCTAACTAAAGAAGTAAGAAGCACAAGCGCGAACCTATCAAGAATTAAAAAAAAAATTGGTGATGCTTTTGAAGATGATTTTTGTGTAGTAAAAGATTTTATTTTTAAAGAATTCTGAAACACAAATATCGTACCATTTATAAACCGCTAATCGCTACCCACCACCAGAAACAATTTACAAACGAGTGTGGTTCAGAAACAACAAGGGTGCAGTAATATCTTCGACAAGAATAACAAATGAACGCCCACGGGGTTAATGGAAGGGATGTAACTAAATGCTGTTCGGTTTCCGCTACCCGAGCGTGAGCCACTCTAAAAATGCATTACACTATACTAATACCTATCAGATACTCGTATAATATAATATTCACACAACTATCACACACCGCCGTCTAGTCCCAAGCTAAGCAGAGCTTGTATTATGAGTACTAGACAACTGATAAACATACTTATATATTTCCAAATACATACATATTATAGATAAATTACACACAGATACAGAACAAATGATCGTGCTCATCACACAAACATTTGTCCTGGGTGGGAATCGAACCCACGACCTCCGGCTTAGCAATCAGGGCCACTAACCACTAGACCAACAGGCCAGTCAATGTCAATGAGTCAATCAGTATGAATGTGATGTACTCGTATTTATGATTAGATGGTTGTTATTCAGTTATTCTTCATTTGATGAAACAAGTTGTGCCGCCATGGGTTTATCCATAACCTTCTACGGCCCTGGCTGCGGGTTTGTTTCATAAAGTTACCGCGGCCCTGAAACGCAAATGGCAACTGAAGAAACACAGGTGAGTTTTAATCTGTAGAAATCTGACGCTCTCTCGCTCCGAGTGACAGGAGTTATTTAAAGGTTTCTAAATTTAAAAAAAATATAGTATTAAAAATGGATCTATAGACCATACTGGCAATACTGGCAACCTGGATAAGCTCATTAAATATTTTTCTGAAAGTATAGTTCTCTGCGATAATTTAGAAGCGTGGAAACACTCACTTAGGTGAAGCCATCCATGGTGAGTGTTAGACTTTCACTAACTAAAACCTACTCGTGTTCCTTTAGTTGCACTTTACGTTCTAGAGCCACAGAAACTCTTTCGGACAATCCACTGCCGAGGCAGGTATCGGCACTGACAGACACTGTTTTCCTTAAGAATTGGAAAAAAGGGAGGCGTTTGCCCAGCAATGGGAAAATACGGGCGAGTAATGACAATTTTAGTCCCATACACACAAAAAAGTACTTCTTCTTTGACATGTGTCACAAATTTTGTAGAATTTGTCTCGAATTTGGGTGGAGTGTTTCAAAACGACCGTGACGTTTCCGTGAGATATGTCTTATCGCGGTAGTTTGTGTTAAGCTCCCTACGACGGTTCCTGTTCATCTCTACGTGATATAATCTCATTCAATCGGTCGACCTCCCGGAGTCACGGCTTTACGAGCCCTTGTTGAGTCGTTACGCGGTAACTGTGCCTTTAAACTCGCGGCCTTTGATGTAATAATCGTTCTAATTTACACTGATATCCGAATTAGAAATAATTATTGTAATTAATGAAAGAATAATGATATTGTTGGCTGTACAAAACCACCCGTTTGTAGATACTTATAATTTCACTCAGCAGCTTCATCCACGCAAAAGTAGAAAATTGTCTTAATGGAACATGCTGCTGGGATGAAAAGTATCCTATGTGCTAATCCAACACATGGTCTACCCGTACACAAAATTGCATTGAAATCCGTTCAACCGTTCAAGCGTGATGAAGTAACAAACATACTCACAAACTTTCTCCTTCATAATATTAGTGTGATATTCTTACCTATCTTTTAGGGTATATGATTGTATACAATACCAAAAAAAATATACATTAAAAAGAGTGAGGCAATTGCCTCAGATAAAATAATTCACCAATAAATGTTAGACATCGACTTATATTGATGTTAGATAACACGAAAATGTGCTGACGTTTTCCGAAAAATCAAAATGTTTTCCGTAAGTTAAATAGAGCTCAAACCACGGCAGCCTGTACTCGGCTGATTAATTTCAATAACTTCCACAAATTACACTCTTTCATTGCCCACAAAAGCTTATTTATTTTTCCGATTCGTTTATTTTTTACACAACGCATTAAATTACCTATCCAATCCACCCGCGATTGTTTTTCCTCTTCAGAGGTAAAATTAAATCAAAATAGAGAAGCTTTCTTGTTTTTATTTGTTTTTCCTTTGTTTTCTTTTCGTACGTAAGTAAGTCTCAATACAAACTGTGAGTTCGTTCAATAGCATGTTATCGCAAGTTCTATTTCTTACAATGACTAAGTCATTGTTAATCCTGTCGATTCATCCATCTTTCTTACAGTTGTCTGTAGGTAGAAACTTGTATAGTCCAAGCTTTATTTTTTTTTCTATTCTATTGTTGTACTGGCAGGTATTATTTCTGAAAGATAAATGGGGTTTCAGCCTTATCAAAAGATGGTAGCACTCGGAAATACGAGAGAGTCATTTGTGAATTCTTATTTTTTTTTATATTTTAAGTTAGCGGGATAACATCTACTTTCTTGGATTAAAACATTCACAAATCGTGTTTGTACTGAATATTATGCCTACAACCTTGCTTAATGAATATGGTTCAGGGCTGCTCCTAATTTTCTAGGAAGGTGAGTGGGGTATGCAAAATGGAGGCTTTAAAGGAGTGCTAAAACGTTTTCGCCTCGACAAAGAGGACTCTTTAACCAGCAAATGGTCGGAGCTTGCCTTAGCCCCGGAGTGCCTCAACACCACCCACAGCTAACAAACTCTTCCATAAATACTTTTTCTTCTTATTTCCGCTTCGCCCACTCCAGAGCTTCCTTCCGCCAAAACTTTTAATTATTTTTTAAAAATACTTCAGCATTTTCCGAACCTGCTGAGCTTCTGGTGTTATTGCTAGTATTATGTTTGATTGTTGGTAGTTGTTTGTGTAAACAGTTCCGTATCTCGCCGAGCCACGTCAAAACATCCTCTAGATAACCCTGGGGTAATAAATAGCCGTATCGATAAATCCCCGGGCCCCTGCGTCTAGACCTATAAAACAACGTATATGAGCTTCCGGGACATTTCACACACAAACTTACACAGCTCGTTTAAAAGCCGAGGTGAAATAAGATACAAGATGGGGTCGTTAAAGTTTCACGACACTGAATAAAAACATATTTGGCGAATGGTCGCTGGGCGATCCCAGACGATATGTTATTTGTTTAGCATCGACCGGCGGTGTTGACTAATGGCCTCGCCCGGTGACCTTATATTTAGGCGGAGGTTTGTCTTCAATATGTCGCCATATATCTTACGGCACGTTAGCGCTAGTGTGGATTGTAAAATGGAATTGTTTTCTAATAGCAATCTATTTAGCTAAATTCTAAGCATATAATTTTCTCATGATGCTAAGCTGAAATCCTAATATTTGAGAAATAAACGGAAAACTGAAAACTGAAACTTTTAACTGTAATGTGAAGTTTCTTAATTATACCTGTAATTTGAAATCTCTAAAGCACTTCTTCAAACGGCCTGAAGTAGATAGGTGGTTCTAGAGTTAATTCCCGGTATCGGCAGAATGATAATTATTAAATTCAGTAGAAGTATTATTTTTTGTGGAAAATCAAACAACTTTTCACGATCTGCATAGAGCGAGAGGTCAGACTTTTACTGACTAAAACCCACCTGTGTTCCTCCAGTAGCCCTATGCGTGCCAAGGCCACGGTAGCTACTCGTATAACGGGCCCCTTTAATTGTGTTGCCATAATATGTCTTTGAAGACTGGGTGGAACATGACGCGCCGGCTACCTGGGTCTGGTCCTTATCGGACGGTGAGCTAGTCATTGCTTACCGTCCGCAAGACCGTGTCTATTGTAGTCGACGTCGCACTTTTTTCGGGTAAAAATCAATTCATATTTTTTCATGTAACCTGTTATGTCAGATCAGATCATATTATTGTTTCCTTCTTAACTATTGTTTACATTTTTAAATATTAAAAAAATACATTTACAAATATTAAAAAATATTGTTGCAAATATTAAAACATTGAAAAAAAAATTCTAAAATTCTTGTGCTGTGTTTCGAGTGAAGTTAGTGTAAGTCCACTACCAGACTGACCTTTATAGGAGGTCAACAAAGGAGTAAGCAACCTTCAGATTTATAAAGTAAAGGGAGTCATCCATCATTGAAACTTGAAGTAACTGGAGCCAAACTATTGTACCTACAGGGAGTAATAATAATAGATCGTCGAGAGCGAACCAAGACGACGCGGACGTCCGGCCGGCATACGCGGTTTATCTGTTATCATAATTTTGAACATTTTCAGTAAGGAATTTTTGTAAATTTGTCTGTTAACTACTCCATCTTTGTTGTAATTATATACCTACGTATATTTTTTTCTTCTTTTATTACATTGCTCGTGCATAATTTTTTATGTAATTTAGAGTTTCACTTTCACTTTTTCCACTCGCCCATCGTCAACGTCGAGCATGGTTTAAAAGCTTGTTGCTTCATCTAACGCAATCCAACGTGATGTTTGATGAAGAGGTAACGCGAAAATAGAGAGAGAACGCCTAAAAACTCTGTTGGCATTCGGTAATTCCGTGATTTACTCGAATATTTCACAAAACTTGTTCCAGGAAATAAGTGTTTTTTTAAAAATCCTTAAAAGTTTTTGAGAAAAATTGTCATCATTCAGAATCTCGATTAAATGTGCAAGGCTACTATGGATATACTTTTTATATTTTTAATATATGAGTAGATTATGAAGAGCCAAAGTTCACGTAAAATAGCAGATTTTCAGAGGTCTTTACTGGATTAGTTTTACACAAATTGATGTTTTGATTTCTATAGAAGCCCAGATAATATCCACAAGATATCGGTGTAGCCAAAATATTTGGAGAAAGATGTTCAATGACATCATAATCACGTAAAAGCGATTGTTTGAAAATGTACCTCGAGTTGGCCGCTCTTAGTGATTGGTTTTTTTATTTTTATGTATCCTCTTTTTATAATGTGAATGTGAGAACACTGTCAACTCCCCGGATTTATACTTTTCATTTCGACCCACTTTTTTATTATTATTATACATTTATTTATCTCAGCACCCTAAGGTCCTGGACCTTTGGAAGGCGTACGAGGAGCCGAAACCAACTCGCAAAGGCCCTTTTAGACGCTTTTAATGGAAAGTGGTACGAACCGGTGATTATCCCTGTACGCACTATGCTAGTGCATCCAAGGACAACCCCCGGTTGGTGGGAAACTATTGCGACATATGGAAAACTAAGATATAAGGCTATGGTTTTTGGAGTCTTAAGTGGACTGGTTACCAGGAACTATGTTAAGACTATGGCCACTGCCTAAACAATGTTATTAATATCCATCGACAAAAGGCAGGGGGTGACTTGCACACTCAATAAATGGGCCCCCATAAACGGTCGCTAGCACGAAGTGACGTAGCAACAAGAGGGCAACATATCCTGAGATGCTTAAGGAGTGGAGAGGTATACCACGGCTATCAGGACAATCCCGGAAGTACGGTCAAGATCCCTACCAGCACCTTACTGGATTATACATCCTTCTCCCGAGCACGTTTGCTCTTGCGAAACTCAAGAGTGACTTGGCTGGCTTGAGTCAAGCCGGAGATGAAGAACAAGAATTCTCCCGGGAGATCGGGTCCGTGGGGTCGCTAATGCCCAACAGTTCGCCACAAAACTGCCCTGCGGATTTATTATTATTATTTTTACTGTGCTTTTGGGAAGGTATAATATTTACTGGTCTACACTATCCTCACATATGTATCTATTAATATTGTTATATGGGAATATTATAAAACGAATAATTTTTAGGGTTCCGTGCCTTAAAAGGAAAACACGAAACCCTTATAGGATCACTTTGTTGTCCGTCTGTCTATCTATCAACACAAGACCCTTGATCTCGAGAACACGTGGAGGTATCGAGTTGAAATTAAAACCATATACTCACTACTCAGGTCTTCGGTCCCTTGAAACTGTGAAAAAGTCAAACTTCTATGTTAACGAAAAATTACATACGGCCGTTTATTTCGCAAAAAACGTATATTTCGACACTCTCAAGGGAACCAAAACTCAAACTCATAAGGTACTTCCCGTTGACCCAGAATCCTGAAATTTAGCAAAAAAACAAGGTAAAATACAGGTATAGGAATAAATCTGAAAACCGTTTTGTTGTCACAAAAAAAAATTGAGTTTTTTTTTTGGGATTCGGAAAAATCCTCGAGACTCCATTGGGGAATTGAACTATTTACATAGGTAAGCTTGTACGGAACCCTCAGTGCGCGAGTCCGACTCGCACTTGCCCAGTTATTTTTTTAAAGATTCACCGTCCGGTTTCTTACCGGTTTTTCTCCATAGGAAACAACCAATTGGAACCATGCACTAGCTTCAGACGTTTTATACGTAACCTTGTGAAATAAAAACATTTTGATTTTGAATTTTTCCCGCGAACGCAATTTAATGAGGTTGTAGGATAAATACTTTTTACCTCGGTGATACGTTTCCTTTGAATAATTTTCGACCTTCAAACAGGAAAATTTGCTGACAACATATAGTATAGTACAAATCATATCAAGCCTGAATTTACCTCCTACCTTTGGAATTCCCAAGTATATCTATTGAATTGTTATCCATCATATCACGTCATGTTATCCGTGTTATCTCTTCGTCACCTTATGATTGACTAGCGAATGTAGAAAATGCCTAAGATATATATATAAAGGGCTATGATGTTTCTGCTGTGACATAACTACACACATCAAAAATAGTTTATGTTCACTTGAACAAATTGAGTTTTTTTTTTAGGTGGGAAAATCGTCTAATTACATCGCCCGCTCTTGGGTGGAGTGAGAAGGCGTGTCAGACTTTTACTGACTAAAAACCCACTCTTGTTCCTTTTTTGCCGTTGTTCCAGGGCCCCGTGAATTTCTTTCGCATCACCCATGGCCCCAGTAGGCTTCGACCCTGCTGGGCCCCTACGGTTGCTGACATCTCCTTGAGGCTCGCGTGGAACACTACGCGCTGTCAATGGCTTGGGCTCGGTCCGGACGGTTACTGGACGGTCGGACAGCGAGCTACCCATTGCTCGCCGTGCGCAAGCCCGCGCCTACGGTGGCCGAAAATCGAGATCGGAATCCCGGCGGCTAGGGCGCGAGGGCCATTGCCTCGCGCGTGCGGCCGCTTCCTTTGCTAGCATTACTGCTTCGCAGAAGGAAGTGACCGCCTGCCAATCCTCCTCGCTCCGGACCATGGCCTGTACCAAGGCCCGGTGAACAAACTGAGATAAAATATTGATTATTATTTTTAAACATTTGTCCTTTATTTAAAAACTAGCTTGTACCTGCGGCTTCGCCCTCGTGATAGTAGAAATTATTCGAAGAGAACATACTCCCGTAATAAAGTGTAATGATATATCAGGACATGATCTACCCGTATACCAAGTTTCGTTGTAATCCGTTCAGACGTTCGTGCATGAAGAAGTAACAAACAATACACACACTCATAAACTTTCGCCGAGTGGGTTTTAGTCAGTAAAAGTCTGACACGCCCTCACGCTCCGCCCAAGTGAGAGAGATGTCATTGAATGATTTCCCACGTAGAAAAAAAGTGTAATATGTCATTAAAACAAAAAATCAAAAACTTCTCTAATTTTACTTTAGTGGATGCAAACATTTTCTGATGTGTTGTTTAAAATAAAAATATCCAAGCCAAAGGTACTGTGAAGGTAGCACGCTGAAATTATATGGCATACAAACATTTGTTTCATCTAATTTGATCAAATTGTGCAAAATTGGAAGAAAAATAATTTTAGTTGGCTTTGAACACTCATTTTGAATGAGATACACAGGCAGGCTGACTCCCGTAGGGTGACTGGTCGATTTTATTCTAATGCTACTTGGGTCTTTATAAGATATAATACATTTTGAAACAAGTGCAGAAAGTTTGTCATTGCGACCGAGGCGGGATTCGCACGAGCCGTAGGCGAGTGTGTTATGGAGCCGAGGGCTGCAGTGACAAATTTGCACGTGTATCAAACGGCGTTTTTCAATACACTTACGAAGAAAAATAATACGAAAGTATTTTTATTAAAATATTTAATAATTGAAAAAGTACTGAATTATTGAATGTGCAGTTATGAAAATGATACACAGAAGATTTTGTTGGCATTTTCACGGTTTGTGAAATGTTATTGTTAACAATTTCATTAATTTCACTGTTTTGTGTATTAGTGAATGTTGGAGATGATGAAATATAAGAGGTGGAATGGTCTATTTGCTCTTCAGTAGCTATAGGAGACACCAAATCGTTATTGGCATATGAAGTAGAAGGTTGCGGTTCAAGGCAAAACTTCTTAGGAGATGGCTCCAAATTTATTGCTTGAGTTATCTTGGTACTAATATTTGTCTTGTTATGTATCGAATCTTCAACTACTGTGTTAGACCTCCATATGCCATGACGTTTTAGAGTCAATATGTCGGCTCCAGCATCAGCCAGCAATGTAGCTGAAGTTCTTCTGAAGCTATGCCCGGTGTATAAATCAGCATCTGGTAAACCTAAAAACCTGGCGATTTCCTTTGTCATAGCACCAAATTTGTTCACACCAATAGGTTGAGCCGTGCATTTACCCTTTTGGTAGTTTTGAAAAAAACGATCATTTGTTGCTTTTGTGGAACGCAGAGCATGGTATTTTTTTACTATATCATAAAATGGACCGTGAATTGTGAATGATCGAGGAATATTGTTTTTTGTGTTGGTAATTTTAACTAATAGTAAATTGCCATGATTTTCAACATCTTTTATTGTTATTTGACTTAGCTCTTGACATCTACATGCACCATTTACCCCGAATATTAACGCGACCTGGAAATAAATAAAACACTGCTTAGATAGCTATAGGTTGTTGAGCGTGCGGTCGTAGCCCGTAGGCTAGGTATTATAGATATTAATTCAATTACTGACCTTTGTTGCCAAATACTGATTATCCGGAGCCTCTTTCAAAAACTTTTCAACGTCATTTGGTAACAATACCTTTTATTTTTGTGCAATATAACCGACTGAGCGTCTTTTTAGAAACGCAGTTAGGTTTGAATATGTTTTGATGTCCACGCCGTGTTTTTGCAGAACCGTGCTTTTTAACATGGAATGTATACTCCATAGCGTGTTAGGCTTATATTTAATGGCAAGTTCATTGAAGTATGCCAAAAATACTTTTTCTGAAAATGATGACGCGTTTTTGTTAATTTTCCACTGAAGAAATTTATCCAAAGTTGCCATATATTTGCGTTTAGATTTAGATGGCAACAAGCTATCGCAAGCATTTTGTGCCTCAATCACAATATCTGGAGGCGTAACATCTAAATAATTGTCTTCAAAACTTAAATTCGCCATTTTTTTTCACCAAATCACCAATAACACCAATAATGTGATTTAATTTACTTTTCTTCCCGCGCTTAACATTCGCAGGTTAAAGGAGAAGCAAAGGTATAAAGCCGATATACATCCAAATATTAAAAATAACAAATTCAAACATTTTTGAATTTAGAACACGGATAAATGTTAATTTGTTGGTAATAACCAATTATTGTGTAAGTAATCTTGTTTATTTAATTATTCTGATCAAAAACACAATTTCAATTTTCATTAGATATTAAGTGATTAGAACCTTAAAAATATTTGCCTCTTTGCTTAAAAAAAAAATAATAATCAGCGTTAACCGTGACGAAATAGGAATGAAAAAAGCCCTTGTTGTGGTAAATTAAAAAAAAAACACGAGGTTGATAAACATGGCATGTTGAACCTAATCGTAGTGCGATAAGAGCCAGTTTTCGAGTAAGAGTATTGAAAAAACTATGTCATAAGTTTAAACACTGAGTAGCAGGTCCTAAATGCAAAATATTCCGTCGAGAAGTCGAATTTAGAATTCGTAACCCATATTTCCATTAGAGAGGAATGGCGGCGTGTTGTGATGCTTGCCGCCAACACCTGAAGTGATGACCACGACCATTCTGTCAAGAGTGATACCGACAAGGAAGAAGAACCCATATATAAACTAAGGAACTGGCAGCGAGTTTTGTAAATCTGTTTAAATATATAACTGTACGTTTAACCCTTTCACTTCAATAACTTTGATTTACAAGTATAATAAATGATCGTCTTCGAATAGCTAGCAAATTCACGAATATCTAAAAAATAATAGGCAAGAATCATCCAAACAAGTACAATAAGAACTCAATCTAGTTCTTTTAGTACTATATTGCGCAACGACCCGAATAGAAGCAAAAGAATAGAATATATGAATTATGGAATAAGCCTGATGGATTGGCTAGACCAAACGTAACACGGGGCTTATAAAGGAGAATAATTACAACGTATATTTAGAATCCGTCGATTCTAAGAATAGGTAGCTGATAATAATAGTATGTACTACAAACGGTCTATTATTTTTACTTAATGAAATTTAAATTGATAATTGTATTAATCTATTTTATACTAAAATTGGGTACTTACCAACCAACCCGCACTGGGCCCGCGTGGTGGATTACGGCTCATTCCCTCCATTCTTAAATATTTTTCTTTCTTTCTTTCTTTTTTCTTTCTTTCTTTCCTCTCCTAGAGAGGAGGCCTAAGTCCCAACAGTGGGAACATTATAAGGCCGACTATGCTATAAGCTATGCTATGGGTACTTACCTATTAAAATTATCACTTCTAGTAGAATAAAAATATTTAAAAAAATCTATGCAATGGCGGAAAACTGATCTTGGGACAGCTTCAAATCATGGTTTTCTTTAACTTCGAACTAATGTAAAATATATAACACCTTATTCATTTTTTTTTTTTAATATTTTTATTCTACTATAAGTCTTGCGATGTTTTAATTCAATTGTGAGATAGTTATTCTTACATTTAAACTAATTATTCACTTCTATAATTATAAGTTCACTGACCTGACAAAATTTGATTGCGTATAATGTATTTGTATTGGGCGTTTTGGAACTAATTTAAATGATCGCTTCTGATTAGTCGGTAGACAAAGGAGTCTTTGCAATGTCACGGTAGCATTTTTGATTACATAAAGGGTGACTGGGTGGTCTGGGTGAGTGTACGATACTTAAACACGTGATTGTGCTCATGATAACCAATAACTTTTACTATGGGAACAAACATGAAATTGCGAAAAATAACAGCTGTTCAATACATTTATGTTTGCCTAATGTACCGAACAGCTGATATTTTTTTCGCGATTTCGGCTTAGCTCCCATAATAATAATTGTTTGTTATCATTAGCACAATCACGTGTTTAAATATCGTACACTAATTGCCGGTCACCCTATATACGCACAATAAGAAAATTTGCAAGAAATAGAATTTTCGAGAAATTCCTAATAAAACGTTAAGAATTAGAATGCTTTGTAAAGTTGCGTTTAAGAAATGCATTATCATTTGCCCGACTCGAGAATCAATAATCACACTTATATTATAAAAGTAAAAGCTTATGTATATATTGTTTTTTTTTTTTATTGATAGATGATAGGTTCGCGCTTGACCACTATCTCACCTAATGGAAAGCGTCGATGCGGTCGACGATGGAGCGCGCTTACCTAGAAGTAACCTATTGTGTGTGCATGTTTGTTACTTCTTCACACTCAAACGGCTCAATATATTTGGATTAAATTTGGTATATTGGTAGACCATAGTCCTAGAATAGCACGTAGGATAATTTGGTATATAGGTAAACCATAATCCTGTTATAGCAAGTAGATAAATTTAATCTCGGGAGTAAGTATGTTCTTTTGGGACAATTTTCGGAACCATCGTAATTTTCCGAGACACAGAGGGTTCTCAGTACGCAATGAATGTGTTGCGTTGCTTTACTTTGAAGGTTGAACCAGACCTGCAATGCTACCACAAGCTTTAACGCGATCCATTTTACGACCTAAACTGAATTGTTAAAAGGATGGTGCTATATAGGGTGTACAGTGTGGCGACTAAGAAGGTCACATACCCATAAACTTTCAATAAGCACTGATAATTATCGTTTTTTTAGTACACACATTAAAAAAATACCTATAGGCTAAGCTTATAACAAAAATTTAAAAAAAAATGTAAATTTTCAGATTCGAGAGTTTACCTAGGGACAGTCGAGCTGTCACCCACAACATCCTATAGCAATTGTTGTGTAGGTGGAAATATTTTTTATCTAATGATAACATGTAGTGCTTCTAACAATATACGTAATTATTTAGAGCACAAAAATGTTTCACTACATTTCAGCCCTCACAATATACACACACATACTCGTACATGACATACTAACTTTCACCTTCATAATATTAGTGTGGTGCATCACAAAGTAACTGTAACCGATTGTTCCATCTAGGTTGTTCCGTCTCCTTTACTCAAAGGAGACTAGTTAAATGACCGGTCACGAATTGCAGCTTAACCACACAAATCAATAGCTTTAGATGGTTATTATTGAGTCACTAACCTGTCTGACCAGCCGCAATGTCCCAGTTTAATTGATCAAGAGGACGCGAATGAAGAGGCAAGTGTTTTCCATCGTCGACCACATCATCGTTTACCATCAGACCACGTGACTGAGCGTTAAGATGAAGTCAGAACAAAGGAATCGGAGGCATGGCCTAGTCGAGGCGTTCAAAGCAAAAGAATCGAAACGAAACGGTCGTAACTTGGCTAGGGGGGCAGGTTAGAACAAGCACGAGCATAAGAATAGTTAGGGGGCAGGTTAGAACAAGTACGAGCATAAGAATGGTAAAAAACCGGCCAAGTGCGAGTCGGACTCGTGCATGAAGGGTTCCATACCGTCCGTAGCAAAAAACGGCAAAAAAAACAATCACGTTTGTAATATGGGAGCCCCACTTAAATATTTATTTTATTCGGTTTTTAGTATTTGTTAATATAGCGACAACATAAATACATCATCTATGAAAATTTCAACTATCTCGCTATCACGGTTCATGAGATACAGCCTGGTGACAGACAAACAGACAGCGGAGTAGCAATAGGGCCCCGTTTTTACCCTTTGGGTATGGAAGCGTAGCATAAAATAATAGCATAATCAGTCTTTTTTAATGTTCCCACTGCTGGGATTCAAGCCTCCTCTCTAGAAGAGGAAATGGGCTGTAATCCACCACGCGGGCCCAGTGCGGGTTAGTGAATGTCACATGTCTTCGAACTTTTGGTTCTAGGACATGCCAGTTTCCTCACGATGTTTTCCTTCGCCGTTTTGAGAGCAGTGGTGATGAAATAAATTACACAAAGTAATGCGCCTGGCTGGGTTTGAACCAGCGACTTACAACTCTTGAATCGGGGCCGTTACCACTCGGCCACTACTGCCCGAAAAAGAAAAGACGACTGCGTTGAAACCAAAAGAATTCAATTCAATAAATGAATTTCAATAGACTCAGTTCACTTTCTCGCAATGACTGAAACGATTAATGACCAATAAAAACCATTAAAGCCAGAATAAAAAGTATAGGAATACTGGAACTGGTGCTAGAATGACGGATGATTCTAAATCACTCTGTAATACTCCCGATTACTCCAACAGAAAGCTTTGACAGATGGTTATAGCGACGCGGCCGAATTTAAACAATCTTCTGGCCAATTTAATTTGGTCGCAATAAATCAAAGTCTATTATAACCAAGGTAATTAGTCGGTACTGAACCATCTTGTCTCGTATTTTAGTAGGATTTGTTCAAAACATCCTGTTAATAACGTCGAAAACACGAGAATTCTCTAAATAAATCTTCTTTTTTCGTTCTAGTAAATTGTCTCGATTTCAAGCGAAAACTTCACATGATAATCTTAAAGAATTGAATGTGCTTTTTTCGTGGCGCCAGATTCAACTACGCTATGTAATTGGAACAGGATATAATAATAAAATAGTTATTTTTATTCGTTATTCCCATTTGCAATCTAAAGCCGGGTACAGACTGCTGTAACGTAACATGCAATGTAACACGCAATGAAAGAATTTGCCGTCCACATTGTCACAATGTATCATGCATGCAATGTAACAGAATTTCCATAGTGTGCCTTTCCCCCTAGCCAAGTTACAACCGTTTCGTGTCGAATTCCGTTCTCCCATCGGTAACGCCTCGGTGTCAGCAATTGTAGAAAACGATAAGTTGGTAGACATGTTGACGCGCCTGAGTCGGCCGCTCGGTCTACAATGATGTTCTACAATAACAAAGGATGTAACGTTGAACATTGTAGAAACGATAATAATTCTATCATTTTAAACGATGTGAACTTGCCTACGAATTTTCTATTCGTTTGTTCTAACCACGTGACTTAACGTTGAGATGATGTCATTCCCATACATTTGATTAGTTTTCGACTAGCGTTAACGATTACAGATTATCAACTTGTTTAAGGGTGCTTGCGCGCGCGAACCGTGCACACTACGCGCGCGAACAGAGCATTATAACTATGTGAGTAGACTACATGTTTGGGCCGTACGCGCGCTGCGTTCACACTGATGAAATGCTCCTTTCATGTTACCTTGTATGTTACGTTACAGCAGTCAGTACCCGGCTTTATACAAAATTAGTTTTAGTATATGCGAAACCCGAAACACGTGTCTAGTATTTTTATGTAAAGAATCTATGTACAAAATTTCATAATTGTATCATGAAAAATCACAAAGTTATAATCTTGTTATGTTACCTGCCAACCAGGCGACTGAGGCTTTAGATTAGGCTAGCCGTGCACCAAATTTCATCTAAATACATTGAGCCGTTGGATCGCGTTAAGAGCACCTGGAAGGGCCTCTAACATGATGAACTGCCGATGAGCTTGAAGCTATCAATGTAAAGTTCTATTACTTTTAGGGATCGGAGATAACGAAAAAAGCTTACCTATTTATTTACGTGTTTCACTGTAGGTTTTAATCCTATGAAATTACTCTTTTACGTCAAATTAAAAAATCACTCGCACCTTCTGTGCTGACAGCCGTCCTAATTCTATTCTGACAATATTATCTACATATTTATTTTAAAACTCGTTTTTTTTTAGCTTTCACTCACGTCTTTGATTACTGTATAGAGTGATATTACTTCCTGCCTTCCTCGATAAATGGGCCATAAGATTTTTTTTTATTTGAACATAGCAGAACATATAACAAAACTGCTGAGTTTAGCTATCTAAGCTAAACTCAGCAGTTTTGTAATACTTATAATTATGTAAATTGTATTATAGAGTTCTAAACAATGTAAAGAGATCATGCCAGTTCAGTTAAAAGAGTCTCAGTATATCATCTTAATTGTACCGCTTTTGCCAAGCATTACCGTTATCATAAAAGGAACTCCAAACTCAAATTAATGTTATTGTATCAAACATTTCAAAATTATGAAATGGAGCTGGCGCACGCCCTCCGTTAAGGAACCATATTTTAGTCGCTTGTTTCATAAACGAAACGCGACGCGACGTTTCACGTAACTGCATTGAAAAATAATAATTCTACTTATAATTTCGTACGCAGTCGACAGCAATTAAACGAGTGTTATTAGGTACCTTATATACGGAGAACTGTAAAGCGTAAACAAATTTGCATAGTACAAGTACTTTATGATACGGAAATGAGTAATGCCCCCGATCTTTCCACGACCCCCGCCTCCCCACGACCGGGAAACCGTTTGAGTATTAGGAAATTGAGTTGAGTCGAGTTACGTACGGCTAGGCGAGATGCAAATGGGTATGCGTATAATGAACACTTACACATTCATGCTTATGAGTTGTCACCGTTACTTGAGCAATAGCTTCTTGACATGACACTCTGTCTGCGTGAAACTGGAGACAAAGTCGTCAACTTCTGCGGTTCTGCAACTTTTAGCTCATTATTCTTCAACGTAGTCTCTATCTAACGTGTTGGGTTTGGCTACTAATCTCACCAGATGCAGATGAGCTCTTTACATGGAACGAATTACAGAATAAATTGATGGCAATCATAAAACTAGAAGCGAAATTAAAAAATAAATTACGACAGTGGTCTTAATTACAAGATACCCTAATAGTTATTGACTTCCTGAAATAGTCTGACACAGACTATATGTATATTTAGGGAGGACCCACGAGCGATTTAGTTGCCCTGCAACTTTTTTGTCTCTGTCGCTGTCTCCTCGCCGAGATTTGTAAGATAGAGACACGGGTGCGTGCTATCAATAGACGGGGTGATAGTTCCGTCGCCGGCCTGTCACAGTACCCGTGGACAAAAATGCCATCCAGCTGTCGCGTCACTACAAGTGCGCACTTTCATATAATCCCGTAGCCTTGATGTTAGAAACAAATTACGGAGACTAAAGTTGCTCGTATGCATTATCTCTAAGAAATAGCCTACCTATTCTATAGTTCTAGAGAGGCTAATGGCAACTATGTATTTCCCCGTCGTGTCTTGGCGTATGTTCCGAATCTCGGCGAGGAGGCAGCGACATAGATAAAAAATTTGCAAGGCAACTAAGTTGCTCATAGGCGCCTCCCTTAAAAACAAAGCTCGACCATCTCACCAAGCCAAACAACGACCATCTTAAGTCCGCCTCAGTACTTTTGAGTGCTTAAAGATATTTTTTTTTCAGTACCTATGTAAATTTTCATGGATGTCCTCCGCCTTGCGCTGGGCGGAAAGGTATGTCAGACTCATACTGGCTAAAACCACATCAATGTTCCCTCGCACTGCGTCGAAGGGTGCGGATGTGTGTGTAACTTCTAGATTAGACTAGACTAGTGCTGCTGCACGTCCGCGGGCCCCGTCCCATGTTGTGAAGTGAGGTATTTACTCCCATAGACGTCTAAGACAAATGCGCATAGAACACAATGCCGCTACGGATGTCTTCGAATCCATCGACCATGAACCTTTTTAGAGGGGTGGCTCGGTTCGCCTGGTGCGAGACGGGAGAGCACTTCTAATCACCCTATCCCTTTCCACAGTCCCTTTTTTCGAGATTACATTCTCGCAGAAGCAGATCACCGCATCCCAGGACTCTGCATTGCTAACCACTCAACAAACCGCAGTCGGCAGCGACAGGTCGCTGTCTACTTTCGAACCGGGGTCAGGAAGCGGCTCCTATCATATTCGGCCAGCGTATGCCACGCCTGACAAGGCATTCCTGGGCAGTGGCCGCAGCGATAAACACAACGAGAACTGGCCTAAGTTACCGGAAAATCATCCAATTACTTCTCTGCTCTAAGGTGGAGCGAGAGGGCATGTCAGACTTTTACTAACTAAAACCACACCTGTGTCCTTCCGTTGTCCTTTGCATTCTAGGACACACACATTATCTATTTTTAGAGTTTTAGGTACACAGCTATTTATTCCAAAATAACTTTAACTTTACAGAAATCTCGACAACGTAGAACCTAATTTTGTTAGACATTCAAGAAACAAAGAATAGAGACGACACAAAGAGATTACATTGAAGTGATACTATAGTAATTCATTTTATCAATTTCATTTCAAAGTTTATTAGAATTTATTAACTTGGAGTCTAAAACGTTTTCGATTAAACTCATTCCTTTTTTAAATTCAGTCGAGTCTTATAACTGTCTTCGGACATTTTTCTTTCTTCTGTTTTCATAATCCTGGCCATCAATCTAATCCATTCTAACTTTATAGTGAGACCCGAAATACTTTGGGAGAGTAATTATGCTAATCTGTTCCGTTTAAACCAGTAATATCCACTGGAATTGTTATCTCCGGTATTTTGTATAGCTGGCAGTAGTTCAGCTGACACTGCAAGTTTTGTAAACTACCGGCAAGCGAATTGAGTTCGCAGCTAAATGTTATCAGTTCACAACCATTCGCACAGAAACAGCTTATCCCTCTGACATCGAGGATACAGGATATACAGGAATACAGATTCTAACAAGATTTATCAACGAAACTACATTTTATGTTTCATCATCTCAGTCATGTAAAATAACAAAGATATTGGATGGATTCAACTCTCACTGCAATAACTTTACAGAATTTTCTGTGATTCATATAGAGCATCCAGCATTTGCAATAACGAGCATCGACGTACGTGATTCAAGATATTGCACATTACCATTCGAGGCAACCAAGAAATATCGAATTCAGAAATAAAACATCCAAGTACGGTCAAAACAACAAATTTCATAAACGTAATTATTAAACCACGTTCTCTTCATAACTATCAAATCAAAACGGCGGCCCCAAAAGACTAAATAACTATTCCAATCAATTTCAATATTTGACAATCACGAGCAACTTGGACCCGGCGGACTATTGTAGTAAACATCATTAAATGCGATTCAAATAAGGAGTACGTAAACTGGACTCAAGGGAGCCTTGAGAAACAGAATAGATTAGGCGAAGTACAGAAGGTTGACTCCATATGTGTGTGAAAACGCACACATTCTACATGACATGTTCACGTCGTCACGTCACGTCATTATCATCATTTCAGCCGAAAGACGACCACTGTCACGCCATAATGACTGGTCCTGTGCGTCTCACATCTGCCGGGCACTAGGGGCTATTTTTTAGTTTTGCTTTTCATTTTCGGGGGGTTTTGCCATAATCGCCACGCTTGGCAAGCGGGTTGGCAATCGCAGTGTGGTTGTTGCAATGCACAGAGAATGCTGCTGCCCATTCCCCCTTGCCCCTTAGTCGCCTCTTACGACACCCACGGGAAGAGATGGGATGGTGCTATTCTTTACGCCCGATCACCATACGGTACAAGTTCATGTACAAGCCATTAACTTGAGCTTCAGTACATGTGTCAGTAGAGGAACTGGAGGCTGCAGGATTGTTCGGAAGAGTCACTACAGCCCTGGAGCGAAAAAAACAACTGAAAGAAGACGAGTAGTTTTCAGTCAGTAAAAGTCTAACAGTCCTTCTCGCTCCACTCAGAACTGGACAAATTATTTGACGACTCTCAAAAAAAAGGTAGAGAAAATTTAAAAGGGGCAGTTTAATTAAAAAGTTGTATGGACATTTTTGATACGAAGAAGTGATGAAACTGTCGTTAGGAACATTTTAATTAATGTGGATGGATCAGTGATACGGTGGATGGAATATGTGAAAGTTATAAAGGCTAGGAAGACAATGTACTTTGAGATAATAACTACTAGAGAAGTATGAGAGGATACGACATGTCACACAGATCTTAAATAAATTGGGACCAAAGTTGATGACTTTTGTGGAGTTAACTGTCAAGTCTGAGGAGCTGAAGACCATCACACGTTATACACATTGTCTAGGTGAAACAGTATTTCCTTTTTCTGCATCTCGCATCGACTCATTCAAACGACTGTCAAATAACAACTGCACATCCAAAATGGTTGAAACTTTGGTGAGTAATTGTCTGCCATCTTCACGTTGAGGTCGGAATCTTTTCAGACCACCCTTGAATATGCTTTCTTGCCTGTGCCTGCTTTCCCTCTTTGCAACTAGTCGACCTTCTGAACTATCTATTCTGTGATTAAGACTAGGAATAAATACGTGGAAGCATCCATTATTCAACAGGTAAGGGATTATTGGAGGGTGTACTTCGTAGATAGATTTCGATAGCTCTCGTGTCTCTGTCGAGGACTGGCTGCATGCCAAGCAGCGAGCATGACGCGACGGGCGCTGAGACGTTTTGCTCTTAGACCTGCTTGAGGAATGCATAATGAAATTGGAGTTTACGTCAAGATCAGGTAGAATAATATTTTGGGATGGACGAAGCCATCGTGACCTGGATGCCTGGATTTTCAAATCACGTCGTTCAAGCCCTTTAGGTACTCGTATGGGACATTCTCTATTTTTACTGAAAATCTCCGATAACTCTGTCACCCAAATTAAAAAAAAATAACAAAGGAAAATATTTTTAAAGCAGTTGGAATAATAGAATGTATTTTATGTACTATTTGCTGCCCGCGGCTTCGCTCGTGTGATAGTAGAAAATTATCCCAAGGGAACATACTCCCAGGATAGCTACTACTACCAAGTTTCATTGAAATCTGTTTAGCCGTTCGAGCGTGAAAAGATAACAATTTCGAGTGTATAGTATTAGTGTAACATATAGCTAAACCACTGCTGAGTAAAAACCTCCTTCTAGTCCTTTCATTCTTTCCGGCTCTGTGCCACTTCTTGCCAATTCCTCTCAATTTATTAAGAAAACCAAAAAAATTGAGAAACTTAAAATTACAAGCGTAAATACATTATTTGCATTACCTATTTTAGGGAAGCTATTGTCGGTAAAAAAAACTACCCTATAGCAATAGACTAGATTTTTATCATTTGGCTGCTCAATAAACGCAAAATTTTCCGGTTCGCAACTTTTTACTTAAATTTTTATTTATTTTTTCAATGTACAATATGTTTTATACGATTATTTCGAAAACACTTAACGAATTAAAACTATATATACACTACTAGTTTTTAATTAGTACAAAAAAAATGGGGCTCTATCCGTACTGAGCATATTTGTGTAGTCAAAAGTAAAAAAAATTAAATGCCAAAATTGTCCAGGAAAATTTGTCTTATTTGGTAAATGCATAATTGAATCAATCATTCATAACAATACTACTAGAAAATACTACGCGCAGTGTTTTTTTTTTCATTCATAAATCCCGGCAAACTTGCGTCGAAGCTCAAGCCACGCCCCTTTTTGCACCAGTGATCCCTTTTCAAGTGAGCAAGAAACAAATCAAACTGAATGTGTCAATTTACTAGAGTGATTTTTTTAACCTAAATTATTTGTTTACATTTTCACGGTCGCGATGGCTTACCAGTTTTCATCTCGGGAGTATACGGCTATGATACGTGCGTACTTTTTGTCTGATGAGATCGCGAGTGCCGCTGTAAGTACAGGGCTGCACTAAAAGTATCGGGAATGGAATATTTCCACTGTTCCTGTCATATTAAAATCTTTTTAATTGATAACTCCTTGGTTTTAAAAATCGAATACCATTTATTTATTTAAAAAAAGATTCTCGGTCTTGTCACAAGGTCTTGTCAAACTTGTTTAGTCGTTGACAAAATGGAATTGAGTCGAGAAAATTCAAAAGCGATGATTTATTATGACTTTCGAAGTGGTTTAACACAAAAACAGTGTGATGACCGGATGATTTCTGCACTTGGTGATGAAGCCCCATCCAAAACCACAATTTACCGCTGGTTTGCTGAATTTCAACGTGGACGTGTCAAGCTCAGTGATGAACCCGGTCAAGGTCATCCAAAAACTGCAGTCACCCAAGAAAACGTTGATGCTGTGCGTAAGCTGATTGAGGAAGATCGACATGTAACATACCGCGAAATTCAGGCAACTTTAGACAATGGCATGAGTCAAATACAAATAATCTTGCATGAACAATTAGGTGTAAAAAAGTTGTTTTCCCGATGGATACCGCATTCGCTCTGTGAAGAGCAGAAAGCGGCTCGCGTTACAGAATCCTCAAATGCTGTAAACAACATCGTATCAGTTGACGAATCCTGGATATACGCGAACGAACCCGAAACAAAAAACCAGTCACGAGTTTGGGTGTTCAAAAATGAGTAAAGCCAACAAAAATTGTTCGCTCACGGAGTGTTGCAAAAAAAATTGTGGCAACGTTTGTCTCCAAAACCGGCCATGTTGCGACTATTCCTCTTGAGGGACAAAGAACGGTTAATGCAGAATGGTATGCTAGCATTTGTTTGCCACAGGTCGTTTCTGAACTCCGTAAAGAGAACTGCAACCGCCACATCGTCCTCCATCACGACAATGCGAGTTCTCACACCGCGCACAGAACAAAAGAGTTTTTAGAGCAAGAAAACATAGAATTATTAGACCATCCGCCGTACAGCCCCGACCGCCCTAATGATTTCTATACTTTTCCTAAAATAAAGAATAAATTGCGTGGTCAGAGATTTTCATCACCTGAAGAAGCTGTGGACGCCTACAAAACGGTCATTTTGGAGACCCCAACTTCCGAATGGAATGGTTGCTTCAATGATTGGAAAAATGTGTCAAATTTCGCGGAGAATACTTAGAAAAGCAATAAATACATTTTTAAATTGTAATGTTGTGTCACTTCCTTGATTCCCGAAATTTTCAGTGCCGCCCTCGTATGTACCGAAAAATGTACCCAAATGCTCGCCAGCCGAACGTTCGGACTGTGGTAAATGCTTATCAGCGTTTACTCGACCATGGATCATTCCAGGCACCGGCTCATAGCCAAGGACGTGGAGGAGCGGCGTATTCACAACCTAGTATACAAAACCTGTATGACGATGTAGTGGACTACTTTGGACGAAGTACGAATGACTCAGCTCGTCATTTTAACATGAGCCAGCACTGTGCATGGAAAATTATTAGTTCGTCTGAATTTCACCCGTACCACTACAGAAAGGGCCAAGAATTGACCACTGTAGATAACGAACAAAGGATGACGTTCTGCAGGTGGATACTCAACAACACTGAAGTAAATGTGCTATACTCAGATGAGTGCATGTTTACTCGTATCGGATTGTTCAATCAACATAATGAACACTGGTGGTCAATACGTAATCCAATGTTAACAAGAGAGAACTCTTTCCAACACAGATTTTCTGTTAATGTCTGGGCAGGAATCCTGAACGACATCATCGTTGGCCCTTATTTTATTAAAGAGCGTCTTACTGGCGAAAGTTATTTAACTTTACTTCGGACTATGGTGTCTTCGATGCTACATGACATTCCATTAGCCAATTTAAGAGACCTCTGGTTTCAGCAAGATGGCGCGCCTCCGCACTACCATAGCGCAGTGCGTGATTACCTAACGGAGGAATTCGGGAGTTGGTGGATCGGTCGGGACGGCCCCGTGGCATGGCCTCCACGATCTCCTGATGATAGACTTTTTTTGTGGAGCGAAATTAAACGACGAGTGTACATCAGTGAGCCAATAAGTGTAGAACAATTAAAACAGCGCATATTGGATGCATTTAGCGAAGTAAAAAGTGAGCGAAGCATACTTTTATCATTAACAATTTGATTAAGCGTGCCCGTCTTTGTATTGATAATGGTGGTGGACATTTTGAAGGACAGTTAAAATACCTGTAGGTTTTAAATACGTAAATTCTAAAATGACCCTCAGACCAATTTTTTTTAAATATGCTGATTCAAACTCCAAAATTACTTTTTTATTTACTTACAAGTTTTGAAGCTTTAATTTAATTTGATTTCTTTTTACTTTAGATACCTAATTAATTTCTTAATAATTCAATCCCAATTAAAAGTTTGAATTGAGTAAATGCCTTTTTTTTAAATATTTTTTTCTTAGTTTTCAATCGTAAAGCATAAAGATGTGTTTTAGTTACCTACAATTACGTTAACAGGTGTTGGAGGCAGGGCAAGTTTGAGCGAGAGCACGCGAATGATCAATGAATACTCCATAAATTGAGTGACATTTTGGGATATAAACAAACACAAATAACTTTGCTGTTTATAAATATTATTTATTGAGACTTTACTTAAATAACAACAAGACCTGTTCTAATAAGCCCTTTAAATATTTGTACTAATTAAAAACTAGTGGTGTATACACTAAAGGCTACTCTATTTAAAATATGGCGTCATAAAACTCCTCCGCATCGCTGTCGACTGGAAGTGTGCCCAAAAGGCTGGCGGCATTGCCACGTTGTATGGCAATGCTTAATCTCTGACCGAGGTAAAAGCCAGCCCTTGGGTCAAGCGAAGTGTCATTTAAGCGTTTGGATAGTTCTTTAAAAAGTGTATGAGCACTTGGACCCCACGGCCCAAGAGCCGACGAGGTTGTTATATTTCCGCCGCAACTTAGCAACTTCCAAAAATACACAACACAAAAGAATATCGACTACCAATAAATAATCAACACTTCCTGCGAAACGTCCAGACATTTCTGGGTTTCCACCAAAAGGTATTTCATTAAGATAAAACATTGCCACTACGACTAAAATAGATTACCAACAACCTATTGTGGTAGTTACGTAAGTGGGAACAATGAATAATATTCCAGTTACAGATATAAATCCCTGAGTACCAAACAACCACCTCAGTTTGAATCCAAATGGCACATTACGATGTGTTGAGGATTGTATTTCGAATTATAGAAACCTCAAATAGCAATACTGCTCACGTTATTTTCTATTTTCCATTGATAGCTACGATTTTCATTCGTAGTTCAGCTTGATAATAGGATACCTTTTCATTGTTGGTTACTTACTGTTTTTTTCCATCCATTTAGGTTAACTGTTACCGCTTTATACGATACCAGGTATTTTCAACGCCAAATCCTTTATTTTGTCCCTACATTAAAAAGTTTTCGGAGGGTATTTTCGCAAACGGTTCCTGCAAATATTATATTTCGCGATTATATGGATATAAAAGTTTACCATTCCGTAACTAAAAAATACATATTTAATTATTTCTCCACTACCGAGGGTTCCCTAGATATTTCCATCCATAAAATAGTTGAACAATTTATTCATACAACTCCCTCGTAGGTATTACGAATAAAATTATAGTCCCAATATTAATTGTAGTAACCACAGAGCGTTCTGTCAGCAAAAAACTTGCGTAATATCGCAGATGACGTCATTCCAAGTAATTTCAATTACTGAGAGAGCTAGACGCTAGTCTCAGCTGACTAGTTTTCATCAGGTTTTCAGGAGTTAGAAGTTTTCCGTTGGTAATGAAGCTGTTAAGAAACGCTCAAGTTCCATCCAGCCGGAGCGAGCTGCCAGGCTGCGGACCAACTTAGTGCGCCACACAACTTTGTTAGCGAACACTTTGTAGCATGTCTATTGAAAAAACTAAGCTGCTGGTTCCGCGAATTAGCGAAAACATGAGTAGGTTTGTTGTGCAGATTTGACTGCATATTATTATCATTTAAGCGGTTGTGACTGTCTGTCACTTATTCCAAATTAATAACAAGAAATTATATTTATTTTTAAACACCACGTAAATTGTCCTTTTTAAAGAAAGGGCCGATAGAATTCTAAAGAAACTGTTGAATTATGGGATTTCTAATAGCGCACATGTGCAAGTCAGACCCAAACCTTTTAGAGGCAATTAAGAAAGTATACAAAAACGGAGCAATAAAAACTTGTTAGGAAAGCGTGAGAGGGGACTCCGCCCTTCGGACGCGGAGGAGCCAGGGTGTTGGCTCGACGACAGGACACTTGGCTTCGGGCAGAGATAGGGTTCGGACGTCCAGCAGGAACGGGGCTGACTAACTCAGTAGATATTGTAGGGCTACATAATGTCCCGTGGTAATTCTTAGAAGTGCTAGGATTGTGATCCAGTATTAGATACAAGTGGACTAAGTCCGGTTTAGGCTTGCATAATATTTATAATACAGATCCGTGTGTGAGTTAGAGTACGAATGGATGGGCGTTGGTTGTGCGTAAGTAGTGTGTAAGTACGCGAGTGAATCTTAGCGACTGTGTTGGTGACCGAATGGGTGAGTGTTAACTCTTTTATCCTAATACCATTCCTTGACAAGGTGACCTAAGCTTGCGGTTGGTGTTAGGGACTCGGAGAAAGCCTTCCTTTGGAGTGAACTTGATATTAACTTCTTAGGAGTGGGCTCGACACTGATTTCCTTCGGGGTGGACATGACCTTTGCCGGCCGGCGTACCTACTTGACACAACTATGACTGAGGCACTGCCGATTGAAGGCTGAACCGAATAAATATTCGTTACATACTAGAGCCAGTTTAAGCTATAATAAGATCACAAACCACCAAACGTTAGCGACGGTTACCTCCCCCTATGGACTGACTGACAGTAGAATACTTTGCATTGCTCTTGATAGGCGCACACTTCCTGAAAGAAGGGGGTAGTCATCGCTGAGCACCCTGGATTGCATTGGTAGTCGTTCTAAGGAACGCTAGTGAACGTATCTCGTTAAATCACACCCGGCCCCCGTAGGCCTCTTACTGATACAAAAAATAATATTTAGCGAGACACGTAATTTGGAGTCATTTCAGAAAAGTCCCGCAGCTAGACGTAGCTCGGAGGCTTGGAGGTTATGATGTCCTCAACTTGGGCAGTAAGGAAGTGAGAAGTGTCGATTTATAAACCACTTCGGCGTCTAGCGAGGCAGCTGTGAATAGTTCTGCGGCGACTGACGATGCGTCACGCTTGTTTAAGTCTTGTATTGTATTGGCGATGGTGGATAGGTCGTTATAAGGAATTGATTGTTATAGAAAGTGTGTCTTATCCAATAGCAGAGGCCTCACAACCCTTTGCCGTAGGATTGGTCAGGACATGCACGGGTGAAATGGATTAAAGTAATTCTAAAATAATTAATTCTAAATACAAGCGTCACGTGTCATATTCCCTTTTGTAGCCCTCTCAGTCCCTTAAATTTCATAATTCAAAAGAAAAGTAGATTATCCTTCCATATCCATGGATTCCCAATCCCAATTGTTTAATTTTGTTTTTCTCTACCCTATCCCCGTCCCTTAAACTTTCTAAGTCGGGACGTGGTGATAAATCTCCTGGGAGTCCATTACTGAGGTGGAGGTCTGTCCAGGTCATCAGGATGAGGACCACAGAATGTGGCGGGGAGGGGCCCCATTCCCTCCCATTTAGTGGGAAGCCGACTTTCATACCTTCATGTAGGCAAATTCAGGAAAAACGAAAATTTTTATCGGGCTAGGGTCTTTTAGGAACAGTCACACGGTAGTAAAGGCCAGTGAACTGATTGTCAATTATCATCATAGAATTGGATGACTTCCCATTTGTGGTCCAGCAAATCTGCTCAAGAATGAAATGGAAATATTTTTCGATTTTCAATTCTTATCCCTTCGAGAGGAACCCTAAACCCAGGCTGTGCCATTCCCATTTTTCCAAGTTGAACAAGCTCGAGTTTACACAAGTCTATAAAATTTTATGCCACTATATCTGGGCTAGGCATTGAAAACAAGTAAGTGTCGGACCGCGAATGTGAAAACGACCGCTGGTGACTTCTGCTCTCTCATTTTATTTCATACTGCTTGGGAATACAGTGATATTTTGTTACGATTTAGGGCCTTATTGTTGTAATCTTGAGTATACATACGTTCAGAGTATTAGGTCAGCTTCATCAAAAGAAAAAGGTGTTTTCATAATATTAAACTAAAAAATCTTTATAGGTATTGTAATCGATTTTGTACCAAATTCTTAAATTGCTTGCCTGTCGGTCTTCTATAGATTGTACGTTGGAGCCACACGACCTGGGGCCTTATTATGACGTGTTAAAGTGTCAAGCGTGGGAGCGAGAAAGAGGGATGGAGCTTTACACCCTATATAGCTCCAACTCTTTAACACTTCAGCCCCCCTAGCCAAGTTACAATCGTTTCGTTCGCGCCGAACGCCTCCAGTAGGCCACGCCTCCGATTCCTTTGTTCTGACCACGTGACTGAGCGTTGAGATGACGTCAGAACAAAGGAATCGGAGGCGTGGCCTACTCGAGGCGTTCGGCACGAACGATACGATTGTAACTTGGCTAGGCGGGCAGTTTAGGTCTTCAAATGGAACGAGATACGAGCTCATAATGTATTTTTTTGTATTTTATTACCACAAGAATTTGTCATCAGGTCATGGTTGGGCATCTGATGCTACCATTTCCTAGTCACTACTAGACTATTAGAGCTCATAAAGATGGGCGGCACTATGCGTCTGCGAATGCGTCATACAGACGAACTGCAATTTGTTGACGGCAGATACCACTGCAGCAATCACGTCCCGTCGGCAGCAGCCAGAAAAGCGTCAACGACTGCCGTCAATGGGTGGCGACGTTTCCAGTTGTGGCATGTCGCATAAATCTACAGCAGTTGTACATACACGGAATATACAGTGTGTATCTATAGCAGTGGTACATACACGCGCACCTCAAGGAGATATCAGCAACTGTAGGGGCCCAGCAGGGTCGAAGCCTACTGGGGCCAAGGGTCTGATTCTGAAAGGAAGACTCGGCCCTGGTACGAAAGGCAACGAAGGAACAGGAGTGCGTTTTTAGTCAGTAAAAGTCTGACACTATCTCTCGTTCCGCCCAATAGCGGGGGATGTCATAAGATGATTTTCCCACCGAACAAAAAAAAACATACACGGAATACATTTTGCAACTGGCTCCTTTAGTACAGGAGCCAGTTGCAAAATGTATTCCGATGAACAAACACTGTTATTGTTTATACTTCGCCGTCGCCGAAAAAAGGGAAAATAATGACGCGTTCATTGTAGGTTGAAGAACTATTAATGAACAGAGATGTTTACCACCTCAATTAGCTATTGAACATCAACTTCGTCGCTGGAGCTCATTTTGTGGACTCGCGACCCTTATAGTGTACAAGCGTATATGAAAAGTCAAACTGTAGAGCTCTCTAGCAGCGTACATATATATGTTCCACTTGTCTACCTTCAAGAGAGACCTTATCCATCGCTAACCACCTGGCGACATCAAGGTCAAGAGTCCATCAATTAAAAAAATGCCGTAAAATATCTACGTATTTAAACAACGAGACGTGGTATCGTCAACCTTTACCGCAATAACATAGTAGGTATATTTATAATAGACGAGTATTTTCGTCCCTTTCAGGACCCTTTTAGAACTTAGGTAACTAAACACACTTTATAAACCTATACAAATGTACACCTACGAGGCTACGCGACACGCGGTTAAAATCAATATAGCCTTTAACTGGATCTTTTATTAGATTCTGAAGACCAAGCGAAAAGAAGACCCAGTAAAAAAATATCTCAAAAAATGTAAGTGTTATTATGACTAGCTTCTGTTGGCGGCCTCGCCTGCGTGAAAGCAGAAAATAATCCCAAGGGAACATAACCGCGAGATAAAAATATTCCTACTAATTTGTTACACGGGAGACCATTTCCTGGAATAGCACTTCCAGGAAATGGTCTCCAGTGTACCAAATTTCAATCAAACCCGTTGAGCAGTTTGAACGTAAAGAAGTAACTAACATACACACACACATACATACAAATTTCGCCTTTATAATATAAGTGTGATGGGATGTGATAAGCAGAGATAGTTTTACAGCCATCTGACGTCACAAAACAGTAATTCCATAGTGACTTCGCACCACTCAGTAAAAAAAAAACATCTTGCGTGACAAGGATGCGTTAAACGATAATAACTACATAAGCGTTTTTTTTCCGGTGGGAAAATCATCCAATGACATCCCCCGCTCCTGGGCGGAGCGTGAGATAGTTTCAAACTTTTACTGACTAAAAACCCACTCCTGTTCCTTCTTTACCTTCTTCCAGGGCCCCGGGGTTCTCTTTCGCATCACCCATGTAGGCTTCGACCCTGCTGGGCCCCTACGGTTTTGCTGACATCTCCTTGAGGCGCGGTCGACAAATTAGGCTCGGTCCGGACGTTTACCGGACGGTCGGACGGCGAGCTACCCATTGCTAGCCGTCCGCAAGCCAGCGCCTACCGTGGCTGGAAATCGGAATCCCGGCGGCTGAGGCGTGAGGGTCGTTCTCTCGTGCGTGCGGCCGCCTCCTTTGCTAGCATTATTGCTTCGCAGAAGGAAACGACCACCTGCCACTCCTCCTCGCTCCAGACCATGGCCTGTATCAAGACTCGGAACTCCATAAGCGTGTAATTTCGATTTAATCTACAACATGTAACATTATAATCGCAAATCCTGAAAGTATGTTCAAAATCGGCTACTGAATCAATTTCAGCTATTTTTTTAATATAATTTGAATCATTATTAATATAAATATACATCTTAACTATAAAATATTATAAATTATTAGGTATTTAAACAAACTGAAAATAATAAATAATATGTACAAACGCACATAGGTGAATCTCCCATAATTCATGGTCAAAATTGGAAAAAAATAAGTTAAACTAATTAATAAATAGTAACCTAAATTAACAACTAGACATAAGAGGTCACCAACCTGTAAAACATTTGACACTTTTTATTTAGCTATATTTTTATATAACTGTGATTGAGAAGTCATTTATTACAATTTTGAACATTTGTTTGAACAACGTTTAATATTTAAGTTATTGAACATAAGGACTGAAACTTTATGGATTCCATATTTTCAGGTATTTAATATTATTATTAAATAACTAAAACGTTTACATTACTTACGGTTGTAAAGATATTGGTTCAAACACAAGGCTAAACTTAACCATTTTTTTCTCGTAGTGAAAAAGTTTATAATCAATCGCAATTAAGCCGTTTTCATATTTATAAAGGGCATACCAGTAGCTTTCATACAATACTAAATTTGGCTGCGTCCACTTGCGTCACCTAAACAAAATTGAACAAAACTCGACAATGTATATGAATTTTAAAAATATTTATAATCAGTTTTCAGACATTTCCCAGCATAGTATTCCAATTACATAGTTGCATAGAACGATTGAGTTTTTACTTAATGAGTGAACCTAAACGAAGTTCGATTTCATTGCTCAGTTACAAAAATTCGTGAAATAACACACTGGAGCACAGTTGTTTTACTTCATTTATCACTATAAACTGAAGTCGCAAAAAAATTCCAGAAATGGCATACGTTTCCGAAGTTAGTATAGTAACTGTCTAGATACATCAGTCAATTTCCATTCGCTAGAAAAAGCGCGAAGGCCGAAAAAGACTTTGTGGAACGCAATGAATTTTATGAAAAACTCAAGAAATAGTAAAAAACAATTAAGTTGACGTATGCAGCTGGGTCATCATAAGTTCGAAAAATATTTGACCGAATTTGATTTCACCTAAAACTTTTCAACTATTAACGTTTCGTTTTTTTTTTTTTATTTCATTGAAGTCACGTCTGCCACTGTATCAGATGAACTATTATCAATTCGATTTTTCTCTTTACTCCGACGTTTAATTTTTTTAGCCGAAATAAAATTTGTTCGAAGTATTATGTTTTCGAACATTTAATAGACCACTGTTTTAATTACCATATTTTCATTTCACCAAACGCCTAGAAAGTTTGTGCACACTATTTCATCTCTAATTCGAATAAGGCAATGGGACCTAATTTCAGATTATTGTAACCTAATATTTTGTTTAATTAATTATTCAAATGTAATGGCACTTAATAATACAGTTGATTATAAACAAAAGTGGTTTTAATTAGTCCAAGTAAGAAGCATGCAAACAAGGATGCTTGCTTTAAGCATGCAGCATGCAAGCAGTCATGTAGCATGCAAGCAGACATGCCGCATGCAAGATGGCATACAGCATGCAAGCAGGCATGCAGTATGCAAGCAAGCATACAGCATACAAGTAGACATGCTGCATGCAAGCAAGCATGCCACATGCAGCAGGTATGCAACATGCAGCAAGCATTGTTTGTGTCACGATTTCACAGATCACTAGATTAAATTACACTTTAGGAATAATATAAAAGCATAGATATCCTACCAAATAGGTAAAGAATTTAGGTTAATTATTAGTTCGCCTAAATCCGTTTTACGAATAGACAGAACCCTTGATACAGTTTGAAGCACGTCCTTTGTTGGCTCACCACATAATCGCCACAAAGAGATCAAACAACCGTTTTGATGCGACTAAAACACGAAGAAATTAACACAATTCATTACTGAAGCTTTAAATTCTATATAAGTTAGGAAACTACTCTTGTTAGGGGTTTCGCTGAGTTGGAGTGCGAACAATTACGGGTTTGTGTGGTCGCCTTTTATATCACACGCGAGTTAAGTGCTGGTTGCCGAAGAGATGCCAACCAACCCGTTATAATTAAGTTCTTGACGCCAAAGGACTTCGGGGATAAACGGAAATTCGGTAGCTTCCCACGCTACTTTAAAATGGAAATTGCGCCGAATTAGAAATGATTCAGGCTGAGGTCTCTTAAGTCTATCTGGTTTACGTGAACGTGATGATAATTTAAATACTTCGGTTACTCGATTTTTATAGTAGCGCTGGTCCCTTAAGATTGACGGCTTGGTAAAAGTTTAATTACTGGTTCTCGATATCAGTAAATATATCCCTTCAGTCTTTCTATAGAGATAGAAACTTTGACGTATGGTCAAATACAGAAAGATACCGCCGTTTTTTTTCTCAACTCAATTTCCACAGACAATTTCCACTCACAATACCGCACCATAAAATCTGATAGGGATTTTATGGTGCGGCATTATGAGGGCACTATGGTACCCTCTCTTTTTTTGAGGTGGGAAATGATACAATGACCTCTCGTACGGGTCTCCACCCGTCCACCCTAGAATGAGAAGTCAAGCCTATCTCCATAGGCTTGTCAGACTTTTACTGACTAAAACCCCACCTGTGTCCTTCAGTTACACATTGCGTTCTTAGACCACGGTTTCCCTTTCAGAAATTCCCCGTAGTCCTAGCGGGTATCAGCCCTACTGGGCCCCTTTCTGACATCTCTTTGAGGCGCGCGTGAATTACTACGTACTGCCGATGATTCGGGTTTGGTCCCTACCGGACCGCCGGACGGCGAACTACACATTGCTCGTCGTCCCCTCTTTGAGAAAGGCTGCACATACTGCAGCGATTGTGGCGTGGCCAATGATATCCTCTTCTATCACTAATTTTTGTATCATATGGTTTCTGTCTAGCCCTTTAAAAAAAAAGTAAGTATGTATAGCAGTATGTAGGTATAGCATTTCATACAGTATCCCACATGGAACATTTACAACAGCAGTATCCGTGATTTTTGAAGCGCGGCCGGGTGTATAAAAAAGTCCGTTTACAACATTTTGCCCGCGTGATAGCGATGACCGATACCCTCGATTGACGCACATTTATTACATTTTTAAATCCAATCGTCTCTTCAATAAATTGATTTAGTAGGTACCGATATGCTCAATTGCTCATTTCGCTTTGAGTCTGTCATTTTAGAATGATCATTCCAAAATATATTTGTTAAACTGGATACGTTCAAAATAATTCAATAATCTACTTACATAATTATAATAAAGTGGAAGAACTTTTATGTTAGCGTAAACGCGCTAATCTTTGGAACTCGTATTAGACAAAATCTGTATAGGATAGCCAGATTCATGATGAATAATAATATAGATTATATAACATCACGCTACAAGCCAGGGAAGTGGAACTAACCAAAGACGTGAGTGAAACAGCTGTACCTCGCTGGTAGTAAGATATATGATGATTTGATCATCATAAATCAGTTCTTTAGCTGGGCACTGTTGGGTTCATGTCTTCAGTCAGTAACTGTCATTTTTTTGGGGTTGAAAATCATCAAATAACTCTCTTCCGCTCTGGGTGGGGTGGAGTGTCAGAATTTTACTGACTAAAACACTGTGGTTGTTCTTTCATGTGCCATTTTTTGAAAGGGCTGCGGTTTGAACAATCTGCAGCTCTGGCAGGTGTCGGGCAGGCCACATCAATTTTGCCGACTTCTCTTTGAGGCACGCGTGGAACACGATGCGCTGTCGATCCGGGCTTGGTCTTTACCGGACGGTCGGACGACAAACTCTCCGTCCGCAAGCCCGCGCCTACGTTGAACAGTAGTCGTCCTGCGACTCCCGACGCCAGGGGCGTCAGCAGCGGGGCGCAGGTCGTGAGGCTTGATTCCATCTCACGGTTTCGGCCGTTTCTTTTGCTTGCATTAGGTACTGTTTCGCAGAAAGAGGTGACCGCCACCTATTTGCTCTCACTCTATACAATGGCCACCGATCCTCACCTCCACAAGGACACGACGGTGCTCCACTCAAACGAGACCGACCACCACCGTATGTTCCACCGTGTCCTCCGGGCGATCCGCACAACTCCAGGGTTCTGAGATGCATAGAGAAATAAAACTAATGTAAATATGTACATTGTACACTTAATTTTTTTTTAAATTTTGCCCTTCTTTAGATAATATCATCTACACAAGAGACTTGGAACAACTATCTGTAGAGCGTACAAATATTGGTTCCGTGTGGCAATCGTAACTACGACCACAGAATAAGAAATAGTGCTACGACACACAGTGCAGCAGCCAAATCGCTCCAACACTGCGCCAACCGTGTCGTCAACTTTAACGAGATATTAAAGAAATGATGAAGAGCTAATTAATAGTAATAGTATTATTTTATTTAATTATAATATTTAATAATGCTGGTGAAAGATCTGAATTAATCATTAATTTGTAAGAACAAAATATCTTGAAGCAAAAATATTGTGATGTTGCATGGAATAAAATGCTTTTTTGTTAATAGTGAATTTTCGCTATCTACTCACTTATTAAGCCTAAAGTTTTAAATCCTCCTTTCTACCTTTTTGCTTTATAATTTTTTAATAAATAAATAGTTCCAGAGTAATCTCGGAAATTATTTATTTATCAAAACCTTATTGGAATTACTGTAGAAGGTAATCCTTCGACATTTATTTTTTCTTCTTTACTAAATTAGTAAACACTGCATACATCAATACATGTTAAAGAGCACTATCCTTCCTCTCTAGTGTGATAATTATATATGTATGTTCAACCATCAAGATTACTAAATGAATGATAATTATAATGATGATTAAATCAATTTTCTTTGTAAAAACTCATCGAAAGAGCTTTGACATTTCAAAATGTGTTTGGTATGGGATTTGATGCATGTGGAATCCTGGAGAAGTGATGGCCTGATGCTGCGTAAGCGAGCAACGTGACCCTCCGCCGCGCCGCTCCTTTGATGACTACCATTCCAATGCGCACACGATGTTGGAAAGTAGTAATATAAATAAATAAATAAATGTATATATATTATGTATTTATTTTTAGTATAAGGTATATATAGTTATATAAGTATGTATTACTTTAATTCAAGATTTCACAAACTCTTCTTTTCTTATTTCTGCACACTATTGTCTACATTTCTTTCCTCCTTTTGCAGTTCTGCTGGAAGACATTATTTTAGAAATAAGCAGTCATCATCATCATCATCATTTCAGCCGAAAGACGTCCACTGTTGGACATAGGCCTCCCCCAAATGTCGCCACAATGCCCGGTCCTGTGCATCTCGCATCCATCGGATTCCCGCGACCCTCACCAGGTCATCTGTCCACCTTGTGGGAGGCCTTCCAACGCTGCGTCTTCCGGTACATGGTCGCCATTCCAGAACCTTTCGTCCCCATCGACCATTTGATCTGCGAGCAATGTGTCCTGCCCACTGCCACTTACGTTTGGCGATTCTTCGGGTTATGTCCGAAATAAGCAGTACCTTTTATAATAATGTATCTTCTTCAGTATATACGTGTGTTTACAAATATAAAATAAATAAATAATTATTTCCATTCATTGCAAAAAAATTATCTGAACAAGAGACTGTATTCAATTAATTTTAATGGTAGCCGTATTCGTTAGTTATAAGTTTGGCGAAAATTTTGAATGATAATATCTACCTCGATCATTACCGAGTCACTTCCAGTCTCGTTAAATTACGATGAAAGGAATGAAAAGGATTTCGCTGTTTCAACAAATTTTATTTTATTATTTTAACAGAGTAATTTGTTTAAAAATGGATCAGAATAAAATTATTTTAATTTTCTAATGCGAGGGTGATCTGCGTTAGAAAAAGGCACTTTATTTTTGATTAAACAATCTTTTTGATATCGATTTTATGCTATCTAAATTACTGATTAAAATCTTCCAATATTGATTAAGATTTCTTCTTTAAGTGGTAAATCACATCACATCAAATCACACTACACTAATTTATAAAGGCGAAAATTTGTGAATGAGCGTGTGTGTATGTTTGTTACTCCTTCACGCTCTAATAAACCGATTTCTATGAAACTTGGTACACGGGTAGGGCATGTTCTGGAATAACATATAAGATACTTTTATCCCAGGAGTATTTTCTTTTGGGATCATTTTCGACGATCACGAAGGCGAAGCTGCTGGCAGCACCTAGTCATTGAATTCTCCCGCTCTGGGGGAAGTGAGAGGCAGTGTCAGACTTTTACTGGCTAAAACCCACCCGTGTACCTTCAGGAGTCAGGGTGACTCTTTCAAACATTATCTCAGCCCAACAAGTTAAATAATAATAATAATATTTATTTATTTTAAGAAAACTTTTGGTCCTCATTATATGTTAGTAACTACTTATTTCTATGTTAGTTCATACGTTAAAAAGTAAAACAAGGCCTAGAATTTCAAGAAATACCTTGAAAGAGGTTTTCGAGGTCTAAGATTAATAGGAAATATTGGTTCAGTTAAGACATTGCCAATTTCAAGAAATACCTATCAGTCCCTTTCATCTTTTGGTTCACAGAAATTTGGAGGTGATATATCTCCGAGTAATTTCAAAACCAATCCGATGTAGGACATAGGAACTGATCACCAAGAGACCGCGACCAAACTGAATAATAAATTATCTCGGCTAATGGTTCTATCACACTGAGGTTATAAAATGTAATGTAACATCTTAAATATTCATGACTAGCTCTAATTCGAAATGTAGATTTCTATTAAATTACTTTGGTACTACTCGTAGTTCAATTATCACTTTGTACTAATATAATATATAGTTACCAAATCAAGTCTATTAAAAACATAGGCACTGGGTAGATACTAGACTAATATTATCTACTAGCTGTGCCCCGCGGTTTCACCCGCGTTTTTCTCGTTTCCGTGGAAATACCGAGATAAATATAGCCTCCCTCAATAAATGGACTATTGAATATTTAAACAGTTTTCATATCAGATCAGTATTTCCCGAGATTACCGCGTTCATAACAAACAACGAAACTTTTCAGCTTTATAATATTAAGAAAAATATAGATTAAGTTAAATTGTATAAGTCGCAGGCAATAGCTGTCTATCTGTTCGACATTCAGCCAGACACATAAGAATTACGACTATAGGCGGGAGTGTCCGTCCACTTTAAACCGGGTTAAAGTAATATTTTAAAGTACTTCTGAGTAAATTATATTTTTCGTTTTATTTTCTTGTGGCAGAAGAATATATTGATTGTTTCCGCAACCTGATCTTGACAACGCGACATATAGTTGGCCGTGCGAAAAACAGTCTTGCCGTAAATCTAATCCTACATATTTAAATGTTTGCCCCTGTGATTTATTTATCGTTACGGCAAAAGATAATTTAATTGGGAATTGGACTCTTTTAAAATGAAAAGGCAAATCATTTGGAATCATTGGGATCCGAGGTATAAGTACTGTTTGACCAACCGCTGGGCCAGTCAAAACTGTTGCAACGATCACGTTATTGCGAAGAAATTTAACCTGAAGTCGAGTCCCGTTACATAAATTTGGTGGCTTAAGATTTCTAAGTAAAATAATTGGGGCACCAATTTTTAACTTGAGAGAATGTGGGGGGAGGCCACTCGGGTTTAAAGAATTAAGAAATTCCTGTGGATAATGGACTGCATCTTCTTGATCTCATCAACAAATATATTTCGAAAAAGATTATTACAGGATTATATGTTGATAAAAAACTCTATGGCCCATAACTCATTAATAAGTACCAACTCTTAACATCTTACACACGTGATAACTTTTAAACGAAATATCCGATTGAGATGAAACAAAAAGTATTTTACTTCTACATAAATACTCTTGATAACATAATGCTTAATTTCGATAAAGATTAATATAACGATACATATTTAACGTAGTTTTTTTTTCTTCAGACGATTTAATAATTATTTTGAACACAAAATCGGTTATTGTGATTAAACCATGATAGCTAGATATATGTTCTCGCGGACTTTTTTGTAGGTCTTAATGGGATCTACAAACCCGTAGTACATCATTTTGTTCTATTGTCAATAGTTTTTGCAGCGCACGCAAAAATAGGTTTTCGATTTTACACCTTGTGTTACAAAATAGCAATTTTATTACGGATCCCTAATTTTGAAAAAAAAAAACATAGCCTATAGCCTTCCTCGATAAATGGACTACCCAACACTGAAAGAATCATTCAAATCGGACCAGCAGTTCCAGAGATTAGCGCGTTCAAACAAACAAACAAACAAACAAACAAACAAACTCTGCAGCTTTATAATATTAATAATAATAGTATAGATTAAGTGGTAAATGTAGATTCAACACTTTTTTTTTTTAAGTCGGAATTCATCAAAAGAAGAAGTCATAAGTCTTGCTGGGTGAAGCGAGAGGGCGTGTTAGACTTTTGCTGACTAACTGACTGGCGGGCAACGGCCCTGCTGGGCCGCTACGGTTTGGCTTACAACTCTTTGAGCCGACCCTGATAGCAAGCGAGCAAGTCGAGAGAATATACTTTTAAAGGGTTGTGCTAAATTTAAAATTGGATTTGAATTTCATACGAAAATAATTGAATTGCCGAAAATATAAAGTAGTGAAATATTGTGTCCGAAGTTTGTCTTCATACACACCAGATCCCAGGAACCTACACCTTTCGAACCTGCGCTACAATCCCTACAGTACCTTTACTGTTATTGTGGGGAAACTTTTAACAGGCGCCTGACTTTTGGAGATAAGACCAGAGGGGGTGGATGGTTACCCACCTAATCCCACCTTGGTGATCACCATCAGCAAATAGATATCTGTAACATCTTAATACCGGAACTACGTTTACAGCGTTCTATAAATGGAATATCGATTTCTTAATGTTTTTTTCTTTACATGTATCTATTTATAATTATGGCATATATTGTATCCATCAAATCAATGATTTAACAGTTCATATATTGAAACCTAAAAACGCAAAAACTGTTCCATATTCAGTAATTCCATAATGGCTGCCGAGCTAGCAGAACACACTAGGAACAGTTCGGTCAGTTAATTCTGACACGTCAGCAGCCCCAGCGATAATAGTAATCACTGAGAACACTGGAGCTGCGCCAACTTGTGTGACCATGGCGGATTCAGATCACCTGGTTTGCGACACAGTAGGTAATGAATCATACACTAATGATCAATTAACGTCTAACAAGAATTGTTTGAAACAATTATAGTATAGCCTGTCTGTTTAAAATAGGTAAAGTCTTAAACTACTTAACCGCGTGGTAACGGCCCCGACTTACGAGTTGTGGGTCGCGGGTTCAAACCCAGACAGGCGCATTACTTTGTGTAATTTATTTCATCACCACTGCTCTCAAAACGGTGAAGGAAAACATCGTGAGGAAACCGGCATGTCCTAGAACCAAAAATTCGAAGACTGTGACATTCACCAACCCGCACTGGGCCCGCGTGGTGGATTACGGCCCATTCCCTCTCCAAAAGACAGGAGGCCTGAGTCCCAGCAGTGGGAACATTAAAAAAGGCTGATTATGTTTATGCTTAAACTACTTACTCACTTTTTTTTTTTAATTTCGATTACATTATATTTCTAGTGAGTTTGGAATAAATGGTAATATAAATAGATTAGATAGTAAGTAAATTTATAAGTTATACATACACACTGTAGACTCCACGAATTCTTAGATTACTTCCTATTACGACGACTCACTTTTTTTATTATGATAATTTTTACTGTGCGTTTGGGTACAATATTGACTGGTCTACACTGTTCTAAGGAGTGGAATTCCTTGCCGGAGTCTGTGTTTCCTGATGGCTACAACCCGGGAATCTTTAAGTCAAGAGTGAATAGGTTACTTCTAGGTAAGCGCGCTCCATCGTCGACCGCATCGTCGCTTTCTGTCTGGTGAGATAGCGGTCAAGCGCGAACCTATCAAGAATTAAAAAAAAAGTATAACATACTAAACTAACTCATTTTGTGTAAATAGCAAAAAATGCACTGAGTCATCAACGCCCAGCCCAAACCCTAGAATGAATGAAAGAGGTTCCTTTTATGAGTAATAAAGCATGTTACGAAATTCAATCCACTAAAAACATGAAACCGGGTTCCAAAGTTTGTATGGAGAAACCTACTATCACGTGGGCGAAGCCGCTGGTAGACGATAGTATTACGTATATTGAGGAATTATAAGGCATAACATTTAATTTACATTTTACAATAACATTGCAATAATTTTTTTTTTTTTTCAATTTTTAATCATACTTAACCAAAATCTTAGATAGGTATATTTTCTTTCATTTATTATTATTAAAGTATCTAGTAGATACATAAATGTATTAATTATATTTATTATTTAAATTTTAAATTTAACTTGTCGTTAAAAAGGAGTTTCAAAACCGATAAACATAATAAATCTATTCATAATAAAAGACTTTTAAAATTCAATACCTTCTGATCAAAATGCCTGCGTCATGCATCCTACCCAAATTCATCAACAAACAAAATTCAAAAAACCACTGAAAACAATAATACATAAAATTATGTAGGTAATCTCGAATGCGAGCAGGAATCTCAAGATCTAAAGTTGAAGTTACTATCAAGTTTTAGTTTTGAACCCTAAGCTGGATTCTTATTGGAACTGCGCAGAAATCTGAAACATAACATTTCATATTTTAAAACAAGATTTTCTTGTTATTTTGTTAAAAAGAGCTCCCAGAGCGGGAGAAGTTGTTTGATTTCTCAGAAAAAAAACAAGTGGTTTAAAGATTTCCTGAGTAATACTAATCGAGGTTTGTAGATTATCATGAACCAACCATGTACCAAAATATATTTTACAACGTTGTATTTTAATTCGAATATAACACCACTAACCAACAGTGAAAAAAAAAACATCGTGAAGAACTCTGAATTTATGGTCTAGAAATCGCAAAGGGTGCCTAATGCTCTTTCCTTTATAACTCATTATTTTTGGTAGCCTTTACTCTGCAGTATGACATGTTGTAGACAAGATATAATTGCAGCTGATCGTTGTCACCTGTTAACCTGAAACTGGGACATTGCACCACTACTCTAGTTAGCTTTATCTAATAATAGACCCGACTACAGTTGGCAAAACAGCTGTGATAATGTGCATGAAAGCGCGAGGACGTATCGCGGTGCACCCCGCACGAGCTTCACGCACATCACGCTCGCTAACTACACGCTGCATCCGGGCATATCCGGGCACATCCGGGCATCCGATGTTTGCCATGTGTCGAGTAAACATCCACCGACGACCGGCCAACTTGTAATGCGACAGCTGTGCCGCGTTGAATCTCATTGTTCCAGTTCACTACTTTTATTCCGGAAAATCCAGTCTCGAAAATGTTATACCGGGGCGAGTAGCAAGTTTTTTTACTTTAGTGAGATTTACTAGAAATCATGTGCTTATCTTCTCGACATTTAAATCAGTTTTCAGTTAGTATGTTAACAAAGTTCTTTGCTACAATATTGCTCTTGCAGGAGTGTACGTGACGGTGGTAACAATTACATTAATTCTCGGGAACGTTGGAGCCGTATTTCGGAAATTTGAAACTCTGAAGACGACTGTTAACATCGGTGAGTTGGTTTACGACTGAGATACAACTTTGTACAAATAGTATCTTGGAATAATAACGAAAACTGGCCCCTTAGCGAGAAAACGGCTGCAAATCATTTTTACAATGTGGTTAATTGTCACCTAATCTTCTAATATTTAGATTAAAATCTCGTGTTAGTGTTTGTTATTGAACTCCTCCGAAACAGCTTAACCGATTTTTATTATAATATAATAATAATAATAATCATGTACCACTTTCCATTAAAAGCGTCTAAAAGGGCCTCTGCGAGTTGGTTTCGGCTCCTCGTACGCCTTCCAAAGGTCCAGGACCTTAGGGTACTGAGATAAATAAATGTGTAAAAATAATAATCATTTATTTGTCAGGAAATTTATACACTACAATTAACAATTTACACAAATACGCACAAATTATATAGATCATATTAAAATTCAATTAATTTCGTTTCCATGTCAAAATAATAACTAATTATTATGACTTTTTTGTGTATAAGGGAATTGGTCGTAGGCTATTTTTTATCCTCCTACGACCACACCCCATTTTTTGCTTTGATAATTTATATAGCAAAACAACGTTTGATGAGTCAGGCTAATATAATTAATTTATCTATAACTCTTATTATGAAAGCTTTTAGAAAAGAAAAAGTAAATAATTATTACTTGTGCCTAAATGATAAAAACCTACAAGTATTAACCCCGTATTCTGGAACAATAAAGTCATGAATATCGATTTTATCTAAATTTGAATGGAGATTAGGATCAAATCAGCCAGTATCAAATCGAAATTCATGATTGATCGTGTAAGATACTGGCCTTAAACGTAAGGCCGAAAGTAAATGCTCGCTTAGCTGGTCTTTAAAACAACGAGAAAGATCGTAAGCCTTTTTATCGAGCTATTCAAATATAGTAGGTAATTACATTTTTTTTTAATCCATACTTATTAATATTATGAATTTAAAAACAACTCTGTCTGTCTGTTACATTTTCACAATTAACCACATTTCATTTGTCTTACTACTTAAATTAACTTACTAGTTTTTTGATAATCTTTTAGGTTACTCATCCCTATATTCGAAATTCATTTCATCCACTCAACTCTACTCCTTCTCCGATCATCACATTCACAGTTATTTATTGACAGTAATCAAGTTTTATTTTCCGTTACCATGGCAGTTGAGTCATGTGGAGTGGAAAAAGCTTCCCTAAAAAGCACTTAGAACATAGGTATTTCTGTTTGCCTAAAGGGCAGTAGTTCCTTTTGTCCAGGTGCAATATTTCCTCCTAATACTGTGGCGGAGGTGGCCTTCGCATCAGCTCTAGCGCGAGCCTCGATGGAAAGCGAAAAGTATCATTATGTGATGAAAGCTGTTTACTCTCCACACGGTGATAGCTACTCAGCTTCTAAAGCAGGTGAGCTGGACACCCACTCCTTATTTACATATAGGTATATAATATCATTTCTCGGCAGTTTGATTTCAAAAATTTCGTCTGAATACTAGATATATTTATATTTTTATAGTATAGTATAATATATAAATCATCATCATTTCAGCCGAAAAAGGATCAATGTTGGACATATAAACATAAAAAAACAATTGCTGTTCTTTAGTCTCACTAAAACTCAAAAACGACTTGAGCATTTGAATATCTTTTATTTGTTTTGTTTGCTCTGACCTAGTGGATAGAGATAACAAAACCTCCACTCCACCTCCACCTCCACTTTGCTCCACCGTGTTCTCCAGGCGGTCAGCACAATGGTAACACCCGGGCGTTTCTACCGCACGAATCAAGAGCAGGAACCTTCCGAATTGACCATGTCCATTATATAGAAAACATTCGCATAAATTCACGGGAAAAGAGCTAGTCAAATAATATAATTGAAACTGGATGTCAGTAACCCTAATTCAAATTACTCCATAACTTTTAAATACAAATTGATAAAAATGATACCATTTGACATTTAGAGAGAAACTATTTTCGCTTAACAACGATATATTTATTGAGTGTCGAACCAAACTAAAAATATTTACTTAATTATAAATCAAACAACTCTTCATAAATTGTATCAGCAACAAATTACATGTGGTGCTTCCCGGAGCAAACAACGCTCTCACAGTATTATTTGGCGCCATTAATGTTAGATTAATTTTGCACAATAAACGCTAAATAAACACAGCAGTTTTCAGTGTTTGATCAATTTTGCATTTGCCGATCCACAATACGTAGACCACAAAGGCTTGAATTATTGATACCACATTTAGGGCACACCTATTGCTGGCAATTTGATTTCGTATTATTTTGTGACATGAAAATCATTTAAATGTGTTCAATATTATTTATGTAAAATATGTTTTACACGATTATTTCAAAAACACTTAACTAATTAAAACTATATATAGGTATACTAAAGGCCACTCCTAACTAAAAATTAAAAAACTCCTCCACATCGACTGGCTATCGACTGGCTATCGACTGGCTAACTGCCCAAAAGGCTGGCGGCATTGCCACGTTATATGGCAATGCTTAATCTCTGACCGAAGTAAAAGCCAGCCCTTGCGTCACACGAAGTGTCAACTAAGCGTTTGGATAGTTCTTTAAAAAGCATATGAGCACTCGGACCCAAGAGTTTCAACCCCAAACGGCTCAAAAATATAAAACTGCCGATGAGGTTGTTATATTTCCGCCGCTTAAGGTTCTCCGCAGCCGCAGCGGCAGCATCAGCACAGCACGATGAGCTAGGAAGATGGGATGGCGCAAGAGTGTCGACACAGGTAGCGCCCCACACTAAAGGTATACCCATCTTCCATGGAAATAAAGACATACCGTGCGGTCTCTTACCATCGTCGCATGCCAGGCCATGAGGTTTCAAAACCAGCTGGAACGCCGACGATGACAAGGGCTTCGGATAATGTCGTTAATATTCGCGTGCCACGCTATGCGCCCCGCGCTTCGACCGCATAACAGGCCGTGGTGACCGAAGCTGTTCGCCACAGTGGCAGCGATGAGGAGAACAGCAAGGAGCGCCAAGGCATAGGGCAACAGCTAGGCGGAAAGTAGTATCGTCGAACAAGTTGCCAATTTTTGTGTTCAATTCAATAGTTTTGTATAGTTGACGATCAATACATTGCTCTGTAATTGTCATTTATTTATTTATTTATTGCGTACCGTAGCATTGACACCTCCCACAAGGTGGCCCAATGACCTACCATATAAATAAATACTATTTTATACCCACACGACATTGTCGTCTTTGTTTTGCTCTCTTGAAAAGTCTACTATTATGTAATCAGGACTTTTGTGGGCTAGGCCATCAATATGGTCAACTCAGCGACCGACTTGTCACCGACTATAATTTGATCACATAGTCTGCTTCCCTGAATAGTCGGTAACTAGTAAATTCATGTAATTCCTACATTATCATTAGTATGGCCAGCGTTACAATTCCATGTGTTCGCAGCATGTGAACTGCTTTCTACCGGCGTCATCGCAGTATTCGGGCCCACTGACCCGGTGTCGGCGTCGGCAGTCGAAGCACATTGCCGGGCTGCAGGTGTACCCCACATACAGGTGCGTTAGAACGAATTAGTATTCATAAAACTACTATTGTACCAGTATTATAAATGTCAAAGACTGAATAATCATTGGCAAGGTTGGCAGTGGTTGAGGAATTCGCTGCTGCCCTGCGTGTCGCTGATTTGATTCCAGCATGAAAAAAATATTTGCATGGCCTACGGACTGTAGGTCCGTATCTGGGTGCCTTTTACATGTGAATTGTTTGTGACCGCACCCATGATACAAGAGTAATTCCAAGTGTAGGCCTACGGGTTAGTCTTACAACTTACCAGATACAATAATACTCTCTTCAAATGATGAGTGTAAGATGTGTGCAATATGCAACTCTCAACCACCCGGTCATGCTATCTAGTGAGCTACCCATTGCTCACCGTCTGCAAGTCCACACCTAGAATAGCAGGAAATCGCTCTGCAATTCCCGATACTGGGCCGGGACGTGAGGTTTGTCTCTTCCTCATTCTTACAGCAGCTTTGCAGCTGGCGGACAGTTTAAATGCTGCCCGTCTGTGTGGAGCCTAAGGTATGTCTGTTTAAATTCTAACACACTAGCACTAGCTTCTGACATTAAATATAAGTGCCCATGTAAGCCTATGTGAAATAAAAACATTTGACTTGACTTGACTTGAACATAGAAATCTTAATTCTCAGGCTGTATGGCGACCGCCACCACTTCGAGGACTCCAGCAGCCAAGTCCACCAGGCCTTAACTTGTATCCTGAAGCAGTGGCCCTCTCCAAAGCTGTGGCGTTATTTATTGCGGACAGTGATTGGAGGTCCTACACTCTACTGTATGATGACGACCATGGTAGGCCTTTCTCTTTATCTTAGCTACGGTATTACAAGACTACCCTTCATAATATTATGGGGGCGGAGACGTAATAAAAGGGCTTCTGTGTAGTTAATTTTTTTTTATATTATTAGAAGCTCTTTATTTATAAAATTCTTTCCGCCTATCGGCTTGGCAGCCGTCCTGACATCTCAAAACAATCTTCCATCAAAATACGAAAGCCTACTCTGTATAAAGCATAAACCTTCGACATACATTTTCACTGTTTTTCATACAACCGCTCTTACGCGATTATGACGTTATTACACATTTTTCATTAGATATTTTGGAAACACAGTATCTTGTGGATATTTTATAGGCGTCTATTGAAATCAATTTATAAATTTGTGTAAAACTAATCCAGTAAAGACCTTTGAAAATCTGCTAATTAGCATGAACTTTGATACTTCACAATTTACTCAAAAATAAAAAAAAGTCAATAAAATATAACAATAGAAACCTTGCAAATTTAATCAAGATTGTCAAAGACGATAATTTTTTTCAAAAACTTTTAAGGGTTTTAAAAAAACACGTATTTCCTGGAATAAGTTTTGTGAAATATTCGAGTTAATCATGAAATTACTGAATGCTAACAGAGTTTTCAGGCGTTATCTCTCTTTTTTCGCGTTACCTCTTCGTCAAACATCGCGTTGGATTGCGTTAGATGAAGTAACAAGTTTTTAAACCATGCTCGATGTTGACGATAGACAAGTGAAAAAGGACACTCTTAAAAATTATAGTTATTTTCCAAGTATGTAAGTTAATAAGAGTCATAGCAGCATGCGACCTTTTTAGATGCCACAATATTATCCTAAACATTATTGTAACCAGCAATTTCGTATTACGCTAACATATTTTTCTTCAACTCTTGCAGGTTTAATAAGGCTCCAAGAGGTACTGAAACAATCTGATCCAGAGGTAAAGTGGCTGGTACGAAGACTGGTGCCTGGTGATGACAACCGGCCGTTGCTGAAGGCTCTGAAAAGCACCGGTGAAACGAGGGTCATCCTTGACTGTCCAGCCGATAGAGTTCTTGAGTATCTGCGCCAGGCTAACGAAGTCAAGTTTTTTGAAGATTATATGGTAAGTCCATACATACTGAATCCAGTAAACCGTAGGGGCACAGCAGAGCCGTTGCCTTTCTGAAAAGGAAACCCGTGGTCCTAGATCGCAAAGTGTAACTTAACAACAACGCTGTAGTTCGTACCTACGTACTGAAGGAACGTAGGTGGGCTTTAGTCAGTAAAAGTCTGACACGCCATTGCGCTACACCCTAGAGCGTGAGAAGTTATTAGATGATTAGCCAACTCAAAAAAAACTAATACCTACACGCACTGAATTACGAATGACATCTGTGTTCCTTCAGTTACCTTTTGCGTTCCAGCCCCCCTAGCCAAGTTATGACCGTTTCGTTTTGATTCTCTTGCGTCGAACGCCTCGAGTAGACCACGCCTCCGATTTCTTTGTTCTGACCACGTGACTGAGCGTTGACATGACGTCAGAACAAATGAATCGGAGGCGTGCCTACTCGAGGCGTTCGATGCAAGAGAATCGAAACGAAACGGTCGTAACTTGGCTAGGGGGCTGGGCTGCAGTAACTCTTTCGAACAATGCCGCATACTTTTGTATACACCTAGCTCTGTCTCAAAACGATTTGCCAAATACCACTCACAAAAGAAACCTTACCTCTTAAATAAAAAATGCGAATGCGGGTATAGTAATCTTGAAACTCGAAATTTACATTGATACTCAGAATAAACACACTGTGTTTGTACCTCATTACCGTCGCCAAGAAAAAGCGTGAGCTTTACCTAAGCAGAATGGAGGCCCAAAATTAAGTAAAATAAAACAGCATAATGAATTTTATTAGACTAACCGGAGTATTCTTCAGCACTATAATAAAAAAGCTTATTATGTATATACAATATTCGACCGTTGTTTGTCTAGACATACTAAGTGCTGAGCTAATAAAAAACGATACATATTATGTTTTTTTTTTTTTAACTAGGGCTTGACTGCGATCGCACCAGATGGTAAATAGTGATGGAATCATTGATGGTAAATCGCACTAGTTTATTAAGAGCCTATTCACTAAAGTGAATTCAAGGCTAAAGCCTTGAAGACACCTAAATTATGATCGGACGGGAAGACCACTGCGGTCAAATTGTTCCAACCCTTCGATGTACGTGGTATAAACGACGAGGCTAAACGCTTAGTCCGGACCGTAGAGCTGTCAACAAAGTAAGGGTGGACGCCGTACGTCGGGTTGTCCGATGGTAGAAAGGTGGTTTTCTTATTGTTCTATAACTCAGTCGGCAAAAACGGAACCCTTATAGGATCACTTTGTTGTCCGTCTACTCGTCTGTCAAGACCATTTTTCTCAAGCACGCGTGGAGGTACCAAGCAGAATTCAAAAAATTCAAAATTCAGATTGTTTTATTTCACATAGGCCTACATGGGCACTTATAAAATGTCAGAAGCTAGTGCACGGTTACAAATTGGTCGCTTCCTATGGGTAAGAACCGGCAAGAAACTTCATGAATTTGAATTAATGTCAAATATTCTGGTCTGCTACTCCTTGGAGCAGTGGAGAAATCAAACTTTTAAGTTAACGCAATGAAATAATGAAGCCACATGGTGCATATTTTGAAACTCTCAAGGGATTCAAAACCTATTGGGAAATTTTCATTGACCTAGAATCACGAAATTTTACAAGGAGCCAAGCTCAAGTAAAGGGAAAGTTTGTACAGAACCATCGGTGCGTGAGTCCAAATCGCACTTGACGGATTTCTTTTTTTTTCAGAGCTACGTTTTGATGTCATTGGATGCCCATACTTTGGATTTAGAAGAGTTGCGCTATGGATTATCAAACGTAACTTGTTTGAGAATTTTCGACCACTCCGACTCAAGAACTACGTCTTACTTAGCAGACTGGAAAGTTAGAAGCTCAGACAGTGTGCGAATTCCACGACAATCCCATGAAATCACTGTAAGTCTAAATATCTATCATTTTTATTCCTGCAAAAACATATAGGGTGACTGGTAATTAGTGTACGATACTGAAACACGTGATTGTGCTCATGATCACCAACAATTTTTATTATGGGAGCAAAGCCGGAATCGCGAAAATAATATCAGCTGTTCAGTACATTAGGCAAACATAAATGTACTGAACAGCTGATTTATTTTTCGCGATTTCAGTTTTGTTCCCATAGTAAAAGTTGTTGGTTATCACGAGCACAATCACGTGTTTAAGTATCGTACACTAATTACCAGTCACCCTATATATAAAACAAAACGATAGTCAAGCGCACAGGTGAAATTGACCCAGATTTTCGATTTTCTTACGGCAGACCTGACGATGAAAGATATTTTAAAATAAGATAGTATACAAAAGTGCACAACCTAAACTTATAACTACTTAATAAACTGTATAAATATGTAAATAGCACATAATACACATACATAATATATATAATACCTATGTAAACAATTAAATCCTATAATAACACGTCTATGGGTCATGTTCACAATGTTCCCTAATTTTTCCCTGAAGACAGAAAAAGTGTGAAACAGAAAAAGAAATTGAAACTATACACCCCTATTTTTTAATGAGTACAAAAAAAATGGGCTCTATCCGTACCCGTTACTAATCATATTTTTGTTGTCAAAAGTAAAAAAAAACGAAATCCCAAAATTGACCACGAAAATTTGTCATAATAAATGTAAATTGATAATAGAATTACATAACATAACATAACATAACAATTGCTACCAGAAAATACTACGCGCAGTGTTTTTTCCATTTTAATCGTCATTTATTCATTCATAATCAAGTCTGTATAATATTTCCATAAATTGCGTGACATTTTGGGATATAAACAAACGCTAATAACTTTGCTGTTTATATTATTTATTGAGACTTTACTTAAATAATAACAAGATCTTGTCTAATAAGCTCTTTAAATATTTGTACTAATTAAAAATTAGTGTTGTATAGTGTGTCATCTTTTTTTAAACTGTATTTTAGGTAGAAGCTGCACTTGCGAGCGATGCAGCCAGACTTATAACAGATGCCGTAGAGGGAGCTCCCGATGAATTTAAATTAGAAGCCCAGGAAATAAGTTGTGATTCTGAAGATACATGGGAAGCCGGCGAAGAATTTACCAATCATTTGCTATCGGTAAATATAACTTACTATTAAACAGTATAATAACATTTACTAAATCAACCAGCAACCTATTAACAGGTTGACTGTTGACAATTTTAATTACAGAATCCTATTATCGGCATAACAAACCAAATCAATCTGGATAATATAACGGGTGAGCGAGTGAATTTTAACGTCGAAATAATGGAATTATCGAACAGCGGATTTAATAGTATTGCAAAGTGGAATCCAGAAGCTGGTTTCGAATATGTTCGAACTGCGGACGAAACGTCAGATCGCTTGGCGGAAAAATGGCAAAACAAAACTTTCAAGGTAGTGTCACGCATTGGCGCACCATACTTAGTCGAAGTGGTCCCCAAGGAAGGCGAAACATTAACCGGCAACGATCGATATGAAGGATATTCGAAGGATTTAATTCATGAAATATTAAAAGAAATGCTACACTTGAACTATGAAATCGAAATAGTGCCTGGTAATGGTTACGGGTCATACAACAAAGACACAAGAAAATGGGATGGTCTAGTGGGACATCTTTTAGAAAGGGTTCGTGAGTAGCATTACAATTTACTCTTAAATAAAGAACAGTAAGTAATGCCCTGAGTACTATCCTGAAATTGTTTTTTCAGAAAGCTGATTTAGCCATTTGTGATTTAACTATAACTTATGAACGACGATCTTCTGTTGATTTCACAACACCTTTTATGACTTTGGGTATAAGTATACTTTATTTAAAGCCAACTCCTCCTGAACCAGCGCTGTTTTCGTTTCTTAAACCATTTTCTGTTGATGTATGGATCTATATGGCAGCAGCTTATTTAATGGTGTCGTTATTGCTTCATATTTTAGCGAGGTAAGTTATGTGATTTCGAGTCATACTTATGCGCAATAAAATGTTTTCCGTGAATTGTCAATTTGATTCTATTTTTTATTTGTTTATTTAGACTGGCACCAAATGATTGGGAGAATCCTCATCCCTGCGACAAATCTCCTGAGGAATTAGAGAATATTTGGCATATTAAAAATTCTTGCTGGCTTACGATGGGATCGATTATGACACAGGGTTCTGATATTTTGCCAAAGTAAGTGTAACAAAATACATCCTGTAGTGTGTTCTATATGCATTCTATTTCAAAATTGACAATATGTTTTGTTTTTGTACTACAGAGGTTATTCCACGCGATGGGTTTGCGGCATGTGGTGGTTCTTTGCTCTGATTATGTGTTCATCTTACACTGCCAACCTGGCTGCTTTCCTCACAAATGCTGCAATGGATGACTCGATCAAAAGTGCCGAAGATCTAGCTATGCAAACCAAAATTAAATACGGAACCATGAAAGGTGGTTCGACACACTCATTTTTCAAGGTTTGAAAATTATATTTTACTAGCGATCTACCCTAACTTTACACAGGTGTCACTGTTTGTAATTCTCAGGTTTTCTCTACTATCATCATCAAAACTTTAACCGAAAGACTTTCACTGCTGGACATAGGCACAATGACCGGTCTTATTCGTCTCTCATCTACTCATCACTCTATCGTCATCATACAAGTATTATACATTAAACCTTCCTCATGAATCACTCTGTCAATTAGTGAAAATTTGCATGAAAATTTGGTACGTAATACAGACAGAAGTGGTGAGAGGTTTTGTTTTATAATATGTAAGGATAAGCACTAGCTCAAAAGTGAGCTTTAATTATTTTATTGTTCAGCGCTCCAACGTTTCCATGTATCAAAAAATTTACGGCGCCATGGAATCAGCTCGGCCATCAGTTTACGTCAAGAATAACGACGAGGGGTTGGACAGAGTGTTGAAAGGCAAAAGGGATTATGCTTACTTTATGGAATCCACGGCCATTGAGTATCAGTTAGAAAGACACTGCGAACTAATGCAAGTTGGGGGATTACTTGACTCCAAAGGCTACGGCATAGCTATGCCCTTTGGTAAGTAACAGCTACTTCATCATCATCATTATCATTTCAGCCGAAAGACGTCCACTGTTGGACATAGACCTCCCCCAAGCGTCGCCACAACGACCGATCCTGTGCTTCTCGCATCCACTGCGCTCCCGCGACTCTCACCAGGTCGTCGGTCCACCTTGTGGGAGGCCTTCCAACGCTGCGTTTTCCGGTGCGCGGTCGCCTCTCTTGAACACACATCTACTTCAGTGCTTCAAAATTTTCTGCTAGGGCGGAGAAATTGTTCGAAAGAGTTACCGTCAGTGCCGTAACTAGGGCGTTGCCAGCGGTACCCGGGAAAAGGGGCAGTTCCTGGAGGGGCGCAAATCTAGACCTTTTAGTTTGTATTGTGCTTTTTTTCAAGGGGCGTAGTTATAGAAGCTCGCACCGGGCGTTTATAAGGCTAGTTACGACACACACGCAAACAGCAACTGAAGGAACACAGGTAGGCTTTAGTCAGCAAACACCAGTCTACAATTTTTTATTTTTAAAATGCAACGGATATGAACATAGGTGTTTCGTTTTATTTAAAAGTTTTTTAGTTCGAATTTAATAATAGAATTTTTTTATCACATCTACATTTTCAGGTTTCTTGAGAAATAGAAAAATTAAAAAGTTTTGGACAACTTTTTAGCATGTAATCGGTGAATACGAGCCAAAAACGTAAAATATAGTCCACTGACGTATTGTATCAACGTTTGTGTTTCTTACTTTATGCAATTTTATGGTTTTTTTAAGGTAAAAAATAGTACATGATACAGACTTTTTAAATACGGATTCAAATTTACAATATGTAAAAACCCCAATAGTTGCTGTTGCATTTTGTTAGTAATAGGTAGTAAATTCTGATCCTTCGTTTAGCTTACTTAGAGCGGAAGGGGTTATTTGATGTGGAACCACAAGAAAGTGCTTTCCAATTTATATTTGTGATAATGACCTTTCAATCATTTATAATTACACGCGTGCTTTCTTAGATTCGTCATACCGTACAGCAGTCGACAATGCTTTACTGAAATTAGCTGAAAGTGGCAAGCTGGTGGAGATTAAAAACCGCTGGTGGAAGGCACCGAAGGAAGAAGCTTGTGTTGTAAGTTGTTTATTGTAAAGTTAAGAAAATATTATTAGACAATTATTTTTATAGGTAACGCATCTTTACCTTTTAATATATAATGCTGTCTCTTCTGTACGTGTGTTTATCACCTTTCTCTTCTTTCTAAACGGCTTGACTGATTTTGGTGAAATTTTGTTTGTGTGTATATTTGGTTTGAAAATACAATCGAACCTGGTAAGTGGCGCTGCAACTGGATTCTTTTTTTCTGATGAAAATCCAGCTTTCAGGCAGTACAACATCTGTCGGAACCGCTAGTAACTTATAATTCTTGATAAGTCATCTTTAAAATTAGTTTAAATTTATTGACCTTTCGAACTTTAGTCGCTAAACAGGGTGCAACGGAAAATCGCGGTCATATTTTAGAAACTGCTTCTGCCCTTAGATATGACCAACTTTTATCAAGGAAATCATATTAAACTCTCAGAAACAAATTGATTGATGATATACATTGACTTTTTGGCGGGATTTAGTCGAGTGAAGTTCAGTGGCTGTTTTACATATAGGTATACATACGTAAACAGCCTTATAATGTTCCCACTGCTGGGACTCTTGCCTCCTGTCTAGCTGTGGCTGTTTTAATTATTCGAAAGTTAATTGTGGTTTAGTTTTGAATGATAAGTGTCTGCATAGCTGGACCTATATTGAATAATTGAAACAGGTGCAATTGCGGTAAAATGGAGCTGAGAATTGTATTGTACTACCTCATTAAAGGTTGCTGAAAAAGCTGACTCGATACCTTTGCTGCCAAACACTGCAAAAGTATTAGAATGTGTTTTACTACAATTACAACCGTACTGTAATGAAAACCAAATTGACTGTATGTTGTAATAAACACTAAATACTTTCTAAACTTGACACTATTTGATTGACTAAATACTTTTACGAAGCCATAACAAAAAAAAAGAAAAAATTACTTTATATTTCAGGCTGAAGAAGCAAGCGAAGAAGGTGCAGCTGCAGAATTAGGAGTAGAGAATGTAGGTGGTGTATTCGTAGTATTGGCTTTAGGATGCAGCATCGCCACCGCTATGGGCATATTTGAATTCCTTTGGAACGTCAGAGAAGTTGCTATTGAGCAGAAGGTACGAATTTCACTTAGCGCCAAATAGAATTCATATGCTAATACGTTTAAGACCTTAGTCACATTGAATACCACATATTCACTGCTTTGCATAGACAAACCAACCTTATCTTATTATTCTAGCTATGTTTTGTAAAATTATGTCGAAACCAGATCCAAAAATAACATCACACTGATATTATAGAAGTGAAAGTTTATTGCAAACTTTCGCTTCGGTGTGCTTGTTTGTTAATAAATTCTTCACGTTTGGAACAGATGATCGGATTTCTATGAAACTTGGTACACATGTAGACTATATTCTGAAATAGTACATAGGATACTTTTTATCCCGGGAGTATCTTCGCTTGGGATAATTTCTATTATCACCCGCTGAAGCCGCTAGCATCAGCTAGCAATTAATTATCACATTTTTGAAGACGTTTAATCTTAAGTATTTTGCAGAGTGCATCTATATTATCGAAATTCAAAGAGCTTCACATACTGGATAGACTTTTATCGATTGTGCAGTTACGAATACTAAAGTTCCTTGGGCATATCTCTAAAATCGAGGACTCGATGGAAAGACTTGTATTTCACAGCCACGTTGAAGGTGGTCGATCCCCGACTCGTTGGATCGACTTTACCACCCAGGCTACGCTGTCAATCGCAGTACAGTATGCGCGTAATGCCAATAACCGCCAAAGATGGAGAGACATCGCTCGACGCCTTGGAGGCAAACGACGGCAGCGTGCCGCAGCCGGTCCATCAACAACAGCCACGACCACTCTGAAAAGAGTGCCCGACTAATAACAAGAAGATCGGTATTATCTTCAGACAATTTTCTATTTTCAGATGACTCAATCAGAAGCGCTGTGGGCTGAACTGACGTTTGCTTTAAGTTTCTGGGAGACGGAGAAACCAGTGAAGCACTCCCGTCCATCCTCCTCTGCTTCGTCTTCCAATAATACTTCGAGAGCGTCCTCCGTACTTAGATCCGCAGCTGACTTATTCCATCTTAACGTATTTAATAAGTAACAACAAGAAGTATATGTAACAATTTATTTAAATAATCATGTATTAACAATCTTTTGAGGTAGTAAATACTGATGTAATGAGTTATCTTAGGTAAATAAATACAACTAATTATAAAATAAACGATTTGGTTTTCATTTTGCTCCAATAAGATACATTTTAATGACACACTTAGCTCTATAAAAATCAATAGTCCAATCACATTAGATGAATTAAAGTTAAGCTAAAAATGTATGCAAACCTTTATTTTGACAATCTAATTATTAAATCAAATGTGTGTCTTAAGATATTCAAGGTCAAAGGTCACAAAAATTAGACATTGTAAAAATGCGAGATATTTATGTAAGATTCATTTTTGTGACTTTCACCGTGCACAATAAGATAGGCCCGTTCGCGTGCCGTCGTCACTCAAGGTAGGTGACAGACGAACAAATTTCGACTAATTAGCGACTATTTTTTGGTATCATTTAAATCCGTGATGGTAGTCAAGCCAGTGTTAGCGATACGGGTTTATTTTATCCTGACCGGCTGCAGCAGATGTACTGCACGGCATAGGGCTCCGCACTTTTCGCGCTCAATGTCAAAAACGGTTTAACATATAAAAATTACTCGAAATAAAATTAAATTTTCTACAATTTTCCTTATAAATTCAAATACGATTTTACTAATTTTGCGTCCTTTGACCGATATCTTAAGACACGAGCGTAGATGATATTGATCCATAGTTGTGAATGTGATCTTATCGGAGATTATGCATTGTGATATCCATGATGACGAAGCGATGACAAGATATACGATGAGTATTCAGAGTGGCAAGACACACTAATAATAATGTATCCTATAAATCATTGAAATTGTGTGAAAATACTTTCCGACAATTTCGTTGTCGCGATCCCTGAAACGGTCATCGACGCTAATTGTAGCCATTTTAAATATTATGAAATAATGATAATTTTAATTGAAGGCAATTGATGCGCTGAGTATTCACAGACATTGACGGCAAATGACAATTGTTTTTTTGTTCTTAATAAATTAATGTTCATGAGTGAATCAATATCTTAGTTTATACTATTCCTTGGACCAACATTTGTTTTTTTTTACTAGATACTCTGCGTTTGAAATCATTTTCATAGGTACCTAACCCGACATGACTGTGGTGCGTTCCCGTTTAGCAATAACTGAAACGTGTGTGAATGATTAGCTTTCAATCAAGGCTTCATTCACCCGTCGTTTGAAATTGTGATTCACGTGAAGATTGTCATTGGCAATTAACCGTTTTGGGCACCCCTTACTCAACCTTTAATCCCACTGCTGACTCTGTCATCAAAATTGACGAAGAACGGAGCAGTACTGGCTACAAAATCTGCACTATTGAGAGCCATGGCAGTGTTTGTTATCTAAACTGAGATGATGATGATGTATGATAAAGCAATGACATGATATAAGAAGTACACTCATAAATCCTACTGTTCTCTCTCAATAAATCTCATCAAAGTTGATGAAGGACGAGGCAGCTCTCAACACAGAGACGGCTCTAGACTGGGAGCGCTCCCGCTGCGGGGAGGGAGTGGCGGTAGAAGGTGGCGCGGAGCGGGGCGGGGCGACAGGCTTGTGCACCGCGCGTGGGTTGAGAGATGCGTGCCATTCACTTGATAGAGCCTCCATGAAGGTTATCTGCGAAATAATCATCATCGTTAACATCATCCAGGTCGTAAATGCCCACTCTTCCACTCTCATCTTAAAACTCCAAAACTCACTAATAAAGAGAAGAAGCCTTAACAGTGGGAGAATTATACAGGGTTATTTCTTCACAGTGGGAGAATTATACAGGATAATTATTTCTTAATGACCAGCAAAAATTTTTCCAGACTTTATTGATACCGAATTGACGACATGGTTGGTGTAGTAGTTGAGCGATTGGTTGCTACACTGCGTGCCGCAGGTTCGGTTCCCGCACTTAATAAATATTTGTATTACCTACAGACATCTGTTGGGTTGGGTATCTTGTTTGTGAATGCACCCTCGGTACAGAAGTAATTCTTAGGAATTACTATACTCTACACTAGTGCACACTAGTGAGTGTGTGGGAAATCTCTGTTGAAAAATTGAAACGCAGCCGCGTAGAGAAAAGTATCGGAAAGAGAACACTGCCACATTATTATGACAGCCATTCACGGATCTCACAGACCAGAGAAGTTTAGGTATAAATGGTCAAGCATCTATTCCTTAAAATTTACCATTAGGCCCATATTAAAATGCAAAGTGAAGTGTTACTAACATAGGTCTAAATCATATTTACTAACAAAATAATTGATATAATTATGTATGTTAGGCTATGAGATATTTATGTTACATTTATATATGGATATAGTAAACTGAAAACATACCCTTTCTTTGACACTGATCTGCCGAGCGTGCAACATAAAGTCTACAATGGACACCAGAAGACCCAGTATTCCACCGCATCCCAGCACTAAAAAGATACCACTGGTATTTTTCATCTGTAGCGAGTCTTCTTCATCTTGGACGTTGTCCTGCAAGAATAGTATTGATACAAGTGATATACTACATTTTGATACAAGTGGAGAAAATTTGTTATTGCGTCCGAGGTGGCATTCGCCCGAGCCATAGACGAAGGTGTTATGGAGCCGAGGGCTGCAGTGATTTTCACGTGTATCAAACAAAGTTTTTCAATACACATACGAAGACATAAAAAAACGGGGGGTTGTCGTGCAACACGTTGGGGTCGCGCTGCGCCCAGCCTGACACGATAAATGTAATAAAATTGAGGTGGGGGTGAGCACGCGCACTTTTCCACACTAGTGCGAAAAACAGCAAATTGCGTGCCTACAAAATATTTTTTTATACTAAGATTAAATGGCCTTCCACATTTCCATGAAATGGATTGAAAATGAAACAAATTTACATTCTTAACAATAAAAGTTGATATTCTTTTTCAATTCAAACAATGTTAACAAATATTTTAGTTTCTACTAATCTAATTTTGAAAACCGTTTTTATATCATCATCTATATTATTTGCAAAAATACAAACTCTCTTTCGATAAAAAAGAACCTTGCACTAATGTTAAGAAGATATTTTTTTATGCATGAAAGGATATTTCTTAATAGTTCCTTCGCAAAACAGAAATCATAAAGAAGGCTCATAGAAAAATATTATATACTTTTTTTTAAATAAAATTTAAAATGTTTCATATCTCCTAAACTATTAAAAATCGCAAAACATGGAACTCCATGTACCTTAGAGTGGCTGCACATGGGCTACCGGCCACAACCACAAAACGCCACCACCGGCATATTTCCTGTAGGTTTCATACATTCTATATGGATTCGCCGCACACGGTTGACGCCGGTGGCCGCCACAAGCTACAAATCGCCGCTGCTCGCTTCTTGTGGCCTGAACCGGCCACTAAACGCCGATACAAAACGCCGTCTCACGCCACTCGCGCATTTAAACCTTCTTCGTCAGAGTCCATTATGATACTGCGCGTATGGGTTGGGCACAAGTGGCTGTAGCGAACGTCAGCTTCCTTTGTGGCCGCTTCTAGCTTCTCGTGGCGGCGTTTGTGGCTGTCGTGTGTGGCCCATGTGCGGCGACACTTAGGAATGAGGTATCTATTTTTTATTGACGTTTCTATTTGGACCACTCCGCATGTAAAGAACAGTAGTGGCCCAGTGGTAACGGCCCCGACTTACGAGTCGTGGAGGTCATGGGTTCAATCCCAACCATGCGTATTACTTTATGTAATTTATTTCATCACCACTTCTCTCAAAACGGTGAAGGAAAACATCGTGAGTAAACTGGCAATAGAACGAAAAATTCGAAGATATGTTACATCCACCAATCCGCATTGGAACCGCGTGGTGGATTACGACCCAATCCCACTCCTAGAGAGGAGGCCTGGGTCCCGACAGTGGGTTTATTGTAAGGGCTATATTTCACCGGGACACCATGGCGGCGCGACCAGTCGCCGCTACCAACAAAATGTATACAGCTCTTTAGAGAGTTACTCACCTTGTGTCCGTTTGGTTGCGCAACCAATTTGGCGGCGCAACCAACTCGGACGCGTGCACTTAAGGTCCATTTTGATACTGTCTCATTGCGGTGTAGTGACTCTGGTGTCTGTATGGTGTCTAGTTTGGTAGTTTACGGACACCATGGCGGCGCAACTGGTCGCGCCGCCATGGTGTCCCGGTGAAATATAGCCCTAAGACTGGTTATGCTATACTATGCTATGTATGTAACAGTAATAAAAGGATCCAACCTCGCAATGTTGGTCATTATCCTCGTTTTCCCACCATTTCTTTTTTAGTTTCTCCAGTTCTCCTTTTTCTTGCAGTGACAATATCGCCCCATCAAACCATCCTTTGTTGGGATAGGCTGGAAACATAATAATAATAGAATCATCTGAAATACTACTAAAACGTTTCAAATTGTACTTGTTCTCTTAACTCACTCTTAGGCATAGCGATACCGTATTCCTTAGAATCCAATTTAGAACCGAGCATTTTCAATTTGCAATTTCTCTTAATATAATATTCAATGGACGTTGATTCCATAAAGAAGGCGTACTTCCCTTTACTCCTGAGAACACGGTCTCTCCCTTCATCATTATTATTCGTAAAAACTGTGGGCTTTGCTGAACTCATCACTGACCAAATTTTTGAGTATACTTTGTCGTTTGATGACTGTAAGTAAAATAATAGAATTAGATAACATAAAACACCATCATGCCTGGATTGAGTCCTAAAAGATGCGGCAAGGTCTAGTACGTCCACTTCCCATTTAAAATACCAATTTTCCTCATCTAAGGATCGAATTCAGAGCCCCATGTTGAGCACTGGTACTTGCAACCACTAAGAGCAATAAGGCAGTCTAAACCTAGGTTAGATAATTTTCAGTTTAATTTAAAACACGCTTTCAAACCGTACTTCAAAAAACTTATAGGTTGAGGCATTGGTCACAGTTCCATAAGAAATTTTATTCTGTTCTGAGAGTTCTTTGACATCCTTGATGTCGTTGCTACGCCGATTATTACTGAGGAACGTCGACAAGTTGGCGGTATACGAGGCCGTGACGATGAGAGCGAAGAACCACCACATGCCAGCGATCCAACGCGAGCCTGCTGCCCTGTTTAATAGAACATCAATGTAAACATCAAATTATCAATACTAATAGTATCTGCAATTCTGTTGATAATATCCATACCTTGGTAAAATATCACATCCTTGGGTCATAATAGCACCCATAGTGAGCCACATGCAATTGTAGAGACTCCATATATTTTCCAAATTTTCAGGATTTTGATTGCATGGATGTGGATTAACCCAGTCACCTTGGCTCATTCTAAACACATATGTTTATGTTGAAATAATAATTATTAATATTACCTCTGATCATAATATTCAGCATAGAAATAAACAAAATGCACAATAAAGATCGTAAAAAATAGATCCCTGTTTAAAAATGCTCAATTAGATTAAAAATATGTAGAATATAACAAGACATGACAAAAATATACCAACCTTGCACAAAGTAATAATACAAAAGAGACAATAACATAAGTAGTCGCCAGATACAACCAAACATCTAAAGATAATGGTTTAATAAATGAGAATCGATCCGGTGCCTCGGGGTCTTCCTCTCTGAACAATAAACTGATTCCCAAACTCATAAAAGGAATCGAAAAGTCCACCACGGCATTTCTTTCAGAGGTAATTGTCAAATCACATATACCTAAATGTGCTTTCTGTAATAAAAATCGTGTATGATTTATTTTTGATTTTTTGACACTGTTAATTTTATTCATAATTAGTTAACGATTTACAAAATGTAACTTACATGTTCCAACAGTTCTCCTATTATTCCATCCCACTTTTTTGTACCTTCCAACTGGTTACCATATTTATTTTCTGGGGCTTTATAGAACTCATACTCTAGATGTACTTTGTGTTTTTTTTCTATATGTTTTACTATGGCATCAATGAGATCAACGCAATAACCGCGATAATATACCGTTCCATTTGGGGCTGTCACTATATCAAAATATGGTCTTCCTTCTCTGGTCGCGATCTAAACGAAAATGGATCTTAGCGTTATTAACAATTTTACAATTGAATTATTTACGTCGGATAAACTTTCAATTCATAAATGACGGTTACCATTAATTTTGTGTTGTTGTTTGCAGCAAGGGACCTATCGTCTATATCCTTCTGATAATTGATAACGTTCGTTTTGAAATCCCAATCGCCTACATACATAAATTGACTCTCCTTGTTTAATTTTGAATAGTGTAACTTGAAATTTACTCTTCTCCCGTCATCGTCGAACTCAATATGTCCTGAGAATCCTTTGGTGATTGTCTAAAAAATAAAGTTATTTTTTTTTTTAATTAGCAACGAAAATGAAGTTACAATTACTCTAATAAATAAATATGTTTTTCGTCCTGACTACTTGAAAGTTAGACTTTCTATTTTTTTAATGTTCAAATATAGATTTCTGTTCAATTCAATTTTTTATATGTTACCTTACGTAGTGCTTCTCGTAGACCATATCCTACAGGCCATGCACTATCCTCGTATTCTGATTTACTATTTTTAAGACATAGAGCGGGTGGTTCAGTTGGGTTCTCATCAACCCGCATGCTTCTGATTGCTTTCTCCAAGTGACTTAGTGCATCTGCAACTAACGCTGTTTCGAGCTAAAAAAAAAACAATCGTCAACTTCACAACATCTAATTTGAAGTTTGTAAAAGGCTAAAATAGATAATTTTATGAAGAAGGCGATAATTTTATTATTCAAATTAAAAAAAAAAAAAACATTTTAATAAGTCAAATACATTTCATAAAATACCCCTAATGCTTTGGATTGGAGCATTCCTTTGTCCTTCCATGTCGCCTCGCTCGGTGTGGTCAAGTGCAGAGTAGATACATTCGCCATGAGAGCAGAGATCCCTTTAAAATCGAGGCTGTATGCATCTAGGTTAGTTAAAATAATACTCTGAAAAAGAGAGGTTCTGTTCTGAAAAGATGACAGTTAATCACTTAAACGAAATATAATTTATAAATAAATACTGCACGCATTTCTAGTTTTCCGTGCACTTTCACGACATTTCTGGAAAACGTAATTAAACAACATGTACTTACTTGATACTCCGTCGAGTTTTCAACTTGTATGATTTCATTCATATATTTATGAATGTTATTTACGTCACAGTCCAGAACGTGGTAGGACATTCGTGCTACTTTGAATATATACTTGAATGTTTCCCGATTGTCGCTATCAGGGTCTAACTTCTTGAAGAGAATTGGTTCCACGCCCACACTGGGCCACGAGTTTATTACTTCTTGTAGCCGTAGAAAACCTGAAAAAAAAAACAATTTAAAGTTTGATTCCCAGGTTAGTCATAAAAGTTATTTTTTGTTTTAGAACATTCTCAGTAGCAGCCTAAAATTTAGAAATGTTTGGAAGTCTCTCTTCAAGTGAATTCATGTGTCGTTATTCTGCTATGGCTGCACTTACGCACTTATACTTTAAATATTATATTATAACTTATATTACGTCTATAATAATCTATACTTTAATAAAATAAAGCTTAAAGATTTTTGTTCTTTTTTATACACACTGCCAGTTGGATTAGATAAAAAATTCTATATCTGGTATAGCCAGATTCATGACAAATAATATAGGTTATATAACATTACGGTACGAGCCACGGAGGTAGAGCAGTAATTAAAAACACGGGTGAAACCGTGGGCGACAACCAATACTACTATATTTCTATTAATATTCAAAAGCTTTCAAAGTCAAAGTAAAAGTCAAAGTCATTTATTTACGGCTTATGTTTAACTTACCACCAGATATAGTAACATATAACAGACAGAAATAGTAAATGATCACCAAAATTAAACCCGCACTTTAATGTAAAATTATAACCAAAGTTTTAACATCTCGCTATCCTATTTAAGCAAAATGACTCCAAATAAATCATTGTTAACCCAAAAGTAGTAAATGATCGCCAAAATTCTATGCATGGTTGATGGTGGGCTTGGTTGACGGAGCCCCGCTTCGCGGGGCTCCTACTCCTGTGTGGTTTATAAAAAAATAACCACGAAAGGGATGGCGGGGTCTATTCGCTTGCTTCGCTCGCTCACACGACCCCGCCATCCCTTTCTAACCTAACCTATCCGAGTCGGAGTGCCCTAAAGTCCCGATTGCATCCAGTTTCTCCTGATATAACAACCGTTACATACCCAATGTCAAATTCGGGCAAACGACGGTATACCGGCAGAAATAACGCAGTAATTTGCTCGCTAAGATTTGGTGATCATTTACTACATTTGGTGTTCGAATACAATTTGAAGTGCAGTCGTGACTAAAATAGCTAGTACTATTGTAATTTTAGACTTTATTTTTCTGGTGTCAAGTATATATATTTTGGTAAAAGAACTAAGGGTATCAAAGCATTTTATGGTGGTCATTATATTTAACCCCTTTATTTACATTAAATGCGGTACAAGAGATGGTAACTTATAATTTATTAGTGCAAAGACATATTTTGCCATGAGTTAGCATGCAAATATTAAAATATGTTATGTGGTGCTCATAGTAAGCAAAACTCTACAAAATTACCCACACAAACATTTTTGTGATTATTGTAGTGAAGTTACTTCATTTATTGGATGAGACGATGCATTATCCTCTCATGCAGAAGTATTTATGCAAAAAGATACTAAAAATCGTATATAAACTCACTGCCATCATCTTCATACAGGATGGTAAACTTGTCCCATTTTAGGTCTTTGATGAGAGTAGCGTATGCCTTCGAGATTAGTTCAAGTGGTGGATGATAGGAAAATGAGTAGAAGTCCTCAGCTAAAGTCTCTGTCGGCTCCCATCCCAAAAACAAATGGGTTATCTGAAATAATTTTCTATACTTATACATCCGCAGATGTTATGATTTGTCACTAATATAAACAAACAGTACCGTCCGTTTCCAAACGCGGTATGCAAATTGCTGCCGAAACGCGTCTAATCGTACCCATTTGACTGTTTTAATTTGATATTTTCGTTATTTCCATTTTCAGGATTGTAATTCTTGTTTCGTGTTAGCACAAGCCTGGGGAGATGCAGGGTCATTTATGGTTTCCGGAGTGGTCTTTTTAACGGTAACGTTGCCCCTTTTATGTGCTGATAGTGATCGCTGGGATGGTTTTAGGGTAATTTTTGGCACCTATAATGTGCGTCAGCATATGGTTGGATGCAAGTCTTACCGACAATGGCGTTTGGTACACCCTTCTTATTTAAGTATCGATTCACACTCTTCAGATTTCTCATTACTGTAAAGTACAAAAGCAACATTCTTTAAAATACAACTTACATTTAATCTATTGCACAACAAACAAGTAGTGTCGCAGATGCCGCTTGTCGGACGAGCGTCTATTAAAGCCACGATCCCCTTGTCGTCTGAAGTAAATGGACACACTGAAACAATAGTTCTGTATAAGTTCTATATTACTGTGGAAGAACTAGAAATGATGCTATCAAATACGGCATCGAGTACTGTGAATCTCACTTCGAAATTAACTTTTAAATATTGACATTTAATTTTTAAAATTGTGTTACAAATACTCAATAGTTTTGCCGTAACATAGTTTTTAAATTCTCAACGAGATAGTATAATTAGGGGCACTACTATTTGCTGTTCGATGAGCGTCCATTTGCAGGGGAAAGAATCCTAATTCATAACAAACACATCTGTATCCGTATTGTTTTCTCTGACATTAGTCAGATAAATTATACATATCTATAAACTTTATCACTTAACAGTTTCACGATATAGTTAGACAAGGACAATTACATTACTTATGATGACTATAATGATAATGACTTACGTTCTAGAGAAGTGGAATAGCTGTCGACTACCTTCGAGTTGAGGTACCGACCATGGTACGTCGTCATTCGGTTTGCTTCAATCATGTTGTTAAATACCTGCACGGAAGTTGGCAGCGTTTCACGGTTGAAAAGACCCCCTGAAAACATGCACAACCTAATTGTTTAAGTTGTCAAAATGTTATTTGGAATGTATTCAAGTTTTCACATACATACCTATGGGAAAAGCAGCCGTGCGCACTGCATGAGCATTCCGTATGAATACAATTGAGGTGATAATGAGTAAAGCTTTAAAAGTGATCATTGTCGAAGTTGTTGACTTATGAATACAATATAATGTTGTTTAGGCGGCATGCGACGCGCCGGCCGCCTCTCCGCCGTCTGAGGTATTTTTGGAAAACAGTTTTAGGTCACGTCGCGTGCGCCGTCACGTCATGCGTCGCCGTCGCGGTATCGCCGCGTGCTTCGATTGAGGGTTCTGGAACATTATTAATGTGAATTCTAAGGAAATACTATGACCATGAATCAATGACTAAATAAAGCTCAGTCACCCATAATGTAGTTTCAGATCCAAACTTCTGAATGTCTTTTAATTTACTGTGTATCCTTCACACAATGCGTGACATCTTTCGTTTATGCCTCCTCCATTTCTTCATAATTCTGAAACAAGTTAATTTTGTTTGAGTGAACGGCTAGCCAGACGTTCATTCGCTAAGCGGTGCGCCCACAAATTATAGTGAAATAGTTTTTCTAAAGTAAACTATGCATTCGCATTAAAGTTTCTGCGCCATGCGTTGGTATTTACTCGTATTGTTGCTTTGCGTTAAAAAATGTACACCGCAGTTTGTCTTTACGGAAACTATTGAAGTTTCCTACCAAATAGGTAAGGGGTTTAAGAATTAGTTAACCGCGTTACTTCTACTAACTTACTTTTACTATGATACACGAAGTAGATAATTGAATTTAAATTTAAAAATGTAGTTTTGCTCAACTGGGTTGAATGAATTCCATCTGACGGAATTCATTCTTTGTACTAGTTTTTCTGTCTTTTTTCTTCTTTTGTCTTTATTTTATATATACGAGTATGCATACATTGTTAAATAATATTTTTTCTGTATTTCCAGCTGGTATCTTCGACAAGGACGCGATCACCCAGCTGACGGCGTTCAACGACAGTTTGAATCATGTACACATTCAGGAGGTTCGGATCAAACCTATCACCTTGCAGCCGCTGAGGACTGACAGCTATTCAGTTTGGCGAGAATGTGAGTACCAGACTATTGCTTGATTATTTCCTGCTATTGAATATCGATAACAGACCGTTAACTAAGGAATTATCTGGGCATAACATCTTATTCCGCAACGTCATTATTCTACGTGACAAGCATGGTGATTCTGGCATTCAATTCTCAATGCCACAAAAGGTTCATTTTTAGCATTGTCATGACTTGAAAAAAGCAACTCGAGGACTTACCATCAATTTCCGTCTTATTGTAAGTTTAATCAAAATGGTATCTCAAAACAAAATCTTTAATATAAGTCTTCAAAAATGAACAATATAAAAATATAATATTCCTTTGTTTGTGTACTTAGGTACTTCAACAAAACTCGTAAAGAAATTGCACAAAAATTATTCTATTGATTTTATTTGCACAAACAAACGTTCTAGTTATACAATTCCAGTGTGTTCAAACAACGAAATACAACCGGTAGCTATATTTGGTCCACAAAATGCAATATCAGACGGCGCTACTCGAGACCAGTGCGCTATTGCCAACATACCGCACATTCAAGCCACATGGCAACCTCGGGACCCCGATTGGGAACTAAATGACGAAGAAGAAGAAGAAGTAACTAGTCCAGAAGACAAAGAAGATGAGGAAGAGGAAGACGGCGGTGATGAACCCACCTTTAAAAAGATTTCAATAAACTTTTATCCGGACTCGGAGGACATTTCTTTAGCTTATGGGAAACTTGTGAAGCATTACAAATGGACACAATTTGCAGCCCTTTACGAAGATAACTTTGGTATGTACTGAATCTGTTTAAGTTATTATAATAACTCAGTGGGCGGGTGTAATTTGATACAATTATTCAGCAATGTTAGTTAAAATAAATGTCATCCTTTTCATATAGTAGTTACAAATTATAATTTATCAATAAATCAAAAATCTAAAAATAATTTTCATTTTTAAATATCAGTCTTATTATTTTTATAGGACATATCGCCACTTTTGTACGTGGGGGAGAGTCGTTATTTTAAACTAGACTCTTCTTCTAGACTTAAGTAAAGTTTTAGCCTTTTTTGGAATATTATTACTGATTTTTTCAGTTTTAATCATTTTGGGCAACTTATTATATTTTAATTTCCATATAATATGGGCTATTACTTAACTTAACATTTATATTCTCGAGGATGGAGCGCATAAAATAAGTAAGTGAAGGTAGATTATTTTTTGTTTTTCTTTTGTTCTAGGTTTATTAAGAGTGCAAAAGATTCTAGCGGAAGTATCACTGGATTCAGCAATTTTTATGTATAAATTGGATCCAACGGGCGACAACCGACAGGTAATTTTATCATGATAAAAAACGCCTGTCTATTAGTCTGCGGCCACGAAACAAGCGAGCGTGGAGTGACACTGACGGCGCTCGCTATGATACAATATCGTTCGGTCACAATCACCCTGCACGGCCACCTCTGGTTCCGTGCCCGTGGTGTGTGTGTGTGTGTGTGTGTGTGTGTGTGTGTGTGTGTGAGGCATTAAATCCGCCTTTGTACCTTTTGTTGCATGAAGATTAAATAAATAAATAAATGTGTCGCGCTTGGGTGGAGCACCGCCGTGGAGGCAATCGGCAGCAGGGACCTCTCGCACCGGGCCCTGGTTCAGGCCGTGATCTGAAGCGAATGGGAATAGGATGCCTCCTTCTGCGAAGCAGTAATGCGAGCGAAGAAGATGTCCGCAGTTGCTACGACAGTAGACGCCCCGGGCGTCTGAAGTCGTAGAGTGAATCCCGGCCACCGTAGGTGCGGGGTTGCGGACGATGAGCTATGGGTAGCTCACCGTCTGCCCGTCCGATAAAAACCGACCCCGAGTCGTCGACGGCACGTAGTCGTAGGCGTAAAGATGTCGTAGAGTCGTAGGCGAAGCAAAACAGTAGGGGCCCAGCATGGGCGATGCCTCCGAGGGCCACGAGGAATTTCTAAAATGGAAAGCAGTGGTCCTAGAACGCAAAAGACAACTGAAAAACAGGTGTGGTTTTAGTCAGTAAAAGTCTGACATGCTCTACCTTTTTCGTGCTACCTTAGAGCGGGAGAAGTCATTAGATTACTTTCAGTTTCAACCTCAAAAAAAAGGCTTGCTCCCGGCGAACTGGTATCAATATGAGAAACTTATGATTACCTGGGATAGGTGATTAATTAATCACAGACAATCTGATTTTTCTGAAAATAAAAACCCTTTTTTTGTAATTATGTTTTTAAACATTTAAAAAAATAATATTATTAAACTCTATAATTTCATACGATTACGAATATTCTTTGACTGTATAACCGACATGCAGAAACAATATAACCTGAGCAATATCTGTTGTTGTGTTATTTACTGGCCTGTTGGTTTAGTGGTTAGTGGCCCTGACTGCTATGCCGGAGGTCGTGTCTACGATTCCCACCCAGGACAAATGTTTGTGTGATGAGCACAATTATTTGTTCTGTGTCTGGGTGTAATTTATCTATAATATGTATGTATTTAGAAATATTTAAGTATGTTTATCAGTTGTCTAGGACTCATAACACAAGCTCTGCTTAGCTTGGGACTAGACGGCGTTGTGTGATAGTTGTGTGAATATTATTATTATTTAACAAAATCTTAAAAGTATTTTTCTCAAAGTTATAAATTATTTCAGATCTTCAAAGCATTAGATGAGTATCGTATCAACCGCTTCGTGCTGGACTGTCACGCAGACCGCATTTTACAATATCTCAGTGAAGCTGAAAATGCGAATTTACTTACTGAATACCAGGTAAGTGACGATGGGCTGCAGGATTATTCGAAAGAGTTACGGCCCTGGAACAGAAAGGGCAACTGAAGGTACTCAGGTGGGTTTCGTTAGTAAAAGTCTGACACTCCTCGCTCCACCCAAAACCGAAAAAAAGGTGACTATGATACGGATTTAGAAAAAACTGATTAAGTGCGACCAAGTAATCCGTACAAACTTACATATGTTAACCCCTCGGGCGCCCGGGGGTATTATTATTACGTAATTGCGCGTTTTTACGTAAATCACCAAAAAAAAAAAAAACTTTCTGGATTTTTCTAGGAAAAACCAAGATATACACTTCTGGACACATCTATTGGTCCACCTTAGAGTTTAGGTTTCGATGGCCCCTACCGAAATATGTTTGCTAGATTGAACAAAAACTGTTGATGCAGTTTTAAACCTGATATATTTTACCATCTTTTTCGATCGTATTGTTTTAAATTTGAATTCAGAATACCATACGACATGGAGCTACGCCTAACAAGTCGGATATGCGCCTTGTTAAAGGCAATTGATTTTTGAATCAAAAACATGTTTTATCAAATAAAGGTTTAATTTAATAACGCGTGTTGCCTCCATGGGCATCTACCACAGCTCTCATACGATTAGGCATAGAGTTTATCAACCGCTCTATGAAATTTTGAGGGATCATCTCCCATTCCTCTTCTATGGCAGTTTTCAACTCCTGCATCGTCTGGGCAACTGGCTGACGAGCCCTAACACGTCTTTTTAGCTCGTCACACATGTGCTCAATGGGGTTCATGTCTGGGCTTCTGGCTGGCCAGTCCATAACTGTGATGTTCACATCCCGAAGATATTCCCTGACGATGCCGGCCGCATGGGCTCTTGCATTATCATGCATAAAAAGGAAATTTGGGCCCACATAGTCCGCGTATGGTATCACGTGAGGTTCTAAGCACTCACGAATGTACCTTTCAGCATTTAATGTTGGCAGCCGTGGTCCTGTAACAACCTCAAGTTGAGTTTTGCCGCTCGCGGATATACCGCCCCAGACAGTCCATGAGCCACCGCCATAAGCAACCCTCTCTTCAAAGCAGCATTGTGCGAAACGCTCTCCCTTACGTCGGTAGACCTTCTTCCTTCCATCATTGCCATGTAACACAATTTTAGACTCATCAGAAAAGAGTACACGGCTCCAATCTTGCTGTGTCCAATTTAAATGACTGCGTGCGAAATGAAGGCGCGCTGTTCGGTGGGCTCGCGTTAGTTTGGGCCCATTAGCTGGCTTGTGTGGTACCATATCGCGTTCTTTTAACCTTCTCCGAACAGTTCGAGCGCTCACAGATACTCCGTGGAAGTCGCGAAGTTGGTTTTGTATCTCAATGGAGGTAAGGTGACGATTTCTCAAGCTGGTCGTCACGATAAATCGATCCTGCCTTTCAGTTGTGACCCGAGATCGTGGCCTTCCTTGGCGACGAACAAAGCCGCCAGTCTCTAGGTACCTCCGATAAACATTTCGGACTGCAGATCGACTTAAATTAAGTTGAGCACTCACGTTTCTTTGGCTGTGTCCGGCCTGAATAAGTGCCACAGCTTGGGCGGCGACTTCAGGTGAAGTATCCATAGATTATTGATAGAACCTCACCTTAATGTTAAGAATAAGTAATGTTTGTTGCAAAACCAAAGATATCAATCACTTCTTCAAGAATTAAATCCAAGTAAACCAATAAAACCAAGTTTTCTTAGTATTCGATTGTTTGATATCAACAAACAGGCTCCAAATTGTCTTTTGTTTCTTTAAATTCTGTGTTCGAAATTCAAAAAAAGACTATTGAATGAAATTGTTAATGTGCCAGGTTCAAATAAAAACTTTTTGCTCGACCTAATATAAAATTTTAGCTAGGACCAAACGAAACTGAAAATACAAGGTGGGCCAGTAGATGTGTCCAGAAGGTATAAACCAAAATTTTCGGCCAAAAACAAATCGTACAAACGTGTGTACAAAACGACAATTAAACGTTTTTCAAGGTCATTCAAGTTGTACAGACGTATCTAGGTACAATCGGCCTTAGTATTTCCGAATCAAGACTCGAAGATGTCCGAATCGATTTCGATTGAATATTACCAAGTTATCCAATACGGGTTCCGTTTTGCCTACCGAGTTTACGGAGCCCTAATAAACATAGCACATATATTTATTATTTTTTGTTTATCTGTATCGAATGGTAGCAGGTATAGGAGTGCAACATACACAGCGCTGGAAAAATAACAGTGCATACATAAAACCACAAATGAAACCTCTTTTTAACCGACTTAAAAAAAAGGAGGAGGTTAACAATTCGGTTGCATGTTTTTCTTTTTTTTTTTATCGGTGTTACCTCAGAATTCCGTCGTCTATGGAACGATTGGCAAAATTTTTTTCCCCTTATATGCTTTCAAATTAGTACCATTTTCTTTTTAATTCAGTTCTGGTGATAATATCCATGAGGAATCGAGGGAACTCCTCAAATATTATAGGCAACCATATAGTTATTTTGGTATTTTCATTGAGAACTTAAGCATTTACAGTCAAAAAGTAACATTGATGAAGTGGAACTGATGAAGAAGACCAGAAATGGCCAACGGAACTTCATACTCACATAGATATCACAATGAAGATAGTTAAGCGACTATGACAATACTAATAAATAAATGGTTCTGAATAGTTATGTTGAAAATGGTACCCTCGAAGTGAACTGATGATGGTGATGGAGCCGGAAGGTAGGCACTGGAACTCCGTAATTAATCAATGTAACCTAGCCATGTTTGGACTTATTAGAATTGTCATGAGATGCACTTCTTTGGCTATAAGGTACTATCGAACTGATCTGATGATGGAGCCGAAAGGTAGGCACAGGAACTCCGTAATTAATCAATGTATCCTAGCCGTATTTGGGCTTATTAGAATTGTCATGAGATGCACTTTGGCCATAAGGTACCATCGAACTGATCTGTTGATGTAGCCGGAAGGTGGAAGGTAGATACAGGAGCTTCGTAATAAAACAATGTAACCAAGCAGTGTTTGGGTTAATTAGAATTGTCATGAGAAATAGGTTCTCTGGTTATAAGAGTATCGCGCCACTAAAAAGATAGAAATAGAAAAAAATTTACTAAAAAAAAATAACCAACTTCCCAAAAAAAACCCTAAACCGATCAAAATAACTTTAATTTCGGAAGTCGGTGTTAAATAAGAAATAAAAAATACCGAGAAACACCGACTTCCAAAATTAAAGTTATTTTTATCCTTTTAGTTTTTTTTTTTAGTGAAGTCGATTATTTTATTTTTGTAAAGTTCTTTATTAAATTTATAGTCAATGAATATTGTGATACCTTTTAGCAAAACTGCCAGAGGCAGCATAATTGTTTTTTAAATCACATTTTAATTAGAGATGGCGTTGTACTCGGATTTTTTTCGTGAATTTTTCCATGTTTTCTCACCGTTTAAACCTTCCCTGGACTATCACGAATATTTCAATATCAAAATTAGCCTTATCGATCCAGCCGTTCTCAGCTATTCATTTATATATATATATAGATAGATTACTAATCTGCTTACAACATATTATTTATCTGACAGATCTATATACATAGCTTTGGAAGATATCACAGTATTTTATATGTGACCAGATATTTTTCTGGCGCTGTGTACTATGTAGAAACATTCGCACATTCACAAATTTTCTTCTAACTTGGTTTTAGCACTATATTTTAACTTCCATGGACACATCTACAGTAGCTGAACAGTTGGTGAAGATGCCACCTAACGTAACGTGGCTAAGCATCACTCAATACGATAAGTTGAAGGACCAGAGACATTACCTGGCAACTAGAGTTGGCAACTGGCACTCTAAAGAAGAATCACCTTCCGTATTTCAGTTCAAAGTAAGAAGTTTTTATTTTAATTGGTATAAACTATTGCTTGACTGTGATCCCACCTGATGGTAAGCAGCGATGCAATCGTTGACGGTGAGGCGCACTAGTTTAATAAGAACCTATTCACTCTAGCCTTGAAGACACCTAAATTATAGTTGGACGGGAAGACCGCAGCAGGGAAATTGTTCCAGTGCTTCGATGTATGCGGTATAAACGACGAAGCGAAACGCTTAGTCCGGACCGTAGAACTTTCATAATCGTATAGGTGGATACTCGTCGTACATCGGGTTGTCTGATGGTAGAAAGAAAACTGTCAAAAAAATATTTAAATCGCAATCTTGTTCATATTTTCATTTTTATACAGCTCGAAGCGTTGATAATGGATGACGTTGCTAGTCACCTAGCAAAGGCGCTTGATATGGCAGAGTTAAAAGATCGGGTACAGCCTCCGACTTTCAGTTGTGCTGATGATGCAGAGGTCTGGGCTCATGGGGCTGCATACCAACGTAAGATACTGGAGGTAACCTTCCATTGTAATCAATTTAAAATTATTTTATGATTTTTTTCTGGTTTAGCTTCGATTCGCCAACCAGGTGCTACTGCCATTTTGTTATATTCCATATCTTTGTATGAAGTACTCTATGCTCGTTGATTGAGATATTCATAACTAAATCATCTTCTTCTTATTATAAAACACATTTGCAGACAAAAACATATGGCGTTACTGGTAACATAGAATTCGACGAACAAGGACGAAGGATTAACTACGTGTTACACGTGAATGAAATACACGTCCGTATGAGGCAAACCATTGGTAAGTGGGAGTCTGCTAATGGAAGCAGCATCATTGAGACCAGGGTGACCATGAGCAAAGACAGTGTTGGATCCTCCAGCAGAGAATTTATTGTAAGTGTTGTATTGAACAGTACTTAACTTTACTATGCGTTCCAAATAAGAATAGGAAATCGGTTTACAAAGAAACCTTATTTGTGTACCAATAACGGTTTTTTTTGCTTTCTATTACTGCATAAGCATAATCAGCCTTTCTAATGTTCCCACTGCTGGGATTCAGGCCTCCTCTCTAGGAGAGGGAATGGGGCCATAATCCACCACGCCGGTTGGTGAATGTGACATGTCTCCGAATTTTTGGTTCTAGGACAAGCCGGTTTCCTCACGATGTTTTCCATCTCCTTTTTGAGAACAGTGGTGATGAAATAAATTACACAAAGTAATGCGCCTGGTCGGGTTTGAACCCGCGACCTGTAACACGTCAATCGGGGCGGTTACCACTCGGCCACCACTGCTCTTTGTATTACTGAGTCTTAGTTAAATCTAGGTCAAGTAAAAACGTTATTGTTTAATCTAAATTAGCTAAATATATTGATAAGTAATAATTAGTTTAAATAAAAAAACTATTTTCGTTCTTGTTTTCATTGTTAGAAACAATTTGCGTTCTTCTTCTATTTGCCACTGCGCAGACAATTCACACAGTGACGCAGACATGAGCAAAATTGAAGAACTGAATTCTGATTAAACTTTTTTCGTTCATGATTCGTAAGTCACCCAATACCCTACCCAATTTTTCAATTTGACAGCTATGACGTCACAACTTGTCGTAAAAATCGATCCTATTCTTATTTGGAACGCATTGTACTGACTGATTACTTAGTATAGATAACAGACTACACTTTAAAGTCCTTCTTATTTGTTCAACATAGGTAGTGTCACGTACAGCGAAACCATATTTCTGGTATAAAGAAAAATGTGAAACTGATGAATGTAAAGAAAAAGATGAAGACCCCAACGAAAAATTCGAAGGTTTCTCCGTCGACCTGGTCAAAAACATTTTCAAATTACTTAGAGAAGAAAAGCTAAATTATACTTATAAATTCATTCACGAAAAGGATTTGAGTTATGCAGAACTCGTGGAAGTTTTATTAGACAAGGTCAGTGACTTTTTATTTTTATTCTTGGTAGGGTCGCGCTTGACCAGTATCTCACCTGGGGCCCAAGTCTGCTATTTTTATAAAATCTTCATTCCAACACGATCCCATTGTCATTTTGTCAAAAGTTCGTAATCTGCTAATTCATAATGATCGATCATTGATCGGTCAATGGTCTCGAACTAGAGTTTTGGTATAATGCTAATTTAGCTTATTAAAAGCAATGACTGCACAATGACGTTCTAATGGTAGGTCACTGATCAAAGAAACTGACAAAATTTTAGCAGATTACCGCATACGTCAGACATTCATTTGTCAATATGTACGTGATTACCGTTCTATGCCACTTCTTTCAATGGAGTGTCAGTGATTGACCATTGGGAAGTCATAATGATGTCATTATATTAGCAGATTACCAAACTTGTCAAAATCAACAATTATGAAATCAATGATAGACCATTCTGACACTACTTTAATAGCAGACTTGAGGCCCTGATGGAAAGCGACGATGTGGTCGACGATGGAGCGCGCTTACCTAGAAGTAAACTACTCACTCTCGATTTAAAGATTCCCGGGTGACTGAAGTAGACAGAACATAAAACAGCTAACTTAAAACTGGCCAAGTCCGAATTCAACTTAACATAAAAAAAGCATAATCAGTCTTATAAAGTTCCCACTGCTGGGACTCAGGCCTCCTCTCTAGGAGATGAAATGGGCCGTAATCCACCACGCGGGCCCAGTGCGGGTTGGTGGATATCATATTCGAATGTTTGGTTCTAGGACATTTTGGTTTCTTTACGATGATTTCCTTCACCGGAGGAGAGAGATTGGAGAGCAGTGGTGATGAAATAAATTACACAAAGTAATGCGCCTGGCTGGGTTTGAACCCGCGATCTACCTCATAAGTCAAGGCCGTTACCACTCAGCCACCGCTGTTCCTCAGTCAGAACCGCCCGTTACCACTCAGCCACCGCTGTTCCTCAGTCAGAACCGCCCGTTACCACTCAGCCACCACTGCTCCTCAGTCAGGGCCGCCCGTTACCACTCGGCCACCCAACTTACTATTCAATTAAGATTTCCTATTATTATTATTTGATAACGAGGACAAAGCACCTCTACTATAATGAACTAACAAGTCACTTTTCCTTACAGAAAGCAGATTTAGCTGTGTGTGACCTCACAATTACGGAAGAAAGAAAAAATCATGTTGACTTTTCAGTGCCCTTCATGACTCTGGGAATAAGTATATTGTATACTCAGGATCGTAAAGTAGAGCCAGGAATGTTTTCTTTCCTCAATCCGTATACTTTTGAGGTTTGGATGCATACAGCGACTGCATATTTTGTAGTTTCCATGATGCTATACATTTGTGCCAGGTATTTAAAGTGTATATTTTACCTTTTTTAGGGTTTCGTACCCAAAGGGTAAAACGGGACCCTATTTCTAAGACTCAAATGTCCGTCCGTCTGTCTGTCTGTCTATCCATCCGTCGGGCACCAGGCTGTATATCATGAACCTTGCCGCTATAACAACAAATAATTAAAAATCAAAACAAAATAAATATTTAAGGGGGTTCCCATACAACAAACGTGATATTTTTTTGCTCTTTTTTTGTTACGGACGATACGGAACCCTTTATGCGCGAGTCCCACTCGCACTTGGCCTGTTTTTACATTGCAATCTTATGTAAGATTTTTTCTTAGTAAAACGGCAATTTCTATTCATTTTATGAGTCGGATAATATAGGAAGTACCTACCTACTAATTATTTTTTTAGTCAAATTTAATCTGTCACAGAAAATACTTTTAATTTGACTTAGTGTGACTTAGTGAAAATTTATTTATTTCTTCATCTTACATCTATCTTTCTCGGGTTTTTTTTATCCTTAATGCCATAAATGCGCTTATCCTAACTTATTAATTATAAATTATTACTCGGGTTGAATTCACAAGGAATGCATTTTCCTTGTGAATTCAACCCATACACGACAAAATAAGATTTAAAAAAATTCAAAATGCAAAATGTTTTTATTTCACATAGGCCTACATGGGCACTTGTAAAGTCAGAAGCTTGTGCGTAAGCAAAATAAATACTTGTAGTTTGCATAGATGTTACCTTCTAATTTGTTTTTTACCTAAAATGATTTGCAATATTTTCATGAGAATTTACTGTTATCACACCAAAGGGGCTATGCTCATGTCATCACATCAGAAATGAAGATATCCGCAGGAGAATCAAGGTTACCGACATAGGTCGAAGAATCACCAAACTTAAGTGGCAATAGGCATGGTTCATTGCTCGCAGAACAGATGGCTTGGAGCAACCAAGTACTGGAAGACGCAGCGTTAGAAGGCCTCCCACAAGGTGGACTGACGACCTGGTGAAGATCGCGGGAATCCGCTGGATGCGGGACGCACTGGACCGGTCGTTATGGCGCCACTTGGAGGAGGCCTATGTCCAACAGTGGACGTCTTTCAGCTGAAATGATGATGATACTGTTATACATATGTAATTAATTGTAAATAAATAATTTCAGAATATCACCTGATGATTGGGAAAATCCAGAACCATGCGAAAAAGACCCAGAAGAATTAGAAAATATATGGACATTTAAGAACTGCACCTGGCTGACGACGGGATCTATTATGACGCAAGGATGCGACATATTGCCCAAGTAATTTTATTCTAATTTTTTTCTGTTTGTCGTATGATTAAAACCAACAGATATTTCCATTTAGTACATTCTTTTTTTTTCGTTTTAAATATTAATCAGCAGTGATGACTAATACAAAATACAACACCTTTTTAACCGACTTCAAAAAAAGGAGGACTTTCTCAATTCCGTTGTATATTTTTTTATCATTTTTTTTTATGTTTGTTACCTTAGAACTCCGTCGTCGAAAGCCTCCCACAAGGTGGACCAATGACCTGTGGAGAGTCACAGGAAAACGCCTATGTCCAACAGTGGACGTCATTTGGCTGAAATGATGGTAATGAAATTTTTTTGAGACAAACAAGCTGATATCAGACAGGTAGTTTGGACTCGGGCGAGAAACATCAATTGAAGACAAAAATAACCCCAAATAGAGCAGAATATGGCAGTTTTCTTAATTATTCTTTTTAGTTCACTTGTATTTTTAGTTTTAATAAATTGTTTGAGGCACAAATAAACATTTTTCTATTTTTCATTTTACAATTTCAGAGCTCTTGGAACCCGCTGGGTTTGTGGTATGTGGTGGTTCTTCGCAGTAATCGTGTGTCAGACTTACATCGCCCAGCTGTCGGCTTCAATGACGTCAGCCTTGGAAAACGAACCCATCAACAGCGTCGAAGATTTGGCCAAGCAAACCAAGATACTCTATGGAGCTATCGAAAAAGGATCAACTCTTGATTTTTTTAAGGTATTTGCCAATATTTTTTTGAAGCGTGCTTATAATTTAATTGTTTTTTTTACGTTGACAGTAAACGCAGCTGGTCAAATACTTTTCTTTTCTAAAACAAAAACAAAACAAACATTACAGAAACTAAAACATAGTCTAAAAATATTATTTTTCAGGCTTCTAAGGACAAAATGTACAGACATATATACGAGACGATGCAGGCCAATCCAGCCGTCCTAGTAAAAAGCAATGATGAGGGAGAGAGCAGGGTGTTTAAAAGTAGAAACAAGTACGCTTTCTTTATGGAGTCCAGTACCATAGAATACAAATTAAAAAGAAATTGTGCCTTGAAGAAAGTCGGTGGAGAACTGGATAGTAAGGATTACGGTATAGCAATGCCTCCTAGTGAGTATTGTCAAATTTATTTCGTTAGGTTAGTATAGTATAAGGTCTACCTAAAGTGTAGTATAATAGGTCTACCTATTAAATTTGCCTTTTTTTAAACAGGTTACTTTGAACTGTGATATCTTTGGCATATAGTATATATGTTAGCGGAAATCTGTATAATTCAGGTATTCCATACAATACCTAGGCAATGCATAGAATACCTGGGGCGTTCAGGCAATGTATGAAATATTATGATTATTATTGTCCATCACATAATTTACCTAGGTAATGTATACAATTCCTAGGGATTGTATAGAGTACCTGCTGGTCCACCGGCAATGTGTAAAATAAATGGATTTTAGACCAAAATCCATTTATTTATTCCGATCTACCTATAATGATGGGCAAATGATACATGTTTTATTACTTAAAATCAATGTGTGTAAAAGACGTGAGCAGAGCAGAAATTGATGTAATTTTAGGATCACCGACACAGACAGGGTAGGTTAGGTTTATTTTTTTATAACCAGCTGGACCCCGCGGATTTCGGACGGAACTTGAGTACACACAATAAAATTAAAGTGAAATTAAAAATTCTTCTGGCTTTTGATAACATATTGTAATTAGCTTACAAGTATCCAGGTCCTATTTCTGTCTGCGGGGTTTAAAGTAAGGCTTTTATTTTCGAATGGTGATAAAAAAAAATAACCCTAACCTAACCTATCCGTGTCGGGGTGCCCTAAAATTTCATCACCTCCTACCCTGCTCTCGTCTTTTACACACATTTTTGCAAAACTACCTGCATTTTTCAGGATTTATTCGAGGCCAATAACAGAGCTGTACAGGTTATCCAAATACTGGTTAGAAAAAAAAATAGTTTGAGTCCATCGACGCGAAGAGAAGATAAAGATTGACTATCGACAGTTTTGTGTGATAACAACATCACATAATCTGCGTGTATTGGTAGTAATGAGAATCCTTACATATATTTGGGTCGTGTGAGCTTCCTTGGGTGGAACTGTGAGAATAAACACGATGTTTACTTTTAACATACGTGTTCTTATTTAGCTAATACGTACAGGGGACTTCTGCCTCGGAGCTCTAGGCGCGCGCACGTAACCTCTCGACGTCAAGAACTCGAGATGATTTTGACTTTTTATAATTTTCAGATTCACCATACAGAACTGACATAAACCGAGCTATTCTGAGACTAAAAGAATTAACAACCCTGGACAAAATTAAAAATAAATGGTGGGTTGAAAAATATGGAGCGAAAAAATGTGATGTAAGGACATATTCAAAGTTATTTTTCCGACGTGCTAAATAATTAATAATAATTTGTAATTAATTAATCCATGAAATAATTTGATTTAATATTAGTGAATGACAATTGAATTCTCGTACCTATTTTTGTTTTTTATTGATATTTTTTATTCTGAATTTTTACGCCATTCTTTTGGCAAAACCTATTGCACTTATATTTTATTATACTATCATGTTAACCCACCTAAGTTTTACAAAATAAATGATTGATTGATTTTCATAAATGTTTTGTGACAAAATAAACTGTGATGCTGCAAATTCATGGTACCTATTTACTTGCTGAATATTTTATTCGACAGCTATAAAAATAGGGTAATAATAAGCAATATTACTTTAAGTATTTTTGGTATATTATTTCAGCCAGTCACCGATGAGAATGATACAGAGGGTGATCTCGAAATGGAGAATCTGATTGGAGCATTCGTTGTTCTTGTGGTGGGTCTGTTGTTCTGCCTGTTGATGACTGCCATCGAGTTCATGAATGAGGTCCGCAATATTGTGGTTCGAGAACAGGTCCGTAGCAAAATATTAATATTAATTAATAAAATGTTGGTTTACTAACAAATATTATATAGTAAATTTTTCATGATCTAGGGTTGAGGAAAAGTGAAAATGATTGGTGCAAGGGGGGAATTTCAAGCATTAATAGCATAGTGATTTACGAATACCTAGCAAGATCCCAGTACTAGGGAATCCAATACCGCATCAAAATGGCAATCCCGCAAGCCTACGGGATTGTAGCCAGCAATCCCATGGGTTCCACGGGATTTGCTGAGGGGGGAATGGGATATTTTGTTTTATTTTAAGTCTAACTCCCAAGCAGTGCTATAAAACAGTGACTGACTGAATGACAGTCAATAGGTTTGAAAAATAAAAATGTTTATTATAGATTCATGTATAACATTATCAACATATGATTTTTTCGTAAGACATACTTTTGCCAAAAAAAAAATTTACAAAATGATATTTTTCGCTTGTTTTCCCTACTCCTTTCAAACGGCTTTGATCTTTAGAAATACGTTTACACAAAAAAAAATGCTGGTTAAATGTTCTTCAGAATGTACACAGCATATGTAAATCAATCAATATTTCGCAAAGAAAATGGCTTTAAAGGTCAGCGCTCTATCCGTGCGCAGCTGTCTGGAATTAAATGCACAGATTGACACTGGGTGGTCCACTGGGTCCATGGTATTCGTTTGTGCGTCGATGTCAAAGACACCGTGTATGTTTGGTGATTAGCATAGCATGGCATAATCAGCCTTATAATGTTCCCACTGCTGGAACTCAACCATTTATGCGCAGATGTCATCTAAAATGTTCCGCTAGGATACGTGATTACAGCGGCTTCGCCCGCTTGACAGTGCGTAATTATCCCAAATGAACATACAATCTGGATAAAAAGTCCTAATCTTAAGTATCTAGTAAATACTATTTCAGGACATGGTGTACTCGTGTGCCATATTTCAACCAAATCCGTTAACCCATTTGAGCGTAAAAGACTAACAAACATACATAGGTACATAAAAACTTTTGCGGTGTTATCACAAAACTTCACCGCTTCCACGAAGGCGCTGGTTGCAGCACAGCAACCGGTTGCTTTGTCAACTCATATCTGTAATGATTATATTTTTAGGTGACACACAAAGAAGTGTTCATCAAGGAGCTGAAGGCGTCGCTGAACTTCTTCCAGCTTCGGAAGCCAGTCCTTCGCAACCCCAGCAGGGCTCCGTCCATAGCTTCGTCAGACAGTGACAACAGAAGAGACAAGCAAGCCAAATCTATTGAGAATTTCTTGGATTTGGAGAAAGAAGTCCAATGACTACCTACCATCTTTGATTTTAATGTGTAAAGTGCTCGAGTGAAAATAAGTTTTATTACTATTGATGTCAGTTTTTTACTAACGATGAATTTATGATTTCTTAAGAAATAAAGAGTGGTGTCATGGCTAACAGATCTTTTATATTAGTCTAGTCTCTCTCTAGATTCTCTAAAGAGGTACTAATGAAAGAGGCTGTATAGGTAGCATGTAAGATGGCCGATGTTATAAAGAAAGAAACAGCACATAAACAGTAGCACACACCGTTACCTACTGATGTTTATGTGTTCACTTATTAGTGCAACGAAGCGCTCAAGGTAGCCTTTTGAACTTGGTGATAAGTCGTGGTTGAAAGCAATATTATTTTAAATACACTTAAGTACTCGAAAACCCGCTCTTATCCCACAGCTTTTAGGCACGCAATAGACTGTTTTCCACACTAGTACAGAAAAGTGCGCGTGCTCTCCCCCGCTACAATGTTATTACATGTATCGCATCAGGCTGGGCGCGCGTCGACCCCCACGAGTCGCCGGTCAATCCCCGTTTATTCATTTCTGCAGCTCTCGGTTCCATAACACGCTCGCCTACGGCTCGTACGAATTCCGCCTCGGTCGCAATGACAAACTTTCTGCACTTGTATAAAAATGTACTATAACGACTACCATTTTTTAACAGTCAGCTAATAAAGAAATTTTTCTTCGGCTCCAAAATGTATTTTTTCAGCAAACAAAGCTGCTTCTTCTTTGGTGGCTGGCTAAAAATAATTAATTATTTAGCGATATATGATATAGGTCAGCCCTAAAATTAAACCCATAGGAAATAAAATTTAATGATAAAAGTAAGATGAGCCGACGGAGACTCGCTGAGCAGTGCTCCTATTTCTGTCTGTGGGGTTAAAAGAAAAGGCTCCGGGATTGTTCAAAGGAATAACCGCGGCCCTAGAACGCAAAGAGCAAATGAAGGAACACGGGTGCCATATAATTCTGATACTTTCTCTCGCTCCACCTAGAGTGGGAGAAGTTAATAGGTTTCCCATCCAAAAAAAACAATAATTAGAGTTACCTAAAGAATCGTAACATGAAGGGGATGGTGGTTACTGGCTTACTCGCTCTAGCTCACGTCATCCCCTTTGTAGTTAAACTGCCCTAAATTCTGAATTTGCTAATAAAATGTGATAGTTTCTTCAATCATCATCATCATCATCATTTCAGCCGAAGGACGTCCACTGTTGGACATAGGCCTTTGTTTGCGTGTTTTTTCAATACATAAAATGAATTCGTGGGACTGTAGTATGTTGTAGATAACTGATTACTACATAAAATAAAATACATAACGTTTTGTACACAATATAATTTTAATTCAACCGAACATAAATCTGGAGCCGTTGCAGAAAAATTCTGATGGAAAAATACAACACTGTCAGACGGCTAACTCAGGACCTCAGTACAAACCATGGAGCAAGAACAAAGACAGATTAGATTTCCCTAAGAAACAACGCGTGACACTTTGCGGGGTGCAGTGGTGTTAGACTCCGCCCATTTCTTTATTTGCCATCTGCCAGTCAATAGCAAAACGATTTTCTCGTTCTGTCGATTTTATTTTATAGTTACGTAACTATCTCACACTAGATGTCACTAAGTGCAGGATGCAATAGGGTCGTACTCAGAATTACCAGGGAGTTCTGTGTTCTTTTTAATTAATTTTGCGAACCATCTTAATGTGTATTTTTTTCATTGAAATAGTGATACTATTATTTGATGAATGACGAATGACGATCATTTGACATTGCTTTTTTTTCTTTTATAAAGGCTTATTTTGATAATAAAACTTATCAAGATTGATTACAAAGCTAGTCTTTTTAGAGAAAAAATACACCTTCTCCGGTTATGTGGCAGTCCAACCGAAACCATTAAATAAATAAATAAGTAATTTAAAATAAATTAAAAGCAGCATGACGCATGATTTTATAAAAACTACTTACAAAAATAATATTTTGGCGATTAAAGGATCTTTAGGAATGAATGTTGAACAAATTTCAGTACATATATTATGATTATTAAAATATATTAAGACTGAGCTCTACGTACCTAAATATATTTAGTTCCCATGACAAAGTGTCGCCATCTAATGTCGGGTAGAATTATATTTGGAAACGCTGACGCTAAGAGATTTTTCTAGCACTATTTTAATAAATTACGCATAAAAAAGCTTACAAATGAAATGTGATGCCGTCCATAGCATCAGAAGTAGTTTTTACAAGATAAAACACAACATTTAATTCATTTTTTTCTTCTATCGCGAATATGCTGTAAAATGGGTACGTTTACGAAGTTGTGCACAGGACGAACGCCAACAATACACTGACTTAAGCCACGGCCACCGTGATGACGTCAGGACCTAGTTGAGAATCACAGTGTACAGTTATTTAGGCCGTCTCCTCTTTGTACTTGCTCCGTCGTACAAACCACCTCGTGCAACCACTGTCGACCAACAAAGCTTTCCTATACTTTTAATATGTAATACATACAAAATCTCGTGTCACAGTATTTGGTACCGAAACCCTCCGAAACAGCTTGACCGATTCTTATGATTTTTTTTTGTATATTTGGTAGGTCTGAGAATACGTAGACTATTTTTACCCTCTTATCCCACTCCTACTTTTTTTTTATAGAATAATTTATATGGCAAAACAACGTCGAATCATCTAGTAATATTATAAAACTGAAAAAAAAACAAGCCAGCTGTAAGCAAGTCAGCTGAAATGAAAAATTAGTTATTTGAATGCACTAATCTAAGGAATTACGGGTTCGAATTTAAAAAAAATTGTGTTGAGCCCATTTATCTAGGAAAGCTAAATAACATCACGCTACGACCAATAGGAGAGGAACAGTAACCAAAGACGTAGGTGAAAACGTTAGTGTCTAAACACACTAGTTCGAAGGTAGGCGACCGAAGTTCCGCAGCTGATTTTACTTTTATTCAGCTGACTTGACACACCATAAGTGCCGAACTTACGCGGCAGAAATTGAGTTGCGCAACTTTGTGTGTATTCAGTGTCTCGACCGCTGTCGTGGCGTCGCGCGTCGTGTCGTGTTTTATATAAACAGCCGGACAGACAGACGCAAAACAAAGTGATCCTGTTAGGGTTCCGTTATTATTCTAATAAACAGAACGAGCAAACACACGGGGCGCGGGCATGCCTGCCTCCCGCTGCTCCCCACCCCGGATCTTCATCGGCAATTGAACCGAACTTCGGTCGCGTATAACGTGTGGTCTACAGAATACGTTACCGCCGAATTGCTGCTGAACTTACGCCGGGCCGAAGTGCGGCTGTATGCTAAACGCAACGTAATTTCGGCATAATGTGTCGTCAGTTATTCAAATAGCATTGCAGGCGTAATCATGCCTTCCTACCTTCGGCATAGTGTGTTTATATAGACACTAAAGGACAGCTAGTATAAATCATGTACTATAAAGGCAGTTACAGATACATATACACTGTTTTATCGGAATTCACACCTTCAATATGAAACCGATATCCTCCTCTAATTGACACTTAGTGTAATATGGCACAAACGTGAGCAAAGGTGAGGAAAAGGTGAAGTATATTTTTATTTCTTTCTGGTTATCGTGTGTGTTTACAAGATTGATAGTTTTACGGTGGCAGTAAACTAGTACTGCGAAACTGCTCTTTTTATCATTATTAATGTAGTGGTTCTTAATAATAATAACCCCATCGTCGTATCTCTACGTTGACGTCGTGGTGGGGCTTGCGTGCTCCTATAAACCCTAGGTTTGTACCCCGGTAGAGTTTGCTTTGCCGTAACATGCCTAGGGTGAGGGGCCAGAAAGAGATGCCACAGGCCAGTTTTGTGGCAAAATGATAGGCATTAGCGACCCTACGGACCCAATCTCCCGGGAGAAATCTTGTTCCTCATCTGCGGCTTGCCTTTATTGGTTGGCCGTAGTGAGCACTGACGAGGAACAGAGCTCCCACCTCTCTCTTGCCTTTATTGGCTGGCTTGAGTGGAGATTCGCAAGAGCAAACATGCTCGGGAAAAGGATGTATAATCCAGTAAGGTGCTGGTAGGGATGTTGACCGTACTTCCGGGATTGTCCTGATAGCCGTGGTATACCTCTCCACTCCTCAAGCACACCAAGATATGTTGCCCTCTTGTTGCTACGTCACTTCATGCTAGCGACCATTTTTGGGGCCCATTTGTTGACGGTGCAAGTCACCCCCAGCCATTTTATCGATGGATATTAATAACATTGTTCAGGCAGGGGCCATAGTTTTAACATAGTTCCAGGTTACCTGTCCACTTAAGACTCCAAAAACCATAGCCTTATTATCTTTGTTTTCCATATGTCGCAATAGTTACAGGGATAATCGTCGGTTGGTATCACGTCCCATTAAAATTATCTAAAGGGCCTCTGCGAGTTGGTTTCGGCCCATCGTACGCCTTCCAAAAGTCCAGGACCTCAGGGTCCTGAGATAAATAAACGAATAAAATAATAATAATAATGTTGGACGATACTGTACTTGATCGCCTCCGAACGGAAATGAGTAACCATATCATTGCTCCTTCGTCGCAAATTGTGGTACCAGCGATGGAACCACCGTCCTACCTTCTTTCCAACCACGCTGACGAAGAGATTACTGATATGGTTACACATGTAAGTACCCAGTGCAACGATGAGTTGAGGAGTACTTTGGAGTGTGCTATTCGGGAGTAACGCAACATGCCGCTTGAACTTAGGCCGCGCTTACCTCGTTTGCCCATGCATCATAAGAATAAGGCACTGGTGGCTGCTCTGGATTCGCAGTTGTCAAACTATTTTGACGACTGCGAAAATCTCACTGATACACACTCGATAATGTACTGCGTAGCTGTAGCGGCATATCGTGTAGCTCACGTCAAGTTTCCAAACTGTGTCGTAGCTACACGACCGAGCCAGTGTGCCGTGCCAGCTTGGCAGTGCAGAATCGAGCGTCGTATTGGTGGGGCCAGAGCACTCATCGGCAAACTAATCTGCTTCAGGGAGGGCAACACTCGTCCTAGAGCGATGCGCTTTGTGAGGCGGGCGTTTTCGGGGACCGACATCAGTCCCCGAGACTACATGTCCCGTGTCACGAAGCGCATCGACTTCCTGAAGCAGAAGGTGTATGCATGGGCAAACCGTATCCGCAGGTATAAGCGGCGGGTGGAGCGATACACCCAGAATCGCACATTCCGGAGTAATGAAAGGTGGGTTTATAGGGATTGGGAGCGAACGGACCAAGGTGAGACTGACGCGCGCCTCCCGGATGATGACGCCATGAGTTCATTCTGGCGCAGCATCTGGTCGGTGCCTGTCAGCCACACCGAGGGTGACTGGACTCGGGAGGTCGAGCGTGCGTGCGATCCAATACCACAAATGGGGGCAATTGACATCAGCCCCCAAGATGTAGCTCGTGCAGTCCGTCCGTTGCCAAACTGGAAATCTCCAGGGCCGGATGGGCTGCACAATTTCTGGATTAAGTGGTTTACTAGATCGCATGCTCGCTTGGCATATCAATTTCAGTCTGCCTTAGAGTCAGGGTCGCTGCCCCAGTTCCTAACAACAGGAATAACCCACCTGCTCCATAAGTCAGGTAGAACTGTGGAGCCTAAAAATTATAGACCGATCACGTGTTTGCCGACGGTCTATAAAGTTCTTACATCCATACTGCGAAGCAAAATTAATAGTCATATTGACAAAAGTTTGATCATGTCACCTTCTCAGAATGGATGTAGGAACGGGTCCCGCGGTACTAAGGAGCTGCTCCTCATTGATATGACCATTAGCCAACAGGTTCGACGTTCCCAAAAGGATCTGTCGATATGTTGGATAGATTATAAAAAGGCTTATGACTCTGTTCCTCATACATGGCTCATGAGGGTGCTGGAATTGTATAAAATTGATACAACACTACGCACTTTCCTGATGTCGTGTAATGAGGCAATGGAGTACGGTCCTTCGCTATCCAGGATGTCGACATATCCAGAGGAATACTGAACCTGTAAGGATCGAGCGAGGTATATTCCAGGGCGATAGTTTGAGTCCACTTTGGTTTTGCCTAGCCTTGAATCCTCTAAGTACACTGCTGGAGAATTCAGGTCTAGGCTATCGATTGAAGAGGGGGGGTCAGGTAATATCTTACCTACTTTACATGGATGACCTGAAATTTTTTGCCCCCAACAATTTGCAACTGATGGAACTACTGAAGGTAACTGAAACCTTCAGTAGTGCCATCAGTATGGAGTTTGGTGTGGATAAATGTGCGGTCATGCATGTAAAGCGAGGGGAGGTTGTGGAATCCGTGGGCACTCAACTCACGGATTCCATAAACCTGAGATCCCTCTCTCCAACCGAAACCTATAAGTATTTGGGTATGTCGGAAGCTCTAGGCATCAATATCACTGACATGAAGCAATCATTGAAGGAGCGTTACTTTGGACGCCTGAAGAAGGTACTCAATAGCCTTCTTTCAGGCGGAAACAAGGTGCGCGCCTTCAATGGTTGGGTCATGCCGGTATTAATGTACTCTTTCGGTGTACTCAAATGGACTCAAACGGAACTTGACGCCCTGGATAGGAGGGTCCGCACTCTGCTGACTGCATACCGAATGCATCACCCACGATCGTCGGTGATGAGACTGTATATCCCGCGGAAGTGTGAGGGGCGAGGTTTTTTAAATGCTAAGACCCTACACAACCGCGAGGTATGCAGTCTCAGGGAATATTTCCAAGCTGCCGACGTGGGTATGCATCGAGATGTAGTGTTAGTGGACAAGGAACTCACTCCGCTCTCCCTGGCTAACGGGAACTGGCGCAAACCGGTAGTGCTTGACACTAACGATCGCAGGGAAGTATGGCAGAGCAAGGAACTTCACGGACGCTTCTTCCGGGCCCTTCACGGGCCCGATATAGACCAATTGGCGTTCGTAGCCTGGCTGCGTTTCGGTGACCTCTTTGGGGAAACCGAAGGTTTTGTCTGTGCAATTATGGACGAAGTTATCATGACGAATAACTACCGGAGACTTATTGTGAAGGACGGCACGGTTGACATCTGTCGGGCATGTCACCGTCCGGGAGAATCAATTCGTCACATTATCTCTGGTTGTTCTCGTCTAGCTAACGGAGAGTACTTGCATAGGCACAACCTAGTAGCCAGGATTATCCATCAGCAACTTGCTCTGAAATACTCTCTTGTGGAATCGGAGCTGCCGTACTACAGGTATGAGCCCGACCCAGTTCTTGATAATGGTCATATCACTTTGTACTGGGATCGGCCCATCATCACTGACAGGACTATTGTAGCCAATAAGCCTGATATAGTGGTGGTGGACCGAAACGAGAGGCGTGCAATGATTGAAGAATGAGAAAAACCTCGTGAAAGCCGAGAAAGATAAACAAATCAAGTATATTGCTTTGGCTCGCGAGGTTGTCGACATGTGGGATGTAGACTCAGCGATTATTGTACCTATTGTCGTGTCGGGCAATGGCTTAATAGCCAAGAGCCTCGACCAACACCTTAGGAGGCTCGCATTAGGCGCCTGGATCAAGGGCTTGATCCAGAAAGCGGTACTCCTGGACACGGCTCGTATAGTTAGGAGGTTCCTTTCTCTGGAGCCCTGACCGCCGGTAGCTTGGACCCTGTTCCCGATACCGGTGGGATACTATTTTTTATATTTTTTTTTTATTTTTTTTGGAAATATTAAAAATGTAACTAATATGTTTATATAAATGAAATAAAGAAAATAATAATAATCCACAACTATCACACAACGCCGTCTAGTCTCAAGCTAAGCAGAGCTTATGTTGAGTACTAGACAACTGATAAACATACTTATAATTTCTAAATACATACATAAATAAGATAGATTACACCCAGACACAGAACAAATTATCATGCTCATCACATCATCACACAAACGTCCTGGGTGGTCAGGGCTACTAACCACTAGGCCAACAGGCCAGTCTTCTAATCTTGTTTTGTAGAGAATTTTTGCTGCATAATTACAGTCTATCTCCATTGCGGCTGTGAACAGCTTCGGAGAGGTCACGTCTCCACCCCACTGCAGGAGTACAGATTTCTAGGTATGGGCCATCAAATTGCGATTTGTTTTTATTATGGATAGGCTCGCGTTGGACCACTGTCTCACCTGATGGTAAGCGATGAAGTGGCCAAAGATGGAGCACGCTTGCCTAGTAGTAACCTATTCAATCTTGACCTAAAGACCCTGAGGTTGTAGCTATCAGGAAACACAGACTCCAGCAGGTAATTCCAATCCTTAGCTGTATGCACTGTATTTTAGCTTAGTTTTATTTAGCTGTATCGCTGAAACGATACAGCTAAATAAAACGAATAGTAAATATCTTTTTTTCATAAAAAAGATATTTACTATTTCTTAAACCTTTTTTTTTACTAGCTGACCCGGCGACTTCGTACCGCCTAACAGTAAGGATAACGCCATCTACTGGCATTACCAGAACAGCATAATTCATTTTATAATGACATTTTAATTAGAGATGGCGTTGTGTTCGGGTTTTTTTAATGGTGATTTTTTTCCATTCTTTCTCACCGTTTAAACCTTCCCTGTAACTATCTCGAATATTTCAAGACCAAAATTAGCCAAATCGGTCCAGCCGTTTTTGAGTTTTAGCGAGACTAACGAACAGCTATTCATTTTTAGGGTTCCGTAACCAAATGCAAAAAACGGAACCCTTTTAGATTCATCATGTCTGTCTGTCTGTCCGTCCGTATGTCACAGCCACTTTTTTCCGAAACTATAAGAACTATACTGTTGAAACCTGGTAAGTAGATGTATATTTGACTGGCCTGTTGGTCTAGTGGTTAGTGGCCCTGACTGCTATGCCGGAGGTCGTGGGTTCGATTCCCACCCAGGACAAATGTTTGTGTGATGAGCACGATCATTTGTTCTGTGTCTGGGTGTAATTTATCTATAATATGTATGTATTTAGAAAACATATAAGTATGTTTATCAGTTGTCTAGTACTCATAATTGTGGAATATTATTATTATTATTCTATGAACCGCATTAAGATTTTCACACAAAAATAGAAAAAAAGCAATAAATTTTGAGGGTTCCCCTTACTTAGAACTGATACTCAAAATTTTTTTTTCACCAAACCCATACGTGTGGGGTATCTATGGATCATAGGTCTTCAAAAATGATATTGATGTTTCCAATATCATTTTTTTCTAAACTGAATAGTTTGCGCGAGAGACACTTCCAAAGTGGTAAAATGTGTCGTTCCCCCCCCCCCCCGTAACTTCTAAAATAAGAGAATGATAAAACTAAAAAAAATATATGAGGTACATTATGCAAACTTTCAACGAAAATTGGTTTGAACGAGATCTAGTTAGTAGTTTTTTATTAATACGTCATAAATCGTAAACCGCAATTTACCTTACAAGTTTGTACGGAACCCTTAGTGCGCGAGTTCGACTCGCACTTGCCCAGTTTTTTATATAATATATAGATTAAAATACTGTACAAAGGTGGACTTAATGCCTTAAGCATTTTCAACAAGTTAATTTTAGGGTGATGCACAAACATAACATGGCAGGTGCAACATAATAAATAGACAAACAGAAAAGAAATACAACTAGAAAACTTATACTATTACCTACTTACTTTTCTTTCTTTCCCTTCCTTGTTTCAATACTACGATTCTCACAGTTTTAAAAATCATAAATAACTATAATATTTTTTACAGTGTAAAACTCTGTTTTCCTATTGATTATTTTGCTCCAGCTTTCTAAACCGAGAAAACCGCTAGGGGCGTACACTACCTGTTCTTAACTGTAGGTTTTCAAGCATAATCATTGTAATAAGTATTTGAGTTTCCCATACCATGCCAGATATACGACCAGTCGATAACTAACTACATAAGTCGATGATTTAATCTGGAAACTTAAGAAGATTTCGCATTTTGTGCTCATTTATCTTCTATATACATAAAAGGAGAAACTGACTGACTGACATATCAACGCACAGCCAAAACTACTGGGACTAGGAACGTGAAATTTTGGACAAGGTTTTCTTTTATGCTAAAAGTAAAACTAAGGTTTTTGGAAATCTATCCTTTAACCGGGTGAAAATGGGGAATTTCTATTGTATGCGAAATCTCATTCCATGTGCCAATATACTTGAAAGTTGGCAAAAATAGTAACCTAAATAAATAATAAAGTTATTCACTATTCGTTTTCAGAACTATCCCCAATTGAACAATATAGGGGGTTTTAAAAATTGTATGAAGAAATCTTATTTTAAACTTGAAACTTAGAACAAATTTTAATCAAAATGAATAATAAAGACTACCATTATTAGTTTTTCAATACTACCCTCAAATGTAAAGTTTTTATGAGAACTTTCTTGCAAACGAAATCGCGTGCAAAGTGCTAGTTATTATTTAGTGAAACATATCGACACAGAATTTGCTGACATCAATGTGCTTTATTGTATCTGTTTCTATACAAATTTGCTGACATCAATGTGCTTTATTGTATCTGTTTCTATACAAATTTGCTGGCATCAATGTGCTTTATTGTATCTGTTTCTATACAAATTTGCTGGCATCAATGTGCTTTATTGTATCTGTTTCTATACAAATTTGCTGACATCAATGTGCTTTATTTATTTATTTATTTAGTCATAGGAGAACCAACAGCTATAACAAAAGATTAACAATAGTATAAGAGACATTGAGCCAATTACAGGTTCCCACGGGAAGAAAAATTATTTATTGTAGGTTTCTATGCAAAGCTGACATCAATGTGTTGTATCTGTTTCTATACAAATTGAAACGATTTTTTTGCCTATGTAACTAAAAAATTTGCCCAAATATCCAATTCTGTTATTACCAAGTGTTCTTCTACGTCTTTGACCTATTCCTTACTTTGTAACTCAAGATTTTTTATCGTAATAAAACCAAAGTGACCTTAACCTGACTGTTCTGATTTATAATTTATTGTTGTAACAAATCTTATCTACGTCTTGATAATGTGACTGTCTATCACTTACTCAGATTTAATAACAAATACATATATTGTTCTAAACTCTGTGCATGGCATCGAGCCACTTGGTCTGGGTCAACTGGCCTGTTGGTCTAGTGGTTACTGTGGTTAGTGACCCTGACTGCTATGCCGGAGTTTTGAATTCGATTCCCACACAGGACCAATGTTTATGTGATGAGCTCGATCATTTGTTCTGTGTCTGGGCGTAATTTATCTATAATATGTATGTATTTAGAAATATATAAGTATGTTTATCAGTTGTCTAGTACTCATAACACAAGCTCTGCTTAGCTTGGGACTAGACGGCGTTCTGTAATAATTGTGGAATATTATATTATATTGTATTATATTATATTATATTATATTATATTATATTATATTATATTATATTATATTATATTATATTATATTATATTATATTATATTATATTATATTATATTATATTATATTATATTATATTATATTATATTATATTATATTATATTATATTATATTATATTATATTATATTATATTAGGGTGAGTGGGGGTAAGTCGGAATGGATTTTTGATCAGATAAACAGTGTTGATTTGAAACTGTTGTGAAACAAAGGGATTTAAGTCAAACGCATAAAATGATGTTTTGGGTAAAAAAATATAGTCAACTTGTTTCTATAATGTTCACAGCAATCTTTTTGAAACGATATTTTATGAAAAAAACGTTAGTAAAAATGGTCTTAAGAAAAAAAATATGTAGGGGAAAGATGAAACGCTGAAGGGGTAAGATTAAAATAGTGACTAAAATCGTATTCATGGTCATTATGCTTGCGTAGTGATCAATAAACCTTCTGCTTCAATAACCTAAATAACTTGAAAATCAGTTACATTCGAAAATCGCATTCTGAATGCAAGAAAAAATAATTTATCAAATAAAATATATCGATCTTACCCCGTTGAAACGGCTGGCGGTCAGGGGTTCTCAACATGTTATGGATATTAAAATAATTAAATAATCATGCTCATGCATGACTGTCAAGTCTAACTCGGGTCGATAAATAAAACACACGTTTTCGTTTAGTACCACGCAGCGTACATTATAATTATTTTTATAAAATAAACCACGACAGCAGAATACAATTAAGCATTATTAAAAATATTATTTCAAAGGAGGTAATACCTAAACATCACAGTTAAATATAATCAGTCGGTTATAAGTACTACTTTTAAAACTAAAACTAACCTCTTATCAAAAATATAAAATTTGGCTTTATAAGATCAGTTGGTAATTCCGCAAAGCAGAAGTAAGTAACTACAATATAAAAAAATCACGTACTCGTATTTTTGCATCCCTTAATAATTAATAAAAAAACAACAAAACTTTATTTAAATAAGTGACCACAGTGGTTTTCGGATGATTAGAATAGAACATAAAAATTGAAGGACATCAGAATGAAAACTTTAACCATGGATTCAGTAGGTACATAATTCTAGACACCTTAACGTAGAATTTATTCATCCACTTAAAAAATCAGCTGTATAAATTGGTACATTTTAATCGTGTAGGTATTGCACTTATGTACAGAGCTTCTGACTTTTTAAGCTGACAAGCGGTTTAACACTAGAGAGTCTAGAATTATGTACTAATTTCATGATACAAGTTTTTGATACGATGTTGTGGAATACCATCGTGTATTTCAGATTGAGCGCCCCTGACCTTTTGTAGGAGTTTCGTAAACGGGGTAAGATGGAAAGTTTTATATTATCATCTTACCCCATTAAATTTTGCAGGGGAAAGTTTGAAAGGCACCATAAATCTTAAAATACGTGAAATATACTAATCACCACATTATAGAGCATATTATATTTCAAATCTAATTACGAATATCAAAACAAAATGTTTATTACTTACCTGTGTAAGGAGATACAGCGAGCGGGGTAAGATTGAAAAACTCAATTTTACGCGGGAAATGTTTATGTACGGAAAAATGTCAAATAATACACGAGCACACTCACTTAGCGACTGACGCAGACTGCGGGGCGGGGCAAGACAAAATGGTGTCCACAACGATATGGCCAGCATTAAAAGAATTCCCTGGTATTCGGCGTTATTATATTTTTTTTATCTTTCCCCGTTTTTTATCTTACCCCCAGTTACCTTATATTATATTATATTATATTATATTATATTATATTATATTATATTATATTATATTATATTATATTATATTATATTATATTATATTATATTATATTATATTATATTATATTATATTATATTATATTATATTATATTATATTATATTATATTATATTATATTATATTATATTATATTATATTATATTATATTATATTATATTATATTATATTATATTATATTATATTATATTATATTATATTATACTTCGAAACTCATTAATTGTTCTTTGAATGATAATGAAACAAGAAACCATACGTTTGGACATATTAATATTTTAACTTTGTAGAGAAATGATTAAAATATCTGATTTTTGTTTCTGATTTTCGCTTTTGGGGCTATCAATAGGCTTTCAAAGAAGATGAAATCTTCAACTCTATTTTCTTTTTGAATGATGACTCTGTTGTGTGATATTACCTACATAGGTATTCTTATTTAGGAGAATGCTCCATGTAGCCATTGAAATTAAATTTTTCTTAATTTTTTTGCATTTTGCAGGTCAAGTTTTATGTTGATTTAAATAAGCTTTGCGACAGTAACACGTAATTCATCATCGTGCGATCTGTTGTTAAATAATCATTTACTTTGCATCTACATTTTGCTAATTTTTTGCATATCACCTTTCTAAAACCACTTCTAATTTATTTGATGCCATGAATTTATAAAACTCATTCAACATTTCTTTTAATCCTTTCATATACAAGCAACGTGATAAGGCATTGGACTTCCTCATCAGTGGTAGCGTGACCAATCAGGGCAGAAGGCTAGAAGGTCGCACGAATGGCGGAGTGCGATCTTTTCCCCTTCGAGGAAACTGACCTTCACATTAAATGTAAAATAATTTACGAAAAACACAATCATCTGGTTAAGTCCAATCTACAAAGCCTTGAGCACAGGCGTAGGGTAGCCAGCCTTTCGGTGTTTTACAGAATGCATTTTGGAAAGTGTGCGCGGGAATTGCATGACTTGATTCCGCCATATCATTTCTATCATCGGACAACCCGACGAACGGGGAGTATCCACCCTTACGTTGTTGAAACCTCTACGGTCCGGACCAAGGGTTTCGCCTCATCGTTTATACCGCAAACATCGAGGGACTGGAACAACTTGCCTGATGCGGTCTTCCCGTCCGATTATAATTTAGGTGTCTTCAAGGCTAGAGTGAATAGGCTCTTAATAAACTAGTGCGGCTCACCATCAACGATTGCATCACTGCTTACCATCAGGTGGGATCGCAGTCAAGCACTAGTTTATAACAATTTAAAAAAAAAATTTCAATACGGCTCCTTTTCAAAAATCTAATTTTATTTTTTGCCTTTATTTCTTCTATAGGGCGCCATATTGAATTTAGAGTAACGTCACACAGCGTATTACCAGCAGACGATCACGACTCTTCCTCCATACCTTGTTTATCAAATTCGATGTCCAGGTACTCACGCGTCACGGTAAGAAAACTGTATGTGCTCCGCTCTGTCTTGCTTCGTCATTCCACGATCCACTAGTTGGGAGCCTTACCAGTCGGCGAATTGGTTTTCCAGTCTGTTCAGTGTCGTTCTGCACTAGCGTGGCACCACTATTGTGTGCAGAGCTCGCTAATTTATTTACACCAATATTATAAAGAGGTAAAGTTATTTTTTTTGTTTGTAGGAGGTAATCTCTGAAAGTACTGGTCATATTGCGAAATTTTTTTCACCGATAGAAAGCTTCTTTATTCCTGAGTAACATACGATATATTTTAAGGACGCGGGCGAAGCTGCGGGCAAAAGCTAGTAACAAAATAAATAAGAAGCTAGCAATATATAAACTTACTGTCCATAAGGTCAAACAGAGTCTTAAGCCATAGCTAATGTCGCTCAGTTACAAAGACACGGAACAGATTCTAGAAGTGCTTCAGTGACACTATCCTACTTTTATATTGTCCTTCTTACAATCCTAATTAAATTCTTCCTTGACATCTTCGTGAACTCTTTGCACACACTCACTCCCCACACACACTCACGACACACACTCACCACATACACGCTAACTCACCACACATACTCACTCACCGTAACAGGCTTACTGACAACTTTTTGTTATTATTTTAATTTAAATTTAAATTATTGTTTTCTTTTTTTTACTATTTTTCATGTATCCAGATAAATTGCATAAGAACTAATTGTATTTCTCCCGGGAGAGAGCACTTGCTTCTGTAACACAGGTTAATCACCTAACACAGGAGTCAGGGACTTCAATAAAATTGTAAAAACGTCTTATGTAAATAAAGATAAAACAAATTATAAAAAATAATGCAAATAAAGTAATGAGAGAACAGATGAACATAATGTATTATACATATTAGCGTTACTAGCAGACGTTGTCATGTCAGATAAAAAAAAATTAAGAACTCAATTATAGTGCCACCAATCTGATCCAATTTTATTTTCAAACCATCCAGGAACCCACTCAAATATACCTACACACAAAGTTTCATTCAAATCAGTCAAGCCGTTAGGAGTTAGGAGGAGTTGGGTGACAAACACACGTACAGAAGAATTATATGTTTAAGTTACCGGTAGGTAAAGTATGTAATGAACAAAAATATTATAAATATTTCATACATTGCCTGGACGCCCCAGGTTTTCTATACTTTGCTTGGTATTGTATAGAATATTGCCGGTAACATATATAAAGATTATTTACATACATACATATAAGTCAAAAAAAACTTTTTACAAAAAAAAAACAACTGTCTTCAATGTAAAATAAAAAAACCGGGCAAGTGCGAGTCGTACTCGCGCACCGAGGGTTCCGTACAAACTTACCTATGAAAACAGTTCAATTTCCGAATTGAGTTACGAAGATTTTTCCGAATCGCAAAAAAAAAAGTTATTTTTATGACGTAATTAAAACTTTACAGTTTTCAGATTTTTTCCTATACTTGTTCTATGAGACCTTGCTTCATGCCAAATTTCAGGATTCTAGGTCAACGGGAAGTAGGTACTCTATGAGTTTTGATTCCCTTGAGAGTGTGGAAATAAACGTTTTTTGCTACATAAACGGCCGTGTATTTTTTTTTCATTAACTTGGAAGTTTAATTTTTCCACAGCTTCAAGGAACCGCAGACCTGATTATGGTTTTAATTTCAACTCGATACCTCCACGCGATCCTGAGATAAACGGTCTTGACAGACAGACAGACGGACAACAAAGTGATCCTATAAGGGTTCTGTTTTTTTGCTATTGAGGTACGGAACCCTAAAAATGCTAAAACGTGCAAAATAACTTTAATTTCTTATTTAATTGTTTGTTTCTTATTTAACACCGAATTCCGAAATTAAAGTTATTTTGATCTTCTTAGTGTTTTTTTTTAGTGAAAAGTTTTATTTTACGCTTTTTAGTTGCGATACACTTATAAATAGTGTGCCTATTTCTTATAACAATTCCAATTAACCCAAATACTGCTAGGTTACATTGTTTTATTATAAAGTTCCTGTGTCTACCTTCCAAAGTCAGCCAAAGTGCATCTCATGACAATTCTAATAAGCCCAAACACGGCTAGGATACATTGATTAATTACGGAGTTCCTTTGCCTACCTTCCGGCTCCATCATCAGATCAGTTCGATGGTACCTTATAGCCAAAGTGCATCTCATGACAATTCTAATAAGCCCAAACACGGCTAGGATACATTGATTAATTACGGAGTTCCTTTGCCTACCTTCCGGCTCCATCATCAGATCAGTTCGATGGTACCTTATAGCCAAAGTGCATCTCATGACAATTCCAATAAGTCCAAACACGGCTAGGTTACATTGATTAATTACGGAGTTCCAGTGCCTACCTTCCGGCTCCATCATCATCATCAGATCACTTAGATGATAACAACGTAACTATTCAGAACCGTTCATTTATTTGCATTGTCTTAGTCGCTTAACTATCTCCATTGTGATATCTATGTGAGTATGAAGTTCCGTTGACCATTTCTGGTCTTCTTCATCAGTTCCACTTCATCAAATGTTACTTTTTGACTGTAAATGCTTAAGTTCTCGATGAAAACACCAAAATCACTATATGGTTGCCTATAATTTTTGAGGAGTTCCCTCGATTTCTCATGGATCCCATCATCAGAACTGGATTTTGAAAAAAAATGGGACCAATCTGGAAGCATATCCTATAAAAGGAAAAATAAAATTTTGCAAATCGGTTCATAAACGACGGACTTCTGAGGTAACAAACATAAAAAAAAGTGTGGCACTCGGGGACTGCCGCGGTAAAGCTATTGCATAGCATTTTGTATCAACTTATGCAATTATAATTATTTATTTATTTTATTTATGCAGTATTTCTTTTTCTTTGTTCTTTGATATTAATTCAAGTTACACTTTTTGAGCGTGGTGACCGATAAGAAAACAAATTTTTTTCTTTCTTGTTTACTTCATAAATTGCTACAAGTATGTTCAGTTGTTATCATAGAACATTACTATAATCTATTATAATACAAAAAGACTATTTTGTTTGACCGAGATTTGAACTCGAGGCACGATGATAACATAGGTAGAACGCTGTACCAATGCGCCACACAGGTCGTTAACGACTTTTATAAAATAGGTGTTCGGTCTCTGTCGGCCTTCAAGCCACACCTCCGTGCCCGTCGGAGTGGGGAGCGTGAGGTTTTTTTCGTTACGGAATTTCTGGATTCGGTCCCCGCGCTCAAGGCCCTCGATAGAAGCTATGCAATAGCTTAAAAATGATGATAATAAAAAAAAATACAACCGAATTGATAACCTCCTCCTTATTTTTGAAGTTGGTTAAAAAGTACCCCTCAGCCAGACTAAGATAGTGTGAAAGTTCTTTAATAAGGTACCTATAGAATTTAATCATTAAAACATTGCATGACAATTCAAATCAGCCAAGCCACGGCTAGGATACATTGTGGTTTTCGTGCCTACCTTCCGGCTTCATCATCAGATCCGTTCGATATATCCCCTCCCCCTCTTCCTTCGGTCAGTCATCGATTACACGTATAAATAAAGGAATTTTACTTGTTACGACAGTTCTACAGTGATTCTATGACGAGTTCCAATCCATTTCTTCGAAGTTCATTATCAGATCATAGCAATATTTCTGTGGGACCAACTCAAAAGCATCACCTCTTAATCAAAAAAAAAATTTCAAAATCGGTCCACAATTGACCGAGAAATCGGTGAACATACAAAATAAAAAACATACATACAGCCGAACATAGAACCCCTTCTTTTTGAAGTTGGTTAAAAATCATAAGCCTTCTATTGTTTTCGCCGTAATCGGGTAATGATGATGAATGAAATAACAAACACACCTGCAACCAAATATCGCTCGATCACTGGCGAACCGATAAGACCTATTTGATATTATACTTTCTAAGTGGTAATCGAAGGATAAGGGTTAATGACATTAAGATTATCGTAATACCCGATAACATTGAAAGAAATTCGGAAGTCTATTAAACCTATCCTCAAATATTCGAGAAAAGATTAGGACAACGATTTAAATCAAGTCGTAGAGATATCTGGAGCAAACAATCAATTTATGATCAGTGCCCGACTTTGTTGCTGTTGGAACTGCTATTGGCTTCAATGTCAGATTGTATTGTATTGTATGTCGGGCTAGTGTCCGCAACTCAATGTTTAAAGCGCGTATTTTGCGTACAGGTGGGACAATTGTGTCATTCGATCCACCCTAGCTCTTCAAGGAAGATCAGCAGCGCCTCGGTGTTACTGACCACTTCGTGGATTGGCCTTGTATCCAGTGACCACTGGACAGCGACAGAAGTAGATGGGCTGTGGAATATTATTGTGAATTATTATTTTTTCACTGTTATTATCTAGGCGATAGTGTGTATGTACACACAAAGGTACACACATACATACAAACATACTCCAGCCAGCTCAAACGGTTGAATGGATTTGGATACAGTATGGTACTCGGGTAGATCATGTCCAGGAATGCCACTTAGGATACTTTTATCCCGGGAGTATGTTTTTTTTTCGGGATATATTTGTACTTCCACACGGGCGAAACCGCGAAACCTACCAGCAGAAGATAGTTTTATATACAACATGTAACTTTTAGTACAATTTTAGTGCTTGAATTATAATTATATATTGTTTAAAGTATCATTAAACTAGTTACCCCTATAATGATACCATACCCCATATATACCCTAATTGGAAGATTAAGTTACAATCATAATTCAAGTACTAAAATTGTACTAAAATGCACTTAAATAGATTTTTTTTAAATTAGTTATTCTAATTTTAGGTAAATAATATGGGCATCCACGCACACACAAATGCGCTAGTGACGCAATCAAGATTTATCAAAATACGTAATTTTTTAATCCTTAAATAATCAAGAATTATTTTAGGTTAAATAAAAATCCTTTAAAAAAAACCGGCCAAGTGCGAGTCGGACTCGCGCACTGAGGGTTCCGTACATATTTAAGAAGATTTTTCCGAATCGCAAAAAAAGTTTTTTTTTGTGACGTAACTATAAATTTACAGATTTCTGATTTTTTCCTATACTTGCGCTATGAGACCTTGCTTCATGCCAAATTTCAGGATACTAGGTCAACGGGAAGTACCCTATGAATTTTGATTCCTTTGAGAGGGTCGAAATACACGTTTTTTGCGACATAAAGGGCCGTATCTTTTTTTTTTTCGTTAAATCAGATGTTGCAGACCTGAGTATATGGTTTAGGGTAATTTCAACTCGATACCTCCACGAGATAAAGGGTCTTGACAGACAGACAGACGGACGGACAACAAAGTGATCCTATAAGACTTTCGTTTTTCCTTTTGAGGTACATAACCCTAAAAAATCGATGAAATCGACTCAGTAGCCGATTCGGAACATACTACTTTCAGGATATGCGTTTATTATGTTACAAGTTGTATAAGACATACGATATTGTGTGCTTGTAGCCTTAGAATATTCTGTCCAGCAATTCTTACGTAAACAGATTGGATTTCAATTTCCTCACCGAACTTAGATGACTTCAGATTTTCTAAAGAAAGTTAGGTTCTTTTGTGCATTTCCCAGAGTTAAGGAACAAATATTTTATAATTAAATCACTTTGTTTCTACAGGAAATTGTTTGAGCCTTCTTTTGCAGATTCTAACGACATCCAAAAGATGCGGGCTAAGCGCTTGTTGGCGACTGGCTGGGTCAAAGTGATTTAACTTTAAATTAAATAATAATCTTGGACAACGTTTTAAAAATGTAGGTACGACATTTTGTAGTAGGTACCTACTATCATTACGCTCGATCGTAAAGAGATGAGAGTGCAGTCTGTACATAATGCATTGAATGTTAATTCAAACGAAACTGTTCGTCTGTAAGTACCTTCATCAGTGTGAACCCCCACACACACGATGGTGTTATCGAGACACAAGAGCCTATAGCACTCAATTCAATGGGTCAAAAAGTATAAAATGGGTGTACTGAATTGCGTGCAATCAATAAAACAATTATTTTTAAGCCTCTCTGAGCTGATCAGCGACATCCGGTAAACTGCACGTGGTCCAGAGACGCAGCCTGTCGCCGACGCACGCGACACCCAATCGGAAGCGAGGGAGCTGTCGGAAGCCCGCACTACCATTACCGTACTCCTGGTCACTTGGGACACGACAAGTTTGATGAACCGCCATCCATTGCCGCACTTTTGTGTGCGAAATAGGATTACGAGCGCAGAAACGGGTCAAGCTAAGCGTTGGAGTTATATCGGGTCGCGGAGTACGTGCAAGTCTCCTGCGCAGCAATCAATTGTAGCGAAAGAACGCCAAATGTGTGTGTAGTTCAGCGTCCCGCGTCAGTGGCGCGACAGTCCCGCAGCAAGATGGCTGTGTCGTGGTACGCCGTGCTCGCGCTCGCCGCCACCGCGCTCGGAGCCACTATTGGACGTGAGTTATGTTTTCAAAACAACCATCATTCAATATTGTAGTGTTTGAATTTTGTCACGCGTTCGATTTTTTATTTATCTGTAATAAATATATATATGTTATGTATAGTACACTTCGGTATATAGGATTTTTAGTTTATGTTCAATCTTAAAAACATAACATTTGTTCTATTTAATATTATTTTTATTTAAATTCTAGTACTTTACCAATTTAACATGTTCATATATATTTCATATAAAACGTGATCTAAGATTTTAAGGTAATATTTTAGAAATTGCAGCCAGTTTCTCCATAGAAATAACTTATTAGAGCATAGAAATTAACGTCAGCGAAGATCTGCATGACATTAGAATAAATATGAATCTCAAAACAAATATAAGTCGCAGAATATATATATATTATATAAATATTATCAACAGCATAACAAGACATAGCTATTAGCCATATTGCTTCAGACCAAAAAAAAATAGGTATAGACTGGATTATATAATATAATGTGATAGTAAACTATTTCCGACTTGTTCTTTACGTAATTATATAGATAGAATCAACACAGCATCATTTTGCACAATATAATGTGGACTTACCTAGGCCCGGAAGTCTAGGTTACTTCGTAATGTTTCTACCATAATTAGAAGGTAATTTAACCACTATTTATAAGAACATAGTTATTGTTATCTTAGATATAGGTACATCTCTTCGATTACAACCTCGTAATTTCCTTTACGTATTGTCACTGGGTACAATGAAATGTAGCATAAAAGATAACTGTTATACAGGACTGTTTTACAATTCTTTCAAAGGAAGGAGACAAGCTGATATTCTGTTAGCGATGAATATTTTCCAAAATAAATGGGATTGACTCACGATACCAAAATATCATAATTGAATCAAAATAAGATGCTTGATTCAATTCCGGACTGATGAACATTCACTTGTAACAAATCAAATTCGAATTAATTGTTTTCTCGTCGATACCAGAGACGCTCACTGATGTTACAAGTTGAATGTTACAAACTGTATCATTACAGGTTGCGCACTATAATGCTCGGTTCTCTTCAGTCCCTGTTGTAACGCTCGACTCTGTTACGTTACATTACAGGCGAATCCCGGTGAAGGAGCCACCTTTAGGTATATTTTGGTAGCGAGTTTTGGACTTTTGGCAATCATTATCGTAGATAGATTTTATTTTTTATAGATCCTCAGGTCATAAATTTTAACTGGCTGGGTCTTGTGCTTAATTTCCCAGTCGGACAAAAAGTGCGGTTGGATTTTTCCATTAAGAATTGCCTTCCCATCGGCCTATGAGAGTAACGTAGTTTTCGCACACACTTGTGCCCCTATAATATAATAATAATAATATTCCACAACTATCACACAACGTCGTCAAGTCCCAAGCTAAGCAGAGCTTGTGTTATGAGTACTAGACAACTGATAAAAATACTTATATATTTCTAAATACATACATATTGTAGATAAATTACACCCAGACAAAGAACAAATTTTAATGATCGTGCTCATCACACAAACATATGTCCTGATGTTCACGACTGTGATGGGCACGTAGCCCGGATCCTACTTCGTCTCTAGATTCCTATTGTTGGTCTAATCCTAGAGGAGATTACGTATACTAAGCCCCGTTTGGTCTTCCTGTAACTCGATGTAGGTACGTAGAATATTTATGGAGTGAAGCCGATTTCTGAATTTATCTCACTTTACTTACATGAGATATTTTAGATACCGGTAAAACTGTCCAATGTAAAACAACCTCACGATCTCTCCAGTCGCCGCCGAAGAAGTCAGTCCGGGCGCCGGGAGTCGTAGGGCGATTTCCAGCCACCGTAGGCGCGAGCTTACGGATGACGAACTATGAGTAGCTCGCCGTCCGGCCGTCTGATAACGATCAGGCCTGAGTCGACGGCACGAAGTGTTCCAGGCGCGCTTTAAAGAATTGTAGCAAAACCGTAAGGGCCCAGTAGGGCACTATTAAGCCGATCGACGAGCTCCAGTCGACAATGATTACTTTCCATTAACTAGACACTAGAGGGGTTAGCACACAGTCAGGTCATCAACCATGACCTTACACAACGATAAGCTTTTCCAGACGTTGACTTACTAATAGTGCTTGCTGGTATGTAATATCAAATCTGTCTTCATCAAGATTCTCTGCCTTGCCTTTTCCCAACTATATTGGGGTCGTGTTCCAGTCGATGGATAACCCAATGCAGCTGATTACTAGTATTTGTGTAATTCTTTCGAACAGTCCAGCAGCTCTGGTAGGCCAATGCCTAGTTCATAATTGACGGGCTCCACTAAAGCATTGTTCTTAGTGGGCCCCGTCAATTATGGACTACATACCGTTTCACACTGGGTTTTGTTCAAATGCATGCGTGGAATGCATTTTTTCTTAAACATTATAATCGCACTAATATTTTAAAGGTAATAAATATTTTAAATTGTTTGTGTGTGTGTTTGTTTGTTACTTCATCACGCCCGAACAGCTGAACGGATTTCGATGAAACTTGGTACCTAAGTAGGTCATGTCTTGGATAGCACATAATTATAATACTTTTTGCCTCGGGACTATGTTTCTTTGGTACAATGTACTGCTTTCACGTGGGTGAATCTGCAGCTAACAATATAACTGAAAAATAAAAGCAATTCAAATCTCTGACTAAATCTTATTTACGTCATGATAAAATACAAAACATCCCACCTTATCAAATGCGTTTATTAATTAATCCGGATCAATAATGCGCAATTAGTCATACTTATGATAACGAGCAAGATGAGCTTACATATTTACTTCCCTTCATATTACATGTATGTAATTAGTTTATTACCTACGTATGAAGGATTGTAGGTACTTATTTGTTAATCAGCAGTGCTATTCTCTAATATGATTAAAATGGACGCCTCCATTACACGGTCATGCAAGCGTCAATCAAAACCATCAATCATGAATGATGTTTGAATGACGGAATGTTATCGCCATTATGTTTTCGTCATGCAAACGTCAGTCATCACATTAGACGGTTTTTTTTTAGGTGGTAAAATCATCTAATGACAAATCCCGCTTTTGTTACCGGACGGTCGGACGGCGGGCTACCCATTGCTCGCCGTCCGCAAGTCGGCGCCTACGGTGCGGATCCGGTACGGATCGGCCGCCTCCTTTGCTAGCATTACTGCTTCGCAGAAGGAGGCGACCGCCTGCCACTCCTCCTCGCTCCGGACCATGGCCTGTACCAAGGCCCGACGTAAGAGATCGCCGACGCCGAGCGCCCCCACGAGGACTCGGCGTTGCTCTGCCCAAGCGGGGCACACCTCCACCGTGTGCTCCACCGTGTCCTCCGGGCGGTCCACACAGTGGCGACACCCGGGCGTCGCTTCCGCACGAATCCGGTGCAGGAACTTTCCGAACTTACCGTGTTCGGTGAGAACCTGCGTCATGCGGAAGGTGAGGACGCCGTGAGGTCTTTCCAACCACGCCTCAAAGAGGGGACTTACCGCCATAATTGTGGCGTGCCCAATCGCATTAGACGGTAGGTTTTTTGTCAATCAAAATATTTGACTGTGGCAAAACTGACAGCAAAACCTATCGTGTAATGGACGCCTAAGAAAACAGCATTGAGCGCAATCAAAATCCATAATTTGTACGTATTTGGATTTTGTCGCTGCGGCCAGCGCTGCGCTCAAGGCTGTTTTCTGAGAGAATAGCATGACAGGTTCATGTTTCTTTGGTGTAGGTACTCACTCCTATTATCACGACGATACACACCTATTAATATAGTACAATCAATATATTATTTTTTATATGTGACCACGGAGTTTTTGCCGGTTCGTCTTCATTGGAAACGACCAATTGGAACCGTGATGTTCTGATGTATTGATATTTAGAGTTTACACTCGTAATATATTTATTTTTATTATTACATTTACTTTATAGTAACCATAGTCGTCACTAGTCCCGTCACTAGTATTACTGGTGACTACTTACAGGTATATCACATATTTATTGTACTTTGTCTATGTATTGATTGTGTCACTAATGTATAATTATGAAAAGTTCATGACTGTACTTGTTGATAAATGATATATTTTGATACATAAAAGTAAAATTAATATATAACAGTAATCAATTACGTTGATAACCATTTTCAAGTTACTTTCCAAATAAAAATAATTCACAACAAATCACTTTTTTCTCTTGATTCCGGAAACAGATTTTGGAGCACTTCGGTTTACTAATTAGTATTGGCCTGAGGAACAAAATGCACTAGGCTATGTGTCTATTCTGGGCAGCACTTGGTCCAACTTCCATACAAAGATTGGCAATGTTCTTTTTAGTGTAATTGATTACTGACTAATATATATTACAGTCAGTAACCAATTACGCTAAAAACAATTACTAAGCTACTTTTCGAAAATAAATAATTCACCACAAAAAACTTTTTTCTTTTAACTCCTGGAACAGCCTTGCTATTCTGAAAAGTTTATTTGCGAAATCACTTCTGAATCCGCAGTGAAATCATGGTGAAATTAAAGTTTCGTATTCTGAAATGGAGTGAATTCGACACTGGCGCCACCGAGTGATGGTCAAAGTGAGAGGAACTAAAACGGTTGAGTATTTTGACATTTATCTACAAATTTGTCTATAGGATTTGGTATTCTGAAATACAATTCGCTGAGTGTGACATTCGAGATGATTTGTGAAATGAGTTTCGAAATGATTTACCATTTACAGAATAGCACGGCAGATTCTGGAGCACTGAGAAACAAAATGCACTATGAGTTTATTCTGGGCAGCACCTGGTCCAACTTCCATACAAAGATTGGCACTGTCCTTTATAATATTCGAATACTCAGATAAAACATAAGTACAAAAACACTTCACAATTGACAAGCATAAGTTATCCTAACTCGTTCTATTCGATTTGTTTTTACACGGTTTTTAAGTGCTTAGTCACGGTGAACACAACTCTTCTAATTGAATTGTGAATGAAAAGATCCATACCACATGGTAGTTGAATATGCCGACGGTGGCAAATTCGATTATAGGTATATAACTTTTTTACTAGCATTACGATTTGAGGATAATTATTTAGTCAGCTATTGGATATCAAAATTGGAATTTTATTTAAAATAGTTTTTAAGATCATAGCCATTGAATTAATTTTAGTAGGTAATAGTATTCTAAACTTCCGTCGTGAATTAAAAAACGACCAAATATTATAAAAAAAAATGTTTCGTTACACATTTTAAATCGTACAAGTATTATAATAGTTGAAAGTACTAATTGCTACTGGTATTTATTTTGTAAATGGCGTGAGAAAGGATAAAGGTCAAGAAAACATTGTGTCACGTACTCACGACCATATAATCGGAGCAAAACTATAATATCTGTGAAGTACTCATTGACAATCTATCAAAGTATATGAGTATTTACCAAGAGTTTTTTTCTGTACTTATCTTAATACCATAAAACAAGACATTGGTTTCCTCTGGCCTTGTGAAGGTTGATGATTATGTATGAATACAGGTGTATAATCAATGCACGTGTGCCTTACTCCGAATACACAACAATAATCTATAGGCAAAAATCTTAAAAAAGTATTCTACGAACTCAAGAGGGCAATAAAAAGGCTTTTATTATTAAGGTATGCCTGAAAGTATTAAATAGGCTATTAGCACTTAGTTTATTTTATAATTCCTTATAATCAAGGTTTTAGGTAGTCATCATTTATTAATTTATTAGGTTAAAAACAACGGACTCCACTTAGCTTTAAATGAGCGTAAACCTTCACAGGCAGCATCACTTAAAAATAGAAAGCTGCACAAAAATACTAAGGCAGGTATTTTTTCTCACTATGATGAGGAAGGAGCCTTTTTTTCTCAAGCGTCATCTTCAAAATCGTAACAATACGTTACGACAACACATCGTCCAACGACAAAGGCTACCGTCACAGCTCTTACATAAGAGAAGCATCCGTAAAAGGAGGTCCACGCGGTAGAGATACTAAACACATAATTATATATTATGCTTCGGTACACATCGCCTGAGTAATTATGTCATTAGCATCGTCTTACTTAACGTTTGCTGGAACTCTCGGTACATACTGATGAAAGTTTTCATTGTTTTCCGTGTTGGAATCATGTAAATTAACGTTGATTGACAATATATCAGTCAGTGTCAATTAATGCAGATCGTCCTAAATCTAAATTGTCTAATAGACTTTTATTTATCTTCAGTAAGTCACCTCCAGTTCAAGGTTTTTGTCTGCTTCAACGATATCACTGAGCATAAAATTGAATTCCGGATTTATTACTTGACGTAAATCCAAAATCGTTTACGGTCATTAAACTTTATTATCACCCAGGCATTTTGCAAGCTACGCAGTTGAGGGATCATAAATATGTAACATCACCTGCATAGTCTCAACCACACGTCGTTGTTCCATTATCATCTTTCTTCAATCTATTTTCAGGCACATCATCAAATCTTATTGCAGCATTCAAAATACTTCGTATTCATTTATTTAATATACATGTACCGTTTTCAGTTTCACTAGTACCTCAGAAGGCGTCTCCGGTTGTTGTGCCGGTAGTAAGACCGAGCCGGATCATTCGGACTCTTAAACGTGTATGTACGTAAAGTGTTCGGTTCCAATGGACCGCACGAACGGTGAATGGGGGCACGCATTGTATATAGCAAAAAACTCGTAGTTATCTACACTAACCTTCAAAACATGAAACAAAATCACTACTCACTAACATGAACAACAACTATATGTATGTCATTAAATGTACTATTAAAAAAGCCAAGCCTGCATTTCCAGAGAAACCATTAACAGCCTTTCTTTTTTCTTGATAAAAATCTTTAGTTTCATCATCATCATCATCATTTCAGCCGAAAGACGTCCACTGATCGATCAGACACTGTCACTACTCACTGTTCGATCTTTAGTTTATTAAACATAAAATTTTAAGTTTAACTGATATATTTAAATTTTAAGTTTAATTTCACTATAAATTTAAAATTTGAAGTTTAATTTAAGAGCATTCATCCGTTAAAACCACGCAGAAGCCAAAATCAATGATTTCCGACGGAAAATATAACAATAATGTGCACTACAATACAATTAATTATTTAGTATCACTGTAGAATAGAAAGACTAAAAATCTGAAAGACCTCGGCCGGTACAAAGCGATGACGCGATTTCGCGTCTATTATTATAGTGATATTAATTGTAGTGTAAACAAATAAGTTATTAAAAAAAATATTGTACCATGTCATAGATCGTAAATGCGTTCAATTAATAAGTCTAAAAAAAACAAAAATGCCTCATATATTATCCTAAACTAACACGTTTAATATCTCCAAAAACGGCTAAAAATGACAGTTTTGAGATTACTTTTCTTGAATGAAAACTTACAGCAATCGTGTTTTTTTTTTTTGGGCCATGCACTAGTCAATGTTATCATTTTTTTTTTTTAAGTAAAATGTTGTAAGTTTACCATACACGGCTTAACTACTATCTCGCATCTGCGTAGACCGTCGACCGTTAGTTTTAAAAACGGCTTGGATAAGAACTGTTCTAATGGGAAAACTATACGATCATTTGAAAATGTTTTTGGATTTTACACTAGATTATGAAATTCCCAATAATATGACGTCAATATCTTGTCTAGAAATTAAACACATTATTGTTATATTGTCCGTCGGAAATCATTGATTTTGGCTTCTGCGTAGTTTTAACGGATGAATGCTCTTAACTAAAAATTAAAAAAAAAAATTACTAAAATTTTAAGTTTAAGTAATTAAACTTCTTTTTGTTAGGATATAAGGAAAAAAAACTCTAGCAAAGCAAGCTTGGCATATCTAAATACCTATAGAAAATTCTAGCTATATCTGCCCAGTTTTGGTAAACAATCATTACTACGTCTATACTTTCGCAGTGATACAATAACATTAGTAATAAAGATTCAAATTATGATATGTAAAGATAAGCTGAAATAACACTGTAAAATACAGAATCGGACACAAATTTATCGCTTCCGAAATGCTCAACATTTATAATGCGTATTGCCTAATACTTGCTTTTACCTATAATTCTGCTGTTGAAACTGATTGTGTAATAGGGTATCATGATAATTGTAAATTAATCAAAATACTAATTATAAAACGAATGCATAACTAACCAGTTTAGACCAGCGTTTTAATAAAATTCGTTGTTTCTGTTTCCAGCATCAGAAAATCTGATCCTAGAGAAGTCATCTTGTGGCAGAGTATGGGTGACAGTTCACTCGCCTGAAATCCGGCTGGGACAGTCAATGACGCTGTTGGATGCAATAGAGCTTAACTGGGACTTCCATGGTTGTTTCAGTGAACCAAAACAAGTAAGTAGGTCTTTTTCGTGACCATAGTGGAGTAAAGCTCCGACTCATCGTCATGTTCTTCTTTATCGTACCAATGATTCCTTACGAGTCTACGATATGTTTTGAACTCGATCTTGAATTAACTTCATCAAAGCTTACCAACGTTAATCACAGGTAGACACAAAGTGAAATTAGTATAGCATTAGACAATGTCATGTAGTTACAAGTTAAACCAGTGGGTTTGTTTTTTTTTTTTTTGACAGGAACCACGTTGGATTCTTTATGACTAGCGAGATAGGAGTACAAAAAAAAACTTAAATACCACCACAAATTCAAAACTTTTAGCACACAACCTGTTCTTTAAAATCAACGAATTTAACGAGCATTGTCATAGAAAACATAATATTTCTGATAGGGACTTAAAATCAGTTCAGTGTTCAGTTTGAAATTTTTAAACAATTTTTTAGCTCTGTGGGCCACCAGTGGTCTGTGGACCACAGGTTAGGAGTCACTGAGCTAACCAATCACAATTATTTTATCAGTAACCAACGTTACTAGTGGCTAATATTATTGGCGAGACCAGAAGACGCTCGAGTATTGTATGTGAACTTGATGAGAGATTTAAATGCGTATGTCTGAACATTCTAACTAGACTGATGATTCTAGTGGAACGGAGTAACTTAATTTATTTTGTTTTTGGTCCCAATTGTCTACATCGATTCAATTCATTTATTCATTTTGTGAACACAGGGTACAAAGATCTTATAATATAATGTTTGGTCCATCCTATGTTCCGCCGAAAGGCATACAAAATAGTGGTGCTATGTCAAAGTATTCTATCAAAATAAATTAATTGTGAAAATATACAAAAATCTCATTCAAAAAAATGTCAGCAAATGAAAATTGTAAAATTTAAATAAAATAGTACTAAAAGATAAAATAATGTCAGCAATATTACAATCGTCAAAATTAAATTAATTAAAATAATCAAAATGTCATTAAGAAAATATACAATGTCAATAAAAAATTAAAATTATTAAAATTTACTAACTGTAATAAATATTTTAAATACAATAATTCCAGAATTATGATTAATTAGATTTGTCATTCAGAAACTGGTCTAACGTGTAATAGCATTTTTTAAGTAACAGCTTCTGTAAAGTGTTTCTGAACTTTTGTACTGGCATACATTTAATTGCATCTAGAGCAATACCAAAGAAACTTTTCTTCATCAGTGCAGTTTTACATTTAACATGGCATAATGTGTTCATATATTGAGCACGTATGGGTAATTTCTTGACTGTGGCCAGTTTTTTGAATGTGGGGATTATTTTTTACAAATAAAGAAGTTTCCAAGTTTCAAAGCAGGAAAGGTTAAAATATTGTATTTTTTAAAATATGGATTGCAGCTGTCAGTCCTTCTTAAACCAAACATCGAGCGTATGCATCTCTTTTGCATTTTAAAAACAAGTTCTCGATTTGTTGACTGTCCCCAAAAAACAACACCATAACGCAAAACCGAGGATACCAATCCATGATACGCCGTTAAGAGTGTTTCAGTATTTACTTTTTTTGACAGTTGAAATAGAAGGTACGCTGATCTGCTTAATCGTTTACACACTTCTTCCAGGTGTGGTTTCCAGGTCAGTTTGCTGTCTATAGAAATACCCAAGAATTTCGCAATGCTGACCTCTTCTATTCTAGACTGATTATAGGTGACATTAACTGGACTATTTACAAGTCGTTGGTGAAAATGCATAATTTTTGTTTTATTTAGATTTATTATTGATATTATTATTGAGATTATTGTTATTAAGCCAATTAATTATTTTCGAGAGAGTGTCATTGATGTCAAGTTCGTAGTTTTTGGGATCTTTGCATTTTATAACAACAGTACTATCATTAGCAAAAAGTACCATTTCGTGCCCTGTTATTTTCGGTAGGTCATTAATATATATCAAGAACAACAGGGGTCCCAAAACGCTACCCTGAGGCACTCCATATTTGATCAACCTAGCTGCCGATGTGTATGTTTTTTGCAACTTAGTTACTGGACAAATTCTTGTAATTTCTGTGCATTGCAATCAATCACTTAGGTAAGATTCTATAAGTTTAAGAGTATTCCCTCTAATGCCATAGCTATATAGTTTATGTAGTAAAATTTTATGATCTACAAAATCAAATGCCTTTGTCATATCTGTATAAATAGCGCAAACCCGTTCTTTCTTGTCGACAGATGTTAAGACACTTGATAGTAGGTCAAATAGCGCCATGTTTATATTAATATTTTTTCGAAATCCTTTTTGTTCATTGCAGAATAGTTTAAATTTTTCAAAATAGGCATATATACTGTTATAGATTACATTCTCGATGATTTTTGAAAATATAGGAATTTTTGCAATTGGCCTATAATTTTTTAATTCAGTTCTGTCGTCTTTTTTGAATAGGGGCTTAATTATTACTTTTTTCAGACGAGTAGGAAATATACCATCGGAAATACAGAGATTTATTATATGCGAAAGCAATGGCGCTATTATCTCCTTAACTTCTTTAATAACCTTAGTTGATATGTTATCAAATCCAACGGTATTCGTATTTTTAAGGCTGTTAATAATTTCTCTCTTTCTTTCTAATTTTTTAAATCGGTGATCATGACCAGATCATGGCCTTCACTTTTGACACGTACATAATAGTAGTGCATAATTATCATACTTCGCAGTTACGGAACTGGAAAGCGTGACGTTTCCTTACTTACAAAATATATGATGCGTTCATCTCTGTAGTATATATTTTATCACCGCCGAAATAATTTAAATGCAGTTTTTATTTATGGCTGTGGGAATAACTTTCAATAAGTGTATATATCTATTTTTTTAAACAGCAACATTTATTATTTATACTGTTATCCGTCCTATATTCACTGAAATTGCGCCTGACAGGTGCAATATCAGTGTTTGCGCGTCGTATTTATTAACGGTTCACCAACAATCGGTCCTTCTCTTGTTTTTGATCTTTACCCGCTCATAAAGTTTTATAAATATTGACATCTGCGTATGAATGAACAGTTGCCGTACTTTGCAGTAATTACAATTTATCGAGTCTATGAGTTTAGAACAACCAGGGAGTTTTAAACTTTTTATTTGTTCTATTCAGTTGCGAAATTGCGGTTCACGACAAAACTCACTCACGTACAGGGTAGATACATTTTTCAAATAGGCGTAAATGGCCAAGTATGAAACTATGCGCATTATTCAATTTTTGAGAAATCAATATTCGTTGGCAGGAATTGAAGCCATTGATGGTGAAAGAAAACCAAAAGTTGTGTTATTACACCATCCGATAGTGTCGTTGCCGAGATGTTTTTTGTAAGTCTAAATTTTATTCTCTTATGAGAACTTTTCCGAATATCTCCTTTAGAGCATTAGGGCACCATTTTCGCTCGATATTACTAGTGACACCTACTTAATTTATTATTTCAGACCGAAAAAAATATAAGGTTTTTAGTACCTAGCTTATGACTTCGAGACTTTTATGCCACAGTTGAGAATGCAAGATATTATACCTCACGTTTATGTCAATTTCGAAAAACGTGTTTATTTGCCTATGAAGTCATCAAGTCACTATGATTTCAATGGTGATTTTGGAAATTTATAGAATAAATATTGACCAAAATGAGGTTAAGAATACATTATGTAGCTGAAAATTGAAAATCAATTTGAAATTTTCAAAACGTAACAATATCACAATCGAAAACAGCTTGCATCTTAGGAAATGCAATGAGTCTTAAAAGTCCGTTGATATCAAACAAAACATCTACAGCATCATTGGAAACCGTAAAAAAATAAATAAATTCATCTTAGATTTCATTATTATTCATTTCATTATCTTGTACAAAAAAAAACTACAGTCGAAGAAAGCTAGCATAGAAAAGGCCACGAGCGAATTCGTTATTTACTCTAACCTAATCTCTAAATATATCTTTTTTAAGGTCCTTACTCCAATTTAGTGCCATAAAACAGTGACTTTCTGAAGCCTACTCCTCGATATGGGCTGGGTTAATAGATTTGAAAAAAATATATATATTTATTATAAATTCATACACAATACTTTCAACATATGATTTTTTATATCGTTAGTATGACTAAAACTTTTTCCAAAAAAAAATTTTTAACGACATGATAGTTTTTCGCTTGTTTTTCCTACTCCTTTCAAATGGCTTTGATCTTTAGAAATATATTTACACAAAAAAAAAAAATCAGAATGTACATAGCATATGTAAATCAATTAATATTTCGCAAAAAATAAAAACGACTGTACGAGTAATTGTGCATTTAACTCCAGTCAGATGTTCAAGGGACTATACGCCATAATAATTGAAAGGTTCGTGCTTAACCACTATCACACCTGACGGTGAGCGATCATGTGGCAGGTAAATGACAAATAAATAGAGCAATGACTCCAGTGAATGAGACATTTATTAACCTAATAAAATAATAGCTATTAAAAAAAAATGAATAAAATTAACATAGTCAATAAACACAATTAATTACCTACACAGAAAAATTGTTACTATTCAATAATCTTTCTGGAGGCAACAGTCCTTGCACACAATCATGCACGATCTGCGCATGGAGATGCAACGCCGGGGCGAAACTCCGCTGCCGGGACAAGTCGCAGCATGGCGGACAGAGCTCCGGCAAGTTCTCATGGAGAAATGGCGACAGCGACTGTCGCGACCCAGTGCTGGGCACGCCACAATTATGGCGGTAAGTCCCCTCTTTGAGGCGTGGTTGGAAAGACCTCACGGCGTCCTCACCTTCCGTATGACGCAGGTTCTCACCGAACACGGTAAGTTCGGGAAGTTCCTGCACCGGATTCGTGTGGAAGCGACGCCCGGGTGTCGCCACTGTGTGGACCGCCCGGAGGACACGGTGGAGCACACGGTGGAGGTGTGCCCCGCTTGGGCAGAGCAACGCCGTGTCCTTGTGGGGGCGATCGGCGGCGGCGATCTCTCGCGCCGGGCCTTGGTACAGGCCATGGTCCGGAGCGAGGAAGAGTGGCAGGCGGTCGCCTCCTTCTGCGAAGCAGTAATGCTAGCAAAGGAGGCGGCCGATCGCGTGAGGCAACGGTCCTCACGCCCTTACCGCCGCCGGGATTCCGATCCCGATTTCCGGCCACCGAAGGCGCGGGCTTGCGGACGGCGAGCAATGGGTGGCTCGCCGTCCGACCGTCCGGTAACCGTCCGGACCGAGCCCAAGTCGTCGACGGTGCGTATTGTTCCACGCGCGCCTTTGGGAGATGTCAGCAAATCGTAGGGGCCCAGCAGGGTCGAAGCCTACTGGGGCCATGGGCAGTGTGAAAACGAAACCCGGGGCCCTGGGACGAAGGCAACGAAGGAACAGGAGTGGGTTTTTAGTCAGTAAAAGTCTGACACTATCTCTCGCTCCGCCCAAGAGCGAGATTTGTCATTAGATGATTTTCCCACCTAAAAAAAAAAACTGTTCAATAATCTTCATAAAAATAAAACTATAATAGTACACTATGATATAAGTGTGTAATGTTAGTGATTACCGTCGAGGCGGTATTTAGACCCGAACCATGGCGAGGGTCTTAAGAGAGCCAAGAACGGTAATCACTATTTACTCACGTGTGTCATACGACGTTTTTCAATACACTTGTGAAGAAAACAACAGTAAAACTAGTAAAAAAATTAATGACATGGCGGTAAAAATCTGTTTGTATAAGCGCGCGCATCATTTTTTTTTATTTACCCCTAGAGGAAGGCTAAGGTATTTTGATCATACTGCCTAGTCTTACGTTTATGTTTTCTTGCGTGAAAAGTTTTTACGATAATATCTTTTGTAGAGACAATAGAATACGGATGTAACAATTTCTAATGATTTTGTGGTATTTAATTTTATTTAATTAATACAGCCACTGAACTTCACTGGAATAAAAAAATTACGCCAAAAACCGCGCGCATCGTAAAATGGCGGCCAAAAACCATAAAAAAAAAAACAAATTTTATTTGAATGTACGATTTATTTACTAAATGTTTTTTATTTAATAAATCGTTTGTACAAGTTAAATTTGTCCATTTTAACTTAATTGGATGAAATAAGTAAGTAAGACACTAATTTATATACTTACTATTGAACGCACTATAGTAGTGGGAATTTTATTCGAATTCAAATTTTTGTTTTGCAGTCAAAGAGGTTGAATAAAAAGGTTTTAACTACATTATAGCACTAGTGCGTAATGTAATCAAAATGTCACAGTTTGGTAACGAGTGCCATTATATACCTAAGTACAATGCAATAAGAGTCACTTTCTGAGCAAGTGTGTTGAAAAAAAAACATTTCAAAAACACTGACTTAAAAAACTAAGGTTTGATATGTCATTGGCATATCAATATTGTTGTTTTATTAACTGTATCTTTTTTTTAGTATTTTCTTCTGCTTGACCGTTGTAGTTTGTGCCAGAGTGAGACCTTCATGCAAGACATCAAACAAGGTCAAGGTAGTTCTCCTCTGGTTCCAAAAAAACCTATCCCCTAAGATTAACCTCTGGAAAAATGTTTGATGTGTGGCTCGCAAAGCAGCATATAGCTCATGATGTAGGTACCGACGCTGAGGCATCCTTTATGCAGGTCTCGATCGTGCTCAAACGTTACCTATGACGTTTGAGCACGAACGACGACGGACGACCGACTTCTTTCACACAATAAGTAATTTTTGGTCGAAAACATGCGCCCATCCGCGGCTCTAAGAGCGAGCTGATTTACGTTTTCGTAATTTATTTTAAAAAGTCTATGAAACTCATAAATCTGTTCGTTAATTTTACTCCTGAATACTATTACCTATAAGAACAATTTATTAAATATTTTTCAAATTTATTTATAAGTACTGTAATTAGGATCTGAAGTCGTAAATGGTTTTTAAAATGTTTCAATTTTTTTTTTCGAACTAGAATATTACAACTTATCGTATTTCGATACATTCATTTCACTAAAATAATGATGTATTTATCAAAAAAAAAAAAATTATTCACTCATTTGACAATTTTAAGTTTATTTTTGAAGAGCTAAAAATCTGATAACATTCCCTTACAATATGCCTTATGCATAAAACTTCAGATTATAATGTATACTTTTATAATTAATATTATTGAGCAGTATTATTAATATATGTTAGCAGCTATACAATTAGGGTAAAATAAAAATAAACCTGTTGTTTTGAAAATCAAAATAATATTTATTTAAATTTATTCAAATATTTATTTATTTATTATAAGGTATGAAATTGCTGTTTTTCATGAAATAAGTTAACGCCCTTTTTTCTCTATTTTTTTAATTTTTATTAATCAAAGTAATTCCCCGTGCAATCAATGCATTTTTGCCATCGTAGTGGTAGACTATTGATGCCCTTTTTGAAAAAGTCTGCTGGACGGGAAGCAACAAATTCTTCAAAGGCATTTTGAACTGCCTCTCGGTTATTAATTTTTTGTCCCGGCAAGAAGTTCTGGAAAAAGTATAATATGTAGGGGCAAGGTCTGGTGAGTACTGTGGATGACGGAGAACGTCCAACCCCAGCTCTTGTAACTTGGAGACCATCTGCTGGGCAGTTTGAAGTCGCGCGTTGTCATGCAGGATCAGCGGAGCCGAACGCTTGACCAAAGCTGGTTTTATAAGTGCGGGCTTCTCCATCATTGTGTTCAGTTCTTCACGGTACACATCTGCAGTAATGCTCATCCCGTTTGATAAGAAGCTGTAATGAATGACGCCGGCGCTAGACCACCAAACAGTGACCATCACTTTTTAGGGGACGAAAACGTACAATGTGATAAAAACAACGACTAACCATTAAACAAATGACTAGTTTTCAAAAAAGAATTCCATATTTTAAAAATAAAAATATTTTTAACTAAGAATTCTTAGCGCAAATAGAAAAAAAAATGGACTTGAAATAGCCAGTTCGGCAATTTCATAGGTCCTATTATTATCTAATCTTAGTGAAATTTTATACAGAAATACAATAATAAATTAGAGACATTTAAAGGTCGCCGTTGAATGTTGATCCATTCACCAACATCTAAATTAAAACTGACAGTTCAAAAGTTTCGATTTAAATCTCTCTGAGCAGATCAGTGCCTTCCCTTTGTTTGATAGCAACTCCATTACGTAATAAATAACAAATCTGTCTCCGTAAATTGATGCTAATAAAGCTGTAGGCCCGAGTTAGTCATAACACTCTCTTCATTATCCATTGCTTTGTCCTGTTGATGCGAAAATGATGCGTATTTTACTGCCCGGTTGTCCGGAATTTGCGTGTTAATTTGTAAGCAGAATCCTATCCATGCAATTGACCGACTCTAGGCATCAAGTCTATCCTAAAATAGTTCTTACTACAATAATTACATGCTGCGATCTACTCTGTACAACGTTATTGCTAAGTGAACCATAAAAGTGATGTTACAATAGCAACCAAAACAAAATCTATTTCTACAAATCATATTTTACGTAACAAAGTATGACAACGACACGGACGTGACACTCCGTCCGGTGACGATCAATTTTTATTCACGGCATCATTCTCGGCTCCTTCAAATACTAGGCGTTACGAAATACAATAATAGTGGTTTATTCGCTTACATGTCGCCTACCGACCAATGAGCATATCCACATATCAAATACAATTGCGTGTGAATGCAAAGGCTGGAAATCAACGGACATGTATCATGTTTTAGCCAGGGTATAAAATGAACAATCAAGAAAATCAAAATAACATCTGCATTGAAGTTCTGTATATTGTTTGTGTCATTTCCTGTTGCAATCATATTGTCATTGACAGTTATAAAATTATTGAGCTGAGTGATAATTTGTAAATTTTTAGGGTACCGTCCCTCAAAAGGAACAAACGGAACCCTTCTAGGATCACTTTGTGGTCCGGCGGTCTGTCTGTCAAGATCCTTTATCTCGGGAACGCATGGAGGTGCCGAGTTGAAATTAAAACCATATACTCAGATCTGCGGTCCCTTGAAACTGCGAAAAAATCAAACTTTGAAGTTAATGAAAAAAAAAAGATGAGGCCGTTTATATCGCAAAAAACGTATGTTTCGACACTCTCAAGGGAATCAAAATTCATAAGGTACTTTCCGTTGACCCAGAACAATGAAATTTGGATAAAGGTCTTCTATCACAGGTATAGGAATAGATCTGGAAACAGTAAATTTGTTGTTACGTCACAAAAAAAAAACTCCATTCGGGAATTGAACTATTTACATAGGTATGTTTTTACGGAACCCTCAGTGCGTAAGTCCGACTCGCACTTCTCCGTTTTTTTTATTACGAGTATCTTATTTTTCTAGGCAAGACTAAATCTCTGTACTAAAACTTTCATCGCTTTTCTATCCACAGATTGGACTATTTGACGGCAGACCACTGTCATGGAACAGCGCTTTGTCAATATTTCCGGTGACCTCGGTTGAAGGCCATGTGGTAACCAACATGTCCTTGGGCCTAGGGATCCTGCCCGCAGGCTGGGAAGCTGGCGTGGGTGCAAAAGGACCCCATTGTCTATGGCCATGGGTAGCATCTGGAAACGTCGATGAAATACAATCCTTCAACTGCTTGAAAATACAACCGACTTGGATGGAAGACGTAGGGTGAGTTGAGAATAACAATAGATATTTGTTATACAAGAGTGCAAAGTTGCTTTTTAACCGCGTGCTCAATTTTGATGACCGAGCTAGCGAAGAATTCTAAAATTGAAACTATTCATCCCACCTCAGCGAGGAAATGACTAAATGCAAAAAAAAAACATTTACAATCACAAGATACTTTTATTTCAGTTTAGGTATTAACATAGGTAAGTATTACAGCATAATCTTTAAATAATTATATCAAATAATACTTAGGTACCTATAATTAAGACAAATTTAAAGTATCGTGCTACAGTTACTTAGGTTGAGTGTAATATTTTTGTTAGATACTGTAATGTTGGTGTTAGTGACTTGTGTACTGTTTTTTGGTAAACTATCTGTCATACTTAATGTTGTACCGATTCAGCGGATTCCCTTGGTGTAAATGTTGGCGAGAGAGGGCGATGGTTAAGTGTTTCGTAACGGCTCATTTTTGATGTAGAAGGGCTAGTCCAAGGATCGGCTTAGGCTCTTTCAGTGTATTGGCTCCTTTACATATTTTAGACTTATTTTGGATGGAATCTTCGATGTACCCATTGGACTTCCAGCCTCCATGGCGCTTAAGGGACAGGAGATCAGCTCCTCAATCGGCCAAAAGTGTGGCTGAAGTTCGTCGGAAACAATAACCCGTGTACAACAGGGGTTCTAGAAGTTCAAGAAAAGTTGCTATTTCTCGTGGGATACTACCAATTTTATTAGAACCCATAGACTGTTTGACACACTTTCCGTTGCGATATTGTAGAAAAAATTGATTGATTGGAGTGTTAGGCGGGCATAAAACTTAATATTTCTCAACAGTTTTTACGTATTCCTTGCGAATGACGAAGTTGCGGTCTCTTTTTGTCTTTGTATTAGGTAAATTAATTAATAGTAAGTCATCTGAATATTTCTCAATTTTTTTGACATTAACTTGTGTTAGTTCATTAGTTCGACATGCTCCGTTTATAATAAGAACAACCTGTAACGTAAAGAGTAAATAAATTAATAAAATTAATATGCATGCATAATTAACACAGCAACACAACACAGCCACACGACGCCGACTAGAGTAATCTAGTCGGCGTCGTGTGGCTGTGTTGTGTTTAATAATAGTTTAAATAAGTTTTGTTTTTATAATATGTATTAGTTTATTATTGTTTAAGATTATTGTATGTATTTTGTCTATGGGCCTCTGACGCCTGAAAATAAAATGATTATTATTATAATTATGCTTAACAACATTTACTTAGTACATACGTATTAGATTTATTTAAGTAGTTGATTAATACACTTAGTAGATACTGAATGTTCAACTGACTTACTTTTCAAATATACGGAATCAGGTGTTTAATTAAGAAACTTTTCAATTTTAGATGCTGTGAATATATAAGAATTTTTTTCTCTTTTTAAAATGCCACTAATTTAGGATAGGTGTCGATATGTATGTCTTTTTTCATCTTTATTGTTGCTTTTAGCATTGAATACGTACTCCATAGAGTGCTTAATTTCTTGGTCTCGGATAATTGAATAAAATTTGCCAGCAAAACGTTTTCTGAGAAAGTTTTGGCTCCTTTAGCTAGACGCCACGTGTTAAACATATCGTACTGTTTCAAATACTTCTCGCGTGATTGTTGAGGGAGAAAGCTCATTTGCGCATTATTAACAATTCCAGTCAATTCTGTTGGCGTCAAATAAACTTCTTCGTCGCTAGAATCACTTGTACTTGGTTTTTCACTTGTTTTCAAGTTTCTTGTTTTCAACAAGGTTTAAAAAGAATATGGCGCGCGCAAAGGAAATTTTAAAATGTATACCAAGGAGGTTCCAAGTCTGTGTTTTTAACAAATTAAAGTTGTATAATAAATTTGGCACCATGGAGGTAGAAGTAAATAGGTTTAATGATGTTTTAAATTCACAAACTTAGTGCACACGATGCTCTAAATTCAATTTACTTTATCCCCTAACGGATAAAAACGGGTTTTGCACTCAGATATCGAAGAGCAAAATACTCTTTCCGAGATGGGGGGCTGAAAAAATATTTTCCATGTCCATAAATCCATACTTAATATTATAAATGTGAAAGTAAATCTATCTGTCTATCTATTACGCTTTCACGGTTAAACATCTGAAACAATTTTGATGAAATTTGGTACGGAGGAAGCTTGAACTCCAAGGATGGACATAGGCTACTTTTTATTCGTCTTCGACTTCGACTTCGCGTCCGCAATAGCCAACATTCAAGCTGGCACTGCAGAAGCTGGTGTTGTATAAGTCGTAGCAGAAATCTTTGAGGGCATTTACACAGTCATGCTTATTTTTTTTTTTATTTATAATGATAGGCTCGCGTATGACCACCATCTCACCTGATGGTAAGCGATGATGTGGTCGACGATGGACACGCTTGCCTAGAAGTAGCCTATTCACTCTTGACTTAAAGACCCCTAAGTTGTAGCTATCAGAAAACACAGACTCCGGCAAGGAATTCCACTCCTTGGCTGTACGCATAATAAATGTGTTCTCAAATTTTATCTAAAACAGAAAACCAGGACAGGTACATCCCGAGCAGGGCTAAATTCGCCAAGTTAATTATGTTGCTTTTGCAATGTCGTCCACGTCAAAAGCGTCATTTCCTCGAATTGCACGTTATGTAAAATGTTACACAAAATTTGCTTATTATATTCTCTTTTTAGATGCAAGTAAACAGTACTGTGGGGGTGGGAAGCGCAAATGAAAGGCTTTTTATTCTTATTTAACTTGTAATTGTATAGATTTAAGCACTTTCATTATATAAGGTGTAAAAAAATTAACTTTAAGAATTTCGAGGGGACATTGTACTCCTCATTATGAACAACTTTTACTATGGGACCAAACCTGAAATAGCGAAAAAAAAATCAGCTGCTCCATACGTTTTGACGAGTTATGCGAACATAAACGTGGGGAACAGCTGATTTTTTTTTCGCGATTTCAGGTTTGGTCCCATAGTAAAAGTTGTTCATAATGAGGAGTACAATGTCCCCTCGAAATTCTTAAAGTTAATTTTTTTACACCTTATATATTTTACATATAAAATATTTTCCGACAATACTTGACGGCTTCCTTCTTATTCATTTCGAACCTCAAATCTAACTAAACTTCTTTTAACGTAAACCTTAAAAGTCTAACATGCCAGTTTTGCAAGTTAGTGATTATTAGTGGAACCTGCACGGTTGCCACAGTACCTATATAATTACTTTGTCTTTCAAACTCCAGGTCTAAAATAAACAACCTACGAATCGGTGATCTAGCGATTGCGGGTACACATAATGCAGGTGCCTGGAAGTTCAACACGGAAGTGAGCTCAGTGTCACGGGATAGCTTCGTCCTGTGTCAGGATCGCTCCATCTGGGGTCAGCTCGTACATGGCATCAGATACTTTGACTTCAGGATTGCTTACTATGAATTTTATCAAAATATGGAAGACAGGTAATAGTCTCTGATTTTGTCACGTTTTTATAAACTCGTTTTTTTGTTACACTAACTAGTAAACATTTTGTCTTCTTTTTGTTTCTGACCTATAAAATTAGTAAATTGTACTCGAATCTTGTACCTACTTATCGCTTCGCAGATTTTCGAATCTCAGTCTGTCCGCAACAGTCGCCTCATGTATTTATGTCATACAATCGGGACGGCGGCGACTAAAGTGCTCTCCAATGCGGAGTAGTCTAGATGGGTTGAGAACTGCCACTCATTCAACACTTGACCGAGTCATCGAAACGTTGCTTCACCTCGCAAGTCGTTCGATTCGTGACACAGTCGAGCTAGGAAAGTGTCACAGCATTGTCAATAAACATTGTTCGCGCCTTAATATGCCAATCCAAGCACGTAAATATGCGGTTGCTTGGAAGTGATGTAACAGAAGTAATTGCAGAAAATGTGGCCGTATACCTTTTGTTCCAAATAACAAATAAACATTAAACGGTCAGGCGATCAATGGTTTCGCATGGCTACTTCGGTTACCAGGTTATTGCAAAAGACTAACGGACAGTTATTTACTGTTTAGACACAAATGTTAAATTAATTTTGTTTTCGTACGTTTCCAGATATTGGCTGAATCATAACTTAATTCGAGTCCGTCCATTAGTGCCACTTCTTAGAGAAATAAGAGCGTTTCTTGATGCCACTAACGAGGTAAGCTATATGATATTCAAGTTGTCGCACATTTTTTTTTTAAATCTAATTTCAAATAAAGTGTATCTATCATTTGGTACAGTTGTTGTTAAAAATACAGTGGACAATTTAGAACACAACAATTCGTTCTATTCAAAACAACGAGCCCAAATATAGAATCCTAAAAACATCTAAAATAATTTCACCTTCCTCACAATTTCAGGTGGTTTTCCTGGACGCACACCACTTCCCTGTCGGTTTCTACCACCCGCAGGGGGGCCCAAACCGAGCCGTACATGAGGGTCTCCTAGAAATCGTTCAGCGGGAATTGGGGCCCCACTTGGCTCCAGCCAATGAGTTCAGCACTGGAGTGGGGACCAGGGGGCCTACACTGCAGACACTGATTAACGCCAAGAAGCGTTTGCTGTTCAGCTATGCAGATAATACCATAGTTTCTCGTGAGTATTGTGAACAGATCTTTCTGATCTTATGTATCTTTATTATCTTTTTTTTTACTTGATATAAACCAGTGCTTGACTGCGATCCCATCTGATGGTAAGCAATGATGCAATCGTTGATGGTGAGGCGCACTAGTTTATTAAGAGCCTATTCACTCTACCCTTGGAGACCTCTAAATTATAATCGGACGGGAAGACCGCAGCAGGCAAATTGTTCGAGTCCTTCGATGTACGCGGTATAAACGACGAAGCGAAACGCTTAGTCTGGACCGTAGAAGTTTCAAAAACGTAAGGGTGGATATTCGCCGTACGTCGGGTTGTCCGATGGTAGAAAGGAGATGGCGGAATCAAATCATGCCATTCTCACGCACACTCTCCAAAAGGCATCCTGTAAAATACCGAAAGGCTGGCTACCCAACGCCTGTGCTCAAGGCTTTGTAGTTTGGACTTAACCAAATCTGGATAACCAATTAGCCTCTTCGCACGCAAATGTCATCTAGCAACTTTGTACTCAATGGAAAGGCCATTGAGTACAAAGTTGCTAGATGACATTTGCAAAATGCCATCTAGCAGCTTTTCACCAGCCTATATGTGACTGCAGTCCACACACCATCGTACCTGTGCTTTGTATAACATTTGAAGCTGTCCCGGTGTGAAGTTACCGTTAGTGTTCTTTGCAAGAACGGCTCGTTTCCTAACAGCTACCTTGACTTTGGACTCAATGAACCGCCCAAAATTAAGGTTTGAGGTAATTTCAACTCCCAAGAGCTTAAGGCGGTCGGTGCACTTCAGGGACACATTCCGAAAAGCATAATATTGACTATCTTCTGAAGAAGCAAGAAAACCTTCATGGTTTGCGGGGAATTAAGGCCCCAGATCTAATAATGTTTGTGTCGTGTGAGTTTTGTAACTCGTGCAGAATCGACGCACATACATAAGACACATTATAATCACGTTCATTATAATAAGTAACATTTGCTTTTGATAACTATATGCGAAACTCAAACAGAAAAAAACAATCACTGTCATTTAAATTTAAATTACTCGCGAAATAAATGACGTCTGATAAGTACCAACTTCGTTATAATTGCCACACCTAATTAAATTGTGATAAAGAATTTATTCTGATAATTTTATAATCAAAATATTTTGTTTTATTTCTATACCTACTTTTTATATACTTACTACTTTGGTCAATTTTTTATTCTTCAGATAAATTTATAGCTGAGTAATAAATGTGCTTTGACAACTTTTGAATGGAAAATAGGTACATCAATCCTCCATAATTTATCTCTATAATTATTGAAAAGTCTAGCTTTAATCTTTTTTTTTTTAATTTACAGAAAACACTTGGTTGTGGCCAATTCTGCCTCACTTGTGGGCCAACACGAACAGTGCCACAGAACTGTTCCAGTACTTAGATGGCGCCATCGCGTCGTCGCCGCACGTCGGGGCGCGCTCGCCGCTGTTTTCCGCGATGGCGCAAACCACGCCCACTGTGCTCGACATCCTCTTCCTCCGCGGCTCCCTCAGAGAGAACGCCGACGACGTCAACCGCAACGTCAGTATGAGGCTAGCGACACGCTGGCGGACAAGAGCCAACATCGTATCCACAGACTTTTTCTTGGGGAGCGATGTCGTCGACTTATCCATAATTATCAGCGAAGAACGCGCGTCTCGATTATGACGTCGCCACAAACGCTTCCGCAGCGGGGGCCTCCACGTGAAGACATTCGGGCGCCGCGCCGGGGCCCCGCGCCGCGCGCCCTGGCTGCCGCGCTTGCGGAACCGTTCGGAACCGCCGCGCCGGCCATACTTACCCAATCAATTTATCTAGTTACTTGCTGATTGTGAATTTCCGCCTCATCACTGCCATAACTAGAGCGCCCAGTGGACAAGTAGTGAGATATTTTTAGATATTTTATTTGTAAATAGACCGAAACTAGTCTATCGGTCCTTTAAAAGGATCGGTATTAAGTAATTTGTATATAAAATACAGGTGTGCCAAAGATATTTTGACTTTTAATTCTTTTAATTCATCTAGCAGGCAAATTTGAGTAGGTAAGAAAACAAAAACTAAAGAGTTCCAGCCCTTTACTTAAAATACATTAAGTTCGACGAAAATAAATAATATCTAACAGCTATACGTAATATTACTTGTACTTGTGCAACAAAAACGAGGTAGATTCACCGTGCTATACAGCACTTAAAAAGTCCATATAAACTACGCCATCACATGTGTGGCGCCAGCAGGGGCAGCAGCTCGGCGCGGCTCATGCGGGACAGCGCACGCGCGTCCAGCCCCATGGCGGCCGCCGCGCCGCGCACGTCCAGCCCGAAGCTCTGCAGCAGCGCCGCCAGCGCCACCTCTTCACCAGTGCGCGGGTCTCGCAGGCGCGGGCACGAGCCGTTGCACTGTGGCCACGTGCAGCGCTCCACCAACCGGCGCGGCGCGCAGCCGCCGCGAGCGCGCGCCCGCCCGCCTCCCAGCCTCTGCTCCCAGCACGCTATGGCGCGCGGCAATGTTATGCCCGAAACGTTAATAGCTTGCCATTCAGGACGCGCGAGCGCTCCGTGTGCGAGACATGCGGGTGCGAAGGCGGTGCGAACTGGACCCAAACTGGACAACAGTGCTGCACCCGTCTGGTGGACAGCGTCCCACTGTGACCTAGTCCGAGGAGCGCGCACGCCCTCTGCAGCCAGTTGTGCTGAATCAAATAAATACTGGAAGATGAATAGAGGTGTGCGGATGTGTGGGTAGAGCCGATAGCCGAAGTAGCAGAGCCACGGCTCGGCGCTGTGCTCGCGGACACACGACGTCGGGGGCTTTCCGCGCCACAGAGTGTGGCCGAGTCGGGCAACTGTGGCGGCAGGAGCGCGGCGAGTGCGTGCGGGACGGTCCAGGAACCACCCGGAGTCAGCAATGGCGGCAACACGCACACCTTTCGACCGCAGCGCGCGTCTTGCGGCGTCAGCGTGCAACATAACGCCGGCGCCGCCGGCACTGGAGCCCACGAGCAACATCCGACCAGTGAGTCCATAGCGGAACAGATCCGAGAGGACAGCTCGAACGATGAGGCGACCGGCGAACACGAATCCTGCACCGGGATGACGAGAGTTCCTGGTGCCAGCCCACATGTCGCTGGAGCAATAAGGCAGCAGCACGTGGTTGGAGGCGTGCCACAGCGGGTTGGCGGCAGGGTCGGCGGACAGCAGCGCGGGCGCCCGGCGCGCGCGGGGCCAGCGCGCGGACGACATGAGCGCGGGGCGGCGCCGCCAGCGCGCGCGGCACGACGCCGGGTCCCAGCAGTAGCCGCCGCCCTCGAGGTACACCACCCAGTGATCACTGTTCGTACCGCGCCGGAAATAGTACCTGAAATCATTCAAACCAATAACTTGCTAAAACATCTTGGTAATATTTGAAGTCCCATTTACGGAGAACTTCAGTTGACACTACTTTTCAGTTTCGATCTTATAACGTTTGTTCGTTGTAGTACCTAATAGTAATAGTAGTACTTAGATAGTTAGCCCAATTATGTCCCACTGCTGGGCGTTTTTTTTTAATTGATTGTTGTTTTTTAATTTTGATTGTTCGATTTGAATGTAATGTTTGGTTTTGAATTTTATGTCTAATTTTAATGAATAATTGAAATATTTAAATTGCATGTGTAATGTAAAATCCATGTACCTATGTTTTTATCGTATGTTTAATTGATTTAAATATAAACAAGTATGTTACTGTACCCGGACATGGTTTACAATGATGCATAGCTCTAAGCCTGTTTGTGACCATCTTACCAACAGTGTGGAGCAATTAAATGTGAATATGGACAGTCGACTTTGCAAGGGAGTGAGCTGCTCTACCTTCGTATTACTGATATTGATAATAGATGATGGAGAATCGTACCCGGCAGGAGATCCATCGTTGCAGGAGAGCGAAGTGTTCGAGAGCCACACGAGGCGCAAGCTGTCAGGCGGTGCCGAGCTCTCGCATGCTCCACACAGTAGCACCTGCACATCATATACAAAATGAATAAAATTGATTAAAAAAATACTGACGGATCCAACAGACTTTACCCGACGTCCAATAGTGAATCTAAACCACCCAGGGACTCAATAAAACGTAAACAAAAAAAAACAGTCCAGCTATTTAGGCCGAGTACCTACAGTAACTTACAATATATCTGTATAAAGACAATACCAGTTTGTAAACAAAAACACAGAGAAAACAGTAGAGCAAGTTCCCTGGTGTCGGTAATTCTATTGCCTTTTAACAAGCGCAAAACGAGGGACCCTTACCCGATACCCTTTCACTGAGCCAGCCCATAATGCTCTCTAACGGCTGCAAGACTACTGAGGTAGTATAATTAAGCAAATTAATAAAGTTAATTCGCCTAGAATTATGCCGTATGCTTCCGGAAACCATATAATTAATTAACAGTCCTTTTTATATATTTTTTTATTTTCGGGGGAAACTGTCAAAAGGCCTTCAAGCTTTGGGGATAAGTCCGGTGAGTATATGATTTTTACCCTGGTGATACCCATCAGCACATATAAGGGGTACCGTTAACTTCTTAAAATACCACTCGGGAACCCTCTCAGTGCAAAGCTTGTTAGGACACATCCCTGACTCGAACAGAGTCTCCCCTGAGCCTCGCTGTGCACTGCAGCAGGTGATCACTGTGCCAACGTCTTCCCTGTAGTGCAACCGTCTTCCCTAGCATATTTAGCTATCCTACGATTTAAAATCTGCATGTTATTGTAGCAGCGATTGGCTAACTTGATGTTACAATTATTATTAGCCATCGCACGTCTTGTGCTGTTTATAACTCAGACAAAATATTTTTATCGAAAACGACCTATAATCTAAAAGTAGCAAAGGTAACAGTCAGTTCTAACCACTCAGCTAAAATTGCAAAAAGAATGATACGAACGAGCCCATGACCCACATTACGTTCGTGTTACTCGTGTTGCTTTGCTTACAAAATATTTTAGGAAGTGGATTAGCGAACCAATCACACAGGTGACTGCAACTTAGTATCTTTTACGAGTAGATAAAAGCCAAGAAGTGGTAGTAGGAATACCAAAGGCACACAGGTACGGTCTACATGAGTTGTAACGGAACTTCCCCTCCACAAGTGTGGAACTTCCACAAGAAGTCGATCTACTAAGCGAAGCTCCACCCTCTACATTAAAAGATATTCACTAAGTTAAAGCTTCGATTCAAGTCCCTTCTTCGCCTAATTTTTTTAATATTCGACAACTATCACACAACGCCGTCTAGTCCCAAGCTAAGCAGAGCTTTTGTTATGAGTACTAGACAACTGATAAACATACTTACATATTTCTAAACGCATGTTACATATTATAGATAAATTACATCCAGACACAGAACAAATGATCGTGCTCATCACATAAACATTTGTCCTAGGTGGGAATCGTACCCACGAGCTCCGGCATAGCAGTCAGGGCCGCTAACCACTAGACCAACAGGCTAGTCAAGGTCATTCAACTGCGGTCAAACTCTGTGCCTCCACTTCAGTTAAATGACTACACACGGTCTACATTAAAAATAAATTCTAGTATCCAACCTACCAAACGGAAGTAATTTAACAAGATGTTCTAAACTTCCGATTCAAATCTTTCTAAAAAATAAAACAAATATGTCGCATCAAACGAAATCACTCGACACACTAAGTCCCCAATTATCAAAGTTGGTGGTGTCCGAATATAGGGTGATTGCGCTGGTTTCCGTCCAGTTCCACTATTCGTCCATTTGACTAAGCTGCTAGAAAACCTACCTTCCCGCGCAAGTTTGGGCTTTTTGCGATCCGTAATGTCTAAGCAACAGTTCTGCTAAGATGAAAATGTGATTAGACAATTAGCGAATTTTAAAAAATTAACGTCAATAGCCACTTCGCATCCGTGCTTTGAAGAAGCCATCGAGCTAGAAAAAAAAAATGCCGACGCGATAAGTTCATGGCAAGTTTAATTACCTACTGTTATAGCTAGCTAACGGAATATTTTTGGCACGTATGTCTACTTATAAGCATAATAAATACAATATAAAGTGATTTTTATAGTTTTTTTTTTTAACATCTTAGATAAATATAGTGGACTAATACTAGCATACCAAGTTTGCAAACTATTTGGTTTTCGTCTACTTGGACGGAAACACAGTCAGCTAGGTGAATATTTGAATGGTCAGTTTACTTCAACAGACCTATAAAATACTGAATATTTTTTCTCAATATGATCTTTATTGCTATTAGATTAGATATTTTAGTTTCCGTCCACTTCTTTGTTAGTGTTGCGCAAATAAAACAATATTTAAAGGACGTGGACGAAAACAAAAAATACCTTAAAAAAGTTGTTTTAGTTTTCGTCCATAAACGAATACAGGGGTGGATGAAAATTAAGAAATAGTTATTCTTTTGAAATCTTAAGGGAAATAATTATAAATAATAGCACACTGTCATTGTGACACATAATTTCTGACTGAAAAAGTTTTTATTTCGTTAATTTGTTTATTTCATACAGTAATATAATAAAGCGAGAAAGTCTTTTGTTTGTTTAAACGTGCTAATCTCTGGAACTACAAGCCGAATTGGAAAAATCTTTCTGTATGCGATAGCCAGGTTCATGACGAATACTATCTATAAACTAAATAACATCACGCTACGACTCACGGAAGTGGGGCAGTAACCAAAGACGCCGCCGGTAAAACCGCGGGGACAGTTAGCTACAGCTAATAAAAAATAATACATAAAAGATAGCGATACACAGAAGCTACTATTAAATAGTAGATATGTTGCTGATTAAGTAAAAGTATATATAATTGGATTTTTACTTAATAATTAGCCTACACTCCTTTTTTACACTGCAATCGAAAACTACCTCACACTATCGCGAAATCCCTATTTTTTCAAAAAATATTTTTTATAAAAAAAAGCCGTGAATGTGATATATTGTCATGTGATGTTAACCAACAGAAGACTATATAAGCAATAGAAACAAATACGATACATTAATGTAAAGGTACTTCAAGATATTTATTTCACATCACAAAGCTGGCAACTCCGATAATTGGACGAAAACCAGCGCAATCACCCTATTGTGTCCGAATCGTCAGTAACTCAACAAAGATAAAATAGATAGGTACCTACTTAAATGATTTTCCATTTCAACCATATTGTACTTAGTTCACATAATATTACGAGTTAATCCGAAACTATATAATAATACCAAATATATATTCATCATTTTTTACAGGATTAATTAATACATTCTTAAATATAAATCTTAATTCTGAGTCGTACGTGCCTGAACTAGAACCTCCTGTGGTTCAGGCGAGAAGAGATAAAACAATATTATACCTACACTACATTCACACATTATATTTTATATACATCTTAAATCAAGAAATTGTTCAACTGAAACCACACTATGAAACTCAACCATAGGACCTTAAAAAGAAAAGTCCCAACCAATTGCTCCCAGTTAATCAGCTATTCAACTCCCTTGTCCACACCTAAGAGTTAATTAGAACCTTAAGTAGAGTAAGAGGTTTTAAAAACTCATAACGAACTAATAGTTATGAGAGATGCAGTTCATTTCATTTAATCATTCTTATCGCACTCAATTTCCTCTATTACTAGTTTAGTATCCAATATCAACACAAACTATTACAGACTTGTACATAAGTTACAGTGAAAATGGCCGGATTCTATTCAAAATATTCATATTTCTCGTAAATCTAGTTTTGCTAGCTTATGACTTTACCCGAGACTGGCTAAATCTACCTATTTAAATGTATTGCAGCTACTTCTAGACTCCCGTATCTTTAATAGAGCAATTTCTCGTGTCTCAATGCCCGTGTTTTAGCACTGAATTAATAGGTAGACGCAAATACGTTTCACAATACACTTAAACACGCGTTAATTTATTATAATTTAACCATTTACTAGCAAATATCACGAAGTAACCTGTTCTCTGGTTCAGAGAAGTATTCCTTGACAAAGGTTCGAAGGTTAGCAATACCAGTCTGTGGATCAATCCTCCTGCGAAAGGTGCATGGCGAAATAAAGATTATAATTAAATTATATCTAGGAATAGACTGTGCTAGCTATAGAAATCAAACAGCTGTAAGCGCAGAATTCGACGATAGGAATCGAACCAATGCGCGATGACTAGACGAGATGAAAGCACTAAATTAATAACAGATAACTAATTGAAATATGTAGAAATCCAAAGAACATTAAACAAATGGCTACAGAAAGCCGTAACTAAAAAAATATAAACAGCCAGTTTTTTACCTTGTATAATAATATTCTCTTTTGACAATATTCTAAACTAAACAACTCATGAGTCTACATCGATGTTAATCAAGATAACGTCTTCTTGAAGAATTTATGAAGCAACATCGGGTTCCAATAGCTTCTAAAATTCTATGAATTTCCGTGAAGAAAAACAAAATCTTGAAAGTAGAAATCGACTGCTAATTTACACGGAGATAATAAGTTGAAAAGTGTCGTGCGATAGACAGCACTGAACTATGTTCTAAATAAATAATCTGAAAACGATGTTGTGAAAAAGTCTCAGAGTGATAATTTACTTAATATTTTTAAGAAAACTTTGTTCTTATTATTTAAACGTGATGCTTTTTCAGGACTATGATGGAAATATCTATCAACTTCTCGCAGTAAAAATAAAACTAATTTTTCACAAAAAACACAAGCACCTAAACATTAATTGTAAACTCTCATCTCAATATTGATTCCAATAGGCTTAAGCCAGAGACCACAAACATTTAAACTTCCGCATCATTAGAGATGTTCACTGTTTACTCTCACTGTTATCTGAGACCGGCGTGAAAAACACATGTCACAAAATAAGAAAGCAATGCGTACACAGAGTGTCCAAACAATCCAGTGGTGGCGGCGGCGGAGCGGGCCGCGGCGGCGCGTCATCGCTCGCGGGTCAGGCGCAGGCAGCGGGCCGGAGCACACCCCATACTGGCGGGCGCAGGCGCACCACTGCGCACCACTGCGGCACGGCACAGCGGCGGCGCACGGTAGCGCTCCCGCTGTTTACAAAATAAAGCCTCTATTTAGAGCGAGGGCGAAGGGCCAGCGCTCGCCGCCCGACCGAGTAGGCGAGCGGGCGGCTCGTTTGTGCGGCAGGGGCGCGGGACCGGCTCCGGCGGCGAGATCAAACGCGCCGCAGATCAAAGGAGCCGCTGCGCGATCGGCATCCGTCATTATTATTATGCAAGCATTACGAGGCGCGCGTGACTCAGGCGAGAGGGCCACGCGAGCTGCGCGGGCGCCGCCCCCCCTCCCTGCGGGCCCTGCGCACCCTCCACCTGTCAACGGCATCGACTCCGAACAAAACGACCGCCCCCGGCCTTTGCCGCGCACACCGCCTCCTCCTTCACAGATTAGCTATATTATGCTCTTTTTAGGCATAATTTTACACCTTATTAAACTTTAAAGTTTTGCGAGACAGTCGGAACCAAAGGTAAGTAAAGTTGAAACAGCCTATCAATATTTATTTAAATAAATTAGAATTGGACTCGCTACAAGTCAACATTAAGTCCTGGCTGGGCTAGAGGTAATACTTCAGAGCACAGATAGATAGTCACACAGGCTATTTACGAGTAGAGAAAGTTCAAAGAAGTGTTGTATGAATTATGTGAAAGATGGATAGTAAAGGGGGTGTCCGCTTAGATTATTTATTCAGAGCACCATATAGGGCTAAATGCTCTAAGTGTCTTTCCTTTCACATTTCCTAATCTTAAAGGGAGGAGGATAATAATTACAAATTAGTGGAACGGAGCGGCTAGCAATCCACTAATATACAATCGATATGTAACAGTATCGCAAAAACTGTAAATGAAGTGCTAATATAACGCGGGTCGTTATGAAAAAACAAAGCAGAACATTTCAGTGAGAACTGCAAAACTCGAAGTTACTGAACAAAGCAACGCTGAAAATGGAAAGTATATTCCCCTCACAACTTAGTCAGATGGGGATACTCCAATGAGCCACAGTACAATTGCAGAGATTTAAGCTAGAACTACATTAGACCGACGCGACGCACACGGTTAACACGCCTGATTTGTACGTATAACGAAGTCGCGTGGCGTGGATCAAGTGTCCATATAAAATTAGTAGTTCTACCTTCATATGTCCGAACAATGCATCAACTATCATCGTGCCCTCTGCAACAACAGCAGTCCTTGGCAACAACATCTGCTGTCTACCTTGGTTAACTGGTAGAAAATGCCTAAAGCATTATACCCACCTTTGTGTTACATGAAGTAAAACAACATATTATATGCAACATGAAGGTTTATGGCCATTAATAAATCTACAATCTTTTATAAAGACCTCATCATCATCATTATCGTTTCAGCAGAACGACATATAATGTTGGACATAGATGTACCACAAGTGTCGCCACAACGACCGATCATGTGCATCTCGCATCTATCGGATTTCCACGACCCTCACCAGGTCATCGATCCACCTTGTGGGTAGACTTCCAACGCTGCGTCTTCTAGTACGCGGTCGCCACTCCAGAATCTTTCGGCCCTAACGACCATTTGTTCTGCAAGCAATGCCCATAACCACTTGTTTAGGTAAATTTGGCGATTCTTCAAGCTATGTCAGTAACCTTGGTTAACTTTCTTGATTCTTAAACACTTAAACGAGGCAAATTCTAACGCTGTCGACGTGGCTGAATTCTGGTCTAAACTTATTTATTCTGGAATCATTGATACGACGAAGTAGAACTCGAAAGTCACCTCATAAAAGCTAGTACAAACAAAACAAAGGTCATAGTTTGGCAATCAAACTAAACAAATATTCACATTAAAGCTACGCTTCATTGTCATCGAACAAATATTTTTATTGCTAATGTTGCCTATTTGGTGAACGTAGAAAAAGCGACTCAATTTGTTACCTTTTCAGATCCGATTGAGCTTCTATATTCACTTTTCCCTCATAGAAATAGACGTATAGAAACACGAAATTCATTTATTATTATTATTTAGTACGGCAAAATGGTCTTTAATACTTTAATAAACTAATCTTTTCACTCTGTCCATTAGCCTAAAAATAAGATTTTGGTTTTTTTTCACCTCCGAAGATATTCATTTAGTATACCGGCCAACACCAGTCGTCTCGTAGGGGCCCAGCAGGGTCGAAGCCTACTGGGGCCCCGGGATGAAGGCAAAGAAGAAACAGGAGTGGGTTTTTAGTCAGTTACTTTGATCTCCTTTTATCTTGTCTTAATTTTAGATTTTATTTTTTTATACTCTTTTTATGTACATTTTGTTAGATTCTCCAGTGGCAAAAGGCAATTTTATTTTTACCATATCTAACTCCGGTCCCCAAGATACAGGCGCCGCCTAGTTTGGGGATCACCGTATACTACACAACTGAAGCCCGCAATTAGTTACAGACCTATTAATACATTAAGATTATTTAATTTAAGGTACCACTTGTAACAATGATTCAATAAATTTATTATTTATTATTATTATTATTATAGTCAAGATCGGAATTTGTCATTAGATGATTTTCACATCTAAAAAAAAAAAACACCAGTTGTCTAATTAATTATTTTTTTAACCCGCTCTATGTCTATCCCAGGGCGAAACTTCTGATCTTGAATTTCATTTGAAAAACATTATCGTGCACAATCTATGAGATAACTTCTCAACTCTAGTAATTTAATAATTTAACCTTATGTTCCAAACCACCTTATTAACGATTATTTTCAAGCTCAAACTTTCGTTTAATACAACTTAAAGAGTTTTTGTAGAGTGACAATGATTTAGAAATCCCTTAAAATTTTACGATCGCTTTTTAACAAGGAGCCGTAAAATAATTTCTTTTAACGTTAAAAACCGAGTTTCGAAGTCAATAAAGATTTTATCGTATGATTTGACATATGTATGGGCCGCAGGTGTTATTTCAAAGCAAATTGTCCGAAGTGTATAAAACTGGACGTAGACACTGAGTTAAGTAGAATATAATTGGCGGGCGGCATGGCAGACGTTCAAAGCGTGTACCTGCCTGTAAAAATGCCATCATAAAGCCAAGCCGCCACAATGAGCCATTTGACAGTTGGTACCCACCTTTATGATGCCGACTCTGATATACGAGCCGATCCCATTTAAGCTTATTTTATCGACTACCAATACAACAATCTAGCTATCCGGGATAGTAGATCGGGCATCTAAAGAATAACGCGCTAGTCGCTACCGCACACAAACAGGCCGGAAAGAATAAACCATTTAGTAAGACCATTCAAAATCTTTATAGCTTATTATTCAATCCCATTAAAGACTTAGTGGGACGGCCTCTTTAAAAGAGCTTTTAATATAAAAGACCATTATACAGCCCATTTTCCATAACAAAGAACATAATATTTTTTCGTTCCGCGTTCTCTTTAAATAGCTTATTATTTAATCAATAAAAGCATTAAGCAATAAAAGATGTTTTAAAAATATAATGTCGTACAGTACATAAAGCTTCTCTTGCTTCTCCCACCTCTATATATCTAAGTAGGTACCCTAAATCCATGTTTTATTTAGTGCTGCATCTTTTTATATTCTGTCACCAGCATCAGCATAATTATGGAAAAATTGAAAAAAAAAAACACAAAAAGCATATATTCATTTATTTGAATCGTCGTCTGCTCATAGGCAAGTATCAGCTACATTCTTAAAAAAAACTTTATTTTGATAAGTCCTGGCTAAAAGCCTTTTATTAAGGTAAGAAGACGACAACTTCATTGGCTAACATATGAAAAGCACCACAAAAAAAAAACTTACCTAAGTGCGCCGCAGTTTCAGCAAGGTTATGAAGTTAATGTAGGTTAAGTTGCGTGCCAAGCCTCACATTTTCACGAAGGAAACCAAAAGATAATAACAAAGAAAATTGGCCAAATCAATTAATCAACACAATAAGGAAGGAAAATGAAAGACCTCTGAGTAATAATAATAGCAACTCTTAAGGTTGTAATTTGCAATATTACTTTACAAGTCTTTCATGCGTAGGTAGGAAGGTACGTAGAATTTCTCTTAAGAACGGGAAATGCAAATCTGCTAACGATGCCAATAATAAGAAGTTGTCGAACGCCGGTCAACAGCTCTCCAGTACAAGGACACAACTATTAGAGCCTCATCATAAAGGAAAAGCATAAAGATAAATGAAAATATTATTCTAGTGTTTTTCCGAGCCACTCCGAAACTACTTTGAATAAACAAACTGCAGCTGGTCATGCAACAAATGCAAACTATCCATGATAATGAAGATACTTTGTAAAGTGACGGCCCAGTTTATTTTTGTGGGAGCTAGGTATATTAAGTTGGGCTACAGGATTTTTTGAAACAGTTACCGCGGCCCTGGAACGTAAAGGGAAACTGAAGGAACACAGGTGGGTATTAGTCAGTAGGTAAAAGTCTGACACTCATTTTCGCTCCACACGGAGCCGGAGAAATTATTTGAAGAATTCCTACCTAAAAAAAGGTATAGGTGTATTTACTTCAGTTTCTATATTCAAATCGAATTGTTTAGCTTCTGTAGTTATTACCAATATGAGCTTGTAATTACCGATTAATTAGATTTACAAATAGAACCTTTGTTTCTCATAAGAACACGATACAGTTCATGAAACGTTTTGTTGAATTTGTATCTACCTATTTGAGGAAGTTTCCGTGAAGAAAACGAATAAACAGAAAAACGTTTCGTAGAAAGAGACGATGCTGTTATTAAGTACGCTACACCAATTACGTTAGACAAAACTGAATCAGACGGCATTATAATAATGGATAAGTTGAAGATATCCACATTCAGCTTAATTAACTTACAGCTATCACGACGAATAAGTAGGTGGAAAGACACTCCTAAATAGGGATCACTTGCCTAACTTCAACAAGAACCAAGATAAGTAAGAATATATTAACCACAAAGATGTGTACTTTGCTACTCAATCTCGCCGTTCCGAAGTTGCGGATGATGATAAAACTTTGTTTCGTGAGAGGACACGAGCTAACTGCTTTGTATTCCACTAACTACACGTTGATGGTGAGTTCATTTATCTCTGAACTAAAAACTAAGAAGAATAACTATTTAAGTTATTGAAAGTCTGAGCTGGGTCTGGTACTTTATAGTCTATAATTTGCACAGAGTTAATTTGCAGAAAGTATACCTGTCTTCATAAATGTAAGGAAAGGTAAGGTTACTGAAGATATCAGACAAAATAATCAGAATTACAGCAAAACAATGGCGTGTTCATTGTTCGGATCAGCTCATACCCAATAGCCGAGAAAAATATTAACCAGTGACGAAGCATTTACGTATCTACTCAGAAACATGCTTTCCAATCGGGAAAAACACAGACTAATAGATTCAATAAAAGTAAAAATTATTTTAGATGGTTTATAATTTTTAAAAGGCATGATGTGATGGAGTACCTACCTACTGGCTAAGACAGTGGGTCTTGGAACTATGATAGGCGCCAGATAAATTTGCATTAAAGTACGTTGATCTTTTCTTATTATCTCTGAATAGGTACCCGAAAAACAAAACAAAAAACTGTATTTCATTACTAAGTGTCATGGGATCGCAATCAAGCACTGATTTATATCAATAGAAAAAAAAGTAGAAAATGTAAAGAATCACGATATAATTATGTCGATTCAAGACAGCTTTGTCTTTATTTCCGTTTTTTTAAATTAGGAAGTCAATGAATGTACGATCGCTCTTGCAAATTTATCTGGATCCCACTCTAGGTAAGTCACACTGCATAGCCCAAGCAAATAATGAACTTACATGTTAGTGATGTAACGAATGTTAGCTTTTTTAATATTCAAATGCCGTTACAGACTGGATTGACTCAAGCTTATCACATTTGAGGTTAACAAGTTGTTTCACAATTTGTGATACTGCAAATGTGAAATGCAAGTTGTGTGATAGAAGAATATTAAAGTAAATATAAAATTGTAAAATCATATCAGTTGTATTGTCATTATCCATTCAACCAATTTTTTTTTTCTTTTTTGCTTGTCCAGAAACATTCGCCAAATATTCGCACGTTTCTTGAAAATACGAATGCGAATGCAAATGTCTAAAAATATGCGAAAATTCGCGAATGCGAATGCGAATATTCGTTACCTAGGTACTTTTTCTCTTAAGTTTGCCATCAGTTTAAAACAACTCTGATCTATGACTTAACGCCAAATATATTTAGCATGTTATTTCTCTAAGCAAAAGGAGTGTTTATTTTAAACTACCTAAATATTTTAGTCTGTATTTTAGGTTGTTACAGTAATTTGTTATTGTTTCTCTATCGTGAAAACATATTTCAAGTATGTTTTGGCAAAATGTCGGGCTCTTGCAGGCGGTAAATTGCGCCACATTAATTTTATAATACAACAACATCAGTCACATTTGGCTCGTTTTATGTTCCAGATATAAACTCTTAGAAGTTCGCGATCCAAGTTATAAATAACTAGGTAAGTTTAGTACATCTAAGACTTTGGATAAATAGACGAACTAGACTAGTTATACGTAGGTTGCCTGCCTATCATAGTACAATCGGTGCAAATAGCAACAAGGAGTAATAATTCCGCTAGTCACCTTCCGAACGTAATAATAATGGTGGACTTTTTACAGTAGGTAGTCACCGATCGCTACCGGGGTTTGCACTGATGAAGGCAAAAAAATGTGGTAGATACTCATTCTCGGTGACGTCGAAGGTACACTTCCCGACGGAAGTGTACCTTCGCGTTGAGCAATAGGTATGTGGCGACGTATTTCTTTTATCGCTATGAAGTCTTGCGTGTGATCTCCGGGTCGGATTGAAGCTGTGCTCAGTAAAAGACTTGCCGCTTGCCGCCCATCACGTGAGGATAATCGTCGAGTGACCACAAAATAAATTACCAAGCTATAATCGTAGGTGAACTGTGTCAGGGGTCAACGGTTACATCTAAGTCTACGCCTCCGGGAATCTCTTCCTGGAATTACAATCGTGACAGATATATTACTGTAATATAATTTTTAACTGCTTTTGTGAAAGACTTCATCCTATTTTACAAAACCAGGTTTAGACAGGTTTAGGATCGCAACAGTTTTTATGCTTTTCCTCACAATATAGATTCTGATAGGGCAACTGTAGAAAACAATATTTATGTACGCCCATTATATTGATAATTTACAATAGGTACAAGGCATACTGAATGAGGTGTCGTAAACCGGATTTAATCCTATTAACGCTTAATGCGATACCGTGTTATGTGAGCTAGCCGTTAATATTAGAAATGTCGTCTAAACACAAACTTTAATAACCTTAGCTGCAATTCCTTGTTGATTTATTTTTAAAATTTTCTTATATATATAATTAATTAGGACTCGACCAGAACTCAAGATAATACTAATATTTCACAGTTCCTGTTATGGAAAGTCTTAGCAATCGTAGAAACCTGACCTAACGGTCAACGGACCGAAGACTACATACTTAGTTTTTTTTTTTTTTATAATAATGAAGGCAACTTGTTGCGAATGCTAGCTTGTAAAGAAAAGGTACCTACCCTGTTCCCTGTTCCAAAACTTGGAGACTAGGCTTTGATTTTGCAAGTCGTTACTGTAAGAAATTGGTCGTAAAAAAATACAACCTACGTAAAGCGGAAAGAGGCTTCGCGAGACTCAAAGGACGCAGATGTTCACTTACATTAAGTTCCGCGTCATTATTGAACTTGTATCTTCCTCATAAACCGTCACAGTGGTAGCGATAACAACTGTTATCATTATCTTTGTTGCTGAAATTAGCCTATCCTATGGATGAACTGAGTAAAGCTTCGACGAATGGATGATAGCAATATGATTTGGTAGTTTATAGACAGGTTATTTTTGGACCTATGTGAGCATTTAGGGACTGTACCTAAATACAGTTTAACTTTTGAAATTACTAACTTTGCAGAGCTGTTGTAAAACATCCACGTGGTATTTGAAGATATAGCTTCAAAGCTACCGAAGCAGTTTAATTGAATTTGAAATTACCCTTTTCATGAGCTCTAATAAAATTGAAGACTTATGGACGCGGAAGTAATTGAAAATTATCGACATCAGCTGTTTTATGGGATGTTGCGAGCGAAATATAAACACTAGCAACACTTTTGTTTATGATATTACCCACATGAATAAGCATTGTAGGCAAAGTACGAATGGGCGAGTAGCCGGTAGCGGGCGAGTAGCGGCGCGCGACTCCCCGCAGCCCACAGCCTCCGAATCACAATAAATCTGAACCGATAAGTAGTCGAGCGGATTGTCGGCGCGGCGCGATCAAAGCGAGGGGAGGAACATGAAAGGCGCCGCCGCCGTCCGCCGAGATGTTTCATTTGAGGCCGCGTTTCCACCTCCGCCCGTCACGACCGATTGGCCCTTTGTTATGTGACATTTTAATTAATTTGATTTTAATTTTGAATGACACGTTTACAGATTTAAATGACGAAGGTAAAGTATTCTGATGGTCTTGTAGTAATGGACTGGCGTATCATATAGGTACGTAGTATGTTCAACTATATAAGGCATTTATCTGGTATCTGGTAGATTGACAAGCGTAAAATTGCTACTTAATAATTTTGAGGCAACTTTATCTGTATCGTTAGGTTCAGATCAGGTTATTTACACCAATATCATGGATAAACCCTACAGCCAAACGAGTAATAGGGATGTCAAATGCCGCATACAGATAATCTTAATTAAATTTTTCCATACATCTCAATAGTCACTCAATCCTTTGTAGTTATATCATGTAGGTATTAGCAACGCGCCATAGCTTCGCACGGGTGTTACAAATCTTTGAAATGCACCGCTTTTCTCCACTGTTAAATGCGTGAATTACATGCATCTACACCTTCCTCATAAATCACTCTGTCTATTGGTCAAAACCGCATGAAAATTCGTTCAGGAGTTTTTGAGTTTATCGTGAACAGACATACGTGGTGGGAACTTTTTTTATAATACTTACATAAAGATCACACAATCCATTCATCATCATTTTGGTCTTTCTCTACCCCTTTATCATGTTTTAAGTATTTATATATATTTAATTTTGAATTCCCGTACCGTATGTTCCGATGGACTCCAGTGAAATAGTACACAGAGATTGTAGCAGTTATTACTTTATATGCATGAAGCAATAACTCCGTACCTTTGAGAGCAGCGTGTACTGGCGTCTTGTGTAATTAATTTGCCATAAACAACTCGCATTAGCCATACATTCCTGCTTTGCTTTATCATACTTATGAGTTTAGTGCCTCGCTCACGTTTACACAACACTTTTTAGTTGATATTTCAAGGTAGATACAAACCTTCGCAACTCCATACTACGGACGTAAAAAAACCGTTTAAAAAATCATTTGAACATCTTTAGGACTACTAAATTATTTTGTATGTCGAGTGTTGGGTTAAAATAAAAAGTTATAGTCAAGTAATTTTTAAACAATAATTTTATTTGCAAATAAATATAAACAGACATACAGGAATTGTTTATTTTTTATCTTAAGCCTCAAATATACCTCAGCAGTAATAAAAATAAACAAATATCTCAAAACGTTCAGTTAAAACGAAATGGGTTGCAGCATTACATGCTCTGATAAAATATAGGTACGATTTATGATGAATACATACTCATTTAAAAAATAAGGCACTTCTCATTATCACAGAGTACAACATCTACAAAATTTCTACACATCTATTTACTTGTATACAATGTTATTCAACAGTATAAAAAGTACCTATACACACTTTAGATGTACAGTCAGGGGTCAAAAGTGCAGTTGCACTCTACTAATGTTATGTGACTAACATTTCTTTGTAAAAGAGGAACAATGGTTTATGAATGATTTAATTTGTAGCGCAGTATCTAAGGTATTGAATAAACGACTTTTTGATCATTGAACGTCTACTATACAGAAATTTTAGGCACTTTAGCATTGGTAAAGTGCAACTGCTCTTTTGGCCCCTGACTGTACTTGAATCACTATTTTAAAAACAAAGGAAAATCACTCTTATTTACTTAATGCACAATAACCAATATTGTATTCGTATCTGTATGTTACACTATTCATCTATAATAATGATTAATTTTCAAATGTATGTAAACTTCGGTCATTGTGCACAAAGTAGAACGAGTTAATTAAGAGATTCTGATTAGTTAAATGGACAACTAATTAGAATCTTACGTAATTAATTGCCAAACTTTATCATTATTCATACACATGGCCTAAGTTATAATTAAATTATGCATTCGAAATAATTATATACGATCTGTAGAAACAATAAATTACTTTTTGACGTATACAAACTAAGATACCTTTATGATGTTGATGAGATGAGATCTATGTAATGGTAGAAGAATGCCTACCACTAGGAAAATGTATGATAATGATAATTTATTGTCCCTACGTGGAGCCGCAGACCCTCGAGATTCAAATTCCGTGACTCACGAACATTAAGGGCTACACACACTGACACACGCGCTATTAAAGTGTCACGATTCTGTGTACCACACAATTTCATAGCTAGATAATATTTAATTTTGATGTTAACATTTTTTTGTTTGTAGACTAGGCTTACAATTTTCGTTTACGCTGATTTAATACGTAGCACCTGATATATACAATTATAATCCATTTATTGCTTTTACCTACATTACAAAACAGTCAACACACGGGACTTCAAAATCCAAACGTGGTTTAAACTGTATCTAATGCATTTTTATTGCTTTGATTAACAACACTTCGTTTTTGCAACATACTGTAAATACATGTGTGTTATAAAAGTCATTTCTATATACATGGTGTACGTACTTTAGATTGTCCACTATAAATGGATGTATAAGTTTACGTTGACTGGTCGTCAGTGGAAACAAAAAAATATATAATTATGGAGGTCAACTTATATTGGACAATCTTTAATATCTCCCATACAAGAAATCATATTTCTACAACTATCAAATGGAACAACCAACGTTTTAATTTCTCTTACGATAGAATATTCATCAATGTTTAAAAAGTGTATAATACAACCGTACGTAAATAGATATACAAGTACGTCCTAAAGTAAAATAATGGCAGGTTATACCTATACACACTTATACGACTGTTACAGATTCACCGCAAAATATATAAATATTAATAAAATATATATTATAATATTTTTACTAACATTCAAAATACACATCTGTGGAACAACACAGTACAATTCTTTCCATAATTTTAGGAATAAAACCAGAAATATTTTCAGATTAATTTAGATTTTAAATATATTACCTAAGTAGCTCTTATCCCTCTTTCTGAAAGACTGTTGAATTTGTAATCAATCAATCTCATCCAGTAATTTGATTGACTGTCGCTACATCCGGTAGCCAATCACAGTTAACGTTAGATTGACATATTTCACATTTTTCATATTTGCATTGACCAGTCTTTCAGAATTTGGATTCTAGTATAAGAGCTTCATACCACAGCCTAGAACTTCTATTGTGCGTTATAAAAGCAAGCAATTTATATACAGTCTCGGAATATACCTGTGTTGTACATAACAAGAATAATTCATATACATTACTGTTGGTGTCTTAACCACTGACATATCAAGACTAGGTTATGCATAAATATCGATGATTTCATACGTTTTGCAATGTACATACAATATGCATGATGATGCTAGTTGAATCAAGATCTCAATAAACTTCGTAAGTAATACAATGCGTTCCAAATAAGAATAGGAATGACGCCATGTTGTGACGTCACGTCATACTGTCAAATCGCAAGAAATTGGGCAAAATTGAAGAACTCAGACATGAGCAAAATTGAAGAACTGGATTCTGATTAAACTATTTTCGTTCACAGTTCGTAAATAAATTAAATTTTAAAATTTTCTTGTTTTGCTCACCATAATAACTCTTCGATTTGACAGTATGACGTGACGTCACTACCTGTCAATCGATCCTATTCTTATTTGGAACGCATTGTATAATGGTTTTATTCCGTATTCGTTACCAGTGGTATCGCCCGCGTGATAGTCATAAACTATTCCAATTATACTATACTATCGGAAAATAAAGTATCCTATATCCTATTTTAGGACATGATTTACCTATGTGGCAAGTTCTAACCAATTCCGTACAGCTGTTTAGACGTGAAGATGTAACATACCGACAGACAGAATAGCTTTTGCATTTATAATATCAGCATAGATTCAACGCTTATTCTAACTACAAAATTACATTACAAATCATCCGAAGATCCGTGCTATATACAACTCAGATATTTGTATCCTTTATTTAATTCTAAGTATTAGGAAGTACTATTCTCAACCGAGTGAGAAGAACTGTTTGGTGCTAGGGAACTTAGCTCTCTGTTTCTTGATGAAGTCTCTAGCTTGTCTGTCGCCTTGCCGGGTTTCTAGCGCTTTGATAGCCTCGCCGTCTGTAACAAACGATAATAGTCTTTTATTAATTTTATTCTTTTTGTATTTTGTAACCTTATGCCAGCCACACACGATCCAGTTTACCGTCAAGTTTGCAGCTGACTAACGTCATGCATACTTGACGACACATAGACACAGTAGACTTGCCATGTATACTGTTAGACGCACACCGTCAAAACCGGACGCAGCTTCAAACTTGAGGGTAAACTGGCTCGTGAGTGGCTGGCATATGGGTTTGTCTTGCTTGGCTGGCAGAAATGTTGGAAAAAGTTACCGTGGCCCTGGAACTCAAAGGGCAACTGAAAGAACTCATGTGGGTTTTAGTCAGTAAAAGTCTGACACGCCCACCTCCTCCTCCGGAGAAGTTATGTGATGATTTCCCACCTCAAAAAAAGGTCTTGATCAGTCGTGATAATCATGGGACTTAGTCCTCTGCACCCATCTATTAGCCTCTCATGCATGAGGATGTGAGTTCATAACTGGGTAAGTACCGATTTGAATTTGTCATTTCATAATGTACTCTTCTAAGTTTATCTAGGACATTACTGACACCCCTTGCCCAGTATCTGGGTTATGGAGGCCTGATAGGCAGTCGCTCCATGTAAACCACGGATATTCAGCCGCATATAGTTAGACTGGAAGCCGACTCCAAGCTACTTGGGAAGCGGACGGCGACCAATGGGTAGCTCGCCGTCCGACTGTCCAGTAACCGTTCAGACCGAGCCCAAGTTGTCGACGGCGCGTAGTGTTCCACGCGCGCCTCAAAGAGATGTCAGCAAACCGTTGGGGCCCAAGGGGGCCAAGGCTTCGCTACTGAAAGGAAAACCCTGGAATGAAAGGCAACAAAGAAACTAGGAGTGGGTTTTAGTCAGTAAAAGTCTGACACGCCCTCCCGTCCCGCCCAAGGGCGGGAAATGTCATTGGATGATTTCCCATCTAAAAAAAAGCTACTTGGGAAAAGGTTAGGGAGTTGATGATCACCCATCTATATTTATGAAGCGACACCTATACAGACTCATAAGTACTACGTAGTTAACTGCGGATGAACAATCATAGGTGTCGCCACTGTTCAACTAACTTGATGAATCTTAAGATGATTTTCCCACCTAAAAAAAAAAAAAAAAAAAACATCGCGCACCTAATTATATCTATGTATAGTCTTATATATATTTTTAATTTAATTAAATTTAATTTGCAGTACACCGCAGTCTACCCCCTTTTTTATGTCAAGTTCTTCTCTCTCTCTTCTGTCCATCCTAAGGTTGTCTGGTAGAAATCGCTGTTAGCGATAAGACCGCCATTGTACCCATAGATTAAGTTAGTTTATAAGTTTTTGTTACTATTTTGGTGTACAATAAAGTTCTATTCTATTCTAATTTTGGCAAGGATGTGGTCACATATTTGATGTGTACCTGGTGACACAGCCACATCAAATATGTGCTCTGGTTAGAATTGGCTACAATTCTTTGAGAATAACGGTAGAACAAAGAATGGTGATTACTCATCTCAATTTATGTACCTGCTTTCTAAACATCTAAAAGATCTTTAAGGAAATCATGCAGCGTCGATCACAAATACCTATATATGGAATAAGGGCAGAAGGATGCCGATATTGTGATATCTAAGGAGATCGCATGAAAAATAGCTCTTATTAACTTGCGGGCTGGTTAGACAAATACACTTTTAAAGGATATTGCAAATCTAGAATAGGTTTTGATTTTGATAAATAAAAGATGTAATCAGATTACTGAGTTTATCTTTTTGAAGAACACATCACAGCCCCCCTAGCCAAGTTGCAAACGATATACATGAACGCTTAGTAATCTCCAATAGATTTACAACTTTATACCTAAGAGCATAAAGTTGAAAATCTATTAAAGACTACTGAGCGTTAGCGACCGGAACGAACGAAAACACTATATAATCTTCAATAGATTTTCAACTTTATATCCAATAACATAAAGTTGAAAATCTATTAAAGACTACTGAGAGTTTACGTTTATCGTTTGTGACTTGGCTAGGGGGGCAGGTGCCTACGTGCCCCTTTCTCAGGTTTCGACAATATTACTTGGCTGTTGTTTTTTTTTTTTGTTTTTCCCATAACTGGCAGAGGCCTAGTGTTTAATAGCAGATCTTAATAATTTTAGTTGCCGCAAAACCGGTCGCGATTGTAACATTTGAGGAAGACTTATGCCTAGTATACATTATTAGGCTGAAATTATGATGATGAATGCACTTGATTGAATGCAACTACTGACCTATACTAGCGGGCCTGGAGAGCGGTAACAGCTGCTGCGGCAGACTGGAGATGGGCGCGGGCGTGTCGGGCACCTCGCTGAAGTGCAGGTAGGCCTCGCCCACGAACGTGTTGCTGACGCTGAACATGTCCTTGTCCTTTATCACGAGGTGGATCAACCCGTCGGTGAGGCCGCGCTGTTCGGGTGATAGAGGACTGGGAAGTAAAGAGAGACACATTATTTAATCAAACGGATTTTAATATGTAAAGTATAGCCAGTCGTACATACTCTGCAAGGGATTTTATTTTTCAATTATTTGAAAATAGAACACACAATTTTAAATGGACTCAAGTCGTGGTTTATGTTCAATTGTCTTAATGTTCAAACAATAAAGTAGCACAAATGGTATTTTTCCAATCTAGCAGGTTAAATATCATTGCTTTTTAAATGGGCAGGCAAATAAATGCTGCTTATTATAATTGTAATTGTTGAAGCACTAAAGAACGATAAGCATTATCTCTCGATCTGTCATTGGCTGCACACTTGGGAGTGTTTCATTCGAAACTGCCATCGCATAAAATGTATGTATTTAATTTTTTGGTTTACAAAATACTATTATGTAACATTAGTATAAAAAAAACGTTTAAAAAAACATATTTTAGGCGACTCAATCAAATTGACAACTATAGCTCGTTACTTATTGACATTAATAGGTATTTTTCCGTTGTCATTGCAATAAAGTCGATTGGAGTGGAGTCGTCTCCTTGATGACTCAATTGATGTGTTTGAGCGACGCGTTGCCGCGCTATGGTTACGATTCCCGCACGTAATATTTATTTGCGTAGCTTACAGACAGTATTTCCGGGCCTAAGAGTGTGATGATGTATGATTTGGGTTTATTAACGCAATCGTCTTACGTTTACGTCATTAACCTTGACTGTATTCATTTAAAAAAATATAACTCATACCTAATTTTAACATATAAGTAGGACAATTACCCTGACATTGCAAGAAATAGAATAGACAAAAATAACAACATATTTGAAAATGTATTTAAAGAAATATTAAAAGATACAGTTCTGTTAAAATAAACAACACGGCACGCTGCCAAATAATGTGCATTATTTGGCCTACGGCATCTATACTCTATTTCGATCCGTGAACTTAATCCAATGTTAGCTGTATCGGTATTTTTTACGTCAATGTCACTGCTACTGACTGCGGTCAGCTTTTGATGACCATTTATTTATCTATTTAATCTTCATGCAACACAAAGTCAGTAAACATAATCTAAGACTGACGTGAAGATATCGGAAAGTACAACCTTCTTTTTTTACTTACTTTTACTACTACCCAAAACAAAAAGTTTGACCGATCTGAAAGTTTGATTCTCTTACCGAAATGTATGGGAAAAGTTTTTGACGATTTTTGTTATTTCTTATACTTATCACTTGAAATGGACCTGATGATTTTGATCATGATTTTTTTGGTTTTCGCATATTTTTACCTTTACTCTCTCTCAGTAGTTCGGTTGTTTTGTTCGGGACCGGAATACTGAGACTAATTTTGTCTCACTAATTCGGTTATGACGACACAAATCGAACTGTTGAACTCCTAAAACGAACGGCACGGAGCGAAGCTAGTGCATAGTTAAGACAAGACTCTGACATTGGACTACAGACAGTCCACTCTGCAGAGCCTGCACGGAGGAGGAAGGGACAGCAGCTCATCTGCTTCTAAGATGCCCAGTGGTCGCTGGATACAGGGCAAAGTACTTCGTCAACCCAGGTATCCTCTGCGAAATGGTCAGTAACACCAAGGCGCTGCTGACCTTCCTTGAGGAACTGGGGTGGTTCGAATGACACATTTACCCGTACGCAAAATATGCACCTTAGACGTGGAGTTGCAGACTCCAGCCCGAAATACAAATAGTTATGACAAAGAGTTACTATGATGAAAAAGAAATGAATGAACAAGGTACGTACATTAGGAACATTTCATCATAGAGCGGGAACAGATTCTTGTTATGTGTCTGAGTTTTCGGCTTCTGCACGTTGACGAACGTATCTTCTGGCAGTAACGCCACTCGAACGTAGGAATCACACAGACCTGGAATAATGCGTTACTATTAGGAATTGATTTAAAACTATACTAATATCAGCTACTGCCAGCAGCTTCGCCTACGCAAAAATATAATAATAATAATAAAGTTCTCATACAAATATAATATTATATAATAACAATAATTTTGGAAATCCTTTCTTATCTTTGTACCTACACATCATAAAAGGAACCTGTACAAAATTTTAGCGTTCTAGTTACAAGGATTTGGGGTAATCGTTGATGAGTCAGTGAGTGAGCCAGGACTTATCTTTTATATGTATATACCTACAGATTACAAAACTGAAGTTTGTTTGTTTGGTTAAGCAAGCTAATCTCAGGAAGTACTGCCCCCCTAGCCAAGTCACAAACGATAAACGTAAACTCTCAGTAGTCTTTAATAGATTTTCAACTTGAATATAAAGTTGAAAATCTATTGAAGATTACATAGTGTTTTCGTTCGTTCCGGTCGCTAACGCTCAGTAGGTCTTAGGTATAAAGTTGAAAATCTATTGGAGATTACTAAGCGTTCACGTTTATCGTTTGCAACTTGGCTAGGGGGGCTGGTTCGAATTAAAAAAATATATCAGAGTTTGATAGCCCATTTATCGATAATAAATACTTGTGCTTACCATTCGAATCCGCAGGCGTCAAATTCCTAGCATTCATAATCTCAATCTTCAAGTTATCCTCTATGAACTGCGCTCTCACCGTCAACATCCCCATCTTAGGTTCCTGTATCGTCTGTTGTTCCTGCCATCTTTCTAGATGGAACTGGTGGATGAGTTCCCTGGTCTCCATACCATGGAGTTTCAGTAAATACTCTACGCGTTTTAATGTGTCTGATGAGTAGGTGTCCTTATTGTCTTGTCTGAACGACCGTATCATAATTTTGACACATTCGTGGAGATTCGAGAAGAAAGATGGCGGTCGGCGTTTCTGTAATATTTTTGGTTTATTTATTAGCTTAATTGTTCACTGATTACTGTACAGCGTTTAGTATATTTACCGTTTTATTTGGTAAACAAACGGTAGTGCGGAGATTACTGAATATTCGCATCGATTTTACACTTTGAATTAGCTATGAACATCTAGTAAATGTTGTAAGATTACATTGTGCAATGTACATAGGTTAGATACACGGTTAAATGTTAATTAAAATTATTCTCAATATAATAAAACTTATATTTGTTTACCAAATCGAACAAGTAAAGAATACACTTTAAATTAAAGACATATTCCATCACCAAGATGCTTAGTAGGTATTAGACGATTCAAAGCAGCCATGTTCAAACCATCACCATTCATGCATATTATGTTAAGGATGGGGCTTAAGAAATGTTCGCATGAAAGGTAAACATGCTGATCATGCAATAATAAAACCTATGAACACAACCTCATTTTATCAAAGATATATAGGCTGTATTTTAAAGCTGGAATATTTGATTGCATCTTCAATAAATAGCCTTATTCATAAGTTCACGAATAGTATGACTACATAACTGGACAATATCGCACATGCTACAATTCGGAAAGACGCAAGACGAAGGATAACAATACTGACGAATAACATTTTCACATTCTTCGCAATAAAAGCTATTTGAAGCGAACAAACAAGTTTATACACGAGTACAAAACTTAGAACTTTTAACATACATCGTCGATGACTTATTCATAAACTAGTGTAACATTCTAGTCACCATACACAGAACATTGAAGCCAAGTCCAAAAGTCGTTTCACATTTTACATACATTACGGTATATAAGTAGAGCTCGGAATCGGCGCGCCCCGACAACGAGAGACGCCTTAATATCTGCGCCCGCGCAATGGACGCTGAGTATAAGATTAATAATTTGTATTTTTTTTTTTTTTTTTCTCGCCACAACAACAATTGCAATATTACAGCAATTGCATAAACTAAGACAATTACAATAATTGGAATTCATACTGTGGGAGACTGAAGCCTAAGCTAGTTTTTGGCCTGAATTTCAGGTTTTCAGGTTTAGAGTGACATAGCCATGGTCGGAATGAGGATGTTTCCTGGATAAAATTAAGACCACGCAACAGAAGTGAAAATTTCATCAAGACGAGGTTAATAATACAAAATCATAATCGTTCCGGTTAGGTCAGCCGATTCAAGCCGACCTTACCCGAACGAGCGTTACATTGCCGAGCGTGACGGCTCAGTCTCATTCAATACTCGCAAAATAAAGTTGAGTACTTTATTTTGCGCGCCTAAAAAGTTTTCACATCAAAAATCCGTCCGTTCGTCAGTTAGACTATGAAAATATATCGGACCTGTATTTTTAGCTTTATTAAATCAATAAAACATTAACCTCACATGAACGGGACTTGTTACGTCATTATCTTATCTTATTGACGGACTAAACAGAATTGAAATTTCAGGAATCTATCCCATGTCGTCAATTTTTGTAGATCAAACTCACTGACACACTTTATTGTGGAAAGTTTTGACAATGCCGTCTCTCATTGGCCGCTGAGGCGTCTCGGTACTCTATAATTACGCAGTATGCACGTGCCATGTATTGATTTACAGTTAGCGGTCCGCAATGTATGTATATAAAACAATGTGTAAACTCGGCGGGATAAGAGCGACATAATAACATAAGACAGGAACATATACAAGGTGCTAGCTAGGACTAAGGTTTACCGCGTCGAGGCTGGCGGCCGCCGACTTGCTCAAGCGGCGCGGGTCGATATAGCGAGTTATCTTTGCCCTTCGGTGCTATTGAAAACAACAAAACGCTTTTTAACTTTTGACACAATCATGGAAATAATTGTTCGCGAACATAATCAGGTGTATGTTTCGGTTAGATTCGGACACGAACGGAAGCGAGACGAAAACCGACCGAATGCCGTTCGAGTCAGAAAATTACCAGAGGCTCTCTTAACTCGATGCATTGGGCGCCTTAAGCTGAACTATCAAAGGGATGGATATATATAGGGTGTGTAGCTCTATATCTCTTTCTCGCTCTCAAGCTTGATATTTTAGGGCCTGTGCACACCACGTTTTTTAAACACGCCGTTGACGCGCGTTTGTAGTGATACAGACGCGATACGCACGCGAATCAGACGCAGCCTGTAGACCTTTAAGGGCCTGTGCACACCACTGTGTTGCGTCTACGGCGCGCTTTTATCCTATTACAGGTCTAAAGGCTGCGTCTGACTCACGTGCGTATCGCGTCTATATCGCTATAAAACGCGCGTCGACGGCGCGTTTAAAAAACGTGGTGTGCACAGGCCCTAATAGGATAAAAGCGCGCCGTCGACGCACGTTTCTAAAACGCGCGTCAACGGCGCGTTTAAAAAACGTGGTGGGCACAGGCCCTTAACGTCATAGCACCCTGACCCCTGGGCTTAATGAAACAACCACCTGAATAAAATGCCAACAATTATATTAAAAAAAATCTTTTGAACAAAAAAATATTATTTACTTATAATTAGTGCTCTACTACTCTATATTGGCTTCACAGTAATTTATTAAGACATTTGACATTGAAACGTCAGCGCAAATAAAATTAATTAACCAGAAACAATGACGAATCGTCATTTGTTACTGATTAAAGTCTAAATTAAGAAACTACAAATTTAAAAATAAAATCAAGCATAATTTGGCTTCTTGAGAACAGATTTTATTTCTTGCTAAATAGGTATTTCAGTGAGTTCTAAAGTTTACTAAATCAAACAAAAATGTTGTGTAGTGCACACTTCTAAATAAAAATTGCAATAGCGTGCGTTACAAATGCAATATTATTTACCCTGAACATAATATAGTTGGGGGACACTTTGTTTTTTCCAAAATATCTACGCCTAAACAAGCGAATACGGGTGGAGATTTTCTCTTTCTACAAACGAAAATTAATAATGAGTTAGTATTAGTATTGTGAGAGAGTTATTTTGATTTATGTAAATCCTGTGAAAAGAAACCTTATGTATGAATAATTAAAGTGTTTTTGTGTATGTAAGTAAGTTATTACAAAATGTCAGGGATTAGTTTAAACTGTTAATTGAAGTTAGTAAGAAGTAAAATAGTACATTAAATAAATAGATATGGTTTTCAGTCTTTATAACTAGATATGTGTCGGTTAACATAGAAAAGCGTCCATCTTACCTAGCAATTTAGATGGTTAGGTGGATGGAAATTCATCATCAGTACAGTGTCTATGTACAGTCAACAAAGGAGATAAGTAACCAGGGTCGTAAGATAATTATAGTAATGGTTTTCAAGGAAACTGATGGATAGATATGTTTTTTTTATATATATATTTTATTTATCTCAGGACCCTGAGGTCCTGGACCTTTGGGAGACGTACAAGGAGCCGAAGCCAACTCGCAGAGGCCCTTTAGATAATTATAATGGAACATGATACCAACCGACGATTATCCCTGTACGCGCTATGCTAGTGCACCCAAGGACAACCCCCGGTTATTGAAAAACTGTTGCGACATATGGAGAACAAAGATGATGATGTGGTTGGCTATGGTTTTTGGAATCTTAAGTGGACTGGTAACATGGAACTATGTCAAGACTATGGCCCCTGCCTGAACAACGTTATTAATATGCATCGAAAAAAGGCAGGGGGTGACTTGCACACTCAATAAATGGGCCCCCAAAAACGGCCGCTAGCACGAAGTGACGTAGCAACAAGAGGGCAACATATCCTGAGGTGCTTGAGGAGTGGAGAGGTATACCACGGCTATCAGGACAATCCCGGAAGTACGGTCAAGATCCCTACCAGCACCTTACTGGATTATACATCCTTCTCCCGAGCACGTTTGCTCTTGCGAATCTCCACTCAAGCCAGCCAATAAAGGCAAGAGAGAGGTGGGAGCTCAGTTCCTCGTCAGTGTTCACTACGGCCGGCCAATAAAGGCAAGCCGGAGATGAAGAACAAGAATTCTCCCGGGAGATCGGGTCCGTGGGGTCGCTAATGCCCAACAGTTCGCCACAAAACTGTGCTGCGGATTGTATCTCTCTTAGTCTGGCCCCTCACCCTAGGCATATTACGGCAAAGCAAACTTTACCGATACAGACCTAGGGTATATTGGAGCACGCAAGCCCCACCACGACGTCAACGTAGAGATACGGCGATGGGGTTTATTATTGGCGTTTTTTTTATTATTATTATCGAGTTGTTTATCTAATATATAGGGTGACTGGTAATTAGTGTACGATACTTAAACACGTGATTGTGCTCATGATAACCAACAACTTTTACTATGGGTACAAACATGAAATCGCGAAAAAAAGTGAGCTGTTCAGTACATTTATGTTTGCCTAATGTACTGAACAGCTGATATTTTTTTCGCGATTTCGGCTTTGCTCCCATAATAAAAATTGTTTGTTATCATGAGCACAATCACGTGTTTAAGTATCGTACACTAATTGCCAGTCACCCTATATATAAAAATCTCTTGTCAAAGTGTTTGTTGTCGAACTCGTCCGAAACAGCTTGACCGATTTTTGTGTATATATTTGGTAGGTCAGAGAAAAGGTCGTAGGCCATTTTTTACCCCCAAACCCCATATTTTTCTTTGATAATTTATATGGCAGAACAATGTTTGCCGAGTCAGCTGGTCTACCATAAATATAATTATGTTTCATTCATATCCATCGGTTTCCATAAAAACTTCAACTATATCTGGCGACCCTGGTTACATATCTCCTTTGTTGACTGTACACCGACTGTACATAGACGCTGAACTAAAAGTATTACATCCGCAAATCGATACATTCGATTGAAATCGTGCCAAACTGGTTTTGAATGGCAATTATGCACACATAAATAAATAACTCATATCTAGTTACAAAGACTATAAAACTACAATGGATTAAAAAGTTAAAAGTATTAAAACAATGCTATTTTACAGCTGTTAGCAGCTAAGTTACAATAAAATATAATAACTAATACTAGATCATGTACTGACCTCCAAATTCGCCTGTATAAGTTCATATAACACTTCGCCAAGTTGTTCCCATACAATTTCGAGTGTTCTAGAGAAATTTTCGTTGTTCAAGTGTTGGTACAGAGTGTCTAAGTTGGCTTCTAAGTATCGCATAACGCGGTCCATGCTTGAACAGTCCTGGTGAAGGAGTTCCGCTCCTTCGATCAAGAAACGGGTGATGGATGGCATCATCTGAAACGGTGACAGACATTCATCATAGGTTTCCGATTCCACAATAAAATTGAATGAATGCTGCATGTAAATGTAAATGTTTATTTTAAGATGGGGAATCATCGAATAACTCCTTTCGCTCTAGGTGAATCGAGAGGAGCATATCAGACTTTCACTGACTAAAACCCACCTGTGTTTCTTCAGTGCGTTTTAGGGCCACGGTAATTCTTTCGATCATTTCCTAAAGGTGTGTAAAGGTGACTTAGTTTTTGTACAAGCTTTCGATAGAGAATTTAAACTCACCTTTTTAACCATAACTTCTAAGAGATCCACAATTTTATTTCTTACAGTGTCTATTGCATTGGCGATGACGTTTTGTAGCGTTTCCTTACATCTGAAAATGAACAAATCTTGGTGTAAATAAAGGTCACTTTAAGTGATTTTATGACAGGGCGATATGTTGCTAGCGTCATCAACATAGGCGTCCCCCAAGTGTCGCTGTTCTGATTTTCATTTGGGGGGGGGGGGGTTGCTATAATCACGACGCTTGGCAGACGGGTTGGCGATCGCAGTTTGGTTGTTGTAATGCACAGAGGATGCTGCTGCACATTCTCTGGTATGTCCCTTAGTCGCCTCTTACGACACCCTCGGGAAGAGATGGGATGGTGTTATTCTTTACGTCCGGACACCATACGTAACAAATTAGAGCAAAAACTTATTGTATTCTTGTTTGTTTGGGAGGGAAATCATCAAATAACTTATTCTGCTCTGGGTGGAGCAAGATGGATTGCCTGATATTTACTGACTAAAGCCCTTTGCGTTGAAGGGTCAAGATAATCCCGCAGCCCAGAAATCAGAAACGTTTATTTCAAATAGACCATATACTGGCTCTTTTGAATTCTCAAAATGTCGGTCAGTCAAAAAAGTGAAGCTAAATTGCACATTTCAAAGCGTAGATCTCTACGGAGAAAAACGTGTCCGATAATTATAAGCTGAGTTATTAAATGAATAAAAGCTGACCTCTGCGCCTCCATGGGCGAGCGCGCCTCGCACATGTTCTGTATGATGTCGTCCATGCCGAGCTCGGCCACGAAGGGCGTGAGGCTCTGGCGCACGTAGTCGATGTTGTTGATGGCCACGCACCACTCCGTCGTCACCTCGAAGCGCTCCTCGAACACGTTGGACACGTGGCCCACGTTATCCACGCGACTCGCCATCTTGTCGGAGTAGAATACGCAGCAGCGGCAGATGTCCTGGAAATTGGAGAGTTTGATAAAATTTTACTGTAATACAAACTTCGTTTATGAAGTGGATCGCATTATGGTTGAAAAGTACGGGCTTAAGTGTGGTCATGGTCTTGCTCGTGGGTTCGATTCCCACTCAAGACAAATATTTGTGTGATAAGCACGATCATTTGTTCTCTATCTGGGTCTAATTTATACTTACATATAATATGTATGCATTTAGAAATATATAAGTAAGTTTATCAGTTGTCTAGTACTCATAGCACAATTTAAGGTCTGCTTAGCTTGGGACTAAGACTCGGACTAGATGGCGTTGAGTGAAAGTTCTCGGAAACTATTAATACGGTGATTTCACCGTTAAGTTCCTTTGATTCATGGGTAATTCTACGCTGTTTTTTGTGCGTAACTCAAAATGTGATTTTGTCAGATAACGGCATTATAGCTTGACCATGCATTGTGGTAATTAGAGTTAGTATTATAAGCAATACTTTACCATACCGTGTAAATTATTATAAAGCTATACTCACATCAATAATCTTGGCCACAAACGTATAACAGCCCTCAACATCAGGCCACGCCAACTGCAGCCAAAAGATCTTGATCTGGTAGAATATCGCCAGAGTATCAACTCCGGAACTGCTATACTTCACATTCGTATCCACCGGCACCAAGTTATCGAGGTCTACGGCCTTCTCAATGCGCGTGAGTGCTTTGTATGCGGCGATGTCCAGCCACTGGGCCACGCCGCCGAAGAACCATGCGTGGAATTTTGATATGGCGTATGATTGCCAGTCTGTCTCGTTAAGCCCTTGGCCTAATCTGTAAAAAAAATAACGATGGCTTAGATAGTAACCAATAATAATTATAATATTTAACGAGATGGAGAAACAAAGTACTCACTGTCTTTGTTAACTTAGGTATAATGAGGAAAATTGGGTGGGATCGCAGTCAAGCACTAGTTTATATCAAATTAAAAATAAATTAGAAGTCAAGTTTTACCTAGGTATCTCGAGGTTTAAAGGAATAAGTTGACATCCACCAACTCTAGGCCTACTCGTGGATAACGGCCTATTCCCTCTCCTAGAGAGGAGGCCTGAGTCCCAACAGTGGAAACATTATTAGGCTAACTATGCTATGCTTTGCTAAAGGAAAAAAGTTAACACCAAAGTAAGCTGTCTAATTTAGGTACCAATCAAATATTTAAAACTGTAACACATGGTTTCGTAAACCTTCGTAAATATATATAAAAGGAGAAACTGACTGACTGACATATCAACGCACAGCCGAAACTACTGTGACTAGGAACGTGAAATATTGCACAAGATTACCTTTTATGACGTAGGTGAGCACTATGAGAGGATTTTACAAAATCAACCCCTTATGAAGATAGTTACATGTAGGTATGTAGTTAATTTATGTAACTTCAGATTTAAGAGATTAGTAAATATTTCAGAATAAATACTCGTACTTCCAGAAGTTATCAACTTAGGTATAACTTACACAATATAATCGTCAGTCATTTTCCACGATATTAAAGAAAACAAAGAAAAAGGTAGACGCGACGTTCCGTTAATTTAAATATTTAACAAGATTACACGGCCATTCAGGCCATTATTTGTGTCGTTTACTTTTATGTTTCTGTACGTTAAGCACACATTGAATAATAAATATTTACCACTTTGTGTATTAATAAAATGGATATCATTTTCTATTCAGTGTATTTTAAATCAAATTTGCCATTAAGTAGGTACAGTCAGGGGTCAAAAATGCAGTTCCACTTTACCAATGCTAAAATGTCTAAAATTTCTTTGTAGAAGAGCGTCAATGGTTCATGACTGATTTAATTGGTAGCATAGAATCTAAAGTATTGAATAAACTAGTTGTGGACTATTTAACTTCTACAACAAAGAAATTTTAGACCCTTTAGCATTGATGGAGTGCAACTGTACTTTGATCCCTGACTGTACATTGACCTCATCCGTTTATTGATATTATTCATTTCAAAAACGGAAATGAAGACATAAAGCTGTCTTGAACCGATATCTATCGTGACCTTTTACATGTTCTACCTAGTAATCAAAAACAGTTTATTGTTTGTTTTTTGGGTACCTACGCAGAGATATTGGAAATAGGTAAAACTCGAAAAAATAAATCGAAACTCTTGAATCGAAATCTATAAATACATATTACGTGTCCGATTATTTTGAGTATGTGGTCTTTGTAATTGTAATTGTATATGTTTTTATTGTTATTTTATTGTGTGTGTGCTATGATCCTGTGATGGTCGAAATAAACGTATTATTATTATTAAAGTACTTTATGGCTAATTTATGTGGGGCCTACCATAGTATTGTCAAGAGGCAAACTATAAGTTTGCCTCATGATGGCAACTTGTACAAACTTGTACGAAGAAGGAAATTTGTCAAAGTACTGATCTAATTTTGAATTCTCTCACTGATGGTAGAAAGCTATGTATACGATTACTGAATGTCACAGGGTAAGTTTTAAACCTGAAAAAGGCACGAATACTATGGAAAAGATCACAGAGACGAAGCCGAACGAAAAACTATTATTTCATATAGACCACTTAAATGTGTAAAAAAAGTAAATATTAAAAAATAACAAACGGATATCGTTTTCAATTGTTTCAATGTAGGACAGTCTTCTTGATTATTGTGAGTAATAAAATATGAGTTCATGCGAAATAATGAGAAGCACTATCGCGTAAATAAGATATGGAGACCTAAATATTAAGAGAACAGTATTAAAATTATCTTAACAATACTTAACTGCCTCACTCAACAAAGAGTAATAAACAGACAGTTTTAAGTGAATCATTCAACACAGAGAAAGGATGGTTTAAAAGACAAAGATATATTGTACAATATGTGGATGCATACAAAACATAAGCTTTTGTTCCACAAGGGTAAGCAAGGACTACATAGATAACAGCCTTATGTTATGTCTTCTTTCATCGTATGATGTTCGTTTACGCAGATAGTTGCTGTGATGAGCTGGATTGGTCTTTTTTTTTTAGTCTTGGGCGTAGGTTGCTGGGATGTGGCGTTGAAATTAAAATCGGGGCACACTTCTATCTAAACCAGTACTAGCTGCCAGCGGCTTCGCCCGTTAGAGAGTAGAAGATTATCCCAAGGGACCATACTCTCGGGATAAAAGTAAAAGGTATCCAATGTGCTATTCCAGTTTTCGTGCAAAATTTCATCCAAATCCCTTCAGCAGTTTCGGCGTAACAAACGTACACACCCGCAAACTTTTAACTTTATAATGTTTGTTTGCATAATAGGATAAGTAATCATATTGATACTCACGTCAAAAACCTTTGCAGAGTAAGATACAGTTCAAACAGCGTGGTCCCCATAGTCAGGGGTTCTGACCCCACAGACGAAGACCCCAGTCCCGTCTCTCCATTGATGCCGCCAGCCAGAGTGGTGGTAGAACCCTCGCTGTACCGCAGCCTCTTCAGACTCTTACATACGTCTATTACCTCCGACTCCACTAATGACGCTAACTTGCTTTCGTACAACCCATAAAGAGTCTTTGAGTAGGGGAAGCTCATTACTCTGAAAATAATTAACGGTCAAATAAATACATAATAATTATATTTGTCACACATTTACATTTAGTACGTCTCGCTTGAATTCGCCAATGAATCAGGCAAAGATGTGGAATGGCACCAAAATTTGGCCAGTTATGTCTCAACCTATATGTCATTGTGCCCCCTCTGTATAAAACTTCAATGCTGCTTGGGCAAACACTTTGCCCAGTCTGGGAATCATACCCAGAAGCCTTCACTCAGCAATGCGCTTGCGACTAACGAAGCAGATTCATTACTACAAGGATTTAGCGAACCAATAAACAACATATGCACCATAACCATAGCAACAAAGAAAATTGCGCTAAAAATAGGTATGATCACGGTATGAGTAAACGTTATTATTGAAAATTGTATGACGAATACACTTACTCAACGAAAACTCTGTCGTAATACTCGACGGCTCGTTGCAGATCTGAGCGGACTAGCTGAATGGCTCGGATCAAATGCTGCAGTCGATTGTCTTCAGTATCGTCCTTACACTCATTGTTATCCAGAATATGGACGAACCAGTCCGAAGCTCCTTGAATAACTGCTTGTTCCAACACAACCTGAATGGTCAGCTTCCCCATATCTTCCCTCAGCCATCCGTACAAGTTAACTGGGAATAAGTCCAGATTCTCTGGGGCATCCAAAACGGACAGCTTATAAAGAACCTTGAGGACTTCTCTGAGTGTCTTCATGACAGCCTTGTCGCCAGCAGTCTTCTTCCTTAGTTTCCTAATGTGACTGTAGCATGTTGGGAGTAGTTTCCTGGCGCCATCCCAGAACAGCTTGACGTCCTCTTCATTTACTAGACCTGGAATAGAAAAGGGCAAAATGTTCAAGAAGAATCGTTACACATATAGATTTACGAAATGTACTGGACAGTTTTGAGATTGATTGAGAATTATCTTAACTAATATTACAAATTATAAAAAAAGAAATTTGTAACAAAAATTGATGATTCCGTCTAACCAATTTCGGCAAGAGCAACCGCGACTTACCTCGCCTTGTTGCGACGTTACACAAATCCTACATCAAGGTATCAAAGTTTTCCGCGCTGTGTGAACATATATTATACAACAGTCATAAACCAAGTATCGGACAGTTGCCCAGACCAGACACTATTGTGTCTGGTCGGAGTATGCGGGACTTTCTACCCTGTTCCTCATACCTCTATAAAATCATTATTGTCGAAATCACCCATCAAATTACAGTAAGTAAAGCACTAAAGTCAAGGTATACCATTGACTTGGTGAGGTGGCGGTCGGGGAATTTGCTAGATGCGAATAGCACAAGGCCGAAATTTGTGACTTGTTTGAGCTAGGCCTATTTTTAATACTCGACGTCATTTAGCTGAACAATGATGACAAAAAGGGAAGGATCTACCCACCCGACTGCAGCGGCTTGGTGATCTTATCCAGCAAGGTATTGAAGAGTGCGAAGCTGAGCGGGTGGTCGGTGGTGATGGCGCAGTAGACGGCCCACTGCGCCAGCGTGTTGTCGTTGGCGGTGAGGCCGGACTGTGCCACGTGTTGTGTCAGGATTGCCTCGGCTGCGGCGCTGAAGTTGCCGCACCACCAGTAGGGTGCCACCTGGGGAACAACAGATGAAAACATGCATTATTACCTGTGTTTTACGGATGTAGTAACTTAACGCAAATAAAAAACAGAACTAGCTTAGCACGTCAGAAAAGCAGTGTTCTCACGCAAGGGAATGGAGTCAAAAAGTCTAAACGCAGTCCAAAACCAGGTCATGGGCAACCTATGTGCCAAATTTCGTCTACATCCGTTTAACAGTTGAGGCGTGATTGATAAAACAACATTCTAACATCCAAACGTAGGTACACTATAACATTGAAACATTAGTAAGTTGTAACACAAATGAGTGATCATCTAAGGACTCTCAGTACCTGGCGAGAAATAATCTATAAGTATATATAAATAAAATCCAAGTGTCTGTTTGTAATATATTTTTTTTTTTTTTTTTACTAAATGCATATGAAAGTATATTCGATACCTATAACAAAAATGTAATTTTTAACATTTCTATCTGTCTGTTTGTTCCGGTTCATCTCCGAAACAGCTGGGCCGATTTTAACGGTACTTTCACTGGTAGTAGTAGCAGATGATATAAGTGAAGCTACTTTTTATTTTAGGAATAAAGTTAGGGTTCCCCGCAAAAAATACTCCTAGAAATTGTGACCAAATGGCATTGTACTGTTTTACGATTCTGACGCGAACGAAATCGCGGGCACCAGCTAGTCTCACGCAAATGCGCAATTTTTTGAAAGTCTTCAAATCTATAATGTACAATGGCAACGGTATCAGGTCAGACAACTTGGTACACGCCAGGACACAGGTACTCAGACACGGTGGTGCTAATTAGTTATTCTAAACGGTTGTTTATGACTGACAAAGTTCATTGTTACTTGTGTAATTTGTTTCATTATTATTACTAGAATAAACTATCACGTAAAGGGAAATCCTTGTCAATTTGTTCAAGATCAGATATAGACAAGTCCTGCAAAGAAAAGAGCATTGACGAAACGTAGATGTTGCAACATATATTCATTTCAAATTTTTGAACTTCCTTCTGATCAAGATAAAAATTTGCAAATTACTGTTTCATAATTGTTAGTCACCATCTTAAGATTCAAGGTTTGGTTTCAACATACACGAGCTAGCTGACAAAAAATGCCTGTGCATGTATGCATAGCATTTACCTTCTGAAAAACCATGTCTGACGTCAGATGTACAAAAAACATGATTATTTATCACAGCAATGTATTTTAAGAGGTAAAGTTTATTTTAGACAAATTAATCAGCGTTTCTGATCGATAGTTTTACATTTATTTTCATATTTAATTAAAGTTGGTATCTATATTTCCAATTCTTCAAACGGTCCGTTCATCCGGACCAGACCATGACCTCCAGGAGTTGTTTATCCCGAAGCACAAACCGGGGCATTTATACGATCGGAAAATGATAGGTACACTCAAAAGTTAAGGTTAGAATGTGGTTTATCTGCTGAACTTCTAACAGATCTATACGAACATAAAACGAAACATTCCAAATCGAAATAGTTGACGTAAGATCTAGTTCAATCGAATTCTAAAGTTCGCTCTGAGACCGTAAAATGACGACAGCTGCAATTTTACGATTGCTATTCGAATCACTGTCAGTCGATAAAATGATGCGAAAACAAAAATAGCGGCGAAATCTTCAATTGTTTATTCAATTAATTAATGAATCTACCTGCATCAACTGATCATAATACCTGAGTATACCTCACTTAATACCTAGGCTTCTTTCCGTTAATATGAGACACCTGGTCAAAGAACTATGCAGTGTGCATAATGAGATCATTTCTTATGAGACATCGATAAACATCTTGTTGTTACAAAAAAGCTTGAATAACATAGGTTCGTTTATGGAGTTACCTCATTAGGTATAGCTAGCACATGGTACGCAGGTCAGTGCCTATAGGAAGTCAACGATTTAGTATGCATGCCTCGTATACGGCACTAGTATGAATGACTAATACTAAAGTACTACTACTATAATACTGGCTACATAAATTACGCAGTAAACTAACCAGAAAAAAAATACAATGATACCTAAAGCAATACGTCCCATTCGAGTAACTGTTGAGTAACGCATTATTGGTAGTTGGAAAATTTGATCAGCGCACTCATGCTCTAAAAAGGTGGAGGAAAACGTCGTTTAAGAATCGGAATCGAAATCGGGTTAGTTTGTGGTGGATTATGGATCACTCTCTCACATAGAAATCAGGCCTTCATAGACCTCCCCAAGCGTCACTACATCGATTTGTCATATGCTTTACGCATCCAACGAATTCCCAATTATGTTAATTTTATGTAAACTAACCTTAGAGTTTTCAAGCTCATGTAGGAGAATAATTCTTAGTAGGTGTCGGTGTTCCTGAGCAGCCACTTGCGAGTTCTTCTCTGAAGAGAAGTTTAACCGCACTTTGACCACGCCTTGACGTCTTAGTTTGCTTTTCTTGCTGAGACTGAACCACATCGTCATGCCTCCCGCAGGAATAGACTAGAATAAAATAACATGTGTTACCTATAGGTACATCATCATCATCGCCAGGATTTAAATATGTCAAAAGTGTCAAGTAAAGATTATGTTAAAATTTATAGACGAATAAAAATTCATAATTGCGTAAGGCTTTTAAGTAATTGCGTAAGATATTTATACGTTTTTGAAGAAATCTGTTTTGATATTTATAAGACCTTTATTCGTCTCTTTATTAAATAAAGAGACGAATAATGGTCGTGGTCGATACTAACTTTCAATGGTATATTAGATGTGCCAATCAGTTCATTATCGTGCTTCCCCGTAGAAGCTGTGATAGCTATCTCCTTCATAAGTTTCCGGAGTCCCTTCACTCCTTTTACTTCAAATATCTTCGTCATTTTCTCTTTCACCGTCTCCGCAGGATCGAAGTCCCTAAAGGGCAAACAAAATAAATCTCATTCACCGCATAAATTCTTCCTACATAAACACAAAAGTCATTGGCATTTGTTACTAGGGCATAAACATTTAATCACTGTAGTTTTATGTCACCTGGGTAATTAAAATCAAGAGTATGAACATGTTTCATACACATAGTTGCGTGGAAAGTAACACTACTTAATAAAAATAACTATTAAAACACAGGTAACGCGGTTCAGTGAAATCACTAATCACAACCGTAAACGGAGTCAGAGGTGAACAACCCTCGGTTTACTTTTAGGTTTTTCTATAACAGTTACTCGATTGTTTTGGTCACGCAGTTTAAATAAGTATATTTCATTCAACAGGCAAAACTGGTGGTCTTAAAACTTACCATACTTCGAGTACAAGGGAATCTTCTTGAACGCTTCCTGGCATAGGTCTGAAAACATAACAACCTTTATTTAATTACTTGCTTATTTACAAGTAACAAATAAATATATCTGAACGTTTATTTTGTGCAAAATGTATATCAAGGAACAAGGCTCTACGGATATTTGTAGTTGCACTAATGGAGTCGTAAAATTTTATAGCTACATTCTACTCTACTACATTTTACTATGATGTGTGGAGCATTTCTCTGCCTACGTCATTAGGTTTATAATGTAAAACAATTATTAGGTTGGCTTTGAGAAGCTATCAGAGTATCCTGACATTTATTTTTATTTTTAGTACATCAAAATAGCCATTAATACCAAAAAAATACGTTAATCCTTTCACTCTGTCTTCTCACAGAACCGCGAACTTTGTAATAATATTGTCTTCCATTCATCAGTAAATAAATCTAATCCAGGGTTGGTCTCCACGAGCGCGTTGAGCATCGTTAGCTTACGCGGTATATGGGAGGTGGATCGAGCTACAGTGCGACAAAATAATTTATGCTTTCTACAGCGATTGTAATTATTCGGAACAAATAATTGACAAGTGACATGAATCTTTAATCATCATCATCCATATTGTAATCTAATATAATCCTTGTGGCAAATTTTATCGCATCTTTTTTCACAAAGTTATCTAAAAATGCATTTTATACGCCATTAATCTGCATATACCTACTTATTTCACACATGACTTCATCAACAGTTGCCGTGTTTCTCCCAGTTTTTATCTGTGTACATTACTTATTTACATTTCTCGGAAAACACTGCATCTACTGTTTGCTTAAGACAACAGTAAGATGTCTCATCTGAATTTTGTTTTGTACATTTGACGATTTAATCTACTTATCTATATGGCTACCTCAATAAAAAATTTAAGCATTAAATATACTTACAAAGAAAAATGTTCCTCCCATAAAGGATTGAGAGTCCCCGACTTGACTGAAGTATTGTACCTATGTGTCGGGTTGGACATCAAGTATATCGTGACGAAGGGATCACTCAGACCGTTCGGGTCTTTAGGAACCAAGTCTTTGGCTTCAACCACTTCAACATTGAGCATCAGTTCCGGTGGTTCCTTCGCTTCAGCTTGTGTGAGCAGATGTGTGTGCTTATCATTGGCTATTTTGAAAGCTTCTTGTATGTAGGACAGCATCGCCAGCTGTCCCACCTCGCACCCTACGTCACATCCCCCGACATTGTGTAATATCTCGTAAAGTACTTCCAAATAAAGTTCATCGACCTGAAAATTTATTTGTGTTTGTAATATACCTAAAATTATATTAATTGCAGCCATGACCTATATATAGGTATGATAATTAAAAGTCATAAATTGTTAAATAAAAGAAGAAGAAGATTGAGAGCAATTTACATAAAAAACCTCTTTACTACAATCTAATGCAATTATGAAAAATTGTTTTATTTTTTTAACCTTTTTGTAAGCTATAACTCATTGTTCTCAGGTGTTATATAATCCTAGGGATTCCCAACCTATTATCAGATAATTTCATAATCTTATGTAATAATACATGCAGTTTAAAAAAAAAATGTTATGCTATAAGCCACCTCCTCGACATTTTTATTCTGTTGTCTTTATTTATAAGTTGTTGTTGTAAATAAATACTACTGAAACACTACATTGACCTAATACTTAAGGGCCTATTACACTACTCGATATTCAGACAGTCTCAGTCTATGTTTATCTATTTATCTCATCGTTCTGTTTCATTCCTTTACACGACATTGACCTAAGTTGCTCTTTTTCTTGTGTGACGCTACATAGACTAAGACTGTCTGAATATCGAGTAGTGTTATAGGCCCTGAAGATTCACATCGCTAGGCATAGGTATTGATCTAACATTGACGAACAAAATTGAGGAACATGACATAATATTATCTAGTTTTAAAAAGTTGACTTGCTAACTAAAACTGTGACTAGAATTTTTGTTTTGTTTTTTCTATCATTCTAATATGCCTATGCCTTTCATAATCCCAGTGTAATTTCTAACTATCGTAAATTAAAAGTAATGTGACGACATAATTTTTATAATTTCAAAAAAGAAAAATACAGCTGCAGAAGTAACAAATCGATTAGATACCTACCTAATAAAAATTATTTAGCTAGATTTCATGCGATTTTACATACTATTATTTTTAGTTTGTATAATTATATATCTATTAAGTTGATATTATTAGTTTAGTTTTTTGTAAGTAGATATAGTATAATAGCCTAGATTTCTAAAACTAATTTAATAAAATAAAATATTTAAGTACAGACTTGTGTGAACTCAAACGTGGCAGCCTTTGCGTAAATAGTTTCGAACTGCAAAAACATCACCATCACTACTTCTTCTAAGCACCTTAGCTATCACAAGATATTGAAAACTTAGCACTCATTGATTGTTATTTGTAACACCCTGCTTTCACGTAAGAGAACTAGTAAAGTCTTACAAAATGCACGCGAGTTAATTTTATATTGAGTATCCAGAGATAAAGATCCCGATAATAGCCTACTTAATTTGAACATTTAACGGCATAGTTAGACATATCACAACACAACCCACTTAAGATAAGAATCCTCTTCCACTCATAATTTATCATTTGCTTGACTAGAATCTGCGTAAGAAGCCACTTCGAAACGTGACAATAAGGATGCTCATAGATACTTTCGAGTGGTTAGCTCACTGTGTACTCATTCAAAAGTTTACAGTAGGTAGATCAGTACAATCCGAGGTAACACTTACCGACGAATCATAATAATATCGCAATTTCATAAACCAGTCGACCGGATCGGGATGCGACAAGTACAAAGCTGCACAACAAAATCCTTCGCACTGCAGCTAAAACCACAACCGAATGAATCATCGACAGTTTTGAATGATAGGGTGTCCTGGTAACGACACCACCACCGGAACGACCCGACTGCGCGCCCGAACACGAATGTCGCTACCAAAAGAGTTCTCACCGAGCTTGTAGTGACCCTCTCAAACCAGTGGGGTTACTGCGCCGTAGTGGGAAACCTATCGATCTGATAGAAAGGTGGTGTTTACAATATAGCAGGTTGGCTGGTTACGAAATAACTAGGTTTGTGTTTCCGTAGAGCAGAAGACTAATTTTATTGCCTAGTGAACTTTATAAGAAGGTCGCGATTCTGTGAACTCATGAGTCACGAAACGAATTTTTAAATAGCGAACTTTCAACGAGCGACTCAGGTACGAGGAAAATAGTAGGTAGGTAGGTACTCAATACTAGCTACGAGTTTGATGACCCAAAAAAACCTCGATCTATTTCATCTGACAGGAAAACTAATACATAATCATCACTTTATTTTAATGACAGTATCCTCCACATTTTCCTAACATTGTTATCGAATGAATATGAATTGAATTGAAACATTGGATTAAGTACCTAGGTAAGTAAACTTTAATTGATCTGAACCTTATTTGAACCAATTTTATCGCCTGCAGTAAACCGACGGCGACGCAAGGAAGAACGCAAGTTTATCGGCAATCGCACGTAACAAACGCGATAAAAATTAGATTTATTACAGAAGTAATGCATATTTCTCTTGCTGCAACCGATCTAAACTTAGTCTAGCAGGAATATTATTAAAGCAACGAAAACAATTTGTGTAGCCAATACAAAATTGTGTAGGATGTACAAACTGTCATAGACTGGATCAGCATGCTGGTTTGTCTCTCTAATAATTCCTTCTTCACTCCTCTAAACTTAGTCCGAAGTGTCCCCATACCATTCATTTTTACTAAAGATTCAGTCATTGTTGACTGTCACATATTCACAAAATTCACTATTATAACAAACAACTTGTAATCACTGTCATAAAACGAGAAAATTTAGACATCCCGTCATCTTTTCATTGATGATTTAAACGGCTCACTTGAGGTTATCGATACACCGACACTCGGGAAGAAAAACACTAGGAAAGTGGAGAGAAATGAGTGTGGTGGGAGCTGCCGGTGCACTGGCTCCGGCCGACTGGGACTCGGGATTGAACCCGCACTGCCGCCAAATTCTATTTTTGCAAAGCGCCGCGAACGAAGACGAATGCGAGAGCACACCTAAATAATAAAAAAATCTCCAAAATATTTAAAGACACCACTGGTGTGATGTCTCACTCGACCGACATCTTTGTTGGAATGGCCAAATTTCCTGTTATAACTTCAATCAAAGTAATAATTATGGAGAAAAACCCAACTAAAGTGGTCAAACCACGTTTACAAACAAAATTGACAAACAAAATTTTTTTCCAGATTTCATACAGCTTCTCACGATACGATAGAAAGTTACTTTTAAACTTAAACGTTATTATTCAATCCATTGACGCAATAGTCTGAACTAGCTCCAACTCTATAGTACTCATACCTACACATCCATCTACTAATGCAGAAGGTGTAATATACGAGTATGATCCTCTTCAGAGCCAGGGAGAACATATACAACAGAACATTCCTATAAGTTTAATGGAATTCTTAATGTAGTTTTATTTACGAAAAAATACATAACACTTGAACTAAAACTATAAATCGTGAGGGAGGCCGTTATGGTGTTTAATAAATTTATTTTTTATTACAATATAAACCAGTAGCTACCACTCACACATAGGTATCTATCTGATGGATGTGGTATCTCATCATTCAAAAGAAGACTTCATTCACAGCATGAAATCCATTCCAGACATGTCCTCCGCGAGAAAATAAGAAATGCTTCAAAATTGCCGTGTGCTGTCTTTGTACTAGACGTGATAAGAACTGGACCAACCAAAAGCATCCTCTTGTCGTACAAGTCGGGGGAAAACCAATCATTCTGTCATACTCATTCGTGCGATTTTCGACGGGAATCCGAATGGGTTAGGTAAAGAAATTTTAAAACAAAGCTTCCCCAAACTTCTCGGCAATGTTTACAATACATGTAAGTCGTGTTCAGCACACAATCAGAAACCAAGGTTCTCAGTTAACAGGGCAACAGGCGCGCGTGCTGAACGATTTATTTATTTTATTAACCGCGTGCGGTTGGGCTCGCCGGGAACGGAAACTACTCTCTTACATTATTGCCAATGTATTTACATAACTGAACTTCAGTAGGCGCTACTACGTAACTGTTTAAGTATATTCTCAACAAGATTAGATTGTAAGACGTGCTGCTTTACCTAAATAACCTATGCGTTAGAGCTTGAATCTCTCATAATATTTTACAGACGGCCTCACAAGTATTTTTGTAATTAATTTAAGTATTCTTTTCTTCTTGTATTTAATTTAAGAATTCTTGAATGGTTTATTAGATCATTTCAGTTGGTACGGCAATTTTAAGACCCGGATTATAACCAGTTTTATTTTAAAACAAAATGATGATTGTATTTCTGAGCTTCCATGTAACTCTATCCTACGTTTTGCTGATACTACAGCCCCGGCTATGAGATAGATTACGTTAATGCATCTTGAGAATATCCAGGCAATACATCAAGCGTATAACTATCTAAATCTAGATAATTCAAAACATAAGTACTTTGCTTATTGAGAGAGAGAATGTACTAATAATAAGTTGGCTTTGAAATAGATCTTATTTGGTTAGAGATTAACAACTCTTCATATTCGCTTTCTGTATTATAAGCATTCCATAACGGATGATATGAATTTGGAATCCCTGCACCATGCATCCACGATTACTCATAAATCACTTGGCTTGATCTCGTGTTCACAAAAAAAATTAGGAGTTTTCACTAGTATCAAATTCACTAGTATCAGCAGGTGAACCAAACACGAAAAAACCGGCCAAAAACATTTATGTGATCGAGGATTGTGGATCCTTGGGTTCCTGGCATGTAAAGAAAATTAAGAGCCGACTAAGCGAATCTACATTAAATCAACAGACTTACACGTTTCAACGGCGATTATATGGTCTCAATTATGATATAAAAGGTGGAATGTGACCTAAGCATTGTAGCTTCCAATTTTTGGAAGACTTACCTCCGATTTCTGATTTAAGTATTTGAAGTTAAGTATTTCTCAAACTCTAGCCTGAAAACCTGTCATTTGGCTGTAAAGTATGGTTTGAGATGCTCATTACTCAAAATACTCAATTCAGAAATTCTCCCTCAAGCGCTAGAGTTTGGGGAGTCTCTGACCATTTGGGATAAAATTCGTGACGTTGTGTATTTATGTTATGATTTTATTTTTTCGTAACTATGAATTCTCTAGTACTCATTTAAAACAAGTAGGAACATCACCATGTAAGCAATTTTTAACCGACTTCAAAAAGGAGGATAATTATTTCGGAAGTCAGTATTAAATAACGAAGAGACAAAACTATTATAGAAACACCGACTACCGAAATAATTAAAGTTATTTTGCACTTTTCAGTGTTTTTTTTTTTATATTGAAGTCGGTTGTATTTTTTTTGTAAAAAGTTTTTTATTTCCTAAGGACTTGTATGAAACTTTCCAAGTATTTTAATATTTCATTTTATAAGTTGGGAAACCGTTAATACTTCTAAACTAGCACACCATGCTTTACAATCATGATTTTTCAAGCCAACAGTTTAGGGGGGCGGACATGATGAAACTATAAAGGTTCCTTGTCAGGACTGCGGAACCCTAACAATAGTCGAGTTGGAAATTCCAACTTAATGAAAGGGGAATGACATTGGAAATGACGCATTAGAGACAACGACGGTCATTGAGATCAACCTTGGTGAGGAAGTTGACAAAATAAAACAAGAAAAGTAAAAATCAGCTGGCTGAGTGCCAGAAACTGGGGCGAGTATCGCGACCATTGTGTGATTGAGACCACACAATCGTTGTGTACCCACTACTGGCTGAGAGGAAGAGGTTACACAACTAACATTGATTAAGTGTACACTACAAGATATATCAGCTGGGGACCTATAGGCACGCAACCTACATTCTTTCTTTTTCTTTCTTCATTGATTTTTAATTAACTGTAGGTAGTTACAAAGCTTTTAATTTATAAGCATCATATATGATATAAGATACTCGTACTATCGATTTTATTGAGATAATAAATGAAGGTCCTCAGTCCTCCGTCCGTTTATCTACTCATGTGGTGCCATTCTACAGTCCACTCCGCGTACCTACACATATAAACGTTTTATCAAGAACAATAATAATACGGTTAAGCGTGGCGAGCGATGCAATCGTGACACCACCTTGGAATATTGCCCATGATAGCAAATACCTTAGGTTAATGTCACTGCATCGTTTCGGCAGAGCCCAAAATTAACTGTGACACACTTTCCCAGGATAGGTATAGCCCAATGTCTAGTTCAATTAGAAGCTATGCCTGACTGGAGTTCAGTTTAACTGGCTTAAAAATAGCACAGATGTCGTAACGACACTCCGCTAACTCGTGGCGTACGAGAACAGTGATTTCCGCCCCGATGAAATGTTTATTGTCTGTGCACTCTCCTGCACAACCAATTTAGGAATATGGGTCAAATCGTGTAAATAAATTACGGCTAGTTCTTCCTGCAATCCAAAACTTCAGAGTTTCAGACACAAGAGCTTGAACAGTTTGGCTTATTGTAGCAATAAGTAATTGATAAATAATGATATAATTTACGAATCTTAACGAGTTATCCAATCTTACAGCCTTGACCCTAGAGTTTATTAGATAAAATTCAATGTTAGTGCTAAAATTAGTACCGAATCTGTTAACTAAACCTTACGTGTACCTAATCTAACTTCTGCAGCTGTAGGTGTCAAGGTTTTTTTGTGACCAACAGCAGAAAAAAATCGGTAGTATAGGTAGGCCCAGTTAAAATGTAGGTACCTATCTACTTAATATTTATAGGTATCCGCTCCAAACCGCTTTCGACTGTGGTAACAATCATCCATACCTTATGATGCTGACAGTCATAAAGTGTGAATGTAATAAACGAATTATGCAATGTAAGTAGATAAGCGTTAAGTTCGTTTTCCTCAATGAATTGGAATATAAACAATGAGACGCAATCTTTTATGAGAATGAGTAAAAATAGATGCATTGAGTAAATATGACAAATGACCTGGAGATTATGGAAAGGTTTTCAGTACTCACGTTCCAGCCGACAGCCTCTGCATAACGATCTATTTTGTCATGCTCATCGGGTTCAGAATCTGTGTCGAGTAGGGTCTCGTTCCCACTATCGGAGTCGCGTAAGATACTTCTGCTCTCCGCCTGAAGGTCCCCCTCAACTTTCTGTTCCCCATCCTGTTCCTCAGCCTCTTTCAATGGTGCCAAAGGTGTAGATTCCTCTAATGCTGCCTTTTGCGAAGCTTGTTTTAATATTGAACCAAATTTTTCGAAGAAACTGTCGTCTACTTCTTGTATTCTGTAAAAAATAACAGTAAATGTAGCTTTAACGCAAGGCAAAAAAGGAACATAGGAGTGGGTTTTAGTCAGTAAAAGCCTGACACGCCCTCGCGCTCCTCCCAAGGGCGAGAGAAGTCTTTGGATGATTTTCCAACTAAAAAAATCTTTACATGCATAGGTACCTTTATCAAATATGTTTGTTAACATGCAACCTCATAAAACCTTCATAAAATATCTGTAGGTAAAAAAAATCTGTACGTGAATCTTCTCGGAGTAGTCACTCTATAACCAGGACAACAATTACATAGGTTAGGGAACAACAAACTCTATTTCAAGCTCAACAAGGTTCAAGTTTAATTGCAACCTTTACTATTTTTAGGGTCTCTGTAATATGAATAGTCAACAATCAATTTAAAATACATAACGCTAGACGATATTGTGTTGGTGGCAATAGATTAAAATTATCTCGTACTATATACAACAAAATGTAATGTTCAGATTCATAGGAACACTCTGGCGAAATTTGAACACATTATCCTATGTCGCAGAATATTTGTAGATACTGTGTTATATAAAGATGAACAACTTGCTTTATTGCTAATCATGAAGAGATGGATTTTACTAAGCAATATGTGTAAACCGTATGTGTACCTGTTTTTTGGGAGCAGCTCAGCAGCGTGTGTTGCGAAAATATATAATGTGTGTTTGGTAACTTACACAGTAGACCCTTTTTAGGGTTCCGTAGCCAAATGGCAAAAAAACGAAACCCTTATAGATTCGTCATGTATCTGTCTGTCCGTCCGTATGTCACAGCCACTTTTTTCCGAAGAACTATACTGTTAAAACTTGGTAAGTAAATGTATTCTGTGAACTGCATTAAGATTTTCACACAAAAATAGAAGAAAAACAATAAATTTTGGGGTTCCCCATACTTAGAACTGAAACTCAAAAATTTTTTTTTCATCAAACCCATACGTGTGGGGTATCTATGGATAGGTCTTCAAAAATGATATTGAGGTTTCTAATATCATTTTTATTTAAACTGAATAGTTTGCGCGAGAGACACTTCCAAAGTGGTAAAATGTGTGCCCCCCCCCCCCCCGTAACTTCTAAAATAAGAGAATGATAAAACTAAAAAAAATATATGATGTACATTACCATGCAAACTTCCACCGAAAATTGGTTTGAATGAGATCTAGTAAGTAGTTTTTTTTTTAATACATCATAAATTGTAAACCGCAATTTACCTTTCAAGTTTGTATGGAACCCTCAGTGCGCGAGTCCGACTCGCACTTGCCCGGTTTTAATGATAGTGCAAGGTATTAAAAAAAAACCAACACAAGTTTGAGATAAACACATAATATATTCAATTGAAATAACCTTAGTAAACATTTTTTATTGTCGCCTTTTAGTATATACATTCGGGAATGATTGATAATAGCTGAGGTTTATTCTAAAAAATATTTAATCTAAGCATTGATAACATAACTATATGGTATATTTTAAAAACAACAACAATCAATAAAACAACAAATTAAAAATAATAAAAATGGTTTCAAAAATAAAAAAAGGAACTAACACAAATCACAACTGAATGAATTTCAGAACAAAATTGTCTCAATGACAGAGGCAGTTGAATAGGATTTTAAGGGATTGTTTGTAAAAACAATGGACCTATACTTAGGACTAAAGTTCTGAAATTACGTAGCTCGTAGGTATTATTAAGTAGGTATTATTTAACTCAATGTCAAAAGACCAATATTACAGTATTCTTTCATTACTGTTTTCTGGTACATAAATGCAATTTTTAAGTCTATCTTAAACCAGTCAGTAATCATTTATATCAATAAAAATAATAATTACACACAAAAATGCAAATCACTGTTATGATATGTAACTACTATAATAGAGGTGTCTTAAATAATCATTTTATTGATATTTGCAGAATTCTTTAGACAAGTTCATCATTCAGATTCAGTCATTTTTCATTGTTCCAGGCCTGACATCAGGGTATATTTGATATCAGTGTATTCTTCAACACCATGCATGCTGCCCTCCCTTCCAATGCCTGACTCCTTAATGCCTCCAAATGGTGGCTCAGCAGCAGACAGTATACCATCATTAATGGCAACCATACCAAATTCAAGGTCTCTTGACATTCTAAATGCTTGTCCAAGGTCTTTAGTAAAAACATATGCAGCTAGACCACTCCTGGTACTGTTAGCAATTTGCAAGGCTTCCTGCTCACTCTTAATCTTCAGAACTGTTGCAACTGGGCCAAAAACTTCTTCATTATAAACTTTCATATCGGGTGTTACATTAACCAATAGTGTGGATTCAAAGAAATTGCTCCCAAGATTTTTAGCAATCTTGCCACCAATCAAGGCTTTTGCTCCTTTTTCAACTGCATCATTTACAAAATTAGAAACCTTCTTTGTTTGTTCTTCATTAACAAGTGGGCCACAAGTTACTCCTGCCTTTGTGCCAGGTCCTAAAACACACTTAGTGGAGATACGCTCTTTGAAACCTTGAACAAATTCATTATATACATCTTCATGTATTAAGAATCTGTTGGCTCCAACACATGCTTGTCCATTGTTCCTGAACTTTGCAAGCATAGCTTGATCCAAAGCACGATTAATGTCAGCACTCGGAAAAACTATAAAGGGTGCATTTCCTCCTAGCTCAAGAGCAACCCTTTTAACTCCTTTCGCTGCAAGTCCATACAGTAATTTTCCAATAGCAGTAGATCCTGTAAAGGAAATGCATCCAACGTGAGGATCTTCACACAGCTCTTTTCCAACTTCTGTGACATTTTTTCTGCTACACGTAACAACATTGACCACTCCGCTAGGTAAGCCCGCCTTTTCTGCTAATGCAACAGCAGCAAGAGCTGACAGAGGCGTATCTTCAGATGGCTTGATAACACAAGTACACCCAGCAGCCAGCAAGGCTCCTACCTTCCTTGTTATCATAGCAAACGGAAAGTTCCATGGAGTAATAACTGACACTACACCAATTGGCTGGCGTGTAACCATCACATGTTTGTTGGGCCATGGGCTTGATATGACTTCTCCATTTATATGACGAGCGCAATCCGCAAACCAATCTAGAAATGAATTACCATAAGCAACTTCGCCTTTGGATTCAGATAATGGTTTACCACTCTCCATTGTCACTACTTGTGCTATATCATCAATATGTTCTTCACAAACTTCATACCATTTTCTAATTATCTTTGAGCGCTCTCTGGCTGTAATATTCTTCCAAGATTGAAAAGCTTCAGCGGCAGCGCCAATAGCTATCTTAGCATCGGAAGCTCCCATATCCGGCACTTTCGTTATAACGGTGTCATCTGCAGGGTTGCACACCTGGAACGTTTGTCCACTTCCTGCTGCAACCCATTTGCCCTCAACGAACGCCTGATTTCTTAGTAAATGCATTTGTCTTTGCTGGATTCTGTATACTATTATATTTATACGAAAACCGGCACGCAAAAATTCCATCTGTACAGATAGAATTCGGTGTATTATCTCAATGATACTTTATCACTGACCTCGGTTAGCTAAACGTTTATATTATATCTAAGTCGTTAAAATGGAAGACAAATTAGGCACTTTATTTTTTATAAAATTATGGCACAATCTCCGCTCCGCCGAAGTAAACGCAGCTTTTTTTTCTCACATCAATAATTTACTCGGCACTGCTGACTTTGACGTAAGAAAATTGACAAGGCAGGACATACAGAACGTTTCGTTGCACGTAAGAGTAACAGTAACATTAACTTCAAAACGTCTGAATCAAATATTTTAACGATTAATTATTAATTATTTAGCTCAAGCAATTGTATTATGGTAGTCACGTAGAAGAAATAATATAATTTAACAAACAAAGTTTAATTAATACGAGAAGTTATTCAAGTTACTAAGAAACGCATCCTGCAAACCCTAGATGGCGTTAGTTGGTGATTCCATCAAAATAGTCGGTCCGGTCCCATTTCATTTCAGCCTTGGCAATTTTCAGTAAATAGTACTCTACTCTGTGATGGCAATGGATCTCTACTATTGAAAGTAGAGAAAATAAAACCTTAATTCGTCTTTTTGTAATACGTCCAAAGAAAAATCACATTATTGCACCTTTCGGAAGGCGTACTTGTAAAGTGGAGGTGTTTAGGTAATTCCTACTTACCTACGTGCATGCGAATCGATTTTTTTACAGGAGCAGACTAAAATAATATTGCAATTTTATAGGAAAGTTTTATTCCCAGGTATGTTTTTTAGATAGACAGACATCTTGTAGTATTTTTCGTTACTTGTCCAGCTACTGCCTACTTGTTCAACTAATTATTTATGAGGACAGTGCTTGCTTTGTTTGTCTTGGGTCATTATAAAATAATATAAACTGCTGATAAGCCTAACCTTTCGGCCAGATGTTATCCAATTTAAATCTGTATTTAAAAAAAGAGTAGGTAGGTATTAACATATCCACAATCTTATAGGAGAATTTAATTCTTAAGCTGTTGATCCCCGCACGAACGCCGGCGGTCGTGCGCTATTGTCTTACTATTGTGTCTCTAATTACGCTACTCAAGAAGTTAAATTACATAAATCCAAGAACAATCAAATTTGCACAATGATAAGAAACATAAAAATGTAAAAACCAACTAATTATAAAGTCACCTGTTATCGTGCACTTGTTCTTCAATAGATTTCTGTTGCTGCAGCTTGTCGTAAAAACCTTTCCACATTGATTCTTCATCCATTATGATTAAAAAAAATCACACACACTGATCAAATTTTATATAAAACAATTTTTTACCAAGTATAAACAAAAGGCGACCGGCCAGCAACACAGACTAAAATATTATGTAGATACCCACGGTCATCGATATACACAATGATTCACAAAACTAATCGAGTCATATGGTCTGGAAGAAAATGACGTAAACAGTACCAGCTAACTCTGAGATTGGATCCGGAAATAACGTTATTCACAGCCGCGGTTTGCGAGCAACCGGCTCCAACACACTTGAAGAGTTCAGTGACACAGACACTAATATAAATTTTACATTGACTTCTGCGTCGACTTAGTAAGATTCAGGCTGTATTGGATTGAAAAATTATTTGGAGTAAACGCGTCTCAGTTTGTTTTGGTTTCGGTGACCGGCCCCAGGCTGACGTAATTCAAGTCATTTCAAGGTGGCTGTGTACAGTGAAACGTTCTGCGCGCACCGCACACCGTGCCACGGCAATGTGCAAACTAAATGTTCTGCATTAGCACACGTGCTTTTGTAATGTCACACAATTAATCTGCAAACATTTAGACAATGATTCTGTCCATCATCGTGAAGTAATTTTAACACCATGATCACTGAAAAAAAGGAGTGATGAGTCATTGTCTGAAATTTCATTGAATTCTCCTAAAAACGCATTGAAATAATCTAACCATAGCGTCCATGATTAATGAGCTATTAGCATTTCAAGAATGCAGAAGCTCGATACCTATTACTGTACCAACAAATATTCTTATAAGGACTCCATTCAAACGGCCCCGGCCTAAACCTTTTAATTACTCAGTGTACGTTATCGCAAGGAGACAAAGATCATCCGACATAAATCATTCTATATTAATTTTATGCTGGTTATTGTTCAACGGTCTAAGGTTTGCGTGCCGCACGGTTTGTAGTCAATATGGTTAAAGGGTTTTATCAACAGTCTGTCGCAAGCTTCGTGACGAGGTAAGGTGATTCCGTTGCTAGAAATGACGTCATTTGATTCATCAGTATATTAGGAAATGTAGTTTATAGGTAAAAACCTACCTACAGTAATATACTTACTATAATCTACTGCTCCTTTTAACCAACACCTATAAAACCATAGCAAGTTAATTTTTGACAAAAACTTCCTTTTAGGTACCGTTAGGCCGGCAGTATATCAAACATTTAGGTAAATAATTTTAATCTGAATACAGCTGCTTAGTTTGTATGCACGTTTTTGAACACGTAGGTAAGTTCATAATAAAGGAAAAATCATGGAACAAACAGAAGGAACTGCAAGCATGACCGCATTTTAGAACAAACAGCCAATGCACCGCTACTTGCTAGTTTTAGTTACCGAGCCATATCTGTTACATTGTGGGCGTAATTCATTCTATCATCAGACAGACAAACATGTCGGATAAAGTCGCGACCGTTCACTAATTCAAAAAATTCATCGCATAATATTCTTATTAGCGAAGACAAGAACATTATCGCTCTAGTTAACGTCTGATAGTGATACATAAGCAAACTGAGAATGACGCAAAGTTTGGCCAAATTCTGAGCCAACGCGAGGTCGTGTTCAAGCTCAAGGTTAAAGGGAGGCTCTACCACAGGCTTTACGGTCCACGAACTTCGACTTAAGACTCGTGTAACTTCTTTGATATTGTTTTTGTTTAGATCGCTCTGTTCGTTTACAAAAAGCTTGCTAAGTTTGAACTCGTACATAATTAAAATCACACAAAGCAGTAGACAAGATTACGGTAATTAAGTGCATTCCTTCAAATGGGATGTTCTAGAGCTAATTTGCTACGACTTTGACTAAAATATGTTTATTGAGTAAACGGACATGTACTTTTTTGTACTTTTTTGTGTGTTTTTTTTTAAATTTTTTCTAACTCACTACAAAAAATTTCAAAGTTTGAGAAATCTACTTCATTCTGGATAGTAAACTTATACTTGTCTGAAAATTTATGAACGAATTAATCGATGACAATTAAAAAAAAAATATTTATAATTTTGGAAATTATGATTCCAGTAAAGTTGAGCTTTGTCGAATCCGATTCGGCTGGGCAGCGTTCGGGAAGCTGTGTGCGCGGTGTTTTCTCGCCCAATATACCACACTGTTTCAAGACGAAAGTCTATGACCAGTGCATGTATGTGTAATGCAGTGCAAGTGATGACATAAGACTCCGAAACGTGGTCGCTTACAAAGGACCTCATTAGAAGGCTTAAAGTCGCTCAAACGGCAATGGAAAGGGCTATGCTCGGAGTTTCCTTGCGTGATCACATCAGAAATGAAGATATCCGCAGGAGAACCAAGGTTATAGACATAGCCCGAAGAATCGCCAAACTTAAGTAGCAGTGGGCAGGGCACATTGCTCGCAGAACAGATGGTCGATGGGGACGAAAGGTTCTGGAATGGCGACCACGTACCGGAAGACGCAGCGTTGGAAGGCCTCCCACAAGGTGGACCGATGACCTGGTGAGGGTCGCGGGAATCCGATGGATGCGAGACGCACAGGACCGGTCATTATGGCGACACTTAGGGGAGGCCTATGTCCAACAGTGGACGTCTTTCTGCTGAAATAATGATGATGATGATAGATAAGCTTAAAGTTTCCAGCATAACGTGGCAGTTTACTTACTCACACTAAATATATGACACGATGTAGGTACAAATTATATACAGAGAGACACTTCCTTGTTTAATGAGCTTGATATAAGAGTATAATATTGCCCACTTTTTTCACGTTTTAGTAAAATCAACTCATTTTTTCCGACAAGGTGGGTGTGCGTACGCGCAGCGGAATGTTGTTGAATTTAAAGATTTTAATTATGCAGATATTTAGTGTATGACGTCGTATAATTGTGTATGGTAAAAAAAAATTTGTGCACGCAACCATTGTGGAGAAATTCACCAAAAACTGATTCCGCTGGGCGAACGTTGTCCTGGCGGAACTTTTTTTAATCCATAGACTTTAGAAGAAAAGAGATGTGTCCAAAAATTAGTGTGTATTTGTGTGTAATTGTGTATGTATGAATAAAACTAGTGCCTGCATAAACTTCGGAGAAATTCAAGTTTCCGCTACGCGAACGTTTGGCCATTAGCTAGTTTTCATATAAGGCGCTTACATAGAGAACTGTAGATTTTTACATACGTTGTTCTGAATTTGTTTATATTTGTTTAAAAAACAGATTTAGAAAAAATCGTAGGGCTTAAAAGATAAAAATATAAACGTAAAATACGCTTATTAGGTCTTAGTTCTTAAAGTATGCACTTTGGGGTCTAGATTTTCACGTTTATACAAACCTTGTAAGTGTCTGCAACATGTTGCCAAGTATCAATGATGTTCCGTTAGTAACTAAAGAGTTATAGGACAAATTTACCATGAACAGATCACTGTTTACAAAGCAGTCAAATATCACGACGTTCTGAAGGAATTGCATGGTAATATGTATGTCAATAATTAGTGTATTCATTCAACTATTCTTATGCAAAATTTCATGTCATTAAATTCAGTAATTAAAGAAAAACAATTATAATACTGACGAAGCATCGAAAACCTACATAACCCGACCAAGTTCGGATGGCTACCAAAAAGCGGCCGTGCAATATATTTAGGTAACATCCCAAAATTTACAGTATAATACCGGTATTGAATTGGTATAGGTGATAACACAATAAAATTGTTGTTTCGATATAATTTATAGGTCATTTATTTTGATTGAGATTGAGGGAGCACAAGTCATTAATGTAAATAAGGAAGAGCGTCCTCGGCCCAACGCTCTTCCTTATTTACATTAATGACTTGTGCTCCCTCAATCTTCCATCTGCCAATATATTTACTTATGCTGATGACACGGCCATTATAGTACATGGGAAGAGCTGGGCTGAGGTGAAAAATAATGCTGAAGAATCTCTGCAAAGTGTCACACAATGGCTTAGTGAAAATTTACTAACCCTGAACCTACAAAAAACAAATTACATTCCGTTCTCTATTCTTACTAGTACGAAACCCCCAAACTTATACTCAATTAGAGCTCACACCTGTCGGAACACCTTGATCTGCTCCTGCTTAGCGCTCCCCTCAGTAACATCTGTCAAATATTTGGGCGTGATGATCGATGATGGATTGAAATGGGATAAGCATATAGAGTCTACTGCCAGTAAAGTCAGAAAAACCATTCACCTCTTCAAGTCATTGCGAAACTCTGCTGACTTAGAGACTTTAAAAATGGTCTACTCTGCACTTTGTCAGTCCATCATTGGTTATTGTATTCTGGCTTGGGGTGGATCGGCCAAAACTAAATTCCTCGAGTTGGAGCGTGCACAAAGGGCAGTACTTAAGGTTATGCTAAAAAAGCCCTTTCGCTATCCGACTTATCAGCTTTACACCGAGCTCAAACTTTTAACTGTTAGACAGCTATTTGTACTTAGAACCACTCTCTGGAAACATAACCAAGTACCACCCCCAGACTTAAATAAACGGGGTCAAAGAATAATTTGCCCAACCCCGACTCATAGAACCACCTTCGCTAGAAGGCAGCTGTATGTGTTGAGTTCTCTAGTTTACAAAAATATTAATACAACCACACAAATAGCAAGGTTAAATAAACATGAAGTGAAGGCTAAGGTGCAGAACATGTTGTATCTCCTGAACTACGCTCAAACTGAGAAACTACTAATCACTCTCTCATAATTCTTAACATTCCATACAAAACGCGCAATACAGTTACTGATATCTTTAGTATGGTGGAAAGCACTTAGATCGTACCCACACAGACTCAGTCTTTCGGCACCATCATTCATACACACACTCACACATACAGACACACACACACACAGACACTCACCCCACACACACTCACACATCATTAACACGATTCTCAGTCACACACACAGAATCAACCACACAGTCATTTTACTTTTAATTTAATTTAGCTTTGAATTCAACCTTTTGCTTTTATTTTGTTAAATTATTTTTTTACTATGTACCTACCTAATAATATATACTTTAGTGCAATATCAGCTTACCAGCTTTAAAATTCCTATATATGGGTTTATAGTGTCCAAGTAGCAGTAGAACACTGACTCCTAAGACACAGGAAATCCTAGTTTAGGAGTCAGGGTGTCAACTTTAGTGCGCCTTTAATTATTGTAACTTATCTGATATTAAGCATGTTGTAAGGATTTGTGTCAATAAAGTATTATTATTATTATTATTATTATTACTTACAAGGTTTGTATAAACGTGAAAATCTAGACCCCAAAGTGCATACTTTAAGAACTAAGACCTAATAAGCGTATTTTTACGTTTATATTTTTATCTTTTAAGCCCTACGATTTTTTCTAAATCTGTTTTTTAAACAAATATAAACAAATTCAAAACAACGTATGTAAAAATCTACAGTTCTCTATGTAAGCGCCTTATATGAAAACTAGCTAATGGCCAAACGTTCGCGTAGCGGAAACTTGAATTTCTCCGAAGTTTATGCATGCACTAGTTTTATTCATACATACACAATTACACACAAATACACACTAATTTTTGGACACATCTCTTTTCTTCTAAAGTCTATGGATTAAAAAAAGTTCCGCCAGGACAACGTTCGCCCAGCGGAATCAGTTTTTGGTGAATTTCTCCACAATGGTTGCGTGCACAAATTTTTTTTTACCATACACAATTATACGACGTCATACACTAAATATCTGCATAATTAAAATCTTTAAATTCAACAACATTCCGCTGCGCGTACGCACACACAAGGTGGTCTTTTAAAGGTACCTTTTCAGTGTATATTTTAAATATCGGTTTGAGATGCTATCTGACTAACTGTGATGGGTGCAGCAGTGCTATTCTCTAAGAAAACAGCCTTGAGAGCAGCGCTGGCCGCAGTGCAGAATAGCAATGCTGGTCGATCCGATCCAGGTAAGATCTGTAATTTTCAGATTTATTTATAAGTACATGTGCTATCGGACGGTTGAAGCAGTAACTTTCATCTATTTAACCACCACAACAGAAAAACTATAAAGACCTTCAAATTGACTGAGTAGCTTTCCACCGATAACAGCAGAAAATGGATGGCACTACCAAGTATTATCAAAACATTACCTTCAAAAACGTAAGCGTTTCTAGTAGTTTCAGTAACAGTTTGTGTTTATTATATTTGACTGTGACTACTAAGTATGACTCATGGGGATTAAGGCTATACTTGCGTAGTTGTTTCAATTGATGCATGAATTTGTAAGGAAATCTTTCATTTGTCAAGCGAGCGAGCAAGTACATGCATAATGCGGGGAAAAATAAGTCATAAAATTTTGCTTTAAACATATAATTCATAATGTATCTTCTATCGTATAAATATGTAAACTTAAAACTTCTATAGATTTATTATATTATAATAAATCTGTAGAAGTTTTTAGTTGAGCGCGCATTGCGTAAAATGTACGAAATCGATGTAGATAACTTTGATATATTAAAATTGTGTGTAACTTGATATATTACTAAGGCTTTGTTACATCGCAATCGGTAGACTATATCGACAGATATACTACATTCATTGACTGTTAGGCGGTACGAAGTTCACAGGGTCAGCTACTCAAATGAGCAGTCCGGCCTGACCGCAGACAAACTTTACGTTTGGGATCCTTGGTAGCTGATGGTGCACTACACCTGTTTTACCATGAGAGTTTAGCCTCTCCCATCAGCTATCTATAGATTTTATGCCATTTTATAGACATTGCCTGCAAAAATCTTACATTTCACTTCGGATCCCAGATTGTTATTCCCAGATCATACGCATTTTGATTCTACATACCTACATATGTCGTGGCCAGATCTTAGACATTGATCACTTCATGATATAGCCAAGTAAAACTGGCCAGATCATTATAGACGTTAAAGTTTGATGATATCAATCAATCCTTGTTTGGCCTATATTCTTTAGACCTTTTATAATCATAGAAATGCTACATCAATGATATGGCCAAACGAGGATTGACATATCATCAAATGTTAACGTTTAAACGATCTGGCAGGTTTTAGTTGGCCATATTATTATGAAGTGATCAATTCTAAGATCTGGCCACGACACATACATACGCTGTAACGTGTGTAAAGTTCACGTCCTGAAAGTACTACGTTCAGAAATCGGCTAGGTACTGAATCGATTTGTGCTATTTTTAAAATAGGTAACTTTTATATCTTAAAATAATGAAGAATTATTTTAGAATAAAAATATACCTATTTTCATAAATTCTTGGTAAAAGTTGATTACGTCACTATGTTTTTTGTGTGTACGTACGTAGATACCAATGCATCGGCATTGGTATTTGGTTGTCTACGCACTATGGGAATCCACGCATTACCGATGTAGTGTGTAGATTCCCATATCATTTGCCTACAATAGGATAATCAATTTCTTAAAAAAACACTATAAGTATAGAACTAGTTCATTTAGGTAAAAGTTCAGTACTTGAATTAAAATTCTAAGTATGGAAACTTAATTTTCTAGTTGCGGTGTTAGGGTGTGCATTATTCCATTAACATGTTGTCAAAAATCGGTTTTCTCTTTTTCGTAACACGCCTCTGCGGTAATGATCGATCAAAGAAAAGATGTTATACCATAACTTGAGAAAACTTGACTGGTCATGAGTTACTATGGGTAACTTGAAAGTCTTTAAATATTTGTACTTTGAACACAGGCCGAACTTGACATTAACGTTGAGTACTTGAAAACCATTGTAGTGACTCGTCATATTAGCAGCGATGTCAAAGACTGCTTTCTAAGTATTTATTAAAACAGTAGTATACCATTTGTTTTAAAAAGTTTTGTCGGATTGATCAAGCCATATTGTCCCATTGTTTTCAATGAGTCCTAGAGGCCCTTGGCTACAGCCCATTTAGATATAAGATAGATCCGGCCATGGTTTTATTGCGTTTCTCCTTCAGGAATGTATCAATAAACTATAGTAAGTATAACAATAACAATATTAGTATTACATGTATTAATTAATTCTCTTGGATCATAAATCCCCCTACGCCTAGTCTTATTTAAAGAATTGATAGTATTGTTTGTGGCACAACGCTCTCCAAAGCATTTGTTTGCACTCTTATGAATAACAAACTCATACAAGATGTCATCAGTGTCTCATGATAATAATATGCGTTTAATCTTATGTAGTAGATAATAAAATTAAAAGGTTTTTACAGTTGCGAAACTATAACGAGGAATGGGCAGGGTCTACAATCGATCGGGTGACGCCACGATTCAGGCAACGAGCCAAAAACCATAAAATTATGTTTTTTTGCGGGCTATGGAAAGGTTAAGGCCATGGCAAACATGGTACGCCAAATATCTAGATCATTTAGCTAACAGTGATGAATAATAACAAGCTAAAATTCCAAAAAAGCGATGCAATTATAAGGCAATTATCATGCTCCGTTCATGCTTCGTGTGGGGAGTCCATGAATGCAAATTGTCTAAAGAAAATAGCAGGTAATTGCTAAGTCTAACTTTAGAATATCTTGATAATTGTAAGACCTCAGTTTATTTTGTGTTCATTTATCCTCGCCTGCAGTACCTAATTATAACATTGCCGACCTTTCACAAAAGACTATTCTCGCTAGCTGTGGTAATTGTAAATAACAGTTCTCTACTGACGCCGATTAAATCTACAGTAATATTATAAAGACATAGTTTGTATTTTTTTTATTTTTTTGTTTGTAGGAGAATATCTCTGAAAGTACCTACTGGTCCGATTGCAAAAATTTTTTCACCGATAGAAAACTACTTTATTCCTCAGTGACATTGACATAGGCTATATTTTATGTGCGCGGACGATGCCGTGGGCAAAAGCCAGTACTTACTTCATATTTTAGATCTTACTAACATTCAAGAACTCTTAACATTTTTTTTTACTTTAAATAGACTACCTTCTTATTTTCTTACAGGTATCGTAATTACTATATTAAAATATTAATAACCTTTTGACGTGCGTAATTAGAGACACAATAGTAAGACAATGGCTTGCGGACGCCGGCTACCGCCTGAGCGTTAATGAAATAAAAGATATTCGACATTACACTTTTTTTAAATAGGTACCTATACAGGAAGTTGTATAATATTTAATAAGTAAGCTTAGCCTTAGCAACTTCCAATATTAATCATTCAGTTTACGCAATTAATTATTATTCTGAACTCGACTCCCTCTCTCTTTCAAAGTTGGTTTGCCATGCCACACAAATAATTGTAATTATTTGTGTATGTAGTTCAAATCAAATATATACCAAACGATGAAAATAGAAACAAATATGTCCATTGTCTACGCTAACTAAACAGGATAAAATAACCAAAATTACATCACTGTTAAAAAAATTATTAAAATTATCTAGTCTACAAAGTTTTACCCAATGGTCATATCTGTTGCATTCTAAGTTGTGTGTCATAATATTTGAAGGCTTATTTTAAATTTGATAGTAGAAAAATTCTGCCACGTCAAAATTTTCAGTTAGGTACATAGATCTAAGTAAAATTTCTCGAAAATTGTACTCGGTAAGAAAAATATATAACATTTAAAAAATAATATTCTCATAGTTATTATCTGTACATGTAACTACATATTTTAACTGTGTTATATTTTTTTTTTTAATTGTAGCAGTCTTTTGAGCTTGATTCACTCATCATATAACTCTCACACTCAACAGCTGAAATAGTTAAGATATATACTAATTTAGTTTATTTAGGTATTTTTTCAGCATGCAATCCAGGTGAATACGAGCCAAAAACATAAAAAAAAGTCCGCTGATGTATTTAAACAACGTAACATATGTATTTTTATGCATTTTTATGATTTTTAAGGTCAAAAATCTCAAAAATGTACAAAGTGTCATTGTACATTCATGTCTCAAAGTACGTAATCAAAAGTTTTTAAATACGGAATCACATTTGGTACCTATGATGCATTAATTAATAAACCCCAATAGCCGCACTCTATTGCATTTTGACTGTAGATCAGTGTTATTATCGGGTCGATTTTAACATGAGATAAAAATAAATAAATGTCAGAAGTAAATTTAATTAATCTCACTTTTCCCATTGACATCGATGTGGATGAATTTTTTGATGCCCATTATGTTTCTTTTTTACCCGTTGTAAATATTATTATTTTTAGTTTGTATATATATACCTTTTAAGTTATAATATTTATTAGTTTAGAAATTTGTAAGTAGTTACATAGTTGTGTCAAAATAAAACTCAAAATCTCACTTTGTTTTGCTGATTATATCTTTTTCTTGTAACTTCCTGTACACGAAAGTCCACGGATCTTCAAAATTTTTCGGATGCATTTTCACAAATAACAATCACTGCTATTGTCCTTTCACTTAAGTAAGTACACCCTGTGTCTTAACACAGTTTTCAAATAAGTCAAATAAGTATAATAAAAAATAATACTCCACAAAATAAAAATTTTCCTATACAGCGCGGTAACGATTTTTCAGGCTGCGGACAGCGCGAAGTGTCAGCGACTGCCTGCCTGTATTACAATGCCGTAAGCTTTGTTTGTAGGAGGTTTACCTACTCCAGTTTTTTAGAGTTACAAGGCTGTTATATGGAAACCATTTTTTGTAGAGTCAATTGTTAAGTAGATAGTGCGTTTCAAATTAAATTCTCACGTCAACGGTAATTTTTTGGGTATTGATAGAAAAACTCGTACAAAGCCGGTTTTAACAGAAAATATTCAGCTCCAAAATTTTTAATTGCTGTGACTTGTAATTAAATAATATTAAATCCTGCTTATTAATTTTATGGTGAATAAAATAATTGTCAAGAATTTTTGCTTAGGACTTGATACGGAACTGCATGAAAAATATTTATATAGCCATTAGTGAAACTGGAAGGAGGATTTTTCTATTCAAGTTTTTGCTATATAATTATTACGTTAGAAAAATCCCTCAGAACAATAGAGTCATTATATATAAGTTAGTGTCAGGTACTGAGGGATTAAATTAAACACTTAATTTAATATTCTTGCAAGCAATGAATAAAAGCGTTAGCGGGAATATTATCTCAAGTAGGAAACCCGCATTATCATTAGCATATTAATTCAAATGTGTAAAATCCAAAATGCTTACCATGATACTTGGTATTTTAATTAGCATCGTCATTTTTTTCTTTGGTTCTTACAAAGATCCCAATATGAGCATGGTGTTTCCGATATCAGGATGAATGAACTAGTTGGTTAGTCAGTCTTTCGCACTATGGCATTGCTGGAAAGAAGACGGTAAGTATAGGTAAGACTTTTTCAGCGGGACTGTAATTATGATGGTCAAAAAGTATGCTGATTCTCAGCCTAATTTGGATAAATGACTAGATTGATTTCAATAATTTCCTGACTGTTGTTGCTCAGTTTATGTCAAAATCTTGTTTCCAGTTGATTAACTGTAGTGCGCTTCTTTAAAATTTAAACGGTTCCACCAAATTACCCATGACTTTTAAGTGTAGTTATTCCCCATTTTAACCCTCTACGACTGACGTGGTATAAAAACCCACTCCTATTCCTTCGTTGCATACCAGGCCTTTCATACCAGGGCCGAATCTTCCTTTCAGAATCAGACCATTGGCCCCAGTAGGCTTCGACCCTGCTGGGCCCCTATAGTTGCTGACATCTTCTTGAGGCGCGCGTGGAACACTACGCGCTGTCGACGACTCCAGATGGTTACCGGATGGTCGGACGGCGAGCTACCCAATGCTCGCCATCCGCGAGCCCGCGCCTACGATGGCCGGAAATCGGGATCGGAATCCCGGCGGCTGGGTCGCGAGGCCCATTGCGTCGCACGTGCACTTGCGACCTCCTCCTTTGCTAGTATTACTGCTTCGCAGAAGGAGGCGACCGCCTGCCACTCCTCCTCGCTCCGGACCATGGCCTATACCAAGTCCCGGCGCGAGAGATTGCCACCGCCGATCGCCCCCACGAGGACACGGCGGAGTTCTGCCCAGGCAGGGCACACCTCCACCATATGCTCCACCGTGTCCTCCGGGCGGTCCACACAATGGTGACACCCGGGCGTTTCTTCCGCACGAATCCGGTGCATGAACCACCCGAACTTACCATGTCCAGTGTCCCTTCTACCGTTAGTTGGGAACCCGGTGGTGGCGCGTTCCGAGGGCTGTGGAAGCACATGGCCTTGGACTTGTGCAATGCCTCAAGTCCTAATTCCTGGATCCTCTGCACGACTGTCACAACCCTCCGTGTCTCTAGTTCGACCGCCCACGACTCTCCCTACGCCAGGACCAGCGGACCAGGCTGACCCCGTCAGGGAGGTCGCCGCGCAGCACGTAGTCGTACCCGATGTTCCACAAGGGCGGTCCTAGTACCGATCCCTGCGGAACACCGCACGACATCTCTCGCCGTTTCCACTCTCCCTGGTGACCAGGGTAGATAATGTACCAGTCCGACAAATAGGCCTCGACCACACGACAGAGGTAGCCGGGCACCCGGTGATACCGGAGTGCCCTCCCAATGCTACTCCAAGGCAGGTAATTAAAGGCGTTGGCGATGTCCAGAGACACCACCAAGACCCACCTGCCTTGGGACACCGCATCCCCCGTCGTGAGAGCTCGCACGCGCATGATGGCGTCCACCGTGGAGCGCCCCCTGCGAAAGCCGAACTGGCCGTCCGCCAGATTCAAAACTGCAGCTAAAGCAAACAAGTTCTTTCCTATAACAAGTCTAGAATTAAGTGCCTTTCCCTCAGGCGATACGATATAAAACTGTCATTGCCTGTCACTGAGATTGAATAGTATAATACTACCTGTTTCATGTTTATAGTAATCTATACTTGTAATTGCAAAAATAAATGTATTGGATACTTGATTACTAGATAGTGAGCTAGGCCATAGATAGATGCGTACTGTTGTGAATAAAGAGTTGAATTTGAACTTCATAAAAAGAAAAATTACGGAGTGTTTGAAGACTGCAATTGCCATGTCTAATGAGACAATTAGTTTTAGCGGCGTTCAGCATATACGAGAATAATATATACTACATCCTGTGACTATGAAATTATTAGAATTACATAAGTACAGTATTTATAACGGTGCAACCTTTAACTCTATTGTTCACTGCAGTTACTTTTAATATTAAGCCAACGGTCCTGAGGAAAAACAACATCAATCTTACTAAATAATGATATTTATATTCTTACGCTGACTCCCGGCATATGCAGAGAATTGAAGTAATAATACATAATGTGTGTCAATAGCCTAACAATGAGGAGGTATATGATCATTTTGAACAGTTGGCGACGTATGTGCAGTCCATGTAGGCAGATAATTTGCATTTGGCAGAATTGCTGTCATTGTTGTTCCGTGGTGATCGTACGCCGTGTTCTTGGAACTGTCATGGAACATATTAGGCTAAAGTAGATGCCTACGTACGCAATTAGCGTTGGTCATCTGTTTTTAAATGAATTGATGATCTCAAAACGTGAGTTAATTATGTTTTGTTCTATGAAGTAAATAAATTGCAATGTAAGTATGATTATAACAGATTTCCCTTACCTCTAAAACTCATTAAGGCAACGATGATTGATACACAATTTACCACAACATTTGCGATGCTTGATTGTTTATATGAAATTGATTTTTCTAGTAACATTCACTTGATTAAGTTAGATAATATAATAATTAAGTCAGGCATTTTAAGTCCGCCTTTGTACAATGTTTCATTAGTGCATAAAGTTTTAAATAAATAGGTACATAATTACGGTTTATAAGATCAAGACAGTATCCTGCCGGGCGGTAGCTAACAGGACTTAATGCCTCCATAACTCCACATAGAGACTGCAGGAGCAAAAGTGACGGAAATGACTGAATAGGGAGAAAAAAGTGATTAATGTAAAGCTTGCACCCAGTTATCATACCGTAAGCAAACATTTATGCAAGTATAACTGGTTGAGTTCCCACAGTTTCCTAGTACAGGGCTAGCCAGTTTTCAAAGTCAAATGTTTATTTGAAAGTAAATTGTCTTTATCAATAAATTATTTGCTTTTAACGATAAAGTGTGTGGTCACTAGTTGGGCATGGACAAAGAACATAGTCATTTTGAGTACATACAATGAATCATTCTTGATCCAACAGAATGAGATGTTTAACTGGATTCTGATGAGACTAGTCTGTATGAGCGCGTTCGTGTGTAACGAAGATTCCGCACATTTATTAAATGCATGTGTTGCTCGTTTGCAGCTACCGTTACTCATATCAATTAAGGATTCTATTTAACTATTTTTCAACAAGTAGGGAGACGGCAACCCAGTGCCTCTCGGTGGCCTCACTGCAGATGTGAATGGCATACGTTTTTTTCTTCCAATCCACCCAATGTCACGCGTCACTCTATCACTAACTCCCTTTTCTTTCATATCACTTTTCACACAATCTATCCATCTTTTCTTCGGTCATCTTTCATAACTCTTTTAGTAACATGCGTTTCATCCCTCCTCTTCACATGACCATAATTATAATAGAACGCTACTGAGAACCTAAGGTTTCATCCATGTGAAAATAAGTTATGTTAGACAGCTCTGGGATCTTGGTCTATCAACTATATACGTACATTTATACACGATCTGTCATTTCAAATTCATTTCCTTTCTAGCCGTATCATCGTCTACAGAATACATCCATCGTTTCTTTAACCTTTCTTCCTCGAACACATCAACATTATAGAAACATCCTCACTCATACTTAAAATGTTCCTCACGACGATGTACCTATTCCCTTCATTCCTATACAGCGCATTTACCAATGACAAACGGATTTCCACACAAATTCTCCGTCACTAGCTTCTGGTGCAGGTAAGTAGGTACTTTACTACAAAACTAGTAATAGTTTAGGAAAGTGGTATGGTTATAAAGGATATAAAAGCAGAGATGATGGGTAATAGAGATCTATCATACTAAATCTCAGCTGCTATCTCCTGTCACGCCTTATTAACCGCCACACAATACATACTTTCATAGTTTCTGTTATCAGTTTCGTCAGTTTTGAACCATCCACATTCGTAATTTTCCTCACGACGTTAGTGTTCCCTTCAGCGTCCGCAGTCATGCCCATACCAATGACGAACCGATTACAAAACAACTTCTCGGGCAGTTGCTTCCAGTTAATTTCTCAAATTATACATATTACTATAGTTCATGTCTATTAGCACCATTTCCTAATGAAGGTTATAAAAACTTTACCACATTCAATTACATCCATAAAGTTTATGTTACTGGGTTCTCTTTTAGTTATGTACTATCTATTACAATTATTAGTTACCATTTTAATTTGGTTGTAAATGATAATGTACGTAAATAAATAATGTCTGGGTATGTGATACTGAACTTTGACTTCTTTCACCACTCATTATATAAATAGACTAACTGGCGGAAAAAATCATTCAAAATATAATTTTACTGGATTAGATTAATAAAAATGGATATTTAGTTATAAATTGCGTCATATTTTTTGCATAGAAACCGTTATATAAACAGAAAATGATTATGAGGATAATATTGACGATCCATCTATCTATTCAAATTTAAAAATATGTTCTCCTATAAAATCATGTTTTTTTGAGATAATTATGTCATCGTTGTCGCTAATATAATAATCATTTTATTTCGGGTGGACTCATAGAAATCTTAAGCTAGTACCATTTTTTTTTTACATTTTATTATTATCGGGTTCTTTTTTATTTCGTAGCGTTGTAGCCATAGCCGATATAGGAGTACGCGTCTCACGGAATTTTAGTGAAACACATCCTCCAGTTTACAAAAAAAAAAAAAATATAATAAACAATAACTGTATATTGAATCCTTAAAACGGTGTTTCCTTTGTATATATATAATACATAGGTACTTATGACTCAACTGAATTATCAACAAGTTCTTGGTTTAATTCAACCGCCTTCTTATATCCGAATGACACAGTAACATAGGAAATGCTATAATAACCAACAATAGTTGCTTGCTACTTGAGCGCACATTGGTGTTACACAACCTCGCGGTAATGTGTACGAAGTACCTGTTCACAATTGTGTGGATGACCAAAACCAAGGTCGGGCTTACTCAGCAAACATGGTAAATGCTTTAGTTAATAATGTTTTAACTTTTCTACTTTATAATACGTAAAGCAAGGCTGGTAGCAGCCAACTAAATTAAAGAAAGAAATGGGGTTGCGTATCCGTGTAGATAAAAAAATACAACAATAATATATAATTAAATAATAACCAAAACCCCTCATTAATAAAGAATTAAAAAAAGAAAGAAAGAACAGTTATTATTGCCTTATTAATAATGTCACCATCATGTGAAAATATTTTTTTTTGGTAACGTCTGAAATTCCTAAGTACCGAGGGGGAACCCTTTGACCAACGGGAACGAGAACGGGTTTTTAACAATACGTAACTTTTCTTTTCTTATTCTTATGTATGTTATGCTGTGCATTGTTCAAGTTTCTCATGGAAAATCCAAATATTCCTATCGTGATTTAGGGACTGACCGCGCCATCTGGTGAGTTGTGTCCGAACTTGTATTAATTTCAGCGTAGAGGCGTTCCTCTCTTTTCCGACAGGGGCGCTAGCAAAGCGCATTGCTTTTTTAGCAATAATTAATTAATCGTAGCCGTATTATTGTAATTATCATTGTCTGATGTTTTTTTTTTGCAATATAGGTATTATTCTATAACTAGACTAATTCTGGCAATTTGCTTTTGCCAATTTGAGTGCAAAGTTTTTATTTTTAACCGACTTCAAAAAAAAGGAGGAGGTTATCAATTCGGTTGTATTTTTAATTTATCATTTTTTTTTTATGTTTGTTACCTCAGAACTCCGTCGTTTATGGACCGATTTGCAAAAATTTTTTTCCCTTTATAGGATATGCTTCCAGATTGGTCCCATTTTTTTCAAAATCCAGTTCTGATGATGGAATCCATGAGGAATCGAGGGAACTCCTCAAAAATTATAGGTAACCCTATGGTAATTTTAGTATTTTCATCAAGAACTTAAGCATTTACAGTCAAAAAGTAACATTTGATGAAGTGGAACTGATGAAGAAGACCAGAAATGGTCAACGAAACTTCATACTCAAATAGATATCACAATGAAGATATACATAGTTAAGCGACTATGACAATACAAATAAATGAATGATTCTGAATAGTTACGTTGAAAATGGTATCATCGAAGTGATCTAATGATGATGATGGAGCCGGAAGGTAGGCACTGGAACTCCGTAATTAATCAATGTAACCTAGCCGTGTTTGGACTTATTAGAATTGTCATGAGATGCACTTTGGCTATAAGGTACTATCGAACTGATCTGATGATGGAGCCGGAAGGTAGGCACAGGAACTCCGTAATTAATCAATGTATCCTAGCCGTGTTTGGGCTTATTAGAATTGTCGTGAGATGCTCTTTGGCTATAAGGTACTATCGAACTGATCGGAGCCGGAAGGAGGAAGGTAGACACAGGAACTTTATAATAAAACAATGAAACCTAGCAGTATTTGGGTTAATTGGAATTGTCATGAGAAATAGGCACTCTGTTTATAAGGGTATCGCAACTAAAAAGTGTGAAATAAAAACTTTTTAGAAAAAAAAAATAACCGACTTCACTAAAAAAAAAACACTAAAAGGATCAAAATAACTTTAATTTCAGAAGTCGGTGTTAAATAAGAAACAAACAATACCGAGAAACACCGACTTCCGAAATTAAAGTTATTTTGATCCTTTTAGTGTTTTTTTTTTTAGTGAAGTCGGTTATTTTTTTTTTCTAAAAAGTTTTTATTTTAGTTAGTATAGGGGTAGAGATACTTACATAAGTAGGTACTCAACCACATCATTTCTTTTATCTAATGAAGACAAGTGGTTTATAAAATCGTCTAATACTAAACTATTCTGAAACAAAATTAATATTATAAAAATAAATATTCATAGCTAGAAAACCAAACCGTTAATTTAAATTTTAAAAAAAATCAGTTTATTATTGCACCATTTAATAGCGTCGCTAATAAGAATCAAGTTTTAGGAAGTAATTGGCATGGCATTTTTTATTATTTTACAGAAAAAATCATTTAATACTTATGCTAATTTTATTTTTATAAATACCACGAACTCCCCTGCTTGAGTAGCTACACGATTTTACTCCAATTATGTAAGTATGTACAATGAAATAAAGTGGATGTTTGCCGCAACACTAACTATCAATATCCCTTTACCGTTTTAAATGGTTATAAAAGAGATATTAAAAGAGATATATTAATCTTTTTAATTAAACACGTAGCGATATATCATTACTGGCCATTTATTATCAATACTTAATTGCGTTTTAAATAAATGCCTTTAATTTCACACTACAGAATCATCTTAATTTTTTTATAGACCTTTCATGAAACCAGCCATGAATATTTAAAAACGACAGTCCTAACAGTAAACTATGTTTAATTATGTGAAGAGGAGGATTAAAACTAATTAGTCTAACTAACTGTACTGTATAAACAAACAAGTTACAGCATAGCCATTAAGCGTTGCATTAGTAAGCTAGGTAAGTATTTTCTCATTCAATTATTTTAAAAGCTTGCATGCCATAGTACCTACCTATTAGAGGTTTGCACCGGAGCGGAATTTTGCGTACCGGTTAAATTCACCGGTGATTTGGCGATCTCCGGTGATTCACCGGTATTCTCCGGTTAATGCGTTGGAATTATAAGCATAGGATAAAAACGATATTGTTTGTTATATGGGTTTGCTAATAAAGAAAAAAACAGTGTTCATTCATTTCTTTTAATAATTATTAGTTATAAATGGCATATATAAACTCAAAAAAAAAAAAAAATGTTCACTCCAGAAAATTATAGTTTTGATTTAAAAAACATAACATTTCGACTGCGTCATTGCGCAACATACTTCTCCTGAGGTTAAGAATGTAACCAGTTGCCGAGAATACTCTTTCCGATTTGACTGAAGTTGCAGGCACAGTTAAGTATTTGAAAGCTATTTCATCTAAAGGCTTAAGATGTTTGTTAAATTTCCAAAATTCCACCACATTATCCCAGTTATGATTTATATCTGAAAAATCTGTTTCCATGTACATTTTTAATATATTAATTGCCGCAGCTGACGATGTTCCTGAATAAAAAGTATTATTATTAGTTTTTAAAAATCCTAACAAACTGGGGCGATTTGATCCACTTGTACTTGGCATTTCTAAAGATTCTTCTGATGTATTTTGGGATGCTCGCCTTACCCTCAAAATATTATTTATTTCGGCTTTTATACCTTCTTTTGCAGCTATTTTATTTTCTAATAAACGAAAGCTATTTCTGAAAGTGGGATGCAAGATAGTGGAAAGCCGGCATACAGTCCGCGTTTCATAATTTAATAAGCGTTGGTTCATGCTATCTCTCAGACATTGCAAAAATGTTTCACCTACAACTGTAGATAATCTAGGTTCCAAACTTCTAATATTATCATAAAGTCCGTAAATAATAGGGATTATTAAACTGGATGTCGGGTATTGCTCCGCGCTTATCATTTGAGTCGCTTGCTCAAAAACATCCAGCAAAAGCACCACATCTTTTAAAGTTTTTTCCTCCTCTGGGGTGATGATGGGAGGTGCCTGAGGCAATTTTCGTTGTGCAGCGGTTAAGCTGTCAATTAATTTCAAAAGCCGATTAATCATATAATAAACACTATTCCAACGCGTCGGAACTTCTTGTATTAACTGCAATGGTGCAACATCAGGATTTCTTTCTTTTTGTTCTCTTTGAAGTGTTATTGTAGCAATGTTTGATTTCCTAAAGTATTTAACAATTTTTTTGCATTTTTCTATTAAGATGATTAGTTCAGGAACTTTTAGGGAATCCTCGACAACTAGGTTTAAGGTATGAGCAAAGCAAGGCATGCTTCTAATCCCTAGTAGTCTCGCCATTTTTATCATGTTGGCACCATTATCCGTCGTAATGCATACAATTTTATCTCGTATTTCCCATTCCGTTAAAATATCAAGAACAATATCTCTCAAATTTTCTGCTGTGTGTGATTCTTGTATGGCTTTAGTAGTCAATACACAACTTTGAAGTTTGTCCTTATAGAAAAAATGTGTAGTGATTGTAATGTAGGAGTCCATCGAAGTACTTGTCCAAATATCTGTGGTTAGTGATAAAAATACGGTTTCTGATAATATTAGTTTTAACTTTGCCTTAGCTTCGTGAAACAGTTGTGGTAATAACTCGTATCGAATGGTTCTTTTATCCGGAATTTTGTAGTTGGGATTAAGTAGCCGAACAAAACGTATAAATCCTTTATCACCTACAATTGAAAACGGTTGAAAATCCGTCGCAAGCATCAATGTCAGTGCTTGGTCCAGTTTTTTTGAATGTAGAACAGGACAAGTACTTACAGAAGATGTATTAGATGTACTGTCATTTTGATCAGCAGTAGTGTCTGTTCGTGCATTGCTCATAATATCTGGATGCTTCCTCTTTAAATGCGCTAGCATATTTGATGTCCCGCCACCAGTCGTTAGTACGAAAGAACATAATTTGCATCGTACTTTGTTACTTTCACCGTCTATCCTATCGAAATAACCTCTCGATTTTGATTGTGCTTTAGGCATTCTGGAAAAATCAATGAGAGATTTTCAATATAATTATTAATTGAAAATGATAATAGTATTGTGGGGTGCTCGCTCATCATCACGGACAAGATGTTTTGCACGCCACGAATCGAGCAATAAGAAAAATGCACTCACTTAAAAGCTGATGTTAGTCGTTTAAAAAACACACAGATAAACACGTTAAATCCTTAAAATTTACTTTTTAGGCTAAGCTAAGTTCTGCTAACTTACAATAAGTTGCACAAAATGTGAAGTGATCGCAAAGTACAAAATTACAGTTCCTATGACGTTATGTTGGCACTCCTGAGAAACATAAAAAATGGACCAATCGGGTTGGATGTACGCATAAACAATATACCATTAGGGGAATTCCCATTGGACAAGTTTTCATAGACAAATAAAATAGAAGCCCCTCTCGTTAGTGATTGTAAATGTTTATTCATTCATTTAACGAATAATTTACAGAAATTTACTTTTTTCTTGGGCATTAAGTCTTGAACTACACTAACTCTGACATTTTGGATACAAATACACACATTTTCCTTTGATATTTTTTTGGTGTTTGGCACGTTTTAATGGCGAGTGAAGGTAAAATAAGTTTTTATTATTTTAAATGACTTTTATTATCTTTTGCAGTATGTAAAGGACTCTGTCAATTTGTTTTAGATATGTTTGAACAATATGCACAAACGATGGAGTCGTCTTCAGATGATGAACCAGAGACTTGGTGTAATACAAACGCTTCAAAAAAACGGCAATCGTTGTCACCTATAATTAAAAGTGAAATAGGAACTCAAACCGAAAATATGGGGAATGATCATACACATTGCAACGAGTTATTTGGGAAATTAGTAGCAAGTGAAATGAATCATATACATGTACAGGCACGCTTTGATTTAATGTCCGAAATATTATGTCTTATACAAAAGAAGCAAATAAGAAAAAAATAGTTGAGAATAGCTGTAGTAGTGAATAGTTTCTTGTTTGATTATAAAATAAAAAACAATTGAATAATAAACCTTTCTTTTATTTAAATCAACTTTATTAAAAAAAACTGCACCAATAAAACCGGTGATCAATCGGTTTTTATTCGGTGTTGTATCCGAATAAATTCACCGGAAAATAACCGGTGATTCTCCGGTGCTCACTGCTCCGGTGCAAACCTCTACTACCTATTCTTCTTTGGCGTTTAGTGTTTTTCCTGAAGGGTCATGAACCATCAGTGATCCCTATCCCTAATTAGTCGTCAGCGGCCACGAATCTAAACTCTAGGCTGGCTGTTATTTAGAAGACTCAAACAAATGATTAGCATAAAACTGTTATGACTTGATATGTCACGTTTCAATAAAATAAACAGCTGGCACATGTTTCGCGATCGGGCGACCCGGTAATCTAAAAACTCTATCGCGTTAAGAGAATACAATTATAAATTATCTCATGAAGCATGCTTTCGCAGTAGTGCACATTTAAAAACAAACAACATGCCTACTTTGGTAACAGTTCCTAGATCGAAATTTTGTTGACTCGTGCTTGACCACTGTCTCACCTAATAGTAAGCGATGATGTGGTCGACGATGGAGCACGCTTGCCTAAAAGATTGAAGCTAATAAAAAACACAGATTCTGCCAGGGAATTCCATTCCTCAGCTGTACGCACAATGTTTATAAAATATAATTATGTTTTTAAGTTTTTATAATTATAGTGAAATACAGTCAGGGAAATTAATCGTTTAACGCCTTAAGGTTGAATGTCACTTGCACATCCTTAAACGTATGTAGTTAGATTAAACCTTTGTAAAGTTAAATTTCCTGGAAAATTTTGTTATAAGTAGCAATCGATTAGTTTCCAACCTCGAACAGTTTAGTAAAGTAGAGCTCATTGGGCTTTTTTAAGGTTAGAAGACATCTATGACACATAATATGATTAAATACAATATCGTTTCATGCGTTGAGGTCGACGTAACTCCGCAATTTTTAACTGCGCAAATGATAATGATCAAGTCATCACCACTTAACTTCTATTAGATAAATTATAACAGACCACAAAAAGCTGTCAACTTACCTCCGGCTGTTGTTGTCTGTCGTCGGAGTTTGTTTCTTCCCACGCCATAACAGTAAACAATCGAAAGCCCCTTTTTTGAACGGTGGCTTTAACATTTTCCAGCGCTTTCTAAAGTCGATAGTCTTTGAACTTCCACTTTCACTAACTTCTGCTCTAAGGATATTCGGTTCTGAAACACCCTTTCTTAAATCACTAGCACTAATAGGTTTCTTAGTAACCTTTTCAAAGTTTAACGTCAACACCGATCCACTAGGGGGACATGTTTTTCTTTTTGATAGAGGAGTTGATGTAGCAAAAGATCTGTCTATGGATCTATCACATCCTAACCCACTGTCCGAGAACTCTGAAATGTCCGTAACACCTTCACAGATGCTGTGAAGTTTGGGTCTTCTGTTTGGTACGACTGTCTTTGCGTTTAATATACTATTTTGTTGAAAGTTTTTACTTTTCACGTTGTGGTGGACATCGACGAACGCTGTGACGTCCTCGCAGCTTTTGGTGTTGTACTTGGATAAGTTGAAGTAAGGTTGGTTTTCTTGCTTCGAGTCAGCTGCAACCTCCATTTCGCCGATACTCGTTAGGTTGTCCTCACTTTTAGATAGCACTTTAAGGTTTGATAATTTCTTAACCCTTGGTGGGCGTTTTGGGGAAGTCTCCGGCGAGAGACGCACCGAATAGGGTTCGTCCGCTCTCTTAGTGGGCTTCGAATACTTTGCGATAATTCTGTTTATTTCAGCGTTGTTCTTACGTCTATATGCGTGTCGTTTGAAGTTGAGTGGCTGTTGATAAGCGTCGGCTACGGTTGCTCCGGCGACCCTGGCTGACCTTTCGCGCCATTCGGCCACTTTGTCCTCTATCAGCCTCTGCAGCTCGAGTGCGCGCATCATCGGCCCTATCTCTGGCATTTTTATAATAGGTATTTCTAACTCTTTTAATAAGGACTACTTTATTTGGCGAACTCTTTGGTAATTATCACAAAGCTAATGTTGCGTTTCATTAAACTGCATAATTCTGAAACAAAACATAAAAAATCTAAACAAATCGTTTCCCTTCAATCGCATATCTACGGAAACATATGCATTATAATGGACTCGGTCACGAAAGGTCTTCGCATTTCGACGTTCCTTCAATTAGTGCCCTAGTTAATCAACAGCTTTAATTAGATGTGAAGAAGCCCTTTAAATATCATAATGACACAATGGTACTATGATTACAATGTGTGCTGTTCGTTGATCGAGTTTGAAGTACCGATCACAATATTTGGTATCCACACAAATTAGTAATATACGATATAATACGTCTATTAATCGCGTTCAAGATGTTTATAAGTTGCTACTAGGTTAATACGTAGGTACCTATCTGATCAATTCATGTCAAGAAGTCCTACTTAGATGAATACCAATTCTTGCTCATAAAGACCATGATGGATATCCATAGATATTTTTTTTAACATAGCATATTCATAGTTTTTTTATCATATAAGTATATGTCGTGACCATATCATGAAGTGATCAATTTTAATTTATTTTTTGGTACCACGCAATTGCACTTTATATAATGTATAAATTAATTCGGAAAGCTGTCAACAAGTAAGAGCAGTGTTCTACTGGCAGTCTACTTGATACAAGCTGGTTGTTTTGTCTAATTTAAGAGCGCCTTTAATAATCATAGGAAGTAGGCTAAAGATAAAGTTACCTAACACATTTAATAAACTAAATCCAAACAAAGAAAACAAGATAGCGCCTATAACAATTTTGTGGGTTAGCAGAGACCCGGAGACACACAAACATAACGACTTTATAGGTATCTAACTGCCAATTTGAGAGGAAATGCCAACCGCGATTTCTAACGTCCTTCCGAAAATGTGCACCTAACCTCTAGGTACATCCTATCACCGGCAATGGGCTATTACAGACAAAGTATCTATAATACAGGAACTGTGTCCGAACTATCGAATCTTTATCGCAGGAATCTTGATAAGATCTAACCATTCATATTTGTTTGGCAATATTTCAAGGTAGATTTCAGCTACAGGTGTTTTCTATATTATTATTATTAGCGGGGCCATTGGTTACTACTAAAATTCTTTAGGTTTTGATACGAAAATCTAGTAGTTAAAAAAAGAGTTAAAAACACTTATCTATGGTACCTACTAATAATTGTTGATATACCTACGCAATAATCTCAGGAACTACTTGTTCGAATTGAAAATTTATTTTAGTGTTGGATAGCCCATTTATCGAAGAAAGCTATAGATTGTATATCATAACGCTAGGGTCAATAGGAGCGAAGCAATAACCACAGACGCTGGTGACACTGCGGGGGACACTAGTGTAGACATAAATTATACCAGTAAGATCTATGTAAGATCATGCTTGCTTGGACTACCGAATTCAGCAGTAGGCAATCAATTACTGACTAACATAGACTAGTATCAACAATTTAAAAATAGTACTCACATACGCACATAAAATTTTTTTTACACACGTCACTGTTATTCGAGTTGAATTATTTTGTAAGCGATCAATATAATCGAATCATTTGGATGAATGGGCCACAGGTTTACTGAATTTAACGGGAGGTACAGTCGCGAATACAACGTGTTTGACAATAACACTCCAGTTTTTTTACTAAACATTCCAAACAATGCATGTAAAGGTAAACTGATAACAGATAACATGTATCGCATGAGAGAGCAGAGATAAATTCGATTATTTACGAAGACATGTCAGTACACTTTGTTACTTTAAAAGTTCAAGTATTTTGAAATGGTTTTCAAAGACCACAATAGAGCACAATCGTAATCTAACAGTGTGTATTGTGTAAAAGCAGACTGTATAATGTTATCCGTCATTACGTAATTTTGTTCTCGGCAGCTGAGTATGTAGGTCTTACCTATACGCGTTTCGAAATTCTAATCAGTCTTTATAAACACCATAGATATTTTGGAATTCTTCATACAAGGTAAACTAGACAAGCTAGTTACATTTCTGGACTGCCTGATTTATGTTTGTGTAAGTTCGAATGTTGGTTGTAAAGGCAAAGAAAAATTAACAAGTCGGCATGATAAGACAAAGCACGCAAGAAAACAAAAGAAAATGAAATCATAAACTTACATAGTAGAGCTTATAAATCAAGTAGTCGAAAATTAAACTTTAATTGAAACAACACTGATCACTGAAAATCGTCGATTTTCCCACGAGTCATTAGGATCGCTTAGACGTAGGGTGTTGAGTACACTGACTTAGTTTACACAATCCCGGCGGTGTTATGGTGCGTCAAGGCGCAAGGCGCAGGGCACACGTGTGGCGAGGGCACGTGCAGATTCCACAGTGAGCCGACCGTTCCAGGCGAATGCTCCTGCACTTGACTCAACCAGCAATAACCACGGACCGGCCCATCCTGCCTCCACCGCAACAATGGATTAAATAGAGCATCCACCATACGTACACTCTTATTATTGTGATTTATCATTACATCAGAAAATGCCGTCACTGTGCACACTACCGACATGTTTTCTTACTGATTAAGCGACGGGTGTTTCCTTTTAATTGTGGAAGTATTTTATAGTAATAATAAATAGAGCACACCTGTTATCGTATTAAGTGCCTAGCTAACTTTTACGCCACTGTTCACGTCACCATCACTAAATTTTGAATGGACCTGATTTGCACAACTTGAAATTCCAACTTACGGTACTAGGTCTTAAACCTGTGTTCCAGTTTCAAACACCATGGACTAGCTAATTGCCATTATCTGTTTTCACGGGGCATTGTTCGTCGCTGCGGGCGTGACAACTGCTTCCGCCAAGTTCATTGTCGCACCGACGCCGGGCGCATGTCGTTGTCGCATTCGTGCCCCTCTGTGACCCCAACCTTATTTAATAGACTTTCAACCACGAACAAATCCGTAGTTATTGTTAGTATGTAATTTTTTTTATTATCCTATAATGGTCATGCCATAGATTTTTTTTTTTATTGATATAAACCAGTGCTTGACTGCGACCCCACGTAATGGTAAGCAGTGATGCAATCATTGATGGCGAGGCGCACTAGTTTATTAAGAGCTCTAGCCTTGAAGACACCTAAATTATAGTTGGACGGGAAGACCGCAGCAGGCAAATTGTTTCAGTCCTTCGATATACGCGGTATAAACGACGATGCGAAACGCTTAGTCCGGACCGTTGAAGTTTCAACAACGTAAGGGTGGATACTCGCCGTACGTCGGGTTGTCCGATGGTAGAAATGAGATGGCGGAATCAAGTCATGCAATTCCCGCGCACACTCCCCAAAATGCAACCTGTAAAATACCGATAGGCTGGCTACCCTGCGCCTGTGCTCGAGGCTTTCTAGATTGGACTTAACCAAATCTGGATCCCCAATTAGCCTCTTCACATGCCTTTCAACTGAGTCCAAAGCTGCCAGATAGCATTTTGCAGCACCAGCCCATATGTGACTGCAGTACTCCACACACGATCGGACCTGTGCTTTGTATAACATTAGAAACTGTCCCGGTGTGAAGTACCGTCGGACCTTTGCAAGAACGCCTAGTTTCCTAGCAACTAACTTGGCTTTGGACTCAAAGATAAAGATTTGAACAACGAGTGAACTATTTATGACTATTTAGTATACCTTCAGGCTGTCAGTCTGTCACGGGTAATTTCTAAACTCACTTCAAAAAAAAAAGGATGTTATAGTCTATGCGGGAATGTTCGAAAGAGTTACCGTGGCCCTGGGGCCTGGGCCGCAAAGGGCAACTGAAGGAACACAAGTAAGGTTTAGTCAGTAAAAGTCTGACATTCCCTCTTACGCCACCCAGGACGGAAGGAGTCATTTGATGACTTTCCGCATAAAAAGGTCCCTTTCTGAGGGAATAGGCTTGCTGTTATATTTTATCCTCACAGGCTAATTAAGGAATAGCGGACACATTTCTTATCTTGTATGTATGTAAACAGGGGCGCCGGCTTTTAGAAAATCTCATGGGTGCTCATGCTCATTTGATGACTCGAAAAAGTAACGAAGTTTTAGAAGAGAAATGCACACTGATCGACCGACAAATAAATAAAGGTCCTACTTACATACTGCGTACTTATAATGCGTAATAATAATAAATTTAGACAACATCACTTACATTGTCCTTGTCCCAAACTAAGGTTTTCCCTTGTACTATAGAAACCAGAAACAACGAAAGTACCACAAACACCCAGACCCAACACAAATATCTGTTTTATCAACAAACATTTGTGTTGGTGCGGGAATCGAACCTGCGACCCTTGCGTCTCCACTGGCGCTCTAAGCCACTGCGCTAAACAGGTCGTCGGGTAATGAAAAATCGCCCATCCCTAAAAGGCGATCACTGATCTGTTTCTTGATGTCTATTCTCAGGGGTGCTCGGCACCCACTGTTTATTTCTCATGGGTGCTCGAGCCCCCAAGCACCCACGGAGTCGGCGCCCCTGTATGTAAAGCCTTTCAAGCAGGAACATCTAAGTAGCTGTTAGACTAGTTCTACAAGATAGCGAGCGGATACGTCCCTTATAAAAATCTATGACTGCATGTTTGCAACCCACAATTTTACTAAACGCGCGGATACGGTTCAGACCGCGTGGTTCAGACTGATAGGTATGAACAAGGTATGAACCATAATTTTAATTAGGTCAAATTATAATGAGGATATTTTGATGATGCCTGTATCACGTCAACGCTTGATTAATTACAAGGTTACCACGTTATTAACCACTTGGAAAATAAAAAATTTGATAGCACTAATAATAAAAATGGAACAACGGAACAATTTTACCAACAAAAAAAAATAAGTTAAAAATAGATGATAGTCACTCCTGTATTCCATGAAAAGGTGGGAGGCAATCTACATTTGGATCAAAGGATAGACAACGAAGGAACATATTATATCCTAGGATTCAAACTCCAAGGCCGCAGGATTTGTCCTCTTTGAGTGGCTGGGGCGAGGAGGAATGACAGGCGGTCTCCTCCTTCTGCGAAGCAATAATGCTAGCGAAGGACGGCCGCACGCGTGAGGGAATGGACTTCCTCACACCCCAGCGACTCCGACTACCAGCCACGGTAAGCACGGGCTTGCGGATGACGAGCAATGGGTAGCTCGCCGTCCGGCCTTCCGATAACCGTTCTGACCGAGTCCAAGTCGTTGACAGTATGAGTTTACATGTGGATGGATGGAGAGGGAGAGGGAGACCAAAGAAAAGATGGATGGATTGTGTGAAGAGTGATATGAAAGAAAAGGAAGTTAGTGATAGTATGACGAGTGACAGGGCAGAATGGAAGAAAAAAACGTGTTGCGCCGACCCCAAATAACACGGGACAAGGGCAGGAAGATGATGATGAGATGATGCGCTACTTAAAGACTTGTCAGCAAACCGTAGGGGCCGATGCCCGGGATTTTCTGAAAAGGAAACCCGTTGTCCTAGAACGCAAAGGGCAGCTGAAGGACATAGATGTGATTTTAATCAAAGTCTGACACGCCCTCCTGCTCCACCCTAGAGCGCCAGTAATTATTGGATGATTTCACAACTCAGAAAAAAAACCAACTGAAGGAACTCGGGTTTTTTTTTTTTTTTATAGGTGGGAAAATCATCTTATGACAAATCTCGCTCTTGGGCGGAACGAGAGATAGTGTCAGACTTTTACTGACTAAAAACCCACTCCTGTTCCTTCGTTGCCTTCGTCCCAGGGCCCCGTTTTCGTTTTCACACTACCCATGGCCCCAGTAGGCTTCGACCCTGCTGGGCCCCTACGATTTGCTGACATCTCCCTGAGGCGCGCGCGGAACAATACGCGCCGTCGACGACTTGGGCTCGGTCCGGATGGTTACCGGACGGTCGGACGGCGGGCCACCCTTTGCCCGCCGTCCGCAAGCCCGCGCCTACGGTGGCCGGAAATCAGGATCGGAATCACGGCGGCGGCTGGGGCGTGAGGACCGTTGCCGTTGCCTCACGCGATCGGCCGCCTCTTTTGCCAGCATTACTGCTTCGCAGAAGGAGGCGACCGCCTGCCACTCCTCCTCGCTCCGGACCATGGCCTGTACCAAGGCCCGGCGCGAGAAATCGCCGCCGCCGATCGCCCCCACGAGGACACGGCGTTGCTCTTCCCAAGCGGGGCACACCTCCACCGTGTCCTCCGGGCGGTCCACACAGTGGCGACACCCGGGCGTCGCTTCCGCACGAATCCGGTGCAGGAACTTCCCGAACTTCCCGTGTTCGGTGAGAACCTGCGTCATGCGGAAGGTGAGGACGCCGTGAGGTCTTTCCAACCACGCCTTAAAGAAGGGACTTACCGCCATAATTGTGGCGTGCCCAGCACTGGGTCGCGACAGTCGCTGTCGCCATTTCTCCATGAGATCCCGCCGGAGCTCTGTCCGCCATGCTGCGACTTGTCGCCGCAGCGGAGTTTCGCCCCGGCGTTGCATCTCCATGCGCAGATCGTGCATGTGAGCAAGGCCTGTTGCTACCAGATCCCATGGTGGCTGTCCAGCAAGGAGGCTCGCCGCTTCGCGGGAAATCGTCCGGTATACTCGCACCATCCGTATGGCCATATTGGCCATGACCATGCATGCGTTCAGCCGGGCCGCCGGCTGCTTCCGCAGCGCCGGCGCCCATATCGGTGCGTCATAAAGGGCCATGGACCGAACGATTCCCGCGTAGAGCCTCCGGCAGGAGGCGTCTGGACCCCCAAGGTTGGGCAGGAGCCGCCCGAGGGCAGCCCCAGTCCGATTTAGTTTGGGAGCCAGACGTCGGAAGTGCAAGGAACTCGGGTGGGTTTAAGTCAGAAAATCTGTCACGCGCAGTGCTCATCATCTTCCTGCCCTTGTCCCGTGTTATTTGGGGTCGGCGCAACACGTTTTTTTCTTCCATTCTGCCCTGTCACTCGTCATACTATCACTAACTTCCTTTTCTTTCATATCACTCTTAACACAATCCATCCATCTTTTCTTTGGTCTCCCTCTCCCTCTCCATCCATCCACATGTAAACTCAACACGGTAGAAATTTTTTGATGATTTTTTCGAGTTTTTGAGATTGAAATCCACTATTGTGGTAGTCTGTCAAATAAAGCAAGCGATGAAGTTGTAAGCACGCCAAAGACGGTTTTTAAAAATGAAAGCAAACTATAATGCATTTTCTTTTTGCTCTACTTTTAATACATTAATAATCAAATTAAGAACTTACGATTGTGTGGTTTTCCTTTTGTGATTAGGTATTCATAGAGGTTTGCATTGTGTTGATAAACATATTTTAAACTTTTTACTGTGGTTGTAATGTATGGCTCCAAATAATTGTGATCATAACGGTTTTTTTTTTCGGGTGGGAAAATCATCTAATGACATCCCCCGGGTCTAGTCCGCACGGTTACCGGACGATCGGACGGCGAGCCACCCATTGCTCGCAGTCCGATGATCATAACGGTAAACTCTTTTCAAGATGTTGCTGAACCCTATTTTTTTTATATCTCTTTGCTCACACTAGGAACAACTCCTGTAGCGTGGGTCCATTTACAAACGTATAAACTCACTTAACTCACATACCCACACAAGACAGCCAGACCCAGAACAACTGTAGGCCATATAAATATTTGTTTCGAACGGAAATCGAACTAGCAATACGCAAAAAAAATGACAGATAAGTGTGCCTAGCGTCTAACATATGAGTTGACGATATCCAACCATTATTTTTGCTCAAAATTTCGTTTGTAAACATAGCATCAATGTCTTATAATGATACTTCAAAGTAAAACAATACATATTTCATTCTCCGTTTTTCAACAATACACTCGGCCTTAATACAATAATACGACAATATAAATCCCACATCCAAATCTCTTGCACCCGCACAGTCAGCGCACTGCCCTCACGAGCACGTGTCAATTGTCTGAATTGACTCGAATTAAGACACCACACAAAAACCTAAATATAGATGATTCAGTTGAAATAAGGATAAAGTCTCGGCAATTAATCAGACAAGTTCGTATATCATCAGTTATAATTGTCTAGAAAAAAAATTTGACGATGCTTCATTAACATTTTACGAATCATATTATGCGTAGTTTCGTGAGAGGCGGAATATAATCCTTAAAAAGGTAAAAATCGTATGAGGAAGGCAGTGAGCGAATTATAAAACCGGGAAGAACTACGCTTGCATTAGTTAACGCAATCCCGCAAGCCCGCAACCTATGCGGGCTTGCGGGATTGTCGAAGAGTTACCGCGGTCCTGAACCGCTAAGGGTAAATGAAGGTACACAGTTGGGTTTTAATCAGTAAAAGGCTGACACTCCCTCTCGCTCAAACCAGAGCAGGAGAAGTCATTTGATGGTTTTCCATCAAAAAAAGGATTATTAAAGGTGAACGCACATTTATCCGAGCCGAACGCGTCGAACGAATCAAAAGAAAAGAATTTTAGAATTCTTCATTCTGGAGTCCTTCCAGATTCGAACGATTCTACGCGGTTAGGTGTGCGGGGTTTTATAGAATTTCATAAAAAGAATTCTAAAATTCTTTTATTTCGATTCGTGCGACGCGTTCGGGTCGGATAAGTGTGCGTTCACCTTTATTAGTAAACCCAAATGAGATAAGTACCTACGAGAATATGTTTCCTTGTTAAGCTACATATAACGTCGGAAAAATGTCGAAAGGTTCTAGGCTAATCCTTTGTATTTACAGGTCTTCATAAGTTAAATGCCTAACCCTTCGGGAGATCCCTTTTCGAAATTAAATACGTTTAGTCCATCTCACCACAAAGTGGTTAGACTTACATGAATTAATTACAACTTCAGCTGTGCAAGTTGTGAAACAGTCCCTTTATATCAAGCGGTGACGAATCCCCGGGCGTCCCGGCAAAATTACAAACAAACAAATGCACAAATGTTTATTCCCGATAAATTGTGGTTTAGAAATTAAATCGATTGAAGTTTTTTTCCGATATTTTCGTAGAGCTGTGGTAATTCTGTGTCATAGAGTTGCTTATCGAACAACGCCTCTTAACTACTCTTAAGTCATATTGACAGTAGAGTGAAAAATTAACTAATTTACTGTAACAAACGTATTGGCGAGTAGTGACAATAATTAAAATCCTAGTCTGTGTTTGGATGCGGGCTTGCGGATGACCAGCAATGAGTAGCTCGCCGTCCGGTCGCGCGTCTGATAAGGACCAAGCCCGGGTCGATGGCGCGTTGTGTTCCACGCGCGCCTCAAAGACGTGTCAGCAAAATTGACAGGACCCGTTTGGGCCTAATACCTGTCAGGGTTGTGGGTTGTTCGAAGGAGTTACCGTAGCTTTCGAAAAAACGGCATCTGAAGGAACGCTGTGGGTTTTATTAGTCAGTAAAAGTCTGACACTCCCTCACGCTCCACTTAAAGCGGAAGAAGTTTGATGGTTTCCCACATAAAAAAGGCTAAATTTGGATGGTCGTATTAAGTGTACCTAATACGTAGATCGATCTACTCGTATGTCAAAGAATTTTATTCAATGCCCTTTAAAGGTAAAAACCGTAAATTTTTGACTTGCGTGGTGCTTTTCGATAAGGATTATTTAAATAGAACACTTAGTTCATTATTGCGGTGGATGCGAGACGCACAGAATCGGTTGTTGTGGAGACGCTTGGGGGAGGCCTATGCCCAACAGTGGACGTCTTTCGGCTGAAATGATAATTATGACTTAGTTCATTTATAATCCGCAAAGTTGTCTCACTCGCATCGAGGTCACCGCAACAAATCATAAATATGGACAAGGACATAACTTTCATACGCCACTTTCCCTACTCGGCAAATCGATCACCGGGTCCTGCGCATACCAATCGCGCTTCTAACGTCACCTAATTTTCTTTAATTGTCCAGAGACAAACAATGAAGCATCGCCGGTGGCATTACTATTCAGTCACTGTTTGCATACGGGACCGTGCGTAGCATTGTCAAGGCGTAGAGGTCTCGGTCTTTGATCCCAAACCCGATACAGAGAAAGTAGAATTTCACATAAATACCGAATTGCACAATTTGACAAATAAATTTTACGTGTTCAGGGTATTCAATTTTGATAATGTAAGGAGTTTTCCTTTTTTGGTTAATTCTTATGTCACGAAATACAATTATTTCATAGAAAACCAAGAACTAGACGTCATTTGCTTATGTAACATGCAAACATAACTAAATTTACAAAGGCTAGGCATAATACTAATTTCTATAATACATTATTGCACATAGTGTACAGCGTAACGCTATAGGTACCTCTAAAATACGACAACGACCAACGATCTACAAAAGCATACACAACAATTAAAACAATGTTTTATTAACTTATAATCACCATAAATAACTACTTAACTACAATAAATTAAATAAATACATAAGTCGGTTGACTGAATCAGACTAATTTCAATGGCACCTGCTATAACATTCCAATTGAACAATGACCGTTGACACCAATTATACTGCAAGACGTTTAGGATGAGTCTCCCCTGAAAGAAAAAAAAGCCTTTATTATGTGGAATTTGCAGTTGGAGTGATCCATGTCCACCAATGGACTGCCTAAAAGTAATTCCTACATCAAAATAATAAACGCAATTAAGCCATAATCGACTTTATGACCCTGATCTATTGATCTCGTTTGTTGTTTAATAATTGTCTTAGGGTACGATGGGACTGACATACGCTGTGCGTTATTAAAGTCCCCAAATTTTTTAAAGAATTTTTTTTTTTTTAAATTAGCCATAATGCCGTAAAAATAAGGCAGATATTGTTTAGGTCAACAAATATGATTTGCCTTTATATCTATATCCATTTTTTTTTTTTTATATCTTTTTCATACAATATATTTTTCGCTAATGAATTTTATCTGAAACGGGTCAATATCCCTAAGAATTTATTTTTGGTTTTATTTACAAGCACTGTAAAAAGAAATATGTAAAAAGCTTGACATTTTTATCAAGAGAAATTCAATGAACCAAATCACTAATTAACACTTAAGTAAGTAACTTACTGCTAATTGGATCTACTTTGTTTTGTTAACACAAATCTGAAATTATTCTACAATTGATTAACAGCTTTATTCACCTGAAATAGGGTTGAAATTCGTAGATATCGTCGATGACGCGGCGCACGCGGCACGTGACCCCGCAGTTCAGCTGTTGCTGTCCGTATACGGAGATGGCTCGCTCGAGCAGCTGATGCACCGATGTTAACTCCACCTCTGTCACGAGAAAAACATTTATTTCATACATAAAATAAAACATAACTTATTACATAGCTTATTTTCCCCAAAAGGTTACGCAGAGGTGTACCGGTACACCCAGATTCGGAGCGAGCCTACTAATTTAACTGTCATCTGGTTGCTAGTGTAAAGTTTCTCTTTCATCGGTATGAAATGACAGACTAGATAAAGTCACACTCACTACTTTATAGGCAGCTGCCTATCCATGGCAAAAGAAAACCCTTAATAAAGAGTTCTATATGTTTAAACGAGGTGGTCAGCAAACCTCAAACTTGGCCCAATCTTTCTCATATAGAGGAGGCCTATGTCCCAGCATCTGAAGTTGGGACGTTATAATCGAGGCGGACTATACAGGGTGGATTTTTGAGACGGGTCAGTAAACGCAGGTACTTTCTTAGCCGTTAGAGTTATGTTTTGCCTGTATTTTTTTCCAATATGTGTGAAAAAGTTATGGATATACCATTCAAAACCTTTTCCTGTAACTATAATGGTTAAATGGTACCTGCCCTATATACGCTGTTTATCAAAAGTTCCAACTCATCAATCATTGCAAAATTGAATAGTAATAGCCTCTGTGCTGAGTTATCACATGTTTCATAGCTACTTTAACAGTGATTCATAGATACTTCTGCGAACTAACTATTTTGATTGTTTCTGAAACAACAGATAACAGTAGTAACGCGTACAATTAACGATTGTGACGTCCTAAGTTCGATACCCAGATGGGACAGTTGATATTATGTAGGTACTTTTCCCATCTTTATCATACCTGCATGAGCATGATAAGCAAAAATTGTCCGACAAGGACATGGACATTTAGGAAACCCACAATTTGGGAGTTGAGCTACTATTGGTTAATCCACAATTTATATCAATTTGATACTAAGATCTAAAAACTCATTCGGAGAACTTTAATGTACAAATAGATTCATCTCTGAAATTCCGCGTAGCTAAGCGAAACAAATGTGCTCATTGCTCAATGTTATGAAGTTGGTTCTTGGTAATAGCCAATTTATTAATTGTATATGTCCAAAAATTAAAATGGCTTAATTAAGAAACATAGGGGTCTTATTTTTTAGTTAAATTTTATGACATGGATCTAGTTAATCTAGTCCTAGTCGGAAATTCAATACCTAAGTAGATACAAAAAAGAGAATAAAATATATATTTAGTTACTTACGGTTTTTACCGCCAAAGCTGCGCTCATCTTCATCAATATTATTATCACCACCACCGCTGCCTTTCTTGAACGAGATAAGTTTCGGTATCACCAACAACATGCAAACCACGGCGAGCATAGTCACAAGCTTCTTGAAGATTAAAAGTTTCAGCAGTAATTTTGCAATAGTCAAGATATCTAGTTTAAACGACAGTTTGTCCAAAAATCCTAAAGCCGGTGCTGTGTAAGGAATTCCATATGATGGCTTCAGAGGCGGTCCGTATATGGGTGGTGGCAAAGGTTTGTGAACCGGCGGACCGTAAGACTGGGCTGGAGGTCCGTACGTCTGAGCTGGTGGTCCATACGACGGAGCAGGAGGTCCATAAGACGGAGCAGGTGGTCCATAACTATGTGCTGGAGGCCCGTAGTTAGGCGAAGGTGGACCGTATGTGTTTGGAGGAGAATTGTAGGTTATTTCTGGCTCAAACTTCACTGGCGCTCCGTAACTAGACGATGGTGGCGAGTAGCTATTTGAAGCCGAAGGTCCAGAGTATCCAGACGATCCCGTCGAACTGAAACTACTGTCACTCGAATACGACGGCGAGTAGTCGTAGCCACCAGGTTGGTAACTGTCATCACGATTTGTAATCTTCTTTTCTCCGTCTTTTGCTGTTATTATCACAACACCTTGTTTTGCCTTTTCAGCTTCAACACGCGATTTGGAATAGGCATCTAAATATGTATCGGTTTTTGATGCTGTCGATTTTGTTGTGTTTGCCGGCCCGACAATTGCAGAAACGCAAGAGCTAACTGCTAATATTATAGTAAAATATTTAAAGAGCGCCATGTTGCTACTAATCCTCGGTCTACCGCCCGAAAGAAGTTGTCGCCATCGATCGCAACTAACGAATGACAAGCGACGTTGACTCCCATTCAGTTTTCACTTTTGACTTACCGTAAAAGAACCTAAATATGATAATGGAACACAATTAAATTCTCTGAGTGAGCCCAGCGCGTTCCGCATTGCTCATGGTAAGTAGGCGCGCGCGTGTCGCGGCTCGCATGCTAATGGACGTTAGAGACCGCGCGACCCGCCCGCCGTAGAGCCTTGTTGGATGAGCCTCCCCAAACATCGGGACCTTTCATCGCATAAAGAAATCTTTAATAGACCGCAATTTGTCTGTGAAAGTTTTATCGTCGGTTTTATCGGTCATGTTACAAAAATATATTACATGAATTACATCTGATGAAATACGACGACCTATTGTGCACTCTTCCTTTCTCTACCTGGAATAGCAAATTTATTTCTTTTTTATGAAGGCTCTGAACAATAATATCCGCTATTTAACTCTTCCATATTTGCATTAGTGGCTAGGTGTTGCTCGTTCTCTGGGCGGAAATAAAAATTAACAAGTAGAAGCTAGTGCGGATTGCGCCATCCTCCGGCTGGACAAAGCGGAAAATGCAACACTTGCTATTCTGTGGGGCTCCAAAATTAGGTTTTCAAATGTCCCAGTGGATACTGAAGAGGATACAAGAAAGAGGTTCTAAGTAAAATGCACATATGAAACAACTCCCATTAATTAAAGGAAAAAAATCTTTAACCGAAATCAAGACAACCCAAGAGAATGCTATCTTGAAGGGGTGTACTAGTTAGCGGCTCGAACTCGTTGATGGATGAGGTTAAAATGCATTTTAACCAAATCCATCTGCGTAGCTATCTCATTCAACATCAAGTGCCAAAGATAAAAACGCTCTAATCTATAATTATACCTACCTATAAAAGGAGAAACTGACTGACTGACGCACAACCGAAACTACTGGGACTCGGAGCATGAAATTTTGCACAAGGTTACCTTTTATGACGTAGGCGAGCACTAAGAGGGATTTTTTTAAGTCCCTTCTTTGAGGCGTGGTTGGAAAGACCTCACGTGACGCAGGTTCTCACCGAACACGGGAAGTTCGGGAAGTTCCTGCACCGGATTCGTGCGGAAGCGACGCCCGGGTGTCGCCACTGTGTGGACCGCCCGGAGGACACGGTGGAATTGTGCCCCGCTTGGGAAGAGCAACGCCGTGTCCTCGTGGGGGCGATCGGCGGCGGCGATCTCTCGCGCCGGGCCTTGGTACAGGCCATGGTCCGGAGCGAGGAGGAGTGGCAGGCGGTCGCCTCCTTCTGCGAAGCAGTAATGCTAGCAAAAGAGGCGGCCGATCGCGTGAGGCAACGGCAACGGTCCTCACGCCCCAACCGCCGCCGGGATTCCGATCCCGATTTCCGGCCACCGTAGGCGCGGCCTTGCGGACGGCGGGCAATGGGTGGCCCGCCGTCCGACCGTCCGGTAACCATCCGGACCGAGCCCAAGTCGTCGACGGCGCGTATTGTTCCGCGCGCGCCTCAGGGAGATGTCAGCAAATCGTAGGGGCCCAGCAGGGTCGAAGCCTACTGGGGCCATGGGTAGTGTGAAAACGAAACCGTGGCCCTGGGACGAAGGCAACGAAGGAACAGGAGTGGGTTTTTAGTCAGTAAAAGTCTGACACTATCTCCCGCTCCGCCCAAGAGCGGGATTTGTCATAAGATGATTTTCCCACCGATAAAAAAAAAAGAGGGATTTTCCAAAATTCACCCCCTAAGGGGATGAAATGGGGGTTCAAAGTTTTTAAGGGGAAAACTACTTTTACGCTGGCAGAAGCTAGTAAATAAGAAGTTATTGCACACACGAATACACACTCCCATAACAACAACATTAAGGCATTTTCAAAAGACAAAACACACAGCTAAAGAAACAAACAACTTGTAAAAAGGTTTTTTTAGGCTAAATAGGCAATATACCTCTTCCCTTTTTAGACGATTTGACATGGTCGGTGGTCCGCGTAAATAAATGTAATTTTTCGAGGTGGAAAATCATCCAATGAAGAGGTCATTGCTAGGCCATACTAGGGTGGAGCGAGAGGGCGTGTTAAGATTTTACTGACTAAAACCCACCTGTCCTTTAGTTACCCTTAGCGTTCTAGGGCCACGGTCACTCTTTCAAACGTTCCCACAGATGTAGTCCCTACCTAGAAGTTATTTTAGAGCAATGATTTATAGCAGTGTAAGCCCTATACAACGCACATAAACGTTTAAACCTAACATTAAAACATCATTACAAACAATATAAATGTATTATTGCCTTCATTGTTTACCACTTTTATTAGGTGCTATGTATTCTCCAGCGACATGGATGAATTTGTAAGACTGTTGGGTGTTAAAAGGCTCAGCCCGTATTAGTTTAAATATCCATTACAACAGGTCCTGAATTCAGATATCAGAATAAATAGATGAAGTATGTATATTGGGGTAAGATGCCAAATCGAATAAGGTCATTTAGGTAGGTTAAATGTGTCTACTTTGCATGCGTAGTACCTAAAGTAACATAAGAAAATTAACAACATAAATATGTAGGTACCTACCGTTTGTATTGATTAAAAATATTATTTACACAAGTAGGACACGAAAAGAAATCAGTATGATTTTCACAAATATTTTATAAGCCTTATTAAGCTTTCGGAGCACGAAGCAATGAATTTTGCCAACATTTCCGACAGCCAAACGTTTTGGGACAGTCTCCAAAATGATAAAATACAAGTTGTATGGTAAAACATACGACAACGGCATAAATTGTATTTAAATTGTTGGCGATTTCTACTGATCAGCAATGCACAGCTGTGTCATTTTCACTTGCTAAGTTAAACGAAACTAAAAGACCTTTTCAGTTTACTAAGTTATGCGCTTAGCATTTTCATAATCGTGGTCGCAATAGCAACGTGTATTGTTATGTCAATATCTACAACTCTCTACCTATAGAACTTCTTATTTTCTAAAACCTAACTACAATCTCAAAAACTGAGTGCACTTATTTTGAAAAAGAATTTTCAATACACTTACTCGAAAACCCACTCTTATCCCACCGCTTTTAGGCACGCAATAGACTGTTTCCCGCACTAGTGCAGAAATAGCGCGTGCTCTCCCCCGCCACAATGTTATTACATTTATCGCATCAGGCTGGGCGCGCATCGACCCCCACGAGTCGTCGGTCAACCCCCGTTTATTCATTTCTTCGTAAGTGTATTGAAAAAAGTCGTTTGACACACGTGCAAATTTGTCACTGCAGCCCTCGGCTCCATAACACACTCGCCTACGGCTCGTGCGAATTCCACCTCGGTCGCAATGACAAACTTTCTGCACTTGTATCGACATGTACTATTTCTGGCGAATTTAAATATTACTGTCTATGAGTAGTCAGCAGACGAAATCTATCTATCAGCAGGCTCTAGGAACTATAAAAGCTCGATTTTGCGACGAATTCTGCATTTTTTGTTTTTTAATGAACATGTTTTATCTACACTAATTAAAGAGGTAAAGTTTGTTTTTTTGTTTGTAGGAGGTAATCTCTGAAAGCTGGTCTTCAAAATTTTTTCACCGATAGAAAGCTGCTTTATTCCTGAGTGACATAGGCTATACTTTATGTACGTGGCCGCGCGGGCGAAGCCGCGGGTAAGAGCTAGTCTATACTAGGGGTGTTACAATACGAATATTCGCATCCGCATCTGACAAATGCATCCGTATCCGCATCAAATTATGCGGAACTTTAACGGATGCGGATTTATAACTGCGACACGTAATGCCATGTAAAGAAAGAGGGCGGGGCCAGCAAAGTGGCGTATGCGTGGGGCGCGTGTTTTTGTTACCTGTCTGTTATTATCGTTAGCTTGCTGACACTAACCCGTAATAAGCAATGGTGACAAGATTATGCAGTTTTTGTTTTACTTATCGACCTGATTTCCACTGTAAATTGTTGTTGTTGTTGTATTGTTTGTTTACCCTGTTGAGGTAGATATCTCATATAGAGATGTCAGCAAAACCTTAGGGGCCCAGCAGAGCCGAAGCCTACTGGGGCTATGGATTGACTTCCGAAAGGGAAATTCGTGGTTGTATTCCACAAGGGCAAAGAAGGATCATAGCTGTGATTTTAGTCGACACGCCCTCACGCTCCACCCTAAAGCGAGAAAAGTCATTGGATGTTTGCCCACCTTAAAAAATAAGGAAACATAAACGCGTCAATTTAGAACGTCTGTAATTATTTATTTGTTGTGTTCGTATTTGTCAGAACAAGGTTTATTTGAAAAAAAAATTGACAAGAAATAAAAAAAAATTGCACCCGAGCGAAACCGGGGCGGGCAGCTGATAGTGGGTGATCTTAAAAGTAAGGTTTCCGTTACCCTAATTAGGAAAAAAACCTAAGAAATACCATTCTGTAAATACCTCGTTAACAGAGTGTTACAACATGGATCAGAGGACTTGGGCTTAGTCGGAAAATGCTAAAAAGAGTAAAATATCTTCACGCATTTGTGACTCATAAAACTCATGATTAAATGCAGGCGCCGCTAGATAAGCAGTCTTTGAATGACAATATATTTGACGCTCACGACAATGTTTGCATAAATTTGTTTGAAGGACCAAGAGAAATTGCTGTTTTTACCCGACTGCAAGAAGGGTTATGTTTTAATAATGGATGAACATACATAATATATCTACTGAGGCAAGGCTACTTCCTTGAAACAACATTTGTTGGGTAACATGTTTAAAAGGTTAAGTTTTGAGAACACATTTATTGTGCGTACAGCCAAGGAGTGGAATTCCTTGCCGGAGTCTGTGTTTCCTGATATCTACAACTTAGGGGTCTTTAAGTCAAGAGTGAATAGGCTACTTCTAGGCAAGCGTGCTCCATCGTCGACCACATCATCCCTAACCATCAGGTGAGATGGTGGTCAAACTCGAGCCTATCATTAATAAAAAAAAAAGTTTCACATCATAACTCAACCATGATACAAATACCGTGGTATTTCAAACATAGTTTTAGACTATAGAGAAGAGAATACAATACTACCATACAACTACTACACTACTACTACTATTATACTATTTTGGTGTACAATAAAGTTTTATTCTATTCTATTCTTTTTTTTTTTAGTAAGCACTAACGCTTACTATAGAAGGAGATAGATATCTCTATAATGTAACATATGAAGACACACAAAAACAATTAGGATAAGCCAAAATCAAAATGAGAACCACAAATCAATAATATTAAACATTTATTCTCCTAAACTTCTAAAACTACTGTATTATTCATAAAAAACTTTTTACAAAAAAAAATATAACCGACTTCAATGTAAAAAAACACTGAAAAGTGCAAAATAACTTTAATTTCGGAAGTCGGTGTTTCTATAATAGTTTTGTCTCTTCGTTATTTAACACCGACTTCCGAAATTAAAGTTATTTTGCACTTTTCAGTGTTTTTTTACATTGAAGTCGGTTATATTTTTTTTTGTAAAAAGTTTTTTATTTTTCACTTTTTAGTTATGGTACCAACACTAAAAAGTACCCCTCAGCCATACTTAAATACCTTATAGCCAGAGTGCATCTTATGACAATTCTAATAATACCAAACACGGTTAGATTAAATTAATTTATTACAGAGTTCCGGTGCCTAATTTCAGGCTTCATCATCAGATCAGTTCGATATATTACCCCTCTTCTTTCAGTCAGTCATCGACTACACGTATAAACAAAGCAATTTTACTTGTTACGACAGTTCTGCTGTGATCCCATGAGGAGTTCTGTTCCATATCTACGAAGTTCATGATCAGATCATAACAATGTTTCTATGGGACCAACTTGGAAGCATAACCTTTCAATCAAAAAAAAAATTTTCAAAATCGGTCCACAATTGACCGAGAAATCGGTGAACATACATAAAAAAAAAAAATAAAAAACATACATTCAACCGAACATATAACCTCCTCCTTTTTGAAGTCGGTTAAAAAGGATTAGTACCAGTCAAGAGTCTGTCTTCAAAATACTTGTGTTGTTTCCTTGCTTTCTCCTCATCAGGTTTTGCAAAAAATGAACTGATTGATTTCGGTTTTTTCTTAGTATTCCCTTCGTCATCCACATCCTCAAATGTGCATGTGGCTGCTTTCTCTTGCAGCATAAGCTCAGCTGTTGACCAACTGAACCTGACCAGTGCTGGATACCCAAATACATTGTCAATTTGTTCACGAATAAACTTTTTTGTTTGTGGATCTGAAAATAGAAGATTCTGTGTTAAATCTCTTTATTAGAGGATGCGAGAAGCAAATTAACAACGACTGTAAAGACGTTCAAAAAGCTTCGAATGCTCTATAATAATGGGCATGATTCTGGCAGAATATATTAAATACTTTATTTGTTATGCATGGGTGTGTGTTGTATTTCATATATTTAACAAGCTCTGTACTATTTTTTTTGTAACAAAAACCTTTTACATGGTCAGGTTTAGCAGTAACCTAGGTAAAAATGATAACTAAATGTTATTTTATGTTTTCAGTTTCCCGAAAGACGCAATTTTCGCACGCGACGGAACAGCTTCTAAGGTTATTCAAAGCAAAGGTCCTGTCTGGAGTACTACTTCAACCGTATATGGGTTGGTGCTGCAAACTGCCATCTAGTAGCTTTGGACTCAGTGGGAAGGCGTGCGAAGAGGCTAATTGGTGATGAGATTTGGTTAAGTCAAAGCTGCAAAGCCTAGTAGAGTTGCCAGCCTGTCGGTATTTTACAGGATGCATTTTGAAGAGTATGCGCGGGAATCGCATGACTTAACTCCGCCATCATCTTTCTACCATCGGACAATCCGATGTACGGCGAGTTTCGACAACGTAAGGGTGGCCCTTACGTCGTTGAAACTTCTACAGTCCAGACTAAGCGTTTCGCCTCGTCGTTTATACCGCGTACATCGAACGACTGGAACAATTTGCTTATTGCGGTCTGATTATATTTTCGGTGTCTTCAAAGCTAGATTGAATAGGCTCTTAATAAACTAATGCGTATCACCATCAACGATTGCATCACTGCTTACCATTAGGTGGGATCGCAGTCAAGCACTAGTTTAGGTATATTATAAAAAAAAGCACGATAAACGAGCTATGAGCTTGAAATTTGGTGATAATGTTTGTTATTACTTAAGTTTTACTAAAATATTAGTAAACCAAATAATTTATTTGAAAATTTGGTACGGAACTTAAAATGTGCGAAAAATAGGCCTCGCGTCTGAAATTTTTAGTGTTAGACATTGAGGTTCTAAAATTCTGTATAATGGCCTAATTAATATAATTAATTATAAAATAAAATTAATTTAAAAAAGCCTAATTAGTTACAAAGTAAAATAAAGGTTTTTGAGTTTTATGAAAACAATTTTCATTGTTCTATTATTAATATATTATTTTCTGGACATATTGATTTTTATTTCATTTATATTTGTGACCCAAAAAAAAAAATAGCACAACAAAAAATGGAATTTCGATAACTTTTCTATTTAGTCAATCACTAGCATAAATGTAAAATAAATTGCTTTTGCACAGCACATCGACTTTTATTTGTGTGTAATTTGTATGGTGCATGGAAAATACACGCTGTGCTCAAAGAGAGAAAGAAGGTTTATAATTGACTGTTTAGTATGGACTGATTTATGAATTGCGGATGTGTGCGCGACTGCGTAACTATTGCTGCATGTGTAGTAGTGTCGGCGGTGGTAGGGAAACTGGAGACATCGTGTTCCGGTACATTTTTTACTACTTAACATATCTCCTCCTTTCTTATATCTATGGATATCACTCAGTTAAGCCACGCCCCTTGAACAATTGAAATATATAGTAAATTGGAAAACAGTGTCCATATTGACCAGTTGATATAATATAAGCACTTTAGAAAATACGGACGCGTCTTTTGTCAATCTTAAAAATAAATTAAAAATTCCTATTTGTAAAAATAAAAGTAAAAATTCGGGCAATTATGATTAAATTTTAATATAATTACATAACACGTAATAATATATTATATTTGAAAACACTACCGCATTTATAGGAGAGGAAGTGGGCCATAATCCCCACCACATGTCCCGAATTTTTGGTTCTAGGACATGCCGGTTTCCTCACGATGTTTTCCTTCACCGTTTTGAGCGCAGTGGTGATGAAATAAAGTACACCAAATAATACGCCTAGCTGGGTTTGAACCCGCTACCTACAACTTCCTACAGTCGGGGCCGTTATATAAAATTTGCTTTAACGCAAATGGTTTAAGTTTTATCCCAGTGCGAATGCTCCCATACTTTACAGTGGCACAGATGAGTCATTATTTTATCCAGCGCGAAGGCAGCGCTGAAGCCGCGCTGCCGTCGTGCGGCACTTTGCGGCTAATTTGAAGGCGCCCTTATAGGTTAGGTTTCTCACTTTCTCTCTCTAATTTAGATAAGAGAAAATGAATAGAAACTGCGTCAAACGTTTTAGGAAGATCTGGGTATATGGGTAGACATCAATTTCTTTCGTCTAAATTTTTACAACGTAACATCAATACCTAATATTCAAGACGGTGTCTTCGGTAGAAGTCCCCGACCTAAAACCGATCGGTTTAGAAAAAAAATAAAATAAAAAAAAATTGTTAATAAAGCAGTCTCCTTAACCACACTTGTGTACTGTGTGTTATGTATAGGATGGACGAAAAAAAAACCATTGACTAGAAACTTTAGTTATATTGCACCCACAATGTTTCTGATCAGCCTATAAAGCACTAGGCGAATATGTACTGAACTATTGCATCTGCTCCTGTGGGGATGAGATCAAATCGTCATAATTGAACTTGAACGTGCTTAGTGTGTGCCCCTTAAAGATCTATGCCCCTACCGTACTGGCACCCCAGAATAGATTTATACAATCGCACTGGTATAGGGCACCAGTCCACACACTATGTAAATCGACTACTTCGCAGATTCCACTGTATCATAATTCCCCAGCTGCTACCAACCACCAAAAGATATTTTATATATCCAGCACGACACTACAACACCACAGCGTTTATGTTACAGTGACACTAGTTGGCAAATAAATGAATTTATTATAGTGATTACCACTGCCTGCCCCGACTACAAATATAGGTGATAGGGGAAATCAAGGCGGCAGTCACTGAGAATGGAAGTCGGAATTCTGTCCGAAGCAATGGCACCAGTCAAGACGCAGCTATATCATGACTGATTCAAAATCAGTTTCGACCACCTTCATTATGACCAACGAGTCGGGTTAGTAGGGAGGTAAATCAGTCGGATGATTGCAAAAGAGCTATCAGTACATAGATGAAGCCTGAAAGGTAAGTAAAATATCTGCTAAAGTTTTTCCCGACATACGTGAAAAACTTATAAACTTGGTTAGCAGGGTATTTAATATTTTATGAAGTTGAAATGCCAGCCTATTAAATTTACTTCTTTAACCAACTTCAAAAAAGGAAGTTTTCCGTGTGTATGTCTGCGATTTTTTCAAAAACTACTGTACCAATTTAGATGGTGTTTTCATTATTAGGAAAGGTAAGGTTTTAGTATATAATCTATTAGGATTTGATGTAGATCTTCAGAGATAATGGAAACCTTTAGAAATTGACGACTAGGTTGGCGCAGTAGTTGAGTAATCAGCTGCCGCGATGCGTATCGCGTTGCGATTCCCCCATGGAGCAAATAATAATTGTATGGCTTACATATAGCTGTTCTGGGGGTTTGGGTGTTTTGTGTGAGTCAACATCTTTGTGAACCCACTCATGATACTCCTATATCGACATTGTTAGCATTTACTATTTTTAGAAGAGGCGTAAAACGGTGCTTTTTAGTTCCAATTTAATTGATTCAATGGGTAGCCAATTCGAGGTAGCAAACTGGAAAAATCTCATTTATAAAACTAATATTTAGATGTTTGTAGTCTTCTCAATAGTTTTAGTTTCTTATTGTTCTATTTTAACTTACCTCCAGGATATCCACTACCAAATTCAGAGTGTGTCATCTCTAATCCTTCACGAAATTGCCACACTTTTAAGGCATGATCTCTGGTCACCTTCGCTACAATACTAGCTGCAGACACAATGGGGTATATGGAATCAGCTTTCTTTGCCACCTAAAATGAGAGACGTTTTAATATTAGTAGAAATAAGGTTTATCTTAAGGCTTTTATTAAAATTGGTGGATTTCAATTCTTCATTGATAGCATTTGTGGAAAAGACACCACAATTTCGCCATTTTGATTCAATCATAGGTTTGACGCCATCAACTGCAACAGAATTCTTACAGTGACTTGTTTCGAATTTTTAGTAGTTTATTGCAGTGGGGTTTTTACACTGTCAACTTTTGAAATTGTCTCCTCAAGTGACCTCTAGATTTGTAGAGGTCAGTGCCCCAAGCCCTTTATTTTGATAACCTACATGAAAGTAATGAAAAAAAAATGGTTGAGAACAATATAATTGATTTTGCCATTTTTTTTTTTATCATTTGATGTGCCCAATGTCACTCTCACAACTAAAACAAATCTAACGACACCTATCAAGCTAAAATGCAACAAGTCTGGTTAAAACAAACCTTAATTCTTCAACTATCTAATAAAAATCAGAGCATTATCAAAGAGCAGTCCACAATGATAATGTAGGCAACTTACAGTGATCTTGTAATTGGGGAATATTGCTGCTAACTTGGCTTGATACTTCTCTGGTGGACCCACGGTGTCCACATATACCTCAGTTATGTTTGCACCACTCTCTGCTGCCTTCTTTATTAATGCAATTGCTGAGTTCATTGATACCTGGAATAGAAGTTGTTCAAACAAACCAGTAAGTGAACTTTCAATAAAATGGCTTTAATAATCGATTATCATCATGTTGTCATCAGAAAACTGATACATTGAAAGACTATTCAAAAGGAAATGAGAACTAAAGCTTAACCTTTTGAGTGCGTAATTAGAGACACAATAGTAAGACAATGGCGCGTGAACGCCGGCGTTAATGCGGATCAACAGCTTAATATAAATATGCTGGTACTTTACATAATGGGAAAATGAATAGTTACTTTTACTAACATATAATAATAATATATGACTATAATATGAAAATATTATTAGGATCTGGTCATTATTAGCACATAAACAGACACAGACCTCATTCAAAGAATGTTTCGCTCTTCTATACATTGAGTTGGATATGTAATTAGGAGAAATGACTTCAGCAACCCATCCAATATTGTTCAATGAATCCACTTCAGATAGCATTTTTGTAAATATGTCATCTCGTTTTTCTTCTGTCAATGCTTTTGAGTCGGCACAGCCAAGATCTTGCAGTACTTTGGTTTGGTTCACTGGACAGTAAGCCACCCCATAAACCATAGGACCTGGAATAGAAAGTACTTTTCAGTTTAATTTTTTTATTTCAAACAATAACAGTAGAGCTTGCCCTAAGTGAATGTCAATACTCAGCTGTGGATTTTCGAGTTCTGAGTTCAAGTTGCCCTCGAGTTTATACAGAAACGAAGTTGAAGGAAGCAGAATAGACGGTATTCTACTAACACTGACGTCCCTACGAGGTTGGGACTGTGACCACTAAGGTAAAGCAATGATTTAAAGATAAAAGTACCTACACTTCAACACCTAAATATGTAAATCCAGCCGCTATGAATATCACAAATATTGCTTTGCTATTCACAAGCATTCATTACCTAATACAGGCCCTCGTCCGGCTTCGTCAACTCCGAGCATGCATGGCTCAGTTTTACAAACATCTGGAACATCAGAACAGTTTAAAAAGTTGTTAAAATTATCCTTAGACCTAATTAAATCTTTTAGTTCGTCAAGTGATTTAATCATCTTGTGCTTTATTTTCTAAAAAAAAAAAATGACTTGTTTGGTGAATGTTTACTGTTTATTTTATCCAATTACCAAAGTACTCTGTGATTTTATCACTCGCACAAGTTGACAGATTCAATATGTCAGTGTTTCACAAATTCGCGCCATTATCCCTGCATTCCCGCGTTCCAACTTACGTTAACATCGCGTAGGGTACACAGAATATACACCCCTAGAGGAGGTAGGGTATACGGTATACCGTATACTTGATCCTTGCATCGCTGTTAGCACGTCAACAAATCTTTGATGGACGCCAAGGATGTTTTTGTTCGTAGGAAATACCAAGTTCCTTCATGAACTGCAATATGCGCTTTTAATTACCGTTTTCGGCAAGACTGTTGGATTGCTAACATCGATGTTGTCGTGAGTCGGAACGCGCGGTACCATTCGCCTCGCTATATAGTATATAAAGCGAGTATATAGTATATACTCGCTTTATCGGGCGAATAGCAAAGCGAGTGGAAACTTACCACTCGCCTCGCCACAGGCCTCTCGCGCGAGTGTGTAATTATAGCATAGCATAGCATAAGCAGCCTTTCAATGTTCCCACTGCTGGGACTTACGCCTCCTCTCTAGTAGAGGGAATGGGCCGTAAATGCCGTAATCCACCACGCGGACCCAGTGCGGATTGGTGAATGTCACATGTCTTCGAATTTATGGTTCTAGGACATGCCGGTTTCCTCACGATGTTTTCCTTCACCGTTTTGAGAGCAGTGGTGATGAAATAAATTACACAAAGTAATGCGCCTGGCTGGATTTGAACCCGCGACCTACAACTCGTTAGTCGGGGCCGTTACCACTCGGCCACCACTGCTGCTTGACAATTATAAAAATAGTTTTACTTTGACTTGCAAAATACAATACAGTCAAATGGGATAAATAGAAACTCAGAGGTGAATAGAAACAAAGCTTCAAAGGGCATTTTCACGATATTTGAATATTTTTTGTTGAGGATTTCTGTAGTTCTTTCAGACAAAGTCTAGTTTGTAGTTTATTACTTAATCGTTGTTGTTAAATTATTTAAGAGTATTCTCATATTCACTTACTGTAACGAATGATGGAACCCGAGATAAAAATTATTTTTAGTTTTTTTCCCGTGACGCTAATTCTACAAAAACCTAAAGGATTTGAAATAAAATCACCTATAATTAACTGTAATATTCATCATCATCATCTTCTTGCCCTTGTCCCATAACTGTAATTTTATTTGTACTAAATAATAAAACTGTTCCCTGGATCTTAGATTTAAAAAAAAAACAACGCTGTTTTCAATTCAATCATACCATGTTAGTTATGTCGTCTCGCCAACTTTAGGTTAGGTAAATTAACTTTGTACCTAATCCAATCACTGTAATCAATAACATCACTGTCGTTGACCAAGTAAAAATCTGTTTGTTTGGATGAATACATGTCAAATGGATCTAATCCCAACTTAGCCTTAACTTCCTGTCTTATTCATTCATTTTATACAAGGTGGCATTTCTACCGCTACATAAAAGCTTATTTAGCAAATCATAAGTTTATTATGACCGACGCATAACCTACACAGCTACTAAACCAAGACAGACAACATTCCCCGTTATTCTACTCTTTGACAGACAAATACAATAGGTTCTTAATAATTCCATGGTTGTATTAAAATGAAGTAGCGATTTTAATCTGTACAATAAAATAAAACGCGTTTGTCAAGTAGAAAAAAAAAATCTACCATGCTACCATGCCTACCAAAGCCATAAACTGAAGAGGAGGGAGGAGAGTTTTTTTTTTGTAACTAACCATAAACTGCATGAAAGAGAGAAGAGAAGTGCTCAAGTGCATAATATTTTTAGATGTAGAAATCAAAGGTGTCATCTGAATAATTAATGCAAAAGTAATACTGATCGTGAATATATAAGGTAAATATAGCATATTACTTTTTATTGTTTTGTAGTGAGTGGCTTGTAAGTGTATCAATCAGTAATTTATGTATACTCGTTTGTAGGTTAGAGTAGTGCGATCTAATATGCAGAACAACCCTCAGGAGCTTTCATGGCAAGCGATTCAGGCTATCGTCGGGGTTAAACTTCCGCCAAATGTACTACGTTTTGATGATATTGGATTCCACTTAGTCAACAATACTGTTTCGAGCGCAGAAGACTCTGATTCGGATGTAGAAATAGTTGAAAATGGTTGGGAGTCTGATAATAATGTGTCCTCCAGACCCGATCATTCCGACAACGAAAAAACGCCTTCGCCAGATAGGGAACAGAGTGAGTCGCCTATTTTACGTCTCATAGAGCCCGACAATAATAATTCAGCTAAAGAGTCGTTGGATTACAGAGAATATGTTGAAAAGATTGATCCAAAAGATATTTCACCAAAGGAACGTATGACACAAATCCACATCGACGATGCGGATAGTTCAAACGGTAATGTTATGTCGATCGAAAACTATTTGGAGGTCACTTTGTCAACAGACTCTGAGGCTAGTCATACTTGCAACCAATGTAACCAAATATTTTCTAATGAAACCTCACTTGCCTCTCATAAATGCAGTGCTAAACCCACCGAAGAAAAAAAGTATCCCTGTCATGTGTGCTCAGAAAAATTTCCAAGCTACTGGGATTTACGAAAACATCTAAGTAGCCATTTTCCTGGAATGTTGGAATCTAAGTCAAGCTTCTGTCACCTTTGCCAAAAAGACTATACTAAAACAGGCTTCATGAACCATTTACGTAAACACACAGGTGAGCGACCATTTGTCTGTGAACTTTGTCACAAGGCTTTCTCCCAATCAAGTTCACTTTCAATACATATGAAATTCCATCTCAATGTGCGGAAACATGCTTGTACAGTATGTGAAAAGAAATTTGTGACCAAAAGTGAACTATCCCGTCACATGACAGTGCACACCAAACAAAAGTCCTATTACTGTGGGGTTTGTGACAAAGCTTTCACTCGCTCTGATAACATGAAGAAACATGAAAAGACTCATGGGTAAATGTTTTATGACAGAACTGAATGAGAATATGGAACTGTGAACAATGTCATAATATAAGATGCAATTCAATTGCATCTTAATTTCAAAATTGTCAAGTTAATAATGTCTGGTCAATTCTGTTGCCAAAAACACTATCATATAATACTTTTCCAACAAGTTATAATTTCTGATTCTCTTATTGCCAAAAACTTAGTTATATGTTTGTTAAGAATAGAAATTTTACATTGTTTATACTAAATTTAAACCTATCATGATCTAGTTCATATTTTAGTCATTATGGTGTGTTTCTGTGTTTATGCGAGTGTTCAAATACACTCATGTGTGCTGCTGTATTGCTTTCAAGATTTTTTTTATTTATATAATTTTCAATTGTATGTTTGGGTTATTATTAGTGAATTAGTAAAATGTCTGCAGGTGCTCTACAATAAGGTCACACATATCTCAATCCAATGTTGCCTTTTAGATATGATAAAGTGATATTTTAATATGTGGATATTTATGTAGGTGGAATGTCCAAAGGTCCGATAGCCTTATTGTAATGTTTACACTAGATAAAAGGAAACATGCTTGTTATTCAATATGGGGCCTTTCTGAAATATGTCACAAAATATATTTTTGTAAACCTATACTAAGAAGTAGTAACATTTCATAATGTTGCGGCAACCCCAGGGATGAGGGCAGGAAGATGATGATACTAAGAGGTACTAACCTACCAGAAAGTGAACTTTTGCCAAATTTTAGATAAGTACTTCAAGTGATTTTTATTACTGTACTGTGTTGTAACCAAAGCAATAACATTTTTAATGTGCCTATTCTTTATAATAATTATTATAAATACGAGTATACCAAATAATTTAATTATTAGTGTTAATAGATGTAATAAATTAAAATCAGTGGTAACTAGTAAGTTGCCTCTTCTGTTGAGGGAATGAAATGTAGGAACTCTTGTTAGTTTTCCTTCTTTATGGTCTCCTAATTTGTTAGTTAAGATATACTGAACAACTATTATATAATATTGATACATTAATTAAGGTTCACAAAATGAGGTCTTCATTAAACATCACAAATGTTTGAACAGTGCACATTTATTTATTTGTAACTGTTAAGGAACATTAGTAAATTAGTATGCTTTATTATAGGCAAGGGTATAACTTCCTGTGCTATAAGACTTTTAGACCAAAATAAGTAACGAAAATCCCAAAGATAACATATTGTCATATTTTATAATTGGCTATAAAACCAAAGGCTAAAATGAATTTTCTTGTGCCACTTGGATTTCATAAACTGGTTGTAATATAATGCCTTATAATATTGTCTAGATTTATTAAATCTAAAATAGACAATAATCATATTTTAATATATTTATTATTGTAATATTTAATTTTTAGGTATTTAACTTTGCATGACTTGTTTGTAGGTTTAAGAAATCGATATTGAGCCAAATGAAATAAAAACGCAAAATCTACAAGACTGACGATAATATTCAGAGTAGGTAATAACTTGTGCACAAAAATAATTATTTATTCATACTGTTTATTGCAATTTTCTATTTATCAAAAATGCACCTTGTTAAAAACTCATCATGACAATTAGATTAAGATCCGTTTGATATAAATAGAAAATATTTTATGGAAATGTGTAATAATAATTGCGATTTTATTAAAGAGTTGTTTGTTGCAAATTATGTTTTATTTCAGAATTGAATAATATTTTTCCCTTTGTTCTAGGTTGCACTAACGATGTCCGCCAGGTTACGTAATCTTAATCCCTATGAATTGCATAAATATTTAGTTAACGTTTATTGTCTCAATACGAAGGGTTCTGCCACATCTTTGAAACGGGACTCTTCCAGAGACAGAACTGACCTTGATATTATAAGAGAAAACCACAAATTTGTGTGGGACGAAGACGATGTTGCTGATACTTGGGAGAAGCAGTTAGCAAAAAAGTATTGCGATAAACTATTCAAAGAATATTGCATTTGCGATTTAAGCAGATATAAAGAGAACAAAGTAAGTTTAAGAAAATTTAAGGCATATAAAATTTCTAAGTAAACGCAAAACCATAAGTTCAATTAACACGCAACTTTAAAAATATCAAAGACCGGTCTTCGCTATTTGCAACAGAATTCCCATTCGTATCGTAAATATCGAAACAAAAATCATGTCTTCTGACTAAATAATGCCTTCTAACGGGTCTAAAGGTCACATTGGCCTATGCGATAAAGGCTCTCCCCTAATTTAAACATGGCTGTGAGATGGGGACGATCCCTTATGTAACTCAATTTTTTGCCCGAGAGACCTTCCTTTGTGTCGTACAGTAGGGAGTGCAACAAAGGCCGTGCTGCCTTTCTGTAGGCTAAATATAGCTCTATACATTCACCCGCATTGATACACAGTAACGCACATCTGGCCATTCGTGCCGCGCAACCGATCCCCATTTATCTCACGAAATCAATGACAAAAAGGCACGCTTTGCTCTCACGTTCGTAACGGGTCAGAATTTTATATTTTTGAAATTGGCGTACCCTGTATCCAAATCGGTCGTTATTTTTATAGAACAGTTACACTGCTTTTTCTCCACAAATAAACATTTCTTAGCATCTCGATATCCACATTAGGTACTTGCAATGAGATGTGTACGATAACTCTATTACCAAACTTAACTTGTATCTACAACTGCTCTTGTAATCTTGATTTCTTTTCCGGTGCAAAGTTGTAGGTATACAATTATTTGCACTTTTTAGCGTATCGATGGCAAAAATAGTTTTTTTTTATTCCAAGTTAATTTCCTTGCCTGGCCCAGTATTCGGCCATGGCAATGCTGTCCGCTGACGCGGTCATCAGATCCCTACGATAGCAAACTACAAATAAGTACGTAGTAATAACTACGTAAAATTCTTTATTTTTCTTATGATATTACTGGTTGATATTGGCACGCGTGCTTGCTCTCTATTGATTGAGCTTGCTTCACCGTCTTATGTTACTATACCTACCTGACTGCTAGTTTACAAAATAGATTCATTATACACCTAGCTCATCAAATAAACTATGTATGCAACACTAGGTAGCACTGCGATGGCGAATCGAGAAAGAAGTTGTACTCGGAAAGGGTCAGTTTCAATGCGGCAATAAGGTGTGCAACAAAAGCGACGGTCTCAAGTCTTGGGAGGTCAACTTCGCTTACGTGGAAGATAACGAGAGGAAAAATGCTCTTGTGAAGCTTCGTAAGTTTGATGTTATCTAAAAAGCTATCTAATTTATACCTATCTACTAATTCATCTTAGCCCTACCTTATCTTTATTAATGCGACTTGCAGAACTTACAGAACGATACGTAGGTAGCAGGCACTATCTGAAAAGTGCGCAGGAATTATTTATACATGTAGGTCCGATTTAATCTGGCACAAAAGTAAACACATCTAGGTAAGTACATACAGATCTATGTATACTTTTGGTTCATGACTGCGCACGACTTTTGGTTGTAAATGCATACATATTTGGCTTTAACTTTCCCATAATATAGGCACATTATAGGTAAATGAAGTGCAATATTGTTATTATGTTTGTGTTCAAAGGCACAAACCGAAGGACCACGAAGTTTAGCAAGATACCATAATTTTGCTCTCACCCTATTTTTTTGGAAGTGGGAAAATCATCAATTAAAACTTCCGCTGGAGCGACGCCAAAAAAGTGACACACCCGACTTTTGCTGACTAAATCCTATCTGTGTTCCTTCAGCTACCCTTTGTATTCCAGTGCCATGGCAACTCTTTCGATCTGTGTTCCTTCAGCTACCCTTTGTATTCCAGTGCCATGGCAACACTTTCGATCTGTGTTCCTTCAGCTGCCCTTTGTATTTCAGGGCCATGACAACTCTTTCGATCTGTGTTCCTTCAGCTGCCCTTTGTATTTCAGGACAATGGCAACTCTTTCGAACAATCCCATATCCCAACCCTTGCTCTTACCCCATGGCGGCCCATGGCCTGGATCATGGCATCACGTTGGTGCTTATATGGTTTTCTTCAGGCGGAATTCTGTGGAGGTGTTTAAGATGCCGTTGCAGATCTTACTTTCTGTCTTACCTCTCTTCTTTAAAGCGGTACACCGGATACTCTGACCGACCGACACCTGCGCTGGTTATATATCAACTTATTAGATTTAGTGGAAGCGTGAACTTCAATGAGCCTCATCAGAAGGCTTACAGTCACCCAAAGGGCAATGGAAAGGGTTATGCTAGGAGTTTCCTTGCGTGATCGCATAAGGAATGAAGATATCCGTAGGAGAACCAAGGTCGCCGACGTAGCCCGAAGAATCGCCAAACTAAAGTGGCAGTGGGCAGGGCACATTGCTCGTAGAACGGATGGTCGATGGGGCCGAAAGGTTCTAGAGTGGCGACCGCGCACCGGAAAACGTAGCGTTGGAAGGCCTCCCACAAGGTGGACCGAGACGACCTGGTGAGAGTCGCGGGAATGCGGTGGATGCGAGACTCACAGGATCGGTCGTTGTGGAGGCGCTTGGGGGAGGCCTATGTCCAACTGTGGATGTCTTTCGGCTGAAATGATGATGATGTGCACGTCGCTAGTCAAGTAGGGCTTCTGTATTAGGTATGGTCAGCTAAGAAATTCGAATAACATACAATTTTTAAAAACCTTAATCTCCTTCCACTTGCTCTACCTAGGAGCCCTAGGGCTATTTACATCCGTGTTTAACATAGGATTATTGTTATGTGGCGACATCAGGGCCGAGATAACTGATATCGCCTGTCATGTAAGGATCCATTGGATCATGATTTTGGTCCCAGATTATTTACTATTTTATTATTTTTATCATAAAAAACCTGGCAAGTGATAGTCGGACTCGCGCACTGAGGGTTCCGTACAAACTTACCTATGAAAACAGGTCAATTCCCGAATTGAGTTACGAAATTTTTTTTGTGACGTAACTACAAATTTATAGTTTTCAGATTTTTTCCTATACTTGTGCTATGAAACCTTGCTTCATGCCAAATTTCAGGATTCTAGGTCAACGGGAAGTAACCTGTGAATTTTGATTTCCTTGAGAGTGTCAAAATATACGTTTTTTGCGACATAAACGGCCGTATCTTTTTTTTTTTCGTTAACTCAGAGGTTTGATTTTGTCACAGCTTCAAGGGACCGCCAACCTGAGTATATGGTTTTAATCTCAACTCGATACCTTCATGCGTTCCCGAGATAAAGGGTCTTGGCAGACAGACAGACGGACGGACAACAAAGTGATCTTTAAGGGTTCCGTTTTTTCCTTTTGAGGTACGGAACCCTAAAAACGTAATATATTGCCAGTCTAAATCATTGTACCAGATATCTTGTTGAAGACAACGTTAACCATCCATCATAAACTAACCCTTGAAATTATGGTTTAACTGTAGGCACTTATATGTAGTAAGGTAGTAGGTACTTGACCGACCACAAGTTGAAGCGGACGTGAAGTAATTACACCAATTGGATCTCGTTGTACATATGCCTCGGAGGGCTTACGCCCACGTTAGAGGAGCATAGGTTGCATTTTTTTTACCTTGCTAATATCAGGCACATAATATATGGAATGAAAGAAAAAAAAGTGTTGGATAGGCAAGAAGATCATGATGATGATAATAACAGGACCAACTGGTAGAAGCCAGCGAAACCCCTGGCAGAAGCTAGTCGTTTCGCTCGTGGGAAAGTGAGTTTTTCCATACAAACTTAGGTTTCGCGTTTCCTCCCCTTAGGGGGTGCATTTTGGAAAATCCTTACGTAGTGCATGCCTACGTCATAATAATTATCTGCATCCTTTTCAGCGCAATCCGTTCAGTGGTTTGAGCTGTGGCAGTTATGGTTGATTACAGGCTGAGCCATCAATGCACAGCTGCTGTGCGTTGATGGCTCAGTCTGTAACTGTTGCCTTTAGACTAGCTTTTACCCGCGATTTCGACCGCGTGAATGTCGGTTATTGTGGACGCAAAGTCGAGGCAAGATAAAAATAGCCTTTCTTAGGGTTCAAGCTTACTCCATACCAAAAATTTATCAAAATCGGTTCAGTAGTTGATTTGTGAAAGCGTAACAGACAGACAAAGATACTTTCACATTTAAAATATTGTATGGATATCTAGGTGTGTAAACGCTCTGATAAGTGGGTAAGTTTTCACACCAAGTACCTAACAAATTAATCTCTTCAATAGGTTTATGCCCCGGATGTTCTGAACTATTAAACTACAGATCAAAGAAACGTGAAGTAAAGAGGCTTAAGAAAAGTCAAAAGAAATCGAAGAAAGCTAAAAAACCAGACAAGGAAGAAAGTGAAGATGATGAGGAAGAACTGCTAAAGCCCGCCACTCCAGAAGATCCTGTTGAACCTTCCACATCCACTGAAGCTGTAGCAATGGAATCAGATGAAGCGTCACTATGGAAAAAAGGTTTGTGCGTCTTTAGGCATGCTTTCGTTAATTCCCAAAAAGTAAGGCAGAAACAAGGACTTGAAAACGAAATGAATTTCGTTCTGTTGCACTAAATTTTATCAGATAACGTTATAAAGTTTGTAACGATACTAAAACCAAAATATATATAAATAACGTTATAAAAAATAATATTATCGAATATAATTTTGGTAGAACAATATTTTGAGTTACGTTATGGGATCAGTAGTTATGCTTGTATCCTCTTACAATAAAGTTACAGTTGAAACGTAACATATTAATTAGTAACGTTATTCGCCCCCCATATGCCGCCGCCGCGCGCTTTTTTCAAGAAAAGTAAATAAATAAACACGGTGAAAAGCGTCTTACATACGTTGCCGGCTGTGTGGCCGCAGCGCGCAAGATGACAGCGCTGGCAACGTTGCGTATCGAAATGAATAACGTAATTATTTCGTTATAAAAATAACGATACTAATTCGTTTTACCAATAACGATACATTACAAATAACGATATAAATGAATATTGTTATTAAATAATTTTAGATTTTGTTCCGTTTCGTATTATGGTTATAGTCGAAGAAAGAATTTTGTTACAATCCTGGTGGAATGGTACAAAATATCGTTACCGGAACAACGCGTACCGTTATTTTGTTTGAGTAACGTTTCAAGTCCCTGGGCAGAAACAATTCATCAAGTCAACGATTTTCTCCATGGCAAAGAGGCGAGCAGTTAGCAATTTACGGGTCTAGATTAGGTACTCAAAACGTCTTAAAAATTATTTTTTGGAACCAATCAAGATCACATCCAGGTAAGGTATAATATATTTATAAACGGGTGGAAAAATAAATTATTGGGCATCAAAAAATTCATCCACATGGATATCAATGGGAAAAGTGCCTAGATCGCTGGCAGCATTGCCACGTTAGACAGTAATGCTGATCGTTGACCGATGAAAAGCCCAGTCACGAGAAGTCGACCAGCTGTTTGCTGATATCACGATAAAATCGATGAGCGCACGGACCCCATGGCCCTAGTCTTTCAACTCCGGCTCAAACATATAACTTCCGATAAGGTTATTATATTTACGCCGTTTGAGTTTTCTGCACACGCAGCAGCTGCCCCAGCACAGCCTGCCGTACTCAGAAAATGTTCACACAAACACATGTTCCAAACCAAAGGCCAACCCAACTTCCAGGACATTATGGTCATCCCGTCTGGCCTCTTTCCATCGTCACGTGCCAAGCCATTGCGTACTAAAAGACAAGAGCTCGGCGGATGATGTCTTAAATGCTGGCATGCCGTGCTAACAGACTAGCGCTTCTACTGAATGATAGGCCATGATGTCCGAGGCGGTCGACTGTTTCACCGCATTGAGAGCGATGTAGAGCTCCACTAGAGACACCCAGACGCAGGCATGTAGCGATCCGGAAGGTTTTGTCATTCAGCATAGTACCTATGTTGGGTGACAGTAGAGCTTGTAGCCAGAGACCCGACTCCTATTCACCCACAGCCAGTAAGCTAGCACGCTCAGCAGTATTGGTGGACGTATTAATTAGATTATCCCGTACCAACCTGCGGAGCGGCTCATCCCACTCTCTCTGGAAAGATGAATTTTTGGGAAGCACCTTGTCCGGCCAAGCCACTTTCCAGGCGTTCACGGCGGGTGCCGTGCCAGCCTACCAGTGATGGAGTTAACTGTTGAGCGCTGTGGACTGAAGACAGGAACGCCGGACATTAATCAGCCTAAATTAGACTCAGGGAATCCAATCTCCAATCTGTGAGATGAGATCGAGTCTAGCGTGTTATCAGATATCTATGGCTAGGTTTGATTCCCATCAGTTCATGAGAAATACCAATAAGTCTGTTTCTTACTTAATTTTAATAGAAACATCCCGACTGTAGGGATGTCTTCTTATCTTTGGAGTCTGGTTTCCGTACTTAGTCTTTGGCGGACCATTGTACCTACTTGGGCCGTGGCGGCCTTCACTCCAAAAGCAGATGAGTCTTTTCAGTTTGCTCAGGGCGTCTATGAGGTTTGTGATCTTATGTCACTGATAGCTGTGCACTCGAGGAGCACGTGCGTGATAATTTCCTCCGACTCCGTGCATGCTCTGCACAGAGGGCTGTCCGTGATACTCATTGTATAGCAGTGTTTATTTAATCACCAGGCGTAGGCTACCTCTTTCCAGTCGCAGAAGATTACTGATTTGTGGTATGGCTTTTGCTGCCCGGTGCCAAGGACAACTACTTTTCCGCTTGTGTTTTTGTAGCCAACCACGGAGCTGACCAAAGGGTACCTGGCACTATGGGTTTGATCGGGTCCGAAAACCATCGTATTGGATCCTCGCCTGGCCAGCTCATTAGCTGCGTCATTGCCGAGAGAACCGCTATGTCCTTTAATTCCCAGCAGCGACATAGTGTTATTGTTCAGCACTAACGCGTTCAAGTATAGTGGCATTCTTGTACGATTTTTTTATTATTGTTCATAAGTTCGGGCTTGACCGCTGTCTCAATTTTTTTCTTGACTGCTCGAGTTTCAAGGTAGTCAAATTTTTTTCCAAGGATTAAGTGCTGAGGCACTGTCGGAGTGTATGCGAATGTGAGTATTCGTAACTCTCCTGGCTTTTAAGGCGTGGGTCGCTAGAATGATACCAACACATTCTGCCTGGTAGACAGAGTTGTGTTCCTAGTGGTCTGGATATCTTTATATTGAGGTAATTGGAGAAGGCTCCGACACCTGTACCAATATTCGTCTTTAATCCGTCGATGTAGATTCTCAGCTCTTTGAGGCTTGAGTAGTCGTGCGATTCTTCTGTTAGTTGTATGCTGTATGTTTTTTAGGGGCCTTGTCTTTGGGAGACGCCATCATGGGCTGTCGTTTAAGGTGTCTTCCATGATGCGTGTGGGGGATGTCTTCTCGACGGACGAAAATTTCGCAATACTGCATATTTGTAGATACTTGCAAATCCTGAACACAAAATTTCGCAAGAAATAATGTTTCTCAGGTGATAACAAATCGCCTATATTTCTAGATTTTATCTTTTTATATAAAATGAAAGGTCTTTTTTCCCTTCGAGGATAAAGGTGCTTTTGCCTTGGGATTTAATACGTAACTTTTAGCGTTTATTAGTTTAGGACTGAATAATGACGCCTGTGTACATAATCTACTAATATTATAACCATAATCTATTAGAATTGAGAAGAATTTCTCGAACTTTACTTAAAACTTAGTTCATAATTTAATGATGTTTTTAATTTTAGGATTGCAAGAAGATGAAGAAAAGTCTCGGGAGGAAGAATTTGAAGAGTATCTGGAAGACTTGTTATTGTAAAATAGGTATAAGTGAAATAAACTAAGAAAGAAACACTTTTAAATTGAGTAAATCGTTTTATTGCTATTTTACAGTAAGAATTATTTATATGTAAAAGTGGAATTCAACTTTTCACATAAATGTTTTTCTCAAACAATAAGGATCTCCAAACGACGGGCGCATTGTGCTTTACATACTAACATATTAATCTGTATCCATTTATTCATAACGAAGCAAACAAAACGATAGCATATCGGGCGCGTCACTATCATTCGCATCTAGGAGTTCCTTATTGTAACACATTAACTATGAACATATACACAAAACAGACGACGTATATTAAATTGCAATGGTAATAATACACAGCCGATGAATGGACATAGTGAGTCACTTTCATAAATAGAAAACTTTGAATTTGTTAATAGTTTGCTTCAGACTTTTCCTGAGCACTACCAATATTTCAAAATTGTAGTAATTCTCTTATTAATGCTAACAATTTTTGCCGCCTGGTCATATTGCAATATACTTTTAAAAACGATAATGAATAAATAACCATAACAATTCAGTAGTTTTTTAAAATAACTGCGATAAATGACTCTTCCCAATAACTTGGTTTAAATAACATGATGTAAATAAAAGTAAAATCTAAATAATTGCAGGTAAAATAGTCAGATTTATTATAAAGTAATATAAAAAAAAACATCTAAAATCATAAATCAACAGAAACAAGTATAAGTAATAAAACTCATCTCTATAAAAAACGAAGCCTCATTCAATCATAATTATGACTTGGAACTGTTATAGTAAACATTACTTAAAAATTAATTGAATATCCATTTGTAAGAAATATTTTCACTTGACCCATGCTAATACTTCAATTTATTAGTAAACGCTATGGTTGTATCTCGACATTCGCATTTCGCCGAAATATGTTATTATAATCATGTCATTAACTGGTACAACAATCATTGAACATGTTTGGCTAAACATTTCAATATAGTTGAGGCACTACTCTCGTTTTTATAATTGTTTAATTATAAACAAATTTACACGTCCAGAGTGCTTAGTGCGAGTTTGTTTTACGTTCACGTGATCGACACGTTTACGACTTGCGGCGCTCCGATTGGCTCGCTCCAAGCTCTTGACCAATCAGAGAGCACAACGCGGTAAACGTTTCGATCACGTTAACGTAAAACGCACTCAGTGCACACAGATTACACTGTTGTGTTATCTGGATGTGTATGTATAAGAACGATCAGTGCTAAAATGCTGCCACATGGAGCGCAGATTTTGTGTACGCATATTATCTGACGATGCGAGAAGACCACTTAAAGGATTATTTAGTGTGGCTACTCTTGGAGACTTCATCGTCGTCGGAACAGTCCTCGTCGTGCGTGTGAGTGAGCTGGCGCGGTGTCTCCGGCCGCATGTGCGGCACCGATGTCGATGCGAGCTGGAATACAGGTGGATATCAATAGTCAACTCCAATTATCTAATTACCGACGTTCAAGCTTAAGGGAGATGTAACAATTAACATAAAATTTTGACCTAACCGTTGATACCTTTCTTGGTTTTTTTTAATACCCATTTATTTCGATTTATTTGTAAAATACCAATGTGAAAGTCTTTGCATGTGCTGCATTTTTTTAGATAATGTTGTTGTAACTTTAAGCTTTTGCGCAGCGCTCTTTGCGATGATGACTGGTAAATTAATTTTTGATTAATAATTGATTGAAAACTACGTTTACTTGCAAAGTTTTATCGCAATCTTAACTTAAAACTCACCGAAACTTCTTTCTTCTTATTCTTCGAATCTTTAGCATTTAACTTATGTGTGGATGCCAATTCGCTTAAATCAGATATACCGAGCGGTACGCTTGAATTCCTGGTCCTGAAAGCGATGAAAAGTTACATTAGAATTAATTTAGATTATATAAAATCAACTACCCACATTTAAATAAACTTTACTAGTTAAGAGTTAGGTATTTGCTGCTCCTCTGCTTCTCTGATCGGTATAGTCACCTAAATTGGCCTACACATGGTGATATTCATACTGCCGTCGTAATTAAAAAGGGCTCAACCTTTTTGTTTTTCGGAATTGAGTTAAATACATATTCGGAATCAGAAAAAAGGCACTTCTACAAATATTTTTGTAATTTTTTTAGGGATAAGATAAACAGAAATATCATAAGCTCAAAGGGCTCAACTGAGCAACTTCTTATTGTCTTTACACGTAAAACAAAGCACATCTGTCTTTTCTATTATATAGTGTGCCTGGTAATTAATGACCGATACTTAAACACGTGATTGTACTAATGATTACAAATAACTTTCCCAAAGAAACTTTTTTTATATACTCACTAGTTTGTAGGTACATTCACTGATTAGGTACGTACACCTGTGGGTTTGCAAGCTGCGCGGGTGTTCTATCACTTTTGTAGGTACGACGGCGTCACGCGGCTAACAGCTGAGCGGTCGCTGCTCGCAGGCGCGCGCGCGTATTTAAATAGCTGTTTTATTATTGTGATAAAACTAATGAGAATATAAAAAAAGTTTCTTTGGGAAAGTTGTTTGTAATCATGAGTACAATCATGTGTTTAAGTATCGGTCACTAATTACCAGTCACCCTATATAGAAAAAATATTTTTTCAGGGTACCTTTGATATTTGGTCAACCATCATCTGTTCTTTACAAAAATAGAGCAATTCTGTCTGGAAAAATAATAACGTCTATCCAAATAGTTAAAGCCAAATTCCGGACACAAGGCTGTTGGATCTATAATGTCCTCAAAATAATTTTGAGTCATAATCAAAGAGATTCGAAGTATGAAATCTGACTGAATAATAGCAATAATATAGTGGCAGTACACCTCGAAGCACGTAAACGCGTAGATTTGCAATTTACCTTAAAATAAAAATAAAAATATGTTTCCTAAAACGTACGAAGAAGTCTAAATAATTTCTTCCTGGTGTATATAACCATTATCATTATCAGCCGAACAATCACAGAGGAATGGTGGCTTGCTCTGTGCTGTTAGTTAGTTCCAGGTGCGGCCACGGGTGACGCTGAGATCGATTACGGTCGATTTACGTAGCGGAACTTGTATTATCTAGAGAATAAACGTGGAAAAAAGACGATGTACTCTCCTCATCATGGACTTCGGACGTCAAACGGAACACATAATACAAATATTTTAAGGTATTTTTTTTTTTTACAAAACTAGTATGAAAAGTCACATTTGGTTAGATATGCCTTTGATACGTAATATAAATATTTTATCTGCATTTTTTATGCTAAGTTGAAAGAGAACATATTGATTATTTAAAAAATACCAATAAACGAAAAAGTTTTTATTCAATAATCTTATAGGAATCGTCTAAATGCAATTAATTATTTTCATTCTTACATATTCGCAAAATAAAATATTTCTGCATTTTTCCCCAAAAAACTAAAAAATATTTTAAACTCGATTATCTCCACATTTACAAAATGTTAGATGTGCCTTTTTTAATTATGACGGCAGCTGATGTCTTACTAAGTGTCTAAACACACTATGCCGAAAAAACGCGACCGAAGTTCGGCATGTTAACGCCTGCAATGCTATTTGTATTACTGACGACACATTATGCCGAAATTACGTTGCGTTATAGCATACAGCCGAACTTAGAACGGAAGAAGTTCAGCGGCAATTCGGCGGCAAAGTATTCTGTAGAGCACACATTACACACGACCGAAGTTCGGTTCAATTGTCGACTGATTAGGAGTGAGGCATATTTATCGTAACAGATAGAAGTAACAGATATTTACAAATAACAATTGTTCCTACCAACTTATTTTATCTGTTAATTTAATAACAGACCCTCAAACACTGTTAACGTGGCTGTTACTTCTGTTACTCATTCTCTCTTTTCCTCATTATAGAATGACCTTTGCTAAAAAGAGACACACCTATTATTTATTTCGTAATATGTTTACTTCTCCCTCTTACTAAAGCGTTAAACTACGCTAAAACGAGAAGCAGTTATTATTTATTAACCCTAAAATATAGTTGGTGGTCTTACAAGAACAAATAGTAACGAAAAAGTGACTCCTAAATTTAGTTGTATTACCTGTTACTTTGCCTGTTACTGACCAGTGACCATTATAAAAAAAAACTTATAATTTATTTTATTTTCTTCATGGCAATTAGTGATACAATTTTAAAAAATGGGTCAGTAATAATTATTTAAAAATTGTGTTAAGCCTGCCAACGCAAAAGCAACACGAAAGCAATAAAAATTTAAATTTAAATATCTCAAAATAAGTGAATTGTAATTGTATAATCGTACCTATTTTTTGGTTTATTAGAATTAATCAAAAAAACTTTCAAGGAATTCACGATTTTCTGACCAACCAGTATGTAAATCAATTCTAATGAGAGTAATTTGCCAAATTTGTTGATATTTGTTGACAGATACAGTATTATTTAATTTTTTTTTTTTTAAAGTTTGCCAAGCAACCAATCATAATTACATTGATCGTGTCAGGATGGCTTATTATCTTTGGTTTGACTTTTGATGGGATTGGTTGAAAAATGTTTTATGTATTTACGACTTTACTTTCCTAATTTTAAAGATCATATTCAATATTCAACTGAAAGTTATTAGGCTGATTTATTTGTTGACATTTTTCAAATTTTGAATTTTTCTTCTTATTCTAAAACGAAAGCAGTGGTGAATTGTAATTTTAAAATTTTCGGGAAGATTTCTCTGTTTATCAGTGTTTGTTTACGGCGTCCTAGTGTTCATTTGGTTTATGTATAAGTTTAGTTGTTTTAGTTTAGGTTATTCGTTTTGTAGTTTTGGTACTAAGTACCTAACTTAGTGTAGGTACGTTGTAAAAAATAAGTTTATTTTCGTTCTCTGGCTAATCTTTTACATTATGTTGGGGTTGAAGTCTCAAAAATCTGATTTTCGAATTATTTAAAGTCGAAAATCGGATTTTTGGAGAAAATCAAAAAGAAGATATTCAAATGAGATTTAAATACGCATACGTACAAAAATAACAGGCTGTTATTTAATAACAGGTATTTGGATCTGTTATTTATAAGTAACACTAACAGTGATAACAGATATCGTGTTTAACCTGTTACAACCCTTCTCTACGACTGATGTAAACTTTTCGATACAAAAAGGTATATTATCTCTTTCTACTAGTGTGTCCATAAACTAGTTCGTACTACGAGACATTCTGTTCTAAAGAAGTTCAAGATGTTATTAATACATAATAAACTTATACGTTCAAAAACTAATATTTATTTATTTATTCATACTTTATGCACATAAAGGTTCAGAGGCGGACTTAATGCCTTAGGCATAAGTACGATATATATATCACGATACGATTACGACCTCTTCTAATATATATATCGATCGTGAAGTACCAATTGTTGGAGTATAACAAAAACAAATCTATCCTACTTCAACACTATGGTCTTTCTCTTTCTAACCAATAAATATTATATTTAATTGGTCTGAGCCCCTCGTCAGCACTTGACTGAAATCCCTAGTATGGTTACAGTTACTGTATTCCTTTAGCCTTGCTTAGAAGCACATGTCTCATGTAATATTACTGAAATACACCTTCCAATATAAAGTAAAGGATTAATAAATAGTTATTATTCAAATCCTTAAAACCGTGTTTACTTTGGTGTCCACCTAATAACCCCAACAGGTTATGGGCCCAGAGCGCTAAGCCAAAGTGCGAATAAACGAACATTAAATAATAAAAACATTTTGTGTATCAAATTGAATAAAAGGGACATTATGCAATTTGCTGGAGATAACTACAGTGTGTGGAAATTTCGAATTCAAAAATTATTAAGTGAATTACCTACTGAACGTTGTTGACGTTGAAGTTCCGGTAAAAACAAGTACCTAGTGAGTGAAGAAAAATGCGTGGCGACGCAGCTGTCTTTTAGTAAAAAACTTGCTGGCTTTGAAACTGGTTAGTAACATCACACTAACCAAACATTTTCAAGAATTTGCTGACATCGTCATTGAACCTATGGCTGCAGGTACAAAATTAAGATCCGATTAAGTGATCCGCCCTTTTCATGACTCTACCAAACAAGTACGGAGCAGCATTGTCACCGCAATCGAGATACTGACTGAAGATCATTTGAAAATCAAGACAAATTGACAGTAAACTTCACTGAGCGTGTGAAGCCAAGAAGTGATTCGGTTGCTGTACTGGCGCGTTTATACTAGCGGCGAAGAATTATCAAGTGACCAGTAATTCGGGCGTACCAGGTATAGGTACTACAGAACGTGTATTTGTGATGAAGATGGTAAGCCGGTAATAAAGGGTAAGTCGTAAGCCGGTGAACACTATTCAATGGCAACTGGTTAGTGCTTGAAAATGCTTTAAATAGCGAATGTTCACTAGATAAAGTCACAAATAATATTTACGAATTATTGTGGAATAAAAATAATTGCAAATCAAAAAAGTGGATATAAAATGAATGAAACTATATCTTGAAAATTAAAGAATTGATAATGTTGTACAGTTGTACTTAATAGTACATTGTGTGAAGCTTAATTTGTTTAATGTGACAAATAAATTTGTCTGTTATTTGATAAATTGGAAACAAAAGGTTTGAAACGAGAAGTCGTTTAGTCTCAAGTGCACAAAGATGTTTGCGATCCTAAGTTTTTTTTTTGTTCGTCTATTGAAGAGCAAAAACTATGTTGTGATTTTAAGAATAAATCAGATATTTCTATATATATAATAAATCGGTTAAGTTTCGGGACTAAGTATGTTGCAAAATGTGAAGTTCATTTTGGTCTGAGAATTGTTAACTCTATGTTGTGATAATGAAAGGGAAATTATATCTAGTTAATCGAAAAAGTTCTGAGCTTGAGAAGGTATTGGTCATCCCTAAACAGTGCCGCATACTCTGGCTGTAAATGGTATTGCCGAATGTATGATGAACAATGATAGAACGGGTCTACATAAAAGAAAAAGTTCTGATCTGATCTACATAAAAGAATCAGATTGTTCTGGGGAGCACTGAGGTTAGATTATACACCAGATGATGAGTTATGGCATAATAATAAGCCAAAACCGTACATTTTAAAGTTTTTGATTCTACTGTTTACTAAGTAAGTAAAAGTTTAAAAACGAAATTTGACAAAGAGGTTGTCAAAGGGAATTTCGTTGATGATGAATCAAATTTAATGGTTATAAGGTGTGGGATGTGGTAGACCAAAATGTTTGTGGGAGTCAGAGATGTGAAATAGATGAGATTAAGTTCTTATCAAATAGGCTAATGAAACTTAAGCCTGAGTGTGTTATGAGCTATAAATAGCATAACTTGGTAACTTTGACTTGGTACACCCGTTTGAAAGGTGTGGATCTGATAAGAATCAATCAGTTTTTAAGCAAACAAACATAATATAATACCTAGCATAATTGCAAATAAATCTGTTTGGGAAACAGAGGAGAGCTCGAGATGGTTATATCACAATGGAAATAAGTTAACTTTATTTTAAGATCGAGAAACATTACATAGTTAGAGACAACATGGTAGGATGCAAAATTTATTTTCTGTTTCATATAATGAATACGATAGCGACAGTATTTTTGATAATATGTTATTACTTATTGTGTGCTGGATAATAATAAAAAAAAATAATTAAATGCTGATATGATAAGAATTTAAATGAAGAATGTTTTCAGTAATTGATTTAACTAGGAAACTATTGAAAATGATACCTGAAAAACTGTTACTAAAAACAGATGAAAGAAATATTAATTCGATTAAATTAAATCGATTGTAAATGAGTACAGTTGAAAATTAGTTGTAAAGCGTGTTTATTGGCTCGTGGTTGTAGTCAGATATATGTTAAAGAAACTTTTGTATCAATTGAAAGAATCGCAAGTTGTAGTTAAGCCTTTATGAATCAATGTATAATTAATTATAATTTCTTGGTTAAGCATGTGGATATAAAAGCATAATTTTTATTAGGAACCTGGATGAAGAAATTTTAGTGTATGAATATTGCTGAGGGTATTCTGGCTGACAATTAATGGTTTGTACATTAATGAAGTCATTATATGGATGTATGTAGTCTGTATATTGTTGGTTCCTAATGTTTCGGTGAGCTTAGACAAAAAGGTGTTTCTAATACTCATCAGCAGACCAGTGCATTTAAGTTTTAATGCAGGTCATGAATTAAGTCTGGTAGTTGCCCAGTTACTGGATTGTGAAGGTCTGATAGGCAGTCGCTCCATGTAAAATACTAGTATTTAGCCGCATCTGGTCAGACTGGAAGCTAGGGAGATGATGATGCATGAAGTCTGGTGCCTGGTTAATGGCTATAGGTTTGCTCACACCATTATTAGGTTGTTATTTATTATATTGGTGTACAATAAAGTATATATAAATAAATAAATAAGGGACTTAAACATTACCGATGAAATCTGAGTGTACTATAGGTGCACCTCTGCCTGACCCTTTGGGTAATAAAGGCGTGATTTTTATGCTATGTGATAAAGAACGAAGTTTTACTTAATGTCTATGTTATTGCATTTTAACAACTATGTTATAATGTGTAATGTAGTAGTTGAGTAAAACATACCCAATCAACATTTATTTTTAATCATTGACTAATAATATATAAAATGTTTTCTGTGAATCAAAAATAAACAGGTCAGAAAACATAATTATTTTAGATGAGGAAATGTAGATAAACAACAGTTCTTGAAAAGTTTAACTTGAGGAATGCTTGAGGGGCAATAAATCAGCCAATACACTCTTTGAAAGTCAAATAAATAGGTATACCTAGATAAAAAACCTCACACAGAGTTCGTGTGAAATTACAAGACCCCTTTGTAGAAATCTTATGAGGTGCTTGAATCATGCTGAGCTTAATCTTAGTTTTCTGTTTACATCATGAGTCGATATGCAAACAAAACCTATTTGTAATGGTTCCACTTAGGTACAAGACCCTTTGTCTTGATTTATTTAAAAGGAACTATAAATCTCAAGTTATTTTTTAAACAAAATGATTTTATTTTATAAGTGGGTGTTTGTTAATTGTGACTGGAGTGGTAATGAATAAATATAAAATGTACTGTGGGTTACTTGTATAAATTATTTAAGCAATATTCAATTTGCTGGCAAACAAAGTGGCAGCAAAGAATGGCAAGATAGTACACAGTAGTAATGCAGAGTATGGTTTAATGTAAAGCAGTGAAAGATACTGTGAATAAATTCATTGGTGACAAGTATTGTATATTAAGTATTATTTATAGTTATAGCGATTACTATAGCAGATGCTGTTTTTATTTATGACGATAATAATAATAATAATAATAGATGCATTGCGAATAATCCTACCAGTCACAAACGAACACATAGATATTAAGTATCAGGTTGAAAAATATGTTACTAAAATATTTTATTTCTACAAGTTAACCAGATAGCTGGTATCCTGTGAAATTTTCAACGGTGCGTTATACCTAGATAAGAATGAAATTCGGGGTGACGTTGTAAATACATGAAAGGTGCTTATGGATATGTTATTATTATTATGTTAATAATAAGAGCTTGGTTATAATAAGTAGATGAATAAGATTCATAATTTCAATAATCAATTAAATGATCTGATTAGGTATTAAATGGTCTGATTAGGTTTTACTGGGTTTTCCCTAATCCTGCGCAACGAATGTTGGACCAAGATGATATTGTATTCCCAGAAAGGAAAAGGAAGGCGTGTGTTTTTATTATTGTATAAAGATGTTTGGTATAGTATTATGTATATATATCTATCGTGATTAAAGAGCAAAGGATTTATTTTTGAGGGGGGCGTGTTGGAGTATAACAAAAACAAATCTATCCTACTTCAACACTATGGTCTTTCTCTTTCTAACCAATAAATATTATATTTAATTGGTCTGAGCCCCTCGTCAGCACTTGACTGAAATCCCTAGTATGGTTACAGTTACTGTATTCCTTTAGCCTTGCTTAGAAGCACACGTCTCATGTAATATTACTGAAATACACCTTCCAATATAAAGTAAAGGATTAATAAATAGTTATTATTCAAATCCTTAAAACCGTGTTTACTTTGGTGTCCACCTAATAACCCCAACACCAATACCTCCTAAAAATATTTTTTCGAGAAAATCTAATTTACCGCTATGAATTTAAGTGTTTCCGCATGTTTTAGTAAAATCTCCGAAGTGATTTTTTTTTGTTAAAACTGCATTAAATTAAAATGTGGAAATACCTCTTATCTAAACCAACGTGTCTATTTCATGATTACCTGCTAAACATAGGATACTAATAACTTCTGGTTTAGTTATAAAACACAAATGATTAGAGAAACAAATATAAAATATATTAAAGCAGTATAATAACTAAACCAGATGTTATTATTATCCTCAATAAATGAATTAATTGTAAATTTTTGACTTCTCAATAAATTAAACTATTTTTTTAGGTTTCACAGACAGTTAGGAGTTATTGGTACTTTGCCATCGATATATAAAAATCTACAGCATCAATTATATAAAATGCAAGAGTGACAAAAATAATAATTAAATTAGTAAATTTATGGTTACCCTAGTTAAAATAGAGGTAAGAAAGGGACACACCACCTCTTTGTCGTTGTCAAAGATCGGTACATTTTTCCCCTTTTGCTTGTCAATGAAACGTATGAACTTAAATTCAATGGGAATAAAGTACACTTTATAGTTTGTAATATTGCTTTGTAATCAATCCAGTTTATCCGTAGGGAGAAAATCCTTGATATACACAAAGTTCCGCAACTGAATTTCAGACGCGGAAGTTCGGCACTTATGGTGTGTGACATGACACACCATAAACTTCCGCGAATACATTGGTTGGAACGTAAAATCAGCCGCGGAACTTCCGTCGCGTACCTTCGGCATAGTGTATTTTTAGACACTTAAACGACAGTAAATGTTGAATCTGAAAAACCTTTCATAATTCCCTTACAATGTGTACAACAGATGCCCTGGAATAATAATAATAATATTTCACAAAGCTCGTGCCCGTGTAGTATTTCTAAATATAGCATACCGAGTACTTGATGACCCCTTCTTTTGGTAATGAGGCCGCTGCTCTATTAGTGCTCAAGTGACCTCATTAACGAAAGAAAATAATGTACAGTATATAAAATATTGAATGTCACTAACATTGTTTCGCTTTTTTTACCATATTAGGAACAATAATAAAGTTACGGAACACCGTTAAGTTTGATCATTTCAGCGAGAAGTCTACCGATTGAAAATCTTATAGAGTAGATTGTAGCGAGAGGATACATTACTGCATTCGTTGACCTCCTGCACACAGAGCAGAACTTTACAACTAAAATGCTTGAAGGATACACAGCAACGGATTTAAGATCTGTACAGCACTACATCAGATTTGAATCCGAATTTGGGTTTCGAGTTCTATCCGAATTGGAAAAGTTCTAAAATCAGACGGACAGAGTTCGGCTACTTCGGAACGGGAATTTATTTCGTTGGGATGCAATGCGGAACCGCTACTATTATAATATTGTAAGCTAACCTGTCAATGGTGGGCTGATCGAAGGTGAACCTCTGTTCGTGCGCGACTGTAGACTCGTGCGGCATGAGCATAGCAGGGGCGCGGAACATGTAGCAGAAGGGATAGTACATCAGATTCAGGAACGACGCCGCGTAGAGGTCAGCATACCTCACCACCTGAAATTAGGTATTTTTCTGTGTTTATTTCTTTACAATATTTTATGCTGAACAATAACAGTAAAAATAAAACTTTTTTTAAAAACAGCATTAACATTGGTAATTAAATGAAGCAACAATGAGCACTTTAAATATTGATTTGAAGAAGAGTGGGGGCGTAGTGGGAACAGCATGCTATCAATCAATCAATCAATCAATCATTCATTTATTTGCTATAAATATGGTACAGGAGTTGTTATAATGGCAGTTATAGACCGAGACATATTTTACCTAAGTTACAGGTATGCAAATATTAAAAAATAAAATTTATAAATACATGAATTAATGAAAATTGATTAACATATAATTATTATTGAAGTTTACATTATCTCTTTACACTATCTCTTTTGTACGCGCGTAAATTAATAGCTGTGACGTCACATTTCAGTTTGTCCATCCTTATCTGTTATTTGACAGTTTCCCCTTCCACCAGATTTGAAAGGTACACCTTACTTAATTTTGAACAGATTTTAAAAATTCCATGTTGTTGCGATATCGGATAAAAAAAAAATTGTGACTCATTTTTTTTTTTAAATCCGAAATCGCACCACTACCGAATGGTACTTAAATATAATGCATTTTAATTTGATAATTTACTAAGCTAACTTGTCCGAAACTCCCTGTCATTCAGAAGATTTTCCCGCACGATTGTTCCGATAAAACGTAATCCATCTTTTTTAGCGAGCCATAAACTCTGAATGCAAATCAGCATTTGATTTTTTGACGGATAAACCAAAGAAACGTTTTTCTTATTTGTGTCATTAGTAAGATTTATTTTTGTAGCATTAATGACCATTCTCTCTCATACGTCAAGATTTGAAAAAAAGACATGACAGTTTTGGCACTAGACTCGACTCAAGTTTCTAGTCACAACATTAAATTCTACTGACCTACATTGTTAGTTATATTTTTCAGGAATTATTATATAAGTAATTCTCGTTAATCATTACATATAACAGTGTTATTTCAGTTCACAAGAATGCTATTTAAAGATGTTTGTTTATTCAATAAGCGTGTCGGTCGCTTCGAAGTGAACTCTCTCGTGAAAACAAACAGTCGTTAGTGATGATGAAACAAAATAAACAATTACAGTGATGTCCACTTATAGTAGGAGCCTAATTGGACTCTACTTCCTGTCTAAAGATAACTGTGACCACGTAACTTTGATAATTATACAAAGATAATGAAATAAACGGAATTCTATGTCGTTATAAGAAGTTTTTGGATATTAACGCATATTACTAAAAATGTTATATATATGTATACATGTGGATGGATGGAAAGGGAGAGGGAGGCCAAAGAAAGATGGATGGATTGTGGGAGGAGTGATATGAAAGAAAAGGGAGTTAGTGATAGCGTGTTGACAGGACAGAATGGAAGAAAAAACGTGTTACGCTGACCTTAGGGACGATAACACGGGACAAAAGCAGGAAGGAGATGATGATGATGACGATGATGACCTTTGTGTTATGTTGTTAGTACATAGTTTGTATCTTGTATTGAAAAGGGAGGATCCACAACACCCGTCTGATCGTAGATCCTTTACAACAATTCTCCCTTTTCATCAACTATGCCCGGACTCTGGTCCGATAGTTTATTTCGGACTGTTGTGTATGTTTTACTCGGATGGAGACCACTAGTACTGCGATGCGGGATTTTGAATTTTTTAGTACCTATGTGGCGTCATAGATGTGCACAACACATACATTCTGTCACGTAAATTTACATATCCAATTTAAAATACTTAAATAAAATAGTATATGTAATTTTTAAGTTTCTCAATTCTCTATCTTTTATTTTGAGGTTATTAGTAAAATATGTACAGTCAGGGGTCAAAAGTGCAGTTGCACTCTAGTGATGCTAAATTGACTAACATTTCTTTATAGAAGAGTGTCAATAGTTTATGAATTATTTAATTTGTAGCGTAGCATCTAAGGTATTGAATAAATGACTTATGGATAATCATCATCGCTTTTCATCAGGTGAGATAGTGGTGAAGCGCGAACCAATCAAGAATAAAAAAAATGTCTAATAAACAGAAAACTTGGCACTTTAGCATTGGTAAAATGCAACTGCTCTTTTGAACCCTGACTGTACATATTTTACTAATAACCTCAAAATAAAAGATAGAGAATTGAGAAACTTAAAAATTTCAACGTAAATACGATTTACATTATTTTTCAAGGAGGACAAGCGACCGTAGGAGAATGTCCCTAATGAATTTGACGAGGAATTTTGTTTACAATGTAAGTGTTTTGCCAAACGAATCACGCTAATATTATTTAAAATAATATGTTATGAATATGAATGCCTTGCATACCAAACCCACGTCATTTGAATCACTCGAAATCAACTAGAAGTATCTTGACACTACGACTAAACATTACATGCCTTATTTTCTACTAGAAATCTATTTGGTTTGTCAGTATTTTTCCAACGGTGTGACCTTCTTTGCAACACTCACAGTCAATCACTGTCTCCACAAAAATAATGTACAAATTATAGATTCTAAATTAAGACCTACGTGTAAATAGACCGTACCTGTGACGAGAAGAATGTCTGTCTGGAACCGGAGCGGAACAGTGAGCCGAGCATGCCGTATGCCAGGTCCATCTTGTGCGTAACGTCGCGGATCGCAGAGCGAAGCTGCGAGATGTCGGGCTTCTCTTTTGTACTCGAGTCCAGATCTCTACAATACAAGTGTATTTTTTAGAAATATATCCTTAAAATTAACCGGTATTCCCCGAAGGATAAGAGGATCCCCTCTTATCTCCTCTTTAGGGTTTCGTACCTCAAAAGGAAAAAACGGAACCCTTAGAGGATCACTTTGTTGTCCGTCCGTCCGTCCGTCTGTCTGTCTGTCTGGCATGAAGCAAGATCTTATAGCACAAGTATAGGAAAAAATCTAAAAACTGTAAATTTGTAGTTATGTCACAAAAAAAAACTTTTTTGCAATTCGGAAAAATCTTTCAAACTCAATTTGGGAATTGAACTGTTTTCATATGTAAGTTTGTACGGAACCAGAGTCCGAGTCGCACTTGTCCGGTTTTTTTATGTAGTGAAGGTGTACCTTTTCAGGTTCATAAAAATTATTGCCATCAACAGGGCATTAATACAGACTGGGCTGATTCTGAATAAGTCCAGATGAAAAATCACAATATCCTAAAAGTATACAGGTATTTCAATGTTAATTTATATACCTACGTTACAATACGAGTTACTGATCAATCGACATGGAAATACGATAAACAAAGCATCGTAATAGTTCATGTCCCATTCAAAATGATCTTTATAGCTTGTCAGTTAAACACATTAGTTTATGACAGTATTGATTAACAACGATCGTTAAAACTAGGCAAGAATTAATAGTTGGACAAATACATACTTGTACATATGTCCTAGTTCCACGTCAAGGTCTTGTAGTTGTTCGAACAGCTGACATTTGTCGGTCCACACGTGCAGCTCTTGAACTAATTCGGGAACTATGAGGAAGGTCCGCCAACCTCCGATCTTCTTCGACTTGAGGATGTCACCGAATATGTGGTCTCCGACGTACAACACGTCCTTACCCTTCGCTCCGATCATGTCGGTGAACACGTCGCAGGAACCTAGAACAATATGCAAATCAGTTTGTATTGCATTCTAACAATCGTCTGCATCTCAAGGGTTTATTAAGCGTTAGAAGGCTTCTAATAATTTGCATTTTCCTCCAGCTTAATCATTTTAATCTTCTGTTACTAATATTTTTGCAAATATTCTCTATCAATGTGAATATTTTCTGTATAAGTTACAGAAAATATTCACATTGATAGAGAATATTTGCAAAAATATTTACCAGTGAAATCATTGTTTATTATGTAACGATAACGTTTTGAGGTTAGTAACCTTCTCATGGCCTGATGTCTTTCATCATACTTTATTGTGTTGTGATAAGCAATTAATTGGAATTAACTAAATTTTATTTTAATTTCACACTCTAAAATTGGCTTGCTTCGCATGATATATAGGTTCACATTGGTAACATTTACGATTTCTGCATTTACATTTATCTAGTGTTAACTAACAAACCCAAAAGTTAAAACAGCAGATTTAGTGTTCTTTCCAGTTGACTCTACAACCTCTTCGACTAGGTACTCGACAATATGATTGAATTAAGTTTGCGCCCTTTATTAACACTGTCTAAAAACATCGCTTGTATTGTTCCATTAAAAACTTCCATTACCATATTTTATGACAATAAGCGCGATAGTAAATCTTCTGTCGGTTATCAATAAGTCGAGTGGTTATGCTAAATATAGTATTCTAATTAAGATAATAGTATCAGCATTGATGTTCCAGTCGTGTCAACACTGAGACGCGATAAACTACTACTTATATTTTGACAGCATGGCAGCATTTGATTCCCGCACTGAGTAAATATTTGTATAGAGATAGATGAAGAATAGAATAGAATAGAAATACTTTTATTCGGGACAGACACAGCACAACGGTTATAAACACAAGTAAAAAACATAACCCTTCTTGCAGTCGGGTAAAAAAGAGCAAAAGTACAAAGTGCGCCGAGCGTGCCCGCACCGAAAGGGTGACCACCTCAGCATTGTTCCAGGTCTGGGTGTCTTGTGTATGTGACTTTACATGTTTGTAAACGCGCCCACGAATCACGATACACGAGTAATTCCTAGTGTAGAGCAAACTTATTTCTAGCCTGTACTGTCCCACAGTTGGGAAAAGGCCTCCCTCCATTTTTTCTATAGTTCCCAGCTCTAGGCTACGTCTTGAAAATTTATGAATACATCTAAGTCGTCCCGCCATCTCTTTACTACTACTTATATTACACGTATAATGTAACATTTATAATCTTTATATGATAAAGTTAAGTACATATTAGTGCTTAATATAGAACGATATTAGATAATATAACGCTGCATTATCTGCCCACATAAGTACCATTTAATTGCCGTTAATATCTGTAAGTGCTCGTCCTATTTCGTCTTATTAAAACACTAATCTACTCACTAGGAATAGTTGCAATTATACAGTTATACGAAAGGAAAATTCATTAATTACTATGAAATTGTTAACAGTACTAGATAAGGCATAATTTCCATGATCGCTATCGTAATACCACAAACAATAGGTAGTGAAATCATTTTAACTTCTTAGAAAAATAGTATTGTTCGATGTTGGCTTTTGTTATTATCAGGGATAAACAATATCTTGATGGCGAATAAGTGTTGGATAAATGAAAAAGTGAGCTCATGGCTTTTTACCCGACTGAAAGAAGGGTTATTAAAACCTACGTAAACAGGCAAATGTCGGACGTTCATTGGTTGTTGTCTCTTTGATTAAATTAACTTACCTCCAGAATAAACGAGTTCTTCGTGCAATGTGCCGACATAATGGCCCATCTTCAGGGCGCCAGTCTTAATGTCCACCTGCCGCAGCGTGGTGCCTTCGCCGAAGAACAACGGCTTCTTAGCGTCCACTACGATCCAGTCGAAGTAAGTCTTCCAGTTCCTGTGAGGCTCGCCAGGCTTTAAGCAATGACAATAAATATGTTTAAAAACCTATATGTTTATTATGCCAAAATAATTAAAGCTGATTATTATCTATTGTATACATTTTACTAATTGGAAATTATTGCATGGTTTTTCTACATTTATTAGGCCCATAGTAAAAATAGTTTATCATCTTCATTAGTACTTTAATCCTGTGTAAAATTGTCTATTAATTCAAAGTCAGTCTGAAGATAAGATTCTTACTTTAATTGTCCTTGAAGCTAAGGAATCATCTCAATTAAGAGTAATCTAACTTTGAAAAAATAAAATGGAAAACATAATTATGTAAGCAGATTATTACAAGGTATATTATCGATTGAAGTGTTTTATTTACGGAGTAGCCTGGGCTGCGTTCAAAAATAACCAGAATAGCTTCGGTTGCAACCCAGAGTCGTTCTTTTATAGCTCGAGTAACTACCCTAGAGTTAACCCAACTAACTCTAACTCCGAGCAGGGTAGGTTGGTGTAATGACAGTTGCTTGGCATTGACAGTTGAGCGTTCAAAAATGCGAGCTTAGAGTATCTACCCGATGACGTCATTAGAGTTAACTCTAATCTCATTTTTGAACGCAGGGCTGACGATTACAGTTTAAGTGACAGCTGCTTTGACTCACAATATGTGATCAATCATTTTGTTCAAACATGATGTTAAGCAGTCATATCTATACTGTCCTCTCATACCTATTAATATTGCAATATTAATCTTTTTTTTTTAACGCATATATATATATATTATATATATCGTTATAATTTTCTCTATCTTTTTTTTCGAATGGATGTTGCATTATTAACCCATCCCTTTCTTGCACTTGCCTGTCGCACAGGTGTGAGCAAGAAGGACTAGACTACCCGCGTAATTGTTTGCGGAATAACATTTCGATAACAACCGCATTTTTTGATGGCGTAAATCTAATTAAATGTACGCGCTGCGCTCTTCAACAAAATTCGAAATCGTGTGAAATTTGTACTGAGCTGTGCCGAAGACTAAAAAGATACTGCTGTGCAACAGTCAAATAATTCACAATCTTTCGCCTAAACTGTGTAAACAGTAACCGTGGAGTTTCTTACCAATAAGATCCATAGGAAACGACACCAATTGGAGCCGTGCACGAGGTACTGACGTTTTATAAGTGCCTACGGAGACCTATGTGAAATAACATTTTTTAGACAAGTTGGCGCCCGCGACTTCGCCCGTGTCAGTTATCCTAAAACGGCACAATGCCATTTGGTCGCAATATCAAGAAGTTTTTTGTTTTTCGCGGAACTCTTAATTCTTTTTCTAAAATAAAATTTGCTTAAGTTACTCCTTATAAGATCAGCTATTTATCAGTGAAAGTCCCGTCAAATCGGTACAGCCGTTTCTGAGATTACACGGAACAAACAGACAAAAATTGCATTTTCGATACGTATCGAATATACTTTCATTTATGTAAGTAAAACAAATATATATTACAAACAGAAAATTCACTTTTATTTATATGTAGGTATAGATTTTTTAATACCTTTGCTTAGCTATTTGTCTAAAGTTATATTTACCTTCGCGCCGTATGGAAAATCGAATAGATACTCCATAATTCTATCCGTGAAGTTGTATTCGCTGTTCGTTAATATAAAGATTTTGGCACCACTCTCTTTTATCCTCGACAAGAACATTGGTAGTCTGTCATCTTTCTTCAAGTATAATTCCATATTCTCCGTAGTCTTATCCTTGAGGTCTCCATGAATATGAATGTAGTCGACCGCATTTCTCACGTCTTGGAAGATAGATTTGAATGACATAGCGAGATCTCCACATCGTACACCGTAGTTTGTTCTGCGAAAGATTTTTATTTATAGAAAACATTTTGAAACTATTTCAAAGTATGTATGCTTCCTTTAAAATAAACTAGGACGTCCATAAAGTAGTGCATTTGTAGGTCGACGATTGAAGTGCAAATCACGCAATGCAAAGAGCAATGTGTAATGAATGAGTGACCGTTATTGGCCCATTCACTTTCGGGCGGAGAGCTATTCCTGATTTATGGCCACATTAGTTGAAATTATAACACAACATAATGAACGGAATTCGTTCAGCGAAATGTCAACTAACAATAGAAATAAATTTATTTTCTAATTTATGCTAATTTGCACCTGTTTAATTTATGGATAATACTAGCGACCCGCCCCAGGTTTGCACGGGTGATACAAATCTTTGAAATTCTCGGCTTCTCTCAACGTGCATGTATTATACCAAATACCTTCCTCATGAATCACTCTGTCTATTGGCGAAAACTGCATGAAAGACTGGTCCGTAGTTTTAAGTTTATCGCGAACAGATAGACAGACATTTTATATAGGGATGTAAGGAGTATAATAATTTATTCAGTTTGACAAGCGAGTCTAAAAACGTGTCTAACTCATGGCTTACCTCGTGTATTGTGGCGAATTCGTGAAGAAGTCTATCAAACAAGCTATAAGGTAAGTTTCTGGCAAGTTGAACAACGTGTTCAGTACATACACTCTTGACTCGTCTAATGTTAAGAACTTATTCGGGTACAATTCGTATACTTGTGAACTGAAACAAATATAATTTATTAGTTTTACCTGTGTGTGCTTGTGCAGTCCTTATTATTTCAACAGACTAGGTAAATGTATTGTATTCTTGCAAACATTACCGAATATGTCGCGCGAGTCCAATTTGGAATTATAATCTCTTTTGGACCATGAAGTCAATTCGATACTGAAAGGTCGCATTCTCAACAAGGTAGCTGACGTCACCAGCCGATGCAAACATATGGTAAAGCGAGCGTCAAATATGAACATAGGCACGTACTCTTTTAGATTAAATTTACATAGCACTAAAATGTATAAAGTTGAGTCCATATGAGTCAACCTCACCTTACATTTACATCTTCCTGCCTTTGTCCCGTATTACTTGGGTTCGGGGCAATACGTTTTATTCTTCCATTCTATCCTGTGGACCGTCACGCTATCACTGACTCCCTTTTCTTTCATATCACTCCTTACACAATATCAATCGTTTCTTTGGCCTACCTCTCCCTCTCTATCCATCCACAACCTAACCTTACCTACATACATTATAATTTTAAATGTAAACTTACTGTTTCAGGAATTCAAATCCATGAACGCATACTAAAATATTACCATAGGCGTCTACCTTTAGTAAGTTACCGTATAATGTGTCGAACCATAGACCTCTGAAAAGAAAAAGATTTAGTAAATAAAACAAATTTTCCATTAGTAAATAGATTTTTTAGTAGATAGTAGTTTTAGAGATAGTAAATAGATTTTTTAGTAGATAGTAGTTTTAGAGATAGTAAATAGATTTTTAGTTAGTATTATATATAGGCAAGTATTTCTTTATGGAAGAATATAAGAAATCCTGGAAACACTCGGAGGAGGCCTTTTGTCCAGCAGCTAGCCAGTACATGTAATTAAAAAAAAGTATTTCTCACCTAACTGGAAATGAAGGGTCATATTCAAATTCCATAATTTCCTTTGGATAACCTTTGTGCACTAATCTCTCTTTGGTCAAATTGAATCCTAAAGTTTCATATTGCGGCGATTTATATTCTGTGAAAAAAAATAGTAGTAGTACATAATACATACGAAGATTTCTGAAAATGATTGGCGCCGCGGTCTGACCAGAAAGAGGTGGCGAGTAAGATGAGTGACGAATTTAAGGATACGTAAACCTTCTTCGAGTCGATTACTCCTTAAATTGTTTGGGCCCAGTAGGATCGTCACAGTACGTAGCTAAAAGCCCCAAAAGTGGGACACAATCCAGTTTAACCTTCAAGATATCAGAGTTGCATTGCACAGATGACAACCCTCCATTTAAAATATCTACTGATATTGACTATCCTTATTATCTGATAAGATTAAAAGCCTACGAAAATATTTGGTACAAAGATAGGTTGTCGTTGAGTGAAATATGACAGCATTCTCTAATCTCGTCACCAAGCCGTGCTTTCTTTTTCTAGTTCTCTAGCGCCAAGTGGTTTGTGGAACTAGAGTCGGGAATCAGCTGCAAACTGCCAGTGGACAAACAAGATTCGCGCTTAAGCATAGCATGAACAATGGCGCAGATTATATTAAATGCATTTAAAGAGTCTAAAAATCTGTTATTATTTAAACTACCAGCCATCGTATTTGCCAGAAATGACCAGCAAAAGTGCAGGTGGGTAGGCCACATGATGAGAGACCAACAGGAAAAGTGGAGCAGAATAATAACAGATTAGTAGCCAAGGGACGGAAAACGGAGTAGGGGAAAACAATTGAGGAGATGGGAGGATGAGTTAAAATTGACAGCGGGTCCCAAATGGAGGAGAGTGATTCATCATAGATCACAGTGAAATCAGCTAGATGGGGCTTTTCCAGGAGGCATGCTGAATTAAGAGACATTCTATAACAAACAAAGGTGAAAAAGGGTTATTTTATAATAATAATAATAATAAGGCTACATTATTACCTGCCAAGGTGTAGTCCATATCAAAGCCATAAAATTTAACATTTTCTAAATGTAGCGATCTGTTCACAAAGATTCTGAAACAAACGAAAAAAAATAATTTTAGTTACTTTCGTGTAATCATAGGTTATCGCTATATTTAAATAATAAAGTCATCTTGACGGTCAGTGTGAACACAGTGCATACTGGTTAAAAATACGTAGGAATTATGTATTATATATATACCTACCTACAAATACACCTATTATTTTTACCAGACCAAATTGATAGTGGCGAATGCTTTTGCATCTAATTTTAAGTTGGAGGAATATTACGTTTCAGGCGTAACTAATTCGAAACTAACATGCCCCTTCCTTCTTGAGGATCAAAAACTAAGAAGCTAAAAAACTTTTGTTTTTTGTTGTGAGTGATAATGCCGGAGTCGTTGATTCCTGATAGCTACAATCTAGGGATCTTAAGTCAATAGTGAGAAGGTTATTTCTAGGCCAGCGTGCTCCATTATTGACCACATCATCGCTTACCATCAGTAGGTGAGATAGTGGTAAAAAAACTACCGACCCGCCTCAGCTTCGCACGGGTATTAGGGACAAATCTATGATATTCGTGGCGTTTCGTTACTATACTGCGCATTTCGCTGAGTTCGCCTACTATTATTTATACTTACTATCTTAACTTTCCTCATGAATCACTCCGTCTATTGGTGAAAACCGCGTGAAAATCAGTTGAGTAGTTTTTGAGTTTATCGTGAACATACAGACAGACAGACGCGGTGTTTTATAATATGGAAGAATAAAGATACGAAACTATATACAAGATATCAAGGGCCTGATCCAGTCATTTTTGCTGCTGTTTTATAAACTCGCTGGCAGTTTATATGCATTGGTAATATTGGTATCATCTCAATAGTAGGTACTACATACTTATAAATGGACGCTATAAAGAAATAGTAATGAAATAGTAATAGTTTTTACAAGCTTGTTTTGCAATGTTCGTATCTCTGTGTTTGTTTGTTCAGGACAAATCTTGCAAAATATTGATTTTGAAACAGTTACCCCTAATCGATTTAATTGAAATTTGGTAAATCTATGTAACTTGGATGACAATGCATTAATATGGTACCATGGAGCTGATGACGAAGTCGGATAATGGCCATAGAAATTACTGAACGCAACATGATAACCCCATCGCGTTTGAGCTCTTTGGAATGATCTTATCAGTATTATACCGCGTGATAAAAGGTTGGTATGAACAAAAATGATTTTCATTGAAAACGTATTTAACTTACAAGTTATGTGGTCTATCCACATTCAGAATACGTAAACTACAACTGCTAAGATAAGTTTTTTGAAGGGGCATAGTGTGACGTTTACACAAATTAAACTCTTCGAAGCCAGCTTTTATTAAAGACACCACAATTTTTTCAATATCGCGCTATCATTGAATCTGTTTGAGCATGTCAAGTTTTGCTTATCAAACTGCTTTTGAACTTGACATTCTTCTTTTTTCTTTACAAGCAAACGCCAACATGTGCTACTGTCGATGTAGTAAATAGTAATTCCATGCTGTCAATTAATGCCTCTTTATAACCGAATAGTGTTACAGCAATAAAAAAAATTGCGTTTAAGCAAACTTCTACAATATGTAAACGTCTTTCGTTTGCAGACTGGCTTTTCTAAGGATATCAAACCATAAAATTATATACAATACATAAACGCGACCTCACGTTATCCTCTAAATTCCCTACCTGGATGGAAGTACAGCAATAGCATACTTGCAAAAAGTATACCCATGAAAGGTTTCGCAGTCATCTCACTCATCCATCACAAATAAAATACGAATACTTTATGATCAAGCTTTGCTCTTTGTTCAAACAATAGAGCTCTTTCAATGCCAACGACTGTTTCTTGAATAATTTGGAAATCTCAGTATAACGAATAAATCAATATCTGTACAGCTACCAAAAGATAAGTGCTAAGCAATGAAGACGGGAGAAGCTAGTTTAGTGACGTTTGGAAACTCCCGAAGTTATGTCATAAACAGAAATAGAATAGCGACCCACTCACCCTGTAACTCATTTATTCTATCTATATTTATATTGTATATTAACGCATAGCCGAAACTACTGGTTCTAGGAGTGTGAAATTTTGCGCAAGGTTTCTTTCGAGGATTTTTTCAAAATTCAACCCCTAAAGGAAAGGAACGGGGGTTCAGTTTGTATGGAGAAATCTACTTTCACGCGGACGGAGCCACTGGCAGATGCTAGTAGTATCTACCTATACAAATACTATGTAATTATGTATTAGCATACAAACGATGAAATATCGTGATATATTTTTATATAACTACTCGTGGCTAAACAATAAATAACAGTGGTTCCAGTCAATCTCCAAGGTTAAGTTACGCATGCCAAGGTCGGCCTGTGGATGGGTCACCATCTTCACATTATCGAGATTCCTCCGTGCCTCAGAAAGAACATTAAGCCGTTAGTCCCTACGGTAATTTGTAGATGACAGTTGTTATGGGTAGTCAAAGGCTACGAAATCAGACACCAGTCTTGCCAAGGGGTATCGTGTTACCCAATTACTGGGTTGTGGAGGTCAGATAGGCAATCGCTCCATGTAAAATGCTGATATCCAGCTGCATCCGGTTAGACCGCAAGCCGACCCTAACTTAGTTGGGAAAAGGCTAGGCAGTATATTTATACTATTTATGTATGACTGAATACATAATGAATTTAAAAATATGACTGATATCTTCACCAACCAGCTTGGATTGATCTTGACACGACCGCGACTTAAGAAATTGTTTTTTTTTTTTTTTGTTGAGACAATGAATAGTAAAACAATACTGCGATCTTGAATAAAGACATGCTATTGTAACGATAGCGATAGCGTGTGATCAAATTACTTTCAATTTCATTCATTGAGTAATTTAATTTGTGATGAGCTCCGAAGGTACAGACAGCAATAAAAGTTCTTAACACTGTTTTCACACCCGTTTTTAATAAAAATAAACTAGCGTTTACCAGCGACTTCGGACTTCGGTTCAAGTTTACTCTCTGCCAAATTTCATCAAAATCGGTTTAGTTATTTAACCGTGAAATAGAGAAAGTGAGAGAGAGTTACTTTCACATTTATAATATTAACTATGGATTAAAAAACCTAATAGATGTATCAAATAAAAAAGGGCGTCTTTTGTAAGTTTACATATTTGTAAACGGACCCACGACATAGGAGGAATTCCTAGAGTGCGGAATGTTTATAAAAAAAAAAAGATTTTCAGTCGATAAATGTTTTTAAAAATTATATAGCCAACTGCTCACGTGTACTAACTGAAATCTGCACAAATAGAAATAAAGTTTGCCTTTGACCTACATAGGTAAACAACAATAGTCCGTACATATGCCTATGTAAGTATTCCTATTAAAATAAAGCAGTCACATATTTACACGTCACGCTATTTCGGAATTTTTGGTTATTTCCATGAAGGAGAAATAGCCAAGCGTTCCGAGTATTGATTATGCTTCTTGTAGCCATCAATGTGATTTAATTGTGACTAGTCAGCTAACTAGCGCTAACAATGCCACCCGCACATCCGTTCCGCTGTCTCAAGTAGGTACAAAGATAAGAGTTACGTCGGTAAAACGCCTGAGTGATATGAAATGAAATAATGCCTATCCGCGACAGCTGTATTCAAACTGAGTGACTTAAAACATATTTAAGCTATTATCAATAAGAAACAAAGATCACATCAAGGCGCTACTTCCAAGATTATGTCACTGATCTTCAACGTAGAAAACATAGGTAACGTGTTACTACGTTAGAAATAAATCGTTGACGGGATATTATGATATTACGTGGTAACTGGTAAATTGCGTCATTTATCCTTACACGAGGTTGTAAATTTAATAATACATCGGAGATCTTTACTTTTAGATATATTGCTATATTATATTATACCTTTTTTAGGTACCTAGTAAATCAATAAATATATCTATTGTCTCGCTCTGGATGGAGCGACAGGGAGTGTTAGAGTTTTATTGACTAAAACCCACCGGCCACCTGCGTTCCTTTAGTTGCCCTTTGTGTTCCTGGGTCGCGGTCACACTTTCGTTTCGAACAATCCCGCTACTATAACGTATACCTACGAATACAACCTTAAAGACTTGGTAGATTAAACATAGCAGTACATGTGTAGGTGTACCTATTATACTGATGTCCTAAATTCTACAAAATACCTAATTACTTTGGTAACTTTTATGTAAACTGGATACCCAATTACAATATTTACCGCTTTTAGCTAAAGCGAACGGTCACCAGTCAAAACAGCGATGTATTTAGTTATTTTTGGAACACGTGTCGCACAAGGTGAAAACTTCATGCAAGTCAGGCGGTAATCCAGAACGAGCAGAACGGACGATGCTGTTGGCTCCAGTTTGATGTCCATTTTAATCATTATCATATAATGCAATATTCTTTTATATTTGTGACTTCCACGCCCACAGTCTATGAGAGACACGCACTTCATCGAATGGAATTCCAGCGTTTTGCCAACACCACGAGTAAAACGTTTGATAATTTTGTAGAATATCAATATTCGTTTCTTCGTGTTTATCCGGTTTCTTACAATTTATTTTAGCGAAACCGTGAACTTGTAGCCATCCATATAATAGTGTCAATTCCTTGAAATAAAACAACTCGAGCATGTGTAATCGCTTGGTCGATTCTTATTAGTGCAAAAGGCGAAACAATTTTTTTTAATTATAGGTGGACTAGCGTTTGCCAGCAGCTTCGGCCGCGTGAAAATAAGTTTTTTCATACAAACTTTGGATCCCCATTTCATCCCATTAGGGGGCGAATTTTGGAACATCCTCTCTTAGTGCTCGCCTACGTCATAAAAGGAAGCCTTGTGCAGAATTTCATGTTCCTAGTTCCAGTAGTTTCGGCTGTGCGTTGATATGTCAGTCAGTTTCTCCTTTTATATATATAGATATAGTTCCAGAAGGAATGCGATTGCATTCCTCGATAACCATCTTTTACATGTTGATAGCATTTTTAAACCTTAACTTGCTAAGTTAAAGTTAATATTTTGTTGGGCCCAGTATCGTATTTATCCTGTACAACTACTTTAAATTAATCAAAGTCAAGCAATTTTATTGTAATATACTCAAAGTTCTCATTTTATTTTTTGGAAAATCAGACAAAGACAGCATATTGCTAAAGATTTCTTTTATGATCAATTCAAATACACCCATTTAGGTGTCAACAAGCGTACACCCTACAAGACGGGTTTTGCCTTTCAGATTTGAAGGCTAATAAAAACGAGGCAAATATTGCAAAATTGAAGCCGTTGTAACTGGATTGGTCTTGGTACTCGTAAGTAACCCGGCCAATAAATAGCCGAGTCAACAGGAAATTCCCATAGGAGAAATTGTATTACTACAGGTTTGGTACAATCAAATTTTGATTCAAGTTCTTGATTCTAATTAGGTACGAACCTCTCGAGGTCCAAAAGGCCTAATTAAAAGTTTCATGCTTAAAATGTCCATCAGTCAGAAAGACAAAGTTAGACCCCAAAAAGTACAGTTCCTAATAAACAAATTAATTGCTTTACTATGTAGTTCGAGTCCCAACATCTCTTGCTTTATATTATCTCTAGACGGACTTGTGTATAGTTAAGCACTTAGGATTCTAGACAGATTCAATTAGGAGTAGAGATACACTTTCTTAATTTTTGTGCGTTGTGAAGCTGTCTCTTAGATTTTATTTTAGAAGCACCTTGAGAAGGCTCTAACCGCTGTGAGCGTGAACAGCTCAGAATTACTGCATATTTACACTACACACCGCATAATTTACAATATTGCATGATGGGTTACGGTATATGTCAATCTGTAGAAAAAAAAAATGTAAGGAATTGTCTGTATCTTTAGGCATGGTCAATTCCTTGTCCTTGCTAAATTTGGTCATAATTTCACATCAAACTACAACACGAAGCACCTTCGAGATTTACAAAATAGGCAACAAAACATTTCGTTTAACTTTGAAGGAACTGTAATCCGCTAGAGCTTGTATATTGCGTCCCTTGACTGAGCCAAATACTCGAGACTGCGTTACAATCGTAGGCCTGCCTCCTACACAGCTTTGACTATGTGAAAGCGAATTCCTAAGCACCACTGGAAGTGGACAGTTTGAAGTGTATGTACTTTAGTTTCGATCTACATAAACATAGTGAACTATTACAATTGCTAATACATATTTTCGATGATAACGTTTTGTAATGAATGACTAAATACAGAGTTAAATATTTTTGGATGACATTTTTCTGTTACCAAGACAGTTAGTTACCAAGATATAATTATTGTCTTTTCACTGATATCATACTAGGCCCCAAAAGTTAAAATTCTCCTAATCTAGTCTAATTCCATATAATCCATCAGATTGCAACAGAGAATAACGCTTGAATACGGTTTTTAAGATTATAGGCTTTAGACTGGAAATCTAGAAGCCGGGCTAACGTAAATTCGCCTATGCTGAAGATAATGAAGGGAATGCTACTAAATAATGGTTGACAGTTTAGCAACACTTTCAGTGCCCAAAACATAGTACAATACAATAATTCGTGAGCCCACAATCCGCGTTCACATTAGAATCGTTGTTACACATGGCTATTGTTGACTTGTGTTCAAGCCTGAGTAGGGAGTCCAATTCTAAGAATGCTTAGCATACTTATATTTTTTAGATTTTTAAATTATGCACGATCCATGCTAGGTCCTTGACACGGAAAGTAGTAATACAAAAACAAAAGAATTTACAACTTTCTTTAAAACAATAACACAGTATCTGGACTGTGTAAAGTTATAAATTGCTTTTTGTATACAAACAATGAAGCAAAAGATGCTACGTCACTTCACGAATTCAAAACAATGAAATTCATATACTTTCATAATCATTTTTTTAAACATAACATACCACAGGAGTTTAAGCCCCTCATCGTCACTGAATATTTTTATTATTAGAACCTGACGGCCGAATTTCAGTCGTAAATGAGACTTTTACATACAGTTCTGCTGTAGTTGGTAAATAGACACATTCCAAGGCTATATGAACTCACTCGTTTGGCGCTGCCGTGTTTCTGTTTCCTGTGCCATAGGCTGAACCAATGACTATGGACTTATCCACAAAACGATAAGAAGAACCGTTCGCCATGGCCTGATTCTCCATTGTAAATCACTCACAAAATGCTTATTTTATCACACCATTTACTTTACAAAATGAGGTCAAAACAATGTCCATACAATTATTCACTTAAAAATAATGTTTTAGGTTCTCAGAATTTAGTTTTTCACTGTAACAAAAGATTTATTTTCACTGTAATGATTGCGTTTCACACGTCGCTCATGATTCACTGCAATCGTTTTAGTGAACCGCAGGAAGCATTTGAGTGGATATCCTTGACAGTAACAAGGTTAAAGAGACCGGTCCTCTTGTCTACATGTTAACTGCGTTAGACTTACATGTGAGTTAGATAGCTTACTTGCATTTCAACTGCACGTCTATTGTTTGTGAGGCGTCTTTGTCAGTCACAAACAATTGTTTACGCTATGGCGTACTCTGATGATTCATTATTTCACTACGCTAGGAATGGCAATATTTTGGCCTGAGTGCAATATCGTCAGTGATATTGTGAACTCATTATTAATGGTTATTTTACAGGGGAGCAAAATAACAACAATATATTATAATAACCAATATTAGAACATCAATTTTTGGAAGAAGTACTTATCGGTTAGTTTTTACTTTCTGATTAGTTTAAACGAAGCAAGTATTTTTTCTTAATTAAATAGCATCCTTTTTCATACCTTCGATATATATGTATTTAATACAGTACTATCAATCTTCACACCGCCAAAACTTACATATGTACCTAATTGTAATTTCACTAACGACTAATTATGTCCCAAGTTGTAGGAAACAGCCAAATTAACTAATTACCTTTATTTCGTCATCGCTTTGTTTTTATTGTATAACTGCCAAGGCACTAACTTTAACGACTATCATACTGTATAATAGACCATCTCTCATCTCATCATCTGCAAGATAAGCAGACCTAAATCTAGAATTTATTTATTGATGTCATGTCAATAGCTATAAAGACTCTAAAATCAGACACATTCATCAAAAGTTTCTGTCTAAACAATAGTGTAGAGGTGAACGAACGACATACATTTCCCTCACACGACAATTTTGTGTATGTTTCTATCTGTTTACAAAACTCGTGTGAAATTGAATTCATAAAAGTCTGAAAGACTACAATTGCCTACACATCAATACACATAAGTTACTTATTTTGCTTAATCCGTCAAGCTAATTTTATAATACCCTACTATTTAGTAAAAACTACGCAAAACTACGGTTGCGTACTATAATGCGATCGACATCATTTTGTTTGAGATGGCATGCAGGGTAGGGCGCATGGGAGAGAGGCTGCCAGGGAACGAATCAATATGATACCGGGAATAAGTATCTGCGTCGACAATTTGTTACCATATTTTCCTGTTTAGTAGTGACCATTTTGGCAAAAGTATAGGCACTACTTTTGGTAAAACATAATTGGTGTTATGCATGGGATTACTTCTGTTAATTAATATGTTTAAAAAATACACCTTAACTGTACACAAAGCAATTAATGCATTATGATGCACTACCTGCATCCTACATAACGTACTACGATTATAATTATGAGGAGAAACAAACAGTGACTCGTTGCCGCAACTTATTATGTGTTGTTATTCTTTGCATAATAAGCAGTTCCAAAAAATAATACTTTCCCTTTACCTAACACACCAAAAATCTAGGACGGTCAACAAAACAAGTAAAACTGGATGCAAACGTTTGCACAACAACTAGAAATTATGAATTAATGTTATTTGCGCAGCATACACAGTGACTCGCCACCAACGCGTTAAAATAATAACCTTGTTACTGTCAGAATAAGTGTTTCATGTGAACGGTATTTTATTAAAGCAGTAAATTGAACGGAAAACACTACCAAAGCAAAAAGATAACGAAACACTACCACTATGTGAGGTTAGACATTATAATACATTAGCGTTGACAACACACTGTACACAGATGCTCGTCACGTTTCAGAAATCGCGGCGATAACAGAATTCTATCAATTAATTAGAGTTTATGTGCGTGCGATATGGATCGGCGAGGGCGTCGCGTACACTGACGTTCTATCGGAGTCGGCACTCGTCTATACATTTAAGCCCCACGGTACAATCACTTCCCCCGCGGCCGTAGCTAACAGCTGATTCGCCAACTTCGGTTATTCAGTAGTCGCATAGCATAGTCAGTAAGTAAGCACGACACGGATTATTTGAGCTAACCAAATGTAATCTTTATCTTTATGACTGCATAAACGTTGGCAGTTTACTAAATTAAAATCTTTGGGCTGCGTAGGTCAAGTAAGATAATTTGCGTTAACGAAGTATAATATTGTTGTAGTTGATATTAATGATGTTTTAAAATTATAATTACCATACGGGTTAAAATTGGAATTATCGATCTACATAATTGGCCAACAAATCCATCTATGTAGGTATAGGGTATACAAAAAGGTCAAGTATTTTCACCACCGTTAACCATACTGTACCCAGGGACTCAAACTGTAACCGTAATAAGTGTTTTTAACACTGTTTTTTAAAACAGTTTTAACAGAAAAATACTTTTAAATGTAACAGATACAATAATGTTACCGCATCAAACTGTAACCTTTTATATGTGTTAATAAGTGTTAATATGTGTAACTGAAATAATCAGTTTTAGTATAGCTTTAGGTATAAGTAATTGCACAGTGTGGCAACAACGCGTGGCCGTAAGAGTGTAAGACGCGTGTTGTCAAAGCCTACGACGATCTACACTACCTACACACACACTAGTTGAAGTTCCTGTGCAGTTAATTCATTAAAATGCTTGTTTCTTGGATCCATTGGTTCAACTTGTGTTCAACTGAACCGTCACTATGCAACGCACACTCCGAACATTTCCCACCTCACTTCTCTGCAGTCAAACCTTTCGTTCCCGAATCCGAATCATTTAGTTATTTTTTCAATTTCTTCTGTATTATCTTCAAATAATGTAAGACGCACAACTTTTTTTTTAATGTTATAAACTAATGCTTGACTGCGATCCCACCTGTTGGTAAGTAGTGACGCACTAGTTAGCTGTTGATCCCCGCACGAACGCCGGCGTTCGTGAGCCATTGTCTTACTATTGTGTCTCTAATTACGCTACTCAAAAGGACCCTATTCACTCTAGCCTTGAAGACACCTAAATTATAATCGGACGACAAGACCGCAGCAGGCAAGTTGTTCCTGTCCCTCGATGTTCGCGGTATAAACGCCGAGTCGAAACGCTTAGTCCGGACCGTAGAAGTTTCAACAACGTAAGGGTGGATACTCGCCGCTCGTCAGGTTGTCCGATGGTAGAAATGAGATGGTGAAATCAAGTCATGCAATTCCCGCGCTCACTTTCCAAAATGCGTCCTGTAAAACACCGAAAGGCCGGCTACCCTACGCCTGTGCTCAAGGATTTGTAAATTGGACTTAACCCGATCTGGATCACCAACTAGCCTCTTCGCACGCCTTTCCACCGAGTCTAAAGCTTCCAGGTGGCATTTTGCAGCACCAGCCCATATGTGGCTGCAGTACTCCGCACACGAACGGACCTGTGCTTTGTATAACATTAAAAGCTGTCCCGGTGTGAAGTACCGCCGGACTTTTGCAAGAACGCCGAGTTTCCTAGCTTGGCTTTGGACTCGATGAACCGCCCAAAGTTAAGGTCTAAGGAAATTTCAAATCCCAAGACCTGAAGGCGGTCGGTGTACTCCAGGGCAATCTGAAAAGCAGGAGCCAAAGAGAACGGGCTCCTTTTACCGGTGAACAGACAAACTTGTGTTTTGGCGGCGTTGAATGTCACCAGATTGGCTTCACCCCACTTGGAGACTGCCTGAAGTGAGACATTTGTACGCTGTACCATAGCTTTTCTCTCGGACCGGATTAGCTCCTTACTAGCCCAAGCACTTGGCAGGTATCTCTCTGCAACTGTGCTATCATCTATATGCATACTCATAGATACCGGGATCATCCGCAGATCGTTGATATGCAGCAGGAAGAGAGTTGCAGAGAGAACAGACCCCTGAGGAACTCCGTCATTAGTTGTTATCTCTAGGCTCTGATGAGCACCCATCGACAACAACACGGAGAGATCGTTCACTTAGGAAGTCTTTTACCCAGTTAATCAGACTAACGAAAAGGCAATCGTTTCCCCATTCCTCTCGAGGACCTCGCTCCAAAAGTGGGTGACATAGATTAGTAGGTCCCCAGTAGACCGATTGTGGCGAAACCCGTACTGTCGGTCACTGAGGCGATCTTTACCTTCCAGATATGCTACGAGGCGCGAGTTCAATACACGCTCCATAATCTTACATATTATGGAGTTTATTGAAATCGGCCGATAGTTGGCAGGATTGGCACGACTGCCCTTTTTGGGCTCGGGTTGCACGTTGGCAAGCTTCCAGGACTTGGGCACTATACCAGTCCTAAATGAGAGGTGATACAAGCACGTCAATACAGGAGACAACTTGGGCGCACAAGCCTTGTGAACAATCGCTGGTATACCATCTGGCCCACTAGCCTTATTTACGTCTAGACAACACAGTGCTCTCAGAAACTCTTCGTTCCTTATGCGAACCTCGGGCATCGAAGTGTCGCATTGAGGCAGAGTCGGTGGAGTAGCACTGCTAGTGTCAAGACGAGAATTATGGGCGAAGAGAGATGCAAAGAGACCTACTTTCTCTCTCGCCGTATGAGCCAGTGCTCCGTCAGGTTTAACCAGCGGAGGCAATGAGGGCCGACTTGGCAAGGGACCAGAATGCTCTACTACCGGACGGCTGTGCAGAGAGCTTTGTGCCAATATGAGTAATGCGGTCGAAGCGAGCCTTCCTTAGCGCCTTTTTGTAGGACTTGGCAGCATGGTTGAAGGCTCTCTTCTTTGAGCTCAGATCCGGAGCATTGTGGTCAAGAGCGTCAACCCAGTCGAGAAACGCCGAATACTTACGCTGTTCAGCTAGAACACAATAGGCGTTGAACCATGGGTGAGCTGAGCCATCGATGAGTACGTCGCGATAAGGGATGAAATACTCCATAGCTTGACGTATCACATCGGATATAGCATCTGCACGGCTCGACGGATTTTCAGAAGAGAAGCAGACCTGCTGCCAAGAAAAAGATGCAAAGAAGTGCCGAATCTCATCCCAGCCTGACTTGTAACGCCACATTCGCCGTTCGCCACGAGAGTCGCAGTCAGGTGGGGAGAAGGATGATACAGACTTCATCAGACAGTCGTCTGAAGTTCCAAGTGGTGAGGAAACTGTTACGATACATCTGTCCGGATCGGTGGTCAGCAGAAGGTCCAGACAATTTGCAGTATGATCAACTACATCAGGCACCCTTGTCGCTTGCTTTACCAACTGGGAGAGGCCCATCGACACTGCAAATAATCGCGCTTCTCTCCCAGCGTGATCGGTCCTCTGGTATGGGAAAAGCCAGTCTTGGTGACGCGTTAAAATCCCCCAGAGCGACAAACTGCGCATCAGGGTGCCGATGCAGAGCCTTATTGGCGGCCACACTGAGGTGGCCAAACAGTTGAGTTGTCGTTTTTTTGGTGATAGACATTTTTGTCCACACCGGCGTCCACCAACAACCACGACGTTGAGAAATTAGGGTCCTCAAGGTGACTGAGACGCTGGCAGCATATTTTTTTGCGCACGTACACACAGACCCCGGCACGCTGCAAGAAATGGTGCTGCAATGAGTATCTGCGTCTCCGTCAAGAAAAGTAAGTGAGGCTTGTCAGTCTCAAGATGGTGGTGGACCGCATCGAGATTGGAGTGCAGTGCTCGAATGTTCGAGAGGTGCACTTGGAGTAAGAGGACGTGCATCCGCTGTACACACATACTTTTCTTTTTACCTTTCATTTTTGTTTTTAGATTTCGAGTGAATAGGGCTGGTTGAGCGAGGCGATGCGATGTAATTCCAACAATACGACCAGAGTTGCTGCGCTAATGGAGGTTTGATCTAGAGAATGCGGGGACGCCCGAACCCTCCCAGGGATTGCCATCGGGTCCTCTCACCCGGTCGCGAATCGGCACGATGGGGCAACCCTGGGATTTTTCGTAGTTGGCGGGGCAGCCTTTTGTGTGTGGCTGGCACACTACTTGGGCCCCCAACTATCTGCGGTCGGCCAGCGGAGAACCGTGCTTCAGATCCCACTACCCTCCACGATCAAACGTCCGGCTTAACAACAGCTGGCGCATCATACTCGGTATACATCGCAACACAACTGCTCAGACCCATCTTTCACCATACGGCTTCACGACATCACGCCGGAACACGACGGATCGCTTGGCGGCGTGGCTTTGTCTGGTGGGTGGTAACTTTTAAGCCGGCAGCCGACGCTGCTATGCCTACCACCACATTTACTGCTCGTTTAGCACTACCCAGGGGACACGTGTAGGGTGGTCAGAACTAAGTAAATTTTACGGACACATGCAGTTCATCCCCCAAATTCACCACTTCCTGTTGAAGTGGAAAAAACCTAGATTTAGGATAGTCTTCGTCCTTATCCAGATGGGTTTTTTTTCTTATAAGAAAGGATTGATTGCGAATAATCCTCCGAATATACTTCTGGCTCTATCAAGATATCGGGACTATCAGGACGCACAACTTCTTGTTGAAGTGGTAAGCAGTCGATTTTAGGATGGTTGTCATCTTATCCGAACGAGGATTTTTTTTAAAGAAAGGTTTGATTTGATTGATCCATTGCAGTCAATAAACACAAAACTATTCAAATAAACTTGAAATTAAAATCACGAATATTTTCAATACTTCAGCGCAAGTGTTTTGCACGGATACAACAGACTGCGACTGGATTTCGGCTATCTAATGCTTATTAACCATAAATAAGTACATTGTAAATTTGGCAACGCTGCGTTCATCTGTATCACTTATTAACACTGTTAACACTTTTATATCTGTTACAGATATGTTACGGTTACACTTTTGTAAGTGTTTTGGGTTAACACATTGAAAACACATTTATAAGTGTTACATATTTGATTCTGTTATCAATTCAACATGTAACACTTATAATTCTGTAACCTTTATGAAGGTGTTTTTAAGTCCCTGACTGTACCTATAGTATGGCCATAAATTCTGTAACAAATAAAAACATAATAACCTCATAAAAACGAATCTAATATTTTTAGATTAATTTTATACGTATGATAGAGAATCTAAATAAGAAATTAATACATAATTCTACTCAAAATGACCACCGCCTTAACACAAGCCTTTCGCCTTACGTACCGTTTCCTTTGGAAAATTGTCCACTGATGATCGTAAATATTTTTAACGATTCCAAATTATTGTGACGTTTAGAGCAGGCCATGTCTTCTAACCCAGACTACAATTTGTAGACCTCAACCCCCTGGTTGAGGTCTGGGCTAACCGAGGGCCAATCGCCAGCCTTAATGAAGTCCGGAACATTGACTGCAAGCCAAGCCCGGGTAGTGAGTGCGTTATGGCCGAGTGTTGAGCCTTGCTGAAAAGGCCATATGTTGTCAAAAAGGGTATCTTTAAGAGGCTTTACTACGCCGTGTAAGACAGTATCTTGATACACTTTATCTGAAGTTTTCACCCCTTTTTCACAAATGGAAATGCACCCTGGTTACTCCGTGATAGGACACCCCCAGCTAAACATTACTGATGCCGCATGATGACCACATCATTTTGCTTATTGTAATGTTCCTGAATTATGAAAATTTTCTCATCGATAAAAAGAATATCCCTGTGTCCATTCAGCGTAACGAACCAGCAAACTTTTGATCTTTCCACTCTCTTCGATTTAAGCGCCTCGTTTAAGGTGTGTCCCGTACATCACCATCAGATTCAGATTATACCGATTCAGGAGTGCCGACTGACCGAAGTTAATAATATATCAAGAGATCGGTTTGCTTAGTGATTTCGCAGAAACAAAACTGACTAACTTATCATAGCATAGCATAGTCGGCCTTATAATGTTCCCACTGCTGGGACTCAGGCCTGCTCTCTAGGAGAGGGAATGGGCCGTAATCCACCACGCGAGCCCAGTGCGGGTGGTGGATGTCACATGTCTTCGAATTTTTGGTTCTAGGACATGCCGGTTTCCTCACGATGTTTTCCTTCACCGTTTTAAGAGCAGTGGTGATGAAATAAATTACACAAAGTAATGCACCTGGCTGGGTTTGAACCCACGACCTAGTGGTAACGGCCCCGACTTGCAAGTTGTCGTATATATATCATAAAACAAAAAATTACAACACTTAACACTTACTACACTTACTTTAACACTTTTTGTCTACATGATGACGCACTTTCCACGTCGATTCTTCGATAAAAAGTGACCTAATCGTATATACTGAAATTGTAAACGTTTGAAAAGAAGGCCTGCAGTAGATTCCCTTGTAATAACGTTGGCTGAATGATTATACTAACTGATTGCGAAAGAGTTAAAACAATAGCACAATATTTTTTGGTTAGAATAAGCGGACCTAATTTTTAACCGACTTCAAAAAGGAGGAGGTTCTATGTTCGGCCGAATGTATTTTTTAAAAATGTATTTTCACCGATTTCTCGGTCAATTGTGGACCGATTTTGAAAATATTTTTTTTTATTGAAAGGGTATGCTTCCGAGTTGGTCCCATAGAAATATTGTTATGATCTGATCATGAACTTCGAAGATATGGAACAGAACTCCTCATAGAATCACAGCAGAACCGTCGTAACAAGTAAAATTGCTTTGTTTATACGTGTAGTCGATGACTGACTGAAAGAAGAGGGGGAATTATGGAACTGATCTGATGATGAAGCCTGAATGTATGGCACCGGAACTCTGTAATAAATTAATGTAATCTAACCGTGTTTGGGATTATTAGAATTGTCATGAGATGCACTCTGGCTATAAGATATTTAAGTTAGGCTGAGAGGTACTTTTTAGTGGTGGTACCATAACTAAAAAGTGTAAAATAAAAAACTTTTTACAAAAACAAAATACAATCGACTTCAAAGTAAAAAAAAAAACACTGAAAAGTGCAAAATAACTTTAATTTCGGAAGTCGGTGTTATATAACGAAGAGACAAAACTATTATAGAAACACCGACTTCCGAAATTAAAGTTATTTTGCACTTTTTAGTGTGCTTTTTTAAGTCGGTTGTTTTTTTTTTTGTAAAAAGTTTTTTATTTCTTGCAATGCTTTTATTGTTATTTCAACCTTGTGTTTAAAATACAAATATATATTTGAGGAAAAAGATTCAGCCACTTTATTTGCTTACTCTACATGAAGATGGAATAATTTAATTGGTTAATTGTCAGACAGTGTTTTATATCTAAAATTGTAAGGCCAAAACGGATTGTTAGCAAAAATAGTGGCTAGGAATTCACGAGTTGTAGTTACATCAAACATTGCCCTTACCGTTAATAGCTGGGTTTAGTAATTCATAATAAAGTAATTTCCGTAATGAACTTACGAACATTACATACCTACATTTAGACAAAATACTTTTTTAGAAACGGCAACAAGGACCATGCAATAAAATAGGACTTCTTCAACCTATCGAAACTTTTTGGGATTGGAAGAACTTTAGGTAAGATAAGTATACAAAAAAAAAACACAAAAAAAAACACACAAAACAACAAATACAAATTAATTATTATTAATATAATATTATTTATATAATTATTATTAATTTTTTTATACAAATAAAATGACGATTAAGGGTAGACCATACGAAATAAACCAATTTATACATACCTGTGCTCGAGCACTCTTTTATCAAGCCAAGTTGAATGCATTGTATTATACGAGACTGCGATACTATCGAGTTCAACCTCCCCGCGGCCCAAGGGTTTGTCTACACCCGCCTCTGATTTGTCGGGTATCTCAACGGCCTCATCGCCAAGAAAAGTTACCACTGGTTTTTTATTCTTTGTGGATGAATTTGCGCGTGCGCGTATGTCTTGCGGGTTTAAAGGTGGTGACAGAGGATACGCACTTTCGAATGCGTCCGGCATTTTATTTATTTTTTTATTTATTTGAACACGAAGGTAAGTCAATCTAGTTCCGATGCTAAACTACAACTGGCGTCATCAGAATAACACTGAAAACAAGTAGACGATAAAGATAACCTCGCGAGTTGATAACTCTTGACCGGGCCAACAAGTGATGTAAATATTAAGCTAGAGGACTATTGACTTTATATTTATGTAAAAACCTTGAAAAACAACCATGGAAGAATTATAAACAATCATTGACTCGTGTCAGTGTTAATACATGATCGAATTTGGTACGACGGACTAAACCCGCTGGACCAAACCCATTCTCGCAATAGACGACCGGACCGGACCGTTCGAAAATTGGATACGACATCAAGTGTAGGGAAGGAAAATCGATTTTTTTTATATCGATTCACACAATGGATCAATTCTAAAACGAAACGATCCCTGAAACTTGAAATTGACGTTCGATTATTTTCCTGCGGAATGAAACCATATTATTATTTCAAAACGGTCAAGATTCAATTTTCCTCTAGGTAATTTTTATGTTGAACACACGATTACTCAGATTCACAAGTCATGAAACACATGTGCAGTCTAGGATCATCTGTACCGTGCTTTTTAGCACTCCGAACTTGCACGGTAGCTTTGCAACGGGTCGATCTTTAAGAAATCGTTCTTTAAGAACTCGATTTATTACAGAATCAAAATTCAAAATCTTTTATTTCCACATAAGCTTAACTACATAGGCACTTATAAAACGTCAGATGCTAGTGCATCGTTCCACTTGATCGTTTCCTATGGAGAAGAACTGGTAAGAAATCGATTCTTTAGACTTCGATTCGAATAACGTTGGTCCGGCCAGACCATCCACGCGTACTGGTTTGGTAGGGAGCAAACCATATTCGTAGCGGACCTAGACGGACTGGAATAATAATAATAATGGTCGGACTACTCTGTATAAATGGACTGATTTGGTACGGAAGCGAATTAAATCTGTGGTCCGTCCGTACCCAATTCGAGCGTTTATTAACACTATTAAATAACATTGAGGAACAATTTAACTATGAGATGTCATAATATTATTAAATTTAAGGCCTCCCATCTTGTATGTCAAGCATAGTAGTAAGTCCCTTCTTGCGATAATGTGCCTGGCTTTCTATGAACGTATAGACTACGCCTAGTCTACAGCAGCCTTTATACCAAATTATGGTATGTACCTAAAAGAAAAATTTAATGATACTACATACATAATCTATGTTTTTTTTTTCGGGTGGGAAAATTATCTAATGACATCCCCCGCTTTTGGGCGAAGCGGGAGATAGTGTCAGACTTTTACTGACTAAAAACCCACTCCTGTTCCTTCTTCGATCGCCCCCACGAGGACACGGCGGTGCTCTGCCCAAGCGGGGCACACCTCTACCGTATGCTCCACCGTGTCCTCCGGGCGGTCCACACAATGGTGGCACCCGGGCGTCTCTTCTGCACGAATCCGGTGCAGGAACCTCCCGAACTTACCATGTCCGGTGAGGACCTGCGGTAGGTAAGGACGCCGTGAGGTCTTTCCAGCCACTCCTCAAAGAGGGGACTTATCGCCATAATTATGGCGTGCCCAGCACTGGGTTGCGACAGTCGCTGTCGCCATTCCACCAAATCTAATTATGTTGATAACAACACTAGTACCGCATAAATCGAAGTACTAGAACAATTTGTCTGCTGAGGTCTTCCCATCCAGTTATAATTTGGGTGTCTTCAAGGCTAGAGTGAATTGGCTCTTATTAAACTAGTGCGCCTCACCATCAACGATTGCATCACTGCTTACCATCAGGTGGGATTATGGTCAAGCACTAGTTTATATTAATTTAAAAAAAAGGGCCTTAAACCTACACAAACTACCCAAAAAAAAAAAAACAGACCTTATTTGCAACTTTATCTAATTACATCATCAATATCTTTCTCTTTTTATTGTTGAAAGGTTATATCTTATCATCTAATTCATTAACCCCTCGAGCACTGATTGTACATAAGTCTGTACAACTTGAATGACCTTGAAAAACTCTTACTTGTCGTTTTGTACACACGTTTGTACGAGCGAACGCCGGCGTTCACTCTCTCAATGTCTTTTCATTATGTCTCTAATTATGGTATTTGAAAGGTTAAATAAATAATAATTTTCCTCCTGAAATAACTTGCAATCTGATAGAAATCTGTTGGTTTTATAAAATAATTCTGGCCCAATGTTCCACAATACTGCTTTTTTAATATTTTCACCTTATTTTGTGATAATCATAATGATTAATCAATATAACTATTTTATGTCCTTACCTGTGTTCCGCACGGCGATAGTATTTCTTCGGAAGCTTTTGATTTTCTTGAATAAGATCACAATCTTTGTTGGTACAATCCATCTTTTTATTTGCAAATGAGGGAGTTTTCTCAAAATAATGTATATTTAAACTGATGTATCTTAGTGTTGATTGTTTACTTAGAATAATAGTTGTTAGCCTGTGCCCGTTCATGCAGACTTTATTTCAAACTGGTGATTTCGTGCCTACAAAAATAAAACATTTTATTATTTCTCTTTTGCATGACTTGATGATAATGCAATATGTATAAATTGAAAAAAAAAACATCTCCACTACAGTCTGATGAATTTTATTACTACTGACTACAATCAATAGTAATAAAATTGCTAGAACTGTAGGGATATAAAACAAAATTGAACAATGCACAATATCAATTATTGAACAAATCAACAATGCTAATTACTATACAATAACAAGTGTGTTTTATTATCTACATTATTATAATTTGTTGATGCCATATTAAATTTACTTTTTGATCACAACCTGAAAAAAATATGAGCAGAAAAAAGGATTAACTTATTTATTGTAATTAATCCTTTTTGAAAGTATAAGAATAACATAATTTAATATGATAATTTTCAGCTTTTACTTAATATCTAAATACTGACATCTAGTCCAGCAAGTTTATATAACAAATAGGCCACTCTTTACAATAGTGAAATGACAAAAAGTAGGTAAGTAGGAGTTTCGGTTAATTTATTAGGGTAGCTCTGACATTTAAGCACTATGATCAACCAATTGAGGTGGAAACTACATTAAAAGAAAGCAACATGATAAGTATAAAAATGGTAAACTCATAACATAACATAATCCATACAAATATTATAAGTAAAATGGGCTTATTTGCTCTGGAAAACATTACCAATGAAATTAAAACTAAAACTATTACACACGGTCGAAGGAAAGATATTAGATAACCACCTCATCAAAATAACTAAAACCGTGTGCGTAACTTAACCACAAAACATAAAAACGGTACACAATCTGTCTTCAGAACTATTAAACCCTTTCATAGTGCCAAACACTAATTTTAGCATAGAAATATAAATAACTCCTTCTTATTACTCACCACTGATACTGAACTTGGTCAGTTTAGTTCCAATTGGATTGGGTAAAATGAACAGAAGAAATATTCTGTTTCTGGAGTTCTTCTTTTCCTTAGCATATGAACTATTTAATTTAAACCTGCTGCGTTATCATCATTACGAACTGCTAGTTTATTTATTTTACTACAGATCAAATGGTGCAATGCTGTATCACTCGCTGTTGAAGTGTTTTAGTGTTGATTGCAGTGTTGCCAGTAGGGTCATGTCAGAAATAACCTGAAATATAAAAAAATGTAACCTTTTTGTATAAAAAATAACCTTTCATATTTTTTTCACTGGAAAGGTAATTATATGTTGATAGAATAGAATATTAGTTGTATTGACTTACAGAAACATCGATGAGTATTTGAGCACTTGCCTGCATATAAAAGTATACAAGTACGATATTGATGAAAATTATACGCGAATTCATAGCCCGTAATCTTTCATACGAAGGAGCTTGGAAATTTAATAAATACACTACCACTTTTTGTGAAATCTTTTAATATACCTGTCACTTCGTTTTTTACTACTCCATTTACGACGGTATCATATTGATAGCGTATGTCTTTCCCTTCCATAAAATAATTAAGACATTGGATATTTTAATTTTAAATTAAAAATTATCCATTCGATATTGGCAATCGGTAATATAATTCTACATTACCATACTATTTCGATTCACTTTCGCTTTTTGTTCAATATATGGTTGGAGAGAGCCAACTTGAAGAAAAACAAAAACTGCCCTAGTTATTGGCAAAGTGTTCATACCCCTCACAGAGTACTATTTTATAGCTGAAATAGAGGTCTATCTCAGGGATAAAATGGAGTAACACGATTAGCGCCATCTGATTGCTGGTTTTGGAACTAATCCTAACATATACATCAATAATCAATCAACAATCCTAACATAAAATACAAAAAGACTATTTTGTTTGACCGAGATTTGAACTCGAGGCACGATGTTAACATAGGTAGAACGCTGTACCAATGGGCACACAGGTCGTTAACGACTTTTCTAAAATAGGTGTTCCGTCTCTGCCAGCCAAAATTTCAAACCTAAAATCACAAGGTTGCCTAAAGTAAATTATTTTGTTCAATCAATTATCGATTGGATTTCATTTGTTTTCTTTACAATAAATAATATTTAAAAAATTACATTTACAGAAAAATTCTAAAACTTACAAATCGATCAAGAGTAGGCTACCCTAAAGTCCTAATACAGCCCTCCCGCCATCTTACGTCAGATAATAAAACTATGTAATTACGCATTGAAAATACCGCCATCTTCAGCAAGGTTTTAGAGACATTCTGTGATATAATAGCACTAAATTTAAAAGCTAGTTATCTGTATCGATTAGTCAAACTTTTTGTGTCCAACTTAATTTTGCATACTAATATTTGTACGGTTACTTGTTTGCCAGTACTAAGATTGTCAACCCTGATACCCCTATGATTGTTCTTAAAGGTCTAGTCCAGGGTTTTTCAACCTTATTCATACCACGGCCCTTTTAGTATGAAGAAATATGTCGCGACCCCCCTACCCGTTGTCTTTTTATCATCAAAACAACTTAGATTCATTTTCTGCGACACAGTCTTTCATTGAAGAAGTCGGATGTGAGATAAACATCAAGGAATTTATACCTGGTATGATAATGGTGATGGAAAAGTTAAAAGAAGAACTGTGTCGTTATTTCTTATTGCAAGAGATATCGAAAAATACTGGACAAAGGTGGATCTTAAATCCGTTTTTAGTTGCATGTATAAATGAGGCAAATTTGACAACTAAGCTCAAAGAAAAATTGCTTGATTTATCTGCCGATGGGATGCTGGAGTTGGAATTTAAATCTGTCAATTTGGATACCTTTTGGTTAAAAAGGAAAACCGAGTACCCAGAATTAACAACAGAAGCTTTGAAGTGTTTGATTCCATTTGCCACCTCGTACTTGTGCGAGTTGACATTTTCGTCAATGGCCCAAATAAAAAGCAAGGATAGAAATCGGTTAAATTTGGAAAACGATTTAATTCTGAATGTAGCAAAAACGGATCCACGATGGGAGAAATTGGTGAATGAAAAACAAGCGCAACCGTCGCATTAACGGTCCTCATAAGTTTATTTTTATTTTTTGATTAATGATAGATAAAAAATTATGATAGAAAAGATCTCAGAAGTTATTATTATTTTTTGTTTATTTCATACAAATGATTAAGCATGTCTTTCAGTTAACATTTTTCCTAATAAATCTTTATAAATGTTATTGTTTCTTTTTTACTGCTGTAGCTTTCCCAACCTTTAGCAACTCCACTATATAAGCTTCGCGACCCCCCTGGAGAAGCATCGCGACCCCCCTGGGGGTCGCGACCCACAGGTTGAAAAACCCTGGTCTAGTCTATAGTTTTACAACTACCACTGCTAACGAAGCTTACCAACACGAAAAATTCTAAAACGAGCGTTCCGTTTCACGTTGCTATAAAAGTAACGTTTTAGTAAAAAATTAAAAGTTAATTCTACAAATTCCGAAAAATCACCTAAAAGTAACCTTTTCATTAGTGTAACCTAAAAGTAACCATTGCAGTTCAAAAATCACCTAAAAGGTTACAAAAGTAACCTTCTGGCAACACTGGTTGATTGATGCCGTTGATGCTAGACTTGTTGGGGCCGGGCAAAAAATATCGATATTTAATATATCGATACTTCTCTTTTCTTTTCAGAAATTATGATATGTTCATAAAAAACTTAAATATTAACTAAACAGTGCCGGATTAAGCCGGCGCGGGGCCTATAGCAAATTCAACCAAGGGGCCCAAAACCTATACAGTACTTCCGTCATCCGGAAATGTGCCCAAAAGACTGGCAGAATTGCTACGTTGAATGGCAATGCTAATTCTTATTGACATGATCATATTTGCGCAGATGAAAACAAATCGAATGAAGTAGTTTAGAAGATGGTCAAGTTTGTTGAGGAGATCTGCATTCAGGTCATAGTAGCACACGTCGCCATAATCAATTATTGGAAAAATTAGGGTCTGCACAAGCATTGCCTTCGTGCTCGATGGTAAAAAAAAATTCAAACGATACAGGGCTCGCAGCGTTCCCGTAACTCTTTGACTGACACTGACTTGAGTACGCCACTGTCGATACGCAAGCCTAGATACTTTACGTCCGTGCTACAAGGAACAACCGTGCAGTCGAAAAGAACAGGTGGTAAAGTTGCATCATCCACTTTGGCGATACTTCGAGGACTGCCGATGATGATCGCCTGACATTTGTTGGGGTTTGCAGTAACACCAAATTTGTCGGACCAAGTTTTAATGGATGTCAAGTCTCTATTTAATTTGCCAATAGTATCCGATGATTCGTCGACCCTCCCTTGGCAGTACAACTATAGGTCATCTGCATACAGATCATACGCACACTGAAGTTTGGAAATAATAAGGTTAATAAAAATAGAAAATAGAAGAGGAGAAAGAATGCCGCCTTGAGGAACGCCAGTATCCAAATTACACCAATGAGAAGAAGAGTCTCCAACATGAACCGACTGCTGACGTCCCTGAAGGTAAGAGGAACCATTCCAGGGCTTCGGGAGAAACCATTAAATAGGACAGGATGGCTAACAGGATATCGTGGCTGACGGTATTGAAAGCGTTCGAGAAATCGACCAACACTAGTACAGTGACTTTATTGTCTTCCAGACCTGCCATTATATCGCCAGTCACTTTAAGGAGGGCGGAAACAGTGCTGTGCCCGGGCCTGAACCCAGACTGTAGAAGACTAATCAGTGAATTATAGTGCTCAAAGTTAGAGAGTTGTTTATGGACACGGGCCTCGAGCACTTTGGATAAGAAGGGAAGGATTGAGATTGGGCGGAAGTGGGTTGGAAGTGTGGGATTGTCAACTTTAGGTAGTGGACGAACGTACACACCGGAGTACAAGGAAAAAATAACAATATGGGTAATGGCAGGTAAGAGGTGATCCAGGATAGTTATGATCATACTACGAGTGATATTATCACATCCTACCGCTTTAGATTTGATGGAGAGAATGATCTTACTGATCTCTCCCGGTTCAACTGGAACATAGCGAAAAGGACTAGTATTAGGACGCGTTAGACCAGAAATCAGAGACAGAGTATGTTGTTTTGTTAGACGATCCATAGTAGGCACAGTAGAGAAATGAATGTTGAGATCGTCTAAGTCGATAGAGTTTGGAGGGTCTAAATGCCGCGGTTTGCCGATACCAAGAGTCCCAAGGAATTTCCAAATATCGGCAGAAGAGAAAGTAGAAATATTTTCAAGAATGCGACGGCGTTTAGCATTGCGTATCAACTGATTACATCTATTCCTAAAACCTAGTGCGCCTCACCATCAATGATTGCATCGCTGCTTACCATCAGGTGGGATCGCAGTCAAGCACTGGTTTATATGAATTAAAAAAAAAAACCCTTAAAAATTGTCCAGCTCTCATCCGTACGATCTCTTTTATACTTACGGAACGCACGGTCTCTGCGTCGCATGGCTACTCACTGGCTGGCTGGCTCACTTGTCATCCAAGGCGCGGGAGGACGCTTTTTAAGAGCCTAGTACATAAATACGTCGCATGTATTCGAACGCGTACGGTTCCATAGTTTTTTCTAATCTCAGGGGATTAGAAAAAACTAGTCAAGCTGTACAGGGAACGAGCCTCTTGAAGTTTTGACTGTCACGCCAGCTGGTGATTAAAATGTTTATATTTTACGAACAAAAAAAAAACCACGTCATGTTTTGTTTACTTATCTGCTGTGTAGTAATATATGTTGAGCATGACCACTATGAATATAGTTAAATTATACGAACTTAAATAAAAATAAAACTATAAAAACTCCAAAATGTGTTTATTTTTTCACTCGAATATTTTGATTGTACTTTTAAGTAATAGTGGTACTTTTAGGCCATATTGATACGAATTATATCGATATTTTTTTTCTATTTGCTCATGCCTAGTCGATGCTTGTCAAAGTACAGAATGCCCAATATTTATTATTTTCAATTGACGAAGTGAACATGATCCACAGACATGAACGAAAACTCAGATCTACTATATATTTTGTTTGTATTTACAATATTTTTTTAAAATTATTTAGTCTTCAACCTTAGATTCGTTAGTAACTTATTTTGTTAAGTTCTCATTTATTGATAGTTGTAATTATTTTTATTTATTTTTTGCTTTTTTTATATATTATAATAAAAAAGAGGCTAGCTCTTTTTTATAATGTGAATGTGAGAAAGAAAGAAAGAAAGAAAACACGTTTATTTGGCACACAGGTACACACAATGAGATAACAATGAACGAACAGTGGTGGCCGAGTGGTAACGGCCCCGACTTACGAGTTGTTGGTCGCGGGTTCAAACCCAGCCAGGTTTGTATAATTTATTTCATCACCACTGCTCTTAAGACGGTGAAGGAAAAACATCGTGAGGAAACCGGCATGTCCTAGAACCAAAAATTCGAAGACATGTGACATTCACCAATCCGCACTGGGCCCGCGTGGTGGATTATGGCCCATTCCCTCTCCTAGAGAGAGGAGGCCTGAGTTCCAGCAGCAGTGGGAATATTAAAAAGGCTGATTATGCTATTATGCTATGAATGTGAGAACACTGTATTATAGTACGAGGATATTTCAAGGATTTTATAATACCCTACGTATAAACTGGATTGATTGCGAAGCAATATTACACTCTAAAGTGTACTTTATTTTCATAAAAATTAAGTTCTTAAGTTTCATTGACAAAAGAGGAAAAATGTACCGAGCAAGACAACGTCAAAGAGATGGTTTGTTAACTAGGGTTTTACTAAATAGTAGTAGTAACCATAAATTTACTAAATTAATTGTTAATATGATTTTTGTCACCGCAGCATTTTATATTAATTGATGCTGTAGATTTTTATAAGTCGACGGCAAAGTACTAATAACTCCTCTGTCTGTGAAATCTGAAAAAATTGTTTAATTTATTGAGAAGTCAAAAATTTGTATTTAATTAATTTATAGTAATAATAACTTCTAGTTTAGTTATTAAACTACTTTAATAAATTTTATTATAGTGTTTCTCTAACCACTTGTGTTTTGTAACTAAACCACTACACACAACGTGTAATATATTTTATTTTATTAGTGTAGGTACTTCATGGTCGATATGTATATGTCAGAAGACGGTTGTAATCGTATCATGCATGAGTACTAGCAGTTTGAGAGATTGACGAACGTTTCCAAAGTACTCTGTGGAACGTTTGAATTAATGTTAGACAGAAAAGCAGAAAGAGTGTGTCTGTCAATTCGGTGAATTTTCTAAAACAAACAAAGATAATTTGTATTTTTAATGCAAATGTAAAACTAAAATAAAAACTTAATTTTATCACTCATAGCACATGGATATTATTCCAGTAAGTACCCTCAAAGCCATGTACTTTTTTTTTTATTTTTTTATTCTTGATAGGTTCGCGCTTGACCGCTAACTTACAATATATACATAATGTAGGTACATATTAGTTCATGAACGTAGGTACAAGTCTTTAAGGCCGTGCGCGCACTGCCTTGCGGTGGAATGCGGTGCGTTTATTCTACCGTGCGGTAGAATAAACGCATTCACAGGGCCGCGCACTGCCGCGAAACTAACGCACGTTTTAACCGACTTCAAAAAAAAGGAGGAGGTTATCAATTCGGTTGTATTTTTTGGGAACACCCAAATACTCCGAAATATTTTATTCCGAATTTCGATATTCCGATTTTCAAAAGTCCGAATTTCATAATACCTAAAAATTATAATGTCTATTATTAAAAATCACGAAATTTATTTTACCGAAAGTCGTAAATGCGATTTGTTAGTTTTCCGATTTTCATACGTTCGAAGAATCAAATGCTCGAAGGGTTCTCGGTCCGAAAAACGATATTCCGATTTTCAATACTTCGAATAAACTAAAAGTCAACATGTTGTGCTACAAAATTTAGTGTCAGAAACGAATCGCTGCAAAACCGACTTCACGCAGTCTTGTTTGCCCTACCCCTAGAGTGTAATTTAAAACCGCGTAGGCGCGGAGGGGTAGGGCGGCCCGCGAGCTGAGGAGCAGGTGGTTTGAAGGCCCGCCGCCGCGGCTGAGGCTGGCCGGCAAAGCCGGCCAGCAAGCCGAAGCTGCGGTGGTGAGCGTTAAAACCATCTGCGACGATAAGCTCGAGTGGGGCCGCCCAAACCCCGCAGCGCCGGAGCCGTGACAGAAACAATGCTTGCTGCATTTTGCATGCCTGCTTGCATGCTGCATGTCTGCTTTCATGCTGCATGCCTGCTTGCATGTTGCATGCTTGCTTGCATGTTGCATGCTTGCTTGCATGTTGCATGCCTGCTTACATGTCGCATGCTTGCTTGCATGCTGCATGTCTGCTTGCACGCTGCATGCCTGCTTGCATGCTGCAATAAATCCCCTGTATGCTGGAAAACGCATCTGTCATTAGTTTTTTAATTCTACCCCCTCATACTACGACCTCTGACGAGCATTTATGTGTTTATTTGTCTTGCTATACAGTTTTATGAGGCGTTTTTATTTCGGAATTTTATTAATCGGTATTTTAATAATCGGAATTCGTATTTTTGATGTTTCGAATTATCATTAAATCGGACTTTTCGTTATTCGATCTACTGAAACTCGGTATTTTGAGAATAGTAATTATAAAAGTTAGGAAAATTGAAATTTAGGAATTATAAAAATAGGAATAATGATTAGTCGGAGTTGTTATGTTCGGAATTTTGAACCATTCGGAATTATGAAAATCGGTATTTTGAAATTCGTATTTGTGACTGTCGGAATAAAGTTTTTCGTATTTATGTAGTGTACCCGTATTTTTTATCATCATTTTTTTTTTGTTTGTTACCTCAGAACTCCGTCGTTTATGGACCGATTTGCTCATTTTTTTTGCCTTTAAAGGAAAAATCCAGTTCTGATGATGGGATCCATGAGGAATCGAGGGTACCTACTCCTCAAAAATTATAGGCCACCTTATAGTGATTTTGGTATTCTCATCGAGAACTTAAGCATTTACAGTCAAAAAGTAACATTTGATGAAGTGGAACTGATGAAGAAGACCAGAAATGGTCAACGGAACTTCATACTCACATAGATATCACAATGAAGATAGTAAAAAATAGATAGTAAAAAAAAATCAAAGTGTAAAATAACTTCGTCGGAAGTCGGGATTTTTATATTAGTTTTGTTTTGTCTCTTCGATATTTAAGTTATTTTAAAAGTAAAGTTATTTTGCACTGTGGTTTTTTGACATAGTTGAGATACATTATTTTTTATATTTTATTTATTTAGGGCCTCCAAGAAAGGATGTTCACACAAATATAAGTGTTGAATACATTTAAGTTTTAAATTAGCGCACTTCCTCAATTACAGGAGGCCACATGGATAGAGTTTAAACAATTTAAATCTAAAATAAGAATAGGTAGGTATATTGTCTTATTACGGAGTTTCCGTGACTACTTTCCATAGAAAGAACGAAACGAAACGAAATTCCTCATAGGATCATAGCAGCTGATCATGATCAGCTGCTATGATCCTATGAGGAATTTCGTTCTATATCTTCGATGTTCATTATCAGGTCATGATAATATTTGTATGAAACCTATGAAATTTGGAAGTAGGTACCTATACACGTTCTAATAAATCAAAACCGGTCCATAATCGACCGAAAAATTGGAGAACATACATAAAAATCAATCGAACATCATATTATAACCTCCTTTTTGAAGTTGGTAAGAAATATGTCAAGCGAAAAGTAAAAACCGACACAACACGGTAGACGTTGTCATCGTCTGCCGCGCTTGCCTGTCCATAACAGACTGACGCCCTCGCCAGCATGTAAATGGCAACCAAGCGTTGGTGGAGAATAGGTACATTGGACGCTGGCCGAGGCTGGGCCCCACAGATATCCACATGTAAACGAGGCATAGACATTTAACTTTTAATTAATTAATGCAATCGGAATCGTTATAACTTAGGACGAAGAAGCCCTTCATAGGCCTTAAGGTCGTCAAGGGATGTACCTAATACCGTTTGGTTTGGATACTCTTTTTTACGCTTTAATAAATATACAAAAAGACTCTTGTATGGTAGTCCATAACCATGACATGTGAGCACCACAGCCGGAGTTCGAATGACAAAAACTTAAAAAAAAAAAAATAACCGACTTCACAAAAAAAAAAAAAACACTAAAAGGATCAAAATAACTTTAATTTCGGAAGTCGGGGTTTCTCGGTATTTTTTTTTCTCCGAAATTTTTATTAGTGTTTTTATTTTTATTAGTGTTTTTTTTTTAGTGAAGACGGTTATTTTATTTTCGTAAAAGTTTTTATTTAACACTTTTTAGCTGCGATACACTTATAAACAGAGTGCCTATTTCACGTGACAATTCTAATTAACCCAAATACTGCTATGTTACATTGTTTTATTATGAAGTTCCTGTGTCTACCTTCCACCTTCCGGCTCCATCATCATCATCAGATCACTTCGATGATACCATTTTCAACGTAACTATTCAGAACTATTCATTTATTTGTATTTTCATAGTCGCTTAACTATCTTCATTGTGATATCTATGTGAGTATGAAGTTCCGTTGACCATTTCTGGTCTTCTTCATCAGTTCCACTTCATCAAATGTTACTTTTTGACTGTAAATGCATAATATTTGAGGAGTTCCCTTGATTCCTCATGGATTCCATCATCAGAACTGGATTTTTAAAAAATTGGGACTAATCTGGAAGCATATCTCATATGGGAAAAAAAATATTGCAAATCGGTCCAGAAACGACGGAGTTCTGAGGTAACAAACATAAAAAAAAATGATGATAAAAAATACAACCGAATTGATAACCTCCTCCTTTTTTTTGAAGTCGGTTAAAACGTGCGTTAGTTTCGCGGCAGTGCGCGGCGCTTCCTAGATCTCTATACGATACAAAAATATTTGCGGTAGATTCACCGCAAATTTGCAGCGAGAGGCCAACGGTGATTCTACCGCATGCGTTTATTTCACGGCAGTGCGCGCACTTTATGAGACGCGTTAGAAAAACGCAAGGCAGTGCGCGCACGGCCTAATATAACGTATTAATAATATCTTGAACTTCTTTAGAACAGAATGTCTCGTAGTACGAACTAGTCTATGGCCAAACTAGTAGAAAGCATGGACTATGTAGAAAGAGATAACGAGATCTGTCGGGAAGTGCGGGAGTGAGAAGCATATATACGAAATAAGTAAGAAAATTGAGACAAAACATAACATGCTCTGTCTCATTCGACGTGGCCGGTTTTTTGCTTGGCGAACTTTAAAAAGTTAGCCAAACAAAGGCCTGTCATTGTCACTGAGAGGTCGACTCAAGTAAATTTTTATGTTTTTAGAATAATTTCGGCAATTAAAGTAATAGTTTTAGTGTACCTATGTATGAGAAATAGACTCCAATAGTTAAGTTTTTAGTGTATTTCAGTGGTCATATCTAAGGAAAAGTTTACGTAATAACCTCATTGAAGGCTTATAGTGCTGTCTCATGTGCGGCCACGGAGAGCTACATCTATAGGTATTTAATCTAAGTAACATACCCTTTGTATCGTATTTTACTCGTACGGTACGTTTTTGAGGTTGACGTAATCAATCCAGATTGTATATAAGTTTCTTGGTATATTTACATTCTATGCTGATGACATAGAGGTGAGATATGCTAGGTAGTATGCGTACTGAGTCTTAGGCCCGTATTACAGAACCTTACTCAAGTACTACTTAAACTGCGTTCAACCGATTACTGCTTGAGCGAAGAATCTCGACTTAGGCGTTCAGTTTATTTTAGAACTATCCTCAAATTCAAATCAAGCGAAACTACGCTTGAGTAGAGATTTTGATCTCTGATTTATCCACAATTTCCATGAGATTCTATGCTCAAACGTGGTCTCGACTACACTTGCGAAAACAAAGATCAAATCTCGCCTCAAGCAGAGATTCTGAGCTGATTGTGATTTTAAAATAAGGACACATTGAGTGGAGTTCACTCAAGCACTTTTCTATAATACGTAAAAAATGTCATTTTAAAGCGACACTGTTCAGGTGATTATTGATTGTAGTTTCTCTGCTCAAGTCAAGTTCTAAAATGAAAACTCCAACTGAGACTCGTTTTAAGTAATGCTTGAGTCTTGATTGTAGTTCTATAATACGGGCCTTAGAATTACGCGTCCGCCGAAATAATTATTTCAAAAACTAGGTCTACGAGTATTTAGGCGAGTATTTAGTTTTTTGACGTTTCCTTACCTAGTGAGTCTTCGTACGCTTAGAGTAAATACTACACAGACGTACTAGAGTAAATAATATGTAGTCACCTCGTGGCCGCATGGCCAGCAGAAGCAGAAGTTTTATAGTGAGATAGCACTATAAAACTTCAATGAGGTTATTATGTAAACTTTTCCTTAAATACGACTACTGACATACACTAAAAACTTAACTATTGGAGTCTGTATAGTCTATATTCTCATACAGACACTAAAACCATTGCCAAAATTATTCTAAAAACCTAAAAGTTGACTCGAATCGACCTCTCAGTGACAGTGACAGGCTTTTGTTTGGCTCACTTTTCAAAGTGCGCCAAGCAAAACACGGGCATGTCGAATGAGACAGCATGTTATGTTTTGTCTCAATTTTCTTACTTATTTCGTATATATGCTTCTCACTTCCGCACTTCCCTAAAGTCCCTCCAAAACCGGACCCTCCGTAAAATCCTCGGTGCCCCTTATTACGTCCGAAATGAGAATCTACACTTGGATCTCAAAATCCCCACCATCCAGCAGTTCATGAAACGCCTGTGCAAGCGTTTCTTCGATACTGCTGTGAAACACCGCAACCCCCTTATCGTATCGGCCGCCCGATATGAACCCTCCCTCATCTCAAAGATTCGCCGTCCTAGGCATACTCTTGTCACCCCCGACGACCCCATTACCCTGCTCCAAGAGAGCCGTAAGGAAACCAGTACAGTTCGAAAACAATACAGACCACCTCGCAGCCGAGGCCCGCCGCGACAGTCCTGTCAACGTCCTCCCCGTCCTTTGCTCGAGCCAGCCCGCGCCGTTGAGCCGTAGTTTTAAAATTCCCCGTTAATAATAATATCTTTGTGCGATCCAGCCCGTCCCTTGCTGCCCCCCCCAGCGACGCCCTAAGCCGAGGTCCGTACCCCACAGGGGGTGCCCTTAGCGTGTAGTCGCTTAGTTTTTAAGTTTAGTTAAGTAAGCCCTGGCTGGAGGCTTTGATTCTCGAATCGAGGCCGCCACAGGCAAGACCGGTTAACATGGAGGTATATAATCTAAAGAGAGGAGGCCTGAGTCCCAACAGTGGGAACATTAAAAGGCTGATTATGCTATGTGCTTATGCTATATAATCTAAGTTCGTACGCCAATGGTAGGTACGCCACGAATATTTAGGCGTTTCGAGTTTTTTGATGTTTCCATAACTAGCGATTACGTGTAAGTCATATTGAGACGATCTAGTAATGGAGTATTTTTGGTTTAACAGGCTTAGGACTGATAGTTTTCTTATAATAAAATATAGAAACTTATGGTATCAAAGAAAAGCTGGCGTATTTAGAAGGTTTCAATTCGATTTGTTTACAAAATCAATTTTCTAATAATATGAACCTATAATAGATGGGTTCATATTTACAAGATTAACATTTTTTTTGTTTTTTTTTCTGGTTTATGTGTTTTTATTTTTTCTATTTTTTGTTGTTTTCTTTTTTAAATAGTATTTCCTACACGTGTCTTACTAGGTGTAAGAAACGTGCAGGATCGTGTTCATCGACTACATATAGTCTATAAAGTATTTACGTGTCAGATGCCATACGCCTACAATAAATGCTGGTGCGCACGGAATAAGTCTTTGCGCGTCCTGCCACAGACTTATTCCAAAACTTAAATAATTCAAGACTTTTCACCTCAGACTACAGAGCATACTACGTACGACATGATATATATTGGTGTTAGCTAATGTGTTAACTTTAGAGAAAGATTGCATAAGAAACTTATTTAGTGCACCTAGATAAAGTGTAGCGGGAAGGTTTTAAATAAAACGACCAAAACGGGTAACACACCCTCTATACTTTTGCCTTGACAGCACACAGTTATTACAAATATCATAAATCAATACCATTTAAAATAATAATAATTATATAGTAGCACTTACTCTGAGATGTTGCTTACCCCGAAGACTGGAACGGAATGTGTCAGGACAGCGCAGCGCGTTATTTTATAACCTCTGTCAACTGTCATAGCGCTGAGCTGTCAAATCGCATAACGTTCCAGTTTTCAGTGCAAAATAAATACATTTTAATGTTGCCAATACAGAAAACAATCATAATGTATGTAACTAATCATAAAAATCGCTAACAGTCGGCCATCCGTATTACAAATACAACCTCGTATGTGAAAGAATAAAGAAATTGGTGTTATACACAAAATAATGAGAGAAGAAAAAAAGAATAACAGCAATAAAGCAAACATATATATTACAGTAACGAATAAAACTTTAGATTATTTGTACACTGGTTGCTGTACCTAGGAACGAGACTAAACATAATTATCAATTTACCAATTACTATTTAGACACAATTGATTGCATTATTTAGTTGTTATGTAAAAGTAGCTTATAAGCAATTGTGTATACATGATTTTACTTTGTTGCTCAATAAATATATATTATTATTATTATTCTTACAAATCATTATCTTATTCTTTATACAGTCATTCAAAAACAGGTCTCTAAAATGTCCTGCTTCTACTGATTCAAAGCATTTTATTTCAAATAAAATTTCAAGTTACAAATCTATGTTACTTATTTCTTGTCGCTATCATGTAATGACAAACGTACAGGCCCCTCAAATATCCTGCCTCTAAAGAAAAACAGGCCTCTCAAATGTCCTGCCTCTAATATAAACAGACAGGTCCCTCAAATGTCCTGCTTGTAATGAAAAACAAACATTAGTAAATAAACAATTGCCTGATAAAGCCAATTGGTTTATCCTGAACAGGCCCCTCAATGGTCCTGAACAGGCCTCTCAATGGCCCTGAACAGATCCCTAATGGTCCTGAACGGTCCCTCAAAGGTCCTGAACAGGCCTCTCAATGGTCCTGAACAGGCCTCTCAATGGTCCTGAACAGGCCTCTCAATGGTCCTGAACAGGCCTCAATGGTCCTAAACAGATCCCTCAATAGTTTCTGTAAATACCCTTTGATTTTGATATACACACACAATAACTCAGGCCAGGTACATGATAAGTTTCAAGTGCATGTCACAATAACATCAATGATTTACCTCAACCACAAAATTTCACCCGTTATTTGTGAATCATTGACCAACAATGACTGTTTGTTTACATTTGATATCAGTTGTAATCACTGACCCGACTAAACGTGAGGGTATATATTTAATTTACTCTTTTGGCTCTGATTAGTTTTTATTGAAACTCCAAATTTCGATACAATAACTAATCAAAATGCGAGATCACGAACTATGAAATTGTTTCGTCTATTTTATTTCATTCATTGAAATTACCAACTATTAATTACCAGTACGTACGCTGTAAATACCATCACTTTTAAGATACTCAAGGGAAATTCAGTCTAGACTTCTTTCTCTTAATGTAAGAATAATAGGTTTTACGCTAATCACTTATTTCGTTAACATAATTTTAGATGTGGGAAGTCAGGTACACTTCCGTAAAAATAACCTCTGGTACTCAAAATATTCATAGACATTCTATACTAAATAAATTACAGTGAGACATCTTTTGGATGTTACCATTTTATTTCAAATAAATAAATCATTGTATCCCTCCATGTCCCTAGTGAACAAATTGGGAGTTATTGTATTATATTTATCCACAACAACTCTTTACCATACCTAAAATACTCAACATTTACAGATATTTAGGTACATCCCCCTGATAAGACAAATCTCTAAAAACAAATCAAAAATGCCTACAAAAGGCTTACTGACTTTAGCAACTACTTCCTATAATTCAATCAATGCTATCCCCTAAGTTGGTACACTAAAATTAGTAATTCATGAATATAATAAGGTTGGTAAGGTTTATGGTAAGGTTGTCTGGTAGAAATTGCCCTGTGCAATAAGACCGCCTATTGTACACTTATTTTTTATAAATGTTGTCCTGTAGTAAGTTAAGGTGTGCAATAAAGTAATAAATAATAATAATAATAATAATAATAATTTGGAAGTGCTCTGGGAGTCATTAAATAGAATTCACATTACATTGCAAATTCTGCAGGACTAAAGTCCAAATCAGACATTCGAGTTATTTACGAAGCTTAGCGATCATGTCCTCAGATGTCTCTGCACGAATTACAATCTCATACGAAAGTCTATTACGCAGAAGGTATTGAAAATATACTTTCACTAAATCCATTTCGATAGTTATATTCAAAGTCAATTTGATTTATTTGGTCTTCTAACTTTATATAGAAGATAAAACCGCTATGAAGTTTCAAACTAATCTCAAAAGGCAAGTATCCAAGTTCGGTAAAATTCATGAAACGTTTGTTTGACGGCAGTGTTACGTCAGTGACATGACACTGCCGTCATGTCACCACTTTTATTGTAGGTCAATATTAAGCGTGGAAAAAAGTGTGTCATCTTTGCGATTGGAACATATATTATTTGGAACATTGGCTCAAAAGATACAAACGGATCATTTGAAACATCGGTTCACAAAACACAAACGAAACACTTGGAACAACGGCTCAAAATATACACACTGAGTCGTGATCTGTTAAGCTGCGTCATATACACTAAATGTTTTATTTGACTTGAGCATAATTCAAAGCAGAGGCTTCTAGTTCAGGTCATTAATTATATGTACGCCATTTACGTTATAATTTGAATTTTTAAAAGACGGCTGGTCACAGTAAACAGTGTCTCAGTGTTCCAACTGTTCCAAATGATGCATTAAAATTTAAAACACTGCTGATGTTCCAATCCTTCGGAACACCAAAATATTTCGGAACAGTGAGTCGGTTCAGTAAAGAGTTACACGCCTAGTCAACATTAATTTGTCCACAAAAGCCATTTTATGAACAATGACTTCCCCGAGCATAAAAATAATGTTAAATTCTACAATGTTTCGTTCAGAAACGTGGTTTATTGAACAACATGAGCTACGGTGTTTTCCTGTTAAACTGTATATAAAATCACAACTTTTCATCAGTGTAGGTAGGTATACTTAAAAAAAATAAATTGCGTGTGGCTATTCCCTTGAAAGTACACAGTTCATACTCAGTATGTACACCTTTTAAACCAAAGAGATTTAAAGAGATAATTATAATAGAGCGGCTATCAGAACAAATGTCTTAGAAAAACTGTCATCCGATATCTCAGTGACGCCATCTGGCTTTGAATAGCAAACACGCGAATTAAATTTGTCAAAATTTATAATTATTTAACTATCGCTCGGTAGGTGGCCAGGGGCCTTACCATGAAAATGTTAAAATGTCAGTCGTAAAATGGATCACGTTATGAGCTCGTGGTAGAGCCTCAGTGTGTGATAAAGGTAAGGTTAAGCTTTTCATCAATAGATGGCGTTATCACAAAATCATCAAATGTTCTAGAACTACTTATAAAAATTATTGAATTTTAATTAATTAATTCGTAAATACAAAAAATATTTACGAAAATAAACCGAAGTTAGGTTCAGTCATTTTATCATAACAAGATTTGCAATAGCGTAATGGGCAGTTCGGCATATTTTCTCAGAAAATGATTTTCTTTTAGTGCATAGAGCGAATACAAATACGACTTGACGTGTAGGGGCGTCATAGTAGATTGAGCGACTTATGACCACTAGGTAATAAGTATCGGATCACGATTTTGTTCGCTATGTCCTGTCTATTGGTAGTAGGTATATATTTAATGTCTTTGTTTTGAACAAACACACTCTTGGTACCCTACATAGCACAATTGATAGATATTAATAATTGAACAAGAGCTTTGTCTAAACCTAGCAGTTGTCAATAATGAAGCTATCCCAACAGCATAACATGGCACTGTGCGCTCTCGTGTCTCATTTGGTGTTGTATTCTGTAACGGAACTTCTTTTAACCTATAGAGTATACGAGCCCCTTGGTGTAGCACCACATAAAAATATTGTGTAATTACTTGTATCACTTCTCCATTTCCATTGATACCCACATCACTTTACAAAATAAAAAACATTTAATCAACAACAATGATGCATTAGGGTAATATTTGGACTCAACACTATCGACAACTGCCAACCATATTTTATTAAATATAATATTTTTATTCTGCCTTGCTTATTTAACTATGAGTATTATTAAATGAACCTACGTTGTCATGACTCGGGACAAGGGACTTTAGTGCTTGCACTAATATATTAAAATCACCACTACTATTGTTAGGAGTGGTGGTACCTGTAAATCCTTGTATGTTGCGCCTCGGGCTGCTGCGCATCGGGCTGCGCCTTGGGCTGCTGCGCATCGGGCTGCACCTCGGGCTGCTGCGCATCGGGCTGCGCCTTGGGCTGCTGCGCATCGGGCTGCTCCGCATCAGGCTGCGCCTCGGGCTGCTGCGCAACGGTCTGCTGCGCAACGGGCTGCGCCTCGGGCTGCTGCGCATCGAGCTGTTGCGCATCGGGCTGCTGCGCCTCGGGCTGTGCCTCGGGCTGCGCCTCGGGCTGTGCCTCGGGCTGCGCCTCGGGCTGTGCCTCGGGCTGCGCCTCGGGCTGTGCCTCGGGCTGCGCCTCGGGCTGTGCCTCGGGCTGCGCCTCGGGCTGTGCCTCGGGCTGCGCCTCGGGCTGTGCCTCGGGCTGCGCCTCGGGCTGTGCCTCGGGCTGCGCCTCGGGCTGTGCCTCGGGCTGTGCCTCGGGCTGCGGTGGCTCAGGGTGCTGTGCCTTGAACTGATGCACCTCGGGCCGCAGCGCCTCGTGCCGCAGCGCCTCGGGCCGCAGCGACTCGGGCCGCAGCGCCTCGGGCCGCAGGGGCCGCGGTTCCTCGGGATGCGGCTCTTGCGGTTGGGACACCTCGGGTTGAATCCCCTCGGGCAGCCGCGCCTCGAGCCGCTGCGCCACGGGCTGCTGCGCCTCGGGCTACTGCGCCTCGGGCAGCTGCGCCTCGGGCAGCTGCGCCTCGGGCTGCTGCGCCTCGGGCTGCTGCGCCTCGGGCTGCTGCGCCTCGGGCTGCTGCGCCTCGGTCAGCTGCGCCTCGGTCAGCTGCGCCTCGGGCTGCCGCGCCTCGGGCTGCAGCGCCTCGGGCCGCAGCGCCTCGGGCCGCAGAGCCTCGGGCCGCAGCGCCTCGGGCCGCAGCGCCTCGGGCTTCTTCGCTCCACGTTGCTGCACCCTGGGCTGCTGTTCCTCGGGCTGTGGCCCCTAGGACTGCGGCTCTTCTTAGAGCTGGGGCACCTCATGCTGGAATCCCTTAGGCCAAAGCCTCTAGTGCTGTGGGTCCTCGGGCTGCGGTCCGTCGGGCTGTGTGAGCGGCGGCTGCTTGGTAGTGATCGAACACCTCCCAAAATCGGGGATGTTATAAGCACTCGTTGCTTATCCATAATTTTCAACCGGAAAAAAAAGAACACAAAAAAAACATATTAGAATGTGCTTCTATCCCACTTCTGAATTGTTAGCTAATGTGTTAACTTTAGAGAAAGATTGCATAAGAAACTTATTTAGTGTACCTTGATAAAGTGTAGCGGGAAGGTTTTAAATAAAACGACCAAAACGGGTAACACACCGTCTATACTTTTGCCTTGACAGCACACAGTTATTACAAATATCATAAATCAATACCATTTAAAATAATAATAATAATTATATAGTAGCACTTACTCTGAGATGTTGCTTACCCCGAAGACTGGAATGGAATGTGTCAGGACAGAGCAGCGCGTTGTTTTATAACCTCTGTCAACTGTCATAGCGCTGAGCTGTCAACTCAAATCGCATAACGTTTCAGTTGTCAGTGCAAAATAAATACATTTTAATGTTGCCAATACAGAAAACAATCATAATGTATGTAACTAATCATAAAAATCGCTAACATTGGTCTACTTTGACATTTTCAGTCACGCCAAATCGTCAATTTTTGTATGTGTAGGCATCTAACAATTTTGTAAATTAAATACATTCAAGTTAAAATAAATTAAGCACCTTAAAATATAATTTACATTCTATAATAAATAGTGTCAAGAACAGTTTATGTAAAACTTTAAATGTAGCGATGGCTTATTGGCTTATAGAAAAATTTAATGCTGGTGCGCACGGAATAAGTCTTCGTGTCCAGCCACAAACTTATTCCAAAAACCTGTTTACGCGTCTATTACACGATAGGTTTTGCTGTCAGTTTTACCACAGTCAAATATTTTGATTGACGAAAAACCTACCGTATAATGCGATGACTGACGTTTGCATGACGAAAAAATAATGGCGATAACATTTCGTCATTCAAACATCAAAGTCAAAATCAAAAGTTTTCATTTCACATGGTCTGGCCATGATCTACATGGGCACTTATAAAACATCAGAAGCTAGTGCACGGTTCCAAATTGGTCGTTTCCTATGGAGAAGAACCAGCAAGAAACTCCATCATTCATGCATGATTGATGGCTTTGATCAGTTTTTTTCAATTACCAAAGTACTCTGTGGCTTTGATTGACGTGTATTGGACGCCTTACGGCCTAAAGCGCAGGCCACACCGCCAGCTAGCGAGCGGGCGGGCTAGGCGGGTGGGCGAAGCGAACGAAGGAAACTATACAAACTACGTGAAATATTGGCGAGCTAAACTATGGGGTTCACACCGAAAACTACGGACAGACGAGCACTACACTGCTATTCGAAAGACGAGCGTCAACTAGTCTACTCGAAACGGGGAGGACGGGCGAACGAACCGGGCGCGCTAACGAGGTGAACGAGTAGCTTCGCTGGAATCGTCGGATATTTCGTTAGCTTAGCTCGTTAGGTTAGTCGGTAGCTCGCGGTGTGAACCGAACTATGTAAAGAGGTGAAACGATGTTCGCCCGCCTAGCCCGCCCGCCCGCTAGCTGGCGGTGTGGCCTGCGCTTTACATTCATGACGGTTCATCTCTATGATGACATGACCACAGACTATACTACTGGCCCTGCGTTCAAAAATGAGGTTGGAGTTAACTCTAATGACGTCATCAGGGTAGAAACTCTTAGTTCACATTTTTGAACGCGAACGTAGAGTCTAACTGTCAATGCCTAAGTGTCTTAGAAGGTCGCTTACACCAACCTACCTTGCTCGGAGTTAGAGTTAGTTGGGTTAACTCTAGGGTAGCTACTCGAGTTATAAAAGAACGACTCTGTGTTGCATCTCGAAGCATTTCTGAACGGTTAGAGTAACGACCCTACCCTACTCTGGTTATTTATGAACGCAGGACTGGATACTAAAGTGCGTTTTTTAATCCCAGATAATGATTTGACAAGTCCAAATGTCAAACTCCAGAAATATGTTGCCTGCTTTTTGATACAAGTGATGTCTCCAAATTCGATTTTTTTATACCGGTTCTTTTAATAATACAACCTCTAAGGAAAGTAAGCCCAAAATACGATAGTGTTTGTTAATAGCAAAGTCTAATATGAATTGAAGATTGAAATAATTAGAAATATTCAAAAATATTACCAGATTTTTTTACAATCGGACTTTTACTTATACTGAGAACTCACAAAACCGTTTTTACCCGCATCCGCTGCGGTTGCGGGCCCGCAGCTTCTGTAGAATGCTAGAGATATATGTATCCCGCTCCCCGCTGCACCGGCGGGCAACTAGTAGAATGGTGTGGGCCACGGTCACCCGCAGACTCGGCAGGTTGCGCCCGCATTCTCTGCGGTCGGTTAACACCCGTAGTGGCCTTCAGGGGGTAGAAAAATCCGATGCGAAATCCAAAAATCGATTGATGCACCCAGAACTTTATAGGCCTTCTTTTTTTAATTTTTCTGTGAAGTAAGTATAACGCAACAGCTCGTTTCTGGTGTATGTCCACGGTGGTCTGGAGCTCAATTGATAATGAACCGCCCGTCTTGCGATTGTCATCTGCCAAGTTTTCAAGCGATAACCCCAACTGTGACGGCTGTATAACCACACAAAACTCTGGTCTCGTGAGTTTAGAAATAAAATAGCTCCACCGTGGCGGGCGCGGTTGAAAACCGGTTGAAAATCATGAATTCTTAGCTACTTTCTTTTACCAGGGAGCTCCAGTCACAACACAATTTTATATCCGGTTTACAAGAGCGGAACGAGACAGTCTCAGTTTATGCTTTAGAATTAAAAAAGTTATCATCATTGGTCGTCAATATTTTTTCAAGATGGGAATTCATCCAATGACTTCTCCCGGTATGGGCGGGGCAGGAGGGCGTGTCAGACTTTTACTGCCTAAAACCAGATCGGCTCTACTGAGCTCCTCCGGTTTGCTGACATCTCTTTTTTTTTTTTTTTTTTTATTCTTGATAGGTTTGCGCTTGACCGCTAACTCACCTGATGGAAAGCGACGATGCGGTCGACGATGCTCGATGCTCTTTGAAGAGCGAGTGGATCACTAAGCGCTGTCGACGAATGGGGCTCAGTCCCGGCAATTACCGGACTGCTGGACGGCAAGCTACCCATTGCTCGACGTTGGTATTGACATTGTGGTAGTCGGGATTGGGGTCTCGGCGACTGGAGCGAAAAGATGTTCGTTCCCTCACTCGTGCAGCCTCCTCCTTCGCTAGCATTACTGTTTCGCAGAAGGAGGCGACCCCCTTCCATTCCTCCTCGCTCTGGACCTTGGCCTGTACTAGAACCTGACCATGTCCGGTGAGGACTTGCTTCATGCGGAAGATGAGGACACCGTGACGCCTCTCCAGCCACTCCTCAAAGAGGGGACTGACCGTCATGATTATGGCGTGCCCATTGGTCGTCAAGCATTCACATGACTGCATTACAAGAAACGGACACTTGATTCGTTTATCGCTACAATTTTATAAGAGATCCATGCGAAAATAGTACAAAAAGAGGACTTATGATTGTTTAATTTTAACTATAATTAGTTTTCAAACCGAAGTCCTATCATTACCTATTATTAAAGTTGTAATAAAATGTCAGCAAAAATATCACTGAGTAATTCTATATTTTTGTCTGGGTTTGGTGATAACAAATCGAGACGAAAAAATAAAATGACGCAGCTTTTGCTAGTCTTTAATTCTTAGGCTTAAATTATATTTTAGTTTATGAGTTAGACATTTGCATCTTTCAAATTACCTTCAGAAAATACAAAAACTTACCATAATTAGTTGCATTTTAAAATGAAACTATTTTTATGAATATTTTCGGTTTTTTTGTTCAATATCGGTTGCGGTACCTCACTATTTATGAAATGGAAAAAACATGCAACATTCGAATTGTCAAATCATTATCTCTAATTAAAAAACTAAAAAACCATTAAAAAACAGACTTTACGTATGACATGACATTTGGGTCTACTTGACATTTTCAATCACGTCAAATCATCAATTTTTGTATGTGCGGGCATCTAACAATTTTGTAAATACATTCAAATTAAAATAAATTAAACACCCTATAATATAATTCACATTCTTTACTATATAGTGTAAAGAACAGTTTATGTAAAAACTTTAAATGTAGCGATGGCTTACACAGAAAAAGTGTTGTTGAGTGGTACCGCTCTGTCGTTTCTGTTTTATGAATGCGTAAACTCGGCTAGTAGTCAGGTAAAATATTTCAGTCTACTGTTAATGCATTGTGATTTTTGTTTTATTTTACCTTTCCAATTAACTCATGTGTTTAACTTCCAGGAAGGTTTCTTAATCGGCGACGTGACTTCAGAAATAACCAATCACATTTCCGATTCTCAGAGTGATAATGCCCGATTAGACACTCAAATTGAAATCAGAACAGTGCTCCCGCTGCCATCAGTTTCACTGTTTTATTTTCCTACTGGTCGAATAAAGGAAGATGTCCTCTCTGATTTGTTATCTAGCACTGCCAATGAAATAGTTGGCTGGTATAAATATCGAAAGAATACCAACATCAAACCTACTTTTAGAGATAAATTAATATCAAAAGGATTGCAAAAATACTTCGAAAAATATCATGGAAAGAAGAATTTTGTTACATGTAATTTGTCAAACAAATTGTCATCTGCTGGATCTACACACACTTACATGTATAGATTTGGAAAGATTAACTGCTTTGATATGTATGAATACATTGAAGATGTAACAGCAAATTTAGGTGAAAAATACACTGGATACAAGAAAGCTCACAGATCATCACCACATAGTATATTCAATAAGATTGTTAAAGAAAGTAATGTGCAAAGCAATAACACAACTGATGCAATATTGCGTATCCAAGAAGCTGTAGATGTGAGACTTGTTAAAGAAGCTAAAATTGCTGCTAAAAATGAGTGCACAATCAGAGAATTAGAAGCAGAAATCAAGCAAATGGCCACCATTTTATCAGACAAACACTCACTTGATTTACAAGCTACATATAACAAGTATGTTGAGGAAAAAATAATGAACCGAGAAGCTGAAATGGCTAAGGCATGTTTGGAAGCATTAAAAATTCCTTTGAAAGTGGACATATTAAATTCGAAAAATGTCCCCATGACCTATAATCACATGGAAATGGAGGATACAGTGCAGATAATTGAGAATCAGGTTAAAGACATCAGTCCAAGCCCTCCCCTGCTAACATCAAGCTTATCAAAACCAAAGCTGAATTATGCTGCTGCATTAAAAACCAAACAAGATGTAGCATCAACAAGTGTAAGTCAAAATTCAAATTTTTTCTGAAGTTTAGAAAATGTTATAAGAGACCCAATCCAACCTTGATGATAATCAAATTTGGGTTATTATTTGGTAAAATAAAAAAGTGGCATATATTTTGCTAGCAGCCATGGTCAATACTCATAAGAATGATTATTTTTGTGTGTAAATGCATTCTTTATCGATAGATTATAATCTATTGAAGTGTAGAAAAATGTAAATTTTGAAATGGTATAGAACAGAACGCATCTGAAGCACGCCAATTGGTTGAATGCAATGTGCCCCGCACTGCTATATTTTTTTGTTGAGATAATATCTAAATAAAATACTTTTATGTTTTTGCAGAAAGGAAATAATGGCAGTGAAGATTTGATCACCTTTGATGTTGAAGATAACCATATGACAAAAAAAAAGACTTTGATAATAAGTGAAGATGTAAAGTGTGGTGATAGTTCACCAGAATATTAACAAGTGCCTTCTCAGCTAAGTGTTTAAATATTTGATAAGTTACCAAATTAGTGAATCTTTAACCTTTTGTGTGTTAAAGATGTGGATCCACATCCAAACCTTTTTAGATGAACTCTTTAAATATGATTTTGTAAATTATTCTTTGTACGTTTGAGTCTACTTTTCATCGAAAGTGTATTAAATCTGTCTCTGATAGCCAAAGTAAATAGATTTGTCGAGGAAATGGCAAGAAATAACAGTTTCATTATGTGGATGTGAGTCAAGCACACAAAAGGTTAAACTGTAATATCACTTTTGTTTGTTACTAATAATACTCGTAAAACATTTTCTAAATATACATAATTTTCTTCAGTGCACATTGTTTATGCCTGTGTCTGAAAAAAAACTTAACACCTGTGAGGTGATACTCACAGATGTTAAGTTTTTTCTATTATTGTTGATTTATCACAATTACTTAATTCTATCTAGTTAAGTTAGTCTGTTGGCTGAGAGAATTAAAAATGCTAGCATTACCTTGATTTAATGACTCTGAAACACTTCTACTGATCTTTATTGTTTTGCCTTATTACTTACTAATAGGATTACATCAATACAAATGTAAATAAAGAAGATAAGGAATTTTATTTATACACACATTTTAGATATAGTAACCTTCATGTACTCAATGTTTAACCAATATGGGTGATATTAGATAAAGATCCCTCTTTCTGAAATTCTGTGTCTGCTGTCGCTATAGTCAGGGCTGGGCAAAATACATGCTTTGCTTTAATTGAAATACAAATTACAAAATACAGTATCGCAAGTAATTAAAATACAAAATATCTATAAGTAAGGTATTTGAAAAATAAAATGTGTGCGTACGCGCAGCGGAATGTTGTTGAATTTAAAGATTTTAATTATGCAGATATTTAGTGTATGACGTCGTATAATTGTGTATGGTAAAAAAAAATTTGTGCACGCAACCATTGTGGAGAAATTCACCAAAAACTGATTCCGCTGGGCGAACGTTGTCCTGGCGGAACTTTTTTTAATCCATAGACTTTAGAAGAAAAGAGATGTGTCCAAAAATTAGTGTGTATTTGTGTGTAATTGTGTATGTATGAATAAAACTAGTGCATGCATAAACTTCGGAGAAATTCAAGTTTCCGCTACGCGAACGTTTGGCCATTTGCTAGTTTTCATATAAAGCGCTTACATAGAGAGCTGTAGATTTTTACATACGTTGTTTTGAATTTGTTTATATTTGTTTAAAAAACAGATTTAGGAAAAAATCGTACGGCTTAAATGATAAAAATATAAACGTAAAATACGCTTATTAGGTCTTAGTTCTTAAAGTATGCACTTTGGGGTCTAGATTTTCACGTTTATACAAACCTTGTAAGTGTCTGCAACATGTTGCCAAGTATCAATGATGTTCCGTTAGTAACTAAAGAGTTATAGGACAAATTTACCATGAACAGATCACTGTTTACAAAGCAGTCAAATATCACGACGTTCTGAAGGAATTGCATGGTAATATGTATGTCAATAATTAGTGTATTCATTTAACTATTCTTATGCAAAATTTCATGTAATTAAATTCAGTAATTAAAGAAAAACAATTATAATACTGACGAAGCATCGAAAACCTACATAACCCGACCAAGTTCGGATGGCTACCAAAAAGCGGCCGTGCCATATATCTAAGAAACGTTCTTAACCTTCCAATATAGTATTTATTAATATGGTACAGTTGCGTACACAAGCGTTAGGAAAAAATAAAACAATTGCATTTCTTGAATGAAAAATTTTTTTTTAATAATAACGCCACTATCTACGATAAAAACAAATCTTCAATTAACAAGTACTTCTCTATTTAAATATCCGCGTACAAAAATATTTTTAATTACATATAATACTTAATTATGTAATTATAATAACGTTAACAAACGCTTGCAATGACAGCAATAGACTTAAATGCTACTCCTTTACTAAAATAGACTTGGCTTGACTTGGCTTTAATGCTACTTCTTTTAACTAAAATAGATTATGAACTAGCTTTTGCCCGCGACTTCGTTCGCGTGGATGACGAAACTTAGGGTAAGTATAATATTTCGAGCTTCAATAAAAATTAAAATCACATCACATAACTAACCTATTCAGTTGTTTAGATTTGATCAACATTAAAAAGTGCTTATAAACTAAAACATTGGTATAAAAAAGGTATTTTCAAGAAAATATTAAATATTAAGCGCATACTTAAATAAAGTACCTACGTAAATAGTACCTACTTTCTGTCATAGTCAAATACATTTAAAAAAGTAGGTGTACAAAAATAAATGACCTATAAATTATATCGAAACAACAATTGTGTTATCACCTATACCAATTCAATACCGGTATTATACTGTAAATTTTGGGATGTTACCTAAATATATTGCACGGCCGCTTTTTTGTAGCCATCCGAACTTGGTCGGGTTATGTAGGTTTTCGATGCTTCGTCAGTATTATAATTGTTTTTCTTTAATTACTGAATTTAATGACATGAAATTTTGCATAAGAATAGTTGAATGAATACACTAATTATTGACATACATATTACCATGCAATTCCTTCAGAACGTCGTGATATTTGACTGCTTTGTAAACAGTGATCTGTTCATGGTAAATTTGTCCTATAACTCTTTAGTTACTAACGGAACATCATTGATACTTGGCAACATGTTGCAGACACTTACAAGGTTTGTATAAACGTGAAAATCTAGACCCCAAAGTGCATACTTTAAGAACCTAAGACCTAATAAGCGTATTTTACGTTTATATTTTTATCATTTAAGCCCTACGATTTTTTCTAAATCTGTTTTTTAAACAAATATAAACAAATTCAAAACAACGTATGTAAAAATCTACAGCTCTCTATGTAAGCGCTTTATATGAAAAGTAGCTAATGGCCAAACGTTCGCGTAGCGGAAACTTGAATTTCTCCGAAGTTTATGCATGCACTAGTTTTATTCATACATACACAATTACACACAAATACACACTAATTTTTGGACACATCTCTTTTCTTCTAAAGTCTATGGATTAAAAAAAGTTCCGCCAGGACAACGTTCGCCCAGCGGAATCAGTTTTTGGTGAATTTCTCCACAATGGTTGCGTGCACAATTTTTTTTTTACCATACACAATTATACGACGTCATACACTAAATATCTGCATAATTAAAATCTTTAAATTCAACAACATTCCGCTGCACGTACGCACACAAATAAAATACAAAATACAGTATTTTAGCTATTTTTAATTGAAATACAAAATACAAATCACATATTACAAAATAAGTAATCTAGACCAGCATGGGCTGAAAAGTAGAGGAAAACAAGATTAATTAATAAGTAAAACCAGAGTTTCCTTAAATGAACAAAATTTTGATTTTGGTTTTTAAATTGCCGGCCTCGTCTAGTTTAAAATGACAAAAAAAAAATTGATGTGTAAAAGTGTTTTATAAACCTATTTACAGAATAAATATCATTTATCAAATGTACTGTCAGACAAACAGCCTCTTGTTGGAGAGTGAATAAAACCTGCTAAAGAAAACAATCTTTCTTGAAGGTTAAATGTATTTTAATGTTAAAATGTATTTTGAAGCCTCAAGTATTTGAAAATTAGTATTTCAAAATACATACTTCGCCGTCAGGTATTTGAAATACGAATTACAAATTACATTTTAAGGAAGTAATTGAAATACAAATACCAAATACGTATTTGTATTTCAATTACGTATTTTAATTACAAGTAATTCAAATACTGCCCAACCCTGACTATAGTCACAGCGGCTAAACGCTGTTATGCGAGCCAAACGTTAAAACGCGATTAGTTTTATTGGTGAATTCCGCCCTCTAAACTTTATATACTTATAGTTTTTTCGCTAGTGCGAATATGTCACTCTGTTGGTATACAAATATAACAGTTTAAAAAAAATACACCTAGGTTTTGGGTCAGTTTTTCAGAGCGAACTTAACCATATAATTATGGGGATTATTTTATCTGAAACAGGATTTCATAAATTAATATTGTGCGCGCCAATTTGTGTTCTGAGCGATTGATTTCGGAGTCGAACACATCTCATTAAAATATGATATGTGTCCTCGTCTTCGTTACATGTACCGCAAATAGGTGAAGTCTTTGATTATATACTTGTCTAGATAGAGCAATGCCAACAAACGACGCGCTAAAACTGTCTCCATTTGCGTGACATGTGTGAGTACCGCACGTGTACTTATTGTCGTCAAACTGTCAAGGTGTGCGTGTTGAGGGATGCCTGCTCCAAATTATTAACTTTCCTTTTCTCCATTATTTATTATGACAAAAGTTTAACAAAATAGGTTGATTGAAATAATTATTTTGTAGATTAAAGAAAGAAAGAAAATACATTTATTTAGCACAGACTTAAAGACACAATACTCCAGTTACATGTAATTATATAAAACCAACAAATAAAAAGTATAAAGTCCGATGTAAGGATATAGTAGGAATGTGCGCCTCACGGCTGAACCAAACAGGCCCAATTCAGCAAAAATCTGAAACCCAAAATATTAGAAAAATCTAAAAAAAAAATATTTAGTGCATGACGTCATGGGTTTCATTTTTTTTTGTAGGTTTTTTAGATAAGTTATCATTTACTGATCAAATAAATACTGTAATTTTTAAAATAATAATGTTTTCATGATCAAAAGATTATGTAATGATATTTGTATTTTGTCTCCCATAGTTTCGCCAAATCTCCCTAGTAATAAACTGACAACACTGGCTAATCGGAATAACATACAAAAAAACGAATTAAAAATCGTGTTTTCTATAATAATAGTGGTTAAATAACTTACCGATGAAAAGTGATCTAGTGTTATTATATTGTTTTCCCACATAATTACGGCACAGTCTGACAGCACAAACCGGCATAATTAATTATTTTTCATGAGCACATTACCCGTAGTTGTTTCAAATGACATGGACGTAAGGGAGAAGTGTGTCTACCAATTTTAGTAGACTTTATTTGGGCCGTTTAGTACGGTCAATGTGGCATCTAGACAAGTAAATAATCAAAGGGTGAAGTTAACTTTTTAACACGCTTTTATTAGCTTCACTTGTAACTATGTAGGTAAGAAAATCTTGGAATCTTAATTTGACCCACTTCCCGGTCTTCGATTAAGATGAAATTTTGCACACGCTCTGAGTTCTGATGACAATACACGACTAGCTAAAAAATGTCATTACAAATCCAATATGGCGGCCTCCCCAAGATGGTGGACTGGCTGTTTGAAATCCACCCCCATGATATGGGTATCAAATGAAAGGGTTTGCGATCAGGAAAACGAAAAAAAATAGTCACGTGGCTTAAACCAATATGGCGGACAGGCTATTTGAAATGCACCCCCATGATACCGGGTATCAAATGAAAGGGTTTGCTGTCAGGAATACGAAAAAATAGTAACGTGACTTAAATCCAACATGGCGGACATCCAAGATGGCGGATTGGCTGTTTGAAATCCACCCCCATGATATAGGTATCAAATGAAAGGGTTTGCGGTCAGGAAAACGAAAAAAATAGTCACGTGACTTTAATCCAATATGGCGGACAGGCTATTTGAAATGCACCCCCATGATACCGGGTATCAAATGAAAGGGTTTGCTGTCAGGAATACGAAAAAAATAGTCAAGTGACTTAAATCCAAAATGACTGACATCCAAGATGGCAGATTAGCTATTTGAAATGCACCCCCATGATATGGGTATCAAATGAAAGGGTTTGCTGTCAGGAATACGAAAAAAAAAAAATAAGAAGACTAAAAAGTATAAAATAAAAATAATAGTTTAAAAAACTAAAAAACACGCTTTTAGCACGCACTAAAAATTACAAAATAATTTGGACATTTAGTTTGATGACTCATGAGTTTTCCCTTTGCCAAATCTTCATTAGATCGCAGGTAAACATAAATAATTTCAGTTCATGATGAACGATAAATAATTACCTATGCGAAATGGTTATAAGTAGGTAATCATCTATTGAATATTTACTATGATTTATTATGAAAGAAAGCGTGGAGCATTTTGTCCAATAAAAAAATAAATTTAAAAAATAAAAAAACCCGACTGCGTAGAAAATAACTTTAGATAAAAACTAAAAAGAAAAAAAAAACAAGTTCAGTCCAGTAGCGTAAAAACCAATTTAAATAAAACAAATAATAAATTCTAATACGGAACATATTGACTGGCACAATCGGGACCCATTAGATAGAATGATTTTAGTCTGGATTATTTTATTGGGTCCCGACTGTTGCAGTCAATATGTTCCGTATTAGAATTTATTATTTGTTTTATTTAAATTGGTTTTTACGCTACTGGACTGAACTTGTTTTTTTTTTCTTTTTAGTTTTTATCTAAAGTTATTTTCTACGCAGTCGGGTTTTTTTTTATTTTTTTATTACTTATTTTTTTTTAATTTTACACTTTTTAGTTATGATAATCTAATAATACTATTTATTCACTCCATTTTAGGCGTACATTTATCACTTTAAAGTTTACAAACCTATCGAGTCATTCGGCTCGCTTATTTTGTATCTTAAATAAAATTGAAGTGTCTGTTTAACAAACAAACATTGGTTTTCTAAATGTATATCAAAGTGTATTCGAAACTTATAACAAAAATGTGAATTTTTAAATTTTTGGTGATCTGTCGGTTTGTTCCAGCTAAACGTAATTTTCTCGCGGGAATGGGATTTTAAAATCTATCTAAACCTACAAAAGAAAGTCGTGTTAGTTACACTATTTATAACTCAAGAACGGCTGAACCGATTTGGCTGAAAGTTGGTGGGGAGGTAGCTTAGAACCAGGAGACGGACATAGGATACTTTTTTTTTGTGTAGGGTAGAGTAGGGTAGCGTAGAGTAGGGTAGGGTAGAGTAGGGTAGGGTAGAGTAGGGTAGGGTAGGGTAGAGTAGGGTAGGTAGAGTAGAGTAGAGTAAGGTAGAGTAGGATAGAGTTGGGTAGAGTAGGATATAGTAGTCAGTTGACGGGAGCGAAGCCGCGGGCAAAAGCTAGTACGGAATAAATCTGCGACAAGGTTAAACAAAATTTGACAGGACTTTCATTGGGATATAGCTAATATTACGATGAGTACCTACCTTAGGGGGCGGTTTGCCCCCCCCAACATCACCACATCCTGATTCCCGGGAGAGAACATCTTCGAAAGGGCTGAACCGATTTTGACGGGACTTTCACTGACGGAAAGCTTTTTTATATATATATTTTTTGTTACAACTATCACACAACGCCGTACACTCTCAAGCTAAGCCGAGCTTGTGTTATGAGTACTAGACAACTGATAAATATTCTTATATATTTCTAAATACATACATATTATAGATAAATTACACCCAGGCACAGAACAAATGATCGTGCTCTACACACAAACATTTTGCGCTGGGTGGGAATCGAAACCCACGACCTCCGGCATAGCAGTCAGGGCCACTAACCCCTAGACCAACAGGCCAGTCATATAGGTAGGTAATCATCTAATGACTTTTCCCGCCCTAGGGCGGAGAGGGAGAGCGTGTCAGACTTTTACTTAGTAAAACCAAACGTAGGTTCCTTCAATTACTCTTTGCGTTCTAGGACCACGGGTTATCTTATCAGAAGTCCTCCCAAGAGATGTCAACGGGTTTGTTGACATCTCTTTAAGAAACACGTAGTACAGGACGCTCGCACGTAGCACAGATCGAAAATCTGTCCGGTTCGGACAATAGCCGGACGGCCAGACTGCGAGCTACACATTGCACATCGTCCAAAAGCCGCGCCTACGGTAGCTGTTTTTTTTTTAAGGTGGGATATCGTCCAAATGACTTCTCGCGCTCTGGGTGGAGCGTGAGGGCGTGGGTGGAGCGTGAGGGCGTGTCAGACTTTTACTGACTAAAACCACACCTGTATCCTTCAATTACCCTTTGCGTTCTAGGACTACGGGTTTCCCTTTCAGAAATTCTCCGCGGTCCTAGCTAGCGGACATCGGCCCTGCTGGGCCCCTACGGTTTGCTGACATCTCTTTGAGGAGCGCGAGGATCACTACGCGCTGTTGACGACTGGGCTCGGTCTGGTTCATTACCGAACAGCCGGAGGGCGAGCTACCCAGTGCTCGACGTCCGCAAGCCCGCGTCTATCGTGGCTGGTAGTCGGGGTCGGAATTACGGCAGCTAACGGTAGCTGGTAGTCGGGGGGTCTCAACGGTTGGGGCGTGAGGATATCCATTCCCTTACGCGTACGGTTGTCTCTATCACTAGCATTACTGCTTCGCAGAAGGAGGCGGCCGCCACCCATTCCCCCTTATTCCGAATCATAGACGCGCGAGATGTCATCACCGCCGATTGTCCCCACGAGGTCACGGCTCACTTCCACCGTAAGCTCCATCGTGTCCTTCGGGCGATCCATCCGCACTATGGCGACATCCCCGAGCATTTTCTTCCGCCTGAATCCGGTGCAGGAACCTTCCGAACTTACCATCTCCGGTGAGGGCCTGCGTCATGCGGAAGGTGTGGAAGCCGTGACGCCTCTCCAGCCATTACTCAAAGAGGGGACTTACCGCCATGATTACGGCGTGCTCAACTGACCGATAGTTGATGTTACAAGGAGTAACCTAGGCTACTTTTCATTTTCCCGTGGGAACGGGACTTAATTTCCAGGGGGGGGGGGGGGATATATCTTTGGAATTTTGGAATAGATAACATTTTTTTACACGATTGCCCCAAAAAAGGGGAGTAACGAAGTTGCGAGTATCCTAACCTAACCCAACAAGTTAGCAGAAAAATAAATGACATATTTCCTATTGAATTTTTTTTCTAATATGGTCATGATATACCATTTTGGAATCGTCATGATGAGCTCTTGAATTTGATACCCATGTTGCACTAACAAAAAAAAAAATTTTTTTTTACATTAGCGTCCCACAGTCGTTATGCTGATTTTTTTTCAACGTCACCTATCTAAGAACACTTGGGTTAACAAGAATCTAACTATATGCTAATTATGTAAATCGGTTCAGCGGTTTGGAAGATATGAGGTAATAAAGAATATTACATACATACAAGATACGCGCGAAACACATAACCCTTCTTACAGTCGGGTAAAAAGAGTAATGATTACATAAACGCTCCACGCTTTCTTTCATAATAAATCATAGTAAATATTCAATAAAGATGATTACCTACTTATAACCATTTCGCATAGGTAATTATTTATCGTTCATCACGAACTGAAATTGTTTATGTTTACCTGCGATCTAATGAAGATTTGGCAAAGGGAAAACTCATGAGTCATCAAACTAAATGTCCAAATTATTCATCATAAAAACTTGGTTACTTACACTAAAATTGGTAGTCCTAGCATAAAAGATAATTTTAGTTGTTTCATCAAAATCATCAATCAAAGTGGTAGACTATGCTAGAGAGGGCAGGCCACCAGATAATCAGAACATGCTGAGAATGACCCAAGTTATTCTCTGAGTCTGTTTTGATTTATTGTTTCAGAATGTGAATGTTTTTCTTCTAAATAGGTACCTACAATAAGCTTGTTGAATACTCAATGTGAGTACAGTGCCTATGTTCAGGATGTGAACCACATGTTGGAGGAGTGTTCAAAGAATCCACTTCGAAGCACTTAATGAATGCCACTGATGCTGCAATTGATGTAGCAACCTACTCTGCCAAATAAATTTAAGTATTTTACCATTGATTCATAAAGAGGATCCCAAGAAGATATTATACCTACTTTCGAGATAAAAAGTCATACCTATCTCATGTCCAATTCCAGGACATGGTCAACCTGTGAGTCAAGTTTCATCCAAATTAATTCACCCATAAGATGTGAAGAGGTAACAGAGCAGACATCACTTTGGAATTTATAATTTATCTAGCGCGCGCTTCGCTCCCGTCAACTGCCTACTTTATTTTACTCTACCAAACTCTACCCGACTCTCTCATTAGAAAGCTACATCTTCACTGAGTAACATAATATTTAAAAAAAAATGCTGAGTCGCTGACAAATTGCTAGTTTATGATATTTGTATGGATTATTTTATTTTAGTGCTAAACAAAACAAAAGTTATCTTATTAGATTTATTTTATGTATAACAAAAATAAAACATGGCACATTCAAAACAAAATATACACATAATAATACTATAGATACACTTAATTACTAAATTATTTTTAATGATATTAATAATTATTATAATTTATTTAAAAAATCATTCTAGACATCTAAAAATTTACTGAAGATCATAATTATAGCCTTATTCCACGAAATAATAATAGGAATGTCTATTACGGAATGTCATGATTAATACCTAATAACATCAATTTGATACTTCTTTAGTCTTAAATTCATTTGCAGTTTATGTCATTTAGGTGCGTCTACAGCACAAGCGTTAGCGGGTAATCAGCTTACGACTACTACTGTTATTACCTACGGCAAAGCAAATTGTATTATTTATTTTTGAAGTAGCGTATGTGCTGAACCGTATATTCTGTGCTTTCCGTTTATTTAAGACAGTGCCCTCAGAAGTTGCGTGGTGTAGGAGTGCTGCGTGTTACCTACCTGTTAACGTGCGAATGACTGAGTTATCGTGATCGTGCCATACCTCTCCCGCACCGCACTGCTACCTCAGGCACCTTTACAGTTAATAGCTTTTGAACGCTCTGCTTAACGAATGTTCGTGGTGCGAATTCAGACACAACTCACAGAAGACAATTTTGACTAGTTCAACATAATTATTTCTTAGAATATATGAAAAGCTGCCAAAAATTTGACAATACTGTTGAGATTATTATAATTTAAATGACTTGTTTGTATGTATTTTTCCACATAATCATGCTGCTGAGGGTATGTGTAATGACATATTTTATGTAAATTACGATATAAATCTTCACCATACATTTGACCATAGTATACATTGTTAATAATCGAAAACCTACAACACTAAAGTTAACACGTAGGTAGTACGGCAATAATATCACTATAAGAAGTTCCATATAAGACAGAACATTGGCAAGAACTGCGTATAACGTGTTACAGAGTAGATATAAATGGAGTGATTAACGAGCGTGGACATAGTTGCATCAGAATATGACCAAACGTTACGTGAAGGATTCACGTAATCTTAACAAATATCGATTTGCTTTGTACCTACGCTTCACTAAATACGTACTCGGACGTCGAGTTGCGGACACCAGCCCAAAATACACACACAATACGCCTTACCACATACATCCCCATGTTCCCGATCGTGGACCTAGAAACGCTGAAATTATCACTTTATATATTATTACTCCGTGTCTCCGTGTAATTTTAGCTTCACAGCAGATCAGCAGCGCCGGTACCAACTTCTCCCGCTAGTTCATGCACAGAGTGCGCGAGACGACGTGCTTGCTGCACCGCGGTAGAAGCCGGTAGCAAGCCGAGGTGGATACAGATCAGCTCCTTGACTGACACGCCGCGGGAGTCGTTGGGGAACGCTAGTTCCAGCAGTTGCCTGGAATATAGGTTAAGTTAGCAATTAGCATGTTACAGAATAATCTGTAGTCATGATATGGAATTGTAAGCATAAAATTGCAATAAGAATATTTAGTTGTGGGCATTATGTTTCGATTAATGATATAATATTATTGTACCTATACTGAAAAGTTTAAAAAGCCTCAAATTCGTCGCGTAGAAGAGAGAAGATTCATGATGTTGTTAATTTCATATTTAATGAAATGGAATTAAAATATAGATAACAATAAGGAGCCATTCATTTATTACGTAAGACGATTTATAGTCCGGTCAATTTAGACATCCAAGGTTACAGAAATTCGCACCCAGCTGAAAATTGGTAGGATTGTTCAAAACACCATCATAAATGAAATCTAAAAAGTCCTCGTCTATCCGACACCTAAAAAAAAATAATCGGGGTCAAAGGTCACAAAAACCAGTTTTTAGCGTATTTCAGCAAAACTAAGTTTTATCATAAAATTAACCCAGACAAAAATTGTAGATCAGATAATTAATCTACAAAAATGTCTTTGCGAACGTTCGTGTTTTGAAAAATTCTACCAATTTTCAGCTGGGTGCGAATTATTGTAACCTTGACTTTAAGTTTTGCCTACGACACTGCGCACACCTAAAACGAAACTGTTTTGTCTAGGGATGAAAGGATACCATTGAGGTTTCGATACTTTTACTCGATATGGTATCGGTCTTCACGTATCGATACTTACTCAGTATCAATTGAAAAGTACCGATATACAGAACATTCGAATACAGGTATCAGCACGGATCTTGAGCGTTCGGCCGAAAGAGTGGGGATCACTGCGTACGCGTTTTTTTTTTGTTTTAATGTAAACCTATTTTATTTTTTCTTTTACCTAGTACCTAGTAGGTACTGTAGTATGAATTTTGATTTTCTTGATAGTTTCGAAATACACGTTTTTTGCGACATAAACGGCCGTAAATTAGAAGTTTGATTTTTTCACAGCTTCAAGAGACCGCAGATCCGAGTATATGGTTTTAATTTCAACTCGATACCTCCACGTGTTCCTGAGATAAAGGGTTTGGACAGACAGACGGACAAGAAAGTGATCCTATAAGGGTTCCGTTTTTTCCTTTTGAGGTACGGAACTCTAAAAATAACTGTATTGTCTATGAATAGTCATTTTTAATTTCATTACTAACCGGAAAAATGCTGGTTTGACTGAAATAATAAATTAGTCTTCAAAATATAAGAATATTCTAATTTAGTTTAATTAAGATTCTCATAAATTAAAGTAATGTACATTTTGCATAAACATTACCATGTATTACCTATTATTGAGCTAGACTGAACTAAATAAATAAATAATTATTTTCAAACCGAAAATCTCGAAAAGTTTGACCGATATATCGATATCTGGACCTGTACCGTGACGTTTAAAGTAAGATTGTTTTCATTCTTATTTCCAGTGTGGGTAAGAGATGGCGCTAGACAACCTGTATAGCTCTGTCTCTTACCCACACTGAAATAAGAATGAAACAATCTTACTTTGAACGTCATAGTAACCCCTCTTGTTCCAGATATACCGAGGCCGAGGGAGGGATATTAATAGGCCTCGGCCTATTAATATTTTTATAAATATCGATAAATTGATAAATCGTCATTTTTCATCACTGCCGACACACTATTAGAGAGGAGGAACGTCGCTAGACTGTTTTGTCAAGCAATAGCAATAGTCTGTCATAGGATTGTCTTGTCTCAAGTGTGCGGTCAGCCTTAGGACGACGACGAGGGAAGGACAGGGGTCGACCATGTCATATTTTTTCTTACAAAGGGGTAGGAGGTCTTGATAGTTCTTACGTAAGATCACAAAAATGCGCAAAGTTAAGATTCAAAAAATTGCGGGAAACCGCGCGAATGCCGATGTGCGCTCGGATGCTTTTATGTAAAGTATTTCCATGGCAACGTCACTACGTGGCACCGCCTCCGCTCCGCTGCCCGCTAACTTCGTGCCCGTGGCCTGATTATTTTGTATGTTGTAGTTTCAATGGCTATTTTGACAGTGTGCGTGTGCATAGGCTTTTGGCGTCATTTCGACAGCGCTAAACTTTGGTTTATCAGAAAGTAGAGAGAATTTAGATTGTACCTGTAGAAAGTGCCCCGTATGTCCCCGGGCGGTGGAAGCGCGCGCACGGCGGCGGGGTGGGGCGGCACGGCGGGCCGCACGGGCACGCCGCGCCGCTCCCACCACACGAGCGCGCAGCCGTGCAGCGCGCCGCGCCGCCATGTGGCCGCACAGTAACCCTCGCGTACAACTGCGAAGCTGCGGCAGACTGCGCGACGAACCTAGTAAGTATATAAGAACAACTCTTGAACTATCGTCTCTTGTTCGCGTTATGTAAGATTGCCGATCTGAACAAACGGGGCGTGGCGCGCTGCTGTTTTAGTATGAATACTGTGCCAGTAATTTGTTACTTTAGAGACGGACGGCTGGTCGTCGTAATAAGATTATGCAGAATAGTTCAGAACGTCTGAAGGCTACTTTAGGAGGGCAGTTCTGCATTCACAGCTGCAGTAGAAGAAGTTGAGTCGTGCTTATAGATGTGCTTAGACGTGCATAAAGAACAACCGATTTAAAACATATCATATCTCATAAAACATCATTTTTCGCTAAAAGTGTACTTGGTATGGCCTCCAAAATATATAATAACATACCAATAGCTATTAAAAATAAAGAGTGTCTAGGTTCTTTTAGGAGGTCCCTGTTTAGGTTTCTTTTGGCTAGATGTTACTATTCTATTGCAGAGTTTATTGCTGATAAACAGGGGTATGGAGATCCGACGTGCTGAATAGTTAATATAATTTGTAATAATAATAATTTGTAATTACTTATAATAATTTAATCCATGATATAATTTTAATAATTGTAGTTATTCTATTTGACTTATTTTGGTGAATGATAATTGACATACTCATATTTTATTTCTCTTTTTAATGTTTTTTTTCCATTTGTAATTTGTTTTATTTGCTTGGCTTTATGCCTTAATTTTGTACGCCATTCTTTTGGCAAAACATAGTGCACTTACTTTTCTTTTATGTACTACCTGTTAACCCACCTATGTTTTACAAAATAAATGATTGATTGATTGAAAACGTTTTAAATAAAATTTTGGCGGTTTTAAACCCCAAATAAATCGTTTTGAACGGTTGAAAACTCGCCTACAAAATGTGCATGTGTGTGTAGGGTAGGCGAGCTATAGGAACATTGTGTCGAGTCACAAGAGGCAATGTCAACGAGAGTGTGAGTTTGGTTTTAAACCGAATCAAATTGTTAATTTGTATTGTTTGAAAACAATGAAAAAAAAAAATTATTTACCAAAACAGGGTTTTTAACTTATCAATAGAGTTTTATAACGTAAGTAATGAACTACGCTTGGTCGGACGGACCAACTAGAACTAAACCCGCTAAGTATATTATGATCAAACATTTAAAAAATCTTTATACAGTTTATCCTAACCTATTCCGTTATATATCCCTACTAGTGATATAACGAATATTCGCACGTTTCTTGACATACGCATTCGCAAGAAAAATGCGAATGTTTTCGACAAACAAAAAGGAAATAATATATTGATTGCATGGATATAGAATTACAATACAACTGATATGATTTTATAATTTTATATTTATCTTTCTATCAAATGTAAATCAAGTTGCATTTCACGTTTTCAGTATAATAAATTGAAACGAAAGAACATATTAGACAAGTTTGAAGTAGTGATGCAACGGTTGTGTCTTAACGGAAACAGATGTCAAAAGTAAATCTTAGCGGAAGCGGAAATGTCAATACTATGAAGCAAAAACACAATTTTATATTTTAAGATTTGTTTAACCAAATTTGTATTTTGTAGTTTATTTACTACAGCACTCGAAATTAAACAAGCAAATTATATTTAATAAAAAGTAATTTGGTCAGATTCTGACCCGGCGAACTTCGTACTATTAGGCGGTACGAAGTTCGTCGGGTCAGCTAGTATGTACATGAAGAACACCGAAACAGACTCAAAGGTGTAAAAGCAGCCAAATTACTTTTTATTAAATATAATTTGCTTGTTTAATTTCGAGTGCTGTAGTAAATAAATAGTAGTCAGTAAAAGTCTGACACTATCTCCTGCTCCACCCAAGTGCGGGATTTGTCATTAGATGATTTTCCCACCTAAAAAAAAAAAAAACCGCCTAATAGTAAGGATAACGCCATCTACTGGCATTACCAGAACAGCATAATTTTTAATGACATTTTAATTAGAGATGTCGTTACCCGACCGGGTGAACACAGAGATGCGTTGCGCACGGTTTAAGGTAGCGTACTGACAAGTGTCGCAAATAAGGTTGAGAGTGAGACACAAAATCACAATGCAAGAAAGAGCGGGATAGCACATGCGCTTCTTTTGTTAGACAGTAACCGGTCGGGTCGGGTCGGTCGGCGAGCAGGGAAAGGCCTCAAGGGTTAACATTGCAGCAAGAAAAATATCGGAAATAAGCCTGAGAAGACTCAAAAGCTAAAAAAATTTGAGCATTTATTGTAATTTATTTAAATAAATGTTTATTAAAGTTAACTCCTCTGTTTTTTTTACTATCACCTTATCCTTCAAGATATCATTTACAGACCGACCGGCCGGCCGGTCGGCTGTAGATTAATTATTATGTAATTCGAACCGTAGTACGACCTTACAACGATTCGAATTCAAAGTCACATTACTTGCATTTAAAATAAAATGCTCTTATTAACTAAAATAGCTTATTTTTCGTATTTTTAAAAATGAAAATGTACTAGTATTGTATCTTTCCAAAATCACCATTAAACAAGCTATTTTTTAAGTTTGTTGTACAAAACTGCCACATACATTTTTTTTTCACCACTGTAGGTTAAACTTAAGTGATAAGAAAATAGTTCTGTGCAAATTTAAACAAAAAATAGTATTTCTTGAAAACATTCTTGTCTTTGATAGAAAAAAGACTTATCAATGAGTAAAGTAACTATTCACGAATAATTTGATGTAAAAAAAAGTACTAGAAAAGGATTTTTTCATTACGAGATGCTTAAAAATCTGTTTCAAGGTAGAGATTTTTCGGTATTTCGGAAAATTTTGTAAAACTGTAAATCCGTAAGATTTTGCTGAACATATATTGTGTTGTATTGATAGGTAGTGACCCTAGCTATCACCCCCTGCAGTATGTCGTGCTATTTACTGGACACCCTGTATAGATATTAAACCAGCTCCGCTAAATAATTGCTCATCACTAGCTACACTTCTGGGGGAGCTTATAATATTTGCGAACTACAAATAACAAACATAAGAAAAAAAAAAAGAAAGTGTGGCACTCGGGGACTGCCGCGGTAAAGCTATTGCATAGCATTTTGTATCAACTTATGCAATTATAATTATTTATTTATTTTATTTATGCAGTATTTCTTTTTCTTTGATATTAAGTAATTCAAGTTACACTTTTTGAGCGTGGTGACCGATAAGAATACATTTTTTTTTCTTTTATTAAATAAATAAACGAGCTTCGTAGAGTCGTACAATACGGCTAGTTGCACGCACACAAACACCGTGTCGAAGACTGCCGAAAAGAAACGACGTTAGACAATGCACGGCCTTCAAGCCACACCTCCGTGCCCGTCGGAGTGGGGAGCGTGAGGTTTTTTCGTTACGGAACTTCTGGATTCGGTCCCCGCGCACAAGGCCCTCGATAGAAGCTATGCAATAGCTTCATAATGGTTATTAGTCAGCAATCCTATAACCTTATTTCCTTTAATTGCAAGTCGCTGAAGCGATCTATTGATGGTATAAGAAGTTTGTGTAAATGTGGGGATATCATTGCACTACAAGAGACATGGTTGCTTCCTCATGACTTGCCGATGCTGAATGGTATACATGATGAGTTTGAAGGAACTGGAACTTCTGCGGTGGATACCTCTGCAGGCCTACTACGAGGGAGACCCTACGGAGGAGTTGCCATATTATGGCGAAAAAGTGTATTTCAGTCTGTTAAAGTGATAGTTTGTGATGACGTGCGTATATTAGCTGTGAAGGTTGTGGTATGTAATAAAACTATAATAATATTCAGCATATATATGCCTACTGACAGTGTTGAGAACTTAACTGAATTTACTCAGTGCTTAAGTAAAATTAATTCTATAATAGAAGACAATAGTGATACTGAAGCTTTTTACATGTTAGGAGATTTTAATGCGCATCCGAAAGAGCTATTTTATAAGGAGCTACTTAATTTTTGTAATGATCAGGATTGGAGTTGTGTGGATGTAGAGATTTTAGGTGATAGGTCTGAGACATTCACGTTTGTTAGTGAGGCACATGGATGTACGAGATGGTTGGACCATTGTATTGCGACCAAAGCGGCTTTACCATCTGTTAGTCGAGTGTGGGTTGACTACGATGTGCAGTGGTCTGATCATTTTCCGCTTTATGTTAAGTGCGACCTAAATGGGCTAGGATGTGGAAGTAAGGCAGTCCAGTCACCAGTAGTCAATAAAGTTACCTGGGGAGAACGAAAGGAAAACCAAGTTAAGCTATATCATCAGTTGTGTCACTCTCGGCTTAAGGAAATTGATTTTCCTGAACAGCTATCACAGTGTTGTGATGGTCGCTGTCATGATGTTACCCATAGGGCCTTATTGAAGAATATGTATGTGAGCCTGGTCTCAATCTTGTCTGAAGCCGCCATTGCTTCTTGGAAGCCTACGGGGGCGCAGAGGAGAGGTGGCTATATAGCCGGATGGAGCAAACATGTTGCAGGTTTTCACAGGGAGGCCAGACTAAAATTTTTAGCATGGGTCCAAGCTGGTAAGCCTAGGAGCGGTCAAATCTATTTCGATATGTGTGAAAGTAGGAAAGCATTTAAAAAACAGCTTAAATATTGCCAAGATAAGCAGGAACAAATTAAGATGGAGGATATGGCCGCTTATCATGCAGCTAAGGATTTTAAGTCATTTTGGAAACAAACCAGTAAATTGAGTGTTAGGCCTGGTCTTCCTGTGAGTGTGGAGGGGGTTTGCGATTGTACCGATATTGCAAATCTCTTTAAAGACCAATTTAATGTAATGCCTCGTTGTGGCTCGACCGGACAGGGTGACTTTACCACTTGTAAGCGTGTTGATGTTGGGGCTGTTCTGCAGGAGCGTGTGGTGAGATTTACAGCAAAGCAAGTGCGGCAAGTAATTAGCGGTATGCAGCGAGGTAAATCTCCCGGATGCGACAGTCTCAGCATTGAGCACCTGAGAAATGCAGGTGTGCACCTGCCTCGCGTACTCTCCATGTTCTACAATCTGTGTTTGTGTCATGGCTATTTGCCTGAAGAACTCACCAGAACCATAGTCGTACCTATTGTTAAGAATAGGACTGGGGATTTGTCCGATAAGACCAATTATCGGCCTATATCGCTGGCAGCGGTGATGGCGAAGGTGTTTGACAGTTTGCTTAATAATATACTTTTATCTCACGTACATTTGCACGACGCTCAATTTGGTTTTAGAAGTGGGCTTTCTACTGAGAGTGCCATCCTTTGTCTTAAGCAAGCTGTCAGATACTACACTGATAGATGCACGCCGGTATATGCGTGTTTCCTGGATTTGTCTAGGGCCTTCGACACAGTGTTGTACGACAAGCTCTGGGAGAAGCTGGAGGGCACGGGTGTACCGGCGGAAGTTGTTTCGGTGTTACGTTATTGGTATCGTTGTCAGAGAAATCAGGTGCGGTGGGCGGGTGCTCTGTCGGATGAATACGGCTTGGAGTGTGGCGTGAGGCAGGGAGGCATCACCTCTCCTCTACTGTTCAACCTGTATATCAATGACCTTATCGTTGAGCTCAGCAGTACTCATACAGGATGTTTTGTTGATGGGCTGAGTATTAATAATATTAGCTATGCTGATGATATGGTGCTGCTGGGGCCATCGGTGAGAGCGATTCGCACATTGGTAACAAGGTGTGAGGCTTATGCGGCGGAGCATGGGCTTCAGTATAGTTCAAAGAAGAGTGAGGTGCTTATATTTAAGTCTAATAATAATAGACCGGCCCATGCTCCACCTATTATGCTTAATGGTGTGGCTCTGCGAGTTGTGAGCAGGTTCACATATCTGGGGCATATTGTAACAGAAGACCTGAATGATGATGCAGATGTAGAGAGGGAGCGCAGGGCGTTGGCAGTCCGGGGGAATATGATTGCTCGCAGGTTTGCTCGATGCTCGCGTGATGTAAAAATCACATTATTCAAGGCGTATTGCCAATCGCTTTACACAAGCAGCCTGTGGGTGAGCTACACTCACCGGGCTGCTAATTCGTTGCGCGTCCAATATAACAATATATTTAGGATGCTGTTGCGGTTGCCTCGTTTTTGTAGCGCGTCTGGAATGTTTGCAGAGACGCGTACTGATGGCTTTCATGCAGTCATCCGTAAGAGAGCTGCGTCTTTGCGAAGGCGCCTGCAGGGCAGCAGTAATAGCATCCTGCAAATGATTGCCGATAGATTGGATTGCCCATTCCAAAACAAGTGGATGCGCATTTTAATAGGAAAGTAGACTAAATTTAAATTATGTATTTATTTTGTTTTAATTTCAATTAGTTTAATTTAATTTGTGGTGTTTTTGACATGTTTGATTGAATTTGAATTGTAATGAACTGAATTTGATAATAATAATATTTAGAATTGGAATTTTATGGCTAGGTACTAACATAGTTTTTAAGCAAATATTGTTACTAACCCATATATGAGTGCAAGCTCGAAATAAAATGATTAATAATAATTAAAAACAACAGAAGATTTACACGCTTACGCTAAACGTCACGAGGCGCCGTGATGCGCAGAATGAACAGAATGACGAAAATAAACCAGTAAATGTGGGATTAGTGAGAATCGTTAGTATGGATGAAGACAAAATAGCAGTAAATGGAATGAAGAATGGTAAAGCCATTAGTCCAGATGGAATACCAGTTGAAGTTTGGAAGTTATTGCGAGTGGACGAATGGACGTCGTTAGCTTTGTTCTTCAATAAGTTGATGCGGGAAGAAGCCATACTTGATGAGTGGTGCAATAGCTCTTTGGTGCCGATTTTTAAAAACAAAGGTGATGTGCTTGAGTGTAACAATTATACAGGAATAAAGCTAATGTAACATACTATGATAGCCGGCGAGAAAGTAATTGAAATGCGACTGAGAGAAGAGAGTGAAATTTCACAGAACCAATTCAGTTTTATGCCGGGTCGGGGTACAGCGGATGCTATTTTTTCTATACGCCAGCTGTGCGAGAAATACAGAGGTGCGCATAAAAACTTGCACGTGGTATTCGTTGACCTCGAAAAGGCTTACAACCGGGTACCTCGTGAGATTCTGTGGTGGGCCCTTAAGGAGAAAGGTGTGCCTGGGAAGTATGTGCAGTTGATCCGAGCGATGTACAGTCGATGCAGTACCCAAGTCTGGTCTACAGTGGGTACCACTGGCAGCTTCAATGTGGCTGTCGGCTTACATCAAGGGTCGGCTCTCAGCCCTTACCTCTTCCTGATGATAACGGACGCTCTGACGTCGGACATTCAGGAAGAGGTTCCCTGGTGTTTGCTGTTTGCCGATGACATTGTGTTGGGTGCCGAGAGTGGCCAAGAGGTCCAGAACAGATTGGAGGTGTGGTGGCACAGACTGGAGAGTGTTGGCCTGAAATTGAGTAGAACCAAAACGGAATACTTGTTCTGCGATTTCGGCGGTCTCTCCAATCCAGTGCCTTTAGCTCTCGCTGGAACTCCCATACTGATCTGCTCCGACTTTCGGTACCTCGGGTCGCTCGCCCAAGGGGATGGTGAGGTAGACCGGGACGTAACACATCGGATCAACGCAGGATGAATGAAATGGCGACAGGTCACGGGAACAACTTGTGACCCACGGATGCCCTTCAAGTTAAAGGGTAAAATCTACAAGTCCGTGATAAGGCCTGTTATACTGTATGGATCAGAATATTGGGCTGTGAAAAAGACGGATGAAAAAAGATTGCACGTAGCGGAGATGAGAATGTTAAGATGGATGTGTGGTGTGACGAGAATAGATAAAGTGAGAAATGAGTATATTAGGGGAAGTTTGAAAGTTGCGCCAGTGACTGAAAAGTTGAAAGGGAATCGTTTGTCTTGGTATGGTCATGTGAAGAGGAGGGATGAAACGCATGTTACTAAAAGAGTTATGAGTTTACATGTGGATGGATGGAGAGGGAGACCAAAGAAAAGATGGATGGATCGTGTGAGTAGTGATATGAAAGAAAAGGGAGTTAGTGATAGCGTGACGAGTGACAGGACAGAATGGTAGAAAAAAACGTGTTACGCCGACCCCAACTAAAACGGGACAAGGGTAGGAAGATGATGATTATAAATAAAGAAAGTCGCTGCGACATGTTTGTGTACCCCCCCCCCTCCCTCCACGCCTTTTTCGTCGTGTCCACTCGTCTACGGGCCCCCCAACCCCGCGCTCCTAGTTGTATTCTTCTGATATAAAGTTTGCGGGACCAGAAAAGGAAACGGAAGTGAAAAAGCTTGCGGAACTTCTGCAAAAGCGGAAGTGGAAGCAGATTTCTGGTGCAACACTAGTTTGAAGTCATAGTTATGTTTTTATATCACTTAAGCTGTTGATCCCCGCATTAACGCCGGCGTTCACGCGCCATTGTCTTACTATTGTGTCTCTAATTACGCACTCAAAAGGTTAAATTTAACAAACACAATAATACTAACTAACCTCAAATCATAACAAATCTTTTTGACTAAATGTGATTAGCTTCGTCCAATCAGTCTGTATCTGTAACTGCTCTACTATGTTCGGTTTAAACTTAGCTGATACGAAATGTCAAACCTGTATGACATTTTGCGCGCACTTTATTTGAAAGTCAACATTCGTATTCGCGAATGTGAGAAATTTAACATTCGTTACATCACTAATCCCTACCTCGGTAAAATCAAGAAAATGTAGTTATAATTAAGAAAAATAAGTCTAGTCATCAACACCAATCGTTTTAAATTGAAAAAAAAAATGGTTTATATCGGTTTTAAACGGTTTTTTTTCGTTTTATACGGTTTGGTTTAATTGGTTTTAAACCGGCTTTACATCTATAGTCGTGCTTATATTTTAATATAAGCATATCTCCATCAATCCTCTGATTCGACCTTGTAAGCTATTTTGATGCAAAGAGCTAGAAAAGTGTAATACAAAAAGTCGCAAGGCGTAACAAGGCTGTGCTGTAAAGATTGCCTCCTGTTAGGAGATAGATTTAGAAGAAAGGATACACCAGAGCATAGTATCCGATAGTTAACACTGAAAAGGACTGCTTCAATGGAAGCAGCCTAATTGATTAACATGTCAAAATATAGCTGGTTGTTTCTATTAGTTTTCAGAAAAAAGAGAGAAACTTTACCGTATCCGGAGCCAGCATGTCAGCACAGTCAGCCATATCGGGAGCCAGGAACCTCCCCACGGTACGGTCCACGTAGATGAAGTGTATGAGCCCGGGGAACTCTTCCACATACTTGTGCAGCGTTAGGGAACAACTCGCATCTGTCTCACCCGTGCGCAGACACTCCCACATTAAGCGAAATAATCGATTCGAACATGACACGGGTTGTTTTGTGACCTTTCAAATTAATTAAGTAATGGTTCAAAAAGATATATATATTTTTTTTTCTTAAAATTGCTCATGATAGTGTCACAAAACAATTATAATCTTAATACAATGATAAAAGCACAATGGAATGAATGTAAAGCTAATGCTGCGGACAATTTTTAACAAAAAAAAACTGCTGAATGCTACTTGGGTTATAAATCTGCTGTTATATCTTATACTTTTCTTTAAGACTAGTTTTTAGTACTTTGGTCGAAATATTTGACACAGGTAAATGCGTCCAACGATTTGAATCGTGATAGTTTATAATTTCAATTAAATATTGCCAAGAATAGATGTTATCGTTAGGTTCTGACTCAGACCCTTATCACCTATTAGCTTTTTAGTCCTGAGTACTACTGTTCAAATAAACAGAAATGTTGAAGTAAGTACTTTATTATTGTGTTTTTAATGTGATGTGACTTCAGCATGATTTCAAAAACCGCATGAAAATAAAAGCGTAAAATTGCTAAACAGATTATGTAAATGTATTTAAAAACATATTGTAACTACAAATTTCTTTAAAAAACAGCCATTATCGTTATTTTTTTTTTTCGTCCTCAAAAAATAATTTATATTTATTGTCGTTAATTCCAAGCACCCGAAACATTGCTTTTAATGACATATATTTAGACCAAACAGGAACCAATTCACACAAATGCCAAAATCGAGATAAAGACACTCCCCCTCTTATTATAAAACGTGGTCTTAAAAAAGTACCGGGTTTAGTACTAGGTTTAAACCATGACCTTGAATAAACGTTATTATAAAAAGAAGTTTATCGCTAGTCCTAGAACTATCTATGGTACCAAAGTTAGACCATCGTGACCCCTAGTTTAACTATGGTACTAAATTGTTACACGTCAAATTCTTAATTTTGAGGTTAGCTTTCGGAAATTATTATTTTGTGATTTTAACCAAAAATGGATATTGACATGATTGATATAGTTGATTTGGAAGATTTGGAGTTGTGGGACACTTGAGAGTGCCCGGGGATGTAACAGAGTTCGCGTTCGAGTAGAATAAGCTGACGCAGTATATCCTAGAATGAAATTAATGGAAGTAGTGTGGCTTATGTATATAGTTTAGTGCATCAAAAAAACTGTGTGTACGTAATCTATGTCCGTTATCACTAACCTTTTCTTCTGGAGTCCAATTAACACCCCTTTTTTTCTTTGGTTGTTCCATTTTCTTAAAACGATGCACACACGATCTCACTCACCACAAAGTGCCCAAAGAACTGTGCCTTTATTTAGATTATTAATCTTGATGTGAAACCGGACATCTAGTTTACTTTTAAGTTGTAACATAAACATTTCGATAACATTACTCGAATTACGCGCGCTGTCAAGTTCACTTCGTTATACGGTTATCTCGATAGTTGATCCAAACCAGAACAATTAAATTGTGAACATGCATTCAAAAAATTGAAAGTCGGATTATTTAACTACCTTTAAATAGCAAAACTTTATATTTTACCACTACAAATAGCAATTTATTGAATATTTTTTCTTACAATTACGTAACAACATTTTGTAAAAAGGAACGGCGCATAGAACGCTGAACGAATGATTGAATAGTTTAAATATTTTGTTGCTTATAATCTGTGGATAATATTTAGACCAGGGACTATCTTTGGTACTAAGTAGTCCTTTGTTGGTCTACGATTTGTAATACGAATGACAGAATTAACGTTAGTACCGTAACAAACCTAGACCTTTTAGTCTTGGTTTAAACCTGGTACTTACGGAAGTTTTATAATAAGACGGTCCAGGTTTCAAAAATAAGCCTTCTATCAACCTTGTAAAGATCAAAATGATCTAACAATTTTTACAGAACAAAACATTTCTATGACAAAGTTATCAATCACCATAACCGTAGTTGTTCAATAAACTTAGAAGATCCATGCCCCATAGTTACCCAACAATCCTAAAAAATTATTGAAATTCGTTTTTTCAATAAGACTACATGGTCCCTTGCATTTTTAATTTTTTAATGAAAAAAAGTAGTAGTAAGTAGAACTGTGCGGGTTGGTTCTTGTTTGCATATTAAAATAGGCATATTCCTGTATATTTCAGAGACTAAGATTAGTTAGTTCCTTGTTGTACTACGTTTATTTACAACATTTAAGAAGTCATGTTGTGTAATAAACTCTTTGGTAAAATTGGACTTACTAAAGCAAAACAGAATCAAATTGCACAATTTCAGTTTTAAGAAAAAGCCATTTTTGTAAAAATTTAATATACAGTAATATTATTTGTAATTTTGAATAAAGTTTATTTGCAATATTGTACCAAATAACTTTTTCTATGTATACAAGTATAATATTCATGTATATCATTAATATTTTTAATAACAATTGAAGATAATCTCGTTGGTTCCTTTTTGCAAAACTGTGTGTGTGTCGGTTCTTAGTTAATTTATCATCATGCCATAAATGTATAAGGAACAAATCCTACATCCTTAGAATTATATGTAATGTGAAAATGTTAAGAACTACAGAAATGTTCAAATTAAATATCAAAAATAACTTATTCTAAATCCAATTCAGCATCAAAATTCGGTTGACCTGAAAATCCTTCAAGATCGTCTTCTATATCATTATTTCCAACAAGTTTCACATAAAAATCATGTGAGTCTTGTGGAATCAGGTGTAGCATACTTTCTTCCCTTAATTTAGCGTCAAGGACAGATTTCCTAGTAGGCCAAAGTGGCTCCATTATCGCTTTTGTTATAAAATATTGTCTTCCGCGAACGTTTTCTTTTATATAATCTACTACCTTAAATTCTTCATTCAAATAAGTCTTCATCTAAATTTTGAACATTTCATCCTTTTTAATCATTATTTCTTTAAGAGAAAGAGAAAATTTTATAGCATTATACCCATAAAATTTTCTCTCCATCTATCGTTTTCTTTCTATTAATTATATTTTTTTCTAATTTCAACGATGACAAGAAATCTTCATTTCTCATCCTGTATGTATTGCATTCGTTTTTTTACCAGTTTTCATTACCTGAATATAATAATCGTATGATTAGCGTAACCTATCATTACACTAGCATTATCAGACTCTTAAATAAAAGCCGTCTCGTTATCGACTTGCACAACTTCCTTTTGAACACTATGAAATTATGAAGTCCTAAATTTACTGGTTCTAGTTGATAACTGGCGATCTTGTCTAAATTCCTTTAGGTATTGTGTACGAAGGAGGTTCCACTTATCACTTTGGAAAATTCCTTATTTAATGTGGAGGCTACAATTACTTGCAATTCACTGCCAGGTGATAATATAGATTTGGGACAAACTCCGGATCATTTAAACTAATGCATAAGACAATAGAGGGTACCAGTAACAGCATAGTTATACCAACCATCAATAAGGTATCTTCTTGCTCTCAAATAGTTAAACAGCAAAAAGGGTCTCAGCAGCATGAATTAAAATTGTTTCATCAAAATATTCAAGGTATCTCTTCTAAATTATTAGAGATTGAAATGTTATTAGAAAAAACAATGTTTGATGTTGTATGTCTTAGTGAACATTGGTTGAAGGATTACCAGGGGCTACTCAGTTTTGAAAATTATACTGTGGGTAGTTGTTTTAACCGGAAATCTATGCTGCGTGGTGGTTCCCTAATCTTAATAAAAAAATGCTTAAAATTTAAGCAACGTAATGACATAGTTAACTTGTCAACGGAACATTGCGTTGAACTGTCCTGTGTTGAGCTGGATAAGCATGTTATAGTGTGCGTGTATAGACCCCCGAACCCTCAAAACTTTAGTCTTTTTGAATCATCAATGGAAGATATTTTGGCTAAGCTTGCAGATAGTAACAAATCCGTAATTATTTGTGGAGATTTTAATATTAATATTTTAGAAGACAATTCAAATAGCAGCAGATTTTTAAGTCTTTTTAAATCATTTAATTTGACTAATGTTTTTATAAAACCAACTAGAGTAACTCCAACCTCTGCAACTTGTATTGATAATGTTTTCTGCAATTGTGATTATGTAGATAAAGCTATAGTTAATTATCTTCCGTCTGATCATAGTGGACAAACGGTAGCATTTAAGTATCAAGCAGCCTTGAAAAAAACGCAAATTCAATTTAGGCAAATTACAATAAGCAAATTAAAAAAAATTAATAGTAACTTAGAAAATAAGTTAAATGTTCTGGGCCATGATATTGATGATGCCAATAAATTTTATGATAATTTCTTTTCAGTGGTACTCAATGAATTTAATACAGCTTTTGAAAAGAAGTCTAAAAATATTTTCCCTAAGTTTGTATTTAGTGACTGGGCGACTAAAGGTATTAGGGTAAGTAGGGAAAAACTATATGAGCCATTAAGCCATTCTTCAACACTGAAACTTTTAATAAATATGTAAATAGATATTCTAAACTCTTCAGAAAGATTTGCAAGGTAGCAAAGGCCCTGTACATTAGCAATAAGATCAAATCGGCAGACAATAAAATAAAGACTGTGTGGAAAGTTATTAATAATGAAACTGGTAGGAATAAAGTGCGCAATACGGATTTTTTGTTGGAGACTTCACATGGTCCCAAAAGCTCTAACATAGAAGTAGCCCAAGAGTTTGTGAATTATTTCACCGATATACCTCTTAGGACAACGGAAGCTCTAAATTCCTCCCCTGAAGATTCAGTTGCTTTATTGAAAGCAAACTTGCCAGGCTGTCCGGTTGAATTTCAATTCAAACATATAAACCCTTTGACAGTCATAAAGGCTTTCCGGCAAATAAAAGTCAAATTAACCGAAGACCTATGGGGAATGTCTGTTAAAGTATGCACATCTATAATTGAGACCATAGCACCATACTTAGCTTTAATATTTAATTTGTGTGTGGACCAAGGAGTCTTTCCAGATATAATGAAGTACAGTAAGGTTATACCACTTTTTAAATCCGGTGACCATAATGACACTAATAATTACAGACCTGTATCAGTATTGCCGGTTTTCAGTAAGGTGTTTGAAAAAGTTATGCTTAATCAAATGCTTTACCATTTTAACAGCAATAAAATCTTTCATGATCAGCAGTATGGTTTCACCAAAGGACGTTGTACGACTGACGCTGGTGTCACTTTATTAAAACATATATTTGCAGCGTGGGAAGAAGCCCAAGATGCTATAGGAATTTTTTGTGACCTCTCAAAGACTTGATTGTGTTAATCACGAAACCTTGCTTTTAAAGCTAGAACATTATGGACTAGGTAAACTTGCACTCAGCTTGGTAAAATCTTATTTAATTGACAGGCAACAGCAAGTTCAGATAAACGGTGTCAATTCTCCAGGTTTGAAAGTCAAAATGGGTGTACCACAAGGCTCAATATTAGGTCCTTTCCTCTTTTTAGTATATATAAATGATCTACCGCATCTATTAAAAAAACAACCACATATTGTATTGTTTGCTGACGATACGTCGTTAATTTTTAAGATCAATAGACGTTCCACAAATCTTGATGACGTAAACAATGCTTTACAGCAAGTCCAAAACTGGTTTACTGTTAATAATTTAGTATTAAATGGAAAAAAAACTAAGTGCATAAGATTTGCGTTACCGAATGTTAAAAGTAATTACTCCGACATAGTATTGAACAAGGAGAAACTCGAATTCGTCGAGAATACGGTTTTCCTAGGGATCACGCTTGACTCGAGGCTACAATGGGGTCCTCATTTAACATCTCTGGCAGGTCGGCTTAGTTCAGCAGCATATGCTGTCAGAAAAATCCGTCAATTTACTGATGTGGATACTGCGCGACTAGTTTATTTTAGTTACTTTCATAGTATCATGTCTTACGGTATTTTGCTATGGGGACGGGCTGCAGATATAGAGTCTATTTTTATTCTGCAGAAAAGAGCTATCAGAGCCATATATAATCTTCGCAGACGTGATTCTCTTAGGGAACTATTTAAGGAAATAAACATCCTGACGGTCCCTTGTCAATACATTTATTTATTTATTTATTTATTTATTTAGTACATGGAGGACTTACAGCTAATAAAACCAGACAAAAAAGGAAACCATAATCACTAGAAAGCCAATTACAGGTCCTCACTTATAGTCATTACAATAAAAATTAAAAATGGTGTGAGCACAAAAACAATAAAGCTTCGCTTTTTAGTTAATTATGAAGTACAGCATAAATCCTTGTTTTGCACTTAAACAACTAATAAACACTCTATTAAACCCAATGCTACTTAAAGAATTTGAGGCTTAAACACCTTCTGGCTGAGTTCACACTAATTGTGAATGGATCCCAATCATATTCCTTGCATATGTCATTGAAATTACGGCTTGCACGCACGATATAACTGTTCCGCCTATAATTTGAAGACGTGTGAGGAACACGTATGGGTGGATTAAAACGAAATGTTTTGTTTGGCACATTAAAATAAAATTTGGATAAAAGGTCAGGGCTATCAATATTGTTATTGAGGATTTTGAGCAAAAACAGACAGTCAGCAATTCTACGACGATCTACCAGTGGTAACAGATGATACTTCTTACAGAGTTCAAGATAATCAGATGACTGATATGGAATCTTTTGATGGAAGCAAAGATATTTAATGAAACGTTTTTGGATGTTTTCAATGCGGTCTATGTATTTATGATAACGTGGATTCCATATCTGAGACGCGTACTCCAGTTGACTTCTTACAAAAGTGCAATACAGTATTTTTAGTGTTTTGGCATCCGTGAAACATTTAGAGAGACGTATAATGAACCCAAGCAGTTTAGAAGCTTTTTTGACAATTGCATCAATGTGTACGTCAAAAATTAACTTAGTGTCCTGATGGACGCCCAAGTCACGAATAGTATGGCACCTAGGCAAGATCTGGTCCGCCAAAGTATATGTATTAGCTATGATTGCACGTTTTCTAGTGTAAGTGATCACCGAACACTTAGATGGGTTCAGATCAAGTTTATTAGCCTTACAGTACTCTTCTAGCCGATGCAAATCAGCCTGAAATGCTAGTTTATCTTCGAGCGTTGAAATGGTGGCAAAGATTTTCATATCATCAGCAAAGCATAGCAGTTTAGAAGAATGTAGGCACTGATCGATGTCGTTCACATAAATAACGAATAATAACGGACCGAGCAACGAACCCTGAGGCACTCCACTAGGCACAATTACCCAGCTAGACATATAATTGTTAAGTACCACTGCCTGTGACCTGTTATTAATGTAAGAAGAGAACCATCTTAAGAGGTCTCCACGGATCCCCATGAAGCTTAGTTTCTTTATCAGAGTATCGTGGTCGATCCGATCAAATGCCTTGCTGTAGTCTGTGTAAACCACATCGACCTGCCTACCATTATCCATAGCGTCTGTAATGAAATCATTAAATAGAATCAAATTAGAAGTGGTAGAGCGTCCTTTTAAAAATCCGTGTTGGAAGAAGCTGAGCGAGCTAGCAAGGGCGGGATATAGCTGATTATAGACAATCCTCTCAAATATTTTAGCTATAATGCACAGCTTGGATATAGGCCTATAATTAGTGACCTCGGTTTTTGACCCCTTCTTATGCACAGGTGTAATAAAAGCAGATTTCCATACTTTAGGGACAACACCAAGAGTCAAAGACTTGGAAAACAAGATAGAGATAGGTATGGCAATGGAAGGCGCGCATTCGATTAGAAATTTCGATGAAATTTTATCAGGGCCAGCACCTTTTGTTGGATCTAAGTTGCGAAGTAAATCGGTCACAACATCAACATTGACCTCTATGTGACAAATGTCAGATGAAGTTCTATTATCCGAATGGATAAAAGGAGGTGGATTGGGAGTATTAGAGGAAGTGGAGTTGAGGAAAGTCGACATAAAGTAGGATGAAAAAGCTTCACAAATAGAATCTCCAGTCATTAACGATTCATTATTATAATTTAATGTATTAGGTATTGAATTGGAGTTGTAGCGATTTTTAACGAAGGTCCAAAAATATTTAGGGTTATCTTTAATGGATTTTTCAGTTTGATTAAGATAACATTTATAACACGAAGCTTCCATAGTCTTGACTCTGTCACGTAAATATTTAAAAGTTAGCTCGTCAGATTTATTGCCATAAATCTTGAATTTTTTTAGATATTTATATTTTTCTTTAATTGTTTTGACGAGTGATGAGCTGTACCAGACTGGGTATTTTTTATTACATACTAGTTTTTGTGGTATATACTTGATATGAAGTTTTTCAATAGTGTCCATAAAGAACTCAACGGACTCATCCAATGATCGGATTGAAAATTCACGTTCCCAATTAGTACTAGAAATCTCGTTCTGTATAGAATCAAAATCGCCTTTGCTATAGATATACCGCCAACGCGGCGCATGGTCAAGGGGAGGTATTTCGAAGGTGTCAATATTGATAACCAACGCAGGATGATAAGGATCAATGGGCACAAGGGGGTCAACACACTCACTAACACACGCTAACTTATTTGAGAGGACTAGGTCCAGCAGTTTCCCGTACCTATTGGCTACCCCGTTGTACTGTCCAAAGTCCAACGTACACAACTCATCCACGAACAAGCACTCGTCACTAGAGGCGGGGTTCACCGGGACTAACGAGAGGTTATTATTAAATGGAGCCCACGAAATTCCACTCATATTAAAATCACCTATAACTAAAAACACATCCGAAGTTTTATTTAGAGCTGTATGATTTAATTTAGTCAGGAAGTTATTTAATTGTTCTGAAAACGAAAGCCCTTTGTTTTGTTGACACAAATAAATAGTACAAATATAAAGGTTGACGTATTCTCGTGATTTTGAATTTTTAAGCCGTAAATTAATCCAAAGATCCTCCGCCGAGGAGTGTAAGAGCGGTTGAGGAGTGACAGGTAACTCCCTACGCGTCGCTATAAGTACACCACCACCTCTCGTTTGTCCAGTCAAAGCATAATCTCGGTCACGGCGCCACACCAAATAACGATCATCAAACAACTCCGAGTTTAAAACACCATCTATTAACCACGTCTCCGTTAAAACAATAACATCGTAGGAATTATTTAATACTTGCCGATAGAACGAGTCTGCTTTTGTTCGCAATCCCCGTACGTTCTGATAAAACACAGTAAGACACTTGTCACTGTTGTTAGCCATTGCACATATATCCAGCAACAATTGAATAAACATCCACAACAATATAATATAATAACGTTAGCCAATTCATTTCGAAACAATAATTAGTTACGCATAAAAGAGGTGTGAAATTAAAATGTAGGTAAAAGTAAGTAAAGTTAGCAAAAATGTATAATTTATGAAAACATTATGTATGTTCGGAAAAATATTCATATTTTTACTAAGATAAGTGACAGGCACAATTTTAATACCAGGAATAGGAACAAATTAGATCAACCTCGATTCAGATTGGCTAAAGTACATAGTTCTTTCATGGGGTACTGTGTAAAACTTTATAATAAAATACCAGTTGAGATTCTACAACTAATTGAGTCCAAATTTAAAGGTTGCATTAAACGCACGCTATGTAGACAAGCGTATTATAAACTGGAAGATTATATCCTTGATAAAAACGCTTGGCTAAATGCCGGTCCTGCTCCGCAGCCACAGCCACTTTTACCTTCAAATTAGTTTTTTTTTTATATCTATAAATATTAGAAGAGACACTATTCCCCTTTTTGTATTGTTGTTTTCGAAATGTTTTTTTTTTATTTGTTTATTTCAATAGAGCTTATGATAATTTATTCCCATTTGTATTTGGAAACAGTAGCATTGTATAATGTAGAAGCACTTTGTTTTTCAAGTTTTGTGAATGTGAAGTACCATGGAGCAGTTTTATTAGGTTACAACTTGTTTGACATTACGAGCATGGCAGTTGAGAGTTTGTCATGCTCACTCAAATGTCTCGCTGATGGTGGCACGTGTTATTGGGTCATTCAGTTCCCTTAAAAATGGTTGAGCTGAGTGGGGCTGATGCACGCGTCATGCTCGTGAACGGGTGCCGTCAGTTGAGACTGGTCATCTCTTAGCTGCCAGTGACTTAATTCAATTTCTATTTTTTTTTAATTAGTCTTTATTAAGTATATTTTTTTTATTTTAATTATTATTACTTATCTACATTGTGCTCACATATTAGAAGCGACAAGAAATATGTAACCAAGATTTATGTAACTCATAACATGATTTAAAAGAGTGTCCATGGAGTTTCTTGCACGTTCTTCTCCATAGAGATCTACGCTTTGGAACGTGCAATTTAGCTTCACTTGTTTTTTTTTGACTGACTGACATTTTGACAATTCAAAAGTGCCTGTAATTGGTCTATTTGAAATAAACGTTTCTGATTTCTGATTTCTGATATTTGTACAGTAAAATTCATGTGTCGTCGGAACCAAATAGAGCTGACATTGAACAAAAGAAAACGATACATGGAGAAATGGTTTCATAGCTTCAAGGCTTCATACTAAAGAAATTATAATTAAAAAGGATGAAATATTTAAAATCTACAAGAAAACTAATTTTAATGAAGAATTTGAGATAGTGGATATAAAAAACATGTTTGTGGAAGACATGATTTATAACAAAAGCGATATTGGAGTCACTTTGGCCAACAGTCCCTGACGCTAAAATAAGGGATTTACGAAGTATGCTACACCTGATTCCACAAGACTAAAATAATTTTTATTTGAAACTTGTTAGAAATGATGATAAAGAAGTCGATTTTGAAGGTTTTTCAGGTCAACCGGATTTTCATGTTGAATTTGATTTAGATTAAGTTATGTAGTTCTTAACATTTTCACATTACATATAATTCTAAGGATTTATGATTTGTTCTTATTTTAGAATAATAAATGGATACGTTTAAAAGAAATGCGGTTTTTTTTTCCTAAAAATATATAGTATGATGATAAATTAACAAAGAACTAACACACACACACAGTTTTGCAAAAAGGAACCAACGAGTTTTTCTTCAATTATTATTAAAAATATTAATGATTTACATAAATACTATACTTCCGTACGCAAAATACACGCTTTAGTCGTGGATTTGTGGACACCAGCCCGAAAATACAATATTATACTTGTATATAGAACAAATTATTTGGTACAATATTGTAAATAAACTTTATTGTACCTGTGTGCACAAATAAACTTCTTTTATTTGTATTTATTTGTATTCAAAATTACAAACAATTTTATTGTAGGTTTACAACATTTTGACAAAAAAAATCTCAAAACTGTCATTGTGTGGCTTGATTCTGTTTTGCATAAGTAGGTCCAATTAATATACTGTTTTGAAAAGGATATGATCCTAAGCTGAAGTATCTCTTGGCTTTCACGCAGAGAAACTCGACGTAAGGTGACAAGATTCCTCTTAAGTCCTTCAAAGGTTGTTCCATTTTCAAACTAGGGATATCCGGCTTCAACTGTTCGATGACGGCTTCTAATGCTGTGTGCATTGCTGTGGCCGTTGTCTCCGGAGTCAATGGCGTAGTGGTCGTGCAAGATTTGCGAAGTTCCAACATACGACTTGTTAAACGAGCACATAGGTTTGAGTTCGATTTATTTTTACGCAGGGCATCTGTTGTCTAGATACATAAAAAAAGGTATCAGAATAATATTCAACAGTATATATATTAAAAAAACTAACTTCGCAGGTATTAGATATTTACCTTTTTTAAAGCCGTTTCTAAAGAATCCAAAGTGGTAGGCAACAACTCCAAATTCCTTTGCAACAACAGTCTTCTTAAATTAGAGAGTATTTGATTTGACAGGTATGCCGAAACGCCGACTTCTCTGTGATTCAATAAAAAGGTTATTTTTAGACTGATTACAGTAACCTCTCCTAGAGAGGAGGCCTGCGACCCAGCAGTGGGAACATTATAAGGCCGACCATGCTATGCTATAGTAACCTCTTCATAGGTCACAAGTACATATTATAAACAGCGGCGGATTAGCCATGTAGCAAGAGTAGAAAATGCTACAGGCCTCGCGCGTTTGAGGGGGGGGGGGGGGGGCACGTTCGGGCATCCTGCACTTGAAGTCTTGAACATAAAAAATACTAGTCAACGTATCTATACTACATGAAATCTAAATATAGCTGATTTCTTTGGTTATGATAGTCAATTTACTTCACATTTTCCTCCAAGTAAGTCTACAGAATAGGAGATCTCTTATAATTCCTGCATTATCGTATATTTTACGCAACAAATCTTAAAATCGAACAGGTATTTATCAAGATATAACAAAATAACCTCCGCTACAAGGTTTAGATTTCCCACTTAGCGTTCTCATGACTCTGACGATGGCAGAGTCAAATTCGTTAAGTCAGAGCTTCTGGAGAAATCGAGGCATTCTATGGATAGTTGTACACGTCAACTACCAAACCCGCTGCTATCTAACAAACAGAGCTATATTGACCTGACACTACACTGAAGACGTCCCGGACATCAGCTTGTACGAGATTAGGATGGCTCTGAAGTAGCTCAAAAACAACAAGGCGTCAAGTGATGACGGAATTACGTCCAAACTTATGAATGCAGATGGAAATCCGGTCCAGTCCGGTTTACTAGAAGATTTTTGACTCCGTCATATTCGAGAGGAAAACGCCACAGACATGTGGCAGAAATGTGGTGGTACTCTTCTTTAAGAAGTGCGGCAACTTTCTTCTTTATGGAATCCTTCATTGCGGCTCTGCAGTCTTCAAGAATGTAGACTAGAGAGGCTTAGGCATTAATTTCAATGTATATTTCATGGCATGCTCGATGACCTCATTAGAGCTTCCGAAAGAGTGGGTCTTAAAATGAACATGGATAAAGTCAAGGTTATGTTAAATACTCATGTAGCATCCACTCCTATCAAGATCGGAGACTACACACTCGAAGTTGCAGATGTTTATAGGTATTATTTGCCTGGGACAGTTAGTAATAATAATAATAATAAATCTTTATTGCAGACAATTTCATCCATATTTTACAAATTATACGCATATTAAAAAACTAATCGGTCCCGTTAAGTTTAACTTCAAGAAAAAGGTCATTGGTCGAATCTGACTTGGATGAATAGCATTTGGGAAGCGGTGCGGTATTTTCTTGTCCGACAAACCAGTCTCAAAACGAAAATCGTGTTGCCAATAACATCTTTACTAAATAATTTTGTAGAAAATATTTAATTTTTTTATCTATCTTAATAAAGGTCAACGCAGGAGACCCCTTAGTTGGATTTGCTACAGGCCCCGCGCTGGTTTAATTCACCACTGATTATAAGATCTGAAAGTGAAAAGTCTACACATTCTTCTTCGTATCACAGACATACGACAGTATAATTTTCTGGATATATACAGTATAAACTTCGCCACTTTTCGGCGTCATAAAATATAACAGAACATCAGAATACACATATTTACTTGTAGGGACATACATGAACATTGTATAGTATCTTTACCTCAAGTCCATGTCAACAACGACAACGAAGGTTATCCTGGGGGCGACTTCCGCCAGATGTATCGAATGCGGCGCACAAGGGCTTCCGGTAGGCCCCGCGCATAGATTCACTACAGCGCTATTCTCCGTTGACAACCCTGTAAACATTTGTCTAATAGTGTAATGAAACTCGATGAGACGTGATCTATGATAATAACATATTTATAGACGCTGTCCTAGGCCTTTCTAATAGCGTTGTCACTAAAATGGATAAAAAACTTAGGTGCTACGGTGTCTTCCTCGATTTATGCAAAGCATTCGATTCTGTTTCTGCTCCTATGCTGCTTTTATTTATTTTGGGGGTGATTTGCTTCGAAGTATATATCAATACTCCTTAGTACTTTTGATTTAAATTACATTTTATATTGACAAATATTTGAAAACTCAATCTGATTTTATTCAAAAAAGTTTGAATTGACTTATAAGCTTGGTGCAATGCAAATACTCTTAAAAAAGTATAATGTCTCAAAAGTCCGAAATTTGAAATGGACTAAAACTGGTTATAGAATAAACGAATCATAAAATATATACTTAGAATATTATTTATATCTATATCTATAATATAATATATATAATAATGTTATTATTTTTATAAAGGGTGTTTGATGCATCGTATGCTAAATTGAAATGGTCGACGGGAGGGGTCATCTGCTATCCTTTCAGACCCCTAAACACTTCTCATGCCCTGTGGTTTTTTTTTCATCGACTTTTTATTGTTTTATGCCAATGAGACCCAAGTTTTTCATTCAAATACGAATTTTAAAAAATATATAGGGTGACTGGTAATTAGTGTACGATACTTAAACACGTGATTGTGCTCATGATAACAAACAATTTTTACTATGGGAACAAACCTGAAATCGCGGAAAAAAAATCAGCTGTTCAGTACATTTATGTGTGCCTAATGTACTGAACAGTTGATATTTTATTCGCGATTTCGGCTTTGCTCCCATAATAAAAATTGTTTGTTATCATGAGCACAATCACGTGTTTAAGTATCGTACACTAATTGCCAGTCACCCTATATAAGGCTTAGACTCTCAATTTTAATTTTATTTAGATGTGTATTGTATTAGAGTATTTTTTAATTTAAAATTAGTGACATTAGCTATCTAGTTTTATTTTTAATTTGTCGCAAAGTTTTGAACTTAAATTAAAGCTAAAGTCCATGTTTCAGCTATTTACATGGCTATAGCAAAAAAACCAAAAGTGACCGGACTCTTCAAACTCCCTCAAAAATTCTCTAGTATATCCTCTTGCTAGTGATGTGCCACATGCCATAAAAATCTTTTTATAACTTTGTTGATTCGCTAGAATTGTGAATCGAGTCACATAAGACTAATATTCAAAATTATGATTTAAAAAATATTTTTGCTTACATAACACCTGAAAAACCTATTAAAAATGTTATCTCACCCTTATAAGGTAAAATCTGTCTCGTATCTCTTTTTTCGTAGGTTTTACCAGAAAAAAAAAAATTAATTGCATTTTTAACATTTATTTCATAATTTTTACAAATCCTGCTCAAATTGGTGGCCTCTATTGCAAATGCAGGGCCGACATCTGTTTCGTATTTAAACAGTTGTTGTACAAAGTCGTATTTCCTCCTTAACCTTTTGAGTGCGTAATTAGAGACACAATAGTAAGACAATGGCGCGTGAACGCCGGCGTTAATGCGGGGATCAACAGCTTAATTGTATTGAAAGCCGTTTCAATGCGTTGAACTAACCTAACCTAACATACGTAAGTGCTTTAATTTGAATGTATTTTAGATTGTTTATTATGATTTATTTTCTGCATTTTGATGATCTTAAGCCTATGAAAATAAGAAAGAAAAATTGGAATTACATTTTCAAATAACTTTATAAAAAAAACTAGATCGAAATTGTTAAAAATAGCGGTCAGTGACCGAACCCCGCGCACACCTCAGTACTTTACCTACAAAACGCGACGCAGCTGATCGGCGCTCAACCCGCGCGGCGGCTTGGCCATAAAATAAGTTTCTAAGTAAATAAGTCTCGTAAGCGATAACTTTATTTTTTACTATTAACACATATCAAAATAAAAAATATGTGTTTATTAAAATATATTCAAGTTTATCATGTCAAAATTTGCTCACTGGTTAAAAACTTTTCCTGTACCTATTTGGTTTCATGTTTTTTTTGTTTGTTTATATACTTTTGGTTAAATTCAGAAAAGTTTATCTACATATACTTATAATAAATCTGTAGAAGTGAAAATTCTGTACATTGAAATTATCAAAAAAATAAATGGCAGGGGGTGTTACTAGGCCGACACCGATCCCAAAAATGTGATTAAAAATTTTTTTGTCTGTCTGTCTGTTTGTTCTATAAAAGGAGAAACTGACTGACTGACATATCAACGCACAGCCGAAACTACTGGGACCAGGAGCGTAAAATTTTGCACAAAGTTTCCTTTTACGACGTAGGTGAGCACTAAAAGAGGATTTTTTTAAATTCACCCTCTAAGATGATGAAGTGAGAATCCAAAGTTCGTATAGAGAAATTTACCTTCACGTGGGCGAAGCCGTGGGCAGAAACTAGTTTCAAATAGATCATTTACAGGCACTTTTGAATTGTCAAAATATTGGTCAGTCAAAAAAAGTGAAGTTAAATTGCATGTTCCAAAAATTTTTAGAAATCCTCCAGAGCTGATCAGATTTATGTAATCATAGATATAAATGACTGACAGAATACTCACACGGCAATCGAATTATGTCTTGATTGCCTTCATCTGAGTTTTCATTGTTAAAATCCATCCAATATTCTTGAGCAGCAATGCATTGTATGCTTAATAGAATTAAATCCGGAGGTGATAGGTCTTCACTGCCGCGGCTAGAAAGCATCAATAAGTTGATCAAAAAAATTACCAATTTCAAATTCTGACAGCTTATCATACTCAACTTATGTGACTTGTTAAGCTTACCAGAAATTAAATTAGTCAATAGAATTATGTGCTCCTAGCTCACAGCTTCAAGGCGTATAATTTAATATTATATGTATGGTTTATAAAGCAGGATAATATCTCATATAAGGGAAAGACATTCCTTATTATAAATAAATAAATATTAAATGAGTACCTGGAGTAAAGTGCCAATAACTTGTCCCCAACAAATAACATGAGATGGCTGTGCTGGTAGGGCAGTTTGATATCTTTGGATGCACTTTTGAGGGCATTTAGTGCAGCCATAGTAGCTCCACTTTCACCGATGACACCATTGGCACCGGGAATCGTGTCGCCTTTGGTGCGGCTGTCCAGAAGAACTGAGAGCCAGTCTTGATAAATTGGAGAATGGAGTCTGGAAAATTATGATTAATGTTACTTACATATTTAAAATCATTAAAACTGGTTAAAGCAAACACTTTTCTTTCTTCTTTCACATTTCAACCAAACCCCAGTAAGTAGAAAATTACATGAATGAGCATTAATATGTATGCAAATTGTCTAATAAATGTATGATCTAAAAAGTAGTATGCCTGAAATAAAGTAAATCTAATTTTTTTTATACATTGTGTTCTTTGCACTTACTATTTAAAGAACATCATTATATATTAGCAATATGTAATTTGATAGTTGTAAAATGTTAACCCTTTTAACGCCACGGTTTTATTCATAAAACGCTCTCCACACGCCACGACTCAAAAATGCCTGGTTTAAGTAGTGTTACGAACATGAACATATCGATGCTTTTGTATAAAACGCGTATTTTAGACTCTTTTGGTCTATTATTGATTCCTGGAAATAATTTAAACAAAAACAAAAAACGCAAGCGCATGTTTTGGACAAAAATGTTAAAAGCAAGTCAATTTCGCATCACTAGTCTGATATATGTGACTTTGGCATATCGTCGTTGTCAAACCAAAATCTGCTATGTGCCGTTTTTTAAGATTTTAAGATTTTGACCACAGCTTATAGGTCACTGCCTTATTTGTCATATAAAAGAACTGCTATGTGCTATGTAACAGTCGCAGTGATAACCGTTGACGTTCAAAGTGTCCTTTTAGCACCAAAATTACTTGCCAGTGCACTGTATTATAAACAAAAATTAGTGTCATAATTTTACGATTTATAATTCTCGTACCGCAGATGTCACTATTTATTTTTGGCACGAAGCAGACGGAGGAGTTACATCCAACGAATTTACAAGCTGTGTAATCGATTACCTTAAAACTACAAGCAGAGCTTATAAACACATGACCATAATTAGTGACGGATGTAATTACCAAATAGAAATAAGGTATTAGCGAGTGCACTGAGTGACTTTGCTTATTTTTTTAAAGTAGAAGTGGAGCAAATGTCTATCAAGTGTACTTTCAAGTCTTTAGTGAGGTATCAACTTCCGGTCATAAACATCGACAAATTACAAAATTTTATTATTATTAGACTAGCTTATTACCCGTAACTTCGTACGCGCGGAGTTTAAGGACTCCTCGAGTTTATTATTTTTCTTTCTTGGGGCGGTCATGTAAACAAAAAAATATCCTGTTCGGAGATATAGTCCCGTTCCCGAGGGAAATAAACAGTAGCTCAACTTACTCGTTATAACATTAGCGAAATCCAAACAAAAATGTTATTTTTATATCAAACAGACATTTACCTTTATGTATAGATTAACATTTTCAAAGTATTTAGTTGAACAATGCACATAAGTTGATACGAGTTATTTTAATTTAAATTAATAATAATAAAAAAATAAAAAACCAGACGCTGCGTAAAAAATTAAAAAAACTTTAACCTTTGGGGGTACGCGGAACAGAGTGTAAAGTTCCCGCAAACCTCCGTTGAAAAGGGAGGATCCTCCGACCAGACGGGTGTTATGTCTGGTGGGCTACTGCCCAATAGATGATTTCGGCCTGTCGTATATATTCTAATCGCGCGGAGAACTTTGATTGCGCGATGCAGGATTAGTTCTTATATGACGCCATAGATGTCGCTACATCACTCCCCTCCGGAGATCGGAGATCGATGGTTCTTGATGCGTGCCAGGCCAGTGGTAGGTTGGTTCCAGTGGGTCGGAATATGCAGTCGGCGGTGGTGCCGCATAGTTCTTGGTGAGTCGGAACTGTCTGCGGTGATATCCCCAGTGAGTCGGGGTGGTGCTGTCCCAGTGAGTCGGGACGATGCTGCTAGCTCCAGTGAGTCGGAGCGGTGCTGTGCGATGTAGTGGCTTGACTGCTGGCGTCGACTAGGAGAGATTCTTCGTGGCTCTTCATATGAGACTGGCCGAAGGTGCAGTGTGCTTTGCCAAGGTCGCTGATGAGGCTGAGGGTGATGACCAGGTATGACCAGGTAGGCATGCTGGTGGTCAGGATACCCTTTAAAGCCTGGGTGCTGGCTGTATGGCTCGCTGCTCGAAAGCTTGAGGAAGTGATGATGACGTCACGAAGTAGTAGCTGCACGAAGGCTGCGCTGACGTTCATTGTCGTGGGTCACCAGTTTGGAGACATGCGGAACAAAGTGTAAAGTTCCGCAAACCTCCGTTGAAAAGGGAGGATCCTCCGACCAGACGGGTGTTATGTCTGGTGGGCTACTGCCCAATAGATGATTTCGGCCTGTCGTATATATTCTAATCGCGCGGAGAACTTTGATTGCGCGATGCAGGATTAGTTCTTATATGACGCCATAGATGTCGCTACAAGCCAAAAACTGAAAAGAAAAAATCAAGTTTAGTCCAGTAGCGTAGAAATCAATTAATTTAAACATATAAAATAAAACAAATAATAAATTCTAATACGGAACATATTGACTGCAACAGTTGGGACCCATTAAAATAATCTAGACTAAAATCATCCCATCTAATATGCCTGTTTCTACGCTACTGGACTGAACTTATTTTTTTCTTTGCAGTTTTTGGTTAAAGTTATTTTTACGCAGTCGGGTTTTTTATTGTTTAAATTTATTTTTTTATTTCACACTTTTTAGTTATTATAATCTAATATCACTATTTATTCACTCTATTTTGGGCGTACATTTATCACTTCAAAATTCACAAACCTACCTAGTTATCCTCCTCGCTTATTTTATATCATAAATAAAATTTAAGTGTCTCTTTGTAATATAAAAAAAAACATTTGTTTCCTAGATATATAGGGTGACTGGTAATTAGTGTACGTTACTTAAACATGTGATTGTGCTCATGATAACAAACAATTTTTATTATGGAAGCAAAGCCGAAATCGCGAAAAAAAGTCAGCTGCTCTGTGTTCAGTATATTTATGTTTGCCTAATGTACTGAACAGCTGATATTTTTTTCGTGTTATAACAAAAATGTGAATTATGAAATTTTTGGTTATCTGTCGATTTGTTCCGACTAATATCCGAAACGACTAGACTGATTTTGATGACGTATTCACTGACGGAAAGCAAATGTTACAAACAGTTACTTAGGCTACTTTTCATTTCTTCCTATGCTACTTTGGATTTCTTAATAAAATCTATCCCATGATAAAGTCTTCCAAACAGTTAAACAAAATTTGACGTAACTTTCAATGTGGGATGTAGCTAATGTTATAACAAGTACCTTAATTTACTTTTTACATTACATGAGATATCAAATCGTGACATCTTAATTCCCAGGGAGACTACACATGTACATCTCCGAAATGGTCGGACCGATTTTGACGGGACTTTCACTGACGGATATCTAATATTAAAGGGGTGGTAATTTTTTTTGGTCATTAAATTGTCGTCGAATAGCGGGGTAATAAACTGTTTTTATTACAAACATATACCTTCCTCCTTTCACGCGAATTTCGACTCTATTGTTAATTACGGAAGGTACGAATTCTCTTAACTACCTACGTACCAACCTACTAAACCTTATTTAATAATTATAGTGCTAGGTACTTTATGTCGGACTTTTCTAGAACTTGCCAGGCCTGGGTACATACTTTTTTTAAATTGATATAAACCAGTGCTTGACTGCGATCCCAATTGATGGTAAGCAGAGATGCAATCATTGATGGTTAGGCGCACTAGTTTATTAAGAGCCTATTCACTCTAGCCTTGAAGACACCTAAATTATAGTTGGACGGGACGACCGCAGCAGTCTACCATTCTAAAAGTTCCGGACAGCAATGAGTTTTAATTATTTGATGCTACTCTTAATTTAATCGAAGATGTGGCGTGTTCAAGTTTCACGGTGTAACAATAACATTTATAAGGTTACTTTAAATAAATATCAATAGATTTTTTATTAAAATAAGCGTTTCCAGAAAAATCTATCGCTTCTGACGTCACTTCCTGTCTTATAAATCAGACATTGGCGTATGAGACTCATTGAATGTTATGACGGTATAGTGTTGTAAATTTACCGTTATTCATGCATAACAATTTTTGAAAATATACTTCTTTTTAAATATCAGACTGGCGCTCCCAATCAAAATAAATATTACTTCAGTTTGAACTAAAAAAAGAGGTCATGAAGATAGAAATAAAATTTAAACAATGTATGAATATGGTGTAATATTTCACATTTTATTATCTTGAATGTATGAACTGCATAGTTATGTTGACATAAAAATTTAAATTTGTTTTAGCCCATTTATTCTTATATATCAGACCGTGGTTTTGTGGGCACGAAATTGATTTGTCACATATATCAGACTGCTGGAGTATTTCGCTGTTGACGATCCTCCAGTAGTTGTTGTAGGTTGTAAATAAAGTAACACCAAACCACTTAGTAACACGTTAAAATGTTTATTGGTAAATACAATAAAGTTATGTATAGAGTCGCACTTATGGTGTTATTATCATCATCATTTCAGCCAAAAGACGTCCACTGCTGAACATAGGCCTCCCCCAATTGTCGCCACAATGAACGGTCCTGTGCGTCTCGCATACATCGGACTCCCGCAACCGTTACCAAGTCATCGGTCCACCTTGTAGGTGGCCTTCCAACTACGTCTGCCGGTACGTGGTCGCCATTCCAGAACCTTTCGGTCCCAACGGCCATCCGTTCTGCGAGCAATGTGCCAAACTTAAGTGGCAATGGGCAGGGGCCCCTGCCCATTGCCACGTAGTAAGTTTGGCGATTCTTCGTGCTATGTCGGTAACCTTGGTTCTCCTGCGGATATCCTCGTTCCTGATTCGATCACGCAAGGAAACTCCGAGCATAGCCCTTTCCATTGTTTTTTGGGTGACTTTAAGTCTTCTGATGAGGCCCATTGTAAGCGACCACGTTTCGGAGCCATATGTCATCACTGGCAACATGCACTGGTCATAGACTTTCGTCTTGAGACACTGTGGTATATTGGACGAGAAGATACCGCGCAGCTTCCCGAACGCTGCCCAGCCGAGTCGGATTCGACGATTGAGATCTTTTTCTCGAAGTTAGACCTTCCCAACTGGACCGTCTGTCCCAGGTAAACGTAGTCGTCTACAACTTCGAGTGTAGAGTCCCCGATCTTGATAGGAGTGGGTGCTACATGGCTGTTTACCATGACTTTGGTTTTGTCCATGTTCATTTTAAGTCCCTCTCTTTCGGAAGCTCTACTGAGGTCACCAAGAATTGTACTGAGCTCCTCCGTAGTCTCAGCCATGACTACTATGTCGTCGGCAAACCGTAGGTGAGTGATGTACCCACCATTGACATTAATGCCTAGCCCTCTCCATTCCAAAACCTTGAAGACATCCTCTATTGCTGCCGTGAACAGTTTCGGAGAAATAACGTCTCCCTGCCTCACGCCCCGCTGCAAGAGGATAGGTTTCGAGGTCTGGTCTTGTGGTCGGACTGACATAGTGGCGTTTTTGTACAAACACTTCAGCACTTCGATGTACCGATAGTCAATTTGACACCGTTGGAGAGCCTGCAGTACAGCCCAAGTTTCAATCGAATCAAAGACTTTCTCGTAGTCCACAAACGCTAAGCAGAGAGGCTGATTATACTCCTCAATCTTCTGTATAACCTGCCGCAGCGTATGTATGTGGTCCATGGGCGTACCCAGCTTCTGGCGTAGGAGGAGGCAAGTCAGATTTTTTAGGTCGGATCGTCCGCGGCTTTTTTGTCATACACACTACACAAGTGTGTAGGGCAAACAGCCGCAAATGATCCTGCTTTATAGGTAGTTAAATAAATATAAGTAAATTTGACTATGCATGCATTTTTATTTCATTTAAACTACTTCTACTTTAAAAGTAATTTTCGAGGATCTTCTGCAAAACGGTTTATAACGTCTTCCATGAAAGAATCGCTCATACTGTTTACAAGTTTTTTATGTACACTGAGCAAAGTCCATTTAACCTGTCTTTAATCATTGTTGATCTCAGCCACGTTTTCATGCGTCTGAGTGTACTGAATGATCTTTCCATTGTAGCCGTGGAATAAGGCATTGCCAGTAAAATTTCTATAAAAAAAATAATAAAAAAAGGGCTGTTTTCACTTTCGGATAAAAACATTCTGCTTGCTGGATTTATTCCGTTATCTCCAAATCTTCGAAGTCCTCCTGCTTGTTAACCCAAAAAGTACACTATAGTTCAGCTTCAGATGTGATCCCTTCTAATTCATAAAATTTGGATACTTCGTCCATACATTTTCTTAATTTTGGAACTGCAATTTTTATTATTTGAGCAGCGTGTAACAATGAAAGAGCAAACGCTGGTGAATGTTCTTTACCGAATCTCACCTCTAATGAGGATGATGAACGATGAACGCTCGGCTAGATTCGGTAATGTACGTCCGCCATCGTCGCGCGCGGTTTTTTGGCTATTGCATCGTGCATTTTGCCAATGTCTACTGCGCGGTTTATATAAAAGTTAGAGGCAGTTAAGGCCCCGTTTACACTTTAATTAGTAATTAGGCGAGTTCATACATGTTCTGCGAGATTTCCAAGGGGGGGGGGGGGGGCAGCTGCCCTCCCCTGCCCCCCCCCCGGGTACGCCCATAATGTGGTCCATGGTGTTGAAGCCTTTTCGAAATCCGGCTTGTTCGGGATGCTGGAAGTCGTCGAATTTGCGCGCGAGACGATTCGTGATGACTCTGGAAAACAGCTTGTAGACATGGCTCAGAAGCGAGATGGGCCTGTAATTTTTGAGCAGGGCATTACCCTTCTTAAAGAAGAGTATCACCACGCCTCTGCTCCACGCCTGTGGCGTTTTTCCCTCGAGTAATATGACGGAATCAAATAGCTTCTGAAGGGCCTTAAGGACCGGCTTTCCACCCGCCTTCAGGAGTTCGGCCGTAATTCCATCCTCACCCGACGCCTTGTTGTTTTTCGGCTGCTTCAGAGCCATCCTAATCTCGTACAGACCGACGTCCCGTATGGTGTCCGGACGTAAAGAATAACACCATCCCATCTCTTTCCGAGGGTGTCGTAAGAGGCGATTAAGGGACATATCAGAGAATGGGCAGCAGCATTCTCTGTGCATTACAACAACCAAACTGCGATTGCCAACCCGTCTGCCAAGCGTGGCGATTATGGCAACCCCCCCCCCCCCCCCAAAATGAAAATCAGAATGGAAAAATGGCCCCTTGTGACCGGCAGCCCGTCTACCCTTGACTCCGGTAGCAGTCAAGGCCACGACGCGGCAAGGGGTGCAAGGAATCTCCGGTGTAATTATGACTAAATCAAATTATTAAGTTTAATAAGTAAAATGTATTTTGCTGAATGAGCATTAGTGGCTCGTACACAGACTTTGGCAATTAAGGGGTTCTATTAGGTCATAATTACCAAAACTTTATTCATAATTTAAACATGATTACTTACAGATTAATGTTCTGGCCACAAATGTGTTGTACAAATGTTTTGAAGTCTAATAGTTCCCGATGGGCATCATCAACCAAGTCTTCACTAGTTATCATGAACACATGATCCAGCCACTGTGGGATATTTCATGAAATCAATTCTTAAGGCTTACTTCATAAGGTCAATAAAAAATACACTTTATTCTCATTAGCATCTAGTTCATTTTGCAATAAAAAAATTAGACAATTGTCTCAACAAGTATCTCATTTACATTTCACATAAAAATACCATTCCAAGATTTCCTTACCTCATCAAATACCAGTGAAGTCTTGTCTGTACACTGTATGGAGGAGTATGTGTTGCCAAATTGAGCAGCCATGACACGCTGGGAGGTTATGATAGGGGCCAGGAGTTGTGACACCATATTGTACTCTGTTACATCCGTTTGATTCTCCTGACAGAATAACAACAAGTTATAGTAATGATGAGTAGCATAATTAGAGACACAATAGAAAGACTATGACGGTCGAACGCCGGCGTTCGCTCGGGGTTTAATGAACTAATGAAACTCTGAGCATCATTGTCTCACTAAGACATTTGTGGATATAGTGTGAAAACTATTTAAACATTAATCATTTTTACACTATAACAGCAAATGTTTTACCTCAATTGGAAAGTTTGATAATTTAACTGAACATGTAAACAAATATTATTTAGAAATAAAGTATCCTTTATGAACAATATGTAATTTCATACATTTTTAAATGGTAGGAGTGACATGAACCATAGGATATAGTGAAAAATTAATGAGTATATTACTTAATGGAAGTTTGAAAGTGGTGTCAGTGACTGAAGTGAAAAGTTGAAAGGGAATTGTTAGTCTTTAATTGACAGAACAGAACTAACAAAAAATAACATGTTGCACTGACCCCAAGAAACATGGTTTAAACACAGGAAGATAATGATTACCTGCAGTCATTTAATTTAAGACAGTATAATAAAATTAATCAAATATGGGCGAAAGGAAAGGGGGTGACTACTTGAAATAGGATCAGTGCTAAACAATGATATTGAATGATGATATTTATTACTAGAATGATTGTATTTATTACGACCTAGAATAAGAATCTAGGTATGACTAATCACGAAAATATGAAAAATAATACTTGCTTGTACACCAAACGTCTTCATTCTTTCAATGAAAGCCGAGTCCCATTTTCCGAACACCAAATCGTTAACACTATCAAATATCAAAGCAGCTTTCATTTTTATATTTGGTACTTTAAAATTGATCAAACTTTAATTGTATCTAGAAGTGCTTTTTCAGTGGCTCTTTTGAAATGTAATTAGCAGATGGAGATAATTTGAATTAAAATCTAATTAGTACACCAATTTCCTCTCGCATGAACAATCACTGAATAACAACACAACTCAACCTAGAAAGTCAAACGTATTCGATGAACTGATACAAAAATATAGTTTATTCCGAGTGAAACAACAACAATATTCTATATTATTACTTTTTGCTAAGGTTAGTTTTTTTGGATTTGACAGGACAGAAATACAGAATTGACCACTGAATTGACAGTGATTGACAGTGAGTCACTGTCAAATGCAAAAAAAATATAATTCAGTGACTTTTCCCTTCTCTTTTTTCAAATGTTTTGGATTAGATACTAAGTTTTTTAAGCAATGTCTTCGTATGAATATTTCCTTAGTTTACCATTGGGATGTGGGTAACATATTCTAATGTGTTTTCAGTATTTGGCAGGAAATATATCGAACCGGCCTTCTCGGTAAACTTCGTTGAGGAAGTCAACCAAGATCGCGCCTGTTTCAATGATTCCACATATTGTCCAGTTGCGCAGACACTTGAGGAACAAAACTACACCAATTTTACATCATAATATCCCCTACGAATCCATTGATGAATAATTAAAACAGCCACTGAACTTCACTCGAAGAAATCCCGCCATAAAACTAAAAAAAAATTTTTTTTTGGCCCCTCATCCTGTTTGGGCAGGCTAAGGGCGGAATTGGGTTCACCAATAAAACTAATCGCGTTTTAACATTTGGCTCGCATAATCGCGTTTAGCCGCTGTCACTTGTGTCACTTGTATAAATACAACAAAAGAAAAATACAGACACGTTGTTTTGAACGTCTAAATAGTGATATGTTGCTACACCAAACTAATGTTATTGCAGCAGTAGCTTTTACGTCCATTTCACGGCGGGTTTCACGAACGATTGTTAGCATCCCGTGAATGTGGAAGTTACGACTTGTGCCGTGAATTCATGGCGAGAAATCGCGCGTGAATTCACGGCACTAATGTGGAGCCGCCATTACTTAAAAGCTTAAAGGCCTCCGTGGCCGGATCAATGAAGGAAGGCAAAGAGTACCTATAGGTCTCCGTGTCTCCGTCACCACTCGACTTTGACACTGACAGTCAGTTCTGTCAGTGACCACAGAGTACTATTTGTCAGTGACAGAACTAATTTTAGAAAAAAAAATATATCTCACACACAGAGTACTTTGGTAATATCACATGAACTCACATCACATCGCACTATCGAATTATTATAATTAATTCTATTTGCTCCACTATACGCAGTATAAGCTATAGTTACTATGCTGATTAATTGACTTCATAATCTAAGTGATAAACTAAGCTTGTTAAAGTATACACAAAAGGTAAAAGCAACGAAGATGGCAAGCAAGAAAGAAGCAATGGTTAGTAACCTATAACTATTTTGGGGGATGAACTGCTTGCTTGTTTGGATATTTGGTTCTGACCACCCTTCATGTGTCCCCTGTTAAACGAGCAGTAAATGCGGTGGTAGGCCATATCATCGGCTGCCAGCTTAAAAGTTACCACCCACCAGACAAAGCCATGCCGCCAAGCGATCCGTCCTGTTCCGAAGGTGGGATCCGAAGCAAGGTTCTCCGCTGGCCGACCGTAGGTAGTTGGGAGCCCAAGGGTAAAACTGTACTATACTGGACAGCGAAATATTGGGATTTTGGGGGCGGGGTGTTGCCTTTCCCCCGAACCCCCTCCCGAATCTAAGAAACGCATACTTTTGAAGATATTCAAGATTGAAATTTTGAGGTTAGGAATCAAAAAATCGTACGTTTTATGCATTTGCAATTGTATCATATATTTAAAAATGAAAAAATAAATTTTGTTGTCGGGGAGCGCTCTACGCCTCTACCATTGTATAAAAATATTTGTGCACTGAAATACAGTCTTCTGGGTGGTTTAAAAAAAAATAACCCTAACCTAACCTCCCACAGTAGCAATTGTATACTTTCATGTATTTAAAAATGAAAAAAAAAAAACATTGTGTTGTCGGGGACTGCTCTACCATTGTTTAAAAATATTTGTGTACTGAAATATAGTTTACTGGGTGGTTTAAAAAAAATAACCCTAACCTAACCTCCCACAGTAGCAATTGTATCCTTTCATTTATATAAAAATGAAAAAAATAAAATTGTTGTATCGGGGAGTGCTCTACCATTGTATAAAAATATTTGTGCACTGAAATACAGTTTTCTGGGTAGTTTAAAAAAAATAACCCTAACCTAACCTCCTACAGTAGCAATTGTATACTTTCATGTATTTAAAAATGAAAAAAAAAACATTGTTTTGTTGGGGAGTGCTCTACCATTGTATAAAAATATTTATGTACTGAAATATAGTTTACTGGGTGGTTTAAAAAAAATAACCCTAACCAAACCACCCACAGTAGCAAATGTATACATACTTTCATGTATTTAAAAATGAAAAAAAATAATTTTGTTGTGTCGGGGAGCACTCTACCATTGTATAAAAATATTTTTGCACTGAAATATAATTTTCTGGGTGGTTGAAAAAAAAATAACCCTAACCTAACCCCCCACAGTAGCAGTTGTATACTTTTATGCTTTTCAGATATTATTATTAGCATTGGACAAGCTAAATTCACTTAATTATGTATAATATGTCATTTGGCTACATTTTTGTCATTTTTAATGTAAATTAAAGTAAATTTGTGTTTTGTTAAATATTCATTGTGGCTGTATGAACTAATACCTTTGTCATAGTACTACAAACAAGGTAAAAAGAGAACAAAACCTGTCAAAATAGCGTCAAATATTTCGAAAAATTATCGATTTTCATTATTTTTTTCTCAAAAACTAAATGTTTCCTAACATTGAGACTTTGCATAATTACTTTTTAGAGATAAACCTTTTCAATAAAAAAATAAGAGCGTAAAACTCGCTGTCCAGTATAGTACAGTTTAGCCGGCCCAAGTAGTTTGCCAGCCACACACGAAAGGCTGCCCCACCAACTGCAAAAAAACCCAGGGTAGCCCCATCGTGCCGGTTGGCGACCGGGCGAGAGGACCCGATGGCGATCCCTGGGGGGGTTCGGGCGTCCCCGCAGTCTCCAGATCAACCCTCTATTGGCGCAGCAACTCTGGTCGTGTTGTTGGGTTTATCATCGCATCACCTCACTCAACTGTCATCTTCCATCTACCCTATTCACCCCTTATAAAAAATTAAAGGTACAAAGAGAAGTAAGTGTGTACAGCGGAAGCACGTCCTCTCGTTTCAAGTGCAAACAACAAACAAAAAACCATTCGAGAACTGCATGCCAATCTCGATGCGGTCCACTACCACCTTGAGACTGACAAGCCCCACTTACTTTTCTTGATGGAGACGCAGATCAGATGTCCGTCAGATGCGGCGTATCTCGACTACCCGGGATATTAGCTGCAGGTTTCCTGCAGCGTGCCGGGGTCTGTGTGTACATCCGCAATGACATCTGCTGCCAGCGTCTCCGTCACCGTTTCTAGTAGGTTAGTAGTAGTTAGTTTCTTGACTTCATAGTTATTGGTGGACACCGGTATGGACAAAATTGTCTATACCTGTGTCTACCGATCGCACAGCGGTGACCAGAAGGCGACTCGACTGTTGGCCACCTTAGTGAGGCCGCCGATGACGTTTTGCATCATCGGCGGTCGACTACCAGTACCGGCCAGTGTAGCCTCCACCCGTTCTATTTCTTCCTACCCCCTAACTAGAATGGTAATGAAGTAAAAAGAAAACAGGTGCGTACCAGGTGAATAAAGATTTATTGCCGAGTAAGTCGGAGGCACACAAATTTGTAGGTTATGGGTTACGATCGTCTATAGTCACTTTTGCAGGGACAGGTACTTCCCCGAAGCTTGCAGTTGAAGACCCGACCACCCCTAAGGCCGGAGGTGGAGGTTGGCAGATGCTCAGGAAGGCGATGTACGGCGAAAGTTGCTGGCACGGCGCGAACGAAGTCTCGCTCAGCTCAGCAGTGGCGGATCTCAGGGCCCTCGGCCTGCGACTCCCCTAGCGGATCGGCAGCTCGCGTAACCACACGCTGAAGAACGAGTTCCTACTCCAAAATAATCCAGTCGTAGTCATTGATGGGAGAGAAGCACGAAACTTTGCAGTATCAATGGGTCTCTCTCAGTTGGTAAAGCAAGCGACAAGGGTGCCTCATGTGGATGGTCATACTGCCAAATGTCTGGACCTACTGCTGACCACTGATCCAGACAGATGTATCGTAACAGTTTCTTTACCACTTGGAACTTCAGATCACTGTCTGGTGAAGTCTGTATCGTCCTTCTCCCCACCTGACTGCGACTCACGCGGTGAACGGAGAATGTGGCGTTACAAGTCAGCAGATTGTGATGAGATGCGACATTTTGCGTCTTATCTTTGGCAGCAGGTCTGCTTTTCTTTTGAAAATTTTTCTTCTGAAAATCCGTCGAGCTGTGCGGATGCTTTATCTGATGTGATACGTCAAGCCATGGAGTATTTCATCCCTTATAGCGACGTGCCCATCGGTGGATCAGCTCACCCATGGTTCAACGCCGATTGCGTTCAAGCTGAAGAGCGTAAGCATTCAGCGTTTCTCGCCTGGATTGACGCTCGTGACCGCAAAGCTCCGGATCTGAGCTCAAAGATGAGAGCCTTCAACTATGCTGCCAAGTCCTACAAAAAGGCAGTGAAGAAGGCTCGCTTCGACCGCATTACTCATATTGGCACAAAGCTCTCTGCACAGCCGTCCAGTAGCAGAGCATTCTGGTCCCTTGCCAAGTCGGTCAAGGCGAACTTCTGTCGGCCCACATTGCCTCCGCTGGTAAAGCCTGACGGAACTCTGGCTCATACGGCGAGAGAGAAAGCAGGTCTCTTTGCATCTCTTTTCGCCCGTAATTCTCGTCTTGACACTAGCAGTGCTACTCCACCGACTTTGCCTCACTGTGACACTTCAATGCCCGAGGTTCCAATAAGGAACAAAGAGGTTCTGAGAGCTCTGGGTCGTCTAGACGTGAATAAAGCTAGTGGACCAGATGGTATACCAGCGATTGTTCTCAAGGCTTGTGCGCCCGAGTTATCTCCTGTATTGACGCGCTTGTATCGCCTCTCGTTTAGGACTGGTATAATGCCCAAGTCCTGGAAGCTTGCCAACGTGCAACACGTGCCCAAAAAGGGCAGTCGTGCCGATCCTGCCAACTATCGGCCGATTTCAATAACCTCCATACTCTGCAAGATTATGGAGCGTATTTTGAACTCGCGCCTCATGGCATACCTGGAAGGTGACGAACTCCTCAGTGACCGACAATACGGGTTTCTCCGCAATCGGTCTACTGGGGACCTACTAGTTTATGCCACCCACTTGTGGGGCGAGGCCCTCGAGAAGAATGAGGAAGCGATTGCTGTTTCTTTCTTTCTGTGTCGATGGATGCTCAGCAGAGCCCATGACGACTAATGCCAGTGTTCCTCAGGGGTCTGTTCTCTCTGCAACTCTCTTCCTGCTGCATATCAATGATCTGCTGAAGCCCGGTATCTATGGGTATGCAGACCTGCCAGGTGCTCGGGCTAGTAAGGAGCTAATCCGGACTGAAAGAGAGGCTATGGTTGAGCGTACGAATGTCTCACTTCAGGCAGTCTCCAAGTGGGGTGAAGCCAATCTGGTGGGATTCAACGCCGCCAAAACACAAGCGTGTCTGTTCACCGCCAAAAGGAGCCCGTTCACCTTGGCTCATGCTTTTCGGAATATATCCCTGGAGTACACCGACCGCCTTCAGCTCTTGGGAGTTGAAGTTTCCTCAGACCTTAACTGTGGGCGGTTCATTGAGTCCAAAGCCAAGGTAGCTAGGAAACTCGGCGTTCTTGCAAAGGTCCGGCGGTACTTCACACCGGGACAGCTTTTAATGTTATACAAAGCACAGGTCCGATTGTGTGTAGTACTGCAGCCACATATGGGCTGGTGCTGCAAAATGCCACCTAGCAGCTTTGGACTTAGTGGAAAGGCGTGCGAAGATAATTGGTGATCCAGATTTGGTTAAGTCCAGTCTTCAAAGCAATGAACACAGGCGTAGGGTAGCCAGCCTTTCGGTGTTTCACAGGTTGCATTTTGGATTGTGTGCGCGGGCATTGCATGACTTGATTCCGCAATCTCATTTCTACCATCGGACAACCCGACGTACGGCGAGTATCCACCCTTACGTTGTTGAAACCTCTACGGTCCGGACTAAGCAGTTCGCTCCGTCGTTTATACCGTGTACATCGAAGGACTGGAACAATTTGCCTGCTGAGGTCTTTGTATTTATATTTCGGGCTGGTTTCCGCAACTCCACGACTAAGCGCGTATTTTGCGTACGGGTGGGACAAATGCGTCTTTCAATCTACCCCAGCTCCTCCAGGAAGGCCAGCAGCACCTTGGTGTCATTGACCATTTCGCGGAGGTTACCTGGGTTTCCGAAGTATTTTGCCCTGTATCCAGCGACAACTGGGCAGCTTAGAAGCAGATGTGCTGCTGTCTCGTCCTCCTCCATGCAGGCTCTGCACAGTGGGCTGTCTGTAACTCCTATGACAGAAAGGTGCTTATTAAAGGTCCTGTGACCAGTTGTTACGGCCGTCACTTTTCGCAACTGAGGTTTAGTCAGTCGTTGGGCCTGTTTCGTAAAGCGGCCATCGATGGAGGGAAGTGCCTCCTTGGCCTGCCTGCACACACTATGGTCTTCCCATAGTCTGTGATGTAGGTCTCGATCGTTTCCTTACCAGATTGCGTAGGTATCCGAAGAGGAGCGGCACAATGGGCGAGCGCTGTTCAGCGCTAGCAGTACAGACATGCTGTCTGAGAGTATGCGTATTGAGTGATACTTAACTTTCCTGGTTGCCACGGCTGAGGCTGTCAGGGAAATGCCCAAGCACTCAGCCTGGAACACCGTGTTATGAGTCCCCAATGGTGTGGCTATGTGAATGTTGAGGTCCTCCGAGAAGATTCCCGCACCCGTGCCATTATCTGTATTGGATCCATCAGTGAAGATCCGCAGCTCTGTAGGGCACAGCCCTTCGCAGCGGAGATCCAAATGCTGAGGCCTTTCCATCCAATTGTAATTTGGGTGTCTTCAAGGCTAGAGTGAATAGCCTCTTTATAAACTAGTGCGCCTCCCCATCAACGATTGCATCACTGCTTATGCTTACCATCAGGTGGGATCGCAGTCAAGCACTAGTTTATATTAATTTAAAAAAAAAAAAAAACATTCTGCTATTAATTTGAATAAAATTTATCTCATCATAATAATTTAATTGGTTTCAGAAAAAACTCAAATCTTTATGTTCTGTTACTATTGGGGGATCATTAGCTTATCAGTTTATATACTATAAAAAAGATTTTGATGGTTATTATACTAATGTTTTGCAACCACTTAGTCAATATCTGAACCCTGAGTGGGCACACAAAATTGGAGTGGCAGCTATAAAATATGGGTTCTTTCCTCCTGCAAAAGCTGATGATCCACAAGTACTAGTAAGTTCTGTGTTAAATGATAATTTAAAAAATATATTAAGTAATAATTTTTCAACCTGTAAAATTATGAAATTAAAACCTTTCAGAAAACAAAATTCCTTGATTATGAATTAAAAAATCCAATCGGAATAGCAGCTGGTTTCGATAAGCATGGTGATGCCGTAATAGGTTTGAGAAAATTAGGTTTCTCAATTGTGGAAATTGGCTCAGTCACACCAGAAGCACAGCCTGGAAATCCTAAACCAAGAGTTTTTCGTTTACCTGAAGATAAGGCAGTTATTAATAGATATGGCTTCAATAGCGAAGGACATGATGAAGTTCATAAGAAAATAGACATGATAGAAAAGTCGCTGTTGGATAAAGGGTTATTGGGAATCAATTTAGGAAAAAATAAGTTATCTGACAATCCTATCGAGGATTATGTTTTAGGAATAAAAAAGTTCTCAAATGTAGCCGATTATTTTGTTATAAATATAAGCAGGTACATTTACATTTGATAATACCTAAACATATAATATATTCCTCCAAATTGCTATGTAATTTGTAACTTGTCAACTCTTTTTTACAGTCCTAATACACCAGGACTAAGGTCACTACAGAAGAAAGAGGAACTGTACCAACTTCTAAAAGAACTTAATAAGGCAAGAAATGCTATGAAGACTGATAATAATCCTCCACTACTTCTAAAACTTGCTCCAGATCTAAGCAATGAGGAAATGAACGAGATTGTTTCAGTAATCTTGAGGAAAGAAAGCAAAGTTGATGGCCTGATCATCTCAAATACTACAATTGATAGACCTCAACTACAGAATACTGAGTTTCCGAATGAAGCAGGAGGCTTAAGTGGAAAACCACTTACTGTTAAATCCACTGAAATGATTAAGCAAATGTATAAATTGACCAAAGGTATGTGAGATATGTCCATTATTTAAGCTAGGGCGGGCTGCTGGTGGGTTTATAATGTTTATTTATTTGTTCTATCTCACCAACTTCTGTGGTCATATGTGTGTGGAGGTTTGCAAAATAGAATATCTATCCCTAGACAATATGCAATTGATCCATTAGGTTTAATGCATGACTATAAGTAGGTAGTTATTATTGCTGTAAACATCTGACATTCTTGTTAGCCTTTTTTTTTTGTGTTCCTTAATCTGCAATCAGTTTCACTACTTTTAGCAGGTGTGTTGGAATGTGATTTCATGGCGGGATGAGCGTGACTCCAGTGAGCCAACTACCCAATCAGTTGCTAAGTCCCCTTTTGCAATTGGACTTTTTGAATACCTTCTGGTTTAAGAGCCGCCGCCAGTTCATTAGGGTGCCTTTCCAGTCTCTCCTGGTACTTTTGCGAGTATTTTTGGATTTCCTCCAAGGCAGTATTCATATTTAGTTCGTCGTGGATTTCGGTGTTGGTGATGAACCAAGGAACATCAGAAATAGTCCGCAAAATCATGTTTTGCATTCTCTGTATTATGCTAATACTTGATTTGCAGGCGCTTCCCCATAAAAGGAGTTTGTTGTCAATGCTCAATATGCTGTTGAGTCCCATTAACCAGTGTAGGTTTTTGGTTCGAATATTGATCTCATGTCTCTTGGTCTTTATATGATGTTTCCACGTTAAACGGCGGTCGAGATGTAATCCAAGGTACCTTACAGTATCCCGATGAGGAAGCGTGACGTTATCCAATCTTACGGGTGGGCAATCACCTTTGCGCAGCGTGAAGGTGACGTGAACAGATTTGCTTGCACTTGGTTTTATCCGCCACTTCTGTAGCCAAGTAATTATATTATCGAGACCTTCTTGCAACATTTCTGATGCCATAGGTCTGTGTGGTTTGCTAGTACTGCGGTGTCATCAGCAAAAGTTGCTGTCGTAACTCCTTCAACCTGCGGTAGATCAGCAGTGTAAATTGTATACAGAATAGGGCCCAAAACTGAACCTTGAGGGACTCCAGCTCTTTTAAGTTTTTACTTGAAAGATTCTTTCAGAAAGGTAAGATTTTAATAGTGAGTAATACTGGTGAGGAAGGTTCATCTTCAGCTTACAGAGCAGGCCCTTATGCCAAACCTTATCGAAGGCCTCTTGGATGTCGAGAAAAGCCGAAGAACAGTATTGTTTTTCCTCCAGGCTTTTTCTAATTTTATCGTAGACTCTGTGGACTTGTTCTGTGGTGGAGTGCTCCTGTCTGAAGCCGAATTGGTGATCTGGAATCACCTTCCTTTCGCTTAAGATTGACGATATACGGTATTTCAGCAACTTTTCGAAGACTTTTGACAAGATAGGCAATAGACTTATGGTCGATATGAGGATACTTCGGTGGGTAGTTTACCTATTTTGGGTATCATTATAATTTGGGACACTTTCCACGCCAGTGGGAAATACTGGGTCCTCAGTATTCCATTGAATAGTGACGTCAGGAACAATATAGCCTTTCGAGGAAGATATTTAAGTATTTCCTTGGTGAGAAGGTCGTACCCGGGAGCTTTTTTGTCTTGTAGCTTTGAGATTATTCCCCAGGCTTCACGTACTGTTATTGGGCGAGGTGGTAGTGACATTTGAAAAGCTTGACCAAGGATGCTGTCAACCTGTTCCTCGTTTTGTGACTCTCCTCATTTGGTGTAAAGACTTGCTCCAGGTGCTGGGCAAATGTCATCACCTTTTCCTGTGGTGTTCTCGCCCATCCTCTTGCCGTTTTAAGCGAGGGGTTTGTAATTTGAGGTCTATTCAAATTTTTGGTAAATTTCCACAGCGAATAGTTGATTGATGCAGTGGCTGTCAACGATTCCAATCGGTCTTCCATAGTTTTGTTGAGCCAATCTCGCAACATTTCCTTTAGAACTTTAGCCGCTCTGTAGAACATTGTTCTGTCCTCCGTCAATCCACTCTTCTGCGATGTCTGCGTTTGTCAAGCAGCGCTTTTTTAATAGCCAATGGGTAATTTGAATGCCTGTCATTCTGTTTAGGCTCCGGAGTGTTTATCCAACACGCTTTTTGGATAAGTTCCGTTATATACTTCGTAACCTCTTCTATATCATCTAGAGTTTTTAAGGGTACGTTTAACTTTATGTTGCAATCAATGAACTCTCTTAACGACTCCCAGTCAGTCTCTTTTGTAGTTAGTTTTTCTATAGTTTCAGATTCTATTATCAGTGTGCTTATGGTAAGTATAACTGGGGTATGATCTGAAGAGCTATCGTAGCAGGATTCAGGTTTTAGGTAGTGTCTGGGTAGTCCCTTTAATATAAAGAAGTCAAGTTCAAGTTAAAGAATTTAACATAAATAAATGAATCTTTGTTGTTTTAGGCAAAGTTCCCATTGTAGGAGTAGGAGGAGTATTTACAGGTCAGGATGCATATGATAAGATTTTGGCGGGAGCAAGTGCTGTACAAATATACACTGCTTTGATTTATCATGGACCACCAGTTGTCTCAAAAATAAAAAATGAATTAGCTGAACTCCTTGAACGTGATGGATACAACAATGTCAATGAAGCAGTGGGTAAAGGAATTAAATAATAGGAGATTAAAGCCAGGTATTCATTAGGCAACATTTGCCAATAAACACTGTTTTTAAACAGTGTTTCACAATGTTTCATCATCTCTAACAGTTTATAAACAAAGATGATGAAGCATTGTTATGAAAAATGTTGCCGTGTTCCCGTTGTTCCCCACTTCGAATGGAGAGCAAGACGAAACGTCTAGTTTAAAAGCAAAAGTCAACAGATGTGGATGTGTATTGCGCCAGTTTATAAACATAGAAGTAGTGTGATCCATTAAAATTTCGATGTTCATGAAGCGTTATCAGCAGCATTTTGTACTATATGGATTCTTCAAATAAAGATTATAAAGATAAATTAAAAAAAAATATGCTTAGGGCGAAATTCTGAAAAGACCCATCAAATCCACGAAGGTCATGAAATACGTCAATTCTATTATAGAGATAGTTTCAAATCCATCACCTTTTTGTTGTTGCTAAGATGTCACCCGAGGAAGTAGTGATGCTTTATGCTGCTTACATAATGATTCATAAGAGTGCTACTAGAAAATTAAAAAACCCCGACTGCGTAAAAAATAACTTCAAATAAAAACTGAAAAGAAAAAAACAAGCTCAATCCAGTAGCGTAGAAAAAAAATTAATTGCATTAATTTAAAACTGCAACTCAGGACTCATATTAAATGGAATGATTTTAGTCTGATTTATTTTAATGGGTCCCGACTGTTGCAGTCGACTAGGTAGGTTTTACAAATGTAAATGTAATGTAATGTGTAATGTTTGTAAATGTATGTGTTCAAATTTATTTAAGTAAATAAAATTGAAGTGTCTGTTTTTATTTTGAAAAAACATTTATTTACTAAATGTATATTACAGTATATTCGATACTTGTAACAAAAATGTAAAGGAGATTGACCAAAAGCAGTCTAGCAAAGATGCGTGAACGAAAATCAAATTAATATAGAAATTATTTGCTTATTTTTTTACAGCTTTTCACTTCAGGAATTCTGTTTTCGTATCCGGAATTATGATTTTAAGATAAACAGTAAATTAACGATTGCTAGGTACATTTCCAGTCATGATTGACGTTTCGTTCTCTTCATTTGTACGAGTTACGTAAGCTATTATTTTACTATACTCTTTGTACGTAAGTATGAACCTTTAGACAAAAACATCACAAAAATGATATCAATATCTTAAATAGCTAAGTAATTAGTAATACCATAACGTACTGTATATGTATTTTATCGTTCCGATAATATAATATTTATTTTGTGCTTCGTCTCACGCAGATGCAGCTGTCAAGCCAGATGACAGACGGATGATAACTAACAATGTTGTTTTGTACCTACCATTGAGATATAATACCTATGGAGACGGCATATTCTACTATAGAAAGAATAGTTATACAAATGTCTATAAAATCGACACACATATGTTAAAAACAGTGTTGTCTCTTTTTAATAAAGCTGTAGCTGCATAAGAAAAGAAAGACAAGTACAGTTTGTCAAGTGCTTATTTTGTCAACACTTTCATGTGACGTCATAAGCTTTTCTATGCGTGACCGATTCCTCCATGTTTTGCGCCGAGTTTTGTGGTACATCAACTGTCAAACAGTTGCGCGGCGGAGATTTTTTGTTGTTTTATTGAAAAATACGGCTAAAAACTAGGTATTGTGGTGCACTGGACTTTGCTATAAACAATTAATCATGCCTTCGTGTTGCATAAAACAGTGTGGTGCAAGGAAAAAGAAAAATAAGCCTGAATTGACCATTCACAGGTTAGTAACAAGTTTTCATTGCTTTTTTACGAATTTTGTTTATTGTTTTGTTACGAGATGATCTTTGGAAAGGTCACTGAGACCTGTGTCAGTTTTGTATAGCTTTTAGCGTTGTTATTTTCTTTATTTCATTGTATTGTTTACATACCTAATGAACTTAGTGATGCACGCATACAATCAGCGATGTCGAAGTATCGATAATATCTAATGTAATTATTGTGTAAAATATTACAATGGTTTTTTGTTCGACAGATTCCCAGTAAATGAAATTTTGAAGAAAAAGTAGCTATCTGTTATTGGCATTGAAAATATTAACCCCCGACATAAAATGTGGTATGTCTGCTCAATGCACTTCGACGAATCATGCATTAATTGTTGTTAAAGTTTCTAAAATGTTCTTTTTATGCATAAATAAAAAAATGTTCTTTTAACGTGAAAGGTCTTTTATTTCAATCAGTCCCTTACAGAAACTATATGTAACGAAATTCAATTTTAACCTAATTCAAAAAAGAAGGTTATATTAGCAAAAATGTTTTTTTAATTGAAAGATACTCCCGAATTGGTCCCATAGAAATATTGTTATGATCTGATGATGAACTTCGAAGATATGGAACGGAACTCCTCATAAAATCATAGCAAAACTGTCGTAACAAGTAAAATTGCTTTGTTTATGCATGTAGTTGATGAACTGACTAAAGGAAGATGGTGAGGGGGTAATTTTAACTGATCTGATGATGAAGCCGGAAGGTAAGCACCGGAACTCTGTAATAAATTAATGTATCCTAGCCGTGGGCTTATTGGAATTGTCATAATATGTACCTACATAGCATGACAGTTCCAATAAGCCATTATAAAATGATTATATTCTATATAAAAGATGTTGATTTAGTTTGTGGTAATACATAGTTGGAAAGCCCTATGTCTAGCGGTAGAAATATTATGTCAATCTGAAGCAGAGTTAATAAAAATAACAGAAAATAGTTTTTTTACTAAGCGTAGTAAGTACACAAGTATGTTCATTTAGATTAACGGTTGTATTGCAACCGTCAAATAAACGTAAAATAAACGAAGAATTAATACGGTGGGCTGACTTAATTTCTATCTATATAGAAGCCATAAAGCTGTCAGTCATATTTATTCCTCAGAAAAGTTAACTGACGATTGAAAAATCAGCCATGTACCTTTAAAAATACCTACCTAAATAAAACACTTTCGAATAATTGAAATAACAAATTGATATTGGCTCCAAATATCGATATCAACTGCGCATGTTGCACTAAATTACAACCCTATAAAAAAGGCAGCCATATTATGCGCCAGATTTTTGTAGGTATCCACGCTAATTCTGTAGGTATGCCCAGTCCATAGGTTTCTAAGTCAATGGTACCTACATGAGTGATCTGTTGTCATTTTACAAGTTGCGAGTTGGTTAGACATAATTTGTAGGTTATCTCCGTTTTTGTTTAATTACTTTAAAACTCGGGTGTTTGTGTGGAAATGAACACTTTTATTTAATAGTATATAAAGCGTAGTCTATATTAAATAAACATTTATTGTGCTTCAACTTAAGACGGATTTCCATACATCGTTGGTCATGATCCTTTTGATATTTTTGGTAATATGTTTGATGTAGGATGTAGCTAATGTTAACAACGAGTACCTAAATTCACATTAGATGATCTTAATTCCCAGGGAAAGTATATATCCGAAACGGTTGGACCGATTTTGACGGACGTTTCGAACGGGGTTTTATTATACGGGATAAGTCTTCGAAACGATTGAATGTTGAAGGGACTTTCATTGGGAAATAGCTGATGTTACAATGAGTAACTTAATATAGGTATTTTTTATAATACCACGGCACGGGACGGGACTTAATTCTCGAGGGCGGGGCATCTTCATTCTCGGGAGAGGGAGTTCATCTTAATTCCCGGGGATAGGAGATATCTTCGAAAAGGCTAGACTGATTTTGATGGAACTTTCACTGACGGAAAGCTTTTTTTATGTGGGTAGCCATCTAATGACTTCTTTCGCTCTAGGGCGGAGAGCGAGAGCGTGCCAGACTTTTACTGAGTAAAACCACACCTAGGTTTCTTCAGATGCTCTTTGTGTTCTAGGTCACCTTTTCAGAAGTCCTCCCATGGCCCTAGTAGGCATCAACCCTGCTGGACCCCTACGGTTTGGCTGACACCTCTTTAATGAACGCGTAGTACACGACGCGCTATCGACGAACTGGGCTCGGTCCGGACAATAATAATATATAATAATCATTTTATTTCAGGTAAACAGTACCCATATCATAAATACCTTATTGGCTAACATACATAACTATATCAAATTATTTTGTTAGTAATTATGATTTAAAACTATGTTAGTAACACTTCACTACGCACTATGTCGTCTTGGTACTGTCCTGTGGTATTTGTCCGCGGAAGCGACGGAACACCACGCCCTGTGGCCTAAAGTCTTCTTTCATAACAATGTGCAGAAAACTGTTCGGTACTCGCACCAAAAACGCCTTAAAATTGACATTTACGCCGCGCTAATCGATACAAATAATACGTAAACAACATGTCCGCATCGGTACGCGGCACAAGCAAGATTCGAAAGCTAGACGGCCGGACTGCGAGCTACACATTGCACGTCGTCCGAAAGCCCCGCGCCTACAAAGACTGGTAGTCGGGGTGGGGGTCTCAGCGGCTGGGGCGTAAGAATATCCATTCCCGCACGTGTGCGGTTGTCTCCATCACTAGCATTGCTGCTTCGCTGATGGAAGCTACCGCCACTCATTCCCCCTCGTTCCGGACCATGGCCTGGACCAGTGCCCGGCGCGAGAGGTCACAGCCGCCGATTGCCCCCCACGAGGACACGGCGTTGCATCGACCATGCGGGGCTCACCTCCACCGTGTCCTCCAGGCGATCCGCACAATGCCGACACCCCCGAGCGTTTTCTTCCGCCTGAATCCGGTGCAGGTACCTCCCGAACTTACCATCTCCGGTGAGGACCTGTGTCATATGGAAAGTGAGGACGCCATGACGCCTCTCCAGCCACTCAAAGAGGGGACTTACCGCCATGATTATGACGCGTGACGTACCCACCTAACTGACGGATAGTTGATGTTATGATTGACATAAGCTACTTTTTATTTTCCCGCGAGAACGGGTCTTAATTCCTGGGGATATATACATATCTCTGAAATGGATAACACGATTTTACAAGATTGCTTCAAAAAAAGGGGAAGTAAGTAAGTAAATATTTATTTGTTTAACGAAGTGACGAAGAACGGGAGTAACGAAGTCGCGAGTAAAAAAAGCTAGTAGATAATAAATAACATATTTCCTATTTTTTTTTTAATATGGTCATGATAAACACAATTTTGGAATCATCATGATGAGCTATTTAATTTGATACCCATATTGCAGTATCCAAAAGTAAAATTTACTTTTTTACTCTTTAACTATAGCTTCTCACAGTCGTTATGTTGGGTTTTTTTAACATCACCTATCTAAGAACACTTGGATTATTAAGACGAATCTAACGATATCTTAATTATCTAAATCCGTTCAGCGGTTTGGAAGATATGAGGTAATAAAGAATATGACATACATACATACAAGATACGCGCGAAAAACATAACCCTTCTTGTTCTGAAAGGAAGATTCGGCCCCGGTACGAAAGGCAACAAACGGACAGTAAAAGTCTGTTTGTTAGTAAAGTGAGTGGGTTTTTAGTCAGTAAAAGTCTGACACTATCTTCCGCTCCGCTCAAGAGCGGGGGATGTCATTGGATGATTTTACCACCGAAAAAAAGTCGAGGAAAAGAGACGAAAAGGTGGTGGATTCGAAACTATTAGTCCGGTCAATTTAGACATTCGAAGGTGCATAAACTCCCAACAAGCTGAAAATCAGTAAAATTGTTCAAAACATAATTATTAAATAATATTTAAAAGTTCCCCATCATTCCCGTGTATGGAAAAAAAATTATTCAAGGTCAAAGGTCAAAAAAATGAGTTTTTCGCGATTTTCAGCAAAACGGTAAGTTTTATACAATATAAAGTACCTTAGACAAAAATTGTAGATCATAAAATTATCTATAAAAAATGTATCAATACTTTTTTCTACGAACCACCGTTTCTGAGATATAACGATTCAAAAAGTTATAAAAGTTGTTATCGTCATAATATGCACACGTTTCCATGCAACCTATGAGGTAGTGTACTTAGCGCGTTTTTTTAACGTGGTTTCCCCAGTAGGCCTACTCCACGGGTCAGTTGTGATCCTGTTTAATGTGAAACTATTGCAAAATCTATAATATCTCAGAAACGGTGGCTCTTAGGAAAAAAGTTTTGATCCATTTTTTATAGATAATTTTATGATCTACAATTTTTGTCTAAGGTACTTTTATGATAAAACTTACCGTTTTGCTGAAAATCGCGAAAAACTAATTTTTTTGACCTTTGACCTTGAATAGAATTTTTTCCATACACGGGAATGATAGGGAACTTTTAAATATTATTTATAATTATGTTTTGAACAATTTTACTGATTTTCAGCTTGTTGAGATTTTATGTACCTTCACTCTCATTTTTTGGTCTAGATTGACCGGACTATATCTTTTAAGCTGTTGATCCCCGCATTAACGCCGGCGTTCACGCGCCATTGTCTTACTATTGTGTCTCTAATTACGCACTCAAAAGGATAGAAGTTGTTCAAATTTACAGCAATGTTGGCCCAAGCATTAATTTTTTTAAATTTTATCTTTATAATTTTTACTTGAAGAATCCCAAAGTAAATGATGCTTTTGATAAAGCTCTAGAGTACCGAAACCTAGTTGTTGGACCACACTACTTCCATGTTTACTAGATGTTTCGTCTCTTGCTCTCCATTCGAAGTGGGGAACACAGCAACATGTTTCTTATACAATGTATTATCTTTGTTCATAAACTGTTTCCAGAGATGATGAAACATTGTGAAACACTGTTTAAAAACAGTATTTACTACTGACCTCTATATAAATAGTAGAGGTCAGTGGTATTTACTAACAAATGTTGCCTAATGAATACCTGGCTTTATAACAATGAAATACTACCTCAATGTTCAAGTTTGTATTTATATTTATAGATGTTAACTAATTTACAAAAATTATGATTTTATATAAATATTTATTTACATTTATGTAAGACAATTTATGACGAGTTGTATTTTCATTGTTTGTTATCATTTACTTCAACACCATCTGAAAAAAAAAATTGTTATGAAGAAATAAAAAGTCCCAAATATGTGATGATATTCAATGTTTATCATTTATTGCCTTGCCTACCTTTAGAACCTAGTACTTTACACTTAGGCAAATGCTGCTGAAGAATAAGCTTACATTCTTCTAAATGTTCAACACTCTCCAATTGAAACAACAATAAGGTTTCGAGCTTATGAAGAGTTTTTAGTTCTTTCAATCCTGCATCTGTGACATTCATACACTTGGAAACTTGGAGATGTGAGATTACATCACGTCCATAGGAGAGACCCTTTAGAGCTCTGTCATCAATGTAGCTGGCATTATGAAGGATAACTTTGCTCAGCTTTGTGCACCCAACTAAAAATAAATTAGTTGAAAACTGGTCATAAAGTATATGTTGTTTTTTGTCATTACGTACTTTGTAAAAGTAGGAATTACTGTACCTGAAGAATACATGTATTTTTTGGAAAATTTTAATACAAGATTTCAGATTGATTTGGGTGGGATAAGACAATTCAAAAAAACACTGATCTGAACTGCAACAGAACACTACCTACTTAGATGTGGGAAGCCATAATGTGAAATAGACGAATCTGTGCCATCAATTTCTATTAATTTAGGAACTGCCTGTTTTTCTGAAGGTAACAAGTTGTAATCAGCCAATTTTCTTCCACCGTCCCAGACTACTTTGCCTCCATTTCGCAGTACCCATTCAGCACATGTACGATCTGGGCCGAATTGTTTAATTCGATCGACATCTGGCTTATTGAAACTCATATTTACATACTCCCAAAACATTCTGACTTGGTTGTCTCTTGGTAAAAATATCCTAGGAGCAACCGCTCCCAGAACTCGCTGAAAGTAAAAAAAAGTCATTTTCTATGAACGAGCACTTGCAAATAGCTTAACACCAATTCAAAAGCAACGTACGTGACGCAGAGAACACAGCATTTTACAGTGAATATAAAAAGTTTATTAAAAGGAAAATAAATACGTAAAAGATTATTTAACTTCAACTTCAACTTCAACTCTTCATAATGGCATTTGCGGAAAAGACACCACAATTTTGCCAATAACACGTGCAAACTTGTTAATAGACTATCAAACGCTGGAGAGTATTTAGCGTGAATTAACAGTAAAATAAATATATAACTCTAAACATTACAGTTCAAAATAAAAGAATTTCTTCGCAGATCCAGAACGACATTATGATCAGACCACAGACTAGGTATGTGAAATGAAAGTTAAGTAGACTCGTAAGAGTGAAGGAAGAAAAAAAAAAAAAAAAAAAAAAAAGAGTTACAATTTAATTTTATTAATTTCAATAAATTTGCATAGTTTAAATATAAAACGAGTAAACACAAAAGAAAGAAGACATTTGACCGAGGTTGGACGAGGAATATGAGCAGGAATGATTTCATGAAAGGAGAAGCGCAATTTAGGACAGGAGAAAAATAAATGGTCCACGTTTCCTTCATCCAAACCGCATTCACAAAGAGAGTTATCTTTAATCCTAAGTTTGGCCAAGAAATGAGGAGTACAACAATGATTTAAACGTAAACGACAAATAGTTGAGGTAGTGATTTTTTTTTTCAATTGATATTTAAAAAACCAGGGTTTGTGGGGAATCTCGGGTTGTATATCTCCATAAAATTTACCCTTTATAGACTTAGAGATTTGCCATGCCTTGGACCAAGATTTAAACAAAGTTAGAGGAAGAGTAGTACAAATGTCATGGGAAAATATCTCAGAGAGGGCAAGAGAGCCAGTGAGAACAGCATTTTTGGCGCATGAATCAGCTGACTCATTACCAAGAATACCAACATGACCGGGAATCCAAGCTATGACGACTTTAATACCAAGTTTATGACATTGAAATAGCAAATCTCTAATTTTTAAAATTATAGGGAATCTTGACTTAGATCTGAAAGGATTAGATAAAATGGCTTGAAGGCAGCTTTTTGAGTCAGAGAAAATTATGGAGTTATTTAACTTATGAGACAAAACAAATGAAATGGCTTCGAAAATAGCAATTGATTCACCTGTAAAAACGGATGTAACAGGAGGGCACTTATAATTTAAAATAATTTTTGTATGAGGAATCCAAACAGCAACTCCAACAGGGCTATCATTGGAGACTTTGGAAGCGTCAGTGAATATAGTATTCCAATTATTATAATTAGAGGAAACTTTTTGGACAAACATCTTATGCGGTTCTAAGGTATTTTTGTGAATTCCAAAGTCCAAAATGATCTCTGGGTGGAATACCAGGGCATTATAAGGCACCGAGTATAGATATAAAATAGGGTTTTGAAAAAGTGGGCTAGAAAGACGAGTGAATTGAAGGTAGGCACGAAGAAGACAAGGAAGTTCAATATTAGAACGACGACTACAAGAGTCAAAGATGGATGATAATTGGTCCAGCTTACCAATAAGGGGATGCTCAGAATTTTGCACCAGTTTAAAAATAAATCTATTTGCCAGAAATTGTCTTCGAATCGAGAGGGGAGGTTCTACACACTCAACTTGCATGGCATTAATTGGAGACGACTTCATCGCCCCGAGAATAATCCGTAAACACTTTGATTGTATTTTATCGAGTTTTTGAAGGCCAGATTTGTTACAAGGATCTAATAGGAACATACCATAATCAAAATGACTACGAACTATAGCATTGTAGATCAGTTTTTGAGTATATGGGTGAGCGCCCCACCAAACCCCAGAAAGAGAGCGAAGAACATTAACGTTTCTTTCACATTTTTGAGAAACAAAGTCTGTGTGAACAATACCTGATAATTTTGAATCTAACCAAACTCCTAAAAATTTAACATTTTTCACCTGAGAAATATTTTCACCGTTAACTTTAATTTCAACAGGGGGAACAATCTTTTTTTTCGTAAACACAACTACAGAGCTCTTAGAGGCTGATAAGGACAGACCGTGATGTAGAAGCCAGTCAGATAGATATCCGAGGGCAGAATTTAGACGGATACTAGCCTCATCCAGAGATTTTCCAGAAAAGTATAAAGCTATATCATCAGCATACTGCAATATTTGACAAAATGAATCAGTAGAAAAATGTAAATCATAAGTATAAAGACTGAATAGGAGAGGACTCAAAACTGAACCTTGTGGTAAGCCTTTCCAGATAGTCTTAGGGGAAAGAGAGGCGTCTTGAGTTTTAATAGAGATGGTTCTCTCCATCAATAAATTAGAAATGAAACGGACCAATTTTATAGGAAGATTCAACTGGTGCACAAGTTTATCCCTGAGCACCGGGAGTAAAACATTATCATACGCTGAGGCAATATCCAAAAAAACTCCTACTAAAAACTGCTTACTTATCAAAGAAATACGAATATCAGAAATTAATATACTAAGACTATCCATTGTGCTCATACCTTTACGGAACCCAAACTGGGATGAGGGCAACAAGTTTCTATTTTCCACAAACCACTCAAGTCGATGCTTCATCATATGTTCTGCAACCTTGCACAAAACAGACGACAAAGCAATAGGCCTGTAGCTATTTGGGTCTGACGGGTTTTTGCCAGGTTTAATGACCGGAATTATTATTTGATGTTTCCACGGTTGAGGAACCAAACCGTACTCAAAAAAGTTATTAACGAGATCCAGGTAATAATGCTTAGTGCTTCTTGAGGCGTTTTTCAAGAATGAGTAAGGGATCCCATCAGCACCAGGAGAGGAATCAACAAGACCGTCAAGTGCCATTCGAAGTTCAGAAAAAGAGAATGGGGCATCAAAATCATTCTCGGAAGTAAGAAAAGCCGGAGAAGAGGGAAAAGAGTCTAAATTTGGAACTGAAGGGGGAGCCAGTTTATCCGAGAAAAATTCGATCCAGGAAGAAGGATCGTTAGCTGTAATATCAAGAGTATTACAGGAGCCTCTGTATCTTTTGACTTGCTTCCATACTAGGGAAGAAGGGGAACAGGGAGACAAGCTTTGACAGTAGCGAAGCCAACCATCTTTTTTCTTTTTGGAGAGAAGTCTTTTAGCAGTGGCCGCTTTTCTTTGGTACACTAAAAAATTTTGAAGGGTCATTAAATTCGAGTAATTAACCTCTGCTACTTTCCTTTCCTTAACAACTGAAGTACATTCTGAATCCCACCAAGGAGTTGAGACCTTGGATCTGTAGGGTTTTTTCAGAGGGAAATTGGCATCAGCACTAGAGATAATAGAGTCTACAAATTTGGAATAGCAATCAACAAGATTGTTTCTGTCGGGAGGAGGAAGAGATAGTAAGTTATTTTCAAGAGAATCTGAGTAAGAAGACCAGCTTGCATCATTTAATCTATATTTAAGAGAGGGATTAAAATTACGCATTGGTACTACTCTGTCAGAGATAGAGACAATAATAGGAAAGTGATCACTACCATAAGAATGAGACAAGATATTCCAGGAAAGAATGGAAGCAAGAGAGGCAGAGCAAGCTGTGATATCCACAGCTGAGTTAGGGTTTTGAGAAGGGCGAACTCTCCTAGTGGGAGAACCGTTGTTAATAACACATAGATCAGCTTCATCAAAAATTTCAAGGAGGGCCCGACCAAAGTAATCATCATGGCTCGAGCCCCATGAGCGATGATGAGCATTTAAATCACCCATAAAAATAATTGGAGAGGGAACTGAGGAAAATATACATAAAAGGTCTGGAATTAACCTAGAATGAGGATGAGGGATGTATGCAGAGAGGAAAGTTATATTAAAAGCCCTAACAGCAACGATATTAATGTCAGGAGAAGTAGGGGGAAGAGATATAAGAGAGAAAGGAAGGGAGCGCCTAACAAGAAGGGCACTACCTGCGTACCCATCAGCCCTATCATTTCGAAGACAGGAGTAACCTGAGACCCGAAAGTGAGAACCAGGCACCAACCAAGTTTCCGAAACGGCAATGACTGAGGGGTGAAATTTATTTATTAAAAATAAAAGTTCAGGCTTCTTCGGCCGAATGCTTTGAGTGTTCCACTGGAGTGTGGAGACTAGATCCATTATTATTATTAAAGAGAAGCAAAGAAAGTTTCTGGGCAACGTGGGGCGGTAAAGAGAAATTATCACGGGAAATTAAAGTAATAATTAGAGACAAAAGTGTTTCTAAGAGGCTATCCTCTTGAGGGGACTTTGGGGATGAAGAATTTTGGGAAAGAAGAGAGAAGCCATTGGGAAAGGATGAAGGATCTTCAGCAACGATAGATCTATGGGCAGTTTTGTCGTAAGACTTGCCTAGAGGAGCTCTAGGCTTAGGGGAGAAAAACACAGTTTTTTTATAAGAGGAAGGAGGAGTAAGGCTAGTAGATTGAGAAGAAGAGAAAGAAGATTGGGTTGGTAAATTTTGGGTGACTTCGGAATATAATTTGCTTACGCTTGGAATGGATCGAGAAGCCTCTTCATATGAGAGATTTTCCTGGGACATTAATAACTTAATGGATTTTTGTCTACCTTGCTCAGGGCAGCTACCATAAAAGGCAAAGTGACGACCCAAGCAATGGATGCAAGTGGCCTTGGCCTCTACTACGTCACAACTATCACCAGTGTGAGGTTGTGAGCACCTAAAGCACCTTGCCTTGGACCGACACTGTGCCTTAACGTGCCCAAAGCGGCAGCAATTTTGACACTGTATAGTGGGGAACTGATATACCTCCACTGGCAGAGATGTATGAAATAAAAATATCCTTTGAGGAAGAACCTGTCCCTTGAAGGTAACCACTATAGTCTGAGTAGGGATCCAAGAGGTCTTGCCCTCCTGTTTAATTTTCCGGTTTAATCTGCGTGCTTTCAAAATAACTCCACACCCATCAGGAAGAATAATCGAATCCACAAATTCGTCCATAGACATATCGACCGGCACTTGACGGACGATACCCATTTTGGTAATGTTATAGGAAGGAATAAAAGCCGTATATTTTGAACCTAAAACCGGGTTGTCAAGAAACTTGTTGGCCGCCTCACCAGAGGTGAATTCGACAGAGATTTTATTTCTGCCCACTTTTTTAATGCCATCCCTACAAATATTTTTGATTTTATTTTGAATTAAAAATTGTCCAAACTTAATTGGACGGATCGAAGTCCCAGCAGAAGGATCTGGTTCGGATCGGGAGACGTGAACTATAAAAGGACCTTTTTCTTGCTCACTATATGATTTTATGCCCTCTTTTAGAGAAGGGTGAATAAATAGAGTTTGGATGGCCGCAACAGCCATATCTTTGTCGATAATTGTTTTTTTGGAAACAATCTCAATTGTTTCAGAGTCAATAATATGGCGTCGCTTACCAACCGCCGAGTTCAAATATGCAACAGCGTCAGGAGGGTCAGGAGGAGCTGGAGGGGGACGATCCATGTCTATTACAAAATAAAAATAAGAAAGAAAAAACACACAATACTACGAAGAAATATAAAATTTCCAACTGTTATTTTCAATGTAAATTTGGGAAAAAAATTGATCTCTCCAGCACGACTGACAGCTCTTCAGTATATTACCAAAGTACCAAAAATTATTTATTTTCGTTCCGTTTAGTAGATTTCAATGTCATTTTTGTCACTGTCAATGACTGTCAATCAGTGGTCTCGAAGTCGAACGTCTTGGCAAAATTGTGGTGTCTTTTCCGCAAATGCCATTATGAAGAGTTGAAGTTGAGATCGGTAGACTAGCCAGCTAAAATCGGTATATTTGTTCCCAAAATAGGTATGATGAAAAAAAAAAAAAACCATATTCAATCAAATGCGTTTATTTATTGAAAAAACACTTGTATACTAATTTATAATAATCATATTTATAAATGCGATCCAACTAGTCAAATGACACTTCAAAATTACGGTTACCAAAAGAATTACTACATTATTATTAATATTCATACCACAAGCTCTGCTTAGTTTGGGACTAGATGGTATTGTGTGAAATTTGTGGAAAATTATTTAAATATATATATTATATAATTTCTTTGTACAAATTATTATTTTCTTACCAATTTTGAGGTCGGTGCGTTTGGCAACTCTGATATGTGGACTTTTTTATTTCTCGTTTCGCCAGATCGCATTAATTTTCATTGACACAATAATGGCAAAAATAGTCATAAAATATAAATAAAAGCCCCTTACAAACATTGAGTTGTAGGACATAAGGGTATTACCGAACAAAATATAAATATGGAACATTCTGCACTAGGTCCACCCATACCTACTTAAAATTTTGTCATAATGGTCCCTCATGCCTATTAGGTTAAGAACCACTGATTTAAATGAAAAGGTTTGCCATCTTAAAAGTATAAAATCAGTAGAAAATTCGGGAGAATTTCCATGTATACTATGAAATCGTAGAAATATCGTTATATTTCAGTATTTCGGTAGAACAGAGCCCATATCGGTATAAATACCGAAAAATCGGTAGGTTCGAGACCACTGCTGTCAATGTCAATACATCAGTGTTGCCAACTTAATTTTAACGAAACCACCACTGCTGTCTGTTGTAGACAGGGGGGCTATTGACTAACTTTTTCAATAACAGTTGACAACTTAGCATTCGTTGCACACTAAACTTAGTTGTCAACTGACAATTTCATAAAATTGGTATTACGTATCGATTATCTAGAACAAATTGCAATATTACTCACTGTATATTATACTTTTTACAAGATATCGACAATAAGCAGATGAAACTTCAAATTACCAGAACGGTAAAGGCATTGAAAACTCCTAAAGAAATTGAAATATCAACTTCTGAAACACACATAGAAAAATATCTTCAAAGACAGGTATTTTTCTCCATTGAGACATTTTATATCTAGCAGCAGGGTTGGGCAGTATTTCAATTACTTCCATAAAATGTAATTTGTAATTCGTATTTCAAATACCTGACGGCGAAGAAGAAGTTTAGTAAAAGGAATATATATTTTTTTTAGTTTTGATGTTCATAAGCATATAAATAATTTTCATAACATTTTTTTAAAACAAAAAAAAGTAAAAGGAATACAGAAAGTCAATAGAAATATTACAGTAAAATTTACAACGCAACCGAAGTCATTGAGATATAATCTATGTCAGTGACCGAAGTAATGACATCACGTACACACTGACACTGACGTACACACACACACTCTCGCTTGCCGCGATAGCACTACTAGGTAACTCTTGGTTTGGGATTGGATGTGTTCCGTAATACCAAAAATGATGAATGAAAACTTATTTTTTTTTCATTTTTTTTTTATATAATTTGTAACTTGATAATATAAACTATGTTCCTACGGAATCAATATTAGAAATATTGTTGTTTATAATACAGAGAAAACAAAATGAAAACATGCCATTTACGCTACAAAAATATGCAAAATGAAATTCGCTTAAATTTCTTTTTAGATAAGTATTTTAAAAAAAGAAAGATGTAGGAACCTATATAAATATTGCCGTAAGCTGTTGATCCCCGCATTAACGCCGGCGTTCACGCGACATTGTCTTACTATTGTGTCTCTAATTACGCACTCAAAAGGTTAATCCGAATATCATCATAATATGGTGGAAATATGCTCCATCTGCAAATGATTTTGTTATTACGTTTGTATTATGGATAATTCAGCTGTCGCCGTTGCCTTAAGGCTGACGTTTTCGTCTTCGATAATTTGTATTCGGCGTAAGACTAGGTAATATGGATTAAAGATTACAGCCTTCGCTTAGGGGTAAATAAAAAAAATAGTTCAGTTCATTCATTCATTTCATTTCATTCGACATTCATCATTCATGTAAGAATAATAAATTGAAACCAAGTATGTTGTGAAAGAAGAATTATTATGAAACTTCGCAGTTATTCTTTTAACAGTTGTTAACATTTCAGCTAATAAACGTGTAAATTATAAAATTGTGTACTAGAACGAAAACATAATAGTATTTATTACCATATGAACATACACGATGTCTGAATCTTATGGTATTGGATTTTGTTGTTGCCATCTTATTTGTGTATTTTCAGGTATAAATTAAATATATTTACAAATCCTTTAAATTGCAGAATATCTGTTCAAATTTCTGGTAATTGGGAGCGCTGGTACAGGAAAGTCAAGCCTTCTCAATAATTTCATAGGAAACAAATGTAAGTAAAAGCCATAATCACTTAGGATTGTAGAATTGAGTTAATTTATTAGCTTTGAAATTCTTATTAAATGCGTGAACTAATAATCATACTCATATTAGAAAATGAATTATCATGCAAGACATGCATAATATATTAATAAAATAATGTTTTCGTACATGCAATGCTTGTACATTGAAACAACTAGATTTAATTTTGAAGTTACTGCCATTTAAAATCCTACTCCAACACCAAAAATGTGTTAATTCAAAAAGTATTGGTATTCTTCTACATGGCATGTTTTAAGGTTGATGTTAATTTTATAGTTGACGTTAAGTCTAATACTATCTCAACCTCCTTATGGACCAATTTAAACAAACTGGTATTAAATATCATATCAAGCATACTACCTGCTGTTCGATATACTGGTTTTATCATGTAGTGCAGTGAGCTTAGGTGGCCCGACAAAAGTGATATCAAAACTTGTACACAACCAAAATTACCAGGTACTCTTCATTTTGACAGTTCTGATATTAAAGTGGCTTTCATTAGGATTGTGATGGGTCAGATAAACTAGTTCTATGTATTTTCAAAGCAGTGGTACTATGAGTTATTGTTGCCATAGATATAATATTAAAATAGTATTCTGATGTTATCTACTTTAAAGTTTGACTGTAAGAAGTTGCACATGGTAATTTAGTTAACGGTTTTGAATACTGTAATTAGAGACACAATAGAAAGACAAATTAATATGAAACATTTAATTTAATAAATTAATATGATTTATTTGCAGTTACTTTGGTTATACAGAAGTAATTGCAAATTTTTGTTAACTAAGCTAGTTGTGTGTTTAATAATAAGTCTTTGATGTTTGTCTTGTTGTGTTTGTGTGCTGAAAAGGGTTTAAGCATGTATTGTAACATCCCATACTTTATATTTTTGGCAAACTAAAAAAAAAAAAACATTTTGCATAATTATACTTATTCACATGCATCTTGATCATCTTTACCTACAGTAAGTTATTTTCCTCATACTCAAATACAGTTAGTAGTTTTAGTTTCTATCTTTGTGATATTCAAAACATTGACACATCCAAAAAAGGTATGAAATACCTAAATGATAAATGACGTAGGCACTTCAAGGTAAAGTAATTTAACCAAATCTATAATATTTTTAGGGTTCTGTACCTCAAAAGCAAAAAACGGACCCCTTATAGGATCACTTTTTATCTGTCTGTCTGTCAAGACCCTTTATCTCGGGAACGCGTGGAGGTATTAAGTTGAAATTGAAACCAATACTCAAGTTTGCAGTCCCTTGAAGCTGTGAAAAAAATCAACCTTGTAAGTTAACCAAAAAAAAAGCTACGGGCGTTTATGTCGCAAAAAACGTTTATGTCGAACACTCTCAAGAGAATCAAAAGTCATAGGGTACTTCCCGTTTACCAAGAATCCTGAAATTTTGCATAAAGCAAGGTCTTACTAGCACAGGTATAAGAAGAAATATGAAAACAGTTCATTTGGTTACGTCACAAAAAAAAACTTTGCGATTCGGAAAAATCTTCGAGATACATTCTGGAATTGAACTATTTACATAGATAAGTTTGTACGGAACCCTCAGTGCGCGAGTCCGACTCGCACTTGCACGGTTTTTTCTATATGGGTATACTAATTTTTAGGGTTCCGTAGCCAAATGGCAAAAAACGGAACCCTTATAGATTCGTCATGTCTGTCTGTCTGTCTGTCTGTCTGTCTGTCTGTCCGTCTGTCCGTCCGTATGTCACAGCCACTTTTTTCCGAAACTATAAGAGCTATACTGTTGAAACTTTGTAAGTAGATGTATTCTGTGAACCGCATTAAGATTTTCATACAAAAATAGAAAAAAAGCAATAAATTTTGGGGGTCCCCATACTTAGAACTGAAACTCAAAATTTTTTTTTTCATCAAACCCATGCGTGTGGGGTATCTATGGATAGGTCTTCAAAAATGATACTGAGGTTTCTAATATCATTTTTTTCTAAACTGAATAGTTTGCGCGAGAGACACTTCCAAAGTGGTAAAATGTGTGTCCCCCCCCCTCTAACTTCTAAAATAAGAGAATGATAAAACTAAAAAAAATATATGATGTACATTACTATAAAAACTGCCAACGAAAATTGGTTTGAACGAGATCTAGTAAGTAGTTTTTTTTTAATACGTCATAAATCGTAAACCGCAATTTACCTTTTAAGTATGTACGGAACCCTCAGTGTGCGAGTCCGACTCGCACTTGCCCAGTTTTTTTCTGTTGATTTCACTCCATTGTGGATATTTAAGCAGTTTCGTCTCGTCGTACGCCTTGGTTAAGACGGAACGTTGTTATTTTTGTGTCTCAGTTTTTAAATAAGAAAAGTGGCAAAAGTGGACATTGTAGCAATAATATACTGTTAACTTAAAGCCAGTGAAGTTACCTATTGAACTGTGTAATTTTCATAGTGATCGGCTTAACTAATACAGAGTTATATTAAAGTTAAAACTGTGGAAAAAAACTCAAAATTTGAAAAGTTGTGTTAACGAACTGTAACCCTGACCTACGACAACTCGCAGAGCGCTCGATACCTCCCGCGCTTACCGCCCACGTCCCCGTCGTCGCCTGCGCATCATTCATCACTTAGCGCATAGTGATCACAAATTTCGACACCCCATATAAAGATTCCTTGGCGGAGCGGATTAAGTAGCAGCATTAGTGCACGCCGTTGGCGCCGCCGGTTCGATCCTCACATACACCGAAACTTTTTTTAACTTGTTTAAATTTGTCTAGTATTTGTATCAGACATAACCCGCTAAAAATGAATCCTGCTGACATCAATATGTCTCATTCCGACCCCGACTTCAGTACAGCGGTTGAGCCCAGCAAACAAAAAGTGTCTGTACGCAGCAAAGGTAAACCGGAAAGTAAATTTATGCAGGCACTTAATGAGCTATCACTAGAATTTAAAAAGACTCTGACAGAGTGGCGAAAGGAGCTGGATGAACGTATTACTACTATATCGGATAATGTTATAAATATTAAAGGCGAAATTACTAATATTACCGTGGTAACATCGGAAATAAAAAACGAAATTTCTTCCATTCGCTCGGAGCAATCTCGCCTTATGAAACAACTGTCGGAACTAGATGAAAAATATGGGTGCTTATCAAATGACTTAGCTGATGTACAGAGCAACGTTCAATTGCTGTCTGATGAACAAACTGATTTAAAATTGCGCATCAAGAAGAACGAGGATGACACAAAGACCTTATTCAATGATCTCATGTCAAAAATGGATTGTTTAGATCAAAATGCCAGACAATGCAACTTGGAGCTGTGTAACTTACCTGAAAGACGCCATGAAAATCTGCCGTCGATAATGGAAAAAATAGGCTCCAAAATCAATTGTAATATAAATATGAAGGATATTATTTCGATACATCGGGTTCCTCATGCACACCAAAGTAATAATAAACCAAAAAACATTGTCGTAAAATTAGCCTCACGTATATTGCGTGACAATGTTCTCAGCGCCTTCCGTTTATGTAAGGGACTGACGTCCGATCAACTGGATATTGCAGGAACATCGTCTCGTATATATATGCATGAACATATCACGTTGAGAAGAAAACATTTATTTCGTGAATGTAAAAACGTCGCTGCAACACACAATTACAAATTTGTGTGGGTTAAGCACGGCACCATACTCGTCCGTGAGAAAGAACAATCGAAATCGTTTGCCATTCGGTCACACCATGATCTCAGTAAAATCAAACCTGGGTCTGCTACAACCAGAGATGGCACTAGTGTCGAATCTACCAATATGGATGAATAAAGAACTCTATAATATAGTATCTATGTGTATTTCCGTTATGTATTTCATTACTTTATCCATGTTCGGCGCCGACAAAGTGGATATATCTTTGCAGATTTGCTTGTCTTACGGATATTATGTCTTATGTATTGTATGTGTTGCAGTTGTTGGGTACGTTGTCCTTGTTATTTCAGTAACTTGTATTTGCTTTTCTTATTTATGTGATATATATGTGTTATTCTATGTAAAAGAGAGCGTTAGTAACTTAATTTTATTGTTATTGGTAATCATTTTAATGATGCTTGACTTCAAATCGTACATCTTTAGATCTTTTTTTTGTCATTATGTTTTTACACTTGGTCATACTAATATATTAATACTGTTTCGAACGTATACACAGAACAATGGGTGATAAATTAACAATATATTATCAAAACTGTAGGGGGCTTCGCACTAAACTGCATGTTCTATTCATGAATATCTTGTCTAATTGCTACGACTTCATAATACTTACGGAAACTTGGCTAACGCCAGAAATACTCGATCCCGAGTTTATTGATCAGCGGTACTCCGTTTATAGATCCGATCGTGATCGCAAAGCTACTCTAAAGAAGGATGGTGGTGGCACTCTTATAGCGATTCTGAAGGGACTGGGATCTAGTATATTTGAATGCACTACGTTGTTGAACAAATACATCGAACATGTTATTTTACGGGTGCCGAGTGCGACGAAAGGAAAATACGACATTATATATTCAGCATATATTCCACCTAAAACACCAGAAAGTGTCTATGTTGCATATTTTGAGGCTTTGCAAGAAGTGGTTGGGAATGGAAGTGTTCAAAATTTCTATCTTTTTGGTGATTACAATCTCCCTGACATAGTTTGGCTAGCTACCAGTAATGGAAGTTCTACTATACAACCATTAAATGGCAATATTTCTCCCATTAGCAGACATTTAAATGTATTTATGTCCGCCCTCAACGCTTACCAATATAATAATGTAAAAAATTCGACTGGGAAGATTTTGGATTTGGTAATCAGTAACAATGACTGCTCTGTTGTAACACCCACTGACTTACTATTGACTTCGGACCCTTATCACCCACCCTTAAGTGTAATGGTTTCTTTTACATTTAGTAAACGAGTCATGACACGTAAATCTGGACAGAGGTACAATTATTATAAGGCGAATTACGGAGAAATAAATGGTGACTTAGAGAAAATTAACTGGGATGAATTATTGCATGGACAATCTGCAGAGGAAGCGGTTAATACATTTTATGAAGTTGTTTTCAGAGTTATCAAAGCTCATGTCCCCTTTACATCGGTCAAGTCTTCCAAATATCCGGCCTGGTTTTCACCTTCTTTGATACATATATTTAAAAATAAAACTAAAGCTTGGTATAAATGGAAGGTATATCATAAAGAGCAGTGGTGGCCGAGTGGTAACGGCCCCGACTTATGAGTAGTAGGTTGCGGGTTCAAACCCAGGCAGGCGCATTACTTTGTGTAATTTATTTCATCACCACTGCTCTCAAAACGGTGAAGGAAAACATCGTGAGGAAACCGGCATGTCCTAGAATCAAAAATTCGAAGACATGTGACATTCACCAACCCGCACTGGGCCCGCGTGGTGGATTACGGCCCATTCCCTCTCCTAGAGAGGAGGCCTGAGTCCCAACAGTGGGAACATTATAAGGCCGACTATGCTACTATGCTATATCATAACCTATCAGATTATGAACAATTTTCACTATTTAGGTCGAGATTTCAGACCGAATCTAAAACTTGTTATTCCCTATACATAAAGTCAGTTGAAGATAGCATAAAAGTAAACACTAAATATTTCTGGACTTTTGTATCCAACCGTAAATCCACAGCCTCCATTCCCTCAACTATGCATTACGAGGGACAATCATCTAAAAATCCAGAAGAGGTTTGTAATCTCTTTTTAAACTTCTTCCATTCGGTTTATGAGCCTTCCTCTCTCAGCAACAATGTGCAACACCAGACCTTCAACGATGCTATGAATAGTTGTCTGGTTAGCCATCTTGAGCTCAGTCTTGATCAGGTACACAGTTCCTTGAAATCTTTAGATTGTTCCAAAGGCCCTGGACCTGATGGCATACCGCCACTCTTCCTTAAGAATACCGCCGATACTTTAAGTCTCCCTCTGTATATTATTTATAATAGATGTTTGAGCGAGGGAACTTTCCCCGAAATATGGAAACGAGCCAATATTACCCCTGTTCATAAATCTGGCCCAAAACACGAGGTTGAGAACTACCGGCCTATTTCTATTTTGTCGTTCTTGTCAAAACTTTTTGAGAGGCTTGTTCACAATCAGCTATATCCGATTATTCATAACCAGATTATTAAGCAACAACATGGGTTCGTCAAGAAAAGATCAACTACTACTAATTTGGTTGAATACATGGATTATTTATTCAATAATTTAGATAGGCGTGTACAGGTGGACTCTATATACACTGATTTCCGTAAAGCTTTTGACAAGGTCGATCATTAATTACTTTTGGGGAAAATAGCATTTAACGGCATTCGTGGAAATTTGTTTCGGTGGTTTTCATCTTATGTTTCAAATAGAACACAAAAAGTGGTAGTTAATGGTTACCACTCTAACTCCATAACGGTTTCATCAGGAGTGCCTCAAGGCTCAATACTTGTCCCGTTGTTATTTATTATATTTATCAATGATATTGACATGTGCTTCCTTAATTCCAATTTCCTACTTTACGCGGATGACCTTAAAATCTTCAGACCAATCAAAACTATGTTTGACTGTGAACTACTTCAACAAGACCTCAATCGTCTTGCAGATTATTGCACTAAAAACAAACTTCAACTAAGTATTCCGAAATGTTGTTGTATTAGTTTCACAAAAAATATAAATATATTCAAATATCCCTATGCAATACACAGTGAAACTCTGAAGAGGGAGAGTTTGATTCGTGATCTGGGCATATTACTCGACGATAAACTGCATTTGGAAGCGCATGTTAATAAAATTGTCAGTAGTGCTTATCGTATGTACGGCTTTGTGCTGAGATCAGCCACAGAATTTAAGCACCCTAGTACGTATTTATACCTCTACAAATCTTTAATTAGGTCTCAACTAGAATATGCAGTGCCCGTGTGGAACCCCTTCTACAGCAAATATATTGAGTGTATAGAATGTATACAACGTAAATTTTTGAAGTCTGTGCATTATCGTTGTTTTAAAAGTTGTTATCTCTCTTACAGTGAATTGCTTAAAAAATTTAACCTGCTCTCTTTGAATGCAAGGCGTACTTTTCTTGAAACTACATTTCTGTATGACTTATGTAATAACTGGTATGATTGTTTAAATATTATTAACAAGTTGTGCTATATAGTGCCCAGAACATGCCAGGGACGCGAGGTGCGCGCACGGTCTGTATTTGCCACTACTATCAGTCGAACAAACGCTGGCTTGCGTGCTCCTCTTCATCGCCTTACGAGCAATTTTAATAAAAATTTCAGCGATCTAGATTTGTTTTCTGAACCTAAAAGGAAATTCAAAATAACTTTACTCAACTTGTTAAAAAATCAGTGTAATAATTAATAATAAGCCAGCTCTATTGTTTGTGAACCTCATTGTAATCATTTAAAAAAACTTTTCTCATTCCTATAAAAAAAAAAAATTACAGCTCTTGTCAAACCAAGTGTCTCACGTTTTTATATGTGGAGAACGTTGTTGATATCACATGTGTAAAACTATTTCTAAGCCTTTTTTCTGTAATTCCCTATGTGTTATTGTTTGTTTTCCCAATAAATAAAATAAAATAAAATTTCACGCTTTAAATCACAAAATTGGTTTATTTAGAATACATTTCAAGTTAACACTTAAAAAAAAAATTTGCCTCTAATTAAAATTTTTCAACCAAAAGTGAAATTTTCCCGAAAAATTTCAATGGTTGAAAAATTTGATGGAATTTGCCCATCTCTAGTAAGAGCGAACTGATAACCCCAATAACACCAAATTTGAACATAATTATGTACCTAATTCGTGAAAAAAAAATAGGGTTTATCAGCGTGAACTTTATACATATATGCGATACGCTTATAGAACATACTGGTGTCATGTTACGTTATGAAATGGTGTTAACAATAAACAGACATGTAATTGCAGCAATCTCAGAAGATTTGCTATTATTTATTGATTTGTTCCATCGTTTATCTCCAAAGTGGTTCATCAGATTTTCACCAAGTTTAAATGGAATCACTGGGTACAAACACTCTTCTAAACACAAAAGAATTCTCAAGATCGATCCATAAACAAAAAATATATGCACTAATTGATAACCCTAATATCATGGAATTTGTACAAAATAGAGAATATTATGCAATATGCATACAACTTTTTTTAGTTGCTTTATCATTTTTAGCTTTAACAAACAAATATGAATGAATTTATGATATAATTATCTTCATCAACAACGAAGTGATAAAGCTTCAAAGCTGCTGATAAGAAAGAGAAGTCCGACGTGGTTTTTGACGTCAAACTTTATGCCCATACGGCCGCCTTAGAAAATGGCGTTTTGACGAGAGAGACAGATATATTTATTTAGAAATGTTATATCTCTATAATTTTGATATTGTTTTCACTGTTACTATTTTTATATATTTAATAGCTGACGCGGCAAACGTTGTTCTGCCATATAGATTATCAAAGAACAATTGTGATAAAAAATGGGCGAGGGGAGGGGTGTGGGTAGGAGGGTGAAAAGACTTAACGAATAACGACTTATTTTCAAACCTAACAAATATACAAAAAAATCATAGAAATCGGTTTATGCATTTCGGAGCAGTTCGATTACAAACACTATGACACGAGATTTTTATATGTTAGATTGATAAACTGGTATTTTTAGGGTTCCGTACCTCAAAAGGAAAAAACGGAACCCTTTATAGGATCACTTTGTTTTCCGTCTGTCTGTCTGTCAAGACCCTTTATCTCGTGAACGCGTGGAGGTATCGAGTTGAAATTAAAACCATATACTCAAGTCTGCGGTCCCTAGAAGCTGTGAAAAAAAAAAACTACGGCCGTTTATGTCGCAAAAAAAGTTTATGTCGACACTCTCAAGATAGTTTCTTGACAGAGTAATCGTATTTTTTTCGGACACACAAGTCAGAGTTATTGATTTCATACAGCGACATTAAGCGAGGCGGTTCAATATTTTCACGTACTGCTGGCCGTAAAGTTTTAGTGTTTGCTATGGATTTCTTTGACTTTTTTGTTGGCTTGATCTCTTGGCTTCCTCGAAACTGAGTTCAAACTCTGTACGACCAATGAAAATATAACATAAAGTCAAAGTCAAAGTATTTTATTTGTTTAACATAGGTAATATGGTACATGGTATAAAATTTTCGTTGTATCACTATGTTTTGCCTTGCAAGGCGTACAAATTAGGCGTAAAAGACTACAAACTAAATAAAACTGTTTTAAACAATAGTAACGTCGTAAACAATAAGAATAATAAGTGGATCGGCCATTTATTATTTTATGCTTCTATCATCTAAAAACTCATTGATAGAATAGTAGTAAGCCTTTTCAATCAAGAATTTTTTAAGTTGCGATTTAAAATTGTTTATGCTGAACATGCTTTTTAGAGTTTTTGGTAGTTTATTGTAAATCTTTGGACCCATGCCGAGACAACTCTTTGAGAAAAGTGCAGTATTGTGTTTTTTTGATTTTAGTGTGCTTTGGTGACGTCTAGTATTAAGTTTTTCAAATTTAGACAGATTCTCCTTAATAAATATTGAAATTTCATAAATATAGAGGGATGGAAGCGTAAGTATTTTTAAACTAACGAAAAATGGTTTGCAACTTTCGGTGGTTTTTAACAAACATATGGCTCGAAGACATTGTTTTTGGGCCTTAAATGCCATTTCTCTATTGGTAGAGTTGCCCCAAAATATTATGCCGTAACGAAGAGTTGTGGTGACATATGCATGATATGCAGTAAGGACAGTATTACGATTTGCAACCTTATTCAAATTGTGTAAAGCATAACAAAATTGATGAATTTTTTTTATCATAGTCTCTATGTGTGTATTCCATGTCATGTTTTCGTCTAGCCAAATACCTAGAAATTTGGTTCGTTCCGTTTTAATAATCTTATTTTGGTCATAATTAATGTCAAGAGTTTTAGGATTAGTTCTTTGTTTAAATGTCATTATTTGAGTTTTTTTAAAATTAATTTGTAAATTATTATTATTTAGCCACTGAATTATTAGACTTAAGCTACTGTTTATGTCATTTTCATATGAGTCACTATTTTTACCAGAAAATACTATAGTACAGTCATCAGCAAATAGGGTCATAGGATGTGGTATGGTTTTCGGAAGGTCATTTATATAGCATAAAAATAAGAGAGGGCCAAGCACACTTCCCTGAGGTACACCATAGTAAATTTGTCTCTCTCTCGATTGGTAATTAATTTCAGTTTTAGTTTGAACATCGACTGCTGAAATACTAGTTACCTGTTTTCTGCCAGTAAGGTATGACTTTATTAAGTCTAAAACTTTGCCTCTAATGCCATATTTATATAGCTTATTTAGAAGGATTCCATGGTCAACAAAATCAAAAGCCTTAGTCATATCCATAAATAAGGCTGTTACAGGTATTTTTTGGTCCATATTTGTAACTATTTCATTGATCAATTCATAAATGGCCATGTTTATGTTTTTACACTTTCTAAAACCATACTGCTCTTTGGTTAAAATGCCATGTTTTTCAAGAAACATGTATATACTGTTATAAATAACCTTTTCAATTATTTTGGAAAATATTGAAAGAAGAGCAATGGGTCTGTAGTTTTGTATATTTTGAGGATCATCTTTTTTATGTAGTGGTTTTATTACGGACAGTTTTAAGTCTTCGGGAAAAACACCATGTTCTATACATAGGTTAGTAATAAAACTAAAAACCGGTGAAATTTCAACAGCTACGCTTTTTATTATTTTAGTCTCAATGTCGTCAAAGCCAGAGCTATTCGTATTTTTCAGAGTCATAATTATTTTATAAATGTCAATTGGTGCTGTGGGTGATAGGAATAATGAATTCATGTTTGAATTTGTTAATGTTAGTTTATGGTCAGAATTGTTTGTTGGCTGTATTTGGTCAATAAAATGATTATTAAATAGTTCTACAATGTCAGTTGGATTTGTTACGTATTTATTGTCAATAAGGAGTTTATAAGGACTGTTCCTTGGAATGTTATTTTTTGATGAGTTTATAACCCTCCAGGTTGCTTTAGTTTTATTTACAGCGTTATTGATAAAATGGCTATTTTGCGATTTTTGGGTCAATTTGATAATTTTTTTTAAACGTTTGGAATAGGAATGATATCTTTGTTTATTGACTACATTTGGATGCCGCCTGAAGGTCCATAGCATCTCACGTTTACATTTAGAGCACAGTTTAATGCCTTTTGTGATCCATTTTTGTGGTTTAGTAGTTACATTTTTTATTTTCTTTAAAGGGAAACACAGATCGTAAAATAATTTGAATAAGTTATGAAATTCTTTAAATGCATTGTTTGGATCTTTGCAGCTATAAACACTATTAAAACTAAGACTTTGGAGAGCCTCTTTAAATTTTTTGATATTTTTGATACATATTACTATATAGATGTCTAGAGTGTCATCCACCAAAACTATGGACGTGAGATGTCTGTGAGACAGCTATCGAGCTTGCAATTTCACATTGCGCGAGATTAGATAGATTATGGCACAACACCTCGGACTATCGAGATACCGCATTTTCGAAATTGGAAGCCCTATAAAAGACTATATTATGATAAATATAGCAAAGTGGTCGAAACCATTACCTAGATCTCTTTTTTTTAAACAACAAAACTGCGTCATACTAAATCTTCAAGCTCTAAAAAAGAATCAATAACACTCAGACATTGAAATCTTGCCACACTGTTATGCTCATTTATGAAAATATGTTATTATTATTATATTTTTTTCTATTTTTACAGTTAAGGAAGATAGATGTCACACAATTGGAGTTGAGTTTGGGTCTAAAATTGTAAACATAGGCGGAAAGTCTACTAAACTACAGATATGGGACACTGCAGGACAAGAAAGATTTCGTTCAGTCACCCGTTCATATTACCGTGGGGCAGCTGGAGCCCTGCTAGTGTACGACATTACGTCTCGGGATTCTTTTAATGCACTCTCAAATTGGCTTCGAGATGCCAGAACTCTAGCAAGCCCTAATATAGTAATCTTACTAGTGGGAAACAAAAAGGATATGGAAGAATCAAGAGAAGTCACATTCACAGAAGCTAGTCAATTCGCCCAAGAAAATGGTAGGCACAGCTCAATAGCCCAATAGCCCGGTTTTTAACAATTTAACACCTTTTTTATCTCTAACGTACGTTTTTTTTTTTTCAGAACTCATGTTTCTCGAGACCAGTGCTAAAACAGGAGAAAATGTAGAAGAAGCTTTCTTAAAATGTTCGAAAACCATTTTGGCTAAAATTGAAACCGGAGAATTAGACCCAGAGAGGATAGGTTCTGGCATTCAATATGGCACTGGCACTTCAAAAAGACTTAGCACGCCCAAGAAACCTGCACGAAGTCCCTCTGATTGTGCCTGCCATGTATAAAATCTATGTATCTTTGGTAATATAGAATGCATGATCTGCAGGCAGATAATGTTTCACCTACCTATGTTTTATTTAAGGTCTCACTTTATGATGCTATTATTGTATAAGTATCTATGTAAGTATCAAAAGTATATGAAGGCAATTTAATTGTACTCCATTTAAAAGATATGGAAACGAAATGATCTGATTACTGATTAGTTATTATGTATAGCATACAATTAACAATGTGATTTTAAATTATTAATAGCATCCTAACACATCTAATTATTATGTTATTTCACTGCACACGTCATCTTGTCTATCAGATTAAGATATACTGAGATGAGATAAACTAGTTATAATCTCAGTTTTGGATTTTATTTAAAACCTTTTGGATCCTTAATATTAAAACGAGCGGTTTAGTGCTAAACTGCCTACATCGAACGGGTAGATTTATGGTAATGATATTGTTGCGTAAAATATCGGACACTCTTTGACATTCAAAATTTGAGTTTACCAATATTACTAAAACAATAAACGTGCCGCATTTCGCTCCTTTTTAACCGACTTCAAAAAGAAGGAGGTTCTATGTTTGGTTGTATGTATTTTTTTATGTATGTTCACCGATTTCTCTGTCAATTGTGGACCGATTTTGAAAATTATTTTTTTGATTGAAAGGTTATGCTTCCAAGTTGATCTGTTAAGAACTGTCGTAACAAGTAAAATTGCTTTGTTTATACGTGTAGTCGATGACTGACTGAAAGAAGAGGGGGGAGATATATCGAACTGATCTGATTATGAAGCTGGAAGTTAGGTACCGGAATTCTGTAATAATTTAATGTAACCTAACCGTTGTTATGAGATGCACTCTGGCTATAAGGTATTTAAGTTTGGCTGAGGAGTACCTATTTTTTATCGGTGGTACCATAACTAAAAAGTGTAAAATAAAAAACTTAAATAAAATAATAATACAACCGACTTCAATGTAAAAAAAACCGGGCAAGTGTGAGTCGGACTCGTGCACTAAGGGTTCCGTACAAAGTTACCTATAAACAGTTAAATTCCCGAATTAAGTTAAGAAGATTTTTCCGAATCGCAAAACAGTTTTTAGATTTTTTCCTATACTTGGGCTATAAGACCTTGCTTCATGCCAAATTTCAAGATTCTATGTCAACGGGAAGTACCCTATGAATTTTGATTCCCTTGAGAGTGTCGAAATATCCGTTTTTAACGACATAAACAGCCGTATCTTTTTTTAGTTTACTTTTTTCACAGCTTCAAGGGATGGCAGACCTGAGTATATGGTTTAAATTTCAACTCGATACCTCCACTTGTTCCCGAGATAAAGGGTCTTGACAGACAGACATACGGACGGACAACAAAGTGATCCTATAAAGATTCCGTTTTTTCCTTGGTGGAACCCTAAAAACAATAAAAAGTGCAAAATAACTTTAATTTCTGAAGTTGGTGTGTTAATTAACGAAGAGACAAAACTATTATAGAAACACCGACTTCCGAAATTGAAGCTATTTGGCACTGTTTCAGTGTAGTTTTGTTGTCCGTCTGTCTGTCTGTCTGTGAAGACCCTTTATCTCGGGAACGCGTGGAAGTATCGAGTTGAAATTAAAACCATATAAGTACTCAGGTTAGGTCTGCGGCTGAAGCTGTGAAAAATTCAAACTTCTGAGTTGACAAAAAAAAAAAAGATACGGCTGTTTATGTCGCAAAAAAACGTATTTCGACATTCGCAAGGGAATCAAAATTTATAGAATAGGTACTTCCCGTTGATCTAGAATCCTGAAATTTGGCATGAAGCAAGGTCTTATAGCCCAAGTATAGGAAAAAATCTGAAAACTATTTTACGATTCGGAAAAATCTTCTTAATTTAATTTGGGAATTGAACTGTTTTCATAAGTAACTTTGTACGGAACCCTCAGTGCGCGAGTCTGACTCACACTTGCCCGGTTTTTTTACCCGACTGCAAGAAGGGTTAGGTATGTTTTTCGCGCGTATCTTGTATGTATGTATGAATGTATGTATGTAATATTCTTTATTACCTCATCTTTCAAACCCCTGAACGGATTTACCGGATAACCCAAGTGTTCTTAGATAGGTGACGTTAAAAAAAACCAACTTACGACTGTGAGATGCCATAATTTAGGGTAAAAAAAAAATTTTTTTTTGCATACTGCTATATGGGCATAAAATTAAAGGGCTCATCATGAGGATTTCAAAATGGTATATCATGACCATAATAAAAATAAATACAATAGGCAATATGTTATTTATTATCTACTAGCTGTTACTCGCGACTTTGTTACTCCCATTTTTATATCCCCCTGGGAATTAAGTCCCGTTACCGCGGAAAAATGAAATGTAGCCCAAATTACTCCTTGTAACATCAACGACGAATTTCGGACGACGTGAAATGTGTAGCTCGCAGTCCGACCGTCCGGCTGTTGTCCGGACCGAGCCCAAATCGTCGATAGCGCATCGTGTACTGCGCGTTCCTCAAAGAGATGTCAGCAAAACCGTAGGGACCAGCAGGGCCGATGCCTACTAAGGCCATGGGAAGACTTCTGAATAGGCAACCCGTGGTCCTGGAACGCAAAGGGCAACTGAAGGAATTTAGGTGTGGTTTTACTCAGTAAAAGTAAGTCTGGCACGCTCTTCCTCTCCGCCCTAGAGCGAGAGAATCCATTAGATGATTACCCACATAAATAAAGCTTTCTGTCAGTGAAAGTCCAGCCGTTTCTAAAATTTTTTCTCCCCTGGGAATCAGGATTTCCCCTCGACCACTGGAATTAAGTCCCGTTCCCGCGAGAATATAAAAAGTAGTTTATGGTACTCATTATAATATTATCTATATCCCAATGAAAGTTCCGTCAAAAAGAAGCCCAAGTTACTCCTTGTAAAATCAGCTATCCGTCAGTGAAAGTCGTTCTAAGTCGGGTCCAGCCGTTTCGAAGATGTCCAATATCCCCGGGAATTAAGATGAACTACCTCCCGCGAGAATCAAGATGTCCCCGCCCTCGAGAAATAAGTCCCGTCCCGCAGAAATATAAAAATTAGTTTTTTTTTTTAATTGATCAATTTACGAAGAGGTATTTATTTAACAGAAACTTAAATCTAATCTTAACGTAATTAAAACTAACTTACAAAATAAAAATAAAAGCCTTAAAGTACTAAAAAAGAATCTAAAGTACGGCGTCGAAAAACTTCTCCACGTCGACTGGTAATGTACCCAAAAGACTGGCGGCATTGCCACGCTGAATGGCAATGCTTATCCTTTGTCCGATGTAAAATTAGATTAAGTTACTCATTATAACATTAGCTATATCCCAATAAAAAGTAGCCTAAGTAACTGCTTGTTACGTTTGCTATCCGTCCGTGAATGTCCTGTCAAAATCGGTCTAGCCGTTTCGGATTTTAGCCGGAACAAACCGATAACTAATCAAAAATTTCAATGTTCACGTTTTTGTTATAGTTATCGAATACACTTTGATATACATTTAGTAAACAAATGTTTTTTTGAAAATACAAACAGACACTTCAATTTTATTAAGATACAAATAAGCGAGGCGGATGACAAGGTAGGTTTGTGGACATTTAAGTGATAAATATACGTCTAAAATAGAGTGAATAAATAGTGATATTAGATTATAATAACTAAAAAAGTGTAAAATAAAAGTGTGTGGGGAGCAGTGGTGGCCGAGTGGTAACGGCCCCGACTTAAGAGTTGTAGGTCGCGGGTTCAAACCCAGCCACGCGCATTACTTTGTGTAATTTATTTCATCACCACTGCTCTCAAAACGGTGAAGGAAAACATCGTGAGGAAACCGGCATGTCCTAGAGCCAAAAATTCGAAGACATGTGACATTCACCTATCCGCACTGGGCCCGCGTGATGGATTACGGCCCATTCCCTCTCCTAGAGAGGAGGCCTGAGTCCCAGCAGTGGGAACATTAAAAGGCTGATTATGCTATTATTTATGCTATGTAAACTAAAAAAATAAATTTAAAAAATTAAAAACCCGACTACGAAAAAAATAACTTTAGTCGGGAATATTATATGGAATGATTATAGTCCACATTATTTTAATGGGTCCCGACTGTTGCAGTTTTGTTTTAATTAAATTGGTTTCTACGGTACTGGACTGACCTTTTTTTTTCAGTTTTTATTTAGTTATTTTTTTCGCAGTCGGGTTTTTATTTTTTATTATTATATTTTTACATTGAAGTCGGTTGTATTTTTTTTATTGTAAAAAGTTTTTTATTTTACACTTTTTAATTATGGTTCACTATGAAAAGGATAGGCTGCTGGATCTTATTATGTGACTTAATTTCTTATAGATCTCGTATAAGCGTACCTACCTATAAGCATTGTCTTGGTCGGAACAAAACTAAGTAAATCCGATAATTCGAAATTTCAGTAACGGAAAAGCCTATCGGGGGCTCCAAGGGTCAAAATCAATCTCAAGAAACTTAGATGAATAAACGAAGCGAGCCCGCAAATTCTAGGCCCATGCTCGAGCGAATAATATACAGGGTGTCCAGTAAATAGCACGACATACTGCAGGGGGTGATAGCTAGGGTCACTACCTATCAATACAACACAATATATGTTCAGCAAAATCTATTACAGTTTTACAAAATTTTCCGAAATACCGAAAAATCTCTACCTTGAAACAGATTTTTAAGCATCTCGTAATGAAAAAATCCTTTTCTAGTACTTTTTTTTTTACATCAAATTATTCGTGAATAGTTACTTTACTCATTGATAAGTCTTTTTTCTATCAAAGACAAGAATGTTTTCAAGAAATACTATTTTTTGTTTAAATTTGCACAGAACTATTTTCTTATCACTTAAGTTTAACCTACAGTGGTGAAAAAAAAATGTATGTGGCAGTTTTGTACAACAAACTTAAAAAATAGCTTGTTTAATGGTGATTTTGGAAAGATACAATACTAGTACATTTTCATTTTAAAAAATACGAAAAATAAGCTATTTTAGTTAATAAGAGCATTTTATTTTAAATGCAAGTAATGTGACTGAATTCGAATCGTTGTAATCGCCCTAACCGAAGTTGTCGGGTCTTGTTCTCGTTCCTGAAGCACTATGTCTTCGTCAACAACTTGAGGCCGTCCACCGCCACGTTGACCAGGGAGTCTGCCTTCCATGTAGGAGTTATGCACTCTGGTAAACATTTCATGGTGTGGATGTCTCCTATCGGGAAACCTTTCCCTGTAGAGGGTGGCAGCAGCTCGGGAACTTTGGCCAGCTTCTCCGTAAATAAGGTGTATCTCAGCATACTCTCGCTGCGTACAACCAGGAAAAACGCGGCGGTTGGCCATGTTATAAAACACAAAAGTCCAGATGGTCGCCAAGTCGTCGTAGTGATCACAATAAAAAATCCAAATCGTAAGGCAAACAAAGTCAGGGGTCCAAGGCACAAAACAGTCGTCAGTACGAAACAATAATTTGTGAACACAGAGATGCGTTGCGCACGGTTTAAGGTAGCGTACTGACAAGTGTCGCAAATAAGGTTGACAGTGAGACACAAAATCACAATGCAAGAAAGAGCGGGATAGCACATGCGCTTCTTTTGTTAGACAGTAACCGGTCGGTCGGGTCGGGTCGGTCGGCGAGCAGGTAAAAAAAACCTTTAGTCATTACGCGTGCATGTCGCATTTTACGTGTCACAACTAGTTTTATAATAATTCGCGTAAATGAGCAGCTATTACTTATTCTCATAGTGGTTTTTGTCAAAATTACGTTAATTACATTTTCAACAAAATCAGTTTCTCTGGAACTAAAATAGCATTTTTTGTATTTTTTTAATGAAAATCCACTAGTATTGTATCTTGGCTAAATCACCATTAAACAGGCTATCTTTTAAGTTTGTTGTACAAAACTACCACATACATTTTTTTTTCACCACTGTAGGTTAAAGTTATGCGAAAAGAAAATCGTTCTGTGAAAATTTTATTTTTTATAAAACTTTCTTGTTTTTGATAAAAAAGAAACTTATAATGTAACCTATTCACGAATAATTTGATGTAAAAAAAGCTTTAGAAAAGGATTTTTTCATTACGAGATGCTTAAAAATCTGTTTTAAGGTAGAGATTTTTCGATATTTCGGAAAATTTTGTAAAACTGTAAATCCGTAAGATTTTGCTGAATATATATTGTGTTGTATTGATAGGTAGTGACCCAAGCTATCACCCCCTGCAGTATGTCGTGCTATTTACTGGACACCCTGTATAACGTTATAAGTTTTTCTTTTGATCTATCATACGAAACGTGTAAAAACGCGGAAATTCATGCGGAAATACGAGGGTTAGTCAAAAAAATCGCGAAATGGCAGGGAAAACAAAGGATAAATAACCGACCTCTTTATATTATATTCTTTATTGTACACAACTCCCCAACCTCTAAGACCATTATCAAAAGTCTTTCTGTATTCCAAAAGAAAGTGGCCAAGATTTTGTTAGCCGATTGATTTGCAAAGACCAAAACTTCTTAGGGGGCGCCGTTTCTTTTTTGTATCACAGCATTGACTCCGGTTTTGACTCGGCTTATAGTGATGAACCCAAGTCTCTCATGTCTTCAATGAATTCTGTTATAATTTTCTTTCTTGTTCTTGTTATTGACATCCAAAAACTAGCATAAATACTCGACATGCTGCTGCTTTTGAGCAAGACCTAGTTAATTTTTTCTTCACGCCTCTTCCCATTCTGCATATCTCCATTCCGCAAACTTTCTATATATATACTTTTTAGCGTAATGAAAATTTAGGATTAAAATTTGGCATCGTTTATTGACACTTTACATACATTAACGTAGGTATACAAAAAACTTACCAAAAAAAATAACCGACTTCACTAAAAGAAACACTAAAAGGATCAAACTTTAATTTCGGAAGTCTGTGGTATCGTTTGTTTCTTTTTTAACACCGACTTCCGAAATTTAAGTTATTTTGATCCTTGTAGTGTTTTTTTTAATGCATAGCATAGCATAGTCGGCCTTATAATGTTCCTACTGTTGGGACTCAGGCCTCCTCTCTAGGAGAGGGAATGGGCCGTAATCCACCACGCGGGCCCAGTGCGGGTTGGTGGATGTCACATGTCTTCGAATTTTTGGTTCTAGGACATGCCGGTTTCCTCACGATGTTTTCCTTCACCGTTTTGAGAGCAGTGGTGATGAAATAAATTACACAAAGTAATGCGCCTGGCTGGGTTTGAACCCGCGACCTACAACTCGTAAGTCGGGGCCGTTACCACTCGGCCACCACTGCTCTTTTTTTAATGAAGTCGGTTATTTTTTTTTGTAAAAAGTTTTTATATCACACTTTTTAGTTGCGATACACTTATAGCCAGACTGCCTATTTCTCATGACAATTCGAATTGACCCAAACACTGCTAGGTTACATTGTTTTATTATGAAGTTCCTGTATTTACCTTCTACCTTCCGGCTGCATCATCAGATCAATTCGTTAATACCTTATAGCCAAAGTGCATCTCATGACAATTCTAATAAGCCCAAACACGGCTAGGATACATTGATTAATTACGGAGTTCCAGTGTCTACCTTCCGGCTCCATCATCATCATCGGATCACTTTGATTATACCATTTTCAACGTAACTATTCAGAACCATTCATTTATTTGTATTATCATAGTCGCTTAACTATCTTCATTGTGATATCTATGTAAGTATGAAGTTCCGTTGAGCTTAAGTTCTCGATGAAAATACCAAAATCACTATATAGTTGCCTATAATATTTGATTCATGAGGAATCGAGGGAACTCCCTCGATTCCTCATATACATACGTTTGACAGATACATACGTTTGCCTGAGACAAATGGTTCAGTTAGGTAGGTCTTTGAGCTTTTAGGCAGGTTAATCATCGAATCCGATTCGGTTGGGGCAGAGCGTTCGGGATGCTGCGCGGTATCTTCTATTCTGACATACCACAGTGTCTCAAGATAAAAGTTATGACACAAAATAAATAGGTAGTTATGACCAGTGCTTGTTGCCCGTGATGGCTCTGGAACGTGATAGCTCACAATGCGCTTCACCAGAAAGCTTAGTAACCCAAAGGGCATATCGACCGAATCGAAGGGGCGTCGTTACCTCTTAAAAGACCACTCCGGAACCGCCTCTGTGCAACGCCTGTTAGGGCACATCAGTACAACGGTCTCCCCTGAGCCTCATTGTGCACGGCAGCACGTGATCACTGTGCCACCGTCTTCCTTGGAATCACTCGATGGGCGAAAAGAGTCCCCGCTCTTAGCGCCCGTGGTTCCAAAGTCCCACCTGCAATGGATGATAATGATGATAAGACCGTAATTGTCCAGTTACAGTCTTACAGAAGGAGGCAACTTCCTTCCAGTTTTCTGGCTCTGCCTGCATATCTCTCACTACTGCCGGTAGAGACAGATCCTACCCGATCCTGGCGACTAGGACTCGTCGCTCAGTGGCCCACGCTGGACACTCTTCATGCCTCCGCAATGGTGGCAATTTGCCGTGGCCTCTCGCCCAATTCTATTTAGGTACTCACCGAAGCAACAGTGCCCGGTCAACACCTGACTGAGTCTGTCGGAGAGGCGCTCCGTTCTTTTCAGCTAGACTTCAAAAGTGTGGTAGGACGGCTTCCACTGCTCATGCTCTCCCAACACGGGGTACCAGGCCCTCCAAGTGCTCTTCGAAGCCTCACCGACCGTCCAGAGTTAGGCCAAGATACTGTATATATTGACCCACCTGGACTTGCGCATCTCCAACTGTCACTGATGAGCTGGATGGGTCTCTGGTCGGCGGCAGTTTGTAAAACCAGAGTGCCTCAGTTTTATGACGCGCTATCTCCAAACCCAGCTCACGGATCGAAGCCACGACTCTTACTACACTAAACTCAGAAAGCTGAATGTGGTTTCTTCGAATGTGGACCCACCGACCAACACCAGGGTATCGTCTACAAATGATATTTACGCCTATGGGAGGTAGACACGCAGGACCACATCGTATGCAAGGTCTCACAAGAGGGCCTAAAACCGACCCCTGTGGAACCCCACACGTTATCTCCGATGAACGCTACCGTCCCAACTCTCATATCGAATGTGCCTGTCGCGTAACTAATCCGCCTCACACTGCCCTACCGTGGATAAGCCTATTCTTTCATCTTTAAGTTTTATTTCCCTGTACTTCCATGGGAAAGTCGGAAATAGGCTTTTTACAGTTTTCAACGACGGTAAATGATTTTGCTAAAATCATATTCAGAATACTTCGATAAGACCGTACCTACCCGAGGAAAATGGGGTAAGTAAAGTTAAGAGGGGAAATCTCCGGTTTTCTCGCTCTCTAGCTCTTGATTCTGAATGCTTTTGAGATAAGCATGTACCTGTAAATTTATTATAGACTTACACTAATATTCTTTTTGAGCGACTTTAGGGTTTCGGTCAGTCATTACTTCATCATTGGAACTGTTTTACAGCTGGAAGTCCTCGTAATACATTTGTAATTTTGTGACCATAATATTCTCTATACATATACGATATATGTACATATTCACAATCGTTTTTAACTTCTACATATGTAGAAGTTGGCTAACGACACTATTAACTATGTATGAGTGGCTTCTCCCATGAGGTCCATTCATCCTATGAATGTACATAGTTGTATACTGAATGAATCGGACTTGCCTGTAGCGAACTTAATAAAATTAAAGCATTGTGTGTGCCAGTGCTGTTCAAACTTTTGCGAAACACAGCACTAAATTCTGAACGATTTTCATCCTAACAAGACTAGAGATATTTAAAACTAAAATTAGCTGTTTCAAATTAACGTGCTAAACTAACACAACCAACCATTGTTACCAGGTGTAAATCTATAGAATATTACAAAGAGGAAAGATTTATATTTTTGTTTGTAATGAAATTAGTAGAATTCTTTCAGTACTGGAAAGGTATTTTATCACTGAGTAATAGCTATATTTTATAATAAAAAAACAGGGTTCCCTACTAAAGCTGCAATAAGGTAACCCAAAGTGTGAATAAATTGCCTGTAAAATTCCTTACATCGCGTGCTCTGCAAGAACTATTGATGGTAGAACAACATAATGTAGGTACTACGATTATGTAGAACACATCTTATGTCACAATAACTACTGTATTCTATTTAAAAAATGAATTTATTCGCCGCCTCTAGAAAAGATACTTTATTGGTAAGATAGTACCTACCTATTAATTCTTATCAAAATAAACTACTTTATATTGATCCCTGGTTCAATACCTGCATAATACTTTTTAAATCATTCAATTCTAACATTCCGATATGAAGAATGTTAATAAAGATGTACCTATTAGAATTTAATTAAAACCGAACGATGGATGTTTAACTAGTAATTTATTAATTCTTATAAAAATATAGGTTTGTCGGCACAATTACTAAATATATTTATGGTTTTTGCTTTTTACTGCATATTATTTGGACAAATTGTTAAAGAGATAGTGCGAAATTTGCAAGTGCACGCACGGAAATCTAGCGGCGAACGGTCAGTTTGTTTACAAGCCGAACAAAATGCGATTGTCGCGCTGGATGAACGACAGTCGAGCGTTATATTGGTAAGTTTCAATAAGGTTACTAAAAGTCATGTTTCCTCTTTAGCACTAAAATAAAATTCTTTTCAATGGTCATAAACGATTATAGAGTAACCGATACGTGGATGTTCACTGAAGATAGTAGTGACTGGATGAGCGAGCGAAAATAGTATCGCAAGTAAATTTCGCTTGGGCATGCCATAGTCATGGCGGTAAGACTGGAGAGACATCACAGCATCCTCACCTTCCGCATAACGCAGGTCCTTACCGGACTGTGTTCCTTTTTTTAAATTGTACAACTTTGCCGGATAACCAGTGTGAACGATTTGAAAGGGTAATAAAGTACCTACACACTTACTTGAACTCGATAAACAAATATAAAAACAACATAATTAGGTTTTATACAAATTTATTTCTGAAATAATAACATTTCTAGGAGCTCCTATGCCATAAGAGCACATAATACATAATGAATTTGATTACTACCTTAAACGGGCTCAAACGCAATTCAATTAATTACAATAATTATTATCTACAAAGCATGTGAATAATTTTCAAAATTAACTCCAAAATACATACCATAACAATGTCACAAATTATAATATTATTTACATTTGGGAAACAATTATTTCTAAACATAAATAATACGCCTTTCCGATATATTTGGCTTATTGAAATTGATATGTACATTTTCTGCGGGTAGTAATAAAATCAACACATTTATGACCCTCCAGATACAAGTGGAATGTGGTATTTTGTTATTTGATGCAGAAAGTTTCCATATCTTTAAATAATGCATCTAAGTATACAAAAAATAAAAGGATTTAAAATAAGGATATTTCAATTTTGTAATTTCACACCATTCGTTTTTTTTTTGTTTTCATATTATATTTCAGTTGAGCAAAGCATTTGAACAAATTGTATTTTATTAGATTAATTATTCTTTTCAGAATTATAGAATAGCGAATAGAGCATAGCAAACTGCAACCATTTTTAAAGGGCGTCCCAAAATTAACGCAAGATTTGAATTTGCCGCCATTTGTGCAGTAGGTAAAGTGTTGGCAACCCCAAAAAAAAAATAAAAACTGTGTTTTATATTTATTTCAAATCTTGCGTTAATTTTGGGACACCTTTATTAGCAATACATATTTATCGTTTACATCAATATGATTAATAAAGTTTACTTGTACTTTTATACTCCATCCATAATTTGATGACAAATTAAAACTGTTAACTTTGCAGCCCTGTGAATTTCACAAGCTTGGCGTGAATAAATTAAATATTAGTTTCGACTAAATAATAATGTACTTAATAAAATCTAACACTGTACACTTAATCCACCATTATTTCTTATAAATAAATCTAACAGTGTCCGTTACAACGTGCAACACACATTATGTAACAACACAACACATACATAAATTAAAATGCACCTATATAATGAAACTAGGAACTATAATTGGGTGTGATTTATTTATTTATAGACACTATGTATGCTGTGAAACCAATGAACCCGATTATAATTGTTAAAGGTAAATAGCTTGTGAATAAATTGCATTTTACTAATGCTAACTGATAATATCTGAGCAGAACAAATTATAGGCACACGATCAGTATTATAGGTGCTGAATATACATAAGTTTTGCTGACAACATTTGCAGAACATAATATACTTGAACTAGTCCTAGTTCTATCACAGTAAAATATCAAAACACTTGCGCAACTTCTTTAATTTCGTTGATTCAATGTATAGTATTACTTATTAGAGCTCCATAATATTTGACTACTTACTTGAATTCTTTAATCATTTTAATCATATAAATAAATTGATTTATTTGTATGTAAATTTGTTTTCTATATAAAGTATTGTTAAACCGATGATCAATATCCTGATTGAATGATGGTATTATTATTGTATTTGATGCACACCTACAGCATACATTATTTTGAGATTTTTACCAAAAATAAATCTTTTATATTCAGCCTATTTCACCACAAAGACAGGAAAGATCGCTAATATTAACTTTAGAAAGGGTCATTATTAGTTTGGTCAGAACGTACATAAGTTATTTTAATAAGTATTTTGTATGTATGCTGTACTTATAAAGACCAACTCCTTATACATCATTTATCTAAACGACATCAGTCGATGTAGTCGCTGTATAAAAAATTTGTATGAGTAAACAATGCACCTAAAGAAGTATTTTGCTTGAAGTGTTCAGTTATTAAGTAATTTATAATATCATCATTCTAATTTACTTTTTCAACAGTTGCTATTAGTATATAAAATACATACCTACTTAACAATATAAGAGCTTTCTCTCCGATAAAATATACATTACTTTATAACTACTTATTGCTAATAAAACACAAGTCACTGAAGAGAATTCTGAACCATGTTCTGTGTGCTGGCAAGGAAAATATGCTTAATGTGACCGCGGACCGATATCGATTGACACTAAGATCAATTGTAATTTTGTAGACTAATTACGTCGATGATGATGATCGCATCTTTAAATCAGTCTTATTGCTTTTTATTTCAAAACAAAAAGTGTAAAAGTGCTTAAAATATACAAACACTGTTATAAACATAAATAGAATTTTATTAAGGCCAACTCTTAATATCATGACTAGATTTAAGTCATCATTATAAGTACAAATAAATCACAATTAAGTAAAATTAAGTTCACATGTTGGGCAGATTATTGAATCTTAGTGTCTAACATGCCATAAGATTTTGACTGAATTTGTTGAATTCTTTTTTTATAGCAACGACAATTTTACTAGTATTCCAACAGAGAGCGATAGCATGATAGCCGTTGGATCGTAGCACACAGCGGCGTTATTATACTACCTACATATAATATAATTATACAAACGTGCTAAAATAGCCGCCAGCTTGGTTTTATGTTTATTGATGATCCTTTTTAAACGACTGCATGTTGACTATAAATGTGAATTTAACTGTAAAACTGTAAGTAAGACCAGCTTATAACGTTTTCTTTATTATTGATTCACACTTACAGTGAAAAGTTTCATTACGGCTATTGAACGATATATATTATAAGTGTAAATAATTTTAAAAATATATTGCTATTTTATTTTTAGTTGTTTGCTTAGGCGGCTTACATGCGAACTTGCGAAGGCTCGGAGTTCCGCCGCCGTGCGCCGGAGAGATCGCCGAGTGAGGTGTGGGACGAGTGCTGCTACCTACGCGACCATACTGCTCTGGCGGCAGGCCACGGCAGCCACGAGGGCGGCGCCGCGACCGCTGCCGTCCTCTGACAGCATGAGGTCAAACTGTAATACAAAATAAATTTTCTTAAAAAAATTACGTAAATCTTGGTCATGGACTCATGGTCATCTAATTTTCTATGAAAAGTGTTGCGGGGAACTCTGGATTTTAGTTGTGGAGACAGTATGGATTGTGGTGGCACAGTGGTGGATTAGTTTAGCTTAAGAAATTAGACCCAATTTACTAAAATTCGTATTTCGGAGAGTAGGTAGGTAGATACTCTTAAAATATGCAACAACATCTACATATTCTGTTATTAATTTTTTTTGGGGAAGCGAGGCGTCTTAACTTTTTTTGCCGTATCTTATTGCGTCAGGTTAATTCATATCATCTCGAGAGTAACGATGATGTGCTTAATTTCTGTCACGTTTTGCAAATTCATGCCGGTGACTGTTCCACTATATCATTATCAAGAACAGTGGTCATCTATCTATTCTGATACACGAATAAGATGTAATCACATAATGATATGTCGGAATTGTGTTGAGTTGTATTATTTATTTATATAAACTCACGCACAAGGGTGTAAGGGCCTGTACACACCACGATTTTTAAACGCTTTGACGCGCGTTTCTAGCGATACAGACGCGATCCGCACGTCGCAGCGTGTCAGACGCAGCCTGTAGCCCTTTAATAGGATAAAAGCGCGCTGTCGACGCACGTTTCTGAAACGCGCGTCAACGGTGCGTTTAAAAAACGTGGTGTGCACAGGCCCTAAAGGCGGACTTAAAGCGTTAGGGCCGAAACTGCGTAAAGCGGACGCCCGCGACGGGCACACGTCACGTGACAAAAGCGTGCGCGTGCGTGTATTTACGCGGATGGTCCCCATCGCGGAAACCGGATTATTACCTACGCAGTACCGCTAGTTCTACATTAACGGTGTGCATGTAGTCGTGTCGATGGAGAACTTATTATACGTAGCAAAACGGACGCGGGGCCCGGCTCCCCGCGACGCGCAGGCGTCCGCTTTACGCATGTTCAGCCCTTATGTATTCTCTACCAACAATTATAATTGATATAATAACACTAGTCAACAAAAAATAACTTTTTTTTGTCACGAATTTTATAGCCATGGCTTTATTTTGACTCCCTTTGGTAGGAAATAGGTATAGAAAAAATTTTGCACGCATAGTTTTTTTGTGACAACTTTAGTTTTCATGAAAGATATTGATACTTTAATTACAATTATGCTTGAAAACACATTTTTTAAACCATATGTTACGATTGTTTGTAGTATTACGTCCAATTTATTTTGATGAACCACGGAAAAGCTAAAACAATCACGACAACACTGCTTCACAAGTTCAGCAAAATTTCTTCATTGACTTTTAGAATTTGGTTCACCACATACTCGTACATAGTAAAAACTGTTAGGGTGAACGACACGCCTCCTTTGCATAGAGAAACAAACGGCGATTGGCTTATGCATCATAAACTCACAGTTGACCACTATTTTTCAGGAAAACTTGATGCAATTCGACCGTACGTAGTGGAAAATTCGGTAAAAATTAAGTGGCTGTCACAAAAAAATCTGTACCTACGTGATAGAAACATTGTATGTTAGTGTTTTGTAACGAGGATAGGTAGATAAGTAAGAATAACAATACACAATCCCTGTGACAAAAACCTTGTTGACCAGTGTAATTTTATATTCCTAATTATAATTAAATAGGTAATTCTTAGAATCTTATCGTGGGATTGAATTTCCGGTTGAACTGTGCAAGCGATTGTACGCTATAGCTGACGCTATTGTGATTACGGCGTACAATCGTTATTTCTTCATGAGAATTTTATTACTTATTACAAATGCTCTGTATGTTTTGCGCAGTGCGCGTACTAATTGCACTAAATCGTGCGTCGCAGAGTGAAATTGTTGACTCGTAGATATTTTATTACAATATCGATAGTTAAACCTATATAATTTTACGTTTTCTCAAACAATAGGTTTATACATTTTGTAGATAGATGATGATGTGATGGTGTGTATGTGTTTGTGTGACCAGCTTGTACTAGGTTTCTACATACAAACTTTGGACCCCTGTTTCAATCCCTTAGAGGGTGAATTTTGGAAAACTTCTTTCTTAGCGTATGCCTATGTCATAATAACTATCTGCGTGCCAGATTACAGCACAATCCATTCAGTAATTTGAGTTAATTATTGATAGATCAGTCAGTCAGTAACGGTTGCCTTTATAAATTAAACTATAATAACGTAACTATAAACAAGTGAAGTGACCATATTCTTTGAGGTGGGTGTGTCGTTTGTTTTATTAAGATTGTGAGTCATTGCCCCCTTTCAACAATATAATATCAATACTAACTAGGTATATAATATGTTACAATAATAAAAGTTATCAGTTTGGAATTTGGACGTTGTAAGAAAATAATGAACCTAATCTAGAGCACAGTCAAGACTAATAGGGACGTCATACTCAACTTGATTACTAAAAGGAGATAAAGTTGTTATCTATAGAGCTTTATTTACGCAAATTTTGTGTGGGCTGAGGCTGTCCCGGATATTTTTCCGATAACGTTAGCTTTTAACGTTGTGTTTGATTTGATTAGATTCCAATAAAATCACAAAATTATAAACGTGGGCGCCACAGACGTTTCAATTTCGGGCAACCTTCACAATTCCGGTTGTATTAAAGTGCGAAATGCATTACAGGTTAAAAGATCTTTCCTATTCTTAGACTGATATGTTTGCACCGGTTTCTCTGTTCTTTATATCTATAATAATATAATAAAGCGGAACAGATTTTCTTCATCTTAAACGCGCTAATCTCCGGAACTACCGGAAAATTGTCGTCTCATAATTGTTTTTTCTAAATTGTTCATGTTATGCAATTTATTAACCAAGCATAACGTTGATTTACCAAGATTTAAGACACAATTTAGGTTAATTAGCTAGAGGTAGTAGAGAATACCTGAAGAATAAAGATCTAGGTAAAAATACGACTGATGGAGGTGTAGAGAGACATGATGCATCGACTGATCGACGCCAAATACATTGGGGTATGGGGTAGAAGTCAGGAGAGAATAACGATGTTCTTCAAGCTTTTTTAAGATAGAGGTAGTGAACATACCTGTATGCCAGGCCGCACAAGCTGCGCGATCTTTTCGCACATGAGTGTGTGGAAATGTGGGTGGAAACGATAGACGGAGCCGTCAATGCCAACGGTGACGCGGGGCTCGTTCATCTTGTTGAGCAGGCAGGCGATGCCGGCGGAGACCAGGTGGGCTGCGCGCCGGGAGACGCACTCGCACACGTGGCGCACCGCTGCCATGTCCGCTTCAGTCGCATGAGATAAACCTGAAATTGTTAAAGTAGCGTAAAAAATCGAGAATGCTATCATATTGGTCATAGATTTATAACATAACATAACCAGAGTACATCCACATTTCATCAGTTATGTTAAGTCCCTTGTAAAAGCGGGGCGAAACGATTACCATCAACCGGGTACCTACAAAGCTAAACTGAGGACTGCTACTGAGAAATTCCAAATGGAAAAACCTAATAACACTGCCCGATCCGGGAATTGAACTCATAGATATTATGAACATATATTTTTGAAAAGCTTGATTTATAAGCCAGCCAGCTGGGTTGAAATTTTCTACCCGTTAGACAATTTTAACCCAGCGTCACTAACTGAAATATCGGCTAGTTTCATGTAGATATTTCAAATTGATTTCTAAGTTACAAGTGAAAATTATGGGTTCTAATGGAATTTTTCTATTTCAAATAAAAAAAAAACTGGGCAAGTGCGAGTCGGACTAGCACACTGAGGGTTCCGTACAACCTACAATTTCCGAATGGATTCTCGAAGATTTAACCGAATTGCAATTTTTTTTTGTGATATGGGTAACAAACAACAAATTTACTTTTTTCAGATTTATTCCTAGACCTGTGCTATAAGACCTTGCTTTATGCCAATTTTCAGCATTCTGGGTCAACGGGAAGTACCCTATGAATTTTGATACCTTTGAGAGTATCGAAATATACGTTTTTTTACGACATAAACGGCCGTATCTTTTTTATTCGTTAACTTGGACGTTTGATTTTTTCATAGCTTCTAGGGACCGCAGACTTTAGTATATGGTTTAAATAACTCGATACCTCCACGCGTTCCCGAGATAAAGTTTTTTTTTTTTTTTTACTTTTCCATCTATAGTGGAATCTGCTTATTCACAAGGTCAAAAAACGAGCTTAAAACGCGCCTCTCACACACTCGTGTATTTACATACAGCTGGGCCAAAGTTCAAAGCTCCGTCACTAGCACGAAGTCGTGACCAAAGTGGAACATCGGACGTCACGCCCTTTATCGACCACTGTCGAAACCTTATTTCACATGACATGTGTTATTATCTTTCATAAATCAAGTGGGTACCTATAGAGCTTAGCGTCCACCGCGTCGGAATCGGAGCGTACGAAGTGCACGAGCCGTCGCGTCGGTATTTACAAAATGCCGATAGGGTGCGTCTACTGCATTCGGATTTTGCATCGGCAATTTCCGATCCAGTGCAAGCAGTACCATACAAATCAATACAAAGCAACGAATCCATCCTCTCCGTACGCTCCGATCCCGACGCAGTGGACGCTTAGCTTAAAAATGATGTGCAATTAAACTAAATTATCTCCAAGTCTCTAATTTGTTTCTGTGATATCTTTCTGTCACCCGTTGATATTGTAATGCTAAATACTGCTAAATACAACTAATTAGCATAGCCTCACACAATGTAGTTTACGACTTTACATAGATGTAAGTGAGAATTCATTGGTTTTGTTTCAAGGAAACACATGTTTTTACTTTACATTTCCTTATGACGTGGATAATAAATACAGACTAAAATTAGTCACATCTGATGAAGTTATCAAGGGGGACAAGAAAACATTGTACCGTCCTTGAAATTGTTAACTCTAAACCAAGGGTGAAAAAAATAGGTACATTACAGGCGAAACTAGGTAGGCAAGTAGGTTTTCGATTATATAGGTAGGTATATATTATGTCACCGAAAATTGAAAACGATCGAAAATTGGAAACATCGGAAGATTGTAAAATATCGTTTTATAAATAAGACACGCCTTTGTTGGAAACTAATAAATTTGGATGTAATTTATGCTTTATAACGATTTTTATAATAATTATATCAAGAAATTATAATTTAAAAGATTTATTACAATTACACGGAGTCTTCAACTTTCCGGTGACATATAAGTAAAACAAGCTTATGCTAGCGGCTTCGCCCGCGTGAAAGTAGATATCTCCTTACAAACTTTGGACCCCCGTTTCATCCCCTTAGTGGGTGAATTTTGGAAAACTCTTAATGCCTAGGTAAATTATCTGCGTGTCTAATTTTAGAACAATCTGTTCAATGTTTTGAGCGGTGTGTTGATAGATCAGTCAGTCAGTAAGTAAGTTGCTTTTTATTTATAGGTTTATAGCGTTTTTTAAATTAGTTAGTAGAAACTGCATCCACTTAAATCTATTGCGTTAAATAATATTTCTGTTTGTCTGTGATCTGATCACGTCACTGGAGCGAATTGTTTATTAATTTGTCATCTTTTATCAGTTATTATTGTTTATTAAAATTTTGATTGATACAAAGTCCGGTTCATAATTAGGTAAGTACAAGTGAATGATGTCGCTTGGACATTAAAATGTCAAAGAAGCTCAAGGCTTACTTGACCTTTATCTGCTTTATATCTGAATTATATGTAATAATAATATGTCTGTAGAATTTTATAAAGTCACATACCTAAATGTGTTTTTCTTTTCTTTAAATATTAAATTATGAGCTAAAGCAGGGCTGCGTATCCGAAATAAATTAACAATTCAATTTAATTATTACTAAAAACTTTAATAAAATCTCAATGTAACAATTTTTGAGATTAACTTTTTCTAAAAAAATTACATGTGTTCATGTGTCAGTCAATGTCATGTTTTTCAAAGCACTTGATAGAATTACTAGCTTCTGTTAGCCGCTTCGCCCGCATGGAATTAGTACTTAACCCCTACGGCATAATTCATAGCCTATAATATTATATTACCTAATGCTCCAGTCAAATGGGGTGAATAGAAACAAAACTTCAAAGGGTATTTTCACGATATTTGAATATTTTTTTCAGCATTGTAACTGTATCAATTTATTAATGAATTGTTATTCTAAAAAGTCGATGCATTGTAAACCGATAATACGGTATCAAAGTGAAAACCCAAACCAACGTTTTGTTTCTATTCACCCCTGCGTTTCTATTCACCCCGTTTATAAGCTTTATTAAATACTTATTACTGTAAAATTTCATCAATTTGCGTGAAAGAGTACCTACTTAACATACTTCCATCCTCACAAACTTTCACATTTATAATGTAAGTAGGATAATAGGACATTATCCTGATAATAGTAGCTAACGAAACTAAGCCTTTTTCACTAAAATACTTTGACGTTATTATAATGACTCAATTCCGTTATTCCAAATTAGAATCCAGTTAAAATTTTACATTTGGGTTTTTTCAAATGTTGATTGAGGAAAACGTTAGTAAAACCCGTCATAATAATAATTATTAATGTCGTTTGAACCAACTTTTTTATTGAAAATGATTTACATTGTTTTTTTTTTAGATCATATGTCATATTTATACGTATCTAACTTTGTCATTATATTATAAAAATGATAATAAAAATGGGTGTTATAAAAAGGGGGCGCGCCTGTTACATCATGCAAGTTTGATTCATTCTTAATCTGTCCGAAGTCCGATGACATACTATACTTTAATCCGATCGATGCTACGATGCTACATAGCTAGCAGATCGCACGTATTTGGTATGACGTAATTGATCACTAAAAATGTAGGTACTTGCGCAACATGTATGGTTTGGTATTCATTATGCGGCTTTGATTAGCTGAGTAGTTACATAACTTTTTTTTTATGTGGCAACTCCCGTCATGGAACTCGTAGTAATCATTGGAATCTAACGAACGATAGTTCCATATCGGAAAATTAAATTATCATTGTTAAGCCTTATCAAAAAAAAAAAAAAAAATAAGAACGTTAACTATCACTCACCAAGTTCTTCAAGCACCTCCATACAACTGGTGAAGTCTCCAGCCTTGTCAGATTCGATTTCAGATACGTATTTGGTGTAGAAACTGCCCCGCTGGAACAAAATGTCTGAACCGCGTCCTCCAAACAGCAGTCCCATCTTCGTAAACTTCACTAACGCTAATCGGACTATCTCTCCCATGTACATGCCTGAAATCATCTTCTCTTGTCTGGAATTGAAATAAAATAGCTGTAAATAAATTCTTATATTTACCGATTCGTAAATAAGATGCGGTATTTAAACCCAACGATGCTTAGCAAAATATTATGCATCTTGTCTTGACCACGGCTGATGCAATTTGGCAAAAGTTGGGCATAAAAGGTAAAGGTATGGTGCATTCAAATTTTAATCGCATGACAGAAAAGAGTCACAATGTCCCTATTGTGTACGGATCGTGTCTAACAATATTATAGGTAGCATTAGTAATAGTATGCAGAAAGGGAATCAAAACAACGTGTCTGTGTCGTGTGGAAGATTGTGACTTCATAGCAACAGTTATAACAATAGGTATGAATTACCTCTTCGAGAGATAAAATATTACCAAACCGCCTTATTCTAGTTTTCGTACTTGTTTATTGAAAACATGATAGGTACGTGGATCATAGCTCACTACTTAAATTAAGTAGGTAAACATAGGGAATAAGATAAGACGGTATCAATATTCTTGATAATGATATTGTTAAGAATGTCAAGTTTACGGAGAAATGATATCGTTAAGGAAAATTGTTGACTACACTGCAAAAACAACGGTCAGTAATGAAAATGTGTTCTTACATTTGTTTTCCTTTGTTGATGGAGTTGTTGTCGATCTCGCGGTCAAACTCTGTGCGAACGAAGTCGAGGGCTCCATCGTCTCCGAACGCGCCCCACTCAGTATTTATGAGAAGTTCAGGCTTTCCAGGCTCTCCATCAAATAGTTCACAGTTCTCGGTCTTCTCTACGTAGCAAGCATTACTGCCAGTACCTAAATTAACAATATCTTAATAAATACCCAGAAATCAGAATAATATGCTGTACAAAACATTTAGGTAAGAAGACATTACAACTTCCAACAACAACTGATGAAGCATTTAAAGTTAAGCATAAAGTTGTTATTTATGACACAAATCATATAAAAAATGCGTTGTAATTTAAGTAATCATTACAGGGTGTCTGTTATTAGTTTCGCTGAAACTTCATTAGTGTCACTGCATGTGACTAGAAATAACCTTATACCCATCATTCGTATTGTGTATTAATTGTTATAGTTATTGTTAAGAGCATGTTATTATTAGGTATTAATCATGCAATAATTTACAAACATCTATGGTTATTAGGAATTATGATTAACATTATTTCAGTTCACCGTGAACACATTAAAATACCAATGGCCAATCTAATGAATTCTTATGAATCATTTTCAACGGTAGTGTATCGTACGAGGCGTGTGCAAATCTAATTTATTATCGATTATAGAGCAGTTTGCAATGGTTATTGTACGTATGCAAGCCACAAACTTACGACATCCAGTTAAAGCGACATTAAAACATCAATTAATACTTAGTTCACTAAAAATAAGGTAAACCTACCAACGATGAGTCCTATTTTGCAGTTGTGGTTTTTCCACGCGCATGACATCAATGTACCCGTAGTATCATTCAGAATTGCGCATATGTCAATCTGTACGTCCTACAAGAGTGAGAAAACATGCGTTTTAGAAGTGAGATAGAGATCATCATTCCAGTTTCCAGAAATGAGAGGTTATTCTACACCTGTTTTAGTTTTTGGTTGAAGATGATTGATTCGTAGAGGCTTTCAAGGAGGGCGCGTCAACTCGTTAGATAATGTTTATTCATCACAATGCGTTACATGGACGAAAACGTTTATAAAATAATGACCACGTTATGATGCTTAACCGATTTGTTTTTAATTTTTTCGATTTTCATATCCCAATACGAAGACAATATGGCAATAATTTAAAAAGTAGAAAATTTCTAAAAGGTCAAGTCTTTGAGAATAACAGGTACGAATTAGACTTTCCAATCTACAGGTAGTTGTTTTTCTTTTTGTTAAAATTAAACTTGAAATTAATGTTATACTTAGGCATTAAAGTTAACATTTAAGCGGACCTGTTGTATCATCAGTATTAAACAGTGAACGTAGAAAGGGTAATACAGGGACAACACACGTTTAAATAACAATGGTATTGTAGGTATATTATTAAAATGTGTTGACATAGCTTTGAATAGTCGTTTGTTAAATACGATGAGTAGCAAAACATACTGCCAACTTTACCGCCAAACTTTATGATTGCATGCTTGTAAATCTAAACTCTACTTTGTTTTTCATATTTATGTTTGATGGGAGCAATCATAATGATAGAGTGAAATATAATGAAGTCATTGTTATAAAATGATCGCAGATATAATTTTGAGTGTTTATGAAATACAAATCATTTTCTGACAAATATTCGAGGTTTTAGATTTTTTGTTATCCTCCATTGTAGCAAACTGAAGCTACCCATTATACCCCAGAATATATGTATTTATTATATGAAAAGAATAAAAACAAAGCGGTTTCTTGTCTCCTAAATAAAAGCGATAATTAACACTCAAGTGTTAGTTATTTATGTTTCTACTTCTATTGTCATTTCAAAATGACAATAGAATTGTTAATAAAATATATTTGAAAAAAATAGTCAAACATGATTTTACGAATAACACGCGTGAAAAATATATATCCACGACATGACAATGTGACAATATATCCACTGAGTTGTTACTCATTTTGAAAGCCTCTACTTGGCTCTCTTATGCTGACTCCAGTAATAATCATGCCTTACATTTCTAATAGAGAGCTGTTATCATCATCAACTCACCGATTATAACCCCTATTCGGCAATTTGGGTTCTTATGTGCACACGACATAAGAGTGCCTGTTGCATCATTAAGGATGCCCATCACATATATGGTAACGTCCTGTAAAATTTCTTTTTTTACATAATTTGGGTCACTACGCATGCACAAAAGAATTGAAGAAACAATAATCATGCTAATATTCGTTTACATCTTATTTCAGGTGGAACAGTGAAGGTTGTGTAAAATTTGTTTGGAAATGTTCACATGTTTACGGGAAAAAAATATATGAGTACAATACAACTTACCCCTCGTCGAGCAATGGCATCTTTGAGACCCTGTACGACATCCTCTCCCACAACACCAGAACAAGAGAACCCTTTGGTCCAACGCTGCAGAATTCCTTTTGTGAGTCCCAATTGTTTTAGAGGAAAGCTGAACGTAAAACCAAGCGCCAGTCTTTCTTCATAAACTTCATGTTCCTAGTTGAAATAATATGAGACAGTTAGAGTACTGCTTATGTGTATCCTACAAATTAAATTAGCGTAAAATGTACAGTTACCAACCTTCATAAAGTTTGCCAGACATTCAGCTATGTGGTCAAATAATGCAACTCCTGTGCCAGTCATTATGTGATTTGGAATAGCATAAATTTTAGACTGCATATCGAAATGATTTGCTCCTAAGTTTATAATTAAAACTCTGAAATTTGTTCCTCCTAAATCCAAAGCAAGGAACTTACCGCGTTCTGAAAGAAACATATAATAATAATTTTTAAAAGTAATGAGATGATACGAGTATATGGTAGGAATTGGATCTTTGCTGATTCTGATAACGGATTTTGTATTTATAATTTGTCTGTTACCTTTTCCATTGGGTAAATCTTGAATGTAAGTGATCCAGCACTTGACAATGGAGTCAGCATGAGTGTCTTTTCCAAGTCCTTTAACCAGATCTTTGTGGAGTCTGCTCATTATCTCCTTGATTTGTTTGTCTGTCAAGTGTAGAATTTCGCATTCTTCGCGAATCTGTAAAGAATACATATCATATACATACACATATTGTTATTCGAAAGTTTGACGTGAGACAAACGACACAGGTGCTAATTTTAGATGTTCTTATTGCTAGTACATGTGTGTCGATAGTTTTTTTTTTTAGTTGCGGCTTCGTTGCAATGCTGCACCAATACGTCAACAAAATTAAACAGCATATTTATAACCGGTTTTTTATAATAAATAAAATACCTGTTTTTATTACTGTTACATAAACCGCACATGGTAAAGGCTTTGTATATCTGATTCTACATAAAATATTCAAATAAATTTTGTATTTACGAGTCAACCTAAGCATTTTCTAAAAGTATTATAATTAAAGAAACAAAAATTTTTGGTTCGATTTGTAAATTTTGATACAGTACAAAATATGCAATACTTGTAGACGTACGAGCAAGTTGTTCATTATCGCGAGCGAGTTTCACAAGGTCAAAGCGGTCATTACAACACTACCGTTGCTTTCCAATGCAAAGCCGGCTTTGAAATAATACATTTTGAAATCAAAGTAAATGTGTTGCACTCACCTTTGGTAAATTATTAATTACTATGCCCATTTTTAAACACTTGTATACTGATTATTTGATAAACAATATAACACCGCGCGATTTATATAATATTAAGTACGACACGTCTCGCCCGATCCGCAAGAAAATGAGGAATACGACGACCAGCATGAGCAAAGCAAGCTAGTAACGGACGTCGCACGTCAGCACTGCATTGAACGCGCTCACATACGCGGTCTTTTTCATTCATGATAGTAAACTATTGTCATCTCGCTTTAGTCAGTTCATGTTGTGTATGCTAGAACGGTAAAGGTATAAAATTTATGACTCGCGAAAATGGGAAATATTGATAAGCGTTGCCAAAATCCTATGCAATAAAGTATTTTTGCAAATAAATGCATTTTAAAAGCCTTTTGGTTCATAATACTTAAATACTTTCAAAGAACATTTTATCGTATTTCCCAAGGCGTGCCCCTCAGTGTACGAATCTGATTGGCTATCGCGTGGGCTCGCTCTTGACGTCATGGCATTCCTTGATATTCACATTAACGATTGCATGAGTAGTAGTGAGTTGTTACTTGTTCCTTTTATATGTATGTAAAGGTTGATATGGCGAATGCGGCGCGCGAATCTAAAATGTTTATACCAGGATTAGCAAGACCGGTTCTTTATTAAAGATTTTAGGACCTATCTATCGAGAAACAATTTTTTTTGTGTATAAATGATATCTTTTTAGAAATATATAGGTACCCTTCTAGACTTTATCTATTTAATTATCTTAGGTAATACAGACTATTTTTATTTTTCTAACTATATATTTATTGAGATATGTATTACTCTCCAGATAGCATACACTTTTTCATCCACATATTAAAATAGAATAAGAAAAAAATTCTATATAAAAATTTTTGGACTAATATTTTAGAACACCCTTTGAAAGGTTTTTTTTACTAACTTTTATATAATTATTCCTGAAATAATTGCAATCGTTTTAAACCGACTTTTGCCTATTGTCTTTCTAAGATCAAAACAGACTTTTTATTTCATATTATAGATAAGAAACAGAAATTTATATTTTCAAAAAAATATTTGTAAATATCAGTGATCACTGATTCATTCATTCACAATTCTTTGAAATAAAAAAATAAAATAATGGTGTTAGTTTCAACAGGTAGTTCTTAAAAAATTTTGGACCATCATCCAGGTAAATAGTTTTCCTGTTTCACTGACGAATCTTATTTCCGTCTCAAATTTCCAACTTGTATTCTATTTTTCCTTAATACAGCAGGCTTAAGGAAAAAATACTTGTTTTCATTTATTTACGTCATGGCCATGGCCCGTAAACTTGTAACGATAGCAAAACATGTGCATCAAAAGGGAAATACATCAATTTGATTTTACTTATATCATGTACACCTGTAAAGATTAATTTTGATTATATTTTTATATTAATCATCAAATCACCTTCAGAGAGAACACTGAACAGATACAAGCCTTCATAATTGCTTTCTGTGTCGGTAATTTAAGAATTGCATATGCGATCTAATTTATTGGTAAACATCCGAAAAATTTGAGAAAAAAACTATAAATATAAAATGAGATCGTTCCGCGTCAAGACAAACGCACGCTCAAGCACTTTCTTGGCATAGTGTGTCTGTTTATTTTTGATACTCGAGTGTTGTGTTTAGTGACGACGACTAAGCAGCACGAGTCTCAACATAATTCAGTACGTTTGACGTAAGAAAATACTGACAATGATTAGCGTAACAAACAACAATTCGTGTGCAATATTCATATATAATGCGTTTTATAAATTAAATTATATCTGACACGAATTCGTCTTGACAAGTGTTCTTGAACAGAAGCAAACCATAGTGTGCCGCCGGCTAGACAGTATTATCGTCCTACTTCAGCCTGAGTAGCCTGATAATGTATTTACCGTACCTATCGCATTTAGATAGCAATTTATAGTGATTCATTTATTTATCTTTGTGATCATACCTCCATGATAAAAGTGATTAAATTGAAGCATAAGCATAGCATAGCATAAGCAGCCTTTCAATGTTCCCAAAACTGGGACTCAGGCCTCCTCTCTAGGAGAGGGAATGGGCCGTAATCCACCACGCGGGCACAGTGCGGGTTGATGAATGTCACATGTCTTCGAATTTTTGGTTCTAGGACATGCCGGTTTCCTCACGATGTTTTCCTTTACCGTTTTGAAAGCAGTTGTGATGAAATAAATTACATAAAGTAATACGCCTGGCTGGATTTGAACCCGCGACCAACAACTCATATGTCGGAGACGTTGCCACTCGGCCACCCCAGCTCCTCTTCACCACTTCTTAAATTGAAGAGTCAGGCAAAATTTCCTGTTTTGGACGACAACAACTACAATATCTATTTGTTTTCTATTATGTAGGGTACCTACGTAATCAAGTACAAGAATTGTTTTTAATCTCAGTGATAACTATAATTTACGGTCTAAATCTTTTTTAAATAAGAACTTAAAACACCTTTTTAGATTACTTTAATCCAAGCATAGCAAGTATTAGCAAATCTCTTAATGCATCTCTGGTTAATCTACCTCTGATAATATGTTTTAAATCATTGTGAGGTCCCGTTTGTTTTCACATTAATTTTCATATCCAAGAATCTATAAGATGAATATCTGAAATAAGATTGATATTTATCTTTATAACCTTGATTGTTGAGATTGGTATTCGTGAGAAGCAGATTATATGTTTTAAATGCTACTAATTTCCTACTTGTCAAAACTAGTTATATCAGGATAACACTTCGCTAATGGAATGTGATAATATATTCTACAAACTATACACGAGTTCAATATTCAAGACAGACTGATTTAAGACTTCGACTTTTTGAGGACTAAACATTCGATTTAGAACGAAATTTACTAATACGCTACAAATGCGAGAATCTCTAATCATTTTCGAAGTACCCTCTAATTATTAGGTATTAATTAATATACATATTTTTTAAAATTATAATATAAAAATTAAATTTCCGAACACTATCTTTTTTTAGATATTAGAATATCAATCATAGAAATGTAGGCTACTTTTGCCAAAAAAATAGATGGGCGGTAAAAAGTCCCCAATTAATTTTTCTATCATTCTACGTGCATGCCTTGGAATCTTTTTTGTCTTCTCAGAGGCATAAATTTATTCATAGACTTAGACCAATTTTAATATTAATTTGACTTATGCTGCCTGTACATGTTTGGTTATCCCTAGTCCAATGTTATTGTCATGGATTCTTATTTATTGCACCTAACAGCCTATCTTTAGGGTATAGTAAATACTTTTTATCAGAGACTGAACATTTACATAAAATCTAATTATTTCTTGCTCTTTATTATAGTTACAAAAATTTGAAGTAAAATTCACACACCACCACATTAGTAGGTACCTACATAATCTATAAGATCTTATAAATGGATACCAGGGAAAATTATTATGAATTACCGTTCTAAGTTACCTATTACGAAAATGATGCAATTACTGTATAGGTATTATTCTTATTGCTTTGTAGAAGTTTGTAGCAGCATAAGCTGAAAGCCAGCATTTAAGTGACCATCTGAATCATAATGATTCAAATGGCTAGGGGAATCCTTACGCGGCATCAGACGGGAATTTAAAGGGCGGAAAATCACAATAAGTAGACCTATTAAGATGGCCAACAAAAGATAAAATTAACGGTATTGAGGGCTATCAGCAAATAGAAGATATTGGGATTTGATAATCGAAAAATGTCCCTGCGGTAAATTACCGATCGGCATGATTCAATGCTTTTATTTGAAAGTGACTGTCATGTCACTGAACAAAAATTTCAGATAAGAATTGATAATTTTTATGCAGAACGTCCTTTCGTTCGTGGTGGATTGGAAAAGTACTAAATAGGTAGGAGCAAATATTTGGTTTTGTAATACTCACAACATCTCTTGCTTGCCGCATATCGATTTGTCTTGTCAGTCGCGATGACTGAGATAAGAGGTGATGGACGAGTAACGTTGGAGTCCACAGGATGCTGACATAAATTTAACCGGGCACAAGATAAAAATTGTATCCGCGTTCTAGCAAATACCGGTATCGGTGACCGCTAAGCCGTGTAGAAGTGAAAGGAACGGAGTACAGTGCCGTGAGCTACGCAGAACACTTGCTCGGCAAGTCGAGGGTCACCTTGAGACGACGCGGGCTGCGGCGCATGTGCACCACACCCTCGGACGCCGCCCGCCACCCGCGCCCGCCGAGCGCGGCGCGCCGTGCGTGACGTCACGTCGCCGATGCCGCCCCCTACCCCGCTGCCGCGAACTATACTACGGCTATGATACCTTGCTCACGTGATGCCCTTCATCCTTCATGTAATATTGCGTCAGTAATTTTATTACCGAATACTTACTGAATAGTATGAACGGTGCCTATGTATCATTGTCATCATGCTAGTAGCTAGTTCTCTTTATAGTGTGAGAAATTACTTAAAAAAATCTCTTAACGCAGTTGTACCTACTGTAAACTTCTTAGGTTTAACCTGGAGGTAAAGTCTTGAGAAATGTACTGTTTTAATCAAAAATCTATCAAGTTGAAACTTCTGTAAGGTTATTTTCTAACCGTCATAAACCAATAGACCTTATCGCTTTATGACGTGCAAGTGAAATTCAACCTTATGATGTTAAAAAATACCTAATTAATTTCCTTGACTACCTACCTAGGTAAATGTTAAAACGATAGAAGTTAGGTCCTATTCCTAGTGATATAGAAATATTTTTTTCTGGCTGAATGAACAATTTCCCTATACGATATTAAAAACTGACGCCATATTCCGCTGAGAGAAAAGAATTAATCGCTAGATTGAATAGCTAGCTACCTACTTTCAATTAGTTGGTGGGTGTCCACACAGATAAGTACCCACGGGTGTGTCAGCGACGAGGTGACGTGCCCCCAACCATGTAGGTATGTTTGTAAGAGTCATGCTCACAAATCGCAACGGACCACAAACACGACGCATAGGAGCAGTGCGCCGCAGTGCGTGACACAACGCACGTGCTCAGCGTACTCACATCTCAGTATGCCAATTTAAACATTTACACGCTGTATACATATAAAATTTATAAACCATGGCGTTAATTGCACACGTTTACGTCAGTTTCCTTTAAGCCTAAATAAAGGATGACCTTCAATATCCGACCTCTGTTTTCTAAAGCGGAGACAGGAAGGGAAAAAATGTTTTACTAGATTAACAATTAAACAAACAGTAGCATTTACTTATTTGTTATACTTGTTGTGTTGACTAGTGATATTATTATTGTTCTATATAAGCATATAATATATAAGAATAGTGTACCAAATTTTCATGTTATCGTCCTACAGAACTAACTACATCCCTTGTCAGATAAGGCATCCCCGTATCTATAGAGATAGTGTAACAAAGGGTCACATAAACTAGCAAACGTTAATACAACGCCGATTGTTATTGAGTATATTAATGATGGATATCATGATTGACCTGCAGACCCTGTCCCGTTTGATCTTAGATATCTTCCATAATTTATATTAAATATTATTATGCCTAGCAGATTATATTGATATTTATTTATTTTTGATAAGCTTGAGTTGATCAAAGATTGAAATTACTCTGCATTGTAAGTTGTAACTAAACAATATTTTGTTTTGTCTATATTCCATATTTCTTTTTCCATTTAATGTCCGGTTTACCGTGTATGTACAAACACGTGTCATTTAGGAGGCACTAGTCAGCCATATCTACGTACATAAGCAAATTCAATGGTTTATTACCCACAGGCCACGTCATACAAACAGCACTAGAAATGTTATTTTCCTCGTTCAGTATGGGGATTACCCGTGAACAAACGAGTGAATTTATAATACTTATAACTACAATAATCATACCTAATTATGATATCAACTGTAGATAATAATCTACGCATTAGGTCTAAGTCTCTCTAATGTACAGCATAAATAATGCGACATTTCTTCATAATTTTGTTTTTATCTATACCCGTTATAGAGTTTGATTTTAAACCATCCAACCTATGTGTCCCAAAACGTTTTCATTAGAAAGGCAATATTTTGAATATGGTTTTAGACCTTTGTTTTAAACAATTAAACCAATGCATTAAAAAATAAATGAAACATTCCTTTTCTTCCAACAAATAAACAAAATGTATTTCTTTTTTTAGCACACGCCGGATATCCACTAATAAATCTAGAATTATATAGAAATCCAAATCAGAAATATGTGAGACTTTGAATTTTAAATTCAACGGGCTCTAGTTAAGAGTCACTTTCGTTCTTTCGTTACTTTAAATATAAATACTTTGCATGACACAAAAAAAAAAGAAATTGTTTATTTTGGTACGCAACGTACTCGTATTTCAGTGTCGAAGTCATATTTTCATTCTGTACTAAGGGCGTTACGGGCAGCGCGGTGTAGCTGAATTCAGAAACTTTGTCATGTAGCCAAGTGTGTAGAATCGTTGATCTGTTTTTTCTGATCAGTGTCCTATCAATACCCTATAATATCTTAACCGCACCATACTTTTGATATTGTGAAAGTAAACAAATGAAATGACATTCGAAAGGAAATCATTTTCTTTTCATGATACTTCAAATTAGTATGCTAATAGTAGGTAATAATTAAATTATATTTTATTTGAAAAGTCCATTGCAGTGCAAATACATAATATTATTATTAAATGTCACCTTACTAAGTGGAACGAGAACCACTCTACCATTTCATATGCTTAGATGTTTTGTAAACATCGGTTAGATACTTGTTAGCCAATTAAAGTGAAGAGTTACGTAACTGAAAATGACTAAATCGTGTTTTTGATGGTTTTATAAATTGGAAATATTTTTATGCAAGTATACAGACGTATAAAAACTAATTACCTTGTAATCAACCAAGTCCGTAGCCATATTCAGTCTGATAGAAGTTTCGATATTCACAGAAGCACACTGTATCACAGTTAATATGGAAATAAGTCAATTATTTCTCCAACACGTCTTTTCTATGAAGCTCCACAATAAAATCCTTTATCTTGACATTTACCACTGTATAATCTTTATCTAAATTGCGACCAATGAATTGCAGTGGAATTACATTTATATAACTGTACACACGCATGTGTTATAAATTAACTATGGCGATTAAACGCTCGCTAGTGTTCCAAAAAGTACAATAAATAAATTCACTTTTATGATATGGATTGATAAGGGTTTTTTGGCCGTGGTGGTCTTCGCACGCAAAATAAAATGCGAGTATTATGGTTAGGTAACAATCACTGGGCTGATCGTACTTTGGCACTAAAATAACGAAACTTGGAGCTCTCCCAAACTAGGTGTGGGAAGATGAGACTCTGAACACTTGTGTTGCATAGGACATAGTATTTACTCGAGATTTATTATTTTGCTTAAGAAAGAATCAAACTTAAAGGACGTTATGTTACTAATACGAAGTTCCGATATTGCCTATAACGGCTAAGATCGATGTATCACTCACTGATATTTTCCGCGTCCATTTACGTGATTGGACTAAGAACATACTGGCAGTTTTACATATCATGTAATTTTCCGGTGGACGAAAGCAGAGATGAGGTTGGTAATCTTTGAAACGATTGCAATTATATCTAACCGCACTCTAGTTATCTTTTTTACATTATTTGCACCGACAAAGCGACCTTAACCTGTAATTAGTTCATTTCAATGCAAAAAAGAGGTTCTTTCTGTACGGTAACCTCAATTATAATATACCGACCAGTATCTGGGGAAAAAGGCTTTGGTCATTATGAAAAATCTTTTCGATATAAATTAGTCGAATCAATTTTTGTGATAAGCACTGAAGTTATGGGTGCCTACTGAATGCCTTCCTATCTTGAAAGGGACTTTTAAATAATTTGCACGCTATAGTAACTTAATTTTTACATTAATTAAAAAGCCAATCTAACCTAGTGCAAACCACCATCTCAAAACGAATCTAACCTAAACTCGTGAATTTCTAAATGGAATGGCCAATTTTACGATACGGCTCCGACATAAATATTAAACGATTAAAAAATGCAACGCAAACATCGTTGATAATAACCCAAGCAGCAAAATTGGACTATAAGTAAAGCATATTTCGCAAAAAAGTTTTGTAAACGTGATATAACGGTGTTTATGGTGATAGCACGTTGTATAAAGGTGTTTGACAAGACTTTTTAGCTCTATAAGCTTATACAGGATAAATGATCTATAAGATAGTGATGTAAACATTTACATTAGATACCATTTTATACAACTGTTATAGACAGGGACTATGAAAACATATAGAACTACTTTGACTATATACTTGTTGATCGTTACCCTTTTGTGTCTAATTTAATCTCATCATAGGCCTGGATCTTTAATGGTTATTGAAATGTAACAATACGGCGATTTTGTGATATAGTGTGTCTTCATGTAGGTATCTCTGCTATAGTACTTAGTGTTTAAATAGTCACCACTGCTCAAAAATAGAGCATTCGGTTATATAACTGATATTTGCGTATCTCCTTAAAAAAGAATTTTACGCTTTATACCTGTAAATTAACCTTTTTATAATGGTTACAAAGACACTTGTTTAGTACTAAATTATTATGTAATAGGTTTTTAGATACCTTTAATACAATGTAGGTACATAGGTATAATAAGAGCGGAAAGTGGTCCCGTAGGTACACAACATGATAATCGCATTATATATATAGATCTATGGAAATCAATTTGAAATTATATGGGATGTTTTTACCATATCTATTCCATCTTTTTATTTGAACATATAGGTATGTAATAGGTTTTTAGATACCTTTAATACACTGTAATTACATAGGTACCTATAATAAGAGCGGAAAGTGGTCCCGTAGGTACACAATATGATAATCGCATTATATATACATATAGATCTATGGAAATCACTTTGAAATTATAAGAGATGTTTTTACCATATCTATTCCATCGTTTTATTTGAACATATATCAATGTAACAAGATAGAGTTAAAATATTAGCGGTTTATTAGAGTTCATGCAATATGTAAAGTTATCTCAATCTCACACAAATCAATCATGTTTTTTATTCCATTATTAGGTACATATGTGCAGTACCTATAACTTATTGTTATTGGTACTACATAGATGATGTTTGAAATAAAAGATAGGTTACATTTATAAATAAAAAAACCGTTATTTATAAATAAAATAAAGAAAACATCTGCTGCTCCATACATTTTTGTTCATATAACTCGACCAAATGTGAAGACATTGGAAAAGATAAAGAAGGAGGTTTAATATACAAAAATTGCTGATACATATTATAATATTCTGATTTCAAAGGAACCATAAGTTTTTACACAATTGCGGTCACTACTTTGATCATAGTACTATAGAATGCCTGTAGTTGCCAACGATACACCATTATATTTTATAATGGAAAATCATGGAACTAGTCTTCGATTAATTTGTTATTGATTTATTATTTTGGACAAAACCCACTCATTTGAGAGGGGCTTTAAAAATTATGATCTAAACTATGCCTACTTTGTCAATAAAATTATAATCGCAACTCTATTTCACTGCCTGGATCGCTACTACTAGCGCATTTTACTATTGCGTGGTCGCCATAATTTTAATTAAAAATTTTACTTACCACGATTTGATGAAACTAGAAATATAAGAGTAACGCAATCACTTTAACAACACTGACTGAATAAGATTGAATGAACGATTAAACGATTTTTTGTGATATCGTGTTGTAAAAGAATCACAATCACTATTATAAAACATAATAGTAGATTATGTGACTAGGGGATAAAGCAGTGTCTTTAAGTCGCGGGTGGCGGATGTTGAATTCCGAACGAAACGAAGGTTGCTAATTTTAATCCCGAACGATAGTGAGGGATTTATATAATTAACTCCCGAGCATTGCGAGGGAGTTAATAAAGAAACCTGAGTGAAGTGAGGAATTCAAGCCGCCCAAGACAAAGACAGCTTTATCCCCGTGTTGGATACTCTACTTTTTACACCATCTGTGAGATAATTAAAACACAATTTAGTAAAAGAAATAATATAATACAGAAATATAAGTATTATTTACGAGTTAATCTTAACTATCACTCAAAATGTTTTGAGATTTGAAACAAACAAAATTCACTACTCAAAGATTCTATAGTTTAAATTTTCTATAACGCTCGCGCTTGTTCATTATCTACTTTTTTTTAGAAACTTTTTTTATTCTGTTTTTTTTTTGTTAGTGGCCAGTTTGAAATTTGAATAAACTTGTTTGATGCACTACATTTTAATTCACATAATGCTGACGGTTTCTCACGTTCCAAATTCAAATCTCATTATTCCCTAGGGATCGCCCATACTACATTATCTCCCTAGGGACATAATGACTTGCTTTAAGTGATGGTTTTATGACGTATAAAAGGGCATTATCGAGCAGGTGGTGTAAAAAAGTACATTAACAGCGCTACCGTGGCTATTACATCACGGTTTGGTGATATCCCTCACTGTAACATTAATCTTACAGGTCAAAATGGTACGCCAAAGCTGCTATAGAATATCAGTGAATAACGATATAACTGCGTCCAATCCGGGTTGTGTAAACGTTCTTTGGTCTATTATAGAACCACTCAGTAACACCAATTAGTTCTTGAAAAACGTTCTATGGGCTGCTTTAGAATAAGGTTTTGCTGTTTGGGAAGTATTTGCTGACAATTAAATGTTGTCGGCTCCTGAATAGTTCTTTGGCCACAATACATATGTAATACATGTTGTAGAGTGCACTAAAAGCTAATCACAGAACACAGACTCCTAAAATATTGGGTAGGTATTTTAATAACTGTATTTTTGTATATCGCTTTCGTTAGGGAAATTTTACCTCACAAATTACCTTTTTTCGGGCGGTTACGGGAAAAAAATTCAAAACGAAGGCTATTGTTATTGTGAATGTGGATGTCGTGGCCAGATCGTCAATCCTCGTTTGGACATATCATTGTTGTAGGATTTCAATGATAAATAACCCTCCGTAGTCGGGTAATAAAAGGTCTAAATAAAGTAGGCCAAATGAAGATTGAAATATCATCAAACTTTAACGTTTAAAACGATCTGTCCAGTTTTACTTGGCCATATCATGAAGTGATCAATTTCTAAGATCTGGCCACGACATGGGGACTATGTGGATTACTTTTCCTTTTCTGTGATTTTTACGCAATGTACGGCAGTTTTGAGTACTTGTCAAGTCGTTGAGCTCCTTAGTAGTCCTGAGAGCTACACGTATACTGACTGACAAATGCTTGCACTGACTAGACAGGTCCTCTCAAATCTGTGTGGTTCTTTCCTCAACCATCTTGGACCCTAATCAGCATGGTTCTCATATGATTTGACCATTACATATTTAGGTACTGTATGGATTTTAAAAGACTGACCTCTGAGTTTGTTTCGGTGTTTTGAATACCGGCCTCATGTACCTACCCTCTTAAATTGATGAAAAAATTGAAATGGAAAAAGTGTCTTTAAAAACCTATTTGCAAAATAAATGTAATTTATCATTAATCGTAAATCACACATAGGTACTTGTACTATTTCTTATTCTGTGACATAGGTAGTGCAGTCGTTAGTTTTAGGTATTTCTTTCTTTATTCTCTAGTTTATCCTCTTGCTAGTGATGTGCCACATGCCATAAAAATCTTTTTATAACTTTGTGAATTCGCTAGAATTGTGAATCGAGTCACAAAGACTAATATTCAAAATTATGATTTAAAAAATATTAAAAATATTTTTTAAATCATAATTTACGTCACTAATATTAAATTTAAAAGTACTTTATTACAATACACATCTAAATAAAATTAAAATTCAGAGTCTACGACTTATATATTTTTAAAAATTTGTATTTGAATGAAAAATTTGGGTCTTATTTTCATAAAACAATAAAAAGTCGATGAAAAAAAATCCACAGGGCATGAGAAGTTTTTAGGGATCTGAAATGATAGCAGATGACCCCTCCCGTCGACCATTTCAATTTGGCACACGATGCACCAAACACCCTGTATAATATGGCAGAAAAAACAAAATACAAATGGATATCTCATTTTAAAACAGGAACATAGAAAATTATTTTTTTTTCAAAAAAGTGTCATAATTCATGGGTAAGACCTACTCGTAATAACACTATTACTGCCTTTGCCCCATAGTTCCTAAGTAAACAAAGTCATAGTCAGTTCCGAAAAAAAATATTGGATGTCCCATAATGATTTTGATCAACTGATACAACAATGAATAATTGATAAACAAATAAAGATGATTATTTGTTTTAAATCCTAAATAAAAAATAAATAGTTATTAAGGTTAAAAAGCGCAAGATGTTGCTGGACTTGATTTAAAAAGAATTAATTTTAAACAATGTTTTTGTACAATTACCTTCTCGATTTGATACATGTTAATGCACTTTGAAACACACGTCTGATCTTCGAACTGCAAACTGTAGAATTACGAGAAATAGACAAGAAGCTATTTCCCTGATTTGACTCATATCTACAATAATGTATTTACACACTGTTTTTATTTCCTTCCTACAAAGGTAAAATATTACCGTTTCTGATAATATTTCAAACTCAACATAAAGCACCTAAGTTATTATATAGCACTTCATTTTTCTGTAGTGTTTTCTAGCTCGTTGCTAACTCGTTTTCTCATTTCATGAAAATTGCGCCTTGTTATTTTTTTCTCATTATTTCACATAAATTCCGATCGTTTCAAGTGATGTAGGTATGAGTAATTGTTTAGAAAATATTTCTCCTACCTTAATCATCGGGTCTTCACGTTTGCGCCAACACGGAATGATATTGGGTATCTTCATTTTATTTGCTTCTCTAAACGACTGATCTTTGAAAAACAAGTCGCAAAAATGTGTTAATACCTTGTTCGATATTTCACTTTTTATAATAGGTACTGATGGTATGATTATCATTCACCGATTACGATTATCTGAACAATTTGGTAATTTATTTTCACTTTTTTTCGCCCACGGCTCCGCTTCCGTGCGGGCATTTTTCAGAGATAAAATTCTGGGGGATGGCAAGCAGTGTAAACTTATCGAGGTTTAGTGTAGTGTTTCTACTATCGACTAAGAAAACCTGCTTTTAATTTTTTTTTTCTCAAGACAAGTTTTGTTTTCCATTCAGTGCTTGACTGCGCCCCACTCATCCCACCTGATGGTAAGCAGTGAGTGATGCAATCGTTGATGGTGAGGTGCACTAGTTTAAGAGCCACTCTAGCCTTGAAGACATCTAAATTATAATCGAACACATTTGGGGTTGTTCATAAATCTACTCCCAACAGGACAAAAAGCGATTTACTTTTTATTTACCGTATCCTATGTAGGAAAAAGTACGAAATTCACGCGAACAAAGTTGCGAAAATATGTAAGTAGTGCAATATAAAGGTTATGAATATATTGCCTCTAATAAATTTTATAGCGATCATAGGATATCTACTTAGATAATGGCGGGGAATTTATTATTTTACTGTAGTAAAAGATAGTGATACTGTATTTTCATATTTGTTGATAAAATGTACAACTAAGGCAGGCCGAGTGCTCGACTAGGTACTTAACATTACACACTTATAAGAGTACCTATAGCTAGTCTGATCATAAATTTTGTTAGGACTTAAAAATGTATCAATTCTTTTTCTTTCCAAAATTTGGAACCAGGCTAATTTATTGAAATGCTGTAAAGTTTTTTATTTTATTATGACGTATTTCGGCGTAAGTAGTTTTTTTTCTGCTATTTTAAATTATTAAAATGGAGTGGGTATGGGAGATTCTTTGAAACCGAGAGGGTGTCTCATTCATCTGGCCTAGTTTGTAGCGCGAGAGCGTGTCAGACTTTTACTGACTAAAACCACACCTACGTTCCTTCTTTGCCTTACGTTCCAGGAGCCCAAATTTTCCTTTTGGAAGTCAACCCATGGCCCCAGTAGGATTTGGCCTTGCTGGGCCCCTACGGCTGACATCTCTTTGAGGCCCTCGTGGAACGCTACGCGCCGTCGATGACTCGGGCTCGGTCCGGACGGTTATCGGACGACCGAACGGCGAGCTACCCAATGCTCGTCGTCCGCAAGCTCACGCCTACTGTGGCTAGAAATTGGGTTCGGAGTCCCGGCGGTTTCGTGAGGACGTACGTTCCCTCACGTGTGCGGCCGTCTCCTTCGCTAACATTAGTTACTGCTTCGTAGAAGGAGGCGACCGCCTGGCCCATTCTTCCTCGCTCTGGACCATGGCCTGTGCCAGGGCCAGGTGCGATAGTTCGCCGACGCCGATCGCCCCCTCGAGAACACGGCGGTGCTCCGCACAATGCTGGTAACGGGATGCGCATGAATTCATGTAGGCCAATTCCTGGGCCGGAGGAAATTGACGGAATGCGAAACTACTCCAGAGCCTCGGCCAAAGATAGTTGCAGAATACCGTGTGGATTTAGTCAGTAAGAGTCAGAAACATCCCTTCCGCCCACCCTGGGGCGGAAGACATCTATGAAGATATACACACGTTAATAAAAAAGGCACATTCTCCTATCTATACATATAAAATGCGTTGTCCTGAATGACTGACGGATCAACGCGCAGCCTAAACCGCTGATCGTAAAGACCTGAAACTTGGAGGGTATATTCTTTGTATGACGGACGTAGGCATTCGATAAGAAAGGATTTTTCTAAAGATTTTGCAAAAGAGGGGCAAAGTTTGTATGGGACAACTTGATTCCTTGGGCCAATTTACTTCAAATTTTGCATGAACATTCTTTAACAGAATTAATGGAAGACGAGTTACGTATTTTATTGAAATTATTCTCCTAACGGGGTTAAAAAGGGGTAGAAAGTTATTTTGGGTGTGATTTTATACTAAGATCCCAGAGCTGTCAGACATAACTTATTTTCACATGGATGAAACCTTACGTTCTCAGTAGCGTCTCATGTGCTTTGAATACCTGTGTACTTGTGGAGCTCCCCCTTGGGGCCCCTGAGCAGGTACCAGGTGAGAAAGGGAGCTAAAAATAACGAGTTAAGTACTTAACTTAATTTTTTATGCTGATTTTTATATATGTTTTGTGGAATATTATTCAAAAGTAGTATCATAAGCGTCAGACACTTTCCAAGGACCAAAACCAAAAAGTAAATAAACTTTACTTATTTTTACATGTCTGATTTTTAAATATGTCATTAGTCAGACAAATTGTAATGACCAAACATCCAGTCAGTGCATGGAATCGTCTCACTCGCTCTGAAACGCATGCGTGCTCTCGCGCTCATACTCTCGGCTGAATAATTTTTGTGTTTAGGGGATGTTTGGTCACTACAATAATAATTATTCTGACTACTGAAATGTAACTTTGTAATAAGAAAGAAAGAAAGAAAACTCAATCTGATTTTATTCAAAAAAGGTTGAACTCGCATAAAAGCTTGGTGCAATGCAAATAAATACTCTTAAAAAAGTAGAATATCTCGAAAGTTCGATGGTAAAGGACTTGTACATTTTGGTTATAAAATAAACAAATAATTCCGAAATAAAAGACAAAAATATGAACTTAGAACATTATTTATATCTATTTAAATAAAAATTAACCCCTATTTCTCCTGATCACGCTATAACCAATTTTAATAATTCTTTTTTGTTTTGTTCACCAGCATACAAGGAAGGTTGTAGGGTAGGTAGGTAAGTAGCGCATGGTAGGTAGGTAGCCAAGGGTAGGTAGGGTAGAGTAGAGTAGGGTAGAGTAGAGTAGGTAGGTTGGAATAGGGTGGAGTGGGGTAGAGTAGAATAGAGTAGTCAGTTAACGGGAGCGAAGCCGCGGGCAAAAGCTAGTATTATAATAAATTAATAGCAATTATTGTTTTCCACCATAGATAAGTATCTGTAATGCAAAAATACAATCCACAAAATACAGTAGGGACTTTCTTTCAGTAGATAGGTACATTTACGTTGATGTTGTGGAGACTACAGCTTGTACTAAGAATACCTGTGCGTTACAGGGCTCTACACCTCCCAACGACCTGCATTAATTGCAGCTGAACAAATATCTACAAAGAGCGATAATTATAATCCGATAGAAAATAATAAGTAGATAAACAATTTAAATACTTAACTAATTAAAAACAAAGTAGGATGCGAAAGTGTGTAGGTACTTAGTTATCAAAGTTATAAATTTATATGATGTAAGTGTGAGCTCATAGAATGCATATACCTACAAATAATACATATATATATACTAAGTAATTTGTTACAATGATAACAGATAAGGCTTTGGCTTTTTCGCTAAATTCTTGTTGAACAGTTACCACAATACTTTATTATTTTTTATCATTTCGTTACAGATAAAAAAATGGTGATGCAAAAATGCCTTGCCATGGCGACACACGAGAGGCAGAGGTATACCGCTACCCTCTTGGATGACGAGTATTCAGAAAGACATGAAGAAGTGGGGTCTATCTACCAACAATGCATAGGTCCAGCCAACAAGTGGCGCCTCAGAATTAAGAAAGCCGAGCCTACGTATCGGAAAGTGGCGGGCTAGAAGAAATTCTAGATCAAAAGCAGCCAACCCAGTGTAAAATGTTTTCAACAAATGGTTTGCTTTTATGCGAAACATGAACGACAAGACCGCAGTACCTACTTAAGAATCGATGTCATCGCAGGTAAAATGATGGATGCAAAGGACGAAGGGAGTTCTCCATCGAAAACTATTCAAGTGGCGTTTCCCCAACGAATGACTACACATAGACCGTTGCTTTTCCTTAAGAATGGCATTGTAGCTATAGATTTTTACCCATTGATGATTTATTTGAGTAAGTTGGTATTTTTTTTTTTGTTTTTTTTTTTTTTTTATTTATTCTTTATTGTTAAGAGGTTTTCATCTACACGGATACGCCAACCCCATTGTATTGGATTTACTGCCTAACCTAACTTCTGAATTAACCGACAAATTATGCGTTTAGTCCTTTCTGACTTAGGGTATGCCAGTATATTGTGGATAAGTCCAACATCCCACATATTAAGATTAAACTCCCGAGCCAGAGATTCCATTTCATCTTTTCGTCCCTTTCATTTTTTCATCCTGATAGTGATACTTAAATAATCGGGAAAGATAACATATATGTATATGTTTATTTCACATACCAAATGGTATTATTATTCATTTTTGAGGTGAAAGCTGATGCCCGTGTTGGCCAATCTCTCTCGATGGCGGAGAACTCGCCTTTATATTATTATTGTATGGGAGTAAGTATTATTAAGTCAAGAAAATGGTATTCGCGGAAATCGGACATTCCACTTTATTGAACTTAGACAAATTATTACCGCAAAATCCACCTAATTCTGACTGGTCACGTCATCAACTATAGCGATTAGCGAGACCATGGCTACGCTCAGGCCCGTAGCTTTTACCTCTATTAGATTATAACTCATACAGTAGGAAAAGGTAATGCCCCCTGGGGCCCTAGTCACATTATCCGCGAACGAGTGCTTAAGAGGTGGTAGCTAAAATACATTTCCCAATTTTTCACAACAATTTTCTCGCTTATAAATTTATGTTACTGTTGGACAAAAACGATTGTTATACTTGTGTAATTAGGTGCTTGACAAAAACTGGAAAAACAAACTGACGCGTGACGCAAAGACTTATCGCTACAAATGCATAATATGCATGACAAATTATGTCTATGCATGACGCTATAAAATGTTAACCGTCTGCGGCTGACGCGGTAGTCCCACAGACACCGCGAAATACAAAATCACGTTTTTTACCGACATTTTTCAAATATGAGCGCCACCGCTGCGAGTACCTTACCGTAGAGTGCTCGCGCGTCAGTCAGTGTGCGGCGGGGGGTCGCAGTGAGCGCACGCGTGCGTAGCGGAGGGAAGGTGTCCACAAGACTACCACGTCAGCGTTAAGGTAAGTGTCCACGAGATTACCACCTCAGTCAAATGGTTATATCTTCATAGTGTTTCCTAAACAACCATGTCAGTCAATAAGTTTAAATGATTTATTATTTCATATTATTTTCCAATTTTCATAAACTATTATATCTATACTTATACTACTTACAATTAGGATAGATTTGTACTTTTGTTTGTAATCAATTAACTTGAATAGTAAGCCGATTTTTTTTTTATTCTTTCCCTAATAGAATTGTATACCTACATATTATCTCTAAGTAATACAGGCTACAGAAAACAATATCTATACAGCACACACGGGTTAAGTCGTGCTGGAAAACTAACAGTACTTAACTTGTTTTTAGATGGATATCTCAAGTAATACCCCTAAACCAAGAACTTCTGCTCGTAAGAGAACATCGGCTGGAACTTTTGTAAGTCATGAAGAGGAAATATTAAACTGGCTGGAAGAGGAAAGTGACGATGGCTTTAGTGGTATTGATGATGAAGATGAAGATCCAAGTTTCGAGCCTGAAATCCAACGCGATGAAGATGACGTCATTTCACGTGAAGAAGATTCAGAGTCAATCTTAGAAGTGCAACAAGAACCTGCTATGGAGGATGAACATCAACAATCATCAGACGAGTCACAAGAACACTACACAGGTAAAAACGGTTTTATTTGGAGTGCACAAGAGCGTCCTAGGACATCACGCATTTTAGCTCATAATATAATTCGATTACCAGGCCGTATTATAACAAAAAAAATTGAAGGTTACACGGAACTTTGGAGTAAGCTGATTGACCCCACAATGTTAGAATCTCTGGTGCGATATACTAACCAGAAACTCAGTTCGTACCGTACCAAGTTCAAAAATAATAGTATGGTTGAACTTGTGGACACAAATGTAAACGAGATGAGAGCGTTCATTGGTTTGATGTACTATTCATCAGTATTCAAATGTAACGATGAAGATCTCAACACAATATTTGCCACCAACGGAACAGGTCGGGAAATATTCCGATGCGTGATGTCCAAATGGCGTTTTTCGTGTTTGATCAACTGCCTTAGATTTGATGACTCGACTACCAGACAGGAACGTCTAAAAGATGATACTCTTGCTCCAATATCCGAATTATTTGATAAGTTCATATCCAACAGTCAGTCTGAATATACCCCTGGAGCATACCTCTGCATCGATGAAATGTTACTGCCATTTAGAGGTCGTTGCAAGTTCATAATTTATATGCCTCAAAAACCAGCAAAGTATGGTATCAAAATATTATTGTTGGTGGATGCTCGTACTTATTATATTTACAATGCTTATATATACCATGGAAAGAATTCCGACGGTAAAGGTTTAACCGACCAAGAAAAAAAAATGGCAGTACCCACGCAGTCGGTTCTAAGACTTGCAAAAGTGGTCGAAAATTCGAACCGAAATATTACTGCTGACAATTGGTTCAGCTCGATACCACTAGTCGAAACATTGCTGAAAAGAGGACTGACTTACCTGGGTACTCTGAAAAAAAATAAAGCTGAAATACCGCCATGTTTCTTGCCGAACAAAAGTAGACTGGCAGAAAGTTCGTTATATGGTTTTACTAAAGATTAGGTATACACTTTTATCACATGTGCCGAAACCTAATAAAGCCGTATTGTTGATTTCTTCTTCTCACCATATTCAAGAAATAGATGAAGATACAGGAAAACCAGTTATGATAGCAGACTACAACCATACAAAAGGTGGGGTGGACGAGGTGGATAAAAAGTGTTCGATATATTGCTGCAGTCGTAAAACTCGTCGTTGGCCTATGGCAATCTTTCAAAGGATTCTGGACATGGCAGGCATAAATAGCTTTGTATTGTATCAAAGTTGTGATGACAGTGATGGCAAAATGAGGAGAGGAACTTTTTTGTTGAATATGGCCAGAGACTTAGTGCTGGATCACATGAAAAACCGAGTGTACAATGAAAGATTGCCAAGGGAGCTGCGAATGACTATCACTAGAGTTTTAGGCAAGGATACCCCCCCTCCACCTCCAGTAGTTCGATCTGTTCCACTAAGTGGCAAAAAATTATGTTATATTTGTCCAAATAAAATAAAAAGACAAACTAAATACCGTTGCTGTGATTGTTCGAAGCCAATTTGCCTTCAGTGCTCTAAGCCACTGTGTGATAATTGTCAAACAAAGCTGTGATTTTGAAACTCTATAGTTTTTAAGTTGACCAACGAATGTATCTCATTTTTCCTAGACTGATTAATGTTATTGTGAACTTTTAAAATGTATACTGTGAAATTTGAAAAAGTTGATTTTGTTATTTTTTTTATGTCATAAATGTTTAAGGAGAAATTTATAGACTGATTTGTGTTAAGTAAATAAACCTTGTTTAATTTTGAAAATACATATTGTTTTTCTTTATTTCAAGTAAATATAACTTATAAAATAGGCAAGAAATCTAATAAATATGAATAAATTACCTGCATACTTTAATTCTACAAAAATATTTGCTGTTGAAATGGTGTCTCGTATACTACCACCTCAGTTGAATTGTAAAAATTTAACCACGTCAGTTGCAGAGGGTTAATATGACCGTTCATCGTTTCAAATAATGCTAACGATTAAGTAGCGCCATCTATCAACAATGTCTGCTTATAGTTACATTAACGATTCATTGGCGCCATCTATTACAACATGCGTGAAACTAGAGTAGACGTATGCAACGACCTCTACATATAGCATTTTCAAACAGAATAACCATACCTTATCCTGTTTCTGAATTAATACTATAATAATGTAGAGATGGCATTAGTTAACGGACTGTCATTATCTACAAACAAGCAAGCCTTCTCTTCATCAAGTTTAAGCAGAGACAATCCGTCAGAACATTTTATTATTATTAATCATTTTATTTCGAGCTTGCACTCATAAATGGGTTAGTAACAATATTTGCTTAAAAACTATGTTAGTACCTAGCCATAAAATTCCAATTCTAAATATTATTATTATCAAATTCAGTTCATTACAATTCAAATTCAATCAAACATGTCAAAAACACCACAAATTAAATTAAACTAATTGAAATTAAAACAAAATAAATACATAATTTAAATTTAGTCTACTTTCCTATTAAAATGCGCATCCACTTGTTTTGGAATGGGCAATCCAATCTATCGGCAATCATTTGCAGGATGCTATTACTGCTGTCCTGCAGGCGCCTTCGCAAAGACGCAGCTCTCTTACGGATGACTGCATGAAAGCCATCAGTACGCGTCTCTGCAAACATTCCAGACGCGCTACAAAAACGAGGCAACCGCAACAGCATCCTAAATATATTGTTATATTGGACGCGCAACGAATTAGCAGCCCGGTGAGTGTAGCTCACCCACAGGCTGCTTGTGTAAAGCGATTGGCAATACGCCTTGAATAATGTGATTTTTACATCACGCGAGCATCGAGCAAACCTGCGAGCAATCATATTCCCCCGGACTGCCAACGCCCTGCGCTCCCTCTCTACATCTGCATCATCATTCAGGTCTTCTGTTACAATATGCCCCAGATATGTGAACCTGCTCACAACTCGCAGAGCCACACCATTAAGCATAATAGGTGGAGCATGGGCCGGTCTATTATTATTAGACTTAAATATAAGCACCTCACTCTTCTTTGAACTATACTGAAGCCCATGCTCCGCCGCATAAGCCTCACACCTTGTTACCAATGTGCGAATCGCTCTCACCGATGGCCCCAGCAGCACCATATCATCAGCATAGCTAATATTATTAATACTCAGCCCATCAACAAAACATCCTGTATGAGTACTGCTGAGCTCAACGATAAGGTCATTGATATACAGGTTGAACAGTAGAGGAGAGGTGTTTTAAAGGGGAAGCAATAGGGTAGCCCGCCGGTGGAGTATACGGTAGAGGCGTGCCCCGCTTGGGCGGAACATCGCCGTGTGCTCGTGGGGGCCATGGTCCGGAGCGAGGAGGAATGGCAGGCGGTCGCCTCCTTCTGCCAAGCAATAATGCTAGCAAAGGAGGCGGCCGCAAGCGCAAGGGAACGGCCCTCGCGCCCAAGCGGCTGGGATTTCGACCCCGATTTCCAGCCGCCGTAGGCGTGGGCTTGCGGACGGCAAGCATGGGTAGCTCACCATCCGGCCGTCCGGTAACCGTCCGGACAAAGCCCGAGTTGTCGACGGTGCGTTGTGTTCTACGCGCGCATTAAGGAGATGTCAGCAAAACCGCAGGGGCCCAGCAAGGTCGAAGCCTACTGGGGCCATGGGTTAAGTGAAAGTGAACCACGGAGCCCTGGAACGCAAGGCAAAGAAGGAACATAGGAGTGGGTTTTGGTCAGTAAAAGTCTGTGACGCTCTCTCGCTCTTGGGCGGAACGAAGAAGTCATTAGATTTCCCACCTAAAAAAAGGTTAACCCGCGATATTCAAATTTTCTTAATTTTTTTGCATTTTGCAGGCCAGTGTCAAGTTGTATACCTATTGATTAAAATATGATTTGCGAACATATATTTACATGATAACGTGACAGATGATTTGGAAGAACACAACAGACAGACATTTTGTGCTGATCCCAAGTAGATAACTTGTTTACCAGTGTAGGATGAAGAAAAACGAAGAAGGGAAGGACAAATTTCAACTTGCGTGAGTATCTTTAATTTACTATTTCACCACTTGTCCTTGTCCCATTCATTGCACAGCTTTTACTTTTCACCGGTGCGGTGATCGGTAATAGTGGTAATACTTCCAGTTTTTATTTTTTCTTTTCGAATAAATTTGTTGCTGATTCCATATTATGAGGCTTCTGTAGTACAGTTTATAACTGACTCAGGGTATTTTATTTAAACATGTAACAAGCATAAATCAATATTTTTTTTTTTTTAGAATAGTAGGGTGAAGGCTCGTAAATATAAAGGATTTGTAAATAAATAAGAGAAAATATGTTAATGTCATGAGTGTTTATAAACAATTATAGGTAATACAAATATTTTAAAATATAGAACATTTCAAATGACTTACCTAGTAAAATAAAATAAACTAAGAAGAAGGTCTGCACAACAGAGATTAGCACTATCTACAACAGCCGCCTCTATTTGACAAATAAAAATTAAGTTTATTGTCCTAAACTAATTGTACACCTTTTGTGTACTAAAGGCCCGAGTGGCTTAGTTAGGACATCTGCCGGCATAGCACTACTTTTAACATATTCTAAGGTAACAATCACAAAATTGTTGGATACCTTTTCCATAATAAAGTGAAGCCTGGTATCAATATGCTTTGTTCTATTGTGGTGCATTGGATTTCGAACGAGGTTGATGGCACACTGGCTGTCAGAAGTTAACTGAAGAAAGTTTACCTGTTATCTCATAGATAAAACGACGTAAGTAACAAGCTTCCTTCGTGGCAGACGATAGCGCCATATATTCACTTTCCGCGGACGATAAAGAAGTAGTGGTTTGTTTCTTTGACTTTCACGATTCTGGTCCAAAAAGTTTGGTATATACGCAAGGCTCGGACGGAAGGAGTTCCTATGAAACCAATTTTTATAAGAGTTTGTTTAACTTTTTGTTCCAAGCTCGTGGTGCCTGTTTAAGACCATGTAGCGCTTTTTTCAGCAAACAAACCTTGTTTTCCTTTCCTTTTTCTGTGAAACCAACCATAAAAACTTCTTCTTCTAAATCTCCATTTAGAAACGCGGTATCAACATCTAAATGCTTCATTCTTAAGCCCATCTCTGCAGCTAATGCAAATAGAGTGCGCAGCGAAGAGTGACGAATCACAGGTGCAAAAGTTTCGTCATAGTCCACTCCTTTGACTTGATTAAAACCTTTGACAACCAATCTTGCTTTATATTTAGTGATGTTTCCAAAACCGTCCCTTTTAATTTTATAAATCCATTTGCATGGTATAACCTTTTTGTTAGGTCTATCAACTAGATCCCATGTATGTAATTTAATCAGGGACTTGTACTCTTCAGCCATTGCATAATCCCATTCTTCAGCATCATCGGCATGAGCAGCTTTATAATATGTTGTTGGTTTATTAGAATCAACCGCTGACACGTTTCCTATTTTTACCTCTGCTCATAGCTAGGCTGTTCCTGTTCCAAACTTGCTGACTCTACGTCGGCTCTAGGAAACATCGGCCAATGGAAATTTTCCGGCTCTTCCATAGCTGCAGTAATTTCTCGACTTTTTAAAAATCCCAATATAGATGGTTCACCACCACCACAGAACCACCGGTACTCTCAACACAGTCAAAAAATTGACCATCTTCGGTCTCGGACTCCTTTTCTTCGAATAATAAAATTGAGACTGATTGTACCACAGGCTTAGCTTGCTTCTGCTTTAGCACTGTAAAAATGTTTTAAAAAAAAATTGCATCTCTGGACATAAACACTTTTCTTGGGTTACACAGATTCCTAAAAATATAAGTATTAGGATTTTCAAAATAACCAACAAAAATTGCTTCTTTTGCCTTTAAATCTAACTTCTTCCTGTGACATGAAGGTATTTGGACTAGTGCTCCAAACATAAAAAACATTTTTAAATGACTAAGATCGCTTCTACGACCACACTACCTGTCATATTTAATTTGTCCACCTAACCCTCGATGAGGCGACCTATTTTTTAAATATACGGCAACTCGGAAAGCGTCTTCCCAGTATGCTTTCGGCAATGAAATAAAAAAAAGAATGGAATGAATGAGCTTTCAGCTAACAACGTCCTCGCCTTCTCTGTTATTGAACGGTGAGTTCGTTCGGCGACTCCGTTCTGTTGTGGACTAAACCGTGTTGTCGTTTGGCGTTCGATACCTTTTGAATAAAGATAGTCAACAAACTCCTTATTGACAAATTCTTTTCAACCTTCAGTCCTAATCGCTTTAATCTTTAAATCAATTTGATTTTCTACAAAGGTTTGAGAGATTTTGTCTTTAATCTCTGTCTTCAAAGAAATAAAATAAGCCTATTTAACCTTTCTTGTATAATCGTCCACCAAAGTCAACATATAGGTACTTATTTCCTTGAAAGGAAGTTATAGACATGGGTCCACACCAATCAATATGGACCAGTTCCAAAGGAGAAGTAAAGTAGCCATGTTAATTGCTACTTTCTTAAACGGTTTTCTTGCTTGTTTTCCTTCTACGCAAGCGATGCAATTATTTTTATCTAAAAACTAGCTTTTGCCCGCGGCTTCGCTCCCGTCAACTGACTACTATATCCAACTCTACCCAACTCTACCCTACACTACCCTACTCTACCCTACTCTACCCTACTCTACCCTACTCTACCCTACTCTACCCTACTCTACCCTACTCTACCCTACTCTACCCTACTCTACCCTACTCTACCCTACTCTACCCTACTCTACCCTACTCTACCCTACTCTACCCTACTCTACCCTACTCTACCCTACTCTACCCTACTCTACCCTACTCTACCCTACTCTACCCTACTCTACCCTACTCTACCCTACTCTACCCTACTCTACCCTACTCTACCCTACTCTACCCTACTCTACCCTACTCTAAAAAAAAAAAAAAAAAAAAAAAAAGTAAAGTAAAGTATCCTATGTCCGTCTCCTGGTTCTAAGCTACCTCCCTGCCAATTTTCAGCTAAATCGGTTCAGCCGTTCTTGAGTTATAAGTGAAGTAACTAACACGACTTTCTTTTATATATATAGATCTATACTCTACGCCTACCTCATGATTCTTCAGTTGATTCATGCCTATAGGACACAAGTGTCCTACGGGTAGTGTGAAAGCGAAGCCCGGGGCCCCAAGATAAAGGGCAAAGAAGGAACAGGAGTGGGTTTTTAGTCAGTAAAAGTCTGAAACTATCTCACGCTCCGCCCAAGGGCGAGATTTGTCAGATGATTTCCCAACTAAAAAAAAAAAAATGTCCTAACCTCTTTTACCAAAGTTGGTAACTATTTTGACAACCAGAGCGCTCATGTTGTGTCAAATAATTGTTTGCCGCGTAATTGGGAACATTCACAGTACCATCAAGTACATACAGTCCACTATAGTGTGAGGTCGCAATGCGCGACCTCTTACGACGGGGGATGCGGTAGCTCAGGGCAGGTGTGTCGTGGCGGTGTCTCTGGACATCGCCAACGCCTTCAACTCCCTGCCTTGGAGTAGCATTAGGAGGGCATTCCGGTATCACCGGACGCCTGACTACCTCTATCGTGTGGTCGAGGCGTACCTGTCAGATAGGTACATCATCTACTCTGGTCACCAGAAATGTCGTGCGGTGTTCCGCAGGGATCGGTACTAGGGCCGCCCTTGTGGAACATCGGATACGATTACCTACGTGCTGCGTGGCGACCTCCCTAACGGGATCAGCGTGGTCTGTTACCCAGACGACACGCTGGTCCTGGTGCAGGCGGAGTCGCACCAGGCGACGGCCGAATAAGCGATACGCGGGGTTGCGACAGTCGTGGGCAGGATCTAGGAGTTGGGACTCGAGGTGGCATTGCACAAGTCCGAGGCCATGTGCTTTCACGGCCCTCGGAAAGCGCCACCACCGGGTTCCTAACTAACGGCAGGAGGAGTCCACATCGGCTTCGGGTCGACGATGAAGTACCTGGGACTCGTTCTCGACCACCGATGGGATTTCGAGGAGCACTTTCGACGTCTGGCTCCCAAACTAAATCAGACTGGGGCTGCCCTCGGGCGGCCCCTGCCCAACCTGGGGGGTCCAGACGCCTCCTGCCGGAGGCTCTACGCGGGAATCGTTCGGTCCATGGCCCTTTATGTGATCTGGAGGCAACAGTCCTTGCACACATGCACGATCTGCGCATGGAGATGTAACGCCGGGGCGAAACTCCGCTGCCACGACAAGTCACAGCATAGCGGACAGAGCTCCGGCGGGTTCTCGTGGAGAAATGGCGACAGCGACTGTCGCGACCCAGTGCTAGGCACGCCACAATTATGGCGGTAAGTCCCCTCTTTGAGGCGTGGTTGGAAAGACCTCACGGCGTCCTCAACCTACCGCATGACGCAGGTTCTCACCGAACACGGTTAGTTCGGGAAGTTCCTGCACCGGATTCGTGCGGAAGCGACGCCCAGGTGTCGCCACTGTGTGGACCGCCCGGAGGACACGGTGGAGGTGCGCCCCGCTTGGGCAGAGCAACGCCGTGTTCTCGTGGGGGCGATCGGCGGCGGCGATCTCTCACGCCGGGCCTTGGTACAGGCCATGGTCCGGAGCGAGGAGGAGTGGCAGGCGGTCGTCTCCTTCTGCGAAGCAGTAATGCTAGCAAAGGAGGCGGCCGATCGCGTGAGGCAACGGTCCTCACGCCCTAACCGCCGCCGGGATTCCGAATCCCGATTTCCGACCACCGTAGGCACGGGCTTGCGGACGGCGAGCAATGGGTGGCTCGCCGTCCAACCGTCCGGTAACCGTCCGGACCGAGCCCAAGTCGTCGACGGCGCGTATTGTTCCACGCGCGCCTCAGGGTGATGTCAGCAAATCGTAGGGGCCCAGCAGGGTCGAAGCCTACTGGGGCCATGGGTAATGTGAAAACGAAACCCGGGGCCCTGGGACGAAGGCAACGATGGAACAGGAGTGGGTTTTTAATCAGTAAAAGTCTGACACTATCTTTCGCTCCACCCAAGAGCGAGATTTGTGATTAGATGATTTTCCCACCAAAAAAAAAACCATAGTGGTAAAGTAATTATTTTTATAAAAATTACAACCATTTTTATCAAAAACATATACAAAACCCTTATCAACAGCCTTTTGTACAGATAACAGATTTGCTTTCAATTCAAGTACGAAAGCAATATCACTGATCCTGTTGATTACATCTTCTTTATTGAAACATTACCAATTCCACAGCATTTTATGTGTCCTCCGTTTGCGACGGTAACACTGCTTTTATCTATTCTAACAATATTCTGACACCATTCAAGTCTAGAAGTCATGTGTTTCGTACATCCGGAATCTACATACCAAAGATCCTTGTTTGAGACACCAGAAGTATTTAGAGATATCAAAAATGTATTAATACTTTTAACCGCTTCAGGCTCCTCCTTCTTGTTTCTCAGTTTACAGTCTGGTTTTTTATGCCCGGGTACTTTGCATTCATAGCATATCACGTTCTTCTTCTTTGGTTTAAGTTTCGATTTGGTGCTATAAACTGGTGTTGCTGTTGTCATCTTTGGACATCTCATTTAGCAGTTTTGCCATAACGAAATTGGTCGTTACATCAATATTACAATTTTCTAACGCCATTATGAGAGGTTCATATTTTGTGGTGAGTCCTCCCAAAAGTATAGCTGCAATCGACGTATCTTCTATGACCTTGTCAATATCCGCAAGATCCTGTGCGGTTGACATAACTGCATTAATAACTGTTCAATGTTATCGAAATTTGAAAAATTCAATCTGTACAGTTTACGTTCTAAAGCTAGTCTTCGTCACATTCCTTTATCCTCAAAAGCTTTCTGCAGAGAACTCCAGGCTTCTAATGCACTTTTTGCACATCTAACGTGTGTAATAGCTGCACCGTCTACCGTAAGGCAAATTTTTGCAAGAGCTTAGTTTCTTACCTTGATCGAGGTGTTCATGTCATCATCCGGATAACCACTTACTGTTTCCCATAAATCCTCGTGTAAATTCTCATCTAGGGTCAGGGTAATTTCCAAGTAGAACCCATCTTTATTTTTAAGGCAAAACGACGAAGAACTCGACTTGTTCACACATATTACATATTGTTCACATATTGTTGACATATTTCCAGATTCATGTGACATTTTTCAACTAATATTTTGTCAGACACCGAAACATTCACTATTTATCACAAATTATACTCTATAAAACCATATCCTCAATCTCGTAACGTGTTAGAGTAATAGGATGAAGGCTCGTAAATATAAAGGATTTGTAAATAAATAAGAGAAAATATGTTACTGTCATGAGTGTTTATAAACAAGTAACTCGGCAGTACAAATATTTTAAAATATAAATAAACTAAGAAATAGGTCTGCACAACAGAGATTAGCACTATTTACAAAAAAAAATTATAGCTCGCTTGATGAGTATTAGTTAATAGCTAGCGGTCCCCTGCGGTTTCATCCGCGTCTTTAGTTACAGCTCGGCTCTCGTGGGTCGTAGCGTGATGTTATCGAACAAGGGCCAAGGGGGTGGTTGTTGTTGATGTTGTCGTGGTGTGTGACAGTGTATAGACTAAGGAAAGGAGACAAGTTAATCCTTGTAACATCAGTTAACCGTCAGTGTAAACTTAAAGTTCCATCAAAATCCATGCAGTCTTTTTGGAAATTAAACGGGACAAAAAGATAGAAGGTTGTCCTTCTATCTTTTTGTCCCGGTTAATTTATTAATAGGAAAATGCATTTTTGTTATAGTTATCGGATATACTTTGCATTTGGTAAAAACCTGTTTTTTTTAATATTATAATTAGACACTTAAATTTTATATAAATGCATAGATTACCTAGCTTTTTTTAAGTACCATGAAATTTGATGCTTTTATATGAAGGAAAACTAAACTAGCATTTTTGCTGCCCCTTGAGCCAGAGTCAACTTATGTGAGAGTAATACATTGCTCAGACAAGTTTTTTTTAAGAAATTATATATATATAATTGTGATGAAAAAACTGAAAAAACTTATCTTTTTTTTTCAAGACATGAAATCATCTTATAAATGGAATGTTGCTAAGCGTGGGAAGACATACATGGAGAGTAGTTAAATTAATTGAACTCTTCGTGTGATGGCGCAGAGTTCTCGTATACCTACTCGTATCATTCGACGGCCTTGCTCCTTACGCTGATATACGACGCTATAAAACATACTTAAAGATTAAGATCAACGAGGTTAACTGCGTGACCACCAAATTCAAGAGTAATGATAGGCTTTTAATAAGAAAGACATTGCATGACACTTTTCTACTTTTAATATAATTAGGTAGGTACCTTATTAATCGGACTTGGAATCGGAATCTAGGGATATCTTGTAGAGAATCATGCAAGACAGAGAAATTCAGAATATTTTACATTTTATGAATATGTAGAGTGCATCGACAATTGCATAAAAAGAATCTTCTGTGTTAATATTGTGACTTATTTAAAAATACATATTAGATACGTTATTTACAGACTCGATACGTTAAATGTTTGAGGACATCGACTAATAATAGGTGTAACAAGTGCGTTTGTCGACAGGTAGGGGCTACCGTTTAAATGGTCGTAGCGCCCAAACGAACCGTCCTCGTCCTCGTAGCGCGTGCGCTGGCGGGCGGATGCGCGCGACTCAGTCCATGAGTAGCTTTAGCTGCGTACGCGCACCGAACACTCCCGAACCGCGCTTTTCGAATCCGGAGGAGTATGACCCGCGTAGTCAATATCGCGCAACAACTTTTTGTTACAGTTTAGATTTAAACTGAAATTAGATCACGTGTGTTAGACGGACTTGTAATTATATAAAGAATTGTATGACAAATATAGTGATTTTTACAAAAAAAAAATGCTACATTGCGGAAAAAATGTGTGACTCGTGTGAAGGTGCGCAAGAGTGAGTTCAGCGACGGTGGCGGTGGTCGGTGGGCACAATGAGTGCGCCGCTGAATTGGCACAAATGGCTAGTGTTGTCGCTGCTCGGATTGGCTTTGTCCGCTCGGACAATTGGCTGCGATTACAGTTCCATCACCGAGAAATTTGGAGCGGAAGCCGTGGTTCGATGCAATGAAAAATGCCCGTTCCAGGTTCGCTTATCTCAATCAATATTTTTTGCAAATCAACAAACACTCTTTGACAAAAAGCGCAAGTATAATTTTAAAAATACTTTGATGGAAACAATTGATTGCAAAGTTTGTTTATAGAGATGATACAAATGCATGCACAAGGTTCCGCTTTGTGCGTTCATTGATAAAGATTGCAATAACAGTTTATTGGTCGAGGATAAAACGATGATCTTAGTTTATTATGTACTTTATTTGCGGCGACTGTTGTGCAGGTTCAACGCACATCTAAGTAATTGTCGACAATTAACGATCCACTATAATCAACGCAAACGCGCTAAATATAGATCAGCGTTCCCAAACGTCAAGCGAGTCACTTGTGGCCGGCTAAGCCCCTTGCATATTTTAACAATTGTTTAAATAATGTTTTCTCAGAATATTTTATAGAAGACATCCATAAATATCATTAATATCTTCTCTATTTATCAATCGCATAAAAACAGACAAATTGTGATTTTGACAGAATAGCATCGAGTGGTTCTGCCAAAATCACAACTGCAAGAATGCAAAATAAAATAGGTGACAGATAAAAGTTATTTAGAGAAGATCCATGTAGTATATATATATTATGTGCTATAATAGGAACCTTATATGAAGGACCGAATGTGGGAACAAAAACCAAAACATGGAAACCGCGGATGGATCACATTTCGAGGTGAAGCCTTTGAGGTACAGTAAAGTCCGGTCACACGCTTGCAAAAAAACTCACCAAAAACGTATAAAAAAGACGCGGTAACATTTTATATTGTTTTAGAGGAGAAGTTCCGTTCAAAGGAAGTGTTGGAAATGTGAATAAATAAAACCTAGTTTGGGTCTAGATTAAGACTTTAACTGGAGGCATAGTGTTTAGGAACTAAAAATTATCACACGAGAACATATTCATAGGATTTCGCATGCTCGCCGGCGTTCGCTTGGAGTTTAATGAAATAAATCCGAATAATTATGTAAAATTTTGTCACCAATTTTGATATTTAATTTATTGGACGCTATGTATGACGTCCTGTTATGCAGGATAAAAGTTCCTAACTGCTTACGTACCTATTTATAGAATAAACCAGTTCAATTGTACATTTAAGTCCTAAACATGTAATAACACTATTGACGAATTGTAATTATATTTTTGTGTGCTCAGCATGAGCCAATATTAGCGTAGTAATAACATCGTTCCCGACGTACCGGTGCACCCTGCGTATTCTACAAAATTCTGGTCCTCCGGTACCTATATGGTAAGATGTATCAAATAATATGAATGAACGATTATTGGATATTATCCAGGCTTTGGCGAATACCGAGATATGTAAATAGAAGAAGGTAGAAAAAATGAATCAACTGGTGATTTAACTTGGGAATACGTATTGATGAATATTTTTATATTTTACCAACAGAAATCCCGTTTCAAGTGTGCACGTAAAACTAGAATTAATGTCAAGTTTGTCCATAGTCGTATAAAATGAGGATCATCAATGTTCAGGTCTCTTGTCAATTGAGTACCTATGCATAATAATTATATAGTAGTGTGTGAGATTCGAGCGTGACATTGTTAGTAGGTAGCTACTAACATTGTCCCATTCGAAGCTTTTATTTGATTAAAATTTGAATATAAAAACATCGTTTAAAAACACTACTCTAGATACACTACACCAAAACTAAAAACAAATCAATCACACACAAAATTACAGGCACAGGTAGACCTAATGATTATCACGCTCCGTTGCGCTCGCGCCGACCGTGTCGCAACGGAAGTTATCAGGACTGTGACTTCGTTGAACATCCCGTGATGACCCTATTTAATAAAATATCCGTTTTTAAACAAATTCAATGAATAAAGGTATTTTTTTTTGTTTTCACAGAACCGAACAGGGGATGGCCACTTCGACGTAAGTTGTGGGTCTGATTGCAGCGTTCAACAGGTAAGTCATACTTATAATTTGGTATTAATTATTTATTGTTTAACATCTAATCAAAACGAAAGAAGTCGCACGCATCAGCATTGAAGGTCGCGGCTTACGGGATATTTTGAACTCACAGAGCACAACAGCGCTTAAGCATTGGGAAGTTTAGACAGTAGAAAATTAAAATATTCTAAAAACAGAAAATGGGTAGAATAGAATTACACACACATCACATAGAATTTTCCTGTTCTTAAGCTCCGGTTATATAAGAGCTTCTAGCTATCAGTAGCAGTATATTTCTAAAATGGCTAATTTTATTTTATTGTCCAATCAACAACTCGGGCAAATGTTAAACTATAATCTATGTTAGTGTAACAACTTATTTATAGGTTACACCGCAGGCACCGCATGCCCCATAAAAGTAATATTAACTATATGCTACAACTACCTACTTTAATATAATATTTAGAAAAATATATACATATATACAAAATCTTTAAATGTAACTGTGCGATAAAAGCGATCATCCTTTGACCTAACTTTTTTCCCGATTTCTCTGAACGTATTTTTTCCACACACCTCTAACTCGGTTATTATGACTTTCTTCCTAACCATAATGTCATATCAGAGCGGTCGTACTGTGAGAACTTCGTTATCAGGATCTATTTTGTACCCGGTTTTTTACCAAGCACATATTTAATTGTTTAACATTACAATGCTTCAAAACTGATCGGCCATAACTACGCAAGCGATCGTAAAATGCAGTGGTCCGATAAGTATGTATATAGTATTTATATTTAAGTACTCCCAGTATTGGGTAACCAATTTTTACGGCACCGTAACGGAAATTGTAACGCACTGACCTAAAAGTATATTTTTGTCATATTTACATACAGTGATACAGAGGGTCTTTTGGGATGGCATATCTACAGTCAAAATATTAAAATAATTTACAATAAGTTTATAATTACTGTGCGATAACTAAATCTCAGGCGCTTCACCCGTGACCTTTTTTGAGATATAAGGTATTTAATGAATACTGGGTCCAAAACATAAGATAAGTCACACATTAAGATTACGAAGTTTTACAACCTAACACTTTGTGTACAATTATTGTTAGTTGCCATTACGGTTGTAGTGTTCGGTTGGCGTGTCGTAACGAAAACTGTCAGAATATAAGCTTACAAAAGAGCATTTGTTAACTAAATCACATTGAAGCTAGCTAGACCGTGTACATGAACAAAACCAGCTCGTGGGCACTATCCTAGTTCTTTTGTTGCAAAATAACTTTATTTAAATTATTTACTGTAGTTCACGGTAGGTACCTAGGTAAATGCAATGTACACCATTATGTAACTAATAGGTAAGTAGGTACTGAATCTGAATAATATAAAGATGATAAATACAAAATAAAACTAACCTACAACTAACGCTTGTGCGCAAGCGAATTTATGTTAAAATAAAGAGTTTTGTTACACTGATCCATCATTCTATGGTACAAAACTGACATAAAACGGCGCATTCGTTAGAAACTCTGACAGATACTACTGGTTTATGTCAAAATTATCAGTTACGTCCAATTTACAGCCGCGCCCTTTGCAGCGCAAAAAAGCTCAAGTGGTGGCAAGCGGGTAGGATGCGCAAGCGCACCCCTCGTGCGGTAAACGAAGTCAATTGACTTGCTTCTATTTTATTATTATTTGTTTCCATTACTGTAACAATGCCGTAGCTTAGTAATGTGTAACATAAGTTGTCAATATTATTTTATTTTTATGACGTCATTATTTTTGTTTAGATGTATCTGTAACTCAGATAATAAGTTACTACATCTGTTTAACGTCCTCTTCATGTAATTTAGAGATGTGGTGGCCAGATCGCCAAAAACGTATATTGATGTAGGATTTCTATGATAATAAAAAGTGTAAAGAAAGTAGGCTAAACGATAATTGACATATCATCAAACTTTAACGTCTAAAACGATCTGGCCAGTTTAACTTGGCCAGGCCATATCATGAAGTGATTAATTTCTATAATTTGGCCACGACAGAGACTAAAACGTTTAAGAAAATGTTTAGTTCAGTTTTAGTCTGTTTTGTCGTTCAGGTGTTTCTGTTTATGAGAGTGTTTTACACCTCCGGTGTTAAAGGAATGTATGGGAATTTATTTATCTGAACATCGCATCAACGTTGCATGATCTGCGAAGCTGTGCTCAACATCTTTCGTCAGGTCGCGAGGTGTGGCAGACAGAAAGCATCGAATGCACCGCCCTTCTCTTTACTTACTGCTAAACAAACTCATTTCTCTCGCTTATTCCCTTACATCTTGTTTATTTTATAAATGAAGTTCCTGGGAAATGTTTCTTAAAGAAATTATTTACTAGAATAACATTTCGTGCCTGTTTAATTATAAGTGTAGCGGTTACCCATACATATTTCTTTGATATCATTGTAACTTGTTTAATTCAAATTATAACAATAGTACCTACCTATTGTCTAATATGGAAGATGTTTGTAATTTAGGTAATTACTGGGGTTTACGTGTAGTGGTTTTTTGGATCACCTTCTAGTAAAGCTATAATATGTGTACTCGAGACGACCAGCTTAGGTTAATTAAAGAAATAGATGCTATTCGAGGAAAACTGTCGAATTGTGAGTTTGATGGTTTGTTTTTGAATTCTCTGGTCCTCGATCAGCTTTGGGAAAGACGAATTCCACCTGGGTTTGATATCGTTTTTTGTGACATTCATTAAGAATACGTTGGTCCTGCGCCTTTTTGTTTACTATGACAGATCTCACATCCGCGATGGACCACCTCTTAGCGGTAATTCAAGAGCGGTCCGTTTCGTTTTGATGAATGTAAATCTTCATCCTGCAAGGGATGTAGTTATGGAGCGATAGGTGGTCAGTGGCATGGTGCGCTGCCGCGGTGCGCAAGCGCAAGGGTCGCGTGAGACTCAACGCCGGATGGACGCAGGAAGGAAGCTTCTAGTTGCCAGCCTGCTCCCCTCGGATCTATTTTAGAGTTCATTCGTTTTATTCTATCATTTACAGAACATGCTTTTTAATATAAGCCGACTTTGAATGGCGGTATCCTGTTCTGGAAACTGCACGTTAAATTAAAGAGAATTTTCCGGACTAAGCCCCACTTGTACCACAAACCCAATTAACGCCTAAAATATTTTATAACATCATCCTGGCTGTCTCTATCAAGATCTTCAAAGTAAACTAGTGCTAAACATGCTGCTCTGCGTGTCTTGTGTAGGTATATGTGATTTTAAATGTTTATGAACGCACTCATGATCCAGGAGTCATTTATAGTGTGGGGCAAAGTTATTTAAAAAGAAATACTATACCTACTATACCAGACAACATATAGCTCTATTGGCGATTATTCACTAAAGTAGTTCACAATGCACATATGGTTATATATAAATCATTATCCGGGTATAAATATTATTTATTTTAGAGGGATACCTACATGGGATTACATTAGTATAATATTTAGACAAGACACATGTTGCGAACGTTAGACTTTACGACTGAATTATCTAAGAGCTTATCTTTTCTTTCGGAGAAAACGGTTTAATGGCACTAAACGTGGCGCTACATCTTTAGATACGGTTTATGTAGATGACCTAAACGTCACTGGAATATTAACTTTACGGTTCCTAAGAAAAACCACACAGATAGATGACCGAGAATCTGTCGTGCGTGTTCAGCAATCCATCATTACGATTGGGTTCAAAATGCAATCATTTGAAAATTAACCTTACCTGGGTGTTTCTTGATATCTTTTCTTTCTTCGTGGTTGTAGGTATATGGATAGGTATCTTGTAGCCAGCACCGTCTTTAACAGTAACATTGCTTAGATGAAATAGAGCGATCCTGTAAAAAATAACATTATTCATCATCGACCTCATGTCCTTAATGCGCCAGTGCGGGAATTAAAAAATAAATTTGTTTTTTTTTTGTAGTTTGAGATTCGAATGCGAATTATATTCAAATTCTGTCACTGAAATGTCTAACCTTTTGGTGTCGTTAATAACGGTCTATTGTGTTGCTATTTTAACGTTCATATGGTCTTTGAGGCCGTTCACTATTACGTAAGCAAATTTTTTGCAAATTTTAATTCCCCCCTCCCTCCTTGTCAGCAAAAGTAAGTAAGCTCTCACCTCCCCCCATGCTTACATAAACATTGGTATAAGCATTTGTCAATGTTTTGGTTTCGTTATTAATTTATGAGCAGAAGTTGTAAGTCTAGAAATAAGGAATAGGCTTGAAATAAAGGAAAAAAACAAACTTCTCAGTCCATGATACACGAATCCATGACTCTAAATTTTCAATGACATTGGCTGTTTGTTGCTCAGTGATGTGTGTCGTGTCTACTCATTTTCTTGCGACTTTGGAATATCGACTCTTAAAAAACTAAAAAAAAAATATATACTGCTGACGTAATCACCATCTAGACCTCCCATCCTCCACATCATCAAAAATATGTAAAGCAAAGACCCCCCACCCCCCTGTAGTGCTTAGGTACGTAATACCTGAATAACTTTAATATTACTGACGTTACCGTGCTTCGGGTCAGATTTGACCCAGTTTATGAATAATACTGAAAAATTACTCAAAAACAAAGAAAGCTTTTCTAATAAATTTAATTTTCATAACTTTTTTATTTTATTTTTATTTGTATATTTATTATTATTTTATTTATATAAAATAGAACGATATGGTTAGATGTATTTTCATAACAATCAATTAAAAAATATTTGTATGTGTAATTAATTTACACAGATTCACCGTACTATATCGTCAGTTTCAGCACATAGTTTACAACGACTTTTTTTACTTAGTTACTTATTTTCCTCTTGCTAGGTCGAAATTGAGTCTATAAAAAATTATAAATCTAATGATAGTATCACTTATTTTTTTTTTAGCAAATTCTATTGAAAAAAGGTGCCCCTGGTAATGATTTCGAATATTTTATATAGGTAAATAAGTTCCTAGTAAGCACCTAGGTAGGTACCTAGGTTTTTTAAATATCGTGTCGTCGTTTTACTAGGCAATTCTACCTTCCAGATATCATTAGCAGCAGTGAATTATACAAAAGCATTATATATTGATATGTACTGTGTACATACTGTTGCTAATTATTATTTACTACTTGAAGCCAACCCTTTGCAAGTGTAACAATATACAGTTTTCTCTAGTGAATAGGTACACGCTGTTTTGCAAATTGTGTCTAAAATTGTCACAGGTTTGATATCTGCCTTATTATATTATTTATTTCTAAACTGTGATGCAATGTGCTAAGTTCATACACTAACTTATTTTTAGGGGACTTAGGACACAGGCGTAGTATCTATGAAAAAAGCAAAAAATAATGGATATTATGGTGTTCCCTTCGTTGCTACTACTTTTGTTGGTGATTTTCTACTGGAATTCCCATTAGGTATTGTGTAACTTTTTGTCTCATTCAAAAAGTTATACGATATAATTATATAAACAATTAGGACGACGACCGGGGCCCTCTGTGCTTTTTATTACTTGAGGTCAATTCTGATCCGAAGACCGTTAGAATAAAAAAGTTCGTATCAAGAAAAATAAAAACATATTTTACAAACTTAATTCAATAATACGCAAATAAAAGCGATTAATTAAAAGTCATAAAATATCACACTCTTAACTTTTTGAGTAGCGTAATTAGAGACACAATAGAAAGACAATGGCGCGTTAACGCCGGCGTTATTGCGGGGATCAACAGCTTAAAACGCTTACCTATTTGCTGAAAAAAAAAAAATTATTATCCCAAAATTATAATATGACCTGGCACCCAGATTGATCTGGGTGCCAGGTCATACAGGAGTAGAAGGCAACGAAAGAGCCGACACTCTAGCAAGGAAAGGATCCGAGACACCCCTATACGGACCGGAACCCTTCATAGGACTCTCACCAAGGGTCATCAACCAAGCATTGATAAAGGCTGCGTTGGAAATACACAGCACACACTGGCGCAACACAACAGGCCAGAAGCATGCAAAGCTATTTCTTAATGACATAGATAAGGCCTGGACAACGTTCCGTCTCGGTATTATAACAATAAAGCCATTTAATCCCAAATATACAAAATTATAAATTAAATCTAGAAAAAAAAAGTCTCTATAAAAGCTTCATCAAAATAGTCACCTCACCACTTTACCTTTCCAGCCATATTATCTTTCATACAGTTCATCCATAATATTTTAGTCTTCTACTTCTATTGCCATTGAAATTACTGAAATCTTTCCTCACGACCGACGTTTTCTTCATTCCGCCGCATCACAGGCCCATACCATGACAATTGGTTTTCTTATAACTTTCCGTCACAGGTGCCACTTTTATACATTCACATTTTTACATCCAAACAAAAAAACATTGCATTTATAACATCCTAAATAAAAAATGTCAAGGCACTCAAGAGAATTGGACCATAAAGTGACCAATGCATGGATATTGAACTCATGTAAGGGAATTCATTCCCCCCTGCGCGGTCCGTTGCGTCGCTTTCGGAAATGAACAATTATCTATCGGAAGTAAAGGTAGTACCTGCGATTGGTTCATTATTTATGTGTGAAAATGAACTGAATCGTGTGTGCTGGGATCTGTCATTGTACTGATTGTAGGTACTTACTACTTTTAGTAGGTACAATGTGTTACATATAAATATGGTTTTATCTAAATTTCTAGAATCTTTATAGAGAGATATTAGAGAAAGTGTATAAAAGCGTAAGTGACAGGCATGGCAGAAAAGTTGAAAGAAAAAGGTTTGACTTGGTATGGGCATTAAAGACATGTGAAGAAGAGAGATGAAACGCATGTGACTATAAGATTGATTATCTAAACGTGGAGCGATAGACAGAAAACTCAATGGAAAATGTTAGTCAGTGTTGTGAACAACGAAATGGAATGAAAGAAGAACACGTTTTGTACTCATAGTCATAGTCATAGTAGTCATAGTAATTTATTGGTAAGGGATCCTTACAAGGGGTATCCTTCCTTACTCAAGTAATAAAGGAGGATTGAGAGATGATAACAGGTATTCGCAAAACCGAATTATATAACATAATATCACTATACGCGATCATAGGCTGCGGGATTGTTCGAAAGAGTTACGAGGTTTCGGCAACTGAAGGAACACAAGTGGGTTTTAGTCAGTAAAAGTCTGACACGTCTTCTCGCTCTACCCAAAGTGGGAGAAGTAATTTGATGATTTCCCACCTCAAAAAACAGGAGGAGGGATGAAACGCATTATGTGACTATTATAAAAGTGAAACTATAAAATAATATGTATGGATTGAGAGAAAAGAAAAAGGCGTCAGTCAGTCTTGCAATGAAATGGTAAAAAGAACTTGTGTGTGTGCCAACTACAAGCAACGCAGGACAAGGGTTGAGAAATGACGATAGGTATTCCAAAGACCGAAATGTGACATCACTACCACTACATGGAGCAGTGTAGTCAATATTTTGTTTCCAACATGTGTGTGATAGCAATGGCATCACTACGCATGGAAGCTATCTCAAACACTACGCAGATATTATCGTCAATTACTTGCGTATCTTTTTGACGTAAACTCGTATCTACGTCAATCAAGAGTACTAGATCTAGACCTGTACCATGATGTTTAAAGTAAGATTGTTTCATTCTTATTTCCAGTGTGGGTAAGAGATGGCGGTAGACAACCTGTATAGCTCTGTCTCTTACCCACACTGAAATAAGAATGAAACAATCTTACTTTGAACGTCATGGTAACCCCGCTAGTCTGTAGTCTAGTCAATATAATGATCTTGCATAACTAGAATAGGTAAATGTCGTGTAAGATCGTGATCGAGAAATGTCTTATGATCTACGTAATAAGACATAGGTATGTATATAGACATAACAATATGTACATATTTAAATGATATAAATTATATTACGATAATGCTGTAGGTACAGACCGATGAACATTTTTATAATTCAATTAAAATAAAATTAATGGCTAATATTTTTCTTTCAGTACCTATTTGTTGTTATACCATTCTTGTCATTCTTGATGCTACTATATTAGGAAGTACCTGGGTACCTGCTTACTGTTCCATTAATTCTGATTATAATAAAGTCAAGTCGGTAGCCAAACGTGTTTAAAACCAAATGTGACCAAATGCACCGGCGTCAGGTGCGTTCATGAATATTCTGAATAATTTATAATATAATTGTGTGAAAATGTGGGATTTTTATGGCGGTGAAACGTCAATTTAGTCATGGGGGGAAAGAACTCGAAAGTCAACCCAAATATTTCTTTTGTTTGTAGGCGCTAAGTCAACTACATGAATAAATTATTTTAATTAATTTAAATCATTAAATTGCACTTTAGCTTGGCGTTAAAACTAACCAAAATCAATTTTTAAACGGTCAATTGCAGCTAATAGGTACCTAATATAAACATCATAAAAATAAATTCAGATTCCTACTTCTGTAAAATAAGTATTACAGCTAATATTATCATAAGCCTAAAGTAAATGATACAATTCTTCATGAACTTTCACATGAGAACGCTCTTGTAACGCGTACAAGGAACTTTTATCGTGTAAGTAACAATTAAGCAATCAATTGTAATAACTGCAATATGAAGTCGAGTCGGCCCTTCAATTAGCTAATAAACGCTGATTATGTTTGTTTGTTACTGGTTTTATTCTTATATGAAAGCTATATTTAAGCAGCTAAATGACCCTTCATGTAAAGCCATGTATACGAATGCCCACACAAACCGAGCCTGTTAAAATAAATTGTCAAAGAATGCTCCTAATTCTCTGTAACAAAGACCTTGCAACTTCTAAGTCACCAGGGTGCTAATTTTAGCAACACTAATTGTTGGTCCTAATTCAATTGTTACTATTTCGCCATTCAACCTGCACAGTGGCAGCGGTACTTATGCCCTAATCTCTGGCTGGAGTGTCTAGCATTAATTGAAAGCCAGACGGCTTAATTCCTAACCAACAGCTTGCAAACAAATATCTCTTTGAACCATCACAAACGCATATTTCATACATACTGTACAGTACTACGTGGATAACCTCAAGACAGTATTGCTTTCTCTAAGAAGACTTTCCTTTTGAAGATTTTATTTTATTGCTCATCTGCTCACGAAAAAGGATCTAAGTAAGGCCGCAACGGACGTAAGTGGTAACTAGGTACCTACTAACTTCACCACTTTGATAAACAAACTGACAGTTATAAAATCCTTGAACTGCATATTTCTTTTATCTTGCTTTTATGACAAAGTATCAAAACCTAATTTATATAAAGCAACTTTAAACGCATTGAACTATAGCATAGCCCAGATATTCAAATATCAAACGCACTGAATACGATAAATCATGAAGAGACGCTCAGTTATGATAAAGAACTGCACTCGCTTCGTCGTCGCCCGCTAATTCTTATTTCCTCATTAGGTGGGCCGTTCCCCGCTTGCGAGTTGCGCTTGCGCCCATTCAACAAGTCTCCTCACCTCCCCTCTGCGCCATTATCCCTCGACTGCCCCTTCAACACTCCACGATACCAATCTGTTGAGCGAAATTACCTAGAGTGCACTCAGCTTATGCTAAGTGTTTTGATTTATTGTCCTTTTATTGGACACTCGTCCGTTGGTCTGAATAAAACAAATAGAGATCTGGGAGCTCATCATCATAATAATTTGGGTGATTATATTGGTACAGTTGACAATAAAAGAACGAAAAGTGAAAACAAAATTGATTCGAAATGATTTTTTGTTCTGGTTTATTAAATTATAAAAAAATAAAGAAGTTCTACAAGATCTAGAAAAACCTTGCACCAAGCACCATACACAGCACTTAGACGTGTTTATTTTCACATTAAGTATGTTTATTTGAAAATTGAAATATAGATAACTATTGTTTCATCGGTAGCAAATACATCTAGGCGTTGTAAATTCGACTGATAAAGGCTAGCAATAGGGCGGTAGATTGAGAGGAGAGCTCTCGAGGCTAGAGTGTGACAGAGGCGGCGGGAAGCATGCCGGTGGGCCCCAATTTGCCTCAGCATTATCCAATTGCCAGAATAAAATGGTTGGCGTGGGCCAGCGCGTGACCTGCTCTCGAATTTTGAATCCCTATAACAAACATAACTTCAATACACATGCACATTCTAAAAGTTTTTGATATTAGTAACTGCTAGTGGAAAAACGTAAAAAAATACATCCGACTTCTAATTACACACTGACACTTAAAATGGCAACATAACTTCGGAAGCAGGTATTTCTGGTTTTATTTTCTCGTTTTTTGACACCGGCCGGTTGTATTTTTTTTTTTTAATATCGTCACGGAGACTGATAAAATTATTTAAAAAATTGTGAAATAAATCTTGATACCTAGCGTTTGGAATTTCGGACTTCGAAAATAAACATTGGAAATGTTTTTTTTTTTGCCTAATTTGGATCTTTTGATCATTGCTTTGATTTGTAATCTTACTTTAAGCGTGTCGATGGCGGTGGGGCCGGATCTTACGGAAAGCCAGTTTAGCTTCCGCAGGGGACGCTCCACGGTGGACGCAATTATGCGCGTGCGAGCCCTCACGACGGGGGATGCGCTGTCCCGGAGTAGGGTCGTTGTTGTGGTGTCCTTGGATATCACCAACGCCTTCAACTCTCTGCCCTGGAGTAGCATTAGAAAGGCACTCCGGTATCACCAGGTGCCTAACTACCTCCGTCGGGTGATCGAGGCCTACCTGAAGGACAGGTTTATCATCTATCCTGGTCACGAGGGAGAATAGAGACGGCGAGAGATGTCGTGCGGTGTTCCGCAGGGATCGGTACTAGGACCGCCCTTGTGCAACATTGGGTACGTCTACGTGCTGCGCGGCGACCTCCTCGACGGGGTCAGCGTGGTCTGTTACCCAGACGATACGCTGGTCCTGGCGCAGGGGGAGTCGCACCAGGCGACGGCCGAAAAAGCGATACGCGGGGTTACGACAGTCGTTGAGAGGATCCAGCAGTTGGGACTCGAGGTGGCACTGCACAAGTCCGAGGCCATGTGTTTTAATGGCCCTCAGAACGCGCCACCACCAGGTTCCCAAATAACGGCCTTCTGAAACTCAGCGCGTTCATATTAGCGTCTAACTTTTTTTAAATATGGCGACAGCGACTGCCGCAACGCAGTGCTGGGCACGCCACAATTAACGGCAACACGGCGTCCTCACCTTCCGCATGACGCAGGTCCTCACCGGACATGGCATGTTCGGGAGGTTCCTGCATCGGATTCAAACGGAAGAAACGCCTGGATGTCATCATTGTGTGGACCGCCCGGAGGATACGGTAAGGCATAAGGTGGAGGTGTGCCCCGCTAGGGCGGAGCACCGCCGTGTCCTCGTGGAGGCAATCGGCGGCACCCAACAAACATTTTAGCCGTATAAGTAAGAGTTACGCGACTCGAAGTGCTTAAAACATCGTATTGAAGTATTTTTATCGTGAAATATGACTTAGTGCCTCTTATCTTTACACAACTTGTAGTCGTATACAGACATCGTGTAAACTTCTATACGACTATTTTATATGACTGATACACAATTTTCAGTGGTATAACCAATGCTGTCGTCTTAGTAACATCTACACGACTTTTATACCGTCATTAATATTATTAGAGTCATGAAAACTGCTTTTAAGTGATAATCGTGTAACAGTAATAAATTGCACTCTTATACAATTTTCAGTCAATATGAACACTTTTATACTACTATTCAATGACTAGATGACCTATTAGTGTATAAAAAAATTTCGACATTACAACCACAGCCAGAACTAGTCAATTGTAATGAAACTGGAATTGGTTCCGCACAAAATATTGTTTAAAACTCAAGATAATTGAGTTCGATGCAAAGTGGGTCTAAACGATATGATGTTGTTCGAACCGCAAAAAGTAGATCTAGTGGTTCAATAGTAGAGTCAGGTTCTATACAGGTAGATTTGATAAATTATATCTTAATGATGGTTCCGATTATGAAAGCGCAAGCGAAACTAATAAAAATGATATACTTCGTGATAATGTAAATGTCTATGTGTACTAAAATGTCATCCGTCTCTGGCACACTTCAAAGTGATCTCTAAACTTTCATGAAAACGTGCCTCAGAAGATATAAAAGATATCAATAGACATCTCAAATACATACTGTATCAATATGTTAAAAACTTATCAATGTCCTTTATATTTATTATACATATATCATTTTTTATTACCGCCGAAACCAACAATAAATAAGTCACTAGTTTAATCATATATTTAAAATGGTTTTTCATATGAGATTTTCTTTCAAGTGAACCCTAATAATTTAGTTAATATGGCTTCTAATTTACAATATACGAACGAAAAGTCGTCTAGATGTTATATTATGGTTGTGTCTTAAACCCTAAGTCGTATAAAGGTAATTTTTAACTCTTTCATTAAAACAAATTTTAAAATGTTGCTTAATTTAAAGAATTTATAAGGCGCATTCATTATATTGAGAAAACTAGTGCATATTACTCAATAAAATTAATTTCCCAATAGATTAATGTACTTGAACACGACTTTCGACGATAAAACATAATACCTAATGAATAAATAAAATGGCTGTAGTCCTCATTCAATGATAAAAATATATATTATTCTTACACAGTATAAGATTAAACTGTCTGGTTTTTAAGTTTCAATTCACCACATTTATCTCATCACTTTACATCAAAATTCCTTATAAACACTAGTTATTCGATAAAATGCCGCAAAGCAGTGCTAATAAACACCATAACTCGACGAAAAGAGGTCCTTATGACATCTATACGACTACTACATGATCAAATAGTGATTAATACGACGGCTGTGTAACTCTATTACGACACTGATTCGTAAAAAATGGGCCTATTTTCATATCAACGTGATAGCTACGTATTTACGACCGGCGTATAGAACCAAAAGTTAAAATCAGCACGTTGTGGCGACCGATCAAATGTTTGTTGGGCAGCGACCTCTTGCGGCGGAGTGGCAGGCGGTGGCCTCCTTCTGCGAAGTGTAGTAATGCTAGCGAAGGAAGTGCCCGCACGCGTGAAAGAACGAATGTCCTCACGCCCTAGCCGCCGAGATTCTGACCCCGACTACCAGCAACGGTACACGTGGGCTTGCGGACGTCGAGCAATGGGTAGCTCGCCGTCCGGTAATTGACTGGACCGAGCCCAGTAGTCAACAGCACGTAGTGATCCACGCGCTCCTCAAAGAGATGTCAGCAAACCGTAGGGTCCCAGCAGGGCCGATACCCGCTAGCTAGGACCGCGGGGAATTTCTGAAAAGGAAACCCTTAGTTCTAGAACGCAAAGGGCAACTGAAGGACACAGTGTGATTTTGGTCAGTCTGACACGCCCATGATTTCCACCCATACAAAATTAAAAAAATAAGCGTGACGATGGCAATCAAAATTGAGTCAACCTTCAACTTAGTTGCGATTTGAACATCAGTAGTAGGTAACGTTTACAAGTTCCTGTAACGTGCAGGCATCAAGACACTGACACATTGTGATGCATGATGCGTTTTAGGTATTGAAGGAAAGTAACTTTTGGACTTTTTAGTCTAGTTTTGGGTTATATACAGTGTGTGTGATGTATGTTCGAGTATACTATTAGGTATGATATGTCCGTTGGCGTCGACCTGCTATTGTTTCATTATTCCGTGCGTTGCAGCATTCATCAGAGACAGCTTAGTCACGCCAGAATAACCAGCAGTTATGGCTTTTTATCTACAAGTATTCGCTAATCAGGTTCTATGACAGTTTATATTAGAGGAAGCAGCGCATAGCAACATGATAATCATTAGGTAGAATACAAAGACAAGACAAAACCTACTTTGCTGTAGAAAAAGATAAACCAGTGCACTTCAGCAAAACTGATGCGTGATAAACAGGCGCCACAGTTGCACCACGTGACCCTAAGACTTACGCTTAAAGATTTCCACCATGCCCTATAATATGTCCCCTAGTGCCTATATTGTCATTACATATTCTCATGCCTTTTCCAGCCGACAAACTCGTGTTAGAATATTATTAATCAAAGTTGCTAATAAACAATTTGTGAAATAAATATGGAATATCTACGCTATCTGAAAGTTTATCTCAGGTCAGTAACGTACGGAATTAGAAAAACAGCTTCCACGCAAGTTAGTATCCACTGGCGCCTACTTACAAACCCACGAGATAACTAGACATTAATTAATTTTAATAAAAACTGCACTTGTTTTAATTTTCACACACAGTATCGCAGCCGTTATACAATCGACGAGGGTCACAGGCTAGATTTGTTGCTATGTGAATATTTTTATGCTTACATGACGGATACTTTTACCTACAGCATTATATATTTATTGTTGCATTGGAAGGTGATAAAAACAATGTGTTTTTATCACCTTCCAATGCAACAATAAATAATGATAAAAATAATGTGCATTGTTAATAAAAATATCGTAACTTTGAGGTTAGAAAATATTTTGGTTGGGTGGGCCGTCGCCGCCGATCGCTTGCAATTATTGATGACCATACGATTCATTTATTCATTTATCTCAGAAACCTAATTTGTCATTTAAGATGAGATCACGCACAACTACAACAATTCCACAATATAGAGCTAATAGTTACATTACAGTTCAAAAGTGTACGGTTTCGCTCGTTTCGCCACGCCCACCTGATCAATCTATCTCATTTAAAGCTTGGTTATTTAGGTTATTCTGCACAAACAAAGACGGATCACATAAGTAGGAGAAGTTTGCTATGAAGCAATTAACAAGTAAATTATCCGTGAGTGCTTTCACAGCGCCCTGCGTCCGGCGTGCGCTTGCGCTCCCAATTGGACTTCCGAGCGCGTTTCCGAAATCGCTACAACAATCAACTGACGCGACGATTTTAATGACTCTAAAGGGAGTAGTTATTGTTTTGTTATTATTAAGGCACGAGACAGGAAGCTGGGTAATTAGGCGTTAATTTACTTTGTTACTTTATTAGTTTTATTTCACTTTCTCGTGCTTGCATGACATTGGTGGCTGCAGTTATGTATTTTGAATTAATGCTAGGGTAGGTATGGCATTTAACGCCCGATGTGTAAATACGCCTAAAAGAAAGATAAAAATCGTAGATAATGTCGTGCGAGTTACGTTAAACTTCATGTACACATAAAATCAACCAATAAAAGTGCGCTGGCGTAGCGCGGTGGCGATCACACCACCCGTTATGTCACTTACGAACCACATCTTCAACAAACAAAGCGTTTTGGGAACATATTCATTATGCGAACAGGTAAGGAGTGGAATTCCCTGCCGGAGTCGGTGTTTCCTGATAGCTACAACCTAGGGGTCTTTAAGTCAAGAGTGAATAGGTTACTTCTAGGCAAGCGTGCTCCATCGTCAGCCACATCATCGCTTACCAACTCTTACGCTTACTAACGATATCTCAAAATTTTCCAAAATTCTGTTTTTTTTTTCCAACGGGATGTTTGAAACATTCCATATTAAGCAAGCTTGTCAAAAAATCCGTAACCATATTGGAACAATGCAAAAACACTATCTATCCATATTTAATTTTATACTCGGTATGTATAATAAACGCGAAATTAACTCTGTTCGTTTGTTTCGATCGAAGCCTCAGCCGCTAAACCGATCAAAATGAATGTGACATATTAGCTATGTCTGTGTTAAATATTTTAGCCTTGGACCTGGAGAAAGAATTAAAATTCTTTATATCAACATTACACCAGACGAACACGCGAGAAAAACCTATATTTATTTAAATTTATGTATGCTATTACAATAATAATTATTTATTTATTTAATTCACAGACAACACTGAAATCAGTGTTAGTATTAGGATTATAAATATAAGTAGATAAATTATTTTCCTAGTAAATCCATTTTCTCAACACTTACTTTGATTAATCGGCTTTAAAAGAAGGAGGTTACATGTTTGTTACCGTTTTTGGGTTTCCGAGGACAGTGTAAGTGTGCCTACAAAGAGTAATTCCTAATAGCATGTCATGTCCTTGTCGGCGGCGTAAACAAGCACTTATGTTCGTAACAAGTGGCGCTAAACTTTGCAATTGTCAAGTCAGGGTTCACGTTTGTATACGCGTCACGGCTCATTTGAGAATTGCTATCAAAATTGTGGTTACAATTTTTTATTCACGACTGAATTAAATTTTGATATAGCAAGTACCAGGTACCTACGAGTACTATATTTTTGACGAGTCTGAGAGAAAATAATTTAGAAAATAGAAGTTTGCGAAACGTTTGGTTCACATAAGGGTCATCGAAAGGGACCACTCTAACATTCCTTATTGTTCCCTTAATAGAGCAATCGCCACTTTAATAAAAATTGACAGCTAGCAAATGCAAGTATCTGATAAACATGTCCAAAAACGAGTTCATCCGTCAGTCACAAATATTAATAAATTGGACATGGAGGGTGCGTCAGGGCGTGGTGTTGTGACATCCATGGCGGAAGAGACGCGTTAGCAAGGGATACCTTCGTACTTGAATGTGAACAAACAAATGATCTCGATACATCATCATTTGTGTACCTATAGGGAACCAGTTTACGCAGAGAGGGGACTGGTAGACATTCGTTTTTAAACCTACCTAAACAGTGCAGAAACTGAAGGTTTTAATTTTAGGCTAAATGTCAATTAATTGTGCATAGTCCTTGAGATAAACGATAGTGTATAAAAACAACATTCAATAGAATTGAGAACTCCTCCTTTTGTTAAAGTCGGGTAAATAAATCCTGAATGGAAGACATAAACATGAAGCGAGTGTCCTACTCATAGAAATATAAAAAACAGGAGAAGTGGCAAGGGGGCGTGTGCATGTCCGCGCGACTTGCGCAAAACCGGCATACACGGGCAAATGGCCGTCAGTTATAAACTTGGGAGATTCGCGATACGTGATCGTAAACAAATTTAAAATGCCGTGTTGTGCAGTGGTTTCGTGCAAGAACCGAAGCGATAAGAGAAGCCTGGGTCATCACGGAATCTCTTACCATATGTAAGTACAAGTTTAATACTATATTTATCTTTAAAATCAGTAAAACCAACAAATCTTCTAATATCCCTTGCTGCTACTACGTTATTTTTGTTTTCAAATATCAAGGCGACTGTATTACTCTTACAGTAAATACATTGCTCTTTAACCACTACCAAATTTTAACGCTCAGCAACTGAACAAGCAATGTAAAAATAACATAACGATACTTTATCAATGCGGTGTATTTCATAATACGGCCGCTGTTAGTTGCGGCGAGTTAATGATGTGCCTGTATGATCTACTATTGTAGACTATCGACCATAATATCGATTGGTTGGATATCCGAAGTGAAATAATGTAAATATTTTTATTTATTTTGATTATTTTATAGAGTAGTAAAGAAATACGCAAGCAACTGTCGTAAAGTAAGTTAGTTAAATTGTAAGTTAATAGTCGAAGGACTATTTTTTGGTTTCAGATATCGTATCTTATGCCTTATCTTCGTGTTATTTCCTTACTTATTTCTGATTTTGATATTTTAACTTCCTTCTTAAAGTCTTCAAAAGTTTCAAATTCGCTACAATAACGGGCATGATTCAGATTTTAATAACGACTTTTGCTTAAAATAAGGCAACATGTTCTAGCTCTTTATTTGTTCTCTTTATTTAACAAGCTCTGTACTGTTTTTTTCTAATAAAAGTCTTACATGGTGAGGTTTAGCAGAAACTTAGGTAAAATGATAACTAAAATGTTATTTTATGTTTTCAGTTTCCCGAAAGACGCAATTTTAATAAAGCAATGGATTGATGCCACTGGAAGGCCACCTAATTGGTTCCCTAAAAAAATATAGTACCATATGCTCAATTCACTTTCAACTAGAAATACTTTAGTCTCTAAAAAAACGCAGTCTTTTTGAATGGGCAATCCTTAAATTAAGACTAGACCTTATTTTTGTAGAAGTGAGTTACAATTTTTTTAGTAACTGAAAGCTTTTTCATGTAATAATTCATAATATAAGTTATTTTTTTAGGATTTTAAAGAACCAGGACACGCACTTGGCTGGTTTTTAGTATTTGATATTGACGTTCTAAAATGCCGTATGTAATGGCCTAATAAAAAAAATGTAAATGGATGGATGTAAATGGTTTATTCTATTATTAATATATTATTTTCTGGACATATTGATTTTGTTTTTGGGACTTAAAAGAAATAGTACAACAAAAAATGGAAAAATCGATAACTTTTCTATTTAGTCAATCACTAGCGTAAATGTAAAATAAATTGCTTTTGCATAGCACATCGACATTTAATGTGTGCGTAAGTTGTAGGTGCATGGAAAATACACGCTGTTTTTAGGAACGTAAGGTTTATAATTGACTGTGTATTATGGACTGATTTATTAATTGCGGATGTGTGCGCGACTGCATAACTATTGCTGCATGTGTAGTAGTGTCGGCGGTAGTAGGGGAAACTGGAGACATCGTGTTCCGGTACATTTTTTACTACTTAACATATCTCCTCCTTTCTTATATCTATGGTCCTACTTCTGTATGATCCGTCTGATGGTTGTGCGTGCGCAGGCCGCGACCCGCAATTATACACCCGAAACAAACGGCACAGATCGTCCGCGCCGGTCCTTGCATCCGTTTTAATTGTTACGCGTATTGTTCATCACACTGAATGGACATGACTCAAATGAGATCTGTCTGCGTCACGTTTTGTTCCTACAGATCATTTAACGCGCTGTGATATCAAGCGGAAGCTAACTTTGTAATTAGCAGGGAAATACGAGACGGGCCACATCAGATGTGTCAGACTTCATCCACGTATTATAATGAGTTATCAAGTAGGCCACAAGTCGCAAATTGATTATACAATACATTGATAACACCATTACCACCGAAGGGCACCCGCTGACAAACTAATTGAATTTATCTATGAAGTCAAACACGCCATTCAGTATAATTACAGAGAGCTTGTCACGATATTTTGTCACATTCGTGTTACCTAGTTGATGAGTCTATTTCTCGTCGGTTGGATTGTTTGTTTTAATTAAACTCTTATCTTCAAGAAATGCATAAGGTTGTAGAGGGGTGCACCTGCGGCTTCCGGTCACTTGCCATCCGTAAAGGACGTTACCGAACCGTGAAAATCCGTTACAAGCCCTGTTTTTTACTTTCTCATCCATGGGAACGAAGGAGTCCGTTATAAGAATATACAAATTCGAATTTATTACAAGCACTGTCTTACTTTCAGTTTCCTTAAGCGGGTTTTGTTTATAATTTAACAAAACAAAAAGTGGCAATAACACAACAGGTTTGTTTGCACTTATACGGTGTCTCGAAAGAGTCTGCATTTCATGTCTGTTTAAGTAAACAAAGAAACTGGAAGATCAACGACCATGTGCACACTTTACAGTACACATGTGAGACGTAAACACCCGCAAAATTCGTTCTTACTTCGAACAATTAAAAGCCATTAAAACAGACTAATAAAACTGGGAACATTGATCTAATTCTAACAAAAGATTTCACCGTGTAAATATACATGAAATATTAAAATACGGAAGTTTATTGAACGTAAAATAAACAAGAAATTTGTGGCTTGGTAATTTAATTGGATTAAAACCCGCACCACTAATTATATGACAACACAAGTCATGTTCCTAATAAGGAAGCTCTTAGTTACTATCACTGTTGCCCTATTGAAGCATGGGTAATTTTAACAATTATATCTGTTTAAAAATCAACACGCGACACTAAGCACCGCCGTAAGAGATTTAGACAAAACCGAAATTATAAGGATTAAAAACAAAACATACAGCTAGCAAGAAGATGTAGCAAATGTTTATTAGACCGAATTCCAAATGTCAAGATTTGAAGACCTACAAGGGTTTTCTACATCGGTAAACTAACAATGAATGAGGTGATGATAGGTAGAACAGGGCTGTGACGACTTGGTTAAGCCACTCGGCTTCTAACGACTGGTAGAAAAAATATTGGCCACCCGGCGACGAGATAGGCAGACGCTATCTCTGGTAGAAATTGGATGAGACTGGCACAGGAACGTATAAATGGACACAATAAACGAAAGCCCTATGGTCAGCAGTGTGATGACGATGAAGATCCGGAAGAAACCTAAACCTACAAAACGTATAAGATGACGATCAAGTGCTAAAAATTTTTTAGATAAAGCTTTGTTGTTGCTCTGAGAGTTCATATCGAACGAACACCCGACATCAGCATCCTTTTTTAAAACAATATTTTTGGGGTCTACGCAGCTCATTTATATTTTCATACATCTCTCATTCTTAAGTTCATTTCCTTCTTTGCCAAAACTTTCACATCATGCTTCATCCACATGAATACTTGGGTAATACTTTTCCTTTGGTATGCTCCTCATTCCTTCCAACACACACATGTACAGAAATCTGTTACTCCTCGGCTTGTTAATCACTACCTATTATTATAATTACATATCCTAATAACCTCTCTTATTTTAAGCTTAGTTGCTTTATTAACATAGCCTATGTTTTTTATCATCATTGCTTGGTTTTTTTAAAGTAGAAGCAATTAATTATTTTATTGTTCTAGTGCAAACTGGGGTGTAGCTTATGGCAAGAAGGATTGGAAAATTCATGTCAAATCGTTTGCGTAAGTAATCACAATCATAATTAAAATAAGAATGATTTATGGGTAGCAAGTAACATAAGAACAATCATTTTCAGAATGTCACATCGGAGACTGTATTTTCGCGAGAGCTATATTGTGTCATGGGATGTAACGAGGCTTTGAATACTTACTTTCAAAAATTAAGAGGTAAGTTTACACTTTCTTTACCAAGTTACATTATGTATGAAATTAACAATTTATAATTTATATTGCTATTAATCTGATTCACAGAATTAATTGGTATACCAACCGCCCCAGCTTTAGTGGCTGATAGTTTAACGGCCACGTCATTATCGCTAGTTTGGGAGGCACCCAATCTTGGCAACCTGAGCTACATGGTACAATGGCGTTACGAGGAACTGCCGGGAACGTGGCAATATTACTCAAACTCTAGTCAGTCGGATCAGTCCATTATACACGTGGACGGTCTAAGGCCTTACACAAAATACAGGGTAAGATATATGTCCATTAACCGGTTATTGTATTTTTATTGTGTCTCTAATTACGGTACTAAAAAGGTTAAAAACATCGAAAAAACGTTTGGAAATCACTTATCCACTACCTCAAAAAAGAGCAGAATTTCCGGCTCATAATACTTTTATTTTTTAACAGTTTCGAGTGGCCATATTTCTATCTGGTCGAGGGGGTAATGGGGAGCCAGTTTACTCTGCCCCATCAGTGGTAATCTCAACTTTAGAAAATGGTAAACCTAGTTCAGCTCCGTCGTCGTTACGAGCCGTGGCTCCTGATCCGAGTCGAGTGGCTATCTCTTGGGAACCTGGCCCATTCCCCAATGGACCACTGATATCATACGTGTTGCGACTAACAGACACACAGCCTAACACCAATGACGCTCTTGAGGTATGTGCAGAATATCTTAGAACAAAAGTATTTCTTCCACAGACAACATTTTTATTTTTAAATGACTTTACAATTTTCAGGACATGCCAGCATCAAACTACACGTTATTTTACATGTTCCAAAACTTGGCCCCGGCTCGAGAGTATGAGGTATCAGTGGCAATGCGTAACTCAGTGGGAGAAGGACCGAGAGCTTACGTTAGGATATCCACACCTCCTTTACCTACATGTAAGTGAAACACTCCACACATTATTTACATTCGTTCGGGTTAACGTTGGCATCCTCTGGTGGAATAAGTAATTATGTAAATTCATTTGTTTCAGCCGTTCCTAGTCAACAACCAATTTTAATTTTGGGAGGAGAACAAAATGTTTTAGCTGCACCTGCTAACGACATGTTATCGGACCCTGTAGAGCTATATAGCACTGAACACTCAATCACTGGTATGATTTTCCTATTATTACTTTTCTTTCAAGTCTGATAATTATGGTAAAGATGAAAGCTGCGGGCCCAAGCGTGTTTTCGCTAGATAGCACCGACTTAAAATTTTTAGTTCATTTTGTTTTAGGGTATGGGAGCATTATTAAGTCAAGGATATGGTATTTGCTAAAATCGGACATACCACTTTATTGAACTTAGTCAAATTATTGACTCAAACACCACCAAATGCTGATTGTTCATGTAGTATAGTTATAGTGCTTATACACTCAGGCCACGCTCGGGACCATAGTTTTCACTATAAGTATAGCGTTATACACTCGGGCCACACTCGGGCCACGCTCGGGACCGTAGTTTTCACTATAAGGCTATTTGATCGATTAATTTGTTTTAGGTGTTGGTCTGGATATTTCAAGTGATTCACTTTTCACATCAGTTTCAAATGGTTACGTATATCGCAGCAGCCTTTCCAAGAAGAGTATTTCCGAAGCAATTCTTACACCCGAAAACTATAAGCCTCAAGACCTATCAGTAGACTGGCTGAATCGTCACTTGTATGTACTTGGTGAAGTCCAGTACAGAAGAGCAGACTGGTCGAATGTAACTTTTATTACGAACTGGGAAATACTGCGATGTGATTTCGATGGGAAGAATTTGATTGTGGCGTTATCTGGTTTTATCTCTCGTCCTATACATTTTGAAGTGGATGCTTATAATGGGTAAACTTTATAATATTTCAAAATCAACTATAGTAGAGCGGTTTAAATTACAATTCCGTTTTTATTTCCTCAATTTCGTTTTTTTTAGTTACTTATTCTGGGCTCAACAAGGAGGCGATCGGGGCGGTCTATACAGACTGGATTTAGCAAACATATCTAACGGTGTTCGGCACGACGGACCTCCAGAAATGATAGTTCGCGATGCGCACCTAGGAGCGTTTACTGTAGACCACGCAGATTTCAGAATACTTGTTGCACATCTCAGAAGGAACACAGTGTTAGCTGTGTCGCTTGATGGGTGAGTGCAAACAAAACCCACTTTATTATATGCGATGACTTATTGTTTCCTATACTAATGTAACGTGTTCGTTATTTTTCAGTCGAGAAGTAGCCGATTTCCGAGCAAACACACAAACCCCAATGTTTTTATCTACTCGTTCCATAGCATATGCAGGCGGTCTTTTTTACTGGACAAATGGCAAAGAAATGTTGACAGAGGAATATCACGAACAAAGCGACAGCTATTTCCACAACGAATATCCTTTAGCGTATAACACAAAAACGATAGCGACAAGGCAGGTTTTGGTTGCCTTAAGGAGTTGTCAACCTATCCCCGTACCCGTGAATCCACCGTTGGGGCTGCAGAGTGTGATGGGTATCGACCGTGCAAAGGTTTCGTGGTCACCTCCCCATCTTTTGGGTCATCAGGGAAGTGGCGCTTGGCAACAGTGGACTTTCCATCTCCAACTTACGCATGTGGATACAGGCGATGTAATTGATATGTAAGTATTGCTTTATTTTTGGTATTATACATCTAAACCTTCCCCATGAAACACTCTGTCTATTAGTGACCGCATGGAAATCCGTTCAGTCTTTTTGAGTTTATCGGACGTGCGGGAGGACTTAGTTTTATAATATGTAAGAATATTTGATTTTAGGTGTTGCGAAAATAAAATATGTGACTTTAATGATTTAAATATTTCATTTTAGTGTGAACATAACCGAGTCGACATGGATAGTGGAAAACTTGAAACAAGGCGCAGAATATGTAATAAGAGTAGCAGCCGTAACTGAATCTGGTTCAGGTAACAGACAAACTGAATGCCAGTTGGTTTTGGCCTATTTCGTGCTTATACTAATTGTATAATTTCTATAGGTCCATGGTCATCAGAATTTGTTGGTAAAACTCTAGCATCTTCGCCAAACACTCTGCATAGTACGCTATTATGGTCAGGACCAGATGGACTGTTGCAAACCGATCTTACGGGTGACCATTTACAAATACTAATTCATGGGTAAGTTACAGATTTATTGATTTGAAGTAATCAGGTCTATGAAACATTTGTTTTTAGATAAATAGAATTACTCTAAGGACTCCTTAAAGTAATTCGATTACTTAGAGTAAAATTGTTTCCTTAGTAAGGAGACAATTTTACTTAGTGCGTAATTGTTTTTAATAGTTATAACTGTAATGATATGTATGATGTTAATGTTTTTGTCAGGTGTAAAATAAAGAGTATATCCATCTATCTAGTCTTTATAGTTCAAATACAAAGTATACCTTAGCAGTTTCGGCTGGTCCTAAATAAGGTACCTCTTTAGATGTAATTTTAAAATCATAGTTTTATTTCAGTGCTGATTTAAAAAACTTTCAAATCACCGATATATCCTGGTACCGTGACAAGCTCTACTTGGTCACAAATGTCTCTACCGTAATGTGGTATAACACCACGACTCATGAGAAAGGTTTCATGCCTAGCATGGACAATGTTGGCAGCTTAGCTGTGGATTGGGTCGGGAAGAAGATTTACTGGTCGAATCCGAAACAGCAATTGGTAAGGAACTTCATAAATTGGTCGCTACAGTAACTAGATGTTTCATTATAAGCATGGGTGCTTATAATAAAACATCTAGTTTTAGAACCTACTGTTTCGTAGATATGACTTGCAAATAAATGCTCTACAAGAGCGATTTTTGTTCAATATCTCGATTTGAATTTTAACGGTCAGCATCGTATCCACAATAATGTTGCTTCAATTGCAATTTTTTCTTTCTTTAGATCACACGAGGCAATTTAGACGGTGGTAATCGAGAGCCAGTACCAATTGTGACGGTTGCTAAAGAACTTACAATAGACTCGTTAGGCGCATACATATACTGGAATACAGGGCACGCCGTTGAGGCGGCCAGACTTAATGGAGAGAATAAGATGATATACTATCCTGCGCAGTTATTTAGTGGAAAACAAGGTAAGAATACTACACAAAATACAAGGTCAGATTCAAATAGCAAAACTCTGTAGGTAAATGTGACCAGAAATAATCTTAATAAATGTTGGGCAGTAGCGAACCCTCGTTACGCGGTCTCCCGGGAGAATTCTTGTTCTTCATCTCCGGCTTGCCATTATTGGTCGGCCGTAATGAGCACTGACAAGGAACAAAGCTTCCACCTCTCTCTTGCCTTTATTGGCTGGCTTAAGTGGTGATTCGCAAGAGTTATTGAGATTCCCAAAATCAACCCTATATCTTTGTACTCCATGAGTCACAATAGTTTCCCACCAACAGAAGATTGTCCATGGGTGCATTTGCATCACGCGTATTTGATATAATCATCGTTTGGGGTATCTGTGAGTTGGTTTCGGCTTCTCTTACGTCTTCCACCAGGATCCCGAGATATATAAATAAAAGCTACGAGTACAGCAGCTGTTTAGTTTTTTTTGTCAATAGAAATCGATAAAACATCACACGTTTGAGGAGTTTTGATAACTGAAATTTGGTAGATACTATATAACATAGATATATTATTATGGTAAGATATTTCTTTGAAAACCGAATATTAATAATGTGATGATTGTTTAAGTAATGGGACTGACAGCGGATTTGGAAGAGAAGTGGCTTTATTGGCTAGTTCGAAGTTATGATGGATCTGAACTTCACCGCGCTCCAACGGCAGATCAAATAACGCACGGAGTTAGTGAGGTTTGTTCCGAACTTTGATTCCAAAAAAGGTTGTACCTACACAAAAATCGTATACTCGTACATTGAAATGTATTTTTTTAAGTTAGATTACTTCTAACTAACTTACAGGATTAATAACTAGTGTGGGGTAACGTTTAAAAAAAAAGCAATTTTTTTCCCCTAAAAGCATCCGCAAAGAAGCACATGGGTCTTTACTCACAATTCAATATTTCACAGATATCCGGTTCGCTAGTGACTCGCCTATCCGGCACAGCAACTCTGGGTCCTCTCTGCTACTTCAGCGGTCGTCTTGTATGGGTGCAAGACGCCTCCAGGGCAGTTGTATCGGACCTGGCTGGTAGATACACTGCCGAACTGGTGCCGAGGGTCCATGTCATCGCTGTGAGAGATCCAACCCTGCATGCAGAGAGTGGTAAGTTAGAAAAAAAATTAGTATGAGTTCTATTTTAGAAACAGTTAGATACCTCTTTTGTAAAAACGTCTTTTATCTTCTGATTTGGGGTAGTCGCTCATCAGTACATATATTTTGTTGCTGGTAATGTCTGGTCAAGATTTGGGATGATATGATGTTGACTGCAGACGTCATGCGGGTAACCTGTCCGCACAATATCAATCCATTAGTTTACTTTTACTTAGGTATTTGCCTAACAACAAAAAGTCGACATACACACAACAGCAATAAATGTGGCCCAAATCCTTAGGTAAACTTGTAAACCAACTAAGCTATTCTGTGTTTTTTAAATGAGGATAGGTAGGTAAAGTAGCTTAAAAAAAGAGGAGAGATGGCAAGCCTGAACACTGCAGTAGGGCACTATGGGCATTTAATAACAAATTTTAATCCATTTCCAGAATCGTTAATAGCAATTCCGGAAACAATAAACTCATCATCGATAGCAGTGGCGGGCCAGTGGAACAAGTTCAACGTCACGTGGGACCCAGCCACACGCGTCAACGTCAACAACAGCCGTGTGTACTATGACGTTAACTTACATTTCCCTGGACAGTATAAGATTGAGGTGAGAACTGAGAACAAGAGGACTTCATTTAATAATAAAACATAATCACATTTTGTGTTTTTCTCATTTTAAGTTGTATTTACAATTTTTAGTTACCTACGAGTATTTATCGCAATTTCGGAATCTCCCAACCGAGATTGATAGAGACTAAGCTTGCACGAAGTTGTTTTAATTTATTGCTGGCTTAGATGATTAAAAAATAAAGATAAGTTTGAAATAGGAAGGAAGCTACACATTGCTATAATAAAATAAATAATAATTAAATAAATATAATGTCAAACACTGGTATGGTCCACCTCATGTCCACTGTTACTATTAATAGTTGATGACCGCTGTCAACGATTCACACATAGGTACAGCTTCTAAATGAATCTGTGCCTACATGGTGGGCTTTTAACTACACTACTTGTAACATCAGAAATATTTTTAATACTTAATAATTATGATGTGTAAAAGAAAAAAGAGTATTATGTCTTAGTATAATATGATGTGCGTAAAATTCGGAACTACCTACTATGTACTTGTAGTTTGGTCTTCGTCATAATTATTATATTTTGAGTTCTCTCAACTATAATGATTTGACATTTATCACAGTATTTATTAGTTTATAATTTAAGGATAATTTTAGCATATATAATATGTATTTTATTATAATCACCTAATTTTAATAATACTTAATTCTATTTGAAATGTCTCTCATTTAATAATTGTGCACACCTAACACAATGTAGTCTTTTTTAACCCAAAGGTTGACTGGTAGAGAATTCCTTGTTGCAGTAAGTCCGCCTATGTACCTACCACTACTGTACATGAAGTTTAAACAAATAAATAAGTATTCAATTTGCAGAGGACAGTAGAAGAATCATGGGTGGAGGTGGTATCGGTATCGGTGGCGCCGTACAGCAGCATGGAGGCCACAGTGCGCGCGCACACGCACTGGGGCGGCGGGCCGGCCGCGCGGGCGCACCTGCACTCCCCGCAGGCGGCGCCCTCCGCGCCCCGGGCGCCGCGCATCTATGTGCAGCCTGCACTCAGGTATAACTAGTAACGTTTTACATTCTACAAGTTACCTGACTTCTAGTTAAAAGAGTGAAAACACTGGCCACGAACCGACGACTATTCACCACTATACAGTCATAAAGTCTATTCCGCGCATTCGACCCAAATGCCGGGAGTAGAAAATCCTGTGCGCACGCGAAGGAGTGGATTTTGTTTGAAAGTTATGGAATATAATAAATATATATATATATGTTGTGAATATATTTCACGCAAATAATACGAATTTGTTGTTTCAAGCTGTCTAGCTTTAAATTATAATTATCGAATTTTGAAATATTCTGTTCACTTCAGCAACAGCTACTTAATCAAAACTAGCATCACAGTGCCACCATTTCAATATGCTGCAGTGCCCAACATATATCAAATTAATGATACACACAACTTGACCATGAATAGAAGTAAAGAAGAAAAACTTGTTAATTTCAATAAATATTGAAATCGCAATATTTTTCACCAGTGGCGGTCCTCAGTCAGCAATATTCCGCTGGGGCAGTCCCGCCCGAGCGAACGGCGTGATACGCGGCTACGAGGCGCAGTGCTGGGTGGTCGGTGCGGACTCTACGTCACCTACTAAACCTTCTGCCTGTGCTGATGCTCATCTGTCGCCGTCTCATACCCAACTCATGCTGAGGGATCTGACGCCTGCTTCTAAATACTTCTTTCAGGTAGGGAAAATAATATAAGACTAGATACCGATACAGCTAGTAGTGGTTTATGTCTGAGGGTCATCAGAGAATACAAGCCTGCTAATTATAGTTAGGCAGAGGTTAATAGAACACTCTACATATACGTTTGAGGCAAAAGGTCGCCAGAGCTTGTCGTCCGAGCTTAGCTTAGCACATTTCGTAGCTTCAGGCTGCTACTGAGAAATTCCTGAAGGTAGACTTAGTAATACCGCTCGACATAGAAATCGAACCCAGAATCCCACTTTCAGCAGACAAGCTTGCCATAGACACAGTCCTTTCAAAGACACATATCGATTTTAACCATTATTACGTTTCAGGTGCGAGCACACACCGACGCTGGTTTCGGTCAATATTCCGAAGTAGTATCCACGTCCTCCGATGAAGTAAACCCCATACCAAAAGTTATGGTCTCCTCTCAAGAATCTATCAAAATTATCGATCTAGATTCCGGAGAAAGCGAAACGATACCTAAAAGTACTGGCATACCGGTTGACTTTGCGGTGTCTACAGAAGAAAACATCGTTTATTGGGTTAACAACTTGGAAGAAATATTTTCTTCGAGGATTAATGGCAGTGGACACTTTAAGGTAAAACATTTCTTTTTTTCATTAGTCTTAGAAGAGGTTTTATAAAAAAAAAATAGTATCATTCAAAGTATCATTATTATTCATTTTATTGTTCTTACTATATTGTTTAGCTCACATCAATTAACGGTTCAGCGACCAGTATGTGTGTGGATTGGGTAAGCAGGTCCGTTTACTGGACTCAGTTAGAGATCACTTCCATTGAATCTTACGTCACGTACCGAGCTGATCTGGGCATGCCGAATACCCGGCCACACATCACGCGGATCTTTGCCAGGAAGCTACCAATCTATAGTCTGCAAATAGCACCACTGCATCAGTGAGTAACTAATCTATTATTTTTTTCAATTTCAAATGATAAACAGTTATAATAAATATCAAAATGTTTTAGATCGCTGTTCTGGTATGAAGAAAGCGATACTCGCTTCCCAGAACTAGGAACAATAATGACATCAAATTTAAACGGCTCCGATATTAGAAGATTCTTTAGAAACCCAACCACTGGTCGTGACTGTAACTGCCCTGAGAACCCACAAGTAGCGAGACCTTTTGTTATCGACATGACCAGAAGTAAAAACTATGACCTATACTGGGTCGATCCATGGGTACATCACATTATCGCCACAGACATGGACGCTTGCAAATGCAGGATAGTTGTTGATGCCACCGAAAAGAAAAAGTACGGATTTACACCCAGGTCCATTACCGTGGATAGCAGATATGTTTACTGGTTCAATTCTACTCAAAAAGAAATATTTTATACCACGAAACATCATAAGACAAGAATAGAAGAGAGGAAAACTGCATATGGATACAAGATCATGGCTTTGGATCCGGGAAATCAGCCTTATCCTCCAAGACTGTGTTTATTTCCTAAAGTCTTACATTTAAGACCAAGAGTCCTTGCTCATTCAGCTAACAGCGTAACGCTACACATGCCTACGGTAGAGAAGCCGAACCGATGTCACTCTTTGGACTACGAAATGTCTACAACAGAGTACACGATATTCTACAGAGTTCAGATGAAGAACGACACTTCTCTATGTGATAAAGAATCTTGTCCGTACATCACTACTACGAATACAGAAGTTATGATCAATGAATTGAAACCGTTTACTAACTATACAGTGATGTTGGAAGCTACTAACTACTATGCGAAATTACACGAAGTGAAGCCGCTTGTTGGTACGCCGATGACTATACAGACAGCTGCTGAAGGTAATCCAAAGTCAGTTTTATAGTATTAGATCACATTGAATTTAAGACAAACCTTGGCTTTGTAAGCATCGTTTTGCTTACAAAGCCAAGGTTTGTCTTAAATCAAGGTTTGTCACTCATAGTTGTATCTATTTAAAATTTACACTATTACGTCCAGGTACTGTGCATTATGCTATCTTTGTAACGCAAACTAACCTGTTCCTTTTGTTTCCAGCGCCGTTAGCTCCTAAAGACGTGACAGGAATGGTATTAAGCCCAGTGCTCGCGCATGTGGAATGGAAGCCCGACCCGGGACTTTCGTATGAAGTGCACTGGAGGACTGATGACTCTCCGTCTCTGGCACATAAGCTAAAGGGTAAGAATCACACAAATAAGTTTGTTACCATGTTTTGAATTAAGATTAGAAAGAGATCAGGTCAGTTTTCAGCAAAAGTTCCAAAATTCCTGAAAAAGTCCGCGATAAGTACTTTTATTATTATCAGTTGATAAGAGAATTTGTTCCTTCCGTCTTATACAATAGAGTCGATATTCGCATGAAGTCGCGACAAATCATCTCTGCCCCCCTAGCCAAGTTGCAAACGATAAACGTGAACGCTTAGTAATCTCCAATAGATTTTCAACTTTATACCTAAGAACATAAAGTTGAAAATCTATTAAAGACTACTGAGCGTTAGCGACCGGAACGAACGAAAACACTGTAATCTTCAATAGATTTTTAACTTTATATCCAATAACATAAAGTTGAAAATCTATTAAAGACTACACAGTATCTATTAAAGACAGTTTACGTTTATCGTTTGTGACTTGGCTAGGGGGGCTGTTATGACACTAGTTTTTGTTGTTTGACATCTTTTACTTACCAGCTTCTAAAATGAGGCGGTTACATGTTCTGCTGTATGTTTTTTTTTATGTATGATCACCGATTACTCGGTTAATTAAAAACCGATTTTGATTTTTTTATTGATTGCGTTTACTTCCGAATTGGTCCTACAGAAATATTGTTATGATCTGATGATCAACTTCGGATATCTGAAGGGACCTATTAAAAAGAACAAAATACCAATAACAAAATAACTAAAATCCAGCGATTGACGTTGTCTTTTTGCAATAGCCTTGCTAGTGGAAAAATAAGAATCTATCTTATAAAACGTACTGTTCTTCGACAGAACACAATACCTTCGAAGTATCCCAAGACCGCAGCGCGAACATAACGCGCCTGTCGCCCAACACGGCGTACACAGTGTGGGTGCGCGCGCGCTCCAAGCACAGCGCGGTGAGCGCGGACTCGGCGCCCGTGCACCTGCGCACGTACCCGCCGCCGCCGCCCCTCGCCACCAAGGACGTCACGCCTTATGAGATACGGGTGCTGTGGCCGCCGCCGACTGCTTATCAACTGCACCAGTAAGTATCCCGAGACTGCAGCGCGAACATAACGCGCCTGTCGCCCAACACGGCGTATTTACACGGCAAATTTCTTGTACCTCTTATAACCAAATCTAGATGGGTCTCATTGCAACTTAAAAATAAAATACCAACTTTTTTATCTCTAATATTAAACAGTGATCTAGCGACCTTAAAAAATTGCCTCACTTACCAAAACATCTTCTATCTCCAGATTCAAAGTAGAATACACCGAAGCAAGTTCACAAAGCGCCACATGGAAGGCCTGCACACAAGACGAGCGCAACGAGTGGGTGGCCACGGAGCTGCGGCCGCTCGCCCGCTACCGCTTCCGTCTCCGCCTGCAGTACGTCGCGAACGCTCCACCGTATTACTGGCCACACGATGACCGCTTCACTTTCGAAACTCTTGGTGAGTTCTTGTTACTGACAAAGTAGTACAGGTATCAGATTATTTTGAACAATTTTTAGGGTTTCGTACCTAAGTCGGCACAGACGGAACCCTATTAGGATCTCTTTGTTGTCTGTCTATCAAGGGCTCAAGGCTCTTTTTCTTAGGAACGTGTGGAGGTATGAAGCTGCCATTAATATCAAACTTGCTACCCCAAGCAGCAGAGAAAAAATCAAATTTCAAGTCAACGCAATCTAAAAACAAGGTCGTCTAAGCGCATGTTTTGACACTCGCTAGGAAATCAAAATACTTAAGGGACCTTCTGTCTAAAGTTATTTCGTAATTAGCTAACCTAACAACATCTTATAGTGACCATATCAATATGTAATAAAAATCTTTTATGTTTTAAATAAATAGATTGACTTGGCTATTGCATGAAAACACAATGTATCTCACAAGTCAATATAATATTAAAGTAGAATGTTTAGTGCGAGCCAAGTCAATCTATTTATTTAAAACAAAAGATTTTTAATATTGATATGGTCACTATAAGATGTTGTTAGGTTATATTTATAGGTTGTACCTATATTTAAAATTGAATGAAATTTGAAATATACCGTGTTTATTCAATGTCTGCCTTTACAGCAACCAACTGAAAAGTCAAGCTTCTAGTTTTATCCACAAGAAAGTTATAAAGGTCGAAAATTGCCTGAATTGTTTCGAGAAAAGGATGGTACGGCCGTGCCGCTTTTTTGCTCGACTTGGCGAGGGTAGTGCCGCACCCCCAGATGTTTTAGAAGATTCATGAAAGATTTGAATCAGTACACTGAAGATTATTTAAAAATTCGCCCTCTTTCTAGACCCTCTAATCAGCACTCTAATTCAGCTATTACCAGTCCCTGCGAAGGTCGTCGGTCCAACTAGCCTGCATAGGGGTGTTATACCTTGTGTTTGCCGATATGAGACAAACACGGTGGTTTAAAAAGCACAAAACCACGATTTTCATTGCACTAACTGACTAACGTGATTGTTCAACAATACCCTATATATGTATTTGTTTCACAGGCGATGTGCCCGGACCACCGGGTCCTTTACGCGTAGAAGGTGTAGGTGATCGCGTATTGCGTGTATGGTGGACGGAACCTGACACACGAGGATCTTCCATCATTGCCTACCGTGTTTGGGGACGCCCGCAACACAGGTACGAAATTTTCATGTAATAGAACAAAACTTAACATCATGGTTGTATTCCCCAAAGGTTAAGGCACATCTCGACAATTTTATTTAACTGCCATATTAATAAGCACAAACGGTAAGTGGCAAGCCGCTGGCCTGTTCCAATGATTGTTCTGCCCTGTATCGTTTGAAAAAATTTTTATCATCGAACACGAACACAATGCTTGTACAGACCCAAATTTTTCCAATCATCAATTATGGCGACGTGTGCTACTAAGAGCTGAATGCAGATCTCCTCAACAAACTTGACCGTCTCCTAAATTACTGCATTCGATTTGTTTTCAATCTGCGCAAATATGATCTGGTCTCTGCGTATCGGTCGCTTTTAAACATGCCAGCGCAGAGAGCAAAGAGCGCTTACCTACTACCTTGTTTTCATTTTTAGTCTCTCCAAATTCCCCTAGTTATCTCGCCCCTCACTTCCAATACATTTGCGCCAATCACAACAAAAATCTACGGTCATCTCATAACCATCTACTTCATTGTCTCACTCACCGTACTGACTTCATTCACAATTCTTTCCATATTCAAGCTATTTCTCTGTGGAATGCTCCCCCAGGAAATCAGGATGGCAACCAACCGATTGACCTTCAAAGTGAAGGTTCGCGAGTACATTCGTAACATAGTTTATAGGTATTTATTTGTATAAAGAATGTTATAATAATTATAATACCTAAATACCTTCCACAATTTGTCTCTGCATCACCCAAAGGTTGACTGGATGAAAATGCCTTAAAGGCATTAGGTCCGCCTCTGTACTCTTGTGTGCATAAAGAATCAAATTTATTAATTAACTTACCGAGCATAAATCCGGACTCGAATTTGCTACTACGTATTATAAATGCTAATAGTGACCATCATTAGACCATTGAAGTAGTCAATAAACATACCTAATACTCTTATGTGTAGATACAAAATTATGTTTTTGTTCGTGAGAACTCAGAATTCTTATATTGCCCTACTACGCCAAAAAGAGATATTTCAATAATTTTCGAAAATTCGTTTTGTTTTTGCATCGAAATAAAAACTATTTATATATTTTTATTGGAATATTAAACAAAATCGTAGTTGGTTAAACTGTTTGTTTGTTACTTCTTCACGTCTAAGCCGCTCTTAGGACATACCAAGCCGCTGTAGCCACGGGCAGGAGCTTTTATTTAGTAAACGTCACAAAGATGTCGCCAATCGTTCTTTACAAAATTCTTTTCTTTTTCTCGAAACTCACTTTCATTGAGTTAGTTGTTTTTGGCTTAGTTGGGCAGTATGGGTATTATTCAACCTTCTTCCGAAAAATATTTACATCAATTTTTGTCTACTAGGATCGCGCAAGGTAATGACAACATAACCAAGAATCTAAGTGAACTCCTACCAGCGAACCTGCCTTCAGACATCGATGACAAGATGAAGATGCGCATAGCAAGGGAGGGGCTGGAACTGCTCCATAATGGAACCGGTGTGTACCCTAGTTCGAATATAAGATACTTACAATATGTTTGTATTGAGAGCATTATAAACAGCCTACCGACACGGATAGTATAAGCGCCTGCCATTTTGGCGTGTTTATATGACGTCAAAGTCCAAACCACAAACCAAACCAAACTGACCAAACAACAAACCATCAAGTGGAGAGATTAAGTTACACTGGAACCTTGACGACATGAAAATTTTTTCTCATAGACTGAAGTTGATGACATTAGGCGTGATCATATTTTCTTATCTTCTTATAAGAGCAGTGGTGACCGAGTGGTAAGGGCCCCGACTTACGAGTTGTAGGTCGCGGGTTCAAAACCAGCCAAGCGCATTACTTTGTGTAATTTATTTCATCACCACTGCTCTCAAAACGGTGAAGGAAAACATCGTGAGGAAACTGGCATGTCCCAGAACCAAAAATTCGAAGACACGTGACATTTACCAACCCACACTGGGCCCGCGTGGTGGATTACGGCCCATTCCCTCTCCTAGAACCTCTCCTAGGCCTGAATCCCAGCAGAGGGAACATTAAAAGGCCGACTATGTTATGCTATATTTTCTTAGCAATCATGTATAATTGTTGCATTACAGAAACGTATTGGTTGCTGAGCGGAGGTGGCGGCGCCGGAGGCGGCGGCGTGGGCGCGGGCTGGGTGGCGCGCGTGCAGGCGCGCAACGCGTACGGCTGGGGCGCGCTGTCGCCGCCCGCCGAGCTGGACGCGGCCGCGCTGGCGCCCGTGCGCCCGCCCGCCGCCGCGCTCGCGCTAGCCCTGCTCGCTGCGCTGGCTGCCTTGCTGGCTGTGGCAGCTGCTGTGTTCTACGGTACGTTAACATTAGTGTACACGTGGGCGCCGCTGGGTGGCGCGCGTGCAGGCGCGCAACGCGTACGGCTGGGGCGCGCTGTCGCCGCCCGCCGAGCTGGACGCGGCCGCGCTGGCGCCCGTGCGCCCGCCCGCCGCCGCGCTCGCGCTAGCCCTGCTCGCTGCGCTGGCTGCCTTGCTGGCTGTGGCAGCTGCTGTGTTCTACGGTACGTTAACATTAGTGTACACGTGGGCGCCGCTGGGTGGCGCGCGTGCAGGCGCGCAACGCGTACGGCTGGGGCGCGCTGTCGCCGCCCGCCGAGCTGGACGCGGCCGCGCTGGCGCCCGTGCGCCCGCCCGCCGCCGCGCTCGCGCTAGCCCTGCTCGCTGCGCTGGCTGCCTTGCTGGCTGTGGCAGCTGCTGTGTTCTACGGTACGTTAACATTAGTGTACACGTGGGCGCCGCTGGGTGGCGCGCGTGCAGGCGCGCAACGCGTACGGCTGGGGCGCGCTGTCGCCGCCCGCCGAGCTGGACGCGGCCGCGCTGGCGCCCGTGCGCCCGCCCGCCGCCGCGCTCGCGCTAGCCCTGCTCGCTGCGCTGGCTGCCTTGCTGGCTGTGGCAGCTGCTGTGTTCTACGGTACGTTAACATTAGTGTACACGTGGGCGCCGCTGGGTGGCGCGCGTGCAGGCGCGCAACGCGTACGGCTGGGGCGCGCTGTCGCCGCCCGCCGAGCTGGACGCGGCCGCGCTGGCGCCCGTGCGCCCGCCCGCCGCCGCGCTCGCGCTAGCCCTGCTCGCTGCGCTGGCTGCCTTGCTGGCTGTGGCAGCTGCTGTGTTCTACGGTACGTTAACATTAGTGTACACGTGGGCGCCGCTGGGTGGCGCGCGTGCAGGCGCGCAACGCGTACGGCTGGGGCGCGCTGTCGCCGCCCGCCGAGCTGGACGCGGCCGCGCTGGCGCCCGTGCGCCCGCCCGCCGCCGCGCTCGCGCTAGCCCTGCTCGCTGCGCTGGCTGCCTTGCTGGCTGTGGCAGCTGCTGTGTTCTACGGTACGTTAACATTAGTGTACACGTGGGCGCCGCTGGGTGGCGCGCGTGCAGGCGCGCAACGCGTACGGCTGGGGCGCGCTGTCGCCGCCCGCCGAGCTGGACGCGGCCGCGCTGGCGCCCGTGCGCCCGCCCGCCGCCGCGCTCGCGCTAGCCCTGCTCGCTGCGCTGGCTGCCTTGCTGGCTGTGGCAGCTGCTGTGTTCTACGGTACGTTAACATTAGTGTACACGTGGGCGCGGGCTGGGTGGCGCGCGTGCAGGCGCGCAACGCGTACGGCTGCGTCAGGGGCGTTCGCTGCGAGCCAAGCTGAGGCGTTGGCTCGCGCGAACATCCCCATCGCGAGGTGCCGCACAAACTCATCAAGGCTCTCAATCCCGAGGTCGCGTAGAATATAACGTCGTTCCTCACATAGTGAGGGGCGTCAACGACTCTACGCAACGCAAGGCTTTGTTGAGTTCTTTCCGGCTCTCCTCGCTTGTTAAGACGAACCAGGTTGGTGCAGCGTACGTCAACACTGGGCGAATGTACCTAAGCCTTTTAAATGCTTAATTTGACATACGCCGGGAGTCGGGACGAGAGCACTGGTTTGGGTCGGTTGCGGACGACTATCCCCTGCGCGGCGACTTAGCGTGCGTGCGGTCCCATTGTGAACCATCGGTCGATGGTCACACCTAGGTACTTGGCCCGGGGCGCCCAATCGACTTCGACTCCGCTGAGTATCAGACGACGTGGGAGGGGCGCTGATCCCGTGATCATCACCTGCGTTTTACCCACGTTAACCGACAGTCGCCATTTGGCGAGCGTCTAGCGCGCACTGCATCTTTACCGCCGCGTACTTGGCGTTTAGTGAAGTGGTAATGTACGCGGCGTTGTCGGCAAACAGCGTGAGCGTGGCGTCTTCGGTTGTAGGGCAGTCGTCGGCGTCGGTGTAACGTGAGTAGCACGCCGCGCCGGTGAGACGCAACTGCCTTGCGGTACGCCCGCTCGGATGGGCCGAGGGGCGGATAGCGCCCCGTCGACCACCACTCTATAACAACTGTTAGACAGGAAAGCTTGGACCACTTTGACGACTCTACGAGGCCTGTCAGGTGGCTAATTTGTAAACTAGCCCCTCGTGCCATACACGATCGAAAGCTTTTTCCATGTCGAGGAATACTGCTACCCTGTACTCCTTTTTGTTCATTGCTACCGACAGGAGGTGCAGTACCCTCGACAACTGGGGCGTCCTGCTGTTCTCCGCCTGAAAGCCGAATTGTTCCGGCCGCAGAGAGATATGCGGGCTGAGGGTTCGCAGGAGGAGTTGCTCGAACACTTCAGAGATAGCAGGCAGCAGGATGATGGGCCGATAGCTCTCTGGCTTCAGGGAGTTCTTTCCCGCCTTGGGCAGCATTATGACGCGCCTTTCCTTCCAGAATGTGGGGAAGACCCCCGTGCGCAGTATTCTTGTGTACAGGCGCGCCAGGGCCGCAACAGTGCGGTACGGCAGGTAGCGCAGCGCTGCATTGGCGATACCGTCAGCACCGGGGGCTTTGCGAGATTTCGTGCGTAGGATGGCGCGTCTAACCGCGCTAGACGAGATAAAGTTGGGGTCATCATCGGGGGCTATCGGCGACACGAAGTAGCCTCTAAGGTGTTGCTAAACATGTGATTTCTCACGACTTCATGCGAATTTCAACTAATAGAGTTGTAGTATAAGACTTTTTATGGCGGAAATTTTCTAGAATTCGCTAGACCTTGGTACGTACTTCGATTCTGGAACTTTCGCTGGGCAATGCCCTTTAATTGTTTGACGTTACTGTTGATATCGGCGGAGATATGACTTGTTAAATTTCACGGCGTAACACTATCAATAATAAAAAATAGCTGAATGACGTCACTGTTATAGAAAGGATCAGTATCGCCACATTGGCCAGTCTTGTGGTTTTCGCACCCGGCGACCTCTGTGTATACTGGATAAACGCTGCCAAAACAAGATAAAATACACTTTTTCTTCTTTTATTCCCATTAAATTATCACACCACTGCCAGTAATAATTAAGTACATATGTACTTGTAGACTGCTTTAAGCAAGATTTTTAACAGGATTTTTTTATACCGAATTAAGCTCACGATCTACAACATATATGTTATTGAATCTTAGTGATACTAATTTTCTAATTCTCTAAAAACATTAGCAGCATACAATGCCCGCGCTCGGAAGAAAGCAGCCATCGAAAACCAGATATCTTCGAATCCTGCAAGGAGAGGACCCGACGTGGAACTAGCAACGTTGAGGCAGTTACCGACGAGACATTCTACGAATATACTTTATAATCAGGCAAGTATCCCTTCTTATTCTGATACCCGTACCGCCCCTCGACAGCGGACTATACATCATCTTAAAAACAGAAACCTGCAAACTCAAAATTATAAAATTCTAAACAGTGCATATTGTGCTATTGGTTCTCGATTCCAATCGGGGTAAAAAAAACATAATAATTTTGTCCCTGAACTCGATCAATTGCCGTAACGCTGTAGATATTAAAACCTTGTCGTTTTATTTTATTCCACAGGGTGTCCACTGCCCAACGGACGCAGAACTAGCCAGCTTGCCGCACATCCGTCGTGAACAGATAACGCTGACTAAGTTCTTGGGTTCGGGCGCATTCGGAGAGGTATTCGAAGGCGTCGCCAGGCAGATCAATGGTAGCACTGCTGATACAAAAGTGGCTGTCAAAGTGAGTAAACATAGTTGATTCAGTATATTAATCTGCCTGTTGTAATTCATTGCTGCTATGCATAAGAGGTCTGTACCTTGCCCAGAAAAGGAAATAAACTTGTTAGGTGGGAAATCATCCAATGACTTCTCTCGCTCTAGGGTGGCGTGTCAGACTTTTACTGATTAAACCCACTCCTATGCTCCTTCTTTACCTTCATTCCAGGACCCCAGGGTTAACCGCCTCTAGGTGGATCCAACTAGCACCATTGAGACCATCCATACATAGAAGCCTCATAATTATTTTTACAGTAATCAAATTTACACAAGCGATGTGTGTAAAGATTAATATTTTCTACGTAGGTGAATCAACGTGAACGCGATCGGGAAGCGAAGCGGCGGGTAACAAACAATTGATACTCTATTGCGGTAGCCTATGTCACCAACCGCACGTGGGTGCGGCACGGCGATGAACGACGCGAAGCGAACGCGATCATTGGTTAGATATTTTCGCGCGAACTCTTGCGGTGCGGTGGCTTGTTTTAAATAAATTGAAAAACCGAGGACTTCGCGCGCACGTAGGACAATGCCGCCGCGTCGCATCTAATTTGCGTGAACCGCATCAGATTGCTTCGCAATCGCATTCACGTTGAATTGCCCACGCAGTTGGCTAATGAGATACAACTCTAGGTCTCGTAAATCAGGAGTCATAGCTTTGAAACATGCAACAGCGATCAATGAGTCGCCACCAAAATTCAAGTTCTCACTCTGTTTCCTTTTATTTACAGACATTACGCAAAAGCGCCACAGAACAAGAAAAGACTGAATTCCTGAAAGAAGCGGCGCTGATGTCAAACTTCAAGCACGAACATATCCTGCGCCTATTGGGAGTGTGTCTCGACAATGATCCTAACTACATCATAATGGAACTTATGGAGGGGGGCGACTTACTTAGCTACTTGAGAGCTAAACGCGTTTCATTGGTATATATAACTCTTTTTAGTCAGCATGTTGCGAAAAAGGGATAATAATATTCGTTCTGTTTGCTTCCATCTCTTTCTCATACTTGGAAAAGGATGCGGTCTCTGTCTCTCAACTGCAAACGATTGAGTAAAATTTAATTCAGCTCATTCTGAGTCAAAGCATCTGGGGTTCTGTATTAAGTTAGTTTGGATAAATGATTCCTGGAATATAAACGTATTCTGTTGTCGCTGTAGTCACTGACCGAAAATACAATGAAATTTGCGTAATTGCTCGAACTTAAAAAGAATACTGTCTCGATAATCAGGTCGTAAAAACTATAATGGGTCTGCTGTTACTACTATCGCAGTTTTAAATAATAAGTTTATTTTGCCTAATGTAATACCTGGCTTCTCTTATACACAGTACACCCCCGAATCTCTAACACTACTAGACCTCCTGAACATGTGTGTGGACGTGACGAAAGGCTGTCGCTACCTCGAAGAGATGCACTTTGTCCACCGCGATTTGGCTTGTCGCAACTGCCTTGTGGCACATCGCGCCAATGGAAGAGTTGTGAAAATTGGAGATTTCGGACTAGCGAGAGATATTTACAAGAATGATTACTACAGGAAGGAAGGGGAAGGTGAGTGATATTGTCTACACTAATATTATAATCTACACTATACATATAGATATATATACCATATTCTTTTGCGTCAAGATTTTCACCGTATTTAATTGTAAATACCTACCGTTATATTGGAATCTATGTCGCGAGATTGTAAACTTTCGAAAGATTGTGACCCGTAACATACTACTTACAATTTAACGCATTATTTTTCGGTAGATTGTATTCTATCGAAGTGAAACTGTAAAATCACTATTTGTCGCGCGTTAAATTGTCAACTGTTCGAAGACTGTCCCAGGCTATGTTCGGTGACTAACACTAACTTATTTATCATTCGAACTGCACTTTTTTGGTTAATCACAGTTCGATTTTACTTCGACAACAATTTCATATAACTATCTCTAAAGTTCAACATGAAATCAATTTAAAATCACTAAAACACTGATTGTTTACGTTCGAATAAACAGTGTTATAATGATTGAACAAACGAATCAACAAACAAACATGGCAGCGCTGGACACAAATGAAATTCAACCAATCAGTGTTCGGGGTTGGATTGAGATAGAGATAAAAGATGAAAGACAGTTTAAGATCAAAAATTCACTATATTATCTGTTTCCACAAATATAGGATTAAGATTAATTTATACTAGGATGAATGGTGAAAGATATGGGATTATGAGCCACGCGCACGGTATGTCTCCGAATTACGTACTAAAAACTATTGCGGTGTAAACGCAATAATATAAATGATGGAAATGTACCGAGCGGGTGGCGCAATAATGATGACCCAGGCAAACGTACTGTACGGTGGTTGACCCGTACATGCTCCCGGGGACAAAGATAGGGGTTAGTAAGGTAAAGATTGAAATGAGATTTACAAGATGATAAACAATATTCAACTTATCAACTATATGACAGGGATATGGATTAATAGTGAGTGATTAACAATATTTTTAACAATTACACATAGTTGCTAGAGCTTAGATCGGGAAGGGAAAATACGCGAAAAACAGGGGACGAGGCCCTATCTTTTGTTTGTAAACACTCGCTGGATTTAATAAGATTTTTGGGATCACTTTTCACGGATTGACTAAATTGACCTTTTTCCCTAAGATCACAACACTCACTCACTGCACTTTTCACTTTGACTACAGATTGCCTTTTTTCCCTAACCGCACTACACTCACTTATGACACTCTCATTTCCGGGATGTGAAGAGATCGCAGTAGATGCCTCTCCAGCAGGCACCGAGGATTCTCGACGTGTTGACCGCCTATGTCGCCGCCAACAGTATACCACCGCAGTTATCAGGATTCCAAAGATTAGAGCATACAAGACGCTATAAAGATGTACGTCGTGATAGGATATTTTATCACTTAATGATTCAGTTCGTTTCATGATCTCAATTTGTTTCTGTACATCTTCAAATTGTCGCAATATTTCAGAATTATTAGGATTTATTTCTGGAGTTTCTGGGATAGATATATTGAATATATGATTGATAGGTGATATTTGTAGAGCAATAATTTTTGCACCTATACTCATTTTGCTAGACAGCCTTTTATTAGAATGGACAACGAAATTGTCCGTCTTTATCATACAGCCTTCTTCCACATTCAACAGACCTGCATTCATCAATTTAACGGCAGTAATTTCGCCATTACACAGAAGTTTAAAGTTGCATTCATTGCAACAGAAATAATAATATTTATTATCCGCTGTTAATTCCTTCCAAATGTTTTTACAAGGGGTTCCAATAGTTTCACAGGTTCTTGTGTGTGGGATCGTTTCACACAAGCTGTGATCATCTTTTAAGATATTTATAGGGTTTTTGGTATGACATAAAATCATCCCAGGATTTTGTCTTATACAAGACTAGAGATCAGCATCAGTAACGGTTACGTATGAGTCTTTTCTGAGGTTAATGGCAGCAAAACTTGAGATAACTTTCACATGTATCATGTCGTGGTTCAATATTCGTGGGACTGGAATGAGGTTAAAGATTTCATAAAGGTCTCTTTCGATGAGGGGTATCATTATTTCAATAATCAAGTACTTACTATAGTACTTAGTCCGCACTTTTATCAAGTTGTAGAGATCCTTGAGATTCAAATGGTTGACAGGAAGTGCCATGTCTTTGGGGATATGTGCTGATATAGAACTTAATTCCGTTCTCAGCTGTTGAGGAGATATCAGATGGAAGTCCAATTTTCCGTTGTGAATATTAGTTACCGTATCAAGAATGGAGTCTTGTATTTTCCTGAGGCTATATATTAAGTTATTCGCCGTCATAGCAGATGCTAAGAAATCGGTAACTAGAGTCATGTTCTGGACATGGCGTTGAAGATCTTGATAGGATTCTTTGAGATAATTAAACTTTTGATTTATCGATTTATGATGTTTGTTCGCAGCTTTCTCCATTCTTTTCATGAGATTAAATTCGGCTTCCACGATTGAGGTTTGGTTTTTCCAGAGGTTATACAAATGTTTGTCATTTTCTTTCAAAAGGTCGATGTCTTGTGCGTATTTCTCCGCAAAACGCTGATCCAGCACACCAAACAAGCTGTTTGCGACGTAGCCTACTCCGTCTATTAGACCACGACGCCGGCGCCGCCGCTCGTCTCCAGTTACAAATGATTCATTTATTGTCAACATACTATCATAATGTTTAATTTCTCCGAACTCGTGCCCGAGTTGTAAGATGATACCGTCGCAAGGTGTGTGTTCTTTAATAGTGGAGCATAATGTTTCAAGATAATTGATATACTTCTCGAGTGCCGACGTGCCTTCTTTGTAGGGATATGTGTCATAATAAACAATTAAACGCCAATCGTCTCTAATAAGATGCATGTTGGAGATTTTATCGAAATAAACGCTGTTGTTGCTCAGAGGGGTAAAGCTATAAGATGCTTGAGATAAGTTTATTAGTGACAATAGAATAGCGTTAATGACAGAGCTATAGTCGAGAATGAGATACGTTTGGGATTTTTCTTCCTTGGTGCTTCATCCTTAATGTTCGTGTCACTAGGAGGATTATTGTCTCTGTCCGCTGGTAATAGAGATAGCTTAACAACAGGCCGTTTTAGGAAACCATTTTTGGTTTTAAGGGTAACGACTCTGACGTGTCCGTCCGAACCAGGATGCAGTTCTACTACACGCCCTAGAGCCCACTTCCCAGGCGGGAGGTTTTCATCTTTAATGATAACAATATCGTTGAGACTGAGATTCCTTTGAGATTGTCTCCATTTAGCTCTAATGGATAACTGTGAGAGATAGTCATTTTTCCACTGGACCCAAATATCTCTATAGATTTTTTGTACCAAGTGCCACCGAGTCCTGAGATCATTTTCGGTTTCAAAGATCGTTAAGATAGGCCCACTTGCAAGAAAGTGTGCCGGGGTTAAAAAATCTATGTCCTCGGGATCCTCCTTCAAAGGACAAAGTGGTCGAGAGTTTAAACAACCCTCAAGTTGAGATAGGAGGGTGCTATATTCTTCGTAGGTGAGTTTCTGCTCACCTACAACACGCCTAAGATGATGTTTTAAGCTTTTCACCGCAGCTTCCCAAAGTCCGCCAGCAGAAGGCCATGACGGAGCATTAAAATGCCACTCAATGTTCATTTCTGCGACGTTAGATAATGTTTCTTGACTTGATAAGATTTCTGAGATTTCTGTGTATTCTTGTTTTACATGTTTTATTAACATTTCCGTCGCTCGTTTAAGGTCATGCAGGGTAAGGTAGTTTTCACGCTTCTTCTTGTAAATCAAGATGTCGTTAAATTTGTTTACATAGGCTAAAACTCGAATGATTTTCTTGTAACTGCTGTATTTCTCTAATAATTGTTTTATAACTGAATTGCTAGCGTCAGCAATAATAGTGTTTACTAACTTTTTCTTTCTGAGATCTTCAGTTGTTTTATATAATATAGGTTCAGGATTATTTTCAGGATTGTATTGAGGTAACCAATCGGGTCCGTGCCACCAAAGTGAATGATTTGCTAAATGGGATGCAGTTAGACTACGGCTAGCGCAATCTGAGGGATTTTCTTGGGATTTCACATAGCGCCACCTATTTTTTGGGATAATTTCGCAAATGGTTTTTACTCGATTGGCAACAAAGGGTTTCCATTTTTCTGGTTCACCATTTATCCATCCTAGAACTGCCATGGAATCTACCCAGCCATAAGCTTGGATTTTGAGATCAGATAGGGATGAGATTATTTTGGCCATAAGTTTTGATAATAAAAGAGCTCCACTAAGTTCCAAGCGAGGTATAGATTGAGATTTTTTGAGAGGTACAACTTTAGATTTTCCAGCGACAAGGGTTACGTATGTCTTGTGGTTTCTTGTAATTTTACAATAAACAACACAAGCGTAGGCCTTTGTGCTGGCATCACAGAACCCATGAAGCTCAATTATATCATTCTCCATGGTCTGTATCCATCGAGGTATTTTAAATTGGGATATATGAGGTAAGTCGGCCTTTATTTTATTCCATTCCAGGGCAATATTATGAGGAATCGGTTGATCCCAACCTAATTCCGTTTTCCATGTTTCTTGAAATAAGATTTTGAGTTTGATTGTGACTGGTGACACCCAGCCCAAGGGGTCAAAGATTTTTGAGATTTCAGACAAGAATTGTCGTTTTGTTGGGATATCTTCTGAGGTAATTTCTATTGGATGAAAGATAAAATAGTCTTCTTTTGGTTTCCAACGAAGACCTAAAGCCTTTGTAGATTCTGGCTGTTTAAAATGAAATTCTTCTTCTTGAGGATTAATATGATCGTCTAAAAGTTCCGGCAAGTTCGAGCGCCATTTTCTAAGATTGAGGCCGCCTGACTTCAGAAGGTTTGTCATCTCTGCTTTGAGATGTTTAGCGGCTGTCGCGGTATGAGGTCCATGCATGAGATCGTCCATGTAAAAGGAGGTCTCTAGGATATCAGGAGCGCAGCTATTGGGATAATTTGGCCTTTCATCGTTGGCAAGTTGTTTCAATGTCATCATGGCCAGGAAAGGTGCAGCCTTTGTACCGTAGGTGACAGTCGCTAGCTTATATTCTTGCAAAGGTTGGGATTGATGACTTCTCCAAATAATTTTCTGGTACTTTTGATGACTAGGATGTAGCCAAATGTTACGGAACATCTTTTCAATATCTGCCGTAAATGCGTATTTAAATTGTCTCCATTTTAGGATAAGACTTAAGAGATCCTGCTGCAAGTTCGGCCCCCTGCACATAAGATCGTTGAGGCTGTGACCTGTTGAGGTTTTTGCGGAGGCATTAAAAACAACTCGTAATTTTGTAGTTAATGACTCAGCTCGAAGTACGCCATGATGCGAAAGGTAGCAATCTGGAGTTACGTTGACCTGTGTCGCAACGGGGATCATATGTCCGAGCTCTAAGTACTCGGACATAAACAATTTATAATCACGTGCCAGGTCGGGTTGCTTAATTAATTTCCTTTCGATTTGAAAGAATTGTGCAATGGATTTGGTTTTAGATTCACCCAATTTTTCTTCAAAATTTTCCTTAAAAGGCATTTTCACGACATAGCTGCCGTCTTCGCGTCTTGAGGTTGAGGATTGAAAGAAGTCAATGCAAGCTTGATCTTCTTGAGATATTGATAAGGGTTCGCGAATGTCCTCCATTTCCCAGAACTGCTGGATATCGGTGAGGCTGTTGAGGATCACATTGCACTGAAATGTTTTACAGTTACCGCTTAGGATCCATCCCAGCTGTGTTTGTTGGGCAATAGGTAACATTCCCTCGGAACGGCAGATACCATCCAATAGGATTTGGGAATAGACGTCAGCGCCGAATAAGATATCAACTGGCCTACTTTTGTAAAATTCAGGATCAGCTAGGGTTATTTGGTTTAGGGTTGGCCAGTTGGGTTTAGTGAAGGTATGACTAGGCAAATTCTTGACTAGTCTTTTTATTATAAATACGTCGGATTCGAAAGTGAAGTCATTAATTAACGACATGCACTTAATAGAGATCATGCCCTTACAGCTATTTTCCTTGTTTCCGATTCCAGATATAAGTCCAGTACATTTTTGCCGACGCAGGTTTAGAAGCTGTGCAGCTCTTTCAGTAATGATTGAGGTCTGAGATCCCTGATCTAGAAGAGCTCTCATTCTTTCGTAAGATCCGTCAGCTGCTTGGACCTTGATAATTGCTGTCGCGAGGAGTATTTCTGTAGGATCATTTTGCATAGATACTAAGGTGTTCATATCATGCTGAGGTGGAGATTTCGTAATAGTGGCCGTGCTCGGCCCCGGTCGCGACGCATCCGATGTAGCATTTCTTGACGTAAAACATTCATGTAGCATCGTATTATGGTCTTTATTGCACTCTTTACACTTTATTTCCGAAAGGCATTTTTTACCTTCGTGATAGTGCAAACAGTTGATACAAAGGTTCAAATTTGCAATTGCGTTTCTACGAGCCGATGGATGCATTTTTGCCAGCTTTTGGCAATTTTGTATGCGATGATCGCTTGCATTGCAAATACCACACTGTTTACGTCTTTCGTTATTTTTCCAATTGGACTTTGACGATTGCGAAATGACCTGGTTTGTCGAATAGGTATGATTTGAGGTGTTGTTATTTTGTTTGAAACGAGAATTAAATCCTTTTGAATGAGATTGCTGGTTATTAAGATAACCTTTAGATGATGAAGATGCATGTTGGGATTGAGATGACTTTTGAATGAAGGGTTCTTGTTTCTTCCGCGAAGTTTCCAGTGACATAAACTTATTCTCCAAAAATCGAAGAAATTCTTCCAATACTGGCAACTCCTTCGGAGATTTCAATGAGTCTATATAGTCATCGTTGGTTTCCGGGTCTAATTTCTCTGCTAGGATACATACGAGGAAGGGATCCCAAGTAGATACATCGATTCCGAGATTTTTTATAGCGTTCACGCTTTCGTACGTTGTATCGTGGATCCGTTTGAGGTGACTCGCTGATTTTTGTTGAGATGTCGGGATATTTAAGAGGTTTTTGAGATGAGATATAAAAATACGACGCTTATTGTCATAGCGATGCGTAAGGATATTCCAACAAACGGGGTAGTTGTCTGAACTTATTTGAAGATGTTGGATTAATTTTTCCGGCTCGCCCTTGGTCTTACTTTTCAGAAACTGCATTTTTTGGGCGTTTGATAAAGATGGATTATTGTGTACAGTTTCTGTAAAAAGATCTTTGAAAGAGATCCAGGACGTATAGCTTCCTTCAAAGGTAGCTATTTCCATTTGTGGGGTCGATTTCTCAATATGAGCTACCGACCACATCTTTCGGTTAATATCTCTTTTCAGGGTTTTATAATATTTCTCGTAGTTTGAGAATTGCTCGTCGTACTGGGCGTTGGAGCCGTTGAGCTCATTGTCCAACTCCCAGTGTAGGGTGTCTATAGCTGACCAACGAGTTTTCAAGGTTTTTAGGATGTCTTCAAACTCCCACTTTTCAGAGATAAGATTGAGGTCAATGTCAGCAGCTTCTCTTGAAAATGCCCTAAAATTAGTAGCTTGTTTCTTCAAGAGGTCTTCTATATTTACGCTATCCTTAGGAGGATTATTTTGAGATGAGAGATTCGAGGTTTGAGATATTGAAGATGGTTGAAAAGTAGGAGGTTTCAAAACAGGGGTTTGAGGTCTGTCTGTGGAAGGTTTATAATTCTGAATGGCTGTTTTAATATTGCTATATTTTACCTTCATTTGATCATACTGATCGGTAGTAAAATACGCATGAGATCGATCTCCAAAAGATAACAAATTCATGTGATTGTTATGAAACTCCGTAAAATATTGCTCTAGGCTTTCTAATCGTCGACGTAGGTAGTCGGGGGTCTTCCGCTCTGCTCCATCTTTCTTAAAGTTGGAGTAAAGTCTATCTATGCCTTCAATGATTTGTTGTTGTGTAGCTAAAATATCTTCCATTGTAGCCATAGTAAAAGTGAGAAGAAAGATACCTTACTTGTAGGGTTTCTTCGGGGTCGAACAGGATTGCAAGATGAGATGAATAGCGCCCTCCTAGGCACTGGGATCGAATAAAGTCGCGAAATGAGATAAAGTGGCGCCCTTCCAGGCACCGGGATTGACCAGGATCACGAGATGAGATAAAGTGGCGCCCTCCAAGGCACCGGGATCACGAGATGAAACAAATTGGCGCCTTCCTAGGCACCGGGATTGAACAGGATCAAGAGATAACACGCACTGTATTTTCCAAGGTTTCTAACGCTTATAACGAAACCGGTAAAACGCACACACAAAAATCAACGCACAAAGCACAAAGTTTTGCACACGCGTTTCGGTCCCGCTAACGTGCTCGAAGGACCAATGTTCGGGGTTGGATTGAGATAGAGATAAAAGATGAAAGACAGTTTAAGATCAAAAATTCACTATATTATCTGTTTCCACAAATATAGGATTAAGATTAATTTATACTAGGATGAATGGTGAAAGATATGGGATTATGAGCCACGCGCACGGTATGTCTCCGAATTACGTACTAAAAACTATTGCGGTGTAAACGCAATAATATAAATGATGGAAATGTACCGAGCGGGTGGCGCAATAATGATGACCCAGGCAAACGTACTGTACGGTGGTTGACCCGTACAATCAGCGTGCGAGATGCGTTCCGTCCTATGCCATTTCACAATTTACCAATTATATTAGGACTCACAATCATTCGATAGTTTACAATCTCGCGAGATAGATTACAATCTAACGATATTTACAATTTTACGGTGACATTTACATAATCACCATCAAGATTATATTCGGCATGTCTTAGTGAGTATAGTTAAGTTACCTTGATTGTTTCGTTATGTTCCCAGGGTTGCTTCCAGTGCGATGGATGGCGGTGGAGTGCTTAGTGGACGGAGTATTTTCTTGCCAGTCAGACGTGTGGGCGTGGGGTGTGCTGTGTTGGGAGGTAAGATAGTCACAGCAATACTTTTAGTTCTGTAGATGATGTATTGATTTAAGTTTTATTTTTATACATAAGTTTTATATTGTAGCGGTTTGTTATTTTTTAATAAATAAAACAAAATGAGTACTAACTAAGACCCAGTTTCCACCAAAGCGGGGACATGGTTCGACCAACTAATACGCTCGACACTCGTGCTGTTCGGTAATATCTAGGCTTACCTTTGAGGCTTTGACGCATGTACGCAACCTACTGGTTGTTTACGAAAACTCTCTGGTTTCATTTAAGTCCAAAATATCATCTTTACTTTTTAAATGCTTTTACCTGCCATTGTATTGTTTGTTATCAGGTATTATCACTGGGTCAGCAGCCATACCCCGCGCGCACCAACAGACAGGTGCTATCTTACGTGCGCACTGGAGGCACGCTCGATAGACCACCTAATTGTCCCTCAGCTTTGTAAGTACTTTCACACCTAATATAGTCTTTCTACAGCAAACACACTTCAATATTCCTAAGGCCCGAAACTGCGTAAAGCGGACGCCCGCGACGGACACCCGTCGCGTGACAAAGCGCGTGTGTTCACGCGGCGCAGTTGGTCGTGGTCGCGGAAACTGGATTATTACCTACGCAGTGTCGCTAGTTCGACTTTAACGGTGTGCGTGTAGTCGTGTCGACGGAGAACTTTATATATTTAGATAGATAGATAGATAGATATATTCTTTATTGTACACCAAAAATACAAATTACATTAGGAACTTAAAATTAATAGGGTGTCACAATGGGCGGTGTGCAATGTGTTTAGGACGGAGAACTTAATATATTTCGCGGGGCCCGGCTCCCCTCGACGGATGCCCGCGTGACTACCCGCGACGGATGCCCGCGTGGCTACCCGCGACGGATGCCCGCGTGGCTACCCGCGACGGATTCCCGCGTGGCTACCCGCGACGGATGCCCGCGTGGCTACCCGCGACGGATGCCCGCGTGGCTACCCGCGACGGATGACCGCGTGGCTACCCGCGACGGATGCCCGCGTGGCTACCCGCGACGGATGCCCGCGTGGCTACCCGCGACGGATTCCCGCGTGGCTACCCGCGACGGATGCCCGCGTGGCTACCCGCGACGGATGCCCGCGTGGCTACCCGCGACGGATGCCCGCGTGGCTACCCGCGACGGATGCCCGCGTGGCTACCCGCGACGGATGCCCGCGTGGCTACCCGCGACGTATGCCCGCGTGGCTACCCGCGACGGATGCCCGCGTGGCTACCCGCGACGGATGACCGCGTGGCTTCCCGCGACGGATGCCCGCGTGGCTACCCGCGACGGATGCCCGCGTGGCTACCCGCGACGGATGACCGCGTGGCTACCCGCGACGGATGCCCGCATGGCTACCCGCGACGGATGCCCGCGTGGCTACCCGCGACGGATGCCCGCGTGGCTACCCGCGACGGATGCCCGCGTGGCTACCCGCGACGGATGCCCGCGTGGCTACCCGCGACGGATGCCCGCGCGGCTCAACAACGGAATACTTTTGTATGGGACCGCGCGGGCGTCCGCTTTATGCAGTTTCGGCCCTAACAATCCGCAGTCGAGCTCTTTGTAAAGGTACTTGTGTGTTATCAGCAGAAATACTGTTGCTATTTGCTGATAATGGGTAGTTGACTCAATTTTTTTTTTTCAATCAAAAACTAACTTTATCCAAAATCACAAATAGGAAGATTTTTTTTAAATGCTTTCAATATTAAGTAAATTAGAAACCTTTCAATCAGGTGGAAGGGGAAACTGTCATAACAGAATAAAGATGCACATACTGAAATGTGACGTCACCGCCATTAGGTTACGTGTATAAAAAAGATAGCGTGGTGTGGTGTGTCCTAACCACGCCCCACTCTTCCTCATACCAATATTTGAAATGCTAATCGCTGATTTATTTAATAACCAATTTTGATTCCTATATTCAGAAAAAGATTTATTTTTGGTGTTGCATAGTACTTATAATAAAATTGTAATATTGTTCAAAAATAAACATAGGCAATACCCAATTCAAAAGTGCTAGTGTAATATTTGGCACATATTGAGATTTCAGATGGTTCGCCTGTTCGTTTACCTCCTGAAATATAAAACAGTCACGCTTCCTGCCCTTGTCCAATCTTAGGTACTTACTTGGAGTCGATGTAACATATTTTCGCTCTTTGCCCTGCCTTGTATCATTGTCCCCAGTCAACCGTCATAATAATGACCAATAACAACAATAACATTTGTGTTCTAGCTACGACTTACTACAGAAATGCTGGAGTTACTCCGCCGAAGCGCGGCCATCGTTCCGTCACTGCCTGGAAGTGGTGCGCGCATTACGCGACAAGACGTCGCCCAACATCACGCTCACTGCCACGCCCACGCCCGCGCCGCACTACCTCACGCTGCTCGGAGACGGTAACTATCTCACCACTTACTGTATCATACATTCATTTTCATACTTATTACTCATATGCATGTATTGCCATTAAAATCAAGAGCTTAGGCTTTAGTTAGACGACCGGCCGCTGTAGGTCCAACCAAGAAGAAAGTTGCAAAACTGGCTATCGCACCAGTTTTATAACGTTTGGGTTGGCAAGTCGTGTTAGTGGCCACGTAGTACGCGAAGTCCTAATGCATTTTGCAGCAGATGCGAACTGTTTCCAGTAATTTTGCGACACAACGCCCAGTCCGCCTGCAAGCCTGCTGCAAGCATTACGGCTCTTGACAATTTTTTTATTTAGGCAGTGGAATGCAAAAAATACTTCCACAATCTTCATTCATCAGCATGCTATCTGAAATAACGAAGTATACATTTTAATAAAAAACATAACCCTTCTTGCAGTCGGGTAAAATATGCTAAAATTAATAAATATACAAATTTTCTTAATTTCATGTAATCCCAACTAACCGATGTATTGTGCATGGGCTGCATGTTCAGATGCCGTCGACAACCGCACCTACCTATTGGACGAGAATGACAACGCCTGCTTAGGTTCGTGAACAATCATTGAATGATATCATGCAGCTTACTTTATTCTCGGTCATCTTGAAACTAATCAAACAAATTATGATGTAGATGAAGACTTCCCGGAGCAGCACATGGAACCGTCGCGACTGCTTCCCGAACGAACTCCAAAGTATTTGGAACTGATGTACGATAGCGACTCGGTACCCGGCACCATCTGCGACGGGTACGAGATACCCAGAGCGCCCATCACGTACATGCCTCCCTTCTCAAGACACAGCATCGTGGGTGTCGCACCAAATAGACTGATCAAACCACCGTTGTACAGAACACATTCCTTGCGGACGCACTCGCGGCCCCCTAACGCCACCATCATTCCTCTCCGGAACGGGTTAGTGAAGCGAGCCTCGCTGTGCGAAGAGATCAGCGCTCGGGAGCCGAGACCGTGTTCGTCGCGAGAACAGCCGCGCGTTGACTTAGACTTTGATAAACACGTATTCAAGACTCCATTTTGAACTGTGATATTAGAAAAAATAATTATGCAATGTGTAAATTTTCCACCGAATGAGGATACTGTTTTAGAATTAAGTGAATATTTAATATTATTTATTTTCACTAGATTACAGTTTGTAAATAGAGGTGAATAAATTCGTTGTACATATTAGTTTAAGTTACTGTTCTGCAATTTATTATTGCACCCGTAGAAAACACCACGAGACAACATATTAATGCATTTATTAAAAGCCAGTTTAATTAAATATATTGCCTATCATCATAGTCGTCATATTTTTATTTTATATTCCTTTACCCCAAATGAGCTAATGCTCATTCCCCTTCTACTCTGCAAGATATGAAATAACGAAACTGCACATAGCTAAACACTGATAAACAAAATGCACTAAGGCGAGAGGTTTTATTCGATTGTTCGAACATCTCGATGGTTCTCGATTGTTTAGACTTTGACTCGAGTCCGACTCGGTCTGTTATTGCGACTGGCGCATGGCGCGTTCATTCACGAATTGTTCCTCGATGGTTTAGTTTCACCATGAGGGACTAGATTCGAACAATCGAAAACTAGCGGTCGATTCCGTTGACTCGAAACTTAATTGTCCGCTGAACATAGGCTACGTGACGTGTCACAAAACTCGATATGACGCCTTCTAGCGGACAAAAGCCTCTGTACTTTTGTGTGCTTAAAGAATTAATAAATAATAAAAAGTAATGTGTTATAAAATAAAATGGTAATAAATACGCCGTGTCTGGTATCATTTGAAAGGGCTTCACTTGTACATTTCCAAAATATTGCTCTAAAGTGACGCCCTCTAGCGGACAAAAAGTCATGTGTTAAAAAAAATGTTAAGATAATACACCGTGTTTGATATCATTTGAAAGGGCTTCACTGGTACTTATCAAAAAATATCTAATAAATACCAAAATTGATTAAATAAAAAAAAAAGTAAAATGACTAAAACCCGACTACGACAAAAAAAAATGACGCTGAAATAGTATGAAACAAGATTTTCAGGATGCTAAAATAAACAAGGTAACTGGAAAAACAAGAACAGAACAAAAAGAAAAGCCGCAGTCACACGTAGATTATAATAGAATAAATCTTTAATGTACACCAAAATAGTAACAAAACTTTTACACTAACTTAACTAAAGGGTACACTTAAGGTGATTGCTACGGGTTGTTCGTGGCCATTTTCCCGCTAGATGGCGCTGAAGTCAACATTTTCCGTTTTATTTTGTTTTGAGTGTAATTGGAACAATATTTAGTCACAGAAATAGTAGAGCGGAAATTGGACATTCCACTTTATCGAAATTAGTCAAATTATAGCCTCAAAACCCATCTAATTCGCCAGAATTCGAAAAACTAATATCAAACTCTGCTTATAGTATCGTTTACACACACATAGACATAAGCGACTACTTTAAAATCAAAGCATTCAGCGAAATTAACCACTAGATGGCGTGCATTTAAGTTATCAGGCTGGATTCTGTAGAAATTATAATTATGTCTGAGGAGTACCTGTAACGATTATATTATAAAAATAAAAGGTGGTATTTCAGGTGTAAATTATTTAATTGACTTATTATTTTGGGAATCAAATAAATGTCAAGAATGCAATGTAAAACGGTTTTATTTTATTACCTTATACATTATTTATAAGAACATATATACCAACAGTTATTACAAGTATTTATAGTGACATAAATGCTTGATACATGACTACTTACTAAAAAACAATCTTTTTTTAAAAATATTTAGTCTCAATGCAAATTTGAAGTAATTCAAGGTACATTATTTACAACAATTACACACCAGTATAAGACAACTCAGAAACTATAATTCATAAACAAGACAAAAAATTTAAAACACAAATTAGAATAAGAGAGAGACCAAGAAGGTGGATTTTTTTTTTGATAATATCTAAGCATCCATAAATCACAACTTTTTTTTAGTAAAACCTAAACATAACTAACAAATGGTTATACATATCTGCTAAAGTATTGTTTTAATTGTAAAGGAAATATAAAAGCAACAAATTTCTTTTTATTCACTCTATGATTGTACCAACCCACACTGGGCCCGTGTGGTGGATTACGGCCCATTCCCTCTCCTAGAGAGGAGGCCTGAGTCCCAACAATGGGAACATTATAAGGCCGACTATGCTATGCTATGATTGTAAACATTGATAATGTAGATTCTAAACTTAAAATTAAAACAAAAATCATTTGATGTGTTGTTTTCACTCTTCTGAAGTTCTTGTTCGGAAACCACCGCTACACAGCTGCTGCAAAAGAAAATTACTATACTTAGTATGTTTTGTGTGTAACTTTTGATGTAGATATTGAAGAACAATTTCCCACAAGAAAAAATATAATATAGACTGAAATTCTAAAATATAATATAATTGAATTTATGGAAATTATGAAGTAAACAAAAAAAAGTAATAATTTAGTGTACCTTTGAAATCTATACATTTCGCATTTTTTTGAACTCGTCTCAAAATTATTTCTGGCAGAATACAGTATTTAAAAAAGTCTAATAACTTTGGCATCATATTGCTGATAAATTCATTATCTCGACAAACTTCTATAACAGTCAAAAGTTCATTGACTGAAATAAAACATATGAAGTAGCATTTATCCGTGTTACTGACACACATTTGTCCTTGAACCTGAAATAGATTTAATATTATAGTAAGAGTAATTATCATAATAAAATAAATTATAAAGTGGACATGCAAAAGAATAATAAATTCTGCTAACCGTTCTTCACACCATATTCTCACTGGTTTGTTTTTTTTCCCTTGGAACAAACAATCGTTTGCGTGTTGAACATTGTTGTTGTATTCTGCTCTGTTCCTTTCGCTTTATGTATTTTTTAAAATGTGTTCCTGGGCTCTGTGTGGTCTGCTTTTTCCATGCAGTCTCATGCCATTTGTGTCCAGTATCAAGCGATATCCCTGAAAATAAAATATAATTTTCCTAAAAACTATTAAAAAAATTGATAGAAATTATATGTTATGAACAATATAAATAAATAGTACTGATAAACATAACACATTTCTTTTTGGTTCCAACTTCTGTTCTAATAGAAAATTAAATGTTTATACTATTCACCTGCCACATGAACACGTCGCTGGTACGATCCCCCTTTACTTTATTACGCTCATAAAGTTTTCTGCCACATTTGTCGTCTCATTTGACAAACGGCCTGCCTTCAATGCAATTTTTTCATTGGTGCCATAAATCAGAGCCCACACTTCTGGAGCATCCTGTTTTAGATCTTTTACGAGGTTTTCTTTCTTCTTTTCACTTTGATTGACATTGCAGTAGGTAACAGTCCTTGCAGTTCAGTCACCACGTATGTAATCGTTTTCGTGGCGTTTGGTACGCTTTCGCAGCACTAGACATAGTAGGAACTAGGAACCTAGATGTAAACCGAATTTGAAATACACAAAAACAAATGATATACAAGACAATAAATATGTTACTTTTCGATTCGAAATGCAGTCTCATGTCATACAAACTAATGCATAGATAATATTACAAATTGACGTTCCAAATTACGTTCGAGATTACATTCGCATTTTGAGAAAAATATAGCAGTAAAATTTTACTTACCCAAAAAATTATTTGGGTAAGTAAAATTTTACTGCTATATAATATTGATTGACAATTAAGAAAATAATATCTAGTAGGGATAAATCCCTGCAGAACAACCATAAATAATAGCAGCGTTTTACCTTCAAATAAAACGCATGTTGTGTCCGGAGACTCATTCGGGGTCATATAAACAATATTTGAGTCTAGCATCTTCCGTTTCCGTGTCACATCTATGTGGGTATATGCTACAATCTCCCACCATCATGACGTATTTCCGCTTTCGTTCACCAGGTGGCTGCAGCGCGCCAACTCGTTCATTGTGGCCTCAAAATCCTACAACTTAAGAAGTAATCAAACCAGGCAGTCTTTAAAAGTATGACCCCGAATGAGTCTCCGGACACAACATGCGTTTTATTTGAAGGTAAAACGCTGCTATTGTGTCCTTCGGCCTCATTCGGGGTCATATAAACAATATTTGAGGCTTTGTTTGTTATCGCCTGGTGAACGGGACGCCAATGTGTTGCAAAGGATAAAAGTTAAATTAGATCAATAAACCGTTATAGAATAAGTAGAAAAACATCCAATAGATTATAACACTTATATTTTAAAGCAAAATAATAATTATAAGATAATTACAATCTTAACCCTTGATTACAAAATAAACAAAAACATTCATACATACCACATAAAATATCCTCAATTATTGTAATTGTATGTGAATTAACTTACCATATCCATCATATTTTATATTTATTTTAATTAATCTTAAGTAATTAATTAATTGGCTGAAAAAGATGAATCAAGGAGCTACCTTGTGGTGGGATCACTTCTCTCCTATAATGTTTTTTAAAAGTATTACCAGATTTCCAATTAGCCCGTCCCATTATCTCATCAAGAGGCTCATTATCCAACCAGCTCCGTGAAGCTACTGCTGAACGGAAACTACCTGGAGTAGCTTCAATTCCTGCTTTCTTCAAAATAGATTTAACCCAACCTGCCAAAATAGTTCTAGTAGCTGGTTTAGCTTTTCCACATGCTGTAATAAATAATCTATCCCCAGAACAAAGTAACCGACGTTTCCAGGTGTCTATTAGAAGCCAGAACACTGGATCAAGCGCCACACTTTCAAGATTACCTAACAACTTCCAACCTGACTGTCCATGTGTTTCAGAATCCGTCTTCGAACCAAAATGCGGCCAAAACATAATGCTATTATCGCTTACTATACATCTGTCTGGGGACACGCTAAGTTATGTTAAGTCGTGTATCCTTCGCCCTGAACACAACAACAGTAGCACTGCACAAAACCTTGCAATTTCGAATAGACCTTGACTTTGAAGAGACCTACTGCCCAACCAACCTATCAACGATTGAGGGTCCCAGACCGGGGGTGGACACTTCTTAGGCTGATGCAATGCTATAGCTTTAATCATTTGTTTTACCAAAATATTTGAACTTAAACGGGCCTCGCTTTTAGTATTGCATAAAGTAGACACAACAGATCTATGAAGAAGAATAGTACGAAAAGACAATTTTTCTTCTGCCAAATATCGAGCCAATTCACTACCTGTAGGATCTGAAAAATTTACACTAAACCTGGAACACCAATTTAACCATCTCTGCCATGCTGGTCTATATGTATTCAAAGTAGACGATCTCCAACCTTCTTTGAGTAAACACTTTTGTTCTTCAGACCAGTCTCCTAAGGATTCAAACCACCCCCACATTTCCATACTTCTAGATACAGCTCCCTCGCCCGTGGTGGTGGTTGCCCGGTCCTCGTGTCTACGAGTACCTTCGATAACCTGTGGATCGTGAATGGAGGCGCTATCGCTCTTGTCTTCAAATCTGCTCTCCAGAATGCTCGAGACCACCTCGGTGCGACTATTAGAAATACACCTCGAGCCTGATTTAGATGCATCAGCACACGAGGTATTAAACTCGGAGGAGGAAAGACCCAAGCTAGATGAAAATCCCATTTGAATGCAAACGCGTTGTGCCTCCATGCTCGCTGATCCCTTTGATCTAGAGTTACGTAACAAGGTACTACGTGAGCTGTGCTGGATGCACGCAGATCTATCTGGGGAACACCCCACTTCGCAAAGACAATGCTGGTGAACTCGGGGAGCAGATGCCATTCCTGTAACTTCGAGTGACGTGACAGACCGTCCGCCACGTTGTTGTACCTGCCTGGAATGTGATAGGGAACTACATGAATATCGTACTCTTGAAGAATTTAAAAAATCTGATAAATTAACTTCATCAAGGTCTGCGACTTGTTTCCCCCTTCCTTTCTTAAGTACGCTACTACCGCCTTGTTGTCGCACTGCAACAGAAGAGAGGTGTGACTCAGAGACGGAGCGAATTCTAACAAACATTTCAGAATAGTTAACATCTCTTTGTGATTCGAGTGAAGTCGCTCTTCTTCTTCTGTCCAGGTGCCCGAAATGTGAAGACTGTTCAACTCCGCCCCCCCAACCTGTATCTGCTGCGTGTGTAGTTAAAAAGTTTTTTGCTTGTAGAGGATGAAGCCTGGATTTCTCCACACAGTGAACCTTCCACCATTTCAGTTCTGTTAGCACCTCCCCAGGCAAGGGATAAGTCGACTGATATGGCATTTTCAGGACTAGGTTGCAATAAGCTAGGAGATGACGAAAATTTAAGCGACCCATTGGAACTACCAGTCGAGCAAAATTCAGAACGCCTATGATACTTTGCATTTCTCGAAGAGACGCCTTCTGTCGTCGAAGCAACTTCGCCAACATTATTTGTATACTCCGAATCTTGTTTTCTGGTAAACCTTTTTGATTTGTCCAGGGACTCCATATCAAACACAAATACTCTATTATCTTTTGCGGGACTAGAATCGACTTTTCCCTGTTTACCTGCCAACCCAACCGGCTCAGAATTTGGAGAACGATTTTGACGTGTTTTATTAGTGTCGCTCTGTCCTGTGCTACTAAAAGATAATCGTCGAGAAAAACCACTACACGAATGCCTAGATTCCTGAAAATCTCGGCTGTCCAGTTGGTCAGCGATGCAAATACTTTGGGCGCTGTCGCCAGGCCAAATGGCAAACAAGTCATTTGCAGTAATCGGCTTCGATATATTAGACTTAGAAAACAACGGTGAGCAGGTGCTACACTTACATGTTTGTAAGCTTGCCGAAGGTCTATTTTGACCATCCAATCCCTTTCCAGAATGAAATCTGGAATCCGATTTACCGAAATCAAACGAAATTTGCTTATTATCAGATAATTGTTTAAACTTTTTAAATTGAAAATAGGACGGTAGGTTCCGTCGTTTTTGCGAATCAGAAAGAAATTTGATACAAAACTCGGAGTTATGAGGGCATGTTCTAAAATTTTCTGTTGTAACAAATTTTGAATTACTATGTCCATCTCTGGAGATGGTACAGTGAGATTGCAACGTTTCACCTGCCTTGGTGGGACCAGAGGCGGTTTCTTTCGAAATGGAATTCGATACCCCTTCACTATTTTTATGAATGGTTCTGGTGCTCTCCAATGTATCCATTCCGTAACATGATTTTGTATGCAACCCCCCCAAAAAACCTGATCCGAGTCAGAACTTTCTATTAAATTTACTCGAACCCCTACCTCGTACGTTGTTTTGCGGTTCATTTCTCCGAAAACTAGAGGGCTGGTAAGGGCGTTGACCAGCCAGCTGTCCCCTTGGTTGAGGACGAAAAAAAAAAAAAATAATAATTTTGGATTCATCGCGTGATAATTATAAAAAGATTCTACACTCTGTGGAAAAGGAAATCTATAATTCATCGTCAGTGCCGACGGGCGACTGGACGATCTATATCCGCTAGGTCCAGGGTACGCCGCCTGGGGTCTAGGGGTTTTCTTTTCTTGCCCAGAAAAATTTACTTTACTTGTATAAAAAATTTTGTTGACATCGCCAATATTCTTAACAAGGAAATCTATAATTCATCGTCAGTGCCGACGGGCGACTGGACGATCTATATCCGCTAGGTCCAGGGTACGCCGCCTGGGGTCTAGGGGTTTTCTTTTCTTGCCCAGAAAAATTTACTTTAGGTACTTGTATAAAAAATTTTGTTGACACCGCCAATATACTTAACAAAGAAATCTATAATTCATCGTCAGTGCCGACGGGCGACTGGACGATCTATATCCGCTAGGTCCAGGGTACGCCGCCTGGGGTCTAGGGGTTTTCTTTTCTTGCCCAGAAAATTTTACTTTATTTGTACTTTTGTTGACACCGCCATTATTCTTAACAAATTCACTAAAAGGTACTTTATCAAACAAAAATTCACTAGACGGCGGTATCTTCTTCAAACATGGCTTAAATGATTTTTCTCTTAATTGTTTAATGAACACTTCGCGCCTTTGTTCTACTATATCGGCTCTACGGCCGCAAACCAATTGTAAACAATCACGTGAAATCTTATGATAATCACCAGAAAAAACTTCTTTAAATTTTAATGCCAACTGATCTGGTTCCACGTTGCCGGAAACCTTGACCCAGTCAACTATCTGCCTAAAACCTTGCTGCATAGCATCGCTTTGCATTACAAGTGCGCGAGTTACAGCGCCTAGAAATCTATCTGCCGACGGTAGATGACAAACTTTTTCTAAAGACTTGATTTCATCGTGGATATTGAGGGTAGTAATATAAACTTTTCAAATCACTAACCTGTTTTGCAAGCTTTTTGATTACCTTGCTTTGTCCTCGGCTACGCTTACTTTTCTTCTTCTTACTTACCTTCTTCCTCTTACGGGATCTTTCCACCTGTTCAGTCTCCAACTCCGACTGTGATGACTCCGAGGAACTTGAACTTGACGAATCCAATGAAGAATCGGATTCGTTGCAGTTACGTACACTATCCGCCATTGTAATAAAAAATTAACACTTTTCAAAATTATTTTATATAAGTACTTTATATTTTTAAGCATATACCGAATTTTATTTAGTAAAGTATCGAACGTTAACAACGTTAACTTTAAAAGATGTGAACCGTCCGAAAAACAGGACGCCAATGAACGAGTTGGCGCGCTGCAGCCACCTGGTGAACGAAAGCGGAAATACGTCATGATGGTGGGAGATTGTAGCATATACCCACATAGATGTGACACGGAAACGGAAGATGCTAGACTCAAATATTGTTTATATGACCCCGAATGAGGCCGAAGGACACAATAAATCATATTTTATAATTATACATTTTGATGTAACTGTAACGGAATGCACATAGGTATGACGCGATATATTGTACCAAATATAACTAATGTTTGTTTGTCCGTCTAATAATAATTGTCCGTCGATAACTATTTGTATTACTAATCTGAAAAAACAATATGACAGGAAATATATATAGCGACTTATAAATTTGGTTTACATAAGATAGATAATATATTATCAAGTAAATAAAATTTTGTTTACTTGATATTATTATAACTTAACAAATCAGTTAACAATATTGATCGGTGATTTCTATTATGAGAAGATTTTAGTTTGTAATAGCCAGCTAAATTCACGGGCCGACTTGCTAATACCACCGAAAGATTGCTTTTATTTTAAAATAAAATTGCGTATAAGCAACCTATACTACAATACCCTTGCAATAATTATATTAAATTGGAATGAAAAACATGCAAGAAATATTAGTTCGAATCAATGAAAATGCATACAATCCAAAACATACAAGAAATTCCGCGCGTAAAACCTATCACTGCACAAGGTAGCCTAAAGCTTCAAAATGTATTTTATTTCAAGTCAACCGAATCATCGAATCAAACGAAGTTTGGCAACGGTTTTTCTTAGAACATTACAGGTCAAAGGGTCAAGTAGGAAGGAACTAGGAAGTACGGCAACGTCGCCTTTTTCGTAGGCACCTACGATTACGAATGATGATATTGTTGCCAGTAACAATAATAATAACTAACGCTAACAATTTTTTGAAATCAACAACAATGTTTTATGTTTTCGTTTATGATAGTTAGTTTTACGTTATTATAATGCTTTTTTTAATTAACACCATTATTAGAAATTTAGTAATGATTTTTCAAATTTACAATATCGGTTGCACGCCATCTAGCGTTAAATATTATAACCTATCGCAATCATGGCGGCATGCTTGGTTGTCAAATCGCACTCACACTAGTAAACAAAATATCAAATTTTGCCCGGTTTTGAAGACTGTTTTTCTCAATATATAATGCAAATTATTTACCAAAAAGTCACCTGCGGAACTATTTCATTGTAGAAAAGTGATAAAGTGATTTGTTTTGAGCAAAAAGTGTCTATGTACGGAGTAAAACGCGAACGAAAAATGTATGAACAGGCCAGCGGAACATTCACCTATAGGTACCAACCGAAACACTTTAAAACGTGTGACTACGGCTTTTCTTTTTGTTCTGTTCTTGTTTTTCCAGTTACCTTGTTTATTTAAGCATCCTGAAAATCTTGTTTAATACTTTTTCAGCGTCGTTTTTATTTTTGTCGTAGTCGGGTTTTAGTTTATTACTCTTTTTTTTTAATTTTTAGAAAACTTACAGCTATATTGTGCAGTCAAAAACATTATATGCAGAAGGCCACTTTACAGTTTCCACATATATAAACTAATAAGTAAATAAAATTAACTAAACTGCAGCGTCAGCGTTCAACATACAAATATCAGAAGAAAAGAAACAAAAATACGATACATTACAAAATAAAATCATGTATACTGTATAGATCAGAATGTTGGGCTGTGAAAAAGATCGATGAAAAAAGATTGCATGTAGCGGAGGTATTAATGTTGAGCCGTGGCGTAACTATACTATGAGGCCCGTGACAAAATCATTAGATGGGGCCCCAGGAAAAGCGTCAACTTTGTTTTTTAATTTGGATAAATCACTAAAGTACAGACGTAAAATATTATTTATTTATTAATAAATTTCTTTATTTATTAATAAATCGGGAGGTCTCTAATACACAAGGATTTTTGTATTTCGTCTCTGAAGGTGGGCTTCCCAGCCAGTGGCGTATCTTTAAGCTGATAAAGCAGGCGAAATACAACGGGAAATTGATCCTTTTCTTATGAATGCGTTTAATAAATCTTAATAATTTACTTACCTAATTTATAATTTTAAAATTCTAATATCCGTAACCGTACCTATGTAGCGGAGATGAAAATGTTGAGATGGATGTGTGATGTGACGAGAAAGGATAAAGTAAGAAATGAGTGAGGTACATGAGAAGTTTAAAAGTGGTACACCATTGAGTGAAAAAATTGAAAGGAAATCGTTTGTCTTGGTATGATCATGTGAAAAGGAGGGAAGAAACGCATGTTACTAAAAGAGTTCTGAGTTATCTGAGTATACATGTAGATGGATGGAGAGGGAGAGAGAAAAAGAAAAAAAAAGTAAAAAGAGAGATTTAAAAAAAACGAAGCTGAAAAAGTATGAAATAAGATTTTCATACTTCGAACAGAACAAAAAGAAAAGCCGCAGTCACACGTTATAAGTACCAACCGAAACACTAACGTGTGACTACGGTTTTCCTTTTTGTTCTGTTCGAAGTATGAAAATCTTGTTACTTACATACTTTTTCAGCGTCGTTTTTTTTTTTTGTCGTAGTCGGGTTTTAGATTTTTACTTTATTTTTATTTAAACAATTTTGGTGTTAAATTTAACACATGACTTTTTGTTCACTAGAGGGCGTCACTTTAAATTTGAGCATTTCATTATCATATTTTGGAAATTTACAAGTGAAGCCCTTTTAAATGATACCAAACACGGCGTATTTATCTCCATTTTTATTTTTCAACACATTACTTTTTGTTCGCTAGAGGGCGCCATATCGAGTTTTGTGTCACGTCACGTAGCCTATGTTCAGCGAACAATTACGACGGTTCTAACGATACCTCATACGTCGAGTTCCGATAAGTAGATTAGGAGCTATGGGGGAACAGATGAACATACTCACATACATACAAACATACATACATACATAGCCTGTCAAAATCATAACCCTCCTTTGGCTTTGCCGTAGTCGGGTAAAAAGTCACTTAACATTTTTTTGAGTTTCTGGACACTATTTGCAAATAAATCAAGCTCAACATGTCACACTGTCATACTGTGTTGAACATTCTACATACTATTTGAATGTATGAGTTCTGTCTGTAGACAGTTTTCACGATAGGTGCGTGAAGAAGATCTGGGGGGTTACCATGACGTTCAAAGTAAAATTGTTTCATTCTTATTTCAGTGTGGGTAAGAGACAGAGCTATACAGGTTGTCTAGCGCCATCTTTACCCACACTGGAAATAAGAATGAAACAATCTTACTTTAAACGTCATGGTACAGGTCCAGGTCTTCAAAGAAACACAGACGCACGCAGTCCAATTTTGGCCACCAGTTCAGGTATGTCAATAGACCCGTTCATTACATTGAATAGGTAGGCAAGATCTGCAATTTTTCTTCGTTCGTGTAAAGGAAGAATATGAGATTTCTTGCACCGGATATTATAGTAAGGAAGATAAGAATTTGATCGGTACGTGAATGTACCTTAAAAATCGCTTTTGTATGCTTTCAAGGCGATTAATATAAACATTGTAATATGGATTCCTTTGAGAAGCATATTCAACTGCGAACAAAGGCACAGTAGAGAATTTTCATGTTTTTTGGTTTTGACGTTCATAGACTCAGAGGAAACCCTGAAAATATATAGCTATCTACTATCTATGTAAAAAATACCAACCCATTTCATTGTTGGTTCGGGTCGAGAATCAGTAACATAACAATTGTCTCCTGAATGTTTTTTTAAGTTTATTTTATTAAATTCTTTATTGTAGGTTCATAAAATAAACAAGTTATTTAAAAAATTGAACCGCTAATGTACAAAGGCGAGCTTAACCCACAATTGGGTTTTCTTACAGCAAACCTAAAATATATTTCTAAGAAAATGGAAATGTTTTAAGGTTCTATTCTTTTAAATATTGGTTTGCTGGTAAAAAAAACTAGCCAGGTCTTTTACCACCGTTGCCACGAGCAACCACGCGTCGCCATGGGCAGTCGCGGGCAGGACGGGCTGACACGACGCGTTTTGAAACCTTTCAAGCGATACTGGTCTTTTAAGTATGTAGGATAAAGGTTTAAAATTATTTCACACTGAAAGTGCTCGTTGCGCCGCTTCCATTCCAGTATGAATCGGCCCTAAGCCGCATCTGGCACATTGTGATTGATAGAATAGCAATATTGCAGGCCTACAAATAAAGGCGAAAATAAAAGTATCCTGAGAAGCCCGCCTTGCCTTTTGAGTAGCGTAATTAGACACAATAGAAAGACAATGGCGGGCGTTAATGCGGGGATCAACAGCGTAATTGCTTTGATTCGCTCCGAGGTTAATTTGGAAACAATTCAACTTGATTTCAAGCAGTGCTAGGTGGATAACTGTTTTGTAGTGTAGGCTGACTCTTAACTCGTTGAGTAGTGTAATTAGAGACACAATAGTAAGACAATGGCGCCCGAGAGCCGGCGTTCGTGCGGGGATCAACAGCTTAACAGTGTATAAGAAAGTAATGTGTACGAAGCATATCCAAACCACTGGCAAGTATCGATTTTTTTTTAATTATATTATAAGCACCACTCAATGCTCAAGGTATCGCGAGATTGTGCACAAAAAATTGGCACTGCACATCTGTATGAAGTTAAAAATATACTAAGGTTATAATTATTATGCTGATTGATGCCAGTTTGTTAGTAAAGGAGTAAACAAAAACAAGAATAAGCATTTAATTTTTTATTTATTTGATATACAATTAATTTATTTGCTAACACTAATATTTTACAGCTAAATTTTTTTTTTCCAACAGAAAACCTGAAAAATAGATTTAATTTACCTATATAGTGAGATGTACTTTCTATAAATTATAAAATAAAAAAATACATCACAAAAGTAGTCACTATGTATGTACACGTTAGTACTTATTGAACAGTTTGATTAAAATTTAACACTAAAATTTGTTATAATTCCAACGAACGCCCCACTTGAGTGCTGTCCCCCTTTATTTATTATGATACAATACGGTAGGATACCAAAGAGGGTGGACTGCTCCGTCCAAATGGACTTATCGATTAAGTACATCGGAACACAATTTCAGCACAAAAGCTACGAACGTCAGAGCCATCGAGCTAGCACTGGCGAGCGGGACAGGTCTGATCTGTGCCCAGGAGTTTTAAGAAATTATTACATCAAGATGCAATAATTACGAGTATATTATCCCTGTACATAGTACCTACAAGTTTGTTTAAAGGGGCACAGATGACGAAACTACATTCCCTTTTTAGTCGTGTAACATTTGACATGATTGCCGAACTACCGTTACTATTTTAGAAAATAAATCAAGTGTTTCGATCCAGCGGGGCCACTCGAGCTAGACCAAAACAATTAGTAGCATTGCTTTGTTTGTTCAATGTAATTCACGAATTTACTTACAAGATCCAATGTACCTCAACTATTTTGATACCCTCATTGTGGGAAAAACTTATTTGTTTTGTTGATCTTACCTCACCAAGCGCTTAGTAGTTTTTCCCACAACGAGGGTAATAAGCTAAGCTACGGTTACGATTATTTTGTATTTAAAATAAAAATGTAGAAATCTCGCGAAAAATTTGATAATAGGGAAGAACTCAAAGGTAACACACAATAATGGTGTGAATTCAAATTACAAAAGGCCCTGCTGAACAGACAATTTGTTTTTTGTTGAAATTCTCCTGTTCTGTTAAAGATCCTTCGGAGATAATAAGTGATTCAAGAGGTACATTGGCACAAGTTACGATCAGTATTATTTTAATGTATTCCGACCGTAATATCGGTCCTATGCCCTTAGCTCTCGCTGGAACGCCCATACCAATCTGCTCCGACTTTCGGTACCTCGGGTCGCTTATCCAAGGAGATGGCGAGGTAGACCGAGACGTATCAAATCGGATCAATTCAGGATGGATGAAATGGCGACAGGTCACTGGAACAATTTGTGACCCACGGATGCCCCCCAAGTTGAAGGGTAAAATCTACAAGTCCGTGATAAGACCTGTCATACTGTATGATCAGAATGTTGGGCTGTGAAAAAGACGGATGAAAAAAGATTGCATGTAGCGGAGATGAGAATGTTGAGATGGATGTGTGGTGTGACGAGAATGGATAAAGTGAGAAATGAGTATATTAGAGGAAGTTTGAAAGTGGCTCCAGTGACTGAAAAGTTGAAAGGGAATCGTTTGTCTTGGTATGGTCATGTAAAGAGGAGAGATGAAACGCATGTTACTAAAAGAGTTATGAGTATACATGTGGATGGGTGGAGAGGGAGAGGGAGGCCAAAGAAAAGAAGGATGGATTGTGTGAACAGTGATATGAAAGAAAAGGAAGTTAGTGATAGCATGACGGTTGACAGGATAGAATGGAAGAAAAAAAACATGTTGTGCCGACCCCAAATAAGATGGGACAAGGGCAGGAAGATGATGATGATTCCGACCGTAATAGAACCGAGGTCGGGCTGGATGGATGAGGCGATTAATTGTAATTTCTATCAAAATAGTTGAGGTACTTGAGGATCTTATCAGTAAAATGTGAGGTACGTTAAACAAACAAAGCAATGCCACTAGTTTTTTCGGTCTAGCTCGAATGGACCCGCTGGATCGAAACACATACAATAAATCGAGGTAGTAAAATAACATTACGGCGTAACACTACGTCAGAATCTCCGAGAGAAATAAAAAGTGCTTTCGCAAGGACAAATGTCCCAAACGAAATCTAATAATAAAAATAAAATATACTTTTCTTAACTAATTATAAGTCCTAAAGGTAAATTGCTAGTCCTATCTACTCGCCGTCTTCGGCAATCTCTTGCATGACGCGTTTCTCGTGTTTCAACTGTTCGGTGGTAGTAACGTTGCCTCCGATATCGGGAGGTTCTTGATGGTCATCATCTTGCGCATCATCCTTGCTATTCTCGTGAAGCAGTACGTACTCTCGCTGGGAGAAACCAAACTTGACCACATCGCGCTCAAGTAACTCGACGTACCGGCGAGGCTCGACTTTTTTGTTGTTCACGAAAGTACCATTTGCCGATTCTGTTGAAAAAGACAAATTTCTGGTGAGTAAAGCCCGACTGTTTGCAGTTTTGTTAATTTTAATTAAACATATATCAATTTGATTCTAGTGTAAATAAGATGATTTCGGAATAACAACTACCATCGAAAAGGTTCCTTTTTTATTAAACCAGTAAAAAAGTAATTTTTCATATAACACATATTCTGTGAACGATGTATTTGCAATGTAAGCTACACAGCTTACATTGCAAATACATCGATCGCACACGCGCGGGGTTCGTAAAAGAGCGATTGTACATGCATACTACTCTGTCTAGAAAGTACCGGGAAAAGATCAATAATACACAAAATGTTTGTTATACATCCAAATTTATTTTATCACCTTCAAAGTATGCTCCTTCAGAAACGTTACACTTACGCCAACGAATAATACAATCATCAAAACATTTTTTAAATGCTGTTTCCGGAATTGAGTTCAGTTCTCGCCGCGAATTCTCCTTTATGTCTTCTACCGATTGAAAACGGGTGCCACGAAGTGGTAATTTGAGTTTAGGAAAAAGAAAGAAGTTGGCTGGAGCCATTTCTGGTGAATATGGTGGTTGAAAATTCGTTCACAATGATAGCCTTGTGCGAAGGCGCATTATCGTGGTGCAAAATCCAAGAATTTTCTTTCCACAAATCTGGACTTTTTCGTCGAATTTGCTCTCTTAAATGCCTTTATTTACCGTTTGACCTTCCGGCAAGAATTCCGAGTGCACAACAACGCAATAATCAAAGAAAACAGTCAACATGACTTTGACTTTTGATCGACTTTGGCATGGTTTTTTCGGTTTTGGTTCAGTTGGAAGGCACCACTCCGAAGATTGTTGACTAGTTTGCATGTCAAACTCGTAAGCCCACGTCTCGTCACCAGTAACAATGCGTTTCATGAATGTTGGGTCGGAATTGACTCGTTCTAGCATGTCCTCAGCGACTCTCATGCGATCGAGTTTTTGGAGAAAATTCAGGTCTTTTGGGACTAGCCGAGCGGTAACATGTTTCATACCCAAATAAATGATTAGTTAAAATGGTACGGATCGACTCGTGAGATACAGAAAGTTCGGCGGCTATCTCTCTCAAAGTTGAATGAGGATTTTCAGTCACTATTTCCTTCACTTTTGCGATGATAACTTCAGTTGAAGACGTTGATAGCATACCAGACCGAGGCAAATATTCCATCACATCTCAACCGCTTTTGAACGCTTTGTACCACTCATAAGCACGTGTTTTTTTTTATAAAGTCGATTTACCGTAAGCCTCCTGTAACATTTTCAGTGACTCCGAACACGAAATTCCATTGGTGATGCAAAGTTTAAGACAAAATCTTTGTTCGATGTTTTTGTCCATTATGAAATTCGCAATACACTGTAGTGCTGTTTTTAGATATGACTAAAAACAGCACTGTATTTAATATAAATAACAGATGCAACTCAAACTCCGCGCCAAAATGGAAAACAGATGTGCCAATCTACCAACAACAAAAAAAAATAAAAAAATTTGAATTTGGAACCATAAACAAATCATCCATTCTCGATACTTTTTTTGATTGAATGTACATACCAAGATCAATAACGTAAGGCCGCACCCTGCGGCCCTGCGAGCCGTCGGCGCGCGTGAAGGGGGTGGCGCGGTACTGCAGCGCCGCGTGCTGCTTGCTGATGGACGGGTGCTCCAGTGCTATGTCCACCACTTTCTTGTCGCGCCCGATCAGGAATGCCGACTGTCGGTGTATGTATAAGATGGGAAGTGCTTTGTCGCCTTTGAAGGGGTAGAATCTGGAAAGTATTTCAATGCGGTTACAACTTCGACCTATATTTATTTTTAAACATTGTCCCACACTAGGAATTACTAGTGTATCGTGGGTGCGTTCACGAACATGCAAACACAAACATAAGACATTCAGGCTTCGAACCACCATCTGTAAGCCTTAGTAATGGTTGTTCCGTGCGGAAATAGAACCCACGATACTCAGCGCAGTAGCCGATCGTTTAATCACTGCGCCAACCGTGCCGTCAAATCACTCGAGTTCTTATTTAATTGGAATGATATAAGATGTACTTTTATTATTTCAAGCCTTCATAAGTCACACAAGGAAGGAATTATAGTTTGACAGAAGGCAAATCGTTGAATTGTTGCATTGGGAATCCTTTTAAAACCACGTTTTTAATTCTACAAATGATAGTGATTCCCTCTTCTAGAAAGAAGGCTAGAGTTCCAGCAGTGGGAACATTATAAGGCTGATTTTACGAGGGTTATTAAATAGCGTTTGCTAATAATTATTCTAGAATCTCAAATGTTGATGCGAATTATGCATAAATTAAATTGTTATTATTAAGGTCTCAATATAATATCCCCCATATAAGTATTTTAAAAGTTACTGGCGTTACCTCTAACTCTGTAACACAGTTAATGTTAGAGACACAATAAAATCATATATCTTGTTCTATCAGAGATACTGCTTTAATGTTACAGCAATAATGTTATGAAATGTTAATTCTCATAATTACGAGATCACTATAGCTATATATTTACCTCCATCTCCGTTTAGGCTGCTTAGCATCATCAGGTTCCGTGTACTTGATCACGACTCCGTTGACCGTGTTGGCATCTGCCGTCAGTTTACCAGACAGACCGAAGTTCGGCTTTTCTTTATCAGCAGGAGTCTTGCCATCCTCTGTCTTAACGTCTCCCTTTCCCCAGTTGTATTCTTTATTTTCGTCAGCATCTCCAAATCTATGTAAGCAAAAAAAAAAAAGAAAAACTTTAGTTACATTTTACAATTGAAATCATATAGTCTGTATTTTTTCTATTGATAATTATCCTGTCTGAATATTCAGCGAGAATATGTGTGATCTAAACATGGATGTGTAACTTAAATAAATTAATTTGAAATATGGTAGTGACTTTTGTATTATTTTTATCCTCCCTTATCTTCGAAAAAACTAAATCTAAAACTTTGGAAAAACAAAATACACTTAAAGGTAGACAAGCTACCCGCAACGGCCAAAGAGCAATAATCGAGGAAGGTTGTTCCTCGATTATTGCTCTTTCTATTAGTGAAAACTGCTTCTAAATCTGGTGCTCGGTTTAGGAGTTGGAGAATAAACAAACCGAATCGGGAAGAAACTGCTTTATATTACAGTAAGAAGATTACGGAAAAATATCGGCAGTGGAAAGGTAAAATCGCTTAACCACCACTTTGGTCGAAAATGAGTTTCATATCACATATTTTTTTTTATTTCACATATCTTCTATTATATTCTATTTTATTTGAAATATTTTGATGAAAATAACATATATATAACTTATTTTCGACCAAAGTGGCAGTTAAGCGATTTTACTTTTCCATTGTCGATATGTAAAATGTAAGAAGGCTACGATAAAAAAAAAATGTTTTTGAACCCTTTGCGCCCGTGCCTTTCCTTTTAAATGATGAATGGTATTTATTTTATTTTCTACTAACCTGCTCTTCCGATCTCGCGACCTAGCCTCGACCTTGACTGGAAGTCGTCCACGCTCCGCGTTACGATCGTCCGGTCTGCCGGATCGCTCCCTTCGTTCATCACCGCGCCCGTCCCTGTACCTCTCATCTCTTCCGTCAGGCCTCTCTGGTCTTCCTCCTGGCCTCTCCGACCTTCCTTCTGACCTTTCTGGCCGTCCATCTGGTCTCTCCGGACGACGACTACGCTCTTTATAGCGCTCTTCTTGACTTCTCGATCTTGACCGCTCTCTAATAAAGATTTACACATAAATAAACATTTTTTCCTAACAAGATGTAGAAATTAGCTACAGATACACATATTTAAAACATTGGTGATGTTTCTAGATATAAAAAGAGTGGTGTACCTGTGGTGTGACGCAGTCGGCTTTTCGGGCCTACCAGCTGTGCTTATGGGCTTCTCCCGACGGACTTCACGAGGTCTGTAACCGACAAACATAATAACTGATTCACTGTAAAACACTTCCAAACACAGACAGTTTACATTATTGGCAAGGATTGCAAACTGGGTGCTCCACCACAATAAATTTTATTTCAAGCTTGAACAAAAAAAAATACAACAAAAATTATAATAAATATATTGTAATTTTATTATTTGACTGATGTAACCTAAGTGCCTTACCAAAAAGATCCTTTTATTTAGTCAATAGTAGGTACAATTAGTAAGAACTTTATTTGAAATAGGATAAAAAATCGAACACTATCGACTCATAAATAAGAGAATTTTATGCTAGAGGCATCGTTTTCAGTTTAATAACTGTTTTAGCGTAACAATATATTCATTAATTTATCTTCAACACGAGGAACCAATTATTTTGACACTCCTTTAAATCGTACACTTACCATTACTTTGAAAAATAATGTTGATTTCGCGAGCATACCTACTAGGTTCATCCTTTCGTGAACTTCTCATATTTTGACTAATTTTAATTGGAAGATTAAATCAAATAGCTTTTAACTAAGCTAGAGTCCAGTGACAACAATCTTCTTTTTGTCTCATCAAAGCACAAAATAATGCGCGAGTCTACGATCTTACGAGTATTAAAAATGTTGTCTTCTATCCTCGTGTTTTAGTGTGTCGCCATTTATCATTTTCAATTTCTTTTCCCATCACACATATCAAACAAAATCATGGTTCGTATTGGGTCATATTTCCTTGGTTTTGTATCTTCTATGTTTTTTTAAATTTCATTTATAGTTCCCATCTGGTATAAATCCGGTTTCTTTGTCTTTATCTGTGTCAAGTCATTGACATTTTAGTGCATTTACATAAACATAGCTAAATTGCTTATAAATCAATGCATTAGTAGCCATTTCCAAGTTGATTGGGTTGAAATTTCCCAGTGTCCATAGTGTTCTTGTTATAGAAGTATTAATGATAATAACTGATGAGGAAGTACCCTGTTAGTAATACAGCAGCCAAATAGGTATCAGTTTTTAGTGATAGAATTAATTTTCCAGTTTAAATCACTAGGTGGATTATCAAACGACAGAATGTTAAAAATAATCTTGATTCAGTATTTCCTTTCTATTACAACATTATTATCTGAACGAGTTCCATTATCAAAATCTTTTTGGAACCTAAAGAATACAGTTCATAATAGTAGATAGTATTCTGAATTTTAAACACAAACAAAATAAAACTAATTAACTTCAAGTCAGGGCCCGTGTGTTTGCCTTCAAATCCATTCCTCAATATGGTTCATATCCAAAAATATCGTAACTGAATCCTCATTATTCAAATAAGCAGCATTTTACATTTTATCGGCGATATTACACTTCCGCTTTCATTAATCAGTTTAGTCTCCTCATCTTGGTACATTCCATGTATTTCATTTAATAATATTGTTTTTGTTTCGACCTTTTGTGTTGTCATTGCTCGTCTGATCCATCATGCCGATTTATCATGCAAATCGATCTTGCTTCTAGGTTTCTCATATTGTTTTTACATAAAATATAATTAAAAGTTTCGTCTATTACTTGATTAAATATTTGAAGAAGAATTCCCTCATTGAAAGCACTTTAAGTGCCTGCTTAGTCCAAAATGAAAATAGTAATCCTTTGCTAATAAGCATTCCAACAAATCTATAACAATCGATGTTTCACACATGCCTATAGCAAGTATCATTTAGGGTGCAAATATTAAAATATCTTTGCAACACCGACAAGCTCTGATCATTATATTTTTCTGTAGAGTAGTCACTGTAAAAATAAATATAGTTATTTAACGTCGCAGGTACACTGTTACCGACCAACTGTGGCCGGCAGACACGCATGCAATAACACTCTGTATTGTATGTGTTAAAATGTTTTAAATAGATAAAAGAATGTTCTTTGAACCAAACTACAAATTATATCTAGCTTTCTAAACTAGATACATACTTAAATCTAATAAACGGGTAAAAATACGGCTTTACATACCTTTCGGAAGAGAAGCCCTCTTCATGATACCTCTCCTTCCTGTCAGGAAACTCTCTCTCGCGGAAGCGCTCGTTGTCAGGCGGACCACGTCTAGAAAGATTAATTTAGATTTGTGTCATTAGATGCATCAGACTACTGATAATAATTATTGCGTAAATAGTCTATTTAAACTAATATTTTAATCAACTGCCTGACCTTTTCTATGTTGACATTGGTTTACTATCTAACCAATTGCAGCTGTATACCAGTCTGTATCAAAAAGTGACTTTATCCATAATCGTAATTAGAAAGAATTTTTCTAATGCGTTCTAACTTTCTAATCTGGTGGAAGGGTAAACTGTCAGATTCAGTGTACAGATAGCGAAATGTTCCCACCACTCTTCCTCATCTTTGAAATTAATTTTGATTAATTGCTGCGTCATATAATAAACAACTTTGACTCTTCAACTAATAACATTAAAATATTTCTTTTTAAGGCTATTTGTTGTTTATTAATTGTAGCGTGCGCTAACTACTTTTAATTTTCGATACATGTTTCCCACTTTTTATCGCGATGTCGCTCCCGCAGTGGCCGCCGCCTATCCCAAGGCCAAAACCACGGCAAAAAGTCAGTAAATATAATAATGCTTTATAACGCGCTCAACGTTGTAGTTTTATTGCCAAAATAATATTATTGTAATTACATTTCAACGCCTTTCTGATAAGAACTTAAAATTACCTAGTTCCTTGCAAAGGTATAACATAATAATGTATCCATTTTTACCCGACTGCAAGAAGGGTTATGTTTTTCGCACGTATCTTGTATGTATGTATGAATGTATGTATGCAATATTCTTTATTACCTCATATCTTCCAAACCGCTGAACGGATTTACACAATTAAGATATTGTTAAATTCGTCTTGATAACCCAAGTGTTCTTAGATAGGTGACGTTAACAAAAACCAACACAACGACTGTGAGATGCCATAATTTTGAGCAAAAAAAAAGAAATCTTTTTGTTTACTGTAACATGGATATCAAATTAAAGGGCTCATATCTGAAAGGGCTCAGCTCATGAGGATTTCAAAATCATATATCATGACCATGTTAAAAAAAAATTCAATAGGAATTAAGTTATTTACTATCTACTTAGTTGCTCCCTTTTTTTTGAGGCAATTGTGTAAAAAAATGTTATCCAGTTCAGCGGGGCTATTGCGTAACTCTGTTGACAGTTCAAGTGATGATCACTTGTTAACAATGTGCATCATGAACTGTCAAACAGCTAGTTTCGTATTGCCTATCTTCAGTGACCAACTGCAGTGACGTCATAAGCCACTGGTGCCTTTGATAGCCACCGTAACACGTTTTGACAGATGTTATTGTATCGATATTTTTAAAATTGCGATTGTGTAAGCTTTTGAAGCTGTATAATAGTCGATAAAATTTTAGAGTGGTCACAATAGGCACCGTAAATTTTCATAATTCACCACATTTCCACCTTAGTTTGTTAGTCACTTGTGTGATACGTAATACCAATTTTATGAAATTGTCAGTTGACAACTAAGTTTAGTGTGCAACGAATGCTAGTTGTCAACTGTTATTGAAAAAGTTAGCCAATAGCCCCGCAGAGCTATATTCTCCCCTGGGAACTAAGTCCTGTTCCCGCGGGAAAATGAAAAGTAGCCTAAGTTATTCCTTGTCACTTCAACTATACGTCAGTTGGGCACGCCATAATCATGGTGGATACATACGGTCGAGCACCGCCATGTCCTCGTGAAGACAATCAGCGGCGGTGACAACACGCGCCGAGCCCTGGTCCAGGCCATGATCCGGAGCGAGGGGAAATGGGTGGCGGTCGACTCCTTTTGCAAAGCAGTAATGCTAGTGATGGAGACAGCCGTAACTCCGACTACCAACCACCGTAGGCACGGGCTTTCGAACGACGTGCAATGTGGAGCTCGCAGTCCGGCCGTCCGGTTATTGTCCGGACCGAGCCCAAATCATCGACAGCGCGTCGTGTACTACGCGTTCTTCAAAGAGATGTCATGGCCCAGCAGTGCCGATGGCTACTAGGGTCATGGGAGGACTTCTGAAAAGGTGACTCGAGGTCCTAGGACGCAAAAAGCAACTGAAGGAACCTAGGTGTGGTTTTACTCAGTAAAAGTCTGGCACGCTTTCCCTCCCCGCGCCAGAGCGTAAAGCTATTAGATGATTAACAACATAAAAAAAGCTTTACGTCAGTGAAAGTCACGTCACAATCGGTCCAGCCGTATCGAAGATAGCCTCTCCCTGGGAATCAGGATGTACCCCCCACCGCTGGAATTAAGTCCCGTTTCCGCGAGAATATGTATAAAAAGTAGCTTAAGGTACTCATTATAATATTAGCTATTTCCCAATGAAAGTCCCATCAACATTTGTTTAACCGTTTCGCAGACGTATCTCGTATTTTGAAATCCCATTCCTGCGGTAAAATTAAAAGAAGCCCAAGTTAATCCTTGTAACATCAGCTATCAGTCAGTGAAAGTCTCTCAAAGTCAATTCAGCCGTTTCGGAGATGTCCCCTATACCCGGGTATTAAGATAAACACCCTCCCCCGAGAATTAAGATACCCCCGCCCTCGAGAATTAAGTACTTAACCTAATTTTTATTTTACGACGGACGGGGGTTTCACGGAAATATAAAAAGTAGGTTAAGTTACTCATATCCCAATGAAAGTCAAAGTTCAACCGTTTTGAAGACTTATCCCGTATTTTCATTTTTCCGCGGAAACGGGGTTTCTTAACCTCGTTCCCGCGGAAAAATTAAAAGTTGCTCAAATCACAATTTAATGTTAGATATCCGTTAGTGAAAGTCCCGTCAAAATCGGTCCAACCGTTTCAGAGATGTACACTCTGCTTGGGAATTAAGATGTCACCATTTTACATCTCATGTAAAAAGTGAATTAAGATACTTGTTATAACATCAGCTACATCCCACATTGAAAGTTACGTCAAATTTTTGTTTAACTGTTTGGAAGACTTATCCCATAATAAGAAATACAAAGTAGCCTAAGAAGAAATGAAAAGTAGCCTTTTTTATATTACAAACAGACACTTCAATTTTATTTAAGATGCAAAATAAGCGAGGCGGATGACTAGGTAGGTTACTGAATTTTAAAGTGATAAATGTACGCCTAAAATAGAGTGAATAAATAGTGATATTAGATTATAATAACTAAAAAGTATAAAATAAATTTACAAAATAAAAAACCCATTAAAATAATCTAGACTAAAATCATCCCATCTAATATGGGTCCGTATTAGAATTTATTATTTGTTTTATTTTATGTGTTTAAATGAACGCAATTAAGGTTTCTATGCTACTGGACTGAAATTGCTTTTTTCTTTTCAGTTTTTATTTGAAGTCATTTTTTACGCAGTCGGGTTTTTTATATTTAATTATTTGTACGATTTTTAGAAACAGTGTTATTAAGAAATCGTTACTTAATTACCAATATCGAGTCATCAGGCTAATGGCTTGGTAATTAATAACAAATGTATATGGAAGATAACATGCTACATTAACATTATTGTTACCTTTTTATTTCAAACAACATTTTACAACAAGGGTTAAGCTCATTATTAAGTGAACTATGCATTGTTCTTAATGAGTAATAAATTAGTAATTAGAACTATGTATTGTTTTTAATGAATAATTAATAGTAAACTGAATCAGCTCTTTGCCTACATCATTTTTTTGTTTATTCAAAAGACCAAAATATCATAAATCTATTTTTTTTTCCGCATATAGGTATATAGGTACGAGTATGGAATAACGCCGAAAGCAGAAGTTTGATATGGCGTCATTTATATTATACAATTAAAACAAGATAAGAGCTCAGACCACTCTACTTATTTAAATTGATATCTAAATTGCAACAATATAATGAAAGGTCATTGCTCATATAAATGGATGTAGTGGGGAAAACCTTATTTTTACTGTTTTGAGCATCAATCTTAATTAAGTATTATTGATTTAAGAATAAAATATGTTGTCGAGAACAATACCTTTCACGATAGTCTCTTCTGTCTTCAAATTCCCGCCTTTTAGGTCCACCTCGCTCTTCATACTGATTGTAGCGGTTGAAACCTAGGATGAATAAAACATGTGAACAAATTAAAAAACACAACTATGTTCATTGCCAGCAGCTTCACCCACATTAAATTACAAAAATATCCAAAAGAAAGACATTCTTGGGATAATAATTGTCCCATGACCTATTATTATTAAATTATGTCCAAATGCATTCTGCCATTTGAGCATGAAATTACTTCATGCTCTTGCAGTTTGTATGTGTGTGCAAATATACACACACATACAAACTTTCGACTTTATAATATTAAGTGTGATGAACATAAGGCAAAGTTGAAAAAAGTTGTTTTAACTTAACTCACATTTTTTGTTCCACTACAACCTTACTTAATGTTATACAAACTAACTAGCTTCTGCCAGCGACATTATAAGCGTGAAAGTACATTTTATTTAGACCCACATTTCATCCCCTTAGGGGGTACATTTTTCAATATGTCATCATCATCATCATCATTTCAGCCGAAAGACGTCCACTGCTGGACATAGGCCTCCCCCAAGCGTCGCCACAACGAACGGTCCTGTGCGTCTCGCATCCATCGGACTCCCGCAATCGTTACCAAGTCATCGGTCCACCTTGTAGGAGGCCTTCCAACGCTACGTCTTCCGGTACGTGGTCGCCATTCCAGAACCTTTCGGCCCCAACGGCCATCTGTTCTGCGAGCAATGTGCCCTGCCCATTGCCACTTTAGTTTGGCGATTCTTCGTGCTATGTCGGCAACCTTGGTTCTCCTGCGGATATCCTCATTCCTGATTCGATCACGCAAGGAAACTCCGAGCATAGCCCTCTCCATTGCCCTTTGGGTGACTTTAAGCCTTCTAATGAGGCCCATTGTAAGCGACCACGTTTCGGAGCCATATGTCATCACTGGCAACACGCACTGGTCATAGACTTTCGTCTTGAGACACTGTGGTATATTGGACGAGAAGACACCGCGCAGCTTCCCGAACGCTGCCCAGCCGAGTCGGATTCGACGATTGATCTCTTTCTCGAAGTTAGACCTTCCCAACTGGACCGTCTGTCCCAGGTAAACGTATTCGTCTACAACTTCGAGTGTAGAGTCCCCGACCTTGATAGGAGTGGGTGCTACATGGCTGTTTACCATGACTTTGGTTTTGTCCATGTTCATTTTAAGTCCCACTCTTTCGGAAGCTCTACTGAGGTCACCAAGCATTATACTGAGCTCCTCCGTAGTCTCAGCCATGACTACTATGTCGTCGGCAAACCGAAGGTGAGTGATGTACTCGCCATTGACATTAATGCCTAGCCCTCTCCATTCCAAAACCTTGAAGACATCCTCCATTGCTGCCGTGAACAGTTTCGGAGAAATAACGTCTCGCTGCCTCTCACCCCGCTGCAAGAGGATAGGTTTCGAGGTCTGGTCTTGTAGTCGGACTGACATAGTGGCGTTTTTGTACAAACACTTCAGCACTTCGATATACCGATAGTCAATTTGGCACCGTTGGAGAGACTGCAGTACAGCCCAAGTTTCAATCGAATCAAAGGCTTTCTCGTAGTCCACAAACGCTAAGCAGAGAGGCTGATTATACTCCTCAGTCTTCTGTATAACCTGCCGCAGCGTATGTATGTGGTCCACGGTGCTGAAGCCTTTACGAAATCCGGCTTGTTCGGGAGGCTGGAAGTCGTCGAACCTGCGCGCGAGACGATTCGTGATGACTCTGGAAAACAGCTTGTAGACATGGCTCAGAAGCGAGATGGGCCTATAATTCTTAAGCAGGGCATTATCGCCCTTCTTAAAGAAGAGTACCACCACGCCTCTGCTCCATGCCTGTGGCGTTTTTCCCTCGAGTATGACGGAATCAAATAGCTTCTGAAGGGCCTTAAGGACCGGTTTTCCACCCGCCTTCAGGAGTTCGGCCGTAATTCCGTCCTCACCCGACGCCTTGTTGTTTTTCAGCTGCTTCAGAGCCATCCTAATCTCGTACAGGCTGACGTCCGGGATATCTTCGGTATAGTGTCGAGTCAATCTAGCTCTTGGGTCGTTCACTAGATTTACAGCGGGTTTAGCGATAGACGTGTATAACTGTCCATAAAAAGCCTCGATCTCTCCCAGAAGCTCCGATTTGGCGGATATGACTCTGCCATCGTCGGTCTTCAGTTTCGTGAGCTGGCTTTGCCCAATAGACAGATCTCGTGCAAATACTTTAGAGCCCTTATTCCGCTCAATCGCATCCTTAATCCTTGCGGTATTAAAGCGGCGAAGGTCACGTTTCAGGGACTTCGAGATTTGTCTATTGAGCTGCCGGTATATGCACGCATCGTCTGAAGACTGCAGAATCATCTCACGCCTCTTCTTCATTAGCTCGAGGGTCGGATCGGAGAGCTTCTTGTTTTTATTTGTACGGTGAGTCTTGAAAAACTTAGACCCGACCGTATGGACAGTTTCCACGAACCCATCGTTATATTCATCCACGGAGCTTCCTAGGCACTCGAAACGATTGTGGAGTTCGAGCTGAAAGCTCTCGGGGTTTTGGATCTGGATCTGTGCTGGACGGAGCGTAGACTTCATCAGTCGAGACCTTTCAAGCTTAATGTTAATATTCAATGTGCCTCTTACGACGCGGTGATCACTTCCAGTTTTCACCGCGTTGATCACAGAGACATCATTGAATATTTGCTTTTTCGTCGACAGGATGAAGTCAATCTCATTTCTAGTTGCACCGTCAGGACTTTGCCAGGTCCACCTTCTATGCTCACGCTTTTTGAAGAAGGAATTCATCATATAGAGGTCCTCCTTCTCCATAAAGCTAGCCAGTAGGTGTCCCCGGTGATTCCGACGTCCAAATCCAAATTGCCCCACTCGCAGCTCGTCACCGTCTCGTTTGCCCAGTTTCGCGTTAAAGTCCCCCATGACCACGGTGAAGTGAGTCTTAGAACCATGCATGGCTCTTGATATATCCTCATACATGGATTCTACTTCGTCGTCGGGATGTGTCGAGGTCGGGGCGTAGACCTGTATGACCTTCAGCGAATATCTTGATGATATTCTGAGTATAAGGTACGCCACCCTGGTCGACACACTCTCGATCCTCACCACATTGTTCACAAGGGACTTGTGGACGATAAACCCGACACCACCCTGGGACTGCTGGTCACCCTCCCGGAAATAGAGCAGGTTACCGGATTTGAGAATTATCGTATCCTCCCCCTGTCTTCGGACTTCAGACAATCCCACAATACTCCATCGCAACCTGCTCAATTCCTCCTCCAGTTCGGTGATCTTCTCGTCAGTCCTCAGTGTACGCGTGTTAAAAGTTGCCAGGTCGAGTCGTTTCATAGATGGGTAGCCAAATCTCATCCGGAGATTCTTCGCACCCCTTGCCTCGTCGTGGCCTTGACCGCTACCGGAGTCAAGGGTAGACGGGCTGCCGGGCACTAGGGGCCATTTTTTGTTTCTGTTTTTCATGTTGGGGGGGGTTGCCATAATCGCCACGCTTGGCAGACGGGTTGGCGATCGCAGTTTGGTTGTTGTAATGTACAGAGGATGCTGCTGCCCATTCTCTGGTATGTCCCTTAGTCGCCTCTTACGACACCCTCGGGAAGAGATGGGATGGTGTTATTCTTAACGTCCGAACACCATACGGAACAATAATTATAATATAATTTCAATATGTGCCTACGTCATAATAGCTATCTGTGTGCCAAATTCCAGTACAATACATTTAGTGGTTTAAGCTGTGTATGTTGATAGATAAGTCAGACAGTAACAGTTGTCTTTTATATTTTATAGATAGGTCATCAATAACAGTGTTTCAAAACAATCAATTACTAACCTCTTGTGTCTTCCCTCTGATGATACCGCTCTTCTTGCTCCCTTGGTCTCCGTTGATATTCTTCTTTCGGAGATCTGTGTTCTTCATACCTCTGATTCCTAAAGCAAATAAATATTGTAGATTTTGTTTGTATTACACTGATTTGCCCCAAACTAAGACCAGCACATTTACGTAACCTACAAGCATACATTTATGCGTACTTGTAATGTACCTTTTATACTCATAATCCCTCTGCCGTCTATTATGTTCTTCATTGGGATCATGATATTGAGAGCTTAGACCATATTTCTCTCTATTTCTATCATATTTGTCTTGTCGATAATGTGTATATCTGCAATAATTTAATGATGTAGTGTAATGAAATATTACACAGTATCATTTTAGCCTGGGATTCAATTAGTTTACCTGTCATTATGTTCCCTGTCATATTGCTGATACTGTTCTTGATACTGCTGCCGTCTCTCTTTGCTGGAGCCCCGGTAGAAGCGCTGCACTTCTCGTTCCCTTTCATACTCCTCAGGTGACACTGATCTTTGGTATTCCTTCCTATAATACAAATTTTCATCAAAAATGTTTTCAAAGTATTTTTTTAAAATTTCATGACAATTATATTACATGAAGATCTTACTGATTATAATAGGTCCGTATAGGTTGATTTGCTTCTTCAGAAGATCCACGACGTTCTTTTACAACACTATGCAGGCGGCGCTGAATTTGCTCTTCATCTATGATGGAAAACACGAGATGATATATTATGCTATCTTATCGTGCTTAATGTAATGTAGTGTTTTACGGTGCAGGTTCAAACGCAGACAGGTACTTTACATTGTGTTATTTATTTCATCACCACGGCTCTCAAAATGGTGAAGGAAAACATCGTGAGGAAACCGGCAGGTCATAAAACCAAAAGAAGACGACATTCAACAACCCGCCCTGGGCCCGCGTGGTAGATTACGGTCAATTACTCAATTCCTTCTTCTAGATAGGAGGCCTGAATCCTAGAAGTGGGAAAATCATACTAACCTATTACTACCCCAAACATGTAAATAAAAATACCACAAATAACTCACCTTTGGCACTAACTGAAGTACTCCGCTGCCGCTTGTGCTTATGTTTATGCTTGCGCTTCTTTTTCGAAGATATTTCACCCTCACTGATGGAAGACACATCTTCGGGACCCGAGACACTCTCTGCCACGGAATCTGAACGCCTCTTCTTCTTACTGTGCTTCTTCTTCTTTTTCTTGTGCTTACGTTTCTTCGAACGTTTCTGCTCGTCAGAATCGCTATCCGAATCTGAAGAATCAGCACGTTTCCTTTTCTTTTTGTTGTAGCGGTGTTCTGATAGAGAAGAGTCGTCACTATCGCTACCAGAAGAACTACTATTACCGCTTGCGTCTGATTCATCAGAATCTTCAGATGAAGTGTGATGACGCTTCTTAGATTTCATTATTATGATATTTTACAACAAACTCTCAAGTAAAATCACAAATCCAATAAACACCACGCACAAGAGCTCACAAAACCAAAAACAAAAAGCTAACAGCGCAATCCGTCCAACCAATGAACCAACACTGAACGAATGAAATAATGATGATTTCTAAAGCACCTTTCGGCGTCAGTATTGCCAACTTGACTTATCAAATTCTCCGAAAATCCAAGTGTTAGTCGGGGTGAATCTATTTTCATAAACAAGCTTTGTTATTGATATAAACTTTATAAACGGTAAAATATAACTAATCACGTTATTAAAACAGAAGAGCCAGAATTACTAATTAAATCCCACATAAATATCGTTATCACGTATAACAATATTCAAACAATAGTCTTCTACCAACCTAAGCAACAGCCAATCAGTGTCTCATATTCGCTTCGGCTCGGCTGTTATTGGTTGGCGCGAGGCGCATGCGCTAAAGTCTTAAAGTGCGTTCGGAAAAACTAATACGGCGAATAATATCGTGGTATTTTGTCTGAACCAAAACGATCATCGATGTTACCCTTCCCAAGTTACATTCCAATTTGAGGACAACCATCTACTGATCCCTCAAAAATTTTCCTCAAAATAATAAATTAAAACAAGTTTCAAGGATAATTATATAAATATTGTCCTTCACATTTTTTCACATTTCTTCTACATTTTTAATCAAGAATTTTGCTGGATGACTTAAACTTAACACTGCGGCACATTTTTCTATGTGGTTTGAATTTGGAATAAATATTAAAAGATATGACATAATTTTTTAAACATAATTGACGGAATAAAATTACTGCAATATTGTCGTGAATTGAAGATTATTTAAATACTACCTGGTGCCCGTGACTTCGTCTGCGCAGGATTAGTACTTTGAGTAGCTTATTTCCATCTCCAAGATCCTATCTAGATAGATAGGATCTTGGAGATGGAAATATAAATATATATTATATATATATAGATATATACCAAAATTCATCATAATGAGTTCTGCGATTTAGTCGTAAAGGTACCTATAACAGACAGACAGCTTTACTTTGAGAGACCCTTGTTCTATAGGTATTGTGAAATGCATGTAAATTGAAACTAAGTATTTTTGATGATGATCTCACTAACAGGTAAAAACGCTATATATAGGTATATATATGTGTTTGTATTGTGAGGATAGATGTACGAATGTATATGATGATTGATGGTAATGCAAAAGTTATAGGTAGCTATTGCAATATATTCGTTAAACGATTTTTTTCATTCAGCATAAACATTTAGATTTTGTGATTTAGAAACGCGTGAGCAATCCACGTAGAGCTGGCCAAAGACATGGCTTAGCCAAATAAAAGTCTAAAAAATACAAAAAAAACAATTGCCTACCTATTTTTTTATATGTAATTAAAATAAAAACGTTTTGATAGGAGAATCAATTTGTTACTACCAAATTGTTAGAATAAATGATCAACAATTAGAAATAAATTATCATTTATTATTGTAATAATGGTTTACTATTTTGCCGATAATGACTTATAGATAAAAGATATATGCTGTCACGGGCTTTTTTGTAGGACTATTTAAGATAAACATATCCATTATATATGTGTAACTCTGACGGCTTTTGCAGCGTACGGCAGAATAGTTACATTTTTAGAAATGTTATATTTTGAACAGTATACACAATATCTTTATAATTCATAGCCTATGTGATATTCTGATGTATAAGCTATATATTGTAAAGTTTCATTAAAAAAGCCATTCAGTAGTTATTGCGTGAAAGAGTAACAAACATCCATACATCCAAACTTTTGCGTTTATAATATTAGTAGAGTGGTAAGCCGTGCGATATTCATGAGTAACTTAATTATTATTAATTTATTTATTTATTTATTTAAACTTCATGTACAGTAGTGGTACATAGGCGGACTTAATGCAACAAGGCATTCTCTACCAGTCAACCTTTGGGTTAAAAAAGACAACACTGTGGTAGGTTTGCACGATAAACAAATAACAGATACTTTAAACATAAATAAAATAAAAAATAAGTTATTTATAATAATAAAATACATGTATATGCTAAAATTATATACTAATAAATACTAAGAAAAATATCAAATCATTAAGAGAACTTAATAATAATTCTGACGAAGACCGAGCTAAGGTTGAGAAGACTTCAAGTAGTAGTTCCGAATTTTACGCTTGAAGGAAAATTTACTTTCAGCTTTTTTGATGTCAAGGGGAAGCACATTCCAGAGTTTTATGGTGGAAACAGCGTATGAGCGTTTATTAATTGATCATTTGGAAATAATTTCTTAAAGAAGTGTTCCAACCCGGTCCTGACTACCTCCGTGTTATCGCCCTTATCTGCCCACAATGAAGTCAGAATTTCCAGTTCACGGCAAATCCCTCCTTTGTTATAGTTGCCGGTTTTGAACACAGGCGACGAATACTCGGAACCGACCTTTGTGCTGCCGCCCGTCTGTCCCCGCCCCCTTATTCCTGGAAAAATCGCCATGCCACCCAGTGTGGTGGCACATCTATATGAAGCGATTGACACATCAGTGCCCATCGACAACTCTCCCTCGGACTCGGAGCAGTCTGCTGATTCTTCTTCTTTTGAGGACGATTTTCAAGTTGTCCTGTGAGGATAGAGGAAGGCAGGCAAAGCCTCCAAAGCCAGCATGGCCAAGAAGATCATTGTCTTCCTCCACCGCAGCTCCCCTACACGCCAATCAGCCCGCCCCTGCTACCTCTACTTCGCAGGTTAGCTGCCCTCAAAACCCCAATGCTTCTAACGCACAAAAGAAACAATGTCCCCCTCCACCCTTGTACACACAGAACAAGGGCAAATCACTACTTACCATCAGGTGGGATCGTAGTCAAGGACTAGATTATATCAATTAAAAAAAAAATACAATAATTAATGGACAGATGTGTCAAAAATGTGTAAAAATTGCAAGTTCAACTATTTGAACGCCCGCTCTTGTCAGCAGGGAATCAGAGTGATAATCCCGATGTTTAACGACTTGCGGAAACTCACTCGCGCCCTCCGTGAAAGGATCGTTTCCTTTCACAACTACTCTCTGCCAGAGGATACGCCAACCCGAGTGGTTATAAGACTTATCCCAAAAGAGTTTGACACGCACGGAGGACATTAAAAACGACCTCCTAGTCCAGAACATCCCCGTCTCTGCCGTCCATCGCCTTCACAAGGCGAGAGGACGGCTTGAATACGTTATGTTCCTTTTCGTATGCGACCCCACCGAGAGACACCACCTGATTTTCAAAATAAAGTCAGTGTGCTACGTAACTGGCATCTCTATTGAGAAGTCATTCATACCCACACTAATCAGACAGTGTCACCGCTGTCAATCATACGGTCACTCGCATCGCAACTGCTATGCGACCCCTAGATGCGTTTTTTTTTTTTATTGATCTGGTAAATCATCTTATGACAAATCCCGCTCTTAGAATAATTAGCTGCGAGCGAGCACGGCACTGCGGACTGCCCTCGTTCAAAGGACCACACCCAATGCACAAAACCCTCAATCTGTATTCTGTGCAGTCAGTCCGGGCACCCGGCTAATAACCGCAGCTACCCCAAAACCTCCAAAATGTCTCTCAAATTGGCAAGGCGCGCTGCTGAAGGACCTCCAAAACCGATTTCTTTCGGAAAATCCTCGGTGCTCGGTGCATAGTACGCATACCTTTCCGCATTTCGAAATTTCGCCATCCAAGGCATACTCTCGTCACTCCTCTCTTGATGACCCCATAACCCTGCAATCATTAGTAACCTAATTATTATTAAATCGTCACCTGTATGATAAATTTTACAGGAAACAAAAAAAATCCTTTTTCTTATTAAAAAAAAAATACGGTTTAATAAAGCAGCCCTTTCAAAACACCTTTTTCTTAGTTTTTAAATGGGCCGCTTTATTAAACCGCTTTCTTTTAAAAAAATAAGAAAATGGAGTTTTTTTTACTCTCCTTTAAAAGTAATTACGCACATTCGCAACTTTACCACTATTTCCTTTATGATTATTTCGTCAATACGTTAAGACGTAGGTAATAATCACGTAGGTAATAATAACTTAAGTAATAATCATAAAAGAACCGACTACCGATATTCCGTTTATTACCAATCCCCAATAAATTCCCAATCAACATGAGATGCCCCGCATTTTGGGTATTCTCCACAATTTGGCAACACAGAATTCAGAATTATTTTTGAAGATTGAAAATGATGATTCGAATATGAATGAAAATGAACAAATTGTATGGCAATATCAAGTGTTGTCAAAATAATGTTTTTTTTAAAAGGATTATATATATTTTGTATCTAATTAGTTCGTACCAAGGATTCTATATATTCAACGGATAAACATTACAAAATATGAAAAGCAGCGTATGAATTTTTCTTAAAAAGTAAGTGATTTTTTTTAGAAATAATCGCTTTTTGAAGAGACTTAAATTCTTGTAATCCTGGTTTTAGATTTAATAAAAAAAAAAACATAGAATAGACATTCCACTAACCCCGTGTTCCGAATTGCGTCAAAAGCGATTATATCGCGAATCCGACCAAATTTAATAGTCACAAAATAAAAGGGCTATTGAGTAATATTTGTGACGTTGCGCGTTGGTTGGATTCGCAATATTATCGCTTTTGACGCAATTCGGAACGCAGGGTAAGATTCCACCTACAAGTGTCAATGTCAAATGACGAAAGTTTACAATTTGCAATTTGTTGACTTTTCAGTTTTCACTAGTTTTGTTCAATTATTACTTGTACTGGATAATTTTAACGACAGACCTCGTACAGTAATTGATTAATTTATTACAAGGAAAGTCTTGTCGTTCATAATCAATTTTAATTAGTAATATGGTCAGTGGAAATTTATTACAGAACTTAGCCCGATAAGGCATCGTTGGCACACTTTACAAGGTGGTTTGCAGTGAAAAAAGTGTATTAAACACTAATATAAAACGAACAAAAAATGGCTACACGCAAGAGGAGCGGATCAGGCTCTAAGAGACACCTTAAAGAAAAAGTGGTGCAAATATATGAATCTTTCTTTAGGGGTGAAGATTTAACTACGGATAATGCTACATTCTGGGACGAATTCTTTCTTCTGAAGCCTAAAATTCCGCAGTTAGAAGCCGAAATTCACAAACTATCTGTGGAACAGCTTATGAGCATGCGGGAAAGTATGAACTTACTTGTTTCTCAATGTATTGAAATGTTAGGACAAGAACATCATATAAGGTAATAACTTATCAATTTAGTCTATGCATTCAATTTATAAATGAAGTGGTCCATTTTATTTTTTTTATGTTTCAGATTAGTGTATGCTCTTCAAACTCTTAGTGCTCTTTTAATAACTATGTACCAAAGAGCAGGACAAGACACTAACATTAATATAAAAACAATTTTAATTGGCTCTGATAATCCTGATTTTAAAATGCAAAAGTTGTTTGAACATTGTAGCACCATCTTATCAGGTATGAAGTACCTGGTTTTTTGTAAAGATCAAGATTTGTAAGGAACAAGATAACAAATGTATTGTTAATTTGTTTGTTTTTTTTTTGTTTTATGGTCACAGAATCACTATTATTTGAAAAAAGTGAGGCACCATTTTTCTATGTTCTAATATAAAGACGGTAGGTACCTTCAAAATGTAAACAATTTTAATCTTTTACAGGAGATGTTCCAGACAGTTTAAAGTCAATGGTTTTAAAGCTTCTTTTAGTTATAGCAACAGGCATAGACAACATTGATGATAACTCTTTAGTGGAGTACTTTATGCAGAACTCTTTGTTTGAGTCCTTGATACAACTCCTGTGCACATCTACGGAGAGGCAACATCATGGTAATACACAATTCTATCTCTTTTATTATTGGATCAATCAATAGTATTGTGCTGTAAACTATAACAACTTTTTACAAAAAGACACAACCACCTATTAGAAATAACTTAATTTTAGAAGTTATTAGTACCATTTTTATCAGAACTTCTTATATTTTGCCATAGTTGCTTAACTATCTTAATGAGAGATATCTGTGAAGGTCTGTTGGTCATCATCAGTTCCAGTTCATCAAGTGACACTTTCTAAATGTAAATACTTGACTTCTTCATGAAAATAGTTGTATACCATGCTATAATATTTGAGGAGTTCCCTTTTCTCATGGATCCCTTCACCAGAACTGGGTATTGATAAAAATGGGACCAATGTGGAAGTATATCACTTCAAATAAAATAAATAATATCTAATCTATATATATAAAAGGAGAAACTGACTGACATATCAACGCACAGCCGAAACTAAGGGCCTAGAAGCGTGAAATTTTGCACAAGGCTTCGTTTTATGACGTAGGCGAGCACTAATAGAGGATTTTACAAAATTCACCCCCTAAAGGGATGAAACGGGGTCCAAAGTTTGTTTGGAGAAAACTCGCCGAAGCCGCGGGCAGAAGCTAGTTCTGCTTATAAATGACAGGTTTACGGTAACAATCATAAATGAAGTTGGTTAAAAAATACAACCAAGTTGAGAACCTTCTCCTTTTTTTTTAAGTCTGTTAACAAGTATAAATAACAAAAACATTATGCTTTAATGATGGTTAAGTGACTGACATACATATTGGAGGTCTTTATTGTTTAATATTTTATAAACCCATTTTTTTTTAAATTATTACATCAAACTCTTATCTCTAATATTTTGGCAAAGGCAAAACCATTGAAATTCAGAATTATTTATAAAATGTACAGAACAGGCCAAACTTTTTTTCATGGTGTATTTTTGTGAACACCATTACTCTTCTATTAACAAAATAACTGCATTCAAAGAACTTGTAATTTAGGGATGAACATTTTTCATTTAGTACATTATCTTTTTTCATAATTATCAAATATTTTTTTATTCCTGTTTTAGGATATGATGTGGTCATGTTGTTGATGTTTCTAGTAAATTATAAGAAACAGGAATCAGCTAATCCTTATGTTGTGAAATTATCAATACTAGATGATGAATTAGCCTTAAATGGGTAAGTAGTATTTTACACTATAGGTGCTGGTCTGGACTCATAAATACCTTTGGAAGTTGCTTCATCTTGTGTCGATAATCCAAATCATCAGAACAGTGACATAATTGCAAAAAAGTAGAAAATTAAATTATATAATTATTTTCAAATCTTAAAAGAAGTCATTGTTCTGTTAGATTAGCAAAATATTCAAAACCAATGACTGAGAGACGCGTTTGCTCAGAAGTGTGATATTTCAGACCAACTATAATTTAAAAAAATGCAATATCTCCAAACATACCTTCATAACTTTTTTATTTTTTATCTTGCTCAGATATGGGCAAGTAATAACAGCAGCCCTGAATGACTACGTGATGTCGACGTTTGGCAGTATGCAAGGAGGCGGCGGTGGTGGAGGATGGCTCTCTTCTCTGACCAGTATGGTCGGCGGAATATTCCTCACCAGTGACGAGACACAACCAGTTGTTAGAGGGCAGAGGAACAGGTAAGAACTTTCGAATCTTCTTAAAGAGAAGTTATATCAACATGAAGAAGACATACAAATAATAAGAGATTAATGCCAGTGAGACAAATCTAGGCTATCTATCTCCCTAGCTTTATCCCAACTATGTTCAGGTCAGCTTTCAGTCTAACAAGATACAGCTTTGTATCTGAAGTGACACATTGGTAAGACTGGTTTCAAACTTGGCTTCTGACTATCTGTAACGACTGTCGAACATGTACAAATTAGAGCCGGGACCAACGGCTTAGCGTGCATTCCGAGGCGCGGGGGAATCTCGGTATGTTAGGATGGTCACCCATTTACAGATCGACCTCGGCAAGATTTGCTTTACTTTGGAGGGCGATCCTGTTATTATTGTAACCATGAGCTCCTCTGAAACAAGATGAAAATTCATATTTTCACTCATACCTATTATAACGTGTGCGTGAACTCATCGCAAATGAATACGTACATACATAGGTATATTAGTAAATACTGAATTGTAGAAACACCTGTTTTAGCTACATAATATAGATATAGCAATTTTAAATGCAAAGTTCTGCGGAGCCAATTGCTGAATAATATGATTTGCTTTGGCTTCTTACTACGATGTACCTAAATATAATTATGTCACTACAGAATATCACAATAGAGGTAGTATGTAGGTTATCGTGAATGACACTGTAACAAATAACAGCAAGAACAAGTAACTTTTTGCTGCAGTACTTTTTGAACAAGTAACAGATTGCTTTAAGAACAGTTTATGTGTAATAATTTTTAAGGAGTGACCAGATACGCCCGGGTGTCGCCACTATGTGGACCGCCCGGAGGACACGGTGGAGCACACGGTGGAAGTGTGCCCCGCTTGGGAAGAGCAACGCCGGCGTGTCCTCGTGGGGGCGATCGGCGGCGGTGATCTCTCGCGCCGGGCCTTGGTACAGGCCATGGTCCGGAGCAAGGAGGAGTGGCAGGCGGTCGCCTCCTTCTGCGAAGCAGTAATGCTAGCAAAAGAGGCGGCCGATCGCGTGAGGCAACGGCAACGGTCCTCACGCCCCAACCGCCGCCGGGATTCCGATCCCGATTTCCGGCCACCGTAGGCGCGGACTTGCGGACGGCGGGCAATGGGTGGTCCGCCGTCCGACCGTCCGGTAACCATCCGGACCGAGCCCAAGTCGTCGACGGCGCGTATTGTTCCGCGCGCGCCTCAGGGAGATGTCAGCAAATCGTAGGGGCCCAGCAGGGTCGAAGCCTACTGGGGCCATGGGTAGTGTGAAAACGAAACCGTGGCCCTGGGACGAAGGCAACGAAGGAACGGGAGTGGGTTTTTAGTCAGTAAAAGTCTGACACTATCTCCCGCTCCGCCCAAGGCGGGATTTGTCATAAGATGATTTTCCCACCTATAAAAAAAAAAGGAGTGACCAGATGGTTGCAAACTAGCGTTCCAACCAAGGTGACCTTGGTTTATGTGTTTGGTTTGTTTGCGGCTACATGGATGTAAACTATGCGCCAACACGTTCGATGGTTGGGAAAACGCGCCTCCCAACTAAAGGCGTTAAAGGTCATTGATCACAACTGCTGTCTTCTACACGGATTGAAACTAGCAAGGTCACCTTGGTTGGGACGTTGGTTTGCAACCGTCTGGTCACCCCTTAAGGCGGGTAGGACATGTTTGTCTAAGGTTACCCAAATATCTTGGGCTGCGGTATTGTTCAAAACAGTTACCGCGGCCCTGGAACGCAAGAGCTAGGTACTTGTTGTAGTATTGGGAACTCTTAATTATATTAGTTTATTTTCAATCTAAATTCTTACGTTGTCTAGCTACCTTCATCAAAAAACTGGGCAAGTGCGAGTCGGACTCGCGCACTGAGGGTTCCTTACAAACTTATGTAAATATTTCAATTCCCGAATAAAGTCTCGAAGATTTTTCCGAATCGTATTTTTTTTGTTGTGACGTAACAACTAATTTACTATTTTCAGATTGATTCCTATATCTGTGCTATAACACCTTGCTTCATGCCAAATTTCAGGATTCTGGGTCAACGGGAAGTACCCTATAAATTTTGATTCCCTTGAGAGTGTCGAAATATGCGTTTTTTGCGACATAAACGGCCGTATCTTTTTTTTTACATTAACTTAGAAGTTTGATTTTTTCACAGTTTCAAGGGATCGCAAACTTCAGTATATGGTTTTAATTTTAACTCGATACCTCCACGCGTTCCCGAGATAAAAAGGTCTTGACAGACAGACAAACGGATAACAATGTGATAAGGGTTCTGTTTTTCCTTTTGAGGTACGGAACCTTAAAAATAACAAAGTGATAATATATATTTTTAATTTAATTAGTTTTCCTCCTATCTTAACTTTATTTTAACACAACTGTATGAACACAGGTGGGTTTCACTCAGTAAATATCTGACATTCCTTCTCGCTCCACTTAAAGCGGTAGAACTCATTTGATGGTTTCCCACATAAAAAAACTTATAGGTACCTGTATCCACAACTGTACGATAACTAAGTGATAAGCAGCATATTGCATTAGATCATCCAATACTTAATCAGATAACATAAATCACTTATCGCCCTGAGATTCGTAACAATATTTGGACTCAATGCTAAAAAGTCAACAATCAAATTAATCAATCACTCAATGCTTTTGGCTCAATGTTTATCTTCTATTATGAAAATATGAGATAGGACCTGTTTTCTAATAGGGCCTCCTATTCATCAAATACAAAAAAAATTGTATGTATATACAGCGTCATTCATTTATTACATTATTACTTAGGACGTTTTACTAAGAGAAGGGGGTCAACCATGTCCTCTATTCTTTTCTTACAGGGGGATGGGAGGAGTCCTGATAGTTCTTACGTAGGATCACAAAAATACGCAAAGTTAAGACTATACTTCGGAAAAGCGAGTGCGGCGCTTGCATCATTTATCACAACAATTGACAACACCCCTGCCGTAGTCCCGTCCCTACAGTTACCTTGGGCATCGTCGCAGTATGCGGGTACCCTACATATCTCATTTTTATCTCTTTAAAAATAAACCTTTTTGTTCATTACCCAGTGGTGGCGAAGAAGGAATGTTACTGGCATTATACGAGGCAGCACACTTGAACCGCAACTTCATGACGACACTGGCGCATTCGTCATCAGCCGCAGCTTCATCAGCACCGCCATCACCACCGGCGACCCTGCCACCGCACCAGGTACCTACCTATAGTAATTCGAATATTGGAATAATTTAAAAACATCTTACTCTATGTTTTATTTAATTAAGTCTTAATCAGATCCTGATAGTCCCCAGTTGTACCTACTAGGAATCTACTCGGCTACTAACTTTTTACGCTGGATATTCCAGAGGTTCCTCAATAACCTTCTTGGCTCTCAATAGAGTTTTAGCCAATATTACATCACGTCGAAAAATGCAAACAAAACGGGTCAGGAAAATCCTTTCAACTGACCAGGAACATACCCTTGGTGCGCTGACAAAAACAGACAACAGCTACACAATAACAGACCATGAGACCAGTAAGGACTTACTGGAAACGCATTTCCCGGACTGCAACCTACTTGAGGAAAGGACGTGGTCGAGCGTACCGGAACAGACCCCAACTGATCTCGACTGGTCCAGAGCTCATAACATAGTGACAGAAGACCAAATTAAATAGGCCATCAGGACCTTCCCACCGTACAAGTCACCAGGACTAGACGATGTCTTTCCGGCGCTTCTGCAGTGGGGAGAACACTCCCTAGTGCCGTGGCTGCTGGTGATATACCGTGCCTGCATAGCACACAGATATGTACCACATGAATGACGTGAGGTGAAAGTTATTTTCATCCCGAAACCCCGAAAAACTGTCTATACGCAACCCAAGGCATACAGGCCCATAAGGCTGACATCCTTCCCGCTGAAAACCCAGGAGAGGCTCTGCGACAGACACATCTGGGACGGACCTCTCTTGGAGAGACCGCTCCACAAGCAGCAACATGCCTACTCGACGAGTAAAGTAAATCAACAGAATCTGCACTACATAGCGTGATGTCAAAGATAGAATGCGCAATAAATCACAAAGGCTCCTCGTTAGCAGTCTTCATATACATCGGAGGAGCCTTCGATAAGACTATGTTGCGAAGCATCAGCACAGCACTCGAAAGTCGCGGTGCTGACCCGACCCTGAGGGGCTGGATCAAAAACATGCTCAAATTTAGAGCAGTACAAGTAAATATAAATAACACCACAAGGGCCATAGTGGTGAAGGGTTGCCGCCAAGGGGGTGTCCTCCTCTCGCCCTTACTATGGAACTTAGTTGCAGATGATCTCGTTAAAAGACTCAACACTAAAGGTTACTTCGCCGTAGGATATTCCGATGATATAACCATTATAATTTATGGCACCCACGAAAATACACTATGCAACCTTATGCGGCAGGCCTTGAAAATAGTAGACTGTTGCAAGGAACACCAACTGACTGTGAACCCCACTAAAACAATGGCACCCACGAAAATACCCTATGCAACCTTATGCGGCAGGCCTTGAAAATAGTAGAAGACTGTTGCAAGGAATGCCAACTAACTGTGAAACTCACTAAAACTGAATTGGTTCTCTTCACCAAAAAAAGGAAATTGGCAGCATTACAACTGCCACGATTCTTTGGAACTACCCTTAGCCTATCAGCTGAAGTCAAGTACCTGGGCGTTTACCTGGACAAACAGCTGAATTGGGCAAAACAAAAAACCAGTATATCTATGTGGCAATGTAAACGCATGTTAGGCCACAGCTGGGGCATAGCCCCAAAGATCACCCACTGGCTATATACCACTATTATTAGACCAATAATCTCATATGGCTCTCTAGTTTGGTGGCCCAGGACTGAACTGAGCGCAGCCCAAAAAGACCTTGAAAAACTGCAACTTGACTCGCCTGCGTGGCGATCACTAGCAGCGTGAGAACCACGCCCACGGCTGCCCTGCGAGCGATGTTGGGACTGCCTCCACTGCATCTAATAGTGCAGGAGGAGGCGGCCTCAGCAGCTTTCAGGCTCAGCGTATCGGGCACCCTGAGTAAAGATTCCAGAATCAAACACATACGCATAATGGAAGGCGCTATCAAACGACAGCCCATGATGGCAGCACCTAGCGACAAAGCTCCAAAGGCGTATTTTTTTTCAAAAGCATTTCAACATTCAATTAACAGAGGAAGTGTACGACTACTCAGGCCCAGCAGAACTGAGGGTCTACACAGATGGATTAAAGACAGATACTGGCACGGGAGTTGGAGTCACACCTCAATAAAAGACCTCACCGAAAAACTCATGAGACTGGATAGAGGCAGCCTGCGCCTGGTGGCGGGGACCATCACCGGACACTGCACACTGAATAAGCACCTCTACACAATAATCATCACAGACAGTCCCCTGTGCAGAGCATGCTCGGAGGGGGAGGAGACAATTGCACATGTGCTCCTAAACTGCACAGGTGAAATGCACGCACTCGAACCTTAGGATCCCCGAACTCACTTAGTGATGCCCTGAAAAACTTGAGAGGCCTAATCTGTTTTTTGGAGAGGTGGGCTGGTTGGAATAAGGCCACCTAAGGTTATGGCCGCGATGGCCCACGTACAATGGTCCACATAGGACTAAGTGCGGAAACCATACAATGCAAACACAATGAGCTTGCTATGTGGAAACACATACACGAGCAACAACACAACACCTAAGACAAGTAGTAACGTACCTAGTCCTAATGAGGTCCTGTGTCAAAAGTTGTCCATTTTTTTTTTTTGCATTACTAGCACAAAACTGAAAAACTGAGACAGTGAGAAAGAGTCGTGATAGGCCACAACGGAGATGGCCAGTCTAACTGGATAGATTACGTCTATAATAACTAGAAAACGTCTGTGAAAGATGGCAGAAGTCGTTGGTCATCTTGCACCTAGCTCGAAAATGAGATTACTTTAACTAGAACATGACGAATCGTGATTAAAATTGAGCTCATTTATTGGAGCATTCTGGACTAGGACTATAAAGTTGGAATATTCATTCACTGCGGGCCTCTTATTAATAAGAAATTATAAGGTTGTAGATAACATGTTACGAATTTTTGCACAATTTTTGTATCATTGATACGGTGCTTCCCTGTAGTTAAGATTTTAATGACACTTACTAAATTCGATCTTCATATTGTTTCAGACTCCTCCTAATTTAACACAAATACAAGCCCTTGACAACGAACAACCAACGAATCTGCTAGTCACATTCTTTCAATACTGGTAAGTGAGACTCTGAAAAAAAAAACCTTTTTAATACCCAATTTAGAGTATTCAGCTACCATAACTTGTGAATGGTATAAAAATTGTGTGATTATAATTATTTTCAGTTCTATAGTGATGGCTGACACGCGGACTGAGTCGAGCATAAATAAATGCAGTCTATGTTTCATAATACTTACTTGTATAGTAGAAGAACAGTTTGCTAACTCTATTATGCACGACCAAAATCTTACTTTTAAGGTAAAGCAGTCTAAAATAAAATGAATATATCTTTTTAGACTCTCTAACAACACAGTAAAGTTTATTTTCGCTTTTATAGGTACAGTTGTATAGGCTCCCAATGCGCCATAGGAAAATAGTTCTAGAAGAACCACCTTCGCAGCCCCTGGCGTCGACCTTGATAGGTGAGCTTATAAAAAGAGAATGTTGTTTTGAAAAAAGGGAATAATCTACCTGCAAACTTTCATTGTCATGTAAGGAAGGTATGAAAATCTATGGTAACAATTTTTTTTTTCAGATCTTCTCGTCGAGTTCATAATGTGCCATCTACTAAAGAAATTCCCTGGGGAACTGTATCAGTTATGCGTGGGTGTACTGCTGCGGTTGCTAAGTTACCAAAAACGATGTCGCGTAAGACTTGCAAGGGACTGGCGACCCCTGTGGGCCGCACTCATTGCTCTGTTGAAGTTCTTAGTAACCAATGAGAGCACTTTGTTGAGGAGGCATAACATTTTTATCATGGCCCAACAGGTGTGTACATTTCAGATTTTGCATTTCACGAACGCGCTACCATCAATTAAATTTATATCTTATTACAATGGTATAAGGGTTACATGACGTGCATGAGTGTATATAATAAAGTTTTTCACAAAACATAATTGTTTTATGCATTTCGTTTCCAGGTCGTGAACATTTTCAATCTTTTCATTACATTTGGAGATACGTTCCTGCCAACTCCTGCGTCTTACGACCAATTGTATTACGAATTGATTCGAATGCATCAAGTATTCGATAATCTCTTTTATATGGGTAAGTTTATTGATACTGAAACAACTTCTATGAATTTCAAAAAGTTCACATGATATTTTATAGGTATTTTAATATGTTACCCATTCAATTTTTCTTTGGACTTTTTTAGTGTTACATATTCATACTCAAAAATATTTATGTGACAATTCTTCGTTCTAAAATTATGTTCGGTGCCAAAATTGACCTTATACAAAATAACAGTCAAAATATGTTACAGCTTTACGCTATTCAACCAGTGATGGTGAATTCAAAGCGGAGGCGTTGCGACTCGCTAATTGTCTGGTGAACGTGCGCGCTATCATCCAACACTTTTCGCCAAAAATTGAAGCCTGGTTGGCATCGCAAAATCTATCCACTCCTACTGAGGATCAGGTCAGTATTTGTCTATTTTAACCAATAATTAATTCATCGTAATAGCGATTGCCATGCTAGGTTATTAGTTTAAACTTATTTTGTGCATTCGATTGAGCACCAAATACAATAGTTGCTACAACAGTCGTTGGGCACCAATTTGAGAAGCTGGCACCCAACAAGTGTGATTAAGTTTTTGTAGATTTATTTTTAATTAAAGCTAAATTATAACTAACGTCATTATTTTAAATTTTCAGATTTTAGAAGTAGTCCGAAAGAACTACGACAGCCTGATCCTAAAGTTACAAGAAGGTTTGGAATCGTATGAGCGGTATTCAGAGAGGGAGCACCGTCCGCTCCTGTCGCGCCTCGTGCTCGCCGCGCGGCAGAGGAGCGACAACTCGGCCGTGCACCACCACACTGCGGCCGCCCTTGAGCACTACACTAGCATTTCTTGAAAATATTTACTTATTTAAACTAATGGCGCGAGATCAGCAGTTTTTAAAGCTCTATCAACAGAGTTTTGTGTTGTCCGAATGAGTGTTTTATTTATATGTGAACTCGTTCATAGTAGATTGTATTTTATCAATCTTTTCGTTCCTGATACTGAGTCTGAATTAAATGGGGCCCGGAAATAGACCCTGACTGATTTGCGAATATACCGACCTGAGGCGCCCCAATAATCTAGCGCCTATACGTAGTCCAGATGTTGTGTCTATTTGTCTAAGTTACAAATAATATAGGCTATTGTCTAAAGCGCACTGATGAGCCAATAATTTATATTTCGAACCAATATGTTATAAGTTTCAGATACAGTTTATAATTTTAATTATAACTGTGACTGTTATATTAGATATTTCTGACATGATTTAAGCCTAGTCGACGTCTAGTTTTAAAAGATTAGATTAAATGGCGAAAAATTGTGTATTTGCTGTCCTAAATAACTGTAATTTTACCTGTTATGTATTTTAATTAATATTATCTTATCGTTAACCAAGTATAGATGGATGATCCATAAAATAATAACTTGATCATATCGATACAAAGCAATATCGCTTATTCCCAGTGGTTACATGATAAATTAATGGATTTCAAATATATCAATCGATAATTATAACGAAAATACATACAAAAATTGTATCGATTTTTTTTTATGTCTTAACTTCCAGGTTGGATTAAAAACTGGATAAAAAGTTAAATATTCCTATATTTTATTAACTTTATTGAATATTATTTAAGGTTTAGTATTTCGAACTTATTTGATTGTTACCTTATCGCTTGCGTTATTTATGAGAGTATATAACTATGACTTTAGAACTAGGGAATCCAATCCCGCATCAAAATTGCGATCCCGCAAGCTTGCGGGATTGAAGTTGGCAATCCCGCGGGATTGTGTTTCATTTTTATTTTATACTATGAGGTGCGTTCCAGGGTAGCCCGCCAAATGCAACTGTTCTTAAGTATTTTTTTGCGGTACCACAGTACTATAAAATTAAAAATAAAGACAAGTTCAATAGTACATTTTTATAAAAATGCAAAAAGTTTGTCATTGCGACTGAGGCAGGCGGAATTCGCCCGAGCCGGGTGTCGGGAGTCTGGTGTAATGGAGCCGAGGGCTGCAGTGACAAATTTGCACGTGTATCAAACGACGTTTTTCAATACACTTACGACTTGGTCGACGCGCGTAACATGGGGGTCGACGCGCACTCAGCCTGATACGATAAATGTAATAACATTGTGGCGGGGGAATACGCGCACTTTTCTGCACTAGTGCGGAAAACAGTCAATTGCATGCCTTAAAGCGGTGGGATAAGAGCAGGTTTTCGAGTAAGTGTATTGAAAAATATTTTGTATTACTAACTCTTGTTTGAATTAAATCAAGAGCAAGCTAGCATTCAATATAATGATGTTTTATAGGTATAAATAATAATCAGGAACGATAAAATAAAATATTTTCCATAGGTACAAATTCTAAAGCCACGAGATCCATGGAAAATTGTTAAATCACTTGTTAATGAGACTATGCTGGGTATAATGAATAGGTAATCAGAACTGCGCGTCGTTAAACTCATTTTTTTTTTTTATAAAAAAAATCAATCCAGCGCATGCGGGATTGGATTCCCTATTTAGAACCCCTCGACCCCCAGGATCGAGATGTGTGCTGGGTACAAATAAATGGATTGATAAAGTTGAAAAAGATCACGCATGTTTTTTTGTGGAGGTCCGTGGTGCAAACGACAATGCAAATATAAGAATTACGCGTAATGTTTACATCTTCTATTATACATATATAATTGAAATGCAAGTTACAATTTTATTTGTGTTCGTTTTATATTTTAGTTAATTGGTATCTGTGTCTCTTTATGTTATTGGCCATGTATTTTTAGAAGTTATTATACCTACATATTACTATTTTTAAATGAAAATGCATTAGGTTACTTATATCTGTAACACAAATTATATCACTAAACATTTATGAATTGAGAAAAAATTATAGTAATCATGAAAAATAATAATTATGATAATGTGTACAGAAAGAGCTTTTAAAATGGAGTTGGAGTATATGATATAGATAATGTTACTATAATAAATTATTTTTGTGAAGCAACTAAATCTCTTTCCTTTTACGTCAAACAATTTTAAGAAAACGCATCCAGATATTGTATAATATAATTATATAATTCGAATAAAATTGCAATAACAATAATTAAACATACATCAATAGTAACAGACTAGATAATTGCTTTCAATAGACTAGAATTGCATTTAAGGAATGTTTCTTTGGTACAGGACTATCACAAATAACGAAACACAAACTTAATTAGATAAAAATATGACTCAGATCCATTTTATCCAAGTGGCCATTGGTGAGCAAGTTCATCAATATTATTGTGCAGGTTTTAGTTCAGCAAGAGCTTCCTTCACTAGATCTTGTAGATCCTGTGGCAAAACCGTTTTGGACAAGCTCCTGTGTTCATCATTTGAAACTTGGCACTCATCATCATCTTCATAAGCTTTCCTCAGATCTGTGGATGACCCATCACTGTTCTCTTTGTTCATATCATCGTCACTGTCAGAATACTTGCTTCTGTTATTCTCTGAGCTGTCGTGAGATATCAGTTGTTGATCTTTAGAGTCATTTGACTTAACAGAGCCTGAGTCTGTTATAAACTCATCTAACAACATTTGAGATGGAAATATTGGAATGTATTTTTGGCCATTGCACCAACTTTCTAACGTTTTCTCTAGCTCTGTTATTCTGTTGGCTAGGATTCTGTAAAAACGGACTTTGTTAGACACAATACGAAACAAGTTCTCTTTTATCTATAACTGTATCCTAAACACTACAGATAATTCTTTGGGGCCGGATATTTAAAAGCGTTGTATATGGGATGACAGATTACAGACAACATTGTATAATCGTTAGTTATTATTAATTTGATTTAAAACTAGCTGTCTCCCGCGGTTTCACGTCTTTGGATACTGCTCCGCTACAGTGGATCGTAGTGTGTGATATTAATTAAAAAGTAATTAATTCATTTTTTTCACTAAAAATGTTAGAATAACTATGTTAAAAAAATAACAACAACGTACATTTTTTTTTTTTAAGTTAGGAAAAAGCCGACGAAAAATTCCACCTCTGGGGGGTCCAGAATCATATACTGGATCCATGGTATTCGTTTGTGCGTCGATGTCTAACACACCCTGTATAAAGATTTTTTCAATCCGACTAATAGTTTAGCGCGTTTAAAGAAACAAAAAAAAAACGGGCAAGTGCGAGTCGAACTCGCGCACTGAGGGTTCCGTACAAACTTACTTATGAAAACAGTTCAATTCCCGAATTAAGTTACGAAGATTTTTCAGAATCAAAAATTTTTTTTTTGTGTCGTAACTACAAATTTACAGTTTTTAGATTTTTTTTTCCTATATTTGTGCTATGAGACCTTGCTTCATGCCAAATTTCAGAATTCGAAGTCAACGGGAAGTACTTACCGTTATCCTATGAATTTTGATTTCTTTGAGTGTCGAAATATACGTTTTTTGCGACATAAACGGCCGTATCTTTTTTTTCGTTAATTCATAAGTTTGATTTTTTCACAGCTTCAAGGGACCGCAGAACTGAGTACATATATGGTTTTAATTTCGACTCGATACCTCCACGCGTTCCCAAGATGAATTGAGTCTTGACAGACAGACAGACGGACAACAAAGTGATCCTATAAGGGTTCCGTTTTTTACTTTTGAGGTACGGAACCCTAAAAAAACTCTTCCGCTTTATTTTATTAGTATAGATAAAGAAAATTATTCAAATATACATACTGATTGGTCTTCCGTTGATGTTGTAGGGCAATTGACTTATCATTAAGTGCTTCAAAAAGGCCAAGGCACAGAGACCTCAATTCAGCTGCTGAACCCTGCTTCAGCCCCGCCTTCGAATTAATATTGTCCAGAAATTCTCTCACTGTGAAAATATGTACATCAACAAACCGAAAATAGAAATGAAAAAATAATAGGTAATTAACAGTTCTTGAATTTCACAAGTGCACGTTAATCTGCTATTTCAATTTTGCCACAATCTACAAATTACTCATGTATCGTGGGTGCATTCATAAACATAATAAAGTCACATTGAAAACATTAGCTTTAGTATGTGCGAAACTCGAAACACGTGTCTAGTATTTTTATGTAAAGAATCTACGTACTTTCATAACTGTATCATGAAAAATCACAAAATAAGTTTGTTATGTTACCTGGTTGTCCGCATAAATACATGGTCACCGGGCTATCCGGGTGATTGAGGGGTTGTTTTTCTCCCGCACAGTTAGCGCTGGTGCCTAATACCCGCTATGACCTGCTGTGACCTGTGTTGTACTTAGTGTCGGTGGTGTCCAACATGTGACTTTTTTAAAATATTTTTGGAAAAAAATATAACATGGTGTAAAAATTATTGGAATCGATTCAGTTACTGACTCTGAACAAACTATATTCAGGTTTCGCATATACTAAAAATAATATTGTATATTATACATAGGACACCTAAACTTTTGACTGGCCTGTTAGTCTAGTGGTTAGTGGCCCTGGCTGCTATGCTGGAGGTCGTGGGTTCGATTCCCATCCAGGACAAATGTTTGTGTGATGAGCACGATCATTTGTTCTGTGTCTGGGTGTAATTTATCTATAGTATTTAGAAATATAAAAGTATGTTTATCAATTGTCTAGTACTCATAACACAAGCTCTGCTTAGCTTGGGACTAGACGGCGTTGTGTAATAGTTGTGATATTATTATTATATTATTATTATTAAACCTGGCACATCTGTTATAGGCTATTTACATACTTGTACCGTACGGGAATCGAACCCCCGACACGCAGTGCCCAATTGCTTAACTACTGGCGCCAAGCCAAATGTGCCGTCAAAAAATTTAGTACCCATAGAAGTAAATTATGCGCGTGCACGTTATTTTTTGCAAAGAGTATAAGATACCTTGCTTTTGTGTCATAACATCTGCAAAACCTTTTTTCATGTAGTTAGAGTAGTTTTTATTTCTATTGTCAAGCAATGTCTGAAAAACAATAAAATTAACATAGACTAATGTTACTTCCTGTATGTACTGATAAATTGAACAAGTGATGATAAGTTTAGGAACCTTATATTTCGTTAATGTTCGTTTTACAATTTCTTTTTCCACTTGGAGCTGTGTTATTCTTTCGTGTAGATATTTATTTTCAGTGACAAGAGCATCAATATCTACTAAAGGCTTTGGTGGATCAATTTCATTACTGTCTTGAAGTTTCGACCTGTTTGATAAAATGTAACTGATCTGATGGCTCAGCCTCTGAACTTTGTTCTTATAGTAATCTCTATCAGAAACCAATTCTTCTTTTTCATCAAGTGTTGCTCGATAGTCTAACTGGATTTGTTGATACTGGAAGAAAGAGATGTTTAATTGATAAAAATAATAAAATATGACTTAAAAAAAACTTTACAGAGGCCTTTTTTAGGTGGAAAAATCATCCAATGACATCTCCGGGTCTTGGGCGGAGCGTGAGGGTGTGTCAGACTTTTACTGACTTAAAAACCCACTCCTGTTCGGGCCCTGGTTCAGGCTATGGTCCGGAGCGAGGAGGAATGGCAAGTTGTAACCTCCTTCTGCGAAGTAGTAGTGCTAGCGAAGGAGGAGGCCGCACGTGTGAGAATACGAACGTCCTCACGCCCCAGAAGCCGAGATTTCGACCCCGACTACCAGCCACGGTAAACGCGGGCTTGCGGACGTCGAGCGATGGGCACCTCGCCTTCCGGCCGTCCGGTGATTAACCAGACCGAGCCCAGTCGTCAACAGCGCGTAGTGATCCACGCGCTCCTCAGAGAGACCATAGGGGTCCAGTAGGGCCGATGCCCACTAGCTAGGACCGCTGGGAATTTCTGAAAAGTAAACTCGTAGTCTTAAAACGCAAAGGACAACTGAAGGTATGGTTTTACTCAGTAAAAGTCTGACACACCCTCTCGCACCGCCCAGACCGGGAGAAGTCATTGGATGATTTCCACCCTTAAAAAAAAGTCTTACTTTACCTTTTTCTGATTTTTTTCAAGTTCATTTACCAACTGCTCATAGTCTTTATGAGAATAGCTGAATATAGAAGACTGCTTCTTATGTCCATTTATTTCTTCAGACAGACTTTCTCTTTTCTGCAACTGTTTTTTCAGAGCTATGATGTCGCCTGTAGCTTCTTCTAATTTACTTCTTAGAGATTCAACCTATATTACAAATAATAAAGCATGGTTAGTAAGTATTTAAAAAGAAGTATACTTTTTATATGGTTTATGTTAGTACCAAATATTTGGTGGTATCATAGACTCCACTGGTTTTTTTTTTTTTCAGAAACTGATTACAGTCAAATGAGGTAAATAGAAACTCAGGGGTGAATAGAAACAAAACTTCAAAGGGTATTTTCACGATATTTTAATATTTTTTGCAGCATTTAACTATATCAATTTATTAATGAATTGATATTTTAAATAGTCAATGCTTTGTTGAGTTTGTTAGAAGCCGATAATATGGTATCAAAGTGAAAAGCCAAACCAAAGTTTTGTTTCTATTCACCCCTGCATTTCTATTCACCCCGTTTTACGGTACAATATTTTTAAGGTCTATCCAATAAATCATTTCTATAAATTGTTTATCAAGCAGAAGAGTTCTTCCAGTATTCTCGTTTCTCTTATATTATACAATTAATGGTGTGCAGCACATAAGGGCAAGTTGGCTTTTGGAGAAAAATTTATTTTCCTGAATGTTACCACTTTTTGTTTTTTGAGTTAGATAATCATCATATACCTCCTCCCACTCTGGATGGAGTGAGAGGAAGGACTAAAACCCACATGTGTTCCTTCAGATGCCCGTACACACACACATTGTGTTCCAGGGCCATGGTGAAAGTTTACACATTACTTTGTTGGTAGAATTACAAGTTGATTATACTGTTTACTTGAATTAAATCTGACTGCTAATTATTATTTGTAAGAACACAATACAATTACAAAAACAATTGTTAAACATTAGAGTTATTGATATTAATCTGATGAAAGGCAAAGTGGTTGTCTGTAGTTACCCATATGGAAACGACCTGGAATTATGTATGAAGAAATTGATAGTAAATCAGTTATAAGTCAATGTTAGCATTAGACAAACAAAAGCAAGTCTAGGAAGCAGTTATTGAGGAATAAACTTTGAAATAACATTTACCTCTAACTTCAGCATATTGTTATGGTCCTGTGTTTTAGCAAGCATCTCGCCTCCGCTGATAGTGTTAGTTGGTGTTAGTCTATAATCTAAATTGTTAGCACCTGGACTAAATTTCAAAGGAACTGTCTTCTTGCACATTAACTGTTCTACTAATACTTTGAACCTGTCTCTTTCCATGCTGCATTTATCGAGTTCCCGGCTCATTATAGAGAGAGCATCGATCTTACTCTGTAATTTACTTTTCAAGACTGAGTTCTGAAACAAGCATTGAATTCATTAAAATATTTTGGTTCGCATTACGTGTACTTGGAACTAGAAGACTATAAATACAAGAAAGTATTTTACAAAACTAGCTACTATCAAAAAAGCTTTTGTTATATACTGGACCAAAACAAGTAAAAAAATATTTTTTACCTCGAGAACATAGTCGTCTAATTGTTGGTCTTGAAATTTCACTTTGTTTATTGATGATTTATTGAACATGATTTACGAATTTGTGCTCTATATTTATACTAATTTAATAAATGTATTACAGTACATAATATTAGGGTTTTTAATTATTCTATTTTCTTTGAGATAGGCAAACCCAACGCAATGAACATCGATTCACGACACGACAGCCTGACATTGACAGTAATTTGTCTTGTTTTGTTTTGTTCTTGTTGCTTTTTTTTTTTTTTTTTTTCTTTCGTTCCTTGTGGAACAGGCTAGGGTCAGAGACCATGCTGCCTAGTCATCAGTTTTTGTTTCTTTTTGTTTTACATTAGAATGCAGGTGTAACACATTTTAATGTTTTTTGAAGTATTTGGCAGCAAATGTATCGATTCAGCCTTCTCAGCAAACTTCGCTGAGGTAGCTAAAACTACAATAAGATTCTCAGCTCCATTTTACCGAGATCGCGCCTATTTCAATGATTCCACTTATTATTCCAGTTGCGCAGACACTTGAGATACAAAACTACACCAATTTTACATCACAATATCCACTAAGAATCAATTTGCGAATAATTAAAATAGCCACTGAACTTCACTCGAAGAAATCCCGCCAAAAAACTCTTGTTCTTGTTGCATTGTTGGCATAACACCTTTTTCTGTATACCCCTTAGGGAAGGCTATAGTTTTTCGACCATATCGCCTAGTCTTTCGTCCATGTTTTCTTGCGTTAACATCACTAAAAATCGACTAAAAATTTGCTGTAACATATATGTTATCTGTGCGGTAGTTGAACCGAAGTAGTCGAAGGAGAGTCGAAGTACCGAACGTCACTCAATTAATAAATGTCAACTTGATTTCAGAACAAGTAGTACAAAGTAGTACGAATTTTTCTCATTTACTGCAGATGTTAAGTGAAATTGCTGCTTGTATTCATCCTGAGCACTGCTTCGATGCAATGCGTGCCGGACAAACGCAGAGGAGTAGGTTCCGTTCATCCTAACGCATGGCAAGGATGGCCGCGTCTGGTACCGAAATCGACGAGTTCTTGAACGGGCCTCTAGTTTCGTGGGTGAGTGCACAACGATTTGTGCCTCTGTTTTTATTACTGTGCGCGTAAAAATGAAGCGTGAGGTGGATTTAACCAGCCGTTCCGTATGAATGAATGTGGCATTTTGTAATTTCTGAATGATCTTGTCATTATTTATTTTTAGGTTCTCATCAAGGGTGAGATTAAATTGTAGTTATCGTTTTCTCTGTTGTCATACTCGAGTGATCAAGTTGTTTTGCAATGGATGGTAGTTCTGTTCTTACTTTTATCCCTTTTACAATTTAAATGTGTTTTAGCTATTGTCTTAAAACTAGGTACACCTTCCAGCTGTTACCAAAAGTGTAAGTGATTACAAAGACTCATCAAATGAAAGTTATAAATAGACATGTAAATGTTTGTGATAAAAATAGACATAACAACAAGACACACTTCAAAAAATGTAATCTGCAAAAGGTTTGAATGAGTGATACTCATTGTTTATAAAAAAAAAATTGGAAAATCTTCTTTTATAGAGATTTCATTAGACAAGCAAAATGATATCAAATGCTATTATAAAAAGAGAGTTAGTGTTCAATATGTATGTACTACATTAACAGTGAAGTTCCCACAGATGTTCAATGATCCATTGTTGGTGTGTGCTACCATTGAGTACAGAATACACATATTAATAACAAAGAGAAATTCTTCACATAATGTCTTGATGAGCCCTCTAACACATAATTGATCATAAACTTAAAGAATTGAACTTTCTTGGCTTTTTATTTTGGAGCAATTTCTTAAAAAATTAAAGCTGTGTATACAGTTGTATACTAATACACAATATACATTTTGCAGATCAAATCATGTGTACCAAATCCAGATGTCATCACAGAGTATTCATCTCTGTTCAATGGAGACATCCTACATCAAGTCTACCTCCAGATAGACCCAGAACCTTCATGTCACATCACAAAATTAGCCGGTTTAGAAGACCAAGCCCTAATATTAGGCAGAGTGAAGAACTTTGATGCCATCATCAAAAATGTGAAGAGCTTGTATGAAGAAGAACTGGGAATGACTCTTCTGGTGGTCCCTGAGTGCATATGCTTGGGGAAGTCACCTGAATCTAGGGAGGGTCTGGAAACCATGAAGCTCTTGATCCTGCTCCTCCTTGGGGCAGCTGTACAGTGCCCTAATAAAGAACTGTTCATCACAAGGATCAAGGAACTCAATGTTGATCTGCAGCACAACATTGTGGAATGCATCAAACAGGTAAGAATAAAATTCTTATCTTCAAACTTTTATTAAAACAAACAAATTGTAATGTGCTACTTAGTTTGGTAGTAATTTGCATACAGTATCCAAGGCCCTTTGCTTTGAGGTTCCATTCAGGTTTAATGTATGTGTCAGCCATCCATGTATGAAAAAGGAAATGTACACACTTAAACAGGCCTACCTCAGCCATGCAACTGATAAAAAAAATCAACCAAGCGTGACTTGACTGACAATTGTCTTTTAAAAGTACAAGCTTTTATACTTTGTGTTGTTGTTTTTGAAGATTAGATAAATAAAGTAGGTCAATATGATACTAAAGAATAATATTTTGATACATTATTAAAAAATTTAAATAGGCAATTATTTTCTTTGTTAAATATAATGTTACATTAAACTGAAGAGTTGGTAGAGGTATTCTATAAAACACCATTATATTTCATCATAATGATGGGTGCAAGCCTAATGCCATGGGCTACAGAACATTTGAAAGAGTTACTGGCCCTGGAATGCAAAAGGCAACAGTAGGAAAACAGGTGGGTTTTATTCACTAAAAGTCTGACACACCCTCTTGCTCCATCCAGAGCGGGATAAATCATTTGATGATATCAAACCTCAAAAAAGAAGTTGTCATCAACTGCATCTAAAAAAAGTCCCTGATCCCTGATATTTAAAGTACATTCTGTTCAAATATGTGAAGACACATTTTGTTTACATTAACATGTGAATGGTCAACAGATGTCACAACTAACTGTGAAGCAGGATGTCCTTGATGAACCTTTGACATTACACTAACTGGTTGTCAAATGTTGCAAGAGCTAGTGAGGAGCTATGCAATACTTGATGTTCTGATTGATAGTTTCCTTCTGTTTATTGCAAAATTAAGTCATTATATATATTTTATATAGTTGGGTAATTGTTCTTGATTGGTTCTGTTGATGATCTAGCACTAGTTGCTGCCAACAGCTTTCGTCCGTGTGATAATTATCCCAAGGCAACATGTTCCCTGGACAAAAAATATACTATGGGCTATTGGAGGACATGGTCTATCCGTGTACCAAGTTTCATCGAAATCTATTCAGCCTTTAGAGAGTGAAGAAGTAAAAAACATACAAACTTTCGGTTTTATAATATTTTGTGATTTAACCCCAAATTTAAACAAAATAAAGAATAACAATATAGAATATTTATTAAATAAAAAAACATACATTTATGAGTTGAATTCCTGGAACTCGCACTAGGATTCCATGTGTTGTGAGAACCTGGCTCGTCCATTAAACTTCTTGTTAGTTTTATCATTAATATTACAATATGTTACATTATGTTCCTTTAATATAATCTTATGAAGGGAATACAAAAATAAACACGATAGATTACCATGTTTGTTTGCATGATAGTGTAATATATTTGTGTGTTTAGAGAGTGTCTGTATGTTACAAATGTGAGTGTATACAAATGTTTATTATAAGTATATAAATAAGTACATATATGTATGTAAGTGTCACCTATTTATGTGTGGTTAGTGGTTCTGTTTTTCTTTTTTAAGCTAAGAGTTTTGAAATAAAAGAATGATCGTAATTAAGCACCTATGGTACAGTTGATGTAAAGATGCCATAGATATTAATAAAGAAAGTCTATGAAAAATGCATAAAAAATACTTTGCATTTTTCATAGACTAACAAAATTTATAATATACATGTTATGTTATATTTTTTTTATTTTTTTTTTAAGGTTACAGACATGCAAACAGTTGTATTGACGCCGGATGCTATCGATCTCTTCCAATCGCCGACGATGTTCAATCACATGCGACGGCTGGCCAAAGAACGCGATCACTATCTACAAAACTGGGCTTCCTTAGTTCTCCATGAAGGTTTGTGTGAGAATGAAAATGAAAACAAAAACGGAAAGAATAGATCGACGCAAAATGTTAATCAAAATAATGGAGATAGTCAACATCTTGCTGTGGAGCTGGCTGATTGGAAAGCACGTCTTAGGAAGCAGAGACAAGAATTGTGGGTATTTTAACATGAAGTCATTTTTTATTTGGCAGTACATAATTATAGCACCTTCGGTAAAATAAGAGTACAATGGCCCAGGAGCGCCATTTATATATTATATACTTTTGCATTTTTTTTTTCAAAAAAAAAATATGCTCTGCATTGTATTGCTCTCAAATTATTCTCCTTTCCATGAAACAAAATATCCACGATAGTTATTTTAGACATAATAGAAGAAAAAAAAAATTAAAGCAATTAAAAAAATTGCATTTTTGCAATTTTTGACAAATGTGCCACTTGTCAACTGAAGATGCAATAAGTACCTATACATATTTGTACTTCTGTTTAAGCAGCTTTGCTGAACAAAAATATATCTACAGACAATTGTTTTCAACTACTAACAATATTAAAATAAGAATTGTAATGTTTTAGGGAAGAAAAATCTGAACAGTTATCAGAATGTCGGGAAGAACTGGAGCACACCAAGCTGGTGTTGGGAAAGTTACGCTCTGACAGTCAGGAGTGGTTCAACGAAGCCAGAAAATCAGCTAGCTATAGAGACGAAGTAGATGCTCTAAGGGAAAAGGCAGAGCGATGTGACAGGTATGGTATAAAAAGAATAAAGCTAGAACTACACTGTGCACACGTGTGCCACACACGCTGATCTGGGCGCGTCGGTCTCCATACATTTTATATGGAAACTAGACTTGTAGAGCTACACTTGATCCACGCCACGCGACGTCATTTTACGTACAAAACAGGTGTGTTACAAATGTGCGTCGATCTAATGTAGTTCTAGCTTAACTATGTATTGTTTGTAAATCTGATGAGGCTAGAAAAGAGGTGACTAATGGCAGGATGGCTTATAGAGATATAATTATGAAAGAAGGAGACATGCTGACTTGCTGAGCTGATGCCAAATAATCATCCTTCTACCTTTATTCCAAGATAAAAGTAGGGGGGTGATGATGAATTTGTGCTCAAATATAAATTAAAGCACCAACTAGATATCTTATTATCTATATTTTTATATACATATAAAATGTAGGAGGCCATTATTCAAGTAAAGGTCCTTTAGAAAAAATTAAAACAGAAAAAAAAGTTATAAAACATCATTATTTTTTTATTTTTGTCTATCTGATTTTATTTATGGTATGAAGATTGAATTTAATAATAATAAATGGCTAAACAACAAAATAAAAACAAAATCTTTATAGACTTGAACAAGAAATCCAACGGTACCGCGATCGCCTGGCTGACGCGGAATATTACAAAACAAGGGTTACCGAACTTCGCGAAGATAACAAAGCTTTAATGGAAACAAGAGACGCCTTGGAAGAACAACTGCAGAGAGCAAGGAAACGCGCCGAACAATGTCTTACTTTAGAGGCAGCAATGATCAAGCTGAAGAGGGAGGCTAATGATATCGCATTGGTAAGTTAAGCGAATTTATGTGCAGCTATAAATATAGCAAGTGATAAATTCATATATTTCTATTGTTTAAAGGAAAGAGATGCAGACCAACAAAAGATCCAAGAGCTCATAGAAGAAAATAACCATCTGCAATACATTACGAAGTCAGTACTGAGTGAAAGCAACAACAGTAATCTAGATACTGATAACGAAGGCGAAAGCACACTGGAATCCGGAGAGAACAGTTTATCTGAACAACTGACTAGCAATGCTCAAGCGAGAGCTTTGAAACTCGAACTAGAAAATAAAAGACTGCTATCGACTATAGACAACTTAAGAGAACAATCGTTATTGGAGAGCAGTGACAAAATACTAGAGTTGGAAAAAGAAAAGAAGAAATTGTCTCTGAAATGCGAACAGCTTCAGGAAAATTGTAACAGAGTCATGCAACAAAACGCAGAGCTGGAAGAAGTTTTCAGAAATGCTTTAGAAGAAAACAGAAAACTACAAGATTCTTTCGACAGCCAAAAGACTTTCATTGATCGTCAAGCAATTGATCGAGACTCGGAAAAAAACAAATTACAAGATTTCGAAAAACATTTAGAATCTATAACCAAAGATAAACAGAGAATTCAAATGTTATGTGATTCTATTCAAAGAAGAGCTGATGAATTAGAAAAGTCTTTGGATGCCAGAACTAAAGAGCTTAATCTTATAAAGCCTGAAGCTGATAAGGTGACTGGTCTCATAATTCTAACTGAGGAATTAAAAACCAAACTTACATACAGTGAAAGAGACACGCACAACTTGCAAAGGGAAGTTAACAAGTTGAGGGAAGCAGTTGAGGAAAAGGATGTCTCTCTTGATAAACTTACGACTGAAATTGAGCTCAAGAAAAAGGAACTGGAGAGGTTGGCAAGAGAACTTGAAATCAGCCACACTATAACCAGCAAAGTCCAAGACTTAGAACAAAAGACTCAAGAGCTTAAATCACAAAAGAAAGTCGACTCTGAAACGATTCAGACTCTGCAAAAAGACCTTATTACAGAAAAGGTTAATTTCGATAAACTTAGAAATTGTATGGACAAACTAGGCATCAATGCATCTGAAGTGTTAAGTCGAGATGTTAGTATAGAAGACTTATTGGAAAAGGTCATTACAAATGTTGATCACGAAGGCTTAATATCAGAAATAGCTGCTAAAGCCAACTTAATGAAACTGGTTCCTTGTGATTGCAACCATGACAATGATAACATGAATAGTGATGATAGTTTAGTTAACCCTCAAATTGAACAGCTCACCTCAGATCTTGCGGCATTACAAGCTTCTCTAGAAAACAGTCAAGCTGAAAATGCTAAACTACAAGTTAATATTGCAACTTTGAACTCCCAAAACGGTTCTTTGATATCTCAACAAATGACTTTACAACTTGCAAACAGTCAACTTGCTGCTGAAAAGGAAGAAATTATCAAACAGCTGGAAGTTCTGAAAGATAAACAAGATAACCTTCTGAGAGACCAAGTTGCCCTACAAACACTTCATGAGCAACTGAACACCGAATATGAAACATTGCTCAGCGAGCGCGAGCCCGTCAAGATCACCGTTAGAGACTTAAAACTTGAAAATCGTGAACTAAAAGAAAAGTTAACGCATTTGGAGAAAAAAATATCGGATTCCGAAGTTGAAAGAGAAAACTTGAAGATCGAGTCCAGAAATCTAGTTAATCTTAGAGCGGAGCATTCCAAACTAAAGGATGATTTTAGGAACCTCTTTACAGCTAGTGATAGATTAAAGAATGAATACAGAAACATGCAAGAAGAATACAGAAATCTTAGAAGCGAGGTTACTCAACTCAAACTACGAAATACTGAGATTTCTGGTGAAATCAATACTAAGGTTGAGATCATTACAAGCATGGAGTTAGAAATTAATAAAACTAATCAACATTGCGAAATGTTGATTCAAATGAATAAAAGTCTAGATGCGGACAGACGCTCTCTAATGGATCATGTATCACAGCTTTTGACTCAATACCATGAACTGCTTGCTCACTCACTAAAAGATAAACAACATTATCATGAAGAAGAAAAGATGTTTGCTGACAAAGTAAATGCGCTATGTCGCCAGAAAGAAAAATTAGAAGAGAAAATAATGGAACATTATAAGAAATTAGATAATTGCACTACGAAAAGACGTGGCTTCGGTGCGTCTTTTGTGAAGAGGGTCCGTAAAGCTGGCACCGATTTAATTAATAAAGTACCGACAAGAAACAACAAACGAATCGAAGACGCGAGTCGCTCAAAATCTCAATTGACTTTGGCTGGTTCAGAATCGGGCGAATCGGACCCTGGCAGCCAGGAATTAGAAAAATTGTCCAAGAATTCGGACCAAGATCAGGGTTCTTCCCATCCGAGTGCGGAATCACCGAGGCATAGTATTGACTCTAGTTTCACACGAAGATTTGATGATAAGCTTCTGAAGAAATCTGACAATATTGATATTAGTGGATCAATACCAAGCCTGGATTCAACTAGATTGACTAGTGAAAGTAATTTTGTACGAAGGCTCTCTGGGACATCGATACACAGTGGTGGTGGTGACGACGCGCTTATAAGAGCGTCATTGCGGAGGAGACCGCACAAGGCGGTGCCGCCGTCACACAGAAATAGCTTCCAAGGTTTAGAAGGTCAAGGATTGGATACAGGTCTATCAGCAGGTATGTGTTAGATAGTTCACTACAATTTATTTTAAGCATTTTACTGATTGGTTTAATGTAATGTCTCATGTTCGAAACAATTTGTTTCACTTGTCTTCGATTCCGTTGGCCTAATTTATTGAATATATTTTCCAGCCTCAACACCGACTCCTTTTGGCACAGCCGGGACTCGCCGCACAGTGTACGTGGCCGACGATGATCCCAGCGCCAATCTGAACAGTAAGCCACAAAGTACTCCTATCAAAGAAACTCCTCCAACTTATTTGGTATACAATCGAATATCTACCGTCATCGGTGATGGTGCCTGCCAAAGTATGAACGATAGGCCACCCGCAGACCTCCATCGATCCATGTCTGAACACTCCCGTTCAGCAGTTGAAGAGAGCTTACCGGAAAGAGATGACCTGAGAAATGACAGAAGGTCAGTAAATCGAAACGAAAAAACGGACAACTCTAAAGAATCTGCAATTTGGTACGAGTATGGTTGCGTGTAACGTATTTTTTTAAATGTTTATTATAAAGTAGGATGAATGCGTGGAATATAATACAGACTGATGAGTTGCCTTGTATTTCGAATTATACGATATTCGAAATTATAGTGTGGTTGGAGTAATCAAACATTTATACCTATGACAAATTGGCAATGATTGATAATGTTGTGATAAACTTGTTTTTTTTATTTTATTGTAAAAGCAGTATTAGTTGGCATTTAATTTGTTGATATGGGTGACAATAAATTTCCTTTAAGCTTTAAAGAAGTAACGTAAAGGTTTGTTTGAATACCAGTGAACATTGTGCGACATGTACGTAAATTACTTGTAAAACAATTTCATAACAATTAACTAGTATTTAATAGTAGATGAGTAGGTTTTTTATTAATTTGCTAAAATTTTCTGGCAGCTACTTTTTTTAATGAAAAATTAAGTACAAACTTAATTTATTTGTTTAATTGCAATTGACTAAATATTAGATGGTAGCTATTATATAAACCACAATATATATTTTTCTGCTCTCGATAAAACATAATTTTTTCAAGCCTTGTTCTAAATAGATATAATTAGGCACAACCTTAAACCACGTTCTTTGCGCCCTCAAAATACTAGTGAAATAGAGAATCAGACTGGTAGGGTTACTTATGAACGTACTCGAACCCTCGTATCATTCCGCCATTGAATACAGACTTGACAAAATGTAAAAATTAAATGTCTATGAATTTATTACTGTAATGTGATCAATTTATTTTCACAGGACCAAATGATTTGTCTTAGATTATATCAATTTTAATTACTTTCTATTTGAGATATAATAATACTCGAACATAATTTTTGAGGCTACCTATCTTATCAATATAAAAATAAATATTTTTTAATGTAAATATAAGTTTAATTAATTGATCGGCTCACTTTGTGATGTTTCTCTATAGGTAATATTATTTCCTTGCCAGTGATACTGTATACTACTGATATTACATAATATATCATTTTCGTGTTTCATTATATTATGTACCTAATTTAAATTTATTTTTAATGAACTGCATAATATACAGCACATTTATGTACAAAATACGTTTTTTTTTAGTTAATATTATGTGTATGTTCTTTTAAAATTAAGTTTTAATGTACATGTACTTTGCGTACCCACTTTGATATATTTTTGTTTGTAACTCCACTGTTTCTACTTATTAGTAAATGAATATTACAGTAACCTGTAAAGCGAAATTGGCTTTTCATCACATATTTTGCTCTAGTACAAATGAACGTAATACAGAGATGTCGGCATTGTGTTACTTAGCGATCATAACTAGATTAAGTTTAATATTATTAATTTTAACAAACACTCAGTAAATCTCGCACTTGTGCGATTTAAAATATCATATTGATAGACATGAACAAAACTGTATTGATATTGAAGTTAAAATACCCAATTGGATCTGCATTTATCGTCAAATATACCCCAAACAATTTGTTCTCAGTTAGGCCATTTTGATGTTATTTTATCACAACAAGTACATGATTGTTGTAGAGTAGTGCCTTTTTATGCCCATAATTTTTAATTGTCCAACGTTTTATGAAGCGATTGGTTGTAGTTTGGCTACATTGTATCTTGTTAATTGGTACTATACATGGTGCTCTTCATTATTACGATGTGAATACTGTTAACGTTACCGAAATACGTTTGAAATGTAATTATGGTGTTTATTCAAAGAAAACTTCATTAAATTTCTGATTATAATGAAATGCACGCTTTTCTAACTTCTTTTAGAAGAATGGGCTGTTAAATTGTAACATTATTTCAATATTGCACTCAAAAACTGAATGTATCGAATTTTATGATAACAAAATGACTTTATTTTAACTCCCCCTGTTATAATTTGTAATATAATAATTAATGTAGGTACTTAATAAATGCCTCTCACCGAATTTATATTTTAGCACACATTTATAACTTCTCGAATACAGTTCTTTAATAAACAGAATTGTTTGTTATTTATAGAATAACAGTACCTAATAAAAACTAAAAAAAACATCTATGAAAACAGTAGCTGGCGCAGTGGTTGAGCGATTGCAACGCTGCATATAGCGGTTTTGAACAAATATTTGTATGGTCCACAGATAAGTAGTTTTGGGTCTTGGGAGTCTTTTATATTATGCGAGTTTAATCCTATGAACGCCAACGACCATAGATATAAGAAAGGAGGAGATATGTTAAGTAGTAAAAAATGTACCGATACCACAGAATAAGAAATAGTACACCGATACACGATGTCTCCAGTTTCCCTACCACCGCCGACACTACTACACATGCAGCAATAGTTACGCTGTCGCGCACACATCCGCAATTCATAAATCAGTCATTATTACACAGTCAATTATAAACCTTATATTCCTAAAAACAGCGTGTATTTTCCATGCACCGTACAACTTACGCACACATTAAATGTCGATGTGATATGCAAAAGCAATTTATTTTACATTTACGCTAGTGATTGACTAAATAGAAAACTTATCGATTTTTCCATTTTTTGTTGTACTATTTCTTTTAAGTTCCAAAAACAAAATCAATATGTCCAAAAAATAATATAATTATTAATAATACAATAATAAAATTTGTTTTCATAAAACCCAAAAACTCTAACCATTATTACTACGGCTATTATATACGGCATTATATAACGTCAATATCAAATACTAAAAATCGGCCAAGTGTGTGTCCTGGTTCTCTAAAATTCTGAAAAGTTTAATAATTTATATTATGAATTATTACATGACAAAGCTTTCAGTTACTAAAAAAACTTTAATTCACTTCTACAAAAATAAGGTCCATTCAAAAAGACTGCAATTTTTTTTAGAGGCTAAAGCTTTTCTGGTTTAACCTTTTGAGTAGCGTAATTAGAGACACAATAGAAAGACAATGGCGCGTGAACGCCGGCGTTAATGCGGGGATCAACAGCTGAATTGAGCATATGGCACTATATTTTTTTAGGGAACCAATTAGGTGGCCTTTCAGTGGCATCAATCCATTGCTTCATTAAAATTGCGTCGAAACTGAAAACATAAAATAACATTTTAGTTATCATTTTACCTAAGTTACTGCTAAAGCTCACCATGTAATTTTGTTAGAAAAAAACAGTACAGTGCTTGTTAAATAAAGAGAACAAATAAAGAGCTAGAACATGTTGTCTTATTTTAAGCAAAAGTCGTTATTAAATTCTGAATCATGCCCGTTATTGTAACGCATTCGAAACTTTTGAAGACTTTAAGAAGGAAGTGAAAATATCAAAATCAGAAATAAGTAAGGAAATAACACGAAGATAAGGAATAACACACGATACCAAAAAATAGTCCTTCGACTATTAACTTACAATTGAACTAATTTACTTTACGACAGTTGCTTGCGTATTTCTTTACTACTCTGTAAAATAATCAAAATAAATAAAAATATTTACATTATTTCACTTCGGATATCCAACCAATCGATATTATGGTCGATAGTCTACATTAGTAGATCATACAGGCACATCATTAACTCGCCGCAACTAACAGCAGCTGTATTATGAAATACACCGCACTGATAAAGTATCGTTATGTTATTTTTACATTGCTGGTTCAGTTACTGAGCGTTAAAATTAGGTAGTGGTTAAAGAGCAATGTATTTACTGTAAGAGTAATACAGTCGCCTTGATATTTGAAAACAAAAATAACGTAGTAGCAGCAAGGGACATGTATAAGATTTGTTGTTTTTACTGATTTTAAAGATAAATATAGTATTAAACTTGTATTAACATATGGTAAGAGATTCCGTGACGACCCAGCCCCCCTAGCCAAGTCACAAACGATCAACGTAAACTCTCAGTAGTCTTTAATAGATTTTCAACTTTATGTTATTGGATATAAAGTTGAAAAGCTATTGAAGATTACATAGTGTTTTCGTTCGTTCCGGTCGCTAACGCTCAGTAGTCTTTAATAGATTTTCAACTTTATGCTCTTAGGTATAAAGTTGAAAATCTATTGGAGATTACTAAGCGTTCACGTTTATCGTTTGCAACTTGGCTAGGGGGGCAGGCAGTAGGGTATTATTGGGCATTCTATGCCACTGTCGGCAAGTAGCTCGGCTAGTGCGCCTCGCTATCCGACAGTGGCATAGAATGCCCAATAATGAACGATCGACTCGACTGTGTAGTATATTACTGTACTCACCTGGAGATCATGTGAGTTATACCACTGGCCGCCAGTAGCCGGGCGAGTTCACCGTGCTGCGGACGATGGTATGACATGCGTTTCGTTGTTAGAAACGACTTGATGATTTTGATATGCGCTTCATATATGGTGGAAACGACTTGTTGGGTTTTGTAATGCGCTTCAGCATGGAAACGACTTGTTGAGTTTTGTAATGTGCTTCAGCTTGGAAACGGCTTGATGAATTTGGCACGTATTTTAGTATTAGAAACGACTGGTGTTACTGGACTCATACAAAGATCATGCGAGTTATACGACTGGCTGCCAGTAGCTAGGCAAGTTTGCTTGGCATCGGACAGTAATGATAACCATCGACATGATCAATGATTAAGATTTAACTTAGTCATTTTGACATGCGTTTCGTGGTTAGAAACGACTTGTTGGTTTTTGTAATGCGCTTCAATGATGGAAACGACTTAGTGATTTGGTCATGCATTTCAGTATTAGAAACGACTTGTTGGGTTTTGTAATGCGCTTCAGCATGGAAACGACTTAGTGATTTGGTCATGCATTTCAGTATTAGAAACGACTTGATGATTTTTGTAATGCGCTTCGTGGGTTGAAACGACTTGGTGTTTTTGAAATGCGTTTCAGTATTAGAAACGACTTGTTGGGTTTTGTAATGCGTTTCAGCAGGGAAACGACTTAGTGATTTGGTCATGCATTTCAGTATTAGAAATGACTTGTTCACTCACTGCTTTGAAGGGATCTGCATAATAAACAAGATACATTTTATATTTGGTTTATTTGTCGTAAAACATTGGTTTTTCTGGAAATAATGTATCTACCGAACGCACGAGCTCTTGTAGTTTTCGCCACTGAGACGAATCCGAGTCGGTCTGGAACTTGAGTCGCACAAGCGCCTTCTTCCACAGCTCCTGGGAGTCGGTGTGGCGCGCGTCGTCAGCCTTGTACACCTTGCAGTCGACGTAGTACTCTCCGTTGATGCTCGCTGCTCGCCGCTCGCAGCCGTTGGCGACTCGGTTAACGAAGAATGATGATAGACATGTACTCGATGAATCGTCTTTTGGCAAGGTATCAGCTCCGTAGTTGCTACTGATACCGAATACATCATTATCAGTACTGGTTTTTTTACTGAAACAACAACGAAAACTTCTATTAGTTCATCATACACTTACAGGGTACATTTACCGTTTAGATACGCACAGGAAAAAAAAAACTTTTATCCTTAGACGTATTATACTTGTTCAAAAAGTGCACAATAAGGTTGTCTCAGGTAGCATCGAATGACGAGACAGTGAAGCGACTTAGGGTTGACAAAACGTTAACCAGTAGATAAGTTATCAACAACGCTAATAGGGAATATTCTTGCAAGTAATTTAAATATTTGGCAATCTAGAGACAATCATTAGATTAGTATTTATTATGTTATACATCCAAGTTTTACTTCTAATACTTTTATGCTCGAGTGAAGTGGGTACAGGAAATAAGTTAACGTTTCTAAGGTACTCATTTGTCCATCTACGTTTTGGTCTCGTCGTACTTTGCTAGACTTCCTAAAATAAATCAATAATATAATTCCCATAACCACACTAACAGCCATGAGTGAAACCACGCTCATCAATATCTAACGATATACTATGATATATTATAATCGTAATAGTGCATTGTATAAAATTTGTATATTGCTTATAAATAAAATGCGTACCAAGTTATTACCAACCCTAACTAAAATAGCTGATTATTGTGAATGTGAATTAAACAATTAAGTTTGACACGCGTGTCACATTTGTGCAAAAACAACTTTTATGATGAAATATTTTTCTGCTTGTAGACAAAAAAATAAAATTTCGTAAGGCATCAATAATATGTTGCTATGTTGTAAACTCTAAAATATTAGATACTTATTGTTTCAAAGGTACGATGGAGTGAGCACCTTTCTAAACTATCACAGAACAATTAAGTAAATTATAAATAATGACTTACTTAATTGTTCTGTGACAGTTGAAGAAATGGAGCTCCCTCCATTTTTTGTCTAGCAGTGGGATAGCATAGACTTATTATTCAATAATTAATATTAATAATTATTATAAATAAATATTGTATTGATCACACGAACGATTTCATCTCCTGGAGCAGCTGTAATCGCTATATTTTGGGACCCGAAATATATCTACATAATTGGAACACGTGTATAAATCATTTCATACTGAGCAGGTAATTATCAAATATCAGAACATAATGACTATTTTTCTATACCCAGAATATATAATTACATGTATACCTAATTATTTATCGATACCTCAAATAAAACCCTTTTTTTATTTCAGATACATTGCTTAAACGTACCAGTGAAGAACTATGTAATGACCCGAAATATAACAACATATTTGGACCAAGCAGATGCACATTCCTATATTTAAAACATTTCATATTTTGCTGGTAATTATTACTCATTACTAATTATTAATACATTTTCTTCCCAGAACATACAATTATCTACCTAATTAAATTATGTACCTAATGTAACCATTTTTTTTCAGATAAATTCTACCTAAACATAGTTACCGACTTGCATGTGAAGAATTATACAAGGAATCTTGGAACGAATGTAAAATAGTCCTGCCGTGCTATTCTGTAAATGGTAAATCATTTCGAAACTCATTTCACAAATCATCTCGAATGTCACACTCAGCGAATTGTATTTCAGAATACCAAATCCTATAGACAAATTTGTAGATAAATGTCAAAATACTCAACCGTTTTAGTTCCTCTCACTTTGATCATCACTCGGTGGCGCCAGTGTCGAATTCACTCCATTTCAGAATACGAAACTTTAATTTCACCATGATTTCACTGCGGATTCAGAAGTGATTTCGCAAATAAACTTTTCAGAATAGCAAGGCTGATCAAGTTGTACTAATAATTTAAATATTTTGTAACTGGTATACCTAAGATCGTGATTATTAATTGTAACTGTTGTAAGTATTACCTAATCTATTTTATTTAAATAAGCAATTATTTTAAGTGTTCTTTAATTTTTAAAATAACATAATGCCTTACTGTTCTGATTGCAAAGTATTTGTAGTAAATCGTCGATGGTCTGGTCATTTACGTAGCAATGTACATAAAAACAATAGCTCTACCTCTATTTATTAGGGTTCCGTAGCCAAATGGCAAAAAACGGAACCCTTATAGATTCGTCATGTCTGTCTGTCTGTCTGTCTGTCTGTCTGTCTGTCTGTCTGTCTGTCTGTCTGTCTGTCTGTCCGTCTGTCCGTCCGTATGTCACAGCCACTTTTTTCCGAAACTATAAGAGCTATACTGTTGATACTTTGTAAGTAGATGTATTCTGTGAACCGCATTAAGATTTTCATACAAAAATAGAAAAAAAGCAATAAATTTTGGGGGTCCCCATACTTAGAACTGAAACTCAAAATTTTTTTTTTCATCAAACCCATGCGTGTGGGGTATCTATGGATAGGTCTTCAAAAATGATACTGAGGTTTCTAATATCATTTTTTTCTAAACTGAATAGTTTGCGCGAGAGACACTTCCAAAGTGGTAAAATGTGTGTCCCCCCCCCTCTAACTTCTAAAATAAGAGAATGATAAAACTAAAAAAAATATATGATGTACATTACTATAAAAACTGCCAACGAAAATTGGTTTGAACGAGATCTGGTCAGTAGTTTTTTTTTAGTACGTCATAAATCGTAAACCGCATTTTACCTTTCAAGTTTGTACGGAACCCTCAGTGCGCAAGTCCGACTAGCACTTGCCCAGTTTTTTGATAATGTTGCAATTATTAATTCTTCTTTTAAAGAACGAATCATAAGTTACAAAATCATAGCAACTGGCGAACAAATAAATAATTTTCCTGAAATGTTTCTTAATAATATTAGTAAACAAGTTGAAACTTGTATTAACATATGGTAAGAGATTCCGTGACGACCCAGCCCCCCTAGCCAAGTCACAAACGATCAACGTAAACTCTCAGTAGTCTTTAATAGATTTTCAACTTTATGTTATTGGATATAAAGTTGAAAAGCTATTGAAGATTACATAGTGTTTTCGTTCGTTCCGGTCGCTAACGCTCAGTAGTCTTTAATAGATTTTCAACTTTATGCTCTTAGGTATAAAGTTGAAAATCTATTGGAGATTACTAAGCGTTCACGTTTATCGTTTGCAACTTGGCTAGGGGGGCAGGCAGTAGGGTATTATTGGGCATTCTATGCCACTGTCGGCAAGTAGCTCGGCTAGTGCGCCTCGCTATCCGACAGTGGCATAGAATGCCCAATAATGAACGATCGACTCGACTGTGTAGTATATTACTGTACTCACCTGGAGATCATGTGAGTTATACCACTGGCCGCCAGTAGCCGGGCGAGTTCACCGTGCTGCGGACGATGGTATGACATGCGTTTCGTTGTTAGAAACGACTTGATGATTTTGATATGCGCTTCATATATGGTGGAAACGACTTGTTGGGTTTTGTAATGCGCTTCAGCATGGAAACGACTTGTTGAGTTTTGTAATGTGCTTCAGCTTGGAAACGGCTTGATGAATTTGGCACGTATTTTAGTATTAGAAACGACTGGTGTTACTGGACTCATACAAAGATCATGCGAGTTATACGACTGGCTGCCAGTAGCTAGGCAAGTTTGCTTGGCATCGGACAGTAATGATAACCATCGACATGATCAATGATTAAGATTTAACTTAGTCATTTTGACATGCGTTTCGTGGTTAGAAACGACTTGTTGGTTTTTGTAATGCGCTTCAATGATGGAAACGACTTAGTGATTTGGTCATGCATTTCAGTATTAGAAACGACTTGTTGGGTTTTGTAATGCGCTTCAGCATGGAAACGACTTAGTGATTTGGTCATGCATTTCAGTATTAGAAACGACTTGATGATTTTTGTAATGCGCTTCGTGGGTTGAAACGACTTGGTGTTTTTGAAATGCGTTTCAGTATTAGAAACGACTTGTTGGGTTTTGTAATGCGTTTCAGCAGGGAAACGACTTAGTGATTTGGTCATGCATTTCAGTATTAGAAATGACTTGTTCACTCACTGCTTTGAAGGGATCTGCATAATAAACAAGATACATTTTATATTTGGTTTATTTGTCGTAAAACATTGGTTTTTCTGGAAATAATGTATCTACCGAACGCACGAGCTCTTGTAGTTTTCGCCACTGAGACGAATCCGAGTCGGTCTGGAACTTGAGTCGCACAAGCGCCTTCTTCCACAGCTCCTGGGAGTCGGTGTGGCGCGCGTCGTCAGCCTTGTACACCTTGCAGTCGACGTAGTACTCTCCGTTGATGCTCGCTGCTCGCCGCTCGCAGCCGTTGGCGACTCGGTTAACGAAGAATGATGATAGACATGTACTCGATGAATCGTCTTTTGGCAAGGTATCAGACCCGTAGTTGCTACTGATACCGAATACATCATTATCAGTACTGGTTTTTTTACTGAAACAACAACGAAAACTTCTATTAGTTCATCATACACTTACAGGGTACATTTACCGTTTAGATACGCACAGGAAAAAAAAAACTTTTATCCTTAGACGTATTATACTTGTTCAAAAAGTGCACAATAAGGTTGTCTCAGGTAGCATCGAATGACGAGACAGTGAAGCGACTTAGGGTTGACAAAACGTTAACCAGTAGATAAGTTATCAACAACGCTAATAGGGAATATTCTTGCAAGTAATTTAAATATTTGGCAATCTAGAGACAATCATTAGATTAGTATTTATTATGTTATACATCCAAGTTTTACTTCTAATACTTTTATGCTCGAGTGAAGTGGGTACAGGAAATAAGTTAACGTTTCTAAGGTACTCATTTGTCCATCTACGTTTTGGTCTCGTCGTACTTTGCTAGACTTCCTAAAATAAATCAATAATATAATTCCCATAACCACACTAACAGCCATGAGTGAAACCACGCTCATCAATATCTAACGATATACTATGATATATTATAATCGTAATAGTGCATTGTATAAAATTTGTATATTGCTTATAAATAAAATGCGTACCAAGTTATTACCAACCCTAACTAAAATAGCTGATTATTGTGAATGTGAATTAAACAATTAAGTTTGACACGCGTGTCACATTTGTGCAAAAACAACTTTTATGATGAAATATTTTTCTGCTTGTAGACAAAAAAATAAAATTTCGTAAGGCATCAATAATATGTTGCTATGTTGTAAACTCTAAAATATTAGATACTTATTGTTTCAAAGGTACGATGGAGTGAGCACCTTTCTAAACTATCACAGAACAATTAAGTAAATTATAAATAATGACTTACTTAATTGTTCTGTGACAGTTGAAGAAATGGAGCTCCCTCCATTTTTTGTCTAGCAGTGGGATAGCATAGACTTATTATTCAATAATTAATATTAATAATTATTATAAATAAATATTGTATTGATCACACGAACGATTTCATCTCCTGGAGCAGCTGTAATCGCTATATTTTGGGACCCGAAATATATCTACATAATTGGAACACGTGTATAAATCATTTCATACTGAGCAGGTAATTATCAAATATCAGAACATAATGACTATTTTTCTATACCCAGAATATATAATTACATGTATACCTAATTATTTATCGATACCTCAAATAAAACCCTTTTTTTATTTCAGATACATTGCTTAAACGTACCAGTGAAGAACTATGTAATGACCCGAAATATAACAACATATTTGGACCAAGCAGATGCACATTCCTATATTTAAAACATTTCATATTTTGCTGGTAATTATTACTCATTACTAATTATTAATACATTTTCTTCCCAGAACATACAATTATCTACCTAATTAAATTATGTACCTAATGTAACCATTTTTTTTCAGATAAATTCTACCTAAACATAGTTACCGACTTGCATGTGAAGAATTATACAAGGAATCTTGGAACGAATGTAAAATAGTCCTGCCGTGCTATTCTGTAAATGGTAAATCATTTCGAAACTCATTTCACAAATCATCTCGAATGTCACACTCAGCGAATTGTATTTCAGAATACCAAATCCTATAGACAAATTTGTAGATAAATGTCAAAATACTCAACCGTTTTAGTTCCTCTCACTTTGATCATCACTCGGTGGCGCCAGTGTCGAATTCACTCCATTTCAGAATACGAAACTTTAATTTCACCATGATTTCACTGCGGATTCAGAAGTGATTTCGCAAATAAACTTTTCAGAATAGCAAGGCTGATCAAGTTGTACTAATAATTTAAATATTTTGTAACTGGTATACCTAAGATCGTGATTATTAATTGTAACTGTTGTAAGTATTACCTAATCTATTTTATTTAAATAAGCAATTATTTTAAGTGTTCTTTAATTTTTAAAATAACATAATGCCTTACTGTTCTGATTGCAAAGTATTTGTAGTAAATCGTCGATGGTCTGGTCATTTACGTAGCAATGTACATAAAAACAATAGCTCTACCTCTATTTATTAGGGTTCCGTAGCCAAATGGCAAAAAACGGAACCCTTATAGATTCGTCATGTCTGTCTGTCTGTCTGTCTGTCTGTCTGTCTGTCTGTCTGTCTGTCTGTCTGTCTGTCTGTCCGTCTGTCCGTCCGTATGTCACAGCCACTTTTTTCCGAAACTATAAGAGCTATACTGTTGATACTTTGTAAGTAGATGTATTCTGTGAACCGCATTAAGATTTTCATACAAAAATAGAAAAAAAGCAATAAATTTTGGGGGTCCCCATACTTAGAACTGAAACTCAAAATTTTTTTTTTCATCAAACCCATGCGTGTGGGGTATCTATGGATAGGTCTTCAAAAATGATACTGAGGTTTCTAATATCATTTTTTTCTAAACTGAATAGTTTGCGCGAGAGACACTTCCAAAGTGGTAAAATGTGTGTCCCCCCCCCTCTAACTTCTAAAATAAGAGAATGATAAAACTAAAAAAAATATATGATGTACATTACTATAAAAACTGCCAACGAAAATTGGTTTGAACGAGATCTGGTCAGTAGTTTTTTTTTAGTACGTCATAAATCGTAAACCGCATTTTACCTTTCAAGTTTGTACGGAACCCTCAGTGCGCAAGTCCGACTAGCACTTGCCCAGTTTTTTGATAATGTTGCAATTATTAATTCTTCTTTTAAAGAACGAATCATAAGTTACAAAATCATAGCAACTGGCGAACAAATAAATAATTTTCCTGAAATGTTTCTTAATAATATTAGTAAACAAGTTGAAACTCTAATAAACCGATCATTATTGAAACATACAGCTCTGAAAATAAATTTTGAACTTTTTTCTTTTTTTCTTATGTTTAAAAATGATCAAAAGGAAATGAAATCGTTCGCCACAAAAAACATTATTATTAATTTTAATTACGATTTTGATTCAATTTATAAAGCAACGGTTGATTTACTGTTAAAGAAAATTGAAGAGTTTCAGGAGAGAGATAGTGGTTGGACATTTTTGAGCAATTCCCATGTAGAAATAAATATTAATAAATATCAGCCTCTCGGTGGATCTAAATTTATAACTTTACCAAAATGTATAAAAAATAAAAAAGCTTGTTTGAATATTCGTAACAATGATGAGTATTGTTTTTTATGGTGCGTAGTGGCGGCTCTGTACCCTGCTAAACAACACCCCGACAGAGTTTCATTTTATCCCTACTTCCAGGATGTTTTGAATGTTGATGGTTTGACATTTCCGATAACATTTTCGGGTATAGCTATATTTGAGAAAAATAATCCGTTTTTGAATATTTACGTGTATGGTTTAAAAAATAATAAGACTATCGTTGGACCTTTGTTTTCAACATCGAATCAAAAATCTAAGAGTATCCATCTATTGTTCTTAGAAAATAATACTAATACCCATTATTGTCTTATCAATGATTTACCTCGTCTAGTCAGAAATCAGATAACTAAACATCATGGTAAACTGTACTTCTGCGAAACGTGCTTATTGTTTTTTCCGACGCGCACTCAAATTGAATCACACATGTGTGGAGGGATTGCCACGGTATTACCAGAAGAAGGAACATTTTTAAAATTCAAAAATTATGATAGAAAACAAAACATTCCTTACGTCATATATGCTGATTTCGAAACGATACTCGAACCGATTTCCGGCGATAATTTCAACACCACTAACACGTCATACTCACATCGTCACGTACCGGCCGCGTTCGCCTATAATGTAGTGTCATCATTTAACGATATGGTTGGCGGCTATAGAAGTTATCGCGGAAAAGATTGTGTTTCAAAATTTATACATTTACTGATTGAAGATGCTAAAGCAATACACAGAATTCTAACTAAAAGCGAGCCTATGATATTCACAGAAATAGATGCTCTTGATTTCAAACGCGCTATTAAGTGCTACCTTTGTGAAAATTTACTGTTGACAGATCGAGTAAGGGATCACTGTCATATTACAGGCCGGTACCGAGGTGCAGCACATCGACACTGCAACCTACAACACAAAGTACCAAAATTCATCCCAATATTTTTTCATAACTTATCCGGATACGATTGTCATTTATTTATTAAAAAGTTAGGCGAAATTCCAGGACAAATTAAAATAATACCCAAGACTAAGGAAAAATATATATCGTTTACAAAGTTTATTCCTATTGCTGATAATGAGTTTATACAAATAAGGTTTTTAGATTCTTTCAACTTTCTAGGAACTAGTTTAGACAAACTTGCTAAAACTTTGCAAGTAGACGATTTTGTTAACCTTAAATCAATTTTTTCTGATGAAACACAATTTAGTTTGCTAATTCGTAAAGGTGTGTACCCCTATGACTATATGAAAGATTGGAAATGTTACGAACAAAAGTCATTACCATCGAAATATTATTTCCATAATTCTTTGACGAACGAAGGTATAAGCGATGAAGATTATAATCATGCTCAGAATGTATGGGCTGAATTCAATATTACTGACCTAGGCGAGTATACAGATCTATACTTAAAAACTGACGTGCTTTTGTTGACAGACATATTTCAAAATTTTCGGAAAACATGTAAACAATATTACAAACTCGATCCTGCCTTTTACATAACTGCACCCAGTTTATCGTTCGATGCAATGTTGCTAAAAACAGGTGTTCAGTTAGAACTGATTTCGGATCTAGCTATCATCAGAATGATTCAAAGCGGTATACGAGGTGGCTTGTGCATGTGTTCCCATCGGTATGCAAAAGCAAATCACAAATACATGCCAGAACATGATGCATCACAGCCTCAGAGTTTTATAGTATATCTAGACTGTAATAACCTATACGGCTTCAGCATGTGTCAGTATTTACCATATTCTAGTTTTAGATTTCTTGATGAAATTGAATTAACTAATTTTCGTGTAGAAAATATCGAGAATAACTCTGAGTGGGGCTTTATATTAGAAGTCGATCTTTTTTATCCTGAACATTTACACAAACACCACAATGATTTACCATTTTGTCCTGAGAAATGTATACCTCCAGGAGGTAAAACGAAGAAACTAGTTGCAAATTTGCATAATAAGTACAACTACGTAATACATTACGTTCATTTAAAAAAATGTTTAGAACATGGTTTAATATTACATAAAGTTCATAAAGCTATTACTTTTAGACAAAGTCCCTATTTAAAACAGTACATAGAATTAAACACTCGATTAAGACAAAAGGCAAAAAGTTCTTTCGAACAAGACTTTTTTAAGTTGTTAAACAACAGTGTTTTTGGCAAGACATTAGAAAATACTGAAAATAGAGTAACCGTTCATTTAGTTAATCAATGGTGTGATCAATCTAATCGAACTAAGAAATTTATATCCTCCGAGAGACTTGTAGCCAACCCCTATTTTCATAGCGCTTCTATTCTAACTGAAAACTTAGTTGCAATACAAATGAAACCTGACCAAATTATTTTAGATAAACCTATTTATATTGGATTCACTGTATTAGAACTTTCTAAGACACACATGTATGACTTTCATTATAATATTGTTAAACCTTTTTATGAAGATCGAGTGCAGCTGTGTTATACAGATACCGATTCGTTTGTTTATAAAATATTCACGTTTGATTTTTACCATGACTTGAAGTGTAATTTTTTGCAATATTTCGACACCAGTAACTATGATGATAAAAATGATTTTAACATACCGATTATGAACAATATAATGATAAATATAATTCATAGTTTTAAAAACCTAAGTTATTGTAAAAATATAAATAAAATGTGAATGACTATGACTACTTGTTTAATTTATGATTTAAGACATCGGCTGCGCTACGGAAAAACAAAGTAATTGCAGTCAAGCAAAATTATCAGGAGGAGCAAAAAACCGAAAATCACAAATTTAAAACGTACTGGCGACAACTTCAGTACTTTTATTATTTCATAATTTGTAAAATAATTAGCTCTATCTGTTTCAAAGCAATTTTTTGAGTAATTATTGGTAACTTTCCTTTAAATTGAAAAAAATATTTTTTTATAGACATAAAATTAATATTAAATAAAAAGAACAATTCAGTAAGAAAGTAACTACAATCACTTTCTTTTTTAAATAATTTTAAAAGAGATGGACAAGTTAAGTTTTAGTTTTAATAACAAAGCAAATGCATTTAATGGTTTTTAACAAAGACAATGAAGCCATTTAAAAATTAATATGTCTACTATAAGATTTGTTGGCTTTTGCTTTTTATGAATCACATAATTTGTAAGAATTGTAAAAACTAGTTCATCTTAGGATTTATTAAGATATTAAGTGTCACTCAAGGAATAGGGCATGTATATAACGGTTACCTAAAATAAATTCAAAAATCATTGATATAAGTTGTAATCATTTAATGAAGTTTTAAATAAAACAAAAAATAAGATACAAAGTACATATTAATCAAAACAAAAAAATAAATAGGTGTTACATAATAATTAAACAAATAATTGCTTGAAAACTTTACTATCATAAGCGTCCATAATAGTTCTCGAATGTAAACTGACAAGAATCATAGCCTCGGCAAACTTACCCTGGTCACCAGGGAGAGTGGGAACGCCGAGAGATGTCGTGCGGTGTTCCGCAGGGATCGGTACTAGGGCCGCCCTTGTGGAACATCGGATACGACTACGTGCTGCGCGGCGACCTTCCTGACGGGGTCAGCGTGGTCTGCTACGCAGACGACACGCTGGTCCTGGCGCGGGGAGAGTCGTACCAGGCGGCGGTCGAACTAGCGACACGCGGGGTTGCGACAGTCGTGGGCAGGATCCAGGAGTTGGGACTCGAGGTGGCATTGCACAAGTCCGAGGCCATGTGCTTTCACGGCCCTCGGAACGCGCCACCACCGGATTCCCAACTAACGGTAGGAGGAGTCCACATCGGCATCGGGTCGACGATGAAGTACCTGGGACTCGTTCTCGACAGCCAGCAACTAAATCGGACTGGGGCTGCCCTCGGGCGGCTCCTGCCCAGCCTGGGGGGTCCAGACGCCTCCTGCCGGAGGCTCTACGCAGGAATCGTTCGGTCCATGGCCCTTTATGGTTCACCGGTATGGGCGCTGGCGCTGCGGAAGCAGCCGGCGGCCCGGCTGAACGCATGCCAGAGGGTCATGGCCATACGGATGGTGCGAGGATACCGGACGATTTCCCGCGAAGCGGCGAGCCTCCTTGCTGATCAGACACCATGGGATCTGGAGGCAACAGTCCTTGCACACATGCACGATCTGCGCATGGAGATGCAACGCCGGGGTGAAACTCCGCTGCCGCAACAAATCGCAGCATGGCGGACAGAGCTCCGGCGGGTTCTCATGGAGAAATGGTGACAACGACTGTCGCGACCCAGTGCTGGGCACGCCACAATTATGGCGGTAAGTCCCCTCTTTGAGGCGTGGTTGGAAAGACCTCACGGCGTCCTCACCTTCCGCATGACGCAGGTTCTCACCGAACACGGTAAGTTCAGGAAGTTCCTGCACCGGATTCATGCGGAAGCGACGTCCGGGTGTCGCCACTGTGTGGACCGCCCGGAGGACACGGTGGAGCACACGGTGGAGGTGTGCCCCGCTTGGGCATAGCAACGCCGTGTCCTCGCGGGGGCGATTGGCGGCGGCGATCTCTCGCGCCGGGCCTTGGTACAGGCCATGGTCCGGAGCAAAGAGGAGTGGCAGGCGGTCGCCTCCTTCTGCGAAGCAGTAATGCTAGCAAAGAAGGCGGCCGATCGCGGCGAGCAATAGGTGGCTCGCCGTCCGATCGTCCGGTAACCGTCCGGACCGAGCCCAAGTCGTCGACGGCGCGTATTGTTCCACGCGCGCCTCAGGGAGATGTCAGCAAATCGTAGGGGTCTAACAGGGTCGAAGCCTACTGGGGCCACGGGTAGTGTGAAAGTGAAACCCGGGGCCCTGGGACGAAGGCAAAGAAGGAACAGGAGTGAGTTTTTAGTCACTAAAAGTCTGACACTATTTTTCGCACCGCCCAAGAGCGAGATTTGTCATGAGATGATTTTCCCACCTAAAAAAAAAGCCTTGGCAAACTTATGACACGAAGTTGTAACTGACAACTTGACAAGTTTAATTGTGGGAAAAGTAACATTTGAAAGGTGCGTTCAGAAATGTGATAAAACCGAGTATTGTCAAATAATTTAGACATTTGAAATTTTGAAATAAACGACAGCATATTAAAAACCAAGTAAATGGGATATAGTAATAGCTTGAATTGATTTACAATAAAGAAACAAAGCAACTGTTATTCAGTTGCTTTGTTTTACATTTGTCATTTTACTTGCAACAAATTTACCATTTTGGCCATTTTTAACAATTCAAAAACAAAGTAAAGTTGTTTGATTTTCTTATAGCTAGATAAAGGGGCTAAAAAAGAAATTTATATCAAACGAAAAGCCAATTAAATCATTTCACAACGTAAAAACAATGTAATCGACTGCAATTACTTTGTTTTTGCTTAGACATTGTGGTTTACTTTGTTTTACCGTAGATATGTTGGACAAGTACCTGCAGTTACTTTATTTTACAAACTTTTATCTCGAAAAATAAAGCCTTTTCGATGATTCTGTGAATGTAGCAGTGTCCGTTATAGGCAAAATGTTCCAAATATGTAAAAAAACTGATTTTGAAAAATACGTTAGTTGCTTTGTTTTTCCGTAGCACAGCCGACATCATCCTCCTTTTTTGTAGTTGGTTAAATAAAATGAAACCCGACCAAGATTCAAGTTGCAACATGAACTGCACGTTGAAACTTGAATCGTTCGTTTTTCAGAGGCAAAATGTATTTTGTACTTATTACAATAAGACTGATTATACAAATTTTGAAGAGCCATGTTTGCGTCAATTGCATAACGCTGATCATACAAAATACCTATTACAAACACGTAACAGTGCATTACCCTCAGAAAAGCTTAGTTAACATTTTAATCTAAATTGGGAATCGTTGCGATGGTATTTTTTTTTTTTTGTCATTTACGAAATAAAACTCACCTTGAGTACTTGTACGAAGCACACAACGTATTGCTTATCGCGAGCATGTCATTGGTAAGTTTCTCAATTTATTTTTATTTTGTTTAGTAACTAGCGATAGAGTTTTCAGCAATTTTGCTCAAAGCTATTAGTGAATCTGCTATGAATGTTGTAACCCGTTGACAATTCGTTTATGCAGCACTATATCAACGTCTACGGTTTAGTTTAAACTTAATGAGCGTCTATTTTTGTTCCAGAATACAGAATCAGAGATTATGTTTAGCCAGTACGCTCAAAATCCTTATGAAGGATTCTCCGAAACGCTTCACAACGAACCCGAGCACAGCAAACATGTGACGAAAGAAAAAAAGTCAAAACAGCGATGCAGGGAAAAGTCGAAGAAGCACAATCCAACTAAATCTTTTGTGATGAGCCGATTACAGCGACGAGGCATGAAATTAATAAAAATATCAGTCGTAGATCTAACCAATAACAATTCGCAAACCAGTGACACAGACAGTGACAGTGAGAACGTTATTATAAGTGCTCAATACATTGTTAAAGACGCTATCGACAATGTTATGGACGAAACTGAATCTTTAGTTAAAAAAATATCTAAATCTTTAATAGATAGTGATTTTTAATATATATCTGTTTGCGTAAGAAGTTGATTAGGCAAATATTTAGTACTTATTATGTTGTTTTATTTAATTTTAAAGTAGAGTGTTTTATTTGAAGAAGTGTTGGGTGTTTAACAAAATAAAAGCAGTTTTACTATACAAATGTTTTTTTTTATTTATAAAACCAATAACCATATAAGTAGGTACACATTTATAACTCTAAATACTTTCTTATACATAACACATTTTTAAGAGCACAATGCTTTAAATGTTTTATACAATTTAAATTAATTCTTCCTTCACAGTATTTTTTATGTAAAACAGTAAAATATAGAAATTAGGACATCCTTCGGTACCAAGGTCTGATACATTACAGTTCTCACAAAGTTCCTCTATCCACTTTACTTTCTCCAAACCATTAACAACGATTTCCTTATTTTCTAGATAGGGAACGATTACACGATGAAATTCTTTATAGTCGATATACCCTTCGTTCCAATAAATGCCTCTGTTTCTTTCCAGCCATTTAACTTGCCTCTTTTCGTCACTTGTTAAGTATTTAAACAAGTATGGTGGTTTTATTAAAAATGTTTGCGTATAATCACGGGTAGCAAAAGCTAACTCTTTTATTATAAAATTATTGTACAGATCTTTAAACCAACATCTAATATGACAGTATTCGGATTCATGATATTTTCCTGACTGTATTACTTAAAGGTTTATATTCAATAATACAGTCATTCAATATAAGACAATACGCAGAAGTTTGATCGGGTATTTCTGAATCACTCTCGATTTCCACTCTTACGTCTACAACAGGGCCTGTCTTTACATTATCAGCTTGTCTAGAGCAATCGATGACAAATAGTGGCGCCAAATCTTTAAATTGTTTTTCACTTAATAAGGGCTCCGGTCGACGCCCGTAATAAGACTGTTGAAATCTGACGTATTGCTCGTATAATAAAGCGATTCTGTTATTCGCGAAACTCACATTTAGGTTTTCATACGGAAAGTAAGTAGAGTTGAGGTACACTTTTACATCACGAACATGACAATGATCGAACTGAGACATATCAGAACTGCTATTGTTTTTTCTATTTGTCTGTAGTCCCATAATAATGTATCTTGGTTTCTCTATTTGCGAGGATGTTTTGATTGACCAGGTATGTTTTGTAGTTTTAGGTAAAGCAGGATATTCGTACAGATCCCAATTTCTGAATATCATCTGGAGTGGTCGATCTTTTTCTAATAGTTTCAGCAAACTTATTTTTTCCTTGTCAGACACTTTAACGTGCGGCACGCGCCAAATGATTTTATTTATCTGTACGTCTTCTACAATTTCACCAGTGTTAAGTTTTACAGCATTCAGGTTAGTGTTACTTCGTAGCAATATCAGTTCGTGCCTACAATTTATCACGACTTTCTTGAAATCCTCTGCGAAACCGATAATATTACAGAGTGGTATAGAAGCAGAAAAATTACCTCCGTTAATGTTTTTTGTACCATCTATATTCCAGCCCCATGAATTCGATGTCTTTGATTCGTTCTCATTCATTGATATTAATGATTTCATGGTGGTAGTTACGCCAGCATTTTTTATTCTATCAATTTCTACTCCATTTAACTCGTACCTTATGTCTTGAAACAAGTAGAGTAAAGCATTATTCGTGAAATGAACACTAGTGGCTTTATCTTTCATATCCTTTTTGCTAACGATAACGGATCCTTCCAAATACAAGGTACTCGCTGATGGGAGAATGTACAAGTCCTGTTGATTAATAGGTATGCGAATTTCGTCGTTTCTATTAAAACTAGTTACATAGGGCTTGTAAGAATGAAATTCAATTCCTTCAACCGTATTATCATAAGTTGGAGCGGATAAAACGTCTAAGATATTCATTTTAGTAAACCAATCACTTTGAGAAATGTCTTGTTGTCTTTAGTTAATTTTATTTTCTTCTTACAGCGAGCTCTTAATGGGGTGGATGCTTGAGCGGGACTGATATTTTGAATTTGTTGATGCACATATTTATTGTAGTCAATCATTTTTTGATTCTAAGATGCAAATACAGCTGCACTTCTTCACCGCGTAAATTTATTAAGCGGTTATTTATATCTATCAATCGGATATGTATGCAGCTTATGTTGTTTTGGTTGACTGGAAAGTATATTGCGTTTTTTGGAATTTCTATAATTCTATAGCCAGGAGGTACGTTAAGCGCGAATTCGTGAATTATGTGACTCGGTTTTCCGTTTGTGTACGAGCCGCTTACGATATCACATTCGATCCTGATCACTGTCGTAGGTAAAATGTTGACTGGAAACTGTGACACATGCCATTTATTTGGTTCCAAGATCTGCTTATCAAAACCTAATAAATTTCTGATAGTATCCTCTTTACTAAAATTTATGTTTTTTGTACAGAATACAGTAGTTTTTAATGTATTGTTATTGCACTGCAGTTTGATTGACGCATCTTTAATGTTAGATTTTAAGTAGTCATTAATATCTTGCAATTCGTAGGTGCCTTCAGGTATTTCAATAACTTCGTTAGAGCCATAATAGAATTTGTTATTTGTTTTGTCGATGTTTGGAATAGAATTAAATGTTGAAAAATGCAATAAGGCACACTCATACTGTTCATTTAGTTGCAATGTGTTAGGATAGTACGTAGATAAAGTTGACGAGTTTCCAGTTATTGACAATGTGAATGACATCTTGCAAATGATAGAAATAAAAGAAAATTATAATTTTTATACGTTTTTATTCCAAAAAGTCCTTAGATATTCTAAACATAAGTGACCACAGTTTTCTGTGTTAAATTTCTGATATCTAGTATAATTATAAAAAATATTACATTTCTTAAAATATCGCATTAATTCCAATGGAGGTTTCAAATCCCCAAAGCTATCAAAATATTCACAATACTTGTTAACTTTAACATAAGCTACCCAATGTGTTCCAACATTCTTATAATTATCCAAGTTAACGACACCACATTCAATCCGTTTTGGCATCCTTGGTAATTGATCTTTCATGTAGACTCCTCGAAAGTAGGGGATGTTACGTGCATACTTTTGAATATCTACATTAGTTAGAGGACGATTAGGTAGCTTATTTCTTAGTTTTTTGAAGATTTTATAAATAAACCTTTACCATTTTTATGTGACTTAATGTATAAGCCCTTGCCTAACTTTAAAGACTCCATGGCCTTATTGTGTCTTACTGTTTCTTGCAAATTTTGCTGACTAGTTTTGTAATCGTTTACAGTTTTTGCAATACCCGCCGCACCACCAGCTAAAGTACCTAAAGCCGATAAACCCGCAAAAATTGGGATTAAAGGTAGAATTCCTCCAGTTTTTGGCAATGGTATCACACGCGGTACTCGAATTTTTGAAATTTTTGGAAATATTTTTTTTGCCGCTGCGTAAGCAACGTTGATTAATGTTTTGTTATCCTTTGGGTTCAGTTTCTTGATCGTTGAACTTATTTTTGACACGAAACTCTTAAACGTTTTGACGCCGGCACCAGATTTTAATTTAGCTTTCATAACTTTGCTCACTATCCATGAACTCAGTTTTTCACCTTTTCTGGCATCTTTCGACTTAAGTCTTTGTTTAGCCATATTTAATAGTTGTAAATCGGCTTTGTGGCGATTGGGTAAGTCTGTATGGTTTGCATAGGCAATGTCGTGATGCATACAAGCTTCGTGTAGCTTATTCACACCGCGATCACCTCGTTGTAATCGTTTCTGGAGTTTGGTTCCTGGCCCGCAATAATTGTAACCAGGCAAATGAAGTTCGAACGGCAGATTATTAATTAATGAATTAACTAGTTCACCTCCTTGCATTGTCCGAATTGCAATGATGAAAATAGTGCAAAAATAATGTTTATATTAATATTATTTTAACCCACAATTGCATTTTTGTCTATCCAACTGTTTTCTGAACTGTTTAGACCCAACCATTTTACGAACATTTTTGATCCTTTTCTTTTTAAAACTCTTTCTATCAAATAAAGACCAGGATAGTTAGATTTTTGAAGTTCTTGCTCGTAAAAAGTTCCCAATATAGCTTGCTTTCGCTGATCTTCTAAATGATATGTAACAGGTATGGTAAAATTAATCTTTTTTATGGTAAATATTTCAGTTGACCAATTAGGTGTATAACCTTTCTCAAACTGGTGTTTGTATTTACTGATCCGAACGAAATCACCCACTTTGAACTTAGGTTTTCTACAAATAGGAACATGTTTAAATGATTTTTTTATATTTTCTTCTATAACTGATACATTAGCTTTATTCACTTCGATTGGTTTAACTCTAATTGTTCGATGTTTTGTGTTGTTATATGTCTTTAATATATCTTGTAACGGTAAATCTAACCATTTATAGTTTCCATTCAGACTAAAACATTTATATAATTTATTTTTAATAGTTTTAATGAGTCGCTCTACAATCGAAGCTTTTTTGGTAGAATATGATGAGTAATGGTTAATATTGTATGACTTCATAAGCATCTGAAATGAGTTGTTATAAAACTCTGTTCCCATATCCGTTTGTAAATTATCAGGTTTGCGTTTGCTGTTTATCAATATTTTTTTGAATGCTCGAGTAACATCGAGTTTATTTTTTGTTTTTAATGGCTCTGTCCAAGCCAATTTGAGAAGCAGTCAATCACCACTAAAATGTAATTATAACCTTTATTATATTTCTTTAGGTTTTGCATGTCCATCAGATCAGCTTGCCACAAGTCATCGACTCCCTTTAGAATGACAGGACGTCTAAGGAAATTTCTTCGTGCTGCTTTGTGTATTTCATTAACAATTTGCTGTTTTGTCATTACTGAGTTTTTTGAAGTAATTTGTCGACCTCTTCTTTAGTATAAAACTTATCTTGCAAATGACTTATAATTGCAGGTATTTTGGCTTTTAAAGTAACTTGAACTGTTTCCCGTGCATCTATAATACTTTGTGAACGCAATGTACCAATAAGTGTATTAAATTCTTTTATCATATTAGCACTCATTCGATCTACATAATCCTTGTTCACTGCATCACCAGCTTCTACTGGATTTTTTATTCCTCTCAGTCTCGATGTTTTTAAATCAAAATCTCCGTTTTCTGATTTTAATAAGGTATTTTCATTAATCTCAAATAACTCTGATAATCGCATTCTTTTATGAATATGATGTCCGAATTTATCTACGTTCATGTTTAAGGTGTATTGTGTTGTGAGGTTTATGATAAAATGAACACACGTTTTAAAATATGTAGGTATTTTATTTATTTATAATTTTACTTTCACGTAATTCTTCAATGATAGATATAATTTCATTATCTAATCCTGTGTTACCAGCATCTCGAGATGCAATTAATAATTTTAATCTATCCACCAGTTCATTTGGATCGTTCCAATATACAAAATCAACCTTTTTCTTCCACATTTTTGTTAAGGGTAGTCCTTTTCCCTTCGATTGAGGGGTCTGAATAGTACTTTGTAGTTTGAAAATAGGCTTAATAACTTGCATATACTTTTGACCTTTATACTTTTTATTGGTTTATCCGGCTCATAGTCTCGTCGATGTGCATTTGTATCAAGTAGCATTGACTTATAATGCTGCATGTCACTCTCTGTAACCATGTTTAAATCTACGGTCTTCTTCAATAACAACTGTTTCAAACCAGACGTATTTCGGTATTTGCGTCCAGCTACAGTGATATATTCATCGCCGATCGTTATACGAGCAGAACCTAACATCAATTTCCCGTTCTCTATTCTGACACCGAATGGAATATCTGACAGTGCTTCTGAGGATACAGACCAGGATGACGTGTCACGACCTGGGTTGTTTTCAACTAATGATTTATATGAAGAGTCACTTTCGATATCAGATTCATATTCATCTGAATTGTCTTTTTTATCATTGGCTTCTTGATTCTGCAAAGTTTTATCAATAAACGGAAGTTCTTCATTTTTTGTAGGACACAGTGAAGAAGTCTGCTTACTGGCTTTAGCAATCTGGTTGAGTGGTCCTGTTACAGGCTTGAAAACTGATTCCAGTGTTTGCTGATTGTTAATGTCAACATCTCTCATTTTACGTACTTTTTTCTTAACAGCTTCGGCTGCAACTACTATTTGTCTTTTTAACGATTTTTCCATTGCAGAAAAACAAGCCGATAGTGATTGATTAAGCGATGATTGAAGAATAATAATATCACGAAGGTAACGGACTTAAATAACTATATTCTTAATCAAAGACTACAAAGGTATCAAATTTGTTTCTGTAACATCCCTTATTTTTTAAACAATCTTTATTAATTACTACATAATTGAAGGGCTCATTCCATATTTTTGAACACATTTCACGAAATTCAATCCACGTCATATCAGTGTTGACATGTTCTTCATAAATATGACGTAAATTAATATCATCTTGTTTAAAAATTATGATTAAGTTCGCGTTGTCTCTTACTAACTGCTTAGGGATTTTACTATAAGTTTGATTTAGATAAAAACAATTGATGAACTTATGTCTTCCCATTGCGAAATAATCACGCATGCTATCTTGATTTTCGCAAGCAACATCATCAAATATTATCACAGAGTTAGGTTTCGCGTCTTGAACTCTTAGCACTTCCTCATTTCCATGATATTTCTGAAGTGAAATACCTGGTACTCGTTGTAAAACTTTTTCTAAAAAAATGTATTTGGGTTGGTACAGAGTTTTCGAATAAACATAAACATTTTTAAATCTTAATCCATTTTCGTGTATGAGAAGACCAATCAATAAATTGGTTTTTCCACAATTGGATGGTCCGCAAATGATACATCGAACTGAGTCAGGTAACAATTCTCCGTGACGAAAACTAGTCTTACAAACATCCTCGCAGATTGTTGTAACATGTAGTGATTGTGGTTGCTTTACAAACTTCATGATTACACTTGGAAACCAACTGATTGCTAATGAGTAAATGTATCTGATACATTAATATTTATAAACTGAAATAGTACTCTATCTTTTCCGCGATAGTGCGATCGTTTGAACAATGACAAACTCGCAAGATCATTGATTAAGTGGTTTGGAAGCGATCGTACAATATTCGGTATTCTACGCGAGTTTTGTAGCAATGAGAACTCGCCCTAGCTACTGGCGGCCAGTGGTATAACTTGCAAGATCTCGAAGAGAGTACAGTAATTTGCTCTACCGTCGAGTCAATCGTTTATTATTGGGCATTCTATGCCACTGTCGTGTAGCGAGGCGCACTAGCCGAGCTACTTGCCGACAGTGGCATAGAATGCCCAATAATACCCTACTGCAGGCTTCTCTTATCGCTTCGGTTGTTGCACGAAACCACTGAACAACACGGCATTTTAAATTTGTTTACGATCACGTATCGCGAATCTCACAAGTTTATAACTGACGGCCGTTTGCTCGACTATGCTGTTTTTGTGCAAGTCGCGCGGACATGCACACGCCCCCTTGCCACTTCTCCTGTTTTTTATATTTCTATGCCAACGACGTTTACGAGCGACAAACTTAATTGTATGTAAAACGAGTTTAAGCGACAAATAGATGTGCTACATTATATTATAGAATACCAGCAGTCCCAGCAGACGTCCTGCCCGAAAGCTGGCTTTTCGTCAGACAAAAAATTGAGAACCCGGTTACAGCACTACCGGGTTCAATTTTATTTTCAAACCATTTTGGGGATAGAAGTAAGAATCGTGTGACTCCAAAACAGAATGTGTATATTTCCACCATGCACCTCCTTTTATACTAGTTTACAATATTACGGACTAAAACTTAACCAATAGTAACTTAGTATCTACAAAACAATGAGCGCGGTTCGGGCGCGCGATGCTTTTGTTGGGGCAGCTGGGGTAGCAGGTACCAAGGCTCAACAATGAGCGCGTAGCGTGGGAATGCTTTTGGGTCGAGCAGCTGTGGAATCAGGTAGGCTCACACGTGGGTTGACTGCGTGCTTCCAGCGTGGTAACAGTGATGTGCTGTAGGGTGGCTACAGTACTCCCCCTCAAGCGAAGCGTACCGGCAGTTTGACGACACGACCCGAACGTGTTTTTCTGTTGTTAGCGGGCTGTGACGTCATGCTTGTATGTGGTACTTGGGTTTCCTTGGTGCTTGTTGTTAGCGGGCTGTGACGTCATGCTTGTATGTGGTACTTGGGTTTCCTTGGTGCTTCTTGATGCGTGCCAGGCCAGTGGTAGGATGGTTCCAGTGGGTCGGAACCGAATGCCGCATAGTTCTCGGTGAGTCGGAACTGTCTGCGGTGATGCCCCAGTGAGTCGGGGTGTTGCTATCCCAGTGAGTCGGGATGATGCTGCAGGCTCCGGTGAGTCGGAGTAGTGCTGCTGGCTCCAGTGAGTCGGAGCGGTGCTGTGCAACGTAGTGGCTTGACTGCTGGCGTCGACCAGGAGAGGTTCTTCGTAGCTCTTCATGTGACTGGCCGAAGGTGCAGTGTGCTTCGCCAAGGTCGCTGATGAGGCTGAGGGTGATGACCAGGTATGATGAGGTAGGCATGCTGGTGGTCAGGATACCCTTTATAGCCGTGGGTGCTGGCTGTATGGCTCGCTGCTCGAAAGCTTGAGAAGTGATGATGACGTCACGAAGTAGTAGCTGCACGAAGGCTGCGCTGACGTTCATTGTCGAGGGTCACCATTTTGCTATCTCTAGCGAGAGTTTTCGGAGTTCGCTAACGAGATACTGAGTAGTAACTACCTGTGGTGCTGGTGTGGGCGGTGCAGGTGACTGCACGGCTGCGACTTTGGCTGCTGCTGTCTGCTCCATTATCTTGTCGGCGTGAAGTGTACAGCGCGATGTCGAATGTCTGGAACGATATCCGTGTATGTTTTGCCTCTTGAAATTTCAGTTGGTGAGACCCGCTTGTGGGAGGCCAACTGAAATGTGCAATCACGGTGTACCGTTATAACGACGGAATAGCGTTATAAAAACGGAATAACGGATAGAAGTAAGAATCGTGTGACCCCAAAACAGAATGTGTATATTTCCACCATGCACCTCCTTTTATACTAGTTTACAATATTACGGACTAAAACTTAACCAATAGTAACTTAGTATCTACAAAACAATGAGCGCGGTTCGGGCGCGCGATGCTTTTGTTGGGGCAGCTGGGGTAGCAGGTACCAAGGCTCAACAATGAGCGCGTAGCGTGGGAATGCTTTTGGGTCGAGCAGCTGTGGAATCAGGTAGGCTCACACGTGGGTTGACTGCGTGCTTCCAGCGTGGTAACAGTGATGTGCTGTAGGGTGGCTACACCATCACTGAAATATACATGTAATCTGTACCTATAATTCAGGTATTTTATACAATACCTAGGCAATTTATACAATTCCTAGGGATTGTATAGAGTAACTGGTAATGTGTAAAATAAATAGATTTTGGTATATATTTATCAATGACCGACCTACCTATAAAATGACAGTTATAATATGAAACGTGTTCTATTTCTTAAAATCAATGTGTGTAAAAGACGAGAGCAGGAAAGGAATTGACGTAATTTTAAGGCACCCCAACACGGATAGGTTATTTTAGGTGGTTTTAGATTTTTTGGTTGGTTTTTACTTTTTAGGTTAGGTAAAAAGTGTAAGTCTCCCACCTTACTTTGAACCCCGCGGACAAAAATAGGACCTAATAAAATCAACGTGATTTTTTTTTCTGACTGTATGTAGCATAATGCTTACAAGTACTCAGATCCTATTTCTGTCTCCGCTCCCACCTTAGCCTTATAACCTAACTTTTCCTTGTCGAGGTTTCTCAAAATTATGTAACCTCCTTCCCTCCTCCCGTCTTTTACACACATTACCGATGTGATGTAGGCAAAGTTAATGTATATTATTTATTTTATAAACAATATTTCATACATTAACTTCGCGATATAGGTATTCTATACCATTACCTAGGCAATGAGGCAATTTTTCGAATTCGGTATAGAATACCGAATGCGCAACCAGGAATGTGTGACGGGAGTAATACAGATTGCCAGTAACATACACACAAAAAATTTACCCAGTTTACTAAGGACAACATTCACTATGTTTGTGAATTTCGTTCAATATCTCATATAAACAAATATTAATAAATTCCAAATCGATTGCGATATTTGTTTGAATAAAGGGTCGATTGTGTTTACGTAGAGTCAATCTCTAGCCTAGACCTCCCCCGCGCACGTCATCGCCTCGCACCTAACACGGGTGGGGCCGGATCTGGTGGACGGCCAGTTCCGTTTTCGCAGGAGGCGCTCCACGGTGGACGCCATCATGCGCGTGCGAGCTCTCACGACGGGGGATGCGGTGGCCCAGAGCAGGTGTGTCGTGGCGGTGTCTCTGGACATCGCCAACGCCTTCAACTCCCTGCCTTGGAGTAGGATTAGGAGGGCACTCCGGTATCACCGGACGCCCGACTACCTCTGTCGTGTGGTCGAGGCGTACCTGTCGGACAGGTACATCATCTACCCTGGTCACCAGGGAGAGTGGGAACGTCGAGAGATGTCGTGCGGTGTTCCGCAGGGATCGGTACTAGGGCCGCCCTTGTGGAACATCGGATACGACTACGTGCTGCGCGGCGACCATGGTCAGCGTAGTCTGCTACGCAGACGACACGCTGGTCCTGGCGCGGGGAGTCGTACCAGGCGGCGGTCGAGCTAGCGACACGCGGGGTTGCGACAGTCGTGGGCAAGATCCAGGAGTTGGGACTCGAGGTGGCATTGCACAAGTCCGAGGCCATGTGCTTTCACGGCCCTCGGAACGCGTCACCACGAGGTTCCCAACTAACGGTAGGAGGTGTCCACATCGGCGTCGGGTCGACGATGAAGTACCTGGGACTCGTCCTCGACAGCCGATGGGATTTCGAGGAGCATTTCCGACGTCTGACTCCCAAATTAAATTGGACTGGGGCTGCCCTCGGGCGGCTCCTGCCCAACCTGGGGGGTCCAGACCTCTCCTGCCGGAGGCTCAACGCGGGAATCGTTCGGTCCATGGCCCTTTATGGCGCACCGGTATGGGCGCCGACGCTGCGGAAGCAGCCGGCGGCCCGGCTGAACGCATGCCAGAGGGTCATGGCCATACGGATGGTGCGAGGATACCGGACGGTTTCCCGCGAAGCGGCGAGCCTCCTTGCTGGCCAGCCACCATGGGATCTGGAGGCAACAGTTCTTGCACACATGCACGATCTGCGCATGGAGATGCAACGCCGGGGCGAAACTCTGCTGCCGCGACAAGTCGCAGCATGGCGGACAGAGTTCCGGCGGGTTCTCATGGAGAAATGGCGACAGCGACTGTCGCAACCCAGTGCTGGGCATGCCACAATTATGGCGGTAAGTCCCCTCTTTGAGGCATGGTTGGAAAAACCTCACGGCGTCCTCACCTTCCGCATGACGCAGGTTCTCACCGAACACGGTAAGTTCCTGCACCGGATTCGTGCGGAAGCGACGCCCGGGTGTCGCCACTGTTTGGACCGCCCGGAGGACACGGTGGAGGTGTGCCCCGCTTGGGCAAAACAACGCCGTGTCCTCGTGGGGGCGATCGGCGGCGGCGATCTCTCGCGCCGGGCCTTGGTACAGGCCATGGTCCGGAGCGAGGAAGAGTGGCAGGCAGTCGCCTCCTTCTGCGAAGCAGTAATGCTAGCAAAGGAGGCGGCCGATCGCGTGAGGCAACGGTCCTCACGCCCCAACCGCCGCCGGGATTCCGATCCCGATTTCCGGCCACCGTAGGCGCGGCGCGGGCTTGCGGACGGCGAGCAATGGGTAGCCCGCCGTCCGACCGTCCGGACCGAGCCCAAGTTGTCGACGGCGCCGGCGCGTATTGTTCCACGCGCGCCTCAGGGAGATGTCAGCAAATCGTAGGGGCCCAGCAGGGTCGAAGCCTACTGGGGCCATGGGTAGTGTGAAAACGAAACCCGGGGCCCTGGGACGAAGGCAACGAAGGAACAGGAGTGGGTTTTTAGTCAGTAAAAGTCTGACACTATCTCCTGCTCCACCCAAGAGCGGGATTTGTCATTAGATGATTTTCCCACCTAGTATGCCCTATCATACAACACCCGTAGAACAAAAGTATTCCAGCACAAAAAAACCTTTCTCCTTTTTTCTTTATTTCTATATCAAGTTTCCAGTTTCTTTGAAAATATAGTACTGAGGAGCAGAAAGTAAAAATAAAGAAAACAAAGTTAGACTATTAAGTTCTATTTACCAACTGCACTCCACATTTATTTATTGCTTACAACTAAGTAATTGTCATTAATCTAGAGAGATCCGTTACAGCTGGGTTCAGCCTTCACCTCCCACTTGAACACAGGGCATGACTGCATAGATACTTTGAATGATTGTCCTGAGACTACTGCCTTCCGTCCAGGCTCAACTTTTTGTGGCAGATAGGATATGACACACTGAAACAATTTTTCGAAATATTACCATTATTATTCATAATATTATTAAGTAAATCACTTCAAACATGTTGTAAATTAGAAAAAAATCTGTTTGATTAAAAAAAGTACCTTGGGTCTATCATTTTCAGTAGACATATAACCAATACACATTGTTTTTGTAGTATGACCCCAAAGTAACTCTCCCTCTCCATTTATAGAGTCAAACTTCAAAGCTAAAGTGCCACCTAGTCTTTCAGGAACATCCCATAAAAAAGGTGACTCTAAGAAATTTTCTTTGAAACATTTATCAAGACCTAAAACAGGGGAAGACTCAAGCAAACTTTCTGCAGAGTTCTTAGCTAGTTGTGTTCGGATCAAATGTTCTCCACATCCTGAGGTACAGGCAGCCACAGAGGGTTTCGTACCATCCCTGCTCATCACTGCCCAAACACCACTTCCAAATGATGCTGCTTGGCCTACCCTTCCTTCGTGTTTGAGAGAAACTCCACCAGAACTAGCTCCGGAGGCCACCACACCATTAGAATCCACACATATAGCCCCAACTGTGTCCAAGGGGCTAAACTTAACATCATTTTGCATTGAGTAACGTTTCAGCTTCCTTTTACAATGTTTATAATTCCGAAATGAACGTGCAGTAACCATTTTGGAATCATCTACAATTTTAAGGCCAATTCGTTCTGCCCAAGACCTAGCCCCATGTCCTGTAAGTATGCAAGGAGGAACTCGACCCAGAGATAAGTTGTCACATTGTTTGATGCACAGTTGTTTGGCTAAACTAATAGGGTTCCAAACATTTGATACAGCTCCACAAGCTCCAAAATGCAGTGTTTGGCCATTCATTACTGAAGCATCACATTCTACATAGCCGTTCCAACTTAAGTTTGATCCATATCCAGCATTTGTTAGTGGACTATTCTCCAATTCTGTAAAAACCAAAGAAAATAGTTTGAACGCAAATATAGGGGACAAATTGAATGTACTATTAGATAAGCTGCTAATGAATGGAGGAAACAAAAGAGAATCTAATATCTTTCACCTATTTAGCCACAGAAAGAAAAATCAATACTAAGTACAGACCAATTATGGCCTTCTCCACAGCATCTACTGCGTTGCCGCCCTGCTGAAGTGCTTCGGCGGCTTTTCTGCACGCTAAAAAGCAAGTTTTCTGATATTCCTTCTTCAATGTATCACTGTGATAGCCTGCGCCTGAAAATCGTTATATGGCTTACTTTATTGTGCAGTATTTAAATAACAATAAGAACTTGCGTTAAAACACATACATTCTTGGTTTCAGTTAGTACACAAGTACACATTAAACAATTTAATAAAAAAAAATATTACCACAGTGGACAGCAATAAACCCATTCATTATTGCTTTTTTTTTTACTTTAATTCCAAAATCTCTACTCCACAAAATAGGTCACAATATGGCCATCATCATCTTGCATTTATTATGAGAAGCTCAGGCAATTATTTATTTTTTAAAGGAATGTTTAAAAATACAAAATAGCGTCAACAACATTTTACGATACAAATTGATTGATTGATTGAACTAGGAACTTCAAAAAAATAGGTTTGTTTCGAAATAGAATGAAAAATGAACGACAATGAATGGTGTTCCTTCAGTTTTTCTTTTTAGCATTGACTTCTTTTTAGTGACTCTGGACAACAGTGTTTTGAGCTTGACAGGGCCATGACATTACTGGAACACTCGTGTATCATGTTCAGATTTATAAAACCACCATTTTATCTTGTAAAATTAATGAGTAATCTAACTGAAGTCAGACAGAACTGATTTAGATTAGTTTAGAGTACTGACAGTAACATTAAAATCTTTGATTAAAATATATATTCATGCCAAATAACAGCATTCTTTTTAATATTAGTAGTCTCTAAGCGAAAAAACCTTTAAAAATCCCGAAGAGGACGCCGAAACGTAGCCAGGCCTCGGACGCCTAGAAATCTGCATAATCTCCTTACTTCTCCATAGCTGACTAATTTGTTCTAGTAAGTACTCGTATGAAAGGTTTGTGTCGGTTCTCTTTAGCCACGAACAAAGGAGTTAATCCCTGGTCCACTGCGAACACATAAATATTCTCGGATGTGCAACTTTTGCGTGGTATAAGCCTTTGGTTGCTATGGTGCTGTAGCAATGAAGTAAAGTAGATTTACCGGATAAAGATGTGTGCCCTTAGAACGAGCACCGCCAGGCTCTCCTTGTGGAAGCGACCTTTCGTGTCCGGCCCTGACACGGGGTGAGAGGCAACAAAAAGCAGCATCTCCTGAGAAGCAGTAATACAAGCGAAGGAGGGGGCTTGAATGCACTGACTTGACAATTTTATTATGACTGAAACAGAAAACTTACTCGGCAACATTAAATGCCCGCCGACTTTGCTTGGTAGTGGTGAAGGTCAAACACGTGCTTTTGTTTGTTTGTTTTTTATTTTCGATTTTAGTGAATCCTGGCAGCGTGATCTTCAATCGAAACTTTTATTTGTGTTTGTGTTGTGTCGTAAGGTGTATTTAGCGTAAGTTTTGGTGTTTTTTTTAACTATTTTATCCAGTATCCACTATGGATACTAAAAAACCTCCCGACCCCCCTGATCCCTTCGAATACACTCCGGTGTTAACGGTTTCCCTTCCCGACGACAATGCTTCAAACGACAAAATGGACTCTGAATCTGCTAGCAGAAAAAGATTGGCGACTTCTCCCCCGACCACTGTGACAACCCCTCCCAAATTCCATAAGAAAGAGACCGGTAGGCAGATCTATACAACTAGAGACAATGCTCCTTATGTAGTGCACGTCTCCTTAAACAATGGTCAGACATCTGGTACCACCCTCCACAAAGTTAAGTTTGGAATGTTCCTGCATGAGAAAAATTTCAGTAACATTGTACTAGGCAGTGTGAAACAATTGGGAAGGAATCGCGTGTCAGTGGAGTTCCAGTCTCACCAGGATGCGAACAGCTTTTTGATCAGCCGCATATTAGTCCAAAACAATTATGTAGCCACTATTCCTCAGTACAACATCACCCGCATGGGTCTTGTCAGAGATGTTCCTACGGATTGGACAGAGGATGAAATCATCCAAAATATCAAGGTTCCTGCTGGATGCGGCCCTGTTATAAAGGCGAGGAGAATGAACCGGAAGGTGAGTTCTCTAGGTATCACTGAATGGAAACCCACACAAACTGTTGTTCTCACCTTTGACGGGCAAGTTCTGCCTAGGCGAGTTTATTGCTTTTACTCAGCACTGTCGGTTGAAAAGTACATGTACCCTACCATACAATGTTTCCACTGCTGTCGTTTCGGGCATACTCGTACTGTATGCCGTTCGAAACCCCGATGCTTCAAGTGCAGCGAAGACCACCCAGGTGATGGATGCCAAGTTCCCAATGAGTATGCCATTTGCGTAAACTGTTCTGGCAACCACTACGTTAATGACAAGGCGTGCCCTGAATTGGGTCGTCAGAAAGGGATAAAAGCCCTTATAGCAGAAAAATCTGTTTCTTATGAGGAAGCAAGTCAGGTTTTCCCTCGGGTTTCACGATCATATGCTGAAGTGTCAAGAGCACCATCCAAACCAAAACCCCCTTTTTCTCCTCAATCCCAAAGCCAAACTCCCCAAACACCCAGATCGCACCGTAAAACAGTCTTTCTTAAACCCAAATCCCACGCCCCCCTTTCACCTAGCTATGATAAGCAGGCTCATCAAGCCCTTATTCAAGACTATTCCTTTTCCCCCTCCCAAAATGGCTGCGCCATCCCTAGAGATGGTGCAAGCAGTCCCATTAGCCCTGAAAACATACTTAATGTAATATCCAGTATGCTAATGACAATGTTAGCGAACCCTTCCCAATCCCTACCAGACCACGTTGCCAACAAATTGTCATCAATCGTCAACTATATTCATAGTGTTCCATCCCCAGATATTTCTTCAATGGAACGTCAGGAGTGTTTCACCCAGGAAGACTGACCTTCTTTATCGAATTAATAAACATAAACCATCAGTCTGTAGCATCGCTGAGACATGGCTTCGTCCGTATATTAATTTCAGGATTCCATGTTTCAGTGGTGTTCGACATGACAGATCAGATGGATATGGGGGATGTGCTTTGTTCATCAATAACAAAGTTACATTCTCCCCAATTTCTACCCTTTGTAGGTGACAACATCAATGTTGTTGCTGTTAAGGCTGAGGATATAAATATTTTTAGTTTTTACATTGCTCACCCACAGACTAGTGATCTTGATACAATAAAAAATCTGCTGAGCAATGTACAAGGCCCGCTACTTGTTATGGGTGATTTCAACGGCCATCACTATAGGTGGGGGTCAGATTCTATACCTGCGACAACTTTGGTTCGGGTCTGGTTGATATGTTGGATGAGCTAGATTTGTGTGTGATCAACAATGGCTGTGCCACACGTCGAGGCTCAGGGCAGGACAGAACAACAGTTGTGTTGATCTGACATTTTGCTCATCCAATATAGCCAGCCTTTTCAATTGGAAGCGCTTGGATATGACTTATGGGAGTGATCACTATCCCATCATGGTTGAAATCCCATCTAAATCCATTCCCGACAATATCTCCCCTCCCCGGTTAAAGTACCAACTAAATTCAGTCGATTGGGATCTGTACTCTAAAATTTTGGATTTACGGGTCTCCTCTCTTCCTCCCATCAATGACGCAAATGCTCAGGAATGCTTTTCGGCATTCTCGAGTACTATATCCACTACAGCGGACGACTGTTTCCCCTCCAAAAAACCACCAACCGGCAAAATTCCTTCTCCGCCATGGTGGGATAGAGAATGCTCTGCCTCGATCAGAGCCAGGAATGAGGCCGAAAGAAAGCTCAACGCGGATATGAACCTAGAGAACCTCATGAATTTTCAACACGTATTGGCTAAATCCAGGAAACTACTCAAGAAAAAGAAAAGATATGGTTGGCGGAGGTACTGCGATTCGCTGAGTCCGTCCACTCCAGCCTCAGTGATGTGGCGTAAATTAAAATCTTTTAGGAACAGCATGCGACCACCCTCTGGGAGCATGACATCTAAAGAACAGGCTTACCAGTTCTTCTACAGACTAGCCCCAGCCTACGCCCCGGATAAAGATGAATGTGTTTCATCAGATCCCCAGATGGCATCAGATGATCCTCTGGATAAACCATTCACTTTGGGGGAGCTGAAATCGGTCCTCGCACATGTGAAGGATTCTGCTCCTGGTGTGAATGGATTTCCATACTCTTTCATATGCAAAGCTGGGGATAAGACCCACCAGTACACCTGGATTTGGCCAATTATTGTTTTTCCTCCGGATATATTCCTCTTGATTGGAAGGTTCAAGTTGTTATCCCCATTTTGAAACCTGGAAAAGATCCTAGTAATCATTCTTCATACAGACCGATTGCTCTATCGTCCGTCCTTATGAAACTCTTGGAAAATTTAGTAAAAAATCGTTTGGAATGGTTTGTGGAGAGCAGAAGACGGCTACCAACGGCTCAATTTGGCTTTAGGAAAGGTCTGGGTACAACTGATAGTGTGGCAACCCTCACATCAGAGATCCGGCTGACTCTTAGTAGAAGTGAGTCTGTGGTAGCCGTCTTCTTGGATATTTCTGCTGCCTATGACTCTGTCCTCCTCCCAATTCTCAGGCAGAAGTTGCAACAGCTGAGAATCCCGGCTAGGATATGTCAGATCATATGCAATATCTTCTCAGACCGCAGTATTAAACTAAGGATTCCTGGGGAGGACTCTGAACCAAGGTTAGCTTGGAGGGGTCTACCACAGGGATCCGTTCTTAGCCCCCCTTTATATAACATTTACACTTCAGATCTCCCCTCTTGTTTAAATTTGGACTGCAAAATTCTCCAATATGCGGACGATATTGCACTATTGGTCTGTGGCAAGTCCATCGAGGACGCTGCCCAATCCATGAACGGGTCTTTGTCCTCATTAAACCAATGGCTACTAGATCATGGGCTATCTCTAAGCGCCCCTAAGAGTACAGCAGTTGTTTTCACTCGCAGACGTCTTGTACCACAGGTGGACATTAATATTGACGGCCAAGCTATCCCAGTAAAGGAGAGCGCCAGATTTCTGGGTGTTACCCTGGATTCCAAATTATCGGGAGTGGATCACATTAACAATACAGTGAAAAAATGTGAACGCTCGATTTCGGTCCTTAGAGCTTTGGCAGGTCTATGGTGGGGTGCTCACCCATATACCTTAAAACTGGTCTATAATGCTATAGTCAGAAGCGTGTTAGATTACTGCTGTTATCTAATCGAGCCATGCAACCTCATGCAACAAACAAGCTCTGCGCAGACTAGATTCAGTCCAGTCCAAATGCCTAAGAATCGTAATTGGTGCCATGAAATCCTCCCCCATAAATGCTCTCCAGGTTGAATGCGCAGATCCTCCCCTTGCCCTTCGCAGACAATACTTAGCAGATCGTTTCTTATCAAAAGTCCTCTCCCTCTCATCCCATCCTTTAATTCCCATTTTGGAGCAAATTTTTCTATCCCTCAATGCCTCTTCCTATTGGAACAATAAAAATATTCCATTGATGAATAGGTACAGAGAGCTTAAACACCTCCCTTCACCTGTTTGTCAATATCCTACTCTTCCTGTCTTTTCTTCCGCCTATGAGGTGGTTCATTTTAAGCCAAAAATCGTTTTGGGACTTGGCATCTTCAAAAACTCGCAGGACGTAAAAGGCGACTTCGACCGGGCTATTGAAAGATACTGGCATGGCTGGAACTTATTTTACACGGACGCATCGAAATTATCGCCAACTGGTTGTACAGGTGTATCAACATACTTCCAGAACTCCAGAATAGCCCTTTTATTCCAGTGCCCTCCTGAGGCCTCTGTATTTACAGGGGAATGCATTGGCATATTAGAAGCTATCAATTTCATATTAGCACACAACATTAAAAATTCAGTCATTTTCTCAGATTCTCACAGTAGTATCCAGGCTTTAGGTCAAAACCAATTAAAATCAAAACTTCATAGCAAAATTATTACCGATATTCTTAATTTACTCTACACTTGCCATACCAACAGTTTAAATATTGAGATAGTTTGGGTTCCTAGTCACTTGGGTATAAGTGGCAATGAATGCGCCGATTCGCTGGCAAAATAGGCTACATCCAACCCTGTAGACCGAAGGCATTACATGTTGCATAGCTACGACTTACGCTCGGACACCAAACTTAAGTTGCATAACTTGTGGTCAGCGGCATGGCAGGTAAGCTCGAAGCTCAAGGGAGCGTACTACGCCAGCATCCAGCCTGACATCCAGCGGAAACCTTGGTTTTTTAAGTGTCCCAAACTATCCAAAAGAACGGTCTCATCCTTGTGCAGATTGAGACTCGGCCACTGCAGTAGTCCAGTTTTCCTCCATAAAATTCACGTTCGTAACAGTTCTTTGTGCGAGTGCGGCCTCGATGATGGCACATTGGACCATATCTTCTTTTCTTGTCCTTCAAACTCCCACTCCCTCGACTTGTACCAAATGCTTTCCAAAATTAAAATACCCCTTCCTAATAACTTCCATTCCCTATTGACGAATTTCTCTCCTAAAGTTGTCCAACTCCTATCCAAATTCCTAAATGACAACAACATTAATCTGTAGCCTGGTCTGTAGTGATTTTCAATCTGTAAATATCAATGTCTATTTGTGTTGTCATATTATATATTTTAAATCCATGTTATCTTACAAATATTGTGTTGTACTTACAGCCACTAACATCTTAGATCTACCACAAAGTGCAAAGTTCGACGGCTCACCTTACGGCGTTGCCGTCACCACATGACACTGGCAGAATAGTCGACACCGCCTCAGTTGCCAAAGAAGAAAAAAAAAAAAAAAATGCCCGCCGTGAAATCCGATTAACAATGTATGCACCCAGAACTATATGTATAGGATAGGTCGTTTTTTTTTTAATTCTTTTGTGAAGTATAACGCAACAGCTCGTTTCTGGTCTCTGTCGATGGCGGTCTAGAGCTCAACTGATAATTAACCGTCCATCTTGCGATTGTGACCCGCCAAGTTTGCGAGCAATAATCACAACCGCGACGGCTAGGCGGCTGCGTAACCGCACAAAACTCCGGTCTCGTGAGTTTGGAAATAAAACAGCTGTTTCCTCCACCCCACGACGGGCGCGTTTGGAAACCGCTCCGTGAGTTTTTACCAGGGAGTTCCGTATATGGGCGTTCCAACAAATCAGAATCAGAAATATTTTATATCTCGCTTACAAGAACGGCAAGAGAGAGTCGCAATTTATGGTTAAGAATTTATAAAAGTTATCATCATTGGTCGTCAAGCTGTGAATTCAAGTTTGCATTGCAAGAAACCGACCGACACTCGATTCGTTTTTATTGCTACAATTTAAGATCCATGCGAAATTAGTACCTACTAGTACAAGAAGAGGACTTATGTTTTTGTAATTATCTATTTATTAGTTTTCAAAACGAAGTCATTGCTGTTAGTGCGTATTTGTAAAGTTGTAATAAAGTGTCAGCAAAAACACCAGCTTGAGTAATACTGTATTTTCTCCGGTGTTGATAACACCGGAGAAACCCCAAATCGAGACGAAAAATAAAATGACACAGCTTTTCCTAGTTTTCAATTCTTAGGCTTAAATTATAATTTATTTTATGAGTTATAGAGAGATATTTGTATCTATCAAATTACCTTCAGGAAATACAAAACCTGATCATAATTAGTTGCATTTTAAAATGAAATTATTTTTACGATCTTTACGAATATATTTTGGTTTTTTGGTCAATATCGGTTTTTTTTAGGTGAGAAAATCATCTAATCACAAATCCCGCTCTTGGACGGAGCGGGAGATAGGTAGTGTCAGACTTTTACTGACTAAAAACCCACTCTTGTTCCTTCGTTGCCTTCGTCCCAGGGCCCCGGGTTTCGTTTTCACACTACCCATGGCCCCAGTAGTCTTTGACTCTGCTGGGCCCCTACGATTTGCTGACATCTCACTGAGGCGCGCGTGGAACAATACGCGCCGTGTCGACGACTTGGGCTCGGTCCGGACGGTTACCGGACGGTCGGACGACGGGCTACCCATTGCTCGCCGTCCCGGATCGGAATCCCGGCGGCGGTTAGGGCGTGAGGACCGTTGCGTTCACGTGATCGGCCGCCTCCTTTGCTAGCATTAAGCATTACTGCTTCTCAGAAGGAGGCGACCGCTTGCCACTCCTCCTCGCTCCGTACCATGGCCTGTACCAAGGCCCGGCGCAAGAGATCGCCGCCGCCGATCGCCCCCATGAGGACACGGCGTTGCTCTGCCCAAGCGGGGCACACCTTCACCGTGTCCTCCGGGCGGTCCACACAGTAGCGACACTTGGGGGTCGCTTTCGCCCGAATCCGGTGCAGGAACTTCCCGTGTTCGGTGAGAACCTGCGTCATGCGGAAGGTGAGGACGCCGTGAGGTCTTTCCAACCACGCCTCAAAGAGGGGACTTACCGCCATAATTGTGGCGGTCAATATCGGTTGCGGTAGGTACTTCGCTATTTATGAAATGGAAAAAAATTACAAAGTAATCTGTGAGAAAAAAAAAACATGCAACCAACATTCGAAAGTGTCAAATCATTATCTCTTTCTCTATTATCTCTAATTCTAATAAAAAATTAAAACCATAATTATGGACATGAAGAGATAGGTAGGTACACAAAATTATATTATCGTTGAATAACACATATTCGGTAGGTTATGATGAATAAGCTACAAAAATTCTAATAGGTATGTTGTTCTGGTGAATTAACACCTCAGTAGGCTGTTCTCAACTCTGTAGACTAAGGTGAAATTCCTCGTATGTATATATAGTTCATAGTTCTTCTTCTTCTTCAAATTCTTTGGTCGTCTTTTTTTTTCAGCAAATGGTGGCCGAGCTCGCGCCAAACAGCCCTACCCAAAAAGGTACTCTGTGGCCCCACCACCCCCGCCGCGCCGCTCCAGGCACGAGGGACGGCAGATGACGCGGTGGGATGGCAAGAGCGACGCCATCGCCGCCACCATCGAACCCGGTGGTAGGAACGGTAGCACCATCACCGTCGCCGGCGTCGTCGGTAGAAGACGAATGAAAGCTAAGATGCCGTTGCGGGGCTTGTGCCGCTCGGCACACTGTCAATTTTTTATTTAAAGTAGGTAGGTAGATACTATTATTGTAAATTTACAAATGTTTTTTATTTACTACTTTGTTTAATATTTTGTTAAATTTAATCTAAGTGGGTGAATAAAACACTCGTTACTTGCACTGACCTAAAAATTAATGTCACTAATTGATATAGGTACCACTTTGGTAGAAAAATCGAAAGAATGTATCAATGCTGTTTTAGTTTCTGGTCTCAGATGTTTCTGGTTATCTATTTGTGAAAAGAAAACATCAAAGGCAAACTTGCCGATAATTGTTGGTTGTTTTACAAAAAGATTTACCCCTAAACACCTGATACACGAGCGCTATGTTTTAAGGCACTTAGACCATACAACTTGGCGCTTCTTCTATGATTTTTTGCACGCAATAGAAACAGTTATGGGTTCAAAGCTTTATTTCTTTGAAGTACTCGTACCTAATAAAATACCTAGGCAATTTGTGTAATTGCATTACATTTTCTGTCAGATAATAAATTTCCTTTTTACATTCCGAAATAACAATACTATCTTCCGGGCACCATTTGCAAATTTTATTTCTATCTAAGAACGACAGACTCTTTGAAAGAGATATGCGTCAATCAAAACCGTCAATCATGAATGATGTTTGAATGACGGAATTTTATCGCCATACGTTTTTACCCACTTTTTACCCGACTACGGAGGGTTATGATTTTGACAGGCTATGTATGTATGTGAGTATGTTCATCTGTTCCCTCATAGCTCCTAATCTACTTATCGGAACTCGACGTATGAGGTATCGTTAGAACCGTTTTAATTGTCCGCTAAACATAGGCTACGTGACGTGTCACAAAAATTGATATGGCGCCCTCTAGCGGACAAAAAGTAATGCGTTAAAAATAAAAAAGGAGATAAACACGCCGTGTTTGGTATCATTTGATAGGGCTTCACTTGTACATTTCCAAACTAATGCTTAAATTTAAAGTGACGCCCCCTAGCGGACAAAAAGTCATGTTTAAAAAAATTATAAATACACCGCGGTGTTTCATATCATTTGAAAGGGTACACAGGTTCACTGGTACTTATAAAAAAATATCATCAAAATTCAATGTGGCGCCCTCTAGTGGACAAAAAGTATTGTGTTTTAACACCAAAATCTTTTAAATAAAAAAAAGTAAAAAACTAAAACCCGACTACGCCAAAAAAAAAGACGCTGAAAAAGTATGAAACAAGATTTCCAAGATGCTGAAATAAACAAAGTAACTGGAAAAACAAGAATAGAACAAAAAGAAAAGCCGTAGTCACACGCTATTAAAGTGTTTCGATTATTACCTACCTATAACAAAAAATTTTTTATTCGTCATGCGAACGTCAGTCATCGCATTAGACGGTAGGTTTTTCGCCAAACAAAATATTTGACTGTGGCAAAACTGACAGCAAAACCTATCGTGTAATTGACGCCTTACGGCCTGTTTACGACTTCGCGGCTTCGGTCTTAGCGGCGAGAGGCGCGCGGAGCAGCGGGCGGCGCGGCGGCGGCAAGCGATTTGCACGCCACGAACCCTCAGTAGCGGTTAGCGGCGGCGGCCGCGGTGGACGTATTTAGGTAGTCAGAACGTATTCAAAATAATGGCGTTTTATAAATTATCCGTTCTCTGTTTAGAAAGCAATATATTTTTAAAACAAGATATTCTTAATATGAGAGGAGTACACGAACTGAATAAAGATCGGTGTTTTCAGGTGAGATGGTGGTCAAACGCGAGCCTATCATCATCTTCCTGCCCTTGTCCCATCTTATTTGGGGTCGGCACAACATGTTTTTTTTCTTCCATTCTATCCTGTCAACCGTCATGCTATCACTAACTTCCTTTTCTTTCATATCACTGTTCACACAATCCATCCATCTTTTCTTTGGCCTCCCTCTCCCTCTCCACCCATCCACATGTATACTATTAACTCTTTTAGTAACATGCGCTTCATCTCTCCTCTTTACATGACCATACCAAGACAAACGCGAGCCTATCATTAATAAAAAAAAAAATGTTGAATTTCGTCACCTATACGAAGATTACAGAAAACACTTATCCAGATAAGTTTTATGAGTACCTACACAAGAATGAATGTGAAAACTTTTGATTATATTCTGCAGCACATAGAAGTATATTTAAAACATTTCTATTTTTATTGTTTTTTTGCTTCGCCACTGAGTACGTCATCCCTACACCGCTGTCCGCGCCGCTCTGTTCCGTGGCGTCGCACTTAGGCCCGTATTACAGAACCTTACTCAAGTACTACTTAAACTGTGTTCAACCGATTACTGCTTGAGCGAAGAATCTCGACTTAAGCGTTCAGTTTATTTTAGAACTATCCTCAAACTCAAATCAAACGAAACTACGCTTGAGTAGAGATTTTGATCTCTGATTACGTGAGTAAGCAATCATTATGGTAACCCTGAACAATAGTTTGTTTTCTATTGCAATTCTTTTTTTTTCGCTCGATTAAACTGGATCAAAACCGGATGACGAGGCGGACGACACGACAGCCACCCCCAACCCTTCAGAGTCAATGTTCAGAGTAGGTACATAAATATGTTCTGTGGACAGCAAAACTGTGAAACTGAGTGTTTTTGGCGGGATTATTTCGAGTGAAGTTCAGTGGCTGTTTTAATTATTCTCAAATTGATTCCTAGTGGATATTGTGAAGTAAAATTGGTGTAGTTTTGTGTCGTAAGTGTCTGCACAACTGGACAATATGTGGAATCATTGAAACAGGCGCGATCTCGGTAAAATGGAGCTGAGAGTTTTATTGGTATTGACTACCTCAGCGAAGTTTGCGAGAAGGCCGAATCGATACATTTGCTGCCAAATACCTCAAAAAAAAAAATTAGAATGTGTTGCACCCGCAGACTAATGAAACTCAAAAAAGAAATAATTGAATATAAAGACTCGATTTAAAGGTCTCAGTTACCAAGTCAAAATTTTATTTATTCATTTATAGATTTGTCTCATTAAATAAATTATTATAATAATCTACTTATATATATATAAATATCCATTTTGATGACCTACCTTGGTACTCGATTTACTCCAAATCCACAAGAATTTTTAATGAGAATCTATGCTCAAGCGTGGTCTCGACTACACTTGCGAAAACAAACATCAAATCTCGCCTCAAGCCGAGATTCTGAGCAGATTGTGATTTTAAAATAAGGACACATTGAGTGGAGCTCAGTCAAACCTCAAGCACTGTTCTATAGTACGTAAAAAAATTCATTTTAAAGTGACATTGCTCAGGTGATTATTGATTGTAGTTTCTCTGCTCAAGTCAAGTTCTAAAATTAAACCTACAACTAAGACTAGTTTTAAGTAATGCTTGAGTCTTGATTGTAGTTCTGTAACACGGGCCTAAGTCGCTAGTATTTTTGTTCCCGCCGCTCACCTCACCGCTCACCGCGCTGCCGCTGTAGCGATTAGCTCTGAGAAAACCGCGCGCGTTTTCGCTATGAGCGGCGACTCGTGGCGTGGCGTGCTTCAAACATTTTCATATTTTTGATTTTGCTGCTCGCCGCCCCGATCTTCGCTCCCGCTCAGAGCAGCAAGGTCGTGAACGAGCCGTTAGGCGTCCATTATACGATAGGTTTTGCTGTCAGTTTGCCACAGTCAATTTTTTAATTGACGACTGTGTACTCGATGACCGAGTACTGGACGCCTAAGGCGTCCATTATACGGTCATGCAGGCGTCAATCATCGCATTAGGCGTCCATTACACGATAGGTTTTGCTGTCAGTTTTGCCACAGTCAAATATTATGATTGACGACAAACCTACCATATTACAAAGTACTCTGTGCCTACCGTCTAATGCGATGACTGACGTTTGCATTACGGAAACATTTTGTCATTCAAACATCATTCATGATTGACGCTTGCATGAGGACGCCTTAGACGGTAGGTTTTTCGTCAATCAAAAATTTGAATGTGGCAAAACTGACAGCAAAACCTTTAGTGTAATGGACACCTTAGGTTCATAATTTGAACAATAATTATAGTCTATTAATACTCATATCGTAAAAATATCGTATTTGTCGCCAACGCAAGCGCATTGCACTAAACAAATAACATGAAAGTAAAAAAACAAAAATACTTTTTTACCGATTTCTTCAATGTTTTTTTTTAAGAATTTTTTTATCACCTCCTGCACAATGAGATACGTATTTGTTAGTTTTAGAAAAAAAAATATGAAAGATTCAGCACAATGAATATCAGTGCCATCAATGATGCGTATCAAAAAAGACCGTAAAATATCGAAGTGCTGCTTAATGTTTGATGTTAATGTAACGTGATTTGGAACTATAGTGTTTAGATTAACTCCAAAAATTATAAATTTAATAATACACATTTTATTTAAAAAATACATATTTCACAAAATGCAACGAGTTGCATTCAAGTAGCTAACAAAGTCTCAGCCTCGTCGGGACAATCTCCACGCACATCTGTTAATCATTTTTTGCTATTTTTTGTTTCATTTTACCAATTGGTTGACATAATAGTCTAGCCTAATAATAAATAATCGATAACTATGATTACTTATTTCAAAAATAAATACCAATTAGGTACATAATTATTAGTTATAAAACAACACAAAAAAAAGTTAAAAAACTAAAACCCGACTACGACAAAAAAAAGACGCTGAAAAAGTATGAAACAAGATTTTCAAGATGCTGAAATAAACAAAGTAACTGGAAAAACAAGAATAGAACAAAAAGAAAAGCCGTAGTCACACGCTATTAAAGTGTTTCGATTATTACCTACCTATAACGTGTGACTACGGCTTTTCTTTTTGTTCTATTCTTGTTTTTCCAGTTACTTTGTTTATTTCAGCATCTTGAAAATCTTGTTTCATACTTTTTCAGCGTCTTTTTTTTGTCGTAGTCGGGTTTTAGTTTTTTAACTTTTTTTTATTTGAAAGATTTTGGTGTTCAATCACTGTGCTTCTATTCTATACTATTTATTTTGGTATGAACAAGTGAAGTCCTTTCAAATGATACCAAAACGACGTATTTATCTTATTTTTTTTAACACAATACTTTTGTCCACTAGAGGGCGCCACATTGAATTTTGATGATATTTTTTTTATAAGTACCAGTGAAGCCTTTTCAAATGATATGAAACACGGTGTATTTATAATTTTTTTAAACATGACTTTTTGTCCGCTAGAAGGCGTCACTTTAAATTTGAGCAATATTTTGGAAATGTACAAGTGAAGCCCTTTCAAATGATACCAAACACGGCGTATTTATCTCCTTTTTTATTTTTAACGCATTACTTTTTGTCCGCTAGAGGGCGCCATATCGATTTTTGTGACACGTCACGTAGCCTATGTTTAGCGGACAATTAAAACGGTTCTAACGATACCTCATACGTCGAGTTCCGATAAGTAGATTAGGAGCTATGAGGGAACAGATGAACATACTCACATACATACATAGCCTGTCAAAATCATAACCCTCCGTAGTCGGGTAAAAAGGTACCTACTCTGTGTGGTACACTTATTTTTAACAGTTATCACACCACTCACGGAATCATCTATAAACTAATAAATAGACAAATATAAATAAGACTTAGTGTAAATTAAAAAAACAACAACGTTAATTATTTTCTAACATTTATCATACCATTCACGAAACTATATACTAGACACAAATAACTAGAAATTAAAATGTGTCCTGTAATTACAATGATTTTAATATCTTGGCCGCGATTGGCCCAGGCTGGGCGCACGTGTAAACGGGGCATACTAATCATCCAGTCTTATTGGGCACGCCACAATTATGGCGGTAAGTCCACTCTTTGAGGCGTGATTGGAAAAAGACCTCACGGCGTCCTCAACTTCCGCATGACGCAGGTTCTCACCGAACACGGTAAGTTCGAGAAGCGACGCCCGGGTGTCGCCACTGTGTGGACCGCCCGGAGGACACGGTGGAGGTGTGCCTAGCTGCAGGCGGTCGCTTCCTTCTGCGAAGCAGTAATGCTAGCAAAGGAGGCGGCCGATCGCGTGAGGCAACGGTCCTCACGCCCCAACCGCCGCCAGGATTCCGATCCCGATTTCCGGCCACCGTAGGCGCGGGCTTGCGGATGGCGAGCAATGGGTAGCCCGCCGTCCAACCGTCCGGACCGAGCCCAAGTCGTCGACGGCGCGTATTGTTCCACGCGCGCCTCAGAGCGCTTGTAGACGTCCGTTTTTTTCACCGGATAACGGACCGTCAATAAACGGCTATCCTTGTATACATATTTTTTTACCGGATGGATGGACTGCCGTCTATATGCGTTAGTTTTGAACTGGTAGTCAGAGATTACACACGTGTGAAATGTCGAATAATAAGAAGAAAAAACTCGTATTGGCCTACTATTTGTACAAGAAACAAAAAGAAATAGAAAAACGTAAAAGGTTGTAGCCACCCTACAGCACATCACTGTTACCACGCTGGAAGCACGCAGTCAACCCACGTGTGAGCCTACCTGATTCCACAGTTGCTCGACCCAAAAGCATTCCCACGCTACGCGCTCATTGTTGAGCCTTGGTACCTGCTACCCCAGCTGCCCCAACAAAAGCATTGCGCGCCCGAACCGCGCTCATTGTTTTGTAGATACTAAGTTACTATTGGTTAAGTTTTAGCAGGTAATATTGTAAACTAGTATAAAAGGAGGTGCATGGTGAAAATATACACATTCTGTTTTGGAGTCACACGATTCTTACTTCTATCCCCAAAGTGGTGACCCCGTGTTTTTCTACCCAGCTACGGACCTGGTTTATGCCTGCCGGCTGGAGTAGATATCACCCGACATGCTCCTCAACCAGCTACGGACCCGGCCCTAGGCCTGCCGACTGGTATAACGGCATAGTCACAGCATCTCCAAGTGATCACTGCCCCGTCGTCGTCATAACGGTACACCGTGATTGCACATTTCAGTTGGCCTCCCACAAGCGGGTCTCACCAACTGAAATTTCAAGAGGCAAAACATACACGGATATCGTTCTAGACATTTAACATCGCGTAGTCGCCGCCCAACGAATTCAAGATGTCCCTGCCTCCAAACATTTGTCAAACAGAACAACAACCAGGCCCGTCAACATCGCACAGCGTGACGAACGCTGAAGCCGGCATATCGCTCACAATGCGCATTCCAGCGTTCTGGCGCGATCGACCACGCCTGTGGTTCATAATCTTTGAAGCCGCAACCAATGACCTCAAAAAAGGCCAAGCTCAGCTCGCCCAGATGGTCATAGCGCAGCTGGAGCGGCAGGATATTGAGCAGATCGTTGACCTCCTGTACAACCCATCTGAGACGGATCAATACACGGCGATAAAGAAAAGGCTCATATCCGCCTACGAGGAATCTGACAGTCGGCAGTTTCAAAAACTACTGTCAGAAATGGAACTCGGTGAGCAAAAGCCGACACAATTACTCCGCCAGATGCGCAATCTCGCCAGGGATAAAGTCCCCGACTCCACGCTGCGTCTCATGTGGACAAACCACCTGCCATCACACGTGCGCTCAGTCCTGGCAGTCAGCGAGTCGTTCAGCACAACGACCGCCCTGGAAGAACTCGCGCTGCTCGCCGACAAAATGATGGAGCAGACAGCAACAGCCGAAGTCGCAGCCGTGCAGTCACCTGCACCACCCACACCAGCACCACAGGTAGTTACTACCCAGTATCTCGCTAACGAACTCCGAAAACTCTCGCTAGAGATAGCAGAATTAAAAGCGACAGGGTTAAAAGCGAGACGTACGTCGTCATACGACCACGATCATCGTCCGTCATACGACCATGATCATCGCCCGTCATACGACCACGATCACCACGATCATCGTCCGTCATACGACCACGTTCACCGTTGCAAGCGCTACCCGTCTCGACACCGTTCCAACTTGAGGTCACGGACCCGTGATACAAAAGGCCGAGATACGTCGCCATCACCTATGTGCTATTACCACCGACGGTTCGAAGAGCAAGCCAGACGCTGCACGACACCCTGTTCATTCACAAAACCTAAAACGGAAAGAACATTGGCAGAGGCGGACACCGGCGTTCATGAAAATTCACACCGCCTATACATCACCGATTACAAAAACAAATTATCATTCTTAGTCGACACGGGCGCAAATATATCCGTGTTACCGAGAGCAAAAGGGCAAAATCAAACGCCGCTGCCATTCCAACTATACGCAGCAAACAACACCACAATAGCCACGTACGGGGAAAAAACCCTATATCTCGACCTCAACTTACGACGCCCTTACAAATGGCGTTTCATTGTAGCTGACGTCTCGAAACCGATACTCGGAGCCGATTTCCTCAAACATCACCAACTCATCGTTGATCTGAGGAATCGGAAGCTAATCGACGGGGTTACAAACCTAAAGGTCAACGTTCCGGTACGAGTATCAGACGTACCTACCGTGCGCAGTATCGACATGTCGCAAACTTACCACGACATACTAGCACAGTATCCCGGCATAACGAGGCTAACATCGATGGAATTGAACAGCAACATTAAAGTGCAACATTTCATCGAAACTCGGGGACCACCGATACACTGCCGCGCCCGACCAATCCCACCGCACCGTTTCGAGATTGTTAAAAAGGAGTTCGAGAACATGATCGAACAAGGTCTATGCCGACCTAGTAAAAGTCCATGGGCATCACCTCTACATATCGTACCTAAGAAGAATGGCGATATTAGAGTCTGTGGTGACTATCGCCGACTCAACTCGATCACCGTACCAGACCGATACCCCGTGCCTCGCATTAAAGATTTCACTCATCACCTATCTGGGAAAACAACATTCTCCACGATCGACCTCAACCGTGCCTACCAGCAACTAAGCGTAAGAGAAGAGGACGTAGAGAAAACTGCAATTATCACCCCGATGGGATTATTCGAATTCCCACGTATGTGCCCTGGTTTGAAAAACGCGGGACAAACGTTTCAACGATACATTCACGAAGTGCTACGAGGGTTAGATTTCGTTTTCCCATTCATCGACGATTTGCTGCTAGCATCCGAAAACGAGTCCCAACACCGCGAACACCTTCACATCGTACTCAAGCGACTCGAAGAAAACGGTATCACGATCAACCCTGCCAAGTGCAACCTAGGTCAACCCGAAGTCCAGTTCCTAGGATACACCGTATCAGCAGACGGAATCAAACCTCCGCAACATAAGATAGAAGCCATCGCGAACTATCCCAAGCCGACTACCATTGAAGAGCTGCGAAGATTTCTCGGTATGATAAATTTTTATCGCGATCATATACCGAACGCCGCATCCCAGCAAGCACCATTAAACGCTTACCTACACAATGTCAAGAAAAAAGACAAAACACCAATTACCTGGACCGAAGAAGCTATTCAAGCATTTGAACAAAGCAAAACTAGCATCATAAACGCAACCCTAATTGCCCACCCGTCGCACCACGCAACAATAGCCCTATTCTGCGACGCATCTGGCAATTCAGCGGGTGCCGTACTCCAACAATACCGAAACAACATCTGGGAACCGCTTGGATACTTTTCTAAGAAATTTACCGACGCACAAAAGAACTATTCAACATTCGACCGTGAATTACTTGCAATTTACATGGCAGTAAAGCACTTTCGGAAGATATTCGAAGGACGCCATCTCATCATATTCACCGATCACAAGCCGCTAACATATGTTATGTCGAAGATGCACTCCAACTCGGAAACACAGAGGCGAATGAGACAACTTTTGTTTATCAGCGAATTTACGACAGACATACGTCACGTGAGTGGTAAACAAAACATCGTCGCCGACACACTCAGCCGCATAGAAACAATTTCGTGCCCATCTATAATCAACTACACCGACATAGCCAGCGCACAAACAAAGGACAGCATTATAGAACACATGTTGTCCCAAGAAAACATCTGTCTCAAAAAGATAACAATACCCAACACCGACATCGAACTGTACTGTGAAACATCCACTAATTATGTACGCCCGTACATACCCGAGCAATACAGGAAAGAAGTTTTTGAGAGCGTGCACAACATCAGCCATCCTGGTACGCGCACGACTCGCAAGCTTCTCACGCAAAAGTATTTCTGGCCATCCATGAACGCAGACATCAGCTGTTGGACTCGATCGTGTATACTTTGCCAAAAAAGCAAGATACAGCGTCACACACACTCCAGCATCGCATCTTTCCCGCCAGGCGAACGCTTCCAACACCTACACGTCGATATCGTTGGACCCCTCCCTACAACGTCTCAAGGTCATCGGTACTTAATAACTATGATCGACCGATTAACGAAATGGCCCGAAGCAATCCCTACCGACGAGATATCAGCCGCTCGCATAGCCGATATCGTCTATCAACACTGGATCGCAAGATTTGGATGCCCGGCCACGCTAACCAGTGACCAAGGTCGACAGTTCGAGAGCGAACTGTTCCAAAACCTAATGAAACAAATGGGGATAAAGAAGAATCGCACAACACCTTATCATCCGCAGAGCAACGGCATCCTGGAAAGATGGCATCGCACTCTCAAAGCCGCATTACGCGCGAAACTTACAACCGCAAGTTCATGGATCGACGAGTTACCTACCGTACTACTAGGACTACGTGCCGCCCTAAACACAGACACCGGCGTGAGCGCTGCCGAACTTACCTACGGCCACAATTTACGTTTACCTGGTGATTTTTTCATCGCAAGCACTAACACTCCTACTATGGACTACACCTACGTCAGTAAACTTCGCGACATCATTCAACAAAACAAACCGCAAGTCGCTACCCGGCATCACAGCAACAATAAAAGCGTATTCGTGCATCAAGATCTACTCAAGTGCAGCCACGTTTTTATCAGAACAGATGCAGTTAAGAAACCATTACAGACTCCGTATGAAGGTCCCTATCAAGTACTAAGCCGAACAGATAAAGTTTACACCATACAACTACCCAATCGGCAAGCAAACATATCGATCGACCGACTGAAGCCTGCATACGTCATCACAGAAGATACCAGTAGTCTATCACCAACCACATCAAGTTCCATCACCTACACCTCACCATCAGCCAAGAATACCAAGCACAGTACTACGCCAACCGCTATCAAGGAAACCCAAGTACCACATACAAGCATGACGTCCCAGCCCGCTAACAACAGAAAAACACGTTCGGGTCGTGTCGTCAAACTGCCGGTACGCTTCGCTTGAGGGGGAGTACTGTAGCCACCCTACAGCACATCACTGTTACCACGCTGGAAGCACGCAGTCAACCCACGTGTGAGCCTACCTGATTCCACAGTTGCTCGACCCAAAAGCATTCCCACGCTACGCGCTCATTGTTGAGCCTTGGTACCTGCTACCCCAGCTGCCCCAACAAAAGCATTGCGCGCCCGAACCGCGCTCATTGTTTTGTAGATACTAAGTTACTATTGGTTAAGTTTTAGCAGGTAATATTGTAAACTAGTATAAAAGGAGGTGCATGGTGAAAATATACACATTCTGTTTTGGAGTCACACGATTCTTACTTCTATCCCCAAAAGGTCATCGTGGGTGCATCCTATAATATTGGAAAGGGACTTTTTACGCAGTTGGAAGAAGATGAAACTAAATTTTACAATTATTTTCGGATGAAGAAAGAAACCTTTCAACTATTATTATTAACAGCCATATATGATAAAATAAGACACGAGGATACTGACATGCGTAAATCTATTTCCCCGGCAGAGAGATTAGCCGTTACGCTAAGGTATATTAAAGAGATGTTCAATTTTAAATTATAGAAAAGGGGATTACTTACCTGTATTAATTAAAACAAAATTTAGTAGGTAGTAATAGTTTTATTATACTCAAAAAAGAATTTAAGGAGTTTTAGAAAAATCGAAATCGTAATCAGGCGATGTGATTGAACTTAATTCAGTAATAATTGAAGATTGGAAATCATCTTGCTGCATGAGTTCTTGAGGCATCCTGGATGTGGATGGAATGAGTTGTGTTGGCTGATATTCATAGGGCATCCTGGATGTCGATGGAATGGGTTGTGTTGGTTGATATTCGTGTATCCTGTAGTCGGGTGTAGCCGTAGTGTAGCCTCGATTAATATTGTAATTGTAATTTTGCTGCTGCATGGACGCTTGATTTCTCCGAGTTTTTCTCATAACTTTAATGACTTCATATTGGAATTCAACATAATCGTCGTCACTATACTTGTCTACAATCGGAGCAATACCTTTGAAAAAACACATACTTACTCTTACTCTTGTCTTCATCTTCAACTGATTAAAGTAAGCATTTGTCGATCAACTTCGCTACAGCCTGTCTTTCTCTTCTTGCTTGTTTTTGTTCTATCGGTACCTAGTATTGGCTGGTGCGGTAGGGTCATAATTGGTTTGTGAGTCAGTTTCTTTATTGTGAGATTGTGTGATGTTTTTTTCTGATGTAATACTTGCTTCCGTTGTTCGGCGAGTCACAATTTTACACAAAAAGAGCATTTGATCGTAGAATTTATATTTTCGTAGACTTTTTGCACCAGAGCCGGATTTATTTGATAACTTCACAGGTCTGACTGACATCTTGGACTCAAATCTGAACTCACACGATTTCAGTGACTTAATGGCTGAAAATGAAAGCTTTACAGGAAAAATAGAGGTGTACGAAAATGTCGACGGGACGCTGATGAAAATTATAGACGTTGAAGTTCCAACTAATGAGGCTTCACTGACAAACTTTGTCAAAGAAGACTTATTTTGCCCTGAAAATGAGACACGAAAAAGAACTCATTTATCAGGACAAGTGATCCGTACCATAGGTTCGAACCATCATCATCTATATACATCACTTCTCTCAAAAATATTACAACAAATGCTGGAATAACAGCTGGAGCTGATTTGTATTATTGCTTTTAAGACTGTTAATTTTTTGTAAATCTTTGCTTGTGCTTACCTGGGCAGGTAAGCCTATTCAAAAGAGTTTATTAAGCATTTAGAGCATACATTGTAAATCGTGATAATTGAAAACCTTATGTGAACTCTTAGGTTCCTGGCTTTACCTATTTATAATGACTGATTGACTAGTTACCTAGGTATATTTTTGATATTGAGGCTAAAATAAAAAACTTGTTTGTTTTTTCTAATATAAAGATGTAAAAATTTAAGTTAGTGATATTTTTTTTACCAAAGGTTACTCAAGATGAAACTAAAATATTACTAGTGTTAACCTATAATTTGTATAACATACATTAAAAAAAATTAAAACGAATCATGTTTTTGTTTGTTAAATACAGACCCTAATTATTTTCACTAGGTACTCTTTTTATTTGAAAATATTTTATTTCTGTGAACTTTAACGTAAAGCAATAGAGTTCAAATTCGCGTTTAAAATTACCGGATTCCGGGACAATTTAACGTTAACTAGTACAACTCTACCGGGTACTGGTACAATTAGCCCTTTTTGTATTTTTTTTATTTTATTGTTAATTAACATTTACACTAATTTAATAGAAGTATAATATACTAAAAGTAGGTATATTAAATTATCTAACTAGTCATATAAAAAATATTTTTATGAGTCTACTAGTTTTAGCCCAGCGCGCATGCAAAGTCAGGGAAGTTCATAACTTCACGGTTACTGGGCCGTTTACCTTAGTATTAATGGCTGTGGTAGACACAAACTATAATTTTGTTTTTATTGATGTTGGAGCCTACGGCAAAGAATGCGATTCAGCAGTATTTAAAGAAACAGAATTTTGGAAAAGAATAGTAGGCGATAAATTAAATATTCCTCGACCTAAGCAGTTGCCAGGTGCAGGCAGTGAGTTACCTTATGTATTTGTTGCTGATGAAGCTTTCGCTTTACATCAACACGTACTTCGTCCTTACGGTGGGCATCAACTTGACTCAATAAAAAAAAATTCAATTATCGTCTCACAAGAGCGCGACGCTACGTCGAATGCGCATTTGGTATTTTATCCAATAAATGGAGGATTTTGCATAGACCATTAAATGTTTCAACAGATACTGCTGTTAAAACTGTAAAACTATTCTGCATTTTACAAAACATAATTCATAAAGTAGAGGGTATTGCTAATAATGCTACTGACAATGCTAGTTCACACATGATGTCTACTCTATGCCATTTGCCTCGTTCCCATTCAAGACGAGGTAATATAACAGCAAATATGATTCGTAACAAATATGCAGAGTATTTCATGTCACCAGTAGGGCGTGTACCATGGCAAAATCAATATGCATAAAAATATAATGAAAATAAAATGTTACTTACCATAATCATTTTTTTCTTTCTCGGACATCGTTTCAAAACCTTCACCAAGCGGCAAAACTCGACTGTCTATTTTTATAGCACTCTTGGGTTTTGTCCCACAGTACAGGCCTATTTTCAACCAAACTTATTAACAATTCCATGTCAATATCACCCATTTTTAAAAGAACGCAGGTAGACGGCACTCAATTAACAGAAAACAGGCAATACGTCCGGCAGCGTCAACACGCACCAATACCTACACTGGCGTGGATGACCGCCCTTTCTTACACCGGACCGGTGTCCGTCGCGCCGAGGGGAAGCGGTGGTGCATACGGCGTAAATTGTTCGCCGGACCGATGTCCGGTGCATGTACACACATTCATTATAATTCATACACCACCACGAATCCGGCAAAAAACACGGTCCGTTATCCGGTGAAAAAAACGGACGCCTGCAAGCACTCTAAAGATGTCAGCAAATCTCAGCAGCAGGGTCAAAGCCTACTGGGGCCACGGGCAGTGTGAAAGTGAAACCCGGGGCCCTGGGACGAAGGCAAAGAAGGAACAGGAGTGGGTTTTAGTCAGTAAAAGTCTGACTGCTCCGCCCAAGGCAGGATGTCATTAGATGATTTTCCCAGCTAAAAAAAAAATAATTCAATATAGTTATTCACACACCAGTCCACTAAAACATCACATTATCATAATATCATTTATTATTGTATTGTGCTGTTAATTCACTATTACATCACAGATGTTACCAGATATTTTTAACATCCAAATAAAAATCATGCCTTGGTTGAGATAAATCTATTCAATACTACATAAATATCCACTGAATCTTATGAAAGTTCAAAAATGAAAAGTAAATGTTGAGTATTACAATCTACTTAGTAAGACTTTTTCCTGTAGTCATCATAACACCAACAACTAATGCTGTTATTGTGAGTCCTTGTGCAACTATTCTGGCTCGCATCATTTGTTGAGATAGTTTTTTACGGCCTGTTCTAAAACTCCAAAGACCATAGGACAGTGCTCCTGCTGTGGCCAAACATCCTGAAATGATTACCAAATCACATAATAGGCAAGATCAATTCTTGGGGCGATGGAATAATAAGGGGTAAGCAATTCACTAGAATTAGAAGCTCAAAAAACACGCATTACCCTAAGAAACAAATTGATGATTTAGTTTTTCTGTATAACACCTTAGGTAATAAATTAAATATTGCGTAAGTTTTAAAAATAGGTGGGCACAAATATTTATTTAAGCAAAATTAATAATACACTTGCTAGAATTCTTATCTCATCGATAATAATTTAGAGTCGTACAAACAGTTATGATGAGAAACAAATTAAAAATTGTTTCGACGGACATACCTAAAGGAACAAAAGGATTTTCGGAAAATTTTCTTGAAAATTTTTCACTTGTTGTTTCAACATGTTGGTGCTGTCCCATTTCTTTTCGGAGCTGCACCCAGTCCAAATCAGTAGGTTCATCTTCAATCATTATAGAATTTGCTTAAATTTATATCTGAGGTAGTATTTTTTTTATTTTACAACAGTTTGTTTTTATTGCATTGCACAAATGTATTTTCATGTTCTACCTGTCAAAGATTGAAAGAATAATAACCTAAAAAAATCGGTCTGTCAAAAATGATAGCTGTCAGCTGACAACTGACTGAATGAAATGAATGCATTCGGTTTTTGTATATGGGTATGCATGGACATTGAAGAGGAAGAATGTGCTTAATCGACTAACTGTAACTAGTTGTTATTACGGGCATATCCATTCTGTAGTCTGTGTGTGAGTTGAAGGACAACTCTACGTCTGCCATTTTTGTTGTCTCTTGGCTGGTGATCGCGTGTATTGTGTTGTAAATTCGTAATAATGTTTAAAAGTATTAGAGCTTCTGACATTATTCTTGAAACTGTAAGTAATAATACATTTCTATAATTTTTAGAAACCTAAGTAAACGCTTTATTTCACAATCATGCATGTAATATGTGATAATTCAGCATCTCCGCATGTTATTTAATTTTATGGCTGAGCAACAGATACGTATTGCTGATTGTGTTGTATTGTTAAACGAGACCATTATTTGTAAACAATGTATTCATTATTTGTATCTATTGAGATGTTCTTCCTTTGACGGAGTCTGTATCCGGACATTAATTGCATCTGAAATTGTAAGTAGAACATTAGATCTGTACGTGCACTAATTAATTTGTGATTGTGATGGCATTGAAACTAACGTTCTTGTGTCGTGGATCCGCCTCGTGATTGATAGTATGTGTATGTCGCTATACAACGCTTAGTTACGGCTGCAAGACTGCATGAAAAATGTAGACAAGTGTAGAAATCTACATACCTACTTACTGCCTTTTAATCTGAAAAAAATCGAAATAGGTACCTACATACTTTAATGTTTTTTACCTGAACAAAAACTAAAACAAAAACTTGTTGGAAGGTCGTCAACTCATAAAGTTTAATTACCTATGATAGAAAATAGACAAATTATAAATTCATGAGCATGTGGTGTTATTGAAAGTGTATTGATAAAATAGGTAGGTAAGTACATAATTATTTGTATAACAATAATGAACTCATAAAAGAAGCTGATTCAAACAATGTCATAGCTAAGCCCTGTTTATATAAAAAAATATTCTTAAAAAAATATTATAAATCGGAAACTGATGGCGACACTTGGGGGAGGCCTATGTTCAACACTGGACGTCTTTCGGCTGAAATGATGATATAATGTTTATGTTGTTTAAACCAATATATAATTAATAAGCTGTTGCTGTAATAAGAATAAAAAAGTCCTGTTGTGTTTTGCATGTGACTAATTAGTGTGAGTGGGTTAAAATTGGCAATTGTAGAAAAGCTGTGGAATTACCAACAAGCCAATTCATAAACAAGGATAAATCAATATCTACTGTTTATTGAATTTAGTCACTTTATGTTCATACTTAGCGGTGAGTACATTCAGGTCATGGGCATTTTTCAGTAATATTTATTTTATGGAAATTCTTAATTTTATATCTGGTAATATAATTCTGCTACTTGTTTAGATGTTGAAACTCTAATCTTGCTTTAATCAAGTTCTAAGTTGAGATCATTTTACTAGAACATCTAAATACATATGTATTCAAGTGTTTTAGCAAAATTATAATATTATTATTGCATTGCTAAAAAACAACAGTACACTTTTATGTACCCATTAATTTAGTGTTAATGAAAATGGACATCAGGATAATAAATTAGAATGTTGAAAATAGCCTCTACCAGAAAGAAGTATAGCCTTAACTTGTGAAAAGAGCATATATTCTAGTCTATTGCAGTCTTTTTTTTTTGAGGTGGGAAATCATCAAGTTACGTCTACCACTCTGCCCTGTGTTAAAAAATGAGGTTAGAGTTAACTCTAATGATGTCATCAGGGTAGATACTTTAAGCTCGCATTTTTGAACGCGAACGTAGAGTTCAACTGTCAATGCCAAGCAACTGTCATTCCTGCCGCTTACACCAACTTACCCTGCTCGAAGTTAGAGTTGGTTGGGTTAACTCTTGGGTAGCTACTCGAGTTATAAAAGAACGAAACTGGGTTGCAACTCTAAGCATTTTTGAACGGTTAGAGTAACAACCCAACCCTATCTTGGTTATTTTTTAACGCAGGGCTGGGTGGAGTGAGAGGGTTTGTCAGACTTTTGCTGAAATAACCAGCCTGTGTTCTATCAATTTCCTTTTGTATTCCAGGGTCACGGTAACCCTTTTGTATGTTCCCACAACCCATGTATTCTTAACAAATCAATAAAATATACTGAGAAGTGCATGTGAAAGACAGTATATCACTAGGGACTAAATAACAAATTATAACTATTTTGTGAACTAACACTCAGCATTTCCCATGATTGTTGTATAAATCTTTGTTGATTATTTTGTTTCAGATGATTTCAACATCTCTTTTAATGAAGTCTAGTGAAGCCCAAAGCGTGTCTTGAGCACTACCTTAGTTAATATATTTAGTTTAAATAATTTCTTGTTAAAATTTTACCTTTTACTTTTTTCTTGTTTCATAATGTTGTCACACAATATTGCCAACTGAAACAATCTTATCATTTCTGCTCAAGATAATACACCATTCAGTTTTTAGTGTACTTTCAAGACAGTTGTCTTATTATTCTCAGTAGACTAGTGATTTTATTATAAAGTTTTGTTTTTATTCTACATTTATTACAAAGAGATTACAATGGCTTCAAGTGATCCGGAAATTAAAGATGGATTCTCTTTTTCTGGTTGGATGAAAAGCAAGCCTGTCAAGTGAGTATATTATTCTATTTTATACAATAATAAATAAGACAGAAACATCAAGGAATCTCAAGGGAATCATATCTCCATAAAACACTGACAAAAGATACAATCCATGTTGGCACTGTAGGTAGTAAATAAGGAAGCAACAGTTCATAGAAGTGCTACAGTAAGTTATGAATTTATGATCAGTGTATTTATTTATAGGTATAAATACATAAAGCTGTAAATATTTGAATGACCAAGAATTATTCAAGTAAAGAAGTTAAGATTCAAATGCATTGTTTGAAGTGCAGTATGCATCCAACCAATAAATGTACTAAAATAAAATGCATTATAAACTACGTTCTTGGCAAGCATTAAATAGTGAGCTTGGGTAATTGAGAGAATGTTCCAATACCCTTGTCTCATGCCATAGAAATAAGATCACAATTTCTTGAAGTGGCTTTATAATTATAACCTACATGCATGTGTCATGTGTACCTACAGTGCTGTACATGATATTAATTAACTAGAATTATTATATTAATTAATGTATGAACATGTAAGTATGATAAGATTTCAGATTTGAGATGTTTTTACCTATGTACACATTTATGTATTTTGTATTGGAAGGACTAGAAGTTTTGTAGTACAGGTTATCGGCACGGATCTTGAGCGCTCGGCGAAAGAGTGGGGATCGCTTTGCGTACGCGTTTTTTTTTTTTTAAATGTACACCTATTTTATTTTATTTTTTCATACACCTACTAGAAAAAATAAAATAAAATAGGTTTAGATTGTTTGTAAAAAATCACCTTTAGCGATAAGACCACCCATTGTTACACCATATTAATTTTAAGCTCCTACTGGATTTTTTGTGGTGTACAATAAAGAGCATAATTATCTATCTATTAATAACACGGTATTCGTTTACGGAATTATAATCGTTACAATCATCAATTGGGTATTTGTCTCTGCTTATTTTTACCCGACTGCAAGAAGGGTTATGTTTTTTGTAAGTATAATAGGTATTTTATACTAAACAACAAATAACACAAAAAAGAATTCTGAAAACAGCATCAAAATTGGTTATTAAATCAAGCAGCAATTAACATTTCAAATATTGGTTTGAGGAAGAGTGGGGGCGTGGTGGGAATATCTCGCTATCTCTTGAGCACACAAAACCAAATGGTAGTGACGTCAGATTTCAGTATGTGCATTCTTATACACATCACATCCATCACATTTTTAATATTAAACGAATTTGAAAATTTCTTTCTATTTGCGATCTTGGATAAAGTTACTTTTTTTTTTAATACAAACCTGACACTAACCTGCAAAATTTAAAACACCTAAGAAATTTGAATTTCGCGGTCTGCCTTGGAGCATTCACCTCAATAACTTATACAAATACTTTTTATTAGTAGGTGCATAATTAGCATGAAGTGATAGTGATATAAAATGTAAATAGCATTAACAATAATCTGTTAATAAAATCCCTGCCTGTCTGAGATATGATTTTCATATGTACTGCCATTTTTTATTATTATTAGAGGACTATCTGTTTCCAAGCACAGAAAGTTGCGGATGATAAGACTATGACGTCACCGTTATAATAATATTATTTGTTATAAAATTGATGTAGCTAAAATCCAACTGTATTCAATTATTGTTAGGTAATGGTGGGACACGTTTATCGTATCTTGTGAATTTTGTTATCTTTGTACCCATGACTGGTCACGTTCGTTATTCAAAATTGTATGCATCATAATTTTTAGACTTGTTTTGTCAGAAAAAGAAACAACCGTATCTACTTACTTCCAGTATCACCAAATTATTAATTCAATATTTTTTGTAATAAGTAGGTATGAGGAATTCGACGCATTCAAATTCATTATTACTATTGAGGAATTAGACGGTTGGTTGTAGGTTTAAAACTGGACTTGGCAAATAGCCAATTGTTTATTCAGTTGGTGAAACTTAGTTCAGGGTAAAATTACTAACTGTTCATAGATTTGAATTAAATAATTTTGTCAGATTTAAAATCTACAGCATCGCATCTTTTCACTTAGTTAAAAATATCATCTAGTTTAGATTCAAAATAGGTGTTTATCTAACTTTGAAAATTTCGTTTTATAAAACTGCACACTTTGAACTGTAGCTACTATCTTCAGATTGATTTGAGGTTTTATAATTTTATTATTCTGTGTAGTAAAACATTTGAATTCGCGGAATGTCCAAATGTAAATTCTTCGAAGCTAATAAAACGTAATGCTGCATTCTGGAGTGACTAACGCGTATTGAACTGAGTCGGCGGGGCCATAAATGTCAGTATCTAGCAATCTAAGCTCCATAACTGCTAGCGAGACGAACTATAATAATGATTTATGCCCCGACGACTCAATTTTTAACGAAAGTGTCATAAACGCTAGTACTAATTAATTCTACAACTCAAAAACAACATTAGTTACAATAACAGTTGCCTGCCAGGAAATTCCTTGTTCACGTTGTTTGTTATCGGAGCAGTCAATTCTATAAATAATTACAAAAATAATCTATTTCTGTTACCGGCTGTAAAGAAACAATTAATAGGTAGTTGATAGGTACACTTGATGCGGATACAATAGCTAGACGTAACCCTGATAAGGAGAACTTGATAATGTGCTTAGTAATTACCAAAAATTTTGCGTTATGCTCAACACCTGGCAGAATACGTACCTACCATGACGTTTTAAAATGTCAGGCGTGCGAGCGAGAAAGAGAGATGGAGTTATATACCCGGGTTATGGCGTCCATTACACGGTCATGCAAGCGTCAATCAAAACCAATCATGAATGGTGTTTGAATGATGGAAAGTTATCGCCATTCTGTTTTCGTTATGCAAACGTCAGTCATCGCATTGGACGGTTGGTTTTTCGTCAATCAAAATATTTGACTGTGGCAAAATATGTGGTGTATAGTGGTCAAGCTCGAACCTATCATGAATAAAAAAAAAGGTCGTCAAATAGATCGCGTTTTTAGCTTGTGGTAGAGCCTCTGAAATGATAGAAGAAATAAAACTAGTTCCATTTGCGTGAAATATGACGCATAGAGTCAAAAAAAATAATAATGAACACAGCTGAGGATAAATGCGTGGACGGGCCCGAAAGGAAAACGTAGACAAAGAAGACCTCAAGAAAGATGGGCCTATGAGGTTGTTAAAATGGCCGACTTGAGTTGACCGACAGTGGCAAAGGATTGAGAAAGTTGGCACAGGCTGGAGGAAACTTTTACCCATAGAAGGGTCTCAACTTCTCAACCAACGCTAAATTGTAATTAGGGAGTAAACAGGCTTTTTTATTTTTATCCAGTGGATCTGTTTCAAAAGATAAGCGAAAGTTTCCGCTCTTTTTAGAGTTCCGTACTTCTCTTCCGTACGTAAGGAAAAACGGAACCCTTACAGGATCACTTTGTTGTCCGTTTCTCTGTCTGTCTGTCTGTCAAGACCCTTTATCTCCGGAACGCGTCGAGGTATCGAGTTCAAATTAAAACCATGTACTCAGGTCTGCGGTCCCTTGAAGCTGTGAAGAAAACAAATAACGTATATTGCAACACTTTCAAGGGAGTCAAAAATTTGGCATGAAGCAAGAAGGTCTTACAGCTCAGGTATAGGAATAAATCTGAAAACAGTTTTGTTGTTGAGTTAAGCTCTCCTTTTTACATGAATTGTCAAATCACTGTGTTTAGTAATAAGTTTTGTGTACAATAAAGAATTAAGGTGTGAGGTAAAGAATTCCACACCTTAGCAGTACGCACAATGAATGTGTTCTCAATACGTTTTGTGCATATAGCTATGATATCCACCATGTACTGATGGCGCAGCGCCGTACGTTTGGTGGTCCTATAATGAAACTAGCTTGGCGGAATTAAATTATACAGATCCGACGTACACTCCCCGAAAAGCAATCAGTAGAAAACCGACCGGCTAGCAACTTGGCATCGATGCTCAAACTTTGAAGCTTCGATTAAACGAGACTTCTCAATTGATTCAAGCGCATCAAACTGGTATTTAGCAGATCCGTCCCAAAGATGAGAACAGTACTCCATTATCGTTATATATTTATTTTATAGTTCTAAGTGACGGAAAAGGATAAAAGCATGCAAGCAAAGCAAGCAGAAAAGGAGGAAAGTGCGATTCGATGCGGCCAGAAGAGTACCTACGGTTAAGTGCAATTGCATGCACTTGAGACACTTCAAATTTATCTGTGCACTGCTTCGAATATTTCAGTTGTTCATAGGCAGCGTTGACACCTTGATTGCCACTTACCACTCAATATCGCGAAGTCTCCGTTTTTTGCCCGTATGAAAATCGAAAATTATCCCAAGGGAACATAACATTTATCCTCGCGGGATAAAAACAATGGTATTTTTAATTTAAGGACATGATCTTTCTGTGTGCCAAGTCTCATCATCAAATCCTTGAGGTAACAGACATACAGAGTTACTTTCGCATCTAAAGTATTAGTATAGACGTCACGTTTTAGATAGTTCAAAATAATGGCGATTGTTGGAAATCCCAAGATATCTTATCTAACTTTTAGTTCTCTTCGTTGCAGATGTCTGAGACACGATTATTTGCATATTTGTTAACAGTTCTACTTATAGCATCAACAACTTGTTTTGATTTCTCAATAATACTTGACTTGGAGGCTTGTCCCGACGTCACGCAAATACCAGTTTGTTTTTATTATAATCGTCACCTGACTTACACGTTTCGTTTTATTTTTTCTTTATAACAAGTAATATTATAATACGTGTAGTATAATTTTCTGAAATTGGTATGGTGACCTGAACTATACGAAGGTTTTTTTTTAATTGTCCTGTCGACATAAATCCCTACATAATTTATTTGAGTGTCTAATTTCATTCCGCCAAGCCCGTTCCGTCATCGTACTACTACTACTTACTTTATCGTACAGCTATGCATAAAACCTTTTGGGAACTCATTCATTGTGCGTACAGGTAAGGAGTGGAATGCTGGAAAGTTAAAGAGTATAAGTTACTTCTAGGTAACAACCATGCTTCATCGTCGACCAAATCATCGTTTACTATCAGATGAGATAGTGGTCAAGCTATCAACAATAATTTATAATAAATTATGTACAATGAACAGTCGGCTATATTTGTGATAAAACTATAAATTAATGAATACCGCCATTGTTAAAAATAATACTTATATCTACCTAATTGTTACTTAATCGTTCTCCGTTCATTAGACAATGACAGAAAACATTCCAGTGCATTTAAAGAGATCATTTACATTGAAGCAACAGTCCAATTAGTATTATTGTAATGACTACAATATTATTCATTAACCAATACGATGTCGGTACGTGACATACAGTATGATGACTGATGATATCTGTAGGCACATTCACACATAAAACATTGCCTGTTATGACTATGAATTTCTTTGAATCATGTAATCCTAAATTCCTAACCGCAATGGAATGAAAGTACCTATATTACTTTTCGAATAATACGAAACGCAGGTTTTTTTAAAAAACTTTGCTTTACATTACAGTCATGCAAATTCACATACCCAAGACACCCAGTCCCTAAGCAACTATCTGTCTGTAGGGCATAGGTACAAATATGCGTGACACGCGCCGCAGCAGCCAATCCTTTGTTCTTTTGTTAAAAGGTACTAGGTAGGACTAGCAGATAAGGTGTAGGATGACTGTATGGGCACATTCTACACTGTTTCAAAAATCATTAGCATAGTCATATTATGTGTATGACTATGAATCTCGTTGATTCATGCAATTCTAAATTCCTACCCTCATTAGATAAAATACTTGAACTAAATATTAGTTTTCAAATAACCAGTAACGAGTAAAGTTTTTGTTTTCTAGTTCTAAACATTCTATCATTAGTCAAGTTACGCAACGCGTGACGGCATTATTTTATAGCAGTACCATGAAAGTGGCATTCACTTTATTGCCTTGACGTTAGAGAACCTTCTACAATATTATGCCGTGAGCAAGTCTTTGTGAAGAAACTAGAAACATGAGAGCTCCTCATGAAAAAATTTAGTAATTCATAATATTTTTTTGACTAACTAGTGCAGTCCAGTTCAGTCAGGGGTAAGTTAAGTTTTTCACAAAACATTGTTTACAAGATAGTAAGTCCATAAAACAAATAAGTATAACCTCTACTTATAAAAACCAGGTGATTTTTTTGTCATTTAATCCTATTTTTTTTTAAATATTTTTTAAATCCAATCCATCCTTTGTTGTTTTTTAATAAAATCCAATAAGGTTAGCATAATTTATCCTTTTTATAGAGATTTTATTTTTTAGTAAGTAAAAGGTCCCCTTCAATTCTGTAAATCAAATAGATTAAATTCTTTAGGGTTCAAAAGCTGCAATTATTTTAAACTGAAATTACATATTTTAACTTTGCATTGACGTCATTTGGACCACTTCGAATAATTATAATATCTGCAATGGTTCATGATAAGACGTTGGCATTTGTTTTACAAACACTGGAGTTAATACTTGGAAGGTCAACGTGTGGTCAACAGCATAAAGGCGTATTTCTACGACATTTCTGAACAAATACGTAGGCTTAAGCATTATGACGTATCTACATGTAACTCACATGTTTCGAAATGTTCCTCAGCTCGTTTAACTAATTGTTACTGGTAATGATAAAGTAATTGTTATTGCAATACAGTTAAATGTCTGTTTTGGTATTGACATCAATTGATACGGTGTTGGAAATGATTATTTGACTTCATTCTAAAATTATGTTTGTGAATACCCATGACGTAGCATAATCAATCTATTCGATAATGTCACCTGACACAGGTACATTCAGGTGTAGAAGTCTGTTGTAGAATTCCTTTCTATTGTAACAGTTTCTTTTTTATTTTAGAAAGCTATGGTCGATGATTTTTTAACATTTAACTAACAACTACTTTGGCAAATAAACTTTGAATGATTTTTATTCATATTCAAGTTGGTATCTAGGTATCGTGTAGGTGTTGTGTTTAGAGAGAATATCTTGTTTTTGTTGTTGTGGCGATTATAGTACGGGTATAAAATATTGTCATCAATAATCAAAACGAATAAATAATCAATTTGTTTGTGTCCATATCGGAAATATACCAGATCAATTCCATAAGTCAGTTGCTAGTGTTGTTTGTAAACAGTATCAAATTTGGATTACATTATGATGCGAAAATTATTTAAGTGTTTTAACTGTAAAAGGTGACAGTTCTATAGAGTAGATAATTTCCAATTGTTTTGTAACAAATCATCATAAACTTTATATGCACACAAATGTTGCTACTTTGTTGAGTGTCAAAATTTTGTTTACACTTCTGCATTTCATTGTACTTGATGATTTAAGACTGCTTTGTCCATGGCAATAACAATATATTGGCTCTTATCAGGCTTTGTCGGATACAATGATTTATTGGAAAAGAAAACACCTGTGTCAGTGTCATTGTTACCAAAAAGATTCCAAAATCATAACAAATATAAAGAAAATAATATATAAATATATTTTAAGTAGTCCATATCTTTAATGATTGTGCATTTTATTATCATACTATGCCTAGCTTTTCCTACTATATTGGGCTCAGCTTATAATCTAACCGAGTACTGCTGAATAAGATGATAATTTGATGGAATTTACTTTTAATATTGAGTTTATCAGTGGTCTAAATCATAAAAAAATATCTGAACTGTTTAGCACATTCTGTAAAGCAAATTCTTAATTCAAATTTACTGTTTGACAAAAACCACCAGCAGTTGCTTTTTGCGAGGGTCACGACAACCTTTCGGACAAACTCGAAGTTCAAATACAGTGAAATCTGGATAACTGGGACTTTAAGGGACCTGTAAATCCTCATTTAAAGAGGTATTCCACTTACCCAGTGTCTCAGATATCCAGGTATTTTAAATAAATATCTGTCTCATTTATAGAGGGTTACATTAATAGAGGTGAGTATAGAGGTTATTTCAGTTATAGAGGTGCGATTATTCAATAAATTAACATATTTATGTTTAACGTTATATGTACATGAGTGTTGTAGTCTTTATTAGTAATTAAAAAAGGTAATAAACAAAAATAATCAAGCATGTTTTTTATAAACAGTACAAAAATGAAAAATTGATGAAAAATTAGTCAGTCTTTCGGAAGTATCAGTCATAAGATGTTTTTCAATGTTATAAATTTTATCAAATATGTTTTATATTAACTTTAAGATTACAGCCTTCGATTTAGAGCATACATATTTCAAATAACATCTGGATGAAAGCAAAACAAAACTAAAACTGGTGGTCATTGAGGCACAAAATTAGCCAAGTGCGAAATTTGCGGGTAGACTAAGAATCAGTAAACAAATAGTGCGGAGTAAGAGAGGTAATAAATTGATGTTGATATTGATTAGAGAGGTCAATGACTAAAATTCAATGAAAATTATTTAGAAAAAGTATTCTTTATAATAAAGTCTCAGTAAAAGAGGTAAAAAAATACACTCGGTGTCTCAATTATAGAGGTAACTATGACGATAAAATCAAAAGAACGGAAGGATCTCAAATATAGAAGTTTACTTTGTCTCAATAACAGAGATAATTCAGTGCTAAAGTGTCAGGACCTTAGCATGAGTTCCAGCATGTCCAGCTATGGAGGTTTCTCACTTATCCAGGACCCACTTAACCGAGCTTCACTGTATTACCTGTCATATATTTAGGATTTTTAACCGACTTCAAAAAAGAGGAGGTTCTATGTTCGGCTGAATGTGTATTTTTTTTTTTATGTGTTTTCACCGATTTCTCGGTCAATTGTGGACCGATTTTGAATTTTTTTTTTTATTGTAAGGTATTTATTGCTTCCGAGTTGGTCAAATTGCTTTGTTTATGCGTGTAGTCAGTCGATGACTGACTAAAAGAATAGGGGGAATATATCGAACTGATCTGATGATGAAGCCTGAAGTTAGGCGCCGGAACTCTGTAATAAATTAATGTAATCTAACCGTGTTTGGGATTATTAGAATTGTCACGAGAGCACTCTGGCTATAAGGTTTAAGTTTGGCTGAGGGGTACTTGTTAGTGGTGGTACCTTATCTAAAAAGTGTAAAATAAAAAACTTTTTACAACAAAAAAATACAACCGACTTCAAAGTAAAAAAAACACTAAAAAGTCGGTGTTCAATAACGAAGAGACAAAACTATTATAGAAACATCGACTTCCGAAATTAAATTTATTTTGCACTTTTCAGTGTTTTTTTTTACTTTGAAGTCAGTTGTATTTTTTGTTGTAAAAAGATTTTTTTTTATTTATACTGATAATAAGAGAGATGACCTTTTTTTAATGGAATTATTAGTAGAGATGAAACGGATATCCGGTAACTATCCAGTATCCGGCCTATTCGGCCTTGTTTTTACTATCCGGCCGGATTGATAGTAATTCAGTATCCGGCCGGATTCCGGATCATAAAATTTAAACAATTCTCATTATTTTACACAAGGCAAATCATATCAGAATAGGTTATGGACACCGATTATTTTTATAATCGCATGGCAAAAATGTTTGTTTTATTAATTAGTTTAGTATTCAAAATTAACAATTGGCAAATTGTGGTGAATGAATACCAAATTTTCCGCATTTTTTTGGTAAGAGGAGACTCCACGTGGCTTCGTAAACTAGACCAGCTTCTGAAAATAGCCTTTCGCTGTAAATGCTACTGCCAGAAATAAATTCTATCAAATCAAACTAAACGCGTCATGAAACGCGATAAAGGGCTGAATATCTAGTAGCCGGATATCCGACGCTCCGGCCTCGTAGTTTGCCGAATATCCGGTATCCGGCCAAACCATTATCCGTTTCATCTCTAATTATTAGGTCCGGCCGGAAACACCGGTAACTTTAAAGTAGGAACCCTAAGTTATTTATCTCCGATTTTTTAATCATAATGTCAATATTTTCAAATTCTTAAGTACTTGTTCTTGTTATAATCTCGCCCACACGGATAGTGTTATCGGTCTTTGTGTATTAACTTTGTTATGATAATAGCCTAGCTATAACTTGTTTTATGGTCAGAAGATTTTACACATATTTTTTTTTTGTCACTATGTAATATTTTTTTGTTATCGAAATGATAAACGTAAACATATACGTGAACGTTGCTATAATTTAGTTAAACTAACTTTTATATAGCTGTTTAGATTGCCAACGGCTATATTCTGAGTCTGTAGATATTTCGCATTGTATTTTAGCCTTTATTGGCGAGTGGCCCTGCGTTCGTTGGCAAAAGTTTTTGGTGAAGGTTCATTGACATTTTTATTTGAACTTCGTGTAAAAAATCTTATGGTATATACCGATTGGAAGTCCTACTGTGAATGTTCCACCTACTTCATTTCTGGAAGAGGGGTTGTCTATATAAAGATTCATTCTAACATGAATATAGTTTAGCTAATGTCGTCTGGGTTCGCCGGATATTGGCTAGCGTTTCTGAGGTGTCGTGCCCATTTCTATTTTAAGTTTAGTCTGACCAGTTGTTCGTAACAATTGTGTTACACTTACAAAATATTAATGACATCGTTTTGGAATCTCATTTCGTGAAAATTACGCAGATTCAACATTTTATTATGTGCCAAGATGAATCTATAGGTACGTAGCTAGTAACTGCTATTCTAAGATTCTGGTTTAACCTCTACAATGCATGCCATTCCTCGTGATGTATTCTTGTAGGAGAGGGAGTGCGCTAATCACGCGCTCTTATTGGTTAACATTAACGTGACGTCACGTCGGCTTGTTATTACATTTATTTTTCAAAGTGACGTATCATTGTGTACTCTTATCGTGAACTCGTGCGCCTATCTCTTAGAGTATCTATATAAAAAGGAATCTTGAGCAAAACGTTTTAGTTATTTTGCACAGAGCGGATAGCGTATCGTATCTCTTGCAAAATTTATTGTTCACGGATTTTTTCGAGAATTTATCTTTTATCTCGGCATTATACTGTGATATTGGACTAAGTGCTGTGCGGTGTAATCTAAATAAATAACTACTAACCAATTTGAAAGTAACTACTTACAACAATGTACAGAAAGAGAAATATGGTAGCTCAGTTCAACAACATGTTATCGTGAGTGTCTTCAGATTGACCGACAATAATAATCAAACTCTTAAACAATAGTTATCCATTGTTGTATTACTTACCTACCTATAACATCTTTGTTATGGTACATTTCTTATCCAACGAGTGCTCTGTGTTATTATTATTACTAATTCATAATTGTTTTATCTGCAGGGAGTTCGACCAGTTCGCGGGATCGCCGCCGGCTCCAGAGGATTCTTTCTTCTACATCCGATACCCCAGAACTGACGTGTTGTTCGGGAAGCCGAGGGTCGAGCAAGAAGTACCGAAAGTGTTCGCTGAGCCGTCCAACGAAGTCAAAGCTTCCTCAGCGTATAACATAGTGAAGGAGAAAGACTGGTCGAAGCACACGAAACCGTGCCAAGACGTGCTCCACAGCATTGCACCAATCAACACAGCAGGTATGACCACTTTGTACTTATATTTCAAAAGGTTATCTCATGACATTGACATTGGCTGGTACGTACCGACACGGCTAGGTTTGTGTGGTCTTTTTTTTTATACAGCTTTTTTAGGTCTTTACCTGCAAGATTAAAATAATAATTAACATAAACGTTCAGTAGTTGTGTGTATTGCTTATTGTGGTCTTCATACTAAGTCCAGTATGATAACAAAAACATTTGTTCCAACAAATTATGATTACTTTCTATTCTATACAAGCAGACTCCATTTTGTAAATATGACGCCACGGCAGGCATACGTTTAAAATGACGTAACGTCATCGTGGCTGTTGTAGTTTGATTGCATATTGCATCGTGGTTTAATCGCGTTTGTTTGTTTCCAGTGAACCCGGTGTCTATTAAGCCGAAGCCAGCGGGTACGGACGACGGGTTCAAAGGCGAAGGCGCGGCTTGCGGCAACTCGATTGTCAAGGTTGGTAGCCAATAGCTGAGCGACAGAGCATACGTACAGCCAGCTACAGAAGTCGATTAACAATTCATTTTTTAAATCTTAGCTGTTGCTGTGATTAACAGCTAAGGCAGCATTTAATAATAAGAAGAATAGAAATGAAATATAAGGAATATAATTATTACTCAATACTAGTAGAATTTTTTTTTTTCAATTTAAATGATGTATACAAGTAGCAGACTTAAGGTAAAATGCTCAGGGCAACCGGCGAAATTCAAACTTTCGTACGTTTTGCGCAATTTACAGTTTGATATGAGATAGTATGGTAATAAAAGTTATATTTGCGCTAATGACTGTATTTATTACACAATTGTACTCATTAAAACCGTCAACATAACTCTCTAACAAAGAGAAGAGGTAGGTGCCATTTTAATAAATATTTAAAGTTATAACTCGTCTCGTAAGAGAGTTAGGTATGATGATGATTTTAATTAATGAATACGGCCATCTTGGAGCATTTACCTTAATCGATTTTTGTCGCTGACCGTACCCACGCGACTGTTTACGAGAGTCTTCTGTCTCTCAAAACTGTCTGTTTTTTTTTCTAAAACTCCCCGTGCCATGCCACAAGTAGGCGTCGAAAAAACGTGTTGTCATAAACGTGACTAAAAGTTTAGGTTATCACATGACTAAAACATAGTCATATACTATGACTAAGTATACATTTTCAACACCTAAAACATAGGTAATATCTATAGATGGCAACCGGGATTTCCGAATCTGCTGTTATCTTTATTGACTTTCGTGATTAGCTGTTTAGTAAGTTTGCATATGGCATGTGCTTCAACACGTTTTACATTATTTAATAGTTGAAAGAAAATACGTCATACGACTAATTTATTCGTAGGTTTTGAGCAGGGATGTTAGGAATATGAAACTAAGGATACAGAAATAATATTATACCTGTTTCTGATACAGTTATGAATATGAAATTATTATTATAATACAACAATATTTAAATAACGTGAAAGTACCCATCAAAGTTTTTTTTTAACTCACCACGGGGTGAGTAGGGATGCATCCCTACTAACTCCGTTTGACGGTACTAGTACAACTGTACAACATAAAAGAAATCACTTTGACGATCCAGAAGAAAAATATAATGAAAACTCGACGTATTTTAATCTGAGAGGGGTCTGTGTCCCTCGCCATATCACACGATTGATAACTCGTTTTAACGATTAGCGATGAATATGTTTTTAATTAGCTCTTATCAACAACCTACTTGTTTTTAGTCTTTAGTCATATTCGCGGCGATTACATCATTTTATAGGGGATCGGTTGATTTTAAACCATTTAGTTTATATATTAGTTATTGAAAAGGCAAGTAAACAGTTAACTGTTTGTTTTGCAAATATGTATAATGTTGTCCACATTATGTTCAGTCGAGATTCCTTATCTTGACTAAACATAATGTGGACACAAATATTATGACGAGTAGTGTTGTTTTAACTATTTGTACTATTCCTATTCCGTAGTGACGATATTTAAATATACTAAGTAGGCAAAATGATCTCATTATTATGACTTTGAATTGCTGTTTTAAATCAGTAGAAACTAATAAAAACATTTATTCTCATTACAGGTTGCAAGTCAAATAATATCTTCAAAGTCATCTCGAGGCTTCACTGTGGCATCCCCAGAAGAAGAGCAGCACGCAGTGGCTCCAGAGCTGCACCAGTACAACTTGATGCACCGGCGCGGCAGCAAGAGCCTGCCCGTCACGCCCGCGCACTCGCCGCCCGGGAGCCCGCAGAGCCGCAGGAGAATGAACGGCAATCGGTACGTACTGCCATAATTAGTGACATTCGATACCTCTTGTGAGGAGAAGTTGCGGACTAGATCCAAACTACTTCTGTACAAATTCTGAACATTTCTAATTCACATAGAACTCGATACACTAATTCGAATTCGTAACTGCTCTAGTCACAAGTAAGACTGGAAGATCTAACCTCATACTAGTTCTACCAAGCAAGTGAAGCTGAAACGTTATTTCCTAAATAACACGTTTGAGCTACTTTGGCCGCTACTGCCCTAGTACTAATAATATTAAATGATTGCTGTTTTTGCGTCACTTTTTTCAGTGTGGCCTAGAATTGATTCATAATAATAACGTGGGTAGATTATTTAACAAGCTTGGCATATTACAAGTGTCTTTATATAAATGAATAAACGAGAAATACAACAGCGCAGAGTTCGTTCGCCCAAGTTTTTGTTTTGATCGCGACTTCTTTGAAATATGTATATGGAAAAACACAATAATTTTTTGTACAGGATATTATTTCGAGTCTCAAAATGTTATTCACAAGTCACCACCGATGTTCTGGTTATGTTAATTTGAATGTTCTGTACTAGTCTAGGTGGAGCTGGTTCTTGTCAGTCCAAGACGGTTTAAAGCAAATTGATTCTTATGTCTTTGTTTTTCTTTGTTTTGATTGAGTAGACGCCGAAAGATCGTTTATTGCATATTTTATCGACTTCCATTTGTTTATTTTTTTATTAATTTCAAGGTTATTTTGCATTATAATGTTGGATTTCGCATTCTGGTAAATTCGTAGAATACTCAATGATAAGATTATTACGAAACATAAATAAATGTCGTAGCAACAAAAAACTAATTTTATATCGCAAATACATTAAATCAATTGGCATTCGTTTTTAGGAAAATTCCAACACCGTTTCCGTAAATATCAGGATTTCTGATATCAACTACTACTGATCTAAATCGCTGAAAAACAATGTTTATCGAGGCTGCCAATCATTCCGCGTAAATCGTGAACATCAAATAAGTAGGACGGTCACTCACACACACACACACACACACAGTATACTTTCAGAGCAAAAAACGTGTCATAATTTGAAGTGAGGAAGTAACTGTAATCGTCATCTGATGATGCTGATTTGATATGGATTTGGTTGGCGCAGTGGTTGAGCAATTGGCTGCTGCGCGTCGTGTCACGAGTTCTATTCTTGCACGGAGTAAATATTTGTACGGCCTACGGTTAGCTGTCCCGGGTCTGGGATTTTTATGAGATTTTACATGTTTATGTAATGCACCCACGTTACAAGAGTTATTCCTAGAGTGGGGCAAAATTTTTTTTAAAAACATACCAAACAATATCTGTTATGTGCATTATGATGTAAGAGGTTGCTATATGACTACTTATTGGATTATTCTTGAATACCCAACCAATAGATTAGGCCGACCGATATGACCATCAGGGTTTTTGAATACCCAGCCAAGAGATTAGTCTGATGACTAGCGTAACAACAACCGTAATAGGTTCAATTTAAGTATTTACTATTGTGTTGCCCAATTAATATCATATTAACCCATTAACTGGTGTCTAAAAATAACAAAGAGCTAATTAAGAATATTTTATTTGTTATAGTTTCTTCACTTCGCCGTACGAACCAGTAGAGGACGCTAGTGCGCCTCGCTCGTGGTTGTCTATGGCACTGCTTGGTTTGAAGAAAGACCTCACCACATCAACTTCCACGCTCGCTGAGGAAGATAGCCTTGAAGTTCATACGTTTTCTCACGGTATGTAGTTTTTATTTGGCTTTAATATAAACTAGAATTAAATATCCCTCGCTATGCTCGGACGCAAAACTCCTTCTCGGGACTAAATAAGTTAGAAGGATCTTTAACATTTACAAAACCTATTAGGGTCAAAGTCATTAAGGACGTGCTGAACTGACGCATTGAAACCGTCGCGAATGTGACATTTCCTATATTAAGTAATGCTGGTATTACAATCACATGTCTGTATGAACCCTATCATGTAAAAGAAAATAAATAAATAAGTGACCAAACCAATTTTAACGGAAATTAAATAAAAGTATTTTATTTTCATAAGGCTAATATTATTTTCTCTTTTATAGGTCGCCTCGCGGAATCAGTAGAAAGCTTGGGTCCATCGCCCAAGAGGAAAGATACGATCAACAGCATGTCCCACGAGCCAGCAACCCAGCCAGCAAAGCCCGCCAAACCTCAAGCCTACCGACCCAAACCTTCAGAGCTACGCGAAATGAATTTTTGGTCGCCGACTTCTATGTGAGGCTTCTCGCAAGGGTTACGCTTTATTATGCTATGACCACATTAATTGCGTAGCTCTAAGCTTTCAAGGAGTACATTATACACGTTTATTTTCACGTGTTTTAGACGCACAAAGCGTACGGTCCCCGCGGGGTTACAAAGAACGGATTTCTGAATACCGTATGTTCTTGTGACTTAAGTTTTCTTACTACAGGGTTATGTTCATGTAGTTAAGTAAGTTTCGCGATTGCCAGTATCGCTATGGAAGAGCTGTAAGACGCAGCGTTCAATATTTAACCACTATTTCTCACGGGTGGTATATTTGTACTACGGATTTGACCAGGTTACCCAAATTTTGTAACACACGTTTTCTAATATTGAACATCTTGAATATTTTATGCTGTATTCCATTATAATTAGGCGTGTTGTGCGTAGCTCGATTATGTATTTTTAGGATTATTCTTTGGTATAATTATAAGAATTAATCATGCATATGGTTAGTAGCTGTTCTAGTTTGTGTCAAAGTTTTCATTCTTATTGCGTAGGGATAATGATAATGTAAGAACAGAAATACTTAAATAGCGAAATCGATATTAAGTAAAAACATTTTGTATTATCCTTAAGTAATAACATTTACTAACGTATTTTGTGACATTATACATTATAGTAATACTTGATATTATTATTTTGTGTTTAAATGACTTATACGAGTGGATATGCCTGTATGAAACTTTCTGATATGTGATATTATTTATTATAAAGCGTGTTCAATTCAAATTGGAATATGTATCTGTATCATTGTGGAAGTATTACTATTAAGACTCATTTAAAATATTTTTGTAAAAAAGCAATCAAAATTTAAAAAAAAATTACAGCCTTTTTGTCAAACGCATAATAATACCTAAGATATTTGAGCAGAACTTTTAAGATTGTATTTAGATGTAACAATATTCTTTAAATTCATTTATTGATAATAGTTCTAAGCACAGTTTTACCATGAAAATAATATTTAATTAATAAATATTGTTGAACTACACCCGAATCGTTGTTTTATATTCCTTTACTTAAATAGATACTTTTGCCCTGATAGGACAAAAATAAATGGTCGTTACAGTTACAAAACAGCAAATAAACGAACGTACATAGCTCCAGTTTTATCAATTTCGGCAACATAGAAAATATTGCTTATTGGTTTATAATGCCGTATAAGGCCTCTTGTCCACGTCGCCGACGCCGACCTACGCACGGTTTCGTGACGGTTTACGTACGTTGATTCCCGATTTTGTTATAAAATGAGCATAAATCAAGAATTTATTATTAATTACACTGATTCAGGAAAGGCCTATAATATGGGATAAGACTATCGATGATATTTCTTTCCAGGAATCATAATAAGCGGCTTAAATATGATTCCTGGAAAACAATATTTATTCATTTACATTTTTAGTTTCTGGTATAATTTTTTAAGCAAGTTGTCGAATGTAGTTTTCTGCATTCTAAAATAATTGTAAAACTTGTCTTCATCTTCCCTCAGTTGATTCTTGACAAGTGTATGAAATGCGCCATATTCCTCCCTTTTTTCTAAAATCGGATGTATCCAAAACCATCTTTCCCTTTTTTTACTTTTTTCAGTTTCCTATATATGTAATAAGCAACGATAATCTTTTTTTTCGTATGAAAATTCATGACGCACGTCCTGCACAGCTCCAGATAAAACGCTACTGAGCCGTACTTGGCCGATGTCTCGCCCGGTGGTTTTGCCGTGTCATGTACAAGCTCTCACGGTTTTTCAACCGTACGGCGTGTTAGCCGTACGGTTGAAAAACCGTGACGTGGACAAGAGGCCTTATTGTTGTTAAATACGAGTGTGGCGCTATAACTTATTACCCGACTGCAAGAAGGGTTCTTGTATGTATGTATGTATGAATGAATGCATGTAATATTCTTTATTACCTCGTATCTTCCAAACTGCTAAACGGATTTACATAATTAACATATCGTTAGATTCGTCTTGATAACCCAAGTGTTCTTAGGTAGTAGAAAAAAAACCAACAACGACTGTTAGACGCTATACTTTGGAGTAAAAATTTTTTTTTTTTGATTCTACAATATTGGCACCAAATTAAAGGTCTCATCATGAGGATTCCAAAATTGTATATCATGTCCATATTAAAAAATATATTTCGTTACTTCTCTTTGGTGGGGCAATCGTGTAAAGAAAATTATCCATTTCAGAGATATAATATCCCCACCTGGGAATTTAGTCCCGTTCCCACGGGAAAATGAAAAGTAGCCTCAGATACTCCTTGTAACATCAACTATCCGTCGGTTGAGCACGCCATAATCATGGCGGTAAGTTCCCTCTTTGAGGAGTGCTGCTGGAGCTGGAGTGGCATCACGGCATCCTCGCCTTTCGCATGACGCAGGTCCTCACCAGAGATGAAAAGTTCGGGAGGTTCCTGCGCCGGATTTAAGCGGAAGAAACATTCGTGGATGTCGCCATGTGCGGACCGCCCGGAGGACATGGTGGAGCTTACGGTGCAGGTGAGCCCCGCACGGTCGGAGTAACGCAGTCTTCTCGTGGGGACAATCGGCGGCGGTGACCTCTCGCGCCTGGCACTGGTCCAGGCCATGGCCCGGAGTGAGGGGGAATGCGTGGTGGTCGCCTCCTTCTGCGATGCAGTAGTGCTAGTGATGGAGATAGCCGCACGCGTGAGGGAATGGATATGCTCACGCCCCAGTCGCTGAGTCCCCGACCCCAACTACCAGCCACCGTAGGCGCGGGCTTCCGGTCGTGAATGTGTTGCTCGCGGTCCTGCTATTGTCCGGACCAAACCCAAATCGTCGGCAGCGCGTCGTGTACTACGCGTTCCTCAAAGAGATGCCATGGCCTAGCAGGGCCAGTGTCTACTAAGGCCATGGGACAACTTCTAAAAAGGTAACCTGTGGTCCAAGAACGCAAAGAGCAACTGAAGGAACCTAGGTGTGGTTTTAATCGGTAAAAGTCTGACACGCTCTCCCTCTCCACCCTAGAGCACGAAAAGTCATTAGATGATTACCGACATAAAGCTTTCCGTCAGTGAAAGTCCCGTCAAAATCGGTCCAGCCGTTTCGAAGATGTCCTCTCTCCAGGAACCAGGATGCCCCCCCACCGCCGGAATTAAGTCCCGTTCCCGCGAGAATATAAAAAGTAGCGGGTATTTATAATATTACATATACCCCAATGAAAGTCCTGTCAAATATTGTTTAACCGTTTCGCAAACGTATCCTGTATTTTGAAATCCCGGTCCCGCGGGAAATTAAAACAAGCCTAAGTTAATCCTTGTAACATCAGCTGTCTGTCATTTGTGAAAGTCCCTCAAAGTCAGACCAGCCGTTTCAGAGATGTCCCCTATCCCCGGGAATTAGATGAACTACTTCCCCCGAGACTTAAGATAATTAAGTCCCGTCCTGCAGAAATATTAAAAGTAGATTAAGTTACTCATTATAACATTAGGTATAAATATCCCATTGAAAGTCCCGTCAAAGTTTATCCGTTTCGAATACTTATCCCGTATTATAAAACCCCGTTCCTGCGGAAAAATGATAAGTAGCCCAAATTACTCCTTGTAATATTAAACATCCGTCAGTGAAAGTCCCGTCAAAATCAGTCCAACCGTTTCAGAGGTACACACCCAGGGAATTAAGATTCATGTATGTAAAAAGAGAATTAAGGTACTCATTATAACATTAGCTACATCCCACATCGAAAGTTCCGTCAAATTTTGTTTAACCGTTTCGAAGACATCCCATATTAAAAAATCCCGTTCCCGCAGGAAAATGATAAGTAGGCTAAGTAGCTGCATGTAACATTTTCTATCCATCAGTGAATGCCCCATCAAAATAGCTCTAGCCGTTTCGGATATTAGCCGGAACAAATCGACAGATAACCAAAAATTTCAAAATTTACATTTTTATTATAAGTATCAAATACAATTTGATATACATTTAGTAAAAAAAAATGTTTATATTACAAACAGATACTTTTTTAAGCCAGGCGGATGATAAAGTTTTGTGAACTTTGAAGTGATAAATATAGAGTGAATAAATAGTGATATTAGATTATAATAACTAAAAAGATTGATGTTGACTAAAATCATTCCATCTAATATGGGTCCCGACTGTTGTTGTCAATATGTTCTGTATTACAATTTATTATTTGTTTTATTTTGTGTTTAAATTAATGCAATTAAATTGGTTTCTGCGCTACTGCACTGAACTTGTTTTTTTCTTATCAGTTTTTATTTAAAGTTATTTTTTACGCAGTCGGGTTTTTATTTCTTTTTTTATATATAAAAACAACTTGGAAAACGACGGAGTGGAGACCGAGAATTGGACAGAACGGAGTCGAGTAGGCTGTAGTGCGGAGCGGAGGGTACGAAGCGGAGGATAACGGGACGGTGAGGCTCGGCGGTTAGGGTAAACTTGTCAGGACAGGATAGGACACTCCGCTCCGCATCGCTTCAATGGAAACACTTGCTACTTTTGATTGCTCTTTTCCGCTCCACTTCACCCAGCTTCGCTTCAGTGGAAACGCACCCTAATAAAGTATGAATAGGTCATGCGTGCCATATTTATCAAAGTACACCACGCAACGGGTGAGTATGACGTGATTTTTACATTATCGTTAGGTACAGCTATTTGTAAATTTTCCAAAACGAAGCAATTTTTATACTTTCAGTCTTCGCAATAAATAGCAGCAACATTCAACATGTTGAGAGCATGTGCTGAGACTAAAAATATAAAAATATTGTAGCTCTGCTGTAATCGAAGTCTTATCAATCACTCAATATAGCGCGGCGATCATCAATCATTTCCGCCATAATGGATTTTATTACCTACTTTCAATTGTGGCGCTAGGTAAGCCAGAAATTGTTATTTCAGTTTTATGAAATAAATCAGGAGTCGTTACATAAAAGTTTTTGTTGCGTGACAAACCTTCGTGTACATTACCGAGATTACCGACCATTTTGTGTTTTTTTAAAGCTTTTCCTATTTTTTCTGAAATTATGTGGCAGTAATTTTATACCCGTTGCGTTCGTTTAAACAGGGTAGTGACTAGTAGATGTAAACGAACTTTTATGATAATAACTCACTAGGTATAATATTCGAGTAATTAGGGAAATAAATCATGGAACGTGTATTTATTTACGCTGTAAAAATAATTGGTTCCGGCCCCATTTAGATAGGTAGGTACTTATACCGTTTAGAGATGGGTCACTTGTTATTATTAGCGTATTTAGGGTTATTTTTCCGGTGGCCTGGCCCCTGACATGCCTGATTTTTTAGTTAATTTATCAGTGCTGTGGCGTCCATCTTAGAATTTCGACTCGGTAACCCAACAACGCCGGGGTGGGCGCTAGACCATACTGTGGTGGACACGAGCTACTCGGGCTCCCCCCTATATGTATACCTACGCTTATGCTTGTTAAGGTGGGTCTACGCTAGAGGAGCCGAGCTCAAATTCGTGTAATGTCGGTTGTGCTCGGCTGCCCTAGACTCGGGTAACACTAGACACGAACTTGACTCGGCTCGTGCTCGGCTCCTCTAGGACGGTTGCAGGATTGTTCGAAAGAGTTACCGTGGCCCTGGAACACAGGTGGGTTTTAGTGAGTACTAGTACTCTTCGTCTTCGTCTTCCTTCTCGCTCTAGCTAGAGCTGGAGTAGTTATTTGATGATTTCTCACCTTGAAAAAAAGTATAGAGAAGTCGTGACTGGAATCATACTACAGGTAACCATTCATCATCCAGCGGCCTACACATGAGTGGTCACACACAGTGGCTACACAGTAATTCCGCGACGAAGTGGTAGGTAGCACAGTCATGGAGCAATGGGTAGTGATGCCAGGTGTTCCGATATACAAGAGACCTCCCGATTTTCTGAATTGGTGAATCTGGAGATACGTCCTGATTTGTGCCTGATCGGGGCGCCAAATATCCCGATGAATCAATAAATTTATTAATTAAATCATTGCAATCGCATTCGTATCACTACCTATACCTACTGAAGTACTGAGTACAAAATCACACTAGGGCCGATGCCTGCTAGGGCTCCGGGAAAGAGTGACCGTGGTCCTGGATTGCAAAGGGCAACTTGAGGACAGATCGGTTTTAGTCAGTAAATGTCTAACCCGCCCTTGCTCTAGAGCGCAAGAAGTCATTGGATTAAAAAAAGTATTTTTTATTTGTTCCGATCTAAAACCCTAAACCGCGATTTGTTTTTACATCTGCCTCGATTCGAAACTGGCAACACTACATCTTTCTTTACCACCTAAAGGAGGCCAAAGTTCACCTGAAAAACAAAACACTGTTATGTAGGTATACCTAACCCACACGAATATCGACCTACTTCATACTACCTATTTATGAACTTTTTTTTCAAGCACACGGATCATATTTCTAAACAAGAACCAGAAACAGACATGAGTTCGGGGTTTTTGATCGAAAGTTACTCCCCGAGATCAAAACAAGGTGAACAAGTTATATTGTTATAGGCGGCATTTAGGTAAAGGCGGGGCCTCACGCGATCTAACACACGCACCTTTGAAAAGACGGCTTTGAAAGGCTCTGCGGGCCGCGTTTATAGTTTCCTTGTTCAATTGTAATTCGTCGACGGCCCGTCGATCCAGTAAGGTCACGACATCAAATCACGCACAGGCTCAAAGCTGCTATGTTAGTTTATGTGCCTGTGTTAGCACGCTAGTTTCCTTGCCGGGTGATAAGACTTCTCGGAAATAACAGGCAATTCTAACTGCGTGTGTTGTGGAATAGAATTACGTAGAAGGTCTTGCATGCTATAAATAGTTAAGCTCTTATTTAAACTGTAGCTTGTAGACACGTTAGCCAGTACTTTGGTGTGTAAGGAAGGTACCTATAGGCAGACCGTAGGTAGGTGCAGGAACCTACCAGTGTTGTCTTTTTTTAACCCAAAACCCTTTTTGCATTAAGTCCGCCTATGTACCACTACTGTACATGAAGTTTTAATAAATAAATAAATAAAACTAGGTTTTAGTGACTACTCTTTTTAGGGGTCTTCGGGATGTCTCCGCTGTCCATCCGTCGGTCCATCTGTCAGCGTTCTTTGTCTCATAAACCGTAAGACGTATGGAGTTGAAATTATAGCGGTCTACAGCAACAAATAATAAAATTAAAATAAAGTTAAAAATTAAAGGGGTTCCCATACAAGAAGCTTTATTTTAATAATAATTTATTTATTCCACAGACAACAAATGATCCATAATGTTAGTATTTTATATAATAATATTCTTCAACTTTCACACAACGTCATCTAGTCTCAAACTAAGCATGAGCTTGTGTTATGAGTACTAGGACAACTGATAAACATATTTATATATTTTTAATACTACTTATTATAGATAAATTACACCCAGACAGAACAAATGCTCGTGCTCATCACACAAACATTTGTCCTGGGTGGGAATCGAACCCACGACCTCCGGCATAGCAGTCAGGGTCACTGACCACTAGACCAACAGGCCAGTCCATTTTGTCGGAGTAATTTTTTTTTTTTTTGCTCGATTTTAATATTGTAGTACGGAACCCATAGTGTTTTTATTTTCTTTTGGCCCTACACGGTTTTTGTATTTAGTTAGTGACAAATTTAGAAAGTAATTCGTTTTTGATACAGAATACAGTCACTTTGTTTTTCATTAGAATGCGGATGTAATTGCAGTATTTGGCAGCAAATGTACCGAGTCAGCCTTCTCGGCAAGCTTCAAGCTTCGCTGAGGTAGTCAATACCACAATAAAATGTTCAGCTCCATATTACTGAGCTCGCACCTGTTTCAATGATTCCACATTATTGTCTAGTTGTGTACACAGTTGCGATACAAAATTATTCTATTAGGCCGCTATCCCAGTAGAGTTTTACGGGCATTGGCGTTTAGGCAACGTCTGCACAGCATCGACGCGACGTTAACTTTGCGCATCCGCAGGCTATTAAAAATATTGTAACTAGGTATAAAACGAGCAGACTCGGACGGCGATTGATGATTGAGATGATTGTGCATGTTACAAAAGACTCGTGACGACAACGTCGCGTACACGTAACGTTGTCGCTGATCAATCGTTCGACAAATGCAAACGCTACAAAAGCGGCGTGGGATAGCGGCCTTACATCATATTGTCCACTAGGAATCAATTTCTGAATAATTAAAACAGCATAGCATAAGCATAAGCATAATCAGCCTTTTTAATGTTCCCACTGCTGGGACTCAGACCTCCTCTCTAAGAGAGGGAATGGGCAGTAATCCACCACGCGGGCCCAGTGCGGATTGGTGAATGTCACATGTCTTTGAATTTTTGGTTCTAGGACATGCCGGTTTCCTCACGATGTTTTCCTTCACCGTTTTTGAGAGCAGTGGTGATGAAATTAATTACACAAAGTAATGCGCCTGGCTGGGTTTGAACCGGCGACCTACAACTCGTAAGTCGGGGCCGTTACCACTCGGCCACCACTGCTCTATAAAACAGCAATGAACTTCAATCTAAAAATATCACCAGATATTTTCAGTCACTATTTTGTTATCAAACGTGAACATATTTGGATGAAATTTGACATACTGAGCAAATACCATTTTTGTCCTTTTGCTATCCTATGCATCTTTTTTTTTATTTTAGCAGAGGCGCTACCCATTTGAGGCCTTACAGTTTTGTTAATATTTAAAAGGACAATATTTGATCCTCTATACTCCATTCACGATAGCATTAGACAAAAGAGGTTCATAGAAGCAGGTGTGCACAACATTTATTTTTCGAGATAAATTCAAACAATTTTAATAAATAATGGTTTCGATATAAAATTTTAACATTACCTACTTAGATAAATTTGATTATTGTAAGGTAAGTACTAAACACTTATATAGGTAAATGAGATGGATTTTTTTAAACTAAACGTAACTTTAATCCACTTTTTTTTTAAATGGCGTATCAACAAGTTTCCTCCTTACAAAACATATGAATTGTACACAATGCAAGGCAATAAGATAATTATTTAACATTCATCATACAAATAGAAATAACTAATATTATTTAATACTAGCTACTGCCAGCGGCTTTGCCCGCGTAAAAGTCGGTTTCCCCATACAAATTTTGGACCCGCGATTCATTCCCATATAGGAATTTTGGAAAATCCTCTCTTAGTGCTCGCCTACGTCATAAAAGGAAACTTTGTGCAAAACTACACGCTCCTAGGCCCTGTAGTTTCGGCTGTGCGTTGATATGTCAGTCAGTCACTTTCTCTTTTTATATATATAGATAATGAAAAACGTTCCAGGTACTGTCCACCCCTGCTTCTTTTAGGTTTTTAACATGAACACTAGTAGTCTAAGTAAGAACTAAATAACTTATTTAATTAAAAGCCTCATAAATTCAGAAGATGGATAGTTCAAATGAATTCATTAAAGTATAACAGTTGGTATATAAGTTGATTATAATAAACTCAGAATCAATCTTAACTGTAATAAAGCACAATATATATTGTGCTTTTATTACAAAGTGTACCCTAAAACAACCTTTTTTAACTTCTGTCTAATGCTATCGTGAATAGAGTATAGATATATTGTAAATGAGCCCTTTTTAAATGATGTATTTTTATGTTTTATTTTTATATTAATTCATAGCTTCTATATTAGATGAACCTACGGATAAATTATAAATGAACTGAAGTCAAGGCAGGTTTAATATGATAATATTATGTTCAAACATACTCAATTGGTAGTTGGTATACAAAAATGATAATTGATCCTAGATTATTGGTATTTTTTGATAATTGATGGTTTTTTAAGGTAAGTTAGAATGAAACCCCGTCATCCCCTTCGTGCTAGGTTACTTAAAATGGCACAGACCGAAATAAGAGGTCTCCGCAGGGGGACTCCGTCGAACCCATCCAAGTGAACAGTCTATTAAATTTTTTTTTGAGATAACTAGCCTGTAAACACATACGAGTACATAGGTACAACCTAACAAAAAGTAATTTAGATAAATTGAATAAGATAAAAAAAGTATCATAAAAGATATTTAATATTCATTTCTCTTAGTTTTGGGGTCAAACAAGTATCTAACTATCAGACAAAATTTCTACATCACAAATATTTTTTGCATGGTTCTAAGCAGATAAGAATATCGATTGATTTGATTTATTTTGTCTCAGAGAATCATTAAAAAAAATTACCGATTAAATTTATTGTGCTTGCTGTTCATTTAAATACATGTTATATTTAAACTTAGCTAATTTTTTTTTTTTCCGAGTAGTTGTGTTGAAAAACGTCGTTCGATATACATACGTATTGCTCATCGCAGACTCGGCTCCATAACGGTATCACCTTCGGTTCGGGCGTCTATTGCGCCTCGAACGCAATGACAAAGTTTACCCTTTTGCATCAACATTCAAAATGTAGGTTACTACGTTACTACGTACTACTATCCAGGAATATTAGTTAATTTCACAAATGAAAGACTAAAAAAAGAAACGAACGGACGTAATCGTTTCTTTTTTTAGTTTTATTAGACTAGACTACCTAGTCTTTTTCATAATCTTCACCACAATTTTTAAAGCTCAATTTTACTCGTATTTGTATAATAAGAAAACTTTTATTGTTAGATAATATCTCACAGACAGAATTATAAAGACGTGACATTTTTATTTAATGGACAAAGGTCTGAGTAAGTACGAAAATCTGGACTTATAACACTTACTTCAAAAAAATTATAAGTTCTGAAAAACAAATAGCTTCCCAGATAAAGCTTTGTTTTTATATAATTTTTCTTCCGACTTTTTAATTAGTCTCGTTTCATTACTCAAATCGGATTGGCGTTCGCGCCCGTGGCTTTTAAGGGACGCCTAATTTTGTCGTCTGAAAAAGAAATATTTTGAGGTAAGAAAAACAAAAGTCTTTTTTGCCATTTGCAAGTTGGATGTCAGTTCTAATTACATACATTCTTTAGTATTTCAAAATAAAGGAAACTTTTATTAACGTTAACATAATATTTTAGGTCCAAAATAGGTTCATTTTTAGCTTTTTTATTATATTGTAGATTCATTATAGAATCTCATTTGTGATCAAAAGTTTATTCATGACCATCCCCTGTACCATGACGTTCAAAGTAAGATTGTTTCATTGTTATTTCGGTGTGGGTAAGAGACAGAGCTATACAGGTTGTCTAGCGCCATCTCTTACCCACAATGGAATAGGAATAAAACAATCTTACTTTAAACGTCATGGTAACCCCCCATATCTACCTAATAAAAGTTTTCATTACGGTCATCAGGTCCAGGTCCACTTAGGATCATTGTCGACTGCCGCAGCCATATAGGTAAGTACTTAAACAGTCTCTGAAAAACCTATGCAGTACCGACTGCCTGATACTTTGTTACCAATTGACAAGCACTATTCCTATTGGAATCAGCTTCGGCTTGCAGCACGGTAGTTCGCTGTCCGTATGTAAACCCGATGATGCTTTTCAATTTAGGCCCGTAGCTTTAACGCAGTGTGCAATTCCGACCCCGACATACAGCTGAGATTTTTTGAATGCTGCAGGAAATCCGATTGGATTTTAGCTGGGGCCAGGGCTTATATCATCTACCTACGTGTTACAAAGATTTATATGAGTTACCACAGGATTAAACGCTTTGAACGTTTAATTGGTATGTGATTCACAGAAGAGGCTGCTAATCTTGAGTTTGTAGGGTTCTGTCCCCGGTCAGGTTGAGTTTATGGGTTGGTTTATGGAAGTCAGAAAACGATGGTTCTGTCTCACATGAAAATCTTAACTTTTTAGCATTCCTGCCGTCATCTGAGGCCCCACCACGAGCTATTTCATTGTAGAAAAGTGATAAAGTGATTCATTTTGAGCAAAAAGTGTCTATGTACGGAGTATAACGAGAACGAAAAATGTATGAACAGGCCAGCGGAACATTCACCTTAACGTGATCCACTTGACGACCTAAACTGAACTGTTAAAGCTCCTTCTCGCTCGCACGCTTGACATTTTAACACATCATGGTAAGTCCCCAGAAAAGTTTCTCAAATATGAAGTAATGAATGGCCACAAAATTAAAAGATTTTTATTACAGCTTCTCCCTCCCCCCTTAAAGAACAGGAGAAAGTACATTCACGATGATGTGATGATGATAAAATACCTACATATGTATACAATATTCATGTTCCTACACATTTTGTTTTTTTTTTCTGACGTCAATATTTAGATGATATCAATGATTGATGCATCGCGTGAAGATATGGAAGGACTAAAATAATACCTAAAATGATGACATACCACACACAAGTTGCACCATACTGATACAAAAGTAGATAGGTACGTTCACAGTCGCGTAATCACAATAGGTATAAATATAGTAAAGCGTGATCTTCGAATGATTCTGACCATTAATAGGTCGTTAGGTGAGACACTAGTGTTAATACCTATTTTTAATTTTAATGTGATTTCAAATAGATTAAGATTTATGCAGTCTAGATTCGATAACCAGATCGAACGATATTTAAATATAACAGTATAACTGGCAAATATTGACGATTCCGATTGATTTATTTGATTTAGTTTAACAACGTTTTTGTGCTCTCCGCAAATTACATTTTAATTAGTTATGGAGTATTTACACAAAATATTGATTCCACCAGTTTCTACAGTGTGTGTATCTTGTGTACCAAATAAAATATTATTCTTTCTTTGAATTTGGTGTAGTAGTAGTGTGTGAAGTTCTGAAACTTCTCGAGTTCTGATTGTGTGAATTTTTCGTACTGACATAATCGTCTTTCAATCGTCCACGAACACATCTTAGGGTTCGTGTCCAAAAGTATATTTTGCGCAGAGAGAGTACGAAAGACTGGAGATAGGACTTGTGCTACAGTTTGTCTCGCAGGCATAGTGAACAAGCTATGTCTCCTGATGCGACCGTATTTATTGGAACAGGACAACAGGAGACATAGGTCTCAACTCCTTAGCTGCATGCATAGGCATGCAGCTAAGGACCATCAGTTTTTCCATGAAGGATTTTAGACGTGGTTTATATTAGGTAATTTTTCGTCTGACCTTGAGTCCCTAGACAACCTCAACCGTCGAATCTGACTCGGCTGGGCAGCGCAGCGTTAGAGAAGGAATCTGCGCTTTATTTTCTCATTCAATATACCAAAGTGTCTCAAGAGGAAAGTCTATGACCAGTGTGTGTTGCCAGTATATATGGCTCTGAAACGTGGTCGCCCACAATAGGCCTCATCAGAAGTCTTAAAGTCACTCAAAGGCCATGGAATGGGCTATACTTGGAGTTTACTTATGTGATCGCATCAGAACCAAGGTTACCAATATAACCCGAAGAATCTTCAAATTCAAAATGGCAGTGGGCATTGCTCGCAGAACAGATGGTCGTTGGGGCCGAAAGATCCTGAATCGCCACTCCAGGATCTTTCGGCCCCAACGACCATGCTTACCGGAAAATGCAGCCTTAGAAGTCTTTCACTGTAGCGGATACGATCCCTTTTCCAAGCGTTGGTTAAACATATTCTTCTAATGTATAAAAATCTCGTGTCACACTGTGTGTTATCGAAGTCCTCGGAAACGGTTTAACCGATTATAATGATTTTTTTTGTGTATGTATGAAAGTGGCGCCAGTGACTGAAAAGTTGAAAGGGAATCGTTTGTCTTGGTATGGTCATGTAAAGAGGAGAGATGAAACCCATGTTACTAAAAGAGTTATCAGTATACATGTGGATGGGTGGAGAGGGAGAGGGAGGCCAAAGAAAAGATGGATGGATTGTGTGAACAGTGATATGAAAGAAAAGGAAGTTAGTGATAGCATGACGGTTGACAGGATAGAATGGAAGAAAAAAACATGTTGTGCCGACCCCAAATAAGATGGGACAAGGGCAGGAAGATGATGATTTTGTGTATGTTTGGAAAGTCTGAAAATAGGTCGTAGGTGGTTTTCTACCCTCCTACCCCTAACCGTCAATTTTTTTTTGATAATTTATATGGCATCAACGTTTGCCGAGGCCACTAATATTAAATATACGATATATCTAACAAACAAGCTGTAACATGCGTAGCAGGTTTCATTGAAGTACAATTTCCCGACAGTACCTACATTTCAGCTCTGTTTGATTCAGCTACGCAATATATTTTGCGTAGCTGAATTAAACACACCTACCTACTGCTATAAACATAGGCACAGTTGACATGGCACTATACCTCCCTTGGGTCTAGCGAGATGAAAATTAATTAAACAGTTATGGGGTTAATTTGAAACAGCTGGTTCAGATATTATAATGGATATTGGAACCCTTTGTTCTTATTAAGTTGATGCTGAAGTGTCGTCACGGCGGCGACCAACCAACCGTCTTCATGTCAAACAAACTGTTGGATTATTTTAATTACAATTAGAAATGACAAACTAAAGCGGAGTTTGTCTCAATATTTATTGTTAAACACAAGCAAGTCTCTAAAATGGGATGGGGTACAGTTTTTTAATATAGTAGTTACTGAAGCGGAAATGAAATAACAAAGTATTGTTTCCAATAGGTACTTACTGTGAGTATTTCATTGGATATTTACTGCTAGAAAATCTTTCTTGTATCTATGTATTGGGTAGGTACGAGTACATGTAGATTCCCAAAATGACGCGACGGAACGCGACCTTTTTAGTGAATATTTTGAATATCGAAAAAACCAAGGTCGCCGAAGAATCGCAAAACTTAAGTGGCAGTGGGCAGGGCACATTGCTCGCAGAATAGATGGTCGATGGAGTGGAAAGGTTCTAAAGTGGTGAAAGTGTACCGGAAGACGCTGCGATGGAAGGCCTTCCATAAGGTTAACCGATGCCCTGGTGAGGGTTACGGGAATCCGATAGATGCGAGACTCATAGGACACACGTTGTGGCGACACTTGGGAGAGGCCTATGTCTAGCAATAGACGTCTTTCGGCTGAAAAGATGGTAGATGATGAATTACTAAATATTTACGATAACAGGTTTCATTACCATAGTTGTTTTCCTAGAGTATAGACTAAATAAAAATATTTTAGTACCTCTACTGAAGGGAATGAACACTCAAAACACGAAATTACCTATCTACAAGCCGACTGTAAACTCGATAAACATTAGGCAAATATTACATTAAATAACATGATCATTACATTATACTTATAAGTAGGTACCTGAGGTACCTTTTAATTTGCGCGGGCTTGGGACGGCGAGCAATGGGTAGCTCGCCGTCCTACCGTCCGTTAACCGTCCGGAGCGGAGCCCAAGTCGTCGACGGCGCTTAGTGTTCCACGCGCGCCTCAAGGAGATGTCAGCAACACGTATGGGCCCAGCAGGGTCGAAGCCTACTGGGGCCATGGGTTTTTTTTTATTATTGTTGATCGCGCTTGACGGCCATCTCACCTGATGGAAAGCGACGATGCGGTCGACGATGGAGCGCGCTTACCTAGAAGTAACCGGTTGTGCAAAAGAGAACCCCGGGGCCCTGGAACGAAGGCAAAGAAGGAACAGGAGTGGGTTTTAGTCAGTAAAAGTCTGACACGCCCTCTCGCTCCCGGAGATGTCTTACAATTTAATATAGCCCAAAACCCAGACGTGGTTTAGTCACATCTCGGCATCCATAAATTTAATTATTATCCCGACGTAAAAATCCTAATTTGCCACCCTGTCATAAACCATTGTTAAATATAGTCAATAAAGGAGATAAGTAACCAGGGTCGTCAGATTTAGTTGAAGTTTTCAAGGAAAACGATCATATATCAAGAATTAATTTTAATGTTATTTATCATATCCAACCATCGGTTTTCATGAAAAATTCAACTATATATGACCACCCTGGTTACTTATTTCCTTTGTTGACTTCATAATCATAAAAAAGTGTCCCTAAGCCTACGTCAGACGAGGCAAGAGTTTTATATAAAATATATTACAATCTCACACGCATCGCAAGTTTGTGATGCAATGGAAGTGTCTTAACGGAAGCGGAAACGGAAGCGTTAATACTATAAAGAAAAACCACAATTTAATCTTTTAAACAACGGAAGGTTTACGTCATAATCACGTCACGAGGCGCGGTGATGCGCAGAATGAACCAAAAAGTCGTTGCGACACGTTTGTGTCCCGCGCCTCTTCCGATGTGTCCATTCGTCTATGCACCCCCCACCCCCGCGCTCCTCGCTGTATTCTTCCGTTTAGAGTTCTGTTATAAATTTTTCGGAAGCAGAAGCGAAAACAGAAGTGAAAAAGCTTGCGGAACTTCTGCAGAAACGGATGCGGAATCAGAGTTCTATTGCAACACTATTACAAATATTACAATCATTTAAAATATGAGCACAAAAGATCCAGAAGGGTCGAAGTGCTCTGGCCTAGGGCCAGCCCCACAAAAAGATAAGATCATTTAAAATAACTTAAAATACAAAGGTTGGCTATGATGGAGCGACACAGTCAATATTTTGCCAACGCTCCATAATAAAGATTAAAAAAAACTTAAAAAAAATGATACACAGTATTTAGTCGGTAAATCAACTTGATTTATTTACCCAATCAAAATAATTATTGGAGGAAACCTTTCAGGGGCTGAACGTACTTAGAACTAAATGACCAAAGTTTAATAAGGAATATAAGATTAATCCAGAAATCATAAATGGAATCTACTGTTATTTTGTCGAGGTATTTCTATCTCTATGTAGCATAAAACAAAATCGCTATTTCTACGTCAGTCTGTTTATCCGCTAACGCCTCTTAAACCATTCAACGGATTGTAATGCAGTTTTCACTAAAAGAAAGAACAATTAACGAGGTAAGTTTGTGAAAGTAAACAATTTGTCCTCTTGCGAAGCCGGGGCGGATCACTAGTGCGAACATAAATGTACTGAACATTGGAGTTTTCTTTTATTTCCTCAGTATTTCTTTTAAATTTTCATTAATACTTTCACTCCTATAGATTGCCAGTAAATTAAGAGGGTTGAAAACTACTCTTTACTAATTTATAACTAAAACCTTAGCACATGTTCGTTTTAAACTTATACGTAGTATCGATTTCATATGAAATTTAGATCTAATCTCAAATTGATTCGGGATGATCGTGCGGGGTAACCGCGCGAGCAATCGAATTTCTTCAAAGTCTAGTCACGTCTTGCTCCCCAGGTCCTGCCTGCTACACATGGCGGGACATAGTTATAATATATCTATTACATGTGTTGGGAATTACTCTACAACTTTCTACAGCATAAGATTGAAGAGCTGAATGATGAAAGAAATTTTTTCGACATACGAGAAAATTGTTTTATTTTTCATGAAGTATGTAATTTATAATAAATAATGTTTCAAGCACCTACAGATTAACAGTTTTCTAAAATGATGGGGACTAGCAGCTATAAGGATTGTGTAGAGATAGAAAGGTTTCATCTCCGTCATCCTAACATATTATAAAACAAAATCTTGCACTGCATCTGTCTGTCTATTTGTTCGCGATAAACTCAAAAACTACTGAACGAATTTTCGTGTGGTTTGCACCTATAGATGAAGTGATTCATGAGGAAGGTTTAGATGTATAATACAGAAAACTTGAGAATTTCGCAGACCTCAGCTTCACACGGGTGAGTAGTACCCGTGTGAGGTGGGTTGCTAGTTATCTTGTATCATATCCACCTATTGCATCCAAGAAGAAGCCTTTGAAGAAATTCCTACCTTACCGAGTGGTAACAGCATGGATCAAGCTGCCGGAAAGTGTTGTGAAAGCTCCCACACTGAACTGCTTTAAAAATCGGTTGGACCAACTAAACTTCTAAAAACTATTTGAAACACACGCATCAGCTTAATAGCTGATGCGTGTGTTTCAAGAGTCTTGTTTCTGTCTCTTGTTTTGTCGAGATACCTGCAAAACTAATAATAATCATAGTAGTGTGTCTTACTAAATAATAATAATAATCATCTTCTCTGTAGTTTCAAATTAATAAATTTAGACGAGACCGAGATATTAATCTACAAAAAGCTGCCATATTAAACATATGCAGAATAGTCAGAAAATTCATGCAGTTGGAGGACGAAAATACACCTCTATCTTGAAGATTTTATACGCTGCATATACTTGATTTCGGCCCGTGGATGCCAAAACCAACCAAGAAATGAAAAAAAAAAACATCCGAAAATAATAATAATAATTTTGTTAAACCCAATCAATAGAAAATGCCTTATTCTGAAAATACAAATTATTTAAAGTGATTACCCAAAACTCGGGCTTATCACTTTCTCGGATGACTTTGTCTAGTCTAGTTGTTTTGTTTTTAAGTCGGGACATTTAATAAATGTACCGTTCCCAGTTTCCGAGCAGAACACATCAGTTTAACTGTCACTTGGTGCTATTTCTGACTCGAAACAATTCCAGAAATGAAATATTTTTAAAGCCATTTGCTAGAAAGCCTTCCACCTAGAGTAACACTGAAGTTATTTTTTATTTATCTGTTGTGTGAAGATATGTCTCGTTTATTACACTCGTATAGAAATACAATATTTTTACACTCGTGGTTTATTTGTTGGGAATATAACTAGTTTTACGAACTTGTTGTGTTCATAGTGTAGTACATTGATATCATAAACATTAGCGGGCTGTAGTACATGTCAAATAATCCACCGGAGTGCTTAAAGTTTGCAGATGACAGACTGAGATAAAAAACTTTTTGCAAAAAAAATACAACCGACTTCAAAGTAAAAAAAAACACTGAAAAGTGCAAAATAACTTTAATTTCGGAAGTCGATGTTTCTATAATAGTTTTGTCTCTTCGTTATTTAACACCGACTTCCGAAATTAAAGTTATTTTGCACTTTTCAGTGTTTTTTTTACTTTGAAGTCAATTGTATTTTTTTGCAAAAAGTTTTTTATTTTACACTTTTTAGTTTGGTACCACCACTAAAAAGTACCCCTCAGCCAAACTTAAATACCTTATAGCCAGAGTGCATCTCATGACAATTCTAATAATCCCAAATACGGTTAGATTACATTAATTTATTACAGAGTTCCGGTGCCTAACTTCAGGCTTCATCATCAGATCAGTTCGATATATTCCCCTTCTACTTTCAGTCAGTCATCGACTACACGTATAAACAAAGCAATTTTACTTGTTACGACGCGACGGTTCTGATGTGATCCTATGAGGAGTTCTGTTCCATATCTTCGAAGTTCATGATCAGATCATAACAATATTTCTATGGGACCAACTCGGAAGCATAACCTTTCAATCAAAAAAAAAAATTTCAAAATAAAAAACATACATTCAACCGAACATATAACCTCCTCCTTTTTGAAGTCGGTTAAAAAGTAATGAGTGCAATTTCTTTATATCGTCTAAAAGATTTTTTTGCAGAGAAACTTGATTCGACAGTACTAACGTATTGACGTAATATATTACAGAAAATGCCCGCGGCTTCGCTCGCATAAAACCCCTAATCAGTCCCTTAAGGGGTGAATAAAAATTTTTTTTTTATGAGTTTACGTCTTAAAAAATAACCGAGACTCACAGGACCGTTCGTTGTGGCGACACTTGGGGGAGGCCTATGTCCAATAGTGGACGTCTAAATGATGAGGGTTTAGGCTGGGCGTTGATTAGTCAGTGAGTCAGGCCTTCTCTTTCTTATACGATTATAGGTATAAATATGTAGATTTCCAGTTTTGTTACAATTAAAAATATATTAGTTAATTATGAACATAAGTGTAGTGTGTACATACTATGCATTATCCCAATAGGAGTAAAATGCCTAGTGGTGATTAACTATTAAACTGCCAGTGTTTTTCAAAATGCCACGTTTATTTTGCTTTTCAGTAAGAGGTGGTAGCACATGTAAACAGATTTCAGAACCCCCAACACCTACCTGCCAGTAATCGGCTTAAGTAAAGTGTGGTGTAGATTGGTCGGCATTTTATCAATTCTGTTTCCCTATCCAATATTATCCGTCTACAAAATGTCAAGCCCAATCGCTGTCTATACCAATCGTATAATCCGTCAAGGAAAATATTCTACGAAATCCCTGGATAAATGAGGATATAATCTGACTTAATTGCTTTAAAAGTTTACATAGACGAACTGAAAAGTCTTGTCGGGGAAAAGAGAGCGCCTGGAAATCAATAATGTATTAAAGTCTTTTCGTACATTATTGACGAACATTACACAGGTAGGCACGTACCTATAATGAAATTGCGTCGACGCGGATGTGTATGTATGTACTTATACCTATATAGGTATAGAAAATATTTGGATAATAGTAAATTTAACGATGGTCGGCTACGTCCGGTGGACACCTACTGTCATTATCATTATTGAAAAGCAAATAAGGGCGAGTATACACAACGAAAGGGGTGCGGCGACGCCACCAAACCGGTCAATATGGCCGGATTACCCGGCTTTGTTCTACTGATGAATAATTGTGTCCAGTATCCGACCGGGATTAAAGCGCTTTCTACTGATTTAATTGACAATCCTAGTATGATTGTTAGCTATTAATGATAAATCGTCTAAAAAATTGTCCTTCTAGAAGTTCTTCTGGAAGGACTTTGAAAGTCCTGCCAGCAGGTCTTTAATTTGTATGAAATTTGACGCACGTCCTTCTGGCAGTACGCCGACTGCTGGCAGGACGACTTCGACGAATTACAAAATCAGGGGAATTAAACATTTTGTACTACCTACTTTTAATTATTTATTTCTTTGAAATAAACGAAAAGCGTTAGCGTATAAATCTATATTATTTGCGCTGAATTAACAACGATAATGACAAATGGTTTGAAGTAAGACCGCTCTTACTTCAAATCATTTGTCATTATTGTTTACTTTTTCAGGTGTAAATGACAATGCCATAAGGATTTCCTCAAACCTTTGTCGACACATACCAAATCTTTTGCCAAATTTGGGAGCGGGAAATAAACCATTGGACACAGTAATCCAATAACTTCTTCTTTCAGGAAGCTGTTGAGTGCACATAGCATACATTAGACCAAAAAACTTGTATAGTTCATTTTCAGTAACGGCTTTAGCTGCATTTCTTAAACACGAGTTTGTACATGCCAAAATATACGAAATCTTCTCCTCAGGAAAAAGTAACTGCCAAGTTTCCAGTTCATTTAATTTGTTTGATAAGTTTAATAGTTTTGGTTTATACGCACCATCTTTGTAAACGTCTATCAAAAGTTCTTTTTCGGATTGCCATTCTTTTTCTCCAACAAGCACGTTATTTTCTTCTATTTCCTCTTCCAACAAGCTTTCCGAATTACTTTCAGATTCGTCTGATTCCGATGAACTCGAATCCAATGAAAAGGACTGTGTTTGTGTTATAGGTTCATTATCAAGAGCATTTGCGCGCTCCAAAAAGTTCTTATATGTACACAACTTACATACCCATCTAGTTCCCATACTACCTTTACTTTATTGTTTCTATAAACTGCATTCACTACACAGTAACAATAAGATGTTGCAAACGCATCACCAAATTGTTGACGACTCCACGCGATATTCGTTCCCGGCGCATCGTAGTGCGACGCTAGCGAGCGCACGCGATCTCCACGTCTAAAAATCGTGGCCATCTCGCTCACACTAATGCTACAACAATGCGACAAACACACCTACAATCAGAAAGAGACAGACTATCTACTTGTATTATTACAAATCCTGCTAGCAGGACCATTCGCGTAATATTCATAAGAAAAGTTGCGTCCTACCGGAAGGACCGAAAGTCCTGCTAGCAGGACGCTGGTCGATTTATCATTAATTGAACAAACTGTAGCCCAGTGATCCGATCAAAACGCTGGGTGGAAGGGAAAGTTAAGATATGCAGAACTGTCACTGGATAGATAATAAAGTGACAGCTAATCGCCGGTATTAGGTCACCAGACAGTTTCAAAGCTTACCGTTTATTGACGAGGTGCGATTAGTGCCTGCCATTCGCTAGACATGGCGTGTAGCACTAGCTAGTTTAACTCTACGTTATACCCGGATAACATGGCGACGTCCTGGTTGAATTACCGGCTTTGTGTGACTGATGACTCATTGTGCCAACTCCAAATAAACTATTATTGGAAATCCCTTCGTTCACGATGCTATGAGGATTTGTTCAGGTTCCTACTTTATTAAAATCACATGGTTTGTTCAAGTTTAATGCAGCATCTTTAAAATACCATTGAAAAGTCTGAGTACCTTAATTAAACTTATATTAATGTTGCCATTTTGATTCACTATTAGCTACGTAATGGCGTCTAAGTTAATAAAACGCTGGAACTTATAATGAATGGGTAATGTGAATTTGACGCAAGATTCCTGTCAATTAATCAGATGAAATTATGAACTTCTGATTTGAAATGAATGTGAGATATTACGATTCAAAGGAGATGAGTAATTTAGGGTTGCTTTGTAATATATTATTAGAAAATTGAAAGGACATACGGGGGTCGATGGGGACTGTGAGTGTGATGTCCTAAACATTTTCGTGATAAGTGAATTTAGTATTAAACTTGAAAGGTTGATTTTTTTGTTTTGTAGGAGTTAACTAATCATTATAAGTAGGTCTAGGCTGATCCGATCCGGACATATCCAACGAGTATCAGACGAATGGTGGACGAAAATCACCACGAACGTGTATCTCATGGACAGAAAGAGCAGACAAGGCAGACCACAAAAGAGATGGAGTGACGACATTGTAAAAAATATAGGTAGAACATGGAGCAGAGTAACCAGAGAAAGAACAACGTGGAAACGACTGGAGGAGGCTTTTACCGCTATCGCTAGCGGTCCTTGTACAGACTAACTAATGGATATTTCAAATTAGAAATCAAGAAACAAAACTTTAGTTAAGTTAATTATTACATATTTTTCTCTCTCTACTCTTCTCAATAAGTAAGGAACAAAAATCTAGAAAGAAAATACAGCTATATTTATTTTATTACTAATCCGATTTCGAAAGATCAATTCTCTCAGGTATAGGAGGCTTAACTATCTACGAGTGTGGTTGGCTGCTTTTACTAGATAAAAAGGCGGCTGTGGAATAGGTCACCGGGCAGAAGGAGTCCGAAAAAGTTAGTTGGCTATGAGCCCTGGTTTCCAAGACGTCATGAATCTGCTGTGAGAAAGGATAGGGCTTTTCGGTCTACCTTGTATATTTAAAAATTGTAACTGGAATAATGCACAGCCTCATACACCTTAATTAAAAAATTATCTTACAATCATAATTTAGGCACTTTTTTTTTTTTTTTTTTTCGGGTGGGAAAATCATCTAATGACATCCCCCGCTCTTGGGCGGAGCGTGAGATAGTGTCAGACTTTTACTGACTAAAAACCCACTCCTGTTCCTTCTTTGCCATTTTTTTCCAGGGCCCCGGGGGTCACTTTCGCATCACCCATGGCCCCAGTAGGCTTCGACCCTGCTGGGCCCCTATTTAGGCACTGAAATGCAAAATTTAGGTACTGTTTTTTTTTTTTAAAGAAATTAGTTATCCTAATTTTAGGCAAATAATATGGCATCGACGCTCTACATTGGTAGTGCATCGGTATTGGTGACGCAATCACGATTAATTTACCTACTGAAATAGATGAAAAAAAAACCTAAAGTAATGAACAATTATTTTAGAATAAAATAAATATCAATTTTAAAAAAATAAATAATTTAAAAAATTAAAAAACACGACTGCCATGTCAAAAAAACGAACTAAAAAGCAAAAAACAAGATGTTAGTTAAACTATATATATAAAAATGAAAGTTGTCACTCATTCACTCACTGACTAAACACGATGTCTCGAAAACTACTTGATCTACAAAACAAAATTTTTCATCGCCGTCGGGGGACCAGTCTGTAGAATACTTTCTTATATAAAAGTCCCCCGACTGCGATGAAAAATTTTGTTTTGTAGATCAAGTAGTTTTCGAGACATCGTGTTTAGTCAGTGAGTGAATGAGTGACAACTTTCATTTTTATATATATAGTTTAACTAACATCTTGTTTTTTGCTTTTTAGTTCGTTTTTTTGACATGGCAGTCGTGTTTTTTAATTTTTTAAATTATTTATTTTTATTTTAAACTTTTTAGTGACAAGTTTAATTTTAAAACATGTCATGCTTCACAATATAGTTTCTAAGCATTTATACGATCACAAGAAGAGATGAAGATTAATCGCTTCATATAGAATTGTTGAAGATTTCTGAGGCGATGAAATTCATCAAGAGACTTCCTGTCGTGTGGCTCGTGAATCACTTTTTTTTTTTTTTTATTATTACCGACCCCTGAGGGACCCCGGCATTAATTTCCATTTGACCGGACGAGCAGCCATCAATAACCACTCGGATGGATCGCCCCCTCAAGAAGTCTGCGATCCAGTCACACAGACCAGTGGGCAGACCGAAGGAAGGAAGCTTAGCAATAAGGCTATCATGCCAGACCCTGTCAAAGGCCTTCGAGATATCAAGGGAGACTGCAAGTGCTTCCCCATGCTTCTCGATGGCCTCGCTCCAGATGTGAATGGCATACGCTAGAAGATCCCCAGTTGACCGATTTCGGCGAAAGCCGTATTGACGATCACTGAGGATGTCATTAGCTTCTAGGTATGCCAGGAGCTTATTATTGATCACTCGTTCCATACTCTTGCAGAGAATGGACGTTACCGAGATAGGTCTGTAATTAGCAGGGTCAGCCCGACTACCCTTCTTGGGCACGGGTTGCACGTTAGCTTGCTTCCAAGCCATCGGTACTTTTCCAGCCTCAAACGAAAGACGAAATAAGCGTGTCAGGATCGGAGACAGTTCAGGCGCACAAGTTTTTAAAACAATTGCCGGTATCCCGTCGGGACCACTGGCTTTGTTCACGTCAAGGTTACGTAGCACCCTACGGACGTCCTTCTGATGGATGCGTATGTCTGCCATAGTCGTCTCGCATCGCTCAGGAAAGGCAGGGGGCCGCGCGTTACCGGAATCAAGACGTGAAGATTCCGCAAAAAGAGAGGCAAATAGATTTGCTTTCTCCTCAGCGGTGTGGGCCAGCGACCCATCGGGTTTCAGCAGTGGTGGTAGTGAGGGACGGCAGAAGTTCGATTCAACAGATTTAGCCAGGGACCAAAACGCTTTACTACCTGCTGGGTATGAAGCTAGTTTGTTCCCAATTCGGCTAATGTGGTCAAACCGAGACCTCCATATCACCTTCTTGCAGGATTTGGCAGCCCTATTATAGGCTCTCTTTTTTTGAGTCACGTCACTTGCCTTGCGCCTACGAGCGTCGACCCATTCTTGGTATGCCGTATGTTTAAGCGCTTCAGCGCGATTACATTCGGCGCCAAACCAAGGTCGAACCTTGTCAGACATTGTTACATCAGAGAATGGAATGTTATATTCCATCCCCCGACGCAACACATCCGACACTGCGTCCGCGCATAACGACGGATCAGCGGAAGAGAAGCAAGTAGGCTGCCAAGGATAGCATGCGAAGAAAGAACGCATACCATCCCAATCTGCTGACTTGTATCGCCAAACCCGCCGGGTGCCTCTTGGGCTGGGATCGGGCGGGGAATAGACGGATACAGATTTCACCAGACAATGGTCGGAACTACCTATTGGTGAAGATATCGACACTGAGTACCGGTCCGGATCTGTAGTCAACAGAAGGTCCAAGCAATTGGCCATGTGTGACTCAACATCCGGCACCCTTGTAGCCCCCTGGACCAGCTGGGTGAGATTTAACGCTAGCGCTAGCTTCCGCGTCTCTCGCCCAGCATGGTCTGTGCACTGGTATGGGAAGAGCCACTCCTGATGGTGGGCATTGAAATCCCCCAGTATCACCAATTGGGCAGAAGGGTACCGCTGCTGAGCCACATCCACCGCCTCACTAAGGTGCTGTGTGAGCCTGGTTGTCTCCTGATCACCACTGTGCGAACGGTAGACACAAGCATAGACAATTTGATCTATGCCAGTGTCCACCAAAGCCCAAAGCGTGGAGTACCTGGAGTCCTCAAGATTGCGGAGACGCCGATAGCAGATGTCGTCCCGGGCATACATACATACACCCGCGCGTGGTTTAAAATGGTGCTCCAGGGTAAACCCTGGGTAAGATAAGTACGACACGTCTGACGGACTACTGATCTGCGTCTCCGAAAGAAAAAAAAGAGCAGGTTTCTCAGTCTCCAGATGGTGGTGGACTGCGACGAGATTTGAGTGCAGTCCTCGGATATTACTGAGGTGCACTTTAAGAGAGAGGGAGTGCTGCCGCTGTTTAACATTTCTCACTTTACGTGGATCCAAATCGCTGGTTGCCAAACCTTCTAGTTGCCTCACGCGACTAAGCACAACATAAGCTTGCCCTTTGGCTAAAATTTTTGGGCCTAGGTCCTCAAAGGCTCTGTCCAGTGTTGTCCATTGTAACTTGTGGACTGTCACGGCCCAACATAATATTTTATAAGCGGTAGCATGCGGCGCTCTACTTTTCCATGACTCCTTTTTGTGTAATCATCACGTTTGGGAAAATCATCTTATGACATCCTTCGCCCTTGGGTGGGGCGGGAGATAGTGTCAGACTGTTACTGACTAAAAACCCACTCCTGTTCTTTCGTTGCCTTTCGCACCAGGGCCGAGTCTTCCTTTCAGAATCAGACCCTTGTCCCCAGTAGACTTCGACCCTGTTAGGCCCCTACAGTTGCTGACATCTCCTTGAGGCGCGCGTGGAACAGCAGGCGCCATCGACGCCTTGGGCTCGGTCCGGACGGTTACCGGACGGTCGGACGGCGAGCCACCCATTGCTCGCCGTCCGCAAGCCTGCGCCTACGATGGCCGGAAATCGGGATCGGAATCCCGGCGGCGATTGGGGCGTGAGCATCGTTGCCTCACGCGATCGGCCGCCTCCTTTGCTAGCATTACTGCTTCGCAGAAGGAGGCGACCGCCTGCCACTCCACCTCGCTCCGGACCATAGCCTGTACCAAGGCCCGGCGCGAGATATCGTTGCCGCCGATCGTTCCCACGAGGACACAGCGTTGCTCTGCCCAAGCGGGACACACCCCAACCGTGTCCTCCGGGCGGTCCACACAACGGTGACACCCGGACGTTTCTTCCGCACGAATCCGGTGCAGGAACCTCCCGAACTTACCATGTCCGGTGAGGACCTGCGTTCCATGACTCCTTAGCCCGTCAAATTCGACTGTACTGTTCAATTCTGACACCCATACCAATAGTGTTGCCACGTACTGACTTGTCGTCGAACTCTACGAAGACGGCTTGTGGTAATTCTTCTGGTTCTAGTAGGTCACAGAGTAGCAATGGCCATTCGAATTTTCGAACGATCACCATAGCGCCATTTATCTTATCTTATCTTGTTTTCGGGCTGGCCCTAGGCCAGAGCACTTCGATCCTTCTGGATCTTTTGTGGTATGCCCCTCCCGTCTACTCAACCCCTAGCCCTCCGTACACCTTCTTCATGAGTCCCAGTATGGCCTTGATGGGGCTGAGCCTGTAGTCTTGTCTTGGTCTTGGTCTTGGAAATGGTTGGCCCAGATACTCTAGTCTTTTGGAGCCTAGTGCTGCACAGTCGCACAGTAAGTTTAGCATTGTCTCCTCTGCATCTCCACAGATCCTGCAAGTCGGGTCGCTTGCTAGTCCCATGTTGTGGAGCTGTTTGTTGGTGGCATAGTGCCCCTTGAAGACTCCTGTGATTGTTCGGAGCTGTAATCTGCTGTACCTCCATAGTTTTTGGGTCCTGCCCTTATCTATGTCATTGAGAAATAGTTTTACATGCTTCTGGCCTGTTGTATTGCGCCAGTGTGTGCTGTGTACCTCTAACGCAGCCCTTTTCAAACCTTAGTTGATGATCCTTGGTGAAAGTCCTATGAATGGTTCCGGTCCGTATTGGGGTGTCTCGGATCCTTTCCTTGCCAGAGTGTCGGCTCTTTCATTACCTTCTACTTCTGTATGACCTGGCACCTAGATCAATTTGACCTTGTTGCGCCTTCCTATCCGGTTTAATATTTAATACAGTTTAGTATCAGCCCAGAATCCACTCTATTGGATGTGAGTGCCTCAAGTGTTGCTTGGCTGTCGCTTAAAATGTAGACAGTGTCCCCTTCGGTGCCACTGTCTAGTATTTCCTGCTCGCACCTGATTATAGCATAGATCTCTGCTTGGAAGACCATCACCATTTTGCCCATGCTTAGGCTAAGATTGCAGTTGTCGCTGTGTACCCCCCGCTCATGTACCGGTGTTCATTTTAGAGCCATCCGTGTAGTGTACCATACCTGGTTGTTCCCTTTGTGGGATAGCGCCATTTACTAAGCCGTGACCAACGTTAATGTTCTATTAAGTAGATAAAGTACAATTGATTCAATAAACTTTCAAACACTCGGTAGGCTATTATTGTATACAATAGTTTATGTTATCATTTTTTTTTAATCGACAAAGTTGGTTCTTGTTTACACGTACTTAGTGTTCATTGTACAATGGTTCGAAAATCTTTCACGCACATGCCCGAGTTGTACTTGGCTGATTTCTTATATTAATTAATAATATTAGTTGGGGTTTCGTAACCAAATGTCAAAAATGTTTTTTTTCACTCGATAGTTTCGATTAACAGTATAACATATTTATATTTTTGGAATCCACTCGTCAAATCCTAGATGATAATCACATGCATTAACAGATTAAAAATTAAAAAAAAATTGGGCGGGTGTTCATTTAATTATCATACCCACCACATTGCATTTCTACATTTTTTCAATAGCCTATGTTACTCGGGACGATGCAAGGATTCTAACGATACCTCATACGTGTAAATCAGTTCAGTCATTTAGAAGTTATGGTGGAATAAAGAAACTCACATACATACATACATACATACATACATACATACATGAACCCTGAAAACATAACACTCCTTTTTGGGGCAGTCGTGTAAAAACAGCTGAAATCGGCTCTGTAGCCGATTCTGAACATATCACTTTCAAGACGTGTATTTAATAAGTAATGTTAAATGTTATATTTCCGTCTCTCTCCCACACAAAGGAATTAATATTAATATGATTATTTTAAGACGTCATGATATATCTCCTGAATTCACCAAATTAATTGAAATAAATGCTCGTCGAGTAGGTTCCTCATTTATCCGTGGTCTGTGGGCCAGCTCATTTGAATTGGTTGCGGTGGAAGTGATGTCGGTGTTAATGACCCCCACGACCCCACGACCCAGCAATATCAACATGTACCCAATTTAAATTGACCTCTGACATTTGACGTGCTAGTTAAACAGGTACCTTCAACCAAGAAAGTGATTTTTCGGTTTTGCTAGGTACCTACAATGTTGCCGATATTTAAAATTCAAACTTCGAATGCATTATTTTTATAATATGAAAAAAAAAAAATTGTAGACTATGCAAACAGATTCCAGTCTAATATGCAGTGGAATACTAATTATTTGGCCAATTGTACAATTTGTACCTACATAGTGAGAGAGAGGCACCGGTCAGTGAGTCGTCTTAGGGGTGGATGCACCTAATTTTGCCTGGCAGCGGGATTGTTCCAAAGATTTACCTTGGCCCTGGAACGTAAAGGGCAACTGAAGGAACACAGGTAGTCTGACACTCCCTGTCTCCGTCCAGAGAGATTCTGAAAAAAATAGATGACGTGAGTACCTAGTCTTTCACTATGTATATAGGGTGACTGGTAATTAGTGTACGATACTTAAACACGTGATTGTGCTCATGATAACAAACAATTTTTATTATGGAAGCAAAGCCGAAATCGCGAAAAAAATATCAGCTGTTCAGTACATTAGGCAAACATAAATGTACTGAACAGCTGATATTTTTTTCGCGATTTCAGGTTTGTTCTTATAGTAAAAGTTGTTGGTTATCATGAGCACAATCACGTGTTTAAGTAGCGTACACTAATTACCAGTCACCCTATATACTTCGGTTTAAATAGGCAGGTACTTCTTCAAAGGAATGTCTGGTTTTAGGTAGCTGTATATGTTGAAACTTTAACAGCTGAATACGGTTGGATTCCTCGTATAATAAAATGAATTCTGAAAATATAAATTAGATAATCGAACCACATAAATACGTCAAAGGACTTAGTTTCACGTTATAAATGGTTACTAAAAAAAGCAAAATCTTTTTTTTGTCTGTATAAACCTATTATATAGGTATATGAATGAATAGCTGTTCGTTAGTCTCGCTAAAATTCGAGAACGGCTGGACTGATTTGGCTAATTTTGGTCTTGAAATATTTGTGATAGTCCAGGGAAGGTTTAAATGGTGAGAAAATATGGAAAAACTTACGAAAAAAAAATTCACATACAACGCCATCTCTAATGAAAATGTCATTTTAAAATGAATTATGCTGTTATGGTAATGCCAGTAGATGGCGTTATCCTTACTGTTAGGCGGTACGAAGTTCGCCGGGTCAGCTAGTCTATACTTAATAAAATTTTATCTGAGGTAAAATCTATATCATAATAATAATTTGTTGGTCCATTGTTACAAATTTTTCCTTAATACTAAACTTATAACTAAGGTGGGAAATCATCCAATGTCTTCTCCCGGTTTAGGGCGGGGCGAGAGGGCGTGTCAGACTTTTACTGACTAAAACCCACCTGTGTCTTTCAAACCCCTTTGAGTTCCAAGATCACGGTATCGCTATCGGAAATAACTGGTAAAATTAGCATAACACTAATTAAAGTTTTGATTGCAAACAATATGCTTTATACAAATGAGATCTGCTGCCAAAATTAAACGTGTATTCAAAATCTCCCTAACAATTACAGTCTGCAAGATCGTGTTCAGAATTTGAAAACAACAGTATTTCATTGAATCAAAGTTGATTCGCAACTGTGTCCAAACAGTTCACATAAAGGGTCTCATTAGGGTGGAGTTATAACAATGGTATTACGTAACCCGAGCTTGTCACTGTGACCGCAGGGTACTAAAGTGATTCTTGGCCAATTCTCTGGCCCGCTTTGATTTGCTACCACAATTTATTGTTGCCCACACGCACAGTTTCAAACAAAAGGAAATCTCAATCAGAAGCAGCTTTGTTAGTCGCTAATGGATTGGTATAGCTTGTGTTAATTAATAAAATGTAGATGTGTAGGATGTAAGCAGACCACCTTAGGTAGGTCATTAGGTAGCTACTGTAGTTATATCGTTTCTTTTAAGGTGGGAAATTATCCAATGACTTCTCGCACTCTAGGGCGGGGCGTGAGGGTGTGTCAGACTTTTACTGACTAAAACCACCCATGTGTTCCTTCTTTACCTTGCGTTCCAGGACCCCGGGTTTCTCTTTCGGAAGTCAACCCATGGCCCCAGTAGGCTTCGACCCTGCTGGGCCCCTACGGTTTTGCTGACAACTCTTTGAGGCGCTCGTGGAACATTACGAGCCGTCGACGACTCGGGCTCCGTTACAATTTTCATCTTTTTTTTTTAGGTGGGTATATCATCTAATGACAAATCGCGCTCTTGGGCGGAGCGCGAAATAGAGTCTGACTTTTACTGACTAAAAACCCACTCCTTTTTTGCCTTCGTCCCAGGGCCCCGGGTTTCACTTTCACACTACCCGTGGCCCCAGTAGGCTTCGACCCTGCTGGGCCTCGACGATTTGCTGACATCTCACTGAGGCGCGCCGTCGACGACTTGGCCTCGGTCCGGACGGTTACCGGACGGTCGGATGGCGAGCCACCCATTGCTCGCCGTCCTCAAGCCCTCGCCTACTTTTCGTCTTCACAATTTGTAAGCTAAAAGATTATTTTAGTTTGCTAGAGGAAATTTTTACAGTTACTCCTTTTTCTTTGAGGTGGTAATTCATCACAGGTGGGTTTTAATCAGTAAAAATCTGACGGGCTTGTCAGATTTTTACTGATTAAAACCCACCTGTGTTCCTTCAGTTGTCTTTTGCATTCCAGGGCCACGGAGCCAAATTTTTATACACCTACATACAAGTTGCTTACCTGCATTTATATTGATGTTTTATAGGTCCACTTACTTGGATCAAATCGAATCAGATTATACGAGTAAGCCAAGTTCATATCAGTAGATGCAAATAATTATATTTTTGTGTATAAAATCAAATAAAAAAATCCATGAACTTTAATTTGATGATACAGCCGAGCAGAAAAACGTAGCTTCCATGGAACGTTTTCAATGAAAGTGGAATATTTTAAATGGTCCTGCCATTTACCCGGGAGGCGCGGCTCAAAGCGCGACCGCAACATTCCGCAAAGGGCCCGCATTCCCGACTACGATTGTTTAATTTTGACTCTAAGAGCTTTGTATCAGAACGTTTCCAGTGATTGAACTGGTTCTATCGTTTTATTGATATGGTAAATTGATGAAATTGTATAAAGATTTGTAACGGTTTGACTTTGAAACTAGCTACTTCCTGCTACTTCAGTCGTGTGATTTAAATGTGGGTAAAAAGTGGCAATCAAGAATAGTGCAGCTTTGAATGATTCGATAACTTTTTAAAATATAATTATACCTATATACACAACAACACATACACAAACACACCATAACACATGTACAACACACACACACACTCACGCATATACACATACCTAATATATATATACATTGATTACATTGCATCCACCAATGAATTGTAACGAACTCACTCGCCGCGGGAGGAAGACCTGGAGTCCTGAAATACAGGGCTACCCTAGTTTAGGCTCCTGTCCATTCCATTTATTATACTATCTGTACTGTGTTACATCAATGTGGAAAAATAAACGAATTTTTATTTATTTATTATTTTTTATTTAAAATAAAAGACCAATAAATCCATACAAATATTATAAACTAGCTTTTGCCCGCAGCTTCGCCCGCGTACATAAATTATAGCCTATGTCACTCAGGAATAAAACAGCTTTCTATCTAACTTTCAGAGATTACCTCCTACAAACAAAAAAACAAACTTTACCTCTTTATAATATTAGTGTAGAAGTGTAGATAAGCGACCCTTTAGATCGGTGAAGTGTGCGGTGGAAGTCTGCCATGCCTGGGCGGAGCACCGCGCGCCGTGTCCTCGTCCTGGCGATCAGCGGCGGCGATTTCTCGCGTCCAGTCCTGACGGTCCCAATGGAAGCATACACCTCCTTCTGCGAAGCAGTAATGCGAGCGAAGGAGATGACTGAAACCGCGAGGGAGAGGACCTCCTCATGTGGAAACTAAGATAAAGATAAGAATAAGAAATAATGTTTTCCAGTCATTATATTTAACATTATGTTTACGATGCGTTTAAACTTTTACGTGAGAACAACCACGAATTTAGAATGCAAATTAGCTAAAATTGTGTATGAAAACTAGCAAAATTCTCCACTCCAAACTCCATGTGAAACTTTAAGTTTGGGTGTTTATAGATAAAAAAGCAAGAATTTAGACAGTGATGCTCAGTTTATGATGCAAGTTACTGGTTTTCTATTTCATGATCCAACGTCCATAGCCGAACACAGACCCCAATGAAGGCTTCAATTAATATCTAGTCAAAGCCAATATGCCAATATTCAGAGGTAAGTCATTAAACAAGCTTACGTGACATCAGTAACTTGGTAGCCGATAATTTCAATTACATCAATATCCATTTAAAGTGTTAATATACCTAGATAGGGCTCCAGACAGCCAATATGCTTATAGTACGTTATTGCACGTCAGATAAGCAACCACAACAACAGTAAATGTTACCTATTTACTTCAAGTTCTATAACTATGCTCAGAATTGGATTTATGCTCGGCTGCTTGAAGAAAGAAATCATCAGTAGGGGAACGAAAAAGTCAAAGAGATCGGAATATGATTTTTTTTCGTTTTGAGGTGGGAAATTGTCTCATGATTTCTCCCACTCGAAGGAAGAGCGGCAAGGCGTTTCAGACTTGTAGTAACTAAAATCACACATATGTTCCTTCAGTTGCCTTTCGCGTTCTAGAACCACGTGATCAGTTTTCAGAAGTTTTCCCACAGTCATAGCAGGCCTATCTCTGCCCTACTAGACCCTTACGGTTTTGTTGAGAACTCTCTCCTCCTTAAGGCGCGCGTGGAGCACTACGTTACGGCTGTCTGCTTCACTAGCATTACTGCTTCACAGATGGATGCAGCCGCATTTTATTCCTCTCGCTCCGGGCCATGGCCTGAATCAGGTAGGCCCTGGTTCAGGCCATGGCGATAGAGGTCACCGCTGCCGATCGCCTCCACTAGGACACGGCGGTGCTCCACCCGAGCGGGACACACCTCCACCAAACAAACCAAACTGATTAGCATCCGTAGACTCATAGTAAGGTTCAGTTGAAAACCAGCGTCAGGCAACTGCTATATAGAGTGGCCTGGCATTATGCTGAACTGGACCTATTTGGCGCAGCCGTGAGACACACAATGTTAATGTATTTTTTATGTTTTAGTATTTAAGTTTCTATATTATAAACGTTTTCTCATTGTGTGTACCTGTGTGCCAAGTAAACGTGTTTTCTTTCTTTCACCATATGCTGCACTGTGTCTTCCGGGCAGTCTGCGCAATGGTGACACCCGGGCGTTTTTTCCGTCTGAATCTGGAACAGGAACCTCCCGAACTTACCATGTCCAGTGAGGACCTGTGTCAGTTGATGATGCTGCAGCGCCTCTCTAACCACTCCTCAAAGTGGGAATTTACCACCACAATCATGGTGTCCCCAAGATCGGAATATATGATGACAATTTCATCATCATCATCACCATTTCAACCGAAAGACGTCCACTGCTGGATGTATGCCTCCCCCAAGTGTTGCCACAACGACCGATCTCACGTCCATTGTATTCCGACGACCCTCACCAGGTCATCGGTTCTCCTTGTGGGAGGCCTAGCCAATTTAACCGTATAATTTAAGGGATATCCAATTTAACCAGAAGAAACTTCTGTATTCTATGGTATTTTGTTATCACGACTGTCATATTTTATCGATAGTACCAAAACCGAGAAGAGAGCGCTAAATACGATATATTAGATTCATAACCATAATTTTGATTGCCACCAGACACCATGAACTAAAAAAATATCTGTAAGTAATATTTGTGTGTTCGACAGTGATAAACAGAAGTGGTAGAAATAATGTAAGTTCTTGTACTCGCAAGCATCATGTTTCCGATGCTTTTAAACCAATTGTCTTGGGAAAAGAGAGCGGCGTTGAGTGCTACAAGACACAACGAAAACTTTTATTTTGTATGGCAATTGGTTAGTTGACTCAATTTTTTTTATCTAAAATTTTTATCAAAATCGCAAATAGAAAGAGTTTTTAGAATCCAGTAGAAAGGGAAACTTTCAAGTAACAGAATAAGGATTCACACACTGAACTGTTCGGCGGCAGCTACCTCTCGCGCCGGGCCCTGGTGCAGGCCATGGTTCGGAGCTTGGAGGAATGGCAGGCTGCCGCTTCCTTCTACGCAGCAATAATGCTAGCGAAGGAGGCGGCCGCACGCGTGAGGGAACGGACTTTGTCACGCCCCAGCCGCCGGGATCCCGACCCTGATTTCTAGCCACCGTAGGCGTGGGGTTGCGGACGATGTGCAATGGCTAGCTCGCCGTCCGGTCGTCCGGTATGCACCTCAAAGAGATGTTAGCAAAACCGTAGGGTCCCAGCAGGGCCGAATCCTACTGGGGCCATGGATTCGCTTGATTTCCGAACTAAAAAAAAACACATTGAAAACAAGAGATAGAGAGATGTTCCCACCACGCCCCCCCCCACCCTTACTCATACCAATATTTGAAATGTTAATTGCTATTTCATTTAATAACCAATTTTGATGCTGTTTTCTTGCTTGAATTTAAGGAATGGCAGCGTGTAGAGCCGGGAAACGCTAGTTTAAAAGCTGATAAAAAGAGTGAGTATGACGTTTTAAAGAAGAAAGCCAAGAAAGCCGTGGCAATAGCAAAATCAAAAGCCCAGGACAAACTGTATGACGCACTGGACAGTCCTGCAGGCCAAAAAGAGCTATACCGGCTTACTAGAATAAGAGAGAGAAAGGCGAGGGATGTTTGTCATGTAAAATGTATAAGAGATGAAACTGGAATGGTTCTATCGGATGATGAAAAAATCAGAAAGAGGTGGAAGGAATATTTTGAAAGATTGATGAATGAAGAAAATAATTGGAGTGGGATGTTAGAGAATAAACCAGTGAATGTGGGATTAGTGAGAATGGTTAGTATGGATGAAGTCAGAATAGCAGTAAATGGAATGAAGAATGGTAAAGCCATTGGTCCAGATGGAATACCAGTTGAAGTGTGGAAGTTATTGCGAGTGGATGGATGGACGTGGTTAGCTTTGTTCTTCAATAAGTTGTTGCTGGAAGAAGCCATACCTCCGGGTACCTCGTGAGGTTCTGTGGTGGGCCCTTAAGGAGAAAGGTGTGCCTGGGAAGTATGTGCAGTTGATCCGAGCGATGTACAGTCGATGCAGTACCCAAGTCCGGTCTACAGTGGGCACCACTGGCAGCTTCAATGTGGCTGTCGGCTTACATCAAGGGTCGGCTCTCAGCCCTTACCTCTTCCTGATGATAATGGATGCTCTGACGTCGGACATTCAGGAAGAGGCTCCCTGGTGTATGCTGTTTGCCGATGACATTGTGTTGGTTGCCGAGAGTGGCCTAGAGGTCCAGAACAGATTGGAGGTGTGGTGGCACAGACTAGAGAGTGTTGGCCTGAAATTGAGTAGAACCAAAACGGAATACTTGTTCTGCGATTTCGGCGGTCTCTCCAATCCAGTGCCTTTATCTCTCGCTGGAACACCCATACCGATCTGCTCCGACTTTCGGTATCTCGGGTCACTCGTCCAAGGGGATGGTGAGGTAGACCGGGACGTAACACATCGGATCAACGCAGGATGGATGAAATGGCGACAGGTCACGGGAACAACTTGTGACCCACGGATGCCCCTCAAGTTGAAGGGTAAAATCTACAAGTCCGTGATAAGGCCTGTCATACTGTATGGATCAGAATGTTGGGCTGTGAAAAAGACGGATGAAAAAAGATTGCACGTAGCGGAGATGAGAATGTTAAGATGGATGTGTGGTGTGACGAGAATGAATAAAGTGAGAAATGAGTATATTAGGGGAAGTTTGAAAGTGGCGCCAGTGACTGAAAAGTTGAAAGGGAATCGTTTGTCTTGGTATGGTCATGTGAAGAGGAGGGATGAAACGCATGTTACTAAAAGAGTTATGAGTTTACATGTGGATGGATGGAGAGGGAGAGGGAGACCAAAGAAAAGATGGATGGATTGTGTGAAGAGTGATATGAAAGAAAAGGAAGTTAGTGATAGTATGACGAGTGACAGGGCAGAATGGAAGAAAAAAACATGTTGCGCCGACCCCAAATAACACGGGACAAGGGCAGGAAGATGATGATGATGCTGTTTTCAGAAAATAGATTACTTTTTATTGTTATTTGTTGTTTAGCGTAAAATATTGTACGAAAATGAAAACAGGATAATACCCAAATCTTTGAAATTCAAATCAATACATTCGGGGAACACGGAACTAGGTGTGTTTCGAAGTTCTTTTGAAAGACACATTTCTTATTAATGGATCAGGAAAATTATACGTTGTTTTGAAAAGACGGTTAAAAGGAAAATGGTTAGTAAGTTTCCGTGTCGGAGTTTAACATAGAAAACTTTATCTAATTATATTAAAACTTTCACGGTATCAAATATTTTAGGCCCCATAGTTTAACCTAGTTACCGCGTACCGGAAGACGCAGCGATGAAAGATCTCCCACAAGGTGTCGCCACAGATGACGTGGTGATGGTCACGGGAATCCGATGGATGCGACACGCACCGGTTGTTATGGCGACACTTAGAGGAAGCCTAAATACAACAGTGGACGTCTTTCAGTTGAAATGATGATGACGATAGTTTAGCCCAACATAATTATAGATAAGTAACTAGTATATGATATACTATTTGTTTCCTGCAACTTCTCTTGCATTTTTCTGATGTGAAAAGCGTTTGTGGCGTTTGACGACAGAGAAGCTATAAATCGGTGAAAGAATTATTATTATCAGGTTACCAACTTTTTGTGATTACCTTCTACAAACAATTTTCTTTTTTCTGATACACAATAGGAATTACTCCTGCCCTGCGTTCAAAGAGCTTAGAGTTAACTCTAATAACGTCATCAGAGTAGGTAGATACTCTAGTTTCATATTTTTGAACGCGATCGTAGAGTTCAACTGTCAATGTCAAGCAAGTGTCATTTATGGCCGCTTAAACCAACCTACCCTGCTCGGAGTTAGTTACTTGGGTTAACTCTAGGGTAGCTACTCGAGTTATAAAAGAACGACCCTGGGTTGCAACTCGAAGTATTTTTGAACGAGTGGATTAGCGACTTCACACTACTCTGGTTATTTTTGAACGTAGGGCAGAATCGTGGGTGTGTTCACAAACATGCAAATTCACATACACGAGACACACAGACCACAACATAAATAGGTACAGAAGTCAATCACATGTATGTACTTCACTTTTTATAACTACGCTCGGCGTGGCTCGGCGATCGCGCTAGGGTCAGCGCGTGGCGGCGAACTGTCCGAATATGACCGGTGATAAATGCCTAGCTAATCTGAATTGTAAAAATATTACATGGCCACAAAATCATCTTCTCTTTCTCGGCGCGAGGCCTGTTCTGTGTTACGTTAAAACAAACCATCAAAATTCAAGAAAATATCTACTTCCTACCTCTCTGAAACAAACCTACTTCCTACCTCTCTGGTAGTCTAAAAAACATAAATTCACTGTTTAATGTTGAATTTAAACAACCATCCTCTGAACAGTTAGAATAAGGTTTTTTTGTTGGTCCATTTTTACACAGAAAAGTTCACAGATGCGTGTCTCAAACGGATAGCACTCGAGCTCGCATTGAGCTGAATTGAGTCGAGATATCGTGTCCATGAGCGGTGTCTATGTATGCGTTGCTCGAGTTACTCGAGCGCGCTTTGTATGTAGATTGACTTCTGTACCTATCTCCATTTTGTGCCCAGACCCAGAAAAACTAATTAGGTTTTACAAATATTTCTTCCGTGTGGTAATCGAAACCACGATACACAACGCAACAGCCAATCGGTTTATATCACGGCGCCAACCGTACCGTCAACATAAGTTTAAATACGTCTTTGTAAAAGGGAAATAATAATGGTTCCGAAAAACAAATTAATCTCCAGCGATCTGTGGCCGACTATTATTCTAATTAACCAGCGTTATAATGATTTACCGACAAAAAACCCAAAACATAAACGAAAAAAAATATCCAATTTAACAACAGTTAAGAGCATGTTCAAATTACATTTTCTCCTAAAAAAAAATGGATCTTCGAATAACAAAACTAAACTTCCGAATAAAATACTGAACCTCCGACAAAATTACTAAGTTACCGACAACAGAGGTTTTGTCAAAATAATCATATTTTTACAACTTGCATGAACTGTTTTAATTTCTATTGTTGGTTATCAAATTTATATTTTAACTCTTATTAATTAGGAAAATACCTCAACTGTGCGGCTCGCGCGATCGGGTTCGGCTCGCTTTCGGCTGTTTTCGGGTGCGAGTCGAAAGATCCGAGCGCAGGGCGCTTGCAACGACCGATCCTTGCGTGTTTTGTCTGTTTATGTTACAAAATTAAATAGTTTTTGTTGCTACTGGTTTAATATTATCATTTCAACGAACTAATAAATCTACTAAGGAAACTACTAACTTACTATCTATAAACTTAGTATTGTTACGAAATATGGATGAGGTACCCGTGTACCGTTCTGATTCGGAGTCTCCTTCTAATGGTAGTGAATCATTTGGGTTAGGTTAGGTTAGAACTGTGACCATCAACGCGCGAAGGCGAGCGAGCGGAGCGAGCGTGCCGCGGCAGCGGCCGCCGAGCGCCAAATCCCCTTTCTAATGTTAAAAGCCATTATGATTTAGGCCCCAAACCGCCCCATAAATCGATGGAAATTAGTGTTCTAACTTAACCTAACCTCATACTTTAAACATGGATATCTCCATAACCATGGGGTTCTGCGGGGTAGGGATGGTAACAGGGGGGTAACCCCCCTGTACCATACCCTAAGCCCTTCTAAACCTATTAAAACTACATTTTCATAATAAACTGAGTTTTGTTCTATTTTTATCTTTGTTCTCGCTGACATTATAAAAACTAGGAAATTTGTCGAATAATTAGTAAATAACTAAGTATTTTCTAGGAAACCAAAGCCGACTGTTCTAATTTTTTAACGCCTGAAATAGGTACTGCTATCGAAGCATACCCGTGGTAAGTAAAATTCATGATATATGATGCAAGTAAAAGTTATTGTTAGAAGTACATTTTTATATTTTTTATAAGTTTCTGGATAACCACTCAGAATATTATTTTCAGTATAATGTTACAGTTAAAATAGCACCACAGTCTATGAAATATGTAAGGTAATTTATGAATTAATAGTAGGCAAGTAAAGATAAAAATTACAAAACATAGTTTTCAGTAGAACGTAATTTATGCTGGTAGAAAAGTATTATAGCAATAAACAGTCATGTTTATTTTTCGAAGATTTCAGTATCTCATTCGGTCGTTTCGTCATTTTTATTCGGACAAAAATAGTCGGAAAGTTAGTATTTTAGGCAGTAGATTTAATATTTTGAGTAAGGACAATTCTTCTTTTTTTGTCGGAGCTTTTATTACTACCCTTTGTAAAATAGGTTGTTTTAAGTATGATTCAACCTTACAATGTCACCCTTCCATGTCTGTAGCAATACTAAGTTTACCGTTAATAATATCGCCAGGAATTCTGGCTGGCTCGTTTACGTACGCGCTTAACGACCCATACATAGTTGGCAATGCATTGCGTATTTAAACCAATTAAAATGAGGTGACGTTGAGATCGTTTAGACGTAGGTACAAAGTTGAATTAGGCTTGGCTCGCATGTCGCTACGGCGCTGATTTCCCCACGGCCCTGTCAATTCCTTCGAGCTAAAATACCACTAGCTGCACTCCACTTGATTAAAAATTAATGTGTTTTCAGACTTTTCAGCTTGCAATAATCATATAGGTGGAACTCGGTTAATTAAAGCTGTTTTTTTTATTAAAGTTTCAGTCGATGCTGTGCAAAAAATACAAACGTATGGCTCAGTTTTGCAGCTTGTTACGATGAAGCGTTCATTAATATTTTCACATAGCTATAAAGGTTGGTAACGGGAGACGAACATGAATGATACTTCATTCACTCTGCAAGAAATGATACTTAGCTACTGCAAAGAATTTTTACAAAAAACAACTCCTTTTGTTCAGGGCGAAGCGAGAGGGAGTGACAGACTTTAACTGACTATAGCTCACCTGTGTCCATTCAATTGCCCTTGCGTTTCAGTACCACGGTAACTCTTTCGATCAATGTCGCAGCCCAGCTTTGCTAAGACTCAAAGACACGTTCGAGGTATTATAAAGTATGAATAGATACTAATTATTTAAACAAAACAATGAGACATTAATTAAACGAGCGTTATTTATGAAGAGAGACAGACAAGCGTGAAGCTTCAGCAAGCTCCGAAGAATGGTCCATTCCAAAGATTTGCAAAGGTTTTTTTTTGATCTAATTGCAAATACTTGTAATTGCTAATGGACTGTCTATTAGGGATTTTAAAGACGAGTTAAGTGGAAACGATTGGTCTGAAAGGTAGACTAATAAAAAAGCGAGGAACATTTTAATTGGTTTGAGAAATAATGATTAGTACCTTGAGTTTAAAAATGTTATTAAAAGAGTTGAGTATACATGTCGATGGATGAAGAGGGAGGCCAAAGTAAAGATGGATGGATTGTGAAATGGAATTATTTAGAATGGCAGAAAACAACGTGTTGAGCTTGAGCCGATGTCAAATAATACGGGACAACAGCAGGAAGATGATTTAGAGTTTGTAAATAAGTCTGAGGTTATAGTAGACATCTTAAAAATAAACAGAGATGCTTGAGCATGCCTGGTTGAAATAAATAGAGTTTACATTGTTATGAAAATCGGTTATAGCATTAAGTACCACGGGCGGGTGGCACAGAGGTTAGATGGCAGTACCCAGTTAATTCCGCTGCGATGTAGATAGAGCACGGTGCCATTTGCCTCGGGCCCGTTTCCTCTTGCCACCTTTTAATTTCTGTTTAAATATGTTCACTGACTAAATATAACAACATTTTCTTCGAACGACCTTAATGTCCATTTTTTTCATAATTAATTTTAACTTAGTATATAACTTAGTATAACTTTAATAAGTTAAAGATGGAGTTTGTTTTAAAAAGCTTCTCTTCGTAAACAAGACGAAGTTGTGCTTTTCTTTAAAATTAGTTAACTTTGAAGTTTTTATCCATAAGTGAATGAGTATGTAAGTATACTGTTTTTTTTTAGTTTTTTATTTTTTAAAAAAAAACAATACCGCTAGTCTTTTGGGCACATTACCAGTCGACAGCGATGTGGAAGAGTTTTTTGACGTCATATTTTAGTTTGATTTTAGTTAGTTGTAATTAGCGTAGGATTTTTATCATTTTTAACACGCTTATATTAGCTTCACTTGTAACTATGTATGTAAGAAAATCTTGGAATCTTAATTTGACCCACTTCCCGGTCTTCGATTAGGATGAAATTTTGCACACGCTCTGAATTCTGATGACAATACATGACTAGCTAAGAAACGTCATTACAAATCCAATATGGCGGCCTCCCCAAGATGGCGGACTGGCTGTTTGAAATCCACCCCCATGATATGGGTATTAAATGAAAGGGTTTGCTATCAGGAAAACGAAAAAAATAGTCACGTGACTTAAATCCAATATGGCGGACAGGCTATTTGAAATGCACCCCCATGATATGGGTATTAAATGAAAGGGTTTGCTGTCAGGAATACGAAAAAAATAGTCACGTGACTTAAATCCAACATGGCGGACATCCAAGATGGCGGATTGGCTATTTGAAATACACCCCCATGATATGGGTATTAAATGAAAGGGTTTGCTGAATGGGATACGAAAAAAATAATCACGTGACCTAAATCCAACATGGCGGCCGTCCCAAGGTGGCGCATTGGCTATTTAAAATGCAGCCCTATGATTTAGGTATAAAATGAAAGGGAGCGTTTTGTCCAAAAAGAGTAAAGATTACATAAACGCTATACGCTTTCTTTCATAATAAATCATAGTAAATATCTAATCTATCTATTGAAGATTTGACAAAGAGAAAACTCTTGAGTCATCAAATTAAATGTCCGAATTATTTTGTAATTTTTAGTGCGTGCTAAAAGCGTGTTTTTTAGTTTTTTAAACTATTATTTTATTTTATTTTAGGTACTGTAAGTATATTGAGTGAGACAGGTACATATTTCATATGTCCTACGACATGTAGGTACTGGTACCTACCTTACCTAACAATTATTGGAAGATAATAGACAAGATAATTTACTTAGTTAGTGACTTTAAAACGTCAAATATTTATGAATAAACTATAGCCTGTACCTATGCTTCTGTCTCCGACAGTACTATACTTAGAACGTCAAATATTTATGAATAAGCTAAAAGGTGTCATGCTTTAGGGTGGGAAATCATCCAATGACATCTCCCGCCCTTGGGCGTGGCTGGAGGGCGTGTCAGACTTTTACTGACTAAAACCCTCTCCTGTTTCTTCTTTTCCTTCGTTCCATTGCCCCAGGGTTCTCTTTCGCATCACCCATGGCCCCAGTAGGCTTCGATCCTGCTGGGCCCCTACGGTTGCTGACATCTCCTTTAGGTGCGCGTGGAACACTACGCGCCGTCGACGACTTGGGCTTGGTCCGAACGGTTACCGGAAGTTCGGACGGCGAGCTACCCATTGCTCGCCGTCCGCGAGTCCGCGCCTACGGTGGCCGGAAATCGGGATCGGAATCCCGGCGGCTGGGGCGTGAGAGCCATTGACTCGCGTGTGCGGCCGCCTCCTTTGCTAGCATTACTGCTTCGCAGAAGGAGGCAACCGCCTGCTACTCCTCCTCACTTCGGACCATGGCCTGTACCAAGGCCGCGCGAGAGATCGCTGCCGCCGAGCGCCCCCACGAGGACACGGCGGTACTCTGCCCAGGCGGGGCACACCTCTACCGTATGCTCCACCGTGTCCTCCAGTCAGTTCACACAATGGTGACACCCGGGTGACCTATGTAAATACCTAGTTAAATTTTGGAATGGAGTCCCGAATATTTTTCCGAATCGCAATAAAAGTATTTTTTTTTTTTGTGAATTTAGGTTTAAATATATGTAATAAAGTAGATTTTTAATAATAATAATTTCCGGATTCTGGGTCAACGGGAAGTACCCTATGAATTTTGATTTCCTTGAGGTGGTCGAAATATACGTTTTTTTGCGATATTAACGGCCGTAATAATTTTTTTTCGTTAACATAGAAGTTTGATTTTTTCACAACTTCAAGGGACCGCAGACCTGAATATATGGTTTTTTAAACTTGATACGTCCACGGATTCCCAAAATAAAGGGTCTTGACATACAGACATCGTCGGCCACATCATCGCTTACCATCGGGTGAGATAGTTGTCAAGCGCGAGCCTATCAATAATAATAAAAAAAAAGACAGACAGACAATCAGACGGACATAAAAGTGATCCTATAAGGATATATCTGTGTTTTCCTTTTGAGGTACGGAACCCTAAAAACGAGTTACTGACGATTTGGACACAATATATTCGAACAGTGTCCGAATCGACACATCTTATTTTTAATATTTTTTCACTGACGATTTGGACACCACCAAATTTATTGTAGCTATTTAGTACAGTCAGATAAAAAAAGTCTTAAAATATAATATAAAGAAATTTATTACCCGAAGTTGCCGCCTTAAATCCAGCCTAAAATAATTTTGATAATGCTTTTTTTCCCGTATATTAATTTTTAAAACTTTTTATCTGACTGTACTAAACAGTGACACACACAACAGCAACAGTGACAACAGTGTCGCACAGGACCGGTCATTATGGCGACACTCGGGGGAGGCCTATGTCCAACAGTGGACGTCTTTTGGCTGAAATGATGATGATAATGATGACTAAACAGTGTTAGTCCGAATCGTCAGCGAAAAAATTTTGAAATAAAAATCTGTCAATTAAGACACTGTGTCCGTAGGTTAAAAAAACATCCTAATTTCAAAAAAGTCCCTAGGTTTCGATATTGTAAAAATAACGAAACCAAAAACAATATAATAATAAATCAAAATAATAATAAAACAAAAAAGTGTAACCTTCTGTCTCCGACAGTACTCTGGAACATTTTTCTACGTTATTGACACTTCTCGGCGCTGAACGCTCAGTCACCGGCACTTGACTGCAGATTAGCTAAGATTGATCAATCGCTCTATAATCTTCACTTATTACACTCCCACCTGAATTAAATTAAAATATTCCCTGCATTATACGCTCCGATGATTGATGAATTGATTCTCGGTAATTTTCTTAAAAAGATTTGAGCCCTCCACCTCTTTTAAGAAAATTGTTAAATATTTTTTTTTAAATTTACCTCAGAGTTATATTACTTTAGTGCGTTCGCGAAAAAGTGTTATCTTAAAAGGTTTTCTAATATTTCAACACGGGTTTAGGTTGGCCGCTGCCGAGATAATCTGGCCAAATGGGGTATCGTTGACCCATCGCAAATACAGTGGCAGTGTGGAGCCCCTTCCCAGGATATGCGTCACCTCCTTTCCTGCCCCGTTTGCACAACTACCTGCACTTTCTATGACATATGCGAGGCCAACGACAGAGCGGTCCAGGTGGCTAAATATTGGTCGGATCAAATTTGAGTCAGATCGATACGAAAGAAGAAGGACACGTCGTATTAAATGTACACATACGAGTTTTATTATTATAGAAAAAGAAGTGGATAAAACAACACTGTAGAATGTACAAGGTACGATGCATGTTTGTGCAAGTAAAAAGCTAGAACTACATTAGACCGACGCACACGTTTAACACGCCTGATTTCGCGTCGCGTGGCGTGGATCAAGTGTAGCTCTATAAGTCTAGTTTCCATATAAAATGCATGGAGACCAAAGCGCCCAGATCGACGTGTGCGCAGTGTAGTTCTACCACAATAGGAATAGGTCGCCTTATCTAAGCCTTTTCCTAACTATGTTGGGGTTGGCTTCAAACCAGGATACATGGAGCGATTGCCTACTTGCCTCCACAACCCAGTAACTGGGTAACACGGCACCCCTTGGCAATACTGGTGTAATCAAATATCGACAAATGACAGTCGGGATTAATAAAAATTAGTAAATAAATAATAAAATAAAAATCTTTTATTCTTTCTTTTATTTTATTTTGAGCTTATGCTTTTATTCTCAGGCATCGTAGGCCCTTAGGGTGTTGTTAGTATTACCAAAACCATTTAAAATTATATTAATAAAAAACAAGAAGTACAAAAAAAGGCGGGATTAAATTTAAGAGGGTCCTTTTCCACTCGCCTATCGTCAACATCGAACATGGTTTAAAAGCTTGTTAGTTAGGTACTTCATCTAACGCAATCTAACGCGATGTTTGACAAAAAGGCAACGCGAGAGATAACGCCTGAAAACTCTGTTAGCATTCGGTAATTTCGTGATTTACTCGAATATTTTGCAAAACTTGTTCGAGGAAATACGTGTTTTTTTTTAAACCCTTAAAAGTTCTTGAAAAAATTGTTGTCATTTAGAATCTTGATTTTTGCAAGGCTTATATTATTATACTTTTTTGACTCTTATTTAATTTTTGAGTAAAATATGAAGTGTCTTTACTGGATTAGTTTTACACAAATTTATAAATTGATTTCAATAGAAGCCTAGATAATATCCACAAGATACTGTGTTTCCAAAATATCTAATGAAAAATGTGTAATAACGTCATAATCGCGTAAGAGCGGTTGTATGAATAAAAACTTTTTACGAAAAAATACAACCGACTTCAAAGTAAAAAAAAAACACTGAAAAGTGCAAAATAACTTTAATTTCGGAAGTCGGTGTTTCTATAAATGATAAATGATAAATGATAAATGATATTTATTTTGTAAATAGGTTTAAAAAAACACTTTTAAACGTCAATTTTTTTTTTTCGTCATTTTTAAACTAGATGAGGCCGGTGTTTCCTAGCTGACTACCCTGAGAAGAAACACCGAAACAAACTCAGGGGTCAGTCTCTTTTAAAGTCCATACAGTAAGTATGTAATGGTCAAATCACATGAGAACCATGCAGATTTGTCTGAAATGGTCTTTTGAAGAAAGAACCTTACAGATTTGAGTGGACCTGTCCAGTCAGTGCAAGCATTTGTCAGTATTCGTAAAGCTCAACTCAGGACTACTAAGGAGCTCAACTACTTGACGAACAATACTAAGGAAAGGACATTTGGGTAGGCCGCAGAAAATACTCAAATTGCCAGACATACGTTAAAATTACTGAAAAGGAAAAAAAAAGCAATCAACATAGTCCACACGTTCACAAAAATAAAAAGAAAAATATTGTTTACAATACTAAGTAAACATTGATGTCAAAAATTAATAGAGAAAGAGAAAAAAAAAGTCAAATTGCAAAATAAAAATAATCTACAATATCAAATTGTAATAAATAATAATAATAATAAAAAGCAAAATTGAAATTAAAAACAAAAGAAAAAAAATAATAATAAGACAACAGTTGCAGTGCGTACTGGAGCAGGTCAATCCCAAGCCTTTTGGTCCTCAACATATTCCTTTATAGTGTAAAAAGCCTTTTGGCAAAGTTTTCGCTTTACAAATAATTTGAATTTATTAAGGCTTAGTTGTTGAATATGACTAGGAAGTTTATTATAGAAGTGTATGCATTGGCATCTAAATGAGCCCCCTATTTTTTTCAGCCTGGTTGTAGGAACCACAAATTTGTGTTTGTTCCTAGTATTAAAATTATGAACATCACTGTATTTTTTAAACATGTTTATATTTTTATGTACATACAAAATATTCTCGTAAATATACTGTGAAGGTACAGTCATTATATTAATTTCTTTTTTATCTCTGAGGGAGTATCTGGGACTTAATTTATAAATCGAACGAATAGCCCTTTTTTGCAAAACAAAAATTGACTGTATTTCGGCGGTATTTCCCCACAGTAGAATACCGTACGACATGACACTATGGAAATAGCTAAAGTAAACTAAACGGGCAGTCTCTACATCAGTTAAATTTCGAATTTGTCTAACAGCGTATGCTGCAGAGCTAAGTTTTTTTGATAATTTGTCTATATGTGGGCCCCACTGAAGCTTAGCATCTAGAGTTATGCCCAAGAACACTGTATTATCTTCAGGACTCAACTCTTTACCTTTTATTAGCACACTAGTTTTTACTTGCCTAACATGAGGCATGGTAAACTTTATACATTTAGTTTTTTTTTCATTAAGTAGAAGGTTATTTACATCAAACCAGTGTACTATTTTTGAAAGTGTTATATTTATATCGTCAGTAACCGGCTGCTGACGTTTAAGTTTAAACAAAAGTGAAGTGTCGTCTGCAAACAACACTATGTTATGGTTATCCTCTATGAGGTAAGGTAAATCGTTTATATAAATAAGAAACAAAAATGGGCCAAGAATTGAGCCCTATAATAGTTTTGTCTCTTCGTTATTTAACACCGACTTCCGAAATTAAAGTTATTTTGCACTTTTCAGTGTTTTTTTTTACTTTGAAGTCGGTTGTATTTTTTTTGTAAAAAGTTTTTATTTTGCACTTTTTAGTTATGGTACCACCACTAAAAAGTACCCCTCAGCTAAACGTAAATACCTTATAGCCAGAGTGCATCTCATGATAATTCTAATAATCCCAAACACGGTTAGATTACATTAATTTATTACAGAGTTCCGGTGCCTAACTTCAGGCGTCATCATCAGATCAGTTCGATATATATTATATTCCCTCTCTACTTTCAGTCAGTCATCGACTACACGTATAAACAAAGCAATTTTACTTGTTACGACGGTTCTGCTGTGATCCTATGAGGAGTTCTGTTCCATATCTTCGGAGTTCATGATCAGATCATAACAATATTTCTATGGGACCAACTCGGAAACCTTTCAATAAAAAAAAAAAAAAATTTTAAATCGGTCCACAATTGACCGAGAAATCGGTGAATATACATAAAAAAAATAAATAAAAAACATACATTCAACCGAACATATAACCTCCTCCTTTTCGAAGTCGGTTAAAAACAGTGAAAATGTATGTCAAGTTGCATCCCCATAAGAAAGATTTATCAAGGCGCATGTCTGACATGTAGCTTGATAAACCTATCCATTGTAAGCCCATCAGACCTTTTTGAAAAGAATGCTTTACTTGCTTTTCAAGTATGTTGAGATGGTCACCCATCCAGAGACCGACCTCGACAAGCGATGCTTAACCTTGGAGCTCGACCTGCGCGGCTGTTATTAGTTACTTAGCTATGAGCTCCTCTATACCTACAATGAATATTTTAAGATATTTTCCACTCTGAAGTAATTAGGTATCCTCTTAATCGCCTTTTGTTTCACCTAAGAGAAGCACTAAGGTGCTTTACAATAGAACAGGCACGAATTTATCTACTTGAAACATTTGTACCATTTAGTACCTACTTTCACATAGTCCCAACTCACACTGGCGCAGAGTCAAAGCGTCGCAACGCGTTATGTTTTTCGTCTATAGTAAATTCATCTGTATTTTCCCATTATTAGGTACTTTGTGTTATGCAAATATTGAAATGACGCGTGCCTTCGCGCGTCGACCCTTGTTTAGAGTCGGGCGTATTCACGCGTCGCCTCGCGTTGCCGTGCTTTACTCGGGGGCAGTAACGTGTCAGCTGTCGAACATGAGCGCCATTCTATCTTCATTTATTTGCTAATGCGAGTGTTGTCGACACGCGTCTCCACGCGTTCGACTCTGCACTTATGTTCAACTCACATTTACTACTTACGCTTTAATATTCTATAATAATACATAGCCGTCACATAAATGGCGTTTACCTATTCACAAAATACGGTTTCTGATCCTCTAAACCAAATTCACCTCAAGCAGTCTATTGAATGAGACACTAGCATCCTAAAAATCAATCGTTCGGTAATCCAACTTGTGTTGCCGACGCTCTTCAAATTTCCTGCACACGTTCCCTCCACAGCCGCTAATCCATTTTGCTAGTAATTCAAAAACGTGTTACCTAGATTCAATAGGGTATTGTATGGCCAGAGTTTGGCTACGACGCTCCTGGGCACTATTACGATCCAAACCAAGGCTTTATGGTGCCGTAATTAATTATCTAACTTCACAGCCCCCCAAGCAAAGCTCACATTGATCGCTTCCAGCCTTCGGACAATAGATTCCGAACCAGTTGCCTTGTTAATGGACTAATGGTGGATTAGATATTAATTTATGGCTAGTCAAGTTTTCAAACAGCAATATGTATGAAATAACTTAGTGTCCTAAATGTCAATTAACAGAAGATACATGGGCTATTTACACTAGACCTAGTTAATACGACTATTATTATCATAACCTTAGTTTGTATCTAATTCAACGTCAGGCTGCTACAGACATACAAGTTTTGTAGATGGGTTTAATGTTAACAATAGGTTTGGACATGATAAAAGTTGTCGTCGTCGTAAGTCGTGGTTTAATAGTTATATATTTTTTATTTATGTATCGTATATTTTAAATGAAAAATGTTGTTTGATTAATATTTACTAGGAAAGTAGCAATACATCGCAGACTACCTTCTTTTTAAGTTTGAGTTCTTATAATCCATCCTAAGCTTGTTTGAATAATAATAATAAGACTGTCATTGTACGCATTAGATTTAAGTTTCTGTAAAATTGTTACTATTTTGGTGTACAATAAAGTTTATTCTTTTCTATTCTATGTATATTACATCACCGATTGAAAGATGAACAGAAATCTTGCCCCAAGTTTAGCCATACGTAAGAGTACAAAAGTGGCGAGCACAAGACACAAATTGTACAATGTATCGAGTATTCACTCGAGTCGGGGCCACCGGGGAAGTTTGGAAAGGCACGTCAGCCGCGGTGAAGTACAACAAACCAATGAAAACAAGACTTGTTCGTCGGAAGATCGGCTCGCTGGTGAAGTTGTGCAAGCAGGAAACATTCAATGATTCCCGACCGCGTCCGCCTTCCCCCAGCCTCCCCGCCTAAATATTTTGTCATTGCATCTTTACCGAGTACAAACTTTGTCGACGGAATCTGTCTCTACTTATGTGACGTCAAGTATGTCTGCTTAAATTTCGGTTTCGGGGTTTGAGAAGTTTTTGTTTTGAGGGTACTTTATTATTTATACGAGTATGTATGTCTGAGTTTGTAAAATATTCTATATGTAGATAACATAAAAATAATGTTATGTAAATATATAACGTTATTTGTTTAACCTAAGCACAGAGTAAACACTCTTTGTGTAGTTATGCAAACAAAGAAAATATGTGGTAGATATATATTTAAGAAAACTTGTAAAAAAATCTTTATATTCCGAAATCGGCTCGAGTATGAATTGGTTATTTCACTTTTTTTGAGTGGCCATTCATTTCAAAATTTTCGGCAAAATGGAAGCAGGGTCATTAAATAAATATCCCCAGCTGGAAACTTCGTAAAAGTTTGCTCGGAGTTTTTCTCCTAAACAAAGAAAACAAAAAGTCTCGCTCGCCTTCAAATATCATCATTTATTATAGAAGAGAGAGAATTACGTCTTTGATTTTAGAAATCAGGAGTCGTAATATAATCTGACGAGTGTAGGTATTGATGTGAAAATGAAACATGAAAATACTCGTAGAACATAGCTGGCTTTAAAATTACCTCTCCAACTTTAAACAAAAGCCAGTTCCGATCCAACGCGAGCTAGCACAAAAATAAACTTGTCTAAATGTCTACCTTCCAATTATGTCTTAAATTGAAGTTCCACAGCCAATCTAAAAGTAGTGTTGCCAGCATTGCCTGTGTTGCCAGGTAATGGAGAAGCAATATTTCAATTGTCATATTCTGAGGGCAGACAGGTAAATTCCGGAAATAGGTTTTGCATTATACAAGAGGCTTTCCGAGTTTCAGTTCAGATATAGAGCTATGTGTCAAAATCAATTTTCACGTTTACAGGTCGCTATTTTCAATGTAGTCTGGGTTCTTTATAGTTCGGGAGCGTGGACCATTTAATTGTTGTGTCTATGTAGCGATTTTTTGGTCCATATGACTATGTGTTGCTGTATAGTGTATAGCTGCATATATCTGGGTTGCTAGTGAACTGTAATATTGTACGAAAGACATATCCTAGCCCTCGCAAAGAGCCACTGAATGAACACAGGTGCGTTTTAGTCAGTTAAAATCGGACACTCTCTTAAGTCATTTGATGATTACCCACGTAAAAAAGTGTATTTAATGTAATAAATACATTTTATTTCAAAATCGTAAAACGACTCATTTTAATCCTGAAAGAATATGCTATTTCGAAATTCCTATGCCCTTCACACTAGATCTACACTATATGAAGTGACGTACCAATTCTAACAAGACAACGTAGGTACACATTAACACGTAGCTCATCTAATATGCATTCGCATCGGCAGCAGCTCCCGTTCTGGAGGCGCGACGGCTTCTATTTGAGGAGCAGACGGCATGTGTAAGTGTGCAGCCCGAGCTGTCCGGCGCGGCAGGCTAAATGCAGCGGCGACTGCAACGACACCGATTTGCACTTTGCCATCTGAATCTTTAATAGCGCAGGTTATTTCCACCCGAAGTCACTAATTAACTTAAATGTATCGCTCCATTCGAACCATTTAAAAATGCAGCCATTGTTATTCTACGCTTCTGTAAAGTGATATTGCATGTTACAAAGTTAACGAATGCAAAATTTTTGTCAACGTTTTGATATGTGCTCGGATCGTTAAGCTTTTGTACGCTTTTAGTTAAATCGTATGCACTGTTCGGATCTCATTTGACACTTACTGGCTAATGGAGTGTCATTCGCATTTAATACTTTCACACATAATTAGCTGTTGTAAATGGTTCTCGAATCCTTATAAAAAACATTTGTTTTGTTTAACTTTAGTAAAGACTCACTCAGAAATCAATCAAATTAGACAGGAAACCAGAGAGTAAAAACAACCGAAATCTTTGCTAACAAGAACTGACAGCCCTTTGTTTTACTTTACTTATGGGCTGTACGACCTCTTGAAATAGCCTGAGACTCAAAGGTAGAGACGGAATATAGCAATACCACTGCGATAGAATGAGACGGTAAATCCACCCATTACAAACTGCAAAGCCTCCCCATTGATCACGGTAACGCGTAAAGCCTTCAAAAATCCAGCAATTTATTTACTGAGTAATTCCTCACTTTACCTACAGCATGGAATGGTTTTAGGCTGTTTCGGTAATGTTTAACATGGTACGTTTTTTTATCAGAAAATTTGAAATTCACTCTCAAACGGAATCTTATTTAAGACTGTTTAGCCCAGAACAAGTTTATTTTTGGTTTCTAATAATGAAGCAACCTTTGGCAAAAGTTTGGGAGGAAATCATTTCAAGTGTTGAACTCGGTGCCCGCGACAGTTTCATCAATCTTAACAGTCAAAGAAACAACTAATTTAAATTGGCCTTTCTCGCGCTCAGCTCGGGAATAAAGACAGGAAATTAACGGAGTGTCCCAAGTTCTTTAATATACTGGTTTCTTTATTTTGTATTGGTATATTGTTGTTTCCTTATTTCAAGTTTTACGATGTGTAGCTTACCATTGATTCGTGGGTATAAAATAACATTGAGTATTTCTTAGTTTTAGTAACAAAACAATGTTCATCAGTGAAAGTTCAATAAGCAGACATGAAGATATTATTATGCGTTTATGTCTATGGGTCTAATAGAGTTGGTCGCTTCTCAACCACTAAGCCTAATAAGTTTCAATATGCGCATGAACTTTCCCCACACATTCAGTTCCGCAATTATGACATAGTCTAGGCACAGAGTGGCAATAAGCAGTTATAATAAGCTGGCGCAGCAGAAGTGCTAACTGAACACTGCAATACTGTTCGAGGATAAAGATTAGGCTGTGGCGCCGAGTGCCGACGAGCCGGTCATTTGCGCCTTAGGGCCCGTTCTCCACTGACGTCGGATGGCTGAGAAAACTGAAACGACAAACTGAGATTTTTCCGAGAAAATATTGCGTTTTCTTTGAATATAATTTATCAGATACAGGAGATGTCATTCCAAGTAGAACTTTTAAAATAAATAGTACCGTATTTAGAGTATCCTATAAATACGGCAGAATTTATTTTAACTACTACACTATTTTCTTTTTGCGTTGGACGCTGCAGAAAAGTCAAAGATCAGTAAAGAAAAATGCGAGAATTTTTTCACTTAAAATATTTGTCGTCTTTCAAATGTTACTTTATGTAATGGAAACGATTAATGCATCGTTTCCATACTATTCCACGTATTTTATTGGGCAATACTACTTGCTTGCAACCTTCAAGAATACTTTCATTGATTGGAAGATTATATTGTCGAAGGACTCATAATTTTATTTTTCCAGTAACTGTTTTCAAGTATCAACAATTAGAATTTAATTCATTAGGTACTTCAATCTAACATAACATGTATTATCAAATAGAAATTTGAATACAAATCTTGAGTAGGTACCTATTTACTGGTATATACAATTACGTCGGTAAAATACATAATTTAGGATGCCATTCAAAATATTCAAGGGAAATGTTACCGTCACATTTCTAAAATTATTAAATATTCATCGCGGCAATTTCCACATTCCTGTCCAGTAATTTTGAGGGTAAATGATTTGTTTTGTATTTCATAAATACAAATACAGACCAGTGTAACAGGTATTTGGTACTTCGAGATATAAAAGGAGACCGTCTCGCTGGTATGGTATGATAAATAGAGATGAAGAAAGCGGGATAACTTAGGACCTGATATGCAACTGTAGCATTAGCTTAGGCTATAGCTTAGTTCCAATAGGAACATGGGGAACTGTGTTTCTATTGGTTATTGAGTTTGGGTCAAAGTTATACCTCTGGACCAAAGTAACCCCACTTTAAGGTTACATATTGTAATAATCGCACCTCAATAACTGAAATAATCTCTATTCTCACCTCTATTTATGGAACCTTCTTTAAATGAGACATGTATTTTTTATACCTGGATATTTGAGACACTGGGTAAGTGGAATGCCTCTTTAATTGAGACAAATTTGCAGGTCCCTTGAAGTCACAGTTATCTAGGTTTAACTGTACGTAGTCTCGATTAGGCTCCGAACTACTATATTTATTATTTTACAGATCATGTTCGCGGGGCAAACTTGACCAGAGATCGATTTAGAAAGGTTTGGAAGGAGAAGGGGGAAGTTGCCCACCAGCGAGACACAATGCAGGCTAACAAAAAGAAAACTATTTTGGTTAAAGATTGTTTATCTTTTCCTTTTTGTAGGTTTTGAAGAATCTAACAAAAAATCCAGTGAAATGTGAATGAGTTTGCGCCATCGTTTCATAATAGACAGTGGACGACGACACTTAGCTGAAGGCGGCGCATTAATTCCTAGAAACTTGTTAGTTCTGTCTCGACGCAGCATCCCGGCTGCATCCTCGCCGGTTAAATTTCAAATAAACATTATAAAGTACTGAGCGAGGCCATCTTATTTTGATACCACCGTGCCTTCGGGATTTCGGGCTTTCATTTTTAAAAAGTCATTTATATAGGTAGCCCTTAAAGTCAAAATGTACTAGTACTGGGTAGGTACTATTTTAGCTTATAGAGTTTTGAACGTCTGCATGAAAAATCGGACTCCTTATTTGATTATTATTCGTATGTCTGTCTGTGCGTCTGTCACTGGCAATTTACTTCGAATCTTGGATGATATGGTTAGTAAGTAGTTAGGTAGTTTTTTAAGAACCTAGAGGAAAATGGACCACAACAATAATGGATCCTTTTTATCTCCGAAACTACAAAGCTAAAATCTTTTTTGGCTGTTAGGGCTGCTGCAGGAGACGCCCCGGGCGTCGGGATCGCAGGGCGATTGACGTCCACCGTAAGTGAGCACATGACGACGTGTGATTGTTTTATGTATTTTTTCTATGGGCCTCCGATGCCTGAAAATAAAATGGTTATTATTATTAAAGAGCTGTCAGCAAAATGGACAGGGTCCATTAATGCCTGCGCGAGCTGCGGAAATGTTAAAAAGAGTTACCGCGGCTCTAGAACGCAAAGAGTAGGTAAATGAAGGAACACGGATAAGTCAGTAAAAATTTAACGCGCACTCTCGCTCCAACCAGAGCGGGAGAAGTTATTTGATCATTTCCCACCATCCCTTATTTTCATCAAACATTTCAAACAACGCAATACGTCTTTATAATTTACTAGTTTTTGTCCACAGCTTCGCCCGCGTACATAAAATGTAGCCTATGTCACACAGGAATAAAGCAGCTTTCTATCGGTGAAAAAATTTTAGCAATCAGACCAGTACTTTCGGTAGCCTAATTGAGATTACACTCCTACAAACAAAAAGACAAACTTTACTTTTTTATAATATTAGTAATATAATAATAATAATAATATATAATTGGCAACACCCGATGTCAACAGAAGTTGTATTTTTTCCATCACAAATTAAATTTTAAAATATTGATTTCTGGACCCATTACAACACAAATTCAACAATAAAAACAACAAGACACATTCTCCTACGTATAAAAACTTCTGTAAACCATAACAAATCAATAAAATACCAGATAAAAGAGAAAAATGCATACACCAGACAGATGACATATTATGTCATCATCCATCATGGTGACATATTATGTCACCATGATATGTCACCATGATGATTAATATAATGCCGAAATGGAAATAAAAATACAACTATGTTGACAAGAGCCGCAGCTCGCCGTGCACGCCCATCACCTCCGGCCTCCGCCCACGTCACCACCACCTGCGCGTCGACGGAGAGGACGCCGGCCGCCGAGTGGCTTAGCACCTCGAGGCCCACCGGTCTCTGATAGGGTCCCAGCTCCCGGCGGAAGTGTGCAGCGCATGCGATGGACGCAATCCATCAATGAAAACGTCATGCGCGCATACTATGGGGCTACAGAGGGAGGGAACAACCTGACTGCGTACCGTGTTCGGATGCTCTCTTTGTTTCAGGTGCTTGAGCCAGCCGTCAACGTTTCGGCCCAACGACTGTCGGATCAGGTGCGGGTTATCCAGCGTAATCATATGTTGGACGATACTGTACTTGATCGCCTCCGAACGGAAATGAGTAACCATGCCATTGCTCCTTCGTCGCAGTCTGTGGTACCGGTGATGGTACCACCGTCCTACCATCTTTCCGACCATGCTGACGAAGCGATTACTGACATGGTTACACATGTAAGTACCCAGTGCAACAATGAATTGTGGAGTGCTTTGGAGTGTGCTATTCGGGAGTATCGCAACATGCCGCTCGAACTTAGGCCGCGCTTACCTCGTTTGCCCATGCATAATAAGAATAAGGCGCTGGTGGCTGCTCTGGATTTGCAGTTGTCAAACTATTTTGACGACTGCAAAGATCTCACTGATACACACTCGATAATGTACTGCGCAGCTGTTGCGGCATGTCGTGTAGCTCACGTCAAGTTTCCAAACTGTGACGTAGCTACACGACCGAAACCAGCCGTGCCGGCTTGGCAGTGCAGGATCGAGCGTCGTATTGGTGGGGCCAGAGCACTCATCGGCAAACTAATCTGCTTCAGGGAGGGCAACACTCGCCCAAGAGTGATGCGCTTTGTGAGGCGGGCGTTTCCGGGGACTGACATCAGCCCCCGAGACTATATGTCCCGTGTCACAGAGCGCATCGACTTCCTGAAGCAGAAGGTGTATGCATGGGCAAACCGTATCCGCAGGTATAAGTGGCGGGTGGAGCGATACACCAAGAATCGCACATTCCGGAGTAATGAAAGGTGGGTTTATAGGGCTTGGGAGAGACCTGACCAAAGTGTGACTGATGCGCGCCTCCCGGATGATGACGCCATGAGTTCATTCTGGCGCAGCATCTGGTCGGTGCCTGTCAGTCACACCGAGGGTGACTGGACTCGAGAGGTCGAGCGTGCGTGCGATCCAATACCACAAATGGGGGCAATTGACATCAGCCCCCAAGATGTAGCTCGTGCAGTCCGTCCGTTGCCAAACTGGAAATCTCCAGGGCCGGATGGGCTGCACAATTTCTGGATTAAGTGGTTTACAAGATCGCAAGCTCGCTTGGCATATCAGTTCCAGTCTGCCTTAGAGTCAGGGTCGCTGCCCCAGTTCCTAACAACAGGAATAACCCACCTGCTCCATAAGTCAGGTAGTACTGCGGAGCCTAAAAATTATAGACCGATTACGTGCTTGCCGACGGTCTATAAAGTTCTTACATCCATACTGAGAAGCAAAATTAATAGTCATATTGACAAAAATTTAATCATGTCACCTTCTCAGAATGGATCTAGGAACGGGTCCCGCGGTACTAAGGAGCTGCTCCTCATTGATATGACCATTAGCCAACAGGTTCGACGTTTCCGAAAGGATCTGTCGACATGTTGGATAGATTATAAGAAGGCCTATGACTCTGTTCCTCATACATGGCTCATGAGGGTGTTGGAATTGTATAAAATAGATACAACACTACGCACCTTCCTGATGTCGTGTATGAGGCAATGGAGTACGGTCCTCCGCTATCCAGGATGTCGACATACCCAGAGGAATAGCCAACCTGTAAGGATCGAGCGAGGTATATTCCAGGGAGATAGTTTGAGTTCACTTTGGTTTTGCCTAGCCTTGAATCCTCTAAGCACACTGCTGGAGAATTCAGGTCTAGGCTATCGGTTGAAGAGAGGTGGTCAGGTAATATCTCACCTACTTTACATGGATGACCTGAAACTTTTTGCCCCCAACAATCTGCAACTGATGGAGCTACTGAAGGTAACTGAAACCTTCAGTAGTGCCATCAGGATGGAGTTTGGTGTGGACAAATGTGCGGTCATGCATGTAAAGCGAGGGGAGGTTGTGGAATCCGTGGGCACTCAACTCACGGATTCCATAAACCTGAGATCCCTCTCTCCAACCGAAACCTATAAGTATTTGGGTATGTCGGAAGCTCTAGGCATCAATATCACTGACATGAAGCAATCGTTGAAGGAGCGTTTCTTTGGACGCCTGAAGAAGGTACTCAATAGCCTTCTTTCAGGCGGAAACAAGGTGCGCGCCTTCAATGGTTGGATCATGCCGGTATTGATGTACTCTTTCGGTGTACTCAAATGGACTCAAACGGAACTTGACGCCCTGGATAGGAGGGTCCGCACTCTGCTGACTGCATACCGAATGCATCACCCACGATCGTCAGTGATGAGACTGTATATCCCACGGAAGTGTGGGGGGCGAGGTTTTTTAAATGCTAAGACCCTACACAACCGCGAGGTATGCAGTCTCGGATAATATTTCCTAGCTGCCGACGTGGGTATGCATCGAGATGTAGTGGCAGTGGACAAGGGACTCACCCCGCTCTCCCTGGCTAATGAGAACTGGCGCAAACCGGTAGTGCTTGACACTAACGATCGCAGGGAAGTATGGCAAAGCAAGGAACTTCACGGACGCTTTTTCCGGGCCCTTCACGGGCCCGATGTAGACCAATTGGCGTCCGTAGCCTGGCTGCGTTTCGGTGACCTCTTTGGGGAAACCGAAGGTTTTGTCTGTGCAATTATGCACGAAGTTATCATGACGAATAACTACCGGAGATTTATTGTGAAGGACGGCACGGTTGACATCTGACGGGCATGTCACCGTCCGGGAGAATCAATTCGTCACTTTATCTCTGGTTGTTCTCGTCTAGCTAACGGAGAGTACTTGCATAGGCACAACCTTGTAGCCAGGATTATCCATCAGCAACTTGCTCTGAAATACTCTCTTGTGGAATCGGAAGTGCCGTACTACAGGTATGAGCCCGACCCAGTTCTTGATAATGGTCATATCACTTTGTACTGGGATCGGTCCATCATCACTGACAGGACTATTGTAGCCAATAAGCCTGATATAGTGATGGTGGACCGAAGCGAGAGGCGTGCAATGATTGTTGACATATCCGTTCCGCATGACGAGAACCTCGTGAAAGCCGAGAAAGATAAACAAATCAAGTATATTGACTTGGCTCGCGAGGTTGTCGACATGTGGGATGTGGACTCGGCGATCAATGTACCGATAGTCGTGTCAGCCAATAGCTTAATAGCCAAGAACCTCGACCAACACCTTAGGAGGCTCGCGTTAGGCGGCTGGATCAAGGGCTTGATTCAGAAAGTGGTACTCTTGGACACGGCTCGTATTGTTAGGAGGTTCCTTTCTCTGGAGCCCTGACCGCCGGTAGCTTGGACCCTGTTCCCGATACCGGTGGGACACTATTTTTTATATTTTTAAATGTTTTTTTTTAATTTTTTTATTGAAATATTTAAAAATATAATTTATATGTAGATATCTATACGAATAAACGAAATAATAATATTACGCTGACAAATATAACGTTAAGATCCAATTTCAGGACGACTGTTATGAAAAAATGAGTTGCTTACCCAGCGTTATCCGGGCAGACATCAAAATTTAATTTAGTAGAAAGCGCACTCTGCCAGTAATGTATGCGGAATGCGCGGGCTCCTAGTTGGTCGGCTTGAGCAGTGAGGAGACCGGTACATCTCCCTACACTTTCTTATTTAGCAAGCAAGGAACGCTGTGACGGAAATTTAAATAAAATAATTTAGGTACTCACCTTATTTCAATATTTTACCTCTTTAAGTAACGGATACTCTTCCTCAGATGCTTGATAAATTCAATTTATTATTCATGTAGAGAGTAAAGGTGTGTTGAGTTACGTCTTTATTTGAAACATTGCGTTTCTTTTTGCGTAAGAGCGTACGGACTGGTGAGATGCCTCTTAATATTTATTGAAAATCATTTAAGCTTTCATTTTATGTAAGGCATTTGTCAAAGCTCAAATGGGTTTAAAAAGCTTGTATCAAAGTCTTGAATTTATCCATTTGAACAACCTTTTTGTACGATACCTACATAAGCTTCTGGCCCTTTAATAATTTCCTAAAAACCTGCAGGCGATCCTTTCCCATTCTTTCTATTCTGGAGTGACAAATTATATTTACCCGACTTAGCGAAGTATTTCTTAAAGTCTATGTATAAAAAAGGATCTCATTCCCGACACCTGTAACGAACTAAGCTCCTTCGATAAGAATATATTCACATGGAAATTGTAGTTTATCGAATTGGCTGAGATTGAAATGCTCGGTTCCTAATCGATACTAATTCACGCTACATTTTCCTACTTATTGGAGCTCTGGGAGTGGGGCGAGGGTGGGGGTATGCGCAGGAGAGGGGGCACGATTTATAGTGGCATTAGATTCGCATTTGTAGCGCAGCACAGCCCCGGCTACGGACGTGTTGAACGTTGCCCTCTTGCATAATATTAATGCGATAGACTACTTACTGAAATTGTGCCTACTTGCTTCCTGCTTTCCAAATGTTTCTACCGCTCATATTATAATTTGTTGACAATGATTTTGTCTCTTGAGAGCCATATTCCTTTCATGATTGTAATAATGGACCATCGCGAGACTATTCTCATTTGGGCAGTTAGCTAACTAACCTAACACAAAAAGCTTGTTTTACTGTTTCACATATTAGTAAAAGTCTGAAAACAGCCATTAGACTTCATGAAACGTTAGCTGCTCGTTACGAGCGTTACGAAGGCAAGGTGTGAAAAATGATTTTATTAAAATTTAAAGTGGAAGCCACAGCTCTTTCGAGCAAAGAATTTAATAAATCTTTATGAGATTTTGTAGTACTGAAATTCAAACTTTACTAACTTGTGTATATATTGAAGATTTAAATAAATATTGCTAAACTAGGAGGCGCGTAATTTAGAAGTTTAGATCATAGAGTGAATTTTGAGAATCAATCTTGGAAATTTCTGTTAAAAACTGTTAAAAATCATGCTTAGAAAAAGCGTTTTTTTGTGATTGTGCAAAGTCATACGATACTAGGCATTAGGGCCTAAAATATCGTTTGACTTTGTTCAATCATGTCAATTCATCTATTAAAATAAGAAAAAAAACGGTATTATGTATTTAAACTTTATACTACTTCACTCATTATCTATTTAAACTTTAACTGTTCTAAATCACAAAATCCATCTACTATACTTAAAAAGAGCAGTGGTGCCGAGTTAGCAGTGGTGGCCGAGTGAGCAGTGGTGGCCGAGTGAGCAGTGGTGGCCGAGTGAGCAGTGGTGGCCGAGTGAGCAGTGGTGGCCGTGTGGTAACGGCCCCGACTTACGAGTTGTAGGTCGCGGCTTCAAACCCAGCCAGGCGCATTACTTTGTGTAATTTATTTCATCACCACTACTCTCAAAACGCTGAAGGAAAACATCGTGAGGAAAACCAAAAATTCGAAGCCATGTGACATTCACCAACCCGCACTGGGTCTGCGTGGTGGATTACGGCCCATTCCCTCTCCTAGAGAGAGGAGGCCTGAGTCCCTGCAGTGGGAACATTAAAGGGCTAAATATATATATGCTATATACCTACTTAAAAAGTGGTACAAGCTTCTGTCTCACGTTTTAATATACAAATTGTGTGGACTTCTTGAATTAAGAAACAATCACAAATTAAAATCAGCTAACAACTTAATAAGATTACTTACAATTATTATCCTTCTAGTATCTGCCAGCGGCTTCGTCCGTGTAAAAATAGGAAATTAACCCAAGGGAACATACTCCCGGGATAAAAACTATTCCATGACATGGTCTACTCGTATGCCAAATTTCTTTTTTTTCCATTTATTAAACAATAACATATATATACATTCATGCTAACATATATACATACCAGCACAAACCATCGCGGGTTTAACAGCGGTATGTCAGAAGCGACAAACTCGGCGCCAACATATTTTAAGCGAACAGTAGGTAAACATGCATAGTCCTCATTCAAAAGATACTTTCTAGATCGCATTATAATCTAGAAAGTATCTCTTCAACACTCTTGAGCAGTTTTTTATATTTATTGCCTTACTAATTTCCAGTGGTAAATCGTTCATATATAACATGGTAGCATGCATTCCCACGTCCGTGATCCGTAAACATTATTAGATTTAGGTACGATAAATGTGGGTAAGTAAGCTAAACTACGCAGCGACTGGTGCCTCTCGCATTTACGAATCCATTCGGCCGTTTAGGTATGAAAGAGTAACAAACACACACACACACCATCACCACCAAACATACATACTTTCGCCTTTTTAATATTAGTGTGACATTTTTCCCTACTCTCTCTACGTTGTCATCGTGGTGGCGCTTGGTGAACCGTAGGCGTGAATCGGTAGATGTAACTTTGCCGCAACATGCTTAGGGTGAAGGGCCAGACTAAGAGACAGGGCAGACTATTATTCGCAGGGCAGTTTTGTGGCGTTTGTTGGGCAGTAGCTACTCCTCGGATCCGATCTCTGGGTAAGGGTCTTTACATAGTTCCACACCCACCGAGTATCGTCCTTCGGTGCACTTGTTAATTTGCAGTGTTACTTCAGTTGTCTTTTGTGTTCCTGGGCCACGGTAACTCTTTCAAACAATTCTGCAGGCCTGGCAGGCATTAATGGACCCCTTCTATTTTACTGACAGCTCCACAACGTGCCGTGGACCTGGGCTTCTAGATACGCATAGCTCGCCATCCGTTAACCCACACTAACGGTGGCCGAACTTCGTCCTGCGATTCACGACGCCCAGGACGTATCCTATGGGGGTCTGGGTGTGAGAATTGTCCCCTCCTCTCCCTCCGTACCATTACTTGGACCAGGGCCCGACGCGACTGGTCGCTCCCGCCGACAGCCTCCACGAGGATACGACGGCACTCCGGTCAAGCAGGGCAGACCTCCACCGTATGCTCGGCATAAGGTCCTGTGATGTTACTAAACATGTATTGGTAAAATTAGAATTTTATTTCCAATACGTTCAAAATATACATACCATTTAATTAAAACATATTTCAAGTTCCAAGATTTACTTCGGCGGCATGCCGAAGTCGCAAGCGAGCCGGGTTTGCGACCACTACATTGCGGTCTGCCATCGCATATCACTGCTCCACGGGACAATTATGTCCGTCACTGCGACCACATCCATTTCGCTATGTAAGCTTCAAAGGAGGAGCATTGACCGCAAGCGATATTGAACATTATAATCTCGGGAATATGAAAATGGTTTCGTCAGAACTGATTTGCATTTGAGCTCGGTTTTGATTTTGGGAGGTAATTAATTTTAGAAATTGGCAACTGAATTTAAATGGATTTTCTAGATTTTGTAGGACTTGTTTGTCAGCGTACCTAACTGCTAACTATAAAGTCCTAGTTTTTAATTGGCTTAAACTAAGTGTTATTGAATTTTATCTTCAGGAATTTCCCCCGAAATTTTCGTTACAACATACCTAGTTAATAGTAATAGATGTCAGGAAAACTTTGATACTAACAACAGATGATGAGATGGTGCAAAGACGTAGTAAAGACCACGTGGTTCAAATCGCTCCACGCCTACCAGAACAAATATAGAGAAGGACCTCAAGAAAGCCCAGTTTCCAAAATTGCCAACCCAAGATTTGGGGTTTTGAATGGCGCTTGGCGCAGGAAAGTGAGGAGACCCGATCCCAAATAATGGGACCAGGGAAGGAAGAAGAAGAACAAGATCAACAGTTGGAAGAAACGTAAATGTAGTGAAGAAGGTATGTTACACATCGCAGCCTTAGCCTTCTGAGAACATAATCACCATGTCATGAAAGAAGGATTAAAAAATCTCTATCAAACATGAAAAAAAAATCTTTTTTTTTTTAAATACGACTTCAATGTAAAAAAAAAACACTAAAAAGTACAAAATAACTTTAATTTCGGAACTGGATGTGTAATAATTAAATTAATTAATTCTATAATAGTTTTGTCTCTTCGTAACACCGAATTCCGAAATTAAAGGTTATTTTGTACTTTTTAGTGTTTTTTTAGGGTTCCGTACCACAAAAAGAAAAATGGAACCTTTAAAGGATCTATTTGTGGTCCGTCTGTTTATCTGTCTGTCGAGAACGCGTAGAGGTGTTGAGTTAAAGTACTCAAACCATATACTCAAATCTGCGGTACCTTGAAGATGTGAAAAAATCAAACTTCTGAGTTACCGAAAAAAAAAGCCGTTAATGAAATGAAAAACGTATATTACGATACTCTCAAGGGAATCAAAGGGTACTTCCCGTTGACCTTTTTTTTAGGTGGGAAAATCATCCAATGACATCTCACGCTCTTGGGAGGAGCGTGAGGGTGTGTCAGACTAAAACTCCACTCCTTTTCCTTCTTTGCCTTTGTCCCAGGGCCCGGGGTCACACTTTCACACTACCCGTGGCCCCAGTAGGCTTCGACCCTGCTGGGCCCCTACGGTTTGCTGACATCTCCTTGAGGTGCGCGTGGAACACTACGCGCCATCGACGACGAACGGTTACCGGACGGTCGGACGGCGAGCTACCCATTGTCCGCCGTCCGCAAGCCCGCGCTTACGGTGGTCGGAAATCGGTATCGGTATCCCGGCTGGGGCGTGAGGGCCGCTTACTCGCGCGTGCACGTGCGGCCTTCTCCTTTGCTAGCTTTACTGCTTCGCAGAAGGTGGCGACCGCCTGCCACTCCTCCTTGCTTCGGACCATGGCTTGTACCAAGGCCCGGCGCGAGAGATCGTTGCCGTCGATCGCCCCCCACGAGAACACGGCGGTACTCTGCCCAAGCGGGGCACACCTCTACCGTATGCTCCACCGTGTCCTCCGGGCGGTCCACACAGTGGTGACAATCGGGCGTTACTTCCGTATGAATCCGGTGCAGGAACTTCCCGAACTGACCATGTTCGGTGAGAACCTGCGTCATGCGGAAGGTGAGGGCGCCGTGAGGTCATTCCAGCCACTTCTCAAAGAGGGGACTTACTGCCATAATTATTGCGGGCCCAGCACTGGGTTGCGACAGTCGCTGTCGCCATTTCAGCATAAGATCCCGCCGGAACTCTGTCCGCCTTGCCACGACTTGTCGCGGCAGAGAAGTTTCGCCCCGGCGTTGCAACTCCACGCGCAAATCGTGCATGAGTGCAAGGACTCTTGCCTCCAGATCCAATGGTGGCAGAATCGTGATATTTGGCATGAAGCAAGGTCTCATAGCACAAGTATAGGAAAAAATCTGAAAACTGTAAATTTGTTGTGTTACGTTACAAGAAAACTTTGTTCGGAAAAATCTTCGTAACTCAATTCGGGAATTGAACTGTTTTCATAGGTACGTTTGTGCGGAACCCTCAGTGCACAAGTCCGACTCGCACTTGCCCGGTATTTTAAATTGAAGTCGGTTGTATTTTATTTGTAAAAAGTATTTTATTTTACACTTTTTAGTTGTGGTAGCACAACTAAAAAGTACCCCTCAACTAATCATCATCAGATTAGTTCGATGGTACCTTATAGCCAGAGTGCATCTCATGACAATGTTAATAATGCCAAACACGGTTAGGTTACATTGATTTACTACAGAGTTCCGGTGCCTATCTTCCAGCTTCATCATCAGATCAGTTTGATATATCCCCTCTCGTCAGTCATCGACTAAACGTATAAACAAAGGCATTTTAATTGTTATGACAGTTCTGCTATGATCCTATGAGGAGTTCCGTTCCATATCTTCGAAGTTCTTCATCAGATCATAATAATATTTCTAAACTTTCAATAAAAAAATAATTGTCAAAATCACTCCACAATTGACCGAGAAATCGGTGAACATACATAAAAATAAAATACATTCAGCCGAACATAGAACCTCCTTCTTTTTGAAGTCGGTTAAAAAGACGAACAATGTTTCTACCTATATCCACCCGTGTTCGTCATAGACTTCGAAAACATCCAACCAATGTGTCACAAACCGGTTTCATTAGAAAGTCAATACTGCGAAGATGGTTTTAGAACATTAAAAAAAATATACAGGAGTAATGCCAATGAGGATGGAAAATTAAAAAAAAAATACAATTGTCCTTTGTATTTATAATGTACCTAACCACTAGCAGATACGTGACGTGTGCCATTACGGTAAAAAATATATATATTTTGTTTATTTGTTGGAAAAAAGGTATTTTGCAATTTTTTTTAATATTCTAAAACCATCTTCGCAGTATTGACTTTATAATGAAACCGGTTTGTGGCACATTGGTTATATGTTTTCAAAGTCTATAACGAACACAGGTCGATATAGGTAGAAACATTGTTTGTCTTTTATATAGGTACAAATAGATTCAGATGTTTTGTGTACAATAATAAAAGAAAGTTTATTGCAATATTACGTAACTCTTATCATGATAAAACGCAGAAGCCACATTTAATAATATTGGTTAAAGGCCTGATCATTATCAATCCCACTCCATTTCGTGAAAAAGGTCATGTTCTTGACTGAAAGTTTAAGAGCTTTATAACTCTCTTAATTTTTTACTGATTTAATTAATGTTTCTAACTTCCTTGCCGATTCTTTTCAAAGGCTATTTAAGAGCCGCTCTTTTTGTTCGGGAAATATTTTGCGCTTTTCGTCATAAAAAAAGGTATAAAAATTGTATATGTGTTTTATCATAGCCTAACAACGCTACAGTAAAAGCAAGGAATTTTCTAACAAACATGGTCTCCAACATAGTTTTGTCTGCCTACTTTTATCGTACAAGTATGCCGTCAGATTTAATAAAAAAAGCAATACCTAAGAGCACGCGTGTTACAAGGAGGCAGGACAACATTGTGATGCACCTCTCGCGTTGCTTTCGTATTTACCGGAATTTATGATTTCATTTGGTGTCGCATATTTCAACCACGCGGCATTTTGCATCGAAACGGGCCGCAATAACATACCGGATTCGCTTTGTTGTTCCTTACAAGCTTAATAAATTCAACTGTATGGTTCCCGTTATTTTAATTTCATATGTTTACGCTCATATTTGTAGTATGGTTTGTCTTGTGGAGTACCATATCTACATACATATTTAAGTAGCAAACGTTCGTGGTAGCAATCACTTCCGTAGACATTGGGGTGCTACGCCGCTACGAAGGCGCTACACGAGCGCCTACGCGGCCTACGAATTATTTCGAACGTAAGTGTACGTTATTTTTTAGACTTATTTTACTTTGTTCGTTCTAGAAGCTTGCAAATTATTAATGCATTAACGTCACGTATTCAATCTTCAAATTCCAATACATGTTCGTCTGATGAATCTTTAAATTCTGTCAAGCAAATTACCACTTCAAATAGTTATTTATAGCGTCAATAGTTAGATTCCCAACCACGATTTCCAGTAGTTTACCGACAAAAAGGTTTTCACTATAATGCCGACTAAAATAGAGATTCCATTCCGGATGTTTTTGATTGTCAGCGTCCCTTTGTCTAAATATTTGAAGTAACTGATCAAAATGATTGTGCGAGGTTTGACACAATAGGTACGAGTACCTATGTTATGGATTGATATACAGTTATATTAATAAGGAGGGTTGCAATAGCGTTCGTTTTTCTTTGAACGCAGCGGGAAGCAACCTGTTGTGAAGTTTTTAATTAAGTGTGGGGTCGCGCAGCTCCGTGATCCTTTTTGCTTCTTCCCGTAGCTGAAATTACTGGTTCTTATATGCATTTTATAGCGAAATGAGGCTACTTTTCATATCCTGTTTGTTTATTGCGAGTTGTGCTGGGCGAAGTTTTGTGGAACAAAGAAAGGCCGCAAGGGAAAATAAGGTGGTCGATTACTTGAATGCGTTCTTGGTTATGACATCTTTTGTACCTACATGTTAAAGGTAATATGTTTTATCTTCTTAAGAAATAAAATGTCAATTTTGACCATTGCATGTTTTTGTGTGGACTTCAAAAGAGACTTTAATCTCTGAGTTAGTTTCGGTGTTTTTTCTCAGGGTACTCAGTTAGGAAACACCGGCCTCATCTAGTTTAAATCAACGAAAAAAAGTGACGTGTAAAAGTGTTATTTATAACCTACTAGCATTTGCCCGCGGCCACGTTCACGTGAATGTTGGTTATTTCGGACGCGAAGTCGAAGTCGGATAAAAACTAGCCGATGTCCATCCTTGGATTTCAAGCTTCTTCCATATCAAATTTCATCAAAATCGTTTCAGTAGTTTAAACGTGAAAGAGTACAAACTAACAGACAGAGTTACTTTCAAATTTATAATTTTGTATAGTATGGAAGTTTTTTTTTATTTTTATTCTTGATAGGTTCGCGCTTGACCGCTAATTCACCTGATGGAAAGCGACGATGCGGTCGACGATGGAGCGCGCTTACCTAGAAGTAACCTATTCACTCTTGACTTAAAGATTCCCGGGTTGTAGCCATCAGGAAAAACAGATTCCGGCAAGGAATTCCACTCCTTAGCTGTACGCACTATGAATGTGTTCCCAAAACGTTTTGTGCGTATAGGTGGGATGTCCACCATGTACCGGTGGCGCATTGCCGTACGCCTGGTGGTCCGATGATGGAACGGGCAAGGCGGAATTAGGTTATACAATTCCGACGCACACTCCCCGAAATGCAACCGGTAGAAAACCGACAGGCTAGCAACTCAGCGTCGTTGCTCAATGCGTGTATGGATATGGATAGTCAACTGTATCTCTATCTTTCCATACATCAATCAAATAAATAAATTAACCAACAGCTATTTATCGCCGATGTAGCGTCGCCGCCAACATTTGATTTGAGTATGAAAATACGCAATCGGTCCCAACCATATTATATGGAAGTACCTATGGATTTGCAAAATAAACATAATTTATCATTAGTTTAAGGTATAATTTTAACTAATGATGATTCTTTCTGATTGTGGTTCGATTACGCAGTTACGAGATTTGGTCGTAATATCTTTCAGGGCGTATAAATACTGCAATCGTCTATCAGTTCTACAAGCAAGATAATATCAATTGTGTGAGTTTCAGGGAATTCTAAAATAAAGATGTAATGTATATGGTTTCACGAAGAGTGCGTAAAGTGCAACTACTATTAAGATGCACATAATAATGTAGTTTTCTTCGTAAGCTGTTGATAAATGATGTTATTTCTTACACACGAGTCGAGACTTATAAGTAACATGGGGCTGCGAATCCTATGCGTGTGCTCTTTCTTGGAGACTGAAAGAAACGGACATTAGGTAGAAGATTTGGAAGAAAATGTGAAAAAGTATAGAAAGTACAAGTTGACAACATTTCCATAACACTTTTATCCTTTATTTATTTATGTACACACAAACACTTAAAATTGAAAAGAACAAATACAGAAATAATACTCTATTTTATCATATTAGGAAAGAATTTCTATCAAATCTTTCTTTGTGCTCACCTTAATAATTTAAGGACCTACGGGGTTACCATGACGTTCAAAGTAAGATTGTTTCATTCTTATTTCAGTGTGGGTACGAGACAGAGCTATACAGGTTGTCTAGCGCCATCTCTCACCCACACTGGAAATAAGAATGAAACAATCTTACTTTAAGCGTCATGGTTACAGGTCCTATTGTACAAAACGTCATGCTTTTAGCTAGATACCGCAGTTAATTAATAATAATAATAATTTCATAAGTCCAGTAATGTATCTTAATATAAAAGTTATGTTATGGGTAATAACAGTAACTGGTAAAATTAACATTAATTTGAACTGTGGTCCCCAAACTAGGCAGTGCCTGTATCTTGGGGTCGGAGTTACGTTTAGTTACATTTAATCCAGGACATGCTAATTGCTAGCTTTCATACTTGTAACAAGCTTTTTTTTAAATCGGCTACCTATATAAATCAAATACCGGCAGCAATCTGCCTACCGAGGTAAAAGTAAAATAACATTAACAAATGTCACTTCGCACCACAATGGTTTTTAATTTAGTTGACTAACAAATGCCAGCAGTTTTGCCCAAGTGATGGTGGAAAATTATCGTGCATATTCGTCGGCACTGTCGTATGCATACTTCCAGCATAAAAAGTATCCAATGAGCTATTGCATAGGGTACCTACCAAGTTTCATCGAAATCTGTTAGCCGTTTAAGCGTTAAGAAGTAACAATACACACAAACACTTACCATCTTTCGCCTTTACAATGTTAGTGTGATTACAGAAAAACTTAATTCATTATAATAAAATTAATTATTCCTCGCTAACATAGATTAGACCGCATTAGTAATGAAAGATATATATATAGAACAAAACAACAAACAAATACAGTGTATAATAATTATTGTCCTACAATTGTATCTTAACCTTTGAATAAAATATCAACAACCTTGTTTGTTAATTACCTTCTAGAACAATATATTATTTACTAACCAATAAGCTGACTCGATAGTTTACGAACCAAATGCCGTGACCGACTTTCGGCGGTTTCGAAGTACCTGCCATAGAGTACGAAGACGGTACATCGGCTACAGCTTGGTGGCAGCATTGTCTAAACTTTTCATAGAAGCCGAGTATATTAGTGCGTGTCACTGTCGACATGACCTTTTTTTTTTTTTTTTTTTTTCGGTGGGAAAATCTTCTTATGACATCCCCCGCCCTCGGGCGGGGCGGGAGATAGTGTCAGACTTTTACTGACTAGAAATCCACTCCTGTTCCTTCGTTGCCTTTCGTACCAGGGCCGAGTCTTCCTTTCCGAATCAGACCCTTGGCCCCAGTAGGCTTCGACCCTGCTAGGCCCCTACAGTTGCTGACATCTCCTTGAGGCGCGCGTGGAACAGCACGCGCCGTCGACGACTTGGGCTCGGTCCGGACGGTTACCGGACGGTCGGACGGCGAGCCACCCATTGCTCGCCGTGTCGACATGACCCTACGAGTAAGGGATCATTGACCGGTAACAATTGGGTATTTATCTGTGCTCATTTTTGTACAATATTTTATACTATACAACAAATAACACTAAAAAGAAATCTTTATCTGAAAACAGCATCAAAATGAAGTAAAAATTAGCATTACAAATATTGGTTTGTGGAAGAGTGGGGATGTAGTGGGAATATCTCGCTACTCCTTTTGAGCACACGTAACCTGATAGCAGTGACGTCACTTTTCAGTATGTGGATCCTTATACTGTTATTTGATAGTTTTCCCTTCCACGAGATTTGAAAGTTTCTTACTTGATTAATATTGAACGAATTTGAAAATTTATTTCTATTCGCGATTTTGGATAAAGTTACTCTTGGATACAAACAATAAAAAAAAATCGATTCTGACTATACTCATGACATCAGAAACGAATGGTGCGTCGACACGGTACAGACTAACGCAGTATGCTAAGTAAGCGATTCAACGCGATCGCGGTCGTTTGTGTTGACCATACGGCCGCGATCGCGATCGGTTGCGCAACCAGGTAGGCCGCTTTAGAACACAACATGGTGAAATGGGGTTTTATAGACCCGTCGGATACTCAATGTGAGTGCGATGCCCATGTTCTAAACATAAGCCACATGTTAGAATGCCCCATGTGCCCATACACCTGTATTTTGGAGGATTGGATAAGTGCTCCCATCTGTCAACTGTTCGAGCCCAGTAACCATCTACTGGGCTCAAACAGTTTAACGAGAAAACCTTCCATCCAACCATCGATTTGACAAGAAGAAGAAGCGATCGCGGCGCGAATAGAACAAACAATTGATATTCTATTGTGGTGGCCTACGTGGGTGCGGAGCGCCGTTGAGCGATGCAAAGCGATCGCGATCAGTTGGTTTGATATTTTTCCGTGAACACTTGCGGTGTGGTCACTTGTTTAGTATAAATGGCGGCTTAAGAGGTGACTTCGCACGCACATAAAACAGAGCCGCTGCACTAAATTCGCATGAACCGTATCGAGTCGCTTCGCAACGGCGATCGCGTTGAATCGCCTACGTTGGACGCCGCGTTACGTAGATTATACACCGACATTTTGACCTTATTCAGGAAGAATATCGTAAGCTACAGATTGCATTTTTTGCAGGAGTGAGTTTTCTCTTCCAGAATAAAAAATTCTATATAATAATAACTATAATATAATTCTAAAAAAAATATATAACTTATTATTCATATTATAACTACTAACTAGGTACTGATCTAACAGACTATTTGCTATTAACATATTTTCACAATGGACTCTCGTTGCACACTGCATGCACACTCATTCGCGTCCCTCGCAAACATTTCTCGCATCACCATGTAAAAGCGAAAGATGTGCGACACATCTTCCTTTTTGTAGCTAGTCCTCTTCCACCAGAGCTGAGTTAAGCCTAGCTTGAGAAATGAAGTGATCTCTGTCTCTGTGTGTCTATAATGAACATATGTAGGTAGAACTTTATTGTGTTTTACGAGTAAATTAATTGAATATTGATAACAATGGCTTCTCTAGTCACTGCCGTAGGGTGTTCCGTACTCTATGGCAGCTTCTATCAATTGATTACATAATTATGTTAAGTATATTTGTTGCCTGTTACTTGGCAACTCCTTACGTATAAAGGTAGCGGTATGGTTGCAGTACATCAATACAAACAGAACGTAACTTTGTTTGTATAATGTATATAGGTATGTACCTATCTACATACATAGTTATTAGAATATATAGTAGGGTATGTACCCTAATATAATCACACTAATATTATAAAGGAATAAGTTTGTATGTGTGTAAGTTTGTTACTCCTTCACGCTTAAACGAATGAATGGATTTTATGACTATTGGCGCGCGGGTAGACCATCTCCTGGCAGGACATAGGATACTTTAGGAGTATGTTCTATGTGAAATTTTTTTTACTTTCTTGAGAGCAAAACTGCTAGCAGAAGTTAGGATTTTTTAATACAATTTGTTTTAGAATAAGCGTAGAAAACTTGTTTTTCGTCATGCATATCAATAAGAATATTTACATAACATAATGAGCCTTATAATGTTCCCACTGTTGGGACTCAGGCCTCCTCTCTAGGAGAAGGAATGGGCCCTAATCTACCACGCGGGCCCAGTGTGGGTTGGTGAATGTCACATGTCTTTGAGTTTTTGGTTCTAGGACATGCCGGTTTCCTCACGATGTTTTCCTTCATCGTCTAGAGTGCAGTGGTGATGAAATAAATTAAACAAAGTAATGAGCCTGGCTGGGTTTGAACCCGCGACCTACAACACGTAAGTCGGGGCCGTTACCACTCGACCGCCGCTGCTCTCCACTCGGCCACCACTGCTCTTCACTCGGCCACTCCATAAAATTACACTACAATAATTATTTTGTGTAACTATAGTGCATCGAAACATGGTGGCCTAACTGCGAAGGTGCTCCATTGCTTAGCTGGAACACTTAAAAATATTTTCCTGATAAAAATCTTCAATTTTACTTTCTGAATAAATATTTAAGTTTTTCCTATTTACTTGATATAAAAAAGAACAATAGCTTTATAGGGAAATATTTCCAACCTCGTTATGAAGTATTTATATTTATGAAAAGTAAGTATTTAAATGTTTGTAATCGATTCAGAAATTAGAAATTCCAGATAATTCGTTTAGAATAAATTCTAAACAAACTTACTTGACGTTTATTTACACACGTTGTGTTCATAGACACGACGGTTACTCAAGTGTTAAACGCCAATTCTCGTATCCCCGATGACGCTATTAGGTGTCATGTGCACGGCGACGGTATTGGCATTTTTCGGGCGTAATTACTTTCACTATGCAGTTTGAAGCAAAGGAAAATCCGGTTATTCTGCGGTGAAAAATATTTTTAAAGAATAGAGGTGTGAGATCTCGTGAAATTGCAAATCGGCCGGAAAAACTCCAGATCGGGATCACTTCACAAAGAAATTAAGAAGAAAATAAAGCGAAAAGTATTCCCGTTTCAATAGTGTTTGAGTTGAAGATATAATCACTGGAAACATGCCGATTACCTACTATCGTCGCGCTTTGTAGAGTTTCGTACAGCTTCGTAGAATTTCGTAGAGTTTTTAGAGCTATTCGTAGAGCTTCGTAGAATTTCGTAGAGTTTTTAGAGCTATTCGTAGAGCTTCGTAGCACTTACAGACACCACCGTCTACGGCGTACCAATTTTTAAGCAAGCAATATTTTATTAGTTACACACAGAACGGCGCGAGCAAAGAAGGTCCGTAAAAGCAAATATAAACAGGCTTTACAGACGTCAAACAATACAAGCATAACACAAGTTTACGGCTTCCCATTCAAATCTTTTCATTAATATTAAATGTTAATTTAACGGAGCAATAAGACGTTTCCCATATTTTTTCACGTCGACAAGCCGAGGAAATATTAAATTTATAACGTCCCCAGTCATTACGGCGATTTCATCAAAATTTAATTTACTTGAATAGGAACGTGAGGGAACTCATTTTGATACGTCTCGCGACAATAGCGAGTAATGTTCTAATTTCTTATGTCGAGATTACTTTACGGCCCAGCGGGGTATTGTTCATATTTGCGAGATTGTTATTTTTATGAATGTAATCATAACAAGTGTTATACTGAGAAGGAATTGGAACGAAGTGCTATGCTGGTGTATTACTATTAACCCTCCCCACGATGTGAGGTGGATTTACGCCTCATTGGGTGGGGTCGGATTGAACCTTTTGGAATGTCTTACATCTTACTCGACATTTCCATGTCAGTATACATACGTGTATCTCGTGTACGTCGTGGGTAAGGTTAAATGAAAGAACACAACATAAGAACGTATAAAGCTTAACTTTTTTCATAAATTGTTGTTATTGCGACAGAGAAGATTTTATATATGAGTGCTTAACTTAATTTCGTATAGTTATTTTCATTTGTTGGGATAATTGGGTAGTTGACACCTTTCTATTTGTTATTTGTACCCAAAAATAACTTCATCCAAAATCGCAAACAGACAGAATTTTTCAAATGAACTCAAAATTAAATAAGTTGGAATACTTTTAAATCTTGTTGAAGAGAAAACTGACAAGTAACGGAATAGGGATGCACAAACTGAAATATGACGTCACCGCTATTAGGTCACTCATGTACAAAAGAGACAGAGATATTTCCACCACGCCCGCACTCTTCCTCATACCAATATTTGAAATGCTAATTGCTGTGTCATTTAGTGACCAATTCTGATGCTAATTTCGAAAAAGATTTAATTTTAGTGTTATTTGTTATTTAGTAAATTACATAATTAATTATTGCTATTCTATAAGGTACTGCTGTTGCTCATAACTACTGCATATCAAACTGTTGATGCATCTATGACAACATGCAAGGTCGTGGATTGTTGTACGAGTACATACCTATTGCATGTATTTAAATCTACCAAACTGCTGATGCATTATGACGTCGAGCAATTTAGTATAAGATATTGTACAAAAATAAACACAGGAGTATACCCAATTATTTCAAAATCTCCTAATAAAGTCAACACACACCATCCAATTTCAACGCAAACTCAACCTGTTTACGAAGCAGGCATACCTTCTGCAAACGTTGCTCATTTCTTATTAAAGACCTATAAAAATTTAAGGGGCGAGTTTCAATCGCAGCGGATAGTCGAGGGCGAGCGCCACCGGAACTGAGCCGGGACCGCCATAACCGTAACTCAGGTTCCAGCATCCGACTGCGCTCAAAAGTGATGTTACATGTGCACCCTATTTATGTACCCCACTACCTCCGCCCGATTGATGGCGATTAACTTTGGGTAGATTCGGATTAAACGTATTCAGGTCACAACTGACAATTTATTGGCCAATTAAATCGTGTTTAGGTGATAGGCTGTCAATTATTAACTACATGTGTGGGTCAATTGAAGTATTCATGCGTGGAAATTAATTTTCTAATTTTACGTTTCGATTTTGAGCTGTTTGGATTGAGTTGAAATGGAACTAATTGTTACTTGAATAATTTTGTCAGTATTTTTATTGTAGTTTCTAGCTATTTACATACTTATAAAATACTTAACTAATCATAATATACTTATAGACAACTGAACTAACAAATCATTTAAGAGGTATATCTGTATACAAACTGAAAATAATAGTTTGTACAAATACGTACAAAAGATTTTGTTAGGCATTAAAAAATGCGAAAAATTTTAGTTTTCCCAAATGTCCACTTTTTATTATCATACAAAGCCTGCATTATTATGTTTCTACAGTTCTACAAGACGCGTATTGCTATAAGAATACGCAAAGGTACCTTCATGGATTTTATTTTTTGCTTGGCAAGCTACTACAAATAAAATCTATCATTTATCAGAATTACCTGAAATTATTGGACATTTGATTCACAGAAAAATTGTCTCCAATATTGTCCGAAAATATGTGCCAACCGGGGATCGTTTCAGCTCATCCTACCTTCAATAAATGTACCCATTGGGGTGTACTGTTTATCGATTAACAATAAAGAATGATATTAGTGGCACGGGTTCCCGGTCACGAAAGTGCCCTTTTTGCCCTTGGGTCTCGTAAGGCATAGCTCCGGGATTATACCACAAGTAAAGGCAGAAGCCTGCACCTGTGTTACATACAATTCCAGTGGGACTATTAACCTGTTTGCTAAATGATGAGATAGCTTCATCGAATTTTACCGTCACCCAAATTCAAATTTGCTGTTGTTTGCTCATTATTTCTCTTATGAGCGCTTTTTTTCGTCCACAATTAAAACCGTTAAAAAAATATTCTTCTTACACAGAAAATAAATTCATATCTTAGTAAGATTCAAACCAGTTTCCTTCTTAAACGTATTGATAAAAAAAACATTGGCTGAATAAGCCGAGGGCGAAATTTCCGCGAGTTAAGACTTTTCTTCCGTTTCCTTGGCCGTGTAACGAACTGTGTGCGAATGTGATATTTATGGACTTTTTCGTTCTCACTTTTTCCGAGAACGTTATTGCTTGGAGAGGAGTAAAGCGGTACATAGCTATAATAAACAGCTTTACTGGTATAACTCAGGGTCATACGTAATCCTTACAAATTATATACGTCGTATTATTTTTTAATGTGCCCTGCTGTAGCTTCGTTATTGGGTTTGACCTTGGCTTTGGTCGTATAACAAAATCGGTATTCAAATAAAAAGTAGCCGATGACCTACCGATGACCTTGTACCTATTTTATGTTATGATTACGTGCTGCTCTGCTATTTTATTTTTATTACTCTGCAGTACCTAGGTACTTTAGTAGGGTACAAAGACAAATGCCTTGTATATTTTGCGCAGTTTTGGGGAACATTTTTGTTATATTTGACCATTCTAGCTCTACATTGCACAAGGCATAATTGTGCGTTAGTTGGTATGACTAATATGTAGGTACTAATCCAGTGACTTGTCTGTGCTACATATTATTAAGATATCTAGTCTTTTCCCTACTATCCTGGCGTCGGCTTCCAATCTAGCTCCTGGCATCTAGGTACCAGCATATTACATAAAGCAACTACCTATTTGATCTGCACAATCCAGTAATTGGAGAACACGATACCCCTTGGCAAGACTGGTGTCTGATTTCCTGGCTTCTGACTATCAGTAAAGACTGCCAAAGGTCTATTAATGGCAGCCGGAACCAACGGTTTGATGAGCTTTCCGATGCAGGAAGGATTCTTGGTATGTTAAAATGGTCACCCATACACAGACCGATCTCGGCAAGCTTTGCCTTACTTCGTGCGGCTGTTATTATTTTAGCTATGAGCTCGTCATAATCATCAAGTCCGTGCTACAATATAGTGAAACATGTTTGCTCATATTTGTACCTTTTTACCACCTTTTATACCGTATTTTTTAGCAAATAAATATATTAATGATATTATTTATTTAAAATTCGCGCGGACTTAATTCTACCAGTATTTTCTACCAGTCAACTTCTGGGTTAAAAATGACAACATTGGTAGGTGTGCACAATAAATAAATACTAGATTTATTTATTTAATCTTCATGCAACAAAAGGTACAAAGGCGGACTTAATGCCTTAGGCATTCTCTACCAGTCAACCTAGGGTAGTGGAGAGACAATATGGCAGGTGCATAAAAAAAAAGAAAATATTGTTTGGACAACAAGTATTTCAATATATATATATATATAGATTATCTCTTTATTCACAATATAAATTATATTTTTAAATATTTCAATAAAAAGAAAGACATTTAAAAATATAAAAAAAAACATTATCTGAATGGTACCTATTGGGATCAGGGTCCAAACCCTGTTCTCGCTACCGGTAGTTTTCAGAGAATGGATGAATCCTGATAATATGAGCAGTGTCTAGAAGTATTACTTTCTGAATCAAGCCTTTGATTCAGCCGCCTAAAGATTTACCTACACCTAAATATTATTATTACGACAATTATAACTAAGTATATTCAGTCTTATAATGTTCCCACTGCTGGGACTCAGGTTTCCTCTCTCTAGGAGAGGGAATGGGCCGTAATCCACCGCGCGGGCCCAGTGCGGGTTGGTGGATGTCAGTTTTGGTTCTAGGACATGCCGGTTTTCTCACGATGTTTTCTTTCACCGTTTTGAGAGCAGTGGTGATGAAATAAATTACACAAAGTAATACGCCTGGCTGGGTTTGAACCCGCGACCTACAATTCGTAAGTCGGGGCAATTATACCTAATAAAAACTATTCGTGATGTAACAGCTGCACACACGACCAAGTGTTGCGTGTTACGTACATATGCAGTAAGAACATAGGTAATAACATTTGCGCGAAGTTAGCTTCCCGAAACTTTACTCGAGTGGTTAAATTGTGGCTGATAAAATATATTGCATAGTAAGTGCGCTCGGGTAACGTAGCGGTGACGATCGTTCATATTTTAGCGTTTAGAAGAATTTAAAAAAATCTTCTAAACCATATTTATTTACTGCTGAGTTTCCGTGTCCTGGAATATCACATTTTTTTAATGATATAAACTATAGTGCTTGACTGCGATCCCACCTGATGGTAAGCAGTGATGCAATCGTTGATCGATAGGATACTTTTTATCCCAGGAGTATGCATTATCCCTTGGGATAATGTTCTACTTTGCCACGAGCGAAGCTGCTCTCAGAAGCTAGCGTACCAACCAAGGCGACCTTGCTAGTTTCAATCCGTGTAGACAGCAGTTGTTAACCATAATCTTCAACGCCCTTGACTGGGAGGTGCGTTTTCCCAACCACCGAACGTGTTGGCGCGTGGTTTACATCCATGTAGCCGCAACACAAACCAAACACATAAACTAAGGTCATCTTGGTTGGAACGCTAGTTTGCAACCGACTGGTCAACCCTTTATTTATTGTAAACACATTACCGCGCGACGGAGATGTAGTTACGACTAATTAATATTGTGCAAAACGTATTTTGCTGTATGAGCATTATTGGCTCGTACATAAGGAATTGATCATTGCGGAGTTGTTCGAAAGAATTACCGCGGCCTTGGAACGCAAAGGGCAACTGAAGGAACACAGGTGGGTTTAAGACTGTAAAAGGCTGACACGCCCTCTTGCTCCACCCAGAGCGAGATAAGTTATTTGATGATTTCCCACCTCAAAAAAAAGGTTTAACCACGTGAAATTACGTTAGCGCATATCAATCCCAACATTTGGATTTTTCGATAGCTGTTTTTACGGGTCGAGTTGCTTCAGCTAACCTGGAAGTTTTTAAATAGGTTCCGGGCACAGGTTTGTTGAAGCAAGGAAGATAGGCTGGTTGCAGGCAATGAGGAATCTTCTGGAGTATCTCATGGTGCTGTTCCACAAACGATTTAATTCTTTATACCGAGTTCTGCGTGCCCTTGCATAATGCACGCAACTCGACTTGACGACTCAACATTATATATTGATCTCTAAGACGATAAAAATGCTACTGGGACTCAGTGTCCTCTCTAGGAGAGGAATTGGGTCCTAATCCACCACGCTGGCTCAGTGCGGGTTGGTGGATAGCACATGCCTTCGAATTTTTGGTTCTAGGATATGCTGGTTTCCTCATATTGTAGTTCCATCACCGTTTTGAGCGCATTCGTGTTGAAATAAAGTACACAAAGTGCGTGCCTGGGTTCGAACCCACGACCTTACAACTCGGAATTATTAGCAGTAGGCTACCACTGCTCTATAAAGCTTTATCGAATGCTTATGTGGTGTGTTACGTAGGCGATTCAACGCAATCACGATCGCGAAGCGACGCGGCGCGTATTGAACCAATAATTGATACTCTATTGCAGTGGCCTACGTGACCAACCGTATGTGAGTGCGGTGCAGCGATGAATGAAGCGAAGCGGACGCGATTAGGTGTTTTGAACTTGCGTTAAGGTCTTTTATATAAAAGGTGGCTGAAGCGGCGACTTCGCGCGCACGTAGTACAGAGCTGCCGCGTCGCGTTGATTCGCCCACATAGCACGCTGCGTTAGACATTACTGAGTAATAAGTAATAATAGTTACAAACCTAATCAACGATTTTGGGTATTTGTATGATCTTCGTAGTTCAAAGACTTGTAGGAGTGCGCCCACACGATTTTACTTCAGAAACACCTTTGTTAGGGTACGTGGAATAGAGATTATAGACAACAGTTTATATAAATTCTTGGATCTACAGAAGTTGTCTGTGAACGGAGGCCTACCTGTGGGCGTAGAGAAAGGTCACGAAGATAATCAAACAGATTGCGTGCTACATTACTTGAGCTAATTAAATTATATTGAGATTTCCTGTGTACTTTATTTTTTCATGATCAATTGACTGGTATTTTCTGCATAGCATAGCATAGCATAGTCGGCCTTATAATGTTCCCACTGTTGGGACTCAGGCCTCCTCTATAGGAGAGGGAATGGGCCGTAATCCACCACGCAGGCCCCGTGCGGGTTGGTGGATGTCACATGTCTTCGAAATTTTGGTTCTAGGACATGCCGGTTTCCTCACGATGTTTTCCTTCACCGTTTTAAGAGCAGTGGTGATGAAATAAATTACACAAAGTAGTGCGCCAGGCTGGGTTTGAGCCCGCAACCTACAACTCGTAAGTCAGGGCCGTTACCACTCGGCCACCACTGCTCTATTTGATTGATATTTTTGATTGGTATTTTCTGATACTTATAAAATAACCAACGAAGCAATAATTATATAACTAACACTCCTTCTATGTATGTAAAGATTGCAGCAGGTAGTGTTCTGTTGTTTCTACTTACCTCCATGGGAAAAAGGTGTGATTTGTTTGATTGATTTATCTACCTATGTATGATAGTATAGACTCAAGACATTATTTCTCGAGGTTGGAATTCATTTTCGAAGTCATTAAATAACTTTACCCGCTCTGGGTGGAACAAGAGGGCGTGTCAGCCTTTTGTATTTGTATTATATTCCTTTAGAAGTAGATATGGTTAAGTCCAATCTACAAAACCTGGAGCACAGGCGCAGGGTAGCCAGCATTTCAGTATTTTACAGGATGCATTCTGAAGAGTGCATGGGAATTACATAACTTGATTACGCCATCACTTTTCTAGGGACTCCACCCATACATTGTTAACACCTCTACGGTCTCGTGGTCATTTATACCGCGTACATTTGTAGCGACATCTATGGCGTCACATAAGAACTAATCCTGCATCGCGCAATTAAAGTTCTCCGCGCGATTGGAACATATAGAACAGCCCGAAATCATCTATAGAGCAGTAGCCCCCAGACATAACACCCGTCTGGTCGGAAAATCCTCCCTTTTCAACGGAGGTTTAAAGGACTTTACACTCTTTTCCGCAACACTGCTCCTGTCCTGCTGCTGCTGCTTCTGTTGCTGTTGTTGTTGTTTTTGTTTATTGTTCTGTTGTTTGTGGTTACATCGAAGGACTGTTACAATTTGCCTACTGCGGTGTTCCCGTCCGATTATAATTTAAGTATCTTCAAGGCTAAAGTAAATTTAATAAACTAGTGCGCTTAACCATCAACGATTGCATCACTGCCTACCATCAGGTGGGATTGCAATCATGCACTAGTTTATATCATTAAAAAAAAGTTGCCCTTTGCGTTCCAGGGTCACGGAAACAGCACTTTCGAACATTCCTGCAGCCCATAGACTCACGACTGCGTAATTGGTTTGGTCAAAGAAGAGTATCCTATAATTTAACGCTCATAAGCCCTTTTTCAGGAAGGAAATCTTCAAATAACTCCTCCTATTCTGGATGGAGCATGAGAGAGTGTCAGACTTTTACTGACTAAAACACACCTGTAGGTACAGGTTTTTTTTTTTTTTTTTTTTTTTTTTTTTGGTGGGAAAATCATCTTATGACATCCCCCGCCCTTGGGCGGGGCGGGAGATAGTGTCAGACTTTTACTGACTAAAAACCCACTCCTGTTCCTTCATTGCCTTTCGTACCAGGGCCGAGTCTTCCTTTCAGAATCAGACCCTTGGCCCCAGTAGGCTTCGACCCTGCTAGGCCTCTACAGTTGCTGACATCTCCTTGAGGCGCGCGTGGAACAGCACGCGCCGTCGACGACTTGGGCTCGGTCCGGACGGTTACCGGACGGTCGGAAGGCGAGCCACCCATAGCTCGCCGTCCGCAAGCCCGCGCCTACGATGGCCGGAAATCGGGATCGGAATCCCGGCGGCGATTGGGGCGTGAGGACCGTTGCCTCACGCGATCGGCCGCCTCCTTTGCTAGCATTACTGCTTCGCAGAAGGAGGCGACCGCCTGCCACTCCTCCTCGCTCCGGACCATGGCCTGTACCAAGGCCCGGCGCGAGAGATCGCCGCCACCGATAGCCCCCACGAGGACACGGCGTTGCTCTGCCCAAGCGGGACACACCTCCACCGTGTGCTCCACCGTGTCCTCCGGGTGGTCCACACAATGGTGACACCCGGGCGTTTCTTCCGCACGAATCCGGTGCAGGAACCTCCCGAACTTACCATGTCCGGTGAGGACCTGCGTCATGCGGAAGGTAAGGACGCCGTGTTGCCTTTCCAGCCACTCCTCAAAGAGGGGACTTACCGCCATAATTATGGCGTGCCCAGCACTGGGTTGCGATAGTCGCTGTCGCCATTCCACCATGAGACCCCGCCGGAGCTCTGTCCGCCATGCCGCGACTTGTCGTGGCAGCGGAGTTTCGCCCCGACGTTGCATCTCCACGCGCAGATCGTGCATGCGTGCAAGGCCTGTTGCCACCAGGTCCCATGGTGGCTGGCCAGCAAGGAGGCTCGCCGCTTCGCGGGAAACCGTGCGGTATCCCCGCACCATCCGTATGGCCATGACCCTCTGGCACGCGTTCAGCTGGGCCGCCGGTCGCTTTCGCAGTGACGGCGCCCACACCGGCGCCCCATAAAGGGCCATGGACTGTACGATGCCAGCGTAGAGCCTCCGGCAGGAGGCGTCTGGACCCCCAAGGTTGGGCAGGAGCCGCTTGAGGGCAGCCCCAGTCCGATTCAGTTTGGGAGCCAGACGTCGGAAGTGCTCCTCGAAATTCCACCGGCTGTCGAGGACGAGTCCCAGGTACTTCATCGTCGACCCGACGCCGATGTGAACTCCTCCTACCGTTAATTGGGAGCGCCGAGGCGGCGCGCTCCGAGGGCCGTGAAAACACATGGCCTCGGACTTGTGCAATGCCACCTCGAGTCCCAACTGCTGGATCCTATCAATGACTATCGCAACCCCGCGTGTCGCTAATTCGACCGCCGCCTGGTACGACTCTCCCTGCGCCAGGACCAGCGTGTCGTCTGCGTAACAGACCACGCTGACCCCGTCAGGGAGGTCGCCGCGCAGCACGTAGTCGTAGCCGATGTTCCACAAGGGCGGTCCTAGTACCGATCCCTGCGGAACACCGCACGACATCTCTTGCCGTTTCCACTCTCCCTGGTGACCAGGGTAGATGATGTACCTGTCCGACAGGTAGGCCTCGATCACACGACAGAGGTAGTCGGGCACCCGGTGATACCGGAGTGCCCTCCTAATGCTACTCCAGGGCAGGGAATTGAAGGCGTTGGCGATGTCCAATGACACCGCCACGACACACCTGCCCTGGGACACCGCATCCCCCGTCGTGAGAGCTCGCACGCGCATGATGGCGTCCACCGTAGAGCGCCTCCTGCGAAAGCCGAACTGGCCGTCCGCCAGATCTGGCCCCACCCGTGTTAGGTGCGCGACGAGGCGGTCTGCAATTACTCTTTCAAAGAGCTTGCCCACCTCGTCGAGCAGCACAATGGGCCGGTACGCGGACGGAGAGTCCGCAGGGCGCCCTGGCTTCGCGATAAGGACCAGTTTCCCCGTCTTCCAGCGAAGTGGAAACTGGCCCCTCTCCATGCATGCGCTGAAGAGCCCTCTTAATCGAGACCCGAGAGCCTCCATGGCCAGGACCCAGGCTTTACCAGGCAAGCCGTCGGGTCCTGGGGCGGTATTCTTGGCACTCAGCCTTCGTACCGCCACACTCATCTCTACCTCGGTCACCTCTGGAGCATTGCCGTCGTCGTCGCCATCGTGATCCGCGTTAGACACCGCTGGTGGCGGAGCCATGAGCGGGGGGGAGTGTTCCCCTCGCGCAGGGAACAGATTGCTCACCACACCCTCCACAATCTGGGGCCGGAGACTCTGCGTGAGTGGGGGAGCCCAGGGGCGGAGTTTTTCCCGCACCACCTTGTAGGGGCGTCCCCACGGGTCTCCGTTCAGAGTCCCCAGCCACACGTTGCGGGCCTCCAACTTGGCCCGCTTTATTTCCGCTCTGAGGGTGCGCTTCGCTTCTCTGTATCTCTCATACAGCTCCGCCTTTCTGGCCTCCGCATCCGGTGGGCGGATGCGGCGACTGCAGTGTCTGGCGTACCGGCGCCGCGCAGCATTGCACGCATTGCGCAGTGCCGCAATCTCCGGCGACCACCAGTACACCTGGCGCCGGGCACGTCCTGGCCGGACTCGGGGCATTGCCGCGTCGCAGATTTGCGACATGGCCTCCCGGAACCACTCTGCCTCGACGTCGATGTCAACAGGCCTGTCCGGTGCTTGCACCCAGGCCTGTACCATCGCGGCTTCCAGGAGGAGCTCCCGGTCCAGCTGCTTCAGCGCCCAACGCGGACCACACGGGGCCTGTTGGACCGGCGCGATCGAGGTCTGGGTGGAGACGTCAAACCGAATGTACTGGTGGTCTGAGTACGTCTCCACCCCCTCCATGACGCGCCAGTCGACGACACGTGGTGACAGAGCAGGGCTGGCGAACGATATGTCCACCACTGACTCGCCCTGCATCCGCACACACGTGGGGACAGAACCCCGGTTTAGGACGACCAGGCCTGTCTCCAGAGCCCAGTCCTCCACCATCCGACCCCGCTGGTTCGTGAACCGGGAACCCCAAGCCAAGTTCTTGGCATTGAAGTCCCCGCAAACGACCACGGGGAGGGAACCAAATCCAGCGACGACGGCATTCAGCTCCATAAGGGAGATGTGGAGATCGGCGAGAGTTCTGTTCGGGGACAGGTAGACGCCTACCACTGCAATGTCCCCGAACCGTGCTGCCACGCAACCCCGCCCCCTCGTGACGGCCTCGAGGGACGGAGTACCGGCGGCGGCCGACGAAATTAAGGTCACCGAGCCGTTCAGGTCCTGAACCCAGTCTCCCCTGGGCAGGACATAGTACGGCTCGGAGACCACGGCGATGTTGATCGACCACTGCGCCATGCTCTGGAGCAACAGATCCTGAGCGGGGGCGCAGTGGTTGATGTTCGCCTGGAGGAGACGTAATGGAGCCGTATTTAACAGTCCATTACAGTCTCCTCCCGAGCCCCGCGTGAGGGCACTGCCGCAGGGGTTGCAGCGGCGACAGCGGCGGCAGCCAAAGACGAGGCTGCGGCGGTGAGGACATCAGGGTGGATGGGCCTCCGGACCTTTCCCTTGGCCTTGGCAGGAGGATCGCAGGACCTGCTCCCAGCCCGGTGTTCAGCCGGCTTGCCTGCCGCCGCACATGCGTAGCAGTGCGGCGTTGCACGGCATTCAACCGCCTTGTGACCGGGCTGACCACACTGGAAGCAGCGGTCACTGCGGTCCACCTCCGCGGCGCAACAGGCACCCACGTGGTGTCCCACGTGGCAGCGATAGCACCGCAGAGGTCTGGGCTCCAGCAGTTTCACCTGCGCGGAGACCCAGCCTACCAGGAGCCGTCGGCCCTCCCCGGTGATGGTCTTGGCCGTCGACACGGGGCAGCTAACCGTCACGGCTCGCATGCCCGTGCTGTCAGCGCGGATGGAGCCCGCCCGAACCTGTTCGGGAGTGCATCCTCCCGCCCTGACGATGGCGGCCACCACCTCGTCCACCTTGACAGAGTCGTCCAAGCCCATGACGCGCATATCAATGCACTTGGTGGGCCTGGACACTCGGGCCTCTTCCGCGTCCAAGGACGCCCTGATCCTTGCGGCCAGGGCATCTGCGGCAGGGCCACTGGCCGCACCAGGGACCTCCAGCATTCGGGCCCCAGTTACGGTGCGCCTCATGCGGAAGCCCCCAGAGGCTCCGAGCTCGCCAAGGTGGGGCAACACCGCCTGCCTCGCCTTTTCCATGACGGCGTCATACGTCACGCCCTTCTTTTCCGCATCTGGCTGTAGTGTGATTACCACAGCCTCGGAATTCGGGGCGCGAAGTCTGGCCGCCATGGCCCGCTTCTTGCGCTGCTGTCGCCGTGTCCGCTTTTTGGCCGCCCTAGACGCCTTGCCTGCCTTCCTTTTGGCACCGACAACCGTCCAATCGGTGTCGGCCGAGGATTCTGCAGGCGGGGCGGGGGGTGGCAGGGGCGGCCCAGTCGCCGTCACGGCAGGAGCCCTCGCCGCCTTACCCTTTGTGGGTGGAGCAGGCCCTCCCTGCCGCTCCTGCTGTTTGGCCGCCGGAGCCGGCCTCACAGGCTCCGACGCCATGGCCCTTCGCCCGGCCTGCTCCGACGGGCCCACCTTGGGCGCAGCAGCCGTAGCCGCGGCGGCGGCGGCATATGATGCCGCCTTCCGCTGGCCGGAGGCCGCGAGCGGGGGACGCAGCACGATGCCCTCCAGCACGGACAGCTGCTGCTGCATCCGCTGCTGGAACTGCTCCTGTTGCTGCTGCTGTTGCTGCCGGAGGGCAGCCAGCTCCTGCCGCACCAGCGTCAGCAGCTGGCCCTCCGGCTCGGGCTGGGGCTGGGGCTGGTTTTGTCCCTGCTCCTGCATGCTTACCCCTTTTGGTGCTTCCTCCTGGTGGTCGACTTTTCGGGCATCCAAGAGCTCAGCCCGGATCTTCGCAACCCTTTTTTCGAGGTAGGCGTCCATGGCCTCCAAGATAGAGGTCGCGAACTGAGCGATGCCCCTTTTCTTGGAGCCCTTCTCTCTCTTCCTTGACATGGCTGTCAAGACGTCGACCACCAGTACCCCAAGCAACCTGCGTGACTCCTCGGCGGAGTCTTCCCCGGCGTCTGGCTTGCTGCCAGGCGGCCCCGAGGGGTCAGACCTAACACCAGTCGCTACGGGATGGCGCCCCTCCGCGGAGAGCCTCTCGGCTCTCTCAGCAGCCTCTTGGGAGGTAAGCCCTCTCCCTCTTCCTCTCGCTCGGCTCGCACCCCGACTGCTAGTGGGGATCTTGCGGGCCGACGCAAACTCTCCTTCGGAGGACGATCCGTCCCCCGCTTTGGAGCGCTTCCGGAAGAAGCTTGTATTTCTTCCGGGGTCTCCCGCTACCTCCTCCACCTCCGAGCTCTCCGAGCTCCTTTTGGATGCCGCGTCGGACTCCGACCGCGCATCACTCTCCTTCTCCTCATCGTTTAGGGTTTTAAAAAATTTGCTCATTTTTGTTCCCACGAGTATGTATCAAGTTTTACCGGCTCAAATTTGTGGTTCGCACTAGAGACTAATTAAGCTACCCATTAGTCAAGCTAACAACCTCCCTCACGGTGCGCCGCCGCTTGGAGGTTTGGGGTGATTTTTTATAGAGGTTGTCTTCCTCGCGGCCCGGGCGGTTAAGCCAAGACCCTCGACCCCCATCAAAAGTCAGAAACATGACCTTGGACAATCTCTGGGGCTACGAGACTAACGGTGGCAGAAGGAGGAGCAAGTCTACCTCCTGCCTGCCCGGTGGCAGGGTAAGTGCACACCGAGCCCGCTCTTACTTCGCCACTGTGCTCTCTGCTATAGCAGAGGGACACGCGTTGAAGTGTTCCTTCGGACAGAATATTCGCAGGCGGACATCGAGACCCCTTAGGCAAAGTACCCAAGGGGAGTCGTTAGCCGCCTCCCAGGGTGCACCGTCCCGCAGACTGGCCTTCGCTCCGGACATATCCGCAAGGGAACTACAGCCTGCGGGCACTCGAGGAGGTTTTCTGTCGTAGCACCCCTGTAGGTACAGGTGTGTTTTAGTCCATATCCCTTTAGTTGTTCTTTACTTACTAAAACACACCTGTACCTGTACCTATCCCTTTAGTTGTCCTTTACGGACTAAAAAACACCTGTACCTAACTATCCCTTTAGTTGTCCTTTACTGACTAAAACACACCTGTACCCATCCCTTTAGTTGTCTTTTACTGACTAAAATACACCTGTACCTATCCCTTTAGTTGTCTTTTTCGTTCCAGGGCTACGGTCACTATTTCGAACCATCCCGTAACCTGAACAAGCGTCAACCCGTCCATTTTGTTGATATCTCTTTGAGGCAGGCGTGGAACGGCTTCTGGACGGCGAGTTACCTATTGCTCGCAGTCCGCGAACGCTCGCCTACAGTAGCAACGCGCATAAGCCTTTCCTTTATCTTCGATCTTATCAGTATTGCTAAAATCGAGAGTTAGGACTAAAATCTAGATCTTTCTATAGTATTATAGAATGGTCTAGATTTTAGTCTTAGATTACAAAGTAAGTAATAAAGTTAGATAGTATCGCTGTCTTCCTAACATTTATACGAACACAATCCAACACATCTGGCGAACGTAATCTAGTTATGAAGAAAAACTTTCTTAATAAGAGCGCTGTTTGGTTTGCTATTTCCCTTCGTAGCCTTGAAGAGGAAACGATGAAATAATTACTTGTGTTCCTGTCTGTTGCGATCTAATTGATTTTATTTGTGAGCAGCATGTTGGGGAAATAATCGAGTGCAGTAATATTGTTCGCTCTATTCGTTAGAGACCATTTATTAGGATTGTAGGCGCGAAGAATTATATTTTTTTCAGGTGAGAAATCATCCAATGACTTCTCTCGCCCTAGAGCAGAGCGAGACTTTTACTGACTAAAACCCACCCCTATGTTCCTTCTTTGTCTTCGTTCCATGACCCTGGGATTTTCTTTCGCACAACCCATGGCCCCAGTAAGCTTTGACCCTGCTGGGTCCCTACGGTTTTGCTGACATCTCCTTAAGGCGCGCGAAACACTACGCGCCGTCGACGAGTTGGACTCGGTCCGGTCGGTCACCGGACGGTCGGACGACGAGCTACCCATTGATCGCCGTCAGCAAGCCTACTCCTACGGTGGCTGGAAAATGAGGTCGGGATCCCGGCGGCCGGGGCGTGAGGTAGTCCATGCTCTCAAGCGTGCGGCGCGAAGAGTAAGTCTAACATTGTTTTTGGTTCTGATTTAGAATTATCAAGTTGGTGTTATTTTTGTATCTTCAGTGTAAGATGTAAAAAAATCACACTAATATTATATAGGCGAAAGTATATATGTACGTACGTATGTGTGTGTGTATGTTTTTTACTCCTTCACATTGAAATGGCTCATATTGTGAACAAATTGGGATGAAATTTGGCAGACGAGAAGACCATGTCCTGGAAAAGCACATAGCATAGCGGCGTTTTATCCTGGCAATAATATGGTCCCTTTTTTTTTAGGTGGGAAAATCATCCAATGACATCTCGCGCTCTTGGGCGGAGCGTAAGGGTGTGTCAGACTTTTACTGACAAAAAGCCCACTCCTGTTCCTTCTTTGGTTTTCATACCAGGGCCGGGTTTTCCTTTCAGAAGCGAACCCATGGCCCCAGTAGGCTTCGACCCTGCTGGGCCCCTACGGTTTGCTGACATCTCCTTAAGGCGCGCGTGGAACATTAGTGTTGCCGTCCGCAAGCCTGCGCCTACGGTGCCCGGAAATCGGGATCGGGATCCCAGCGTCTGGGGCGTGAGGACCGCCCCTCGCACGTGCACGTTCGGCCTCTTCCTTTGCTAGCATTACTGCTTCGCAGAAGGAGGCGACCGCATGCCACTTCTCCTCACTTCGGACCATATATGGCCTCTACCAAGGCCCGGCGCGAAAGATCGTTGCCGCCGATCGCCTCCACAAGGACACGACGGTGTTCTGTCCAAGCGTGGCACACCTCTACCGTATGCTCCACCGTGTAATATGCTCCCTTGGAATAATTATCTACTTTCACGCGGGCGAATATGGGCGAAGCCGCAGACAGCAGCTATTATATTATACAATGAGATAAAAAGAATTAAGTGTAGCTAAATTTAAGTAACTTATAATGTGGGCAAGGTAAAAGATTTAAGTGTAGCTAAATCTAAGTAACTTATAATGTGGGCAAGGTAAAAGATTTAAGTGTAGCTAAATCTAAGTAACTTATAATGTGGGCAAGGTAAAAGATTTAAGTGTAGCTAAATCTAAGTAACTTATAATGTGGGCAAGGTAAAAGATTTAAGTGTAGCTAAATCTAAGTATCTTATAATGTGGGCAAGGTAAAAAATTTGAGTGTAGCTGAATCTAAGTAACTTAAAATGTGGGCAAGGTAAAAGATTTAAGTGTAGCTAAATCTAAGTAACTTATAATGTGGGCAAGGTAAAAGATTTAAGTGTAGCTAAATCTAAGTAACTTATAATGTGGCCAAGGTAAAAGATTTAAGTGTAGCTAAATCTAAGTAACTTATAATGTGGGCAAGGTAAAAGATTTAAGTGTAGCTAAATCTAAGTAACTTATAATGTGGCCAAGGTAAAAGATTTAAGTGTAGCTAAATCTAAGTAACTTATAATGTGGGCAAGGTAAAAGTAGACTGATAGTTTGGCATAGGTACACCATTTGAGGTTAGATTACAAAATTAAAGATTTATTTATTGTCACAAACAGTTCAAGTATGTTGTGAAAACTAAATTTCTCAGTTCAATTTATCCTGGCCTTCTAAGCCTCCTGCCCGACTGAAACCCAAACGCCACAAAATTGGTAGTTGTGTTGTTAAAAATACAATCATGTTTTATTTTCATAAACATTTTTATTTGTACATTTATCAATTAGGTATCTGATCTACATAATTTGAATATCATCGTTTACGATAAGATAAATAATAATAATTTACGAATTTAGTAAGATAAAAAGTCTACAGAACACAGATCTCATTATTCCAAGAATTTGTTGTTCAAAGAAGTGTAGTAAAAAACCATCAAAGAGCAATTATTGTGGTAGCAGTTATTGCTGCATCTATTTTGAGTTAAAACGGTTACACACTAGTGCCGTTAGCGTTTTAATACCGTCGTATACCTATGCGTTTTTCTGTCTGGCAATTATGCACTTTTTAATTTATATTTAAATTTAATTATGCACGTTAATGTGTAAGCTACGGCCCCGAGCGAGGCCATGTTCGCTAGATGGCGCTGAACTCAACATTTTTAGTTTATTTTGTTTTTAGTGTATGGAAGCAATAAATGGTATTTGCTAAAATCGGACATTCCACTTTATTGAACTTAATTAAATTATTGCCTTATAATCAACCTAATTCTGATTCTTCATATAGTATGGCCACAGAGAACAGGACCAAGCTCGGGATCACGAAGCTTGTGTCGAAATTATATTACCTGTTCCTGATAGATTCCGCATTGAAGTTTACTCTGGTTTAGGTTCATACAATCCTAAGCGAACAGTTGTATAAATGTCCGTTTTTAAGTGCGTAAGGTATATAAAACTTGCTTAAAACACCTAGGTCTGTACTCGCCCCAGATCAGATGACATCTAAGAACTAGCGCAGCATCCAAGGTTGGACTCCGTAGTGAATATGCGGCGGCGGTGGCGGCGGTGGTGGTGGGTAATGCGGGTAGTGATGTGGGGGTGGCGGCGGTGGTGGTGGGTAATAGTGATGATGATGATGCGGTGGGTAGTGCGGGTAGTGCGGAGGAGGTGGTGGTGGTGGCGGCGGCGGCGGAGGGTGATGGTAGTGTACTTCTACCACTCGAGGACGGTAGTAGTAGCAGCCGGGCGTGCAGAATGTCCCGCACAGCAGTCCGCATGGACGAGCGTGAGGAGGCGGCATAACTGTAATAAAACACACAATTTTAACATTACGCTGTTTGCTGACAACAAGCAGTAATCATTTTATTTGGAGTAATGGATTGGCATTCACAAATATTTAAACTCGCGTAGCTAACAATATTTAATGATTTTTAATGAAATATCCATTCAATAGGCTTAATGAGAGGGTTGTATTGATGATTTTAATGAGTATAATTCCGTAAATAAAAAATCTGTTACGTAAATCATATTTTAATGAACATAGAAACTGACACTGACTTGCAAAATGCAAAAATCTTTCAAAATTTTGAATTCCAGGGATCAGGATAGTTCCTGGAGCACTCACCTTAAGGTGATGTCTGAACGGAAGGGCTACGGGGTTAGAGCTGCGAGAATGTTCGAAAGAGTTACCGTGGCCCTGGAGTGCAAGGGTAACTGAAGGAACACAGGTGTGTTTTAGTCAGTAAAAGCCTGACACTCCCTTTCTCTCCCCTCACAGCGGATCAGCGGTCATTTGATGATTTTCCACGAAAAATAGAGGTATCTAAACGGGGAGTGTCACTGTATCTATTTTTACACTTGTTTATTTCGACTTAAAATAGGAAAAGTTTAATTCGGATTGCGCAATGAAAACCATCGCTAAAGAAGATAACAACACATAATATGGCGCCATGTAATCAAAATGTGTGCACCTCACATACTTTGTGTTTGTACGTAAATAACAAAATGGGGGAAATAAACACGACCTTTATGATTGACTAGGCAAAAACCCGAAATTGGAAATGTCACTTTAAAAGGTCAATCATTTGCACTTTAAAAACTAACGAAAACCAGATCTATTGATCACCTTATAATATGATCATCTTTTTAATTCATTGGCAACTTTCTATACAACTGTAAACAATCACTGGGCAAAACATTGAAGTAAGAATAACAAAAACTATCATACCTTCTGTACAGTTCCTTCCTTTTGTTCACAAAGAAAACAATAATTTTATAAAATAAACAACTTGTTTACTGGAGGTGAAATCAACAGTGAATGATAAGGGTCCTATCGCTGTACCTATTTATCGTATTTTACCTAAGCTGCGCAGGCTCTTATCAGACGGACTGATAAAGCGATATTGACGTGAGGTCGATGACTAATGAATTTGTTAATAAGTAATAGGGATTATTTTTTGATGAAAACGGAACTAAGTGCATGGATCTCATGTTTAATGACACATGTTTTTTTGTGAGTCATCTCTTAAAACCTTATTATTTTACTATTGAAAACATGACGAGCAATGGGTAGCTCGCCGTCCGCCCGTTCGGTAACCGTAAGGACCGAGCCCGAATTGTCGATGACGCGTAGTGTCCCACGCGCGCCTTGAAGACATGTCAGCAAACGGTAGAGGCCTATCAGAACCGGTGCCCGCTAGGGCCACGGGGAATTTCTGAAAAGGAAAGGAACCCTACCAAGGGTTCCTTGCCTACTCTCTAGTTGGTACTAGAGAGTTGTCAGCAAAACCTACTGGGGCCATGGGTTGTGTGAAAGAGAACCCTGGGGCCCTGGAACGAATGCAAAGAAGTGTGACACGCATGTCCAGGAGTGGGTACGCCATAATTATGGCGGTAAGTACCCTCTTTGAGGAGTGGCTGGAAAGGCAACACGGCGTCCTTACCTTCCGCATGACGCAGGTTCTCACCGGACATAATAAGTTCGGGAGGTTCCTGCACCGGATTCGTGCGGAAGAAACGCCCGGGTGTCACCATTGTATGGACCGCCCGGAGGACACGGTGGAGCATACGGTAGAGGTGTGCCCCGTCTGGGCAGAGCACCGCCGTATCCTCGTGGGGGCGATCGGCGGCAGCGATCTCTCGCGCCGGGCCTTGGTACAGGCCATGGTCCGTAGCGAGGAGGAGAGGCAGGCGGCCGCCTCCTTCTGCGAAGCAGTAATGCTAGTAAAGGAGGAGGACGCACGAGCACGCGCGAGGCAATGGCCCCGCGCCCCAGCCGCCGGGATTCCGATCCCGATTTCCGCGGATGGATGTATTAGTTTATTATTGTTTAAGATTATTTTAAGTATTTTTTTCTATGGGCCTCTGATGCCTGAAAATAAAATGTTTATTATTATTATTATATTTATTTTCTATATATACATATTATTTACATTTTTAAATATTTCTTAAAAACAAACATAATAAAAAAACATTTAAAAATATAAAAAATAGTAGCCCACCGGCATCGGGAACAGGGTCCAAGCTACCGGTGGTCAGGGCTCCTGAGAGAGGAATCTCCTAACAATGCGCGCCGTGTCCAGGAGTACCGCTTTCTGGATCAAGCCCTTAATCCAGCTGCCCAACGAGAGCCTCCTCAGATGTTGTTCGAGGCTCTTAGCTATTAAGCCATTCGCCGTTACGACTATCGGCACAATGACTGCTCTATCCACTTCCCACATGTCGACAACCTCGCGAGCTAAGTCAAGATATTTAGTTTGTTTATCTTTCTCAGCTTTCACGAGGTTCTCGTCATGAGGGACCGCTATATCAACAATCATTGTGCGACGCTCTAGTCGATCTATCACCACTATGTCAGGCTTATTGGCAACAATAGTCCTGTCAGTGATGATAGATCGATCCCAATACAATGTGACGCTGCCATTCTCGAGAACTGGGTCGGGCACATACCTATAGTACGGTACTTCTGATTCCACAAGATTGTATTTAAGAGCAAGTTGCTGGTGAATAATCCTGGCTACGAGGTTGTGTCTATGCAAATAGTCTCCATTAGCTAAATGAGAACATCCAGAAATAATATGTCGGATTGATTCTCCGGGTCGGTGGCATGCCCGACAGATGTCAACCGTACCGTCCTTCACAATGTATTTCCGGTAGTTGTTCGTCATTATAACTTCGTCCATAATTGCAAAGACAAAACCTTCGGTTTCTCCAAAGAGATCACCAAAGCGCAGCCAGGATACGGACGCTAAAAGATCTACATCGGGCCCATGTAAGGCCCGGTAAAAACGCCCGTGAAGCTCCTTGCCCTGCCATACTGCCCTGCGTTCATTAGTATCCATTACTGTAGGTTTGCGCCAGTTCTCGTTAACCAAGGAGAGCGGGGTGAGGCCTTTGTCTACCGCAACCACATCTCGGTGCATCCCCACGTCGGTTTTCAGGAAGTATTCCCTGAGACTGCATATCTCGCGGTTGTGCAGGGTCTTAGCATTCAAGAAACCACGACCTCCGCACTTCCGCGGGATATACAGCCTCATCACCGATGACCGTGGGTGATGCATCCGATTTGCGGTAAGTAGTGAGCGGACCCTCCTATCCAGGGCGTCGAGTTCCGTCTGAGTCCATTTGAGTATGCCGAAAGAGTACATCAAAACCGGTATGACCCAACCATTGAAGGCGCGCACCTTGTTCCCGCCCGATAAAAGGCTATTCAGCACTTTATTCAGGCGGCCAAAGAAGCGCTCCCTCAACGATTGTTTCATGTCAGCAGCATTGATGCCTAACGCTTCCGACATACCCAAATACTTGTAAGTTTCGGTTGAGCAGAGGGATCTAATGTATATGGAATCCGAGAGTTGGGTACCCACGGATTCCATAATCTCCCCTCGCTTCACATGCATGACTGCACATTTGTCCAAACCAAATTCCATCCTGATGGCACTACTGAAGGTTTCAGTTACCTTCAGTAGCTCCATCAGTTGCAAGTTGTTGGAGGCAAAAAGTTTCAGATCATCCATGTAAAGAAGGTGAGATATAACCTGACCACCTCTTTTCAACCGGTAACCTAAGCCGGAACCCTCCAGCAGTGTGCTGAGAGGGTTCAAAGCTAGGCAAAACCACAGTGGACTCAGACTGTCGCCCTGGAATATGCCACGCTCGATCCTTATCGGTTCGCTGCTCTCTCGAATTTGTCGACATCCTGGATAGTGAAGGGCCGTCCTCCACTGCCGCATACACGACATCAAGAAGGTTTTTTTTTTTTTTTTTTTTAATTGATATAAACTAGTGCTTGACTGCGATTCCACCTGATGGTAAGTGGTAATGCAATCGTTGATGGTGAGGCGCACTAATTTATTGAGAGCCTATTCACTCTAGCCTTGAAGAGACCCAAATTATAATCGGACGGGAAAATCGCAGCAGGCAAATTATTCCAGTCCCTCGATGTACGCGGTATAAACGACGAGGCAAAACGCTTGGTCCGGACCGTAGAGGTTTCAACAACGTAAGGGTGGATACTCGCCGTTCGTCGGCTTGTCCGATGGTAGAAATGAGATGGTGGAATCAAGTCATGCAATTCCTGCGCACACTCTCCAAAATGAATTCTGTAAAACACCGAAAGGCTGGCTACCCTACGCCTGTGCTCAAGACTTTGTAGATTGGAATTAACCAGATCTGGATCACCAATTAGCCTCTTTGCACGCCTTTCCACCGAGTCCAAAGCTGCCAGGTGGCATTTTGCAGCACCAGCCCATATGTGGCTGCAGTACTCTACACACGAACGGACCTGTGCTTTGTATAACATTAAAAGCTGCCCTGGTGTGAAGTACCGCCGGACCTTTGCAAGTACGCCAAGTTTCCTAGCAGCTACCTTGGCTTTAGACTCAATGAACCGCCCAAAGTTAAGGTCTGAAGAAATTTCAACTCCCAAGAGCTGAAGGCGGTCGGTGTACTCCAGGGATACATTCTGAAAAACAGGAGCCAAGGTGAACGGGCTCCTTTTAGCGGTGAATAGACACGCTTGTGTTTTGGCGGCGTTGAATCCCACCAGATTGGCTTCACCCCACTTGGAGACTGCCTGAAGTGAGACATTCGCACGCTCTACCATAGCCTCTCTTTCGGACCGGATTAGCTCCTTACTAGCTCGAGCACCTGGCAGGTATCTCTCTACAACTGTGCTATCATCTGCATACCCATAGATACCGGGCATCAGCAGATCGTTGATATGCAGCAGGAAGAGAGTTGCAGAGAGAACAGACCCCTGAGGAACTCCGGCATTAGTCGTCATGGGCTCTGATGAGCATCCATCGATAACAACTCGGAGAGAACGTTCACTCAGGAAGTCTTTTACCCAGTTAATCAGACCAGGGGAAACGCCGTACGCTGAAAGCTTACTCAATAGACTAGCGTGCCATACCCTGTCGAAGGCCTTCGAGACGTCTAAGGAAACAGCAATCGCTTCCCCATTCTTCTCGAGGGTCTCGCCCCACAAGTGGGTGGCATAAACTAGTAGGTCCCCAGTAGATCGATTGTGGCGAAACCCGTACTGTCGATCACTGAGGAGATCGTTACCTTCCAGGTATGCCAAGAGGCGCGAGTTCAATACATGCTCCATAATCTTGCAGAGTATGGAGGTTATTGAAATCGGCCGATAGTTGGTAGGATCGGTACGACTGCCCTTTTTGGGCACGGGTTGCACGTTGGCAAGCTTCCAGGACTTGGGCACTATACCAGTCCCAAATGAGAGGCGATACAAACGCGTCAATACAGGAGACAACTCGGGTGCACAAGCCTTGAGAACAATCGCTGGTATACCATCTGGTCCACTAGCTTTATTCACGTCAAGACGACACAGTGCTCTCAGAACCTCTTTGTTCCTTATGCGGACCTCGGGCATCGAAGTATCGCAGTGAGGTAGAGTCGGTGGAGTAGCACTACCAGTGTCAAGACGAGAATTATGGGCGAAGAGAGATGCAAAGAGACCCGCTTTCTCTCTCGCTGTATGAGCCAGTGTTCCATCAGGTTTAACCAGCGGAGGCAATGAGGGCCGACAGAAGTTCGCTTCGACCGACTTGGCAAGGGACCAGAATGCTCTGCTACCGGACGGCTGCGCAGAGAGCTTTGTACCAATATGGTTAATGCGGTCGAAGCGAGCCTTCCTTAGCGCCTTTTTGTAGGACTTGGCAGCATGGTTGAAGGCTCTCTTCTTTGAACTCAGATCCGGAGCTTTGTGGTCACGAGCGTCAACCCAGGCGAGAAACGCCGAATGCTTACGTTGTTCAGCTTGAACGCAATCGGCGTTGAACCATGGGTGAGCTAAGCCACCGATGGGTACGTCGCGATAGGGGATGAAATACTCCATAGCTTGACGTATCACATCGGATATAGCATCTGCACAGCTCGACGGATTTTTAGAAGAGAAGCAGACCTGCTGCCAAGGATAAGATGCAAAGAAGTGCCGCATCTCATCCCAATCTGCTGACTTGTAACGCCACATTCGCCGTTCACCGCGTGAGTCGCAGTCAGGTGGGGAGAAGGACGATACAGACTTCACCAGACAGTGATCTGAAGTTCCTAGTGGTGAGGAAACTGTTACGATACATCTGTCCGGATCGGTGGTCAGTAAAAGGTCCAGACAATTGGCAGTATGACCAACTACATCAGGCACCCTTGTCGCTTGCTTTACCAACTGGGAGAGGCCCATCGATACTGCAAAGTTTCGCGCTTCTCTCCCAGCGTGGTCGGTCCTCTGGTACGGGAAAAGCCAGTCTTTGTGAACGGCGTTAAAGTCCCCCAGAGCGACAAACTGCGCATCAGGGTGCCGATGCAGAGCCTTATCGGCGGCCTCACTGAGGTGGCTAAACAGTTGAGTCGTCTCCTGGTTACCGCTGTGCGATCGGTAGACACAAGTATAGACAATTTTGTCCACACCGGTGTCCACCAACAACCACAACGTTGAGAAATTAGGGTCCTCAAGGTGACGGAGACGCTGACAACAGATGTCATTGCGGACGTACACACAGACCCCGGCACGCTGCAGGAAATGGTGCTCCAATGAGTATCCCGGGTAGTCGAGATACGCCGCATCTGACGGACATCTGATCTGCGTCTCCGTCAGGAAAAGTAAGTGGGGCTTGTCAGTCTCAAGGTGATGGTGGACCGCATTGACATTGGAGTGCAGTCCTCGAATGTTAGAGAGGTGCACTTGGAATAAGAGGACGTGCATCCGCTGTACACACTTACTTTTCTTTTTACCTTTCATTTTATTTTTTATTATTTTGAGTGAATAGGGTAGGTGGAAGATGGCAGTTGAGCGAGGTGATGCGATGTAAATCCAACAACGCGACCAGAGTTGCTGCGCCAATGGAGGTCCGATCTGGAGACTGCGGGGACGCCCGAACCCCCCCAGGGATCGCCATCGGGTCCTCTCGCCCGGTCGCCAACCGGCACGATGGGGCCACCCTGGGATTTTTCGCAGTTGGCGGGGCAGCCTTTTGTGCGTGGCTGGCACACTACTTGGGCCCCCAACTATCTGCGGTCGGCCAGCGGATAACCGTGCTTCGGATCCCGCTACCCTCCGCGATCAAACGTCCGACACAACAACAACTGTCGCATCATACCCGGTACGGTACACATCGCAACACAACTGCTCAGACCCATCTTCCACCATATGGCTTCACCAGACATCACGCCGAAACACGACAAGTCGCTTGGCGGCATGGCTTTGTCTGGTGGGTGGTAACTCCTAAGCCGGCAGCCGATACTATGGCCTACCACCGTATTTTACTGCTCGTTTGGCACTACCCAGGGGACACGTGTAGGGTAACAAGTAGATCCTACGGACGCGAGCAGTTCATCCCCCAACCCACCAAGGTGCGAAGAGTTGCATCAACTTTATACAGCTCCAGCACCCTCATGAGCCATGTATGCGGAACTGAGTCATAGGCCTTCTTATAATCTATCCAACATGTCGACAGATCTCTTCGAGAACGACGAAACTGTTGGCTAATGGCAACATCAATGAGGAGCAGCTCCTTAGTACCACGGGACCCGTTCCTACATCCATTCTGAGAAGCAGACATGATGGAGTTTGTCTCAATATGACTATTAATTTTGGCTCTCAGAATAGATGTAAGAACTTTATAGACCGTCGGCAAGCACGTGATTGGTCTATAATTTTTAGGCTCCGCAGTACTACCCGATTTATGGAGCAGGTGGGTTATTCCTGTCGTAAGGAACTGGGGCAGCGACCCTGACTCTAAGGCAGATTGGAATTGGGATGCCAAGCGAGCATGCGATCTTTGAAACCATTTAAGCCAGAAGTTGTGCAGCCCGTCCGGTCCTGGAGACTTCCAGTTAGGCAACGGACGGACTGCACGAGCAACGTCCTGGGGGCTGATGGTAATTGGCTCCATTTCTGGTATAAGATCGCACGTTCGCTCGATCTCCCGAGTCCAATCACCCTCGGTATGACTGACAGGCACCGACCAGATGCTGCGCCAAAATGAACACATGGCATCATCATCCGGTAGGCGCGTATCAATCACACCTTGGTCCGGTCGCTCCCAAGCCCTATAAACCCACCTTTCGTTTCTTTGGAACGTGCGATTCTGGGTGTACCGCTCCACTCGCCGCTTGTACCGTCGAATACGGTTTGCCCATGCATAGACCTTCTGCTTCAGGAAGTCGATACGCTCTGTGATATGGGGTAGATAATCTCGAGGACTAATATTTGTCCCCGAGAACGCCCGCCTCACAAAGCGCATCACCCTAGGGCGAGTGTTGCCCTCCCTGAAGCAGATAAGCTTGCCGATGAGTGCTCTGGCCTCTCCAATACGGCGCTCGATCCTGCACTGCCAAGCTGGTACAGCTGGTCGTGTAACTCGGTCACTGTTAGGAAACTTGACTCGAGCTACACGACATGCCGCTACAGCAGCACAATACAAGATCGAGTGGGTATCAGTAAGGTCTTCGCTGCTATCAAAACAATTTGATAGCTGCGAATCCAGAGCACACACCAGCGCCCTATTTTTCTTATGCATGGGCAAACGAGGTAATCGAGGTCTAAGCTCAGCCGGTGTGAAGCGGTACTCTCGGAATGCATCCTCCAAAGCGCTCCTCAAACGTACATTGCACTGGTTACTCACGGATATAGCCCCGTCATCATCATCCTCTCCAACGTGGTCGGGTCGCAGTGAAACATTGGATTGCAGTTGCACCGCAGCCTGTGGCGAAGCAGGTGAGACACGGCTACTCCGTGATTCGAGGCGAAGTCTATCAAGTACGGCATCATCCAGCATACGGTTACGCTGGATGACCCGCACCTGATCCGATAGTCGTTGGGCCGAAACGTTGACAGCTGGCTCAAGCACCTGAAACAGAGAGAGCATCCGACCACGGTACGCAGTCAGGTTACTTCCCCCCTCTGTAGCCCCAAAGTATGAGCGCATGACATTTTCGTTAATGGATTGTGTCCATCGCATGCGCTGCACACTTCCACCGGCAGCGAGGACCCTATCAGAGGCCGGTGGGCCTCGAGGTCCCAAACTGGCCGGAGGTCGGCCTCTTCCTCGCCGACGCGCAGGTGGTGGTGTCGTCGGCGGCGAGAAGTATTCGTCGCTCGAGCTCGACGCAACTGCAGCGACCGGAATCTCTGGACTCACGGTTGGCGCTGGTCCCGGCGGCTGCGAGGCGGAGCTGAGCGACGAACCCGAAGATGTTGGGTGTGTGTTGGCTTTCTTTGCCCGGCTTCTAGTCAGCATATCAGTTTGTCATATTTCATGGTTTGGTATAGTCATTTTCGGATGTTATTGTTGCATTATGAATTGTAATTATGATTGATACGTATTTTTCGTTGTTTTATCTAGTCTTATTTGCACTATTGTTATCATGATTTAATATTTTAAATAAAATTGAAAAAATATCGGAAAAAATATGACTGACAGCTTGACAGGCGTGCCACAGATTATTATTATTATTATTATTATTATTATTAGAAGCACTTTCATTTGGTAAACTCCTTGCCCGCAAATCCCCCATGTTAAGAAACAGCGCGTCCCTTCAGACAAATCATGAGAGAAGGTTCAGGACAAGTTTTTACGTATAACCTAATGGTTATAAGTAAAAACTTATCCTGTCAACCAGTAGTAGCCAGCCTTTCGGTATTTTACAGAATGCATTTTGGAGAGTGTGCGCAGGAATTGCACGACTTGTATCCGCCATCACCTTTCTACCATCGGACAACCGGACGAACGGCGAATGTCCACCCTTACATTGTTGACACCTCTACGGTTCAGACTAAACGTTTCGCCTCGTCGTTTATGCTGCGTACATCAAAGGACAGGAACAATTTGCCTGCTGTAGTCTTCCCGTCCGGTTTTAATTTAGGTGTCTTCAAAGCTAGAGTGAATAGGATCTTAATAAACTAGTGCATTTCACTATCAACGATTGCATCACTGTTTACCGTCAGATGGGATCGCAATCAAGCACCCGTTTATATTATTTAAAAAAAAAGTCTGCTCTTCAAAAACAACCCGCACAGGTCCTGGGTAGTAAATTACGGCTCATTCTCTCTCCTGGATAGGGGACCTGAGCTTGCATTGAGCAGTATGCAGAGGCATTATAAGGCTGCTAATACTTATGAATCCGAATGGTTATGAATGCGTATCGAAGCCATAGTAGGCTTTGATACTCATTCATGCCCTTACACCACAGATATATGTCAAACAGTAGAGATATGGTAAGGGGGCGTGGTTCGAGGCTTGGTGCGAACGCATCAAGCCGGATATGTGCTTATATGTGCTTGCAAACAAGTATAACAATAGAATCCTTGCAAATTTAATCATGATTCTAAATGATGACAATTTTTTTCAAAAACTTTTAAGGGATTAAAAAACACGTATTTCCTGGAACAAGTTTTGTAAAATATTCGAATCACGGAATTACTGAATGCTAACAGAGTTTTCAGGCGTTATCTCTCTTTTTTCGCGTTGCCTTTTCGTCAAACATCGCGTTGGATTGTGTTATATGAAGCAACAAGCTTTTAAACCATGGTCGATGTTGACGATAGGCGAGTGAAAAAGGACCCTCTTAAAACATATCTTTACTGTTTGACTTATCTGTGACGTACACGCACCTTAATAAATAATAATAAAAAACAATATTTATTTCCTAAAACATACAGATTGTCAATTTTTTAACTTCGGGGTATAGGAAAAATTACATACTTAAAACATTTAAATGTTGCAGAAATCTGTACACAATAAATGAAACTCTGTCCCTTGAAGAATGTTGTTGCAGTGTTTCGCAACAACATTTTAAAAGATACGTCTATGAGTGGACTGAACTAAAGTTGTACGTATTCACTTCCTATAGTTTATTTTAATTTTAATCTTTATAATACAGCTATAGTTATTGACTATGCTTTATGGCTTTGAAATGAAAAAATCCAAGTTTCATTTCGTTGTAATGTTGTGAAAATAAAAGACATGTTTTATTATCGTAATTTTTTTATACAAGTGTTGATATCAATATATTTTACCAATAGATAAGTATAATTTGTACGTCAATTAGGTATACAATTAGAATGTTATCGTTTACGATAAGACAAGTATTAATTTGTTAATTCGGAAAGATAAAATGATAAGTAAGCAGATCTCAATATTCCTAGAATTTTCTGTAGGTACAAAAGATGCAACACTATGGTACGGGTGTGGTTTTATAGGTAACAGTTATTCACAAATAGATTTGAATTTTGTAGTAGTTTGTTGGCACGACAAAATACACATCATACTTTTCTTGAAGATTATGTAACCTTACTGGTTATTACAGTTTTCAGTCGTTTGAGGTCGAAACGCTTGGGTCATGGGGTACGAGAGCACGTCATCTTTTAAAAGATATTTGTAGACTAGGGGGCTGGCTCGTTCTCTGCCCAAATAATTATCATTGTCATTCAACGTAGTAATGCTGCCAGTCTTTTCGGCACGTTTCCGCCCAAGTGTTAATGTTTTTGCATATACATTATGTATGAAGTTAGGTTATAAATACTTGTAGTTAGTTAATATTTGTGCATTTGTCATTTACAAATAAAATAAGTGCTTGAAACTTTATTCTTTTCCCGGTTGGCTTCTAGCGTTGAAGGGTTGGACTCCATACTCTGAATAATGTGGGGGCGGTGGGTGATGAGGGTGATGATGCGGCGGTGGTGGGTAATGCGGGTGATGATGCGGTGGTGGTGGGTGATGCGGGTGATGATGCGGCGGGGGTGGGTGATGTGGGTAGTGTTGTGGCGGAGGCTGCGGCGGGTAATATTGGTTAATCTCCCGATTATTGTGATAGCAGGTTGGAGTGCAGAAAGTCCCGCATTGTGGCCCGCACGGAAGAGCGTGTGGAGGAGGCATAACTGGAAGAAAACAGATGGTCAATTTTAATATTATGTAGTGTTTACTGGGTGCGGTCAAGGGGTAATATAGTTTCATTTGGGTGTCTAAACTGGGAGTCAAGTCGGTGCAGTACCTACTTGTACACTCACTATGTTTGTTGTCCGAAAAGTATCATGTGGCGATTGTTCGATGATAATTTCCGATAAGTTAAAACACACATATGACGCACATCACAAAAATTTGGGGTAATGAACGCACCTTTAAAGCAAATATAATGAAGTTTCAACTAAATCGTGCAATTTAGCTTCACTTTTTTCACTGACCGACATTTTGACAATTCAAAAGTGCCTATAAATGGTTTACTTGAAACAAATATTTTTAATTGATTGATCAATGGGTCGTCTATTTATTGATTGTCGTTCCGTAACTTAATGCTGGCGTGAAATTCGGTCTAAGCAACAGTGTCGTATTTTTTTTAAATATTGTTTGGACTTAATTAAATTAACAAGATCATTTAAAAGTATGGACCACTTGCACTTACAATACAACTTTTATTTTTTCAATCGAACTTTAGTTTTCTTTACCCATTGTCCTTGAAGAAAACAAAACAAAAAAATAACAAAAACGTATCCTTACCTTGTACTGTTAGGCCCCTTAATTCACAAATAAATTATATATTAAAAAAAAAAACGTGTTTACCGCAGGTGAAATCTACAGTGAATGATTAGGGCAACATCGCTCTACCTATTTATTGTTTTTAAACTGCGCAGGTTCTTATCAGTCGGACTGATAAAGCGATATCGACAACGTGACGATGGTGACTAATAAGTTAATAAGGGACTCTTTCCTGATGAAAACTGTACTTGTACACACATATACGGGTATTATTTTTAGTGATATCATTTCATTGTCAGTCATCTATATCTATATTTAAGTATATATAAAAGAAAGTCGTGTTAGTTACACTATTTATAACTCAAGAACGGCTGAACCGATTTGGCTGAAAGTTGGTGGGGAGGTAGCTTAGAACCAGGAGACGGACATAGGATACTTTTTTTTTTTTTGATTAGGGTAGAGTAGGGTAGAGTAGGGTAGAGTAGGGTAGAGTAGGGTAGAGTAGGGTAGAGTAGGGTAGAGTAGAGTAGGGTAGAGTAGAGTAGGGTAGAGTAGAGTAGGGTAGAGTAGGGTAGAGTAGGGTAGAGTAGAGTAGGGTAGAGTAGAGTAGGGTAGAGTAGGGTAGAGTAAGGTAGAGTTGGGTAGAGTAGGATATAGTAGTCAGTTGACGGGAGCGAAGCCGCGGGCAAAAGCTAGTATATATATATAATATATGTCGGTGAATTCAATAGTACGGAAGCTTGAGAAAGAATGAACGAGCTCGCGTCGTGGCTTTCGCTACGTCCCCGTCAGGGGGCGTGGCAAGCGGTGTCAGGGCTTCGCCCTCTGACCGCAGAGTCCAGCCGGGGCCCGTAACAACGGACCCGTCATCATGGTGCCTAACTAGGCTCGGCGGTTGTAGAGCAGATGGCTCTATGTGTTTATGCTTGTATGTGTGTACTGTAGGCACGTCACGACGCTGCTGCACACAGCGCCGACTCTTCACGACATACCGGCGGTCAGTCCCCGCCAGGTGAGACCCCTAGGGGAAGCCCGGCGGGAGACGACCTGCGACGAGTATGCCGACTTGTTACGGACCTACAGTAGGATATGTGACCCCCGTCTAACCCGCTTCCAGAGCGAGCCGGTTACGGTTCAGACCGCAGGGACGTTTTATGTATGTGTGTGAGCGGCATTGTATTGTGTTACATCGCTCAGTGCACGTGCACCGAATAGTTAGCTTGCGCTATCTATTCGGTGCGTGAGTCTAGCGCGTGTGTAGTGGCGAATGTATGGTCGACTCGCGTCGTGCCTATATTAACTTAGCACACGACGTTTGTCGGGGTGCGAGTGAAATGTAGAGTCATGTTGTTTGAGTAGGCCGCGTGTAGACTGGTGCGGCCTACTCAGGCGTCAGTCCGGGGGGGGGGGACTCGCTGCCCGCAATCAGGTCGCGGGGGAGTCGTCTCGCGTCAGGGGGGTACGTATGCCAGGGCGCCAGGTGCTTGACGTGAGGCCAAGCTGAGGCGTCGGCACGCGCGAACATCCCCTTCGCGAGGCGGCGCACAAACTCATCCAGGCTCTCAATCCCGAGGTCGCGTTCAATGATGTCGTTCCTCACATAGCGAGGAGCGTCGACGACTCTACGCAACGCAAGATGTTGTTGCGCGCGGAGTCTTTCTCGGCTCGACTCACTAGTGAGAGCGAACCATGCTGGAGCGGCGTACGTCAACACTGGGCGAATATACGCCTTGTATATGCCCAGTTTGACGCGCGCCGGGAGGCGGGACGAGAGCACTGGTTTGAGCCGGTGGCGGACGACTCTACCCTGCGCGACGACATTGCTTGCATGCGGTCCCATGGTGAGCCGCCGGTCGATGGTCACACCCAGGTACTTGGCCCGGGGCGTCCAATCGACTTCGGCTCCGCTGAGTTTCAGACGTGGTGGGAGGGGCGATGATCCTGTGATCAGCGCCTGCGTTTTACCCACGTTAACCGACAGTCGCCATTTGGCGAGCCATTCTGGGATCAGATCGAGCGCGCGCTGCATCCTCACCGCCGCGTACTTCGCGTTCATAGAGGTGGTAATGTACGCGGCGTCGTCGGCATACAGCGCGAGCGTGGCGTCTTCCGTGGTAGGGATGTCGTCGGTGTAACGTGAGTAGCACGCCGGCGAAACGCAGCTGCCCTGCGGTACGCCCGCTCGGATGGGTCTGGGGGCGGAGAGCGCCCCGTCGACCACCACTCTGAAACACCTGTTAGACAGGAAAGCTTGGACCACTTTAACGATTCTACGGGGCGTGGGTGAGGTGGCGAGTTTGTAAACTAGCCCCTCATGCCACACACGATCGAAAGCTTTTTCCATGTCGAGGAATACTGCCACTCCGTACTCCTTCTTATTCATCGCCGATGACAGGAGGTGCAGTACCCTCGACAACTGGAGCGTCGTGCTGTGCTCCGCCCGAAACCCGAATTGTTCCGGCCGCGGGGAGATGTGCGGGGTGAGGTGTCGCAGCAGGAGTTGCTCGAACACCTTAGAGATAGAGGGCAGTAATGTGATTGGCCGATAGCTTTCCGGCTTCAGTGGGTTCTTCCCCGCCTTGGGCAGCATTATGACGCGCCCTTCCTTCCAGGATGTTGGGAAGACCCCCGTGCGCAGTATCCCCGTGAACAGGCGCGCCAGGGCCGCAACAGTACGGTACGGCAGGTGGCGCAGCGCTGTGTTGGTGATACCGTCAGCACCGGGGGCCTTACGAGGTTTTGTGCGTAGTATGGCGCGTCTAACTGCGCCAGGCGAGAAGAATATGGGGTCTTCATCGGGGGCTATCGGCGACGCGAAGTAGTCTCTAAGGTGTTGCTCGACTGCTGCGACATGGTCGTGTTCAGTAGTCGGGTTCGGCCTAAACTGACGCTCCAGGTGCTCTGCAAAGATTTCCGATCGGTCCTCAGCTACGTACTTGAGGGCCCCGTCGGCTGCTTGCAAGGGGCGCACCGGAGCTGGGGTATTTGTGAGCTGGCGGCACAGTCTGTGTGTCGCCTGCCAGTCACACGTTGCGGCGTCGATTTGTTTCTCCCAGCTCTCGGCGGCCAGGGCCTCCAACTCGGCCTTTAGCTTGGCCGCAAGACGGTTAAGCTGCAGTTTGATTGTAGGGCAGCGCAGTCGCTGCCACTGCTTGCGCAGGCGCCTCTTCTGGGCGACCAAGCGCTGGATTCTGGGCGGTAGGGGCGGCTGTAGCCCTCTCCCCTGCGGCTGCGACTCTACCGTCGCCTCGTCTAAGGCGCGTTGTACGCAAGCAGTGACGTCGTTCGCTAGGGCGTCGACGTCCGCGGCGGTATCAATGGGCCGAGTTGGTGTAGTGGTCGCAAGCTTTTCAGCGTATGATGTCCAGTCCGTTAAACGACGTGGCGCAGGTGGCTTCATTCGGGTCGGCATCCCCGATAGGACGACGAGTACAGGATGGTGATCGGACTGTAACTCGTCGTCGATGACCTGTTGCGTGATCTGGCAGTGCAGCCCTGTATGGACCACAATGTCCAGCACGTCGGGCATGTGCAGCGGGTTATCCGGGTAGTGGGTTGGCGTCTCAGGGCCGGACACTGTGTATCCGTGGGCCTCCGCATCGTCGAAGAGCCGTCTCCCCTCGTTGTTCGTTTGTAGGGCATTCCATGCCGGGTGCTTGCAATTCATGTCGCCGGCGAGGATCGCTGGCGAGTTGGCGTCGGAAAGTGTGGCCCTCAGCTCGCTCAGGTCTAGTCGAGTTGAGGGCGGCTTGTAGCAAGCGTACAGGCGTATGTCCTCGCCAGCCACATGTAGCTGAACGCCCAGCACGTAGAGCGTGTTGAGCGATGGCGAGGGGACTTCCTGGTGGACGACTCTCCTTTTTACTAGCACCGCCAGACCACGGTATCTTGTATTGTTAGCCGACCTTTCATCCTTCCTGTAAACGAGGAAACCTGGGAACCTAGCCCTATCTTCAGGTCCCAGGTGCGTCTCGCTTATCAGCGCCACGTCGATATTTTGGTCCCTCAGGAGATGGCGGAGTGGGGCGACCTTGTCCCGTAGGCCGCGGGCATTCCAATGGAGCACCCTTAACGGTCTAGCCATGGCACAAGGTGAGTAGCTTGGCCAGACCGTCAAGGATGACCTGCTCCGGGCTCTGCCCCTGCCTGATGGCCTTGATTAGGTCCATTAGTAGTTGTATGGCGCAGGTCGTGATCTCAGAGTTGGGGGCCCCCTGTGGGGCGCTGTTTGCGTTGGTGGTGGTGTTGAGGGTGTTTTTTGGAGTGCGCTTTGTTCGCGCAATTCCGGCGTCTGCAGACGCGTCTCTCTTCCCCTTCACGACCTGCTTCCCCCTCGGGGGAGGGGCAGATTTGGGGACCTCTTTCTCCTGGTGGGTCACTGGGGGCTTGGGTTTATCTCCCTTTCCCCCCCGCTTCCTCTTCCTCCGCCGGGAGGAGGTGGCCTCCCCGCGCACAGTGGGCCCGTTAGCTGCCGCCATCAGCGACGCGCCCTGGTCGCGTTCGTGCTCTTGCACCTGCTGTTCCGGGTTTGGTTGTTGGCGGCGCGTCGATGTCGACGTGATGGCGACCGTTCCCGCACGCCTGTTCCGTATCTCTCTTTGGAATACGGGGCACTTGATGTGGCACGCCGGATGCGAGCCACCGCAATTGGCACAGGTGGCTGGCTCCTCTCGCGGTCGTGGTCAATCTCTGGCTGTGTGCCCCTCTCCGCATCGAACACAGGCGAGCGGGCGGTGGCACTGGTGCGACGAGTGCCGGAACTTTTGGCACCGGTGGCACTGTGCGGGCCCACGCTTTCCACGCCATGCCTCAATCTTGACACCCCGCATGTTCATAAACACGCTGGTGTCATAGATACGACGCACATCCTCCGTGCGTCGCAGCACGACGTGAAATACGCAGCCGGGTTTTCCCTGGTGTCCACGGATGTGGCGTACGTACTCCGAATGAACGAGCTAAGTGAAAAGTGACATATTTATGTCACTTTGACAGAATCCGCGCTGACGTTTGCACGAACCGAGCATATAAAAGTGCCGACCGTAGAGGTCCGTGGCTCTTTTCTCTGTCGGCAGCCGTGCGTACAACGTCTAGTCTCGGGGACTGTCTCATTGCTCGTTGTGTGAAGTGAATACCTAAAGCTTGCATCATAATAAATCAGTTGTGTGATCTGGAATAGTTTGTTTATTGCTCGATACTCAGCCATCGCCCACAAAACAGAGTACCTGGACAGAGCTTCAATGATGATCGGCATCCTGCGCCGACATTATATATATGTGTACGTGTACGGCAATACAGATTGCAGAAAACTTTCTCGCGGACGAAGTCGCTGGCAAAGTGCTAGTCCTTAAAATCAAAGTCAAAACTTTATTGCTGAACACAAATAAATGAAAACATTTTCAATACACGAAAACCCGCTCTTATCCCACCGCTTTTAGGCACGCAATAAACTGTTTTCGACACTAGTGCAGAAAAGTGCACATGCTCTCCCCCGCCACAATTTTATCACATTTATCGTATCAGGCTGGGCTCGCATTGACCCCCACGAGTCGCTGGTCAATCCCCGTTTATTGATTTCTTCGTAAGTGTGTTGAAAAAAGTCGTTTGATACACGTGCAAATTTGTCACTGCAGCCCTCGGCTCCATAACACACTCGCCTACGGCTCGTGCGAATTCCGCCTCGGTTGCAATAACAACTTTCGCTTTCCAACAGGTGAGTTAGCGGTCAAGCGCGAACCTATCAAGAATAAAAAAAAAAACAAACTTTCTGCACTTTTATCAAAATGTACTGTTCTAGGTCTTGTGTGTTGGATGTTGTCTTATAAAAAGAGTTATATAGAATTACGTACCTAGTGATATTATATAGGGTGTCCCAAAATTAACGCAGGATTTGGATTAAATAGAAAGCACCGTTTTTAGTCTTTAGATTGTGATTTTTTTATTGAATCATAAACTAAAGGTGTCCCAAAATTAACACAAGATTTGAATTTGCCGCCATTTGTACAGTAAAGTGTTGGCAACCCCCCAAAAAACTTCTATTTAATTCAAATCTTGCCTTAATTTTGGGACAACCTATATAACCCAGTCGCTGACTGATTGCCTGTTGAGGCCTTCTTTTACATGGGTAATCAAAATTAAATGACTTCATCCACTCTGGGTGGCACAAGGAGTGCCAGAGTTTTACTGACTAAAACCCACCTGTGCTTCTTCAATTGCCCTTTGTGGTTCAGTAGGACCTAGGTAACTCTTTTGACCAATTCTGCAGCACAATCAGGCATCTGTCTCGGATACAACGGGACAAAAAGCCCGAGTGTCACCATTGTGCGGATAGCCCAACAAGCATAAAGGTGGTTTTAATATCGTGCGGATTTCATCACGCATGCGGGATTGCTCGGCACGTGTAGCCCCCGCCAATGTCCTTTTCATACAAGTACATATTGTAATGCGTAAACGCACGCGGGGTGCAAGGCATGATATCGGGCGGCAGCCTCGCATGCGGAGCAATTCCGCATGCGTGATGGATTCCGCACGATATTCAAACACCCTTATAGCCAAACAAGCGTAACAAGATAAAGACTGCGATTTTTTTAAATAATTCTTGATAGGCCGTCATCGTGACTGGTACAGTTAACGTGGACCTCCCAATGACCGTTTATTGTCAGATTGATTGGTTTTCTGCGATATTGGTTTATTGGAAGGCTTAGGCACTCTATACAGAAGACAATGCCGTCATCACCAAGCTAGTCGCAGACAATATTGTCAATCTACCAGATTATGTCAGCTATAATCCTGCTGTCCAATCAGCGACACCTATTCGAAGGGGTCTATTGTGTCGCTGTGTAGGTACTACACAACACGTTTTAGTTGTGTTCACGACTATTGTACGTCGTGTGTTCGTATGTCGTTGTGTTCATGTCTACGCACGTGTCTGATATGTACACTGTATTTTGACCTGTAAAGTCTTAGAATTCATTAGATATGTTACCAGCAATCCGTATCCGTATAGTCCGACGCTCTATAGAATGCCTAAACAGTTCAGGCAATGTATGAAATATTATTTATTCTATATTTTGCTTAGTCATTCTATACAATGCCTACTGTTTAGGCAGCAATGTGTTAACGACAATAAATATATTTTGGAGTGTGCATTTTTAACTGCAAGAATTGTTCTACGCCGACATAGTGTTGCGACATAGTGTTGCGAAATAGTGTTACGCTGACTCCAAGTAACATTGGACTAGGGCACACTAGGGCAGAAAGATAATGATCATGTTATTACAACTCCATTCCTTATTGATAAATGAATCTTTTACTCATTTAGCAACACCTTTATCAGTAAGAAACATTTAGCTTAAAAATGTTTTTAAGAAAAAGATTTTAGGGGGCCAGAAAACATGGTCGAAACTGAAAAAAAAAACCTTGCGAACTTTTGCTGCGATACTTTTAATAGTGAGTGAAAGTCACAGAAGATGAGATTTATTTGCTTTTAATCCACTTTAAAGAAGAACGTTTTAAATACTTATTTTTATCTTTGAAACACGTTTTTTTTTTATCAAGAACATTTATTTCGATTTATTTATTTATTTTACTATTTATGTAGACACAAAAACCAGAAAAAGATAATACATAATAGACATTAGTACAATGGTACTGCTTATTTCCAAAGAAATTTCTTCCAGCGGACCTGTGAAATCAAAAGAATCCGCACATTTATCATCAACATCATTTATTAATAAGTACCTAATGAATGAATCCGCACGAATCCGGTGCAGAAACCTCCCGAACTTACCATGACCGGTGAGGACCTGAGTCATGCGGAAGGTGAGGACGCCGTGACGTCTTTCCAGCCACTCCTCAAAGAGGAGACTTATCGCCATAAGTATGGCGTGCCTAATCTACCTTCGACTGAAATTTACAAGTACTTGGGTATGGCAAAAGCTTTAGTTATCAATATCACTGACATGGAAGCAATCGTTGAAGGAGAAACCTGATAAAAAGTAGCACAAATCTTTCCTTGGGTTCAAGCTTACTCCGTACCAAATTTTATCATCAAAATCGGTTTCATCAACAGACATACAGAGATACATCCACATTTATGATATTAGTGTGGATTATAAGACGAAACTCAATCGGTATATAACCCATATTTTATTAGCTTATAGTGTAGTAAGTCCTCCTTCCTTTTGGACCTCTGTGGCGTGTTGTCACTTATCATAAAACCTGTCAAGAAGACAGCTGTCACAACTTGACTTTTGTTGTTTGTTTTTTTCGGATGATAAAACAAATAGATAAAACTTTTCAATGCAGCTGACCCACTCCGACCATGCCTTTCAATGTGTCTGTAAACAAAGAATTAAAATAATGAAACCCACAAAAATACTCGTACCTACTACATATATACTCGAATATCGATGAGACACGATAAAACAACAATATACCAAGATAACAGCGTCTGGTACTTGTAAACGGTACTTACTCGTAAATACCTATATGAAAGATTACGGTGAGTCTTAATTATTAGTTCAAGCGCTGAAAAAGTACCGACAAGTTGTCTTAATACAGTTTGAAAGAAAATTTATTAAAAGTGAGTTTTTCTTACATTTTTGTGATTTTTCGTAATGAGTTTCTGTTCATAAATATTATTATAAATCAAGCTAACATATGGACTGGTCAGCAACTCGCTTTTTGAATGGGTAACTCAAGTAAGTGCCTCAAAACTGAGCCTTAGTATTTATAATAGAGTCCAGGGTGATTTGGGCACGTCACTATCGCGGCGGTAAGTTGAGGAGTGGCTACAGTCCCCCTTAGCCAAGTTACGACCGTTTCGTTTGCGTCGAACGCCTCGAGTATGCCATGCCTCCGAATCCTTTGTTCTGACTACGTGACTGAGTGTTGAGATGACGTCGGAACAAATCAATCGGAGGTGTGCCCTACTCGAGGCGTTCGACGTAAACGAACCGGTCGTAACTTGGCTAGGGGGGCAGAGGTGCCACAGCGAGAGTGACCTCACTTCCCGTCTGACGTATGATCAAAGAAAAGGGCTGTGAGATGGTTTGATACATTTCCAGCGGTCCTGGATCGCAAAGGGCAACTGAAGGACAACGCTGCGATTTAGTCAGTAAAAGTGTTGACACTCCCTCTAGCTCTACCCAGAGCTGGAGGAGTTATTTGATGATTTTACACATTTTTTTTTATTATTCCACAACTATCACACAACACCGTCTAGTCTCAAGCTAAGCAGAGCTTGTGTTATGAGTACTAGACAACTGATAAACATACCTATATCATTTCTAAATACATACATATTATACATAAAGTACACCCAGACAGAACAAATGATAATGCTCATCACACAAATCGAACCCACGACCTCTGGCATAGCAGTCAGGGCCACTAACCATTATACCAATAGGCCAGTCAAAAATGTATTTGTTCCTGTTGCTGTATTGTTGTGCGTCGTACCGAAAACTTACGAGTAGTTATTGTCTCCGTGAGGTCGTTAAAGGACGATAAAGTATGACAGCATAACAGCAGCAGCAGCAGTTGGGTAACAGCACATTTTAGTGCGCATTTATATCTCATACATGTGTTGTTAGTGTTCTAGAAGTATTATAGTGGTCAGTTAATAATAAATCTGATAAATAAAGAAAGAAAGAAAACATTTATTTGAGACTCGCACAGGACAAAACAACAATAAAATAAAAAGTAACTACTCAATCTATAAATACTTATAATTATATAAATATAATAAATCTGCCCCCGACTATATGGCCCCGACTTACGGAGTTGTACGAGTAGGTCGCGGGTTTAAACCCAGCCAGGCGCATTACTTTGTGTAATTTATTTCATCACCACTGCTCTCAAAACGGTGAAGGAAAACATCGTGAGGAAACCGGCATGTTCTAGAACCAAAAGTTCGAAGACATGTGACATGCACCAACCTGCACTGGGCCCGCGTGGTGGATTACGGCCCATTCCCTCTCCTAGAGAGGAGGCCTGAGTCCCAACAGTGGGAACATTATAAGGTCGACTATACAAATAAATCTGCCTCGTTAGTTTCTTAGTGGCAAGCTGCGAGAGGTCCTGGGTTCGATTTCCAAGTATCAAAAAGTGCTACTTGCTTTTTTGATTAGGAATTTCTCTGTAGCAGGCTGAAGTTTGGAAGATGGTGGTGTGACATTTTAGTGTTATACAACTAGCTTCTGCCAGCGGCTTCGCCTGCGTGACAGGTTTCTTCATACAAACTTTAGACCCCCGTTTCATCCCCTTAGGGGCTGAATTTCAAAAAATCCTTTCTTAGTGCTCGCCTACGTCATAAAAGGAAGCCTTGTGCAAAATTTCACGCTCCTAGTCCCAGTAGTTTTGGCTGTGCGTTGATATGTCAGTCAGTCAGTTTCTCCTTTTATCTAAATTACTCCATTTCATAATTGACTGGCCTGTTGGTCTAGTGGTTAGTGGCCCTGACTGCTATGTCCAAGACAAATGTTTGTGTGATGAGTACGATCATTTGTTCTGTATCTGGGTGTAATTTATCTATAATATGTATGTATTTAGAAATATATAAGTATGTTTATCAGTTGTCTAGTACTCATAACACAAGCTCTGCTTAGCTTGAGACTAGACGGCGTTGTGTGATAGTTGTGGAATATTATTAATTTTTAATAACTTACTTTTATGCCACTTAAGCCTATACTCGTAGGTAATGTTTTTTCATCATCTTATATTTTCTATCTTCACCTTAAGATTTATGTATATAACTGCAGCACTACATTGGCCCCAATTATACTATAGGTAATACTCACAATATCCACGTACCTCGGAAAGCACATCATGCCGTTGGTCCTACGCTTGATAGTGGTGTTCTGGTAGTGGTGGTTTGCCATCCTGCATGACATTAAAGGAACAGAGTGCACTATAATATTTCCCGCGTACTTGGCTAATCTCCGTTGAGACAGGCCTGGCGCACTTCTAACTATAGGTATAGAAATATGCCTACGCCCGCGGCCTCTCTTGCGAGGCTAAATTCGGTAGAGTGTCACACGCGTGTTCGATTTTCCGCTTGACCCGCGCTAATAAAAATTATTTTCGAATTCTTTATCGAGTTTTTATTTCAAGTATTTGCGACATTTTTCACGTAAAGGAGTCAATGACCTTAAAGATCTTTCAATATAAGTAGACCTTCCAGTACTAGTGACTACCTTACTAATGAAAGGTCAACATAGACTGCAATTATATCTTACAAAATGTTAATTATTATGTATAATAACGTCTTAAACGACCTACCTTTTAAAAATTATATATGAACGCAAAGCTAACGACATACAAAACCAACAAAGTTATATGTATACACTTCATTTTAATTACCTATTTCATTTGTTTAGATACTTAACTAAATGTAAAATCTCTTGACACTTCTATGAGATGACTTATAAAAATGTTTTAAAATATGGATATAAGTAAATAGGTAGAAATCAATTAGGTACCTATCTACCATATAATTTTAGAAAATCTGATTATATTTTATGTAGTAAAACGTAAGTAAGTACCTATTTCACATTTTTCAAAAACACACAAGTCCTAACCCTATAACAAGAGCGGCCTGTTCAAAGGCGCATAATGGGCATAATAAAAGAGACTCTCGTCGCGCAGACTTACGGTGCATTTTGATTCGTTACAAGCGCCACTGGATCTGGTAGGCTAATAAAATCAAGGTCGTGTCCGTGCCGTGCAATGTATTATGAACATTAGCGCTGTTACTACTAGGTTTAAATTCGTATGTTTGCTATCAAGGAGTGCAATTTCTGTACTTGTACTATTTCTTATTCTGTGGTTGAGATTACAGTAAGGATATTAATATTGATACAAAGAAAGATTTTAACTTACTTTTAAAACGTTACGTCTAGAATTTTAACTACAGAAACTGTGTTATTAAATGATCATTGTTCTTTTTTCTGTTTTATTAAAGGCACGAGCAATAATAAATGAAGGAAATAGCAGTAAATTTTAAAGAATTAAAAATAATGGAAATTGGATTATTAATCGCAAAAGTTTCAAAAGTTTATCATAATACGATAATATATTTTTGGTACAGCTAGTTAACTTGACATATTTGTTTTCAGATATTATTATGCCACCGCCGCAACATCACGAGCCGCCGCCCCATCATCACGGGCCACCGCCCCATCATCATGGGCCACCGCACCATCATGGACCGCCCCACCACGGTCCGCCCCACCATGGACCACCGCACCATGGACCGCCTCACTTCGGACCACCTCATCACGGTCCTCCACATCACGGTCCTCCACATCACGGACCGCCTCCCTACGGACCACCCCATCACCATCACGGACCCCCACATTGTGGACCCCATGACGGCCCACACCATCATGGACCACCACCACCCACTTGGAAATAATTTTTTTAACTCATGAGTTGTGACCATCCTTATCTGTTGACTTCATTAAAACATTCTTTAAAACTAAGGTCCTTATTATGAAAATTTTCTTTTTAATTACGTAACTTAATCGCTGACTTCACAGTGAATTAAAATCCCAGGAATAAAGATAAAATGTTAATGTTGTTTTTAAATTAAACTGGGAACTGTTGCCGTGGGTAATTTAATTAAATGCCAGTAAAGATTCAACTATTAATTTTATTAGGAGGTGCCCAGATGGTGATTATACTGATGGATTGTATTGTAGGTATACCTTCTTAACTTTAAATATACTGTGATAAACTGCATATATTTTTGTTTTCTTTTTATGTATTATAAGATGATGTAATTCGCTTCGTAAGATACTTTTTTTTTGAGTTGGGAATGTCATCCAATGACTTTTCCTTACTTTTCCCTTTTGCTCTAGGGTGGAGCTACTGTTCCATTCTAGACCGCGAGAAATCATTCAGTCTTGTCAGATATTTACTGAATAAAACTACATCTGTGTCTTTCAGTTGCCCTTTGTGTTTTAGGACCACAGATTTCCTTTTCAGAAATTCCCTGTGGCCTTAGTCCATGCCTACATGGGCCCTGCTGGGCCCCTACGGTTTTAATGACATCTTTTGAGGCGCGCATGGAACACCGCGCGCCGTCGATTACTCGGGCGGTCTTTACTGGACGGGCGGATGGCGAGCTCCCCATTGCTCGTCGTTCACAAGCCCACGCCTGCGATGGCTGGGGATCGCTCTGCGACTTCCGACGCCTGGGAAACACTGAGTTAATAAATGTCTCAACGGCTGCCTTGATTTAGAACACGAGTGGAACAGAGCGTGGATAAGAACATGGAGCAATTTTGATCCCGATAGTTCGTTTGCATGAGATAATTAGTTAATAGTATTAATCTATGTACCTTTTTTGAAGTGAGAAATCAAATAATTTCACCCGCTCTGGAGCTAGCAAGAGGGAGTGTCAGACTTTTACTGACTAAAACCCAGCCGTGATCCTTCAGTTGCCCTCTGCGTTCAGTGCTACCGTGACTCCTTTAAAAACGCAACCCGGAACTACGTTCCAATATCCTAGTCTAATAAATATTTTTATAATAACCATGTGCATTTATATTCAAGTAGGTACGTTTCAAGTACGTATACAAGTAGGTACTTGGACACTGGGTAATACCAGAAAAACAAAACAATTTAAAGAGATAAGGAAGACAAGAGAAAGGAAGGCACTTCAAACTTATTGACATATGAATATTACGTAGTTGCATGTTGTTAATGCGAAGTTAAAATTATGTTAGCCACGCACCAACTACCAGGAGATTTCAACAAAACTGTAGGGGCCCAGCAGGGTCGAAGCCTAGGTACTGAGGCTATGGGTTATACGTAAGAGAACCTTGGTGTCCTGGAACAAAGACAAGAAGGAGTGGGTTTTAATCAGTAAAAGTGTGACAAGCCCTCCTGCTCCGCCCTAGAGTGAGAGAAGTCATTGGATGATTTCCCACCAAAAAAAGCCTATGTTAGAACTCTGAGATATCATCATCACCATTATCGTGCCCGAAAGATACGGTGGAGGGAACGGCACTCACGCTCCAGTCGCCGGGATTCCGATCCCGATTTGCAGCCACCGTAGGCGCGGGCTTGCGGACGGCGAGCAATAGGTAGCTCACCATCCGACCGTCTGGTAACCGTCCAGACCGAGCCCAAGTCGTCGACGGCGCGTAGTATTCCACGCGTGCCTCAAGGAAATGTCATGAAACCGTAGGGGCCCAGCAGGGTCGAAGCCTACTGGCGCCATGGGTTGTGCGAAAGTGAACCCCGGGGCCCTGGAACGAAGGCAATGAAGGAACAGGATTGAGTTTTAGTCAGTAAAAGTCTGACACACTCTTGCGCTCCGCCCAAGGGCGGGAGATGTCATTAGATGATTTCCCACCTAAAAAAAAATCATCATCAGCCGAAACACGTCCACTGTTGGACATATGCCTCCCCCGATATGTACGATAGGCTCGCGCTTGACCATTATATCTCGCATTATGGTAAGCGATGACTGTGGTCGACGATGGAGCACACTTGCCTAGAAGTCTATTTACTCTTGACTTAAAGACCCCTAGGTTGTTGCTACGAGTATCAGGAAACATAGACTGCGGCAGGGATTTCCACTCTTTAGCTGTAAGCACAATGAATGTGTTTCCAAAACGTTTTGTGTATGTGGGTAGGATGGTTACTATGTACCGGTGGCGCATTGCCGTATGCCTGGTGGTCCGATGATGGACGGATGGATAGTATATTTTTAACTACGTAATAATAAGGTGAATTAAGTGAACCTGGTTATTTTAATTAGCGGTAATCGATTATTAATAGTCTGTCCTCATTTCCGTTAACATAATACATTATACATCCCACATTTATTAAATGGACAGGAATATTTAATAAGTGGTATTTTTAACCGACTTCAAAAAGGAGGAGGTTATATGTTCGGCTGAATGTATGTTTTTTATTTTTATTTTTTATGTATGTTCACCGATTTCTCGGTCAATTATAGACTGATTTTGAAAAATTTTTTTTTGATTGAAAGGTTATACTTCCAAGTTGGTCCCATAGAAATATTGTTATGATCTGACCATGAACTTCGTAGATATGAAACAGAACTCCTCATGGGATCACAGCAGAACTGTCGTAACAAGTAAAATTACTTTGTTTATACGTGTAGTCGATGACTGACTGAAAGAAGAGGGGTAATATATCGAACTGATCTGATGATGAAACCTGAAGTTAGGCACCGGAACTCTGTAATAAATTAATTTAATCTAACCGTGTTTGGTATTATTAAAATTGTCATGAGATGCACTCTGGCTATAAGGCATTTAAGTATGGCTGAGGGGTACTTTTTAGTGGTGGTACCATAACTAAAACGTGAAAAATAAAAAACTTTTTACAAAAAAAATACAACCGACTTCAATGTAAAAAACACTGAAAAGTGCAAAATAACTTTAATTTCGGAAGTCGGTGTTAAATAACGAAGAGACATAACTATTATAGAAACACCGACTTCTGAAATTAAAGTTATTTTGCACTTTTCAGTGTTTTTTACATTGAAGTCGGTTGTATTTTTTTTGTAAAAAGTTTTTTTATTTCATCAGTTCCGTTTACGCCTGCTGTACGCTGTGTGCTATATTCAGCTTTATTGAAAACCATAACAAATTGTATCAGAGGCATTTACACAGATCATCAATGAAAATGTTTGTGGGTACCAAGTATGGCTTAAAATGATTGAATAGTGATTACTTGCAGAAAAAAATTGGGTCGGTCAGTAAAAAATAAATGGTAAAGCAATAAATTAATGATAAAATATCCTTACATATTGTATTGTATACTGGTTTGTTATCCCTATAAAATAAAAAATCTCCCATCGCGCCTGCCTATTCGAGAATAGGCAGGCGCAAACTGCATGAAAACATGTTTAATATTTTTTGAGTTCATCGCGATGAACTCAAAAAATATTAAACATGTTTTCATGCAGTTTTCATCAATTGACAGAAAGATGGACCTGGAAGGATTAGGTGTAAAATACACATATTATAGTAATGAAATGCCTTGAATTTAAATGATTTATAATACCTTTGAGAAGTTGTGGCGGTTCTCTAGTCGTAAATAATTTGAGTCGTGGTCAAGATTGAATAAAAAACTGGGCAAGTGCGAGTCGGACTCGCGCGTTGAGGGTTCCGTATAAACTTACCTGTGTAAACAGTTCAATTCTCAAATGGAGTTTCGAAGATTATTCGGATCGGCAATTTTTTTTGTGACGTAACAACAATTTTACTGTTTTCTGATTTATTCCTATACCTGTGCTGTAAGACCTTGCTATAAGCCAAATTTCAGGATTCTGGGTCAACGGGAAGTGACCTATGAATTTTGATTCCCTTGAGAGTGTCGAAATATATGTTATTTGCAAAATAAACGGCCTTATCTTTTTTTTTTGGTTAACTTAAGTGTTTGATTTTTTTACTGCTTCAAGGAACCGCAGATCTGAGTATATGGTTTTAATTTAAACTCTATACCTTCACGCGTTCCCGAGATAAAGGGTCTTGACAGACAGACAGACAGACAGACGGAAAACAAAGTGATCCTATAAGGGTTCCGTTTTTTCCTTTTGAGGTATGGAACCCTAAAAACCAACCTGTTCTATGTAAATTCGTAATTAGAAGTCAGTTTTAGGTTAAATCATTATAATGGTGTTTTTAGCTTTTAATGTCAATATAATGATATTTCTCCGAAACTGTTCACGGCCGCAATGGAGGATGTCTTCAAGGTTCTGGAATGGAGTCATGGTAAACATCCATGTAGCACCCACTCCTGTCAAGATCGGAGACTCTACACTCGAAGTTATGGATGACTACGTTTACCTGGGACAGTCGGTCCAGTTAGTTAGGTCTAACTTCGAGAAAGAGGTCAATCGTCGAATCCGACTCGGCTGGACAGCCTTCGGGAAGCTGCGCGTTGTCTTCTCGTGCAATATACCACAGTGTCTCAAGACGTAAGTATACCAGTGCGTGTTGCCAGTGATGACATACCTATTTTCCAAAACGTGGTCGCTTACAATAATAAATAATAATAATACATATATTTCAACCATCAGAGGATTATAGCACACACACAATAAAATAACAACAAAGACATATACAATTACAAAGACCATATACACAAAATAATCAGACAAGTTATATATTTACAGATTCCGATTGTTCAGTAAGTGAATCATACCTACAACAATGGGCCTCATCAGAAGGCTTAAAGTCAGTCAAAGGGCAGTGGAGAGGGCTATTCTCGGAGTTTTCTTGCGTGATCCTAACAGAAATGAAGATATCTGCAGGAGAACCAAGGTTACAGACATAGTCCAAAGAATCGTCAAACTTAAGTGGTAGTGGGCAGGGTACATTGCTCGCAGAACAGATGGTCGATGGGGACGAAAGGTTCTGGTATGGCGACCACGTTCCGGAAGACGCAGCGTTGGAAGGCCTCCCACAAGTTGGTCCGAAGACCTGGTGAGGGTCGTGGGAATCTGATGGATGCGAGACGCACAGGACCGGTCATTATGGCGACACTTGGGGGCGGCTAATGTCCAACAGTGGAGGTATTTCGGCTGAAATAATGATGATGAAACATAATATTTAGTAAGAAATTATTAAGAGAAATGACTCTCGAATTCTTTTTCATGCGCTTTTTGTAGAGTCTGCGCGGCGACTAGCCATGTAACTCACACTGTATTATGTCAATCATAATACATTGTGAGTCTAAAAGCAGTAGGAGCGAGTTTTTGAGTGAATTGAAAAATATGTTTATTGCTATAAACACAAAATAATAATTAAATACATTAAAATGTATAATATATGAAAAATAATGTAGGTACCTGTTTTTTTGTTCAATTTTCTGCAAGATTTCGCTTCTGAACTAAAATTTACCCACAGTTTCTTTAGGAGAGGGTTTTCCTAAAGAAACTGTGGGCAAATTTTAATTAATAACATAAGCAAAACTGGTAAAAAAGGCCAAGTTAAAAAAATACATAAAACTGATATAAGTAAAGTTCTTAGAAAAGAAACCGCAAATGTTTGAGTGAGTTAACTAAGCACAAACTATATCAAGGTTCATTGAAAGCGGTAGGCCACTAAATAATAATTTTACTTCGTCAGTGAAACGGCAATCCGTTAAGAGTTGTTTGGAGTTTTTCATAGCCCGTTTGTTTTGAAATTCCCTCAAAGCAGAAAATGCCATTTACTTATTGCGCCTCGTTTACTTACAAGGTATTTAGGTTTGTGTCGTCTGTTCCCAGTTTTGTATTTCGAAAATGGAATTTTCCTGTTGGGATATAGAAGGGGCGGAATTCCCAATCGATTTTCAAAAAGGACGTTTTGTAATAGCTATTTCGTTTTTGTTTACAGTTTGTACTTTTTGGGGCTTTTCGTTCGTTTCATTTGTTCTTGTTTTGTGGTTTTTAATAACTCAGTTATACTTTGTTTTGTTACTTGGCGTATTGTGTTAGCATACTGTAATCATTTGAAGGAGTTACCCTGGCTCTGGAATGCAAAAGGCAACTGAAGAAGCACAGATTTGTTTAAGTCAGTAAAACTCTGACACTCTTCTCTTCTAGCACCACCCAAAGTGGAAACAATTATTTGATGAGTGTTGTAGAGGGAGATAGGAAATCGCTCCATGTAAAATAATGGTATAAATCTGCATATGGTAAGACTGGAAACCGACCCTAAAATAGTTGGGAAAAGGCTAGGTTAGGGTTTTACTCAATTGATGAATGTCGTGATTCCAGTTTGTATTGACTAGTGTGGAACGAGGTCTAATACGCCTCGTACGTGCCTTCCTTGCGATGCGGCTAAGAAAAACAAACCTCACTGCTGCGTGGAAGCCATAACTTTAACTTATTTTTTATTTATTTTTTGGTTTAGTTTAGAAAAGAGATGAATATATATACACAAGACGTCCTATTAAAACAATGTAGTGGTGTATCTACTTAAATATGGGGTCATTTTGACCTTGTACCACATTTAGCCAAAAAAGCTTGTAGTTTCTTAAACTTTACGGGGTCTAATAAGCCCTTTACCGTCATAATGATTTTCAAACGAGGTCTTAAACACCCCTTACCACAGGAAAGGAACTAATCACTACATAGTATAAAACAAAGTCGCTTTTCGTGTCTGTCTGTCCCTATGTATGCTTAGATCTTTAAAACTACGCAACGGATTTTGATGCGGTTCCTTTAATAGATTGAGTGATTCAAGAGGAAGGTTTATGTGTATAATACACGCACATTAAAGTAGAGGAACACTGATGATTTTAGAGGTTTCTAATGTGATGTCGTAAATAAACACATTTTTTTGCGCTTACATTGCAAACGCTGGCTGAACCCTAAGAGCTACATCAAAATAATGTACTACAGTATTGTACGCCTTAAAAAGATCTACAAAAAAGCCCGCGATGGTATATGTCTATCTTTTAGGTATAACCCACAATAACCATTTTTTATCCTTTACTTTTTACTAGAAATATGGGTTATTTACGAAACGATTTTAAGCAATACAGCATTAATCTTTATCCAATTAAGTACCTTAAATAAATTGTGCATTTAATATAGATCAATATGGCCCTTTACAGCGTGTAATTTAAGTGAATATTTTCGAAGATATTACAGATTAAAAATGCAGGGAGATAGCGGTTGCGATAAATAACTTGATTCTTTCAAAGATTGATGCGCCGCGCGACGGTAAATATACTACTCGGTTACTTCCAGATTGGTCCCATTTTTTTCAAATACAGTTCTGATAATGGAATCCATGAGGAATCGAGGGAACTCCTCAAATATTCTAGGCACTATATAGTGATTTTGATATTTTCATCGAGAATACCAAAAAAAGCATTTACAGTAAAAAAGTAACATTTGATGAAGTGGAACTGATGAAAAAGACCAGAAATGGCCAACGGAACTTCAAGCTCACATAGACATAGATATCACAATGAAGATAGTTAAGACTATGACAATATAAATAAATAAATGGTTCTGAATAGTTATGTTGAAAATGGTATCATCGAAGTGACGTGATGATGATGATGGAGCCGGAAGATAGGCACCGGAACTCTGTAATTGATCAATGTATCAATCTCGTCGTCGCCCAGCCAGGCGCATTACTTTGTGTAATTTATTTCATCACCACTGCTCTCAAAACGGTGAAGGAAAACATCGTGAGGAAACCGGCATGTCCTAGAACCAAAAATTCGAAGACATGTGACATCCACCAACCCGCACTGGGCCCGCGTGGTGGATTACGGCCCATTCCCTCTCCTAGAGAGGAGGCCTGAGTCCCAACAGTGGGAACATTATAAGGCCGACTATGCTATGCTATGCCTCAAATATTATAGGCAACTATATAGTGATTTTGGTATTTTCATCGAGAACATAAGCATTTACAGTCAAAAAGTAACATTTGATGAAGTGGAACTGATGAAGAAGACCAGGAATGGCCAACGTAACTTCATACTCACATAGATATCACAATGAAGACAGTTAAGCGACTATGACAATACAAATAAATAAATGGTTCTGAATAGTTATGTTGAAAATGGTATCATCGAAGTGACGTGATGATGATGATGGAGCCGGAAGATAGGCACCGGAACTCTGTAATTGATCAATGTATCCTAGCCGTGTTTGGGCTTATTAGAATTGTCATAAGGCACTTTGGCTATAAGGTACTATCGAACTGATCTGATGATGGAGAAACGTGGAACGAAGACACAGGAAATTCATAATAAAACAATGTAACCTAGCAGTGTTTGGGCTAATTGAATTGAATTCTAATACCATTGAATTTACCGTTCCAATATAAACGCCTACAATTTCCGCTAAAGATATCTTTTGCAATGACCATCAATAAATCGCAGGGTCAAACTTTCAACGTTACAGGCTTTGACATGGCCAATTATATGTCGCTCTTTCAAGAGTAACCTCAAAAGAAAATATGTTTGTATTGTCTAATGACAAAAAATCTGTGAACGTTGTGTATAAAGACATTGTGTAGTATATTTAGTACTAGCGACCCGCCCTGGTGCAATGCTGGACAAAACCGCATCAAAATCCGTTGCGTAGTTTTAAAGATCTAAGCGTACATAGAGACACAACGGGAAGCGACTTTGTTTTATACTATGAAGTGATCTGCATTGCACCCGTGCGAAGCCGGGGCGGGTCGCTAGTAAACTAATATTAACCGTATCTACCTACCTGTTATGGAAAAACCTGAAATAGGCTCCATGTATGAAAGTATTGGCCATCGCTTGTTAAAGATAAAGACTTCAACTACTCCGCGCGATGGTGTAGATAAGGACTTTCAGTATATATACAGCAATCGATCTCTTCACTAACATACGCACTGGGTATTGGAAAACTTTAATTTCATTTCACAAGTGAGTATGTTCTCATTTTAATACTATTTTTTATAGACCGAGCAAGACGATTATGTTAATCCTATTAAACAAAAATGTGTTATTTTTGAGTCAGCTTTACTGAACTATTAATTAATTTCTTTTGAAATAAGTATAATACCTTTATGCTCTGTGTTTTTTCTTTTCGTTTTTAGGGTTCCGTATCCAAAGAGTAAACACGGGATCCTATTACTTAGATTTCAGTCTGTCTGTCTGACACCAGGCTGTAGGTATCTAAACCGTGATAGCTGTTGCCGCTATAACAACAAATTAATACTAAAAACACACTCATGTACAACAAACGTAATGTTTTTGCCGTTTTTTGCTACGGGTGGTACGGAATCCATCGCGCGCGAGTCCGACTCGCACTTGGCCGGTTTTTAAGTCTTTCCGTATACATATATAAATAAAATATATATTAAAATAAACTATTTTTCAGCGTTTAGATACACGATTACTGTAACTGCAACGATAAAAGAAATTTCTACGAAAATGTCATCATATTTGTCACTTTTACATCTGATTCCCGGTTCTTTGTTCTGGGGCCTAACAAATGTCAGGCGTGTGAACGAGAGGGAGGGATGGAGCTGTACACCTTATATATATGTAGCTTCATCCCTTTATGGGGTGTTTTTGGTGGGAAAATCATCTAGTGACATCCCCCGCTCTTGGACGGTGCGGGACATAATGTCAGACTTTTACTGACTAAAAACTCACTCCTGTTCCTTCGTTGCTTTTCGTACCAGGGCCGAGTCTTCCTTTCAGAAGCAGACCCCAGGTCCCAGTAGGCTTCGACCCTGCTGGGCCCCTACGCTTTGCTGACATCTCCTTGAGGCGCACGTGGAACAATACGCGCCGTCGACGACTTGGGTTTGGTTCGGACGGTTACCGGACGGTCGGACGGCAAGTTACCCATAGCTCGCCGTTCGCAAGCCCGCACCTACGGTGGGGGATGGAGCTATACACCTCCTACCCCTCGGATCTCTGTTTAGTACAGACGTGTTTTAAGCTGCATTATTGACTATTTACGATGCTAAAATAGTGATTTAAACAAATATATTACCGAGAAAAAAAATAGAGCTGCAGAAGATAAAGGAGGTTACGCGAGGCGCGAACTCTCGCACGCACTAACAAATGTGGTTTGGCGACACTACACGCACAGCACGCACGTGAGTACTTTGCACACATATTTATTACACGACGAAAAAGAGACGCCGCTACCCCTGTTTCGGGGACAGATATAATCCGTGCAAGTGTAGTACAAATCGTCTGTGTGAAAGGTGCGCTTACGCACTTGTGCCACCTGAGAGAGGTCTTATTGGGCTGGACGGAAAGCAAAAATATTTGAAACCCCCGATAGCGACCAGTCAAGCTTGACCCCCGTAATAATTGTGTGCTCGCACCTCTAGCCACTGCTCCTTATTATTTATGCGACCCTGGTACCTTACTTAGACCACATTAAGGATGCCTATTGACCGGACACCCCCTGCTTCCCCACTGCCAACGTCATCAACTGTCGAATTAATGAATGAAGCCCCCGTAAACGCTAATGACTCGACTATCCGTCAGTGTGTCTCGGCACCTGATCTATCAGTGATAGCAACAATGACGGAACGTAATAAAAAGCGGAAATTTGATGGTGTCCAAGGTGAAGCAGGCGCTATAACAATGAACGCTTTCTCTGACTTCTCGAAATTGCAAGAGAGTCATTTTGAAGACCTGCTGACCAAACTAAATAATATTTTGGAGCAAAATACTGAACTTAAGAAGAGTGTGGAGGTGATGTCAAGCAAATACGATGAGTTCTTGTCTCGCATCACCTGCCTTGAGTCGGAGCGTAAAGAAGATAAAAAATATATTCACCAACTGGAAGATCCTTGAAGAGGGGAAAAGAAAAAAAGGCTTAACACCACCCACTTGGGTCTTCAATCTGCAGCACAACCGGTGTATGTATCGGAAACCCTAACTTATAAAAGCCAACGGTTGTTCTATGCGGCAAGACAGTTCCAAAAAGGGTATGGTTACAACTTTTGCTGGACTTCCCATGGGATTATCTATCTCCGGAAATCTGTTGGTGATCAGCTAATTCGTATAAGCTCTGAGTCTGACCTCGAAAAACTAAAAAACGCCGCATGACTAATCTCTCATCACATTTTTCATACTAAAGTTTCTATACTGTTCATGTTGCATGTTAATCCTATGTTTTCAAAGTTATTTTGTTTTTTTGTCACATCGTTTAATGTCACAATGACAAGGATTGTATATCAAAACCACTTTTTCAATTACCTGTATTTTATAAGTACACACCAACAAAGATATTACACACTAAACACAGAAACCATCCACAAAAACAATTCATACGTACTACCGAAGTCACTTCCATTATGGCATTTTTCCGTACTTAATAATTTAAGGATCGAAATTTTCATCTTTGACCTACAAATACAAATAAAAAATTCGATAATTTAATTGACCTATCCACAAATATTGACAGCTTAACTGTGTCCAAAGCTCTTACATGTGACTTAGAAAATTGTCATAAATTGCTCTTCCCAGAAAATAAGAGGCTCACGGTTCTGACCCAGAATATTCATAGCATTAATTGCAATATGCTGGGTTTAGAAATTATGTTGCAAAGGCTAAAAGTCGAATGTGATATACTAGTACTCACAGAATGCTGGTTAAAAAAGCTGATTCTGTACCCTTACTTTTGGGCTATCGATCCTATGCAACAAAAGTCAACTATAAACAAAACGATGGTGTCGTAGTTTACTGTAGAGATCAGCTAAACTTTAGTGTTGAAGAACCTGACTTCCAGGACGGTAACTGCTTGGTACTGATAAATGAGACCACTGCAATAGTTTTGGTTTACCGCTCCCCATCCTATAGAAATTTAGATAACTTTCTAGCATCCCTAGATAGTACCTCGTCGAAGTTATCACACTGCAATAACATAATTGTTATTGGGGACGTTAACATTGCAATAAATTATGGCAAAATTGAGCTTACTGGGGAAAAATACCTCACGTTGGCTGCTTCTCATGGACTTTTACCGGCTCACACTGAAGTTACACGTGCGACAAGCGGTACGTGTATTGATCATGTTTTACTCAAAACTCAAAATTCGAGCATAACCCTTATACCTCAGACTACGCTGACTGATCATCATCCTGTCCTTCTTTGTATGAATCTTAAGCATATACGTAACTATCCAACAACTACTTTTACAAAAGTTGTTTTTGAGAGCCTACGGAGAGATATTCTGAGTATTGACTTAAACCCCATATTACTGACAAGGGATCCCGCCATAGCTATAGACTATCTAATAAATAGCATACAGTTGTCAATGCAACAAAACTCACAAATAATTACACAGTCAAGGCGACAAAGAAAAATTAAGCCGTGGATCACACCGGGACTGCTACGATGTATAAGGAACCGAGACCGGTTACACGCAAATCATAGCAAAGACCCCTATAATGAAATCATAAGAGCTACGTATGTTCGTTACAGAAATTTTTGTAACCAAATTATTAAAAAAGTGAAAAGATCCTATGACAAAAATCAAGTTGAAATGGCAGGCAGTCATCCAAAACTGTTATGGAATGCTGTAAAAAGTATTACTAATACTAAAAAGAACAACAGCTGTCCTTCAGAACTGTTAAAAATCTGTTCAACTCCTCAGCTAACAGTTAATGAAATGAACAATTATTTCATAAATGTAGGTAAGACGTTAGCTGAAAATATATTGCAGTCACATATTATCCTAAATGCTCTTTCATCGACTGATTCTGCCAATAATTCTACACCATACTCCTTCTTTCTCGAAGACACCAGCGAGGAGGAGGTTGCAAGACATATAGAAGGGCTAAAAACTGAATGTTCGGTAGGCTGGGACGGTATTTCTAATAAAGTATTAAAGAGTTTCTTGTCCCTCCTCTAACAGTTATTTTCAACTATGTCTTGAAACTGGCACCTTCCCCGTAGCTTTGAAAAAGTCTGTCGTATGTCCAATCGATAAGGGAGGAGATAGATATCGTTTTAATAACTACAGGCCAATTTCAATTCTACCCGCTTTATCCAAGATACTAGAAAAAATAATAAATAAACTCTTTTCCGAAAATCAATACGGTTTCCGTTCAGGAAAATCAACAGATGAAGCTGTGCATAAATTAACTAGCTCTATCACAACAAAGTTAGATAAAGGTAAAAAGTGTATTGCGGTCTTTCTAGATCTCGCAAAGGCCTTTGATACTATTTCTGTCCCTATATTATTGCACAAATTAGAAAAACTAGGCATAAGAGGAAGACAGCTTGAGCTTTTTGAGAGTTATCTAACTGGACGTTATCAGTGTGTCAGAGTGGGCGGCAACTGCAGTGAAGAGCTTCCTATATCCTATGGAATCCCACAGGGCAGCATCCTTGGACCCACCCTATTTCTTGTATATATCAACGATCTGACAAACCAATGTATACCAAGAGGCGAAATAATCTCATATGCGGATGATACTGCTCTCCTCTTCTCCGCCGATAATTGGAATGAGGCTTTTGATGCTGCCCAGATCGGTTTCAATATGGTTCAGGAGTGGTTACATAAAAACATTCTTACGTTAAACCTTGACAAGACGAAATATCTAACCTTCTATATACGCCAAAAAACTGTAATAAATAACAACCATCGCATCATTCCACATAGATGTGCCCTCAAAACAAACTGTGCATGTGAACCACTGGAGTGTGCTGATAAAATGAAATACCTGGGCATTACAGTGGACAGTAATTTCAGTTTTAAAGAACATATAAGGTTATTGTGTTCGAGGGTACGTAAGCTTATTTATGTTTTTAAGAATCTTAGGCACGTCATAAAAGCGACACTTTATAAAAATTTATATATTGCTTTGTGTCAGTTCATTATTTCGTACTGCATATTATCCTGGGGTGGAGCTCCTAAGACCACAATTCATGGCTTAGAGGTTGCTCAGAGGGCTATCCTAAAAGTAAGCAATTTCAAGCCCATATTATTCCCAACACGAACGCTCTATCAGCTCTGCCAAGTTTCTACTGTGAGGCAATTGTTTATAGAAAGAGTTGTTCTAAGGAAGCACAGCTAGCTCATTTATGATCCACTCTTGACCAACAAACGCCGAAAGCATGAGGTATGTACGAGATCATATGAGCCCAAAACATCGTTTATTAAAAGATTTTACTCATTTGTTGCTCCCTTTTTGTACAATCGAATAAATAAGGAGCTTAATATATATCCGCTCAACAAATCGGAATGTAAGGCTAAGGTCCACAATTACCTGCTCACCCTTTCTTATGAGGAAACAGAAAACCTGTTCCTTATACAAAAATGAAAAATTTTGGTCTTGAATAAGTTACGGGAATAGTTTCAGAAAGCGGTTGGTGTCTTATTTCAATTACACATATTTATTTATTAGTTTTTAAATTTTTCGGTAATAAATATCCACACTACTCAACACCCCTACACCTTTCACTACTCTACACTTACACAAAACAACAGTAACATAAACACTTTTAAAAAATATTATTTTAGTTTTAGGTTAATGATCTCAGGATCAATGTAATTTGGATCTGTGGAATCCTTTTTGTTTGTTGATCAGGCTAAATGCTTTTGTTGATTCGAGGGTGTGGCGCTGTATACCGAGATACAGGACTCGTCCTAGTTCGGTTACAGATGTTCCTATGTAATTAGTTTAAGTATTAGCCTCTAAGTTTATGTAATTCGTAGTAAGTTTTGGTGAAATAAAATATTATTATAATATTATTATTATACCTTATATATAGCTTCATCCCTTTAAGAGTTTAGGTCCTACGACGACGAACGAATCGCGTTAATAGCTCGTGCTAGGGCGACTGGTTCTTGCAGCACACAATCATACACCCATGGCGGTGCTTAGCTCTGATATTAGGACACGCTCTAATTCTAATTTACTTATGTTCACGGAATGTCCCGCCAAGCCACAAGTTACCAAACTTAGAGGTTTATTGCCTAGAATTGGAACTGAGCCCGATAAACTGAGGATAATATGCTGCCTCTAACGAGGGACCTTATTTAATGTAGAATTATTTGCTGGATTTGCATAATTTCTTAAAATGATTTTCCTACTAGAAACTTAATCCTGTCATGGCTGTGAGATTGTTCGAAAGAGTTATCGCAACTAAGGGCCTACGCACACTTGAGACAAGACTGTCTTAGACAGATTTGTCTACGAAGTCGCAGACTTGTCTACGACACTGCAGACTTGTCTGCGACAAGACTGTTTTGAGACGTCCAGTGTTGCCAACAGTTACACTAACTTACCATTAAAACCACCAGAAAACTACTAACAAAAAATTATTCCACACACAAAATCGCAAAATTTCCTACTAAAAAAATGTGTGTTGTACGAAATAAAATAAGTAGGCAGATAGGTTATTAGTTTCCTTTAATAATACATGATAAAAACTAACAATCAGTTGATCAAAATACCTTTTGTGGGTAAATTAACATTAGCAGGTAAATCAACACACAAATTATTCAATAACAGCTATGTATTAATTCGTCGTCAGACGAATTATTTTTGTTTGCACCATCATCGTCGGTATCAGATTGATCATTATGGATTCTATGGTTTTTTTTTTTATTTTAGGTGGGAAAATCATCTTATGACAAATCCCGCTCTTGAGCGGAGCGAGAGATAGTGTCAGACTTTTACTGACTAAAAACCCACTCCTGTTCCTTCGTTGCCTTCGTCCCAGGGCCCCGGGTTTCGTTTTCACACTACCCATGGCCCCAGTAGGCTTCGACCCTGCTGGGCCCCTACGATTTGCTGACATCTCCCTGAGGCGCGCGTGGAACAATACGCGCCGTCGACGACTTGGGCTCGGTCCGGACGGTTACCGGACGGTTGGACGGCAGGCTACCCATTGCTCGCCGTCCGCAAGCCCGCGTCTACGGTGGCCGGAAATCAGGATCGGAATCCCGGCGGCGGTTGGGGCGTGAAGACCGTTGCCTCACGCGATCGGCCGCCTCCTTTGCTAGCATTACTGATTCGCAGAAGGAGGCGACCGCCTGCCACTCCTCCTCGCTCCGGACCATGGCCTGTACCAAGGCCCGGCGCGAGAGATCGCCGCCGCCGATCGCCCCCACGAGGACACGGCGTTGCTCTGCCCAAGCGGGGCACACCTCCACCGTGTGCTCCATCGTGTCCTCCGGGCGTTCCACACAGTGGCGACACCCGGGCGTCGCTTCCGCACGAATCCGGTGCAGGAACTTCCCGAACTTACCGTGTTCGGTGAGAACCTGCGTCATGCGGAAGGTGAGGACGCCGTGAGGTCTTTTCAACCACGCCTCAAAGAGGGGACTTACCGCCATAATTGTGGCGTGCCCAGATGGATTCTATGGTGCTGGTTTCTACCCGACTGATCACATTTTTAGTAAGAAATTGAATTTTACTAAAGCACTAGAAAAATCCACTAGCCACTAAAACCAATATTTCTACTAAATGAGGGGTTAAAACCAGCAGTATTAGTGGAAAATCCACTAAGTTGGCTGTTTTGTCTTGATGGTGTGCGCCGTGCCGTAGACAAAACAGTCTTGTCGCAGACAAGATGAAGATGTCTAAGACAGTCTTGTCTCAAATGTGCGCAGGCCCTAAAGGAACACGGGTGGGTTTTAGCCAGTAAAACTTTGACACTCCGTACCTATCTTACGACACCAGGGCACCTCGGCTTCCACCGGATACTCTCCGGGCGTCGGAAGTCGAAGGGAGCTTCTCGGCCACCGTAACCGCGGGCATACGGACTGCAAGCAATGGGTAGCCCACAGTCAAGTCGTCCAGTAAGGTCAAGGATTGACAGGGCCTGTCAGGGCTGATGCCTGCTGAAGAGTTACCGCGGCCCTGGAACGTAAAAGGCAACTGAAGGAACAGGTGGTTTTTTATTCAATAAAACACTTTCATTGCCTCTCTGTCCAACAGAAGCGCTAAAAGTTATTTGAAAGAAAGAAAAAGAAGACGTCGACTTACGTCTACCTTGGCCTCCCTCTTCCTCTTCATCCAGCATTTATTTTTATAACGCGCTTCACATTAAATAGAAATAGAATGGATAAGACACTAAATTTTATTTCAGGAATGCCACCACCGCAGCCGCACCCGGGCCATCCACCGCACCACCCAAGGGACCATCCCCCAGGACACGGGCCGCAGCCGCACCACCCACCACACCACCCACCGCACCATCCGCCCCATGAGCCCCATCACCCACCGCACGGCGGACGGGCACCACCACATCATTAAAAACTAATTTCTGCACTATGCTTTGTTATATGTATACCTATTAATTTGTGCGGTATTTTTCTAAATACCGAATGTATTAAAATATATAAAGTAAATGTTTGCCAATAATATGGGTTTTATTTTTGTTTTTCATTCAGGATTTCCAGTTGAGAAGATACAATTTTTACATGTTGAAACGATGTTGCCTCGTGTAAAAATTGAATACTAGGATAATAAAAATAAATAAATAAAATTATTTATAATATGTTATTTATTCATTGAGGAGTTCCAGTTGAGGAGATACATTAGGCATCCAAATATGCTTAGAACTCTGATAGTGAAACATTTAATCGAAGTACGCTTGTAATTGATTGGCCTATTGGTCTAGTGGTTAGTGGCCCTGACTGCTACGCCAGAAGTTGTGGTTCAGATTCCCACCCAGGACAAATGTTTGTGTGATGAGCACGATCATTTCTTCTGTGTCTGGGTGTAACCCATATCTATAATATGTACGTATTTAGAAATATATAAGTATGTTTATCAGTTGTCTAGTACTCATAACACAAGCTTTGCTTAGCTTGGGTCTAGACGGCGTTGTGGGATAGTTGTGGAATATTATATTATTATATTAATTTCAAAACACGCAGAGGTTTTTATCAGTTAACTCCTATTTAATATCCCTTGGGACAATTTTTTACATCCACGCGAGTAAAGCCGCAGACCGAAGCTAGTAGAATATTTACTGCACACTCGAAGATGCCTACGTGCGTGAAGTTTGATTCTATATATAATATAACAATAAATAACTTTAGTGAGGCGATTAATTTACTTTACCTAAACATAAGGTTAGATGTACAGTCATGTCAGTTTGTCATGTTTTACAAGCACCACGATAATTGATAAACTTTGATAACATGAAGTGCCAACTCATGAGTTACATGTTATTTATGTTCCTGTGAATATATGACATAAATACCGGCCTATTTATTAATTACATTATATGAAATGATTGCATCGTTCATGTACTGATCGCAAACGCTTCACCTGAGCAAGGATCTCATAGTCTTGGGTTCGTTTCCAGGACGGGCAAAGTGTTGGGGGAATTTCTCATTAGCAGCCTGGTGTTTAAATGTTCGGTAGTGGGCAATAAACTAGTTCCCTGATATATCGGATTTAAAAACTAGTGAAATGTGGGTGTAGCTAATGCCTAAGATGGGTTGCGGGATTTTGCAACTGAAGAAACACAGTTAGGTTTTATTTAGTAAAAGCCAAGCTCCAACCAGAGCGTCTGCTTCTGAAAGGAAGACTCGACCCTGGTACGAAAGGCAACGAAGGAACAGGAGTGGGTTTTTAGTCAGTAAAAGTCTGACAATATCTCCCGCCCCGCCCAAGAGCGGGGGATATCCTTGAATGATTTTCCCAACGACACAAAAAAATAAATAAAAAAAAGCTCCAACCAGAGCGGGATAAATTATTATTAATATCACCAGAGATTTGACTGATTTCATACAGCGAAAGAATAAAGTGGATATGCCTCAAATCCCGAGATTAATTTTAAAGAGCAGAATTTTTTTTATGACTCTATCTGACATATAACAGAAAAAAATTCTTCCTGCATTAATGACGAGGAGGTGGAAGTATATAAATTTGTTAACCTCACCTCAGTGGACGTAGAGAGAAATTTTTCAATGAAAAATACTAATAAAAATTGTATGTTAATTATCTTTGTTTTATTTGTCTTAACTATCTTTGAGGTTTTTCTTATTGATATTATTTATTTGTAATATTGTTGGCCACACGGGATTTTTAATTAGAAATCCCGGGAAGATCCACATTACCTTCAACATTTCGATGCAAGTACATGAATAACCCTACCTAATTCCGACCCTTGATTATCACTCATTTGTCGCCTGACGGAGGACGATCCATCTAAGTCGACTGCGACGACGTTGGTGTGATGGTCTCATCATGTTTACATGGCAATATTGACGAGAGATTGCGGTAACGTTTGAAAGAGTGCCTGGAGCCCTGAAAAGCAAAAGGGAACTAAAGGGCACAGATGGGTCGTGGGCTTGCGGACGGCGAGCAATGGGTAGCTCGCCGTCCGACCGTCCGGACCGAGCCCAAGTCTGCGACGGCGCGTTTTGATCCACGCGCGCCTCAAGGAGCTGTCAGCAGGGTTGAAGCCTACTGGGGCCATGGGTTCGCTTCTGTATGAAAGGCAACGAAGGAACTAGGAGTGGGTTTTAGTCAATAAAAGTCTGACACGCCCTCCTGCCCCGCCCAAGGGCGGGTGATGTCATTGGATGATTTCCCATTTAAAAAAAAGGGCACAGATAGGTTTTAGTCAGTACTATAGGCTGACATATTCTCTCACTCCACCCTAGAGCGAGAGAAGTCACTTGATGATATCCGATATCTAAAAAAAAAACTTAGCCAAAGATCGCCGAAGAGAAGGTTTGGAAGGAGAAGGCCTAGCCCTTTACCCAGCTGTGGGAGACAAACTAATCTAGCAAAAACCGGGCAAGTGCGAGTCAGACTCGCGCACTGAGGGTTCTGTGTGAAATTTAAGTTACCTATGAAAACAGTACAATTCCCGAATTGAGTTACGAACATTTTACCGAATCGCAAATTTTTTTTTGCGACTTTACAACAAATTTACAGTTTTCAGATTTTTTTCTATACTTGTGCTATGAGACCTTGCTTCATGCCAAATTTCAGGATTCTTGGTCAACGGGAAGTACCCTATGAATTTTGATTCCCTTGAGAGTGTCGAAATACACGTTTTTTGCGATATAAACGGCCGTATCTTTTTTTTGTTAACTCAGAAGTTTGATTTTTTCACAGCGTCAAGGCACTGCAGACCTGAGTATATGGTTTTAATTTCAAGTCGATACCTCCACGTGTTTCCGAGATTAAGGGTCTTGACAGACAGACAGACAGACGGACAACAAAGTGATCCTATAAGAATTCCGTTTTTTCCTTTTGCGGTACGGAACCCTAAAAAAAGAAACAAATCAAATAGATTTGTCCTCAATTCATGTCGAGTATAAAACAAGTGTTGTACGGTATTATCCCTTCACATGAAATATGTCTGTTTTTGTGGATATCCCTTGAAACGGACACAGGACTATTTTACGGATCGCTGCTTTAGGCCTTTTCAAGTAACTTTTTCTTTCTGTGGAATATCCGCCCCTCCCCACTTTTGCTTATGTATTTATATTACGCATACTCGCGGGGCTGGTAGGAATGGCTGTTGCGATATAAACAGAATTATTTTTTTACCAAGACGAGCTTATATCACTTATATTTTGTATTGAAATTATATTCTACCTTTTATTACAAGTAATTATTTTTGTGCAGGGGTTTAGGAACCTTCTTCATGAATCACTCTATTTCATTTGGTGAAAACTGCATGAAAATAATAGTAATAGGTAATTTTTTATCGTAAAATAATCAATAGTTAAAATTAGCTAATTTGGCAAAATTCTTGATAAATCTCGATTGCGTTATTAGCGTATTTGTGTGTGCGAGGCGTAGATACCAATACCGATGTGCTACCAAGGCAGTGCGTCGATTACATTTAGGATAACTAATTTCTTATAAAAACCACTGCCAAAGAGTACTTGAGTTATGATAGTAACTTTTTCTAATTTTGGTGTGCGGGTGCACTAACCCAGTTAGAAGTTGTATATGTATTATATGTGTATGTTTGTTAGTTCTTTATGCTACAACGGCTTTAAGTATTTGAATGAAATTTGGTACCACGGTAGCTTATATCCTGACTTAACACATGGGCTATAAATTATAATGGGAGAAGAACTGATTCCAGGCTGGAAAATCCGCAGGCAGAAGGTGGTAATTATTATGAAAAATAAAATCCAATAGCTTGCCGCATCCACTCCGTGGAATTGACAGAGCCAACTTATTATTCAGTGATACTTGAAGGTGAAAGAAAGTATCGTTTTTTACAGTCCTCCTTTTATTAAACCATCACGAGCTAGTTACTTAATTACCAAAGAAGTCGTGCGGAGGAAAAGTGAGGAAATTAGGTGTACGGAAGAGCCATCTGGCGACTGGATTGTGCGATGACCGGAACCTTTGAACAAATCTATCTTTACTTTTCATTAAGAGCCGTTGTCGGCGATTTTCACTTTTTTCATTTTATTTTCTTCGTTTAATTTTGTCAAATTAAATGAATTAATTAAACGCTAGTCTCACGGTTTCTCGGTCTTTGTAAGATGGTTGCGGTCGTGATTGGCTTTTTTCTTGTTCACAAGAAAAATAATGGCTTTTTCTAGGCCATTTTAAATGAGATTGATCATTATAGTGGTACACAGGCGGACTTAATGCAACAAGGTATTCTCTACCAGTCAACTTTTGGGTTCAAAGAGACAACACTGTGGTAGGTCAACATCAACATTTCAGTCGAAAGACGTCCACTGCTGCACCTAGGCCTTCCCCAAGTGTCACCACATCGACCGGTCCAGTGCGTCTCACATCCATTGTATTCCCACGACCCTCACCAGATCATAAGCCCACCTTGAAGGAGCGATTGGCAATTGTTCGTTGTACAGTTTTTGCTTCGTTGTGGCAATTAAGTTTATACCTATATTAAAGGTTTTGTATTGAGTCTAGCAAATTCAAGTTCTGTGGTCGAAAACACATGAAATAATCGTAAATCTTGACGCAGCTGTAACAAAATAAAATACGTGAGTGCGATTGCTAAACCACCCGCCGAATAATGATTAGCACAATTTCCTGTTTTTCCTCAAAACCGTATATTATAACAATCTAACAGCTGTGGGAAATGGCGACGAGCTTTTGTAAATAGTTACAAAAAAAAAGAAGCAGTGTGTTAAGACGACAGAAAATTTCATCAAATCGAAGTTAATAACACAAAGTCGTAATCGTTCGGTTCGAGTCGGCCGACCTTACCCGAACGAGCGTTACATAGCCGAGCGTGACGGCTCTATCTATCTATCAGAGTCTGGTTTCTACGTTTAGTCCTTTGTGGAAAATTGTGCGTGGGTCATGGCGGTCAACCTTTGGTGGCCTTATTAAGACCAGCCCACCTCTCTTCAGAAAAAGATTAGGCCTCCCAGGTTTTTCAGGGCGTCTGTAAGGGAATTCAGGGATTATAGGTTTCGCATGCGAGTGATACCTGTAAGTGACTGCACAGTCTTATTGACTCTCAGTCTTGTGCTCAGCGCGCCTAAAGAAATTTTTACTTAAAAAATATATATATACGAAACTAACCGTACACGTTACCATAAGTTAACGCATGATGGCTAAATGTTATAACAAGGTATCACGTCGTATCGGCTTCCCAAGCTTATAGTTTTAATTAGAGCGGTAAATTTTAAGCGATCAGCGCTTAAATCTTAGCAGCCACGTAATTAAAATATATTCGGAAGACGCCGCGCTCGTCCGCCGCGCCCGCCGTAGGCACTGCTAACATTTTATAGGATCGGCACTTCGAATCTGTAAATATGGACAATATTTATTAGTAAACTAAACCATTTTTACCTTATCGGGCAATATTTTAATGAGCTCATTATTTTTATTTTGGGTAAAACGTGTATTTTGATAAGCTTTTTTAATAACGCTTTTCTTGAAGGAAATTACACAGACACGTAAATATATAATAGTTATCCAAATAAAATATTAAAAACCAGAGAAAACTGAGCAGTAAACATTTTATGCGAAATAAAATTTACATGAGGCAAACGAAACCGCACAAAAAAACTAGTCGAGCTGTAAAATATTTACAGCGTTTCAATATTTAAAGTACGCCGAAGAAAACACGAGAACTTCGTCGTATTTGTGTGAAACAAACAACAAAAAAGAAGTCCTTTATTTAATGGCGACGTTTATAAACTTGTGTTAAAAGTGAAGTTTTTAACGAAACACAAGAAAATTGAGAAGTTACTTTCACTTTTAAACATTATTAAAGAAATTCTTGATCCGAATCTAAAGACTTGTCAAATTATGCGGCCGATTGGTCGGCGCGGCGTCAGTGGAGTTCTTAATTCAAATTCACTCGACTAATTGGTCAGCCGAGTCGACTCTTATTAGCTTTTTGATGGATATTGTTTTGATTTAATGAATTGCATGATTTTGCAATCAATTTCCTTGTGATTTTATTATGAAAAGTGTTTTTGAAGGTGATGTAAAATGTTCTTGAATGCGATTTGGAACAGATTTATTCATAAAAAATGGAACTATTAGCATTTTATGACACAGAATAACTTTCTTTTCTAAAAAAAAAAAATAATTATAGAATTAAAGAAAAAGAAATAATTTATTTGAACTAGATATGACGCATACCCTGCTAGGGCTGCGGGATTGTTCGAAACAGTTACCGTAGCCGTGGAACGCAAAAGTTAATTGAAGGAACACAGGTGGGTTTTCGTCTGTAAAAATCTGACATGCCACTCCACCCAGAGCGGAAGAAATTGTTTGACGATTTCCCACCTCAAAACGAAAAAATAAAATTGAAATAGGAGAAATATATGAGTTCCATTGTATTTTAATTTTGATTCTGCTTACCAAGTGCTTAATAGTCCATAGATTTTTATGAACAAAAGCCTTGGCGTTTGTTCAATATGTTTAAATTACGTGATGATGAAATAACTATCAATAAAAAAGGTCTATGTGTGTGCTTAATATAATCAGCAAGTTTTTTTTATAGATATTTTATATACAGTTAAATGCAATCAGCAAAATACATGATAGTGTACACATATCAATCAATCAAATAAAGCATTTATTTCAAATAATCCATTGTTGTCAAGAAGACATTGTTGTCAGTCAGTCAGAAAAATAAGCTAAAATTGCACATGCCAAAGAGTTGATTTCTATGGAGAAGAACGTGCAAAGAACTCCATAGACACTCTTTTAAATATCATTTTATGTATTAAAAAAATTCTGGTTACCCTTTTTTTTTTTTGTTGCTTCTATCATAGCATAGCATAGTCGGCCTTATAATGTTCCCACTGTTGGGACTCAGGCCTCCTCTCTAGGAGGGAATGGGCCGTAATCTACCACACGGGCTCAGTACGGATTGGTGGATGTCACATGTCTTCGAATTTTTGATTCTAGGAGATGCCGGTTTCCTCACGATGTTTTCCTTCACCGTTTTGAGAACAGTGGTCATGAAATAAATTACACAAAGTAATACGCCTGGCTGGGTTTGAACCTGCGACCTACAACTCGTAAGTCAGGGCCGTTACCACTCGACCACCACTGCTCCATCATTATCATTATTTACTTGCTATTATCATGTGAGAACAATCTAAATAAATAAATAAAAATAAACAATTCAGAATATGTAGGAAAGTAATATTATTCTAAATAAATTCAATAACTTCAAACACAACTTCCTAACAAGTCCGGAATCCGGCTGTTCTCTTACACAGGTACACGGCACAGTTCAACACACACGTGGGTACGTATATCCATTGTGTTTGAATAAACATTTCAATTGAGAGGGCTTTCATTCGCGGTGTCTATTCGACCGGGGCACACATTCAGCTCTTTTTCGCGCACGGCTGGTTCCCGATGAATGAACTGCGGTCGGGATATTAGAGCCAGCCTATAACGTAGGTTACCAATGTACACTTTTAATTATTATTGATTTAATGAATGTGTTGATTGGAGGAAAAATATTGGCTTGGTACACTATTTTTGATAGTGAACGACCAAAACCCGATTTGCAGCCAAAACCGAAACTGTAACCGAATTGTCGGCTCTTCTTTCAGTTTTGAAACCGAAATTGACATGGTAGGTAATTTGGCTAGGGGGGCTGTAGACCATACAAATATGTATTCCGTGCGGCAGTCGAACACGCAGCGTAGCAGCCAATCGCTCAAGCACTGCGTCAACCGTGTCGTCATTGATTTGTTACGTAGACAAAAGGTGTACCCAAGTGTAGGGAGCTAACATTCCAAAATAAGAAATCAATTTTACGACAGTATAAATGGCTTCTTTAAACACTGTAATGTCTTACCAGTTCATAGCATAATCAACCTTTTAATGTTCCCACTGCTGGGACTCAGGCCTCCTCTCTAGGAGAGGGAGTGGGCTGTAATCCACCACGCGGGCCCAGTGCGGGTTGGTGAATGTCACATGTCTTCGACTTTTTGGTTCTAGGACATGCCGGTTTCCTCACGATGTTTTTCTTCACCGTTTTGAGAGCAGTGGTGATGAAATAAATTACACAAAGTAATGCGCCTGGTTGGGTTTGAACCCGCGACCTACAACTCGTAAGTCAGGGCCATTACCACTCGGCCACCACTGCTCTCACTCGGCCACCACTGCTCTCTCTCTCTTTTTTTTCCCCTGGCAACACTGCCAAGTAACTTGTCAAATTTCTGTTCCGTATTTTAAAATTAATTTTAATTAGTATTTAAGTAAAAATAAGGTGTAATTGTTAATTTAATCGTAAGATAACTGTATAAATATACAGGATTATTGTTTTCCTATCAATAGACCAAGTAAAATACGATATTTAGTACCGGCGGCTGTCAACGGTAACTTAAAATCATCTGACCACAGAGTCATCTGACGTCCAAATTACGGAATAAAACGGGGAAGTATTGTTTACTTTATTTACTATTTCTAACAATAGCACACATTCATGTACCTTATATCAGTTACACGTCGTACTAACTAATTTCTACATACTGTTTACGGCAATTAAGAATTTTGCGTTTGTTACCATAAAACGCTTTGTTTACATTGTGCAAATGGTCATAATTTCTTATTTCTGTTAGTTTAGATCTAATTTTCTTCGATAATATACGTCAATAATATAACTTTCGATCGTTATTTTGCACGGTATTAGTCATCAAATAAAGTTTATTTTATGATCTGGACATCCTACCCACTTTTACAAAATTATAATATTTAGGCCAACAAAAGCTACAAAATTCATACAAAATTCATTAATCAATAGCTTTTTCAATTCAAATCGATTCAGCAGCCTACCTCAAATTTCCACATAAGTAACTGCACTAACTTTTCTCTTTCATTTCCTCTCCTTTTTTTTACTTTGTCTACCCTTTGATTCTTACTGTTTCTTCGTTTCTATTTTCAGTCACTAATCCTGAAACCATGTCTGTGATGACCCGTAAGGCTACTGCAAAGGATATGGAGCTGAAATTGAAAACGGCCCTCCAAGGACTTAAAGAATCGAAACAACAGTGTGAACAATTATTGTTGGAGAGGGAGGAAAGTGAGACCGAAATTAAGAACATTGTTTTAAAAAACACAAGCCTTAAACGGGAGCTCGTAGACCAAGCTCAGCAATATCAAGATGTTGTTGATGAGTGCGACAAACTGCGGGTGATCACGGATGGTTTTAGGGACTGTAGTAATTTATATGAGGAGGCTTTATGCAAAGTTAGGGATCTCCAGGATGAATTAAATTATGCCAACAGTAAAATTGTCAAATTGCAAAAAGAAAAAGAAAGTACTCAGGCTAGGGAAACTAACCATTTATATAGCGAATTATTAAGCTCCAATTGTAACCCCCATCCCATGCTTACTATCGACCTAACTGAGGATTCCTTATTGAATCAGAACAATAGTTTAACAGTTAGTCACAAAAAATTAAAAAAATATGCAAAGCTTAATCGAATAATTAAAAAATGTCACCAATTAAAAAAACAACATAAACGCTTTTCCAAATATATTCCACTTAGGAAAGAACGTGTTGACTTAATAAATAAATTAAATAATTATCAGATTAAATTAGAAGACAGCAAGAAGATTTATGAAATAGATACACAGCAATTACAGTCGGAAATGAAAGTACTTGAGAATTCACTCAGTTCTCTTTACAGTAAGTATGTACAATCTCAGAACCAAATTAAAGAACACATTCTTGCTGCAAATGAATTAGTTATGAGTCAGTGCACATGTCAGACAGTCTCAGACCTAGAGACTGGCCAGCCTGAGGCAACGGAGGACCCGTCCCAGGCTGAGAGTTCTTCTCAAGACTGTGTTGCTGAACAAGGTTTACCTGATTTTGGACAGGAATTATCTCAGGTTAACCAGGCTGAGTTTCAATACTGTAATAGTCAGGATTATAATCATTCAGTTGTGTTCTCAGATAGTATGGGAAGAGGTTTAGGCAAATTAATAAACAACAACCTTAGCTATTCTACTCAGAATTATTGTATACCTGGGTCAACATACAAGCATATTATGGAATTAGTAATTAGGAAAACATATAATTATGCTACTAATTTAACTGTGTGTATAGGTAATAGTTTAAAGGTACAAAAAGAAGATATCACAGACTATGTAACTAAGATGTTAAAATTAAAATGTAAAAAAATAATTTTGTGTGCTTTTCCATATTTTGAACGATTGTCAAATAGACAAAATAATTATATTCATATGCTTAACAAACATATGTACTTTTTAGTTAGTCACTATAGTGACAAGTTTATGTTTTTTGACACCAACATTTTTGTTGACCATTTAAAGTCGACCAGGGGTACAACGTATCTGCCAATTAGTTATAGACACACAATAGCAAGGCTATTAGCTTATTATATTAACACAGACATAAGTAGTATGTCGAAGTCTTGTATAATTGACACCACAATGTTTAGTAATCATACTAATAATCATGTGGTGGACCAAATTATGAATACTTTTATACCGTGTACGAAGGAGGTTCCACATATCACTTTGGAAAATTCCTTATTTAATGTGGAGGCTACAATTACTTGCAATTCACTGCCAGGTGATAATATAGATTTGGGACAAACTCCGGATCATTTAAACTAATGCATAAGACAATAGAGGGTACCAGTAACAGCATAGTTATACCAACCATCAATAAGGTATCTTCTTGCTCTCAATTAGTTAAACATCAAAAAGGGTCTCAGCAGCATGAATTGAAATTGTTTCATCAAAATATTCAAGGTATCTCTTCTAAATTATTAGAGATTGAAATGTTATTAGAAAGAACAATGTTTGATGTTGTATGTCTTAGTGAACATTGGTTGAAGGATTACCAGGGGCTACTCAGTTTTGAAAATTATACTGTGGGTAGTTGTTTTAACCGGAAATCTATGCTGCGTGGTGGTTCCCTAATCTTAATAAAAAAATGCTTAAAATTTAAGCAACGTAATGACATAGTTAACTTGTCAACGGAACATTGCGTTGAACTGTCCTGTGTTGAGCTGGATAAGCATGTTATAGTGTGCGTGTATAGGCCCCCGAACCCTCAAAACTTTAGTCTTTTTGAATCATCAATGGAAGATATTTTGGCTAAGCTTGCAGATAGTAACAAATCCGTAATTATTTGTGGAGATTTTAATATTAATATTTTAGAAGACAATTCAAATAGCAGCAGATTTTTAAGTCTTTTTAAATCATTTAATTTGACTAATGTTTTTATAGAACCAACTAGAATAACTCCAACCTCTGCAACTTGTATTGATAATGTTTTCTGCAATTGTGATTATGTAGATAAAGCTATAGTTAATTATCTTCCGTCTGATCATAGTGGACAAACGGTAGCATTTAAGTATCAAGCAGCCTTGAAAAAAACGCAAATTCAATTTAGGCAAATTACAATAAGCAAATTAAAAAAATTTAATAGTAACTTAGAAAATAAGTTAAATGTTCTGGGCCATGATATTGATGATGCCAATAAATTTTATGATAATTTCTTTTCAGTGGTACTCAATGAATTTAATACAGCTTTTGAAAAGAAGTCTAAAAATATTTTCCCTAAGTTTGTATTTAGTGACTGGGCGACTAAAGGTATTAGGGTAAGTAGGGAAAAACTATATGAGCTGTATGGCCTTAAGCCATTCTTCAACACTGAAACTTTTAATAAATATGTAAATAGATATTCTAAACTCTTCAGAAAGATTTGCAAGGTAGCAAAGGCCCTGTACATTAGCAATAAGATCAAATCGGCAGACAATAAAATAAAGACTGTGTGGAAAGTTATTAATAATGAAACTGGTAGGAATAAAGTGCGCAATACGGATTTTTCGTTGGAGACTTCACATGGTCCCAAAAGCTCTAACATAGAAGTAGCCCAAGAGTTTGTGAATTATTTCACCGATATACCTCTTAGGACAACGGAAGCTCTAAATTCCTCCCCTGAAGATTCAGTTGCTTTATTGAAAGCAAACTTGCCAGGCTGTCCGGTTGAATTTCAATTCAAACATATAAACCCTTTGACAGTCATAAAGGCTTTCCGGCAAATAAAAGTCAAATTAACCGAAGACCTATGGGGAATGTCTGTTAAAGTATGCACATCTATAATTGAGACCATAGCACCGTACTTAGCTTTAATATTTAATTTGTGTGTGGACCAAGGAGTCTTTCCAGATATAATGAAGTACAGTAAGGTTATACCACTTTTTAAATCCGGTGACCATAATGACACTAATAATTACAGACCTGTATCAGTATTGCCGGTTTTCAGTAAGGTGTTTGAAAAAGTTATGCTTAATCAAATGCTTTACCATTTTAACAGCAATAAAATCTTTCATGATCAGCTGTATGGTTTCACCAAAGGACGTTGTACGACTGACGCTGGTGTCACTTTATTAAAACATATATTTGCAGCGTGGGAAGAAGCCCAAGATGCGATAGGAATTTTTTGTGACCTCTCAAAGGCTTTTGATTGTGTTAATCACGAAACCTTGCTTTTAAAGCTAGAACATTATGGACTAGGTAAACTTGCACTCAGCTTGGTGAAATCTTATTTAATTGACAGGCAACAGCAAGTTCAGATAAATGGTGTCAATTCTCCGGGTTTGAAAGTCAAAATGGGTGTACCACAAGGCTCAATATTAGGTCCTTTCCTCTTTTTAGTATATATAAATGATCTACCGCATCTATTAAAAAAACAACCACATATTGTATTGTTTGCTGACGATACGTCGTTAATTTTTAAGATCGATAGACGTTCCACTAATCTTGATGACGTAAACGATGCTTTACAGCAAGTCCAAAACTGGTTTACTGTTAATAATTTAGTGTTAAATGGAAAAAAAACTAAGTGCATAAGATTTGCGTTACCGAATGTTAAAAGTAATTACTCCGACATAGTATTGAACAAGGAGAAACTTGAATTCGTCGAGAATACGGTTTTCCTAGGGATCACGCTTGACTCGAGGCTACAATGGGGTCCTCATTTAACATCTCTGGCAGGTCGGCTTAGTTCAGCAGCATATGCTGTTAGAAAAATCCGTCAATTTACTGATGTGGATACTGCGCGACTAGTTTATTTTAGTTACTTTCATAGTATCATGTCTTACGGTATTTTGCTATGGGGACGGGCTGCAGATATAGAGTCTATTTTTATTCTGCAGAAAAGAGCTATCAGAGCCATATATAATCTTCGCAGACGCGATTCTCTTAGGGAACTATTTAAGGAAATAAACATCCTGACGGTCCCTTGTCAATACATTTATGAAAACATTATGTATGTTCGGAAAAATATTCATCTTTTTACTAAGATAAGTGACAGGCACAATTTTAATACTAGGAACAGGAACAAATTAGATCAACCTCGGTTCAGATTGGCTAAAGTACGTAGTTCTTTCATGGGGTACTGTGTAAAATTTTATAATAAAATACCAGTTGAGATTCTACAACTAAATGAGTCCAAATTTAAAGCATGCATTAAACGCACACTATGTAGACAAGCGTATTATAAACTGGAAGATTATATCCTTGATAAAAGCGCTTGGCTAAATGCCGGTCCTGCTCCGCAGCCACAGCCACTTTTACCTTCAAATTAGTTTTTTTTTTAATAATTTTGGAAGAGATACTGTTCCCCTTTTTGTATTGTTGTTTTAGAAATGTTTTTTTATTTTATTTTATTTTATTTCAATAGAGCTTATGATAATTTATTATCTTTTGTATTTGGAAACAGTAGCATTGTATAATGTAGAAGCACTTTGTTTTTCAAGTTTTGTGAATGTGAAGTACCATGGAGCATTTTTATTAGGTTACAACTTGTTTGACATTACGAGCATGGCAGTTGAGAGTTTGTCATGCTCACTCAAATGTCTCGCTGATGGTGGCACGTGTTATTGGGTCATTCGGTTCCCTTAAAAATGGTTGAGTTGAGTGGGGCTGATGCACGCGTCATGCTCGTGAACGGGTGCCGTCAGTTGAGACTGGTCATCTCTTAGCTGCCAGTGACTTAATTCAATTTCTATTTTTTTTTTTAATTAGTCTTTTTTAAGTATATTTTTTTTATTTTAATTATTATTACTTATCTACATTGTGCTCACATATTAGAAGCGACAAAAATATGTAACCAAGATTTATGTAACTCATAACATGATTTAAAAGAGTGTCCATGGAGTTTCTTGCACGTTCTTCTCCATAGAGATCTACGCTTTGGAACGTGCAATTTAGCTTCACTTTTTTTGACTGACTGACATTTTGACAATTCAAAAGTGCCTGTAATTGGTCTATTTGAAATAAACGTTTCTGATTTCTGATTCTGATTTCTGATTTCTGATTTCTCCTTTAATGGTGTAATGGTAACGTATCTATACATATAAAAAAACTCATTTTGTATAGTTTCGATATTGAGATAGATAGCACAAGTTTAAAGCTTAGTGGTTTTTGATTGCTATTTAACATAGATAATCCTGTATTCTTGTGTATAATTGATAAATAAATAAATAAATAAAAAAGCAGACACCGCATCTTTAAAAAAGAAAACATTTTTATCCGATTACGCTAGAAGAAGGGTTATGTTTTTTGTAGATTCTATTTATGTCACTTCATCATCATTATCCACAGGCCGACTTCACCTGTGTTGTAGAAGTAAACGCCGCTGAAGTAAAGTAACGAAGTAAATACTCACGTCAAAGCTAATTTATCAACTGTCAAATTGTAAAATAAGAATATTCTTCAATGCGAAAGTATATAAAACAAAAATAAAAAAGGTGTAGAAGAGGAGAGGTAGGAAAGCCTCAACCTATTTAGTTAATAGTTTCTTCCTTTGTGCCAATCCCAGCTTTCCTGTCGCAACCTTATCCTTCTAGTTCTACCCACGACGGCAACAATATCTTCTGCCTAGTCTCCATGACACTTAACTAAAGTAATTATAAGAACCTAATTTAGCCACGTTAGCCCGGCCGGTGATAGCCTCTTCTAATTCACGCACGATACCTCCGATTTTCCGCCTACATTAACCAATCGGCCGGACAAAATGTCACGATATTAGTATTTATTTTAAAGGTAAAGATCCAAAGCACGGATCACAAGGCTTTATACTTTATTTAATTTTATTTCAGTACTCAAAATAGATACTACCTACATGGCCTTTGAAATCGAGGACTCGTTGCTTCTCAATGGCTCAGCATAATAAATAAGGTTAACCGACGAGCCAGCTATTGTCAGAACAGATTCAGTTCCGAAGAAAATAAAAATACCAATGTAATGCCACATGTGAAGTGGATACAAGACCGCGATTCACCCAAGACATGGGTTTTCCTAAGAACGTTTACGATATTTTATTATGTGATAACTTTACCGGGTATTTCTATTTACGTCTTGATAATATCGAAGTAAGGGAACGTGAAAGTTTAATCTATCTGTCATTCAAACGGCAAAGTGCGTAGTCGATTTTATCTTGACAAGCGGTACGCGCGAACTTCACTCGATTGTTTGACATTTAGACATCGCTGCGTTCAAGACGAAGATATAAGTATACTTAAAACTTGATCATCAAATATTTATGCGTTCAAGCGACTGTTCCTTGAATATTTAATGACCAATTGTGACTTTCTTCAAGGGCTCTTGAATTAACTTGTTTAATGTCTACCTATATAAAAAGGTATGCCTTTACGTACCTTAAATTAGTTCTTAACAAGGTATGTTGAATTCGCAATGTACCAACTGCTTACTCGTAATTATGTGTCTTATAGTTAAAGGACATAAAATAAAACAACGGCTAGAAGGTTAACAAAATGATTCAATACATTTTCCTCGCAATGAATTTGTTTTCCCAAAGCATATAATGTCAACCCAGGGTTTTCAATGCGGGCCTCTGGAGGCTCTACATCTAAGTTAAGTTTAAGTTAGAGACGGCTCAGTCGCAGTATATGTGTCACGGGAGAGACATTCAGCAGCAAATTTTTGGTCAACATATTACCGCTTTGCGCTAAACTATGCTTTCAAAGGCAGAAAATTGAAAAATTTAACTTCAAAAGAAAAAATAGTGGACAACGTTTGTTCAAAACACAAACACTGTTACCTCGAAGATATATTCAATTGAAATTTTAGAATGTCAAGTAGAAAATATTTCATGAAAAGAGACAAGAGCGAGCCGGGTGCGGCCGTATCACGTACCTTTCTCGCTCGGAAATGCACAAAATAAAACACCAAACAAAGAATACGAAACTGGTCGGCAATCGTAAAGTAGCCGGTCGCCAACGTATATGCAAATGTGGCGAATTTAAAATTCAATTGATTCATTTCGAAACGGAAATGTCCAGGAATAAACCTTTCCCATTAGTGGCGTGCGGGCTACACTAGAGCTGTCAATTTGCTTTATAAATTAGTCGTAGAGTTGCGCTAAAATAATCGCAATTAAATATTCAAATTGGGTAGTGCAGAGACGTGTCGCTGCAGCCTGGCTGTCAGGACTTGCATTCGGCTTGTCAGCGGAATGAACATGTCTGGGCATGCAGCCGCTCTACTGCTGCTCCAGGAATAGCGTCGAACGGGACAGGTCAAACGGAAATAAAGCAAGCTGCACTCAGCGAAGTTTGGACATGTCTGATAGCTTTACTGGCGGCTCGTGAATAAAATACATGCTATTTCTGTCTAGCTTTTTCATTTCGCTATTTCATTCGTGCGACATTGCTATTGTCGTTTATGGTAATTTTCTCTTTATCGTTCTTAGTAACCATTAGTAACAGTGACTCGAGTAAGTTCATATTTTGCTTCTATAACAAAATATTTTTATGTGGCAATCTGAAAGTACATCGTTAACTTGCATAAAATATTCTATAAACAACGTTTTACCTGAGTTAAGCTGGCATTACAAAGTTTCAAGTTTATTAGCATGCAGGGGAACGAATGGCGCCCAACATGGGGCCGACTGTGACCGCCTAAATTGCGTTCTCGTAGCGTGCATTATCCTCTGACACCACATGTGGCCAAGACTTGAATACTCATCCACTTCATCTTTTATGGGGCATAATCATAGTCTGCGGAGCTTGCTTATTGTGTAATATCTATGACTGTTTCTAAGACACTGAACGAACACATTCTGAATTAGTTTTGCTTGTATCTGTTTTATTACGTTTCAATTTTAAAATTGAGGAACAATACTAGTAATTCTTAGAAACAACAAAAATATGGCAGTTCGTAACCTCACATGATGTGGTGGCATGACATCTGATAACAATTGCAAAACCAATATAAATTTCTTGGCAGAGGCGCCTGGGTTATAAGAAAATGTATTATGAAAGCGAGCGGTTTTATTGTGTGGCAGTAAAACGGAAGAATTTGCATCGGGAATCGAACCAGACACTTGCAAATCGACGATCGTAAAACGATCCCGCGTCGGTCACCGGCTTCATGAATAAAACCTTATTTTGGTGGCCGGTGAAAAAACAGTACAAAAATACGTGTCTCACTGTTCAGGACCTACACAATTGATGTATGGAAAAATGTTTTTAACAGCGAAGCTTTGAATATATCGGTAAAAAAACGAAAAAAAAAACAACGTATATAGTGTGTAGGTGTAGGTACATACGTAATGTGGCCGCATGTGTGTGAGCACTGCAGAAGTCACGTTCTGGCAATATTTGCTGTATAAAATTCAGCAACTGAGTCGGCTTTGTGTGTGTAATGTATACCTACTCATCACATGTGCTGTGGAGGATTTTTTATATCCGTATGAAATAGGAATACTTGCTGAATAATTCCTTTATCTAAGTACGAACAGCAAGTAGTACCTACACACGTTTATATATTTGTGCTGCCAGGCAGAAGCGTAGCGTAGACTAATTTAGACGTGGGCGAAGGCGCATCAGCAAGGTTTTTTTTTAAAACGAGACAGCGACTGTGGCAACCCGTTTTTTGACCACATCGTCTCTTTCCATCAGCTGAAATAGTGGTGTTTGACCACTATTTCAGCTGATGCCGAGTCTATTAATTATAAAAAGGCCCCTTAGGGTGCGAGGGCGTGGGCGAGGGTCCGCTTCGTCCACACTAGCTACACTCCTGCTGCCAGCGATCGAAGAGCGTGAAGATCATAAGAATCTTCAGAACTGTGCCACGACTACTTACATAATTAACCTTCAATCTACATTCAGCCCGTTTTGTGATGCATGCTAATAACATATAAATAAGACTAGACATAGTCTTAGAGAGTTGGTTAGTCTGCCGACGTAGTTTCTAAACTATAAGTTAGGAGCACCAGGTGTACCATTTCATGAAATAACGCGTTTATTGGTTCATAGTTAAACGACAATTTTGATGTTATGTATAAGTTAAGTAAGCCGAGAGCGCGTGCCGCTAACGCGGGATTTGGAAAGTTATTATGAACTCGACACATTGCCGGCTAATACAGAACACACGTTGTTACAATATTCGAGCAGGAATGTCGGACGCGAGTTTTAATAAATGCCTCAGCTCCCTTCCCGTAAAACGTGTCGGCTTTTAAGGGCCAACTTTTCGACCATGACTGTCATTTTACGAAACACACGTAAATACGCAAACGTCAACATTACTCGCGCAGAAAAATTGTTTCATACTGGCAACGTTTTATGATGTCTTCAATTGAATCAAGTTCAGTGAAGCGAGCCGAGTCCCTAGTTACGCGCTGGCAAACGTACAAGTAAACGTTACCGCGCGTTAGGAGAGCAAACTAAAAGAGATATCTGTAAGTTTGGCTATCGATCTCCGGACCTCGATTCCACTTTACGCATTACACCAATTAGTTGAGTACATTAGGAAGTCCGGAACGTAGTTAGTGAGTAAACAGAGTGTCTAATTAAAAAGTTTTTCCTCCAGTAACGAGAATGGACGTGTTCGTAACGTTAGATTGATCTTTGATTGAGTACCTACGGTTACAGTAAGTTTTGCACCTGTCTGGCTCGAATGTTCTCCAAGAACTTTGTTCCTAACTCGAAATCAGTTTCAGTGGATAAGTGTGAAGTAATCGCCTTGTTAGAACTGTAACGCTACAAAGTAGCTGCTGAATCTAGGTCACCACAGTCGACGGCGACAAGCATGAGGAGTCTTAATGATTCCTGGTATGGGGCAGGTAATACTCCAGGCTTTTTGTTCGCGTTTTCCATGAATGGAATGTTAATGTCAGCTGTATGTTACTATCGAATGAGTTCGTAGAAATGATGACGCCACGTCGTGTTGGATTATTCACAAGAGTATCATGCATTCTAAGAATTTGCATTTATTTTATTTTCAGAACGACTCAGTTTTCCTCATTCTATTTGAAAACTTACTCTTATAACAAGTCTCTGATTTTTCGAAACGATGAGTAAATACCCTTAATTTAAATAAAGAAAAAGAACATAATTATAATTATCGACTTCACATTTTCATAATCCTCGTGTACTTTGAATATGCTCCTGTTTTTACCGCATTCATATCGTTTAATTACGTAATGCACTTCAGTCAGCTTAAGGGATTACATGTGGTGAATGTTGGCGCTCCACTTACATGGGAAGTGATGGGCCATGCTCATAATTACGTACCAGGGGGTATATGGGGGGACTGCAATATATAGATAGAGGATGAAAGAAAAAAAAATACAACGCAATATTCTGGCTCTTGTGATGCGTAATATCCTGGTACAAGAACTCGGGCAGGACTCAAGAGTGATGTTTGAGTGTTGAAGTGTGTTAGAAATTGTAAATAACATTATATAATATAGACGTATGAAACTTAAATATTGACTAAATATTTATGTATTCTAAACAATACAAAAACAAAATACACTCAGTTAACGAAGTTCTCCACATCGCTGTCGTTTGGAAATGTGCCCAGAACACTCGCAGTATTGCCACGTTGAATGACATTGACTTCATTCATTATCTTCATTGTCTTTGTATAAAGAATGACCTTACCCTTTGGTCGATCAGTCAGTTTAAAATTTCCTTGAATAGGAGACGCCACTCGGACCCCATGACCATATGATAGCGACACGCTTGGTCGACCCCAAAGGCATGTGCGTAAATAAATATAAAAATATTTAACGTATTCGTTATGTCATAATATAAGAGCCCCGTTGGTCTAGTTTTCGTAGGTGATAATATATACTGAGTATGAAATGCTGGGTTCGCTTCTCACGCTGGACTGAGTGTTATTGGGTTTTTCCATCTGAAGTTTCTCAGTAGCGGCACAGAGTTAATTTGTGATCGTTTGATGGCAATAGTGCAATTGAGAGGGCTATGCTCGGAGTTTCTGAGCGTGATAGAATCGCAAATAAAGGTAACCGCAAGAGTGAGGAGACCTATGTTTACCAACGTAACCTGAAGAATCGTCAAACTACTTAAGTTTGACGATTCTTCAGGTTACGTACGGCAGTGGGCAGGGCACGTTATGATGGCAAAACATGGCAAAATAGATAGATTGACGACGGTGCCGAAGAGTCCTGAAGTGGCGACTGCGTACCAGAAAACACAGCATTATGGGAGGCCTTCCCACAAACTCTACCGATGACATGATGACGGTCGCTGGAATCTAAATGCAATTTTTAGATTTTTTGTCTGTCTGTTTGTTCAGGTTAATTTCAAAATTGGCTGGACCGATTTTGATAGGACTTTCACTGGTAGATAGCTGGTATTATAAGAAGTAACTCTGGCAACTTTTACTTTTTTATTAAAAAAAAAACCTAACAAAAAGAAATCATTAGTTCAGAGACAAGCTTCTAAATAGTAGTATCTCGAATGTTGCCACTAAATTATTCTAGAATGGACATATATTTTTTGTTTTGTCTACAAGTAAATCAAGAATAGTCTGTAATTATCCTGCAAAGGGCAAATGTCTGTCTCCACACAGACATCAATGCCGTTGCTATAATTATATCACAGAAACCTAAAACTAATGAGATCTATCATTATATTGTAGGTATGTGGGAAGGTTAGTTAGGGGCGTTTAGAGGTCCCCGATCTGAACTTAGCGGTGGTAACCTGCTGAAAATATAAAATAAATTTAATTTTAGAAGAAAAAAACTACGATATAATCGACCAAAATCTGCTGTTCGATACATTTAGTAATGTCAGCAGATTTTTAAAGTGTTGATTGATAGTACTGTAGAGACTCTTTCATCAGGTCTCTTTAGAACTCACGGCACATAGTAAATAAACACTAATTTAATTTTACAAAGAAAAAAAAGTTAGATAAGATTTTAAGAGCGGCCAACCCGAGGTACATTTTCACACAACCGCTCTTACGTGATTATGATGTTGTTACACATCTTTATTCAGATATTTTGGATATACAGATATCTTGTGGATATTATCTAAGCTTCTATAGAAATCAAAACATAAATTTGTGTAAAACTAATCCAGTAAAGACCTCGAAAATCTGCTATTTTACGTGAACTTTGGCTCTCCATAATGTACTCATATATTAAATATATAAAAAAGTACATCTATAGAAGCCTTAATTGCACATTTAATCGAGATTCTGAATGACGACAATGTTTCTCAAAAACTTTTAAGAGTTTTTAAAAAACACGTATTTTCTGGAACAAGTTTTGAAATTACCGAATGCCAACAAAGTTTTCAGGCATTATATCTCTTTTTTCGCGTTGCCTCTGCATCAAACATCGCGTTGGTTTGCTTTAGATGAAGCAACAAGCTTTTAAACCATGCTCGACGTTGACGATAGGCGAGTGGGAAAAGGCCCTCTTAACAGCTGTCAGGCGAGAGTGATTTTTTGTAATAATGTAAAAGAGTAATTTTCACAGGCATAAAGTCTACACGACTATATCCAAACGTGAAAGCCCTTTAATTATCGCTCTATGGTGGAGCGAGAGGGCGCTTTTGAATGCTTTTACTGACTAAAACCCACCTGTGTGCCTTTATTTGCCCTTTTGCGTTCCAAGGTTGCGGTAACTCTTTCAAAGGTTGCCATAGATTGCTACAGTACCCACTACATATAAAACAAGATGGTTACACCAAAAAGTCTAAAGTTTCCAGGTTGGTATTTATGTTTTGTAGGTATGTGTGAGTGTATGTTTGTGGCTCCTTCACGCTCAAACCTCCGAACGGTTTTGGATGTGGCACACGAGTAGACTTTGTCCTGGAATAGGACATAGGGATTTTTATCCTGGAGATATGTTTCCTTTGGGATACTTTTCCACTTTCTCGCGGGCGAATCCGCAGGCAAAAGCTAGTATAAAATAAATACAAAGTAAATATTTCCATAACAATTTATTCACACAATTTGCATAATTAACTTATACATAAAATTCAATTGCGCCATCAGTAGAGCGGGGATAATGCAATAATATCATCTTTAGTGGTTTTATTATAACATTTTCAGTTTACATCTCTCTATGGCTAAAGGAGTTGACGCACGCTTTGCCAGAATTTATGGCAGAACTTATTTTACGAGATTCCTTGTGAATAAGTAGTTTGGCAGTTAGTCGTGTCCTGGACTTTCAGTTATGCCGAAGCAATGAAGACTGCAGGTTTCAGTAATACGGAAGTAATGTTGACAAATGACGGTAAGTTTCTAAAGTTATACATTCGTGTCGACTAGTTTTCTTGCTGTTGACTGTACCTTCTGAAAGAGTAACTTTTGAGTGGAATACACTGCAGAATAAATATACTTTGTTAAATAATTGGTTCCGTTTTATAAAACAAAATACTTATCTAGACCTCTACTTTTAAAGACCAGCGGAAGACAGATCTCGACACCATTCCCTTACACTAATGATATTTTAACGTGTCCGCACTGCGCACGCACCTTCAAAGCAAATATAGGCTATATTAGCCGTTTTAGAGCACAAAATCGTAACCCTTAATTACTCGCGGGCTTGCGGACGGCGAGCAATGGGTGGCTCGCCGTCGGACCGTCCGGTAACCGCCCGGACCGAGCCCAAGTCGTCGACGGCGCGTATTGTTCCACGCGCGCCTCAGGGAGATGTCAGCAAATCGTAGGGGCCCAGCAGGGTCGAAGCCTACTGGGGCCATGGGTAGTGTGAAAACGAAACCCGGGGCCCTGGGACGAAGGCAACGAAGGAACAGGAGTGGGTTTTTAGTCAGTAAAAGTCTGACACTATCTCTCGCTCCGCCCAAGAGCGAGATTTGTCATCAGATGATTTTCCCACCGAAAAAAAAAAAAAACCCTTAATTACTCAGGCAACAGAAATAAGTCACCATAGCCGAAATCGGCCAGAGAATATAATATAATAATATCTAATAATAACTTTTATTTAGCCATTGTTAAAAGTGTTTTCTTAAACATAGGTATAACATATTTACTTATCGGTAACAGGAATTATATTTTACCAGAATTATTACAATGGCCCCCAAACTAGGCGGTGCCTGTATCTTGGGGACCGGAGTTGCGTGATCGTTAAATTAAAATACAAGTTTCCTTTGCGGATTACCTTAAAATAAAATAGGAATAAAATAGTAGACAAAATAATTAGTACAAAGTAACAGGGTAAATAAAAACTAAAAGAGTGTGCGTGTTACAGGTGTACGGATGAAGGTGTGTAGGTATGTTTGTGGGTCATTACACGTGTTGTACTCGTATTATATATAATTTTGGTGGCTGTTTAGCACGAAGTGTTAATTATTAGTTAATAGTTTCCTCAGTTTCATCGTACGAGAGGGTGACGAGCATTTTTTTCAACATTTTCTTACATAATCGGTCGTTTAAACCTTTGATGTCGTAGGATTTAACGATTTGGTTATAAACATGAGTGTGAGAGTAAGGACAGCGTCTAGCCAGAAGACTCTTTAGTTGCGTTTGGAAGTGGAACGTATAGAACGCGAATATACAACACATAACTGGAAAAATGCATACCTTTTTACACCCCAATTAGAAAATTAAGTTAGAAATGTCGTGGCCAGATCGTTTAAACGTTAACATTTTGATGATATGTCAATCCTCGTTTGACCACATCATTGATGTAGGATTTCTATGATAATAAAAGGTCTAAAGAAAGAAGGCCAAACGAGGATTGAAATATCATCAAACTTTAATGTTTAAAACGATCTGGCCAGTTTTTTTTGGCCATATCATGAAGTGATGAAATTCTAAGATCTGGCCACGATAGAAACATCATAATTTCAGTATTTTTTTAAAGAAATTAGTTGCCTTAATTGTAGAAAAATAATATGGAAATCGACGCACTAAGCTAGTAGTGCATCGGTATTGCAGGTATTTTCGCACGCACATACATACACTCTAGTGATGCGTGACGCAATCAAGATTTATTAAAATAGGTAATTTGTTTATCCTAAAACATCTTTGATTATTTTTTAGGATATTTTGTAACGTTAACAGTTTTCTAAAACAGTTAAGAAAACTTTGCCCAGGCAAGGCAAGGTTTGGGCAGTCAAGTTAGCAACGGCCCACAATATTTCTTTCTCCTAGAGTTTAAGTCGTCGAGGGATTTTTAGGCGCGTTGATCTGTCCTCATCCATCTTTCTTCTTTTCCAACATACCTAGTTAATGCTTAATACTACAACTTTATCAATACAGTTTTTAGGGTTCCGCACTCAAAGAGTAAAAACGGGACCGTATTGCTAAGAATTCGCTGTTCGTCTGTCTATCACCAGTCTGTATCTCATGAACCATGATAGCCAGACAGTTAAAATTTTCACAGATTTTTTTTTGTTACCACTACAACAACAAATACTAAAATTAAAATAAATATTTAAGGGCCATATCATCCAACATTCTTGATTTTTGTACCGTTTTTTGCTATGGAACCCTTTGTGCGCTTGGCCGGTTTTTTCTCGTGGCATCGCTTCTCTGGCCTTTCCAATTTTTCCGAGACAAAAAACGCTGTGACTCTCGGCGGTGATGCAGTTTCCTATCAGTGAAGTAATCGAATCAATACTTCCTTTACCTTAAACAAAAAAGAAACAATTTTACCTCTTAGTATAATTATATTATTTTAAGACATCGCATTAAAATCAAGGAACCTTGTTATTATGGCTGGTCGTTCGAATATTCTTTTAAAGGGCTTTTCAATAGGATTTGAATTTGATAGGAAAATAATTGAATTGTTTATGTTTGGTAGTTTTTAGGGTTCCGTACCTCAAAAGGAAAAACGGAACCCTTATAGGATCACTTTGTTGTCCGTCTGCCTGTCTATCAAGACCCTTTATCTCAGGAACGCGAGGAGATATCGAGTTGAAATTAAAACTATATACTCAAGTCTGCGATCCCTTGAAGTTGTGAAAACATAAAACTTCTGAGTTAACAAAAAGAAAGGTACGTCCGTTTATGTCACAAAAAACGCATATTTCGATACTCTCAAGGGTATCAAAATTCATAGGGTACTTCCCGTTGACCTAAAATCCTGAAATATGGCATGAAGCAAGGTCTCATAGCACAAGTATAAGAAAAAGTCTTAAAACTGTAAATTTGTAGTTACATCATTTATAAAAAAATCTTTTTTGCGATTCTGATAAATCTTCGTAACTCATTCATTCTTCGAATTGAACTGTTTTCATAGGTAAGTTTGTGCGGAATCCTCAGTGCGCGAGTCTGACTCGCACTTGCCCGGTTTATTATAGACCATGTATATAATAGATCGAATCTACAGAACAGATTTTTCAATTGACAGAGTAAAGATTTCACGGCGTCCCTACCTTCCGCATGACGCAGGTCACCAGACAAGGTGAGTTTGGCAGGTTCCTGCACCGGATTCGTGCGGAAGAAACGCCCGGGTGTCACCATTGTGGAGTGGGTAAAAGTCTGACACGAAGAGCGGGAGAACTTATTGTATGATTTATTTCCAAAAAAAAAGAATAAACAAAATATCAAATCATAATAGGTATGAGGGAACCAGAACAAAGGGAAGGGAAAAAAAGCCAATGTATTGACTTATACATTTTTAAAATTGTAATAAAAACTTGCCGGCCGCAATCAACATTGATGTCGTATTGAAGTCTAAATATGGCGGAGCTATTCATATTTTGTCTTTTTTTTTATTAAAACGCTAATATTTTTCTGAAAGCTTATTTCATTTGCAGGTTATATTTTAATAGAAATACTGGTATTTATCAATACCTGTATTATTGAAAAAAAAAGTTACATAATTGTGAACTATGGTTACGGTTTTAATCTATATACTCTTTAAACACAATAAAATTTAAGTGTTGGTTTGTATTTTTTTTTTTTACAAAATGCATATTTAATTCATATTTTTTTATTGTACACAAAAACATACATGGTACACGGCGATACAGACAGTTTATGTACAAAGGCGAGCATGAGTTTTTTCCCAGCAAACCTTTGAGTTACAGAGAGAGAACATATTCAAGGGTAGGATCCAGTGCACAATATAAATCTACATAACTAAATCTGATATATAATTATGTTATACATAAGTGTAGCGCGGGAAAAAGAAACATAATCGAGTAGGCTGTGGTTTCACTACTCTGTGGTTGCAACGCGTCGCAGCCAACGTGCGCGCGCAGCCCCCTCCTCCGCCGCCCGCATACCCCGCGCGCCAGCGCAGGCCGAGCCGAGGGGATGCGAGCGGCGAAGAGAGCGCCCCGCGACCGTCATCTTGAACGGACGTATTTTCTGATCCTCCGCGGCTCCGCCGCGACGCCATTATTTTATAATTTTGTACGAAGTTGTGAACATGTATGTGTAACATTGTATACATCCAATAAAGATTAAAGTTTTTTTGAAGCAATGACTTTAAACTGGCGCCCAAACTAGTGGCCGAATCGTTACGACCGTTACAAACTGAGATCCAGTGCGTACGTGACCGCGGGTAAAGTACCTACCTACTCACCGCCTTACCGTTGTCATCACCAACAACGTGAAGATGCCGACAACGAGGAAAGGAGAAGCTCTCCGTCAACAACGCGGAGAAGATGAAGGTAACGTCACGCTCACTGAAGAGGAGAGCGTCACCGAGCGTGGCCACGCGGTCGATGCCGCGAGCGCCGGCTCGAGGCCGACACTACAACCAGCTCCCCAGATCCCCTCAGATTTATTATCCACGCTTATCGAGACGATAACGCGTGCGCAAGTGGAAGCCAATAGAAGCCTCATCAACACGCTGATGACGTCCAGCGGCGACTTCAGGGCCTCCACCCCAGTCGGGGCCTCTCCATCATCAAACGCGACCAGCGGTGGCACCGCTGTCGCAGCCGCGCCGTGCAGTGACGCCAACTTCACAAAGTGCACGGCGAGATTCGACGGGTCGTCTCAGGACACCGAGGTCCTGGAAGCGTTCCTGGACGCCGTTGAGATTTATAAGGAGTGTGCAGCGGTAAGCGACGAGCATGCCTTACGTGGGTTGCCGATGCTGCTGGAGGGCGAAGCCGCCGTATGGTGGCGCGGCGTGAAAGCGTCGGTGCCTACGTGGGCGGACGCGATCGCGCGGCTCCGCGCAACTTACGGTGTGGCGCAGCCCGCGCACCTAACCCTGCGGGAGATCTTCGCCAAGGAACAAGGTGAAGAACGTGCAGAAACATTCCTGTGTAAAGTGCGCGCATTAATTGCCAAGTTACCATACTCGCTCGAAGAGACGGTGCAGGTTGACATTTGCTATGGATTATTACACCGCCGCGTTGTGAAGCGAGTGCCGCGAGATAGTGTCCGTAGGTTAGACGACTTATTATATAAGGCTAGGATCGCGGAGGATACCTACAAGGCATCGAAGGTAAATTTTGATAACAATAACAGTAATTCGACCTCGCAAACCAAAACACCGGTGACTACCACCGACCGCGTTCTCGCTACTTCGAGTGCGACTGCGCCGCGTTGCAAGAACAGAAATAGACCCCGTTGTAGTTATTGTAAGCTTTTTGGGCATGTTAGCGATGAGTGTCGTAATCGCGAAAAGGCTACCACTAATAAGAATAATAGCAATACTACATCTAAAGAGTTACGTTGTTATGGTTGTGGAAAGCAGGGCGTCGTGAGGTCGAAATGTGATGTTTGCGCGAAAACAGCGTCGAAACCCGACGACAAAACATCTTTCAACAAGGTTGATATAGATTTTTGTATGTATAATGTCGATGATGTAGAGAATAATAGTTACGCTAGTACGAGTGATACTGATTCGTGCGTTCATATTACGAATATGAGTACGCGCGACAATCACCCGATGGTAAATATTAGTGTCATGGGCCGTAATGGCGTGGCGATTATAGATACCGGCGCCACGCATAGCATTGCGAGCCCCCTTTTGCACCGAGTCCTAGTGTACTCAGGAGTTCAATTTACCGAAACGAAACGTTTCGTGCGCCTGGCCGATGGCACTCAAGGGTGGCGAGACCTGTTGTCAGCCGAGGCAGATATTATTATTAAAGGTCGTAGGGTAACGTGCCAGTTCTTAGTATTGCCCGGTAGTAATATTAGAACACTTTTAGGTGTAGATTTCTTAGCGCGGGCCGGCATGGTGATAGACGTCGCCCGACGCACATGGTCGTTCTCGGACAGTCCGGGAAATTGTTATGATTTTGTTTACACGTATACTCTCGACTCCGCCGAAGCAGGTTTATTGCAGACATCTTCCAAGGAGTTGTCGCTGCGGTCAGACGAAGGTTGCAAGTTAACCCCCGAGCAGCGGCGTGACCTTAACGCGTTCATAGAAGACCGCGCGCCGCAGTTTGCCCACGATGGACCGGCGACGGAGTTTGCCGCACATCGTATAAAGGTGAGTCCACAACAAGAACCTATTGCTTGTCCACCATACAGGATGTCACAAGTTAAGAAAGAAGCCTTGCAGAAGGAGCTTGATAAGCTGCTGCGGGACGACATCATTGAAGAATGCGAGTCACCTTGGGCCTCCAATGTCGTACTCGTGGGTAAGAAGGATGGAAGTTTAAGGCTATGTATAGATTACCGGAAGCTTAACGCGGTAACGGAGCCAGACCGGTACCCTCTCCCGCGTATCGAGGACATACTGCACGCCGCCAAAACCGGTGAGTATATGACGACTCTTGATCTTCGCTCAGGTTACTACCAGGTGAGCGTCTGCCCAGAGGACCAAGACAAGACAGCGTTCACAACACCACTTGGTACCTTTAGATTTAAGCGAATGCCGATGGGGTTGCGTAATTCCGGCGCCACTTTCCAAAGGATGATGGACCGTTTCCGTTCTAACCCGAAGGAAGTGGAACTCCTGGCATACCTGGACGATCTGATCTTGCTGTCACCAGGCCCCTTTGAAAAGCACCTGGCTGACCTGGAGGCAGTCTTCGAGCGACTGGCCTTGTTCAAGTTAAGGGTGAATAGGGACAAAAGTGTCTTTGCAAGGGAGTCTGTCAAGTTCCTAGGACACGTCATCGTTCCAGGTGGAATCCAGGTGGATCCAGACAAGACAGCGGCCATTGAAAACATGGCCGCCCCTCAAAACGTAAAACACTTAAAGTGTTTCTTACAGACGTCGAGTTGGTACCGACGCTTTATTAATAATTACGCGGAAACCGCGAGACCCCTCACTAACCTCCTGAAGAAGTCGAGTGCTTGGCGATGGGACGCCGAGCAACAGGAGGCGTTTGAGTGCATCAAGTCTCTACTCGTTTCCGCTCCCATTCTTCGTCAGGCGGACGAAACAAAACCTTTTGTCCTTTGCACGGACAGCAGCGCTTATTGCCTTGGAGCTGTTCTTATGCAGGGGGAGGGACATGACGAGAGGCCGATTGAATACGCAAGTCGACTCCTCACTAGCGCCGAGAGGAACTACTCCACAACTGAGCGAGAGGCTCTCGCCGTTGTGTGGGCACTCGGTAAGTTCCGCGGCTATGTAGAAACCGCGAAGGTCACCGTTAGGTCAGACCACCAGCCTTTGAGGTGGCTGATGAGTCAAAGGTCACCTAGCGGTAGACTGGCCAGATGGGCCCTAACGTTGCAAGAGTTCGATCTCAGCATTGAATACACACCCGGTCGCTCAAACGCAGTTGCAGATACTTTGTCACGACCAGTTTGTTCAGGCGTCCAGAACGAGTGTGACCTATGTATGACAGTCATAGATATACCAAAGAGGAACAGTGGCGATATCCGCAGCAATCAGCTATTGGACCCAGAGGTTCATAAGATTATTGAGGACATGGAGTCTGACGAACCCTCTAGGGGGAGACCTTGGTCTGACCGTGGGTACACCATTTCTGACGGTATTCTATACAGGTACAGCTTGGAGTCTGACGATGGCGAGGACTGTTGCCTAGTTGTACCTGAACACGAACGCAGGCAGGTGATGGCTGACTTCCATGATGCGCCGACAGCTGGCCATTTCGGCGTGGAGCGCACGTTAAGCCGCGTTCGTGCTAGGTATTATTGGCCTGGCATGCGCACATTCATCGCAAACTACATAAGGGAGTGCGTGCCTTGCCAGAGGTATAAAGCTGACAATCGCAAACCAGCAGGACTGCTACAAACCCCTGCCGTGGCGAGACGATTCGAGGTAGTTTCCGTAGACTTGTTTGGTCCACTCGTAGAGACACCTAGGAAGAACAGGTGGGTACTGATCGTTGAGGACGTTTGCTCGCGCTGGGTGGAATTGTTTCCATTGGAGAATGCCACCAGCGTTGAATGCGCTAAAACACTCGCAAATGAAGTTTTCCTCCGGTATGGAGTGTCACGCCGCCTTATCAGTGACAACGGCGTGCAATTCGTGAGTGAGGTCATGCAGCAGGTATGTCATGTTCTGGGGATCAGCCAGTCACTCACACCCTATTATCATCCCGAAGCCAACCCAATAGAGAGGAAGAACCGCGATCTTAAACCTCAACTAGCCATGCTCGTAGGCCACGAACATACCACCTGGGACATACACCTTGCAGCAGTCAGGTTTGCTATGAACTCCGCGATTACCAGTAGCACAGGGTATTCGCCGGCGTACCTCACCTTCGGGAGAGAGTTACGAGCCCCTGCTGATTCCGCAGTAGACATGAGGGCTATCGTAGAACACGACAATTTCGTGCCCAGCATTACTCCTTACCTAAAGAGGAAGGCTGCGACCTTAGACGAGGCTAGGGACATTCACGAGAAGGCGCAGGCCGTCCAGAAAGAGAATGCTGACCAAAAGAGGAGGCCGCCACCAGAGTACAAGGTAGGCGACCTAGTTTTATTGAAAACGCAGGGACCTAACGACGCAGGCCGCGGACAGACCGCGAAGTTTATTCCACGTCGTGACGGCCCATATAAGATAGGGAAAGTTATCAGCCCGACCACTTATAGTCTGGAAAACATACAGACCGGAACGAACGTAGGAAAATATCACGTTTCGCACCTCACGCCCTTCGCGGGACAAGTAGAGCCCCCTGTTCGCGAAAAACGCAAACGAGGTAGACCGCGCAGGTATTTAGACAAGCCCAACTGCGAGGACACTAGGTTAGGCTAGAGGGGGAGGATGTAGCGCGGGAAAAAGAAACATAATCGAGTAGGCTGTGGTTTCACTACTCTGTGGTTGCAACGCGTCGCAGCCAACGTGCGCGCGCAGCCCCCTCCTCCGCCGCCCGCATACCCCGCGCGCCAGCGCAGGCCGAGCCGAGGGGATGCGAGCGGCGAAGAGAGCGCCCCGCGACCGTCATCTTGAACGGACGTATTTTCTGATCCTCCGCGGCTCCGCCGCGACGCCATTATTTTATAATTTTGTACGAAGTTGTGAACATGTATGTGTAACATTGTATACATCCAATAAAGATTAAAGTTTTTTTGAAGCAATGACTTTAAATAAGTCTTATATATAATTATGATATACATATACTAATATTATGTCAATAATGAAAGGAAGTGTTCTTTAAGTTTCCTCTTGAAGACATCCAGAGAAGGGCTGTCGTGAAGGGAGTGTGGCAGAGAGAGAGAGAGAGAGACGCACTGCAGTTATAGAAAAGGAACGACCATAGCGACTGAAAGTATGAAGCGGAGAACGAAGGAGAAGAGAAGAGGTAGTGCGATAGGGTTTACCCCTTGGGACGAGATAGGTACTCAAAGCGTTAACGAAACTGTTTTTTTTTGTTTCTGCTAATCTTCGAAACGGCTGGACTGATTTTGACGGGATTTTAACTCACGGATTGCTGATTTTACAAGGAGTAACTTCTATAGGCTACTTTTCATTTCCCCGTAGGAACGCGATTTGAAACTACGGAATATATCTTTTAAATGGTTGAACGAAATATGACGGGACTTTCACTGGGATATAGTTAATATTATATTGAGGAACTATTTTTTTTTATTTTCCTGCAGGAACGGGATTTAATTCCCGGAGGTCAGACGGATAGGGACGGACACATCATCGAAATAAATAAACAGATTTTGACGGGATTTTCACAAAAATACAGCTTAGATGAGCTAAGTTATATGAACATAACGGGAGAAGTTCTATTTGATGATTTTTTACTAAAAAAAAGGAGCATAGAGGCAGAATGTTATAATGAGTACCTAAGTGTTAAAAAGAAAAGAAAGAAAAATATTTATTTGGCATAGGTACTTATGCACACAATGTAGAAAGACATGTAGACACTTAAGATTAAAAAAAAAGAAAATTAACATTGTATGTCTCACGGCTACGCCAAATAGGTCCAGTTCAGCAAATACGCCGGACAACTACGAGGTAGTTGCCTGACGCTGGTTTTCAACTAAATTTTATTGAGAGTTTAAATCGGTTTGTCTTAAATCATCATTTTAATATAAAAGTTTTTATTGATAAAAATTGTTATTGTTGTTCTTAATTAATTCCATATTTCCAACAAACCACATCACAAAAATGAGAATTTGCGGATTTGCACGTACGCATGAAACTAGGATTACACGTGTGGTAAATTTTGTTCATTACAGGATTATGACTTTTATGGGGAAGAGACCATGTGTTTTCATAATATATGCGACTTAGTACATAAATGGTTTACGTGCGTTGCTCACGATGATGTAAATAATTTTAAACACGTTTTCTATTCATAATTACTGTCAAAAACTTAATAACTTAATGATACACTTTTAAAAAAATACTCACATTATTATTTAAAAATTAGCTATGTTTATGAAATAAAAGGTGATTAAATGTACAATACAATATTATTTATATTGTTCTAAATGCCCTCCCTTATTTTGAATAATGCCCTTAATCGACGCGGCCAGTCATTGATCATAGCACGCACCACATTTACGTATATTTATTTCTACCACCGCTTGCTCGAAGAGACTCCAAATTCTGATGAGGTTTAGCGCAGTCTTTCCTTCAAATGTTGCTATATCAAGATATAACAACATTTGGAGGAAAGTCTGAAAAACCAGTTTTGCGTGCTTCGTGCCTTATGAGCTGGTGAATTTTTTGTTTACGCATGGAATTTCGTTGGATTCGCGCCTTCATTGCTTTGATAACCGTTAGTGTCCTCACTATGTGAAATCGGCAGCTCCTCTTACGATCTTCAAAACTTGAATCCTCAGTGTATCGTTTGATAGTGTGATAAACAAACCGTACTGTATTTTAATTTTTTACAGAATATTGAAAATCTCTGTTGGCGTGTAACGCGATAACCGTGACTCTATCTTCTTTCTTTGATCACTCCATATTTGAAAATCAATAAAAAATATTCGTTTTTTTTCGGTAAGCGCGAACGTTCTATTTTGAAAATTAGTCGAAGTATAGCAGGCCAGAATTTTAAAATTAAAAATAATAAGGGATTGACAGAATATAATTATGCTACCTGGCTATGTATATCATACTGTAGATGAAATTGATTTGTTCGAGCGTGAAGAAGCAACAAATATACACACCTACTTTTATAACATTAGAGTGTTTAAATCCTCTGGGCCTTGAGATGCGAGTATATAGGTACAATTGTATCCCATATCCCATCCAGTCGGGATAACCAATGAAATTATATTTTTCTATTGATCATTAGGTATCTAAATAATATATATATTTTTCAAATAGGTTTTAAAGTGTTTTAAACATAAATTTTAACTAAGTAGATGAGGCCGGTGTTTCCTAGCTGACCACCCTGAGAAGAAACGCCGAAACAAACTCAGAGATGAGAGTTTTTCTAAAGTACTTACCTACATCTTCAACTATATTTTACAAGATTTTTACAATTAATGAAATTCTGTGACATCTATTAAATTTTTGGTCAAAGCAAAAAAAAAAAAAACCTTGACATCTATATATATAAAAGGGGAAACTGACTGACTGACATATCAACGCACAGCCGAAACTACTGGGATTAGGAGCGTGAAATTTTGCACAAGGTTTCCTTTTATGACGTAGGCGACCACTAAGAAAGGATTTTCCAAAATTCACTCGCTAAGGGGATGAAGCGGGGTTCCAAAGTTTGTATGGAGAAACCTACATTCACGCGAGTGAAGCCGCGGGCAGAAGCTAGTGTATGCATATAAGGAAAACACTTCGCGTGACCAAAGGGCTGGCTTTTACCTCGGTCAGAGATTAAGCATTGCCATACAACGTGGCAATGCCGCCAGTCTTTTGGGCACACTTCCAGTCGACAGCGATGCGGAGGAATTTTTTGACGCCATATTTTAGATAGGAGTTATTGTGTATATATTATGTAATTATAATTAGTTAAGTGTTTTTATTTTTCATGTATAAATAGTCCTATTTGCAAAATAAAAAGCTCAAAGTTTTCAGGAAAACTTATGTAAGTATAGCCTATGTACATTTTTTCTTAATGTTTTGAGCTTTTTATTTAGATACAAGGCTTTTCTTCTATATTTGTACATAAGAAACTTAATCTACACTAATATTATAAAGAGGTAAAGTTTTTTTTTGTTTGTAGGTGGTAATCACTGAAAGTATTGGTTCGATTGCTAAAAGTTTTTCACCGATAGACAGCTGCTTTATTCCTGAGTGACACGCTATATTTTATGTACGCGGGCAAAGCTGCGGGCAAAAGCTAGTAATAGAATAAAAGAACATTTTTCTTTTATCATTCTGTGTTTTTAGGGTTCCGTACCTCAAAAGGAAAAAACGGAACCCTTATAGGATCACTTTGCTGTCCCTCCGTCTGCCTGTCTGTCAAGACCTTTTATCTCGAGAACGCGTGGAGGTATCCAGTTGAAATGAAAACCATATATCTGAGTATGCGGTCCCTTGAAGCTGTGAAAAAAATCAAACTTCTAGGTTAATGAAAAAAAAGATATGGCCGTTTATGTAGCAAAAAACGTATATTTCGACACTCTCAAAGAAACCAAAATTCATAGGGTATTCGTTGACTTAGAATCCTGAAATTAGGCATAAAGCAAGGTCTTATAGCACAGATATGGGAAAAAATCTGAAAACAGTAAATATGTTTTTACGTCATAAAAAAAAACATTTTTTGATTTTGATTCGGGAAAAACCTTCGAGACTCCATTCGGGAATTGAACATACATACATAGAAAAGTTTGTACGGAACCCTTAGTGCACGAGTCCGACTCGCGCTTGCTCAGTTTTTCTTATATTTTCAGCCGTCTACTAGGTTGATATAGTATACATTCCTACAGATACAAAACCTATTTAATTTCGCGAGGAATGCTCAAAATGGACACAATGCCTATACCCGGGTAATTTAATTCCCTGGCACATTGTAAAACGTGGACACGGCTGTAACTCATAACCAGGTGTCAGGATTTACGTCCACACAATATGTTATAAAAATCCGGCCATTTTATTTTACGGGTCCACATGATGTGGAGTTTTATTTTGTGCCAGGGTAATTTATCTTAACGCTTGTAAAAGGTGACGGGGTAACTTTTCTTATGTACTTTTGTACGAAATATTTTGCTTTGTATTTCGCACATAGGCATTTATGTCGTTCAATATAAAAAAAATGTACTACAATTTACTTATAAACAACTAAACACTAAAATAAACACACATATACTACACTAAACTATAAACACACTCTAAATATTAAAACTAATCTATTGTAGCGACACCTATGTCGCTACATAAGAACTGTAAATACGAAATCCTGCATTGCGCATTTAGAGTTTTCTATGCGATTTGAACATATAAAACAGCTTGAAATCATCTATCGGGCAGTTGCCCGGATCAGAAATAACACCCGTCTGGTCGGATGATTCTCCCTCTTTAACCGACTTTAAAAAAAAGGAGGAGGTTATCAATTCGGTTGTATATTTTTTATGTTTGTTACCTCAGAACTCCGTCGTTTATAGACCGATTTGCAATTTTTTTTTCTCCTTTCAGGATATGCTTTCAGATTTGTTAAATTTTTTTCAAAATCCATTTCTAATGATGGGATTCATGAGGAATTGAAGGAACTCCTCAAATATTATAGGCAACTATATAGTGATTTTGATATTTTCATCGCAAGCTTAAGCATTTACAGTCAAAAGTAACATTTGATGAAGTGGAACTGATGAAGAAGACCAGAAATGGTCAACGGAACTTCATACTCACATAGATATCACAATGAAGATAGTTAAGCGACTATGACAATACAAATAAATGAATGGTTCTGAATAGTTACGTTGAAAATGGTATCATCGAAGTGATCTGATGATGATAATGTAGCCGGAAGGTAGGCACTGGAACTCCGTAATTAATCAATGTAACCTAGCCGTGTTTGGACTTATTAGAATTATCATAAGATGCACTTTAGCTATAAGGTACTATCGAACTGATCTGATGATGGAGCCAGGCACAGGAACTCCGTAATTAATCAATGTATCCTAGCCGTGTTTGGGCTTATTAGGATTGTTATGAGATGCACTTTGGCTATAAGGTACTATCGAACTGATCTGATGATGGAGCTGGAAGGTGGAAGGTAGACACAGAAACTTCATAATAAAACAATGTAACATAACAGTGTTTGGGTTAAATGGAATTGTCGTGAGAAATAGGCACTCTGTTTATAAGTGTATCGCAACTAAAAAGTGTGAAATAAAAAACTTTTTACAAAAAAAAATTCGACTTCACTAAAAAAAACACTAAAAGGATCAAAATAACTTCGGTGTTAAATAAGAAACAAACAATACCGAGAAACACAGACTTCCGAAATTAAAGTTATTTTGATCCTTTTAGTGTTTTTTTTTAGTGAAGTCGGTTATTTTTTTTTGTAAAAAGTTTTCTTCAGGAAGGAGGTTTTGCGTGACTACACTCTGTTCTATTACTTACTTTTTTTTTTTAATTGATATAAACTAGTGTTTGACTGCGATCCCACCTGATGGTAAGTAGTAATGCAATCGTAGATGGTGAGGCGCACTAATTTATTAAGAGCCTATTCACTCTAGCCTTGAAGAGACCCAAATTATAATCGGACGGGAAAACCGCAGCAGGCAAATTATTCCAGTCCCTCGATGTACGCGGTATAAACGACGAGGCGAAACGCTTGGTCCGGACCGTAGAGGTTTCAACAACGTAAGGGTGGATACTCGCCGTTCGTCGGCTTGTCCGATGGTAGAAATGAGATGGTGGAATCAAGTCATGCAATTCCTGCGCACACTCTCCAAAATGCATCCTGTAAAACACCTAAAGGCTGGCTACCCTACGCCTGTGCTCAAGACTTTGTAGATTGGAATTAACCAGATCTGGATCACCAATTAGCCTCTTTGTACGCCTTTCCACCGAGTCCAAAGCTGCCAGGTGGCATTTTGCAGCACCAGCCCATATGTGGCTGCAGTACTCCACACACGAACGGACTTGTGCTTTGTATAACATTAGAAGCTGTCCTGGTGTGAAGTACCGCCGGACCTTTGCAAGTACGCCGAGTTTCCTAGCAGCTACCTTGGCTTTGGACTCAATGAACCGCCCAAAGTTAAGGTCTGAGGAAATTTCAACTCCCAAGAGCTGAAGGCAGTCAGTGTATTCCAGGGATACATTCTGAAAAATAGGAGCCAAGGTGAACGGGCTCCTTTTAGCGGTGAATAGACACGCTTGTGTTTTGGCGGCATTGAATCCCACCAGATTGGCTTCACCCTACTTGGAGACTGCCTGAAGTGAGACATTCGTACGCTCTACCATAGCCTCTCTTTCGGACCGGATTAGCTCCTTACTAGCTCGAGCACCTGGCAGGTATCTCTCTACAACTGTGCTATCATCTGCATACCCATAGATACCGGGCATCAGCAGATCGTTGATATGCAGTAGGAAGAGAGTTGCAGAGAGAACAGACCCCTGAGGAACTCCGGCATTAGTCGTCATGGGCTCTGATGAGCATCCATCGATAACAACTCGGAGAGAACGTTCACTCAGGAAGTCTTTTACCCAGTTAATCAGACCAGGGGAAATGCCGTACGCTGAAAGCTTACTCAATAGACTAGCGTGCCATACCCTGTCGAAGGCCTTCGAGACGTCTAAGGAAACAGCAATCGCTTCCCCATTCCTCTCGAGGGTCTCGCCCCACAAGTGGGTGGCATAAACTAGTAGGTCCCCAGTAGATCGATTGCGGCGAAACCCGTACTGTCGGTCACTGAGGAGATCGTTACCTTCAAGGTATGCCAAGAGGCGCGAGTTCAATACACGCTCCATAATCTTGCAGAGTATGGAGGTTATTGAAATCGGCCGATAGTTGGTAGGATCGGTACGACTGCCCTTTTTGGGCACGGGTTGCACGTTGGCAAGCTTCCAGGACTTGGGCACTATACCAGTCCCAAATGAGAGGCGATACAAACGCGTCAACGGACCGGACTAAACGTTTCGCTTCGTCGTTTATACCGCGTACATCGAAGGACTGGAACAATTTGCCTGCTACGATCTTCCCGTCCAACTATAATTTAGGTGTCTTCAAGGCTAGAGTGAATAGGCTCTTGATAAACTAGTGCGCCTCACCATCAATGATTGCATCACTGCTTTCCATCAGGTGGGATCGCAGTCAAGCGCTGGTTTATATCAATTAAAAAAAAAAAAAAAAAAAAAAAAAAAAAAGACAACTCGGGTGCACAAGCCTTGAGAACAATCGCTGGTATACCATCTGCTCCATTAGCTTTATTCACGTCAAGACGACACAGTGCTCTCAGAACCTCTTTGTTCCTTATGCGGACCTCGGGCATCGAAGTATCGCAGTGAGGTAGAGTCGGTGGAGTAGCACTACCAGTGTCAAGACGAGAATTATGGGCGAAGAGAGATGCAAAGAGACCCGCTTTCTCTCTCGCCGTATGAGCCAGTGTACCATCAGGTCTAACCAGCGGAGGCAATGAGGGCCGACAGAAGTTCTTCTACTTCTTGTTCTGAAAGTGAAGACTGGTGGCATTGTCACGTTGTGTGGCAATGCTTAGTCTTTGGCCGAGGTAAAAGTCCAGGATCAACGGCTGTACGTGTATCACACCAAGTTTTAAACTCCGGGTAGCTACAGAGAATGTCATAATGGAAAAACCCAATAGCCCTTTTAGCTCGATAAACAACATACTCGTACTACAATAGCTATATAGATTAACAATGATAGTTTAGAGGTATGCGGAACAGGGTCCCGTAAATCTCCATTGAAAAGGGAAGATCACTGTTGATCAAGAAGTCAGCCAGTCCGAAAGATGATGGTAATTGCACATTCCAAAGCGTAGATCTATGGAGAAGAATGTGCAAGAAACTCCATGGACATTTTCCGCGCGCCCCAAGGAGATGTCAGCAAATCATAGGGGCCCAGCAAGGTCGAAGCCTGGGGCCAAGGGTCTGATTCTGAAAGGAAGACTCGGCCCTGGTACAAAAGGCAACGAAGGAACAGGTGTGGGTTTTTAGTCAGTAAAAGTCTGACACTATCTCCTCGCCAAACTAAAGTGGCAGTGGACAGGGCACATTGCTCGTAGAACGGATGGTCGATGGGGCGGAAAGGTTCTAGAGTGGCGACCGCGCACCTGAAAACGCAGCGTTTAAGGTGGACCGACGACCTGGGGCCCAAGTCTGCTATTTTTATAAGCATTATTATTATTTAAAACAGGTGTTTCAAAGATTTTGATCGATAGTTTTAAAGAAAAAGAGGAAGTCGTTTATCGACATTTCAGACTTGATCACCCGCCCACTAAAATATTTACGCGTAGGTACCTACCCCTTAAAAATATATTACTATATTTTCGTTAAATCTATTTAGGTTTGTTGACCTTAATTACAGTTACACGTGTTCTTTTGATTAAAAGGTCACAGTAGGTGCTTAATTATAGAGAGTGATGGACATCTGATTGATTGAAATTGCGTTTAACGAAAATTCTTAAAAAAAACACTTAAAGCTAAAACTGGTTATTATATATCTAACTAACTTCAGCCAGTGGCTTCACCTGCATTGAAGAAGGAAATTAACTTAAGGGAATATACTCTCGGGATAAAAAATATCCTATGTGGTATTCCAGGTGATGGTCTACCCGATTGTAAAAACTGTTGGGCCGTGAAGGAGTAACACACATGCATCCACACACATACACGCCAACTTACGCCTTTGTAATATTAGTACGATTAAACTAATGGTATTTAAAATATTAGTGCGACTAAACTAATGGTATTTAAAATAGTTAATTGTTGTTTGTTAGTGAGAGCTTATTTTTGGGATAACTAAGCCTATTACGACAATACTTTGACTGAAGGAAAGCTAAAAATAAACACGGTTCTTGTAGAATAGGCCTCGCAAGAAAGGGTAATCTTACTATTTTCCTGTATTGTCATTGCTAGAGTCCGTTCCTCAAAAGGAAAAAACGGACGCCTTATATGATCACTTTGTTGTCCGTCCATCTGTCTGTCTGTCTGTCAATCTGTCAATCAATATCTCGGGAACGCGTAGAGGTATTGAGTTGAAATTAAAACTATATACTCAAATCTACGGATTCTTGAAGCTGCAAAAAAATCAAATTTGTAAGTTGACGAGAAAAAAAGATACTTCGGTTTATGTGGCAAAAAACGTACATTTCGACACTCTCGAGGAAATCAAAATTCATAGGGTACTCCCCATTGAACCAGAATCCTGAAATTTGGCATAAAGCAAGGTCTTATAGCACAAATATAGGAATAAATCTGAAAACTATAAATTTGTTGTTACATTACAATTTTTTTAATCAATCGCTCAACTAATCCGTTAACCGAGCCATCATCTGAAACCTTTATTCCCATCTGCCACCCTTGAGCTTGCCACCGGGGTGGTGGTTGGCACTCCTTTATCCCATCTGCCACCTAACCGAACCAAACCGAACAACCGAATCCAGAAGCGGAGATTTTAAAGGTTTGTTAGAATCGGAAACGTAATCGAGGCGGAGGCAGAAGCGTCAAAAGAAACACTATTATAGCTACTCAAAAACTCGGATAAGTATAAATGACTAGATTTCTGCCAGCGGTTCACCCGCGTGAAAGAAAGTTTCTCCGTACAAAATGTGGACCCCCGTTTCATCCTTTTACAGGGTGAATTTTAGAAAATTTCTGTCTTATTCTTTGTATACATCTTAGTAGGCACCGATGTGCATTTCTAAATTCTAGGTCCAAAGGTTTTGGTTGGCCATTGATGAGTTAGTGAGTGAATCCGGGAATTTACCTTTTATATGTAGGTATATAAGAACGAAATCACAACATTCAAAAATATGAAACAAAACAACATAGCACTGGGGAGAGAGGTTCCCCGCGCGACAGGTACTTGTTTATATCCTAAAGAAAGAAAAAGAAAAACGAAAAGGAGAAAAGGAAGAAAGAAACATGTTAATTTAGCACACAATTCACACAATTTAAATTAAATATTTAAAAAAATGTAAAAGCCGGAACAGTTCCTGAACCGTTTCTGATCTGAAATTAAAATATCTAGAAATCACAAAGGTTTTCATTATTATTCTGTTCAATGTTTATGTAAAAGTTCAGTTTTGTCCGGCAAATCTGTCTAAAGTAGACTTGGCTATGTATCTAGGTAAATATGCTAAGCAGTTGTAAACAAGCCTTGTTTATGTTGTACGTTTACCTAATACCAAGTTGAGGTTCACTCGCTAAAAGTTGTCTATGGTGTAGTATAGGTTACGTTGCTTACGATAAGGGGTAGGTATGCTCCAGGGTAACAAACGAAATTCAAAATTTTCCTAAGTGTTTTGCATGTCAGTGTAAAGTTGCAAATTTTTAGGGTTCCGTAGCCAAATAGCAAAAAACGGAACCCTTAAGGATTCGTCATGTCTGTCCGTCCGTATGTCACAGCCACTTTTTTCCGAAACTATAAGAACTATACTGTTGAAACTTGGGAAGTAGGTGTATTCTGTGAACCGCATTAGGATTTTCACACAAAAATAGAAAAAAAAAACAATAAATTTTGGGGGTTCCCCATACTTAGAACTGAAACTCAAAATTTTTTTTTTCAAACCTATACGTGTGGGGTATCTATGGATAGGTCTTCAAAAATGATACTGAGGTTTCTAATATCATTTTTTCTAAACTGAATAGTTTGCGCGAGAGACACTTCCAAAGTGGAAAAGAGAGAGGGCGCTACTGTGCGTAAGCTAACATCAGCTCCACGTATTTATATAATTTAAAAGTAGTTCAGTGATTAAATTATAAGTGAAAGTAGTTCCAGTTATAAAAAAAACTGTAAACCTAAGTGATACAGATAAACTACGCAAGAAATACACGAAAACAACTAAGAAAATCCATATTTAGTGCTACAAGGATCAACGAACATAATTCAAATTGTAAACAAACTCATCAGCTGTACCAATAGCAGAATCCGTTTACAATTCGAAGATTTTTGATGGATTAAGCCTTAGAAAGGTATGAGAGTGATTAATTCCATTAGGAATTGCTCTGTAGCTGCACGGTGTTTGGAAGTTGTTGGTGTAACACCCCCGTGCCTCGGAAAGCACGTAAAGCCGTTGGTTCTACGTCTGCCCCCTAGCCAAGTCACAAACGATAAACGTAAACTCTCAGTAGTCTTTAATAGATTTTCAACTTGATGTCATTGGATATAAAGTTGAAAATCTATTGAAGATTACATAGTGTTTTCGTTCGTTCCGGTCGCTAACGCTCAGTAGTCTTTAATAGATTTTCAACTTTATGTTCTTGGGTATAAAGTTGAAAATCTATTGGAGATTACTAAGCGTTCACGTTTATCGTTTGCAACTTGGCTAGGGGGGCTGATCTCTCTCCGGTCGTATCGGATTGCCGTCCCGTCGGACTATGAGAGTAAAGGTACAGAGAGTGCACCTCTGTTTGCGCACGCACTTGAGCACTATAATATCTCTTGCGTATTTGGCTAATCTCTGTTGCAGGCCACCGTGATCGAAATTCTGTCGGGAGGATTATTGATGATTTTAATGATTATAATTTCGTAAATAAATACGTGTTACGGTTACCTTGTTGGAAGTTATATTTTTGAACCGTTTGGGGTTGAAACTTTCGGATCGTGAGGTCTGTATATTACCAAAGTACTCTGTGGTGAGGTCCGAGTGCTCACAAGTTGTTTATAGATCTGTCAAAACGTCTAGTTGACACTTCGTGTTACCCAAGGGCTGGCTTTTATCTCGAACATAGGATAAGCATTGCCATACAGCGTAGCAATGCTGCCAGTCTTTTGGGCATATTACCAGTCGACAGCGATGTGGAAGAGTTTTTTAACGCCATATTTTAGTTTGATTTTAGCTAGTTGTAATTAGTGTAGGGTTTTCATTATTTTTTTTTATAATTATAGTTTTAGTATTTTTATATGTCCTAAAACCTATGTAAAAAATAAAGTTTCGTGTTACGGTCGGAAATCATACTTTAATCAACATACAACTTGATAATGGCCTGCAAAATGCAAAAACTTAAGTTTTGAATTTCGTTACACGACATTATCTGTGTGTGCGTAGGATTACAAGATGGCCAGGATACTATGTATTGTTATGTTGTGACGTTACGGTTGCCGCAGCTGCTGAGCGATTGGCTGGTTTGATTCCCGGACGGAATAAATATTTGAACGGCCAACAGTTAGTTGTTCCGGGTCTAAGTGTTTGTCTATTTGAGTTTATGTATATGTTTGTGAACGCACCCGCGATAAGGGGTAAATTCCTTGTGCGTTTAAACGGCACGGTGACCTAATAGGCACGTATCTATATTTATAGACGATGGTTACCTATAGGAAATCTATTCCTTACCGGAATCTGTATTTCCTGATAGATACAACCTAGTAGTCTTTAAATGAAGAGTGAATACTTTACATCTAGGTAAGCGTGCTCCATTGTCAAATTGTCAAAGTGGTCAAATTCTAGCCTATCAATAAAAAAAAAAATGTTGCCTCAAAATGTCTATGTTCAAAAAAGGAAGTTGTGTTGTAAAATATAATAGGTTACAGTATATATTACCGAGAAATCAGTGCGTTACTATTAATACATACATAATAATCAGCCTTATAATGTTCCCACTGCTGGGACTCAGGCCTCCTCTCTAGGAAAGGGAGTTGTAATTCTTTATATATAAAAGGAAAAAAGAGAAACTGACTGACTGACATATCAAAGCACATATTATTATTATTTCCATTTATTTATTGGCACACCAACAGCATTACATACACATATTTTTTGTGAAAAATAATATTAAAATTTAGTAACTGGTATGCATGCTTATTATAGGTATGCACAGCTTACACCATGTTAGGTATGACATTAATTGTTATGATATGAGATAAAAAAAAAATTATGACTATATTTATGACTTTGTCCAAAAATTTATTTTTATTTAGGACAAAGTACAAATATTGGAACAATGCAGGAACCTTCTTTCACGCGGGCGAAGCCGCTGACAGAAGCTAGTCCACCATACACATTACTATTAATAGACAATTTAAAATCACCTTATTTTCCAAAAGTAGGTTGAGTCGCTTACAATAACAGGGGTGACCCACATAACCCCTTAAAACACCTCAGAAAAGAGGGTAACCCATTAATGCAATCGTCCCCAAAATAATAATGTAGGATACAAACATAAATTAACGTAATTGAAACCTACCGAAGCTTGAAAGCTTATTTTATGTGACCAACAATTTGACTGTCAAAGCGAATCGTCTACAAAATGGTGGACACCGTTTAATCACTCGGAGCCTCGTAGGTACATGCGGGAGCACCTGTTTTTAATTATGAACAGCCTGGTCGTACCTATTGCTGGCCTACGGATTACCGGCTCGAATTAAATTAACTCAACATTGGGTGTCAAATTTGTATAGTCATGATACGAATAATAAGTTCTATTCTGTTTAATTAAATGATTTAGAAGACCGAATACTGTTTGTAATGTTGGGTTACGTTTGTGGCCGCAATACAGAATGTGAGCAGTGTTTAAAAGACTTGTAAAGGATCAGTGTCACTTTTTTTTTGGGTGGGAAAATCATCTAATGTCATCGCCCGCTCGAACCTGCTGAGCCCCTACGGTTTGCTGACATCTCCTTGAGGCGCGCGTGGAACACTACGCGCCGTCGACGACTTGGGCTCGGTCCGGACGGTTACCGGACGGTCGGACGGCGAGCTACCCATTGCTCGCCGTTTGCAAGTCCGCGCCTCCGGCGGCTAGGGCGTGTGGGGCGTTTGCTAGCATTACTGCTTCGCAGAAGGAGGCGACCGCCTGCCACTCCTCGCTCCGGACCATGGTTTGTACCAAGGCCCGGCGCGAGAGATCGCTGCCGCCAGCTGCCGCCGATCGCCCCCACGAGGACACGGGCGGTGCTCTGCCCAGGCGGAGCACAAATCTACCGTACGCTCTCCTGTGATCATGTTTATGTATTTAATTTCGTTGTCACTTATTTTCTTGTCTAATCCCCGATTTCTAATTAATAAGCATTTGAAGTTGAGTATTCCTCAAACTATACTTTACCCTGAAAACCAGTCAAAATTCAGCATATACGTAAGGTTTGAGACGTTCTCAGCTCAAAATACTCAATTGAGAAACCGGCCCTAAGAGTGAATTGCGACAACTAAATTTAACGATAACCGTTAAATGAAATATAAGTTCGACTAATTTACCAACAAGTAAAACTGACGTCACAAATAACGAATTAACGAATATTAACCATTCAAATTCGGGCGGTTTAGGTTTGGGAATTTCTGAAAGGGAAACCGTGGACCTAAAACACAAAGGGCAACTTAAAGACACAGGTGGGTTTTGTTTCACTATTATTGTTATTATATTAAGTAACACATGCCCTTTTGCTTCAACCTAGAGCGGCAGAAGTCATTGGATGATTTTCCTCCTCAAAAAAGAGCTTTAGTTACGGGTAAGGCAGATGACAAATAACGATGTTTTTCGACCAATCTTTAACATTTTAAATCCAATTCAATAATGCCTTCAGGATGCTGTTGGGAATGCCATGGCGCTGTAGCGCATCGGGAATGTTCGCAGATGCTGGTATTGATGGTTTTCACGCCATCATGCGTAAGAAAGCGGCCTCCTTACTACGGCGCCTCCATGGTAGTGACAACAGCATTTTGAAGATGATTGCTGCCAGACCGGACTGTCCCTTGCAGAGACACTGGGTGGCGACAGTCTTAAATAAGATAAATAAATAAATAGTAAAAACTAACAATACTAACCTAATTATTTAAGCACTATTGTTACTAACACACAAATACTAACAAAACTATGGACAGATTTAGTCTGAAAATAAACTTATTATTATTATTATTATTATTCAATGGTCATTCAATTGAACTAAAACGGTAATTGTTTCAATTTGAGCCACTAGTTCCTAAAAATAGCAAACCAACAAATTCTTCAGCTTTTATAAAGTTTTTTCATTCATTCATTTATTCATTTTTGTCTATACTTCTACACTTACATACGAGTATATTAGTACATATAAAAGTATAGACAAAAATGAGCGCTGTGCACCTAAGCTGTGTAATAAGCTAGGGGAAGCCCGGGCAAGACGCATATGTTAAGGGATAATGTAAATAAAACCATGATCTGATAATCAATAGAACTCTTTGTACTTTTAATTTGTACTATGTTTAATCATCTTTGAAAAATAATCACATAAACTTAAAAACTTTAATGATTTCTATATTAATTATGAGTATTAACAAAAAGTATCAATTATCCGTTTTGCCCGACCCCCCCGGGCAAAACGGATACACCCCAAGGGCAAAAAGGATAGTGTTGAATTAGTTAAGATCAGTCTTCGTTCATTCATCACAGAAGTAGCTGTCAACTCCTACATAAGAAGTGCAGTCTTCATGCGCTCAACTTCTGAATTGATTATACTGAATCCAATCTTCGGCTGGTGGTTCAGTGTATTTGTCAGAGCACATTAAACGGATTTTTGTTCTGTTGTTTGACTGAGGGTCTTTTAGCTTTAGTCTTGCTGGGGCCTGCGAACTCTGAAATCTTGGTCTTCTTATTATTTGCCTTCTGAAATTTTTAATGGTTGCTCAGTTTTGACTGGAGTAGACGTCAACACTTGTGATCTGGAATAGGTCTAATTTGAAATGGCGTAAGGCTCTCTCTGCAGGAGAATCATTAAAAACGCAGACGGTCACAGTAGACGATGTGCCATTAAAAGGATCTATGTCTACTCTCGAAGGTGCATCATTTACAGGACCTTCAGTCATAGTAGAGAATGGTTTAGGAAAAGGACGGTCGGTCATCGTTGATGGAGCGTAATCTTCGTCTCCAAAAACATTTGGATTATAAGGCCAAATTCTCGGTTTTCTAAACCCATTAACTGCATTCTGGACCGAAGCACTTTTGGCGTACGCTCCCCCAAATAGTTTTGCCATATCGTACTGGTCATTTTTTGAAAACGGATACCTATCCGTTTTGCCCATATCCATTTTGCCCAACACGCTCATATTAGAAGCAAGTCAAGGTTTGAAATAATTTTAGTAGGTAGACAAAAAGTAACTATCAGAAATAATACTTATATAAACGTACAATTGGATAAATAAAACATTTCATAGATAACTAATGACTAATACGAAAAGTTAATGTATAAACCTTCACAAAAATCGTAACAAAACAACGATATTTCTTTTTTTTTTTTTCACAACAAATGCACTCGCGTATTGTTTTGGTTGATCTGTCATAGCGTCGCCGTTGGCACATGAAACGACTAGAAAATTAGTCAAAGCGCCATCTATTATAGATTTATGGAAAAAACAGTTATTCTTCTTACCCGCACTATGCTTCTTGCCCGGGCTTCCCCTACATAATAATTATGTTAACAACACAAGGAACCCAATAGGCATGCACGTACTTACTTATAGATTTATCACGATTTGCCATTTGTATCCATGGTCTTAATGGGTTCGTGGGATGTTACTTACAAAACGTATGTTTCCTTTATTTCCCGGGCTTTTCTAGTCTCCTGTAGATAAGGAAGGGGCCGGATCCTTTTAAAACCTTTTCCGATTATCACTAGCTTTACTTACACGATTGGGGGATTCAATCGGCGGTCGGAGGCGCCCAACGAACTCTTTCGCAGTATTCTTAGTATTTATAAAACATTACATTCTCTGTTAAAACAAATTATAGTTCGAAACTATCTAATCTGAGCCGTCTTTATCTTTTAAAAGAAAACATCGTAAGCTTCTTTATATAAACATTTATAAGTATTCATTTAAGAAAATCCGTTTTTATGTGGTAACGTTCTTTGATGTTCCCTCTCAAAGCATTCACAGTGCGTGGGATTTTCCTTACACAGATCGGAAACCTTAGGTGAGCAAAGAAAATACAAGAACTGTTCGTGTTTTGTTGATGTTTAACAAAACGTTCCGGGGAGCACTCAGGTGTAAAAAGAACTAACTGTACTAAAAAGAACTTCGTATAAATTACGCTAATGCATTAAGCCGTTAGAATTAACTGAGTATTTGTGGTTTATTTAACCCCTCGAGTGTATGTTTTGGGATAGTCTGCACTGCAGTGAATCTACATGAAAGGATTGAATGAGCTTGTATAGATAGAGAGACACTAGGTTACCTAGTCGCAAGCTCAGTGGACAACGTTACAAGCTTGCGGTTTCAAAGCTGACTGAAACCTCTCTCCAATTTTAGGTTCTGGTGAACCTGCTAAGAAATGCTGTTCTTCTCAACGTATTCTAAAAAGTGATATTGTTTTATTCGTACCTAGTACATTTACATTTCCATATGAGGTCATTGGACATAGTTACTAAGGATGGCCTTTCAACATCAACTCTTTCATCAGGAGTTCAGGGCCACTATAGATGACTAGGAACTCGTGGCATATTATAAATAAAACATGATAAATAATAGGTCCTTAGTTACCTATGAAATTGCCGTTTTTTAAAACGGGTTGCTTTGAAGTGTTATATCTTTGGATTGACTTGGAATTGTAAGTTCAAATAATCTTTATATTAAAGGTATGTTATTCTTTTTTCGAAATAAGGTTGGTTTCTTTGTTTTTTTTTTGTATTTTCTGTAATATCGCAGTACTTATAACCATTTTTGTATGGAATCTAAGAAAACTCGCATTAGTTTTGTAATATGAGTTCTACCGTAGAAACAATGTGTCTCAAGCGGTATGCAATATTGACGATGTATACGGACTTAAAACTGCTAATGAATGGGATGTCTATTTTTATTTCAATCAATTTCACGTGGAAAGTTTATCTCTCGAATAACATTTCTTCTCTGGGCGGCTACAAGACAACATTTCTTTTGTTAGAAGAAAGTCGTAGGTATACGTCATTGATATTGCTTGCCCATTGAAATGCATAGTTTCTACGTTGGAACTCTTAAAATGAAAAAAAACGTATTTTGTATTAGCTTTCATGGTTATAAGTACTGCGATATTACATAAAATACAAAACATAAAGAAACCAATAAATACTTAATTTCGAAAAAAGAATAACGTACTATTTGAACTTATAATTCCAAGTCAATCCAAAGATATAACACTTCAAAGCAACCCGTTTTATAAAACGACAATTTCATGTAAAGACTTATTAAATAAGAGTTTAAAAAAACAATATAGTCAGATGAAGAATTAGTTAGTCAGGCCGATAGACAAGTGATGTTTTATAATACTTAATAGGAAATGTAAAAGAGTAATTTTGTAAGAATAAACCCTACACTAATACCTAAATAAGCCTCTTCTCTACTTGTATAGCTATGTATATCTTTATATCTGCGATACCTATTGTACTGTAGCGATATCTATGGCGTCACATAAGAACTATTCCTGCATCGCGCGCAATTAAAGTTCTCCGCGCGATTTGAATGTATAGAACAACCCGAAATCATCTGCCGGGCAGTTGCCCACCAGACATAACACCTGTCTGATGAATCGGAGAATCCTTTCTTTTCAACGGAGGTTTGCAGGACTTCACTCTCTGTTCCGCATACCTCCAAAGTACCTACAGTACTCCAAAACATCAAAATCAAAAATCCGAACTATGAAAATGTTTAACTTATACAGGTAGGTATAGCAGTGCTACCACGGGCATTAACGCGATCCATTTTAAGACCTAAAATGATCAGTTTTAGTGATAGAGCCACTATGATAGAGCTATATAGGGTGTATAGCCCTCCCTTTTTCTCGCTCGCACGACTGAAATTTTCACGTGTCATGGTAACTCTCCAGGGCATTGTACGGCGAGTCAAAAAGCGTGCTTCCAATCTAGTTACAATCCTCCAACATGATCTCATACCAAATCATTTCACACAACTATCGTCTATGCGATTCATTATCGCATCAATTTGGTCTTGAGCAATCCCTTTGAAGTATAACCCGACTAATTCTCGCAGTCGGAACAAACAGTGCATTAATCACAATATTTGTGAATACGTTACCCGACAGAGTGGCGGGGCGGCGTCGTTTGCAATTAGTTTTTACTGGCGGTAATTAGGGAGGGCCGATTGCGCACAACTCCGTGCCTGTGCGCGACCACTGTGCGGCTTTGGAAGGTTTAGAGGTGGACGCTACTGTCATTAGGGAACATTTCAATATTTGAGCCGGTCGAATTGTTTTTGCAGATGCATAGCTACACTTTTTTTTTCTTTTTTAAAACGTTACCCTACACACTATTTAGCAGAATTACCTCTGTGTCGTAAGTGCCTTCACAACCACTTAAACTTACATACAGCGAATACTCAGAGCCAGAACAACCCACCATACAAACCATACAAATACAAATATTTGATCCGTGCAGGAATCGAACATGTGACACGCTGTGCAGAAGCTACTCAACCACTGCGCCAACAGTGTCGTCGAATATTCCTAGTCACTCGAGATATTAAGTATCTACCAAAGTACCACCAGCCTTCCTAATGTCGTACTTAGGGCATACTGAAAGTTTCTGGATTCTGTTCTATAAGACTAAACATTTATTGTTTTTCAAAGTATATTCCCTCGCAATAAGGAAAGTGACTTCGCAGAAGGAGACGACCACCTGCCACTTCTCCTCACTTCAGCTCATGGCCTGTACCAAGGCCCGGCGCGAGAGGTCGTTGGCGCCGATCGCCCCCACGAGGACACGGCGGTGCTCTACCCAAGCGGGGCACACCTCTACTGAATATTCCACCGTGTTCTCCAGGCGGTCCATACAATGGTGACACCCGGGCATTTCTTCCGCACGAATCCAGTGCAAGAACTTCCCGAACTTACTATGTACGGTGAGAACCTGCGTCATGCAGAAGGTGAGGACGCCGTGAGGTCTTTCCAACCTCTCCTCAAAGCGGGGGACTTACCGCCATAATTATGGCGTGCCCAGCACTGGGTTGCGACAGTCGATAGCGCTACCTATGGTGCCACATAATAACTATAAATACGAAATCCTGCATCGCGCATTTAGAGTTCTTCGTGCGATTTGAACATATACAACAGCCGCGACTTATCGCTGCAATCCCGCACCCCTGACACGCTGAAATAATAGTAGGTACCTAAGGATACAATTATATACAGCCTCCCAACGCTTTCATTGATGGCAGAAATAACACTAATTTAGAGGAGGTCCCTACATAAGTAGGTTTTGAAGTTGGGGGATGAACTGCTCGCGTCCGTAGGATTTACTTAGTTCTGACCACCCTACACGTGTCCCTTAGGTAGTGCTAAACGAGCAGTAATGTAGCTCGTTTAGCACTACCATGGTCCGAAGTGAGGAGGAGTGGCAGGCGGTCGTCTCCTCCTGCGCGCGAGGGAACGGCCCTCACGCCCCAACCGCCGGGATCCCGATCCCGATTTCCAGCCACCGTAGGCGCGGGCTTCCCGACGGCGAGCAATGCTCACCGTCCGACTGTCCGGTAACCGTCCGAACCAAGCTCAAGTCGTCAACGCGCGCCTCAAGGAGATGTCAGCAAAACCGTAGGGGCCCAGCAGCGTTGAAGCCTACTGGGGCCATGGGTTCGCTTCTGAAAGGAAAACCCGGGGCCCTGAAATGCAATGCAACAAAAGAATATAAGAGTGGGTTTTAGTCAGTAAAATTCTGACACGCCTTCCCGCACCGCCCAAGGGCGGGAGATGTCATTGGATGATATCCCACCTAAAAAAAAGCGTGTGGGATTTTTCGAAAGAATCGCAAAGGGCAACTGAAGGAACATGGGTAGGATTGAGTCAGTAAAAGTCTGACACTCAGAGGAATTTGAAGAGTATTTTCAGTTACAAGCAAATATCAAAGTACAAACTGATAGAGACATGTTATGATGTTACAAACATTCCCAAACAAACGGCCATATATTTGAGTAAAAACAATTCCAAATTTCAGAAATTCAGCGTCCGGAAGCTAGAATAAAATACCTATTTGAAGCCAAGATTTTGGAACTTATAAATCCGTTAGCGACAAAAGTTCGGAAGAAGCTAACTTGACAACTCTAAGAGCGTTCATAGTTCTACTTTTCCAGTAGGAAAGTACCAAAAAATAAAAGTTGCCGTCATCGCCACATGCGAATTGGAATTAGCAAGAGCTCGTTGTACCGGAGAGCAAACTACATTTGCATTGGAAATTGCACCTTATTTTTGTTATGGAAGGCATATATTGGTTTATCGACGCAAATCGATATCGGCTCGATACCCGAAATGTAGGAGTTTAAATGGAACGCGCTATATTCCAGCACGTCATTTGCTTACTTATCGAACTCAGCTAATTGATCCTAATGAAAAAGCTAGATATTTTAATAGGTATTACTTTTCGATTATAATCACATTAATGTGATGTTAACTTATGATATTATTATTGTATAACATGATGGGTCATCATAGGCTTTTATTAAATTTTAATATTGGTAGGGAATAATAATCAACTCACAAAATGCATAATTATAGTTTATTGACGGACCGGGCGTAAAACATTATGATAATAATTTGAGGTTTGAATTTTGTGGTTTATACGTGTAATCAATTGGTTTCAATAGTTGCCTACCTTGGTTTAATATACGATAAAACATAAATTATTTTGGGAAGTTATTGAAGCGCACAATTTTATTAATCTAGTGATCATAAATATATTTTGTTTTGACAAAACAGACACTTATTTTCTAACCACCTGTGCGTACATTCAAGCGTATACTTAACTACCAAAGAATCAGCCAATCTATTCACAAGTGACTTCTTCAGGCCTCATTCAAAAGGTAACCATAGATATGCAAAACAGGCAATAAATCACGCTAAGACAATCAGATCTCGCAATTATTCCCATTAGCAAGCGTACGACCGTTCTTTTAAATAATTCCCTATGTTTTATACGCAACGCCTGCTGTTGACCTCCACCGGACCCCTTAACCTCCGACCGGGCACGTAGGTTTACCAGTGTAGCGGACCTAATGCGGGAAATGCCCAAAAAAACGAGAATTTATTTATAATTTTACAGATAAAATGCTACAAGAAACCTTGTGGGGGGGTTTTGTAGACGTTGTTAAAGCGGTGCTGTTAGTAAATAACTACTGTTTACTAACAGCACTGCTAATATTTTTAATAATAAATGCATAAATAATAAGAATAATATTTATTTCTTTATACAAAATACTTATTGTATTTTACAAATAAATGCTCTAAACAGTAATATACCTGTACACAAAAGTTTTAGCAGCTGGAGCCGAACTAGGAGAACGAAGAACCTATATTTCGGCTTACAGCGCCAACCTCCTCGCGTTACATTTCATAATACCTAAGAATATGGCGTACTCTGATATCAGCTCGGCTCTGTTCCTCTCTTGTGGGTACAGTGTGATTTGTCTGTGGAAATTATTTTGAAAAAACATAGTCAGGCATGATTAGTTACAAAATATTCTTGTTCCTACAGCTAGAACGTTTTTATTTCTGTATTTAGCTACCTACCAAAATTCTGAACTTGAACAGACATATTTTCCGGATTTTTCTTCCAATTTTTTAAACTTTTGCGTTTGAAAATGCAAATTACATAAAATTGCAAGATAGATCTTCATTTCCCACAAATGAAAAGTGCTAAATAGGAGGAAAAGTGGCACAGAACATTGTTTGCCGCTGAAACAGAATCTTAAAGTGTCTGAAGAGACCGGAGTGAATGGGGTGATTCCTAATTAGAGCCACGTCAGCTCCGATCCGGCGGCGCATGAATGAATCATAATTTTATATATCCTCGTCAGATTAAATATTCTCTTTGATGTATAATACCCAGCTAATCCCCAATAGCTTTATTAACTTATGTTAAAATCACCGTCTCTAAATACTTATTTAAAATTAAATGGTTCGAGTCCAGACAGCCTCTATTTTCCGAAGCTCAGTCAGTGTCAATAAATTGTTGAAGCGAGTGCGGCCGCTGCAATTTTTACAAAACGAAAAAGTAAACGTTGTTATTCGAGATTCCACCAATTGCTAGTGTATTTATTGTTCTGTGCTGTTCGCTAACAATTTACTGTGGAGCACAAGCAGACAGTGCGGATTGATTAGACTGTTGTTTTTAATGATACGCTAATATTATCATCGATGTAGTTTTATAGTATTCCAAAGTGCGGGTTTTCGTTCCGATTGGTTTTCGTTTTTGTATTTTATGAGACTAGTGTTTCTTATTTTAGAACTAGAGTATTTTAATAGAAGTTTACCCCAGATTTAGTTGAATAAATTCTTAATGTTATGTTCGCGATTTTCGCGGCGTATGTTAAAATGTTTAGTATTATGAAGTACTAGCTGTTGCCCGCGACTTCGTCTACGTTAAGTTGGTAAAACTGTACAATCATTCTGTGCTTGCAATTCATTCTGAAAGCATCGTAATTATTTATTGTACTTTCACATAAAACTGTTAAAGGTAAAAACGCAAATTACCTTCAGGATACATGTTATGTACTCGTCCAGATCCAGATGTATGAACGTCAATGAATAGAAAGAGTATGTAAGGGTCGTAGCAGTTGGCATTTCTGCCTACCCCAAGGGAAAAGGCACTAGTTTATGTATGTTTCTGGTTTATGTTCCGGTAAAACAACATTGTCACAGTGAGCACGTTACAATCGCAGCGGTAATGCCTGTCTTTGAGGAGTGGCTACAGAGGCGTCACGGCATCCTCTCTTTGTGCAGGGCTCACCGGATGTGGGTGTTTCGGGAGGTATCTGTATCGAATTCAGCAAAAAGAAACACTCGAGTCTCACCATTGTGCGGATCGCCCGGAGAATACGATGGAACTTACGGTGGAAGTCAGTCCCGCTTGGTAGGAGCGCCGGCGCCGCCGTGTCCTCATGGAGGCGATTAGTGGAAAAAATGCCAACCAGTAGCCTCCTTCAGTGAAGCACTACGATCGAAGAAGGTGGCTGAAACTATGAGGGATGATGAGGGAAGTGATGCTCCAGGTGTTGAAAGCCGCAGGGCGATTGCGGTGGAGCCGTCCGGTCATCTGGTCAAGGCAATCCTGAATCGACGGCGCGTAGTAATCTACGCGCGACTCATAATGATGTCAGCAAATGGATAGGGCCCTCTAGGGCCAATGTCTGCTAAGGCTGCGAGATTGTTCGAAAGAGTTACCTCCTGTAAAATTTTCGCCTCAATAATGTTTCACTGAAGAGTTTAAGCCATCAGACAGCTTTGGTAGAGGTAAACGAAGGAACATAATCGGGACACCGACCTTCAGCTGGATAACGTTTGTACTGATGGTACAAAGCCAAAAAGCCAGTGAATCCAAAAATTACCATCATCATCAACTATCTTCCTCCACAACAGTACTTATGAAGAATTTGCGAGAGCATGCTTGAATTGATTGTTGCAGCTTGATCATTTGGGGCGTAAAAATTACTTGTTCATTTATCTAGGATTTTTTTATGTGTATTTGACTGACGTCCTCGTATATCAGACAAATGTTATTCCATAGTGGGAACTACCCTATGAAGAGTCTCCAACTTTTGGATGAATTTCGGTGAAATCTTGAACGCGTGTATCCCTGTCCAATCGAACTCGCATATTGATGGCCAAACCGAGAGGTCACTGACGCCGATTGCCTCTATGAAGACACGGCGGTTCACCCAAGCAGGATAGACCTCCACCGCATGCTACAACGGGTCCTCCGGGCGATTTGTAAAATGGTAATATCAGAGTACTTCCAACCGAATCCGGAACAGAAACCGCGTGAAACACCCTCAACAGTCCTGAGCTTGTGTATCCATAAAACAATTAAATTCCGGTAAACAAATGTAGCAGCCGATTAGTGTTATCCCTGAGACTGGCCTCCCTCAGAGGGTGGTTCCAGTGTTGGTCACCACTCACTGCAAGGAGGTAACGTACGGATGTCGACGTAAGGCTGCAAGGAATCTGAGATACATCATACGTTGTCGAACTGTGATCAGGAACGCAAACCTTTCGACCCAGTTTTATATGAAGCAGTGACTGCTAATAATAAAACACACCATTATTAGGCCGCAAGGTGCCATCATCCCGGAGGACACAGTGGAGCACACAGAGGTGTGTGTTGTCCTCGTGGAGGCAATCGGCGTCAGTCACCTCTCGCACCGGGCCTTCTGACTTTGGGCTATGGTCCAGAGCGAGGAGGAATGGCAGGCGGTCGCCTCCTTCTGCAAAGCCGTAATGCTAGTGAAGGAGGAGGACGCGTGAGGGAACGAACGTCCTCACGCCGAGCCGAGATTCTGACCCCGACGACCAGCCACGGTAGACGCGGGCTCGCGGACATCCAGCAATCGGTCGTCCACAGCCGTCCGGCCGTCCGGTAATTGACCGGACCGAGCCCAGTCGTCAACAGCGCGTAGTGATCCACGCGCTCCTCAAAGAGATGTCGCAAAGGGAAACTGAAGGACACAGGTGTGGTTTTAGTCAGTAAAAGTTTGAGACGCCTTCCCGCTCCAACCAGAGTGGGAGAGGTCATTGGATGACTTCCACCCTTAAAAAAAGAAAAATAAAGGTGCCATCATTATCATTATCATTTCAGCCGAAAGACGTCCACTGTTGGACATAGGCCTCCCCAAGTGTCACCATAATTACCGGTCCTGTGCGTCTCGCATCCATCGGATTCCCGCGACCCTCACCAGGTTTACCTGGGGGCCTTCCAACGCAAGGTGCCATGCTACCCCTTCCGAAAATTTGGCCATGTTATTTTAAAGTCAATAATTAAATACATATAAGTATTTACTGTTATCGCCTTTGGTTGGTATCCCTTGAATAATCACGGTCAATTAGTTTGTTACAACCACGCGGAAAAAAAGCAGTAGGATTAAAAATGTCTCCGTCTAACTCCAGTTTAATCATACCTAACGGTTTTCGCCCAATTTTAAACAATAAAACTGTCTGCAAACTTGGGCGATGGTCATTCTTCCGCCACTCAGAAAATTACGTAAAATACACAATGCCATCTATCAAATATGACGTTCAACTATCATTGTCATCATTATTTCTACTTTCAGTCTTTAGATGGCGTTGTGCCATATTTACATTTTAGTACGTGATTTTACTCGCCGCTTTGATTTTATTATGTGTTTTGATTAGTTTTTACAAAATATTTAGAAGATATCGAATAGAAATGTCAATTTTATTTTGAAAAAATGGTAAAAGTTATTTTATTACAAAAAAGAAGATAAAATAATGACAAAATTTTAACTGTAGCTGGGGATCGAACGTGGCAAATGTCGTTCAATGTCGACATTTTGGATTATTGCTCACCCCCCATAGCAAATAGCGTGATAATATGTAGCCTAACAGTTGACCCGGCCTATAAGGATTATGTATGCAAAATTTGAACAGGATTGGTTCAGTAGTTTTTTCGCCAACTAATACCAACGCTCCACCATTTTACTGTTTTATTATATGTATAGAAAAGAACAATTTTTTAGTTTATGAGTAGAAGCTCTGATATCTGTTTTTCTTTAAAGAGGTTTCCTTTTCGGGAGTTTTACTGAAACACATGAAAGTTTTGTCCCTCTATTGTAAAGATTTGTTATAATGTTATATTTTTTTTAATTATGTGCCACGTTTGTCGTAAATAAACTCTTTTTCTTTCTTTCTTTTCTTTACTGGAAGTTTTTATTTTGTTAATTGAACAAGAATTCTAGTTGTAACGGTGTCCCCTACGAAAACTTTCTTTGATGTGATTTAATTACAAATCGGTTCACAATTCAGGGCAGAACATCTGTTATTTTCTAACGTAAAACTTTTTAAACGTGCACTTTCCTTCTAATTTTCTTTAGCGTAGTCGGTTGTAGGTAGGTATAGGTATCTATTAAACTTAGAAGCTTCTTACAAGGACTGAAAGTTGTTCAATATGAAACTTATGAAGCAAGTAATTCGCACTAGTGATGTTCGCTGGGAGACACAAAGAAATATTTCAAGAAGTTTGTTGGTTTGTTGCATTGCACAACGGGCTCCACTCTCAGATGTTTTACAGCTCTTTTGACGCACGTGCTTCCAAAATTCTTAACAATTGGTTTACGACGGAAGGACGGTAAAACGTAACTGAAATTAGGTTGGAATGTGTGATTTATAATGTTTTTTTGTTAACAAACATTCTAATTCCACGTTACATTCATTCCAGACATAATTATGACGAATGACATTTAGGGCGAAAAAAGTGAGGAATTGACCGTCTCGTCACTTTTTCGTTTTTATTCGCTATTTGAATTTTGAGTACAGTTTTTTGTAGGTGGCCAGTGTGTTTTGAAAAGATCTTGTTAGACTAGTGGATCATACGATTTTTCTAGTTAGTTTACCACTGGTGATTTTAAAGTATTTTTTCAAGATACTTACCTACTTAATTCTAAATAAGAAAAAAAAATGATTCTATAGGGGTCTTACATCTTTCGTTTTTTTTTTTAAGAAATGAGGGGCAATAGCAATGTTCCACTTTTGCATGCCGTAGGTGGGTAATGTAATTCATGATACAGACTGAGACCGCGTTGTGCCGTATCCGGACGTGACGTCACGCCCGCCATTACACGTGCGGCGCTGTAGTGCTGTGCGCGCGTAATGCCGCACGCTACTTGATATTCGTGCGCGCACCCCACCACATTTCACCCCGGCACCGGCTGCTCTTAGGATCCTGAACTTTGTTATTTAACCTTTTTTTTTCGTTGGCAACATTCCTTGGCTATGCAGTAGAACTGTAATTTTCCGCGATTGGCCATTATTAGTAATAGCCGATACTAGTATTTCGATACATGTGTGTTTGGTTGCGGAATATTGATATCAGAATGTAGCATTGGACTGGAAGCCGACCATGAGGATGTATGACGAGGAAGCCTCAGCTATGATATTGATTTCTCACGTTAGGATCTTCATTAAAGTATAAAGGGTGTAAGGGAAAGGTTTCCGTAAACTTTAAGGTCTTGCTCAGTAGACGAAACTGAACAACCTTCTACAAGATTTTTTCGCAGGAAACGAAAAGATATCGGCCTCTCCATACAAAATTATAAATTTGATTGGATAGTTTGTGTGGAGAGGCCGATTTTTTTTTCGTTTGTCTACAAAGCCTTGAGCACAGGTGAAGGGTAGCCAGCCTTTCGGTGTTTTACAGGATGCATTTTGGAGATTATGCGCGGGACTTGCACGACTTGATTCCATCTCAATTCTACCATTGGACAACCTGACGAACGGCGAGTATGATTGCATCGCTGCTTACCATCAGGTGGGATCGCAGTCAAGCACTGGTTTATATGAATTAAAAAAAAAAGTATCCACCCTTACGTTGTTGAAACCTGTACCGTCCGGACCAAGCGTTTCGCATCGTCGTTTATACCGCGTACATCGAGGGACTGGAACCAACTTGCCTGCTGCGGTCTTCATTTCCGATTATAATAGTATCTTCAAGGCTTGAGTGAATAGGCTCTTAATAAATTAGTGCCCCTCACCATCAACCATTGCATCTACTTGTCATCAAGCACTAGTTTATAACAATTAAAAGAAATGGTAACCACTATAGAGCAGATTACGACTATGTTATCACATTTCCTATAAAAAAATGCTATTTATAGCAAGAATTAAAGGATGATAATGACCACAAACACCGCTATTTGCGGTCCACAAAATTTAAATATGAATACGGAATAAACGTCAAAATACTTCCATTACAAAAACAGATATCCACACGGTTAATGAATTGTAAAACAAACGTCGGTAATTAAAACATCCCGATGCAGTGGTCCGCAATTCTCCAGTTTGAAAACCGACCAAACATGTAAACAACCCGTTCCCGTTAACCCCGATTTCGCCGACCCCATCGCATCCTCGCGTTTTGTGTTTTTTTTTAGTTTCAAGTTGATTTGTGTAGTTGTTGCTTGGTAACCCCAACGTTATTCGAAATTTAAAATAAAATCTCACATATTCGCGTTTTCCTTGAATATTTAAAAATTCGAAAATGGAAGGAGGTTTTTCTATATTTTGTTCTAAAATTAATCTGTTATTGAGAACCAGTAGGTGAACCAAAGTATTTTTTTAATTTAAGTTTTTTCTTTTAACGTTTGAAATTTTTTGAATACGTGGAAAACTTGCCGAAAACTTGTAGTATCCTGCTTTTTATAAAAGGAAATAACTTCAGTAATATCAAAAATACAAGTCAGCAGCCTTGCTGACCAAGTTAGTGTAATTAGCAAAATGTTATTAGGTCGTGTCACTTCCACTTAACTTTATGAGGTGTCGACAGATTCTTTTGGAACAGTTCCCTTTTGATGTAGTCTCCATAACCGCGGTAATTTATTACTCGTTACCGACCCGTTTCGTAACCCTTATTTATTTCGACAACCCAAACTATTTAGGTTGCCTGTGAATTATGATGTAGCAAAAATATTTTCGCCCGTCAAATGGTAAATGACAATGTTATTTACAAAAAGCTCGTTAGAGTTTAAAGCGGAGTAGAAAGTTGTGCGCGCTGGCTGGGAAGTCAGAAAAGCAATGTTTAGGAAATTGAGGACACAAAACACATAATGATTTATCCATTATGAGGAAATCATGCGTGGGGAAAATCTTAACTCACTTAAGAATATCAAAATTGGTGAGCGGAGAAAATATGCTCATAATAAACTTTATTATAGTGTTTCCTCTGCTGGGACTAAGGCCTCTTCTCCAGGATAAGGAATAGGTGGTATTCCACTATGCGGGACCGGTGCGGGTTGCTGGATGTCAAATATCTTCGAAGTTTTAGTTCTAGGACATTAGTTTCTTCACGAAGTTTTTTTTAATCGTTTGAGAGCAAGGTGGTGATATTAATCACACAAGTAATGCGCCTGCCTGGGTACAAACCTACTGCGTGCAAAACGTAAAGTTGGAGCAGTTCCCACTGGTTCACTACTGACCTCCTAGAAGAAACTCCTAGATGGTGGTCAAACGCGAGCCTATCAATAATAAAAAAAAAAAAAAAAAAAAGAAACTGATAGTAACGTTTATGAACCTGATTGAATCTATACAGTAATTTTAAAACAAGGCCCACGGGTCATGAAAATGCAAAATAAAAATAACTAACATATTTAAATATCCTGTTCTAGGTGCCGTACATAATATATCTTTACGCCCGTTTACAAGAGACAAAACTTCCAACCAATCCGATAAACTAAAATACTTACCGAACGATAGACAGCTCCTAAATCAGCTCGAAGGGCTGGATTGTTATTGTCTCAGCATGCAAATAAAGATTTACGGAGTCGAAACTGAACAAGTTAAACGCCTCTAAATTTAGTAGGAGCAATCTCCCTCGCGTGCGATTCGTTATGTAAAAGTCGAGACATCGCTATAACAGGCGCTTTACAAGATAGAAGCCGCGATAAAAAATTCAACACGCTCTCGATTCCGTTTTTCAGTATCACCCTGACCTTTTTTACGACACGTCGACTATTACAGCGGTATTTTTTTTTATAAGCAGCTATCCAGCGACACATGAGCGAGTTTCTTATACTTATCTAGTTCGTCTCATAGAGCTCGGAATCCCCGTGCCAGTGGCGGACGCCAATACTACTCATATTATAGCATATCTTTATCTTCTTCTCGTATCTTTTTTCCTTCTCCGTCAAATCAAAACCAAAACAGACAACCTTAGGTCTGTAAAAACCTGCTTTCTGACCGCTCATTGTGACATCCTATTAATTTTAAGTCATTTTATTTATGGTGTACAATAAAGAGTATATCTATCTATATACTTATTCATAGTTAGTGGCCTTAATGCGAGATTTTTAACATAAACATAAACGTTAAAAATTGTACTAAAACTGAATAGGCGCAGTCTGGTGATAATAAGATTTGATATAAGCGAACTTTTACCTACGTTATCGGGATCGAGTAATTTAAAAAAACCCACACTAGACCCTCTGAACCCAAACACAGGAGGTGGCGGAAAACGTAAGGGAGAGGACATTCTCAGACCCCAATCATCGCAAGAGAAGCCCCAGGCGTTGCCACAAGCCACAAGCCATAGGCGTGGGGTTGTGGACGGCGAGCAATAGGCAGCTCAACGTCCGATAAGGACCAAACCCGGGTCGACAGCGCGTTGTGTTCCACGCGCACCAAAAGCTATAAGTAAAATTAATAGGTCCCACCAGGCTGCCAGGTATACCGCATTGTTCGAAAGAGTTAACACGACTCTGGAATGCAAAAGGCAAGTGAAGGAACTGGTTCTAGTCCCACCCAGAGCGAGAAAACTTATTTCTCACTTAAAAAAGGCCTTCTAAATTGTCATGGATCGCCATGCTCTACGAGCAATGAGTGACACTCACTGACATGTTTAATTTATATGGAAAGCTTGGTAAACACTGTATGACGTAGCATTAGACACCCTGTGGTCTATGGTTCGTCGCGACGAATACAACTTAGCTCCGTTCCTACGAATGCCATGCACCAAACATGCTTGCTTTCAAACTTTTATGCATAAACTTTGTGAATTACACCCGAAAGCAGCTTCTTGCGATGCGTGCCGTTTTTATATCAAAAATATTCTTTGTATGGATATAAACTAGGTTTTTAATCTCGATATAACTTTTTATGTTTGCGTTTTATGTCTTAGCTTTGTCTATGGTTTTCTTTTGAGAAGTAAATATTCATAATGTTGGCATTGAAGTCAATAGTGCGTAGTAAATGCGAACGCATTTCTTACTATCTTATTCTGTGGAAGGAATGAGACGGCACTTCTTCCGCCTGTTTTTGCTCAAATGTGTAGCTAAAATTCTGTAGCATCTTCTCTGGGATCTTGTGTGATCAGCCACAAAATAGATAGGTACAGAAGTCAATCTCATGTATGTACAGGGATCAAAAGTACAATTGCACTGTACCTAATTCTTTGTTGTAGAAGTTCAATAGTCCACAATAGTTTATTCAATACTTTTGATTCTATGCTACCAATTAATTCAGTCATGAACCATTGACCCAAATACATTTTAGACATTTTAGCTTTTTGGTAAAGTGGAACTGCACTTTTGACCCCTGACTGTACTTCACTTTTCATACCTACGCTCGGCGATAGCGCTAGGATCAGCGCGTGGCGCCGAACTGTCCGAGTGCGACCGGGTGCAGTGATAAATGCCTACCTTATCGGAATTGTAAAAATATAACATGGCGACAAACTCATCTTCTATTTCTCGGCGCGGGGCCTGTTCTATGTTACGTTAAAACAAACCATCAAATATCTACGTACCTCCCTGAAACAACTGGTAGCCTACGTCAATTCACTGTTTAATGTTGAATTTAAACAACCGTCCACTGAACAGTTAGAACAACGTTTTTTTTTGTTGGTCCATTTTTCCACTAAAAAGTTCATAGACGCGTGTCTCAAACGGATAGCACTCGAGCTCGCATTGAGCTGAATTGAGCCGAGATATCGTGTCCGTGAGCAGTGTCTATGTATTGCTCGAGCACGCTTTGTATGTAGATAGACTTCTGTACCTATCTATTTTGTGGATCAGCCGTCTATATCGAAGCTTTTCAGAAAAAAACATTGTTAGCGACAGCTCGAAATTTTTGCAGGAAGGGGAATTTAATTTTAAATGTCTTATTTATCTTTTTTGTTCATATTATTATAAATACAAAAAGCGCATACTGTCGGTTACAATTAGATTCTTTCTGATAAGACTCGATACATTGAGCTAATTTTGGGAAACCAAATTACATATTGTTCCAATTAGCACCAATAAATTAATCTGCCTAGCCTTTTCCCAAATAAGTTAGAGTTTACTTCCAGTCTAACCTGGTGAGGTTGGACAACATTATTTTACTTGGAACGACTGTCTATCTGACCTTCACAACCCAGTAATTGGGTAAAACAATACCCCTTAGGGCCTGTGCACACCACATTTTTTAAACGCGTCGTTTCTAAAACGCACGTCCGTGTTAGAAACGTGCGTCGACATCGCGCTTTTATCCTATTAAAATTCTACAGGCTGCGTCTGATTCGCGTGCGTATCGCTAAAAACGCGCGTTAACGGCGCGTTTAAAAAACGTGGTGTGCACAGGCCCTTAATAAGACTGATGTCAGATTTTTTGGCTTCTACAAATGACATCCGGGACTACGTGCTTTCTGGAGAATGAAGGAATTTCGGTATGTTAAAATGGTCACTCATCCACAGTGCAACCTCGGCAACCATAGCTTAACTTTGGGATGGCTATTACTTAGGCCCAAGCTCTTCAATTACCCATTAGCACCGTCACCTACTAATTGCTAGTACGACAGTAAATAGGTATAGAATATTACATATTGTGTCTCTTAAACGGCAATGGAGAGCGTTACGCTCAGAGTTTCGAGAACCCGAAGAAGAGCAAAACTTAAGTGGCAGTGGGCAGGACATATTGTTCGCAGAATTGACGGTAGATGGGGCAAAAAGATTCTGGAGTAGCGACCGCGCACTGGAAGTCCTCCCAAAATGTAGACTGATGACCTGGTAAAAGTCGTGGGAGTCCGATGGATGCGAGAATGAGAGATTCATAGAACTTGTTATCGTGGCGTTACTTGGGGGAGGCCTATGTCCAGTAGTGGACGTCTTTCGACTGAACTACACTATCGACAAATCAAATTTCTTTATTTGTTTATCCTATAAACATAATTGCATAGTTCTATAGTTTCCATAAACGGTCTAGTAGAACTATAAAAATAAAACCGCGGCAGTAGGAATGTGTGTTTTGTAAGCTTTGATCCGAAACTAATAAAAGTAGTTGGGAAGTGCACAGGAATTGAGAGCAACTTTTTATCTGTTTAGTTAACTTGTTGTTGCTTGTTGAAGTTTTTGTATAATATTCTACACGGTAAGAAAGTATTATAAAGTACCTACGCGTTAGAGTTTTCCAAGTTGAAAGAGCAGTTGGTTTATTGATGTTGAATCAACTTCAGTATAGGCTTCTTCCTCGAAGGTTTTGAGTTTTAAAGTTGGTCCATTGTAGGCATTGCTTTCAACTATCTTCCTTGTATCTGTCATCGGAAAATTTAAAACGCCGTTAGATTGTGAAATATCGCACGAAATCGTAAATAAGACACGTATATGTAGGAAACTAATGAATTTGGATGTGATTTATCGTATACAAAACGATTTTTTCCTAATATATCGAGAAATTATAATCTAATAAAGATTTGTTATATTCATATGGAGTTTGTAAGTTTTCGTTGACATATCTGTAGGTAGTACACAATAGTAACCGTTGCTTAACATGCCCATGGAATTATTTGTCTTGTCTATCAATTTTGTCAATATTCAGTAGAATAGAGTTAGAACTATTAAAGTGCCCCATAGATATTGTCTGCGGGATTTTACAAAACAGTCACTGTGGCTTTGGAACGCAAAAGGAAACTGAAGGAACAGTGTGGATGGGTTTTAGGCAATAATATAGTCTGTCACTCCCTCTCGCCCCACCCAGAGCGAGAGAAATTATTTGATGGTTTCAGACCTCAAAAAAAAACAACTAGAGTTGTTGTTTTATGACATACATGTGATTCAGATCATCGTCGTGAAGCAGATTATTTAAATTTAAGTTTATTTTCCTACAATAGATTTACCTGACTGTATACTCAGTCACGTATATTTTTGTAATGTGAAATGACCTCTTAAATAAAATCTCTTAAACCAATGAAAAAAGTACACGTCCACTTCTTCAAAAGACGTTTGTATTAATAAAATTGAAACGTCAAATTTTCCAAGAGATGAGCCAAACGAAAAGAGGGCACTCCTTTCATGTGGCAACATTCACAGAAACATCTGAACATCTGGGATCCGTCGCTCACATGTCGAAGAGACCGAAATGATACGCGATTTATCGGATCAGCGCTCTGTTTACAGTTGCTCTTGTGAAAATATTCAGCACGTATAGCTGGCTATAAATATGTTATACGCTGTATATACGTAGGTACTAATGTTCAGTTTTTTTAGCACTTGTGCTTTAAAGGATTGGGTGATCGTGGTTAGAAGGATGATGCCGCTACCAGTGAAAGTAGAGAGAGATCAGATTAACAATACGAGTACATGTGTTTAAGTAGACGCGTTACATTGTTGAAAAACTTTACATATGTGGTTGTTGTTTTTAGGGTTCCGTACCTGAAAAGGAAAAAAACGGTACCCTTAAATGATCACTTTGTTGTTCGTCCGTCTGTCTGTCTGTCAAGACCTTACCACAAGTATAGGAAAAAATATGAAAACTGTAAATTTGTAGTCACGTCACAAAAAAAAATTCGGAAAAATCTTCGTAACTAACGTGATGAAAAGTGATAATGTGGTCGGCAATGGAGCACGCTTACCTAGAAGTAACCTATTCGTTCTTGACTTTAAAACCCCGAGGTTGTAGCTATCAGGAAACACAGGATACGGTTTTTTTTAGGTGGGAAAATCATCTTATGACAAATCGCGCTCTTGGGCGGAGCGAGAGATAGTGTCAGACTTTTACTGACTAAAAACCCACTCCTGTTCCTTCGTTGCCTTCGTTCCAGGGCCCCGGGTTTCGTTTTCAAGGAATTCTGCTTCTTAGCTGTACGCACAATGTGTTCCCAAAATGTTTTGTGCGTATGGGTGGGATATGTCCACCATGTAGGTACCGGTGGTGTATCGCCGTATGTCTTGTGGCCGGTGAAGTCATGTACCAATTTATACAAAAAAAACAAGCACTCTTCTTTGAAATGTGGGTAAATAAGAACGCAAGGAAGGACCAAAAATAAATAAAGTAAGCCTTCCAGGCATACCTGGATTGTAATATGTCAACTGAAAGAAACCTGGCAAAAACCACACCCGAAATCAAGACATTACGCTTAGGTACTTCTTTTTCTTTATTATTGATAGGTCCGCGCTTGACTGCTATCTCACCTGATGGAAAGCGACGATGCGGTTGACGATAGAGCGCGCTTACCTAGAAGTAACCTATTCACTCTTGACTTAAAGACTCCCGTGTTGTAGCCATCAGGAAACACTGATTCCGGCAAGGAATTCCACTCCTTAGCTGTACGCACAATGAATGTGTTCCCAAAACTTCTTATTTATTTGTACTATAAATATAACATAAGATAAAACATGAACATAGAATTTTCCATTAGAAGGTACTATAATAGAACTAACTCCAACTGCAGGTAGAACCATTCCGGTCCACATTCTTCTACCACTTAGCAATGGAATCGTCTCTGGAAAGGATTCTTCAGAAATTCTCAGCTTTCAAGTTAGTAAAAAGTTTATTTGGAACAAACTGTCTGGCTGCGTCGACGTTGTAAATGAAGCTGATAAGACTAATTAGATGAAACTCCTTCCACACTGGACACGTTCGAAAGTACTCCTAAAAATTCTTTGGACAATTTAATCTAGTTTCTCTTAGATAAAAATGTAAGAATCCTTGTAGGTCTTGTGTTTGTGGAGAGTGGTATGTTTTTTAGAAACTGCCACGTTGGCCTTGTGGTGGCAATCGCGTCTACTGAGCGTGAGGTCCTGAATTTGAATCCTGAGTCGAGCAAAAAGTGCTATTGGGTTTTTCGAATTCCTCTGCAGCAGCCCGGAGTTTGGAAGTTGGTGGTGTGACACCGCCGTGCTTTGAAAAGCACACAAAGTCGTTGGTCCTGCGCCTGATCTTTCTCTGGTCAGGTCGATTGCCATCCCATCGGACTATGAGAGTTAAGGAACAGAGACTGCGCCTGTGTTTGCGCATAAACTTGTGTGCACTACCACAGGTGACGCTTTGAGCGTCGGGACTCCTAGCCACCATAAATGCGGGCTTGCGTACGGCGTACGGCGAACAATGGGTAGCTCGCCATCCGGTAAGGACAATCAAGCCTGGGTCAACAGCGTCAAAGAGATATCAGCAAGATTGACAAGACCCGTTACGGTCGATGCCTGCCAAGGCTGCGGGATTGTTCGAAACAGTTACCGCGGCCACGGACCGCAAACATCAACTGAAGTGGAAGTGGTGTGTTTTAGTCAGTAAAAGTCTGACTCTCTCGCTCCACCGAGAGCGGGTCATTTGATGATTTTCCATGTAAAAAAACTGGGCAAGTGCGAGTCGGACTCGCGCACTGAGGGTTCCTTACAAAATTACGTAAACATAAAATATAGTTCAATTCCCGAATTTCGATTTTTCCGAATCCGTGACGTAACAATAATGTTTTCAGATTTATTTCTATACCTGTGCTTTATCACCTTACTTTATGCCAAATTTCAGGATTTTGAGTCAACGGGAAGTACCCTATGAATTTTGATTCCTTTGAGTGTCGAAATATACGTTTTATGCGACATAAACGGCAGTATCTTTCTATTCGTTAACTTAGAAGTTTGATTTTTTTCATAGCTTCAAGGGACCGCAGACTTGATTATACGTAATATAATCAAGTCTGCGAAATTAAAACCATATTATGGTTTAAATTTAAACTCTACCTGTTTGGGGTGAGATTAAGATAAACCAAGATTAAAGATTATAAAGATAGCTATATTTCAACAATACCGATTAAACTTATACAAATGGAAAAATTATTAAAACTAATGAGGTGAGATTGATATGCTATCCGAATGCGTACTGACTGTATTTACGTAGGTAATACATAAAATAATAAAGGCATATAGCGCGGTGTCGCAATTACGCTGACAGGTTCATTATTGTTCGGTGATTGACCCGAACATCTACGCGGTCCCGAGACAAAGGGTCTTAACAGACAGACAGACGGACAGCAAAGTGATCCTATAAGGGTTCCATTTTTTCCTTTTGAAGTACGGAACCCTAAAAAGGTCTTATACATCGTTAGGTAAATATAACATTCAAATATATCTGTTACACTCAATTACACATGAACATATGTTGAATATCAGTTCTTTACGATAATTATAAACAGACAAAGTACCTTGTGTTCGCGCCAATATCATTTCTGGGAAAATGATAGTAAAATAGTAAGTTCATACGCTCCTACAATGTAGCTAATTGATCTTCATGGTATCTAATTTTAAGATTTTCTCTTGATTTTCTTGTTAGGTACATAAACACGAGCTGAACAGCAGCTTCAGGTTGGGCATTGATGACTCCTCTTTTTATATATTTTTATATATTTTATTTATCTCAGGACCCTGAGGTCCTGGACCTTTGGGAGGCGTACGAGGAGCCGAAGCCAACTCGCAGAGGCCCTTTAGATAATTATAATGGAACATGATACCAACCGACGATTATTCCTGTACGCGCTATGCTAGTGCACCCAAGGACAACCCCCGGTTATTGAAAAACTGTTGCGACATATGGAGAACAAAGATAATAGGGCTATGGTTTTTGGAGTCTTAAGTGGACTGGTAACATGGAACTATGTCAAGACTATGGCCCCTGCCTGAACAACGTTATTAATATGCATCGAAAAAAGGCAGAGGGTGACTTGCACACTCAATAAATGGGCCCCCAAAAACGGCCGCTAGCACGAAGTGACGTAGCAACAAGAGGGCAACATATCCTGAGGTGCTTGAGGAGTGGAGAGGTATACCACGGCTATCAGGACAATCCCGGAAGTACGGTCAAGATCCCTACCAGCACCTTACTGGATTATACATCCTTCTCCCGAGCACGTTTGCTCTTGCGGATCTCCACTCAAGCCAGCCAATAAAGGCAAGAGAGAGGTGGGAGCTCAGTTCCTCGTCAGTGTTCACTACGGCTGGCCAATAAAGGCAAACCGGAGATGAAGAACAAGAACTCTCCCGGGAGATCGGGTCCGTGGGGTCGCTAATGCCCAACAGTTCGCCACAAAACTGCACTGCGGATTGTATCTCTCTTAGTCTGGCCCCTCACCCTAGGCATATTACGGCAAAGCAAACTTTACCGATACAGACCTAGGGTATATTGGAGCACGCAAGCCCCACCACGACGTCAACGTAGAGATACGGCGATGGGGTTATATATTTTATTATTACCGTTAGATAATAATAAACAATCAAGCCTTTTTTATTTATTAAGAACCATAAAAAAACATGTATTTCTTAAAACTACAACTATTTAATTTCATTCTATTATTAGAACCCCGCCCCTGGGTGTAGGCCTCCTTCAGCTTACTCTATATTTCTCTATTCTTTATTTTGCTTCTTCATTCTTTTTTTGGTGTTGCTATTACTTCGTCGCTCCTTTTGTTTATTGGACGATTCTTCTTTTTATTTTGCCCTTTGGTCCTTCCCATTTTGTTTCTGCTGTCCATCTTTTATTCGTGTATCTCACTAGATGTTCTGACCAACACCATTTTTGTGTTAGAACGTACCTGAGAGTTTGAGAGCCTCTATAAACTTTTTCTGTTTTCTTTGCTTCTTATCTCTGAACACCAAATATTAATACCGTCTTTAATTACACGATCATGCACACATACACGATAAAGTGTTTATTTTTGTGTTCTTTTTCAATATTTATTTTAAAGTACTAAATGTAACGTATTAAAATATAATAATAATAATAACTTTAACAACAAATATAACGAACGGGCTTTGATCTCATGACACAGGGAATCCTAGTTCCAGGAAATCAATCCATGAAATGTATGTCTTATCAATCCATATAATGTATGTATGTCTTATATAATAATTCCTATAATTTTAGTAATTTTAGCAGTCTGCGTCGTGCACTCGTCGCACACGCACAATGTTTCATGCTCCGCCAGATAAGTGTGCGGGTCGTGATAATGAGTGTAGTGGCTGTAATGTGGTGATCAGTGAATTGCTAGCTTTTGTGAGTAGCAAAGTTGATACACTTGCAGAAACAGCAATAGTGCAAATATGTACAAGTGCATAATCCGATAATGAAATTGAGACTGCAAGGCTACTCGCGTTAAAGTTGTTGGCTCCAACCAAGAAAGTCATGAGAAAGACGGAAGGTAATCAACAGAAAAGCATTCAAGAAATTATAAAAATTGTTAAAGAATCGGATCCTGACAGCCTACCTACGTTTGTGGCGAAAGACCTAAATAAGCTGCCACCGGTTACGTTCGACCACATCGATGTAACGTTGTTGAAAGAAATGAGTGTCTTGAAGAAAGAAATAGCCAGTATTCAGCGAGAATTATTCAAGGAATGAATCACCATCGCCGTCGTCAGTTTTGGTTGAATTCGATTCGCTGAAGGTTAAAATTCAACAATTTAAACAGCTGGTCCATGACATACGTGCTGAGAATTGCCTTACAAGCCAATACAATCAGAAACATGATTCACAATCTTTTCCTTTGTCTCTTCCTTCATCTAATTGTTGCGCCGATAACAATGCAAGTATGCGGTTGGAACAAAATATTGAGACGGCGATTGCGACAGCGGTGACCGTTAAATTCTATTCGCGGCGGTCTGAGTGCGGCAGGCCCGTGGCGGTGGATCCTGAGAGGCGAGGTGTGCAATCAACATGCAGCCGTGCTACGGGCGCGCGCGAGTCGATAACAGCAGAGGTTATGACGCAACCTACAATAACAGCTGATGACGAGTTGTATGTTAATAAATGAAACACAGTGTTCACGATAGCTGACGTTGTCAGAAACGGTGCTAAGTTGCAGAATACTACCCATTCTAATAATGGGAGGGATGGACGAAGGTCCAGTATGGGCGCAACGGAATGAAAAACAGGCGTGGTGTGGCCCTACCACTGAATGAGTTTAACTTTAGGGCTGCGGATAGAACTGTATCCCTGTACGTGTTAAGAGTTCATATGCAAACAACACCTACAGATATTGAAGGGTTCATCAAATATAAAACGAACCTTGATGTCAAAGTCTACAAGATAAATACAGTGGATAATCAATTCAACGCATTTAAGGTAGTTTTACCTCTGAAAAAGGTAGATTTATTCTTGAATGATAACGGGGATCAATTTTGGCCTGCAGATATAGTGTTCAGACGGTACTGGGAACGTAGCCTTACCCAGAAAAAGAAAACAGGAACGAGCAAAAAGGTAGATTTATTCTTGAATGATAACGGGGATCAATTTTGGCCTGCAGATATAGTGTTCAGACGGTACTGGGAACGTAGCCTTACCCAGAAAAAGAAAACAGGAACGAGCAAGATTTCACAAAATAAAAACTTCTATCATACAACAGTCGATCACTTAAAAGTTCTTTTCAGGAAATAGTACAATTTTGTGATGAACATCAAATAATAGCCCTGCAGGAAACTTGGTTGTTTTCTCATGATTTGGACATGTTAAGCACAATAAATAAGTAATTCGGCTGCCACGGTGTATCTGCAATTGACACGGAGCATGGAGTGGTGCGAAGGAGGCCGTACGGAGGCGTTGCGCTCCTGTGGGATAAGCGTGTGTTTACATACGCGGAGATTGTGCAGTGCAATAACGACCGTATGGTCGCAGTGACACATAAGGGGTGACGCAAGACACTGGGAGAACACTGGAAAACATTATCGGTAGGCATGTACATACTGAATATTAACATACTACAGTCCCCGCGTCTAAAGGGGTGACCAGACGGTTGCAAACTAGCGTTCCAACCAAGGTGACCGGCCTCAGTAGGCTTCGACCGTGCTGGGCCCCTACGATTTGCTGACATCTCCCTGAGGCGCGCGTGGAACAATACGCGCCGTCAACGACTTGGGCTCGGTCCGGACGGTTACCGGACGGTCGGACGGCGAGCCACCTATTACTCGCCGTCCGCAAGCCCGCGCCTACGGTGGCCGGAAATCGGGATCGGAATCCCGGCGGCGGTTAGGGCGTGAGGACCGTTGCCTCACGCGATCGGCCACCTCCTTTGCTAGCATTACTGCTTCGCAGAAGGAGGCGACCGCCTGCCACTCCTCCTCACTCCGGACCATGGCCTGTACCAATGCCCGGCGCGAGAGATCACTGCCGCCGATCGCCCCCACGAGGACACGGCGGTGCTCTGCCCAGGCGGGGCACACCTCTACCGTATGCTCCACCGTGTCCTCCGGACGGTCCACACAATGGCGGCACCCAGGCGTTTCTTCCGCACGAATTCGGTGCAGGAACCTCCCGAACTTACCATGTCCGGTGAGGACTTGCGTCATGCGGTAGGTAAGGACGCCATGTGGTCTTTCCAGCCACTCCTCAAAGAGGGGACTTACCGCCATAATTGTGGCGTGCCCAGCACTGGGTTGCGACAGTCGCTGTCGCCATTCCACCATGAGATCCCGCCGGAGTTCTTCCCGCCTGGTTATTTGTGATCGGTTAGCGAAGAGTCATGACTTAGTTTATAACGCTAAGAAAACAGAACTGATGATATTCAGGTCAGGAAAGGGACCTCAAAATGTTCCACCAGCATGCATTGGGGGGCAGTTAAGGACAGTGTCAAGTCAAGTGGAGAGGTTCAAATACCTGGGTCACATACTGACATCGAACTTGAAAGACAATAAGGACATCGATCGTCAAAGTCGTGCCCTGTCGGTAGTCGGGAACATGCTTGCTAGACGATTTTTTAAAGCCAAAGTGTACTAGGTGTACTAAAGTGCACCTATTCAGAAAATACTGTCAAAGTTTCTATACGTGTCAGCTCTGGACTGATTATGCGAAAAAGTCCTGGGATGGCATTCGCGTTCAGTATAACATCTACAGACACCTCATGGGGTTGAAGCGAAATTGTAGTGCCTCTGGCATGTATGTGGAGGCGAGGAAAGGACAGAATCGAGTCATTCATGTAGGAACAGTATAGTGAAAGAACTTGCTGATAGAGGGTGCGCTACCAGAAAATTTAAACGATGGCTGGAAATAGCGGCATAAGTGTTTGTCCTGTATTTTTTATTTATTTTTACTTAATTAATTGCAATAGCAACTTTTCAGGAGACACTTTTTGTGATTAATTAAATTAAATATTATCAAATATGGATTAGTGATTTCATATAATGTCTATTTGATATCTTAAGATTCGGCTAGAATTATTTTCAATAAATTATCTTTATATTTTAAACGCATTTTGTCTCTTAGATCCTTATTCTCTGTTGTGTTAACCAATTTTCAATATTGGGTACATAGAAAAAAACCATAATGGTGATTGTGGCCGTGTTCTATGGAATGGCTATATTGCGAGACGAAGCCCTAATTACGTTTGTGTCTTTCTTCTATGTTTCAAATTATGTTTTTGTCTTTTATTCTTCCGCAGACAAAAGGTATAACGTACCTTACTTATTGCTCAAGTCCAGCACTACTTCGCATTATGTAATTAGAATAACTTAATAAAGTACAAACTCGTTGATGTTATGATATTTGAACTTATTCAATACTACAATTTAACAAAACGCGTTCCGCCGACTAGTGGCCGAGCGGCGCTAGTACGCTCTCTCCGCGCCCGCGCATCCCCACTACTCGCGAAGAAAGAGGGCGCGACGGCGATTGTAGCATTTTTCTTCGATGAAAACGTAGTGCTTAAAATTGTGGCTTTTTAGAAAACCTAATTATTTGATAAACTGTACCGTTTTAATTGTTTTGTTGAACTGGTTATATGTGGTATGATGAGCAGAATTGGATTATGCAATAAAAAAAGAAAGCCCCTATGTTCGTTAGGGCACTATTCTATTCGTAGGATACGACGATATGTGTTGTATGCCCATGTTTGGCAGCCGTATGTGAACGTCGGTAGGATGCATGTGTCTATAACAGTGTTTTTAGGTGAAGAGGGTAAGACCCTTTTAGAATCTATTTTAAGCTCCAACATTTTTGGGGTTCCGTACCTAAATCAGCAAAAACAGAACCCTTATAGGATCACTTTGTTGTCGTCTGTCAAGACCTTTTTTCTCAGGAATGCGTAGAGGTATGAATCTGCAATTAATATCAAATACTCAGGTTTACTACCCTAACGAGTAGTGAAAAATATAAACTTCTAAGTCAACGCAATCTAAAGATAAGGTCATTTAAGCTCTATTTAGGCGCATATATTGACACTCGCTATGAAATCAAAACCTATAGGGTACTTCCCGTTGACCTAGAATCCTGAAATTTGGCGTGAAGCCAGGTTCATGGTTCACCTATAAAAAAATCTGAAAATTGTAAAGTGGTTACGTCACAAAAAGAAAATACTAATTGAACTATTTATATATGTAAGTTTGTGCGGAACCCTCAGCGCGCGAGTCCGACTCGTACTTGCTCGGTTTTTTTTCCTTCTTTGCCTTGTCCTTCTTCTTCTTTGTTACAATCTCTAAATGATATTGATATGTAGCTGTTTACATTCTCAATAAGTCTTGTAGGGATATAATATTCATGCAAACGCACTTTAATTCACTTTTAACCAATCATTTATTGCTGCGATATAAAAACAATATTATTAGATTTGCGGGGCCTTGTAAATATGTATTCACGTGTAACACAAAGAAATAGAACAGAACTATCAAAAATAACAATCAATCCATCAAATGTGAGTGGATATGCTGCAAGCTGCCCGTGTATTGTATAATTGAGAGCTATTACTCATTACCGCAGCATCCCGCGAGTGTGATCACCAGTGCGGGATGGTTCACGTGAGCCAAACCAGACGCTGATGTAGTTTGTGTCATAGTAATGTGCTGTTTGATGTACTGTCTAGGTATACCGATATTTAGCATAGCAAATAGCATAATCAGCCTTTTAATGTTGGGAACATTTAAAGTTTTTTTTTTTCGTGCACGCTTCGAGATTCCCTAGGGGTAAACCCTGTCACACTACCGCTTCTCTTCTCCTTCGTACTCCGCTTCATACTTCCTGCCGTTATGGTGGTTCCTTTTCTGTAACTGCAGTGCGTCTCTGGAACTCTCTGCCATACTCCCTTCGCGACAGCCCTTCTCTGGATGTCTTCAAGAGGATAATTAAAGATTTCATTATTGACGTACCTAATATTAGTATGTATAAAACATAAGCATAATCAGCCTTTTAATGTTCCCACTGCTTGGAATCAGGCCTCCTCTTATTATGCTCTAACTCATATTTGTGAGCAAGTTTTGCGATTTCTTCAATTGTTCTTTTTTAAACGTTAAAATACCACTACATCGATTTTAAAGTTGGATGCTAGAACGATTCCGTGTACTGTGTTTAAAACAAATGTCTCGTATTCATGTTCCAGATTTGTACACATTAACTTAGTGTATATGAGTTTCCGCGGACGCAGGCTTGCGGGCGACGAGGAATGGATAGCTCGCCGTCCGGCCGTCCGGTAAGAACCAAGTCTGCGCGCTTCCCCCGACGGTTGGGGCCAAATAGGGCCGATGCTTGCTAAGGCCAGGCCGCGGTAACTTTTGAAAGAGTTACAATGGTCCTGGAATGCAAATATGTTACCACAGGTGGGTTTTAGTCAGTAAAAGTCTGACACGCCCTTTCACTCCACCATAGAGCGCGAGAAGTAATTTGATGATTTCCCACATCATAAAAAAAAACCGGCCACGTGCGAGTCGGACTCGCGCACTGAGGGTTCCGTACAAACTTATCTATGAAAACAGTGCAATTCCCGAAATGATTTACAAAGATTCTTCCGAATCGCAAAAAATGTTTCTTTTTTGTGACATAATTACAAATTTAGTTATCAGATTTTTTCCTATACTTGTGCTATGAAACCTTCTTCATGCCAAATTTCAGGATTCTAGGTCAACGGGAAGCACCCTATGAATTTTTATTCCCTTGACAGTATACACTTTTTTTGTGACATAAACGGCTGTATCTTTTTTTTCGTTAACTCAGAAGTTTGATTTTTTCACAGCATCAAGGGATTGCAGACCTGAGTATATGGTTATAATTTCAACTCGATACCTTCACGCGTTCCCGAGATAAAGAGCTTGACAGACAGACAGACAGACGGACGGACAACTAAGTAATCCAATAAGGGTTCCGTTTTATCCTTTTGAGGTACGGAACCCTAAAAAAAACTATCTCAACAAAACACCCTATAGTCCATAAAAAGCATAATGATTTCAAGTACCCACCTGCTTATTACACACGCTCATTCCGTTTGAAAAATGGTTCACAAAATGTTTAATTACTGGTTTTTATTCAATTAACCCAGACACATAATTAATTCAAACAACATTTTTAATCATCTAAGCACATTTTAGACAAAGAATTTTTTACACAAAGAACCTAGAAAATACACCATAATTTAAGTTCTTACATACCGTGAAATAGTTTTAACGAGTGTACCCGAATAGAACCTAGGCAATTTGCTGAGAACACCGAGTCCTTTTAAAGTTGATTCTCCGGGGGCACATAACCGCTAGAGAATGGCTTACACAACTTGTTTTATTCACATTACCACACTCCAGTTAAAACCTTATTTAAAACTTCATGAGCATTGCCAGATTTCGATATAAGTACCTATAAGTTCCTATGACTATGTAATTACTTTAATGACTACATCTATACCTATATATAAAAGGTAAAACTGACTAACTGACATATCAATGTACAGCCAAAATTACTAGGAGCGTAAAATTTTGGACAAGGTTTCCTTTTATGACGTAGGCGAGCATAAAACTAGAACTACATTGCGCACTCGTGCGCCACACACGCCGATCTGAGCGCGTCAGTCTCCATACATTTTATATGGAAACTAGACTTGTAGAGCTACACTTGATCCACGCCACGCGACGTCTTTCTACGTACAAATCAGGCGTGTTACACGTGTGCGTCGGTCTAATGAAGTTCTAGCTTACGAGAGGATTTTCCAAAATCCGCTCCCTAAAGAGATGAAAGGAGTCCACAGTTTGTATGGAGAAACCTACCCTCAGGCGGGCGAAGTCGCTGGCAAAAGCTAGCTTTCTAATATATAAAAATCTCGTGTGCAGTGTTTGTTATCGATGTCCTCCGAAACGGCTTGACTTTTATCTTATGATTTTTTTTTGTGTTTATTTGGTAGGTCTGAGAATAGATCGTAGGCATTTTTTACTCTCCTACCCCTCCGCCTATTTTTTTCTTTGATAACTTATATGACAGAATAATGTTTGTCGGGTCAGTTAGTTTATAATTATGTACTTTATTGTACACCAATATCCTAATTAACAAAAAGGAAACCTTACACTAAAAAAAAACTTACAATCAGTGGCTTTATCGCATTCCGTGATTTATTTATTTATTTCAATTTAATGCAATACAAAAGTGCAAAAGCGGACTTAATGATTTCTTCCAGGTAACCTGAAATACACATGTTATTTTTAGTAAGTAAGACGACCCACGGCCTAGAGAGGAGGCCTGAGTCCCAGCAGTGGGAACATTATAAGGCCCATTGGGGCCAATTTTTTGTGGGCCCATTTTAAGGTGGGAACTTTATATTTATAAGATCTTTGTACCCTGTGTTCACAAAATTAATAAATGTAATGAAATGAAATGAAATGAAATGAAGGCCGACTATGCTATGCTATGCTAAGTAAGACGAAGCCTGTTCCTTGTATTTGACCAGATGCGTGTTATGTTCAGACACCTTTATTAATTGGGTGCCTCTCATGCATACAAATTCCTTATAAAACGGGGTAAGTTACCAATTTGATTACGGGGCTTGCTGAGTTTTCCAGAAAAGGGTTTTACTAGTACACTATCTGCCTTTTAAAGGTCAATCGAGCGCTGGATTCTGTAAAAAGAATAGCAGGTATACTACGATTACGACGGCGGGCAATGAGGAGCTCACCGTCCGGCCGTCCGGTAACCATCCGGACCGAGCCCGAGTCGAGGCTGTGCGAAAGAGAACTCCAGGGTCCTGGAACGAAAGCAAAGAAGAAACATAGGAGTGGGTTTTAGTCAGTAAAAGTCTGACACGCCCTCCCTCTTCCTAGAGCGGGAGAAGTCATTGGATGATTTCCCAACTAAAAGAAAATAAGACATATCTAGTAGTATACTACGATCCCCAAATCCTTATAAATCACTTAGGCAGGTATACTGACTTCGATTGGTCATCATCATTTCAGCCGATAGATGTCCACTGCTGGAAATAAGCCCTCCAAATGTCGTCACAACGAACGGTCCTGTGGGTCGCATCTATCGCATTTCCGCGACTCTTTCTGTTTCCCGACCTTTTTTATAATAGATGGGAAATTATCAAATAACTTCTTTGGGTGGAGCGAGAGGGAGTGTCAAACTTTTACTGACAAACTTTTACTGATAAACTTTTACTGATAAACTTTTACTGACAAACTTTTACTGACAAACTTTCACTGACAAACTTTTACTGATAAACTTATTCTGACAAACTTTTACTGACAAACTTTTACTGATAAACTTTTACTGATAAACTTTTACTGATAAACTTTTACTGATAAACTTTTACTGACAAACTTTTACTGACAAACTTTCACTGACAAACTTTTACTGATAAACTTTTACTGATAAACTTTTACTGATAAACTTATTCTGACAAACTTTTACTGACAAACTTTTACTGATAAACTTTTACTGATAAACTTTTACTGACAAACTTTTACTGACAAACTTTCACTGACAAACTTTTACTGATAAACTTTTACTGATAAACTTTTACTGACAAACTTTTACTGATAAACTTATTCTGACAAACTTTTACTGACAAACTTTTACTGATAAACTTTTACTGATAAACTTTTACTGACAAACTTTTACTGACAAACTTTCACTGACAAACTTTTACTGATAAACTTTTACTGATAAACTTTTACTGATAAACTTTTACTGTCAAACTTTTACTGACAAACTTTTATTGATAAACTTTTACTGATAAACTTTTACTGTCAAACTTTTACTGACAAACTTTCACTGACAAACTTTTACTGATAAACTTATTCTGACAAACTTTTACTGACAAACTTTTACTGATAAACTTTTACTGATAAACTTTTACTGACAAACTTTTACTGTCAAACTTTTACTGACAAACTTTCACTGACAAACTTTTACTGATAAACTTATTCTGACAAACTTTTACTGACAAACTTTTACTGATAAACTTTTAGTGATAAACTTTTACTGATAAACTTTTACTGACAAACTTTTACTGTCAAACTTTTACTGACAAACTTTACTAACAAATTTTTACTGACAAACTTTTACTGACAAACTTTCACTGACAAACTTTTACTGATAAACTTTTTCTGACAAACTTTTACTGATAAACTTTTAGTGACAAACTTTTACTGACCAAATTTTATTGACAAACTTTTACTGACCAACTTTTACTGACAAAGTTTTACTGATAAACTTTTACTGACAAACTTTCACTGACAAACTTTTACTGACAAAGTTTTACTGATAAACTTTTACTGACAAACCAGTGGTCCTTCAGTTGCCATTTGTGTTCTAGGGTCGCGGTAACTCTTTCGAACAATACCTAGCCCACAATTGGTACCTAACAATGTTATCAAGTGGTTTTACCTGTTCATTGTATCAGACACTGGGATGCCACGTCCAGCAGACCGTGATAAGGCCTTATTGTCCTATTATCTTATTTAGTATCACTCAGAGTAGTATTATAGAATATCTATGCCCTAAAGCATAAGTGCTCTATTTCATTGGCGTACGCCACGTGATATTGAAATTCCAAGCCAATTCGCCTTATCATTGTGACATGTTTCGGAATCTGTTTTGTTTTTAAGGGTGGAAATCATCCAATGACTTCTCGTGCTCAGGGTGGAGCCGGAGGGCGTGTCAAACTTTAACTGACTAAAACCACACCTGGTCCTTCAATTACCCTTTGCGTTCTAGGACTACGGGTTTCCTTTTCAGAAATTCCCCGCGGTGCTAGTAAGCGGGCATCGGCCCTGCTGGGCCCCTACGGTTTGCTGACATCTTTTTGAGGAGCGTGTGGATCACTACGCGCTGTTGACGACTGGGCTCGGACCAGTTAATTACCGAACGGCCGGACGGCGAGCTACCCATTTCTCGACGTCCGTAAGCCCGAGTCTACCGTGGCTGGTAGTCGGGGTCGGAATTACGGCGGCTGGGACGTGAGGACCTTCGTTCTCTCACGCGTATGTTTCGGAATCTGTGTGGTTTTTGGTACAGTTTTACTTACGTTGTTCTCTATAATACTTACGATCTTCACATTCACCAGGTCTCACCGTCTCAGCTTTGCAGCATTATACTGCTTCTTCGATGACTGCAGTGGCAGTATCCTAATAACCATAATGTAATATCGAATTTGGAAATATTATCTTTTGAAACTATTGTGATATATTATACTCACTAACATTATTTGCATATCAAACATAAAAAATATCAGCAAACTAAAGTATGTTTTGAAGTCCGTAATTCGTAAACAAAAACTCCATTATAATTATATTATGAACATTGAATGAGCGCCTACGTGAATAGCCTCCAGTCCGTAGCAAATTATCGATATCGAGTTTCGTAGCAGTTCGCTACGAAGGCTACGAAAGTGCTACGAGATTTCATTTTTACTGCTTTATTAAAATTTTATGCTACGACTTAAAACTGAGTTGTAAAACAGAGTCAAATTGGTTGGGTTGGTATGTGCGTGTATATTGTTCTTGCCAAATTGTTAGTCCACTTGACTCTTACAAAACATTTCTAGTTAAACGGGAAATCCGGTCTAAATCCATCCTGAAATTAACTGGTAACGCAATTTCAACCGGCATATGTACGTCGGTCGTAGCTAATGTGATATTAATGATATTCATACTAATTTGGCCGGGGCCGCAGAACGAGGCCATGCCAAGTTTTGACTGTCTAAATAATTACTAACTCCCCTATGACGCTCTGCGCACCTACTTTGTTACTAGATTAAACAAGTTAGTTGACATTAAAAACTACTTTAATGCCGCAATTTTGAGGCTACACGTTACATTTAGAATTTATGATCCTACATTTTTATGTTGACTTTATAACTATTTCATTATTTTTCTTTATAGATTCATATTTGAACCTAACCGTCGTAGCTTTGGGCATACAAATGTTTTATTAGTTTTAGAAAGTTTTTGATTTTCGTATTCTTTGTAAGAGATTCTCTCGAGGTCACAACTTCGTAGTAAAAGAAACAAGAACGTTAATTGTCACATAATGTTTATTCCCAATCTTTGGACCCTATAATGCTTTAAAACTAATAATAACATAAATACAACATTGCAATAATTATTATCGAAATAAAGAGATTTTATATTTTATCGTATCTGCATCGCTTCTGTAAACTAAACTAGAGAAGACATTGTTTTGATATATTTCTCGAATTCAGTTTACAGAATGATGCACTGAAGCAGACATGACTACAAAGCAACGGTTTAAAAGCTCAACTGTCAATTTAATATCTAATTTCAGTTATCCTAAACTAGACACCTATAAAAGTACTATTTTATTTACTATTAGACACATAATATTGAACATAAGTTCATTCGAGAAAACAATGATTATATTATTTCGTTAATAAAAGATCTGTTACCTAGGGGCTAATTTATAAAACACTTTCCTACGTAACGTCTGAATACGTTACTTGTTACGGTTGTTCTCAACTCGTGCTTGGAGACAGTCAGGAGCTCAGTGGCTCAGTGGCTCGGAGCTCAGTGGCTCAGTTGCTCGTGGCTCAGTAGGGCTGACGCAGACAGGGTTTCAGATGAATAAAAACTTCGATTGAGGATGAGCTCAAATTTATTTGAATTAACAATGACGTCTCCAATGCCACAATACTCCATGAAGTAAGAAAAGAAAAGTAATGAACATCTATAAAAGTTGTAATAATGATAATTAAGCTAATTTTATCACTATTTTTACAATGTCATTATGTTTTTCTTAAACCACAATAACACTTTACCTCTGCTCTAAAAGCATTTAAATAATCCAAGTCACACAAATCTAACAATTAATTACTAACTATTTAGTTTGTATGGTTTATTTTGCTCGATATACAAATAAGTTTCAGCAACGCACTAACTCTTGTCGCCGAAATTAAAATAAAATGTCATTTAATACTGAATACGAAGCGAACTGTTAAAGTAATTTGGTAATTAAGCCATGTTAATATATTCTAAAGTAACAATAAAGTAACGTTCAAAGTGTACGGCGACACAAACGGAACTTGCACGACACTACTCGGGGACTATGCGTACGACTCACGTTAAACACAATCTAATCGATATTATCAATAACGTACGAAAACAACACTTAGCAGGTATTTGATACTCCGATTATTTTGTCTTCTTTATTCTATTCATATTGTATCTCTTAGAATAGTATTTAACTAAATTTATTAAGGGGCACAGAATTGATATGTTTCCGATGCACGGCGTTTGTGTGATACCGCTTCACTTAACCTAACTTGCAAGGCGACGCTACACCCCTATCACCTACCTACCCTATCACATGCGCGATGCGGGCCAATGTCACGCGTCTTTACATAAACAACGAGGTCCGATCCGATCCTTCTAGCTACTCGATTTCACAGTAAACGTTAAGAAAATATCTTTCTATGGTTTACATCAACTTTTTGTGTTTGATAAATCCCTTAAAAATTAAATTGATCAGAAGTGGAGATAAATCCGATTGAAAGGATAAGACGACAGCGAAGCGAACTATGTAGTATGTTCGGAAACGTAAGAGTGGGGTAGCGTGACATATAGCCGATTGCATTATAAGTAGTAGACGAGAATACAGAATAAACGTCTCTATGAAACCGCTTTTTTATTCCTAATTACACATTAAATATTACTTGATGATATGTATCGAGTAGTCCCGCAAAAGGTGACGTAGCCGTGTCCGCAGCCACTGGACGTCTCTTACTCGCTATCTAAGGTTGTTGGACGGAATCATGGCGGCGACGGCGTCCTGCGCGCACTTGCCGTGCCCGCCACGCGCGCCTCGCCAGCGCTCGCGTCATACGGCGCGTAAACGGCGCGTTCACGGCGCGGCAGGCAGGCAGCCCACGCTAACCAAAACGTCAAGTCTGTCGATAGCTCTACAGAACATTATAACTATGATAGAGATTTCGAAGATTGATACACATATGTCTGAAGAGAGCTTAACATTGATCGTCATCGACGCCATAAAGCCATCGACACACTCGCAGAACAACTGAAAAGAACAAACAAACTTTTCGTTGTATTTTAGTATGCGCCTGAGGACGCCGCTCGCCGAAGGTATGGGAGATCACTACTACTTTATTACACAATTACTTACACACGAATTAGCATTATATATCGAATTAAATAAGTGAACATTGACTTAGCTTAATTATTATAACCGACAATGAATAATTAATAATATATAAGAGAATCTGAATTGTCAGCAGTTTTCATGCGACACAAAACATTGTAATACATATTAATGATTGATTTTCATTTGATAATAATGTCTTGGGTATAAAACTGAATCTAAGTGTATATTTAATTTAATAAATCGTTTTCGTCTCTAACATTAGCAAAAGAGGTAACAATGAGATAGTACAATAAGATGCCTATCCTAGGTGTCCTCGTGTATCACCGCGGCATCAGCCTTACTTGGATCCGTAACAAATGATGTCTGCATAGACTGCTGTGGCTTCAAAATAATTAACTTGTCGTGTCCACTACACATTGCAGCACAATGCTCCTACAAAATACAAGTTTGGTACGGTCTGAGGTTAGTATTAAAATTATGTATAATCCTTTATCTTTGGTCTATACGCCACGACGTTCGGTACATTGTGAAGTTACAGTTACTATATAAACAATGTATAAAATTTTGCTAAGTCAAAAATTGACGAAATTTCTATTAAATATTGACTAAGAGATTTCATAAGAATCCACATGCGGTATCTCTGGCTATCGACCGACAACAGTCGCGTGAGTACCTCAATAGATTTCTGTCGCGTCAACATTGTAACCCAAATATCCAAAACCTTATTTATATAGCCTAAGCAGGGATTTTTTTTTTTACTTTTTTTTTTGTAAATTTTACTTGTTTACATCAGCAGAATACGTCACTAAATACCTATAATAACATTAATATTTCATTTTTGGTTTATTGCTATCTCGCACTGTTGTGTACTTATGCCGTCACCCTTTCATCGACGTGTAGGTAACTCAGTATTCGTTCTGTATGCGATAGTCAACTAGCTAAAAATAAAAAATATATTAATCTTCATTTTGATTAATCCTAACATTTCAGTAAATTTAAATTTCATTACATTGTTTCATTATTATGTATGAATAACTTTCATTAAATAGTAATGTAACTATGCTGATTGTCTACAATAAATACCCTTATCTAATATTATATTATTCACCTAACGATTACACAATAAAAGTAACTACTAAATTTTAAATTAGATTATTACCAAAAAGCTCGTCAAAGCATGCAGATAGTAGAATAATGTTTCACTATTCAGCGTCGGCGCGCACGTCGCCGGCTAATTACAACTATATATTAATTAATATAATGATTACATTTAATTATTTAACTCTCATAAGGCCAAGGCTAAATTCTCGCAACAAGAGACAAGACTGAACTGATCTCGATTGTGTCGCATCGCATACCACCGCGAAGAGTGAGGGAACCCGAACTGGTACAATGCAGAACTTCTAAACAAACGCTCCAACTTGTTAACCATAGAGCTTAGAGGGAAATCGAAATATGATTTTAGGATTCTTTTTCGCAAGGCACAAGAAATTTTGGTAGTCATCTAAGTAGAGAAGGACACAAACAAAGTAAACAGGCCAGTTATAGACGTGGACGTCAGTAAGTGGGAGAGCATGCGAGCGCACGTCGCGACTCGTGGCGTCGTGTTCAGCGTCTGTTGCACTCGACAAGCGGCTCCGAGGGCTTCCCCGTCCTATCGCACAATCCTACTCAAATATTATAATTATTGCAATAATTCATTTACAGATAGAAAGGATCGTAAGACCAACACTAGAGTGCCAGCGCGACAACGAGTGATTGAACATTATAAACATTACTAAGAAAGTATTAGGTAAATATAATTTGAAATAGTCATGAAATTCATTTAAATACGCTAACATTATCGAGGCAAAAACAAAAGTATCGTATTATTACATACAAATTCATTTAAATCATTCAACTTGAAATATTATTTAACAAAACGTAATCTTTCTATGAAGGGCACCTTTGGTTTTTAGCTTACTCGAATGAGATATATCCTAAAATGTTTAATTTCTGGTAATACACTATAACAAATCCTCTCAGTTGTATACATCGGTCTTGTAAAAACAAATATACAAACTTTACCGTACAATAAGTTAGTTGTAAATAAATCTTATGTTACACGATAAATTGAATAATAATATTAAATAAACAGGCTACATTTATAGGAAATTAATAGATTTAAATAATAATATTTTATCATGAACAGTAAACAATAAACCTGGAATGTTAATAATAATACAATTAACACTTGCTAATTTTGGTATAAACGAAATAACACCACACCTCTGACGCTGGGAGTCAGGGAACATAACAGAAGAGGAGACAGAGCGCCTAGCGCCTGGCGAGGACCGGGGGCAGTCTTCTGCGCGGGCCCGATGCGATGCAGAGGATCTCGACAGCGCCTCCCTCAGTGAGCTGGTTGTCAAGTGCCGAGAGCCACGAACGAGCTAATGCTGTTCGCCCTCTTCTCCGCCTTTGGCTCCCTGCGTAATGCAACACACGTTAATGATCATCAAACATGGATAGCGTGCGATGTTCTCTAAGGCTTACGAGTTAGGCAGGCATTAGGTAACTCTATATAGTGCGAGGTGCATGGTGAAACATTAGTAGGGTAGGCTTCGACGCTCAAACCACTCTTCCATTTCTTGTGTATGAGAGCCAAAGCATTATCGAATTTAACACATAGCACTTGAGAAGAATATAGTTTTTAGTATTCTTTCTTTATAAACATAGGAATCTGTCATTACCAGTGCATAATCACGACGTAATCAAATTTACGTCGTAGTTTTGTAAGTCACCAACTATAATATGGTAGGAGCGATTTTGCCTGATACTATTTGATTTTTTGGCTACCAGTTTAATGTGGATGCAATATCAAGTCGACAGTTGCATATAATGACAGACTCTACGAGATACTTAGAGTAAATCAGTCAGACGGATTTATGAGAACTAAACAAAGTGCGCGTGCATACTTCATGTGCGAGAATCCAGCCGTTGTGTGCCATCTTATGCCTCGCATATTCGAGGTGGATGGCGCCTTCAGAGCTGAGAAGCAGAGCGCCTTGCAGGCGAGCCAGCGCGGCGGCCGCGTCCGACGCGCTAGCGAAGTCGACGAAGGCCACCGGGCCCGAGCTGCCGCCGCCGCTGCCGCCGCTCAGCAGCCGCAGCCGAGAGAACCCCGGGCAGCTGTACCATCATACTCTATTGTGCCCACTCGTACCCCCTCAGTATGACTGACGTGTATCTTTGAGACTGACCTACTGTGGTGGATTCTTGTAGCTAAATTCAGAGAATGCCACATTTGTGAACAATGTTTGTCAGTTTTAGAATAGTGATTCTTATTCAGAAAGCAATGTTAATCGTATGGTGCTTCTAAATTCTAAGAGATATAAACTAAAAAGTGCGACATTTGTCATCCTCTTTAATGCTCCGGATATAAATATCGCAGTCGGTGTGTGCGGCACGATATGACATAAAAAGTAATATTCACGGCTCTCGTATAGTGTGGTGTTATAGTGCTAACGTACGACTAGTTGTGATAACTGTGGAGATATAGTGACGTTCGTCATGCTTAGGGTGGTACGGTGCAGGCTGAAGATCTCACACAAACGATGTGGCTCAACCATATAATTTTCTTTGGAATCTTCTTTGTAAATCATATAGTTTGTGTGAGACATGGTAGAGCCAAAATTATAACAAAATTATAAACCCAATAATGTTTAACGTGGACAACATTGTGATTGTGCAACATGCACTGTGGAAAGTTATATTTTATTAACTTCGTATATATTTTCGAATGCTTTCATATGTTTTATTACCTTATGTGTTGCGTGATCATGCACATAACATCGTGTTATTTTTCGACTGGAAATATTAGTTTAATGTTTCATTTGAAATTCTGTAGATATTTCGATATTTGGCTGTATGATTTGCGTTGAACTATTTTCAGTCGAAAACTTGAAGCGTTTTGCACATATACGATTGCATGAGGGTTAATGTTGTAGACGTACCTGCTAAAAATTTCCTTAAGTTCGTGTTCTGAGACGAACTGTCCGAGGTTAGCGACGAAGAGTGTCGAGCAGGGAGGCGCAGGGTGTGCGGGGTGCGCGGGGTGCGCGCCGGGCCCGCTGTGCGGCCCGGCTGCGCCCGGCGAGCCCAGCGCGGGCGCCGGCAGCACGCACGCTCCCAGCGTCAGGGGGGTCTGGACATTATTACCATGATAATAAGGTCCAAACTCCTAGTAAAGTTTGAATCACATAAGAAACCGCACAAACAGCGAGCGGCCGAGCATTCTGCGTTCTACGCGTTTCTGTAATGAGTGCACTGTGCAAAGTTCTTCTATGGTGCTGTGTCGAAAATTTTCCTGCATAACGTAGAATGCAAAATGCTTGGCTGCTCTTTACACAGTTAGAATTAGTAAAAAATTAAACTTGTAGCCATGGGCATTAAATTACGGAAGTGGTGAGCATTTTGGCAAACTAATATCTAAACTGACTAAAGTTTAGAACAGCAAGCAATATTTGAAAGCATTGTGTAATTAATAAGCTTCAATTTGGCAAAAACAGCACATAGGTGTCAGCACAGAGGGGTAAGACGTGACGAAACACATGTTGATCGTGTGCTGAGACCTTCAAGTGAGCATTTCTGAAAGTAGAAGTTAACGTACGTGGTGTGGCCTATCGGCGGCAGCTAGTCAGAGGTAGGATCGAACGGGCGCCATCTGCGGGTGGATGGCGGGGTGCACCAGGCCGTGCGACAGCGCCGGCAGCTCGCCGCCGTACGCCAGCGGGTGGTGCCACAGCTCGCCGCCGCCCGGGAAGAACGGACTCGCTAGGTCTGTCCACCATAACAACAACGTCACCAAGCGCACAGTACAATCAAACAAGCTGTGTCAGTCTCTTAACAAATGTAATGTTCACGACGTTACTATGAATGTGATATTAGAATACTGCTATAGAAAATTATTATTTACAATGTGCTTTAAACATGTTTTCACGGTTCTTGATCGAGGTTACACGACATTGAAATTTTGAGAGCAAGTTCCAAAGAAAACCAAGAAATAATAAAGGTTTTAATACCATATTAGTTCTTCCAATACCTGTTCTGGTATAATCTCGTAAGTGATAGCAAAAATGAAAACATCATGAATGTGTTATCATGAAAACATGTAAAAGTTGACAACAGTGGTAAGAACCCGATAGATCAATCAATAGCTTCGCGGAGCTAGGCCTTGCGTGGTACGTGTAAGCGGTCACAGATACTAGCCCTTCACGATTGCTCGACACCCCGTACCCATTACGTGGCTACTTATACGCTCTTACAGCCTAGCGTTCGGGCAGCAACAGTGAGGATACGAGCATTATAGTGTGAGGATCAGCACAGACACAGGTCGTGCGATATTATTTGTGTATAGAGGTACGGTATGGGTGTGGGGGCTTCGAGCGAGCGCCGGGCGGTGTGTGCGTTCGGCGGTACTTACGTCCAGTGAGTGGGTGCATCAATGCGGGGTGTGCGGCTGGCGCGGCGGTGGCAACTGCCGGCTTCGGCTTGCTGACCTTCGTGTTGCTTTTAGCGAACTCCAGCCGAATCGTTTGCGGCATGTCGGGGTCGAACCGGACGCCCTGCTGTGAACAGCCGCGAGCGGTGCGGCGCTCCGATATAATGACGATGGAAGGCGGCGCCGCGGGCCCAGAGGTGCGACTCACCGCTGGGCGCGACCGATAGTGCGGGACGGGAGGGCGTCGGTATAACACGTATAAGACTGCATCGAAATCTTTTAACTATCATCTTCTTTAACCATAAATCCCAAAATAAATTTTCATTAAAGTAACCTAAACAGGACAGTTCATGTTCGTGTAAGGGTTCGGACTTAACAATTGATTCGTCAATTTAGTCTCTACATTGGATCGTTCGATATTCATCGAGAGGTCCGCGCCTGCGCCTGCTAAGGTGAGGAACACAGTGCTCGGGATGTGACATCAAACCTGTCAAACAGTGACATGCATTGCGTTCGTATTTACACGTAACATGGTCGCTCGGTCGGTCACGACTGTCGGGGTCGCGCGGCGATCCTCAAAGCTCAATGACACCGACTTGATGACCCGACGTGGTCTATTCTGTATGTGCATGGGTTTAGCATAACTTACTATGCGGTTACTCGAGTCAGGAAAATGTTATTCCAAGTCTACAATGAGAATATTAACTATAGTGCTCATTGGCAGTGTTTGAGGCATGTGATGAGAAGAAGTTTAGTAACACCGTGCGTTATACATGTTTTAGTATTTACAATAGCATATTGAGCTTCGGATACCTAGGACATATCTCAGTTTCATTGAGATACTGGGCCCTCGTGTCACCTATCTTACTGTGTTCTGAAGCCATTCAAACTGATTAGGCGTTGTAGTGTACGTGGACATATCTTGTTATTGAGTGATTTTCCGCATTATAGGAAACATAAAGTCATTTTTAGTAAGATTTGATTGAGATTCTATTTGTCAGTTATCTACGGATAAATTATTTTATTGAGTTTGCTCCAATATGCTGAGGCTAATATTGTTTGAAGGGGTTTCACTGAGATATTGGGTCAAACTCAATGCTTAGTAGTAGCGGTTTAGGATAAATTCTAGAGCTATGAGACTTTGTGACAATACCAACCTGAAGATCTTGCTTAGCTGCCTCTGCGCCGGCGCGCGTGTGGAACGTGACGAAACCGACCGGCTGCAATAAAATGAACCATGTAGCGTAACATATTATTTTTTATATAAGACAGAAATGGATATAATACTTCATGGCATTACAGAGATACCGCAAATACCATGTAACATGCCATTAGTTCAATGCGAAAGTAGCGCATTTAATGGCGTAACATGCTCGAAGCTTCCGCCTTTCGTTGTCAACTATGGAGACTTTTTTTGTACTTAAAAAAATAAATAGTTTTAACAATATTTCACACAAACATTTCACAACGATAACTTTATATTATCAAGCCTAATTAATCAACCTTTATAATGTTCCCACTGCTGGGACTCAGGCATCATCTCCAGGAGAGGGAATGGACCGTAACCCACCACGCCGGCCCGACCGACCGGGTTGGTGGATATCACATGTGTTCGAAGTTTTGGTTCTACGACATGCCGGTTTTCTCACGATGTTTTCACCGAGAGCAGTGGTGATGAAATAAATTACACAAAGTAAAGCGTTCAGGCAGGGTTGAACCCACGACCGAGCTTTGTGTTACATATACTTAACTGTACAATTAGTATGCGTATGTTATTTGTATAAACTCACCGAAGCTGTTTTCCCATTCTTGCTGGTAACCTTTAGCAGAGAACCCTCATAACCCTGTACAAACAAAATTACAATGATTATTCTAACTTTGTTATCAAAAGTCCCCCCACGAGTCTAATGTTTGGTGAAACTTATAAATGGGACTACATTATCAAATTGCTGGAATTGTCGGTGTCATTCATGTCGTAGTAAAATTCTATGCAGACGTAATAATGTTGAAAACTACCGAAAAAAAAGTGGTGGTTGGTAGTGCCAGGCACGGTATCGTCACGCTATCCCCTCACTAAACTAACCCCCGGTTTAACTTTGCGCACCTTTATGCCTGTTAGACGTGAGGCATAAATATTGGAACAGGTATGTGGATTAGGTAGTTTTCGATGCGAGTCCGTACCTAATCCAAAGCGTCGGGGATTAGGTATGGCACACAATATTCGTACACAGTCTACACAGAAGATATTCTGCACCTTAAAACGTGGATGTTAAGTTTGAAGTTTAATTAGCACTGTCGCTAGCGTCATCTATGTGAGATTACACTGGACTAGTTAGTGCTCTAGCGATATAAGTCGTCACGAATATACGTCGTTGATAGGTGGCGCTATTGTAAATACTTTCGAAAAAAATAACAAAACTTTCACGTCTTTTGAAAATAAATGTGTAAAAATCAGACTCACGTAATAATATGGGTGAAATGCATGTTAATCTAGTAATGCTGAGGTTTCTAGGTACCTGTTTTAATGTTAACCCATTTTTCAGTAATAAAGACAAAAAATATGTCGTTTGAGTAATTCTACAATGAACTTTTAACCTTGACCTAACTTTTGTGCAAGTGCATCATGCTTACGTGACCATTGATAGAATTGCATTATTTATTAAATTCCATTGGTTTAGCTTGTTTACGTATTACGCCTTTTGTGTGAATCTACACAAGATGACAGTCCTAAGCCTGTGAGAATGTCTAATAGACGATACTTTGATTATATAATCAATGAGACGACATTTTAAGATTCTGTGCTGTACCATTATAGCGTATTCACGATTGCTTTAAGTACCGTTAGCCTATAAAAAAAAAAACAAAATTAATATAATCCATTGTTCTACAATATTTATATCAGAAACGGAACGTCCATACTCCATGCCCAATATTTCTTACCTAATCCACATACGCTACGTAATATCGGTACAATATTTGTAACAGGCCAGCGGATATATTGAATAAAATATTCGGATTAGGTAAATGGATTAGGTATTTTTAAATACTAGGATTAGGTGGAATAGGTATCGTTTTTACCTAATACGACCCATGTCTAATGCCTGTGGTGCCATCCGTGCCAGCCGAGGATCGAGTGTAATCCCCCTTATCGGTAAACAGAATCGATTCAATCCGAATATTACGAATCGGAGCATGACATTTGATATTTACGGAACAGTAATCCGAATCGAGATCTAGCCGCGTGACGACCGCGACGATGGTGCTTCTCATTTTTATTTTCTCTCGATAAATATTTTGACATTTCTACAAGTTTCTGATATTTCGTATGGAAAGTTTTACACTGGCTGATATTTGTTTTGAGGTAGATGTATAAAGCAATCAAACATACATATTCTTGGGGCAATTAAGTAAGTGAAGGACTAAACAAGTAGGTATTACTTTTTTCTGAAGTTGTTATTTAGTTCCCAAAATAGATTCATGTCTAGACAGCCACTCGATATACACCTAAATAGACGACTTCAGCCAATTAATTTCACAATAAAGCTAAGTAAATGTACTCGTAACAGTAACAAACAAAGTAATTAATTGAGAACATACCTCGTACGCTCGAAACAGTAGATAGAGCTCTCGCGGCTTCGCGTCCATCGGCAGCCCACTGACGAACAGTGTCCGCACCTGTAACAATACAAAGCCCATTGAAATGTTTTAGTTTAATGAATTCCCTCTCTATTGAAGGGAAATTGGTTACATGTAGCTCATTCGGCTTTAATAGCTTCGTGTAAACGTTTTACGAACTTGTATAAAACTGTCGCCTACGTCCGATAGTTTGAGATTAGATAATGAGTTTTGGATAAGTAGTTTTCAGATTCAAAGCTATGATTAATTACGAAAAATAAAAAAGTATTTCCATGTTTCGTAAAATTTATTAATAAAACTTGGCTTATGAACGTCTAATGACTTCGCATAGGTAATGTCCACGTGAACATACGACGTTCTCTTTTTTGTTAAAGTAAACTACAGAAAGAGAAAGACCGGAAAATCGATTAAGACCATTAAGCATAGTACAGTTTTCTACGAGCTCAATGATTGACGATTCAATTATTTGTTAAACAGAGCGTACTTTGAGTGAAAGCGCTAAAAGTATAACAACAATATTTACAACAAACTGTTTTGTTAGCAGAACAAAAAATAAGATGGAATATTTACGTCAAACTTTATAGGTTCAAATAGATTCAGAAAACAACGCGAAAAGATATCAAAAGAGTCGCTGGAAGACTTAACAGGCTATTTTTCCTCAATAAACAAAGAAAATGTCGGACAATTTCCACAAACAGCCACAAAGGAGGCATAGAAAACTTTCAATGCCGGTTTTTTTCCGATTCTTTCATCGGTTTTGTAAACGGTGCAGCGCATTAATTCGACGGGTCCATTTAATGAAATAAAACAGAGCCAGTAATGGCGGCGCGATTTGGCGCGTGCGGGAAATGGAGATTAATTGCTGGCAACACCGACCGCCGCCGTCGCTGACGCCATCTTGTTTCGCACTTTATTTATGCGTTTGAGTGCGCTTCCTATTACCTTACACTTTTTAAAACATAATTAGGTGACCATAATTCAATGGCGGGAATTTTGGGCCGAAAGGACGTCTAAATCCAGACCGTTACAAAGTTCAAAGGGACAACCTCTGAACTATTGTAGACTGTGGTTTATCCACGCCTACACAATCATAGCCAATGCTTTTAGTTGAAGGAATATTAAATTATTGTTGTCACAACAATGGAACCTAACGTACATAATTAATTGTATTAGGCACGAATACCAGAATACGTTAATCGATTAAAATAGTTCACTGAGCAATTTCTGGATTATAACACTTACTTACTATTAATATCCTTGACATTATATCTCATAAACAACTAGCACAAATATAAAAAATAAAAATGTTGCCATGCCATAAAAAAAGTTATCGAAACGTGACGCAGCGTTAACAAATAAAGATTTGAGGGCACAATATTTGGTCGGCAGTGTTGATTTATCAGGTTTTATCAACATTAGGACACTTGCGGCGAGGGAGGTCCTCCGTCCTCGTATATATTTTATCGGCATCCGTGCCCCGGTCAGTGGCAGAGTGTCGGACCTTTATGTCGGCTATTTTCCGGTCGAATGCACGGGAATTCCCCGTTTCGGCGAAACGCGATATTTTTACAGCGTCATATTTTAATATTGCGGCATACCGAAGGAAATTATTACATAAATAAGTGCTGGTGCTTGTGTATTACTAATGAGGGGTTGATAAGGCGTTGGTCTGTTGATGTTTACTGTCAGAAGCAAGAAGAGCTTGGAACATTTTTCACAGAAACACACATTTACATTTACAATTAATTCGATACTGATTTTAGTCATCGTCTGCGTGTTTGTCATTTGGACATTATTAACCAGTTGTTTATCGAAATAACTTCTAATAAATAGAATAAGTTTATTGATCGAAATGAAACTTATGAGTCTTGAAGTTGCCTTATTATAATCAAATTAATTATTATTATGTTATCTATATTTCAGATTTTATGAGAAAATGTCAAACGTTGGAAAATTTTAGAGGTCGCTTTCATTTTATCGAACATTTTTCTCGAAGCAAAACCAGCAACGTTGGAAGAGTTTTAGTTTGAAATATAAAATGTATGAGTATAGGTTATGTTAGATAGGTAGGTACAGTATCCTCGGTGAAGCTATCACGGGAGTCGTGAGTTTGGATCCCGAGAGAGTAATAAATATCTGTTTCTGCTTTATGCAGTCACTTTGGATTTCCTAGCATGAGGGATAACTGGGATAGAGTTAAATCAATTTAAGGGATAAAGGAGAAATATGTTAGTGCTGAAATAATGGCAAAACTTTGTCTTTGAGGAATTATTTTACAGAGTTTGTAGACCGTAGATTGTATCAGTTTCTTAACTTCATTCGGAAGTTGTAAAAGTCAATTGAGAGAGAACGAGCTTTTAAACGCTGTTTGTGAACTCGCAATTTGTAACGTTTAGGCTTGCACTAGTTGGATTCAAGGCCTAGCTCCATTTTCGGTGCCCTTAAATGAGTTTTTAAAAGGCCTTTTTGACTTACCTACGTAATTTTTTTTTGGTTTTCTAGCTGACCCGACAGACGTTATTCTGTCTTAGCTATGAACTGTCAAACGCGCGAACGTTTCGACGTTGGACGGACAACAAAGTGATCCTATAAGGGTTCCGTTCTGTCTGTCAAGACCCGAGGTATCGAATTGATATTAAAACCATATACTGTATGCGGTCCCTTGAAGCTGTGAAATAATCAAACTTCTGAGTTAACGAGAAAAAAAGTTAAGGCAGTTTATGTCGCAAAAAACGTGTATTTCGACATTCTCAAGGGAATCAAAATTCATAGGGTACTTCCGGTTGACCTAGAATCCTGAAATTTGGTATGAAGCAAGGTCATAGCACAAGTATAGAAAAAATCTGAAAACTGTAAATTTGTAGTTACTTCACAAAATAAAACTTTTATTTGTGATTTGGAAAAATTTTCATAACTCAATTCGGGAATTGAACTGTTTTTAACCGATTTCAAAAAGGAGGAGGTTATATGTTCGGTTGAATGTATGTTTTTTTTTTTTTTATGTATGTTCACCGATTTCTCGGTCAATTGTGGACCGATTTTGAAAATTTTTTTTTGATTGAAAGGTTATGTTTCCGAATTGGTCCCATAGAAATATTGTTATGATCTGATCATGAACTTCGAAGATATGAAACAGAACTCCTCATAGGATCACAGCAGAACCGTCGTAACAAGTAAAATTGCTTTGTTTATACGTGTAGTCGATGACTGACTGAAAGTAGAGGGGGAATATATCGAACTGATCTGATGATGAAGCCTGAAGTTAGGCACCGGAACTCTGTAATAAATTAATGTAATCTAACCGTGTTTGGGATTATTTGAATTGTCATGAGATGCACTCTGGCTATAAGGTATTTAAGTTTGGCTGAGGGGTACTTTTTAGTGGTGGTACCATAACTAAAAAGTGTAAAATAAAAACCTTTTTACAAAAAAATACAACCGACTTCACAGTAAAATAAAACACTGAAAAGTGCAAAATAACTTTAATTTCGGAAGTCGGTTTTAAATAACAAAGAGACAAAACTATTATAGAAACACCGACTTCCGAAATTAAAGTTATTTTGCACTTTTCAGTGTTTTATTTTACTTTGAAGTCGGTTGTATTTTTTTTGTAAAAAGGTTTTTATCGTAGGTAAGTTTGTACGGACCTCAGTGCGCATTTCCGACTCGGACTTGCCCGGTTTTTTTTTCTTTCATAAGAACCTTCTCTGGCAATAACAAATACAACAAAAAAATTTGGCGAAATTGGTCTAGCCGTTCACGCATGATGACGTTACCAAGGGAAATAGAGATTCATTTTTATATATAATAATATACTATATAGCTTCTGCCAGCATCTTCGCCTGCGTGAAAATAGGTGTCTCCATACAAACTTTGAACTTGAAATTTGCCCACTAAAGGATTGAAACGGGGGGGCCGTTTCAATCCTTTAGTGGGCAAATTTCGGAAAATCCTCTCTTAGTGCTCACTTACGTCATAAAATGAAACTTTTTGCAAAACATGCTCCTAGTCCCAGTAGTTTCGGCTGTGCGTTGATATATCAGTCAGTCAGTTTCTCCTTTTATGTATATACTCGTAGATAAGGATGTTGTTATAGAATGTCTAAAAGTAATATCAAATATCACGTATTTTACCGGCACGTGGAAACGCTTTTGCTTCCATAAATAAGAGGAATTCAAGAGTCTGAAGTTCAAGGAATGTCGTGAAAAACACTTCTGTTGATACAGCAAAATATCTGTCAAAGCCTTTTAAGATTCGTTCCGCGTACGTGTTATACAAAATATCTCCATTCCTATAGAGAGTCGTCTACACGTTTCTCTCTACTTTTCGACGAAACTCCGTCAAAGGAAATCAATCTATAATACATGAATTCCGATCCAACACTTGTAAAAAGCACGGTGGAGCAGCGTGTAGATATAAGACCGTCAAATACGCGCACTCCTAACATATTTCAGGGAGGGAAGGGTGGGCGGTGGACTGTCCGGTCAGTTTGAAAATGCCCCTCCACTCCATGTCGACCATTTTACACTCGGTTGCCCCCGAATCCCTACGCTCACTATTGAGTTATGTTTCATACTCGGCCGAGATGGGAGAAAGGGAATTTTACCGAATAACACATAGACTGAAAAGTTTGCGAGCTGTGATAACAAGTTTTCTTTTTACAACACTGCACTGTCTGAAAATGAAAGGATTTCGCTAATGTAATAGATGTCGCCATTTTAAGTAATTACGTTAAAAGTATATGGGATGAATTTGTGCTATTACATTTCAGATTATAGTGAATAATAAAAACTTGGAATTAATGAAAAGCGTTATTTGCAAATGTATTTTTGAAATCTTATTAGTCGGAAAGATGGAATAAGGCTGGGATATTTTTCCGCTACTATATATATTTACAAATGCTTGCTTATATTAGGTATGTGTATAAATATGGAAGTGTGTATCTTTTTTTTTATTAATTTTCCCTATGAAAATATCTAAATATCGGCGTGGGTTAACTTCGTCTTTATCGCAAGGAAAACGGCAGCGTGGTATAAGTGGTCTATTTTGAGCTTATCTCAATTTTACGCCTTTACGGTTCTGAAAGCGGTACGAACATTTTGATCTGTCCAGAGAGGGCGATAGCATCTTGAGTTGACGTTAATACGACAGCCCGCAAAAAATAAATTATATTCCTCTTTAACATAATAAAGATATATTAGAGTGCGGTAATATACTTTCTCGTGCCTGCAAACAGTTAGAATTATATTTTATCTATAAGTATTCCGCTAGCAATCCTAAGGCAGCTGCGGTCCCCGCATGCGAGCGGGAAACTTATGGGATATTTAAACTGCGCATCAAAAATCTTATTCTTCACTAAAAATACTAATTGCACACTAAATATTAATGGACTTTTTACTTTTATTAAGAGACTTGGGGTCCCCGGACTCGGACATGCTAGGTTAGAGGTGGTTATTTTTTTTAACCACTCAGAAGAGCATATTTTAGTGCAGCATTTTTGGTGAATAAAGGTATATTTTGTAGTATAAAAACAGGAATAAATTGAGGAACAGTTAAATACTGGTACATGGTGGACATCCCACCTATACGCACAAAACGTTTTGGGAACACATTCATAATGCGTACAGCTAAGGAGTGGAATTGCTTGCCGGAATCTGTTTTTCCTGATGGCTACAACCCGGGAATCTTTAAGTCAAGAGTGAATAGGTTACTTCTAGGTAAGCGCGCTCCATCGTCGACCGCATCGTCGCTTTCCATCAGATATGAGATAGCGGTCAAGCGCGAACCTATCAAGAATAAAAAATAAAAAAATACTACCCGAAACTTACACCTAAGAAAAATCAGATAGTTTTCTCCTGTAGTCATCGCCTGTAGTCCAAATCAAAAATAATACCTACTTTTAACAAATACGATATTTTAATTGTATACGCGTTTTAAAAGCACCAGGATCATAGAACACAGACCCTTCATGCCCACTGATCCTTTATCGTCTGATATAATAATGCGTTGAACATAACACATAATGGTAGGTAGTATTAATGCAGAATCGTGAATGAGTAGTCAAAGAGGAATGTGTAGCGTTTCAGTGCACTCCACAATGGGTAGTTGCAAGCTATGGTGCCTAATCATGTGTGAATTGGCAAAACCTACATGTAAGTGTGGGTGCAAATGTAAAGTTTTGTTATGCAACGCTTGTGCTTTATTGTAACTCAATTTATATAAATAATAAACTGTAGCGGTATTAACGGTTTCTTGTTTGATTTGTTTGATGAGAAACTTTAGAAATAGCATAAACAACCTTATAATTAGAAAACGACTGAAGGTTCCGTTTTACCAGTATCGGCCAAAACACTGGTTTCGGCTAGAGTTGTGTTTCAACCAAAAAGAACCAGAATATTCGGTCTTTGAGCTGATGGTTGTGATAGATTGGTGCCTAAAAACTGCTTTATGTACCTATGTTATTGTTTTTATGTAATCGTCAATTTATTCAATTATCTAATACCTATTTTATAAAAAGTTATAGCTAATAGAGACCGACCGAAGATTTCGTTTCGGCCAGTATCGAACAAAAATACTGGTTTCGGCTGGAGTTTCGGTTTCGGCCAAAAAGGAACAGAATATCCGGTCTTTAAGCTAACGGTTGTGATAGATAGGTACCTAAAAACTGACTGACTCGTTCGTCTATGTATGTTATATTTTTATATAATCGTCGATTTACCTATTCGATTTTTTAGTACTTTATGAAAGTTATAAAATTTTATAATCAAGCATAACTATCACGAAACATAGTTAGGAATAACTGTATTGAAATATTATTTTTTGTCCGTTTTCCTGTTACCACGTCAATTTCAAAAACTGGAAGAGGAGCCGAACATTCGATTACGGTTTCGGCTTCGGCTGCTAATCATGTTTCGGTCACACTTACAATGTTCTCACTGCTGGGACTCAAGTCTTCTGTTAGGAGAGGAAATGGGACTGTAATCCACCTCGCGGGTCTAATGCGTGTTGGTAGAGGTCACATATCTTCGAATTTTTGGTTCTAGGACATGCCGGTTTCCCTAGACTATTTTGAGAGAAGAAGCAATTAGAAGGTAGAAACTGATTTCTTCACTTATAAATAACTATACTATCGATTAGTGTCATGAGCTTCTTTACCGAAAAAATGCATGCTTACCATATAATAATAATCCTCCTGATCAAATTTTGATTACGGTGGCTAATCTCATCATGAATTAGCCAAGTATATTACAGTGTACAAGTGTGTCTGCAAACACAGGTTCACTCTCTGTTCCTTTACTCTCACAGTCCGATGGGACGGTAATCCGATGTGACCGGACACCGTAGAATCACTGGCTTTACGTGCTTTCGGAGGTACGGGGGAGTAACTTCCAAATTCCGTGCTGCTACAGAGTAATTCTTAATAGCAAAACCTTATAGCAGTTTTTGCCCGACCCAGGACAGTGTACGACTGTCGAGTGTGAGGTCGTAGGTCGGGCCAAAAATGAGACTGACGAGGCAGTTACTGAAAACCACAATCAGAACCTATCACATAATCAGGAATAAAAAACAAAATAGGAAAAATAATTCAGTATTAGTTAAGCAAAATGATTTTTGTTTTATTTTTAAAGTAAACAAACCGGGCAAGTGATAGTCGGACTCGCGCGCTGAGGGTTCCGTACAAACTTACCTATATAAACAGTACAATTCCCGAATTGAGTTACGAAGATTTTACCGAATCGCAATTTTTTTTTAATTGTTACGTAACTATAAATTTTCAATTTTCAGAATTTTTCCAGATTCTAGGTAAACGGGAAGTACCCTATGAATTTTGATTTGATTCCCTTGAGTGTCGAAATACACGTTTTTGCGACAGAAACGGCCGTATCTTTTTTTTCGTTTACTTTGAAGTTTGATTTTTTCACAGCTTCAAGGAGCCGCAGACCCAAGTATATGGTTTTAATTTCAACTCGATACATCTATGCGTTCCCGAGATAAAGGGTCTTGACAGACAGACAGACAGACGGACGGACAACAAAGTGATCCTCTATGGGTTCCGCTTTTTCCTTTTGAGGTACGGAACCCTAAAAATAGTAGTAGTAGTATGTGTTCTTTGTTTGTATTTTTAAATATACAACATAAATCTCGATAACGTTGTTAAATGCTTTTATCTGTCATAGCGTTGTTGTTGACTGTACCTACGAAAGCTGATCTGCCCAACAGTTTGGCACTTAATTGAACAAGCAAGGGTCGGTGTTGTGACACAATCGTCACCGATTTCAGCGCGCCCGAATATTAATTTAATACGTACGAGTGTTGCCCGATGTGATAATAGTAATTGCGCGTTCCAATTGGCAAGCCGATTGCATTCGACGCATCGACAATTTTCAAAATAAAATTATTATATTCAATGACGTTTATTGTTAAATATTATCAAGTTATAGCTTTTTAACGTTGCTTTTCAATTGTTAGCGTTGCTGTTTTGTATTAATTTTAATTAAGGGAAGTCATAGGAATCATAATTACTCGTATTATTCGATGTTAATGTCAGAATGGTAAAAGGGAAACTCTATAGTTAACTTTTTAATCACCTCCGTTAAATAGGTTGCATTTTTAACCGAGAATATAAAAAAATAACAACGTAGAAAATGTGTAGGTAGAGATTTTTATTTTTATCATATTTTATCTACCCGGCAACCTGGAAAGCAAGCGGGCCATATTGGCATTCAATAAACAGCGCCTATAAATAAATGAAAATAAAAATAAAATACGGATAAAGGTGTATTCACACGATCGATCGCACGAGCATGCATCCGAAGCGATTTGAGCGGAAACGCCCGGGGCATTGCACAGCGAATTTATCATACGTTAGTGTGTACATATCTAACTTTCAACGTGCAATCTCGCGTGGTACGTACTATGTTTACCAAGTGTGATTAATAACTATTACCTATACTGAATATAACGCTCAGCAGTGAGCTGAGTCAACAAACTCCCGATCAAAATATATAGATGGGATATTGATACAAAACGGAAATCATACATACCAACTATAAAAGTGCAAATACATTGTGTGGTTAGAATATGTACCTAATTACGATTAAGTATAAAAAATAACAGAAACGATTTGGAGTTAAAATAACAAATTAATATTGTTTGTAACTATGAGGACAGAACATCGAGATGGACAGAACGTTCTTGTTACAACACGCCGGATTGTAGGTATCTTAAGGGCCTATTACACTACTCGATATTCAGACAATCTTAGTCGATGTCGCGTAGTGTAATAAGGGTTAGACCGATCTTACTCGGAACAAAAAATAAAACAGTCTGAATATCGTGTGCTGAATATCGCGTAGTGTAATAGGCCCTTTAGGGTGATTCTTTGAAACCGATAGAACGACTCGTTCATCTAGCCTAGCTTTCGTACCTATCTATGTCGTGTTGTAAGCCATTGGGTGCAAATGTGCCTTTGATACATTTAGTGATCGGGGAAAACTAATATGGAAATAAAAATATCAAATTGTAAAGAAAAAACTAGGTCAAACGAATGAGACACCCTCTCGGTTTCAAAGAATCACCTTTTAACTGTAAATATGCTTGTAAGGGTGGTGCTTATTATTCTAAAGAGTGACGAACGAGCGAGAGAGAACGCAAAGAGCAACTGAAGAAACACGGGAGGGTTTTATTTCAAGAGTGAGGAACGAGCGAGAGAGAACGCAAAGAGCAACTGAAGAAACACGGGAGGGTTTTATTTCAGAGAGTTTAAGTCTCTCTCTCGATCCGCCAGTTGGATTTCATGATTTCCCAAACTCAAAAAAGGGTGATACCATAGGATACGATGATACATGATATTAGGGTAGTTAGATATATTGAAAAATGTTTTTGACGTCTGAAAGACGTCTACTGTTGGACATAGGCCTCCCCCAAGCGTCGCCACAACGACCGGCCCTGTGCGTCTGGCATGTAAATATAAAAAAATATTACCTTTAAAAACGCAGCGGCTTGATCAAATCGAACACGTGTGCCATCTGCCAGCGAACAGAGGACGAATCATTTTCAATCCCACACATAAAAATATACAAAGTAGACACATAGAAAAGGGAAAAAACGTAAAACGTTTCCACGCTTCGAAATCCAACGGCACAAAGAGGAACAGAAATTAAATGTCATGGCGTCTGATATCTATAAAAGGAGAAAAAGTAAAAATCAACCATTTATTTTGACGTGGTTAGGTTAGGTTAGGTTAGGTTGGCCGATCCCCAAGGTTAAGCAACGCTTGGTCAGTCTGTGGATGGGTGAGAATTTTAATATACCGATACTCCGCCGTGTCTCGGAGATCACGTTGAACCGTTGGTTTTGGCTATCATTTATAGATATATTTTTTTGTCTTTCAGAAGCAAACCCTTGGCCCCAGTAGGTAGGCTTTGACCCTGTTGGGGCCCCTACGGTTTGCTGACATCTCCTTGAGGCGCGCGCGGAACAGTACGCGCCGTCGACGACTTGGGCTCGGTCCAGACGGTTACTGGACGATCGGACGGCGAGCTACCCATTGCTCGCCGTTCGCAAGCCCGCGCTTACGATGGCCGGAAATCGGGATCGGGATCCCGGTGAAAGGGCCTGAGGGCCGCGCCCTCGCGCGTGCATGTGCGTCCTCCTCCTTTGCTAGCATTACTGCTTCGCAGAAGGAGGCGACTGCCTGCAACTCCAATTCGCTTCGGACCATGGCCTGTACCAAGGCCCAGCGCGAGAGATCGTTGCCGCCGATCTCCCTCACGAGGACACGGTGGTGCTTTGCCCAAGCGGAGCACACCTCTACCGTGTGCTCCACCGTGTCATTTCACTGACACGACACATAATGTCACGGTGTGTATGTATGTGTGTTTTCATGTTGATATTCATATATCGTTACGGACAGTCAAAGCTACGATATTTGACACCAGTCTTACCAAGGGGTATTGTGTTACTTAGTTACTGGGTTGTGAAGGTCGGATAAGAAGTTGGTCCATACAAAATACTGGTATTCAGCTCCTGATACCTGTAATGTACGCTTTATTGGTAATTCGATATGAAATGCCTCTGCCATTTCGATATGAATTGGCCCTTAGTCCATTCGAAGCCCTCGTTGACTAAGAAATCGGTGTAGTGCTAGGAAGCGGGCGGAAATAACAATAAACCAACTTCTGAAATGACGGTACCTATTAATCTTTTGTTCGGATTTCCATGATATTTTTTACGATTTTCTTTCAACTGGATTAAATCTTTACGAACCAAAAGAACAGTAAAAAAATATGAATTTTTGTATAGACGATGGACTATTATGAAAATTTTTGTAGTGGCCCTTAAAATTAATATACATTACGCTTGGTTGCATGGCATACAGCAACAGTACAACTCGTATTTTTCGATTTTGTTCCCGTAGTTGATTGAAACAGCGGGTGCGCTGAATAGAAAATCGGTGGTTAACTTTTGTTTTATCCACTCTAACGAGAACTTTGGCAATTCATTTGTTTTCTCCTTTTACGGGCCGCCGAATGAAAAAGTAAACCAATGCTGACGTGTTGTTTTCTGGTGGCTATTTTTGTGTTGCAATCCGAATTAGCCAGCGTTCTGCGAAGTCAAGATGACCGATTGGAATATAACCATATAGTATTTTCTATTTATATCTACCAAACTGATATATTGTTATAAGTAAATACCTTGTTTCTACAGTGGATGTTTAGTTATCGTCTTATGCATATGTCACTCAATAAAATATACAACAGAAAAATATTAACACCCCTTTGTTGCTGATAGTTGAATCAATTTATTGTACACCAAAATAGTAACAAAACTTTTACACAAACTTAATATAATCTGACTGATTTGACTGGCTTGTTGGTCTAGTGGTTAGTGGCCCTGACTGCTATGCCGTAGGTCGTGAGTTCGATTCCCACCCACGACAAATGTTTGTGTGATGAGCACGATCATTTGTTCTGTGTCTGGGTGTAATTTATCTATAATATGTATTTATTTAGAAATTATAAGTACCTATGTTTATCAGTTGACTCATAACATAAGCTCAGCTTAGTTTGAGACTAGATTGTTTTTTGCGTATTTGCGTTGTGTGATAGTTGTTTTTTTTTTTTTTTTTTTTTTCGGGTGGGTAAATCATCTAATGACATCCCGCGCTCTTGGGCGGAGCGAGAGATAGTGTCAGACTTTTACTGACTAAAAACCCACTCCTGTTCCTTCTTTGCCATTTTTCCAGGGCCCCGGGGATCACTTTCGCATCACCCATGGCCCCAGTAGGCCTCGACCCTGCTGGGCCCCTACGGTTGCTGACATCTCCCTGAGGCGCGCGTGGAACACTACGCGCCGTCGACGACTTGGGCTCGGTCCGGACAGTTACCGGACGATCGGACGGCGAGCCACCCATTGCTCGCCGTCCGCAAGCCCGCGCCTACGGTGGCCGGAAATCGGGATCGGAATCCCGGCGGCGGTTGGGGCATGAGGACCGTTGCCTCACGCGATCAGCCGCTTCCTTTGCTAGCATTACTGCTTCACAGAAGGAGGCAACCGCCTGCCACTCCTCCTCACTCCGGACCATGGCCTGTACCAAGGCCCGGCGCGAGAGATCGCTGCCGCCGATCGCCCCCACGAGGACACGGCGGTGCTCTGCCCAAGCAGGGCACACCTCTACCGTATGCTCCACCGTGTCCTCCGGGCGGTCCACACAATGGTGGCACCCGGGCGTCTCTTCTGCACGAATCCGGTGCAGGAACCTCCCGAACTTACCATGTCCGGTGAGGACCTGCGTCATGCGGTAGGTAAGGACGCCGTGAGGCCTTTCCAGCCACTCCTCAAAGAGGGGACTTATCGCCATAATTATGGCGTGCCCAGCACTGGGTTGCGACAGTCGCTGTCGCCATTCCACTATGAGATCCCGCCGGAAGTCTTTCCGCCATGCCGCGACTTGGCGTGGTAGCGGAGTTTCACCCCGGCGTTGCATCTCCATGCGCAGATCGTGCATGCGCGCAAGGTCTTTTGCCTCCAAATCCCACGGTGGTTGGCTAGCAAGGAGGCTCGCTGCTTCGCGGGAAATCGTACGGTATCCGCGCACCATCCGGATGGCCATGACCCTCTGACTTGCGTTCAGCTTGGCCGCCGGTCGCTTTCGAAGCGACGGTGCCCATACCGGCGCCCCATAAAGGGCCATGGACCGAACGATTCCTGCATAGAGCCTCCGGCAGGAGGCGTCTGGACCCCCGAGGTTGGGCAGGAGCCGCTTGAGGGCAGCCCCTGTACGATCCAGTTTGGGAGCCAGACGTCGGAAATGCTCCTCGAAATTCCATCGGCTGTCGAGGACAAGTCCAAGGTACTTCATCGTCGACTCGACGCCGATGTGAATTCCTCCTACCGTTAGTTGGGAACTCGATGGTGGCGCGTTCCGAGGGCCGTGGAAGCACATGGCCTCGGACTTGTGCAATGCCACCTCGAGTCCCAACTCTTGGATCCTCTCCACGACTGTCGCAACCCCGCGTGTCACTAGTTCGACCGCCGCCTGGTATGACTCTCCCCGCGCCAGGACCAGCGTATCATCTGCGTAGCAGACCACGCTGACCCCGTCAGGGAGATCGCCGCGCAGTACGTAGTCGTAACCGATGTTCCACAAGGGTGGTCCTAGTACCGATCCCTGCGGAACACCGCACGACATCTCTCGCCGTTTCCATTCTCCCAGGTGACCAGGGTAGATAATGTACCTGTCCGACAGGTAGGCCTCGATAACATGACAGAGGTAGTCAGGCACCCGGTGATACCAGAGTGCCCTCCTAATGCTACTCCAGGGCAGGGAATTGAAGGCGTTGGCGATGTCCAAAGACACCACCAAGACACACCTGCCCTGGGATACCGCATCCCCCGTCGTGAGGGCTCGCACGCGCATGATGGCGTCCACCGTAGATCGCGAACTGCGAAAGCCGAATTGGCCGTCCGAAAGATCCGGCCCCACCCGTGTTAGGTGCGCGACGAGGCGGTCTGCAATAACTCTTTCAAAGAGCTTGCCCACCTCGTCGAGCAGCACGATGGGCCGGTACGCGGACGGTGAGTCCGCAGGGCGCCCCGGCTTTGCAATGAGGACCAGTTTCCCCGTCTTCCAGCGAAGTGGGAACTGGCCCCTCTCCATACATGCGCTAAAGAGCCCTCTTAGTCGAGGCCCGAGTTCCTCCATGGCCAGGACCCAGACCTTTCCAGGCAGGCCATCGGGTCCTGGGGCGGTATTCTTGGCACTAAGCCTACGTACCGCCACTCGCATCTCTACCTCGGTCACCTCTGGAGCAATGTCGTCGTCGTCGTCGCCGTCGTGGTCCACGTCGGGCACCGCAACTGTCGGAGCCATAGGCGGGGGAGAGTGTTCCCCTCGTGAGGGGAACAGAGCGCCAAACACACCCTCCACAAGCTGGGGCCGGAGACTCTGCGTCAGCGGGGGAGCCCAGGGGCGGAGCTTTTCTCGCACCACCTTATAGGGGCGCCCCCACGGGTCTCCGTTCAGAGTCTCCAGCCACACGTTGTGGGCCTCTAACTTGGCCCGCTTTATTTCTGCTCGGAGGGTGCGCTTCGCCGCTCTGTATCTCCCGTACAGCTCCGCCTCTCTGGCCTCCGCATCCGGCGGACGGATGCGGCGCCTGCGGTGCCTGGCGTACTGGCGCCGCGCGGCATTGCACGCGCTACGCAGTGCAGCGATCTCTGGCGACCACCAGTACACCTGGCGCCGGGCACGTCCTGGCTGGACACGGGGCATTGCCACGTCGCAGATTTGCGACATGGCCTCCCGGAACCACTCTGCCTCGACGTCGCTGTCGACAGGCCTGTCCGGTGCTTGCAACCAGGCCTGTACCATCGCGGCTTCCAGGAGAAGCTCCCGGTCCAGCTGCTTCAGCGCCCAACGCGGACCACACGGGGTCTGTTGGACCGGCGCGGTTGAGGACTGGGCGGAGACGTCAAACCGGATGTACCGATGGTCTGAATACGTCTCCACCCCCTCCATGACGCGCCAGTCGACGACACGCGGTGATAAAGCGGGGCTGGCGAACGAAATGTCCACCACCGACTCGCCCCGCATCCGCACACACGTGGGGACAGAACCCCGGTTTAGAACGACCAGGCCTGTCTCCAGAGCCCAGTCCTCCACCATCCGACCCCGCTGGTTCGTGTACCGGGAACCCCAAGCCAAGTTCTTGGCATTGAAGTCCCCGCAAACGACCACGGGGAGGGAACCAAACCCAGCGACGACGTGTGATAGTTGTGGAATATTATAAAAAAAAAATATCTATGGGTACAAGGGCAATATCGAATCAAAAGATAAAAGTTCCTACCATTACCACAAACATTTCAAACACACACACGACTTCAAAACCGGCAATAAACCTTGGAAAAAACAGAACCTAAATCAATAACTGAACGCGTTCCGATAACAAACTGTGAAACTTTTGAAAATGAAGTGTTGAAAGTTCTCAGGGCAATTTTTCTTCCCGCCGTCAATGTCAGAGGCAATATTTCACGAGTTTAACAGCGCCGCGCAGATATCGATGGCCGTGGGGAATCCCAGTCCGACTGGTTGCTCGATGGACGCTTCTCTGGGAAACCAACTAAGCCAATTTGTGTGTAAATTGTTAGTCAAGTTATTATATTAAGTTGTGTTTATGTGAAATCAATGTCAGATTTGAGGCAAGTCTTGTCATTGAATAATACTTAGATATTCTGTATCTCAGTACTTAATTATTGTCACTTCGACATTACAACTTTACGCAGCTTGAAGACTTCTGATTTCTCCGGTTTTCTACAAGTGCTTTTATAGTTATAAATACCTCTTCCTTCAATAAACATTCAATAAAAAAACGTTTTCCTTAAACTAAACGATTGAGTGAGATAGAGATATTTCTAATTTTTCGGTTGACCTGCGCCACCAAGATTGTAGCACTAGGAAAATAGACAAAACGAACGCAAACAGACCGGAAAAGTAGAGAAAAAGAGCCGACGAGCCGCCCGATGAACCAGCGAACTGTACCGACTAATTGAAATCATTGAACATATTTCTAATATTTAACTTGAGCGAGATCTTTTAGATATTATTTCACCAACTTTGATTGGATCTTCCAGCTTTCCTTTAAATAAATACTATCGTTTCATAATGCCATATTACTAACTATTCCTTGACTTTAAACAATATTCGCTGGTATCACAATATTAATGACTTCATCCGACCCTTTGTCTCTTCTCAAAGTAATGTTTTCTTGAGCAATCCCGCCGGGGGGCGCAAAAACGTCTATTTAACCACTATCATTAATAACTTGGACCTCTTTTCGGGGATTACTTGCAAGAAATACGATCGAGGATATTGTACTTCAATGGGTAGATATATGAGTACATTAAGTATCAATATGTTACCTTTTAGTTAATATACTCGCTTCGAAAATGTATGTGGAAAGAGAAAATTTACGGCTAGTCATGAAGAAGGATCATCTTCAAGACCACATGCGCCTTCAGATTTATATACGAAGTTTAGTTTAGTTCTTGTTGTTAGCGTGAACACGCGAATAAATAAAAGTTGAACGTAGAATTCCACGACTATTTCAGCTACTAAAATAACCTACAATAACGTAGGCGGTAATCCTTTTCGTATCAATTTTATTCTAGTGTTCAAATAACAGCTCCCACGTTATCGATAAATGAACAAAATCTAAATAAAATATTCTGTATAAGAGCAAAAGTAGAAAAGAAAGTAAAGAAAGAGTTCCAACAGAGCAATATTGCCGACCACCTGCTCCGCGGAGATAGGGATCATAATGTTAATTTAATTAAAGGACTAATCTAAATTGCAGACGACCCAACACTCCGCCGACCATTAAAAGGATATTTCGTCGCCGACACTAAGTTGGGAAAGTCGCTGATTATAAATATCTTGGAAAACAAGTCAGGGGAGACGATTTACAGTGAAAACATCAAGTAAATACCGAACTTTGTACCGAAGTTTTAATCTGCAGGGTATATTTTTTATTCAAATTAGCCGAGTAAATATGTACAAGGATAATAACATTTTTGATGAGAACGGACCGTGTAAACTTAATTTAGGACAGGACGTACAAAAAAGAATTTTGTATGATAATAAAATAACGTAAGTACTCAGTGAAAGTATTCTTGAATGTAGTGTTTGGTAGAAAGAACTCCTTGAAAAGAATAGCCGTACAATCATAGTTGATGAACAGCTATATTTAATTAAAAGGCAAGTAGGATACTTATCTAAATTGCAGACGGCCGGTTTAAGTTTCATTAAAAGGGGTTCTCGGTCTCTACACAAGGAAGAAAAAGTTTTGCAGCGATAAAGATGCCTTTCGCCTTGAAAGCAGACAAAACTTGTTGGGAGGTGGGTGGAAAACAATTTATTATTTCCTTTGATAGCTAAGAATCTCGAAAGAATTTGCTAATTTTAAATGCTCAATGCACGATTATTCTTCGTCGTGAGTGTTGCTGTAATATACTTGGCGCACTTTCCTTGTTTCTTTTAGTGAATTTACATATCAACTTTTTGGGTGCATCGTTTCCGCTCTATGATATTAACTTATGATAGGCCTATTTTTCGATAACATAGTATTTCTGCCTGCTGTACCTTGATTAAAGATAAAATTTGGGTAATCGAATTATGGCCGAATATAATATACATATAATGAAGAGACAACAGCTGATATCAATTCAAATTGGAGGGAGCGGTCGGTTACAGCACTGGGTCGCTGGTCCGCCCAAATTATGTTCAATGGATAATTAATCGTCCCTGTTCACTTCAATAACAATGGCCCTCTATATCGAGATAGATCGATCATTATAAAGCTATATTGCACGGATAATATCATTTTAACGACCTTTAAAGGACTAATGATGCGATATTTTTTCGCTGTTGACCTTTTAAATTACCTGGACGGTGGGGACTTTGTTTGTTTTGCCCTTTGTCAGTGAAGCGTCTCTTGTTTGTTCCGCAGCAATGGCCACTTGTATAGCTGTACTAAATGATGAAGTTATGACTATACTGGTTTGTTTACTATTTTTATTTTATATATAGTACTGTGGTCTTGTTAATTGCAGTATTACTTTTTAAAATGATAATTTCACACAAGTTCGGTGCAAAATTATATTATAAATATGTAAAATATAGCTTTTATTTTTATCAATTTATTTTTTTCAGACTAATTTTTTGTTTAGATAACAATATAATAAACTAACATAAAATAATAGATACTATTCACTCTTAACTAATTAAAACTAACTAAAAGATTAAAATGTAAATATTGCCATTTAAATATTCATGCATTTTAAAAATAATTATGACATCTGGCACTGCATGAACTTTATGACTTTCTTGCGATTTATCCTCAAGAGAAACATATTTGAACGCGGTAGTATTATTTTAATGGAACCCCAAAGAGAGGGTCGCCAGCAATTAAAATTTTCCATTTTATTAAATTAACGAGCAGAGGTAAGTACGTCAAGTAGATACTTCACCCAGCCTTTTACTTGTGCAAATATAATGATATTTTCTATTGACAAATGCGTATTTAGATATAATCTAAACCTGAAATGGTTGAGCGGTAAGATCAATATTGCGAGAGTTAACATTTCTTTGATTTCGTATTCTATATTTGTTTATACAATCAAAGCGAAATAATCCCTTTGTAAGGCCCGGAGCAGATCTGGGGGGTGTCTCTAACGAAAACTATTGGCAACGATAAACATACAGGGTTACAAGGAAACTGGGTTTGTCTCATCCTATTTGAATTTCAAATCCGTATACAGGTGAGGATACGATTGGGCGCAACTTCCTGTACGGTTTAGATTTACCAGCCTCAATTGAATCTAGCGTTGGAACTTGTACTGTGTATCTATTTGATAAAGTAGCTTATGATACTGTATCTGAAGGTTTTGGGATACTTTTGTGTTGCGGCAGTCAAAAAATAATTGTAAAATTATGATATTGTTTTTAATTACGGCTTGTTATTGCCATGGCTACTACAATACCCCAAAAATATATATTTTTGAGAATAAAATTTCATTTGAATTTTCGTACAATAACCTTTGGTGTCGTCTTGGGCCGACAGCGGGCAATATAGCATTAATAATAATGGCTTCGTAGCCCATCGCCTGCGGGCATTATAGCATCCCTTTTGTCTTACCGGCTTTCACTAACTTGCATGGGAAGGTAATATAATCTTGTAACATTGTCGTTTGTTTTTGATAAGGTTTGGTGAACAAGGGATTCAGAGGTCTAATGAAGGTTAACGTTAAACTTGATCATATTTAACAAACCTATAACAAGTTCAAGGAAAATCCGAAAGACAAGAAAAATTGACAAAGTTTTTGTTCCATACCCTAAAATTAGAACAATAAATTCACCCATAACGACGACGACCTCTACTTTCTGAACCAGTCATAAAATATGATTTTCATTACAACATTCCAAATGACGCAACATTAAATCATCTATCGAGCAAGGTATAGTTTGTAGCGAATAAAGCCGTAAGTTCCTATGAGGGCCACTATTAAATTCTTTATTCCTGAGGTAGGGGGAGAGGAAATTCCTCCACTCGACGTCTACATCCAGGGCAATTTTTCACGAGTGTATGTCTGTGGACGCACGGTACTGTGTGCTGGTACAATATTTAAGTTAATGTACATCGATAAATAACGGCGTATACTTTCATATTTTATTTGAAACATTTCTTATTTTTGCCAAGAAATTGAGTAATTCGGTTATCAGTTGGAAAAATTGTAAGAAAGTGTTTTGTTTCAGGCTTCATTAAACATCGCTGTTGTACGAAAATGTTCCTGATATATCTGCGAGTGAAATCTTTATTACAAGACCTAAACGCAATACAGAGTTCGTAATAAAGGCCAAGGCCTTAACAAAAAAGCAGTAGGTAGCTGTACTAAAAACTGTATGGCTTTTGGTACTTTATGGTACGAGTTTCAAAATGGTGTCGTGCCAACGTTACGGTTTTCTCCAAAGATACTTTTAGTACCTGTAGCCGGAAGTACCACTGCTGATAACTTGCACCAAACCGATAGCTGTATCTCAGCAACTGCTTCAGACTATCTGATTGATGGCTCTAATCTCCACAACTATAGAATATGTAGGAAGATACATAGCCGTAGTAAATTGTGGTTTGTACATTATATTTGTTAAAAGAAGTCAAAATACTATATATTTTGACTAAGGAAAGAAACATACGTTATCTCCCGCATCAATCAATATCTTCGTGAAACATTGACCAAACCTCTTGAAACACGGTCAACTCAATAACAGATTGAGTGTCACATCAGTTATATGAGTCAATTTAAAGAGCGAATTCAATCAGTCCAAACAAGCAGAAAATCGAACCCCAAATCATCCAATCGTAGTAAATCTCAAATTCCGAGTACGCAGCTAAGGAGCGGCCCGTCCCGGCCAAGTCCCTGATTTAAATTGCAGATGCCCCTCGGGAACGAACGCCGACTGCCGCGATATGCTAATCATAGTCAAGCCAAGGATTATCCCTGTTTACACTTAACAAACTCACTTAATTTCGCACCGACCGATGTCTTGGCATATTTGTTGTCCAAAACGTTGAATAGTGGACGGCCTAAATCTGACAGGCGAATTAAGGGATATTAATTTGTTATAGTGTGTCTGTTCGTAATTTTATTCATAGCTTTGTGTAAGGCTGTCACAAAGTTCTTTTAAACGTTTGCGACTGGGTTTTATGTACGTAGAGTCTGTTACTGTTGTGTAGTAATTGATATACATGATAATTTTTGTAAATTTGTTGACTTTCTTGATAAATAATCTGTTTAATTTATATTATTAATAAGGCATTTCGTTTAACATTTTAAAACACTTACATCTGCTAGCAGATAAACAAAGCTACTTGTTTTATACTTCGACGCAGCTCTTAACAATTTATTCTTGAATAACATCACTTGTAATAACATGCGTTTGTTTACGTCACAAACGGATGCTATTCACTGACTGACCTTAATATTATGCAGTTTAGTATTAAACTATAGACAAAGGAATATAAAACGCTCAAGGTCTATTATTTAATGCAGAATTAGATTCCAGATAAAACCTCTTTTGGATAACAATCTTGTTTATGCGTCCATTACTGTTCTTTTTTAGCGTTATTGTAAGCTGTTTGCATAATTTTAAGTCAAGGCAGAGTTTGAATCTTAAATAATTTTGTTACGATATTCAATTAGATTCCTCAGATACTAACACTTCTTTTTCAATAGTCTAGTCTTGATAAATTTCAAGGAACTTCTCGACGACTCTAAGTATGCTCTCAGTAATTAAAAGGATTTCTTTTTAGGAAAATTAATTTGCTAATAAAACTTTTCTTTAAAGTAGAATTTGAAACTTTACATTTATGAATATTGATAGCTCTATTATATTTCTTATTTTATGAGAACTCTGAAGGCAAAATTTTACTGGGATTCTGTTGATAACATAAAAATAGCAAATATACTATCTATAATTTCTGTTTAAACAACTACTACGGGCAAACACATTAAATAACATTATTTTTATTTCCTTTAAACATTTAACGTGTCGGGTAAATAACTAGACCAAGCAATAAGTACGCCTGAGGCGTCGTAAAGTCGATCTGAGGTGGCACTAATACGAATTTATGTCGATGGACCCACGGAGGCGCTCTGCTCGATATCGATTCGCCTAGAGCCTATAAATGTTTCAATTTTCAAACCGCCCATTTTATGTTAACCATTATATATTTTATTATACTGAACAAAAATCTTATTTATATTTTTGGCGCCCAGCATGGGACAGTCCCAGTTGGGCGCCAAATAATGTTATGCGGTTTATGGGTTAGTTTACGTTGAAGTTATTTTTATGCATTTAATTTTAAGTCGTCTCCAGATCAAATTTATTTATTTTTGATCGTGACCTAAGGGACGTAGAAAATTTCTCAGCGAATAAATAGCTTTCAATAGAAAGATAATGCTGCACGCGTTAAAGTTTAGTTCCATTTTGTTGGGCACTTATCTTCTCCTCTCAAGTATAATGGAAGTAGGAAAACGATTAAGTCATATTTTACGAGCTCCAGACGACGCGTCGAAGTAAATTCTGTCAAACGTTAGCGTTGACATATAAGGGGCAAGTAAGCTCTCTGGTACCGTTTAACTTATATATCGAATTTGGGGAGGAAATCTCTAAAATTTACATGAGAAAGCGTCGTGGAAAGAGGTCTGCGTTCCTAGAGATGTCTCGGGACGCGCTGCCTCCTAACAAGGGACGGGAATGTTTGAGGTATCCGACGTAAGCACGCGGAATACGACTGGAATATTTGATTGAAATCGTGAACGTGTTTAATATCAAATTTTTACTTGATTATGTTTTTTGGGTCTAAATGTAAATAAAGCTATTCATAGAAGTGTATAAAAGTTGCCTACGTGACTTTGTTAAGTAAGTACATGGCTTTTATTTTTATCGTATCAATAAAGTCGCAATAAAGCCTTAGTGATCTTGTGTGTTAGATTTTCAGGAGAAATCATAATAATTTAATCAAATCATGTATGGCCAAAACTAATTTAGTAATGAAATAAAACTTTTTCTATGATCCCACATTGTTAACAAACAAGATTAAACAAGGCCCCCTCAGCTGACATTAAAAGATAAATACGGTGGCGGGGGCCCCACGTTGGGCGCCAAAGTTCGCGATATGTGGCCTGCCACATGAGTAGTAATTAACACCGCCTCGCGAGCTCTCCTCCCTGCCCCGCACGCACCCCTGAACCCCCGCGCCTCTTTGCCACCCTCCCAACACTCACTGGGGCACACCGATTGAATTAAACTTCGGCACGGTTGTTGTGGTTCGGATCCGAGGTTGGTTTTGTCGCCCGCGTTTCGTGCAGCTGCGATTAAACTAGCAATACTTGTCCAGCATTTATTAGTTTTGCTGGCAACATTTTGAATCGCAAAAAGTGATATTAGCAGCAATTTGTAATCATTAAGAAAGTTCTTGATAGATTCCGTTAATTGAGTTATGCGGCCTGAGTGTAGGTACCCAAAATTATGCGTAGGTATAGTTGATCGAACTTTATTAGTGGTCGCAATGATGTCTAATAAATAATACCTAACTCTGAATGATTTTTGTAAAGCCTAAAGGTTTGATTTCTATGATTAGATATGAGAAATAAGAATTGTCCATTATTCAGATACTTAAATAGCACAGTTGAACTCTAGCACTAATGAGGTGCCAAGAAGAAAACTAACAATTTAAAAACACAATTTAAAAAAAATGTTCCTTCTACATACAGACCTTACGGAGCAGAGCATGAGCTCAATGTCAACAGTTATAAAGTTTTTCTCTCTGTACAATAAGTCTCCGAAACAAGAAGTGTAGAGCACTAGGCAGAGTGGGGGGAGGGTTTTGCCCCACCTAGAAGCACAATTAGCGCGCGCGACTCAACACGGCTTGAGTTTTAACAACGCGGCGCCGAGCTCTCGGCATCATTCACATGAGATAGGCTCTGCCTTGCGGGATTCTTGTGTCCTACACTCCTACACACGCGTTAAAGGAACTGTAACTGTATTTGTTTTAAGTGGGTTTTCAGGTAACGAATGTGTTTAGTGTTAGCACTCGATTCATTTACGTGTCAGCTCGGACTGGGTGCTGTTTATGTAAATGGCGCTCGGGGGTGCAATGGGTTTGTTTCTACTGTTATAATTTATTTGATTGATTGCGTTGCGTTACCTTTATTTTCCAAGTTATATTATTAACAGTAATTTATATTTTATTTGAATTCAACCACATGTGTTCAATATATGGGTAGGATATATAATATAATAATATGTTCTAAAACAAATGAAATGTTGAAATTAAATGAGTTCAAACAATGAATTCATAATTACACAAACTGTATGTTATTTTAGCCAGAAGTGACAAATATTTGTAGCACGTAATTACATTAAAACAGTTTGTAAGGCATTTAAGCAGATAACGGGAGATACATAACCTCCACGAAAGCTCTAAATCTCACTGGGTAATTAACACTGGCTGTGCTAACAACGCTTGAAACTATATTTATTGTGTTGTTCTATATTTGGGTAGATACTAAATAGTATTCAATTTTGGCAAAAACTATGAATATATCCACAATGATCTATAATGATATAATGGTCATACTCATAAGCGGGTGAAGTGTCCACAGTTCAATTCCCAAGTTGGACAGTTTTATTGTGTTTGTCCTAAAGAAAATTTTCATTAGACGCCCGAACTTTGGAATTGGACTCGGGAAATGGCACAAGCTTGCCCTAAACTCCCTACTGCATACAAGTTTCCTGGAAATTGCGTTGTAAAAATCTGCCTAAGATTTTATTTATATGATGACTTCAAAATGATGTTAAGTATATATTAATATATTCATTACCCAAAGACACGTGATGCATATTGTTGTCATCATTCAGGAATTTGAATGCGTGCACGACTGCTCGTAATAAGGAAATGCCATTACGGTTGTTAGATGTTTCTGAGTACAACGACATTTTCGTTCAGTGGATATAAACTACTTTTCAGTTTAACAGTTCTAGTAATCGATAATTAAATTACTGTTGATTTATGTTCTGAAATCGCGGTTATGTCTTTCTGAATTCGCAGAAATATGTAAACTATGTTATTTTATTATAATATCTGATATAATTCAACTTGAAATTCGTTAAACACAATTATTCTCATAAAAACTTATCATACTAAAAAATAATAATTAGTTGAACGGTATTTCAAACTCTGGCGGGATGAAAATATAAATAAAACTGCGGAATTCGCAGTCAAAGCCAGACTATAAAACTCTCAAATGAAAATCTCTGGATATGCTTATGTGCATAGGATACGTACATATTTGAATTTCCCACATAAGGGAAAAGTCTTTAAAAACTTTAATAAAAAGCGTATATTACGCGTCCACTTGGGCAACGAGTTTTTATTGGATTTTGTGGTGTTTTCCTCAGTTCCTTATACCGCTTATTTATTTTCTTTAACGTAACTTAACGTCTCTGTTTAGATTATTACAATGTTTTTCTTTTAGCAGATTTTCCAAACTTTTGATCCATTATTATCAACTAAACTCTTATTGACATTCTTGCCCAATTATAATACAAACAATAAAACATGGGAACTGAAAAAAGCTAAAACACATCATCGACAGATACACGAAGATTACCCGGTAACAGAAGTTCATTAATTGTCGATAACAACGGTTGACTAGGTAGCCGTACAAGTGCCTGAGCGCGAGTGTCGAACGCGTGTACGGTGCACTCCATTGCTCTCTGCGACTCTGCAACACTCTAAACTCCTCTATAAGCCTCTCTCATTCCCTGTTACTCGCTCATTTCAGCTTTAGTGTTAAGGATAGGCTCCTCTCTTTTCAACTCGACTTCACTTTGAACTTTATCTGTCTCGATGTCTCTATTGTTACGATGTACTTTTGTCTTGTCCATTGCAGCGAAATAGATTCTTTGTCGAGCCGGTGAGACGGTGGACCGTGAGAGTTTATTGTTGATACTTTGATTATTGTCCGTATCTTACTTAAATACAAATTTTGATTTGAAGTATTTTCTTTACTTTAAAAAACATATGTTCGTTTTCTGCATACTACACAGTATACGCACCACGAACTATATTTATTCACACGTAAACAGTAATGTACTCGTAAAACGTATGTAACGGCTGGTTTAGCGTAAAAACTGCGGCAGAAAACGTGTGTATATTATAGGGAATCTCGTTTAGTATTAACGCCGGAATAGAGACGCGAGAAAATCCGCCCACCTTGTATAAAAGTTAATAGTACGAGTATGTAGTGGTAGTTGGCGAGGGTTTTCCCAAGATGTCCATAGCAAGTTCTACGCGATCTGCTCGGAGTACTCGCGGCATTCAAATCGCTGCGTTAGCATACAATATTTGAGCAGGAGTTGGGAATCTTCATCGCGTGCGGGTGTGTATGCCCGCTCTGCCCTCGCAAATAGAATTTCGATAGCGAACTGCTCCCAAAAGGGTTTGTTTGCGGATGCCACTCACGCATTCCGATCTCTTGGTTACGAGTGTTTACAATTAGTTCATATCGACTAAACTTTGATTATGTATAAGATTTCATGTATATTGGCTCGTAGCGTTTGGGGATGAGTTATTTTAGAAATATTTGGACAACCTGCAACATTGTGGCCATAAATATGTCCATTAAAGACGCGGCTGATTTATCGACGTTGTGCGTTGAGCTCATAAAGCCGTTGTTATAGTTAGTATCTAATGAAAGATAGCAACAAAAGACGATTATTTTCGTTTTTCCGCGAACCTCCCTCGATAGAGGGCGACTTGGGCATACGTAAATACGTACCCCTTTCTCTCTAGCTCGCCTATTTAACTATTAAACCAGCCCGCCCCAACGAACTAACGTATTCATGACTTGGAGAATACCACCCCCTATTTTACGAGCGGTGGTCGCAGTGAATCGGAAAGGTTACCTATTCGGACCCCGGCCTATGTGAAATATCACGCTAGCATATGCTACGTAATTTGAGGGATCCACGAAAGGTTTGTCCGTAAGTCGACGCGATTGTTCTACATAAAGTTAAAGAGGAACTTGAATACAATATGTATTGTTTTCTAGTGAATGTCAATATTGATGCCGGAGTTTTTATGAAATAGATATCTAAAAAATTGTAAACAGTTTACAGAGATGAAAGTCGACTTACCTACTCTATAGGAAAGGCGATGACATAGTCGTCATCATAGCAGCTATAAAATATACTGAAGTTCAATTTGTTTATGAATAAAACTCAAAGAGAGATCAGAGCATTAAAATTCCGCGATTGTTTGCATCCGAATGTACCAGTTGACGCACGGGTGAATTCGGTGTGCAAAAATCGCACGCGGTCATCGGGCACTCTCGCTGCGACCCTTTCCAGCATCCCTCGTCCATTTCGTTACGCGATATCCGTTTTCGACCTTTAATATTTATATTTGGAACGAGCTGTCGGCCAATTAGGCGACTCCGAATTCAAATTGGCAGTTCATGTTGACAGTTGCCAGGTGGCTGGCGCAAACGGCGCACGTCTCGGAAATCGAAATTTATATGAACGTCCCTCGACATTTAATGACCTCCTTTGAAGTGTTAGAAAATGGTCGTAAAGCTATTTTAGAAACCGACATAGCGATTACTGCTTCTGTTTGTGTGGAAATGAATGTTTCAGTAACAAACCGCAAACTGCTGACAATGAAAGTGCTAGTTTTGTGTGAAGTTGATTATGTACTGTACGCGAAGTGCTTGATAAACAATCTCAAGAAAATATTTTATTTCACAATCTTAGAAAACTAAAACAAAATTATTGTATTTAAATCTTACCCCGTTTAATATTAAAAGAAACAACAGCATGGTATTAATAAAAAGCGAGAGGTCGGTACAGACGACATCTGTCTACGGCTGAATTTATCTCGGGACAAATTGCAACGCCCGAGTCGGCGCACTGGCGCGGCCGTACTGCTATCCTTTGTACAAATGAGACACACAACAGCGCAATGGTTTCGCTAAATTAATATGTTTGCACTATCTTAAGTTCTGAAAATTGGATCTGAGTCAGGAAATGAGACAAGATTCACGAACCGCGCGTATTGTGACTACGTTGACTCATATACCTGTTTCAAGTAAAACCTTTTGATGTTTCTCCGCTGGCACGTTCAACAATTGATCAACAAATCGTTATTCCGTGTAAGTAGCGTCAAGGATTCATTTATTGCCTCTTAGTACTGCGTGTCCCCGAAGGGAGAATACGTGTGCGTAATACTTGAATGTAGGTGAGTTGTTATCGATGAACGCCTTTTAGAAATCCAGAAAATTGCACGAAGATTTGTAGGTAAAAAAGTGTTATGGCTTTGTGCGAATGTGGACAAGAATATACCGAAAACAACAGGTTTGTTTGACGCGGGAAAAACAAAAAATAAAATAAATCACGGTTTTTAATTGAATGGAAATAACACAACAGAAAAACAATGTTTTAAAAACAAATAACTTGTTTTCATATCCTGATCAAAGCGTCATACCTTAATAAAACATCAGAACCACAAGCTGTACAGCAAACAAGGTATAAAGTCGCAAGACGACAACTTGACAATATTTATCCCAACAACTCGGTTTGTTTAAACGTTAATTATCGTTTTATTTATGTTGGAAATATTCTAATTTACCCCAAGAGCTAATACCCGAGCTGTTCGGCGAGACGAGACAAGACGGCGCCCGTCCCGCCATCTGACAGGTGTCTTACGCGTGGTCGGATTTATCTTGAGATAAATTGCTACGAGCTCTGTTTTCTACTATCATGTGGACCTCGCACGTCACGAGGATTACACCACGATTTAAATCTGTAAGTTATCGTGTTAGTTTAGTTTGTGTGACTCTGTCTAACGTGGTATTTAGGATTTGAGGTAGGTATTTGTTCGGAAAATATATCTGGACGAGAATGCTGCATCTTGATATATATAGAGTTGGCTTATGCTCTATTTTCAATCATAACTCTGAAGAATTATGAAGTACTTAGCATCTGTCAGCGGCTTCGCCCGCGTGACAGTAGGTTTCTCCATACAAATTTTGGACCCCCGTCATCCCTTTAGGGGTGAATTTCGGAAAATTCTTTCATAGTGCTTGGCGACGTCATAAAAAGAAATCTTGAGCAAAATTTCACGCTACAAGTCCTCGTAGTTTTCTGTACGCTGATATAACAGTCAGTCAGATTATCAAAAGATATCTATGTATAAAGCAGTTTGTAAGGTACACACCACCTTTACCTCGTAAGCAATGAAGGCAAATGTTAATTTAAGAACAGGCTTTGCGCCATTTACACCTTATACGTATTGAGGGACACTGTGGGCAGGTCCCCCTCAACTCCTTTGTTTTAAATATGCATCGCGCCGTCTCTACTCTCGAAAGTGTCTCAAAAGTGCTCTGGCGCTTTTATTAATATTTAAGAAAGGAACTCCAATCGAGACGCAATTTCTTTGGAGCGTATGTTATTTTCATACGTTTTTTACGACAAGATGGTTTAAGTATAGGTGAGAGAGAGATATTAGAACAATTACAACAAGGATAGTAAACGTTAGATTTACTTGAGAGCTAGAATATTGAGGAAGTAACAAATGTATATGAATAGAATAAACTTTATTGTACACCAAAATAGTAACAAAACTGTTACACTAACTTAAATCTATAGGTACAAAGGCAGTCTTATGATTATTTATTTATAATATAATATTCTTTATGCTGATAGTGTTTAAAAATTCATCTAGCATAGATTGGCCTATTGGTCTAATGGTTAATGGCCCTGACTGCAATGCCGGAGGTTGTTGTATGTTTTGGAAATATATTCAATAAGTATATTTATCAATTGTCTAGTACTCATAGGACAAGCTCTGCTCAATTTGGGACTATATGGCATTGTGTGATAGTTGTGGAATATTATTATATATATTTCAAAAGGTAGCCATTTTCCATATTAGCCTAACAGATTTTTCAAGTGAAAAATTAAAGCATCCATAAGACATGAATTTGCTATTTGTAAATGGTTTAAGATCAAAAGAGTTTAAAATAAACTGATTATTCACGAGGTTAGAACATAACACACAAGATTTCATAGAAGTGACAGTAGAGCGTAAAAAATACGAAAACACAAGTGTAGTATTGAACCTTATGATCATGAAACGTATGACAGAAATGTTCATTAAACTCATATTCATAATGACCTCATTTAAAAACGACGTCATAATTTAAATATGGCGCGCAAAGGTAATGTTATAGCACGAACAAGATAAAACTCAATTTAATCGATATCCAGTCAATTAAAATCAGAAGCTGTGATTACTGACAGTGTCAATGTAAATTGTGTTTGCGATCCGCTTGTTTGTATGAAGAGGGACTTTAAAATTAAAACTGTAATATCCATAGTGTTACTTAATTTCGGGTTTTAATTAGCTTCGTTAAAACGTTGAGCGAGAGGTGAAGTTTAAAATGAAAAGCTACTTTTGATTTTGTAGTAGTCGTTAAATTCAATCGAGGGGAAGAATTAAGTGGTAAGTAGCGATATCTATGACCATATATTGGAACTAAAATTCAAAATCCTGCAGTATTAGAATTTTACCGCGATTAGAACATATACAACAGCCCGAAATCAATTAACGGGCTGTTGCCTGGACCAGACAACACCTGTTTTGTCGGAGGATCCTTCCTTTTCAATGGAGGTTTGCGGGACTTTATACTCTATTCCATATACCTCTAAAGCTGCATTAAAAACATTTACCGCTAATCACAAATTTACAGAAGTCCTAACGCTTGGCAAACGAATTTTTGAAAATGTATAATGTACAATATTCCCGAAATACAAAAATCACGTAGTTGCTTTCAACAGCACCAAACCAAAAATAGAAACTGACCTTTGAATGTAGGGAACCATCACAGTGAAAATAGTCCTAATTAAAACTCGACCTAAACCCCAACAGAATTAAGTTCCAAATTGAAAGCAAACGAAGTAATTAAGTAGCAACATATGATCGTAGGGGTGTTATGTGTCGTCTTATTGTCAGTCCATAATGAGACATTCAGGATGCACGAGAGTTCCTGTCTGGCTGCTTGCATTGTTGTACATTCATTTTATTGTTTGCATAATTATTTTTGTAGGGACCGGAGGGGTTTTAGCAAAGGTGACGTTAGAAAGAGCTTTATGTTTTGCGCACATTTTGAAAGATTTTGTCTCATTGAAATACGAGTATCTGGGGTAAGACAGAGGTTCCGATCAATAATGATCGAGACAAAGGTGAACCTTTCTGCTGTTATTTTTTCATCTGAGTACGGGTCACTCGAATCAACTTGCACAGTCATCTCATATGTGCTAAAAGGGTCCACATATTACCAAGTATTGTTTAAAAAGAATTCACAGCAACACCAAAAATATTAACGCTAATTTTATTGTCGCAGCGTACGAATCCTGAATTTAATTAATACAATGTCTTTGTGAGACGGTGGTTATATGCAAACGTATGTTGAACGAGAAATTATACAATTAATTAAATTTTGTAACATTGTTTTGAATGTCGTGGTGTCTAGCTTATGTACCCTATTTACATGAACGCGTTATGTTTTATAATATTCATAACGTGTTTGCGAGTTACCAACTTGTTGTATTTTTGACTGAAGACAAGGTATTGTAGAGTTTGTTCCGTATGGAGTGACGGTTGGGAAATTGTTTAACCTTATTGTTTGATATTAGTTAGAACTGATTTTAAATTAACTAGATTCCTGCCTACGACACGACAGAGAAAATTATTCATGGGTCCTTAGTCCACACAAAAGGTGTGATAACGCTCAAATTATGATATTAAATCCAGTTTCAGCGATGATAATCAAAATAAACGCCCTCCACTTTCCTCCCTAAATTATGCACAGCCTAAAAGCAAGTAATTAGGCAGGTGCAAGGGAATACAAAAAAACACAAAAGCAGCGCAATAGAGCATTAAACATAGTACCGTAAGCTAATGCGGTAATGCAAGTATAGTGTACAGAGTAGCGCGCCAACCTGCCTGGAGTAGCGAAAGATGCAATCTGCATACATTAGCCTAACGTCCCTTAGTTTTGACACCTGCTCTCAGCCAGTATGAAAATACGGTTGCTAGATGGATGGCGCAAACATGTCAAGAGTAAAGGCTGTTTCAAAGTTGCGTCGCCTGAAGAATGTATTGTTCCACTCACTCGTAAGTCGGACTGCGAAAGCTTTTAACTAAGTATTAAATTGTTGTTTGTTAGTTGTTTAGGAATGTTATGGATGGGGACGTTTGCAGATACTATGTAGCTTCAAAATTTTGACAATGTTGTGGTAATTAAAGGAAAAGTATATTAGTCAAGTTTTCTTAAAGTCCGCCCGGGTGCCCGTTGATAGAATAGAATAGAATAAAACTTGATTGTACACCAAAATAATAACAAAACTTTTAAACCAACTTAATCTATGAGTACAATGGCGGTCTTATCGTGTTATCTTAGAGGAAGTGTCAGACTTATTATTGTCTAAAACTCACCCGTGTTCTTTCAGTTACCCTTTGCGTGGTCAAGGTCACTGATACGAATAATACCGTAGCCCTAGCAGAGATACACCCCCTGCCTAACTTAATCATTCAGAAAATACTGGAGTTGTTGTTCAAGAAATAGTCATTGAATTTTATTAGCTTGTACATACATAAGCATCTTACTCGTACATAGATTACAAGTAAATACCGACCGAGAGTTCGGTCTCGGTTTCAGGCAGTTTCGGCAAAAAAACTGGCATCGGCGAGAGAAAAAGTGGTTTCGGCCAAACAGGGGCTGAATATTCGGTTCGTCGGAAACTAGTGTCTTTGAGCTGACGTTTGTGATAGATACTTAAAAACTAGCATACAACTGGCCGTCTATGTATCTTATAATTTTTTATGTAATTTGTGTTGTCAGTTTTCTGTTACCACGTTTTTTTTAAGCGGAAAATCATCTATTGAGTTTTCGCGCTCTAGGGCGAAGCCAGAAGGCGTGTCAAACTTTTACAGACCAAAACCACACCTATGTTCCTTCAATTGCCCTTTGCGTCCCAGAACTACGGGTTTCCCTTTCAGAAGTCAACCCATGGCCCCAAAAGACTTGGGTTTTGCTGACATCTCTTTGAGGCTTCTGTTACCACGTAAGTTCGATCTCAGTTACGGCCGAAACTGGAAGAGGAGCCGAATATTCAATTACGGTTTCGGCTTTGGCTACAAATCGTAATTCGGTCGGTCACTAATTACAAGTAACCATCTACGAACTGAGTATCTAAATTGCAAGTGAGATTGTATAGTACACAATTCACAGCGACATTACGGGGCTGGTGGCGGTGCAAGCTACCATAAACTAGTACCCCACTGAAGCAAACACCTTAAATACTTAACAGCTCAGTTACCGAGTCAAGTTTAAATGCTCGCCCAGGTCGAGAGGGCTGTCACGTCACGGCACATTTTAATAATGCACCCGTTCGTTTAGTATGAAAATTAGCTGGCGTGTGGCGACCCCGTGCGCCAGTCGCTTGGTTTATTGATGGTGCAACTACGGTGTTGCTGTAGACACCTCTATCGGTAGCTTTGGTAATTAATGCGACGCTCACCTTCACGGCTGGTTCAGCTGCTAGCTTTGCCGATTTTGAACTCGACTGCCGAATGGCTCGTGGGAACCCCTTTTGAACGGAAAGGTGGAGCAAATGCTGCAAATAATTCTGTGCACAAATGAAGGGATGCTAATTTAACGTCAACGGTTTTATACATTTTATCCTGTATTATTTGAATTTACACTAATATTAAAACAGTGAAAGTCTGTACGTATGTGTGTGAATATGTATAAGTTTGTTACTCGTTCATGCTTAAACGGCTGAACGGATTTGGATGGAATTTGGTACGCAGATGGGCCATGTCCTGGGAAAGCACATGTGATACTTTTTATCCCGGAAATATGTTTCCTCGGGATAATTCTCCACATTCACGTGACTGAAGCCGCCGACCGAAGCTAGTAGAATCATGAAGTAGAATTACCGCGTTAGTTGTCAATCAAGCAACTTAATCTATTCATTGAACCAATAGAAACTGTCTGAATTGACTTAACAAGGATTTCAATCTTCTGAGTTAGATGTCACTTAACAGATTGAAACCCCTCAGTGAACATTATTCCATTAGACAAAAAATAATTAATCAATCAATTGACTAAGCCAGAAGTCTCCTGCTGAACTGTAGACCTCTGCCAAATTACGTCACAACTCTCGGGAGTTCCAAATCCCATTCCACTTACAATTACAAATTGGAAGTTCGTGAAGATGTTTGTATGTTTGTACTTCATTGAGAGGTAAACGGCTAAATGAAATTAGAAGGAATTTGGTGCACCAATAGTCCATGTTCCGGACTTATTTTTTATTAGTTAAAAATGACATTTTATGCTTAAAATCACAAAAAATAATGACTTAATATGGCTAGTGAGTTCGGAATAAATAGTATACTATAATACGAGGTGCATTCAATAAGTACCTAGCCTCATCGCCAGAGGGCGCAGTAGTTTCAAAAGAGTTTTACCACAGTGTAGCACATTCTTTTTTAATTCTTTTTTCAAATTTTCATTCCAATCCCTTCATTTGTTTTAATTTGACAACTTATGGAAGCGAACGTGTCGATCGGTTTTACAAAAATGGAAAAAGAGCAATATCGTTCGGTGATTCGATTCCTATTTTTGGAAGGGACAACGCGCATCGAAATCAAAGAGCGCTTGGATGCTGTGTACGGTGACTCTTCTCCATCGATGGCCACCGTCAAGAATTGGTTCAACGAGTTTGCACGTGGCCGTACGTCGGTTTTTGATGAACCACGTCCAGGTGCACCGAAAACAGCTGCTACGGAGGAAAACATTTAAAAAATCCATGACTTCGTATTGGCAGATCGCCGATTGAAGGTTCGGGAGCTAGCTGAGACTGTAGGCATTTCAGAAGGAACAGTGCATCATATTCTTCACGAGGAACTCGGCATGAGAAAGCTGTCGGCGCGATGGGTGCCGCGTTTACTCACACCAGAAAACAAGCGCAACCGTGAGACCACATCGGAGACGTGTTGGGCGCTGTTTAAGCGGAATCTAGCGGAGTTTTTGCGTCGTTTTGTGACCGTCGATGAAACCTGGATCCACTGGTACACACCAGAGACCAAGGAGCAATCAAAACAATGGATCCAGACCGGGGAACGTGCTCCAAAGAAGGCGAAAACTGTAAAATCGGCCGGAAAAGTTATGGCCACCGTTTTCTGGGATTCACAAGGTGTGATCTACATCGATTACCTCGAGAAAGGTAAAACAATTACAGGGCTTTACTATGCCGATTTATTGGGCCGATTCGACGCCGAATTAAAGAAAAAACGTCCCCATCTGGCGAAGAAAAAAGTGCTATTTCACCACGACAACGCACCGGTTCACACGTCTGCCGCTGCCATGGCCAAATTGGTCGAATTACGCTACGAATTGCTGCCCCATCCACCGTATTCTCCAGATTTGGCCCCTTGTGACTTCTTTCTGTTTCCTAATCTGAAAAAATCACTCGCCGGGAATAGATATGGATCGAATGAGGAGGTCATCGCCGCCACGGAGGCCTATTTTGCAGTTTGACAAAAATTATTTTTCCGACGGGTTAAAAAAGTTGAGCATCGCTGGGCTAAGTGTATCGAACTAAAAGGAGACTATGTTGAAAAATAAATTGCCACTTTTCCAAAATTTTCGTTTACTTTTTGTAGGCTAAGTATTTATTGAATGACCCTCGTATAAGATTCAGCCGAAAGACGTCCACTGTTGGACATAGGCCTCCCCCAAATGTCGCCACAATGGCCGGTCCTGTGCGTCTCGCATGCATCGGATTCCATCATTTGGATTTCATTCATTTTTTATTCATGCCATCATCATCATCATTTCAGTCTTTCGGCTGAAATGATGATGATGATATAAGATTAGATAGTAAGTTTTACATTTAAAGATGGTAGTAAATAAATCTATCTAATAAACTGAACTAGCTCATTATGTGTAATTTGCAAAAACTTTAAATCAAAAAGTATAATTTTAATTGTAGAAATGATTGGATATAGATGGATATAGGTTTCGTTTGAAACCTCGAACAAAAAGATGGCAAAGAATTATGTGACAACGCTTTTGTATTTGGAAAAATGGTCCAAGATAATAAACGATCACGTACGTGGTATATGAAAGTTAATCTATTTCAATTTTTGTTTTCAGTGTATGGTCTCCTTTATCTTGTCGATGGATCTTCACCCAATCGCGAACAAGTACCTTCACGCCTGCAAAGCCGATACGTGACTCGATTTTCTGTAGATAATCTTTGTAAAGTTGTTTTAGAGGGATAATGTACGAATAACATCGGGTACATTACGCGAACACCTACAAATTACTAGCGATATCAATGTTCTGCCTACTTAACCTGTTACTTTATCATGGTATTAATTTGTAAACATGTATAAAAGCTTTTTTTTTAAGTAAAGATCCAAACGGAGAACAACGCAAAAGAGTATAATTATATGAATAAAAAGTAATTGTGCACTAATTAGTGACTGTCCCTCTATTAAAATAATTCAGCTTTCTATCTATTAAAACAGATAATACAGAAACAATACCACAAAAATATCCTCTGTTCAAATAACAATTAAATTCCAACATATCTACGTTATAATTAATTTGTTCGGAACTTTATGTAAAAGTGAAACCACATGTTTACATTGTAAATGTTATGTGCGGGCCGAGGGAACAATGTTTTAAAGTCAACAGCGGCCTTCTGAAATATTCACACAACTGGAAATTCAATTTGAAGTTTCCACGTAAAAGTATTAAGGTAGTTTAGTGTTTCCCCCTTATTATAACATTGGCTTCGAGGCTGCGGTCGAACACATTTTTAACCAACTCCTGTTATTAAGTTGACACTAACTGCGAACAAGTTGGCCGTTCGTCAACTTTGTTCAAAACTTTACGACCCCGGAACAATTAATAAAAGAAATGGTTGTAGAATTAGAGCTTAAAGAAAGGAGCGCGCTTGTTTCGTAAGTATACGAGCCCGCAGACGAACGGCAGACTGTTTTGTTGCACAATGGCACAGGTAAATTGTAGGCACAGTCGACCGTGTCCGCAGTACCACTCCATCTTATACATTTTTAACTCCGATTTAAAATTGCTGTTCAAAAATCGATGTCGGGTTCACCCGTAATTCAAGTACCTTGTATTCAGTTTGTGTGTTCCTGTGCTCATTTATTATTCTTGCATGTTGTTTGACCAACGGACTAAACGCAGTCTAGCCCTCATAAATAATATAGTCTGCCATTTTCTCCAGTTTCCCATCAGGCAGGAGCGCCGAAGCGATTACTTCGCATAAATCAAACAGATTTGAATGCGGACCGCCGCGTCGTGCGGCTGTTACCGATGTAGTGCCCATTAAATCTCATCCTTTTATTTTTATATTCCATTTCCAGCGCTGATTGTTCGCTTTCACCTTCTTACTGCATATTCCAGTTATGCCACAATCTTCGCGAAGTAAACACGCATCCCTCGAACACATTATTTTGTTAATATTGTGTTCACGCCAATATGAATATCTACGTAAATTAAACATTTATGAGCTCAATTACCTTCGCCTTGCAAAGAGAGGTAATCTGAATTTATAAGGAAGCAAAATACGTTATACATTACGTTTTAATATAAAATAAAGACAATATCGGTAGTAAGACGTGGAGTGATCCATGTACCATGTCAAAGCCGTTACGCGTGCCGTTAGAAATTTTCCGGGTTCTTTAACGGGATTCATTCATAACTCACGGTCGAGTGGAGCCTTCGAATATTTCAAGCTGTAGAGGTCCCACCCCTATAAATTCCGCGCCTCGGGTTGCCAAATTAGGCGCGAGGAACGTAGACTTATTCCCCCCATTACCCCAGGCCAGCCGAGTGAGACTTTTAAGGAAACTTTCCACGTCCTGTCGCAGGTGTTGTAGTCATAAATAATAATTCCCTTGTGCGTCGAGAGTTGCAAAGTTGATGAAAATGGATAAATCAAAACAGAGAGTAGTGATGTAGGCTTCTGAGCGACTCATTTGCACAAAATAACTGTTATTGAATCTACTTTTAGGTAGAGGATATATTCTGATTTTATTACTAGCCACTCCAGCTTCGCATGAGTTTTAGGAATCTTTGAAATTCTCAGTTTTTTCTACTAAAATATTCATGTATTATATACACCTAAACCTTTCTCATGAATCACTCTGTCTATTGATGAAAACTGCACGAAAATTTATTGAGATCATCGCGTTCATGGACAGACAGATGTTGTGGGCTTTGTTTTATAATATGGAAGGAAGAGACTGGAATCTCCAAATAGTTACTTGTATCAAACTTGGAAGTCCCATCCATCGACACTAACTGGTACAAATGCAATATAAAACTTGCACAATCTTGTGTGATCACCTCTAAAGCAATTATGTGGGTCGCATACTGTTCTACTGTTCCGATGTAGAACACATTTGTACTAACAATCGAATGAACTTCCACCCAATTTACTTTATGTGTAACCCATTATTATAATTGCTACACAGTTACAAAGTTGGAAGCCGACGCCGACGCGATGTGAACTGAGGCGAACTGACTCAAATACAAATTATATTCAAGTTTGTTCTTTTAAGTTGAAATGACTTTAAGTTCAGCCTTATGGAATAGCTTTTACTTTTCTTCCTAATGTAATTTAGTGGATTTTTACGGTCAGATGTCTTTGATCGACTTATTGCGCTCAACTTTAGCTAAAAGCACAGTCGGTTTCAGTTTTAACTCAATTTCCAGTGAATTTATTATCTCGACAAGTGTCAGCTTTAGAAAAGGTAGATATGCATCGTGCGTAACATGCCACAGAGCCCGGGGACAAAATTCAAATCTACATTTTCAAATATAACAGAGAATAACATTTTGATAACAATATCTACTATATATAAAACTGCAGTCGGTGAAATGTTAGCATTCAAAATATTTTGATTATATTTTGCAGTGATATAGAGCGGAGAGATTTCATATTTCAGAGGAATGTTTGTTTTCAGAATGTGATGAAACAAAAACAAACGAATTGAGGGTGAAATGAAGTGCAAATCTATATCAATATTTGGCGTGACAATCGTCATCGGGAATAATCGAGGGAACAACAACGGGTCGGTGCCACAATGACCGGTAATTTAGCGGGTGTAATTCCGACGGACGAGCGTTTGGTGAATTTAATTTTATCTGGGATAAACCCTCCACTGTAATAATTTATGGAAACCACCGCGCGACCCCAACACGTCCTGTAATAGCGAGATTTGCAAAAAATGGTTGCACGCTACATCACACAGATGAAGCTAGTCAATATTTAATTAATATTTTATAGACCGTTGGCAAACTATATAACACTGTTGATTACTATAGTTAGTGTAGAGTGTTTAACTTAAGTATAATAAATATCCGGCAAAAAGCTTTGGTCAATAGTTTTTGATCAGGATATGTATAGGATATAATTTCGTAAGGCCTCTCACCGCCCAGGCCCGCGTGGTGGATTACAGCCCATTCCCTCTCGGAGAGAGGAGGCCTGAGTCCCAGCAGTGGGAACATTATAAGGCCGATTATGCTATGCTATGCTAAGGCCTCTCATGCATGAGGTTGCGGGTTTGAAACCGGGCAAGTACCAATGTGAATTTTTCAATTCATATGTACTGTTCAAGTTTATCTAGGACATTACTGACACCCCGTGCCTCGGAAAGCTGTTGGCCCCAGTAGATTTTTGACAGTCGTTTTAGGTAGTCAGACGCCAGAAAGTCTGACCATTAGTTTACCTAAGTATTATCGTGTTGCTCAATAACCAACGGGGTTACCATGACGTTCAAAGTAAGATTGTTTCATTCTTATTTCAGTGTGGGTAAGAGACACAGTTACAGGTACAGATTACAGATACAGGTTGTCTAGCGCCATCTCTTACCCACACTGGAAATAAGAATGAAACAATATTACTTTAACGTCATGGTACAGGGCCTGAGGTTGTGGAGGTTTGTTAGGCAGCTACTCCATGTAAAACACGGGTATTCTGTCGCATCTGGCTAAACTGGAAGCCGACCTCAAGCTTGTTGGGAAAATATTAGAGAGACAATAAAGAATGGTTTTTGATTGATTTTTAAGCAGAAATAAAGTTCTCGTTATTGTATTTCAGTTTGTAGGTAATAATACTCGTAATATTATTGGAGCCCTTACACGTAAAGAGAAGCCTATAACAAACTTGTTTGAAGGTATTGTTGATCCAGGTTGGCAAACTAAGAAGTACGAGAATCGTGTACAATGTTCAACTTAACATTTGTTGCGCGAGATGAAACAGAGCAATTGAATTAATTCAATCGGAGGAACTTGGTATTCAGCCTCAAAGACAATTGTTTCTGCTCGTGTTACTGAAATAAAGGAAGCCTCAAGGGGTTTAGGAAATGATCCATGAAATGATTAATATGGTTGATTGGAACTTACAAGCTAGCAACAAGTATTTACTACGCTGGATTTTAATACAGATTATGAATTCTCTTCATGTCGAGTTTGTGAAGCTTTTTAAAATGTAAATCACTCAGTGCAACATTTATCATACTTTTGAACTTTCCAGTTTAAATAAAATTCATAAACTTGCCAAAAAGTTTGTATCTTGGCCATAACGGTAAGTACCTACGGATCTATAAATATGTGGTTACCCTCCTGATAATCCCACCATCATTCATGTGATTTCGGTATAATTTATGTAAATGAGGGTTTCATGTGGCATACAAAGTTGTCAAGCGCGTGAAAATTTCTTCTTTATTCTCGCACACTCAAAAAAAAAAAATGTCGCAAGGGACTCAGCTGTGGTATATTGAGTCATATCTGGTCCAATTAACGTCTGTTTGTTTTGCATTTCCCTTGCATCTCGGAAGCAGTGAGGGCGTAATAAAACGGTCACAACAATGCGGATCACGTCACAGCGGAATTATCTCGCAGCGCCAGAGACGATCAATTACACTGACAACGAGCACGTGGAAAAAGGGCGGCCGGCTCTCCAGGAGGCTTTTATTTTAACACGCTTTTTTGCAATGCAGACCTTACGCTTGCGTATTTTAAACTGCTTTTTGTTTAAAATGCCTGGTGCGAGGGTAGTAATCGTAAGACCAATTAGGCGTAGTGGAGGCTGTTCAACGACAGTCGTTTCGTTCCCCGCTTAAAGACTCAACCTCTGCCTTTATTACTGGTACATTGTCATCGTTATCGTCCTTAGTTTTTATGTACTCAATACCTAGAGTCGTAAATACTTTGTGTATTTTTTAGTGAACAATTCTGGCCTCTAGCCTAGTCGTCGATCATAGTGAATCTAACAGTACCGACTAAGTACTCAGTCACGCGAAGACTCCATTTTGTTCGCAACACACTGAGTGTTATGTTTGAGCGTGTCTATATAAATCTTCACGTACAGAAGCAATATATTGTAGTAAGTACTCCCACTCGTCTTGTAATCTTCGCGCAGCTCCAAATGAAATACTAATTGTATTCTCAGAACATGTTAAATGGTACCCACATGTTGTTGTGTGCCGTGAAGGGAGTCAATAGACACTACGGTTGATGACTGTGTATTTAATGCTTACAATAATATGGTGTTTAAATATTCCCTGTTTGAGATGAGGTATGTTTGTAAGCATTATATATGCTGATTGTATTTACCCTAATATTGAAGCATTCAAAATAGTAGTAAACTTATATTCCAGTCGCTGTTTTCCGGCCCCCATCAAAAGATAAACGGATTCTCAATATTCCCATATCGGACGATAAACAATATACTACTGGTTCATTTCGAATCAAAAGGATAATCTCGAAATTTTTCTCTCTTTAAAAATATAAATCCCGTAGACGATCTATTTGCAATATAAAACTCTCAATTTAACACAGGTATTCTATTCCAAAGCGTCTCGACTCAACAGATTGAAGTGTGTAATGCGATGACATTTCCGCGAGTTCCCGCAATCCGCGTTCAGAGGGTAGGTAATAAAACAGTGACAAGCGATAGGACGGGATCGAGTCGGAACGAAATTATCTTGTGGAGACGATGTAGATCAATTATACGGGGCGTCGGGAATTAGGACGGACGGTAAACCGGCGAGTAGGTGGAGATTTATACGGCAGAATTTATAATTTGCTTAAGTACGTACGCTTTTCCGTACAGGTTGAGCTGATTTCAAACGGGATCAATACGATTTGCATTTTCTCAGATAAAAGCAACACAGAGCAGATGTCTGTGGAAATAAAAGAAGCATTGTTGGTGACAGGTAACCTGACATACGGAATTGCACTTAGACAGCCAGAAAAATATTCGACAGAATACTTTACTTCTTCTATATCCTGACTAAGAGTTGAATAAGTAGGCTTGCCTAGGCACTGAGTATTCGTTATGTATAGACTTTATACTCAGCATACCAGGTGAAAGCGGACTGGCCAATAATATCGAAGTTGGCTTATTGACACGAAAAACAGACATTGTAATAATAGTTAATAAAGCCTATGATCACAAAACAGGGATTTGTTCATAGATTGCTATTTCCCAATAGATATTTGTGATATTTTCACCAAATGTTATCCTCACAAAACAAATGACATTAATCAACAATAGTAATCCACAATTAAGCACTGGATTATGCTCATTTGAACTGTATCGAGCACTTTCGTTATTTCAAAACAAATAATTTTCATAAATATGTAAGCCGGGATTTGAATATTTCACAGAAACACGATGAATCTGCTGATATTTTATTTATTCTGTGAGCAATATGTTGATTGAGCGATATTTAATATTACCTTACCTATACCTACCTAATATAGAAATTGTTGTAACACACACGCTGATTTTTTAACTTAACATAAGTCTTTGTAAAGTTCTATGATACGGAAAAAAGTAACTGCTTCTAATAGCCACCTCTCTGGCAACATTATTGGAAAAAGTAATTAAAAGATTAGCCAACATAAAGTTCTAGGGAAAACGTAGAAATGGCATAAACAGGTCTCCAACTTGGCAAATACCAAAAAAAACTAAATGAATTCAAATAGAATTAATAAAATGGTTCTCAATTAAACTCAAGTTATACGGGATGCACAGTGGGGCGCGTGGCAAACGCGGATTAAATACTAAAGTGTCGCGATTACGTACCGAAACCGACCCCAAGGCGCTATTAAGAATTCAGCAAACGAATTGGGGACATCGAATCGACAAAATTGAGCTCGCCTCATCTTTTCTTACATCGTGTGTTTTCGTCCCCTAAGTACAGATATTTTAATATTTCTCTGACTCTTGGGAGACGACCGCTGTTTTGATCTACAACTCGCAAAATACACATTTTTTCAGTACAAACATAGAATATTCTTCTTCATTCCTTTATGGGGCATAACTTTGTGAATACGTCGCTGAATAATATGAAAATCTTTTATGAATGAGATTTTTGGAGGGTGCTTCAGAAGGGCCAGCGGGGCAGTGGAGCGTTGAGGTGAAATATGTTCTGTAACTCACCCGCGTGTTACGGACTTAAGATAATAAACAGTACCTGAAACAGACAAAGGAGACTCATTAATATCCAACGGATTTTAATTTTAACCAAGTCAAAATAAGTAAAAATAAATTAGAACGTTGAAAGAAAATAGACATCTCTTAAAAACATAAACGTTCGCATGAAAGGATTTCAAAGGCTGAGATTCAAATTATGTTAGGTTAGGATTTGTTGAAGTTTGATTTATTAATTTTAGTTTATTTTATACTAAAACGTGCCGATGGCGATACCTTGCTACTGAATTCTCTTACAAAAGCCTATTCAAGGAGTTTTAAAAGAGTAGAATTAATGCGTTATTTAATAATTAATCAACGTGCTGCCAAGTCATGAGGTTGAAACATTTTGACCCGATCTTCATTGACCCGACTTCATACGGGCCACGCGTGCGGCCGGGTCAAGTACTTCAATTGTATGCTCATTATTACTCATGTACCAGTAGGTACGACACATTAATTTTATCATTTGTTACCGAGTAACGTAGAGTGACTAAGAACATAGACTTGTCTTTCGGGTTTATCCAAATACGACTAGTTTCTTATTAAGTTTTCAAGGTACTGCAAAGAGAGGTAGATAAACTTATTAAAACAGACGATTAACTTTCGATTATCAAAGTTTTGGTATTCATAAAATAAGGCAATCTTCCTTTCTGGGTATAACAAAAGGAGTGTTGTTGCCTTCATGCGTATGTATGATATCGTACTGCATTCAAGCTACAAAACGGACATTTGATTGAATGATACCCCGTGTACCCTATTGTGTGCAAGGGACCAAAAATGGTTGCGAGTATTATCACATCGGCTTCACATACAAAGGATGTTTGCAAAGCTCTCACAGTAAACACTAAGTGATCGGATCAACGTAACCTTGTTCTTATAGCTGTTAGAAATGGAGATACGCGGTGAGTAGGTGTGGAGGTATAAGTACCACTGAGGTATTGCCTTATATTGGCAAACATAATAATTTCCTAATCTCTTTCACCTGATACGAAATGTTTCCGCAAAATTTCAAAGGTCAAAGATCAAGAATTGGATAGAATTTCCTTTCTTTATAGGGACAAACGTTTTGAACACGATTCAAGGGACGATGTAACGTTTCTAACAGTACCTAAATCCTTTTACTTTACAAAAAGAAACACCATTTCCCGGGACTAAAGTTATTTTACAACAACAATGAGAAAATTGGCAACAAAAAACGACCTACATGATGCGGTGTCAACAAAGATAATATATATCGTGGTATCAGGGTGCCTCCATCGCTATTGTTGTCCCTAAACGCGGCCATGATCCCGGGATCGCCAGCCCCGGACTCGTTTGTCCCGGGATATCCCTCGGCAAACATCGACGAAACCCGAGATTCACTAGACCTTTACACAAGTGCTTTGTTGAGTCGCTGGAGGATATAAAAATATAAATATAAACGTCTCTTTTTCACACTATATTCGAGCTAGTGTTATATCGGACGCGAAGATTATTTATTGTTTCATCACGGGATAATCCTATATTGTCGTCTCATCGTTTGCTTTATTTTGTCTTACAAGAATTCTTACTCTTGTTTCCTATTATTGATATAACGACGAAACAATTATGTTTCGATGTTGCTGGATTGTCGGTACAAGTTAATTGGCTGTGTTTCGTCTTCGAAAATTTAACCCCGGTATTTAAGGTACCTTCTTTTTCTCTTTGCAGTTAACGTTAAACATCAAGATACGATTTTACCTTACCTAATTACTTTAACATGGGTAAGTGGTGTAATGTGGGATCATTATCAACCAATTGACTATCGTAATATATTATACATACACATTACGGTCTATTAATTCGTTATTGCACGTCGTTTAAGGTTATTAGCCTAATACATTGTGGGCAATAATTAGGTAAGTGATTAGACACTAGTTATAACGATACCATAGTTTACTACAAACAACACGAAAACCAGTGACAAATATAGCCGTTCATAAAACTATAGTTTTAGAAATACTGTTCAAGATCACGTCGATTTCTCAAGGATTGTAAAAAGACGACAGAGCCAACTTTGCACGGAAACATCCAATAAAACGAAGTGTGCTATAGTACGCCGGTGCACGTAAAAAGTTTGCCCATGTACGACTAGTCGGGCCTCCGGTCGCCGAAATCGCACGACTTGTCGGCACAACTTCGATATTAGTTCGCGCGTGATCGATTTAGCAGGCCAGTTTGACAGTTACGATAGTGACAGATGACGCAGACGCCATATCGCACGGGTGATTTGTCTTCAACTTTACCTAAAGACAGTTGTTTTCACAGCTCTACTCTCCGTGCAGATCATTCTCAGAAGCTAACTTTTATCTACAAAGAGCGATGTGTCAAAACGATGCCTACTTTATCTAGGTTATTGTCACTTCGAGACACATCAGTTTCGGTTTATATCATAAAGTGAATAACCCTGTCCTAAATTATTGTCGACACAAAATATTCTAAAAATAAAAAGAAGCAGCGTACGAAACCCCTCCGAGTTGTTCGTATATAAATATGGACATATAGGGAGATGTGAATCAATGTAGCGCTGTTTATTTTCGGAGTGAGAGGTCCACGGAGAAAAACATTAGCCAAGTTATTAGCACCTTATTTCACCGTAATAGGCATTACATCGTGTCGCTTTTCTGCGCTGTTTGCCTCAGGAAAGTGTTGAACGCCTTCACTGTCATTTTCGTGATTAATTTGTGTCGGCTCTGTCGTGCTAATGGGCTAAAATAATTTAGTGGGCGACACTGATTATTTATTGTCAAGCGTCCTGGTTAACGTTTGCTAAGCGATTTATCGTTAATGCTGCGACAATTATAATATTATCGAACCATCTATTCTCAGCAGCCTATTAATTTGCTATTGGGGTTAAATTGCAATTAAATTTATACTCTACATGATTTTCGACGCGCGTGTTTTCGGGAAAACTGAATTCAACCGCAATTACATTTTGAATTTTAGAAAGCTTACAAGGGAAAATAAGATTGGAATGGTTTACAAACAGATACAGGGTAACGTCAAAATTAATTTGCCAATCAATTACAATATTATATATACATATATCAGTGTGCAATGATTAGTTACACATTCAATATTGTATGTGTATGCAAATGATGTTGATTACACTTTGTTTGCTTAGTCCGCTATTACTGAACACGGTCGGACAATGGCGGCGGAGATCATAAGCTAACAATCGACTGACAATATAAATTTTAGATTGAGCATCATTATAGGTACAGATTGATGAATCAGTTTGCGGATCCTACCTACGTTATTGTTTGGTAAATGATATTGGTTGACGAATATTGAATATTTTGATGAGCATAACAATGGAAGAATACTCGCAAGTGTTGTGCAAGAAAACAGTACGTAGCATGTAACGGACTTAAAAATCCAAATAAACAGCTCATATGCATAATTACATCAGGTTAAGAATTCTTTGCCACATTCACCAGACGCGGAGCCTGCTCAATTTGGATAACATGTTGGAAATGGATCATCTATTTGTTTCTGGCATATCGAAGCAAATTTCAAAGACATTAACTAAATACAGCGCCAATTTCAAAAACTTTTTCGAGCACATCATTATTTATTTTCTATTTGTCTTCTATTAAGTTGCACCTGCCATGTTATGTTTCTGGATCACCCTAAGGTCAATGTGTTTGCAGCTCCAGCTTGATAAGCAGGCTCGTGTGTGTAAATCCTGAGGTCAATTGAAAGAAAATGCCTAAGACATTAAGTCCATGTTTGTCCAGAGTATTTATTAGAGCATAAAAAAAAATATACATAAACATAATGATCCATTTGAAGTTGATTTTTCTTTTTGAGTTTTCACCTTTTTCAGGCGAGTAAAGTTATAACAAACACGTGTTACAGGCCTGAATTCCATGTCATTTTCAGGAGCGACAAAAAGCTCTAACGTATATGTAGGTATATAAACACCGGAAGAAGGCTTTTTGCCATCACATAATGTATGGGCGTAGCTAAGGTGGGGCAAATGGCAAGCGGCACTTTTCCTGATTGGCCGCGAAAATACGACCAGAATATTACGATATTGTTTGAAAATTTTATTATTAGAAATGTAGAGCATAGGTAGGGTTAAAATGACCTTATATTTTTGTATTTCATACTTAATGTAGGTACCTAGAGGAATGGCAGCCCAGTGGGAACAGTCTCGACTTACGAGTTGTAGGTCGTGGGTTCAAACCCAAGCGCCTGCCTAGAACCAATAATTTTAAGACATGTGACATCCACCTACCTATCCAGGGCCAGCGTGGTGGATAACGGCCCATTACCTCTCCTAGTACTGGGAACATTAGAAGGCTGATTACTGCTAATATGCTTGCTTATAAAAGGGTATTATTCAAGCAGAAAACGATCACTCCATAAACTCCTACACAAATTCAATTTCCCACAGTAAATATAACAAAAGTCGTTATTTTACAAAATAACCACACAACATCCATTAGGGGAAGGCATTCTGATTTCCTCCGACAATAATTAAAGTCTCAATGGATAAAGAAGAACAAACTTGGGTCGCATCAACGTCACGCAACAGCCAACTTGGAAGTGAAAAGCCGCCAGGAATACGATGTAACTCGTCTGATTTCAGAGAAACTTGCCTCAATCGGCCGACTTGGCTCCAACTTTTCACACAACAGATCGGCAGCCGAGCAACAATACTTCGGGAAACAAAAGAGCTCTTCGAAATACTTATACACTGCTGTTCAGATTAAAGGGTGCTCCTTATATATTTCCTCGAGCCTTTGTTGTGGTAGTTCGTAGTGAAGACTGTTGTTTAATCTAATTTCATTTACCGCTCTCGTTTCAATTACCTAAGTTGTATTTATGTTTAATTAGCTGCCATAATTATACAGAACTGTATTGGATTCCGTCTTTCACAGAAACGTTTGTTTAATAGTACCTAAATTATTTACTGTTGATATGCACATACACCACTTTTCATAACGTCAGGAATGAAACTATTTTGATTTTAAACACATTTATTGAGATATAACAATTAAATCGGTTTTCTATTGAATTGAATTAATGCTACATAAATTTAACATTCCAAATATTTCTATTTAAATTTGATAAACAAATATTCAGGTGAGTCTATTTAACTGCACGAAAGTGTACGCCGAAAACTGGAGTGCCTTCATCACTTGAAATTAGTTTCGTATAAAGCATCTGCTATTAAAAGGGCATCAAGTTTAATTTTAATAGCATTAGGAGGGCGCCAAGGGCTTCAACAGCGTAAAGTGTTTCATTTAGCGGCATCACACATCTGACTTTAGCGGTACACCTACACACGTTAAGAACATCTGAGAATACCCGAGGCTTAACTGCGTCTACGTAATATGCAGTTATATGGGAGTATACATAAATTGTTATAAGCGTAGCAAGTTTAATTCGAGTTTGTGGCCACAGGTGCTTTCATGTGTATGTTTCTGTCAGCGTCAGGCCCTTCATCGCAGCCTCATTTGCTCTACTTGGGGTAATTTCTTGCCGGAGCGCCTTAAGGGTGTCGTTACATTCCTTTGCGTGTGTGATTAACTGTATTTATAATGTTGGAATTCCCTTTGTTATAAAGAGTGGTATAGTCTAGGTTGTTCTCGCCCCTCGTACCTTTCGTCCCCTCAGAGTCACAAGGGCAGCTTACGTCGGATTTGCGCGATCGATGATTGTGAAACTGTAGGTATTGCAGCGGATTGTGAAAAATCCTCTACCTTAGTGTTTTATTTGTTTTTAGTGACAGTGAACGATGAGCTTGTAATTGAAATAGGTATCTTATACAGAATAAAACTTTGCAGATGTAGCCTGATGCTGTAAAAAGGACAAAATGTAAATTAAAGCCCCCAAGAAGCACCATTCGATAATTGTTAAATTGAGTACCGTCACATGAGGTAAATAAAAATGTAGGGGAGAATTTTAATACAACTTACCAGATTTTATTTAATACGTGTTTTAAATATTGTTTGCAGTGTATGTAGTAGTGCTATATTTTTTTTTTTTTTAAGATTTGTAAATATAGAAAATCGAGAAACCGTACAATTTTATGTAATTTTAGTTACTATTTACCTCTGCATTCGTATTTACCTCGTTTGTAGGTACCCTAAAGTGTCATAATAATTTTAAAATAGTGAACTGATAGACAAATATTCGCCTCTGTTTATCTTTCAACGAACGCGAAATTGGTCCGGAAAAACAGAAATAATATTAGCTAAAAATAACTGTACATCTCTCTATTATTCCGTTCCAATACTTACTAGCATAAAAATGGATACAGCGTATTTGTAACGCTCGTTACAAAATATTCGAAGGTTATTTCTCTCGACCCTTGTAAGGCTGGCTTAGAGGGACTTGCCGAGATCGATGCGAGCCTCAAACCTCGACTTATATCGCTTTGTAACAATACATAATTAAATATAGAGGTACCAATATTTTTTTTATTATTACAAAAGAACTGATGAAATGTCTCCAAATACTAGTCCAATTAAGCAATTAGTTTGACTAATATCCCATTATTCAAATTAACTTACTTCAATTTATGTGGTAATTGGTGAACGTGATTTTAATACAAAAATTTCGTTACGCACACTATTGTAATACTCACCAATATAAAACAACAATATTTATTCAAATTGCCAATTCAGAAATATTGTACCTCTGAAACTGAATAGTAACTGTTTTTGTCCGCAAGTGTACGGTGTGGAAGTAATGCCGTTGTCGTGCCGAATGAACTGTAACTATTGTTTTTATCCGTAGAGCTAACAGTTCGAGGATAACAGATGGGGAGTCTTGTACATTTTACAGCTTTATATGCTACGTATATTTTATATGGGTACCTTTCTTGCCTTCTCAAGATTAAAGAGGCTTTGAATGAAAGGGAATACGTGTTTGTTCCAGAACACAATTGTTTAGTGAAGGAGATCGATTACCTATTCAAATAATAGTGGATAACAGTGGAATATTAATGCTAAGTAAGTAATATGTATACACGTAATACTATACTAACAAAAGGATATTTACCAAACAGCTAAATAAACTTCAGGCCAAATAAACAAATATCGAACCTATTTCACATTCTCAAAACCAATTTGAATTCTTAAGCAACTTCGAAAATACACAGCAGTACACGACAAAGCCACAAATCGAGCTTATGAAATAATAAAACACAAAGTACCGTAGAAATAGCTGCGGCGTCGGTAAAATCGATATAGCACGGGACATATTCCACCTGTCGTTCAGTCACCTAGCGACCAGGGCCAAACACAACCACTACTCAAATTATACGTCTTTTATAAATCCTACCTTTATATACTTCTATGTATAGAGGCCTCACAAATTAGTCACGTAGGTAATGCTTCAAAGACAATACGTAGGTATTATTTATGTCTGGTATGAACTATGTCGTTAGAATTAAAATGTGTTTTATGGGTGCGTGCTTATTTTCTTGCATTATATATATATATTTTTTATAAGTATTAGATAGATATATATTTGGGTAATATCTTTACATATTATATACCAAAGTTCCCAACGTGTCTGTCTGATAAACTCAAAAGCTAATTGAACGGATTTTGATGCAGTTTTACCCATAGACAGAGTGATTCATGAAGAAGGTGTAGCTGTGGGTATAATACATGTATATATAGTTTAGAAAAGTTTGAGAATTTCAAAGAGACCTATGACCAGTGGGCAAAGTCGGGCTGTTGATGTTGAAGATGATGATGAGGAAATATGGCACACAAGTTCTTTATTCCTTTGGCGTTTGTTTTGCTGCATAAAAATCGACCCCATTTTATTGTATTTAAATTTTTTGACATTTATTATTTGTATTATATTGTGTGTTAAATTTGTTAAACTTTTATGGGTCTAGTTACCTGAAATAAATGAATTGCATTGAATTGAATAAGCAGATAGAATATTTTGTTTTTTTTTTTTAAATATAGGCTCGTACTTACCCATCTGATAGCAAGCGATGATGTGTTCGAGAATGGAGTACGCTTGCCTTGAAGTAACGTACCTAAGTATTCCCCTAGGTTATAACTATTAGGAAACACAGACTTTTGCAAGAAAATGGAGGAGAAATTGCAGAAAAATTGTAATATACACACCTCATCATATTTTTCTATATTTCAGAAGGTGTAGTCTATCCTGATACGTTACATACTTAACATAAGAGAGATCTATGACGCTGCCCACGCCTAACTTCAAGTGCGTGTTGTAATATACGACTAGGGGATTATGTGAGGATGGGCAGCATTCATCTATGTGCTAATAACATCGCTCCGGCCAACAATCTGCCTGCCAAGCATAGTGATTACAGCATTATTGATCCCCCAAGGATAGCTGTTAACAGCATGCAGTACTGAGGCAATACGCGACAGATGACATTTGGGGCAAATTGGAAAATAACAATAAATTGCAGAGAGAAACGTTTCTCCTAATTTTGACGAACTAATAATACAGGATAGATGGTAGTCGAAGTGCCCTTCTTTTTCTTTTCGAGTCGATGGAAAACTCCTTAATTTTTTTGGGCCCAGTAAGTAGGTGGTTACGTTAACTGCAACATCGGTGGCACTCATTAAGTCCTCTAAAGTAGGTGTATGCCGTGTATAGGCACTTTGAGCCTGTACCCTGAGACAGTGAGACGAAGTAGCGGCATACCACGAAGGAGTTGGCGGGACAAACCAGGTTTCGCTGAAACTTGCAGGAGAAAGCGTGCGAAAGATGAAAGCGAGGCCTTTATTCAGCAATAGGACAGAACAGGACAGCAATAAAAATAATAATAGGATAGGTATCTACGCTGAAACACCTCGGGCTTATGGTACTCGACAATGAGCTTACTAAGCGTAACCCGCTCCAAAAATTATTGGGGTAAGGCGTAACTGTAACATTATTTCTTTGCGTTTGTGCTCAGCGCAATCAGATAGGCTCGCGTTCGTGTAAGTGGAGCAGGTTTTACCTCTCCCCGTAGGCGTAAACTTTGGTAAGTAACAGGAAATATTTTTCCAGGAATTTTCACTTCGGTTGTTTTTTTTATGCCCCTCTCTAGGAATTACTCCTGTATCCTGGGTGCATTCCCAGACTACAGGCGACAAGACACCCAGAAATCGTAGTATGTAGGAAATCGAACCCGCCACACGAAGAGCAGTCAGTAACCATTGCGGTTGAGTGGTTGGTTAACCATGCTGTCAATCAAAAATATTTTTTTTTCTTCAGTGACCTTTTCACAAACCCCCTAAATCTTTATCTACCTTATCACCTTGGATTAATTTTTACACTTAGATCAAAATTCCACCGCAACTGCGCGTGCATTCTGCGCAAGCACTCACTCTATTTATTAATACACCGCGTCAAAATATCGTGTTACTTACGAACAGCATAAAAGCCATCAGCGTTTTACAGCGTAAAGAGACTTTAGCTGTATTAACGCAAACTTGCGGGTTTTCACTAGTACGCAGAGTAATGGGTTACAGTTATTGCTCCCTGTTGTTTGGTTGATGTAACGTAATTACGGCGAGGCGCGCATCACGCGATGTGTCGTGCTACCTTCTGAAAGAACCATAGGTACGGCTCTTTCCACGTGCCAAGGAAAAAAAGATATCGAAATGTCAAGCTAAAAAGAACAAATTGGATTGAGTTGGCTGCCCTTTTAACAAAACAAAATCCGGGGAGTTACAAACCTCCAAAGAAGCAATTAGTAAAAACATCGGCTTCGAGAACTGTCTAACATTTAAACAAAAGCTGTCAAGTAATTTAGACGGAATGTTAAACGTGGAATAATACATCAATGTTTAAGAAATGCGTAAACCATTTATCATAACAAGAGGGAATTAGATAGCAGCCCCTGGCAGCGGAAAGCCAGTGCGCTCTTATCTACGGAGGCTAATGTAACAAGGCCGCGACAGAGGGGGGATACGAAAATGTTTATGATATTAATGAACTTTCCTCTACTTGTTTTTTATTACGTAATTTAGATGGAAATGTTATTGTCACCAAAGTGAGGTCATTAGTGTCCACGAAAATGATTGACGGTGTACGAACACGCTGGTATTAAAAGTTATCGCTCTCATAAAAAGGCATAGCGTGCGGTATATAAGTACTCTGACTTTCAAGGTGTTCACGTGCAAAAACTGTAAACACTATTACAAAAGACAATTTAAAGTTCTCTTTTTGCAGATCAAAATTACCATCAGCACCGTTAATATAGATTTAACTTTAACGAAGTTAAACACTTAGCAGGACGCTACTTTATATTCGCATTTAACTTTGTCTCTGTAATATGAATGTTAATATTTTTGGGTAAGTAAAGTTAAATATAAAAAAGTTTGGTGTGCCAACAAGCAGAGCCCGTCCGTACGTTGGCAAATATTTTGTGGAAAGTAAAGGAGCCAATGTAGGATGCAAAGAGCCCAATAGACAGTGGAGCGGCTCAAAGGCACAAAAAGCCAAGCCCATTACGGGAGACACGTTGCCGGAAACCACAAAAGACCCAATTATTCTGCTGTGTGAAGCCAAAAAAGGGTTGGACGAAAACCAACTTGTCGGGTGCTCTGTTTCACTTTCCGAATGCATGCTTGCCACGGATAAGTCCTTATTGCCAAAGCATTATGTGTTTGTTAAGTTTCCAATGATTATTCAGGGCAGAATTTGGTACTTGATTTATTTTTTAAATTATTTGTATTAAAAAGTTTTGTCAAAATGGCAAACAGAATGAATTTTCAAAACTTTTCCAAATCTGGTGGAAGGGAAAACTGACAAATAACAAAAAAAAGATGCACAAACTACAATGTGACGTGACCGACATTATGTTACGTGCGTTGAAGAGCGATAGCGAGGTGTTCCCATCACTCTTTCTAATACAAATATGTGAAATTAATACTAATTGCTGCTTCATTTTAAAACCAATTTTAATGCGGTTTTCACAAAAAGACTTATTTTTAGTGTTATTAGTTGTTTAGATAAAAATGATATACAAAAATAAACACAGGCAAATATCCAATTTCATAGAAAAGATAAATAAATCAATAGACAAATTTGAATATTTTCGACTGGCCTGTTGTCTAGTGGTTAGTGGCCCTGACTGCTATGCTGGAGGTCGTGGGTTCGATTTCCACCCAGGACAAATGTATGTGTGATGAGCACGATCATTTGTTCTGTGTCTGGGTGTAATTTATCTATAATATGTATGTATTTAGAAATATTTAAGTATGTTTATCAGTTGTCTAGTATTCACAACACAAGCTCTGGTTAGCTTGGGACTAGACGGCGTTGTGTAATAGTTGTGTGAATATTAATATTATAATATTTAAACATTTAGGATCGTTAAACAAGACAGATTAATATCAGATTAATATTGTTACAAAGGAAAGAAAGATAAAAAGAAATCTCAAACGTAACCTGTTTTACTCAGCGTCATAAACAGAACATTTATTATGAGTTCTAATGATGAGTGACAGTATTATTCAACTGAAATTACCTGAAAAGACGTCGATTGACGGGTACGTGTCAAATTTATCACCTTTGAACAAGAAGACGTGGTATGTCTCTGTTCGGAAATCAAAGGAAAGATAAATTGTTTAAAGGTATGCTGTCGTCGATCATGATCATTTTGGAGAATGCGATAGATGCATGGTAATATTTCCTAAGCCATCTTAAAGAGGTTTTTTTTTAAATAATATAAACTAGTGCTTAACTGCGATCCCACCTGATGGTAAGCAGTGATGCAATCGTTGATGGTGAGGAGCCTATTTACTCTAGCCTTGAAGACTCCCAAATTATAATTGTACGAGAAGATCCAAGCAGGCAATTTTTTTCAGTCCTTCGTTGTATGCAGTGTAAACGACGAGGCGAAACGCTTAGTCCGGACCGTAGAGGTATCAACAACGTAAGGGTAGATACTCGTCGTACGTCGTAGTATACAGCAGTTTATATCTAGGTAAGAGTGCTATATCGTCAAATACATCGTCGCTTTTCATCTCATGAGATTGTAGTCAAACGCGAGCAAAACAAAGAAAAAAAAATATAGTAACTGAAACAATCAACTGACAAGCAACTCTAACATAAACTTTTCAGATTTTAGGGCAGTTTAACAACGATGATTTTTGTAGCGAAAAAAAGAAACATAATTTAATTCATGGTAAAATCAAAAAGCTCTTTCACTATTAAACGTTTTACACGACTATGAATATGTCTCTGTACCATTAAATTCATATTAAAGTGCGCTACACATATTTTTTGCAGCTATAAAATATTTTATAGGCGACAAACTTCAACGAAATTTCCGCAATATGGTGCGTGATTTAATAACGGCCACATGTTGTTTTAAAGTGTTGAAGTTGCTTATTATATAATAGTTTCAGTTCTAACGATACTTTTAATTTGTCAAAAAGGCCCAAAATCAAAGCACCGTTAAAGAAAATAAACTATATTCTATGGGTCACGGGTGAATTAATAGCACTAGTCTGTTATTTGTTTCTCCAATGTTTTGACGTGTAAAGATTGCTAAGTATTTGCCATATTTATTTAAAAGGCATTGAACCTCATTATTTAAATTGTTAATTTAAATTATCCACTTGGCCATCTAATTAAATTATCTGCTGGAATTATTAACAAAGTCAAAACTCAAATATACAATATTTCGGCTTTTCGCTACATAAAGTTTAATGGTGAATAAATCACGAAGAAACTTTGCTCGGCAGTGGACCGCGGGTGGGAAAAATACGCTATTTTCGTAAGGGGAAAAGCAATAACTCGAGGCACAGAGCAAGGGCCGCTTTTAAGGCACATAAATCAAAACAGATAATATTTTCGGTGTAACGCCGGGTGGCACTTTCGGTACCGGATTTTTTGGGGACACATTCGGATTAGTGTTGTTTTTACGATTGACTTCTACTTTCTGTTGTTTCTTTATTGACACACTCATAAAAAGTACTGACTTATGGCTTACATGCAAAATTATCTTACAAATCGAAATTAATATCAACACACAACTTCACAAAACTAGCATCACTAAATTGAACTTGTGAACGTTTCTCAATTTCCACAACGGTAGCGATAGTAACTGTACAAATATATGAATGGTGGATTAAACTCAGTAACTCAATGCTCCGTGCCCAAGTTACCTAACTATACACTTCATTTGCTTTGTACAATTTCATTCATTCATACATTCAATATCCAACATCATTCCCGTTCCTAGAGCAACGCTTCAGGCACGAACGGAATGAGATTCTTCCTTTGTGCCTTCATATTTCATCCACCTACTAGGGAACCCGAACGCACCTAGATCGTGAACTGGGATTCGCAACAACATTAAAATCGTCCTTTGCTTACCTGGATAGAGTCCAATTTCAATTGCTCAGCATGTCAGACTAACTAATACAATGTTCTGTCACTGCATATAGCAAAATTTGCTTTTAGGAAATTCGGTTCAGAGTGCTGCGATAGCAGTGCTGATAATTCAGTATAAACGGATCCGCTGGAAGCCGAGATGCATATTGTTTAATACAACCGGCCGACCAAAAGCGAATTTAAAAGCTTCAGCGATGGTTTACGATCGGACACGTTAAAATATTAAAGTTTCGCGTGCAATAACAATATGTTTTCATACGTGTTCAACAGAAGATATAATGCGTTCATGTTAAAAAACCTTTACAGATTTTGTGCCTTATTGTTTGTACAATAATTTTCTACCAAGTCTATGACAGTACATATTTATATACCGTATCATTTAACATAACCATTATTTAGCACGCATAACGTAATAAAGAAAAATCGCCGTCTTCACTTCAAAGAAAACATTACCTAAGAATCCACTGCTCGTTATAACGTGACAAATTGTCGACATTTTTTTCCGCAAAGCTTCGAGAATTAGCGTGATCAATTGCGTTCTTCGGCACTTCTTAACTCACGTCTCTTTCACTCCTTAGGGAGACAAACGAGACAAAGCATTCTATCTTTTATGTTGGGATTAAGCAGACGTTCGAATAGCTAGATCACTAGATATTCGCACCTCGAGAGACCTCACTTTATTGAATACAGTTTGGAACTCGCTGTGGTTTTGTGAGCTGTGTTCATTAATTTTATGAATTACGTCAAGATACCGTATATTAATTAAATGTTTGTGCGTCGTTAAGTGTGATATACACTAATGGCCCCCAGACAGCACTAGATGGTATCGCCTGAAGCCTCAAACAGCGAAGGCGTATTAAATTCCGGGGAACATGCAGGTGTGTTTCCGAGATCTCTAATAATACGCTTAGTGAAACTGTAACAGTTATTTGTGTGTCGCCTACAGTAGTGCCGGAAGGTGACATTAATTATGTGGTATCGATGTCGTATTAGTAGGAATTAATCTCGGTATATCTTACTAGACTTACTACTATATGTTACTAGAAATAACATTACATGTTTAATGAAAATACGGAATTAACATCGCATAGAATGTACTCAATCTCTATTCGTATAGGTACTTCCAAAACTAACGCGAGATTTTCACCACCTTTCAGGAGAAAGAGGTTTTTTTTCTTTTTAGGTGGGAAATCATCCAATGACATTTCTCGCTCTTGGGCGTGTGGGCCGTTCCGTCTCGCGTGCGGCCACCTCCTTTGCTAGCATTACTGCTTCTCGGAGAGAGGCGACCGCCTGCTACTCCTCCTCGCTCCGAACCATGGCCTGTACCAAGGCCCGGCACGAGAGAATGAAACAGAGGTAAGTTTATAAATTATCTTTTACCAAAAACTATAATAAATAGAAGATAAAATTTCCTACTAATCTCGTCAAACCTAATTAACATCAACTACCTAATTACAATGAGACATATCGGCATGTCGGTCATAACTCCGGACGAAGGCTCTCGTCCGTCTGCCGGTGACAATTATGAGTCCCAGTTATGGATAGCAGAGGTTCCCCCGCCCCCAGGAGCCTAGATAACGCAATTACGCTGCCGTTATTAAGCGACGCCCATTATTCATTGCTGAGACCCTACATTCATCAACCAGAGAACTTTAGGTGAACATTTTTATTTGAAGGACCGTGAAAGGAGCATCTGTAACTGTGAGAGCGATGTGGTGTTGGGAATGTTGCTCCACCAAAGCTTGCGGTAAACTTATTCTTTGGTTACTTCCATGTCAAACGTACTAGAGCAGGGATAGTGAACCTAATAAATAATCTAAAAAAGAAAAAAATTATGTAGCTGCGTGATGTGCCGTCAAAAATTCTTGATTTGGTCATTTAATGTTGGTACAATAAATAAAATTAGATAGTCGAAATACTTACAGTACTTATTATGTTTGTTCAAATAAAAGAAAAAGTTTTATTTCTGTGATTGCTAATTAGCTTGACGCAAAATATTTTACATAGGTGTGCCCGACTTCTTTTGATGCGTGCCTACACTGGCACGCGTGGCATATGTTCGCTATCCCTGTAATATGGTAAATACAAGGTAGAAAAAACAACGATGTGGGACATGTTCTCAATTCTTAGTGGTAAAAGATTGAATCTATGTCCCGTTCAGCTTGTATATTCCACTAATGTAAATACCAAACTAAATTCCATTAAGGTTAATTAAATACATATCAGAATTTTCGCATCAAGCTAAATTTTAACTGGCGTAGCGTCAGCCTAACCTCAAATTAATCAACCATAGATTGACAGGCATTCCAATCAATAATTAACGCTCAATTACGTAAATATTATTGGCGAACGGCCTACGTACAGCATAGGGCTAGAGTGGGCCACTCAACAAGTCATTTGCGTATATAGCTGTCAAATCAGGGCACGATGGAAAGGGACCAGTAGCTATATGTATGTCAGAACACACTATAAACTTGATTTAGGGGTTGTTGGGATAACTATTCAACCTTTCTACCTGTGCACAGTAAACTTGTTATAGAACTGTAGTAGTTTTAAAGTCCACAAAGAAAAAAACTTAATTTAAATTAGGAATATGATGAAATGCTTTTAGATGTTAACGAAAGAAAATGGCCAGTCTATGATACAAATACAAATCAAAATATAAAAAATGTATCACTAAATTACATGAATTCGGACCTAGGTATAATATGCATAAACCTGAAAGTGAGGAAAAAATAAACGAAGATATTATTATTATTCAGCTGACTGGTAACGCTAATTCTTTGGGCAAAGAACGAGACAGCCCCCTGGTCAAGCAAAGTGTTCATCAGTCAGTAAGAAATTTCCTTGAAAAGGAACCCCAAACGGTTCAAAACTATAATAACCAATCAGGCTACCAATCTTATGGGCACATTTCCGGCACAGCGATGTGAAGGATTACTTACAGCTATAATTTGTTTTTGTACATAGTTAGATTTAGCATAAATAGTTAAGTTATTTACTTTAAGTAATATTCTTATTTACTTTTCACAAATCAAAAATAAAACTCATTTGATCAAACTCGTATCTGAAGTATTCGATAAATTAATCTTCAATAATATATTATCTATTTCCTTTATGAAAGTAAACGATAAATAAAAGATATGATGTACAAAAAAAAATTCAGTGCAAGAGATAGGGCTACGATTTATTACTTTCGAACAAAAAGGAGCTATATTTTTGACCGATATTGAAGATAAATATGAACAGTAAGTCATGATTAATATCAGTCGACTCGGAAGGGTGACCCAGGGTTGAGGTAAAGAGGGCCAAGCACTTTACAATGATTGTGATTGAAATTTATTATGGAAACCAAACCGACGTTATTACTGCTAATAAAGGAAACGGTAGGGTATAGACCGACTATCTCGGTATCGTACCGACATCACCGTAAGCGTGGGCTTACGGACGGTAAATCATGGGTAGCTCGTCGTCCGATGAAAACCAAGACCGGGTCTACGGCGCGTCACAGAGCCCATTAGGGCCAGTGCCTGCCAGTGCTGAGGGATTGTTCGAAAAAGTTACCCTTGGCCCTGAAATACAAAGGGCGACTGAAGAACTACTGGTGGGTTTAAGCCAGTTACAGGTCTGTCACTCCTTCTTGCTCCACCTAGATTGGATTTCATGTTTACCAGCCAAAAAGAAAAGTTTAGACTGACTAAACTGTTTCATCACAGTAGAACAAAGCTCCAGTTGAACTCGTAAACAAAACTCATCCTATTAAAGAAAATACCACCACAAAGCAAAAACGATGAGCATCAAAGCAAACGTTTGTTGGTATCAATGGCGGCCGTTATCCGTAGGAAAAGTTTAATTGAGTTAGATGTGTGTACAGGATCATGGATTAAAACATCGGGTAAACTGAGCGAGTATAAATCGATGGTGAATTCGATCCCAAAGCGGTATTACGATCACTCAAAAGGGTATTAACCTGACTTGAAAAGGTGAGAAAATATTTCATGTCGCCTTCTATATGCATAAATGTATGAAAGGCATGTGGGTGACTATTCTGTCGAACATTCGGAATTATTCGCGGGAACCTTCCCAGCTATTTCTTTATTACATCCATTTTGCCCCAGCGTCTTATTTCACATGTTTTTATTGTTCCCTTTAGGTTTGCGAACGTAAAGTGAAACATTAACGGCTACTCGTTACTCGAAAGTATCTATTATATGGATTAATTACCCTTCGGTTCAGTCATTGTTTGTGATACATTTATATTTATAAAAGTAGAAACTGACTGTCTGACATATGAATGCACAGGCGAAACTACTGGGACTAGAAATATGAAATTTTGCACAAAGCTTCCTTTTATGATAAATTCAACCTTTAAGGGAATGAAAAAAGGGAATTTGGTTTGTATGCAAAATCTCATTCTGTGTACCAATATACTTGAAAGTTTGCACAAATAATAATTTTCAGAACAATTCCTCAGTAGTACAATTTAGGGGGTTTTAAAGATTGTATGGAGGATTCCTATTTCTATACTTGAAAATTGGCACAAATTGTAATGAAAATAAATAATAAAGACAGTAGGGTGTTTCATGTTTTTTAAATTTTCGATTTTTGACTTTGCTCGAATTCTTGATACCACTCATGCACAGTGTTCTTATACCAAATATCACCACAATCGCTTAATATTTAGAGGTTGCACAACGCCAATAAAGTTTTCTCATGCAGCTAGTACGTTATCAGTGTAGGTTAATTTTTAATATTATTATTTTTTACAGTGGAGGGTAGTAAGTGTTACTAGTGTGTTGTTGTGTCTAATAAAAGTTACTTCCCTCCTCTATAAAAAATAATTGTATTAAAAATTTAATCTTCACTGATGACGCACGTATTGGTGTTGTGCGACCTCAAAATATTAACCGATTATGGTGATTTTTGGTATATGAACACTGTACATGAGTGATATCAAGAATTCGAGCGAAGTCAAATGAAAACCGAAAATTAAAAAAAAAAAACATGAAACACCCTAAAAGACAGTCATAATTAGTTCTTCAAAACTATCTTCAACATACAGTATAAGGGATGTTTTTGGTTCCATTCTCGAGAATAAAGTCGCTGGGAAAGTGCCAGTATTCTTATAATAGGAAAATTCAGCTTGTGGTCTGTATCGCGTGTTTTATAGGTTTGTCATCAAAATTTAAGAGTCGCAAATGAGTCCGTACATATGCATATTGAATGACAAGCCACCCGCCACAGACGACGGGTGTTGCAAATCTTTGAAAGGCTTTATAGAAGAGAAAAACCGAGAATTTCAAAGATTAGAAGAGTGCATGTATTATATATGTAAATCTTCCTCATTATTTGTCTGTCTATTGGTGAAAATCGCATAAAAACTGCATAAGTTTACCGTGATCAGACAGAAAGACGGACGCGGTGGTGGACTTAGTCTATACATCTTATAAATAAAATTAAAGTGTCTGTTTGTAATATATATGCCATTCCTTTCTAAATTTCTCGAACACATTGTTCATGGTCAAATCACCAGATATCTATCGTCTAATTCTATTATTTCCCCTTTTCAATCAGGCTTCCGCTCAGGTCATAGTACTGTGACTGCACTTCTGAAAGTCACTGACGACATCCGCCAGGCTATGGACAACAAATCTCTTACTGTACTAGTTCTACTTGACTTCAGTTGTGCGTTCAACTCAGTAGATTTTGACATACTGCTTGGAGTTCTTGAGTCTATTAACTTCTCTGCTTCTGCGTTAGCCTGGTTTGACTCTTATCTTCGGGGTCGCTCTCAGTGTGTCCGCCTTGATGAGATTTTCTCTGATTGGTGTGATCTCACTGCTGGTGTTCCTCAGGGTGGCGTTCTCTCTCCTCTTCTTTTCACTATATTTATAAATACTGTTACCAAGGTTATCACTTCCAACTTCCATCTTTACGCAGACGATTTGCAGCTTTATCGTCACTTCACATTGGCTGAAACAGACTCAGCGATTATTGCCATGAATCGTGACCTGGAGAGTATTGATCTGTGGGCCAAGTCTTACGGCTTACAGATTAATCCTTCAAAGTCCCAGGCTATGATCATAGGTAGTCGATACTATCGCGATGCCCTTAACATTTCTACCTTGACGCCATTATCCCTTAACGGCTCGACTATTGCGTACACTGACACAGCTAAGAATCTCGGTGTCTTAATTGACAGCAACCTCTCTTGGCGAGCTCAGGTAAACGAGGTTAGCCGTAAGGTACACTTTTCCTTCCACAGTCTTAAATCCCTTCAAAGGTTTCTCCCATTTAAAACCAAAATTTATTTAGCTCAAACTCTAATTCAGCCGATCATCGATTATGCTGATGCCTGCTACCTGGATGCCACTGAGGACCTATTAAATAAGCTTGAGCGCTTGCAAAATTTGTGCATTCGTTTTGTTTTTGGCTTAAGAAAATACGACCACGTCTCTCAGTTCCGCAAGGATCTCAAGTGGCTCCCTATTCGTCTTCGTAGGAACACTCGGGTATTATGTCTCCTGTACAATATCCTATTCAACCCTGCATATCCTGGCTACTTGCGTGATCGTTTTTCGTTCACACGCCCTGCCGATGCCCCATGCAGATCCCACCTTAAATTCCATCTCAATTTCCCAGCCCATAAAACCCATTTTTATTCTAACTCCTTCTCTTTTCATGCGGTACGATTATGGAACTCACTTCCAGCTAAGATCCGTGATGCTAAAAATATATCTGCCTTCAAAAAGCTAGTCAAAGAACATTACCTCTCTACCATCTCGTAAGTTATAGGTATATTATATTTGTATGTATTTTTATAATTTAATTTGTTTGTTTCTATTTATGCGTACATTTATTTACTGTTATTGATATATATATTTATATATATTATATTATTGTATTATAAGGTTTAATTTAGATAATTTAGTCTATTTAATTCTTCTCTATATTATTTATACACACTGCGTCTACATTTCTCATCCAACTCTCCTGTCGCAGGTCTGCTGGAAGAAATTTCGTTAGAAATAAGCAGTACCTTTGTACTCTTTTATCTGTATTTGTTCTTTTCGATTTTAAGTGTTTGTGTGTACATAAATAAATAAATAAATAAATATATTTTTTTTATTAAATGCATATATTATGAAAGTATATTCGAATTTTAAAATGTTTTCCTGTCTGTCGGTCTGTGTGTTTGTTCCGGTTTATCTCCAAGACGGCTAAACCGATTTTGACGGCACTTTCACTGGTAGGTCATAGATTTACTTTTATTTTTCAAAAAGAATTAGGGCTCCAAACAAAAAAAAAACTTCTTGAAATTGTGACCAAATGGCTTTGCACAACTACATTTTTGCTCCCTGTTTTTATTTTAGTTTCGTGTTTACCTATAATGTGTTTGTGCCTTGTGCTGTACCAAATAAATTCTTTTTCTTTGTTTCTTTCTTTTTGTGCTGTTATATGAGTTTGACGCGGACAAAGTCACGGGCACCAGTTAGCAATAAATATTTGTTTCACAAAAACCATTTGTGAGCGGTCACTGGAAAAATTTATTAGTCAAAGATAAGAGTTTTACAGCAGATTAATTCAAAATTGCTGAAACTTGAGCATTGTTCTAAGGCTAACTCTGTTATTTTTCTTATCCTCCGCTCCGGTGTTAGTGTAGCCACCAGCAGAATTTATGACCATTGCCTTGTTAACTTACAAATGTATTGCACCTTGTTAGTCGGGTTGTATCGACCTGCTTTATAAAATGATAATGAACAGAGGAAATTCTAATATATATAAAAGATAAATTTTAGTATGTCGACATTTTAGTGGTTTTTCTATTCTATTCAGCTGAATTGTATTTTGCTACAGAAAACATCAAGACGCAGTGCTACTGTAAACTTGATTAATTTCATAGTTAAGGCTACATTTTCCTTACTAGATATTTAGTAAAACTAGATTTAAATTTATTTCCAAAAAATCCGGGACTATTATTCATGATAGGTTCTCTTGTTTCACTAAAGGTAAATCTTATTTTTTTTAATGATAATTTACAAAATAACTGCTCGCGCTCTGGGTGGACCGAGAGGGAGTGTCAGACTTTATTGGCTAAAACCTACCTGTGTTCCTTCAGTTGCCCTTTGCGTTCGTGGGCCACAATAACTCTTTCGAAAAATCCAGCAGACCTAGCAGGCATCGGCTTTCAAAGGCTCTGTCCAGTTTGTTGATTCTCTTAGCTTAATCCTTACCGGACGGTGAGTTACCTACTAATCCCCTTCCGCAAGCCCGCGGCTACGGTGGCGGAAAATCGCTCTGCTAGTCCTGACAATCAATTCAATTCAGTGGCTTTACTTGGAGGAAAGTCACCGAATTGAAGGGCTTTGTCATGAAAGACTTTTACAGTTAAAAAAAGTCCTAACTCTGTAAAATTTCCACATGTCATGGTAATTTAATATTTCATGGCGAAAAAAAATATTTATTAGTAGCCAATAGAATGGACGTCAGTTTACGCGTAGCGCGGCCACCTCAATCTGTCGGGCACACTGTAATAGAATCGACAGACGCGGCGGTTGACCGCCCGGCCCCGGATATGACCTGTCATCCGGCCAACTGACAGAATTGTGTAAGGGCTGACATGGATTGTTTACTCCCCTTATTGTGTATAAACAGTACTTGAATTTATTTTCGTGTCGCGATCGGGTATCGATGAAAAATATTGGTTTTGGGGTCGAGAGGAAAATTTCGTGTACTCTGACGGGTTTAATGTTTTAAATGGAAAAGTTTGCGGGCTCTTGTTTATTCAATGGGTGTTTTAGTTTCTGTTTTTTTTTTTTGCGAACCTTTTTTACAATTTTTCTATCTTACACATAAATCAACTTCAAAACTTAAACAAAAAAGTAACAACAAAAAACCATACGAAAATGTCATTTCTAAAACTGAGGCAGCAAGCATCCTTTGTATTTCTAACGGTCTATTTCCGCATTTAGTTCTTCAAAATCTCTATTAGTGTGTAGCCTGTGTAGTTGGGGGCCAGTTAATTGTTTGCGGGGGTCACTCGGTCGCACGGGAGACAGCTACACTCAGTCGCTGTCACAACGACGCTCCGACGCGGCGTCGCTCCGACCCCGCTATATGAGGACACCGTCGAGCTACTAAGCTTGCGATGTATCACAAGCTTTATTTTGTATTTTTAAGAATGATACGTTAAGGCTGCGGAATTGTTCGAAAGAGTTACCGTGGCCCTGGAACGAACACAGGTGGGTTTTTAGTCAGTAAAAGTCTGACATTTCCACACGCTACATCCGAAGCGGAAAGAGTTAATTGATGAAATGCTTACCGATACTGCCTGGTCAAAGGACTAATATATGACTTGAAGGTATGCCGTTTTGAAACTTACCTGAAAAAAAATGAAAAAAACACAATTATTCACTGAAATATTTATTCAAACTTCGGAAATACACGAGTAGTTTAGACGCAGTCTTTGAAAAAATTTACCAAACTAAATTGCAACAAAACACAGTCGCATTTTCCGACAGAAACTGCACTTTCCACAGTCATACGTCTAAAATAATTTAGATAAGACGTCAACACGTAATTAAGCGGCGACATTTATCAACGTCCCGCGGCCGACACGTGAAAAATAAAACCTTCTTTATCTTCTGTGCATGGTGGATGGTGGGCACTCGCGCCTGTCGCTCGCTGATCCCTAGCGAACAACGTGTGTCAGTTGATTGGACAACGGCGCTGACGTGAGTGGATTGATTCCGGCTACCAACCTCCCCGCAACGCCCCCTCAGTTCCACCACAAATTCCGCGACAAATGTTATTACAGAAACTATCTACCACGTTTATTGACCCACTTTGATATTTCCCAGAAAATCAACGGCATAACTTTGCGGTTGTAATGATAGTTTGATATTAGATACACATCAGGGCATGGTTTCAAACGCAAACTGTTTAGGCAAATGTATGCCAACGTGAGTTTGCTTTGATTAAATATCTAGTCATTAATTCGAGTCAGTTAATTCGTTAGTGTTTGTTCAATCAGAGGTGATTACAATTATATAATATGGAGCATTGTAGGACCCGCGATAGATATGGATTATATACTCCATCTCAGGTCTTCCCATCAGATTATAATTTGGGTGTCTTCAAGGCTAGAGTGAATAGGCTCTTAATAAACTAGTGCGCCTCACCATAAACGATTGCATCACTGCTTTCTATCAGGTGGGATCGCAGTCAAGCACTAGTTTATATCAAATTTAAAAAAAAAACTCATATTTTAAGGTCAAGACACAATTTACTAAGTTGTTAAATTTCATTAAAAGTTCACACTATTCTAGCAACATGTATTAAAGGCATTGGGGAATAAGCTTTTCTCATTTTATGTATCCATGACTTAGTTATTTAAATCCTATCACATCTACACTAAGACATCAAAATTCCAGACATAACAAATGATTAAAATGAATTTGCTATTGATAAAAAAAATTGTTAACATTCACCACAACTCAAAAATGAATTTCGGTTTAATATGAATCATATGGGCGACAGCGTGACGGTCTACTTGGCTGCGGTCTCCTTTATTGATGCTTGCTAAAGATTTATTCACCCTTTTGGAAAGAACATAATAGGTACAAGTTGACATTAGTCATGGTACATGGAGCACGAGTGTGTTCTTCGTTAACCCCTCAGGAGATTATTGTACAGTGTACGGGGTAGGATGAAGTAGCCGGGGTAGTATGATGCAGCCGGGATAATACGGGGTAGTCGAGATACCACGGGCCGTTGCGGTCGCGCGTACATTAGCTACATCGTCGCGTTTGTCCTCCTTAGGGGCGGCTAACGGTACGACAGTAGTGGAACACCGAGGAAATTAGAGTTTACACTCATATATGTTTACGAGTAGCTTAACAGCTTTTAAGAAATATTTTAAGACAGTTTGGTGTCTATATTACTAATTTTTTAACTACATAATTATTTAATTTTAGATTTTGTTCGTATAATCGTCGGAATATATCTACAGATTTTTTGTATAAGTTGCTTGTACAAATTGAAAATTTATCATTTCAATTAGTACTAACAAGTTATCGTGAAAAAACATGTAATCATTTTCGTGATAAGAGTTGCCACAAAACTGTGGCACGTTTATCCCTTAGTGAACACTTCAATAGAAAAGATGTGAGAAATAGTCTAATATTTATATATAGACGCGCTATTCAATATGAGAACAACAATTCAATTCGAGATGAGAGTGCGGGGTGTTAGGCCCGACGCCCGCGTCACCTGCGACGCAAATCTCGCTCATGTATCAAAGCACGGCGCGTAAATCACGAATCATTTTACGGAATGGCAATACTAGGACGTCCATATTTCACTCGGGCCACGCTTCCCGGGTTCCGTCGGCGGCTTTATGGGAAATATTTGCGGAGTCAACGCTAAAGCGAGCGTTTTGTGAGCGCTGTCAGACAAACTTGCGTGGAGGGTAACCAGATACCGTATTATGTTTATTTTTACGCAGTTTGTCGTATTTCACGTCAGTTTAAACACGCACCTTTTGATGGTGGAATTAAGGGTATAAGATACGAACCTGCTGAAGAATATGGATACAATGTGGAGACAGAAAGTTCTGATGTCACTTCTTTGAAAATAAACAAGATGATTTCATACCCATTAAACTAAAATAGTGCTCTAACAAATTACGTTAGCGCAGCCACGTTAATTAAATAATGTGGACAGCTCAACTGTCCTAGTTCTTGTTAAATTGTGTGTAACATTAGTGACTTACATTCAGCGACCGTAATAAAAATCAATAAAGCGGCACCATGTCCCATAAGTGACGTAATAATTGGTCACCGCGGTAGACGGGAGCGGCGCCTTTGAACTCATTTGAAAGACCGATACTACACCTCGACGCTCAACGAAGGCACGTTCCTCACCACATTTTTCTTAAGGAATATTCAAAAAGTGAGAGGCACCTATGCCTCTCACGGAAGTAATGAAGCTTACTGTATAAACGATTTCAGTGAATTTCATACATGACGGAAAATTTTATTGGAAATGTGGAGGTCATGCCCTCCCTCCATCTTGCTCCCCGTTACTGAAATATGACGGTCTTTAAGTCTTTATTTTATTGTTGCCGTTTCTTGTGCTATTCGATGTCATTTCTTTCCTGTCGTATGTGATGTTGCTCTTATGGTAACGTGTAGCTGCTTACTGCTCGTTAGAGAGGTGAACGCGGTCGTAATGTGCTTAAATGCCGAGAGGAAATTGGTTAATGGTTACGTCTTGCGAGAGATATCTAGGTATATGGTACTTCGACTGCTACAACATACTTTGCATGTCGAAAGGTTATCGACACTCTTATTTATTCAATGAGATATTTTAACAAAATATAAGTACTTATATTTTATGACTTAAATATTAACTAACTATTAATATTTACAACTTAACTATGTACGTACGTAAGTAACATGTAACTAGAATAATGTACACCCTTATACATCCCAATTATAACAAGTGCAACATGGACTCGCGCACTGAGGGTTCCGTACAAACTTACCTATGAAAACGTTAAATTGCCGAATTGAGTTAAAAAGATTTTTCCGAATTGCAATTTATTTTTGTGACGTAACTGCAAATTTACAGTTTTCAGATTTTTTCCTTTACTTGTGCTATTAGACCTTGCTTCATGCCAAATTTCAGGATTTTGTCTCAACAGGAAGTGCCCTATGAATTTTGATTCCCTTGAGAGTGTCGAAATATGCTTTTTTTGCGACATAAACGGCCGTATCCTTTTTTTTTTCGTGAACTTTGTTAACAAAGTTTGATTTTTTCACAGCTTCAAGGGACCGCAGACTTGAGTAAATGGTTTTAATTTCGACTCGATACTTCCACGTGTTTTTGAGATAAAGGGTCTTGACAGACAGACAGACAGGCGGACAAAGTGATCCTATAAGGGTTCCATTTTTACTTTTGAGGTACGGAATCCTAAAGTCACAATCAGCATAAGTATATTTATTTAGACGTCGTAGTAACTACTCCTTGGATACGCCGAAAATATGCCCAAAAGACTGACAGCATTTCCACGTTGAATGGCAATAGAGAATATCTATGTATGAAAAAAATATTTGTAAACTAATTATCAATAAATATATAATAATAGAATACTGATTGTGAAAACAATATCAAAATTGGTAGGAAAACAAATGAGATACAACAATTTTAAACAAAAACATCTGTCTCTCTCACCAAGACGCCGTTTTCTATGACGGCTGTACCGTAGACCATGTCGAATTTCTTTTTCATAATAGTAGCTTTAAAGCTATATAACTTCGTTGTTGATGAAGATATTTTTTTTTCATATTTCTTTACCAGAGCTAAAAAGTATTTAATTTAGTTAGTTAGTTAGCCCATTATGTCTCACTACTGGGCGAAGGCTTCCCTCTCCCTTTTACACACACTTCTATTCTCAGCCATTGCGGGCCAGTCCCTCCAGTAGTTGTCAAGCTCATCTCTCCACCTTCGCCTTGGTCTGCCGCGATGTCGCCGTGCGTTTAATGGGACCCAATAAGTGGCTCTTTTAGCCCACAGCTCGTCTGACATGCGGCAGACATGTCCGGCCTAATCCCACTTTAGAATAGCAGCTTTTCGGGCAACATCTTTTATTTTAGTTTTGGCGCGTAGTATTGTGTTCCTTACGCGGCGCGGTCGGAAATTCGAACCCGGAACGAAACGAAACCCAGGGCCCTGGGACGAAGGCAACGAAGGAATAGGAGTGGGTTTTTAGTCAGTAAGAGTCTGACACTATCTTCTGTTCCGCCCAAGAGCGCGATTTGTCATAAGATAATTTTCCCACCCAAAAAAAAACCTTAAAAAATAAAATATTTTTAATTTATAAAACAAAAAAAAATTGTATGCAAATTCCCTATTTTATTTCTTTGGGCAAAGAACGCGCCAGCCCACTGGTCACGCAAAGTATCGATCAATCGGTGGGAAATATCTTAATTTTGATCATATTACAGTGATGTGAATCATCCGTTTTCACCGCACAATCACAATTAATAGGTACCTACCGTATTTAGTATGAATGCATGCATGCATGTTTATGTATGCATGGTTCTAATAATCAGAACTGTACCTATACATATATTATTATTTTTACTAAAAGTTGGGTCCATTCTAATCGATCAGGACTCAGTATATCTATAAAAAACTTTTTACAAAAAAAATTCAACCGACTTCAAAGTAAAAAAAATTACACTGAAAAGTGCAAAATAACTTTAATTTCGGAAGTCGGTGTTTCTATAATAGTTTTGTGTCTTCGTTTTTTAACACCGACTTCCGAAATTAAAGTTATTTTGCACTTTTCAGTGTAATTTTTTTTACTTTGAAGTCGGTTGAATTTTTTTTGTAAAAAGTTTTTTATTTTATTCTTTTTAGTTATGGTACCACCACTAAAAAGTACCCCTCAGCCAAACTTAAATACCTTATAGCCAGAGTGCATCTCATGACAATTATAATAATCCCAAACACGGTTAGATTAAATTAATTTATTACAGAGTCAGATCATCAGATCAGTTCGATATATTCCCCCTCTTCTTTCAGGCAGTCATCAACAACTCGTATAAACAAAGCAATTATACTTGTTACGACGGTTCTGCTGTGATTCTATGATGAGTTCTGTTCCATATCTTCGAAGTTCATGATCAGATCATAACAATATTTCTATGGGACCAACTCGGAAGCATAACCTTTCAATCAAAAAAAAATATTTTAAAATCGGTCTACAATTGACTGAGAAATCGGTGAACATACATAAAATATAAAAATAAAAAACATATATTCAGACGAACATATAACCTCCTCCTTTTTGAAGTCGGTTAAAAATAAATTAGGGCCCTCTTCTACTGAAGCATATTACCATACTCCACTGTGTAGTCATGAACCAGCTACATACTCTTTTTATAACATAACATCATAAAAATAGTCATAAAAGGACATCATCAACTATCGTCTCCATCTGAGTAGAGCAAGAGGGAGTGTCAGATTTGAACTGACTAAAACCCACCTTTATTTTTGTCGTGATTAATTATCCTATGACCTGCCCCCCTAGCCAAGTCACAAACGATAAACGTAAACTCTCAGTAGTCTTTAATAGATTTTCAACTTTATGTAATTGGATATAAAGTTGAAAATCTATTGAAGATTACATAGTGTTTTCGTTCGTAGCGGTCGCTAACGCTCAGTAGTCTTTAATAGATTTTCAACTTTATGCTCTTAGGTATAAACTTGAAAATCTATTGGAGATTACTAAGCGTTCACGTTTATCGTTTGCAACTTGGCTAGGGGGGCTGTTTCCCGCAGGTTTTCTTTTCAGAAATTCCCTACGGTCCTAGCGGGCATTGAAGCGCACGTTGAACACTACGCGTCGTCGACGGCTTGGGCTCGGTCCGGACGGTTACCGGTTGGCCGAACGGCGACCTACCCATTGCTCGTTGTCCGCAAGCATCTAGCGGATTAAAACTCACCTGCGTCCCTTGAGTTACCCTTTGCGTTTCAGGACCCCAGTAACTCTTTCGAACAAGCCCGCAGCCTGGTAGCGAAGTGGTTTTTATCTTTCAAACCAGGCTATCTCTATTGTCATTTGGAAACTATTAAGTACACAATATACATTAGTTTTCATATTATCAGCTTAATTATAATATGTCAGTGCTGTTGTTTTCGTATATTTGAAGTGAAACGATTTTATAGAATTTTCTATTTAATAAACCAGTTTTTGTTTTTGTGAACCCTTAACTGTACAATGATCTTTATTTGTTTGGGTTGGAAAATTAACAAACAACTTCTCCAGGTCCAGGTGGAGCGATAAGACGTGTCAGTCTTTAATTGAATTAAACCCTCTTAATTCTTTATTGTACACAAAACTTAACATTAATACAATTATTTATTTGACAATTCATTTACAAAGGCGAGCTTAACTCAAACAATGAGTTTTCTGCCAGCAAACCCTCCTGTGTTTTTTAGATTCCCTTCGTTTTTCAGGGTTCCAGCGTATCCCGCATGCTAAAGCAGGTAAGAGGACCCCAATACCTAGCACTTTCATCACTTTCATAGCTTGATTTTCTATAATTTTTTCAACCTCATGTCTAATCTTTATCAAGAATCCTATAATAATACGTTCAGCTCAATGCATTTTAGTTACTGCATTATTCAGAATGTAAATATCGATACCAACAATATGTACGTCATCACTTTAATATCAGCAGACACACCACCAGATTGTGCGACTAGTATTAATAATTTTACTCACACATACGATTTTCTAATTACAAAACATAGATGGTGTAGCAACACTTATCTGCGTGGCCACACACCACCGTTGTTTGCTTAGGACTGTTGTTCTAATGGACATGGATAACGTCGAACGGAGTTTTCCAACCCTAATTTTCAAATCTGAGCCAATGAACGTCACGTATTTTACGAACTATTCGACCGTCCGTCTTTTATTATGGTCGTATGACCTTACCCTAAAATGTGTATGTCTGTCGGGTTAATTGCTGTGATTTAGAGACCTGACCTGACCCTCTGTGTTTACTGATTTCGGAATACTCGTTATTCCTAAATTTTTAGAAGTTAAACTTTAGGAAAACATAAAGTACTAAAGTTATATTAGGGGTGAGGAGAAACTTCAGATAATACTCTACTTCAGATACTACTTCAGTCTGATTTTTTTGTAGATTGTATAATGTTTTATTAGAATAATTAATTAATAATGTTAACAAACTGAACTTGAAGTAAAGGCGGACCCAGTGTTTAACCTTGCGGAACTCTCTTCAGACATTAATTAATTACAATTAATGCTATGCGATAAGTACCTGCCGATGCATAACCATGTAGATTAACATGCAAATAAGCAAACTGGTACGAATAACTGGCAAAAAAAGATACGAAAGGAACACGAAGTAAATAAAATCTTTAGGAAGGGTCGAGTAAAACGTTAAAATTGTAATTACTTATTTCAAAATAGTTCTTTCTTGTTATAATAATGAGTCAAAAGAGAGCTTCATTAGATTAAATACTTTCTGACCTTTGAGTCAAGCAAAACTACTACTATGCTCAAAATAAAATCAAAAGGACTAAGTAAGTAGACAAGTACCTACTTAGAATCAATTCTGAAAGTAACAAAAGAGTTGCTTAAAGAATCTAACAAGTATTAAGAATGACACAAACCTTTGTCAACAGAATTAAGCTCTAAAGGCGAATCTTTATTTGTATTCGTTAAAGAAAATGGTGAAAAAATTCTGGTTAGAGCGGCCCAAACGTCAGCAACACATATTATCCGACAACACGGGGAGGACACAAAACTGTTCGTATCAACACTTACGATACACCCCAATCCCGGGGGACCGCCCTATTGCGTTATATTGCCTACTTCGTGTCGAACTCGAATCGTCTTGATCCCATCACTGAATGCTGAAGCTTCGGCTTTTTAGATACATGAGCTTTACGTAAGCTATGAGAAGTTTCGGAGTGTTTCGAGATCAGATTGCTAATAGTGTTAATGCGAATTTTATCGTCTCAACCATTACCCACGTTATTGCCGATAGGTCTTTTATATATTCCAATAGTAATAGACAGGTAACTGGGTAAGGATAATGACCCAGTTTTGGAGGTAAGCTTAAACGAAGATGATGATGATAAAATCATGGTTCATAAGCTTACGGAGAACTAAATCTTGAAAATGCTGGATACAATGAACGCAGAACGGATATTCATCTTCCTAAGATCAAGAATCTTTATAATAATGCTCGATGAAATAGAATACTTTGAGCCAACGATACCGCCCTCGATGCTCACCTAGTTTCTGCAGCTCGGTTAATCTCCGGCTTCACTATCAAACTACACTGAGCGCCGTATACGAAAAACCGATAGATAAGAATCCACAAGTTCTAGAACCGCAGACTACAACTTTCACACCCTCACAAACAGAAAACTGCGTGTTAACGCACACAAGTACCCGTTGCCATGGCAACCAGGCTGTGATCCCTCGGGAGTGAGCAATAACTTGCGCCTGGTTAATAGGGTGTCGCGAAAATTAGGGAAAGCACCCGGCCTCGAAGCACTAGCTGATTAGAAGCGGGGGTGAACCGGAAAATTACTTAAATACTTGATGACAGATGAGGCCGCGCCATAAATATTTACTTTCCTCCCATAAACCGACGTTGCTGTACAAAGTTTGGATTAACGACGTAAGAGTAAACACATGTTGCACTAAAAGCATTTTATAGACGTTCATAAAACATTTTATTTAAAACTGCCCTTTTGCTATATAAATTGCTGGAACACAAGATGCGGTGTCGTCTAAACGCCTGCTCGACTTTATTGAGCAACTTGTTTGCATTTGTATGCAGCGAACTTGCCGCTGCAGGGGCTTACGTATGAATGACTGTTTGATAAATATATTTTATGGGTACCTATCTACTTTTAAGACTGGGTTTAATATACTTTTAGAAAGTTTGCGAGATACAAAATTTTAGATCTTCTACAGTAATGTTTTTGTGAATTTAAAGGCAAAACTTTACCTTCTATTAAATAAGCAAAACCACCAACCAGCGTTCCTGGTCTATTAGGGAGTGTCGCCTCAATAAATTTGAAAGGATTTCGAGACGAAATCCACAGTCAAAAAAGTTTCAAGATTGAAATTTCTTGCAATACTCTTGAAATACTTAATTTTTTTTTTAAAGACTTCTGCGTTACATAAAAATATTTGAATACATTTAATCCAATAAAGTACCATCTTACAGTTCCAAGTAGTCAGGCAGTCATACTCGTATTTCTTTTAATACTATAAAAGGATCAAAGATTTTTCGTTTTGCAGTAGAAAACTCTGCACACAAGCTCATGTAAGTAGGTATAGAAGTAGCCCATCTTGTTCCCGATGGTGACATTAATACATTTTCCTTTGCTATTGAGAGCGAAGATGGATTAATTTCAGCGAGTCAAGATCCGTCTGCTACGCCCGCCTTCACGAGAATACTACTTTAGTTCAGACTAAGTTCGAATTGAAACTAGTCCTAAGATGGGATACAGTTTGACGACAGATTTGCGGTTGGATTCCATTCGAGTGTTAAAACTATGGGGGAATTATACAGCGCCTGCGGAAATAGATGAAGCAATGTAATTTTTTTTGATAAACTGAATATTTAGTATAATATAGTTTTGGGAGACATGCTAATAGATACGATCTAAGCTTCTGAACTGTATAGGGAACAAAGTATTCATAGAATTCTTTTTAATACATAAAAGAAAGGTACACCTTGAAAACTAAATAGGAAAACGTGTTTCAAGTCGAGCAACATGCCCAAAACATAAAATAATATTCACAACACAGTAGAATAGACATTTACCTTAGAAAAGAGTTTCAAAGAGAAAGTATCGCCGAATATTTCCAAACATTTATCCACTGGAACAACATTAAAGTTTGTAAATAATATGAATAATTCCGCCATTTTTCATCGAATCATCGGTTCAGTTAGCCTTCAAGAAAAAAAAAGTGTTTTATAGCATGTTCCCTTTTCGACCTTTTCATTGGGGACAGGAAGGAAGGGCGTCTTCCTTTGATAAAGTGAAAAATAGCACCTTTAGAATGTAACCTGGTTTCACCCTTTAGAGGGTGTGCGTAGCTGTGGGCACATGGGCTTTTGTGCAAGAAGGGCTTTGGAGATCTTCAGTTTTGGCAAAGGCTCGATACTTAACATTAATCTTTTTCTGAGAATGTCTTAAACACCTATAGAATATTTGGAATGAGAAGAATTTTGAAATCTTGTTGCGGAAAATACAGAAAATCGAACAACGCTCACGATAAAATCACTTTTTATCACAGCCCAAATTAGATACAGTTAAATCTAGTCCGTAGGTACGTCCTGATAAAGAAGACAAAGACCATTCTGTGAAAAACAACCGACCTCAACGAAAACGAAACAAAAATAAACAAAAATATTTTATCTCATTGTCATTTTTCTTCATTTTCGTCGGGTTTTCACTATTACACTCCAAAAAAACCTGTTGAAATATATTTTTTGAAGTAGGGCTTGTGACGTGTACGAGGCAAGTGTCGTCATCAAAAGCCCTTCAGCGTGAGTCGCAAGTTAACAATGCGGCCACCCCCACCCTTTGACCTGCCTGATGCTTTGTCGCCGCGGGCACAGATGAGATGACATCTCGTATACACGCCGGCTCTACCTCTACCTATATCTACAGCCCTAGTACACTGCATTCAGTAGTGAGCACACCTGTATCTATTAATAGGTTTGGGGTCACAAGTTCAAGTGCGCTATCACGTGATAGCACTTAGAATGCAGCGATAGTACTTCGTTAGCATGATGATCATAGCTATACAATGGTTAAAATTTAATAATAAAACAACATTTAAAATATTTTACTACTTTGAGCGGGGTCGAGCTAATTGGCCTGATCGATGTCGTGATGAGACTGAATAATTTTGTCTTTCCAAAAGTAATAAAGTATTACAGCTGCTGCTCGATTGTAGCTCGTGGTAATTGCCAATATACGAAATTCATATAAACTGCACGAAGAAAATCAAGACTCAAAAATTAAGGTATGAAGCCCATCATTTCAAAAGCTTACTGAATACAAATTCCAAAAGGAAATGACAGAAGTTTCATGTTTTCCTTGTTAACTTGAGAAATTTTGCAAAGAAGTAACTTTGCCGACGGCAATGTTTCATTTTTAGGTATATTCTACGTTATTGATAAAACAAGAAAGGCCAAAGTAACACGACGTTCTGTTCTGCGTGACGTCAATCTTTAGATTTGCTCCCTCTTTGCAGTCCTTCTGAGTGCGTTCAAGCGAAAATATCCATAACTTCAAAAAAATGTTATTTGATGTTTTTGCGTGGATGTAAATTTGAAATCTTGCGAGATTACATTTGTCTCGGTTCACAGGCTTTGACGTGTAAGACTTTCAACATAAAAACATAGATTTACGGTAACGAAGGAAAATTTCATGAGCAATGTTATACAAAGTAGCGTTGGCCCAGATATTGATTTCGGTCTACAATAATTTTATGACTGGAAAGTGCTCAATATTTCAGCAAAATACCACGGGACCGGGGGAAACAAAGTTCAATGAAATGGAAATTGATGCAATGAATTGTTATACCTGCTTACGCTATTATATTGAAACGTGTGCTAAAAAGTTGCCAAATGTGAAAACGATGGATGCGAAATGAAATGAAAATGGCAATGATTCGGCAAAGTTATCGGATTACTCAGATCAATGTTACATTACAAATGTTGATTTATGCGAGGGTTGTATTGCACGATATGACCTTAGAGAGTAGGAGTACAGGTCTAACAATCATGTGCAGTTCAGTCACGGAATAAACGCAGATTTTGTCGCGTACGACAGTCGCACTCAGCAGTCGCATCACGTAGCACGACTTGATATCTAATATTTGGTGGCGACAAAAAAAAAACGGATTTTACAAGACTGAAAATACGCGCCGGGAATAACAGTATTATGATGAATGTGCCCGGCTTTTTCCATGAGTTCTGATGATTAGTTGTATAGTTTTCACGTTTTAGTTTGCTGCTTTTGCGTTTAGCTCACATAGATAAGTAGGAGCGTAGCTCATGTGATATCGAAGGCGATCGCATGAGAAACGGTCCCTATAACATGTGGGTTGATTAGACAAATATATTTTTCAAGGGTTGTGCAAATTTCGAATAGAATTTGATTTTGATTGGAAAAGAATTGGATCGTTTTTTGAGCCCGGTTTAGATACACAGTGCCGAAAATAGAAAGTACTTATTGAAATATTGAGTCACTTTTGTTGGGTGGGAAATCATTAAATAACTTCTCCTGCTCTGATTCTCCACCCTGGAGTGGAGGGAGAGGGAGTTTCAGGCTTTTAATAACCAAAACCCACGCGGGTTTCACCAATTGCCAATTGCATTCCAGAACTGCGATAAAACCTTCGAATAATGCCAAGAACCTGGCAGGAAATATTGTATCGTGCTTATCTTCATCAGCACCAAATCCCAAGAGCCTACGCCCCAAGATTCATCAAGGTCTTCACATTTTCTGAATTCAGAATACGACAGATGCTACGAATTGTGTTAAATAGAACTCGAAGGAAATAAGTTATCGCCAGAACGAAGTCATAGACACAAATTCTGCTCATTAGCCGAATTATAGAATGAACCTCCTGCTGCTAGCAGCTTCGTCCGCGTTATTGTAGAAAATTGGCCTAAGGAAACGTACTCCCGGGATAAAAATGATCCTATGTGGTTAATAGTAGAAAATTACACTAAGGCCGCGTTCCCACTTTGTCGTGACGACAGATAATCCAGTAGTTATAAGTATCGTGGCTTATATATTTAAATGGAGGTGTTCACATATAGGTCGACATGATTAACTGTCGTCTACGACTTTTTTTTGCGGTGATAACAGATTGTCATGATAGTAGGAATGGCTATCAGGACATTCGTAAAACGATAAAAATTTGTCAAGACTAAACCGTGACTTGTTGTTGCGACTTTCTTCGTGGCCACGACAAACAGTTGTTATAATGGGAACAGCTAGAGACGATAGTCGTCCGACGATAAATTAATCGTTACGACATAGTGGGAACACGGCATAAGGGAACATATTACGGGATAAAAATGATCCTATGTGCTATGGCAGGACATGGTCTACCCGTTTACCATCAGCCGTTTGAGTGTACAGAAGTTAAAAACATACACACACACACTGACAAGCTTTCGCCTTTAAATATATATTAGTGTGACTAAAATTAATTTAGTATACACCTGCACAGGTCTCGAAATTAATAACATAAATAAACAGCAAACAGCTTATATACGAACGTGTCTAAACCATTTAGTATGAGTAACCAGTCAGCCATAGTCACCTGTTATGAACTGGTTACGTTCTTCCAGCCGCTTTAATAGCTTTTAATTTTACAGCGGTTTATGATTTACGTTTCATTTTATGTCCCGTTTATCACCTGAACAACTGCACGGTTTTCAACAAAAAGCGCTATATGCGCTATAAATAATAAATCTAACAATTTTCGTGGAGCTGATACTGTGGATTTAAGCTGCTTGAAGTGAGTTTAAATGTGAGGTAATTTTTGTAAAACTGTTTCTGAAAATGTTCCAGTTCTTGTAGTTTGCGACTTAGGTTTAAAACGTAATTTGTCGTAAGTTAAAATGTAAACTGGTATGATTTTCTGAACAAAATTTTACGGCATTACTGTAATATCGTGTGATTTATTTCCTAAGCTTTATTTGTGTAGTTTTAATGTACTCTTTGTCAAACCTTCTAAAACAGCCTTTAATTTTGAGGTTGGAAATCATCAAATAACTTCTCTTCTTTTGGGTGGAGCTAGAGGGCGTACCGGACATTTACTATTTTTTTCAAAAGGAAACCTTCAAAAGGTGCCCGGACTTTGGGGATAAATCCAAGAAGTTTGAGATTTTTACCTCACTAAATCCACCCTAATGATCACCATCAGCACATAGAAGGGGCCCCGTTACCTCTGACTAAAACCCACCCAAGTTCCTATAGTTAACCTTTCGGTTCCGGGGCGCAGTTACTATTTCGAACTATCCCCACCCTGCTAAATACATTCTGAATGTACAATACGAAAATGTGTGCTGTCTGTGTGCACATCCAGCAAAGAAAACCAACCCAAGCGACGACATACGTCGGGCATCATTTAAATATCTTATTCACTAGGTTTCTCTTTAAAATGTACTCACTAATTACGCGTCTACTAATGAGGTACCGGTGTAAAGGTAAAACATGCGTGCCATATAGCTTGATATCACACTTTTGTTGCGACATTTCCGTATAATATACGTATAACTGGTGAATACACCTAGGCTCAGTTTCGTTAGGATATTTTGCACCAAATCGCAGATCGATGAAATTGTATTACCTACTACTATTTAATTAATTGTGATTTTTTCTATTCTATTTCATTAGTGATACTTCTTTATTCTGTATTTTATTTGATTTATACCTTATTATTATTTATTGTATGCATAATGTTAAATAATTAAATCAAAATCTAATTAATGTTGGTTAACCACATTGACATAAAGCGACGCTGGGTCGCATCAGACCACGAAGGAGGTAGTGGGACGATCTGGATGTCTTCCTTATAAATTTTAACGAGAAAGCCAGAAACCATGATCGTTGGAAAGAATGGAGGGAAGCCTTTGCCCAGCAGTGGGACAATACGGACTTGCTATACACCACTACTTTTTAATTAGTACAAATATTTAAAGGGCTTATTAGAAAAGGTCTTGTTAATAATTAAGGAAAGTCTCAATACTACTCCCTCAGAGATAAATTTAAAGAAATTAATATAATGACTGTACCTTCACAGTATATTTACGAGAATATTTTGTATGTACATAAAAATATAAACATGTTTAAAAAATACAGTGATGTTCATAATTTTAATATTAGGAACAAACACAAATTTGTGGTTCCTACAACCAGGCTGAAAAAAATAGGGGGCTCATTTAGATGCCAATGCATACACTTCTATAATAAACTTCCTAGTCATATTCAACAACTAAGCCTTAATAAATTCAAATTATTTGTAAAGCGAAAACTTTGCCAAAAGGCTTTTTACACTATAAAGGACTATGTTGAGGACCAAAAGGCTTGGGATTGACCTGCTCCAGTACGCACTGCAACTGTTGTCTTATTATTATTATTTTTTCTTTTGTTTTTAATTTCAATTTTGCTTTTTATTATTATTATTTATTACAATTTGATATTGTAGATTATTTTTATTTTGCAATTTGACTTTTTTTTTTTTTCTCTCTTTCTCTATTAATTTTTGACATCAATGTTTACTTAGTATTGTAAACAATATTTTTCTTTTTATTATTATGAACGTGAGGACTATGTTGATTGCTTTTTTTTTCCTTTTCAGTAATTTTAACGTATGTCTGGCAATTTGAGTATTTTCTGCGGCCTACCCAAATGTCCTTTCCTTGGTATTGTTCGTCAAGTAGTTGAGCTCCTTAGTAGACCTGAGTTGAGCTTTACGAATACTGACAAATGCTTGCACTGACTGGACAGGTCCACTCAAATCTGTAAGGTTCTTTCTTCAAAAGACCATTTCAGACAAATCTGCATGGTTCTCATGTGATTTGACCATTACATATTTACTGTATGGACTTTAAAAGAGACTGACCCCTGAGTTTGTTTCGGTGTTTCTTCTCAGGGTAGTCAGCTAGGAAACACCGGCCTCATCTAGTTTAAAAATGACGAAAAAAAAAATTGACGTGTAAAAGTGTTTTTTTAAACCTATTTACAAAATAAATATCATTTATCATTTATTTATCATTATCATTTATAATAAATAATATTCATAAACAGCAGAGTTATTAGCGTTTGTTTATATCCCAAAATGTCACTCAATTTATGGAAATATTGTACCTACTGGCTATTGATTATGAATGAAAAACAATGGAAAAACACTGCACGTAGTATTTTCTAGTAGCAGTTGTTATGAATAATTGATTCAATTATGAATTTACCAATTAAGACAAATTTACGTGGACAATTTTGGGATTTCGTTTTTTTTACCTTTGACTACATAAATATAGTAACGGGTACAGACAGAGCCCATTTTTTTTTTGTACTTATTAATAAATAGGGGTGCAATAATAAAACCAAATTCTGTAAGTGCCGTGCACCTCTTCAAGTGGAAAATTCGCTGCGATAATTGTATATTAATAAGATTATTTTTTGTAAACGTTTCTGCGAATGCGAGTGCCGTAATATAATAATAAATAAATTTTCACAAACTCTTGAACTATAAAACTGTGAATAATTTTATTAAATATCGTAAATGTTCGATACATGTACATTAACACATATGTAACCTATAATATTTACTATACACAAATTCACTGATAAAATTCCAATTTGTGAAAAAGCAAATTGTAATCGACTAATGCGCTACGCCAATGTTGACGTCGACATACGTCTCTATAGTTACAATCTTTTATAAATGTCAAATCGTATTGGAAGTTCTTATTTCATTAGGGGAATAGTTTTTTTTATACCTAGGAGCGGTAACATCCAGACAAATTGTTCTACAACAAGTGGAACTTGGAATAATGCAGACGCTTCTATACACCAATTAAAAAATAAAGTTAGGTATTAACTTAATTTAAGCACAGAAATTTTACGCTTGAAGAAAATTTTTCTTTTTTTTAAAGTTATAAACTAGTGCTTGACTGCGATCCCACCTGATGCCTGATGGTAATTAGTGATGGTAACTTTCAACTGTTTTTATGTCAAGGGAAAGCACCACAAGCACATTCCAGAGTTTATTGGTAGAGACAGCGTAAGAATTGGATACTTATAAACACAGTACGGTGAGAAGAAATATGAAAAAGTAAGTTTTTGACGCACTACATTGATAATGCAGCGGTATTTCGTATGATTTAAACAAATACATATGCTAGTGACTCAATCAATATTTATCAAAATAGTTAGTTTTTAGGATTCCTACCTCAAAAAGAAAAAGCGGAACCCTTATAGGATCACTTTGTTGTCCGTCCGTCTGTCTGTCAGTCTGTCTGTCAAGACCCTTTATCTCGGGAACGCGTGGAGGTATTGAGTAGAAATTAAAACCATATACTCAAGTTTGCGGTCTTTTGAAGCTGTAAAAAATTTAAATTTCTAAGTTAGTGAAAAATAAGATACGGCCGTTTATGTCTCAAAAAACTTATATTTCGATTCGACACTCTCGAGGAAATTAAAATTCATAGGGTACTTCCCGTTTACCCAGAGTCCTGAAATTTTGCGTAAAGCAATTTCTATATATAGACTTCTTTAGGTATAGCACAAGTAAAGAAACAAATCTGAAAACTGTAAATTTATTGTAACGTAACAACAAAAAAAAATTACGATTCGGAAAAATCCGAGAGACTCCATTCGTGTGGTGGAATTGAACTGTTTACATAGGTAAGTTTGTACGGAACCCTCAGGGCGCGAGTCCGACTCGCACTTGCCCAGTTTTTTTTATCTAATATCCATACCCATACCCATTTTAAAAATAGTTGAAACCGACTCGATAGCCGATTCTGAACATTACACTCCTTGTTCTTTCAGAATATACGTTTATTATATATTTATGTTACATATTATAGGTATAAGTATTCATTGAAATTTTTTAAATACGTCAGATTTTCAAAACCCGATTTGAAAATCTGAATTTTTTCCCCTGAAAGATAATAATGGTTTGTACTCAATTTAGTTTCTATCAGAAATATTGTGTTTGATATGACAGGAGAATTGTAACTTAGATCTTGTTTAGTTTAGTTTAAGATTAGTGGGCAACAAGTCCAATAGAAAAATGTATTAAACAAAAGCCTGCTAACAACAAAGAAACCAAACTGCTACCTTACCCTATATTCTACAATCCATCCCTCATTCTATAGTAGGTTCCTATTTGACTTCCGTATTCTCTCTGCTATCACTAACTTATAACAACCACTTCAACTAACTTGAGATCTGCAAGCAACTCGCCTATTGCTCGTCTATTAGCTAGTACTCTAAACATAAACTTTTACTATTATTAGATACTCTGAGAGTGAATACCAGAGTTACGTCATTTTTAGGGTTCCGTACCTCAAAAGGAAAAAACGGAACCCTTATAGGATCACTTTGTTGTCCGTCCGTCTGTCTGGCTGTCTGTCTGTCAAGACCTTTTATCTCGAGAATGCGTGGAGGTATCGAGTTGAAATTAAAACCATATACTCAGGTCTGCGGACTCTTGAAGCTGTACAAAAATCAAACTTGTAAGTTAACGAGAAAAAAAGATACTTCGGTTTATGTGGCAAAAAACGTACTTACATTTCGACACTCTCGAGGAAATCAAAATTCATAGGGTACTTCCCGTTAACCCAGAATCCTGAAATTTGGCATAAAGTAAGGTCTTATAGCACAAGTATAGGAATAAATCTGAAAACTGTGAATTTTTAGTTACGTCACAAATTTCTTTTTTTTGCGATTCAGAAAAATCTTCCGAGACTCCATTCCGGAATTGAACTATTTACTTATGTAAGTTTGTACGGAACCCTCAGGGCGCGAGTCCGACTCGCACTTGTTTTTTAATGACACAGTATGTGCTGAGATAGGAGCATTTTTGGTCTCGCACAGATCTTTTTTATGTTTGTTTTTATTTTAGTTGGTATGATTAGTTAATAATTTGCGAGTCATAAATAAACTTTCTTTCTTTACAGATTCCAGGATTTAGTTAGTACTGACACTTCAGTACTAACTGTAAGTGATCCATTTCACAACACTGAATAAGACTTTAACATACCTTGAGATATGCGATCAAGAATGTCTCGCTAAGAAACTTGGGACGAGAATTTGTATCTATTGCCTTTCATGTCCTGGGTCACAAAGATGAATGGTCTAACTTGAACAAGAGGGTTATTGAAACTGTATGCAGTACAGTGTAGATTAGATGACGGAATACTTAAATAAAATAAAAATAAAAAAGCCTTTATTTCCCATTACCCTTAACATAACATTATAAAGTTTACTTCTAAGTACTATTTTCATTTCTAATTTGTTAGTAGTTTATCCTTATTATTTAGGTTAGTAAGTTCGTTGGGATATGGGCCCCTCCACGGGTGAAGGCCTCCTCCAGTTCCTTCCATTTGTTCCTGTCACTTGCTATATTTTGCCAATCATTTTCTGCTGTATCAATTATATCGTCAGCCCACCTTCTTTTTGGTCTGCCTACTCTTCTTTTCCCTTCTTGCGCTTTCCACACTGTAGTTTTGGTTGTCCACCTACCGTCTTTGTAGCGTGATACGTGGCCACCCCATTGCCATTTCAATTTTAGGGCTTGCATGAGAGCATCAGTTACTTTTGTTTTTTGTCTAATGACTTCACTTCTTATTTTGTGTCTTTTCCTTATATTTAATATACTTCTCTCCATGTCTCGTTGTGTTGTTTCGATCTTTTGTTTGGCTCTTTTCGTCATTCTGGTCATTCAAGGAAATCTTAAAAGGAGACTACTCGTTAAACATGAAGAAAACTATATTAGACGGAATACTTATAACTTCAATATTATCTGTTTTGTTGATTAATTAGAAAAGATTTATTGACATGACCACGTCTGTTAGTTGGGTTACGGGATTGTTGAAAGAGTCAAGTCTTAGATACACTACACGGGGACATAATGTCCCTCAAAATGATGCGCTACACTGTCAAATTCAGAACTCTGGGTAACGTTGCAGCGTCACGTAGATTGAGTGTTGCACGTCATGTTGAGGGGGGGGACGACGACATTCTGTCACTTATTGTATCTGAGGTTAAATACGGCGCTGGAACGTAAAGAGCAAATGGAGGAACACAGGTTTTAGTCAGTAAAAATCTGACACTCCTTCTCGCTCCAACTAGAGCGGGAGAGAAGTATTTCTCACTTAAGAAGAAACCGGCCACGAGGGGTACCGTACAACATTAGACACTACATTATAACTTTTTTTTTTCGTTTTTAGCATTCCTTGTTACAGGGGTAAAAGAAATAGATCATGAAAATTTTAATTGTTTAGCTATCACGGTTCATGAGATAGAGCCTGGTGTCACACCACAGACAGACAGAGCAGGATCCTTAGTAATAGGGACCCGTTTTTACACTTTGGGTTTAGAACCCAAAAAGAAACCTCTATTAGTTGAAGACGGCACTATGCGCTAATACAAAGAAAAACGAAAAAAAAAACGTGTTGGAAAATCAAATTGACATGGGACAGATAAAAAAGGAAAATATCAATCATTCGATAGAAATAAAAGCTTCATGAGAGATGTACAATCATTAATACGTTAATTCTACTATTTGTATCAACAATATCCTACCAAATTGGATTTAAGGAAACGAGGCGATATCTCACTTAGCAACACTTCTTTCTCGGAGAGGTTTATTGGAAAATTCCCGATAATTCATTACTACCATGATAAATGTTCCGTTCGACGTTACCATTGAGACTGGGCCCTTTTTACTTCACGGTGATACGCAAAAAGGGGCGAAAGGGGTGAAGAGGGAAAAGGGGATGATATAATCAATCTGGGGTTGTCCCTCGCCAGTCGGATGTGTATTGAAGTGAGGCTGACGTGTGCACTGATTACACACCCCTGTCTATTATATTTTGCGGTGGCAGGAAGACTTATTGTTCTTCGGTAAAACTTTCAGAGCCTCTAATTAGCAGTATTCTAGCGGGTTATTGAGTATTTATTTTTAACGACAACGTAATTTTAATTAATTTCAGTCTTTTGTTTTCCCCAGAATATTTCAGTAGACAGGTACAATATAAAAGCTTTTGCCATTTTTCGAACCAAAAGGTAAAGTAAGTAACAAAAAATTAATCTACGAGTATATATGTATACAAAAACTCAATAGCTGTTTGTTAGTCTCGCTAAAACTCGAGAACCAAATCGAGGACCGATTTGGCTAATATTGTCATCAAAACTGTCCTGTCATCAAAATCCAAGCTTACTGGGGTCCTAAAACACAAAGGCAACTGAAGAAAAATGTTAGGTTTTAGTCACTAAAAGTCTGACACGCCCGGGAGCTCCGCCAAAGAGTGGAAGAAGTCATTAGATGATTTGCCACCTTAAAAAAAAAAGATACAGTTGGATTTTAGTCAGTAAAATCTGACACGCCCTCTCAGTCCACCCTAGAGCTGGAAAAGTCATTGGATACTTTCCGTCCTCGAAAAAAAAAACACCATGGTAGTCACTAAACCAACATTGCTCTGTACCATCTACATGATTGCTAATAATCCTAATTACGTTGCTAAACCGTCTACATAACGGTGGTGTGAATCTGATTATCATCGCTACACATCCAGCGCATAACTACAGGTGTAAGTGTTTATTTGTGTTTAAATTTAACGCAAGCTTCTCCGTATAATGCGCTCAGATGGTACAGATTACTTTAGATAAACAGTCAGAAATGCACGGGTTTGAGTCGATCCTGATACTCACTGATATGAGATTATGAGAGCCAATATTTATTATTCATAAAATAATTAGCTTCTGTTACTGCTCGTCCATGTCATTAAAGGGATTGTGCAAAATTTTGCGCTCCTAGTCCCAGTAATTTTAGCTGTGCTTTGAAATCTCAATCAGTCAGTTTTTCCTTTTATATATATATAGATAAAACCTTTACTTTAGACCATACAAGATCCATAAGAATACATTAAAAAATCACAAAATAATAATTCTAGTTGAAACAATGAATTTATAAAAAGACTGCTTAAAAAAGATGTTACTGCAACTGGCTTCGTTATAGTTGGCATTTGCGTAAATATAAAATTCCTATGTGTGTGCAGCGACTTAGATCGCAATAGCTACTTAACGCAATGAAAAAGACAATCGGAAAGTAGATCTAGCAAATGACCCAGATAACAAACGGTAAAGAACTATAATACTGTCATGACTTAAGAATAGATATCGGCAAACCACCTGTCGTATTGAACATCCGGTATGGACTAATAACAGTGATGAAAAACCTTGCTATTCGATAGTAAAACGGCCCGGATTTTTAACTCATTTGTATGGGGTTCCACTGAGTAAAATCGAGCATCGAATTATTAAATCTCTTTGAAAACAAATCGGTAAATGATGTTTGATGGCGTTGACGTCCGTCATGGTAAATGCTCGCTATGACATTTACCGGAATATCTACGGTAATATTTCCATAAAAGTTATGCCAACGCAATTGTATTTTAAAACGTTGTAAATCGAGGAAGCTGTATGTAGGTATTGGAATAAAATATTTAAATGAGACTAGTCTATGCAGAGGCGACGATCGGTATGCGGGCACAAATAAATCAGTGCGCAATGCACAAAACTGCAGGACCGTGTCGCCGTGTCCCATCGAGAATGTGTCACCGATGCGTCGACACTTGTGCGTTTACACACGATATACGCTACACCTATCTACCATACGTACTACGTAAACGTTGAATGCAATATTGAACGGAATTTTTATTGTATCTCGTGCAGTTTGTCCAGTACAGAAAGCAATTCAGCAAACAAAAATACGACGTGTATTTGTTTATCTATCCAAAAGTCACTCAGAAATATTATGACTCTTTGTTAGGAAGTATGGTTTCGTAAAAGAAAATATCACAGAGGAAAAATAATACAAAAGTACTATATTGCTCACTAGATAACACACACGTATTAATTATCCAAAATTACTTCATTACTCCACCAAAGGAAAACAAAATGAGTGTATTCCGTTTTTATTCTCCGGGCAAGCCATGAGAGAGGAAATTAACCTGTTTCTACCTTTTATTTTTTGTTGTTCTCATCAAACGAGAATCTCTGAATAAATCTAAATGGGGGTTTTCATTATTGTATTGCGAACCGGCTGATAAAGAAAGATATATTTTATCTTGACAAAACATCATGGACTTGAGAAACGGGGAAAGAATGCCGCCCTCTTACATCGGCGGGCCGCGAGCGTACTCAAGCTGCTTTAGTATACGAACGTTCTAAATCATGTACGTATCTATTAAGAAACTTGAAAGTGTGTCACATTCGCGTGTTGCTCGTAATAAAATCCGTTTCGATTACATATAGCGGGCGTGTTTGCAAATCACTCTACACATTGTCGAGTTGTGACCGGCGCGACTAACCCCCACAGTGCAGGTTACTTGAATTTCGAATACCCTTTTCAACACTTTCAATGTTCCCGTATTATGTATGCACACTTTCAGTCCGTAGCATTGGTCCAGATGAACAATGCGTCGTTCGGTTAGCTCCGGTGTAGTAGCGAGCATCGGACGATTGATAATGTCATAACAACCCGTCCGGCTGGAATCATTGCAATTATCCGGGTTTTAACTCGCTGTCGAGATGTCAGATTAACCGACATGTTTATTAAAAACCTACAACTGTCAAATAGATTCAGCCTTTCTCTCTTAGTTTTATTTACAATCAAGCTACAATGGAAGTCAGAAGGGGACAAATAATGTTCAAAATTCTATGTAGCAGCCTAGATTATTAACCAATCAATTTCCCGCTTGTTTGACGGATAATTTTAAAATATCGGTACATCGTAAAATCCAGGCCGTAAAATCCCTGACATCATTGCCTACTGAGACGCTTTCGAGAAAATTGGCCAACTCCGAGGAAATCAGAACCAAGTTTTGACTTACATCTTTCACAACTTTTCGTCATAAATGTGTCACTCTTTAGTCAATTTCTCGTCAGTTTGTCAGCGTAAATAACTCTAATTAGTTTACATTTTAACTGATTTACAAGAAAGGTATTAAAGATATGAAGAATAAAACACAGGAAGATAAGATACTTGCGTCAAAAAGAAAATACGTCAGGAAAACAGTTGGGTGCCGGAAATTTCAATAATTGAAAGTTACAGAATTTTTTTTCCGTATTATATTATATTGCTCATAATATTTTGAAAGCTACATCAAATGGCTCATAAATCACATGGAACGTTCCCAAATATTATTATAGCGGAGTCAGTAGGCGTGTCTTGCTCGGTAAATGCCTTGTTGATAATATATCTGTCAGGATACACGTTAATGAGGAATCGATGCCAGAATAATTAGGGTACCTACGTGTTTCCCGAAAAGTAGGCCGTCTAGCCGTTATAGCTGACGACGACGCCGCATTCAACATTCTCAAGAAATCTACAGACGAAACAAAGATACAAAGTAACAGATTTCAGCAGCAAATTAACACGTGCTAAAACGTTATGATCCAAAATATTATAGCATGAGTTAGTCATATCGAATTTATTTTATTTCATAAATTAGTAATTATTTTAACAACAAAAAATGCAAAAAAGTCTCTTTGCCAGAAACTTCAAACTTTTTGTTATTCCACGCCAAAGACGGTCGTTATGGTCGACTGAACTTAGAATTTTACATAGCATTATGTTCCATTATAGCATAAAATATTAATTAAGACCACATTTTCAGAAACCGATTCGCACACGTTTATTATTTAAAGATGATTGTTCTTTTTTCTTAATATACCTCAGTTGTGAACCCGCCGCAAACTCAGTAATGTTAAAATAATTTGAATTTAATAATATGGCTTTAGAACATAATTATTCTGGGTATTCGTTGTCAAGTCAAAAGACAAGCCAGAAAAATCAGTGGTTACGTAAAACCCCGAAAATATCTAAATAGATACAACGTAAGACCAATATTATAGTCCATCGACGTAATTCTGTCATCGGGGACACAATTAGACCAGATAAGAGCCCTCTTACTCTACAAACTGAACAGAATGGTGAACTCATAACAACAAAACGTTCTGAAATTATTGTGGCTATAACAAAAGTTACAATCATAGACAAGGACGGAGACGGTACGTAAAGCAAGATTTATTGAATAGTTTTGGTATAGATACTGCTAACTTATTGTCTAAAGTTTAAGTCCAGGGAGATGCGTCCTATTCTAGTTCTAAAACAAATCGAGAAAGTTTTCCATTTGCGTCACAAATATGCCAAAACAAACACTCTAACAATCAAGACGTTCTGTTTGACAGTTATGACGCGGAAACATTTCACGGATCTCACGAAATAATTGAATCAGAACTTATGACAACACTTAGGGATTTAACAAGACTGAATATTCGCATCAGTGAGACCGTACTTTAATTCTCGCGACACGCGCGGTCCCGCATTTTATGACTTCCCGTGTCGTCGCGCCGTGATCGAAATTGTGCTGAAAACACATCAAAATACTGTCCGAAATAAAATTTAAAAATATCCGTTGCGATTATAAAATATCTCGGATGGGTGGTTGGGCATAAGAATTAAAATAATACATTCCGACATGGAATGTCAGACCTTTTAACTGCTACAGTTGTTTTCAGTTTTCAGGGATTTTATAACAATTATAATTGTTTGGGAGGTATATATACCGGAAAATGACGAAGACCGGTTAATTATGCCAAATATTATATAGTCTTTGGTTAGTCTGAAAGCTGTCAAAAATCTATATATATAAAAGGAGAAACTGACTGACTGACATATCAACGCGCAGCTGAAACTGCTTTGTCTAGGAACGGGAAATTTTGCACAAGGCTTCCTTTTATGACGTAGGCGATCACGAAGAAAGGGTTTATAAAAATTCACCGCCTAAGTTGATGAAACGGGGATCCAAAGATTGTATGGAGAAACCTTCTTCCCCGCGGGCAAAGTCGCTGGCAGAAGCTAGTGTACCTATAGTCAGATTGTTCGAAAGAGTACGCATACATCGAGGGACTGGAACAATTTGCCTGCTGCGGTCTACCCGTCCGATTATAATTTAGGTGCCTTCAAGGCTAAAAGAAGCTCCTAATAAACTAGTGCACCTTACCATCAACGATTGCATCACAGCTTACCATCAGTGGAATCACAGTCAAGCTAGTTTAACTAGTTTATATTATTAAAAAAAAGTTACTGAGGCCCTGGAGTGCAAAGGGCGACTGAAGGAACCCAGGGGGGTTTTATTTAGTAAAAGTCTGACACATCCTTCGCTTTACCCAGAGCGGGAGGTGTTATTTGATGATTTGTCATCTCAAACAAAAAAGAGACAATATTCAAACTTGCAAGCATATACCTAACTTATCTCGTAACAAGTATCTTAGGTACTCCGGGTAGGTATAATTAAGTCCATGTACATACAATATACACAAAGCTTTTTTCCATACAAGGTAGAAGGATATCCGTCAAGTGTGTGACGACAATGAAAAGTGACGCTTGACGCTTCAAATGAGCGGAACATTCGTAACAATGGTCAATTTAAAAAAGTTGAATAACTGCGGCGGATTGTTAACCTGTCACCACTTCTATTTCTGCGAATACATTATTTATTGCAATGAAATTCATTCAAAAACCATTATGGATACAAACACATGTGTGCTACATAAAATTTTACTATATCGGTACTGCACAAACACGTCTAGTTTTAGGACAATCCATTTAAGGTCTCTCAGCACCATAATAAATTGAGAAAGTAGTCCACATTGGTTGCCTCAAAAAGCCAAGAAATATGCCATAATGCACCGTAAAGAAAGTAGCCATAAGTTTTTGCCCTAAAATAGCCAAGAAATATACTATACTGTTACGCATACCAACTCACGCAAGTCACCAGATCCCCTCTATACCAGAAACATGATCGCGTACACTGAACCACATTTACATCATAGTGGGTAGAGACTAGAGGTGCGCAGGAGCACGCGCGAAGCCGACGTGCGCGGGTGAATCATGCGCACTCCGTCATGTCACGTTATTACGACCTCGAATCTAACACTAGTGGCACACTCCACTCCACCATTTTATATGTCGATAGACGCTTTTCAGTGGCAATAAACTTTCTTTTTATATCTCAGTCTGTAATTGACGACTTAATGCGTATTTATATACAAACAGACAATTCTGTTCGTATTTGTATTACTAAAATTGACACTTCAATAATTTTGTTTTTGAAACTTTTGCTGCTTAGTAGAATTTTTGGTGTAATAAATGTGTTCCAAACTGAATTTTTATTGCGAAAGAAAGTTGTCTTTAAACAAAACATTATTCAAATAAGTGTATAAATTTTAAAAGCTAACAGAATGCCTAACAGGTTCAAAAGCTAAGCTTAAAGGTGTTTACAAGCGCAACATAATACTTGAACAGTTAATTTGAAGGAGAACATTCATGAACAACAAAGTGTGTTTAGGAAATACCGAGTCAATAAATTGCGTTCCCGGTACTTAGTTGAAACGTTTGCATTGTGCTTTGCTATTAAATACATTGCTGCAATTGCATTACTTCCTTCAGACAATTTATTTGTGAAGTTCAACGTTGTAGGGAAATTTTGCTAATGTTTAGAGCGAGATGTACTTGTTCGACGTAATTAAATGCAAGTTTCAATTACAATGGACGTCTGTGAATACATTTAGTTAGAGACATTTACTGACTTTCTTCTTAATGTGGACTACCAGAGCTCTGAATGTTAATCTAAATTCACTGTATGATAATAAAAGTACATTGTCACAAATAAAATCTGTATGATAATAAAAGTACATTGTCACAAATAAGTAATATAATTAAGTAAACTATCGATAATGTGTCGCAGCACTATCGTTATGCTAATCTGTGGCTCGGATGTCATCTTGCGCAACAGGCGAGTCGAGGCGAGCGCGAGTGTATGCGCGGCTTAACTTCAGCTAATGCCCCACTTCGAGGCTCAGCCTTAACCACTGTCATCAGCCTAAGTACACTGTAGGATCATTTTTCGAAGCAAATTACGCAGCTGGCAAATTACAGTCATTATGTGAATATATAGTCTCTACGAAACCACGGTGCTGTGACAAAAATCATGTTGAAAATGTTGGAATTGTAGGTTTATAAATGTGAGATGTAAAAAGACGCGAGCGAACGTCAAATCACCCGAGTCACGACATATATAGACGTGGGTAAATGTAGAAGGAAGCATATTCTGTGTGTTGTGTACAAGAATTTATGTACTTGAAGATTCTAAGTCCGGAAATATACTATATCTAAAAGAATTACCTCAGTATTGAAAGAGAAACGACCAACTTAACTGACAAGAAAAAGTAAAATATAAACGTAACTAAAATTATCAAATTCATTGCAATCATTTTTTTAAAGGCGAGTCTAAGTCTGTGCCGTCGAAGATTATCTGATTGGTTTGATACTAATGAAAGATTAAATGGAGTCTCGATACTATTATAGTAAGATAATATGATAAATTATGCTTAGTAGGTATATACCTACTCGTATCTTAATGACTTTAAACGACAAACACAATAAACAGTATGAAAATGTAGAGAAAATGCTTTAAAACAAAAGTATGTTTCAGTTTATGAATAATGGCTGATTTCATGCCACATGAATAAATATCTATTTAGCAAAACCCTTATGAAAGATGATGTCACCAAAATTTTTACTTACAAGAAAACACGCCAAAATTCGTAAGGCTCACAAGTTCCATCGCAGAATTTGTTTCATGCACAAATACTCGGGCATTTTTCCCTTCAAAATGGAAGCTTTCAAAGTAAAGGAGGTTATTATAACCTTTAGGTAGGGTATAGCACCTGACGACAGTAGATCGACGGTCGTGTAGCTCCGGAAGTGAGCAGTTTGGGGGCACGCCCCGTTTCCGGTGGTCGCGCGTCGTTGCATGCAAATAGTCGACTGGTCGACCGGTCGTCGTCCGGCCCGATCGACCGTCCGTCCGGCAGACAGGTGACGAAAGTACGGAAATAATGGATACATTATTGTAGAAGCTTGAGGTGTGGGCTAATTACATTCATGTCAGGTTGCGAATTTGTTCGTATTTGGAGCTGTAGTCGTCTGTCTGCGTCGGCTTTGGTATGAAGTTTGTATATGAACAAACTAATGTTTTAGCAGAGATTTTTTTTATTTGTTTTTTTTTATGTCTAAGGTTGACTAAGAGCCGAGCACGAGACAAAAAAAAATGAACATGGAGGAAATGCTTTATGTATGTTACGTCTCAAAAACCCCTTTCCGTTCATTTATACATAGATATATATTAAATTAAATATATATGTTTAACTAAGCTTCTACTTTTGTACTCTTGTTTTCCAAATAATATATTTTTTTATGTACCTGCCATGTTGTATCTTCATCACCCTTGATTGACTGGTAGAGAAGGCCTAAGGCATTAATTAAGTCTGTTTTTGTACCTTTATGTTGCGTGGAGCTTTAATAAGTTGATGCAGTAAGAAAATATTTCCTTATCCCTTTTATACAGGCAGGAATATTTTTACCACCAAATTTTACAGCTCATAACTTAAAAATCGTGTTCCTAGTATATTCTATAGTTTTACCATGGCCATTAGAAAACATTTGAATTCTTCATTAATTAAACAAAGAAGATTTAACAAATAGATGCTTCGTAAATAAATCCTCCTTGTATAAGTTATGTAGCGGGTTTTTTTTCCATTTCCCCAATTGTTTTAACCAGTAACGAACAGGTTAAAAGACTAAAGCCGTGAGCAGCCTACTAGAATACTTACCTCCGATTTCTGATTTAAACATTTGAAGTTGAGTATTTCTCAAACTCTACTTTAGCCTAGAAACCTGTCAAAATTTGACATTTAAGTAGGGTTTGAAACGTTCTTAATTCAAGATACTCAAAAAAACCCAGGGGGGTTGTGCGTACACAGCTAAGACAACTACCACTTCGAAATTCAAATAAACACGTCACCCAATAACCACACACACGTATCAGAAATCAGAATGCCCGTAGCTTCCAAGAGAGTCAAAAATAGACTTATCAATGTCCATTGGGTTTGGCTCTGGTACAATCAAATTAGTTCGGAATGTGGGTTACCTATATCAAGTCTCGAGAATATTGTCACATTCTCTATTACCCCGTATTGACTAAATCCTTTCTCTGAAGAAGTGTGACACTGAGACGGATGAGAAAATGCTGTAGGTAGGCCGAGTGTTTCTCGAATTCCCAGTCATGTCCCAAGTGCCCGGAATACCAGAACAAAGTGTTGAGTTATGAGCTTATGAGCACGATGTGTGCTCACATGTTTGGACATTTCGTATACTAGGATTAGATAGAATACTATGTGTTTGTGAGATATTTATGGGTACTCTTTTGTATTTATTTTGTTATCTTTATCAACGTGGAAGTATTGCTCTCTTGTGCCCTTTTGTGTTCCTTTGCATGATAATAGTTTAGTATTTGTTTAACTGTAACAAAAATGTTTTCAGCGCGGGTTGACTTATATGTTTTAGGTAAATCTTTTTTTTTAAATAATCGCTTTTCCACTCGAAAAATAATGTAGGTATCGTATTTGCTTCAAATTGTAAAATTTTTCGATTTTCTTTTATTTTAAGATTATTAGTAAAATATACCCTCTTCCCTTAAATAATAGTACCTACCATTATTTAAGGGAAGGGGGATTATAGATCGAATAATGAGCTATGGATAGTTCGCCGTCCGGTCTTGCGGTACGGACTGAGCCCGAGTCGTCAATTGTCGAAGGCGCGTAGCGATCCGCGTGCACCTCAAAGAGTTTACCCGTAGAGTCCAGTAGGATCGATGCCCGCTAGGACCGCAAGATTTTTGAGGAGTTACCGTGGTAACGGGGGAATTTTAGTAAATAAAAATCTGGCATAACTTCTCACTCTAACTTAGAGTGGGAGAAGTCATTTGACGATTTCCCACCTTACAAAAAAAGTGGGAATCGCGAGCAATGGGTGGCTCGCCGTCCGACCGTCGTCCGGTAACCTTCCGGACCGAGCCCAAGTCGTCGACGGCGCGTATTGTTCCACGCGCGCCTCAGGGAGATGTCAGCAAATCGTAGGGGCCCAGCAGGGTCGAAGCCTACTGGGGCCATGGGCAGTGTGAAAACGAAACCCGGGGCCCTGGGACGAAGGCAACAAAGGAAGAGGAGTGGGTTTTTAGTCAGTAAAAGTCTGACACTATCTCCCGCTCCACCCAAGAGCGAGATTTGTCATTAGATGATTTGCCCACCTAAAAAAAATAAAAAACTTACAAAAAAAACAGAGTATACAAAATGCTCCTCCGTCACACTTTTTTGTACTGATCGATTGTCGGTAAACAGAAAAATGTGATGTTTTTACATGTGAAGCCACGACGGCCTCTTAACGCGATCCATTTGACGACCTAAACTGAACTGTTAAAGGTATGGAGCTCTTTCTCGCTCGCAAGACTGACATTTTAACACACCATGGTATGTGTAATGACAAGAGAAAGTCAATTGCACCCTAATCAACACCTTCCTCCAAGATTTCAAGCCTTGATCCTGGAGCCATAAATCAACATTTGCTATAACATTTCCGTCCATTTCAACACAAACTCTGCTAATCTAACTAACACAATCGTAACACAAGACGAATATTAACGTCCATTTACATCATATACCGAGTTCCCCATTCTCATATACAATTCCGTAAGTGTGACGCCGCCCGCCGTCTTACCCGCACATTACACTAGGATGGCATCAAATATTCGTGCCGGATAAACTGAACGTGGATAGTCCGTGACGATACCCACTTCCGCACCGCTACTGTTACAGTACCGTTGGTCAGTGGTGCGGTGAATTTTTTATTCTCCATTATTCCCTACCTGATTATCCGGTCTACTTGAATCTAGGACTTGAGTGAATATGGTTGAGACGTAATGGGAATTGATGGGGCTTAATAACATTGATTCTTAACATTGATTAATTATTGAATGCATCGAGCTTTAAAACTTTTTTCCTAGTAATGCACAGTCGAGCAAAAAACAATTTGGCCAGTGCAAAAGATTTTTCTGATTGCGTATTTTCAATATTATGAATTTAAATGTAAGTTCGTAAAGATTATGAAAGAAACAAAGAAAGAAAAACATTTTATTTAGCGGAACAAAGCGCAAACTTAGAACTAACAAATTATAAGTACATAGGTATAATATGTGAAAAATATGCGCCATGAAACAACAATATATACAACAACAACAAACAACAATATGAAAATTTTTATTATGGGGTAGGAAATCATCAATAACTTTTCTCGCTCTAGGTGATGCGAGAGGTAGTGTCAGATGACTAAAACCCAGCCGTGTTCCTTCAGTTAGCTTCGGTAACTCTATCGAACAATCCCGCAGCCCTAAGATCAATAAAATAATAAAGTTTATCACCATGGCCGCGGGAATTTTCGAAAGAGTTACCATGGCTCTGGAACGCAAAGGGCAACTGAAGGACAAATATGGGTTTAAGTCTGTAAAAATCTGACACGCCTTCTCGCACTCTAGAGTGGGAGCAGTCGATGATTATGATGATTTTCCTCCTCAGAAAAAAGAAATCAATATACGCTTACAATTATTTTCTGCGTAAGCGTCTAGTCTACGGCGATCGCGGCTCAAATTGCGGTATCACTGGGTTTGTATTTTGTGAATCATGACACAAATATTCCTCTAATGTTTCGATGGTTTTCATAAAATATTTAGTTCAAATTTTATAACACTAAGTAAAAACGCCAAATTAATTAGGGTCTAACAAAATAGCTTTCTAGATGAAACCAAGAAAATAACCTTATTTCACGTTTCAATTTTAAATTAAATACCTATTTTACTTTAGATGAGTAGTACCTTTTGCACAAAGCTATTTCTTAGGTATCGTTGAAATATTTTTTACAGACTAAATTTTAATTTCGCATCACTTAAACACAAAGATGAAAGCAGTACCTACTTTATAAAACAAGAACTGAAAACTCAATAAAATTTAATATTGACTTAAATTTATCCTCCCTTGTTATTAAAGAGATATGAAACACGATTTAATATTGAATCTTGAAAGTTTGTAAATTATTAAATAAGTTATAGTTTAAAGGAAACTGAGTGGCGCCCGTTGGGCTAGCTTTTACACTTATATTAAATTAGTTATCTTGAAGATTAAATTGTGAGTGCCATACTTGACCTCAGAATTTAGAATTTTTTAAAATAAACGATAAAAATAATACGTGTACACTTATCCTTCAGCAAATGTCCATGGAAATAAATTGAGAAATTTCCAAATGCAAATGGGACTATTTTTTTCCAACCGATTAGATCGCTTGTCGATAGACAATGTAAATTATTAAAAATATCGTATTGTTTTTTTTTTCTATGTATCTCAATTTGCTTTTATTTTAAGGCTATTAATAAAATTTATTCCGTACCTTAGTCAGCCAAAACGGAACCCTTAGTGTAGGATCACTTTGTTGTTCGTCTGTCAAGACCTTTTTTCTCGGGAACGAGTACTAGTAATAAGTTAAAATTTATAACAAATACTCAGTCTGTTACCCATTGGAGTAGTAAGCAAAAACAAACTTTTAGGTCAACGCAATCTAAAGATAAGATCGTTTTTGCTCCGTTTATGGGATATATTTCGACGCTCACAAGGAAATCAAAACCTATGGAATACTTCCCATTGACCTAGATTCTTGAAATTTGTCAAGTAGCAAGTAAGGTCTCATAGCACAAGAAAAAGAAAAAGTCTGAAAGCTGTAAATTTATTGTTACTTAAGTACCTCACAAAATATTTTTTTTTTTGCGATACGGAAAAATCTTCGAAACTCGATTCAAAAATCGAACTATTTACATATGTAAGTTTGTAGGGAACCCTGGGTACGGGAGTCCGACTGCACTTGACCGGTTCTTTTTTTTTTAATTTGCTTGACATACTGGATGAAATACTTTTTTGTACTGAACGATTGCATATAGTCGATAGAAAAAAAATCGACCCAAATGAGAGTTCGAAACGGAGACAAATTCATTCTTATTGGAAAATTGCCTAACCTTTACATTTCGCAAGTGTACATGCGCTTGAATGTTACCATCATAATTCTGCTATAGGCCGCATTTTGTGCTATGAACGATGCTATAAACCACGGGCTAATAACCTCCATAATTTATTTTAATATAATACAACCGTCAGGCTGTAATCCCCATAAGGGTAGACGCACCGTCGTTGTAAGCCTACAACTCATCGACGACAGTATTAGGTCCCATGTGAAGGGGGTGATTCCACCACAATTTATTGGCCACAACATTTTCCCGAGGCCGGAATGAAAACCTTTAGAGCCTTATAGTTTGTGTGTGCCTTGGAAATAGAATTCAAGCATTTTTTTCCGGTGGAAATCGAGGTTATAGTTTCACTTCTAAGGGCGGAATTCACCAATAAAACTAATCGCGTTTAGCCGCTGTCACTAGTGTTACTTGTAAAAATACAACAAAAGAAAAATACAGACAAGTGACACTAATGACAGCGGCTAAACGCGATTATGCGAGCCAAACGTTAAAACGCGATTAGTTTTATTGGTGAATACCGCCCTAAGTAATTAGGTAACCAGAACATCAATTTTCTTTCTTTTCAATTATGTACTGTAGACTTTTACGCGGTTTCTACATTTTTCATACATCTAATAGATTGCATCTAGTGTTACACATTTTAAGTTTACATTCCTAATTTAGAAATGGGAGGATGTAAGTTTTCGAATTTTACATTCATAGTGCGTCATTAAGTCAAGTCATTCAGTCTCCCCTCAAGCGCCGATTGTACATACGTCTGTACAACTTGAATGACCTTGAAAAACTCTTAATTGTCGTTTTGTACACACGTTTGTACGATTTTTTTTTAGCCGAAAATGTTGGTTTCTATATATTTGTTTTTCCTAGAAAAATCCAGAAAAAGTTTTTTATTATTATTATTTTTTTGGTGATTTACGTAAAAACGCGCAATGACGTAATAATAATACCCCCGGGGCGCCCGAGGGGTTAAGTCAAGACTGCATAAGTTACTTCTAGGCAAACGTGCTCCATCGTCGACCACATCATCATTTACCATCAGGTGAAATAGTGATTAAAAGCGAGCCTATCAATAACAAAAACAATCGTAGTATTCAGTAAGCAAAATGAAGTAGGTACTATCCGAACGTTTTACTAAGAAGCGGAAAATAAAATAACCTCTGCATCACGACTTTCTTAAAACAAATGAATGAGCATAATCGAAAACAATCACAAGTGACCCGAGATGATGAACAATTGCAAAAAAGCAACAACAACATAAGGATTACGTGCAAGAATTCAGCTTAGAACAATGGCCGGCCTTGGGCGAGGCGCAGTAATCACTGGTCTCGGACTACCGACTACAATGGCGTCGCTACAGATATCTATGTAGATGGCCGGTTTGTTTGTCCTTGTCAGTAAGACATAACATGGCCATAGTTGGATGACAACCTCTGGAGGCGATTAGTTTGTAAACGAAAGAGAATTGAGTAGGCTCCGAGGTGGTACAATCTGCCATGTCAGTCAACAAGGCAGTCTTTGGGCTTTGTGCACGGAAGATGGGCTAGCGTTGTTAGGCCGAGGTCACCGTCTCGCCCTCAGGCGCTTGATAGCCAGTTTGTGGAGCGAGTGCTCCGATCTTGTGGTGTAACGATATAAAGCCCAGTGATATTGTCTCTCGAAATAATATACAGGCGTACCTCAACTTAACTGAATCGAGGAATTTGTTTGAGGTGGACTAATGTAAGTCTTACACTGAAAATATCAGAGACTAGCTTTTGCCAGCGGCTTCGCCCGCGTAAAAGTAACCTTCACTATACACACTTTGTACCCCCATTTTATTTTCTTAGGGAGTGAATAAAATAAAAGAAGCTTCTGTGCAAAATTTCAGCAGTTTGCCTTTTATATATTATTATACAGACTAAAACAAAGGCAATTAGGTAACTTTCGCTAAAAAAAATAATTAAAAAAAAACAGAAATCCTCAATCTAAAACCTGTCAAAGTATAAAACTTTTATTTTATTTAACTCAATTGCCTTTTGTCCAAATTCTCGTTAATTTTTTAATTGTTGATAATAAACTTCGTTTTCACGGAAAACATCTGCAATACATACCACTTGTAAGTAAATAGAGGCAGATATAAAAAAAGTTCTTCAGAAACGAAGCCGCTCGTAAAAACTAGTATTATGTATAAACTTGTTAGTCTCAATTAGTATAAACAACTCGATGGTAATATCGTTAACTGCTGTTACGTTGGCATTTGTTTTTAAATAACGGATGGCTGCTTTTATTAAATTATCTTAGCAAAATATAATTGGGTACTTTTAAGGGTAATAGACATAAATAAAGAGAACTAAATGAATTAGAAACTTAAAATGATCAGCATTTTTCAAGTGCAACCAACACTAAGATGACCGTTTTTGAACTTATGTTGAAATAGACATCTTCAGAGTTATCAAAACAATATTTCAAGCTCTCAAATGTGAACGATTTATGAATGGAAGAGTAAGTTACTCACGTAGCTCTACTGTAGATTCATCGAAATTGATAAATGTGTTTCAGATACATTCGCAAACTTCTACTGGATCTGTCTATGTAAAGTTTCGCCTGTCTCGCCAAAGTACCGAGTAATTTACTACTATCACTGTTGTCTTCAAACGGGTTACCGTGTACCGAAGGTATTATCGTCTCAGTAAACGTTTACGAGCGCGTAAGTAGTTTGACAAACGTTATAACGTATTGTCGCCGTGTGTATATTGTTATGATCATGTTATCTTGTGTGCCGAGGCGGGAGCGAAGCAAATAACAGTAATTTTATCCAATGTCGTGAGAACCAACGTTGCCGTTGTGCAAGGAGCTAACCACTGAACTAGTTCACAGATTAATCTCCGGTTAATCTTAACAACTATCATTAAGATCTAGCGGTAAGACACGATCTTAGATAACGACGATGTTTTACATAAAAAAGATAATGGGTTTAGAAGTGCAAACATTGGTCATAGTAACAACATCTAGCTAGATCAGTCGTTACTAACCTTGTGGCCCGCAGACCACTGGTGGTCCACAAAAGCTTTTGGTCTGCGAAAGTTTTAAAATTAGCAACTTTCCAACTGAAAAGTAAATTTGATGGGAATTGATTTTACGTTTCTATAAGAAATGTTATATTTTATATCCCAGTGGAATTGTAACTTTTGAGTTTAATATAAATTATTCTAAAAGTTTTAATTTACCTAGCCTTAGTTTGAAATTATTATTTTTTTCTAATGGATTCCTGAACCCCTACCACAAGCTCTTAATTATACGATCTATTTGACGACCTAAACTGAACTGTTAAAGGGTTATATAGGGTGTATAGCTGCATCCCTCTTTCTTGCTACAAGTGAACATGGTGGACATCCAACCCATACGTACAAAGCGTTTTGGGACCACATTCATAATGCATACAGCTAAGGAGTGGAATTCCCTGCCGGAGTCTGTGTTTCCTGATAGCTACAACCTCTTTTTCGTCTTTAAGTCAAGAGTGAATAGGTTACTTCTAGGCAGGTGTGTTCCATCGTCGGCCACATCACCGCTTACCATCAGGTGAGATAGTGGTCAAACGCGAGCCTATTAATAATAATAAAAAAAAGTCATGCTAACAACAAAGAAACGAAAGTGTCCTCAAGTTAAAAATAGGTTGAGAACCTCAGAGCTAGAACTAGGTACCATTATGTATTAGTATTCTAGTTTCGAACCATGTTCAAACAAGTATGACAATTGAATAAATTGTAATGCAAATCACCGGTTGTAGCAACATATTGCCGAGTTAATCAGATCTTAGTATATCCTTTAAAGTTTTAACTTCCTGTCAAGTAGTTGTAAATTACGTGACGTAATGGACACCAACTCATTCAATATACTTATCTGTACACAAGACGCACATATTGAATAATAAACTCTTTTTTTTTTCTTCTTTTCAAAAAGAAAAGAAATCTGTTTCGAAGAAAAATGACGTATTATATCAGATGTGTGTGAATTTTATATATTGCACTTTAAACTACTAACACCCATCATCTTCCTATCCTTGTTTCGTTTATTTTGGGGTCCCTGCAACACGTTTTTTTCTTCTATTCTGTCCTGTCACCTGTCAAGCTATCAGTAACTCCCTTTTTTACAAGCTTTTATTTAGTTTCACCTATCCTGATATTCGTATGTCTGTAATCTAATCATGTAAATTAAATTTGATCCACTTCCCGGTTACCTATTGAGCTGAAATTTTGATTGGATGTGTAAATCATGGAGCTGATCTGAAGATGGAACCAGAAGGTGGCCATAGGAACTCATATAACCCTATCGTGTTTAAGCTTTTTGGAATAGTCTTGATGAGTATTAATTATATAGGTATATACCGCGCTATAAAAGCTTGCTATGAAAAAAATATTTTTATTGAAAACTTGTTTTGTAATTCATTAGCTGGATTACAGTTAAGGTTTAAGAACAACATTATTTCTCATAAAAAAATGCATACATAATTCACTTACTGAGAAATAATATCTAAAACTAAGATTAATATAATTAGAGCGCACAGATGTACCTACGTATATAAAATAACAAATATATATTTTTTCATATCACTCTTCACAAAATCCATCCATCTTTTCTTTCTGCCTCTCCAAACATCCACATGTATACTCATAACTCGTTAAGTAACATGCGTTTCATCTCTTCTCTTTACATGACCATACCAAGACAAACGATTCCCCTTCAACTTTTAAGTCACTGGCTTTAGTTAATAAAAAAAAACTTTGTATTGTATCTCAAAAATATCTCCGTTTGTTACGACTATCGGTTTTTACGACCAAATGTTAGTAAAGGGACTACTAATATTTGATCGCTCGCTCGATCGATCGATGTCGCTATAACCTATTTTGACTGTATTCAAAGCGTGCTTGTAGACGTAGTTAGTATTAAGTTGTAGACTAAGCAACGATGACTCAGGCAGGCCAATATTCGAAAACAATCATCGGTAGACACATGTCGTGTATATAATATATTATTATGCAAATTGAATAGTGCATGCATAAACACAATGGTGAAATATGAAGTCACGTTACATTTCATTTTTAACCGACTTCAAAAAGGAGGAGGTTATATGTTCGGTTGAATGTATGTTTTTTTTTTTATGTATGTTTACCGATTTCTCGGTCAATGGTGGACCGATTTTGAAAATTTTTTTTTGATTGAATAGTTATGCTTCCGAATTGGTCCCATAGAAATATTGTTATGATCTGATCATGAACTTCGAAGATATGGAACAGAACTCCTCATAGGATCACAGCAGAACCGTCGTAACAAGCAAAATTGCTTTGTTTATACGTGTAGTCGATGACTGACTGAAAGTAGAGGGGGAATATATCGAACTGATCTGATGATGAAGCCTGAAGTTAGGCACCGGAACTCTGTAATAAATTAATGTAATCTAACCGTGTTTGGGATTATTAGAATTGTCATGAGATGCACTCTGGCTATAAGGTATTTAAGTTTGGCTGAGGGGTACTTTTTAGTGGTGGTACCATAACTAAAAAGTGTAAAATAAAAAAACTTTTTACAAAAAAAAAAAATACAACCGACTTCAAAGTAAAAAAAAACACTGTAAAGTGCAAAATAACTTTAATTTCGGAAGTCGGTGTTAAATAACGAAGAGACAAAACTATTATAGAAACACCGACTTCCGAAATTAAAATTATTTTGCACTTTACAGTGTTTTTTTTTACTTTGAAGTCGGTTGTATTTTTTTTTGTAAAAAGTTTTTTTTTACAAGTTTTATTTAACTTGCACATATGTATGTTGTTTAGGGCAAAACTTGCAAATGTATGTTGAAACAGTTCGCCTAAAGATATTTTTTAAGGCGAGTCGTCATTTAATGATTTCTCAGGGTGGACCGGGAGAGCATGTCACACTTTTACTGACTAAAACCACTCCTATGTTCCTTCAGTTGTCCTTTTCGTTCTAGAACCATGCGTTTCCCTTTCCGAAACCCCTAACCGATTGAGCTTAAATTTGATATACCTGCGTAACACAAGCTCTGCTTAGCTTGAGACTAGACGGCGTTGTGTGATCGTTGTGGAATATATATATATATTGGATGATAATGCTTTAATATGGTATCATGGAGCTGGTCTGATGTTGGAGTTGGATTGTGGAGGTGGTAGGAATTACTGAACACAACAAGATTACCCTATCATGTTTGAGCCCTTTGGAATCGTCTTGATCAGTACTTTACTGTGCGATAAAAGTTTGTTATCAAAAATGTTTTTCCTTGAAAACATATTTTCTTTTAAGTAAAGGAGTGAAGAGAAAAGTTTATATCGATATCAGCACATTTGAAAACTTATATCGATAAAATAAAGCAAACACACTGAGTCTTTAACTGGACTGAGAATTTAAAAATTCGACACAGCTGCTGCTGCTTGCTGGTTATCTGTAGTAAGATCAAAAGAATGACACAACTGCCGTCCAAGAGTTTAATCTGAAACTCAATCAGCGAGCATACAAAACCGACACGGTCCAATCCACTCGGCGGTGAAATCGAGACCGCGGGCCATGGTTACAGTAAGTGAAACTGTACACTACGCAACTTCCGGCCACACTATGTTGCCAGATATCCGATGACTGTCGCATAGAGGGCCCGCTGCGGTCGCGCGTCCGTCCGACCCACTCTTATGTCATATTCCAATTAACGTCACATGATACACCCACTTTACATAGATCCCACATGCTTTCCTAACTATTCCCAACATTAATTTCAAGCGTAGCAAACACTGCGCGCGGTCAAATTCTAACCATAATTAGTCTAATATTTTAACAGTCGCCTATTTGCATTTTGCACCTGAATAACTAATTATAATATTGTTGTGAGTAGCCAAACGCTACAAAATAAATTACTTTGTTTAAACGCTGCACGAAGTGTTCATGCCTCGCTTAAAGCAAAACTTTTACGTGATAAAATAATATTTTTGTGAAACGAATTATAAAGGAAGAGGAATTTAATTCAGATAAAATAGCATCACATCAAAAGAAAATATTTGATAAAGTACAAGAAATAGCTAAAATAAAAACGAGAATATTTTTATTGTGAACGAAAGTAGATTTGACGAAAAGAGATTAATATCGTCGTAGACATATGAAACCGTAATAAAAAATACATAAGTAAGTGCCGGGGGCGGACGGACAGAAAGTCGCACGACGTCGTACTCCTCTGGGGGCAATAAAAATGATATAGGGCCTGCAGCCTTGTCGCAACAGGAAAATCAATAGATAGAAATGTCAAAACAAGGTCGAGAAACTCCCCATGCAATAGCAAGCAACCTATCAAAGTTATAAACAACTACGTACCACATCGCGGCCGAGCCTGCTAGCACATCCTACCCTACCCCGCTCCCCCAGGGATCGAATTTCAGAAATATTTTATAACCGACACTTATGTCATTTACGTGACATGCGACAGCGCCCTAGTAAATATTAATTTGATAAAAATATACTCACCTCTTCGGTAGACATACTGCTCTATATTATAAATGAAATTGTTTCATTACCTGAAACAGAAAAAAAAAACATGGTTAATTACCTACAATTTGTAATGTTGGTCGCATTTTTGACATAGAAATACAGACAGGCGTAAATCACTATAATCATAATGTCCACGTGAGTCAACAAGGTCTGTCTAAAATATGAGTTGTCATTAGAGTACCAAACGTAACATTGTTGAAGGTGATACACTAATTGCGCCAACTGGCTCCCAGTAAACATACCAATTTATTACAAAAGAAAACTGAATGCTTTGATCATCTTTATTTATTTGGCAAACGGCAATGTCAGCAGCCTTGCGGATTATTTGTTTTGGATGCGCATCGGTGGAAGATATGCGATTGATACAAAGTTAAAACAAATCTTATTTGATATGAACCAATTGCCATTACACCCGCGCACATAACCATGTTCACTAAAGCCCGTAAATTACGCGCACCTTACGCCAACGGTGACAGATTTATTTAAACTTGTGGGTCGGAGTGGGACGTTTAATTTTATTGCGAACCAATTGATTAAAGGATCTATTTAAGTACTCTTTGATGATAATGAGACGTGTAACAGAACAATATGTTAAAATCGGCACTGGCGTAGCGACGCGGACATGATAATCGAAATACAACAAGCAGTAATTTTTTTTTCAGATGCGAAATCATCCAATGGCGTCTCCCGTTCTAGTGTGGAACGACAGGGCGTGTCAAAATTTTACTGACTAAAACCCATCTGTTTCCTTTGTTATTATTACGATTTTTTCCTAAATAAAAATATAAGTTTTTTTTTAATAGATAATCCCATATCCCACAGTAATGCGACCCATACAATCGTAAACTAAAGATATTTATCTATACATTCTGAACTATTTTATTTATGAACACCGTGGGTTAAGTTTTCATACTGATAGTGCACTATTACCTTTTCGAAGAAAATGAATTTAGAATTCGCTAAACAGATAATCAGTGTTAAAACCTAACAGATGGTTAGTGAGTTCTTTAATAAGGTTAATAATGGTAAAACTAAATGCAACTCGGTTTGGTTGATAATCACTTAGTGAAAATACGTTGGCACTTCTGCCAGAAAATTAACTTAGTTATCCGATGTGGCAACGTTGCCAGCTACCTATCTAGACGGCTTGCCAATAGCGACTGACACGACATTTTGGTCTGTCTTTTTTGTTTAAAACTCCTTACAGTTGGTGGATACCCTACCAGAATAACTAAATGTAAGTCTTGAAAAAAAAAGACTTGATTGATTTATAATAGGAAACTGGCTTCGACACCTTGCACGCCATGAGCAGCGGTGGCCGAGTGCTAACGGCCCCGACTTACGAGTTGTAGGTTGCGGGTTCAAACCCAGCCAGGCGCATTACTTTGTGTAATTTATTTCATCACCACTGCTCTCAAAACGGTGAAGGAAAACATCGTGAGGAAACCGGCATGTCCTAGAACCAAAAATTCGAAGACATGTGACATCCACCAACCCGCACTGGGACCGCGTGGTGGATTACGGCCCATTCCCTCTCCTAGAGGGAGGCCTGAGTCCCAACAGTGGGAACATTATAAGGCCGACTATGCTATGCTATGCTCCGACACCTTGATCTTGTCAATGATTTAAAATTGATGGCATTTCTTTTTGAAGGTAGGAAATCATCAAATAAACTCTGCTCTTCTTGGTGAAGCGAGAGGAAGTGTCAGACTTTGACTGAATAAACCCATCCATTTTTCTTCAGGTTCCCTTTGCAATTTAGAACTACAGTGACTCTTTCGAACACTCCCGTAGCAGTTTACCCCATTTACCGTTTTTTTTTTTTTTTTTTTTTCTGGTGGGAAAATCATCTAATGACATCCCGCGCTCTTGGGCGGAGCGGGAGATAGTGTCAGACTTTTACTGACTAAAAACCCACTCCTGTTCCTTCTTTGCCATTTTTCCAGGGCCCCGGGGATCACTTTCGCATCACCCATGGCCCCAGTAGGCCTCGACCCTGCTGGGCCCCTACGGTTGCTGACATCTCCCTGAGGCGCGCGTGGAACACTACGCGCCGTCGACGACTTGGGCTCGGTCCGGACAGTTACCGGACGATCGGATAACGAGCCACCCATTGCACGCCTCTCTATTGACTCTTTCGAACACTCCCGTAGCAGTTTACCCCGTTTACCGTTGCAGTGGTGATATTTAAAAGCACCTACATATATCATTATTGCACCGGTACAGTATTTTTTTTTAGGTGGGAAATCATCCAATGACTTCTCAAGCTCTAGAGCGGAACGGCGAGCGTGTCAGACTTACTGACAAAAACCCTCTCTTATGTTCCTTCTTTGCCTTCGTTCCAGGGCCCCGGGGTTCTCTTTTGCACAACCCATGGCCCCAATTGGCTTCGATGCTGCTGGGCTCCTACGGTTTTGCTGACATCTCCTTGAGGCGCGCGTGGAATACTACGCGCCGTCGACGACTCGTCGGGCTCAGTCCGGACCGGACGGCAAGCTACCCAATGCTCGCCGTCCGCGCAGTGGTATAGTATGGTACACTGAATACAGTAGTGTTCTTTGTTTCTCTCGTATTGAACGAGAAGCCGATTAGATTGCCGATGTGATTTCGGCAGTGGCAACGCTAACATAATTAATAAAATTAATTCACAAGTACAGGTAATGGCGTCGTGTCACAGTGATGGATTTGATCGCAGAACGGTGCTAGATTATCGCACTGAATGCAAAGAACGTATATTGGCAATCGTAACTACACAGAATTACTCATTTGTAATTTAATGAAATTGCCAAGAGCGTGGCTGTCAAGCTGTAAGGTTGAAACTATTACAACGTGGAACATATGTGTTTGTACGAACTCATTTTCATCGTTGGAATGCATTTGCGATGCATACTGCTGTCAGATTACTTCCCGAAACACGTAGGATTTGCTAAATAAACTACAAATGATAAACAGCTAAAAGAGCTTGAGGTTTACATAAATACACATGTTGGCAATTTATAACGTCTTGTTTATTGTCATCGCGGATCATTTATTTTGAATATATTTTGATAAATTGACTTACCTGTTAATCTTTACGTTATTTCTTATTATTATTGATGGCTTTGTTATGCCTAGTGCTCATATTTCATGTTAAGATGACTTGTTAGCAACGTTACCGCCTAACAATATGTTTATTAAAAACTAGATAATAAAACATAAAATTATATTAATTATTGTCTAACGACAGATATAATGTTGGCAGAAAAAAAATTGTCGTTAACAAAAAAAATTAAATTGATTTAGTTCCAACAAACAATCCTATAAAAATTTCTTTTTCACAATTTTATCGTAGAATGTAGAATAAAATATCTTGTGGTTGCTATCCGCCCTAAATAACTACTTATTCTATGTATAAATATTTGATAGATAAATCAGTTCAGGGTTACAAAAATGTTTGTCTGTCGCAATTGTTAAATTGAACCCAAAAATGCTGCAGCAAACTGAATTCAGTTGTGCACAGATATATATACATTGTATGCAGTGCACTCAAACTGATTAGATTAATTTTTATCCGACCGTGCTGTACCCAGCAAAACAAAGTAATGAGATACGTTAGCGCGTACCAGACTTACTGTCTTTATCCATTTATTTTTATGTAAATTTAAATGTAAATTTTGGTGTAATGACGCGAAAATCTGTAAGTTCTCCTCATTAATATTTATGGGGACTGCATTTACTATTTTTTACTGCTTTGGCTTTATGGTTTTAGTTATGCCTTTTGTATTTACCAGGTTTTATTAGTAGTATTTTCTTGTTGTTTAAAGTTTACCTCATACTAGGAATTACTCATATATCGTGGGTGCGTCTACATACACAAGACAACCAAACCCGGAACAAGTCTCTATATTTTACGTACGGGAATCGATCTTGCAAGATGCAGCGCAGCAGCCAATCGCTTTACCACTGCACCAAATGTGTCATCAAAACTTGATAATGATATATAATATAATAATAATATATTTAAAATATAATAATATAATTATAAAAAAAAAAATATTAGGTATAATAATATTTTTATATAATATATATGTATATATATATATATATATATTTATATAAAATTTTATTATAATAATTTTTATATATATATATTTAAATATATCATAAGCCGTCCAATAAAAAGTTAGGTAAACTTTGAGACTGTTGATTAAAAATGTCGTTTCAGTAGTAGTAGTCAGTAGCAGAAATATGGTCTTACAAATCATCAACTATTGTTACAGTTATGTAAGTGTGAAGAGAGGGAAAAAAAAGAGGAAACAAGAGTGACTGTAAAATTTCAACGGGAGCTGTTTACGCGAGACCTTTTTTACGATGTTGTTAACTGTTGATTCTTTTCAAACATCTGCGTCGTGAACTGTAAACTACATTGTTCGCGGTTTGAAAGCTAAAATGACGCTCGAAACGTGCTTATTGCTTAATCGTTGGATATTAACATTTTCTATAAAGAAATTCGTGACAAATGAGGGTGAATTATGTCAAAATGATTTATGTATTTTTATTCATGTGGGTTCACTTCTCAGAGTCGTTGATAACATTTTATTCATGCGCCATTATTAAGTAGAGCTACCGATAATTACTACCTACTGTTTTTTTTCGTAAATAAAGCAGATTGCAAAGTAAAAACTTTCCGACTACCAATTCTATTTCATCCTAAATTCTTTGAGCCTAAAATGCCACTTCCATCAATCCAATATCTAAACAAACAGTAGCCGTGAGAAAACACAAACCGTTCGTCTGAAAGCGTCATTTTAAAACTCCTTAATCGTTCGGAAGACGTTCAGAAACCACCTCACCGTACTAAGTGTAGATTGACATATTGTTTAACTTTGAACGGAAGTCTACGACTTTATCTTAAGGGGTGTGTGAGAAACGCGTGGAAAAAACGTTTTTTGTGTATGTGAGGCATCCTTAGTGGTTGTTTTATTTGAGTAGTTTTGTTTATATTGTACTACGATCAGGTTAACGACTGAACTAAGTTTATTGTAACAGCTAGACTTTGCGTTAAACTGCCACGTTTAAGAATAAACTGTTTTACGGTATCAACTATTTTGAGAGTATTACAATGTCTCATTAGCGTAATTATTTCTTGCAGGTGATGGAGCTTTAAAATAGTACTACTTTATACATTTCATTATCATCATCAATATTTCATCCGAAAATCGTCCACCGCTAAATATAGGACTCCCCAAAGTGTCGCCCCACGAGCGTTACTGTGTTTTCCCACGACCTTCACCAAATCATCGATCCATTCTGGGGGAGTCTTCCAACGCTGCGTTTCTGTACGCGGTCACCACTCCAGAGCCTTTCAGCCCTTCGACCAAATGGTCAAAAAATTATCAAATAATCTTTGAGCAATGTGCCTAGCCTACTGCTACTTAAGATTAGCAATTCTTTAGGTTACGTCGGTAGCATAAGTTCTCCTGCAGAGATGTCTTCATTGAATTAATTAATAATTCGAGTATAGTCTACATTACAGTTAAGTAGTATTTAATTTAACTTGAAATATTTGCGTATTAAATAGGGAATACCTATATTGCATATTGTGGTCGATTTACCAATTCAGTACCAACTGGAATCCAATTACGTTGCCTCTTCTTTCGTAGGTAGAATCGATAGCCGATGAAATCCCCAATATCACCGAATAAACGGCTGTAAATTTTTCATTTGTCACCCGCAAAAGCCGAATTCATTTTCTGTGCGTCCAACTTCGTATTGACATGCTTCCAATGCAATGATATTTCAATACAAACAGAATTATTTTGTAATTCGTGTGCGAACGAGAGTAATCGACTGGAATCGATAAATCGAATAAATAATTAAAAAATTGTTCGGTCAAATAATTCGCAATATTATAGCCCGTGCCTCGGAAAACACGAATCTACAAAGCCTCGAGCACAGGCGCAGGGTAGCCAGCCTTTCGGTATTTTACAGGTTGCATTTTGAAGAGTGTGCGCGGGAATTGCATGACTTGATTCCGCCATCTCCTTTCTACCATCGGGCAATCCGACGTACGGCGGGTATCCACCCTTACGTTGTTGAAACTTCAACGGTCCGGACTAAGCGTTTCACTTCGTCGTTTATACCGCGTACATCGAAGGACTGGAACAATTTGCGTGCTGCGGTCTACCTGTCCAACTATAATTTAGGTGTCTTCAAGGCTAGAGTAAATAGGCTCTTAATAAACTAGTGCGCCTCACCATCAATGATTGCATCACTGCTTACCATCAGGTGGGATCATGAGTCAAGCACTGGTTTATATAAATTTAAAAAAAAAACGGTAAAACCGTTAAACCCGGTTATCATTCGTAGATCTTTGACAGGCGTTACAGGTAGTCAGACACCAGTAAATCTGATCATCATTCTATCCAAGGAGTATCGTGTTGCCCAGTAACTGAGTTGTGAAGATCTGATAGACAGTCGCTCCATGTAAAACACGGGTATTCAGCCGCATGCAGTTAGACTGGAAGCCGACCCCAAGCTAATTGGAAAAAGGCTAAGGAGTTGATGAGTAGCAAATAGCGTATTAATAATAGATACTCGTATGCGTTGTGTAGTTGCTATTCTCACTAATGTCTTTTTATTTTCTCCAACAACTAATTTTCTTTTCTCACTGCATTCAGTATTACAAGCACGGAAGCCTTAATCGCCTCTAGCATCGATACAATTTAAATCGGAATAAAACGAGCAAAGCGAATCGATCTCTATCCTATCGAGAGCAAATCGCACGGCTAAAGACGCTCTCTCGGACGGAATGCTTGCAGCGATTGGAAATACTTGTGTCTGAAGTTCAAAAAGAAAAAAGTTAATTGGTACTGTTTTTGTCATTGCAGTCCCGTTACCCCCTTCAACTAATCTCTCTATCCTCAATCGAGACGTCTTTAGATACTTTTACACGGCTTCAGCTGCGAAATTGCGAAAGTCTTGTTAAAAAAATTGGAACACTAGACTTTTCACTTGTTCTTTGTCGATTAAATTGATTATTTGGCTTCTCAGGAATTAATTTTGGAAACGGAACTTAGTTGTTGAATTAAGTAGGTTTCATTGATTTGTAACATCGAGTAATTTAAGACTTTCCGTGAGGGAAAGTGAAGAGAGGAATTACTGTTAGAGAGGTATTCAAATCGTTAAACGTTTGAGAGAATATAAATAGGTATGGAGGAAGACAAAAACAATAGTTACAAAAATAGATAAGATTATTTAAGCCCCAATTGATAAGCTATTTCAAAAAGAAAACGGAATCATAGAAATTTAATATTTCGTAGAGCTAAATAATAAATCATAAGCTCTAGGAATATCAAAGGGAATCTTCAAAGTGATCACTTAAAGTGATATCAAAGTGGCTTGTAAAAGCGAAGAATGTAGTAAATTAAACCATCCACAATATTGTGGGAGAAAAATTTAACACAATTCCTAATCCTTGCACACACACACACACACACTTTTTTTTGAGGTGAAAATCATCAAATGACTTCTCCTGCTTTAGGATGGAACAAGAGGATGTGTCCGACTTTTACTGACTAAAATCCACCTGTATTCTTTCAGTTGCCATCCTTCACATCCGCTGGCTGAACTCTAGACACATGTGATCTATATTATAATATTATAAAGCTGAAGAGTTTGTTTGTTTGGTTGAACGCGCTAATCTCAGGAACTACCAGTCCGATTTTAAAAAAGCTTTCAGTGTAGGATAGCCCATTTATCGAGGAAAGCTATACGCTATATAACATTACGCTATAACAAATAGGAGCGGAGTATCGACAAAAAATGTTGCAAAAACGGGAGAAAATTATTCCGTTTGAGATCTTCCGTTGCGTGCGCTGCGTAACCGGTTAAAGTTACACAAAAATTATGTACTACAAAATAGTTCCCCTTTAAAAGTTCTAAAAATCCGCAACAGCATATGTCTATCTTTTAAGATTGGCTCACTACACCTTTTTTATGGTATTCAAATTTGTCCTTAAATAATGCATTATTTGCGAAGGTGTTTTTATAAACATAATATTAATCCTTATCCAATTAAGTACATTATTAATTTTAAGTATTTAATTTTTTTTTATCCCTGGTATATGTCGTCAAGGGACAATTTTCTACTTCCACGCAAGCGAAGTCGCGTGCAGCATCTAGTGTTACCGGCTCAACTGTTTCTTGTTATAAAAACTTTTTCCAAAAAAAATACAACCGACTTCAAAGTAAAAAAAACACTGAAAAGTGCTAAATAACTTTAATTTCGGAAGTCGGTGTTTCTATAATAGTTTTGTCTCTTCGTTATTTAACACCGACTTTCGAAATTAAAGTTATTTAGCACTTTTCAGTGTTTTTTTTACTTTGAAGTCGGTTGTATTTTTTTTGGAAAAAGTTTTTATTTTGCACTTTTTAGTTATGGTACCACCACTAAAAAGTACCCCTCAGCTAAACTCAAATACCTTATAGCCAGAGTGCATCTCATGACAATTCTAATAATCCCAAACACGGTTAGATTACATTAATTTATTACAGAGTGTGCCTAACTTCAGGCTTCATCATCAGATCAGTTCGATATATTCCTCCTCTACTTTCAGTCAGTCATCGACTACACGTATAAACAAAGCAATTTTACTTTTTACGACGGTTCTGCTGTGATCCTATGAGGAGTTCTGTTCCATATCTTCGAAGTTCATGATCAGATCATAACAATATTTCTATGGGACCAACTCGGAAGCATAACCTTTCAATCAAAAAAAATTTTTTTTTAATCGGTCCACAATTGACCGAGAAATCGGTGAACATACATAAAAAAAAAAAATAAAAAACATACATTCAACCGAACATATAACCTCCTCCTTTTTGAAGTCGGTTAAAAACTAAAACATGTTTTTAATCAAATCTAGGAAATGATAATTTTGTAGTGTGAGTAAAGTAAGCAGAATTCTTACAACAGCGCCTGCGCAGGCCGCGAAGCGTAAATAAAGCGACTTGCGCCGTAACAGTTATACGCACATATTTAACGCGCACGCATCACGGAGTACCGTTCCTTTAATTTTGCTACTTTTCATACTAACTGTCTGGCGTACCAAGATACGTAGTTCAAGCGGCGAGATAAATATGACATGATTTGGGACTACACGATATCTCGCAATCAGTGGAACATACTATATGTACCTATATGTTACTGTAAAATCCCCAATTTTGGTAAGGCTAAGAACTCATGAAGCGGTCATCACCCGCGGCCTCCGCGGTCCTATGATTTACTAACTACTCGTAGTTATGGTAAAATCCGAAAAATTTTGTGATCTTCGTTTATTTCGAGCATTTACCACCATTCACATGAAAAATCTTAAGATTTACCAGGGTTCTAAATCTTTACATATATAATATGTATATGGGTATATGCTAGAACCAATTCCCCCGCCGTGTCTGTCTGTTCGTTTGCGATTAACTCAAAAACTACTAAACGGATTTTCATGCGGTTTTATTTTATCAATAGACAGAGTGATTTATGAGGAAGATTTGGGTGTATACATGCATATTTAGTCGAGAAAAGTCAAGAATTACAAAGATATGTAACACCCATGCGAAGCTGGGTAATATTATAAAGGCAAAAATTGGTATGTATGTTTGTTATTCCTTCATGCTCAAACAGCTGAGTGGATTTGGATGAAATTTGGCAGATCGTTAGACCTATAGGATAGGCTTTTTATTCTGGGAGCTTGTGCCCTTTAGATCATTTTCCGACTTCCGCGCGAACGAAGCCACTAGCAGAAAGCTAGATCTTCTATTTTTTACAGGCTTAGTTTAGATTCCCACCCAGGACAAATATTTGTGTGATGAGCACGATCATTTGTTCTGTGTCTGGGTGTAATTTATCTATAACTAGTTTTTGCCCGCGGCTTCGCTCCCGTCAACTGACTACTATATCCTACTCTACCCTACTCTACCCTACTAAAAAAAAAAAAAAAAAAAGTATCCTATGTCCGTCTCCTGGTTCTAAGCTACCTCCCCACCAACTTTCAGCCAAATCGGTTCAGCCGTTCTTGAGTTATAAATAGTGTAACTAACAAGACTTTCTTTTATATACTTATTTAAGATATGTAGGTATGTATTTAGAAATATATAAATAAGTTTATCAGTTGTCTAGTACTCATAACACAAGCTTTGCTTAGCTTGGGACTAGACAGCGTTGTGTGATCCTTTATTTATTTTATATACAAATTTATTATTTATTGTTATTAATATTATTACTATAAAAGTCTACTACTAGAGAAAATAAAGCTATTATTAAACGGGTTTCATATATTTATTTGCTTTATATAGAATAAAAGAAAGACCTTCAAAATAGCACTACTCCAGCTACCCGAAATTCATTCCCGCAAGTTATAAATATCTGTCGCGATATTAATTGCCCCGTCCTGTATAAATTCAATACATTTTTCATTGTTTACATCCGCCGCCGTTGGCCAACCGCACCATGATTACATTTCCACGTCAGCGTCAACTACGAACAAAGACATGGAGAGAAAGCCATCAGTCATTATCAGAAATTCAGGAGAAAGAACAATAAAACGACGAGTCATGGTCGTTAACCGAATTCACCTTACAATAAAGGAACTGAGAGGCTACCAACCACCCTGAATACTTGGTTAAGGTTTGACGGAATGTTGGCAAATCTGAAGAGTCACGGCTGCCTCTCACGACGCAAGTAATTAGGTATTTAAATAAATTAGCAACTAAGTAAATGTTGAATTTGTGTACCTAATGGGCTCAGAGGCCTTGGTCTGGATGCGGTGTAAAATTGGTTTTCAAGCCTTTTTTTAATGAGCACTAGGTTTTACGAAATTCTTGTTAACTTGTAGGTTTTGTTAAGAACTTTACGATTTTGATAGAGACATTATGATTTCTATTGGAATTCAGCCCATTAACGTCATTCTCCATTTCTTATCTCAATTTATTGGAATTTGTTTTTTTTTTTAATTATTGATAGACTCGCTCTTGACCACTATGTCACCTGATGGTAAGCGACGATGTGGTCGACGATAGACAAGCTTGCCTTAATAGTTGCAATGTTTATGTAGATACGATCTTGCATACATATTACATACAGTTACCATGATCTATAATAGCATAGCATATAGCATAGTCGGCCTTATAATGTTCCCACTGTTGGGACTCAGGCCTCCTCTCTAGGAGAGGGAATGGGCCGTAATCCACCACGCGGGCCCAGTGCGGGTTGGTGGATGTCACATGTCTTCGAATTTTTGGTTCTAGGACATGCCGGTTTCCTCACGATGTTTTCCTTCACCGTTTCGAGAGCAGTGGTGATGAAATAAATTACACAAAGTAATGCGCCTGGCTGGGTTTGATTCGTAAATCGGGGCCGTTACCAATCGGCCACCACTGCTCTATAATGCCATCTGGAATATAATTGGTAAAAAAAAAACGTTTCATTAACTTATATTTTTGAAATTGCCTCCTCTAGCCCTTTATTTAGATATCCCAAATGAAAAAATACGACATTACAAACCTAATACCGACCGCCAATTTGTTTTTTATTTTTTTCAAAATTCATATTGCCGACGTCTTTTCGGTAGTCAAACCTTATCCAATAATACCTTATTTGTTGAAATCCGTCCAGCCGTTTAGGCTACAGGGTGTGTATGTCGCAGTAATCTATATATATATATAAAAGGAGAAACTGACTGACTGACATATCAACCCACAGCCGAAACTACTGGAACTAGGAGCGTGAAATTTTGCAATAGGTTTCCTTTTACGACGTAGGCGAGCATGATTAGGATTTTCTAAAATTCACCCCCTAAGGGGAGGAAACGGGGGTCCAAAATTGGTATGGAGAAATGTATTTTCACGCGGGCGAAGCCGCTGGTAGCGGCTAGTAGACATATAAAATATGATACATACCTGTAGATAAACCATACATACCTACATACTCTCAAAAAACATAACCCTCCTTTAAGAGCAGTCGGTTAAAAATAATAAAAGTACTACCAATCCATTAACTTAATAGATTAACTCCATCACATAATATCAGCAGATTATCGTACATTTCTGCAAAGAGGTTTAGTTATAAAAGAAATGGTATCAGAATTCTAATCCTCTTTCGCTATTGGAAATACGGGTAGGTAAGGTGAGCTCGAGTGCAGCATAACTCTGATTTGGAAAACGACTCTAAAAGCCAAGATCTTAAAGACGGCGTATGAATAGTCTGCTCTGTACAGGCAAGCATTCTATTGAAAATTTTCAAAACGAATTTTCTCGAAGCATGTCAATTCTAACATAGATAACAGCCCCCCTAGCCAAGTTACAACCGTTTCGTTTCGATTCTCTTTTCGTCGATCACCTCGAGTAGGCCACGCCTCCGATTCCTTTATTCTGACGTCATCTCAACGCTCAGTCACGTGGTCAGAACAAAGGAATAGGAGGCGTGGCCGACTCGAGGCAATCAACGAAAAGACAATCGAAACGAAACGGCTGTAACTTGGCTAGGGGGGCAGGTAAACCGTTCTGCAGTAATTATAAATAATTTACCACCAATATTAATTATGATCTAAACGTTTATTGATATAGTATTTCAATCATCAATACCTACACAAATTATAAATTCACAACGACCGTTTAAATAAACAACTTCCTTTTACAAGATTGAGTTAGTTTTATCAAGATTTATTTCAAAGCGGTGCAGTTGAAAAGACGTAGGTAAATGATATTCAGATCTGAATAAGCTGAACAGTGCGTCGCAAGTCTTGACTTGGCTAAACTGGCGTACCTGCACGTACGTCCAACCACATAAGGGTATAATTATTAAATTTTGTTGTACGCAAGTGTATGTTTTAGTGCGTTTGAATAAGGGTGGGAATGGCATGTGTGGTGGTTGAGGATTTGAGATCTTCTCTATGCGTTTCATGCGTCAGCCAAGACCATTAGAGCAAAATGACTGTACGAAGTGTAGAGTGTAGAAGCAACGTTGCTGACACGGTCCAAGAGTCCGCATCAACCGCTGCGGTGTATAAAATTTTAGTAACTAGATCGTGTATCCGTGTAGCAGCTTCATACATAATACTACCGTTTTACGCCTGTCCCTAATCTGCTAGATATTAGTAAGTTAATAATGTTAAGACCCAAGGCATTACCTTCTGAATTTACATATTTCGGGACGTAGGTACGAGTATAGAGGCTGTGTGAAGTTGTAACATAGGAAATTATTTTAGCATTAGTCTGATGCAAACTTTGACGATTTCGATTGAACGGCATGCTTGGTGCAGTAGTTGAGCGAATGTCTGCTGCGTTGCGTGTCGTGAATTCGATTCCCACACAGAACAAATATTTGAATGGCCTACAGGAGTTTATTCCGGGTCTTGATGTATTGTGTAAGTGTGTTTACATGTTTGTGGACGCACAGAAAAAAAAAATATAATAGAAAATTATTGTTATCATGGTTTTTTTTTGTCGTTTAAAATAATTCTTTGGTTTTTTTTTTTAACCAAGGCTTGATTTTGTATTTTAATGTGTTTTTGGATGGGTTGGATGGTTATGCGATGAAACTATATCCGAGAAGTAATTCCTAGAACAAGGCGACGCGGCGACGTTACATTTAAAAAATAAAACAGGAGTTGTACAGGCCAAGCATTTCAACGTCACGTCACGCGTACCACAATATTTACCATGACTTGTTCAACCAGTCACAATAAGGTACATGACATTACTATCATTGTATCTCAGTGTTACGGCCAAGTACCAAGGTAGAGTAATAACTGCCTCTAATCGTCATGCTCCGGGGCACTCGACTGTGGAACAAGTTTCAACATCATTCCATCGTGCCATCTCAAAAAAAACGAAGACCACATCAAACATTAGAGCACTTTCTAAACTGTTTATTGTTGTTTGAATCTTTTGTACTGACGTTGCAACAGTTCAACGTCCATTTATTGTATCGGCTTCTGAGTGCTTCAACCAATCTACCGCTAGATTTAGCCTATTAACGCTATTGGATGTGCCTTGTTAGCAATTATACCACAATACTTCATCGATATAAAAGACCTCTCTAAATTTAAAAAATAACGGCCAAGTGCGAGTCGGACTCGTGCACGAAGGGTTCCGTACCGTCTGTGACAAAAAAAAAACCACTTTTTTACTATTTGTTGCTACAACGGCAACTGAAATACATCATCTGTGACAATTTCAACTGTCTAACTATCACGGTTCATTTGATACAGCCTGGTGAAAGACGGACAGATAGACAGACAGACGGACAGCGGAGTCTTAGTAATAGCGTCCCGTTTTACCCTTTGGGTACCTACGGAACCCTAAAAAAACTGCAATTCTTCCAATTTCATGCAATTCATCTCTTACCTTACAGCATGGTCTGCTAAAAACGGTCGCGGTAAATCAAATACCCTTTTAAAGAGTTTATTTTTCAGCCGTAATGCATCAAATGGAGCTGAGAAAAAGAAAAAAGATGCGCGTAATCACTTCAACGACATAGCCTCGGCTAGAACGAACAATAGCCGAGAAAGTTACGATGACCATTACTATTGTATTGCTTTTGATTTACCACTCGAACTAATAGTTCTGAACCTTAAACTGCCCACAATTCATCGCTTAAATACCTTTTATAGAACAAATTTTTGTCTTCAAGTTATCTGAACACTAGCTTCTGCCTGTGGCTTCGCCCGCAAAACTCACCCTGTGTGTGTCACTCTGTGGTTGTCTGGTAGATATCGCTGTCAGCGATAAGACCGCCATTGTACATTTGTACCCAAAGATTTAAATTTATTTATAAGTTGTGTTACTTTTTTGGAGTACAATAAAGTTTATTCTATTCTATGATATAAAAATCTATATATATAAAAGCGAAATACCACTCACTGATTAATCACTCAGGAACTATAACACCTACAAACTTAAAATTTGGCAGGTAGGTTCCTTATAAGTGCAGTGCTCTCGTTAGGCAGCTGGATCAAGAGCTTGATTCAGAAAGCGGTATTCCTGCCAGGACGCGGTTCGTATAGTTAGGAGATTCCTTTCTCTGGAGCCCTGACTCCCTGTAACCGATACCGGTGGGTAGGTGTTTTTTTTTTTTTTTAAATCAGTTTTATATAAGAAATATTTAAAAATGTATGTAAAGAAACTGAATAAACGAAAAAATAATAATTAAAGAAACAATTTAATTACTTACATCATTCAATAAGGAAGAATAGTTGAAGATGCAAATAAAATTTCGCATAAAACTATCCAAGTTACCTAGATATTTTAATAAAGACTGAAAACAATCAAAATTAAGTACGGCACAAAATTTAAAGATCGCTGCATAATTACTGATTTAACGACCGCCATGAATAGAGTCGCAAATAAAATTCCGAACTAACTCGAAAAGGATAGGCCAAGAGCCAGCAGTAAACTGTCTTTTAGAGTGTTATGGTTTCATACGAATAAAATACGAATACTTATGGCATCCTGAAAGTTTCTGGATTCTGATAAATAAGACTACGATACTTTTATTGTTTTTCAAAGTATATTCCCTCGCAATTAGTGCATTTTTGCATTCGCTGAAACAACTGTACAAAGCAGTCCACGAGACCAGTCTTCTTTAGGGACCTCTTCAATAGCTTTATAGAACGCATTCACAGCAACCGATTCAGGGCTCGTAAAACGTGTGCCTCCAAGTTTGTCTTTATTTTTAGAAACAAATAGAAGTCGTAGGGTGCAAGGCCGGTGGTGGAAGGCAGATGCGTCACCAGTTCCACATCTGAAACCTCCAAATAGCCTTTACTTTAGCGGAATGTGAGGATGCGTTATGGTGGTGGAGGAGTACTTGCTTCCAGGACGCTTTTCGCGAACTTTTTCTAAGACTCTGGCTAAGCAAGTGTTGACGTACCAATCTGTAGTCACTGTCCTTTGATCTTCAAGCGATACTTTAGTGTAATGTCATGATTTACCGAAAAAAGAAGCAACCATTTCTTACCAACACTTTGTCTTTTCATAAATTTCGTCGGCAAATCTTCATAAGGAAAGGTCTACTCTGCGGACTGGCTTTTTCTTTCGGGTTCATAACAGTACACTCAGGTTTCGTCACCTGTCACTATATTATAGACAGCCAATGACTGTCCTCCATTAAACTTTTTTATCATTTTAAGGCACCTATGCGATCCCACCTGATTGTAAGCAGACATGGAATTGTTGATGGTAAATCGCAGTAGTTTATAAAGAGCATATTTACTCTAGCCTTGAAGACACCTAAATTATAATCGGACGGGAAGACTGCTGCAAGCAAATTGTTCCAATAAATGGTTTTAGTCAATAAAAGCACTGGCTCTCGTTTCATACTGTTTAAAAAAAAACTATCGCTCGAAAGGTTGACATATCGTATAGTGTAGCGAGTTACCATAGTAAAGTCAGGTCGTTGTACGGCAGAGTTGTAGTTCAGGCGATAGTGGATAAGGAACAGTCAACATGCCCCGGACAAACAAAGGACGCACTTGTTTTGCTTTATTTCGCAATGTGGTGCTTTTATGGCTGCTTTTCCGGTTGACATTTTTAAAGGTATTTCTTGAACAATGTAATTTGTAACGGTCAGAGCGTCTTAAAAGTGGATGGGTTCTATACAGTACAGATGAAGTTGTGGCGGTGAATGAACGGGACTTAGATGCTTGTCATGTTAAATTAATATATACTACGTTGGGAAGAAGTTCCTAGGTAGAACCTTTATGTGTAGGCATAAATATCAAATCACAGTAATATTATAAAGGTTTGTGTGTAGGTTAGTACAGTCAAATGGGGTGACAAGAAACTCAGGGGTGAATAAAAACAAAACTTCAAAGGGTATTTTCACGACATTTGATAATTTTTTGCAGCATTTAACTATATCAAATTATTAATGAATTATTATTCTACAAATTCGATACTTTGTTAGAAGCCGATAAAATGGTATCAAAGTGAAAAACCAAATCAAAGTTTTGTTTCTGTTCACCCCTGCGTTTCTATTCACCCCGTTTTACGGTACTTACTTCTTGCTTAAATGGGTGAACGGATGTGGATGAAATTTGGCACACGGTCAGACCATGTCCTGGAATAGCATATAGGATACTTTTCATTCCAGGATTATAATCCCTTGGGTCCATTTTCTACTTTAACGCGGACGAAGCCGCTGGTAGCATCTAAGTTTATCATAAGTTTGGGCATTCAGTAGAACTGGCTACATCAAAACTCTTTTGTACTTTTAAAATAAATTATTCGAGTATGTCGAGGTTAGCATAGCCAAAAAGAGTACAGACCTCTTTACCTTAAATGTTCTGCACTTAGATTAAAGACACAGTTATACAAATATATGTTGGCACTGAACGGTCTACAAAGACCAAAGCCCCATACCGCAGCAAGACAAAAAGAAATCACGCCTAATTATTTATTTGTCGCTGGCGAATAGTTAGTTATTCAAAAAGCCTCCCCCCCCCCCCTCCCCCTCACCTCTGTTACTCAACACAACACGGCTCATTAGAACCGGGCCGTGGGAAGCACCGGTCGACTAGTGCGGCGACTAGGCGAAGTACAACATCGATAAAAACATCATACCTAAAATTAAGGGACAACATAAAAAAATATGCTTAGCAACGGACTCAAAATAAATATTGAATTGTATTTTGTACAATATTATGAACAATATCTTGGTTTGTATGAGAAAAAAATTAACAAAGTCGAGAAGATGATTGTCACAACTGATTAGATTATGTCGCTGTAGAATACTGGGAGCAAAAGAGCAAATTAAGTTAAAAAGTACCTAGAAAAAGCCAATATTAATTACGCGAGGCAAAAGAATCCATTTATCTATTTAAAGAGGAGAGCTTTTTTTATTTCACTACTGAGGAAAGTTAGAGGATTTAACGTCTAAAACTTAAAACTGAGGACCTTTAATTTTATTTTAGAGACAAAAGATACTTTTAGGATTTATTTAACAAGAATGATGGACGCTTTTAATTACGTTTTATATTGGAATAATATTTCACTAAACGGACAAACAAAAATTTAATTAAATTAGCTTCAAGGTAGAATTTTCTCTGTCTTTCGCATTTCCCATTTTATTTTGAATTAGAAATTAATTCTGTAATAAAGAACTGCCTGGAATGTTTTGACTAGCGATGATTGACGACCGATGGAAATATAAATTTTATGATCATGAAATCATGACACTGTAATAAACACAGTATCGGAGATTTAAATTGAGGACGCAGAATTTGCACAATTTTATTATGAACTGTCAAATAAAATCTACATTCGCATAAAGTTTTCGATGAAGGAAATACTTTAAAAATATGTCATGACACTGTTTGTATTATTGATGCTGAATAAGGAATCCAGCGCTGACAACTTTACCGTGATGCCGAATAAGGGATCTAGATGTTGATAACAAATTCATCGACATTGTTTACGGGAAAACCTCGACAAACAGCAACCACTAGTTAGTTTGCAGCGCAGCGTTTACAAACAACGGTGGCTGTGAACGACTGACTACATACGAACACTATGTGAATATAACTTTCAGTTTCAACATACGTGAGAATAGCGAACTTATGTTCAGTATGCACAAGGGCTTTGGCCGCAAACACTTGGATGTTGGCCCCAACGGCCAGGGCCAACAGAGCCAATGTATAATTTGTCAAACAGCTCACAGTATTATATTTACTTAGCCAATTTAACTGTCTTGTTTCTCGTAATGTTGAGATATGGTAACAAACAGCGATGTTTTGGATACTGTTAGCCTATGTAAAGATACACACGCAGAGGTACAGAATGTGTGAGTTGCGGGAACGTTTGAAAGAGTTAGTGGCCATAGAACGCAAAAGGTATAATATGATGGAATATAGGAGGTTTTAGTTAGTAAAAGTTGGACACGCCCTCTCATTTCACCCTAGAGCGGGAGAAGATATAATCTTATTTTTTTATTATTGATAGGCTCGCGTTTAACCACTACCTCACCTGATGGTAAGCGATGATGTGGCCGACGATGGAGCACGCTTGCCTAGAAGTAACCTATTCACTCTTGACTTAAAGACCCCTAGGTTGTAGCTATTAGGAAACACAGACTCTGGCAGGGAATTCCACTCCTTAGCTGTACGCATGATTAATGTGTTCCCAAAACGCAATTTGATGAATTCCAAGCTCAAAAGAATTATAGGTAGGTTTCATTCAGTAAAAATCTTCACACTTCCTTTCCACCGAGGGTGGGGGAAAAGTTATTTTGATTATTTCCAAACCCAAAAAAATAAATACAGAACGTGTAACGAATAAAACTGTGATTGAAATCAAAAATTTCTTGAATATGATTAAAGTCACCGAGGGACTGGAACAACTTGCCTGCTGCGGTCTTTCCGTCCGATTATAATTTAGGTGTCTTCAAGGCTCTTAATAAACTAGTGCGCCTCACCATCAACGATTGCATCACTACTTACCATCAAGTGGGATCGCAGTCAAGCGTTTATAAAAATAAAAAAAAAGTGCGCCCAAAAACGAAATTAATTTAAGCTATCTAGTGTAACCAATTCCAAAAAAAGAAACAGTACCGTAGCACCACAAAAGATCACACATATATTAAAAAATGGAACAGAAACTGAACTCACACACCGCACTAACTGCCGTACATATGCTTGCAGTGATTTCAAAGAATCTTTAAAAATTCCCACTAGCAGACTAGTTCTCTGAAACACTGCAGATAGAGCGTGTTTAGTCTTGACGCTCTCATGTGCTTACTACAATAAGCTCTCAAATAGTTTAATACCACCAAACTCGGCTTTAGAGTTCCTAAAACTTTGCAAACAAGCCCAAACTAGCTGTAGACATTATTATGACAATAATTCCCACTTAGTGTCCTTCTATTGTCTGCAGAAACATTTGAAAGAGTTACTGTAGCCCTAGAACGCAAAGGGTAAATGAAGGAATATAGGTGGATTTAAGTCAGTAAAAGTCTGACGCTCCATCCAAAGTAGGAAGCAAAAAGGTTTTCTTCTATTTTTAAATATAAGATACTTTTTGATTAAAATATTAATAAAATTTATAGAAAATAGACTTTTTTTTTTACTTCCTTGTAAGTTAATGATTTTGTAGATATTAGATATTTATACAACAGTGTAGTATAAATATCGATTCGATGGTGAAGTAACTACACCATCGATTCGACGATTTCATTCCCCAAAAAAAAAAAATCCTACAAATTTGCGACCAGTCACATAATTTAACCATCCTAATTAAAGGTAAAACACGAAAATACTTTTTAATACAAGGAAAAAGAAGACAAATTCAGTAGCCATTAAAAAGTTGCCAACCTTATCTAAAAATCTGTCTTTCTTAAAACAAGTTGGGACGGGCTCTAGTTATATTAGCCTGAGAAGTGTCATTACAAGGAAAATTTCATCTTGTTTAACTTAAATCGTAACCTTTTATAGCCGTCGGTCTCGTGAAGTGACTCTGTTCCGAACGAGACAATATTTTTCTTCATAAAAATATCTTGGATATCTCTCTTTTCGTGAGTGTCAAAATATTGTTGTCTCTTAAATAATTTCTTTCCATTAAGAGCTGTAAGCCCAGATTCCCTTCCAATGGAAATAAAAATGAAAATTCAGGAGGGTAAACGAAGTATTGTTTTTATGGTATAAAAGGGATCTTGTAAATTAAAATGGAGATACGGGAACAGTGTTTTAACAACCCATTCATATTTAAAGAACGTTTTAGCTATGCATTAAAAAACACCGATTCGATATTTGACAAAACATCAAACGTTAGAAAAAATAAAACTGCCAACCTGGCGAAACTACAGAACCAGATTATAAATTGGACGTTCTGAATTTGAAAATGAAAGAAAGAGCTTACAGAACGAAGTTGGCACCGCTGTGACGGGCAATCGGTAAAACTATCAGCAGGTTTTACAAGAAATAAGCTCCACCAGATCCTTGTTATTCACTAAAAGTAGGTTAAAGTTCTAAATTAAAACTACGTACCCAAGTGTGTTAAGACTCGTGGATATTCTAAGACGGAGTGAAGGGATAAATTGTTTATACATGTAGATATAAATTATCGTGTCAGTTGGTACGCACCAAATAATCCCTTGGTATACGCCAATCACAACGAAATGTTTACGTGTTTTCATAGAAAATAAAATATATGCATCTCGCATACAAAACTGTCATAAATTATCCTAAATTTCACTCGAAATTGTTTTAAAAGGTGTAATAAATATTAATAAAATATTTTTTCTCGCACCTGAACATAGTTGGACGTTGTCCAGATTCTGATCGTTAAATTTCGACTGCGTGTTGCGTTTTGCTGACCAATACCGCTTATGATATTTCTATTACATAAAGTATTAACAAAACGGGTAATGTATGCTGTAGAACAATATATTTTATTGCGGTTAACAGTTATATTTCGCATTATTATAACGTTTGCGGAACGTTATGATTTTATGTTTTGTCATAAAATAAGTAGAAGTCGTAAAGTCGTGATACGAGTGGATCTGAGAGTATTTAGCAAAAGAAATCTACGGATTCTATATATTTTTTTAATTTAATTTTTATGGGGTAAAATTTCATGTTATAACTACCAAAGGAAATTTTCACAATACTCAACTACAAATTGATAAAATATCTACTTTTTAAAATATCAAACAAAAAAAATTGCAGAATGTGGGTAGAATGTCATTAAACAAGGATTTCTGGCAATAAACCACAAAATTTTGCAAATTGTCCCTATTTTAGAAAATTTATGATATTCTCTTCTTTTTGATATCTTTAGTTACTGGTTTCAGCAATTGATTCTAAATTCAAGAACTTTCTTTAAAAAAAGCACATTAGGTTTGATTAATGATAAAAATGCGAGGCGCGAGTATTTAAGGAGAAGATGAAAAGAAAACTAAATCATAAGATGTTTTTTATAATGCAATGACTAATGTCATCATTAATGATTTCTTTAAGAAACGAAGCCGTAGAGAGGGGAAAAGTCACTAAAATATAAGTATTTATAAAAATCCTGAGACTGAAGGAAACTGTACTTAGAACTTAGAAAAGTTACCATTGCAGTACCTTTCCATTCCGCAAGTGATCACAAGCCCTAGAGTAGTAACTTGTTGAAAATGCATCTTCTACAACTGAGTGCCAACCAAAGAGCAGTTTAATACAAAACTGAAGCAAAAAAAGTACCAGTTCACTTAACGGGCCATTCAAAACCGGGTCTATTTGCCCATTATAAACGCATCGTACATCGCAGCGTCGGCGTCGTAGCGTGTATGCGGAACTTCTACGCACCGGTTTCGTGCCATTCTCAATCGTATATCATTCGACATAATTGCATTTACACACTAGTGTATAATAGCAGTATAATCTCACGGCCCAGCGTGTCGCCCGCTGTTTAGCACGGGTACGTTTTAGAACAATAGTTCGTAAAATTTATTTATAACCTGTTTATTATTCATCAAAATAACAATAACTGGCGTTTTATTCCGTTTTGTTTTAATGGGATTCGGGACATTCACCTACTTTATGCTGATTGTGGTTTCAGTGATAGTAAAAGCTAAAACTTAAATAACCGTTACCAAGAACAGATTTTTTTTTACGATACCCGTGTCAAAAGGCCACTATCTGAAACAATACCTACCTTAATTTAGAGAGCCAATAGAAACAATGGCACGCCACATTACGTCAGCTGTTAATTTAAAAAAAGAACTTCCCCAAGTCCGAAGTAACGGAAGGGTCTATTCCAAATAAAAATGTCGAAACGAATCTGTCAATTCGAAAATCGTAAGTTAAAAAACGGCCGATAAAAACATGTGGTCGGGTGTGCCCGGGCACGCGGCAGATGTCCGACATCAAGACGTTATGGAGGGTAATCCAGCTCACATGTTGTACGAAAAACGATCGGGCGTGCACGCCGCATATCGATTCAACACTACACCCAGACCCCGATCCTCCGACATACTTGGACGCGGCTGTCACCCGCGCCTCTATAATACTAGAAATAGATCACATCTAAGCAATAAAGGCCACTGACGAAAGATTCAGCCATGTATATTCAGATATCAAATAGATTTATTCAATATCCAACAAATGTATGCCGCGCGATTTTAGTTTTATTGCGATTATGACATCCATTCGCATTTCACACTTCATAAATGTGTGCGTTCTGTTTATTTATTTGCTGAAATGTCGCGAGAAATTTTCGCTAAACGACACGTAATAATAGATGCACCATTTTGGTTATATTTAGATAGATCCTACGCGCAAAGTACGTTAGTTACCTGGACTGAATGTTAAACCTAAATACGTGCAGTTTACACAAGCTTCTTAGAAACTCGACTGATTGACGCAATTCCGGTCATGGATCTCGAGTTGCCCGAACCGAATTCAACTGCTCTTCGAGCTAATTTCCGAACGTCACTTTGTTCTTTATTCAATTTCCGATTTCGGCAACTCCACGTTCCAATTTTAAATTTATTTGTTTCTTTTTTAATTAATCGCGATAAAAAAAACCATGGTGTACAATTCAAGCAATCTCAATTTAATTAATGATGTTTGATAAGAGAAATATAAATAAATTAGCAAACATAAAGGGAAAATAAATATTAAGCTTCCTAAATTAAATTCCTCACCAGGATTAACGGGAATTACGCAATTAAGGGAAATAAATTTGTATCAGGGATTCCAAGAAACGAGTCGAGTGGCGAGTTACACCGGGATCGGCTTCACGCTCCTATTGGGAATTGAAACAAAGGGGATGCAAATACAACAGGTTGATGATAGAACATAACACGCATCAAGATCCAGATCCGTGCGGTCATAAATACCACAATTAAAAACACCGTCGTAATCAATACGTCGTGGACAAATCTTAGAATTGATCACTTCATGATATGACTGAACATTTCATGAAAAGGTTGCATTTTTTGATATAGCCAACTAAGATTGGCTAAATCATTTGTTAAAGTTTGACGAATGCTTTGTACTGCTGATTAGCTACAGACCTAGCCGCGACATATACATATACTGTTTTGTAGGACAAGTCAAGCGGATTTTGAGGTAAGCGACTATTTTAGTACAATAATACTTAATAGCAGGTGTAAGATATAACAAAACGAGATGTAGAGGGATAAAATGAAAAAGACAATGATTGATACACAGGGTCGTAGAAGGAGAAAACCATTTTCCTCGGAAGCTGCGCACCCCCCATTCCCCTCAGCCATCATAACAGCCGTCTCGGCCGAATATTAAATTTGCTTCATCAGTAAAAAGCGAGTACATTTCGCAATATTGTGAATTTTGTTCGGATAAATTCGACTAAAAATGTTTCACTGTGGGCGATAAATGTAATTATTGAAATAACAATAAATTTCGAAGCGTATCGCTTGCGGACACTGTGTTGTTGTTTCTTGTATAACAGTTAATAATTTTAGAATATTCATAATTTAATTTTGTTTTTTTTTTATCATTGATAGGCTCGCGTTTGACCACTATCTCACCTGATGGTAAGCGATGATGTGGCCGACGATGGAGCACGCTTGCCTAGAAGTAACCTATTCACTCTTGACTTAAAGACCCCTAGGTTGTAGCTATCAGGAAACACAGACTCCGGCAGGGAATTCCACTCCTTAGCTGTACGCATTATGAATGTGTTCCCAAAACGCTTTGTACGTGGGATGTCCACCATGTACCGATGTCGCAACGCCGATTCTGAATATTTATATGTTTGTCACATACCTATTTAAATACTTTTAATGTGTAACTTACATTTTCCGAGGACTGCTTCCCTGTAGTTGATTTTACCACTAAAATAATCTTGGAATCTTACCTGAAAAGAGGAAAGTTTTTATTAAAAATCAAATCGTACATTTTCTTAGCAGAATAATATGACATTAATTTAATTAAACGCTGACTCTCTCCTCTTAGTTTACAATAAAATGAACTATCTATATATATAAGGAGAATCTGACTGACTGACATATCAACCACCAGACCTAGGAGCGTGAAATTTTGCACATGGCTTCCTTTTATGAGGTTTTTCCCAAAATTCACCCTCTAACTAAGCAAATGAACGGGCGAAGCCGCTGGCAGAAGCTAGTAAGAGAATAGGTAAATAACTCGATTCTTCATAACAAGTATCATAACACCTCTTTCATTTAAGAGGCGCAGTTACACAGCCGTTATGAGACTAATGTGTGACAGGTGGTCTTGTTACTCCAATAATAAATTTCAGACAGGTCTGGAAAGTATTACAAAACTAACTACCTAACTACCAGAAATAATAAACATTAAAACATGCATGTCTGTGTGTGTATGTTTGTTATTCCTTTGTGATGAAACGGCTGGAAAAATAGGATAAAATTTATCAAACAGGTAGATCGTGTCCACCAAGAATAGCACATAGGACACTTTTTTTCCGGGAGTATGTTCCCTTAGGATAATTGGCTACTGTCACGCGGGCTATGCTGCTGGCAGCAACTAAGTATTATTATAAAAGCGAAACTTTGTATATCTGTGTGTATGTATGTAACTCTTTTGTGTTCGAACGCAAGGACAGATTTGGATAATATTTAGCACACGGGTAGATCATGTCCTGGAATAGCACATAGGATACTTTTCATCCTGGGGGTATATTCCCATGGGATAAATTTCAAATTTAATACGAGCGAACCCGCTTGCTAGTCTGTTACATGATGCATAAATAAAATTAACACGATGATGGAAAGGACAGAGAAAAATTGATGGAAGGAAGAGAAACCTTTACCGCAGGGTAAAGGTGTGTGGAAGTGGAACACAACATGCTCATAATATATATATAAGTATATTATAGGGTGACTGGCAATTAGTGTACGATACTTAAACACGTAATTGTGCTCATGATAACAAACAATTTGTATTATGGGAGCAAAGCCGAAAAGTTGTTGGTTATCATGAGCACAATCACGTGTTTATGTATCGTACACTAATTACCAGTCACCCTATATATATATATATAAGTAACATAAAAGGTTTTCATTTGGAGTTCACGTTTACAGTAAAACGTGAACTCCAAACGAAAACCTTTTATTCGCAAATAACATAATTAATCCGATCAAGATATTAGACAACGTCTTATGACAGGCAAATGTTCTCGAAATAAATTTACCGTCGTAAAACATGGCTAAGTATCGTAATGCGATGACTCTTTGAGTTCGGCTGTTGCTATGCAATTAGGGACAGAAAACAAGAAGGAAAGAAATAAAAAGTGCATGCCCCCGACAGATGTTGGCGCATTGGCGCTGAGCGATCGAGACAGGTGCATCACAGGGCTGCCCCGAACGCACAAACAATTTTCTTCTTTTGCCGACCTAATTCCTTCTCTTAGAGAGGAGGCCTGAGTCCCAGTAGTGGGAACAATAAAAGGCTAATTATGCTATGCTATGCGACCTAATACTGAGTTGCAAAGTTAAAAATAAGTTAAATATCTGCAATTTTGCGTGTTTCTTATAATTACAATAACTCACTAAAAATAATACCTATATTCCACAAAATTTTAATACTTTTACAACGTGTTAAAAATGTAAAAAATAAAGCGGTTAATTTATTTTTTAGATTACTTCATATCAAACAGTCGCAAAATTGCAGATAACTTTTTTTTACTATGCACCCATCGATTTGTGTCCCAATGGTGAGCAAAGGCCTCCTCTATCTTCTTCCAAACCTCTCAGTCTTGCGCGAGTGATCTTTGGCCAAATTGTAGAGGACACTACACTATTCCTTTCACAAAACAAAATTAGTTTTTTTTTGAGGTGGGATATTTTCAGATGACTTCTCCTGCTCTAGATGGAGCGAGAGGGCGTGTCAAATTTTTGCTGACTGAAATCCACCGGTGTTCCTTCAGTTGCCATAGCGCCACGGTACACCGAAATCATGATGACATTGGCACTAAGAGCGTAGTGCGCCCTAAGACCGTTACAACCAATAATTATTTTGATAAAATTATATTCCAAAACACAACCGACGCGTTTATCGATACGATGAGTATTATAACATTTTTCGTTGACGTATTTCACAGCCCATAATCACGTCGTCGCTAATAACTTCATAATGGAGATTTTAAACAGTTTAAACTGTAGAACAAATTAATTCATTTTAATTATGTGAGCGCTAAAATATGTATAGGTCGATTAATAGATATATTTTGGCGCTGTTGGGGGTAAATTAATTACTGTTTAGGTAATCGATTGATCACAGGGTTAGGGGCATCCTACCATTCAAAGGTCTATAGATCCAACAATTTGGCAAACCGAGCAATTTGCACTAATCGCTATAGTTCCCGAGCAATTTGTGCAAATGATGCGTCACAGGCTCGACACGATGCTCTCCCACTAATGAGCTATCCACGCAATTATTACGATATCGATTGTTACTCCTTGAATCGAGAGAACAATTCAGACTGATTGATTTTGTAATTAACAATCCCGAAACCTAGTATATACTCGTATATCTCCTCCCTACGTATTTTGGTAGTAACAAATATTGTGAGCTGATCTCTAATCCTCTTAATAAATAATTGTCTGATGATCACTACAATGCCTATAATTTAATGAAGAAAACAAGATTACTACAGGCACTAATCTGTAAAATGAACATTATTTATAAAAACTACTTAAATTAAGAAAATAAAGCACCTAAACTAATACTAATCACCAGATAACGCCACCATACAAATACCTAAGTTTTTTTTTTAAATTATTATTGTTAGATTGCGTTTGAGCACTGAATATATCATCCGATGGTAAGCGGTAAAATGGTCGGCCATGGAGCACGCTTTGCAAGCACAATCACAGAAAACTGCATATTTTTGCCAGCCCTGCGTAAATAAAATCGAATATCGACAGCACGGCCGCATCTTGGCCGCTTGCTAATCGACCTACTAATCGCCGCCGTCCCGCAGTTAGCCTACCATCCACTGCGAATAAATACCAACTTACGCGCTTTATTGCAGCCAGACAATACCCTGCACGTCACTTAAAATAGATTCGATATTTTATTTAATAGAGACTACACAACGGTTTATCAAATTTATGGTCTATCTTAGAATAAACACCTGTCTTGTTACTTAGCAATTTATTATCGATAACTGTCGCAAAACCTACAATTATATTTTATTGCGACTGTTATTGTCGCGCGGTTAAAGACGTGCTATCATAGTTTCTGTCAAAGAAATGTTACATAACGCGATTAACAATGTTAAGAAAGATAAAACCACGGCTTAATAAGAAAGCCGCTTGTAATCGTCACGAGAAAAACAAAGAAAAAATTAAGTCGTGAGCCAAAATTATAATAAAGCAATCCCAACAAAGACATTCCACAAGTCCGGCTTACGGCACCGGCCGAGCCGCGCCGCCCCCTCCCTCTCCCGACGTTGTTTAATTCCATTAAACCACCCCTTTTATCTTTTTCGCTTTTATATTTTCCCCACTATTGGATTACTGAACAAAATGGCGTGCAAGAGACACACGCAATCTTTCGCCTCTGCCATTAATTCACCTCTATTTGTAGTAACCTTTTCCGTTCTTGTAGATGACTGCTTTTATGCACGCGCGGTTAAAATATGAACTATTCATATTTTTTTTTAGACTATCTTTTCTGAGATAACATCTTTTATGTTACAAAGTTACTTAGTTGGAATGCTTTTTAACGGTAAACTTGTAGAGCTATATAGACAAGTAACTGGCCGTGTACCGAGAAACTTTTACACAACATTTTTAGTACAAGACAAACGCTAAAATTAAATCTTCGTTAGAAATAACAATATAAAACAAAGATATTGTTAACTCTAACGAAGATCACAAAAAAGGGTAATATTGACAAAAAAAAATGGTACATATTATATTTATAATTAGTTTTTGTGGTGAAAAATCATCAAATTATTTCCCTTCTCTTTTCGCTCTGGGTGGAACGAGAGGGCTTTTTTGGTGTCGGTGTCTGCCTTTTACTGACTAAAACCCACATGTGTTCCTTCAGTTTTGCGTTCCAGTGCCACGGTAACCCGTTCAAACATTCCCACAGCCCTCGCAGGCATCAGCCCTAGTGGGCCTCGTTCGTTTTACTGCCAAAACAATCGGCACATGAGGACTGATTAAAAACCTAGTTTGTTTGGTCTCGTTCTCACATTACCCCCACCCTCAAACAGTAACACAACTTCAATCTATATATCGCGTAACACGTAAACAAGGAGTTCAATTCAATCAAACTCCTCGGTGGTGTCTGCAAACTGTCAAAGTAACATTCGTGTAGTTTAAATGACGTTCTAAATTTGAAATGCTGGCGCCAGCGTCGAATCGAACTGTTCATTCGGTCGTGAATGTAAACTGAACACGAAATTTCACTTAATTGTTACTAATATTATATGCGTTTGGAGGTGATGTCTGCTCTTCATAAGGGTATAGTTACATATGGTGTGACTTCTAGGAGGTTTAAAAAGTTTACCTTATAAAATCTGAACCTTGATGCTTTTTTTCTAACTGCTCCCGCTCTGACTAAAGCAAGAAGAAGTGTCAGACTTTTTCTAACTAAAAGCCGCCTATGTTTCTTCAGTTACCCTTATTTCCAGGGCCGCGGTAACTCTTTCAAACAACCTCGAAGCCCTGATCCTTAAGGCTACGAAAACATTGAGCGTGGAATTTTTTAAGGATTCAAAAAGAAACAGATATAAAATTACTAAACCACTCAGTATTTTAAGCAGAGGAAAAAAAATAACCTCTAAAATTATGTTAAAAGCACCTTTTTTTTTTTTTTTTTTTGTTGCCGGGGTGGAAAATCCTCATGGATGTCCTTCGCCTGGGGCAGGCGAAGGGGTCTGTCAGACTCTTACTGACTAAAAACCACCTCGGTGTTCCCTCCCACACTTGGACCGGGGATCGTGGGAGCTGATACGCCATCCATGATCCCCGGCTAGTGCCGGCCCACCTACGCGGGCCACCTCAAGCCGGGGGGAGTGTGAGGTGTCCTCCCCCCGCGACGTCCAATAGAGGCGCGCGTGGAACACTACGCGCTGCCACCTCGGGTCTTGCTGGATGGGGGACGGCGGACGACCCCGAGTCCGCCGTCCCTCCGGACCTCTTTCATCCCAAGATCATCGAGTTCCCAAGGACCCAAGTTCATCGAGTATTGATTCGCTTGTCTCTAAACCACCACCTGAAGTCCTAAAACAATGTCGTTTGTCTTGAAACTCCGTCACTTAAACAAACACGCATATTCGCAAGTTGTGTAACCATCAAAGTGATAGTGTAACTTCGTACACGTCGATTAGGGTGAGTAACGCAACTAATTTCTAATATGTTTCGTTAACGGCACTTATATGAGTTCCCGACGTCGCCCGGCAAATTTTCACCGTCGGCAGCATAGTTTAGTAACTTTGTTAGATGTTCCATGTTATCACTGTTCGGGGAGGCAATCAGGGTATCGAAGAACTGCCGTATTGTTTGTAAGAATTACCGGCCCTGGAACGCAAAGGGCAACTGAAGGTACACAAGTGGGTTTTAGTCAATAAAAGTCTGATACTCCCTTGGTATTTGATGATTTCCAACCCAATAAAAAAAAGTGTTTCGAAGAACCGAAACCCTGTCGATAATACTATTTTTAATGATATAAACTAGTGCTTGACTGTGATCTCACCTGATGGTAAGCAGTGATGCAATCGTTGATGGTGAATCGCACTGGTTTATTAGCCAGCCTTGACGACGCCTCCATTTTCTCTGAATACTTTATCTCTATAACGACATCGTCAGTAGCAGCGCAAAGGTATCTTTGGCTGCAGGTTCTATCACTAGTCCATCCAGAATGATGGCATTCTCTCTCACAGTTGTCAAGCCTTTGACTCTTAAAGTAAACTATGGTCAATCCTTCTGAATCGCCGGATCTGACTAGAATCCGCAAGTTACGACATCAAGATCTATCGTCGACGACCGGAGCGTTTTAAACTGATGAGATCGTATTGATGTGCACGCATTCGTGCAGACCGAACTGACACAGATTCGTCTATTCAGTTTGATCACTCCTTGTATATTTCTGCGTTTTACACTTATTCAATAGTCGTCTGCAGTTTGTTGATATGTTTGAATTTATTTAATAACACCACAAACCAGTGGTTAAGCCACCCGCCTCTCATGCAAATGCATAGTAAATGTAACTGGCACTGTATTGACGGCGCAGCGGTGGCTCGAGACCGGTTAACTTTTAATCGTAATATACAATTAGACCTACTAAAAAGCTTTATTGAAGTTGGCGATATTTACTCTTATTGCATACCTACACATCTAACACTAAACATCTAATTATGATTTATCACTTTGCATACATTAATATATGCATATATATACTTATATATTTATTTATTTAATTCCCTTATAAAAAAATGATTTTCATCGGTACCTACACTCTAAGGTTCAGTTGAAAACCAGCGTCAGGCAACTGCTACGTAGTTGTCTGGCATTATGCTGAACTGGATCTATTTGGCGCAGCCGTGAGACATTTTGTTACTGTTAATTTTATTTCTCCTTTTTTTATGTTTCATTTTTGGTTTGTAAATCAATTATTTGTTGATTAATGAATCATGGTGTGCCAAATAAACATATTTTCTTTCTTCTTTCTTTCATGAGGTTGCGACAGTACCAATGCCAAGTTTTCATTTCATATGTACTTTTCTACGGCACGTAATATCTCCTAGCGAGAAACTCTTAGTCCCAGCAGTGAGAACATTAAAAAAGGCTGATTATGCTTATGTAGTTTTCTTTCTAAGTTTATTTAGGACATTACTGACACCCGAAAGCCGTTGATCCCGATTGTCATTTGTAGATCTTTGACAGTTGGTACAGAAGCCAGGAAGTCTGACCATCAGTCTATCCAAAGAATATCGTGTTGCTCAGTTACTGGGTTGTAGTTGTTTGATTGGCAGTCACTCCATGTAAAACATCCGGTTAGACTGGAACCCGACCCCAAGCTAGTTTCCAACTAGCTAGCTAGTTGGTAGTTCTAGAGAGACGATGACATGACTTTTGAAGCATCTTCTTTACACTTTCATTTACAAGAACCGAAAAGAATTTTTCTTATTGTCGTCTTACGCGGAATTTTACGCCCGTAAGCAGATTGTTGATAATATCTTTGTTGCGATAATATGGTTTCAAGAATTTTCATATCCATTGTATATATAATAAAATAACCTATACATATTCAACAAACAATATTTCGTCTACAATAATATAGACCTTATAGGCAACGTTTATTTTGTTATTTCTCCGAGATTCGCTTGATCATTCTACAGAATAATAAAATAAATATTGGAATTTATATATTATACAATACTTTTTAGGGTCGTCCTTTTTGCTAGGTTACTTCAAAAGGGGGCCAAATAACTTTGTATAATTGCAGTTGACATACAAAGAACAAGTAATGAATGCATTCTTAGTACATCATTGGCAGTAGACTTTACAAAAAGAGAATGCGCGTGCGACGTGGTGTGCGTGTCTAAGCATCAGGGCTGGCCAAATCAGGATCTTATATTATACATAAAAAAGTGGAAAAATATTTTGTGGAAAAATTCCGCTCTTTATTTTTGTAAAATACCTATTCGCGAAGAATTTACTAATCCGTTGAAATTAGGTAGTAGGTAATCCGATGAATATTGGATAATAACACCACTATCTATTTCGTAGATTTCTTCCTTGTTAGTTAGCAATATTATAAAACCGTCAAACTTACATGGCCAGAAAATTGACAAGGCAGCTACGAATGGACATATACAGGCCGACTCAGTTAAGTACATAATGTAGGTTGTCCTATCTTTCCGTTGTCCAACAGATGTTTAAAACTAAATTAATAGGTACCTACTCGTTTAATTAGGTAACAATAAGCAACCCTGTACCTAATACATAGCAGTCGCGTTCCATGTGCCATATCGATAGTGGCCACTCACTTTCATGCGCGCGCGCACCGAATTGCATTGACTTAATTACGCGTCAACGGTGCCAGCGCAACTATGCAGGGTTAAACTGTTGCTGTCAACTGCAACCAGCGAAACGTGGCCTATAAACGAACAACTGTCACTAATTAACGCTTGTATACAGTTTATTATTACACGCTTAATAATATGCATATAAAATTTTCCGTTACATCGTCACGATGATTTTTCAACGGTTTTAACAATCGTTTTGGCTTACCGGAAACTTTCTAACTCCATACCATTAACTTTTTAATTAGACAGTCTGAACTCCGCATAAACGAAAAGTTCATATCCAAATAATTCCTGCTTCCAAACGAAAGTGGAGCACTGAATTTAATAATCATTAACCAAATTTACTTTTAGCAAACCAAATATTTCAATATCACTAAACCCAGACAACACATTGAGTGTCATTGTTCCGTGCGATCGGATTCGCATTATTTAGACACAAACAATCGCGCCACTAACGTATCGGAGGTACAATTAATCGGTACGAAGGAACCCCAGCGAGGTGACGCCGCCGTTTTATAACCCTTTGTGATCGGAATCACTTTGATCGGAACACAATTGCTAGCAGAGGAAGGTCGTAATCAGTGCACGATTGTGACAGCTTGGTACCGTCGCGGTCGGCGAGGAATCGAGCTCTGCGGAATATCACAGACGCATCAATCGACTACTAATCACCGCCTCTCGTTCCGGCACCACATCATTTATTTTCTGAGATCAAATAAATAATATAATTACGCTGTCTCCGCCATAAAACTCTGGAATATAAATTTTCCTTGAAGCGTATAATTCGGAACTACTACTTAAAGTCGTCTCAACCTTAGTTGGGAGTTTGTTACAATTATTATATTTTGAGTTGTCTTAATTATAATGTGTTGATATTTATTTATTTAATATTTTTTGTCATTTTAGCATATACTTATATGTATTTTATTATTATAAGTACCTACCTAATCTTAATGATACTACAATCTATTTAAATACATGATAATTTATTTATTGTGCACACCTACCACAATATAATCATTTTTAATCCAAAAGTTGTTGTTGTTGCATTAAGTTCACCATACCGCTACTGTAAAAAAGTTCAAATAAATATACACACAGTATCTATCATATAATCAACAATTTAGAAAGAAAGAAAGAAAGAAAACATTTATTTGAGACTCGCACAGGACAAACAACAATAAAATAAAAAGTAACTACTTAATCTATAAATACTTAACTTAAAAATAATAGAAAAAACAATATTAAAAAATAAAAATAAAAGACCTGTGCGAGGCCAAAAAGGCTCCTATCTCAGCATATACTGCGACATTTAACTAAAAAGTAAAAATAACGCAGCGCTGGTATTCTGATAGGGCCTGGAATTTGATACAAACTGCGTGAAAAACAAAGGAGTAAATCGGAATTAATTCACAGATTCGGAATAACTTTATGGAAATTAAACACAATCATGGAAAGTCTCATGCAAACTCTTCAGAAACTGTACATTCAGAACGTAAATCTCTTATAAGAAACTAGTTGGAGATTTCTCCGTATTTCCTTAATGCAACCGTTTGCAATACCACGAAATCCGTCGAGGATCTTGCGCCAACATTGAGTTGTAAGCAAATTGGAAATTAAATCGTGTTAAGTTCCAAGTTGGCTTTCTGAAGACTGGGATCGTTATCCTCGAATGTTGTCAGTGTAACTAGTATATTCCAGTAATAACAATTCTATGATCTTACTCATTTCTCGACTTCGTTGGATAAATTTAGTTTGAGTGTAATGACGTATATCGCAGCTGATCATCATAACTCACTACCTACTCAAAATCTTTGTCGCAACCCTTAACATAGTTTCGAAAACATTCACTGAGGAGCTGGTTTTAGAGTCACGCTGCATAGAAAAATCCAAGCGTTCTAATCCTACATGGCTAAAAAGATACTCCAGCCCCTAGTCAAGTTACAACCGTTTCGTTTCGATTCTCTTTTCGTTGATCGCCTCGAGTAGGCCACGCCTCCAATTCTTTTATTCTGATGTCATCTCAACGCTCAGTCACGTGATCAGAACAAAGGAATAGGAGGCGTGGCCGACTTGAGGCGATCAACGAAAAGAAAATCGAAATGAAACGGTTGTAACTTGGCTAGGGGGGCTGATGAGATAGAGAAACCAATAAACTTCTCAAAATTCAAACATACTTGGCTGAATATTGCCACCGCCACCAATTACTTATAAAAACGTCCCGACTTCGTTCCCATTAAAGCCACATCCAATTTCCATCTGTATGAAATGACGGGCTCCGTCTAATGTTGCCGCGTCATGCATTCTATAATCCCCCCGTTGCCACTGTGTGCGGCCCTCAATCTGCACTGATTGAAACGCGGCTGCTTGCCGAGCGATTCGCTTCCACACGACGAACGGTTATGACTGCACCTAACAATCGTGTCTCCATTCTTCACAGTTTATCTCGTCATCGATGATTGTGATTGCAACAATAAATTATGTGAATGTTCGCAATATGACTTAACACAGCAGCAGGCTTAGACAAATGACTTTTCAATACACTTACTCGAAAACCCGCTCTTCTTTTCTGTTTTCCGCACTAGTACAGAAAAGTGCGCATGCTCGCCCCCGTACATTTATCGTATCAGGTTGGGCGCGCGTCGACCCCCACGAGACGCGCTTCAACCACTATGAGTCGTAAGTGTATTGAAAAACGTCGTTTGATAGGTACACGTGTAAATTTGTCACTGCAGCCCTCGACTCCATAACACACTCGCCTACGGCTCGTGCAAATTCCGCCTCGTGTCGCTGTGACAAACTTTCTGCACTTGTATCAAAACGTACAATTTTTATTAGCGTTCCCGCCAAACGCTAAGTACAAAATGTATGGCAATGAAATTTAAAAAATAAAATATTTTTCATTCTTTCTGTCTATTAACTGTCACGTGACTTTTATGCAGCCAATGTCATAACCGTACATTTTGTATGGCAATGACATATTCGTCTAAGCCTGCAGATCGGCGAAATGTGAAAGAAATGTAAGATTTCACAACTTGAGTGTTTTTGTTTGTAATGTGAAACAAGATTTTTGGCACAGAGACATTACTGAGATTGAATTTTCTCTTTTATCGTGAACTTTTACTGATGAAATTCAACACAGTTACTTTAGGCCGCTTTTACTGTGCATTAACATCAAATGGCATAATTTTAAACTCGTTTACGTCGTTGGGTAGGTATGCGAGATCTGCGAGGTGGCGTTAAGTGGCGGATAATTTATTCCACATCCCGGGAAATAACGAGAGACCGATCGGAGCGCCGAGACGCCCTCCCTGCGCTTCGCCCCATAATCCTTTGATGGATTCTACTCAGCAGACGCCACGAAAGAGATAGAAGGAAACTGGAAAAGTGCACTCCGCCAAGGAAAAACTCAAAACATATCTTGAAAGAATCGCTTGTGTAAACTTTTAACGAGGACGTATGTCGAAGTGTTACGAGAATGTAAAACGTTTACTATATTATTATTGTTTACATCAATTTCGCAGAGTCGTGATGACGTTATATTTAATGTCTATGTTATTATCTTTGCTATTGTTATTGCACATGATACATGAAAGTAACTTTCTAAAACTAACGATATTAATTTTACAAACGTTTCGTTAATAATACAGTGTAGTTTCGTAAGTATGGTTTTTAATCGAGCTTTCAGACGAAACTTAAAGTACAACCACAGAAACTAATAAATCATCAAAAAAGGCTTTATTAATTAAAATAAACTGTAAATAACAGGACGCGCGCGGTAGCCACGTTTTCTGTCATTTCAATGAGAACATCTGACCAATAGGAATGTTTCCCGCCGAGTCAACGACCGGACGGGCAGCCAATCGCGACGAGTATCGCGGCTGCTCTAGTGTTGGTCATCCGAGACAAATCGATGTTATTTTTTTTTCTCGTCACGACCACGACCGTCACTCTTACGAGGCCTTACGATTACAAAATCTTTTTGAAGCTTGGGACGATCAACCGATTCACTTTAAAAATGATTGCCGAATAAAATAACGTTCCATTAGGATTGGTTTTATTTTAGTTTGTTTAGTATTTCTCAATGTTTGATATTTAGTTTCTCTGAATCTGATAAACTCCCATCCATCATATTTCTGGAAATTAATAGCGTTCTATAAATAGCATGAAATTTATATTTCTACTGGTTTGTTTAGAGTTAGTCGACTGTGTACATGTACCTAGAGTATATTATTATTTCTTTCCTTGAAAGTTCCAAGGAAGTCTTTATCAGTACCTACTAGCTGCTGCCAGAGCCTTCGCCAGCGTATATGTAGAAAATTAGCCCAAGGGAACATACTCCCGATATGTACTGTACCAGGACATGGTCTACCCATGTTCCAAACTTCATCCAAACCCTTTCGAGCGTGAAGAAGTAACAAACATACAAAGTTTCGTCTTTATAATACTAAAGTGGATTGGATTCTAGCGAATTAAACCTGTCAACATTTGCACTTTTTCATAATCCAGTAACAACCACGTCATCAAATAGCTTCATCGCCACATTTCATAAGCTCATTGCTCCTGCTACCTGGAGCTATAACATAACACTAACGGTGTACCGCTATTACGATTATTATACTTTATTATGTGTGCACAAAGTTAACTGTGCAAGCTATAGCATGCGAGCAGACGTTCCGCTTCAAGTTCAGTGAGCAGCTAGCGTGCAACCATGCAACCAGTATGTACTAGGGTGTAAGAAAATACAGAAGTTCAGTTCTTGCAATTTAAAGATAACCTATGGCGAAAACTCCGAAGTTCTAATCGATGCTTTAGAAATTAACCATATAGTATAAGAACTCATACACTCGCAGTTGACTTCAAGACATGAAGTTTTTTATCAAATTTTATTCTTCAATGTGTTATTTTATGCTTTTTATTTAATGTAATTTTTTAGTTTGTAAGTTTCTACTGTACAACACCTTGGACTTGCTCCGTAACGTTGTACAAGTGCATGTAAATAAATAAATAAATAAATAAATAAATGAAACTCTCTAAGAAATAGAAATAGTAGTTAAATCGTCAGACCTCGTTTATAAAGATACAGCTGATTGTCTTATAGCCACGCAGAAACCTATCAGGACTGTAGGTATTTATTCGAATGGAGTCTCTAATCTTTCAATCACCAGAATAATCTAAACAGAAATCGAAGTTAACACTTCTGAATTAATGCTATCACCTCAGAAATTTTCTATTATACAAAATATTACTTGCTTACCTACTTCATTTAGTGAGCCTTCTGATTTTTTTCATCATATATTTGTACCTACCCACGATACATCGCCCTCTATTATTAACAGCATAGCGGCACCTTACCAGAGATGATAATTGTGCATATCTTCTTATTATAAAACGCGACGTCCGTCCTGTACAATTAAGAGTGCTCCACTAATTATAATTACTTCAATTATAGTTCCCGACCTTTAGAACTAGTCTAGACATGTATTTTTATGTTCATAGAGAAACTGTAGGAGATATATTGATAAATGATAAATGATATTTATTTTGTAAATAGGTTTAAAAAAACACTTTTACACGTCAATTTTTTTTTCGTCATTTTTAAACTAGATGAGGCCGGTGTTTCCTAGCTGACTACCCTGAGAAGAAACACCGAAACAAACTCAGGGGTCAAAGTCCATACAGTAAATATGTAATGGTCAAATCACATGAGAACCATGCAGATTTGTCTGAAATGGTCTTTTGAAGAAAGAACCTTACAGATTTGAGTGGACCTGTCCAGTCAGTGCAAGCATTTGTCAGTATTCGTAAAGCTCAACTCAGGACTACTAAGGAGCTCAACTACTTGACGAACAATACCAAGGAAAGGACATTTGGGTAGGCCGCAGAAAATACTCAAATTGCCAGACATACGTTACAATTACTGAAAAGGAAAAAAAAAAGCAATCAACATAGTCCTCACGTTCACAATAATAAAAAGAAAAATATTGTTTACAATACTAAGTAAACATTGATGTCAAAAATTAATAGAGAAAGAGAAAAAAAAAAAGTTAAATTGCAAAATAAAAATAATCTACAATATCAAATTGTAATAAATAATAATAATAAAAAGCAAAATTGAAATTAAAAACAAAAGAAAAAAAAATAATAAGACAACAGTTGCAGTGCGTACTGGAGCAGGTCAATCCCAAGCCTTTTGGTCCTCTATTGGGTCCTCTATTTGGTTCTCTATTGTAGACATAAGCTATTAATAAGCTAGTGCGCTTCACCATCAATGATTACATCACTGGGAATACACCACTCTCATCATCAGGTGGGATCAAAATCAAGCACTTGTTTGAATCATTTAAAAAAAAGCCCAGAATTCGGTAGTAACAGAGACAAATTGACAGTTACAGACAAAGTTCTTGGAACATTTAAATTTTACACTCGAGTCTCGACCAAATTGCTTTTCGAAACATTGTGGACAGGATTCAAAGCCTTGATGACAACTACACAAAATTCAATAATATCTGGCTTACAATATATTTATACTCGAGAGTTTAGAGGGAAAGCGCAAGCCGAGAATAGCAGGCAATAGTGACACAAAAGTAGCGAAACAGAAAACCAATTATAATTCTATTAATTTACCAAATATACAACCTAAGGGAGCTAACACTACTACTACAAAGCTTATAAATAACAATGGATTAACAAAGCGAAGAACACAAGAGTCAGTAAGATTCATGTGGTGGACGGCGGCCAAACGCCAGCCGAGCGCATAATGCTCAGAGGATTAACAATTTGGTAAGCAGATAATTTGCGGCAGATATTTAATGAGACATTATATATTATGAACTATAATGCAGATTGAAGCTGAGTAGGTGACGAAGACATTGATGTCATACTTGTTCATGATTAATGTGATCAATTTAATCTTGCTGTAGTAGGTGCACAGCGATGTATTGCATTATGTGGGCAGGTCTTTAAAAACGTACAAGTAATGATTCCATCAACCCACGCTGGGATACTGCGTCGTCTAGTAAAAGCTAATTTATGGAGAGCAATTTAGAACAATTTGTCTTGTGTAGATAGAGACAAGGATACTCCTAAGAAATCACAGGTTGAAACTAGTCTTTTCTTTATTTAACTTAACTTTCAAGTTTCATAGCTCCGTTCCAGCTATTCTTTTGCTTTACATCTTCCTTTGTCTGAACAAACTTACAGTCAATCTTTGTGTTTATTTCTAACAAAAAACAACCATGCTGAACATTAGTATGCTCTTTACATTATTTCAAGTCCAAAGCTCAATTACAACTCCATTCACTAACGTTTAAAACTGAAAACCAAAATTTAATTCTCAAGCCACGGTCGAGAATTGTTCGGGAACGAAAAGACGAGCTTGTAAAACTAAAGCTTTCTCACTGAACTTCAAACTCAACCGCACTGTAGCACCACTTTAGGAAGCAGCATACGATGCTTGCAAAATGTTAATTATTATATTACAATAACAGTGAGAATGCCAAGTTGGTAGAGTAACCAAAACATCGCAAGATTATCCTCTTTTTCTTTTTTGGGTAGGAAATCATCAAAGTACTTCTCGCGCTCAGGATAGAGCAAGAGGGAGTATCACACTTTTATTAACTGATACCTATCCGTATTCCTTCAGTTGCCCTTTGCATTCTAGCATCGAGGTGACTTTTTGCCTTAGCGTGCTCCGGTACTCATGGTGTTTCATTTTCTTTAGCTAATAGTTTATTAATAACACGCTTACGTAGTCTGATCTATTTCTGTTTTCTCTTTATTCATCTTTACTAACATGGCAGTCTACGATTAGTCTTCACCACCGACCACAATATTGGCTGTCATAACTCGTAACAATAATACCAACAAAATACATACTGTAACTGAACACGCAGAAAGAGAAACATCGTTCCTCAGCCAACACTCGGAAAATTCGGTGTCTCAAGCATAAGTTCCCGGAGCAATCCAACCGCTGTACAAACACACGCCATCAAAGACAGACAGTGTGTTATGAAAACAAGCAACGGAGAATAAACACAAACAAACACGCGAAACAATTGATGAGAATGAGACAAGGGGAGCGGGGGACGGCCCGGTTACGTATTCATTGCTATGTAAAGGATTTTTCGTCCGTAAAACTGTCAAGACGCGTGTGTCTCTTTTTCTGCGGAATTTTTGGCGTAAATAAACATCAAAAGCGCTCAGCGTTGTCATTGTGAAATGAAAATTATTACCGGGAGCCACGCTATTGAAAGAAACAGGCTCCCGAATGTGGAAGGCTGATAGAAAATAAACAAAGAATATAACATTTATTTGCCCTTCGCCCAAAATTCATTACGCTGTCTAATGTACCCGTGTTTATATCCCTACAGGCGTTTTAGGAAGATAATATAAGAAACCATTTCTTCATTTATCCTTAACTTAGCGAGTCTAAAGTAAGGCCCAAGATACCTCATGGGTGTTCGCTCCTGGCTATGTTATAAAGTCTCTGACAAACAGTAGTCTAGATACAACAGCCTTTGAAAATTGCATGTCAGTCGAATAAGCGGTTTTGAACCTGAAGAAGGCAGCTGGAAGATAATGGAGACCTGGGAACACCCTAACAAGGAACGTAGTGCGAACAGGCTTAGACGATTCTGAGCATGATTGATTGAAGCTTTAACACCAATCCCTAGTAAAACGCAACGATCTTCAGTAAGTACTGAAGTATTTATATTCCAGCTTATTTTCAACTTCCCTGCATAAAACATTGAATCTAGTTATGTTCACAAAACTGCTTTATCTAATACGACAAATGTATGGTGACAACCTGTAACCTGCGCGACGTGGATAGTGCGTTACTGCCGTTGGAAAATGGTTATTACATCCATCGAAATAAAACTTAGTTTAAGTGCCACAACGATATCAAACAGTGCGGTGCCAGACGACGGCGACGGTACGTTTATCGACAGAGGATGTAGCCCGACGAACGACGCGAAATTGCAAATTGTGTTTAACCTAACTCGATAACGATAAAACATTCTAGCGTAACTCACGTATTCTTTTATCGAGAACCTGCTCTTCTTTTTAAATTACAGCTGTCGCCTAAATGCTAATTGCCCCCATTAAGTACTCAAGGGAGTGGGCCTAGCGACTACACTAATTTTAAGCTGCCGTTCCGCCATACGCTGGACATCATAACCTTACTTTATGAAGTCCATTTGGCTGGTGATACTCTTTTTAATAACGTACTTTAATTTTATGTCTCTTTATCTCAGGGATTATAGCACTTAATTGAGGTTTTTCGTCCACATGTTTATGTAAATTCATATTTGTATCAAATACGAGGATTATTTTGAGGGTGATTATTATTTTTAATGATTAACATTTTCATTATAATAATATTTAACACACAATGCGTTGTCACGACCATTAATGCCCTTTGAAGCTTGCGAGAATGAAAGCATGAAAGGATGAAAATACTTGGGAAATATCGTTTTCATATTATTAATTGTGATAAATGTAACCTTTATTTTCGTTTCATATATTTATTCTTACTCTTAAAAAAAGGCTAACAAAAGTGCCGCAATAAATATATAAGAAAACATGTTGGCACGATCTCTGTTTCGTTGGTACTAATTGTTAATTAATGCCTTTTAATTGGACGCAACCCTAAACCACGACAAATAAATGGACTCACAAAGACAGCCATAAAAATAACAGTGCATAAATCGGAATGAACGGTGATTCCAGCAGCTTAAATGGGCGGTCTAATGAAAATATTTTAACTATTAAAGTCCATTTGATTGTTTTCCCTGGCAATAATCTGGCAATTAACGATCATTCGGTTAGCTGTCTGTGTGTAATTTATTACACAATTACGTAGCTGATGTATCGACGCCATTGTATTGTGATCGTTACTAAACCTGATGTTGTTTGTTAAACATTCACACAGAACTTACACAAACGACTTGCAACTGATAAGGAGTGGTTTGACTGCTGCTAAAACTGAATGAGCCAACGAATTTACAGACGACTAATAAAATAAATAATATGCACAAAATAACTTTGACGTCTGTAATTAAAGCTAGTAGATATGTGTTACAGACTACAGTAAATGTACACGCTGCGCAATAACCGGAGCAGTATGAAGAAATAGTACAAAGTAAAAAGACGCATGCATATTCGGTGCAAACACGTAAAGCAGTTCAAAGGCAGGAGCGTCCCAAGCGTGGCGAATCTCCACGAAACGCTATAAATTTTTACTAAAACAAACAACCGCGAGTGAGCAAACAAACAGGCACGCATGCGCCGCGTCTAGTAACCGCGTAGCTTATGAAGCTCGCTAAATATAATAAAATATGCTGTACGCGTATTATAATTACACAAACAGATCGAAATGATTCACGATGCAGCCATCGACCGCGTCGAATCAATGTTTAACTTTTATGTTATGAAAAAATTAAGTAATGAATTTCGCACTGACTAATTTGCATGCAAAAAAATTGTTTGCTTCAAACAGAACAGATAGAAATCATCGGTACTAGTGTGAATTTTCCTCTAACAAAACTGAGTCTGAAATCACCTGTTGGGGACCTTTAACTAATACAATAATGAAGCGATCCTCTCCGTCCATTTTCAGCCTGCCCCTCGCCACTCCATTTACAACGCTATAGACACTTACTTATAAATCTATCGCTCCCAATTTAGATAATCCGCGCCAGATTCCGTCCCCGTGAATCTAATTTTAAACTTCATTGTCGTTCCATATACTCTTATGATTACGAAACTGGCCTGTGACCCATTGTTCGAATTTCAAATGAGCGGCATTGAACGTGAAACGAGGCCCAAAACTACGAACATTTCCGACAAGATAACGAACTTGGTGCATGATCGCTATTCAAATGTTCCACCATTATTTTCTCGTGTTCGGTGTATTTTAAACTGAAAATTGGGTATTCTGTAGTAGACCTCTCGAAAGCTTACGAGTTCATAAAGAAGCTTTTTAAGAAGATTTTCTTTCAGGACGTCCTAACAACTACAACATGCAGATAAAAGTTTAAGTCCCTCACGAACTTTGTACCTTACATGAAAGTTTTAACTAGTCGCTGTAATATAATATTGCAATGGGATGGCAACATCGTTGTGAAAATTGAAGAGATTCTCTTTGGAAAGTATAAAGCTGTCAGTAAGGGTACTGTAGAGACCGAGGATATTGAGAATAAAGAATATTTTATTGTAAATAATTTCTATTTGTGAGAGCACCCCACGCCTCATAACTTTAAGTCGATAAATCACAATATTAGACAGCTACTCCTCGAGGGTTGGAGAGAGCGAAAAAATAAAATCGTCTTTCATCAATTACTGAGAGCAAAAGCTTTCTGCTCGCCTTATTTATTTTCGAAATTCTCAATATCGATGGCATTACTTGTCTTGACAAATCATCGAAACAAAACAAAATTTGATTTTATGGGTTTTCGTTTCAACGTCTGACATTGTTACGTTGTAAATAATTCTTTAATAGCCGATAAGTCTCCTTGATGTTGAGTGTCATTGATAAATGTTAAGGAGGCAAAAGAGAATGACTTGCATAAAGTCAACTAATTGAAGTTTCAATATATACCAATATATTCACGGCTGATCGATTGGCAAGATCATCAAATATGCAACGATGACAGCTTGCGATTTCACGTTATCGACGGCAATAGCATCGATGTCATTCGATAGCCTTTTAGCTAGATAACTGGATGACGTAGCATTATGAAAATTTCTCTAATATTTTCCATCTCGCGGCTTGTTACCTCGATCTTCACCGTCAGACTTGTAATATATGACGGCGTCACTAATTTTAATTTTAAATATACATATTCTACTGCCCGCAGACTGAGCTTTCGAGACTAAACTAACTCACTATCGGGGGAGACAGACAAATCACAGATATTAATGACAATATAAATCTATAAATTGGACAGTTTGACATTTTTGTGTCTAAATTATGACTGATCGAATTAGTCTTTATGATTCCGAAAACTATAATTGTAAATCTTGTGAATCATGCGACTACATTTGTAGACAAAAGTTTGCAAATAAATAATAAGTAATTGGACAAAAGCTTTACTTCTAATTCGCCACTAAACAGATCGTAAACGTCAACTGAAAAAAAACCATAACATGCTCATGAAGGTGGCCTGAATCCGGAGAAAGAAATAATTTTCATTCAACAAGATAACTCTGTTAGACGTTATAATTAGACTATACGTACATTTGTTCTATCTCATGAAAGCCGGTTGGTCTCGGATGTATATGCTACCGTAAACGTGGACTTATGGACGGCAAGCAACGGGCAGGTCGCCGTCCGGTAAGGACCAAGCCCGAACCGACAGCGCGTTGTGTTCCACGCACGCATCAAAGAGCTGCCAGCAAAATTAACGGGGTCTACTAGAGCCGATGATCGGCCTTCGTAAGGAAGAGCAGCTATACAAGACATACGTTTTCATTAGCACATTGCAAATAAATATTATGACGAGCTATCTAACAATGGACGTTACCTTTCACACTATATTTCTAATTAACTTAGTTTATTTTTATTCTACAAGAACTAGAGTGGCATGCAGTGTTGTAATGGAATTCTTTAGTAGTCAACTACAAACGAACAACTCGGCAACACTATTACTTTTGAAGCTATATTTTTGAGCTACATAAAGTGCTATTCGGTACTAAAAACTGCAAGATGGTCTAACTAACAAGGCCACCATTTTGTCGGTTACATTTTTGTTTTCTAAATCAACAGTACCTATTCTTTTGGGGTGGCTCTACTTTGCATAACAACATGTTGGTACCTAACAAATAAAGAATGGCCATTTTCAGTCAGAGACCACTGGCCATAACTAGTACATCGGCTTATATGAAGAAAAAAACACCCAGTCCCACATAATTTTTATTTTCCTGCTCTTACACATGCCTTCTTGTTATAGAACCTCATTAATTTCCTTAGTAACTGTATTTACCTTTAGTAGATGTTACTAATTAAGATGTTTCATAATAACGTTCTCTGTTACTCAATGGAGAGGTATCCGATATTCTTCTTCACGTGTTTGATCAAAGAGTGAAGCATGAATGTAGGTACTACCTATGTTTAACATAGGTAGTACATATAACTCCTGAACTAGGTACCGTCGTGTTCATACTTGTCGACCTTGAAGTGAACTCACTCGGTGAATCACCGTCACAAAATATGATAGAAACAGAAGGTCTACTTTGAGCATAGTAATATGGAATCACTGCACCTTGATAATAATATCTTCTTAATCTACTTGAAAAGCTTGAAGATACAAATCTTAACCTACTTAAAGCATATTGTAATGTGCACCTGCAATCGTTTCAGCTTTATATAGCGGACTGTTAGCAATATGTGTCCCTCTATCTTTTTATATCTGTTTACAATGCTAATGCTTTTCACCCACCCTAGCGTGAACTAGGGTAAAGTATGATTGTGTTTACCCAATCTTTAAAGCGTGAGCGGCATAATAAATATTGGACAATTCCATGTCGATTCCAGTGTTATGTGGAGTTCTTATAGCCAATGAGTACAGGGACTATTTTTACTGAGCTAGGATGTCATCAAATAACTTCTACCTCTCTGGATGGAGCGAGAGGGCGTTCCAGGGCCACGGTAACTTTTTTGAACATTCCCGCAGCCCTAACAAGCCTCATTAGGGTTGACCCTAATGAGCTCCGTCCATTTTGTTGATATCTCTTTGAGATATAGATCCTTATCGGATAGCCAGGCTACCCATTGCTCCGCAAGCCCGTGCCTAAGGTGGTCGGGAACCGCCCTGTGACTCCCGACGCCTGGGACAACTATTGCGGCTGTCAACTGGGGCGTGAGGGTTTATCTCTCCCTGACGGTTTCAGCCACCTCCTTCGCTCGCATTACTGCTTCTCAGAAGGAATTACCTGCTTCTGTAAGTATCAAATTTGCATGACCTCGATCACATCGTCCACCTGTTCATTCACTCATTTTCGCAACGTTTACTTTACGATCGGCAATTGTTTTGACCTTCTGTTTCTTCCATTCTTCGCCAATACAGAACATAATTATTCAACAATGTACGAATGTTCGCGAGCGTGTCTAGTTCCCATATCATTTTGCATCAGAAGTAACATTGTAACTTGGGCTAGCATAAAATTCTTGGATACGCATCTCTTATGAAACATGTATCGATCTTCACGATTGGTAAGATTCTTCTTTGACTACGTCACTTAAGCGTAAGTGGGCGTGAATCTTTAGCATCGTGCACTGATATCTTATAGATAAATACGTTTCCTCTTTGAAAAGCGGAAGACAAAGAAGACGTGTCTATGAACATCTATAAAAGATCAGCTTTTTTTTTTCACGAAGTTGCCATACTTCGTTCCCATGGTCGATTTCACAGGAACTGCGCAATTTCATAGTGCTCCCAAAATGCAATTATGAATTTAGAATTTTTTAGGTTGCGCACATTCATATGGGAAAAAGAGGCCAATCCGGCCCCAAGGGCAACCAAAAACGATAACAAAATGATTTCCTCTAAAAGCACACTATCTATAATCGTGTTGTTGTTCAACACGATTACCAAAATTAATCATAACAGCAAAAATGTTAACATTAATTTCAACAGGAAATCGCATTCTATTGACCAACATGTAACTGATATTGATACCAGTTCTATTAATATCATTATAACATTTTTTTTTGTTACCAAATAAGTAACTTACTGTTGCATTTTATGTCATTAAGATTACAAGTTCTATTACAAGACTATGATTCATTACAGCCTAAAGGCAATCGTGATGGATAACATAACGTAATATAGTGTGATCGGTATCGTAATTGCACGTTATGTGATCACGAATTACGCCGGTTTAACTTGTTTTAAGAGCTTCTCTTATTACGGAAATGTTCGAATGTCTGATATCAGATCTCGTTGAAATGAAACACCATCAAAAATATAATGAAGTTAGTCTTGTTATCACAGAAAGGTGTTTTTTTTTTATTTAGACCATAGTGTTAATGTATGTGTGTTAGTCTATACTAATATAATAAAGAGGATTTTTTTGTATTTTTGTTTGTAATTAATAAATTCAAAAACTACTGAATCGATTTTCAAAATTCTTTCACCTGTAGAATGCTACTTTAGCACTGAGTGATATAGGTTATATATTCTCTACTATCACGCGGGCGAAGCCGATGGCAGTTGCTAGTCGAATATAACAATAGACATTTATGCTTTTCGATCTCATTGCCTGCTAGGGCTGAGGAATAAATCCGATGGAGTCAGTACGGCCCCGGATCGCAAAGGGCAACTGAAGGAACACGGGTGTGCTTAAGTCAGTAAAATGCTGACATTCCCTCACGCTCCACCCAGTACGGTAGAAGTAATTTGATGACTTCCCACAGTAATAAAAGAAATTGTCTACTTGGCCGTTAACAGAAGTAATTTTAGGTGTTACAAGTCATTTCAAAATATTGTTTATAGACCATTCAAATAGAAACATCAATCAAATTGTTATTCGACCAAAAATCAATCTCGTGTCTGAACCGGCTCAAATTAACATTTAGTGATTTGCTGCTTTTTTCCAATTCTTTGCGGACCATTAACAACGATCAAGTATTTACCGTTCCCCCAAATAGGGGTGAACCAATACCTACTTTGTTTGTAATTTTTCTTTTAGTAGTCCCCCAAATTGGTTGTGGGTTTTATCACTTTTATCTATTCAATCAGTCGAGCCAATGTCCACCGTCTGTTGCAAACTTCCCTCTATTTGGGGGAGTTGTTGAAACTGAACAAAACACGCCAGGTGTTACGCTTATTAACTCTCACGATTTCAACCCTGGAATAAACTGAGGCTCTACAACAAGCTCTAAAAGCGTTCCATTTTATGACCTAAACTGAACTATATAGCTTCGTCCAAGGGGATGGTGAGGTAGACCGGGACGTAACACATCGGATCAACGTTGGATGGATGAAATGGCGACAGGTCACGGGAACAACTTGTGACCCACGGATGCCCCTCAAGTTGAAAGGTAAAATCTACAAGTCCGTGATAAGGCCTGTCATACTGTATGGATCAGAATGTTGGGCTGTGAAAAAGACGGATGAAAAAAGATTGCACGTAGCGGAGATGAGAATGTTAAGATGGATGTGTGGTGTGACGAGAATGGATAAAGTGAGAAATGAGTATATTACGGGAAGTTTTTAAGTGGTGCCAGTAACTGAAAAGTTGAAAGGGAATTGTTTGTCTTGGTATGGTCATGTGAAGAGGAGGGATGAAACGCATTTTACTAAAACAGTTATGAGTTTACATGTGGATAGATGGAGAGGGGGACGGAGAAGTGATAAGAGAAGAAAAGGGAGTTAGTGATAGCGTGACGAGTGACAGGACAGAATGGAAGAAAAAAACGTGTTGCGCCGATCCCAAATAAAACGGGACAAGGGCAGGAAGATGATGATGATCGCTCCATCCCTCTTTCCCGCTCGCACGACTGACATATTAACACGTAAGGCCCCTGTTCCACTTGTATCTATCGTTTACATAAAATACCAACAGCCATGTTACACCTCGAGAGAGATCGTGTTTGCGCTAGAATACTTCGACATACTAATTGCAATATACAATTACAAACAAGATGTGAATTCAGACCAAATTAGTATTTACTTCAGCAAATAACCCTAACGGAATATTAACACAAGGATAATAACAGAATTTGCGAAGGAGACGGTGGACCAAAGGCACAAACGTTTTACGAACACATTCATTGTGCGTAGACCTATGGAGTGCAATTCCCTGCCGGAGTCTATGTTTCCTGACAGCTACAATCTTGGGGGTCTTTAAGTCTAGAGTGAATAGGTTACTTCCAAGTAAGCGAGAATAGATTAGAATCGACTAAATTTGCTTACCATTAAGTGAGATAATGGTCAAGCGCGCGCTTGTCAATAACAATAAAAAAAATGCTGAAGAAATAAGACACTCAAATCAAATTAAGTAGGGATCACAAAATAGGTACTTCCACTTTGTGCACGATTAAGTTAAGTGCCAGTAAACATTTTAGCATTTTGGCTGGCAGTTGGTTATTTGATATTCTAATGGCTAACCTACACAATACTAATAAATTATTAGCCTTATTTACGAGCGTGCGTTATCTTGTGTGTTCAGCACTGTTGTATGTAGCTGTGATGTCACTGGTTCGTCGTAGTTACCAAAAACTGTGCCAGTTTCTATTCTAACTTTTATGATACTCAGTGGACTGACGCAACAGCTAAATCCTTCATAAAAATTATCTCGAAAATTTATCTTTAAGCCCTACGATTCCGTTCTCTAACCTTCTTTGGCCGGACTTGTTTGAAACTCAATTACAGTACCTAACGTTACTTACGAAGATATAATCTTATGTCAAAAAAATAATATGCCAGACATCCCTATATTCTGTATGCGAAGGTGAACTGAACCCACATAAGTTAGCAAACAAGTAACATTTAATATTTCCACGTCGGGAGGGCATCGTTACAGGGGTTTGCGACCGGCAGCCCCGGCAGGTGACTCCGCATATGCCTCCCCTGAATGCCAACGACCCCGCTTTTACATAAACACTCGCTTTATTGATAGCTACGGCAACAGCTGATCGTTTAAAATATTATAATACCGTAATAGGTGCTTTTTACTGTCCAGTTAGAGTTAAGGCTTCTCGTCAAACTAGTGTTGCCCAAAATGGTCTTACAAGCCTGCAAGAGTCATGCTGATACTTACATGTAAGTATTATTTTTATTGATATAATCCCAGGACAGACTGTCCTGGTGCTGAATTATGAGGAGACCCAAACCCAGATAATGGAAGCAGGGACGGACGAAGAAGAAGAAGAATTGGTAAAAAAATTGTGCTTGACTGCGATTCAACCTGATGGTAAGCAGTGATGCAATCGTTGATGGTGAAGCGCACTAGTTTATTAAGAGCCTATTCATTCTAGCCTTGAAGATACAAACTGTATTGTTATATCACGAAAATCTCAGTTTCGCAATAGTCTTGCAGGCTTGCAAGATCAATTTTGGGCAACACTACGTCAAACTTTAGTACCTATCTCTTTTCAAGAGCATAATTTAATGTTTCAATCAATTTGCCCAGCTTTTTCCCAACTATGTTGGAGTCAGCTTCCAGTGTCACCAGATGCAGCTGAATACCAAGATTTCACATGGAGCTACTGCCTATCTGACCTCCAAAACCCAGTTACTGAGTAAGGGTGGTGTGACTATCCGTAACGACTGTTAAAGATTTATAAGTAATAGCCAGGACCAACGGCTTAAGGCTGTGTTAAGATGGTAACCCATCCATAGACCGACCTCGGTAAACGAAACTTCACCTTGAAGATCGACCTGTACGGTTGTTATTTTTTTAGCAACGACCTCCACAATTTAATTTTAATAAAATAAAATATGACTAAACGTACCTATCAGCTTCTGCATTAAACTAGAAAGGCACAAAAACTACATGCTCTTGGGATTTAAAAAGCCTGCACTTGTTGCTTAATGCAGGTAAAACCGAGGAGCAAATTCCTACAGCATTCATTGTGAAAATAACCTGTATTTTCATTAAAATTCTTAGCGGGTTTAATATAAAAATATGAGGAATGAAAAAGGGTATGAAAAGTTGGCACATTTGATAGGAGCCGGATGCCGGCGGTCATTAATTAATAACTCAGTTAAGCCCCTGTACTAAAGCTTAACACATCAACCCGGGGGTTGCACAACTTCCGGTCAAATCCCGCGCTTCCACCCGCAAGCACTTCCGGTCAACGAAACTCTGCCGGGAGTTTACAAATAACGTGCGGTAACGAATAATATTACATAGTATATTTTGTCGATATACATAAAGATGGGACTTGTGTAGATAGATACTGAAGTTACAGGCTTGGATTAAATACGGTACTTCAGCTATGAAGAGGTTGGTTTATGAGGGAATGTGCCCCGAGGGTTCTTAAATTAGGCCTGACACAATCATGAGGAGAAATTCGCCAAGCGCTGAATACTTATGTACTCTCAAGGTCTGTTGAATTAACCTTGGCACGGAGATAAGGAATTCACTTACAGTACTTTCTCGTAGCAGTACTTCTATTTAGCTTCTAATCTAATATAAGACAGAGTTTGGATATTACGTTAACTTGGGACAGAATGTGGTTGCACTGTGACTTGCTTTACTAACAAGTTACGTTTAAGATATGGAGTTTTTTTTTATGGTGGATAGGCATAGGTATATATTTTTTATTTATTAAACTTTTTGCACTAGTACGAAACACTATAAATAGGTGGACTTAATGCCCTAGGCATTTTCTACCAGTCGACCTTTAAAGTGATGCAGAAACATAACATGGTAGATGCAACTTAATGGTAAAGATGGGTTATCATCCAATGATTTCTCTCGCTCTAGAGTGAAGCGAAAGAGCGTGTCAGACTTCTACTAAAACACACCTGTATCCTTCAGTTGCCCTTTCCGTTCCTTTCATAAATTCACCGTAGCTCTAGCGTGAGGGGTAGGGAGTGTGCGTTGAAAAACTGTTCACATGACATTTTCATCGGCCATGCTTGATTTGTTTTGAGTAACTGTAGTAACCGCACAAAATAAGGGTTTTCTTTTAGGTGGAAAATCATCAAATAACTCCTTCCACTCTAGGTAGAGCGAAAGGGAGTGTCAGACTAATTCTGACACACTTGATTGCTCATGTCGTTACAGGGATATGATGACTCTTTCAAACAATTCTGCATCCAAGATAAGGATCCTATGTCCAACATTCAGTTAGCAATTACGTCCCTAACTGTGCTTATCATAACTTCTCTACCACAAACTTGCCGCTAGAAGTAGTACGTTTAACAAATTATATGCGCCATTAAACTGTCTTCAAGAATAAATTTGACTGTCTCTCTCTGAGACTATTCAGAGTAGAAAAAAGGAAAAAAAAACACAAAAGGTACTGGTTCAGTGACACTGAACCATAAAAAAACGGTAATGGAAGTTCGTGATGCTGCAAGAGTAGGTTTTTTTAGGGATCCGGATACCCGGTACTTAAGATGTCCACCTGTCTATTTGTCCGTCTGTCCGCTACTGTAACTTTAGAACTGTTAAAGCTAGTTTTTTTGTCATTTTAACAGAATAACTAAATAATGTTGCACTATCATTCCAAAACAATCAAATATAATGTTTTAAATTCAAGTTTCTTCAGAAATCTACGAAAAATATGCATTTTATAGACGTAACGGTACAGAACCAGACAAATACCAATGTGAATTTTACAATTCATATGTAGGTACTTTTCTAAGTTTGTCTAAGACATTAGTAACACCCCATTGGTAGCTCTTAAAGCCGCTGGCCCCAGTTGTTATTTGTAGATCTTTGACAGTCGTTACAAGTAGTCAAACGCCAGGAAATCTGACCATTAGTCTATCCAAAGAGTACCGTGCTGCCCAATAACTGTGTAAGTGTGTGTAAAATATACAGCCCCCCTAGCCAAGTTGCAAACGATAAACGTGAACGCTTAGTAATCTCCAATAGATTTTCAACTTTATACCTAAGAGCATAAAGTTGAAAATCTATTAAAGACTACTGAGTGTTAGCGACCGGAACGAACGAAAACACTATGTAATCTTCAATAGATTTTCAACTTTATATCCAATAACGTAAAGTTGAAAATCTATTAAAGATTACTGAGAGTTTACGTTTATCGTTTGTGACTTGGCTAGGGGGGCAGGTAATCAGTCGCATCCGGTTAGACTGGGAGCCGACTCCAAGCTAGTTGGGAAAAAGGCTACCGAGACGATGATGATGATACAGAACCCTGAGTACGCAAGTCCGACTCGCACATGGCCAGATTTTTTCAACTAGGCGTCATTACCATCGTACCGACCAACTAAGTGAATAATTTCAGTGACTTATTTCAAAGGATATTTGAATGTCTAGCCGGCCATTAGTTCATGAACTGAGATAGTTTATTCAGTTTCAGATTACTTCTGCTATAATGGAACAGGCGCCATAATGAATTAGATATATTTTATCAAAGCTCAGAGCTAGCTTTCAGCAGAGTAATGGACTGCTCAACCTTAAAAATTAATAATTTATTATAATTTATTTGCTGTTTAGAATAGCAAATTTCATTAAAAATAAGAGTTACTATTTCGAAATCACTTAAGAATTGCTTACGCTATACCAGCTTAAAATAGTTATACATGGTACTCGTACATATCTACCTAATGTTACCTATTATGTACTTCTTTCTATTTCAAATATCTAATAATAAATAGGTTATTGGTCACTGATAGGTGTGCACCTACCAGTGCAGTCTTTTTTAACCTACAGGTTGACTGATAGAGAGTGCCTTGTTGTATTAAGTCCACTTACGAACCACTACTATACATAAAGTTTAAATAAATAAATACCAAGTTCTAAAGCTGTCCAAACTATTATCACAAGCATTAAATCTTAACGTTAAACTTCCGTATAGCTACAAAATATAACAACAATAACCAACCTAAGAAAAAGGTAATAAATGCACACACAAAACAGCGTATGTAGAAAAACATTTAGATACGAATAAATTGTGAGAGAAGACAGGCCACCCGTATTTCACCGGCTTATCTTCAGTCACCCGAAATGTGGTTCACTGTTACCTTTAGATAAAACGTACAAGGTGCGGCTTGCCAAAGTAAAAACAAAAGGTATTTAAGCTAATTTCTGTGTAAGCTCTTTAAACCAATAATTTCTCGGCGCTCCAAGTTGACAGTGGTCCTTCCTGGGAAAAGTTGAGAGTCGGCAAGCGCCTGCGGTGAGCCACGACCCCTCAGTTGGTGCGGATTACGGCCCGTTCAAACGACTAAATGAATACAGCTGAGTAATTCACGTTTTATTATAAACAACGAATTACAGCTTTTACAATATTTCTGTAACACTGTTGTTTCGCCTCCGTTACATGGTGGACATCCCATCCATACGTACAAAGCGTTTTGGGAACACATTTCATATGCGTACAGCTAAGGAGTGGAATTCCCTGCTGGAGTCTGTGTTTCCTGATTTATTATCTATCCTGAGATATCCCAATCAGCAAATCGTAGGGGCCCAGCAGGGTCGAAGCCTACTGGGGCCATGGGTAGTGTGAAAACGAAACCCGCTCTCGCGCTCCGCCCAAGAGCGAGATTTGTCATTAGATGGTTTTCCCACCTAAAAAAGGGGTCTTTATGTCAAGAGTGAATAGGTTACTAATAGGCAGGCGTGCTACACCGTCGGTCACATCATCGCCTACCATCAGGTGAGATAGTGTTTAAACACGAGTCAATGCATAATAAAAAAAAATTAAAAACTGTTTGTTTTAAAAAAAGATCTACAGAAGCTACCATTTTCATACGCTCTTATTTCAGGCAAAAATTACGGACGCAGCCAGAATGCATTTTCGCTTTGCTTACTCCGCAAGGGAAATAAGCATAACGACGATTTAGTGGTGCAATATCTGGTTATTTTATGGGGAGACAAAATAAGCGTTGTTTATTTACTTTGTTTTATCAGATAAATAACTCGTAAAAATTTAAACAAAAGAATAAGTAAATAGAGTCTGCAAAAGGCAGAAAATTAATCGATAAATTATATTTCTAAGGTATTGAATGCACAAGGCTGCGGGGTTATTAGATATAGTCACCGTGACCCTGGAACGCAAAAGTAAATTAAGGCCCTAACTCCCGAGTGACTTAACAGCGTATAAAACAGTGACTTTTTGAAGCCTACTCCTCGGTAACGGCTAGGTCAATAGGTTAGAAAAAAAATAACGTATGATTTTATCGTAAGACCTTGCGTAACGTATTATTAACCTTTGCCAAAAAAAATTAACATGATATTTTTTCGCTTGCTTTCCCTACTTTTTTTTTTAATGATAGGCTCGCGTTTGACCACCATCTCACCTACTCCTTTTAAACGGCTTTGATCTTTAGAAATATGTTTACACCAAAAAAATATGCTGTTTAAGTGTTCTTCACAATGTACATAGCATATGTAAATTAATCAATATTTCGCAAAGAAAATGGAATTAAAGGTTAAGTGGGCTCTATCCGGCCAGATGTTAAAGGGACTATATGCCGTATAGGAACACACCAGTGCGTTTTCGTTGCTCAATATCTGGCTCACAGACTGGGAAAATATATTTGAATTTCCAAACCCAAAAAAATTATCGATCGCAAGAACCATCATCATCGACCATCGAGTGGTAACGGCCCCGACTTATCGAGTTGTAGGTCGCGGGTTCAAACCCAGCCAGGTGCATTACTTTGTGTAATTTATTTCATCACCACTGCTCTCAAAACGGTGAAGGAAAACATCGTGAGGAAACCGGCATGTCCTAGAACCAAAAATTCGAAGACATGTGACATTCACCAACCCGCAGTGGCCCGCGTGGTGGATTACGGCCCATTCCCTCTCCTAGAGAGGAGGCCTGAGTCCCAGCAGTGGGAACATTAAAAGGCTGATTATGCTATCGTTATGCTTATGCTAAGAACCATCATCATCTCCCTGCCTTTGTCACGTGTTATTTTCGTTCAGCGCAACAAGTTTTTTCTTCCATTCCACCCATCACATTATCACTAACTCCCTTTTCTTTCATATCACTCCTCACACAATCCAATCTTTTCTTTGACATCCCTCTTCCTCTCCATCCATCCACATGTATACTCATGACTCTTTTAGTGACGTGCGTTTTATCGATATTATTATCGATTGCAAGAATACAAATATTTAATAATCCAAATGCATATCTAAGCTACTTTAAATTATGCGACCTTTAAAGGCGAGCGGCCTGCGCTATGTAACAATAAACACTTTGAATTTTCACCGTAAGCTAATATAAAACCGGTTTAGAGCACTGAGCAAGGTCCCATTCAGCTGGCGGTTCGCCCTAAGGCTGAACATATTCATAACAATTACTCTAAGCCTTACCGTCTGTCTCGATTATGGCAATTAACAGTAACTTATCTAGCCTACGAAACTTAGAGACCTAACTCTCAAGTAATATGCGATACAAGTATATGCACAATCTTTCTGGGTTTCTAAAAATGTTTGCAACTGTGTGAATTTTTTTAATGAATGGTCCATGTACGAAAGCGGCATGTGTATCCGTTTTTCTGTGTAATGTACGTCATATTTTAATTTAACTGCCAGCAAACTATGTATCATAACATACATATAACTTTATATAAATATGTCAGCGTGTTACGAATTTATTTAATTTCATAACACACGACTTTCGAATCGTGAACACGGCCAGTGCTGTATCAAAAATATCGCGTTCGAAATTCGAAACAATTCAATTCGCCACTGGCGTTCATAGTTAGGACTACAACCCCGAAAAAACCTAATCAAATATGGACGAGACCCCGCACCAGGTGACGACTGGCAGGTGTAGAACAATAACTCGTTGTCTCTTTCCCACCCACGCGTTACCGGACGGTGGTACCGTCCCATTCACACGTTGTCATTAATATTTTTTTCGTATTAGATTTTTTCAAGGGGGGTAGATACGCATCGGTTTGATATACAGTGGTGTTGTGACTTTTCATCCGTTCGCGTCATGCATTTAAAAAAAATTGGCTTTTGAGTTAGTCGTTGCCATTGTCGTTTTGCCTCGTTCCAGTTTCACGTCACAGTTTCCGTGTTCATAGAGCATTCGTAGCAACTACGTAGACTTAGTTAAAAAAGTTTTTATGTTAATTAAATTCGACTTTAAGTAGTTTTCTGCAATCGCTTCGATGGTAAAAAGATACTGGATTAACAATAGATGGATTGTGCTTACAGGTTTCTATAAAACAATGGGAAATGAACACATACTGTACATAATATAAAGGCAATATGCTAAAGAGTAATTTCAATGTAATACTTATCGGGGTGGAGATAAATGTGAGCGATAAGTTATCAGTGGATCAATAAACCGTAATGTAACTTTTGTAACAGTCCTCTATTCGCTTCGAAACAATACGAGTACTTGGCGATCTAAACGCAAATAATAACTTTAGTGTCGAAACCGGGCACGCGTTGTGTAACTTGGAACAGGATGGAAGAGATAGGCACATTGCAAATTAACGAAATAATACGTTACTTAATCATTGAAGCTAGAAGTATTATTAAGACGTATACTACATTAGTTTTAGTATAGGTATGCGAAACCCGAAACACTTGTCTAGTATTTTTATCAAAAGAATCTATGTGCATTTCATAACTGTATCATGAAAAATCACACAGTTATAAGCTTGTTATGTTACCTGGTTGGCCCCACAAGTACACGGTCACCGGGCCATCCGGGCGACTGAGGAGTTGTTTTGCTCCCGCACCCAGCTGAGCGCTGGCTCCTAATGCCCGCTATGACCTGCCATAACTTGTGCTGTACTTACTGTCGGTGGTGTCCAACCTGTGACCTTTTTTAAATATTTTAGGGAAAAAATATAATATGGTGTAAAAATGATTGGAATCGATTCAGTTACTGATTCTGAACAAACTATATTCAGTTTTCGCATATACCTACTAAAAATAATGTTGTAGATGACTAGCTTTTTTCCCGCGACTCTGACCATATGAATGTCGGTTATTGCGTACGCAAACTCGAAGCCAGATAAAAAGTAGCCTAGCACCTTCATTGGCTTCATTAGCTTAGTCCGTACCAAATTTTATCAAATTGGTTCAATAGTTTAACCATAAAAGCGTAACAAACAAACGAAGTTACTTTCACATTTATAATATTAGTGTAGATTTCACAAATACCAAGGTTATTTATGTATGACTGATGCACGTTTAATGTTTGCATTCAGCAAAACTTTGCAACAAGAGTTGGCCCAGATCCATCATTGTCAGGTACATGTAGAATGTCTCAGTCGAACTGAAGTCCACCTGATTCATTACTACATTCATCAGTCAATCGCTTATCAGACATAACATGGCTGCAATCCCATACTGAACGGTCCTAGCTAACGATTGGAACAAATCTTTTTGTAATTGAGAAAACATGTGCTTTCTGATCTCTAATTTTACGAAGACCACTAATGAATTATCTGATAATTTAATCAAAATGTTTTAACGACTTTTCCAATTAATTGGGCCCTCAAGCACGAGAAAAACGTCCGAGGGTGTGTAGCGAGTAGTGATTATCTCGTATGGCCAGCCGGGAGCCCTCGGGCAAACCCTGCTTTCTATGTCATTAACCTTTTATTAAGTTATCTGTTTACCCTCCTACGTAATTATTTTAATGGTGGACAAATACACGAAATTTTGTGCCATGTTTTGGCAGACTTTTGTTATCAGAAAACTAGTACCCAAAGAATTTTTTTAAATATATTTATAGGCTCGCGTTTGACCACTATCTCACCTAATCGTAAGCGATGATATGGTCGACGATAGAGCACGCTTGCCTAGAAGTTACCAATTCACTCTTGACATGACCCCTAGGTTGTAAATATCAGAAAACACAAGACTCCGGTAGGGAATCCCACTCCTTAGCTCTACATACAATGAATGTCTTCCCAAAACGTTTTGTACGTAGGTATGGGTTCGTTATTCATTTAGTCGATGTGCATAAAAAATTGACGTTTAAAATAAATTTTGTTTATCTCATTACAAAAGTTGAGTTGTTGTGAGTTTGACTTTATTTACATTTTCATGACAGTTTTATAAGATTATTTAAACATTTTTTTATAAATTATTAATTGATGATATTTCTATCTCATAAAAAGTATGTGTTTTAAATTATTGACTTCTGATAGTCATCAACTATTTCGTAACACCCCAAACGACACTTTAAAGTGCCATTTACAAATTTTGATGCGACACAGGACATAAACATCGAAATTCTCGAATCGAACACGGACATTTTTAACTGTTTATTTATTTATTCCTTTGAAATTAAATTTTAAGACGTCATAAAAAGTATAAATACATGAACTGAAACAGTAAATTTTCTCCAAACTAAAAAATAGATATTCCAAACAGTTTCTTTACGACACGTTTCACACTAAATAATTCTGTCACGAAATGATATTTTTTCTATGTCGCCCAACAAAGTGTCATAAATGTGGACACGTCACTTACATATTATATGAGCGCGTATGAAATATTGTTAGAGCGACTAATGGTGCGTTTGCGTGTGGCCGCGCCCTTACAGCGCTCTCGCCTGTTCGCCGCTGTGTGTCCGCACCTTTTAACATTACCATAATGCTGATAGTTATTTCATAGTACCTACAACTAATGAGTTTATTTTTAATTAGAACGCGATTTTAGGATTTCATTATAATTAATTAAGTTGATTAAGGAGACCTTCACGAATTATAATATGTAGGTTTATACTATACGCGGGTTTATGATATGCGAGTAGATTTTAGATAATATCACACATTATCACACTAATAGATATTATAAAGGCGAAAGTTTGTGTGTACTTTTGTGACTTCTTCACGCTGAAACTGCTAAAGGGAATTTCTAGGGATTTGGATGAAATACACGAGACGATGAGAAAGACGATATCACAAGTCATATAACTTAGCTGAGTATCTTTTTTGTGAATTGTCTTGTTCTTACTTTATTTTATATGTACATGAGATTTGGCACACGGGTATACCATGTCTTGGAATAGCATATAGGATACTTTTTCCCGAGATAACGTTCCCTTGAGATAACAAAAAAAAATACAACCTCTAAACTGACCCACAAGTATGTATTTTTTTTAATAAAATTTGGACATAAAGTATAATTAAGTGCAATTTACTGTTCAGCAGTATCGTGACTTTTTTTTTAATTGTTACAAACCAGTGCTTGACTGCGATCCCACCTGATGGTAAGTAGTGATGCAATCGTTGATGGTGAGGCACACTAGTTTATTAAGAGGCTAGGTTAGCCTTGAAGACACCTAAATTATAATCGGACGGGAAGACCGCAGCAGGCAAGTTGTTCCAGTCCCTCGATGTAAGAGGTATAAACGACGAGGCGAAACGCTTGGCCCAGGCCGTAGAGGTTTCAACAACGTAAGGAAACAACTAACAAAGCCATACAACACAACTACAAAAACCCCCACCAGGACTTGTACGAAACCATGTGAAAACTGTTGATACATAATACATAAATCACATTAAAACTAGGAGCTAAACAAAACGTCTCACGCGTACCTACATAGGTATTAATTATATCTTTTGTTGTAACAACATTGTTTTACAAATTGCTAAAATAACATTTCAAATATCTTAAGGCCGGAGCCGATAGAAATCTAAATTGAATAACTTGGTGTTTTTTTCTCACTATTGTGTCAATTCATTCATTGGAGCGCGGCGATTTACTGACACGCTACACACGGCTCTGCAAATTGGAAAACCATTCATTGAAACGAAGGGAAACTGACCATCTTTATGATTATTTTTATCTCATTTTTTCTCCATTTTCCTGTAATCAGCAAACTGTGTGGAATCAAATCGTAGCAAGAAAAACAATTCATGAAAAAGATCATGAATAGTTTTTCTTGCTTTATATTTTTATTAAATACTAACTTCTGCCAGTGGCTTCGCCCGCGTGAAAACCGGATTCTCCATACAAACTTCTAACCCCCGTTTTACCCCCTTAGGAGTGGAGTTTCTTAAAATCCGGATTTTTACACCCTACAAGGAACCTACCTGCCAAATTTTAAGTTTGTAGGTGATAAAGTTTCTGAGATTACGTGATTAATCAGTGAGTGGTATTTCGCTTTTATATAATTATATAGATTTACCTGAGTATACGATAGAGTAACGTAGAATCAAAAGTTCAAGGAATAAGTAATTAATCATTTTCGAAATAAGGCATTAAGATTCTATCTATAAAAATACTACGCAACTTAATGATCCAAAAAAGACCTCACAACAGTAATTGCAACACACTAATAGAGCGTGTAAAACTGTAAAGGCGCCAAACGTAAGGACGCAATATTTAGGCTGCGGGATTGTTTAAAAAAGATAAGGCCTGCGCAGATGACGGATTTTTGTCCGCGGACTTTTTTGTCCGCTAAAATAGATCGCTTACAACTGTATCGAGTAACGCAAACGAGAGATTAAAAGTACCGCGTGCAAAAAGTCCCCCGAATAACCGAGGACCGAACAAAAGTACGGGGGAGTCCCCGAAAAAAATAGAACTCGTGTGACTAGACGAAGTGCAGCAACGCACATGGCGGACTTTAGTCCACGTTGTGCGCTCGAGAGTGACGCGTACGTATGCACGATGATAAATACGCACACCGTGTGCGTTGAGTTCGCCGTAAATCCGCGGCGGACTTTTTATTCAGGGAGAGTACTTTTTTCTCCGCCGCGGAGAAAAGTCCTTCGTCTGCGCAGGCCATTACCAAGGCCCTGGAACTAAAGGGCAACTGTAGGAACACAGTTGGGTTTTAGCCAGTAAAAGTCTGACACTCCCTGTTGCTAAACCCCGAGTAAGAAAAATTATTTGATGATTTCCCACCAAAAAAAGTCTATAATGAGCTCATAAGCTGTCAATATTTCCACCTTATAATAGGGATTGACAGCTCACTTCAAGCTCACTGCACAGAAACACCGTGAAAGTGAGGTTTTTAAAGCATATCATCAGCACCCCTAGCCAAGTTGATAATCTGCAATCATTAACGCTAGTCGAAAACTGATCAAATGTATGAGAATGACATCATCTCAACGTTAAGTGACCTGGTCAGTACAAACGAATAGAAAATTCGTAGCCAAGTTCACATCGTTCAAAATGATAGAATGAATTGTTATCGTTTCTCTACAATGTTCAATGCTACATCCTTTGTTATAACCTGTTTGACGTTTGTAGGAACGCTCGCCATAGACTAAAGGATAGGTTGTATTTCTAGAACGAGCGGCCGACTCAGGCGCGTCAACATGGCTACCAACTTTTCGTTTTCTACAATTGCTGACACCGAGGCGTTACCGATTGGAGAACGGAATTCGACACGAAACGGTTGTAACTTGGCTAGGGGGGGCAGTACAGAGGCCCTACCTCGATCTCCTAACACGATCCACTTTATGACCTAAACTGAACTGTTAAAGCACTCACATTCTATCTCGCTCGCAAGACTGACGTTTTTAACACGTCATAGTAAGGCCCTAGGTCTAATTTGATCTAGACCAGTTCGAGATCAAATCTGGAACAATTTTTCAATAACAGTCTGATACTCGCTCCACCCAGAGATGGAAAAATGATTTGATGATTTCCCAACTCAAAAAAAAAACAAAACAAAATGGTCGCAATACTTGTTCCATATCACGCTTGCCGAACAGCCCAGCAATATTTCTCGGGTGCTAGTAGAGATTCCCAGAGCATTGTTACAAGTACAATGTTGTTTTCTTGAGCAATATTGCTGAATTCGCAGCGATTGCGAAACATTCATGCAGACACGTCCGTCTTACCGTATGTTTGTAGTTGTGCATTGTCATATGCTGAAGAATTTGTAAACGGCACATTACGGCAGTAGGTACTTTGAAACGCGTTTCTTATGAAAGAATGCGATTATTTGATCGTGATTACGTGTTCATTGGGTTGAGACTCGGAGGCTGCTTGGTATATCACTTTTGAAGAATACAATAACGTTTTTTTTGGGGTTCCGTACCTCAAAAGGAAAAAGCGGAACCCTTATAGGTTTACTTTGTTGTCCGTCTATCTGTCACGACCCTTTATCTCAGAAACGCGTGAAGGTATCGAGTTAAAATTAAAACTATATACTCAGGTCTGCGGTCCCTTAAAGCTGTGAAAAAATTAAACTTCTAAGTTAACGAATAAAAAAGACATGGCCGTTTATGTCGCAAAAAACGTATATTTCGATACTCTCAAAGGAATCAAAATTCATAGGGTACTTCCCGTTGACCCAGAATCCTGAAATTTGGCAGGTCTTACAGCACAGGTATAGGAATAAATCTGAAAACAGTAAAATTGTTACCTCCGTCACAAAAAAAAAACTTTTTTGCAATTCGGAAAAATCTTCGAGACTCCATTTGGGAATTGTAGTTTGTACGGAACCCTCAATGCGCGAGTCCGACTCGCATTTGCTCAGTTTTATTAATTCCAATTTTCTAATTGGATGACAAGTCCCTATTGAATGATGACATGAAATCAATCGGGTTTGCAATGCTGATTATGTAAAGCTATTCAAGGAGACAAGCTTACTCAGTAAACAATTGGCAAGTCAACTAATTTAACTAATTTGAGTGGCCTGTTGGTCTAGTGGTAAGTGACCCTGACTTCTATGCCAGAGGTCGTGGATTCGATTCCCACCCAGGACAAATGTTTGTGTGATGAGCACGATCATTTGTTCTGTGTCTGGGTGTAATTTATCTATAATATGTATGTATTTAGAAATATATAAGTATGTTTATCAGTTGTCTAGTACTCATAACACAAGCTCTGCTTAGCTTGGGACGGCCTTGTGTGATAGTTGTGGAATATAAAAAAAAAACTAATCGATTATAAGTAGACATGACTTTAGTTCAACGATTTCTAGATTACATTCGAAGGCCTTTGACACTTTCATTCTTGAAAGCCTACTGCGGTTAAGGTGTAGTTAGATATGATATAAATCTACATAAATATCTTAGTTATTAACTAAACTATCTATCTATCTATTTATCCTATAAAAATGAATAGCTGTTCGTTAGTCTCGCTAAAACTCGAGAACGGCCGGACCGATTCGGCTAATTTTGGTTTTGAAATATTCGTGGTAGTCCAGGGAAGGTTTAAACGATGAGAACATATTGGTAAATAGGAGAACTTAAAATCAACATTATCCTTTTATCCTAACATTATAAAGATATTTTTTTAGGGTTCACACGTTCGCACTCACAAGGGAATCAAAATTCTTCGAGTGCTTCCCGTTAACCTAGAATCCCGAAATTTGGCACGAAGCTAAGTCTCATAGCATACGTATAGGAAAAAATCTGAAAACTGTAAATTTGTACTTACGTCACAAAAAAAAAACTCTTTTTGCGATTAGGAAAAATCTTCGTAACTCAATTCGGGAATTAAACTGTCATAGCTAAGTTTTTATGGAACCCTCAGTGCGCGAGTCCAACTCGCACTTGCCCGGTTTTTTAATTAATTGTTTATTTGCAGGTAGGGATGTTGTGGAAGTTCTGATTCAACTACGAACATTATTATTTTATTATTAAAAGGCTTTTAATTTAAAAATAAATATAGTTAGGAATAACTGTCATTATCATCCGGAAGACGTCCACTGTTGGAACATAACCCTCCCCAAGCGTCGCCATAACAACCGGTCCTGTGCGTCTCGCATCCATCGGATTCCCGCGACTCTCACCAGGTCATCGGTCCACTTTGCAGGAAGCCTTCTTGCTTCCTTCCTACAGGAATAACAGTATCGAATTACTATTTTTAATTTTTGATAATTTCCTGTTAGCTCTTCAGTATTTTGGTTACGGCCGAAACCAGAAGATAAGCCGAACAATCGGTTACGGTTTCAGTTTCGGCTGCAAATCATATTTTGATCGGTCACTATTATATATTACAAAATAATCCCCATTCCGATAGTTAGCAAACTAATCAATACCCAAAGAAGACAAGGTTTCGGTACATCGGGGTTCCAAATGACATTAGTATGCAAGGGACGGCGGAAGGGACATCGATGTCCCAATATTTCAAGTTATACGCAACGCATACAAAACTTTGTGTATCCCTCACTTGTATAACATGACTTAGACACACATATGTACGTATTTGCTGATCCTGTCAGTGGTATTGGATACTAATAGATACAGACATAATTCCCATATTTCTGTATTAGTTATACTGGATTTTCTTTTTGGACTATATGTATAGATACAATGTTCGCAAGAAGGACTGCTGGCCATTTTTTGCTGGGTGGGACATCTCCCACCCAAATGACTTCTCTTTCAGTTGCCGTTCTGTTCAGTCGTCGCAAAAAACAAGTGAAGAAAAACAAGTGGGTTTTAGTCAGTAAGTCTGACACATTCTCTTGCTCCACCCAGAGTGGGAGAAATTATTTGATTTTTAACCTAAAGAAAAAGGAGGTATTTCACTTTGGGCACCCGCCAAAATGGCACCTAAGGAAATGGCAATTGAGGTATTCCACTTTGAGCACCTATTGATATTTTTCTCAGGTGCCATAAGTGGAATAAAATTTTAAATAATAAAGTATATTCCACTTATGGCACTTGCGAAAAATATCAATAGGTTGAGCCCGATTTTTTTTTTTGAGAGATCAGAGAGTAACCTTGGTTATATGTTAGAGGACAATACGACGAATCAATAGCAAAAAGAAACAGGTCTTTAAACCGTAACCGGACGAAGATACCTATAGAAGCATTGCTAGTATATTTTTATCAGGTGTTACCTATTTTCTTCATATTATAATGAAATGGAAATATAATACTTAATATTTTGAGGTTTTCTATTGATAAAATAGATTAAGTTGGTCATTACTGTTATATTTTTTCATACTCGCAGTTTTCATCACTAAAACTAATGAAAAAAAAGTAATAAACGAATCGAAAAGATACGCGTTAGTGTTGCGATAATGATTGACACTATTTCATGCGTACCCACTTTAAACATCGAAATCAAAACTATATAAAACAATGGGAAACTTAAAATATCAGACAGAGTATTTTGATTTAAGAAAAATAACGCCTGATAAAAAACTATAGCAATCTACTAAATAGTCTCTAACTTCAGCGTTTGGTTACGGTTGGTAGACATAATTCTTTTTACGTTGATTTATTACATACAGAGTTCCGGTGCCTACCTTCCGGCTTTATTATCAGATCAGTTCGATATATCCACTCCCCCTCTTCTTTCAGTCAGTCATCGACTACACGTATAAACAAAGCAATGTTACTTCTTACTACAGTTCTGCTGTGATCCTTTGAGGAGTTCCGTTCCATATCTTTGAAGTTCATTATTAGATCATAACAATATTTCTAGACCAACTCGGAAGCATAAACTTTTAATCGAAAAAATAATTTAAAAAATTGATCCACAATTGACCGAGAAATAAGTGAACATACATAAAAAAAAATACATACAGCCGAACATAGAACCTCCTTCGTTTTGAAGTCCAAGGCTATACATTTCCTACTTTCACGCATGAGAAGCCACTGGTAGAAGCCATAGTATCTTAAGTAAGTAAACAAAAAATTCTATCATATCCACCAAGTCCTTTATAGACTTTGAAACCATCCAACCGTGATGTGCTCTAAACCGGTTTCATTAGAAAGGCAATAATGCCAAGATGGTTTTAAACAATTATAAAAATACATTATAACACATATTGCCGTGAGGCACACACTATATTTTTTGTTTATTTTTTTTTTATTTTTGTTTCGCGTTACCTAAATTTTGTGTTTGTGCCTTGTGATGTACCAAATAAATTCTTTTGCTTTTTTCTTTCTTTCATCAGAAAAAAGCAAATTCCTTTTTTAAGGAACCCTAAAAATGACACTAAGTCCACTGATTTGTAAAATTGTAGTCAAATCTAAAGTCAGCTGCCGTGATTGCATGATGAAATCATAACAAGACAGACTTGATACAAGTAAAGAACTTCACATTTTCGTATGAAATAAGTCTTCTATTTCTAGCTCCCTATTTCTGAAAGCTTTTAATGCAATATCTTGTCAAACAGCTAGATCGCTCTTTGTAATTTTAGGCAAACATTTAGTGCATCTAACGTATATGAGAATAGACAGCAGATTTCAAACTTATCGAATTGATACAGCATTCAGAAAAGTCATAGACACGAAAACGACATACTCGAACTCCTGGTCTATCAAAAACAAATTCTGGCTCAAACAATTCAAATGTTTTCCTAACAAATTCAAACCTATTCTAAAATAGGGGTTACTCGAGACTTTGAAAACACGTTTTTTAGTTTGAAAACCCGTGTTCAGGTATCCTTCAGTAAAAGCTCCATAAAAATTGGTCCAGCCGTTTCGAAAATTAGAAAGAATAATAAAACAGACATATAACATTTGTAAAAAAAAATTGCAGTTCTGTATCGGATATAAATATTTTTAAATGCATTTAATAAAAAAAAATGTCATTTTCATATTTACACAGACACTTCAATTATATTCATATGTGTATAGATTTGCACAACCCTTTAAAAGTATATTCGATCGACCAGCCCGCCCGCTAACAAGGTATATCAAGGTAGATAACGCTGTTAGCAATAAGACCGCAATTGTACCCATAGATTAAGTTTATTTATAAATTGTGTTACTTTTTTGCTGTACAATAAAGTTTATTCTATTCTATATTTTTCATACGATTCCCTTAAATAAGTCTTGAGCATCGACGCCAAGTTGCTAGCCTTTCGATTCTCTACCGGTTGCATTACGGGGAAATGTGCGTCGGAATTGCATAACCTAATTCCGCCTAGCCCGTTCCATCATCGGACCATCAGGCATACGGCAAGGCGCCACCGGTACATGGTGGATATCCCACCTATACGCATAACTACAACCCGAGAATCTTTAATTCAAGATTGAATAGGTTACTTCTAGGTAAGCGCGCTCTATCGTCGACCGCATCGTCGCTTTCCAATAGCGCTCAAGCGCGAATCTATCAAGAATAAAAAATATATATCACAGTATGATGACAGATACCTACATCTGTCTAGCACTAAATACAGGTATGATTTCTTAGAATAAGCTTAAGCTCTAACTTCTAATAATCTAAAGGGATTGTTTCAAATCGAAGCCAGACTTTGATTACAAAAACAGAACTTAATGCAGTCTAAACAAAAACAATCAATTAACAACTCCTCAAAGATCTGAATGAAACAAACGTGTCAGAATAACAAAACGGTCATGTCGTGTTATCTGTCAGGTCAGAAGATGGAGTGTCATAATCATTGATTAACGTGTAGGTAGGTACACATAATAAAGTTATGATGTCTGGCATAATTAATGTCGACAGCAGTGACTTCACAATACTTTCAAATATTGATGTGTTGAATTTGAAATTATTCAAATTCAAGGTTCCGTACCCGAAGTGTGACCCTGTTAGGGTGTCTTTAATATCGTGCGGTTTTGATCACGCATGCGGGATTGTTCCGCACGCGTAACCCCCGCTAATGTCCATTTCATACAATTATTTATTGTAATGCGTGGATTACGCACTTTTTTTGCATTTTGAAATTTTCTGCATGCGAGGCAATCCCGAATGCGTGATGAAATCCGCACAATATTAAAAACACCCTTACTACGCCTCTGCTGTCCGTCCGTCTGTCAGCGGGCTGTATCTCATAAACACTAAGAAGTAGAGAGTTGAAATTTTCACAAAATATGTATTTCTATTGCCGCTACAACATCAAATAATAAAATTAATATCAACTTTAAAATTAAAGGGGTAATACAAGAAACGTTCTTTTGCCGGCATTTTTTATTCGATTTTAATATTGTAGAGTACCGACGAAACGACTCTTCGTGTGTGAGCCCGACTCGCATTTGACTAGTTTTTTTTTTAAATTAAGTATCATTGATAGGCGAGCTTGTTCACTATCTCTACAGATGACAATATGGTCAACAATGGAGCACACTTGCATAGAAGTAACCTATTCAGTCTTGACTTCAAGAACCCCACATTGTAGCCATCAGGAAACAGACTCCGGCGGGGAATTTCACTCCTTAGCTGTACCTACGCTCAATAAATGTACTAAGTAGTTACTGTGAACAATTAAATGTTTGGGACATTTAATTGCTCTACTGTGCGTAAAATGCAAATATAATTTGGATCCAACAGGAACAGACCACATGTTTGTTTTTTATGAGATGGGAAAACATCGAATTACTTCCCCCGTTCTAGGGTGGAGTAAGAGGGCGTGTCAGACTTTTACTGACTAAAATCCACCTGTATGCTTCAGTTGCCCTTTTCATTCCAGGACCACGGTACCTTTCAGAAATTCCCCGTGATACTAGCGGGCATCGGTCCTGCTGGGCCCCTACGTTAAGGTGATCATGTAAAAACAGAATAAAACCTTAGTAAAACATTTAGAACCAATGCGATATACTTGGCAATCTATTGTGAAACAGACTCCTTAGAGCGGTTTGGCGACGTTGCCAACATAAAAAGTATTGTCTTGCAATCAAGTCAGAATAAAAGCAATGACGTTCGCACACAATTCGCCATCAATTCGCTCAAACTGTCTAAACATTCTGACTAACAATCGACGAGCAGCTTTAAACGCAGCATTCTTGTTATTTACTACTCACTTGTTCTTCTCATGACGGCTATCACCCATTTCTTACCACTAAAATACCTGAGAGAATTATCGGCACTAAAATATATCTGGTAACAACTCTATTTTCTGATTCACAAAAGCAAATTCAGTGATTCGATAACTAGATAACCCTGGCAACACTACGTATTCACAAACCAATATATTAAAATGTGTATTCACCTTTACAGACTAGAAAATATATTGGAGCAAAGTTTAACGATTCTAGAAAACGTATATTCGCCAAATATTTATGTAATTTTATAAATATAGTTTTAAAATGTTGCTTTTTGCGGCCAGTGTTGCTAACTATGCTTGTTTTAGTAATATAGACTACGAAAATAAGCATTAGCGTTGAGAATTGCAAAGTATGGTTAGTCCGACGTACGCGTAATTACCTCTCTCAGCAGAAAAAAAACGTTAATGCTTTGAAATTGTGAACACAGAGCAAGTTAGCGTTAAGAGCACGAACAAAGGGTATACGGAGTATTGCAAACTGCACTGTCGGCTTCATGAACATAACCGAAATCCGCAAAAACAGCACCTGTAATGTATTTCTCATTTGAGTAAGTGCCACGTAGCCTGCTCAGTACAAGCTGGACATACCTTGCACGTAAGCCACCATAGGGTTGAGAGCCAACATCCTAATTGCATTTTATATTCGAATAAATCCTTTATTCCAGTTGTCAGTGCACTTACCTGGAACAAAAAAATAGAAATGGGTTAACATTCCGTTGAAAAGTAAGGAAATAAACATTTACGAACAGAAAACTATTGGAGATCATTTAAGAATGTCAGTCGGTGAATTTCCCGATCTGTTTGGCACAGATTTTTAACTTTGCCACTCGATTCTTAAAAGATTGTATGTACCAGCCAACTACGACAATCGAACTGTATTTTCCGCTTTGAACATAAAAGAAAACCGTCCCCTTCCAAACTCTTTTACCGATGTATTTTATGTTATAAACCCTGTAATCCTCACAGGGGTAACCCTATGCCCCAGCAGGGACAAAAGCGAATTTCACTCGTAACCCTATGTCTGTATCCGAGCATATTTACCCATACCACGTACTTCAGCCGCGAATGAATCCGAAATGAGGCAAATAAGCAATTATGCGCTCATATTCAGGTTCGATTACGCGATGTGGGAAATTTTAGATGCACCGCTGGACACATGAGATCGCCAGCCGCGGACTAACTGACAGTAGGTACTGCTCGTGGACGCCGATTTAATTAATGATTCCAGGATTCCAGTAAATGGTTTTTCGCTGGGTCAATATTAATACACGGCTGTGTTGCGTATGCAAGGTTCAGTTTTGAATCTGCCAAAAATTTCAGGAGACAATTATGTTAGTGATTCTCGACCCGAAACAACAATAAAATGGGTAGGTATTTTTAAAATTTTATTCTTTACGAAAATCGGTAAAAGCGTTTCGTAGAGAGTAAGTGAGCAGAGCCTCATATAAGCTGTCGCACTCACGCACGCAGTGACTTGACACGCAATAAATCATAACGGGTGATTCAGTTTTTTTAAAGAGGTTTATTAAGAGAGTTATTCTGAATAACACTCAAAATTAAAAAGAACTATAATAATAACTATTATTGATTATTGACCAGGTATCGTATTATTATATGATTATTTACGAGTTTTATAACAACCTCCTGATATTTTGTGCAGATTCAAAACTACATCTTGTTTAAAAGGAAGTGTAAAGTAGAATGTTCCGGGCCATTTCCTATGGAATTTCGAGTCGTATCATAAGCAAGCACTCAAGGAGTCCGCGAACCGTTTTGTGCAACGTCTGTCGCCTGAATGTCTGCGCGGGTGCCCACCCCACTTCCTCCGGTCAGCTCGGAGGCACGGAGGCACGGATAAACTTCTGCTATATAGCTTACTATCCCTATTTAGAGCGTGTAGTCCGCAAGGCGCCTGCAATTTTATCAACAACATACATGAGGGGTCGCATTTACATAATAAACCGCCGCCCGTATACGAAACATGCCCGATGTATTCAGATTTTCGTTATTATTTTACCTCATTCAATTCGTTCGCAAATTATGTGGAGAGGGTTGAATCAAACACATTGATAACAACGAGTTGAATTTAATGTTCATCGCTGCGTTTGCGGGTTAACTGATATAAAAGATTATCTTTGTTTGCGCGATTTAGTTGCATTGATGTGACGTCACGATACTCGGTAAATAACAACCGCGGCCCGCTAGTTGGACCCTCGTTAGTTAATAAAATGCCATTATGCGAGCGATAACGCAGTAAAATAGTCATATATTTTATGATACTCTTTAAAATAACGGCTTGCAGTTTCTATGCAAAATACAGTAAGCACCTTTCACCGATTATTGTTAATTTACAAAGCATTGTTTCGAATTTAATATTCATCGCTCTGCTTGTATCCAGTCCTGGACTAGATTTTTTTATAATCCACAACTATCACACAACGCCGTCTAGTCCCAAGCTAAGCAGAGCTTGTGTTATGAGTACTAGACAACTGATAAACATACTTATATATTACTAAATACATACATATTATAGATAAATTACACCCAGACACAGAACAAATGATTGTGCTCATCACACAAACATTTGTCCTGGGTGGGAATTGAACCCACGACCACACACACAGACAGTCAGGGCTACTAACCACTAGACCAACAGGCCAGTCATTTTAGTTTTACCAGTCATTTTAGTGCCAGTCATTTTAGTGCCAGTAATTTTAGTGCCAGTCATTTTAGTGCCAGTCATTTTAGTGCCAGTCATTTTAGTCAGGCCAGTCAGATTTGCTCGCTGATGAATGGAAAGAGTTGCTGTCTGAATGTCTGATGATTTGCGAGAAGACGTAGTGAGCGGTTAAAAAATATATTTATTTTTATTTTATCTCTAATCTACTTTACACAATTAGTGTCTAATTAGTAGTTTGTTGTGTGGGTTAAATAAATTACTAAATAAAAAATAAATTCCTACACTTTTAATTTATTTACCGTTTTGCTGAATGAAATGGGCTGGTCTTTTAAGAACTATCCCCTATCGAATATCCGGGTAATTTTTATTTAAAAAATAATTACCAACAAAACAAAACAATTTATTGGCCGGTTTTTATGAGACTACGCTGTTTATTAAATACAAATTGGCAATGTTGTTACTGGAAAAGCAGTAATGAATATATGTAGTTTCATCATGTAAACGATGTTCACAAATTTTTTCCTAATTACTAATAGCATAGCATGTTGCAATATTTTTATAGTTGGGCTCAGGTCTTCTCTCTAGGAGAAGGAATGATATTTATATAGATATACTCTTTATTGCACACCATAAAAAATAGTAGGAGGTGGAAGAATGGGCCATAATGTACCACGTGGACTTGCGTTGACATATCTAGGGTTATTTTTCAGGGAGGGCCTGCGATCTCTGACATGCTTGATTTTTGTGTGAAGTTATCAGTATTTTAGTGTCTACCATAGAAATTCAAATCGGTAACCAGCATCCTGCTGGGCCTATATAGCCCAGTGCGGGTTGCTGACCTTATTAAGGTAGAACTAAATTGGGCCTTCGTGGGCCACGTACGTCGATCTGGGCGCGTCGGTCTCCACACATTTTATATGGCAATTAAATTTGTAGATCTACACTAGCCTCACGCCACGTGACGCGACTCTACGTACAACGTCACCCACGTATGCGTCGGTATAATGTACCTAGTTCCCGCTTTACAGACGTCGAAATCTAAGCCTACAAGAAATTAGGTGCTTGCGTCTTCGTCCAGTAATTTCCCCGATAAAGGTTCTGATGAGAACGTAAAATAAAACCGAATGGTCAGTTCACAGTCAACGACACAGCGTTGGTCGTGCGCCAAGCGACGCGCGGTGTCGTCTAATATCGCACCGAGGCGCGACAAGCGCTAATCGAACTCTCCACCAATTTATTATCACGCTTCACTTAACAATTGACATTTTTCAAACAAAATAACCCAACAATTTGACATTTGAAAGCTCCAATTACCCTTAGATCTTATTATAAAACAGAATCTTCAAAAACTGTATAAGTTTCTTGTTATTTATGTTATCGCTGCCATACTGTAAACTACCAATCAATTAAATTAAACAATAGCAATCTTACTTTGATGTTTAAAATATTTTAGTTTCTTAATAAAATTGTGGAAACTGAATTTTCCAGACATTTCCAGATTTTTGGTGAATATCTAGTAGAAACTGTCTCGCTCTGGCGCAATTAGTCTCCGTTTGAGATAGGAAATACGTCATAATCATTTACTTCAACCCTTTTCAAAGAACAGCTCCATCGTCAACATAAATAAACAAATGGCAAACTTAAGCAACATTATTGTAGGCCAAACGTAGCGTGAAATGATCGCAGTAACGCGATTACATCCCAATAATGACTCAACTAGCCCACTCGCAATATAAGGCTACGAACGCACTGACGGCGCGCGGTACGAATGTTAATGTAACTGCGTCCGCACTCCGCGCTTCGTACTCCCTCGTCGCCATAAATCATAGTACCTTTTGTGGCTTGCGTCCCTGTCCACACATGACTACCGGATTGGACGAGACACCTTGAGTGTTGCCAAACTGACTTAATCCGAGATGTAATCACGACATTAATATGCATTGTTATTTAGAAGAATAATGGCACCGTGTTGCCCTTTTCGGAAATGAATTTATCATCAGCAGCAGATTTACGAAACAAACATTTTAATTTAAACAAATCGCTACGATGACACTCGTTTTATAATTCAATATTTTTCTTCTAAACATTATTTTTCCAGTATATTTAAGCGCGGCGTGCATGAAAATGCGATTTCCTCAAATTGATTCGGGATAACTTTTGAAGACGTGCAGGGAATAAAACAATTTCCTCGTGGAGATTACAGAGTTACTCGCCGCTGTAATCTAATAATATTTACTTTGCACTTTACTGAAAGGATATTACGAGATTTTTTTCATTTTCTAATGAAAATTAGAAGGTAGGCAGCAAATCAATGTATTGACGGAAAGGATTTATGTAGCTTAATATCTGGATCATTAAGATCAAGTGAAATTGCCGAGAGAGATTGTTTTTAAAAGAACAATAGAATATTATTTGTTTAATCGTATACCCACACATATCTATACTAATATTATAAAGAGAAAAGATTTGTATTTTTGTATGTATGTCTTTTTTATTGTAATGAATAAACTCAAAAACTACTGGACCAGTTTTAATAATTCTTTCACCAGTAGAATGCTAATTTATCCCTGAGTGACATAGGCATATATTTTCTGCTTTCACGCGGGTGAAGTCGCTGACAGGAGTTAGTCTACTATATTTTTACACCAAGATAACAATTTAAATAATGACAACATCAAAGCAAGCATACAACTGGCGACCTTCTCGTATTCCGCGATCTCATCCAGGCAACCTGCAACGGACAGAGATTGCCTGGACATAAAATGAGTTGCACTTAATTCAAATATTATGTAAGTAAACAGAAAAAAGTACATAATATTAGTTCTTTTTTCAAGTCGATACTTAACCCTTACATAATTACTTTGGGTTCCAGTAGGCGGGTACGTTTATAGCAGCATTAGTGCCAACCATTAAATCCTCGTTGGTACAACATAGTTGTAGTCATTAGAAATGACTGAAAAATTAACATTTTTAGCTTTATTATGTCAATAAATTACTTATTTCTCGTCACATTATAGAGGTAAACGATCATTCTACTCACATTTGATGCATAGAGCAAAAAACTAACCTCGCGTAAATATTACTAAACATATACAGGGTGTCTTTGACATCGACGCATAAACGAATACCATGGATCCAGCACATGATTATGGACCCCCCAGTGGTGGAATTTTTCGTCGGTTTTTTAAATTAAAACACGAAAAAATAATATTTTCGTGTTTTAATTTAAACTGTATAAAATCTTAATTCTAACATTTTTAGTAAAAAAAAAAATGCATGAATTACTTAGGTACTTTTAAAATTAAAAAAAAAACTTTTTACTAAAAATATCATCGGTGTTGGTTAGAATAACGATTTTACACAGTTTAAATTTAAAAATATACAGCTTTTTAAGCTATTGCATAGCTTCTATCGAGGGCCTTGAGCGCGGGGACCGAATCCAGAAATTCCGTAACGAAAAAAACCTCACGCTCCCCACTCCGACGGGCACGGAGGTGTGGCTTGAAGGCCGACAGAGACCGAACACCTATTTTAGAAAAGTCGTTAACGACCTGTGTGGCGCATAGGTACAGCGTTCTACCTATGTTATCATCGTGCCTCGAGTTCAAATCTCGGTCAAACAAAATAGTCTTTTTGTATTATAATAGATTATAGTAAAGTTCTATGATAACAACTGAACATACTTGTAGCAATTTATGAAGTAAACAAGAAAAAAATTTTTTTTTTTTGCTTTTTTTTGCTTTTGCTTTTTTTTAAGCTATTGCATAGCTTCTATCGAGGGCCTTGAGCGCGGGGACCGAATCCAGAAATTCCGTACATGCTATGCAATAGCTTTACCGCGGCAATCCCCGAGTGCCACACGCATTTTTTTTTAAGTTAGGAAAAAGCCGACGAATAGTTCCACCACTGGGGGGTCCAGAATTATGTTGTTATGTTATGTTGTGAATTATCTAATCTATACATATAAAAGGAGAAACTGTCTGACTGACATTTCGTCGCACAGCCGAAACTACTAGGCCTAGCAGCGTGAAATTTTGCACAAGGTTTTTTTTTATGACGTAAGTCAAGAAAGGATTTCCCATAATTCACCTCCTTAGGGGATGAAACGGGATTCCAAAGTTTGTATGGAGAAACCGACATTAACACGGGCGAAGACGCTGGCAAAACTTAGTCTGCTATAAAACGTTCCATAACGCTCTTACTTCCCGTTTGCCTAGCTCTTAGATAATCGACAAAGTATATACCGATACCGACAGGTATATACCTAAAGTATGTCTACACGTACGTCTGGCTTCTTTTTTCGCTTGTCCTAAAGAAAGCTTCAGGGCTCCGAATTGTCTCGTTTTCAAATACAGAAGTTGACAAAAACTCTAAATATGTAACAGGTTAATATATAATCCTTTTCTAAATGTAAGTCTTCGATAAGGTAGAATTATCGTGAAATAGGTACCATGTGAAAATCGGTCAATGTGATTTGTATTTTTGTGTGATTTGTTTTTGATTTGAATGTGTTTATTTTAATAAAACCAAAAAAAAAATATATACTACAAACTGATGTGATTGCATCACTGCTTATCATCAGTTGTATCGCAGTCAAGCACTAGGTTTATATCATTAAAAAAAAAACACTATTTATTTTGAATCAAACAGTGCTGTTACCGTAATTTAACAATTGGTACCGTTGTGAATATTAAAAAAAAATATCGCTACAGGTATACTGACATTTATAAGTAACTATACCAGCCGGTAAGTGCAGCAGGTAGACGGAACGTGAGGTGATCGCCCAGTAGAGGATTCCATGTGCCCCATCGCGGCTACTCTGACTATAGACTCACGATATACACGCCATGCCAATTCGTTTCGGATTAATTTCTTATTATTTGACAGGAGAAAAATTTTAAGTGGAATTTTAAGCTTTTAAATAGTCCGTCTATTCTTAACTAGTTTCTACTAGTGGTTTCACCCGCGTGAAAGTAGAAAATGATTAGAATGGAATCATATACTCTCGCAATAAAAAGTATCGTGCTATTCCCAGACATGGTCTATCCGTGTGCTACATTTCATCCAAATCCATTGAACCGTTTGAGTGTAAATTAGTGACAAACATACACATTTACATGAAGGTACATACCTATACAGGGTTATTTGTAAAACACTAACAACCTTGCAGGACTGTATTACTAACATCATAAACAACAACTTTTGTTCTATGATATTTTACAAAACATAATTCATTTACCAAAAACAAACCTTCAAGATTTCGTTGTTCTATCTAACACATTTCAACTCTGTATTTTGCTATATACCTACCTACGTCTGTATGACGCGACGCAAGCGCATCAAGCACCCCCGCCGCCTGATCCCCGCTCCAATCCGTTATTATACTATCGCTTGCTTCGCATATATTTCATAATATTTAGAACGTTCAATTTAAATATTTTTATATTTATATGAAAATCTGATGAACTAAAATGTTTTAAAAGTCATAGAACAAAAGTTGTTGTTTATGATGTTAGTATCATAGTCCTGAGAGGTTGCCAGTGTTTTACAAATTACCCTGTTTAAACAAACTTTGACTTTTATAAAATTATTATAATATATTTTATTATGATCTCTGCAAACGCATCCGGAATAACCGACATTCCGGCGGGCGAAAATGTCGATTATTCCGGATGCGAAGTCGAAGTCAGATAAAAAGTATGTTTATATGCTTATTGGTATATTGTCCTTCCTTGAGGTTTAAGCATACTCCGTACCAAATTTCATCGAAATCGGTTCAGAAATTTAACCGTGACAGCGTAACAGACAGACAGAATTACTTTAACATTTATAATATTATATTTTACATAGTATATGGATATAAATATAATAATGTAAATTGATAAGCTTTTGCTATTCTTTATCTAATAAGCAATTATTTAAACTTGGTTAAAATAACTCAGATAAGGGACATGATTAATAGGTAGAATAGATTCGATAACTAGCTACGGTACCCAATTATTTTTGTTTAATTGCCATGTTTACGCCTAAAGGTTTAAATCTGCACTGTTATAATATTAAATTTTCTTTTTCCAAGTCACATCAATACTGATTTATTTACCAATACGGAAGTATTCCAAGAGCCGAAATGATGCAACAAAAGTACTCACATCAACATATTTCCTGAAGCCGTTCAAGCGAAAAATAATGCAATTCAATGCAAACTTACTCAAGATTCCAAATGTTCTAGTTTAAAGATATTCAAACATAGAACTGAGATAAGTTCTGTATAGTTATGGAGTAAAGTGTAATCTAAACAATAAATAGAGACAATACATACAATAGGTGACCTCATTTCGATGATCGCCAGTTGATCGAATATGACGCAACGCGCATTTTAATTGTTGCGCTTCGTTGCGTCAATTATATTACACTGGAGTGCTTAAGGGCGCGTTTACACTTGGTTGAGTCGCTGGACTTGTAAGGTAGTGTGCTTGTATCAATACTTCTAATTATTGGCATCTCAATGACAGGAGTGATACACGTATGCACCGCTTGAATAAACCCACGCTAAGCGAAGTTAGGAATATAGTTGAAATTTTTTATACTGTAGCGTCACCTATGGCGCCACATAAGAACTATAACTACGAAATCCTGCATCGCGCAATTAGAGTTCTCCGCACGATTTGAGCATATACAACCGCCCGAAATCATCTATAGGGCAGTTGCCCACACCAGACATAATCGGAAGTTTGCGGGACTTTACGCTCTTTTCCGCAAACCTCTAAAATACCTCGAAAAAAATTGCAAGATATCGCACTTGCCGAATTCTGTTTAAGACAGTACACGGATGCAAGTAATCAAAGTAAACTGGAAATGCAATCAATTTAAATACAATCGATGTAAACACTCCCCAATCACAGCTATTCATCATACATTAATTGATACTCTTGGTAGTTAATAGACGTAATAATAAATCTGTTTCTGTTGTAATAGTTTTCGATACGCATACCGATAGCGAATGTGCGGCCATACCGAAGGATAGTGTTACGTTGTTTTTCGCGTTCCCAATGCGAATAACGTTACATAATACGCAAAGACAATAAATATAAAACATCACGAATGTATTCCCAAAGGGTTTGGCAGAACTTTGCCTAAAGTACACCGATATTTGGACATAGCATATTCGGCCTTATAATGTTCCCACTGCTGGGACTCAGACCTCCTCTCTAGGAGGGGGAAGAAAATGGAAATTAAAAACTAATAATATTTGGACATTAGTTTCTTATTTAATAAGTTTACTAGCTTCTGCCAGCGGCTTCGCCCGCGTCAAGTAGGTTTCTCCATACAAACTTTGGACCCCCGTTTCATCACCTTAGGGGGTAAATTTTGAAAAATCCTCTCTTAGTGCTCGCCTACGTTATAAAAGGAAACCTTATGCAAATTTTCACGATCCTAGTCCCAATAGTTTCGGCTGTGCGTTGATATGTCAGTCAGTCAGTTTCTCCTTTTATATATATATACTAGCTGAGCCGGCAAACGTTGTTTTGCCATATAAATAAAAAAAAAAAAAAAAAAAAAATAGATGTTGGCCGATTCTCAGACCTACTCAATATGCTCACAAAATTTCATGAGAATCGGTCGAGCCGTTTCGAAGGAGTTCAAGTTCGAACACCGTGACACGAGAATTTTATATATTATAGATTATTTATTGGTTTTCATTTTTTTAGTTAATTAGACCTACTGTGAATATTGTGCATACATGTAAGTGACTTATTTACAGTATGATTTTGATAATAAAAATATATACGAGGTGATCCTGTGTAAAAAAGTCACTTACATGTATGCACAATATTCACAGTAGGTCTAATAAATAAATATCTGAGCTGCGAAATTGTTGGAAAGATTTACCGCGGCCCTGTAGGCTTTGACGACACTGTTGTGTGTTTGAGTGGTTGAGCGATTGCCTACTGCGCTGCGGGTTGCGGGTTCGATTCTCGCACGGAACAAATATTTGTATGTGTGTTTACATGTTTCTGAACGCCCCCGCAATAAAACGTTATTTTAACAGAAATAAAAAATATATTAAATAAAATGACTTTTCTATTAAGGTAGTCATACACGCTAGGGTATATCTGACAGGTTTGCCTGTACAGATGAGTTTTACCAGTAAACCGAGCGTGTATGTTGCACAACAAGTTTCCACACAAGCTTACCTGACAGGTATATCTGTGCAGGCAAACCTGTCAGGTACACCCTAACGTGTATGGCTACCCTAAGCTATCTGGATCGCAAAGGGCAACGGTAGGAACACAAGTGTGTTTTAGTCAGTAAAAGTCTGACGCTCCCTTTTGATCCACCTAGTTCGAGAGGAGTTATTTGACGATTTCCCACCTAAAAAAAAACCGGTCAAGTGCAATTCGGACTCGCACACGAAGGGTTCCGTACCATCCTTAGCAAAAAAAATCACGTTTGTTGTATGGGAGCCCAACTTATATTTATTTTATTCTGTTTTTAGTATTTGGTGTTATAGCGACAACAGAAATACATCATTTGTGAAAATTTCAATTGTCTATCTATCACGGTTGATAGCAATAGGCAGAGCCCTAAAAACACAAATTTCTGATGCAATTAATCAAGACCGGCGAGTTATAAACAATTTAATTAGTTATTACAAGTATTACGGGACAATTTATGCTTGTATCGCGCATAATAATTGATGTAACATTGAAATAAAGTAAGTATTGTATTGCTTAGCGATAAACTATTCGCATTGGCACACTAACGTTATGTCGCCCATGTTGTTTATGTAATAATTTGCTCTTTACTATTAGAAGAATGTACATAATAGTAGCATATAACTGTTTATACTGTCGAGTATCTAAAAGATTTCTTTTTTGGGTAGGAAATCATCAAATAGCATCTCCCGCTCTAGGTGGAGCGAGAGAGTGTCAGGTTTTTACTGACTAAAACTCAACTGTGTTCCTTCAGGTACCCTTTGCACTACAGAGCCGAGGTCATTCTTGCAAATAATCCCGCAGGCCATCACTAAATTTTTCTGCATTACGAAATAACAAGCTTAACTTTTTGTTTAAAATAAACATTGCAATGTATGTACCAAATTTTTAGATTCTTTTAATCAAGATATCAACTGGTAACCCTCTCAATTGCTATTCGCCTTAACCCGTTGCCAAGAAATGCTCTTAATTTCTCCTGTCTCACGTACAGACAAGAGAATAATAGCGTCCCTCAAATAGCTGCATAGATATAATATCGTCCTCGTGTTCCTATTACATGACTAAGTGTCGCCCAACTCGCCCACCTCTATTGAGGACTGAGGGAGGCGATCAAATGGCGCAAATCGAATAGTGCGTCGAGTCCTATGCCGGTTATTATTGGTGCGAGACAATATGCATGACCCAGTGGCGCGCCGGGCGGCGTATACGCTTAATATTCAAGAGTCGCGCGTCCGCGGCGTACGCCCCGCTGTAATAAAAGCACGCTCCGACGCTTAACGAGTACGACCGATGAGCTCCTTCGTATTTCAAACAAGGCGACCCCGAACGTGACCGCAACCAGCCAAGAACTTAATTTGTGCAGTAACAAGAAGATTGTGAATTATTGGCCGCGGTAATGCTCCCTGTTTGAACACGAACCCCCCGATGTCGGCGCCGAAATACCGCTCCTCGTTACACCAAAACTTACCCCACAGCCTCTCCGAGACGTTCTCTTAAATGAACTCCCCTTGATTACTACAAACCGTACCAACAAATTTAATTTAGTCAGCTAAAATGATTGAAATGACAAGAAATCTTTGAAGGCCAGAAAACTCCAAAACTTCATGTCTGCAGAAAACACATTACGCTGAAACTTTTTAAATAGATGCCTAATTATGTAATCAGATTCTTTCTCACAAATTATTATGAGCAAAGAATATCTTCGTTTAAAAATTCACTTTCCATTTTATCCCTACAATGGAGGACGAAGTTTGAAGAATTTAAACGTGACCAAAATTCTGAATAATTTCTTTCTATTGAAGTACGCATAAAATGTATTTTCGGAATGATTGTATTTCAGAAACAAGAGCTATTCTGAAGTAGAATTAAGTACGGAATAGTGTTAAGTAAAGAGTTAAATATATGTCCGGGTTGCAGTTTCGAACTAAAACTTTCGGGTTCAAAGAAAGTTATCAGCAATCGAGGGCCCATTGATTGCGCACAAAGAGCCTTTCGTCTTGCGACATTCGAGTTCGATTTTCCGCTCACAATGCGGGCGTCGATTTTCGTCTTGCATTCTGGATTATACTTCCACGGTCCATTCGGTTTGCGTCCATATTGTTCGACCCTCGCTCGACACCTTTGTCGCACTAAACGTCTGTGAGAGCAAAAATTGCATATTTTTGTACTAGATAACGTATTTATCAGGCTCTACATGACAATTTCTGTGAATTAATACATTGCTAGGATTCATAAAGCTTTAGGGTGCGTCCAGTTTGGCGTGCAGCCAAGTTGGTTGCACAATACACGATAAATACCTACTACAGCGAGTACTCTTAATTACTTCACTCACATTAAGTAGCATATAGCCGCTGGTAGTGGAGGCCATAAGGCTTGTTTAAAAATAAATACTTCTACACATTCAAACTAAAATAACTGAACCGTAAAGTGCTGAATAAAAATAACAAATTGCTATTACGAAGTACTGTTCTGTAATTTGGAAAATAAGCGCTAAATGAAAATTCCTCAAAATCGTGTAAACGAAAATTCGCTAGACCGATATAAAGCCGGACGCATGGAACTGCACGGATAATTAACCCTCGCGTTTTAAATTTCCTTTTTGGACTTTAAAACATCAAACGAGCCTTTTTGTTCTCTTTAGTCGGCGGACGATCGTTGGTAATCTGAGGTGCAAAAGCGATAGAGAGGCTGTGCTCAGCGCATTGGAAAACAGTTATTCAATGTGCAACGTCTCTGTTTGCGCGGTCAGCCCGGTGACTACGGTCTACTCGGCCGAGCTGACCTTACTTGAGTTGCCGTACTCTGATTTATAAAGCCGACGATGTCATAAATGTTTACCGTCTCCAACTGCCATTGATGAGTTATAGCGACGATTAGAGCTGTCTCGTGTTAATGTCAGATTAATGTTTGAAATGTTGCTAAACTACTTTTAGACTTCCTAAACTAATTCGCTGTCAACGCTTCATCATAATTTTGATTCATGAAATATTAAAATATTTCTTGCATTCCACTCAAAATATTTTATTTTGTAATAATATTTTCGAGTGACCTTCGCTATCTGAGATGTTGAAATGAAGTCCTAACAGTCTGTAAGAACTTTGACAGTTCTCAGAAGTTACAGAAACAGGTTGAATAACTTTCTCAAAGCGTTACCTAAAATTTTTTTTAAAGCCGGTAACACGTTCCCGTCAAAAAGCCAAAATCGACCAACAAATTCAATTAAAAGTTTTCTGAGAGTAACTCAAACCGACGAACATTAGATAAAGCTCGATTAATTATTACTCTGTTAATGGACAAAAGAAACTCTTTGCAGCGGCCCGCAAACAAGATTCCAACAGAACTAGACAAAAGCTTGAACGTAAACAGCAATCGCTCATTGAAGCGACCCGTAAACGCGAAGCTTGGAAAACTATCCCTCGTTTTTCCCCGTTTAGTTAGAATATATCTATCTTTATCGTTCTGTAAGGGGAAATGCGGGAGCAGCTATTTGTTTTTACAGTCGAGCGCCGACGAACAAATTAGGTGGACAAACTGTTGAAACGGTCGAGGTGTCTATATTCCACTCTGCGGAAATTCTTCTCTTAAAATCGTTCGGGAGAGAATGTCTCCGCGATTGAACTCGAGCGAGGTAATAATTTTCTCTTCAGTTCCCATGGAGATATTCCCTCGATCTGCGTATTATTGGCAGATACTTAAAGGATTTTCAAGAACGAAAGCGATATCGTCTATATGATTTTTCTTTCTTTTCGACTTTTCGAGTTTATCTTTATTACTTGTTTATTTCCAGCTTACAAGTAATCGGTATTTGTCAGTATGTCGGTACTATTATGATCGTATCGGATATTACAAAATACAATAGAACGCAAGGCAGTAAAACCGGACATAAACGTTAAAAGGATTTACGACAAAAATACCTGAATCTCCATATTGACGAAGAAATAATTTTGCAGTGGAAGCGGAACAATCTATCTTTTGTGGAGACCTGCTAGTAATTTATCTGTCGGAATTTACTTAAGTAATTTAGGTTTTCGGAAAACACAAAGGGATAAGAGGGTTTCCTCCGATGTTTGAGGATAGTTGAGACTAATTCATTACGCGTTTCTGGGAATAGACCCCGCGTAAAATAGAATCACATTAGAACTGTGTAATAATCAAGCTGTATGTAAATTTATGTAATACACTTCGGAAGAAATTGGAGCCATTAGGGATTCAGATTACTAAAACATTGGTCTACGATCGAAGCAACGTTTCCAAACCACTCACGAACGAATTGGTAAAGTGGAGTTCATGTGTAACACGATATTGGAACTCGAAGTGAATGTTAAAAGTCTACTCTGTTTGCTTTCTAGAAATGATGGAATACTGAAATTACTTTTTTTAATTTAGTCTCCAAATTTTATTGCATGTAGTTACGTGAAATATAACCCAAAAACCAGTTTTTATAAAAATAATATCAAATTAACACAACGAAAATTAATGCTCATGAAAATATTTATATAATATTTTATGTACAAACACACATAAAATAAAGATAAGAAGAAGAAAACAGAAAAAATAGGTGACATTTATTAAATTCGAAATCTTTTCTTCAAACTTTTAAATTGGACTGCCCAATTGACGCCTCAACATCGAAATTACCCAATTATTTAAAAGAAACCGAATCTCTTTGACCAATGTCGGAGAAAGATACCGCGGGAATGAAAAAAACTCGCTTTGTTTTTCTTGAGGGCGAGACGGCCGACGGAAAATACAAATAGTCTCCTACAATAATGTTTATGAGTGTCCTTTCATTAAATTTATTGTGACAGAGTTTCCCCTTCCGCAGAAAAGGCTTGCTTAGATTGAAGCTCACAATCTGAAATGTATCTTAAGTCAACGTAGACTTTAAAGAAAATAAAACGGTCAAGTGCGAATCGAACTCACGCACCGGGAGTCCCGAACAAACTTACCTATTTAAATAGTTCGATTTCCGAATCGAGTCTCAAAGATTTTTTCGAATCGCAATCGCAAATTATTTTGTGATGTAACTACAATTTTATGATTTTCTTTTTCCTTTACTTGTGCTATGAGACCTTGCTTCTTGCATTTTAGGGTTTTGAGTTTATGGGAAGTACCCTATAGGTTTTGATTTCCTTGCGAGTGTCAAAAAGGCGCCCAAACGGAACGTAAACGATCTCATAATGATTTTTCACTACTTCAAGGGGTAGCAGACCTGAGTACGTGATATTAATTTCAACTTAATTCCAGAGAAAAAGGTTCTTGACAGACGGACATCATATAAGGATTCCGTTTTTGCCGACTGAGATACGGAATGCCAAAAACGTTAAAAAGTACATTTTATTCTATTTGTAAAATGTTTTAATCTACATAACAGTTAAATATTGACTATTTCAGGCAGCTAACACGTGTGAATTAATAAGGCAAATGACACTAACGAAATACAAACAAATATTTGCGTACATTAGCATTTGTAAATGTTTTGGCCGCTGTTCGGGAAACTTGTGGCATCGCGTAACTTTCGCGGACAAAATGTGCACGAGCGGTAGTACAAAAAGTAGTAACAGGTTTCAGGAAGCCGTAGAGGTGTTGTCTGTAACTGTGAGGGCCGGTAGACTACGTACTCGCGTGTATCACCTAGGGTTACCTAATGCATTACTGTAAAGTCCTGACAGAAAACTTGATTTCTATATAATGTCCTGACAATTTAGCAGCGAGCGCGTGTGATTTTTTATGTGAATTGAGTTGATTTTACTTCAGTTTTGTAATTGTATACCAAAAAAGACACCTTCTCGATTCTGTTAAAGTAGTTAAAAATAACAGTATTTTAAGACGTGATTGTATCTTATACATATTATTATTATTTGAATATAATAACGATATTCGTGCATTTTTAATTTGAAGTGTTAAAAAAAATTACTTATTAAACTGTTATTTAGTAGTATGCAGTACGGGTATAAAGTCCCTCAAACCTCCATTGAAATGGGATCCTCAGACCAGACGAGTATTGTGTCTGGTTCGGGCAGGATTTTTGTTTCCTACGTGTATGCCATCATAGATGTCGCTATATCTCTCCCCTCCGGATCCAGAGATCGATGTTTTTTTAGGCGTCTTGCTGTGCTCTGGGCTAGTGGTGGGTTGGTTCTAGTGCGTCAGAACCGGAAGCCGCATAGTTCTCGGTTCCCGCATTAATTAATCAATTATCCTGACATTTTCTAAAACACCTGATATGTTACGAAAAATCATGACGTCTGATAACCCTAGTATCTATCACCCGACTTGTCACCCGATCGCTCCGGATACTAAGGGGGGAAACAATCGATGCATCTATCATGCTTACAAAATACGAAGCAATAAGCGCTTTTTGTCACATCACTAGCCGAGGTTTTATGGGAGTTGTTTGGACAGAGGATATAGAACGCTCCGTAGATACATGTGAGGCCATCGGTGACGGCGTGATTACAATGTACTGGTTTATGTCCATTTTTATTGATCGTTTCGTTTAGAGCTTCAATGAGGAGACGACTGTATTACTAGAACACCAAATCATCAAATGGGAAATAAAAAACTAAACATGAACGCGTAGATCAAAAACAAAGCCAAATGATCCACGAGCAGTCAATGCTCAATGTTAAATTGATCAATGTCCGGTCGCAAATCCTCGTTCCGCTCCGGCTGGCATTAAAAATCGTCAGATAAAAGTTTATTATACGCAATTGTTAAGACGTGTAGTCCCTTGAACATCTGGCCGGAATCAATCCACACATAGGTACTCGTACCGCCCGTCTAGGCGGCAGTTCTTGTATCTGTGCATTTAATTCCGGCCACCAGCTGCGCCCGGATAGAACCCTGCTGACTTTTAAATCCATTTTCTTTGCGAAATATTGATTGATTTACATGTGCAATTTTTTTGTGTAAATATATTTCTAAAGATCAAAGACGTTTGAAAGGAGTAGGAAAAACAAGCGAAAAAAAATCATGTTCTTAAATTTTTTTTTTGGTTCTTGACAAATGTAGGAATTAGTTTTACGAAAAAATCATAAGTTGATAATGTAGTAGGTACATGAATCAATAATAAACAAATTTTTTTTTCAAACCTTTTGACCAAGTCGTTACCGAGGCTTCAGAAAGTCACTGTTTTATAGCACTGCTCGGGAGTTAGGGCCTTAAGTAAAAATAGACGGTGGTGTTGGGAGGCAGACCCGCCGGCGCCATCGCCTCGTCTGCCGCCACTCGCCAGCGCCACCAGACGAACGCACTCCCGTCATGCTCCCGGTAACCCCCCCGAGATTACACACGAAACGACGTCAAACTCGATTGCGATTGTATGAGCGCACGACATCCGAACAAAAGCAAAAGAAAAGTCGTAGCATTTTCCGATTTAAAAATAGATGCTTTTACTAGGTATGTTTTGATTTGATGTGTGAAAGATATCTCTGTCGATATATCGAATATTCTGTTAGAATAAAATATCACAGTAACATTATCAAAGCGTAAGTTTGTGAGTGGGATGTGTATATTTGTGTGTTTGTTACTCCTTTGCGCTCAATCGGCTGGATGGATTTGGATGAAATTTGGTACACGGGTAGACCATATCCCATAATAACACATAGGATTACTTTTAATCCCGGGAGTATGTTCCCGTGGGATAATTTTTTACTTTCACGCGTGTGAAGCTGCTGGCAAAAGCTAGTATGACTATCATGTTTCTGAATGTTGTCAAACAGATTTTAAACACGAAAAAAAACCAAGATTAATCGAATCGATACTCGGTATTGATAGAATTTTCATTTATTTTCCAATCTACACTATTATTACTACACTAATATTATAAAAAGGAAAGATTTGTATTTTTGTTTGACAAAGAAACTCAAAATCTACTGAACAATTTAAAAAAAAAATCTTTCACCAGTAGAATGCTACTTTATCACTGAGCGACATAGGCATACATTTTTCACTTTTATGCAGGCGAAGTCGAAGCATAGACACAAATGATAGAATGCTATACATATCGCACTAGTGTAAAGTAACACGACTATAAGAGATAGTGAACCGCATGAATGAATGCACCTACGTTACTACGCTACGTGAGCAAAGGACCCTGTTGATAAACCAGCCCCTCGCTTCGCCGACCGGACTCACATCAAAGCGAAGTGGGAAATCAACACTAACTTGCCAAACAATGGAAACTGGACAGACAACAGTATTTATTTGGCGGATTCATTATGGAAAGGTTTTACACAAAAACGTGCAGGACAAAGTTTGGACTGGGACTGTTAACTACGTTGGTTAGTGTGCGGTTAATGTCGAAGCTGGGTTCGTGATGTTATTGAAAACTTGACAGTCGGGAAAATGGTTTTGAATACACAGATTATTTGGGAAAATAAAATGTTTGCCATCGAAATTAAACTAAGTTTTACTACAAATGAACATGTTTAAAATATGTAAAGAGAATAATAATAATGATAAAAATAATAATGATAATGATAAAAATAATAATGATAATGATAAACAATGAAATAATGATAATCGAAAACAATCATTTAAAATAAAAAACAAAGAATGAATAAAACTTATTTCCGCAAAAACGAACAGAAAATCATAAAGCTAAATTTTTGTAAGCGAAAATGCATGTTCCGTAAGTTTATGTCTTTTTCACTAAAAGTGTTATGTCTACAACATAATAAAATGCAATAAACTTTACATAATATCTGCGGAACCCAGCAACATTATACTACTCAAAAATAAATATTTGCGTTGATATTGTACCAGTCACTCATTTTGACTCATACCCAGAATAATGTCGTACGGATCATTTAGTTATTTTTGCCAGGTATAAAATTATACTACGGAATCTAAACATTGCATCTAGAACACAGAAATGTCACATTGCTTTGAATCGAGTACTATCGCTGTTACTGAATTTATTTTAGTAGTTCGAATGTGTATTTCTCACTGCATTAGATTGGGTCGAGTTCTTCCGAGAAAATCTTCAAGCGCACTTATCTAATCTGCCCTATTACACATTAGTAACCCTGCTGTAATGCATAGGATCTCAAAGACAAGATAATGTAACAATAAAACAAGCTATTTATAAAGCTGTCCGCTCAGGAAAGCGGCTGAAAGCGGTGAAGCGACATCTACTCTATTTGTCTCGGCTAACACAACCGCTGGCCACTTCTCTCGTCGCGTCGCCTCCTCCTAGTTTGCGTTAAGGATTTTATCGCTTTTTCTCTAGGGTTGTGCTTGTTACTTTGTTTTTCGTCGACGTTATGGTTTAGAAACACCCAAGCTTTACTTCAACGAGATTGAAGTTTGTGTATTCTTCATTACAGTATTTTATTTTACGACTTGCAATTTTTAACTTTCCTCGTAAAAAACTGTTTAAATATTATGAAGGTTTCTGTGAAAATATTTTGACGTGTTAATAGAGTTGACGAACACGCAAAATTAATAATCAATTATAATTAATACACAAAACCACTTCGGCGTCCGCATAAAAACTCGCGACTCTGTCCGGAAGTGACATGGCGCCGAATTGCCCGAAGTATAATATCGATATCATTTCCCAAATCGGATCTTTATTTCAAAGAAATAAGGACTAAAATATAATGATAAGTAACAGCAATATACTGTTTCGATTCGATGCCGCCTTTGTCGCGAGGAAAATTTCCTTTTATTGTGTTAGCGAATGCTTATTGTATATCCGAACGTTTTCGCCATTGTAACAGCTACGGCGCCGCACCTCTTCGGTATTACTTTACAATTGTAAGATGACAAATAGCTAAAACGAAACGATACATTAAGTCCTCTTCAAAAGGGGAATTAGGCGCGTTCTAGTTCTATTGATAATTTACGAGAACCGTGAAAATGAAAGGTAGGAAGGGTCCGGATTACGGGTCCAATTGTCGCAGCTATCGGCTGTAATTAATTATGTTTGCTGAATGTTTTTTCTGGTAACAATACATTAATTACTTAAAGAGAAGTGTGGACATACCTCTTCCTCAGTGGTGGCGGTGTTGACGGAATCCATGCTTTGGCAGAGCGCGAGCTCCATGTTCTTGTGTTGCGGCGAAGCGGGGCGGGGCGAGGGCTGCTGCGGCGGCACCAGCGCGCCTTGTGTCGCTCCTGCCGCCTGCTGCGCGCCTGCGCCGCCCGTAGCTGCAGGGCTCTGCGCCGCCTGCAGACTCTGCGCTGCCTGAAGGCTTTGGGCCGCTTGTAAGCTCTGCTGAGCTTGCAGATTCTGTTGCGCTTGCAGGTTCTGCAGCGACTGATGCGCCAGGTTCAACTGGTGCTGCTGCACGATGCTTTGCTGCACTATGCTTTGCTGCACTTTGATGTGCTGGTGCACAGCGAGCTGGTGGATGGGGTGGAGAGACGCGGGGGGCGCGGGATACGGGGGGGAGAGCCGCTGGCGCTTGACTTGCGCACTCTGCAGCGCTTCGTGCAGCCTCTTCACCGGAAGGGGGCTCTGGCCGAGGTTATCCACGGCTGTGGCTGGGCGGGCCGGCCGAGTCACGTGACTCTGGCGAGCACCGACTGTGGCAGCGATTGGTTAGGGACCGCGCGCGACGCGTCGCGGGTTCGATGTCGACGTATCGACAACGGCGCAACACTACGCTCGTTGCGGTACGCGATATTAATTGACTTATCAAAGTAGATTGTTAAAGGACAGCTATTTGCAAATGTTTTATATTAGCGCCGTAGCACTTCTGTATTCATTCGTATAAGTTGATCCTTTGCTTGTAAACCACTCCTGAAATAAAAGAAAACATGTATAAATTAACTGTTCAGACCAACAAATTGAAAAACTATAGTTAAACACGGAGATAAAGGCAGTGATGCAACGCATTATAAATTGACTTTTCTTTACATTTTCGGAGATGGCTTAACTAATTTATCTTCTAAGATAGTGAGCTCCAATTAGGGAGCCAATCCTCTTATGACGCACGTTCTAAATTTGATAAATCGATGAGTGCCATCGTAAAAAGAATTTGTATCACACACTTCCTCATTACTTTTAAAAAGCTTATATATTATTTTTTCCTTCCAAATTACGTACTTACATTCGTACACTTGAAGAAAATAACAAAAAGAAAATGTATGTACTGTGGAAATTATTGGGGCAGCTCTCAAAGAATTTCCGCAACTCTGCAGATCATTTCAATAAAATGAACACATAATAACATAACACAGTAAGTAAATAGTCGTAAAGGTGTACAAAGTAATTGGTTACGGCATTGTTCGGCCATTTCTATAACAATAACACTAATGAATGACTTTATAGACGCCTTAGTACGTACTTCAAACAAATCGCTAGCCATTCTCATCTCGTATTTAGTAAGAAATCAAGAAAATTACGTAATTCCTACCTACTTATATTTTGATGATGAAAATAGTTTTTGAGTTAATTTATGATTATGAGTAAGAAAAATAGTGAACTAGCTTTTTGCTTCGTGTCAGCAAAATGTAAAAATGAGAGTGCCGCAGCTCAAGGAAACAGTTATAATAAGGTCGGGAGTTTTCCGCGATTTTTTCTAACGCCAGCTAAAGAGCTTTTCGTGTAACAATTATTTCTTTATGACATATTTCTGTTATATTAAAACCTCTTTAAAAAACTGGTCAAGTGCGAGTCGACTCACGCACGAATGGTTCCGTACCGACCGCAGCAAAAAACGGCAAAAAATCATGTTTGTTGTATGGGAGCTCCTCTTAAATATTTATTTTATTCTGTTTTTAGTATTTGTTGTTATATCAGTACCAGAAATACATCATCTGTGAAGATTTCAACTGTCTAGCTATCAACCGACAGAGGAGTTTTAGCAATAGGGTCCCGTTTTTACCCTTTGGGTACGCTAACAAAACATTAATATTATCTGTTATTCAACATAATCACAGCAAAATATAGTTACTTTATCGATTAAATCATTCTACACTTAATAAAGAACGGTATACGACACAATTTACACTGCATAAAAATAAATATCATTTTTATATGTCAAAGAGTGCCGATTGCAATTGTGTGGGTCGTAGTCAACCATTAAATGGTTAGTCATCGCAGTAAACGTCTAGAATCGTTTAAATAACAGACTAGACTGATGATATCAGTACAATTATTTACTTAGGTGGTTTATGAGCGAGTACTAGACGGCTCTTATGAAGTTTATATTGAATCGACTTGGAAACAAATGTGAATGAAAGGACGAAAATTTGAAGTTTTTTAAGAGAAAAAGCCGTCTAAAAGATCACAGTCGCATGCACAGTAACCGCTGGGTAAGAGTCGCTATGCAGCTGGTTCCTGCTGAGGGAAAGTGCCATCGAGGCCGGTCCAGAAATTTAGACGCTTATCACAAGGCCAGTCCTTGTGATAAGCGTCTAAATTTCTTCACGACAGCGCGGGAGAAGAATATCTGGAAGGACTTAGGAGAGGCCTTTTCCTAGCAGTGGAACAGGAATGGCTGGGAGTTTAAGAAGTACGAATCGTGTTCTTCAAATACCAAAAATAAAATTAGCCGTAATGCCAACATACGTCTGTACACAAAACAAAAGGTAAATAGACAAAAATCTATATCAAAGATAATATCGTATCCTAAATTAGCCTTGTTAAAACCGGACACAGTCTTAATATGTAACAATCACGTGTACGACCATTACGTTCGCCAAGGCTGCTTTTTGTTGCGACTCCGTTCCGTGACTAAGCCGACTTGGTATCTAAAGTAAAAAACCGCACTTCACAAAAGTGATCATACGTCCAACTTCCAAATTACAATGATGTACGCACGAAGTAAGGCCATTCAAGGCTGAGATTTAATGTCCCTGCTTGGTACTGCTACATTTAAAATAATATAATTCCTCTCAAGTTACGCAATCCCAAGAACTACTCGGCTTTTTGTCTTACCAAAGTAACAAAGATCTATACGGACGGTTTTACGAAACTTACTTAATGTACTTTTTGACCATTTTGTTTTCATGACCACAAAATTACTTAATTGTGTTCCCCTAAACGTGTGAACTATCAATGTTATTTTGTAAACTAATTACTTGCTGGACAAAGTAAATTGTCTGGGAAAAACGTCTGTATTAAAAAAGAATAAATCAAGCCTCCGAATTCACACAATTTACAAAAAACCTTCTGAATGAATAGTTATTATGTTCGATGTCTATAATGAACCGTTTCTAACAGTAGTCTCGTAATTCCATAAATACTTTTTTGGACTCAACGATCCTCCATATTCGGCTAGAATTGACTTCAATGACCTTTAACAAAGACTAGACCAAACTGAAGGCGCAACGAAGACGACAGAATAAAAATAAATGCAAAGTTAAATACATTTGCAATAAGACTTTCAAAATGCTAGTCGTGACTCACTCATTACCCGTCAATGAATGTTTTTAAATCGTGGTAATTAGCCTTTAAGGATCACAAATGAGATCTTATTTACAAACTCAACGTTTGAAAACAAGCTTCTATCGTTCAAAAACATCCAGACAGACTTCAAAGTAATTTATTATAACTTAATTAATATTTAATTTAGTTTAGATTATATTTAAAGTCAAAGATACCTACGCATCAAATTCAAAGGCTACTCAAATTAAATACTGAGCAAATATTATTTCATTTACTCTTCGCTCAAATTATTGTAGATTTTATACATCGTATTTGACAATCGTCGATATAGAAATAAAAGCAACAACAACAACTTTTCATTCATTCGGCAGCAGTTTGTATTCTGTTTCTCCAACATTTCCTTTGACAGAGAAGCAGCAATATTGTCGTAAAACTTTTCAAATATATTTAAAGCTTGTACATATTGAAACATGAATTTTATCTTAACATCTGCCCAGTACGAAGTACACAACATAAGGGTGTGCACTAACCGATCCAACCGGCATTTGGATGTTATGCAACAGACAAAATTCTAATTTGGAACATTTCAATGCAGCTTTGTGTAGCCTGGAGCTACGCTCGCTTTTGTTTTAGATTGACGTTTGATAAAAGGTAGTGGTCGATGACGTGAAGAGTTGATGATGGAGGTTCGTTATCGAGGATTGGATCGTGTTACAAATGAAGACAGAGCTACGTTAGGAAGCCCAACATCCAACATGGCTGTAAAAATAAAATAAATGTTGCTACGAACGAACCTGTATCGTTTCGTTCATTAGGAATTAAATATACACAAACCTAATGTTATTTTATTTAGTTCACATTTAGAATCATGTTTGTTTGATTGGGGCTATTAGCTGCCTACACATATGGAAACACTAGGTCAGTCAGCGAGCACCTTATAGCAGACAGACTGTAATATTTGAAAAGTACATACGCGCGGAAAAGTACATAGCGCAATATTTCCTACTCGTACTTCGCTGAATACTTTAATCCGTTCGTGTATTTATGCTGCGGTGGTGTCGGTAAATAAGTTCCGGCCAACTCTTACAGTTTCCATTTGTTATAACTACTAAGTCCCGGCGAGATCCCGGACTTTTACGGGACTTTGTACCTACGGGATGTAGAAGTTCGGAATAAGTGATAAATAGATTGAATTGGAGAAATCATAATAATATTTTGGTATCTATCAGGGTTAGATTAGGATTGGTTGATGTAGAAAAAATTTGAAAAGGCCACAAATAGTATTTTTCTTGCACAACACGGTAAGAAAAGAAAATGTGTTTTACATAAATGCCTACGTAGAATTTTCCAGCGCAAAATTCTTTTGTTAAGCGGAAGGACCAACTTTTCCTTATTGTATAGTATAGTTGGAATAGGAAAAGGTAAATTAAACGCATGGGACTCATAGCTACCCATCTGTCATGTTTTCCGGATTTTCTTTACCTAGTACAGTTTTTCGTCGTTTTTTAAAGATCACACGAAATTTTAAATTTAACATTCTTCTAAACAAAACAAATTCCGAGTTAAATTGTAATAATAAGAGCAGTAATCATTAGCAGACCTCATTAAAATCGGCTCGAATAATGAACGATAACAATATTGTGCTGTAGGTAACGTATACATAGGAAATCGTAGATACGTCCTACTCCACTACCGTTATTCAAGATACGCATCCCTCCTATAAATTACATTACGCACGAGTATACAATGTCATCAATTTATTAATCGATGTTAAATACCGTGAATAAATTATTCGATCGGACGGTAACGTCATTATTGATAACAGAATAAAATCAATAAGCTCGCTGTGCGAACTGAGTACGCCGCGGCGTACTCAGTTAATTTGGTTCGAATAAATATACGATTTAACTCGATTCCAATGTAAAACTTCGTACAAACCTCTCTTTGAAGACACGGCTAGTGCAGTGGTTGTGGGATTGCTTGCTAGCTGCGTGTCGCGGATTCGATCAAACATCTGGTCAGGGCCTCAAGTCTGCTATTACAATAGTGTCAGAATGGTCTATCATTGATTTCATAATTGTTGATTTTGACAAGTTTGGTAATCTACTAATATAATGGCGTCATTATGACTTTCCAATGGTCAACCACTGACACTCTATTATAAGAAGTAGCATAGAATGGTAATCTCGTACATATTGACAAATGAATGTCTGGACGTATGCGGTAATCTGTTAAAATTTTAACAGTTCCTGTGATCAGTGACCCATTAGAACGTCATCGTGCAGTCATTGCTTTTAATAAGCTCGATATTGTCATTCTACCACAACTCTATTTCGAGACCATTGACCGATCAATGATCGATCATTATGAATTAGCAGATTACGAACTTTTAGCAAAATGACAATGGGATCGTGTTGGAATCACGAATTTACAAAAATAGCAGACTTGGGCCCCAAGTCTGGTGGGTGTCTTCTGTGTGTGAGTTGACATGTTAGTGAGGCACCCACGAGACAGGACTAATTCAAAGTGCAGAGAACAGTAAAAAAATAGTCCGAAGCCATTGAAATTAACGTGATTATATTACTTGTTAACCATACACTATGCCAATTACTGCTTATTAGATTAGTTGGTTCAACTTTTGTTATGTACTTAATCTTCGTTAAATAATTACCCTTAAGCGCCTATCCCTAACCTTAAAGTTAGGTAAATCCTGCGGTCAATGCGTAGTATTCATATTGCCTCAAACTCCTTTAATTTAATTTGAAAACTATGGGGTCGAGCACAAAGAAATAGTTGGGTCGTAGGGCGGCCTTCGCGAGGCTGAGGTGTGGTGGCCAAAGTTTGCAAAACTGACAAAAACAACTCGTATACATAATATTGGACAGGTCGTAAGTAACTTCATTAAATTATACTTTCGCGGAAAAAAAAAGAAAAGTTTTTCCTATTAAGGCGGAGATACAATATTTTTTTTCCTGCCAGCCTCTTGACTTTTAAACTACAATACGTGGAACATGCATGAAAAAAATATTCGTTATCTAACAATAAATATACAAAAATAAAATTAATATTTTATTTTAAGCGGAAACAATATTAAAATTTGTAGAAAAGCAAACGAAATAAAACAATTTTAAATAAATATATCCGTCTCTCTCGTCAAAGCTCTGTTTTCTAAGCCGCTCATATGGGCGTGATGAACTTTTACGTCAAAGACCACGTCAGAGCATTCTTTCTTATTAGCAGTTTTGAAGCTTTGTAATTTCGTTGTTGATGACGATATTTTGTAAATTCTTTCATATTTTTTTATTAGCAAAGCATAAACACAATCAGCCTTATAATGTTCCTACTGCTGGAACGCAGGCCTCCTCTCTAGAAGAGGGTATGGGGCGTAATCCACCACGCGGGCCCAGCGCAGAATGGTACCTGTCTTCACCTGTCTTCGAATTTTTGATTCTAGGACATGCCGGTTTTCTTATGATGTTTTTTTTTCAATGTTTCGAGAGCAATGGTGATGCAATAAATTACACAAAGTAATGCGCCTGGCTGGGTTTGAACCCGCGACCTACAAACTCGTAAGTCGGAGCCATTTATTGAAACTAAAAATTATTTAAGCTATTAAAAATATTGCATGCATATTCCCTATTTTTTCTGATATTTTGCGTAGCAATTTGACTAAAGTTTACGTTTAATATAGTTGTCGGAAAGGTTCCGAGGTTTTGCCCACTAATATGACAGCTACCTAGTATTTAACTATCCGGATGACGTAAAGTTCGAGATTTTAATCACTTATTACAGCCATCAAACTAATTTATTGGTGGTAAATGACCAAAATGACACAGTTTTCGTAAGATTAATAGCTACACAAGGCTGTTTAAATTTAAAGTAATTTAAAATTGTGCCACTAAGCCAAAATAGTGAGCATCACCAATCTACGTAATAGTAATTTTACGACCAATATTTTAGTGGCGAATTTGCAAATTATTAATAACAAGCGTCGTCAGCAAAAACCTGCTACATGTGGAATCATGAGCCGTAGAATTTGTATAGTGTAACTGTGACGAAAATAAATGGTTCTTTCTAAAAGGTAGGAGGCACTGTATCATCATCGTCATCTTCTTGCCCTTGTCCCATATTCCTTGTGGTCAACCCAATTCGTGTTTTTCTTCCATTCTGTCCTATCACCCGTCATAATATCACTAAATCTTTACATTTCAATTGCATAGATTGTAAAACATTAAGTGGAAGAGTTACCTAACACAAGCATCTTCTTGCTTAAAAGGTGATCTCCAAATCATGTTTATAAAAGTAATATATAATTGAAATAAATATTTTTTTATTTATTATTATTTATTTTTTTGGCCTCCCTTCTTTCTCCATCCATCTACATGTATACTCATAACTCTTTTAGTAACATGCATTTCATCCCTCCTCTTCATATGACTATACCAAGACAAATGATGTAGGAGGCACTGCATAATTATCCATAAAACACAGTTTTAAGCATAGATGTATTTTTAATAGCTTTTAATTAATTTACAATGTCTGTGTACAGTTAGGAGTCAAAAGTGTAGTTGCACTCTACCATTGCTAAAGTGTCTAAAATTTCGTTGTAGATGACGCACAATGGTTCATGACTGATTCAATTTGTACTATAGAATCTAAAGTTAAACTTTATGGAGTGGCGACCACGTACCGAAAGACACAGCGTTGGAAGGCCTTCCACAAGGTGGATCGGCGTACCTGGTAAGGGTCGCAGGAATCCAATGGATGCGAGACGCACAGAAACGGTCGTGGTGACACTTGAGGAGGCCTCAAGTGTCACCACGACCGTTTGACAATTGAGGATGTCCAAAAGTGGAAAATGGTGGACTAGTTATTTTTGGTGGACCTACCGACCCCCATGATACGGGTATCAATCAAAAGGGTTTGTTGAGAAGAATACGAAAAACGAAACTACATAAATCCAATATGGCAGACAATTTTATAAAAGCTTGTTTTTAAAAATGTATTTTCAACATTATCTTTTTTAAAAGGTGCTACTATAAATAGCAAAAACCATATCGACGAACGATTGAATGCTATTCCATGTATGTGGCTAACAAAACAAGTCCATTCAATTAACATCGCCGGCCAGACGACCGATGGAGCCATTCGCGTAATGAAATTTGGACAGGACAGAGCGGGCTACAGCTATTTATAATGATTTTTTACCTTCCCATCCGCTCTGCAGCAATAATGTAATTAAAACATACTCACTAAACATTCTCTCCCACAATATCTTCGCAAAACGAATTTCGCCGAAAAACATTCGTGCAAAGAACTTTCTCCACAATGGTGTCTAATTAGTTACATTTACAGTGAAAATTAGCGTCTCTTCGTACAAAATTCAGTCTAATTCCAAGAGAAATGAACCTTTGTTACACGCGGGCCCATATTCATAGTGAGCGAAGCGTCCCGCAAATTGAATCTAATTGCCGCAACGAAGTGTTGAATCAGACCGACGGCCCTGGCGGAGCGGTGGCCTAAATTGCGCCTATTTACCCATTTAGGATCAGAAATACTATACACCCACAGACCACCTGTTTAAGGAATGAAATTTTCACGAGACGATGACATCAGCTGTCGCGCGACCGTCTTCGTTAAGCGCCATCTGCCACGATCGTGTTTGCGCTAGACCCAACCGTTTGACTTAGGATGACTCAGGCAAAACAACAAGAAATATATCATAGAAATATGTACTGCATACATATAGGACATGAACAAACTGCTTTCATCAATATCTGACTTTAAGAAAGTGCTAGTACTCGTGTCAGTTAAATTGCTGTTTGATTGAATAGATTGAGTAATTAATTATAAAAAAAAAACTTATTAATAAAGTACAAAAAAGGAATATGTACTTAGGTCAATATAATTACGAGACTTCATTACCCAAGTTATATGAAAACCAAAAGCAAACTCAAAAAGCTATCAAAAAGGTATTGGAATTTCCTATTATCCAGGTGGTAAAATAGTTAATTTTATCGTTGTTTCAAACGACGTGAAAGCAATAGAAAGAGTGTGTATTGTGTGTAATAAACTCAAAAGAATAGCACATAACAAATTATTGACTTTGACAATTAAAATAGCGGAGTATCGTGTTTGGTTGTTTTAACTCAACACGGTAGGCCATCAATTCGATCGTTGAAAAGGTTTTTGTGCACATTTTTCAGTCGGCTTGAGATGTTGTTGCTCAGTGCTCGGGAGAAAACACGTCATGCTACATTGAATTAATCACCTAAATAGATTTTATTACTGCAAATATTTACATTTGCTGTAAAGTGATGTCTGTAACCAGTGCTCCAGTTTTATTTCGAATCCACGAGCGAGGCTGTTGCTCCTTCTTGTTTTATTTTATCTTATGTTTTTTAAGAAACTTCCAATATTATGTTTAGCCATGATCAGAACTAAAACGTTTCCATGACTGTAGCACTATCATTTGAAATTATGTGAGTAGGTGTAGTGAATGATAAGTGTATTTTCATTCGAAGTTGCATTTTGACGCCATATCTGAAAGAACTGTTTTAGTTTAAGGCTAAAAAGAATTAAGAGAATAAATAAATTGTTGATTCTATTCAAAGTTCTCGTTGGAAAATGTTCGAAAGTTTTCGAAATATCCATAATTCTATTCGTTCCATCCGATTGCACAATTTCCATGCGTGAAGCGTAACTGGAGCAGTAATTAGTATCACACGTATCACCTCGCCACCTGTGGATATCCATGTTTTCCTAATAAAATCCCATAAATATCCATTTTTATTGGTATCATTTTCGCTCGTCATTACGCGGCGGGCACTGCAGCCTGTTGTGAAAGAGGCCTCACCGCTGAAATCGTGACAAAGCAATATTTTTTATTGCAAATCAATGCTATACGATCGCTTTCCGGAACACACAAAACAAATTGCTAGTCGGCGAAAATCCTATCAAAGCTATTTTATACGTATGCGCCACGCGATGCGACGGTTTGATGTCTCGTGCCAAGTATTCAGTTGTAACTGCTACCTTTGACTTTTTTTTGGGATGGTATTTACTATTTATCCTTTTAAATGGTAACATTTTTAATTTGCACTTTCCTCTGGCATCAGTTTTTAATTCTATGCTAATTTCCTAAGCTATTAAGAAATACAAAACTTCCGAAACATGTTAACATAACTGTCGTTTCCTGTTTTACTTACTTGAAATAGACACAAGCATGTTTTAATATCTACGTTCCAAATAACAATTTCCTCAAAGTTACAAAGTGGTCTTAAATGAGCGTTAAACTTAAGAATGAGTCGCAGACAAAGTACCTCGCCTTTTGTAATTCAAAGGCGATTCATACAAACATGAATAATGCTAGCATTAATACCTGCAAAGGTTACAAGAGTGTGACTGGAGCACATCAATCTATATTTTGTCGGCTATAATTAATTTAACTAGCGGCTATTAGCGCCCTTATAGAGCATAGTCATGTCACGCAGTGACGCAACCACCACAATAGCAGACCTTGGTATGTCTACCACCATTCGGAATGGTCAGAGCAGTAATTACATCAACAAAATAATACTAGGTACAAAAATAGAGGAAAAAATTAATGGAAGGCATGCTCATTGCTGATGTTGAAAAAGTCTACAACATACAAGAACCTCCTATAAAAAATCTAAATGGTGATAAATAAACCCAAGGCGCTTTTCAGTGAGTCATAAATTAGACTGACGTATATATTTTCATAGTTCCCATAATATTTTTTAGAATAGAAATGCATTCGTAGCATCTCTAAATGAACAGATGAATTTTGAAACATGGACTTTTACCCAAAATTGTTACTATGAAATCTCGTAACTTTATTTGAAGACGCTAAAACTAATTTAATGAGTGTAATTAAGTGTAATAAAACTCAAGTCAAAATAATGCATATTGTATGTCATTTTGTTATGTTCCGCATACACGTGGCTCGCAGCCACTTAGCTTCAAATAGCCCCACGTGTAAGGTTGCTATGATTTCTGCTAACAATTTTTTTATATTTAATTAATTGTAAGTAATAAAAATGTATGCTTAAATTATAAAAGAGCAGGAAAATAAAATGATAAGGAAAAACCATTTCTAGATAAAATATTTATTCTATCTATCGATAAAACTGATATTGAATGATCATTAAAATTATACTTCTCGTAAAAAAATATATTTGATTGAAATGTTAAAGGCGACATTAATCTCGTGGAGAATACGTTTAAGTGATAAGTATAATTAGGAATTATCGAGCACCCACGATGTATGAACTCGGTCTAAGACCAGTACTAAATACTTCAGTGTCTAACGAGAATAGGACTGAATGAAAAAATGGTAGGTACCCAACTAAAAAAATCTTTACAATCTAACCAGCCATGAAAATGTACTTAATTTCAAATTACGAATAAGCAATTTGCGCACAAGCAGCCTGCTTGTAGTTAACGTTGTAGACATAATGTGATTACGATTGCATTACTTGAGAATATTTTTCTATGCCGATATGGGAACCTAAGAAAAACAATTTACATCAACTGTTTATTTTCTCACACATTTACGAGTGAACGACGGAAAATAGGCTCACTAGCAACCTTTCACTCTGTTCTGCAATCAACAAAGTAAGTTCACTAGTGCTTTACGGGGCTAAGCTGTATCAGTTGTTCTTATTAGAATTTGTCCAAATGGAAGGTTCCAGTAAAAACTTTGTCGATTTATTAAAAGTTTGAATCAGCCTATCCGTCAAAGTTCTAACGCCTAATGTAATTTGACTTCAATCCACGCCGGAGTATACTTCCATTAACTCAATTAACCTCTCATTTCTTATGGTAGGGAGTCTAACGATCACGCCGCTATTTTAGAGGTCATTTTCATTTGTTGGGATCAATTAGTTAAAGAACTGTAATACGTCATGGTGGTACATAAATCATTTCATTATTTCTTCGACATCGATACGTTAGACTGAAGTATGTGACAATTTGATGGTATAACCAATGTCTTGAAGTATTATTGTATACGTATCAGTTTGTGTTGATTCCGTCAGTGTCTCCCAAAACATTATTCATAGGTGTACGTGTCTGTCTAACGACGTTGACGTGTATTCGACTGTGGCGAGGGAGTTCTCTCGTCTGTCTTGTATTTGTGTGGCCATCAACCGTGAAAAAAGTCATCCATTTACATCAACTTCATTTCTCAAACGCCACTGTATTTGAATGCAAATATTTTGTTAAAGTTTTAACAAACTCTGCGCTGGTCGCTAACTCGTGTTATGCAAAATCTTTGTAACAAGAGCCATTGTTTGCGGCTATTGTAACTGATATTGCGAAAGAATGTTATCGACAGCAGTTACATCTCGAATACAGTTCGATAATTAGTCAATGTAACCGAACTTTCGGTGCACGATTTAGCAATGATTGGTGTTGTAAAAATTTTTCTTTACCAACGTTGAATCTAAATCAGGAAATATAAAGCGGTGATATTTGATTTTTTCCTCGATTGTAGATTACAATTTAAGGAAGTAAGTAGTGTGGTTGCCATTAATACGATTATTATTAACCGCCAGAGCAACAATAACTCGCGAATAATCACTTTCGAGAGTATCATTGTTTGAGGTTTTTAGTTTCTTCGTCACGCAATTGAATTGCATTACGGCCAAGCTAACCATTCAATAAATCATTACACAAGTCGCTTTCTCTTCATTATGAAACTTTTATCAATAGCTTTTGTTACAGTTTTTCTTTTGCTTTTACTCTTTTTCCAATCAACATGCTGTACAAATTACTTCAGCTTAATATTTTGCATTTCAGGTGGTTCATTTGGAAAAAACCTTTCTTTAGTGTGTTGCTTCGTATAATTTAGGACAGTTTGATTGTAATCATTTCGTTTGTATATCGACAGCATCAATTGAGTTAGTTGTATGATAAATAACTGTTACATATATGTATTTCCTCATTGTTTGGCTCCAGTACAATGCGTAGTGGTTTCAGAAAGTGCTCCCGCTGTCGATACTTGGCAGTAATTTCTACGTTGCTATTGTTGTGAGCCTCGCTTTTGTGACTTTTGTGTATCACATGAATGACATGACTACGCGTGTTTCTCATTTTGAGTCTCGTTTTCTCAGTAATAAATGTTTCCTTTTTGATTAACATATTATTATGTTCTTCAATTCATTACATTTATATGTTATACAATTTTTAACTTAATATATTTTAAGTTTGGTTAACATTTACAGATTTAAAAATTTATTAAAAATGCTTGTAAGAATCTGATAAGTTTTAGCTTCTCTGCAAGTAAAAGCAGTAGCAAACATTTACAATGTGTTAGTCTTATCTAAAGCGGCGCAAACAATTAAAGGATCATAAATTCATATCATGACTAATAAGAGTTGCGCGCTTTAATAAAACTTTGATAACGTGCTCCACTATGTGCGGATTCACTTGCAGAGTAACTGTTACTATTTAGTTAATAAACCGGCAGCTTTTCCGAAACTACCTCCGTGAGAAATAACATAAAAGTGAAATTAACAACGCGCCAACAAGTGCATCAATTAATACGTTGCATCCGACTGCCTTTTGCAAACAAGAGTCTCCATTACCTAGAAAACAATAGCACATCTCACAAGCACACACACTGCATTCGTCGGAAAACGCACATGCACAATTTTCCGAACACCGATTACGGACACTGCGTCGGTCGCGTCAGAGCAAAGGGCGGCACGTACAAGCGCTGCCTCTGCGCGCGATAGACTGACGGCTCTCGGGCTGACTTGCGAGCGAGCGGGACGCGCGGCGGGCGTGCCAACACTCTGCGCGCGCATAACGCCTCTCTGTCCTACGCCCGCAGCTCCCATACGGTCGTCTTGCTCGCACACGCCCGAGCACACCTTTCAGCTCCCGAGACAGGTGTTCCTATCCCTGTGTGCGTCCAGATATGGCTGGCTTCGCGTGTATGCGCGCTTCCTGCGGCGGCGGATCGTTTTTTATGCCCGGCAGAAATTATAAAAAGTAAATGGAGGGAAAATTAAATAAAACGTTTACAATGAAGCGTTTTCCTGTGCGCTTTCAATGATTCAGTGTGCGCTATTTTTCAGGGTGGATATCATCAGAGTACACAGGCAGCGTGATTACGGGGCTTTTTACGGATGTTTGAGTGATGTAGGCGGGCGTAATTAGGCACGGGGCGGAAAGGTATATTGATTGCGGTGACGCGGCTTTGTATAAAAATCGATATTTTTGTATTAAAGGTGGCACGCGATGTGTCCGGTCCGTGCGTCCGTGGATGAGTAAACCTTCGTATCGATCCAACGCCGACAACTTTCGACCCTAGTTTATGGCGCGCACTATAACTTGAGCCACACTTACCTATGAACGTTATCGAGAACGCTTTGGCTGAACGACCTCGTCTTTCATAAAATCCTGGAACGACTTGAGCTCAAACGCCAATATTTGAGATTTTATAGAATCAAAACATAAAATTTTGGCAAGCCTTACCTAAGAGTAGATTTGAATCGGCACCACGTCCGACCGAACACAAAACTCAATAAATGACAGGATGGGAAACCATTTAAACGAAATACAAAATATTTTCGAAAGAATATGACTGTATCTTTCAGGCAACTTATATAAGATACAGCCAGCAGCTGTGGCTCAAACTACCACTAAAGCCTCAACAATGTAACTTCAACTGATTTCATTCCCCATAATTTAACAATCTCCTACAACAAAAACTATGAATACCAACCTAACCTATTACCAATTCGAAATTGAATCCCGATTCAAATTTTTTATAGACTGTAGCAACACCGAACAAGATATACTAAGTTTAATTTTTTTGCCGCCGTCACTAAAAAATCACCAAGAAAGCGACATAACATTTAACAATTATATTTTAACTATACTGCACGTTTTATGACTCTTTGATTACCTACTAGATTATTTTGTTCTTTTTAACCGACTTCAAAAAAAGGAGGAGGTTATCAATTCGGTTGTATTATTTTTTTATCATCATTTTTTTTTTTAAGTTTGTTACCGCAGAACTCCGTCGTTTATGGACCGATTTGCAAATTTTTTTTTCCTTTTATAGGATATGCTTCCAGATTGGTCCCATTTTTTTCAAAATCCAGTTTTGATGATGGAATCCATGAGAAATCGAGGAAACTCCTCAAAAATTATAGGCAACCCTATGGTAATTTTGGTATTTTCATCAAGAACTTAAGCATTTACAGTCAAAAAGTAACATTTGATGAAGTGGAACTGATGAAGAAGACCAGAAATGGTCAACGGAACTTCATACTCAAATAGATATCACAATGAAGATAGTTAAGCGACAGTTAGTTGAAAATGGTATCATCGAAGTGATCTGATGATGATAATGGAGCCGGAAGGTACGAGTAGGCACTGGAACTGCGTAATTAATCAATGTAACCTAGCCGTGTTTGGACTTATTAGAATTGTCATGAGATGCACTTTGGCTGTAAGGTACTATCGAACTGATCTGATGATGGAGCCGGAAGGTAGGCACAGGAACTCCGTAATTAATCAATGTATCCTAGCCGTGTTTGGGCTTATTAGAATTGTCATGAGATGCTCTTTGACTATAAGGTACTATCGAACTGATCTAATGATGGAGCCGGAAGGAGGAAGGTAGACACAGGAACTTTATAATAAAACAATGTAACCTAGCAGTATTTGGGTTAATTGGAATTGTCATGAGAAATAGGTACTCTGTTTATAAGTGTATCGCAACTAAAAAGTGTGAAATAAAAACTTTTTACAAAAAAAAAAAATAACCGACTTCACTAAAAAAAAACACTAAAAGGATCAAAATAACTTTAATTTCGGAAGTCGGTGTTTCTCGGTATTGTTTGTTTCTTATTTAACACCGACTTCCAAAATTAAAGTTATTTAGAAGTCGGTTATTTTTTTTTGTAAAAAGTTTTTATTTTATTTCTAAAAAACACTTAATTTTTGTTTAACCTACGTATCCGCCTAAAAAGCTTCTGTTACTGGATATTACCTATAGATATTTCTCACTTCGGCCAATCGAACACCTTACTAACAATTTTCCTTTCCACTGGGTTCTTATGACTCTATACAGAAGGGTCAGTTCGACCTCAATGGATAGATTAGGTCAACTTTGATGGACCCCTTGTATACAGGATAAAGTGAAGTAAAAATGAGTGGTTATTTAAGAGACATGCAGTTATTTATGGGATGTTGTGTCCTATAGCTGTGTTATTCTCTACCTATTCCCATATTGCAACCATCGCACTAATAAGGCGATAGCTTGTGAGTGTGTTAGTATGTTTGTTATTTCTCCACGCTCGAACGGTTGATCAGATTTGGATGATATTTAGCACATGGATAGACTATGCTCGAGAGTATGTGGCCTTAGGATGATTTTCTACTTTCAGGCGGGTCAAGCTGCTGGTAGCAGCTAATGAATTTATAAAGCCTCCAAGTTGGCTCCGAACTCTGCCAAAGCTATTTAAGTAATATATTATATTTTTTTTTTTTTTGTTAATTTTTGCAAAAAACAAATTACGTTTATTGTATGGGAGCCCGCTTAAATATTTATTTTATTCTGTTTTTTAGTATTTGTTATAGCGGCAACAGAAATACATCATCTGTGAAAATTTCAACTGTCTATCACGGTTCATGAGATACAGCCTGGTGAAATATGGATAGACAGACAGACGGACAGCGGAGTCTTAGTAATAGGCTCCAGTTTTACCCTTTGGATACGGAGCCCTAAAAAGTATTAAATAATTAGCTGAAATAAAGTAAATTAACATGAAAAAAACTTTAACACCAACATTATTTTAACCGATCGAGAATATCATCCATTAGTCTATCAAGAATCTTTACAAAAAAATGTAAAAAAAAAAACTGCACACAAAATTTCAAATGTCGGTCGAAGTCTAAACGGCAGCCTATGAGAGCTGCCAAGAGGATATCGTATTTTTTTTTTAACTTTGGCATGAAATAAATAAAGTTACACCAAAAGCACCCAAACTGTCACACACATCATTCCGTTACTAGGAGCAGTCGGCAAGTCAATCACACACCTCAGTGGTCCCTTTCCTTCCGTCGGCCATAGAGGGTCCGTTCTATATTGAACTATTGGATGTCAACGGCTGGATACAACCTTGTATTAGGGTCATAATCAAAACGTGCGAAAAAAATGTTATCACTGAATTTAATAGCTACTTCAATTGACCTTTTGTTTATCAATAGAACTAAGAACTCGTGTGGTCAACTTGAGCGGTTATATCTTATGTCCCGAAAGGGAGTCCCGTGTTCTTAATGGAATGAGGTTAATCCATTAACTGTCTTTTGATAACTTCTGGCTATTTATAAGACTTTAGCAACATTCAAACCACATAGTATGTCTATCTGTGAATTGTAAAGGTCTGTTTAATCCCTATATTTGCGTAAAGGATCCCAAAGACAGTCACAGGACAGCCGATGCAAAATTGCGGGAACCCTCTTTATTTATTATAAATTGTTCTACGAAAAAAATTTTTTACAAAAAAAATACAACTGACTTCAATGTAAAAAAAAAAACACTAAAAAGTACAAAACAACTTTAATTTCGTAAGTCGGTAGTGTTTCTATAATAGTTTTGTCTCTTCGTTAGATATATAGATAGATTTATTTATTTGCGTAGAATGTAAGTAATTAACACAATTTGGTACTTATTAAAATATTTTGGAATCCTTGTACATTTTGCTACATAGCATGCAAAGAAGAATGTTCATTTCCCGTACCATATTGCGTCACAATCACAAGTATATTAATACCAAAAATTATGTTTTATTTTTGTGTACAATGTACTGATTTTGAGGTATTCCGTGAAGCACACCCAAACGAAGCACACCCAGACGAAGCACACCTAAAGTATTCCACTTAGCACACCCGTAGGTGGGCTTCAAATAAAAATTTAAAATAATTAATTTCCTATTCCACGAAGCACACCTACGAATATCATTCGCATAGTGCGGGGAATAAAAAAGAAAGAAAGAAAGAAAGAAAAACTTTTTATTCGCGCGAAATGATGCAATCTTAAAACTAGTTAGCAAACATTATCAATAGAATAGGGAAGATATGCGGCTGCTGCTGCGGCCTAAGAAATAAAAATGTCGATAGAAGAAAATATTTATTATATAAAAGACTAACTTAAATATCTAACTTCTTTCAGTTTCATTATAATAATGTGATACAATACTTGTAATTTATCATCATCATTTCAGCCGATAGACGTCCACTGCTGGACATAGGCCTCCCCCAAATGTCGCCACAACGAACGGTCTTGTGCGTTTCGTATCCATCGGATTCCCGCAACCTTCACCAGGTCATCGGTCCACCTTGTAGGGGGCCTTCCAACACTGCGTCTTCCGGTACGCGGTCGCCACTCCAGTGCCTTTCGGCCCCAACGGCAATCCGTTCTGCAAGCAATGTGCCCTGCCCATTGCCACTTAAGTTTGGCGATTCTTCGTGCTATGTCAGCAACCTTGGTTCTCCTGCGGATATCTTCATTTCTGATTCGATCACGCAAGGAAACTCCGAGCACAGCCCTTTCCATTGCCCTTTGGGTGACTTTGAGCCTTCTGATGAGGCCCATTATGAGCGACCACGTTTCGGAACCATATGTTATCACTGGCAACACACACTGGTCATAGACTTTCGTCTTGAGACACTGTGGTATATTAGATGAGAAGACACCGCGCAGCTTCCCGAACGCCGCCCAGCCGAGGCGGATTCGATGGTTGACCTCTTTCTCGAAATCAGATCTACCCAACTGGATTGTCTGTCCAAGGTAGACGTAATCGTCCACAACTTCGAGTCTCCAATCTTGATAGGAGTGGGTGCTACATGGTTGTTTATCATGACTTTAGTTTTGTCCATGTTCATTTTAAGATCTACTCTTTTGGAAGCTCTACTGAGGTCATTGAGCATTGTGCTGAGCTCTTCCGTAGTCTCAGCCATGACAACTATGTCGTCGGCAAATCGAAGATGAGTGATGTACTCGCCATTGACATTAATGCCCAATCCACTCCAGTCCAGAACCTTGAAGACATCCTCCATTGCGGCCGTAAACAGTTTCGGAGAAATGATGTCTCCCTGCCTCACACCCCGCTGCAGGAGGATAGGTTTCGAGGTCCGGTCCTGCAGTCTGACTGACATAGTGGCGTTTTCGTACAAACAATTCAGCACCTCGCTGTACCGATAGTCAATCTGGCACCGTTGGAGAGATTGCAGCACAGCCCAAGTTTCGATCGAATCAAAGGCTTTCTCGTAGTCCACAAACGCTAGGCAGAGAGGCAGATTATACTCTTCGGTCTTCTGTATAACCTGCTGTAGCGTGTGTATGTGGTCTATGGTGCTGAAGCTTTTTCGGAATCCGGCTTGTTCGGGAGGCTGGAAGTCGTCGAACCTGCGCGAGACGGTTCGTGATGACTCTGGAAAACAGCTTGTAAACATGGCTCAGAAGTGAGATGGGCCTATAATTCTTGAGCAGGGCCTTGTCGCCCTTCTTAAAGAAGAGTACCACCACACCTCCGCTCCATGCCTGTGGTGTTTTCCCTTGATTATGACGGAATCAAACAGCTTCTGAAGGGCCTTAAGGATCGGTTTCCCACCCGCCTTCAGGAGTTCGGCTGTAATTCCGTCATCACCCGGTGCCTTGTTGTTATTAAGCTGCTTCAGAGCCATCCTAATCTCGTATAGGCTGACGTCCGGGATAACTTCGGTATAATGTCGGGTCAACCTAGCTCTTAGGTCGTTTGCTAGATTCGTAGTGGGTTTTGTGGTTGACGAGTACAACTGTCCATAAAAAGCCTCGATCTCTCCCGATTTGGCGGATATGACTTTGCCATCTTCGGTCTTCAGTTTTGTGAGCTAGCTCTGCCCAATAGACAAATATTGTGTCACATTATTATAATGAAACTGAATGATGTTAGAAATTTAAGTTAGTCTTTTAAATAATAAATATTTTCTTCTATCGACATTTTTATTTCTTAGTCCCCACACTATGCGAGTGATATTCGTAGGTGTGCTTCGTGGAATAGGAAATTAATTATTTTAATTTTTTATTTGAAGCACACCTACGGGTGTGCTAAGTGGAATACTTTAGGTGTGCTTCGTCTGGGTGTGCTTCGTTTGGGTGTGCTTCACGGAATACCTCCTGATTTTTAACCGCTTTTTTTAACCACATTAAAAAATATCGTAAAAATTATATTAAAAAAATAACGTCATTTCAGAAATCTTTACGTTCCGATTACAGTTGCCAGTTATTTTCGTAATCTGACCAAAGAGTATGTAAAGCTAACGCTTTTAATCTTACAATGATCATAAATAAATGGTTCGCCTAATTAATTTTATCTGCTATCTAAGTAAATAAGATTATATAGTAGAAAATAATTAAACTGCTAAAAATAAATTCTATTAAATTATTTTATTTTAGCTCACCATTTTATAAAATAAACATTGCGTATATTAGAAACTCAAAACTTGACACTGTCAATTTGATTAAGACATTTTGGTATTTTGTTGCTAAGCTGACGTTTATATCGTTTGATGATTTTGTACTGTATTTGAGTAGTTCTGGTAGTTTTATTGAATAATAAATAATTCAATACGTCTATATTAATTATTGACAATGTTGAGATAGTGACTCATAGTGTTGCAACTGGCAAGGTTTGAAAAGTGGGTGCGCGCGGCGCACGTTCGGGGCGCGCAATTCGCGGGCATACATTTCCATTTGCTTGCTGCGGGCGTGAGGAGCAGCGCGCGGGCCGCTCGCGCAGTCTTTGGCGCATGGCGCGAAGAGCACGGTGATGGCATAGAAACGGCGCGTTAACTTGAAATGCACGCACGCAGCTCGCTAGCGGCGTATTCGCCAGATGTGAACACACCCAAAGAGTTATATAAAGAATATAGCCAAAGAATAAACTTGTGAATATATGGAGAGGGGGATATAATAGAAGAAAAAAATGTTTTGGGCCTACCTCAAGCAACATGGGCCAAGGGCAGGAAGATGACGATGATTTGATACTAATGTACTCTAAAAGTAAATGTTTTAACTGACTTACAATTACAAATTCTTTATTTGTGTTACTTTGTTAAGTACCTATGTTCACGCGAGAAAATGGCAGTGAAGCCAAATTGACGTCAAAATTAATTATTAGTCACTAAAATAATTCGACCAGGTACATCAGTTGTTTCAAACAAATGCATTAATAACTAATGTAAATAGATTAATATAAATACTATGTAAATATGTCATAAAGTCTCTTTCTACGCTACGAGCAACGCTGTTTCATTACGACGAACGAAACCATCGACTCCTCTCACTGTTACTGCGCCTATACATGGTTGCCGATAGCTCTGGCCTTATTCAGCCTTAGTTATTGGTCGGTCCGCGAGGTTGCGGATCGGCAGTGATAAAATCCCGTCCTATACACCCTTCATTCTTCCCACCTTCCGTCTGTTGCCTTAGGTCTCATGGCAACAGGCTTCCCGCACTATTATTATATATATACGTATATATTGTAGCTATATGGTTAGGGCTAGGTTGCTAGGTGCAGCTAAGGTTGTTAATAGGCTACAGTCAACCCCCTTATTGTACATTTCGGTAGCTGAATGTAGAGCCCACAAACTGTAAGTGATGTATTGCGTTTTTTGATTCGAGAAATCGAACTAAAACACGTAGTAAGTTTGTTTAGGTCTTGATGACTTTATAAATAAAATATAAAAGACTAAACCATTACGATTTTTAACAGCCCTAAGATCGTTTTCTTCAGTGTAGCCCTAGGTATAGCGTAAAAATATTACCCATGCGCGATAAAAGCCTGAGCGTAAGTAACGCCACAATATAGGAGCGAAGGAATCCGGGCCCTGACTTATCGCATATATATCAATAATAATGCAATACACTACTCATCAATTTGGCCTAAAACGCATACCTATAGTATAGAATGCAAATTATAATAATCACTACGGTTAAAAATTGCTATGAAATATGATCAGGCGTTTTCGAACTTTTTTTAATATCTCAAAAATGTGGTTAAATATTAACAAAAAAATTTTAGATAGTGAAAATTTCAATAATAACTATACTCTTGAGAGTAAATTTGGTTTGACGCAAGTTGGTACGGATCCACATACAAATTTGGGCAATCTCTTTTGCTAACTTATAACTAGTTAGTAGAATAATTTTATTTATTTAAAGCTTTATCATTTAAGAAATCCGATACAGAGTAATAACATTTTTTTTTTTAGTAATTCTTTAATGCAGCGTTTTTGTACCTTAAAAATATTTTCTCTCTCGCTACAGTTGCCCCAGAATATTATACCAAACCTCAATACAGAAACAACTAGACTGTGGTATGCTATCAATACTGTCTGAACGTTAACTTTCTATGATAGACTAAATAATGCTTACGCAGCTAAACGTTTTTTGCATATGTCATCTGCTTAAGTTTTCCATGTCAGTTGGCTATCAATTGAAATTCCCGGAAATTTAGCGATATCGACCTTATCTATTGTTTGCTCATTATAATTTATTTCCATATTTGTGTCTAATGTTCTTTGATTAAAATGCATCACTTTTGTTTTTTCTAAATTTATAATTAAGTTATTTTCATTAAGCCAATTTATAAATTTTTCAAGCGTATTGTTGACCGTTTCTTCATAAGAAGCTTTATTATGACATTTAATTATCAAAATGCTGTCATCAGCAAAAAAGACCATTGGGTTCGGTATTTGTCTTGGCAAATCATTTCTGTATAATAAAAATAACAAAGGACCGAGTTAACTCCCCTGTGGGACACCAAATTTGATATTTTTTCTAGAAAAAGTATAGATTTTTTCTTTTTTGGTTTTTACACAGACTCTAGAAATTTCTATAAATTGTTTGAGTCCTTTTAGGTAAGTTTTAGCACATTTCCTCGTAAACCATATGTTTCAATTTTATTTAAAAGTATATCAAGATCCACATAATCAATCGCTTTTGATAAATCCGTGAATAAAGCACATATCGGTATTTTTTTAATCAAAATTTGGCATTCAAAAAGTTGAAAATAGCCATATTAATATTAGATTTTATTCTAAAACCCTTCTGCTCTTTACATAAAATATTAAATTTTGTCAAAAAGACATATGTTAAATTGTAGATTACTTTTTCTATATTTTGGAAAAAATTGAAATTAAGGAAATTGGTCTATAATTTGAAATTTCATCTTTGTCGTTCTTTTTATGAAGTGGCTTAACCTTAACGATTATAAGTTTTTCTGGAAATTTTCTTCAGCAGACATCCGTTAATTACATGAGCTAGAGGGGCAGCTGACATATTTTATGACCTTTGTAGATATACCGTCACAGCCAAAGCTTTTCTTATCTTTCAAAGATTTGATAATGCTTATAATATCTTGGGGAATTACAGGAGGTAAAAAGATGGAGTGTGGATATTCCAATAAAACATTATTAAACTCACATTGTGATACTTTAGCAACTTGATCTACGAAAACATTAAATGAACAACTAATACATACCTAATTTTAGTTTTAGAAAAACATCATCACATGAACAATTAATACAATTTCGCAGTCATTACTCCTTAAATGTACTTGCTACCTGAATCGAATAAATTGAATGCATAATTATTTTTCACAATTTGCTTCGTTATGTCCAATTAATATTCATTTGACATAATTTCGACCAATTAGCACCATTCATATTTTTATGGGAACAGAGCATCAATGACAATTTACAATTTAGAACATCGTTTTTACTTTCTGAAGAATTGTTTCAGATTTCACCTTGAACTGGCCTAGATCAAATAAGATATGTACCGAGTACCTCCATAGGTTTTGATTTCCTTGCAACTGTCAAAATATGCGCCTAAACGGAGTCTATGCAGTTATATATTTTTTTTTCGACATCGCCATCTAAAAAAAAATATATAACTATATTTTTTTTTAGATGGCGTTGCCTTAAAAAATTGATTTTTTCGCTGCTCCAAGGGACAGTAGGTCTAAGCCTTAGTTTTACATACTTTAAATCTGTACTGATATATTCTGTCAAACCCTGACAGTGAAAATTTCTTTGCAGTGAGCTTGAAGTGAGCTGTCATTCCCCAGCATCACATGGAAATGATGAGAGTTCACTTTAAGCTGGGCTGCAGTATTGTTCGAAATAATTATCATGGCCCTGGACCGCACAGGGCAGTTGAAGGAACACATGTGGATTTTAGTCATTAAAAGTCTGACTCTCGCCCTCACTTCGCACAGATCGGGAGAAGTCATTTAATGACTTCCCATCGAAAAAAAAACTTTAAGCTCACTGCAACCTGACTTTTTACAGTTACAGATTAGATCGGCTGGAATCGTTCAAAGACAATTACGATGCCTTTGAAGATTTAAAATTCATTGTGTAAGTGGAATTCCCTGCCGGAGTCTATGTTTCCTGTTAGCTTAACAGTCTAGGGGTCTTTAAGTCAAAAGTGAATAGGTGTACTTCTAGGCAAGCATGCTCTATCGTCAACCACATCGTTGCTTACCATCAGCAGGCTTAGATAAATGACTTTACTGTTAGCGTTTCCGTCATTATCTGTCACGTCACTTGTCACGTGATTTTACCGCAGGTAATGTCATTGCCATACATTTTGTACTTAGCGTAATACCGGTCAAGCGTGAGCTAATGAATCCTAATAAGATAGGTAGGTACCTAATCTAAAATAATAACACACCAAGAATATTGACATTTACAGTAATTTTAACCGCTTAGGAACTGCTAGGAAGACCCTAAATTTATTCGTATAGAAAATTTCAATCAAATAAAAATTCTGCTCAATTTGTTTATGTTCAAATCAAGTGAAAAGCTCAAGTCCTAGTCAAATAAATACAAATTCTCTCGTAACAAACACGTGTGCATTTCCAAAAGCCATCACTCCCGAATGCCGCCTATAAGTTCCCCAACATTGGCATCAGTTTATCAAACATAACGTAAGTAATAGACTTTAGAAGTTTTTCCACGGCATTCGTGGCTCGTGGCTGAAGCAGCAAACGTAATAAATTATACTCTTTTAGAATAACATGCCGCGTTCCGTTGAGCACCGGCTTTTTATAAACGAGCAAAAGGAAAGGCTTTCGAGTTTGGCGACTAATGTACTGAAGCAATAAGCGCGGTCTGCTATGAAAATTAAATACGTTAATTTATAATAGGATTGTGAACCGATTTGTTGCTGAATCGCTTTTTTGCTAAAAAGTTTCAGCAATGTTGAGCAAAGATTTTAGAGTGTTGCGATCATTGGCATACAATCTGTTTCAGCTATGTTTAACAATGATTTTAGAGTGTTGCCATCATTGGCCTACAATCTGTTTCAGCTATGTTTAGCCCCAAGAAACAAAATTTGGTACTATAAAGGTCCTGAGAACGTTTTAGAACGTGCTAATTAGTGTTCATGATTCGTACTATAATGGTGTTGTAAACATTTATAGAACCCTGAATAGGCCCTAGTTTTATCACTGATTTGTTTTATAGACATTACATAAAGGCTCTCACGGTGATAAGTCAGCTCTGTAGTTGAAATGTAAAAGTGTCGAAAAACGCTCTTTAGTACTAAAATAGTGCTGTCTGCAACGTTTATGTCACAAATTTGCACTATAAACGTAACTAAAACATGTTTATAGTGCTATTTCATTTTGTTTGTGTTGTGATCGTGCGTCGTGAGTGTTCCTAAGTTATGCTTTATGTCATTTGCCATTGTTGATGCTTATCGTAACATTTAATAAAAAGGACATACTACAAAACATTCATGGACCGTAACTTGCACTTGCGAAAATTATTGTATTGATAAAATCATTATGCTGATTTCAAATTTGACAATGCGCCCTTATAATTTACGTGTTTTAATTAAAATTAAATTAATAAAATAAGGACTTGTCCCGACTATGGCTGCTATAGTACACATTGGCTTCAGCCGTGCTACTAATGTGCTATCATGGCAGAAAACAGCAGCCATATTTTCACAGAAAACGAATTAGGGGCAATGTGCCACCATTTATGAAATACTAGTGATGTAATTGATTCTGAAAAGCTAGTATAGTTCTAATCAGTCCATTAACTATTAATTTTAATGCTTTTATGTCACGCTTTAGTGTCGTATGAGTAACACAGACTCACTTATAGAGCTATTTAGAATGGTATTGGTACTATTTAATACTATAGTAGAGTTTTCTTGACTTCTACAGAACTAGCCCCATAGCGATATTGAGGGAGCTTTTAAGAAGCTAAAAGGTTACGTAATAGTTGTGCAAGGTGATTTTATAGTGCAGATTGATCCTGTAATAATGTTTTCGATACTACTACAAAACTAGTACTGTAAAAGTTATTTTGACGCATTATTAGCGCAAAATAGATACATGAAAGGGACAGTAAGGTCTTCAATAGTACTAAATAGTACCATAATCACTTTATTCATATCTTTTACAGTGCAAAACTTTAAAGATTCTTTTGTATGGTCCTGTAAGCGTTCTAAGAGCTAAATTATAGAACTTAAATGCTCTTAATCTTATAGAATCAAAACGCTTTGTTAAAAACTTTTATAGTACAGGCAGTCACAATGGTTATCATTACAGGCCTACTATAACACTGTTTGGTGACAAAACGCCTTGGTTATAGAAACTTTTGTTACTTGGGAGAAATTTTAGAGTGTTGCCATCATTGGCCTACAATCTGTTTCAGCTATGTTTAGCAATGATTTTAGAGTGTTGCCATAATTAGCCTACAATAAATCTGCCTAGACTTTTCTAGGGTCATTATTCAGAGCGGGGCCCGGCCTCTGCCATGCCTATTTTTTGTGTGAGCTTATCAGTATTTTGGCGTCCATCATAGAATTTTGAATCGGTAGCCCATCATCTAGGTGAGCACTAGACCGTACTGGAAAGGGCACGGCCCACTTGGCCCCCTCTATATACGCCTATGGCCTTTTCCCAATTGTGTTGAATACTACCAACTGCGTGCGGTAGCTCTTTGTGCTCCAAGCCACCCTTCGTACACATAATGGCAAACCAGACCCTACCAAACACAGAGCAATAACCACATGTCCAGCAATACCCCACAAAACAGCTTTTGCTGGCCGTCATCTTTATGTTCTGGGTTCACTTATTTACAGAAAAAATAGCAAGAACATTCAAATAAATTATCTGAATAAGCATGAATTTCAGAATAAGTTAAAACTCTGGTTGTACGATCAGGACTATTCTCGTACTGAAGATCTACATTGCGTTCCAACGCTAGTCATAATCATACAACACAATCACACGTACACGGACCCACTATCACACATAGACATGCACACACATCCCACACACATCATCACACTTTACACAGTTTTTATTTTATTATCTTTTGTTTTATTATAAAGTAGAAACTTATTCTTATATTATTTATTTAAGGCTAGACTTACATCCTACCTACTGTAAACACACCAAAAAGAAAGAAGTGTATACGATGTAACAGCAGAACACTGATTCCTAAGTCACAAGTCTCACCAAGTCTAGGAGGCAGGGTCCTAATATTAGAAGATATTTTAATGTACCTATGTATGTAAGTCTTAACTTTGTGTATAGGGTTAATTGTTTCATTAAAGTTATTATTATTTCTTTATTCGTCATTTAAACTTATTAGATAATATTTTAAATAATTCTTTAAAAAAAAATATATAAAAATTGTATCCCACCGGTATCGGGAACAGGGTCCAAGCTACGCCGGGTCAGGACTCCAGAGAAAAGAACCTCATAACTATACGAGCCGTGTCCAGAAGTAATGCTTTCTGAATCAAGCCCTTGATCCAGTCGCCTAACGAGAGCCTCCTAAGGTGTTGGTCGAGGCTCCTGGGTATTGGCTGACACGAGTATCGGTACAATCGCCGAGTCCACATCCCACATGTCGACAACCTCGCGAGCCAATTCAATATACTTGATTTAAAAAAATAAAGTTATTATTATTATTAAGAAAAAAACTAAGTTGATATTGCTCGCGCTTGGCCACTATCTCACCTGGTGGAAAGCGACGCTGTGGTCGACGATGGAGCACGCTTGCCTAGAAGTTAACCTATTTACTCTTGACTTAAAAATCCCCAGGTTGTAAAATTATGGTACTTATAGTAAATTCTAGCGACTACGTATCTGACCTCAACAAGTCAGTCATTGGGCAACACGATACTCCTTGGCAAGACTGGTATCAGATTTCCTGGCGTCTATCCGTAACGACTGTCAAAGGTTAACGTGCTTTCTAAGGCACGGACTTAGGAAGCTCGGTATGTTAAGACGGTCACCCATCCACAAATCGGCCTCGACAGGCGTTGCTTAACCTTGTAGTTCGGCCTGTTTTATTAAGCTAGGAAATCATCCAATGACTTCTCTCGCTCTGGGGCGGAGCGGGATGGCGTGTCAGACTTTATGACTTTATGACTAAAACCCACTCCTATGTTCCTTTTACCTCGGGCTTATTCCTTTTCGGTAGTGAATACATGGCCCCCCAAAAAAAACCCTATGATTTTGCTAACATCTCTTTGAGGCGCGAGTGGAACACTACGCGCCTTCGACGACACGGGCTCGGTCCGGACGGTTACTGGACGGCCGGACGGCGAGCTAAACCTTGGCTCGACCCGTGTGGCTATTATTATTTAAGCCATTATTATATATTAGCAGCTCATTATTATACCCAAATCTCAATCAAGCATTAATAAACAAAGGCATCGAACCTTTATTTATTGCAATGAGCACTATGAGGAGTGACATGAAAGAGAAGGGAGTCAGTGATAGCATGACTGCTAACAGGATAGAATGGAAGAAAACACGTGACTGAGCGTTGAGATGACGTCAGAACAAAGGAATCGGAGGCGTGGCCTACTCGAGGCGTTCGAAGCAAACGAAACGATCGTAACTTGGCTAGGGGGGCTAATGTTTAAAAAGAAACATTCAAGTTAACGGGATAACTTAACTAATATATACCTATTTTATTTTAACCCACATTACGGTGAGTGAATAAATTGGAAAGACCTTTTTTGGGACTTCGAAGAAATTCAAGTAAGTTTGAATAATCTTTATTAAATCGTGTTCTATTTTTGAGGGCTGAAGCAAAAAAAAATAAAGAGTCAGAAAATAACCCAGAAAAGTTAAAACTTAGTTTAGCTTCGTTTGGATAGGTACATTGTCTGATGACCTTTATTTTATTTATTTTTAGAGATCGTCCAATAAATCCTCCCACTCTGGGCGGATCGAGAGGGAGTGTCAGATTTTACTACTTACTAAATACCATTTATGTTTCTTCAGTTGCCTTTTGCGTTCCAGGGCAGCGAAACTCTTTCGAACAATCCAACAGTCAGTCTTTTTTGACATAATTTTTTGAAGTGGGAATTTATCAAATGATGTCTCAAGTGCGGTCTAGGATGGAGTGTGTCAGGCTTTTACTGAATAAATTCCACCTATGTTCCATCATTTCCCTTTTGCGGTCTAGGGGCACAGTAACTCTTTCAAACGTTCCAGCAGAGTATTTTATGACATAAGATGCAAATACCAGGTCCCCGGATCGATCCATTCATCGAATACCATCGATGGATTGATTCTTCGAAACCTTTGGCTTTAAAAAAAATCTCTCATTTATTCTTGCAGTTGTAAAATAAATCATTCAAATAATAAAATTAATGAATCACTGCCGTAACAAGAAATAAGTATAAGGCGTCCATTACACGATAGGTTTTGCTGTCAGTTTTGCCACCGTCAATAATTTGATTGACGAAAAACCTACCGTCCAATGCGATGATTGACGTTTGCATGACGAAAACCTAATGGCGATAAAATTCCGTCATTCAAACATCATTCATGATTCATGGAATTGATTGACGCCTGCATGACCGTGTACTGGACGCCCAAGATTCTCTAGGGATTGAACCTCATACGGATAAAATTTTCTGCGGCCACCTACTTTAATGCAAGGCGACATTGCGGCAAACCAAGGCGAAAGTAAAGAGATGAGCTTAACAACTACCAGAGCGACTGGCCCGCAATATCTGAGGACAGACGTGTGTGTAAAAGGAAGAGGCAGGCCTTCGCCCAGCAGTGGATCATAGTAAGCTAACTACTATTACTACCTACAAATTTAATACCTAACCAGTAATGACGCGTTATCCTTACAAAAAAATCCACAGTTAATCTCCGCCAGTAAAATCCATTAGTGTTCCGATGTCGAACAATTTTAATTAACAATATACGGTATTTATCAGGAAGGCTGCGTTAACAGTTGCAGTATTTCACGGTCTTTGTCATCATAATAGTATTTCGTTGCGCCCAGATGTTGAAGCACTTAGCGGCTTGCACCGGTTTTATTATGAATAGCAACGGAACTACGGAACTAGTATTTTGCGGTTTCCCTGTGGAAGCAGACGCAAATTAATGCCCCAGCTTTCAGCTAGAAATTAATGTAATGCACCTAGGTTACGTAGCCAAATTGTTGGCATTCAGTAAATTTTGCAATGCGCAAACGGGATATGGCGAATTTTATAATTGAATTTTTGATACGCCAGCACGATATCCGCCGTGATTACGTTGTTGTGTAATGTTTAACGCTGAAATAAACAGCATTTGTAATATTACTGATGGAAATAATTGTATTCAGATCAAGTTCACATAGCTAGATACTATTAAGGTAGAAGAGTAGGGCCTATTTATAGAATCACTAGTTGTTACCAACTGCGTCACCTGCGTGAAAATAGAAAATCATCCCAAGGGATAGAATGGAAGAAGTGACGTGACAGATAATGTCATTTATTTATTTAATCTTCATGCAATATAAAGTACAAAGGCGGACTTAATGCCTGAGGCAGTCTTTACCAGTCAACCTAGAGTGGTGAAGAGACAATATGGTAGGTGCACAAAAATAAAATGTTATTTAGAGTAAAAGTATACATATAGTTTTTTTTTTTTTTTTTTTTTTTTGGTGGGAAAATCATCTAATGACAAATCTCGCTCTTGGGCGGAGCGAGAGATAGTGTCAGACTTTTACTGACTAAAAACCCACTCCTGTTCCTTCGTTGCCTTCGTCCCAGGGCCCCGGGTTTCGTTTTCACACTACCCATGGCCCCAGTAGGCTTCGACCCTGCTGGGCCCCTACGATTTGCTGACATCTCCCTGAGGCGCGCGTGGAACAATACGCGCCGTCGACGACTTGGCTCGGTCCGGACGGTTACCGGACGGTCCGACGGCGAGCCACCCATTGCTCGCCGTCCGCAAGCCCGCGCCTACGGTGGCCGGAAATCGGGATCGGAATCCCGGCGGCGGTAAGGGCGTGAGGACCGTTGCCTCACGCGATCGGCCGCCTCCTTTGCTAGCATTACTGCTTCACAGAAGGAGGCGACCGCCTGCCACTCTTCCTCGCTCCGGACCATGGCCTGTACCAGGGCCCGGCGCGAGAGATCGCCGCCGCCGATCGCCCCCACAAGGACACGGCGTTGCTCTGCCCAAGCGGGGCACACCTCAACCGTGTGCTCCACCGTGTCCTCCGGGCGGTCCACACAGTGGCGACACCCGGGCGTTGCTTCCGCACGAATCCGGTGCAGGAACTTCCCGAACTTACCGTGTTCGGTGAGAACCTGCGTCATGCGAAAGGTGAGGACGCCGTGAGGTCTTTCCAACCACGCCTCAAAGAGGGGACTTACCGCCATAATTGTGGCGTGCCCAGCACTGGGTTGCGACAGTCGCTGTCGCCATTTCACCATGAGAACCCGCCGGAGCTCTGTCCGCCATGCTGCGACTTGTCGCGGCAGCGGAGAGTATACATATAGTTAGAATAAACATACATATATATTTGAATCATTTTTTATTTTTTGTTCATTGTCATTCATATTGTATTTAGCGTTTGGCGGAAACGCTAATAGCAAAGTCTAAGCCTGCTGCTGGTAAGCAACGATTTGGTTGACGGTAGAGCATGCTTGCCTAGAAGTACACCTATTCACTTATGACATAAATACCCCTGAAGACTTCAAGTATAAAAATTCTTATGTGCTATTCTACTTGGACATGGTCTACACGTGTACACGTGTATTTCTTCAAAACTTATTCAGCCGTTGACCTAGAATCCTGAAATTCGGTATGAAGCAAGGTCTCATAGCATAAGTATAGGAAAAAATCTGAAACCTGTAAATTTGTAGTTACGTCACAAAAAAAAACCGGGCAAGTGCGAATCGGACTCGCGACGCGACTTCTTTTTTCTTTGTCCTAAAACTAAGAGATAGGACCTCCCTTGAGAGAGGCAAAGATGGTCTATTAAAATGTTTAGTTTCATAAAGTTAGACTACAGTAATATATTTAATAGCTAAACTGTCATGCTTACGAACATTTTGTGTTTACGTATTGTATAACAACTTTAGCTACACTTAAAGAGATTAAAACGCTTATCGTGTGAGCTTCTTGCTCGTTTTTCATTCTCTTATTTAAGGGGCTTTTACTTTCCCTGCGTTTATGTAATGTGCTCTACTAAGAGATTAAATTTAAGGCCTTCGCTCTACATAGAGCGCTATGCTGGAACATACTTAGAACATGTGATATATAATTCAGGCGATTTTGCAACAGAGTTCATGAAGGGTTCAGCTTTTTAATGATATTACTATTTTTTTAATGTGTTTTTTTTTTTACATTGTCGAAGTGAGGTTGATAGTGGAAATTGTTATTGTTAACTACTCTTCTTGGTTTGCTTAGTAATAAGTTAGTAATAAGGGATTTTTAAGATACGAAATCATCCAATGGCTTCTCTCGCACTAGGATGGAGTGCGAGGGCGTGTCAGACTTTTACTGACTAAAACCACACCTATGTTCATTCTTTGCCTTGCGTTCCAGGACCCCGGGGTTCCCTTTTGGACTACCCATGGCTCCGAAGCCTAGTCTTCGGTCCTGCTAGACCCCTGCGGTAAAAATTTGGGATTTGTAGCGAACAGTAATGGTTTCATATTTTGATTCCAATCTAAGATTTAAAATTAGTTTCTTATCTTTTAAATTTAAATCTGATCCTTTAAAAGTAATCTAAAGATCAACAAAAGCTATTTGAATATTATTTACCTTTTACCCATACATTTACATACAAACATTGGAATCACCAAACAAGTCATTAGCACTAGATCCCTCCACAGATTAAACGGAAAACACAAACAATACTAAAATCAATAACACCAACTTCACAGCACAAGAATTAATAGAATCCAAACTGACATTTGATAGAGCTGCCAACATAACAAACTGTGGCGAAACATTCGAAAACCAAAGCTAACTTTAATGAACTCGTTAAAATATTCTGTCACCAAAAACGACGTGCCATGGACATAATGTGGTCTACGCTTGTGTATGGTGACCATAATGTTAATAGCTTAGACACTGTCTCACATACGGGCATGCTAAACATCCTGCATAATTAGCTGTGATTAAATTTTAAGAGCTGAAGTAACAGGTTGTACCACAAATGTCCGTACTGTCGCAGGTAGACCCATAATCACTATAATTAGTCGTTTTGTGATTACAGCATCATGCTATTCGCCTACTAGTTGATGCTACAAACTATGATCATCGACCTGTACATTTGAATAATAATCACTACCTAGCTTAACTTTTTTTTATTGTTGATAGGTTCGCGCTTGACTGCTATCTCACTTGATGGAACACGACGATGATTATTTTGTTGATGGATTTTGTTTGTTTTGTTTTTTAGGGATTTTGTTTTTTTTACCTCAAAAGGTAAAAAACGGAACCCTTATAGAATCACTTTGTTGTCCGTCCGTCCGTCTGTCTGTCAGTCTGTCTGTCTGTAAGACCCTTTATCTCAGGAACGCGAGAAAGTATCAAGCTGAAATTAAACTTATTTTAACTATATTCTTCCTCCACCCAGTGCTGGAGAAGTTATCACAGGAGTAAAGGAGGCTGGAAACGAAAACAATAATTTCTATGATCACCAAGCTCATGAAATGAATAGTCTATTCTACCTTAATCCTGATCTAAGACATCCTGTGACGATAAACATGTATTGACAGCGTTTACTTTACCAAAAACTGAACTCATATAAATCTATATATTTAAAAGGAGAAACTGACTGACTGACATATCAACGCACAGCCAAAACTATTGGGACTAGGAACGTGAAATTTTGCACAAGGTTTCCTTTTATGACTTAGGCGAGCACTAAGAGAGGATTTTCCAAAATTCACACCCTACTGGGGCCATGGATAGTGTGAAAACGAAACCCGGGGCCCTGGGACGAAGGCAACTAAGGAACAGGAGTGGGTTTTTAGTCAGTAAAAGTCTGACACTATCTCTCGCTCCGCCCAAGAGCGGGATTTGTCATTAGAGGATGAAACGGGTGTCCAAAGTTATTGTATAGAGAAACCTATTTCCAAGCGGGCGAAGCCGCCGGCAGAAGCTAGTAAGTATTGTGTATATACTAGGTTAAGCAGACGTTGTCAAATTTCTTAATACTGTCACTCCTTGAAGCCTAGATTTAGGTGACTAGCGAAAATGCCGAGCTCTAGCATTCGGCGTTTAGTAGCTTTACAGAAACAAACAATGTAAATGATCGCTTAGATATACAAACTACACCACAGTTGAGGATCCAGGGGGAGTCTGGGTCTTAAGCCTCTCATAAGCATAGCATAGCATAAGCATAATCAGCCTTTTAATGTTCCCACTGCTGGGACTCAGGCCTCCTCTCTAGGAGAGGGAAGCCTCAAGCCTTAAGCCTCTCCCCTTCTCCCAATAGCATTTGAATCCTCTCGTGACAAATCTTAAATTAAACTATTATTATTAATTTAACGTGGTGTGGTGTCTAAGACTAGAGTGATCAGGCTCTTAATAAACTAGTGCGATTCACCATCAACGATTGTATCACTGCTTACAGGTGTCATCATCGCTGTCAAGCCTTAGTATATATCATTTTTTTTAAACTTGATATTTTTCTAATTGTAACTTTTTTGGTAATAATTACTCTGCCGTTATTTATTTATTTATTTATTATATTCTTTATTGTACACCATATAAACAAAATAAGGACAAACATAATTAAAATTATGTGTACAATGGGCGGTCTTATCGCACAGGGCAATTTCTTACAGAAAACCTTTGGATGGACTGAAAGAGAGGAGATGGATGGATGGATGTACAATATTATCGATAAAAGTGTAATGCTAACGATAGGTAGATAATACTTAAGGATTAAGTTGTTCTTAAGTTAATCAGTATTAAGTTTTTCTTATGGTGGGTAATTATCCAATGACTTCTCCCGCTCTTGGGCGGTGCGTGAAGGGGTGTCAGACTTTTATTGACTAAAACGCACTCCTGTTCCTTCTTTGCCTTGCTTTCCAGGGCCCCGGGTTTCATTTTCACTTAACCCATGGCCACAGTTGGCTTCGACCCTGCTAGGCCCCTACGATTTGCTGACATCTTCTTGATAATTAGTATTAGGTATGTTTTCTCAATCTACGAATTTTTTTCAGATACATTCTTGAGGGGTCCATCCAAAATCACGAATCTGCTACTACATCATAGGTACATAGGTGGAGGACCTACCTTGCCGCCGCATGTAGGTTCATGCGGCGAGGTGGTAGGTAGCACCAGGGTCGTTGCCGGTCATGGGTTGACTTCTGAATAGGTTACCCGTAGTCCTAAAACGCAAAGGGCAACTGAAGGAACATAGGTGTAGTTGTAGTCAGTAAAAGTCATTAGATGTTTTCCCACCTCAAAAAATAGGTCTGTACCTACCTGTAATGTACTAATCAAACTTAAAGAACACATTTTGGTCCGTTTAAGTTAAACCGCTACTAAACAAATTGCTAATTTTGTCTCAATTTTCCGAAGAACATATTCTTTTTACACATAACCTTCAAATATGGAGACATTGCTTAGCGTTTTCTCTTCGCAAGCATTTTCCTGGTTTAATTCATTAACGCTCAGGCGGTAGCCGGCGTCCGCAAGCCATTGTCTTACTATTGTGTCTCTAATTACGCACGTCAAAAGGTTAAGAAAATATTGCAAGAAAAAACTACAAGATGAAAATTCTTGAGGAAGTTTTTCTTATTTCAGATTTGGTTATTTAATGAAAACGAGGTACAGATTCATTCTGTTACTTATCTTATTTACCGTGATTTGTTATGGCTTCAATACAGGGAACAGTTATAATTAAAATCGCTTGCTTAAATGGCGACCATAATGTACTTACAAAATCAACGATAAATTACCAAAGGCGTCCTTCTCGGAAACAATTCAAAACTAAACAGCACGAAAAAAGAAAAACAGCTTTGAAAACAAATGAATAAATTCACACCCCACGCAAATTTTACACACAAATTTCCTGCGTATGCATATTAACATTAACGTAGTAATAAACATAATGCATAATTCAGTGGGTAAAATAAAAATCTCATCCTCGAAATGGGGTCGGATGAATGGACCTCCTACATATCATCCGGAGAATTTCGCAGGAGCTAATACGAAGCGAAACGGTCGCAACTCGCGTCGAGTATGCCAACAATTTTAATAAATAATTACCTTCGTCGGTGCCTCGGCGGATAAACAGATACCACCTTAATTCGTTACTAATACATCCACTTAAGGGAGAGTCAATTTGAATTTTTAAGGCTTTTCTGTTAGGTTTTCGGTTTCATTTTTGGTACTTGAATAGAATCATCATAATATTCAGTTCAAGTGCTCATACTCCTGCAGTTTTGAGGATCCTGCTATTAACAGGACCCAAATTATATAAAGAAAATTCCGATTCCATCGACTGGAAAGAGCAGTTAGAGCCCAGTAGTAACGGCTTCGATTACGTCGTGGATTCAAATCTAGGCAGGAGTTTAATCCTTTAAACTTCTGAGCTTCCTTCCTCCCTAAATCGTGATTATACTGTACCGAACCAATAACTTGAAGATGTGAAACACCCACCAATCCGCACTGGAGGAGGCTCGTGTTCCAGCAATGGAAACATTATAAAACTGATTATGCTAGGCTTTAAACATCGACTCGAGAAAAAGAACACGGTCATTGAGTCGAAAAACGTTTTCTGCCGCATTGTCTCTGGATACTAAAAGCACAAGACTAGTCATGGTAACGATTTACTAGCATAATAGTTAAATTATTAACATTTTTTTTTTAAAAAGAAACCCTGAAAAGCAGTATTTTCTATACACAAAGCATATCAACCAACGCGCAACGGGGCTATTGCGTAACTCTGTTGACAGTTCAAGTGATGATCACTTGTTAACAATGTGCATCATTGAACTGTCAAACAGCTAGTTTCGTATTGCCTATCTTCAGTGACCAACTGTAGTGACGTCATTAGCCACTGGTGCCTTTGATAGCCACCGTAACACGTTTTGACAGATGTTATTGTATCGATACTTTTAAAATTGCGATTGTGTAAGCTTTTGAAGCTGTATAATAGTCGATAAAATTTTAGAGTGGTCACAATAGGCACCGTAAATTTTTATAATTCACCACATTTCCACCGTACTTTGTTAGTCACTTGTGTGATACGTAATACCAATTTTATGAAATTGTCAGTTGACAACTAAGTTTAGTGTGCAACGAATGCTAGTTGTCAACTGTTATTGAAAAAGTTAGCCAATAGCCCCCCAAACCCTACAAATGCTTGCATAAAAATAGATATGTGTTTGAAATACGGGGAAAGTAACCACTCAGTCACTGACTTTAGGAAAGTCAAAATGAAACCATTTCAAAACCCACATTTTACAGTAAAAATCTGACACTCATTCTCACTTTACACAAAGCGAAATCATTATAATTTCCCACGCAAAAAAAAGGAAATCATCATCATCATCATCATCTTCCTGCCCTTGTCCCGTGTTATTTGGGGTCGGCGCAACACGTTTTTTTCTTCCATTCTGCCCTGTCACTCGTCATACTATCACTAACTTCCTTTTCTTTCATATCACTCTTCACACAATCCATCCATCTTTTCAATATAAAATCAAAAATCTATTGACCCAAAAAACTACCATAATAGCGCTAGTCGTTATTAACACATTATTTGTTTCTGGTACCATACCCTATGTTACGTGGAGCACACCTGTAGCCAAATTTGCCAGATATAGAAAACTCTGCAGAAAAAAACTCATGATCCCTAGTCTAACCGAAGGAACTTGTCAACAGAACCAAGTTCTTGTATCAACCACTTTAAATCAGCTTCCATTACCCTGCAGCGAGGTTCCAGATCATGAACATCAATATACATACACATAACACATAACAAACGAACATAACAGAAATATCCACGTGTGTATAGTCAATCCTAAAACAAAGCTAAGGTCAACTTCATATTTGAACGCTTTATTAACTAGTCATCAAAAAACAGGACGTCGTCGTGCATAACATAGATACGACCTAAATTAGTCTCCACAATTTTTAGCCACGTTGATACCAAAAAGGTACAACGGACAATTGGCCACTCCTAATATGCTGAAGCTAATTGCAGTAAGATACCGTCCTTCTGCTAATTCGATATGTGTTCCACGGGGCGCGGCTTCAAACCAGAGTGCTAAGGACATAAATGCGTCCCATCCCCAAGTAAATCTCAACTCAGTAGGCAACGATTTAGAGACGAATTTTCAATGTGCCGCTTAAAATTTAGGCTCTTCTTATTACGGAGCGCCTTAATGGAAATTGTGAGCCGTGCCCGTGTCGTTACGCGCTGCAAATGTACATAATGTGTCGTCAAAAGGGTGAAATATACTTTAGTAGGCTGTGATTTCGTTCGTAGCGAGCCGAGGCTTACCGGCTTTTAAAAGTTTCTCGAATGTGATCCCCGTTAGACTGCGACGTTCACGCCTGAATAGGGACACAGCTGTTTGTAAATTCAAATTATTTTAGACAGTTATAGAAGTGTTATGATTTAATCCAATTTCATATTAGTCCTCATTCATACATTTGAATGAAAAGTTACTTTTAACTAGCTGTCTTTGGTTACTGCTTCGCTCCCGCAGGTTCTAGCGTTATGTCATATATGTATAGCCTATAGCTTTCTTCAATAAATGGGCTATCCATCACTAAAACATTTTTTTTTAATATTATAAACTAGTGCTGCGCTCCCACCTGATGGTAAGCAGTGATGAAACCATTGATGGTGAGGCACACTAGTTTATTAGGAGCCTATTTACTTTAACCTTGAAGACACCTAAATTATAATTGGAAGGGAAGACCGGAGCATTTTTTCAACTCGAACCAGCAGTTCATATAAGCTTACAATATTAGGATAGATTATTAGAAAGTTTGAATCGTAACAAATAGGTTTAAATTACAAGCTCTATTGTCACCGTTCAGGCTTTCAATTATTTAACCAAATGAGAGCCATCAGAAGAGTTATTTTGTTTGTTTAGTTGCACTAATATCAGAAAAAAATATTTGTGTATGGAGGCTACGACCCACGAATGTGAACCAGTAGGTAACCAAAGACAGGAGTGAAACCGCGGGGGACAACTAGTAACTATAATAAGGCAGTTAATAAGGCAGTTAATCTTCTGAAGTTCTTTTATATTTTAGTGTTCAAATTGCAAGCTCAAATCACTCTTAGTAAAATAAATTAAAATAAAATACGAGTATCATGTATGTATTGTAATCAAATTAACCTTTCAAAATCGTTACTAATTAATTAATACTCGCTGAAGTCCATAGCAAAACAACATATAAATTCATTGAATGTATGACTCGACCTCGCTGCTTATCACGCATTTGTATCTTTCAGTTTATAGGCAATTAGTACACGCTAATTCGTTTGTATAACGTCATTTTATTTCACAATAATATCATTTATTCCAAACACAATGATAACTATTTCAATTATTATAAAAACGTAACAATATTTTGAATGGTTATTTTTATTTGATTGTTTTGTGAGATTTTGAAAACTAATTGATTTCTTTTAGTCTATGTCATCATCTATTGTATTGAATATGAGAATATTTTGTTAATTTATCACACGACACTCCGTCTTGTAAGTCAGCAAAATTCACAAAAATGTATGCTTGCCCGACTTCTAAATTCTTTTCAACTTTTGTTTTTCATTTTCCTGCCCAGCCGACTCCGAGACAATTAAATTCCCAATTCCACTAGTCCAGCCCCTACACAATATTCTTATCTTGCACGAAACAAAAAAAGTGATACTCAAAATATGACGCTTTTATTAAATTCTTCTTGCGTTTATTAACTTGGGGAGAAAAAATGCTCCAAGTTGTTGGAAGAAAACTAGAGTAAAAAAAAAGTTTCACGTTTCTTGACTGAGGAATTTTATTAATGTTGGCTACACTGTTACTTGGAAAACATGATTTTAACACCCATTACAAGGCTCTGCTTGCTTCAAAATAATTCCTGTTTTTTTTTTTATATTTGGTGGGGAAAAAGTGCAGAATTGATTATTTTCACGAGTCAAAATCAAAACAAAAACAAAACCAGTTTTCTAAATAAAGACTTGATTGATTTTGTAAATAATAGGTCCTTACAGCTGGGCTGTAAGAGAATAGCTCGCCTACATTTATGAAATTAGTGTTTTTTAAAACGGGTCCTTTTGAAGCTGTCACAACTTCGGATCGACTTGGAATTATAAGTTCTAATAAAATTGATAGAATAGACGGCATGTTATTTCTTTTTCCTTAATTAAATATTAATTTATTTCTTTGGGTTTTGTTTTTTTTTCGTATGTTTGAAACAAATTATATATATAAACCATATTAAATAATATATTATTATTATATGTAAAGACCTAATATTTTAGAAAATGTGGTGTGCCATTGGTATCAAGACTTTAAGATTTTTTTAAAAATAAGTCATAGGACTATCATACATCCGTATTCTAAAACGATGTATTCGTCTCTGTTGGGTTACAACATTGATTAATCTGATAAAATATAAGACTCCTACCCGAAGATATTAACTTGATCAGTCAGTACCTAGTACTTACCAACAAAGTGTCATTAAATTTAGTTTCCACGCGGTCGACGCTGCAGTTTAAAAGTAGTCTCTACGAAGTCTGAAGTCACAAAGTGCGAATAAAAACGTAATATTTCTGTTTAAACTACACTTTTTGCTGCTTACTTAACCGTAACCTAATTTCACAAAGTAATGTTAGTAATATGAGTAGCATTAGGCTGAGTTCAGACTGGCTAAAATTGTTTAAGCGCGTTTTTTTTTAGTTCAACAGACATATTAGGACTTTCCAAAAAGTAGTGAGGCTAATTGTCCCTTTAAGTACCTTAGATGTCAGCAGAGTAAAGTTTGCAAAATTAAATAAAATTAATTTGTATATTAGAACGGAGCTGGATTAAGGCCAAAAAAACTTTTAAAACTTTCAGCGAAAGGTTTAAAAATAATAGGTATATAAAAAAAATAACTTTGTATTTGTATCTAGTTTAGCAAGACTCCGTCCGTAGTCTGGTGTGCTACGATGTGCTACATAAAAAAAACGAAAAGACGGTGCTACGACAAGACGTAGCACACGGTCCTAAATTCACAAGCACCATTCGTATCACCTCAATATTATTTTAAAGATGTTTTTATTCAAACGCGCGATCGGTACTTGTAATCTGAAGACGCCCTTATTCTACAATCTAGCAAATAAGTAAGATGCCTTGAGTCTAGCCTATACCATGCACATAAAAGTTGCAATATTCTGAACCTAGTTTTCTTTTTTCGGTGTCACTGCAAAATTACCGTATGTTATAGCAGATAAGATGTCAGAGAGACGTATGCGCTGGTTCGGACATGTCATGAGAAGGGACGAAGAGTACCCAGTAAAGAAGGCCTTAGCTATCCCGGAAAGGACAAAAGGCAGAGGGCGCCCTCTAGCTACGTGGTGGACCACCGTATTCAAAGATCTGGAACGAGCTCAGCTGGACGCACAGACAACCCAGGATAGACTATCCTGGCGCCTAAAAACGAGGAGAGCCGACCCCAAATGAAGGGATAAGGCAAGAAGAAGAAGACTGTAAAATTACCGTATGTTAAATTGTAATTCTGATCTTCAAAATAATATTGTTTTTGATTCTACGCTTATCCCGAAAAGAAAGGATGACAGAAAGCCAAGACATCCACCACAATACGTAGTTTGATTTATTTTAAATGAATTTAGAGATCTGCTTTTAAAATACGAGATATTTTGGGTTTCTCGAAGTATTACTACTAGTGTTACTTCATGACTTCTTTGTCAACATCGACTCTATTTTTTTATTTTTTTTTTAAGGCATTCAAAGGTATCAGATGTTTTCACAAACAAAAAAAATCCAGTCGGGCGTTTAAAAATCCATTTCATCTATTTTTATACAACGTAAACTTACAATAAAATTCTTAGAAAAACTTAAGAAGAAAATATTTTTACTGATACAAGACTGAAGGAAAAGTAAAACCGCAGTACAATGAAGAAGGGAAAAATATTTCTACTTGCGCGCTTTACCGTTCATGGATTTTCTAGACTTGAGACTTTGTTAGTTCGTAACAGCCTATTAATATCCGAGCTTAAGAAAAATTCACTCGTTGAAGTTATTAACGCAGCTATGAGCTTCGCCATGCCTTCGGGTTTTGCCTATCCGGTCGAAATTACCAGTAAAAGTCTGACACTATTTCCCGCTCCGCCCAAGGGCGGGATTTGTCATTAGATGATTTTCCCACCTAAAAAAAAAAACTAGAAAAAAGTAAGAGAAAAAAAAACGCTTATTCGTGTTTCACAAATAAGAAATTATTAAGACTAACATTATTTTTTGAGGTGAAAAATCATCTTATGACTTCTCCTGCTCTAGGATGAAGCGAGACTGTCAGACTTTTACTGACTAAAACACACCTATGTTCCTTCAATTGCCTTTTGCGTTCCAGAACCGTATATTCTTTTCAGAACCGATCCCATGGCACTAGCAGACATCGGCTCTGCTGGGCCACTACGTTTTCCAAAAAGGTGCCTACCTCAGCATAAATATGCTGCGATATTTAATAAATACCTAATGTAGCACTCACAGATCAAATTAAATAGTTTATATAACTGCACTATCAGCACTGGTCTGCTAGTGCCCGACTCCTACTGCAGGACTTACGAAACATTATCCAAATCTAAGTAAATAATGGCATATTTATCTTAGTATTGCTGGTCTAATGTTATTGATCAGAGAATTTAAAAGACGCATGTATAAATAACGTCTCAAAGATATGTCAAGATGATTGACGGGATCCGCCAGGGCCAATGCTTGTCTGGGCTGCCTGCGGGCATTGTTCGAAAGAGTCACTGTAACCCTGGAAAGCAAAAGGCAGCTGAAGGAACAGCTGGTGGATTTTATTCATTAAAATCGGACAATTTATATAAAGGTGTTTGGATATGCCACAAGAGGGCAGAAAGATTTAGTGAGTATGAATCAGGGATGTTATACATATGAAATTTCGGATCTGGATACGGATATAGGAATAATAATAGGGGTTAAAGTATGAAATTGCCGTTTTTTAAAACGGGTTGCTTTGAAGTGTTATATCTTTGGATTGACTTGGAATTATAAGTTCAAATAAACTTTATATTAAAGGTACGTTATTCTTTTTTCGAAATTAGGTATTTATTATAGAAAATAAAAACCACAAAGAAACCAATAAATACCTAATTTCGAAAAGAATAACGTAAATTTAATTTAAAGTTTACTTGAACTTATAATTCCAAGTCAATTCAAAGATATAACATTTTAAAGCAACCCGTTTTAAAAGACGGCAATTTCATAGTTAAAGACCTAATAGGTGTTATACCGGTTAAAAATATTATAAGGTTACAGATATAAATTATTTTCGGATTATCCGCTAATTTCGATTACAGATTTTAAAATTATAAAAGTAAAATACAAATAGTAAGATGTATAGCAGTATATCAGTTTTGTAAATGGACAATCCACAAAACTTGTTCACAAAAAATCCAATACCCGTAGTACGTGTAACACAAGTTTGGTTGTAGAAACGTTGAAGCGTAACCAACCTTGGTAAAGTGGTAACAAACAGAACCCTGGTAATGTTCCAAAAAGCCTATTAAGGCTAGGCGGGCCGGTATTCCGGTGCTATATGATAAATGTCAAAAAACCCGAGCCGCATTGCGGGGTTAAAGGCTACAATTTGCCAACGCAACTACGTTACAAGATATTAATGACTCCACCAATTACATTAAAAATACCATTTTATACTTAGTTAGGTACGTTCTTTTTGTTTTTGTCCTAGTACTGGCGTATTTTATTCGTATTTTTGGTTAAAGGCTTAGGCTTACTCTTTCGGTGATTAAAGGTAGAACTACATTGCGCACACGTGTGCCAAGTGCGCTGATCTGGGCGCGTCGGTCTCCATACATTATGGCAACTAGACTTGTAGAACTACATTAGATCCACGCCACGCGACGTCGTTCTACGTACAAATCAGGCGTGGTCTACGTGTGCGTCGATCTAATGTAGTTCTAGCTTAATTGATCCATATAAAAGAGAAATCACAAAATCTGTATATTTCAAATAACATTTTTTTTTTACTGTAGGTATATTTTTTATAAGTTGTTTATATAATGTACTCAAAAATATTGACTTATTATTGATTAAGAGGGAATGGCAGAGAATGCCCTGTTGCATTAAGTCCGCTTATTTACCTCCACTGTACATGAAGTTTAAAATAAATAAGTACCAGTCAGATTGGAAAAAATCTTTCTGTATAGGATAGCCAAATTCATAAAGAACAGTAGGTACCTATAGGCTATATCATAACATCACGCTTCGGCCCAAGGATGTTGAGTATTAACCAAATACGCGGGTCAAAACGCAAGGGATAGCTAGTGTATTATGATAATTAATTAAATTCAAATTATATTAAGTATCTTAATTTTGTAGAATAATGTAAGATTTCGATTTAGGTAATGTAAAAATTTGAAAAAAAACTGTGTGAATTATAGTATAGTGGGCGGGATAGATAGATAGATATATTCTTTATTGTACACCAAAAATACAAATTACATTAGGAACTTAAAATTAATAGGGTGTCACAATGGATATTCAAATTATAGACCGCATCAATCCTATCAGCATTATTCAGATAGATACTATAGTGCATTTGTCCGTCAGTCACATTTAAGTGAAAATTTAGCAGTTTTTTTTACTCTGCCTCAATAGAGTGATATGTTTTAGCCTTCTGCAATTAAGCTTTTAAGAAAACTAACCTGCCTCATACGTGACAAACAAAAATTTTATAATTCATAATTTTCATATTATCCCTACCCTCCTTAATATTGATCAAACTCATAGTAGATACATAAACCCGTATTATTCGTTTGTATCCTGTTACCGGTGTGTGTTATTGACGTAAAACGTGTTACAATACGATTATGCTCTTTGGATATTAGTGTGTTCCCTAATAAGATTAGACCGGCCTAAATGTATATTGATGTTACCTGTGGTTTCATGATATAAAAGTGGGTCTACGCTAGAGGAACCGAGCACGAGCGAAGCACGAGCCGAGCTCGGCTCGTGTTCGGCTCCTTTAGCGTAGAACCACCTTAAAGCAGTTGCTATAGAAAGTACTGTACGTACCCCGATAATAAGTAGCTTTTGTCCTTATCTGGCTTTTGAGGACAAATGTGAAGATAACAACAAAGCACCAAGAAACGGCAGGTGGACCGTGTGAAAGGTGATATTTTTTTATAATTGATAGGTTCGCGCTTGACCCCCCCCCCCCTATCTCGCCTGATGATAAGCGAATATGTGGTCGACGATGTAGCACGCTTGCCTAGAAATAAAAGTGTTCAATCTTGACTTATAGAGGTTGTAGCTATCAGGAAACACAGATTTTGGCAGGGAATTAGGTAATTGCCTGTGTTTATTTTGTTTACAATATTTTGTACTAAACAAAAAAACAACACTTCAAATATCAGGATTCTAAGTCAACGGCAAGTATCTTATAGGTTTTGATTTCCTAGCGAGAATCAAAATATGCGCCCAAAAGGAGCAAAAATGACATTATATTTAAATTTAATTGACTTATAAGTTTGATTTTTTCACTGCTGCTTGGGGTAGCAGACTCGAGTAATTGAGCTTTATAACTCTACGCGTTCCTAAGAAAAAAGGTCTTGACACACGGACAACAAAGTGACCCTATAAGGGACCCGTTTTTGCCGGCTTCGGTACAGAACCCTAAAAAGGGCAAAAAGTACAGTCAGTTTCAACGTATGTTTATCTATAAGGGGTTGTTATAGTAACGGCTTATCCTATTGATCCGAAACCTACACTATCGGGTGTATATCGCATAGCATCCAGATAATAACAGATAACATCCACGCAAAAGTTGAGGGGCGTCTATAATAACATTATCAGTCAATAGATAAATTGGGTATATCGCATCAATAAGGATAAAACGTTAAAGTAAATAGTGAAAATATTATGAACAAAAGCTCGCCTGTAAGGTAAATTTAGACGGAGTAATAACAATCATAGCGGTATTGAAGAATCGGCAAACTTAAGTAGCACTGGAAAAGTTACATAGCTCATAGAAAAGGTAGTCGATAGGGCTGAAAGGTTATAAAGTGGCGACCACGTACTGGAAGACGCAGTGTTAGAAGGCCGGGTGGACCGACGACCTGGTGATTGTCACGGGAATCCGATAGATGCGAGACGCACAGATTATGACGATATTGATAGTAGTATTAGCTAAGTCAAATATTTTCAAAACATGGAAGAGGTGACTAACAGAGAATAGAATAAACTTTATTGTAGGAACACCAAAATAGTAACAAAAACTTTTACAAAAACTTAAATGTATGGGTACAATGGCTCTCTTCTCTCTTCCATACATCTGATTCAATAAGATAAGATAAAGCATCATATTTTATTGAATAAAGATGTATGAAAGATGAAGATATGCGGCGCAGATCAAGATTAAATTGGATAAGTGTAGATGCAGAGGATGAAGGATTCAAAGACATGAACGAGGAGAAATCAGAGAGACGCTTGAGAGATTCATGTTTAAATTAGCCGGAAAAGAACAAAATTCATCCACATAACTTGCACAATTAGCAGGTAAAAACTACTACTGAACTAGGTATATTATTGTGAAAGAAAACTGCGGTGTCGTAATGTAACTTAGAAGAGGAGAGATTATTTGATTTATTGCCAAACTAAAGCGTGACATACAGAGGTCTTAAATATAGGAAAATATTGTAGGACGGTCTCCTAACGAATCCCGTAAGGCCAATATCTTTTAAAGCTGCTGCATGCATACATAAACTCAGGCCTTTCTTATTCAATACAGCCCGTCTCTTGTTGTCCTCCCCAGCGACGCCCTAAGCCATGGTCCGTACGTACCCCACAGGGAGTACCCTTAGCGTGTAGTCACTTAGTTTTAATATCTTTTAAAGCTGCTGCATGCACACATAAACTCAGGCCTTTCTTATTCAATTCAGCCCGTCTCTTGCTGTCCTCCCCAGCGACGCCCTAAGCCGAGGTCCGTACCCCACAGGGAGTACCCTTAGCGTGTAGTCACTTAGTTTTAATATCTTTTAAAGCTGCTGCATGCACACATAAACTCAGGCCTTTCTTATTCAATACAGCCAGCCCGTCTCTTGTTGTCCTCCCCAGCGACGCCCTAAGCCGTGGTCCGTACCCCACAGGGAGTACCCTTAGCGTGTAGTCACTTAGTTTTAATATCTTTTAAAGCTGCTGCATGCACACATAAACTCAGGCCTTTCTTATTCAATTCAGCCCGTCTCTTGCTGTCCTCCCCAGCGACGCCCTAAGCCGAGGTCCGTACCCCACAAGGAGTGCCCTTAGCGTGTAGTCACTTAGTTTTAATATCTTTTAAAGCTGCTGCATGCACACATAAACTCAGGCCTTTCTTATTCAATTCAGCCCGTCTCTTGCTGTCCTCCCCAGCGACGCCCTAAGCCGAGGCCCATACCCCACAGGGAGTGCCATTGGCGTGTAGTCACCGCCAGCTGCCATAGGCAAGTCCGGTTAAGTAGACGACAACCCCAAAGGTTGACCTACGAGAACCTACAGCCACTTATAAAAAAACCAAAGAAACAAAAGGTACACGTGCATGAAGCAAAAAGAAAATGTGACATTACCAAGTGCCAACACCTAAACAAAACGCGTAAGTTAAAGTTACAAAACTAAGTAAAAACTGCATTGAACTTGCAGATTACGCCAGAGCGTATGCAGAGAGGTTACCGACTCGCCTTACAACATTAACTAAGTCTAACGAGTCAATTAAGCTAGGTAGGTGTTGACACAACTTGTTCGCACGAGGCATGATAACCATCTGGTTTATCAACGTTGTAAATAAATATGACCGCTAATGTGCACGTAATGTTGCCAACATTATTGTCGACCTTTTCTTTTGAATAATTGAATTACTTTAGTACCGGCGTGGAATTTTCTGGACGATAGACTGGTACTGAAATGCCGCAATTACCATCTTGGATTATGCTAAAAATAAATCGTTGTATCTACCAAGACTACTGTTTTTGTTTTACTATATACATAGTACTGCACGCTGAGCTTTTGAGTCTTTAAAAAAAAAAACATTTTCACAGTTTCTACATATTTAAAAAAACACTTCACTATCATCTACACTAATAATATAAAGAAGTAAAGTTTTTTTTTTTTTGTTTGTATGAAGTAATCTCTGAAAGTACTGGTCCGATTGCTCAAATTTCTTTACCGATAGAAAACTGCTTTATTCCTCAGTGACATAGGCTATATTTTATATACGGAGGTGAAGCCGCGGGCAAAAGCTAGTTATAAATGTAAGTATATATACCTACACTAAATAAAAAGAACCCTTCAGAACTAACTAAAAGTAATGTAAAGTATGGCATCGAAATCGAAGAACTCCTCCACATCGCTGTCGACTGGTAATGTACCTACAACTACCAGATAGATTAAGGTAATCATAAAAAGTGTTACTATGAACGAACATCATTTTGAGCAGATCAGCTCAACACGCGTCCCAAATATAAACCTAAAGGGACAAGTCTCTAATACGTACAAACAAGAGCAAACATTTCGACTTGTTGCTCAGCCTCTCTGTGCTTAATTCCGGAGAATGCGAGATTCGTAGGATCGCCATATAATGAGCTACATTTTACGGTCAAACCCTTTGAGTGCGGTGACAAAACTAGCCCTGGGTCCGACGTGGGCCCGGGGCACATTCACAAGGCCTACAGTGCCACCGTAAAACGGTCAATTAGGTAAAATTAAAAGCGGCGCATTTGCAAATTGGTGTGTTTAAACCACGGACTACAATGGCGGCCGCACATAATGGGAACTAAAGCGAAATTATCCTTTTGTACATGAAAACTCCTTTGAAAAGCCACTGTTATTTTTTTTATGTAGAACGCGACGCAACTGCGATTGCGTTGTAGATACAAACCATTGAGGGAAACAATGTCTTTGTTGTTGTAACGTTTTTCAATATTTTTGTTCGTTCTGGTATAAAAATCTTTGAGGGCGCTTTGCGGCAAATTAAATTGGTTTTTTGACAACAAAACAGCTATTTTGATATGCCGTGAAATTGACAAGTTGATTTAGAAAACTTGCCCCGCTAAAACATGTCTCTTCCAGTGGTTACAGCGTTATTTTTTTAATCATGCTATTTTTTATTGCAAGCATTCTTTTATTAGCAATATGAAACATAGTTGCATTAGATATTCTACAAAAATTCCTACAACACAAAAAAAAACACCAACAACACACTTTGAAACATGTACGAGTACACTACTTTAGCGTTCGGTCGTTCATACATTTACCGCATAGTCAAAAGGTTATTGCAAAGAAATATCTAGAAACCTACACATTTTTTTTCGTGTTGGAATTGAACAAATAACTACTCCCGCTCTATCTAGAGCGAGAGGGACTTTTGTTACGAAATCCTACCTGTGTTCCTACAGTTTACCTTTGTGTTCCAACGCCGCGGTAATTATTTCGAACAATCCCGCAGCCTACGACTCGGTACATACATAATCGTAGGTATCGAAGACCCCAAATAATCAGATGGAAATAATGACAAATCACTTCAGCCTTTTTTAGGAAACCTACAAATAAATCCTATCGCTCAGGGTGGAGCGACAGGGAGTACAGACTTTTATTGACGAAAACCCACCTGTGCTCCTTTAGTTAGGTACTCTTTTCATTCCAGGACGTAGTAATAGTAACTCTTTCGAATAATCCCACTGCCCAGACAGAATCTTAAACCTAAACATTAATGCTCCACACAATTAATGACTCATAAAGAAATTTGCATGAATATGAGCAACTCCATAATAATTATCCCTTTGATCTTTACGTTAGACACTCATTTGCCGTTGAAAGTAAATATCAAAACGTACTTTGCACTGGTGGACAATATCACCCCATACCCTACATAAATGTATAAAATTTTTATTATGCATGTCTCATGCTTTTATCCCCCATAGGACACACGGAATATAAAATGTATCGACTTATTGCGAAGTCAATATTACTTGGATCCATGCAACGCCACATATTCCCATTTTTAAGAACTATAAATGTTACTATGGCGACTAATCGCAGCCGCAACATAAAAGACTATAATTATATAAACTCATGAAATTGTTTTTCAATATTTTTAGTAGTAAATTATTCTATTTATCCATAAAATAGAAAAGCATTCGTTTAGCTATAGTGTACACGGAAACAAGTCATTACAAAGTCTATCGATCTGCTAAAAATACGAGCAACACCGCAGCACAAAGATGTACAACAAGACTTTTTAAAACATGACCTCAAACTAGGATTTTCTTTGCTAAGCCGGTAAGCCGTGGATTTTTGGAGCATTACGTTTTATTGGCCCAGAGTGTACGATGTGCAAGCACCTGAAGCTTGAAGTATTCATAAAGCTGAGGACGTCGAGAACTAGACTAGACTTGCTTCTGTAGGGATGGGGCAATGCGGAAAAGTGTCGACACGGGTAACGATGGATAACGATTAAATGTCGATAGTTATATTGTTATTTCAAATGTAGCGTTAGGTATATTGCGTGTATTGGGAAGCTAGCATATGAAATCAAAGATACTTTGTAACACATTTGTTTGTTTAATGTTCTTGCTTCGTTTGCCTGAAAATAGGATTTCCTTGGAATTCACAATCATGAATAGGTACGAAAATATGAATCCGAAAATATTCTGTGTTAAGGAAAAAACATTAATTCATTTTCCGGATAATTTTTAAATACTTAGCTTCCTACTTATTAATCAAAAGGAAATTGCCCGAACCCAAACTTTATTACAATGCAAAAAGACAGATTGATTACAGTTTAGTTCATATTTATTGTCATCATATCAGCCGAAAAACGTCCACTGCTGCCACACATAAGCCTCCCTCAAGTGTCGCCAAAACGACCGGCCCTGTGTGTCTTGCATCCATCTGGGTAAGATATCTCACCAGAGCATCAGTCCACATTGTGGGAGGTCTTCCAAGTACTAACGCTACGTCTTCCGGTACACGGTCGTCAGTTCAGAATCTTTCGGACCCACCGTTCATCTCTACGGTGAGCAATTTGCCCTGCCTACTACTGCCACTTCAATAGTTCATCTTGCTAAAACTTAATTAAATCAGACTCTTATTTAGAAAGCAGAATTATAAGAAATTAAGAAATAGGATGCCTGTTTATGAAATTCCACCAAGATCTGCTGTGTTGTTTAATTATAATTTGATTTTGATTTGAATGTGATTGTGAATTAAAGTTTTATTTTTGATTGTTGTTTTCATATTGGTTGTTTTCATATTTTTTATTAATTTTATTTATTTATATTGTAAAATTTTGGTCTGTCACAAAGGACATTCATCATTTCAGCTGAAAGACGTACCTACACTGTTGGACATAGGCCTCTCCCAAGTGTCGCCATAACGACCGGTCCTGTGCGTCTCGCATCCATCGGATTCCCGCGAACCTCACTACGTCATCGGTTCACCTTGTGGAAGGCCTTCCAACGCTGCGTCACCCGGTGCGCGGTCGCCACTCCAGAACCATTCATCCCCATCGATCACTTTCATTCTGCAAGCAATGTGCCCTGAACATTCAATTGACCTAATCTTATAATCCTGAGCCACCTCTTCCGTTGTGTACTCTAATCGTTTTATTCTTCATTGTATAAATGTTTTCTTCATTATTACTTGTTCAGGTGACAAGAAATAAATCATTATTATACATATAACAATAAAATTTAATAACTAAATGTAGAACTAATCGATACCGTTACCATTGCCCATCCCTATAACACTGACAGTGTTACGACTCGTCACTAGAGGTCGACGGGTCAGCTGAAACCTGTGGGGGTGTGGGAAAGGGGTGCGGGCGTTGTCATGGCGACGGCGCCCCACAACACGCCGCGGCGGCGCCAACCGCTCCACACACAAACGTACCTTATTATGTATGTTTTATGTGTTTGTTGGCTCGGCTGTAACGTGGATTGCAACGGCAACACACACATCCAAACACACACGAATAAATATACGCGCGGGAAATAGAACGCGTTTTAATATTTAAAAACGTATGAGGACAGACGTACGGTAGCCAGTATTAGCTGTGTATTTACTAAATTATAGGGCTTGTGGCGCGACTTCACCGTACAACTGAAGGTTGAATAACAATTCAATGTAGGTAGTGGCGTCGAACATTAATATTAGATGTAAGACTTACTTAGGCTAATAGTAGGAGTAACTGCTCTATTAAATAAATTGAAGTGGAGCTGGGTAGCTCCATTATATATTCAAATTTAATTTGATTATAACCTATTATAATTACAGTAAAGTTCAATTAGAATTTTCTACAAGAGCTTCTATTGTTTTGACCTGTTATGCGATATTTGTAGAAGTATTTTGTATTTGTCTTGCACGTGCCACAAACCAGAGCATTATTCTCGTCATACTCCAGTTTCATTCGAAAAACGAACACAAAACCGTTAATTATTGTGGCAATTACATACATTAGTTGTATATATTCAATTATCTACGTTCGGACCGTTCTAACTCCTCCGGAGCACACATTCGGCGAAATTACAGAAGCGTTATGTTGGTAATTGATGCTATAAAAGGTAGTTTAGCCTGGACGGCCGGTATTATAACAAATACTGTGTCGGTAACTGCCACAGAGTAACTACTTTCCTCACGCACACTGGCCAAGAAAGCGCACTGAATTCTTTATGCTGTGGCGTGTTTATTTTGGTAATCATTAATAAGATTACATTCTGTGGTGTTTGCGGGAGTGCGTAAGAATTACCTTCCTACATTAAACAGTCTTTAAAATTAGTAGGTAATAGTGCGTGGTTAGGCAGTAATAATTAATAAGCAGGTAGGTAAGCGGCCGTGACTTCGCCTGTGTAAGTTCGGTATCGTCCTATCATAATCTAGACAATATACGTTAGGTAAAAGCAGAAAATTGTAATCAAATATCTGTGTATTTCTTTAAAATATAGAGCACCTGTACAAAACTAAAGAACTCAAGTGTCCAGGCGCGTTGAATTAATTCAAAAAATTACAACTATTAACAAATTAACCACAAGAAAATAATAAAAAAAGCTCTGCAGCTAAAGTATACCAAACAAGTCGACACTGAAAAAATGCAAAATTTAAGAAAATTTCAATTTCGCGGGCATGATTTTTTGAAAAGGAAACCTGCAGTCTTAGAACGCAAAGGGGTTAACCCTTTGCGTTCTAAGACTGAAGGACACAGGCGTGGTTTTAGTCAGAAAAAGTCTGACACGCCCTCCTGCACCACCCAGAGAAGTCATTGGATGATTTTCCACATTAAAAAACACTCTGGCAATTTAAACTTAAAAAAATACATTAATTTACCTACAAAACACAATTGGCATGCACAAATATCTACGTCCTTATTGCGGACGTTAGGGTGTGAGTACTTACTCATATTGCACTCACGGACACAATAGGTGCCATGTTAAATTTTAATTTTAATATTATGATTTTATTTGTATATATGTCTTCTCCATTCAATACATGGAACTACTTTAATGTCTGTGGTAAGTAGGTAAGTGCAATCAAAATTGTAATATTGAAGGTGTGAGCCTGGACTTCTGCCACTCGTCTTGAATCCAGTATAGACTCCAGCTCTCACAAAGGATAGATTGTTGTTGTAATCAATAGTTACTTAGTTACCTTTTTGAGAGAAACAAATAAAATATTATTATACAATAAATCTGTAAAAGTTTTTAGTTGTGTGCGCATCACGTAAAATGTACGAAATCGATGTAGATAATTTTTTTACATTAAAATTGTAACTTGATATATTACTTAGGCTTTGTATCATGGCTATTATTTAGGCTTTGGTTGACTATTGGCGGATTTCTGGATTGAGTATTTTGAGTTAAGAACGTCTCAAACCATTCTTAACTGCCAAATTTTGACAGGTTTTCAGGGCAAAGTAGAGTTTGAGTAATTCTCAACTTCGAATGCTTAAATCAGAAACCGAGGGTATATCTAAAGATATACATATATGACTGTTAGGGGGTACGAAGTTCACCGGGTCAGCTAGTCAGATATATAAAGAAATAATGCCAATCATAAAAGAAAAGCACAATTACCATTCCCACATTAATCTTTAATGAGTCGATATGCCAAGGATTCCTTTCGTTTCACATTTCTAAACGTCATTATAAAAAATATGTAGGTTACTGAAATGTTGCGATCGTAGCAAAATTCGATTAATTTCAAACAATTACAAAATCTGACCTGAAACGTTATGTTGATATTTACTGGCGGGTATTCGGCGAATCGTTGCTGCATTTAATCGATTAGTGGATATTTGGAATTTTAGTGCTTTATTACAAACTGGCAATATTCATATGTATAAAATGTATCATGCTTAATTATAAACTGATCGTATATTGGTAAAGTACTGTAAACTACTAGCAAGAGGATAGACTAGAGAAATTTTCCGGTCGCTTTTGGTTTTTTTTTTTGTAGCCCTCTAAATAGCTGTAACGTGGACAGCTTTAAGTCCGAAACTTCGAGTAAATAAAAAAAAACACTAGATGGCTAATGTCAATGTCAATTTTGAATTCAAAAGTACTCAAATACAATACACATCTAAATAATTTAATGAATGGATGAATGAAAAATATGGACAATTAAAAATCGATGAAAAAAATCCACAGGGCATGAGAAGTGTTTAGGGGTCTGAAAGGATAGCAGATGACCCCTCCAAACGACCATTTTAATTTGGCATATGATGCACCAAACAAACACCCTGTATATAAAAGGAGACACACAGCAACACAACAACACACAGTCAACAAATACACAACAACGCACAATCGAAACTACTGGGACTAAGATGGTGAAATTCTGCACAAGGTTTCGTTTTATGACGTAGGCGAGAACTAGGAAAAGTTTTTCCAAAATTCACTCCCTAACGGGATGAAATGGGGGTCCAAAGTTTGTATAGAGAAACCTACTTTCACGCAGGCGGAGCCGGGGACGTAAGCTGGTTATAAATAGGACATAAACACTAATTATTGTCAGAGAGATTTTAGGTAGGCCGTCATACCAATAGGCGCGAGTGATTTTTGATAATAATTTAAAAGAGTTACTTCGTAGGAAAAAAACCCACACTATTACGCAAATAAGCTATTTTATTATCTCCAATTCTCACAGTACACACTAGAAAAGAAGACACATATTTTTTTAAGCAGCCCGTTCTCAGTTTGTCATAGAGTTAATATTTGACTTATAATGAACTGACTTTTATTTAATAAATTGATTTAGATTGGAACATTGAAATGAGTTCAATGTAAATATAAAAATATATGGAATTGTTGTCAAGGCTACTAACATAGTGTATAGGGCAAACTCGAAATAAAAATGAATATTATTATTAATGTGGCAATTTAATGAAAATAAAATAAGACTGTGAAGTTACGCTCTACCTCAATGCAGACAGTCGACAGCTAAATCATTTACTAGAATGAGGAGCTAAAGAATCCAGAATCTCGTGAATTCAGTGGTTTTGGCGTCCTACGCCAAAACCACTGAAAGTTTTCAAATACGGAGCATGTAAAATTCTGTAAATAAATCTAAATAAACGAAATGCTAAAAAAAATTAAATAAATTGAATGTCGGTTAGTTAACAGACAAAAATATTAAATCATTTAGTGTTTATTTACATTCATTCAGCAGATTCGGACCAATTTCAATATTTAACAGCCATTTCGTTCAGCAGCAAAAAAAAAACTTTAAAAAATATGCAATAAATTCGATGGCAATTACGACATCAATATAAAATTGGTACCTACTGCATACAAAGAGTCAATCTACAATCCGATATCGCTAAAATGTTCACACATTTTCAGTGCTACAGTAATAAACAAAGTGAACGGGTAAAATAAAAATATAGTCAGAATATATCTGGGATGTGTTTTTTTCTGTATTTCCCTCGTACTGTATAACCTGTGACTGCATGGCCGATTTTCAAACGCCATTTTATCGTATGTCAACGAACGACAGACGGCACGCCTGCGTGCAACACGCCAAATCTCAAAATCTGTCATACTACCCGTGCACGCAACAAAAATAATAACCAATTTTATTTATGAAAATTAACCATTTATTTACCGTAATGTACTGCTGCCCATTTATTTCTTACGTGACTCATATCAGATACAATAATATTATAGGAAAATGCGTCATGAAAATCTTTTCAGTAATATAAAAATCTGAACAATTATGCCGTCACGAAATGGACAGTCCCGTATACCTTCATTATGTACCTAATCATGAATACTTTTATGACATACTTCCTTTTTCGGATTCCGTACCTTAAAAGGAAAAACGGAAGTATAGGTCTTACCAATGCCTTTTTCCCCAGTATAGCCAAGAACCTGGTTACCAGATTTGCATGGGACATCCTGATATTCTACTGAAATGACCATTTCCTGATGGCATATCCCGATCCACCCTTGACCGGGACGCCAAATGTCCTGATTTTCTTTATCTCGTTAGATTTTTATTTTTTACGGGAAAAACATGTGTAGGTCTGCAAATTCTTGCGACTCTAATTATAATTACTTTATTTATAACAATATTTTTGCTTTATTCTCTTTTTAAACCAACTTAAAAAATATACAACCGAATTGAGAATCTCCTCCTTTTTTAAAGTCAATTAAACACGAGGAGGTTCCCAATTCGGTTGTATTTTTTACGTAAACTCATATCTCCTTCATTTGGAAAACTATTTTTCAAATTAGTTCCATTTTTATCAAAATTTGAAATACGATAACTGTAACAGAAGTGTAGCCTGTATTCCAAGATTAATTTCTAAAGCCTACCAAGGCTTCCTGGTCGTAATAAGCTTATTTACCACCGAAATAACTAGTTTTTTTTTTAGGTGGGAAATCATCCAATGACTTCTCTCGCTCTAGGGCGGATTGGAAGGGCGTCTAAGACTTTTACTGACTAACCCAGTTCTATGTTCCTTCTTCGCCTTGCGTTCCAGGACCCCGGGTTTCCCTTTCAAAAGCAAACCTATGGGCCCAGCAGGCTTCAGCCTTGCTGTGCTCCTACGGTTTTACTGACATGTCTTGAGGCGCGCGTGAAACACTACGCGCCATCGACGACTCGGGCTTGGTCCAGACAGTTACCGGACAACCGTATTGTTGACGAAACATTCACAACAATGCACTAAACCACCCTAACCATTAACTCTATACGAAGGACACCCTACATCAACATAAACCTATTAACCGCCCATCAAACGATCACCGTTTAATAAAATTAATCATTGCTAACCCAATACATGATGGGCAGTGAAATCGCGAATTGATTCACAATTCGACCTCAATTCAATAATGGTACAATAAGTTGTTAGGTTAGTACATAGTGTCACCGGAAATTGATCCACGGGTCGGCGCACGCCTGCGCAGGAAATGAAATCGCGTCCGACATGGCCGCTGATCTATTGTGCGATGCGCGCGCGCTTGTTATTTTGTTCATGCGTTTTCGAGCGTTTTATTATAACTGTATCTGTTTTTAATATGTTTTATTTTTTATTCATTGTAATATTTGTTGCTGGCAAAACTAGCTGAATAGGTATATCCCATATCAATCGATCTCTACAGTTTTACTATTATAGTAAAGATATCCCTCACATTGTTATACCTCTTCAGCTTGTTTGAATCCACCAGTTTCAAGATAAGCCTCACTAAAACATCAAAAGACGGTACTGTTAAGTTACTCAAGACGGTAAATACCCTCTTACTGCCATAATTATGGCGTGCCCAATCATCACTTTGGTCTTGATTAACTTTATACTTTAGTAATGGGCTCACGAGCACATGAGCTCACCGTCCAGCCGTTCGGTAACCGTCCGGACCGAGTAAAACCGTAGGGGCCCAGTAGGGCCTACTCGAGCCATGGGTCGACTTCTGAAAAAGTTCCCCATGGTCGAAGAACGTAAAGCGTAAAAGTCTAGTAGACTCGGCTAGACGGTGAGCTCATGTGCTCGTGAGCCCATTACTAAAGTATAAAGTTAATCAAGACCAAAGTGATGATTGGGCACGCCATAATTATGGCAGTAAGAGGGTACTTACCGCCATAATTATGGCAGTAAGAGGGTACTTACCGCCATAATTATGGCGTGCGTTTGAGGCGTGGCTGGAAAGACCTCACGGCGTCCTCATCTTCGCATAACGCAGGTTCTCACCGGAATTGATCAGTTCGGGAGCTTCCTGCACCGGATTCGTGCGGAAAATTTCTCGTCCGGACACGGACACGGAGGAGCATACAGTAGAGGTGTGCCCCGCTTGGGCAGAGCACCGCCGTGTCCTCATAGGGGCGATCGGCGACAGCAATCTCTCGCGCCGCGCCTTTGTATAGACCATGATCCGAAGCGAGGAGGAGTGGCAGGCACTCGCCTCCTTCTGCAAAGAATTAATGCTAGCAAAGGAGGAGGCCGCACGTGCACGCGCGAGGGAGCGGCCCTCACGCCCCAGTCGCCGGGATCCCGATCCCGATTTCCGGTCACCGTAGGCGCGGGCTTGCGGACAGCGAGCAATGGGTAGCTCGCCGTCCGGCTGTTCGGTAACCGTTCGGACCGAGCCCAAGTCGTCGATAGCGCGTACTGTTCTACGCGCGCCTCAAGGAGATGTCAGCAAACCGTAAGGGCCCAGCAGGGTCGAAGCTTACTGGGGCCAAGGGTTTGTTTCTGATAGGAAAACTCGGCCCTGGGACGAAGGCAAAGAAAGAACAGGAGTGGGTTTTTAGTCAGTAAAAGTCTGACACGCCCTCCCGCTCCGCCCAACCGCGGTTGGATGATTTTCCCAACTACAAAAAAAAAAGACCAAAGTGAAGATGGTGAAACCAACCAGATTGCTTCATTAGAAATTGGACAACAATTGAAAACTACCGTGGAAAGTGGAAGAAGTGGAGGGAGATTTTTGACCAGTGGGATAGTATCGACATAATGTACATAATAAGGTTAAGCATCTCAGAAGGATACATCATACAAACGAGTATCCTGTAATCAGACACACACGATCGTCGACCACATAGTCGCTTTCCATCAGATGAGACAGTAGTCAAGCGTGAGCATATAAACAATTTTAAAAAAACGCGTCAATAATCCGCTCAATACAAAAAAAATCTGCACCTCTTTCACAAATCTGAATCATAAAACATACAACAATTCAACAATCTAGACCAGACAGTAGAAAACGAAATGGTTTGTGAAATGATTGCTTCACAAATGGATAGAATTGTCGGCACGTCACGGCACTCTGCGCCCGCGCCGGATTCGAAATCGCAACCGGACAATTAGGATGCGCTTTGATGCGTTACGGACCGTCGACCGCGCCTTCGATCTTACACAATTACAATTGGTACTTTTTGGTTACCGTTTCAACGCCTCATTGAGTTTAAGTTCTGACTTAATAATGACAATAATTTATTACTCAGATCATACAATCCATAAACTTATATTTACTGTCTGTACCTTCCTGACTATGCTAATTCATATCCAGAGAATTTTGATGACTGACTGTTGACACAGCCTTTTACGCCAAATAAGACCTATAAACCTATATGACTTCGGTTGGTCAGCTGGCAAAGTATTTCCTATAGGGAAAAATTGGCAAGAAGCTTCACAATTACTTTTTAAAATTAATAACATTATTAATTAGTAGTCTATATCTATACCAATATTAATATTGTAAAGAGGTAAAATAAGCTCAAAAAGTACTGGACTGATTTTGAAAACGAAAATGACTTACCTAACCTACTTTCACATAAGTACATAACTAAAAACGTGGAACAGTACAGAAAAGAACCAATGAGTCTGTCTACGGAGTCAACCATGTTCTCACATTCACATTATAAAAAATAAGTTATCTGTATACATAAAAAACAAAATCCTGACTCACTCACTGGACTCAATCCCCAGCCCAAACCCTCGGACCTATACTCCACTTGTTTAGATAATTAACTAAATGTAAACAATCTTGACATGTCTTTTATCTAAAAGTTGTCTAAAAATTTTATCTAAAAATGTTTGCAATTTGTTATTTACCTATACCGACGTTTGGTAATTAACTAAATTTAAATAATCTTTGTATGTCTTATAAACGAGTTTTTTTTTAAAATAAAAAGACATATATCAAGATTGTTTACGAATAGTTAACTGCCTAAACAAATGGAGTATAGAACGCAGAATTTTTGCACAGAGGTTCCTTTTATGGGTAGTTCTTCAGGGACAACCTTTTCGATATCATCATCATCTTCCTGCCCTTGTTGGGACAATGATGAGATGGGTCTCATTTGGGGTCGGCGCAACACGCTTTTTTGTTCCATGCTATCACTGACTTCCTTTTCTTTCATATCACTGTTCACACAATCCATCCATCTTTTCTTTGGCCTCCCTCTCCCTCTCCACCCATCCACATGTATACTCATAACTCTTTTAGTAACATGCATTTCATCTCTCCTCTTTACATGACCATACCAAGACAAACGATTCCTCTTCAACTTTTCAGTCACTGGCGCCACTTTCAAACTTCCTCTAATATACTCATTCCTAACTTTATCCATTCTCGTCACACCACACATCCATCTCAACATTCTCATCTCCGCTACATGCAATCTTTTTTCATCCGTCTTTTTCACAGCCCAACATTCTGATCCATACAGTATAACAGGTCTTATCACGGACTTGTAGATTTTACCCTTCAACTTGGGGGGCATCCGTGGGTCACAAATTGTTGCAGTGACCTGTCGCCATTTCATCAATCCTGAATTGATCCGATGTGATACGTCTCGGTCTACCTCGCCATATCCTTGGATAAGCGACCCGAGGTAACGAAAGTAGGAGCAGATTGGTATGGGCGTTCCAGCGAGAGCTAAGGGCATAGGACCGGAGAGACCACCGAAATCGCAGAACAAGCATTTGGTTTTCGTTCTGCTCAATTTTAAGCCAACACTCTCCAGTCAGTGCCACCATACCTCCAATTTGCTCTGGACCTCTAGGCCACTCTCGGCAACCAGCACAATGTCATCGGCAAGCAGCATACACCAGAGAGCCTCTTCCTGGATGTCCGACGTCAGAGCGTCCATTATTTATCATCAGAGAAGAGGTAAGGGCCGAGGGCCGACCCTTGATGGAAGCCGACAGCCACACTGAAGCTGCCAGTGTTGCCCACTGTATGTAATTTTGAACTGGTGAAAAAATCTATTATTTTTTTTGTACAGTTTAGCTTTATCCCTTACTGGGACTAATCATCATTTCAGCCGAATGACGTCCACTGTTTGACATAGGCCTCCCCCAAGTGTCACCATAAGGATCGGTCCTGTGCGTCTCGCACCCGTCGGATTCCCGCAACCCTCACCAAGTCATCGGTCCACCTTGAGGGAGGCCTTTCAACGCTGCGTCTTCCGATACGTGGTTGCCACTCCAGAACCTTACGTCCCCATCGACAGTCTGTTCTGCGAGCAATGTGCCCTGCCCACTGCCACTTAAGTTTGGCGATTCTTTGGGCTATGTCGGTAACCTTGATTGGTTCTCCTGCGGATATCTTCATTTCTGATGTGATCACGGAAGGAAACTCCAAGCATAGCCCTTTCCATTGCCCTTTGAGTAACTTTAAGTCTTCTGATGAGGCCCATTATAAGCGACCACGTTTCGGAGCCATATGTCATCACTGGCAACACGCACTGGTCATAGACTTTCGTCTTGAGACACTGTGATATATTTGGACGAGAAGACACCGCGCAGCTTCCCGAATGCTGCCCAGACGAGTCAGATTCGACGATTGACCTTTTTCTCGAAGTTAGACCTACCCAACTGGACCAACTGAACTGCCCCAGGTAAACGTAGTCGTCCACAACTTTGTGTGTAGAGTCTCCGATCTTGATCGGAGTGGGTGCTACATGGTCATTTATCATGATTTTGGTTTTGTCCATGTTAAAGAAAATTGAACAAAATGATTAGGCTCGCGTTTGTCTACTACCTCACCTGATGGGAAGCAATGATGTGGTGGACGATGGAGCACGCTTGCCTAGAAGTAACCTACTCACTCTTGACTTAAAGACCGTACGTCTGGCGGTCCGATGGTGGAACGGGCTAGGTGGATTCAAATTGTGTAATTCCAATGCACACACTATGACCGGAATCAGATCATCATTGTTTTATAGTTCTGCCGCATATATTACCACGTCTTGCTTGACTGCATATAGCGGCTTAGAATTAAATCATTCAACACACGTTGCTTTTGCAACTAGTGCAGAAAGATACACCACATATTTCTTTGGATTCTGATCGTGTCTGACCTTGCGGTATACGCACAGATACTAATTCTGTAGCCCTCAAAACCGGAGCCCGTGAAGATGTTGATGTAATTAAGACAAAGTTTCAGTGAAACGGACCGAAAAGCATTCGGAGTGTGACCTTTAAAAATGGTTCGATTTCTGTAGCTTTTTTTATTGAATTTATTTAAGAACAACCAAAAATTGTACAACATGTGTTACAATAAATGATAATGTTTGGGTAAATAATGCACGCTTTGGTTAAGGTTTCTACGTACCCGTTATATCAGGTACTATAACTTAATATAGGAATAACGTTACTGTGATTCTATGCAATGGTAAGTAACAAAATTCCATAGTTTCCTTGCGTAATCAAATCAGAAATGTAGACATCCGCAGAACCAAGTTTGCCAACATACCCCGAAGAATCACCAAATTTAACTGGCAGTAAGTAGGTAGGGTACAATGCTTGTAGAACAGATAGTCGATGGGGCCAAAAGATTCTAGAGTGGCGACTGCGTACCGGACGACGCAGCTTTGGAAGACAAGATGGACCGATGACCTGCCGAAGGTTCCGGGAATCCGATGGATACGAGACGCACAGAATCAGTCGTTGTGTCAACACTTGGGGTAGGCCTATGTCCAACAGTGGGCGTCTTTCAGCTCAAATGATGATGAAGATTGTATGCCTCAATAAATTCATGTTTTATGAAAATAACGTAGAATAAGGCTTGTTTTCTCTATTCTTCCCTTGTTATGCTAAGCTATTTGGTCCAAAAGGGGTCAAATACAATAACACTGCTCGACTCGGAAAGCAAACCTAGGACTTCATGCTCAGCAGTACATTTTCAGATCAATTGATCAACGAAGCAGTTTGTTTAATGAATCGAGAAGAATGAATTGCTAACTCATACATCATCTTTAAAGATCATTAAGGAACTCAAGAGGTTTTTTTAATAACTGACTAGATAAAAAAAGAAAGATCCAATTCCAAGAAACAATAGCTCTCAATCCTTACTAATTGTAGATACGAGTAAATGTGACAGAAGCGACAAATCTATAATTCTAATACAGTTAAAAAACTACCCTTATATATATACCGACTATATAACATTGGTTTTAGTATATGCGAAACCCGAACCGACACGTGTCTAGTATTTTTATGTAAAGAATCTATGAACAAAATTTCACAACGCTATCATGAAGAAACACAAAGTTACAAACTTTTTATGTTACCTGGATGTCCACACAAATACATTGTCACCGGGCCATCCGGGCGACTTAGGGGTTGTTTTGCTCCCGCAACCAGGTGTGCGCTGGCCCCAAATGCCCGCTATGACCTGCCGTGACTTGTGTTGTACTTACTGTCGGTGGTGTCTAACCTGTGACCTTTTTTAAAAAAATTATAGTGAAAAAATATAACATGGTGTAAAAATGATTGAAATCGATTCAGTTACTGATTCTGAACAATCAGGTTTCGCATATACTAGAAATAATGTTGTATTATACTATATGTTAATACCCGCCCCAACCAGCCAATTCTCGACTTTTGTACATTTTAATATGCATCTATACCTTCCTCATGATTCATGAATCACTCGCGACTATTGGTGACAACCGCATAAAAATTACTTCAGTAGTTTTTGAGTTTATCGGAAACCATCAGACAAGAAGACGCAGAGGGGGTATTGTTTTAAATAAACAGAAGGACAAAGACACAGCCTTTAAAAAGCTTCATTATATAAAAGGCCGACTTATAAGTCATCGTGGAATTCCCTCACTTATCTTGGAATTTCCCCCACGAAAATTGTTACCACTTTATCAGAAAATCTTCATTAAGTACTTCCAATACAATAAGACATTGAATTTTTATACTCATAAATACTAATACTAAGTAATTCCTACGTGTAATAATGGAATTAATTGGGTTACACACACAATAGGTACACAGAAGTCGGTCTCTTCTTCGAAAGCCTAAACATAGTAAAACACGAACGCCAATATCCATAATTGCTTAGCTGTGTACTAAAATGTGGAAAAATGTAGGCAAGCACTATAGAGGTAAGGTACCGTCAGCATGCGAGGGAACGCAAGCGCTTGTGAACACGCGAACCGCGCCCTGTGTTCCATTCCAGTCAACGTTTTATACGAGAAATAGCTAATGTTTTCTGCTATTGACATAACATTCTTGTTTGCTCGTAAAAGTACCCGCAGTGCGAGTGAAGCGGCGTCACATCGTTATCAATTTAAAACTCGCGTCGAAGGAAATTACTGTATCTAAGGAATACGTAATACATCCTCTCCAATATGTCTCCTTTTTATTTATGAACTTAGTTATCGAAAGAAATTACTTTCTGGGGTAATTTATGCTTATTCGACGAATTTATTTAATTATGTAGATAACTGACACGTGACAGAAATAATAATATAATATTCACACAACGCCGTCTAGTCCCAAGCTAAACAGATCTTGTGTTATGAGTACTAGACAACTGATAAACATACTTAAATATTTCTAAATACATATATATATTATAGATAAATTACACCCAGATACAGAACAAATGATTGTGCTCATCAAACAAACTTTTGTCCTGGGTGGAAATCGAACCCTCGACCTCCAGCATAGCAGTCAGGGCCACTAACCACTAGACCAACAGACGAGTCATGAAAAAGGAATGAAATCATAATGGATACAGGGCAAAGTACTTCGAGAACCCAGCCCCCCTAGCCAAGTCAACCGTTTCGTTTCGATTCTCTTTTCGTCGATCGCCTCGAGTCGGCCACGCCTCCGATTCCTTTGTTCTGACGTCATCTCAACGCTCTGTCACGAGGTCAGAGAAGGTGAAATGGTCAGTAACACCAAGGCGCTACTAGCCTTCCTTGAGGAACTGGGTCGGATCAAATGACACATTTGTCCTACCCGCACCACGCATAATACGTGCTTTGGACGTAAAGTTGCGGACATCAGAAGCGCTACCACGTGCTCTTAAGGCGATCCATTTGACGAACCGAAACTAAACTATTAAAGGGATGGAGCTATATAGGATTTATATAGCTCTATCCCTCTTTCGTGCTCGCACAGCTGACATTTTAAAACGTCGGTAAGGCCTCAGCCCGATAGACAATACAATGTATTTCTTTTTTCTTTTTTTGGGTTTTACCCGCAAGGACACGTCAACCCCATTGTAGTTAAACAATATATGTAAAAATACATTTATCAGAATTATACTATGAATATTATTCATTAACGAATTAAATAATTGCTCAATTAATCTCCCATGTTTGTCAAAAACTTTTAAAGTTCACCTGAAATAATTTTCCAAACAGAAATGATTTTTTCTTCAAAAGTTCCCCTTTGACAGTATAATATATTTAATTTTGTACCAATATACTCGTACAATACAATACAAATGAGAAAGACTTTTCGGCTTTTCACAGATTTTTCTTCATGTTAACTCAGTAGATCTACGACTCACCATTTTTTTTTTTTTGACGGTGGGAGAGAGAATATCAAGCTATTACTGAAAAACCACAACCTTATTTCTTCATTTGCCCTTTGCGTTCCAAGGCTGCCATGACTCTTTTGAAAATCCCTTCAAAATTGTAGTCGCCTAAGGTCTACAACATGAAACATAAATTTTATTATGATATTAATTGTAGTTACGGTAGAAAAGTATTTGTTAAAACCAAGGGTAACTGCTTACTATAAGGTTTCAAGGTAAGCAGCTACCCTCGTCGCCTTGAAACATGACAGCAGATTTATTACCTAGAGATATTGATTCATTAGAAAATTGATATTGTGTAACTGTTTTGTTTCAACGTTCAGAAGTCACGTAGAGATATTATCCAAGTAATTGAAAATGTAAAATCCATTCTTAAAGAAAATTTTCTGATTTTTCTAAGTAATTTAGTATTAATAATAATAATAATAATCATTTATTTGTCAGGAAATTATTCCCATATTAAAAACACTACAATTTACACAAATACACACAAAGATACACAATTATTTATTAATACAACAAATTAAGATTAAGTTCTTTATACGATCCGTATGTATGTCCGCTATTTTCTTAAAAACTACTAATCGTGTTCGAATGGTGTTTTCGCTATTTAAATGCTTATTATTTCAGGGATAGTTTAACTATAATAATATAATGTATGTTGGGATCTGATGAAGATCTTTGGAGATAGATAATGGAATCCTTACTTATTATACTAACAGCAAATGACCAGCGATTACTGCGAACGTGTATTCATTTATTTTTTACACCTTTTCAGGCCATAACAGCGTGCCGGAACGCTCTGAAGGGAATACAGGTGAAAAAGTATACAGTTCATCATGGTATTGAGTCGATGAAGTCGTTTAACGCATAATATATTTCATACCTATAGGTACCTTACCGTAGAACTTGAAAGAAAAGAAAGAAAGTTTATTTGTCACTCGTATAGGACAAACAACTAATTATAAGCTTACTAAAATAAAATAACAATATATCAAAAATTATAATTCCGACATTTTTTTTTGCAGTTGGTTCTAGTTTTGGAAACATGTTTTTTTTTACTTTCAAGTAAATAGGCTAACAAATCTTAGGATTAACAGTTAAACCGCTACAAATGTTGGAAGTCAACTCACAAATACCGCTGTTGAAGTATTTCTTGTTCGAAAACATTCTGCCAATCAAATAAAAAGTTGAAACAGTTCATGCCTTTCATTCCACACGCGACGAACTTAAGGAGGCCTAATTAGGAGGTTATCAAGTACATTCGTATGTTAAGTATGACTTTGATTGGTATACACTCCATATATTTGAAATATTTTATAGGTATGAACCGTATTGACATACATATTTTACATGAAAACCTGACTCAACCAAGTACTATTAAATTATTGGAATATACGAAGCGAATATAAAATATAAAAAGCGAAAAAGTGTACCACTTTTACCAGACCGATTCTTAAATTTTAATAAATTAGTGATGACTATCGGTCTATATAAATTGTTTTATGATTAAGTACACGACGTATCGGCATTTCTCAGTAAAGAATATTTCTATTGGCAACTATTAGTAGTTGCCTAACAACGACGTATACAATGTTAGCATTGTATACGTCGTTTATTGCTTCTAAAAATGAAGGACCAATCTTGCGACAAGCTTTTTTATTATATAAATTCTATAATGTAATAAATTGATGAGTTTCATTTAATTTATTTTCTACTTTTTTGAGCTTTCAAATAAAATATTGTTTCGCTGGACATGTTTCCCTATTATTAATTAATAACCATATCATGGTGCATAAAAAATAACATTGCTTTAGTTCGTCATCTTTAAGAGTCCGTCATATTGGATTTAGAATGATGTCGTCGTCATTTGACATAGTAATCCAAACTGAACATATTATTATGACTGTACAGCTCAATCGGTTTTTTTTTTTCGGTGAGAAAATCATGTTATGACATCCCCCGCTCTTGGGCCGGACGGGAGATAGTGTCAGACTTTTACTGACTAAAAACCCACTCCTGTTGCTTCGTTGCCTTTCGTACCCGAGTCGCCGAATCTTCCTTTCAGAATCAGACCCTTGGCCCCAGTAGGCTTCGACCCTATACGAACAAATTTACATACAAACATTGCGAGTTAAATTTAAGCTTATAAAAATAAAATATTACTGCTAGAAAATCGTAAAAACTCTTATTATCGATATACTCGTACGAGCGACTACACCACAGTACCCACCTAAATAAATGCTTTATCTATCTACTAGCACTTTTCCCGCAACTTCGAGCGCGTGTATTTTGATCTTTTTGCGTACAGCGGGAACAAAACAATGCACAACCGTTTAGTTTCTTATGTGCAGTATATGAAAGTTTAATAAGAAGACTAAGAACATTTTGTTAATTAATTAAACCATGGAGTATAACCTCATTTATATTTATCTTTCACGAAGATGGGCGAGCATGGAGACCTCTTCATTCTACGGAAAGCACGTTGGCTGTCAGTCTCAGCTGTCATTTGTAGATTTTCGACATCGACATTCGACATTCGTTACAGACAATCAGAAACTACTAAGTTTAATATATTATCGAGTACCTATCTAGATTGTAGAAATCGGATAGGCAGCTAGCAAGATGCAATTGAACATCAGTTGCATCCGTTCAGACTGGAAGCTCATCACCAGGGTGGTAATTATACGGGGCCCGCAAGCTGCAGGGGCCCCGTGTAAAAATTCGTAACAATTCACAACCTTCATTTCTCTTATTGATAAGAAGTGCGTAGTTAATAATTACTAAATGATAGGATGTTCCACTTTTCGTTCGTTCTAGCATTCTCTACATAAGATCACAATAAAAACTTAACCTCTCTTCTATTCCAAAATACTCCAATAAACGATATCATCGTTCTCGGTTTTACATATTGACATCTAGTTAGTTTGGTCATCTCTGTCATGGCCTATCGTGACTCCATCTCATGTCCCTGTGCTAGTAAGCCCTACGGTGTAAAAAATAAACCTGGATAACATTTGATATGCCCCCCCCCCCCCCCTTTGGGACTAGCTACGCCACTGCTCATCACTCACCATTTTTCAAATAGACAGATAAATTAGTTAAGTCAATAAGCAATGACTTCTCTCAAATCTGCTCCCCTAGCCAAGTTACGACCGTTTCGTTTCGATTCTCTTGCGTCAACATCAGAATAAAGGAATCCGAGACGTGGCCTACTCGAGGCGTTCGACGCAAGAGAATCGAAACGAAACGGTCGTAACTTGGCTAGGGGGGCAAGACCGGTTATTAACTGCTGCTGTCGTCGTTTATTGCTTCGGAAAATGAAGGACCAATCTTGCGACAAGCTTTTTTATTATATAAATTTTATAATGTAATAAATTGATAATTTTTATTTAATTTAGAGTTTATTTTCTTCTTTTTAGAGCATTAAAATAAAATATTGTTTCGCTGGACATGTTTCCCTATTATTAATTAATAACCATATCATGGGGTACATAAAAACTAACATTGCTTTAGTTCGTCATCTTTAAGAGTCCGCCATATTGGATTTAGAATGATGTCGTCGTCATTTGACATAGTAATCCAAACTGAACATATTATTATGACTGTACAGCTCAATCGGTTTTTTTTTTCGGTGAGAAAATCATCTTATGACATCCCCCGCTCTTGGGCCGGGCGGGAGATAGTGTCCGACTTTTACTGACCCACCCACTCTTGTTCCTTCGTTGCCTTTCGTACCAGGGCCGAGTCTTCCTTTCAGAATCAGACCCTTGGCCCCAGTAGGCTGACATCTCCTTGAGGCGCGCCTCAAGGAGAAGCACGCGCCGTCGATGACTTGGGCTCGGTCCGGACGATAGGGGGAACTATTTCAATATTCATTTGCAAGATTTGCCCTATACAAACAAATATACATACAAACATCGCGAGTTAAATTTAAGCTTATAAAAATAAAATATTACTGCTAGAATATCGTAAAAACTCTTAGTATCGATACACGAGCGACTACACCACAGTACCTACCTAAATAAATGCTTTATCTATCTACTAGCATTTTTCCCGCAACTTCGAGCGCGTGTATTTTGATCTTTTTGCGTACAGCGGGAACAAAACAATGCACAACCGTTTAATTTCTTATGTGCAGTATATGAAAGTTTTATAAGAAGACTAAGAACATTTTGTTAATTAATTTAACCATGGAGTATAACCTCATTGATATTTATCTTTCACGAGGATGGGCGAGCATGGAGACTTCTCCATGCTACGGGAAGCACGTTGGCTGTCAGTGTCAGCTGTCATTTGTAGATTTTCGACATTCGTTACAGATAATCAGAAACTACTAAGCTTAATATATTATCCAGGACCTATCTGATTGGATAGGCAGCTAGCAAGATGCAATTGAACATCAGTTGCATCCGTTCACACTGGAAGCTCATCACCAGGGGCGTAGTTACCGCCATATCAGCCGTATCAATGAAACGGGGCCCCCAAGCTGCAGGGGCCCCGCGTAAAAATTCGTAACATGTTATCCACAACCTTCAATTCTCTTATTGATGAGAGGTAAGTAGTGAATGAATAATTACTAAATAACGGGATGTTCCATTTTTCGTTCGTTCTAGCATTCTCTACATAAGATCACAATAAAAACGTAACCTCTCTTCTATTCCAAAATACTCCAATAAATGATCTCATCGTTCTCGGTTTTACATAATGACATCTAGTTAGTTTGGTCATATCTGTCATGACCTATCGTGACTCCATCTCATGTCTCTGTGCTAGTAAGCCCTACGGTGTAAAAAATAAACCTCGATAACATTTGATATGCCCCCCCCTTTGGGACTAGCTACGCCACTGCTCATCACTCACCATTGAAGTCGCTTGTATTTTTTTTTTTTTGTAAACAGATTTTTTTACACTTTTACCATGAAAGCTAAAAAAGAAAAGTTTTTTCATATTAAGAGTTCCAACGTAGAAACTCTGCATTTCAAAGGGCAAGCTATATCAATGACGTAGGTACACCTACGACTTTCTTCTAACAAAAGAACTCTGTGTTCTTGGTTTAACAGCTTTCCTTTAGGAAATTTTGTCTTGTAGCCGCCCTGAGAAGAAAAGTTATTCGTGAGATAAAATTTCCCACGTGAAAGTGATTGAAACAAAAATAAACATCCTATTCATTAGCAGTTTTAAGTCCGTATACATCATCAATATTGCATACCGCTTGAGAAACACTGTTTCCACGGTAGAACTCATATTGCAAAATAAAGCGAATTTTCTTAGATTTCATACAAAAGTGATTGTACGTACTGCGATATTACAGAAAATACAAAATATAAAAAAGTCAATAAATACCTAATTTCGAAAAAAGAATAACGTACCTTTAATACAAAGTTTATTTGAACTTATAATTTCAAGTCAATCCAAAGAAATAAAATAATATATTATTATATTATAACACGAAAAGTAATCAGAAGACTGGAAGTCACCCAAAAGGCAATGGACAGAGCCTAGTTTAGAATGAACCCGCACGATCAAATCAGAAATTGAAAATGTTTTTTAAAAACATACCTATTTGCAAAATAAATATTCTTTATCATAACAGTGGACAGAGTTCTTTGGCTAAATAACGAAATCTGCCCCCTAGCCAAGTTACGACCGTTTCGTTTCGATTCTCTTGCGTCGACATTAGAATAAAGGAATCGGAGGCGTGGCCTACTCGAGGCGTTCGACGCAAGAGAATCGAAACGAAACGGTCGTAACTTGGCTAGGAGGGCAAGACCGGTTATTAACTGCTGCTGTTGTTGTGTAGTAGCCAGATATCGTAAAACCCTGCTTAAAACTTTAATAATTTTAAGTTTAACGGTTAATCGATCCTTCGTTTACCTTTACGCTTACCGGGGCTTGCAATATTTTGTATGGCTTATTAACTCTTTCCAACGAAAAATTTAAGTAAAACGATCGAACTTTCAATGGGGTAGCTTTAATATTCTTGAAATCGATTGAACGGTAACATTTTGAGACCCTTTATAGCGGCTTCACAACCAATTACCCCTATGTACTTAAGTTTAGTAATTATTTCTAGTGTAGGAGAAAACTCAACTCAAAGTAAAACATTGTGTTGCCAAGTTTTGGCCTATTCCCAACTAGCCGGGGTTCGGCTTCCAGTCATTACCCGTGTTTTACATAGAAAGACTGCTTATCAGACCTCCACAATTCAGTTACTGGGTGACACGATACTCCTTTATAGACTAATAAACAGACTTTCTGGCATTTGACTACCTTTAACAACTGTCAAAGATCAACGAATGACAACCGGGTTCAATCGCTTTACATGAAGTGAAAACTACCCAACAGTTTAACAAAAATTCTTATAGAGTTTTGGTTTGCCATAGTATTGTTTTTTTTTTTTAAGAATTACATGAATTAAAAAGCACATAATAAAGTAAAGAAAGTATGTGATCATTCCGGCAAAGGCGAATAGGAAGCCATATTTTGAGTTTAGTACGAAATCAAGAAACATGGTAATACTTGCGCTTGAAGTCACTCACGCTTATACAATTGGCTTTAGATGAGACTAGCTTCGGCCAGCGGCTTCGTCCGCGTGAAAATAGGTTTCTCCATACAAATTTCCAACCCTCGTTTTATCCCTTTACATCCGCTAAGAACAGATTTTACGAAACTCCACCCAGTTTCGTAAAATCCGTTCTTAGCGGATGTCTGCACCCTACAAGGAACCTACCTGCCAAATTTTAAGTTTGTAGGTGTTATAGTTTCTGACATTTCGTGATTAATCAGTGAGTGGTATTTCGCTTTTATATATATAAATTAAAAAAAAACCGGCAGCAGCATAGTCCTGAATTGGAAGAAGAGATCCTATCGTAGTTTTAGTAGTGATGGGAATAAAACAGATAGAAAAAAAAGAGAGCCAGCTGAAGCAAACAGCGAGAACTATCGATATAAATTGCTAAGTTCATCATAGTGTGACTTAAAGTAATGATAGTCTCTTTTCATTCCTTTACCGTTAAAATTTCTAAAATCCCCTTCTTAATACTCACCTTCGCCTTATAAGGAAGCTTAGTGCAAAATTGTACGTTCTTATCCCTAATAATTTCAGCTGTGTGTTGATATGTTGTTTAAATTTGATATTTATGTATCTATATATGGCATAATATATATATGTGTGTATCTACTATAATGTATTATATTTCATATTTGTACTTATGATCTTGTCAATGACAGCCCCATTTCATGTCGTAACAATTTCTGTCCATTTCAGGTTGCCTGGAAGATATCATGGAATGCGATAAAACCACCCATTGTATGTGTGTTTTAAATGTATTTTTGGATATGTATCGCATTTTACAATAAAATATAGAATAAATAAATATATAAGTCTGTGAGTTTCTCCTTTTATAATTATATAGGTATACCTATACTTAAATAGTTATATACCAAACCTTTCCAAATTACAGCGAGGGCGATTCCACGGAAAAACCTAATTTGAATTGTGTATATTGTCTTACCTCACCTTTGTGTGGCTTCCCGTCACCACCCCAAATTTTCACTCCAACGAGGAAACGACTTGGTAAATACACATTATGTACGCAACACGATATTGTAACGGTTTGAAAGCGATATTTTACCGGTGTTAAATATTGCTATAATTATAGCGGCTAGTCCGTTTTTTGACCATGATAAAGTTTTACTGTTATAATGATGTAGAGCTGTATAAATGAAGAATTGAGACATGGACAAGTACATAATTATGAGGATTTATTAATGATAAAAATGTATGACTCGCTCCTTCCAGAGCCATGGGGTTTATTTCATTTAAGGTACTTGGTTCATGTAGAGCTAGATTTGGCTAGATATACCTAGATGAGCTCATAAATTGTAGCTAAAACGACATAAAAGTTATTTTAGGGGTTAAAGTATGAAATTGCCGTTTTTTAAAACGGGTTGCTTTGAAGTGTTATATCTTTGGATTGACTTGGAATTATAAATTCAAATAAACTTTATATAAAAGGTACGTTATTCTTGTTTCGAAATTATATATTTATTGGTTTCTTTGTGTTTTGTATTTTTAGTAATGTCGCAGCTCCTACTTTTAACTATTATTGTATGAAATATAAGAAAACGCGCATTATTTTGTAATATAAGTTCTACCGTGGAAACAATGTGTCTCAAGCAGTATGCAATATTGATGATGTATATGGACTTAAAACTGTAATGAATGGAATGTCTATTTTTGTTTCAATCACTTTCACGTGGGAAATTTTATATCACGAATAACTTTTCTTCTCAGTGCGGCAACAAGACAAAATTTCTAAAACGAAAGCTATTAAACCAAAAGCACAAAGTTCTTTTGGTAGAAGAAAGTCGTAGTTATACGTAATTGATATTACTTGCCCTTTAAAATGCATAGTTTCTACGTTTGAACTCTTAACATGAAAAAAAGCTTTTTTTATTAGCTTTCGTGGTTATAAGAACTGCGATATTACAGAAAATACAAAACACAAAGAATCCAATTAATACCTAATTTCGGAAAAATAATACCTTTAATATAAAGTTTATTTGAACATTTAATTCCAAGTCAATCCAAAGATATAACACTTCAAAGCAACCAGTTTTAAAAAACGGCAATTTCATACTTTTACCTCTATTATTTCAAAACTGAAATTAATGTTTGCGTGATTTTTAGACATTACTCAATACTCAGAGCGTTGCAGCTTTTTAATAAAACGATTTTCCAAGCTGATAAATCATAGTTTTCCAAATTCGCGAGGAAAACTGTAGGACAGCATCTACTTACAGCTCGAGGTAGGTACCGAAAATCCTCATACTGATATAATTATGACAATCCATTTACACGCATGAATGAAATTACGAATACCCAATATATACTCGTAACTATGTACAGTTGACAGCACGCCGGTGGTATCACTTTGACCTTACGTTTATCAAGCATAGTACGAAGTAGGTATCAACAGCAACACCAACTAGTTCTGCTACCACCGACATGCAGCCTACTGTACCTACTTAATAAATGAGATTACTCACCAAACGATGTCTTCTTCCAAAAAGAGGTAGTTTGTAGAATGTTCAAGATTCAGTTCAGTTATCACTTATGAAATACTCTTCTCCGTATAATTAATTAATATTTAAAATCGCCAAAATATTGTAAAATGCTTTTAGGTATAATGCAATATTCATAAATTTAAGGTAAATATAAGGGATATTTAATATATTATTCTACAGGCACAGTTATGATATGTATTTGTTTGATATTGTTTTATATGCTAAGTCATCGAATATACTTGTCTACAGTAGATTTATCGTGGTTTTTGTTATGTCATTTCTTGCTTGTATGTGTTGTTTGCATGCGTCATAGCCTCAGTAATGATCAGTTCCTTCAAGGTTGGTTGAGAGGAGTTGGTATACGGTTCACTTTTATTAACATTCTTGAGATTCACTGTTGGCTTCCGATGTTATTATCACTTCATATTTCGTCCAGGCTATGGCGACTTGCTGTTTAGATTACATTAAAAGCCGTCTACAAACAAGCTTGGAATTTACGGATCTACTGGTCACTGTGACTGGCAAGACGAGGGGAAAACTAGAGCGGTATGTTCCGCACTTTTAGATATATTCGATGGACGTGCTGGTATTATTTTGCTCTGTTTTCAGGGTGTATTGCTTCGCAGTGATTTTCTAAGCGTGCCTCAAAATGTCAGAGTTGTCAGATGGTGTGCACATGCGCAGTGGGTCCCCTTTTGACAAGTCCGTTTAGGGTGATGTCGATAAAACAGGGGCTGCGTAGGCTTGGGAATCGGCTTAGAGGCTTCATGTTTGTAAATAGCTTGGTCGGTTACCAGAATATTAGCCTGAATGTAGGTTTCTCCTATTTTCCATCTCATTTTCCTTCTCTACAGGGTCTGACCGAGAGATATCATCCAGTGAAGTTTTAAATTTTCAAGTTGTTACGTGCGATATCTTATGGGATTATTCATTTTCAACCTTTGCTTTACTTTACCAAGGCCAATTTTTCATCTTTGGTGAAGCTTATGGAGTTTTTGAGGATCGTAGCAAGTGACGTATATTTTCTGCCTAAAGCAATCAGATAAAGGCATGTTGCCTATGAAATGTTAGCAGATAATTGCAATGTATTAAATATTTATGGATGAAAAGAACGCGACTTAGAAAAGTGTAACTAATTAATTAAACTATTAATAGTTAACATTCTTTACAATAACTGAGTTAAGTAAGTAGGTTTTACTCCCACTAATGAGTGGTTATATTCTTAGTTGCGAGTAATTATAATTCTGAGCTACAAGCTTCATATTAAAACTTCACATATCTACAATTAAAAATCACGCATATAGCTGCACGATTACCTGAAGAAAAACACGTTTATTTCATAGTACAGTCGTAGGAAAACTTTTCTGTAGCGTTCCCAGATTGTGATCAAAACGGAGTATGCTTGACCTAACCACGATTTCTTTTTTAAACGCTATTTCTGTATGCATAGCGTGACAATTTATAGCATTTTTTATGTTTTTCAACGTTTTCTTTGTTAAAGAAAAGTAAAAAAAAAATAAGAAACACTTCTTGCGGTCACTTCTCTGTAAGCAAATGACCTCGCTTTGCGTGATTTTTATTAATAAAGACTTTTATTATAATAACGTTCGCTTTTATATTTATACTTTCTAACGCATAATTAGGAGCAATAAAACTAATCTTTGCGATAAAGTCGGGGGCAGAAAGTTCATCAAATCATTTTGCTTCTCGACCCGAATAGAAATTGCGAGTTTCTTTGACAAAAGTTACCTACTGAAAAGGTCGAAAACTTTACATGGAAAACTTGGAGAGTGAGCAGCGGAGAGCAGCGTGGAGTGTAGGAAGTAAGGACACTCGCCTTAAAAGAAAAGTAAAATTGTAACCATGGTAATAAGCGAGCACTGATACAAGTAAAGAAGTGAAACTCAAGCACGTACACAATATCGTGCCCTTATTTATCCAGCGGAATGAAAGTACCTTCATTATAAAATTTGACTCTTTTAATTTTGACAAGAGGAAACTTGAGTATTATGAATACTATATACATACAGTTATTCTATCTTATCAAGGTGGGTTAGTCTTCGGTGAGTGTAAGCTCGAATCCACTCGAAGTACTCGGTGTCATATAAAATAGTTACTTACACATACAAAAACTATGTGTACGCAAAACTACACACACATCGTCATCATCATCATTTCAGCCGAAAGACGTCTAGTACTGTTGAACATAGGCCTCCCCCAAGTATCGCCACAATGGTCTCCCCAGGTTATTGATTCACCTTGTGTTAGCGTCTCCAACGCTGCGTCGTCAGTTACGCGGTTGACTCTCCAGAAACTTTTAAATCCATCGACCATCTGTTTTGGACTGGGCACATTGCTCGCAGAACTACATACATACACACATACACCAAGGCTAAAAGAAAACTACAAGGCTACATCAAGCGTACCAGTCGACAGACGGGAAGCGATCTGCTACGCCATACGAGTAAAGCTAGAACTACATTAGACCGACGCACACGTGTAACACGCCTGATTTGTACGTAGGACGACGTCGCGTGGCGTGGATCAAGTGTAGCTCTACAAGTCTAGTTTCCATATAAAATGTATGGAGACCGACGCGTCCAGATCGACGTGTGTGGCACACGTGTGCGCAGTGTAGGCTACGCAATACGCTACGGCGTAGAGCATTGCGTAGTCATAGCGAATCTTCGACATCTGTTAGTAGCAGTTATTATCTTATCGCTCGCTTGACTGAAAAAGCATTGTTTAAATAATTATAAGATCAACGAATCGCTGAATCTTTATAATAGGTAATCAAAACACAATCTGCTTAAAATATTTACCTAGGTATTGTACTTAGGTACATATTTTAGGCCTCACTTTTCTTTCAAATATTTAATGTTTAGGTTTAATACTCTCAGATCATTTTATGTCCAAAGCAACGTAGAACTTAGAACTACAATAAAATACGAAATATGACCAATAAACAGTTTATTCTCCCCCGTGATATTCCAAGAATACTTTACAGGCATAAACCGTAACTCCATAAGCCTACGACCATCGAAAGGACAATAAAAACGCGACAACCTCAAGGCTGAGCGGTCACGGCGACATTTGAACACTGCACAAAGTTATACGTATAAACAAACTATTGAAACGCCCTAGTTTTACCCTTGGGGTAAGATATTTTACTTACAAACATTGTACTCGTATATATAGACATGTTGGGTGACCTATGCATACAAGTACCACCTGTGTTTTGTTGCAGAGGTCATATGGCATTCGCCACGTATGATATGGTGACATTCTATTACAGGGCATATTTTTTTTTAATGTGGGAAATCATCCAAAGACTTCTTACGCTCTGGCTGGAGCGAGAGGGCGTGTCAGACTTTTACTGACAAAAACCACACCTTTGTCCTTCAGTTGCCCTTTACGTTCTATGACCACGGGTTTCCTTTTCAGAATTTGCCCGAGGAGTTGCAGAGTATATGCCATATAATAAATTGTATTTTTAATAACACCTATGTACTCATCAATCTGGAAGAGTTTAAGTGTTCTAGTTCTGAATGAGATTTTTGTATAATAAGCCAGTTAAAACATAATTATATTCGTAAGTAGAACATAAATGGACTGTTAATAATAATAGTTTATTTTTCAGAAAAATTATGGCTCGAAGTGACGCAGAGTGTCTGAAAACTGAATGTGTCCCGGCCAGTATCAGTCAGAAACGATAAACTAAAAAAAACTTGATCGCTTAAGTGTTTTGTTTCTTGTAGTGAAGTAAGTTATTTATTTATTTTGTAAAAAGTTTTTTATTTCACACCTTTTAGTTTTTTTTTAGGTGGGAAATCATCTAATGACATCTCCCGCCCTCGAGCAGAGCAGGAGGGCGTGTCAGACTTTAACTGTCTAAAACCCACTCGATTGTTCCTTCTTTGCTTTGTGTTCCAGGGTTTGCCTTGCGTTCCAGGGCCCCGGAGTTCATTTTCACTTAACCCATGGCCCCAGTAGGCTTCGACCCCTGCGGCTTGGGCTCGGTCTGGACGGTTACCGGACTACCGGACGGCGTGCTACCTATAGCTCGCCGTCCGCAAGCCTGCGCCTACGGTGGCTGGAAATCGGGATCGGTGTCCCGGCGGCTGGAGCGTGAGGGCCGTTCCCTCGCACGTGCGACGGCCTCCTTTGCTAACATTACTGCTTCGCAGAAGGAGGCGACTGCCTGCCACTCCTCCTCGCTCCGAACAATAGCCTGCACCAAGAACCGGCGCGAGAGGTTGTTGCCTCCGATCACTCCCACGAGGAAACGACGGTGCTCTGCCCAAGCGGGTCACACCTCTACCGTATGCTCCACCGTGTCCTCCGAACCGTCAACACAATGGTGACACCCGGGCGTGTCTTCCGCACGAATCCGGTGCAGGAACCTTCCGAACTTACCATGTCTGATTAGAACCTGCGGCATGCGGAAGGTGAGGACGCCATGTTGACACTTTTTAGTTGGTGATATACTTATAGCCAGAGTACCTATTTCTCATGACAATTCGAATAAACCCAAACACTGCTAGGATACATTATTTTATTATGAAGTTCCCATCCACTTCCCGGCTCCATCATCAGGTCAGTTCGATAGTACCTTATAGTCAAAGTGCATCTCATAACAATTCTTATAAGCCCAAACACGGCTAGGATACATTGATGAATTATGGAGTTCCTGTGCCTACCTTCCGGCTCAATCATCATCATCAGTTCACTTCGATGATACCATTTTCAATATCATCGAATTCGAACATTCGATCATTTTCGAATATTATATTTTCATTCAGAACCATTTATTTATTTGTATTGTAATCGCTTAACTATCTTCATTGTGATATATATGTGAATATGAAGTTCCGTTAGCCATTTCTGATCTTTCTTCATCAGTTCTACTTCACCAAATGTTACTTTTTAAATGCTTAAGTTCTCAACGAAAATACCCAAATCACTATATGGTATGGTTGCCTATAATATTTGAGGAATTCCCTCGATTCCTCATGGATCCCATCATCAGAACTGGAATTTTAAAAAAATGGGATTAATCTGGAAGCATATCCTTTTAGGGGAAAAAAAAATTGCAAATCGGTCCACAAACGATCGAGTTCTGAGGTAACAAACAAAAAAAAACGATGATAAAAAAAATACAACCGAATTGAGAACCTCCTCCTTTTTTTGAAGTCGGTCAAAAACTGACTTACAAAATAATACTAAACTTGTTAGTGATGATAAAGGTTTGAAATTCACAATGTTAAGCTTTTCATCCAGTAAAATTATTACAACCTATGCTGTGAGATACATAAAACACCGAAGAGAAAAAGTCAAGTAGAGGTTGTGAACTTGAAGATCACACAGATTTTTCCAAATCAACCCTCGTAAAATCGACATAGCTTCTATTTAAAGAAAGTTTATGGAAAAATATGCTGTGGTACCCATCAAAAGTATACAAATTCAGAACATTTGACTGCAGTGATGACTCACGTGAATTACTATCTACAATTCCACACGCATAGAGTAGCTAACCGAGCCACGCAATAGAACAAAACATTAGGGTATATTGTACTACGCACGGTAGTCGCATGCATTGTTTTAATGGAAGCAATAAACTGTCTTCAAATTAATGGTTTATTGTTCTTTGTGAGCGACCAATGGATCGGAACCTACTGTGCTTTGTTGTACTGTTATGATAATGATCCACGTAACTTTATACTGTACGATAGTATTAACGATATATTATGATATTTAAATTAGTGTTGGGTAATTGCGTCTGCCTCTGTATGTGGGTCTTTGGTGAGGAAACGGGCACTCCCATCTTCCTTTGTAGTGGAAATTAATGCTACCCAAATTCTAGTTTTATTGACAGTGTTAGTAGTGTTTACCGATCTGTAGTCGATGATATCATAGTTTCGTATTCGATCACCAGTTCGCATTCAAAGCTTCAGCAGAAAATGATATCATTACCTATTTTCAACAGCATTTTATTCAAGTTTTCAATCTGCCACCTGAACTGGCAGCATTGCCATTCAACGTGGCAATGCTGCCCAGTCTTCTGGGTACATTTCCTGATAACAGAGGAGTACTTCGAGTACATATATGTACTTAAGTTTAGTTTATACACTTAGTTAATGTTTCTTATGTACATATATTAGTAACCATCTGAATGTGACTTGCAGTGGTCTGGCAACCAGGTAGGCCGTTGCAAATACAACTTAGCGAAATGGGGTTTTATAGACCCGTTGGTTACCCAGTGTACATCCCTGTTTAGAACAGAAGCCATACGTTGCAGTGCCCCAAGTGCCCGTACACCTGGATTAACGTAGCCACCTAGTGGGCCCAAACAATAAAAGGAGTTTGCCATTGGCTCAAAAAGAAGAATAACAGTAACGTTGCACGAAATTATGAAAGATATGTTTATAATACAATGGCAGTGAGTAATCGCTGGCCCTTCTAAGACTTTCCATATTTCATCAATTAAATAAAACCATCACATAGCAATGTAGCTTGTTGCTGGCAAGAAAGATTTTCCTGAAAAATTAATTTTAACACTAACCTGCTAAACAAGCCGGAGAAAAGAATAAAATTTAACGTCAACGCTTCGCAGTACCCCCGACGGGGCACGTTATTTTCATACGAAAAAACAAGTCTCTAACGTTAATGCATACCTATAACGCAGTCACGGCCCAGGGCCCCAGAACAATTTACATTTTATATAAATATTGAAGAATAATCATGTTGGTAATGTTCGAGATAAAATGGATTCCGACGACCTCCGTCCATTTGGATAGGAACAGTGTGTTACCATCTTGTTATTATGACGAAATTATACAGGGTTTTATGTTATTGTTTGCTGATTGGCAGTCAAATTAACATTGAGAGAATGTTTTAGCAACTTTTAGTAGGGTTTGTCTACTCATATTCATGTCTGAAAATAAAATAAACATAAAAGGAAAATCTTTTGGAAGGTTTTCTAGCTGGTGTTTACGAGCAAAACGGCTGGATCTGGAAGATTCTAGAGTGGTGACCGTGAACCAGAAGAAGAAAAACTGCAAGACTTTCCCTGGTGACAGGACAAGGTGATCGGTGACCTGGCTGGGTCGCTGTAGCCCGTTCAACGCAAGAAATATGTACAGAAATGGACATCATTCCAAAAGAACGGACTAACCTACGATCGATTTAAAATACTTCAGAATTTGTATCGAAAGATTTAATACACTTCTTGACAGTAAAAACCACATTTGAATACAGAGTTTTAGAATGATATCCACCACACAAGCGATGAAATTCTGCCCTCTAGGGATCAAGATATCAAGCACATACGCTATGTAACATTCAAAGTGCTTAAGCATGAATATTTCCTTGTCTTTTAGGTTTTTCTCTAGAGACTGCATAGAATTAGCAAAAGCCAACGTATTTATGAACTAAATATGTCGGTAGACTGTGGTTCTTACATAGTGTTTGTATGTATGAACTTTAACTTTATTTATGAGTATTTATATATATATTTCTGTACTAAACGAAAAAAAAACACAAAAAAAAACCTTTACTGAGAATATTATCAACATTGGTATGAAGAAAAGTGGGGATTTTGTAACCTACTTACTTCTTTTCGTGTCGATCTTAATAAAATTGTCCGACCAATATTAAGCCACCTGGACAGTTCTTAGAAATAACCTATTCACTGACCTGATTTATCTGTCAGGAAACATAGACTTAGGCAGGGAATTAGGTACCTACTTGCCAGTGTACACACATCACACAATATTCTATAGGAAATCGCAAGTTATACTAAAAATATATCTATTTTTTGAAAACCACATCAAAATTGGTTATAAAACGAAGTAGTAATTAACATTTCAAATGTTCGCATGAGAAAGAGAGGCCGCGTGGTGGGGATATCTTGCTATCTCTATTGTACACACGTAACCTAATGGCGGTGTCGTCATATTCCAGTATGTGTATCCCTATTCTGTTACTTGATAGTTTTTCCTTCAAGTTGTAGCGGCGACTCTAAGTAACATGGGACAAAGGTAGGAAGATGATGAGGATAGTTTCCTAAATTAGATACTTAATTTTGAAGTACAGCACAGCACAGTCGGCCTTATGATGTTCCCACTGTTGGGACTCAGGCCTCCTCTCTAGGAGAGGGAATGGGCCGTAATCCACCAAGCGGGCCCAGTGCGGGTTGGTAAGGATTAGGCGCACAATGCCACATTCGCAAAATGACATATTGACGCAAAATGCCACATTCGCAAAATGACATTTCGCAAAATGCCACACTAGCAAAATGCCACATTAGCAAAATGACACATTCGCAAAATGTCTTTTCTCAAAATACCACATTAGCAAAATGCCACATTATCAAAATGACACATTCTCAAAATGACAAATTTTCAAAATGACACATTCTAAAAAAATCATAATTATCACATAAATGTACGATTTACGTAAATGACAATAAAAATTGTTAAAATGACTTATTTACTTCTTGCAGTGGGTTTTTTATTAAAATTATGAATAAAAAATAATACCAATTTAATCTTTCCAGTATTTATCACATTTACACATTTTCATTTATTTTAACATAAAATAAAAATGCTGTACTTGTAATCTAGCAGTTATTAAGTTTTAGCTAGATGGCTTTCCATAAAAACATACTAACGTCCATCATCTTTCTGCCCTTGTCCCGTGTTATTTGGGGTCGGCGCAACACGTTTTTTTCTTCCATTCTGCCCTGTCACTCGTCATGCTATCACTAACTTCTTTTTCTTTCATATCATTCTTCACACAATCCATCCATCTTTTCTTTGGTCTCTCTCTCCATCTTTTGCCTTGTTATGGTCATGTGAAGACATGACTATGGTCATGTCTTCACATGACCATAAAAAAAAAAAAAAAAAAAAAAGCATAAAAGCATAAAAGTTGAAAGGGAATAATTTGTTTGTCTTGGTATGCCAAGACAAACAAATTCCCTTTCAACTTTTCAGTCACTGGCGACTCGGATAGCAATCTATCAGTATATATAGTAGTATAGATTGACTGATTGATTGATAGATTGATAGATTGATAGATTGATAGATTGATAGATTGATAGATTGATTGATAGATTGATAGATAGATTGATAGATAGATTGATAGATAGATTGATAGATTGATAGATTGATAGATTGATAGACTGATAGATTGATAGATTGATAGATTGATAGATTGATAGGTTGATAGATTGATAGATTGATGGATTGACAGTTTGATAGATTGATAGATTGATAGATTGATGGATTGATAGATTGATAGATTGATAGATTGATAGATTGATAGATTGATAGATTGATATATTGATAGATTGATTGATTGACAGATTGATTGACTGATTGATTGATTGATTGACTGATTGATTGATTGATTGATTGATTCTCGTCACACCACACATCCATCTTAACATTCTCATCTCCACTACGTGCAATCTTTCTTCATCCTTCTTTTTCGCAGCCCAACATTCTGATCAGTATGACAGGCCTTATCACGGACTTGTAGATTTTACCCTTCAACTTGAGGGGCATCCGTGGGTCACATTTTGTTCCCGTGACCTTTCGCCATTTCATCCATCCTGTGTTGATCCAATGTGTTACGTCCTGGTCTACCTCACCATCCCCTTGGACAAAAACATACTAACGTCCAAATTTTAAAAAATACCGAGTTCGAAGTGACATTTTGGCATTGTGCGAAAGTGGCATTTTGCGAAAAGTCATTTTTCGAAAGTGGCATTTTGCGAATATGGTATTTTGCTAATGTGACGATTTGCGATATGGCGTTTTGAGAATGTGACATTTTGAGAATATGACATTTTGCGAAAATCTAATGTGTCATTTTGCGAATGTGGCATTGTGCGCCTAATCCGTTGGTAATAATTAATTTTGAAGAGATTAGAAAAATTCTTTCTTTTTATGACTTTGGAAAAGTTACTTTTCGACACAAATAATAAAAACTGGCCAAGTACGAGTAGGACTCGCGCACTGAGGGTTCCATAGAAACTTACCTATAGTATCTAAATAGTTCAATTCCCGAATGTAGTCTCGAAGATTTTTCCGAATCTCAAAAAGAGTTTTTTTTGTGAAGTAACAACAAATTTACGGTTTTCAGATTTGTTTCTAAACCTATGCTATAAAACCTTGCTTTATGCCAAATTTCAGATAAATTTTGATTCCCTTGAGAGTGTCGAAATATACGTTTTTTGCAACATAAATAGCCGTATCTTTTTTTTTCGTTAACTTAACTGTTTGATTTTTTCACAGCTTCAAGGGACCGCAGACTTGTGTATATGGTTTTAATTTCAACTCGGTACCTCCACGAGCTCCCGAGATAAAGAGTCTTGACAGACAGACAGAGAGACGGACAACAATTTGATCCTATAAGGGTTCCGTTCTTTCCTTTTGAGGTACGGAACCCTAAAAAGTTAAGTTAACTAACCAATTATATTGGGTTGCTGTAATGACAATTAGTTTCCTACCAATTTGTATTTTCTAAACATCACACTGAAACTCAATCAGTTTCGAGGTCGGAATCTGCAATTGCAATCTCTACTGAATTGACAGTGGTGGCAATGCTGATGCAACAGTAATCTAAGATATTATTGTTATGCGTGATAAGTCAACGTTTCGTTTTACTATATAAGGTAAAATAGGTAAGGTATTTATTATTATAATGCCCGATGGGACTGACATGTACCTTTGTATAAAAGTCCCTAACACAAAATAAAGAGACAAAAAAAAGTCAACGTTTGTGATGGAATATGTTACCGATTTTATAACATATCCGGCCAGTATACTGGGTATTAGGCAGTCCATATACCCTTGGTTAGGGGCCATTCAAGTATTACGTAAGCACTACAGGGGAATGGGGGTCTTTGCTTTGCTTATTTTTGATGACATGGGAGATGGGGGGTTTAGATGGTGATTATTATTTATTGATTATACAAAAAACATTTCGAAAACAACAATACAAAAAGGGGAATAGTATCTCTTCTAATATTTATGAATATATTATTTAAATTAAAAAAAAACTAATTTGAAAGTAAAAGTGGCTGTGGCTGCGGAGCAGGACCGGCATTTAGCCAAGCGTTTTTATCAAGGATATAATATCTTCAAGTTTATATTAAGCTTGTCTACATAGTGTGCGTTTAATGCATGCTTTAAATTTGGAATCTGTTATGAAATTATGTAATCTTTACGACAAAACGGTCGTACCTTTTTTTTCCGATAACTCAAAAGTTTGATTTTTTCACAGCTTTAAGGGATCGCAGACCTAAGTATATGGTTTTAATTTCAACTCGATACCTCCACGCGTTCCCGAGATAAAGGGTCTTGACAGACAGACAGACAGCAGACGGACAACAAAGTGATCCTATAAGAGTTCCGTTTTTTCCTTTTGTTGTACGGAACCCTAAAAATGAGCAAAATAATTTAATTTGGTGTCAGTAGTTTAGTGCATAAAGTAAACAAAAACCAAAAACACCGGCTTCTTAAATAAAAGATTATTATTATTTCGGCAGCCAGTTATAAAAGAAGTCGGTTCCATTTTTTGTCATCATCATCATCGTCTTCCTGCCCTTGTCCCGTTTTATTTGGGGTCGGCACAACACGTTTTTTCCTTCCATTCTGTCCTGTCACTCACTGTTTCTGTCTTGTATTTATTTATATTATTTAATTTTGTTAAAACACATTTTAGGTCACGGAAACGTCGAAACAGCCTAATTGAGAACAGGGTCCACCTGTCCATACGCGGTTTAGTAGCACATTATTATTGCAGGAGCCACCACGTGAAGCAGGATCGATAGGAACACAGCTGGCGACGTTAAAAGGTCCACTTTTTATTATTGGGTTGATTAACAAAAACGTTACGCGGTCAAATGTGAGAGCTGTTTGAACAGGTTAGATTGAAGGATCATGTTTGTTTATTCGGATAATACCTTTAGTCTTTTTTTTGTATTATCGTGGTATCATGGTTGGGTCATTAAAAAATTTCTGTCATACTAGCAGCTGCACACGGCTTCACCCATGTGATAGAAGAAAAATATCCCAAGGTAACATACACCTAGGATAAAAAAATCTTATATGCTATACTAGGACATGGTCTACCCGTGTACCAAGTTTCATCGAAATCCATTCAGTAGTTTTTGCGTGAAAGATTAACCAACATCCATACATACAAACTTTCGCGTTTATAATATTAGCAGGACTTTTTACCAAAAGGCATCTGAACTTTAAGAGACAAGACCAGACAGTCCACGGTGTAGGACGATAAAGGTTTTACCCATAGATATCCGGTTTTACCTCACTAAAAACACTCGTTGATCACTACAAGAATGGTAAAGGCCGCGTGTCTTCTTAAAAGTAAGTTTGAATGATCATCCCCGTAACATTTTCCCTAATAGCTTGTGGTCGGCTTCCAGCCTAACCGGATGCGGTTAAAAACCCGTGTTTTACATGGAGCAACTGCCTATCAGACCTCCACAACCCAGTTACTAGGCAACACGATAATCTTTAATTGAAAAGAAGTTTGGATAGGCTAGGCCATCCTTGGCCCGCTGCCGAAAGAAAAAAAAAGCTCGGGGAAGAATTTTTTTTTTTTAATTAATGATAGGCTCGCGTTTGACCACCATCTCACCTGATGGTAAGCGATGATGTGATCGACGATGGAGCACGCTTGCCTCCAAAAATCTTCTCTCTCAACCTCCTCTCAAATCAAATTTCTCAAATCCTCTATCTCACCTTATGGCCGCTTGCCATCAGGTGAGATAGAGGACAAACGCTGATGTGGCGGACTATTCACTCTTGACTTAAAAACCCCTAAGTTGTAGCTATCAGGAAACACAGACTCTGGCAAGGAATTCCACTCCTTGGCTGTACGCATAATAAATGTGTTCTCAAAACGCTTTGTGTGTATGGGTAGGACGTCTACCATGTACCGGTGGCGCAACGCCGTACGTCTAGTGGTCCGATGATGGAACGGACTTGGCGGAATTAGATTGTGCAATTCCAGTGCACACTCCCCGAAATGTAAACGATAGAAAACCGACAGGCTAGCAACTCGGCGGCGATGCCCAAGGCTTTGGAGCTTCGACTCAACAAGTGCATCATTGCCGATGATTCTCTTGGCTCGCCTCTCAATCGACTCTAGCGCATCAAGCTGGTATCTGGCAGACCCGTCCCAAAGATTATAGCAGTACTCCATACACGATCGTACTTGCGCTTGATAAAGGTTGAGCAGCTGTTCCGGCGTGAAGTACCGTCTCACCCTTGCTAAGATCCCCAATTTTTGGCAGCCAGCCTTTGCCTCGATGTATGAGCCGAAATTGAGAGTAGACGACAACGTAACCCTAAGAAGCTCAAGGTGGTCGGTTATTGGCACGGTCACACCTCGGAAAGATGGAGCCTGGTGGAATTGACTCCGTTTAGCGGACAAAAGACAAGCTTGGGTTTTAGTTGCATTGAACTTGACCAGATTGGTATCGCCCCAATCGGAGGCCGCCTTCAAAGACGAGTTCAAGCGTTCAACCATAGCCTCTCGGGATTACTGGATCTGTGACCCACTAGCACGTGCGTCAGACACATAATTATCTCTCGGCAACAGTGCTGTCGTCTGCATACCCAAAGATACCGGGTTTAAGTAAGTCATTTATGTGCAGCAAAAACAGTGTTGCCGAGAGTACAGACCCCTGAGGGACCCCGGCATTAATATCCATTTGACCGGACGAGCAGCCATCAACAACCACTCGGATAGATCGATCCCTCAAGAAGTCTGCGATCCAATCACACAGACCAGTGGGTAGACCGAAGGAAGGAAGCTTAGCAATAAGGCTTTCGTGCCAGACCCTATCGAAAGCCTTCGAGATATCAAGGAAGACGAGATGTGAATGGCATACGCTAGAAGGTCCCCAGTGGACCAATTTTGGCGAAAACCGTATTGCCGGTCACTGAGGATGTCGTTAGTTTCTAGGTATGCCAGAAGTTTCTTGTTAAGCACCCGTTCCATACTCTTATAGAGGACGGACGTAATAGAGATGGGTCGGTAGTTTGCTAGGTCAGCTCGACTGCCCTTCTTGGGCACAGGCTGCACATTAGCTTGCTTCCAAGCAATCGGCACTTTTCCAGTCTCATATGAGATGCGAAATAGGCGTGTCAAGATCGGAGACAATTCAGGCGCACAAGTTTTAAGTAGGTACAATTGCTGGTATCCCGTCGGGGCCACTAGCTTGGTTCACGTCGAGGTTACGCAGGACCCTACGAACGTCTTTTTGTTGGATACGAACGTCTGACATCCTCATCACGCATCCATCAGGAGAAACAGGTGGCCGTGCGTCACCACAATTCAGACGAGAAGATTCCGCAAAAAGAGAGGCAAACAAGTTTGCTTTCTCCTCAGCGGTGTGAGCCAGCGACCCATCGGGTTTCAGCAATGGCGGAAGCGAGAAATATCACCTACCGCCAACCGATTTCATGAAACCCTAAGAACATCTCCCTCCTTGACGTAAATTACATGGAAAGCACTAAGTCGGTTGCGTACCCAGGTAGGCCGCTACAAATACAACTTGGCGAAATGGGGTTTTATAAACCCGTCGGATACTCAATGTGAGAGCAGTGCCCCTGTACAAAGCATGAGCCACACGTTAGAGTGCCTTAAGTCCCCATACACCTACACTTTGGAGGATTTAATGAGTGCCACCGATGCTGTACTTAGCCACCTATTGGTCCCAAACAATTTGACGAATTTACCATCGATTCGAAAAGAAGAAGAACTACTGGATATCTTTCACAAGATTGTGTAGTATATCTGTAAAAGATCTCAATAACCTCGTTTCGGAAAGGTTTCTAAAACGTATACTAGCATACCACGTGGGACAGTCGCTGTCATCGGAGCACTTAAAGTGAAGCAACAGTACATGTCTTCATAACCCTCTGGAGACCACAAGTGTACACACATTATGTACGATAAGAAAGTAAGTACTCATATCTTCAGTAAATATAGTATATGTTTAAGTACCAGTCCGGTATTATGACACATAAAATTTTAGAATTTATCTATTAAATTACGGATTTGACCCTATGACGAAAAAAGTTATTTTATAGGATTATTTGGTCAGAGAAAGCGTAAGGCGAAATATTGTGAGTGTTGTTGCTTCTCTTCTTTACACTCGAACGGATAACTGTAAATACAGAACATGAATTCATGAAACTGTATCTTGTAGATGACTGATTTATACATAAAAGAAAAACAACACGTTTTGTACACCATTTAATTTTAATTAAATACTAAAAATTCTGTCTGAGTCTCTGCAGTGAAAACATTAAAATCTAGACTGATTATGCGTACTAAAATAAAATAAATAACTCATGACAATAAAACTAGACGTCGCAGTTTCATCATCATCTTCCTACCCTTGTCCCGTGTTATTTGGGGTCGGCGCACCATATTTTTTTCCATTCTTTCCTGTCACCCGTCATTCTATCACAACTCCCTTTTCTTTCGTATCACTCCTCTCACAATCCATCCATCTTTTTTTTGGCCTCCCTCTCCCTCTCTATCCATCCACATGTATTATACTCAAAATTATTTTAGTCACATGTGTTTCATCCCTCCTCTTCACATGACATCGCAGATTATCTTGTTCTTTTTTGTGTTGTGTTAGTTTGTCAATTCACAGTGTTATAATGACATTAAATAAATATAAAAAATATTTTCCTAAGCTTTAACTTGTACAAATGAAACTTCTTTTAAAATGAATACTAATCCGCTTATAACATACTAGCTTTTACCAGCGGCTTCGCCCGCGTGATAGTAGGTTTCTCCATACAAACATTGGACCCCCGTTTCATCCCCTTAGGGGGTGAATTTTGGAAAATCCTCTCTTAGTGCTCGCCTACGTCATAAAAGGAAACCTTGTGCAAAATTTTAGACTCCTAGTCCCAGTAGTTTCGGCTGTGCGTTGATATGTCAGTCAGTCAGTTTCTCCTTTTATATATATAGATTATTTGTATCAACGATCTATTTACATAACTATGGGAGTTATCGCGATATTTCTGTGTGACCCTTAAATTTTGCGGCCCAGTAGGTATACATTTTTATATTATCACTGAATTATCTGTGGATAAAGTCTGCCATAATTTAAATTTTGCGATATGCAGATTATTATATTATGCAGAACATTACATTTAGAATGTTGTAAACAATCTAAATAGAACAACATCAAACAAATATCAGATTTCATTGAAGGCTGTATATTAATATCAATCATTTGCGATATTACGAACCATTGTTTATTGTAAATTACAGAAGCCTTGAGACTAAAGGCTGCTAAGAGAAACAATTAGAAATCCAACTCGAACGCGTTTGCGTGCTGCCCAAACAATTAGAAGCGAACCTCTTGGCTGGGCCGGGAGTCAATTAGTAAGATTATCGTTCATTCGCAAAACTTACAATCAACTGGGTCATGATGGGTGCAGCCAATGTTTTACAATGCTCAACTAAAACTATAGACGGGGCGTTTTCCAATTTTTGCTTGCAAATTGATTTCCGTGGATTCGCCAACCTAAGAAGAATTTTACCTATTTTTAACTAGCCGTCCCCTGCGGTTTCACCCTCGTCTTTGGTTATTGTTCTGCTCATGTGGGTCGTAGCGTGATGTTGTATATCCTTCCTTGATGAATGGGCTATCCAACACTCAAATATTTTTTTATTCTGAAATATTTTTCCCTGGCGCGTTCAAAGAAATAAACAAACGAACTCTTCAGCTTTATTATATTAGTATAGACTTCTCAGCTTTATTATATTAGTATAGACTTCTTTAATTAATTAATTAGTTTCGAAATCTTCGTTTTATTATTTGTTTAGGATGAAAAGCATCCGTCCCAGATAGAGATCTGGAACGGATGCTTTTTAAACGTTGAAAAAAGACAATTCAAAAATTACTGACTTTAATCACATGTATGCATCTACATGTGAATGCTAGCTAGCCAGAGGCGGCAGTGCCATCCGGACAGGATGAGCCGTTTTTGCAGTCACCAACCCCAACCCAACATGATGAATATAAATCTACCAACAATAAACCTCGAAACGCTGACTAAAGTAGGTATGGTTTTACATCGAGCTAATGACCTTTTGTTAAGCATAATAAAATTTTCTAGTAACTGTAAAACACGTGCCGCCACAAAAAAGAACATAGCTCTACTATAAAATATGCACCTTTTAATTTTAAAATAAAATATTTAAAGCAATCATAACGTGTTCACTTTTCTCACTTCAACTAATTCGTTAAGTGGATTAAGTTGAGCTCAGCTCTCGCGCTAAGTGTCTGTGGTACATCTAACTTCGACCGAAATCCACCTGTATAACCTGTATTGCACAGTTGCAATATGAAGCAATGCCTTAATTGGAAATCCTGTATTAAGACAAATTGATAAAATAGGTACATTGGACCTGACGAACGATGGACTGTTAAGGGCCGATGAATCATCATCTTCTATAATCTATATACATATAAAATGCTTTGTCCTGAATGACTGACGGATCAACGCGCAGCCTAAACCGCTGATCGTAAAGACCTGAAACTTGGAGGGTACGAGTATATTCTTTGTATAACGTAGGCATTCGATAAGAAAGGATTTTTCGAAATTCTATCCCTATGGCGATGAACGGGGGTCCAAAGTTTATATGGAGAACCCTACTTCCACGCGAGCAAAGCCGCTGGTAGAAGCTAGTCTGCTCATATCAGTCGTCAGTTTGACAGTTCCATGGCAATTCCACCTTTGACTAAAGAAACCTCATGGCGATATTCAGTAAATAAGAAGAAACACGGTGTCTTTTTTGTGGTAGGAACTCATCAAATGACTTTTTCGCACTAGGACGGAGCGAAAGGGCGTATCAAACTTTCACTGACTAAAACCCACCTGTGTCCTTCAGTTGCCCTTTGTGTTCTAGGACCACGGTAAACTATTTTGAATATTCCCTCAGCCCAAACACAGGGAACATTAAATTCTCTCTCCTAGAGAGGAGGCCTGAGTCCCAGCAGTGGGAACATTAAAAGGCTGATTATGCTTATGCTATTATGCCAAACACAGTGTCCTACTCGTTAACGAGCTGGGGTCTAAGTACTCCGACATTACAGTACATAAGAAGTCGTTGAAGATTGAAAGTATATCTTCACCATCACGAAGTTAAAGAACACTTTATAATTGGGTATTACCTTGTGTGTGATTGCAATTCGTAAAATCAAAATTCAGTTAGCGGGATCTTAAATAACTTGGCACCTTTTAAACAATCAGAAAGAAAAAAACAACTCAACTGACGTTAGAAACATCCAAGTCAATGAAACTCCAAGTGTTCGCGGTATGCGCTCGGGCCGGGCAACCCAATCCGCGCATCCAAGATGGCGGGCATAGAGCACTGCGCACACGCCATGTCCGTTACGCTTGACCACTGAAGCGCGAACAGTTTTTTTCTACATAAACATTGTTCGCAGTAGAGAAATCGACGGGCGTGACTGCGGCCATTGTTGTACGGAGCTAAACGCAGAGAATATTAGAGCGTGATACGGTAAAATAACGTATAAATATACAATCCGTGCATATATTATGGCTGTATGGGATGAGGTGACATTTTGTGATGAAGTACTTTTTTTTTTCGTGTGTCAACTCGGCTTCATAGAACGGATAATATGTCTAGAGAGAGGGTGACGTCCTATTGAAATTACAACTAACAGATAAGTATTGAAGAAAAATGAATGTTATGGTGTCCCCAAATAAATTAAGATAAGTGCAAGAAAATGAAGAACGTTTTTACAGAATACAGGAGGTATTACAAGAGTTAGGTATTACAACACCTGCAGGATTTTTTAAAAGAGTTACCATAGCCCTGTAACGCAAAGGCCAACTGAAGGAACACATGGGATTTACCATTAGGTGTTTAAATATCAGTCGTGGGAGCGAGCTTTAACAGCTCAGTTTAGTTCGTAAAATGAGTCACGATAAGAGCTTGTGGTAACACTGGTGGTCGGTTTAAGTTATTAAAAGTCTGACAGTCCCTCTTGCTCATCCCAAAGCGGGAGGAATCATTTGATGACATCCCACAGAAAAAAAAATCCGTATGCGATAGGTGCTCACAGCTAGACTTCAAATGTTTTCATATTAGATCACTTATCAATTGATGGCTTCGAAGACAATTGCAGTAAGGGCTTATTTCAGGAAGGCTCAAGGTAATCGAAGTATGAGCGCTGTCGAAAACTACCCAGGGTAGTTTAGATTCTCCATGTATAGAAAAGATAATATTCCCGTCGATTAACATGGTTAGACTAGCTATGAATGAAATGTGGAAAGACAAAAGTAATTTACGAGTAGTTCTTATGCCGTCTTGGCTCGTGCGGCATACAAGAATAGATAATGCCGTGGTGGCAAGGTTAGTAGCGGAACTGATGGCCCAGGGTGCGCCGGACGTAACATAAGTATCGCCACTCATAAAGGGTGACAGTAAAACTCTTTCCGGGATATTATTATACTATATTAAAGATTTAAGACTGAGGAATAGATAAATGAATTGGGAGGAGGCTATCTCACAACGCCGTCTAGTCTCAAGCTAAGCAAAGCTTGTGTTATGAGTACTAGACAACTGATAAACATACTTAAATATTTCTAAATACATACATATTATAGATAAATTACACCCAGACACAGAACAAATGATCGTGCTCATCACACAAACGTATGTCCTGGGTGGGAATCGAACCCACGACCTCCGGCATAGCAGTCAGGGCAAATAGCTTCCGAAAGAGTGGGTCTTAAAATGAACATAGATAAAACCAAAGTCATGGTAAATAACCATGTAGCACCCACTCCGATCAAGATCGGAGACTTTGCACTCGAAGTTGTAGACGATTACGTTTACCTGGGACAGACAATCCAATTGTGTAGGTCTAACTTTGAGAAAGAGGTCAATTGTCAAATCCGACTCGGCTGGGCAGCGTTCGGGAAGCTGCGCGGTATCTTCTCGTCCAACATACCACAGTGTCTCAAGACGAAAGTCTTTGACCAGTGCGTGTTGCCAGTGATGACATATGGCACTGAAACCTGGTCGCTTACAATAGGCCTCATCAGAAGGCTTATAGTCACCCAAAGGGCAATGGAAAGGGCTATGCTCGGAGTTTCCTTGCGTGATCGCATAAAGAATGAAGATATCCGCAGGAGAACCAAGGTCGCCGACATAGCCCGAAGAATCGCCAAACTAAAGTGGCAGTGGGCAGGGCACATTGCTCGTAGAACGGATGGTCGATGGGGCCGAAAGGTTCTAGAGTGGCGACCGCGCACCGGAAGGCGCAGCGTCGGAAGGCCTCCCGCAAGGTGGACCGACGACCTGGTGAGAGTCGCGGGAGTGCGGTGGATGCGAGACGCACAGGATTGGTCGTTGTGGAGACGCTTGGGGGAGGCCTATGTCCAGCAGTGGACGTCTTTCGGCTGAAATGATGGGAAGACCGCAGCAGGCAAATTGTTCCAGTCCTTCGATGTACGCGGTATAAACGACGAAACGAAACGCTTAGTCCGGACCGTTGAAGTTTCAACAACGTAAGGGTGGATACTCGCCATACGTCGGGTTGACCGATGGTAGAAAGGAGATGGCGGAATCAAGTCATGCACTTCCCGCGCACACTCTCCAAAATGCAACCTGTAGAATACCGATAGGCTGGCTACCCTGCGCCTGCATCTTTAGAATGGAAATGAGATAATTTCAGAAACCATTAGGTACTATTAGAATAAAACCAGCAAAACCACATATTCTTAATTTCATTAAAACAACGTTGTACACGAAACCCGTTTGTTTATCGCTTCCGGTTGATTATCCTTTGTTCGAGCCTGTTCAAGCGCATCTATTCAAATTACACGATACGTAGATACCAATGCGCATACGCGATGAGCCCGCATGTACTGTAGGACGGTAGGCGGCATTATCGATCGTACTAAGTTAAACTTAGGAACTTTGGTACTGAGGTTAGATTATATCGTGCGTTTGATGACGACCCTTGATAGTAGGATAACTTATTGTTGAATTGCTGTAATAGCTTCCATTTAACGGGGAATTCACTACGGACTTGCCTACCGACCATGTCTGCTGGACCTCGTTACTAATAGGTCTTTTTTTTGAGGTGTGGTACCAAAAAGTAACTTCGCTTACTCTAGGTGGAGCGAGCAGAAGTGTCAGACTCTTACAGCAAAAACCCACTTGTGTTCCTTTAGTCACCCTTTGAGTTCCAGGGCCGTAATCCCGCAGGACTACTAACAGGCCTACCCTATTTATTATACCTGTCCAGCAATAGACATTGCTGTAACTACCTACCAGCAGCGCTGGCGTGGCCCGGAGACATACCCTCGGGCACAACTATATATAAAAATGAATAGCTGTTCGTTAGTCTCGCTAAAGCTCGAGAACGGCTGGACCGATTTGGCTAATTTCGGTCTTGAAATATTCGAAATAATCCAGGGAAGGATTAAACGGTGTGAAAAAATGTCATTATAAAATGAATTATGCTGTTCTGGTAATGCCAGTAGATGGCGTTATCCTTACTATTAGGCGGTACGAAGTTTGCCGGGTCAGCTAGTCCATAATATATTATACTCCAGTTACATAAAGATGATTTGGTTTAATCAAATAAGCCTCATGCCCTGAGTCACAAGCAGCATGTTATTTCAAAGTAAATTTTGTTTTCGTACAAATTTTTCCCGCTACTCTTTACACGGTGTCTACATCTCTTCTTTTCAAACTCTTCTTTCGAAGGTATGCTGAAAGAGATTTCTTTTGCAATAAGCATCACCTTTGTATCTATATTTCTGTTTCTTTCTTCTTGTCTGTTTATGTGTGCACATTAATTAATTTATTTTTCAACTACTGTAAAAGCTCATATAGGTAACCTATCTATATGAGCGTTGAGAGCAGATCTAGAACGCTGATCAAGAAAAAGAGTGCTTTTAAACAAAAACAAGTAATTATCATTACCTACCTACAATTACCAATAACAGTCGCAGTGACCAAGGGTAAGGTTTACCTTTCTTTCTAGATAACGAAACAAGCTTTCACGACAGCATTAATGGCAACAGCACAACTGCAATCTGCCTGTCATTTCAGCCAATTATGTTAGGTTCAGAGTTGATAAAATTGCACCGTCTAATCATAGGTTCTATGGGTAGATGTCCATCGCTTTTCCACTAGTACTTTCGTTCAGAATTTGCGCTTTCTTTCAATCTACAGTTGTCTGCAACACGACAGATGTTTCATTTTTTTAGGGTTCCGTACTTAAGACGGTAAAAACGGAACTCTTATAGGATCACTTTGTTTTCCGTCTGTCCGTCTTCCGTCTGTCAAGACCTTTCATCTCAGGAACGCGTGGAGGTATGTATGAAGCTGAAATTAATATCCAGTACATAAGTCTGCTACCCCAAGCAGCAGTGAAAAATTCATACTTCTAAGTAAACGCAATCTAAAGATAAGATCTGATTATGCTGCGTTTAGGCACATATTTTGACAATCTATAGGAAATCAAAACCTATTAGTGTCCTTCCCGTTGACCTAGAATCCTGAAATTTGGTATGAAGTAAGATCTCTTACGTCACAAATAGTACATTTTGATACAAGTGCAGAAAGCTTGTCATTGTAACCGAGGCGGAATTATGTTGTGGAGCCGAGGGCTGCAGTGACAAATTTGCACGTGTATCAAACGACTTTTTTCAATACACTCACGAAGAAATGAATAATCGGGGTTGACCGGCGACTCTTGCCGTGCCCAGCCTAATACGATACATGTAATAACATTGTAGCGCAGCGAGCAGGCGCACTTTTCTGCACTAGTGCGGAAAACAGTCTATTACGTGCCTAAAGGCGGTGGGAAAAGAGCGGGTTTTCGAGTAAGTGTATTGATTTTTTTTATTAAAACCTGATTGTTTGTTGTAATAAATTGTATGATACCTTCTTAGTTAGTACCAATAATACTTAATTTAATCAAACAATCAGTATTTTCCATAATCTGAGTACCAGTAATTTATATGGAGCGTCTGCCTATTAGACCTGCACAACCCAGTAACTGGGTTTCACGATACCTTAGCATGACTGGTGTAAGATTTTCAGCTCATGCCGTTTTTTTCTTCGTCCCATTTGGGCAGGTCAGGTCTTAAACCATATAGCCTCGTCATCAATAATAAATATTTATCTTTTTTTAGTTACTTTAGAATACGGGTGCAAGTACCAACCCGCACTGGGCCCGCGTGGTGGATAACGGCCCATTACCTCTCCTAGAGAGAGGAGGCCTGAGTCCCAGCAGTAGGAACATTAAAAAAACTGAATATGTATGTATGTATGTACGGGTGCAAGTTGCAACACATTCTAATGTTTTTGCAGTATTAGGCAGCGAATGTATCGCGTCTGCCTTCTCGGCAAGCTTCGCTGAGGAAGGCAATACCTACTACAATAAAATTCTCAGCTCAATTTTACCGAGATCGCGACTGTTTCAATGATTCCACATTTTATCCAGTTGCGTAGACACTTGAGTCATAAAAATACACCAATTTAACATCACAATATCCACTAGGAATCAATACCGAACTTCATTCGAAGAAATCCCGCCAAAACATGCCGTTTATAAAGACAAGTAATGTGACAAGTTTTTACAACGACAGTTTAGTTAATTCACTATTATGAGCACTGCCGAGTATGCCTGCCAGAGTGTTTGAGTTGGGAATACAATTATTCACCTAAGAAATAAGTCTATTCACAATAAAATTATGATCTACTTATTAATATACGACCGCGAGTAGTAGCAGAAATCGATGGCGAGGTAGTAGGTAGCAGTTATTGAAATATTAATACATACCTAGTTACAATTACAGCCGTTCAAAGGCAATTACCTATTAATGAGCCACGAGTGAAGAATACACGTTTGATTGGACCATGTGTGTCTATTCCCACAAATACCGAGTCATAGACAAAGGCTCATCGATTGCGACTACTTTTCCACTTCTATATTCTCTTTGAAACTGCCATTTAAGTTTGTTTAACTAGTGCTTATCGTATTAGGTATTTATATGGATAGCATATTTTTTTTAATGGAGGCTAATTATGAAGTTGAAATTAACCTACATATGATACAAATAGTATGAAAGTAATATTTTGCTATGGTACAAAAAAACAGTTTAGTCCACCCCACCAACACCACCCACCATTATTCAAAAAACAGGAATAGTTTTGATACTTAGATAAGAAAAAAATATTTCATTATAAATAATTAATAAAGCTATTTATTGGAGTACTTACTTCGACGCCAGAGTGTATTTTCGCGTGTAATACGATACTTCTGCGACATATACAAAATATATGTCGCAGCCGTATCGTATAACACGCTGTATTACAAGTTGACGCGCCGGATCAAAAAACCTCACTGTAATGTAATACGGCTACCTCACGTTCAGACAAATTGTACTCAGCGATACTTTGTACAAAGCAGCTTTATTGTCAGTGTAGGATGACTATAAGTTATATAACTCTGACACTCCCTCTCGCTGTACCTAGAGCGAGACAAGTAAATTGATGATTTCCCATCCTCAAAAAAGCGGCCTCTGACTTCTGTTTCTCTACATCTTTGGACTCGAGGAGTAGGTACATATATTATGTAAGTTTCATATCTATTCTGTGTATCTTTAGTAAAACAGTAAAAGGTGATTGTACCAGCAGTAAGTAAGTTTACTCACATTTGTTCTAGTTTGATAACGCTTTTAACAGTACTTTTCACTCGCTTGTTTTAACTTTTTTACTGTTTAGAACACGCAACAATATTTCTGACACGAATGTCGTCTACTGCCCTTTCATTATTTTAAACACGTAAGTAACCTACCTATTTATCAAGTAGGTACCTAAATAGTCAAGGCTGAAGTTTTAGAACGCGTGAAACCAAATTATTTTAATCTCACCGCCTTCAAAAACGGAAATTCTGATTTCTACCGTTATGTTTTTATCTGGGATGTATGGAGCTCCGTAACCATTATTAACCGATATCGATATAAAAGTTTCGGATAAAGGTAGTAACTTATAAAAAAAAATAACCGACTTCCCTTAGGGGCTGTCTCCACGAGCGAGAGAATCGCGACGAGTCCGCCCTTATATCGTCGGATAATCTCCACGAACGAGCGATAATTCCGCCGCGTATCGTCGCGAGTCGTAACGGAATCGCAGCGTTTCCGCGGCGACTCGTAACGGTATCGCCGCGTTTCCTTGACGACGCGTTGCGGAAGAAAGAATTCAGTTACGTGCCAGACGAGAGAGTCGTCGCGAGCGCGCGGCGGGCCCGCTGCTAGTCGCTGCGGGCTAGCGACGATGTAATGACGTTTCGCGCGCTCGTTGCCACTCGTCGCATCGCGGCGATAATATCGCCGTGTGGAGACGGTTCCATAGAGAGTGTATAGAAATACGTGGCACGACGATAATATCGCCGAGATTCTCTCGCTCGTGGAGACAGCGCCTTACAAAACACGAAAAGGATCAAAATAACTTTAATTTCGGAAGTCGGTGTTTCTTGGTATTATTTGTTTCATATATAGTTAATACCGACTTCCGAAATTAAAGTTATTTTTAATGAAGTCGTTTTTTATTACACGCTTTTTAGTTGCGATACACTTATAACCAGAGTGCCTATTTTTCATGACAATTACAATTAACCCAAACACTGCTAGGATACATTGTTTTATTATGTAGTTTTATATCTATTCTGTGTGTATATAGTAAAATAGACACACAGAATGTAGTTCCCGTGTCTCCCTTCCACCTTCCGGTTCCATCATCAGATCAGTTCGATAGTAGGTACCTTATAGCCAAAGTGCATCTCATGACAATTTTAATAAGCTCAAATACGGCTAGGAAACATTGGTAATTTACAGTTCCGGTGCCTATTTTTCCGGCTCCATCATCATCATCATGTCACTTCGATGATACCATTTTCAACATAACTATTCAGAACCAAGTATTTATTTGTATTGTCATAGTCGCTTAACTATCTTCATTGTGATATCTATTTGAGTATGAAGTTCCGTTGGCCATTTCTGGTCTTCGTCATCAGTTCCACTTCATCAAATGTTACTTTTTAACTGTAAATGCGTAAATTCTCGATGAAAATACCAAAATCACCATATATATATAATATTTGATATTGATATTGCCTATAATATTTGATATTGCCTATAATATTTGAGGAGTTTCCTCGATTCCTCATGGATCCCATAATTAGAACTGGATTTTGAAAAAAATGGGACCAATCTGGAAGTATATTCTTTAAGGGCAAAAATAATTTTGCAAATCGGTCCATAATCGACGAAGTTCTGAGGTAACAAACATAAAAAAAATACAACCGAATTGAGAACCTCCTCCTTTTTTGAAGTCGGTTAAAAATGGCTATAGTAAATTTCTAATTGATATTTATAAACTAGTGTTTGATTGTAATCCCACCTGATGGTAAGCAGTAATGCAAGCGTTGATGGTGAGGCGCACTAGTTTATTAAGAACGTATTCACTCTAGCCTTGAAGACACCTAAATTATAATCGGACGGGAAGACCATAGCAGGCAAATTGTTGTTGTTGTTGTGTTATTGTTGTTGTTGGCTTATGTCACTGATCGTAAAAACAAATGATAATCTAAATTAGAAACAAAAGACAAATATTGCAATTTGTGTTATATAGCATAATCAGCCTTTTAATGTTCCCACAGCTGGGACTCAGGCCTCCTCTCTCTAGGAGAGGGAATGGGCCGTAATCCACCACGCGGGCCCATTGCGGATTTGTGAATGTCACTTATGTATCTTCGAATTTTTGGTTCTAGGACATGCCGGTTTTCTCACGATGTTTCCCTTCACCGTTTTGAGAGCAGTGGTGATGAAATAAATTACACAAAGTAGTGCACCTGGCTGGGTTTGAACCCGCGACCTACAACTCGTAAGTCGCGGCCGTTACCACTCGGCCACCACTGCTCCATTTGTGTTATACTTTTATATAATTTTAAAATTCTAATATCTGTAACTGAAACTATCCGAAACTAGCGGATAATCCGAAAAAAATTCATTTCCGTAACCGTTTCCGAAACTGGCACAATATTATTCTTATATCCGTATCCTGATCCGAAATTACATAGGTATACTTAACATCCCTGGTTTGTACGTCCACGATTTAGCTACGTACATAAAGAAAGTATAAAAAAATAGGAAACTTCCTTGAAATCCTTCTAGCGTATTACCATACTAATAATGGCCATTCATCAACGGTACATTTTGTTTTTTAGTGTAATAATAACATTCTAACTATAGCTACCTTGGGCACACCATAATTATGGCGGTAAGTCCCCTCTTTGAGGAGTGGCTGGATAGGCAACACGGCGTCCATACCTTCCGCATGACGCAGGTCCTCACCGGACATGGTAAGTTTGGGAGGTTCCTGCACCGGATTCGTGCGGAAGAAAAACACCCGGGTGTCACCATTGCGTGGACCGCCCGGAGGACACGGTGGAGCACACGGTGGAGGTGTGCCCCGCTTGGGAAGAGCAACGCCGTGTCCTCGTGGAGGCGATCGGCGGCGGTGATCTCTCGCGCCGGGCCTTGGTACAGGCCATGGTCCGGAGCGAGGAGGAGTGGCAGGCGGTCGCCTCCTTCTGCGAAGCAGTAATGCTAGCAAAGGAGGCGGCCGATCGCGTGAGGCAACGGTCCTCACGCCCCAACCGCCGCCGGGATTCTGATCCCGATTTCCGGCCACCGTAGGCGCGGGCTTGCGGACGGCGAGCAATGGGTGGCTCGCCGCCCGACCGTCCGGTAACCGTCCGGACCGAGCCCAAGTCGTCGATGGCGCGTACTGTTTCACGCGCGCCTCAAGGAGATGTCAGCAATTGTAGGGGCCATCAGGATCGAAGCCTATTGGGGCCAAGAGTCTGATTCTGAAAGGAAGACTCGGCCCTGGTACGAAAGGCAACGAAGGAACAGGAGTGGGTTTTTAGTCAGTAAAAGTCTGACACTATCTCGCGCTCCGCCCAAGAGCGGGGGATGTCATAAGATGATTTACCCACCGAAAAAAAAAAAAAACTATAGCTACCTAAGCTACATCACTTGAACAGTCTGAATTATGTGGATTCTGAGACTATAATTCTGAGACAATAATTTGACTAAGTTCTATAACGTGAAATATTAGATTTTCACGGATACCATTTAATGCCCACATACTAAAAATAAAATAAACTAAAAATGTTTAGTTCAGCGCCATCTACCGAGAATCCACGATTGGGCTCGTAGCTTTCACCTTAATGTACCTACTTCTCACGGTATTTCATATAAACTGAAGAGTCCTTATTTTTGAAAATAAATGAACAGAGTTAATAAAACTTGGTAAAAAAATTTTTTTTATAAAACTTTGCCCCATAAACACCATAGACAAGTCTGTTTAAGACAGTTGAAGACAGTCTTGTCTCAAGTGTGCGCAGGCCCTTTGTGAACGCAACCACGATAAGGGCCTGCGCACACTAAATATTGGTTTTAGTGGCTAGTAAATTTTTCTAGTGCTTTAGTAAAATTCAATTACTTACTAAAAATGCGGTCGCTCGGGTGTAAATCAGCACCATAGAATCCATAACATCAATCTGATACCGACGATGATGGTGCAAACAAAAATGATTCATCTGAAGACGAATTAATACATAGCAGCCATAGCAGTTATTGAATAATTTGTATGTTGATTTATCTACTAATGTTAATTTACCCAAAAATGGTATTTTGATCAACTGATTGTTAATTTTTATCACTTATTATTAAAGGAAACTAATAACCTATAAGTACGCCTACTTATTTTATTTCGTACAACACACATTTTTTAGTGAGAAATTTTGCGATTTTGTGTGTGGGATAATTTTTTGTTAGTGGTTTTCTGGTGGTTTTAAAAGTTGACTCTAGTGGTAAGTTAGTGTAACTTTTGGCAACACAGAACGTCTCAAAACAGTCTTGTCGTAGACAAGCGGTGTCGTGGATAAGTCTGCGACGTCGTAGGCAAGTCTGTCCAAGACAGTTTTGTCTCAAGTGTGCGCAGGCCCTAACATTTCGTGACGGATAATAATTTAACATCGTCGTATGTATCTAATATATAAATACTTTTCATAAAACCTTGTTTGGTTAATGTCAGTCATCCCCAAGGGAGAAATATTTATGGTTGAAGGGGTCTTTTTACAAGCCTATCTTTATTTACTGTGGTGAAGATCGAGAGTGTGTCGACCAGGGTGGCATACCTTATACTCAGAATATCATCAAGATATTTGCCGAAGGTCATACAGGTTTCTGCCCCGACCTCGACACATCCCGATGACGAAGTAGAGACCATGAGCCATGCATGGTTATAAGACTCACTTCACCGTGGTCATGGGGGATTTTACCGCGAAACTGGGCAAACGAGACGGTGACGAGCTGCGAGTGGGGCAATTTGGATTTGGAACCACCGGGGAGACCTACTGGTTTCATGGAGAAGGAGGGCCTCTACATGATGAACTCCTTCTTCAAAAAGCGTGACCATAGGAGGTGTACCTGGCAACCTCCTGTCCTGACGGTGGAAGTAGAAATTAGGTTGACTTCATCCTGTCGACGAAGAAGCAAATATTCAATGATGTATCTGTGATCAACGCGGTGAAAACTCGAAGTAATCACCGCGTGGTAAGAGGCACATTAAATATCAATATCAAGTTTGAAAGGTCTCGACTGGTGAAGTCTACGCTCCGTCCAGTACAGATCCAGATCCAAAACTCCGAGAGCTTTCAGCTCGAACTCCACAATCGTTTCGAATGCCTAGGGAGTTCCGAGGACAAATATAACGATGGGTTCGTGGAAACTGTCCATACAGTCGGGTCTAAATTTTTCAAGACTCACCGTACAAATAAGAACAAAAGGCTCTCTGATCCAACTCTCGAGTGTCTGAAACGCGACCTTTCGCCGCTCTACTACCGAGAGGATTAAGGACGCGATTGAGCGGAATAAGGGCTCCAAAGTATTTGCAAGATCTGTCTATTGGGCAGAGTCAGCGAGCCAGCTCACAAAACTGAAGACCGACGATGGCAGAGTCATATTCGTCAAATCGGAGCTTCTGGGAGAGATCAAGGCATTTTATGGACAGTCATACACGTATATCACTAAACCCCCTGCAAATCTGAGCTAGATTGACTCGACACTATACCGAAGATATCCCGGACATCAGCCTTTACGAGATTAGGATGGCTCTGAAGCAGCTGAAAAACAACAAGGCGTCGGGTGAGGACGGAATTACGGCCGAACTCTTGATGGCGGATGGAAAACCGATCCGTAAGCTGTTGATCCCCGCATTAACGCCGGCGTTCACGCGCCATTGTCTTACTATTGTGTCTCTAATTACGCACTCAAAAGGTTAAGGCCCTTCAGAAGCTATTTGATTCCGTCATACTCAAGAGAAAAATGCCACGGGTATGGAGCAGACCTGTGGTGGTATTCTTAATGGAGGATGTCTTCAAGGTTCTGGAATGGAGAGGGCTAGGAATGAATGTCAATGGCGAGTACACCCTCACCTTCAGTTTGCCGACGACATGATGGCTGAGATTACGGGGGAGCTCTTAAGTGGGACTTAAAATGAACATGGACAAAACCAAAGTCATGGTTAACATCCATGTAGCACCCACTCCTATCAAGATCGGAGACTCTACACTCGAAGTTGTAGACGAATACTTTTACCTGAAACAGACGGTCCAGTTGGGTGGTCTAACTTCGAGAAAAAGGTCTTTCGTCGAATCCGACTCGGTTGGGCAGCATTCGGGAAGTTGCACGGTATCTTCTCGACCAGTGCGTGTTGCAAATGATGGCATACAGCTTCGAAACGTGGTCACTTACAATGGGCCTCATAAGAAGACTTAAAGTCACCCAAAGGGCAATGGAAAGGGCTATGCTCGGAGTTTCCTTGCGTGATCACATCAGAAATGAAGATATCAGCTGGAGAACCAAGGTTACCGACATAGCTCGAAGAATCGCCAAACTTAAGTGGCAATGGGCAGGGCACATTGCACGCAGAGCAGATGGTCGACGGGGACGAAAGGTTCTGGAGTGGCGACCACGTACCGGAAGACGCAGCGTTGGAAGGCCTCCCACAAGGTGGACCGATGACCTAGTGAGGGTCGCGGGAATACGATGGATGCGAGACGCACAGGACCGGCCGTCGTGGCGACGTTCGGGGGTGGCCTATGTCCAACAGTGGACGTCTTTCGGCTGAATGATGATGATGATGATCTTTATTTACAATACACCTACCTACTAAGTACTAAACATTGAAAAGAAAAATCAAAATGGTGACTCACCTTAACCTTATTAAAAATTACCATACATTTCGGGAAGTGTGTATTGAAATTGCACAAATTAATTTCATTGTGTGAGTGAGCCGTTTCGAACATTTGTAGGTAGTTTCCGTACTGTTCCATATATCTATGTATACTGTGACATAGCGTACCTCCTCCCCACATAAGGCGTGCGCGTTCCTAGAGCGTGTTAAGCCCCTATTACACCACTCGATATTTCAGACAGTCTTAGTCTATGTATCGTCACACAAGAAAAAGAGCAACTTACGTCAATATCGTGTAAAGGAATAGACACAAAAGGTTAGATAAATAGATAAACATAGACTAAGACTGTCTGAATATCGAGTGGTGTAATAGGCCCTTCAGTGACCAGCCTTGCTATTCTGATAAGTTTATTTGCGAAATCACTTCTGAATCCGCAGTGAAATCATGGTGAAATTAAAGTTTCGTATTCTGAAATGGAGTGAATTCGACACTGGCGCCACCGAGTGATGATAAAAGTGAGAGGAACTAAAACGGTAGAGTATTTTGACATTTATCTACAAATTTGTCTATAGGATTTGGTATTCTGAAATACAATTAGCTGAGTGTGACATTCGAGATGATTTGTGAAATAAGTTTCGAAATGATTTACCATTTACAGAATGGCACGGCAGAACCCATGTGCTCGTGCGGTGTTTGAATAGCTCACACGCTCAAAGAAAGCTTACGACCAATGTGGAAGAGGACTTACCTACTTATAACGTCATACAATTTTTTTTTTTAATATTATATTCCACAACTATCACACAACGCCATCTAGTCCCATCAGACAACTGATAAACATACTATATATTTCTAAATACATAGACATTTATTATAGATAAATTACACCCAGACAGAACAAATGATCGTGCTCATCACACAAACATTTGTCCTGGGTGGGAATCGAACCCACGACCTCTGGCATAGCAGTCAGGGCCACTTACCACTAGACCAACAGGCTAGACAAATATTGAATCTGCCTAGCCTTTTCCCAACGATGTTGGGGACGGCGTCCAGTCTTACCGGATGCAGCTGATCTAATATTTTATATAGAGCGACTACCTAACCTCCACAACCCAGTAGATAGATAACACGATCCCCCTTGCCAAGACTGCCTTCAGATTTCCTTGGCTTCTGACTACCCGTAACTATTGTCAAACAACAACCGGGACCAACGGTTTAACGTCCTTTTCGAGGCACTGAGAAATCTCGATATGTTAATATGTTCACCCATCTACAAACCGACGTCGACAAGCGTTGCTTAACCTTGGAGATCAAACCATGCGGCTGCTATTATTTTAGAGCTACAAGCCACTTTAGTCTTCGTAGTCGCTTTAGTCTTTGTAGTCGGACCATTGTGCGTTGGGTCGAAGCCTACTGGGGCCATGGGTGATGCGAAAGAGATCCCCGGGGCCCTGGAAAAAATGGCAAAGAAGGAACAGGAGTGGGTTTTTAGTCAGTAAAAGTCTGACACTATCTCCCGCTCCGCCCAAGAACGGGGGATGTTGTAGCGACATCTATGACGTCACATAAGAACTAATCCTGCATCGCGCAATCAAAGTTCTCCGCGCGATTAGAACATATAGAACAGCCCGAAATCATCTATCGGGCAGTAGCCCACCAGACATAACACCCGTCTGGCCGGAGGATCCTCCCTTTTCAACGGAGGTTTGCGGGACTTTACTTCCGTTCCACATACCCCCAAAATGTCATTAGATGATTTTCCCACACGGAAAAAAAAGCCACTTCAGTCTTCGACATAGTCATCTTCAGTCTAACCTTTTGCATTACCCTAGGTTTGCATTACCTAGCTCTAGAATTTGTTCTAGTTTTTAAATAACCAAGTGTGTATGGATAGGAAAAACCTACCTACTCTACGAACCATTTTCTGGTTCAGCTGAAAATGTGACCAAAACGTTTCTATTCTAGAATTTATTATGTATTGCAGTATTGTTTCCAGAGTACCTACCTATCTATAACGTACTCATTGCGTAGTTAGTAATGATAATGAAAACCATAAAGCCAACACAACCAACCATATAATAATTAATGAATATTAATAGGAATCTGCACCTGTTTAATGTACGTGCCCTAAGTAACAAAGATAGTAGGTAGGTACCTACCTATAATTAATTAATAGATACCTAGGTTAGGTACCAGGGGCGCCGGCTTTTAGACAACCTCATGGGTGCTCATGCTCATTTGATGACTCGAAAAAGTGGCGAACTGTGAGAAGAGAAATGCACAGTGATCGACCGACAAATAAATAAATGTCCTACTTACATACTGCGGAATAACGAAGGTACCACAAACATCCAGACCCAACACAAATATCTGTTTCAGCAACAAACATTTGTGTTGGTGCGGGAATCGAAGCCGCGACCCTTGCGTCTCAACTGGCGCTATAAACCACTGCGCTAAACGGGTCGTCGGGTAATGAAAAAACGCCCATCCCTAAAAAGCGATTACTGATCTGTTTCTTGATGTCTATTCTCAGGGGTGCTCGGCACCCACTGTTTATTTCTCATGGGTGCTCGAGCCCCGAGCACCCACGGACTCGGCGCCCCTGTTAGGTACCTATTTGGATATTGCCTTCTTTTATTCTTATTACATATGAACAAGAAACTTATTGATTGATCACCAATTACTTAACGGGTAGGTACCTAAGAATGCCTAAGTACTTATTAGTAAAAAACAGTGTTTTCATATCAAATAATGTTGTGTCAAATTAGATTATTGTAATTTGAAAAGGACCATTTGAAAGCCTATTGACTTTTGTTGCTGACGGTAGATAGAATGATGTAGATATACTTTAAGTATGTAGGCAAGCTAGCAGTCTGGGACACACGTCAGTACAATGCATTCCAAATAAGAATAGGATCACTTTTTACGCCATGTTGTGCCGTCATAGCTGTCAAATCGAAAACTTGGGTAGGGTGAGCAAAACAAGAAATTTTGTAAATAATATTTATTTATGAAACACGAACAAAAAAAAATTAATTAGAATCCAGTTCTTCAATTTTGCTAATATCTGCGTCACTGTGTGTAGTGTATGAGTGGTGGCAAATTACAGATCCTGACTTAATAAATAACAACTTTCTGATAGTCCCTGGTAATCCTATAGCCAGCACCCCACTGATGTCGTTTTATGACAAAAACAAATATGGTGAAGCTATTTTTGCTCTCACTCCATTAGAATCGAGCGATATCTCACGGATTATCACCAATCTTAAAAGTAAAGCCGAGGGCCACGACAACATTACTTTGGATATGATTAGTGTAACTCTGCCGCACACTTTAAACATTATAACTGAAATAATTAACTGTTCTATAGTGACGTCAACGTTTCCCAAACAATGGAAGGTTGCTTCAGTTAGGCCATTACCATAGAAATATGGCCATTACCGAAAAATTCAAATCCAACCGAGTTAAAAGACTTACGTCCTATAAGCATTTTACCATGCCTGTCCAAGGTATTGGAAAAAGTCGTCAACCAACAGTTAACTCAGTTTTTGGAACAAAATAATATTCTACCTGATTTACAATCTGGGTTCCGGAGGCAACGCAGTACGTCTACCGCTTTACTAGACGTCACTGATAATATTTTGGCTGCTCAGGATAAGGGGATGTGTACAATGCTCATTTTGCTAGATTTTTCCCGGGCATTTGATGCAATAAATATTCCGCTATTATTATCCAAGTTGAACTATTACGGTTTCGACCCTACCGCTGTGCAGTGGTTCCGCAGCTACCTCACAAATAGAAAGCAGTTTGTCGATTTGCGTTTGGGGGACGGCACTACTCTAAGATCGGCACTCATTGCAGTAGAGCGAGGAGTCCCACAGGGCTCCATCTTAGGTCCGATTATTTTCATCTTGTACTGTGCAGATATCATTAAATGTCTCCATAAATGTAAATATCATATATACGCCGATGATGTTCAGATTTATATATCTTTCCGACCAGACCAGTACGATGTTGCCGTTAAAGATCTTAACGATGACCTCCAAAGAATTGCCACCTGGGTTGAGGAGAACTGCCTGTCATTAAACCCTACAAAAACCAAATATTTGGTGTTTGGCTCAAGACAGTAGCTTGCTAAGCTACCTTTATCATTTGACCTAAAGCTAATGGGCGAGCAGATCGAGCGAGTGTATGAGGCGAGGAACTTAGGACTAGTTATGGATAAAGACCTGCGTTTTGAAAAACACGTAGCAGACTCAGTTAGAAATTGTTTTTATCGCCTGAAGGTCTTATACAAGATGCGACCGTACTTGTCGGAAACATTACGAGAGCAACTGGTAGAAACCCTAGTTCTGTCTAGGTTGAACTACGCAGACACGGTTTAAGGCCCGCGCCTGTTAGCTCGTACAGATCGGCTCATCCAAAGGGAACAAAATGCTTGCGCTCGGTTTTGTTACAACATTCCTCACAGAACCCATGTAACACCCTAACCGAACCTATCTAAACAAGCACTTTACACTGAAAATGAAGTCAAAACGCAAACTGCACTTAGCTTGCCTTCTGTTCGGTATAGTTAAATACCAAAAACCGAATTACTTATTCAATAAGCTGAGTTGGCTTACGAGCCGATGAGAATGCGAAAGAAGGCAATGCTCACAGCAACTTTCAACCAAGTCCTATGGTACAGCTGCTTTTAGGGACAGCTTTCGTTTTGCGGCTTCTAAAGTGTGGAATAACGTCCCGCCACCTATTAGAGTGACTAACACGATAGGTAAGTTTAGAAGACGCTTGCGACAGTATCTGATCGATGCACAACGAAAGCTGGATAAGGTGGCACAAAATATCTCAATTATATAAAGTACCCGTGTACCTGCCTTGATTGGTAATACTTTTTAGTGCTTGATGTTCACATCATTTAGTGTTACAAGTAATGACAATTAATTAGGTGCTGTTTGTTACCGTTTTTCTCTCACTTGTTACATTTTTGTTATATTCGTCTATTATTTATTTTTCACACTTTAAACAAACACACATACATTACATACATTACACATATTTATCATAATTAACACAACACTATTTTGATAATTTAAATTATTATTTAAGTATGTATCACCGATACATTTATATTACACTCCAAAACAGTTTTACGTCCGTTGCGTCACAACCACAGGTTCAGTTGAAAACCAGCGTCAGGCTCTAGTTGTCTGACATTCATGCTGAACTGGACCTATTTTGGTGCAGCCGTGAGGCACACAACTACATTTTTGCTTCTTTTTAATTATTTTTCGTGTTTACCATATATTGTGTTTGTGCCTTATGCTGTACCAAATAAATTCTTTTTCTTTCTTTCTTCTTTCAAATGGAAGAAGGAGGCGAATTGTTCATAACGATGAAAAAAAGAAAGAAAATATATTTTTTTAAACTAATTATGACAAATAATATATTTAGCTAATTTAGATTAAACAATAACGTTTTTACTTCACCTAGATTTAACTAAGACTCACGATATACAAAGCAAAAAAAAACCGTTATTATGCCTACGCAAATAAGTTTTTTTGCAAGCCGTACTTTTCAATTAACATTTGACAGATCGAGGTTATTGACTTTTCTATTCCTAGTTGGAACGCATAGTACCTAGTAAAAAATGTGTCTAGTCTGGGCAACTGCCAGTCCAAAAATAACTAAAAGTATCGTTTAGTTATTTTTGGACTTGAATTTCAAATTGCGCGGAAAACTTTGATACCGCGATATACATTTTGTGTGATGTCAGGTCTCCTATATCAATCTCCTCCGAGACCCGAAGGTTGATAAGCAGGATGAGTCGTCCGGACTTGTCCGTACAAGTTGTGATACCTACGTCCGTCCGTCGACCGTGGAAGGTTGTTTCCGGTGAGTCGGAATAGGAAGCCACATTGTTCTCGGTGAGTCGAAACTTTCCGCGATAATGCTCCAGTGAGTCGGAGTTGTACCGTCCCAGTGAGTTGGGATGATGCTGCAAGCTCGAGTAGGTCGGAGTGGTATTACAGGTTTCAGTGGGTCGGAGCGACGCAATACGACGTAAATCCTTAAAACGTACTTTATGTAGGCGTTTTACGATTCTTATTAAATATTTTGCTCCATAATTAGAAAACTAAGATAATGTCTTTTGTTGCAGAGTGTACCGTATAGCTATCTAAAACTTCTAATTTACCAATTTTACATAAATACCGCTTCAGACCTTATCTACTACTTTTTTGGAGTATAGGTAAGGAAACCTCCCAACTGCACTTTTGACCCCTGACTGTACCCAGTCAGGGATTAAAACTGCAGTTGTACTCTACCAGTGCTAGTGTTTACAATTTCTTTGTAGAAGACTAGAAGAGGACAGGGATCGCAGTGGGACACTCAGGGGGACTGTGCCTACTTACTACTCTAAAGTTAAACCTCCATTACAGTTGAATGGGACAGTCCTTTTTAGTACTAAACTTAATCTCTGCTCAAAGCAAAGCGCAAAGGTTCAAACTAGCCAGCCTTCAGCGACTGCAGCCGCTCCATGGAGTTTCTTGCACGTTCTTCTCCATAGAGAGCTACGCTTTGGAACGTGCAATTTAGCTTCACTTGTATTTATTTGAATGACCGAAATTTTGACAATTCAAAAGTGCCTGTAATTGGTATATTTGAAATAAACGTTTCTGATTTCTGATTTCTGCTGTTTACGTCACCAGCTTGCTCAGCTAGTTTAGTTTGACCTAAGTATAATAAACAATTCAACTGCTCGTTCCATTAAACTAAATAACAAAAATAAAAACCTCATGTTACATCGCACGAGATATCTGGGTTTGTTCAATATTGAAACACCTGTAATACTCAGATCGCATGCTGTGCATAAGACACGCGAATGTGTCATTTTTGGTTTTTGCTTTGCAGTTACTTTTTATTATCAATGTCGATTTTTTTCCATTGTGATATTACTCCACATAATGAGACAATGGAACAAAGTTTTAAACATAATAAGAACGCATAACAGTTTCGTATGACTGCTGGTTATCTAATTTTCTAATGTAATAAATACAGGGTTTTTTATTATTATTTTCCTGTTGAAAGTAAATCGACAAATTGCGTGATTGATTAGGTATTTTGGTGATATTTTATTTGTTGATGGAACCACTAGCGCCACCTATTATAGAGCGGTACTCGAATGAACTAATAGTACTACATTGATGTGTCTTGCATTCATTGAATGACGAACTCTTACCGTTATTTCATCGGATAGATTGTAACCAAAGACATTAACTATATACTACCAATAGACAGGACATAGCGAACAAAATCGTGCTCCAATACTTATTACCTAGTGGTCATAAGTCGCTCAGTCTAGTATGACGCTCCTACACGTCAAGTCGTGTTTGTATCCGCTCTATGCATTAAAAGAAAATCATTTTCTGAGAAAATATGCCAAACTGCGCATTACGCTATTGCAAATCTTGTTATGATAAAATGACTGGACCTAACTTCGGTTTATTTTCGTAAATATTTTTGGTATTTACGAAGTAATTAATTAAAATTCAATAATTATGAGAAATAGTTCTAGAACATTTGCTGGTTTTGTGATAACGCCATCTATTGCTGAAAAGCTTAACCTTACCTTTATCACACACTGAGGCTCTACCACGAACTCATAATGTGATCCATTTTACGACCTAAACCGAACTGTTAAAGGGATGGAGCTATATAGGGTGTATAGCTCCATCACTCTTTTTCTCTCGTACGACTGACATTTTAACATTATCATGGTAAGGCCCCTGGCCACCTATCGAGCGATAGTTAAATAATTATAAATTTTGACAAATTTAATTCGCGTGTTTGCTATTCAAAGCCAGATGGCGTCACTGAGACATAGGATGACAGTTTTTCTTAAGACATTTGTTCTGATAGCCGCTCTATTGTATCTCTTTAAATCTCTTTGATTGTAACTAACTGTCCATGAACGATCAATCCGGATTAAATACACAGATCAGTTCAGTCAATAGTTCACAGCAGGATCTTTCGTGGCGCTAATAGCGTTATCAAGGTAATTAACTTGTTAATTAATAGGGTTGGGTTTATAGAATCTGAATTGTTGTAATTAATCCTCTTACGAACTTTAAGACTATCATTTTTTGAAAAGCAGAAGGGAATGGTTTGTCTTGGTGTGGTCATGTTCATGTGACGAGTATTCCTCTCACGTTTACTGCAAAGATAGGCTTTATTAGTCACATCAGAGCACATGATCGCAACCCGTAGTTGCACTAAAACAGAATCCAGTCACCGTAGCCGAAATCGGCTAGATATAGATATATATATAATATATAATCAAGGTTAAATTGACAGAAGATTTGTGGGGTATGTCTATCAAAGTTTTTACCTCAATTATTGAGACTATAGCGCCGTACTTAGCTATAATATTTAATTTGTGTATAGATCAAGGAGTTTTTCCGGATCTGATGAAATATAGTAAAGTGATACCACTTTTTAAATCTGGGAACAGTAAAGACACTAATAATTATAGGCCGGTGTCCGTGTTGCCGGTTTTTAGCAAGATATTTGAAAAGGTGATGTTAAATCAAATGCTTAATTATTTTAACACAAATAACATCTTACACGATAAACAGTATGGTTTCACCAAAGGACGTTGTACAACTGACGCTGGTGTCTCCTTACTAAAACACATTTTTAATGCGTGGGAAGAGGCACAGGATGCTATAGGTATCTTCTGTGACCTGTCTAAGGCGTTTGATTGTGTGGTTCATGAAACATTACTCCTGAAACTTGAGCATTACGGACTAGGCAAAACAGCTTTAAGCTTATTAAAATCTTATTTGATTGACAGACAGCAACAAGTTCAAATAAACGGTGTCAATTCGTCGGGATTAAATGTGAAAATGGGGGTTCAATTTTAGGTCCTTTTTTATTTTTAGTTTATATTAATGATTTACCCTATTTGTTGCAAAATAAACTTAATATGGTGTTGTTTGCCGACGACACTTCTTTGATTTTTAAGATAAATAGAAGGACTAATAATCTTGACGACGAAAATAACGCACTATTGCAGGTCCAAAACTGGTTCACTGCTAATAATCTAGTTTTAAACGGGAAAAAAACTAAATGCATAAGATTTTCCTTACCGAATGTCAAAAGTAGTGATTGTGACGTAATACTAAATGATGAAAAACTAGAATTTGTCGACAAAACTGTTTTCCTGGGGATAACGCTTGACTCTAGGCTACAATGGGGTCCTCATTTAACATCTCTTGCAGGACGGCTTAGCTCAGCTGCATATGCTGTTAGAAAAATCCGCCAATTTACGGATGTTGATACCGCTAGACTAGTCTATTTTAGTTATTTTCATAGTGTCATGTCATACGGTATCTTACTATGGGGACGGGCTGCAGACATCGACTCAATTTTTATACTACAGAAAAGAGCCATCAGAGCTATTTACAATCTTCGCCGGTGCGATTCTCTAAGGGAACTGTTTAAGGATATTAATATCATGACGGTGCCTTGTCAATATATTTATGAAAACATCATGTACGTTAGAAAAAATCTTCATCTTTTTAGCAAAAGAGGCGATAGACATAATTATGTTACAAGAAATAGGGACCAATTAGTTCAACCAGGTTTCAGACTGGCTAAAGTGGCGTCTTCTTTCATGGGTACTGTTTGAAATGTTATAATAAAATACCTCCAGAAATATTAGAACTCAATGAAACAAAATTTAAATCTTGTATTAAACGCACAATATGCAGGCAGGCATATTATAAGTTGGAGGATTATATTCAAGATAAAAATGCTTGGCTCAATGCTGGTCCAGCTCCACTACCACCGGGGTGAACAAATTGATTAGTTTGGAAATTATTGTTATTATTTTTAAATGTTTTTTTTTTTTGAATTTTTAAATAATAAAAGTATTGTATAATGTAGAAGCATTTTTTTCAAAGTTTGTAAATGTGAGTACCATGGAGCTATTTTATGGTTTTTTATGTTACTATTGGACTTGTTTGACATAAATCAGCATGGCAGTTGAGAGTTTATCATGCTCACTCAAATGTCTCACTGATGGTGGCGCATGTGTTGGATCATTCGGTTCCCTTCAAAATGGTTGAGCTGAGTGGTGCTAATATTGGCGTCATGTTCGTGAACGGGCGCTGTCAGTTGAGACTGGTCATCTCTTAGCTGCCAGTTGCTATTTTAATATCTATATTTAGTTTGTATTTTTACTTTATTTACATTGTTCTCACATGATAGCGACAAGAAACATGTAACAGAGATATTTGTAATTACAAAACATGATTGAAAAGAGTGTCCATGGAGTTTCTTGCACATTCTTCTCCATAGAGATCTACGCTTTGGAATGTGCAATTAGCATCATTTTTTTTTTTCTGACTGACTGACTTCATGACATTTCAAAAGTGCCTGTAAATGGTTTATTTGAAATAAAATGCTTTGAATCTTTGAATCTTTGAATATATATAGATATACTAGCTGTGCTCCGCGGTTTTACCCGCGTTTTTCTCGTTTCCGTGGAAATACCGAGATAAATATTGCCTATATTATAGCCTCCAAATGGACTATTGAATATTTAAACAGTTTTCATATCAGATCAGTATTTTCCGAGATTACCGCGTTCATAACAAACAACCAAACTTTTCAGCTTTATAATATTAAGAAAAATATAGATTAAGTTAAATTGTATAAGTCGCAGGCAATAGCTGTCTATCTGTTCGACATTCAGCCAGACACATAAGAATTACGACTACAGGCGGGAGTGTCCGTCCACTTTAAACCGGGTTAAAATATTATTTTAAAGTACTTCTGAGTAAATTATATTTTTCGTTTTATTTTCTTGTGGCAGAAGAATATATTGATTGTTTCCGCAACCTGATCTTGACAACGCGACATATAGTTGGCCGTGCGAAAAACAGTCTTGCCGTAAATCTAATCCTACATATTTAAATGTTTGCCCCTGTGATTTATTTATCGTTACGGCAAAAGATAATTTAATTGGGAATTGGACTCTTTTAAAATGAAAAGGCAAATCATTTGGAATCATTGGGATCCGAGGTATAAGTACCGTTTGGCAAGCAAGAGCGTCTCGTCTTGCTTGCATCAAACGCGCGTGGATTTCCTTAGCAGAGTTATTTTAGAAATGTATTTATTATACTCTTCAAAGATCTTATACTTACAATCATCAACAAATATATTTCGAAAAAGATTATTACAGGATTTTATGTTGATAAAAAACTATGGCCCATAACTCATTAATAATATACCAACTCTTAACATCTTACACACGTGATAACTTTTAAACGAAATATCCGATTGAGATGAAACAAAAAGTATTTTACTTCTACATAAATACTCTTGATAACATAATGCTTAATTTCGATAAAGATTAATATTACGATACATATTTAACGTAGTTTTTTTTTCTTCAGACGATTTAATAATTATTTTGAACACAAAATCAGTTATTGTGATTAAACCATGATAGCTAGATATATGTTCTCGCGGACTTTTTTGTAGGTCTTAATGGGATCTACAAACCCGTAGTACATCATTTTGTTCTATTGTCAATAGTTTTTGCAGCGCACACAAAAATAGGTTTTCGATTTAACACCTTGTGTTACAAAATAGCAATTTTATTACGGATCCCTAATTTTGAAAAAAAAACATAGCCTATAGCCTTCCTCGATAAATGGACTACCCAACACTGAAAGAATCATTCAAATCGGACCAGTAGTTCCAGAGATTAGCGCGTTCAAACAAACAAACAAACACTGCAGCTTTATAATATTAAAAGTATAGATTCCTCTCTAAACGCATGTTACTAAAAGAGAAATACATGTGGATGGATGGAGAGGGAGAGGGAGACCAAAGAAAAGATGAATGGATTGTGTCAGAAGTGATATGAAAGAAAAGGGAGAGAATAGTGTGATGGTTGACAAGACAGAATGGAAGAAAAAAAAACGTGTTGCGCCGACCCCAAGTAAAATGAGAAAAGGGCAGGAAGATGATGAGATGAGACTGACCCTATGTAGTGAGCTCTTTCCAAGAAAAAATAGAAACAGCTCTTTGTTCTGATGAAACCTGGGGCAAATGCTCCAGGCCAGCCCGCAAAATAAAATTAAATTTTTCTTAATTTTTTTCATTTTACAGGAAAGTGTCAGTTTCCATATACAACATTATTTTTAGTATATGCGAAACTTGAATATAGTTTCTTCAGAATCAGTAACTGAATCGATTCCAATAATTTTTACACCATTTTATATTTTTTCCCAAAAATATTTTAAAAAGGTCACAAGATGGATACCATCGACACTTAATACAACACAGGTCACGGTAGGTCATAGTGGGCATTAGACGCCAGCGCACAGTTGGATGCGGGAGGAAAAAAAATCCTCAGTCGCCCGGATAGCACGGTGGCCATGTATTTGTGCGGACAACCTGGTAACATAACAAGCTTATCACTTTGTGGTTTTTCGTGATACCTGCAGTTATGAAATTTTGTACTTAGATTCTTTATATAAAAATACTAGACAAGTGTTTCGGGTTTCGCATAAACTAAAACTAATGTTGTACTATAAGTGTTCATTAAAAATTTGAATATGATTTGCGACCGTAAAGAATATGGCTTTACTGAGTTATGAACATTAAAATCATCAACAACTACAACTCTTTCAGTTCGTCTAACCCTATTGTAGACTTCATTTCATGAGTCTTCTTTTTCTGCGGCCGGTAAGTTTGCATGTGGTATCGTTGTATATGGGTAGATCATAGTGAGTGCAGACAGGCCAAGTAGCCACTTTTTTACTTACATAATAAAGACTACGTAATAGGACGGAATTTAATTGTAAATCGGTTATTGATTTTAGGTACCCGAAACATCCTGATTTTATTTTTACCTGATTGCATTAAAAGGAGGGCAATTATACAATTTTATTACTATCATAATAATTCTAAGTAGCTATGTTATGTTTTTATAAATAGAAAGGATTTTTTTTATTGAAATTTTTCTTTATCACTTAAAATGTATTAATTACATTAAATATGTACATTTTATGTTAAAATAATATCAAGAACTAGGAAGGTAAAAAAACAATTAATAATTGTATGAAATATTGTTAAAGAAATATATCGATACTTTCGTGACTTACTTAAACACATCTCATCCCTAGTGCGCCGTACTGACCTTGGTCAGACCAATCAGAACGCGGTACCCCGCTCCCCCGTACCTTGGCTAGTTGACAGAATTGTTTTAGTACGCTAATTCAAGCATGAGGCGTCTAGTGGCTGTAAGGTCATTGGGAGCCGCACAGGACATAATGTAACCTGCTATGCTGCCCATCTTGTACACTGCACTTTTTAACCGACTTCAAAAAAAAGGAGGAGGTTATCAATTCGGTTGTATTTTTTTTTTTTTTTTATGTTTGTTACCTCAGAACTCCGTCGTTTATGGACCGATTTGCAAAATTTTTTTTTCCCTATACAGGATATGCTTCCAGATTGGTCCCATTTTTTTCAAAATCCAGTTCTGATGATGGAATCCATGAGGAATCGAGAGAACTCCTCAAAAATTATAGGCAACCCTATGGTGATTTTAGTATTTTCATCAAGAACTTAAGCATTTACAGTCAAAAAGTAACATTTGATGAAGTGGAACTGATGAAGAAGACCAGAAATGGTCAACGGAACTTCATACACAAATAGATATTACAATGAAGATATACATAGTTAAGCGACTATGACAATACAAATAAATGAATGATTCTGAATAGTTACGTTGAAAATAGTATCATCGAAGTGATCTGATGATGATGATGGAGCCGGAAGGTAGGCACTGGAACTCCGTAATTAATCAATGTAACCTAGCCGTGTTTGGACTTATTAGAATTGTCATGAGATGCACTTTGGCTATAAGGTACTATCGAACTGATCTGATGATGGAGCCGGAAGGTAGGCACAGGAACTCCGTAATTAATCAATGTATCCTAGCCGTGTTTGGGCTTATTAGAATTGTCGTGAGATGCTCTTTGGCTATAAGGTACTATCGAACTGATCTGATGATGGAGCCGGAAGGAGGAAGGTAGACACAGGAACTTTATAATAAAACAATGTAACCTAGCAGTATTTGGGTTAATTGGAATTGTCATGAGAAATAGGCACTCTGTTTATAAGTGTATCGCAACTAAAAAGTGTGAAATAAACTTTTCATAAAAAAAAAATAACCGACTTCACTAAAAAAAACACTAAAAGGATCAAAATAACTTTAATTTCGGAAGTCGGTGTTAAATAAGAAACAAACAATACCGAGAAACACCGACTTCCAAAATTAAAGTTATTTTGATCCTTTTAGTGTTTTTTTTAGTGAAGTCGGTTATTTTTTTTTTATAAAAAGTTTTTTCAGTATTTATACGAAGCCAATAACAGAGCTGTGCAGGTTGCCAAATACTTGTCAAAATTATTATTTTTTGAGTGCATCTAAAGTGCAATAAATATGTGTGTATATTTTAATAAACATAGAACTTGACAATGACTTGCAAAATGCGAAAAAAAACTTAAGAAAAATTGAATTTCACGGACTACCGTGGTTAATTTTTGACACGCACTGTTCGCTTCATAACCATGAAGCCATGCAAGAGCAAGGGGGGTAAGCCACTGAGCCTTGACAAAATTAATAATATAGAAAGAATACAAGGTGTTTCATTTGGAGCATTTGAGTTTAATACTTCACACAGTACATTACAAAAGCCATAAATATATTTAAGGTAATAAATATTTCATAATATATTAGATGTAGTTATGTACAATGAGATCCTCATTATAAATGGTCACTGACCGAGTGCTTCGATAGTTATGGTCGAAGCGAATAACTTTTTCACGCCACCTCTGCTTGGTGTTAAATCAACTTATCTATTTACAAAATCCTGAAGCAAAAGGTGACTATTAATTGTTACACAAATATTTAAACACGATAAGGTACAAGAATAGCTATATCAGAATGCACAAACTACTGAACAACAAAGACTTTGCAGCACAAAATTACGATAATGCCCTTTAACTGCTTTATCATTATTTTTTGTGTCCTATTCGCCAGGGTCGTGTACTTGCGACAGGGTACTCCATCTCATTTACCTCTTCAATCCCCATTGGTGACAGAAGAGTTGACGAGATGGAGTATTTGGGCGTGGATGTGCGACCCTGGCGGAATAAACGCGAGTATTTGTCGGATATATGTATATCCATGTCCGACAAATATCATATTTTGGAGGTATGCGGAACAGAGAGTAAAGTCCCGCAAACCTCCGTTGAAAAGGGAGGATCCGGCCAGACGGGTGTTATGTCTGGTGGGCAACTGCCCGATAGATGATTTCGGGCTGTCGTATATATTCAAATCGCGCGGAGAACTTTGATTGCGCGATGCAGGATTAGTTCTTATGTGACGCCATAGATGTCGCTACAATATCATATGGCCTATGTGGGATATATATCCGACAAACACTCGCGTTTATTCCGCTTTTAACCGCCTGGTTAAAAGGTTAAATCTATTTACATTAAACCTTTGTTGTCCTGAGTATTTCACACATTCAATTTGTATCACCTAAATGTAAATGATAGTTAAAAATTATCGACAATGAAGTATAGGTAAACTACGACACACAGACATAGCTTTTATTTTTTTCAAACATTTACAAGCAGACTAGCAATACTATAAAAATTAAAATAACAAAACGTATCCAGAGGTGACTAAATAGGTTCCGCTTTTAGGCTGCCTGTCCACCGGAGCGGAGCGAGGCTGCGGAGCGGAGAAACGGAGAAATATTAACCAATAGAATTGCACAAAATCTCCGCTCCTCTTCAGTGGATAAGTACGAACTAGTTTAAAAAATCATACAAAACCGGGAAGCGGAGCGAAGCAAGGGGGCGAGGCAGCGGAGCGAGGAAGCAAAGAGGGGAAGCGGAGAGGAGAAACGAGTGCGAGCGCTTTATCAAAGCTAGTTAAAACAGTCTGCAACTTTCTCACTCCGCTCCGCAGCCTCGCTCCGCTTTGGTAGAAAGGCATCGCATTACTCCTTTGCTCCGCTCCGCTGCCTCACTCCGCTCCGGTGGACAGGTAGCCTTATCTGACGTCGCTGTTTGTCGCCATAGACATGGTGAACTAGACTAAGCGATCCTTGTCTGGCTGTTAAGTCAATACAGTCAGAAAAATGAAAGAGACAGCGTTCGTGCGACCAGCTGTTGTCTTTTTCTAGAATATTTTCAATTGATAGATTGGTCCACTTCAAAGGCTATCAGTGTCACTATGATCTACATAAAATAGAAAAATACTGGCCACACATTCACTTTGCTTCTTTTTTTTTTGTTATGAAGTATATTTTAGTATTACTGACACATTGAGTTACTTAGTTCCATTAAAATTTACATTCTAATGTTTCTGCAGTATATGTATCGAGTCAGCCTTCTTGGCAAACTTCAAATCAATAAGATTCTCAGCTCCATTTTACCGAGATCGCTCCTGTTTCAATGATTCTACATATTGTCCAGTTGTGAAGCACTTAAGACACAAAACTACACCAATTTTATATCACAATATCCACTAGTAATCAATTTGCGAATAATTGAAAAACTTCACCCGAAAAAATATTGCAAAAAATCACATTGCAACACTTTTCTACAGATGCTACTCAAGAAGTTAATAAGTTTTCTGACAATAAACCAACCACAGCCATAGACTCTATGTGAGGCTGATCCAGTACTATATGTCTATGGTAGCCATGTTCAAGCTACGCGTTTTCGTGGCGATATCGCAGCTACTTCTAAGCTTCACAGTTGACCTGATTTATCACAGGGTTTATTATTCCTAGCACATTTTTAATTCAAATATCACAATAAAAATGAATGCATCGATCCAGTTTTTAGCTGCAGGAGTTGTTAACATTCTTCCTTAGAACTAGAATCTTGAGCTTTTCCACAAGTTATCAAGTCTTAATTATATTATTATTATTCAGACAAAATATCTGTCTAGCTATCTGTTTTGAACGATTCAATTTATTTTGAAAGACGGTAAAACTATTTGCAAATACAGTTAATGATGAAATAAGACTACTATGGTTTATTTGGTCAACACTGAACTCATTTGAAACTTTGAACTCTACTAAACATTGCGTCGAATCTCGACTATCATAATTCAGCTTCATTCTGTGGCATTTAAATAGACTAGAAAATACAGGTTACGGGTGATTTAAATCTAGTGCAATTATAATAGACCAAGATGAAAGCTACGGGCCCGATCTTGGCTATGTTTTTGCTCAAGAACTCTCAGTACATATATAAGCTAGGTATACTACATGACAGTCAGAATTAGGTTAGGTGAATTTTGACGCAATACTTTGAATGTTAATTTCGAAATTCAATAAAGGGCCATGGGGCGCTCATTGAGTTATTCGTAATATCAGTAAACAGCTGATCGATTCTTCGCGTGACCAGAGGGAAGGGCTTTTCTTCGGTCAACGAATCAGCATTGCTATCCAACGTGGCGTTCTGGCACTTTTCCCATTGACATCGATGTGGATGAATTTTTAACCGACTTCAAAAAGGAGGAGGTTATATGTTCGGTTGAATGTATGTTTTTTATTTTTATTTTTTATGTATGTTCACCGATTTCTCGGTCAATTGTGGACCGATTTAAAAATTTTTTTTTTTTTGGAAGGTTATACTTCCGAGTTGGTCCCATAGAAATATTGTTATGATCTGATCATGAACTTCGAAGATATGGAACAGAACTCCTCATAGGATCACAGCAAAACCGTCGTAACAAGTAAAATTGCTTTGTTTACACGTGTAGTCGATGACTGACTGAAAGTAGAGGGGGAATATATCGAACTGATCTGATGATGAAGCCTGAAGTTAGGCACCGGAACTCTGTAATAAATGAATGTAATCTAACCGTGTTTGAGATTATTAGAATTGTCATGAGATGCACTCTGGCTATAAGGTATTTAAGTTTGGCTGAGGGGTACTTTTTAGTGGTGGTGGTACCATAACTAAAAAGTGTAAAATAAAAAACTTTTTACAAAAAAAATACAACCGACTTCAAAGTAAAAAAACACTGAAAAGTGCAAAATAACATTAATTTCGGAAGTCGGTGTTAAATAACGAAGAGACAAAACTATTATAGAAACACCGACTTCCAAAATTAATGTTATTTTGCACTTTTCAGTGTTTTTTTACTTTGAAGTCGGTTGTATTTTTTTTGTAAAAAGTTTTTTTTTGATGCCTAATGAGTTCTTTTTCTACCCGTTTTTACATATTATTATTTTTAATGTGGTTTGCTGGTTATAAATAGATATACACCACTAATTTTTAATTAGTACGAGTACAAATACTTAAAGGGTATAGAAAACGTCTTGTTTTTATTTAAGTAAAGTCTCAATCAACAATATTCCTACAGAGCAAGGTTATTAGTATTTGTTTATATCCCAAAATGTCATTCAATTTATGGAAATATTGTCCAGGCTATTGATTCGAATGAATGAATGACGATCAAAATAGAAAAACACTGCGCGTAGTATTTTCTAGTAGCAATTGTTATGAATGATTGATTCATTTACGAATTTACCAATTATGACAAATTTTCGTGTACAATTTTGGGTTTTAATTTTTTTTAACTTTTGACTAGTAAAATATGATCAGTAACGGGTACGTATAAAGCCCCATTTCTTTGTACTAATTAAAAAATAACGGTGTATAATTATGAGTTTATTTATGAACCCTTTACCCACTTTTTTTTTTAGGTGGGAAAATCATCAAATGACAAATCACGGTCTTGGGCGGAGCGCGAGATAGTGTCAGACTTTTACAGACTAAAAACCCACTCCTGTTCCTTCTTTGCCTTCATCCCAGGGCCCCGGGTTTCGCTGTCACACTACCCGTGGCCCCAGTAGGCTTCGACCCTGCAGGGCCCCTACGATTTGCTGACATCTCCCTGAGGCGCGCGTGGAAAAGTACGCGCCGTCGAGGACTTGGGCTCAGTCCGGACGGTTACCGGACGGTCGGACGGCGAGCCACCCATTACTCGCCGTCCGCAAGCCTGCGCCTACGATGGCCGATAATCGGGATCGGAATCCCGGCGGCGGTTGGGGCATGAGGACCGTTGCCTCACGCGATCGGCCGCCTCCTTTGCTAGCATTACTGCTTCGCAGAAGGAGGCGACCGCCTGCCACTCCTCCTCGTCCTCCACAAGGACACGGCGGTGCTCTGCCCAGGCGGGGCACACCTCACCTCCTTCTCTACCGTATGTTCCACCGTGTCCTCCGGGCGGTCCACCCTTTACCCACTTGCGTCGGATTTGTCCGGCGAGTGTTTTCGTGTTCTATTCGCCAGTGTGTTTGCGACTAGTTACTCCATCTCGTTTAGCTCTTCAATCCCAATGGGTGACAGAAGAGCTGACCAGATGGAGTATTTGGTCGTGGACGTGCGACACTGGCGGAATAAACGCGAGTGTTTGTCGGATATATCCAACGTAAGCGGTTTAAAGGGTTAATTAAGTGTCAACAAAGTGGAATGTCCAGTTTTAGCAAATGCCATTTTCTTAACTTAATAATGCTCCGATACACTAACGTGTATTCGAGTTAAGAAAATAGTGACCAATCGTTGTCACTCAGCTTAGCCAGGCCCCTTGATCAATTAGAAAGAAGTGTTCACATTGATCAGTTGAAGTAAGCCCTTCAGACAGAACGAATGCGTCTTTTGTCAATTTTAAAAATAATACTACATTCGTAAAAATAAGTGACAATTCTGACGATTATGATTAAATTATTTTAAAATAAGTAGTGACTTAATATTTGAAAATACTGTGTAGCAAAAAGTTTGATTATAAAAACAAAATAAACTGAAAATGTTGAGTTCAGCGCCATCTAGCGACAACATGAGTACGCGCAGGCCTGTAGCTTTCGCCTTAAACCAGAATTCTCATTTTAAACTATTAATATAAGAGTTCGATTAACTTCCTTAGTTAAATAAGTACTGTAGTATATATTACCTTTGGACCCCAACAATTACTAAATACAAAAAAAAAAATGATTTTATTTATTTTTTACCCGAATAGTAAGGGGTATATAATTCGTAGTAAGGGGTAAGAATATTCGTTAAAAAATCTGTTGACTGTAAAGTCGGTTTACTGACGATAGTTGAACGTGACAACGTGTTACATTTATTTGTACGCATAAATACAAATAAAAAATTAACACGACATTCACTTTTTACTGCACTTTATACTTGACGAAAACATGTAAATGTATTATTCTATAGCAGTTGTCACGACGCAGACGCATCACTCACTCAAGTAGGAGAGAGACAGATGTCGAAAACTGCCGAACGCGGAGGCCGAACGCGCTCTTGCTTGCACTTCAAGCCTTAAATGGAACGCCTCAGACGAGGTAACGCTGCATGCGTCATATTTTTTCGTGCGTGCAGCCGGCTCCATCGAATTATAAGACGTTGTCACGTCAAAAGTTTTGACTAATTTTGTGTAAGATATTTTTACAAAATAATATCAGTTGGATAAGCTAAAATATCTTACATATCTACCCAGTATTCATAACTATTTAAAAAAAAACACACACAATTCTTGAAGGAAATGCAAAGTTTATAAAAATAAAATTGATGTAGATAATAGAATTAATGTAAGTAGATTGATTGAAACACCTTAGAAAATAAATTTACATAAACATCAAATGTATGACATATTGTCTGATAAATTCTAAGACTGCATAATTATTTACATTTTGCTGTATTATATAACGCCATATAAAAATGACTTGATCAGCAAATGGTGTTAGTGCGGAAAAATACTGGTTTGACTAGGTTCAATCAAATTTTAACTTATATACAACTATATATGCCATCTTCACCCTAAGAAGCCCATTACGTTAGTTAAGATACTAAATAAATTACAATTTATTATTGTCAAACACACACTGAAAACCAAATGTAAAATAATTCAGGTTGGACATAACTGTGTGCCTATCATTAAATTAAAAGTTTCTAGCTACCATTTTCATTTACAAGAGTTTATACACAACTGAGGTATACATCGAAACTGCTTCCTATTAAATAATGATAACAATACAAAAATAATAATATTTGCACAAGATGTCATAGAGATCCTACGCTTGGAGGCATGATCACCATTAAAGGTACAAGTGTCATTGGAACACTCAATGCATAGATCATAGCCATCATTTAAATTTCAATTGCAAAAACAATAAACAGGCTTGCCACCAGCATAGTAATCGACTTTAGTAACTTAACGGAGTAATCAATAGATTAATTAATATTCATAAAGTAATAAATAATAACTGAACACTTAAAAATCACTTCATAGTTTGACATCTCAGAATATATCATATAATAATAATGATGTGAGCAACCACAAAACAGAACTATAAACTCATTGTACAAAAGTACCTACTAATAACTAGATAAAAGGCTCATTAATTAATAATAAATTTGTACTTATATTTTGGTAGCAAAACTGCACTCGGAGCATATCACTGTCAGTTATATCAATATTAAAATAATTATAATAAATCACAAAATGACAAACATTGAATCTAAATCGTGTGTTGTTTACCTACACTTTTATTCTCCAAACAAAATAAGACATGTAAAATATAAGCAAATCATAATAAATAAATAAACAATGGCAGGTAACTTTAAACTGACGAGAATTCTTAACTCAAATCCAAAATATAAGATGAAAGAAGAACAGACAACCATAAAACACTGTAAAACAAATGTCTTTTTACTAATGGAAAACTAAATTATTGAAAACTTAAATATAAAACACTCTTACAATAGAAAAAACTGTACTAATTGAAAATGTTTTATGTTATTGGGTCCATTTCACTTCCATACACAATGACTATCTACAAAACATTTACTTTATGAGTAATGAAAATTACATGGCAAATAACAATGTGAAACACTAATTATGTAAAACTAATTAATAAAGTGCAAAATTACCATGAAATCCAAGGTGGTTGGTTCATCTTACCAATTGGCACATGTGTCATATTTATGGGCAGATTAACCACTGCATAGCTTTTTTTCAATTTTCTTAATGTACGAAGTATTGTGGCACCACTCCGACCGAGAAGGAAAGCTGCTGGTATGTTCACATCTAGCTCCATTCTGAAAGAAATAAATATAGAATCAGAAATACCAAACTCACACACAATAAAATAAACTGCCTCCAAGGTTACATGAAGAAAAAGATTAAAGATCCAGCATTTTTTGTATGTATATATCCTTTATTTGTATGTATACTTTAATTTTGATTCATAAAACTGACACACTTAGGAATTCAATTAGAAATCATCATCATTTCAGTTGGGCATACCCCAAAGGGCCTCCCCCAAGTGACGCCACAAATACTGGCCCTGTGCGTCTCACATCTATTCTCTCTCATCAGGTCTGAATAATGGAATGCTACCCAGCCACGTCAGATTCGATTCGACGATTGAACTCTTTCTTAATGTTAGGCCTAGCTAACTGGACTATCTGTCCTACAAAATATAATCATCTACAATTTCGAGTGTAAAGTGTCCGATCTTGATAGAAGTAGGTGCTACATGGGTGTTTGTACCTCGGTTTTATCCATGTCAGGTCATCAAGCATTATACTGAGGCCCTCCGGCCTCCGGCCTGACACATTTCTAATTGCGCACAGACTGTCTCCACAGTCTGAGCAATTAGAAATGTGTATATAATAATAAATGAGTATATATTATAATACATTAACAGTGAAAAAAAATTACAACATTGCTTTGCCAATTTAAATAGTAAAACATACTTTTTTACTGTTTACATTAAAATTTTATTGCAACAATACAATATAATTATCAAAGAAAGGTCTTTCTTTAACAGATAGATTTCTGTTAACGAAGGGGTTTGGGTCCCGATACATCTCGTGTCTCGAAGTCCTGGGACTTTTCGTAATTTTAGTTGTCCCGAATCCCGTGACTCGTTTCGAGACCCGAGACGAGGCAAGATTGTCGAAATTGTTAAAAGCTGTTGACACACGTCATTTTTAGGGTTCCGTACCTCAAAAGGAAAACACGGTAAGGGTTCCGTTTTTTACAACTAAAATTTATTTTATTTTTCACATTTTTTTTTTAAATCTTTATTTATAGAGTTTTTTCGCTAGTGCGAATATATCACTCTGTTGGTGACAATAGTAAATAACTAAATTGCTAATTACAAGCTTCCACTATATAGATAGGATCACTTTGTTGTCAGTCTGTCTGTCTGTCTGTCTGTCTGTCAAGACCCTTTATCTCGGGAACGCGTGGAAGTATCAAGTTGAATTTAAAACCATACACTCAGGTCTGCGGTGCCTTAAAGCTGTGAAAAAATCAAACTTCTGAGTTAACGAAAAAAAAAGATACGACCGTTTATCTTGCAAAAAACGAGTTTTTCGACAATCTCAAAGGAATCAAAATTCATAGGGTGGTACATCCCGTTGACTTAGAATCCTGAAATTTGGCATTATGTCACAAAAAATATTTTTTTGCGATTCGCAAAAATCTTCGTAACTCAAAATTCGTGAATTGAACTGTATTCATAGGTAGGTAAGTTTGTTCGGAACCGTGCGCGAGTCCGACTCGCACTTGCCCGGTTTTTATTAAATTTAAAAGGCTGATTTATAAGTCTGTTCTATTATTTAAAGTAGATTATTTAATTATTTAATTTAATTTAATTCAAGTTAAGACAACAATATGGTCCACTTTGTTAGTAAAATATCTTAAAATTAGTGTTAGTATTACATAAACAAAAACTAATAATTAAAAAATTATGAAACAAATCAGTGATTATGAGAATTAACAATGTTGTGATTATGACCAATGATTAGATAATGGAATTACAAGATAATAGTAAAGTTATTATATGAATAAGAATTGGTATGATTTTTAAGTTAGTTTAATAACTATAAGATTTAACTGCTTAAAAGTGAATCTGTGTGTGATTAAAAGAAATAAACAAAGCAATCAGTTTAAAAGTTTTTGTTACTATTTTGGTGTACAATAAAGTTTTATTCTATTCTATTCAATTATTAAGACTGAATACTAAAATAACCATATGGTTGCCTATAATATTTGAGGAGTTCCCTCGATTCCTCATGGATCCCATCATCAGAACTGGATTTTGAAAAAAATAGAACCAATCTCAAAGCATATCCTTAAAGAGGAAAAAAATTTTGCAAATCGGTCTATAAACAATGGGAGTTCTAAGGTAACACACATAAAAAAATAAAAATAACACCTAATTGATAACCAACTCCTTTTTTTTGAAGTCAGTTAAAAATGCTTCAAAAAGACACCCCTCTTAAAAAAAAAACAGTAAAAGCAAATTCTTAAAGGTCTCAAAGTCAGGGAATTTCCAGGATTCCCAGGACTTTGATTGTAGGCTATCTCATGTCCCAGGGCTTTGAAATTGTCGGGAATTCCCAAACCCTAGTTAGCGATGAAGCTACTGCAAAATTATATGTTCTTTTAGTATAATTTATGATTTCATGTGGACAAAGCCGTTTGCAAAAACTAGCAAGGAATAAAGAACTTACTTATCATCAACCATCTCTATTAGGTGATCAAGAGAATCATCCCACTTATCTACAGACTCGGTTATAATAATGGCTCTCGCACCAGCCTGCTGAGCTTTGGCTGTCTTGAACACGAAGGAGCACTCCCTGAAAAATATATTGCAGCCATTTTGAAATAGATTACTAAACCAATTTTATACTAGTATGAAAGAGTATAGATAAAATTTTTACTTTTAAATTAGTTTCGGAGAGCAAGATTTATGGAAGTAGTTAACATTGCTGGCATAAAAATATTCCATTGTTGAACATCATCATCATCATCATTTCAGCCGAAAGACGTCCACTGTTGGACATAGGCCTTCTCCAAGCGTCTCCACAACGACCGATCCTGTGTGTCTCGCATCCAACATAGTACAAACTATTGAGTAATTTGAAAACATAGCAAGATAAGATTTGACTGTAAAACTTACCCTCTTTCAGACAATGCGATCTGTCCCACAATATCTTCATGATTGACTATATCAGAGCAACTATGCAGCGGTATAGTGGGTACCAAACGAGCATCCTGAAATTGTATACTCTCATTCTGAAAAAAACATTACATGACTCATTAATAATCAATATACAATTCATGTTACACTAGGAAACGTTTACAAAAAGATTAAGATACTTACGAAAGGTGTACCAAAATCTTTGGCTGGTCTGATTCTGTAGGAATACCTCAGTTCAGGTGGATCTAATATTTCGAAAAACACGTCACCAAATATCACGTCTGCTGTAGAAACGCCATCATAAAAGTGTAAATCATTAGCTGAAACAGTAACAAAACAATAATAAACGCCTATTAGTAGCTTTATACTACACACGTAACCTACAATAACAGAATAATGAATTTACCACCAGGCGACACAGCACTTGTAAATATAATGAGTAATAAACTAGAGTATAAGGGTAAGAGCCGTTTTTTAGAGTTGAGTTTCATATTAGGTATAGCAAAAAAATAATCTTAAAATTCGCAAACGTATCTTCAACTCTTCAATCTTCGATACCGATACCGATCTCCTATTTGTCAATTTTGACACTGACAGTCTGACAGTTCTGACACACGTCACACAGTCTGTTCCATTGACCTTAGAAATATTAATTATTTTTTTGCTAATGTTTGGATATCAAATTTTTTAAGCCATGTCTTCGTAATGAATAGAATGAATAGAATTTTCTTTCTTTCTTTCTTTCTTTCATTTGTTTACCATTAGAATGTATACATTCTAATGTTTTTGTAGTATTTGGCAGCAAACGTGCCAAGTCAACATTCTCGGCAAACTACGCTGAGGTAGTCAACACTATAATAAAATTCTCAGCTCCATTTTGCCTATTGCGATATCGGCAAATGATTCCACATATTGTCGAGTTGCGCAGACACTTGAGATTCAAAACTACACCAATTTTACATCATAGGAGTCAATTTGCATATTATTAAAACAGACACTGAACTACAATGCGTTCCAAATAAGAATAGGAATGACGCCATGTTGTGACGTCACGTCATACTGTCAAATCGCAAGAAATTGGGCAAAATTGAAGAACTCAGAGATGAGCAAAATTGAAGAACTGGATTCTGATTAAACTATTTTCGTTCACAGTTCGTAAATAAATTAAATAATAAAATTTTCTTGTTTTGCTCACCATAATAATTCTTCGATTTGACAGTATGACGTGACGTCACTACCTGTCAATCGATCCTATTCTTATTTGGAACGCATTGTACACTCGAATAAATCCCGCCAAAAAAACTCAGATGTTTACAGCAACTGACCATAGTGCAATGCCAAGCCAACAGGCGAGTTACTGTTGAATTCATGTTTATATCGTCGATTATATGACCATCCAGGGGGGCTATTGGCTAACTTTTTCAATAACAGTTGACAACTAGCATTCGTTGCACACTAACCTTAGTTGTCAACTGACAATTTCATCAAATTGGTATTACGTATCACACAAGTGACTAACAAACTACGGTGGAAATGTGGTGAATTATAAAAATTTACGGTGCCTATTGTGACCACTCTAAAATTTTATCGACTATTATACAGCTTCAAAAGCTTACACAATCGCAATTTTAAAAGTAGTATCGATACAATAACATCTGTCAAAACGTGTTATGGTGGCTATCAAAGGCACCAGTGGCTAATGACGTCATTGCAGTTGGTCACTGAAGATAGGCAATACGAAACTAGCTGTTTGACAGTTCAATGATGCACATTGTTAACAAGTGATCATCACTTGAATTGTCAAGATAGTTACGCAATAGCCCCGCGGGACGGTTTTAACAGTTCTTAGAACGTTCAATCAAGGCGAACCGAAAATCTATCGGTTATTGATGGAATGGAAATTGATTAGAACTAGTATTATAAACTTTATTATTGTTACAGTACCTATTTGAGCCGCTTGATCCGGGCGGCATCGATGTGCAGCAAAAAAAAGTGGCTAAGCTGCTCGTTACTTGTATATAAGAAAATTATACGTCATTCATCTTAATGATGTGGATGGTGGATGACGGAAAAAGCTACAAATTCAACTCCTAGTCTCCCACAGCCAGCAGACTCGTACACTCAACAGTATTAGAAGACGTGTTAACCAGGTTATTCTGCAGTACATCCCACCATCTCTAGTAGGACAAGTGGTCAATCAAATCTATATTGGGTCACACTATTTTCCAAGCATTTGACCCCAAAGGCGATCCATCAAAATCACCCAGTGAGGAAGACTAAATTAATGTTCCTGTTTCAGTTCTGTGGACCGAGGAGACGAAGGTTATATAAATACGTATTACGGCCGCCAATCATATCTTGATCAACGTACAACTTCACATGAGAGCAGGTGGCTCAGTGGTATTCTAACGGCCTCGACTTACGAGTTGTTGGTTCAAATCCAGCCCAGCGCATTACTTTGTGTAATTTATTTTAACACCACTGCTCTCAAAACATTGTGAGGAAACCGTACATGCCGGTTTTGATCCAACGGTCTAGAACCAAAACTTCGAAGACATATGAGATCAGCCAATCTGCACTGGGCTCGCGTGGTGAATTATAGACCATTCCCTTTCCTAGTGAGCAGGCCTGAGACCCAGCAGTGGGAACATTCATCATTTCAGCCGAAAGACGTCCACTGTTGGACATTTGCCTCCCACAAGTGTCGCTACAATGAATGGTCATGCGCGTCTCGCATCCATCGGATTCCCGCAACCCTTACCAGGTCATTAGTCCACTTTGTAGGAGGCCTTCCAATGCTGCGTCTTTCGTTACGCGGTCGCCACTCCAGAAAATTTCGATCCCAACGACCATCTGTTCTGCGAGCAATGTGCCCTGCCCATTGCCACTTAAGTTTGGCGATTCTTCGTACTATGTCGGCAACCTTGATTCCCCTGCGGATATCTTCATTCCTGATTCGATTACGCAAGGAAACTCCGAGCATAGCCCTTTCCATTACCCTTTGGGTGACAATAAGCCTTCTGATGAGGAACATTATAAGGCTGAATATGCTATGCTGACTTGGCATGACACTGACATGCAAAAAACTTAAGAAAGTTTGAATTTTGCGGGCTATTCTGGCGTTTTCACGTTCATCATCATTTCAGCCAAAAAATGTTGAACATAGGCTTCCCCTAAGTGACGCCACAACGGAAGGTCTTATGCGTTTCGCATCCATCGGATTCCTACGACTCTCATCAATCACTCTCTGCGTCCACCTTGTGGGAGGCCTCCCACAAGGTGGACGCTGCGTTTTCCAGTGCGCGATCGCCTCTTCAGAACCTTTTGGCTCCATCGACTATCTGTTCTACGAACAATGTGCCCCGCCCACTGCCACTTAAGTTTGTTGATTCTTCGGCCTATGTCGGCAACCTTGGTTCTCCTGCGGACATCTGATGCGATCACGCAAGGAAATTCCGAGCATAGCCCTTTCCATTGCCTTTTGGAATAAGGTCGAGTGAAATGTCGCTTTTGGCAGGTTACTCACAGTAATAACCCCGAAGGGTAGAATATTCTACTCCAATATTAATTTTGTGGTAATAACTACTTGGGGCGTGAACACTATTGGAACAGTGTTATTTTAAGATGGCGTCGATGATTTCGTCATACAAGATGTCATCGTCAACTAATCGTAGTTGCGTTTACGGTCACTCGGAATGACATTTGATGCGTTATTAACTTTTTTACACCACCTACTCGATAATGCCCTTTTATACGTCATACACTCTGTCCCTAGGGAGATAATGCAGTATGGGCGATCCCTAGGCAAGAGTATAGTAAATATAATTATATGGATCCAGGAATAATGAGATTTGAATTTGGAACGTGAAAAACCGTCAACATTATGTGAATAAATTATAATGTACTTGCATCAAACAAAAGTTTATTCAAAATTCAAAGTGGCCACTAACAAAAAAAAACAGAATAAAACGTAAACGGACGAGTTTCTAAAAAAAAAGTAATGAACAAGCGGGAGCGTTATAGAATATTTAAAGTATAGAATCTTTGAGTAGTGAATTTTGTTTGTATCAAAACTCAAAACATTTTGAGTGACAGTTAAGATTAACTTGTAAATATAATACCTATACTTTATTATATGATTTGTTTTACTAAATTGTCTTTTAATTATCTCACAGATGGTGTAAAAAGTAGAGTATCCAACACGGGGATAAAGCTGTCTTTGTCTTGGGTGGCTTGAATTCCTCACTTTACTCAGGTTTCTTTATTAACTCCCTCACTTTACTCAGGTTTCTTTATTAACCCCCTCACGATGCTCGGGAGTTAATTATATAAATCCCTCACTGACGTTCGGGATTAAAATTAGCAACCTTCATTTCGTTCGGAATACAACATGCCGCCCGCGACTTAAGCCACTGCTTTATCCCCTAGTCACATTAGATTATGTATTATGGCGTAATTTGGAACGCTGAGTAATATTAGTTGACAACACTGAATTTTATACTGCACCAAGAAACTTAGGCGTCTATTACACGGTCATGCAAGTGTCAATCAAAACCATCAATCATGAATGAATGATGTTTGAATGACGGGATTTTAGCGCCTTATGTTTTTCGTCATACAAACGTCAGTCATCGCATTACACGGTAGATTTTTCGTCAATCAACATATTTGACTGTGTCAAAACTGACAGCAAAACCTATCGTGTAATGGACGCCTTAAATAGGTACCTACCGACCTACGAATATGGCACTGCACCACTGACCTCTACTATTTATATATATTGAGGTCAGTGGACTGCACAAAGCCCAGTTTTTTTTATTTTTTTGAAAGTAAATTAAAAACTATGCTAAATTAAAAAAGGTGTATAGTGTAACATTCAGCACATTTTAGTAGGTAGGTTAATAATTGTTTGACTAAAGTATGATATTCCACAAGAAAAATAAGTAATATATTTAAAAAGTTTGCCGATGCATGGGAAAACGAAAACCCCTAATCTCAAACGAACAATGAACAATGCTTCACTGCAGATATTTATTCTGATGGATCGATATCTTTGAAAGTGGACTGTAGCGGTAATTTGATGTACGTTATGGAATATCTTTCTGAAGCTAAATTTTATTGTATATAATATATATGACGTTTTGTTTTTTAACCAACTTCAAAAAGGAGGAGGTTATATGTTCGGTTGAATGTATGTTTTTTATTTATTTTTTTTATGTATGTTCACCGATTTCTCGGTCAATTGTGGACCGATTTTGAAATTTTTTTTTTTGATTGAAAGGTTATGCTTCCAAGTTGGTCCCATAGAAATATTGTTATGATCTGATCATGAACTTCGTAGATATGGAACAGAACTCCTCATGGGATCACAGCAGAACTGTCGTAACAAGTAAAATTGCTTTGTTTATACGTGTAGTCGATGACTGACTGAAAGAAGAGGGGTAATATATCGAACTGATCTGATGATGAAGCCTGAAATTAGGCACCGGAACTCTGTAATAAATTAATTTAATCTAACCGTGTTTGGTATTATTAGAATTGTCATAAGATGCACTCTGGCTATAAGGTATTTAAGTATGGCTGAGGGGTACTTTTGAGTGGTGGTACCATAACTAAAAAGTGAAAAATAAAAAACTTTTTACAAAAAAAAATACAACCGACTTCAATGTAAAAAAACACTGAAAAGTGCAAAATAACTTTAATTTCGGAAGTCGGTGTTAAATAACGAAGAGACAAAACTATTATAGAAACACCGACTTCCGAAATTAAAGTTATTTTGCACTTTTCAGTGTTTTTTTACATTGAAGTCGGTTGTATTTTTTTTTGTAAAAAGTTTTTTTGTTTTGTAGGATAATATTATATTTATCTAGGAACTTAGTTCGACTTGCGATCCGAAGCACAAATGCTGAGCGTAGCATAGTTAACGACAAAAATATATCTAAATAGTCTTTGTTTCCTAAATATTATTTTAATTAATCAATTTTAAATAATAATAATATAGGGCTTGGAAGCGATCGGACTAATGAGCGCCTAACAGATGATTACACCACTTTTTTGAGGTGGAAAATCATCAAATGATCTTTCGCTTTAAGGTGAAGCAAGAAGGCATGTCAGACTTTTACTGACTAAAATCCACCGGTGTCTTTTAGTTGCCTTTTGCGTTCCGCAGTAACTCTTCCAAAAAATCCAATGATCCAGATGATGACACTATGTGTTTATGCTGGATTCTATCTAGTCGGTGCCTGTCATTCACACCAAGGCTCGGATACCGGTTAAATTTTCAAACCGTTATTAGGTATGTAGGTACTTGGCAAAAAAACCTTTACATTAGGTTTCGTTCGCATAAACCGTTTTTTTTTAACCGGTTTTTGGAAGAGTATTTACATAAAAGTTTTTTCGGATTAAACGGTTTAGAGCAATAAAAACCGGTTAATCCGGGCGTACGATAAACAAACGTCCCGCGCTGTTCAGTTTTTATTCAGTAGTAAGTTTTTCTTTGTTTCGGGTCGGACGTTTAATAAGTCATTGCATCGATAAGCTCCGCTGCAAAAACATAAAAAATGGGTAAGTATCTAATATTTTTTTGGTGAAATTAAGTCAATGACGATAAATAATCGGTAAACATAATATTACTTTTCACATATCCTATGGACCAGTTAGATAGTCAGCCATTTTTTACTGAAGAAGAAAACTCTCAATATCTAGGTAAGCAATCTCTTTCATTCCGTATCCGACATTAAAACTCTCAAAATTAAAGTATCAATAGGACACAAAACATGTATATCAATCGTAATTATACATAGATAACTTGCTTCTGCCCGCGACTTTGTCCGCGTGAAATTTCTTGTTCCCCCGACCCACCCCGTCGCATCGCATCACATCGCCTGCCTGTCATGGAATACAACCATTTCACTAAATGGTCGAATATTTCATGAAATGATCAATTGTATGATCTGGCCACACACAACACATAGATATGCAGATGATCTAAGGCCCAGTCTTCACTGCTGGTATTAACGAGCAGTGAAACTGGTCGTGTGTTTGTGTGTCTATGTGGTAAAGAAAACTATTTCAGTGTTTATCTAAATAAATGTGGTCTTACTTTGTAACAGGTGAATCACGAAAAAGAAGAAATGAATATTCTGATGATGAAGATCAATCCCAATCATTGCTAGCATCTAAAAACCGTAGGTATCATCAACGCATCTAACACGTATAAAATAAGCACCCAAATTGTGAAAGAGGATACAGAAAATAGTTCTGATAGTACCGAAAACAAATCAGGCGAAGATATCAGTGCTAAACCAGGAGAAGAAACTACTTCGGATGTCAAACAATGTGTTTTATGTATATTTGATAAGGACCTCGATAAACGAAACTATTATTTTGGAAATTTGCTAATAGGTGAATTACAATTTTTGCCGCCATGTATGCGCTCTGAAGCATATATCAATATTTTAAAGTATATACATGCTTTAAAACATCAACATGCACCGTGAGAAATCAAACAAATAAATATTTAATTTGTATAATGTGCCTGGACATACTTGCGAAATATCAATGTGATCGTTCTTACTGAAATGTTACCAATAAAAATAAATTAAGGAAAATAAGAGCGAAGTTTTATTTTAAACTAGCTGACCCGGCGAACTTCGTACCGCCTATCCTACTCTACCTAACTCTACCCTACTCTACCCTACTCTACCCTACTCTACCCTACTCTACCCTACTCTACCCTACTCTACCCTAATTGCGACTATAATTTGAGATTTAAACTATCCTATCTCTCAAGTTGGATCGAACTGCACATGGTGTGCGAATTTTATTATAATCGGTTAAGTGGTTTAGGAGTCCATTGAGGACAAACATTGTGACACGAGATTTATATATATTAAGATTCAGGAATCTACTAATCTGTACAAATATTTACAATTTTTTCTCACGGTTAATTTGATATTTTTACCTGATGAGTGGTGCAATTAGCTCTTTGGTGCCGATTTTTAAAAACAAAGGTGATGTGCTTGAGTGCAAAAATTGTAGAGGAATAATAAAGCTAATGTCACATACTATGAAACCCTGGGAGAAAATTATTGAAAGGCGATTGAGAGAAGAGAGTGAAATTTTATAGAACCAATTCGGTTTCATGCCGGGTCGGGGTACAACGGATGCCATTTTTGCTATACGCCAGCTGTGCGAAAAATACGGAGGTGCGCATAAAAACTTGCACATGGTCGACTTCGTGAGGTTCTGTGGTGGGCCCAAGGAGAAATTTATGCCTGGGAAGTATGTGCAGTTGATCCGAGCGATGTACAGTCGATGCACCAGTTGGGGCACCACTAGCAGCTTTAATGTGGCTGTCGGCTTACATCAAGGGTCGGCTCTCAGCCCTTACCTCTTCCTGATGATAATGGACGCTCTGACGTCGGACATTCAGGAAGAGGCTCCCTGATGTATGCTGTTTGCCGATGACATTGTGTTGGTTGCCGAGAGTGGCCTAGAGGTCAAGAACAGATTGGAGGTGTGGTGGCACAGACTGGAGAGTGTTGGCCTGAAATTAAGTAGAACCAAAATGGAATACATATTCTGCGATTTCGGCGGTCTCTCCAATCCAGTGCCTTTAGCTCTCGTTAGAACGCCCATACCGATCTGCTCCGACTTTCGGTACCTCGGGACGCTCGTCCAAGGGGATGGTGTGGTAGACCGGGACGTAACACATCGGATCAACGCAGGATGGATGAAATGGCGACAGGTCACGGGAACAACATGTGACCTACGGATGCCCCTCAAGTTGAAGGCTGTTCAGTACATTTATGTTTGCCCTGAACTGAACAGCTGATATTTTTTTCGCGATTTCGGCTTTACTCCCATAATAAAAATTGTTTGTTATCATGAGCACAATCACGTTTTTAAGTATCGTACACTAATTGCCAGTCACCCTATATAATTAACTCCCGAGCATCGCGAGGGAGTTAATTATATATCATCGCGAGGGAGGTAAGAATCGCGCGTGGAACATTCCAGGGCGACAGTCTAAGTCCACTGCGGTTTTACCTAGCTTTGAAGCCTCTTAGCACACTGCTGAAGTGTTCGGGTTCGGGCCTGGGCTACCGGTCAAAAAGAGGTGCTCAGGTTATCTCACCTTTTTACATGGATGATCTGAAACTCTTTCAACAACTTGCAACTGATGGAGCTACTGAAAGTAAGGGATACCTACAGTGGTTGTTATCAGGATGGAATTTGGTGTGGACAAATGTGGAGTCATGTGTGTAAAACGAGGGGAGATTATGGAATCCGTGGGAACTCAACTCTCGGATTCCACACACCTTAGATCCCTCTGCTCAACCAAAACTTACAAGTGTTTGGGTATGTCAAAAGCGTTGGGCATCAATGCTGCTGACGTGAAATAATCGTTGAGGGAGTACTTCTTTGACCACCTGAATAAAGTACTGAACAGCTTTTTATCAGGGGGGAACAAGGTGCGCGCCTTTAACGTCTAGGTTATGCCTGTTTCGGCATACTATAAATGGACTCAGACGGAACTTGACGCCCTGGATAGGAGGATCCGCACACTGCTTACTTCAAATCTGATGCATCACCCACGGTCATCGATGAAGAAGTGGTAAATCTCGCGGAACTGCGAGGGTCGTGGTTTCTTAAATGTCTGAATGATCTTAACATTTAGTGCAGTCTCGGGGAATACTTCCTAGAAACCGACGCACGTGGGGATGCGCCGAGATGTGGTAGCGATGTACAAGAACCTCATCCCGCTCTCCTTAGCTAACAAGCCTATTAGTACTAATGACCGCAGGGAAGTATGGCAGAGCAAGGAGCTTCACAAATAATTTAATTAAAATTAAAAAAAAAATACTTATGTTTCTCATTTGTGCTGAAAGAGTGCCTTCAAATTATTATTTAGGACTCGGGGAGGCTCGGCGAAATAAAGATAGGCAAACCCTGGACTAGACAGTCGCACAATGATTGTTGATACAGCGGTCCTATAAGACGAGAACCTCGTGAAAGCTGAGAAACGTAAACAAACTAATTGTCTTGACTAGGCTCCTGAGATTGTCAACAGGTGGGAAGTGGATTTAGCAGTCTTCGTGCCGATAGTCGTCACCAATAATGGCTTAATAGCAAAGACCCTCGACCATTGATATATATTACTATATATATCAATGCTATATACAAAAATTATAGCGTCCTTTCGAAATCATGCCCTCGACGAACATCTGAGGAGGCTCTCGTCGGGCAGTTGGATCAAGGGCTTGATTACTCCTCGACACGGCGTATTGTTAGGAGTTTGCTCTCTCAGAAGCCAGACCACCTAGCTTGGACTCTGTTCCCGATTCCGTTTGGCTACTATTTTAATTTTTAAAGGTTTTTCATATATGCTTTTGCTCTAACAATATATTAATTTAACTTATCACACTAGTCCCGGGAATATGTTCCCTTGAGACAATTTTCTATTTTAACGCGGGTGAAGCCACTCGCAGCAGCTAGTATTTATATAAAATGATTAAAGAGTATAATAAGGTATTTCTCAAAAATAAGTACAACAATTCACGACTATATAACTGCATTGGAGTGGTAGATGATGTATCTATTATAAAGTTTAAGCATCTGAATCCAATCTAGGAAGAATCTGTATTTCAGATTTCAGTAAAAACTCATCAGGTTATAAATTAGTTTTTTTTAAATAATTAAATAGTGTACAAGACGTGTTAGGTATTTTCTTGTATGTCATCTACATACAACATATTGCAGCATACTGTTGGAACTTTTGTGGCTTATTGTGTAGATACTTATCCGGCAGCTGTCATTAAATTTCCTATTTATTTATTTATTATAATAATATACTCTATTATACACCATTACACATACAAAAAGGAAACTAAAACTGTAACACATACATACAATTTGCGGCCTTACCTAATTGCCTGGACAAGAAATGGAGCTGTCATTGGTGTGACGATACCATTATTATCCTGGATATATATTATAATAGATACAGAGATATATACATAGGTATGCTATATAATAGATATATATATACACACATGATATTGAAAACTATAGACAGAAATAATACTGACTTCGATCTCAATGCTCAAAGGAACTGTACGTTTTTTCGGGATAAAGTACTGTATAACAATCATAAAATAGATTGTAGATAGAGTGGATTCTCATAAATTTTGCCTCTTAGTTAAGTTTAGATTCACTTACTTGGTAAATAATAGTTCAAAAAAATTATAAAACATTTCGGTAATCCTGTTACTTATAGGTATCTTTTAGACACCGTTTATTAGAAAAGGGCATCAAAATTTAAGGCTTTCTTTTATTATATATACTACAAATATTTAAAAAAAAACTGCAATAAGTTATTTATCTTAAGCAAAGTCCAAAACATGTAGGACACACAATGCAAAAGAAAGCTAAGAAAAAAGTAAGCAAAATGACTCAAATTACATTCAGTGCGTGTGGCATGGCATCGTAAGAGACAATACTATTTAATTGTAGTTTGAAGGGTGAGTCTTATAACCAGTGAAATTAATTGAAACACTAGTATGTTACTGAGCATAATCAAACCGGATGTGTTAGTTTTACATACTCTTTGGTCTAGTAGTGAATTGGTGACGTGTACTTATAAACTCTATGGCATGTGATTACCCGCCACATGAAATTTCAGAACGTTCCGTTGAAAATGTTCAGATAAAAGCAATAAAAATTGATTTTGTAGATATTGATGCTTAATGTATATTTTTCTTAATGAAAATCGTCATATTTATTGAAATTTTCATAAATAATTTTCTTAAAAACAGAAATGAAATCAGAAATTTTGGTTGGCAAAACACACCACGTTAAACGAAACGTAAAATGACAACAGTTAGAGTTGCCATATATTGAATATATCCTAACTTGTAGGAAAGACAATCTGAAGTGTATAGGTTACTTCTAGTGATGTACCGATTCGATTATATTAATAATCGATTAATCGATTATGCTAATAATCGTAATCGACTAATAATCGATTATCAATCGATTATCAAGCGATTATTGAAAACCTCGTCTAAAACGTCCGAAATTTGTAATCGGCTCTATCTAGATAACATGTCTGAAACATATCCTAACAAAAAATATGATTTCTTAGGGTATACTCTTCTAAAAAAAGAAAACATAATCTTAGTGATAATATTTATTAGATTAAAAAAAGATGAAAGTATTAATTTTTATTCAATGAATCATACAAAAAGGAAAGTTGACACATTTATCAAAATGCTCCCATACGTACGAACTTTCTCGACGCTTCATTTTAAAACTGAAGCAGTCTATATCACACTCCAACAAATGAAAAAAATCTAAATTAATTAATAAATCTTAAGTAATTACGCGACAGGCCTCGTGAACTTTCACTTCAAAGTGCCACATACTTCCTTAAGCAGCTTGCAATTCATTCGTAGGGAATTCCCCAGCATTAGACAAAATTCAGAGGGTAGGGTTACCATAAAGCACGCATGACGAACAAAAAAATTTTAGAAATAGTAAAAGTTGCTAGTGTAATAAATAATAATAAATAAATGCTTTTTGTCACAATCGATCATGATCGATTATGTGAATGATAATCAATTGGCAAGCGATTATTCTCATAATCGATTAATCGATTATTGATAATCGATTCCGCACATTACTAGTTACTTCAAGTCGAGCGTGCTCGATCGTAGACCACAACTACCACATCATTGCTTACAAACAGGTGAGATAAGTAATGGTCAAACGTGAATGAACCTATCAATAAATAATAATTACACATTTTATTCAATCACAGATTCCATATATTTAGTGAATAAATAAACCTTTGTTTTCTGTACCTACAAAAAATATTAATTATTTTTGGTGTCAAGATCTGATAGGGTAAACTGGCAAAAGCAAATGCTGGGAAATTTTATTCGTAATCATGGTAGCCCTTCCTTAGGCTGTCAAGTGCCGTGTCAATAAAAACAAAAAGCAGAAGGGTATAGAAGGAAGGGGAATATAAATTGTTTTCTCGTTGTGGACATCAGTGCGAGGTATACAAATATACATTAATTATTTATTGTGCGTTTTGAAGTGTTACCTGTTGTTGCAGTCGCCTATTGGCTTAGGTATAACAACGGTTTCATTATTTCCGTGAATAAGCTTCATTTTACCGGCGTTGACCAGTAATGAATTTCATTGAATACATAATTATTTTTACTGTTTACTAAATATAATTTTCAGCTCTACTAATTAGTGGACTACGTAAAACGGGGTGAATAGAAATGCAGGGGTGAATAGAAACAAAACTGGTTTGGTTTTTCACTTTGATACTATATTATCGGCTTCTAACAAAGCATCGACTTTTTAGAACAACAATTCCTTAATAAATTGATATAGTTAAATGCTGCAAAAAATTATTCCAAATATCGTGAAAATACCCTTTGAAGTTTTGTTTCTATTCACCCCTGAGTTTCTATTCACCCCATTTGACTGTATGTAGAGTTTAGACTACAAAATAAATATACTAATATTGTTAGATTATAATCTAGTTGTAATGTGTAGTTATTAGGATTAAATTTAATGATTTTTTTTTACTTTTATCATTATTTTTTATTTATGCAGGTAAGTGTGTAATTAATAACTGTATGCTTAACTAAACATATAGGTACTAAATTTACTGATTTTAAAATTTTCTTACTGCTAGTTCTTTTATATTTCTTCAAAAACTATTTCACAATGATTACTAGTAGTAGTTTCTAGATTTTTTATTAGCAAAATTGAACTATTGAAGGTTCAATAAATTGAGGGATTTTTCAATAATCCTTCAATTCATGAAATTCAAAGTAAATAGTCTAGAATCTAAAAGAAAATCAGTGTTGTTTAACCTTTTATGCTGTACAAATATGAAGCAAAAAAATATAAATAAATATCAATTTATCTCTTGAAATTGTATTGCATTTGCTGAAAACAATCAAATTTAAAAGATTAATATTTCAAGGTCTATATTGATAGCTAGATCCCCTTGATATATCATTGTGTGTGTGTCAACTTTTGTGCGCCTTTAATAATTGTAAATTTAACTAACATTATGCATGTTGCATGTTGTTTAGACATGTCAATGAAGTATTACTATTATTAATTATATTTGACTAGATAACAAATCAAGATGGACGAAGACCAGGTGCCCGACTCAGGGGCAAAGGATCAACTAAAGGCAAGGCCATATCAAGCTCAGCTGGAAGAAATTGCTACAGAAAATAATACTATTATATACTTACCAACAGGTTAGTTATTTTACAACTTAATTCATTAAACCCCAGGCGAACGCCGACTTCGCTCGCTGATTGTCTTTCTATTGTGTCTCTAATTATGGTACTCGAAAGGTTAATAGGCGACAAGAAATCAATTACTTAATAGGTTTTATAAATCTATGTCCACAAACAACTAGTTAACAGTATAGTGATAATTTTATCAATATTTTGTATTAGTTTGAAAGTGCCTGGTAACAGAAAAGTTTAAAGCGATTTGTTTGTCTTGGTATGGTCATGTGAAGAGGAGGGATGAAACACATAATAATAATAATAAGAATTATGAGTATACATGTGGAGTAGGAGAGGGAGGCCAAAGAAACGATGGATTGATTGTGTGAGGAGTGATACAAAAGAAAGAAAGAAATGTGTTATGGCAGCCTCAAGTAATATGGACAGGAGCACGAAAATGATGATGATAATTCTGCATTAATAGACTTTTTATCTTTTCTTTCCGTTATTGTTTTTTACAGAGATAAGTTTTACCTTAGGCTTTGTTTATTTTTATCCTGCAGCCATTATTTAGGAGCCCTGACTATTTACTGTGCTAAACAAATTATGATGCCACTCTAATTCAATTATGATTTCTAAATCGATTTTTTGTAGTAGGTTTAAAGAATCTTTATTTCTCATAAGAACATATTACAAACGTTCACTTATATGAGATTTAAATTTTTTGTTAAATACTTAGTTGTCGTCTAATGACGAAGCATGCAATACACCTTATAGTACAATTACAATCATGTATACACAATAGGCTCACAACATCACTTATTACCACGATACAGTATAACAGGGCACAACCAAATCATTAAAGACAAACATGTAGGTACATCTAACACAATATGGCACAGCTGACTGACTAGACGTCACCGAGGTACCCTCATAATTTGCTTTGTGAGAGTAGGAATCACAGAGTATGACCAATAGGGATATCACCTGTGTGTATATATGGACGTAGTTAAGCAGAAGGGACCTAATCCACATCAAGTCACTTTTGAGTAATGGGCGTTTGAAGTTTCAGCTGTAATTGCTCTAAGAGGAACATTCTTTTTTTTCAGAATGCTTTTTTTTTATTCTAGTAGTCTAATATTGTAATTGTAATGTAATATAAACATTTTTTTTTTCAGTAGGTTTTGAGATATTAAGCAGTGTGGGTTGAGTCCTTACAAAGAAAAGCTATTTTTAAAGAAGTCGTAAAAAATTTTAATTCCTCAGAAAAAACTCAAGCCACAAAATAATTTATTAAAAATAAGATTAAATATTTATTAAAAAATAATGTATTCAATCAGCTTCATTATGCTCTCTTTGACACAGAAAAAAAAATAAAATAAACTTAAAAACGGTACAGACATGGGCATAGGGAACTTCATTATTCTTCCTCCAAATCAAAATCCAATGTTGGTCCATATCCATCTACATCTTCGTTTATGTCCGTTCCTGTGAGGTTATTATAAAACGCGTGGCAATCTTCGGGTATCAAATTATACATAGATTTGAGATCTGCTAGCTTTGCTTCGGCAATAGCCTTTCCTTGAGGCCACAGGATTTCGAAATCTTCTTCTGAAAATTTGATCAAAACACCTTTGATCTTTTTCGATACATCTAAGGTTTGAATCTCTCCACTGTCTGATATCATGGTAATTAAGTAGGGATCATCTTTTTTCAAAATAATTTGTTTTGTAATCAGCCAGTTAATTTTATTTTTATTAATACATATTTTACGATTTATAACTTTCTTCTCAATTTTCTTACTGCTTAAAAATCTTGACTTTTCATTCTAGTTACGCGAAGAGGGTTTTTCTTTTTAGCGATTTTCATGATATTTATATATTCTTCTGCCGTATAAACTCTTTCATGATTCTTTAGCTCACATTCTATTTTACTAAAGTCTGTGTCGTTAGGGAGAAAAGAATGTCCAGACTCTAAATAATTAAACGTGATTGTTTTTAGGCTCGAATGTCTATTCAGTACAGTTTTCAACATTAGCACTATTTTAATGTTTCTATTTTGTCCCCCACAGGAATCGCTCCAAAGAACTAAGTTTTCTACACCATCCCTCAGATGGTTTTTAATGAAACTAATTAGACAAGACCCAACTTCTTGGGCTCCTCTTCCGGCTTCTCCTTCAACCCAGATATTATATCTACCTTGATCGCTAGAGCCAACGTGGATCCCAGCATTATAAACCCATAGCTCGATATAGCATCGTAGATTAAAGTTCGTATAAAATATGCGCTTCAATGTCGCAAGTGATGCGTATTTTTTGTCATCACCATATACTTTTTTAAATTCAGAAACGTAAATGTCGTGTATTTTTTGGACAGTCATACCTACTTTTAAATATTCTGTACCATTATTTGTTTCCCTCCTGTAATGGGATTTATATCTTGGGAGAGAATTAATAACATTCTTCACAAAATCTAATCTAATCACGTTTAAATATTTAGAGTCCGGACATTCTTTTCTCCCTAACGACACAGACTTTAGTAAAATAGAATGTGAGCTAAAGAATCATGAAAGAGTTTATACGGCAGAAGAATATATAAATATCATGAAAATCGCTAAAAAGAAAAACCTTCTTCGCGTAACTAGAATGAAAAGTCAAGATTTTTTAAGCAGTAAGAAAATTGAGAAGAAAGTTATAAATCGTAAAATATGTATAAATAAAAATAAAATTAACAGGCTGATTACAAAACAAATTATTTTGAAAAAAGATGATCCCTACTTAATTACCATGATATCAGACAGTGGAGAGATTCAAACCTTAGATGTATCGAAAAAGATCAAAGGTGTTTTGATCAAATTTTCAGAAGAAGATTTCGAAATCCTGTGGCCTCAAGGAAAGGCTATTGCCGAAGCAAAGCTAGCAGATCTCAAATCTATGTATAATTTGATACCCGAAGATTGCCACGCGTTTTATAATAACCTCACAGGAACGGACATAAACGAAGATGTAGATGGATATGGACCAACATTGGATTTTGATTTCGAGGAAGAATAATGAAGTTCTCTATGCCCATGTCTGTACGGTTTTTAAGTTTATTTTATTTTTTTCTGTGTCAAAGAGAGCATAATGAAGCTGATTGAATACATTATTTTTTAATAAATATTTAATTTTATTTTTAATAAATTATTTTGTGGCTTGAGTTTTTTCTGAGGAATTAAATTTTTTTACGACTTCTTTAAAAATAGCTTTTCTTTGTAAGGACTCAACCCACACTTTGCTTAATATCTCAAAACCTACTGAAAAATATAATGTTTATATTACGTTAACAATTACAATATTAGACTACTAGAATAAAAAAAAAACATTCTGAAAAAAAAAGAATGTTCCTCTTAGAGCAATTACAGCTGAAACTTCAAACGCCCATTACTCAAAAGTGACTTGATGTGGATTAGGTCCTTTCTGCTTAACTACGTCCAAATATAAATACGAAAGTCGTTTCAGTTAAAATATAAGTGTATGAGTCAATCACTAAATCTTTTTCTTATAAACGACTTAACCTTCTTGAGTCACTTTAGGTTATTAAGAATTGTATGGATGTTTCATATAAAACCTTTTTTCTGAAATAGCCTAAATGTTTTGAGTCGTTTCTAATAAACAAAAACAGAAGTTCGTTAGCAGTAAACCTAAAACACAGAAACGACCCAAATTGTTTAAGTCGTTTCAGTGATTTTCAAGATTAAATTATTAGGCAAAATTTAATTCTCAGAAAGGACCCAAACTGTTTGAGTTTTATCTGATAAATTATCTTTAAGAATACGTACATAGAAATTGCTTTACTCAGAAACAATTCAAGCAGGTTGGGTTCGTTCAGCAAATTTTTTTTTCGTGCTCTTCATACATGTGGGATGAGTCGGGGTAGTAATAAAAATAGTTTCTATATATATTTCGAAAATAAAGTCTTCACTGTATGATAGATTCGACCCTCAGAAGTATGATGGCATACTTAACTCAATTCCGACCAAACAGTGGATTAGGTCCTTTCAGCTTAACTACGTCCATATGTAGGTGTGTGTTTATATGTAGCAGAGCCCAACCAGCAGCCAGCGCAATGTTGCTCCATCGTAATCAACAAAAAACCAGCCATACAAGTCCTATTCTAAATACAAAATGCTTTTTTTTCCGTCGTATAATAAGTATAAGTAAAATTATGATTTCCCTCAGCATTATTTACTGCTATTGATAAATAATCCTAATATATCGTACATAATCTAGTTTTAAAATAATCTATTCAAATTGTTACTTTTTAAGTTGTTTGAAATATTGTCTTCTTTTTAATTTAGTTTCTAATTCCATTAGTGTATTCTTTTTTAAATGTTTGATGTAAATTGATGGCCTGAAACACAGGTTTTCATTAACCTAGATCAGGCAGGTCTACGTTACTGTTAGAATTACTTTTTTTTTTTCTCGATTGCACTTAATGTAAATCATAATTTTACTTACTTTATACTTGAATAAAATTTTATTATTATTATATTATTATTATTATATGTATAATATGACGTAATTTAGATAATATAGTTTATTTTAACTTTTCTAACTTATCTCTCTAATTCTCTCTTACTTTCTTGTCGCCGGTCTGCTGGAAAAAAAAATTGTTTCAAATAAGCAGCACCTTTGGGCTGTCCTATCTGTATTTGTTCTTTCTGCTTTTAAGTGTTTGTGTATACATAAATAATAAATGAATAAACATTATGGGACAGTAAATTCTTCATAAACTGAGTAATTCAACCAAAGAAGAGCAAATAGTTTACTTTTTATTTTCTTTACAGGCTCTGGGAAAACATTTATTGCAATCTGTCTAATCAAAAGATTCCGACAAGCACTGCAAAAGCCATGGGGACAGGGAGGGAAACGAACTTTCTTCCTCGTCAACACTGTGCCGTTGGTCATCCAGCAGGCAAGTAGAAATTGAAAGTTCTTATTAATCCTTTTTTCAATAGAAATTTTCAATTGCTAGTTCGATTGCTTGCATTATCGATACAAGGATGAGGTAAGCAGAGTGGGAACCGGACAGGACGGAGGACGGACGGTTTTTTTTTTCATTGAAAGTTCGTGGATAAAACGTGTATGTTTAATAAAAAAAATACTTGGAATTACTCCTGTATCATGGGTGCGTTTACAAACAAACTCATATACACAAGACACCTAGGCCGAACAACTATCTGTAGGCCATACAAATATTTATTCCGTTGGGTAATGGAACCCGCGACACGTAACGCAGCAGCCAATCTTGTCAACCATTGCGCCAATCGTGTCGGTAAAATTGGCCGCTCATGCAGCAAAAAACTTGACAGTATCTGGATGCTTGGCACCATACCCCATAAGCAATCAAATACAAAGGTTTTTTCAATACACTTACTCGAAAACCCGCTCTTATCCCACCGCTTTTAGGCACGCAATAGACTGTTTCCCGCACTAGTGCAGAAATAGCGCGTGCTCTCCCCCGCCACAATTTTATTACATTTATCGCATCAGGCTGGGCGCACGTCGACACCCTCGAGTCGCCGGTCAACCCCCGTTTATTCATTTCTTCGTAAGTGTATTGAAAAAAGTCTGACATACGTGCAAATTTGTCAGTGCAGCCCTCGGCTCCATAACACACTCGCCTACGGCTCGTGCGAATTCCACCTCGGTCGCAATGACAAACTTTCTGCACTTGTATCAAAATGTACTATTTTTTTACACATGATTACGAGCTACTTAGAAACATATAAATTCCCTTTTTAATGTTTTAAAAACAAACGAGAGAAAGTGCCTGACGTCAAATGAAATATTATATTACCTACCAAATTCTAAAGAATGGAGTACCCTGAAACAACCGCTAAAGCAATTAAGAAATTGATTAAGAAATTGTATATGAGAGATCATAATCCTATCCCGCCAAAAGTATGGCAGCATCGGCTTGGTGTGGTGATTTTAGAAAATCTCCGGTTTTTTTTTACTATGAAATACGCTCGCGTTTGAACACTATCTCACCTGATGGTAAGCGATGATGTGGCCGACGATGGAGCACGCTTGCCTAGAAGTAATCTATTTACTCTTGACTTAAAGACCCCTAGGTTATAGCTAGGTACCAGGAAACACAGACTCCGGTAGGGAATTCCACTCCTTAGCAGGTACCTACGCACAACACATATGTTCCCAAAACGATTACGTATGGGTGGGATGTCCACCATGGGTGGCACAACACCGTACCTACATTAGTGGTTACGGTTACTTACGAACTTTATAGTCTAGGTTTGTTATGTTAGGGGAATAGGTGTATGTATACCAATCACTCTCTTGATTGAGGCATCCCACCGGCAAGAACAAAAACTCTAATTTCGGAAGTCGGTGTTAAATAACGAAGAGACAAAACTATTATAGAAACACCGACTTCCGAAATTAAAGTTATTTTGTACTTTTCAGTGTTTTTGTACTTTGACGTCGGTTGTATTTTTTTTGTAAAAACTTAGAGTTCGGAGGGAACGCTCGCGCTAACAGAAAAGTTATTGTTCTTGCCGGTGGAATGCCTCAAGAGAGTGATTGGTATACACCTATTCCCCTAACATAACAAACCTAGATAGACTATAAAGTTCGTAAGTAACCGTAACCAATAGATGTACGGTGTTGTGCCACCCATGGTGGACATCCCACCCATACGTAAGCGTTTTGGGAACATATTTGTTGTGCGTACCTTGTAAAAACTTTTTTATTTTACACTTTTTAGTTATGGTACCACTAAAAAGTACCCCTTAGCCAAACTTAAATATACCTTATAGCCAAAGTGCATCTCATGACAATTTGAATAATCCCAAACACGGTTACATTACATTAATTTATTACAGAGTTCCGGTGCCTAACTTCAGGCTTCATCATCAGATCAGTTAGATATATTCCCCCTATACTTTTGGTATAAACCAAGCAATTTTACTTGTTACGACGGTTCTGCTGTGATTCTATGAGGAGTTTTGTTCCATATCTTCGAAGTTCATGATCAGATCGTAACAATATTTCTATGGGACCAACTCGGAAGCATAAACTTTCAATCAAAAAAAAAATTTTTTTTAATCGGTCTACAATTGACCGAGTAATCGGTGAACATAGGTACATAAAAAAAATACATTCAGCAGAACATAGAACCTCCTTTTTGAAGTCGGTTAAAAATGTATGGCAATGGCATTATCTGCGGAGAAGACACGTGACAAGTTGTAATAGACATTAAGATTTATTTACCTTTCTTAAGGAAATTAGTGCTATCTGTTTGTATGTCATTACAATATTGTTACCATTAAGTAGTTAATTGAAAGACCAATTAACTACTTCGTGGTAACAATATTCTTCCATACAAAAATAGTTACAAGTAAGTACTGCGATATTACAGAAAGTACAAAACACAAAGAATCCAATAAATACCTAATTTCGGAAAAAGAATAACGTACCTTTAATATAAAGTTTATTTGAACTTATAATTTCAAGTCAATCCAAAGATATAACACTTCAAAACAACTCGTTTTAAAAAATGGCAATGTCATACTTTAACCCCTATTATATTTTTCTAAATACATACGATCGTTCTCATCACACAAACATTTGTCTTTGGTGGAATCGAACCAACGACCTCCGAAGCAGTCAGGGTCAATAATCACTAGCCCAACAGGCCAGTCAAGTGGCGTCACAGGACAGTTAAAAATCCTCAGCATTTTGTTGAGAACACGTCACTATCCATTACCCTCCAATCCGCAGGAGAACACGTCCCTACGCGTTAGTTTATGTCGTAACCTGCCAGACGAGACGTGTCCTATCCTGAACGGTCGCTATACCGGCCGCTGCTCTCTATATGCGCCACGTGTCTGCGGTGACTCATTGCACAATGATATAGCTACTATTATTACTATATTTCGTCATCATAATGGTGGTGATCATATAATATTATCTATAAATCTTTTAAATTTCTCAAAAAACATAATTAAATAATTGCATTCTACGACCACGGTATCTCTTAAATTTCATCCAAATCCGTTCAGCCGTTTGAGCGTGAAAGATTAACAAACCTACACACCCACATATGCAGTGTGTATAGGTGCAATACGATTCACTTGAAATTAGAAATTGATTCAGCGCAATACGTCGCCGACCTAACGTAATTATTAGATTATTTGTTATGGTTTTTTAATATGTTTTAGTCATCGATCACTAATAAAATGATCGATGATATTATTTTGTGATTTTGTAAGATTATTCGTGTAATTTGTCTACGGACTTGGGCTCGGTCCTTATCGGACGGCCGGACGGCGAGCTTATAAGCTCATCATCCGCAAACCCGCGTATACAGTGGCCGGGGATCGCTTTGCGACTCCCGATGCCTGGGGCGTCTCCACTCGCGGCGGCTGGGCCGTGAGGTGGTCCGTTCCCTCACGGCTGCGGCCATCTCATTCACTAGCATTACATAGGTAACCCACCTGTGTTCCTTCAGTTGCCCTTTGGGTTCCAGGGTCACGGTAACTCTTTCAAACTTTCGCGCAGCCCTAGTAGACGATGTGGTACTCCTGTGTCTCGAATAGCACGCTAATTCGTTAATAGTGCTTCTCATTTCTCTGCAGTGGTTTCGGATTGTTGAAAACGATCAAAACCTACTTCTAATAGTAAAGATTGTTGATATCGACCGACCGTATGTTTAGGTCAGTGAACAATCGATAAATAACAGTTCAAAAACAATTCTAACTAAAAACGTGCTTATTCACACTAGAAGTCATACGGTAGCTAGCTATAACAAGGGGCTTTTGTTTTGAAATTAAATAGGAACGTTGCGATAACCCACAGGCATATGCTTATCTCATTTCATTCGCTTTTAAATCTTATTTCTATGCTTTTTGAGCCTATTTTAGAAAAGCGGCGCTGTGGAAACAAAGTTCTACTGTAACAATAAAATAATAAGTTGTACGAACTACAATTCAGTCGCAAAACCCGGTACTCCTTCTTCGTATATCGACATAGTTTTTAACCGACTTCAAAAAAAGGAGGAGGTTATCAATTCGGTTGTATTTTTATTTATGTTTGTTACCTCAGAATTCCGTCGTTTTTTTTTTTTTTAAAAAATGATATAAACCAGTGCTTGACTGCGATTCCACCTGACTGTAAGCAGTGATGCAATCGTTGATGGTGAGGCACACTAGTTTAATATGAGCCTATTCACTCTATCCTTGAAGTCCTTAAAGACTCCCAAATTATAATCGGATGGGAAGACCGCAGCAGGCAAATTGTTCCAGTCCTTCGATGTACGCGGTATAAACGACGAGGCGAAATGCTTAGTCCGGAGTTCCGTACCGCAGAGGTTTCAACAACGTTTATGGACTGATTTGCAATAATTTTTTTTCCCCTTAAAGGATATATGCTTCCAGATTGGTATTTTTTTTTTCAAAATCCTGTTCTCATGTTTGGATCCATGAGGAATCGTGGGAACTCCTCAAATATTATAGGAACCATAAAGTGATTTTGGTATTTTCATCGAGAACTTATGCATTTACAGACAAGACTGTAAATAGTCAAAAAGTAACATTTCATGAAGGGGAACTGACGAAGAAGACCAGAAATGGCCAACGGAACTTCATACTACATAGATGTCACAATGTAGAAAGATAGTTTGTCGACTATGACAATACAAGCATTTACAGACAAAACTAAATAGTCAAAAAGTAACATTTGATGAAGGGGAACTGGCGAAGAAGACCAGAAATGGCCAACGGAACTTCATACTACATAGATGTCACAATGTAGAAAGATAGTTTATCGACTATGACAATACAAATAAATAAATGGTTCTGAATAATTATGTTGAAAATAGTATCATCGAAGCGACCTGATGATGATGGAGCCGGAAGATAGGCACCGGAACTCCGTAATTAATCAATTTATCCTAGCCGTGTTTGGGCTTATTAGAATTGTCATGAGATGCACTTGGCTATAAGGTACTATCGAACTGATCTGATGATGGAGCCGGAAGGTGGAAGGGAGACATAGGAACTTCATACTAAAACAATGTATCCTAGCAGTGTTTGGGTTAATTGGAATAGGGTATTTTACTCTATATGAGAAAAAATCTAAAAATATATTATTAGGATAGCTTAGGTAAATAACAAGCAGTCGGTAAGTGTTAGTTTTAGTTCATAAAATAACAAAATATTTTTTAAATTCAATTCAAAGTTTTCAGTTTTTATTATCTGTTCTTTACCACCATGAAATAGTAGCCATCATGTTATTACGTCATTCGGCTGTGTAAAGTGACAACTATCAACTGATTGGCCATACTGAGCGCATTTGTCTACACAGCCAACTGACGTCACGACAACAGAGTAAATATGGCGTCCATTGCGTTCTACATTTTCATCAAATTACGCGCGTTTGAAAATGTAAAGTTAGATGCATTTTTAGGGTACTTAGCGACTGAATAAAAATTAGATTCGATAGTGCTAACACTATAGAATCTAATTGAGACACTTTTCAAAAATGATTGTTGTACCTTATTGTTATGAGAAATAGGCACTCTGGTTATAAGTGTAAAGCAACTAAAATGTGTGAAATAAAAAACTTTTTACAAAAAAATAAAAATAAACGACTTCACTAAAAAACACTAAAAGGATCGAGAAAGGATCAAGATAAATTTAATTTCGGAAGTCAGTGTTACTTAAGAAACAAAAAATACCGAGAAACACCGTTTTTTTTTTGTAAAAAGTTTTTTTATCGAAGTTGTGCATAGCCCTAGAAAAAAATGGTTTACCTTCTACACTACCTACCTTAAAAAATTGACGTGTAAAAGTGTTTTTAAAGAACCTACTTGCAAAATAAATATCATTTATCATTTACCTGTCATTTTAACAAAACGAAATAAATACCTACGTGTCATTTTTATTACTGCTTTGAAAGAAAGCTGATAACAAACCGGGAATATAGGTAGTCTACTAGCTTCTGCAAGCTGCAAAGTTCGCGTGAATAATGGTTATTGCGGATGCGATTGTGCGAAGTCGTAGTCGCAGCCAGATAAAAAGTAGCACATGTGGGTTACCATGACGTTTAAAGTAAGATTGTTTCATTCTTATTTCCAGTGTGGGTAAGAGATAGCGCTAGACAACCTGTACCTATAGTTCTATCTCTTACCCACATCGGAATAAGAATGAAACAATCTTACTTTGAACGTCATGGTAACCCACCTTGTTCTTCAAGCATACTACTGTTAACTATTCTTTTAACTATAAGGCCTAGCGCGCACTGCCTTGCGTTTTTCTAACGCATCTGTGAAGTATGGAGTGTCATAGAAGTGCGCGCATTGCGGTGAAATAAACGCATGCGGTAAAATCACCGTTGGCCTCTCGCTGCAAATTTGCGGTGAATCTACCGCACATATTTTTGTATCGCATAGAGATCTAGGAAGCGCCGCGCACTGCCGTGAAAAAAAACGCACGTTTTAACCGACTTCAAAAAAAAGGAGGAGGTTATCAATTCGGTTATATTTTTTATCATCATTTTTTTTATGTTTGTTACCTCAGAACTCCGTTGTTTATGGACCGATTTGCAAATTTTTTTTTCCCCTTATAAGAAAAATCCAGTTCTGATGATGGGATCCATGAGGAATTGAGGGTACTCCTCAAAAATTATAGGCCACCTTATAGTGATTTTGGTATTTTCATCGAGAACTTAAGCATTTACAATTTTACAGTCAAAAAGTAACATTTGATGAACTGGAACTGACGAAGAAGATCAGAAATGCTCAACGGAACTTCATACTCACATAGATATCACAATGAAGATAGTTAAGCGACTATGAAAATACAAATAAATGAATAGTTCTGAATAGTTACGTTGAAAATCGTATCATCGAAGTGATCTGATGATGATGATGGAGCCGGAAGGTGGAAGGTAGACACAGGAACTTCATAATAAAACAATGTAACCTAGCAGTGTTTGGGTTAATTGGAATTGTCATGAGAAATAGGCACTCTGTTTATAAGTGTATCGCAGCTAATAAGTGTTAAATAAAAACTTTTACGAAAATAAAATAACTGACTTCACAAAAAAAAAAACACTAAAAGGATCAAAATAACTTTAATTTCTGAAGTCGGGGTTTCTCGGTATTGTTTGTTTCTCCGAAATTTTTATTAGTGTTTTAGATTCACCGCAAATTTGCAGCGACTGGCCAACGGTGATTTTACCGCATGCGTTTACTTCACCGCAATGCGCGCACTTCTATGACACTCCATACTTCAAAGATTATGCGTTAGAAAAACGCAAGGCAGTGCGCGCTAGGCCTTACTTTAAAATTTTGGCGATCGCTGTATTCTCGCAAGGCTAAGGTTGATTCAGTTGATTGATCGGCATGATTGAAAACGGCGGCGTTTGCTGGGTGACGTCACGGGATCGGCATGTTGGTCGATGGCAACGTTCAAGTGCTCACGCTGTGATACGAGACAAATAACTTCCGATAACCAAGTCTGATACTCTCGCTCCGCCCGCGAGAGTGGTTATTATGAAGATTTCACAACAAAAAAATGCTTGTCATAAGAGGAACTCGTGGCTAAATGCGTGACGGCACGGTTGGTGCAGTTTTAGATTGTTTGGCTGATTGCGCTGCATATTACCACGGAACCCATGAAGCAAAGTACAAAGCTATATTTGTATGACCTACAGATAGTTGTTCCGAGTCTGGGGGTCTTGTGTATGTGAGTTTATATGTTTGTGAACGCACCTACGATACAGGGGGTTACCATGACGTTTAAAGTAAGATTGTTTTATTCCTGTTCCATTGTGGGTAAGAGATGGCGCTAGACAACCTGTATAGCTCTGTCTCTTACCCACACTGAAATAAGAATGAAACAATCTTACTTTGAACGTCATGGTACAGGGGACAGGAATAATTCCAAATGTGGGGTAAAGTATTTAAAAAACCGGCCAAGTGCGAGTAGGACTTGCGCACGAAAAGTTCCGTACCGTCCGTAGCAAAAATCGGCAAAAAATTACGTTTGTTGTATGGGAGTCCCACATAAATATTTATTTTATTCTGTTTTTAGTACTTGTTGTTATAGCGGCAACAGAAATACATCATCTGTGAAAATTTCAACTGTCTAAGCTATTACGGTTCATGACATACAGCCTGGTGACAGACGGACAAACAAATAGACGGACGGACAGTGGTCTTAATAATAGGGGTCCTATTTTACGATTTGGGTGCGGAACCCTAAAAATGAGGAAGAAGAGAGAATAATACCCACCGTACGTTTCGATCTTCTAGTTTAAACAACCAACGCTTGTCGAGGATCAACCTTAGCCAAGTTGAGCTTTTGATTCCGGTTGTCATTTGCAGATCTTTGACAGTTGTTACGGGTTAACGTGTTACTGAGGTACCTGCTGTGTAGTTGTGGGAGTCGGATAGGAAGGCGCTATATAAAATACTATTCAGCTGGTCCCGGTTAGACTATAAACCAACTGCAATATAGTTGAGAAAATGACGACATTGATGTATTGTATAGCTTATCATAAACTCTGATCCAGGTTAACTACCAATTAAAACTTGCTTTAATTATACTATATTTCGTTATAAGTCAAACATAATAATAATTCTAATTAATCCGCATTGCAGTTTTGTGGCGAACTGTTGGGCATTAGCGACCCCACGGACCCGATCTCCCGGGAGAATTCTTGTTCTTCATCTCCGGCTTGCCTTTATTGGCCGGCCGTAGTGAACACTGACGAGGAACTGAGCTCCCACCTCTCTCTTGCCTTTATTGGCTGGCTTGAGTGGAGATTCGCAAGAGCAAACGTGCTCGGGAGAAGGATGTATAATCCAGTAAGGTGCTGGTAGGGATCTTGACCGTACTTCCGGGATTGTCCTGATAGCCGTGGTATACCTCTCCACTCCTCAAGCACCTCAGGATATGTTGCCCTCTTGTTGCTACGTCACTTCGTGCTAGCGGCCGTTTTTTGGGGGCCCATTTATTGAGTGTGCAAGTCACCCCCTGCCTTTTTTCGATGGATATTAATAACGTTGTTCAGGCAGGGGCCATAGTCCTAACATAGTTCCATGTTACCAGTCTACTTAAGACTCCAAAAACCATAGCCCTATTATCTTTGTTCTCCATATGTCGCAATAGTTTTTCAACAACCGGGGGTTGTCCTTGGGTGCACTAGCATAGCGCGTACAGGGATAATCGTCGGTTGGTATCATGTTCCATTATAATTATCTAAAGGGCCTCTGCGAGTTGGCTTCGGCTCCTCGTACGCCTTCCAAAGGTCCAGGACCTCATGGTCCTGAGATAAATAATAAAAAAATTATAATTAGTAGGCAATGATATTCTTTTAGTAGGTAGACTAACTATAATTTATTATTTCTGCAGAAATCGACAAATATTTTTTTTAATGATTTTACCAAATATGAACACTTCTTAATTATACGGTAGTTCGATCGAAACATAACTTATGAATGTGAAATAAGCATGGATTAAAGTGTTAGTAGTTTATTTGTGACACACACATTGTCGATTTATTATTTTGCGATATGTTATTTGAAGGACTAAATAAAAGAAGTTTTAGTTTCAATCGTGTTTCTTTTCTAATCATAGTTTTCAGCCTGAAGATGCATTTTCAAAATTTAAACTTCACAGTAAAGATCACGTCTCGTTCTTTGCTTTTGTTCGATTAGATCAAGAGAGAATAAAAAAAATATATATTATTAATAATTTAAAATATTTATTTATATTTGCAGAAGAAAGTCATAGAAAAGCTGTGTGCAGTAACTGGCGTGGGTGCTTACAGCAGTGAGGATGGTGTGGATTACTGGGACAAGGGGAAATGGGACACTGAACTGGAAAACAATCAGGTAATATACTTTTTAACCGACTTCAAAAAGGAGGAGGTTATATGTTCGGTTGAATGTATGTTTTTTATTTTTTATGTATGTTCACCGATTTCTCGGTCAATTGTGGACCCATTTTGAAATTATTTTTTTTTTGATTGAAAGGTTATGCTTCCGAGTTGGTCCCATAAAAATATTGTTATGATTTGTACATGAACTTCGAAGATATGGAACAGAACTCCTCATAGGATCACAGCAAAACTGTCGTAACAAGAAAAATTGCTTTGTTAATACGTGTAGTCGATGACTGACTGAAAGTAGAGGGGGAATATATCGAACTGATCTGATGATGAAGCCTAAAGTTAGGCACCGGAACTCTGTAATAAATTAATGTAATCTAACCGTGTTTGGGATTATTAGAATTGTCATGAGATGCACTCTGGCTATAAGGTATTTAAGTTTGGCTGAGAGGTACTTTTTAGTGGTGGTACCATAACTAAAAAGTGTAAAATTAAAATAAAAAACTTTTTACAAAAAAAATACAACCGACTTCAAAGTAAAAAAAAACACTGAAAAGTGCAAAATAACTTTATTTTCGGAAGTCGGTGTTAAATAACGAAGAGACAAAACTTTATAGAAACACCGACTTTCGAAATTAAAGTTATTTTGCACTTTTCAGTGTTTTTTTTACTTTGAAGTCGGTTGTATTTTTTTTGTATAAAGTTTTTTATTCGATTAAGTGTTACGCTAGCGCCAGCTACAGGTTTGTGTTACAAATCTTTAAAATTCTCGGCTATTATCTACTATAATATACATGTATTATAAACTTAAATCTTCCTCATGAAACAATCTGTCTGTTAGTGTAAACTGCATAGATATCCGGAGATATGCCTTCATTGCGGAATAGTAAGGAGTCCTAGTGACGCCACTTATCTCCCACCAAAATAATTACAACATTCACAAATAGTGTATTTACGACACACACTTAAAATTTGTACACGCACACTAAGAAGAAAGCAGCTACACTAAATCAATTTCTAATATCACACATAAATAGAATGGGCGGAGGATGCACTTGTAAACACTTATTATTTGGGATCATTCAATGCACACGCATGCAATTAGGGACTCGAACGCGATGGTCGATATAAATTTTTATCGACATTTAATTTTAGCATATTCTTGTAATACAGGTTGTTTGGTGCATCGTGTGCCAAATTAAAATGGTCGACGGGAGGGGTCATCTGCTATCCTTTCAGGCCCCTAAACACTTTTCATGCCCTGTGGATTTTTTTCATCGACTTTTTATTGTTTTATGAAAATAAGACCCAAATTTTTCATTCAAATACAAATTTAAAAAAATATATAAGGCGTAGACTGAATTTTAATTTTATTTAGATGTGTATTGTGTGAGAGTAGGTACTTTTAAATTTAAAATTAGTGACATTAGCTATCTAGTTTTTTTTTTTTTTAATTTACTTCTTCATTAAAATAATTTCTTTTTTATATACCTATCTGAAAAGTGAGTTTACTTTTATTTAAAAAAAAAATAGGAATATTTTTTTTATATCGTATTAGGTTAAAAGGAACGCTCTCTGTGAAATGCTGTAATATTATATAACATATTGATTAGTATTATAGAAAAAAAATTGACATAATAGCGATGGATCGCGAATTTTCTAATTCAAACTTCGAAGCTTGACGGCTGCTCGGCCTTATGATTGACTAAGGTGGGCTTGCGATTTAGTGATCAATACAATAATATTGCGCTAAATATTTTTTGTTTTGAACAATATTTTGATATCGTAATTCTTCAATATTTATTGCGCAATATTATTAATCTTCTAGGGTCCATCTTACGAAAACGCCAAATAGCCAGATTTTTTAAAATAAAATAAAAATAAAAATTTAATATTTTTGCATAGCGAACACAAATTATCGTAACTTTTGGCCAAAACTAAATAATTGTATGAACTTATATGTATTTATCATGCTACTTATCATATTGTACTATAAATTAAAAAACTTTGATCATCTTGATCATTAGGTATGATGTCAATTTAAGATTAGGGCCATTCAAGTATTACGTAAGCGCTACATGGGGGTGGGAGGCGCTTTAATAATAATAATAAATTCATTTATTTCAGGCTTGGAATACCCATAGTTACATTATAATTACAATTACAATACAATTTGAAAATGTTAAAATTTTAAATTAATAATAATAATACAAAGTCAGATTCAGTTCAATAGTTAATACAATGTCAGATTTAGATCAATAAATAACAAAATGTCAGAGATATTACAATGTCAGATTCAGTTCGATAAATAATAAAATGTCAGATTCGGTTCATTAAAAATAAAAATTTCAAATAAATAAATGGATAACAAATATCAGTTTACAATAATAAAATACTTAGATGTCATAATAATACAAAGTCAGATTCAGTTCAATAGTTAATACAATGTCAGATTCAGTTCGATAAATAATAAAATGTCAGATTCGGTTCATTAAAAATAAAAATGTCAAATAAATAAATGGATAACAGATTTCAATTTAGAATAATAAAATACTTAGATGTCATATAAAGTGTTTCGAAAATCGTGGTAACAATATTGTTTTTGCAGCTTATCAGTCTTGCATGAAAAGAAAGTCTCCTTATTACAGCGTAGAAATCGTCAACTCTGTTCTCGGCAAACATGCCAGACGCGCTACACCGCTAGGGCAGATTAAGCATGGCCCGGAATGCATTATTGTATTGTACACGAATACAATACTCTTCGTGTACCTGTACCGGAGTTGGCCAGTGTAGAACGCCTGACAATATGCTTTAACCCTTAACAACCCACATGTGTCTTTCGGACACAATTTTACGTTTTTTTACGCATAAAAACTTAACTATTCATCTTGACTAAATATTGCTTTATCTATTCTTCCTCCATGGTTTTGCGAGTCGTAATAGTTTTTATTCTAGAATGTTTTGTTTAAAATTTATAAACGATAAACAAAAATAGTAACGTATCAACCCACAAGTGTCTCACAGACACATTGTGTTTCTTAAAATCCTTGTCTAAACTTATTATAATTTGAATTATTTTGTTGCATTTCTGAGATACTTATGGCAGAAAGCAGTTATGCGAAGCATACTTTCAGAGTAACAGAATTATAGCATTTCATATTTATTTTCAAGCCTTGATGTTGCCAAGTTCTTTGAGTAAAGAAATGGTCTTACAGTAGTTTGAATAATGAGAAAAAATATGACTTGTATACTTCCAAATTTTTAACCTAACAGATCTCTCGATGTCGGGTCAAAAGCGTTTGGTTCCTCTAAAATTTGTCATTGATATCATTTTATAAAGTGCCTAAAACCGTGTGATAATTCTCTTATCTGCTATGCACCATATTATAGAAATAGATGTGTAAACAATAAAAATAAATTTGAATTAGGTACAACTCTATCAAGGGATGCGTTGATACGCTTGATCAGATGGTTTACGAATATAGAGTGCGACATAAAACAAACAGATGACCAGTTGCATTTTTTCAAAATCATCATATCGCTAATTTGAACGTATTTATATCTAGGTTGGAAGCAACGTGAGAAAAACGCTCAAAGAAATTTTTTTCACAAGTAATCACAACTAAGTTACTGACTCATATGCGTAGACGAAGTAAGAAAGGGCTGATAAGTTATCACTTGGGAGCTATGTTAAACGTAGTAAGGCTAGATCAAAGAGCTTCTCCATCACCTGAACCAGCTGCCAAGAGAAAAAAGTGTTGCCACCATCGACTTATATTCTAGCGATAGACAAGCACGTTCATGGAAACTATTTGTCAAAATACTGAAAAGTTAAAACAAAAGTTCGCTGCAGCGCTAGATTGGCATTATGTCCTCTAACAAAACTATTAAAACATACAGCGCCTAGATAGCTTTTAGAGATACTTTTTTCACGACCAAAATGTCTTAAGCGCCATGAATTTCGCAGCACTTACGCGTTTCGTTCAACATAGTGTAATGACATGTTATCCATATAGATTTTTATACCGCAGAAGTGACACAGCTTTTTGCCTACAATTCATTACAATAACACTCTATTTCAAAATTTAATAATAGTCCTCGTTAGTGTAAATTCAAAAACCACGTTCTACTACTTTAATAAATAAGTGAATTCAAAATCGCGTAAAATATTAAAATCCTTTATTGTAATCATCATTCTGAAGAACAGCTATCCTGAGTGAATGAAGATCAGGACTGCGGCGCTAATATCTAGTAACAAAACAAACAAAAACGGTAAATTTATCTTTAAAATTTGTTTAACAATTCCAGTTAAAGATTCAGTTTTTTTTTTCCGGAGATATTTATTTTTCTGTTGTAATTTTATAACTTTTTTGCAGCTAAAACTTTTTTAAAATCTTTTTCAACTTAAAGTGTGCAGAGCAGATAAACGAATATTTTGTAGAAAGCCACGTGTTTTCACTTCTATCCTCTTGAAGAATTTTTATCCATTCTTCCCTTTTCGGCTGACTAGTGTGAACAAATCTAGAATATAATTATAGTGTATGAAGGACGAAATCTCAATATGAGTAATGCAATATCACACATAAGACTACAAATTCAGCTGAGCCTAATGTATATTTGATTACTAATCTGCACGTGATATCTAGGTAGATACGTAATACCTAAGTGCTAACGAATGACAGAATGCTTACCTAACGAAAAAACTTACCGATGAAAACTGATACCCAATGATTTGCTGACATTTCTTGCTGAGTTTTTACAGTATCAAAAAACACACGTCGTCATAATTTTTGAATTTGACGAAATTCATTGATATCATTTATACAAAAAAGAAATAACATTAAATAAAATATTCAAAAAACAAAAAAAAAAAAAAAAAAAAAACAGGGAATAAAACACCATGCAAGTCTGTGTTCACTAAACCAGTTGTAGGTAAAAATCTGGTTTTTGTGGGAGTTAACATTTGCATGTTTTAGTCTATGATTGTAAATGGGAAGGCTTTTTAATAAAATAATATGTTTTCTAACATACTATTACGATATTAGAAGCTATTATATAGCTTGGACAACCAGTAATTTTACTTAAATTACTACAGAATTATTATTTACGTCCAGATTCATTTTAATTTGAATTTATAAGCGCCGCTCTCACACTACATAAACGTCAAAACTGTACTAATGTCATCAATATCAAGGTGCATAGAAGACACTGCACCTGAGTCGGTTGAAGTGAGTGTACGGCACGCGTAATCTAGTACGTAGTACATATATATCGATGGTTGCCACATATTTGGCCATATCAAATATCAAGAGCTTCGAAACAATGCTGTGCTAAATGTAATCGCACAGAACATATAATTTCAAAAAAATATTGTATAAATGAAAAATACTATCTATCTTGACTAATAAATGACACTTTTAAATAAAAATTCGTGTCAAATAATATAATATAACTTTTGTCTCAAATTCCTTACATTCTCTATACTGTTTCTGCGAGACACAACTGGTCAGTTATGTAACAAAAGCTTTATGGGTTGTTAAGGGTTAAACAGAGTTACTTTCGCCTGTTTTGAACAATACGCAAACCTCCTAGCTAGCATGTTACTTTTACACGCAATGCTTCGTCTTTTCCTCTCAAGGTCAAGATTATCACTTAGGCTAACAATATGCCTAAGATACCTAAAAGTGCTTACAATTTTCAGGGGAGACCCGCATAAATTGATGGGTATTACGTAATCTGGTCCTTTGCAGTATTTAAAAATCATGACTTCTGACTTTTTGACCTTATGTGTCAGACAGTGCGCGGCCGCATATCGCTCGCAAATCGCGATAAGTTTCCTCAGTCCGCCAGCAGAGGGACTGAGCAGCACCATGTCATCAGCGTAGCTAAGGTTATTAAGGCATTCGCCTCCTACGTGGCATCCGACTCAGGTGTTGCTCAGCTCCTCCAGTAGCTTGATCACATACAAATTAAATAATACAGGAGAGGTCAGCCCGCCTTGCCTAACCCCACACGACAATTTATATGTGTCTGATAAAGTACTACCCCATTTTACCTGATTGATTTTTTTGGTTTGAGTACCAGAATTCTAAAATGTTTATTATTTTATGGGGTACTTTTGTATTTCTTAATTTCTCCCACAGTATTTCATATTAATGAATGCTTTGCTTTGCTTATTTAGTCAGGAGTACCTATATATTCTTTAGTTTTTCGAGAACAATGACGATTTTCCAAAATCACGAAAGTGAGCAGACATACATCACAGAGCAGCAAACAACCTAATATGTCATTGAAGACTTAAAGCCATGGATTCTTTTGTCATGGATTGAGTACTGTTAATTTGAATTAATATGCCAAATCTTTAAAAGTTGTTTGTTTATTTCCTCTATTTGAAGTCGATTCCTTGTTTTTAGACTTATAACTTTGGTTCATTAAATTAAATAACGAAACCAGGACACATTGAAAAATGCATGTAGATACCAATATTTAAGTAAGCATGGAGGGGGGTGAGGCCTTTGCTTACTTTTGCTGACGAAGGGGGTGAGGTTTATGGGTTAATATTTTTTAAAAATCTGCTTACGCAATACTTGAACGCCCTTATTTATACACTTCACGAGTAACTGTATGAAATAACAATGTCTTAATTTGGTTCAAACAACATTAAATTAATAACTAATTTAACTCTTTTACTTTAAATGTAATACGACAATATCCATTGAAATGTAAAAAAAACATGGAACTGCAATATTACGCATATCGATAAAATCAGCCACACGCACTCGATTGCACCTCTCTAAATCTTAAACGGTCGTTGCGTTCGGGAAGGTTCGGGCTAGTTCGTGTCGCTCTGGACGTAAATTAGTAAAATATTCAAAAATTGATTTAAAATATGAAACAGTGACTTAATTGTTTATTTACCGGTGGTAGGACACGCCATTTGTCTTCTGGTTTCTGATATTTGACCTATTTTTATTTACATATAATTACTGCACAACTAGGCATTTTGGTTTTTTACGCATCAATAGTACACTGTACGCAATTGCAAAGCGACTGAATGAAGCGTACAGCCGGCGTTTGAACATAAGACCAATTTAATAATATCGAAGCGGCATCTGCCACGCCCGGAAGGCTTATCCCTCGATATCCGTGGTTAACTGCTTGAAAATCCGTTTTGTAGTCGAATTTTGATTTCTGAGGAAGTATTTGATATATTTAAATGTATATAGATATTTTTTCTTGCTAAATGGATAGGTATAAAAGCAAATGCGATACCTATAACAATTTTTTTTTTTTAATTTACATCTGTCTGTCTGTTCGTTCCGGCTAATCTTCGAAACGGTTGGGTTGATATTGACGGGACTTTCACTGGTAGATAACTGATGTTATAAGGAGTAACTTAGTACTTCTACAACTTTAGCTACTTTTATTTTAGAAAAATAATTAGGGTATTGATTGATTTCAACTTCCTTATTTTTGAGTTATTTCTCTTTACGATTAAGCGTACGAGACACTAGGTACTTTTTTATTATTTTATATTTAAACTAGTGCTTAACTGCGATCCCTCCTGGTGGTAAGCAGTGATGCAATTGTTGATGGTGAGACGCACGGGTTTATTATGAACCTATTCACTCTAGCTATGAACACACCTAAATTATAATCGGACAGGAAGACCGCAGCAGGCAAATTGTTTCAGTCCTTCGATGTACACGATATAAACGACGAAGCGAAACGCTTAGTCCGGACTGTAGAGGTTTTAACAACGTAAGGATGGATACTCGCCGTACGTCAGATTGTCCGATGGTTACCGAAATGCTGGCTACCCTACGCCTGTGCTCCAGGCTTTGTAGATTGGACTTAACCAGGATAATTTATTTTGTATTATTCACTTTTTCAGGTTATCGTAATGACAAGTCAGATTCTCAGCGACATGTTGACCCACCAGTACATTAAAATTGAAGATATTAACCTGTTGATATTCGACGAGTGTCACCACGCTGTAGTAGATCATCCCATGCGACTCATCATGAAACATTTTGCGAGCTGCCCGAAGTCTAAACAGCCGCGAGTTCTAGGTAATATGAACATATTGTATCTTGGTATTATTCGCGTGTTCTTTGTTTATGTAAATAGCTTGTCTATTGTAAGACGTTTCCTGTTTAATTCACACGGGTACTGACCCGTTTTCATTATGAAGGCTAATACTGATTAGCCTTATAATGAAAACGGCATATATTAGTGAAAACTACGGGCACGACCGTGGTCATATTTTCGCTAGATGGCGCAGAACTCAACATTTTTAGTTTATTTTGTTTTTAGTGTATGGAAGCATTATTAAGGCAAGGAAACGGTATTTGCTAAAATCGGACATTCTACTGTATGTCTGTATTGAACTTAGTCAATGATAGCTAGCAAACTGGACTGTAGTCGTGGGTTCGAGTTAATAATAATAATCTTTATTTAATCTTTTTACACAATATAGTTACATACAATGGCTACAAGGAAATCTTAAACAAATATTTATGCTAGTGCCCAACGAGTAATTATGTGTATAACTAATCCGCTGCCGCGACTCGTGTCTGACGCGTGTCTGTCGCGGCAGCGGATAGAGTTCCGACGGGATCAAATGGTGGAAATGCGACAGCGACTATCACAACCCAGTCCTGGGCACGCCATATTTATGGCGGTGAGTCCCCTCTTTGAGGAGTGGCTGGAAAGACCTCACGGCGTCCTCACCTTCCGCATGACGCAGGTTCTCAACGAACATGGTCAGTTCGGGAAGTTCCTGCACCGGATTCGTGCGGAAGTAACGCCCAGGTGTCACCATTGTGTAGACCGCCCGGAGGACACGGTGGAGCACACGGTAGAGGTGTGTCCCGCCTGGGCAGAGCACCGCCGCGCCGTGTCCTCGTAGGAGAGATCGGTGGCAACGATCTCTCGCGCCGGGCCTTGGTACAGGCCATGGTCCGAAGCAAGGAGGAGTTGCAGGCGGCCGCCTCCTTCTGCGAAGCAGTAATGCTAGTAAAGGAGGAGGCCGCACGTGCACGCGCGAGGGCGCGGCTCTCACGCCCTAGCCGCCGGGATCCCGATCCCGATTTCCGGCCACCGTAGGCGCGGGCTTGCGGGCGGCGACCAATGGGTAGCTTGCTGTCCGACCGTCCGGTAACCGTCCAGACCGAGCCCAAGTCGTCGACGGCGCGTATTGTTCCACGCGCGCCTCAAGGAGATGTCAGCAAACCGTAGGGGCCAAGGGTCTGCTTCTGAAAGGAAGACTCGGCCCTGGTATGAAAGGCAACGAAGGAACAGGAGTGGGTTTTTAGTCAGTAAAAGTCTGACACACCCTCTTGTCCCACCCAAGAGCGAGAGATTTCATTGGATGATTTTCCCACCTAAAAAAAATGTATATAACTAAATTATCAATATTTAAGTACTTAAGGAAAATTTACTTTAAACTTAGAATAAACTATAAAACTGGGGAAGTACGAGACGGAGTCGCGCACAGAGGGTTCCGTATAAACTTGCTTATGTTACACACACAGCTAGTCTAGTTCTAGTTCAATTCCCAAATGGAGTCTCAATTCAAACGATTTTTCCGAATCGCAATTTTTTTTTTTTTGGTGACTTACAACATATTTACTGTTTTCAGATTTATTTCTATACCTATGCTTTAACACCTTCCTTCATGCCAAATTTCAGGATTTTGGGTCCACGGGAAGTACCCTATGAATTTTGATTCCCTTGAGAGTGACGAAATATACGTTTTTACGTTACGTTTACGTTACGTTAACCTAGAAGTTTGATTTTTTCACAGCTTCAAGGGACCGTAGACCTGAGTATATGGTGTTAATTTCAACTCGATACTTTCACGCGTTCCTGAGATAAAGAGTCTTGGCAGACAGACAGACGGACAACAAAGTGATCCTGTAAGGGTTCTGTTTGTTTTTTTGAGGTACGGAACCCTAACTAGCTGGTGCTCGCGACTTTGTCTGCGCAGAATGAGTACTTCGAGTAGCTTATATTATGCAATATCTTTATAAATTATAGCCTATATGTTATTCTAATGTATAAGCTATATTATTGTAAAGTTTCATTAAAATGCATTCAGTAGTTTTTGCGTGAAAGAGTAACAAACATCCATACCTACATACAAACTTTCGCGTTTATAATATTAGTAGGATTATCGCCTTGCCCTAGCTAGGTTTATAAAACCTGTGTTTCAAGTCATCACTAAACAAAACTAATCATTACGGGTGCATGTATACAGAAATTACAGAATAATAACTTATGAACTAAGCCTTACAATCAAGTATGATTGCAATTAGTTCTTACTAGAACTTCCAATAGTCTCTGTGTCTGTGTAATCGAGTTTCAATAGATACTCCGAAATCAAGGTCAGCCAAGCATGCACTTTATTTTTTTACCAATGTCCAAAATCAGACGTGGCGGATGTAGTTATGTCCGATGTCCCAGAAATAAGAACTTTATTTTTTTACCAATGTCCAAAATCAGACGTGGCGGATGTAGTTATGTCCGATGTCCCAGAAATAAGAACTTTATTTTTTTACCAATGTCCAAAATCAGACGTGGCGGATGTAGTTATGTCCGATGTCCCAGAAATAAGGCTTTCGTATGAACGAAGCGATTACCATGAGTACCTACCTATTGTATGATAATATAATTGGACGTTCACTATAAGCTTGAAGGATTATTTTTTTTAGGTTTAACGGCAACTCTCCTCAATGCGAACGTGAAGACCGCGAGAGTTGAGGAGACACTCCATGAGTTAGAGATAACATTCCATGCAACTATTGCAACTGTTGATGAGCTGTGCCAAGTGTTGAGGTATGTATTTTTTTCATATAAATTATTATTACATCTAGCCTGCATTGTACTACTGCCGGGCACAGGGGCGCCGACTCCGTGGGTGCTCGGGGGCTCGAGCACCCATGAGAATTAAACAGTGAGTGCCGAGCACCCTTGAGAATGGACATCAAGAAACAAATCAGTAATCGCCTTTTAGGTAACGTATAAATTATAATATTTCTTGATATTAAAACTTAGTTTCATTTTTATATAATGGTTTCATTTTATATTTTTATCAAACAAAATTAAGTATGCAGTACGTAAGTAGGACATTTATTTGTCGGTCGATCAATGTGTCGTTTCTCTTCTCACACTTCGCCACTTTTTCGAGTCTGTCAAATGAGCATAAGCAGCCATGAGGTTTTATAAAAGCCGGCGCCCCTGGCCGGGCAAAAGCCTCCCTCCTTCTATTTCTTTCATTGTTCCCGGCTCTGGGCCGTTTCTTGCCAAATCGTCCAACTATCTCCTTCGTGTGCTGCCCCGACCTTGTCGTGCTATTTCAGGGCACCAATTTTGTGTTTTACGGGCCTACCACTCGATCGGCATGCGGCAGACATGTCCAGCTGAGTCAAACTTAAGCTCGGCAGACTTCTGGATCACCTCAACGATCATATCAATTTGATTACCAGTATGTCATTATTTCCGTAAACTTTACCCTTTTAGCGACAACATTGGATGGTGTAAAGGTTGGAGTCCTGATTAAAAATAATGATTTTTCAAAAATCTAATGGCAATCCATTAGATTCAGTTTTCATCAAAACCGGTCGGAGATTCCTTGCAGTATAGGTATTTTTCGCTATTCCTCATAGTTTTAAATTTGGCCACACAGGCAGGATGAATTTTACAACTCTGTATGGATGATTTCTGTGTTATCTTATCTACAAAGACAATTTTTCAATTGTGTTCCATGAACTAAATTGTATATGTTTTTCAGCTATTCAACGAATCCAAATGAGATGGTTCAATTCTACAAAGCTTTGACACCGTCTGATGTCTCTCAAAAAGTTATGAAAATGTTATTGAACGTTCATAATTTAGTCGTGGACATAACACTACCAAACGCTTCTCCGAAACACAATGTTCAGCTGAAGCACTGGCAAAAAGACATCTCTACAGATTCTAAGAAGGTAATTGGAATGTTTGGTTATCTTCTTTACTTTATTAACAGAATATAGTACCTAGACAGCTAAGGCCTTGGGCTGCGGGAACGGTCGAAGGAGTTACCGTGCCCTGGAACGCCAAGGGCAACTTAAGGAACACAGGTGGTCAGTAAAACAGAGTGGGAGAAGTCATTTGATGATTTCTCACCTCAAAAAACTGGGCAACTGCGAGTCAGACTCGCGCACTGAGGATTCCGTACAAACTTACCTATGAAAACAGTTCAATTCGCAAATTGAGTTACGAAGATTTTTTTTTTGTGACTTAACTACAAATTTACAGTTTTCAGATTTATTCCTATACTTGTGTTATAAGACCTTGCTTTATGCAAAATTTCAGGATTCTGGGTTAACGGGAAGTACTTACTTTAGAATTTTGGTTCCCTTGAGTGTCGAAATATACGTTTTTTTGCGACATAAACGGTAATATCTTTTTTTCCGCTAACTTAGAAGTTTGATTTTTTCACAGCTTCAAGGGACCGCAGACCTTTGTATATAGTTTTAATTTTAATTTCAACTCGAAACGTCCACGCGTTCCAGAGATAAAGGGTCTTGACAGACGGACGGACAACAAAGTGATCCTATAAGAGTTCCGTTTTTTTCTATTGAGGTACGGAACCCTAAAAAGGTAGTTTCCTCAAATTAAGGTTATATGCGCTCGCTCGCTAGCGCGATCCCTCCATCGCGTCACTATTCACTTCAGGATGGATGCAAAGAGCGGTTTCTTATATTGGATCGTCCGTGCCCACCTTAGCACCCGCGCAAGCTATTCACCTTGGCTGTGACTTCATTGGTTTGCCTCTGTAATTTTTTTTAATATAATTACTATCATCGTGTTTTTTGTGAAGTTTCAGACCTATGTCTGTCACCCTCACAGCCCTACAATACTTCTGGGATTCTATAATGTCCGCAGAGGGGGGGGGGGACTGTCTTCAAATAAATTACAGTAAACATTTTTCTTTTCTTATAGCTCGTAAAAGCTGTCAAAAACATGATAGCTTCCATGATAATGTTCTTAGAAGAATTGGGCATGTACGGTGGTTCCTTGGGCATACTTGCCTACATAATATTATTGGAACGCTTGAAACGTAAAGCGATTACGAAGGAAGAGGAAACTCTTTATAAAATTGCTATCGGACATTCAGTCGAGTAAGTATTATACATAAGTACCTAAATCCAGTATCCAGGCTAACTTTACTAAATGGTGTAGTTATACAGTTTAATTTGGACCTTATGTCAGAGTCATACGCGGGCTTGCGGACGTCGAGCACTGGGTAGCTCGCCGTCCGGCTGTCCGGTAATTAACCGGACCGAGCCCAGTCGTCAACAGCGCGTAGTGATCCTCGCGCTCCTCAAAGAGATGTCAGCAAACCGCAGGGGCCGATGCCCGCTAGCTAGGACCGCGGAGAATTTCTGAAAGGGAAACCCGTAGTCCTAGTACGCAAAGGTTAATTGAAGGATACAGGTGTGGTTTTAGTCAGTAAAAGTCTGACACGCCCTCCTGCTCCACCCAGAGCGCGTGAAGTCATTTGGATGATTTCCCACCATAAAAAAAAAATGTCAGAGTCATAAGTTTTATAAACTGACAAAGGTACCTGAACTTAACGTTAACTGTCTGGATGTGAAGTGAATACGGTCAGGTAAGTGTGCGAGAGACAAAGCAATTGTGCGGTCAGATGTTGTTTTATTTTAGAATTCTAGTTGGTCGATTCACCGACTGCTATCTTTATGACTTCGACCAACGAATATATCATTTCTGTCTCTATTCTGTAGGTTTTACTAAAGAAGAGAGACAGAAATGGTATATGCGCTTGGTCAGATTAGTCCATTTTGGTGATGATAATGCTCAGACCAGATTTCTGTGCCTATGGTTTTAGATTCTAATGAATACAGCATCAGATTCATCAACACACTTCTTAATACAGCTCTGTTTGCGAAATTAATTTCAAAACCAATGTTGAAATATACTAATGTATGCATGACTTGAAAAACTGTGAAAATACTTTAAATATTTTATAAACCATTTTTACCAGTAATATTTTATTACGTTCGCAGCGCACGCGCCGTTTTACTAAAAGCTATGGAAGATGAGACTGGATACCAAAAGATTGTTAAATATTCATCAGAAAAAGTCATTCTAATGTTGAACGTTTTGAAAGAATACAGTCCAACTTCATTGGACACTCCTGGAGGTAAGCACGTTTCCTTTTTTAACTTGTCTTTTTTTATGTTATGTAAAAAAAAAAACAAGCAACTAAGGTCTGTCATCCTACCCATGCTATGTAAGCATGGGTAGGATGACAGCAGGATGAAAATATGCATCTTTAAAGATGAGAGAAAAGGATAGGTAGGTTCATTGTATGAATCTGACAGCTGTCACCCGCACCATCCCATAGAAAATTTAGTGTAAAATAGTTATTTTTATTCACAATAAAACCCTTTGCATTGTGATCCCCTCGCACAAAGCAGTCAAATATTTTGCTATTTTGAGTAAATAATAAAAACAGTGTATAAAATCCTTTTTTTTTTAGTTGCTTTAAAAGTGAACAAAGCAAGGAAACCTCTTTCGGCGATCATTTTCACTAAACAAAGGTTTTCTGCGAAAGTGTTATATAACCTGCTTAAAGACGTGAAGACTACTAATCCAACGGAATTCGGCTTCCTTAAACACGACTTTGTGGTCGGTTTCAATGTGAACCCGCTGAAGAACACAAGGGAGGAATACTATGTCAAGAAGTCTAGCCAGCAAGCTTTACTGAAGTTCAGGAACAAGTAAGTTGTATTAATATTTTTTATTTTTTTTATTTTTTTTATTAATGATAGGCTCGCGTTTGACCAGCATCTCACCTGATGGTAAGCGATGATGTGGTCGACGATGGAGCACGCTTGCCTAGAAGTAGCCTATTCACTCTTGACTTAAAGACCCCTAAGTTGTAGCTATCAGGAAACACAGACTCCGGCAAGGAATTCCACTCCTTGGCTGTACGCATAATAAATGTGTTCTTAAAACGTTTTGTGCGCATGGGTGGGATGTCCACCATGTACCGGTGGCGCAACGCCGTACGTCTAGTGGTCCGATGATGGAACGGACTTGGCGGAATTAGATTGTGCAATTCCAGTGCACACTCCCCGAAATGTAAACGATAGAAAACCGACAGGCCAGCAACTCGGCGGCGATGTCCAAGGCTTTGGAGCTTCGACTCAACAAGTGCATCATTGCCAATGATCCTCTTGGCTCGCCTCTCAATTGACTCTATCGCATCAAGCTGGTATTTGGCAGACCCGTCCCAAAGATGAGAGCAGTACTCCATACACGATCGAACTTGCGCTTGATAAAGTTTTAGCAGCTGTTCCGGCGTGAAGTACCGTCTGATCTTCGCGAGGATTCCCAGCTTTTTTGCTGCCAGTTGAGCCTTTGCTTCGATGTATGGCCCAAAGTTGAGAGTTGACGTCAGCGTAACGCCAAGAAGATCAAGATGGTCGGTTATTGGCACGGTCACACCTCGGAAAGATGGAGCCGGGTGGAATTGACTCCGTTTAGCGGAAAAAAGACACGCTTGGGTTTTAGTTGCATTGAATTTGACCAGATTGGCATCGCCCCAATCGGAGACCGCCTTCAAGGACGAGTTCAAGCGTTCAACCATAGCCTCTCGGGATGACTGGATCTGTGACCCACTAGCGCGTGCTATATAAGGTTGCCAGGTTTTAAAACCGAAAATCAGAAGTCAGCCAGTTTAACCGAACATTTGGATAATAAAAAAGGCCGGATACCCTTAATTTTTAGTCTTAGTATATCACAAATATTAGTTTTAAAAGTAATACAAGGGTTTTTAAACATTTTTTTTTTTTTACATATTTTCTCCTAATAAAGGGTAGAACGAGAGGGCGTGTCAGACTTTTACTGAATAAAACCCACCTAAGTCCTTCAGTTACCCTTTGCGTTTACGGGTTACCGTCACTCTTTTAAATGTTCCAGCAGCTTATAATATTTACCATAACATCTTAATTTTTTTTAGGTGTTAAAATCATCCAATGACATCCCCCTCTCTTGGGCGGTGCGCGAGAGCGTGTCAGACTTACTGACTAAAAACCCACACCTGTTCCTTCTTTGCCTTGGTCCCAGGGTCCCGAATTTCAATGTCACACTACCCGTGGAACTATAATATAGTTTCTGTTTTCCGTTTCTCCCGAGTGAACAGCTGATATTAAAAACCCAGTCCTAAGGCCTATTATAGTCTGTCTGGCTCAGGCAACTGTCCGATAGTTGGGGCTGTTGTATATAATCTAATCGTGTGTATCTTATACCGCGATGCATTTTAGTTCCTATGTGACGTCATAAATATCGCTACAATCTGTTTAGTAAGAAAGTGACAGACAGATACACTTTTTACATTTATGATGAAATAGATGTGTAATTTTTTTTTTTTACCATGGCATTCTAGCTTTGATGTTATAGTTATTATCTATATATATAAAAGCGAAATACCACTCACTGATTAAACACGAAATCTCAGAAACTATAACACCTACAAACTTAAAATTTGGTAGGTAGGTTCCTAGGTGGGTAGTTCCTAGGAGGTCTATAGGGTGTAGACATCGGGAACACCCAAATACTCCGAAATATTTTATTCCTAATAAAATTTCGATGTTCCGATTTTCAAAAGTCCGAATTTCATAATACCTAAGAATTATAATGTCTGTTATTAAAAATCACGAAATTTATTTTACCGAAAGTCGTAAATGCGATTTGTTAGTTTTCCGAAGAATCAAATGCTCGAAGGGTTCTCGGTCCGAAAAACAATATTCCGATTTTCAATACTTCGAATAAACTAAAAGTCAACATGATACGTGTGATTTCATGGCGATAAATAACAGATATTAAAAACTGAAAACTTTGAATTGAATTTAAAAATTTATTTTGTTATTTTATAAACTAAAACTAACACTTACCGACTGCATTTTACCTAAGCTATAATAATAATATATTTTTAGATTTTTCTCATATAGAGTAAAATACCCTATTGTTTTCGGACTGTTGTATATTATGTTCTAATTGCGTGGAGAATTCTGATACCGCGATGTAGAATGTTATCTTTTATTTTCTATGTGACGACTTATATCGCTATACAAAAATAATTAAACACTTATAATATTACCTTGTCATAAAGCTATTAAAACTGACCAATAAATTACTTGATTTTTCAGCGATCTTAACTGTTTAATTTCGACGAGTGTAATTGAAGAAGGAATAGACATACCGCAATGTTTACTAGTCCTGCGTTACGACCCGCCCTTGGAGTACCGATCATACATTCAGAGTAAAGGTTAGTACAATGTACAGTTAAATTAGACAACGTACGCGCTTCGGTTGGGTCATCCTAGCGCATTTTTAGTAATGGAGTAACCTGAAACTAGATGAGAATCAGTAATATTAAGTTTTTATTAAAGAAACTTTTAATACATCAGACGAATAAGTCAATTTGTACAATCCATTGTACTGTACCTGTACTAAACGACAACGTTGATGTCTCGATCATAAAATGAGGGAAGAGAGGACGATGTCCGGCATTAAATATTTACATTCCTACTCGCACCATTTACAATAGACATAAGTCGGTAAATTGTCATCTATAGTATAGTGTTTTTTTTTAGGACGAGCTAGAAGTTCCGATTCGAGCTATGTTATATTAGTAGACGGATCAGATGAAAAGAAATTCATGAAAAATTATGAAGAGTTCCAGCGTACTGAACATCTTATACAGAGGGTAAGATATTTTTTTTTACCCTTGAAGGATTGCCATCGTGGGATCTGGAGGCAACAGTCCTTGCACACACGCATGAGTGACGCATGCAAGTGCAACACCAGAGTGAAAGTTCAGGCAGACAGTGAAAATTTTGAATCTTCAGATACCACCAGCCGATTATTATAATAATCAATCATTTTTTAGATACTGATTGGTAATTCCGATGATCGGAACGAACCGGGTCTGGCAGAAATCAATTTGCAACTCTACAAAGATGAAGATTCACCCCCATATATAACACCACATGGAGGTATGTTACTGAAAATTATCTCGAATTCTAAATTGAAATACATTTTTTTTTTAAATTAAACCTTATGTGTAATGTCGTTTTTTCAGGTCGTTTATCATCAGTATCGGCCATAAGTCTGCTAAATCGATACTGTTCCGTATTGCCACATGATCAGTTTACAGTCATAACCCCAATGTGGATCCAGGAAATGCAGACTGACAAACAGGGGATTCAGCGCAGGCTTGTAACCATCATTATGCCTTTGGCTTGCCCTATTAAAGAAGAGATTGCGGTAAGTATTAAATTAATTAAATCGAAAATAATAACATATAATAAGCATTCGCAGAGCGGGGTTCTCAAACGAAGTTGAAAGGTTAAGTAAGATATACTCCAAATTGTTCCAAACGGCGATGACAGAGAAAACACTAGTCAAGTGTATGCGTTGGAACGGGACGGAGCATAGGTGGGATGATTAAGCGTTTGCAAGGCACGTACTTCTACCCTACATTCGAAATGATTAAAGTTACGAAACTCAACAAAGCGTATAGTGACGAATATGCGTCTACGGAGATACGCGGCCGTGGACAGTAGGCCTTGGTCCAGTTCTCTATGTCTCTGTCAGAAACAGAAAAAATTGCGGCAATGCAACTTGTCGTACCAATGTAGATGCCATAACCAATTTTAACTTTTATTTGCATCTAAGAACGTTATTCGAATCCATCTGGAATCCTAAATTGGCTGCCCTTGTCTGGTAGCTTTGCGTTTAATGCATACTCATAGAGTTGTCTATTTTTTTTATAATATTCTACTTAATCTACAGGGGAATCCTAAATACAGTTTGAAATCAGCTAAACGATCGGCAGCGTTAAACGCTTGTATCAAACTGTACGAAGTTGGAGAATTGAATCCGATTACTATGCTACCCGTCCGTTACACGTAAGTTCTTACGCACAGTCTAGTGTTTATACTTGTACTAATTTACTGCTCATGCAAGTCATTAATGCTTTTAACCAGCTACTACTAAGCTCATTGAAGTAGCATTATAATGGAATTAGTGTACACCATAAAAAAGCCAATGGCAAAATTTGGTTCAAATACAGCTCACAGCTTAGAAGAGATGTGAATTAACCGCGTTAGGCAACCGTTTACAAGTTTTGGTCTTGTTAACCAGCTAGTAGCATTATACGTAGCCAAATGCTGGATAATAGTTCTTTCAAGTTCTACTAAAATCCATTTTGTCATCATTCTCTGTTATTATTCAGCCATTAGTCAGCTGTGCTGTATAACAGTGTAGAGATCTCCCATTATACAGTCTTAAGAATCGTCTTATCCGTTAGTACAGTTACATTAAAGTTTTTGACTGTAATATAGTTTGTTTGTGGATGTGATTTCCGCTCATCTGCTGCTTAGGTCTGTATAGGTTGTCTGTAAACTGTAAATCGCTTTTAGCTATAAGATCGCCCGTTTTTACACCTTATTAATTTTAAACTCCTACTGCAATTTTTTATGGTGTACAGTAAAGAGTATATCTGTCTAAATATAGTGCTTAAGTATAGAGCTATACTACTAAGATGAGAAGCCTATTTTCACTATGACTGAAGCTTATAAAATTCCCGAGTGAACACGCGGTGGCTAGGCTGGATACAGGCGCGACTAAGCGGCCACAGTGTATCAAGGTAAACACAAACAGAGCCTATTAATCATATTTTACATTATAGTGCCGTGGATTTTGAGGACATAGATGTGAAGACTTGCTTCCCGAACTGGCGTAGCGATGATGTAGGGGACGAAGAGTCGGACCTGCCACATCCAGGTACCAAGAAACGAATCAGAAAGCACAGAATACAGGTATGTTTAAATCAAAGTTTCTAGTGTTAAAAATTATGTCTAACCAATTTGCCGAATGACCTTTTATTGTGTGGTTACTGAAATAATAATTTAGAATGTGTAAGCGTGTTGAGCGGATGCAGGTGCCGTGTCACGTAAATGCACGACAAGGCAACATCGCAAAACCCTTTGGTTGAAGACTGATCGGAAAATTGTTGATGCTGCGTCATCAACAATGCCTGAACAAATGTTCCCACTGCTGGTACTCAGGCCTCCTCTCTAGGAGAGGGAATGGACGGTAACCCACAACACGGGCCCAGTTGGTGGAAGTCGCACATCTTTGAAATTTTGTTTCTAGGACATGCCGGTTTCCTCACGATGTTTTCCTTCACCGTTTTGAAAGCAGTGGTCATGAAATAAATTACACAAAGTAATGCGCCTGGTTGAAATTTTGCTGCTTAGCTTAGGAAGTTTACAACAGAAGGACTCGTTATATAGTAATATTAATTTATGAATTGAAATATTATTATAATGTCATGAATAATTTATTTTTCAGTTCCCAGCAGTCCTTGATAGCGTACCAGACGAAGATGTATACTATTTACATATAATTAAGTTAGCGACTGCGTTCGAAGAGCCAAAGGATTCTCGCGAGAAAGCCTTGTATGACCTTCTTCAGCAGGGCGAAGGGTATGGATTCTTGACCCAGCAACCTCTACCAAGACTGTGCGGGTTCCCTATGTTCATGACTGTTGGGGAGGTTTCTACTTCTATCGAAGTGAACTATGCTGTTATTAAGCTCACTGCTAAGATGGTCCAATTGGTGAAACAGTAAGTTTTTAAACTAAGCCCTTCTTTATCGTTTCATAAAAAGATAACTTAATATGTCGGTAATAAAAACCAGAATCCCAAAACTTTGAATTGAGATTTAACACCTTTAAATTATAACTATTTTTATTGATGAACTTGCTCCTACTTATGTATACAACCTTATTTTTAGTATATGCGAAACCTGAATATAGTTTGTTCAGAATCAGTAATTGAATCGATTCCAAAATGGCTATGAGTTGGGAGTTGGACACCGCGCGACATTAAGTACCTATCAGCAAATCATATGTGCAACATAGGCCACAGGAGGTCATAGCAACGCGAACGCGCAGCGGGCGCTTTCCTTATTTATTTTATTTATATATACTTTATTGTACACCAAGATAATAAATGATACATACTTATATCAAAAAACATACAATTGGCGGCCTTATCACATTCCGCGATCTCTTCCAGGCAACCTTTCCTTCCCTTCCCCTCAGTCGCCAATATGCCACAGGACGAAGCGCACGCGTCGCACTCTCGTCCCGGTTGATTTACGCGAGCGCGTGGCCGCCCGCCGCCGCCGTGGCGCCCCGAGTTTTTTGACTTTTGTTGGTTGATTTTGTAGGTTACCTATTGTTGTATGTAAAAACTATCTTTTAATTGAGTGGGGAGTGATTAGTAAGACATTGTAAGTAGCGATTAAGTTAATTATTGTAAATAGGGATGATTAACATTTTTAAACACGCCAAGATGGTCAAGTTTAGGCAAATATTATTACGTACTTTATTTATAAAAGCCGCAGTGATAAAAATGTAGTGTGACCAATCACCAAAGCCTGCAAGTATGATGGAAAATGTTATCACTAGTTAATTACAATACAAACTGAAAAATTATTATCAATGAGCGCTAGATGGCGCGTGCGCGCCGCGTGGTGACCATGTATTTCTACGGACAGTCCGGTAACATAAGCTTATAACTTTGTGATTTTTCATGATACTGTTTTGAAATTTTGAACATAGATTCTTTACATAAAAATACTAGACAGGTGTTTCAGGTTTCGCATACTAAAACTAGTGTTGTATAAGTACTAGCTAGCAACCCGCACTGGGCCCGCGTAGTGGTTTACGGCCCATTCCCTCTCCTACAGAGGAGGCCTGAGTCCCAACAGTGGGAACATTGTAAGGCCGACTATGCTATGCTATAAGTACTAGCTGACCCGACAGACGTTATCCTGTTTTAGCTATGAACTGTCAAACGCGGGATGGATTAACTGGAATGAAAACGGTTAATCCGTTCTCAAGTTATGGTTTGACCAAGAGAAATAGGGATTCATTTATATATTTATAGATATATAAAGGCCAGCTCACAGCGAGATGCGATGCGATGAAACGAATCGCGCACTTTTTAAGGTAGTGTTGCATTATAGAACCTTAATACACAAAAAGGTTTACATTACAAAGCTAATCCGAGTAAATATCACAGCGGCGTCCCAATGCGTTTCGTAACGCAAAACTGCTGGCCTCTTCAAGGATCAAATAGTCGCATCGCGTTTCGGTGTTAACTGACCCTTAAAAACCTTCACAAGTATCACAACTATTCCAGATTTCACTACTTCCTATTCGAGCAAGTACTAGCCATCGCTAAGAAGTTCCTAGTGTTTGAAGGCAAAGTCAACTGTATGTACGTCGTGCCTGTGAAGGAGGACAACGGATATGATATAGACTGGAATGTTATGACCTCACATGACGAGATACAGCCAGTTCAACCTACTTCTTATGAGGTAAAACTTTGTGGTTACACCTATTATAACTCTTTAACGTTATTGCTGTAGTTTTATAACAACGCTAAGTAATGGGCATTAGTTACAAAATGAAGCAGTGACAAATGGACCAAGGATTTGCAAATTAATAAATGCTTTTTTTAACATGGGAAATCATCAATAATAACTTCTCCCGCTCTGTGTGGAGTGAGAGGGAACGTCACAGTTTTATTGATTAAGTTCGGTGTTCTTTCATTTGCCCTTTGCGAGGGCCGCGGTAACTCTACCCTGGTAGGACAATCTACAGTACAAAATCTTGTAAGACCTTTAGGTGTTAAAATATTCGCACGTAAATGCGTGGTCTACACTATTCACGCGAATATGTTATCGTTTAATTTAGCAAATTATTGAACACTGTCACATTTGGTTATTAGCAATGTTGCTTATGGCATACATACATATAATTGTGCCCGTACAGGCACTTCCGTTTGTATTTACCGCACTAAGACCTGTGAATAATTTCTTAAAGACTGTTCAAACTAAGGCGAATTCCACGCGGTAAGTGGAACGCGACTGTGCACATCTAAATTCTGATTGGGAAGTCAAGAGAATTTTTACACGTCCTATGCAGGACGAAATATGCCCGCGCTGATTGTGTATATCGCATGAGCGTATCTTGCTTTAGCCTAGCAGGTTTAATTTTATGATCGATTTTAAACATTTTTGTTCTGCAGGAGAGGCTTTTCATAGAAGTCACACCGGAAAAGTATAAGAATTGTGTGGTCACACCTTGGTATAGAGTTCTACCGGACAGGTGAGTTTCTGTTACGATTTTCCCATTTTAAGATGTTCTGAATGTTTTAATTTAATTTTTACCTTACATAATATTTGAGTGTTATTAACACATGTCATATTGTGGACCATCAATAAGAAAAGTTCCATCATCGAACCACTAGATGTACGGCGTTGCGCCACCGGTACATGGTAGACATCCCACCCATACGCACAAAACGTTTTGAGAACACATTTATTATGCGTACAGCCAAGGAGTGGAATTCCTTGCCGGAGTCTGTGTTTCCTGATAGCTACAATTCAGGGGTTTTTAAGTCAAGAGTGAATAGGCTACTTCTAGGCAAGCGTGCTCCATCATCGCTTACCATCAGGTGAGATGGTTGTCAAACGCGAGCCTATCATTAATAAAAAAAATAAAAAAAAGTGTTATAAAATATATGTATTAGCTGTCCCCCGCCGTTTCACTCGCGTCTATAGGTACAGCTCCGCTTCTGTTGTTCGTACCGTGATGTTATAATATAGAACCCAATAGACCCCCCCCCCCCCTATAGTCTTCCTCGAGAAATGGCCTATCCAATACTTAAAGTTATTTTCAATTCGAACATGAGATTTTGTGCGTTATCAAACAAACTCTTAAGCTTTATAATATTAGTATAGTATAGATGGGGTGTTAAAAAAACTTTACTAATCTTTTTTGAAAAAGACTGTTGTATGATGCCTCTGTTTGATGCCCTTTGAGCTGCTATACAAAGGTCTCAATAGTGTCTGTAATATTATTTCGGAATACAATAAACTCCTGTATTGAAAATGTTGTCATGTCTTATACATATTTTTCTTTTCAGGTATATTGTGTCGAATGTTTTAGAATATATGACACCACAGTCACAATTTGATTCAGACTCGTATCTGACGTTTGCCGATTATTATGCAGACAAATATAAACTGGAGGTTATTGGCGAAAAAACTCAGCCATTGTTGGAGGTGAGTTCTTTGAATACGTGATTAAAATAAATTTATTTCAGATACCATTATAACCCATATAAAAATCAAAATGATTTTTATATGGGTTATAATGGTATAAGAATTTATTTTTAATTTAGATTAAAATTAAAAATAAATTCTTAAATACAAAAACCCATTAATTAAATAATACAATCTGTACTGTATTACAATAGTAATAAAACCATTGCTGTTCTTATAATACTTACTTAATTATAAAACACCTAAACGCGATCTACTTGCAACTTCAAGGCGAATGATTTTTTTTTTTTGGTTTTTGGGGAATAACCAGAGTATGGGAATTACCATCGGCAAATGGAACCCCGTGACCGCTTAAAATACTACCCAGGAACCTCCTACGCGTAGTTTTGCTTGTATAGTTGTTTCCTTTTACTACGGCACTCGGGCACTCCATTTCCTAATAACTCTTTGTAGGAAACCAAACAAAAACAAAGCGCAAATAAATTTGAATCACGATAGATTTCGATTCAGGATGCCTTTTAATGTCGATAAATTGGTGGGTAAATTACCCTTGCCAAGCTTATAACGCATTATATACTGAATACATATTGAAATTGAAAATCCTTTAGTCATTAAGCTTTAAAAAATAAATAAAAAAGTAAACAAACAAATAAAATTAACAAAATCGACTTTGATCGATGTCAGTCGTTGTTTTTTTTCGTAGGTACGCAACATCAGCTCAAGGATGAACTGTCTGTTACCCAGAGCGGCGACCATTAACACACTAACGGAAAAACAAAAGAAGCTGGTGTCAGCTTCCCAAGGAGACGACAAAACTAACAGAGGCTTTGCCGAGATTTTCGTGGCGGAATTTTGTGTTCGATATGACTACCCTGGAGTGTTGTGGTATAAGGCCATAATGTTGCCAAGCATAATTCACAGGTAAATTATAGATTTATTTTAGTAAAAATCAAGTGATGTTCAAATATGAACTTTAATTGCGTGTATATTAAGTTGATTTTTAAATATGCCCCCTACTATGACGTGTCGTTGCCACCTTGAATCCTGAAAAAGGCGTAGCCGTATTTGTCCTATAAATCACCATCTAAATTTTTCTCACAATGGAATTAAAAACTCAACGCTCTGTAGGTTGTGATAGAAATCATTGGGTAAGTCAAGCGATGGACGTCTTTTTCCATACTGATGTTGCCGTTAAAGTTATAAAGATGTCAATGTACACAGTAACTATTAATCCTTGTTTGAGGTGTAAAATCATCAAATGACTTTTACCGCTCAGGGTGGAGCGAGATGGATGTCATATTTTTACTGACTAAAACCCACCTGTGTTCCTTCATTTTCCCTTTCCGATCCAGGGCCGTGGTAACTCTTACGAACATCTTCAGCCTTAACAGTAATTTTGTATTTAAAAAAAAATCTCTTACAGAGTGTTTATGTTACTGGTCGCTCACGAATTGCTGTCTGAAATATCAAAAGACACCAACTATGGCTTACCAACTAGAAAGAAAGGCAAGTACAAAAATCAACCCGATATTTCACGTAAGTTTCAACTCCGTTTTCGATAGCATCTCATTGCATGCGTGATGACTACTCACACAGCTTGCTGTAAGCTAACCAATGGCTTTCATCATGCAAACCAATCATTCCATTTTATTTCTAGTTTAACATGGGATGAAATGATGTACTGTGTATTTCATACTCTCAGCCTCGAACCAAGTCTAGTCACAGATCACACAAAAACGTACTTTCGTTGCTTACGTAATTGACGACGACAACTGGCCTATTGGTCTAGTGGTTTGTAGTCTGCCTGTTTGTTATGGCAGAGGTTGTGGGTTCGATTCCCACCCAAGACAAATGTTTATGTGATGAGCACGATCGATTGTTCTGTGTCTGGGTGTAATTTATCTATAATATGTCCGATGTACTTAGAAATATATCAAGTATATAAACATACTTGATATATTTCTAATGATATATTTCAGTGACTAGTACTCATAGATATCCGGAGATATGCCTTCATTGCCGATTAGTAAGGAGTCCTAGTGATGCCGCTTATCTCCCACCAAAATAATTACAACATTCACAAATAGTGTATTTACGACACACATTTAAAATTTGCACACGCACACTAAGAAGAAAGCTGCTACACTAAATCAATTTCTAATAGCACACATAAATAGAATGGGCGGAGCATGCACTTGTAAACACTTGTTATTTGGAAACATTCAATGCACACACATGCAATTAGGGATTCGGAACGCGATGGTCGATAATATTTATCGATATTGAATTTCAGCATATTCTTGTAATATAATTACTTCGTTTGATTTTCTTTAAATAATTTATTTTTTATATAGGTACCTATCCGAAAAGAGAGTTTACTTTTAATAAAATATTTTTTTTAGTATCGTATTACTGGTTAAAGGGAACGTTCTCTGTTAAATATCATGCTGTATTATTATAATAATTACTTATTCTTAAAAAAAAAAAATCATAAAACCCTACCTACATTCAGGGTTGGTTTAAACAGTTAGGTAAATTATACTCATATAGTTTTATACTCATATTCAAACTCGATAGCGTTAACTGCGGAATAAATAGCGTCATCTAGCAAACTAGTTATAATTTTAGATAAATTACACAAATTGTAGGATGCTGACAGGATCGAATTCATAAGATGAAATAACTCACACTAACCACTCAATATAAATACTTCTAACAAAATAATGGATTCTCAAACATTTTCCCAAATAGCAAAAAAATTTTTTTTTTTTGTGACTGTTCTCAGATTTATTCCTATACCTGTGCTATAAGATTTTGCTTTATGCCAAATGAAATGTCTTTACGTCGCGTCGTTCTTGAGAATGGAGCGGTTAGAATAGAGAGTAGGCTTGAGTCTTTGCAAAGGGAACTGTAATAATTTAAATAAGGGAATGTAAAATAAAAATCAAATAAAATTGGAAATCAGAAACTTTATTTCAAATAGATCAATAACAGGCATTTGAATAGTCAAAATGTCGGTCAGTCAAAAAAAAAAGTGAAATTAAGTTGCACGTTCGAAAGCGTAGATCTGTATGGAGAAAAACGTGCAAGGAACTCCATGGGCACTCTTTTAAATCATGTTATGAGTTACAAAAATCTTCGTCATATATTTTTGTCATGTGAACACTTAAATTTAAATCTTTTAATGGAATTATGTATTGTCCAGTAAAATGCAAATATTTGGATAAGATTTGACGCTTTAAAATTTTTGGTGTCACATTTTTTGCCAAAGAGTGAAGTCTTATGTAAATGTATTTTTCCATGACACATTTTATCAACTGGATGATAATTATGATCTAGTGGTTCCTAGTCGAATTGATGAAAATCAATGGATTTAAACACATTTGATCCGATAAAGTGGTTAAGAGCTTTTGGTACCAGTAATGACTTTGTAAAAGTTTGTTTCTATGTCTGAGGCCGGATTAGAGCCGAAAGCGTAAAAATACAATGCTCCCGCCAGTTATACGACATTTTTACCACATTTGCGAAGAAATAAAATGTGAAACCCTCATAAACGAAGATTTAATAAAATAGCGATGGATCGCGAATTTTCTAATTCAAACTTCGAACATTGACGGCTGCTCGGCTTTATGATTGCCTACTCGGTCAATAATATTGAGCAATATTATTAATCTTTTAGGGCCTAGCTTACGAAACCGCCCAATAGCCAGATTTTTTTAAATAATAATTGAATATTTTTGAATAGCGAACACAAATTATTGTAACTTTTGGCCAAAATTAAAAAAAAAACTGTATGAAATTATATTTGTTTAGCATGCTACTTATCTTATTGTACTATAAATTAAAAAAATACTTTGATCATCTCAATCTTTAGGTATAATGTCAATTTAAGTTTTTACACTTCACGGGTAATTGTATTGAAATAACAATGTCTTAATTTGGTTCAAACAACATTAAATTAATAACTAATTTAACATGTAATACGACAATATCCATTGAAGTGTAAAAAAAAATATCGAACTGCAATAATACGCATATCGATAAAATCAACCACACACACTCGATTGCACATCTCTAAATCTTAAACGGTCGTTGCGTTCGGGAAAATTCGGGCTAGTTCGGGCTAGTTCGTGTTGCTCTGAACGTAAGTTAGTAAAATATTTAAAAATTTATTTAAAATATAAAACAGTGACTTAATTGATTATTTACCGGTGGTAGGACACGCCAGTTGTCTTCAGGTTGATGGTATTTGGCCTATTTTTACATATAAATACTGCACAACTCGGCATTTTGGTTTTTTATGCATCAATAGTGCACTGTACGCAATTGCAAAGCAACTGAAAGACGCGTACAGCCGCCGTTCGATCATACAACCAATTTGGTTCTATCGAGGCGGCACGTGCCACGCCCCCAAGGCATATCCCTCGATATCCGTGCTAGTACTCATATTAAACTTGCATACATACACAAAACACACGAACAACAAGGCAAAATATTTACAAAACTTTATAGAACATGTCTGAGAAAGATTAATGAAGATGCAATATTGTAATTATATCCATTAATAGAGGGGAAGACCTGGTGACCTGAAATTCAGACCAAAAGCCTACCTTAGGCACCAGTCTCCCACAGTATGAACCCAATTATTGTCATTTATTTATTTATTTAACCTTCATGCAACAAAATGTACAAAGGCGGACTTACTGCCTTAGGCATTCTCTACCAGTCAACCTCATCATTGTCATTGTCTTAGTTTTGTATAGTACGGCCGTTATATTTTGGCGAGCCCGAACTTTGCGCAGAAGGCTGCGCACGAACGTTTTTTAAGAACAAAATGGTGGCATGAGGCGACTTCGTAAAGCTTCGTACTTATTCGACAATGTTCGGTACGCAGTAATATGTCTCACTCACACGTTAGCATTAGTGTTATTTTCGTGTCGCTGTCTCTGTCTTGAGCACAGGCGGTGACAAAAGTTTTCGTTGGTTGTTATTATTATATTGTTAAGTTTTTTGTGTAGTGTTAGGTTTGTTTCTTTAATTCATAAGTTATTTTTGTAGCTTTCTGTCTCAAAGTGTTTTAATATTTTATTTTATTTGTACTTGGTCCCTGTATTAGTAAATTTTTATTCGTAATTTGGTTTAAAAAAATTAATGTCAATAACAGTTTTTTTTACGAGTGTACATGCGCGAAAGTTCGCAGAGCCTATGTTCAGGGCCGTCAAGTTACAACGGCCGTACTGTAAAGGCTGTGATATTGTGGTGAGAAAAATAAATAAATTATTGTTATTATCATTACTACAAGCGTTGCTTAGTTTGGGACTAGATGGCGTTGTGTGAAAGTTTTAAAAAAGTGGTCTTTCCAATTTGACTACTGTTACACTTTTTCTTTTCCATCATTTATTGTAAAATGGGTCATATTTTATGATTTGTTACTGTGAAGGATCACTACTAACTCCTAAGCCACAGCGACATACACCTAGTTTAGGACTCAAAGCGTTTAAAAATAACCTAATTAACTAATGGTTTTTCGACTTAGGATCTTTGTTATAGCAGGCTTAGGATGAAATAAATAAATAATAATTATTGTTAATTTAGTTATGTATGTCTATTTAGGAATGTCATAATTAAAATTAAATAAGCTTTCTGTAAGAGCAGTGGTGGCCGAGTGGTAACGGCCCCGACTTACGAATTGTTGGTCGCGGGTTCAAACCCAGCCAGGCGCATTACTTTGTGTAATTTTACTATTTTTTAATATTACTATATATCGAGTCCTTCTGTTGTAAACTTCCTAAGCTAAGCAGCAAAATTTCAACCAGGCGCATTACTTTGTGTAATTTATTTCATCACCACTGCTCTCAAAACGGTGAAGGAAACCATCGTGAGGAAACCGGCATGTCCGAGAACCAAAAATTCGAAGTCATGTGACATCCACCAACCCGCACTGGGCCCGCGTGGTGGATTACGGCCCATTCCCTCTCCTAGAGAGAGGAGGCCTGAGTCCCAGCAGTGGGAACATTAAAAGGCTGAATATGTATGTATGTATGTAAGCTTTCTGTATTAGGCAAATATTTATAAAGATTTTTTTTTAGTAAAAAGCAGAATTAGAATCCTAATGGTACATAAATTATTTTGCAGAGCAAGACTGGGTGCCAATACAAGGAAGCGTACAAATTGCTACAAACTCACTGCTAGCACAAGTTGAGGAGCCAACCCAGATAATGTCTGTGGACAGGTAAGATTATCTGTATAACATAGCTGTGCCTCGCGGTTTCACTCACCATTTTTTTTTTTTTTTAAAAATGCCTAGTGCTAGATGTTATACTTATGCGATCGCGTTAACGTTTACTTATATGAATTTGCACGTCGGAGTCGTTGTGTTTCCCATTAGGGTCACCAGACAGCGCCTATTCTGATTTAGTACAAATACAAATTAAAGTTAACGTGATTAAATGGGTATAAAAACTCGTTCTAAGGCCACAGTTCACACCTAACGTCGGCAAAGTGCGTCAATCTATACTTTTTTTTTTAATGTTATAAATGTGAAAGTGTGTGTGTCTGTTTGTTTGTCCGTCTTTCACGGCAAAACGGAGCGACGAATTGATGTTGAAGGGATGGAGAGTGACATAGGCTACTTTTTGTCTCTTTCTAACCCCCCACGCCCCTCAAGTGGGGGGTGGAAGTTTGTATGGAGCATTCCGCAATTTTCAAGGTAGAAAGCTAAAAATTGGTATGCGGACTATTTGTGACTAACAAAAAATCGTGCATCATTTTTTTTTGGGTATTTGCCCCCAACCCTCAAAAGACGGGGTGAAATTTTATATGGAACTTTTCGCAATTTTCAAGGTAGGAAGTTAAAAATCACAGACTCTTTGTTACCAACGAAAAATACCCGCCTTATTTTTTTTTAGAAATCTTTCCCCAGCCCCTACAATAGGGGATGGAAATTTGTGTGAGACTCTCCGCAAAATTAGTACAGGTTCTATGATACAAACGAATCCATACTAATATTATAATATAAATGTGAAAGTGTATGTGTGTGTATGTCTGTGTGTAAGTTCTCTTCTGTGTTCTAAATCAGGAAAGGGGAACCGTGTTATGTTACCCCGAATTTAACGCGAGCGAAGCCGCGGGCAAAAGCTAGTTCTAAAATATTATGAAAAATTAAAGCCAATAAAAGTTGGGTACTTGCCTGTGTTTAATTTTGTACAATATTTGGTATTAAATAGCATTAAAAATAAAACGTTTGAAAACCGCGTCAAGTTTGCTTATAAAATGAAGCAACCAGTAGCATTCAATTTCAAATATTTGTATGAAGAAGTTTGGGCTTGTGGTGGAAACATCTCGCTATCTCTTTTCTATGCGCGTAACCTAATGGCGGTGACGTCAGATTGAAGTTCATTCTTTTTATGTTATTTTACAGTTTCCTCTACCACCAGATTTGAAAGATCTACTTACCTTACTTACTTTGAAAGGTCTTACTTAGTTTTGAACAGATTTGAAAAATACTATCTAAAAAAATAGTCTATTACCTTATTTTAATATTTATTAAGTAATATAAATAAAGTATGTCTTTTATTATTTTATTTTTTAGGATTAATAACCAAATTGACGATGATGGTGGCAAAAGGCCTAACATACTTTCCATGAAAGAGAGCCTCTACAAACTACAACAAAAAAAGCTGAGCAAAGAGTTCCCGTGGGACGTAAGTACTTGAATTTCAGTTTCAGACTTGATAAGCTTATTTCGATTGGACGGCATTGCCTTTCTGCAGCAAGCGTTGATCATACAATATGACGTCATATCAAATTAAGCATTTTATTAAGTCGGTTTTTAATCAATTTTAGATGAAGTGAACACATCTTGATTTAAAGAAAACGATACGTTTAAAAAACGTGAAAAAAATTATCAATATATACTAAAAACCGGTCAAGTGCGAGTCAGACTCGCGGACCAAGCAGTGACGCGTATTTCAACACTCACAATATCTATCGAGTACTTGCCGCTGACTTAAAATCATGTCCATCACTCCGCTCCACCGCGAACACCCTACTATGATGTCTCAAACCATCGTATTTTCAGTGTGAGAAAGAGATGGAGCTGTACAGGACGTATAGCACTATCCCTTTTGCACGACAAAATCTGATGGCATTGGAACTTCGTAGTACGGCCTCAGGATGAAGGACAGTAGCAGTTGAAATCATTTATGCTCCGTTGGCATAATTGCTGTGCCCGTTCCGACGACTAATCTAATAATTTAAAAAAATATCAGCTTGACCGGTTTTTTTAATCCGATCGAATTTTGAATCATGATCGCCAACCCAACAACTCGTACATCATAATATTTTCAACAGGAGAAAATGGAGCCTATCGACATAGAGCGAAACCTGTCCACAGTGACAGTAATGGACGTGGAGTGCTACGATGAGTTCGTGTCCGCGCCACTGATGCCCTTGCTAACCGCATCGTCCAGCGTTAGGTCGCCGCAGTCCGTCTATGGACACTCTGCCACTGCCATATCTGCGCCTCCCGCCAAGTATGTACATCACTAAATAGTATAATATTGTCAGAGTTAAATTATTTATTAGTCTTTTAGGCTAGATTGTAATCAATTATTACGAAATTTGTTCTTAATAATAAAGGATAAAAAAAACTACATAGTATAAAACACAGTCGCCCGCTGTCGGTCTGTCCCTATGTGTGCTTTGATCTTTAAAACTGCGCAACGGATTTTGATGTGGTTTTATTTAATAGATAGAGTGATTCAAGTGGAAGGTTAATTTTTGATTCAAGGGGCCGGCGGCGCGTGCTTATAAATACTTATAATATTTTATTAAGAAACCTGAAATCACCAAAACTTTGCACTGGCACGCGTTTGCTGGTAAAATCACTAAAAACTTTCTTAATAGAGTACACAATACTCACCGGATGTTGTACCGGAGAAGATGTATTGATTCCCCGAATTCCTCTGATACCATCGGATTTACCGTTCCAATTTAAACGCCTACAATTTCCGGTAAAGATATCTTTTGCAATAATAATAATATTCACACAACTATCACACAACGCAGTCTAGTCCCAAGTTAAGCAGAGCTGTGTTATAAGTACTAGACAACTGATATACATACTTAAATATTTCTAAATACATACATATTATAGATAAATTACACCCAGACACAAAACAAATTATTGTGCTCATCACACAAACATTTGTCCTGGGTGGGAATCGAACCCACGACCTCCGTCATAGCAGTCAGGGCCACTAACCACTAGACCAACAGGCCACTAATTCGTGGCCGTTACCATTGAGCTACCACTGCTCCCTAGTCTAGTAAGAAAAGCATTTAAAAAGTTGAAAAGATGAATTATGGCTATAAAGTGATAGTAGTATGAAAAAAAGTTGCGCCGATAAATAAATTGGATTCCAGAATCTAATTTAATTTTGCCTCTCCAGGTACAACGACCAAATGGAAATTCTAAGGAAGAAAGGAACAGGAAAAGGTCCAGAATTGCGCGATATTCTGGCTGCATTGACGGCTATTAAGTCTCACGATACCTTTGATTTGGAGCGCGTGGAGTGCCTGGGCGACTCGTTCCTGAAATTTGCAGCGACCCTTTATCTTTATCATAAGTTCACTACTCTCAACGAAGGGCAACTTACAAATATCAAAAGTAGGCTTATTAGTAACAGGTAATCATGTTAAATTATTTAATGCTGTAACAAATTTAAAAGTTAAAATCCTTTCCTGACCTTCGGTTTTTTAGAATTAGACAAATACTCAATTTTAATGGTTAAACTTTTAAAGACAAAAGGATAACATTAATCAGTGCAGCCTATTGCAGCATATCGCAGACCACTTCTTGGCAAAGGCCTCCTAAGTGTGTTCAAAATACCTGGTTCTGTGCCTCCTGCATCCATTCTTTCCCAGCTTGCTTTTTTTATGTTCTTCTGTATGTCAAACTAACGAGCAACCAATGTTAAGTACTGCCTGTTTTCACTACCCGTAAGGCGTCATAAAATTGTGATATCTAAAATTCTCATGCAATTTTATTAATTATTTAGCTTTTTCTACTTTTTTAGACCAAAAATGCTCAGACAGGCGGCTTGATTAGCGCGTACAACCTAGCAAGGCACCTTGCGAGTAACGAAGTAATAGGAATGAGGAATGCATTAAAACGTCCGTAACCGGCCGCTTTGCGCGCTGAGGCAGTTCTGCCTGCCGTCTAGTGTGTATCAGTACAAGCCTTCTCGCTGTGTTTCTAGTCCTTTCACAATCGTGGAAAATGCACTTGCAAATATTTCAAACCTATATTTGTTTTTAGGAACCTATACTATGCCGGAGAGCGCTTCAACCTAGCCGGCAGAATGAAGATCGAGCAGTTTAGCCCCAGAAAAGATTTTATGCTACCAGGATTCTTTGCACCGCGTGAAGTTGAGGAGTTCCTTGATGAAAAACAGGTAAATCATTTTTTATCTAAACTGTAATTGCATATTTTTACCATTATTATTTATAGGGTCGCGTTTGACCACTATTTAATATGGTAGTAAGCGATGATAAGGTCGACGATGGAGCACGCTTGCCTAGAAGTAATCTATTCACCATTTCCTTAAGACTTACAAGGTTATAGCTATCAAGAAACTCAGATTCTGACAGAGAATTCCAATCCTTAGCTGTACACGCGATTCGTTCTTTCCCAAAACGTTAAAGAGAAAAATTGCATCTTTTTTACATGTTTGTAAAAAGGCTTATCTTTAGAAAAATACAAAGCAACAGGGTAAAGCTAATGTAGTATGAAATAAACTAGCAGAACATGTCACGTAGGGACCTAATAACAGCAGTCAGCGGACTGCATTGCCGTGGCCGAATGTTAGGCCAGTCAAGAAGTTTAACTTAAAAAAAAAACTAGTTTTGCCATTGATACGCTAAGAAAATGAACTAGCGGAGAGTGTCACACATTAGATAGAAAACAAGGTGGAACAAATGAGTTAATTACTTTGTATTTGAATGCACCCTTAATCCTTATCTTATAATATGCTAAATTTTGTAAGAACTTCTTGAACACTATTATTTTTTCATTATTTCGCTTATGATTTTCTTTGATCACCCAATCTTCGTTTGTTTATATAATGATGATGATGATGATGATGACATAATTAAAAAAGGTCTTTCCTTTTTATATTGGTTTTTTAAAACCTAATAGAGTTAAATAGTATGTTAGTTAATAGTGTTATGTATATAATAGGGGTTAAAGTATGAAATTACCGTTTTTTAAAGCGGGTTACTTTGAAGTGTTATATCTTTAGATTGACTTGGAATTATAAGTTCAAATAAACTTTATATTAAAGGTATGTTATTCTTTTTCAGAAATTAGGTATTTATTGGATGCTTTGTGTTTTGTATTTTCTGTAATATCGCAGTTCTTATAACCATGAAAGCTAATAAAAAAACGTTTTTTCATATTAAGAGTTCTAACGTAGAAACTAGTGTGTCATGACAAAAATAATTCGGAGCAACCATCTGAATTATTTTTGGCATGACACACTTGACATAATCTTCTTTAATCGAATATTTTTAAGGCTTACATTTTTTTTTAACGTAACTAATGTTTGACCGAATGTTTATATGTCCGAATTTACACTGGCATACTTTTAAGATGGCCGAATTTTATATTAATTTTCTTATAAAATAAACCCCTCGGCCCCTCTCACCAGGCCCCTCGGACCTAAAAAACAACGTTTTAACTTCCAAAATAAATATGCACTCATCAGTAGTAGAGTAATTCAAGTACGTTTTTTATTTCAATTCTTTTTGCTTATCAAAATGAATAAATGCTTACCAAATATGTTCAAGAGTGAGCGAAGCGAACCCGGAATTTTAAGGCACCCCGACGAGAAACAGATTAGGTTAGAAGGGGATAACGGAGGCTAGAGTGAGCGAGTAGTAAAGCGAGCAAACACCCCGATTATCCGCTTCGTGTTAGGTTGCTTTTAACCTCACAGACCTCACTGTCCTTACCCAAGCTGTCAAGTAGCTTTAAACGCGTTTATATATTTTTATGGCCTAACATAAATAGTAAAAGAAAACTTAAAATGTTAATTTCTTTATTAAATCAATTCGTTACTATTATTATTAATAGGACAAAGTTCAAATTTATAATATATATAAATGTAGTCTAAGGATCTGTCAAATTATTGATAACCCTTATTTGTTTGGAACGCGCAATCATTATTTGTTAGCTAAATAAAATGAAACGTACTGACTAGCTAGACCAAGTCGTTGTAAAACGTACAGTCAACAAAAGAGATAAGTACAATTGTATAATGTGGCCTGCTTGCGCAAAAAATCACTAAATACATGTGTCGATACTGAGTTGATCCATCGTTTTCCCTGTCATGTCATGTCAACTTAATAGGGAATGAAACAATGCTTTAAATTCTATTTGTGCTTGACGTAATTAGTGATTTTAGGTGCAAGTGGGTACTTTAATCCAGATGGTGCATGTCCTTAGTTTTAAAATATTTGACATCACCCTTCTGAGTGTGTTTTATTAAGTTGTAAAAATTCTTTACTTAAGCCTCTTTTACTGACTGTATTACACGCATCAGTAACTGCTCATTTTCGTATCTTTTTAGATTGCGCAATTATACTTACGGTACTAAGTTGATTTATTTTTAGAAGTACTATGGAACTTGATAAATTCTTTAACAGAATCAAACACGTCATCTGCTAGCACTTCAGGCGTGTGGAGTGCGGCGAAATGGCCCCCAAAATTGTAAGATGTAGATCGAACTAGATTCCGGAACTTATCTCTAAGTATCCAATCTGGTTGGTAGGTGACCTCGTAGAGGAATTTCACTGCTGCCATTGGTACATCAGTAGGTATACTGAAATAGAAAATAAAGGGATGGTTAAGTAGGTTGATTTGTCGGAACTCCCTTTTCGATGCGGAAGTCGTGTTATCTATAGAAATTAATACGAACGGAATCGACAAAGGCAGCCAACATAAAACAATGTTAAACTAGTTTATCTATATATATAAAAGGAGAAACTGACTGACTGACATATCAACACACAGCCGAAACTACTGACTGACTGGCCTGTTGGTCTAGTGGTTAGTGGCCCTGACTGCTACGCCGGAGGTCGTGGGTTCGATTCCCACCCAGGACAAATGTTTGTGTGATGAGCACGATCATTTGTTCTGTGTCTGGGTGTAATTTATCTATAATATGTATGTATTTAGAAATATATAAGTATGTTTATCAGTGGTCTAGTACTCATAACACAAGCTCTGCTTAGCTTGAGACTAGACGGCGTTGTGTGATGGTTGTGGATTATTATTATTATTATTATTACTGGGTCTAGAAGCGTGAAATTTTGCACAAAGCTTCCTTTTATGACGTAGGCGAGCACTAAGAGAGGGTTCTCCGAAATTCACCTCCTAACGGGATGAAACTGGGGTTCAAAGTTTGTATGGAGAAATTTATTTTCATGCGGGCGAAACCGCTGGCAGAAGCTAGTATTATATATAGTTAGTAAGTGCATCTTTTTAAGATTCGAAAATTTTTCAATAATACTTACTTTTGAACAATACTAATTTCGGGATGGTATAATCCTTCCGCGTAAAGTCTCATAGAAGTAACAATGCACTCATTCATCCACGTTATCGTCACTGTGTCTAGTACATCGTCAATATCTAAGTTTGCCAACCCTCCATGTGGGGTATCTAGTTGGTCCCTGTTACTGCAAATGGCCATTTTTTCCATTATGTATGCTGCTAAACCAGATGGAGAGTCTGTGAGGGCGACTCCTGAAAAAAATATCATCTATATACATAAAAGGAGAAACTGACTGACTGACATATCAACACGTAGCCGAAATTACTAGGACTAGGTGCGTGACATTTTGCACAAAGCTTCCTTTTATAACGTTGGCGAGAACTAAGAGATGATTTCCCAAAATTCAACCCTTAAGGGGATGAAACGGGGTCCAAAGTTAGTATGTAGAAACCTACTTTCACGCGGGCGAAGCCGCAGACAGAAGCTAGCCTTTCAATAGAATAGAGTGATTCACAATTTAGGCTACAAAAAACAGTAGACATGTCAACTTTATTTTTAGACAAACTATATTATAACTTCATGCAAGGTCATTGTCAAGGTTTGATTTGTTTATTTAAAAAAAACATTGGTCGTTGCTATTTAAAAAAAACATTGGTCGTTGCACTAGCATTGTTTCAGGTAGTTATTATTCCCGGACTTGACTGTTTTGTAAAATCACCTAAGACATCCAAAACGAATTCTTAGAGTATGTTTCCCAGAGGACACGGTGGAGCATACAGTAGAGGTGTGCCACGCTTGGGCGGAGCACCGCCGTGTCCTCGTGGAGGCGATTGGCGGCGGTGACCTCTCGCGCCTGGCCCTGGATCAGGCCATGATCCAGAGCGAGACGAAATGTAATGTGGTCGCATACTACTGCGAAACAATAATGCTAGCGAAAGAGAGGGCCGCAACCGTGAGAAAACGGACATCCTCACGCCCCAGCCACCGCGACAGGTGAAGCCGAGCGTCGCGAGTCCCTGGCCACCGAAGGCGCGGGCTTGCGAACGACGAGCAATAGATAGCTCGCCGTCCGGTCACCCGGTAAGGACCAAGCCCGAGTCGTCGATGGCGCTTAAGTGTTCCACGCCCTCCTCAAAGCGATGTCAGAGAAAAGAGAAACCGTGGACCTGGAACGCAAAGGGCAATTTAAGGGTTTTAGTCAGTAAAAGTCTGACACGCCCTCTCGTTCCACCTTACAGCGGGAAAAGTAAAAGAAAAAAGAGTGTGTCTAATATAATGTATCTTACTTACCAATAGTATCAGGCTTCGTAGATTGAATATGAAAATAACCACTTTCTCTCAGTAGGTATTTGAAATGATTCTTCAGGGGATACACTCTTTCAGGTCGATCTGAGTCTATTAAACTTGGGAACAGGGATCCAATCACCAACTTAAAGTGACTAATGAGTCTTGAAGATATGGGCATGTTATTGTGGTATCTGAAAAATAATTAAAATACCATAATAAGAAGTTCTTCTTGCTTCTACCAGTGGCTGCATGAAAGTAGAAATAGTAGATTATGTGACTAGGGAATAAAGCGGTGTTTAAACATGTTGAATTCCAAGCGAAACGAAGGTTGCTAAGATTTAATCCCGAACGGAGTAAGGGATTTGTATAACTCTTGAGCACTGCGAGGGGGTTAATATAGAAACCTGACATTACTTCCTAGGGAGCGCCCATACTACATTCGATCCCTAGGGACAGCATGACTTGCTTTAGGTGAGGGTTATATAATAAAGGGTATTATCGAGCAGGTGGTGTAAAAATATATAAGGTGTTAAAAAATTAACTTTAAGAATTTCGAGGGGACCTTGTACTCCTCATTATGAACAACTTTTACTATGGGACCAATTCTGAAATCGCGAAAGAAAAATCAGCTGTTCCCTACGTTTATGTTCCCATAACTCGTCAAAATGTATGGAGCAGCTGTTTTTTTTCGCTATTTCAGGTTTGGTCCCATAGTAAAAGTTGTTCATAATGAGGAGTACAATGTCCTCTCGAAATTCTTAAAGTTATTTTTTTAACACCTTATATAATTATAGCTTATGTCACTCAGCGATGAAGTAGCATTATACTGTTGAAACAATTTTTAAATCGGGCTAGTATTTTGAGTTTATTCATTGCAAACAAAAATCAAATTTTTCCTCTACATATGTATAAAATTAGTATAGATTAATTAAAGAAAAAATAATTTATGAGATAGTTACAGCTATGATGTTAATGTAATTTTTTGCCATTCCTCTCTGATGTGTGTTTTTATAAAATGTTGTTGGGTCTTATAATATAATTAGTCATCATAGCTTCTGTAGATACCGTACATGATTACTGATGTAGACAATCATTTGGATTTAACTTATTGTCAAACATACAACATAATGTTCTTGTTGCTACGGTACGATAAGATACTAAATAATTATACAGCAGTTTCAGTTATCAACCAATATCAATGCAGGAAAGTGTGACTATCAGATAAAATAGGTACTTTACCCCAGAACATTTTCGGGGAAAAGAGTTGTCAGATGCGTAGCGCACTGAGAACCCCAATCACCTGCTTGAATGTAGAACTTTTCGTGGCCAATTCGCAACATTAAGTTACGCATTATTATTCCAATCTGCAGTGGGTTTAAACCTGGTTTGTTGGTACCCTGAAAAGTAAAGTAAACGATAATCAGATCAACTTTAATTATTATTAGTTATATATATAAATTACATAAAAAGTGATAATCTTAAGTAGATAATAAAAAATATCTTTATGTATGTATATTTAAGCTTTAGGTACCGATGAAACACGATAATGTCGTATTTACTACCTACAAACAAAAATTGTTGTAAAAAGTGACACGTGTAACGCTCAATGTACCTATTTGAGTTGACCAGCAATCTAGAATTCATGGATTTATGTGATACAGTTTTGTTATTAAGGTCACCAGGGACTGTTTTAATGCTTCCCCTCTCTAAATATGGAAATGCCTGTAGGTATTATAATTTGTGTACATATTTGACCATTCTATAATTAGCAGCAGGCTTATTAAACTTCTTAACTTGTATTGTCAAAGTACGCTAAAATATATAAGTACCTATATGAAATCTTATTTTCGTAACTTTTCCTTTGTATTAAAGATGTCAGTCGAGATAGTCAGATTTGCACTTATAATATTATACATCGTAATTTAAAGAAGATGCAATTTTCTTACCTCGGAAAACCCATAACCAGGTAAATCTGCAGCTACAACTTCGAATACGAAGTTATATCCTTCTCTCGGTGTTGTCAATATAGGAATAACTTTGTCGAACTCTTTGGACGAACTAGGCCATCCGTGTAACATAAGCAGTGGTAGGACTTCAATACCATTATTCGCTTCCGGTTTTACGTGTATGTAATGTAGATCCAATCCCTGTATTTTTGTTTTGTAATGAGGAAATCTATTTAACAGTTCTACTCTCTTTTTAAAATCATATTCATCAACCCAGTAGGTCAGAATCTTTTCCAAGTAGACCGTGTTCATTCCATATTCAGATTGAATGCCTTCTAAGGGTTTTGTCAACCTCCGTCTACTTTTTATTCTTTGTTTTAAATCTGAGATCATCTGAAACCGTTACATTAGAATTATAAGAAATACTATTAGAAAAATTAAAAATAGTTTAGGCTAGGTTAGGAGCACGCACTACGAATTTGAGCATTGCTCGTGCTCCGCTCGTGCTCGGCTCCTTTAGCGTAGACCCTCCTTAAGGCGTATAGTCTCTTGAACATCTGGCCAGCTGCACCCGGATAAAGCCCAGCTGACCTTTAAATCCATTTTCTTTGCAAAGAAAAGCTACATACATTCTGAAGAACACTTAACCAGCATTTTTTTTTGTGTGAAATATTTTTAAAGATCAAAGCCGTTTGAAAGGAGTAGCGAAAATCAAGCTAAAAACTATTATGTTGTTATTTTTTTTAAAAAAGAGGGGTACCACTGTAGCGGCAGGAAGCGTTACGAAGTTAGTCACGAAAGCAAAATCATACGTGTGAGGTTAACCGCGGAAGCAAAACCACACGTGACATTTAGTAGTTGTCAGCTTACAGCTGTTCTCCCTCCATCGTATAGTTCAGTCGGTATTTCGGTAAACATTGTATACATATACAATATCTGTGTCGTAATATAGTATTGAGTGAAAGTTATTTCAGTGTTTCCTTATACCTCCAAATTGAACACCCTTTCTGAATAGACTATAGTGACACACGTGGCATACACACAACACATGAACTATTAGAGACAAACACTAAAGTCTTACGGATAAATCATATAGGTAGTTGATAATGTTGTACATGAATCTATAATAAAAATATATTTTTTTCAAACCTATTGACTTAGCCGTTACCGAAGAGTAGGCTTCAGAAAGTCACCGTTTTATTTATAGCACTGCTACGGAGTGAGGACCTTAAGATGCGTGTCGAACAAAACAATCATTTAAAGGAGATCATCACATCATTACATGTTGTATTTTAGTAGTAGGTATAACACGATTCTACAACTCATTATGAGTCTTTAGTTTTAGAAGCAAAAAAATCAGTCCTTTTTGCTGTATGTCCTACTGTTTTTTCTTATAAATATTTTCTAGCACGCACGTACGGATTTTTTTGCGGCCGGTGTAAAATATAGTTTCTATATTTACCGAATCATTGAAGTCGATTTTGAAAGGCCTTATAGACTCGTCTTGCTTTTCGAGCTTGCTGCCTCTTCCCCACCATTTTTGAAGATCCAACTTCGGTAGTTCATGTACTTTATTGATCACCATCCGAAGTCCTACGAAGATAGCCATCATGGCTCCGAACGACGTTACAAGGACCTTCATCTGAAAAAAAAAGAAAATATATATATATTATAATAATAATAGTTTATTTCAGTAAAATACACATAAAGAAAATTCAATTGATAAAACAGTTTTGACAAATAATAAGTGGTAAATACAGAAAAGGAGTTTCGTTGGTACTTGTACTAATGAAAAACATTGTATCACAGCTAAAAGCATCGTAACATATTCCCGGGATGAAAAAGTATCCTATGTTAGCACGAAGGATAGATACTTTTTTTATCTAGGACATGATCTTACCCATGTGCCAAATTTCAACCAAATCCGTTCCTCGGTTTGAGCGTGAAGAAGTAACAAACACACACACACAAACTTTCGCCTTTATAATATTAGTGTGTTTTTAATATCGTGTAGACGTTATTATTTCAAACTTTACACACCCCTCTAAAATACTTTATTGTTGTTAGGAAATACTGGCAACAACTATAAACTAGTTAACGAAATTGTCGAAAAAATTGCCGGGAAGTGTTATAAATATTGATAAACAATTTAGAAAAATAAATAACATTTAATTTTTCAAAGTGGATCTAATTCTTCGGCGTAACAGATATAACTGTACTTTGAAGACTTTGTTATGCTAAACAGGGTAATTGGTCAACTCGTACCGCATACCTACGGCCCATGTGGTACGAGTTTTTAAAATAAAAATAAATTATATTTTCATTGGTCAACTCGTCCAACGTTTATTTTTGTATGGAACTTTAAACCTTATCAACTTTTGGTACAGTAAGTAACACAAGATTAATAGTAATTATTTTTTTTAGTATCGTTGTGTTCTTAGATTTAAAAAATCTGACGAATTAAGCACTTCCTCTTTTTTGATGTCCGTTAGAAAAGTCAGTAACTACATTTTTTTTTTGTTTCACTTTAGGTACAAGCTACTTACTCTACTTGTGTGGTTCACAAGTTCATGTGTTATCCGAAATTAATAAGAATGGTACACTTGCTGTTGGTACCTGTATACTTTTATGCTCATGTTACAGCTAACACTTTTAACTTTATCTATAGGGTCCTGAGCTAATTCCACGTAATTTTCTGCATTATCATTACCTAAGTTATTTTTGACGAATTTGACGAAAGATTTCCAAGCCGCTGATTCCAAAGTATTCATTAAAATTATAAAATCGTTGTTTATCATCAAAGTTTTTATTTCAGGCTAGTCGAAAATACCAGTCGTAAGCTAATTTGAATAAACAAAAATAACACCCATAAATTTTTTTTTTTTTTTGGTACCGAACGTCAATCGTGCTAGTTTATCACTCATCCACTATCGGTCGCCCACTGTCGGTCTAAGTCCTTGATATAGATCTTATAAATTAAAAGTCAAAATACGCCTTTTTACGAAAACCACGGTTTTTTTATTATTTTTTTCTCCCCATATACACCCTTAATGTAATAAAATGTATTCGAATTAATTAACCAACTGCACCTAGACGGCAAGATGATATTACCGGTTAATAACTTATATTGGCGGAATGCGAACACAGTCAAAATACCAAAATTGGTATTTTTTTCAGATGTGTTTAATTCCTGATGGCTACAACCCGGGAATCTTTAAGTCAAGAGTGAATAGCTTACTTTTAGGTAAGCGCGCTCCATCGTCGACCGCATCGTCGCTTTTCATCAGATGAGATAGCGGTCAAGCGCGAACCTATCAAGAATAAAAAAAAAAATTGAAATTACACGAATTTTGACGTTCTAAAACTTTTATACTTACGACTTAATATCAAGTCATTCATCAAATTATATTATGAGATTACCAGCATCAAAAACTTTATATTTTTTGCAGACCTATGCAAGTTAATGATAAATCCTAAAAAAACTTTACTATTGGTTATATTATGATTGTATATGTGTTTATATATTATCCTTATATATACTATTGATTGTTTAAGAACTTTAGAGTTCATTTGTAAAATTCATTTTAAAAATGTGATATTCAATTATAAGACTATCATAGAAACTCTAAAGATTTTTTACTAGTTTTGAGTTACAAGTTAATAATAAATCCTAGAAAGCCTCACTTACAACCACACATTTCTATTATATTATTGTTAAAACTTTTGAAATTGTTGATTATTTTATTATAAATAAATGTATAAAAATAATGAAATTTATTCAATATTTTTATACATTTATTTATCTCAGCACCCTAAGGTCCTGGACCTTTGGAAGGCGTACGAGGAGCCGAAACCAACTCGCAGAGGCCCTTTTAGACGCTTTTAATGGAAAGTGGTACGAACCGGTGATTATCCCTGTACGCACTATGCTAGTGCATCCAAAGACAACCCCCGGTTGGTGGGAAACTATTGCGACATATGGAAAACTAAGATATAAGGCTATGGTTTTTGGAGTCTTAAGTGGACTGGTGACCAGGAACTATGTTAAGACTATGGCCCCTGCCTAAACAATGATTATTATTATCTTTATAATTGTTAATTAATATCTTTATAAATGTTGACTATAATCTTTATGACGATTGCTTATTATTTTATAATTTTTTTTTATAGTTAATCCTACATGTATTAATGTTTTCTATTACGTCGTGTGTTAATTGATGTCAAATTTGTGATGGTTTAATATTTTCTGTTTATATATGATAGTTTTGTGGTGATAAAATATTTTATAGCAAATTCGTAAATTTCTTTATTATTCCCACACTAACACTTTTGCTACTGATTGTACCTTTTCTTATTGTGATAGTGACGTGGGACGAGTTGACCAATGAAAATAAAATTTATTTTTATTTTCTGCAACTCGTACCACATGGGCCGTAGGTATGCGGTACGAGTTGACCAATTACCCGCTAAACAGTTATATCTATAGTTCGCACCTATTTTTTTTTTCTGTATATACTGTTGTTGCGGTGCGGTGTGCGCACCATTACATCGACAGTCGTCCGACTTAAGATCGTCTAGACTAGATCTGCGTGGTGCCTATTGTATAAAAAAAAATTAAATTTAAAAACCTACCAAGTGCGAGTCGGACTCGCGCACGTAGGGTTCCGTACCGTTCAACAGTGTATTATTTTGACTCAGAATAGAATAGAATAGAATAGAATAAACTTTCAGATTTGGTCACTCTGTTTTATTTACTAATTTGACACGTTAAATCAAATTAAGCCATAAAGTAAAACTGCCATACTTTTATTTAGCGTAGTTTTAGAGATATTTGAAAACTCGAGAATATAAAGAATAAACAAATATTTTTTATTCTTTTTAATAATGATACAATGTATGTATTAATTTTAAATGATAGATTAAGTTTTGATTTTCAAAATAAAAAAGAATCTGGGATTTTTCAACAGTACTTTAGGAAATATAACAACAAATAGAATATAAGAGGGTCATTGACCTAACTTTCAATAATTTTTATCTTAAAAATGAAACAAGTTATTTTACTGGGAGTTTGTTATGGAGTTTTTTGATATATTATGCATAGAATGAAAATATAAAACAAGAGTAACAAATCTGAGTCAAAATAATACATTGTGCGTCCGTAGCAAAAAACACATTTGTTGTATTGTATGGGAGCCCCACTTAAATATTTATATTATTCTGTTTTTAGTACTTGTTGTTATAGCGGCAAGAGAAATACATCATTGTGAAAATTTCAACTGTCTAGCTATCACGGTTCATGAGATACAGTCTGGCGACAGACGGACAGACAGACAGACGGACGGACAGCGGAGTTTGGGTATGGAACCCTAAAAATTTAAAAACCCCGACCCAGATGTTTTATTTAAAGTACGAATCATCAATTAATCAGCCTTTTCACCCACTTTTAAGAGTTAAACTGATTTTCAGTTTTGTAATGTACATAAGCCCTTTCATTTGGTACCTACCCCATTTGACCATATTTACGTGAAGTTATGTGAAGAAAACAAAAAGTGTGCCTAGTCTAATGCATAAGTGAGAGGAAATATCAAAACCAAAGTTTAATGATGCAGATATTTTGTGTGGGTTACAAACTAGCACTTTTCACGCGATTTCGTTCGCGTGAATTTCGTATTTTCTCCTACATAGGATATAGAGACACCCACTAAACCGTCCTTTGAGGGTAGTTTTAAATAACTAATCACGTCGATCTTTATTTATTTAAATAAAGTAATTTTGAATACTTATAGAATAATGAAAACCTTTTTTATTTACTTAGGTTACAATTTGTGCTAAGTTTCAAGTAGCTCAAAGACAAAAAAATTGATACTAACAATTTTTCCCTTTTTCACCCCCTTAAAATTCCTTAGTTTCACGTTCTTAGGCCTAGGCCTACAACAGACTACTGGTAGTTTCGGCTGTGCGTTGTTGGTATGTCAGTCGGTTAGTTTCTCCTTTTGTATTTATATATTGTTGCTATTTTAATATCTATATTTAGTTTGTATTTTTACTTTATTTACATTGTTCTCACATGATAGCGACAAGAAACATGTAACAGAGATATTTGTAATTACAAAACATGATTGAAAAGAGTGTCCATGGAGTTTCTTGCACATTCTTCTCCATAGAGATCTACGCTTTGGAATGTGCAATTAGCATCATTTTTTTTTTCTGACTGACTGACTTCATGACATTTAAAAAGTGCCTGTAAATGGTTTATTTGAAATAAAATGCTTTGAATCTTTTGAATCTATACTTAAATAAATGTTTCAATAAGGGTCTAACCATAAATAACGTCACAAGTTAAATTTTTTAAATATTTTTATCGCTATCTGTGACGTAGTTGTGTTGTGATAAATTTTATCAAGCGCTAGATTTGATGTTGTTTTATAACAAAACACTGCGTGACAAATAAAAATCAAATTAAGGTACTAATTTGAAATGTTTTCTTTTTTTAACTATTGTATAACTAGCTTTTGCCCGCGACTTCGTCCGCGTGAAAGTAGGTTTCTTCATACAAACTTTGGAACCCCGTTTTATCCCCTTATAGAGGGCTAATTTTGTAAAATCCTCCCTTAGTGCTCGCCTATGTCATAAAAGGAGACCATGTGCAAAATTTCACGCTCCTAGTCCCTGTAGTTTCGGCTCTGCGTTAATATGTCAGTCGGTCAGTTTCTTCTTTTATATATATATAGATAATAATAATAATATTCCACAACTATCACACAACGCCGTCTAGTCCCAAGCTAAGCAGAGCTTGTGTTATGAGTACTAGACAACTGATAAACATAATTCTAAATGCATACATATTATAGATAAATTACACCCAGACACAGAACAAATGACCGTGCACATCACACAAACATTTGTCCTGGGTTGGAATCGAACCCACGACCTCCGGCATAGCAGTCAGGGCCACTAGCCACTAGACCGTCATCGTCAGGCCAGTCAAATATCAGTGTATGACAATGATGTATACTTATTTTTTTCCTATTACGACTCATTATCTTTCCTTGAGAATGTACCAAATATTGCAAAAAATTTAAACACCTAGAAATTGAATATACAAAAAAATCAGTACTATTTTTTTACATTAAAAAGCTGCTGCAAAAAAGCTGGGAATCCTCGCGAAGGTCAGACAGTACTTCACGCCGGAACCAGCTGCTCAACTTTATCAAGCGCAAGTTCGATCGTGTATGGAGTACTGCTCTCATCTTTGGGACAGATCTGACCGATACCAGCTTGATGCACTTGTGGCAAGTGAGAGGCGAGCCAGGAGGATCATTGGCAATGATACACTCGTCGAATTGAGGCTTCAAAGTCTTGAGCATCGACACCGAGTTGCTAGCCTGTCGGTTTTCTACCGGTTGCATTTTGGGGAGTGTGCGTCAGAATTACATAGCCTAATTCGGCCTAGCCCGTTCCATCATCGGACCACCAGGCGTACGGCGGTGCGCCACCGGTACATGGTGGACATCCCACCTATACGCACAAAACGTTTTGGGAACACATTCATTGTGCGTATTAGGTAAGCGCGCTCCATCGTCGACCGCATCGTCGCTTTCCATCAGGTGAGACGCGGTCAAACGCGAACCTACCAACATTTTTTAATTGATATAATTTTTTTGTATGTTTTAAATACTTCCTAAAGAACGGACAATTTTGTTAACTTATCGTTTAACCCAGTGATTAGATTTCACTTGCTTAAAGATTACAGTAAGAGATGATTTTGTACAAGTATAAATGCATAAATCGACAAATTATAACTTAATAAGGAAAATTCTTTAAATCATATATTTTGTTATCATACTGTACAATTTGGTGTGTAAATATTTATATCACAAAAACGCTATTTTATGCCAAAATTAATTTCACTGTAGAAATATTATTGGGTAGACGGTTTGTCTATAATATTTACCAAAAGTAAGGTACATTATAAAGTAAGAAAGAAAGTAAGTATGTAATTTCCAGCTTAGTGAAAGATTACCCGCAACTAATTTACATAATTATTAAATATTAAATTCTAAATAGTATCAGTCATCATCATCATCATCATTTCAGCCGAAAGACGTCCACTGTTGGACATAGGCCTCCCCCAAGTGTCGCCACAATGAACGGTCCTGTGCGTCTCGCAACCATCGGATTCCCGAATAGTAGATATCCGTGTCGAAGGTAAATTACGGCGCGAATTGAAGTACCCAGTACCTATCGCAGACGTTACCATAACTTAGTGCTTTCGATGTCATTTTCAATTTCGGCCAAAAATGTGGGTCGATTCCTTATCGAAGCCGTGCAAAACACTTTCACTCATTACATTGCATAACAATACGTACTTATTAATCAATATATGACTCACTTTATGTTATTTGGTACACTCCAGGTAACTTTAACACTGACACCCGCCACATACGAAAGAAAAAAAGCTATAATTTTTACTTAACATACACAAAACTTCTTAAAATACGTATTTTATTTGTTCGTACATGGCACGTGCGATGCCGGTGATCACCGAAATCATATTGTGAATCTGTGATAAAATGCTCGCGACGGTTTGAGTTCGCCGCACCGATCAGCGACCCGCGAACGGCTTACCCCGACCTTGACCTTATTAAGCCTTCATTGAGTGTTAACATTCACGTACCTACGTACTAAATAGAATAAATTATGTAACCCCTTACGAACGCAAAGTAAATATACTTTAGAATAAACTTACATCTGGATTAGGAGTTTTCACTCGTCTTTTTTTCTTTCAACTGAGAAGCCGTTAGACACACCACGTTTGCACGTTACTGTCTGACGTTTGAATGCCATCAATTATATTAAGCACACCTACCAACTGTTTAAAGTCAATGATACATTTTACAGGGTATTTATTTTGTGATTCTCTTAAAAATGAGGGTAGGTGTATAAAAAGTGCCGTTCGTTTCTTGCTGTCACTGATGTTCATTGTTGCGTACTTATTTGGGTAACTGGTGAATTTATCTACGTATACCCGATTGAAGAAAATCTAAAGAATCCGAGTACCTACCGATTTCTACCAATTACAATTAAATGTTTTCGCATTTTTCTCATTACCTAAGAAGTGCGATAAAAATTTTGACACGTTAGTCAATCACCTTCTTATATAACCAATGCTTACTTTTACACTTAATGATAAAATTGTGACTACCATTTTTGAATACTAAATGGCAATTGTATTTGTATACATAAAGTGTTAATGCGCGAATGTAGATATACCCGTTTCACGTAAAACTGTCTGTCTTTTGACATCAACCGCCTGCATGTCAAGATATCAAATGAATTATTTAGCATATTCAGATATAAAAAATTCGCTTCTAAGCTAACAATTCTTATCTTGCGAGTTACCTACATAACTATGGGAAATAGATTACTTTTGTTTGTTCACAGTAGTCGGTTGTCCAAACATTATTGTTCGATCAAAACAATAAACACTAAATACGGAGGGCGTGTCAGACTTTTACTGACTGAAACCACACATGTGCCCTACCCCTTTGTGTTCTAGGACTACGGGTTTCCTTTTTTAGAAATTCCCCGTGGCCCTAGCGTGCATCGGCCCTGCTGGGCCTCTACGGTTTTGCTGACATCTCTTTGAGGCACACGCAGAACACTACCCGCCGTCGACAACTCAGACTCGGGTCAGACGGTTACTGGACAACCGGACGGCGAGCGATTCATTGCTCTTCGTCGGCATTATAAAAAGGAATACTTTAATGTCCAAAATCTTAATACAAAGTGACATTGCATGTCTACTTTACATGTAAAACAAAGTCGCTTGCCGCGTTAGTCTATTTATCTGTTAAACTTTTAAATCATGAAACGGGTTTTGATGCGGTTTTCACTAATAGAAAGACTAATAAACGACGAAGGTTTTTGTATATAATTGGTATCCGTGCGCAGCCGGTTTGGCTCATTAGTTAAGAATAAATTGGACGTAGTAAAAAGGCCACTTATATAATGTAACTAGTATTAGATAGTACGTAGCAGATATAGACACCTACATATAGGAAAATTTTGGTAATTGACGTAATAGCTTTTTTGAGGTGGGGGTTATCATTCAATGACTTCTCCCGCTCTAGGTTGGAACGGGACGGCGTGTCAGACTTTTACTGACTAAAACCATGCATTGTACTTCAGTTGTCCCTTTCGTATGCGCCATCGACGACTCGGACTCGGGTCGGACGGTAACCGGACGACTGGACGGCGAGCTACTCTTTACTCGTCGTTTGCAAGCCCGAACCAACGGTGACCGGTAGTCGTCCTACGACTCTCGTCGCCCGAGGCGGCTTCTGTCGCGGTACCTGGGACGTGAGCATGTCCGTTCTCAAGCGATCGTCTCCTTCGTGTTTTAACGAAATAGCTGCGGTTATCAAACTGTGTTGGCTTTACCGCAGTATGGTGTTAAAAAACAGTCGAATACTGCTCGTTATCCATACTAATACAATGTGAAAGTCAATCCAACTGCACTTTGGTACGTTTTTAAGGCTAAATTCAGCCGGTTTTGGCAAAATTGGCTGTCTCCCAAACATTATACAAACAATGACACCTTTAAGTGACCAGCAAGCTAATTTTCTTTCAACCTCTTTGTAGGTAACAGGTGTTTCTTTTTGAAACTGCTTTGAAACAGCTTTGACAATTTGATGATTTCTTAGAACTTCAATTTTATCAAACCGCCCGTCTAATATCGTCTATCCCAGAGATAACATAAACATAGCATAATCAGCCTTTTTTAATGTTCCCACTGCTGGGATTTAGGCCTCCTCTCTGGGAGAGGGAATGGGCCGTAATCCACCACGCGGGCACAGTGCGGGTTGTTGATGTCACATGTCTTCGAATTTTTGGTTCTAGGACATGCCGGTTTCATCACGATGTTTTCCTTCACCGTTTTGAGAGCAGAGGTGATGAAACAAATTACACAAAGTAAGGCGCCTGGCTGGGTTTGAACCCGCGACCTAGGTACAACCAGAGATCATCCCAGAGATGATCGACCCTAAATGTGCCTGAAAATGGTTTCTCGCCCCTATGTATTTTGTCAATGGGTTGCGCATTGAGCATTGAGCAGGGCTGGATTTACCTATAGTGCTGGGTGTGCGGTGCACTCGGGTGCAGTCTTAGGGGGTGCCGAGCGCCGCCCAAGACAGTGAAATAACAACAAAGTTGTGCTTTTTTTTTATTAAACCGCTTCTTCTTAAAAATGATGTTACTTCCCGTCGGGGTGTAAATTTTTTTTTCATTGAAAATTGCATCATTCGCACCCAAACTTCAATTTAAAAAAAAAAAGTTATCAGTGTCAAAACAACCCTACCGTAAAAAGTTCGAAATAATTCACTTTAAGCAGTCTGATGCAGGCTTTAGGCTCTAGGGCGTGCCAAAATAATATACATACATAAATACAGACACTCGAAAAAACATAACCATCCTACTGGCGTAGTCGGGAAAATAAACTCTAAGTATTCCATTTTGTCTTTAAGCCCACTAGAGGGCGCCAAGGTATGGTTGCACACTGGCGCTCCGAAGGCTAGAGCCGCCTCTGGCATTAAGTGCCTTTATCTTGGCGATTGTTAAGTTTCATTAAGTTACCTGCTGATCGTTTTGTCATAGAATCATTCTAAAATTCTTACTTGTAATTGAAACGTAACCAAAATATTCAATCAACGCACTGCTGGACATAGTCTGAGCCACAACACCCGATCCTCCGCCTTCATCATCCAGTTTGTGTCACCTTTTCAAGGTCTTCGGTCCACATGTTGTGGTCCCACTCTACTCTAGCCTGTACGCGGTTATTGATCCTTTGACAAACATGGCAGGCTCACTATTCTATCAGGTTGCCAACGCTGCAAATTAATGGTGTTAATACACGCTCGAACTTGGTACGATGGACCAAACTTACTCTGAGTCACACTCTGCCTTGGTACGGACAGACCAAAGCTGTTGAACCTAGTTCGAACGTCAGTTAATACTAAAAGGTGAAACTTAACACAAATACCATTTCCTTGACTTAATACTCCCAGATTTCGGCGCCTTCTAGCGAGAATATGGTCACGCTCAGGACCGTGTTGGTGAAGGCTAAAGAAGGTGTACATATTCGGTAATCTGATAATCATATATTCACGGCAGTATATTTGTTCCAGATCCGGCCGATATTCCTGATAGGTATACAGTTCCCGAAGTCGGAAATCCTGGATGGCAAGCTATCACAGGAGAGCATGGACATGGTGCGCGAACGCTACACGGATTGCGGGACCGTAGAGATCGAACCTGCAGGTCGCGCGCAGAATGCTATGCAGTTGTACGTCCATTCCCAAGCTGTGGCTGATAAGGTATAGTGATTTTAACATAATACATGATATAACATGAACACACAGTGTAGAAAAAATATAACATTAACAGGACCTTATTGAGTGTGTACGAATGAAAATTAGTTTATTTTCGATATAGTGATAAGTGTAAGGTAAATAAAAACATATTATGTTAATATGTGATAAATGTTAAAATAATAAATAAGTAGGTGTTCAGTGTACAAAATAATAAAATATTGAGACGACCAAGGAGATGAAATTTTTAACAAAACTAAGTACTTAAACCTAATCGTGCAATGCTACGATTCATAAATCTATTATGCCTTGGGCAGCTAAGCGCAACGGACGAATTGCGAACAGCGTAAAATATTAAAAGAAAAAGTTGTTATTAACTTCGGGTACTTAGAAAAAAAAATATCACGATCAAATAACATCGCTCCTGTTTTTCACGAAGGGTTAAGGGGTGACCATACGGTTGCAAACCAACATCCCAACCAAGGTGACCTTGCTAGTTTCAACCCGTGTAGACAGTAGTTGTAATCCATGACCTTCAACGCCCTTGGTTGGGAGGCGCGTTTTCTCAACCACCGAACGTGTTGTCGCGTGGTTTACATCCATGTAGCCGCAACACAAACCAAACACATAAACTAAGGTCACCTTGGTTGGAACGCTAGTTTGGAATTGTCTGGTCACCCCTTTAGGCAGAGGTACACAGGACCTATGATAAACCCTCGTTTCACCAGTTACTTTTAAGTCTGCCAGGACTGTGGGATTGTATGAAAGAATTATCGTGACCCTGGAACACCTAGGGTAACTGAAGGAATTTGGATTTTAGTCAGTATAAGTCTGTTACTCCCTATTGGTCCACCCAGAGTGAGGAGACTTATTTGATGATCTCCCACCTCAACAAAAAATAGTTAATGTCCCATGTAGTAAAGAGCAAGCTTATTGCCATATTTCCCCTACTCCATACCCCGGGCTACTACTAAAAGATTACTGATAAAAAATCCGTCCTCGCGCACAAAGGGTTCTGTATAACATATAGTATTTAAACAACTTATTTACACAATTTATTTTGTTCTGTTTTTAGTAGATATTTGTTGTTATAGCGGAAACGAAATACATCATCTGCGACAATTTCAACCGTCTAGCGTCTAGCTCTCACGGTTCATGAGATACAGTCTGGTGACAGACGGACGGACAGTGGAGTTTTATTAATAGGGTTCCGTTTTTGCCCTTTTGGGTGCGGAACCCTAATAAAACTTTGTTTGAACCCAGAATTGATGCCGCGTGTGTAATTTTATGTTCAAGCAACAACACCTGACTAAAGGGTCGACGACCGCTTGAAGTGTAGTCACTTACTAGTTTAGATTTGATATTAATTTCGTTTTGTCGTCATTAGATATCAATAGTCGATATCCATCGTGAGGTCGTCTGATAGATATCGCTGTCAGCGATAAGACCGCCATTGTACCCATAGATTTAAATTTGTGTATTGAGTTGTGTTACCTTTTTGGTGTACAATAAAGTTTATTCTATTCTATACGTTGCCACAGAATAAGAAATAGTACAAGTACAGAAATTGCACTGCGTGATAGCAAACATACGAATTTAAACCTAATAACAACAGCGCTAATGTTCATAATACATTGCACGGCACGGACACGACCTTGATTATATTAGCCTACCAGATCCAGTGGCGCTCGTAACAAATCAAAATGCACCGTAAGTCCGCGCAACGAGAGTTTCTTTTATTATGCCCGTTATGAACCTTTGAACAAGCCGCTTCTGTTGTAGGGTTGTGAGTTGTTGTGAGACACAAAGTCATTAGTCGATTGGGACCAACAGGGGCTAAGCCCTTGGTCTTAGAACGCAAAGGACAACTAGAAGAACATAGGTGTGGTTTTAGTTAGTAAAAGTTTGACACGCCTCTCGCTTCGCCATAGAGCGGGAGAAGAAATGATTTTCCAATAAAAAAGGTCGTGAGTCCATTTGTTTAGGTAGGTACTTTACTAAATGTAAACATTCTTGATAAGAAATGCCTTTTAAAGTACGTATGTCCCTATATTATCTACAAAATATATTTTCGTAAAATGCGAAATTAGTAGTAGGTACACTACGTTTTATAGCATAAAATAAATTCAGTTTTTTTTTTTAAATTACATGGTAGATAAAATTACATGGTAGATAAAATTGATTTACATGTACCTAAGTAGTAATTTCCATACTTTAAAATGTATTTATAGAGAGACATGTCATGATTGTTTACATTTAGTTAGTTAGGTATCTAATTGTCTAACTAAACAAATGGAACAAAAGTAAAGTCAAGTGGTAGCTAGGTAGATACTTGGATATTGTAATATAACTTTGTTGATTTCGGCCACAAAATTACCTAAGTATCTATTTTATGTTTCGGCTATGCGTTCGTAGGTAATTTTTAAAAGATGGTAGGTAATTCACGATTAGTAATATTGTGAACACGATTATTTAAAAAACATTACCGCCGGCCGCCGCGCCAGCAAAAAATTACGAATCTACTTAATAGCGAAAAATGATGATACGAAAAGGAACACGAATCGTCCTCGTGTCTATAAACTGCAACAATAACAATAGAAATCTGCGCTCATCTCATAACCGCCTTCTCTATTGTCCCACTCATCGTACTGACTTTCTTCACTATTCCTTTTTTATTCAAGCGATTTCTCTGTGGAATGCGCTCCCCCAGGAAATCAGGATGGCAACAACCCGATTATCATTCAAAACCAAAGTTCGCGAGCTAATTCGTAAAAAGTTGGCAGTAGTATCATCACAGCTTTAATGTTTTCCCATTGACGATTTGGACCAATTGTTTAAGTATTTTAGTGTATGTATGTAGTGTATTAATTTGAGTATATATTGTATAATTGTATTATATTTATTCCATGGTTTAATAGTATATCAATTCTATGGTCTATAAGTATATCTATTCCTGTATTCGCCTTTTTCTCTCTCTTTTATTGCACCTATCACTACTTTTCTCTGCATCACCCAAAGGTTGACTGGTAGAAAATGCCTAAGGCATTAAGTCCGCCTCTGTACTTTTTGTGTGCATAAAGCATTAAATAAATAAATAAATAAATAACCTACCTGTTATACCTACATAATAATTATCATAAAATAAGAGCCACTTTATGAGTGTTGAAAATGTTATAATTACTTACCTTTCGGGATCCTTTGGAAGAGTAAAGAATGAAAAGTCCACATTTTTGTTGATAGTCATGCCCATATGCTATGCAGTATCTTTTGGCTTTTTACGTGCCCATATTTATAATAAAACCTCTGTAGAAATGCGAACATATTTTTTGTTAGCGCGCGTCAAGCGGCATGCGGCAGTTCGAACACGCGTGTGACACTCAACTGAACTAGCCCTGTAAAAGAGGCCCCGAGACGTAGGTATAAATTCAAGCGCGCGCCGAGAGTGCGCCGGGCCTGACGTTGCGTATTCTATTCTTGACTTAATTAAATATGACCCTACATTACCTGGTCCTCTTGTAATGATTACAAGATTACTTGGGTAGACCAATAAGGGCTCTTATCCGCAATCGGTTTCTAGCATGCCGCCGAGCCCATGCGAATAGTTACGAGTATGGACTTATATACCACTATGGAGACTTGTTCAGCACGAATTCTTGTTTGCGATGTGTAGGAACCTATAACAATTAAGTCTTCTATCCAAATATACAGGGTGTGGCGTAAATAGTGGTCCACCGTTAAGGATTCGATATACCAGATAGTCAACTATAACATATTATAATTTTAACCATTTTTACCCAAGGGTTTCCAAAAAAAAAAAAATATTTTTTATTTTTTGGTGAATTTTTAATGTTTTGTTACAAATTTGGCTGTATTTTTAACAATAACCATTATTTTTTCATTTTAATTTCTGTTCTATGCTGCTGAATAATAGAGCAATCGTGAAACAAGATTGCTTTTTATGTAAGTTTAGAACTTTTAAAGAAAAAAGAAGTTCTTCTCTATTTTAACCTTAATTTTTAACGTATCATGCTAATTCAAGTGGGGTTTTTGTAAAAAAATGTACTACACTATCGGTACCCATTTATTTAAAAATATACCTACTGAATACCAAAGCTAAAATGGTATCACAATAACGGATACTAATGTTTAAAAATTAGTTATCCGATTTTAATTGAAGAAAAGATGATTTTCATTAAAATATTATTTTAAAATTTAGTTACGTAAATACTTTTGAAATGTGATTAGAGTTAGACACTACTGGTTTTAAGAGCACAAATATGTCTCCGGTAGAAACAGGCTGACCATTTGTTCGTCTGAGTCATGCTTGTTAACAAAAGGCCCATTGATTGAAGCTGTCGCCAAGCGAGCAGCTCAAAATACGAAAGTTAAGGAAAGCATATGGTTTACTCATGCTATCCCTTTTATTGTTAACGTTGAAAGCTCCAGAAATCTCGACATGATTTAGTACGATCTTGTCACTCGTGCGTCGTTTCGTGTTTTTTCTGCCTGTGTTCATCTCCACTGTTTCTTGTTGCTATCCCCGTGGACCCTGATTTGCCTACCTGATTAGACTTGTTGTTTTTATTTATTTATTTATTTAATAACACATACAATTGTTTTAACAGGCATACCCAAGATAACAAATGTAGTCGCAAAATAGCCGCACTAGAGGCCACCCACAGACTGATCAAATATTCATTAGTGTGGTAGGTGGTAGTAGGCAACATACATACAAGATAGTCGATGATCAGTCTCAAGCAGCGCCCTGAAGAACCGGCAACGTTAGTTACACAGAGGACAACACACTTATTGTCACCCTCTCAAATTCCGCCAATGTGCAAGAAAAAATATCTAACCGCAGAGAGACGTTATTAAGTATTTCAACCGCCCGAGTCACGGGTGCGAACTTTAACAAATTTGTGCGGGCTACCGGGACTTTAAACAGCCTTTCTCTCGGTCCTGGGCGCAGTCTACTGTTTGGAACGAGCAACCTCAACGATTCCAATATTTGTGGATTATTTAGGATACCCCGTAAAACCAAAAAATACATACTTTGTAAGAGCGAGATTGCGCCTTACCTCCAACTTATAGTAACCAACCATCCCTATAACAAAGAGGGTTGGATACATAAGTGGATAGAAAGGGTATACGCCAAATTGCCTCATGTATAAGTACCGAGTAAATTTATTCTGCATCTTTTCCACCATCATAGAATATTTACTTTCATAAGGATTCCAGATGATAGCACTCGTTTCCAGGTTACTTCGCACCAATGCGTTATACAACGATTTCACAACTGCCATATTAGTGAATTCACGGGTTTCACGCATGACAAATCCAAGATTCTTGAAGGCTTTTTTACATACCTGCACGACATGATTTCGAAATGTCAGGTCCTCAGAGAAAGTGACCCCAAGATCTCGCACTGACCCTACCCGCGGTATCACGTGTCCTTCCATGGTATATTCGTAACGTCGGGGTATCACGGCTCGCGTAAAGGACATAACATTACATTTTGCAACATTGAAAAGCAAATTGTTCTCTCTACTCCACGCAACCACCCGATCAATGTCTCCCTGGAGCTCTTCGCAGTGCGATTCGTCCGTTATCCGTAAGAACAGCTTCAGATCGTCCGCGAATAATAAACACCCTGCGCTTTTAATGATTTCTGGTAGATCATTAATCATTATAATAAATTCTAAGGGTCCTAAATTTGTTCCCTGACTTTTGCCGTTTGCCGTCCCGTTTTGGTGATCTCTGCTATATTGGCTACGTGTACTCTTGACTTTGGCTTGATCAACGATTCGGACAAACGTGCAGTGCAGTGACAAATAAAAAATGGCTCAGTACACACCGCGCGAATATGCCGAAATGCATTACATTTACGGTGAATGCAGAGGCGTCGCTAGAGAAGCTGCTCGTCTTTATCGGGAGAGATATCCCAATCGAAGACATCCAAATCATTGGGTTTTTGTGAGAGTGCATAACTTATACACCGAGGGGAGGATACCTGGCACAGGCGTAGGCGGTGCAAGTGAGGGACGACCACAAGTACACAACGATGGAGAGGTACTGAATTTAATTGCTGAAGATCCTTCAATTTCGGTCCGTGTCTTAACTCGTAGAACTTTCATATCAACTAGATCTGTACACCGAATTCTAAAAAGACATGAATTGTACCCATACCACTATCAAAGGGTACAGTCGTTGCTACCAAGAGATAGTCCTTTAAGAGTAAGATTTTGTAGAGAAATGCTACGCAGAATAAGAGAAGACCCGTATTTCTTTAATAAAATATTATGGAGCGACGCGTCACCCTGTAAAAAAGATGGATATTTAAATCTACATAACTTACATAGCTGGCAGCTAGAAAACCCGCATCTCATAAGGCAAGACAGATCACAATATCAATTAAAAATAAACCTATGGACCGGAATCATTAACGGACAAATAGTCAGTCCATACGAGCTGCCAGAAACTTTGAATGCAGAGAGATATTTAAGTTTTTTGCTGAATGACTTGCCCTTGCTCTTAGAAAATGTCGGTTCTGAACTCCGAGAAGACATGTGGCTGCAGAACGATGGCTGTTCTGCTCACTATGCTGTTAGAGTGCGAGAGCATATCAACACAGCGTGTCCAAATAGGTGGATAGGGCGCTTAGGTCCAATTTTGTGGCCGTCACGCTCTCCAGACCTAAATCCGCTGGATTTCTTTCATTGGGGTTGTCTAAAAGGAAGAAATCACCTTTGTATTGACCATTTGAGGACTAGAATCCAGACAAAAAATAATGGTTATTGTTGAAAAGACAGCCAAATTTGTAACAAAATATTAAAAATTCATCAAAAATATATATATTTTTTTTTTTTTTAAACCCTTGGGTAAAAATGGTTAAAATTATAATACGAGTATGTTATAGTTGACTATCTGGTATATCGAATCCTTAACAGTGGACCACTATTTACGCCAACACCCTGTATGGCTCTGATAGCTCTTTTCTGCAGAATAAAAATAGACTCTCTGCAGCCCGTCTCCATAGCAAAATACCGTAAGACTGATACTATGAAAGTAACTAAAATAAACTAGTCACGCAGTATCTACATCAGTAAATTGACGGATTTTTCTGACAGCATATGCTGCTGAACTAAGCCGACCTGCCTGAGATGTTAAATGAGGACCCCATTGTAGCCTCGAGTCAAACGTGATCCCTAGGAAAACCGTATCCTCGACGAATTCGAGTTTCTCCTTATTCAATACTATGCCAGAGTAATTACTTATAACATTCGGTAACGCAAATCTTATGCACTTAGATTTTTTTCCATTTATTTTAATACTAAATTATTAACAGTAAACCAGTTTTGGACTTGCTGTAGAGCATTGTTTACGTCATCAAGGTTTGTGGAACGTCTATTGATCTTAAAAATTAACGACGTATCGTCAGCAAACAATACAATATGTGGTTGTTTTTTTAAATATCTTATGATCTTATGTTACTTCTTCTCGCTCGAACTGCCGAACGGATTTCGATGAAACTTGGCACAAAGGATGTTTTTATCCCAAGAGTATGTTCCTTAGGGATAATTGTCTGTAAAATGTAAAATAAAAGCTTGTAAAAAATATTCAATTTATTGCTGTAAACTAAATTAAATTCACTAAATTATAAATGGTTTTCACGATCTCGTGCGGATAAAACCTACACGTGCCTTCCATGACAGGACGCTGACATTCCTTCGATTGGGCAATCGTATCGTGTTTGCCTTATAAGATAATATTCGCTTTCCACGTACCAAGGGTAGTATGTGGGTCTATGACATGCATTAAATATTGCTACAAGTTAGTGTACAAGGTTCTTTCCTTGCCTTTGCGTTTCAGGACCACGGGTTTCACTTTCGGAAGTCAACCCATGGCCCCATGGCATGGCAGAAGGCTTCGGCCCTGCTGGGCCTCAATGGTTTTGCTGACATCTCTTTGAGGCGCGCGCTACGTGCCTTCGACAACTCGCGCTCTTTCCGGACGGTTACTGGACGGCCGGACAGCGAGCTACCTATTGCTAGTCGTCCGCAAGCCCACGCCTATGGTGGCTGGAAATCGGGGTCGGAGTCCCGGTGGCTGGAGCGTGAGGATGTCCGTTCCCTCACGAGTGCGGCGGCCTCTTTCACTAGTATTATACTGCTTCGCAGAAAGAGGCAACCGACTACCATTCCTCCTCGCTCCGGACCATGCGTACCAGGGCCTGGCGTGAGAGGTCGCTGCCGCCGATCGCCTCCACGAGGACACGGGGGTGCTCCGCCCAAGCGGGCCACACCTCCACCGTATATTGATATATGTAATTCGATGTTGTTATACGTAAAAAAAACGAATAAGTACCTTATTCTTTCACTTTTTCAGTCAGTCGCCGATTGCGTGGAGGCGCTCATTGGTACCTACCTATTAAGTGGCGGAATAACTGGAGCTGTCAAAGTCATCGAGTGGATGAAGATCATTCCTCCAGAGGTAAGTGAAAAATAAAATAACCCTATTAGTTTTCCATAATAATATAATTTATTATATTTAAATTTGATAATTTGTTAATATATTTACCGTAACACTCAAAAACTTCAACGAAACTACTTTTTTTAATTATACTAGTTAATACTAGCACTTTTAGAAAAACCTAAATGATGATGGTTTTTTCATAACTACCCGGAGCGAACGATTTTAAAAGAAGAAAGATTTTAAAGGTTACATTATAAAAAAGCGAAATGGTCTCGAAAATTATGGCAATCCCACTTTGGATATTTTAAGTTTTCTTTCAACCAATGATACAGAAATATGAAGTCTTTGGGAAATTAGGTATATAGGGTGACTGGCAATTAGTGTACGATACTTAAACACGTGATTGTGCTCATGATAACAAACAATTTTTATTATGGGAGCAAAGCCGAAATCGCGAAAAAAATATCAGCTGTTCAGTACATTAGGCAAACATTAATGTACTGAACAGCTGATTTTTTTTCGCGATTTCAGGTTTGTTCCCATAGTAAAAGTTGTTGGTTATCATGAGCACAATCACGTGTTTAAGTATCGTACACTAATTACCAGTCGCCCTATATAGAAAAACTGAATGCAACTGTCAAATATTAGGCTTCTACTGTAAAAACTTATCAAAAAAAGAAATTAATTCGTAATAAATACAGGCCGACTGCTTTTATTTTCAAACTTGTTACTTACGTAAATCAACTTGTTCCAGGATGACTTTAAGGAATACTTGAACAGGCGAGTGCCGACAGCGATCACCGAAGGAAAGGCGACCGCGGAAAACATTGATTTCTTGCTAACGTACTACAGACCTGACGTGGAGGCAATTATTAATTATAAGTTTCAGGATCCGTCCTTCCTGTTAGAGGTAAGTAGTACCAAACTTATCACTTACTACTATTACAAAGGCTAAAGTTTGTATGTATGTCTGCCTGTTGCTTCTGTATGCACAAAAGACAGAACGGATGTAGATGAAATTGGTAAACGAGTAAATAACACAATATGGAACTTTTCATTCGGGAGTATGTCCACTTGATATAATTTTCTATTTTCACACGGGCAAAGCCGCTGGTGAAGCTCAACCCAGAATTGTATGACCCACCCTCTTAATTAGCCATTTTAATCATTATCTTACTGTTATTAAAGGGGTCACCCCTTTAATAGATGGTTGCAAACCAACGTCCCAACCAAGGTGACCTTGCTAGTTTCAATCCATGACCTTCAACGCTCTCGGTTGGGAGGCGCGTTTTCCCAACCACCGGACGTGTTGGCGCGTGGTTTACATGCATGTAGCCGCAACACAAAACAAGCACATAAGCCAAGGTCACCTTGGTTGGTTGGTAGTTTGCAACAGTCTGGTCACCCCTTAAAGATGAAAATACTAAGGTTGAGTAGATACGAAGTAAAATATATTTACTTCGTGGGTAGATGATACTAAATTATCAATCCCACTTCAGTAAATAACGAATTTGAATTTTATGTGTTGTATTTCGATAAATCATGCTAGCCTAGTGCGAGGGTAAAATCATAAAAAAATATTATTTTAATGACAAAATCGATATTTCTATAAAATAACCCTTTCTTATATACTATGTATGGTCAATACTCAGCAGGAAAAGTATTCCGAATGCTGGGTGGAACTTAAAACCAAGTTTTTTTTTTCTTTTTAATTTCTTATTAATTTTATTATAAAAATAAATAAAATAAAAATTGTTTATTTGCACCTTCAAGTTAACAAGTTTTCCAAATTACAGTTAATTTAGTCAAAGTTTAATTAGCAAACCTTGTAGATTTTGTAGCAGCGTCTAACATCCAATGATGCCAATGTATTTCGTTTTCTTTTTTAGGCTCTCTCCCATCCATCATACATTCGCAACCGACTGACGCGTTCATACGAACGGCTGGAGTTTCTAGGCGATGCCATATTAGATTTCCTAATAACTTCGCATATATTCGAGGTCTGTGGAGAACTAAAACCTGGTGAGATGACAGACCTCAGATCCGCACTAGTGAACAACGTCACATTTGCTTCGTACGTTGTCAAACTTGGACTGCACAAGTGAGTAATAAAAGTAAAGAATATATTTGAATATATTTTTTTATTATCTTTGGCTTTGAATAAATTTAGATATCGGCTTTTAGTTTTGTAGAAACATAAATTAATAATAAAGATGTGTTTTCTTTTGTGCATATGACCCGAGGCGTTATTTTGTGATTTTTAATATGAATAGTCAAAATGAGGTAGATTTTAAGGCGCTCAGGCGGGACTTTATTTAATTTAGTTAACGAAATTAAATAAAGTGAAATGTCCATATTACGCAAAATACCATTTCCTTGACTTAAAATGCTTTGATCCACTAAAAACAAAATAAACTAAAAATGTTGAGTTCAGCGCCATCTAGCGAGAACATGGCCACAGTCGGGCCCGTAGCTTTGACTTTGCCTTTATTATTTTTTCTTTAATTTTTTGAAGAGCTCTTGTCTTAATAACCCTTTTAACGCCACGGATTTTTATATATAAAAAAAAAACGACCACAAAAAAATTACAATTATAATTTAGGTGTCTTCAAGGCTAGAGTGAATAGGCTCTTAATAGACTAGTACGCCTCACCATCAACGATTGCATCACTCCTTACCATCAGGTAGGATCGCAGTCAAGCACTAGTTTATATCAATAAAAAAAATCGGTTTCGGAAAAACCCAAATCTGTATGGTTCTTTCTTCAAAAGACCATTTCAGACAAATCTGCATGGTTCTCATGTGATTTGACCATTACATATTTACTGTATGGACTTTAAAAGAGACTTTGACCCCTGAGTTTGTTTCGGTGTTTCTTCTCAGGGTAGTCAGCTAGGAAACACCGGCCTCATCTAGTTTAAAAATGACGAAAAAAAAAAATTGACGTGTAAAAGTGTTTTATAAACCTATTTACAAAATAAATATCATTTATTCATTTACCCACTCATATCGTTATCTGCGTATGTTGACATAAAAATTGAAATTTGTTTTAACCCATTATTGGTCTCGTATACCAGACTGAGGCGGCGCGGGCACGAAATAGATTTGCCACATATATGACTGATGGCTGTGACGTCATATGTATGCTGATGATGATTGTGGCATCTGCAAGTTTGAGAAGCGTTTACCAAGTTCGGTCCGTGGATGTGTTCATGACCATTCATTACATACTGAGACCCCTCAAATATCGCATGATACCACTTAGGCTCATTAGAGACAGAGATGGCTGTAGGTTTAAAATACCTTAGTTTTTATTTTTTGCTTTTTGTAAAGAGATAGGCACTCGAAGGGTTATGCAACGTACGTATTGACGTATTGCACAGTATAGTTACACCAACCGTTACAGTCAACAGTTACTCTGCTGTAAAGGTCGAATACAAACCAAACATATAATTTTTTTCAGATTCCTTTGTTCGGAACTGAATCCTTCTTTAGACGCTGCCATCATCATGTTTGTGGAGCATCAAGAACAAAGAGATCACGAGATAGTAGAAGATGTTCTCTATCTGATAGACGAAGAGGAATGTCACATTGCCGAATATGTTGAAGTTCCTAAGGTTGGTATTTCAATAACCATTTTGGAGGTATGCGGAACAGGATGTAAAGTCCCGCAAACCTCCGTTAAAAAGGAAGGATCCTCCGACCAGACGGGTGTTATATCTGTTTGGGCAACTGCTCGAGAGATGATTTCGGGCTGTTGTATATGAGTTAATACCATTTTTTTTTTCAATTTTGGTGGCGAAGCCGTTACTTCAGCTTTCGCGAAAATTAGGTACCTGGGTCCTTAATTTTCTCGAAAACTGAGGAAAAATTTTCTTCTCTTCAGTTTCTTTTCCTCGATCGAAAGAAAATGTTTCACCACCAAATTTGAAAAATGTGTATGTTCACCCATATGTTCATATCGCGCAGAGAACTCTGATTGCGCGATGCAGGATTTCATAGTATAATAATAAATAATAATAATATAGTTTTTTTTTTTTTTCATTTTTACATGGCGTACCCTTTTCAATTTCGGTTGTGCCTGTGAGTGTTAAGGTCTTCTGATTTACACACATTATTGTATTGTTATCTCCAGTGAAATTTCGTTTTGTTGTCTTGGTATAAAAGAAAAGGATTTGTCTGTTAACGTCAACTTATCTCTTACCGTATTGCAGTCATAGGGCCGAAACTGCGTTAAGCGGGCGCCCGCGCAGTCCCATACAAAAGTGCTCCGTTGCAGGAACCCGCGCGGGCATCCTTTGCGGCTCGCGGGCCCTTTTTAATAAATATTAAGTTCTCCATCGACACGACTACATGCACACCGTTAAATTTGAACTAACGACACTGCGCAGGTAATACTTCTGTTTCCGCGGCGGGGACGCGAGCACACGACACACGCGCTTTGTCGCGAAGGGGGCCCGTCGCGGGCGTCCGCTTAACGCAGTTTCGGCCCATACGCCTTTTGTCAGTTCACCTTGATACTAATGAAATCGATAGAAAACGGTTTAAAACCTTCTTTTACAGTGAAATGACGGTAGAAAAGAAAATCTTTACAGAAGTGGGTTTTTTTTCTAGCCTTCTCTGTCTATCTTGCACAAAGGCTTCCTTCCATATTTTGGGAGCTCACGCTTTCTCCTTCCAGTTTGGACGAAATTCGTCAAGCTCAACCCGCCATCTCCGTCGTGACCTATCGCGACCCCACCTCGTCATTTCAAAGCCCCAGTCCTGTGCTATTTGAGCCTATAGGTTTGTAACTGTGATACTTAAGTCTTTATTCATATTTGCTTCGTACGTCCCAGGTCCTCAGCGATATCTTCGAGGCGTTAGTCGGTGCTATATTCCTGGACAGCGGCGGCGATCTGCAAGTGGTGTGGAAGGTGGTATACGCTATCATGCACAAGGAAATACACGCCTTCTCCAGCCGCATACCGCAGCAGCCTGTCAAGATACTGTACGAAAAGATTCATGCGTGTCCTATGTTTGGGTGAGTTTACTATTTTGTAGTCGTGTCCCACAACGACCACTACTATTAGAACCGCCACTGCCTAAAGCCTAAACATTCCGCACAAACTAAACATTTCAGTGAGTGTCACCATTCCGTGTCATCAGTGGTACCTTAGTAATTTTTTTTTTTAATAATTTGTTTAAAATTAAAACTTTCGAATCCACCTAAAATTAAGTAAAATAGTAAAAAAAAATTAAATTTGTTGGAAGGAAATTGTTTTGAGATAGTGAGATGTTCCTACCACGCGCCCACTCTTCCTCATACTAATATTTGAAATGCGAACAACCAACTAACCGCTAAGTGATAGTAAAAAATTATCTCTTTTATACAGACGTAATCTAATGGCGATGAAATCTTTTTTCAGTGTGTGCATCCTTATTCTGTTACTTCAGTTTTCCTTTCCACCGGATTTGAAAAGTTTATTTTTAACTTATGTAATATTTTAATTGATTTGAAAATTCTTTTGGATCAGTATAGTTAAAAAAAATTGAGTGAACTCCCCAATTTTACTTGTGTGCTAGTTCTCTTACTTTAGATTTGTTTTACTTTAACCACGAAACATTGTGTGAAAGCGAGTAAACAACTATTTTGGCTAATTCTTGAATAGCTTGCCATAATAATTTTAAATCAAAAAGTACTAAAATATTCAAACAAAATTAAATATTACTGTCGCCTTTCAAACCGCCTTGTCCCCCTTGTCATCTATATATATAAAAGAAGAAACTGACTGACTGACATATCACTAAACTCCTGGGACTAGGAGCGTGAAATTTTGCACAAAGTTTCCTTTTATAACATAGGCGAGCACTAAGAGAGGATTTTGAAAAATTCACCCCCCAAAAAGGATAAAACGGGGGTCCAAAGTTTGTGTAGAGAAACCTATTTTCACGCAGGTGTCGCCGCTGGCAGAAGCTAGTCAAAAATAAACAAAGACATGTCCCAATCATCTTTGGTCTATACGCTACGTCATAACTGAACGGTCGCTAACTTTTTTTTACTTTTTCAATGTGTGGCGACAACCTCATAAGTCGATTTGCGAGAGCAGGGGTCTTACTATGATGTGTTAAAATGTCAAGCTTTCGAGCGACAAAGAGGAAAGAAGCTATATACCGCTTATATTCCTTTAACAGTTCAGTTTAGGACGATAAATGGATCGCGTTAAGAGTAGGGCCTCTGGTTAACCTATCAGGTTGTCGTCTGCTTAGGCCGCGTTCCTACTATGTCGTAATGGTTAATAATTTATCATCGGACGACTAACGTCTCTAGTTGCTCCTATTATAACAACTGTTTGTCGTGGCCAAGACATAAAGTCGCTACAACGACACATGATTTGCCACAGTTTAGTCTTGACAAATTTTTATCGTTTTACGACTGTCGTGCTAGTCGTTCCTACTATCATGACAATCTGTTGTCACCGCAGTCGTAGACGACAGTTAATCATGGCTTCACATATAGTGAACATCGCCATTTAAATTTATAAGTCACGACACTTATAAGTACACGATTATCTGTCGTCACGACAAAGTGGGAACGCAGCCTTAATCGGACTAGCCCATGACTGCCTTAATAAATTGAAGTCTTCAGCCAGGACTTACAAAAAAAAAAAAAACTAAAACTAAGCGACTACACGCTAAGGGCATCCCCTGTGGGGTACGGAACTCTGCTTATGGCGTCGCTGTGGAAGGACGGCAAGGGACTTGCTGGATCGAACAAGAGTCGCTAACAAGTAAATATATTCTATTTTCAGGAAAGCGGAAGTCATCAATCCTGATATACCAAAGATAAGGGTGGGAGTGACAATAACGAAGAACGACCGGCAGCACACCGTCTTTGGTATTGGCCGTAACAAGTCGCAGGCAAAACGGGCTGCCGCGAAAATGGCCCTCAAAGTCTTGAGTCTGTAGATATATCCTTCTAATACGAGGTTATTTTTAATTCTTTAGCATTTTTGGGGCGATTTTTTTTTTGAGGTGTAGTAAGTAGGTAATATTATCAGCTAACCTCCCCCGTTCTGGGTGGAGCGAGGAGTTTCAGACTTTTGCTGACTAAATCCCACGTGTGTTCCTTTAAAAGAAAACCCGTAGTCCTAGAACGCAAAGGGCAACTGAAGGACACAGGTGTGGTTTTAGTCAGTAAAAGTCTGACACACCCTCCACGCACGGGAGAAGTCATTGGATGATTTCCACAATTAAAAAAAAAAAGGGTATTCCTTTAGTTACTCTGCCTTCAAAAGGCCGCGGGAACTTTTAAGAACAATCCCGCACCTCATTAACAATATAGATGAGGCAGCTGTTTCATAGGTAACCGACTGCTCAGATCAAAAATACAAAACTAGGAGGTCAGTCTCTTTTAAAGTCCATACAATTAATGTACACCGTCTGTTAATGTCTAAGGTGGTATTTTGAAGAAATCATCATACATATTTAAATGGACATGTTCAGACAATTTTCAGTTGAGATCTACACCGAAACAAAAATAAAAACATCTGTCCAGTACATTTATGTTCGCATAACTTGACAAAATGTAGGGAACAGAAGTTTTTAGGGTTCCGTACCTCAAAAGCATTAGCATTATCAGCCTTTTTAATGTTCCCACTTCTGGGACTCAGGTCTCCTCTCTAGGAGAGGGACCTCAAAAGGAAAAAATGAAACTCTTATAGGATCACTTTGTTGTCCGTCTGTCTGCCTGTCAAGACCCTTTATCTCAAGAACGCGTGGAGGTACTAGTTGAAATTTAAACCATATACTCAGGTCTACGGTCCCTTGAAGCTGTGAAAAAATCAAACTTCTAAGTTATGAAATAAAAAGATACGGCCGTTTATGTCGTAAAAAACGTATATTTCGACACTCTCAAGGGAATCAAAATTCACACTTCCCGTTGACCTAGAACCCTGAAATTTGGCATAAAGCAAGGTCTTATAGCACAAGTATAGGAATAAAACTGAAAACTTACCGAGACGATTCGGAAATTGAACTATTTACATAAGTAAGTTAGTTTGTACGGAACCCTCAGTGTACGAGTCCGACTCGCACTTGCCTAGTTTTTTTTTTTTCATGTTTTTGATATTTATACTTGTGTATCTCCCAAAAAATTGCTAATTAGTTTAAAATAACCCTGTATTGCAAATTAATATTTACTCGATGACATTTTTAGTTTTTTTTTTTGTTTGCATAATGTATTTATCTAGGTATTTATATAAATCAAATGTAATTGTTATATTAGATAATACATTTGTTATTATTAAGCCTCAGATACACTAACACACGTCACGTGAATGCGATCTAAAATGTAAACTCTATCAGTGTCAATGTCAACTATATAGACTGTCTATGTTTATCGTTATTAACGCATAAATCTCTTGTAGGATACATCATTGTTAAGTATATGGTAATTTAGCGTAATGAAATCTGTTAGAATTTAAAATGTGACACTAAATTAAACCCTTCGCACACCCTATCTACTCGACGAGCTCGACTTCTGGTTTAATGTAGTACCTACTTACTGCTTCACTTATTTTTTAAATTAGTTTACTGTTTGTGAGTGTAAGGGTCCATTGGATACGCCCATTCATAGCGGCAGAGCCAGCCGTGGCAGAGTCGCGTCAAATAGACTCGATTATTTTAGCACTTATTCCTGAAGGAGAAATAAACGAAGGAAAAAAATAAAAAAGCCAGTACTAAAAAGGGTCTGCGGCGACACGACGAGTAAGTCGCCCTATTTTGGTCTTTTTAAAAAAAAGTAGATAAAGCTTAAAATAATTTTATTTCACACTGAAAGTGCTCGCCACGTCACTACCTTTTCGTTATGAATTGGCCCTAAAGCTCGCATTCATATTAAAATGTCGAGTTGATGTCGTGTCGTTACAGTGTGTGATGGCATTTATAAGAAGTTCTTGGCTAGACTGTCGTGGTAATTATGTATTGGCGTTTTCGAATATAATCGTTGATATTGTGTCTATACTTCTATAATTAGGAAGACTGAGGAAAGTGTGTAAAAAGACATGTATACAGGGAAAGTTGAATGGCAGGGATTATATGGAGATTAATAAGTGTGATAGTTTCAATTGAATTGTGCGCGGACGTTTGCAAGGATGTAGGAAATATGATACCTAACTATGATTCTATGCTGACGCAGACGCCCACATACAATACAATTACTTTTTATGAAATTTTGACCCGAAAATCAAGTTATTTAATATTGATATAGGTAGATATTAAAATTTATTGGGTTTTATTTTAAAATTACCATTCAATTCGTAAAAATTGCGATAGAAAATTAGATAAATAAAATAAAAGAACAATGGATTTATTATGGAATGAGAATAGTGAGGCGCTTGTTTTTTCGTATTGAATATTTTAGTTTATAGAACTTATTTTTTTATAATCTATTCGTAAGGTTCATTCGTATAAAACGTGAAAGGTGTACCTACTGTAGTTAATGATAGGAACATGCTTATTTTTCTCGATGCATTTGAACTCATTTATAAAGAAAATTATTGGATACCTAATTATATTATTATTTTTAGATTTTGTGAAATTTTATTAGATGTGTATTTTATTGGTAATACAATTTTAAAACAAAACTTTGTGTTGTTTATTTGTAGTAGTAAACCCGTACGAGACAGATTTTCCTTTCAATCTAGAACCAGACTGAGTAGCATGATACACCAAACTCGACGTTGACTACTGTAAAACCGTACAACTTTGCCCAGATTTCTTGCGATTTTATATTCCGCACTGTATATTTTAAATAATACTAAATGTTACTTGTAATTAGTGATTGTGACACATCATTGTTAAACGTAATGTTCTTTGCATAGAATACATAAAAATATCGAGAAAATGTATGTTTATGAGCTGAAAACTTCAATTAGTACAGCGGGCCAAATTTATAGTACTTTTTACAAGTTTGCCCAATTTGCAAAAACTTTCGTATCTTCGGTATTTTTTACTTTAGGAAAGTTTACTTTAAGGGTAAGTAATTCTAGAAAAAAAATGACAATCTATCACAGGACTATTTTTATACAAGTAAACGTTCATATTGAATGTCAAATTTGGGTGGGCAAAGTTGAAATCGTTTGTTTGTGGTTTTGCAAAATAAAACGAACTAGGGTTGCCACTTTTTATTGCTGAGTAATATGGTTGCGCAGGCCTACTTCTATCAAATTTAATTTATCATTGAGGAGACCACCCTAACGGTGATATTTTGGTGGGCAAAGTCAAAACAACTGCTTGAAAAAGACGAATTTGATATTGCCCACCGTTATATTTTCTAATTTGAGAGAGATTTTGCGTTGGATATTCGATCTTGTTTATTTATTACAAACTAACAATGGTTAAAAAGCTTATTTATCTGCTGTAATCAAAATCGAGTTACCCACAGAAAAAGTTTTTCACACGATTTTTGATAAACGTCATAATGGCGGGACCAACTCTTGTATCCGAATGATTCTACCACGTATATTTAGTACGTTTTAGTACTATTTTGTACCCTTCCTGATATTTTTGTACCTCACACGGTGTAAACTGAATTTCATGATATTGTTGGCCCCGTCATTATAACGCGTTATAATGGCGGGACCATGCTTGTACGCCAAAACTATAACGAATTACAGCATTCTGAAAAAACTAGTATTTAGTACGCGAATTAGTACCTCCGAAAATCAACAATAAGTGACGAAGATATTATTAGTTTCTTTACAAAATCATTTTTTTATTTTTGACATTTTCTACGCCTGAATAATTTGACGACCAAAAATACGTCAGGTAAAAAGTTGCAGTTACATTTCGTGCAGGCGCTTTATTATTATTTATGTATTTTATTTATATTATTACATAACACCATGTTATTAATAAATATTGAGTAGGCCACACAGGAAAATTATATAGGAACGTTTTATATATTTCAGTTTTAAGTAAAAATTATAATGAAATTAGGAAAAATCACAGTGTTGTCAGGGACAAAGAGTATGTAATGTAATTTTTTTAATATTTGAAAAAGTAGATTGCTGGGCAAACTCAGATCAGTTGGGCAATCTTGTAAGTTTTTACGGTACTCGAAAAGTGACTTGTCGTCAGAAAAAAGAAATGTAATTGCAAACCGTCCAGCGGGGTTATTGCGTAACTCTGTTGACAGTTCAAATGATGATCACTTGTTAACAGTGTGCATCATTGAACTGTCAAACGGCTAGTTTCGTATTGCCTATCTTCAGTGACCAACTGCAGTGACGTCATTAGCCACTGGTGCCTTTGATTGCCACCGTAACACGTTTTGACAGATGTTATTGTATCGATACTTTTAAAATTGCGATTGTGTAAGCTTTTGAAGCTGTATAATAGTCAATAAAATTTTAGAGTGGTCACAATAGGGACCGTAAATTTTTATAATTCACCACATTTCCACCGTAGTTTGTTAGTCACTTGTGTGATACGTAATACCAATTTTATGAAATTGTTAGTTGACAACTAAGTTTAGTGTGCAACGAATGCCAGTTGTCAACTGTTATTGAAAAAGTTAGCCAATAGCCCCCCTGGGATCCATTTAAATATACACACAAAAATTTTATCCAAATCGGTAAAGACGTTTAGGAGTTGGTGATAAACATTTACAGTAGGTGTGTCAGTGTGTGTAACTCTTTACTGAACCGACTCACTTTTCCGAAATATTTTAGTGTTCTGAATGATTGGACAGCACTAATATTCTAAATTCATCATTTGGAACAATTGGAACACTGAAACACTCTTGCAGTCTTTTTAACCCTTTAACCGCCTACGTCGGATATATCCGACAAACACTCTCGCGTTTATTCCACCACGTCGCACATCCACGACCAAATACTCCATCACGTCAGCACTTCTGTCACTTATGGGGACTGAAGAGCTAAACGAGATAGAGTACCTAGTCGCAAGCACACGGCCTTGGCGAATAGGACGCGACAACATTCGTCGAGTCAATCCAACGCGGGCGGTTAAAGGGTTAAAATTCAAATTAAAACGTAAATAGTGTGATCTAAACTAAAAACATTGCAATTAATCTGTTAGTCTGTATCTTTTGAGCCGTTGTTCCAATTGATACACATCATCTAACTTTGTCGTATGACGTGACGTATGAGTGAGTGCTCGGCCAGTGGCAGCGCGGTGCAGGTAGCGGCGCGGGAGCGGCAACGTGCGCGATTTGCGTGGCCACACTGGCAGCTCGGTGCGGGCACAGGGTGCGGGCAGCGGGTGATAGTGCCTGTCCGAAGTAGGCTTGTTGAAAAATATCGATATTTTTGCTTCGATATATCAAAATTTTCAGTCTATATATTTTGATTCGATACATCGATACAAAATACACAATATCGAAAATCGTATCGAAAACGTTTATAATGAATTTTATTTAAGCTGATGATCCCCGCATTAACGCCGGCGTTCACGCGCCATTGTCTTACTATTGTGTTTTTAATTACGCACTCAAAAGGTTAAATGTGTAGTGTCTATAGTGTTAGGACTTTAGGTTCTGCTTAGAGTAAAAACACTACGCACTAACGATATAAATAATGTTTATTTATATAACAGATAACAAGAATTAGTTCTTATACGTTTACAATAATATAATTAGCAATGTGCTTCGCGAGTATATAATCTACGATGCGTACGCGGTTGTTCTTGGACGCGGACTGGCGAGGGCGACCGAGGGGGCGCGGCTCGAGAGCGCGGGGTGGAGGCGGCGACAGCGCCGTGCGCTGCGCGGTTCCGCGAACTCATCGTACGTAGGTACTTTGGCAAAACGGGCGCCGGGGCTCCGCTAGCGGCTGGACTGTAAGTATAGCTAAGGGTGTGTACAAACGTGCGGAAGCATAAGGGTGTGTACGCACGGGTGTAAAGTATTTATGTTTTAGCTAATATTATTATGCGTGTATTTATGTAGTATGTATGTGGTATAGATATTATGTATGAGTTATTTTATTTGTGTATGTATTTATGTATGAGTATATTAGGCATGTACCTTAGCTATAGCCAACATCACTCCCCCGCTGAGACCGTTTCACGGTCGATAGTGAGAAAGATGCCGTGGAAATCTCACCGTTCTTCCGCTTCTTGTGGTGGTTTCCGGCTGCGGTTGTGCTGGAACTGGCGGTGAAACAGATGGTGGTTGTGGTAAAGGTGATCTATTATGTGGCAAAGCATCATTGTTGTTAGCCATATACGCTGGTTTAAGCCTATCAATGGTTACTGTTAGATGTTTCCCTTGTACGTCTATTATGAAGGTGTTTGGTTCTCTTTCAATGACTTTGTATGGGCCAGAATAAGGTGATTCTAAAGACTTTTTAAAAGGTCCTTTTCGCAAAAAAACGTGAGTGGCTGTATTGAGGTCTTTATGGATATAAAACGTTTTCTCTCCGTGGCTTGAAGTTAAAGCAGGTGAAAGCTTTGAAATATTGTGTCTTAGTCGTGATGCAAAATCTGCCTCATCTATGATGTGACGTGTTTCTGGTTTCAAGAACTCACCAGGTAATCTGAGTGGCTCGCCGTATACCAACTCGGCTGAAGATGCTTTTAGATCCTCCTTCCAAGCACTCCTCATACCGAGGAGAACAAGAGGAAGTGTCTCCGTCCATTGTGCGTTGTTGTGGCACATTATAGCGGCCTTGAGCTGTCTGTGCATCCTCTCCACCAAACCGTTGCACTGCGGGTGGTAAGCTGTTGTGGAACAATGGAAGGCGCCTATGATGGACGAGATGCTCTGGAATAATTGCGAGTCGAACTGTTTCCCTCGATCCGTGGCGATTTTTTCTGGACATCCAAACCGAGCGACCCAGCCAGAAATGAAGGTACTAGCGCAGGTCTCCGCTGTGATGTCTGCTAGAGGGTAGGCTTCTGGCCATCGAGTAAACCTATCTACAGCCGTAAGGCAGTACCTGAAACCAGAAGAGGGTGCCATAGGGCCTATTATGTCAAGGTGGACGTGGGAGAAACGGTTAGAAGGAACAGGAAATGAGGAAAGAGGAGAGTGAGTATGGCGGGTAACTTTGTTGCGTTGGCAATCAGTGCATTGTTGAGCCCATGTTCTGCAATCACGACGAATCTTAGGCCACACAAATCTTTCTGAAATCAGTTTTGCGGTTGCGTTGGGGCCTGGATGACTGAGATTATGTAAGTTTTTGAAAATTTGCTTGCGGAAAGTTGGTGTGATGAATGGTCTAGGACGAGAAGTAGACTGGTCACACTTCACAGTATACGTAGGCATCCATAGTTTTTACCCTTTCTAGTTTTAACGCTGTATTGTTTTGTAGCAAGTTCTGTAATTCTTGATCGTTTTCCTGTTCGTTTTGCAGTTGTTTGTAATTGATGATAGAGTCGACGCTTTCCAATCGTGAAAATGCGTCGGCAACTACGTTGTCATTTCCTGTGATATGGTTGAGATCAGTTGTGAATTGGGAGATGTAGTCGAGATAGCGGTGTTAACGAGGTGAGCAGTTATCTCGGCTTGTTGTGAAGGCGAATGTGATGGGTTTATGGTCGGTGAACACTTTAAATGTTCTCGCTTCGAGTGAATACCTAAAGTATTTAATACCTTCATGTATTGCGAGCAATTCACGGTCGTAAGTGCTGTACTTGGTTTGAGCAGGAGACAACTTGCGTGAAAAGAATCCCAGTGGTTGCCAGCTGTCATGTCTTCGTTGTTGCAGGACAGCTCCAATGGCCACGTCTGAAGCATCGGTGAAAAGTGCTAACTCAGCTTCAGGATCAGGATGTGCGATGAGCGTAGCTTCCAACAAGTTCGTTTTGCATGCGTCGAATGCTTTTTGTATCTCAGGTGTTATGATGATGGGCGTTGTCCCTTTGATTTTTGGGCCACTCAAAGCTTGGTTGAGAGGACCCTGGATTTGTGCGGCGCCTGGGAGAAATTTCCGGTAAAAATTTATCATCCCTAGAAATCTTCTCAACTCCTTAGCATTTTTGGGGAGGGGGTATTCTTGGATAGCTTTAACTTTTTCTGGGAGAGGTCGTATGCCAGCTGCAGATACGTGATAACCCAAGAAAGTGACTTCACTACCACCTAAGACGCATTTGTTGGTATTGATCACAACACCATATTTTTTTAATTGGTCGAATATTTTTGTTAGGTGTCCAATGTGTTCTGTTTCCCCTTTTGAAAATACGAGTATATCGTCAAGAAATCCAAACGTAAAGTCTAGTCCTTGAAGAATTTCATCCAAAAATCTCTGGAAAGTCTGGGCAGCATTTCTTAAACCAAAGGTCATGGCGGTAAATTCAAATAGCCCGAAGGGTGTTGTTATGGCAGTTTTTTTTATATCATCTTCATAAACTGGTATTTGATTGAAAGCTTTAACGAGGTCAATTTTCGAAAATATAGTGGATCCTGACAATTGGTATGCGAAATCATGAATGTGCCTCACTGGGTATCGATCTGGTATTGTTCGTGCATTTAATTGCCTGTAATCGCCACATGGCCTCCAGCCATCGTCTTTTTTGGGCACGAGATGTAGTGGAGACGACCATGGACTTTCAGAGCGACGAGCTGTTCCATTTTGTAACATTTCCTCAAATTCCTTTTTTGCGATTTTCAGACGGTCAGGTGCCAAACGACGCGGTCGTCATGTTACGGGCGGGCCAGATGTAGTTCTAATGTGGTGCTTAGTGTTGTGAACTGGTATGTTTTGTGATCCAGCTGGTCTCGTAATTTCGGGATAACGTCGAAGTAGGTTGAGATAAGTTGAATGACCTGTAAAGGTCTTCAACGACAGCAGTTCGTGCGTTATTTCGTGGGTTGAAGGTGCGCCGACAGTCAGGTTCGTAATGGAGTCTATCAATTTTTGTTGTCGGCAGTCGACTAGTAGGTTGTAATAACTTAAAAAATCGACGCCTATAATAGGTCTTGACACGTCTGCAATAATGAATTTCCAGGTAAATTCACGGCGTAATCCAAGATTAAGGCTAAGTTGGTATGTGCCGTAGGTAGGTATTGGTGTGCTATTAGCAGCGACAAGCTCATAGTTACATTGTTTATTGTAAAGCAGCTGATTTTTTAAATATTTTCTCGGATAGGCACATACGTCGGAACCAGTATCTACTAAAAACTGTACGCCGGTACGTTTGTCGGTGATGAATAGGCGGCCTTTACATGTTGTGCAGTCGTCAGCCACCATTACTGACTGCTTTTGAAGTTTTCCGGATTGAAGTCACAGGGCTGATCACATTTAGTGGCCTTTTCACCAAACTTAAAATGGTACCAACATGTTGGATGTACCCTTTTTCTTGAATGACACATTTTGTATGGCACTTGGGTATTGTCACTTAAGTTTATTGGGCCCACGTTCTCCGCACACAGTAGGTAACACTAACACGTGTTAAGTCTTTGGGGTCACCACTGTAGTGTCTATAGTGTTAGGACTTTAGGTTCTGCTTAGAGTAAAAACACTACGCACTAACGATATAAATAATGGTTAAACTTTACTTTATGGACCGTCGATTTAAGGGTCGGGGTGGGGGGGAGGGGCGGGGGGAGGGAGGGCTACCCCCCTGTACCATTCCCAACCCGCGCAAACCCATGGTTACGAAGATATTCATGTTTAAAGTTTGAGGTTAGGTTAGGTTAAAACAATAATTTCCATTGATTTAAGGGTCGGGGAGTGGTGGGGAGGGAGGCGGGGAGGGAGAGCTACCCCCCTGTATCATCCCCACCCGCAGAACCCCATGGTTATGGAGATATCCATGTTTAAAGTTTGAGGTTGGGTTAAGTTAGAACACTAATTTCCATCGATTTATGGGGCGGTTTCGGCCTAAATCATAATGGTTTTTAACATTAGAAGGGGATATGGCGCTCGGCGGCCGCTGCCGCGGCACGCTCGCTCCGCTCGCTCGCCTTCGCGCGTTGATGGTCACAGTTCTAACCTAACCTAATCCAAATGATTCACTAACATTAGAGGGGGATCTGGCGCTCGGCGGCCGCTGCCGCGGCCCGCTCGCTCCGCTCGCTCGCCTTCGCGCGTTGATGGTCACAGTTCTAACCTAACCTAACCCAAATGATTCGCTAACATTAGAGGGGGATCTGGCGCTCGGCTGTTTCGCTCGCACTGTTTTAACCTAACCTAACCCAAATTATTCACTAACACAGTCATACGAACGCAACTTGCAAGGGCAACAAAAACAAACGGACGATGACTGACATGACGTCGTGACGAATATAAAACAAAATGGGCTCGCTTCACGTTCCGTTCCGTTACTCAGTGAAAACAATTATTTGTTATTTTTTATGTAAATAGTCAATGTAATTGCTTGTTACTGCATGATTTTTGTGCACATTAATTACTAACGTAATTTAATACGTGAAAATAAAATTATTTAAAAAAAATATATCACAAAATTGAATGAAACAAACCACAAACAAGCGTGGACGCTTAGGGAAAACGTGAAACGTCAACTTTGACATCTACAATGACAATTTATCTAACCTAAATGGCGTATTAATTTACAATTTTTATGGAACTTTGGAAAATTATATCTCGTAAACGGTAAGTTTGCGCAACTTAATATTTAGCAAAAAGCTTTCTATTTATGAGTACTATCTACAGTAAAAAAATGAACTTCCAAATCGACGGTCCATAAAGGAAAGTTTAGCCGCGCGGGGTGGAGGCGGCGACAGCGCCGTGCGCTGCGCGGTTCCGCGAACTCATCGTACGTAGGTACTTTGGCAAAACGGGCGCCGGGGCTCCGCTAGCGGCTGGACTGTAGGTATAGCTAAGGGTGTGTACAAACGTGCGGAAGCATAAGGGTATGTACGCACGGGTGTAAAGTATTTATGTTTTAGCTAATATTATTATGCGTGTATTTATGTAGTATGTATGTGGTATAGATATTATGTATGAGTTATTTTATTTGTGTATGTATTTATGTATGAGTATATTAGGCATGTACCTTAGCTATAGCCTACAAATGAATTCAAAGCCCTAAAAGATAGGAACGAACGGAAAAAAAACTGTAGTCTATATTGTACTGTTATGTTTTACTTTCAATATAATGCCTGAAAAAAACTAATTGGTCTTCAAAATATTAGTATAATGTTATTTAGTTACTTTTAATAAGATTATGTGTTACGCCGATCCCAAGTAATATAGGACAAGGGCAGGAAGAAGAAGTTTTATACAGATTCTCATATATTAAAATAATGTGAATTTTGTATAGAAATTACTATGTATTACCTATTATTAACCTAGACTGAATGAATTCTTATTTTGAGACCGAAAATCTCGGAAAGTTTTACCGATATATATCTTCTCGATAAATCCAGGCCGACATTTAAAATTATTTATAAATATCGATACATCGATAAATATTACTTCTAGCATGGCTCGTACTAGTTTGCCGCTTGCCGCCCGCGCACTCACTGTGGCCACTCGGCCACTTCTATGAACTCACTATGGCGTGATGCACGCGCGCGTCCCGCGTCGCTTCCCCTCTGTGGACACTCAAAGGAAGTTCGTTTTTGAGATTGCCGCGCCGCGCCTGCCCCGCACCCGCGCTTCCAGTGTGGCCGAGCACTTAGCCGATGTTCCAAATATATCACTGTTCCGGAACATTTCAGTGGTTCAGATGCAATGTTCAATCGCAAAGATGAGACGCTACTTTGCCCACGCCTAATTTACGGATTATCTACACTAATATTATTAAGAGTAGGTAATCTCTAAAAGTATTGGTCCGATTGCTAAATTTTTCACCGATAGAAAGCTGCATTATTCCTAAGTGACAGGCTATATTCGCGCTGCAGTCTACAGAAGCTGCGGCCCTGCGGGCCTGTAACCACGGCGGACGTGGATAAAAACCGCTTCATGAGCTCTTAGCCTAAGAATATTACTATCAAAGGATCAATTGTAGATATTGCTATTTATTTACCACCAACTGTATTATTACATTTTAAACAACTGTATTATTACATCTATCTATACATATAATAAAACAGTAAAATTATTTGTATTAGTTGGCGCAAAAACTACTGAACCGATCCTGTTCAAATTTTGCATACATAATCCTCTTATAGGTCAGGGCAACTTATAGGCTATAAATTATCACGCTATTTGCTATGGGGGGTGAGCAATAATCCAAAATGTCGATGTTGAACGACATTTGCCACAAGTTCGATCCTCAGCTACAGTTAAAATTTTTGTCATTATTTTATCTTCTTTTTTTAATAAAATAACTTTACCATTTTTTCAAAATAAAACTGACATTTCTATTCGATATCTTCTAAATATTTTGTAAAAACTAATCAAAACACATAATAAAATCAAAGCGGCGAGTAAAATCACGTACTAAAATGTTGTAAATATGGCACCACACGCAATTCAGATACTCGCAACGCCATCTAAAGACTGAAAGTAGCAATAATGATGACAATGATAGTTGAACTTCATATTTGATAGATGGCATTGTGTATTTTACGTAATTTTCTGAGTGGCGGAAGAATGACCATCGCCCAAGTTTGCAGACAGTTTTATTGTTTAAAATTGGACGAAAACCGTTATGGTTAAACCGGAGTTAGACGGAGGCATTTTTAATCCTACTGCTTTTTTTTTCCCGTGGTTGTATTCAAGGGATACCAACCAAAGGCGATAAAAGTAAATACATATATGTATTTAATTATTGACTTTAAAATAACACGGTAAATTTTCGGAAGGGTTAGCAATATGGCACCTTGCGTTGGAAGGCCCCCAGGTGGACCGATGACCTGGTGAGGGTCGCGAGAATCCGATGGATGTGAGACGCACAGGACCGGTAATTATGGTGACACTTGGGGAGGCCTATGTCTAACAGTGGACGTCTTTCGGCTGAAATGATAATGATGGCACCTTTATTTTTCTTTTTTTAAGGGTGGAAGTCATCCACTTTTCCCACTCTGGTTGGAGCGGGAAGGCGTGTCAAACTTTTACTGACTAAAATCACACCTGTGTCCTTCAGTTGCCCTTTGCGACATCTCTTTGAGGAGAGCGTGGATCACTACGCGCTGTTGACGACTGGGCTCGGTCCGGTCAATTACCGGACGGCCGGACAGCTGTGGACGACCCATTGCTGGATGTCCGCAAGTCCGCGTCTACCGTGGCTGGTCGTCGGGGTCGGAATCTCGGCTCGGCGTGAGGACGTTCGTGGTGCGGCCTCCTCCTTCGCTAGCATTACGGCTTTGCAGAAGGAGGCAACCGCCTGCTATTCGGGATTGCCATTTCGATTGCCTTGCGGGGCACATCTCTGTGTGCTCCACTGTGTCCTCCGGGATGATGGCACCTTGCGGCCAAATAATGGTGTGTTTTGTTATATAAAACGGGGTCGAAAGGTTTGCGTTCCTAATCACAGTTCGACAACGTATGATGTATCTCAGATTCCTTGCAGCCTTACGTTGACATCCGTACGTTACCTCTTTGCAGTGAGTGGTGACCAACACTGGAACAACCCTCTGAGGGAGGCCAGTCTCAGGGATAACACTAATCGGCTGCTACATTTGTTTACCGGAATTTCATTGTTTTATGAATACACGAGCTCAGGACTGTTGAGAGTGTTTCACGCGGTTTCTGTTTCGGATTCGGTTGGAAGTACCCTGATATTACCATTTTGCGAATCGCCCGGAGGACCCGTTGTAGCATGCGGTGGAGGTCTATCCTGCTTGGGTGAACCGCCGTGTCTTCATAGAAGCAATCGGCGTCAGTGACCTCTCGGTTTGGCCATCAATATGCGAGTTCGATTGGATACACGCGTTCAAGATTTCACCGAAATTTATTCATAAGTTGGAGACTCTTCATAGGGTAGTTCCCACTATGGAATAACATTTGTCTGATATACGAGGACGTCAGTCAAATACACACCAAAAAATCCTAGGTAAATGAACAAGTAATTTTTACGCCCCAAATGATTGGGTACGCCATAATTATGGCGGTAAGTCCCCTCTTTGAGGAGTGGCTGGAAAGGCAACACGACGCCGCCGACCTTACCTTCCGCATGACGCAGGTCCTCACCGGACATGGTAAGTTCGGGAGGTTCCTGCACCGGATTCGTGCGGAAGAAACGCCCGGGTGTCACCATTGTGTGGATCACCCGGAGGACACGGTGGAGGTGTGTTCCGCTTGGGCAGAGCAACGCCGTGTCCTCGTGGGGGCGATCGGCGGCGGCGATCTCTCGCGCCGGGCCTTGGTACAGGCCATGGTCCGGAGCGAGGAGGAGTGGCAGGCGGTCGCCTCCTTCTGCGAAGCAGTAATGCTAGCAAAGGAGGCGACCGATCGCGTGAGGCAACGGTCCTCACGCCCCAATCGCCGCCGGGATTCCGATCCCGATTTCCGGCCATCGTAGGCGCAGGCTTGCGGACGGCGAGCAATGGGTGGCTCGCCGTCCGACCGTCCGGACCGAGCCCAAGTCGTCGACGGCGCGTGCTGTTCCACGCGCGCCTCAAGGAGATGTCAGCAACTGTAGGGGCCTAGCAGGGTCGAAGCCTACTGGGGCCAAGGGTCTGATTCTGAAAGGAAGACTCGGCCCTGGTACGAAAGGCAACGAAGGAACAGCAGTGGGTTTTTAGTCAGTAAAAGTCTGACACTATCTCCCGCCCCGCCCAAGGGCGGGGGATGTCATAAGATGATTTTCACACCGAAAAAAAAAAAAAAAAAGCCTCAAATGATCAAGCTGCAACAATCAATTCAAGCATGCTCTCGCAAATTCTTCTAAAGTACTGTTGTGGAGGAAGATAGTTGATGATGATGGTAATTTTTGGATTCACTGGCTTTTTGGCTTTGCACTATCAGTGCACGTTATCCAGCTGAAGGTCGGTGTCCCGATTATGCTCCTTCGTTTACCTCTACCAAAGCTGTCTGACGGCTTAAACTCTTCAGTGAAACATTATTAAGGCGAAAATTTTACAGGAGGTAACTCTTTCGAACAATCTCGCAGCCTTAGCAGACATTGGCCCTAGAGGCCCCTATCCATTTGCTGACATCTCTATGAGTCGCGCGTAGATTACTGCGCGCCGTCGATTCAGGATTGCTTTGACCAGATGGCTCCACCGCAATCGCCCTGCGGCTTTCAACACCTGGAGCATCACTTCCCTCATCATCCCTCATAGTTTCAGCCACCTTCTTCGATCGTAGTGCTTCACTGAAGGAGGCTACTGGTTGGCATTTTAACCACTAATTGCCTTCAGGAGGACACGGCGGCGCCGGCGCTCCTACCAAGCGGGACTGACTTCCACCGTATTCTCCGGGCGATCCGCACCGCGATTGTGACGTGCTCACTGTGACAATGTTGTTTTACCAGAACATAAACCAGAAACATACATAAACTAGTGCCTTTTCCTTTGGGGTAGGCAGAAATGCCAACTGCTACGACCCTTACATACTCTTTCTATTCATTGACGTTCATACATCTGGATCTGGACGAGTACATAACATGTATCCTGAAGGTAATTTGCGTTTTTACCTTTAACCGTTTTATGTGTAAGTACAATAAATAATCACGATGCTTTCAGAATGAATTGCAAGCACAGAATGATTGTACAGTTTTACGAACTTAACGCAGACGAAGTCGCGGGCAACAGCTAGTTTGAAATAAAACATTCAACTTTGTTCCCACATCAGGATGTGGATTTTAATGTTATTATTATTGCATACATAATAAAATTAGAGGAAATAGGTGCTGGGCCTCTTGTATGCGAAGGTGTTGAGGCGTTTGTGGTGGTGCACGCGTTTGGGCAGCGGGAATTTGATGTGGCTGTTGTGGAACTGCTTCACCTGCGGCCGGCGGCATGCAGACGCCTTGATTACTTCCACTTTGATGATCTGCAACAATGGAAAAGATGTATTAAATGAAAAGGACTTTCATTCTATGATTCCACACATATTTGGAAATCGGAATAGGAGGATGATGATGAATTGATACAAAATAATTATCAATATCATATTTTATCTAAAAGAAATCAAAGGTAGATCGATTTGCGACATCCTATGACCAAAAGTGACTATAATGTCCTGTTCTCATCGAGACTCTTCTTGGTTACCCGTACCGTTGTCTTCGACCTATAAATCCAAGACGCAAAATAGTCCATGTAGCAAGCAGAAAGAAAAAATTGTAGTTATTTTTTTTCTTTTTTTATTATTGTATTTAAGTTGTGTTTATTGTCATTTTTGATAACCTGCTAACTGGCGTAAACATATAACTTACTTACAAATAGGACAACTTATTTCGAAACATAAGTGCATTTGAAAAAAATGTCAGTGCTCAAATTAGCTAAGTAATTTTATTTTGTAATATATGTGTAAAAGCGTTTATTTTAAACTTATTTGCAAAATAAATATCATTTATCATTTTTTTATTGGGGTGTAAAAAGGCGTGCATTATTCTAGTTACATGCTGTACACTAATTTCGCCTGGTTATTTTTGTCCAAATGGGTAAAAGTATAGAGTTCGAAAGATGGAAGATCTACTATATAGTGTACATGACTCCCTTGCCGGACTCGCCTTACGTGAGGCCTTTTCGTTTCAACAACACGCAAGGAGGCAAGGAGAATAACTGGGACACGCTGGAGGTGCACGACAGTGTCGCCATCATCGTCTTTAACGTTACCTTGAATGTGTTGATATTTGTGAAGCAATTCAGACCCGCAATATACTACAACAGTGTACCAGTACAAGACCGTCAAAATCACACGATAGAAACAGTGTACCAGTACAAGACCGTCAAAATCACACGATAGACACTAGTAAGTACTACCCAGCATCTCTGGGTATTACCTTAGAGATGTGTGCCGGCATTGTTGACAAGAACAAGTCTCTACAAGCCCAGCCCGTTTTGAGTTAAACAATAAATGGTTGGTTTACCTGTGCCCTATGAACTTATATAGTGATAGTCACTGATACAGTTTCAACAAAACAAATACACCGCATCCCTTTTTTACTTAATTTTTGATCAGTATTGAAATGTGCAAATAATTTTCTATGAAAAGTTTTTAGTTTCAGTTTCGTTTGGTCCTAGCTAAAATTTTATATTAGGTCGAGCAAAAAGTTTTTATGCAGTTTTGAACCTGGCACATTCACAATTTCATTCAATAGTCTTTTTTTGAATTTCGAACACAGAATTTAAAGAAACAAAAGACAATTTGGAGCCTGTTTGTTGATATCAAACAATCGAATACTAAGAAAACTTGGTTTTATTGGTTTACTTGGATTTAATTCTTGAAAAAGTGATTGATATCTTTGGTTTTGCAACAAACATTACTTATTCTTAACATTAAGGTGAGGTTCTATCAATAATCTATGGATACTTTACCTGAAGTCGCCGCTCAAGCTGTGGCACTTATTCAGGCCGGACACAGCCAAAGAAACGTGAATGCTCAACTTAATTTAAGTCGATCTGCGGTCCGAAATGTTTATCGGAGGTACCTAGAGACTGGCGGCTTTGTTCGTCGCCAAGGAAGGCCACGATCTCGGGTCACAACTAAAAGGCAGGATCGATTCATCGTGATACAATTCCTTGAGATACAAAACCAACTTCGAGACTTCCACGGAGTATCTGTGAGCGCTCGAACTGTTCGGAGAAGGTTAAAAGAACGCGATATGGTACCACACAAGCCAGCTAATGGGCCCAAACTAACGCGAGCCCACCGAACAGCGCGCCTACATTTCGCACGCAGTCATTTAAATTGGACACAGCAAGATTGGAGCCGTGTACTCTTTTCTGATGAGTCTAAAATTGTGTTACATGGCAATGATGGAAGGAAGAAGGTCTACCGACGTAAGGGAGAGCGTTTCGCACAATGCTGCTTTGAAGAGAGGGTTGCTTATGGTGGTGGCTCATGGACTGTCTGGGGCGGTATATCCGCGAGCGGCAAAACTCAACTTGAGGTTGTTACAGGACCACGGCTGCCAACATTAAATGCTGAAAGGTACATTCGTGAGTGCTTAGAACCTCACGTGATACCATGCGCGGACTATGTGGGCCCAAATTTCCTTTTTATGCATGATAATGCAAGAGTCCATGCGGCCGGCATCGTCAGGGAATATCTTCGGGATGTGAACATCACAGTTATGGACTGGCCAGCCAGAAGCCCAGACATGAACCCCATTGAGCACATGTGGGACGAGCTAAAAAGACGTGTTAGGGCTCGTCAGCCAGTTGCCCAGACGATGCAGGAGTTGAAAACTGCCATAGAAGAGGAATGGGAGATGATCCCTCAAAATTTCATAGAGCGGTTGATAAACTCTATGCCTAATCGTATGAGAGCTGTGGTAGATGCCCATGGAGGCAACACGCGTTATTAAATTAAACCTTTATTTGATAAAACATGTTTTTTATTCAAAAATCAATGGCCTTTAACAAGACGCATATCCGACTTGTTAGGCGTAGCTCCATGTCGTATGGTATTCTGAATTCAAATTTAAAACAATACGATCGAAAAAGATGGTAAAATGTATCAGGTTTAAAACTGCATCAACAGTTTTTGTTCAATCTAGCAATCATATTTCGGTAGGGGCCATCGAAACCTAAACTCTAAGGTGGGCCAATAGATGTGTCCAGAAGTGTATTTGATTAATATCTATGATACAGAAAAAAGAGGTTCAGCTACAGCAGTCTGTAAGTTCAATGAGTATTAAAAAAACAACAGAATTATTTTCTCAAAAACAAAGCAGAAACAGCTATAGTGTAATTAAATAGCAAATAAATAAAAATGTTATGTATTATGTCTGTGGCCCTACAAAGAGCTCTTAACGCGTTCCATTTTACGACCTATATTGAACAGTTAAAGAGACAAAAAGAGAGCTGGATGGAATATAGGGTGTATAGCTCCATCCCTCTTTTTCGCTTGAACAACTGACATTAAATACGTCATGTTAAGATCCCAGGTCTCTATTTACTCCGGCCACCGTAGGCGCGGGCTTGCGGACGGCGAGCAATGGGTGGCTCGCCGTCCGACTGTCCGGACCGAACCCAAGTTGTCGATGGCGCGTAGTGTTCCACGCGCGCCTCAAGGAGATGTCAGCAAACCATAGAGGCCCAGCAGGGTCGAAGCCTACTGGGGCCAAGGGTCTGATACTGAAAGGAAGACTCGGGTCTGATACTGAAAGGAAGACTCGGCCCTGGTACGAAAGGCAACCAAGGAACAGGAGTGGATTTTTAGTCAGTAAATGTCTGACTATCTCCCGCTCAGCCCAAGAGCGCGAGATGTCATAAGATGATTTCCCACCGAAAAAAAATAAAAGGTCTATTTACTACATGACAAAAGAATAAGTGGTACAATCTACTTCAATCTAGAAATCAGCCAACATAGTATATACCAAGTTTGGTTATTATGGTTATGTTCTTTTAGGGTCCATGTGCACTGGGCAACTTTTCTATGATGGACTAATAAAAACCGTGGAAAATATAATAGTAGCATTAAAGATTAAGGCTCTAATTTCATTTCAGTGGTTTCTTGATTGTTATTGACACATCATTTTAGAGAACTATCTAAAATACAGTCTATTTTTTATATGATTTTGATTTAAAAAAAAAAATGTAAATGTAACTTGTAAGTAAGTATGTATATAAAATGAGTAAAGGGAATAATAATAACACAATTGAACAATTAGCTACAAAAACTGAAGTAGGTATATCTTTTGTAAATTTGTGGAAACTGAGTTGAAATATGACAAAATACAAACATTGTTGCTTTATAATAATTAATAAATCAAATATACTTAGTAATATAAAAATTTATTTTAAAAATACGCGATTTTTACCAAAGTATATGTTCTTGTTCGCAACACTATTTAAAAATGACATTTTTGAATTGTGACATGTGGTGAGCGTTTTATGAATAAAACCGTGGCATTGAAAGGGTTTTAAATAAAACTTAACTAACATAGCCATAAGATTCTTGCTTACTAATCCACTATGAACATAACTTGTCTAAAATGAGTTTTTGTTTAAGCTGTTGATCCCCGCATTAACGCCGGCATTCACGCGCCATTGTCTTACTATTGTGTCTTTAATTACGCACTCAAAAGGTTAATATTACTGATGAAAATCTGGTGTACTTTAATCTAGGCAAATAGCAAGCTGAATGCTTACCAAAGGCATCTGAAATGTTAGTTTAAACAGTGACAAGAGTAAAAGTTACCTGGATGGAGTGAGCACGGGCTCTGTGCCTGGCTCCCATGTCACGATAGCACTGAGTGACGGCACCGCCGACGCTGAGGTCGCGGTACTCGCGGTACATGTTGTGTACTCCGGAGCGGGACTCATAACGCAGCCAGATACCAAAGTTCTTGATTTTCACTGGGCTCCTTTCGGGGATTTCCTGGAATTTTAAATGTTTGGTTGAAAACATATTGTATTGGATTTTTAAGTTTCTAGGTCTTTGTACAATCTTAATATGAATTTAACACTAGTGAGGCATCAGCAATATTTAGAAGAGGCAAACTGAAAAGACGAATGGAAGAAATTAAGATCCATTATGACCCTCACTGTATGATGATTATAAGCAGAACTTAATTGTTTAAATTTCCATTACTTCAGCTCTATGTATCACAAAGGAATAGCAAATTTCTTAGATAGATCAAACCTTCATCTGTATTTAAGGTTCATGATCATTGCCTCTTGTTTCCTTAAATTTACCTGGTTATTATCAGGCAGAACTAGGCAGATCCATGGGGGTTAATTGTTTACTTGATCAAAGTTGGGAGTTGCCTTGATTTTCAGTTTCAGCATTGTAACGGGTGCAATACATAAAGGATGTAAGTCTCATCTTCCAAGGAAGTATAGAACAATCCTCACTGCAATATGTATTACCTATTATTATTATTAATTAACCATAGAATCCCACTGCAGCCCAAAGACTTCCATTTCACTCCACTCCTACAGGACAGAGAAGCCCAATTCGTCTTACCATTCACTATTTTTTTAGGTATGAAAATAATACTAACCCTGATGGAGACGATTTCACCAGTGGTCTTCTTGAACTTCTTTAATTGACGCAAGAAGTACCAGAAACGGGATTTAGCGACAATCTGGTCTGGGGAGAAAATCCTCATCTTGTATAGAGGAGGCTTGGGCTCGCTCTCCGAAGGGAGCTTGCGGCCGATGACCTCATACTCCTTCAACTGAAACCAGAGTACATTATTACATTTACAGAAACAGAAGTTTTTATTTACACATCAGTGCATGCTTTCGTGCTTGGAATTTTAGAAAAAACTTTCCGAGACACTTTTGTTTAGAACTGTAATGCGTGAACTCATTTAAATTTAGTATCACTTTTAACACTTCGATAAATGAACTGAATCAACAAAAACGAGACAAAAACGTACGGCATCACAACATGACATAACCTAAAAGCACCCCTATTTTGACAATTAATTTATATCCGACAAGTATTGATAAGAAATTTTAACTGCATCTTGTATTATTTTACAAGAAAAATAGAAATTGATTCACAAATGTAGTAAACGATGAAGTAAACTGTAAAAATAACTTGACTGGATGCACCGACAACGTGTACGCCTCACTTTTATTGAAATAGTCACTTTTTACCACTGGTTTTCATGTTTCTGGTATTGATTAGGATTTCTGGACTACATCAATCTGTTTTTATATCAATTTTTCACTTATTTATCTCAAAATTTTGAGACTTACCTCTCCTTTAGCCTTCATTTTCGGAGGTTTTAATCTGAAAAGAATCTGTCAGCGGAAGCGGAACACTGACGCGAAAGAAAGATGGCGTCAATATACCAAAGTTGCCATACAAAATAAATAAGGGTCTACGGATCTTTAAGTCAAGAGTGAATAAGTTACTTCTAGGCAAGCGTGCTCCATCGTCGGCCACATCATCGCTTATTATCAGGGAGACTACGATATAGTGGTCAAACGCGAGCCTATCAATAATGATAAAAAAAAAACAATTAATGAAATCGTAGGCAGAGAATATAAACTACTAGAATAGCATAATCAGCCTTTTAATGTTCCCACGTCTGTGATTCAGGCCACCTCTCTAGGAGAGGGAATGGGCCGTAATCCACCACGCGGGCCCAGAATGAAATACATCAAAAGTAAAAATAATACTGATTACAAGATCATTGTTATCATACTATAGAAAAAATGAAACCACAATGAAACCAGCCTTTTTATCTTTTCTAGAGATCGAGCATATTTTTCTTTTCATTTTGTTGAAAAGGAAAATAAGTAAAATCTATGAAATTTTTGTATTCGAGGCGAATAATTTCAAATTGAGTGAAAAATATTTTTATTCAATGAAATTCCGAATTAGCGTGACAACATAACATTCATTATTTTATTGAAGTTTTATTTAAATAAATATGTTTTATTTTAATATACGTCTTTATTTTTATTACTCATTTAGTGTAATCATAAGTGATTTTTTTTTAATTTGGCCAATACTTTTCGACCTTTGGGCAAAGCTCCACCCCACAGGCATGAAGCCACAGAGCCACAGATATATGGCGTCAAATACAAGATAGGTTTTGCTGTCAGTTGTGCCACAGTCAAATATTTTGTGAGGCATATTTTAATGATAAAATATACATATTTAATCTTTTTAACCGACTTCAAAAAGGAGGAGGTTATATGTTCGGTTGAATGTATGTTTTTTTTTTTTTTTTATGTATGTTCACCGATTTCTCGATCAATTGTGGACCGATTTTGAAAATTTTTTTTTTTATTGAAAGGTTATGTTTCCGAATTGGTCCTATAGAAATATTGTTATGATCTGATCATGAACTTTGAAGATATGGAACAGAACTCCTCATAGGATCACAGCAGAACCGTCGTAACAAGTAAAATTGCTTTGTTTATACGTGTAGTCGATGACTGACTGAAAGTAGAGGGGGAATATATCGAACTGGTCTGATGATGAAGCCTGAAGTTAGGCACCGGAACTCTGTAATAAATTAATGTAATCTAACCGTGTTTGGGATTATTAGAATTGTCATGAGATGCACTCTGGCTATAAGGTATTTAAGTTTGGCTGAGGGGTACTTTTTAGTGGTGGTACCATAACTAAAAAGTGTAAAATAAAAACTTTTTACAAAAAAAATGCAACCGACTTCAAAGTAAAAAATAACACTGAAAAGTGCAAAATAACTTTAATTTCGGAAGTCGGTGTTAAATAACGTAGAGACAAAACTATTATAGAAACACCGACTTCCGAAATTAAAGTTATTTTGCACTACGTTTAGTTTTACATTCCGTTTATTTGACACAGTTATTTTTATTAGTAACTAGCTTTTGCCCGCGGCTTCGCTCCCGTCAACTGACTACTATATCCAACTCTACCCAACTCTACCCTACACTACCCTACTCTACCCTACTCTACCCTACTCTACCCTACTCTACCCTACTCTACCCTACTCTACCCTACTCTACCCTACTCTACCCTACTCTACCCTACTCTACCCTACTCTACCCTACTCTACCCTACTCTACCCTACTCTACCCTACTCTACCCTACTCTACCCTACTCTACCCTACTCTACCCTACTCTACCCTACTCTACCCTACTCTACCCTACTCTACCCTACTCTACCCTACTCTACCCTACTCTACCCTACTCTACCCTACTCTACCCTACTCTACTCTACTCTACCCTACTCTACCCTACTCTACCCTACTCTACCCTACTCTACCCTACTCTACCCTACTCTACCCTACTCTACCCTACTCTACCCTACTCTACCCTACTCTACCCTACTCTACCCTACTCTACCCTACTCTACCCTACTCTACCCTACTCTACCCTACTCTACCCTACTCTACCCTACTCTACCCTACTCTACCCTACTCTACCCTACTCTAAAAAAAAAAAAAAAAAAAAGTAAAGTAAAGTATCCTATGTCCGTCTCCTGGTTCTAAGCTACCTCCCTGCCAATTTTCAGCTAAATCGGTTCAGCCGTTCTTGAGTTATAAGTGAAGTAACTAACACGACTTTCTTTTATATATATAGACTAAGGAAACGACATGCAGTGTCACTATGTACTGGATGGCCAAGCAGTACTCACACTCCTCTCATCCTCTGCACAGCATCGTCGTGGTCATCAGGAGTTCATGAAACTCCTAAGCCGCTCTGCAATTTCAACAGTCGCGGCGCAGCTAGAGCTTTGGTTAGGATATCTGCCTCCATATCTTCAGTTCGCAGATAACTGACCTTTATTGCTCCGTCCATTATGCAGTTTCGAATGAAATACATTTTTAAGTCAATGTGTTTTGACTTGGAAGTGACCATTGTGTTCTGACTTAACTTGAGAGCAGCTTGGTTGTCATTTAATATGTTTATGGTTTCATAACTGGCCCCAAGACTTTGAATAGATTTTTCAAATGAATAGCCTCTTTCGCAGCTTCTGTCAAGGCGACATACTCTGCTTCGGCAGTCGATAAGGCCACAGACTTTTGATTTTTCGACATCCAGCTTATAGTCGTTCCAGCATATTTAAAGCAATAGCCCGAAAAGGACTTTCGGTCAAGCTTGCATGCGCCCCAATATGCGTCAGCCATGCCATGCAATTCTTGGCGTGTTTTACGGAATCTAAGACAAACGCTTTTTGTTCCCTTTAGGTATCGTAGCACTCGTTTTGCACACTTGAAATGCTCTTCTCCGTAACAATCATTAAACTGGGAGAGATAGCTTATGGGTAAACATTATATCGGGTCGAGTTGCCACCGCCAAGTACATGAGTGTGCCAATCAAATTTTTGTAGGGCAGATCGTTCCTTTCATCCCTTGCGCCTTTTTCTAGTCTAAGACCTGGTTCTATGGGTGTAGACGTGGCTTTGCAATATTCCATTTTGAATTTTTTGAGAGTATCTTCTGTGTATCTTCTGTCTTCTTCTTCTCCTGGTTCAGTTTGATTTCGTCTTCCTTATAGGTAACGTCTATCCAGTGACGGATTAACCCTTAATCAAATTAAGCAATTGCCTAGGGCATCACGTCTGAGGGGGCACCAGAAGAAGCACAAAAAAATTCGTCCTTAGGACATCACGCCTCACTCTCACTCACGTCACCAAAAAAAGTTTCTAGGACTAATTTGAAAATTCGCGCGTTTTAATTTGACATAGAGTCCGACGATGACTCTAGGTCATAACCCCGCTCCCGCTTGCCCGCTCACTGCCCGCTAGTGCGTTCGGCAATTCGAATGCACCGGAATTGCGATCAGCCAATCACAAACCACCCCTTCCGCGCGGGCCCCCGCCTGGCGCCCCCGCAAATCTGTGTCAATCAAATGTTTTGTTTTTTTAGTAATTGCGCCGGCCGGCTTCTATGCATACGTAATAATAGGGGTTAAAGTATGAAATTGCCGTTTTATTGGAATAGGTACTTCGAATTGACGTAGAACCTTTATGGTTTGGGATTTTTGAGTGAAACTTTTTTCACACGGTACTTATAAAGTTCTTCTTTTAAAAAATGTGCAACATTCGATTATCGACTTTCAGTTGTTTTTTTTATTCAACTTAGACAAGAAAGATGGATACTTCGAAAAATCGAGTGATTTTTGAATACGAGTTCCGACGCGGAACTAACGCGGCAGAAACAGCTCGCAATATCAATGTTGCATTTAGAGTGGGGACTGCTAATGAACCGTGCGATTTTGGTTTAAAGGCTTTCGTGATGGAAACTTTGATTTGAAGAACAAACCACGTGGAAGATCGCCCACAGAGGTGAATAACAATGAATTGAAAGAGATGGTGGAAGCCGATCCGAGCCAAACTACCCAGGAATTAGCAGCATGTTTAATGTTACCTTACCAACAATATTGACTCACTTGCGTCAAATCAATAAAATTATAAAAAATTAAAAATGGGTGCCTCATGATTTGACTGATCTTCAGAAATAAATGCGTGTTGAAACTTGTGTTGCCTTGTTGAATCGATACAGAAATGAAGGAATATTGGATCGAATTGAGACATGCGATGAAAAGTAGATTCTTTACGATAACCGTAAGCGAAAAATGCAATGGCTGACCCCAGGTCAAACGTCACAACAGTGTCCTAAAGCAAAGCTTACCAATAAAAAGGTAATCGTAACTGTTTGGTGGTCTCAGCATGGTGCTATTCACTATAGCTTTCTCCGATCTGATCAAGCAATAACGGCAGATGTCTACTGTGCCGAACTCCAAACAATGATAGCAAAACTAGCAGAGACACAACCCCGACTCATGAATTGATCTTCGCCATTATTGCTCCATGATAACGCGAGACCTCATACAGCACGAGAAACCGTTATAACTCTACAGGAACTGCAATTAGAAACTATTCGTCACCCTCCGTATTTGTCAGGCCTTGCTCCAACGGACCACCATTTTTTTCGTGATTTAAACAATTTTCTACGTGATAAAATGTTTTCTTCTCAGGAGGCAGTACGAAATGCTTTCACACAGTTTGTCGAATCTAGATTACCAGAGTTCTATCGCAAAAGCTTAAAACACCTTCCTATTAGATGGCAGCAATGTATAGATAATAATGGTAATTATTTTGATTAAATAAATATCTTAAATTAAAATAAAGAACGAATTTCAATTTTTCAGTACAAATCGGCAATTTCATACTTTAACCCCTAATAAATAAATTATGCTTTGGTTTTTATTGTTGTCACACCTACTCCACTTCTAAGGTACGTTACATCTCATCATCTTATTACCCAACTGCGCGACGCAAAGGAGGGTAATGTGTTTATCAGTCTATGTATGTATGTATGTATGTATGTATGTTTGTTTCTATGTGGCGTTCTAGAGACCAAATGCGTAGGCCGATTTTGATAATTCTTACGTCAATCGATTCGTCTTAACCTTGCGAGTGTCACTAAAGACATGACAGTAATCAAAATTCACCAGAGCTACAACCAGACGCCATATTGTCAAAATGAAAAAAAAAAAGTCGATGAACTATGTCAAGTGGGGTGTCGTTGAATAGGTATTTTAAAATCATCTTTAAGTTCCTTTTATCATTTTTCATTTTAAATAATAGTTTAGGAAATATAACGATTTAAAGTTGTTTAACAAAACAATCATTCTCGCTAATTTTCTTACTTATTGATTTAAGTTTTCATTTCAAGTATAAACGATACACAAATAAAAAAACAGTGAAAAAGCATGAAGAACAAATATTTTTGGTAAAAAAAGTTTACCACCAAACTCGATAGATGGCGTTGTTCATTTGATGCACGTTTGTAAATCAAATCATTCGAGTTTTCCCATCTACTAGACAGGTCGATGAACATAAGCAAAAGATGACAACTATATTGGCAAAAACTACTAGGTTGTATAAATTACATGCAGTTGATATATCAGTAGAATCGAAAACATATGGTCAAAAACCGAAAGATGTAGGTATATGTTTCTGATGATCCTAACAAAACTGGAGGAATCGTTAAATATTTAACAATCGGTTTAGGATCACGAGTTATGTTACGAAGAAATTTGAATGTTACCCATGGTCTTGTTAACGGAGCAATGGGTGTTATAAGGACAATTGAGTGGCCAGCTCTTCGGAGGGACCAATTGGAACCCGGAGAATTGCCACAAGCTGTTTATATAGAATTTGACGACAAAGCAATTAAAAACAATGTTCCTGGAGTAGGAGTCAGAATCGAACCATCGACGACAGAATTCGATGCACTTTGCGGACAGGGTAAAATAGAGCAAAAAATGTTGCCATTGATATTGTGCTGGGGTGTAACTGTACACAAGCTCCAAGGAACTACTTTGGACTTTTGGACCGAGCTGTGGTTGACTTAAGTTCACGCATTTTTGCTAAAGGTCAAGCATATGTAGCTTTGAGCCGAGTTAGGTCTCTAGAGGGACTAATCATCAGTAGTTTAGACCACCGCAAGTTACTTAATAATCCCCACGATATTAACTCCCTCAATGAAATGACTAGATTGCGAAATTTACCATCTTATAACGCAGTCAATGAATCGTAACTAAAAAGTATAAAATAAAATAAAAATATTTAAAGAAAAACAAAAAACCCGACTGCGTCGAAACTAATTTTTAAAATACGTAAAAAAATTAACTTAAATAAAAACTAAAAAGAAACAAACAAGCCCAGTAGTTTAGAATTCTGTTATGTAATTCAAAGATTCAAGATTCAAAGATTCAAAGCATTTTATTTCAAATAAACCATTTACAGGCACTTTTGAAATGTCATGAAGTCAGTCAGTCAGAAAAAAAAAATGATGCTAATTGCACATTCCAAAGCGTAGATCTCTATGGAAAAGAATGTGCAAGAAACTCCATGGACACTCTTTTCAATCATGTTTTGTAATTACAAATATCTCTGTTACATATTTCTTGTCGCTATCATGTGAGAACAATGTAAATAAAGTAAAAATACAAACTAAATATAGATATTAAAATAGCAACTGGCAGCTAAGAGATGACCAGTCTCAACTGACAGCGCCCGTTCACGAACATGACGCCAATATTAGCACCACTCAGCTCAACCATTTTGAAGGGAACCGAATGATCCAACACATGCGCCACCATCAGTGAGACATTTGAGTGAGCATGATAAACTCTCAACTGATTTATGTCAAACAAGTCCAATAGTAACATAAAAAACCATAAAATAGCTCCATGGTACTCACATTTACAAACTTTGAAAAAAATGCTTCTACATTATACAATACTTTTATTATTTAAAAATTAAAAAAAAAAATACATTTAAAAATAATAACAATAATTTCCAAACTAATCAATTTGTTCACCCCGGTGGTAGTGGAGCTGGACCAGCATTGAGCCAAGCATTTTTATCTTGAATATAATCCTCCAGCTTATAATATGCCTGCCTGCATAGTGTGCGTTTAATACAAGATTTAAATTTTGTTTCATTGAGTTCTAATATTTGTGGAGGTATTTTATTATAACATTTCAAACAGTACCCCATGAAAGAAGACGCCACTTTAGCCAGTCTGAAACCTGGTTGAACTAATTGGTCCCTATTTCTTGTAACATAATTATGTCTCTCGCCTCTTTTGCTAAAAAGATGAAGATTTTTTCTAACGTACATGATGTTTTCATAAATATATTGACAAGGCACCGTCATGATATTAATATCCTTAAACAGTTCCCTTAGAGAATCGCACCGGCGAAGATTGTAAATAGCTCTGATGGCTCTTTTCTGTAGTATAAAAATTGAGTCGATGTCTGCAGCCCGTCCCCATAGTAAGATACCGTATGACATGATAATGACTAAAATAGACTAGTCTAGCGGTATCAACATCCGTAAATTGGCGGATTTTTCTAACAGCATATGCAGCTGAGCTAAGCCGTCCTGCAAGAGATGTTAAATGAGGACCCCATTGTAGCCTAGAGTCAAGCGTTATCCCCAGGAAAACAGTTTTGTCGACAAATTCTAGTTTTTCATCGTTTAGTATTACGTCACAATCACTACTTTTGACATTCGGTAAGAAAAATCTTATGCATTTAGTTTTTTTCCCGTTTAAAACTAGATTATTAGCAGTGAACCAGTTTTGGACCTGCAATAGTGCGTTATTTTCGTCGTCAAGATTATTAGTCCTTCTATTTATCTTAAAAATCAAAGAAGTGTCGTCGGCAAACAACACCATATTAAGTTTATTTTGCAACAAATAGGGTAAATCATTAATATAAACTAAAAATAAAAAAGGACCTAAAATTGAACCTTGGGGTAACCCCTATTTTCACATTTAATCCCGACGAATTGACACCGTTTATTTGAACTTGTTGCTGTCTGTCAATCAAATAAGATTTTAATAAGCTTAAAGCTGTTTTGCCTAGTCCGTAATGCTCAAGTTTCAGGAGTAATGTTTCATGAACCACACAATCAAACGCCTTAGACAGGTCACAGAAGATACCTATAGCATCTTGTGCCTCTTCCCACGCATTAAAAATGTGTTTTAGTAAGGAAACACCAGCGTCAGTTGTACAACGTCCTTTGGTGAAACCATACTGTTTATCGTGTAAGATGTTATTTGTGTTAAAATGATTAAGCATTTGATTTAACATCACCTTTTCAAATATCTTGCTAAAAACCGGCAACACGGACACCGGCCTATAATTATTAGTGTCTTTACTGTCCCCAGATTTAAAAAGTGGTATCACTTTACTATATTTCATCAGATCCGGAAAAACTCCTTGATCTATACACAAATTAAATATTATAGCTAAGTACGGCGCTATAGTCTCAATAATTGAGGTACAAACTTTGATAGACATACCCCACAAATCTTCTGTCAATTTAACCTTGATTTGTTTAAAAGCTTTTATTACAGTTATAGGGTTTATATGCTTAAAGTTAAATTCAGTCGAACAGGCTGCAACGTTCGCCTGTAATAAACTAAAAGCATGCGATGGCGACGAATTTAGGGCTTCAGTAGTTTTAATTGGTATACTGGCAAAGAAATTTACAAATTCTTCTGCAACTAGTTTGTTATCGCTAATAAGACCATGATGTGTCTCCAATGTGTAATCATTGTTATGTATTTTGTTCCTGTTGGTTTCATTATTTATAATTTTCCAAACCGTTTTTATTTTATTATCTGCCGATTTAACTTTGTTGCTAATGTACAAGGCCTTAGCTGCCTTACAAGTGTTTTTAAACATTTTTGAATATGTAGCAACATACTTATTAAAAGTTTCAGTGTTAATAATAGGCTTAAGGCCATACAGCTCAAAAAGTCTTTCCCTACTTATTCTGATTCCTTTAGTTGCCCAGTCACTAAATCTAAACTTAGGGCAGATACTTTTAGTTTTTTTTTTCAAAAGTCTTATTGAACTCAGTTTGGACTATTGAAAAAAAATCGTTATACAAAAAATTACCATTGTTCGCTTCAAGATTCCAATCACCTAACTTGCTAATTAAAGTGCTGTTAAATTTATTTAGTTTACCGGATGTTATTGGTCTGAACTGAATCTGCACTTGTTGTATGGGTAAGATATATCGAACGACTCACAGTCGGGGCCCCTTGGGAAGATTTGATTGGTAAAATTTGAATGGGCCCCGACTGTGAGTTGGTCTGTTCTGCATTAGAATGTATGATTTGTTTTATGTGTGTATCGATTATAAAACTATTTAAATTGTGTAGTTATTTAGTATTACATAACAGAATTCTAAACTACTGGGCTTGTTTGTTTCTTTTTAGTTTTTATTTAAGTTAATTTTTTTACGTATTTTTTAAAATTAGTTTCGACGCAGTCGGGTTTTTTGTTTTTCTTTAAATATTTTTATTTTATTTTATACTTTTTAGTTAATGTATCTTATGTGTCTGCACAACTGGACAATATGTGGAATCATTGATGGCGCGATCTCGGTAAAATGGAGCTGAGAGTTTTTTTAGTATTGACTACCTCAGCGAAGTTTGCGAGAAGGCTGACTCGATACATTCGCTGCCAAATACTGCAAAAAAATTAGAATGTGTTTCACCCGCATTCTCAGGCGGATGAAACTTCCCTACATTCTAATGAAACTCAAAAAAGATTTAAAAATAAAATAAAGATTTGACTTAAAGGTCTCAGTTACCAAGTCAAAATTTTGTTTATTCATCTAAAGATTCGTCTCATTAAATAAATTATTTTAATTATCTACTTCTGCAAATATATCCATTTTGATTAGGTAGGTACTCAATTTACTCCCAATCTACTAGAATTTTTAATGAGAATCTATGCTCAAGCGTGGTCTCGACTACACTTGCAGAGATTCTAAGCTGATTGAGATTTTAAAATAAGGACACATTGAGTGGAGCTCAGTCAAGCCTCAAGCACTGTTCTATAATACGTAAAAAATGTCATTTTAAAGTGACATTCAAGTGATTATTGATTGTAATTTCTCTGCTTAAGTCAAGTTCTAAAATTAAATCTCCAACTGAGACTAGTTTTAAGTAATGCTTGAGTCTTGATTGTAGTTCTGTAATACGGGCCTAAGGCGTCCATTACACGGTCATGCAAGCGTCAATCAAAACCATCAATCATGAATGATGTTTGAATGACGGAATTTTATCGCCATACGTTTTTCGTCATGCAAACGTCAATCATCGCATTACACGGTAGGTTTTTCGTCCGTCAAAATATTTGACTGTGGCAAAACTCACAGCAAAACCTATCGTGTAATGGACGCCTAACTCCGAGCAGGGTAGGTTGGTTGGTGTACCCCGTGTTCCGAATTGCGTCAAAAGCGATTATATCGCGAATCCGACCAAATTTAATATTCACAAAATAAAAGGCCTATTGAGTAACAATTGTGACGTTGCGCGTTGGTTGGATTCGCGATATTATCGCTTTTCACGCAATTCGGAACGCAGGGGTAAGCGGCCATAAATGACACTTGCTTGGCATTGACAGTAAAACTCTACGTTCGCGTTAAAAAATGCGAGTGTAGAGTATCTACCTTGATGACGTCATTAGAGTTAACTCTAACCTCATTTTTGAACGCAGGGCTCGGCTGACATTCCATACTGACATTGTTGTTGTGACTGTGGTTTTGACAGTGACTGAGTGATAATGACATTGATTGTTCAAGTTCTATTTGCATGTCGATGTCGAGTGATGTCGAGGTATCTCTAAAGTTGTCTGTGCTGTCGAGTGCCTTTACGTAGAATATAGAAAACAGTAATATGTGATTGTTACGTACACAGCAGTAGTTTTTAAAGATGTTTTCCAAGAAACTAACACGGGTAGTTAAGTATGGACTGTATGGTAGTGTAGCAATCGGCGGCACTGTTACGGCTGCTGTAAAACTTAACGATGGTGATTACGACTCCTTGGCGATCGTCAGGCTCTCCAGGGCAGCATTCACTGCTGTGGAAATCGGAAGAACATATAAATACTTGCTGTACAGCAAAGATTGGGATAGAAGCTCAAAAGAATATTTGGAGGTCAAGAGTCAAGCTCACCAAATTGGGGCAGAGAAATTACTTGAGCTATGTAAAGCCAACAAAGGTGTGTACATTAAAGTTGGGCAGCATGTAGGTGCATTGGACTACTTGCTGCCCAATGAATATGTGAAAAAAATGAGAATATTGCATAAAGATGCACCACAAAATACTGTGGAGGAGTTGTATAAAGTTATAAAAGAAGACTTGAAACAGGATGTAAGTAAAAAAGAGTATTAAAATAATATATATTATTTTAAAATCTCAGAATGTAATCTAATTATTACACAACATTTTCACATTTTAGCCTAAAGATTTGTTTGATGAATTCGACCCTGAACCTCTAGGAACTGCATCACTAGCCCAAGTACACAGAGCTAGACTGAAAGATGGCACAGAGGTGGCTGTCAAAGTTCAACATTACTTTGTGAGAGACAATGTGAAGATAGACCTTAAATGGATGGAGTTCATAATCACAACTATGTCAAAAGTATTCCCTGATTTTGAAATGCAATGGCTTATAGATGAGACTAAAAAGAATATAGCAAAGGAATTAGACTTCATACAAGAAGGACATAATGCGGAAAGAGTAGCTAAGTTATTTCAGAATTATAAATGGTTGAAGGTACCAAAGATTTTCTGGGACTATAGTACTGAAAGAGTCCTTGTTATGGAGTATGTGAGTGGTGGTCAAGTAAATGATGTAAAATATATTAATGTAAGTATGAACACAGTTTGTTTCACTTTAGACATCTTTGTATATTGCACATGAGTGAACATGTGGGTGTTGTGAAATGATCTACACATTACTCCTTGCATTTGTTTGACCTAAGGGTTGGTGCTGTGTGTGTGAATGTATGTATGTTGGGCTGGTGTCCGTAACTTCATTTCCAAAGTGCATATTTCGTGTACAGATGGGACAAGAGTGTGTGTATCAGTTTGTTAAATTAGATTAGAAAGGACATTGATTTATATGGCAAAAGCCCTACTCTAACCCAACTTTTGGTTATTCAGAATCAATTCATAGATCATGTAACCTTGACCCAAATTGTATTTTTTTAGCCTAAGTACCAAAAAATTAAATTCAGTAAGAACATTAAATATTACATCATTCACAATGGGAAGTCAAATGATGAAATTGCATAAACTATGATTCCTATGACATTACATTGTATTGCAGAATATTGTAAAATTATGTAAATAATATCTTCCCTTGTCAAAATAGATAACAAGCCAAGAAATTAACATTGTTCTATGTTGCAATTCATTGCTTTTTACAACAAATCAAAGATAGTATAGTCTAATTAAAGTTATTCTGACAAATAATTATAACTAAAAATTGTGAAAGATTTCAAAAATCATGTCATGCATGTATTTTTGTAAAATTTTATTGCTCATTAATTAATGTCTTTTCGCTAGCTGCTTTTTTTTAAATAATAGTGTTTCTGATTTGATCCCTTTTAGGACCACAAAATCAACAGATATGATCTATGTAAAAAGTTGGGTGACCTGTACTCGCACATGATTTTCATCAGTGGTTTTGTGCACAGTGATCCACACCCAGGGAATATACTTGTAAAGAAGGATCCAAAGGACAAGGATGTCACCGTCTACTTGCTGGACCACGGTTTGTATGCTGTAAGTTTTAGAGAAGTGTTACATACAGGTTCTACTTCTTCTTTTCAATTCGATGGTAAACTCTTTAAACTATTTGGGCCCAGTAGGTGGCTACGTTAATAGAATTGGTGGCACTCATCAAATCCTCCAAAGTGCATGTGTATGGGCACTTGGGGCATTCTAATGTGTGGCTCATGTTTTGAACAGGAGCACCGCACTCACATTGAGTAACCAATGGGTCTATAAAACCCCATTTTGCCAAGTTGTGTTTGCAACTGCCTACCTGGGTGCGCAACCGATTTAGTGTTTTCCATATAGACCACTGCAAATTGCGCCCAGGCGGGAGATGTTCTTGGGGTATCAAGAAGTCGGGTGATGGTAGGTGATGCTCTTCATAAAGCTTTATTCTTTCTTTAGGTGGCGGGTCAAGGATGGCATGTGTGCTACGCAGGAAGCTCTTCCGGCTCTTGCCTACTTGGAGCTGTTTTGTGTTCGAAGAGACCCCCTTTACGTCGGGAATCGTATTCTTGAATGTTCTTTTCAATCGCGCATGCGACATCCCTACGTACAGCAGGTAGAGCAATACCAGCGAACAGATAGAGTTTATTAAGCGAAGTCGGTTTAAGGCATCCCGATATAATTCGACACGTCTCGTTCAAGGCGGTGTCTACTTGCTTAGCGTGTACTGATCGGTACCACACTGGGCACGCCAATTCACCAGCAAAAAGGCATAAGGACATGCCAGTTGTGCGAAGAACATCGGGTGCTGCTCCCCAGTTGGTAGAGATAAAGCGGCGCAACAGGTTGTTTCGGGACCCAACCTTCTGCTTCGTGTTGAGGCAGTGCACGTTGCACGTTCACATGCGGACCATTGTACGTGGACTACGTGCAATGATCCGCATAGGACTAAGTGCGGAAACCTTACTCAGACATAGTAGGCAGTGCACGTTAAAAGTCAATGCTCTATCCAACGCCACGTACCATGTACCGCCAAGTACTTCGGTTTTTTACAGTGCTCTACGTCAGTACCATTCCATGTGATGTTGAGTTTCCTATTCGAAGAGCTATTGCGAAGATGAAACGCGCAAGATTGAGTTTTGGACGGGTTCTGTTATTTATTACTGTCATAGTAATTACAAAGTGACTCGAGCGCTTGTGTCGAAGTAAACTACTTCGACACAAGCGCTCGAGTAAATGATTGAACTTCTGCGAAAGTAAATGATTGCGCCGCCAAGGCCAAAACCATCGGCATATAAAAAGCGTTCAGTAAGCTGCGTTGTAGGCTGGTCATTGGTATAGATGTTAAACAACGTGGGGGCCAACACACTACCTTGAGGGAGACTGTTTTTTTGTCGACGCCATCTGCTCTTATCTGATTGGAAACACACCTGAAAGCGACGGTTGTGCAATATTTCGCTTAAAATATTGACAAACCCTTGGTCGTTAGTTAGCGTACTGACTTTAGCTATTAGCTTCTTTATATTTACGGCGTCGTATGCTGCTGACAAGTCCACAAATACGACACCTGTAACTTTTTGAGCATCGTAACCATCTTCTATGTGCCGAGTTAGCCGGAGGACTTGGACGGAACAAGACTTGCATTTGATTAGTGATACTTCTTATTCCTTTCATAGTAGGTATCTAGTAGTGCTTTCACTAAATTATTCTTCAGTTCCACAATGACTTTCCTTCAGATTTTGTGTGAGGGCCTGGAATAAAGTTCTGCCAAGTTAATATTGGCATAAAAAACGGAAAGTAAAATAATAATGTAGATGTACATTAGTCATTTATTTATTTAACACTATGCACACAAAAGTTCAGACACAGACTTAATGCTTATATCAAATGCGTAATTTAATTTCATACATAGTATGTTCCTATATCTTAACACTCTGTGACATTGGGCATGGAAGGATTTTTTATGTGTATTATTGGCAAAGTACCAATTTGACATAATAACGCCATGATAAATTTATCTATTAAATCTATTTTTTTTTTAATTTATCTATTTATTTTTTCTTTATGGCGTTATACTTATGAATAAATATTAAATATTCTGGAGCTTGTGACTGCCATAAAATAATAACGAGAATCACCTACGTGTCCTGAATATTTAAGTTTATTAAAAACAAGGTAATGGTCAGATATGATTCACAGATAAAATGTATGAGACGGCCAAACGGCGTGGCCTTTTTTTTGCATTAAAACTTAAAAGTAAATGCATACATTATACCTACCTATGCAAAATATATCTATATAGCAAATTCATGGCAATTGCAACGCATGTTTCCGTGTATACCTACATGGAAACTTGTACGTCATTATTATCTGCACTGTGGTTCTGCCTCGCACTCGAGTCTCGAATACTATAAATTTAATACTGAGCGAGAGCCGTTTGACGCGGATGTGACGCATATTTTTCGTATTTGTATAAAATTTTCTTTCTGCTATTTAAGATTTTAACACTTTAAAAAGTGTTCCATTCTCCGGAACGCGCGTGGACGTTAGAGCGAGCGTTACACATTATCCGAACCGAATCCGAGAAACGTCGCCGCGTCGGTCCGAACTACCCGTAGTATAACTTATATGACCGGGTTAGGTATGCACTAAGGTCGTGTCTTTACTAAAGTCTTTTTACATAGCATGGGTAGGATGCCAGCAGGACGAAAATATCCAGAAAAGGATAGGTAGCTAGTAGCTACATTGTGTGAATCCGACACCTGTCGCCCACACCATCCTATATCAATTGTAGTGTAAATCCGTATTTTGTCCATCCGAACTCCATATCATTTCCAAAATGGATCACAATTCATCGCATGCAGGAACCGTACTAATATTTGTTCTGAATATATTTTTTTTTCTTCCAGCAATTATCAGATAAATTCAGGTATCATTATTCAAAACTATGGCTATCAATAATTGATCGGAACCGGGAGGATATGAGGATCCACGCGGAAGAGTTGGGGATACGCAAGGAGCTGTATGGATTGTTCGCTTGTATGGTCACAGGGAGACCATGGGACTCGATTATGAAAGGCATTGGTCGGACTAAACCAACGTCAGATGAGGCATGTATTATAAATTGCCCGATTTTTCTAATTATAATGATCACGTAGAGTTGCAACCATTTTAACTCTTACCGCCCTCTTCGGTTTGTTCCGACGAGTGTTTTCGTGTCCTATTCGCCAGGGTCGTGCGTTTGAGACTGGGTACTCCATCTTGTTTAACCCATATGTGACAGAAGGGCTCACGAGATGGAGTACCTATTTGGTCGTGGATATGCGACCCTGGCTGAATATACGCGAGAGTGTTTGTCGGATATACATATCCGACGCTACGCGGTTAAAAGGTTAATGATGATTTAAAACCATAGGTACCAAATGTAATGCAAAAACTGCACAGAGTTAACAAAATAATTATCTACTTTGTTATTCATTAGTCACTCAATAAAGAGCAAAAACGATTCCCTGCTCTTGAAAACAAAACCTTGTAATTATTCAGCTAAGTATTTTCATATTTTATTTTTCCAGAAATCAACATTCCAAAATGAGTTACCAAACATTTTGCACTATGTTACACAATGTCTGGAGCAGGTCGACAGGCAGGCGCTGTTAGTACTGAAAACGAACGATCTTATTCGTAGCATAGAATACGCCCTCGGTATGCAAGATCGCATGTGTGGGTTCGTTATCATGAGCCAGTGTTGCGTACAAAGTGTGTACAACCTCGAGTATCAGGTGAGTTCTTTTTTTAAACAGATTGTGAAACTGTCAAAAGGTTGCGTGTTCTTTTTTAAACTGATTACGAAACTCATAAAAAGGTTTTGCATGTGATTTTTGTGGAAAGTGGTTTGAGCATTTTGAGAAGGTTGCTCAGTCAACAACCTTCATAGTGCGCAAACCACTTCTTTTTGTTCACCGCACGGTAGATATTCGGTCCCAAATTAATCATGTTTACGAGTTTCACACTTAAGGTGTAATTATTATTTTTTATGTTTGTTTCAGAATTCACCAAACATCTTGAAGAAATCATTTTTGAACCTTAAGTTTGGCTGGACATTAGTATTGTTATATTTCTACAGTTTATACCAAAACCTACATTTTAAACTGTCATTTAAATAGGAAACATTGTTAATTATGGGAATGGTAAAGGGATTTGTAAGTCTGAACAAAGTCATTAGAAGCTTTGAAAAGTATTTAGAGCTTTAAAATCGTGCAGCAAAACCATTGATATTTTTTCTATATGCCCTGTATATAATAGTGTATACAACCTGATCGCATGGACTTGATTACTTTCTATAAACATAAAATAATGCACAACCATGATGTTTTCGATCCAATATTGAGATACACCTATCTACATGAGTAAATGTTAAGCTTTGGTTGTGTTTATAGTGTAATATAAATAAGGGCACTACAAGAATAGTAAGGTATAACACTCGGAATGGTTCACACAGGTGACACAAACTAGTAACTAATTTAAAATAGTTACACTAGTCCATATAATACCTCCGACGGCAGAGTATTATGTTTGTACATAACCAGTGTAAAACTGACAATTGTAAATAATAAATCAGCTAGCGCAATTTTATACCATGTATAATACCTACTGTTACATTGTTAAAATATTATTTTTGAAATATATATATATATTTATTTAATACTTACATTGTTTTATTACTGTAAAAAATGTACTTAAATAAATTATTAATAAAAAACTTTTTACAAAAAAAAAACCGACCACTAAAAAAACACTAAAAGGATCAAAATAACTTTAATTTCGGAAGTCGGGGTTTCTCGGTATTGTTTGTTTCTTATTTAACACCGAAATTAATTGTTTTTTTTAGTGAAGTCTGTTTTTTTTTGTCAAAAGTTTTTTATTTCATACTTTTTAGTTCCGATACACTTGTAAACAGAGTGTCTATTTCTCATGACAATTCCAATTAACCCAAACACTGCTAGGTTTCATTGTTTTATTATGAAGTTCCTGTGTCTACCTTCCACCTTCCGGCTCCATCATCAGATCAGTTCGATAATACCTTATAGCCAAAATGCATCTCATGACAATTCTAATAAGCCCAAACACGGCTAGCATACATTGATTAATTACGGAGTTCCTGTGCATATAACCTTCCGGCTCCATCATCAGGATCAGTTCGATAGTACCTTATAGCCAAAGTGCATCTTATGACAATTCTAATAAGTCCAAACACGGCTAGTTTACATTGATTACTTACGGAGTTCCAGTGCCTACCTTCCGGTTCCATCATCATCAGATCACTTTAGATGATACCATTTTCAACATAACTATTCAGAACCATTTATTTATTTGTATTGTCATAGTCGTTTATCTTCATTGTTATATCTATGTGAGTATGAAGTTTCCGTTGACCATTTCTGGTCTTCTTCATCAGTTCCACTTCATCAAATGTTACTTTTTGACTGTAAATGCTTAAGTTCTCGATGAAAATACCAAAATCACCATATGGTTGCCTATAATATTTGAGGAGTTCCCTCGATTCCTCATGGATCCCATGATCAGAATTGGATTTTGAAAAAAATGGGACCAATCTGGAAGGATATCCTTTTAGGGGGAAACAAATTGCAAATCGGTCTATAAACGACGGAATTCTCGGGTAACAAACATAAAAAAAAATACAACTGCATTGATAACCCCCCCCCTTTTTTTTCGTCGGTTAAAAATAAATTGCGCTGACACACAGGCCCACCTAGTTCAGAAGTCAGAGGCTTCTTATATTGTACAGTGGACAGGGCACATTGTTCACAGAACAGAAGGTCGATAAGGCCGAAAGGGTCTTCAAGGATGCGGGACGCACACGGTCGTTCGTTGTGGTGACACATATGGGAGGCCTATGCCCAACAGTGGACGTCTTTCGGCTGAATTGATGATGATGATGACACAGGACGTGCGATAGTATATTTGTAGAATAAAATAAAAGAGCGAAAGAAGAGAACAATCTTGTATTTCATATTCAATCAGAATTTGGAACCAATTCACAAAGGTAGCTTCTTTTCTAAAACCGATAACTTAGTGCTCAATGTAGACAGGTCGCCTTGTAACTTCAAAAGAATATTAGCAAAGTTGTCGCGACTTTTCCTGCCACCTAGTTTGAACATAGAAGTACTGGAAATACGACAGGATAAGTCGGACTTTTTGAAGCCACAATACATGGGGTGTTGCGCTTGCATTTGGTTATCTTGAATGTGGAGTTTATTCAGTGCCATTGTTTCATTCGATAGTGTGGATTGAGCTGAAAATGATAACGATAGAACTAGATTACATAATTGTCACGCCTGAGAACTCTAAATGCATAATGGAAAGGTTTAATAAACTAAATGTTCTGGATGGTCACTAAACAATCCAGAACATTTATAGTCCAAGCTCCCAGAGTGATCTGACATAACTTATTTTCACATGGATGAAACCTTAGGTTCTCAGTAGCGTCTCATGTGCTTTGAATACTTGTGTGCTTGTGGAGCTCTCCTTGTGACCCCTATTCAGATACCAGGGGAGAAAGATAACTAAAAATAAGCACATGAGACGCTACTGAGAACCTAAGGTTTCATCCATGTGAAAATAGTTATGTCAGATCGCTCTGAGATTACTCTATTAGTTTTCCATAATTATAAAATGTATGTAATGTGTACGCCACTATGTCAATCAGACTGCAGGATCGGACCTCGAAACCTATCCTCCTGCAGCGGGGTGTGAGGCAGGGAGACGTCATCTCTCCGAAACTGTTCACGGCCGCAATGGAGGATGTCTTCAAGGTTCTGGACTGGAGTGGATTGGGCATTAATGTCAATGGCGAGTACATCACTCATCTTCGGTTTGCCGACGACATAGTAGTCATGGCTGAGACTACGGAAGAGCTCAGCACAATGCTCAATGACCTCAGTAGAGCTTCCGAAAGAGTGGGTCTTAAAATGAACATGGACAAAACTAAAGTCATGACAATTAACCATGTAGCATCCACTCCATCAAGATTGGAGACTATACTCGAAGTTGTGGACGATTACGTCTACCTTGGACAGACAGTCCAGTTGGGTAGATCTAATTTCGAGAAAGAGGTCAACCGTCGAATCCGACTCGGCTGGGTGGCGTTCGGGAAGCTGCGAGGTATCTTCTCGTCCAATATACCACAGTATCTCAAGACGAACGTCTATGACCAGTGCATGTTGCCAGTGATGACATATGGTTCCGAAACGTGGTCGCTCACAATGGACCTCATCAGAAGGCTCAAAGTCATCCAATGGGCAATGGAAAGGGGCCTCATCAGAAGGCTCAAAGTCACCCAATGGGCAATGGAAAGGGCTATGCTCGGAGTTTCCTTGCGTGATCGAATCAGAAATTAAGATATCCCCGCAGGAGAACCAAGGTTGCCGACATAGCACAAAGAATCGCCAAACTTAAGTGGCAATGGGCAGGGCACATTGCTCGCAGAACAGATGGCCGTTGGGGCCGAAAGGTTCTGGAGTGGCGACCGCGTACCGGAAGACGCATTGTTGGAAGGCCCCCTACAAGGTGGACCGATGACCTGGTGAAGGTTGCGGGAATACGATGGATGCGAGATGCACAGGACCGTTCATTGTGGCGACATTTGGGGGAGGCCTATGTCCAGCAGTGGACGTCTATCGGCTGAAATGATGATGATGATGATGATGAATTATAAAATAAAAAGAAACATGCAATTAGTTTGAACACAGATATGCAGATTCTTAATTCAATTTTTTCTGTAGAGAATTTGAATTTAGAAGCATACAATTGTGCAAGTCTTAAGCACGCAAAATATGCAAGTTTCAACTTCTCAACTTAGAAATCGAGTTAGGATGCGCTTGCGGCTCCGATGAGTTGGGTTGGTCATCAACGTTTTGGTACTTAATGAGAAAGAGCTCAAGTCAACATTCGTTAGAACTGACAGTTCGTAAAATATACCTAATATTATTTTCAGCTGTGGAGTGCTATGAGAGAAAAAGTTCAAAACTTCAAATAAGTAGAAAATCTATTGATTAGCAATCACTGCAATAAGTTAGGGATTAAATCGCCAGTCAAAGCATGACTATGTAGGTATATGCCGTGGCCAGATCTTAGAATTGATCACTTCATAGTTCATGATATGGCCAACTAAAACTGACCAGATCGTTTAAACAGTAACATTTCATGATAGGTACCTATGTCAGTCCTCGTTTGGCCATATGGCCAAACGAGGATTGATGTAGGATTTCAATGATAATAAAATTATAAAAGATCTAAAGAAAGTAGGCCAAACGAAAATTGAAATATCGAGGAAATATCATCAAACTCGATCTGGCTAGTTTTACTTGGCGACGTATACAATTCATTAAACCCCGCGCGAACGCCGGCGTTCGCTCGGTCATTGTCTTTCTATTGTGTCTCTAATTACGCTGCTCAATAAGTTAAATTGACACTCGTGACTTTGAATAGAAATGCCCTTTTTAGTATGTGCTTGTGCACCTATTGGTTCGTTCGTTGGAAAGCGTATATTTTAAAATGGCTGACTGCATAGTAGCAGTTTTCACTTTCTATCTATCAAGATTTAGAGGTCAAGGTGTCGGTAGTAATAGTAATGCTCTTAGGTTTTTCAAAGAGCGAATGTGTGAAATTGCTATTATCATCTATTTATGTATATAAAAGGAGAAACTGACTGACTGACATATCAACGCACATCCAAAACTTGAGCGTGAAATTTTGCACAAGGCTTCCTTTTATGACGTAGGCGAGCACTAAGAAAGGATTTAAAAAGTTCAGCCCCTAAGGGGATGAAAAGGGGGTCCAAAATTTGTATGGAAAAACCTATATTCACGCGGGCGAAGCCGCTGGCAGGAGCTAGTTTATAAATATAGGGTTACATTAATACTTTTGTTAATACTGGCTGATGAATATCTGATACAAACTTAGAATAACTATAATGCCATTGTAAAAATATTAGCCTTGCCAACTAGCAATACTAGAAGGTTAGCTACTGATACGACTTCACTAGCGAAAATATGAGTTATCACAAGAAAATTGCCCTTTAAACGCCCGCGTTGGATTGGTCCTAGTTTTAGGCGTCTTATTCGCTAGAGTTCGTGTGTTTGACTGTGTAAGTACCTATTTCATCTCGTTTAGCTCTTCAATTCCCATAGGTGACAGAAGTGCTGACTAGATGGAATACCTATTTGGTCGTAGATGTGCGACCCAGAATAAACGAGAGAGTGTTTGTTGGATAAATCCGACGTACCTAGGCGGTTAAAGGGTTACAAGTGTAAACGTTAAGCTGGTCACTGGAAAAAAAACCTATGAATTACCTACCTACTTAGTTATCCATCTCAATAATTGAATAATACTTACAGAAACAGGTACCACCAACAATATTGTCATTATTATTATCATCTGGGCGGAGGTTTTCATACACTATATCGGTGGTCTTGTCTCGATTTGCATAATCAGACTGCTCGTCACCATTGCCGATGGTCAGCATATTGTTACGAACCGCAGGCGAGGCTGTAAGACCGTACAATATTTGGTAATAGGTACCTACTCACTCATTGTTAATATTCAAGGTGATAATTTGTTCAATAAATAATGTGCGTCATATGCAATGCAGTGTGAATCGTTTAGCACGTCAATTAAGTAAGCTCTCACTTCAACAGAAACTACGACGGTTCTTGTAGGTGAAAGTTCATATTTAAATGATGGCTCTACGGAGATTCCCGTTATTTTAAAATGTTAATTTTAAAGAGATGCGTCAAATCAAACGTGCGAATACGATAGCTGATGGAAGCCCAAGCTTTTGGCATTTTATGGCTCATTTATACAGGGTCGTAATTCGTATGCCGAATTTGGTTTGGTCGAAGTGTTGTTCACACTGGCGCGAAGGACGCTTCCGCGTTGCCGAATGACATTGCAAGCAGACGTGATCCGTATTACTCGATGCGTGATTTCGGCTGCGAAGCGCATCGTTAGACAACTTTAAACTTAGGCTTAAAATATTGCTACGAACCCATGGATCACCGAATTCCCTTACAGACGCGGGGAATAAATTGGGAGGCTTAATCTGTTTCTGGGAGAACGTCGGCTGTTTGGAATGAAAGTTGCTATGGCCCAGGGTACACTTCCACCGTGTCTTCCGGGAGGTCCGCACAATGGTGAAACCCGGGTGTTTCTTCCGCCTGAATCCAGTACAGGAACCTCCCAAACTTAGGTACCATGTCAGGTGAGGACCTGCGTCATGCGGAAGGTGGGAACACTGTGACGTTTCTCTAGCTACTCCTTAAAGACGGGACTTACCGCCATGATTATAGCGTGCCCAGCGCTGGGTTGCGACAGTTGCTGTCGCCATATCGCCATGAGATCCCGCAGGAGTTCTGTCCGCCATGCTGCTACCATGAGAATTATGTGAGGAAACCTAAAACCCTAGAGTCCCAGATAGATGGAACTGGTCGTCAGCCGTCTGCGGAAGTCGTCAAACGACTCTGTGTAAATGATCCCAGTGTGAATGATGATGACTAATCAAGTTCGCAACCATTTATAAGTAAGAAATAAAAAAAAATATCCCCACTTTGCATCCGATTAGCTGGCGGAAATACTTCAAGAATGTATGGATGTTGAGGGTCATTGCCTTTCCGCAATTCGACCAGAGGTACCACAGCATCTTTGTTTGTCTTGAGTACTATGATTTCCTCGCAAAAATCGGGCAGCTCCAGCAAATGCCACACTTTTTGACGTAGGACTGATATCGAAGCATTCGGCTTCACCGCTATGTATCGGAGTCTTTCTTCAAGGACTAGAAAGAATAAAAAAATATTTATTTTTAAAATTGTACAAAGGGGAATGAAACTTTAAACAACTTGAAACATTGCTGGCATATTATATATATTTTTTTTACTTTTCGCCAAAAGTGAAACCTAGGCCATATCTTAAAGAACTGTATAAGAAACCAATAGCAAAAAGAATTATGTCTATCAACCGTAACCAAATGAAATTTAGTTATAGCAATATATTAAGACTATTTTATATATTGCTATAGTTTTTTTATCAGGCAGCATTCTTAAATAAAAATACTCTATTATGCTTATGCTAAGCAACTTGAAAAGAGTACCTACCTATATTAACAAAAATGTCTTATTTAGTTAAAGCTAGTAACTTGAAAAGGGTACCTACCTATATTATCAATCCTATTTAGTTAAAGCAAGTAACTTGAAAAGAGTACCTACCTATATTAACAAAGGTGTCCCATTTAGTTAAAACAAGGAACTTGAAAAAGACAGTTAAATAGTTTCTCTGACTTTGAATTTTATTGCCTTGGGACTTTCAGGGTTGCAGTTGAGAAGTTTTTTTTAAGGAGGGAAATCCTCTAATGACTTTTCTCACAATAGATTGGAGCGAAAGGGCGTGTCAAACTTACTGACTAAAACCATACCTGTTTCTTCAGTTGCCTTTTGCGTGCTAGGACCACGAGTATCACTTTCATACTTTCCCTAGCGGGTATCGGCCCTGCTGGGCCCCTACGGTTTGCTGACATCTCTTTGATGCGTGCGATGGAACACTACGCGATGATAACGACGGGCTCGATCCTCTCATAATCATTGCTCATCGTCCGCAAGCCCGCAGATATTGCTTTGCGATTTTCGAAGCCTGGGGTGTCTTCTGTCGCGGCGGCTGGGGCGTGAGGATGTACCTACGTTCCCTTACTCTTGCAGCCGCTCCTTCGCAACATTTGGGAATAGTGTGGCGTGTGCACGATAGGTAAAACGGATAGTCTTCTGAGTGTAGAGTAAGCATGAAGTCGGAGGAAATGATCGCGCACGAGTTATCCTTAATTGTACATGTATGTACCTACAGGCGTCATCGAAATACAGATACGAACTCTAGGACCACCAAGCTCCCTCAGAAAAGTCCTGAATAAATTGGGAGGCCTAATCTGCTTCTGGAGACAGGTTGGCTGGATGGAATAATGGCCGCTATGACACCCGAACATTACGGACTGAGTGTGGGGCCTAAACGACAAACAAAGGTAAAAGATAATGAGGCAAGATTGTACAAAAAAAAAAACTTACCGCCCAGATCATATCGTCGAATGATCACGAATGTAATGACTTCTTTCCAAAAAAGTTTTATCGGCGCTTTTAAGAGCTTAGTTAGTGACATGGCGGTAATGTATCACTATTACTGCCCATAAAAGCTGTAAATTACTTCACACTCATAGTATCCAAAGCATTTTTGCAATTTTGTATTTATTCTCTGAGTTTATTCTTCAACAATATTCTTTGATTTCTCTATGTAAAAGTCATTGTTACTGACAGTCGCTGACGCGACGGTTTATGATAAACCTCTTCACATAAAAGTAGGTTTACAAAGTTCTAGTCAGGCAGGGTAATCTTAGAACATTTGACCGGGTAACAAAAAATCATGTACCTCCGTAAGACCTCCGGATACCCGATACAGATGTCGCTAGCTGACGTTAAACGACTAAATTGAAAATGGCTTGACCACGGTTCAGCTTCACTGACCAAGCGACCATTTTATTCTTGTATCATTAACTCCATCAAGTGAATGTCAAATGTTACCATTAACAAAAATAACTAAACTACCACACTTTTTTAGCAAATACAAAATAAGCGTAATTAATTTATTGAAATAATAAAATTTGTTTTTAACAATTACATTTTCACTATTGGCATTAAATTAAATACAAATTGTATTCTCAAACTTATAGTAAATATTTTATTTTGGTCTGGTAGTAGCTTTTTGTACTTGACGTATTGTAATACGTCATAATACGTCAAGACTTGGCTGGCAGCCATTTTTTTTTTCATTTATTTATTTATTTCATAGTGTTTCTATTAATTATTCTAAGTACTCTGCGATAAATTATTACAGTTACTGCTAGTGCTACTATACATAAAAAGGTACTCTGTGGCTAGTGCTGTATTTGTAAATCTTCATAACAAGACGCTATTTTGCCCCAATTGCCGTGTAAAAGACTCGCTAAGTGATGAAAGACAAAAACCCTGTTTACTGAAGGTGATATTATTTTGAGTGGAATAGCATTTTAGCAAAAAGCTGGTAAATATAATGATACATCAAATTATTACTTGTTGCTTGGCTGGCTGATTTTCAAACTTCCTTCACTCTAGTCTTAGTCTTAGGTTCTAATTTTGTGACTGAAAAGTTTAGTTTAAAATCAATAAAAAATATTGCAAGTGAACAAACTCCAGGAAATGGAGACCCGGTTACTTTTGTTAACATGTCAATAAGTGTAATTATCGACGAAGCTAACCACTGTCATTAGTGGTCTTTGATCTGAAAGAAAAACAAAACCTCTCATATCTTCTTCAACAAGATTCTAGTTAGAATTATATTTGCTATAATATCGTTTTCTGGATAGATCCTAACTAATTACACAATGTTCTTGCTAATTAGTCATCATATAAAAAGTCTCATTATCAAAATCTAATTACGTAGAGATCGCAAACATTTTAGATTTTCGACTTTATCCAAATTCTTACAAATTGAGATCTATCGTTATAAACAGCTTCTATTAGTCTAAAAAACACTAATTAACATGAATAGAATATTATCAACAAGTAATAACGCAAGACAAATCCTTATTATTATGGCAAACAGACAAATTCAAGAAATTCTTTAATAAGATCGATTTTTCTTACAAAATCTTATAGGATTCTTATACCTACATATCGTTATTCCCGACCTTACTAATTAATGTACGTTTTAATTATAGACAGAATAGAGACAATATCCAAAGTCATATTCGGTCATCCATAATAAAACAATAGAAATATGTTAGATGCTGCTTATTTACACAATTATATTAGCAAAACTCAGTCTTCAACAATTAAACCTAATGAGATAATACCTAATTAATCGAAATAAACATCTAATAAGTGAAAACACATGATAAAAACTACTTGCGTGCTAGGTGGTTATTTAACCTCTTCTTATTTCGTGGCCTGATGTTCCAATAAAGTTGTTTTTATATTTTCAGATGTACCTGTGTTACTTTCCAAATCCTGAAACATTTGCAGAAAAGTTCCAAGTTTGGGTGAAGAGTATTGGGGGTGATATTGCGAGTCTGGACAGTGCTACTGTCCAAAACACTCGAAGAATTTGCTGCTGGCACTATGAGAGGCAGTTTCTGTATCCAAATAATAGACTTAGCAAATTGGCTGTTTCTGCCTTGACTTTACCTACAGGAAATATTTCAGGTATCTACTTAACCAAATATTATAATAACTTCTGAAAGTCTTCAAAAATCTGATTTAACCTGTCCTATAAAGGTTAAAACATGAGTATGTTATTTATTATGCTTTAATAAGCACAAATTGTTGGCTATGGGCTATGCCTCTACTTATAGCAATTTATTGTTTCACCATGACTCCAAAGGAGTGTAGGAAAATATTGTGAGAAAACCATTCACCAAACCAATACTGGGCCAGAATGGTTGATTGCAGCCGACTGTCTCATAAAGAAAGTATACCTATGTTCCAGCACTGGTAACATAATCTTTTAATATTGAAGTTCAGTTCATAAAAATTTACAAGTCCGTGATAAGACCTGTCATACTGTATGGTTCAGAATGTTGGGCTGTGAAAAAGATGGATGAAAAAAGATTGCATGTAGCGGGAATTGAAGGATACAGGTGTGGTTTTAGTCAGTAAAAGTCTGACACGCCCTCACGCTCCACCCAGGAGCGCGAGAAGTCATTTTGATGATTTCCCACCTAAAAAAAAAACAAAAAAATGTAGCGGAGATGAGAATGTTGAGATGGATGTGTGGTGTAATAAGAACGGATAAAGTGAGAAATGAGTACATTAGAGGAAGTTTGAAAGTGGCGTCAGTGACTGAAAAGTTGAAAGGCAATTGTTTGTCTTGGTATGGTCATGTGAAGAGGAGGGATGAAGCGCATGTTACTAAAAAAGTTCTGAGTATACATGTAGATGGATGGAGAGGGAGGCCAAAGAAAAGATGGATGGATTGTGTGAGAAGTGATGAAAGAAAAGGGAGTTAGTGATAGCGTGACGGGTGACAGAACAGAATGGAAGAAAAAACGTGTTGCGCCGACCCCAAGTAATATGGGATAAGGGTAGGAGGGAGTAGTAACTTTAAAAGAATTTCTTCATAATTTAGTAGTAAAATCTGTTTTTTAATTAAAGATAATGATTTGACAATTCGAATGTTGCATGTTTTTTCCATTTCATAAATAGTGAGGTACCGCAACCGATATTGAACAAAAAAACCGAAAATATTCGTAAAAATAGTTTCATTTTAAAATGCAACTAATTATGGTAAGTTTTTGTATTTTCTGAAGGTAATTTGAAAGATGCAAATGTCTAACTCATAAAATAAAATATAATAATTAACTTCAACTTCAACTCTTCATTAATGGCATGCCTAAGAATTAAAGACTAGCAAAAGCTGCGTCATTTTATTTTTTCGTCTCGATTTGTTATCACCAAACCCAGACAAAAATATAGAATTACTCAGTGATATTTTTGCTGACATTTTATTAAAACTTTAATAATAGGTAATGATAGGACTTCGGTTTGAAAACTAATAAAAGTTAAAATTAAACAATCATAAGTCCTCTTTTTGTACTATTTCGCATGGATCTCTTATAAAATTGTAGCGATAAACGAATCAAGTGTCCGTTTCTTGTAATGCAGTCATGTGAATTCACAGCTTGACGACTAATGGGCACGCCATAACCATGACGCGATGACGGTCAGTCCCCTCTTTGAGGAGTGGCTGGAGAGGCGTCACGGTGTCCTCATCTTCCGCATGAACCAAGTCCTCACCGGACATGGTCAGGTTCTAGTACAGGCCAAGGTCCAGAGCAAGGAGGAATGGAAGGGGGTCGCCTCCTTATGCGAAACAGTAATGCTAGCGAAGGAGGAGGCTGCACGAGTGAGGGAACGAACATCTTTTCGCTCCAGTCGCCGAGACCCAAATCCCGACTACCACAATGTCAATACCAACGTCAAGCAATGGGTGGCTTGCCGTCCAGCAGTCCGGTAATTGCCGGGACTGAGCCCCATTCGTCGACAGCGCTTAGTGATCCACTCGCTCTTCAAAGAGATGTCAGCAAACCGTAGGAGCTCAGTAGAGCCGATCTGGTTTTAGGCAGTAAAAGTCTGACACGCCCTCCTGCCCCGCCCATACCGGGAGAAGTCATTGGATGAATTCCCATCTTGAAAAAATATTGACGACCAATGATGACAACTTTTTTAATTCTAAAGCATAAACTGAGACTGTCTCGTTCCGCTCTTGTAAACCGGATATAAAATTGTGTTGTGACTGGAGCTCCCTGGTAAAAGAAAGTAGCTAAGAATTCATGATTTTCAACCGGTTTTCAACCGCGCCCGCCACGGTGGAGCTAGTTTATTTCTAAACTCACGAGACCGGAGTTTTGTGTGGTTATACAGCCGTCGCAGTTGGGGTTATCGCTTGAAAACTTGGCAGATGACAATCGCAAGACGGGCGGTTCATTATCAATTGAGCTCCAGACCACCGTGGACATACACCAGAAACGAGCTGTTGCGTTATACTTACTTCACAGAAAAATTAAAAAAAAAGAAGGCCTATAAAGTTCTGGGTGCATCAATCGATTTTCGGATTTCGCATCGGATTTTTCTACCCCCTGAAGGCCACTACGGGTGTTAACCGACCGCAGAGAGTGCGGGCGCAACCTGCAGAGTCTGCGGGTGACCGTGGCCCACACCATTCTACTAGTTGCCGCCGGTGCAGCGGGGGCGGGATACATATATCTCTAGCATTCTACAGAAGCTGCGGGCCCGCAACCGCAGCGGATGCGGGTAAAAACGGTTTTGTGAGTTCTCAGTATAAGTAAAAGTCCGAGTGTAAAAAAATATGGTAATATTTTTGAATATTTCTAATTATTTCAATCTTCAATTCATATTAGACTTTGCTATAAACAAACACTATCGTATTTTGGGCCTACTTTCCTTAGAGGTTGTATTATTAAAAGAACCGGTATAAAAAAACGAATTTGGAGACATCACTTGTATCAAAAAGCAGGCAACATATTTCTGGAGTTTGACATTTGGACTTGTCAAATCATTATCTGGGATTAAAAAACGCACTTTAAGCATGTTGGATTTGTAGGACAAAAGCCAGTAGGTTATTAAAAACTAGGCAAGTGCGAGTCGGACTCGCGCACTGAGGGTTCCGTACAAACTTGAAAGGTAAATTGCGGTTTACGATTTATGACGTATTAAAAAAAAACTACTTACTAGATCTCGTTCAAACCAATTTTCGGTAGAAGTTTGCATGGTAATGTACATCATATATTTTTTTTAGTTTTATCATTCTCTTATTTTAGTAAGTTACAGGGGGGGGGGGGGGCACATTTTACCACTTTGGAAGTGTCTCTCGCGCAAACTATTCAGTTTAGAAAAAAAATATGTTAGAAATTATTTGACTTTGACTTTGAATAACATAAATATCATTTTTGAAGCCCTATCCATAGATAACCCACACATATGGGTTTCATGAAAAAAAAATTGAGTTTCAGTTCTAAGTATGGGGAACCCCCAAAAATTAATTGTTCTTTTTTTATATTTTTGTGTGAAAATCTTAATGCGGTTCACAGAATACATCTACTTACCAAGTTTCAACAGTATAGTTCTTATAGTTTCGGAAAAAAGTGCCTGTGACATACGGACGGACAGACAGACAGACTTGTCGAATCCATAAGGGTTCCGTTTTTTGCCATTTGGCTACGAAACCCTAAAAAGTAACGCCAAGTCTCAAGATTCTTGACGACAAAATGGTTTCGTACGATTAAACTAAGCTAAAACTTATAAATGGTGACCCCCCATAAAGTGGTAACCTTATGGGGGTCATCATTTATAAGTACCCCTTAATAGCACTAAAATCTAAAGCAGTGAAGTAGGTACACGCTTGCAACTTTATATGGTGGTGTGTTAAGACGCGCCCAACCCGTGGTACTTTTCCCATACAACCGCTCTTACGTGATTATGTCATCATTACATATCTTTCTCAAGATATTTTGGAAACGCATTTTGTGGTTTATTTCTAGTTTTATATTGAAATAAAAAAATAAAGGTCAAAACAAATCCATTAGAGACCTCTGAAAATCTGCGTAAATATTTTATGTAAACTTTGGCCCTTCATATTTTAAATATGTAGCAGGGTGGAATAGGCACGTTAGGGACGCTCACCGGAGGGCCAGGTTTTTTTAAATATGTAGCAGGGTGGAATAGGCACGTTAGTGACGCTCACCGGAGGGCCAGGTTTTGTTTTGAGATGTGGGTATCTTATGGACGTTCTAGATCAAGGTATTATTATAATAATATGTGCCAATCTAAAAAACTATTTAAAGAAAAAATAAAGTACTGTCAAAATAATGAATATCAAATAAAAAAATAATAGTTTAAAAAACTAAAAAACACGCTTTTAGCACGCACTAAAAATTACAAAATAATTCGGACATTTAGTTTGATGACTGAATCTTCATTAGATCGCAGGTAAACATAAACAATTTCAGTTCGTGATGAACGATAAATAATTACCTATGCGAAATGGTTATAATTAGGTAATCATCTTTATTGAATATTTACTATGATTTATTATGAAAGAAAGCGTGGAGCGTTTTGTCCAAAAAAAGTAAAGATTACATAAACTCTATCATAATACATAATATCTATATAATGAAGATTTGGCAAAGGGAAAACTCTTGATTCATCAAACTAAATGTCCGAATTATTTTGTAATTTTTAGTGCGTGCTAAAAGCGTGTTTTTTAGTTTTTTAAACTATTATTTTTATTTTATACTTTTTAGTCTTCTTATTATTCGAACTTAATTTACTACTTACTGATTTAAAATATTAATAGGTATTTAAAGATATTTATTATTAACAAACTTATCAAATTTCACAGTTTTACGCATCCAAATTTAACACGGCGTTAGCACGCATTCTTTCCATTTCCGCCAATGCGTCAGTGTTGCAAGGAGTTTTCCCCGTGAGCTTTGAACAGTCCAGTTCCCCTATTTGAAGGCCATCTAAGGACTTGACGCGACTTAGAGCAACATAAGCTTGCCCGGATGCAAAAGTACGGGGTCCCAAATATACTACAGCACAATCCACCGTACAACCTTGCATTATGTAATTTCGCATTATTTTCAGCAAACCCTTTCATTTTATACCTAAATCATAGGGCTGCATTTCAAATAGCCAATCCGCTACCTTGGGACGGCCGCCATGTTGGATTTAGGTCACGTGATTATTTTTTTCGTATCCCATTCAGCAAACCCTTTCATTTAATACCCATATCATGGGGGTGCATTTCAAATAGCCAATCCGCCATCTTGGATGTCCGCCATGTTGGATTTAAATCACGTGACTATTTTTTTCGTATTCCTGACAGCAAACCCTTTCATTTGATACCCATATCATGGGGGTGCATTTCAAATAGCCTGTCTGCCATCTTAGACGTCCGCCATATTGGATTTAAGTCACGTGACTATTTTTTTCATTTTCCTGACAGCAAACCCTTTCATTTGATACCCATATCATGAGGGTTCCGTATGGTGTTCGGACGTTAAGAATAACACCATCCCATCTCTTCCCGAGGGTGTCCTAAGAGGCGACTAAGGGACATACCAGAGAATGGGCAGCAGCATCCTCTGTGCATTACAACAACCAAACTGCGATCGCCAACCCGTCTGCCAAGCGTGGCGATTATGGCAACCCCCCCCCAACATGAAAAACAGAAACAAAAAATGGCCCCTAGTGCCCGGCAGCCCGTCTACCCTTGACTCCGGTAGCGGTCAAGGCCACGACGAAGCAAGGGGTGCGAAGAATCTCCGGATGAGATTTGGCTACCCATCTATTAAACGACTCGACCTGGCAACTTTTAACACGCGTACACTGAGGACTGACGAGAAGATCACCGAACTGGAGGAGGAATTGAGCAGGTTGCGATGGAGTATTGTGGGATTGTCTGAAGTCCGAAGACAGGGGGAGGATACGATAATTCTCAAATCCGGTAACCTGCTCTATTTCCGGGAGGGTGACCAGCAGTCCCAGGGTGGTGTCGGGTTTATCGTCCACAAGTCCCTTGTGAACAATGTCGTGAGGATCGAGAGTGTGTCGACCAGGGTGGCGTACCTTATACTCAGAATATCATCAAGATATTCGCTGAAGGTCATACAGGTCTACGCCCCGACCTCGACACATCCCGACGACGAAGTAGAATCCATGTATGAGAATATATCAAGAGCCATGCATGGTTCTAAGACTCACTTCACCGTGGTCATGGGGGACTTTAACGCGAAACTGGGCAAACGAGACGGTGACGAGCTGCGAGTGGGGCAATTTGGATTTGGACGTCGGAATCACCGGGGACACCTACTGGCTAGCTTTATGGAGAAGGAGGGCCTCTATATGATGAATTCCTTCTTCAAAAAGCGTGAGCATAGAAGGTGGACCTGGCAAAGTCCTGACGGTGCAACTAGAAATGAGATTGACTTCATCCTGTCGACGAAAAAGCAAATATTCAATGATGTCTCTGTGATCAACGCGGTGAAAACTGGAAGTGATCACCGCGTCGTAAGAGGCACATTGAATATTATTAACATTAAGCTTGAAAGGTCTCGACTGATGAAGTCTACGCTCCGTCCAGCACAGATCCAGATCCAAAACCCCGAGAGCTTTCAGCTCGAACTCCACAATCGTTTCGAGTGCCTAGGAAGCTCCGTGGATGAATATAACGATGGGTTCGTGGAAACTGTCCATACGGTCGGGTCTAAGTTTTTCAAGACTCACCGTACAAACAAGAACAAGAAGCTCTCCGATCCGACCCTCGAGCTAATGAAGAAGAGGCGTGAGATGATTCTGCAGTCTTCAGACGATGCGTGCATATACCGGCAGCTCAATAGACAAATCTCGAAGTCCCTGAAACGTGACCTTCGCCGCTTTAATACCGCAAGGATTAAGGATGCGATTGAGCGGAATAAGGGCTCTAAAGTATTTGCACGAGATCTGTCTATTGGGCAAAGCCAGCTCACGAAACTGAAGACCGACGATGGCAGAGTCATATCCGCCAAATCGGAGCTTCTGGGAGAGATCGAGGCTTTTTATGGACAGTTATACACGTCTATCGCTAAACCCGCTGTAAATCTAGTAATTTTAATGTCTATTTTTGTAATGTTTTATTTGGCTTGATTTTGATTTTTAACCGACTTCAAAAAGGAGGAGGTTATATGTTCGGTTGAATGTATGTTTTTTTTTTATTTTATGTATGTTCACCGATTTCTCGGTCAATTATGGAGCGATTTTGAAAAAAAAAAATTTTGATTGGAAGGTTATGCTTCCGAGTTGGTCCCATAGAAATATTGTTATGATCTGATCATAAAACTTCGAAGATATGGAACAGAACTCCTCATAGGATCACAGCAGAACCGTCGTAACAAGTAAAATTGCTTTGTTTATACGTGTAGTCGATGACTGACTGAAAGTAGAGGGGGATTATATCGAACTGATCTGATGATGAAGCCTGAAGTTAGGCACCGGAACTCTGTAATAAATTAATGTAATCTAACCGTGTTTGGGATTATTAGAATTGTCATGAGATGCACTCTGGCTATAAGGTATTTAAGTTTGGCTGAGGGGTACTTTTTAGTGGTGGTACCTTAACTAAAAAGTGTAAAATAAAAATCTTTTTACAAATAAAAAAAAATACAACCGACTTCAAAGTAAAAAAAACACTGAAAACTGCAAAATAACTTTAATTTCGGAAGTCGGTGTTAAATAACGAAGAGACAAAACTATTATATAAACACCGACTTCCGAAATTAAAGTTATTTTGCACTCTTCATTGTTTTTTTTTACTTTGAAGTCGGTAGTATTTTTTTTTTGTAAAAAGTTTTTTATTATACTTATAAAGTAGCAGGCTGAAAGATTGTTATCTTGTAATTAAGATTTGTTTTTAAAGTTTCCCTTACCCGGTTCCAGTGGTCAAAGCTGGTGGTCCATGGCCTGTAATTAAGGGTGATCTGCCGTACTCCCTGAAGCATAAATTCATCGACATGTGTAACCTGCCCGTCCTAACCTACGGTGCTCAATCTGGTCTCTCACCGAAATACAAAAGTTTCTTCTTGGGGTTTGCCAGAAAGCTATGGAGCGCAGCATTCTGGGCGTAAAAAGAACAGACCGAATACTGAATGACATGCTGCGCTCTAAAACTAACGGGCATAATAGACGTGGGCAATAAAGCTGCCAGGCTCAACTGGGATTGGACGGATCATGTCAGCCGCAAGCACAGGGACCGCTGGGCAGCTGGCAGGCGTCCCCACACAGTGGGTCCCTACAGAAGTAAAGCACCGTCGAGGCCGACCTAGAAAGAGGTGGTCGGATGATTTGGACGCGTACCGCGAGGACTGTTTAGAGACGGAGCGGGAGAAACAGATGTTTGGACGGACTTGAGGGAGGCCTTTGCCCAGCAGTGGGACAGAAAGGGCTAGTTAAAAAAAAAACTTGTGACTTATTCACAAGTTTGTCTTCTGTAAATGTAACATTTACCTACCCATAACTAACAAATTTAATTCTATTAGATAGCAATTTACTCAATGAAACTTCTTTTTTCAGGTTCCCACAGAGTTCTTCATAAGTTTCCAAACCCTGAAAAAGGCATTGCTCGTTTTAGAGCATGGGTCTATTGCTATTGGTGGAGAGATTTTGAGCCTTAGTAATGAAAATATTTACAAGCTTCGTCGAGTATGCCATGCTCATTTTGAAGAGAAATATTGTTGCCGTTATAACCAAATTTCTAACATAGCCATACCAACATTACTTTTGCCAGGTAGGTGCATTACTAGTTAGTAGGTGCTATACAAATAATTAGTACTATTTTGATTTATCCAATGATACATAATTCAAAAAAGCTATGCAAACTTTAACAGAATGCTTACGAGTTCCTACATTTTGAAACATTTTTTTTTTTTAATATTTTTGGTTTATTATTATATATTTAGCATTTTTTGGCATTTTACTTTTGCAAGTTTTAACAGATTAACCCAGTTAAGTTTAAAAAATATGACTTGGAACTTAGTATGAAAGACAATATTTGTTGGGACTCAATAAGATTTGGAAATTTTATCCAATCTGATCTTGAAGCAATTCAATGTGGATGTCATTATAACACTTTTAAGTGTTTTACCTGCTCCATTACCTCATTGTTTGGTGGAAAGTATGTTTTGATTGTATTAAAGTTGCCTTACCTTTCTTGTTGCAGGACTACTATCCATTGCAAAATTTACCCACACTGGTAGAATATCATTAAGGGAAATTGAAAATTTTGCATCTACATCAAAAGGTGAGTTCACCAAAACTCTTAGGCCGAGATTGATTAACATTACTCATCTTGTGACAGTTGTGCCACAGTGACTGGAATAATGCTCAGCCAGAAGCATGTGAAATTTTTATTTATAGTGTGCTTTTCTCCATAAATGACAAGAAATGCAGACAATACAAAATAATCAATAGGATTTCAAAATTTAGACATTTGAAAATGCTTGTAAATCGGCTAAAAAAATCAACTTCTTAGTAATATAATTGTTTTATTATGATCATGATGCCCTGAGTTAATTTAAGTGGCATTTAGGGCAAATTACCTTTTCACCCATGCATGCCACTTTTGAGTAGGAATTATTTAAATATTGTGATCTTATTGCAAATAAGCACCAACACAAATTCACCTATAATTATTGCTGTATTTTTCATTTTTCAGGATCACAATCTCCACCAAAATCTCAGATGCCAGAAAAAGAAAACAAGGAACTTTCACAAGGTTGGGTCATGTAATTAAATATTTCCCTACTACCAGTATCTTAATTTTAACTTGTATGGTTATACCCACTGTTTTTGTTTTAATCAGTTCAGGACCTAAATCACTTCCATTCATCTTATAGTCAACATAAAGATACCAACTTATTGCTGTATTTTTCATTTTTCAGGATCACAATCTCCACCAAAATCTCAGATGCCAGAAAAAGAAAACAAGGAACCTTCACAAGGTTAGTTCATGTAATTAAATATTTTCCTACTACCAGTATCTTAATTTTAACTTGTATGGTTATACCCACTGTTTTTGTTTTATATCAGTTCAGGACCTAAATCACATCCATTCATCTTATAGTCAACATAAAGATACCAACTGTACCTTTGTAACACTTGCAAATGAACTTATTTATGTCTTTTGTATTCCAGCCACGGTCAAACTAGGTGTTAATATTGATAATTTTGGATTGCAAGAATGCACTATACCTGCACAGGACAGCTGTAAAATTGGCCATACTGGTAAGTAGTAATCTGTTACATGGCATGATCAAATATTAAGTACAACAGACACAATGTTAAAATAATCCTTTTAATATTCTATGTATTATAAAACAAAGTCCCCCGCTGCGTCTCTCTATCTGTTCGCGATAAACTCAAAAACTGATGAACGGATTTTCATACGGTTTCTACCAATAGATAGTGATTCCAGAGGAAAGTTTAGGCATATAATTTGTCAAGGTTTTGTCTAAATTGGTTGAAATATGACGATTATTATTGAAGAGGTCGGAAAAAAATACTGACGTTCTTGAGCAATTTAATGGTTTTGTTTTCTAATAGATTTATTTTATTTGCAGGTTCAAACACTACTAAAAAGGTAGTAAAAAATATAAAAATGTCAGGAGTATAACTTATACAAAAAATTGGTTAGAACAAGAATAAAGTTGTCTAAATGCCAGAACAGGGTGCAGAAACAATCTTTAGAATTAAAATCAGCATCGAATTTAATGAAGAGTAGCAATTTTATAGCTACAGTCAACAATTTGCCAAGTGTTGCTAAAATTTTAACTCGATTACAATTCAGAGAACACAAAAAGAAAGCAAAAGGTAGAAGATTTTCTACAGAAGAAAAAATTATAGCTTTGGCTATGCTGAAACAAAGCCCCAAAGGCTATCGATTTTTGAGAAGAATGTTTGTTTTGCCTTCTTCCAGCATATTAAGAAAATTTTTGAACCAGGCTGATATAAAGCCAGGTATCAACAAGAATGTATTTGCTCAATTGAAACAAAGAGCGAATAAAATGAAGCCAGTGGACAAACTCTGCGTTCTATTATTCGATGAAATGTCGCTGATTAAGCGAATGTAACTTATAACGAAAGAAAAGATTTGGTAATTGGTTTCATTAATAATGGACGCGAGACAAAATGCGAATATGCAGATCACGCACGAGTTTTCATGATCAGGGGACTGATGAGAAAGTATAAACAACCTGTTGCTTATACATTTGCACAGTCTACTACTAAAGGCCCAGAGCTAGCAGCGCAAATTAAATGCATAATTAAAAATCTTCAAGAAACTGGCTTCAACGTAGTGGCCACAGTATGTGACCAGGGTACCAATAACAGGCATGCCTTAAATCTTCTCTTAAATGAAACAAGGGGACATATGCTGAGAAGTGGACAAGAAGTTGGAGAAGATATTAATATAATAATAATTAATGACAAGAAAAATTTTCCACTATATGATCCCCCACATCTGTTGAAAGGTATACGAAACAACCTATTAGACAAGAAATTAAGGTATACTACCGACAAAAAAGAGAAGACAGCTTAGTGGGAACATATCATAAACTTGCACCAACAAAATCCAGCATATAAAGGGATCAGATTAATGCCCAAGCTGACAGATAGCCATGTGGATCCTACAAAGACCAAAATGAAAGTCAAATTTGCCAGCCAAGTGTTCAGTAGAACTGTTTCATGTACTATGGGATATCTTGCAGGTAAGATTTGATGTTTTTGTGTTATCTATTTATATAAAAACAAACCCCTATTTCTCCTGGTCACGCTATAACTTAGGAACGGCTGGACCAATTTTAATAATTCTTTTTTGTTTTGTTCACTAGCATACAGGGAAGGTTGTAGTAGGGTACAGTAGGGTAGTGTTGGGTAGATTAGAATAAAGTGGTTAGTTGACGGGAGCGAAGCCGGGGACAAAAGCTAGTATTAGATAAAGTCCAGCTATATTGGATTGAATGACTTACTTACATCATAAATTCTATTTTTCTGTATGTATTTTTGACACCATGGAATTCAAATACTTAATTCAATTATAAATCAAAATTATTTATAATGTTAAGAAAAATCTTTAATCAATCAATTGATTATTTAAAATGGATATTGAAACAAGTTATTTGAATAAATACAATTTTATACACAGTGTACTTTATTTGCAAAAAATCTTAAAAAGCAATCTAATATTGAATTATTATTATTTTACAGATAACGGAATCCTCCCAGTGGAATGTAAGGAGACTGCAGATGTGCTGCTTTTCTTTGACAATTTGTTTGACTCCGTAAATGGCAGCTTTACGAAAAACAGGTTTGCAAAACCTCTCTTGGGACCAGTAACTCCTCATTCAAAACACCATGAATTTTGGATGCAAGCGAAAAAGGTTTTAAAATCAATGAAATTTATAACGGATAAAAACAAAATTGCAAGTGTACCTACTATAAATAATTGGGTATGGACACTGGAAAGCATAGAAAGCTTAATAAAAATATTAATTATTGACCATAATGTTACATCTTTTTGGATGCGGCACCTAAACCAAATCCCTATTGAAACATTTCTTTGGGGCTATAAGAAGTCATGGGTGGCGTAACATAAATCCTACGCCAGAAAGGTTCGAATCAGCCCTATCTACTTTATTGGTTAATAGCCTGTCCAGTGTCCATTCCCATGGAGCAAATTGTGAGGAAGATCAATGCAATGCACTACACGCCCTCATCGTTACGAAGAGTTGTGAAGCTGCGACCGCTGGTGATATCTTTTTAGACATTATAAATGAGATTACCCTTACGCCTTTAGAGGAAAAAACTCAGCCCCAAGTAATGGGACCACTAAAATATGTTTCGGGATATTTTTTTAAAAAATCGAAAAATATAAGTCCTGCTAAATTTGTAAGGGTAATCTCTACAGCGAAACGGAAGATGATTTTATTAAAACAAGGGAATATACCAGTCGTTGTTGGCTTTCCAGCCCTAGCCCAATTTTTTTAACCTGCATATCAAATATGCAAGATATAATAAATAAAATATTAATTACTAATTTAGAAAGAAGAGGCCTCAAAGAATATACAAAAACAATTATATTGTTATTTCTTGATTTTAATTTTTTTACTTGTTCAAATCACAAGGATAAATTAATCGAATATTTAATCAATCTAGTTTGTAGATTTTTTATATTTATATATTGTAAAAATTTAAATAAAATATTATCTGGGCAAAAGGATATAGATAGTGACGAGGATGTGATGCAGTGCAAAGCAAAAATGTATTTGAAACGATGTTATATGAGGAAACATAAATAATATTAAGATTCAAATTTAAAACGAAATTCATTGTTTTTTTATAATTAAACTTATTGCTATAAATTTAATTATATTAAAAACAATGATTTAAATTTCTCCAAATTTAAATCTTAATATTATTATTACATAAATATTTTATAATAATGAATGTTTATGTTACCGGGCAATTGCAGACCCCGAAAGATTGTAATAAATCTTGATTAGTTTTGTTTAATCCAAAATCAATAGTTTCTAATAAACCTGTGGCTTACTTGGAAAAATAGTTTACAATTTCACGCGATATTTTAAAATTTATACGGAGTCTGCCATTTTTCGGTGACTTATTTAGGAATATTCATAAAGTAGAGCGCTAAAAAAATAGGTGGTTCATTCATAGATTAATATTTCTTTTTTAAACATCCTTTAGTTCACTTAAAATTCATATTCAATACTTAAAAGAACCATGAATTCAATTTCAATCTAAACATCTTTTAAACTTTTTGGTACTATGTCAACAAAACAACAAAACTTGTAATGGTATTTTCACTTTATTATTCTGCTCATTTTATTTAAATCAATATTATTCAAAGTTTTGATTCTATTCACCCCGTTTTACCTAGATCTACTACTATTATTGTACCATTTCTTATTGGCAAATAAATAATATTGATGATGTTAAAAATTGGTTTTATTTTATGAAAATAAATTAACCCTGAAAACTGCTTGTAGCCTGAAAGCACAGAGCATAATATGCTCTGTGCTTTTAGGCTACAAACAGTTTGCAAGCAACCTGAAAGCAGGAATGGTGGTAGGCGTATATCTATTTATATATATAGCAGGAAAGTTGTAGGTTACGAAATACAGATGGCGCAACAAATCTGTTTCCTTCCAAGACGGCTGAGTTGAGCCTCTATACTATATATAAAAAGGTACTCTGTGGTTCTAGTTTTGAGCTGGATACTTTATAACTAGGAAATCAACTGTCGCTTATTTTTAGTGACCAATTTAATAAGGAATAAAAAAAATTAAAAAAAAAAAGAAGTCGGTGTTTCTGGTACTTATTGTTTGCTTGTAATTTAACACCGACTTCTGAAATTAAAGTTATTTTGATCGTCTTAGTGTCATGTTTTTTGTAGTGAATTTCGGTTATTTTTTTTCTCGTAAAAAGCTTTTTTATTTCACTTCTTGATAGGGTCGCGCTTGACCGCTTTTTAGTTGTGGTACACTTATAGCCTGAGTACCTATTTCTCATGATAATTCGAATTAACCCAAACACTGCTAGGATACATTTATTTTATTATGAAGGTCTCATCCACTTCCTGGCTCCATCATCAGGTCAGTTATATATACCGATAGTACCTACCTTATAGCCAAAATGCATCTCATGACAATATTCTAATAAGCCCAAACCGGCTAGGTTACATTGATTAATTACGGAGTTCCAGTGCCTACCTTCCGACTCCATTATCATCATCAGATCACTTCGATGATACCATTTTCAACATAACTATTCAAAAGCATTTATTTATTTGTAGTTTTATAGTTACTTAACTATCTTCATTGTGATATCTATGTGAGTGTGAAGTTCTGTTGGCCATTTCTGGTCTTCTTCATCAGTTCCACTTCAATAAATTTTACTTTTTGACTGTAAATGCTTAAGTTCTCGATGAAAATACCAAAATCAATATATAGCTGCCTAGAATATTTGAGGAGTTCCCTCGATTTCTTATGGATCCCGTCATCAGAACTGGATTTTGAAAAAAATGGGACCTATGTGAAAGCATATCCTATTAGAGGAAAAAAAAATGCAAATTGGTCCAGAAACGACGGAGTTATGAGGTAAAAACAAAAAAAAAATACAAACGAATTGAGAACCTCCTCCTTTTTTTAAAGTTGGTAAAAAACTATTCTATCTATACTATAAATTCTCATATCGTAAAGGGGAAAGATTTTTATTATTGTTTGTAATAAATAAACAAAAAACCACTGGAACGATTTTGAAAATTCTTTTACTAGTAGAATGCTACTTTATGGCTGGCAGAAACTCTATTGGCGGGTTTCTGAATTGAGTATTTTGAGTTAAGTATGTCTCAAACCGTATTTAAATACCAAATTTTGACAGGTTTGCAAGTTAGAGTTTGAGAAATACTCAACTTCAAATGCTTAAATTAGAAATCGGGGGTATGTTTACCAATAAAGTAAGCGCCTAGACTTGAAGCATAGCAAGGCACCGGGCGTATGTCTAATACAATAAAATAAATAATAAGTAAAATATTCGTAATCAGCCGAACTGCGCGCTTGGCGTCTTCGCGAGCCGCTGAGCATGTATCGCCAGGCACTAGGCGCTGAATTATTTTGAAAACTTTGGTTATTTAAAAGTAAAAATACCATTGTTCGAATTTTGAATTTCCCTCCACATTTTTTCGAGAGGCAAATCAAATTATCGTGTCTCATTTAAAAATGGATCTGCATCGAGAACATTTTCGTGCGATGATTTTCTACGATTTTAAATGTGGCCTAAAACCTGTTGAGTCATTTGATCGACTTCAAATTGCTTTTATAGATGAATGAAGGACCTTCAAAAGCAACTATCTACCGCTGGTATAGCAAGTTCAAACGCGGTCGCCTTACTTTGGGGTATGAACAAAGGAGTGGTCTTCCTACGACGGCTGCCACGGAGGAAAGTGTGCTGGCAGTAAAAAAATTAATTCAAGAAAACAGGCAAATTACATACGAAGAAATTCAGCATACACTGCTGATTGGTTCGGGAAGCGTTCACAAGATTCTACACGAGCACCTTCACGTGAGGAGGATAGTTTGCCGCTGGGTGCCGCACAACCTCAACGAAGCTCAAAGCAGGCCCGTGTGTAGTGCCGTGATATGATTAAAAAATTTGAAGCAGGTTCGTCTCTGCACGTTTACGACATTGTGACAGGTAATGAATCCTGGATTTATCAATACGATCCAGAAACAAAGCGTCAGTCGACAGTTTTGCTGTTTCAAAACGAACAAACGCCTACGAAAGTGAAACGATCGAGAAGCGCAGGGAAAAGTTTTGATCGCTAGTTTCTTCACTTTGACGGGGTATCTGATTTCAATTCCATTCCGAGACCAAAGCAGCATCAACGCCGAACGGTATACCACAAAATGCCTGCCAGAAGTTTTGTCTGCAATAATGAGCCAACAAGCGACCGAACACCGAGCTCCACGGGGTACTGCTTCACCATGACAACGCGCCCGCGCACTCATCGCTCAAAACGAGGGACTTCCTGGACACCACACCGGTCAGAGTCTTGGGGCGCCCTCCCTACAGTTCTATCTGGCACCGTGTGACTTAATTTTATTCCCTAAAATAAAAAATCTGCTGAAAGGGATACAGTTTTCCATCGCCGGAAGACGCACTAGCAGCGTTCGAGAAGGCCGTAGAAGAGGTGTCTGCGGTGGACTGGAAAAAATGTTTCGTAAATTGGTTCAGATGCATGAAACTTTGTTTATAGGCTGGTGGAGTTCTTTGAAAAGATTTAATAATAAAAACTTTTTAGAAAAACAAAATAACCGACTTCACTAAAAAAAAACACTAAAAGGATCAAAATAACTTTAATTTCGGATGTCGGTGTTTCTCGGTATTGTTTGTTTCTTATTTAACACCGACTTCCGAAATTAAAGTTATTTTGATCCTTTTAGTGTTTTTTTTTAGTGAAGTCGGTTATTTTTTTTTTTTCTAAAAAGTTTTTATTTCACACTTTTTAGTTGCGATACACTTATAAACAGAGTGCCTATTTCTCATGACAATTCCAATTAACCCAAATACTGCTAGGTTACATTGTTTTATTATAAAGTTCCCATGTCTACCTTCCTCCTTCCGGCTCCATCATCAGATCAGTTCGATAGTACCTTATAGCCAAAGAGCATCTCACGACAATTCTAATAACTAAAAGGATCAAAATAACTTTAATTTCGGATGTCGGTGTTTCTCGGTATTGTTTGTTTCTTATTTAACACCGACTTCCGAAATTAAAGTTATTTTGATCCTTTTAGTGTTTTTTTTAGTGAAGTCGGTTATTTTTTTTTTCTAAAAAGTTTTTATTTCACACTTTTTAGTTGCTATACACTTATAAACGGAGTGCATATTTCTAATGACAATTCCAATTAACCCAAATACTGCTAGGTTACATTGTTTTATTATAAAGTTGCTGTGCCTACCTTGCTCCTTCCGGCTCCATCATCAGATCAGTTCGATAGTACCTTATAGCCAAAGAGCATCTCACGACAATTCTAATAAGCCCAAACACGGCTAGGATACATTGATTAATTACGGAGTTCCTGTGCCTACCTTCCGGCTCCATCATCAGATCAGTTCTATAGTACCTTATAGCCAAAGTGCATCTCATGACAATTCTAATGAGTCCAAACACGGCTAGGTTACATTGATTAATTACGGAGTTCCAGTGCCTACCTTCCGGCTCCATCATCATCATGATACCATTCACTCACTAATAATAATAATGGTATCACTTCGATGATACCATTTTCAACGTAACTATTCAGAATCATTCATTTATTTGTATTGTCATAGTCGCTTAACTATATCTTCAATGTGATATCTATTTGAGTATGAAGTTCCGTTGACCATTTCTGGTCTTCTTCATCAGTTCCACTTCATCAAATGTTACTTTTTGACTGTAAATGCTTAAGTTCTTGATGAAAATACTAAAATTACCATAGGGTTGCCTATAATTTTTGAGGAGTTCCCTCGATTCCTCATGGATTCCATCATCAGAACTGGATTTTGAAAAAAATGGGACCAATCTGGAAGCATATCCTATAAAGGGAAAAAAAAATTTTGCAAATCGGTCCATAAACGACGGAGTTCTGAGGTAACAAACAAAAAAAAAAAAAAAAAATAATGATGATAAAAAAAAAAAAAAAAAAAATACAACCGAATTGATAACCTCCTCCTTTTTTTTGAAGTCGGTTAAAAACAGTATTCTAACCAATCAGGTCAGATTAATAGTATTGTATCTGCCATCGTAAAATTGTTAATACCGTTAGATTATAATCTATCTCGCAAGATTGTAAACTGTCGAAAGATATTGATCAATCAATAGTTTTTCGGTAGATTATAATCTATCGAAGTGAAACTGTTTTATTGTAATATGGCATAGAATGGAAAACATCTCGCGCGCTCAATAAGATTGCATGTTTAAGACAAAAAAATAAACAATAAATTGTAACAAAACACCTCTATTGAACACGTAACCACACTAAAATAAACCGCATAAAACCACATAATCTTGACTGCCACCAATACTTTTCTAGTATTTCTTTGAAAACTCTTTCATCTTAACCTACACAGAAATCAATTTAATTTTGAAGCCTGTATGGCATACATTAGGTTTTGGTATTGAGAAAAGTCCCATTTTTTAGTAATTGGGTTATAAATTACTCCGTATGTTAGTTCCACGTGGCAATTATCTGGAAAAATAAAAAAAAGATTTGATAAAAAAACACGAAAATTAAATAAGTACTTATTGAAAACAGTTTGAAATTATGTTTTTAATCGTAAGTTCTCATCGTCTCCAAAAATAGCGTAGGCATTACGAGCCTTTTTTTAGTTGGAAATCATAAAATAACCTCTTCCGTTCAGGGTGGAGCGAGAAGAAGTGTCAGACTTATACTGACTAAAACCAACCCGTGTTCCTTCAGTTGCCCTTTGCGTTGCTGGGTTGCGATGATTCGTTCATTACAAGTCTAAGCAGGTCCCAAGGTAAGAACAATAGTCAGGAAGTGGGCCTTAAGCTGGGACCTTTGAGGTGAGAAATCCGGTCTCTTTCTAAAACCAGAAACTCGGTAATAGCGACGGGCGACGTTTATCAAACTGCACTGGGCCCGTATGGTGGATAATGGCATAAATGACCCACTCCTCCCCCAAAGAGAGACCCGAGTCCTCATTGGGTGCTATAACTGATAGACGAGTATGTTGTAATACTTTTGTTGGTTTGACATATTTTGTTTTTATATTGGTAATACTATGATTTCTGTAACTATGACTATAACATCAAGTGAATAGACCTTGATGTGAGTTGTTAAGACCATTGCTGTTCACTCTAACACACACTGACTGAAATAATAATTATTATTTTATTTTCTGCACCAAGTGCAATGTTGGTTTGTATGTTTTTTTTTTTTAGTAAAATATTCCCATTTTGTAATTTATTAATTCGGTGTACAATAAATGATATATGTATAAATCATAATACTTAAATGATTTTAACACATCCACAGTAGGTATGTGCGGCCCAAGACCATAAACAAGCCTTTTTTTCGAGGTGGGTTATCATTTCTCTCGCTCTAGGGTAGAACGAGAAGGTGTGTCAGACTTTTGCTGACTAAAACCCACCTATGTCCTTCAGCTGATCTTTGCCTTCTAGGGTCACGGATACTTTCAAACGTTCTTGCGACCATCAACAAGTCACAAGAAAAGCCTTACTATTTTTTTTTAATTAGTGAAAATGCAAGACTGTAAATACTTACTTCGTTCTAATAAAAACGTGAGTTCATTAGGCGTTATAAATTTCTCGTACTGATGGGCACCGCTAGGTATGGCTTTGATAACATTTTCAGCAAGGAATATGACTACGAACTGAGATAGCCTTGTCCTGTTAGGTGTCGTGAAGTATAACTTGCCTCTTGACTTGACTGTCTTTATGCAAGATTTGACAAACAACTCCTGATTGTTTACATGCTCTATGACTTCTGAAGCCACAACGGCATCGTAGTGATTTTCAAGCTTGCTCGCGTGCTCCTGAAATTAAAAAAGTCATTCAATTTGGGAATGCTTTTTAGTCTCTTTTGCAATGCGGACGAATTGTTTCATGCCCTATATGCATTTGTCACCCTTTTGTTTTAATCGGACGGGAAGACCGCAGCAGGCAAATTGTTCCAGTCCTTCGATGTACGCAGTATAAATGGTCACATTGCTTTACTTTGAAGATCGATCTCTATGGCTGTTCTTGCTCAATGCTTAACTTTGATTTTATTAATTACCGAGGACCTTAAAGGCGACATGGATATTGAACGTGAACGTAGGGCACTGTCCGCTTGAGCGCACATGATTGCTCGCAGGTTTGCACGATGTACCAATGACGTAAAAATTACTCTCTTTAGAGCCTTCTGTGTATCTTTTTACACCAGTATCCTGTGGGAAATCTACACTTCTGGACACATCTATTGGCCCACCTTGTATTTTCAGTTTCGTTTGGTCCTAGCTATAATTTTATATCAGGTCGAGCAAAAAGTTTCTATGCAGTTTTGAACCTGGCACATTCACAATTTCATTCAATAGTCTTTTTTTGAATTTCGAACACAGAATTTAAAGAAACAAAAGACAATTTGGAGCCTGTTTGTTGATATCAAACAATCGAATACTAAGAAAACTTGGTTTTATTGGTTTACTTGGATTTAATTCTTGAAAAAGTGATTGATATCTTTGGTTTTGCAACAAACATTACTTATTCTTAACATTAAGGTGAGGTTCTATCAATAATCTATGGATACTTCACCTCAAGTCGCCGCCCAAACTGTGGCACTTATTCAGGCCGGACACAGCCAAAGAAACGTGAGTGCTCAACTTAATTTAAGTCGATCTGCGGTCCGAAATGTTTATCGGAGGTACCTAGAGACTGGCGGCTTTGTTCGTCGCCAAGGAAGGCCACGATCTCGGGTCACAACTGAAAGGCAGGATCGATTCATCGTGACGACCAGCTTGAGAAATCGTCACCTTACCTCCATTGAGATACAAAACCAACTTCGCGACTTCCGCGGAGTATCTATGAGCGCTCGAACTATTCGGAGAAGGTTAAAAGAACGCGATATGGTACCACACAAGCCAGCTAATGGGCCCAAACTAACGCGAGCCCACCGAACAGCGCGCCTTCATTTCGCACGCAGTCATTTAAATTGGACACAGCAAGATTGGAGCCGTGTACTCTTTTCTGATGAGTCTAAAATTGTGTTACATGGCAATGATGGAAGGAAGAAGGTCTACCGACGTAAGGGAGAGCGTTTCGCACAATGCTGCTTTGAAGAGAGGGTTGCTTATGGCGGTGGCTCATGGACTGTCTGGGGCGGTATATCCGCGAGCGGCAAAACTCAACTTGAGGTTGTTACAGGACCACGGCTGCCAACATTAAATGCTGAAAGGTACATTCGTGAGTGCTTAGAACCTCACGTGATACCATACGCGGACTATGTGGGCCCAAATTTCCTTTTTATGCATGATAATGCAAGAGCCCATGCGGCCGGCATCGTCAGGGAATATCTTCGGGATGTGAACATCACAGTTATGGACTGGCCAGCCAGAAGCCCAGACATGAACCCCATTGAGCACATGTGGGACGAGCTAAAAAGACGTGTTAGGGCTCGTCAGCCAGTTGCCCAGACGATGCAGGAGTTGAAAACTGCCATAGAAGAGATGATCCCTCAAAATTTCATAGAGCGGTTGATAAACTCTATGCCTAATCGTATGAGAGCTGTGGTAGATGCCCATGGAGGCAACACGCGTTATTAAATTAAACCTTTATTTGATAAAACATGTTTTTTATTCAAAAATCAATTGCCTTTAACAAGGCGCATATCCGACTTGTTAGGCGTAGCTCCATGTCGTATGGTATTCTGAATTCAAATTTAAAACAATACGATCGAAAAAGATGGTAAAATGTATCAGGTTTAAAACTGCATCAACAGTTTTTGTTCAATCTAGCAATCATATTTCGGTAGGGGCCATCGAAACCTAAACTCTAAGGTGGGCCAATAGATGTGTCCAGAAGTGTATATTCAAAGAGCGTACAGTGCCCTACGGGTACAATACAATAATGCGCTTAGAACGATGTAGCAGCTGCCCCCGCCACTGTAGTGCGTCTCGTATGTTTGCGGAGGCGTGCATCGATTACTCTGCGCAAGCGATGCGCGTCAATGCTGAGCAGAGTGCGGGTTACTCGCAACATCGTTTTAAGTATGATAGCCAGTAGAGTGGACTGCCTGTACATGAATAGTTAGTTGTATTAGTGCTCACATGAATATTGTTACCTCGATTCATAGGACAGGCAGGGGGCGAGTAGATTAAAGTTGTATTCCTAACACTAGTTATAAGTTTTTATACTACTAACAAATTGGAACCTAGTTATCTTAAATATACGTTAATTATTATTATTAAAGAGTTGCTAGCAGACCTATAGAATTGTTTGGATAGATAGATTTTAATAGACAATACAAAACATTACCTCTATAGTACAATTAATGTATTCGGGTTGGTTGTTGGCTATTTTAGGGTCCATAACTTTGTGTTTTTCGGCCATATGGATGAGTTCTTTGCTAGCATCTATACCTGTGACGGAAGCTCCAAGCCTTGCTAATCCCTGAAATGTTAAATTTGGTTTTACACAAAAAATCAGAATTATTTCAAATAGACCAATTACAGGCACTTTTGAATTGTCAAAATGTCGGACAATCAAAAAAAAAAAAAGTGAAGTTAATTGCACGTTCCAAAGCGTAGATCTCTATGGAGAAGAATGTGCAAGAAATTCCATGGACACTCTTTTAAATCACATTATGTGTTACATAAATCTTGGTTACATATTTATTGTCGCATCTATTATATGAGCACATTGTAGATAAGTAATAATAATAAAAAATACTAATTAAAAAATAGAAATTGAATTAAGCCACTGGTAGCTAAGAGATGACCAGTCTCAACTGACGGCACCCGTTCACGAGCATGACGCGTGCATCACACTGTAGTCCACAAGTGTTACGTAAAGGTGGGTTTATAGTTCACAGTTCTGCGAAGCAGTAAAACGAGCGAAGGAAGTTTCTGAAACCGTGAGGGAGAGGACAGCCTTACGCCCCTGTCACCGCCGCAGGAGACGCTTCAAGTAGGCGCACTCTAGGCGCGGCCTTGCCGACGGCGACCAATAGCCGACCGGTCGTCCGGTAAGGATCAAGTTCGAGTTGACGGCATGTTTTCTATGCGCGGTTAAAAGAGAAGGCCGCAAAACTGAAGGGGCCCAACAGGGCCGATGGTCGAAGGCCTGCTAAGGCTGTGGGATTGTTCAACAGATTAACCATTGCCCTGGAACGAAAAGGGAAACTGAAGGAACACAGGTAGGTTTTAGTAGGGCCCACCATAATTATGGCGCTAAGTCCCCTCTTTGAGGCGCGGCTGGAAAGACCTCACGGCGTCCTTACCTTCCGCATGATGCAGGTCCTCACCGGACATGGTAAGTTCGGGAGGTTCCTGCACCGGATTCGTGCGGAAGAAACGCCCGGGTGTCACCATTGTGTGGACCGCCCTGAGGACACGGTGGAGCACATGGTGGAAGTGTGTCCCGCCTGGGCAGAGCAACGCCGTGTCCTCGTGGGTGCGATCAGCGGCGGCGATCTGTCGAGCCAGGCCTTGGTACAGGCCATAGTCCGGAGCGAGGAGTAGTGGATGGCGGTCGCCTCCTTCTGCGAAGCAGTAATGCTAGCAAAGGAGGAGGCCGCACGCGTGAGGCAACGGTACTCACGCCCCAACCACCGCCGGGATTCTGATCCCGACTTCCGGCCACCCTAGGCGCGAGCTTGCGGACGGCGAGCAATGGGTAGCTCGCCGTCCGACCGTCTGGACCGAGCCCAAGTCGTCGAAGGCGCGTACTGTTCCACGCGCGCCTCAAGGAGATGTCAGCAAACCGTAGGGGCCCAGCAGAGTCGAAGCCTACTGGGGCCAAGGGTCTGCTTCTGAAAGGAAGACTCGGCCCTGGTACGAAAGGCAACGAAGGAACAGGAGTGGGTTTTTAGTCACGTGGAGTTTGTCACTGCAGCACTCGGCTCCATAACACCCTCGTCTGTACGGCTCGGGTGAATTTCGCCTCGGTTGCAATGACAAAATTCTCCACTTGTATCAAAATGTAGGTACTATAGACAAAATCGGACCAGAATCAAAGTTAGAAAAAATATTATCTTATACTTAGTTATTATTTAGAATGCCAAAACATATAGAAAGCTGGTTGAGAACTTGAGAGAAAAGAGTGTAATTTCACAGAACACATTCGGTTTTATGCCCGATCGAGGCACAACGGATGCCATTTTCGCTATACGCCTGTTGTGCGAGAAATGTAGAAGTGCCTTGAAAAGGCATTCGACCGGGTGCCTCATAAGATTTTGTGGTGAGCCCTTAAGTCCGGTCTGCACTGGGCAATCTATTAGTTTCAATGTGGCCGTCGGCTTGCATCAAGGGTTGGACCTCAGCTTATCTGTTTTCATGATGATATTGGACGCTCTTACAACGACCATCCAGGATGAAGTTCCCTCTTGTATGCTGTTTGCCGATGACATTGTGCTGGTTACTGAGAGTGGCCTACAGGTCCAGAACAGATTCGAGTTGTGTTGGCAAAGACTTAAGAGTGTTGGCCTAGAATTGAGCAGAACCAAAACTGAATTTTCTTTCTGCAATTTCAGCGGTCTCTCTAGTTGTGAGCCGCTAGTTTTTGCGGGAACACCCACACCGATCTGCCCCTATTTTCGGGACAATTGTCCAATGGCATGACAAAGTAGACCGATAAGTAATTTACAGGATCAATTAAGGATGGATAAAATGGCGACACGTTACTGGAACAAGTTGCGCCCCAGGATATTCCTTATGTTAGAGGGGAAAATCTACAAGTACGTGATAAGACCTGTAATACTGTATGAATCAGAATGTTGGGCTGTGAAAAAGACGGATGAAAAAAGATTACATGTAGCAGAGATGAGAATTATTAGAATGGATGAGTGGAGCGAATCAATAAAAAACAAGAAAGGATAAAGTGGGCATTAATATTAAAGAAATTTTAAAAAGTGGCATGGGTGCCAGTGACTGAAAGAGAATCAATTGTCTTGATACGGTCATGTGAAGAGGAGGGGTGTTACTTAAAGAGTTATGAGAATAAATGTGGATGGATGGAGAAGGAGAGGGACGCCAGAGAAAAGATGGATAGATTGTGTGAGGAGTGAAACAAAAGAAAAGTGTAACCGTTGATATGAAAGAATGAACGAAAAAAACGTGTTGCGCCGACCCCAAGTAACCGATGATATTGAATTAAAATGCTAGAAGTAGTTAGTTGAGTCAATTAAAACCCTACTAACGAACTTTTTAGCTTATCATATACACAATATTCTATTTATTTGTAGAAGAGTATTGATAATATTTGTGGTTCTTACCTCTGATAGTATTCCTCCACCGCAGCCAACATCCAATATTTTTTTACCTTTGAGTGGGTGCAATTCTTTTTGAGCAGTAGATAAAAGACCGTCTCTGACAAAAGGGATTCTGTGAATACAAAAGAAGAATTTGAATTTTGTTATTTCTTTTCCTTTACCTGACGTCCTAGTATCAACTTAAGATGATGTGTTTTGATTCTGTAAATGGGTATATTTGACCTGAATAAAAATTATTATTATTATTATTTTTAAGGGTTTTAAGTTCGGAAGATATAGTAGCTTGATAAGTGTTAGCAAGCTCTGGCAAGTTTGTTAGATTTTATCCAGCACACAGCAGTGGGAACATTACAGGCTGATAATGCTTAACACAATTGATGATAAAATAAATCTTTTTATTTCAGACATTTTGGTTCACACTATTGTTGTTACATTTTCATTATTACATTATTAATTTTATTTATGTACTATTTATCATTACATTGTTTTAAAACCAATTAATTATTAATTTAAATATTTCCCACCCTCTGGGGCCCCGGTCACGCGCACTTGAGTTTGAACCCAGTGCCAGAAGGAGGCTGTTCAGCTTGTGGCTAAGCACGTTCAGAATGGTGTTGGCGCTTCCACAAATAATAAAAATGAATAATAATGTAATGATATTATGATAGGCCTGTGGTTCCCTAGTATTTTTGGCTGAGGTCCACTTTCAAATCTTTATTGTTAGCAGGGACCAAAAGTCGAGAAAAAAATGTGTTAATTACATCAAGTTTATAAAGAGGAAAGTTTGTGAGTACATATGTGTGTATATTTGTTACTCCTTCACACTGAAACTGCTGAAGGGATATTAGTATTTTCCTTTAGAATAATTTTCAACTTGCAAATGGGTGATGCCGCTGACAGAAGCTAGTTGAAAGATAAACTTATATAATAAATACTAGGTTTTTAACATACCTATTGTTTCAAATAAACATATACCAGCATTGCAGCATTTGATATAAAATTAAAATCAGATTGAACCAAGGTTTCTCAATGCCAATCTGGGCGCGTCGGTCTTCATACATTTTATATGGAAACTAGACTTGTAGAGCTACACTTGATCCACACCACACGACGTCGTTCTAACATTAACCGTCTAATGTAGTTCTAACTTGACAATTTCTCATCTAATTATTTAGGCTTTTATTGCCGTATTAATAACACAGTCTTTGATTTGATTGAATTAATAGTATGCAGTCAGTATATTATACATTCAATCAAATTCAATATATAATAAATTTGTGACAGGTATTTAATTTCTTTTTTTAAATTTTGTGAATAGTACTTAGGTACATGTTTAATATATTGAATTAATAGTATTTATTTTATTTATTTTTAGGTTGACAGTACTACTATATACTATATATTTATAATAAATATTGTGATAAATATTTAGTGTGTAAGTAGAAATTGCCAATCAAGATGTGACTTCTTGAGTTTTCAAAAAAAAATTTATAATCTCAAATGGCTCAATTTTCCAAGGATTCCCACTTTGAGAAATCTCAATGAGAAACTATTGGATGCACAAAAGTTCTTTGGAGTAAAAATGATCATACTTATCTCTTGTAAACCACCAGTGGTTTTTGGAACATAGTTTGGTACCAACCATGATATGTTACATGCCATTAATTTGTTTTTAATTCCTTTGAAAATAAGGGTTATATTTCACCGAGACACCATAGCGACACAACCAGTTGGCCCACAAAACGGACACCAGGGGTTAATAATAGCGACTGGTTGCGCCGCCATGGTGTCCTGGTGAAATATACTTAGTCCTAAAGGTGCTACTAGTAATACCCATGTGCGTGATCATAGTACATTGTGACCTCTCATTTGCACTGACTAGTGTTTTATAGTTAAAACCTGAGGTGTTGATTATCTGCACAGTATAATGACGATTACGTCCTTACATAAAATTAATACTGAATGATATTATAGACACCAACAGCCCATAATATTTGGGACAGATTTCGTAACGTCCCTTTACCTTGTACGTTACCTTATCATATTCATACTGTGTAGCAGAAACATTTTCCCGTTGGGATCCCACCAGTCATTCATTTGTTTTGAAAAGAACTCTACATCGGCCGCATCTATTGTCGAAGTATTCGCCGTTGTGGATTGATGATGTTGATTCCGTGTAGGAGCTTCATTACTTTTTAATGATCGCGCAGACATCAGGAAACCCCATTTAGGCATTTTTAATGTCGTATTTCTGTAATAACTGCAATTATTTAATGATTAATCAATCAGTACACATTTTCACACCATTAATTTAATATAACTGCACACACGGATTTTATACATACACAGTCTTATCTAAAACACATTTGCTTAATTTCCTAGACCACATTTTCGTAATCAAAGAGAATAGTAAATTTATAGGGGTTCGTAATTTTAAACGAGAAATTATTTGTAAATAAAGACCGATTTTGATTTTTATTTTATTTGTCTTGTCAGTTGTCTGTCATTTAAACTTTTTTTTTTGGTTTTTAATGACCTGGTCACTTAAACCTTTAAGTAAAGTCTTATTTTATTTTTCAAAAAACTGCATTATGAATCACTTCACTTTTTATAATGTTATATTTGTGTTTTTAATATATTTATAGAGTGGTTTAAAAGTATTTTTTATCTTTTAATAACTGTTCAAGTGGCGGCGTTCGGGATGACGCACTTATATAAATGCTCACCTCCACAAATGGAACATCTTTGTTTACCATTACATATCCTAGCAGAGTGGTTAAATTTATAGTAACGAAAACATTGCTGTAATGGGGGTACATATTCAAAAACTCGGTATGAAAACAAATCCTAATGTACATTGTTTGGAAGTATATTCGATAGAAAAGTAATGCTAACTGTTTGTAGTGGTACTCGCTCTGGTCCCATTTTCTTTGTAAATCTTCTTACAGCTATTATTTCATAAATTGATGATAGTTTAGTGAAAAGTTCTTTGTTAGAAATGTTTGCTGGTACAAATCTGATTATACCTGTTTTTACCCGACTGCGCGACGCAAAGGAGGGTAATGTGTTTATCAGTCTATGTATGTATGTATGTATGTATGTTTGTTTTTACCCGACTGCGCGACGCAAAGGAGGGTAATGTGTTTATCAGTCTATGTATGTATGTATGTATGTTTGTTTCTATGTGGCGTTCTAGAGACCAAATGCGTAGGCCGATTTTGATAATTCTTACGTCAATCGATTCGTCTGAACCTTGCGAGTGTCACTAAAGACATGACAGTAATCAAAATTCACCACAGCTACAACCAGACGCCATATTGTCAAAATGAAAAAAAAAAGTCGATGAACTATGTCAAGTGGGGTGTCGTTGAATAGGTATTTTAAAATCATCTTTAGGTTTCTTTTATCATTTTTCATTTTAAATAATAGTTTAGGATATATAACGATTTAAAGTTGTTTAACAAAACAATCATTCTCGCTAATTTTCTTACTTATTGATTTAAGTTTTCATTTCAAGTATAAACGATACACAAATAAAAAAAAACAGTAAAAAAGCATGAAGAACAAATATTTTTGGTAAAAAAAAGTTTACCACCAAACTCGATAGATGGCGTTGTTCATTTGATGCACTTTTGTAAATCAAATCATTCGAGTTTTCCCATCTACTAGACAGGTCGATGAACATAAGCAAAAGATGACAACTATAATGGCAAAAACTACTAGGTTGTATAAATTACATGCAGTTGATATATCAGTAGAATCGAAAACATATGGTCAAAAACCGAAAGATGTAGGTATATGTTTCTGATGATCCTAACAAAACTGGAGGAATCGTTAAATATTTAACAATCGGTTTAGGATCACGAGTTATGTTACGAAGAAATTTGAATGTTACCCATGGTCTTGTTAACGGAGCAATGGGTGTTATAATTATAAGGACAATTGAGTGGCCAGCTCTTCGGAGGGACCAATTGGAACCCGGAGAATTGCCATAAGCTGTTTATATAGAATTTGACGACAAAGCAATTAAAAACAATGTTCCTGGAGTAGGAGTCAGAATCGAACCATCGATGGCAGAATTCGATGCACTTCGCGGACAGGGTAAAATAGAGCGAAAAATGTTGCCAATGATATTGTGCTGGGGTGTAACTGTACACAAGCTCCAAGGAACTACTTTGGACTTTTGGACCGAGCTGTGGTTGACTTAAGTTCACGCATTTTTGCTAAAGGTCAAGCATATGTAGCTTTGAGCCGAGTTAGGTCTCTAGAGGGACTAATCATCAGTAGTTTAGACCACCGCAAGTTACTTAATAATCCCCACGATATTAACTCCCTCAATGAAATGACTAGATTGCGAAATTTACCATCTTATAACGAAGTCAATGAATCGTAACTAAAAAGTATAAAATAAATTAAAAATATTTAAAGAAAAACAAAAAACCCGACTGCGTCGAAACTAATTTTAAAAAATACGTAAAAAAATTAACTTAAATAAAAACTAAAAAGAAACAAACAAGCCCAGTAGTTTAGAATTCTGTTATGTAATACTAAATAACTACACAATTTAAATAGTTTTATAATCGATACACACATAAAACAAATCATACATTCTAATGCAGAACAGAACGACTCACAGTCGGGGCCCCTTGAGAAGATTTGATTGGTAAAATTTGAATGGGCCCCGTCTGTGAGTCGGTCTGTTACTGTTTTTTCAATTTGCGCAGCCGGAATAAATGCTCTCAAGCCATGTTTGTTGAGAAAAGCGCTGTTGTTAATAAAGTTATTGGCCATGTTATACTGTTTAAATATTACTGCTGTTTTATTTGCATTTATTCGTTGTATAGACGTCACACCTTTTATTTCGCTGGAAAATATATGGTTGGTAGATAGGGCTCTTATTACCTATTCTATCCTTGCTGTTGGTAGCTTCAATAAATACTTTGAAATCTAAATAATTGGCATTTTCAGGGTAAAGTGTCTTATAGTTTGGTTTAATATACGGAGAATAGTCACGCTCACCGCCGCCGCCATCCATGTCCATGTCTGTCCCTCCGCCTCCGGCCTCAGGCCGAGGACGTTTCAGCGAGGTGGGCGGGTTGTCCCCGCCCCCCTCGTTTCCCACCATTTTTACTGGTTTCCACACCTAGCACTGTTAATATAATTAACTTTTAAGCAAAAAAATATTGAATAAAAAAGAAATTTGAAAAATTGCGCGCGCTCTTTTTTAAAGTTCCCGCCAGAATCGGGTTTTGATGACAAGCGTGTATAACTCTTAGTGATGGTCGACTCGAGTAACTAACTCGAGTTGAATTCTCTCTGACTCGAGTTTGAAAACCGAATGAAGCCGACATGGAGCGAAGTTTGCCGATCATTTGAGACTTTATTCATTCATAACAAACAAGTGTCACATTTATGTAGATTTGAAGCGCAATACACACTGAGCCCGCCGGGCCGCCGACAAAGCCCGGCGACACAACCCGGCGGCCTGTATGAAAAGAATCATGTCGGCAACATGCGCCCGCGCGTGTTGCCCGCCGACATGTTGGCGGCTTGGGTACGTGCGCTCAGTTGCCCGGCGACGCTCGACCTGTAGTGACGTGCTTGTATTTTTTTTTACGACATGGATTGGGACGACGAAAAATGTCTTACGTTAATTAATCTTTATCATGAGAAGGAGGTATTGTGGAATCCAAAACACCCAGATCATAAAAGACGACCAAAGCGTTTCGACTCATTGAATGAAATAGCAAACCATTTTAATACAAATGTATCAGAAATAGAAAGAAAAATTAAAAACTTGACAAGTCAGTATTATAGAGAGAAAAAAAAAGTGACTGACTCAAAAAAAATAACTTTCTCATCTCAAGCCGCCGACATGCCGCCGACCAAATTTTCCGACTTGTATTAAGTGAAGCCGCCAACTAGACCGCCGACAAAAAGTTGCCGACATATGTCGGCGGCCCGGCGGGCTCAATGTGTATTGCGCTTGAGGTTAACTTTAAAGTGCCGGATATTATTGCAGTGTTTCATGTCTTAAATTCTGTTTTTGAAAAATGCCGGGTTCTAAAAGAAAATCTTTGGTTTGGGATGTATTCGAATCGCCAGTGAGTGGACGTGTTACGTGTGAACAGTGTTCAGATTCTTTCAAATATAATTAATGTAAAGGTGAGGAAATAAATTGGTAGAAACTTAAAAAAAACATTGACTCTTTGATCTAATTAACTCGAGTTACGTAACTCGAGTTCAACCCGAGTTACGTGAATTTTAACTCGGGTTAAATCGATTTTTGTTTTTTCCGAGTTGGCGCATCACTAGTAACTCTTTACTATAAAAAGGTACTCTGTGCTCTTATCTTACTGAACCGCCTCACTGTTCCGAAACATTTTAGTGTTCCGAAAGATTGGAACTACTAAACATTAATATGTTTCAAATGCATCATTTGGAACAATTGGAACACTCTTTACTTTAAGTGACTTGCAGTCTTTTTAAAATTCAAATTAAAACATAATTAGTGTAAATATAATTAATGACCTGAACTAAAAACACGTGCTTTAAATTATTCCCAAATCAATATTCAATTACCTATATAAAACTGTTAGTGTATAATATACACTAACAGATCACGATTCATAACAGTCAGTATCTGTGTTTGTATCTTTTGAGCAGTTGTTCCAAATGTTCCGTTTGTATCTTGTGAGCCGATGTTTCAAATGTTCCGTTTGTATCTTTTGAGCCGATGTTTCAAATGTTCCGTTTGCATCTTTTGAGCCGATGTTACAAATGTTCCGTTTGTATCTTGTGAGCCGATGTTTCAAATGTTCCGTTTGTATCTTTTGAGCCGATGTTCTAAATATTCCAAATGATACATATCACTGTTTCGGAACATTTCAGTGATTCAGATACAAATGTTCCAATCGCAAAGATTACACACTTTTCTCACGCCTACTGTCATCATCAATATTTTTATCATAGTGATGTACTAAAGGAGATCGAAAGTCAATGGTCACTCGACTATCAAATACATGAATCCCTTTGAATTTTTAATTTAATATTTTTCTTGATGTTTTAACTGCAGAGTATAACAATATGAACTCGATAGTTTTTCCCAGCAGCGGCTTTAATATGCAGGTTTTGGAGATTGAATTGTTGGTGGGGCTATGTAAATTCAATTGTACTTCGTACTTCAATTGTATTACACTATTCACTATTCAATTTGTAGAATATCTAACTAGACAGATGTAATCACAGTTAGAACAGATTGGATCCGATTTAGTGTAAATTGGAGGTCATGAGTCCCGACCGCTCTACTTCCTAAATTTTCTACGATCTAGGACAGTGTAATCTAGAGATGAAACTGACAACTGTTTGGTCGGATACCGGATGCCGGATATTCGTCAAGCTACGAGACCGGAGCGACGGATATCCGGCTACGGGATAGCCCTTTATCGCGTTTCATGACGTGATTAGTTTGATTAGACTTGACTAGAATTGATTTTTTAGTACCTGGCAGTAGCATTTACAGCGAAAGGTTATTTTCAGAAGCTAGTCTAGATTACGAAGCCAAGTGGAGTTGCCTCTTACCAAAAAATGCGGAAAATTTGGTATTCATTATCACAATAATTTGCCAATTGATAATTTTGAATACTAAACTAATTAATAAAAAACTTTTTACAAAAAAAAAAAAAATAACCAACTTCACTAAAAAAAAACACTAAAAGGATCAAAATAACTTTAATTTCGGAAGTCGGTGTTTCTCCGTATTGTTTGTTTCTTATTTAACACCGACTTCCGAAATTAAAGTTATTTTGATCCTTTTAGTGTTTTTTTTTAGTGAAGTCGGTTATTTTTTTTTTGTAAAAAGTTTATATTTTACACTTTTTAGTTGCGAATCACATATAAACATAAGAGAACAGTGGTGGCCGAGTGGTAACGGCCCTGACTTTCGGAGTTGTACCTAGGTCGCGGGTTCAAACCCAGCCAGGCGCATTACTTTGTGTAATTTATTTCATCACCACTGCTCTCAAAACGGTGAAGGAAAACATCGTGAGGAAACCGGCATGTCCTAGAACCAAAAATTCGAAGACATGTGACATCCAACAACCCGCACTGGGCCCGCGTGGTGGATTACGGCCCATTCCCTCTCCTAGAGAGGAGGCCTGAGTCCCAACAGTGGGAACATTATAAGGCCGACTATGCTATGCTATGCTATGCACTTATAAACAGAGTGCCTATTTCTCATGACGATTCCAATTAACCCAAAACACTGCAAGGTTACATTGTTTTATTAGAAAGTTCCTGTGTCTACCTTCCACCGGCTCCATCACCAGATCAATTCGATAGTACCTTATAGCCAAAGTACATCTCATGACAATTCTAATAAGCCCAAACACGGCTAGGATTCATTGATTAATTACGGAGTTCCTATGCCTACCTTCCGGCTCCATCATCAGATCAGTTTGATAGTACCTTATAGCCAAAGTGCATCTCATGACGATTCTAATAAGTCCAAACACGGCTAGGTTACATTGATTAATTTCGGAGTTCCAGTGCCTACCTTCCGGCTCCATCATCATCATCAGATCACTTCGATGATACCATTTTCAACGTAACGTAACTATTCAGATACATTCATTTATTTGTATTGTCATAGTCGCTTAACTATCTTCATTGTGATATCAAAGTGAGTATGAAGTTCCGTTGACCATTTCTGGTCTTCTTCATCAGTTCCACTTCATCAAATGTTACTTTTTGACTGTTAATGCTTAAGTTCTCGATGAAAATACCAAAATCACTATATGGTTGCCTATAATATTTGAGGAGTTCCCTCGATTCCTCATGGATCCCATCATCAAAACTGGATTTAGAAAAAAATGGGACCAATCTGAAAATATATCCTATAGAGGGAAAAAAAATATTTGCAAATCGGTTCATAAACGACGGAGTTCTGAGGTAACAAACATAAAAAAAAATAATGATAAAAAAAAATACAACCGAATTGAATAACCTCCTCCTTTTTTTGAAGTCGGTTAAAAACAAACAATTTTGCCGTGCGATAATAAAAATAAACGGTGTCCATAACCTATTGTGATGTGTGTAAGACATTGCTATAAAAATCAAATGGAAAAATTAATAATGTACCAAGGATTGAAATAACATCATTCCACAATAAATTATTTTAAATTATTATGATTAAGTATATTACTAAATTTGCGCTTACCTTCCAGACGTACTTGTCGTCCTCCACTATTTTGCACTCAACTATTTATTTTATAAGTATATTTACAATATTATATCAATCACCTTCAACGCAACTCGCAGCAGGAATGAATAAAATAAATGAGATACTGTTCATTAATAATATAATCGCTCCTTCACGCACGGCTGCATACAATGCACTAGCGTGGTGGGTGTGAGTGATTGCATCCGAACTCGTTCGAGATTTACCCACAATTGTTTACTTTTTTCTTGTTATCTATATATACTAGTCAAAACAAAATAAGGGTCACTTGTTATTTTTAACAGCGGTAGCGATAATTTATTTTTTATGCGTTCTCAAGTAGCTGAACGTTTAAAATAGTGTTATCTTATTTGTTAACAAATATTTTTTGATTGTCCTACCTGCATAATTGTGTAAAGTGGCTAGTTTTTGATAATTTATTGTGGCCACTTGATTCTACCCAATTTTAAGATGGATTTTAACTCAGTCAAACTGACGATTCTGTCAAGAACAGCTTAAGTTTTGTTTAAGTAGTGTCTGAATTAGCATTTTAAAAAAGTTATGCCGAGAATTCGACGACATATAGACTTACCAACCGTAACTAGGGCCGTAACATTGCTTGAAGAAGGCCATTCGCAGCGTTCTGTTGCGTTGCAGCTGGTTTTTTCCCGGCAAGCGAATCAGAATGCTTGGAATCGATTTCAAGAGACTGGGAGACTAACTAGGAGACGGGGATCTGGCAGAGTTCGAACAACTACCGCACAGGAGGACAGCTACGTGCGTTTGACTGCGTGCAGAGAACGCTGCATCACAGCCCGCTCCTTACAAAACCGTTTGCGGCAGGCGACAGGTACACGTGTTAGTGATCAAATCATTCGAAATCGGTTACACGAGGACCAGCAGTTCTCCAGGAGACGCGTAGTGCGGATACCATTGACAAGTGGTCATCGTGCAAACTGATTATCGTTCGCAAGGCAGCATCTGGCATGGCATATGAATGATTGGAGCACAGTATTGTTTACGGATGAGTGCAAAGTTAAATTTTTTAGTGATGATCGTCGCATTAGGGTCTGGAGACGTGAAGGTGAGCGGTTTTCGGATGCTTGTATCCATGAAAGTGACAGATTTGGGGGCCCCAATGTTATGGTGTGGAGAGGAATCTCTATATCTGGTAGAACCGAGTTGGTAATTCTCAACGAAGGCACAATTACAGCTCAACGTTATATCGAGGAGGTCATAAGACCCCTTGTGGTCCCATATGCACCGAGAATCGGTGCAAGATTCCGTCTGATGCACGATAAATCTCGCGCTCATACAGCTAGGACTATCAGAGAAGCCCTAGAGGAGGCTGGTATACTGACGTTGCCCTGGCCTGCAATCAGTCCGGATCAATGGGATTGAATTGAACTCATGTGGGATTTACTAAAACGCAGTGTTCGGAGCACAAACCAACCCGTACACAATGAAAGACAGCTAATAAACGTTCTAAAATCAAGCTGGGAACAAATTCCTCAAGAAACAGTGGTACACCTGGTGGAGAGTGTACCATCCAGGCTTCAAGAGTGCATTAGAAAACGAGGAGGGCACACAAAATATTGAGGAAAGTCACAAATCACCCCATACCTAATTTGTTTCTTTTTTCACTTAATTTTTATTCCTTACTTTTTGTTTGCACAAATGTTAGTTTTTAGAAAAAGTGGTGTAATTTTTTTTTTTGGAATAAAACCTTCATCATTGTGTGCTGTTTACAATAAAAATCAGTTAATTTATCCAATCTAATCATTAATCAACCCTTGAACCTTAAGAATTCATGAGAATACTATAAAAACGTGGTGGCCCTTATTTTGTTTTGACTAGTATATTTTTTTTTTCTTTTGTATCATTCGTCTATTACTTATTTGTTTCACATCACACTATATGCAAACACATACATTATCTTATGACTATTTATTCTCTAATTATCAACATTCTATTATGATGTATTATATTATTTAAGTACCTACGCATCACCGCTATATATTACACTACAAAACTGTTTCGCGTCCGTTACGTCACAACCTCAGGTTCAGTTGAAAACCACCGTCAGGCGTTAGTTGTCTGGCAATCATGCTGCTGGACCTATTTTGGCGCAGCCGTGAGGCGCACAATTGGAGATCTATATTATTATTATTATTATTATTTCTTTGATTCTCTTTTGTATGGTTTCGTGTTTACATATATTGTTTGTGTGCCTTGCGTTGTGACAAAATAAATTCATTTTCTTTCTTTCTTTCTAAAAAATGTGATTGTGATGTGATTTGCCTTGTGTAAAATAATGAGAATTGTTTGAATTTTATGATCCGGAATCCAGCCGGATACTGAATTATTTTCCGGTATCCGGCCGGATAGTCAAAACAAGGCCGAATAGGCCGGATACCGGATAGTTACCGGACATTCGTTTCATCATAGATCGCGGCGAGCGCTACGATTTAGAACGACTTCTCTTTCAATATATTTGGTTATTAAACTTGAAAAGTGATTGAATTGCTTTGAATTAAGTCTCAAAAAATGTCTAAATTCGTTAGGTTCCAAAACATGCACTATGTTCATATTGAATAGCTTTCGTTTTACCCAGTGCTTTATCTTTCCTTTTTTAGGGTTCCGTACCTAAAAAGGAAAAAACGGAACACTTATAGGGTTACTTTGTTATTCGTCTGTCTGTCTGTCAAAACGCATTATCTCGGGAACTCGTCGAGTTACAGAGTTGCATATTATTATAAGTTTTATTGAAGATTTATACATGTTTTTTTTAAATTATAATGTAATTAATTATACCTTACTTCAGAACTATTATAGTACGACTGTAACTATACCGGTCCCACTCCAATGAAGTTCGCATTCAATGCTGAATTATTAGCGAACTTTATGCAAATGCTAAATAAATGGCTCACTAAGCCGTGTGGTGCTATAAACGCTTATGCGCGTTTGAAAAAAGTCTACTTAGTGCGGCTGGCCGCATTAGTGCGGCGTTCAACACTTTGACCAAGTGCGGCTCGACGCTTATGTGAGTTAATTTCGAGTTTTATGGCAGTCATAAAACAATTACGGAACACGTAAAGGGTGTTTCACACACGATAGTGGTTTTTGTTTCGCGTTTTCTCAAATAATACTCGGCTATAACGTAACTTCGTAACTTCACATATGAAGCGGTAACATTATTTTATTTTGTCATTCGTTCACTCGTTCATAATTTTGCACGATTTAAAGACAGTGACACCCAGTGAAGTAAAGCGTTAGCTTAGGCTTTATTGCAGTGAAGTGACATTAGTGACACCACTTTAAATTTTGTTGCGTCGGTCGATGGGCTCGGCTCGCAGCTCAATTGAGAAAAAATATAACTTAGCAGTTAATTAATAATTATTATGTCAAAATCGTGGGGCCATGCCGTTCGCCGCGTCATTTGTTGTGGGTCTGCTGCAAATACTACTATAGTATACTGGCTAGTCTGCTGCGAACGATCGAGCTCCCACCAATGAGTAAGCATCAATATCATAATGAATAGTTCATGCAATAAGCACTTGAAAAAAGTATTATTTTAATTGTTTTTGTTCATTTCAGGCAGGTGTATGTATGAAAGATTAAACGGGCTGCACCAGGCCCACGACGCGGCGAACTCGCTGCGCTTGATGGTGGAGTTGGACGAGGTATATACCTACCATTATTGACTGTTTATTGCCACTTTTGTTAAATAATTCATTAGTATGTGGCTACTAAATTAATGATAATAATAATACACAGCGCATTTTTATGATCACTCAAAACACTACACATGTGTGCTACAATGTACTTTTATGTAGAAGAAATACAATTTTATTATTTGTGTTACTTCGACGATTGCACGACGTCGATTGCTTCGCACGTCGGCGATTGGCAGCAACATTCGAGATTCGGCGAATGTTGCTGCCAATCGCCGACATGCCGGAGCGCATGCGGCGATTGGAGGTAAACCTCCACCCGCTGCTGGTTCACAGGCCGGAAGATGGCGAGTACATGGAGATGCTGTGAGTACATACTTACTCTCAACTACACATACATGATCTGCCAACTCTTCAAAATAATATTATTTTGTTTAGGACACCAAAATAAATGTGTTTACAACAGGGTTATTTTTTGTACACAATAATAAATTTACTAGTAATATTCTTTAAAACGGGCATCAAATTACTAGAGGACATTTAGTTAACTGATGATGTTCTAAAGCAAATCTTTCATCTTATCCAGCAACTTTATTCTACTCTCTAAAACCCTGCCTCTTGTCTGAAGGACTATAATGAAGTCTACTATTTTTACCCGAGAGCATCAAAGAATGTTTATTACATTTCAGTTTTCAGTGTTCAGAAGTTTTCATTCTTTTTCTACAAATCACCATTTTCTTTTTTGTAGAAACGGTTCCCGGCCTGCACCAGCAGTAGTGCATCAACCACTGACTCCCAGCGTGTGGCAGGCATGGCTCATCGAGCGTGTTGATTATGGGGAGCCCTGGTGAATCTCTCTTGTACTAGCGACTCATCAGAGCTCCCCCAATAAACTATGAACTTTTCTCAAGTTTTTTTTATTTTATTGCTATTACCCTTTGATCTCTTATTTCGAACTCATACACATGCAAACATGATAACTTTCAACAGGTAAGGCTAATAATAATAGATGAGTATAAACTAGACATAAATTTCAATCTCAGACTAATTGGTCTGAGATTTCAATAGTACATTGTCTACAAAGAATGATCCTTTTTATGTTGGATTAGGTATGTATCTAGGAGTTAGGATTGAGTGTAAATATTTTTGGCATAGCTACAGGCCTTCGTACTTTTCATAAACAGATTCGAAATATATCACAGAATTGTTGGTTCGCCATTTTACGTCCCTGCTCAGTAGGTAGGTACGCCCGACGACGGTATCTCGGAAGTCCTGAAGACTATAAGTAACACATTCATAGTGCGTAGGTACAGCTAAGGAGTGGAATTCCTTGCCGGAATCTGTTTTTCCTGATGGCTTCAACCCGGGTATCTTTAAGTCAAGAGTGAATAGGTTACTTCTAGGTAAGCGCGCTCCATCGTCGACCGCATCGTCGCTTTCCATCAGGTGAGTTAGCGGTCAAGCGCGAACCTATCAAGAGTAAAAAAAAAAAAACTGCGCAATGGACTACCTACTGTATTATTAACCGACTTCAAAAAAAAGGAGGAGGTTATCAATTCGGTTGTATTTTTTTTTATCATTTTTTTTTTATGTTTGTTACAACAGAACTGCGTCGTTTATAGACCGATTTGCAATTTTTTTTCCCTTTATAGGATATGCTTCCAGATTGGTCCCATTTTTTTCAAAATCCATTTCTGATGATGGAATCCATGAGGAATTGAGGGAACTCCTCAAACATTATAGGCAACCCTATGGTAATTTTAGTATTTTCATCAAGAACTTAAGCATTTACAGTCAAAAAGTAACATTTGATGAAGTGGAACTAATGAAGAAGACCAGAAATGGTCAACGGAACTTCATACTCTAATAGATATCACAATGAAGATATAGCTAAGCGACTATGACAATACAAATAAATGAATGATTCTGAATAGTTACGTTGAAAATGGTATCATCGAAGTGATCTGATGATGATGATGGAGCCGGAAGGTAGGCACTAGAACTCCGTAATTAATCAATGTAACCTAGCCGTGTTTGGACTTATTAGAATTGTCATGAGATGCACTTTGGCTATAAGGTAGGTACTATCAAACTGATCTGATGATGGAGCCGGAAGGTAGGCACAGGAACTCCGTAATTAATCAATGTATCCTAGCCGTGTTTGGGCTTATTAGAATTGTCGTGAGATGCTCTTTGGCTATAAGGTACTATCGAACTGATCTGATGATGGAGCCGGAAGGAGGAAGGTAGACACAGGAACTTTATAATAAAACAATGTAACCTAGCAGTATTTGGGTTAATTGGAATTGTCATGAGAAATAAGCACTCTGTTTATAATTGTATCGCAACTAAAAAGTTTGAAATAAAAACTTTTTACAAAAAAAAAAATAATAACCGACTTCACTAAAAAAAACACTAAAAGGATCAAAATAACTTTAATTTCGGAAGTCGGTGTTAAATAAGAAACAAACAATACCGAGAAACACCGACTTCCAAAATTAAAGTTATTTTGATCCTTTTAGAGTTTTTTTTAGTGAAGTCTGTTATTTTTTTTTTGTAAAAAGTTTTTTTTACTGTATTTAATTACGTCTTTGATATTCATAGAATATTAAAATTATATGTTCAATTCACTTAAAACTAGGCAGTACGGTTCTATGACTATTGCCTGATATTGAATGGTCATAAACTAAAAAAATTGAATGTTGTTTGCTATTTCATCCCCAGATTTACGAAAGAGGTTAGTTAATGAACATGGAATTTGGATTTCGGTAGGTATTACATTTTTTATAACTACAAATACAAAAGTTTAGCTGTAATATGTTTATTATGTGTGTGTGTGTATATGTAAGTAGGTACTTTTCTTTGAAGTTATTATTGCCAAAGTAGATAATTACTGAACCAGTAGGCCCGATTATATCTTTATAACTTTTTGTTAGGCAAGATTAGGATACAAATCCCAGCGATTGGGTCCCGACGGAATCCAATCCGATTGCCGCTGACTACGGCGGGCCTAAGGAAAGCGGCGCCGGAAGTAGCGGCGAGCCCGGGGGGAGCAGCGGCAAGCCCGCGGGGAGCAGTGGCGAGCCCGCAGAGAACGGCGACATTGCGGGTCGCCATTCGATGGCGGCTTTGCTGCAGGCGGCAATAAAGACCGCCCTTATAAATGAGCGACCCGCGAAACGACCGTGCCTCCGACCGGAGTTACCCATGCCCAAAGGGAAAGGCGTGGGTAAAAAAACAAAAAAAAATGTATTATATAAAGCTTGATTTTTTTATTGCACGCTCACAAATACATGTAAATAATTACTCGTAGCTTCCTAAAGACACGACTCGGAAACCTAGTTGCGGTGGGTATCACCACGATCAAAAATATTGTGGAATAATATTCGTTCTCGGTAACGTATTACGTCAGTAATAACCCAATAGCGTTCGTAACAAGTGAAATAACATGTGTGTAGACACCCTTACCGATCTTTATTTTACAATGTTTTTGATACAATAGAAATGCACAATGAACGCACAGGTGCGTCGCGCCGCACTCGAAGAAAGAAAAAAATTGTATGGACGCGCATATGTGTCGTAAGCACATGGTAAAAGTCCGAAAAAAGCGCATGCGCGTTGTCCGCTCTGAATGTGTACATCACTCACAAGGAAAAGCATTCTCCATGTAGGTATGTGATCCAAATATATTTAGAGGTATGTGGAACAGAGTGAAGTCCCACATACCTCCCTTGAAAAGGGAGGATCCTCCGACCAGACGGGATGTTATGTCTGGCGGGCTACTGCCCGATAGATGATTTCGGGCTGTTCTATATGTTCTAATCGCGCGGAGAACTTTGATTGCGCGATGCAGGATTAGTTCCTATGTGACGCCATAGATGTCGCTACATCACTCCCCTCCGGAGATCGGAGATCGATGGTTCTTGATGCTTCTTGATGCGTGCCAGGCCAGTGGTAGGATGGTTCCAGTGGGTCGGAACCGAATGCCGCATAGTTCTCGGTGAGTCGGAACTGTCTGCGGTGATGCCCCAGTGAGTCGGGGTGTTGCTATCCCAGTGAGTCGGGATGATGCCCCAGTGATTCGGGGTGATGATGTCCCAGTGAGTCGGGATGATGCTGCAGGCTCCAGTGAGTCGGAGTAGTGCTGCTGGCTCCAGTGAGTCGGAGCGGTGCTGTGCGACGTAGTGGCTTGACTGCTGGCGTCGACCAGGAGAGGCTCTTCGTGGCTCTTCATATGACTGGCCGTAGGTGCAGTGTGATTCGCCAAGGTCGCTGATGAGGCTGAGGGTGATGACCAGGTATGACCAGGTAGGCATGCTGGTGGTCAGGATACCCTTTTAAAGGCGTGGGTGCTGGCTGTATAGCTCGCTGCTCGAAAGCTTGAGGAAGTGATGATGACGTCACGAAGTAGTAGCTGCACGAAGGCTGCGCTGACGTTCTTTGTCGAGGGTCACCATTTTGGAGGTAGGTGGAACAGGACAGAACAGGCGGGTGTTATGTCTGGTGGGCTATTGCCCGACAGATGATTTCGGGCTGTTCTATATGTTCTAATCGCGCGGAGAACTTTGATTGCGCGATGCAGGATTAGTTCCTATGTGACGCCATAGATGTCGCTACATCACTCCCCTCCGGAGATCGGAGATCGATGGTTCTTGATGCTTCTTGATGCGTGCCAGGCCAGTGGTAGGATGGTTCCAGTGGGTCGGAACCGAATGCCGCATAGTTCTCGGTGAGTCGGAACTGTCTGCGGTGATGCCCCAGTGAGTCGGGGTGTTGCTATCCCAGTGAGTCGGGATGATGCCCCAGTGATTCGGGGTGATGATGTCCCAGTGAGTCGGGATGATGCTGCAGGCTCCAGTGAGTCGGAGTAGTGCTGCTGGCTCCAGTGAGTCGGAGCGGTGCTGTGCGACGTAGTGGCTTGACTGCTGGCGTCGACCAGGAGAGGCTCTTCGTGGCTCTTCATATGACTGGCCGTAGGTGCAGTGTGATTCACCAAGGTCGCTGATGAGGCTGAGGGTGATGACCAGGTATGACCAGGTAGGCATGCTGGTGGTCAGGATACCCTTTTAAAGGCGTGGGTGCTGGCTGTATAGCTCGCTGCTCGAAAGCTTGAGGAAGTGATGATGACGTCACGAAGTAGTAGCTGCACGAAGGCTGCGCTGACGTTCTTTGTCGAGGGTCACCATTTTGGAGGTAGGTGGAACAGGACAGAACAGGCGGGTGTTATGTCTGGTGGGCTATTGCCCGACAGATGATTTCGGGCTGTTCTATATGTTCTAATCGCGCGGAGAACTTTGATTGCGCGATGCAGGATTAGTTCCTATGTGACGCCATAGATGTCGCTACATAAAAGTCAGAAAAGAGAGGTTCCTTGAAGCTGTCAAAAAATCAAACTTCCTAAGTCAACGAACAAAAAGATACGGCCGTTTATGTCACAAAAAACGTTTATTTCGACAGTCTCCAAGGGAATCAAAATTCATAGGGTACTTTGGTACTTCCCGTTGACCCAGAAGCCTGACATTTGGAGGAAAGCAAGATTATTATAGCATAAAGTATAAGAATATATCTGAAAACAGTTCTGTTGTAGCGTAATAAAAAAAAACTTTTGTAAATACGTAAGATTGTACGGAACCCTCAGTGCGCGAGTCCGACTCGCTCTTGCCCAGTTTTTTCCCTATTGTTCCCAACAAAACAACAATCTTCTGTTGTTTTGATAAATACCAGGAATGCGTCGTTTGTACGATTTAGAATTCAATTTAGTGTATCACTAGCTAACAACTTTGGTTCTAATTGTTTTTAATTAAATTTTCCACAAATTGAATACTTAGTTATTTTTTTTGACTGGCCTGTTGGTCTAGTGGTTAGTGACCCTGACTGCTATGCCAGAGGTCGTGGTTTCGATTCCCGCCCAGGACAAATGTTTGTGTGATGAGCACGATCATTTGTTCTGTGTCTGGGTGTAATTTATCTATAATATGTATGTATTTAGAAATATATATGTTGGCGCAAGGATGCCGATCATCATTGAAGCTCTATCTAGGGACTGTGTTTTGTGGGCGATGGCTGGGTATCGAGCAATAAACAAACTATTCCAGATCACACAACTGATTTATTATGATTTACAAAGTATTCTGTGATTATGATGCAAGCTTTAGGTATTTACTTCACACAACGAGCCGTGAAACAGTCTCCGAGACTCAACGTTGTTGGCACGGCTGCCGACGCCCGCACCTCTGCGGTCGGCACTTTTATCTGCTCGGTTCGTGCAAACGTCAGCGCGGATTCTGTCAGTGACATGACATGTGTCACTTTTCACTTAGCTCGTTCATTCGTTCTCAAGCTTCCGTACTATTGACTTCTCCGACATATAAGTATGATTATCAGTTGTCTAGTACTCATAACACAAGCTCTGCTTAGCTTGAGACTGAATGGCGTTGTGTGATAGTTGTGGGATATTATTATTATTATTTGTAATACTAATATAAAAATGTACCTACATAAAATACAAAAATTGTTTTTATCCATGTTCGTTATAGGTAGACTTTGAAACCATCCAACCGATGTGCCCCTAAACTGTTTTCATTAGAAAGTTAAGTAATAATGCGAAGATGGTTTTAGACCAATAAAATAATGCTACTTCTTTTTTTCGCTAGTTAATGTATAAAAAAAGAATGAGGAAACGTTGGCGTATTCAGTCACCCAAAGGAGAATACGCCAACGTTTGGTAGGTAAGCAAAAAATGTTATTAGAGGTACTTTTGGTTCAATTATTTCTATTTGCTGTTAGAAAATGGGTATAGACAATAGTAGATTATGTGACTAGGGGATAAAGCAATGTCTTTAAGTCGCGGGCGGCATGTTGGATTCCGAATGAAACGAAGGTTGCTAATTTTAATCCCGAACGTCAGTGAGGGATTTATATAATTAACTCCCGAGCATTGCGAGGGAGTTAATAAAGAAACCTGAGTGAAGTGAGGAATTCAAGCGGCCCAAGACAAAAACAGCTTTATTCCCGTGTTGGATACTCTACTTTTTACACCATCTGTGAGATAATTAAAAGATAATTTAGTAAAACAAATCATGTATTAGAGAAATATAAGTATTATGTACCTACAAGTTAATCTTAACTATCACTCAACACGTCTTGAGATTTGAAACAAACAAAATTCACTACTCTAAGATTCTACAGTTTCAATTTTCTTTATCGCTCCCGCTTTTACATTCCTTTTTTTTCGAACCTCGTCAGTAACCACGACCACGTTTAATTCTGTTTTTTTTTTGTTAGTGGCCAGTTTGAATTTTGAATAAAATTGTTTGATGCACATACATTTTAGTTCACATATTGTTGACGGTTTTTGACGTTCCAAATTCAAATCTCATTATTCCCTAGGGATCGCCCATACTGCATTATCTCCCAAGGGACAGAATGACTTGCTTTAAGTGATGGTTGTATGACATTGTGGAGGTATGCGGAACAGAGAGTAAAGTCCCGCAAACCTCCGTTGAAAAGGGAGGATCCTCCGACCAGACGGGATGTTATGTCTGGCGGGCTACTGCCCGGTAGACGATTTCGGGCTGTCGTATATATTCTAATCGCGCGGAGAACTTTGATTGCGCGATGCAGGATTAGTTCTTATGTGACGCCATAGATGTCGCTACAACATAATTATAAAAGGGCATTATCGAGCAGGTGGTGTAAAAAAATGTTATTAGAGGTACTTTTGGTTCAATTATTTCTATGTGCTGTTAGAAAATGGGTATAGACAAATTTTTTTTCAACACACTTGCTCAGAAAGTGACTTATTGCACTGCACTTAGGTATATAATGGCACTCGTTACCAAACTGTGACATTTTGATTACCATTACACACTAGTGCTATAAAGTAGTTAAAACCTTTTTGTTCAACCTCTTTGTTCGCAAAGCAAAATTTTGAATTCGAATAAAATTCCCATTAAGATAGTGCGTTCAATAGTATATAAATTATTGTCTTACTTACTTATTTCATCCAATTTACAAGTTAAAATGGACAAATTTAACTTGTACAAACGATTTATTTAATAAAAAACATTTAGTAAATAAATTGTACATTCAAATAAATTTGATTTTTTTGTGGTCTATGGCCGCCATTTTAATATGCGCGCGGGTTTTGGGCATGATTTTTTTAATTCCAGTGAAGTTCACTGGCTGTATTAATTAAATTAAATTAAATACTACAAAATCATTAGAAAATGTTACATCCGTATTCTATTGTCACTACGAAAGACATTATCGTAAAAACTTTTCACGCAAGAAAACATAAACGTAAGACTAGGCAGTATGATCAAAATACCTTAGCCTTTCTCTAGGGGTAAATAAAAAAAATTGATGCGCGTGCTTATGAAAACAGATTTTTACCGCCATGTCACAGAAAATTTTACTAGTTTTACTGTTGTTTTCTTCACAAGTTTATTGAAAAACGTCGTATGACACACGTGAGTAATTAATGATTACCGTTCTTGGCTCTCTTAAGACCCTCGCCACGGCTCGGGTCTAAATACCGCCTCGACGGTAATCACTAACATTATACACACTTATATCATAATGTACTATTTTTACCAGTTTTGTATAAATAAACCACTATAAAAAAACATAGTCTATATGCCGAAAATTTTGGTTTCTATATCTTTGTTTTTCCTAGATAAATCCAGAAAAAGTTTTTATAATAATTTTTGTTGATTTTACGTAAAAACGCGCAATTACGTAATAATAATACCCCCCCGCGCGCGAGGGGATAATAGTTTCAGACAACTTTTCAAATAAAGTACAAGCGCAGAGTGAAAGATACAGTTAACTTTCTGGTAACTCATCCCATGATAAAGTCAATCCACCATGTCAGGCACTGGAGCACTGCTCAACCTAAGTTTAGCTAGCTCCACTTCTTCTCACTTCTTGCGGACGGGGAGTGCCCTCTAACAATTCAGTTATCCTTTTAACAATCCAGTTTAGGTCGTAAAATGGATCGCGGTAAAGATCTCGTGGTAGAGCCTCAGCTGTTCGGGCCGATACCTGCCAGGGCAGCGCATTGTTCGAAGGAGTTACCGTGACCCTCGTAAAGGGCGAATAAAGGAACACTGGGTTTTTTCAGTAAAAGTCTATCGCCCCTGGGCGACAATTAGCTTACCAGTTCAAAAATTCTTGTCTGTCAAAATAAAAAAACCTATTAGAGGTGGGGAGTAAAATTTCGAGCTTTCTCTCTCTTGCATTCTTGCGTTTACTTTAGGCACTGCACATGCGATCCGAGGTCCAAGTTCCATTCGTTTTAGAAATGTTCTAAATTCGGACAGACGGGCATGTGATGGCGTGTTTTTGAAATTGTGTGAGCTTAAACAAAGTAGTTTATGAAACTGCACATAGGTAGGGTAGGTACCTATCTAACTTTGTATTAAAACACTAGCCCGTGGCACATTGGTTTACAAACTCATAGGTTGCTTTGTATCAAAGTTGTAGGAAACTAAAACAAATTAATATTTGTTCCCAAAAATATAACACGACATGAAAATAATTTCTTTATTTTTAAATAAATACATTAGAAAATAGATGTACAAACTAAGTAGGTAAATAGTTAACAATTAATGTGATGATTCAACATAAAACAATAGTCCTGTAAACAAATCTTAGAATTACCTATTCGTTCAGAAGTTGACAAGCCAAGGATGACTTCGTGCGTCAAGTAAGTTGTTAATTTTCACATAGATGTGTTAACACTAATCGCAGAATACACTGAATGTTTCAGTTGAACGACTAAACATTATCTAGAGGCCGTCTCACGCAAGTAAAACTGAAGGGACTCAGTAGGGCCGATACCTGCTAGGCCCGCGAGAATACTCAAAAGAGGGTACGGTGGCCCTGGAACGCATAGGACAACTGAATGAACTTAGGTGAGTTTTAGTCAGTAAAAGTTTGACACGCCCTCTTGCTCTACCAGTGGAGTAGCTAGTCCTAATAGGGCCCCATATCAAATATTTTTGCAGTTTTTTTTTTTGTACAAATTAGTTCCTACTAGCATAGAATTAGTGCCTTGAAAGGTCTCAATAATGAAAATGAGCTCGTTTATTGGATTACTCTGAAGGTACTTGAATAAGTTGAGTTTTTATTATCGCCTTACGTAAAAAAATCTAGAACATGCTGAGCGAGCTAAAAACTATTAGAACAGCCTATCCTATATAGCCTATGTAGATATTATTTATTCACTACTGGCCTCCTAATAAGGGAATTTAAGATTGTGGATGAATGATTAGGACCTGTACCATGACGTTTAAAGTAAGATTGTTTCATTCTTATTTTCAGAGTGGGAAGTTTTAAGAGATGGCGCTAGACAACCTGTATAGCTCTGTGTCTTACCCACACTGAAATAAGAATGAAACAATCTTAATTTGAACGTCATGGTAACCCCCATGTTCATTCATCCACAATCTTAAATTCCCTTTTCTCCATTACGAATTATGGCACATGTCGGGGCCCCTGTAGCTCGGGGGCCTCGTATCATTGATACGGCTGATACGGTGGTAGCTACGCTCCTGTGCTCTACCCTACAGCGAGAGAAGTTATTTGATGACGTTCCATCTAAAAAAAAACGTGACTACGTAAGTTATGCGACTGAATGCTTACCTCCAATAAATCTAGTAAGTAAGTAAGCTTCATTTACTGCCGCAAGACTACGCGGTACAGTCTCTTGAATTTAATTTTAAAACGCGTCTATCTTGCTCATCTTGATCGAAACATCCCTGATCTTGGAACTCTTTGGTACCTAAGCATGTTTAGTCGGAGGCCTTAAGGAACCTTGTGAAGATCTCCTTGTATTCGCCATTGGGGTCCTCTTTCTTGACCAACTGTTTCCAGATGTCGGGTGTCTTCGTTTGGAAGCCCTTGACAACAACACGGATCAGATGGCGCTGCCTAGGCGTACATTTAGCACAGCCGGTTTGAAGAGCATCCGGAATGGTTTCTGTAAATTTTATTAAAATGTTAGGAAAAAGCAAGATTTTTAAATAGCAGAATGGATTTGTGACAAGTTTGATGCAGTTAGGTTGACCTAAGTTATTACAAATGGCGAACTGAGGTGGTTGTTCACCTTTGACATATTCTTTAAAGTTTCGTTTCAAACTAACTGATAAAAAGAATCCTTATTGTGTGACTTCGTATGTCTATCGGTTTGTCTGGTCTGTCATAATGTGGTCACGGCTACTTGATTCAGTTATTACCAATGCTATCAACTTGCAATTTGGAATAGATCTAAACAATGCCCGTTACATGGTTAATAAATAACATAAAAATTCATACAGAGCCCTCGGTGGACGAATGCATCGTTGTCGACTTCTTTTGAATATCGAGTCTTTATTTTCATATATTATCTACAAGCTTCTGCCAGCGTCTTCGCCTGTGTTTAATTAGAAAATTATCCCAAGTGAATTTACTCCCGGAATAAAAAGTACCTATCCTATATGCTATTCCAGGGCATGGTTTACCCTTGCGTCAAATATGTTCCAGATCTGTTCAAGCGTGATGAAGTTACAATTTTTTTTCTATTTTTTTATTTATTTATTTATTATTAATACAAAAGAATACAGGATAGTCTAAAGGGCCTATTACACTACGCGACATTCAGCACACGATATTCAGGCTGTCTTATTTTTTGTTTCGAGTAAGACCGGTCTAACCCTTATTACACTACGCGACATCGACTAAGACTGTCTGAATATCGAATAGTGTAATAGGCCCTTAAGTTAAATAGCAACCAAAAACCACTAAGGTTTAAACTTGTGCTATCATGAATCCATCTCAACATCGAAACTATACAAAATGAGTTTTTTATATTTGTACGTTATTGTCGATAACAATTTTAAAAAATCTTTAGGTCCGCAAACAAGTAAAAAACATTCTTAAATAATACTTAAGTAATATAGCTTAAGTTTGCATTATAAATTAGTGGGATAATTCATAGTCATATGGACAATAAATTCATCACAACTCAGATGAAAAATCGAAATTGCAAAATATCTAATCGTCTACTCACTCTTGAAAGCATTTCCCTCAGCGGTGCAAGGCCCGGTGCTGAGGAAGCAGTGTCCATAAGACTTCAGCAGCCGGACGTTCTCCACCAGGGACTCGACATCGAAGTTGTCGTAACGTGTGTCGTACGTCGCCTCAGGTCTGGCGCACACCGCCGCTATCAAAACGCATAGGACTAGAATGGTCTTCATGGTTCTCTGAAATGAATAGTTGCATATTAGTTTGTATGTATTAGTTTTATTATATTACTAGGTTCTGCCCGCGGCTTCGCCCGCGTGAAAGTAGGTTTCTCCATATAAACTTTAGACCCCCGTTTCATCCCGTTGGGGGCTGAATTTTGGAAGATCCTTTCTTAGTGCTCGCCTACGTCATAAAAGGAAGCTTTGTGCAAAATTTCACGTTCCTAGGCCCAGTAGGTAGTTTCAGCTGTACGTTGATATGTCAGTCAGTCAGTTTCTCCTTTTATTGTAGATTTAGTATGTATTTTTGTGATATTTATTTTACTGTGTGTATGTATATAATTATAATAGTATATCTTTTTTTGCATGTTATATTATTCTATTGATAACTATTTTGTATGTATTTATTTTGCTATCAAAATAAGTGGTGTAGTCAAAATTCGACTGTAATTTTATTTTCCATATTCCTACACCCTGTAAACTTAAACTGTCCAAAATTCCACACTCTTTCGTGTGTACAATATGCGGAAAAAGGCTACAAAATCTACTCTAAACGTAGATAGAAATATAATTTTCCCGCTTAAATTAATATTTTTAATATTTGCTAGGGGCTGATCAAAAAGATTTTGTCTTTTACTATTGCAATGCCAAACTGATAGGAGTGTAACAAGATGCTCTGCAGAAATCACTCTGATTTAGGCAACGGTCTGCTTATTTTTTTTTTATTATTTACCGACCTTATTAAAAGAAAATTTAAATTAATAATGAAATTTTATATTAAGTAAATATTAACACTGAAATAATCATAATACCTGCTGATTTATTGTTTTAAAAATGTTTTTGTAATAACAAGTAACTAAGTAGGTAATTGAAATAAAATTTCTATAAGCAATTTCAGTAATAAAAAAACTCTCAAATTACAAAAAAAAAAAAATACAGGACTCGGTTAAAAGACGCTATATTTGAAATTAAATGCACTTCGAAATTTGAAATTAAACATACAATTTAACGCGAAAATTCCAAAATAAATAAGACCACTTACATTCGATATTTCAAGTTCCTTGGTTCCGACAACACTGTGCTATTTGTGGCACTGATTTCCTTTATATACCAATCAAGATATTAAGTGAGGAACTCCGAACAAACTGAATGTAAACAACTAGTCAGCATTGGCAATTATATCATCTTCGCTGACGTTGTTGAATGTAAACGTATACCGAAGAGACGACAATGGTACGTGTAAACATCCATTTTAGATTTTTGTCACCTATGCATCATTCGAGCAAACGTGATAATTATATAGTCTAACAATTGACATCCTTGTACAAAGTAGCTATCAATATAGTCAGTTTCAATCAATAATAATTATGCCATTTGGAAGGCAGAACTGACAACTTTTTCAAGATCAGGTACATAAATAACAGACAACATGAATACACACAGACAGAGATGACAGATTACCTGATCTTTCTTGATTCGATTATGTGTTTGTAATAATCAGATAGCACAGTACAAATAGTGTCTGTAGTATTTCACTGTATGTACCTGCTTAGAGGTTACAATTTTCTACTCTTAACTTAAATATTACAATTCAATAATTTATCTAATCTAATTTATTTAATCTATATAATAAGATGTAACAATTTAATTTCTAAATATTTCTAATGGTTTTTGCCTGAAATAAACGATAAATAATAATAAAAAAAGTTATAATCAGGTACCTACCTAGGACGCTACATTCTTTGATAAAAAAAAGAAAGTAAACTAATTTACAACATTCATTCTACGTGACATAAGAAAGATATTGGTTAATTAGAACATTTGAGTCTCTAACTAATATAATGATATAGACAATTAATAAATGAGGTGATTTCCAGAAACTATGTAAGTTGTGTCATTAGTTGCTGACAGAGATAACTGTTCTATTATCTATTTTTCATATTTTTTCGATTCGCACTTGTCCAGTTTTTTATTGTTTAGAATAAAAATAAATGAAGAGTAATAGAATTTAACTATTTAAAGCCAGAGTACATCTATTTATTTATTTATTTAAACTTCATGTACAGTAGTGGTACATAGGTGGACTTAATGCAACAAAGCATTCTCTACTAGTCAACTTTTGGGTTAAAAAGACAACACTGTGGTAGGTTTACACAACAAACAGATACTTAAAGCCGAAAAAATAAAATAAAAAGTAAGTTATTTATAATAATAAAATACATATATACCTATGCTAAAATTATAAACTAATAAATACCATAAAAATATCAAATCATTAAGAGTAATTCTTACGTAAACCGAACTAAGGTTAGAAAACTTCAAGTAGTAGTTCCGAATTTTACGCTTGAAGGAAAATATACTTTCAGCTTTTTTGATGTTAAGGGAAAGCACATTCCAGAGTTTTTTAGGTGGAAACAGCGTATGAATTGGACATAAAGCCAGTACGGTGAGAAATAATATGAAAGAGCATGTTTTTGGATGCACGAAGGTTAAAGGTTATGAGAACTGCCCAACATTTTAAAATATTGTTTTAAATAACCAGGAGCACAAGGATCGTTCATTATGGTGAAGAGTATGCAGCCCTCTGCATACTCTTCCCTATCTAAGGGATCTCCTATGACGGATAGGCAGCCATTAAAGCTGAGAACGGAAGGAAGAAATTAAAAAAATCTCATCACAATTTCAATAAGCAGTAATACGACTAGGATTCATTGTATCATGACAAAGTTCCCGGGCTTATTAGCAGATTAGAGGCCCTTTCACGAGCTCTTAACACGATCCATTTGACGACCTAAACTGAACTGTTAAAGGGATGGAGCTGTATAGAGTGTATAGCTCCATCTGGCTCCATCCGTATTTTTCTCTCGCACGCCTAATAGTGGGCCCAGTTCGATCATCATACCTTATAGCCACAGTGCATTTCATCCCAATTTAAAAAAGCCGATATACGGCTAGGATATATTGTATTCTGACGGAGTTCCTGGTCCTACCTTCTAGTTCGATTATACCTTATAGCCAGAGTGCATCTCAAGATAATTTTTATAAGCCTCTAGACGAAGTATTACGTCTACAATGCTTTGTATTGTTAGGGGATTCTCGGGCCTAACTTCCCGCTTCATTATCAGATCAGTTTGATAGTGCCTTACAACTTGAGAGTATCTCATGACAATTCTAATAAGCTCAAACACAGGTAGGAATTAGGATACATTATGTTATAATGAAATTCCCCTGCCTATTTTCCGGCTTCATCATCATCAGATCCGTTCGATGATAAGCATGATAACTTATAGCCAGAGTGCAACTCAAAATATTTCTAAAAACCCAAAACATTGCCTAGATATAATTATTGTTTTATTAAGAAGTTACAGTGCCTATCTTTCAGCTTCCTCATCAGATCAGTTCGATGATATAATTTTCATCAACACGATTTGTTACGTCATAGCCGCATATCTGTCTTAATAAAATTAACATCGATATATGTATATGTAGGTATGTTGGAAATGTTTAGTTGGTCATCTGTAGTTTTTTCATTATCAGTTCCACTCGGTTCCGCTACTAGAGAATTCAATCCCTCTTCAAAATTGCGATCCTGCAGGCCTGTGGGGTTGAAGTCATCAATCTCGCAGCTCTCGTGTGATTTGCTTACAAGATTTTAAATAAAAATTTAGCTACTTTTTAAAAGGTTTTTGTCTCCTTGTTGCTACGTCACTTCATGCTAGCGACCGTTTTTGATGACGTATATTAATAACATTGATCAGGGAAGGGCCATAGTCTTTACATAGTTCTTGGTAACCAGTCAACATAAAGCATCAAAAACCATAGCCCCCATATCTTAGTTTTCCATATGTCAAAACAGTTTCCCATCAACCAGATGGTTGTTCATTGGTGCACTTGTATATCGCGTACAGGGATAATTAATGGTCGGTTGATACCACGTTCCATTAGAGTTTTTATTACTCTTTACTAATTAACAATCGATAAATAAATCAGTTTCATCGTAATCAGCATAAATCAGCATCTTTTAAGGACCGATTAAATAAAATATTCAACGTTTCATCTTTTTAAATTTATATTTGTCGTGGGCAGATCTTAGTATTGATCACTTCGTGAAATTGTGGCATTTCATGATCCGCTAGCCACCTCATGATATATAGACTAGCCAAATCAATAAGCACTCTGCGTTTAACGATATGTACAGCTAAGTACGATTATTTCATGTTTTGGTCAAACATGGGTGATCATATCGTAAAATAGTTATGGTTTTTAAAGGTAGATAGATGTGCTACCAGGCTACCACTGACGCGGAGCTGGGTGGAGTGGGTGCGTTTCGTATCATATAAAGTTATTTGGTATTATTTTAATTTCAATAACGTTTTGATCGAAAATCATTTGGTCTAACGTTTAAAATATATTTGTCGCAGCCGTATCATATAACACGCCGTATTACAAGTAGGCGCGTCGTATTGTAAAACATCGCTGTAATGTAATGCGGCTACCTCACGTTCAGCTAGATTTCAATTCGGCTGAAATAAAGTACCCATATTGTATGCTCGCTTTGTGTTTGTCAAAGCGGCTAATCAAGAATCTATTAACATACCTATTATTAATTAGAATAATTAGTCCAAAGTGAGCGAAGCGAGTTCAGAAACTTAGGGCACCGCGACACGGATAGGTTAATATAGGACCGCCTTAGCCTTCGTGGTTACTTTTTTTAAAATAAAAAGTAGTCCCGCAGAGCGGGGCTTCGTCAAGCTATCTTGGCAGGTGGTATTCAGTTACTAGGTATATCTTCTCACACTACGTTAGTAACTCATGATAGAAATTACAAAAATTATAATATTGTTTTAAATAATTTTGAATAATTATTAATTTTTTTTTTTTTTTTAATATTCTCTAAATATTTTTGTTCTATCATATTAGACTAAATAAATTTTATGTCTTCTATTCAAAATTAGTTATTTGGAAATTATATCAATCGTTTAATATAATAACTGAATGTATCAAATAAAATTATAGATTCGGTTGTTATATTATTCGCTTTAGAGATTTCGTTTTATTTTCATGATGTAACATGGCCGCAAATAATTATTCTTTATTAAAAGCAAATAATAATTTTAAAATGGAAGATAAAAATACAATAAAATATAATGTGTGTGTCGTAACACAAAGCATCGTTATTTGATGTGACTAATATGAGCCTGCAGTCAATTAGCAGTTGGAGTGCTGCTATGTGTTAATTGTGCCAATGATTTGTGATGCTTTAATGATGTACGTTAATTGCAATTGGATATTTATTTGAATGCAAACCATCTGTATAGTTTTGTTATTTTTAAGATTATGTTTGTTCTTACAAGAGAGCTCAGAGAAGCTCAGTTTTTTTCCCTTTATATGTTGTGGAATGCGACGGATGTGTGCTAAGGTAACCCCAAAAGCTGGCTACAACACTTTCGAACCTTGTTGCTAGCTTTGCTCTTCTTGCGGTCATCGCACTAATCTAGCGATGCACCGCGCACAGCTCACATCGCGCATCTTCATAGCTCTAGCTTTAGTGGGAGACGGGAGATATAGTTTCGCTGCTTTTGTTCCTAAGAAAGATAAAAACACCTACGTGAGTAGTAACATTTTAATTGAATAATTCAATAGTACGTTTCGTGAACGCAATAATCATCGTTGTTTTAGATTGTTTGTCGTATTTGTAATCAGTAACTGTATCGATACAAAAGTGCGACTGTATTGATACTGCAGCGCTGCTAACGCGAAACTGCATCGATGAAACAACAGCTTCTACGTCGGCGTCAGCATTTTTTAAAATGAATATGAACATTACACTAGTAATTGACGTGATGACAGAAAAACTAAAAGGTCTCGATAAAAAATTCAGATCATTGTAAAATCAGCCTGATCTGACTATTAGTCATAAAATACGTCTTAAAAATAGATTGATTACCAACATTAATAGATGATGAGACTGCCAGCTTTCAGGCTTCTAACAGGTCTAACAGGTTTATTCCCATCTGCCCCCTTTGAGCCAAGAATCGTCAGCTCAAAAAGACGCTAGTTTTGGTTGAGCCGAATATTCTGCCACTTTTTGCCCGTAACCAATATTCCAGTCCAAACAAGTTTTTTTGGCTGATACCGAAACCCGATCAAAGAACAATGGCGGTAAAATTGTTGATGAAATTCTTCATCTAAATAATATAACACCATTAGAAGTGCCCATAAAATAATTTACTAAGTTTTATTTAGGACTCCTGACTCCCACACAAAACTGCGATGCGAAGCGATGCGACGCCGCATCGCGGAAATATGCGAATTGCTGCGATGCGATTTCGTGCGGCAAAGCAATGTTCGTTCACGTGTCCGTACAATGTGCGATGCGAATGTATTCGCAAGTTCTCGCGATGCTTTGTGAAGTTCGTAGATGTTTACGATGCGTCGTCGCATCGCAGTTTTGTGTTTGGGATTTAAATCAAGCATATAGCGCTTTAAATTCATGCGTTTTTTGACGCCTTGCTGCGGTGCCAATGCGGAGCGTTAGTCGTACTGCGTACGGACGATCGTATTTTTAACCGACTTCAAAAAAAGGAGGAGGTTCTCAATTCGGTTGTATTTTTTTATTATCATCTTTTTTTACGTTTGTTACCTCAGAACTCCGTCGTTTATGGACCGATTTGCAAATTTTTTTTCTTCCCCTAAAATATATGTTTCCAGATTGGTCAAATTTTTTTCAAAATCCAGTTCTGTTGATGGAATCCATGAGGAATCGAGGGAACTCCTTAAATATTATATTCTGTGATTCAAGTAACATTATCTTACACTTGATCGCGACGGGCTTTTCACGTGTGAATGAATAGGACGAACGTGTGATGTTCGTGTTAGAACCAATGCTAATAACGACTGTAGAGACAAGAGACCGTTTGTGGTAGGATTCATTAGGCGAAGTCTAACTTGCAATTAACTGTACAGTTACAGACGCTTAACCAAACGACGAAGGCTGGTGGTCCCTTAGAACTGTTAATTGGCAAGGCTGCGTTTTCTCTTCCGTTGATGACAAAAGACAATGTAGACTCCGAAGTTAATTTAAGTACCGTGAGAAATTATGCGTTACGCAATATACAGAGTGCAAAGAAACCTGTGAAAAGTGTAGGTTTAATCTGACGAAAGCGGAAGTTGATAATTTTTTTACAAGAGACTTTTTTATAAACGAGCAGAGCAAGTTAGATTCGTTTGAAGTAATGGAGAGCGGAGGAAAATCAGCGCATAACTGATAAAATTGGGGTACAGTAAAGTAGTAGAGATAATGAGATTATTAAGTTTACACGATGATCGGACTAGGAGATTTGATTTGTAGCCATAGCTTAATAGAAATCGGTATCTAGCGGTCACAGTAGTCTGTAAGTACGCGGTACTCAATTCAATTCAAATGGCGATCAAACCTGAGACGTATTGTGGGAAACAATTAAGTCGTGAGAGACTAGGCAATCCTGGAGGGGTGCGCAGGAATGGTTGAGTAACTAGAGGTTACTGGGTTATCAGTAGCCAGAGAACACATGTAGAGCTTAATAATTAGTCTTTTGGATTAGTTTGATTGGTTGTGTGTTAAGTTAGGTGCCAGAAAGTCATGTACCAGTCGAAGTAGATAGTGACCACAGTGGTGATGGCGAGTCTAAGTTGTGGGGAGCACACGAGTAAGGTTCTCTATCGGCCGTAGTAAAGTTGACGGTTCCAGTAGCTGTAATACAATAGTAGTAGTGCTAACGTAATCGTAGCTCTGTAGAAATCGGTGTCTATCTTGGGGTAACCCAAGTAGTCCGTGGGTCCGAAGTCATAGTGGGTAGTCAGTGAGGGATACCCAATGTGATCCACGAAAGGTGGATGCAAAATTAAATGTGAGAGAGTGAGTGATACCCAATGTGATCCACGGTGCTGACCGGTGGGAGTGAGTGTTGTGGCAACACGGCAATGAGTGCCGTGGCGTCGCGCGTCGGAGTGGTTTACTCATGGGGGGCTGAGTGTCGATGAGAACAAGGAACGTTGGTACATGATTAGATGACGATTTTTAACCTAATTCACAAAGGAGGAGGTTATATGTTCGGTTGAATGTATGTTTTTTTTTTTTTTTATGTATGTTCACCGATTTCTCGGTCAATTGTGGACCGATTTTGAATTTTTTTTTTTGTTTGAAAGGTTCTTCTTCCGAATTGGTCCCATAGAAATATTGTTATGATCTGATCATGAACTTCGAAGATATGGAACAGAACTCCTCATAGGATCACAGCAGAACCGTCGTAACAAGTAAAATTGCTTTGTTTATACGTGTAGTCGATGACTGACTGAAAGTAGAGGGGGAATATATCGAACTGATCTGATGATGAAGCCTGAAGTTAGGCACCGGAACTCTGTAATAAATTAATGTAATCTTACCGTGTTTGGGATTATTAGAATTGTCATGAGATGCACTCTGGCTATAAGGTATTTAAGTTTGGCTGAGGGGTACTTTTTAGTGGTGGTACCATAACTAAAAAGTGTAAAATAAAAACTTTTTTCAAAAAAAAATTCGGAAAAACTTTAATTTCGGAAGTCGGTGTTAAATAACGAAGAGACAAAACTATTATAGAAACACCGACTTCCGAAATTAAAGTTATTTTGCACTTTTCAGTGTTTTTTTTTACTTTGAAGTCGGTTGTATTTTTTTTGGAAAAAGTTTTTATTATTACCCAATTTTTTTTTGGTTTATTGAGTAAAGTTTTGTTGTAACATTGAATGTTAGAGAATATTAGTTTTGCCATGAGAAAGGTTTGACGTCATGATGGTCAAAAATGGCCAAGTGGAAATAGTACTGTGCTAGATTTGTTGTTTCAGAGTAACACACAGAGACAAACGTCTTATTTGGAAGTCTCATTCGAGGACGTCTTCCGGCTGAGGTGGTGATGATGAACACAGCGAAGGATGGCTTTTTGGGACGTCTCGTCAATGGACATCTTCCAGTTGAGGTGGCGATGACGACTAACACACAGGGACGCGTGTTCCGCAGGATAGCCGGTTCGTTAGTCGGTTAAGTCAATAGTACGGAAGCTTGAGAACGAATGAACGAGCTAAGTGGAAAGTGACACATGTCACTTTGACAGAATCCGCGCTGACACTCTACAAAGTGTACAACTTTCTCTAACTTCTGTCTAATGCTATCGCGAACAGAGTATATTTTATGAATGCAGCTAGTAATTATACAAAACTAAAACGAAGGTGGGAAATCATCCAATGACTTCTCCCGCTCTAGGGCGGGGCGAGAGGGCGTGTCAGTTTTTACTGACTAAAACCTACTCCAATGTTCCTTCTTTGCCTTGACCTCGGGTTTTTCTTTCGGAAGCGAACCCATTTTTTTTTAAATGTGGGATATCATCCTATTACTTCTCGCGCTTTGGGTGGAGCGCGAGGGCATGTCAGACTTTTACTGATTAAAACCACACCTGTGTCCTTCAATTACCCTTTGCATTCTAGGACTACGGGTTTCCTTTTCAGAAATTCCTGGCGGTCCTAGCTAGCGTGAATCGGCCCTGCTGAGCCCCTACGGTTTGCTGACATCTCTTTGAAAAGCGCGTGGATCACTACGCGCTGTTGACGACTGGGCTCGGTCCGGTTAAGTACCGGACGGCCGGACGGCGAGCTACTCATTGCTCAACGTCCAAGCATATGCACAAGCCCGCGTCTACCGTGGCTGGTAGTCGGGGTCGGAATAACGGCGGCTGGGGTGTGAGGACCTTCGTTTCCTTACGCGTGCAGCCTCCTCCTTCGCTAGTATTACTGCTTCGCAGAAGGAGGCGACCGCCTGCCATTCCTCCTCGCTCCAGACTATAGCCCGAACCAGGATCCCACGCGAAAGGTCACTGCCGCCGATTGCCTCCACGAGGACACGGCGGTGCTCCGCCCAAGCGGGGCACACCTCCACCATATGCTCCACCGTGTCCTCCGGGCGGTTCACACAATGGTGACACCCGGGAAGCGAACCCATGGCCCCAGTAGGCTTCGACCATGCTAAGTTCTTACGGGTTACGCGCCGTCGACGACTCGGGCTCGGTCCGGACGGTTACCGGACATGACGGTGAGCTACACATTGCTCGTCGTCCGCAAGCCCACGCCTACGGTGGCTCGAAATCGAGGTCGGAAGCCCGGCTGGCTGGGGCGTGAGGAAGTCCATTCCCTCATGCATGTGGCCACTAAGGTTACGAGTACCTGCGGTAACTGCTTCAGCTCGATAGACTCCTTAACAACTGCATCCGCTTTATATTTAATCTGAGGAAATATGATCATTTGTCGAACTTCAGGTCTGAGCTCAAATGGTTGTCAATTCGCCAGAGAAGAACTTTGCGCGCTTTGACTACACTTTTCTCTCTACTCAACTCTCCCACGCCTCACACTTCCACTCCACGTTCATTAGTCACTTTCAATACCTATGTTCTTAACACGCAAGGTATCTGCGTTCTTCTAACAATCTCCTACTGCTCTGTCCTTCTCATACTTCTGATTTTGTCCATTCTTCCTTCTATATACAGTCCATCCTTCTGTGGAATGCGCTTCCTCTCGATATCAGGACGGCCGAAAGTCGATATGCATTTAAGCGGAAGTTGCGGAATCATTTGCTCCACCAATAGCGTCAAAATCGTCTCAAAACTTCTTTCGTTACTTTATATTAATATATAAATGTATATATATTATATTAATATATATGTATTATATTATATTAAATATATATGTTTAAGTATTTTAATTATATGTATACTTTTTTTACTCTTGTTTTTTGTGTAAAATTTTCTTTTTATGCGCCTACCATATTGTCTCTTCAGCACCTTAGGTTGAATGGTAGAGAACGCCTCAGGCATTAAGTCCGCCTTTGTACTTTATGTTGCATGAAGGTTAATAAATAAATAAATTCATGCTGTATAACTAGCCACCACAAACCACGGCATGGCGGACAGGGTTCTGGCGGGATCCCATAGCGGTATGGAGACAGTAACTGTTGCATCGCAACCCAGTGCTGGGCACGCCAAAATCGCGGTGGTAATTCTCTTCTTTGAGGAGTGGCTGGAGAGGCACTACGGCATTCTCAACTTCCGCATGACGCAGGTCCTCACCGGACATGGAAAGAAAAAAAAAAAGATCGGGGGGTACCTGTTTCGGATTCAGGCGGAAAAAACGCCCTAGTGTCACTAATGTGCGGACGGTCCGGAGGACGGTGGAGGACGGTGGAGCATATGGTGGAAGTGGGCTCCGCATGGGCAAAGCACCGCCGTGTTACGCCTCAAAGAGATGTCAGCAAAGCCGTAGAGGTTCAGTAGGGCCGATACCCGCTAGGGCCACGGGGAATTTTAGAAAGGGAAGCCGTGGTCCCGGAACACAAAGGGAAACTGAATGACACAGGTGTGGTTTTAGTCAGTAAAAGTCTGATAAGCCCTCTGGCCTCACCCTAGAGTGGAAGAAGTCATTGGATGATTTCACAACTAAAAAAAACCTTGTAAGTACATCTACAGCACTTGGATAATTCTGCCCCATTAGTAATTATTTACACTTAACTAAGTTGATTTTGTTAATCAGATGTCATGACCTTCATGTTCTAACTATTTTCTTATTATTCTCACTAGGTTATTATATATACAAAACGAGCAGACGTAGAAAAAACAACATTATTGCCAAATGGTTAAGTTTCGGAAATTTTGAAGCGTCTCTTTTACGAAAATAGCCGATGAATCGGGTCGTTGTGCGCGTCGCACGTCCCCGCCGCGCCGTGCGCATGCCGCGTCCTGTCGTCAGTAGCGGCGCGCCTTCGAGCGCGCTGTGACTGCGAGTGTGACAATGCGTGACGTTATGTGGCCAGCGCTGCCGGCAATGCTGGCGCTGCTGATGGCGCGCGCCGCCGCGCAAGACCTCGTCATCGGTCAGTACTCTCATTCTTATGTGTATACCAGCTGATAGAGTTGATTTTACTGTTTGTAAGATCGTCACTAGAGCTAACAAACTAATCTCGCGTAACGTAAGCGCATGTATATCATCAGTTGTCATCAATATGAGTGTTCGTATATGTGGCAGGCGTGGTGGAACAACCTGTACGCGCGCTGCAGCTGGCAGCGGCTGTGGACGCGGCGTTGAATGTGTCAGGCGCCGCCGTCGTGGCGCCGCTTGAGCCCGATGAGCCGTTAGCGCCGCCCGCTGCCGTCTGCGCGCAGGTATAGATCAGACCAGTACACTGACAGTACCAACTAGAGTATGCATATTAGCCAACAGCAGGCATAGTGTAGGGGGTTCCCTATCTAAGTCGGTAAAAACGGAACCCTTATATTTTATGACTTTGTTGTCCGTCTGTTAAGACCCAATTTCTCAGGAACGCGTGAAGATATTAAGCTGGTATTAATACCAAATACCCAAGTTTGCTACCCTAAGCAGCAGTGAAAAAATCAAACTTCTAAGTCAACGCAATTTAAAGATAAGGCCATTTTTATGCTCTGTTTAGGCGCATATTTTGATACTTGTTAGGAAATTAAAACCTGTAGGATACTTCCCGTTGACCTAGAATCCCGAAATTAGCAAGGACTTATAGCACAAGTATAGGAATAAAACAGAAAACTGAAAATTTGTAATTCTTTACCTCACAAAAAAATACACAAAATAATAATGGCGAGCTTAAATTGGTTTCTGCAAAACAATAAATGAAAGTAGAAAATCACGAAAAAAATCAACTGCTCCATATTTCTATGGCATACATGGCGACATAATTATTGTACTATTATTATAAAGTGTACAACTTTCTCTAACTTCTGTCTAATGCTATCGCGAACAGAGTATATTTTATGAATGCAGCTAGTAATTATACAAAACTAAAACGAAGGTGAGAAATCATCCAATGACTTCTCCCGCCCTTGGGCGGAGCGCGAGGGCGTGTCAGACTTTTACTGACTAAAACCCACTTCTGTTCCTTCTTTGCCTTGCGTTCCAGGGCCCCGGGTTTTCCTTTCAGAAGCGAACCCTTGGCCCCGGGGTTCACTTTCACTTGACCTATGGCCCCAGTATGCTTCGATCCTCCTGGGCCCCTACGATTTGCTCCTCTTCCGACACCTTGAGGCTCGCGCTTGACTTGGGCTCGGTCCGGACGGTTACCGGATGACCGGACTCCGGACGGCGTACTACCCATTGCTCACCGTCCGCAAGCCTACGCCTACGATGGCTGAAAATCGGGATCGGGATCTCGGTGGCTGGGGCGTGACGGTCGTTTCCTCAAGCGTGCGGCCGTCTCCTTCACTAGCATTACTGCTTCGCAGAAGGAGTCAACCGTCTGCCATTTCTCCTCGCTCCGGACCATGGCCTGAGCCAGGGCCCAGTGCGAGAGTTCGTTGCCACCGATCGCCCCCACAAGGACACGGTGGTGCTCTGCCCAAACGGGGCAGACTTACCGTATGCTCCACCGTGTCCTCCGGGCGATCCACACATTGGTTACACCCGGGCGTTTCTTCCACACGGAGCAGGAATCTTCCGAATTTACCATGTCCGGTGAGGATCTGCGTCATGCGGAAGGTGAGGACGCCGTGACGTCTTTCCAGCCACTCCTTAAAGAAGGGACTTACTGCCATAATTATAGCGTGCCCAGTTTTATGTATGCCTAACACAATAAAATGTATTAAATAGCAGGTTTTTGTTTGAGGCTGCTGTGAGCGCGGACGGTGGCCCGGTGGTGGCGACTTTGGGTGGCGGTGACGGACGTGCGGCGCGGCTGGCGGCAGCGGGCGCAGCACGCGCGGCTCTGCCACTTCTGTTGGTGGATCAGTCACCCGCCAGCTCCACTTGGGAGGCACTCGAGCTCTACCCACACCCGCAAGCCCTAGCCCAGGTCCGGTTCAAACTGCCCCTATATTTAATCCAATTATTACGCGATTGACCGATCTAATGACCCGTACTCAAAGTTCTTGGTCTCGTGCAGGCGTGTGCGGAGCTGTGCGAGGCGAAAGCATGGCAGCGCGCCGTGCTACTGCACGAGGGTGATGCGCGTGGTGCCGCGCTGCTGTCGAATAGCGCCACGGCACCCGCGCTTGTGGTGCGCCAGCTGCCGCCCGCTGACGAAGACGCGCTGCTCAGGTCGCATTGGCACCACTCACAAATAAGTTCCAATCATTAAAGTGACAACACTTTATTGGCGAAGTTATTGTGTGCAGGAACTTACTGCTCGTGCTGAAGAAGTCCGGCTTGACGAACTTCATCGTGTGGTGTTCAGCGGAGTGCACGGTGCGCGTGCTGGACGCGGCGCAGCGTGTGGGGCTGCTGGCCGAGAAGCACTCGTTCATCGCGCTGTCATTGGATCTGCACACGCAGTCGCTGCACGACTACAGTCACGGCGGTGCCAACGTCACTGGTGCGCGCTTACCTTTCGTCCTTTACCCTCCACACACGGCACTCTGCTCACTAACCGATTGTGTGTTCCACAGCGTTTCGCCTGTTCGACCCCGAGTCTCCTGAGGTGGTGGAGGTTATGACTCAGTGGCGCAAAATGTACTCAGAGCGCCTGAAGGGGGTGGGGAGTGCGGAGAATGGGGAGGATCCACCGGAGCCTGAGGAAGCGGCGGTCATCTCTGCGGCGCCTCCCACCGCGCTGCTGCTGGCGCACCTGGGCACAGGGCTTGTGGCAGAGGCATGGCGCCGCCTGCAGCTGCCTGAAGCCGAATCAGCCGACTGCGCCGTGGGAACCGGCGCTTTCCACGCCGACACACTGCTCAACTACCTGCGCTCGGCAAGTTTCGTCGTGTGTTTTGCACAGCAGCTACAGGCTCGCGTTACAGACTGTATTGTGACGGTTGCAGGAAGAGTGGAACAGCGAGGATGGCGCAGGACAGTTGGTGGGTGGCGCTATTACCTGGGAGGTGGAAGGCGGGCGGCACGATGTGCAGCTGGAGGTGGTGGAGCTGGCGCGTGGCGGGCGGCTGGAGCGCGTGGGTCTGTGGGCGGCGCGCGCGGGGCTATCCTTACAGCGTCGCGAGGCGCCCGTCGCTGAGCCACCGCCCGAATCCATGACAAACCGTACCTTCACCGTGCTTATCGCTGAGGCGAGTATCGCACATATGGTTCACAGTTAAAACTATAATCTTGAATTGGGCTATGTTGGAGTTGGCCAATATTATTAAATAATTATTGGACTTTAAAAGAGACTTTGACCCCTGAGTTTTTTCGGTGTTTCTTCTCAGGGTAGTCAGCTAGGAAACACCGGCCTCATCTAGTTTAAAATGACGAAAAAAAAATTACTTGTAAAAGTGTTTTTTCTTTCTTTCTTTCTTTCTTTCTTTCTTTCTTTCTTTCTTTCTTTCTTTCTTTCTATCATTAATTCAAAATCTTTCCAGCGGTTTCAGCCGATACAGCGCAATGAGAATAAACTATCTTAAATATTGTAGTTTTACACTTTTATATTTGGAACATTCAGACAATACTTTAATTTTCTGTTTTAGAACAAACCCTACGTGATGATGCAAGAATCTACGGACCGATTATCTGGGAATGATCGCTATGAAGGTAAAAAACACAAACGATTTACCTATATTTGATTTTTTTGAACAAGACGTCAAGCGACTCAATTATTTTAATATTATTTTATTTCCGTATATCTATATCTATAATATTAAAAATGAATAGCTGTTCGTTAGTCTCGCTAAAATTCAAAAACGGCTGGACCGATTTGGCTAATTTTGGTCTGCAAATATTTGAGATAGTCCAGGGAAGGTTTAAACGGTGAGAAAAAATGGAAAAAAATCACGAAAAAAAAGTCTCGTAGTCGGACTTTTTTGAAAAGTCATTATGAAATGAATTATGCTGTTCTGGTAATGCCAGTAGATGGTGATATCCTTACTATTAGGCGGTACGAAGTTCGCCGGGTCAGCTAGGAAAAAATAAATTACAACAAAAATGTAGTTATCATAATACTCAAGAAAGAGGACAAAAGGTAATTACTAATATAATGTGCTGGCATAAATCTATTTATATAAAAGGAGAAACTGACTGACTGAGATAACAACGCACAAGCGAAACTACCGAGACTAGGAAAGTGAAATTTTACACTTCCTTTTATGACGTAGGCGAGTACTAAGAGAGAAATTTCCAAAATTCAACTCCTAAGGGGATTAAACGGGGGTCTAAAATTTGTATGGAGAAATCTACTTTCAAGCGGGTGAAGCAGCTGGCAGAAGCTAGTAAACTAATAAATATGCCTATTCTGTTTGAAATTTCTCATGGGTCCCATTATCAGAAAAAATTCTCAAATCGGTTCATAAAAGCAGGAGTTATGAGGTAAAAAACATAAAAAAGAATATAAACTCCCCCTTTTTTTTGAGTCGGTTAAAAATAAAACATTTTAGTCGTTTTTAACACTTAGTAATTCCTTCACACACACGGGTTACTTCATTAAGATGATGATTATACCGAATGTTTATTAGGGTTTTGGTCCCTGTTTGATCATTCTTCCACTAGCGCACTCTTCAACTCATGTAAGGTAGCTGAAGCTAGAGAGCGTTATTTAACTCATCTCCCGAGCTCGTATCATGCATCTTCTATGGGCTCCTTTAGACTAAAGCCACGTAGCGAGACCAGGCCATGCTCAGGCCAGTAGCTTTTGCCTTAAACGCGTTGGCAATGTTCAAAGACACCTGGTCACCTCGCTCTGGGACATTTTCACTCTCATTATGGCATTAATGGTAGAGCGCCCATTCCAAACTCAAAGCATAATAAATAATTAAATAATAATTAATTAGTTCTACATAAATTATGTAAAATAATTTGTGGAAGAACAAAATTAATGGAGTGACTAGGTTGTGTCTGATTTTAGGATTCTGCATCGAGTTGATCGACAGGCTGGCAAAGCTGTTGCATTTCAACTACACGTTTGTGGAGGTGGACAGCGATTACGGTTCACGCGACAATGTCACCGGCAAGTGGACGGGCATGCTGGGCCGTCTTATTGATGACGAAGTGCGTATGTTCATTTTCATTTATTCATTTCATATAAAAATTTTACATATTTTTTTTTTTTTTTTTTTATTAATGATAGGCTCGCGTTTGACCACCATCTCACCTGATGGTAAGCGATGATGTGGTCGACGATGGAGCACGCTTGCCTAGAAGTAGCCTATTCACTCTTGACTTAAAGACCCCTAATTTGTAGCTATCAGGAAACACAGACTCCGGTAAGGAATTCCACTCCTTGGCTGTACGCATAATAAATGTATCGAAATCAACAGTAACGCTACAAATAAAACAAAGATAATCATAATATCTAGATAAGAAATGAAATTTGAGAACATTTAAACTATCAATAGAAATTATAAAGTGAACAAAATGCTTTCAAATGATAGTATTTGGTTATTTCCCTTTTATGTGGTGTATGTATGTAATCAAATTAATTAATTTAAAACAAATAAATTCATATTCCACCATTACAAAATAATGTCAAAAGTAAAAATAATTATAATTTCAATAAAGAAATAGCGGTTACGAGAATATCAAGTTGAAAAATAAAAAAGATTTTTCAATAGTAATAATAATAGTACCATTACAAATGTCAAAAATAAAAAGGCAATAAAATTTTTAAATGATATATTTTAATTTAATTTCTTGTGAACTAATTGACTTATTTAATACATTTGAATATTATACTAACGTAGTTTTCAGTTTCAGTCACTAACATAATATGGACATTGAAATTAGTCTGAAATAAATTTAATTTATTTATTTATTAATAAAGAAATAGCGATTACAAATGTCAAAAATAAAAAGTCAATAATACAGAAATAGCGATTAAAATTATCAAAATTAAAAATGTCACGTCAATAAAAGAGTGACAATAACATACATTGCAAGATGTAAAAACAAAAAAAAAATATCTAGCCCATAAAAATAATGATAATACCATTACAAATGTCAAAAATAACAATGTCAATTAAAATCGAGTTAATAATGTACGAGTTTTTTGACAGCTGTCAAACGTTTAACATCGCCGTGGTGTTCAGTTTAATTAAGAATTAATGTGATTTCCATATAAGTGTTCCCTAAAGTTCAATAGACACACTAGGAATGAGTAGTTATAAAAGTAACAGTGTTATCCAAGCAAAGCAGCTAACATTCGTGGCTGAAGCGAAGTCAGTGTGAGAGTGAATTCACCAGTGATCAAGGAGTACCATCACTATAAACACCGTTAATCAGGTTGGCTATAAATTAATTATACACAATAAGTCGACAGCAAACCATAAAACACGGCAGTCCGAATAACAAAAACAAATTAACATATAATTGACGGTTGTAAATTCAAAGACAACATTTTTTTTCAACGTAAACAAAGAAAAGATTTCAAAAGATGACTCATTCGACCAATCACCAAGTAGCTCACTAATTTGACAGGACTATCTTCGTTCGGAAACTTAAATTATTAAAACTGAGAACTGGCCTTTTGAGATTGCGTTCCATTACACACAGATTGCATATTTTATTTATTTATAAAATATGGAGGAATATGACAATATTACGTACCGTAAAATACACCGTAGCAGCTCATTAAATGACGTCACCAAAGATAATTCGGCGCTTTTTGACGCGACAATGATGAGTTTGCCTAACACATCGTTAAATACTAGCCAAACTGTAATCGACCTGAATGAAAAAGTCAAACAATTATCGGATGACCTATTAATAGCGCACCAAGAAATTGAAAATCTCAACTCGGAGAATTTTCGATTAAAATCAGATCTGCAAAAATATCTGAAAGTCATAGATACCTACAAAAGTTTAAGTATTGCGGACAAAAAAAACGGTACACCTCGAACTGGTCAGAAATACAAACAAAAACAAAAAGCCGTTACAACCCCAGCTTCAAAAATCAAACATACGCAGACGTCACCCTCGACAAATGGAATGAATAATCCTACTGACACACCGAAAACAACAAAATTAATTAATACTCCCCTCCAATGTGAATCAAAAACTATATCTATTCAAGAAGGCACACCGTTACAAAAATCAAAACCTGTAAATGTGAATGCACATGTGTCTCGTACGGACAAACTAATGCATCAAAAATTAAAATTATGTATCATCAGTAGCAACAACACCAACAACGTACTATCGCTAGCCGAAAACACATTTCCTGACAAGCAGATATGTCACTATCGTCTGCCAAACAACGGAATCAAAAACCTGTTAAGCAACATCACCATGAAACTAGCTGACTACTCAAGAGATGACTACTGCATAATTTTCCTTGGAGACGAAGACTTTGGACATACAATGAACTATCTCGACTTAACTGTACATATTAGACAAACGTTAATGACCGTTCAACATACCAATGTTATAATATGTCTACCGACTTATAAAAATGACCCTTCTACTATTATGTATAACTCACGAATAGAAACATTTAATAATTTGTTGTATCTCGACATCTATACTCATGAATATGCTTTACTGTTTGATACTAATCTAGACCTGACATTTGATCGTTCCATGTTTAAGAATAATGGAACAATTAGTTATTATGGCATGTTGAATATATTTGAGAATTTAAAATACTATATTATAAATACCGTCAATCAGGAATACAACGATAGTGTTTCTCAAATTTTTTTTCGACAATAAACATGTCAAACATTACACTTGTCTCAATATTTTTCATCAAAATCTATGTGGAATTAACAACAAAAAGGATGACCTTGAAATATAAGTAAGTGAATCGTTAAAAACTCTAGACTTCTTGTGTATTTCTGAACATTTTCTGAATGATACTCTAGCAAATCAATTCAGTTTTATTAATTATAAAATGGGGTCTTACAACACGAGACTCAAAAAGAATAGAGGAGGCTCGATGATTTTGACACATAACGACAGAAATATTGATGAACTTCAAATATGTAGGCAACTATATAAAACTGATTGTTTTGAAATCTGTGGAATCAAAGATATTGAGACAAATCTGTGTGTTATTTGTTGTTATAGGACTCCAACAAACAGCAATTTTGACGACTTCATGGATAGGCTCGAAAAACTGTTACAGCATTTTCTCAATAAGCTATGTATAATTTGTGGTGACTTCAATATTAATGTTTTAAAAGATGATTTGAGACATAATACTTTCTCAACGTTATTAACGTGCTACAATTTTCGATATCTAATTAATTCTCCCACCTTCAAAAGAAATAACTCAGAATCATGTATTGATAACATTTTAACTAATTTACCAGAAAATCACGTAGACTATACTAATGTTGACCATAATGGGCTGTCAGACGGTCACGCAGGTCTTTTCTGTTCAGTACGCCTAGATAAAGTTGAGTACAAGAAGCAAGCTAATTACATTCGTCTTTGTAAAAGAAAATATAACGTCGAAAACATAGGGGACTTTAGGAGGAAGATAGTGGAGACTGACTGGAACACAGGAATTAACACATTCATTGGTAGATTTAGAGAAATGCATTCTTCTACTTTTAAAAAGTATAAAGTAAAGGTTAATGTTAAAAGAAACAAATGTTTCAAATGGATAACTAATGGTATAAGAATAGCTAGCAAAGTTAAACGATTCCTAAATACATTTGATAAAGCGCAATGCGACAAATCGATTGTTGAATATCGAAACAGGTATATTAAAACGTATAAGAAAGTTTTAGGTTGTGCAAAAAGAAATAGCGTAAGAAACCTAATAGAAAAGGCATCAGATTCAAGCAGGATGATTTGGAAAATTGTCAATCAACGACGCAATGCTACAAAAAACCTTAACAGCGAACAAATAATTCTTAAAATTGACAACAAAATTATCAATAATGCTTTAGACGTTGCCAACATTTTTTCTAAAAGGTTCGATAACAATATCTGCCTAGATGCGTGTGACCAAAATTTAGCAATTACATATTTAAATGAAAGCGTTAGCAGGGTAGACTCTAATATGATTTTTGAGCCAGTCACACCTTTAGAAATTTTCAACTTGGTTAAAAATATGGTCAATAAATCTTCTACCGGCTACGACGAAATCCCTCTTAATACACTTCTGGACACATCTATTGGCCCACCTTAGAGTTTAGGTTTCGATGGCCCCTACCGAAATATGATTGCTAGATTGAACAAAAACTGTTGATGCAGTTTTAAACCTGATACATTTTACCATCTTTTTCGATCGTATTGTTTTAAATTTGAATTCCGAATACCATACGACATGGAGCTACGCCTAACAAGTCGGATATGCGCCTTGTTAAAGGCAATTGAGTTTTGAATAAAAAACATGTTTTATCAAATAAAGGTTTAATTTAATAACGCGTGTTGCCTCCATGGGCATCTACCACAGCTCTCATACGATTAGGCATAGAGTTTATCAACCGCTCTATGAAATTTTGAGGGATCATCTCCCATTCCTCTTCTATGGCAGTTTTCAACTCCTGCATCGTCTGGGCAACTGGCTGACGAGCCCTAACACGTCTTTTTAGCTCGTCCCACATGTGCTCAATGGGGTTCATGTCTGGGCTTCTGGCTGGCCAGTCCATAACTGTGATGTTCACATCCCGAAGATATTCCCTGACGATGCCGGCCGCATGGGCTCTTGCATTATCATGCATAAAAAGGAAATTTGGGCCCACATAGTCCGCGTATGGTATCACGTGAGGTTCTAAGCACTCACGAATGTACCTTTCAGCATTTAATGTTGGCAGCCGTGGTCCTGTAACAACCTCAAGTTGAGTCCATGAGCCACCGCCATAAGCAACCCTCTCTTCAAAGCAGCATTGTGCGAAACGCTCTCCCTTACGTCGGTAGACCTTCTTCCTTCCATCATTGCCATGTAACACAATTTTAGACTCATCAGAAAAGAGTACACGGCTCCAATCTTGCTGTGTCCAATTTAAATGACTGCGTGCGAAATGAAGGCGCGCTGTTCGGTGGGCTCGCGTTAGTTTGGGCCCATTAGCTGGCTTGTGTGGTACCATATCGCGTTCTTTTAACCTTCTCCGAACAGTTCGAGCGCTCACAGATACTCCGTGGAAGTCGCGAAGTTGGTTTTGTATCTCAATGGAGGTAAGGTGACGATTTCTCAAGCTGGTCGTCACGATGAATCGATCCGGCCTTTCAGTTGTGACCCGAGATCGTGGCCTTCCTTGGCGACGAACAAAGCCGCCAGTCTCTAGGTACCTCCGATAAACATTTCGGACCGCAGATCGACTTAAATTAAGTTGAGCACTCACGTTTCTTTGGCTGTGTCCGGCCTGAATAAGTGCCACAGCTTGGGCGGCGACTTCAGGTGAAGTATCCATAGATTATTGATAGAACCTCACCTTAATGTTAAGAAAAAGTAATGTTTGTTGCAAAACCAAAGATATCAATCACTTTTTCAAGAATTAAATGCAAGTAAACCAATAAAACCAAGTTTTCTTAGTATTCGATTGTTTGATATCAACAAACAGGCTCCAAATTGTCTTTTGTTTCTTTAAATTCTGTGTTCGAAATTCAAAAAAAGACTATTGAATGAAATTGTGAATGTGCCAGGTTCAAAATTGCATAAAAACTTTTTGCTCGACCTAATATAAAAATTTAGCTAGGACCAAACGAAACTGAAAATACAAGGTGGGCCAATAGATGTGTCCAGAAGTGTATAATTAAGGATAATATTGACTTATTAGCAATTCCACTAGCATCTTTCTACAATGAGTGTATCGAGGAAGGCCTTTTCCCTGATCAGTTTAAAATCGCGCGAGTACTTCCTATCTTTAAGAAGGGTTCAAAAACAGATCCTGGTAACTACAGGCCCATTTCTCTTTTACCAGTATTATCGAAGATCTTCGAAAAAGTTATGAAAGACAGGCTTATGAAACACGTCCGAATGCACAAAATCTTAAATAGTTAACAATTTGGTTATCAGAGATCTATGGGAACCACCGATGCTGTTGAGGCATTAATCGACGAGGTGATCTGCAATCTTAACAAAAGGCATAAGGTAGCAGGCATTTTCCTGGATCTCAGTTCTGCCTTCGACACAGTGGATCATGACATCCTGCTAGCCAAACTAGAATATTACGGTATACGGGGGAAGGTTTTGAGGTTGTTTAGCTCTTATCTAAAAAACAGGCGTCAATTTATAGAAATTAAGTCAGTAGTAGACGGAGAAGAAAAAGTGTTCAACTCCAACCTCATGACAGTACATCGTGGTGTCCCTCAGGGATCGGTCTTAGGCCCAATATTCTTCATTCTATTCTTGCCGCATGCTATGCTATTAGAAACCTAAGGGAAGAATTAACTTTGACCCAGCTTAGGATGGTATACTTTGCTTTGGTTGAGTCTAGGCTTAGATACAGTATTGAGTTCTGGGGCAATAGTTACAAGTACAATATCCAGTCGGCATTTGTAATACAAAAGAGGGCCATAAGGACAATGCTCCGATTGAAACAGACGGAATCATGTAGGGACCACTTTATTACACATAAAATTTTGACTGCGCCATGCCTCTATATACTAGTATTATTAACTGATTTTGTAAAAAAATTGCATAAGTTTGAAACCGACGAACAAAGACAAATTAGACAGAAAACTCGAAGAAAAGATTTCCCTAACTTTATCCAACCGAAATTGAATGTGGTTCAACACAGTCCCAGATATCAGTCAGTCTTGCTATACAATAACTTACCCTCAGAATTTAAAACAATAAATAGTGTAAATTTATTCAAAAACAAACTCAAGACATACTTATTGAGGAAGGGTTATTACAGTGTTGATGAATTTCTAGAGGACAAACGACAATAATGTTATTAAAATAATTATTTGATTGTTATGATTAGGATTATTATGATCATTACCTATTAATTTATCTTGACATTGAATTTTCTTTTGACTTGAATGATCTGGATTATTGACATATTATTATTTTGACATTTATGTACTTTATTCTACAGCTGACATTATTGATTCTTTTTTTTTTTTTGTATAAATTATTTAATTTTATTTTTGACATTATTTTATATATATTTTTTATTTTGACTGGAATAATTTTAAAATGAAATTGGAATAAGTAATATTATTGTTATTATTGGACAATACGGTTTTTTTTTTATAATTTACTGAGTACTTAATTTAGTTTTTTTGTTTTACATTGGAATTTGGATTATTATTTTATGTGATTTTTTTATCTTTTTATATATAATTGTTTTGTATACTGCAAAATTTATTTTATACCTACTTACCAAGTTATTAAATATTCAATTTTTTATTATATAATAATTATTCACTATACTTTTGTTTATTAGGATTTTGTAGAATGTTGTATGCTTTTTCTTCTTACCGTCACTGCAATTGTTTATTTATTATTATTTTTTTTTACATTATTTTCAACACAATGTTCCATTGTTACGAAATTAAATGACTTATGACTTATGACTTATGAGTATTAAAGTCTAGTTGAATGTGAAAAATATGTTACTAAGTAACGTCACACCAGCTCCAGTGAAATCTCTCTGTGCAGAACGTCGACTTCGCGATCACGGACTTGACTATCACGGCAGAGCGCGAGAGTGCGGTAGACTTCACTACGCCCTTCATGAACCTTGGAATTGGCATCCTGTTCCGCACGCCCAAGACACCCGAGCCCAAGCTCTTCGCTTTTCTGCTGCCCTTCTCAAATGGCGTAAGTTCTGTGCCTTCTCTAAATGGAAACTTCCGTCGTTATAAAAACTTATAATGTTCGCTTTTACTGTACCTTGATGGCTTGTAAGTCTGGGTATCCCAGACTTAAAATCATAATTTAACCACCGATAAGACAAATCGTTAATGTGACATTTGCTCGGCACTTGTAACTATTTGAATGGGCGCAGGTGTGGCTGTGCCTGGGCTTTGCGTACTTAGGCACCTCGCTGCTGCTGTATGTAGTGGGGCGCCTATGCCACGAGGAGTGGCAGAACCCCTACCCCTGCATTGAGGAACCACCCGCGCTCGAGAACCAGTTCACGCTGGCCAACGCGCTGTGGTTCAACCTGGGGGCCGTGCTGCTGCAGGGCTCGGAGATCGCACCCGTGTAACTACATCATATAATATTACTTTATTGACTGGCCTGTTGGTCTAGTGGTTAGTGGCCCTGACTGCTATGCCGGAGGTGGTGGGTTCAATTCTCACCCAGGACAAATGTTTGTGAGATGAGCACGATCATTCGTTCTGTGTATGGGTGAATCTATAATATGTACGTATTTAGAAATATATAATAAGGTTTATCAGTTGTCTAGTACCCATAACACAAGCTTTCCTTAGCTTGGGCCTAGACGGCGTTGTGTGATAGTTGTGGTATATTATTATTATTATTACTTATAAAATAGTCTTTGTGTGGCAATTTCAAAACAAAATCTTGTTGGCATAAGAATAAAATATATGTATAGATTAGGTCTAGGTAGTTGACCTAATCGTCGAAGGGATATGACAAAAATAGATAGATAGATAGATATATTCTTTATTGTACACCAAAAATACAAATTACATTAGGAACTTAAAATTAATAGGGTGTCATAATGGGCGGTCTTATCGCTAAAAGCGATTTTTTACAGATAAACTTTGGATGGATTTGACAGAGAAGGAGAAAAAAGATACGCAGGTAGTTCGTGGTGTACTATTTATATATATACAATACATAAACTAATAAATTTCATATAATACAAACAATATATAATATACATATATTTAAATATATAATTATGAAAGCAAAGAAATGATTTACGTAATGAAGACATTCAAGAGGAAAGGTAGTGATCCTTAACCATACATTTAAAAATCGTGAGTGTTTGAGCTTGCCTTACTGACACGGGCAAAGCATTCCACAGCCGCACTGCTTGAACTGTAAACGACTTGTCATAAAAATTGGTGGAATGGTTTGGCATCTCTAGCCCCAAGTTTTCCGATGACCTAAGATATCTAGTATGTGTGTCATGAAGGAACTTGAAACGTTCTTTAAGATATGCGATGATATTGGGTCAATTCCTTAAGTGATTTGATCAAATTTGGCGCAAATTCTAATCAAAATGAATAATAAAGATTTTTCCTTATTAGTTTTTCAAAACTACTCTCAAAATACAGTTTAAGGAGTGTTAAAGTTTTTATGAAAACTTTTTCTCGACGAAGTCGCTGGCAAAGTGCTGGTAAAGAATAATTTTATTTATGTAATAATGAAATATGTAAGTAATAATGAAATGTTTAAGCAATAATGAAATATTCACCCTGAACTCTAATTGAGTGTGTGTGCCTGCAGAGCCTATAGCACGCGCGCGGTGGCAAGCGTATGGTGGATATTCGCGCTGGTCATCACCAGCTCTTATACGGCTAACCTGGCCACGCTGCTGGCCAAGAAGTCGTCCGACCAGATCATCAACAACGTGCAGGAACTCGTTGACAACCAGCTCGGTATCGACTACGGAGCTAAGTTCAATGGCTCTACTTACAATTTTTTTGCGGTGCGTATGTAATACTGTAGTCAAGTGTCACAAACTCACAACAATATTAAACTTGGTAGCCTACTCGCTGCTCAGGGGCCATTCACTTATTACGTAAGACGATTTTTACTAGTTTTTGACCCTCTCCCCCCAATAAATAAGAAAAAAATAGCAATAGGCCGACCCCTCTCCTCCTCTACATTTATTAAGTAAGAATCTAAAGGAAAAATTAATATAATGTTTGGTTGGTTTTGATGTTTATTTTTAAAAGTATATTTTTTTAGGAACGTTTACGTGTGTCGTATACGCAAACAAGTGACTTTCAGAAGCGGGGAGGCGCAGCGCTCGTAGCATGGGTACGTTGCCATGGAAATAATTTACCTATACGCATCTGAGCGCACATCGGCACTCGCGCGGTTGCCCGTGCTTTTTCAAATTATAACTTTGCGTATTTATGTTATCTTACGTAAGAACTATCAAAACTCCCTTCCACCCCCTTGTAACAAAAAATTAGACATGGTCGACACCCCTCCCTCCTTAAGTCGACTTTTTTTTAGTTGGTATAATTTAGTGCTTGACGATCGATCCCACCTGATAGTAAGTAGTGATGCAATCGTTAATGGTGAGGCGCACTAGTTTATTAAGAGCCTATTCACTCTAGCCTTGAAGACACCTAAATTATAATCGGATGGGAAGATCGCAGCAAGCAAATTGTTTCAGTCCCTCGATGTACGCGGTATAAACGACGAGGCAAGAAGAGACCGTAGAGGTTTCGACAACGTAAGGGTGGATACTCGCCGTTAGTCGGGTTGTCCGATGGTAGAAATGAGATGGCGGAATCAAGTCAAGCAATTCCCGTGCAAACTCTCCAAAAACACCGAAAGGCTGGCTACCCTACGCCTGTGCTCAAGGCTTTGTAGATTGGGCTTAACCAGATCTGGATCCCTAATTAGCCTCTTCGCACGTTTTTCCACCGAGTCCAAAGCTGCTAGGTGGCATTTTGCAGCACCAGCCCATATGTGGCTGCAGTACTCCACACACGAACGGACCTGAGCTTTGTATAACATTAAAAGCTGTCCTGGTGTGAAGTACCGCCGGACCTTTGCAAGAACGCCTAGTTTCCTAGCAGCTACCATGGCTTTGGACTCAATGAACCGCCCAAAGTTAAGGTCTGAGGAAATTTCCACTCCCAAGAGCTGAAGGCGGTCGGTGTACTCCAGGGATACATTCTAAAAAGCAGGAGCCAAGGTGAACGGGCTCCTTAACAGACACGCTTGTGTTTTGGGGGCGTCAAATCCCACCAGATTGGATTCACCCCACTTAGAGTCTCCAAGTGAAGCTTGAAGTGAGACATTCGTACGCTCTACCAAAGCCTCTCTTTCGGACCGGATTAGCTCCTTACTAGCCCGAGCACCTGGCAGGTATCTCTCTACAACTGTGCTATCTTATGCATACCTATAGATACCGGGCATCATCATCAGATCGTTGATATGCAGCAGGAAGAGAGTTGCAAAGAGAACAGACCCCTGAGAAACTCCGGCATTAGTCGTTATGGGCTCTGATGAGCATCCATCGACAACACTTCAGAGAGACCATTCACTCAGGAAGTCTTTTACCGTACGCTGGAAATGCCATACGCTGGAAGCTTACTCAAAAGGCTAGCGTGCCACACCCTGTCGAAAGCCTTCAAGATGTCTAAGGAAACAGCAATCGCTTCCCCATTCCTCTTGAGGGTCTCGCCCCACAAGTGGGTGGTATATACAAGTAGGAACCCAGTAGACCGATTGTGGTGAAATCCGTCACTGAGGCGATCGTTACCTTCCAGGTATGCCATGAGGCGCGAGTTGAATACAATTTGGAGGTATGCGGAACAGAGAGTAAAGTCCCGCGAACCTCCGTTGAAAAGGGAGGATCCTCCGGCCAGACGGGTGTTATGTCTGGTGGGCAGCTGCCCGTAACTGCCCGATAGATGATTTCGGGCTGTTCTATATGTTCTAATCGCGAGGAGAACTTTAATGGCGCGATGCAGGATTAGTTCTTATGTGACGCCATAGATGTCGCTACAACAAGCTCCATAATGATGCATAGTATGGAGATTATTGAAATCGGCCGATAGTTGGCAGGATCGACATGACTGCCCTTTTTGAGCACTGGTTGCACGTTGGCAAGCTTCCAGGACTTGGGCACTATACCAGTCCTAAATGATACAAGCGTGTCAATGCAGGAGACAACTCGGCCGCACAAGCCTTGAGAACAATCGCTGGTATACCATCTGGTACACTAGCTTTATTCACGTCTAGACGACACAGTGCTCTCAGAACTTCTTTGTTCCTTATGCGAACCTCGGGCATCGGGCAGTGAGGCAAAGTCGGTGGAGTAGCACTGCTAGTGTCAAGACGAGAATTATGGGCAAAGAGAGATGCAAAGAGACCTGCTATCTCTCTCGCTGTATGAGCCAGTGTTCCATCAGGTTTAACCAGCGGATGAGGACCGACAGAAGTTCGCTTCTACTGACTTAACAAGCGACCCGAATGCTCTGCTACGACTGAATACTGCTGCTGGACGGCTGTGTCGAGAGCTTTGTGCCAATATGAAAATGAATGTCTTACGTAATAAACGAATGGCCCGGGCCCTCATGAGTTCCTAGCAGAAGTCAGTTCATTGCTTTCTATCAAATCTTTCACATAAATATTATTTCTTGATTGCAGCACTCACAGAGCGAGCTGTACCAGAGGATGTACGAGCACATGCGCACGCGCAAGATGCCCACTCTCAACTCGGCCGGTGTCGCTAAGTAACACTTGCAAGCAATCTTTATTTTCTTTGCTTACTTGTCGCAATGACTGTGACTACGTGCGAAAACTAGGTATTCGGTACTCACCGATTTCGAAACAACGTCGTGCTAGAAGATCGCCTTAAGGACGCTTTTACTTTTTCCACGCGCTCAAATTTAGGTATCTTAGCCGCAACACATCGACATTACGCGCACGCACACATAGAGCCCATTGTTCGCTCAATTTTATACTATAACTGAACATATCATGATACTTATGGTATTATTTTATTTTTCCTAGTATTGATTGAGTCAAGTTTGTGTTTTTAGTATCAGTGAGTACTGATGTGTGTACTAGTGCAATATGCTGGTGCCTACTTATCCAGTTTCGAATGCTAGTCTTAAATGAAAAATAAGTAGTTGCCATATCGTTACAACATATCGTTATAACGATCAATTTCTTTGTAAACCTACCATTATTTCCCAGGCTTACTACCTGTATTACTTTGAAATTATTGTATTTTTTAAGTTAAAAATATTACATAATGATATAAATACGTAAGGATATTACAAAATCAAATGGGTATCTGAGATTAATTTTATCCGACAATTAGGTACAATTATGTACAACCCCTCTTCGACATAAATTAAATCTTTAAACTTAATAAATACTCGTATGATGTGTGAAGCAAGTAGGTATTTCGAATTAAAATTCGATCAAATCGTTAAAAATACACTTAAAAATATGAATACATAAGCCATGATTTTTTATAATTATAAGGTAAAATATACAGTGGATTTAGCTGTTATATGTACTATGTGTACTGTTCAGACCCAATTTGCAGACAATTTCTGTGTTGTATTTGTGTGAAAAGATTGTAAGGGACTTACAATCTTTTCAAAAAATTACATCCACAATCTTGAATCATCCTCCATCCAATTCTAAAAATAAGTATGGGTTTTGTACTTATTTTTATTTCAGTCCGAGAAAGTAGCACGTCTTTGCAGTCGCAGTATACAAGTCGGCACTCACTTTACTATAGGCTTCGACGTATTTATTTTTTCTAAGAAAGAAATACAGGCGTCCGTCCATAAGCGCTTCTGAGCGCGGAATTACGCAAGATATCGTGCGTTCGATGAAAAATGTATGAAGAAAAATTGTTAGTGGTTTTATTTTGGTCATAAATCCTAAAGTCATTTATGTAGGTTCAAAATAATTAGCTACATAGATAGAAGACTATATAAGCTCTACTATTTTATGATTTTTAAGCTAAACATGTGCACTGGATTTAACTTACGTGTGCCTATTCAGACCCCGTTTCTTTGTAATTTTCTACGATTAGTGCGGTGGTAAAATCGTATTAATATGAAAATTTTATATGAGACCATAATATTTTTTTTACGCCATCCTAGAGATGAATATCTTGTCTTTTATTTGATACTATGAGATCCTCATAGTTATAGTTCCTAGTGCACCAAAATAGTACTCGAAAAACCAAGATATTTGTCAAAAAACGTAAAAGCGTCCTTAATAGTAATCAAGCCACTACGACACACAGGATCGCTCCAATCCACTGGAGTCTGCAGAATCATACCGACTCACTATTAGATTGCTCCGCACGATTATAACATGTACAATAGAATCATCCCGACTCACTATTAGATTGCTCCGCACGATTAGAACATGTACAACAGAATCATCCCGACTCACTATTAGATTGCTCCGCACGATTAGAACATGTACAACAGAATCATCCCGACTCACTATTAGATTGCTCCGCACGATTAGAACATGTACAACAGAATCATCCCGACTCACTATTAGATTGCTCCGCACGATTAGAACATGTACAACAGAATCATCCCGACTCACTATTAGATTGCTCCGCGCGATTAGAACATGCACAACAGAATCATCCCGACTCACTATTAGATTGCTCCGCACGATTAGAACATGTACAACAGAATCATCCCGACTCACTATTAGATTGCTCCGCGCGATTAGAACATGTACAACAGAATCATCCCGACTCACTATTAGATTGCTCCGCACGATTAGAACATATACAACAGAATCATCCCGACTCACTATTAGATTGCTCCGCACAATTAGAACATGTACAATATAATCATCCTGACTCACTATTACATTGCTCCGCACGATTGGAACATATACAACAACCCGAAATTAACTACCGGGCAGTTGCCCGGACCAGACATAACACCCATCTTGTCGGAGGATCTTCCCTTTTCAATGGAGACTTTACAATCTATTTAGTACAACTCTAAAAACTTACCATTGGGGTTTCTTACTGCAAACAATGATAAATCTATGTTAATCGTCTGGAATAGCTGATCTTTGCTGCTGATCCTCTATTTAAAACGAATGATTACAGAGTGGTGAACGGAAAATACGCGTTCTTGATGGAGTCGACGTCTATTGATTATGAGACGGAGCGCAACTGCGCTGTCACCAAGGTGTGTCTCGCTCTTGACATTGATCACACACACGACAATGACGCGCACTCATGGCTGTGTTTCCGCAGGTAGGGTCACTGCTCGACAGCAAAGGCTACGGCATCGCCATGAAGAAAAGTAAGTGGGCGCAATGGCAATGATTCAAAGCATTTTATTTCAAATAAACAATTTACAGGCACTTTTGAAATGTCAAGAAGTCAGTCGTCAGTCAGAAAAATGATGCATAATGCACATTCTAAAGCTTAGATCTCTATGGAGAAGAATGTGCATGAAATTCCATGGTCCATGTTTCTTATCGTTACTATTATGTGAGAATAATGTAAATTAAGTAAAAAAAAACTAAATAAGCCACTATAAAAAGCACCACGTATAAAATAGGCGGGCATAAGTATAGACATATTAAAATAAGCCGCTGGCAGCTAAGAGAGGACCTGTCACTACTGACAGCACTCGTTCACGGTCATGGCGCGTATATTAGCACCACTCAGCTCAACCATTTTGAAGGGAACCAAATGATCCAACACGCGCCACCATCCCTGGACCATGACAATCTCTCAACTGCCATGCTTGTTTATGTCAAACAAGTCCAATAGTAAATTAAAAACCATAAATAGCTCCATTGTACTCAGTATTCACATTTACAAACTTTGGAAAAATGCTTAGTACGTTATACAATACTTATAATAAGTATTTTCAAATTTCAAAAAATTAAAAAAAAACAATTTTCAAACTAGTCAATTTGTACGTCGCATGCATGTTCATCTGTTTGTTGAAGAACAACAGAACAAGCAATTTATTTTTGTTCAGATTCCAAGTTCCGGCAAGCATTGAACTTAGGCCTGCTGTACCTGCAGGAGAGGGGCACGCTGCGTGATATGCAGTACACCTGGTGGAAAGAGAAGCACGGTGGCGGTGCTTGCAAGGTACCCAACTCGTCACTCACTGTGCCGCTACTTTTCACGTTTTTATATAATGTCCCTCGGGATAATCAAAATTTGTTACCTAGATGTTAGACATCAATCTAGTTTTCCATGAGCAATCCATCGAATATTCTAACGCTCGATTGTGTAGCTCTTATTGTAAAAGCCAGATCTATGGCAAATCCTAAGGCGGGTTTGAGTCAGTAAGTCTGATACTCGGAATTTCATTCCACCTACAATGGAAGAAGTTGATTTCCCGCCTAAAAAAAGCTTGTATGGCATATGAGTGCCAGGAACACCTACGAAATTATAATGGCAGGCAACCATAACCTTACGTCGACCATTTCTGTACGTAATACCTACTTTGGTGATGAGTTTTTTCAACTTTAGTCTTTGAGGTATATATAAAACCACATCTGTGTTCCTTCTGTCGCTTTTCGAGTTCCAGGGCCTCGATAATTTTTTCAAACAGCAGCCCATATCCTGCAGTCCCATATCAATGAGTTTTGGAAAATCTTATATACTAAGATCCCAGAGCTACGTTAAAAAGTTATATTTCATTAGTCAGACAAATTGTAGTGACCAAACATCCAGTCAGTGCATGAAATCGTCTCACTCGCTCTGAAACGCATGCGTGTTCTCGCGCTCATACTCTCGGCTGAATAATTTTTGTGTTTAGGGGATGTTTGGTCACTACAATTAGTCTGACTACTGAAATATGACTTTGTAATAGTTACCTTAATAACATAATTTCAAAATCAGACATGTGTAAAGTTCATTTATTTTTTTTGAACTTTAAAGTGTCTGACAGAAGTTTTGGTCCATGGAAAGTGTCTGACACTTATGATACTACTTTAGAATAATATTCTACAAAACATTATAAAAATCAGCCATAAAAAAGTTACTCTTACTTTTAGTTCCCTTTCTCACCTGGTACCTGCCCAGGGGCTCCAAGGAGGAGCTCCACAGGCACACAGGTATTCAAAGCACATGAGACGCTACTGAGAACCTAAGGTTTCATCCATGTGAAAATAAGTTATGTCAGGCAGCTCTGGGATCTTGGTCTATTAGGTTTTGTTGGTTTACCATCGGATTTTTACAGTAACATCGATATCGATTAATCAAAGTTATGGTATAGAATGAATTGTGTGATGGTACTATCTGAACAAGCGGCGCGGGCGTGTTGCAGGTGGAAGAGGAGCATGCAAGCGCGGAGCTGTCCATGGCTAACTTCTTGGGGCTGTGGCTGGTGCTGGTGGTGGGCTGTGCGCTCGGCATCGTGCTATCGTGCTGCGACCTGGCGTGGGCGGCGTCGCGTCGCGCCCGAGCCGAAGGCGGCCGTTTCCACACGCACTTCTGGTCAGAGCTGCGTTTTGTGTTCCGTTTCGACCAGTCCGTAAAGCCAGTGCAGGTGTGCTATCACAGCAGTTAGTAAATGCGTCATCCAGCGCGCTCTTTCAGTTTCTCATGTGTGATGCTTTGCGTCCCAGGGTCCACTAAGTCGTTCGTCAAGTTCGTCGGCGGGTACAACACGCTCAGCGGAATTAGAGCCGGGCTCAGCAGAATTGGAGCCGGGCTCGGCGGAGCGCGAGGTGGGGTCAAATCAGGGCTCACCGTCGCCGCAGGTGCTGGGCGTTGCGGGAACCGCGGGTCCGCGCCTGCGCCGCTCCTCTATGCACACTGCCAGCCTACGCCTCGCACGTCACACCACCCGGGACTCCAACACGCCTTCGCGACGATAGCCTGCTGCTGCATGTTGCACATCAATATCACACCTTTTCACGTCATGTGTCTGATGATTTTGACCAGCTTGTCATTGTCATGAATACCCATGTGATTCGTGTACATTCTTGTCGTGAACATTATTAGATTATAACATGTGTAAACTGAATGTAAGATTATCTTTCTATTATATAAAAAACTCGTGTCACAGTGTTTGGATTGTGGGGGTCTTTGGACCGGGGCCGCGGTCCTAACTTGCACCTATAAAATTAAATACAGTTTTTTGGTAACTGTGCTTTAATCCCTTTTTTCCTTGTGGTCCCAAAATACCTACGACAAAAAAATAAATAAATTTATAGGTAGAACTCCCCTGGAACTGCTTGACCGATTTTTATGAAATTTTTTGGGTATATTTGGTAGGTCTGAGAATAGGTCGTAAGCTATTTTTATACCCTCCTACCACCACCCCCATTTTTGTCTTTATAATAATTTATATGGCAGAACAACGTTTGCCGGGTCAGCTAGTCTAATACATAAAAATCTCGTGTCACAGTGTGTTATCGAATTCCTGTGTTATCGAATTCCTCCGAAACTGCTTGAACTAAGTCGCGTGTGTTTGGTAACGTAAGCAATTGTTATGAATGATTGATTCTATTATGAATTTACCAATTATGACAAATTTTCGTGGATAATTTTGGGATTTCATTTTTTTTTTGTTTTGACTACAAAAATATGATCAGTAACGGGTACGGATAGAGCCCCATTTTTTTGTACTAATTAAAAACTAAGGGTGCATATGTATTTCTGTCTGGCATTTTTTCAGCAAAGACTACCCGTTTTTGTCTCAGTCAAAGACATTAAATATATACTAATAATAATATAATAATAATAATAATAAATCGTTTATTTATAACATAGGGCATTTACATTTACAATAAAGTATATTAAATATTAAAAAGAACACAGTTGCTTATATGCCTGAACTAGGGTGAACCTGTGCTTCAGGCGAGAGAGTGCTTAAATACAAAATAATAAATTAACTCTAAATATGACTATTAAAAAAACTTAACTAAATTTAGATATACGGCGAGTTTTATTTACAAACAGTAAGTAGGTCTTCTGTCTCTACATAAGATAAGCTTAGGAAATATTGGAAAATCATCTTTTTACAGTTATACTTATTTAATTTGTAGATACTTAATATTCTATTTAATTTGTTGTACAGAAATGGGCCTAAAAAAGTAAAAAATCTTTTTACAAATACATATTTTGAGGATGCATTAGAATGGCAAACAATATCATTCCGTCTCTTATTAGTAATTTCGGCGTTGAAGGAAAGCATGGTGTGCTGTTTTAATACTAAGTGCATTAGGAAAAGCTGGCGAACAGAAAGCACGTTACAGGATTTGTATAACTGATCTGTAGGATAGAGAAAGGGAAGGAAATTGGCTACTTTTAAAATTGCTCTCTGAGCTCTTTCAAGGGGCAGCAGGTGAGTTTTAAGTGCTCCACCCCAGGAAGTGATACAGTATTGGATTACAGATTGACCTAGGGCTAAGTAAATTTGTGTCACCAATTTTGAATCTGCAATCACTCGCAATTTCTTAAAAACATAGATTAGTTTGCGTACTCTTTTAATTAGACCTTCAATGTGTGGTCCAAAAGAGAGTGTTTCATCTATTATAACCCCGAGATATTTGATGTCACGTGTTTTAAAGATACAGGGACAATCACACGTGCTGGATGATCGGAATCCACATTTATGGGCATACAGATGAGTGTTACCAATGTTAAATTGAGGCTTGCGCATGCAAAAGTGAATATATTTTGTCTTGTCAGCATTCAATGTTAGTAAATTGCTTTGAAGCCAATTAGTCACAGTGTTGAAACCCAATTGAGCGTATTCATACAGTTCGCTGTTGGTTTTAGCGGTAAATATTAAGGCCGTGTCGTCGGCATATGAAACAATTTTGCCTTGTTTAATATTTAGGTTACACAAATCGTTAATATAGATCAAGAATAGGGTAGGGGCCAGGATACTTCCCTGGGGAACACCATATCCAGAACTTATTTGCTCATCACTTGTAATATTGTCTATTTTGACACATTGATATCGATCCTCTAAGTAGTCAGCAAAAAGTTTAAGCGGTGTTCCTCTTATTCCTATGGCCTCTAATTTGTTTATTAGCAAAGGAACCGATACTGTGTCAAAGGCCTTCGCTAGATCAAGGAACACCCCCAGGGTCTGTTGTCCTTTGCCTAGTTCTTCAGAGACGTAATCTGTCAGGCTGTGCACTGCATCAGCTGTAGATAATTTGGCTCTAAAACCAAATTGTGCCGATGATAAAAGTTTATTTTTCTCTAAATATTTGACTAGTCTACTGTTTAATATTTTTTCTAGTATTTTTGAAATTGAGGAAAGTATCGATATTGGCCTATAATTATTTACTAAGTCTTTGTTTCCGGATTTAAAAACAGGGATTACTACTGCTTTTTTCAGAAGTCTAGGGAAAATTCCTTCGGAAATACAGATACGAAATATATGCGTCAAAGGTGAAACAAGGATATGCTTACAGAGTTTAAGGATCTTATTACTAATATTATCCCATCCTACTGCAGAGTCATCTTTTAGTCCACAAATGATTCGAGTAACTTCGTCTTCGTCAGTATCTAGTAGGCCAAAAGAATTTAGGGCACACCTGTTTCTTAAATCAAGTGGAGGTCTTTGGACACAGTCTTGTGTTGGAATCTGTTCGACAAGAGTTTTCCCAACATTTACAAAAAAGTTATTAACATGGTTAGCTGATGAAAGAGGTGAGGGATTAATATGCAATAAATTCGAATTAGATTCATGCTTTTTTGCCATATAAGTGACATTTTTAATATATTTCCAAAGTTGCTTACTGTTGGTTCCTGCTTTATTTAATTCAGTTTTATCGTAGTCATTTTTTAAGTTCTTTAGGAGGTTATTGCAAAAATTCCTGTATCTTTTATAGGAGATTTGAATAATAGGATTGTCAGGGTTTTTCTTAGCTTTCTGATGAAGTTTATCTCTCTGTCTTATACACCGAATCAAACCCGGAGTGATCCAAGGTTTAATGTTATACAGTTTCTTGTTTACGGAAGAATTAGTCGTGTTACGTAATATTGCAAATTGAACATGTTTTATTAAGTACGATAAAGCAAAATTAGCGTCAGCAGTATTGTAAACTGGGTTAAAGTCAAGATTGCGTAAATCATATTCGAGTCCATTTGTGTTTAATTTCGTTTTGGTCCGAGGTCGATTTTGCTTAGGCAGCGTTTGATTTAGGTGCAGTAGGACAGCGTGATGGTCAGTAATTGTCGAGTTAGTAACAAGCGTTAAGTACGATAAGCTAGATTTGATCATCATATGATCGAGACAGGAACCACTTTGATGAGTAGGTAAAGTATGTGCGGGGAGAAAACCATGGAATGAGCAGATATTAAGATAGTCTTGGGTCGCTGCATCGAAGCATTCAGAGTTAATATTTATATTAATATCACCTGTTAGTATAACATTCTTAAACGTGCACAGTTCTTGAAAAATTTGGTTTAAGGAAGCGTGAAAAGTGTCCAAATTTCTAGCGGAAGGCGATCTATACATAGCTATTATTGCTGTAGTTGTACCAATTTTGATGACCAAGCAATTACACATACAGTCTTTTAGGGTAGATTCTTCAACTGCGACCTTTAATGATGCTTTACAATAAACAACCACACCGTCATTTTGATTATTGTTAATTCTGGTATATGATAAATTATACCCCGGTATTACTGGGAGGTGGTCCTGACGATTACACAGCCAGCACTCAGTTAGTACCACTATATCACAGTCAAAGTTAAGTCTATGAAGAAAAATGTTAAAGCTATCTATGTTCTTATAAATACTGCGAATGTTTTGTGTTAGTATGGTAAGTGACTTTTGAGTATCGGAAAGATATTGTCTGCACTCCTCAACCTTACATTGTTTTGAAACCGTTACAAATGTGTTATCTATATCGGTATGTTCTGTTTAAACTACCAATAGACAGAACATAGCGAACAAAATCGTGCTCCGATACTTATTACCTAGTGGTCATAAGTCGCTCAGTCTAGTATGACGCCCCTACACGTCAAGTCGTGTTTGTATCTGCTCTATGCATTAAAAGAAAATCATTTTTTGAGAAAATTTGCCGAACTGCGCATTACGCTATTGCAAATCTTGTTATGATAAAATGACTGGACCTAAGTTCGGTTTATTTTCGTTAATATTTTTGGTATTTACGAAGTAATTAATTAAAATTCAATAATTTTTATAAATAGTTCTAGAACATTTGCTGATTTTGTGATAATGCTATCTATTGCTGAAAAGACCTTACCTTTATCACACACTGACCCTCTACCACGAGCTCATAATGTGATCCATTTTACGACCTAAACCGAACTGTTACAGGGATGGAGCTATATAGCGTGTATAGCTCCATCACACTTTTTCGCTCGTACGACTGACATTTTAAGATTATCATGGTACGGGCCCTGGCCATCTACCGAGCGATAGTTAAATAATTATAAATTTTGAAAAATTTAATTCGCGTGTTTGCTATTCAAAGCCAGATGGCGTCACTGAGACATAGGATGACAGTTTTTCTAAGACATTTGTTCTGATAGCCGCTCTATTGTATCTCTTTAAATCTCTTTGGTCTCAGTTGACTTTTCTGCAAAGAGAATGCAGTTAAGAAATAGCTGAAACTGAACGAAGGCATTTATTTTTTTATTATTGATAGGTTTGCGCTTGACCACTATCTCACCTGATGGTGGAGCACGCTTGCCTAGAAGTAACATATTCACTCTTGAAGAAGAAATAGAGAGATGATTTTCAAAACCGTAATCCTCGGGGAAAACGCTGACCAAACAGATCTGAGAACTTAAATATGCGCACGAACGATGCACAAAAACGAGTAAATAAGGAATAAATATTATAAAATAATGTGGTTTTAATCATCGTGGTATTTTTTTATTCAAGAAATGACGCCAGCTTCAGACCATCCTAATAATTAATTTATGAGTTCAACGAATGAAATGATTATAAATAAGAATTGCAATATATTTAAGAGGTAAGTGTAGAACTGAGGTAGTTGCATCAATGTCATGTCAATGTCAAATGTTTAATTTATGAACTAAAATTATAAGAGCTTTTTGATAGGGTAAACTAGTAGGAGTCAACAAAAAGCAACTTCGCCTAAACGTAAGGCAATAAAAACTTTATCAGCCAACGAAAAAAAAATACAAGGTGGGGAAGCCTTGATTTTTTTTCTGACTTAATTAAATCATTTGCCTATGAAGATCACTTTGAATGAGCTTCATTATATTTTCAATGTTACTATAATTATTAATGTATAAACTACAGTAATAAATGTTTTAGACTAAGCATATTCAAAATCTATAAGTAACGTTAAAAGTAATTTAGAAACGTTTATCTTGTTATTAATATTTGAAAGAAAGAAATATATTTTATTTGGCACGCATGGCACACTGACACACTGTAAAAACAAAATTTAAGACAACAAAGAAAAAATAACACTATACAATGTGACTCTCACGGCTGCGCCAAACAGGGCCAGTTCAGCAAAAATGCCAGACAACTACATTGTAGTCAGTGGTAGTTGCCTGACGCTGGTTTTCATCTGAACCTTATTGAGAGTGAACGGCAGTTATTTACTTATTAATATTATGTGTAAGGTAAATAAATATATATAAATGTTAATGTGTGATAAATTTATCTTTTTTTTTCTTTTGTGTATTAATATTATTTTTATTCTTCTCCTTTTAAATATCGAAGCCGTTTCGTACAGTAGAACCAAGGTTGCCGACATAGCACGAAGAATTGCCAAACTTAAGTGGCAATGGGCAGGGCACATTGTTCGCAGAACAGATGGCCGTTGGGATCACGTACCGGAAGACGCAGTATTGGAAGGCCCCCTACAAGGTGGACCGATGACCTGGTGAAGGTTGCGGGAATCCGATGGATGCGAGACGCACATGACCGTTCATTGTGGCGACATTTGGGGGAGGCCTATGTCCAGCAGTGGACGTCTATCGGCTGAAATGATGATGATAAATTTATAGCCACCTTATACTCCTTGGGTAGAATAGTGGCCATTAAAGCGCGGTCGCCGAGCGCCAGATCTCCTCTATTATTGTTGGTTTAAAATCGAAATAAAATTAACAATATGAAAGATACTACTCTGTCAAGAAAGTACCGGGAAAAGATCAATAATACACAAAATGTTTTGTTATTCATCCAAATTTATTTTATCACCTTCAAAGTATGCTCCTTCAGAAACGATACATTTACGCCAACGAATAATCTAATCATCAAAACCTTTTTTAAATGCTGTTTCCGGAATTGAGTTCAGTTTTCGCCGCGAATTCTCCTTTATGTCTTCTACCGATTGAAAACGGGTGCCATGAAGTGGTAATTTGAGTTTAGGAAAAAGAAAGAAGTCGACTGGAGCCATATCTGGTGAATATGGTGGTTGCTCGATGGTATTTGTTGAGTGTTTGATCAAAAATTTGTTCACAATGATAGCCTTTTGCGAAGGCGCATTATCGTGGTGCAAAATCCAAGAATTTTCTCTTCACAAATCTGGCCTTTTTCGTCGAATTTGCTCTCTTAAATGCCGCATAACGCTCAAATAATATTCTTTATTTACCGTTTGATCTTCCGGCAAGAATTCCGAGTGCACAACACCGCGATAATCAAAGAAAACAGTCAACATGACTGACTTTTGATCGACTTTGGCGTGGTTTTTTCGGTTTCGGTTCAGTTGGAAGGCGCCACTCCGAAGTTGTTGATTAGTTTGCATGTCAAACTCGTAAAACCACGTCTCGTCACCAGTAACAATGCGTTTCATGAATGTTGGGTCGAAATTGACTCGTTCTAGCATGTCCTCAGCGACTCTCATGCGATTGAGTTTTTGGAGAAAATTCAGGTCTTTTAGGACTAGCCGAGCGGTAACATGTTTCATACCCAAATGATTAGTTAAAATGGTACGGATCGACTCGTGAGATACAGAAAGTTCGGCGGCTATTTCTCTCAAAGTTGAATGAGGATTTTCAGTCACTATTTCCTTCACTTTTGCTATGTTAACTTCAGTTGAAGACGTTGATGGCCTACCAGAGCGAGGCGAGCCTACGGTGGCCGGAAATCTTGGGGCGTGAGGGCCGTTGCCTCACGCGATCGGCTGCCTCCTTTGCTAGCATTGCTGCTTCGCAGAAGAAGGCGACCGCCTGCCACTCCTCCTCGCTCCGATCGCCCCCACGAGGACTCGGCGTTGCTCTGCCCAAGCGGGGCACACCTCCACCGTATACTCCACCATGTGCTCCACCGTGTCCTCCGGGCGGTTCACACAGTGGCGACACCCGGGCGTCGCTTCCGCACGAATCCGGTGCAGGAACTTCCCGAATTTACCGTGTTCGGTGAGAACCTGCGTCATGCGGAAGGTGAGGACGCCGTGAGGTCTACCAGACAACCTTAGAAAAGTGATCCGATAAGGGTTCCGTTTTTTCCTTTTGAGGTACGGAACCCTAAAAAAGATTTCAATAAAATAAGAACTGCCGTATCTTAGAGAACAATGATTTTTATCGGCATTGTCATCAACAGTATTATTTATTTCATAAATAGCGATCACAAAGCGGTTCTGTGATATATTTGACCCGATATTGACCGCCACTGATTGTACGGTTGTGCCTACCTAGACTGCGCAATCAGTTCTTGGTAACCGCACGAGACCAATGATAAAGTTATTTTTTTTCCTCTATATCAAGAGACACATTGCGTAAACCAGGGCCTAGGGTTACCAGGTCCTAAAACCGGAAAGCCGAACAGACCAAACCTGACCAGTTAAGGGATCTTGAGTACAATACCGGACATCTTAATTTATTTGGGATTTTGTGTTTTAATTTTGAATATTCTTAAATCAAAAACTCTTCTCAATGTCAGCTGATGAAAACAGCAAACTTCAACAGCCTTCTTTGTTATAGGTGACTGGTGAAATGTAAAAGCCGGACTGGCTGAACACCGTCTAATTTGGCAGGACACGCATCCAAAAAACCCAACTTCAATGACGCCTGACAACCCTAAGTGGGTTCTTGGTCATCTATCATCACTTCTTCACCTAAAGCTGAACGCACACTTGAGACAAGACAGTCTTTAGACAGACTTGTCTCACATAGACAAGTCTGTCACAAAATTAAATCGAAACTGTTTTACTTACGACCCGGTGTACAACTAAAACGAAACTGTTTTGTCTAGGGATGGAAAGATACCATTGAGGTATCGATACTTTTACTCGATATGGTATTGGTCATCACGTATCGATACTTACCTACTCAGTATCAATCGAAAAGTATCGATATACAGAACATTCGAGTACTAAACGTAGAATTCGAGTATTGGACTCGAACCGCGGAATCGAGTCATGATTCGAATACACAAACCGAATCGAGTCAACTCCATCCACCAAAACAGTGACTCGGCACATCACTAAGTATAAGTACCTACTTCAATATATCGATATTTTCATCCGAAATATTTTGATCCAATACATCGATAGATACAAAATATTTAATATCAAAAATCGCTTCAAAAATATTTTTTTTTTTCAAAATTAATTTATTGACTAGTCTGTTTTTAATTTCGTTACTTCATGGACAAATGCTGGTTTGACTGAAATAATAAATTAGTCTTCAAAATATTAGAATATTGTATTAGTTTAGTTAAGATTCTCATAAATTAAAATAAATAAAATTTTGCATAAAAATTACTATTACCTATTGATGAATTGAGCTAGACTGAACCAAATAAACTATTATTTTCAAACCGAAAAGCTCGGAAAGTTTTTTTTTTTTTTTTTAATTCATATAAACCAGTGCTTGACTGCGATCCCACCTGATGGTAAGCAGCGATGCAATCATTGATGGTGAGGCGCACTAGTTTATTAAGAGCCTATTCACTCCTCTAGCCTTGAAGACACCCAAATTATAGTTGGACGGGAAGACCGCAGCAGGCAAATTGTTCCAGTCCTTCGATGTACGCGGTATAAACGACGAAGCGAAACGCTTAGTCCGGACCGTTGAAGTTTCAACAACGTAAGGGTGGATACTCGCCGTACGTCGGGTTGTCCGATGGTAGAAAGGAGATGGCGGAATCAAGTCATGCAATTCCCGCGCACACTCTCCAAAATGCAACCTGTAAAATACCGATAGGCTGGCTACCCTGCGCCTGTGCTCGAGGCTTTTTAGATTGGACTTAACCAAATCTGGATCCCCAATTAGCCTCTTCGCACGCCTTTCCACTGAGTCCAAAGCTGCTAGATGGCATTTTGCAGCACCAGCCCCTAGTTTGACCGATATATCGATTTCTTTTCCCAGATATACCACCAAGGCCGATATTAATATTTTTGTAAGTATCAATAAATTTCACTATAAATCATCATCATCATCAACATAATCATCATTCATTTATCTATTTTTTTTTTTGACATTTTTCATCACTGCCGACATACTACTAGGGAGGAGGTACGTCGCTAGACTGTTTTGTCTTCGATGTGCGCGCCCGCATACATACAAAAGGGAAGCCGACTGTCGTTAGACAGACTTGTCACTGTGCAGTTTTTGTTGTTGTTAGACAATTTTGTCTATGAGACATCTTGTCTCAAGTGTGCGCGTCTTCATATGTTTTGTAAAGCAATAGTCTATCTTAAGACTGTCTTGTCTCAAGTGTGCGGCCAGCCTAAGTCAATAAACCTTGTTTTTATCAATAGCACTTTTCAGAACTTTGAGTAAGAAATCTGGACAAGGAAAATAATAGTTCATTTTTAGGGTTCCGTATCTTCTGTTCACAAAATACGTGTAACTCGCCAGGTGGCTACATAATAACGATAACAAAAAAATGAAAGTAGTTAAAAGTAAAGGTATTTTTTTTTTAAAACTATTTCTGGTTTTGCTCTATCGCGAAAACGGTAATACATAAAAGCATATCAGGTTATTGTTTGTGCTAACACTAATGTATAATAAAAAGAGGTTGAGTAGGACTACAACTAGACATACTCAAGAATATTGTGCCAAAGAAAACTTAAATATAAAGATGATGAGTACGGCCTTTTTAAACATTGCAAAATTATGTCAGTCTTTGATAAATTCAGGTCGGCAATTATCTTGGACAAATTTAATAATATTAGCTCTTTAACATTAAACAGTTGACCAAAACAGTTACGAGATCTTGATTACCTGCCAACATATAAATTACCGACAACTGTGTGTGTGTATGGCATGAGAACTTGGGAATAAAATATTACCTGATAATTTGAATAAAATTCCAAAAACCGTGCAATTAAATATTGTCACCAGTACATATAGAAAAAATGTAAATTTGCCCTGAAAAAATATTATATAACTGGTGACATATATAAGATAATAAGATTTATAGTGAAAGTTTATTTATTTTTTATGTAACATGCTGTGAGCGAGCTTGCTATCTCCACTTTGTCACATAAATCTTATAAGGTTTCACACAAGTGTTTTTGTTGTAACGAGTGTAAAGTATAAATGTATTGAACAATAAACTAATAAAAAAAAAACTACGAGTCAGTTTTGAGTACGAGGGTTTCACCTTACCGCTTATACATATTACATAATACGATACTCGCAAAGCCTAGGCATTGACTTAGACTAAATTTCGTAAGAAGCAAGGTCTGTCACCAATACGGAATCCTTCTTATGCGAATGCGACTCGCACTTAATCGTTTTTTTTAAAAAATTCATTTCTCTCGTTGATTATTAGACTAAGTAAATATTTCGGTTTCCAGTGTTTCGTAGCCTGGTCAGAGGTTATCACCTCGAGTTTTATATAAACATTACTTCGAGTATTTGTTATGTCCGGTATATAAAGATCTTAAATTTAATTTGTTAGGCAGTTTTGTTTTACTAAGTCAAGAGTTAAGAGAAAAACATTAATCATGAGCAAGTTCACGGTGCGTAATTTATAATATTTATACACCATTGTGTTAGAATAGGAAAAATAGTGATAATGAATTTTGTAACTTGGTACCTATACTTTTGTCTTACTGTTTTTATCTTTAATATATCCAAAAACATTTTTTGCCCAATCTCTTTTTTGGTGTTTTTTTTTGTATAAAAGTTTAGATTCCTAGAAAAAGTTTGCAATATTTAAATAATTTTATTACTATTAATAGGTTTATCGGGTTTGATATTATTACTCAAATTTGTTTGCTAAAATATAGAAACCAAATTAATACAGTGCATCTTATTTTTAAATTTGTATTGACTCAATTATCTGATATACTCACTATTCTTATATTCCAGATTGTTCTGCTGGTAGTAGCTTTGGTCACCATGACCATCGCGAAACCTCAAGGTGAGTTAAACTTCATTTCAATTTAACTAATTACATTGAACTTCTTCCATAGTAGTATGGATTATTTTTTATTGGCACTTGTAGTAGTGCTATTTATATTTGCTTATTATTATTATATAATAGAATAAACTTTTTTGTACACCAATGATCTATTATATATAGATAAATAAAAACATATAAACATATAAAGTGAAAATTAGCATCCCTCGTAGTGGTAGCCGCTTAATTAACCGAAGAACATTCGTCCTGCCTCACAGTCGAACTAATATAGGCAACTCTTCTCCCATAAGCCGCATGCTTTCTTTTGCCAATTCTATTCGTGGTGATGAAGATGTCTTTGCTTGTTCTGTAGCCTCAATAAAAATTAAAGTCAAAAACTTAATGTTATGATATTTTTAGTTTTGTTTATAATTTTAAATATTTTTTGCCCTCAATGATCAATTTGTAGGATTTTATTAATAGTACCTAAGTTGAATTATTTTACGTGTGCATGTTAGATTCACATCTAGTAGGTGTCAATCAGATGTTGTGATTTATTTTATGGATGCGTGATTGTACATCAGTTTTGTGAATTACAATAAAAAAAATAATATATATATAATAGATTTATATTATATTATAATTCTTCCATAAAAACTTTTATTGGTGCTTTTTTGTTATTTATTTTTGTCACATTGAGTAGTCACCATTTTCTAATAATCCGGTGACATATCAAAATAGCTCACACGTATTTGTACCTACATCATTCAGTACGTGTATTTTTTGGTATTAGAAGTTGGACATTGTAGAATGTGAGATAGGAGATTGGGATGGCTAAGAACTAAGTTATTAGACTCCTACCACTGTTTCGACAAACTTAATTAATTTGTTTTTCAATTTTTTTGCAGTTGACGTGGTAGATGGTGACCAGCAAGGTAATTATAATAGTCCGTAACTTAAAAAAAAAAACTGTCACTTTAATGAATGTATTAAAAATAAAGAGTAACTTAATTAGGTACAAACTAACTTAATTAAATTTAGTAAAGCCTAGGTGAATGGTTTGTAGAGACATAACCAAAATAATGTTCAGGACTTTAACCTTTCGACTGATTTCACAATTTTCAAAAAATAATGTTAAATTTGTGAGGGATGAAACATTTAGTTCAATGAAATGCAGAGGTCTTTTCTAAAGTGAGTCAATGGTGCTCACTCGACAGTCGAAAGGTCTAATCCATTGGTTTGTTTCGGTATCTCTTCTAACAAGAAACACGGCCTTTATTTTTTTGGGACGAGTTAGTTTGTATTTAAACCAATCTAATAAGGGCCTATTACACTACTCGATATTCAGACAGTCTAGTCGATGTCGCGTAGTGTAATAAGGGTTAGACCGGTCATACTCGGAACAATAAATAAGACTGTCTAAATATCGTGTGCTGAATATCGCGTAGTGTAATAGGCTCTTTACGGTATACGATTTTTAGAGTTCCGTACCCAAAGGGTAAAAACGGGACCCTATTGCCATCACTCCACTGTCCGTCTGTCTGTCATCAGGCCGTATATCATGAACCGTGATAGCTAGACCGTTGAAATTTTCACAGATGATTTGCAGCGCATTTCTTTAAAATGGCAGTGATTTTTAAAACTTTTAGTTTTATCGTGTTTATATACGAAGTAAAATATAAATGTCTAATTGTTGATTTCTTTGCAGTTGACTTCGTTGATGGCGCAAGTCAAGGTAATTATTTAACTATCTATTATCTAACAAATACTATTTATTAAAATAACAATTAAATATATTCAATATGTAACTATAATCACGAAAAGGGAGTATTTAATTCATACTCTGCTTGATGTAAACTGTTTTTTTTTTAAATTTTATTTACATTTCTGTTATTATTTTTAAATAATTTTTTTATTCGTGTTGCAGTGGACGTTGTTGATGGTGACCAGCAAGGTAATTTTATTTAGTAACTAAACTAACAAGCAAACCGTATGCTCAGACATTGAATTACTTACTAATGTTATAATCATCAGACATCCGACGTTACAAAAATTTGCACCCAGCTAAAAATTGGTAGGATTGTTCAAAACACCATCATAAATGAAATCTATAAAGTTCTCAACGATCCGAAACCTGGAAAAAATTTTTTCGGGGTCTAAGGTAAAAAAAAAAACAAATTTTTCGCGATTTTCAGCAAAACGGTAAGTTTTGTGATAAATCTATATCAAATAAATATATGTCAAAAATATGAATAATAAGAGCCACCGTTTTTGAGATATAATGATTCAAAAAGTTGAAAGAGGTCATCGTCATAGTATGCACACGTTTTCACGCCACCTTTGAGGTAGTATACTTAGTGCGTTTTTAGGGTTCCATAACTCAAAAGGAAAAAACGGACAACAAAGTCAACATCTGTCTGTCTGTCTGTCTATCTGTCTGACAAGACCCTTTAAGTCGGGAACGCGTGGAGGTATAGAGTTGAAATTAAAACCATATACTCAAGTACACTACCTCAAAGGTGTGCATATTATGACGATTACATTACCTCTTTCAACTTTTAGAATCACTATGTCTCAAAAACGGTGGCTCTTAGGAAAAAAAGTATTAAACATTTTGTTAGATAATTATCTGATCTACAATTTTTGTCTGATCTTATTTTATGATAAAACTTAACGTTTTGCTGAAAATCGCAAAAAAACTCGTTTTCTTGACCTTAGACCCCCATAATTTTTTCCAGGTTTCGGTTCGATGTGGACTTTTTAGATTTCATTTATGATGTTGTTATGAACAATCCTACCAATTTTCAGCTGGGTGTGAATTTTTGTAACCTTACCCCTATTTTTTGGTCTAATTTGACTGGACTATAATCTTTTTATCATTATCATTTACCTATATTTAAATATACTGGCAAACAATAAAGAGTTCCTTATAATTATAACGCGAGCACTAAGGAAGATAGTTAAAAAATTATTCCCCTTTAGGGGTTACAAAGGTTATAGAAAATTTGAATTTGAAGTTAGAAACGTGGAAGAGACAACTGTTAATAATAAAAAAGTCATCTGAAAAGTTACCGATACGTCATCCCGTCAGGGCCAAGTGTTGGTATCAGTTGAATTTTTAAACTAATGTTGTGTTTATTTATTTTTCAGTTAATTTCGTCGACCCCACGGGTGAGTATCTCTGAAATACTTAATAGCATCTTTGACTTACTAAGACAAAAGTGCCCAATTAGGCTCAAATTAATAACACATGCACCGTTTTGTTAATGCAGAAAATGTAGAATTTTTTTTTTAAGTTTTTTGATCGCGCTTGTCTGATTTATTTTTAGCACCCTTTAGCAATTCCTACTGTACTTGTTTGGTTTTAAAGTACTTATGATAATGTTATTTAATGATAACACAAAATATTTTCTTTTTTACAGTTGATCCTCGTGGACCGGAAAAAAATTAAAAATAGTATAATTTTCAATAGTTATAAGAAATTTACAGTGTAAAGTAGCAATCACAAACCAATTTTGTAAAATAAACCTAATTTCAAACAATTCTGTGCCTTATTTTTACAATAAAGTAGTCTGCATGGTTTATTTTTGTGTGATAAGCAGTGTGTTGTGAAATACCGAACTTGATTGGCTAATGTGGGTCAAGTTCGGGTCAACTAACCATTTATTATATCATTAAACAAAGACTTCAAGAGATAATATTTAACATCACTCGTATACCTACTCTCCGAAAAACTTGACATCGATAAAAAATTCGCTGCATAACATTATAGCTGTCGAAGAAGTTGAAAAATGGCTACCATTTAAACGGCTAGCTAATAGATGTTATGGTCAGCTCCAAAATTCTTTGTCAGAAAACAAAGTAAATTGAGTTGCTTCTATTGATCGGCAAAAATAACTAAATTAATCAGCAATAAAAACTTTTTACAAAAAAAAAAAATAACCGACTTCACTAAAAAAAACACTAAAAGGATCAAAATAACTTTAATGTCGGAAGTCGGTGTTTCTCGGTATTGTTTGTTTCTTATTTAACACCGACTTCCGAAATTAAAGTTATTTTGATCTTTTTAGTGTTTTTTTTAGTGAAGTCGGTTATTTTTTTTTTGTAAAAAGTTTTTATTTCACACTTTTTAGTTGCGATACACTTATAAACAGAGTGCCTATTTCTCATGACAATTCCAATTAACCCAAATACTGCTAGGTTACATTGTTTTAATATAAAGTTCCTGTGTCTACCTTCCTCCTTCCGGCTCCATCATCAGATCAGTTCGATAGTACCTTATAGCCAAAGAGCATCTCACGACAATTCTAATAAGCCCAAACACGGCTAGGATACATTGATTAATTACGGAGTTCCTGTGCCTACCTTCCGGCTCCATCATCAGATCAGTTCGATAGTACCTTATAGCCAAAGTGCATCTCATGACAATTCTAATAAGTCCAAACACGGCTAGGTTACATTGATTAATTACGGAGTTCCTGTGCCTACCTTCCGGCTCCATCATCATCATCAGATCACTTCGATGATACCATTTTCAACGTAACTATTCAGAATCATTCATTTATTTGTATTGTCATAGTCGCTTAACTATGTATATCTTCATTGTGATATCTATTTGAGTATGAAGTTCCGTTGACCATTTCTGGTCTTCTTCATCAGTTCCACTTCATCAAATGTTACTTTTTGACTGTAAATGCTTAAGTTCTTGATGAAAAATTACCATAGGGTTGCCTATAATTTTTGAGGAGTTCCCTCGATTCCTCATGGATTCCATCATCAGAACTGGATTTCGAAAAAAATGGGACCAATCTGGAAGCATATCATATAAAGGGAAAAAAAAATTTTGCAAATCGGTCCATAAACGACGCAGTTCTGAGGTAACAAATATAAAAAAAAAAAAAAAAAAATAATGATAAAAAAAATAAAAAAATAAAATACAACCGAATTGATAACCTCCTCCTTTTTTTTGAAGTCGGTTAAGAAAGTGAATAGAAACTTAAATATGTTTAATATAGCAGTACTAATAAAATACTAGCAAATCGCCATTCGGATTTTATCAAATGTTGGGTAGGTGTAAAAATAAATTTGTATTGGCGTTCCATTGGCAAGGTGCTATCGACGGTCGTAAACTAGGCTCGTTGCAGGGGGCTCATATTTATGTCTGCAGGATATTAAGGAACCTAACTTAAAAGGGATGCCGGGGGTTGATTGTTCGCTCTTTCCCCTGTCATCCCTTTCGAACCTAACCAGTCCGTGTTGGAGTGCCTTATGTTCCCTAAGTCGGTATGCCCTATTTATTTTGCAAACATAATTATGCCATATTAAGCAAACCAAATTTATGTCTACTTACTGTCTGATAATCTTTTATTAAGTTTAGCAGATTGCTGGTGTTATGGGATGACGACAATCCAACGTAAATTAAAAGTCACCAAGATAATTTCGTAATCATGATTTGACTGGCCTGTTAGTCTAGTGGTCAGTGGCCCTGACTGCTATGCCGGAGGTCGTGGGTTCGATTCCCACCCAGGACAGATGTTTGTGTGATGAGCACGATCATTTGTTCTGTGTCTGAGTATAATTTATCTATAGTATGTATTTCGAAATACATAAGTATGTTTATTAGTTGTCTAGTACTCGCTCGGAAGCTCTGCTTGTGGTAAATGAAAATCTGGGTAGTGACCATTTAATAATCAAAATTAAAATTTTACTGAAGTGTAATATATCTGCTATACCAAGACATATTACACTTCAGTAAAATTCGTAATTTTAAAAAGCTAACTGGTTAGGTTATCGTAGAGATATTGAGTTATCGTTAGATGAATTTCACATTTTAAATAATGTACAAGAAATGTATGATGTGCTGATAAACGCTGTTGAAAAATCAACAGAAACCAATATCCCCCTACTTAGAATTTGCGAGGCGGGTCCTCGCAAATTCTAAGTAGGGGGCAAATAATAGCAATTTTAAATCTAAGCCGTACTGGAATTCCGATTTGTCCAAAGTAGTTGCTCAAAGGAGATTGGCTTTGAGTATTTTCAGAAGGAATCCTACTCCTCGAAACCTTGATGTGCTAGAGGAAAAGACCAAAGTAGCAAAACATAAGATAAATGAGGCTAAATCAAAGAATTGGCAAATTTTCTGTAATTCCATTGACGAGACTGTCTCTGTCTCTCAAATGTGGTAGCGAATGCGATGGATCAAGGGCTACAAGCAATCTAGATGCTATGCTGCTGCGGAAAAAAAGAACAACTTATTTGTAACTTAGCCCCCCATTCAGTTCAAACCGCTAAGCCGATATTCACATCATCCAATGATCTACTAGAATCTGACTTCACTATACAGGAACTTGAAGCTTGTTTAAAAAAAAATAATACTGCACCTGGTGCCGATAATATTACTTACTCTATGATTTTTAATCTTCCGTATGTAGGTAAACGTTATTTACTCTCTATTTACAACCGAATTTATAATTCGGGATATATACCACACCAATGGCGCAATATTAAAATTATCCCAATTCCAAAAGGGGGGAGTGGCTCAAATTTAGACATCAAATTAAGGCCGATTTCGTTAATATCCTGTGTCTGTAAAATTTTTCATTTAATGATAACTAAAAGGTTAGAATGGTTTATGGAAAACACTAGAGTTTTCTCTCCTGGCACATCGGGATTTAGAAGAGGACAATCATGCTTGGATGCTCTTGTTCACCTTATTACAACAATACAAATCGGTTTTACGCATAATGTCCCGACGTTAGCTTGTTTCCTTGATATCGAAAACCCTATAACAATGTCTTAATCAATGGGAACACCCAAATACTCCGAAATATTTTATTCCGAATTTCGATATTCCGATTTTCAAAAGTCCGATTTTCATAATACCTAAAAATTATAATGTCTATTATTAAAAATCACGAAATTTATTTTACCGAAAGTCTTAAATGCGATTTGTTAGTTTTCCGATTTTCATACGTTCGAAGAATCAAATGCTCGAAGGGTTCTCGGTCCGAAAAACGATATTCCGATTTGTAATACTTCGAATAAACTAAAAGTCAACATGTTGTGCTCCAAAATTTAGTGTCAGAAACGAATCGCTGCAAAACCGACTTCACGCAGTCTTGTTTGTCCTACCCCTAGAGTGTAATTTAAACCCGCGTAGGCGCGGAGGGGTAGGGCGGCCCGCGAGCTGAGGAGCAGGTGGTTTGAAGGCCCGCCGCCGCGGCTGAGGCTGGCCGGCAAAGCCGGTCAGCAAGCCGACGCTGCGGTGGTGAGCGTTAAAACCATCTGCGACGATAAGCTCGCGTGGGGCCGCCCAAACCCCGCAGCGCCGGAGCCGTGACAGAAACAATGCTTGCTGCATTTTGCATGCCTGCTTGCATGCTGCATGCCTGCTTTCATGCTGCATGCCTGCTTGCATGTTGCATGCTTGCTTGCATGTTGCATGCTTGCTTGCATGTTGCATGCCTGCTTGCATGTAGCATGCTTGCTTGCATGCTGCATGTCTGCTTGCACGCTGCATGCCTGCTTGCATGCTGCAATAAATCTCATGCATGCTGGAAAACGCATCTGTCATTAGTTTTTTAATTCTACCCCCTCATACTACGACCTCTGAAGAGCATTTATGTGTTTATTTGTCTTGCTATACAGTTTTATGAGGCGTTTTTATTTCGGAATTTTATTAATCGAATAATCGGAATTCGTATTTTTGATGTTTCGAATTATCATTAAGTCGGACTTTTCGTTATTCGATCTATTGAAACTCGGTATTTTGAGAATAGTAATTATAAAAGTTAGGAAAATTGAAATTTAGGAATTATAAAAATAGGAGTAATGATAAGTCGGAGTTGTTATATTCGGAATTTTGAACCATTCGGAATTATGAAAATCGGTATTTTGAAATTCGTATTTGTGACTGTCGGAATAAAGTTTTTCGTATTTATGTAGTGTACCCCTTAATCAATAGTGTAGTACTAAAGCTAGACAATTTAAAAGCTGGTTATAAAATATGCAATTATTTATGGGAATTTTTAAGAGAGAGACATTTGGTAATTAAGGATGAAACAGGGGAGAAGGGGGATATTGTGAGATGGACTGACAAGGGTTTGGCGCAAGGAGATCCGATCTCTCCACTGTTGTTTAATATTGTAACCTTCGAAATATGCAAAACTCAAATTGTACATATATGCCAATATACCGATGATTTTGCCCTGTTTATCAGTTGCCCAAAAATAGAAGGTAGTGTTAGGAATATGCAGAACGCGTTGAATGTAGTAGCCACTATTTTATGTAATATAGAAAATTATCCACAAATAAATCTAAATTCTGTTTATTTAGCAGAGGGTATAGGAGGTATCAGGTTCAATTAAATATCAATGACACACCCCTAAGCGCAGCCCAAAACGTTAAATACTTAGGACTATGGCTTGATCAGTCACTTCGATGGGGAAACAAATTAATGAAGTATATGAGAAGACACAACGCTTTTTGAACCTTATGAAAGTTTAAGCATGCTCTGGCTGGGCCTTCATCCCATAAACTTGAGACACAAGATGCTGATGCTGATGTTGATTGATGTAATTAGAAGTCGGCTTGACTATGGTAGCTTCTTGTATGATAACAGCGCAAAGTCTCGATTATGTAAATTAGAAAAAATCCAAAATCAGGCGTTGAGGATTACAGGTGGATTTATAAAATCAACACCAATCCATGTAATGGAGAGTGAACTATCTTTACCTCCATTGCATTTGAGAAGAAAATTTTTAGCAATAAAATATTGTTTAAAAGCTAAGTCTTGGACTAATAGTGTGACGATTGATCGATTATCCGAGCTTGGTACTCTCTGCTCTAGCCGCTATTGGGCAAACAAGAAGAATCCAATGTTAATGACTACATTCAATATTATTAAAGACGAAAAAATTTACTCGAGTAACCCTTTGGAAATGTTTAAGCTAGATATTTGGTCTACAAGTATAAATGTGAAAAGTATTATAAGAGATAATTTACAATCAGTCACCAAACCCAAATCTAACTATGAAACGAATTTGTTAAGAAGTACTATTGTAGAAGAAATAAGTGTTACATATCATGGCTGGTATAAGCTCTTTACAGACGGTTCAAAAAGCACTCAATTAGGTGCGGCCTATTACGATCCAGAGAACAAACATGGGGAATGTTTTAAAATCACCTCAAATGTGTCAATCATGACGGCCGAATTATTTGCCATCTTTTTTGCCATATTGCAGGCAATTTTTTATGTCATTACCTCACAGCCACAACGTGCTGTTATATTCTCAGACAGTAAAAGTGCCCTCCAGCATTTGGCTCGATGCGCCTCTGGACACAGAGGTGTATCGATAGCCTATTCGGTAATGAGGAAAATTTATGAATGCTCTCGAAATAATATCAACTTAGTTTTACAGTGGATACCGTCACACATTGGTCTGAAAGGAAACGAGGAGGCTGATAGATTAGCTAAAATTGCCACTACAGTGGGCTCAGAAGTTTATATTATACCGATTTATTCAGAAATACTGTCAAAATTTAATGAACAGTGTCGTAAAGATTGGACAGAGTACTTTAGCGAGAAATCGAAATCCAATATGAGCCTCGTCGAGTGCCATGGTTTCTTAGTAATAGTATTAGTCGTTACCTACTAGTAACAGCATTTACTGACTGACTTAGGTACTGACTTTATGACTCCGTTCTGGACACATGCCGCTGAAAGTATTTGCTTACCTTATGAAGAAGGTTGATTGCCCTAAATATGATGTTTGTGACAAGATAGAAGATGTACAACATATTTTAGCTGAATGTGTTAAGAATAAAGCCGAAAGAAGTAAAATTATAGATAAACTTAAGCTAAACAAATTAGATGTAGGTATTTTCCAAAGTCTCCTAACAAAGCCATTTTCAGATGAAGCCAAGATGATTTATAATCTAGTTTTAATTAAGCAATCTTGATATTGTTTACCTGTATGTGTATTTGTACTTAAATGTAAGATTATGTACCTATTTACCGTATGTAATAATGGAACTGGCATGAACAGAGGTTCAAAAGTTCCTATACTAATAAACGAAAAAGGAAAAAAAAAGCTCTGCTTAGTTTGGAACTAGATGGCGTTGTGTGCAAGTTGTGGATATTACATATATTATAATTATGCTAGAATAGATAACTGTAGTCTAGTATGGAGTATCATGGAACTTTAGCACAAAAGATCCAGAAGGGTCGAAGTGCTCTGGCCTAGGGCCAGTCCCACAACAAGATCATGGAACTTCACGTAACTGGCCAAATATCTCTGCATATCCCTTCAAAGCGTTTAGAGCGTACGCCTGTACGCTCTAAACGTCCTTCTAAGGCGAATACTAAAGATAACGTACGTGATGTGCAGCTAATGATAGAAGCTGATACAGCTTCTTTTTTATCAACATATTTGGGCAGCATCCTCAGCAACCAGTATCCTCCTCCACCACGACAACACTCCAGCTCACTCCGCGGCTATTGAATATGGGTTTATCGAAGGCTTCGATCAACAATGATCGAAGGTGTGGAGTAAGTGAGACAGTCTTGACCTGGTACCTTGTGACTTTTATTTTTTGCAAAGATAATATCTTTTATTTATTCGCTTAGAATAATTCGTTTTATGAATCCTGAAAATACCGTGGCTGCGTTTGAAGAAGGCGTGAAAGAGATCCCTAAAGAAGAGTGGGCCCACCACCCACTGCTGAGGTCATTAGTTTAATCGCATACAGCGGTGCCCAGAAAGGATCGGAGACTACTTCCAAAAACAATAAAAATATTAACAGGCTTCTACATCATTCCGTTTTTTTATTTTCTATAAACTTTCAGTATGACCTCCGTATATACTGTAACAGTCTTTTATATGTGAAAATGAATCTTTGTATTCTTAAATTATCGCCCAAAATGAGTCCACCTTGTAAATTAAACTAGTCGCAGACTCAAGGTACTCGTAAGAAGGTATTCTCAAAAGAAGAATTTGTAATCAAGAGGACACAGCACGAAAAATAGTCAACTTCAACTCTTCATTAATGGCATTTGTGGAAGAGACACCACAATTTTGCCAATAATAACACGTGTGAACTGTTAATAAACTATCAAAATAGTCATAAAGTTTTTTTGTAGAACATTTTTTAATTTTTGCTTTAGCATAGACAATATTTTAGGCTAAAGACGTCAATGTCAAAATATTTAAAAGAATCTTGATAGAAACGTATTTTTTTGTACAAAATATCTTATACTTATTTTAATGGTACAAACACGTAATGAGTAGGAAGGCGCTGACTAAATCAGATCAGAAATCATCAGTCTTGAACGTGAATACGAATAGTTCAAGAAACTGCCCAAGTGCCTTTACACTCACTTTTGTGATAGAAGTGGTGGGCATCGATCTCTGGCATGATTGTAATGAAGGATGGCTAGACCTTGGGCCACCAGTTCAAGGGGTCAAGCTTACATATAACTTATATCCAGGACAGAACTTTGATGTGGATGTAGTGATATGGCCTCACGTTGCGAAGGTGACGAAAAATATTATTATTAGAAGACCGTTGTTTCCCGCTGCAGGGCCATTGCCTAAAAGAAAGGATAGCGGCTAAACTGTAGGTACTATACTGGACAACGAGTTTTACGCTCATAATTTTTTATTGGAAAGGTTTATGTCTAAAAAGTAATTATGCAAAGTCTCGGTCAGTGGGTAGCCAAAGTCTCAATGTTAGGAAACATATAGTTTTTGAGAAAAAAAATAATGAAAATCGATAATTTTTCGTAATATTTGACGCCATTTTGACAGATTTCGTTCACTTTTTACTTTGTTTGTAATATTATGACAAAGGTATTAGTTCATACAGCCACAATGAATATTTGAGAAAACGCAATTTTCTTTTATTTACATTAAAAATGACGAATAATATAGCCAAATGACGAGTAATATAGCCAAATGACATATTACACATCATTAAGTGAATTTAGCTTGTCCTAAATTAATAATATTTGAAAAAAGTAAAAAATAAGACTTTTTTTTTCCATCTAAATACATGAAAGTATACAATTGCTACAGCGGGAGGTTAGGTTACGGTTATTTTTTTTTAAACCACCCAGAAAACTATTTTTCAGTGCACAAATATTTTTATACAATGATAGAGCGCTCCCCGACACAACAAAAAATTTTTTTTTTGTCATCTAAATACATGAAAGTATACAATTGCTACAGTGGGAGGTTAGGTTAGGGTTATTTTTTTTTAAACCACCCAGAAAACTATATTTCAGTGCAGAAATATTTGTAGACAATGGTAGAGCGCTCCCCGACAACAAAATTTATTTTTTTCATTTTTAAATACATGAAAGTATACAATTGCTTCTGTGGGGGTATAGTCCAAGGGGTTTAGGATGATTCTCCTCCCTAAAACCCCCAAATCTGCCCCAAAAATGCATAAAATTTACGATTTTGTGATTCCTAACCTCAAAATTTGAATCTTGAATATCTCCAAAAGTATGTGTTTCCTAGATTCGGGAGGGGGTTCGGGGGGGAGGGGACACTCCCCCCTCCCCCCTCACCCCAAAAAAGCCATTATTTCGTTGTCCAGTATAGTACAGTTTTATCAGGATAGCCTATCCTTTTTTTTCAGAGCCTGAACCCACTCGTTTAGGAGGAAAGTTAGGAAGTTTGCCATTCCGAATTAGGCTATTATTATTATAGTATTAAATCTCTGACTAATACATTGCATGCATTGAGAAGCGGTTTCAGACCGGCAAACTTGACGCGAACTGTAAGTCCTGTTGTAACGCGCGATTTTGAAATTTCCCGCAACGCCGCGGCTGAGAACCCCACGGTATCGGTTGGCGATACTGCTTTGAATACTGCAATAGCGAATGGAGATTGAGACGCCTGCCGGCACGTTTTAGGGACAAAAACTTTGTCAATCATTATTAGTTTTCTTATTGTTTCAATCTGTGAACTGTTTAAGGAATGTTTTCTGCTAATACAGTGTACTGTCAACTGAAATTAACGTTGTTTTGCTAAACTGTACTAAATGCAACAGGATTTTTGCCGTTAACTTTAATAACTTTTATTTCGGAAGTCGGTGTCAAAAAACGTAAAAACAAAAGCATTAGCACCGACTTCCGAAATTAAAGTCATTTTAAAATTTTTAGTTTTTCTTTTTAAGTCGGTTGGATTTTTTGTAAATTTTATTTTTTATTTTTTTGTGAACTGGTACCTTATTTGTTATATTTTGTTAGTTTTGTACAAGATTTTGACTTTGCGATAGATATCTATTGGTCATCTCTATAATTATCTTCCTTGTAGTCACCCGTTTCTAGCTATTTCTCTGATTTGGAGATATAAAAATAATGTCAAAAAATCTTAAAAAACACTTTTTTATCAAGCTTCTATAAATGTTAATAATAATTTTAGTGTTTGAATATTTTTTGTGATCTTTCAGGTGGTCTGTGGAACCAATTACGGTTGGGTGCGGACTTGGCAGTTTCTAGAAAGAAGATGGCTGACTTTTTCGATACGTCACATCTTTCCTGTCAATGTGATGGACCTGCGTAACTTCGTGGCAACAGTGAGCCCTAATTTTGGATTAGGAGCACTTAGCGCAAAGTATTAAACCAATTTATTTTATGATTTGAGCCCTCAACGCCCCTTGCCCACGGCGACTTTTTGTAGCGATGCAGGAGCAAAGCTATCGCGCGTTCGCATCGGTACGTTGCAAACACGATTCAGTAACGTCACAAAAATGCCACAGTTGCAAGATGGACTCCATTGAGGCAACATTAGTTTTCTTTTGATGCTCGGTTCTGCAGTCACACGCTGTTCTCTCCCCGATATCGTCCGACAGTCGCGCGTTTGCACCGATATAGTCGCGATGTTGTAGCGCGTTAGCATCGCTTCTGTAGCGCAAATGCGACTAACGCGCGTTAGTAGCGATACTGCCGCGCGTATAAGAAACGCGCGAAACCATCGCTACAAAAAGTCGCCGTGGGCGTGGGGCCTAATAAACAAGCCGGGAACTGGCACAGAAATGTGCAAGTAGCTTGCATGTCATAGATACATATTATATCATTTAAATAATCAGAACTTGTTATGGCATGGTTAGCAGTTACAACTTACAGGTGTATTTGGGGCTATAGAGAATAACTAGCAAGCCTTATGTCTCACCCATTGGCGGAGAATACCTAGTGTTAGGGTTGTTTGTTGGTTTAGGTGCTTAGTTTGGGACTAGATGGCGTCGTGTGATAGTTGTGGAGTATTATTATTATTAATAAATACCTAGCGCTAAGTATTGACTTGTATGTGCAATTCAAAAGAAATATAAGATAGTATCGTGTAATCTTTGTATTATTATACAACTACGTCCTGTTCCTGTTGGTATTCGTCACACTAGCTGTTAGCAGCACCAAGTGTCGAGGTGATTTAAAAATAACGAAGTCACAAGAATGAACTGAAACGGAGATGCAGTGAGAAATGATTTTCATAAAAAAGATGTTTATTTTAATCTAATCTTTGTTTTTCAGTTCCAAAATCGTGAATTCTGCTGAAGTTTATCTACCTCCTTTGCGATTCGGCGTTCGTCGACAGTTCGCCAAAATTATGGACCCGGAGTCGCGAAGTTCTCTAAACGAGTATATCAAAGATATGATATGGTTTCTCGTTGTAAATTATATTCCAAGAACATTTAGGGATGGACCGTTCGATACGCCGTATCCGGTTAAAGGTAAGTCAGTACAATTCTACATTATTGTGAACTAATCTATATACGAGTATATATAAAAGGAGAAACTGACTGACTGACAAATCAACGCACAGCCGAAACGACTAGGACTAGGAGTATGAAATTTTGCACAAGGTTTCCTTCTAGGACGTAGGCGAGCACTACACCCATCACACACTTAAAAAAAAAAAACAGTTTTTACCTATTTTTAAATACATTTGTATAGATATCTATTTTTTAATTCAGTGATATTTATGTGATAAATACTCGTAATATAGTAAGTAGGTAAGTCAAAGCAATTATTGTCCAAATTGAGTGTTTCGCCATTTTTTTTTTGTTCATTTTTTATCGTTTTTTGAATATTCTAGTTATTATTTCTGGAACAAGCGCTCCATGAACCACATTCATTTTCTCAATGAGTCTTTTATGAACTGAACTTTTATGCGAATATTAATTTATTTTGATTCACTGTGCGCGTCTATGCTATGCATTGATATGTACTACGCACTAGATTGCGCGTGCCGAACACTCACTTCAATCTACAATTTGTCTGACTAATGAAATATAACTTTGTTATTGTTACCTTAATAACATTTAAAATCAGACATGTAAAAATAAGTATTTACTTTTTGTGGACCTTTAAAGCGTCTGACAGAAGTTTTGGTCCATGGAAAGTGTCTGACACTTATGATACTACTTTAGAATAATATTCTACAAAACATATTATATAAAAATCAGCATAAAACATTAAGTTAAGTAACTCGTTATTTTTAGTTCCCTTTCTCACCTCGTACCTGCTAAAGTTCCCCAAGGGGGAGCTCCACAAGTACACAGGTATTCAAAGCACATGAAACGCTACTGAGAACCTAAGGTTTTATCCATGTGAAAATAAGTTATGTTTGACAGCTCTGGGATCTTAGTATACCTATAGTGTCACTTGTAAAAATACAACAAAAGAAAAATACAGACAAGTGACACTAGTGACAGCGGCTAAATGCCATTATGCGAGCCAAACATTAAAACGCGTTTAGTTTTGTTGGTGAATTCCGCCCTAAGTCACTACAAACCGACTTCAGAAGGTTTAATGAAACTAATCCCATTACAGACGTAAGACATCAAGATGCAGCACTTTACCAGGTTCAAGATGTGATCCTGAATCTGAATCGCCGAAAAGAAGACGAAAATGAACAAGAAAAAAAAATGAAATCTGCGATGAAAGATGTCAAAAAACAGACTCTTGTAGAAAAAGTTAAATATGAAATCAAGTTGCCCGGTGATTGGATTTTAGCTGGTAAAGATAAGTTTTGATGTAGTTGTTTGTAGGCACTCTCGACCTTTTTTTTTGTAGGTTGGAAAATCATCCAATGACATATCTCGCTCTCTCGCTCTTGGTCGGTGCGCAAGAGTGTGTCAGACTTTTACTAACTAAAAACCCACTCCGGTTCCTTCTTTGTCTTTCATACCAGAAGCGAACCCATGGCCACAGTAGGCATCTTCTTCAGGCGCGCGTGGAACACTACGCGCCGTCGGCCATTGCTCGCCGTCCGCAAGCCCGTGGCTAAATCTAGAATATAGATGTAAAGATATTTACTATCTGAAAGCACCTTATTCCAGCTTCTGCCAGCGGCTTCGTCTGCGTGAAAGTAAAAAATATATACTTTTTTTTTAAATCTTTATTATTAGTTTTTATCCACAAGGATACGTCAACACCATTGTACCTTAAACAATAAGAATACATTTAACAATAATTTTATACTATGAATTAAATATAACATTGAGGATCCGAGATTACTGCCAGATTACAAAGTTGTTTTGCTAGATCAGTATTAGGTACTTTTTTAAACCTATCTAACCTATATTTAAACCATACTCTCTTTCCGTCTTATTTTTAACCATCGACTTATATTCTAGAGATAGACAAGCACGTTCATGGAAAATATTTGTCAAAATACTTAAAAGTTAAAACAAAAGTTCGCTGCGGCGCTACATTGGCATTACGCCGTTTAATAGAACTATTAAAACATACAGCGCTAAGATAGCTTTTAGAGGATACTTTTTTGCGACCAAAATAAATTTCGTGGCACTTACGCGTTTCGTTTAACATAGTGTAATGTTCAAGGTGTATGGATTACACTATACCTGAGTCATGATGAGACCTTTAATTTGATACCCTTAAAGCAGTATCCAAAAAAATATTTTTTTGCTCTAAATTATGGCGTCTCATAGTCGTTATGTTGGTTTTCTTTTAACGTCACCTATCAAAGAACACTTGGGTTATCAAGACGGATCTAACGATATCTTAATTATGGAAATCCGTATAGCAGTTTGGGAGATATGAGGTAATCACTACATAGTATAAATGAAAGTCGCTTTCCGCTGTCTGTCCCTCTTCCGGCTCCTGTCTTAGATCTTTAAAACTACACAACTGATTTTGATGCGGTTTTTTTTAACTAGATAGCGTGATTCAAGAAGAAGGTTCATATATGTATAATACATGCATAATATAGTAGAGAAACACTGGTCATTTTAGAGGTTTCTCATGTGATGTCGTAAATAAACACATTTTTTGCGGTTACATTGCAAACGCTGGCTGAACCCTAAGAGATAGAACAAGATAATGTACTACAGTATTGTACACCTTACAAAAGCCTACAAAAAAGTCCAGGATGGTACATCGGCTGAATAATTTTTGTGTTTAGGGGATGTTTGGTCACTACAATTTATCTGACTAATGAAATATAACTTTGTAATAGTTACCTTAATAAAATATTTAAAATCAAACATGTAAAAATAAGTAAAGTTTATTTACTTTTTGTGGAGCTTTAAAGCGTTTGACAGAAGTTTTGGTCCATGGAAAGTGTCTGACACTTATGATACTACTTTAGAATACTCTAAAAATCAGCCATAAAACATTAAGTTAAGTAACTCGTTATTTTTAGTTCCCTTTCTCACCTCGAACCTGCCAAAGTTCCCCAAGGGGGAGCTCCACAAGTACACAGGTAATCAAAGCACATGGACGCTACTGAGAATCTAAGGTTTCATCCATGTGAAAATAAGTTATGTCTGACAGCTCGGGGATCTTGGTCTATTAGGGATAACCCACAATAATTATTTTTTAATCTTTACTTTTTACGAGAAATAATGGGTTATTTACGAAACGATTTTAAGCAATAAAGCATTAATCCTTATCCAATTAAGTTTCTTAAATACATTATGCATTGAATATAGATCAATATGGCTCTTTACAACATACTCGTATAATTTAAATGAATATTTTCGAAGATATTACAAATTTAAAATGCATGGATAGCGGTCTCGGTGGTATCAGCATTGCACCCGTGCAAAGCCGGGGCGGGTCGCTAGTAAAGAATATTACATACATACAAGATACACGTGAAAAACATAATCCTTTTTGCAGTCGGGTAAAAAGCGAATTAACCGTTGAAAGAACTCCTTTGCTTCTTATTATGTCTGTCTGTTTGTTACCTCTGGACGTATTAACGGCAGAGCGGGTTTGGAAGAAACCTGGTACACGGGTAGACCGTGTCTTGTAATATATTATGATATAATATAAATATAAAGTATCTACTTTTTATATCGGGAATTCCGGAGTATGTACGCTCCCTTGGAATAATTTTCATATTTCGCGTAAGCGAAGCCACCGGTTAAAGCTAGTTTTGAATAAATCTGATAAAATATACTTCTACACTACAATACCTATAAGATGGTGCGGGTGACAGCTGTCGGATTCATACAATGTAGTCCTTTTCTCTCATCTTAAAGATGCATATTTTCGTTCTGCTGTCATCCTACCCATGCTATGTAAAAAAGGCAATGTGTTTTTTAGGAATTGGAAGAGTTACACCATTTGTAGTGACAGGCGACCGCCCTACAGAACAAGGAGAAGTGATAGCGCTGATAAGCAGCATGAATTTGCCAGCGCACGAAGATTTCTCAGTTTTCTATGTAAATGTTTGTAATATCACTGATGTTCCGATACAAGATTTGCAGCAAAATGGGTAAGTTTCTGGTCTCAACCTAACTTGCAATAAGTAGGTGGCTCATGCTCGTGCTAAGTTCATAATTGAAGCAGTTTCCACTTTGTCATCGGATTATTGTAAAAACCATTAGTTTATCGAACAGTCAAAAGATAAGATTTATTGTATTTTATTATAATGATTGCTAGGATGAAGATTATGTCAAGCCATGGTAGTCGGTAGACTGTACCTATAGTGATTTTTTTCCCCTTCAGTGTTAGTGTTAGCCACATTTGTTCGACCAATTTGAACCTGGGATAGACCGCAGTAGTACAAGTACGCGCACTCAGTCCCCACCAACGGAGCTTTTAATGGTGTTCCTATCCCTAAGATATAAAACAAAGTAAAAATTTTGAGCTCAGCGCCATCTATCGACAACATGGTTACGCTCGGGCCCATAGGAGATAAATTTTCACAATTTTTCATACAACCGCTCTTACGTGAATACGACGTTGCCGCACATCTTTCTCTAGATATTTTGGAAACGCAGATATTTTGTGGATATTATCAAGGTTTCTATTGAAATTAAATCATAAATTTGTAAAAGATTATTTCAAAAATCAATCCTCTGAAAATCTGCTATTTTGAGTGAAATTTGGCCCTTGATAATGTGCTCATAAATTAAAAAGTAAAAAAAATATAACTTTCCTGGAACAAGTTTTGTAAAATATTCGAGTGGAATCTGGAATCACAGAATGCCAACAAAGCGTTCAGGTGTTCTCTTTTTTCGTGTTGCCCTTTTATAAAATATTGCGTTGGATAAACCAACAAGCGTTTTTAACGATGCTCAGTAAGCATAATAGTCCAGTCAATTTAGACATCCGAGGTTACAAAAAATCGCACCTTGCTGAGAATTGGTAGGATGGTTCAAAACACCATCATAAATGAATTAAAAAAAGTCCTCATCGATCCTACACCAGGAAAAAAAAAAAAAATACTCGGGGTCGTAAAACGAGTTTTTCGCGATTTTCAGCAAAAGTTGTATCATAAAATTAGCTCAGACAAAAATTGTAGATCAGATAATTAACTACAAAAACATCTAAGTTTTATTTTCCTAAGAGTCATAATATGCACACGTTTTTACGCCACCTTTGAGGTAGTGTACTTAGCACGTTTTTAGGGTTCCGTACCTGAAAGGGAAAAAACGCTTGAAAAAACGAAGAGACAAAACTATTATAGAAACACTGATTTCAGAAATTAAAGTTATTTTTCACTTTTCAGTGCTTTTTTTTACGTTGAATTCGGTTATATTTCGTATGACTCAACTTAGGTTCATATAAACATGAGCCTTTTTTTTTCCTTTGGAGTTTCTAAAAAAGAAGTTTGTTACAGATTTACACACATTTATACAAGGTGGACGATTAGTGAAGAAGAACATAATTCAGAGCAGCAGTCCTTACAAACAAAACGACCCACAACTGAGTTTAATTTTAACGATCACCACGCAGTACCTCTACCACGTGCTGTGGCATCGGATGTCATGGCTAAATTTTTGGATATACCTTTTCGAGTAGAGGTAATTATTTTACTTACGATAAATTACTCTGACCAATACTTTTTACTCTTTACTGGCATGACGTAATGCAATGTCGATGCATTCAATGCATCTGGGCTAATGACGATTGGATCATCTGGGTTAGTGACAATTCATTAGTCCAGATTATGGCGGTAAGTTCCCATCTTTGAGGCGTGGCTGGAAAGACCTCACGGCGTCCTTACCTTCCACATGACGCAGTTTCTCACTGGACATGGTCAGTTCGGGAGGTTCCTGCACCGGATTCGTGCAGAAGAATCGCCCTGGTGTTACCACTGTGTGGTTCGCCCGGAGGATACGGTGGAGCATGCGGTAGAGGTGTGTTCCACATGGGCAGAGCACCGCCGTGTCCTAGTGGGGCGGCAACGATCTCTCGCGCTGGGCCTTGGTAGGTACAGGCCATGGTCCGAAGCGAGGAGTGGCAGGCGGTTGCCTCCTTTTGCGAAACAGTAATGCTAGCAAAGGAAGCAGTGTCACGCGCATGCGCGAGGGAACAGCCCTCACGCCCCAGCCGCCGGGATCTCGATTTTCGGCCACCGTAGGCGTGGACTTGCGGACGGCGAGCAATGGGTAGCTCGCCGTTCAACCGTCCATTAACCGTCCGGACCGAGCTCAAGTCGTCGACAGTGCGTAGTGTTCCATGCGCGCCTCAAAGAGATGTCAGCAAACCGTAGGGGCCCAGCAGGCTCGAAGCCTTTTGGGGCCAAGGGTTCGCTTCTGAAAGGAAAACCTGACTCTGAAATGAAAGGCAACGAATCAACTAGGAGTGGGTTTTAGTCAATAAAAGTCTGACAGTCTCGCCCTGCCCAACATCTCCCGATGTCATTGGAGGATTTCCGAACTAAAAAAAAATGTATACTGGCATTATTTTTACGTTTTCGGTTTCTGTGTCCTGACGTCAACAGCATATGTTTTTTATTTACATGTGTTTTTTATTGTGATTATAGCTTCGGGGAATCAGGATCCCTCCAAAGGTATTTACGATGCCAAAATTTTTTGGGTACGAAAAATCTGATCGTGATTATGGCGTAGGCGTACCACCTCCGATACCTAATCAAGATGTAGATTTTCTGATCGCACAAACAAAGATTGATGCAAGAGCATTGACAAAAATTAACGGATCTGTCAAAGCGGAGTTTCCATTATATCCTCCAGAAATATCTGTGGTGGCAATGGAACGTGAAGAAGTTTGTACAAACGACGTAAATGCAGTCAGAGCAAAAGTTAAACCTGACTTGATTATTCAACCAAGCGTTATCCTACAGGCACAAATGACAATAGAAGTATCTTTGGGTCACGTTGGGTGTAAACCTAAGACAAATGTAGTAAGATATTCTAGAATGTACTGCCTTGTTAATGATCGCGACGCCATAATGTCTTTGTTACGTGAAATCATCGAAATTAACGAGTCGATAATGCAAAAAGAGAATAAAGCGGGTTTGTTGACGGGATTCGGATTGGATACAGGAGACACAGTATTATTATACGTGGAAGGTCCAAGGGAGGGAGAGATTTTGCGAGTTTGGGAAAAGACGGAAGAATTTTACCCTTCTGTGAAACCCGTTTTTTCAACTTCTGCTAAGTATAGTTGCCGATTGTACCCTGGTAAGTGAACATGATCTTGGTCTTATTTACAACATTAGCACATCGTCTCACACGATGTTTAATTTATGTATTTTTGTTTTTTAACTTCAGAATTACTACAAGCCGCTGTGCCTTTCAATATCATGAAGATGTTTGTGCCGATATCACTGTTGTTAGGTCTAACGCCAATTTACGCCCGACCTGCATTACCACTACCTGCTCGTTCTGTAAGTATATTAAGTACGGCATCCTTGCCTAGTGCCGTATGTGTATCTTCAAATTTATTATGATTTATTCATCTGTAGATAAAAACCATGACAATGTTAAAAGTCATTCAAAATTTGTTTGCAGGCGGTTCTCAAGATAGGACGCTTGCTAGGCAGTAACTTCAAAAGCGCTCCATGCTGTCGTGCGATGCCAACCGCTATGGAGCTCAAGAGTTTTAAACTGGAGCTTTGCGTAGCGCCTCGGCCTCCGGCAGTTTTTATTTCAGAAATATCCAGAATAATACCAGGTTCCTGAATGGCTTATTAGCGCCAAAAATAACAACACATTTGTACTTTCTTTGATTTTGGCTTTGGCCCGCAGCGTTGTGTTTCGTGCACGACTAGAGAGAGTGACACCCAGGATACTGCGCTCCATGGCTTACTGGCGAGTTTGAAGCCTTAACTCTAGCTGAAATGATGCCCAGAACACCGCTACCCAGAAAGCTTGTATGCTTGAGTGCAAATATGTCAGCCAGCCCAATCCGGCTGGCTGACATGTTTGCCTTTTGTCAGACGAGAAATGGAGGGTCAAACGATTGAATGAGTTCCAGTCATCGTCATTCTAATTATTCCACACATTTATGGAGGTGTATATCATTTCATTCCCTTTAATTTTGCAAAAAAAAAAATACATGCTTTGATTGCTGCTGCTCGAAAATTTTAAGGCATTAAAATAGCCTATTTACACACCCATGAATTGTGTTGATGCGGTATTCGACATAGATACGTTCCCGTACAGCAGACGAATCGGTTCTTCTTTGTTAGGAATTACTTTACCAAGAATCTCTAGTAGTTCCACCTGGCCGTAGCTTCTCTTGTAAAGTGCTTTCACGAAATTTTAATGGAACAGGAGAGATTACTGGTATTCCCGTCAAGTTAAACTGGTAGATTGACAGTCAAGCTCAGTCTGTGTATTCGTGACCATGCAGTCAGCTATTTCAGCAAAGCATTCATTTCGTCATGCCTAGTAGCTCTCGTCACCAAAGAGTTTGCTGGTAATCACCGCTTAACAGAACTGTAACATCCCACATAAAGATTTGGTTTCTGCAGACATTCCGTTGGGTTCTACAAATAGCCTCCTCTCTATTTACCAAAGTACATTCATACCATAAGATGTGGCGTATTGAGAGTATGTATGTGTCAGTTACTATTATTGCCTTAAAGTCATTGAACTACTTTTAAATGCTGAGTGATTTTTTAGACAGCTGGTATTTCATTACTGCGGTTACTAATAGGTTGATCCAAAAGTAATGATAATCGGTATAAAAAACCACCCAAGTGCGAGTCAAAACTCTCACACAAAAAGTCCACATCATAAACTGAAAAAACCAGACTACATTTCCTACAAAAGTCTATAAAATATGAGAGCAGCACCTAACTTTACTCTGAAGAAAAGATACACGAGTAGGATTGATGGATTAACTTAACTTTGTAGTTGAAAAAAATTTTCTCTCATGAACGTAACGGTGTGTGTCAATTCCTCAACTACAAAAACACGTTTGTAATCGCATAAAAAATTGTTGTCTCATATTCGTTTATTTTTAACTTTTCGACTTTCGTGTGAGCTCCATTGGCTAAGAGGCAAAGGCCTCTGCTTTTCATTGAACTAAATGGTTCATCGCTCACAATTTTAAGATTTTTTTTGAAAAGTTTGAAAGCAGTCGAATGGAGATATCTAAGAATTGTATCAGATTTCTGACGTTTTCTTATATTGTCCTCAGAGTTTTTTCTTCTGGCTTTTTATGATATTAGGTCAACAAGAAGGATTTGATGCTCTTGCGAGCGTTAAAATATATGGCATATATGACCGTATCTTTTGATTGTGTTGAGTTAGAAGTTTGATTTTTTCAACGTTTTAAGAAAAAAATTAACAGTTTTAAGTATACAAACTTAAGTATTATATAGGTATTAATTTTAACTTGATATCTCCACGCGTTGCAGACAAACATAAGGTCAACGATGTTGCTTTTTGCCTTTTGAGGTATGGAACCATCAAGAATAGACTCCTGAGTAGTCGATCCATACAGTCCATCACTATTGTTCATCATCGTCTAAACACTGAATACTCTCAAAAAATAAACTAATATAACCCCTATAAAAATGTCTAAAAAGCAGCTATCACCACACTTTCTTCTTTAAAATTCTTACCCTTGGTGATAGCAATGCGGGAGCTAGTTCTAAATAATAAGTAAAGAATTTGGTGCTCTTCAAAATTATGCGCAGCAATTTATTTGATGGCTTCTTTGTATGTTGTACTGTACTGCCAACACATTATCTTATACTTTTTTGAAGTTATTTTTGGAAAGGGACATCGATGGCTGGCCTTCAAAATGTTTATCTTTTATGGAGGTTCTTGTTAGCATAAGTGTGTGAGCAATGGTGGCCGAGTGGTAACGGCCCCGACTTACGAGTTGTAGGTTGCGGGTTCAAACCCAGCCAGGCGCATTACTTGTGTAATTTATTTCATCACCACGGCTCACAAAACGGTGAAGGAAAACATCGTGAGGAAACCGGCATGTCCTAGAACCAAAAATTCGAAGACATGTGACATGCACCAACCTGCACTGGGCCCGCGTGGTGGATTACGGCCCATTCCCTCTCTTAGAGAGGAGGCCTGAGTCCCAACAGTGGGAACATTTTATGGCTAACTATACTAGCATGCAATCGTGTTATTTGGAAGAGCAAAGACCCCTGAGCTGATATGAGTTGTCATGAAGACAGTGGCGGATTTACCAGCAGTCTGAGTAGGCTTGAGCCTAGGGCGGCAGATTTTTGGGGCGGCAAATTTGGGGACCGAATTTTTTTTTTGCTACCTCATAGAAATCAAAAAGATTTTTCATTTGTATGAGGTATAGAGTCGGAATTAATGAAAAAATTTACTTACGACGATATCATCGATGATTTTACCAACAAAAAACCACGCAAAAAGGTATTGTTACGAAGCCGCGAACTAACAAACTTTTATAACTTGACTGAGTTGACTTATTTTTTAATTGTTTGTCAGTGCAATAAAGATTATTTATTCACGTTTACCAAATGTACATTATTGTATAAGTAGCACACATTACCCCGCTCGTACATAACTGAGCATTGATTAGCTCAAAAATATACCCAAAAAATATTTTACGTGTAATTTCAACGAAATTTTTGGATTGTAAAAATAATGCAGGAGATGACAATTGTAGAGGGAAGGGTGGCAAAAACTGTAAAGCCTATGCCTTGAAAATTTGTAAATCCGCCACTGCATGAAGATGTTCAATAGATTTTGTTTTGAAACTCTGTTACTTTTAAGGGCTGTAACAAAAAAAAAAAAAAAACAATAAAATTTATCTCCCAGAAATGATGAATTATATATTTAATTGTTTTTTAGGGTTCCGTTCTTTTCTTTGTTGTTCATCTGTCAAGACCCTTTATCTCGAGAACGCGTGGAGGTATAAAATTGAAATTAAAACCATATACCCAGGTCTACGGTCTCTTGAAGCTGTGAAAAAATTAAACGTTAAGTTAACGAAAATGAAAGATACGGCCGTTTATGTCGAAAAAAAAAACGTATATTTTTCAAGGGAATCAAAATTCATAGGGTACTTCCCGTTGACCCAGAATCCTGAAATTTGGCGTTAAGTAAGTTCTTACAACACAGGTATAGGAATAAATCTGAAAATCGAATTGTTTTTATTAATTTTTTTTTTAATAATAATATATAATAAAATAATAAATTATTAAATATTATAATTAACAACCGCTTTCGCTGCTATTTAATATATAATTAAATATTATAATAAATTATTTTTACATAGGTAAGTTTGTACGGAACCTTCAGTGCGCGAGTCTGACTCGCACTTGCTCAGTTTGTTTTCACTGTGAGTGTGTGTCACTGCTAAAGTCTTAGAATTGGCAATTATTATTTTCAAGTCTCAATATTAATATCTTATATTATCATGCTGTGTTAGAAATCCTCGAATATTTTTATACTCATGAATCAACCAGATGCGATTGCGAGAATAAAGTTATTTTTATCCAATTTAGATATGTTTTCTAAGAATGACTTCATCGTCTATGTTGACAATGAGGAGAGGTTTCCGTCTCACATTTTTTTAGTATTTTGTAAATGTAAATAAGGGATACTTATTACCCATCCTATTTTTTACGGTAGATTTCAGGAGATGCTGACTAAAAATGCTATTTGCAGTAGGTTCCTGGGATCAAACAGCCGGTGAGACACCGTTCGCGCAAAGCGCATCGCGATCGAAGATCAATTGAAAAGCGAAAGAGGAACGTTAGTGAGGTTCTCCTGAAGTGTCTTTGAATAGTATAGCAATTATTATACCATTTTATTTTCTTAAATTTTGACTTTTTGCGTAATAACAAATTTTTGCTTTTGTATTTCATTATTAATTTTAGTCTTATTTGTATTTGGAGTAAAAAGTAACCTTCCGGTGTCTTTGATAATAGTATAGCAATTATTGTACTATTTTTTTTCCTTAAATTTTGACTTTTTGCATAATAACAAATTTGTATTATTGTATTTTATTATTACTTTTAGTTTCATTTGCATTTGGAATAAAAAGTAACCTTCCGCATGTGGTTTTTCTTGTTTGATTATACCGACAGTTTATTTACAGAAAGTTCATATTTTAATTAAAAATACCTTTCTGTTAATCACGAAATTTGCATAATGTTGGCTCGAAACAGTGAGCATAGCAGCCCGTCCAACAGCAACTTTAATGCTATCTTGTATATGTATATTATCTATTGTAAAAACATACAAAAAAATACAACCGACTTTAATGTAAAAAACACTGAAAATTGCAAAATAACTTTAATTTCGGAAGTCTCTGTTTTTGTAATAGTTTTATCTCTTCGTTATTACACCGACTTCCGAAATTAACCAAAACTTATTAGAATTGTCATGAGATGCACTTTGGCTATAAGGTACTATCAAACTGATCTGATGATGGAGCAGGAAGGTGGAAGGTAGACACAGGAACTTCATAATAAACCAATGTAACCTAGCAGTGTTTGGGTTAGTTAGAATTGTCATGAGAAATAGGCACTCTGGTTATAAGTGTATCGCAACTAGAAAGTGTAAAATATAAAACTTTTTACAAAAAATAAATAAATAACCGACCACAAAAAAAAAAAACAAAGGATCAAAATTAATTTTGGAGGTCCGTGTTAAATAAGAAACAAACAATACCGAGAGACACCGACTTCCTAAATTAAAGTTATTTTGATCCTTTTAGTGTTTTTTTTTAGTGAAGTCGGTTATTTTTTTTTTTGCAAAAAGTTTTTTTTATGCAAACATTCTCGCGGGCGAAATCGCTGGCAACGTGCTAGTAGCTATTAAAGACTAAACAGAAGAATCTTAGCAGACTAGTTTAGCAAGGTTTCTAGTTATAAAGATCCCTGAAGTAGGTGAATAGATTTTCAGTTGAATAATATTTTTTTAAGTTGGCGTCCGGAATTAATGGTGCGGGCTTGCGGCAGACCACGAAAGAGATGGGGGACGAACTAGACAGATTTCGCCAGAACTGGTTAGAAGGCGTCTTCCTGCAAAAGATGGAAGGCGTAGAGGGAGGCCTTTGACCATGTGGGACAGAAAAGGCTATAAAAAAAAACAATTTAAAGTTTGGTTTACTTCTTGGTAGATGGCGCTCGCTGTTATCAAATTTCTCATGCATTTGGTCTCATTTCCGTTTAAGGTGAAAACTACGTACCGACGAGCTACGTCACGTCCTCGCTAGATGGCGCTAAACTTAACATTTTAAGTTTATTTTGTTTTAGTGTATAATTAAATAGGTGTTGAGTTAAGCAAATACCAATTATTATTTGCTAAATTCGACGTTTAAAGGGGTTGAAAAAGGGGCAATTCGATTGTATGCAAAGTATTATTCTTTGGGCCGATTTACTTGAAACTTAGCTTAAACAGTAACCTAAGTAAATAAAAAGGTTTTTATTATCCGTTTTCTAAAACAATCATCCCTTTAAATTGTTTATAGGGATAAACAATTTAAAGAGATGATTGTATGGGAGAATCTTATTATTTGGGTTAATAATCTTGAAACTTGGCCCCAGTTCTAATCAAAATAATAATGAAGACTGTCATCATTAGTTTTTTAAAACTACCTTCAAAATACGGTTCAAGGGGTGTTAAAGTTTTTAAGAAAACATTCTCGCGAACGAAGTCGCTTGCAAAGAGCTAGTTTTGCACATTGACATATTTTATTCATTGATTGATTATCATCATCATCATCATCATCATTTCAGCCGATAGACGTCCACTGCTGGACATAGGCCGGTAAAACTGTATACTGGACAGCGAAATATTGGGATTTTTTTGGGGGGGTGTCCCGTCCTCTCCGAACCCCCTCCCGAATCTAGGAAACGCATTGTTTTAAAGATATTCAAGATTGTAATTTTGAGGTTAGGAATCAAAAAATCGTACATTTTATGTATTTTTGGGGCAGATTTGAGAGTTTTAGGGGATAGGGTCACCCTCTATTTTGAGGTTAGGAATCAAAAAATCGTACATTTTATGTATTTTTGGGGCAGATTTGAGAGTTTTAGGGGAGAGGGTCACCCTCGATCCCTTGGATCATCCCCCCACAGTAACAATTGTATGCTTTCATGTATTTAAAAATGAAAAAAATACATTTTGTTGTCGGAGAGCGCTCTACCATTCTATAAAAATATTTGTGCACTGAAATCTAGTTTTCTGGGTGGTTTAAAAAAAATATAACCCTAACCTAACCTCTTACAGTAGCAATTGTATACTTTCATGTATTTAAAAACAAAAAAAAAAATGTTATGTCGGAGAGTGCGCTCTACCATTGTGTGCACTGAAATATAGTTTTCTGGGTGGTTTAAAAAAAATAACCCTAACCTAACCCCCCACAGCAGCAATTGTATATTTTCATGTATTTAAAAATGAAAAAAAATAAGTTGTTTTGTCGGGCAGCACTCTACCATTGTATAAAAATATTTGTGCACTGAAATATAGTTTTCTGGGTGGTTTAAAAAAAAATAACCCTAACCTAACCCCCCACAGCAGCAATTGTATATTTTCATGTATTTAAAAATGAAAAAAATTAAGTTGTTTTGTCGGGCAGCACTCTACCATTGTATAAAAATATTTGTGCACGGAAATATAGTTTTCTGGGTGGTTTAAAAAAAATAACCCTTACCTAACCCTCCACAGTAGCAATTGTATACTTTCATGTTTTTCTGTTATTATTATTTTTGCATTAGACAAGCTAAATTTACTTAATTATGTATAATATGTCATTCGGCTACATTATTTGTCATTTTTAATGTAAATTAAAGTAAATTTGAGTTTTGTTAAATATTCATTGTGGCTGTATGAAGTAATACCTTTGTCATAGTACTACAAACAAGGTAAAAAGTGAACGAAATTTGTCAAAATTGTGTCAATTATTACGAAAAATTATCGATTTTCATTTTTTTTTTCTCAAAAACTATATGTTTCCTAATATTGATACTTTGCATAATTACTTTTTAAACATAAACCTTTTCAATAAAAATTTATGAGCGTAAAACTCGCTGTCCAGCATAGTACAGCTTAGCCCATAGGCCTCACCCAAATGTCGCCACAATGAACGGTCCTGTGCGTTTCGCATCCATCGGATTCCCGCAACCTTCACCAGGTCTACGGTCCAACATGTAGGGGGCCTTCCAACACTGCGTCTGCCGGTACGCGGATTTTTTGATTATAACTTTATTTATTTAAATGTGACTTGCAATTAAGAGCGTCCTTTTCGAGGTACTACATTTAGATACAACCGCTCTTACGTGATTATGATGTTATTACACATCTTTCTCTAGATATTTTGGATACACAGCTATCTTGTGAATATTATCTAGGCTTCTATAGAAATCAAAATATGTTTGTGTAAAACTAATCTAGTAAAAACCTCTGAAAATCTGCTATTTTCGTGCACTTTGGCCCTCCATAATGTACTCATATTTTAAAAATATATAAAAGTACATGAATAGAAGCCTTGCACATTTAACCTTTTGAGTGCGTAATTAGAGACACAATAGTAAGACAATGGCGCGTGAACGCCGGTGTTAATGCGGGGATCAACAGCTTAATTGAGATTCTGAATGACGACAATTTTTCTGAAATCTTTTAAGGGTTTAACAAAAACAACGTTTTGTGAAATATTTATTTATTTATTTATTAAAACTTTATGCACTAAGTATTAAGAAACACTGTACAAAGGCGGACTTAATGCCTTAGGCATTTTCTACCAGTCGACCTTAGGGGAAATAAAATGAATAAAATAAAAAAAAGGTTAAATTTTCGAGTAAATTACGGAATTACCGAATACCAAAAGAGTTTTTAGGCGTTATCTCTCTTTTTTTGCATTGCCTCTTCATCAAACACCGCGTTGGATTGCGTTAGATGAAGCAACAAGCTTTTAAACCATGCTCGATGTTGACGTTAGGCGAGTGGAAAAGGACCCTCGTTAAATTGTGACTAGTTAGACTTTTCGCCCCAAACGCTAAAAAGAAACAGCGGTTGCATACGGCCTCAAAAGGACACTGGCATTAAATCATGTGGGCCATTATTGTTGGCCTAAGGAGCGTAACCAATTGCGCAAGCACTTGTATCACCCCGGCCAAAAATAGCTGCAAAACACTTTGTGGCTGTAGTAAAAAAACCCTCTGCTTGCCTAAGGTTAAGGACATCCATAAGGATTTCTATACGAAACTAAAAAAAAAAACAGCCGAATTGAGAACTTCTACCTTTATTTGAAGTCGGTTGAAGCTTCCTTGGCTTAGCTGTAAACGATTGTTCTGATTATTATAAGATTACTAGCTGACCCGGCAAACTTTGTACCGCCTAGTCAATGAATGTTGTGTTAGCAAAACCACGGTAATATTATCTATACAGTATTCCAACTTCATACAAACGGTCGAAACGCGAGCTATACCTACGCGCCTCGATCTCGAGGTGCGCTCGGGATGCAGACAGTCGCGTCTGTGCCGCGCGATTTTTTCAATAAAAATAAGTTCAAGTACATATTTATATATTTAATATGACGAGTAGGATATATTGTGCTGTTTTTGGTTGCATGAATTCTTCATTTAAAACCAAACATATAAATTGTAAAGTAGCTGCAGGTATCTATAACCAAGTAAAAGATATTCCTTTTTCTCCACCTTGTCCATGTTTCCCAAAACAATTTTTAATTAAGCTTTAGAATGCGGATTTTTGTACTTTAAAATTTAATAATATAGCATTTCGTAGGTACGTCTCAGTCGAGGCGCAAATATTTTTCGGTCGCAAATATTGAGCACTTCCTATTCAATTCACAAAGTATTTTATTTGTTTATATAAAAAAAGTATGTTTACAATCACAAAACTAAATGGAAACACAAAGTAGGCAAATGTAATTAAAATGGTGGAGGCGGGCAGCCATAGTGCGGGCAGCCCTATCGCATGTTTACGTACCGCGCGGCTGTAGACATTTATTTCCAAGATACGGCCGAGTTACAATACTGTATAGATAATATTACCGTGGCAAAACTGTCAAAGGATAACGCCATCTACTGGTATCACCATATGACAATAACAACATAATTCATTTTAAAATGACATTTTAATTAGAGATGGGAATGTATTCGATTTTTTTTGCTTGAGTTTTCCTTTTTCTCACCGTTTAAACCTTCCCTAGACTATCTCGAATATTTCAAGATCAAAATTAGCCAAATTGGTCCAGCCGTTTTTGAGTTTTAGCGAGACTAACGAACAGCTATTCTAGCTATATAGGTAGAAGATAAGCAAGGAGGGATTTATTATTCAAATTCAAAAAAAGCAAAGACAATAATTTTAGATCTGTCAAAAGATTTTTCAATATTGGATTGAAAAATATGTCAAAGCTTAAACATAAGTCAAACAACTTATGTCAAAGCTTAAAAATATTCTAATACAATACAACTAAGACAAAACGCAAAATAAGAGTATATTAGGTGTTTTAAAAGCAAATCAAATAATTCCAATGAATAGGAAGTCAAAAGGAGAAGTAGTCTTAAATGAATCTAAATTCTGTCGAAGTGCCTTCACGCTCACTTTTGTGATAGAAGTGGTGGGCTCCGATGTCTGGCATGATTGTAACGCGGGATGGGTTAACCTCGGGCCACCAGCTCAAGGGGCCAAACTATCGTACCAATTGTATCCAGGACGGACCTTTGATATAGATGTGGTTATATGGCCACACGTTGCGAAGGTGATGGCAAATAAACCTACTAATAGCTACTAATATTATAAACGCGAAAGTTTGGATGTATGGATGTTTGTTACTTTTTCACGCAAAAACTACTAAATGAATTTCGATAAAACTTGATAAAACTTGATCTACGGGTAGATCATGTCCTGGAATAGTAAAAAAAATATTTTTTTGGCAATTTCGTCATAATTTTTTATATCCTGATATCATAAATTCATATTTGTGATGGTAAATAGTGTTTTTCTGTCAGTATGAAATTTTGAAAAGTGCTAAAAAACTACGGGAAATTCCAATAATTTATTTCAATGAGTCAGTGTAACTCTAACCTCTTTACTTGATAGTTTGTTATCGCATATCAGTCGGTGGGTAAACTGCCCGTAACTGTAGGCTGTTTTTATCTGTTTAAAAAATACTTTTAATTAATTTTTGACGTTATATTGATTTATTTATATATACTTTATTGCACACCAAGATTATAAAACAAAAGAAAACCTTATGATAAAAACAGACATATTAACAAACAGACGTTTTATATTTTTTACTATTACATAATGGCGATTCCTTTGATTATATATTCATTGTTACCTAAGCTGTCCATAAGTTCACTGCAGGAGGTTTTTAACAACTTGCCTGATTTATGGCACTCATGAGGCATAAATTATGGTGGCCATCAGCTAACGAACCTTCACTTTGCTAACAACATTGTGTTATTTAACTTGAAAAAATGCTCAAGATCTGAGCACGGCAAGTCTTGAGGTTGGACTTTCAATGAACAGATCCAAGACCCAGGTCATGACCAAAAGCACGAAACGTAGGGTAAACGGGCAAGTGTAACAATATGTCGATAACGTACTTAGGTCAGATTAGAATGTCTTTTAAAAATAGGCAAGACATGGAAGTCGATAGACGAGTTCAAAATGCTTGGATGACCTTCTGGATCTTTAAAGATCACATGAAGGGAAGTCTTCCGATGACTCTGAAAGTAAAACTCATTGATATGTGCATGTGCACCCTGCCCTTCCTAGCCTACGGTGCACAGAGTTGGACAAACCTCAAAATTAGTCAACGGGTAATGGAACGCAGCATAATAGGTGTTAAGTGAATAGATCACTTAAAAGCACCACCCTGCGCTCAATAACTCAAGCAGCAGATGATAAGGGAAAAAAGAGGCCGGCTAAAGTGGGACTGAGCTGGCCACTTTGTACAAGTGCACACGGACGACGTCATTGAAGACGACTTTGGCGAAGGTGCTGTGACGATCTGATCATGTTTGCGGGGCAAACCTGGCTAGAGATCGCCCAAGAGAGAGAGAGAGGTTTGGAAGGAGAAGGGGGAGGCCTTTGCCTATAAAAAGATACATGGATATACCAAATTATCCTAAGGGTACATAAACCCGGGATCAGAAGTATCCTATGTCCTATTCCAAGATAAACCAGTGTGACAAATTTAAAAAATGGTTCTGTTTCTTTCCAGCCTTCACTTTTTAATAAGTCTGTATGTTTTTCCATTGCAGGTGTTATGTGGAACCAACTACGGTTGGGTTCGAACTTGGCAGTTTTTAGAAAAAAGATGGCTGACGTTCTCGATACGTCATGCGTTTGCTGTAAGAGTTACAGAACTGCCCAACTTCGTGGTGACACTAACTCCTAATTTTGGAATAGGAGTACTTAGCGCCAAGTATGAAACCAGTTTGTTTCGTGGTTAATTTTCTTTGGATATGTCATTTGCTAGATTGGTTTAGCGTTAGTTAATGTACCAAATGTCTACTTACTGGAAAGCCACTGTTCAGCAGGTGAAGTCACGTGACAAGTTACGTAACTGGTAAAGGCGGGTACATACTTACGAAATGTAACATGCAATGTTACACCCAATGAAAGAATTTGCCGTCCATATTGTCGCAATGTATGATGCAATGTAACAGAATCCCTCTAGTGTGGACACCTTGCGCGCACGACCCGTGCATACTAAGCGCACGATTAGAGCATTTCAACTCGTGCGTGCTGCGATCCGCCATTTGTCGGCTTTTTTGCCGAACATAAAGGGGCGCGCATTGTGCACGGAGCGCCAGTGGACAGGTTGTGTGTGTCTGTATTGCGGAACGCATGCCAGAAACAGATGCGAGTAAGTTCATGCTTGGTTCGTGTACGTGCTGCGTCCACACTTATGAAATTAAGGTTCCTTTCATGTTACATTGCATGTTACGTTACAGTAGTCTGTACCCGCTTAATGTTATTACCATAAATTTTGTATTTAGCGTTTGGCGGGAATGCTAACGGAAAAATCATTCGTCTAAAACTTTTGATCTTTTTTGTGTCATTACTGTTCAGTTCCAAAATCATGAATACTGCCGAAGTATTGCTGCCCCCTTTGCGGTTCGGCGAACGTCGACAATTTGCTGAAGTTTTGGAGCCGGAGTGTCCTCTTAATAAGTATATCGAAGACATGATATGGTTTCTCGTTGTGGATCATATTCCGACCTCAATTTTGGATGGACCGTTTGACACGCCGTTTCCAGTTCAAGGTAAATCATTGTGATTCTGCTTTATTATTACTTGCTTTTCCCCACAGCTTTGTTCGTATAATCTGTTTCACAAGAACCATGTAATTTCCATTGCAAAAATAAGGCCATAGCAGTTAGCGAAAGCGTTACATTCTATCAGTGAAATATTTTTTGTAATCAGTTACATATTTGTAGTCTTAATAATGTAGTGCGCTTCACCATCAACGACTGCGTCGCTGCTTACAATCAGGTGGGATCGCAGTCAAGCACTGGTTTATATAATTTAAAAAAAAAGGAGAGTCTGAGAGCAGTTGGTGCCCTAATGGTAAGGGTCCCGACTTACGAGTTTGTAGGTCATGGTTCAAACTCAGGTTTACTTTGTGTGGTTTTTTATCACCATTTCCCTCAAAACGGTGAAAGGAAATATTGAGGTAACTAGAACAAAAAAAGCGAATCCATGTCACAACCACCAAACCAAAAAGGGCCCGCTTGGTGGATTACGGCTTGTACGGTCAAAAGCAAAAGTGCATTGGTACTACAGAAATAAAATCGTGTGAAGCGAGAAATGACGCCATCTAGCGTAAAACCAGACTGAAATGTTGCTATCGACAACATTACATTATACTGTTAATAGATGGCGCCGCTGTGCTTCAAATGATTAATGCTTCATTAATGCTTATTTTTGTACTTTCTTTTTGTTTCTTCAAACATTGAAATAATTTATAATTTCTTTTAAAGAGATGAAGATATTAAAATTGAATATCAATTTATAAATATTTGATTATCTATGTGTTAGTTTTCAAACTTGAGAGGGTAGGTTGAATATGGATTTACTTATAAATAATAACTAGTAGGTAGTATAAATAATACTTAGACCAAAGACTTATGACTAAGCTCAATTGGTTGTTCGCTAAGTTAATTTCGATTATCTCGTTCCAGCGCCTTTCGTTCAATTTTATTTTTAACCAGGTGTATTGTCTACTTATTTTACCAAAATGAGTAAATATGCATTGTTATATAGATTTAGTAAAAAGAACCCAAATAATTGCTATGTAAAATCAAGGTAAAAACTTGTCAGAAGTAGCCAGAGAGACCGGTGTAAACGTAAGTAGTTTTTTTAACGCTTTTAAACAAAAATCTCCTATATAATAATCATTATTGGATATTATATATTTCTGTTTTATTGTTGCAGACAAAAACAGTTGTTCTATGGATATGATGATTTGAAGAAGAGGGTTCTTTGAAACACCATCAAAGAGCTGGCAGACTAAAACTAATAAACATGTTGCAGCATCAAACCATGATAAGGGAGTACGAAAAAAACGGACGTCGGTCGACGAACCACTATGCTGGTTCATTTGACACAAGCGTTGACACTGTCCGTCATGCTCTTCATACTTAGTGAAAAGCTGCATTATCGGAGGCATGCTTTGAAATCCTTGCTTACAGAAAACCATAAAAGGGCAAGATTGCAGTTTGCTTTGGATCACATAAACTTTGATTAGAGTAATGTCATATTTACTCATGAAAAAACTTTTAAGTCCAGTGAACACGGACGGTTATGTTTGTGGCTACAAGATAATAAATAATTATCATCATCATCATCATTTCAGCCGAAAGACGTCCACTGCTGGACATAGGCCTCCCCCAAGCGTCGCCACAGCGAACGGTCCTGTGCGTCTCGCATCCATCGGACTCCCACAACCGTTACCAAGTCATCGGTCCACCTTGTAGGAGGCCTTCCAACGCTACGTCTTCCGGTACGTGGTCGCCATTCCAGAACCTTTCGGCCCCAACGGCCATCTGTTCTGCGAGCAATGTGCCCTGCCCATTGCCACTTTAGTTTGGCGATTCTTCGTGCTATGTCGGCAACCTTGGTTCTCCTGCGGATATCCTCATTCCTGATTCGATCACGCAAGGAAATTCCGAGCATAGCCCTCTCCATTGCCCTTTGGGTGACTTTAAGCCTTCTAATGAGGCCCATTGTAAGCGACCACGTTTCGGAGCCATATGTCATCACTGGCAACACGCACTGGTCATAGACTTTCGTCTTGAGACACTGTGGTGACAAGTGAAGACACCGCGCAGCTTCCCGAACGCTGCCCAGCCGAGTCGGATTCGACGATTGATCTCTTTCTCGAAGTTAGACCTTCCCAACTGGACCGTCTGTCCCAGGTAACGTAGTCGTCTACAACTTCGAGTGTAGAGTCCCCGACCTTGATAGGAGTGGGTGCTACATGGCTGTTTACCATGACTTTGGTTTTGTCCATGTTCATTTTAAGTCCCACTCTTTCGGAAGCTCTACTGAGGTCACCAAGCATTGTACTGAGCTCCTCCGTAGTCTCAGCCATGACTACTATGTCGTCGGCAAACCGAAGGTGAGTGATGTACTCGCCATTGACATTAATGCCTAGCCCTCTCCATTCCAAAACATTGAAGACATCCTCCATTGCTGCCGTGAACAGTTTCGGAGAAATAACGTCTCCCTGCCTCACACCCCGCTGCAAGAGGATAGGTTTCGAGGTCTGGTCTTGTAGTCGGACTGACATAGTGGCGTTTTTGTACAAACACTTCAGCACTTCGATATACCGATAGTCAATTTGGCACCGTTGGAGAGACTGCAGTACAGCCCAAGTTTCAATTGAATCAAAGGCTTTCTCGTAGTCCACAAACGCTAAGCAGAGAGGCTGGTTATACTCCTCAGTCTTCTGTATAACCTGCCGCAGCGTATGTATGTGGTCCACGGTGCTGAAGCCTTTTCGAAATCCGGCTTGTTCGGGAGGCTGGAAGTCGTCGAACCTGCGCGCGAGACGATTCGTGATGACTCTGGAAAACAGCTTGTAGACATGGCTCAGAAGCGAGATGGGCCTATAATTCTTAAGCAGGGCATTATCGCCCTTCTTAAAGAAGAGTACCACCACGCCTCTGCTCCACGCCTGTGGCGTTTTTCCCTCGAGTATGACGGAATCAAATAGCTTCTGAAGGGCCTTAAGGACTGGTTTTCCACCCGCCTTCAGGAGTTCGGCCGTAATTCCGTCCTCACCCGACGCCTTGTTGTTTTTCAGCTGCTTCAGAGCCATCCTAATCTCGTACAGGCTGACGTCCGGGATATCTTCGGTATAGTGTCGAGTCAATCTAGCTCTTGGGTCGTTTACTAGATTTACAGCGGGTTTAGCGGTAGACGTGTATAACTGTCCATAAAAAGCCTCGATCTCTCCCAGAAGCTCCGATTTGGCGAATATGACTCTGCCATCGTCGGTCTTCAGTTTCGTGAGCTGGCTTTGCCCAATAGACAGATCTCGTGCAAATACTTTAGAGCCCTTATTCCGCTCAATCGCATCCCTAATCCTTGCGGTATTAAAGCGGCGAAGGTCACGTTTCAGGGACTTCGAGATTTGTCTATTGAGCTGCCGGTATATGCACGCATCGTCTGAAGACTGCAGAATCATCTCACGCCTCTTCTTCATTAGCTCGAGGGTCGGATCGGAGAGCTTCTTGTTTTTATTTGTACGGTGAGTCTTGAAAAACTTAGACCCGACCGTATGGACAGTTTCCACGAACCCATCGTTATATTCATCCACGGAGCTTCCTAGGCACTCGAAACGATTGTGGAGTTCGAGCTGAAAGCTCTCGGGGTTTTGGATCTGGATCTGTGCTGGACGGAGCGTAGACTTCATCAGTCGAGACCTTTCAAGCTTAATGTTAATATTCAATGTGCCTCTTACGACGCGGTGATCACTTCCAGTTTTCACCGCGTTGATCACAGAGACATCATTGAATATTTGCTTTTTCGTCGACAGGATGAAGTCAATCTCATTTCTAGTTGCACCGTTAGGACTTTGCCAGGTCCACCTTCTATGCTCACGCTTTCTGAAGAAGGAATTCATCATATAGAGGCCCTCCTTCTCCATAAAGCTAGCCAGTAGGTGTCCCCGGTGATTCCGACGTCCAAATCCAAATTGCCCCACTCGCAGCTCGTCACCGTCTCGTTTGCCCAGTTTCGCGTTAAAGTCCCCCATGACCACAGTGAAGTGAGTCTTAGAACCATGCATGGCTCTTGATATATCCTCATACATGGATTCTACTTCGTCGTCGGGATGTGTCGAGGTCGGGGCGTAGACCTGTATGACCTTCAGCGAATATCTTGATGATATTCTGAGTATAAGGTACGCCACCCTGGTCGACACACTCTCGATCCTCACGACATTGTTCACAAGGGACTTGTGGACGATAAACCCGACACCACCCTGGGACTGCTGATAAATAATTATAATACTGAATTAATATTATTTACTCAGTACTTGTTCTCTGTATTAACTGGAGACCTTGTTATATGTGTTTAACTTAATATCCGTATTTAAACAACTTAAAAAAGTTATGAACACTTGATGTGTTGTGCAATTTTATAGTTTTTAGCCTACATTTTTAATCCTTTTGACCTTTGTGATAAAATTATCTGGTCTTTTGTTTGTTTTTGTTAAGGTTACATAAGCTTCAATCCTCTTTCCAATTTTGGAAACGAATACTTAAGCTATGGCCTCAATAAGAAATTATATAAGCATAAGCATAATCAGCCTTTTAATGTTCCCACTGTTGGGACTCAGGCCTCCTCTCTAGGAGAGGGAATGGGCCGTAATCCACCTCGCGGGCCCAGTGCGGGTTGGTGGATGTCACAAGTCTTCGAATTTTTTGGTTCTAGGACATGCCGGTTTCCTCACGATGTTTTCCTTCAACGTTTTGAGAGCAGTGGTGATGAAATAAATTACTCAAAGTAATGCGCCTGGCTGGGTTTGAACCCGTGACCTACAACTCGTAAGTCGGGGCCATTACCACTTGGCTACCACTGCGCAGAAATTATATATAATATTATAATTTTATTCGGTGATTAATAAACGGTGATTGTTAAATTTGATTAAGAAATTGTAAGAAATAAACATATTATTTTTTAATAGTGCCTTTTGGTTTGATGAGCCTATTTACCTGCATTTTTTTTTCGTTTTGCTGAGTAACTACCCACTTGAATATTATATTACAAACAAATATCCACTTGTTAGCTTTGATATAATATTCCTTCCAACTTCTTTTGTTTGTTATTCATAACTTACAAAAAATGTGAGTACTAAGTGAGATTTGAACTCATGGCTCATTGATTTACGCATCTATCTGCACATGCTAAACCGCTAGGTCAACATGACTCTAATTTGAATGATGAAATTATGAACTACAATCAGTTGTTGACGACAATGATGACGCATGTGTCTATTATTTGTTAAACTAAAAGTCAAGTTTATACTTTGTGAGATCGCCTTTGCTCGCCACTTAGCTGTGAAGAAACCAACGCCATCTAGTTTAATTTTCGAAAACTTGAACTCTAACGTGCAAGGGAAAATAGGCGTTAAGGTATTTAAGCACTTTTGCTGGGTCACTGTACATCTAATAAAGAGGAGACCTGAGTCCCAGCAGTGGAAACATTAGGCTTAAGTTATTATATATGGATTTAAAGTCTACGTTATCCCAAGGGTTACATGAGACTGGTACCTATATTACAGACATAAGGCATCAAGATGCTGCACTTTACGAAGTAAGGAATGCAGTACTAAATCGCCCAAAAGAAGAAAAAGATGAAGAAGAAAAAGAAAACATAGGAGTGGTATCCTATGCAAAAATGAAAGGTCTTAGCAGAGAAACCGCAAGGAAGCAACCTATTGAAAAGCAACATTACGAAATTAAGTTATCCGGTGATTGGATCTTAGCAGGTATAGTTTATATACAATATTCTTTCGGTAGGCGGTCACCCTAAAAGCGTAAAAGATATATTACGACTGGCCTGTTGGTCTAGTAGTTAGTGGCCCTGACTGCTATGCCGGAGGTCGTGGGTTCGATTCCCACTCAGGACAAATGTTTGTGTGATGAGCTCGATCATTTGTTCTGTGTCTGGGTGTAGTTTATCTATATATGTATGTATTTAGAAATATATAAGTATGTTTATCAGGTTGTCTAGTACCCATAACACAAGCCCTGCTTAGTTTGGGACTAGACGGCGTTGTGTGATAGTTGTGAAATATTATAAAAACTAAATAAAAAAATATTATACTTTTTTATTTCGGGAATACATTCTCTCGAAATAAAAAAAAAGTATATAAATATAAAAGCAACAGTAAAAATTATTCCAATTAAAATTATTCCAGGGGAGCGTACATACGCTACTTTGGAATAATTTTTGGCTTTCACGTAAGCGAAGGCTCTGGCGGAAGCTAGTTTTGAATAAATCTAATAAAATATACGTTAAATGTATTTTTTTAGGAATTGGAAGAGTTACACCATTTGTAATAACAGGGGACCACCCCAGAGAACAAGGAGAAGTGTTAGCACTGATAAGCAGCATAAATCTGCCAGCAGAGGACGACTTCTCAATTTTCTTTGTAAATATTTGTAATCTCACTGAAGTTCCAATAGAACATTTGAAACTACACAGGTAATCTTCTCGTCTCAATTTATTATTCATAAAGCTCGGGAAATAACATTTAGGTCCTTTAAAGAATCATGCCCGTTTGATGTATACCAAACTATCCTAAATAATTATGATTAGAATTATGATAATAATTTGAAATCTTTTAAAGGACTCCATAAAAAAAAATAGGAATTTTCTTTCTCTTTGATTAAATTTCAGTTTAAGTGTCATTTATTCTTTTGATTAATGCTTGTTGCTCGGATACAGAGTCTTTTCAGTCATGTCTTTGTAGTATAAGAATAGAATAGAATATAATAAAACTTTATTATTCATCATCTTCCTGCCCTTGTCCCATCTTATTTGGGGTCGGCACAACATGTTTTTTCCTTCCATTCTATCCTGTCAACCGTCATGCTATCACTAACTTCCTTTTCTTTCATATCACTGTTCACACAATCCATCCATCTTTTCTTTGGCCTCCCTCTCCCTCTCCACCCATCCACATGTATACTCATAACTCTTTTAGTAACATGCGTTTCATCTCTCCTCTTTACATGACCATACCAAGACAAACGATTCCCTTTCAACTTTTCAGTCACTGGCGCCACTTTCAAACTTCCTCTAATATACTCATTTCTTACTTTATCCATTCTCGTCACACCACACATCCATCTCAACATTCTCATCTCCGCTACATGCAATCTTTTTTCATCCGTCTTTTTCACAGCCCAACATTCTGATCCATACAGTATGACAGGTCTTATCACGGACTTGTAGATTTTACCCTTCAACTTGGGGGGCATCCGTGGGTCACAAATTGTTCCAGTGACCTGTCGCCATTTCATCCATCCTGAATTGATCCGATTTGATACGTCTCGGTCTACCTCGCCATCTCCTTGGATAAGCGACCCGAGGTACCGAAAGTCGGAGCAGATTGGTATGGGCGTTCCAGCGAGAGCTAAGGGCATAGGACCGGAGAGACCACCGAAATCACAGAACAAATACTCGGTTTTCGTTCTGCTCAATTTTAAGCCAACACTCTCCAGTCTGTGCCACCACACCTCCAATTTGCTCTGGACCTCTAGGCCACTCTCGGCAACCAGCACAATGTCATCGGCAAACAGCATACACCAGGGAGCCTCTTCCTGGATGCCCGACGTCAGAGCGTCCATTATCATCAGGAAGAGGTAAGGGCTGAGGGCCGACCCTTGATGTAAGCCGACAGCCACACTGAAGCTGCCAGTGTTGCCCACTGCAGACCGGACTTGGGTACTGCATTGGCTGTACATCGCTCGGATCAACTGCACATACTTCCCAGGCACACCTTTCTCCTTAAGGGCCCACCACAGAACCTCACGAGGTACCCGGTCATATGCCTTTTCGAGGTCAACGAATACCATGTGCAAGTTTTTATGCGCACCTCTGTATTTCTCGCACAGCTGGCGTATAGCAAAAATGGCATCCGTTGTACCCCGACCAGGCATAAAACCGAATTGGTTCTGTGAAATTTCACTCTCTTCTCTTAGCCTCCTTTCAATAACTTTCTCCCAGGCTTTCATAGTATGTGACATTAGCTTTATTCCTCTATAATTGTTACATTCAAGCACATCACCCTTGTTTTTAAAGATGGGCACCAGGGAACTGTTGCACCACTCATCAGGTATGGCTTCTTCCTGCAACAACTTATTGAAGAACAAAGCTAACCACATCCATCCATCCACTCGCAGCAACTTCCACACTTCAACTGGTATTCCGTCTGGACCAATTGCCTTACCATTCTTCATTCCATTTATAGCTATTCTGACTTCATCCATACTAATCATTCTCACTAAACCCACGTTCACTGGTTTGCTCTCTAAAATCCCATTCCAGTTGTTTTCCTCATTCATCAGTCTTTCAAAATAGTCCTTCCACCTCTCTTTGATTTTACTATCTTCTGATAGAATCATTCCAGTTTCATCCCTTATACATCTTATCTGACAAACATCTCTCGCATTTCTCTCTCTTGCTCTAGCAAGCCGGTATAGATCTTTCTGGCCTGCCGGACTATCTAGTGTGTCGTATAGTTTGTCCTGTGCTTTTGCTCTCGCTATTGCCACGGCTTTCTTGGCTTTTTTCTTTAAAGCATCATATTCACTTTTTTTCGCAGACTTTAAGCTAGTGTTTTCCGGATCTATACGCTGCCATTCCTTAAATTTCCTCCTTTTTTTCTTTCAACACATTCTGTATATCTATCGACCACCACCATGTATCCCTATCTATTGTACCCTTTCCTCTCGTCTCTCCCAAAATATCTTTCGCTGCATGTCTAATACACTCAGCAATCTCATTCCAGCTTTCATTTATACTTCGATCATTCATGTCTCCCATTTCTATCATTTTGTCCACCACTCGCTCTCTCAATTTCTTCGCACAGTCACTCTTCTCTAGCATATGCCATTTTATTTTAGGAGGAGGACGCTCTTTGCTTTTTTTGTTATGTGTCTTGACTACTGACACCATAACCAGGAGCCTGTGCTGTGAGACTAGGTCTTCTCCTGGCAGCACTTTGCAGTCTTTGACGTGCTTTAGTTGGTTACGCCTAACCAGGAAATAATCTATTTGCGTCTTGTGGTTACCGAAACTTTATTATTATTTTTTATAATTAATTTTACTTATTATTATTCCTTTGCAATATTTATAGATGTTTTACAAAATATTGCAATGGTTAATAACAGTGTTTTTTTTGGAAGATGCTTATTTTAATTGTAAAGGGAGTTTTCATTTTAAGTTTCCTTTTAAGCGCATATTACTGCTGCTGTTTATTGATTAAAAAACAACAAAATTATATAGCAAAGTCTGCGATGAACTCATTTTTGGAAAAAAATATATCACAACATTGCGATTATTTTAAAATAGGTGTTGATACATAAACCGATCGATTCGATCGATTTCTAATATTCAGACCGATTATTTTTCTTCTTCATATAGAAAGCGACTTGTACATTTTAGTATTCTCAAAGAAGAAGCGTAAGAAATACAGGTTACGCATGTATCTATAATCTATGAATATTTTATATTATTTTTTTACGGCATAATTATACGGCCCGTAAATATTTCCATGTATCAGTTCCATGCCCGAGTCTTTCCTTTTGACAATCATATTTTATTATTATATATTTTATTATATATTTTATTTCGAGTATCAAAGACTCATTTCAGTAACATAATCACATACAGACAATAAATACCATAAAATTACATACAATTGAAATGTTAAAATTGAAATTAAATTAAATTGCATTGGATTATCATTGTTATTTGATTGGATAGTCATTAAATTGCATTGTATTGTCATTGGATTATAATTAAATTAAATTGAATTTTATTATAACGACAGTCAAACAAACATTAAAAGAATTATATTAATCATTAAAATAAATTGTATAAAATTAAAATTCATCATATTGACGGTTCAAGGAGATGCAATTTATAACCATATTTGGATATTTACCAGTTTTTCTTGTCATCAATTGCAGTCGGGTTCACAACTCAAGTTAGAAAGGCATTTTTCAAAAATGAAAACAAGCGCCTAGAGAATAACTAATAGTAAAGTTGCCTGAAAACTATAAATGTATGAAAAATATCAGTTGGAAGCTAATACGTATATCGTCCAATAACTTTTGAACTAGAGTTTGTAAGAAGTTAAATCTAGTTACTTTAAAAATGCAATTAAAAAGCTATCGTATGACATGGATCTGCGTTCTGGGTAATGCTGGGTAAATGCTTTATACTAATTTGGGCATTATTCTTTATGAATGGACATATTGTCAGTGAATTCTAACATTGTGTAACTCAAAGATTCAAAGCATTTTATTTCAAATAAAATAAACCATTTATATTAGTGATGAATTATAGTATGAAGATTGTAAGATAAAGAAATAAAAAAAATAATTTTATTTAGCACAATCTCTCTCTCTCTCTCACAACACAACAATTTAAATAGGCTCTTAATAAACTAGTGCGCTTCACTATCAACGATTGCATCACTGCTTATCATCAAGTGGAAGTCCGTCAAATGTATATCATTAATGTAGAAACTTAGATTAAGAAAATAAAATAAAAAACAACATTGTGTGTGATTAATGGTCCAGTTAGGTAGACCTAACTTCGAGAAAGAGACCTCACCGTCGAATCCGTCTCGGCCGGGCAGCGTTTGGGAAGCCGCACGGAAAGCTGAAAGTCACCCAAAGAGCAATGTAGTGGCTCTTTTCTTTACGTGATCGAATCAGAAATGAAGATATCCTCAGGAGTACCAAGGTTACTGATATAGCCACAAGAATAGGCAAACAGTGACAGTGACAGTGGGCAGAGCATTGCTCGCAGATTAGATGCGAAAGGTTTTGGAGTGAGGACCGCGTGCTGCGTTGGAAGAACTCCCACAAGATGGACCGATGACCTCGTGAGGGTTGCGGGAATCCGATGGATGCGGGACGCACAACATTAGTAGTTGTGACTTCACTTGGAGAGATTTATGTGCAGTAGTAGATGTTTTTCAGCTGAAATGGTGATGGTGATGAAGATTGAGACTATGGGCGGTTTGAAAAAGGATTCCTTATTTGATTTGGTTAAAAAAAATCATATGCTTCAAATCAACTAAAGAAACCATTATTGCCTTAAGGGGTGACCAGACGGTTGCAAACTAGCGTTCCAACCAAGGTGACCTAGGTTTATATGTTTGGTTTGTATTGCGGCTATATGGATGTAAACCACGCGCCAACACGTTTTGTGGTTGGGAAAACGCGCCTCCCAACTGCTGTCTACACGGATTGAAACCAGCAAGGTCACCTTGGTAGGACGTTGGTTTGCAACCATCTGGTCACCCTTTTACTCAATCTTAGAACCTTATAAACAATATGCCATTTTAATATTATACGGTTCAATGACCATAATAAGTCAAATATATATCTAAGATGATTAAGTGCTCGCCTAGACCACTTTCAGTTTAGAGATCGGCTTTGAAACTTTGTTTCGTGACTGTTAGTGGCATAAGGTAACAAATTGGCTAGGTACGTCTGCTGGGGCTGCGGGATTGTTCGAAAGAGTTACTGCGGTCTTAAGCGCAAAGGGCAACTAAAGGAATACGGGTGGGTTTTTGTCAGTAACGGCCCTTTCACTACCTTCCCGCTGTGAGCGGTAGCTAAGCACGGGGCGGCGAGCGGTAAAATCAAAACTATGAAAATGTTTGAAGCATCCCACGCTCATAGTGAAAACGCGTGCGCTTACCGATGCCACCCCGCTCGCCGCGCCGCGCGCCTCTAAGACCGAAGTTGTGGCCGGAGCTAGCGCGCACTGGTGACTTTTGTCAGGGCAACAATATTTTTTTTGTCATTTTTTACCCAACTGTCACGTATTTAAGTGCGTGCACCACAATCATGCCGGGTTCATAAGCACGGTGACAGTAAACAAAAAGTCACCAGTGCGCGCTAGCTCTTAAAGTCTAACACTCCCTTTTGATCCACCGCAAAAAAGGAAATTTGATTTGAATTGATTCTTCCGCAATGCGTAATTAGTATGACATGAACGTTGAGGCTAGTTTAATTTTGAATACATGTATTCAAATCAGGGTTGTTGCTGATGCAGGATTTTGTCACATCAGCGGATGCTGATGCTGATTTTTTGTAATTTACATCAGCTGATGCTGATGCTGATGCTGATTTTAAGTTATTTTTTTTTGTAATACTGAATTTCATAGTTTTTATATTATAAATTTATAATAAAAGATATATTTGAATGATTCTGTCTGTTCTTCATTTCTGTTTTTCAGTAATGCAGGTAGGTACATAAACCGCTTACAGATTTTGCGCCATTAAATTAAGATCGAGAAAAATGACTGTGACAAACAGACTGATAGACGGGAGACGGAGACACAAACAAATACGTGTATCGAACCCTAAAAAACTACACTATGGTAAATAAATTTACTAAAACTTTTTTGTTCCTGTGAAGGTTAAAATACTATATAATTACAAAGAAATTTAGGCATTTTCTTACTTACATTCTTTAGTCGAATTTATTTCAGATTCGCTGCTGGTTAAACACTAGTCGTACTCTTCGGGATGTATTGATCTCAAATGATTTTTTAGTAATGTATTTATACGTCCTTTGCGTAAATAATTCTTCTTGCATAGTATACAGTTTGCGGTATCTTGATTCACTAATCTAAACTACTGCCAAATTCCGCTTTTTAATATGAGAGGCATTTTAAAAATCATAAACCCGCACCAAAACAATGCGCTCTGCATACACTTTGCTTGCAATATTGATTAAATCACAGAGAATACAGAATAATATTGACGATTTGTTTTGAAATGTACGTATTTTGATTGGCCTAAACTCGAAAGCGACAACGGCACGTGCCATTAACTCCGCCCTCCGTCGGTCATGTCGCGACATGAACTCTGAACATCAGCATCTAACATCAGCAACAATCAATGCGGATGCTGATGCTGATGCTGATGCGGAAAATAATGCTGATGTTCCGCTGATGCTGATGCTGATATTCGCAACAACCCTGATTCAAATCATCAGGTGGGATCGCAGTCAAGCACTGGTTTATATCAAATAAAAAAAATAATAAACAAATGTATTCATATACTTTTTAAACAGAAGTCATGTATTCAAATGCATTACAAGCATTAATAATTTTATTTCCTTTTTGACTTATTAAAAGGAGAGTCTGTTATAGGTTTACGCACATTTATACGAGATGGACGATTAGTGGAGAAGAACATAATTCAGAGCAAGAACCCTTACAAACAAACCAACTCAGAACTGAGATTAATTTCAATGATCATCACTCGGTACCCCTACCAAGTGCTATGGTATCGGATGTCATGGCTTCATTTTACGATGAGCCTTTTCAAATAGAGGTAAAGTTAGTCGTGTAAAAGTATTATTACTACCAATTCATCAAATCAATCAAATTCAAAATTATTTTATTTTACATAGGCCTACATGGGCACTTCCCCCCGTCTGTGGCGCGGCGCCGCTGCGGCTCCCTATAAAAATGGCTGTCTGTGAGAGGACCGCTGCGGTCCCCTAAATCTGTCATTCATTTTTTGACGTAATAAGCTTATTAAACCTGTGTTAATCCTGCTCAAACTTGCACAGAGTAAACTAGACAGATATATTTGCTCTATTCCATCTTCCAATGAATAAATGAGCTAAGCGAACAGAAAATATCACGTCATAAACCAGTCGCCATTATGCTCGCGCGCGGTACGGTCGAAAGATAGTTGCTGTCGATTGAAAAATGGTTTAAAAGTGACAAATAGTGATTGTGTCAGTGAGTGAGTGATGTCGACAATGCCTGGGTAAGTATTAAACCTTTTTCATTGCTTAAACAGTGTAGTTGATAAATATTTCGGTCAGAAATGGTCATTTCAACAAACATGAAAAACCGTTACTACTGTTGACTAAACATTTTGCGATATTTTGGCGATAACTATTGATAGAAATGCAAACTATGGCTATTACGTAAGTTTTTATATATATTAGTAAAGATATTAGGCGTTTAATTTGAATATTATCGTATTTTTATTGTGTACATTTTGAAATTAGAATTACGTAAAACGTTAGGTAGAAATACGTAATTCTAATACGTATTTGTGTAATGTTTTTGTTAGGCAGCATGCCTTTATTATGTGATTAACGTTTTGTAGATATCTTCAAAATGTAGGATGTTGAATTAGATTTCAAATTTAGTCAACAGAATTTAAACAGTGATCCAAAAAGCTCGAGTAGGTGGTTTTTTGCGCCCCTTTTCAAGTGGTTCATTTGGATATCCGATACTAATAAATTAAACACTTCTAACTGCTGAGACTTTGTCTGTGTTATGAATGTGTACCAATCATTATTATTAAAATGAAACTCAAGCCACTACACTTAAATCGTTCTCAGAAAATAGAACCGTAAACAAACGCGTTCTTTGTGTGTAACCCGACGGCATTCTTACATCATATAACTTACGTCATCTTATTGTTAGGCTTGTGATATCAAAAAAATGTATTGCGAGGTCTGTTCTTTTGTTTTTTTATATGTTAACTAAAGTGTATTTGTGAAAAGAAAACAGTAACTTTATGAATATATGGTCTATTTTTTTAATTAAAATTACTTTAACACAAGAAACTGGTACAAAATTCCCTCACACTGAACATACATGACAATTACTAATACATTACAAGGCAAAACTATATTAATCCATAAATATCCTGTTAGGTAATTTAATAACGATTCTAATGATATAACTCGTAGCCAGCTAACTAACGGAGTTTCAAAGATATCATCGTTTTAATCAGACGCGCCAATTGAAGCGAAATTTGCGCGCGAAAAGTTCGCGAACTGCACTAATGATGCACATGCACAATTACGCCGTCACAGCACAAAGGAAAACGTCAGAAGCTAGCGCACGAGTCCAAATGGTCGTTTCCTAAGGAGAAGTGGTGTTTCCTTTAAAAAAGGGATGTTTTAAAATATTACCATATTACAATATAATAGATGTGAGAGGACAGTGTAGACCTTTGTAACCAAAAGCACAATAAAAATAGTAATCTATGAATCCTCAGAGTACAGTGTTCTCACATTCACATTATAAAAAGAGGCTACATAAATAATAATAAATCTATCAATAAATGAAATGCACCTCTACAATAATGAAGTTAAGGTTGGGCACGCCATAATTATGGCGGTAAGTCCCCTCTTTGAGGAGTGGCTGGAAAGACATCACGGCGTCCTCACCTTCCGCATGACGCAGGTTCTTACTGAGCATGGTCAGTTCGGAAAGTTCTTGCACCGGATTCGTACGGAAGTAGCACCCGGGTGTCACCACTGTGTGGACCGCCCGAAGGACACGGTTGGGCTTACGGTAGAGGTGTGCCCCGCTTGGGCAGAGTCTACCGCCGTGTCCTCGTGGGGGTGATCGGCGGCAACGATCTCTCGCGCCGGGCCTTGGTACAGGCCATGGTCCGAAGCGAGGAACAGTGACAAGCGGAAGCCTCCTTCTGCCAAGCAGTAATGCTAGCAAAGGAGGAGGCCGCACATGCACGCGCGAGGGAACGGCCCTCACGCCCCAGCCGATTTCCAGCCACCGAAGGTGTGGGCTTGCGGACGGCGAGCAATGGGTAGCTCGCAGTCCGACCGTCCGGTAACCGTCCGGACCGAGCCCAAGTCGTCGACAGCGCGTACTGTTCCACGTCTCAAGGTGGTGTCAGCAAACCGTAGGGGCCCAGCAGGGTCGAAGCCTACTGGGGCCAACGGTTTGTTTCTGAAAGGAAAACTCGGCCCTGGTATGAAAGGTAACGAAGGAACAGGAGTGGGTGTTTGTCAATAAAAGTCTGACACAAAAAGAGCGGTGGATGTCATTAGATGATTTTTCCACCTAAAAAATCAATGAGGTTAAGGTGACTGTGAAATCTAAACTCATACGAAACTCAAAATCTAGTCTGTCAATACGTTGAGCGGGTGGGCTTCAATCCGATTAGGCAAAATTGTGTGTAGCATCGCTTTCAGATGCTCAGTCAAGCAGGTGCCGAGCTTCTTACGAAAAGATTTTGAATTTTACTCAAATTTACATGTACGTAAAATAGTTTACAATATCTATACTAATTCTATACTTCACATTATAAAGCTGAAGAGTTTGTTTGTTTTGTTTGGCAGAATGCGCTAATTTCAGGAACTTCTGTCCAATGTCCGATTTGAAAAAAAAAATTTGTGTTAGATAGCCGAGTGTTTTATCGAGGAAGGCTATAGGATATAATTAGACCATCATTTTATGATCAATAGGAACGGAGTATCAACGAAAATTGTTGCAAAAACGGTTAAAAATATTAAAAATATTATTCCTTTCGAGAGCTTCCGTTGTGTGCTGCGTAAACAGATAAAGTTACGCAAAAATTATGTAACACAAAATTGTTCTCCTTTAAAAGTTCTAAAAAAAAGACTGGGACAGCATATCTCTATCTTTTAAGGTTGGCTCACTATAACCTATTTTGAGGAACCGATCATTTTTCCGGATTTTTTTGTTCGAATTTTATTTAACCGAAAACTACCAATGTAGTTTTTGCTACAAACATTATTATGACATATTATCAGATCATCGAAGTAACATGTGTCGTAAGTATTATTTTACCGAACTATATTTGCTATTGGCCGAAGCCTCTTGCGATTTTTTTTTAATTTTTCCATATGATTTATTTGCCATATGTCCTAAATATCGATATTTATTTATTTATATACAAGTCATTTAATGGTGCCATGAGCGAGCGTAGTGAACTTGGAATTTTAGGGCACCACGATACGGACAAGTAATTTAGCCTTAGTAGTTATTTTTTATAACCACCAATAAATAGGACGTTTACTTTAAACTCAAAATAGAAATAGGAGCTCTCCGTTGACCTTGGGTAGGGTCGGAGGAGGACCCTTTCAGTGGCCCCTTAGTACTTGTTCAATCAAAAGGAATGCCCGATTTTCGCAAATACCATTTCCTTGACTCCAAACACTCTCATACACTAAAAACAAAATAAATTAAAGATGTTGAGTTTAGCACTATCTAGTAAGAACATGACAACACTCAGGCCCGTAGCTATCATCTTAATAAGTTTGTGTGATTGTAGCTTCGTGGAGTCAGGATACCTCCACCGGTTATTGTGAAGCCAACATTTTTTGGTTACGATAAAACCGATCGTGATTATGGCACACGGGTTCCACCTCCAATACCTAAACAAGATAAAGACATACTTATCGCTCAGACAAGGATTGATGCAAGGGCATTGACACAAATTAACGGATCTGTCAAAGGAGAGTTTCCATTATACCCTCCAGAAATATCTGTGATGTCATTGGGACGTGAAGAAGTTTGTACAAACGATGTAAATGCAGTCAGAGCAAAAGTTATACCTGACTTAATTATACAACCAGGCATCATACTACAGGCACAAATGACAATAGAAGTATCTTTAGGTATCGTTGGATGTATACCTAAGACAGACGCTGTAAGATATTCTAGAATGTACTGCCTTGTTAATGATAGTAACGCCATAATGACACTGTTACGTGCAATAACTGAAATTAACGAGTCAGTAATGCAAACAGGGAGTAAAGCGGGTTTGTTGACGGGATTCGGATTGGATACAGGGGACACAGTTATGTTATACGTGGAAGGACCAAAGGATGGACACATTTTGCGGTTTTGGGAAAAAACCGAAGAATTTTATCCTATTGTGAAACCCGTTTTCTCGACCTCTGCTCAGTACAGTTGCCGATTGTACCCCGGTAAGTGGAAAAAACCCTTGTTTTTTTTTATAAACAGCGGTTTCGCATAACGTTCTTTGTAATATATTTTTTATAAATTTCAGATTTGCTAGTGACCAGTATGCCTTTCAACATCATGAAGATGGTCGTACCGTTATCAGTGTTGTTAGGCGTGACACCAATTTATGCCCGACCAGCATTGCCGCTACCTACTCGCTCTGTTAGTATTTTGTGTAATTTATCAGCAGCCTTTAGCTGACCTGTCCGATGTGTATTGGGCAAAATCAACACAAAAGTTTATTTTTTAAATTAATTAATTAATTTATTTACACACAAACACTTAAAAATGAAAAAAAAAAAACATATAGATAGAAAAGCACAAAGGTATTGCTTTTTACAAAAGCTTCTAGCTGACCTACGACAGGAGAATAGGGGTGAGAGATGACAGAATGTGAAAAGCTAAATGAGTTATTTGGGTCGGTGTAACAAGTTTTTTTCTTCCGTTCTGTCCTGTCACCCGTCACGCTATCACTAACTCCCTTTTCTTTCATATCACTTCTCACACAATCCATCCATATTTTCTTTGACCTCCCTCTACCTCTCCATCCGTCCACGAGTCCTTATGTATACTCATAACTCTAAAAAACTATAATAACTTAACTAAATAATATAAAACATAAATATATATTCATCATCATCATCATCATCATTAAAATTTGAGCCGAAAGACGTCCACTGTTAGACGTAGGCCTCCTTCAAGCGTCGCCGCGTCGTCACAACGACCGATCCTGTGCATTTCGCATCCATCGCATTCCGAGATGCGAGAATATATATTAAGTAACAGCAAATAAATGTACAAAATACATAAATTACATTATAAAAAAGCAAATATCTTCTATATATAACTTTACGAAACGGCTTTACCTTTTTCAGGCAGCACTGAAGATAGGACGCTTGATAGCCAGCAAATTGGAAAGCGCTCCATGTAGCCGTGCAATGCCAACGAGTATGGAACTCAAGAGTTTTAGACTGGAACTTTGTGTTCCGCCTCGTCCTCCGTCTGTTTATGAACAGGTTGTTTAAATACTCATAATCCTGCTATCTTTATGCCAATACATCGAGGGAAGAAGTAGTATAGCTCGTCTTCCTCTTTACACCACTAAGCTATCATCATAGTATTTAATGTCTGAGTATATATATATATATCTCAGTCTAGTAGTATAATCATCATCATCATTTCAGCCGAAAGACGTCCACTGTTGGACATAGGTCTCCCTCAAGTGCCTCGCATCCATCAAATTCCCGCGTCATTAAGCAGGTCATCGGTCCACTTTGTGGGAGGCCTTTTAACGTCTTTCAGTACACGGTCGCTAATATTATCTTATCTTTGGTTTTTCTCTATTCGTACTAACAACAACAAAACATATTTTAAACAAATAATCAACATCATAGACTTTCACTTTTGGCAAGTCATTTGATTGGTTGTTGTTATTTCAGTCAACCTATCCCAGCAGTAAACCTATATATTTGGAAACAGAATGAATAGAAGTAAGGTCCTGAAGTCTTTCGGATATTTATATTATAGATACATGAATTGGTGTAGTGTGTACGTGTACCTATTTGTTCATGTTTTGTATTTAGACATAATTCTTATTTTTAAATACGAACAAGGGTTCGTAATAAACAATTCTTACCAAATATTTGTATATTTTTTTCTTGTATCTTGAAAACGTCAAAAAGCTGATTGTTATATAATTTTCCATTTAACATGTTCATGATATTCTTCTGAAATCTACTTCAAAAACATTGATGGCATACAAAAACACATATAAATAATATAATAAAATATACAAAATTCCCAAAACTCCACCACCAGACTTCATTTCGTTTCACTCAAATTCTAATTTAAAACCTTACGTTGCGTGTCAATTCACATGCCTCAACTACTAAACTTATAACAAATCGCGTCAAACTTGAAATTTATTGGGTCTACAACTAAAATTAAGTGTAGGAAACTGTAACTACTTACTATTGTTAGAACCTTAGACCGCGCTAAGAGCGTTATCACACTGGCGATTGGCGAACGTGATTTCAGAGAGGTAATTTTTAAGGCGCTTTTCACGGCAACGTGACTTGTTAGCCGTGTTTTCACATCAGAATAAAGCGCCCTCGTTTCGTTCTTGCAGCGAACACTTTTTGCAGACCTTGCTAAGCAGACGAGGTGAACTTGCTACGCGCTCGAGTTGAACTTGCTACGCGCTCGAGTTGAACTTGCTACGCGCTCGAGTTGAACTTGCTACGCGCTCGAGTTGAACTTGCTACGCGCTCGAGTAGAACTTGCTATACGCACGAGGTGAATTTGCTACGCACACGCAGTTCACGCGGTGTACTAGCTACGCGCATGAGGTGTACCTACTTCCAACAGCGACGAATACGCTCCCAAATCGCTAATGTGACAACGCTCTAAGCTTCATTATTTCACTACAATTTCTACAGGTATTTAAAGCAATGGTTTGCTTAAACTTTCAAGTTTACGCGGCTTGTTAGCTCCTAAGTCAGGTAAGGAGCTTACTAAAGCGTTGGTTTGGGTTTCTGTGTTAACACTTTGCGATAGGTTAACGAAATTGACGTGATTGGAGTTTTAGATGTTTAGTTGGGTATGCGTTGGCTTCATTATAGAGGTTCGTTGCTTGCAAGACATTGTTTCTGTTAGTCGAATTTCTTTGAGGTACGATCCAAGTCCTAAGTCGAACCCTACTCCACTGGGCAGCGTTCGGGAAGCTGCGCGGTATCTTCTCGTCCAATATACCACAGTATCTCAAGACGAAAGTCCACCAGTGCGTGTTGCCAGTGATGACATGTGGCTCCGAAACGTGGTCGCTTCCAATTGGCCTCATCAGAAGACTTAAAGTCACCCAAAGCGCAATGGAAAGGGTTATACTCGGAGTTTTCTTGCGTGATCAAATCAGGAATGAGAATATCCGCAGTCGGTAACCTTGGGTTACCGACATAGCACGAAGAATCACCAAATTTAAGTGGCAATGGGCAGGGCACATTGCTCGCAGAACAGATAGCCGTTGGGGCCGAAAGGTTCTGGAATGGCGACCACGTACCAGAAGACGTAGCGTTGGAAGGCCTCCTAAAAGGTGGACCGATGATCTGGTAAGGGTTGCGGGAATCCGATGGATGCGAGACGAACAGGACCGTTCATTGTGATGACACTTGGGGGAGGCCTATATCTAACAGTGGACGTCTTTCGGCTGAAATGATGATGATGATCACGTACCAAATACCCTTTCTTTTCTAGTTCGGAAATCATCAAATAACTTTTCCCGTTCTGGGTGGAGAGAGTGGGAGTGTTAGACTGTTACTGACTAAAACCCACCGAGTTCCGCCGTAACTCTTTCGAACTATCTCGCATCTCCGAAATTATTAATAGGCCTTTTAAATATTTTGATGAATTTTGACAATTATTACGCAGTACCTAAACTCTGACTTATTAAAAGTCTGAGGTTACTCTATGAAACAATACGTAAAAAGTTAGTATCTACTTAAAATCTAAAATACGAGAAGATCAAGTCGTTGCTCGCAAAAAAAAGATGAATTACCTACCTTGATAAGCTTTCCGGGCATTGTGCGAATAATAAATCGGCGTGTCATAAAAATGAGAAGGAGATAGCAATAAAATCTGTCATCTCAAGTAATACCGTCGTGTTTTAGGCTTATCTGTTAACGACGACAGAAATCTACGCCTCCGTGAAATTGGTAAGACGGTAAAGTAAAATTTATCGCGTCGCTTGTGACTGCTATAACCTTTTCGTGTTACTTAATTGAAGCTAATGTATTTTCGTAAATATAGCCGAAACTGATAATTGAGAATTAATGCTTCTAAGGTCTTCACCAATTTTTTTGTTTGATAAATAAAGTACTAAAACAAGAAAAATATTAAACATAGGTATATGTCGTGGTCAGATAATAGAAATTGATCACTTCATAAAATGGCCAAGTAAAACTGGTCCGATCGTTTTAAACTTTAAAGTTTGATGATATTTCAATCCTCGACTAAAGACTTCTAGCTAAAAAATGGCGTCATAAAACTCTTCCGCATCACTGTCGACTGGAAGTGTGCCCAAAAGACTGGCGGTATTGCTACGTTGTATGGCAATGCTTAATGTCTGACTGAGGTTAAAGAATTAATTGATTCACTCTCATCATCATCATTTCAGCCGAAAGACGTCTACTGTTGGACATAGGCCTCCCCCAAATGTCGCCACAACGACCGGTCCTGTGCGTCTCGCATCCATCGGATTCCCGCGACCCTCACCAGGTCATCGGTCCACCTTGTGGGAGGCCTTCACTCTATTGATGAACATATAATTTGACTAGCTTTTACCAGCTGCTTCGCACGCGTGTATGTAGGTTTCTCTATACACACTTTGGACCTCCGCTTCATCCCTTAGGGAGTAAATTTTGAAAAATCGACTCCTACTGCTTCCTTACGTCATAAAAGGAAACCTTGTGCAAAATTTCACGTTTCTAGGCGCTGTAGTTTCGGCTGTCCGTTGATATGGCAGTTAAGCTAGAACCACATTAGACCGACGCACACGACAGATTTGTACGTAGAACGACGTCGCGTGGCGTCGCATGGCATGGATCTACAAGTTTCCATATAAAATGAATGGAGACTGACGCGTCCAGATCGGCGTACGTGGCACACGTGTGCGCAGTGTAGTTCTAGCTTTAGTCAGTTGCTCCTTTTATACATATGTAATAAATAATAATATATATAGATAGATATGTACCTGACTGCCGAGCCCATTCCCAACTTTATTGGGGCTGGCTTCCAGTGTAACCGTAGGCAGTTGGATACCAGTATTTTGAATGGAGCGACTTCCAATCTGACTTCCACAAGCCATTAATTGGGGAACACGATACTCCTCGGCAAGAGGTTGGTGTTAGATTTCCAGATTGTTACTGTCCGTAACAACTTTCCATTATTTATAAATGACAGCCGCGATCAAAGGCGTAAGTTGCTTTTCGGGGCATGGAGGAATCTCGGTAGGTTAAGATGGTCCCATGGGATGGAACCTATTCACTTTCCCATTAAAGTGACTGCAAAAACTTGAGTGTAGGATAGAACAACTGCTTCTAGTCTTGTCTTAGTCCTAAAAGGGTGACCAGACGGTTGCAAACTAGCGTTCCAACCAAGGTGACTTGTGATGTTGTGTGTTTAACTCAGATGATTCCCATCGACCTGTAGGTATTTTTTTTTTAAGTTATTCTTTAGCTACTTTAACCTTTTGAGTGCGTAATTAGAGACACAATAGTAAGACAATGGCGCGTGAACGCCGGCGTTAATGCGGGGATCAACAGCTTAAGCTAAAGACTAAAGTATAAAAGCGACTTCTTGATGATATAAATATTATATTCCACCTGTTCTGGTAGCATTGTACCATGCCCACTACCACTTAAGTTGGTCGATTTTGCGGGCTATGTCGGTAACCTTGACTTTCCTTGGTCCATGGCGCCAAAAGGTTCTGGAATTGCGACTGCGTACAGGAAGATGCAGCGTTGGAAGATCTCCCACAAAGTGGACTGTCAAACTGGTGTGGGTCGCTAGAATTCGATGGATGCGAGACGCATAGAACCAGTCGTTGGGGCGACGCTTGAGGGAGGCCTATATTCAGGACTGGACGTCTTTCGCCTCAAAAGATGATGATGAATTTTTTCAACAGAAACTGTCACACACTCTAAAACAACATAGGAGTGGGTTTTAGTCAGTAAAAATTTGAAACACCCTCCCACTCTGGCATAGAGCAGGAGAAGTCATTGGATGATATCTTTTTTAAAAAAAGGGTTCAAATTTTTTTACTTAACAGAGAAGTGATGTATTACATAAAAATTCCTACAAAACCCAAGGAATTAATTTTACCATGTTGTAAATACCTGGCAAAGTTAATCTGCAACTCTATCCAGCAAAAATGTGGTCTTAACTTTCCTACAATGAAAAGAAGTCGTCATGAAATATGTATAAATGGGAATGCATAATTCATTTGGATCTTTTCCAGTGGTCATAAAACATTGAGTCTTTTATTACTGCTACTAACATGGTTGTTAAAAGTCGTGTCTCATCTTAACTGATACGTTGAATATCATAAATTTGAAATGAATTTGTTTGAGAACGTAGATACAAGAAAGATACATTAGTTTCAATGATCGTGGATAAAATATCACACTAGTATTAAAGGCGAAAGTTTGTATGTATGGGTGTTACTCGTTCCGCTAAAATGGCAGAATGGATTTGAATGAAAGAAAGAAAAAAAAGAAAGAAAAACAGTTTATTTGCACAAACATGACAATAACTTAAAAAAATAAAAAATAATAACATACATATATAACAAATTATACAAAAAAGTGAAATTATGCGACACATTCGTGCAAAACGGCCAGTGCTCAGCAAAATGCTGGGGCTCATGTGCTGGACAGAGCCACAGCCACAATGAAATTTGCGACACTAGTAAACCATGACCTAGAATAGTATAATATCCCAGGGGGTACACTACATAAATACGAAAAACTTTATTCCGACAGTCACAAATACGAATTTCAAAATACCGATTTTCATAATTCCGAATGGTTCAAAATTCCGAATATAACAACTCCGACTTATCAGTACTCCTATTTTTATAATTCCTAAATTTCAATATTCCTAACGTTTATAATTACTATTTTCAAAATACCGAGTTTCAATAGATCGAATAACAAAAAGTCCGACTTAATGATAATTCGAAACATCCGTGATATGAATTCCGATTATTAAAATACTGATTAATACAATTCCGAAATAAAAACGCCTTGTAAAACTGTATAGCAAGACAAATAAACACATAATTGCTCGTCAGAGAGAAGTATTATATTATGTATAGTATGAGGGGGTAGAATTAAAAAACTAATGACAGATACGTTTTCCTACTCATAATTGTAAAGATTGTTTACTGCTATTATCCTTGTGTATATATATCCAATAAATTTCTAACATAAGTTCTAACCTAACCTAAGTGATTCATCAATAATACAGGGGATTTGCAGCATGCAAGCAGGCATGCAGCGTGCAAGCAAACATGCAGCAAGCATGCGACATGCAAGCAAGCATGCAATATGCAAGCAAGCATGCAACATGCAAGCAGGCATGCAGTATGAAAGCAGGCATGCAGCATGCAAGCAGGCATGCAACATGCAGCAAGCATTGTTTCTGTCACGGCTCCGGCGCTGCGGGGTTTGGGCGGCACCACGCGAGCTTATCGTCGCAGATGGTTTTAACGCTCACCACCGCACCTTCGGCTTGCTGGCCGGCAAGCCGGCCGGCCTCAGCCGCGGTCGCGGGCCTTCAAACCACCTGCTCCTCAGCTCGCGGGCCGCCCCGCCCCTCCACGCCTACGCGGGTTTAAATTACACTCTAGGGGTAGCGCAGACAAGACTGCGTGAAGTCGGTTTTGCAGCGATTCGTTTCTGTCACTAAATTTTGTAGCACAACATGTTGACTTTTAGTTTATTCGAAGTATTGAAAATCGGAATATCGTTTTTCGGACCGAGAACCCTTCGAGCATTCAATTCTTCGAACGTATGAAAATCGGAAAACTAACAAATCGCATTTACGACTTTCGGTAAAATAAATTTCGTGATTTTTAATAATAGACATTATAATTCTTAGGTATTATGAAATTCGGACTTTTGAAAATCGGAACATCGAAATTCGGAATAAAATATTTCGGAGTATTTGGGTGTTCCCTATCCCAGAAATATGTTTCTTTGGAATATTTTTTTTTTACCTTCACAGGGGCGAAGCCGCCGGCAGAAGATTGTGATTTATAGTGAAGATTTCTTGGTTGAAGGATCGGTGCTTGATGGTGTGACTGTTCCTAAAAGACCCTAGGCTGATAAAAAATTCGTTTTTCCTGAATTTGTCTACATGAAGGTATGAAGGTCGGCTTCCCACTAAGTGGGAGGGATGGGGCCCCTCCGCCGCCCCATCCTGTGATCCCCATCCTGATGGCTCGGACAGACCTCTACCTTTAGTGGGACGCCGACCTTCATACCTTCAAGTAGGCAAATTCAGGAAAAATGAAATTTTTATCAGCTTAGGGTCTTTTAGGAACAGTCACAATGGGATCAGTTTATCATCATTATAATCAGACAACACGATTATTTTTACTGTCGTCTTGAATGTTGGTAATCTTAAATCTAACCTAATCTATGTTATGTGATATAATGTATTCTATCCATCTGTCTCTAGTGTCACCCTTTGATCAATTTTTAAGTCTTACTTACAGGTTAAAAGGGGGTTTATTATTTGCCATTAACCATAAGATAACACAGTCAAAGTTTTGATCTATACGTACCAACTTTTGTTTAGTTACTAGGTTACGATTTCATAAATTTATTATACAGAATGGAGTTATGTATTTCGTGAATTAGCCAGAAGGAGGGAAAGTAACAAACTTTGTGAAGACGTAGTTGACAACAACACGGCATCACTTATTCATCATAACATACTAGGCACTCCGGACGATAATCGTACCCTTAAACAAAGTGTGACGTTAAAACTTCAGTGTTGCCAGTAACTTAATACAACATTTTGCACACCTAAACGGAATGAAGTAAATAATTATACATAATTTACTTTCACAACTTTATGAAAGTTTATGCGCACCGCCCGGTAGGTATATAAAGTCGGTAAGGTGTTGTAACTTTGGCCCATGTTCGTAACTTTGACATTATCACTGTGTTGTGTTCACACTTAAGTTATTGTGAAGTCTACATTATATTACCTACTTGCAAGTGTTTATAAATTTTGAGACGAATTGTTTCAGAATACAATGAGCTGAAGTTTTGTACGACTGCCTTTGTTTGCTTTCATTTTGAGAACTATTGCGTGACTTTTGAAAGTTGGTCACAGTTTAAAATATTTTGTGGAAATGGCATATGGTTTTATGCCCTTATGCCCGAGTAGCTTGTTGAATATTATGTTACTAGTTTCTGAATAACCTACTGCAGCTATTCAGGAATTCAAACTAAGTAGGTAATCCTTAACAGATAATCCAAACACTTCAATTTCATTCAATAAATCTCCCTTCAAAGGCTCGAGGTGACTTTAGGGGGCCCGTGAATCTTAGAGTGATAGCTAAACATCCCCTAGTAAGATTAATTTGAGTTTTTCGATTTAGATTTATGGGGAAGGTTGGAACCCGTAAGCATGGGCGCGAGCGACGACCGTTCCGTTCGGCTGATCATTTGTCAGTGTCTCGGCTTTATCTGATCCGAAAACTGAATGAATTTTGGCAAACGCTTTCAGAATGCCTTGATTGGATCAAAGTAGACAGATGTATGCGATGCTTGGGGCTGGTTTGGGTTAGTTTAATATAGACTGCGGCTATATTAACGGCTTTGGGTAATTGGTTCTTATAATTAACTTTTGTTACTGCTGCGCAGAGACGGGATATGTAGCCGGTTAATCGTCGTAGTCGGTAGGTTCAGCCTCCAAAATATTTATGCACTTATTTTGCATAATATACTCGTGCCTACACCACTTTTTATTTCGGTGGGTTTTTTTTTTATGTGGGAAAATCATCTTATGACATCCCCCGCCCTTGGGCGGGGCGGGAGATAGTGTCAGACTTTTACTGACTAAAAACCCACTCCTGTTCCTTCGTTGCCTTTCGTACCAGGGCCGAGTCTTCCTTTCAGAATCAGACCCTTGGCCCCAGTAGGCTTCGACCCTGCTAGGCCCCTACAGTTGCTGACATCTCCTTGAGGCGCGCGTGGAACAGCACGCGCCGTCGACGACTTGGGCTCGGTCCGGACGGTTACCGGACGGTCGGACGGCGAGCCACCCATTTCGGTGGGTAGTCATTAAATCACTTCGACTTGTTCGTCAACTCGCTACTGTAATAGCTCGCTACGCTACTGTAGTAGCTCGCTACGCTACTGTAATAGCTCGCTACGCTACTGTAGTAGCTCGCTACGCTACTTCCGGCGTGAAGTACCGTCTCACCTTTGCTAAGATCCCTAATTTTTTGGTAGCCATTGGAATTAAAATACAAAATCCAGCATCGCGGTATTAGTTGCCCGGACCTGGTCGGAGGATCTTTCACTTTCACACCCATCTGGTCGGAGGATCTTTCCTTTTCAACCGAGGTTTGGGGGACTTTACACTCCTTTAAAAAGTAAAGCGTGCTTGGGTATCATGCGTCGTCAGCCGCATCCTACTCGCCTCATTCCGCTGTGAAATTTAAGTAGTCAATAAAGTCAGTACTTAACCGAATCAGCCAGCGCAGACAAAGCCGCGGGTAATAGCTAGATATTGGTTTGAATCTGTTTTTATTTGAATGTACTTAATATATGCGCGCGAGTTGACGACAAAAAAAGTAGGTAAAATCGTAAGGTGCTAACTCGCGAGTTGAAGAACAAGTTATTACTTCTCTCACTTTGTGTGGACCGAGAGAGAGTGTCAGGCTTTTTCGAACAATCCCGCAACTCTGGCAGGCATTGGCCCTAGAGGACCCTGTTAATTTTCTTGACAGCTCTATAAGGTACGCCTGGACCACAACGCATCGTCGACCCAGCCTTGGTCCTTATCGGACGGCAAGCTACCCATTGCTCGCCGTCCGCAAGCCCGTGCATACGGTGACCGGGAATCGTCCTACGACTCCCGACGTATGCCTACACGACTACCTATTTGATTATTTGTCAAAGATGAAAATGTGAAAATTGCACTCTTTTTTTAGATTAGTTAATCTAACCACCAATAGTCCCGTACCAATAAATCCACATAATTAACAAGCGTCAGCCATGTTAAGGCGCAGAGGACAAGTAGGTGTTTCTGAAATAATACGAAAGAGGTGTTTCAAGACATGGGGACACTGCAGAGTCCCAAAAATACCCTACTCAACCCTTACGTGACGTGCTTCCCTACTATCTGATTTTTATCACAATTAATTTAGCTTTACAGCTCCAAATGTTCTTTGTAAAATATATGTTGCCGATTTTATTTGAAAAGGCGATAACGTTTTCTTTATTGCCGTAGAATGGTATGGTTTAAGTTATGACTGTATGTGGTGTTTGTTTAGTGGAAAGTGGACTTGAGTGACGCTGTTTTGTTTCTCTTTTTATGGGAAAGAAGTTTTTGAGTCACTTAAATCAAATTAAAATGATTGATTGTTTTTAATTTATTTATTGCGATTTTGATTTTAATTTGTTTAATGTGATTACGATTTTAATTTATTTATTGTGATATTGATTTTAATTTATTTATAGTGATTTTAATTTTAGATTTAATGTATTTATTTTATTGTTTTACCATGTTTGCACTGTTTTTTATTTTGTATATTTTGAGTTTCAATTTAATTTTATCCTGTTTTTAAATGTGAGATTTTATGTATATACCTATATGGTTATGGACCTCTGTCTGAAAATAAATGATTTTTATTTTATTTTATTTTAAAATCAAAGTTTTTATGTGTCTGTCAGTTGCTGACTACGTGTATTTTTCCTAGTTTGAAAATTATAATTAAATACTACATCTTAATAACCACCGTCGATATTTACACATTTCATAATTAGTTTTACAGTCCACACGCTCACCAATTAATCAGTGTGGACATAATTATGAGGATGCAGTCCTCGGCGCTGAGTCTGCTGCGATCCAGTAAATGCTAAATTGGTATTTGTTGTGTTGTGTCTGTGTCGAATAAATGTTTTCATTTTCTACATATTATTATGTATTTTAAATCCTAAAAAGAAATCATAAAGCTAAACATGAAATTACGCATGCAACATTTTATTTACAGATTTCACAGATTAAACAGTTTCTATATCACAGATTCATTTTTCAGTAAGTCAGTCCTTTTAATATAAGTTACTAACTTCTGCCAGCGGATTGTCTGCGTGGAATTAGAAAATTATCCCAAGGCAATACTTCCGAATGAAAAGTATCTTACAAGCTATTCCAGGACATGGTCTACACATGTGATAAACATCATCCAAATCCTCTTATCAATATAATATAATATTAGTTATAGAGCTCTACATGGTATTTTTTTTTTGGACAGCCTTTGGGTCTTTAAGCCAAGATTGAATAGATTACTTCTAGGTAAGCGTACTCGTACATATTCCATCGTCGACCAAATCATCGCTTACCATCAGGTGAGCTGGTGCTCAAAAGCATCATTATCCCAATTTAATGTAAGCGAGCAAGCTAAATTGGACCGAGCTCTACTGGATGACCTGTGGTAAGGGTTCTCTGGCCGGCAAGCCGGCAACAGCTAACGCTAGCAATTATTTTATTACAACACGCATTGATTAAATTGACATACTCGTATTATAACATAATCGGCCTTATAATGTTTCCACTTCTGAGACTCAGGCCTCCTCTCGAGGGGTGGGAATGGGCCGTAATCCACCAACTGACTTATAACTTAAAAAAAAAACAAATGATACTTGATGAAAATAAGACAGTCAAAATTTTTCTTTTGTTTTTAAATTATTTTTAGTACTTAGTATAGATGGCCAGTGTGTAATAAGACAATATAATTTCGCCTTTTTTACGTTTCTCTAAATATGTCCATGAGTGCTGTTGAAAAACCTTTTTAGGTTTTAAAACCGGGGAGCAGAAAAATAATCGTTTTAGGAAACATTTTGATTGGGTGTTCGACGCAAGGTTTTCAATTTTTTTGGCGATTTGCTGAGGTGTTATAGATTGGTTGCTGTTTTTCTGTGTTAGTTTGTATCGCAGGATTTACTTTTTCAGACGGCTCTCTATAAACTCTTTAATATCACATCGATTTGAAATACTTACATATATTTTGATTACACATGCATTTGTGGGAACTTAGTATTTTCTTATGTGCTTAGTATTTTATAATTTATGTTTTCATAGTTGATTAAAGATTAAGTTAAATTAAGAGGTCAAAGAATAAGTAGATATGGATTGTGTGAGGAGTGATATTTATTTATTTAAATGAAATAGCGGACGTACAGCTAAAAAAAAAAACAGGTAAAGATAAGATATATGAAAGGAAAGGGAGTCAGCCATAACATGACGGTAACATAATGGAAGAAAAAAAAAGTACATTTATGCACCGACCCCAAATAATACGAGCCAAGGACAGGAAGATGATGAAAAGGATAACAGAAAACGAAATTAAAGTATAAAAGTATATTTAAGTACTTAAATATGATCCCAGATTACAAGTTACAATAAATGGCATAGGTATTTAATTGTTCATACACATTTTCACGAGAGAAGTGATGGCCCAGTGTTAACTCACAAAATAGAAAGGTACAGAAGTCAATCTCATGTATGTAGGTACTTCTAATAAGGTAAAACAAACCTCGGAAACACAAGCAAATACCTATTTACCTCTCTGAAACAATTGGTAGGTAGGTTAAAAAACGACAATTCATCATTTAATGTTGAATTTAAACTGAACAGTTTAAATTATTGCACAAAAACAGTTCACAGACGCGTGTCTCAAGCAGATGGCACTCGTGTTCGCACTGGTCCCAACCGGACCGAGATATGGTATCCATGAGCGTTGTCTATGTGTGCTTTCCTCGAGCGCGCTTTGAATGCGTAGATTGACTTCTGTACCTATCTTTTTTGTGGTTAACTGCTCCGACTTAAAAGGTGTAAGTCCCCGTGACTTACACCTTTTAAACCCAGCCAAGCGCATTATTTTGTGTAATTTATTTCATCATCACTGCTCTCTAAACGGTGAAGGAAAATGTCGTGAGGAAACCGTCATGTCCTAGAACCAAAAATTCCAAGACCTGTGACATCCACCATTCCGCAATTGGCTCGCGTGGTAGATTACGGCTCATTCCCTCTAGGAAAAAAGGAGGCCTGAGTTCCATCTGTGGGAACATTACAAGGACAATTCTGCTTTACTATACATTTTCACAATAAGGTTGGGACTATTTTCTCGACCAAAGAGATAATGCCAGAGTCATCTGTAGCATTATTGCTAACTCGGTCGTAACAAACGTAGAACACTACTTAGGTACTTAGTGATCTTTGGTCTCTAGTGGGCAAAGTAAGTACATTGACTGTTTAGTTTATGGCGTCGTAGTAGAGGTAAACCAGCTTTAAGAGGTCACTTACCTAACTTTGTTAAGAAAAATGCTCAGTTTTTTGCTGTGCCGTATATTGTACTCGGACATTTAAACAATGCTTTACCATTTTATTACTGCAGTGGCACAGTAGAATCAAAACCGCAAACTGTGTTAGATGCTCATTTATTTCCATGCCTTCTATTTTCAAATCACAGAACAACGAGGTCAAGTACTAGCAACCGAAAATCTGCGGATATGCGTTTATTCGAATTTCAAATGCTCGAAGCAGGCAGCCTGCCAACTGCACGGTTTGGGGAGTTTTTGGCGGGATTTCTTCGAGTGAAGTTCAGTGTCTGTTTTAATTATTCGCAAATTGGTTCTTAGTGGATATTGTGATGTAAAATTGGTGTAGTTTTGTATTTCAAGTGTCTGCGCAACTGGACAATGTGTGGAATCATTGGAACTAGCGCGATCTCGGTAAAATAGAGCTGCGAATTATTGTAGTATTGACTACCACAGTGAAGCTTACCGAGAAGATTGACCTGATACATTTGCTGTTAAATACTGCAAAAACATTAGAATGTGTTACATCCGCTTTCTAATGGATTTCAAAGTAACTTAAAGTGACTGAAAAACATACTACTTTCTAAATTTGACACTGGCTACATGCACAAACCGTGCGAAGCCAAAATTTACAACAAAAAAAAAAAAACTGCAGTTTGATCGCGACAATTGCACGGCCTCGGCATTTCATACCAGGACCTTATAAAACGAGGGCAATAAGTCATTTTCACAACTTTTTACGTCGAAATGTCAGGAGGCAATTTGTGAGACTTGTTTTGTGTGCGTCCTGATGCTCACGGCATGCGATTTATGAAACTGCACGTTTAAAACTACCGGTATTGAGTTGCCTTAGACCTGCACCTTATACCAACGAGTCAGAGATCATTTTCCATTGTTTTAAAATTCATAGCTTTATTCCTCAGGCAATATACCGGGAGCTGAATAACGGTCGGGTTGTCTGCGATTTATGCTCGGCGAAATCTGTTATTGGGATCCGGTATAATAGACACTATTTATTACTCTAAGTAGGTGTTTAAGTCAATAAATGTTTGTTTGTCTTACCGGGATGGGTAATATCTACATATTTCGAGATGATTTAAGTTTTCTTTATGAAAACCAGTTAGTAATATTATGTATTTTTATTTTTGTCTAGCTCACCCGACGGACGTCGTCCTGTCTTAGCTGTAAACTTTTAAACACACTATGACTCAATAGTCCAATCTCTGAAATTTTCTAATTTTCTGTCTCGTCTCCTGACAGTAAAAAACACAAAAAAAAATGATTTCGCGAAATTGGTTCTACCATTCACGCGTGATGATGTAGAATATAGATTATACTCTTTATTGTACACCAAAAATTAAAAAGATACGCTCGCATTAGACCACTATCTCACCTGATGGTAAGCGTTGATGTGACTGACGTTGGAGCACGCTTTCCTAGAAAAAACGCGCCCTCTTGCGTAATATTATGACTCCCTACCAAGTTATAGCTTGTGTTGAAACAAGGTTATAAACTATCCTGATATATGCTGAGATAGGAGCCTTTTTGGCCTCGCACAGGTCTTGTATTTTTATTTTTTAATATTGTTTTTTCTATTATTTTTAAGTTAAGTATTTATAGATTAAGTAGTTACTTTTTATTTTATTGTTGTTTGTCCTGTGCGAGTCTCAAATAAATGTTTTCTTTCTTTCTTTCTTTCTTTATTTCTGATGCCGTGAGGGAATAACAAACTTTCTAATATCAATGAGATTTACTTTGTAACAAAATTTTGATTTGTACTTCATTTGGTAGGTATACAAGATGTAACAAAGTTTGTGACCAATTGGGGCAATCATCAATCAATTGGATTAATCAACCAATATGCACCTCGTTTTCGTGACAAATGAGAGATGAGCTTATTAAGGTCTGTGGAATTGTCCATATGAGTTACAGCGGCCCTGGGGCGCAAAGGGCAAATGACGGAACACAGGTGGATTTTAGTCAGTAAACGTCTAACACTCGTTTTCGCGCCACCCAGAGCAGGAGAAGTTATTTAAATATTTTCCACAGAAAAAAGAATAAAGGGTCTCTGTAAGTAGTACGAATGTTACAGTTCAGTGTACCAATGCGTATTGTTCACTTTGCGTGTGTTATACAAGGAGCGGTTTAGAATCTGCTCAGAATTTCAGGAATAATCATTTAAAAATACGATACCTGGTTAAGAATCAATAATACTCGTTATTTTAGTTTTTTTAGTGTTATTCAAAATAACTCTCTTAATAACCGTCTTGAAAAAAAAAAACAGAATTTCCCGATGCGATTTATCGCGCGTCATGCCACAGTGTGCGTGAGTGCGACAGCCTGTACGAGGCTCCGCCCACTTACTCTATGAAACGCTTTTACCGATTTCCGTAAATAAGAATAAAATTTAAAGAAAAACTTATCCATATTATTGTCGATTCGGGTCGAGAATCACTAACACAATTGCTTCCTGAATTTTTTTGCATTTTCAAAACTGCACCTTGTATAAAAAGCTCTGTTTTGCTACGACATTGATTTGTCCAATAGGGCAAAAGATGTAGGGAAATGACACCTACAGACATATTGCTATTTACTGCAATAACAGAAATATTCACAAAACAAAAAAAAAAAAGAAACACTTGACTGATAAACTGGGTTCCTGTTTTATTGAAACTTTCGACTCGACATAAATGAGTCAAACTTCACTCAAGCGTCCACTAATAATGTCGCACGTAACACTGTGTTACGTTCGCGCAACTGATTTGCGAGTAGTTCATAATTTTGTTGCTGTGCTCACTGAATTTAACTGGCCATTAACTTGAACGGATGCGGCCGTCGACGTATTATACACATCAGTGCTGTGAAATTTCTAGAACGGCCTCGGTTATACACTTGCGGACGCATTAATTTGATTGTTCTGTTTATCTAAATGAATATTATAAACATTTTTTATATAGTAATTAAAAGAAATCTTTTAAAGTACAAGTACCGATTAGTGCTACAGGCACGTGGAAGCAGTCGTGTTGAGATCAAAACAAAAATTATGTTACTTATCAAAATAATCAAATAGACGACTGATTTTACCACTAAATACAATTGAGGAAAGAAGTAACCAGAAGATTTAAGTCAAGAGTGAATAGGTTACTTGTAGACAAGTGTGCTCCATCTTCGGCCATATCATGGCTTTCTTGCCGGTTCTTCTCCATAGGAAACGGCCAATTTGGAATCGCGCACTAGCTTCTGACGTTTTATAAGTGCCCATGTAGGCCTATGTGACATAAAAACATTTGTTTTTTTTTCTATAAAGTGAGATAGTGGTCAAGCACGCCTATCAACAATAAAAAAAGAAGAAGGCAGTCAGGTGGAAGTTCAAGTATAATATCCATAACTGAACAAAACCCTCGTTATTGAAAATCTGGCACAAACGGATTCTTGTTATCAGAACATTTTGGATTAAATTAAATTATTCAGCTTCAGTCCCTGAAGGATTAAATGAACCGATAAACATTTTGCAAGATGACAAAAAAGGGTCGCGCAATAGTAGGCAAAAACAGACGCAACGAGGAAACCTTTCATACGATTAAAATAAATAGTTTGGTTTTATCTTGACCCACAATACCCACATTATGTACTTTGTAGCTGGCTAGCTTCTGGTTTTATCAGGTCATAAACTGTGCACTGGTTTATTGCTTAACAAAGACTGAAGTACTCATAAAATATTGTGGTAGCTATTCTGGGGAGATTAAGAAGAATGTTATACTGTTATGGTTTAGTGTAGCCTGGCTACGATGTAGTTTTGGTAATGGTGTATCAGGTATCAGGGTACGGTGCGTATTTTGGTACGGAGCAGCACGTATTTGGCTACAGCGCAACACGCATTTAGCTACGGTGCAGCAAGCTTGTGGTTAAACTGCAGTATGTTTTTAGCTATGATGCAGCATGCATTCGGCTACGGTGCAGTAAGTATTTGGGTAAAGCGTTACAGACATTTGGCTACAATGTAGCACGTATTTGGCTACAGCGTAGCACGCATTTGGCTACAACTGCAACGTAGCGCGTTGATACAAGCGCGTAAATGATAGGTTAGTCCAAAATCCCCATTCTTTTTACACTAAGTATTTCCCGTACGTATTAACACTAAACTCACGCTGCCGTTCACTCCATTATATTGTAACATTTTTCTTCATTTCGCGGGTTGCCACGATGTAGGTAGGTATATTATAATGGAACATTATTTGGCAGGTAATAATATTAGCCAGTCGGCAAGATTATTTCGAGGCTTACTGACCAGGAAAAGGCGTTTGGTTTCGATACTAGTAAAAGCTGTTTTAATACATGTTGTCGCACTTATTGTTGTTGTTACTGGCCTGTTGGTCTAGTGATTAGTGGCCCTGACTACTAAGCCGGAGGTCGTGGGTTCGATTTCCACCCAGAAAAATGTTTGTGTGATGAGCACGATCATTTGTTCTGTGTCTAGGTGTAATTTATCTATAATATGTATGTATTTAGAAATATGTAAGTATGTTTATCAGTTGTCTAGTACCCATAGCACAAGCTCTGCTTACCTTGGGACTAGACGGCGTTGTGTGATATTGTGGAATATTATTATTATTATTTTGATGCTTTCGGATGTGTCGAACGTGATAAAGGCCGCTATCGAAGGCTAGGAGGGGTTCACTATGATAGTTCATTTTAAACACTCGTTTCAAGCGCTCCTCAAAGAGATTCATACAGTGTAAATAGGTCCAATCAGAAATATTGGTGGTAAAACGTTATCATATCGGTTCAAGCCGTTTTGGAGGAGTTCGATAGCAAACACTGTGACACGAGATTTTTATATATTAGATTATGGAGAATCAAATAGCAACACTGATTTATCATAATTATAGTTTACACGATGTTGTATCTATCTTAATACAATAAACGCTTCTTATAATTTACTAACCCTTGTTTTTCTACTATACACTAATGCCTTTTTAATTTTAAAATTACATTATACTGCAGCAGATAAAGATTGCTTAATCTTTTACTTAAAAAAATCTCGGCTGCTCATATCGGTTTATCGGATTTCCCCATGTATAGTACATAGTTCCCTTCAAATCTTTCTGATATTAAAATACTTTGAACAATTCCCGTTGCACGGACTATTGCGCCACTCCATCATGAGGCTCCTCGAAATTGCATCGTGCCCGGAATTAATTCGAGATAGCATAGCGGAATACCTAACGAGTTGATTACGCTTATTTGAATAAAATTGGCGCAAAATTCTTAGCATTATTGCATGTGCGTTTTATTTAAAAAAAATAAAATAAAAAAGTAGCCTTTTTTCCTTCTTTGTCTTGCATTCCAGGGCCCCGGGTTTCCCTTTCGGAAGCGAATCCATGGCCCCAGTAGGTTTTGGTACAGTTTTGCTGACATCTGTTTGAGGCGCGCGTGGAATACTATGTCCCGTCGACGACTCGGGCTCAGTCCGGACGGTTCAGAGCTACCCATTGCTGGCCGTCTGCAAGCCCAATTAGTGTGCGGTGGCTGGAAATCGGGGTCAGGATCGCGGTGGCTGGGGCGAAGCGGCCGGCTGCCGTTCCTCCTCGCCGGACCATGGTCTGTAGTACCAGAGTCCAGAAAGCAGGCTTAGTCATCATTCATTTCACAAAGTGAACCCACAATTTGTTCGTTATTTCAAATAGAAGTAAGTTCAACATTAAAATGCCTTCTACATAGCTGTCTCCTGCGGTTTCACCCGGGTTTTAGGTTACTACTTCATTCTCGTGTGTCATAGCGTGATGTTATATAGCTTCCTCGATAGATGTTCTAATCTACATTTTTTTTTAAATTCGTATCTAGTTCCTGACATTAGCGCGTTCAAACAAACAAACTCTCCCGCTTTATAATATTACTCGTATATTTGAGTCGAATCGTAGCAAAGTGGTGTTCTGTTATTTCTGCCTTTTTTTAAAATGGAAAATTATCAAAGAACTTCTCGCGCTCCCGAGTGGAACGAGAGGGAGTACCAGACTTTTATTTAATAAAATCCACTTGCCCTTTGCGTCCCAGGGCTACGGTAAAAAACCCGTAGGCCTATAGTTTATGCCTATACCCATACAGGTAAAAGGAGTGTGTTACTGTTTGTGTATTTGTTATTTTAAGTATGTAGGTAAAGTTAGGGCTGTTAGACCGACTAAATCAGGCACATTTTTCAAACGAGCTGATTTTTTTTTATCGAAATCATTTACTGTGTTTTGTTTTTGAATATACTGTAATATATTATCTCTTGTATCGTTGCTTTGAACAGATTATTTTTTTTTGACTAAATCAAGCACGATTTAGTCGCAGTAAAAGCGCGTTATCACACTGCTTGTATGGCATTTTCTGAGAAGATTTACTATAGTAACATATATTTTTTTTTCACCATCGGAAAGTAGAGATTTCAATGAACAGAAAACATACCAACTTTTTGAAAAAAGCTGATATTTTGACGGGTGAATTTTCGATTGAAAATTAGGGTGCTTTTTCGATATTAATTCAAAATAAGGTTTAAGGTAAATATTTCTAATCAAATAAATTACAGCGTATTTGGGACATAAAAAGGTAAGTTTTCACCAAATTTCGCGAAAAAAAATTTTTTTGTAAAAAATAAAAAACCAAAAACTTGGTTTTTTGAAATTTTCGCATACGTTTTGAGGTTATGTGAAAAAAGTGTAAATACAAAAGTTTTAGATCTTTTTATTACCTACAACTTTACCATTTGACTTTTTTCCATAGGACTTTTAGTTTTGCCGGAAATCGAGAAAAACCGTTTTTTTCCCTTAAAAACTCACCCCCATCCCCTTCCCGACCTCAGATCGCCCGTAAATTATTTCTCCTTTCATTTTTATAATATTCCCCTCCTTTTCTAATGGGTTTCATCCTACTATTATTTTTTTTGGTTTTAAAAATTATCGACCCTGGTCTATGTGGGATTGTACCAGGGTTGCGATATTGCCACAAAAAGTCGTAAAGTGGTAGGTCTTTTTTTACTTGAGCCAGCAGTGTCCCTGTTAACGAAATTGAAGGCATTTATACTTTTAAGGTCGGCAAGTGTGGGCTACGGCGAGCAATAATTAACTCGCCGTCCGGTATGGACCAAGCCAGGGTCGACCGTTCTACGCGCACCTCAAGGAGCTGTCAGCAAAATGTACGGGGCTCTCTAGGGCCGATGCTTGCAAGGTTTGCGGGATCGTTTGAGAAGAGTTACTGCGGCCATAAAATATAAAGGGCGACTAAAGGGACATGGGTGGGTTTTGTCAGTAAAAGTCTGACACTCCTCGCTCCACCCAGAGTGGGAGAAATTATATGATGATTTCACATACTCAAAAAAAAAGAGACGGATATGTAGGTACTTTTAGAAACAATGGATGAATTAATTAAATACATGGCTAAACTTTCTACAAATTAACATTGACGCGCCTAATAAAAACCAATCGCTTGCAAATTATACACGTAACACGAAACTAATAACCGTTCCCTTTATACAGAAAGTTGAAGGCCCGATACTGTTACTGTTCTACCAAATGTACCGAACTGTTATCTACAATGTTTCGTCAGTGTGTTCGGGACAAGTTGTTATCAGCACTCGCAGTTCGACTCCTACTGCGGGTCTACTACCAACCAGAACACAGACATAATGTTCCGTGTTTACATAAAACTCCATATTCCTATCTGATTGAAACTTGCCAAATTCTACTTGAAACATCTTATAAAAGTTGGGGCACTCTGCAACGCCTGGAATGTTCCTGCGAATAAATTTGATTTAGTTATCAGACCCTAACCAGCTTTACAATGAACGCGACCTGCATATATTTAAAAGAGACTCAAGCAGAAACGATTTTCCGAGTCCCGTATAAAAATATAGAAATGAACTCTCAGATTGTGACTGGATATCCTATTTGACATTTCGATAGAAACGTACACTTCTGTATGAATGGAATAGCAAATATAAATGGTAAGTATTGGGGTCCTAATCAAAATATAACTTATCATATTTTTGCGGGTCCCTCATCGAATAAGTCAGTTACATTTCTCACTTGACTTGGTAATTTTTCCAGCGCGTTTGTGAGACAAAAACCCTGGAATTTCTGTACAAATCAAGAGACTGATTTATTCGCTCGAGACTACTGGGACCGGCTTCGGAATTCATGTTGGCGTACGCGAACGTCGGATGTCAGCTGTGTAGATGCTGACGTGCAGATTACACTGGGCTTGTGTAGTGGAATAATAAGATTAGTATTACAACGTAACAGGAAAAGTTTTACGAAAATGTTTCGGAAATGAATATTGGTTTTCTGTGTGTCGTTGAAGCGTTTCACGATCCGCTGAACCAAAAATGTAAGAGTAATTTGTGGTTAATTGGAAAGTCCATTCGTAAATGAAATGGCATAAAGTGTTTTGTGTTCCCTTATGTTTGTATTGAATGTACATTTCCCAGCAAGAATATCGTTCAAAATAGAGTAGCTCCTCCCCATCGCTCGCTACAAATAATGATGATCGTGAGGATTGATGATGAAGGCCGGGGATGTGAATCATAGCGGATACCATAAGCAACGTGATAAGGCAATTGCTTTGTGTTATTAGCAATACATTATGTTTGGCAATATTTTCTCTGATAGAAGCCCTATGACCGTAATAAATTGAATAAATCACATTCGTGTAGGTATATCCATCAATAGGTTCTTTTGTGAGAATTCCATAATTCAGAACGTTATAGTTTTTCAACGTTTAGAAAAGTTATAAGGTGTTAACTCAGCAATATTTTCAAAGGATCAGATAGCCTTTTCAAAGTCACAATTTTTATGTAACACGATCTGTTTTTTAACTTCCTCACCCTTTCTATCTGTCTGTATAAACATATCAGGTCTCTCAAAAACTACTACTACTACTTGAACAAATTTTGCATTATGCGAATTTCAGCAATAGAGAGAGTGATTCAAAAGAAACGTTTTTGTTTATAACATATGCATTATAATGGAGAAAAGCTGAGAATTTCAAGGTTTCTAACACCCGTGCGAAGCTGGGTGGGACAATTGAAGGCCTTTTCAGTAGTCTAGAACATAAAGTGGAGCACGTTTTCATCTTCCATCCAGTTATAAAATTAAATCAAAGGCATAAAGTTCACGCTTTATTCGTCCCAAACTGTCACACTATTTATGAAATGGCAACACGTTACAAATTTGTATTCGTCCCAAGGCAAACATTACTTGTCTAGGATCTGGACTTAATTACGGGCGGGCTTAATAGGCTCGTTCATAAATTATAGGGTAGTTTGACGGACAAGATCAGAATTCCGTTGTGAATAAGGTTACACGGTACGGAAATCGGTTCTACGGCTAGTATAGCCGGCTAATTGACCCTTAAGCTTGCTTTGTTTATGTATAAATTATGTTACTATTTTGGACTACAATAAAGTTTATTTTCGTTAGGACCCTTTTTTGAGGCCTCAATCATCAAATGACTTTGCTCGCACAAAGGTGGAACGAGAGGGCGTGCCAGACTTTTACTAAAACTCACCTGTGTTCTAGGACCACGGTCGCTTGTTCAAACGTTCCTGCAGTTCTTGAGAACACGTATAAAAGTTTTTTTTTTTAATTTACAATCTATTTACCTACTTTAAAACAAAAGTCTTGGCGAAATTTTCGGACACAACTCGGACTAGGCTAAGAACTTAAACATGTATGGGTATCTCCGAATGGTTGGTAACCCTAGTTTTGTAAGTCCCGTCTCCAAGGGACAATAGATCTGCGAAGTCACGTTACCGAGATTATCTGTTGTTCGCTTATTTTGGACGGAATTAAGTTTTGAGGCTGTTTGTTGTAGATAATAAATAGGACTTGGTGTATATTGTAGCCACTTTGTACAAGTTGTATGGTCGAATGTGTCAAATTTGATTGATTTATTTTATCTTGAAATAATATAACGTTGCCCAATAAACTGGCACGCTGATTCACCAAGTCTTGGATTTAACACTAAGCATATTTGAATACAAGTAATTTTCTTTAAGGCGTGAATATCTGGCCGGAGTTAACACACATATACATCCAGATATTCAAGGGACTATACGAGTATATACTCGTACTGTCACCTGCGCCCGCATAGAGACCTGGGCCTCAAGTCTGCTATTACAATAGTGTCAGAACAGTCTATCATTGATTTCGTAATTGTTGATTTTGACAAGTTTGGTAATCTACTAATATAATGATGTCATTATGACTTTCCAATGGTCAACCACTGACACTCCATTGAAAGAAGTGGTATAGAATATATACATATTGACAAATGAATGTCTGACGTATGCGGTAATCTGCTAAAATTATGACAGTTCCTTTGATCAGTGACCTACCATTAGAACGTCATTGAGCAGTCATTGTTTTTAACAAGCTCGATATTGTCATTCTACCACAACTCTATTACGAGACCATTGACCGATCAATGATCGATCATTATGAATTAGCAGATTACGAACTTTTAGCAAAATGGCAATGGTGTCGGAATGACGAATTTATAAAAATAGCAGACTTAGGCCCCAGATCCGTTAACCTTTAAAACCATTTTCTTTGCGAAATATTGATTGATTTACATATGCTATGTACATTCTGAAGAACACTTAAACAGCATTTTTTTTTTGGGTAAACATATTTTTAAATATCAAAGTCATTTGAAAAGAGAAGGGACAAAAAGTGAAAAAAAGTCATGTAGCTAAATTTTTTTTGTTGGCTAAATTATTAGTTAAACCTATAATAAATCATTTCTTTTTTCCAACTCTACTAACCCAGTCGTTACTGAGGAGTAAGCTTCAGAAAGTCACCGTTTTATGGCACTAAATGGGAGCAAGGGCCTTAAAATGCGAGTGAAACCAGGGAAAACAGTGTTAATCTGCTAGTGTAATTTATCCATAGTTCATTAAAAAACTAATTTCCATTTCAATGGCCAAACAAACAAAGCTCCCTCACATCAATATTATATAAGTATTCCACAAAAGATTCATTTCGTTCGTGTTTCTCACTGTACCTAAACTATCCAAGTACGAAATAACCCGGAAATCGACGTTCAACGTGAAAAATGTGGCGGGTCGAAGCAATAGTCCGGTTTCCTGTTGTTTTTATAGAAATAAAGGATAGTCCAATACGATTTATATAGTTTTCTAAAAAGTGTTTTCCTAACTAAATATTTTCGGTAAAGTTTTAGCCTTTTTAGGGTTTCGTACTCAAACGTAAAACGGGATTCTATTACTAAGACTCCGCTGTCCGTCCGTCTGTCTGTCTATCTGTCTGTCCGTCTGTCACCAGGCTGTATATCATGAACCGTGATAACTAGACAGTTGAAATTTTCACTGATTATGCATTTCTGTTGCCGCAACAAATACTAAAAACAGAATAAAATAAATATTTAAGTGGGGCTAAAATACAACAAACGTGATTTTTTTTATACTTCGGACGGTACGGAACCCTTCGTGCGGAGTCCAACTCGCACTTGGCCAGTTTTTATTGAAAAAAAAAAACAGCTTTGCTGCGTTATGGTATGTTAGGTAGTAAAACCTTCTTAAGTTTATCTAAGACATTACTGACACTCCGTGCCTTAGAAAGCACGTAAAGGTATTGATCCTGCCGTGCCATTCTGTAAATGGTAAATCATTTCGAAAATCATTTCACAAATCATCTCGAATGTCACACTCAGCGAATTGTATTTCAGAATACCAAATCCTATAGACAAATTTGTAGATAAATGTCAAAATACTCAACCGTTTTAGTTCCTCTCACTTTGATCATCACTCGGTGGCGTCAGTGTCGAATTCACTCCATTTCAGAATACGAAACTTTAATTTCACATGATTTCACTGCGGATTCAGAAGTGATTTCGCAAATAAACTTTTCAGAATAGCAATGCTGGTTATTATTGGTTAATCTTTGACAGTCGTTACAGGTAGTCAGACGCCATAAAGTCTGCCCCCCTAGCCAAGTTGCAAACGATAAACGTGAACGCTTAGTAATCTCCAATAGATTTTCAACTTTATACCTTAGAACATAAAGTTGAAAATCTATTAAAGACTACTGAGCGTTAGCGACCGGAACGAACGAAAACACTATATAATCTTCAATAGATTTTCAACTTTATATCCAATAAGATAAAGTTGAAAATCTATTAAAGACTACTGAGAGTTTACGTTTATCGTTTGTGACTTGGCTAGGGGGGCTGATTCTGATAAGCAATCGCTCCATATAAAATATTGGTATTCAGTCGGTTAGACTGAAAGTCGACCCCAACGCAGTTGGGAAAGGGTAAGGTGATGATGATATTAGATGGTGAAACAAGTTACTGTGGTCCTAGAACACAAAGGGCAATAGAAGAACACAAGTGGGTTTTAGTAAGCAAAAGTCTGACACGCCCTCTCGCCCACTCTAGACTGGGAGAAGTTGTTGTTGCCCACCTCAAAAAGGGCAAGGCATGCCAAACCTAATTATGTATTACAGAACCTCATTGCCAATAGCCAATCAAAACTGATTTAAACTACTTTTTTTTAAACGTTCCTTTCCGTTCCGTTCCACACTAGGAATTATTCCTGAGACCCACGAGCGTCACGAGCTCTTAACGCGATTCATTTGACGACCTAAACTGAACTGTTAGAGGGAGGGGGCAGGGGGAGGGGGGAGGGGGGGGGTTCCTTTTTGTTTGTCAGAAACATTCGCCAGACATTCGTATGTTTCTTGTGAATACGGATGCAATTGTCAAAAAATATGCGAATATTCGCGAAAGTGAACATTCGTTACATCACTAGTACACACACTAAATAATACCTGTTTTAAGTAAACATTTCTTCAAAAAATATGTTTTCGAACGCCCCAATTCTATTTTGATGGTAAGTCAAGGTATACTTAGCTACGGATCATTTACCTTTACGTGTTTAGCAAACTTTTTTATGGCATCGTTCGTAAAGTAGTTTATATTAACGATGTCGTGGCAGAAGGGTACGAATGAAAATGAGCTTTTCAATTTAGAATGATTCTTGTTATTGTAACTTTAGTGATAGTTACGACTGTATAAGGTTTGATTGTAGCAAGAGAAGAATCTAGTTCGCGTGAGAGTCAGATTTTTTTTAAGGGTACATGCTCTTTGAATAAAAAACATCCTATGTTGGTCACATGGTCACCCGTATGATAAACAGCTAAATCCGTTCAGCTTTTTGAGCTTGAAGGAGTAACAAACTTACACACATACAAATTTTTGCCTTTATAATAGATACTACTATGTAAATATTAATAATACACACAATACAAAAAAAAAAAACTATAATTTAATAATATTATATAGGTGAAAGTTCGTTTATATAACTAAATGTCTATAGAAAACTGAATAAATGTTTCGCAGAAAACAGCTTAAAATGAATACGGACTAATTAAAAATTTACATTCAAATAAGGTCTTTAGCACGAACTAACCCGACGTGATTAAAGAGTTAGTACTAAGAGACGTGAAATTTTTCCGAAAAATTATGCACGAAAATGTTCAAAGAGTACGAGGGCTTAGACTTATTTAAATAAGGTAAAAAGTAAGCCTACTTAAGCCCTTGGGGACTATTAGGGTGATTTTCTGTGTCTACATAAAGTGAACAGAATTTTTAAAATGTTCATAAAGTGAGCTAACGTTCTGACTTCATCCTGCTGGTTAAAATATATTGAACATTGTTTTATTTTAATTTGAGTCTTATTCAAATGATAATATTGGTTTTAATTGATAAACCTGCTTATACAATTGATTGTTCTAACATAGTTTGTAGTATCTCTGTTGTAGTGTGTGTTCTGCGAATACTAAAGTACCTTATGACGATTGCCACAAAGGAAAACATAGGAATAGGATAGAAGGTTATCAATTATGGTGATGAATGTATGTTTGGGATATTATGGTGGTAACAGTCCTTGCACGCTTGCATGATTTGCGCATGGAGATGCTCGCCGGGGTGAAACTCCGCTGCATGCCATGGCGGACAGAGTTCCGCCGGGAGCGACAGCGACTGTCGCAATCCAGTGCTTGGCATACCAAAATCATGGCAGTCAGTCCCTTTTTTGAGGAGTGGCTGGAAAGACGTCATGGCGTCCTCACCTTCCGGATGACGCAGGTCTTCAGCGGACAAGGCAAGTTCGGGAGGTTCCTGCACATGATTCATGCGGAAGAAATGCCCGGGTATCACCATTGTGTGGATCGTCCGGAGGGCATGGTGGAGCACACAGTAAAGGTGTGCCCCGCTTGGGCGGAGCACCACCGTGTCCTCTTGGGGGCAATCGGCGGCAGCGACCTCTCACGCCGGGTCCTTGCGAGGAGGAAAGGCACGCGGTCGCCTCCTTCTGCGAAGTAGTAATGATAGCGAAGGAGGCGGGCGCACGCGTGAGTGAACGGATATCTTCACATCGCAGCCACCAGGACTCCGACCCCGATTTCCAGCCACCGTAGGCGTGAGCTTGCGGACGACGAGCAATGAGTAGCTCGCCGTCTGGCCTTCCGGTATCCGACCGGACCGAGCCCTAATCGTCGACGGCGTGTGTAGTGCTTCACGTACGCCTCAAAGAGATGTCACCAAAACTGTAGGAGCCCAGCAGGGCCGAAGCTTACGGGGCCATTAATTTAGTTCCGAAAGGGAAACCCAAGGCCCCAAAGAAAGAACATAGATGTGGTTTTAGTCAGTAACAGTCTGACACGCCCTCTCACTCCGCCCTAGAGCAGGAGAAGTCATTGGATGGTACCCGACTTAAAAAAAAAACCGTCGACTTGGGCCTGGTGACTATCGGACGGGAAAATGACGAACTACCCATTGCTCATCGAGCAAGTGCCGTCTAGTGTAAACTACATATACGTAAACCAGTTACAGTGTTACTATCTGCTAAAATTATCGTTTGAATTGCGGATTTCAGTAGACTGAGCGATGGAGAAATTGGCACACTCGTTCTCTGACCGCTCTCAAAATGCAAGCCCAAAAATTAAGCTCTCAATTGGGCTCAAGAAAACGTTGTTACATTTACAAATATACCTTTTAAAACAGAACATCTGGGGTTTGACGTCTATAAGTGAATTAAAGAAATCCGTTAGAGTAACTTTACCAGATTATTATCTCAATTTGTGAATGCTAATGTTGGTTTTGTGTTGTTGTACTAAGCCTACCGGAGTCCGGATGGCTATTGTGGTGGAAGGTATTTAGACTCGTTTGTCCTATTGTTACCGAGTAAAGTAGGGACAGTTTGGGCTCAGCTTTGTACTGTATTCAACTTGTTTAGTTCATTCGCCTTTGAATTTTAATCTTCTATTCGGGAATTACTTCTTGAAGTTTTTGGATAAAGGTACTCGAGCAGAAATTCAAAAAGTATTCTATTGGATTCAGTGTGATTGTGGTTGTCAAGCAAATTATAAATTAAAGATGCTTGGGTAGCGAATATATAATAAATGAACATTCAATGTACTGTTGTAAGTCAGTGACTTCTGGTGTACAAGCAATAAAATAACCCTTATAATGTACCCACAGTCGGGTGTCAGGCCTCCTCTCTAAAGCCGTGATAAAATGTCTTCGAATTTTTGATGCTAGGACATGCTGGTTTCCTCACAATCCTTTACAATTTTGCAATGTAATGTAAGCAATGTCTTATAGTACAGGTATAGGAATAAATCAGTAAACTAAAGAAGAATGCCCATACCCCGTACCATATTGCGTCACAAGTATATTAATACCAAAAATAATGTTTTATTTATATGTACAATGTACTGATTTTTCACCACTTTTTTTAACCACATTAAAAAATATCGTAAAAATGATATTAAATGATTAACAATTCCTACTTCCGAAAAAAATAACGTCATTTCAGAAATCTTTACGTTCCGATTACAGTTGTCAGTTATTTTCGTAATCTGACCAAAGAGTATGTAAAGCTAACGCTTTTAATCTGACAATTCTCACAAATAAATGGCTCGCCTAATTAATTTTATCTGCTATCTAAGTAAATAAGATCTTATAGTAGAAAATAATTAAACTGCTAAAAATGAATTCTGTTAAATTATTTTATTTTAGCTCACCATTTTATAAAGTAAACATTGCGTATATTAGAACTGAAAACTTGACACTGTCAAATTGGTTATGACATTTTGGTATTTTGTTGTTATACTAACGTTTATATCGTTTGATGTTTTTGTACTGCATTTGAGTAGTTCTGGTAGTTTTATTGAATAATAATTAATTCAATACGTCTATAATAACTATTGAGTGTTGAGATAGTGACTCATAGTGTTGCAAGTGGCAAGGTTTGTAAGATGGGCGCGTGCAGCGCACGTTAGGGGCGCGCAATTCGCGCGCATGCATTTCCATTTGCTTTCTGCGGGCGCGAGGAGAAGCGCGCGGGTTGCTTGCGCGCGGTTTGGCACCGTTCGCGCATGGCGCAAAACTGGCGTGCGAAGGGCACGATGATGGCATGGGAACGGCGCGTTAACTTGAAATGCACGCACGCAGCTCGCTAGCGGCGTATTCGCCAGATGTGAACACGCCCAAAGAGTTATACATAGAATAGACCCAAAGAATAAACACGTGAATAGATGGAAAGGAAGGATAAAGAAAAGTCGGATAAATCTATCACAATCGTGTGAAGTAAACGGAGTCAGCAGCAGTGGTGGCCGAGTGGTAACGGCTCCGACTTACGAGTTGTGGGTCGCGGGTTCAAACCCAGCCAGGCGCATTACTTCATGTAATTTATTTCATCACCACTGCTCTCAAAACGGTGAAGGAAAACATCGTGAGGAAACCGGCATGTCCTAGAACCAAAAATTCGAAGACATGTGACATCCACCAACCCGCACTGGGCCCGCGTGGTGGATTACGGCCCATTCCCTCTCCTAGAGAGGAGGCCTGAGTCCCAGCAGTGGGAACATTATAAGGCCGACTATGCTATGCTAAACGGAGTCAGTGATTACGTGACGGTTGACAGGATACAATGGAAGAAAAAAATGTTTTGGGCGTACCTCAAGTAACATGGGCCAAGGGCAGGAAGATCACGATGATTTGATACTATGTACCCTAAAAGTAAATGTTTTATCTGACTAACACTTACAAATTCTTTATTTGTGTTACCTTGTTAAGTACCTACGAGTATGTTCACGCGAGAAAGTGGCAGTGAGCCCGGATTGACGTCAATATTAGTTATTTGTCACTAAAATAATTCGACTAGGTACATCAGTTTTTTCACACAAATGCATTAATAACTAATGTAAATAGATTAATATAAATACTATGTAAATATGTAATAAAGTACGCTACGAGCAACGCTGTTTCATTACGACGAGACCACCGACTCCTCTCACTGTTACTGCGCCTATAAATGGTTGCCGATAGCTCTGGCCTTATCCGGCCTTAGTTATTGGTCGGTCCGTGAGATTGCGGATCGGCAATGATAAAATCCCGTCCTATACACCCTTCATTCTTCCCACCTTCCGTCTGTTGCCTTAGGTCTCAGGCAACAGGCTTCCCGCACTATTATTTATATACGTATATATTGTGGCTATATGGTTAGGGTTAGGTTGTTAGGTGCAGCTAAGGGTGATGATAGGCTATTACAGTCAACCCCTTTACTGTACATTTCGGTAGCTGAATGTAGAATCCACATCCTGTAAGGGAAGTATTGCGTTTTTTGATTTGAGAAATCAAACCAAAACACGTAGTAAGTTTGTTTAGGTCTTGATAACTTTATAAATAAATAAGTAATTATAAGACTAAACCATTACGACTTTTAACAGTCTTAGGCCTAGGTATAGCGTAAAAATATTTCCCATGCGCGACAAAAGCCTGAGCGTAGGTAAATAACGCCATAACGCCAGGAGCGAAGGAATCCGGGCCCTAACTTATCGCATATCAATATCAATAATAATGCAATACACTACATACCAATTTGGCCTAAAACGCATACCTATAGTATAGAATGCAAATGATAATAATCACTACGGTTAAAAATAGCTATGAAATATGATCAGGCGTTTTCGAACTATTTTTAATATCTCAAAAATGTGGTTAAATATTAACAAAAAAAATTTAGATAGTGAAAATTTAAATAATAACTATACTCTTGAGAGTAAATTTGGTTTGACGCAAGTTGGTACGGATCCACATACAAATTTGGGCAATCTCTTTTGTTGTCACGTCTCAAAAAAAATGTTTTTTTTTTTTTGCGATTTGGAACAATCTTTGAGACTCCATTCGGGAATTGAACTATTTACTCGAGTCCGATTTGCACTTGTCCAGTTTTCTATTACGACTTCAGTTTCAGTTTCGTTTACGGTTGAAATTGGAAGAGAATCCGAATATTCGCTTTTAGCGATAAGACCGCCCATTGTGACACCCTATCAATTTTAAGTTGCTAATATTATTTTTATTTTTGGTGTACAATAAAGAATATATTTATATATCTATTCGGTGACGGTTCAGCTGAAAATCGTATTTCGGTCGGACACCAAACATATTGCGTCAAATAAAGAACAATCCTATTTAGAACAACTCAATTTTACAAAACAAAAATAAAAACAACAAACACTCAAAGAAAATCAAGTTAATATCGTTACTCGGGCGATATATTACGTACAGTCGACAACACACGAGCATCGAGCCATTTCATTAGCTCCTTCCGGATCCCCCAAGCTCCGAAGTACCCCAACAGATTACACAAAGAGAGACGAATAAAAAACATATTTTTCACCTTTGCCACTTATCTTTGTAGGCCGTAACGTATTGTTGCGAATTACGTGATAATACAAATTGTGGAACGAAATAATACTTATTCCGAGTTTATTTATTACATTTTGGAGTTTCTTTTTTATACCGTTTCTAAAATGTGTTTTTTTTTTGTTTTTGCCTGCACGTGAAATCTAATTATTCGGATTTAATGACATATATGTAACGGGTTAGTTCGGTAGAGGTTCCGTGGCCCTGGAACGCAATGGGCAGCTGATGGGACATACACTACAAATGCTATAGGATGGTGCGGGTGACAGCTGTCGGATTCATATAATGTAGCTACCTATCCTTTTCTCTCATAAAGATGCATATTTTCGTCCTGCTGTCATCCTATGCTATGTAAAAAAGCCCTTAGGTGGGTTTTAGTCAATTTAAGTCTGACACTTCTTATCGTTCTATTCAAAGCGGGACGAACCTCCTCCCGTTTTGAATAGAACGATTGATGATTGGTGATCTGTAGGTTTTCATTGTGTTGCAGATTCCCGTGTCTCACTGAGATGCCATGGCGTCGTAGCCAGGTCTTGACGACTGGGCACGCCACAATTATGGTGGGCACGCCACAATTATGGCGGTAAGTCCCCTCTTTGAGGCGTGGTTGGAAAGACCTCACGGCGTCCTCACCTTCCGCATGACGCAGGTTCTCACCGAACACGGTAAGTTCGGGAAGTTCCTGCACCGAATTCGTGCGGAAGAGACGCCCGGGTGTCGCCACTGTGCGGACCGCCCGGAGGACACGGTGGAGCACACGGTGGAGGTGTGCCCCGCTTGGGCAGAACAACGCCGTGTCCTCGTGGGGGCGATCGGCGGCGGCTATCTCTCGCGCCGGGCCTTGGTACAGGCCATGGTCCGGAGCGAGGAAGAGTGGCAGGCGGTCGCCTCCTTCTGCGAAGCAGTAATGCTAGCAAAGGAGGCGGCCGATCGCGTGAGGCAACGGTCCTCACGCCCCAACCGCCGCCGGGATTCCGATCCCGATTTCCGGCCACCGTAGGCGAGGGCTTGCGGACGGCGAGCAATGGGTGGCTCGCCGTCCGATCGTCCGGTAACCGTCCGGACCGAGCCCAAGTCGTCGACGGCGCGTATTGTTCCACGCGCGCCTCAGGGAGATGTCAGCAAATCGTAGGGGCCCAACAGGGTCGAAGCCTACTGGGGCCACGGGTAGTGTGAAAGCGAAACCCGGGGCCCTGGGACGAAGGCAAAGAAGGAACAGGAGTGGGTTTTTAGTCAGTAAAAGTCTGACACTACTTTCCGCTCCGCCCAAGGGGTGGAGTGAGAGGGTGTGTCAGACTTTTACTGACTAAAAACCCACTCCTGTTCCTTCATTGCCTTTCGTACCAGGGCCGAGTCTTCCTTTCAGAATCAGACCCTTGTCCCCAGTAGGCTTCGACCCTGCTGGGCCCCTACAGTTGCTGACATCTCATTAAGGCGCGCGTGAAACAGTACGCGCCGTCGACGACTTTTTTTTTTTTTTTTTTTTTTTTTTTTTTTTTTTTTTTTTTTTTTTTTTTTTTTTTTACTTGGGCTCGGTCCGAACGATTACCGGACGGTCGGACGGCGGGCTACCCATTGCTCGCCGTCCGCGCCTACGGTGGCCGGAAATCGTATGACCCAATAAATTTTGAAAGTAATTCATTCATTTAAATTAATAAACGTAAATAAATATATTTTTTTTAATTAGGATTAAGCCGGCGAATTCCACCACGGGGCGCTCCAGAATCATGTACTGGATCCATGGTATTCGTTTCGTTGAACAGTGTTAAATAACTTTGCTAGGTCAATGAAAAGTGTGAGACATTTTTTGCGTTGGTTTACTTTATCAACGATTCCATTCAACAGTTGCAAAACTGCATCAGATGTAGATTTGTTCTTCCTGAAACCAAATTGGTTCTTCGAAAATAAATTAGAAGATTCGAGGTACCCAACTAGTCTGCTAGGAGAGGGAATGGCCCGTAATCCACCACGCGGGCCCAGTGCGGGTTGGTGAATGTCACATGTCTTCGATTTTTTTTGGTTCTAGGACATGCCGGTTTCCTCACGATGTTTTCCTTCACCGTTTTGAGAGCAGTGGTGATGACACTCGGCCACCACTGCTCTACTCGGCCACCAATGCTCCACTTTTTGCATTCAGTGAAACTACTGTACAAAGCAGTTGGACCAGTCTTCTTTAGCCCCTAGACCTCTTCAATGGCTGAAATGCATTCACCGCCGATTCAGGGCTCGTAAAACGTCTCTAAGTTTGTTTTTAATTTTTGAAAACAAGTAAAAGTCGTAGGGTGCAAGGTCCGGGCTGTAAGTCGGATGCGTCATCAGTTTCGCATTTGCAGCCTTCAAATTTTCTTAACGTTCGACGGCAAACCTTCCAAAAGAAAGAGCCACTCTGCCGACTGGCTTTTTCTTTCGGGTTCAAATCAGTACACCCTGGTTTCTACACCTGTCACGATATTATGGACAGCCAGTGACTGTCCTCCATATTTTTTTTATAATTTTACGGCACCACTAGATACGCAGTCATTTCTTTTCCTTCATTGCATCATGTGGTATCCATCAAGTGCAAAGATTCCGAACCTTTAGATACACATGTAAAATGTTTTGCACTTGGCTTATTCCAATGCCAAACAAAGTACAAATTGGCTGGCAAGTAATTTTTTTTGTCAGTTTCAATAAGTTGTTGTACGGTGTCAATATTCGAGTCTGTAACCGCAGACGCCGGCTGACCTTCACAAATGCCAATTTAAGTCTCTGGCTCCTCTCTTCTTCATTGCTTCGTTGCCACAACAAAAATCATAAAAAAATCGTTAAACGAAAATGTTCACGGGTTAAATTCATTTTGATAGCGACCAAAGACATTAAATATATACTATACTACCAATAGACAGGACATAGTGAACAAAATCGTGATCCGATACTTATTACTTGTTGGCCATAAGTCGCTCAGTCTAGTATCACGCCCCTACACGTCAAGTCGTGTTTGTATCCGCTCTATGCATTAAAAGAAAATCATTTTCTGAGAAATATGCCGCAGAAACTGCGCATTCCGCTATTGCAAATCTTGTTATGATAAAATGACTGGACCTAACTTCGGTTTATTTTCGTAAATACTTTTGGTATTTACGAAGTAATTGATTAAAATTCTATAAATAGTTCTAGAACATTTGCTGATTTTGTGATAACGCCATCTATTGCTGAAAAGCTTAACCTTACCTTTATCACAGACTGAGGCTCTACCACGAGCTCATAATGTGATCCATTTTACGACCTAAACCGAACTGTTAAAGGGATGGAGCTATATAGGTTGTATAGCTCCATCACTCTTTTTCGCTCGTACGACTGACATTTTAACATTATCATGGTAAGGCCCCTGGCCACCTACCGAGCGATAGTTAAATAATTATAAATTTTGACAAATTTAATTCGCGTGTTTGCTATTCAAAGCCAGATGGCGTCACTGAAACATAGGATGACAGTTTTTCTAAGACATTTGTTCTGATAGCCGCTCTATTGTATCTCGTTATATCTCTTTGATAGCGACACACAATCTTTAAAGGACGACACGATGAAAAAACAAATGACAGTCATGCAAATTAAAAAGTAAAATGCTCGCAAAGAGTTCCATTTTCAAATTCTACAATTGTTTTTTTATTCTTTTCGCCAGATCCAGAGACTTTCAGTATGACGTGGGGCATAATGAAAGTCTATGGATCTGGCCACTTTAAAGGCTTGGCCATTATAAAGAGGTAAAGTTTTTTTTTGTTTGTAGGAGGTAATCTCTGAAAGTACTGGTCCGATAGCGAAATTTTTTCACCGATAGAAAGCTGCTATATTACTGAAGTACATACGCTAAAAAATAAAAACACTTTGATTTTGTTTTTTTTTTTATTATTTTTATTGTAGGAAACATTTTCTACATTCACGCAGGCGAAGCCGCAGACTTCTGTCTGCGGCTTCGCCCGCGTGCCCGCTAGTACATTATAAAAGTAGACATTCATCGACTAACTGACTGTAAGTATTTCTTAACCGCCCGCGAACTTTTCCCAACTCTATAGTCGGCTAACAAAACTTATTCACGGAAGTTACGGCGTCGTGCACTGTCTTAATCTACTAAGATACGTGACACGCGTTACTCTGTTTCAAAAGGCAGTAACTTGCTCAGAAACAGGGGTGTTATTCCGATATCAAAGTTCCGAATAGTTTCGAATAAAGGCGGAGTCTAAAGGAGAGGTTACGACAGGTTTTTGATAGTTTTTCTTGACCAAACAAATGACAATCTAGGCTAGAAATAAAAGTTAAGTCGTACAATTTGTATAGTACTTTTACAAATTTTAAATTCTCAATAATAAAGATAATAATAATTTATTTCACCATAAGCCTTCCGTTACAATATTCCTAGACATTACTTAAAAAAAGACTTCAAATAATAAGGTAAATTAACGCCCCTGACTCCTAAACAAGGTGTATATCCTTGTGGTTAAGGGCGGAATTCACTAATAAAATTAATCGCGTTTTAACGTTTGGCTCGCATAATCGCGTTTAGCCGCTGTCACTAGTGTCACTTGTCTGTATTTTTCTTTTGTTGTATTTTTACAAGTGACACTAGTGACAGCGACTTAACGCGATTATGCAAGCCAAACGTTAAAACGCGATTAGTTTTATTGGTGAATTCCGCCCTTAGGAGTCAGACTATCCGAAACAAGGGGATAATCCGAAATAATTTTATATCCTTAACCGTGTCCGAAACCGGTATAATACTATTCCTATATCCATATGTGTATTCAGATCCGAAATTTCATACCTCTAATATCCCTGCTCAGAACTACTTCAATCAATAATGCAGAAACTGCCAACTTGGTTCATCTCTGTTGAGTCGCTCTTCTAAAGGAATACGGGAGATGATGGCGTGAAATCATAATGTTACAAATAAAGGGGATAATAAATATCCCACTACGAATAAAGCTGGAAAATACATTTTTAGTTCAAAATATACTAGTTTTATTAAAATTTAATCGCGTATCGTAAACTCAAATTATAAAATCAAAAGTAGGGAATACCGTTTTCAGACTTTAACAAAATAAAAATAAAGTTATTTTATAACAAAATAATAGTATAAAATTAAGTTTAACTTATTATATACAGCTTGACGCCATCAAATAAAATTTAATTGCGCAATCAATGTATGCATTTATTTTAATTTAAGACAAAGGAAAAAAGCAATGATTATATATTTTTTCGTAATGATCATATCTAACATCAATCACATCACAATAATATAATTTTATAAAGTCGAATGTTGGTATATATGTATGTGTATTTTTGTTACTCTTTCACACTCAATCGGCTGAACAGATTTGGATGGGCACACACATAGACCACGCCTTGCAATATTACATAGGGTACTATGTTACTTCTTGTCTATCTTCTTCTTATCTTATTTTTACCGCGGGAATATGTTCTCTTAAGATAATTTTCTTATTCACGAAGCCGCTGGTTGAATATAGTACTAATGATTAAGTATTAAAACATTCGTATCATTCATACTATTATAAACTTCGTCTGCGGCTCATTTTATAAACCAACACTCATATTTTGATAAACTTTGGTGTGAGACAGTGTTGTATATAATATTATTTGTGTGTTTCAGATTTTTGTAAAGGTATAAGTTTTACAATAAGAATAATACGCCTCGAGTGTCGGGATTCGTTAAGCAATTTCTAGCGCGCGGGCGCGGGCTGACGGACGGCGAGCAATGAGTAACTTGCCGTCCTGTGGTTCGGTAAAAACCAAGCCTGGGTCGACAGGGCGTTGTGTTCCATACGCGCTTCGAAGAGATGCCAACAAAACTGAAAGGCTTCAGTAGGGTAAATGCCTGTTAGGGCTGCAAGAATATTCAAAAGATTTATCGCGGTCCTAGAACACAAAGGGAAACCGAAGGAACACGGTGGGTGTCTTTTCACTTTTCTGACGTAGTCAATATCTGACACTCACTGGCGACCACGTACCGGAAGACGCAGCGTTGGAAGGCCTCCCACAAGGTGGACCGATGACCTGGTGAGGGTCGCGGGAATCCGATGGATGCGAGACGCACAGGACCGGTCATTAGGGCGACATTTGGGGGAGGCCTATGTCCAACAGTGGACGTCTTTTGGCTGAAATGATGATGATGACGATGATCTGACACTCTCTCCATTTTCATCCAGAGCACGAAAAGTCATTTAATGATTTGCCACATAACAAAAAAGAAATGCAATTGTTACAATTTATTATTGTTAGACAAAATGTATGATATGCTATATCAGAGAAGGCTAGTTTCACAATTTCAGCTCTAAGCTTTCGCTTAGCTTTCACGTCTGTTCTTTCCAGACGTAGATAATATGTCTGGAATAGCCTTTCCTACACTGGTACGTAACAGAGCGATATCACGGACTATTTATTTTTATTTCCTACGTTTAAGCGATGTAGCACTCTGATTTCCAACATTTTCAACACAAAAGTTCAACAGGATTCTCTGGCAATAACAAGGAAGTCAGGAAAGTCTTATGAATTTTATGGCAACAAGGAGATCGGAGAAGTCGACAGATAAAATTTTACAACGGACTAATGCGGACTTTAATATATTTTTTATTACTGAAAATTTCTTGAGCCTTCAGATGTTAAGGATTTCCGGTCGAAATTTTTCTTAATATACTTTTTATGTTCGTGTATCAGCTGGGTATATATATACACAAGCGAAAAAAGGTATTTAATTTCGAAACCAAAATAAGAAAGCAATGAAAAGGAAGTCAATTTAAGAGTCCTTTTAAGGATCCTTTTATACGTAATGTTACGTTTTAATTTATTTAATCGCATTAAGTTTGTGGGTTACTAAGGGATACCAGGAATTCAAACGAAGTTCGAGCTTTTGGTCTCTGAAAAATATAAGTGTAATGTATGTAATGCCCCAGTAACATATACCTGGTTACGAACGGGTGCTACTATCCTACATGTTGGACATGAAGTATGGGTGACGTAATTGAAACGTATAGCTGTGAGTATGTTCTGTACTTTACATTACAGTGTAGTTCTTACGAATGAAAATGAATGCACGTAGGGATTTCTCGTATTACATTGTACCTGGATATAAAAGACAAAAGCAGAAAAATTACATTGTTACAAATTTGTTAAATAGGATTCAGGCAAAACTTTCATCACTCAATCTGAATATATGAACGTAGTGATTTTGTCAATAAAACTTATAATAGAGAAAAATAAACTAAGTAATTCTACACGACGCGATTGGCCACCAGCTTTATCTGCCACCCACAACTACCCACTACTTGCGCCACTCCAGCAGATCAATTTTTACACTATTCATATTCCGATCGCGCTCGCGAACACATCACGAACAAAACTACGAATATCGAAGATTACAAGTGGTAGGTCTCGGAGGAGAGACTAACTATAAATGTCACAACGACACAACCCCTGCAGCTTGTTGAAACGTTTTATGGACTATAAATCGGAATGGAGCACCCCCGTTAAGTCCTCTGCTTGGTCAGATGTTGAAATGTTTTATTCGCGACATTAAAAGGGTGAAAACCTTTGGTGTAACAAATTATACGTTTTATTGAATCTTAAATTCTCGTACTTAGTTAGTAAAGGCGGGTTTTATGGAACGGAATTGGTTTAATTCCTCTTAATCATGTGATTTAAAATGAAAAGGGATTTTTTCTTTGTGTTACAGCTTTTCTTGTATGGGCATAAAATGCGGTTCACACAGCGTTGTCGTATACGTATTTTTACAGTGCCTAAATAATTTGGTTAACCCATGAAAGTCTTTTTGTTCTCTTTGCTTAAAACAAATATTAGTATAAAATGAAACTGTTATCCGAATACTGTTAAATATCACACTGATCAACGGCCCCGAATTTTGTTTATTTTTTAACATGAACTGTCATTGAAAAAACTGTACGTTTTATTGAATCATAAATTTTCGCACTTGCTTAGATAAATTGATATATAGATAGATAGATAGAACATTTATTTAGTTAGTAAAGGCGGGCTCAATGAAATGGAACTGGTTTAATTCCTCATGTAATTTTTTCTTTGTATTACAGATAAACATTTTCGTATATAGTGTAAGCAATTACAAATAAATCGAATAATCCCATCTTATTTATTAAAGTAAACACGGACTTTTAAAGATTTTAAAAGTACGCAATTTGACTAGTAACGATAATTTGGTTCAATAAATTGCTGATAGTTTGAAAAGTTGGCTCAAAAACATTTACGAGATATTTATAACACCAATTTTAAACAGACACAATTTGTAAATTAGTCTATCCATTGACTTTATACGCGCGCCTCTCCCCCACTTTATATGACGTAGATGCAGAGCTGTTGACTGACAGAATGTTGTCGTGCAGTCAATCTATCGTTGGCGGTTGAACTGTAAGGTGTAAACTGAGGGTACATGTACAAGTATTACTATTGAAATAAAAGTATTTATAACAAGTTCAAGTGTTTTCCTTTCAGTTCAGAAGTGGGATGATTCACGTAAGTATTATTGTTTTTTTTGTTACTTATAAGAAAGCGAATTGCAGTGAAATTTATGCTTTAAAATAGTACTTAACTTTTTGTTGTACATTTTGTTTTGTTTAATGTAATCGTATTTTCACATAAGAATTAGAACTTGGCGACTTATTTAAGACGCTTGCTAGCCTAGGAATTGTGACTAAACGGGGTGTTATCTAAATTCATAACTACGAATCAGTTATTGGTCTAGAATATTACGTTTTCTTTTGTAATATTAACGGTCTTTGTGATTTGAAATATAAAATATGATAACATCTCACTGTACCTTCCCTAGTGTCAGTGAATTAATTCGTTGCGTGGTTTAACTTTTGGAGTAGCGTAATTAGAGACACAATAGTAAGACAATGGCGCACGAACGCCGGCGTTCGTGCGGGGATCAACAGCTAACGTTCATGATATGTAATGGTGGTCAATATCTACGCCATAATTTTAAAGTTACACAGGTTTTAAGGAATAGCTGTGTCCGTGTATTATTTTACTGTCCAGGTTTACATGGGGATAACAATGGTGATTGAAATGTGGCTCAACCACTGCAAGTTTCATCGCCTGTGCCAGACAGAGCAGCAGCCAGGGCAGCAGCCAAAGCAGCAGCCAGCGGTAGCAGCTAGGGCAGCAGGCAGGGCAGCAGCCAGGGCAGCAGCCAGGGCAGCAGCCAGGGCAGCAGCCAGGGCAGCAGCCAGGGCAGCAGCCAGGGCAGCAGCCAGGGCAGCAGCCAGGGCAGCAGCCAGGGCAGCAGCCAGGGCAGCACCCAGGGCAGCAGCCAGGGCAGCAGCCAGGACAGCAGGCAGGACAGCAGGCAGGGCAGCAGGCAGGGCAGCAGACAGAGCATCAGCCAGGTTGGCAGGCAAAGCTGCAGCCAGGTTGGCAGGCAGGGTAACAGAGGTAGCCGCAAGGCTGATATGTTTTTTTAAACTTATCAATTTTCTTGATAATCATTCGATTAAAGGATTCATAAAGTAAATGAAAATAGTGAGCATTTACATTGAACAGACCAACAAATCATACGAAAGTATTATAACTGTCAATTTTAGCTGGGTGCAGAAAGGCTCGAGCTTTTCCGTCTGATGAAAGTTACGGCCAAATACTTTTGAATACGTGTTTGTCTTTAATTAGATGATTATTAATATGATAAAATCACGTTGCCCAATAGATTTTGATAACCACGACCAACTTTCTGGTATAACTGCAAAATGTAAAAAGTATAGGTAAAATAAATATGTATACGAAATTCTTAACTATAGATAAACCATATACTAAATAATTCACACGATCAGGTGCTGGAATTATAAGGAAAGAGGGTCATATCACGAATAAGAGTACTAAGCCGTTAAATAAATGTAATGTTCAATATTTGGTCACGATTCTAATGAGTGTTATCAAAAGAATGGAGATGCAAAATTTGTTTTAATTCGGTAATAACGGTTTTCAAATAGTACATTATGATATAAGTGTGTAATGTTGGTGGTTACCGTCTAGGCGGTATTTAGACCCGAGCCGTGGCGAGGGTCTTAAGAGAGCCAAGGACGGTAATCATTAATTGCTCACGTGTGTTGAAAAAGTAGTTTATTTAGATTCACGAAGCAAGTTAATGCTGAATAGAAACGTTGATTCAGTTGAAACATAAGACGACTAGGGTAGAACTTATTCGGTGACCTCGATAGGTTTTACTGGAATAGTAATTTATGATATATAATAATAATATAATAATTCACAACTATCACAAAACGCCGTCTAGTCCCAAGCTAACCAGAGCTTGTGTTATGAGTACTAGATAACTGAAAAACATACATATTATAGATAAATTACACCCAGACACACATATATGTTAGTTTTATAAACTCGATCAAGGTATAATGGTCTAGTTAATCTTACCGTCATCCCTGAACATTCTTGAAATACTCATTACTAGTTGGACGGTAATTTACTGAAGCATTGGAGCGTTAAAATCTTAAAAATTGATTACGAATTAATAATTTCTCGCCAATTCCTAAAAACTAATGGCGAGGTTAAACTGTCTTCAAAAGAGAGTTATTGAATACTACCCGGATTTTCGTATGTGACGGTTTACTCATCTTAAAACATAACGGGGTTCATATTAGTAAAGGATAAAATAGAAGTGGACACCCACTATTTAATTGAAAATGGTACATTAGTTGATAATTATTTTATCAAATGAAGTAACTCATATGTTTAGTTAATAGCTAGAGGGTAATTACTGCGAATTAAAATTATTGTTTGTCCTACTATTAATAAAATTGATTATTGTGAGTCCTTTAAAACTCTTACTTAATTAATTGTCCTCATACGATTCAGGAATCGCAACTGTTGAACCTTATACAATGTTATCGAACTGGCTTTGCTACTAATCTAACAGAGTTTAATGAGCATCAATTTATTGAGCCCCAACCTATAGTTTACAGGCCTTATAGTTTCTCTCATGAAGAAAACCAAAATCCGATATCATAAGAGTATCCGTTTGTAAGTCCAATAATATAATTACAGTAACAAAAAAAAAAAAAGAAAGGGCGCTTTCTTTTTGCATAGATCATAGAGCTTTAAATTGAAAGATTATTAAATATTATCTTTGCCCAAGATAGATGATCAGGTGGATTGGTTAGCGGGATATATATAACTTACTAGCTCCGACCAGTGGCTTCCGCGGGTGAAGCACTCAGTGATAAAGTAGCTTTCTATTGGTGAACAAATTTTTTAAAATAAGTTCAGTGGTTTTTGAATTTATTCATTACAAACAAAAAAAAACCGTTTCCTTTATATAATATTTTAATTTTCTCTGTATAGACAGATACAAGAATTTGGGAAATAATAATGGTTCCGAAAAACAAATTAATCTCCAGCGATCTGTGGCCGACTATTATTCTAATTAACCAGCGTTATAATGAATTACCGACAAAAAACCCAAAACATAAACGAAAAAAAATATCCAATTTAACAACAGCTAAGAGCATGTTCAAATTACATTTTCCTAAAAAAAAAATGGATCTTCGAATAACAAAACTAAACATCCGAATATAATACTGAACCTCCGACAAAATTACTAAGTTACCGACAACAGAGGTTTTGTCAAAATAATCATATTTTTACAACTTGCATGAACTGTTTTAATTTCTATTGTTGGATATCAAATTTATTTTTTAACTCTCACTATTGAGGAAAATACCTCAACTGCCTTGCTATTCTGAAAAGTTTATTTGCGAAATCACTTCTGAATCCGCAGTGAAATCATGGTGAAATTAAAGTTTCGTATTCTGAAATGGAGTGAATTCGACACTGGCGCCACCGAGTGATGATCAAAGTGAGAGAAGCTAAAACGGTTGAGTATTTTGACATTTATCTACAAATTTGTCTATAGGATTTGGTATTCGGAAATACAATTCGCTGAGTGTGACATTCGAGATGATTTGTGAAATGAGTTTCGAAATGATTTACCATTTACAGAATAGCACGGCTGTTCGGCCCGCGCGATCGGGTTCGGGTCGCGTTCGGCTGTTTTCGGGTGCGAGTTCGAAAGATCCGAGCGCAGTGTGCTTGCAACGACCGATCCTTGCGTGTTTTGTCTGTTTATGTTACAAAATTAAAAAAAGAAACTATACGCGGGACAGTGATGAAGGCCAAAAACGTTTCTATCGTTGTAACAAGGAACCCCCTCTAATGTTAGTGAATCATTTGGTTTAGGTTAGGTTAGAACTGTGACCATCAACGCGCGAAGGCGAGCGAGCGGAGCGAGCGTGCCGCGGCAGCGGCCGCCGAGCGCCAAATCCCCTTCTAATGTTAAAAGCCATTATGATTTAGGCCCCAAATCGCCCCATAAATCGATGGAAATTAGTGTTCTAACTTAACCTAACCTCAAACTTTAAACATGGATATCTCCATAACCATGGGGTTCTGCGGGGTGGGGATGGTACAGGGGGGTAATTTTTCGAATAATAATACAGTATAATAGTAAAATATTCTAGGAAACCAAAGTCTACTTGGTTTTAGATTAAAGCATGAATACGACTGTTCTAAATTTTTAACGCCTGAAATAGGTACCGCTATCGAAGCATACCCGTGGTAAGTAAAATACATGATATATGATGCAAGTAAAAGTTATTGTTACAAGTACATTTTTATATTTTTTATAAGTCTACGTATAACCACTCAGAATAATATTTTCAGTATAATGTTAAAGTTAAAATAGCACCACAGTCTATGAAATATGAAAGGTAATTTATGAATTAATAGTAGGCAAGTAAAGATAAAAATTACAAAGCATAGTTTTCAGTAGAACGTAATTTATGCTGGTAGAAAAGTATTATAGCAATAAACAGTTATGTTTATTTTTCAAAGATTTCAGTATCTCATTCGGTCGTTTCGTCATTTTTATTCGGACAAAAATAGTCGGAAAGTTAGTATTTTAGGCAGTAGATTTAATATTTTGAGTAAGGACAATTCTTCTTTTTTTGTCGGAGCTTTTATTACTACCCCAAGAATTTGACCTAGCATCTAGGTACTAATCCGATGGAATTAACTGTAATGGATAAAAGAAAAAAAAAACTGCTTTCGTCACACCAGAAGGACAATTCCAATTTAATAAGATCCCGTTTGGTTTGACAACTAATAATAAAATCTTTGATAAATTGAGAATATATATTTGCGTGGACAAAGTTCTGATTCTCTCGATTTTGTTTGGCTGTGTGCTTAAATCGAGTCAGTATTTGATAAAATTAGAAATAAGTACAGGTCTTGCATTGAAGCTCTCGAAATGTAACTTCTTTCGTTCTAAAATTAAATATTTAGGCTTGAAAGTCTCAGGAAAAGCTGAAAGAATATGTATAGATAGTGTCAAATAAATGTGGTTGATAACTACAAAAAAAAAAAATAAAAAAAATTGTTAAGCAGTTCTTAGGACTGGCTGATTTCTTAGGCATTTTATTAAAAACTTTGCGATAGTAGTACTAACCCTAAAAAAAAGGATCTCAAACTTAGAAAAAGAAGTGAAGAGATTGCATTTACATAGCTAAGTAGTACCACGACCTATTGTAAGTTAAAAAACCCAATCCAAATGCTGTCATTACAGAATTACGAGAGCGAGTTAACACGGTTTAGATGGAGATTAAAAAAAAAAAAAAAACAAGAGTGATGAAACCAGTCGCTTAATTTGGTAAACTTATTTCACCAGAAGAGTAGCACTTTCCATCGTACGCGTTGAAACCCTAGCTGTAGTAAATCATTTCATTAGATTTAGATTAGTTATCTTATAGGGTTAAAATTCACTATTGTTACCGATTATAGCTTTTTATGAGCCATTTGATTGCGATATAATTCATAAACCAAGGCATTTTTATGGTGAACGTAGACGCTCTAAGTTGGACCCGTTGTAGGGTAAATACATCGTACATCTATTCTAGTTTGACTAGCTAGTTTAGTTTAGCTAGTTTTGGTTTCTGGTGTACAATAAAGTTTATTCTATTCTATTCTATTGTAGTTTGGTTAGCTACGGTTCAAATGAAAGACGATAAGATGCAAAGGACAAAATTATTATATTGGATAATTTAGACTCAAATCAAACTAAATAGCTACCTATCCGTATAAAATTTTATAAAATAACGGACAAAGGACTTAGATGGTCTAAGCCAAAGTATCAGATTCAAGTTTTACATGCTTTCGTCGTGATATTGTCACTTTCGATGATTTTAGATGTCGCTTTTCGTATGAGAAGACCTTAGACAAAGTTGAAACCATTTACTAGTTCCCAATAAAGTAGTTCTAAAATACTGCCAAGCATGCGTTCAGTGTGTTCATGGAAAGAGAACTTTTACATCCCATGGCATCCGAGTTTTTTTTCACATAGTACATGATCCCGCCGCTACGCGCTAGATTCTTTGGATGAGACCAAAATAAAGATATAGAAGTATTAGCCATTACTGATACGTATAAATTCATTATTCCTAAACCAATTAAAAATGCTAAGGCTCGACTATTTCAGTTTCCAATGAAGAATTTAATTTATCCGCTGTGCTTTCTCGAGTAATAAGATAGAGGTTATACTTTTACCAGCTCAAAAATCAAAAAAGTGTTTATTAAAAAAAAATGCTTATGAAGCATGTTTTAAATACAGAAAATATATATATACGATTGCTACTTCTCGCACAATCGGGCATTTAGAGCATTACAGTAAGATGTTAGATTAATTAACGTTTATGATATTAAAAAAAAATATAAGAAGGAAGAATATAAAAAAAAACCATAGGATCAGTATTTGCAACAAGTACAATGGGATTTAAATAATACATCAACAATACAGTAGCTAAAACCTCAGATAAATTGTTATTTGTGTTAAGACTGAAGGGGTCGACTGAGAGTGCGCTGGGTCTACCAGCTCACAAAACTAATGCTACAAATATAAATGCTGTAGGAGATATTAGAAACGGAGGGTTAGATACAATAGAAAGTGTTTAGGAAAAACAAAAGCAAATGTTTGATAAAGCTAGAATTCCCCTGCATCAGTAAAATGTAGGACAATTGGTTAGCGTAGAAAGAGAAGCCAATCGAAGGAAAGATAGGATATTAGTTTTGTATTGTCTAGGCCCGTATTGCTAATTCAAAATATTACATAGTGACAGATACTGAGTGTAAGATACGCCTATGCCAATAAAAGGGTAAACAAAGGTATTTCGCCATTTTTTTCATAGATGTAATCTACTCCTGACTAGAGTATCAGTCGGAAGATGAGAGTAACGATGATGATAAAATTGAAAATGGTTAAAGAAATGAATCAACGAATTGTGTATAAAATAGTCACCTGTGAACAAGCCATGATAAGCCTAAGTGGTTTAATGAATAAAGATTCAACAAACATGCAGACATAATAAGGATTCTTAGAAAAGATTATTTTCGCTTATTAGATTTCAAAATTTAGCTTAGCTTTTATTTAACGTAGCTTAGCTTAGCTCAGTAATTTCCATAAAATAGTATGGTCAGTATGGTTAGTATGGTTAGTATGGTTAGTATGGTTAGTATGGTTAGTATGGTTAGTATTGTTAGTATGGTTAGTATGGTTAGTATGGTTAGTATGGTCAGTATGGTTAGTATGGTTTCAGCGAAAATAAAAGTGAAAGTCAAAGTAAAAGGTTAAAGTAGAAGTGTAAAGATAACGTAAAAGTGTAAATTATGATTGCCAAGACCAATATGAATTGTTACAATTAAAGGCAAAGACTTGTTAATATATAAATGCTATAGATAAATAGTTTTAGTATTGTTTTCTAATAGGATTATTGTGAGCAATTACAATGAAATACTCATTGTTTAATATGTTATTTGTTTCTTTGTATATTAGTTATAAATGATTTATTAATGATAATATTGAATTGTTTATAGTACAATAAATACCTTAATGTTGCGTTGGTTCAGAAAAGTATTAATCGATGTAAAATTATAATTTGTTTGTTAGCTACGTTACATTTGTCTGAAATGTTGTCTGTACAATATGTATGATACAATGTTAATCAATATGTAACTAGTAGATTTTGGATTTTTCCTTTTGTATTTGTTATGCATAATTTGATAAGATTTTTTTTATTACCTAATATTTCGCGAGGGCGCGACTGTGTGGTCAGGATGGACGAATGTAAGCAATTACAAATAAATCGAATAATCCCATCTTATTTATTAAAGTAAACACGGACTTTTAAAGATTTTAAAAGTACGCAATTTGACTAGTAACGATAATTTGGTTCAATAAATTGCTGATAGTTTGAAAAGTTGGCTCAAAAACATTTACGAGATATTTATAACACCAATTTTAAACAGACACAATTTGTAAATTAGTCTATCCATTGACTTTATACGCGCGCCTCTCCCCCACTTTATATGACGTAGATGCAGAGCTGTTGACTGACAGAATGTTGTCGTGCAGTCAATCTATCGTTGGCGGTTGAACTGTAAGGTGTAAACTGAGGGTACATGTACAAGTATTACTATTGAAATAAAAGTATTTATAACAAGTTCAAGTGTTTTCCTTTCAATAGGGATAAAATGCGGCAGTTTACACAGCGTTGTTTTGTATGAATTTTATGGTAAATAATTTTTTTAACTCTTGAAATTCACATTGTTCAGTTTGTTAACCCTTCTACAGGCAGAGGGAATATTTTTACCACCATATTTTGTATATCATTGTGCAAAAAACGAATTGTTTAAATTGATAAAAAAAAATATCATACAGATCAAATCAAAAAAAATGTTTAAATATCATACTGATCAATGGCCCCGATTTTTTAATATGATTGTGTTAGATGATTGAGACTCAGTGAAAAAAAAAAAAATGTAGGAAGGTCAAGTATAAAATGGCGGAAATTTATCGTTAATGTATTCATCGTTACCGACACTCATTAAGCGGGTAATTTGTTGACGAATTATAAATAGTTACAATTTAGTCCTATTAATTAATATCCGGTATTTGATGTGAAACTCTTTAGTTTATAATATATCACTGATCAATAATTCCTCCTAATTCCTGTAATTTTGTCATAAATACTCAAACAATTACCTAGGTTAATGATCATGAATTTCAAATAGTAGTCAATTTCTATTTTTTTTTTTAATCCGTAATAAATAGGCAAGATTCAAGAGAATCAAAACTCTCAAGCCTCATGTTTTTATTTCTAGTAAATCAATGTGAAAATTGTAAGATATGGCTACATCTTGAGACCAAATCTTAATCTACTTTTGGTATTTCCTAAATTCACCAGTCTCCGTCTTTATTTTCCCCCGTCAAGATCAGGTACAAAAGAATGGCAGGAATTTTTCACATTACAGTTTGGGGTCTATGAATGTTAGCAGAGCCATGATATTTAAATACCTTCCCGTCGTATTGATGACAATAATAAAGGGACCTTTGCTTCACAGACCGGCAATAATGTTCTAGTATTCTATTCCACCTACCTTAAAGATTAAAGGTCAGAATAAGGGATTTGAATAAGACGAAATGAAGCAACATTTTGTAAGGGTTACAATGTAATTTTGAAGTGTCGCTTTCGATTCGACTGTCCCATTTCAGTTGGGTAAACTTAAATTAGTGTAGCAAATAATAAATGAATTCAAATGTAAAACATAATCACAAATAGTGGATATTGTATAACTGTAGAGATCGGAAATAATTAAAAACTGGCCAAGTACGAGTCAGACTCGCACACGGTTCCATACTACAATATTAAAATCGAGCAAAAAATGCCGACAAAATAACTTTTATTGCACGGAAAACCCCTTTAATATTTAACTTTATTTAACAAAATTTTATTATTTGTTGTTGTATTGGAAATAAAAATACACATTCTGTGTGTGTGTTAAAATTTATTATTAACCTGTCAAAAACCTGCGCCTCTATCTTCGCAACCCGTAAATGCGTTTTTGCTCTGTTGTTATTTTTGTTTTGCGAAAACGCTTGCTTTATCCGGCTATACTGCAAGAAGTTACTTGAAGTAATGTATACAGACTGTGGATATGAATTTTATTACGTGTCATTAGTCACCGACTAGTAGGCACCGTTTAAATTGGTATTCAGACTGATTGTCAAGTCTAAAGGCCTAGTCATCGACAGGCATAATTTGATTCGGCGCTGACAGGGATTCCGAATAATTGATGGGATTACAATACGCACTTAGCCAGCTATGTTCTTATCTAGACGCACGGTAGTGTGCTAGCCAAGTTTGTGAACCAAAAAGGTAAGACACTGGCCATGGGTAATCTTACTCAAACCGTTTCGGGCAATTTTCCGGGATTTGTCATAAGATGATTTTCCCACCTATAAAAAAAAAACCCCAATAACTATAAATCTATTCTTCTATATAGAGTTTCATGTTTAATTACAGTTTTGAATGTCTAATAAGATAATTTACTTGCTAAATCCAAAAAAAAAATGTTTTAATTAAAAACATAACTGAAAATCACTATTAATAATCACTAGCTCACTCACTCACTGCTCATCAAAAGTATTGGCTAGTCTCAGGTGGCTTAAATCGTTGAACATTTGTGTAACTGGACATATTTTATGTAGATATAGGGAAAAAATAAAAGATAAGCACATTAAGGGTTTGTTTAGAAAAGAATCTTATTAATGGAACTGGTTACCTAAGATAACTTTGTATTATTATTATTGAATGATTTTACTGATATCCATATAAAGAAATACGTAAATTGGTAGGTAAAAATTTGCGCAGTCGCGCTGTTAAGTCACCATTAACATAACGAGGCAATTGAATCAACTGGAGGACGATGTTGTCAGGAACTATGATTATGAAGTCACTTAAACATCGAAAGAACATGGGTTATACAGGGATCTTGCCATGGCTAAATCCGGTGTGAAAAAAGGATAAGGCAATCCGTTGTGTATAGCTACATCTCTCTCTTACACCGGAATTATATAAGTCCAATATAGAGAACTTGACATTTTTTCACAATTAAGTTTTGGTAGGATCACTCTTTCTTGTCTAGATTACGATTAATCATTGGCAAAGTAGCTGTTCTATTGTGGTTTCATCGAGTTAGAATAACGTTAAAGGATCAAAATTGTATTAATATGCATATAGACTAATATATATTAGTTTGAGCAGATATTAATATCAAAAGAAATTACCAATTAGTCAGAAAATTACACGGTGCTAAATTGCTGATGAATTAACCGAAATTGTTTTATTTAGAACTAGCTTCTGTCAGCTTGTTCGCTCGCGTGAAAGTAAGTTTCTCCATACAAACTTTAGACCCCCGTTTCTTCCCCTTAGAGCCTGAATTAAAAAAATCCTTTCTTATTGCTCGCCTACGTTATAAAAGGAAGCCTTGTGCAAAATTTTATCCATAAATGTCAGATTGACATTTTGTCAACTTGACGTTTGACGTTGAAATAAACACACAGATACACTATACGTCATTGAGATACACACACACTGATACAAAGTTATACTGTCACGTCAATTATCACAGAGTTGCTAACCCTATAAAATGATTTACATTTTATTATTTACGCTCCAAATTACAGTAGTTTCGGCTGAGCGTTGATATGTCAGTCAGTCAGTTTCTCCTTTTACTTCTAGAGTTTTGACTGAATTCCTACACATTAAAGATCCATCCTTTTTACAATTCTTTTCATAATACTGCTTCAAAATGATACCATCGTCTCTGTTTAAAATTTATATTTAATATTCCAAATTGTAACCGAGTACTAAGTAAATTCCAGCCCAGCATTGATTTTGCTGGTGATGTTATCGATATAATTTATTACATCGTTAATGCGATCGTTTGATCTAATCTCGAGAGATATTGGATGGAATTACTGTTGCAAGTGTTGGATGGAAACATGGTTGTACCATTGATAGCTATTTCACCTCGTCATTTATATCCCGTACATCGTAGGGCTGGAACAATTTGGTTGCTGCAGTCTCCCTGTCGGTTTATAATTTAGGTGTCTTCAAGGCTAGAGTGAATAGGTTCTTAATAAACTTGTGGGCCTCACCATCACCATCGATTGTATCACTGCTTACCTTCAGTCGGGATCGCAGTCAAGCAATACTTTATATTATCAAAAAAAAAGTATTGTGAGCAACGTTCATGACTTACTTTTTCATAAAAAAATACAATGTAAGTAAATAAAACTACGAGTAGAAGGAGCTATCTGCTCAGCTGAACTCAAATGCAGAACTCAGGTGAAAAAAGCGAATTAACTACTTTTTAATTATAATGTCATTGGGGTTGATTAGGATAATGATTTTATTCATAATCATCATTTCAGCCGAAAGACGTCCACTGTTGGACATAGGCCCCCCAAGCGTCGCCACAATTACCGGTCCTGAGCGTCTTGCATCCATCGGATTCCCGCGACCCTCACCAGGTCATCGGTCCACCTTGTGGGTGCCTTTCTACCAATGATTTTATTCACTTTAAAATAAAAATGTGCAGTTTTTTTAATTTGGAAAATTCCGACGATAAATTTCCACCACTGGAGATCAGCAACCCTAGCCAAGTTGATAATCTGCAATCGTTAACGCTAGTCGAAAACTAATCAAATGTATGGGAATGACATCATTTCAACGTTAAGTCACGTGGTCAGAACAAACGAGTATAAAATTCGTAGCCAAGTTCACATCGTTCAAAATGATAGAATGAATTGTTATCGTTTCTACAATATTCAACGCTACATCCTTTGTTATTGTAGAAAGACATGTAGAACGAGCGGCCGACTCAGGCGCGTTAACATGGCTACCAGTTTATCGTTTTCTACAATTGCTGACACCGATCGGCGTTACCGAACTTGGCTAGGGGGGCAGAATCATTTAAGGCCACTGTCCACGGATGCGTAGCTTCATAGATGCGTATTGGTCATTATAAACTTGATGTACGCCTGCTCACAGCTTACATAAACACTATGAAACTCGACAGCGATGGAGCGACAACGTCGTGCCGTCGCATCGTTGCCGCTTCGTCTTTTGTACATAAGCGGGCGTACACCAAGCATATAATGACGAATGCACGTCAATGAAGCTATATCCATGGTACTGGTAAGTGCATTGATTTAAAAAAAAAATAGTGTATCGGTATTATAACATACATGAAAAATACTTAGACGAAACCTATAAAAACCATGTCCCAAATAAATAAAATTAGACCTATTTAAACTGTTAGCTATTATTGGATGAACTGCGAGCAAAATGGCCGGTCTCATTGATTTCAGGACGAGTCGATTAATAATGGCTTGGGTTTGAATGCCCCAACAAATTGGCGTAAATTACTACGATTCAGTAAATGTCACTTACGACCTATTCGTCTGGGATAGGTGTTAGGTACTGGCTTAGTTACGATGTGACTTTAGAATGTGATTTGTTTTAGTTGAATGAGTCGTTTCGGGCACTTTCGGGTCGAAACATTTGGGTCATGGAGTTCGAACGCGCATCTCTTCTTTATGAATATTTCTGCTCGACTGGTCGACACGTAAGTGACTGTGTTTGCTCGTTCTTTGCTCAAAGAATTAGCATTGCCATTCAATATGACAATACAGCTACTCTTCTGTGCACATTTCCGGATGACAGTAATATGCCTCCATATTACTGTCATCCGGAAATAATAATAATAATAAACTTTATTCACAAATATGAGACAACCATACAGAATAACTTAATAATATAGGAAATGTGCCCAGTACTTTTTTTTGTATAAATTTACGTAGTTAAATATTAAAAAAAAACCAGGCACGTGCGAGTCGGACTCGCGTACTGAGGGTTCCGTACAAACTTACCTATGAAAACAGTACAATTCCCGATTGAGATACGAAGATTTTTCCGAATAGCAAAAAAGTTTATTTTTGTGACGTAACTATAATTTTTCAGTTTTCAGATTTTGGCCTATACTTGTGCTATGAGACCTCGCTTTATGCCGAATTTCAGGATTCTAGGTCAACGGGAAGTAGGTACTCTATGAATTTTGATTCCCTTGAGAGTGTCGAAATATATGTACGTTTTTTGCGACATAAATGGCCGTATCTTTTTTTTCGTTAACGCAAATGTCTGATTTTTTCACACCTCCAAGGGGCTGCAGAGTTGAGTATATGGTATTAATTTCCACTCGATACCTTTACGTTTTCCCGAGATAAAGGGTCTTGACAGACAGACGGACAACAAAGTGATCCTCTAAGGGTTCCGCTTTTTTTTTTGAAGTACGGAACTCTAAAAATATCCCAAGGAAACATACTCCTGGGATAAAAATATAAATGTCATCAAAATTCGTTCAACCGTTTGAACGTGAAAGAGTTACAAACTTACACACACTCATGTAGAAACTTTTACGTTTATAATATTATTGTGATTACTTAAGTTTCTTATGTAAATAACTATTTTGTTTTCAATAAAAATGTTTTCATAAAAACTTTAGGTAAGTATGTAGATTTAGTTTTCTTAAATAAGATAAAGGTGAGGTTGATAAATTTTAAAAGAAGGTACAAAATGTTAATTTCATTCACGCATTTCACCTAAAGGGCCTATTAAACTATAGACTGTCTTTTTTTTTTGTTCCGAGTAAGAACGGTCTAACCCTTAATACACTACGCGACATCGACTAAGACTGTCTGAATATCGAGTAGTGTAATAGGCCCTTAAACGTTGTATACCTATTTAATAATATTGTTAACAATCTATAAAGTCATTGGTCGTTTTACCTTATTAAAATAAACAACCACTTTAACGTGAGACAGTAGGTACGCCTGCCAAGCAAGACTAGGTACGAAATTGTTCGAAAACGTCATTACAGCCCTGGAACGCAAAACGCAACTGAAAAAACACAGGTGGTCAGTGCATACCTGACACTGTCTCTCGCTCCACCTAGAGAGTTCTTTGATGCATCGCCCACACAGAAAAAGACGATAGGCACAAATGAAATTATTCTTCTTCTTCCATATCTCACATTACTTGGGGTCGGCGCAACACGTTTTTTTCTTCCATTCTGTACTGTCACCCGTCACACTATCACTAACTCCCTTTTCTTTCATATCAATCCTCACACAATCCATCCGTCTTTTCTTTGGCTTCCCTCTCCCTCTGTATCCATTTACATATATACTCAACTTTTTTAGTAACATGCACAGGTGAAATTACTGACAAAAAAAATTACTTGGAATCACCTTTACAAATTAGGTACACCAGCACATTGTCACGTTCCTACGAACCTAATTCAAAGAAAAACTCACCTGACGCTCCAGGCTATATGACAAACGGGCCAAAACGTTCGAGTTTGTCAAAAATTTGTACATGAAAAGAAATCCTTCAACTCAATTCCCAAGATTTGAACGGAATTCGGTATTATTGATACGAGAATTTGCAAATATAAGAAAAATATTCTCTTGAGGGCGGGATTGCTCGTAATATACGAATACGTACGAGGAGACGGCTTTTACGACGTGCAAGCGGTTTGCGAGATACGGAATAAGGATATTATGTCGACCCTATTCGCGCACCAGAATAGTGTTTTCTTACAAACAGCTCGCGGAGTACATTTGATTTCATAAAATCTCTGTGTCAAGAGGGCAAATAAATGGTTTTCAATACGAATTCAAATAAGTAGGTTACATCTATTCTACCGCGTTCTTTTGTTTTATTTTAGAACATCGAAACTATTTCTAGGTACCTACTTGAAAACAAAAGGAAAAACTGTTTAGTGTGTTTTCTGCTTTAACATAAAATGTTTACAATTTAAATTCGAGCAAGTAAATTTAGATTAACCTTTTTCGACTGCATTAAACTTACTCGCATCTATTTCACGTAATTTGCTCTCTTAACGTATGTAAAACACGTTACTTTACATTTTCGTTTGGAATTGTGTGAATATATTTATAGGAAACTAACAAGCTAAGTTTAAATTAACAAAGTTTAAAAGTAGCTTAGGTTAAAATGTTGATCACGGCATGTAAGATATTTTCAGTTTACTCTCTGGAAACGCATCAGCTATGCTCCTTGGCGTTAAAGTTGTTCATAGACTACCAGCTCACAATGATCACTTACCATCAGATGACGTCCACTGTTGGACATAGGCCTCCCCCAAGTGACGCCATAATGACCGGTCCTGTGCGTCTCGTATACATCGGATTCCCGCGACCCTCACCAGGTCATCGGTCCACCTTGTGGGAGGCCTTTCAACGCTGCGTCTTCCGGTACGTGGTCGCCATTCCAGAACCTTTCGTCCCCATCGACCATCTGTTCTGCGAGCAATGTTCCCTGCCCACTGCCACTTAAGTTTGGCGATTCTTCGGGCTATGTCTTTAACCTTGGTTCTCCTGTGGATATCTTCATTTCTAATGTGATCACACAAGGAAACTCCGAGTATAGCCCTTTCCATTGCCCTTTGAGTGACTTTAAGCCTTCTGATGAGGCCCATTGTAAGCGACCACGTTTCGGAGCCATATGTCATCACTGGCAACACGCACTGGTCAGATAGATGACTAACTTACTGCTAATTTTTCATTAAAAGTAATATAAAACATTTTTTTATGACCAGTAAGCAAGCATGTATCCTTTCCAGCCACCCCTCAAAGAAGGAACTTACCGCCATGATTACGGCGTGCCCAATAGTTGGCAGGGTTTTTTTAGGTGTGAAATCATGTTCATAATAGATTTTTTTGTGTCTTTTTTTAAAGTGACTTAAAGAAAATTATCCAATGACTTCTTTCGCTCTAGGGCGTGTCAGACTTTTACTGACTAAAACCCACTCCTATGTTCCCTCTTTGTCTTCGTTCCAGGGCCCCAGGGTTCTCTTTCGCACAACCCATGTCCTTAGTAGAAAAGTTGGCAGGGCTGCGGGGTTGTTCGAAAGATTTACATGACCCTGGAACACAAAGGGCAACTAAAGGACATAGGTGTGGTTTTAGTCTGTAAAGATCTGTCACGCCCTCTCGCGACACCCAGAGCAAGAGAACTCATTGGATGATTTCCTTTTAGACACTTTAAAAAAAAGACCTGCAAACTATTATGTTTCATCAAATTAATTGATGATTTAATAGTACGTAATTCAAACGAAATAAAACGAATAGTGTTGTAGCACACGGTCAAAATGGCAGGCAGTCGGACAAACCGCGTACAAACGACGCGTAATGCGGTGTATTACGACACTCTCATTCTGATATATTGCACGAGGACCTGACAAGATTAATTTATTCGACCGCGACAAATTTTGGTTGAAAATTCTTTATTAAAATTTGTTCAACGTTGACAGTGTTGTTTGCACTAAAGATTGCATAACTCATCTCACATCTCTGTTTTTATCTCAGTACTAGGTGACCTGAAAGATGTTGTCCTGCCTTAGCAAGGAACTGTCAACCGTGCGAACTGTCAAACGCTCAAAGGTTAAATAGCCATAGTTTTGTGTAATTTTCTGCACACTTTTCTTTATTTTTTCTTTACACCTTCTACTGACAGAAACTAACAACAACAAAAAAAAAACAGCAAAATTGGTCTAGCCGTTACGTGTGATGACGTGACCAAAGCAAATAGGAATTCATTTTTATTTATATAAATATAGGTAATATAATATAGATATGTATACAGGGTGTCTTTGACATCGACGCACAAACGTATACCACGGATACAGTACATGATTCTGAACCCCCCAGTGGTGGAATTTTTCGACGGTATTTTTCTATTATAAAAAAATCTTTACGTTTTTTAATTTAAACTGTATAAAATCGTTATTATAATATTTTTAGTGAAAAAAATGAATGAATTACTTTTAAAATTGAAAATGTCATCGGGTTTGATTAGAATAACGATTTTATCTACCCCGATGACTTTTTAATTAATTTTTTTTTTTACTAAAAATTTCATCGGGGTTGGTTAGAATGACGATTTTAAAAAGCTGACGAAAAATTCTACCACTGAAAGGTCCAGAATCATGCACTGGATCCGTGGAGTTCGTTTGTGCGTCGATGTCAAAGACACCGTGTATAGATGTAGGTATAATATCAGGATGTTAAAAAAGGCAATCAATGGATTCGGACGGTTGGCTCCGGGGTTGTTCGAAAGAGTTACCGCGGCTCTGGCACGCAAAAAGTGACTGAAGGAACACAGAACGTAGGTAGGTTTTAGGCAGTAAAATTCTGACACAGCCTTTAAAGATATGCGGAATAATGTGTAAAGTCCCGCAAACCTCCGTTAAAAAGGGAGATCAGACGGGTGTTTTTTGAATTCGGGCTGTTGCATATGTTCTCGCGTGAAGAACTTTAATACTGCGATGCGAGATTTTGTAGTTTAGTTCCATACATGTCGCTACATGCTTATCGCCAATCCACAGTGGGACATTAAACATGTATTAGGACCGTTAAGGTGACAAGCTCTTTGAAACGATGCTTAGGAGAAATCTCTGTCTAATAATGGTAAAAGACGACCATTATGGGTGTGACTAAAATGTTGATTAAACTCTGCGGTAATGTTACGGTGATGTTGTTATACTGATGGGTATAACCAAGTACCTATTCATGTTGAACCGTGATGGTGCATGATGGTGTGTTAACAAACTACAACAGTAAGGGCAGAATTCACCAATAAAACTAATCGCGTTTTAACGTTTGGCTCGCATAATCGCGTTTCAGCCGCTGTCACTAGAGTCACTTGTAAAAATACAACAAAAGAAAATTACAGACAAGTGACACTAGTGACAGCGGCTAAGTGCGATTATGCGAGCCAAATATTAAAACGCGATTAGTTTTATTGGTGAATTCGGCCCTTAATGTTTCATTAGATTGTAAAAGGAGGTAAAAACTCACAGCATATTATCCAAATAGTATCAAATGCAATGCAGTGGCATCGTTTAAATTAACGGTCGATAAAATATTATCTACCGACCGTTTATCTAAACGAATGAGTAGAGTAAGAGTAAGAGAAAAACGAAAAGAGTGAAAACCACTCTTTTCTCTTCTAGCATATATTATAAACCACAAATTTAAATTAGTACAAATACTAATAGGGCTTATTAGAAAAGGTCTTGTTATTATTTAAGTAAAGTCTCAATAAATAATTGTTATGAATGAGTGATTCAATTATGACAAATTTTTGTGGACAATTTTGGGATTTCGTTTTTTTTTTACGTTTGACTACACAAATGTGTTCAGTCACGGGTACGCATAGAGACCCATTTTTTTGTACTAATTAAAAAAATAGGTGTGTATACGAAATCGAATTCGAAAAAACTCATTAAAAATATATGTATACAAGCTTCTGCCGGCGGCAACGCCCGCGTGATAGTAGAACATAACCCATGTCACTCATTGATAAAGTAGCATTCTACTGTTGAAAGAACTTTTCTCTTTACACTTAGAACACTGTACAAAACAATAAAACACAAACATATTCAACGATCATTTGAAATTTTGAATTTCCATTTCCGTAGAAACGTCACAATGACGTGGCGTCATGGCATGCATCATATCCTTTACACGCTTTCTTCACGTCATTGCGTCCATAGTCTATATGGTAAAACCAGGATAGATGCCCCACTTTTTGAAAAAGCCTCCTTATTTAAAAAAATTAAATTTTATATGAATAATTTCTATGAGTTTAGCTAGTTTAATCATTTACGTTGAATTATAATTATTATTTTTTGGCGTATCAATAATAAATTTTGCAGAATTCAGCTTTTTGTGGAACACTTTTTTTGAGGATAGATGCCTACTTATATGGATAGTTGCCCCACCTTGAAAAAACTAAGAAGGATAGATGCCTGCAGTGCGGGATAGATGCCTTTTAGACTGTGTAAACGAAAAACCCAACGAAATATGAGGTCGAATTACGAAAAACCATTTTATTTATTTTTTTATTTTATTTGTTATCGTTACAATTCTAATAGGACACAAACAAACATAATAAAATTTTAAATGCATTTGTTGAACAAAAATATTAATTATTAAGTGTCAACATGTATAATCATACTTTTTTTGAATTAAAATAACACAATGAAGAGATCATTCCTAATCCTACTCAAATGAAGTTGAACCGGATAGTGCTTTCAGTTTTCCACATCTTGAGCAATAATTTCTGAAAAGTTTACAAGTTTCATGTAAACAGGTCTGACACATCACACATTGAATCCAATCGGACATTGTCGGGATATTTAATTTATCCCTATAGTTTTTTTTGTCCATTTCATCGAAAGCCGACTGTAATTGTTCTACAGTCCAAGAACATACTCGAGCTCGCACTCCTTGTTTCTTTTGTATTTTCGTAGTACTGTTCTGCTACAAGTAAAAAGTCAAAATATACTAATATATATATATAATATATATAATACGGAAAAACATAAAAAATATAAGAGAACACTAAAAATATTTGAAAAGTATGCTCTGACACAATATATAGTGTATGTAGGGATAGATGCCCCTAAGGGCCTAAGGGTCTCGAAAAATCAGGGCAACTATACTTTTTGATAGGTATAGATGCCCAAGTATTTTTTAAATAAATTAAAAACAAAAGTGCAATTATTAACATCCAGATGAACACTTAATGAGCCAGTACATTGATGTAATAAAAAATATACCGGGATTTATTACTACTTATAAAGTTATACAACGGCAAATACTAATCTTTAAATCTTTGACGGCGATGATTGCACACACTAGCGAAACGCGTCCTCACCATACGACAGCCTGGGGGTAATTGAGGTGCAGGGTGACTCCTGGTCCTACTTACACTATTAATTCATAGTTGCGAGTTTGGGAAGTTAGGTTTTTTGAAAATGGGGCATCTATCCCACTGCGGCATCTATCCCGGTTTTACCCTACACTGTAAACAGAATCGCGTCCTTTGGCACAGACGCAACGTAATGTTGTCACTTTATACATAATATATATATATGATATCGTATTTCCTCTTTATTTATTCATTATTGTTTTTTTTCTTCCTTATAATTTTGTTTTATTTATCTTATTTAAATCTATTAGCACACAATACCGTGCCGAAGTCTTTATGTCGATACCGTTACTGGCCACGCTGAAAACTAGCGCCGTAGACTCGTCACATTTTGCGTGTGGTCACGGCATTATGCTGAGCGTTCGGCCGTTTTGCGCGGATGTGGCGCATATTTTTCACAAAATATACTTATAATTTGTTAGTTCTAAATTTGCGCCTTGATCCGCCAAATAAAATGTTTTTCTTTCTTTCTTTATAGTATGAGTATAGATATTCGGAACGTATTTTGTAACTTCTAAAAGACTTTTAGTGTTAGTTCCTAACGACTTAGCTGTAGGACAAATAATCTGCAGCGCCAGGTCTCCTGAATCACACAGTATGCAGTTACTCGGGCCACAAGAACAATATATTGTCCCGGCGGACACATCGGTAAGTGCATGCTCTTTAATGTGTGAAAACGCTTCGGAGAACGAAATTTAGTGATCTAGTTTATGTTCAGCGGTAAACGGATCTTAAGAGCAATGTTAAAGACATCATGACCATTTCAAGTCTGTTTGAAAATCTTTGCCAACTAAAGTGATAATGTTTAGTATGAAAGGAGAAACTGACTGACTGACATATCAATGCACAGTTGAAACTACTGGGTCTAGGAGTGTGAAATTTTGCACAAGGTTTCTTATTAGGACGTAGGCGTGCATAAGAGAGAGATTTTTCAAAATTTCCCTTAAGGGAAAGAAACGGAGGTACAAAGTTTGTATGGAGAAACGAGAAACCTACTTTCACTTGAGCGAAGCCGCTGGCAAAAGCTAGTAGGTAGATATATACATCATTAGTTTTAGTATATGCGAAACCCGAAACACGTGTCTAGTATTTTTATGTAAAGAATCTATGTGCAAAATTGCATAACTGTACCATCGGCGATCTCTCGCGCCGGGCCTTGATACAGGCCATGGTCCGGAGCGAGGAGAAGTGGCAGGCGGTCGCCTCCTTCTGCGAAGCAGTAATGCTAGCAAAGGAGGCGGCCGATCGTGTGAGGCAACGGTCCTCACGCCCCAACCACCGCCGGGATTCCGATCCCGATTTCCGGCCACCGTAGGCGCGGGCTTGCGGACGGCGAGCAATGGGTAGCCTACCGAAACCGTCCGGACCGAGCCCAAGTTGTCGACGGCGCGTATAGTTCCACGCGCGCCTCAGGAAGATGTCAGCAAATCGTAGGGGCCCAGCATGGTCGAAGCCTACTGGGGCCATGGGTAGTGTGAAAATGAAACCCGGGGCCCCGGGACAAAGGCAACGAAGGAACAGGAGTGGGTTTGTAGTCAGTAAAAGTGTGATACTATCTCCCGCCCCGCCCAAGAGCGGGATTTGTCATTAGATGATTTTCCCACCTAAAAAAAATAACTGTATCATGAAAAATCATAAAGTTATAAGCTTGTTATGTTAGCAAAAATAAAGACTCACCGGGCCATCCTGGCGACTGAGGAGTTGTTTTGCACTAGCACCCACCTGTTTGCTGGCGCCTAATACCCGCTATGACCTGCCGTAACCTGTGTTGTACTTAGTGTCGGTGGTGTCCAACTTGTGATCTTTTTAAATATTTTTGGGAAAAATATAACACGGTGTAAAAACCGGAATATCGAAATCCATTCAGTTACTGATTCTGAACAAACTATATTCAGGTTTCGCATAAACTAAAAATAATGTTATATATAAAAGGAGAAACTGACTGACTGATATATCAACGCACAGCCGAAACTACAAGGCCTAGGAGCGTGAAATTTTGAACTTTTTTGATTATGAAGGCGAGTACTAAAAGAGGATTTTTCTAAATTCACCCCCTAAGGGATTGAAACTGGGGTCCGGGGGAGCCGCTGGCAGAAGCTAGTAATTACATACACAAACATAAACGCACAACACAATTTTTGTTTTAGTTTTGTATAACATACAGTAGAAGGATACACAGCCCACTAAAGATCGCGGGCTTGCAGACGGCGAGCAATGGGTAGCCCGCCGTCCGACCGTCCGGTAACCGTCCGGACCGAGCCGAAGTCGTCGACGGCGCGTATTGTTCCACGCGCGCCTCAGGGAGATGTCAGCAAATCGTAGGGGCCCAGCAGAGTCGAAGCCTACTGGGGCCATGGGTAGTGTGAAAACGAAACCCGGGGCCCTGAGACGAAGACAACGCTGGAACAGGAGTGGGTTTTTAGTCAGTAAAAGTGTGACACTATCTCCCGCTCCGCCCAAGAGCGGGATTTGTCATTAGATGATTTACACACCAAAAAAAAGCCCACTAAAGATAAGTTTTGTTAATCATTGTAAATCTGACGAAAACGAAACACAAGTAGGTATACCCTAGCCTATGAAGTATTATTTACTGTACAGAATTTGCAAACTGTGTTTTTGAAACCCAAATACCAAACTGTACATCAAACTCCGTATGTTTATGGTTAAATAAAAGAATCTAACTTTTATCATCTCTGGGATATCAGCCCTGCTACCAATCTTGCTGATACGGTAATCTTTTCAGAATAGCTCGTGCTAGTCCCAGGGGAGAGGAGATTTAACCCCTAGAAAATGGAGTTCCGATCGACTTGATCGACTTAAACTTGCCAGGCCAATTAATCTTAACAACAGTTTCATAGATACAAGCCTTAGCGCCGTCTCAACATAAGAGACGGCGTGACCCTTTCTCATTTAATATTAAGATGAACAAAGTACCTGACAAATACACGTAAATAATATATTATTGTTACGGATTTTTCACTTCCATACTATATGACGTTCGAAACAAAATTAGGTCCACGTTGCAAGTCATTTTGGAGAACCTGTACTCAACTCTGTTGCTATGACAAAGTAAAAAAAAAAAAACAAAATAAAGAACTACAACCGATAATTTGATAATTCCATGTGGAGTCGAGTTACAGGATATAATGTGGAATATGGAGTAACGAAAAGAGTAAAGCTAGAACTACATTAGACCGACGCACACGTGGACCACGCCTGATTTGTAAGTAGAATGACGTCGCGTGCCGAGAATCTAATGTAGCTCTACAAGTCTAGTTGCCATATAAAATGTATGGAGACCGACGCGTACACATGTGTGCAGTGTAGTTCTACCTTAACTCAATGCGGATGGGTTTTAGTCAATAAAAGTCTACTACTCCCTCTTAAAAAAGGGAGTTAGTTTCAAAAGAAACATTTGTCACGGTAAACTAAAGTAGCGCAACCTATTTTGTGTTTCTGACACAACGTAGCATTCTCCTTGTGCATCATATTGTAACAATACATTTTCATTTATACGAGAGCAGTGGTGGCCGAGTGGTAACGGCCCCGACTTACGAGTTGTAGGTCGCGGGTTCAAACCCAGCCAGGCGCATTACTTTGTGTAATTTATTTCATCACCACTGCTCTCAAAACGATGAAGGAAAACATCGTGAGGAAACCGGCATGTCCTAGAACCAAAAATTCGAAGACATGTGACATCCACCAACCCGCACTGGGCCCGCGTGGTGGATTACGGCCCATTCCCTCTCCTAGAGAGGAGGCCTGAGTCCCAACAGTGGGAACATTATAAGGCCGACTATGCTAAGCTAGACCGATGCGCATATATGTGCTCAGTGTAGTTTTACCTTAAGTCAATGCGGATGGGTTTTAGTCAATAAAAGACTACTACTCCCTCTTAAAAAAGGGAGTTAGTTTCAAAAGAAACCTTTGTCACGGTAAACTAAAGTAGCGCAACCTATTTTGTGTTTCTGACACAATGTAGCATTCTCCTTGTGCTTAACATCATATTGTAACAATACATTTTCATTTATACGAGAGCATAGCATAGTATAATAGCAAATCAATCTTATAATGTTCCCACTGCTGGGACTCAGGCCTTCTCTCTAGGAGAGGGAATGGGCCTAATTCACCACCCGGGCCGGATGTCACATGTCTTCGAATTTTTGGTTCTAGGATATACCGGTTTCCTTACGATATTTTCGTTCACCGTTTTGATAGCAGTGGTGATGAAATAAATTACGCAAAATAATGCGCCTGGCTGGGTGTGAAACCGCGTACTCGCGACTCATAACGCGTCACGTTGCGTGAATCGTAAGTCGGGAACGTTGCCACTGGCTCACCACTGCTCTCTATAAACAAGGCTTCTTAAGAATAGAACATAATAAGGCGTAGAAAAGCTATTAATTTGACTGGCATCACTTAATTTAAAATCTTAGTACAAACCAAAAACAAAATGAGCCAATCATGTCAGAGGCAACCCCTAAAACATGCAAAATCAATCGAAAACCGTCCAAATTAGCAACTAAATCAAACGTCACGACAGTAAGTTATGCATAAACTCCAACTAGACCGTTAAATTAACCACGAAACAAATTTAAAATTACATTTTCCGCTACAGAGTCACAATTGGCTGGTGCTCGGCAGATTCCGGCCAAGTTCGTGACAGCTGTTATCGATCAAGTAGTGTCTTGTGATCGTTGTTGCTTTGATAAATCGTGTGTTAATCCATAATAAGGTTTCAGGATTTCTCTTTTTATATACTACTATTACTTACTTACTTATTTATTTACTTTATCGCGTTTGTTTTCCGGAGTCTAGAACTGGGAATATGCATGCAATTTTTTCATTTTTATCATTTCTAAATCTTTGACTAGAAATTAAATCATTTTTAGATCATTTAAAAACAAATATGGAAGAATTTCAAAACGGTGCAGAAAAACATAATGAGCAAACCGGCGTGTCCTAGAACCAAAAATTCGAAGACATGTTACGTCCACCAACACGCACTGGGCCCGCGTGGTGGATTACGGCCCATTCCTTCTCCAGTAGTGGAAACATTATAAGACTGATGATGTTAAGCTATGCTATAAAATAATTTCCTCAACAACGAATCATAAAACTGCTAATAAGAAAGAGAAGTTCAAAATGGTCTATGACGTCATAGTTCATCACACTCGTAAGGCCGCCATCGAAAACGTCGTCTTGGCGAAAGAGACACATATATTTGCTTATAATTATTGTTATATCCCGTTTGCTCGTCTACCAATTTTGATATTAGTTAGTTTAACAAATATTTTTTTCATGCATATTCCATATATCCTCCTTTTGAGTGCGTAATTAGAGACACAATAGTAAGACAATGGCGCGTGAACGCCGGCGTTAATGCGGGGATCAACAGCTTATGTCCGCTTAGGCCATATTAGGTCGCTTTACTAACCCATGGGAAAGTTGAGATGTAATGTTATGTAGTGTAATTTATGTACATTTTTTTTAATTGATATAAACTAGTGCTTGACTGCGATCCCACCATCAGGTGGAATCGCAGTCATTACCATCAGGTTAGCAGTGATGCAATCGTTGATGGTGAGGCGCACTAGTTTAACACAACAATTACGTTCTTTGCGAAACCATGATAATTTTACTGTTGTGAATGATGATTTTAATGAAGAAATTTTAGTAAATGGGAGCAGTTCAACGCAAAAGGTAACTGGAGGAATATAGGTGTGGTTTTAGTCAGTAAATTTCTCACACACCCTCCTGCTCCACCCTAGAGCGAGAGAAGGCATAAGATGATTTCGCACCTCCAAGCTGAAATGCCCCATTTCTCCACACTTTATCACCCCATCAGAACATCTGCCCCCTGGAGGCGAACTGCAGTGGCCAATCTGAAAATCAATTAACCGACTGCGAACCCAGGTTGGCCGCTGTAAAAACAATGTGGCCAAATGGGGCTTTCACGACCTATCTCTAACACAGCCAGTTTGGAGCAGGTGCACAGGACATGCGTCACCTGCCATTCTGCCCATCCTGCATAACCACCTGCACTTTTCAGGATTTATACGAGGCCAATAACAGAGCTGTACCTATAGGTTGCAAACTAATGGTCAGAAAAAACATAGTTTGAGTCCATCGACACGAAAAGAAAAAGGCTTCAAAAAAGAAAACTCGACATACATTTTCACTGTTTTTCATACAACCACTCTTACGCGATTATGACGTTATTACACATTTTTCATTAGATATTTTGGAAACACAGTATCTTGTGGATATTGTCTAGGCTTCTATTGAAATCAATTTATAAATTTGTGTAAAACTAATCCAGTAAAGACCTCTGAAAATCTGCTATTTTGCATGAACTTTGACACTTCATAATTTACTCAAACATTTAAAAAGTTAAAAGGTATTACAATAGAAGCCTTGCAAAATTAATCAAGATTCTGAATGACGACAATTTTTTCAAAAAAAAAAATACGGAAAGTAGCATATAATTCCGAACGAACATTCACTCATTCAAAAGAAATAACTTTCATAATGAGCAGCCCTACAGTCACCATCTACCATGTAGGTCCCCTAGTTATAAATTATAACGAACGGTTTTGCTCACAGCGCTTTAGTTCAGGGCTGAAAAGCGCGTGCGATGAGAAACTTCGCCATTTAATTAGAGGCTTTGCAATCGCTCAGTATTCGAGTTAGTTTCATTAGTTTTGCGTTTAGGTAGCTGTTTTGTAATTGTAAATGTGTCAATAGTGTGTAGGGTGGGTTTGGTGAGCAGTTACCTCTACCTCCTTATCCCAAAGTGTCGAAGTACTTTGAATCTATTGCTTATGAACTTACGATGTTCAGCTGACATTGCGAGTGGTTTTTCTCAAGAGACTATGCGATATCACGCGATTTTTTTTTGTCTTTTGGTTTCGCACTATTTGTGTATTTAGCTAGTGTCAAGTTTCTATAATATATCGTTTTTGATATTATATGCGGATATAATATCTTCTAATGTTTTTATAGTATTATGTAGAAAATGTATCGAGTCAGCCTTCTCAGCAAGATTCGCTGAGGTAGTAGTAACGTCCGGACCGAGCCCAAGTCGTCGACGGCGCGTAGTGTTCCACGCGCGCCTCAAGGAGATGTCAGCAACCGTAGGGGTCCAGCAGGATCGAAGCCTACTGGGGCCATGGGTGATGCGAAAGAGATCCCCGGGGCCCTGGAACAATGGCAAAGAAGGAGCAGGAGTGGGTTTTTAGTTAGTAAAAGTCTGACAATATCTCTCGCTCCGTCCAAGAGCGGGGGATGTCATTAGATGATTTTCCCACCGAAAAAAAAAAGCTCCATTTTGCCGAAATCGCACCGGTTTCAATGACGCCACGTTGTACAATTATGTAGGTACTTGAGATGCAAAACTACACTAATCCCGCCAAAAACTTCCATGCGACATTTGAAATTAAATTCTTGTCAGAAATAATAATTGCCAAATCGTATCGCATTGCCTTGTTCCCGTCGCGCTTGGATAGAGAGTTTAAAACGTTGTAACGTAAATGAAGATCACCTTTAACGTCAACTTGATCAGTACAATAAAGTATGACACAATGAAGTAGTCTGCTCTATCACGCAAAATATTATTACCCAATTTCAAACCCTTAAATAGTAGTATGTATATAAAAGGTAAATGAACTTTAGGTAAAATAAAATTGAAAAACTTATAGTATTTACCTTATTTTTTTGAAGATTGTTAAAAACACCAAAAATTATTTTATATCGTAAGTTAACAAATTATTATTCGTAAACAATGACGTTCTTTTGGTGTGAAATATTGTTTTTGACGTTATTTAATTAATGGGTACATAATAATCAAAATCTCAGAATTTTACACAGTAACGTTGTTCAAACAACATGTCTAAACCAGGCGAGACTCCTGCATAACTCCTAAATAAACAAATTGCACTAAATTAATGAAACTTCTAGTTTGTTTTTAATTACAACACCGCCTGTGTTTGTGTGTTCCAGACAGAATTACTTTTGCGAATCAAAAAATACGTTAAATGAAGGTAAAAGGCGTTTAACTTCGGTTTATAGAATTTATGTTAAACTGTTTACTTTTATGTAAGTACTGCTATTGAGAAAGGTCATTTAAAGAGATTAAAATTTTTTGCACAGCGTCAATGAAGGTGCCTCAATTCTGCAGATATTATACGTTAGACACTCGCAATGATGTCAATTGTGTATCAATTTAAAATATAAGAGAAACTGATTTTTTAAAGTTGGAAAATCATAAAATAAAATCTCCCGCTGTGGGTGGAGCGAGAGGGAGTCGGACTTTCCTTGTCTAAAACCCACCCGGCTTTCTTTTATTGCCCTTAGCATTCCAGGTGACTCGCAGAAAAGTTTGAAAGAGTTACTGAGGCCCTAGAATTTATAGGGAAAATTAGCGGGAGAAGTAATTTAATAATATTTCTCAAAAAAAGGATCACGGTGGTTCAGAAAAAAGAAACTTTTGATCGGTTTCTGAATTGAATGTTTGGAGATAAAAACGACCTAACTTTAATGCCAAAGTTTAACAAGTTTTTAGATTAAAGCAGAGTTGGTCAAAAACATTACCAATGGTTAATTCTAAAATAAGGCATAGTCAAATATTGAATCATTTGAATATTACCAATAATCACAAGTAATTAGCATAGCAAAGTCGGCCTTATAATGTTCCAACTGCTGGCACTCAGGCCTCCTCTGTAGGAGAGGGTATGGGCCGTAATCCACCACGCGTGCCCAGTGCGTTTTGAGAGCAGTGGTGTTAAAATAAATTACACAAAGTAATGCGCTTGGCTGGGATTGAACCCGCGACCATAAGTAGAGGCTATTACCACTCGGCCACCACTACTCTTAAGTAGTAGACAAGTAATAAGATGGTTAAAACTATTTCACGTCCTAGATACAATCCTTATCTAAACTCTATCTACAAAAGTCGCCTGGGTTCGCTTCCGATGGAAACCCTGGGTTTTGGAACGCATGGCAAAGAAGGAACATAGAAGTGGGTTTTAGTCAGCAAAAGTCTAAACCGCCCTCGCGCTCAAACCTGGAGCGAGATAAATCATTGGATGATTTCCCACTTTGGGCCTATGCACACCACGTTTTTAAAACGCGCCGTTGACGCGCATTTGTAGCGATACGGACGCGATACGCACGCGAGTCAGACGAAGCCTGCCCCTCTAGCCAAGTCACAAACGATAAACGTAAACTCTCAGTAGTCTTTAATAGATTTTCAACTTTATGTTATTGGATATAAAGTTGAAAATCTATTGAAGATTACATAGTGTTTTCGTTCGTTCCGGTCGCTAACGCTCAGTAGTCTTTAATAGATTTTCAACTTTATGCTCTTAGGTATAAAGTTGAAAATCTATTGGAGATTACTAAGCGTTCACGTTTATCGTTTGCAACTTGGCTAGGGGGGCTGTAGACCTTTAATAGGATAAAAGCGCGCCGTCGCTCGACGCACGTTTCTAAAACGCGCGTCAACGGCAGCTTTAAAAAACTTGGTGTGCACAGGTCCTTTAAAAAAAGATTTAAAAAAGTCGCGTTTCAACAGTGCCTTCAAAGCAAAACAGAATTCAATCCCTAACTAAATCTGGCAAAAGATTCGCGCTCATATTTCGGTCAATCTCATTGCGTGATATGCCAGAATGAGAATGATGGATTAATCCTTAATTGCTGTGACAACACCAACTGTTCTCAAATTCCGTCAGTTGCCATTAAATTAGAAAACGTATTATGCTTCCAAAACACTCTCCCCTCCTTAATTTTTAATGCAGTCTCATTGGTGTTCGGTTCTTGCAAAATATTTTGTAAAATCAGGAAGTCAAAGATTAAATTATCCATTCATTGAACAATATTTTGACAGTGTTCTTGACGGCTTTTAACTACGGTTTTGAAAATATTGGTTAACAAAATTCAGAGGACATAATAGTACATTTTGATACAAGTGGAGAAAGTTTTTCATTGCGATCGAGTTGGAATTAGCACGAGCCGTAGGCGAGGGTCTTATAGAGCTGAGAATTACATGTATATAAATAAACAGAGGTTGACGTGCGACTTGTGGGGGTTGCTAAGCGCTCAGCCTAATACAATAAATTGTAGCGGGGGCGAGCTCGCGCAATTTTCCACACTAGTGCGAAAAACAGTAAATTGTGTGCCTAAAAGCGGTAGGGATAAGAGCGGATTTTCGGGTAAGCGTATTGAAATACTACATTTTGATACAAGTGCAGAAAGCTTGTCATTGCGACTCAGGTGGAATTCGCACGAGCCGTAGGCGAGTGTGTTATGGAGCCGAGGGCTGCAGTGACAAATTTGCACGTGTATCAAACGATTCTTTCCAATACACTTACGAAGAAATGAATAAACGGGAGTTGACCGGCGATTCGTGGGGGTCGACGCGCGCCCAGCCTGATACGATAAATGTAATAAAATTGTGGTGGGGGCGAGCTCGCGCACTTTACCACACTAGTGCGAAAAACAGTAAATTGCGTGCCTAAAAAGCGGTAGGGATAAGAGCGGATTTTCGAGTAAGCGTATTGAAAAAATATTTGTAGGTGTCGTTGTATGACAAAAGTAAATCCTACTTAACTTGGGACGAATATCCAATACATAAACGATTACTTTTTCCGGGATCCAAATAATATACAACTTATCCGAGTAAAAAATAAATCCAGGCCTAAACATCTTTGTTGGAATCATACAGTCCGTTTTGTTAGAAAATCATCCTAAGCTTATTTACCCATACTAAATACATTTGTTCCCGTTTTTATCCGACAACAACACAAAACCACTCTCGATTTTTGTAACATTCCATTCGTAACACGAACATACGTATATTTTGGCATAAAACGCTTGAACATTCAGCCTAGTGTAAACAATGGTAACAACAATAGGTTTTCCTCAATAAAAACTGGAACATTACTAGTGAGAACATATTGTTGTGGCTTTAGTGCTATTTATGTAACTGTGAATAAATTAAACAGGACTGAATCTGGTGGACCTTTTGCGTTGGTCCTAATAGTTTTGAGTCCTTTCTGTTAAGGCCAGGACAAGTTCGATTACTCAAAGTAATCATAAGGACTGATGGCTTCGTTTAGTTGGTATTATGTTATTTTTTAATGATAAATGATGACTATTTTGTAAATAGGTTATAAATAAAACTTTTACAAGCAAAGACATTAAATATATACTACTTACAAGTCAATTTTCTCGTTAATTTAAACTAGATGAGGCCGTTTTGTGTTTGTTTTACATATTTTTGTATTCGTTTTACAAATAAGCAGTATTTTTTTAATTCATTGTTGGAGCCCTCAATACTTGTCCTTACGGACATAGTTTCCCTAAAATTTTGATAATGAGCAAAAAAATATTTAAGGTGTATTTTTAATGTAGCCGACCGATCAAGAAATTAATCATCATCATTGAACGGCACAGTTCATTAGTAATTTTATTAATTTTCCTTTCAATTTTCGTTCTATTAAAATGAAGTTTTCCAAACTCATCAATCATTTCTCTCTTCTCGAGAAGTCTGAATACTTTGAAAAGTCCAGGAAGATGAATCTTTAGAGTATTTAAATTAAGAAGAGGTAGTTACTGCCTACTTACCTTAATACGTAATTTTTCGGAAAAGTTTTGTTTTCCATAATTGATATTGGCAGGGTGCAATCAATGAGTCTACATGGGTGATGGTAATAAAAAATCTGTAGCATAAAGACACGAGATAAAAAAAAACGTATTTTGTAAGTTTTGAAGCTAACAAAACGACGGTGAGGTGCGGGGAGACTAAAGAGATATTGTTGCACGGCAATGCTTTCGCTCTCTTTTCAGAAAAACACCGACAGCTTTACTTGAAATTGATTCGACTCTTTAGTGAAAAAAAATTTTTTTTTTCAACATGATATTTTCTCGCTTGTTTTCCCTACTCTTTTCAAACGGCTTTGATGTTTAGAAATGGGTCATACTCTGAAAAAGTGTACATTTCAAATTTGTAACTAAACTGGTTACGATACTGAGAATCTCCGTCACAAAACTGATGTCTTATAGTACTATACTTTATATGTATAATAAGTATTCGTTAAAATAGTACAAAAAGTAAGAAAATTTTATAGAAAGTGAACAAAAATGTAATTAAATTACCACAATAATAGTCGTTTATCAACCTGAAGTTTTTTTTTTAAATATTCACTTGACACATACGATTTGCATGACGCAAAAATATTATGGCTATCGCGACAGTAGTTTTGACGTAAGTGATAGTGTTATCAGAAAAGGAAAAGATATTTAGACCGCTATAAATAATAAAATAAAAATCTTTTATTTTCAGGCATCAAGGTCCATAGTGAGTTAGTACAGACAAATTTACTTAAATAACTATGCGTATGTGACCTAGGTACTAGGTCATCATAAAAACAAATACAAATACATAGACAATCACAATACATAGACAATCAGGCGATCTCTGCGATAGTTGTGTTTCAAATTTTATTGCGTATTATTAATCCTGAGTAACGAAATTTCATAATTTTGGGACGCAATTCGTTTAATTAAAATAAATTCTTTTATAAATGATTTGCGAATAAAATTGGTGCTATATAATTACTTGATTCTTCGGGATTAATATAGCCATTGTCAATGTTAAGTTAAGCGATGAATATTCGTAACAATTCATCTTTGAAAATGTGTAACGCTCCTTGAGACATTAAAAAAATGTATGAGAATATTTATTGCAATGTTTTGACATTAAAAAAAAAACTCTTTTAATGAAAGTTAAAGTTACCAGTAAAATCTTCATATTAATAGACTGATATATAAACAATGAGTGAAAAAAGAAAACATGTCATAGTGTTAGATATTTATTTTAATATGAAGGCGCGGGGCAAGAAAAGATACCAAATGTACACTTTTTCTGAGTTTCACAGAGTTTCACAATTATAGTATATGTAAATCAATCAATATTTCGCAAAGAAGATGGTTTTAAGGGTCAGCGGGGCTCTATGCGGGCGCAGGTGGCAGTACGAGTATGTGTGCATTTAACTCCAGCCAGATGTTCAAGGGACAATACGCCTTAAGTGTTGTGACTGTGCCTTAAGCGAGAATGTCATGACCCAAAACTTTTCCAGATCCACTCTTATGAGAATTTCTTAGTACATGCAATATTAAATAAGTCTCAGCTCAAAATAGAGTTCATTTACTTAGAAGGTAAGTACGTAGAATTACGTGTTTAGTTCTCTAATACATTCTACATTACCAGCAGTCTCTTAAGGACAACTCCTGTTCGACACCGCTTGTAGTATAAAATAATATGGATATAATATAATGTTATCTTTTTCTGTTTATACATGATCTGTAAGTACTAAAGGCAACACGGCGTCCTTACCTTCCGCATGACGCAGGTCCTCACCGGACATGGTAAGTTCGGGAGGTTCCTGCACCGGATTCGTGCGGAAGAAACGCCCGGGTGTCACCATTGAATGTACCGCCCGGAGGACACGGTGGAGCACACGTTGGAGGTGTGCCCCGCTTGGGTAGAGCAACGCCGTGTCCTCGTGGGGGCGATCGGTGGCGGCGATCTCTCGCGCCGGGCTTTGGTACAGGCCATGGTCCGGAGCGAGGAGGAGTGGCAGGCGGTTGCCTCCTTCTGCGAAGCAGTAATGCTAGCAAAGGAGGCGGCCGATCGCGTGAGGCAACGGTCCTCACGCCCCAATCGCCGCCGGGATTCCGATCCCGATTTCCGGCCATCGTAGGCGCAGGCTTGCGGACGACGAGCAATGGGTGGCTCGCCGTCTGACCGTCCGGTAACCGTCCGGACCGAGCCCAAGTCGTTGACGGCGCGTGCTGTTCCACGCGCGCCTCAAGGAGATGTCAGCAACTGTAGGGGCCTAGCAGGGTCGAAGCCTACCGGGGCCAAGGGTCTGATTCTGAAAGGAAGACTCGGCCCTGGTACGAAAGGCAACGAAGGAACAGGAGTGGGTTTTTAGTCAGTAAAAGTCTGACACTATCTCCCGCCCCGCCCAAGGGCGGGGGATGTCATAAGATGATTTTCCCACCGAAAAAAAAAAAAAAAAATGTAAGCATGCATCAACGCTGCCTTACATTGTGTAAGTAACAATTTAGATATTGCATTACTAATAGTAATTAATAATAGTTAAGATGTCGGTATTATTGGTTCCAGGCGTTTGAATACGAACATGAGGAAGTTCGGTCGTTGCCGAAACTTCAGCACCGTTTGATCTTCATTCCATATTGCAAACATCGATGCTGCAAGTTGGAATTTCATAAACGACAAGTTATTCTATGTTAGCGTGAGTACCTAATAGTATATAATCATGTACTTATGAAGTACCTATTTACCTAGATGTGATTGTAAAATCTGCTTGAGTTATAAAAATAAACGTGACTGTTTTCTTACCACAAAGGAGATGACGGGACGACTTAGATATCTTCGGTAGCGATTGGCAAGAAATCGCTTAAAGCCAGGAATATATATAATGGAAGGAATAGAAGGAGGCGCTTTTCCAACATTGGGAAAGTTCAGGTTCGATATAGGGTAAACCAAGCATACGTGCCCAAGAGAGTAACGTACCCTACTTACAAAACTAAGACATACCTACATTTAAAATTACATAAACTATACAACTCAAGTTAAACTTGCATTGTATAGTTTAAATCGCCGTCATACTTAGGTATAATAGTATTATTAGTAGTAGCTTATTAAATAAGCACAAAATTTTAAATGCATGCGTATCTTAGTTTTGCAAGTGGGTCATGTTACCGACTGGGGCTTATATGCGGTTTACCATAATAATAGGGACTCACCCCGTCATCCATGGCTAAAGAGGACTGGCGCAAACCTGTAGTACTGACTACTGATGACCGCAAGGAAGTTTGGAAAGGCAAGGAGCTTTACGGGCGCTTTTACCGGGCTCTTCATGAGCCTGATGTAGATTTCTTGGCGTCCGTGTCCTGGCTACGTTTCAGCGACTTCTTTGGGGAAATGGAAGGTTTTGTCTGTGCGATTATGGACGAAGTTATCTTAACGAACAACTACCGGAAATATATAATGAAGGACGGGACGGTTGACGTGTGTCGGGCATGCCACCGTCCGGGTGAGTCTATCAGACATATTATCTCTGGTTGTTCTCGTTTGGCTAACGGCGAGTATTTGCACAGACATAACCAAGTAGCCAGGATTATTCACCAGCAACTTGCTTTGAAGTACAACCTAGTGGATTCTGAGGTACCGTATTACAAGTATGTGCCCGACCCAGTTCTCGAAAATGACCATGTCACGTTGTACTGGGATCGGTCTATCATCACTGACCGGACTATTGTAGCCAATAAGCCGGATATAGTGGTGATAGACCGATTAGCGCGCCGCGTAATGATAGACGATGTCACCATCCCACATGACGAGAATCTCGTGAAAGCTGAGAAAGAGAAACAAATCAAATATCTCGACTTAGCACACGAGGTTGTCGACATGTGGAATGTGGACTCGGCTGTCATTGTGCCGATTGTTGTGACTGCCAATGGCCTTATAGCCAAAAGCTTCGACGACCATCTGTCGAAGCTGTCGTTGCGCGGTTGGATCAAGGGCCTGATACAGAAGGCAGTACTCCTTGATACGGCTCGTATTGTGAGGAGGTTCCTGTCTCTGGAGCCCTAGCCACCGGTAGCTTGGACCCTGCTCCCGACACCGGCGGACTACTATTTTTTATATTTTTAAATGTTTTTTTTTATATGTGTGTTTTAAGAAATATTTAAAAATATATAAAATATGTATAAAAAATAAATAAAGAATAATAATAATAATTACTGTTTTATTATTTTGTATTGTACGTATTCATTTAAAGTAAGCAAGTACTCGATTAGCCAGAAAAGACTTTCCAAAAACAAATAAAACATTGTTTTCTTTTTTTTCGATAGGATAATCATCAATCAATAGGACATTCCTCACTCTTGGGCGGAGCGAGAGTGTGTCAGACTTTTACTGACTAAAAATCCACTCCTGTTCCTTCGTTTCCTTTCATACCAGGGCCTAGTCTTCCTTTCAGAAGCAAACCCTTTGCCCCAATAGGCTTCGACCCTGCTGGGCCCCTACGGTTTGCTGATATCTCCTTGAGGCGCGCGTGGAACAGTACGCGCCGTCGATGACTTGGGCTCGGTCCGGACGGTTACCGGATGATCGAACGGCGAGCTACATCTCAGGACCTTGGAGTCCTGGTCTTTTGAAAGGTATGCCAGAGACTGAAGCCTACTCGCGGAGGTCCAGTAAGGTGTGAAAAGAAAACTAAACCCACTTCGTGATTCTCCCTGTACGCGCTATGTAATTGCACCCAAGGACAACCCCTGGTTAGTGTAAGTGACACCACCCGATGATTCTCCCTGTACGTGTTATGTAAGTGCACCTAAGGATAACTTTCACCTTTATATTATTAATTTAGATGATATCACCAAACCAATGTAAAAAATTATAGGCATAATATGAAGTAAAGACTATCAGAAGGCTTAAAAACACGCAATGGGCAATGGAGAAGGCGGAGTAATTATGGAACTAATTTTTACGCGGCAATTACCAAGCGATATAGGCGCAACCATTCCCCCCGGGTTTGAAGGGTTACCTTCAAAGAAAAAGAGAAAACAACGGCGAAACTAAACTCTATTACTATAACTAAACTATCAACTATAGCGCCGATACTAAGTATCAACAAACCATAACTATCTATGTCACTACTGCTGATTAGGCAGAGGACAGAGGCGAATAACCGGACGTAGGTACGACCCAGTTGCGGTTCTAACTCTTACGACTCGCGTTATTCCGTTCGAACCCGGAAAAACTTCTTCCACTACACCAAGGGGCCAGTGCAGAGGAGGCGCACTCTCAGTCTTCAGTATCACCACAGTACCGACAGTGACTTTAAAAGGTTAGAGCGATTTCCTCCCATATACGAGCTGTTTTTCTCTGCTTCCTAATCCTAAACGGCTCCAATAAGATCCATCTGCTGCAAAGTGTCAAGTACATTATCTGAGAAACGCTAATCCGCAAAATACAGTCCTCTTCCAATATTAGTAGTATATGCGCATCCATTTTCTTTGGTCCTTCGAGCCGGATCCGAAGGAGTTTCCTTGCATGAACGAATTAGAAATGAAGATATCTGCAGGAGAATCAAGATTACCGACATAACCCGAATAATAATTGCCAAACTTAAATTGTAGTGACCTGGGCACATTGCTCGCAGAACAGATGGTCAATGGGGCCAAAAGGTTCTGTAGTGATGACTGCGTACCAACAGACGCAACGTTGGAAGGCCTTCTAACAAGGTGGACCGATGACCTGGTGAAGGTCGCGGGTATCCGATAGATGCGCATAGGACAGGTTGTTGAGGCGACAAATAAGGGAGGCATATAATAAAACTTTTTCTGTTAGAATTGACTGCGAAGAATCACGCTTATTACTAAAATCGTTAATGAAACTTTTGAAATCAATCCAAAACTTTCATTTATGGATAAAGTTTAATCGTGTGGATGTCTTTCGGTAGAAATGATGATGACAATGAACATATAAGTAAAAAAGTACCTTATTACAGCATTTACAGTGTCAACATCAATTGCTACTCAATAATGTACGAAGTCATCTTTTGAATATCTAACAAAACTAGAAACTTCGCGAAAAACTCAGCCAAAGCAGTCTCAGTTATACATAAATGAGAAGTTTTCCGTCTCCATTTTATTTGACGCTTTATTCCGTCGGAACGACAGACGAGAGGCGATGTAGAATGGCTATGTAGGATGTGGTAAAACATTGCGAGTCGACGCTCTTGAATTATTTCAAGCCTTATGTCTCAGACCTTTTCATTCAGGCACTCCGTCGGAATATAGAAAGAATAATTGAAAATCACAGAGAAGAGGAAATCACACGAGATTCGAGCTAAAAGTGTGTTCGTCTTTTTTATAGATTTCACTAAAATTACAAAGAATGTTACAGCGAAGTTAATCTAACTTTTTGAATTTATTAGTCTCTATGGAGACTGTTTTATAGTAAAATATAAAAGTATACTTGCTTTAAACTAAAAATCTTGGAAAGTAAGAGCTGAGGGAGTGAAAGGCAAGGAAACTAGGTTAGTAGGTATTATGCCTAGAGACTTGAGCTCACATTTATTATTGTTCTACTGTGTTTTCCTGTCTGTGACAATATTTACTGGTGGTATTTGCAAGATTGCAGCTTTCAATTGTTAAAAATATTATGAAGGAAATTGTTTTTATATTTAGAAAGTTTTATTTTCTAACATTTTTAATTGAAAGGCTGTTTTGTTTGCTTATGAACATTCCTGATCCGATCACACGAGAAAACTAGTGGACAAGTGATACTGATTATAATCAGTATCACTTGTCCACTAGTTTTCTCGTGAGTTTTTAACATTGAGTGTTTCCAATTAACTATTTATCTCGTTCGTCATTAATTGGCAGTATTTAATGTCGTCTCAGTCAATACACAAGTGAAAAGTTGTTGTGGATCAGCTGCTTTTACAAGTAAATATTCACTTATAATAGGTCTTTACCTATGAAATTGCTGTTTTTTAAAATGGGTTACTTTGAAGAGTCATATCTTTGGATTGCCTTGGAATTATAAGTTCAAATAAACTTTATATTAAAGGTACGTTAATCTTTTTTCGAAATGAGGTATAAATTGGTTTCTTTGTGTTTTGTATTTTCTGTAATATCGCAGTACTTATAACCCCCAAGGGGATGAAACGGGGGTCCAAAGTTTAGTATGGAGAAACCGACTTTCATGCGGGCGAAGCCGGTGGCAGAAGCTAGTACATTATATACAACAGTCCGAAATTAAATATCGGGCAGTCGCCCGGACCATACACCACAAGCGTTTAGGCAAACGATGCTCCCTTTGCAACGGAGGTATGTGGGACTTAAAACCCTGCTCTGTATTCCTCTCAAAGTATAGGCAATAGATGTGGTCTAACAGTCAGCAGATGTCTGCATAATTTTGGTTTGATGACTGAAAAGGAAATGCATAAGCACTTTTTGGCTGTGCGCAAAATAAGTGTGGGGGATCAATTTGTAAATTACCTTTATCTAAACAAACAGTCCATGAAAGAAACGCTAAAATAAAGAGATTAAGTAAAGAAATTCTAATCAACTCGACAACATTTTCCAGCTTAAACTTCGTTACTAAAAGACTACAACCACAAAATAGATAGGTACAGAAGTCAATCTCATGTATGTACTTCACTTTTCATACCTATGCTCGGCGATTGCGCTAGGGTCAGCGCGTGGCGCCGAACTGTCCGAGTGCGACCGGGTGAAGTGAACTGTAAAAATATTACATGGCCACAAAATCATCTCTATTTTGGCGCGGGGCTTGTTCTGTGTTACGTTAAAACAAACCATCAAAATACAAGCAAATATCTACTTACCTCTCCGAAACAACTGGTAGCCTAAAAAACGTTATTTCGCTGTTTAATGTTGAATTTAAACAACCGTCTACTGAACAGTTAGAATAAGGTTTTTTTTTTGTTGGTTCATTTTCCACAAAAAAGCTCACAGACGCATGTCTCAAATGGATAAAAAATTCAAAATTCAAATACTTGTATTTCGCATAGGCCTACATGGGCACTTATAAAACGTCAGAAACTAGTGCACGGTTCCAGATTGGTCGTTTCCTATGGAGAAGAACCGGCAAAAAACTCCATAATTAATTAATTAATTAATCCATAATTTCATAATTAATTTAACTCCTTAATTTATGGGATAGCACTCGAGTTCGCATTGAGCTGAATTGAGCCAAGATATCGTGTCCATGAGCGGTGTCTATGTGTGTGTTGCTCGAGCGCGCTTTGTATGTAGATTGACTTCTGTACCTATCTTTTTTGTGCTACAACGTCGGACGGTTTAAGTTGCAAGAAAAACGACGTCAATTCTCTACCGGGGACCTGAGCCGAATAATATTTACACAGAAACAGACCAAATTTATCTAAGTATGCCCTTGTTTTCTAGGTTGGAAGAGAAAAATGTGAAGCCACTAAACTTTTATGTTTGGCAACAAATACAATATTGTTTTCGTAAGTGAGTAGCTACCGGAGGACGGAATTAAATGTCGGATAAGATTGACGATCTCTTCTAAAGTCACCTAGATGCGCGGCGGTGATAGATTAGGGAAGCTAACTCAAACTGGAATTGGGAATTAATTTATAGTAGATTTTTTAGAAGTTAATGACTTGTATATTTATTTATTTAATATACACTTTATTGTACACCATTACAAACTTTCAAAAAGAAATTAAAAAAAAAAAAAACTGAAATACACCACACACACACAATCGGTGGCCATATTGGATTCCGCGATTTCTTCTAGGTAACCTGGAATGAACGGTAATTGTCTGGGCATGAAATTGTTCTGTCATCGGTGTGACAATACCAATATTACATAAATAGATATAATAGCCAGGAGCCTCGACTAACACCTTAGGAGGCCCTCGTTAGGCGACTGGATAAAGGGCTTGGTTCAAAAGGCTGTACTTCTGGACACGGCTCGTATAGTTAGGAGGTTCCTCTCTCTGGAGCCCTGACCACCGGTAGCTTTGACCCTGTTCCTGATACAGGTGGGGTACTATTTGTTAATATTTTTAAATGTTTTTTTAATTGAAGTATTTAAAAATATAATTTATATGTATGTAAATGAATAAACGGATTAATGATAATACGTATACAGTATTGTATTTGTTGCCAAACGTAAAAGTTTAGTGGTTTCACATTTTTTGAGTGTGCAAGTCACCCCCTGCCTTATATCGAAGGATATTAATAATATTGTTCAGGCAGGGGCCATTGTCTTAACATAGTTCCAGATTACCAGTCCACTTAAGACTCCAAAAACAATAACCCTATTATCTTTCTTTTCCATATGTCACAATAGTTTTTCACCAACCGGGGGTTGTCCTTGGGTGCACTAGCATAGCGCGTACAGGGATAAAATTGTCGGTTGATATCACGTTCCATTAAAAGCGTTTAAAAGGGCCTCTGCGAGTTGGTTTCGGCTCCTCGTACGCCTTCTAAAGGTCCAGGACCTCAGAGTCCTAAGAGATAAATGATAATTATAATATTTATTTAAGTGGTTTAATCGGGTTCCTAGATTACGAGCGTCGGAAGTCGCTGGACGATTTCCGGTCACCGTAGGCGCGGGCTTGCGGACAACGAGCAAAGGGTAGCTCGCTGTCCGGCCTTTCGATAAGGACCAAGCCTGGGACGACGGTGCTTTGTGTTCCGCGCGTGCCTCAAAGAGATGCTAGCTACATTGACGGGGTTAGTTAGGTCCGACGCCTGGGTTACCGTCCCCTCGCCAAGGTGCAACTGAAGGAACACTGTGGGTAGTAAAAGTTTGACTCCACCCGAAGAGGAGAAGTCATTTGATGATTTCACCAGTAAAAGAAGCTTAAGAGTTATGAGTATACAAATATTATGTCTAGATGGATGGACGAAGAGAGAGAGGGAGGCCAAAGAAAAGATGGACGGATTACTTTAGGTGCGATATGGAAGGAAAGGGATTCAATGATAGCGTGATAGTTGATAGGACAGAACGAAAGACAAAAACGTGTTGCGCCGACCTTATGTGATATGGGACAAGGGCAAGAATATAATGATGAATCGGGATGAGCAGATGAAAGTTTCGTTTCAGTCAAAAAAACAGACACTGTTTTCTTTTTACATTTCATTTTTGTTCATTCCGAAACGTACTGTGAACCTAAAACTATGTAGGTACTTGACGTTCTGTTCTTTCCGATCATCGTAGGCGCAGGTTTGTGGACGGCGAGCAATGGCTAGCTCGCCGGAGATATCAGCAAGATTGACGGGCTGCATATTATTTGAAGGAGTTACCGTGGCCTTCGCAAAAGGCCTGAAATATATACTATTTTAAGCTCAAAATTATTAAATTTATAGGCATATTTTGACGAAGTGCGATACATTGGAAGGCCATGTATTACACTCTGTTGAACCAGCAACTGAACAGTTGCTACTCTAAAATAAAACGCCAGTTTAAATTAATACAACCTTGTAATAGCCGAGTGTACAGGAAACAAGTCAAGCTTTTCTGCACCGAATTTACAGCTCAATAAGGTATAGTTTTCAATAGACCTTGTAATTTTTTTGGGTTAGCGAACTGAGAGCCCAATGAACTAATCTAAAATTCAAACTAGAGGTAGCTAATACTGTCCCAGTTTTCATTTAATTCTGAACCTTTCATCGACGAGTTTTCCCTGACCAATCACTTAAATGAGAAATAATATTGAGCCGGATAAATGTTTTGTTAATGGGAGACAGGTGTATCCTCAATATTGCTAGACCCTAAACTAATACAGATAACGATATTAGATAACAAAGTTGGATATTTTTGCGGCCTCGAGGAAATGACAGGTCGACTTGAGAATGTTGCCTTAATTAAAATAAAGGGTGTTACGTCATCATGGTGGAGTATTGTAGGGATTACTAATTTAACAAAGAGTGCTTCTAATAATAGAATAATAGTAAATTGACGGCTGTTGATGAAAGGCTTCTATGGTTCAATCACAGTACCATATTATTAATGCACTAGCTGCTAGCCGACTTCGTCCGCGTCAAGTTCGTAAAACTGCACAAAAGTAGCTAATAATTCTGTGCTTGCAACAACAACATTAATGCATTGTTATCCAAGTTAAATAGGTTTAAAGCGTATAGTCTCTTGAACATTTAGTGCTCTATCCGGGGCTTATCCGGCCAGCTGCACCCGGGTAGAGCCCCGCTGAACTTTAAATCCATTTTCTTTGTGAAATATTGATTTATTTACATAATTATTATGCTATATACATTCTGAAGAACACTTAACCAGCAATTTTTTTGTGTAAACATATTTCTAAAGATCAAAGCCGTTTGAAAGGAGTAGGGAAAACCAGCGAAAAAATATCAAGTTGTATTTTTTTTTTTGACAAAAAAAAAATCATTTGTTAATGATATATTTACATAGTTATATATTTTTTTTAAACCAATTGACTTAGCCGTTACCGAAAAATAGGCATCAGAAAGTCACTATTTTATATCACTGCTCGTGAGTTAGGGCCTTAAGCTCAATCGGTTGAGGGTAAGTGTTTTAGAATCCATTTGCAAGTTTTACCCAAACAAATATTATTGCAAGTTAAATAAGGGCTTGTAAAAATACAACCAAAACAATACTTAAAAAAAACCGACTAACAAATCAGGAAACCCCATTGGAGAAAATTGAATGTCATCTTATTCGTAGATACTGCGACAGTAGTTTACGAGAAAATCACAAAAAAGTCAATTCCTCGTATGTATATTTAAGGGGTGAATTTATTAACCTCTCTCAAGTCAGGTGTGCGTAGGTAAATACTGAGCTTTTGGTATCCCTGAAATTATTTGTTAGCTAACATCTTTTGCGGCTTTCTATGATTTTTAGGGTTCCGTACCTCAAAAGGAAAAAACGGAACGGATGTCCATCTGTTTGTCTGTCGGTCGAGACAATTTATCTCGGGAACGCGTGGAGGTATTGAGTTGAAATTAAAACCATATAGTCAAGTCTGCGGTCCCTTGGTTGTGTGAAAAAATCAAACTTCTATGTTAACGAAAAAACAGATACGGTCGTTTATGTTACAAAAAACGTATATAAAAATCAAACTTCTAAGTTAGGTAACGAAAAAAGATATGGTTGTTTATATCGGAAACGTATATTTCGACTTTCTCAAGGGAATTAAAATTCATAGCGTACTTCCCGTTGACCCAGAATCCTGAAATTTGGTATAAAGCAAGGTCTTATAGCACAGATATAGAAATAAATCTGAAAACAGTTTTTTTGTTATGTCACAAAAACAAAAATTATTTTGCCATTCGGAAAAATCTTCGAGACTCCATTCAGGAATTGAACTATTTAAATAGATAAGTTCGTACGGAACCCTCTGTCCGCGAGTCCGACTCGCACTTGCCCAGTTTTTCTTACCGTAGTACGTGACGTAGGTACGATGAAATACATGGGATAATTGTATTAGTATCAGAAACACCAGACTGCAGGATTTTTCGAAATAGTTAATGCTGCCCTGGAACGCAAAGGGCAACTAAAGAAACACAGGTGGGTTTTAATCAGTAAAAGTCTGATACTCGCTCTCGCTCTACCTTTTTATTTTATATGTTACCATCGAAAAAAAAAAGAATTTGAAATGCTTACCTTTAATGATACAAATAAAGAAACTCTCTAGTTGCGAAATAATTCTGAACAACTATTATTTACCCCTTATTTATGTAATGAATTTAAGAGGGTCCTTTTTCACTCGCCTATCGTCAACATTGAGCATGGTTTAAAAGCTTGTTACTTCATCTAACGCAATCCAACGCGATGTTTGGCGAAAAGGCGACGCGAAAAAAGAGAGATAACGCCTGAAAACTCTGTTAGCATTCGGTAATTCCTTGATTTACTTGAATATTTTATAAAACTTGTTCCAGGAAATACGTGTTTTTTTTTAACCCTTGGAAGTTTTGAAAAAAATTGTTGTCATTCAGAATCTTGATTAAATTTGCAAGGCTTCTATTGTTATACTTTATTGATTTTTTTAATTTTTGAGTAAATTATGAAGTGTCAAATTTCATGCAAAAAAGCAGATTTTCAGAGGCCTTTACTGGATTAGTTTTACACAAATTTATGTATTGATTTCTATAGAAACCTAGATAATATCCACAAAATACTGTGTCTTCAAAATATCTAATGAAAAATGTGTAATAGCGTCATAATCGCGTAAGAGCGGTTGTATGAAAAACAGTGAAAATGTATGTCGAGTTGCATCCCCTTAAAATTAGTTAACACGGTGCTTAACACAAATTCTGTAAATCAGGAGTTTCAGGATATGATTGATTAATTTATTTCCACCACTCATAATTAAGGGTACTTGTAGCAAAACCGTGGGTCTATCCCTAATTAGTTATATTAATATTGTCGGTGTGACCCCGTTACGCCAGCAACTTGACCCGTTTCCGCCTCATATGAGTCAAATTATGACGGAGATTTATTAACCAAATAAATAATATAGCTTTAGGTACAGTGGGTATCGAGGATAAATAAAAGACTTAGTTGACTGGACTGAAGTTGAAAGGGAATCGTTTGTCTTGGTATGGCCATGTGAAGAGGAGGGATGAAACGCATGTTACTAAAAGAGTTATGAGTATACACGTGGATGGATGGAGAGGTAGAGGGAGGCCAAAGAAAAGATAGATGGATTGTGTGAGAAGTGATATGAAAGAAAACGGAGTTAGTGATAGCGTGACAGGACAGAATAGAAAAAAAACTTTTTACAAAAAAAAAATAACCGACTTCACTAAAAAAAACACTAAAAGGATCAAAATAACTTTAATTTCGGAAGTCGGTGTTTCTCGGTATTGTTTGTTTCTTATTTAACACCGACTTCCGAAATTAAAGTTATTTTGATCCTTTTAGTGTTTTTTTTAGTGAAGTCGGTTATTTTTTTTTTGTAAAAAGTTTTTATTTTACACTTTTTAGTTGCGATACACTTATAAACAGAGTGCCTATTTCTCATGAAGATTCCAATTAACCCAAACATTGCTAGGTTACATTGTTTTATTATAAAGTTCCTGTGTCTACCCTCCACCTTCCGGCTCCATCACCAGATCAGTTCGATAGTATCTTATAGCCAAAGTGCATCTTATGACAATTTTAATAAGTTCAAACACGGTTAGGTTACATTGATTAATTACGGAGTTCCAGTACCTACCTTCCGGCTCCATCATCAGATCAGTTCGATAGTACCTTATAGCCAAAGTGCATCTCATGACCATTCTAATAAGTTCAAACACGGCTGGGTTACATTGATTAATTATGGAGTTCCAGTACCTACCTTCCAACTCCATCATCATCATCAGATCACTTCGGTGATACCATTTTCAACGTAACTATTCAGAACCATTCATTTATTTGTATTGTCATAGTCGCTTAACTATCTTCATTGTAATATCAATGTGAGTATGAAGTTCCGTTGACTATTTCTGGTCTTCTTCATCAGTTCCACTTCATCAAATGTTACTTTTTGACTGTAAATGCTTAAGTTTTCGATGAAAATACTAAAATCACTATATGGTTGCCTATAATATTTGAGGAGTTCCCTCGATTCCTCATAGATCCCATCATCAGAACTGGATTTTGAAAAAAATGGGACCAATCTGAAAGCATATCCCATAAAGGGAAGAAAAAATTTTGCAAATCGGTCCATAAACGACGGAGTTCTGAGGTAACAAACATAAAAAAAAAATAATGATAAAAAAAAAATACAACCGAATTGAATAACCTCCTCCTTTTTTTGAAGTTGGTTAAAAAAAAACGTGTTGCACCGACCCCAAATAAAACGAGACAAGGGCAGGGAGATGATGAGTTGACTGGGCTGCACTGAGGTTATTATTGATACTAGTTATTATGGATATACAGGCGACGAGTGTGTGTCCTGCTCACGTTGCGGTTACATTTATAAGCTTACGCCAGTTACAGTATGTGTTGTATATGATAAATAACCCCTTGTGTAGGCACAGCTGTTACTGATTCTGTTCTGAAAACTGTTCGCGGCCCCCTAACAGCGGTTTTATTTTTATAAAAAAAAACAATAACTATTCAATTAAAAAATTTAAAATTTTTGAATTTAATTTTATTATTTAATTTTGACTTTATTATTTGATTATGATTTTATTACAATTTGAATTTAATTTAATTATTTAATTTTGATTTTATTGTTTAATTTTGATTTTATTATTTAATTTTCATTTTATTATTTTATTTTTATTGATTAAATTTAAATATTTAAAATTTTATTTTATATTCTAATTGTATATAAATAATTTCAATTTAATTTAATTATTTGCATTGCTCAATATTGGTTTTTAACTGTACAAACTATGATTTTAATTGTGACTGTTTTGATTATTATTCTATTTTTATATTGTCTATGAGTCAATGTTACTTGAAATAAATGAATTATTATTATTATTATTATTATTATTCAAGATTTTTGTTCCTTTTAAAAAACAAACTATATTATTTTATGTAAATTTCAAATATTGCCGTGACGTAATCTCGTAGATATACATTTTTGAATTCGTAAGTTAGAGTCAGATTCGTGATTTTTTTTATCGAGCCAAGTAATTTATATCATGTTTTGTTTTTTGCCCACGGCTGGTCATATGGTCAATTTTAATAAAATAATTTTTCATGGTGTTCTCTTTTATATTTATATATTTTCAGAGGTTCAAAAAAGTTCAAAATGAGTAGAACCCGGCCTTAATTAAGACTGAGCTTAGTAATCTAACATTACAATTCAGCCTCTTAATCCTAACATAACGTAGCTAATGACCAAGTAAATACATCAGATTGCTAAGTCTCTTCAAAGGAGTACTTCGTCGCCGGATTAATTATTACTCAACCTAATATTATTCGACGGGTTGAGTAAAGCATGATATTAGAACCTCATGCCGTAGAGTGAGGAAACTGTACAGATAGGAATATTATGTCAATACTGTGTTTTCTAAAAAGGAAATGGTCTGTAGTAACATCTAAAAAACCCATAAAGGAACTACAAAACAAAATCCTACATCGTGGAATTAGAGATCTCACTAGACACAACAGCCCGAAATCAACTATCGTCTAATAGCCCGGACTAGACACAACACCCGTCTGGTCGGTGGATCCCCCCTTTTTAATTAAGGTTTGCTAGACTTTACACCCCGTATAGCATACCTCTAAAAGCCTAAAAATCATCAGACTGGAATTGCTTAAATCAGGGTTGTCGATTTATTAACCCTTTTTTCCAACTAAATCATTTAGAAGTGATGACAGGCGAGCGTTTGGGGGATTGTCTTTGTAAATTTTGACTTTCTAAATGTGCTAATACTGAGCCTTTTTGATTTTAATTTGCATAGACTGAGCATGGAGTATAAAACATGCGACGATCTTGAAATATTGAATGTTTATCTCGTTGGTCTTGATCATCGCAAGCGTGACTTTTGAGCGTGATGTCCAGCCCCCCTAGCCAAGTTACGATCGTTTTCTGACGTCATCTCAACGCTCAGTCACGTGGTCAGAACAAAGAAATCGGAGGCGTGGCCTAATCAAGGCGTTCGACGCAAACGAAACGGTCGTAACTTGGCTAGTTGTTCTATTAAAAATTCTGTAGGTGGTTTAACACCCCAGTGTCTCGGAAAGCAATTAAAGGCGTTAGTTTTGCGCCTGTTCTCTTTCCGGTTATGTCAGATTGCCTTCCTATCGGACTATGCGTGTAAAGGAATAGAGAGTGTATCTGTGAATTTGAGCGTTTTTTGTGCCCAAAACTGTAGCAACTGTAACTTAGAATGCATTCTGAGAAGAGTTTCGCCTCTATATATTCTTGACCTATGTTCATCCTGTGAATACTGTGATACTGCATTATAACGTCAATGAAGGGCCGACTTCAAAATGTGCCTTTGAGGTTATATACAGACTGTATATCTATTAGAGAAATGTCTTCTTAGACCGTTTAATCTCGACCCTTGTCGCTATTAGGCCGATTTATACAATCTAGGGTTAGCAATACATTATTGGGTCGGTGATTCAGGAAGGTTGATGTTTTCGGAATACTTGATGAAGAAAACATTTCAATATTACTAACTGTATTTATTCTGTTAAGATGTGATGGTTGTCTCACACTAATGATTACGATAAATGATGGACGATTGTTGCTTTTACGATTTGTTCTTCGTTTTTGAGAGTTTCGTATCCAAAGTATAAAACGGGGCCCTATTACTAAGACTCCGCTGTCTGTGCGTCTGTCACCAGGCTGTATCTCATAAACCGTGATAGCTATACAGTTGAAATTATCACAGAAAAAAAATACAAAAAAACAGAATAAAAGAAATATTAAAGGGGGTCCCCTTATTACAAACGTGATTTTTTCGCTGTTTTTTGCTACGGACGGTACGGAACCCTTCATGCACGCACTTGGCCCGTTTTTTTCAGTACTATTAGGATTTTTAGCAGCTGTTTCACGAGTAGTTTAAATTATGTTTGATCACTATCTCTATCTCTAAATGGTTTGACCTGAATGCTACAGGGTAGCCTATTAACCTAGATGCTACTAGCTACCTCTATTGGACGACTATTTTCATGAAATTGCCAATCAGTAGGCTTAAACGAACTGAGAGAGTTGTATTGATAATAATAAAAATATGGCTCGCGAGGTTGTCGACATGTGGGATGTGGACTCGGCGATCATTGTAGAGAGAGAGAGCTTGTGTTATGTGTACCTACTAGACAACTGATAAAAATACTTATATATTTCTAAATACATACCTATTATAGATAAATTACACCCAGACACAGAATAAATGATCGTGCTCATCACACAAACATTTGTCCTGGGTGGGAATCAAACCCACGACCTCCAGCGTAGCAGTCAGGGCCACTAACCACTAGACCAACAGGCCAGTCATGAGTCAGGTGATGATTTTAATTATTATAATTCCGTAAATAAATATTTATTACGGTTGTCAATTATTTAGGTATTTAAATGAAGTACAGCCACATCACATTCATTTCTCATTAAAAAAATACTATCTCAAAACAAAATGACTTATGCACATGACAATTAAGGCGTAGGTACTCGTACATCATAGCGCTCACTACAATAATTTTGCTGCCTTAAAAACTATAATCTTACATTTAACATAAACTAAAAATAGATTAACGAAACGAAATAACTAAAAAAAAACTTAAATAAAATCGAACAAGTCAAATTACATTAACATTAAAAGACATTAAAAACAAATCCGATTACAGGACATTAAAACATTAAGTATTAATTATTCAAATTGAATACAAATAAATTGAAGTCAGATGGAAACATTAAAAATTAATTAAATTAAGTATATTAATGTGCCACTGCTGGGCAAAGGCTTCTCCCAACTTCTTCCCAGCAGTGGGACATTATAGGCTACTAAAAAAAAAAAAAAATGCCCATAGAACCTGACACTGACCTGCGAAATGCAAAAAACTTAAGAAAATTTGTATTTTTGCGACCACCCCTTTTTTAAGGTGGGAAATCATTTAATGACTTCTCCTGCTCTAGAGTGGTGTGACGGGTGTTTTAGATTTTTAGTGACTAAAACTACACCTCTCAATTGCTTTTTGGGTGCTAATACCACGAGCATCCTTCTAGGTCCATGAGTATATCTACCTTGGAGCATTCATTATAACCCAATTTTTGTAAAAGTTTCGGTTTCAATCTGAGTCCTTTAGACCACCTATTTACCTATTATTCCATTATAGTTGGATCAAACTAAGGTCGTGGTTTTGTGCGTAACCGACCGAACAACCACTATTAGTACGGTGGCATTAGAAGTTTAAATTAATTCAGGATTAATAATTGATTTCAATAAAAACCTTTTGCACGTTTTACTTCAAGTGTAAATAGTGTTTTTGTAGAAGAAAGTTATTATTAAAACCATTTTAGAACTTAATATACTTTGCTTTGGCTTTGGAGTGAAAATTAGAAAATACGTAAACGCGTGTTTTATTTTTTACAGAAAATTCTTTTTCGTTCCATTTTACTAATCTATCTAGATCTATATATAAAAGGACAAACTGACTGACTGAAATATATTGATATGTCAGTTTCGGCCAAGCATTGGCTTAGCCGAAACTACAGGGCCTACGAGCGTGAAATTTTGCACAATGTTTCCTTTTATGACGTAAGCGAGCACTAAGAGAGGATTTTCTAAAATTCACCCCATAAGTGGATGAGATGGGGGTCCAAAGTTTGTATGGAAAAATCGACTATCACGCGGGCAAAGCTGGTAGCTGAAGCTAGTTTTTAATAATGCTCAAAAATCTACTCATTTAGCCAGAGTAACGTTTTCTAAAAAACGGAATTAAAGCCGATCGAACATTAGTTTAGGTTGTAACAAATTATTCGATTCATTAAGTCCCTAAACGGACCTTGTAAAAGAAATGGGCTTGATGCGTATTTCCAGACAGGAGACACAAATCGCCAAATAATTAGTTGTCTCTTTAGAAAAGTGTAGAGAACGAAAAAGGGCTCCTGATTTAACAAACCATTTTATATTAAGGTTTTTAGAATTCGGCAAAAAAAATCTGCAAGCATTTCCTACGGAGTAAACAATTGCTGTTCCTACCAATGTCCAGTAAATTTACCATTATCAGAATATCAATTGATTGATGACCAGAGTTGGACAAGGCCCCTTAGATATTAAAAAGATGATTTATGTACCTCTGGGTGAAAAACCATAAGCATAATCAGCCTTTTAATGTTCCTACTGCTGGGACTCAGGCGTTCTCTCTAGGAGACAGAATGGGTCGTAACTACATAGGCCCAGCGCATGTATCACAAATCTTCGAATTTCCAGTTCGAGGATATGCTGGTTTCCTCACGATGTTTTCCTTCACCGTTTTGATAGCAATGGTTTTAAAATAAATTAAACAAAGAAATTAGCTTGACTGGGTTTGAACAAACGACCTACGAAACGTGTCTAGTTATTTGCAATAATTCATTGTACTTAAACATTTCCATGAAAATAAACTGTGACCATGCGAGAGACTGCCTTGTTCCGAAGCATTTTATCCGAATCTCAGGAATCTCATAAGCTTGTGCAAGGGAGCGTTATTAAAGCCGATGGAACAAGGGTGACATGTAAAGGTCGAAAGTTATTGCGCCCGTTTTTCTCGACTCTTCAGGTATGCACGTATGCACCAAAGTAAGTTATGGGGCAAAGGGATTCCCATCCATATTAAGCAGGCAGATGATCCTGTAAAGAAAACAACCGCTTTTTCAAACCTTTTGTGAAAAATATAAATGGATTGTAAAACGAGATAACACGGCGAATGAAATGCTTTTCAAGCGCCTTAAAGCGGTCTCCTCTCGAACAATTTGTGAATAGAATAGAATAGAACAGAATAGAACAGAATAGAACAGAATAGAACAGAATAGAACAGAATAGAACAGAATAGAACAGAATAGAACAGAATAGAACAGAATAGAACAGAATAGAACAGAATAGAACAGAATAGAACAGAATAGAACAGAATAGAACAGAATAGAACAGAATAGAACAGAATAGAACAGAATAGAACAGAATAGAACAGAATAGAACAGAATAGAACAGAATAGAACAGAATAGAACAGAATAGAACAGAATAGAACAGAATAGAACAGAATAGAACAGAATAGAACAGAATAGAACAGAATAGAACAGAATAGAACAGAATAGAACAGAATAGAACAGAATAGAACAGAATAGAACAGAATAGAACAGAATAGAACAGAATAGAACAGAATAGAACAGAATAGAACAGAATAGAACAGAATAGAACAGAATAGAACAGAATAGAACAGAATAGAACAGAATAGAACAGAATAGAACAGAATAGAACAGAATAGAACAGAATAGAACAGAATAGAACAGAATAGAACAGAATAGAACAGAATAGAACAGAATAGAACAGAATAGAACAGAATAGAACAGAATAGAACAGAATAGAACAGAATAGAACAGAATAGAACAGAATAGAACAGAATAGAACAGAATAGAACAGAATAGAACAGAATAGAACAGAATAGAACAGAATAGAACAGAATAGAACAGAATAGAACAGAATAGAACAGAATAGAACAGAATAGAACAGAATAGAACAGAATAGAACAGAATAGAACAGAATAGAACAGAATAGAATAGAAAAGAATTTATTCGATGCAATTTTCGGTGAACATTTTGAAGCTATACCTTACCTAGTTTGTTAAAAGTTCTATAGGTAATTTCCGTGTAGTAGGCAACTCTAGGGGTCCTACAATGGTGTATTATAATCATCATAATTCCGATGTAACAGAGAGACTAAGACAGAGTTATACAGGCCGTACAGCTCTGTCTTGACGTTGCCATGACCTGTGAGAAATTGAGCAACACAGTCAGTGTGAAGAACTGGTGTCTGCTATTGAAATTTTCCCACATACCTTGCCATTCGAGTAGAAGTTCCTTTCAGAACTCAGTCCGTGGTATATACGTAATCTATAGATCTTAGCACGGTCACGTTGTGTTAAGAAATCTGGGTTCATTATCTTTTGTGCGGAATAGTACATCGCTGCAGCACGTCGCTGCACCTCAAGAGTGACTGAAAGTACACCTGCAAGAACCCGTAAGGCCCGACCCGTAAGGGATTCTATCCGTCTATCCGTCTTTTTCGTTTTACATAAAAATATCAGAGATAAACAGTAAAATAAATATACCCCATACGTTTAAACGTTTTACCAGGCACAGGAATATAGAAATCAACTGCTCACAATTATGTCAGGCTAAATTTAGGTTCCATTAATATTAGTGTTTTAAATAGTGGTGTTTGGATACTGGGTTTACCCAAGTTTTGTTGACTTACCAAAAAATCGGTTGTTCCCTTCATTTTCTAGAGTTGTGCGAACATGTAAGTGTATATAACTGCCCCCCTAGCCAATTTACAACCGTTTCGTTTCGATTCTCTTTTTGTCGAACGCCTCGAGTAAGCCACGCCTCCGATTCCTTTATTCTGACGCCATCTCAACGCTCAATCACGTGGTCAGAACATAGGAATAGGAGGCGTGGCCAACTCGAGGCGATCAACGAAAAGAGAATCGAAACGAAACGGTTGTAATTAACTTGGCTAGGGGCGGTACTTTATTTTTCAAGTTTCCAAAGTTGTAAATTGTAGGAGCCTTATAAAAATATATTGCCTTCTGTAATTAACCATTAGAGTTGTTAACTACAGAGTGACTATACTACAAGGTTGCAGTTACCATGAATAGGTATTATAGGTACCTAAATTAGCATGCATTTTAAAGAGAAATGTCTCAGCATGCACTATCGTACCGTCTAAAACAGTAGTTACCAACCTATGGTTCGCGGACCACTGTAGGGCTATATGAGTTAAAATATGGTCCACGAAAATCTTAATTGTTTTTTGCTCAACTAAAAATAATACTGATGCGAACTGATTTTAAGTCTGTATCAGTAATATTGTGATCTAATACAATCGATTTATTGTATTAAATTAAATTTTGTTTTTTTATTTTGTGTTGACATTATCATTTGACTATATAAATTTTGTAATTGTTCTGTGTTGACATTATTATTTAGTATTAATCTCTGACATATATTATGTACCTTACTCACAAAATGTTTTTTTGAATTTACTACAATTTTGCATGTCTAATTTGGTAAAACACAATTAACTAGACACATTTAAATGACATCCAGAAATGTATAATTTATTGTATTGTGTTCTGCAATAAAGATTTGACTTTGACTTAGTTTTTTATGACAATACTCATTACTTTCGATTTTAAGATACCAGGGGCATGGGTTGACTTCTAAAAGGTAAACACAGGTCCTGGAACTCAGGGGCAAAGAAGGAACATAGGTGTGATTTTAGTCAGTAAAAGTCTGACACGCTTTCCCGCCCCACTCTCGAACGAGAATTGTAATCATAAGTTAATATAGTTACATTTTCTTTTGTACTTCTGATCCCTGCTAAGAAACAAATCCAATGAAATGCCCGGTCAAAAAAAAGTTTGGAGCCACTGTTCTAGAACGAGTCTAAGACTCGCTAGGATCTAAATTACCAAAGAGGATTAAGACTACGGAAAAAGAATTTCGCAATTAAGCTTGTTTTAAAAGAAATGTGCAGGTGAAGTCAGCGAGGCGTTACAACGAAGTGCTTGTAATTATCATGACAGATGTACTTACGTGGAACTATTAGTAGCAACCGGGTTATCACTGGGGAATCTATACTTGGAGTTCTTACGAACTTCTTTATTATTTTTTGGGGGCGCCTTACTTCTTATGACTGGCCTGCTGGTGTAGTGGTTAGTGACTTCTATTGACTTACATGACTACTATTTCGGTATAGCAGTAAGGGCCACTAACTACAGGTCATGCGTTTGATTCCCACCCAAGACAAATGTTCGTGTAATGAGCACGATCATTTGTTCTGCGTCTGGGTGTAATTTATTTATATATGTATGTATTTAGAAATATATAAGTATGTTCATCGTTGTGGAATATTATATTATTTACGAGTATGTGGGGCGGATTAATAAAGTGAAAAAAAAAACCTGTTGACTAAGTTGACAGGTCTGTTGGTCTAGTGGTCAATGGCCCTGACTGCTACGCTGGAGGTTATGGGTTCGATTCCCACCCAGGACAAATATTTGAGTGATGAGCACGAACATTTGTTCCGTGTCTGGGCATAATTTATCTGTAATATGTACATACATACATACATATTCAGCCTTTTAATGTTCCCACTGCTGGGACTCAGGCCTCCTCTCTAGGAGAGGGAATGGGCCGTAATCCACCACGCGGGCCCAGTGCGGGTTGGTGGATGTCACATGTCTTCGAATTTTTGGTTCTAGGACATGCCGGTTTCCTCACGATGTTTTCCTTCACCGTTTTGAGAGCAGTGGTGATGAAATAAATTACACAAAGTAATGCGCCTGGCTGGGTTTGAACCCGCGACCTACAACTCGTAAGTCGGAGCCGTTACCACTCGGCCACCACTGCTCTGTAATATGTATGAATTTAGAAATATATAAGTATGTTTATCAGTTGTCTAGTACTCATAGCACAGGCTCTGCTTATTTCGGGACTAGATGGTGTTGTGTGATAGTTGTGGAATAATATCATATCATTATTATTTATTATTTACGAGTATGTGGGCGGATTAAAATAGTAAAAAAAAACCTGCAGCTATTTTAGGAATATCTTCTCCATTGCTGCAATATTACGACACATACATATATACAATACAGTTACAATCAATACGCCATGTCGAAAAGGATCGGCAGGTTGTGTTCAACGTGCCTCGAAGAGATGTCAATGAAACTGAAGGGAGCCCAGTAGGGCCAATACCTGATAGGGTAGCGGGAATGTTTAATAGAGTTACCGAGGTCCTTTATCCCAAAGGGCAGTTTACTGAAGGAACACAGGTTTTTTTGAGGAATAAAATTTTTAAATAACTTTTACGCTCTAAGGTAGAGCAGGAGGGCCTGTTAGACTTTTACAAACTAAAACCACACCTTTGTTCCTTCAGTTCCCTTTTACGTTCCAGGACCATGAGTGTCCTTTTCAGAACCGTTCCTATGGCCTTAGGAACGACGGCGTGTACGGTTCCACGCGTGCCTCAAGGAGATGTCAGCAAATCGTAGGGGTCTAGCAGGGTCGAAGCCTACTGGGGCCAAGGGTTTGTTTCTGAAAGGAAAACTCGGCCCTGGTATGAAAGGCAACGAAGGAACAGGAGTGGGTTTTTAAGTCAGTAAAAGTCTGACACACCCTCCCGCTCCGCCCAATTGCGAGAGATGTCATTAGATGATTTTCCCAACTAAAAAAAAAATGGCCGAAAGAAACACAGATGGGTTTGCGGGCTTGCGGACGGCGAGCAATGGGTGGCTCGCCGTCCGATTGTCCGGTAACCGTCCGGACCGAGTCCAAGTAGTCGACGGCGCGTACTTACTGTTCCACGCGCGCCTCAAGAATATGTCAGCAACTGTAGGGGCCCAGCAGGGTCGAAGCCTACTGTGGCCATGGGTAGTGTGAAAACGAAACCTGGGGCCGTGGAACGAAGGCAGCGAAGGAACAGGAGTGAGTTTTTAGTCAGTAAAAGTCACTATCTCCCGCTCCGCCCAAATGCGGGATTTGTCATTAAATGATTTTCCAACCTAAAAAAAAAGATGGGTTTCAGTCAGTAAATATCTGATTCGCTCTCTCACTCCACTTTAGAGCAGGGGAACTCATATGATGATTTCCCACCTAAAAATAAAAAAAAATATGTCAAAAAGGATTTTGTCATCGTTGGAACTTTGTCAAGTACTCTATTTACATTTTATTTCTCTATTCAATATTTCATTTTTATGATGCAGATAAATTATTATCACATCTTGAGAAAAACTCTCACAGTATACTTTTATTGATAAATTGTTTTCCCGGTATCCGTATCTAAAATTAGTTAAAAAAAAACTACGTAAATCACTTTAGAGACAATCATTGCATCCGCAAATACAATATATGAAATCAGTACAGTCCCATTATTCACCACTTTTTATTTACTGCTCTCTAAACAGTGGAAAAAAGTGAATAATAAAAGCTTGAAGGAAAGTTTGTTTGTTTCAAATTCAACCTGTTGGTCTAGCAGCCTCGCAGTCATATACTGCAACTACGAATCAGAGCATTCTAGCAGGATTACAGGAAAACTAGACCTCGGATAGAAAAGTAAAATTCTAAAACTGGGCAAACCTAACACACGTTGCTTTGAATTTTTGAAGCAGAAATAGGATTGCACTGAGACTCGAATTGTATTTTTTCAGATTGGGATACCATAGTCCATTGTGTACAACACATAATCTGCTTACGAGTAGCACCGTGATATTCGTATTCAAAATATTTTTTTTCTCATAGATATAATATATACCTACGTCAGCACTTCTCAGACTTAGGATCAGAAGCTAGTATACGGTTGCAATTGTTCGTTGCCTATGGAGAAGAACCGGCAAGAAACACCATGGTTACTCTTTTAAAAAATAAGTATGAGAGGATAGTGTCTCAAAAAGTCATCATAATACCAAAAAGTCCATTAAAAAAAAATAAAATGAAATAGTAAATCTACGAGTCAGCGGCGTTTAAAGTGTTCTCACGTTGGCATTATAATAAAAAAGGGCTACATTTGTCTCTTCTCTATTTTGAATATGGACTTCTTCCTCATATATTCCTCATTACTGAGGGTCGTGAAGTTCCTGTTGGATTACTGATAGTGTCTCGCCATTTAATTCTTGGCGTTGTTGTTTATACGTGTAGTCGATGACTGACTGAAAGAAGAGGGGGAATATATCGAACTGATCTGATGATGAAGCCTGAAGTTAGGCACCGGAACTCTGTGGTGAATCTCACCGCGGTGTTTGGGATTATTAGAATTGCCATGAGATGTACTCTGGCTATAAGGTATTTAGGTTTGGCTGAGGGGTACTTTTTGTTGGTGGTACCATAACTAAAAAGTGTAAAATTATTTTTATAAAACTTTTTACAAAAATAATACAACCGACTTCAATGTAAAAAAAACACCGAAAATTGCAAAATAACTTTAATTTCGGAAGTCGGAACATCATACACGTAAGTATACACGTTGCTTTTTAACCGACTTCAAAAAGGAGGAGGTTCTATGTTCGGCAGAATGTTTTTTTTTTTAATGTACGTTCACCGATTTCTCGGTCAATTGTGTAACGACTTAATTTTCTTTTTTTTATTGTAAGTTTATGCTTCCGAATTGGTCCCATAGAAATATTGTTATGATCTGATCATGAACTTTTTTTTTTTTTTTTAATTCATATAAACCAGTGCTTGACTGCGATCCCACCTGATGGTAAGTAGCGATGCAATCATTGATGGTGACATAACTTCGAAGATATGGAACAGAACTCCTCATAGGATCACAGCAGAACCGTCGTAACAAGTAAAATTGCTTTGTTTATATGTGTAGTCGATGATTGACTGAAAGAAGAGGGGGAATATATCGAACTGATGATAGCCTGAAGTTAGGCACCGAAACTCTGTAATAAATTAATGTAATCTAACCGTGTTTGGGATTATTAGAATTTTCATGAGATGCATTCTGGCTATAAGGTATTTAAGTATGGCTGAGAGGTACTTTTTAGTGATGGTACCATAACTGAAAAGTGTAAAATAAAAAATACAACCGACTTCTATAATAGTTTTGTGTCTTCGTTATTAAACACCGACTTCCGAAATTAAAGTTATTTTGCACTTTTCAGTGTTTTTTTTTTACATTGCAGTTGGTTGTATTGTTGTAACACTCATTATGAATGCAAGAAAACCGTAACTGCATGACATGAAAAAAACTGAGATACAAATTTCTTATCTGAGGTATACAATAATGATTATGGTGGAAGTCTGCTCCGCTTGGGCGGAGCACCGTCGAGTCCTCGTGGCCGTGGTCATCAGCAATGTCCTCTAGCGGCCGGCCTTGGATTACATCATGGCCCGAAGCGTGAGGGAATGGGAAACGGTCACCTCCTTCTGTGAAGCAGTAATGCGAATGAAGAAAGTGGCCCAAATCGTGAGGGAAAGGACCTCCTTTCTCCCTGATTTGGATTTCGTTTCTTTTTTACTTGCACACCGCCATGTACACTTCACAATTTTTCCTATAGCATAAGCATAATCAGCCTTTTAATGTCCCCACTGCTGGGACTCTAACCTCCTCTCTAGGAGAGGGAAAGAGCTGTAAGCAGAGGTATGGGTCAATTTAATTTCTCTGAAGTTTACAAAAATATTTTGACTGACATATATATGATGTATAGTAATAAATAATCTTTTTAAATTCTTGTTAACCAGTCCACTTAAGCCTCCCAAACCATAATTCTATATCTGTTTTCCATGTGTCGCAATAGTTTTTCATCAACCGGGGGTTGTCCGTTGCATAGCGCGTACAGTTATAATCGTCGATTAGTGCCACGATCCATTAAAAGTGTCTAAGGGGTCTCTGCGAGTTGATTTTGGTTCCTCGTATGCCTTTCAAAAGTCTAGGACTCCAGGGTTCTGAGGTTTACTAACCTATATCTATAAAATAATAATAATATTTTTGTATATTTTATTTTTTTTAAAATTTTCTTCTTAAATATTTAAAAATATAATTTATATGTAAATATTAATAAATAAACGAAATAATAATAATATGTTTTTCATAAGCCTATTACGATACAAGAGGTACATTCTAGAGTAAATACAACTACAGTGTCGTTTTTAGTTTGGAACGCTGAGAAGTTCTGAATAGTGGGGACCGGATTATTAGAATTAAGTTGCTTTTCACTTAGATTTGGAACGTCCGGTTTGAATTATAAACAAGTCGAACTCAGTGGCAGATCATTGATGTTATACTGGTACTGGTTGACTGGTAGAAAATGCCTAAGGCATTAAGTCCGCCTTTGTACCTTTTGTTGCATGAAGATTAAATAAATAAATAAATACTATAAACAAAATATTTACAGTCTTTCTTTTGCAAACATATGTTTAGACAAATTTTCAATTTCATAGTCAAAATGGATTATTATCTATATTTGCATTGTCTATTTAGTTGAACGTTCAAAGCGAAATATCCATTTAATTATTTTGAGATTTATAGGTTCGTCGGTGAACTTTTGAAACTTTGGAAACATATGGAACTTTTAAAACCTGTAGTCATAAGTTGATATTAGTAAATTCATTATTTTAACGAAACAATAAAATATCATAGCATGCACAATAAATCGAACAAAAAAACTAGCGAGCAATGTGTACCACCGTTTAGGAGCACAGCCATTTTTTATTTATTACAAAACATTGTACCTACATGTTTTTATGTGGGAATTTATGCGGGCAGAATGCAAATAGAGTCGCTGTTGGGGAATTGTGGGCAAAAACACGAATTACAGCGAATCTGGGCAATACATTAGTGGCGTAAGTGGCACATTATGTTTATGGGAAAAAGGAAAGTTAGTGTTTCAGTTGTTTTACGATTCACATTGCGCTGAATGCGTTGTGGTGGAATGAACCCTATTACGATGTATTATGGTAGCATGCTTTAATGTGAAGGTTTTAACATTTAAACATTTATTGCTTAACATTTAAAAAAAAAACTGGACTAGTGCGAGTCGAACTCGCGCACTGAGGGTTCTGTAATAAATTTACCTATGAAAATAGTTCGATTCCCGAATTGAGTTACGAAAATTTTTTTTAATCGCAATCGTTTTTTTTTGTGACGTAACTACAAATTTACAGTTTTCAGATTATTCCCTATACTTGTGCTATGAGACCTTGCTTCATGCCAAATTTCATGATTCTAGGTCAATAGGAAGTACTCTATGAATTTTGAATACCTTGAGAGTGTCGAAATACACGTTTTTTGCGACACAAACGGCCGTATCTTTTTTTCTCGTAAACTTAGAAATTTGATTTTTTTCACAGCTTCAAGGGACCGCAGATTTGAGTATATGATTTTAATTTCAACTCAATACCTTCATGCGTTCTTGAGATAAAGGGTCTTGACAGACAGAGAAACAGACGGATGGACAACAAAGTGATCCTATAAGGGTTCCTTTTTTTTCTTATGAGGTACAGAACCCTAAAAACATGGATAACAAAGTGATCCTATAAGGAATCCGTTTTTTCTTTTGAGGTACGGAACCTTAAAAAATAAAGTTCTTTACGAATTTACGTATACAGATACCTACAGTCATAATTACTACAATAACAGAATTCAGAATATTGAGAAGTTCTTCATTTTGTCAGCATTGAGAGCGGGTTTTTATTTTTTTACTAGCTACTGGCCGCGGTTTTGCCCCGGATAATTAGTATTACTTAAAAACGTCCTCCCCAGGTACATTTTCATACAACCACTCTTTACTTGATTATGAAGATAATACCAGAGGTCGGAATTAGGTAGAGTTAAACATGTACTTACACCGATTTCATACAGCGAAAGGATAAAGTGAATATGCCTCAAATCCCGAGATTAATTTTAAAGAACAGATTTTTTTTATGAGACCCTCAGAAATATAGTACAAACATTTTTTTTTCCTGCTGCATGACGAGTGAGGAAGTGTACAAATTTGTTAACCTTATCTCAGTTGACATATAGAGATCTTTTTCAATGAAAAATACTAATAAAAATTGTATGTTAATTATCTTTGTTTTATTTGTCTTATCAGTCTCTGAGGTTTTCATTATTTTTCATTTGTAATATTGACGGCCACACACAGATTTTTCATTTGAAATCCTGGGAAGATCCATATTAATATCAACATTTTGTTGCAAGTACATAAATAACTCTGCCTAATTCTGACCCCTGGTTAATACACATCTTTCTCTTGAAATCAAATTATGAATTTGTGTAAGCCTAATCCAGTAAAACGGTGAAGGAAAACATCGTGAGGAAACCGGTATGTCCTAGAACCAAAAATTCGAAGACATGCGACATTCACCAATCCGCACTGGGTCCGCGTGGTGGATTACGGTCCATTCCCTCTCCTAGAAAGAGGAGGCATGAGTCCCAGCAGTGGGAACATTAAAAGGCTGATTATGCTCATGCTTTATGCTAATCCAGTAAAGACCTCTGAAAATGTCCTATAGAAACCTTGAATATTTAATCAAGATTCTGAACAATGAATATTTTTTTCAAAAGCTTTTAAGGTTTTTATAAAGGCACGTATTTCCTAGAACAAATTTTGGGAAATATTCGAGTGACAGAATTACCGAATGCCAACAGAACGTCAGTTTTTATTTTCTTTTTTCACATTATCTCATTGTCAGATAATTGCGTTGAATTACGTTAGATAAACCAATAAACTTTTAAACCATGCTCAAGTTGACAATAAACGGGTCAGGAAGGGCTCTCTTAAGAGACAGACATACAAAATTACCAATTTAGAATTTTTCTTAACTGTTTTTTTCCTTTAAACCGCCCCTGTAAAGAGGAAAACCAAAAAAAAAACAAACAATTAAGAGCCGGTTGTAGTCACTGAGTATTTTGTATGAACTCCGCTCGGGTCTATATCGATTTCGCGGCCCTGTTACAGCGGTTTTATTTTTATATAAAACAAAACAATAACTATTAAAGATTTTTGTATTTGCGAGGCTCTTTTAAAAAACAAGCTTTATTATCTATTTTTTATAACTCGCAAATATTTCCGTGACGTAATCGTAAAAAATTGCGAATCTAACCTTATCTTACGATTTTTGAACGTGACACTTTTGAAATCATAAGTTCGATCCAACTAATTTACTTATATCATGATTTACTCGTAATTTTTGCCCGGCGGTGTAGTCAATTTTAATAAAATAATTTTAGATGATGTTCTCTTTTATATCTGTGGATTTCCAGAGGTTTAAAAAATTTCAAAATGAGTAGAACCTGGCCTTAAAACGGATCAATGTATTTTTGAGTTTTATTGAGACTAATGAACAGCTATTTATATTAGTATATATATGCTATTCAAAGACAAGGTCCACTCGTATGCTAAATTTCATATAAATCCGTTCAGCCGTCCGAACATGAAGAAGAAACAAACATACACATACATTACACTCACAAACTTTCGATTTTATAATATTGGAGCGATATGTATATCAATAAATGTCTTTAACATTTCTGATAAGTAAATACACAAAACACGGAATAGATATTTGAACCAATGTGTGAGTTTCTGAAAATATACTCTGGTAGAAAAGTTGTCGTAAATAATCTTAGAATTTCTCGCAGTAAAGATTTTATATTTTCGCCTCAAAATCCTAAGAACTGACAACCGTTGGTGTCTTTTCATGTTAAAGTGAATCTAACAGACCATTAAATTCCAAGAAGATAACTAATGGTGTTGATAACAGAATACCTGTATTTTTACAAGCTTTTATTTAACTTGCATTACATATTAACCTCATTAGTCTTATAATGTTCCCACAGCTGGGACTCAGGCCTCCTCTCTAGGAGAGGGAATGGGCCGAATGCAGGTTGGTGGATGTCACATGGCTTCGATTTTTTGTTTCTAGGACATGCCGGTTTCCTCAGGATGTTTTCTTTCATCGTTTTGAGAGTAGTGGTGATGAAATACCTAAGTTACACAAAGTAATGCACCAAGTGTCTTTAGGAATTGGAACCTTCTTGCCAATTCCTAAAGAACACATCTAAGTTGTCCTTTCATCTGCTTCGTGGTCTGCCGCAATCCCATTGTGAGATTTCAAGGTACCAATTTTGTGTTTTACGAGCCCATTGCGTCAACGATCTGTGTTTTGGAGCGCAGTATAGTGTTTCGAACGCGATCCGTTAGTTTAACACTAAGTGGACTGCGCTCCATAGCACGAGGGCAAACCTTGAGTTTAGACTTTTGGATATTAGTCAAACACCAAGTTTGTGCGCCATATGTCAAAATAAGGAGAGTACACACGTTTCAGTGACATAGGTAAAGTGCCTATAAATAGTTATTTCATGAAATAGTAGCTCTCCTAAATTGTTTCTTTTATTTTGTGTTGTTGGTGTAGTAGTGTATGTACCAAAGATTATTCTATTCCAGGCATTTTCTGTTCAGTACTTTATTTCTTTGTTTTGCCTTTTCTGGAATATCTCTATTTGGCCCAAGTAGATATATTCTTGGACATATTATTGTCCATTCTCCTCTCCTACATATATGTTCCTTGTAGCCATTAATACTCGACAAAATTCCAGAACGCTATCGTGATTTTCTTAAAAGAAAAGTAAATAACACAATCTGAAAATCAAATCCATGATTTTGCACTCGAAAGACGGCACTCGGTATAATAAATCAATATTGACCCAAACAGAATACAAGAACGTGCGTGACTTACTAAGTAAGTGCGTAAATCATTATTTTTCGATTCTTCTCCGGCCGCGTCGATTTAAGAACAAACTGTGTTTTGTAAAGAGGGCAGATAAGCCCTCTTTGTTCCTTCTTGTATAGCATCTATGTTTTATATTTGCTCCGTCGTTCAATAATACTTTTCTGTTTGTGAAAGTTTCAATAGAACGTTTTAGAGATTTGAATTCAACAATATTGTTGTTATCCCTTTGTGACCTATTGAATAGAAAATTGTGGACTACCTTTTTCATTGAATTTTCTAAATTGGGTCCTTTTATGTTGCAATAACTGGTTGCGGAAAATTAAACTAATACTAAAAATGTCTCTGTAAATAAAATGTGAGTTTTCTTTTCTATTACATTCGTTTTTTGGCAAACTATATATAGACCTACTGAATTTAATATTAATTATTTCAAGAAGCACTATCGATTCGAGGTATTATCAAACAGCTAGTAAACTCTTCACGTGATCAGAGGGCTAGGCATTTGTTTGGCCAACAAATTAGCGTTATTTATTTAATTTATTTAGTACAGAAAAATAGCCATTAATACTAAAATACGTTAATCCTTTCACTCTGTCTTCTCACAGAACTGCAAACTTTCTAATAATATTGTTATTAAACGTGGCAATGCTGCCAGCGTTTTGAGCACTTTTCCCATTAACAGTGACGTTCTGAATTGTTTATTGGTCATTCATTTTTTGTTCATACTAATATATTCAGTTAGTTCAATGAATTGTTTATTAGTTTAGTTCTTTGTAAGTATATTATAATTGGATTCGATTCATCGATTGGTTATCGGTTTGTCGGTTACCCAAATCCAAACACGCGAGTAATTATAGTAATTGGTAATGGTATAATTAATTTATTAGTAATATAATTAGTTAAGTATTTTTAAATACCTGTGTAAATAAATTCATAAATATTATATCAATAGAATAATATACATTTTGGTACATATAGGGAGTACAATGCTCGTTTTTTTTACTCAATAAACTTGTCCAAATTCTTCAAAAAGTAACAAATTGATCAAATATCTTTAGGTAGGTAGGAGTACCAGGAGTACAGAGATGTACAAGAAGTGATAAACGACGTCACTTGTTACGTTCGTCACGAACTGCCAACGCAATCCACTTGTTTGAGACTTGAAACTCGAGATGTACTCATACATTATACACGCTTGTGTAATGTGCTAACAAATCGCCTGACTCTTCCTTTATTTTTTGTAGGACAAACTGTCTGCATTCATCTCTGTTTTCCATTCATTTTATCACATTAATCAGATCATATGGTTAGCTTATAGATTGAGTTAAACACATTGAATCATTCAACACAAAATTGTTATAATGTAAAACATACGGGAAATTCTCCATTTTCTTCCATGTTCTACTTACTTTCACCTATTATAATGTGATGGAGTCAACTTTTACGACATAGAATAAAAGGCTCAGTTGACAACCGTTAAGGTTCTATCCTTACGTCGACAGCTTGTAGAGTATTTCGCCAACGCTTTTTATGATGTCATAAAACATAGTGACCTTGAACTTTTAGTAGTGATGTTTTTTAAGCCGCAGTTCTACTGCTTCGTAAGATGCACTGGAGGTTATGCACGAGTTCATTTGTTTGCCAGCCAGAGAGATTCATCCGTATGTAGTGAGGTGCTGGGTCGTAGTGAATGATCTGGCCAACGACCATTTTTTTTGGTGGGAAAATCATCCAATGACATCCCCCGCTCTTGGGCAGAGCGTGAGGGCGTATCAGACTTTTACTGACTAAAAACCCACTCCTGTTCCTTATTTGCCATTTTTCCAGGGCCCCGGGGATCTCTTTCGCATCACCCATGGCCCCAGTAGGCTTCGACCCTGCTGGGCCCCTGCGTTTGCTGACATCTCTTTGAGGCGCGCGTGGAACAGTACGCGCCGTCGACAACTTGGGCTCAGTCTGCACGCCCGCGCCTACGGTGGCCGGAAATCGGGATCGTGATCCCGGCTGGGGCATAAGACTCCCTCGCGCACGCACGTGCGGCCTCCTCTTTTGGTAGCATTACTGCTTCACAGAAGGAGGCGACCGCCTGCCACTCTTCCTCGCTTCGGACCATGTCCTGTACCAAGGCCCAGCGCGAGAGATCGTTGCCACCGATCTCCCCCACGATGACACGGCGGTGGCCAACGACCATGGTCGTTGGATCCGGCTTACTACCAGTGTATTAGTAGTTACCTAATAGATTAGTTGTTATGTTATTCGATATGTATTAGTTTATTAATTTGTATGACCATTTGTGTTTTTTGTCTATGTGCCTTAGTTGCCTGATATAACAATGAACTATTATCTATATACATATAATAAAACAGTAAAATTATTTAGCGATGGTATTAATTGGCGCAAAAACTACTGAACCGATCCTGTTCAAATTTTGCATACATAATCCTTATAGGTCAGTGCATCTGTTAGGCTATAAATTATCACGCTATTTGCTATGGGGGGTGAGCAATAATCCAAAACATCCGTGTTGAACGACATTTGCCGCGAGTTCGATTCCCAGCTACAGTTAAAATTTTTGTCATTATTTTATCTTCTTTTTTGTAATAAAATAACTTTTACCATTTTTTCAAAATAAAATTGACATTTCTATTCGATATCTTCTAAATATATTGTAAAAACTAATCAAAACACATAATAAAATCGAATTAGTCAAAATGCCATATTTAATATGGCACCACACGCAATTCAGATACTCGCAACGCCATCTAAAGACTCAAAGTAGAAATAATGATGACAATGACAGTTGAACTTTATATTTGATAGATGGCATTGTGTATTTTACGTAATTTTCTGAATGGCGGAAGAATGACCATCGCCCACGTTTGCAGACAGTTCTATTGTTCAAAATTGTAGGAAAATAGTTATGGTTAAACTGGTGTTAGACGGAGGCATTTTTAACAATCCTACTGCTTTTTTTTTCCATAATTGTAACAAGATAATTGACCATGATTATTCAAGGGATACGAACCAAAAAAGGCGATAAAAGTAAACAAGTATATGTATTTAATTATTGATTTTAAAATAACACGGCCAAATTTTCGGAAGGGGTTGCATGGCACCTTGTGTTGGAAGGCCCCCAGGTAGACCGATGACCTGGTGAGGGTCGCGGGACCGATGGATGCGAGACACACAGGACCAGTCATTATGGCGACACTTGGGGAGGCCTATGTCCATGATAATGATAGTAATAATGATGGTACTTTTTTTTTCTTTTTTAAGAGTGGAAATCATCCAATGACTTCTCTGGTTGGAGCGAGAGGGCGTGTCAAACTTTTAATGACTATATAAAACCACACTTGTGTCCTTCAGTTGCGCTTTGAAACATCTCTTTGAGGAGCGCGTGGATCACTACGTGCTGTTGACGACTGGGCTCGGTTCGGTTAATTACCGGACGGCCGGAGGGCTAGCTACCCATTGTTCGATGTCTGCAAGCCTGCGTCTACCGTGGCTGGTCGTCGGGGTCGGAATCTCGGCGTTCCCTCACGCGTGCGGCCTCCTCCTTCGCTAGCATTGCGGCTTTGCAGAAGGAGGCGACCGCCTACCATTCCTCCTTGCTCTGGACTATAGCCCAAACCAGGCCCCGGCGCGAGAGGTGACTGACGCCGATTGCCTCCACGAGGACAGGGCGGTGATCCGTCCTTGCGGGACACACCTCTGCATGCTCCACTATGTCCTCCGGGATGGCACCTTGCGGCCTAATAAAGGCGTGATTTATTGTTTGCAGTTTCTGCTCCATATAAAACGGAGTCGAAAGTGGTTTACGTTCCTGATCACTGATGTATCTCAGATTCCTGGCAGCCTTGCGTCGACATCTGGACGTTACCTCCTTGCACTGAAACAACCCTCTGAGGGAGGCCAGTCTCAGGGATAACACTAATCGGCTGCTACATTTGTTTACCGTAATTTCATTGTTTTATGGATACACAAGCTCAGGACTGTTGAGGGTGTTTCGAGCGGTTTCTGTTCCGGATTCGGTTGGAAGTATCCTGATATTACCATTTTGCGAATCGCCCGGAGGACCCGGTGTAACATGCGGTGGAGGTCTATCACATTTGGGTGAACCGCCGTGTCCTCATAGAGGCAATCGGTGACAGTGACCTCTCGGTTTGGCCATCAATATGCGAGTTTGATTGGGCGGGGATACACGCGCTCAAGATTTCGCCGAAATTCATTCAACGGGGACGTCAGTTAAATACACACCAAAAAATCCTAGGTAAATGAACAAGTAATTTTTACGCCCAAAATGAGCAAGCTGCACAATCAATGCAAGCATGCTCTCGCAAATTCTTCATAAGTACTGTTGTGGAGGAAGATAGTTGATGATGATGATGGTAGTTTTTGGATTCACTGGCTTTTTGGCTTTACACTATCAGTGCACGTTATTCAGTTGAAGGTCGGTGTCCCGATTATGCTCCTTCATTTACCTCTACCAAAACTGTCTAACGGCTTAAACTCTTCAGTGAAAAATTATTGAGGTGAAAATTTTACGGGAGGTAACTCTTTCGAACAATCTCGCAGACATCGGCCCTAGAGGGCCCTATCCATTTGCTGACATGTCTTTGAGTCCGGTGTAGAATACAACGCGCCGTCGATTCAGGATTGCTTTGACGAGACGGCCGGACGGCACCACCGATATCCCGGTATGCGATGGCTGGTAATCGCCCTGCGGCTTTCAACACCCGGAGCATCACTTGCAGCGACAGTTAAGGAGTCAGAATGTCCCTCATAGTTTCAGCCACCTTCTTCGATCGTAGTGCTTCACTGAAGGAGGCTACTGGTTGACATTTTCTCCACCAATCGCCTCCATGAGGACACAGCGGTGCTGGCGCTCCGACCAAGCGGGACCGACTTCCACCGTATGCTCCATCGTATTCTCCAGGCGATCCGCACAATGGTGATACCCGAGTGTTTCTTCCCGTTGAATTCGATACAGATACCTCCCAAAACACCAACAAACGGTGAGTCCTGCACAAAGAGAGGATGCCGTGACGCCTCTGTAGACACTCTTCAAAGACAGGCATTACCGCTGCGATTGTGACGTGCTCACTGTGGCGAGGGGTTAAAATCATACAATGTTGTTTCACCAGAACATAAACCAGAAACATACATAAACTAATTTCTTTTCTTTTGGGGTAGGCAGAAATGCCAACTGCTACGACCCTTACATACTCTTTCTATTCATTGACATTCATACATTTGGATCTGGACGAGTACATAACATGTTTCCTGAAGGTAATTTGCGTTTTTACTTTTAACCGTTTTATGTTAAAGTACAATAAATAATTGCGTTGCTTTCAGAATGAATTGCAAGCTCAGAATGATTGTACGTTTTTACAAACTTAACGCAGACGAAGTCGCGGGCCACAGCTAGTTGTTGTCATAAACAGTGAAACACAATTGCGCAGTTTAGGTCAAAAAAGTTCTTTTACGTGGCCCAGTAACGCAAATGGCAACTCAAGGAATAGAGTTGGGTTTTAGTCCCTCTCACTCTGTTCACTCAGCGGGAGTAGTTATTTGACGATATCTCACCAAAAAAAAGCCTGAGCAGCAATGGAATCGTGCCTTTATTTGATCTTCAAGTTAAGTAAATAGCCTACCTGCCTACCTTCTAACCTACGTCGTCGTGACGATTTCAATAGGCACAACGGTGAATAGCGGACTTGAGAATAATTGGATTTTTGATAGAAATTCTCAGCCTTACAAAATGTTAGGCGTTTATAAGTGCCGTTTAAGGTCAATTTTTTGTGTTGTACTTATATTCATCTTTTTATATACAAGTGATAATAATCATATTTTTACATGATTCAATTTCTAGATTTTTGTATTTCGTACTTCTAGGTGTTTTTCATCTCAAAATGTTTTTAAAATATTTGATCATCTGGCCTAGATCCAATGGCCAAGATTTTTGCACTCTCCCCAGCCTTTTCCCAAATATGTTGGGGTGGGCCATCAACTAGATGTACATAGCTGGATATCAGTATATTACATGGAGCCCTTGCCTTGACCTCCGAAACCTGGCAATTGGGACACGATATCCCTTAAAAAGACTGCGAGATTGCCTGCCTTCTGACTATTCATATAAAAAGTAATCTATGGACTATCCATAACAACATTTTCATACGTAACTAAACGAAAGTGCGGGATCTAGACTGGAGGTATTCTCGAGTAATAGAAGGTATTTGGTACTAACGCACTATTACTGACGTTTGGCTTCATGATGTTAACACCGCTTAAAAACGCCTCCTAGTTCGTGACTTTTCTTCGCAATTGTTTGAGTTCTGAAAGAAATAACTATTTTATTGTTCTTGCGTTATAAGCATATTTTAACGGGGGTGACTATAAGGTTTGGGTACAAACCTGTTAAATGAAGAAAAAGGAATAATAGTTAACAAACCTGAGGATGGAAGGACTGTTTTTTGGATGGGGATGAAGTGATAAATTAGCATTTTCCTAGTGAAAGGTTTATTAAAATCAGTCCTGTAGTTTTTGAGTTTAGTGATTACAAGCAGAAATACAAATCTTTTCTGTTTATAATATTAGTATAAAGTATAATAGTATCATTATAGATTAACTTTGGAAGGAAAACCCTCACGGCGTCCTCACCTTCCGCATGACGCAGGTCCACATCGGAAATGGTAAGTTCGGGAGGTTCCTGCATCGGATTCAGGCCGAAGAAACACCCGAGTGCCACCATCGTGTGGACCGCCCGGAGGACACGGTGGAGCATACAGCAGATATGTGTCCTGCTTGGGCAGAGCACCACCCTGTATCCTCGTGGGGGCAATCGGCGACAATGACCTCTCGTGCCGGGCTCTGGTACAGGCCATGATCCGGAGCGAGGAGAAATGGCAGGCGGTCGCTTCCTTCTGTGAAGCAGTAATGCTAGCGAAGGAGGCGGCCGCACGCCCCAGCCGCCGGGATCCCGATCCAGATTTCCAGCCACCGTAGACGTAGGCTTGTGGACGGCGAGCAATGGGTAGCCTGCCGTCTGGCCGTCTGGTAACCGTCCAAACCGAGCTTGAGTCGTCGGGGCCATTGGTTGTACAAAAGAGAGTCCCGGGGCCCTGGAACGAGTCAAAGAAGGAACAGGAGTGGGTTTTAGTCAGTAAAAGTCTGACACGAAAGAGAATCATTGGATGATTTACCACCTTAAAAAAAAAACGGGTGTGATGTACTTTGACGCCAAAGTTTCTGTTAGATTCTCTTTATTATTCAGCAGCTTTGATATTTTATAAATTAAATTAATAGATATATTTTATAATCATCATCATCATCATCATTATTTCAGCCGAAAGACGTCCACTGTTGGACATAGGCCTCCCCCAAATGTCGCCACAATAACCAGTCCTGTGCGTCTCGCATCCATCGGATTCCCGCGACCCTCACCAGGTCATCGGTCCACCTTGTAGGAGGCCTTCCAACGCTGCGTCTTCCGGTACGTGGTCGCCATTCCAGAACCTTTCGGCCCCATCAACCATCTGTTCTGCGAGCAATGTGCCCTGCCCACTGCCACTTAAGTTTGGCGATTCTTCGGGCTATGTCTGTAACCTTGGTTCTCCTGCCAATATTTTATAAATTCTTTCATATTTGTTTACTAAAGTTAAAATGATTTTATTTAGCAAAAAACAAAAGGAATGCTTGCCCTATTATTCACTAGGCGAACAATGTTTAAGAGTAGCTTCACTCAATTTTGCCCCAAGGTGGAGCAATAACGAGCAGATAAAATATCTGCGTTTAATTAGTAAGATATCACGTTCACAATAATTATTATGAGCTCATATGCTGGAAGGCATGGAAAAATACTGCGACAAATTCTTTCATCACCCGACAAACAGATTGTTCTCACAATAAATATTTTGTTATTGCAAAAGAGGAAAATTTCCGTTCACAGCTTTTCTTAAGGCCCTTGCTCCCATTTAGTGCCATAAAACAGTGACTTTCTTAAGCCTATTCCTTGGTAACGGCTGGGTGGTGGGGATTTGAAAAAAAAAATAATATTATAGGTTCATATAACATTATCAATATATGATTTTTTCGTAGGACTAACACATTTGCTAAAAAAAAAAATTAACAACATAATATTTTTTCGCTTGTTTTCCCTACTCCTTTCAAACGGCTTTGATCTTTAAAAATATAGCATAATAGCATAGCATAATCAGCCTTTTAATGTTCCCACTGCTGGGACTCAGGCCTCCTCTCTCTAGGAGAGGGAATGGGCCGTAATCCACCACGCGGGCCCAGTGCGGATTGGTGAATGTCACATATCTTCGAATTTTTGGTTCTGGGACATGTCGGTTTCCTCACGATGTTTTCCTTCACCGTTTTGAGAGCAGTGGTGATGAAATAAATTACACAAAGTAATGCGCCTGGCTGGGTTTGAACTCGTAAGTCAGACAAAAGTCAGTCGTAAGTCAGTCAGTTTAAAAATATGTTTACATAAAAATTTGCTGGTTTATGTGTTCTTCAGAAAGTATATAGCATATGTAAATCAATCAATAAAAGAAAATGGTTTTAAAGGTCAGCGGGTTTCTGTGCGGGCGCAAGCGGCAGTACGAGTTTGTGTGCATTTTACTCCGCCCAGATGTTCAAGGGAATATACGCCTTAAATATACATAATCGAATATCATAATTCACTGGCCGATTTTCGATGTTGCCAACTGCAAAGTTTATTCTCGGTTATAAAGCAGGCGAGGCTCGATCAGGCATTCGGAAACGAATATTTATTGCACGCGTTATCGAGTTACAAAATTAATTCAATATTCATGATATCATGGAGTTTGTAAATGTACTGTAACATTGATTTACAAAAATATCAGTTGATGAGCGGTTTAATGTGGATTAATGTATTGACGATATTTTATTGATTTTGTGTATTTTGATTCTGAAAAGCCCATTTAACTAATTATGTCGGAAAGCAAATAATGTGAAATGTTCGGTAATGTTTATTCGAGGTAAATAAAATCTTACTTGCAACCATCGCCTGTATACCTCACAAATATATTAATACCAAATCTCGATAAAATCCTGTGAATAAAATACTTGTTTCCGATATTGTATTATTTAAATTTCCAAAAATACAAAAAAAAACTATGAGTTTTTTTTTATACAAGTGTATATTTTATTATATTATTATACTAAGATAATAAATTACACAATTGGAAACTTAAATTAAAAAAAAAAAAACATACAATTGGTGGCATTATCGCATTCTGCAATCTATTCCAGGCAACATGGAATGGACAGAGAAAATATCGCAAAACAGAGTCAACGATACAAATATGACGTAGCATAAGTTTCGTAGCCGCGTAGCAAAATTATTCTGCTACGTTTGCTACGAGCTGCTACGAGTCGACACATCCGAGCGCATTCGTAGAGACATTAAAATTATGCACGACATATTTTTAATTGATATTTCCTGGCTTCACCACATACCATGTCGGTGACACTTCAACCGTCACTGCATTGACATAGTAGGCCCATAAAAGCAGTTATTAAACCTTTTAATGGAAGTTGCGGCGTGGCCAACATTGGCAATAATCTACAGGCACCATAAAATAGTAGCACAGCCAAGATTTACGAGTTTACTCTCTATTCATTCAGCAAACAATATCGATTTTATATTTCGACACCGAGAATCTGACGAAATAACTTATTTACTCTAACCTCTTGACATAGTACACTAAATCAGCTAGCTTATGGTATTTGGCTCTTGGCCAAGCGAATTGAGTGATTTGATCAAGATCTTGGGCCAGATTTTCTTGGATTACGACCCAGCGTAATTTAGACATAGTCGTATACGAGACGGTTGAAGCATCTGTGTTTAGCGACTGCATTGTTTCGCTGGCGAAATTTGGCGCATGGTATATTGCAAACAGCAATTTTTTTTTATTGATATAAATGACTACTTGACTGCGATCCCACCTGATGGTAAGCAATGATGCAATCGTTGATAGTGAGGTGCGCTAGTTTATTAAGAGCCTATTCACTCTAGCCTTGAAGACACCCACATTATAATCGGACGGGAAGACCGTAGCAGCAAATTGTTCCAGTCCTTCGATACACGTGGTATATACGACAAGGCGAGACGCTTAATCCGGACCGTAGAGGTTTCAACAATGCAAGGGTGGATACACACCGTACGTCAGGTTGCCCGATGGTAGAAAGGAAATGGTGGAATCAAGTCATGCAATTCCCGCGCACACTTCAGAATGCATTCTGTAAAATACCGAAAGGCTGGCTACCCTACACCTGTGCTCCAGGCTTTGTAGAATTCTCTATAGAAAAAAAAAAGGCTCACCCACACATCAGTCACGCCACTGCCAAGTCTACATGGCACGCTTGGCGCAGTGGTTGAGCGATTGGCAGCTGCGTTGCTTGTCGCGGATTTGAATCTCGCACGGAACAAATATTTGTATGACCTACGTATAGTTGGTCTGGTCTGGGTATCTTGTTTATGCAGGTTTACATGTTTGTGGACGCACCCACGTAACAGGAGTTTTTCCTAGTATATATGTGGGCAACATTTAAATTAAAAAAAGTAGTCGCTGGGGTTTTTTTTAAGGTGGGAAATCATCTAATGACTTCTCTCGGTTTAGGGCGGAGCGAAATGTTCAGACTTTTACTGACTAAAACTACACCTATGTTCCTTCAGTTGCCCTTTGCGTCCCAGGACCAGGAGTAACCCTTTCAGAAGTCGACCCATGGCCCAAGGCTTCAAGGCTTGGCTCTACTGGACCCTTATGGTTTTGCCGACATTTCTTTGAGGCGCACGTAGAACACTACGCGCCGTTGACGACTCCGGCTCAGGCCGTATGGTTACCAGATAGCCAGACAGCGAGCTACCTATTGCTCGTCGTTGCGGTGGCTGGCCTCCTCCAACCTCCCGAACTGACCATGTCCGGTGAGGACCTGCGTCAGGCCGAACGTGACAACTTTTCAACCACTCCTCAAAGAGAGGACTTACCGCTATGATTATGGCGTGCTCAAGTCGTTGGGGCTTAAGAGGTCATTAATCGCGTGATTTTTGGTCATATAACATCCTGCTAAAGTAAATTTTTTATCGTTCAGTCATGCAGTCTCAGGAGTATACGATATTGAATGTACTGGATAGTAAATTATGTTGTATACTTGGACTTCTTACTAGAACTAAGTTAAGGTTCTCCTTTAGTTGAAAGCAAAGTAAGATTTTCATTACGTTCGAAGCGTGAGCACGAGCAATGCATAGAAGTTTCTTGGACATTTTATGTGTCGGTAGCTTAATGTAAATTTATTTGAGTGTAGTGAGTGGGAATTTTCTAGTATTACCTACAGTATTTTAGTATCAGCGCCTTTTTTATTTAATTATTTAAACTTTATGTACAATCATGGTACAAGGGTCTCCTATTAGTCGATGACCTTGAACATTTCGCTTAAAGTCGATATGCATTTAAGCGGAAGTTGCGGAATCATTTGCTCCACCAATAGCAGAATCGTCTCAAAACTTCTTTCGTTACTTTATATTAATATACATATATGTATATATATTATATTAAATATATATGTGTGTGTATTTTAATTATATGTATACTTTTTTACTCTTGTTTTTTGTATAAAATTTTCTTTTTATGCACCAACCATGTTGTCTCTTCACCACCCTAGGTTGACTGGTAGAGAATGCTTAAGGCATTAAGTCCACCTTTGTACTTTATGTTGCATGAAGATTATTAGATAAATATACATTTGTCTACCGCTCTTCCTCTATATTATTAGGTACACTTGAACGATAAATACGGGGGTGTTTTGGCGAGAAAAATGACGTATGTCCACCCGTCCAAAGGGCTAGGCGCCGCATGATTTGAAATTTTGACGCCTGCTAGCCGCGTGGCGGTCGTGATATACAAAATTTGTTACTGAGAATTGAGAAAATGCTAATATCTCAAAATAATTGTACTATTAGTAAAAAAGTATTTGTACAATATTCACAATCATTACATTCTCTATTGACAGATATAAACATGTTGGGTAAAAAAGTTGAAACACAAACAATAAACGCAAATAGACATTTTTTTTTAATTGTTTGTAGAACAATAAATGAAAAAAATAATTTAAAATTGAAGACCATGAATCAAAGTATTGCATATATATATTTTTTTAATTTTATGATGCCCTTTTAAGGTACTTTATACAAGTTGAAAAACTTTTATTTTCAAAGAGAGTGTGCGCATGACACTGAAGCGTAAGTTGATGGACATGTGTATCTCATAATTATGGTGACATATTATTTGTCTACAGTTTTATTGTTAAGTTATCGTAATTGGCGTGGGCTTGCGGACGAAAAGTAATAGGTAGCTCACCATCCAGCCCTCTGGTAACCGTCCGGACCGAACCCGAGTCGTCAAAGGCGCGTAGTGTTCTAAGCAAGCCTCTAAGGTATGTCAGCAAAACCGTACGGGGCTAGCATGGGTAGTCTGAAAGGGAATCCCGGGTTCCTGGAACGCAAGGAAAATAAGGGACATAGGTGTGGTTTTAGTCAGTAAAAGTCTGACACGCCCTCTCGCTCCGCCCTAGGGCGGGAGAAGTATTGGAAGATATCTCACCTTAAAAAAATTGGGCAAGTGCGAGTCGGACTCGCGCACTGAGAGTTCCGTACAAATTTACCTACATACGAGTATGTGAATAGTTAAGTTCCCGAATGGAGTCTCCAAGATTTTATGAATCGCAAAAAATGCTTTTTTTTTTGACGTAACAACAAATTTTCTGTTTTCAGATTTATTCCTATATATATACTGTATGACCTTACTTTATGCCAAATTTCAGGATTCTGGGTCAACGGGAAATACTCTATGAATTTTGATTCTTTTAAGAGTGTCGAAATGCACGTTTTATGCGACATAAACGGCCGTTGCTTTTTTTTTAGTTAACTTAAAAGTTTTATTTTTTCACAGCTTCAATGGACCGTAGATATTAATGTATGGTTTTAATTTTAAATCGATACCTCCAAGCGTTTCCGAGATAAAGGGTCTTGACAGACAGACAGACGGACGAACCACAAAGTGATCCTCGAAGGGTTTCGTTTTTTCCTTTTGAGGTACGGAATCCTAAAAAAGAGGCATTTAAATAAAATTTCAGTGCTTGAATTATGATGGTAACTTAATTTCCTAATTGGGGTGTATAAGGGTGAGCTTTCCAGTTTCATGTTTTTTTAATGAGACAACACTTTCCATTACTCAAGGTTTGGTCCCAAAATTTCACGGGCTAGCCAATTATTCAGTTTGTGTGACTACATTGTTCTCTAGTGGGCAATATATTTACAAAACAGGACGGCTCACGTGTGAGGCCGGCGGTCAATTAACAAAACACTGAAATTCTGACAAAAAAAAAAACAGTGCAATAGTTTTATTCTGTCTGAACAAAGAGTTTGATTGTATGACATGTAGGAGCTTTACATTTATTTATTGGTGTACATATTTAATTATTGCGAACTTCCCCAGAGATAGCTTTTAAGTTGACTTATATGGAAACGGTTGTGACACGGAATTGTAAATAAATGAAGGTGTAAATAGTAATTTATTAACCTACTTTTATCAGAATTGACAATACATGATTTTCTTTTATTGGCGCCACCATTAATGATGATACTTTATGCCATGAACAAATATTGGTCAGTCTTTTGAGATACTTACCATTTTTTTTGTTAACCTGTTCTGGCCCGCTCCTGGGCAGAGACTACTCTCCATGCCTTCTATGTTTCGCAAGCCCACGCTTTCTCCATCCAGTTCTGGCGATATCTGTGTTGCTAGAAATCTGAACTATTTCGTAAATATAAGTTTTTAGTTTTTTTCATAGACTTGCGCTATGAGACAGAGATATTCAGGATTCTAGGTCATCGAAAAGTACCCTATAGGTTTTGATTTCCTACTGAGTATCAAAATATGCGCCTAAACGGTGCATAAATGGCCTGGACTTATCTTTAGATTGCGTTGACTAAGAATATTGATTTCTTCACTGCTGATTGGGGTAGCAGACTTGGGTATTTGATATTCATTTCAGCTTCATAACTCTACGCGTTCCTGAGAAAAATGGGTCTTGACAGACTGACAGATGGACAACAAGGTGATCCTATAAGGGTTTCGTTTTTTCCAACTTAGGCAAGGAAACTCAATAATACGAAATCTTAAAACCGTACCTTATCCATACCAATATCTTTAATGCGAAAATAACTGTCTGTCATTCGTTATGTCAGTTACTTAAGAACTTATTTGGATGAAACTTATCATACGATGGTATAGGACATAGGTTGTTTATTATGGGAGTATATTGTAATGGAATATCTTCACTTTAACGGGAGCTGATGCCGCTAGCTGAAGTAAGTACGATAATATTATTTATACCCTACACATGGCTACTTATCAACATCACGACGAACTGTAGATGACACCATAAAACGTAATGCATACCTCCATTTCTTTTACTATCGAAGGAAGTGAGAAAACGATAAATAAGACGTAAATTCAAACATCAGTCATGCGAAAAGAAACTTGTGAAAACATGTGAAGAATAAAATTGGAGGAATTATTTGGTAGTTTATTTGAAGTGCCGTATGTCCTAGATGAGTTTTTGATATCTGATTCAGACTGAAAACTTATTTTCTCTTTTGGTTTTTTTTTTAGTCGTATAAATTCAGATATTATAGTGTTCTAGTGTTCAGCTAGTTAATATGTTTTTTTTTAATTGTTCTTCTTATTATTTTAACATATTTTTAACTCGCTAAATTTTTGTTTGATGACTAGTATACTGCGTTCCATTGCTCGTTGGCAAACCTTAAGTTTGGACTTCTGAATGTTAGTCAAAGACCAAGTCTGTGCGCCATAGGTCAAGACGGGGAGAATACACATGTCCATGTGCTTTTGTTTTAGTGCCATGGACCAGTAGCTCTTCCAGACGTTTTCAGTTCGTCTTGCGATCTCTTTGTCTTGCCTCGCCTGCAAAGCTACTTGGCTCAGGTAAAGGTATTCCTGGACATGTTGTATTATTTCCCCTTTTTTTTGGCGCTTCGTTAGTCACGATTTTAGTCTTCGACATATTCATTTTCAGTCCAACCTCATGGCTTGCATCACTTAACTCTTGTAACATACATTCTAGCTCAGTGGCTGAAGAAGAAAAGAGAACAATTTCATCAGCAAAACGGAGATTTGTTAATCTCATCTCGCCAATGACGATGCCTCTCTCCTTCCAATCTGCTGCCAATCTTCTGAAAATTTCTTCTAGGGTACTGATGAACAATTTAGGAGAGAGCAGGTCGCCCTGTTTGATTCTCTTGGCTATATAACATTTTTAACCTGTGGTTTCTAATTAGATTTCTATTTTTATAAATTATCCGTAACTAATCAATGTACAGTGAGTGTGTAATGTGCAGTGGATGTCTTTCGGCTGAAATGATGATGATGATGAATCAATGTAAGTGGGATCTAGTTGTTGCCTGCTTAAAGCTTCAAAAATGGCTGTGTGTGTGATGCTGTCGAATAATATTATAAAATAAAATAGGTAATAAGAATAATAATAAAAAAAACATAAATAAGTTACCTTTAAGAAACATCACATGTATTTCATTTCATATCGGTTTAAATGTCACACGAGGGCAAACACGCAATTTGGAGTACGCGGAGTGTTTTTTGGGTCTCCTGTAAAGTTACATTTTTGGACTTATACCTTTTTTCACTAGGGCCACAGATATGATACCATGCTACGACCCATCAGAGCGGAACAGTAACCAAAAACGCGGCTGAAACCGCAGGGGTCTTTTAGTTGATATTATTATATAAAAAGGATATTAGCGGATCATTTTCATGTTGAACGAAAAAAGGTTTTTAGGTAACAACAATATCGATAAGACAATGTCACGAATTTCCTAATTTTATAAAACGTTATTATGAACATACTTTCTAGCAAGTAAATTAATTTAATGTAAAATAAGTTTAAATTGATATTTTATGCTGAATACGATGGAAACTCAGAGTATTGTTCGAAAGAGTTACTGCGGCCCTGAAACGCAAAGGGCAACTAGACAAACACAGGTGGGTTTTATTCAATAAAAGTCTAACACTCTCTCCACCTAGAGCGGTAGAAATTATTTAATAATACAGCTAAAAAAAGGGCCTAATGCGATATGTAATTTTGAATTGAATATTTTAAAATAAATCTGTTCACCTTTTTTAAATCGTGGTTACAAAAATTGTACCTAATGAGTTTTGAAACGTACCTAAGTGAAACTAAATGGGTTTTAATATATTAAATAAAGCTGTTGTATAAAATAAATTACACAACACGATCATAATTTTAATTGTGCGAAAGTTGTGGAATATTATATAATATTATATTTGATTTTTAAAAGTCATCAATATGTTAACTAATAATCTACTAGAGGAAAATAATTTATAACTACGACTTATTAAGTAATTGAACGAGTGTAAATAATTGTTTTGCAAATTAAATTAAGTAAGAGATTTATTTTCCAATAAACAACATTTGTCAGTTATCCAGTTTAGAAGAAACTTCGTATTTTGATTCTGTAAGGGTCAGCTCATACTTAGACGCGACGCGACGCGACGCGACAATGCTTAAAGAGGCGAGTTGTTTCGCACTGCCTTGTTACTTCACAGCGAAACGCAGTGCGACGCCCGCCGTGAAGAGCACCATGAAGCCGCGTCGCGCTGTTGCCATCTCCGCAGTTTGTGTTTTCTTTTGTTTTATTTCTCTCACTGAAATGTGTACTTTTTATAAAGTACTATATTGTATCTTAACATCCGTGCCTCAGTGCGACGCCATGGAAGCGTAGCCAGGTCACGACGTCAAAAAAATGTATGATGGACTGCGTGACTAATAGTGGCCAGATGAGGTACACACCATAGGGATACATTCATTTTCTTGGTGGCGCGTACTGGCAGCACCGCCATAGTATTCCTGTGAGGCACTGGTTTAAACCGGCCAAATGTGTTTCACACTCGCAAACGAATGGAGCCGTACCGTTAAATAGGTCAACTGCAAATGGTTTGCGAGTGTCGAAAAATTCGGGATTGCGAATCCTTGCTGATCGAGTTCGTCTTGCATTTGAAAGATCTTTAATTTGTTATTATACAAAATATAGCACTATACGCGTTACCTTTCCGTTTTTACCAAAGAGCGAAGGCAAAAAAAAATTTGAAGTAAGCACTTTTCTTCTATGGGCCTCCTGTATTGTAAGCATTTTTTTTTTATTATAGTGGCAATAGGAATACACACTCAATTAAAATTTCAACTGTCAGCTTATTGCGGTTTTTAAGATACAATTCGTTAACCGATAGACGGGCGGACAGCGGAGGTTTACTAATAGTGATTTGTTAGTTGCTCTTTGAGTATGGAATCTTAAAAAGTGCGCGTAGATTTGTCGCATTGGGTTTTGATGTGAGCTGACCTTTAAGTAAGAAGTTAACAGATACCTTTTGAAGTTCGTAAAGTCATTATAAATGATTGTCGATAATTTTAGAATTATTCGGTCGATGTTAACCGGAGTTTCGGTCGTTAACGAAATTATTTCCGTTAAAGGATTATTGGGAATTTCACAGTTCAGAAAATTAATTTGAAAGTTGATTGTTTTACAGGCTGATTTTTGTTTGTTAGATATTCTAGGTATCTATATATAAAAATGAATAGCTGTTCGTTAGTCTCGCTAAAACTCAAAAACGGCTGGACCAATTTGTCAAATTTTGGTCTTGAAATATTCGAGATAGTCGAGGGAAGGTTTAAACGGTGAGAAAAAATGAAAAAAAAAACTCTAAAAAAAAATCGAATACAACGCCATCTCTAATTAAAATGTCATTATAAAATGAATTATGCTGTTCTGGTGACGCCAGTAGATGGCGTTAACCTTACTATAAGGCGGTAGGTACGAAGTTCGCTTGGTCAGCTAGTTGTTAATAAAGATAGATAGCTTTAAAAGCTTTTCGAATAATATTAATTTACTCAAAACTCGTTATCTAATATTATACCAAAAAAAAAACTAACAGTTAATGAAAAAAAAAAAATCATACTTGCACACGTAGGGTTCTATTTACTATAAACCAAAAATAAGTTCCTTTTAAGAGGCCCTTTCAAAATTTGTATTGTTTGTGATTCAAGCGGCAATAGAAATACATTAGTCAACATTTTATCGTTTCATTCGTCACGTAATAAATTATTAGCAGACATCGCCTTTGCGAAGGGAGCTAGACACCAAACCGAGCAGAGCGAACAGGTCTGTTCGCTCTGCTCGTTTGGTGTCTAGTTTGGTGTCTAAATCGATAAAATGTTGACTAATGTACTATCATTCCACATCAACTGGTTAGTACTTGATGTGAAATGTTAGTATTAAGCAATTAGTGAAGTAGAGCTCGCCAGGTGAGTCGCTAAGCAAGTTGCATGAGTCAATGAGCTACCAGCCCTAAATTACGTTCAAAATATGTTAGTGAATTATATTATCATTATTTATTAGTTTGTTTTTTTATTTTTGTCTTATATTGTATGTATGTATTGTGTTATTCTGTCTTATTAGTATTTTTCTGATGTTGTACACTGACAGCCCTAAATCCATCTCCTCTCTTTCAGTCCATCCAAAGGTTGTCTGTAAGAAATTGCCCTGTGCGATAAGACCGCCCATTGTACACTTATTTTTAATTATGTTTGTCCTTATTTTGTTTATGTGGTGTACAATAAAGAATATAATAATAATAATTATTATTGACTGAGATATCGCTGAACAAAAATGCAAAAAATCAGGCTAACTTTACCTAGTTACCCGTTTTTTTTAAGTGGGAAAATCATCTAATTACAAATCTCGCTCTTGGGCGGAGCGCGAGATAGTGTCAGACTTTTACTGACTAAAAACCCACCCCAGTTCCTTCTTTGCCTTCGTCCCAGGGCCCCGGGTTTTGCTTTCACACTACCCGTGGACCTAGGTACCCGTCCCGAAAACCATGCAAAATGAAACTCAGAACTTTTTTGTTTTTTTTTTTTGTAGTTTTCTTTTTATTTATTTTTTTCTTTTTGAGGTATAGAACTAATAAACATTTGAATTGAGAAACGGTTCCTTTTTGAGTTGACTAAAAATAGGTAAACAATCCTGAGACCAAAATTAAGAGACAATGATAAAAGAATTAGGCAAATAGGGGCAGCCGATAGACATAGTGATAATGGTGTAGCACAATCGTTTTTTTTTTAACCAAAATTTAAAAGAAAAACAAAACAGTCCTAAATTTTATATAAATAAAATATTCTTACGTAAAAGTTCTAAATAGGCAGTGATATAAATAAACAGTTGTATTGAGAGCAAAATATGTGAGAAAACTGCTTCTTAAAAACTTTATTAATTTTATAAATGTGAATCGTTTAGTCTTATGTTGTTCTTAAAATGATGTTCACGTAGTAAGTGTGTACATGTACTTATCATCTTCATTTTTATAAAGGACTGTCAAAGAAAATAAAATGCCAAATCGGCACGTGCTTATCCTACACGTGTTTCCTTAACTAGTAAGTATCGAAAACCAATAACGAATGAGTTTTCTTACAAAAACAACTTATTATTTGTCAGGTATTTACCTGTAGACTATATTTAGGATACGAAACTTGGCTTGACTTAATAGACATATATTAACACCCTGGCTTCTTCATACCTGGCGAAAAATTAAGGCATCCGGCATTTGGTTATGTATAAAAAGGAACTTCTTCAAATTGATGATTACAAGAAGGTTTGCGATGGCTTACTTTAATATTTGGTACTGATAAGCTACCTCCCTTGAATAACTGATAACCAGAGGTCGGAATTAGGTAGAGTTATTCATGTACTTGCATCGAAATGTTTATATTAATATGGATCTTCCCGGGATTTCTAATGAAAAATCCCGTGTGGCCAACAATATTACAAATGAATAATAATAAAAACCTCAGAGATAGGAAAGACAAATAAAACAAAGATAATTTTCGTACAATTTTTATTAGTATTTTTCATTGAAAAAGATCTATGTACGTCAACTGAGGTGAGGTTAACAAATTAGTACACTTCCTCCTCCCCGTCAGAAGGCAGGAAGAATTTTTTTTAACTATATTTCTGATAGTGGCATAATTAAAAAAAAAAAACTCAGGATTTGAGGCATAGCCACTTTATTCTTTCACTGTATGAAATCATTCTAAGTACATAAATAACTCTACCTAATTCCGACCTCTGCTGACAAATAAAATAAATATTTAAAAAAAAAACACTTTACACGTAATTTTTTTTTGCGTCTATTTAAAAAACAAAATAAGATGAGGCCAGCATTTCCTAGCTGACTACCCTGAAAAGAAATACCAAAACAAACTTGGATAAGTGGAAGTATATACAAGAGGGAATCCTTATGATAATAACCAAGTAACAAGACGTGTCTTTTCGAATAGCTCAGTTTCTTTCAGTCTTAAAATCATATTAACGAGGTGTCGTATATCGCAAAAATAGGGTTCCATGGTCTCACGTATCCATTTGCGCTGATGACGAATTTAAAATCATTTTCCCTTAGTTCCGGGGTCCGATGGATTTGGCTCCAAATTCCAGCCATATAACGCGCGCTGAATTTCAATCGCCTATATTCGGAGTTCTGGTTCACGACACGTTCGCTTATTGGTCAAATCCAAATGGGTTGGTCTGAAATCTAATCAGGGACTGCAATACCGTATTACGGACAAATAACCATAAACCCATGAGAGAATTTTACAGATACCTTCAAATTCCAAATTGGGATTCTGCTGTCGAACTTAGGTATTTTATCTACCTACTGGAGAAGGTGAACTAATCAACTTTTACGAGACTGGAGGCCAATCTAGCTGAGGCTATTTGAACGTCACAAAATCGACACTGTTCTGGAGTTTTAGGTAGAGTCAAAATTTATGAAAAAATTCTGACCTAGGCCAGGCCTGGCGCGCTCCCAACTATAGGTATAGAAATGTGGCCCAGCTGAACGCGTGCCAGAGGGTCATGGCCATACGGATGGTGCGGGGATACCGCACGGTTTCCCGCGAAGCGGCGAGCCTCCTTGCTGGCCAGCCACCATGGGATCTGGTGGCAACAGGCCTTGCACGCATGCACGATCTGCGCGTGGAGATGCAACGTCGGGGCGAAACTCCGCTGCCACGACAAGTTGCGGCATGGCGGACAGAGCTCCGGCGGGGTCTCATGGTGGAATGGCGACAGCGACTATCGCAACCCAGTGCTGGGCACACCATAATTATGGCGGTAATTCCCCTCTTTGAGGAGTGGCTGGAAAGGCAACACGGCGTCCTTACCTACCGCATGACGCAGGTCCTCACCGGACATGGTAAGTTCGGGAGGTTCCTGCACCGGATTCGTGCGGAAGAAACGCCCGGGTGTCACCATTGTGCGGACCACCCGGAGGACACGGTGGAGCACACGGTGGAGGTGTGTCCCGCTTGGGCAGAGCAACGCCGTGTCCTCGTGGGGGCGATCGGCGGCGGCGATCTCTCGCGCCGGGCCTTGGTACAGGCCATGGTCCGAAGCGAGGAGGAGTGGCAGGCGGTCGCCTCCTTCTGCGAAGCAGTAATGCTAGCAAAGGAGGAGGCCGATCGCGTGAGGCAACGGTCCTCACGCCCCAATCGCCGCCGGGATTCCGATCCCGATTTCCGGCCATCGTAGGCGCAGGCTTGCGGACGGCGAGCAATGGGTGGCTCGCCGTCCGACCGTCCGGTAACCGTCCGGACCGAGCCCAAGTCGTCAACGGCGCGTGCTGTTCCACGCGCGCCTCAAGGAGATGTCAGCAACTGTAGGGGCCTAGCAGGGTCGAAGCCTACTGGGGCCAAGGGTCTGATTCTGAAAGGAAGACTCGGCCCTGGTACGAAAGGCAACGAGGGAAAGGGAGTGGGTTTTTAGTCAGTAAAAGTCTGACACTATCTCCCGCCTCGCCCAAGGGCGGGGGATGTCATAAGATGATTTTCCCACTGAAAAAAAAAAAAAAAAAAAAAGGTATAGAAATGTGCCTACGCCCGCGGCCTCTCCTGTGAGGCAAAATTCGGTAGAGTGTCACACACATGTTCGATTTTCCGCTTGACCCACCCTAACAAAAATTATTTTCGAATTCTTTATCGATTTTTTATTTCAAGTATTTGCGACATTTTTCACGTAAACGAGTCAATGACCTTAAAGATCATTCAATATAAGTAGACCTCCCAGTACTAGTGACTACCTTACTAATGCAAGGTCAACATAGACTGGAATTATATCTTACAAAATGTTAATTAATAATAATAATAATAATAATAATAATAATAATAATAATTGTTGACATATCCGTTCCGCATGACGAGAACCTCGTGAAAGCCGAGAAAGATAAACAAATCAAGTATATTGACTTGGCTCGCGAGGTTGTCGACATGTGGGATGTGGACTCTGCGATCATTGTACCGATAGTCGTGTCGGGCAATGGCTTAATAGCCAAGAGCCTCGACCAACACCTTAGGAGCCTCGCGTTAGGCGGCTGGATCAAGGGCTTGATTCAGAAAGCGGTACTCCTGGACACGGCTCGTATTGTTAGGAGCTTCCTTTCTCTGGAGCCCTGACCGCCGGTAGGTTGGACCCTGTTCCCGATACCGATGGGACACTATTTTTTATATTTTTAAATGTTTTTTTTTAATTGAAATATTTAAAAATATAATTTATATGATATAATGATGAATAAACGAAATAATAATAATAACGTCTTAAACGACCTACCTTTTAAAAATGACATATGAACGCAAAGCTAACGACATACAAAACCAACAAAGTTATATACACTTCATTTTAATTACCTATTTCATTTGTTTAGATACCTAACTAAATGTAAACAATCTCTTGACACTTCTATGAGATGACTTTAAAAAAAATATGTTTTAAAGTATGGATATAAGTAAATAGGTAGAAATTAATTAGGTACCTATCTACAATATAATTTTAAAAAATCTGATTATATTTTATGTAGTAAAACGTAAGTACCTATTTCACATTTTTCAAAAACACTCAAGTCCTAACCCTATAACAAGAGCGGCCTGTTTAAAGGCGCATAACGGGCATAATAAAAGAGACTCTCGTCACGCGGACTTACGGTGCATTTTGATTCGTTACGAGCGCCACTGGATCTGGTAGGCTAATAAAATCAAGGTCGTGTCTGTGCCGTGCAATGTATTATGAACATTAGCGCTGTTGTTAGAAGGTTTAAATTCGTATGTTTGCTATCACGAAGTGCAATTTCTGTACTTGTACTATTTCTTATTCTGTGCCTAGGCTAATGTTTAACCTCATAGAAACTCCAAGACATATGTTAAGTATGTTTGAAAGAGTTTCAGCGACCTTTGATAGAAAAAGATAACTGAAGGAACACAGGTGGGTTTCATTTTGAGGTTCCATCATCAGCAAAAATTAAATAGCTTATATCCTTCTTTAAATAAATAAATCGCTCTGGGTGGAGCAAGAGGAAGGGTGTTTTAAATATCGTGCGGTTTTCTTCACGCATGCGGAATTACTCCACATGCGGGGCTGCTGCCAGAAATCACGCCCCGCATCCCGTGTACGTATTCCAGGCATTACAATATTTACTTGTATGAAAAGGACATTTATGGGGGCTACGCGTGCGGAGCAATCCCGCATGCGGGATAAAATCTTCACTATATTAAAAATACCTGAAGTGTCAGACTTTAATTCAGTAAAACTAACCGTCTTCCTTTCTTTCGAAGAATCCGCAGCCCTGATAATTATGTCGAAACTTGAGTTATTATGTTGAGTTATTAAGTTTGATCATGAAGGGTGGCAAAATTGGAAATTTTGTTCTTCAGAAATAACTAAAAGGATTTGAGTTTATTTTTAGATGGGAAACCAACCAATAACTTTTCCCGGTCTGGGCGGAACATGAGCCCTCATGTTCATGACTTTTACTGATTAAAACCTGTGTCCTTCAGTTGCCCTTTGCGTTCTAAGACTACGGGTTTCCTTTTCAGAAATTCCCTGCGGTCCTAGCGGGCAACGCTCCTGCTGGGCTCCTACGGTTCGCTGACATCTCCCTAAGGAGCGCGTGGATAGTGAACCACGCGCTCCTCGGATCGAACCCCAGACATCGTCTGCGCGTAGTAGCGCCGACGACGACTGGGGCTCGATCCGGTTGATTACCGGACTGCCGATCGGCGCGCTACCCATTGCTCGACGTCCGCAAATCCGTCTATCGTGGCTGGTAGTTGGGGTCTCGGCGACTGGGGCCTGAGGGTGTTCGTTCCCTCACGCGTGCAACCTCTTCCTTCGCTAGCATTACTGCTTCGCAGAAGGAGGTGAATATGCAGGAACCTCCTAAACATACCCTGTCCGGTGAGGACCTAAGTCATGCGGAAAGTGAGGATGCCGTGATGCCTCTCCAGCCACTCCTCAATGAGGGGACTTACCACCATAATTATGGCATGATCCCAAGATTTGGGGTTGGAGCCAGTTTTTTTTAATTGTATATTCATGGCCTTTAATTAATGGACGCGCTCTATCACCAAGGATTCAATACTCTATTTCATAGCGGGGGTCTTTGTACATTTTAAAATGTTTTCATATCTTTTTCTTTTCATCAAGTAAGGGTGATAACAGTTTTAGAGTGCCTACAAGTAAAGTTGAGTTTGACATGAGCGATTTTAAGAACTGCCACTACCACTACCATGGATCATATACATACGCTACGGCAGGTTATATAGAAGACTGAGGAGTATAATCAGCCTCTCTGCTCAGCGTTTGTGGATTACGAGAAAGCTTTTGATTCGATCGAGACTTGGGCTGTACTGCAGTCTCTCCAACGGTTTCCGGCGGGATCTCATGGCGGAATGGCGACAGCGACTATCGTAACCCAGTACTGGGCACGCCGTAATTATGGCGGTAAGTCCCCTCTTTGAGGAGTGGCTGGAAAGGCAACACGGCGTCATTACCTTCCGCATGACGCAGGTCCTCACCGGACACGGTAAGTTCGGGACGTTCCTGTACCGGATTCGTGCGGAAACGACGCCCGGGTGTCGCCACTGTGTGGACCGCCCGGAGGACACGGTGGAGCATACGGTGGAGGTGTGCCCCGCTTGGGCAGAGCAACGCCGTGTCCTCGTAGGGGCGATCGGCGGCGGCGATCTCTCGCGCCGGGCCTTGGTACAGGCCATGGTCCGGAGCGAGGAGGAGTGGCAGGCGGTCGCCTTCTTCTGCGAAGCAGTAATGCTAGCGAAGGAGGCGGCCGATCGCGTGAGGCAACGGTCCTCACGCCCCAACCGCCACCGGGATTCCGATCCCGATTTCCGGCCACCGTAGGCGCGGGCTTGCGGACGGCGAGCAATGGGTGGCTCACCGTCCGACCGTCCGGTAACCGTCTGGACCGAGCCCAAGTCGTCGACGGCGCGTGTTGTTCCACGCGCGCCTCAAGGAGATGTCAGCAACTGTAGGGGCCTAGCAGGGTCGAAGCCTACCGGAGCCAAGGGTCTGATTCTGAAAGGAAGACTCGGCCCTGGTACGAAAGGCAACGAAGGAACAGGAGTGGGTTTTTAGTCAGTAAAAGTCTGACACTATCTCCCGCCTCGCCCAAGAGCGGGGGATGTCATAAGATGATTTTCCCACCGAAAAAAAAAAGTCTCTCCAACGAACGGTGCCAGATTGACTATCGGTACATCGAAGTGCTGAAGTGTTTGTACAAAAACGCCACCATGTCAGTCCGACTTCAGAACCAGACCTCGAAACCCATCTTCTTGCTTGCACGGGATGGGGAGGCAGGGAGACGTCATTTCTCCGAAACTGTTCACGGCCGCAATGGAGGATGTCTTCAAGGTTCTGAATGGAGAACAATTCATTTGATCGAGGCGGAGTTCTATATAATTAGACATTGTTGACTAAAAAATGTATCAACATCCTTCCGTAATAGCTTAACAACACGATGCAGTCAGCACTTTCTTATTTTTTTTAAACTAACTTGCATACGTAATAAACTCAACCACATCTTTATTAGAGTGTAAACAGACTTGTTGTTTACATGAATTGAATAAGTTTCATGTGGGTGAAGCCACGTGCAGAAGCAAGTACCTAATGATATAATAATCACTACGTATTTACCCATACCTAGAACCAATCATGTCATAGGAGCCACCGTATTATGAGCCAAGTGCGATTGCACGCCTCGCCCCTCGTTTCCATATTATTCTCTTTGGCGCCGCGGGTAGCCAATTCGCGGTTGATACCGAAAATACACGGCAAAGGCTTGAAATGACAACACTGTTAATTAAAACTAAAGTTAGTAGGTTTGTGAATATTGAGGTTAGAAGAGTTTTAGGGTTGATAAGATGAAAATATTTAAAGTTAAACCTAGTTATGTGCTGTACTGTTAGGTGATAGGTACAGGGGATTGTTTGGCTATATTTGACGTAGCCAAGTCGTTATTCGCCAAATGTAAGGTTTTTTTTTTCGGTGGGTAAATCATCTTATGACATCACCCGCCCTTGGGCGGAGCGGGAGATAGTATCAGACTTTTACTGACTAAAAACCCACTCCTGTTCCTTCGATGCCTTTCGTACCAGGGCCGAGTCTTCCTCTCAGAATCGGACCCTTGGCCCCAGTAGGCTTCGACCCTGCTAGGCCCCTACAGCTGCTGACATATCCTTGAAGTGCGCGTGGAACAGTACGTGCCGTCGACGACTTGGACCCGATCCGGACGGTCGGATGGCGAGCTATCCATTGCTCGCCGCCCGCAAGCCCGCGCGGTGGCCGGTACTCGGGATCGGAATCCCGGCGGGGCGGTTGGGGCCTGAGGACCGTTGCCTCACGCGATCGCCCGCCTCCTTTGCTATCATTACTGCTTCGCAGAAGGAGGCGACAGCCTGCCACTCATCCTCGCTCCGGACCATGGCCTGTACCAAGGCCCGGCGCGAGAGATCGCCGCCGCCGATTAGCCCCACGAGGACACGGCGTTGCTCTGCCCAAGCGGGGCACAACTCCACCGTGTCCTCCGTCGCCAAATGTAATAGCATAGTATAGCATAGTCGGCCTAATAATGTTCCCACTGCTGGGACTCAGGCCTCCTCTCTAGGAGAGGGAATGGGCCGTAATCCACCACGCGGGCCCAGTGCGGGTTGGTGGATGTCACATGTCTTCGAATTTTTGGTTCTAGGACATGCCGGTTTCCTCACGATGTTTTCCTTCACCGTTTTGAGAGCAGTGGTGATGAAATAAATTACACAAAGTAATGCGCCTGACTGGGTTTGAACCCGCGACCTACAACTCGTAAGTCGGGGCCGTTACCACTCGGCCACCACTGCTCTCACAAATGTAAGGTAAGGCTTCTCGCCAAATGTAAGGTAAGGCATTATTTTTTTTGAGGTTGGTAATTCAAGAATTCATCATATAACTTCGCCCGCTCCAGGTGGAGCGAGTGGGAGTGTCAGATTTTTACTGACTAAAACCCAACCGTGATCTTTCAGTTGCCCTTTGCGATCCAAAGCCGCAGTGACTCTTTTGAATAATCTCGCAGACTGCCAGGTCAATGTGTTGGCCGGAATCGTTCCTAACGGGTCCCGTTAATCATGCTGACATCTCTTCGGGGTGCGCGTAGAACGCAACGCGGACAACGAGCTACCCATCGCTCATTCAATCTGTGTGCCGTAAGTGTGACCTTGGTGTCACAGGCCCTTTCAGAATGCAGCACTTTCGTATTAAAAAATAATAATACATATTAGGCACAGGTGTGGTTTTAGTCAGTAAAAGTCTGACCCCACCCAGACCGGGAAAAGTCTTTGGATGATTTCCCACCTTAAAAAACTTTTTTAATACCACAGATTAAACTAAGATGTGTGATGAGTGTCTTTTTGACCTCGCACAGTTATTTTTTATGTTATTTTCTTTATTTATTATGATTAGTTCATAATTTATTTTATATAATTGCACGTCATGTGCGAGGCACAAATAAACTTTTTGTTTTATTTCTAACAATATGGTAAAAAATAAAACCTTTCGCTGCCTATTATATACAACGACCATAAAACCATACAGTTTATTCTCATGGTAACGAAAAAGGTTATAACAATAAAGTATGCAATAAAGCGTCGAATAACGGCTTATCTTGTATCATCTTATTCTAGGTCGCTTATTATTCATTCAGTTAGTATGGAGGTTTAGTTCGTGAGCTGACAGGACCATAGAACACGGAATCGCTGCACCCGACAGCAACTCGAGACTGAGCTACTAATAATAATATTTGTGCCCGGACATGTTCGGCTGAAGCCGTAGTCAGAATTTTCCGTGCCCTCTAGTGTATATTAATGTTAATATCCGAAGTGGCCAAAGTGTAAGACGACTTGGTTAATGTTTATTATGAGCAAAATTATGATATCTGATTGATATAGAAAAATAATGACAAAAAAGAAGTTCTGCGCCGGTTTATGCCTAATGAATTTAAATCTGTAATTTTTAAGCAGACATAAAATTTTCGTTACATGTGGTAAAACAAAATGGTGCGGCGGTGAATCTACGACTGTGGTCAGCAAGCAAGACGGCGTGGATTAAGAGAGGCTAGTATTTGACATTCTCGCTTTTCGAACAAACCCTGGCGTTTAATAAGATTCACACAAATTATAAATCGCTGAATCCAAGATTCAGTGAATCTCCTCAGTGTGTGTTATAATATAAATATAACATTCACCAGTCCGATTCATTTTAAATTAAGAACAATCAAGCACAATTTTTGAGATACACCATCGAAAATGGTGATTGACATACACTGGTGCATCTTAATAATTACTAATATCGAAGACTCACAGTAACGTGTTGACTGTGGCCTAAACTGTAGAAAGTACAGAAGGTCGGCTGATCGGTTCTATGCAACGATTGAAAACAAGAGCACGAACACATCGTCATTGTACGTCCGCATAAGTGCTCTTGCACTCGCTATAAATGAAGCGAGTCTGTGTGTGAACGCGCTTTCCTTTATTGCATGCAGGTAGATAATCTTTGGTTCCAGACAAACTTGTATTAACATTTTGTCTCATTTATCACATTATCTTTTCATTATCATCATCATCATTTCAGTCGATAGACGTCCACTGTTGGACATAGGCCTCCCCAAGTGTCACCACAATGACCGGTCCTGTGCGTCTTGCATCCATCGGATTCCCGGGACCCTCACCAGGTCATCGGTTCACTTTGTGGGAGGCCTTCCAACGCTGCGTCTTCCGGTACGTGGTCGCCATTCCAGAACCTTTCGTCTCCATCGACCATCTGTTCTGCGAGCAATGTGCCCTGCCCACTGCCACTTAAGTTTGGCGATTCTTTGGGCTATGTCTATAACCTTGGTTCTCCTGCGGATATCTTCATTTCTGATGTGATCACGCAAGGAAACTCTGAGCATAGCCCTTTCCATTGCCCTTTGAATGACTTTAAGCCTTCTGATGAGGCCCATTGTAAGCGACCACGTTTCGGAGCCATATGTCATCACTGGCAACACGCACTGAATTTCGTCTTGAGACACTGTGTTATATTGGACGAGAAGACACCGCGCAGCTTCCCGAACGCTGCCCAGCCGAGTCGGATTCGACGATAGACCTCTTTCTAGAAGTTAGACCTTCCCAACTAGACCGTCTGTCCGATAAACGTAGTCGTCCACAACTTCGAGTGCAGAGTCTCCGATCTTAATAGAAGTGGGTGCTATATGGATGTTTACCATGACTTTGCTTTTGATTATCTTTTACTACTTATTATTATTAATATTAATTTACCTCACACCTATCAAAATTAATTTGCATCCGCATACTCATGGTAAGCTTGAGTTGAAAACTAGCGTCAAGTAATAGTCTGGCATTTTGCTGAACTGTATCTATTTGGCACAGCCGTGTTACACACAATTATTTTTTGAAAATTCATGTCACAAAGATACAACTACAAGAAAAAACAATAATATTTAAAATCAATGATAGTGTGATGGGTAACATTACAGAATGAAAGAAAAAGAGCGTGTTGCGCCGACCCCAAGTAATATGGGCAGGAAGAAGAAGAAGAATATTTAAAATGTTTAGGATTGATTACGTCACATTTCGGTAGCGCATGTCAAGTCTTAGGTCTTTATTATAATGATTATCTATCACTTTTATAGAATACCATTTCAACCAATGTACTATTCTGTGCCGCAATTCTAAGAACTAGAACAGACAGACTAGAATAGTTTCTCTAGTACGTTAGTATTCAAAGCCTGTGAGCTATAAATCCCCTGTCAAAATGCTTCCTCGGTAACCCATGCTGCACCTTTGCCTTGCACTGCGATCGAACTGCTATGATAATTCGTATTTGCGGGTCTAGAGTGGATTTAATTATTCGTAGCAGTTTTTACGAGCGCTTCGATAGTCGGTTATTCTGTAGGAAAATTAATAAAAGAAAAATTGATTTGTTTATTTATACACACGTGTGCCTTTAGCATCGACAAATTATAGACAATAGTTTTATTATAAGTGCAAGTAGACAGTTCAATAACATATGTAAGCAGGATGACTTGGATCCCTTTATGACTAGTGTGACGTCAGCCAAAAGACTTTTCAAGTAACCTTCAAATTGTTTCCCTATTTTTCTGTAATGTTTTTAACCCTTGAATGTGACTTTGTGTATCTAACCGTAACCTTTTAATAAGTTCATTGTGTTAGGGTCTGTTTATACTCACTTCTCAATTTTAAGACTGTCACTTTCCGTGAGGACTTGTAATTGACTAGCTGTCGTCTATGATTGTTTTTCTTTTAATTAGTTTTTTTTATAAGCTATACTTACGTCTTCTAAGCTATAATAAATAAATAAATAAATAAAATTGTTTTTTTTAATGAGTTGTATAATCATAAAATATCTCCTCCTGCTGTGGCTGGAGCGAGAGGAAGTTTTTTTTTTTAATTTTGCTCCATACTAGGAATAACTTCCGTATCGTGGGTGCGTTCAAAAACATATGAACTCACATACACAACACATCCAAACCCAGAACCATCTGGATCTGTAGGCTATGCAAATATTTGTTTCGTGCGGGAATCAAACCCACGACGCGCCGCGCAGCAGCCAATCGCTGAGCCACTGCGTTAACTGTGCCGTGGACTATTACACTTTTATTAACAAATCCCACCTTTTGCGTTCCAGGGCTACAGTAATTTTTTCGAACAATCTTACAGCCCAGGTTGCTTATAATTAGCCTTCTCCGTGCTCAGGTATACATAGGATCTAAACTGTGTCAACATTTTGTATTTTTTTTTGTCCGCCCATCCGTCTGTCTGTTTGTCCGTCCATCTGTCAGCGAGCTGTATCTCATAAACCGTAAGGCTAAGAACTCACGACGTGGTTTTCACCCGCGGCCGCCGCGAAGCTTCTGTAGAATGCAGATATATATGTAAAAAATTAAAGCATATTTCACGATGCGTTATACGCTCGCTGTGTGCGTGGATGTTTGCGGCTCCCTACTGTGCCGGAGAGCAACTAGTAGAACCTCGCAGGCCGCGGTCGCCCGCTACCTCGGCGGTTTAAGCCCGCACGCTCTGCGGTCGGTTGGCGGGTGACCGGGCACCAATCACTTCACCGCCCGTCTTGCAACCTTATATTTTGCGATAATCACCCGCAAGGCTGGCGGGCGAAAATTGGAACCGCGGCGGCTGCATAACCGCGTAAATCTGCGGTTTCGTGAATTTTGAAATAAAATAGCTGTTTCCTCTACCGCGCTGGGCGCGGGTGAAAACCGCTTCGTGAGTTCTTAGCCTAAGAGATAGAGAGAGTTGAAATTTTCACAGAACGTGTACGTAAAACAACAAATAATAAAATAAATAAAACTGTAAAGTTAAAGGGGTTCCTCATACAAGAAACACAAGAAACGTTATTATGTAAGCCTTTTTTTTTGCTCGATTTTAATATATTATTATGTTGTACTACGGAACCTTTCGTCTGCGAGATCAATTCACACTTAGTAAGGTTTTTTGTTATGGATAGATTCGCGTTTGACATCTATTTCACCAGATGGAAATGCAAGATATGGACAACGATGGATCAAACATAATCTACTAATTTTTAATTGGTTACCTTTACAAACATTAGTTTTTTTCTTGCCGCTCCGCTCCGACGGTAAATCCTACAGGATACATAGTCACATACTACTCTGTCAAGAAAGTACCGGGAAAAGATCAATAATACACAAAATGTTTGTTATTCATCCAAATTATTTTATCACCTTCGAAGTATGCTCCTTCTGAAACGATACATTTACGCCAACGAATAATCCAATCATCAAAACATTTTTTAAATGCTGTTTCCGGAATTGAGTTCAGTTCTCGCCGCGAATTCTCCTTTATGTCTTCTACCGATTGAAAACGGGTGCCACGAAGTGGTAATTTGAGTTTAAGAAAAAGAAAGAAGTCGACTGGAACCATATCTGGTGAATATGGTGGTTGCTCGATGGTATTTGTTTGAGTGCTTGGTCAAAAATTCGTTCACAATGATAGCCTTGTGCGAAGGCGCATTATCGTGGTGCAAAATACAAGTTAGTGTTACTATTTTGTGGATTTAAGAGTTAAATTAGAGTGTAATTATGACTACAGTGTCAAGCCAATAGACCATACAATCGTGACATAAAATTTTAAATCGTATGTTTGACAATACTGTTACGCCGTGAAACTTAAACACGCCAAATTTTTGATGAAATCAAGAGTAGCATTAAATAATTAAAACGTATTGCTGTGCGAAACTTCTAGAATGGAAGTACGTATCCAGGCCTGGCAAGTTCTAGAAAAGTCCACCATAAAGTACCTACCACTATTATTATTAAATAGGGTTAGTAAGTGGTTGTTATGAGAATTTGTACCTTCCGTGTTTATCAATAGAGTCGAAATTCGAGAGATTATTATACCATAAGCAATATAGGCATATTTTATTATCCTCTCAGATATAATCCTGTGCGTATACGTATACGGGAATAATTCCTCGTAACTACAACAGCAAAGTTGTTACAACAACCAGTAATACTCGTACTGATAATCGAGAAGTTACTGTAAAAACAAACACTAGGAGCAATTTATCGTTCCATTGTGAACAAGCGTTGCCTAAGATCTCAAGCCAGTTATGGTCGATTTATCTCCGGATCTGTTGCGGATTAAAACAAAGAGTGGGGGTGTGGGCGATGACTTAATCTTGTGAAATACGGTCCGGGGAGGGGGCTTATCTTAAGTGAAAATGCGTACCAAAATATTAGCAACTAAGGTCTCCGGAATTTTTTGTTCAACAGCGGTTAAATAGAAGCAATAAAATACGTTTGGGGTGCGTCGTTAAATTTTATGTTCGCGATTGCTTTTCCGGCGTTTGTAGGCACGTGGTGTTAAGTGTGGGCGGTTTTTCAACTACCGTCATAACTTCTATAGTTAAGTACCCACTTATTTTGAAGATGGAACACCTAGTCGAAGTTAAAAACCCGACCGCAAACAAAACAAAAAAAAAATTTTTGATACTAGTCATTTTAAGTAGTGATACGAGTACAATTAGTAGAATTTATTTTAGTTCAATCACAGATTTTTTAGATAAGGGTGTTTCTTTGTATGTACTCTAGGATTAGGGGAAAAAAACATAGATTTGACTCCATCAACTGCATCAAACTGCTTGATTTGTTTGCGGTCGGGTGGTTTGACACAGTCTTAACTTCTTTATTTTCTACATTTTAGTGAGTATACTTTTGAAATCGTCTCCTTAAGCCCTTTATTTCCATCCCCCATATAACTGCCACAAAAAATAACAATAAAAAACAAAAGCATAAATATTTTTTTTGTAATTTTCATGTACCCACGTTCACTCTCAAAACTATAATAATAATAATAATAATAATACTTTATTGTTCTAAGTATAGTTTACATTAATATGGGACACTAGATAGAAAACTAAGACGAATCTAACGACACTTCTCAAGCTAAAATGCACAAGCCGTTTAGGCTCTAGGGCCTGCCATTTATATACGTACACTAGAAAAAAAACCCTATTTTTGGCGCAGTCGGGTAAAAATAACGTGTAATATAATAAGGAACAAGTTTAAAAAAGTTGAAGTTGCCATAATTATCATAAAATACTACTTACAAAATTTCAAAGTGAGCTATAAATTAAAACACACATAAATCTACACAGTTTTAATGAAAACGGTTAAAGTAACCATTACAGTTAATAGAGGTTTAACTAAACGTAGTTTTATATCAAGTGTGCAAAATTACATGTAAGATAAGATAGTGTGAACCCCTGCTAAGCGGAGTGAGCGCGCTCATATATTCACGCGAACTCATTTCCCCACACGAGGGTCTGATTAAGAAAATGCCTCTAAAAATTTCAAAGTACAGGCAATATCTTTGAACCGTCACTGGCACCTGTTACTTAAACATTGCAGTAATTGAATTTTTTTATAGTTTATAAAGTCCTAGGAAATTGTACAGGCGCTGAAAATTCTATCAAATTTTTATATCGGAAAAGCCTGACGTTGATGAATCGATTTCATTCGATGAATTTCCTATATTTATTAGGCTTGATATTAACTGGGTTTATGAGTGGGTGAGGAACGTGGAGACGCGTTCAAACGCCTTTAATTATTTTTTGACAAGATTACGCATACTAAAATTTATGAGAGACCTAAAAAACGCTAGTGTGAAGAATAAGTGCCGTTTATTGGAGATTTCTGGAGAAGAAATATGGAAAGTTACGAGTTAAAGTTTTACCCAGCAGTGTTAAAAAAAGCTTCGTTATGAAAATCGAAATAGTTCCAAACTAAAAATAATTGAACTTACATAAAAGTAATGTCTTTAACTCAAATGAATTATATTTAAGACTATAGTGTGTGATAATTCTATTCTTTATTTTATTTTTTTAATCCATTATAACTGTATATGACTTATGATTGTTCTGTCACAGTTCATTCCTACCAAACAAATGTACTTGATTACACATAGTCTTCCTATTACTAACCCACATTAGGGTCTCAAGTACCACGAGCAGATTAGGAGGCACAGCATGCACGTTATCTAATAACTAACACTAGGAACAGATAGTCTGGTATAGTAGGTTCGGCCTGGTACATAAATCGTGTTACAAATAGCTTGGTTGCGACATGGAATAAGAATATATAGAAGCGACACTTCTGCGAAGTGCACTTAAGAGCAGTGGTGGCCGAGTGGTAACGGCCCCGACTTACGAATTGTTGGTCGCGGGTTCAAACCCAGCCAGGCGCATTACTTTGTGTAATATATTTCATCAACACTGCTCTCAAAACGGTGAAGGAAAACATCGTGAGGAAACCGGCATGTCCTAGAACCAAAAATTCGAAGACATGTGACATCCACCAACCCGCACTGGGCCCGCGTGGTGGATTACGGCCCATTCCCTCTCCTAGAGAGAGGAGGCCTGAGTCCCAGCAGTGGGAACATTAAAAGGCTGAATATGTATGCTTTGATTATATACTTGTCTAGATAGAGCAATGCAAACAAACGACGCGCTAAAAGTGTCTCCAATTGCGTGACATGTGTGAGTACCGCACGTGTACTTATTGTCGTCAAACTGTCAAGGTGTGCGTGTTGAGGGATGCCTGCTCCAAATTATTAACTTTCCTTTTCTCCATTATTTATTATGACGAAAGTTTAACAAAATAGGTTGAATGAAATAATTATTTTGTAGATTAAAGAGAGAAAGAAAATACATTTATTTAGCACAGACTTAAAGACACACAATACTCCAGTTACATACTTAAAACCAACAAATAAAAAGTATAAAGTCCGATGTAAGGATATAGTAGGAATGTGTGCCTCACGGCTGCACCAAACAGGCCCAATTCAGCAAAAATCTGAAACCCAAAATATTAGAAAAAACTAAAAAAAAATACTATTTAGTGCATGACGTCATGTGTTTCAATTTTTGGTATAGGTAAGGAGGTAGGTATAGATAAGTTATCATTTACTGATCAAATAAATAATGTAATTTTTAAAATAATAATGTTCTCCTGATCGAAAGATGATGTAATGATATTAGTATTTTGTCTCCCATAGTTTCGCCAAATCTCCCTAGTAATAAACTGACAACACTGGCTAATCGGAATGACATACAAAAAAACGAATTAAAAAATCGTGTTTTCTATAATAATAGTGGTTAAATAGCAAAACTTACCGATGAAAAGTGATCTTAGTGTTATTATATTGTTTTTCCACATAATTACGGCACAGTCTGACAGCACAAACCGGCATAATTAATTATTTTTCGTGAGCACATTATCCTTAGTTGTTTCAAATGACACTGACGTAAGGGAGAAGCGAGTCTACCAATTTTAGTAGACTTCATTTGGGCCGTTTTGTACGGTCAATGTGGCATCTAGACAAGTATATAATCAAAGTATGTATGTATGTATGTCACTTCCGTTCTTCCGTTCCTACGCCTACTTTTAGTCTAAATCCCTGGAACTGAACGTCGTCGGTCGGACAAAATTCGAACGATAGAGTAGTCAATCGATTCGAAAAAATAAATGCCTGACAGATTTGGGCCGTTTAAGATATTTTTTGTTTGTTGATGAGCCAGCTCTTGATCGCAATCTCGTCTGATTTAAAATGATGAATGAGGTCCTAAATGGAACAACGCCCAGAGTCTGTTGACTTTTTCTTTGGTTATTAACGCTTGGTGGGCGAAAACTTTAGGTCGTCTCCTTTTGTATTTTTTTTGGACTTTATATAATGTTAGCTGCTGCCAGTGGCTTCACAATTTTTTATTTTTCTGAAAATAAAAAATTGTCCTAAGGGAACTCTCGGAGAGGGAGTGAAGGGTAAGAAGTATCCTATGTGCTATTCCAGGATATGGTCTACCCGTGTGCTCAATTTCATTCAAGTCCATTTAGCCATTAAAGAATAGTATAGAATAGAAATACTTTTATTCAAGACAGACACAGCACAACGGTTATAAACACAAAGTAAAAAAGAACAAAAGTACAAAGTGCGCCGAGCGTGCCCGCACCGAAAGGGTGACCACCTCACCATTCGATCGTAAAGAAGTAACAAACAAACACACACACACATACATTCTCAAACTTTCGCCTGTACAATATTAGTATGATAGTGTGAAAACAACTTTTTTTTAATTTTGTTAAGGTAGTATTACTGGATAAAGACGCTAGGATTACATTGACGGGATCAGAGCACGTACAAAAAATCTACATACGTGACGCTTTTGTATATTCTTATTCTGTGGTTGTACCCCTGGTTTAATGGTCTGTCGAATCAGTTCGCTGGTGTAGGCTACCAGGGTGACAGATGATAGTGTTGTGGGTTACACCAGAACTGTCTTGTGTGCGTTCTACGGTTGGTTGGATTGTCTTGTCTTGCTGATCGTGAGACTATATTGAGGTTGTTTATGGTGGAACGAAGCGATACAGATAAGGTCTTGGTATTTTTTTTAGTATCTTTGTTACGTAAAGTTTGATTGATGAAAGCACGTCAGCCCTTGGGGTTCACGCAACGTTAAGTAGATACCTACTTTAAAATATGCTTACTGCATTATTAAATAATCTACATAAGTATGCACTTATGTAAATTATTTGAAAACTAGCACTTGCCAGCGACTTTGTTCGCGAGAATATTTTCATTGAAACTTATTTATACACCTTCTTTTGTAACCGTATTTTTAGGATCGTTTTGAAAAACGAATCCCACCAAAAACATTGTGTAAAAAACTAGCCAAGTCTCGATGGAGCTGCTTGTTTATCTCTAAAAAGTAATGAAATCTAGACAAAGCGTGCCAAGTCTAAGGTTCCTTACTGCGATTTCTTTATCATTACAGTTAATGTTGTGTGACTTGGCCGTTGAACAATACGTTGAACAATACGTTTTCCAAGTGGCAATTTTTCATCGTCAATGGGTAGCGGTTCTGGCGACAGATTGGTGCAAAGGTGTCATGGAGCACCTGGTTTTGTACCCTTGTGTATCCTTGAATGGCCAAGTCACACAACATTAACTATAATAATAAAGAAATCGCAGTAAGGAACCTTAGACTTGGCACGCTTTGTCTAGATTTCATTACTTTTTAGAGATAAACAAGCAGCTCCATCGAGACTTGGCTAGTTTTTTACAGAATCTTTTTGGTGGGATTTCACTTCTTTTTATAGAAACGTGGGTATATTGATTTTTGCAATGACAGTTGATTTTTTATGTACCAATAGTAGAAGGGGGCATTACCATATCTCTAATACAGCTGAGACCAGCTGAGGGTTCTTCATCAGATACTTCAGACCTTCGATTTTTGACATCAAATGAAGCGGCCCACCAAGTTGAATACTTTTTGTAAAGGCGGTATGTCGATCTCTAATAGTTTGGTTGGGCTCTTGTGTTTTCTAATCAGGGTCACCAGGTACTCCAGATCTTCGATTATCCTAGTTTTTATAGTTTTCCCTTTATATGGCCATTTAACCCTAACTCTGTACCAAATTTCAGCTCTCTGACTTTATGGGAAGTACTAGTTCTATTCTGATGATCATGAGTGAGTGAGTGTCATAAATGCGAAACTTTGCTTTTGCTTAAATTCGGAACTAAATGACCTACAGACTTGAAATTTTAGATTTTAAGTATGTGATTATAGCTTACTGGATGGCGAAAATTTCTGCGTTCTGGTCTTATCCAGAGGTTCTCAAATAGGGGCCTGAAAATGCGGCGAAATGGTTCCAGTAAAGGATGGTACGGCAGTGTTTGCTTCTCGCTCGGCTTGGCGGGGGCACTGCCGTGTCCCCCGATAATGATAATCTTTATTATTTATTTTAATTAGAATGTATGCCAACTTTCATGTTTATTAACCTAAGGAATACAATTCCCTTATGCCATATAACCTTTAACACCCCCTAAATTGTTTTATAGGAATAGTTTAAAAAAAACAAATAACGATAACCATTTTAGGGTTCCGTACCTCATAAGGAAAAAAACGGAACCCTTATAGGATCACTTTGTTGTCCGTCTGTCTGTCTGTCTGTCAAGATCCTTTATCTCGGGAACGCGTGGAGGTATCGAATTGAAATTAAAACCGTATACTCAAGTCTGCGGTCCCTTGAAGCTATGAAAAAATCAAACTTCTAGATTAACGAAAAAAAAAGATACGTCTGTTTATGTCAAAAAAAACGAATACTTCGATAGTCTCAAGGGAATCAAAATTCATAGGGTACTTCCCGTTAACCTAGAATCCTGAAATTTGGCATGAACCAAGTTCTCATAGCATAATAATAGGAAAAAATCTGAAAACTGTAAATTTGTAGTTAAGTGATAAAAAAAAACTTTTTTTGCGATTCGGAAAATCTTCGTAGCCCAATTCAACTGTTTTCATAGGTAAGCTTGTACGGAACCCTCAGTGCGCGAGTCCAACTCGCATTTGCCTGGTTTTTTTTTTATTTACTTAGGTTACTATTTATGCCAAATTTCAAGTGTATATGGGTAAAAGGAATAAAATTTTACATCAAAACGAATTTCCCACTTTTCACCCCTTTAAAGTTGAATTTTCAAAAACCCCTTCTTTGCCCTACATCATGAAATGAAAACTTGTGCAAAATTTCAAGTTACTAGATCCAGTAGTTTCGGCTGTGCGTTGATATGTCAGTCAGTCAGTTTCTCCTATTTAAGCACCAAGACTTGAGTTTAGGCGTAGTAGGACGGAGTAAGTTTGTAAGTAAATTGTTTCTAACACTACGAAGTGCTAGTATTATAATAATTTAGTTACAAAACTACGTTAGTTACACAGTGCTAAATCAGTTAGTGAAGCCACTAGTCATGTTATGCGATCTGACTGTATTTGCGTCATACGCCATTAAGTTTATAAAACCTTCACCAAAAAACTCTCTCTTGAGTTATCTTGATTATAATGATTTGCCATTTATCGTAGTATTTATTAGTTTATTATTTCAGCGTATTCCCTTAGGTATTTTATTATTAAGAGGATCTAATAATAATGATACTTCATGCTATTTCAAATATCTATTATGTATTTATTGTGCACACCTACCGCAGTGTAGATTTTTTTAACATAAATGTTGACTGGTAGAGAATATCTTGTTGCATTACGTCCGCTGAGAGCCCCGCTAGAGAAGCCCAGCTTAAGTTCGTGTAGTGTCGGTTGTGCTCGGCTCCTTTAAAAGAAAGAAAGAAAGAAAGAGAGAAAGAAAGAAAGAAAGAAAAAAAGAAAGAAAGAAAGAAAGAAAGAAAGAAAGAAAGAAAGAAAGAAAGAAAGAAAGAAAGAAAGAAAGAAAGAAAGAAAGAAAGAAAGAAAGAAAGAAAGAAAGAAAGAAAGAAAGAAAGAAAGAAAATATGTTTATTTGGCACACCATGATTCATGAAAAGTAATTAATTTACTGTAAATGAAGTTTAAGTTAATATTTTTAAGTGCAGAACGAAACAATGTCATAAGTATCTGTTTTGGATTAATTAAGTATTTTCTATTTTACTTATTAAAACCAGCACATATATATAGCAACTATTTAAGCTAACAATCAATAACTCGTTGTATACTGTCCGGGTATTATTTCCGTCAACTATATCTTCATTACCGCTCCAATGAACCGGCCTGCGCACAAAATTATGCGGCGATCGAATCTATATTGTTCGGCTACTAATTGAAAGACCGACATAGTTGACCTTATGTCTATATACTGAAGAAGAACCTTGTGTCTATACGTTGTGGACCCTTTCTCCATAGCATGACACTTTTATGCTAAGGTAAACATAGGACCAAGTTATGTGTATATTCTGCGCATCTTTCAGTGTAAGGTGTACATAACGTGCTGCCTTACGGTGGTTGCTTAAGATACCTAAACTTTAATTCGTATAAAAGCTGGCAAAATATAAAATGCTTTGTGAAACCCAAATACTAAAAGACTGTTTGTATGCCTGAAGTTCGTCAAAGCCCTCATTAAGATTAATTACTAATTAAATCACAAGCTGGCTTCAGAATAGTTAAGCCAGCATATGTTAGTGTTTGCAACGAAGTTATATACCATAAGTTTCCGTTTAGGTTTGGGCAAAGACAGAAATAATACTAAAACAGCCTTCATTATCTTTCAATTTTCGACTTAAAATGTAGCTACATAAGATTTCAAGTAAAATAAGCTCTGTGTTGAGATATGACGTTCTTGTATCTCGCATTTCTCAGTGCCCGTACAATATTGCATTGATAAATCATGAGTTGAGTGGTTGAGCGCACTAGTGGCTGGATTGTCTGTAGCACAGTAGTCAAGAGGATACCCTTTTGATTATCAAGTGTAAGGTAATCGTATGATGTGTCTGCTATTGCTATTTCTTCGTATTTCCAATGCTTTCAGGCCCTGAAGGGTTCTATTGTTGGTTAAAAGACGATTTAGGTTTAGGTTAAGTGATTTTTTCAACAGAAGATGTCTATTCAACTATTCATTCTTTATTGTACACGTATAAGTTACAAAAATATGTGGATAACAGAGTTCATGTACATAGGCGAGCTTAACTCAAAGTTGAGTTTTCTTCCAGCAAACCATAGAGTGATTGAGAGAGATCACAGTAGAGGGTAAGATCCAGTGCACAATTTTAAAATTACAAATAATATGAATAAAATAATACATAAACATACTTACATACATAAATACATACTTATATAGTATATATATACATATATGTACTATGTCATTGTGAAAGGAAATACTCTTTAACTTTCCTCTTGAAGACATCCAGAGAAGGGCTGTCACGTAAGGAGTGTGGAAGAGAGTTCCATAGACGCACTGCAGTGACAGAGAAGGAGCCGTCATAACGGCTGGAAGTGTGAAATGGAGTACGAAGAAGAAGAGAATTGTTGTTGTCTTTTATTTCTGTTGATAATAAATCGGTTTATTTCAGACTTTTTGCTTAGTTTTCGTTGCATTTATTGCATAAATATATCACTTCATTTATACATATTTTGAGTCGGATGTTATTTAAGTGAGACTTATGTCCTTTTTAGGGTTCCTTACCTCAAAAGGAAAAACGGAACCCTTATAGGATCACTTTGTTGTCCGCCTGTCTGTCTGTCAAGAGATTTTATCTCGGGAACACGTGGAGGTATCAAGTTGAAATTAAAACCAAAAACTCAAGTCTGCGGTCCCTTGAAGCTGTGAAAAAATTTAAACTTCTAAGTTAACTAAAAAAAAGAGACGGCCGTTTATGTCGCAAAAAACGTATATTTCGACAGTCTCAAGGGAATCAAAATTCATAGGGTACTTCCCGTTGACGGCCGAGGTCTTAGATCTTTAGGTATGGAGATAAATCTGAAAACAGTAAATTTCTTGTTACGTCACAAAAAATAAACTTTTTTTGCGATTTGGAAAAATCTTCGAGACTCCATTCGGGAATTGAACTGTTTTCAGTTTGTACGGAACCCTCTGTACGCTAGTCCAACTTGCACTTGCCCAGTTTTTTTGACGTGGGATATCATCAAATGTATTTTCCCGCTCTGGTTGAATTTGCAGGGAGTAGCAAACTTTTACTGGCTAAAACTTACAGTGTTCCTTCAGTTGCCCTTTTTGCGAGGACTACGGTTATTCCTTCGAACAATTCACAGCCCTGGCAGGTTGGCCTAACTGGCCCCATCAATTTTGCTAAACACAACACATCGTTGCGCGTTGATCCAGGCTTGGTCCTTATCCGACGGTCGGAAGTCGGCAGACCCATCGCTCGCCGTCAACAAGCCCGCGCCTGCGATGGTCGGAAATTGTCCTGCGACTCTCAACGCCCAGGGCGTGAGAATAGAATAGAATAGAATAGAGTAAAATAGAGTAGAGTAGAGTAGATTAGAGTAGAGTAGAGTAGAATAGAATAGAATGTACGCCAAAATAGTAACAAAACTTTTACACTAACTTAAATCTATGGGTACAAAAGCGGTCTTATCGCTGACAGCGATATCTACCAGACAACCTTAGGATGGACTGTAAGAACTTGAAATAGAAAAAGGGGGATGTCTGCGGTGTATTGCAAATTAATAAAGTAAATAATAGATTAAAATTATATACTAGACTATAAATAGATATAATATAGCTATTATATACAAAAGTCAGAGAGAGAGAGAGTGTCCTGGTATCTAGTTTTGGTTCTATCAGTAAATTATCTAGAACACCTAAACTTTACAGTAAACCTTTTACAAAAGGTCTAAAAAAAGGTTACCTGCATCCCTAGGATAATATTCCAAGTCATCTTCTCCAACACACCTAAACCTCGAATCATGACATTGACAGTTATAGTTTGTAGTTTATTGTCGTTTTTTGAAGATTTTTTCACTTGTTATGGCAACTTAGTCAAGGGTAGAATTTAAAAGTGGGTCTATAAGTCAGTTATAGCCCATATAGCAATATCCAAAATTAACTGACTACTAGCTATGCAAATCATACCAACAACTATGCAAATATAACTTTACTAGGGCGTGTAATGTACGGTTCTCGCTTAGCGAAGCGCATCATAGCGTTTATTTCATTGTAAAATGCGCAACAGTTCACGCCAATGCACTTCGTCAAAAAGGGAATGAACTTTCCGACGTTGGTGCAATAAGTTATATAGGGAATAAGGATTTTGTAAATAATTTAATTGGCGTATTCGCAAGTTATAGGTAGAGGATTCATTAATATTATCGTTACACTATTACAGTATCTATCACACTCCATGGGTTGTGTGAAAGTGAACCCCGGGGCCCTGGAACGAAGACTAAGAAGGAACAGGAGTGGATTTTCGTCAATAAAAGTCTGACATGCGCCGCTCAAGGGCGGGAGAGGTCATTTGATTATTTCCCACCTAAAAAAAAGAAACATGTAACCGAAATATTTGTAATACATAACATGATTGAAAAGAGTGTCCATGGAGTTTCTTGCATATTCTTCTCCATAGAGATCTACGCTCATTTTTTCTGATTGACTGACTTCTTGATATTTCAAAAATGCCTGTAAATGGTTTATTTGATATAAAATGCTTCGAATCTTTGAATCTTTACTGTATGCAAAATTAACAGTACTCAGAGTATGCCTTTGAGTAAGTACCTACTTGCATGTCTGTGCACGACAGCAACAAGTCTGTACCTGCTATTGTTAGATTTAAGTAGGTACCTATATTTTGTACATCACTGTTACCACGTGCGAATCTCGCCTCCTGCTTGCTGCCCGACCCAAAAGTATTCCCACGCTACGAAGCCATTGTGCTTCTCGCTACCTGCTTCCACATTCCACAGCTGCCCGACCCAAAAGCATTCCCACGCTACGAAGCCATTGTACTCATTCATCCCACGTGTAAACCTTAGTAGGTACCTGCTGCCCCAATAAAACCATTGCGCGCCCGACCGCGCTCATTGTTTTGTAGATACTAAGTTACTATTGGTTAAGTTTTAGTCTGTAAACTTGTATAAAAGGAGGTGCATGGTAAAAATATATTCATTCTGTTTTGGAGTCTCACGAGTCTTACTTCCATCCCCAAAGTCGACGTGATTCTACCCAGCTACGGACCTGGTTTATGCCTGCCGGCTGGAGTAGATATCACACCCGACCTGCTCCTCACCCAGCTACGGACCTGGCCGTAGGCCTGCCGGCTGGTACGACGGCATAGTCACAACCATTTCCATGTGATCACTGCCCTATCCCCAAAAGTGGCGACCCCGACGTGATTTCAATAACAATATATACAGTCCACTCGATACACATTCTGGTCCACGTTGGGGCGCCACATTCTGGTCCTTCGAGAGCCGAATCTTTAAGATCCAGCAGGATGGTGTTAACACGCAGCCGTAGTGGAGACTCCAGGAGAAAACAGACACAGCAAGAGCCGTCAACGACCGCTGAACCGAGTGCCAGCAACCCGGCACCAGAACCCAGCACGAGCCCGGTCGCTTTGAAGGACACAGGCAGCGGATCTACGACGACTACCAACACCGACGCCACGCAGACACATGGTACGCTCAAGTCCGGCGATACCAGGTCACGCCGTTCTACAGCTTCGAAAAAGAAGCGCCTCGCAGAGCTGGAGGCCAGAGAGCGGCTGGCTGAAATAAAAGTCAAGCAGGCGAAGGCAGAGCGAGAGCTGCAAGAAATACAGCTGCAGCGCATCAGAGCCAAAGCTGACTCGAGTGAAGACGACGACATGGAAGACGACCTCGCCTCCGTAAGGATTGGAACGTGGCTAGCGCGACCGGCGCCGCCACCCGGAGGTGAGGCTCGACTGCCGCCACACGACGTCAGCGGCGGGAAAAACGGCAGGGACGCAGTGAAGGACACCGGCGCCGCGACGGGCGCTCAACCGCTGCGAGACGACGACGACTACGACCTCGCCTCCGTAAGGATTGGAACGTGGCTAGCGCGACCGGCGCCGCCACCCGGAGGTGAGGCTCGACTGCCGCCACACGACGTCAGCGGCGGGAAAAACGGCAGGGACGCAGTGAAGGACACCGGCGCCGCGACGGGCGCTCAACCGCTGCGAGACGATGACGACTACGAGGAAAGTGTGTGTGCGAAAGCTAACAAGGGCAATATCGCGAGTGAAGGGTTACACGGGAATGTAAGTGATAAAGTGATAGACGTAGGGACACTCGCCGCGGCCCTAGCACAGGTCGCGCGCAACTCGAGAGAACCCCCAAAGTACGTCCAGCAGCTCCCAATCTTCGATGGAAAACCCGGTGAGTGGATAGCTTATAAGGCCGCGTATTGTGACTCACACACGTATTTTTCCTGTACAGAAAATGTCGCTAGGATTAGGATGAGCCTCAGAGGCGTCGCAAAGGAAGCTGTAGGTTGTCTATTATTTAGTCAATCCGACCCTCAGGTTATTCTAGATGCACTAGAAAGACGTTTCGGTAGGCCCGAGGCCTTGATTATGGCCGAGTTAGATCATGTAAAATTGTTACCTAAATTAAATGATAACCCTAGGGACATATGTATTTTTGCTAGCCGTATAGCAAACACGGTGGGTACGGTAGAAGCACTAAAAAGAATCCAATATTTACATAGCCCCGAAATGTCGCGTTGTATTGTAGAAAAGTTAACGCCAATACTAAGAAACAAATGGTATGATTACGCGGCTAATAAAGAGGTTCAAGATATTCCCGAGTTAAAGCGCTTATCTATGTTTATGAATGAAGAGGCAGATAAGTGTGGCGCGTATGCACAGCCAGAACGTGGTAATGACGACTCCAACGGTTTACGACAACGGCGCAGAGTAGAGCGCACGTTCAACGTGAATAAGGAAACATCAAACGAACAGTGCCCGGCGTGCAAGCAACACGGTCACAAATTACCAGACTGCAGTAAATATAAACAACTAGACATAGATACACGATGGGATATAGCAAAAAACTCCAACATGTGCTTTAGATGCCTACGAAACAAGCATAGAAGGTTTATGTGTAAAGCGCCTATTTGTGACATAAAAGAATGCAACATGAAACATCACAAACTGTTGCACAAAGAACGTAAAGTTGAAGCGACACACAACGTAGCGACGCCGGCGGCGCCGACGCCCGTTATCACACACGAAACCGTTACGTCGGCGCGGGAAACCGTATCAACAACTTCGCCTCAGAATCGCCGCGCGTATTTGAAAATAGTACCTGTCACATTGAGCGGACCACATACCAGTGTAGACACATATGCCTTGTTAGACGATGGGAGTACAGTCACCTTGTTAGACGCGTCAGTAGCAGATATCCTAGGTGCAGATGGGCCAGTCAGTCCTATGTGGATACAAGGCATAGGCACGGAGGTCAAGCATGAGCAAAGCCGAACCGTGAGCCTCCACATACAAGGCAAGCACCATAGCGACCCACAGAATATAGAGGCGGCGCGCACCGTAACTAGGCTTGAAATTATGGCGCAAACTGTACAAACCGAGGACATAAACAATTGTAAGCATTTAAACGACATTCATAGCACTCTTGTTTATGAACATGCGCGACCAATGATTTTAATAGGCCAAGATAACTGGCATTTATTAGTAGCCACAGAAACACGAACAGGTGCACGTGATCAACCGGTAGCATCGTACACAAAACTGGGATGGGTATTGCATGGATGTCAGTACTCTGTAAATAAAGTTATGGCTACATTTTGCGGCCACATTAAAATTAAAGAAAATCTGGATCCAATAGAAGAAACCAAGAAAAACGAATGGAGGTGGCTACCCTCAGAAGATAATGTGGCAGACGATGCGACACGCAGCACGCCGGAACATTTTAACTCGAAACACAGATGGTTTAACGGTCCCGAGTTCCTCAGAAAAGGCAGAGGTAAATGGCCACAGGACAAAAGGGTCATTGCCCCCACGAACACGGGTGAAGAACGCGTCAAATGTCATGTGATCAACGACACAAAAGTGAACGATCATCTCCCAAATATTACGCATTTTTCCAAATGGACACGACTGATAAGGGCAACTGCAAGAGTACTTCAGTTCATTGACCTGTGTAGACCAAGTAAACAAACAGTCGAATATAAGCGTACTAAGAAAAAGGCATTAAAAGACCCAACGTGGAAAAGAATACACGAAAGCAAACCCGTTAAAAAAGTTATACATAACTACATACCTATACCTGCTACTTATACTCTACGCGCCGAAGAACAGTGGGTCAAGAGCGCACAAGCCGAAAGCTTCACAAAAGAAATTGCCGCCATAATGGATAACAAACCGGCGCCCGGCGACAGCCCGCTATCGGCACTAAGTACATACCTAGACAGCGCAGGTGTTTTACGTTTGCGCGGGAGAATCACCGCGGTACAAGAAGTAAATGAAGATATAAAAAACCCAATTGTACTCGAAGGTAAGCACAGATATACGAAACTGTATATAGCTCATGTGCATGAAAGTTTACATCATGGCGGAACCGAGATAACAGTTAACGAGTTAAGACAGCGTCTTTGGATAACGAGACTACGTCCGTCGGTAAAGAATGTTGTAAAGAACTGTTTGTATTGTAAAATAAAAAAGGCAAAGCCAGCCAAACCCTCTACGGGAAACCTACCGTACCCCCGTTTAGCTCATCATGTAAGACCTTTTACTTTTACAGATCTAGATTATTTTGGCCCCATATCTGTTTCTGTAGGTAGACGTAAAGAAAAAAGGTACGGAGCATTATTTACATGCCTAACTTGCAGAGCTATACATATAGAGATAGCAAACTCTCTTAGTGCTGACTCAGCTATCGCCGCTCTCAGGCGATTTATAGGTAGGAGAGGTTGTCCAAAAGAGATATGGAGTGACAACGCTACCTGTTTCAAAGCGGCTGATAGGGAGCTAGGAGAAAGCGCTTTAAGCGCTTTAGGTAGTGAGTCCAATGCGCGGTCCATAAGCTGGAGATACATACCTCCCGCGGCACCGTTTATGGGCGGAGCATGGGAAAGGATGGTGAGGGCAGTCAAGGAGGCGCTGTACGTCACCCTAAAAGAAGTACACCCAACCGACGAGACCCTCGCTACGCTACTCGTGGAAGTGGAAAATACCGTGAACTCCAGGCCACTCACGCATGTCAACGTGTCACCAGACGAGCCTGAAGCCCTCACGCCTAACCACATACTGATCGGCCCAAACTCCCATGTACCCTCACCGGGTAATTTCACCGCAGCAGACGTCACAGCACGGCACCAATGGCGGCGCGCCCAGGCACTCGCAGACGTATTCTGGCGAAGATTGGTACGTGAGTACCTACCGCTCCTACAAAACCGGCGGGAGCCCTACGGCAGTGGCACCCCACCCAAGGTCGGAGACGTCGTTATAATCTGCGACCCTAACCTCCCACGCAACACTTGGCCCAAGGGAAGGGTGACGAAGGTGTTGCCAGGTGCAGACGGAGAGATACGAGTTGTAGACGTGATGACCAAAGGACATGTACTCCGAAGACCAACGAAACGAATTGTCGTGCTCCCCACGGAGTCGCCTGATGGCGACGGCGGGAGAAATGTGCACGACAGCAACAAGTCTGTACCTGCTATTGTTAGATTTAAGTAGGTACCTATATTTTGTACATCACTGTTACCACGTGCGAATCTCGCCTCCTGCTTGCTGCCCGACCCAAAAGTATTCCCACGCTACGAAGCCATTGTGCTTCTCGCTACCTGCTTCCACATTCCACAGCTGCCCGACCCAAAAGCATTCCCACGCTACGAAGCCATTGTACTCATTCATCCCACGTGTAAACCTTAGTAGGTACCTGCTGCCCCAATAAAACCATTGCGCGCCCGACCGCGCTCATTGTTTTGTAGATACTAAGTTACTATTGGTTAAGTTTTAGTCTGTAAACTTGTATAAAAGGAGGTGCATGGTAAAAATATATTCATTCTGTTTTGGAGTCTCACGAGTCTTACTTCCATCCCCAAAGTCGACGTGATTCTACCCAGCTACGGACCTGGTTTATGCCTGCCGGCTGGAGTAGATATCACACCCGACCTGCTCCTCACCCAGCTACGGACCTGGCCGTAGGCCTGCCGGCTGGTACGACGGCATAGTCACAACCATTTCCATGTGATCACTGCCCTATCCCCAAAAGTGGCGACCCCGACGTGATTTCAATAACAATATATACAGTCCACTCGATACACATTCTGGTCCACGTTGGGGCGCCACAATGTCCACTATGAGAAAATTACATAAGGAAAAACACAGTAATATAAAATGACCCGTATTTCATTATATAATCCTATTGCTTAGATAGACTAACAAACAATCTTTTTCTCTCTTCTTTTCAGTCAATTGTCTACGCGGTGGTTTAAGTTGTCTTTCTTTTGGACTTTTTTGTTTTTAAATTCATATAAACCAGTGCTTGACTGCGATCCCACCTGATGGTAAGCAGTGATGCAATCATTGATGGTGAGGCGCACTAGTTTATTAAGAGCCTATTCACTCTAGCCTTGAAGACACCTAAATTATAGTTGGACGGGAAGACCGCAGCAGGCAAATTGTTCCAGTCCTTCGATGTACGCGGTATAAACGACGAAGCGAAGCGCTTAGTCCGGACCGTTGAAGTTTCAACAACGTAAGGGTGGATACTCGCCGTACGTCGGGTTGTCCGATGGTAGAAAGGAGATGGCTTTGTTTACTCTTTTGACTGGCTTGTTGGTCTAGTGGTTAGTCGTCCTGACTGCTATGCTGGAGGTCGTGGGTTCGATTCCCACCGAGGACAAATGTTTGTGTGATGAGCACGATCATTTGTTCTGTGTCTGGGTGAGATTTATCAATATTTAGAAATATATAAGTATTTATCAGTTGTCTAGTACCATCTGGTACTCATAACACAAGCTCTGTTTCGCTGGGGACTAGACAGCGTTGTGTGATAGTTGTGGAATATTATTATATTATTATTATTTATTTACACTTTAAATGATTAAAGTTTATGTATATTATTTTGATTAAGAGTCTGCTTGGACTCTGAACCTAAATACACAAACATATATTTGGCAATATCTGAAGAAAGTTTTTTTTCTAAACTCAGAAATATAAGATACAGAACCAATAATTCAAAGTAACACAACATGTGACGACCAAATTGACACCGCTAAGACATAAACCGTGTCACAAACTTCTCCACCGCATCATTCCATCGAAGTTCGGGCCCTCCATCAAAGTGACGACGCGGATAAATCTCAAGGAAGGAAGTGTAATTATCATATATTCACTATGATCTACGATGCAAATAAGGGTGACGTGCCAGACCAAACTCCCATTAATAATTATATCAGGAGTTATCGATCCTTAGGGTCAGTTCACACCGCATTTTTGAAATAGCAACAAAAAAAAAACAACCATCCACACATGTACGCACACACACCTTCTGAGGTCATAGTACACTCACGAGCAATAAGATTTTTGTTGAGTTGTGATATTGTCACTGTTTGTATTGATTTTAACTCCTGCAATTCGAGAAATATGTGTATGACAAATGGTTCTTATTTACCTAACCGACAAATAGGTACTTAATTTAGAACCAAGGATAATTTACAGTGGACGGATTATACCTACATGTAACACCTGTTTATACTTACCTGTATTATGCAAATAAATGGATTGACTGATTAACTACAAATTTCAGTGACAGAATAAAAAACAAAAGAAATCACATCCTGGTGGCGTCGCGTTATGCTGTGTGATTCACTGTGTAACGCAGCGTTGCTATTCGCAGCGCAAAAAATTAGCCTCTTCTTAGGGCTTAGCCAAGTTGATAATCTACAAACTTCAAATGTATGGGAATGACATCATCTCAATGTTAAGTCACGTGGTCAGAACAAAGGAATCTGAGGCGTTACCGACTGTAGAAAGATTCGAAATGAAACGGTCGTAACTTGGTTAGGCCTGCAGGCGTCGTAGTCCAAATAGAATGCGAACATTGTGCGAATAAGTGATGATCGCATTTCTTTATCGCAAATCAGAATGCATTGTCAAGTGTGACAATGCATTCTACATAGTTTTCGATAGAAGGCGCTTTCCAGTTTTGTCATGCAAATGAATGCGACAACTGCATATTTGTGCGCTGATCGCTATCTTCGGTAACGCTTCAAGCATTATTGAGTCGCGCCGCGTATCGATGTGTACTGACCCTTACAAGTACTGTGCATAATTGATTCGAAGATAAGACTTTGAGCGATTGTTGGTCTTCCTTAATTATATATGGCTTATGTGAAGCCTTATGAATACATAGAGGGGTTACAAAATTTCGTTTACCACAGACCCTCATATGTTTATTAAGGTTAATGGATTGTTAACTTAAGATTAGGTGAAACGTAAGAGCTTAAAAAATAAAAATACAGTCAAGGGTTCGTGAATTTTTTACTTAAACTTTGGGTCAAAAAGTCTAATAAAAATGTGCGTAATGGGATTGAAAATAGGATTGCAATTCCATGTTATCGATCAGTCAGTATAGATCATATAAATAACCGAACTAAAGGATAAACACATAACATATATTTTGTATCGAACTGAAGTTGAAGTCAGTGATACTCAAGAATGATTGATTGAAGAAGTTCTCTGTAACTACCTGCAGAGTGTCAAAAGTCCCATCACAAAGTTCCCATCAGTGTGCAAAAAGACTGCATAGATAGACAATATACTCAACAAGTTACAGTAGTCGTTAGTGTACGTATTATTGAACAAAAATTGTTGGCAAATGAATGCACGGGCTCTGGGATTGTACAACTAAAAGAACATAGATGTATTTTAATCAATACAAGTAGACTAACACGTCCAAGAACACACCCTAGTGCGCAAGAAGTTATTTAATTTTTGATTTCTCTCCTCAAAAAAAGGGTAACCTGCTGAAAAAAATATGTTTATGGGCATGTAAAACTATAGTAAATCAGTCCAGTGAAAGTTAATTTAATTTAATGTTATAACATTTGAAATTTATTGTCGTAAGTGTGTTGGAACTTAGTACTTCAATATTTCTGTAAACACCTAACTAGTGTTTACAGAAATAAATAATCAGGTGATCACTAGGACCAAAATATCTATGTAAAGGAAAGAAACAGGGCACTTGGCTTCAATTGTCTTGGCTGCAATATTAAAAAGAGGTAAAGTTTGTTTTTTTGTTTATAGGAAGTAATCTCTGAAAGTACTGGTCCGATTGATAATTTTTTTTCACCGATAGAAAGCTGCTTTATATCTGAGTGACATCACTACATAGTATAAAACAAAGTCGCTTTTCGTGTCTGTCTGTCTCTATATATGCTTAGATCTTTAAAACTACGCAACGGATTTTGATGCAATTTGTTTTAATAGATAGAGTGATTCAAGAGAAAGGTTTATAAATATAATACACGCACATTTTAGTAGAGGAACACTGATGATTTTAGAGGTCTCTAATGTGATGTCGTAAATAAACACATTTTTTTGCGCTTACATTGCAAACGCTGGCTGAACCCTAACAGATAGAGCAAAATAATGTACTACAGTATTGTACACCTTAAAAAGATCTACAAAAAAGTCCGCGATGGTATATGTCTATCTTTTAGGTATAACCCACAAAAACCATTTTTTATCCTTCACTTTTTACGAGAAATAATGGCTTATTTACGAAACTATTTTATGCAATACAGCATTAATCTTTATCCAATTAAGTAACATAAATACATTGTGCATTTAATATAGATCAATATGGCCCTTTACAGCGTGTAATATAAGGGAATATTTTTGAAGATATTACAGATTTAAAATGCAGGGACATAGTGGTTGCGGTAAATAACTTGATTCTTTCAAAGAATGATGCGTCGCGTCGACGCAAATATTACTCGGTTACTTCCAGATTGGTCCCATTTTTTTCAAACCCAGTTCTGATAATGGAATCCATGAGGAATCGAGGGAACTCCTCAAATATTCTAGGCACTATATAGTGATTTTGTTATTTTCATCGAGAACTAAAGCATTTACAGTCAAAAAGTAACATTTGATGAAGTGGAACTGATAAAGAAGACCAGAAATGGCCAACGGAACTTCATACTCGCCTAGATATCACAATGAAGACAGTTAAGCGACTATGAAAATACGAATAAATAAATGGTTCTGAATAGTTATGTTGAAAATGGTATCATCGAACTGACCTGATGATGGAGTCGGGAGGTGGATGGGGACTTCATAATAAAATAATGTATCCTAGCAGTGTTTGGATTAATTCGGATTGTCATGAGAAATAGGTAATCTGGCTATAAGTGCATCGCAACTAAAAAGTGTGAAATAAAAAAACTTTTACAAAAAGAATTAACCGACTTCACTACAAAAAAAATCAAACACTAAAACGATCAAAATAACTTTAATTTCGGAAGTCGGTGTTAAATAACAAGCAAACAATACCAGAAACACCGACTTCCGGAAATAAAGTTATTTTGATCGTTTTAGTGTTTTTAACCGACTTCAAAAAAAGGAGGAGGTTATCAATTCGGTTGTACGTTTTTTTAATTTTTTTATACGTGTTTCCTCAGAACTCCGTCGATTATGGACCGAAATGCAAAAAATTTTTTTCTTCTTAAAGGATATGCTTCTAGATTGGTCCCATTTTGTTTCGAAATCCAGTTCTGATGATGGGATCCATGAGAACACACATACAGTGATTTTGGTATTTTCATCGATAACGTAAGCATTTACAATCAAAAAGTAACATTTGATGAATTGGAACTGATGAAGAAGACCAGGAATGGCCAACGGAACTTTATACTCGCATAGATATCACAATGAAGACAGTTAAGCAACTATGACAATACAAATAAATAAATGATTCTGAATAGTTATGTTGAAAATGGTATCATCAAAGTGACCTGATGATGATGATGGAGCCGGAAGATAGGCACTGAAACTCTGTAATTAATCAATGTGTCCTAGCCGTGTTTGGGCTTATTAGAATTGTCATGAGATGCACTTTGGCTATAAGGTACTATCGAACTAATCTGATGATGGAGGAAGGTGGAACGTAGACACAGGAACTTCATAATAAAACAATATAACCTAGCAGTGTTTGGGTTACTTGAAATTGAATTCTAATACCATAGAATTTATCGTTCCAGTATAAACGCCCACAATTTCCGCTAAAAATATATCTTTTGTAATGACCATCAATAAATCGCAGGGTCAAACTTTCAACGTTGCAGGCTTAGATTTGAGCGTTGAATGTTTTTCACAATGCCAATTATATGTCGCTCTTTCAAGAGTAACCTCAAAAGAAAACATGTTTGTATTGTCTAATGACAAAAAAAATGTGAACGTAGTGTATAAAGACATTCTGCGGTATATTTAGTACTCTAGCGACCCGCCTGGGTGCAATGCTGTACAAAACCGCATCAAAATCCGTTGCGTAGTTTTAAAGATCTAAGCGTACATAGGAACAGACAGTGGGGAGTGACTTTGTTTTATACTATGAAGTGATCAGCATTCCACCCGTGTGAAGCCGGGGCGGGTCGCTAGTAGGTTATATTTTAAGTACGCGGGCGAAGCCGCGGGCAATAGCTAGTAATATTATAAAGGTGAAAGTTTGTGGGTGTGTGTTTCATACTTCTTCACGCTCGAACGACTGAACGGATTTCGATGAAACTTGGTACATATGATCAACCCGGATCATATTCTGAAATCGCACATAGGACCCGGGATTTTTTATCCCGGAAGTAGCCACCACGACGGAACGACGGTCGACGGTAGTAGTGGCGCTAGTACCCTTGGGCTATTAGTTTTATAATTTTTTTTTGCAAACGTTTCTATAAGTACATATATATTAAAGTTTGCTAACATACCTGGTTCACAAATAATCTTAAGATCTATACTTATATATATGATCTATATTAACTAACAATACTGAGCCATTCTCGGGATTGGTCAAATATTTTTATTTTTTATTTATTTATTCATTGAAACATACACAGTTTTTATACAATTACATAAGAACCTTTAGGAATTACACTAAGAATGATGTTAACAGGTTAGCAATGAGTCCCAAACTAGACAAAGCCTGTATCTTAGTGACCCAATAATAATTATACAGAGTTAGCAAGATGATCTGGCCTGCTGGCGCTACGTACAAATTTTTCATAATAAAAATACAAAACAAAAAGAAGTACATAAAAGGGGTAAAATAAAGAACTAAATAAAGAACTAATACTACCTGTTAGCAACGATAGTGCAAAGGAACAGTTAAGTGTGTAAATGTAAAGTGTGAGTGATGGTGTGTGGTATGTTTGTGTCTGTCAGTACCTATTAACTTGTACAACAAAGTAAGGCTTCTGTTTTCTCGTAAGTTCGGTATATGGATTTGTTTTAAGTGGAACAGTAAATACTATCTACTATTTCGGTAAATCCGATAGGAACCTTGTGTATGTAAGCTTTAGATAACATCACCCGCTTCCATTTCTTGTCCCGTTTTCCCGAATTGTTTTTGTGTCAATTAGTCTATCTATCTTGAAATACATAGACTTTTGCTTGATATTTGTTTTTATACAGGGTGCCTTCTAGATCATTCGTAATCCTTTAAGAGCAAAAATAACCTTGAATGAATATGAAAAACTCACAGTATGAGACTAATTAGATGATGGTGATGAGACTAATTTATAAATAAGAAATAAAATACAATTTGTCCTATTTTTTGTCGAATTGTTTACAAAGTACATATTTTATAGCTGTAACTACCTCTATAAACTACTACTTTTTAATTAGAACAACTATTTAAATGGCTTATTAGAAAAGATCTTGTTATTATTTAAGTAAAGTCTCCATCAATAATATTCATAAACAGCAAAGTAATTAAGCGTTTGTTTATATCCCAAAATGTTACTCAATTTATGGAAATATTGTACAGGCGATCAAACTAGAAAAACAACTGCGCGTAGTATTTTCTAGTAGCAAATGTTATGATTGATTAATATAATTAGACAAATTTCCGTGGATAATTTTGGGATTTTGCTTTTTTTACTTTGACTACACAAATATAATAAGTAATGAATAGAGCCCCATTTTTTTAATATTAATTAAAAAATTAGCGCTGTATTTGGTACTTTTTGTTTTTTGTTTCGGTGGCAACTTACCACATGACTCCTCGCACTTTAGGTAAAGCGAGAGGGACTGTCAGACTATAACTGACTAAAACCCACCTGTGTTCATCAGTTTACCCTTGCGTTCTAGGATTGCGGGTTTCCTTTTCAAAAATTCCCCGTGGCCTAGCGGGTATTGGCCCTGCTAGGTCTTAATGGTTTTGCTTACATCATCTTAAGGCGCACGTGGAACACTCTCCACAGGGCTACCGGACAGACGGACGGCGAGTTACCCATTGCTCGCCGTCCACAAGCCAGCCCTTCTTTGGCCAGTAGTTCAAAGTAGACGCGCCACTCCTCAGAGGTGGGACTTACTGCCATGATTATGGCGTGCCCATCCAAGGCCATAGGCCAAGGGTAACGTCTTCAAACGATCCCACAATAGTAGGCGAATTTGTTTATTATAAAATATTAGTTAATGTATTATATCCATTATTATATTACATAACTGAATAAAGCAATGGGCTGCAACATTGCTTAATAAAGCAGTGGGCTGCAACATTGCCTCATAAAATGTTTTAATTGTATGCATAAGTTGTATGTTCATCATCAACTCCCTAGCCTTTTTCCAATTACCTTAGGGTCAGGTTCCAGTCTAACTGGATACGGTTGAATACCCGTTTTGAAGCGACTGCCTATCAGACCTCAACAACTCAGTTACTGGGCAACAGGATACTCCTTGGATAGACTAATCGGCTAGGTTTTATGGCATTTGACTACCAGTAACAACTGTCAAAGATCTACAAATGACATCCGAGACCAAAGGCTTTACTTGCCTTCCGAGGCACGGGGTGTCAGTAGTGTTCTAGATAAACGTAGGAAAGTACAAATAAATAGAAAAATTCACATACGTATTTTGCAACCTCATGCATAGGAGGCGGGTGCTTTAACTAGTGGGCCATTAGAACACTACATAATTTGTGACGTAAATGTTATAGCTGGGCTAATGTCTGTGGTATTGAGGCCTATCTAATGCGTCGTCAGCTACGCTGGTCTGGACATGTTGTAAGGATGCCTGATGAGAGGGTAGCTAAGCGCATTTTCTTTTTAACCGACTTCTAAAAAAGGAGGAGGGCGCTTGCCAAACGATTTGAAAAAATCTTTTTTTGTTGGAAAGGGTATACTTCCCAAATGGTCCCATAGTCACCAAGTCGGGATCTGATGATGGAATCTTGGCGAAATCGAGGGATCTTCTCAAATATTATAGGCAATCATATAGTGATTTATGTATTTTCATCGAGAACTTAAGCATTTACAGTCAAAAAGTAACATTTGATGAAGTGGAATTGACGAAGAAGACCAGAAATGGTCAACGGAACTTCATACTCGTATAGATATCACAATGAAGATACTTAAGCGACTATGACAATACAAATAAATGAATAGTTCTGAATAGTTAGATTGAAAATGGTATCATCGAAGTGATCTGATGAGGATGATGGAGCCGGAAGGTAGGCACTGGAACTCCGTAATTAATCAATGTATCCTAGCCGTGTTTGGGCTTATTAGAATTATCATGAGATGCACTTTGGCTATAAGGTACTATCGAACTGATTTGATGATGGAGCCGGAAGGTGGAAGGTAGACACAGGAACTTCATAATAAAACAATGTAACCTAGCAGTGTTTGGGTTAATTGGAATTATCATGAGAAATAGGCCCTCTGCTTATAAGTGTATCGCAACTAAAAAGTGTGAAATAAAAAACTTTTTACAAAAAAAAAATAACCGACTTCACTAAAAAAACACTAAAAGGATCAAAATAACTTTAATTTCGGAAGTCGGTGTTAAATAAGATACAAATAATACCGAGAAACACCGACTTCCGAAATTAAAGTTATTTTGATACTTTTAGTGTTTTTTTAGTGAAGTCGGTTATTTTTTTTTTTTGTAAAAAGTTTTTTATTTTACTTTGAAGTCGGTTGTATTTTTTTTGTAAAAAGTTTTTTTCTGAACTCAAGGACGGTAAGCGGAAACCAGGCGGCCAGTTCCTCAGGTATAAGGACGTTCAGAAAAGACATATGAAGAAATGCAATATAGACCCTTCTCGCTGGGAGGAGGCGGCAAAAGATAGACTTGGTTGGAGACGTGTAATTAAACAAAACGTCTATGCCTTTGAAGACCAACGTAAGAGAGATCTCGACTTCAGGCGAGATACCATCAAGAATAAGCCGCCCTCCAACATCCAATACCTATACAACAATGGTGTTTTAACATGCCCGCACTGTGCACGCACGTTTACAGCAAAGATAGGCATATTATTAATCACATCAGAGCACATGATCGCAACCCGTAGATGCAACAAAACGGAATCCAGTCACCGTAGCCGAAATCGGCTAGGGAGTATATTATTATATAGTTTACAATAAATAGTTTACATATGACAGACCATCATAGTAGAGTCATGTTCACTCAAATGTCTCGCTGATCATTCTATTCCCTTCAAAATGGTTGAGCTGAGTGGGGCACGCGTCATGCTCGTGAACGGGTGCCGTCAGTTGAGACTGGTCATCTCTTAGCTGCCAATGGCTTAATTCAATTTCTATTTTTTTTATTAGTTTTTCTTTTTTAAATTATTATTACTTATCTACATTGTGCTCACATATTAGAAGCGACAAGAAATATGTAACCAAGATTTATGTAACTCATAATATAATGATTTAAAAGAGTGTCCATGGAGTTTCTTGTACGTTTTTGTCCATAGAGATCTACGCTCTGGAACTTACGCTTTAGCTTTACTTTTTTTTTGATTGACCGACATTTTGACAATAAATTCAAAAGTGCCTGTAATAGGTTTATTTGAAATAAACGTTTCTGATTTCTGAGACTGAGTGAAACGCTGTTTTTTTTATATTTCAGTCTTGGTCCCATAGTGAAAGTGATTCAACTCCTGAAAGACCGCTGAACTAAGGATCACATTGAATTAATTAACATCTCGTGATTGTATCTCTTATAGAGTCTATAATTTTGTCATAATATTTGTGCCAGAGTAGGAGTTGTTATTTAAAGTACAGGTTGCGGCAATATGAAGCCTCAAAAATGTGTCTAAACAATGTGGCTATTAGGGTCACATGTCACTCACCACTTATATAATACCAAACTTACCGCATTCTGTTATTTTTGGAGCTGGTCCTGATATAATTATTTTGGGAAAGTTGGTCGGAGGGCTAATATTATTAGATATTGGTACATAACATAATTTTAGTTAAACTGTACGAGTACTTTACTCGAATGGACATAGGTATATGGTAGCCAATGAGCAGTTTTTAGGGTTCCGTACCTCAAAAGGAAAAAACGGAACCCTTATAGGATCACTTTGTAGTCCGTCTGTCTGTCTGTCAAAGCCCTTTATTTCGGGAACGCGTAGAGGCATCTAGTTAATTAAAATCATATACTCACTACTAAAAACCTACTCCTGTTCCTTCGTTGCCTTCGTCCCAGGGCCCCGGGTTTCATTTACACACTACACATGGCCCCAGTAGGCTTCGACCCTGCTGGGCCCCTTCGTTTTGCTGACATCTCCCTGAGGCACGCGTGGAACAATACGCGCCCTCGACGACTTGGGCTCGGTCTGGACGGTTACCGGACGGTCGGACGGCGTGCTACCTATTGCTCGCCATCCGCAAGCCCGCGCCTACGGTGGCCAGAAATCGGGATCGGAATCCCGGCGGGCGGCGGTTGGGGCGTGAAGACCGTTGCCTCACGCGATCGGCCGCCTCCTTTGCTAGCATTACTGCTTCGCAGAAGGAGGCGACCGCCTGCCACTCAACTGTTTTCATAGGTAAGTTTATACGGAACCCTCAGGGCGTGAGTCCGACTCGCACTTGCCCGGTTTTTTTAGCTGTAGCGTTGGTGTCACTCATTAAGTCCTCTAAAGTGCAGGTATATGGGCACTTGGGGCATTTCACAGTGTGGCTCATATTCTGAACAGTGGCACCACACTCACATTGGGTATCCGACTGGTCTATAAACCACAATTCGCCAAGTTGTTTATGTAAACGTGTTTTATCTGTGTATTTAAAATCTGCCTGTTCGGACTTATCGTTCGGTCACGGGAAATGCTGATACATCAAATTGAATTTTTGCAATGTAAAACAGATTTGATAAAAAGTTCTATTTCAGTTTTAGGAATGACTTTGTAGCTACATAAATCTGAATAAAACAAAATTGCATTTTATCTGCATTTTATAGTTTAGAGTTGTTTATTAAAATCTAAAAAATATAGCAAACTTTGACTGTTAGTGTAATAGATGTTGAATATTTAGCATAGCAACATTTTTTTTTTATTCACGTCACTTCCAAATGTCACATTCCTTCTCTTCTCTGCCTTATACTAAAACAGTCCATCCATCTAAATTTACATTTACTTATTTAATCGACACATTATCTGTTTTCTGATTGTCGTGTATTCGAAATAAACACGCTGAATGTTACAAGAAGAATTAATTTATGCAGCCCTTCAATCTACGGAGAGCCTCTGATAGAATCTTAACATTGACTGCCTCCCTTCAAAAATCTAGACTCGAAATTTCGACCAAAATTATTTATTTCATCACCTAAAAAGCCGAGATCACGAAGTACGAGATAGCATTGACCGTCTATAACATTGTAACGAAACATACCACGAATTAGCAACGTCGGTTGCTTAATCCCTCAACAACATAATTGCAGCTTAGTTTGTAAACTTAAATTGAGGTGGATTATAACGAAGCTTAGCAACTTAGGTTTCGTATTTAAGGCTAGATCTGGATTATGTAGGCTATTATAGAGCGTTGACCAGTGAAGTTTATACTTAAATTTAACGGCCCGAGGAGTTTGTAGACAATTAATAATAGCCGCAAGGGTTGAATCTCAAGGTTAAGCGCGCCAAAAGCTGAAGTACACACTGAGGGTGCAGTTGCTGGAGTCGCACCGGAATGTAAATTTTAAGGCGTTTAGGTGGTGCGAGTACCGAACTGTTTTCTTCACCTTGCTATGAAAGATGACTTTGGCGACAGGGCGTGGTGTTCCGTCGCTTTCGCGGACAAATACCACAGGACAGCACCAACACGATATAGTGCGAAGTTGATAGTTGGTTGTTTGTTGATAGTTTTATATCATAACTAGCTTCTGTCAGCGGCTTCGCCCGCATGAAAATAAATTTCTCCATACAAACTTTGAACCCTCGTTTCATCCCGTTAGGAGGTGAATTTTGGAGAACCCTCTCTTAGTGCTTACCTACGTCATAAAAGGAAGCTTTGTGCAAAATTTCACGTTCCTAGTCCGAGTAGTTTCGGCTGTGCGTTGATATGTCAGTCAGTCAGTTTCTCCTTTTATATATATAGAAATAAAATCTTTCTTTCAATCTAATAAAATCATTTGATATAGTTATGTATGTTAGCCAATAAGGTATTTATATTATAGGTTCTGTTTACCTGAAATAAAATGATTATTATTATTAAGCAATACTTGGCAAGGTCGTTCTGTAGATGGGTGGCCATCTTAACATGCCGAGATTCCTTTGAGTCTCAGAGAACAGCGGTCAACCCGAAATACATTTCCATACAACCGCTCTTACGTGATTATGACGTTATTACACATCTTTCTATAAATATTTGGAAATACAAATGTTTTGTAGATATTATCTAGGTTTTTATTGAAATCAAAAGATAAATTTATGTGAAACTAATCCCATAAAGACCTCTGAAAATTTGCTATTTTGCGTGAATTTGGGCCCTTCATAATGTAAATTAATACTCATAAATTAAAAATATTAAAAAAATAACTACAAAAACCCCGGCACATTTAATCTCGCTGAATGACGAAAATTTTTTACAAAAACTTTAAGAGTTTTAAAAAAACACGTATTTCTTGGAACAAGTTTTGTGAAATATTTGAGTAAATCACGGAGTTTTCCGGCGTTCTCTCTCTTTTTTCGCATTGCCTCTTCATCAAACATCGCATTGGATTGCATTAGATGAAGCAACAAGCTTTTAAACTATGCTCGACGTTGACGATAAGCGAGTAGAAAAGGACCCTCTTAAGGCGTTATCTCTTTTTTCGCGTTGCCTCTTTATCAAACATTGCATCAGATTGCGTTGGATACATATAATACATAAACAACAAGATTTTAAACTATGTTCACGTTGATGATAGACGGATCAGCCTGGCCCTTCTTAAACTGTTGGTCCAGCAAGCGCTTGGTAACGCTTGCGATCAACTAGGGTAATGGAAATAAATTGGAATAAAATACCAACTTAATAAACTTGTTGAGTCCACGAATAAATATTACCAATATTTGTTAATGTTGATAGCACGTTTTATAAAAAGTGTCTGCGCGTTGGCGTCGGCCCTTTGTATGCTTTCCAAAGAACCTTAGGGTCCGGAGACAAATAAATACGTAATGATAATCCTGCTGAACAAATTTCGATCGATGCCACACGATGGCCAACGCTCAATGGAGATCAGCCAGGCGCACAGAAGATATTACAATGCACAAGTGTGTGCATTGTACACATTGTGCATATTGCAATCTCTATTCCTATACTCTCATATTTCGACTGGAGTGAGATCAGATGCAGAATCAACGGCTTAACATTCTTTCCAAGGCACGGGGATGTAACACCACTAATTTCCACGCTCCAAGCAGCTACAGAGCTATTCGTAATGGAAAAATCCATTAGCACTTTTTGTCCGATCTAGGAATTGAACTCCACGTCCCAGCAGGGTCGAAGCCTACTGGGGCCATGGGTTGTACGAAAAAGAACTCTGGGGCCCTGGAACGAAAGCAAATAAGGAACAGGAGTTTTTTTTTTTTTTTTTTTTTTTTGGTGGGAAAATCATCTTATGACAAATCCCGCTCTTGGGCGGAGCGGAAAGTAGTGTCAGACTTTTACTGACTAAAAACCCACTCCTGTTCCTTCTTTGCCTTCGTCCCAGGGCCCCGGGTTTCGCTTTCACACTACCCGTGGCCCCAGTAGGCTTCGACCCTGTTGGGCCCCTACGATTTGCTGACATCTCCATGAGGCGCGCGTGGAACAATACGCGCCGTCGACGACTTGGGCTTGGTCCGGACGGTTACCGGACGATCGGACGGCGAGCCACCCATTGCTCGCCGTCCGCAAGCCCACGCCTACGGTGGCCGGAAATCGGGATCGGAATCCCGGCGGCGGTTGGGGCGTGAGGACCGTTGCCTCACGCGATCGGCCGCCTCCTTTGCTAGCATTACTGCTTCGCAGAAGGAGGCGACCGCCTGCCACTCTTCCTCGCTCCGGACCATGGCCTGTACCAAGGCCCGGCGCGAGAGATCGCCGCCGCCGATCGCCCCCACGAGGACACGGCGTTGCTCTGCCCAAGCGGAGCACACCTCCACCGTGTGCTCCACCGTGTCCTCCGGGCGGTCCGCACAGTGGCGACACCCGGGCGTCTCTTCCGCACGAATTCGGTGCAGGAACTTCCCGAACTTACCGTGTTCGGTGAGAACCTGCGTCATGTGGAAGGTGAGGACGCCGTGAGGTCTTTCCAACCACGCCTCAAAGAGGGGACTTACCGCCATAATTGTGGCGTGCCCAGCACTGGGTCGCGACAGTCGTTGTCGCCATTTCTCCATGAGAACCCGCCAGAGCTCTGTCCGCCATGCTGCGACTTGTCACGGCAGCGGAGTTTCGCCCCGGCGTTGCATCTCCATGCGCAGATCGTGCATGTGAGCAAGGCCTGTTGCTACCAGATCCCATGGTGGCTGTCCAGCAAGGAGGCTCGCCGCTTCGCGGGAAATCGTCCGGTATCCTCGCACCATCCGTATGGCCATGACCCTCTGGCATGCGTTCAGCCGGGCCGCCGGCTGCTTCCGCAGCGCCGGCGCCCATACCGGTGCGCCATAAAGGGCCATGGACCGAACGATTCCTGCGTAGAGCCTCCGGCAGGAGGCGTCTGGACCCCCCAGGTTGGGCAGGAGCCGCCCGAGGGCAGCCCCAGTCCGATTTAGTTTGGGAGCCAGACGTCGGAAGTGCTCCTCGAAATCCCATCGGCTGTCGAGAACGAGTCCCAGGTACTTCATCGTCGACCCGACGCCGATGTGGACTCCTCCTACCGTTAGTTGGGAACCCGGTGGTGGCGCGTTCCGAGGACCGTGAAAGCACATGGCCTCGGACTTGTGCAATGCCACCTCGAGTCCCAACTCCTGGATCCTGCCCACGACTGTCGCAACCCCGTGTGTCGCTAGTTCGACCGCCGCCTGGTGCGACTCTCCCCGCGCCAGGACCAGCGTGTCGTCTGCGTAGCAGACTACGCTGACCCCGTCAGGGAGGTCGCCGCGCAGCACGTAGTCGTATCCGATGTTCCACAAGGGCGGCCCTAGTACCGATCCCTGCGGAACACCGCACGACATCTCTCGGCGTTCCCACTCTCCCTGGTGACCAGGGTAGATAATGTACCTTTCCGACAGGTACGCCTCGACCACACGACAGAGGTAGTCGGGCGTCCGGTGATACCGGAGTGCCCTCCTAATGCTACTCCAAGGCAGGGAGTTGAAGGCGTTTGCGATGTCCAGAGACACCGCCACGACACACCTGCCCTGGGCCACCGCATCCCCCGTCGTGAGGGCTCGCACGCGCATGATGGCGTCCACCGTGGAGCGCCTCCTGCGAAAACCAAACTGGCCGTCCGCCAGATCCGGCCCCACCCGTGTTAGGTGCGCGACAAGGCGGTCTGCAATTACTCTTTCAAAGAGCTTGCCCACCTCGTCGAGCAGCACAATGGGCCGGTACGCGGACGGAGAGTCCGCAGGGCGCCCCGGCTTCGCGATGAGGACCAGTTTCCCAGTCTTCCAGCGAAGTGGGAACTGGCCCCTCTCTATGCATGCGCTGAAGAGCCCTCTTAGTCGAGGCCCGAGAGCCTCCATGGCCAGGACCCAGGCCTTCCCAGGCAAGCCATCGGGTCCTGGGGCGGTATTTTTGGCACTCAGCCTTCGTACCACCACTCTCATCTCTACCTCGGTCACCTCTGGAGCGTTGTCGTCGTCGTCGCCATCGTGGTCCGCGTCGGACACCGCTGGTGGCGGAGCCATGGGCGGGGGAGAGTGTTCCCCTCGCGTAGGGAACAGAGTGCTCACCACACCCTCCACAAGCTGAGGCCGGAGACTCTGCGTTAGCGGGGGAGCCCAGGGGCGGAGCTTGTCCCGCACCACCTTGTAGGGGCGTCCCCATGGGTCCCCGTTCAGAGTCCCCAGCCACACGTTGTGGGCCTCGAGTTTGGCCCGCCTTATCTCCGCTCGGAGGGTGCGCTTTGCCTCTCTGTATCCCTCGTACAGCTCCGCCTCTCTGGCCTCCGCATCCGGTGGACGGATACGGCGCCTGCGGTATCTGGCATACCGGCGTCGCGCGATATTGCATGCATTGCGCAGTGCCGCAATCTCCGGCGACCACCAGTATACCTGGCGCCGAGCACGTCCTGGATGGACTCGGGGCATTGCCGCGTCGCAGATTTGCGACACGGCCTCCCGGAACCACTCTGCCTCGACGTCGATGTCAACAGGCCTGTCCGGTGCTTGCACCCAGGCCTGTACCGTCGCGGCTTCCAGGAGGAGCTCCCGGTCCATCTGCCTCAGCGCCCACCGCGGACCACAAGGGTTCTGTCGGACCGGCGCGGTCGAGGTTTGGGCGGAGACGTCAAACCGGATGTACCGGTGGTCTGAGTACGTCTCCACCCCCTCCATAACACGCCAGTCGACGACACGCGGCGACAGAGCGGGGCTGGCGAACGAGATGTCCACCACTGAGTCACCCCGCATCCGCACACACGTGGGGACAGAACCCCGGTTTAGGACGACCAGGCCTGTCTCCAGAGCCCAGTCCTCCACCATCCGACCCCGCTGGTTCGTGAACCGGGAACCCCAAGCCAAGTTCTTGGCATTGAAGTCCCCGCACACGACCACGGGAAGGGAACCAAACCCAGCGACGACGGCTTTCAGCTCCATTAGGGAGATGTGAAGTTCACCGAGAGATCTGTTCGGGGACAGGTAGACGCCCACCACTGCAATGTCCCCGAACCGTGCTGCCACGCAACCCCGTCCCCTCGTGATAGCCTCAAGGGTAGGGGTACCGGCGGCGGCCGACGAAATTAGGGTCACCGAGCCGTCCAGGTCCCGCACCCAGTCTCCCCTGGGCAGGACATAGTACGGCTCGGAGACCACGGCGATATTGATCGACCACTGCGCCATGCTCTGGAGCAACAGATCCTGAGCGGGGGCGCAGTGGTTGATGTTCGCCTGGAGGAGACGCAATGGAGTCACTAGTGACAGTCCATTACAGTCTCCTCCCGAGCCCCCCGTGAGGACCCCACCGCGGCGGGTGCGGCGGCGACAGCGACGGCAGCCAAGGAGGTGGCTGTGGCGGTGAGTACGTCCGGGTGGATGGGCCTCCGAACCTTGCCCTTGGCCTTGGCGGGGGGGTCGCAGGACCTGCTCCCAGCCCGGTGGTCGGCCGGCTTGCCTGCCGCCGCACATGCGTAGCAGTGCGGCGTTGCACGGCATTCAACGGCCTTGTGACCAGCCTGACCGCACTGGTAGCAGCGGTCACTGCGGTCCACCTCCGCGGCGCAATAGGCCCCCACGTGGTGCCCCACGTGACAGCGGTAGCACCGCAGAGGTCTGGGCTCCAGCAGTTTTACCTGCGCGGAGACCCAGCCCACCAAAAGCCTTCGGCCTTCGCCCGTGATGGCTTTGGCCGCCGACACGGGGCAGCTAACCGTAACGGCTCGCATGCCCGTGCTGTCAGCACGGATGGTACCCGCTCGCACTTGATCGGCCTGGCACCCTCCCGTCCTGACGACGGCGGCCACCACCTCATCCACCCTAACGGAGTCATCCAGGCCCATGATGCGCATGTCTATGCACTTTGTGGGCCTGGACACTCGGACCTCCTCGACGTCCAGGGACGCTCTGATCCTTGCGGCCAGGGCGTCCGCGGCAGAGCCACTGTCCGCACCAGGGACCTCCAATATTCGGGCCCCGGTTGCGGTGCGCCTCATTCGAAAGCCTTCAGAGGCTCCGAATTCGTCGAGGTGCTCCACCACCGCCTGCTTCGCCTTTGCCATGACCATGTCATAGTTCACGCCCTTCTTTTCCGCAGCTGGCTGTAGTGTAATCACTACAGCTGCGGAATTCGGGGCGCGAAGTCTGGCTGCCATGGCCCGCTTCCTACGCTGCTGTCGCCGCTCGCGCTTTTTCGCCGCTCTAGCTGCCTTGCCCGCCTTCCTGCTGGCGCCGACAACCGTCCATTCGGCGCCAACCGGGGGCATTTCAGATAGACGCGGCCTAGTCGCCGCCGCAACAGGAGCTCCTGCTGGTTTAGCAGCATTGACCGCCCCACCCTTCGGGGAAGGAGCAGTCTTCTCCTGCCGCTGCCGCTGCTTGGTCGCTGGGGCCGGCCTCGCAGGCTCCGACAACACGGCCCCGCGCCCAACTTGCCCCGACGGGCCCGCCTTGGGCGCAGCAGCCGCGGCCGCGGCGGCGGCGGCGTACGTCACCGCCCTCTTCTGGCCGGAGGCCGCAAGCGGGGGGCGCAGCACAATGCCCTCCAGGACAGCGTACTGCCGCTGGACCCGCTCTTGGAACTGCTGCTGCTGCTCCCGCTGCTGCTGCCGGAAGGCAGCCAGCTCTTGCCGCAGCAGGGTCAGCACCTCATTCTCTGGCTGGGGCAGGGGCTGCGACTGATCTTGCCCTTGCCTGCGTCCCCCTTTTGGCGCCACCTGGGGGCCAGTTCCACGGAGACCGGCTAGGTCCGCCTCGAGCCGCTCAATCCTCTTGTTGAGGGATTTTTTTAACGGCTCCAGGACGATCCCCAGTGCCTCGGTTATTGAGGTCGTGGCCTGGGCGATGGATCGCCTCTTGGAGACCTTCTCCCTCTTCTTGGCCACGCCTATTATGGCAGCTGCCACGATCTCCGTGAACTTGGTCAGCGCCTCCTCCATGCCTTCTGGCTCACTGCCTGAAGGCTCCGGCTCCGAAGGGCCGGCCTGACCACTGGGTGCCCCGGGTTGGTGCCCCTCCCTGGCGATTTTGAGGGATCGCCGGGTCACTTCCTCGTTAGTGCGCCAGCTCCCCTTTCTCGTCTTTCGGCCCGCACCCCGTATAGCGGTGGAGATTTTGCGGGCCGATGCACCCAGTTCGTCATCGGAGGAAGTCCTCCGGCCATCCCCCAAGATGGGGCGTTTGAGGAACTGGGTCGTCCTCCTGGAGGTGAACTCTTCCACCTCCATTCTCTCTGAGTTGGGCGAAGACGCGGCATCGGAGTCCGACGCCGCGTCTCCGCTCACTTCCCTGAGGCCGAAGCTCCTGCCGGCCTCTGCAGGACCCACCGGCGCAGCGGACGTGCTGGGAACTGGTCCCAGGGACTCCACGCTACCGGAGAGTGAGCCACCCTGGCTCTCTGCGTCCACGAAGGACGGTAACAGATCCTTGTGGGATCTGGCGCACTCTTTGCCCCCCCCAGAGTACGAGGGGCAGACCAAGCTCTGCTTGGTGAGGGATTCTCCTCCTGCGATGCAGGCGGTACCCTCCTGGGGTAATAACTTTTTAAGATGTGCGTCCATGATAGTGCTGAACTCAGCTTTGCCTTTTTTGTGGGGTGGGGTCCCCAATAACCACGTTCGCCATCTTGGTCACGTCTGATAAACAGACGCGTACCCGAGGCGAACCCACTCTCCCGAAACCACTGTCCAAAAACACCAACAGCTGTTGGTGCCGATGCTTCTGGACAGCGCACCCTCCGTGGCGGTCCGTCTGGACTCCGCCTGTGTGTTCCTCTTGGTCTGGTCTCTCACTTGAGACCTTCCGGCATGAGTAGCTCTACCGGCATAGCCCTCAAGATCACAGAGACACGCAAGCCCCACCACGACGACAACGTGGGAACACAGTTGGTGGGGAAGGAACAGGAGTGGGTTTTACTGAGTAAAAGTCCGACACGCAATCAAGTCATTGGATGCTTTCCCACCTAAAAAAAGGACTTCGCGTCCAGCAGCATGCTTGTGGCTACGAGATTAACGTGGTAGTTGGAGTTAATATTTCTGGATACAATTTTAAGATTAAATGGTCAGGCAGTCAACCCCAGTACTGAATTTCTAATAAAGTAGTCTTTCTAACCACACCAAAAAGTACATTGTGTTCCAGCAGGATATAAAAAGAAAAGTTCTAAAATGAAGAACAACGAGTAATATTGAATTTCTCCTTTGACTTGATCTTAATTTGCCTTGAACTTAGAGTAGGTAACAAAACCTTAAGAACTTACAAGGTTTCATATTAAAATTAGGCATTATCTAATATATTTCGTAAAGTAGATAACGATATTATTCAAAGACTAATTTGTATGGCCTCATTCGTATTATGTTTGGAATTTAAGATTGAAGCGATGTCTGTTGGGAAATCAATTACTACAAATTATGCTAAGAAACAAATGAATGTAGGGGAAAGTTGGGGGAAATCGGATAGAGGGTGAAACCGGACAGTGGCTATTTCATTACTCCACGTATAGTTGTCTCATTCTAACTAGTCGAGAAATAAACGCGAACGCTTACTTAATGTGGTGGTTGCAAAAGGCTGCGACGGTAACATTTCAGCGCGTGTTAAAATAAACAAAGATTTAAAATAAAAGAAAATTATCTAATATTTTGATGTTTTTTTAATGTTATCATTAAGTTTAGTTATGTGTTATCATATGCAGTTGTATTTTTTTAAAGTAATACATATTTAGCCCTCTAAAACTAAATTTATTGTTGCTATGAGTGCAAACATAACCTGTTCGTTCTTACAATTTCAAACATGGTACCTGTGGGGTACAAGCAGACGCGGTGATTTCGACTTTCCGATTTTACCCCAAACAAAAAGGCTAAAAGGCTGCAATGGTCGGAGTCTGACATGATTTTAACCATGCTTTCTGTAATGAAAGGCAGAATAAGATATCTTTTAGCACCTCTCCCATAGAATGTTTCCAAAAGTTCCTTAGAAGGTCGCGTAAAGAAGATAAAATAGTGGAAGTGTTTCGAAAGTGCCCTTGAAATGAATATTAATTGATGAACTAGAAGGTATACTGGTTTAATTTCCACTATTTGGTTTAACTAAAACTGTTCTGCGACGTTTGACATTCAGCCATTTACATACAAAATGCTTATTCGGTTTGACCCATAGGTATGGGTTTTTTGTTACGTGGAAATCATCTAATGACATCTCCAGCCCATTCGTGTCAGACTTTTACTGACTAAAACCCACTCCTGTTCCTTCTTTGGCTTCGTTTTAGGGCCCCGGGGTTCTCTTTTGCATGACTCGTGGCCCCAGTAGGCTTCGACTCTGCTGGGCCCCTACGGTTTTGCTGACATCTCCTTGAGGCGCGCGTGGAACACTACGCGTCTGGGTATGGGGTGAAATCGGATTTATAGTTTTTTGATTTTTTTTTTCTAGTTCTTCGTAACATCAACCTCAAATATTTTCATTTGGCCAAACCCCTAGTCGTCACTGCGCGGTACCCAAGGGTAGGCTTTTACCTAGGTCAGAGATTAAGCATGGCCATTCAACGTGGCAATGCCACCAGTCTTTTATGCACACTTTAGGAGACAACGTTGTGAGAGAATTTTTGACGCCATATATATGTTAGGAGTTTTTATTTTAAGTGTATCTAAATATATAAAACTCAAAGGTGACTGACTGATATAGTGATCTATCAACGCACAGCTCAAACAACTGGAGGGATCAGGCTGAAATTTGGCATGCAGGTAGATGTTATGACGTAGGCATCCGCTATCTAAATATATAAAACTCAAAGGTGACTGACTGAGATAGTGATCTATCAACGCACAGCCCAAACAACTGGAGGGATCAGGCTGAAATTTGGCATGCAGGTAGATGTTATGACGTAGGCATCCGCTAAGAAAGGATTTTGATAAATTCTACCCCCAAGGGGTTAAAATAGGGGATGAAAGTTTGTGCCACAAAAAATATACCTAATTAATAATAATACTTAACGCGAGCGAAGCCGCGGGCAAAAGCTAGTACTCGTATATTACCGGTAACGTGCGTAAATCAGTTTGAGTGCTGATTAACTTGTTAATTTGCAGATTATCTGGTTGAGTCCGTTAAAGTTAAGTCAAGAGTGAATAGGTTACTTCTAGGTAAGCGCGCTCCATCGTTGACCACATCGTCGCTTTCCATCAGGTGAGATAGCGGTTTTTTTTTTAGGTGGGAAAATCATCTAATGACAAATCCCGCTCTTGGGCGGAGCGATAGATAGTGTCAGACTTTTCAGACTAAAAACCCACTCCTGTTCCTTCGTTGCCTTCGTTCCAGGGCCCCGGGTTTCGTTTTCACACTACCCACGGCCCCAGTAGGCTTCGACCCTGCTGGGCCCCTACGATCTGCTGATATCTCCATGAGACGCGCGTGGAACAATACGCGCCATCGACGACTTGGGCTCGGTCCGGACGGTTACCGGACGGTCGGACGGCGAGCCACCCATCGCTCGCCGTCCGCAAGCCCGCGCCTACGGTGGCCGGAAATCGGGATCGGAATCCCGGCGGCGGTAAGGGCGTGTGGACCGTTGCCTCACGCGATCGGCCGCCTCCTTTGCTAGCATTACTTCTTCGCAGAAGGAGGCGACCGCCTGCCATTCCTCCTCGCTCCGAACCATGGCCTGTACCAAGGCCCGGCGCGAGAGATCGCCGCCGCCGATCGCCCCCACGAGAACACGGCGTTGCTCTGCCCAAGCGGGGCACACCTCCACCGTATGCTCCACCGTGTCCTCCGGGCGATCCACACAGTGGCGACACCCGGGCATCGCTTCCGCACGAATCCGGTGCAGGAACTTCCCGAACTTACCGTGTTCGGTGTGAACCTGCGTCATGCGGAAGGTGAGGACGCCGTGAGGTCTTTCCAACCACGCCTCAAAGAGGGGACTTACCGCCATAATTGTGGCGTGCCCAAGGTGAGATAGCGGTCAGGCACGAACTTATCAAGAATTAAAAAAAAAAGTGGAGAAAAACGGGCAAATGCGAGTCGGACTCGTGCACTGAGGGTTCCTTACAAACTTACCAACGAAAACAGATCAATTCCCGAACTGAGTTACAAAGATTTCTCCGAATCACTAAAAAAGTTTTTTTGTTGACGTAACTACAAATTTACAGTTTTCAGATTTTTTCCTATACTTGTACTATGAGACCTTGTTTCATGCCAAATTTCAGGATTCTAGGTCAATGGGAAAACCCTATGAATTTTGATTCCCTTGAGAGTGTCGAAATACACGTTTTCTGCGACATAAACAGCTGTATCTTTTTTTGTCGTTAACTTAGAAGTTTGTTATTTTTTCAGCTTCAAGGGACTACAGACCTGAGTAATGGTTTTAATTTCAATTCGATACCTCCACGCGTTCCTGAGATAAAGGGTCTTGACAGATAGAAAGACAAACGGACAACAAAGTGCAACAAGTATAAGGGTTCCGTTTTTTACTTTTGAGGTACGGAACCCTAAAAAATTAAAAAATGTTTGAGTTCTTATATTAACTAGATGATCTGCAGACTAACGGCCATGTATACGGTAAAGTTATAAAACAGGTTCTTTGCTTAAATAAAACATTTGAATTCATTGTAATTATTTAATTTTGATTTCTAATAATTATCTAAAGTTTGATGACATCTCACGCATGAAAAAATAATATATTTTAGGGCACTCCGACACAGACAAGTTAGCCTTCGTGGTTATTTTTTTTTATAAACACTAAGAAGAAGGAGCACCGCGGAGCGGGGCTCCGTCGAGCTAAAAGGGGACAAAAGTGTTTCGCTCACTATTTTCCGCAATTTAACGACGAAGCCATTCCCTCGCCTAGAGAGGAGGCCTGAGTACCAGCAGTGGGAATATTATAAAGCTATTATTTATATATCCTAACGAAAAATTCCTGTAATGTAAAAAAAAATAAGCATCAATATTCAATATTCAGTTTTTCCCGCGGTTTCCCCCGTGGTTTATCCCGCGGCACTCATGAATTTATTGGGGATAATAAGTGCCCTGTGCCACTCAGCGATCGAACAGTTTTTTTATTGGAGTAAGAATTTTCATAAACGGATCAGCACTTAAAAATTTTGTGAAACTCGTAACATTAATTTTAAGTATTTTATTAACACTATTCTATGGATTCATTGTGGTCTGAAATAAATGGTTTTGTTAAAATTACTTTTTTCATCATCATTTCTGCCGAAAGACGTCCTGGCCTTTCCCAAGTGTCGCCACAACAACCGATCCTTTATGTTTCGCATTCTATCAGATTCCCACGACCCTCACCTTGTCATCGGTCCACTACTCAAGAATCTTACGATCCCTTTAACTATCTAATATGTAAGTAATGTACTCACAGCTACTTAAGTTTGGCGATTCTTCGGGTTATCTTGGTAACCTTGGTTCTCTTGCAGATATCTTCATTATTCCGAAGAAACTCCGAGCATAGCCCTCTCTATTGTCCTTTGAGTTACTTTAAGCCTTCTTCAGGCTCAGTATGAGCGACCACGTTACCGAGCCATTTGTAACCTGGTACACACAGTTTATAGACTTCCATCTCGAGACACTGGTATGGCAGACAAAAAAATGTTGCTTTAGACGATTTATTTCCATTCTTTTTTTTATTCCTCTAACCCACTACTATCTAATAAGTGCTGGAGTAGAGGAATAAAAAAAAGATGTAGCACAGCTTTCCGTAAACCTAGGCTACTTTCATTTTGCAGGGAATTTGGACAGATTTTTGGGCTACTTGGACATGATGCTATTTTGAACGTTAGAATCTGAATGTATAAATTATTCTTCGATATACGGTATGGTAACAATCCCAGAAGCTCGTAGTAAAAGGGTGGTAGAAAAATCAAAACGTTTCATCTTTTCGTCGAGAAGACGAGGCGAAGACGTTTTTGCCTTTAATTGCATTGAAACTGCATTGAACCCTGCAGCGCCGGAGCCGTGACAGAAACAATGCTTGCTGCACGTTACATGCCTGGTTGCATGCTACATGTTGCATGTCTACTTCCATGCTGCATGCCTGATTGCATGCTGCATGCTTAAATCAAGCATCCTTAAAAAAAATATGGTACTGAAAATATGGGAATTAAAACAGTGTTATAATGAATGTTCGGAAACATAATACTTCGAACAAATGTTATTTCGGCTAAGTGAAAAGTTTTTCGACCAAATGAAACGTCGGAGTAATGAAAAAAATCGAATTGATAATAGGTCAACTGATACAGTGGCAGACGTGACTTCGATGAAATGAAAAAAAGATTCGAACTTATGATTGGTCCCCAGAAAGAGAAGGCCCCGCAGGGGGCCTCCGTCGACCCTATCCAAGCCGACAGTGTTTTGTAATTAGTATTTAGGTTACCATTTTGATAATACTAATTACCACCGCAGCTAATAACTATCAATATAAAATGTATGCCAAAAGACAATTCTGACTGAATTTTCTGCGATATGATGGTTCTGCTTTTTAATTATTATGGAAATGAAATTTATGCCTAAAGATGATTCTGACTAACAAAATTATGGCTAATAAAAAACACGAAAAGGATAAAAATAACTTTAATTTCGGAAGTCGTCGGAAAAGTTATTTTGATCCTTTTATTAGTGTTTTTTTTAGTAAAGTCGGTTTCTTTTTTGTAAAAAGATTTTTATAATGTATATTAGAAAGGAATTACAAATTAGAAAAGCTTTTACTGAAACGAAACCGCTTCTGTTGATCTTCAGCCCTCTACGGCATTTGCACCATCGGAATTTTAATGAAAATTTATTGCATGTTATGTCGAGACGCTTGGAAGATAAAAAGCTAAAGTATTTTCAGCAATTTAACAAGAAACTGTGACCTCTGTTATCTTAAAATTTTCATGATATTTTCCGATCTTAAGAGGCTCAAAATTCAGACAAGCTTTTAAGCTTCCCCGTGATGCCGGAAGCTTTCTTCTGGTTAAGATGGCTTTTGTTAATTTTTCTTTAGGCAATAACTTGTAATTTATACATATTCTCGGTGTTTTACGGCAAGATTTGTATATATTTTCTTTTCATTTTATTTATTGCACTCAGCAGAGCTCTAAAATATACCTTAAAAAGGATTACTTAAATTAGAATAAGAATTCTCTAGGCAGACGAGATCTCATTGTAAAATCAGGCTTAATACATAAACTTAGCCATAACTGTTGAAGATTGAAGAGTTGCCCTCATAGTAATGAGACCACTGATCACACACACTCACACCACCACTCGTACTCAACTCCACTCCTCCACCTCCTCCACTCCTCGTACTTCAGATCACTGTCTGGTGAAGTCTGTATTGTCCTTCTTCCCACTTGACTGCAACTCAGTGAACGGCACGAATGTGGCATTACAAGGTAGCAGATTGGTATGAGATGCGGCACTTCTTTGCATGATATCCTTGGCAGTAGGTCTCCCTCACCAGCTGTACGGATGCTATATCCGAAGTAGTATGTCAAGCTATGGAGTATTTAACCCTTATGGTGACGTACCCATCGGTTGCTCAGGTATCCCATGGTTTAACGCCGATTGTGCTCGAGCTGAAGAGCGTAATTATTCGGCATTCCTCACCTGGGTTGACGCTCGTGACCGCAAAGCTGCAGATCTGAATACAAAGAAGAGACTGTTCAACCAAGTTACCAAGCCCTACGAAAAGGTATTAAAGAAAGGTCGCTACCTCCGCGGGTTAAACCTGATTGAACATTTGCTCATTCGGTGAGAGAGAAAGCAGGTCTCTCTGCATGTCTCTTCGCCCATAATTCACATCTTGATACTAGCAGTGCTACTCTACCAATTTTTCCTCATTGCGATACCTCAATGGGTGTTTTACATAAGGAACAAAGAGGTTTTGGGAGCACTGTGTCGTCTAGACGTTAATGGAGCTAGTGGATCAGATGGCATAGCAAATGTTCTCAAGGCTTGCGCACCCGAGTTGTCTCATTGAATCGAAAGATAAGTTAGCTACTAGAAAGTTGGTGTTCTTGCCAAGGTCCAACTGTACTTTACACTGAGATAACTTCTAATATTATACAAAGCAATCATGTGTGGAGTATTGCAGCCACACATGGGCTGCAGAATGCCATCTACCAGCTTTGAACTCCGTGGAGAGGCGTGTGAAGAGGTAAATTGGTGATCCAGATTTAGTTAAGACCAATCTACAAAACCTGGAGCACAGGGTAGCCATCCTTTTAGTATTCTATAGGATGCATTTTGGAAGGTGTGTGCGGGAATTACACACCTTGAATTCGCCATCACCTTTTTACCATAGAACAACCTGACGTACGGTGAGTGTCCACCCTTACACTATTGACGCCTCTACAGTTCAGACTAAGAGTTTCACCACGTCGTTTATACCGCGTGTACCGGAGAACGATTTGCCTTTTGCGGTCATCCTGTCCGATTATAATTTTGGTGTGTTCAAGGCTAGAGCCTTAACATTGCCTTCCCTTAGCCTTGCTAAAGGCTAAGGCTTAGGGCTTTTGATAAACTAGTGCGCTTCACTATCAACGATTGCACGACTGCTTACCATAAGGTGGGATCGCAGCTAATCACTAGTTTATATCGATAAAAAAAAATTGCTGATTTAATAAAACCAACCCCAATGTAAAATAGGAACAGAAAGAGCTATAAATAACAACCAAAAACCTTTAAATAATAACAATAAAATGATCGTTTCCCAGACAAAGGAATACGAAAACACCAGCATTCATTACACCAAGCAATATATCACGACCCTTATTGATCACAAATAAGCGCCTAATTTCAAAAAGATTTATCGTTCACGAATCGATTTACATTAATCATTATAGCTCCAAAAGGTAAGGTACTATGAAAGTGATTGGAATTAAGTTTGTAAAGGTGGTTGTTTTACGCTAAATTGAAAACGGGGTAGGAAGTCGTTTCTATTTAAAGACTTTTATTGTTCGACTTTCAATTGTTTTACAAGTTTAAATTCAATTATTATCAAATCAATTTGAAAAAGGAATTGTTGCATAATTTTTAAGGTTCCGTACCTCAACAGGAAAAAACGGAACCCTTATAGGACTCACTTTGTTTTCCGTCTGTCTGTCTGTCGGTATAAGGTATCGAGTTAAAATTAAAACCATATACTCAAGTCTGTGGTCCTTTGAAGCTGTGAAAAAATCAAACTTCTGAGTTAACGGAAAAAAAATATACGGCCGTTTATGTCGCAAACTTACATTTTAATACCCACAAGGGAATCAAAATACATAGGGTACTTCCCGTTGACCTAGAATCATGAAATTTGGCATGTAGCAAATTTGTAATTATGTCATAAAAAAAAACTGAAAAATCTTCGTTACTCAAATAGAGAATTGAACTGTTTTTAACCAACTTCAAAAAGGAGGAGGTTATATGTTCGGTTGAATGTATGTTTTTTTTTTATGTATGTATATTCACCGATTTCTCGGTCAATTGTGGACCGATTTTGAATTTTTTTTTTTTATTGAAAGGATATGCTTCCAAATTGGTCCCATAGAAATATTGTTATGATCTGATCATGAACTTTGAAGATATGGAACAGAACTCCTCATAGGATCACAGCAGAACCGTCGTAACAAGTAAAATTGCTTTGTTAATACGTGTAGATACTGTATATACGATGACTGACTGAAAGTAGAGGGGGAATATATCGAACTGATCTGATGATGAAGCCTGAAGTTAGGCACCGGAACTCTGTAATAAATTAATGTAATCTAACCGTGTTTGGGATTATTAGAATTGTCATGAGATGCACTCTGGCTATAAAGTATTTAAGTTTGGCTGAGGGGTACTTTTTAGTGGTGGTACCATAACTAAAAAGTGTAAAATAAAAAACTTTTTACAAAAAAATACAACCGACTTCGAAGTAAAAAAAAAAACACTGAAAAGTGCAAAATAACTTTAATTTTGGAAGTCGGTGTTAAATAACGAAGAGACAAAACTATTGTAGAAACACCTTCCGAAATTAAAGTTATTTTGCACTTTTCAGTGCTTTTTTTTACTTTGAAGTCGGTTGTATTTTTTTGTAAAAAGTTTTTTATCATAGGTAAGTTTGTACGGAATCTTTAGTGCGCAATCCCGACTCGAACTTGCCCGGTTTTTACAATATCAGAGGTATCGATGTGTATATTCTTCGGTCGTCTCCTTCTGCGAAGCAGTAACGTTTGTGAAGGAGGCGGCCGCATTCGTGAGGAAACAAACATCCTCACGTCCCAGCCATCAACCCCGACGAGCGACAGCGTGCAGTGTTCCACGCTCACCTCAAAGAGATATCAGCAATTGAAGGGCAACTGACTGTGTTGTTTGAGTCAGTAAAAGTTTGACACGTCCTCTCACTCCGCCATAGAAAGGAAGAAGTCATTACATGATTCCACACCTAGTTTTGTCTCTTCGTTATTTAACACCGACTTCCAAAATTAAAGTTATTTTGCACTTTTCAGTGTTTTTTTTTTACATTGAAGTCGGGTGTACATTTTTTTTTTGTAAAAAGTTTTTTATTTTGCACTTTTTAGTTATGGTACCACCACTAAAAAGTACCCCTCAGCCATACTTTAATACCTTATAGCCAGAGTGCATCTAATGACAATTCTAATAATACCAAACACGGTTAGAATAATTTAATTTATTACAGAGTTTCGGTGGTTAACTTCAGGCTTCATCATCAGATCAGTTCGATATATTCCCTCTCTTCTTTCAGTCAGTCATCGACTAAACGTATAAATAAAGCAATTTTACTTGTCACGACAGTTCTGCTGTGATCCTATGAGGAGTTCGGTTCCATATCTGTGAAGTTCATGATCAGATCATAACAATATTTCCATGGGACCAACTTGGAAGCATAACGTATCAATCAAAACAAAAAAAAAATATTCAAAATCGGTCCACAATTGACCGATAAATCGGTGAAAATACATAAAAAAAAAATACATTCAGCCGAACATAGAACCTCCTCCTTTTTGAAGTTGGTTGAAAAGGTAGATTTACGATTATTACTTTGGAACAATGACGCAAATCATGCAACAATTATAATAAAATATTGAAATTGACAACAACCAGCGTCATTGACGTTAATCGTCATTGGATGGTCGTCAACGGACGTAGTATATGAGATAATTGATCCATAATCATCAACATTAACTTAATTGCAAGCAGTTGTAGTTAAATTGAATTAATTTAGCGAGGTTCTGCTTTAAAATAGATAACATGAAATATGTTAAATCTGAGCTAATCTATTTTTTTATTATAGTTAGAAGGAATGATTTTTTTCATTAATTTAGAAGTTTGATTTTTTCACAGCTTAAAGGGACCGCAGACATGAGTATATGGTTTTAAATTTAACTCGATACCTCTACGCGTTCCTGAGATAAAGGGTCTTGACAGACAGACAGACAGACGGACGGACAACTAAGTGAAGGATCACTTACACTTATATAATATATGGGTTCCGTTTTTACCTTTTTAGGTACGGAACCCTAAAAATAAAGAAAATGCAAATATAAGAACCTTACACATTTAATCAAGTTTCTGAAAACTTTTAAGGTTTTCTTCCTGGAACAAGTTTGTGCGGGAATCGAAACCGCGTGACGAAATGCAGGAGCCAATCGTATAACAATGGCGCCGATAGTGCCGTCATACGTTACGTCTAGAAGGATTATTAGTTGTACTAAAAGACAAATACCACAGAAAGCACGTGCCTGAACTGTTACGACTAGGTTTACTAGAAACTCACGTGTTTTGAAGTTTGAAGACTAACCTATTATGCAAGTCGATTACGTACACTTCAAATTGTGGTGAACAAGAATCCTTGTAAGTGAATTATTAGCGTAAACATAATTATTACAGGCTACTTCAGGATTTTCCCGGGGTTACAGGGTTATTCAAAAAGTAAACCAAGTTCCTAGAACGTCCTTTGCGTTCCAAGGACTCGGTAACTCTTTACCGCAGTTAACAATATCGCAACTGAAGAAACACGGTAGGTTTTAGTCAGTCAAATTCAAAGAGACATTCGGTCTCGCTCCTCTCAAAGTGGGGTTATTTGACGATTTCTTATTAAAATACGGCTACTTTAGTATTATGGCAAATTTGTAAAACAATTTGCAAAGACAATCATGGCAAATGTCAGTCTAAAAACCTTACGGTAGCCAGTTGAGATTTCGAGGGCTAATTTATGTTTAAAAATTTGTCTTTAGGTCCGTGGCCAAGTAACCAAACCTACACAGAAACTGATCATAAAAAGTCGATGCGTATTATGTATTTAGCTACGTTTTGTTAGATTGAAACTCGATCCAAACACTATTGGAGAAAGGTTTTTTTTATCTCTTTGAGACGCGTGGAAAATAACGCGCCGTTTGTTTTACCCAGGTTTAGTCCTTACTGAACGAGGCTACCCATTGCTTGCCGTCTACATTAAAAAAGGCTTCGGTTTTATTCTTTAAAGCGTTTCTGATTTGCTTAGGGTTTGGCTACAGTACCATGTTCAGATCTATATTAATCGTATAAAATGCATCCACTTAACACCGCTCGCAACGTGCTGTAGTCAGGCGCCGCAGTCAGGCGCGGCAGTCAGGCGCCGCACCGTTTCACTTTGACGACGTCACGCTGAGGGAATGTGTCCAGGCCTTACGTTATGGGAGTGGAAACGGCGAGAGATGTCGTGCGGTGTTCCGCAGGAATCGGTACTAGGACCGCCCTTGTGGAACATCGGATACGATTACGTGCTGCGCGGCAACCTCGCGGTCCTGGCGTGGGGAGAGTCGTACCAGGCGGTGGTCGAACTAGCGATACGCTGGGTTACAACAGTCGTGGAGAGGATCCAGCAGTCGAGGACTGCACAAGTCCGAGGCCATGTGCTTTCATAGCTCTCGGAACGCACCACCACCGGATTCCCAAATAACGGTAGGAGGAGTTCACGTCGGCGTCGGGTCGACGATGAAGTACCTGGGACTCGGGAAACCGGATCGGACTGGAGTTGGCCCTCAAGCGGCTCCTGCCCAACTTAGAGGGTCCAGACGCCTCCTCCCGGAGGCTCTACGCAGGTATCGTTCGGTCCATGGCCCTTTATGGAGCGCCGGTATGGGCACCGTCACTGCGAAAGCGACGCGTGGCCAAGCTAATAATAAAAAAAAATAATAAGTATTCTTCACAAAAAATTAAAACGCATGCCAGAGGGTCATGGCCATCCGGATGGTGCGGGGATACCGTACGGTTTTCAGCTAAGTGGCAAGCCTCCTTGCTGACCTACCATCGTGGTATCTGGAGGCAACAGTCCTTGCACGCATGCATGATTTGCGCGTGGAGATGCAACGTCGGGGCGACACTCCGCTGCCGCTGCAAGTCACGGTATGGCATATAGAGTTCTGGCGGGATCTCATGGTGTAATGGCAACAGCGATTGTCGCAACCCAGTGCTGGGCACGCCACAATTATGGCGGTAAGTCCCCTCTTTGAAGAGTGATGATGTCCCAACTAAAAAAAAGGCCTTACGTTATGAATGCGAAAAACTTTTGCTATGGCTATACACGTAAATAAATAAATGTGAAAACATTCCTCTCATCAATCTGTTAAAGTCTCCACTGCTGGGACTCATCCCTCTCTCCATGAAAGGGACGAGCGGAGTCTAATACATCATGTGGGTCCCATGCGTTTTGGTAAATGTCACCATCTCTTTGAATGTTTGGCTTTAGGCTTTGCGTAATGTCGTGATTTTTGCAGAATTGTATTTTTTATGTTAAGTGAGACCACTATCTCATCTGATGATAAGCAATGTTGTGACGCCGATAGAGTAAACTTGCCTAGAAATCTTGACTTAAAAAAACTCTGTATATAGCTATCAGGAAACTGAGTCTAGCTGGGAATTTCAGTTACTACCTGTACATACAATGAAAATGTTCCATCCAAATTTACGTAACAATCCATCTGATTTAGTATTAGCAGCATAAAAAATATAAATAGGGTTTGACTAGGCTTCAAATCATACTGGAACAGACAAAGCTGGCTAACTAAAATGTGGTACCTTCCCTAAATTCATTTTAATCCTTATTAATTATGCATTTTGCGTGCTTCCTGTGGTGAGTAAAGCCGCCTCTGGCCAACGCGTCCTCTAGCTAAAACTGATTATGTCTGTCTCTAATTAATTTACTTGTTTCAATTCGGGACATGTAGCGTCATTTAATTCCTATTGTGAAGGTACACTGGTTTTAGCTATTATATCATACTGATTTATTACTTAATTCATTTTTAGGTTTACGTAGGTACCTTAAAAGGAAAAATCGGAACCCTTATAGGATCTCTTGGTTGTCCGTCTGTCTGTCTGTCAAAGCTCTTTATCTCGAGAACGCGTGGAGGTATCGAGTTGAAATTAAAACCACTCAGGTCTGCGGTCCCTTGAAGCTGTGAAAAAATCAAACTTCTGAGCTATATATATATATTGATCTAGAATCCTTCATTCATTGGATTCCCGCGACCCTCACCAGGTCATTGATCCACCTTGTGGAAGGCCTTCCAACGCTGCGTCTTCCGGTATGTGGTCGCTAATCCTTTTGTCCTCATCGATCAACTGTTCTGCGCTCAATGTGCCCCGCCCATTGCCACTTAAGTTTGGCGATTCTTCGAGCAATTTTGGTAACCTAGGTTCTCTTGCGGATATCTTCATTTCTGATGTGATTACGCAAGGAAACTCCGAGCATCACTCTTTCCATTGCCCTTTTGGTGACTTTAAGTCTTCTTATGAAGCCTATTGTAAGCGATCACGTTTCGAAGCCATGTTATCACTGGCAACACGCAGTGGTCATAGACTTTCGTCTTGAGACACTGTGGTATATTGGACGAGAAGATACCGCGCAGCTTCAGGAATGCTGCCCAGCCGAGTCGGATTCGACAATTGACCTCTTTTTCGAAGTTACACCTATCCAACACGACCGACTGTCACAGGTAAAAGTAGTCGTCCACTACTTCGAGTGTAGAGTCTCCGATCTTGATAGGTGTGGGTGCTACATGGATGTTAACCATTACTTTGGTTTTATCCATGTTAAGTCCCACTCTTTTGGAAACTCTACAGAGGTCACTGAGCATTGTACTGAGCTCCTCCGTAGTCTCAGCCTTAACTAGCCATGACATGTCTTGGTTTGAGAATAAATAGGAGTATTTTTATTATAATATGTGTTAGGATTTATTTAATTTTAGACTTATTTTATATCATGCCAGGATGCCGCGGTTAATGGACGTGTCTTTGTCTGATTTTATTTTTAATTCTTAATTCAAATGAGTATTAAAATCCAGCTAGGTTCCCTTCAGAAGACAGCCTTCATGGTACCTAGAAAAAAAAAACTAAAGAACATCAATCCCGAGACTTTATTTCAATCATATCCGTTCATAAATTAAGATTTTAATAGCTCGTTAATGAAATTCCATCGATATTGTGAAATATTAGAGAAGGTTGGGGTCATATTGAGAAAATTACAAAAAGGTTTCATTCGATAATGAATTCTTTGATATTGGTTTTAATTTTCTTAAAACCATCCAAAATGAAATTATGTGGCGAGTTTAATTAAAAGATTATTAAGTATAATAACGGATCCATTATTTTTACGATTTTAAAGAAATTAAAGATTATGAGATTGAAAACGAGATTGGTGATGGTTTAGTGATCATATTATTAGTAACAGACAGAAGGACGATACAGTCTTCTGAGATTTTTAAATCAACGAATGAATGAACTATTTATTAAATGAATAAAACTAATTCTCTTTAAGAACTGTGGTGGCCTTGTGGTAACAGTGACTGACGAGTTGCAGGTTGAAACTCAGCCAGGCGGATTACTTTGTGTAATTTATTTCATTACCACTGCTTTCAAAACGGCAAAGAAAAACATCGTAAGGAAATCGGCATGTCCTAGAACCGAGAAATTGAAGATATGTGTCATTTACCAATCCGCATAGGGCCCGCGTGATGAATTATGGTCCACTTCCTCTCCTAGAGAGTAGGCCTGAGTCCCAGTAGTGGGAACATTATAAGGCTAATAAGCCTTATGATCACACAATAGTGTATGTATGTATATTTCTCCCCACACCCCTTGTTATGAATTAAACACAGTGATGACACCAAAATCCTATGAGAACTAATAATTGTATTATTAATACAAACGAATTAGCAATACAGAAAACCTTTAAGCTGTATTTTATAAAGTAAAATAGTACATAACTAAAGATAAATACATCATCTACGTACAAAATAAGTGAATAATTCCATATTGTTCGTACCAAAAAATAAAATTGACCCCACATTATTTGGTCCTTATAGTATAGTTAGGATTATTAGGTATCCTACACAAGAATCATTATTTTTTACTTCGGAAGGTTAATGCATTCTGCCAGTGTCAAGTATAGAAAGTATATGGTTTGTTTTGCTTTGTTTTCCTTTAGAATACAGTATTATAAACACATTCTTATGTTTTTGTTTCGTTGAAGTCCTAAACAATACCACAATAAAATTCTCAGCTCCATTTTACCGAGATCGCACTTGTTTCAATAATTCAATATATTTTTTAGGTAACACTTTAGATACAAAATTCTATTGTCTACTCTACAATACTACTATCAGTATGTTAATAATTTCAACAGCCAATGAATTTTACTAAAAAATCCCTCCAAAAACTCCTACACCTGTTACAAAACTTCCTATTGATGTAATGTCCCAAATGGGCCTTCACCGGTCGCGTCAGATTGACATTGGCTTAACTTTTTGCACATTTATATTCCCTTTTACCTTTCCCTGGGGCAAACTAAAGTTTTATACCTTTTTGAAATTTCTTCTAATATAACCTTGGAGATTAACTGTGACATCACAATATCAATTTTACACTTTTAGTATACCTATTCAAGAATTATCATCTTTTTAAATTACAGTCCATTTGTCTTTGAATGCAGTCCTAAGAGAGGTCCCTAATAACAAAACATCTAGTGATAGAGCATGATAAAATGTAGGACTGGCAGTTGTGGCCTAATGGTAACGGCCCCGACTTACGAGTTGTAGGTCGATATACTTCGAACAAATGTTATTTCGGCTAAGTGTAACATCGGTGAAAAGTTTTTCGACCAAATGAAACATCGGAATAACGAAAAAAATCGAATTGATAATAGGTCAACTGATACGGTGGCAGACGTGACTTCGATGAAATAATGAAAAAAAAAAAACGAAACGATAACAGTTGAAAAGTTTTAGGTGAAAGGAAATTCAGTCAAATATTTTTCGATATTATGACAGGTAACCGTTTTTAACGATGATGCAAAAAACTAAATATATCTCCTTAATTATACTTGCTAATGATTTGAACTGAAGTTCAATATTTTTCTTTTAAATAAGGATTACTCTGGATTTAGTATAATAGATTATTCCGGGCGCCGACAAACAGGCTTAGTTTTTATTGATTTTGGGTTTTGTTGTTTTTTGGGACTACGATTTGTTTAGCTCCGACTAAAAGGACCAGAGATTGATACATTGATACATTTTTGAAATGCTTATAAAGTATGTTTTGTTTTAGCGAAATAAAATCGTATTTTTGGAAACGTGCCTGTGGTTGACACAATATCAAATATGAGCACAATATCATGAAATGCTTTTCAATGACATTTTCCATTATACTTGAAACTCATCTTTTATTATATATAGAACCAACCTAAAATAAATTGTATGGTATATGTACATTGTACTGTTATTGACAAAAAATAAATCAAAGAAAATTACTTGCGAATGTTGTTTTTTACAAAAGACCAAACAAATATTGGATAGAAACACAAATATAAATTGTTATTTCAGTATCATGCGTGATCATAAATAATGGTAAAACAGAGTTGGATAAATCATCAAACGATTTGTATAATACCAGATGATAACCACATCAGGCCGGGTTACCATCTCGAAGGTAAACAAATACGTCAGTATATCATACGTTATTCGTGGCGATAGAATAAATATCAATATACGATATTTAGCTTATGAACACACACGAAAAACAACCTCAAGTCCCAATGGAATATTCCTATTTATTGAAACACAAAGTAGAAGTGACAGGAAGAAAAATAAATACGCGTGGTTCGGCGAAAGTTAATCAAATTCTCGAGAAAGAAGACGCTAGTTATGAGAAAAACCTTCGATCGATGCCCAAGGGAAGAATCTTATATTAAGTATTAGATATTAACAAAACTTTTGTATTATATTCAGGCATACTCTTATTTTATTGCTATTTTTTGGTATATTTAGGAAAGCAATAAGGCTTAGACCAGGCGTTCAATCTAACTTTATACATCCAAGTCTGCAACGGGAACTATTTGGGAGTCGCAGAACTGCTGAGTCAGATGTATGACGAAGCAGAATGGATCCGCACGTACGGTACAAACCTATTGTTACAATCCAGCAATTGCGAGCGATATTAGTATCTACTTGTAAGATGAATTGGTTCTTACTAAGCTGGTAGCATCTATCTTATATTGAAAATGTTTTGATCGAAACTGTACCTAAAGACCAATCCAAACCTTTGTTGAAGAGCTTTCTCAGCAAATAAGCAAGCTTTTCGGCCAAGTATACTCACATATTCCCAATTTCAGGGCATGTGAGTAGGTGCTACAAAACTTCCAATTTAGTACCCGTTTACCCTACATGGGGAGTACAGTTTAGGAACCGAACCTCACTTCAATTTAGATCAAGTCGTAAATTACGAAGTTGGTATCTAAAAGCGAAAACGCTTTTCAGATTCACGCCACTTTTAGCCGGAAATATTCGAAGACCGTATTTTACTTTCAATAGATTCCTCAACATTCAGAAGAAGTAAAGATAATTATTTATGCTTAGGAAGAGTCTGGCAAAATTAAGTACACTCCGATTCGCACGATAATCGTATTAAAATGAAACGGGAAAGTTTTTTTTGTATTTCAGGAAGCTCGATTTTCTTTGTTTTGCCTATTTAAGTTGAGATTAAGGAGTTCCATTCAAAGTGAAACGGATTGTGAGCAGTTGAAAAAGGGGAATTGAAATAGTGGTGTTACATCTGTCTTTTTCTAACAAAGAGTTGATGGAAAGAGACATAAATATTTTGTCGCCGCGGCATTGGATTAGTTCAGTGGCTGGATTGTTGCTGGTTCAATTTATAGCGTGGACGGGGTTGTTAATAACATTGTTACAGAAGATTTGACGTCTGAACAGTCAACTGGTGAAATAGGAAGCTAACAATTTGTTTACTGTCATTGTTTTACTTGTATTCTGGCTAATAAATTTAAGCACTAGCGTTCATTCATTTGGGTTAGTTTGAGAGTACAGTGAAATAACGGGCTGTGCTTTTACAGTTGTATATGCTGGATCGTACATAGTACATAGGTACATAGTTGTAATTGTAATATACTATGGATTGAAATTCATATTTTTTTTACTAACATGCCTTGAACCCTTGAACCTATCAATAAAAATATAAAATATTAGAATATTTGTTCTGGAGGTCTTTAAGTCAAGAGATACTTCTCGACATCATTCTAATTTTTTTTTATTGATCGTTTGACGGCCAATCAATAAAACAAAAAAAAATAATAGAAAATGGAATAAAATTCTTTGGAATAAAATTTAGAAATACTTATAAAAATAAAAATATGTAATTGAGATTTTGTCGTAAGCCGTAACCTAAAATTGATATTCCTTTAATAACGAAAGATTTAATTGTACGCGCGAAATTTACACAACGATATACTAAAATAAATTATTACAAGTTCTTACAGATTAATCAACGATAACCCTTTGCTAGGGCACTCTCAAGATATCTAATAAATTTTCTATTTAAAAATTCAAAACAAAGGCCAATATATCTAATATCTTTGCTTGATCAGGCATATTTCAAAAACATTTATATTAAAGTTTTAATTATATTTTAGTACTTTGCTTGGCTTATATTAAACATCTACTGTTAATTAGAAGAAGTATTACAATAATCTGCCTAAATTAGTTTTCGTGTTGCCATTGATTAATCTAGCATAGGTAATAGAACTTAATAATCCTCCCGAACGAGTCTCGGTCACTTTATTTACATTGTTTTCACATAATAGTAGCGTCAGGAAATATGAATTGTATTAAATATGATGACTTACTTGCACCTTCTTCTCTAGAGACATCTATAATTTGGAATGTACAATTAGCATCACTTTTTTGACTGACTTCTTGACAATTCAAAAATGCAATTGTGAATGCTTTATTTGAAATAAATGCTTGATTCTGATTTAGATTCTGATTCTGGTCGCCAATCTTAACAGAAATTAGCCAAGTACATTTTTTTTTTTTGAGGTGGGAAAATCATCTTATGACAAATCGCGCTCTTGGGCGGAGCGAGAGATAGTTTCAGACTTTTACTGACAAAAAACCCACGCCTGTTCCTTCTTTGCCTTCGTCCCAGGGCCCCGGGTTTCACTTTCACACTACCCGTGGCCCCAGTAGGCTTCGACCTTACTGGGCCCCTAGAGTTGCTGACATCTCCTTGAGGCGCGCGTGGAACAGTACGCGCCGTCGACGACTTGGGCTCGGTCCGGACGGTTACCGGACGGTCGGACGGCGAGCCACCCATTGCTCGCCGTCCGCAAGCCCGCGCCTACGTTGGCCGGAAATCGGGATCGGAATAGCCAAGTACATAGGAGATATTGTAGTGTACTAGTGTGGGCACTACACAGTACACAGGTGTAGTCTCTGTTCCTATACTCTCATAGTCTAATGGGATGGTAATCTGACACGACCGGAAAAAGATTACACACAGCACGAACGGCTTTACGTGCTTTTCGAGGGTTTTTCTTTCGGAGGTGGGAAAATCTATTGATTTTTCCCGTCCTAAGGTAGAGTGCGAAAAGGTTAGACTTTGACTGACTAAAATCCACCTATGTGCCTCACCTTCAGTTCCCTTTGCGGTCTAGGACCACTGATTTTCGTTTCAGAAATTCCCCCGTAGCCATCATTGGCTGGGTCCCTACGGTTCAGCTGACAACTGTTTAAGGCTCGCGTGGAACTGATGACTTGGGGTCGGTGTTTATCGAACCGGCGGATAGCGAACTGTCTATTGCTCATGGTCCGTAAGCCCTCGCTTACTGTGACCAGAGATTACTCTGCGATGCCCAACGTCAGGGACGTCGCGGTGGTTAGGGTGTGTGGACGTTCCCTCACTCTTCCGGCCATCTCCTTCGCTAGCATTACTGCTACGCAGAAGGAGGTTACCGCATCCCATTCTGTCTCGCTCCGGACCGTGGCCTGAACCAGGGCTCGGCGCGAGAGGTCACCACCGTTAATAGCCTCCACGAGGTCACAGCGGTGCTCGATCTAAGCGGTGCACACCTCCGAAGCACGAGGATGTCACACAATCAACTTTTAATCTCCGGGATGCTACAGTGTAATTTTTAACAGAAAACTCAATAGTATTTTTGCTTGAACCGAGAATCGAACCAAAGATCTTGCGCTTGACTTGATTTTGCGCGAGAAACAATACAGAGCAGCGTGTAAAAGAGAAGTTTTGGCTTGATTGTCAATGGGTTGGCTAATTTCGCATTATTTCCACTTCGCTAGGTAACTGTAAGAATAACAGGCTTTTTCCCGCGGCATCGCTCCCGTGATCTATCCCACAGAAGCCTTTTTCGGGATAAAAGAAGACTACGGCGTTTATAAGAGATTATCTCTTACAAACAAATAAACAAACATTTACTAATTTACTATATAACATAATGTCACAGTCGAAATTGTTAATTGGTCAAAACCATTTTTAACAAGAATTATTATGAAGTAGGTACATTTTACCAGTTAAAATTACTTCGAAATTACTAAAACTAATTGAAACCTGTTAGGTTGATAGTTTTTTTTTTGTGAACATTTTGAAAACAATTTTAAAGTAATTATAGATACCTACTTGTGAATATCCAAAAGGATTCGATTTTTTTGAAATAATTAAACAAACGCATTTTAACTTGGTAAGAGTTTTGACCAAAGCAAGTCTATTGTAGTTTTGAATAATTAATAGTATTGACTGTAACATAATATACCTATACTCTATTGATCACCAACTGACTTTGTTTTTTTTTTCATTTCAAGTTAATTATGATAATTAACTTGAAATTTAAAATAAAAACAAAATTGGTGGCCTTATTGTATTCCACGATTTCTTCCAGGCTGCCTCGTATGAGCAGAAAATGGTACTTGCAGCATTAAATAAATTAAAAAATTAATTGATAGAAATAATAAAAGTATTAGCCTAATACTAAAATATGTAGGTACGTAAATACTTAATATATGGGCAAAAAAAAAATATTTTAATACAGCTAAAAACTAAAACATGACCATAATGACAAGTAACGTTCCTTCACATGTCTTATAAAGACAGGACGTTATATCATCATAATTATTTCAGCCGAAAGACGTCTACTGTTGGACATACGCCTCCTCCAAGTGTCTCCATAACGACCGATCCTGTGCGTCTCGCATCATTCGGATTCCCACGACACTCACCAGGTCATCGGTTCCAACGCTGCGTCTTCCGGTACGTGGTCGCCACTTCAGAACCTTTCGTCCTCATTGGTCATCTACTCTGCAAGCAATGTGTCCTGCCCACTGGCCACTTAAAATTGGAGATTCTTCGGGCTATATCGGTAACCTTGGTTTTTCTGCAGATATCTCTATATATATCATTTCTGATGTGATCACGCAAGGAAAGTCTGAGCACAGAACTTAATTGACACTGGCAATGCATTCCACAGGCAAGCGGCCTGGATTTTAAGCCACAAATTATCAGATGACATAAGAAATGTCGTAAAGGAGTCATAGCGAAACTTTAAACATCGTATTACTCCTTCTAGTTAGATTAAATACATGAAAAAGAAACTGTGGGTGCACTAAAAATAGTACTCATTTATCTAACTTCAAGTCTGTTTCGTTTGGTATATAACCTAATTTAGCAAAGGGTCTTCTTTGAATACTTTCATACCATTAAGGACCTAGTTCCATTTGCTGTAAGGGTTTGATTAGTTATGTATATTACCGTATATTTACGCGTTGAAGTAACACAAGTGCAGTATTCCAGCAACAAAGGCAGCCGGACCATTGTGCGGCCAACTTACAGGACTACCGGAAAATTGGATATGTCACGTGTCGTCGTGAAACATATTGTTAGGTCCAACAAATTCCCCAGCATTTTGCACTGAAATTAAACATAAACGCTTGTATCACAGGACCATTTTACATTATCAAAAGACTTTGTAAACCGTCCTGTTATGAAGTAAATTGATTACTCTGTATCTTTTAGTGATAAATTAGGTAATCTTCTTTTTGGTGCTGAACTTAGTTTTCTTTGTAATGCTTTTACTACTTTGTTTGGGTGGGATATTATCAAATAAGTTTTCCTGCTCTTAGTTGAGCGAAAGCGAAAGCACAGGGAGCGTCAGACTTATATTTATAAAAATAAAGAAAGAAAGAAAATATGTTTATTTGGCACACCATGATTCATTAATCAACAAATAATTGATTTTCAAACTAAAATTAAACATAAAAAATGTAAGGAGAAATAAAATTAACAATAACAAAATGTCTCACGGCTACGCCAAATAGGTCCAGTTCAGCATAATGCCAGACAACTACGTAGCAGTTGCCTGACGCTGGTTTTCAACTGAACCTTAGAGTGTAGGTACGGATGAAAATCAGTTTTTTATAGGGGAATTAAATAAATAAATATGAAAGTATAGTAATATATGTATATATGCATATATTAATGTATACAAAGTGATAAATCATAAATAGATGTTTAGTGTTAGATGTGTAGGTATGTAATAAGAATAAATATCGCCAACTTCAATAAAACTTTTAGTAGGTCTAATTGTATACTACCATTAAAAGTTAACTGGTCTCGAGCCACCGCCGCGCCGTCAATACAGTGTAAAAATCCACCTGTGTTCCTTCAGTTGCTTTTTGGGTTCCAGGGCTGTGGTAACTCTTTAAAACCATCCTGCAGCCCATATCTTTACTAGCTGTGTCTACATTTTAGATGCATGTTGTAGTAATTTGCGATTCAAATAAGAATAGGAACGTCAATGACCTCTATCTGTCAAAAGTTACTTGAAAAGTAAGGTTAGCAAAGGAAATTTATTTGTGTATCAATAACAGTAACGGTATCATTACGCGTTGTTATTCCAAAATAACGCGTCGAAAGCATTAGTATCTAAGTAGGTACCTCATCTAAAAATAAATCATGGAAAGATACAAATATTATTTCTTTATGATCAGAGTAAGATCTTTCCAGTCTAATGACCGTAAGTAAAGAATATGTTTTCTGACAACATCTACAGTAGTGGAAGCACGAAGTGGTTTAAAAATCTGAAGCGTAGCGAATAGCGAAATAAAACAGACCATCAAGAATTACTTCCACAAAACTTATGATGTCGTTAACATGATTAATGTAGTTCCAGAATATTGACTTGATTGACATAAACTGAATTTAACTTTGTTCGATATAGAAACTTCTATTAGAAGCTCTTGGAAGAAAGATCAATATAAAAGTAATGTGAATTAAAAGCATCACCTGAGGCTCTACCTCGAGCTTAACGCAATTCATTTTACGACTTAAACTGAATTGGTAAAAAGATGGAGCTATATAGGGTGTATTGCTCCATCCTTCTTTCTCGATCGCATGATTATCTTTTTAACACATTATAGCATGGCCCTTGATCGGAATGATACACATGTAGGGCAAGCCAAGTAGTGACCGAAGGACACGGTGGAGCATACGGTAGAGGTGTGCCCCGCCTGGGCAGAGCACCGCCGTGTCCTCGTGGGGACGATCGGCGGCAGCGATCTCTCGCGCCGGGCCTTGGTACAGGCCATGGTCCGGAGCGAGGAGGAGTGGCAGGTGGTCGCCTCGTTTTGTGAAGCGGTAATGCTAGCAAAGGAGGCGGCCGCACGCGCGAGAGAACGGCCCTCACGCCCCAGCCGCTGGGATCCCGATCCTGATTTGACGGCGAGCAATAGATGGCTCGCCGTCCGACCGTCCGGGAACCGTCCAGACCGAGCCCAAGTTGTCGACGGCGCGTATTGTTCCACGCGCGCATCAAGGAGATGTCAGCAAAACCGTAGGGGCCCAGCAGGGTCGAAGCCTACTGGGGCCATGGGAGATGCGAAAGAGAACCCTGGGGCCCTGGGAACGAAGGCAAAAAAGGAACAGGAGTGGGTTTTTAGTCAGTAAAAGTCTGACACTATCTCACGCTCCACCCAAGAGCGGGGTTTTCACACCGAAAAAAAAGCCAAGTAGTGACGGTGGCAGTCTCGATCCGTCCCAGAGGACGAAAAGACGTCATTCTTTGGTTGTCCTCGGTTCCTGATAATTTGTTTGTTTAATTTATAAACTCGAATCCTAAGCTTGTAATTAAAGTGAACACCACATCATAATTAATACCTCTTCACCAGTCTATACTTATCAATATTCCAAAGTTGATAGGTAAACTTTCTGCAAAATATATGAAAAATTGTCGCAATAATAATTGTTTATATCGATAGCATAATATGATTTAATACAATTCGCGGTCCATTGTCAACGTTTAGGCCTGAGTGCTCGATAAACAAGAACCCCATTCTAGGTAAACAAAACAAAATAACACTCAATTCCAACTCATTCACCTGTAAATTTGGTGATAAACAAATCCATCATGAAATTGTTCCTTCATTTAAATAAATATTTTCCGAATAAAATTATTCAATGCATTGAAACAGACATGTACGGTACTTAACGCCCAGGAATCCGGAAATAAATGCTGAAACAATTTTGGGCCGTTTTTGTGTTGTTTTTATGCCATTCCGGTACAAAGGAACAACGTACCGACTGCCAACAGCTGGTCGTTACCGAACATCCCTTTTTGCCTGATGCTACAAATGGTACCTAAGCCTAATAAGACAAATTTCAGTATAATTAATTATTAATAAATAGTTATTGGGGTTGGTCTACATTAAAAAGGTTTGAAAATGTCTTTCGTTTATGAACCAATTTGATTGTTTTATTTTACTTTGAGTAATAAGGAAGAGTGATGTTGATAAAACTTATAGCTATCATAAAGAATAAAATCAAAAAAGCTGAAAGTAAAGTTTCCTTCAAGCGTAAAATTCGGAACTACTACTTGAAGTCCTCTCAACCTTAGTTTGGTCTTCGTCATAATTGTTATATTTTAATTCTCTTAATTACAATGATTTCATATAGTATTTCTAAAACTAGATGAGTAAAACTAGAGAATTATTCTAAAACGAGATTAATAATTAATAAAACTAGATGACCAGGCAGATGTTGTCTTGTTTGAGCTATAAACTATTAAAATACGCGAAAGTAACATAGTCGTAGTTTTTTGAAATATTCTGATTTTCTGCGCAATTCAAAAATAATAATCATAAAGTAAAAAGAGTTTTATTTTTATTTGTATAGGTTACATTAATGGTAAAGGAGGCGAAAGTGGTATGACAAATGTTATCCCGGGATAAACTTGGCTGGAGATAGCCTAAAACAGAGTTTTGGAAGAAAAAGGGGGAGGTTTTGCCTAGACACTAGACTAAAAAAAAAGTGAATAAACTTTATTGTACACCAATAAAAAACTTTTTACAAAAAAGAATACAACCGACTTCAATGTAAAAAAAACACTGATTTCGGTGTTTCTATAATAGTTTTGTCTCTTCGTTATTTAACTCTGACTTCCAAAATTAAAGTTATTTCGCACTTTTCAGTGTTTTTTTTTACATTGAAGTTGGTTCGATTTTTTTTGTAAAAAGTTTATTATTTTACACTTTTTAGTTATAATACCACCACTAAAAAGTACCCCTTAGCCATACTTAAATACCTTATAGGCAGAGTGCATCTTGTGACAATTCTAATAATACCAAACACGATTATATTAAATTAATTTATTACAGTGTTCGGGTGCCTTCAACCTTCATCATCAGATCAGTTTGATATATTCCCCCTTTTTTTCAGTCAGTCATCGACTACATGAATAAATAAAGCAATTTTACTTGTTACGACAGTTCTGCTGTGATCCTATGAGGAGTTCTGTTCCATATCTTCGAATTTCATGATTAGGTAGATCATAACAATATTTCTATGGGACCAACTAGGAAGCATAACCTTTCAATCCAAAAATATTTTCAAAATCGGTCCACAATTGACCGAGAAATCGGTGAACATACATACGAACATTAATACAGCCGAACATAAAACCTCGCTTTTTGAAGTCGGTTAAAAAGTAACACAACTTATACAAAAATGTACAATGCAAGCGACATCAGGAATGTGTAAATTATATAAATTTAATCTTAAATTAGTTAATGTTCTAGCTCGGTAGGAACCCGCCTTTATTTTTAGCTAGGAACGTAACTAACGTTGTTGCTTGATCCTCGCCGTCAAAGTTTAAATAGTGTGTAATTAAGTACGCAGTAAGGGCTGCTGTTGTTGCAAACACGCCAATAATTTGATACACGCGGTTACGCCGAAGTTAGTTGCTTGCTTCTTAGGAAGGCGTTAGATCATTATGCTTCATTGCCACGTTTACACTAAACTTTGAACTCCACTTATGCTTGTATGAAAATGATGCATTATTGTATAATATTGAATGTAAAGTTCGCAACGATTATTGTAATTGTCTCAATTTATCGGCTATTGTAAAATATTTTCTTCTAGTGAATCCACCTTTGTAGACATCATGTTTTTCCCGGAGAACAAAGTGGAGGTCTGCCCCGTTTGGGCGGAGTACCACTGTGTCTACCGCCTTAAGGGCGATCGGCGGGGGTGACTTCTTACGTTCGGCCCTGGTCCAGGCCTTGGTATGAAGTGAGAAGAAATGGGAAGTAGTCACTTCCTTCTGCGAAGCAGTTATGCGAGCAATGGAGCGGGCGGAAAGGCAATCTTCACGCTCCCACCGTCGCAGGAGACAACCCTGGGTGTTGAGATTCGCAGAGCGATTCCCATCACTGTAGATGCAAGATTGTTTGAAAGAGAGAGAGCGAGAGATTGCTTGGAACGCAAAGAGCAACTGAAGGAACACGGGTGGGTTTTAGTCAAAAAATGTCTGACAAAATAAAATTTGGACGGACAGAGAAGATCTGTGCGTCCAAATTTTATTTTGTCACCACGTTTTTGTCACTTTTCCACATCATAAGCTTATACCATGTCAAAATGTTTCTACAAAAATTTTCAGTCACCAGTAAAGTATTTAAATACTTTACTGGAGATTAAGAATTTGTTAGTAACACAAGCACAACTTTCACAACAGTGAACTTTTTGTCACTTTATGGGTGACCGCAGTACTTGGTTTGGATCTTCAGCGGTGCTGTGGCTTGGTATTCAATGTCTTTTCCCTGTCGTGTGTTTCGCTGCTGTCGGTTTGCATTGCCATACTATTTTTAAATATAATGCTAAGAACCTACAAACAAAACAAATATTAATTATACGTTTTTAAATTATCTTCATTACACTTTTTACATTTAGATCACATTTAATACAATGCATATAACTTTAATTTTACTACTATTCTTATTTGTTGACTTGGTAATCCATTATTAATCTAATTACAGATAAACTAATTATATTTATTCATTTCGTCCCATGTTTCATAATAATCTGTTCCTGGAATTTTCCACTAAGCAATGTGAATGTGCGTGAACAATTTGATCAACCTTACCTGTCTCCGTGTTCGCTTCTCTTGAGTTCATCTAATTTCATATCCCGTCACAAATACTTTAAAACATTGTCACAAACATGAACCATCATAGTACTTTACAAGAATTATTTGAATTCCCAAAACCATCATAGCTTTCGTCACATTCGGTCATATCCTTTTGTCGAACAGCATCGCTATCGCGTCCAATTACGTATTAGCGTCTGTGGTCTATGCCACAGATTATAAAAACGAGTTGCTCGGGCGCGTCGTGGTGTTGCCACTTTATATTAATATTAATATGTATTTGTCACGTTATTTATTTATTTATTTTTTATTTAGTTTAATTTTCTTTTCTTTTTAATTTATAATTCATATGTATTTCCTTTTTCTATCCAAATCTTGTTGTACACTGCACCGTTCGGGCGTCTTTATGTCGACGCCGCCACCGGCCCACGCTGAAAACCAGCGCTGTGAGCTTAACGCATAATGCGTGAGGCCACAGCTTTATGCTGAGCGTTAGGCCGTTTTGCGCGGATGTGACGCATATCTTCCCTATCAATTTACAATGTTTGTTTGCTAGTTTTAAGATTGCGTCATTTCGCGCGAATAAACAGTTTTTCTATCTTTCTTTCTTCTTTCAGTAATAAAAATGAGTTAGTAATATTATATTAGAAAGCGTAAAAAGTCTAAAACTATTAGAGTAAACTCTTAATCAGGTTTATACTTTTTACGCTTTCTTGCTATTGCTTATAAGGATTTGTTACAATCCTCAATTCTGTTATACTTTTTGGAACCACACAGTAATAAATTGAAACAAACATACAAGTACAGAACGTCTATAAAACAAACGAGGACAGTAACAAATTGTTAATTAAGAACCCGTTAACGATGTTGCAACAAAATAAAATGGTTTCCAGTTCTACCAAACTAAAGTGTCCATTCTAAAAAAAATATTATTTATCTTACATTGGCAGAACGAATAAGCTATACAACAAAACTCTGAATTCTGGTGTTGAAGTTAGACCGCTCTAGTGGCAGTAACAAATTGACCCGTCGCGAGATCTATTAACGGTTTCTGTTTTGCTCCAAGTCTTTGTGCACTGGACCGAGGATTCTAGCAGCATAGATTCTAATCTATGAGAGTAAAGCTGTGATAATAAAATTTATTGCGCATAGAGGAAATGAATGTATATCGATTTCATAGTGAAGTGGGATCTAAGAGCATACTATTGAGGTTCATAAATAAAAATGAACTTTATGACTATAGACATAAAATGGATTTTCGACCTTATTTTCTTAACAGTAAGATAACAATTCGCATACAGTAATTCGAAGACTGGTTTATGCAACGAAGACTGTTTGGTCTCAGGATGGAAAACGGTTGATACGTTGCAGAACAAAAAACGGTCTTTGAAAACTGTTCGTCGTTGAAACCCCCACCGCTACAGACAACATTATTATTGTTTCCGATTACTAGATAGCATGTTTCTTCTGTTCTTTTCGTATTTTTATTTGAAAGATTTTATGAAAATGGCATCTGTAGATACATGCATAATCCACAAAGCCGTTGTATCAATTGTGCAGCACGATTTCAACGGAATGTTGAATACTGCTCTTGCTGGATACTGTTGTAATTGTTTAGTGGGCAGACGCACTGTTGGCTGCTGTGCATATGTGATGTGTATAGTGTGGTTTTTGAGGTGAGGTAGGTGAGGTTGAGCCACCTGCATCTTTTTTAGAGGAAATACTGCTTTTAAGAGATGACTTTGAAAATGATGATGATGAACAGTAATAAATACTTGTGATGATATAATGTGTTTTTTTTCTCCTTACACAACCAGCATAAAACACATCACCTTATTATTTTAGATCTACAGTCAATGGCCGACAAAAGCCGCGCTATTTCGAAATGAATACATCTACGCATTTTCATGAATAAGTCTATCAAATCGTGTAAATCACATCAAAGTCTGTCACGTAGTACAGACGTGACTTTGTTTTATACTGTATATTATTGAACAGTGCACTATTTTAACTTAAAATACCAAGGAGACCTATCCACTCATTAGACAATCGCTCTTGTGAGATTTTAGGTTATTATGATAGTCATGTTTTGACTGTCGTATTTCACGGTACTCCAGTTAGATACAGTTTTGCCAATATTACCAATGTAATCTAGAGATTATAAGGAATAAACTAACGTGCATTTCATTGCTATACGCCACAATTTGTGGTGGGCCTATTCCCCAAACAAAAAAAATTGTCTCCTTTTCTGTTTTCAGATTTATTCCTATACTTGTGTTTTATGCCTATACTTATAACACAAGTATAGGACATATACCTAGCTTTATGCAAAATTTCAGGATTCTGGGTTAACGGGAAGTACCTACTCTAGAATTTTGGTTCCCTTGAGTGTCGAAATATACGTTTTTTGCGACATAAACGGCGATATATATTTTTTTCGTTGAAGGGACCGATGACCTAAGTACATGGTTTTAATTTCAACTCGATACGTCCACGCGTTCTCGAGATAAAGGGTCTTCACAGGCAGATAGACAGACAGACGGACGGACCACAAAGTGATGCTATAAGAGCTCCGTTTTTCCTTTTGAGATACGGAACCCTAAAAAAAAACAATAGACTCCACATTTTAAGTGGAATCTGTTGTATTTTTTTTTAGTTAAGTTGTAGGTAAACACTAAAAAGTATAGAACAACTTTAATTTCAGAAGTAAGTGTTAAATAACGGAGAAATAAAACCAGAAACCCCCAGTGGAAGTCCCTTGAAATTGACTGTATTTTTTGTAAATATTCTATTTTTATTTTACACTTACTGAACCTAAATTGTTTGCATTTATATAGTAAGGTACCAATACAATATAACCATTATAAGTGTGTCTCTTAAATTTGAAGAGTGCCATTGATTTCTCCGGGATTCCATCATCAGATCCTGAATTTATGCCTATGGGACCACTATACTAAAATATACTGACTAACTAATCGGTCCAAGCATCTTTGAGTAATGGTTTCCGATTACTCAAATACGACAAAAGTCAATAAAAATATACATAATATATGTGAAAGGGTTTTTAAAATCAATCCAGTAGTTTTTAAGTTTATTCGTTAACAACAATAACTCAAATTTGTTCCTCTTTACTATATTACTAGCTGCTGTCAGCGGCTTTATCTGCGTAAAACTAGTTATTTTGTGGGATTTACCAGTGTGCCAAATTTCATCCGGATCCCTTCAGCAGTTTCAGCGTAGAGGAGTAATAAACATAGACAAACTTTCACAAACTTTTTGCCTTTTTAATATTAGTATCTATGATTAGTATTAGATTTCTCTTTTATGCGGCTCCGTTACGCCCACGACTAGTATAATGTAATATATTTATCTTTACTATTATTATTGGGCACGCCACAATTATGGCGGTAAGTCCCCTCTTTGAGGCGTGGTTGGAAAGACCTCACGGCGTCCTCACCTTTCGCATGACGCAGGTTCTCACCGAACACGGTAAGTTCGGGAAGTTCCTGCACCGGATTCGTGCGGAAGCAACGCCCGGGTGTCGCCACTGTGTGGACCGCCCGGAGGACACGGTGGAGCACACGGTTGAGGTGTGCCCCGCTTGGGCAGAGCAACGCCGTGTCCTTGTGGGGGCGATCGGCGGCGGCGATCTCTCGCGCCGGGCCCTGGTACAGGCCATGGTCCGGAGCGAGGAAGAGTGGCAGGCGGTCGCCTCCTTCTGTGAAGCAGTAATGCTAGCAAAGGAGGCGGCCGATCGCGTGAGGCAACGGTCCTCACGCCCTTACCGCCGCCGGGATTCCGATCCCGATTTCCGGCCACCGTAGGCGCGGGCTTGCGGACGGCGAGCAATGGGTGGCTCGCCGTCGGACCGTCCGGTAACCGTCCGGAACGAGCCAAGTCGTCGACGGCGCGTATTGTTCCACGCGCGCCTCAGGGAGATGTCAGCAAATCGTAGGGGCCCAGCAGGGTCGAAGCCTACTGGGGCCATGGGTAGTGTGAAAACGAAACCCGGGGCCCTGGGACGAAGGCAACGAAGGAACAGGAGTGGGTTTTTAGTCAGTAAAAGTCTGACACTATATCTCGCTCCGCCCAAGAGCGAGATTTGTCATTAGATGATTTTCCCACCGAAAAAAAAAAAAAAAAAAAAATCTTTACTATTATTATGTGAATATTTAAAGGGTTTGGAGTTATTTTAAATTAGAAACATTTAAATATAATTCAATACTATCTACCAAAAAATAAAAAATCATTTGTCCAGATTATGAAATCCAAATTAATCATAACGTTCATACCTGCCCAGTCTCTCGTTATCCTAAAACGAATAGCCATGCCATGGACTCAGGATATTGATGTAATAAGGGCAGAATGGGAAGGACCGGAATGCGGAGTCATTTTTCAAGACAATTTCCCGCCAAATACCCAACAATATGGCCGCGCGTTTGTAACAGAAATAATTTAAAATAGATCTCTCGGGTATCACTCAATCAAATTGACTGTTTGTTTTTGTTTCATCTTCAATATTGGACAACGAGCTTTATTACGTGGTAGAGATGTATGTTGGTATAGATAGTGACTTATTTTGGTTTATTGCTGTAACATTGATGGCATTTCCACCAAACCGTTATGCGGTCAAAAACATCTTCAACCATCGATTTTCAACAAACCTAGCCTTAATCGTCATTCTGTACTATTCCGACTCGATACCTGATCTGATTTCTTTATGACCTAAAATTTATATTCCGTTCAGTGGTCGACAAGTCACGTCCGATTTAGATAGGGTTGGTACCTGTTTCAGACGTTAACTCTTTACGGGTTAGTGGCTCTTAAAGAATGCGGGAACACGTACTGACTAAACTTGCCAATAAAGCCAGCCATAAGCGAAGTGTTATTACGTAACGGTAGTAAGTCACAACTGTTTCTTTTCATGGTAATGTTTCTGCGGATTGTGTAAACAGAAAGTTTTGATTTTGTACAAAAGACGGTTTCCACTGTCTTTGAAGTTTCGGTTCAAAGTGAAGATGGACTTCGAAAAATACAGCAGGTAGCAGTATGTCATTAATATTTATTGCCGCATATTCACGAATGGTGTAAAATTATTCAGTGTAGTCATGGCATAATATTAATGATTTCTTAAGTGAATGTTTTTAGGTAAAGTTTAAATTATTCTTAATTAGTGACCGGCTTTGCACGGGTGCCACTTATATATATGGAAAGCTTGTTTATTGCTCTTTCTATTAGTGAAAATCGCATCAAATTCCGCTATGTGGTGTAGGAGGATTTAGCGGATAAAAAAAACTGATATGAGAAGTGATTTTATACCGCACTGGCTACCGCTCACGGCTACACTCTCCTAAAATGGTTTTTTAACCGACTTCAAAAAAACATAACTAACACTTTTGGCCGATTCAGGAGCTGATCTCCTGTCTTTTTTTCAATTATTATATTTTTTTTCGGTTTGAAAACCACTATGGTATTAGGTTCCGCCTGTGAAGATAGTGTGTGTATAAAAAAAAAAAAAAAAATAAGCACCATGGAGACTGGAAGTTCAAAGCGGTTGTAGAGAGATACATAGAGGATTCCATCCAAAATAAGTCTAAAATATGTAAAGGCATCGTAGGAGCTATTACACAGAAAGAGCCTCAGTCAGATCCTTGGACTGGCCTTTCTACATAAAAAATGAGCCGTTGCGAAACACCTAACATCGCCCTCTCTCGCCAACATTTACGTAAAGGGAATCCGCTGAATCGGTACAACTGTTAAGTATGACAGATAGTTTACCAAAAAACAGTACACAAGTCACTAACACCAACATTACAGTACCTAACAAAAATATTACACTCAACTTAAGTAACTGTAGCAACGTTACTTTAAATTTTTCTTAATTATACCTAAGTATTATTTGTTATAATTTAAAGATTATTCTGTAATACTTACCTATCATAATTTTGTAGTAAATACCTAAACTGAAAATAAAGTATCTTGTAGGTAATTGTAAATGTTTTTTTTTTTGCTTTTAGTCATTTCCTCGCTGAGATGGGATGAAAAGTTACGTGTTGCATTCGAGTGCAAAGATTTTTCACCTCGTGCTCTTTTGATTCTCTCGCTAACGCTCAGCCCCCCTAGCCAAGTTACAATCGTTTCGTGTCGAATTCCGTTCTCCAATCGGTAACGCCTCGGTGTCAGCAATTGTAGAAAACGATAAGTTGGTAGCCATATTGACGCGCCTGAGTCGGCCGCGCGTTCTACAGTGTCGTTCTACAATAACAAAGGATGTAGCGTTGAACATTGTCGAAACGATAACAATTTATTCTATCATTTTGAACGATGTAAACTTGGCTACGAATTTTCTATTCGTTTGTTCTGACTAAAGGTTGAGATGATGTCATTTCCATACATTTGATTGTTTTCGACTAGCGTTAACGATTGCAAATTATCAATTTGGCTAGGATTCTAATTTTGGAATCCTTCGCTTGCTCGGTCATCAAAATTGAGTACGCGGTTAAAAAGCAACATTGCACTCTAAATAACTATTACCGCTCTATAATATTAGTGTAGATTTATTTATTTATATTACAAATTCGGAATGATGACGTGATAACATTACTTTTGGATTTGATAATAATCTCTTTAAAATCCTTATATTAAATGATATTAAATATAAGGAAGTTAATTTATCATAAAGAAATCAAAGTTTCAATATTTTGCTAAAGGAATATCGTTTTGGATATGCCACGAACAAATGCTAACACTCTTTGAAGTTGGTAAGTATTTTGTGGAAATATGAAAATTGGTTCTAAAGCCAATGTTTATATTTTCTTCTTCCTCCTCCATTAATAATGAAAAATACGAATAAGTCGTGCAAAAAGTCTTGAAAAAACTTACCGAAATATTATTGTTATTCATTTTTTACACGCGAATTTGGCGTCAGATGTTTAACGTCTATTTAAGATCAATTTTAATGACTCTCATATAATAAAACTGAAACTTAAGAAAATGTAAGGTAACGCAACTCGGACCACAAAGATACAGGTTTTGTCTATTTTCGGGACCACTCTTTAAATGACTCTATTAATTTTACTAGTTAGCATAAGAATATTATAAGTTTATATTAACGTGTTCTGCTCACTGCCACTAAAGTTTGGCGATGTCTGAAGAGCCGTCAAACTTTAGTTGTAGTAGGCAGGCACAATGCTCGCAGAACAAATGGTCAATGGGACCGAAAGGTTCTGGAGTGGCGACCACGTACCGGAAAACGCAGCGTTGGACGGTTTCCCACAAGTCAGACTGATGACCTGGTGAGGGTTGCGGGAATCCGATGGACGCGAGACGCGCCTGACCGTTCGGTGTGGCGACGCTTGGGGAAGACCTATGTGCAACAGTGGCCGTCTTTTGGGTGAAATGATAATGATGATTAAGGTATAATTAATTGTTGCGATGGACCAATAAATTTACTAAATTGCAACACCAGAAAATAAAGAAAATGTGTCCAATCTTCTTTGTACACAATCAGGTCAAATAATAACAGTCAATTGCACGTTATTATTTTAGCAAACCTACTAATTTGATTGTTATTTATGTTAGAGGCCTATTAATTTAACAAGCTTGCGCTTTCCTAACTCAAGAATGACGGCAATTGCCCGGAGGTGACCTTGATTCATCTCCAAGTTGAATCCCATTTAGAAACATTAATAACGAGAAATAATTTGCAATCACACTTCAGTCATTTTGTCAAGAACTTTGTCGCTCCGGGCAAAGTAATTGTTTTTATTGTCAACACAAAAATATGGAAAACGATTCTTTACTTTACATTTTGAGTGGCTGATTTGTAATTTTTATTAAATGCTTTGGAATAATTAGGTAAAGGTAAAAAGAAAGAATTGTCTTGTTCAACTAACTTCAAAAAAGAAAGAGTTGTTTTATGCTTGTTACCTCAGTACTCGCATTTGTGAACCGATTTGAAAAATGATTATTATAATTCAGGATTAATCCCATTATGACATTTTTTCAAGTATTCCTATTTTATCATACCACGAAACAATATCCATACCTACTGAAAAAGTCAAATATTTAGATTAAATTATTACATTTGTTAGTATAATTTATATTGATTGATATTTATTAAAAATTAGTAGTTGTACCTACATAACAAAAGTTATTAAAATATTAATGTGAGTGTATAATTTGCCATTGGTGAAGTAATTAGATAGTTGGTAGTTAATTATGTGCAATTCGTGCGTGTAAAAATGTTGAGCTGCAAGAATGTTCAAAGAGTCACCGCGGCTCTGGAACGCAAGGAAAACTGAAGCTACTTTTCTGTCCATAGTGGTAAAATCTATTTGATTTCCCGCCTAAAAAAAGCAGATCTTACTTTATAATAATAATTTATAATTTATTTTCGAGCGTGATTTCATAGAAACTGTTATACGGATATTTATCGCAAAATATCTTGTCACATAACCGTGAGACAGGGTCGACTGCGTCTTTCTTCTCCTGGTTCTCTTCGCTCAGCGCTGTGGTGTCTGTCTTATACGAGCCCCAGCATTTTGCTGAGCGAGACGCGCCTGACCGTTCGGTGTGGCGACGCTTGGGGAAGACCTATGTGCAACAGTGGCCGTCTTTTGGGTGAAATGATAATGATGATTAAGGTATAATTAATTGTTGCGATGGACCAATAAATTTACTAAATTGCAACACCAGAAAATAAAGAAAATGTGTCCAATCTTCTTTGTACACAATCAGGTCAAATAATAACAGTCAATTGCACGTTATTATTTTAGCAAACCTACTAATTTGATTGTTATTTATGTTAGAGGCCTATTAATTTAACAAGCTTGCGCTTTCCTAACTCAAGAATGACGGCAATTGCCCGGAGGTGACCTTGATTCATCTCCAAGTTGAATCCCATTTAGAAACATTAATAACGAGAAATAATTTGCAATCACACTTCAGTCATTTTGTCAAGAACTTTGTCGCTCCGGGCAAAGTAATTGTTTTTATTGTCAACACAAAAATATGGAAAACGATTCTTTACTTTACATTTTGAGTGGCTGATTTGTAATTTTTATTAAATGCTTTGGAATAATTAGGTAAAGGTAAAAAGAAAGAATTGTCTTGTTCAACTAACTTCAAAAAAGAAAGAGTTGTTTTATGCTTGTTACCTCAGTACTCGCATTTGTGAACCGATTTGAAAAATGATTATTATAATTCAGGATTAATCCCATTATGACATTTTTTCAAGTATTCCTATTTTATCATACCACGAAACAATATCCATACCTACTGAAAAAGTCAAATATTTAGATTAAATTATTACATTTGTTAGTATAATTTATATTGATTGATATTTATTAAAAATTAGTAGTTGTACCTACATAACAAAAGTTATTAAAATATTAATGTGAGTGTATAATTTGCCATTGGTGAAGTAATTAGATAGTTGGTAGTTAATTATGTGCAATTCGTGCGTGTAAAAATGTTGAGCTGCAAGAATGTTCAAAGAGTCACCGCGGCTCTGGAACGCAAGGAAAACTGAAGCTACTTTTCTGTCCATAGTGGTAAAATCTATTTGATTTCCCGCCTAAAAAAAGCAGATCTTACTTTATAATAATAATTTATAATTTATTTTCGAGCGTGATTTCATAGAAACTGTTATACGGATATTTATCGCAAAATATCTTGTCACATAACCGTGAGACAGGGTCGACTGCGTCTTTCTTCTCCTGGTTCTCTTCGCTCAGCGCTGTGGTGTCTGTCTTATACGAGCCCCAGCATTTTGCTGAGCGCTGGCCGTTTTGCGTGGATGTGACGCATATCCTACCACTTATATTATAAGCATTGAGAACTACCGTCCTATCTCCATATTGTCAACATTGTCAAAGTTTTTTGAAAGACTGGTTTACGACGAGCTCTATCCTTTATTACACAACTCGATAATTAAGCAGCAGCATGGTTTTCAGAATGTCAAAGTACCCATCATTCACTAAAAATAAAAATATTGCAACTCATACATACAATCTAAATAACACTTCATTGGATAGAGTTACTGTAATCAGGGACCTTGGGGTACTTCTGGATAGTAAACTTTACCTGAATCAACACATTGATAACATTATTAGTAACGCGTTTCGCTTGTATGGATTTTAAGAGGAGATGGAGCTTGTCTGGAACAATATGTTAGCATAATTATTAATGAATTTTAGATTTGATCATATTATCCCCAATAAAATGATTGTGTTTCAAATCACAGGTTTAACTACATGTTGATGATAAAAATAATTCGACTACGATATTTATCGCAAAATACTCTGTCATATAACCATGAGACAGAGTGGACTGCGTCTTTTTTCTCTCGGTTTTACACATAACGTTAACTGTTTATGATGTGCCGCTCTTTTAAGGGGAGATGGAGCTTGTCTAGAACTATATGTAAGCATAATTATTAATGAATTTTAGATTTTTCATATTATTCCGAATAAAATGATGGCGTTTCAAATCACAGGTTAAAACATGTTGATGATAAAAATAATTCGACTGCGAGATCTCTAAACTATATTTATTTCATACACTCCACGAAATATGTTAGATACTCGTATTAGACTATAAACGTAATATTCTTCCAAGCATACTGAAGCTACCTCTTATCTTCAGTATCTTTGCGTAGTTGGATGCATATTTAAAATTTTCTATATATATTTGAAGAGTACTTGAGAGTCTACATCAATTTTATATTTACAAAGGATTTTTACTTCGCTCGCATTGATAAGTTGTATGTGCATAGCTTATATAAATTGGATACATTCTCTTTAGATATGTACAAAGAAAAAATATTCTTGCTTGAAGTTATAATGTTTCAGATCTAATGTAAGGTGTGGTGTTGACAGGTTTTTTTTTAAGGTGGGAAAATCATCTAATGACAAATCCCGCTCTTGGGCGTAGTGGGAGATAGTGTCAGACTTTTACTGACTAAAAACCCACTCCTATTCCTTCTTTGCCTTCGTCCCAGGGCCCCGGGTTTCACTTTCACACTACGGTACTTATGGCCCCAGTATGCTTCGACCCTGCGCCTCATGAAGATGTCAGCAAATCGTAGGGGCCCACCTACGATTTGCTGACATCTCCATGAGACGCGCGTGGAACAATACGCGCCGTCGACGACTTGGGCTCGGTCTGGACGGTTACCGGACGGTCGGACAGTGAGCTACCCATTGCTCGCTGTCCGCAAGCCCGCGCCTACGGTGGCCGGTAATCGGGATCGGAATCCCGGCGGCAGGGGCGAGAGAACCGTTGCCTCGCGCAGTTGGCCTCCTCCTTTGCTAGCATTACTGCTTCGCAGAAGGAGGCGACCACCTGCCACTCCTCCTCGCTCCGGACCATAGCCTGTACCAAGGCCCGGCGTGAGAGATCACCGCCGCCGATCGCCCTCACGAGGACACGGCGGTGCTCTGCCCAAGCGGGGCCCACCTCTACCGTGTGCTTCACCGTGTCCTCCGGGCGGTCCACACAGTGGTGACACCCGGGCGTCGCTTCCGCACGAATCTGGTGCAGGAACTTCCCGAACTTACCGTGTACGATGAGAACCTGCGTCATGCGCAAGATGAGGACGCCGTGAGGTCTTTCCAGCTACGCCTCAAAGACAGAACTTACTGTGGTGATGACAGGTGGAGTATGGCAGTGACTGAGTGGCATCCAAGGATTAGAACAAGTACTGTTGGTAGCAGAGAGATGAGTAGACGATATTGTTGTCATCGCTGGTAGACATTGACAAGGGTGGCACACGAATGTGGGGATAGACATATCAAACAGAGGATATGTATTCGAAATAGTGATAGTAGATAGTAGGTAGAACACACCACACACACCCACACACACACATACACTACACAGCCACACACACACACACAGCCACACACAGATACACACACACACACACCACACACACTCTACACACACACACGCACACACACCACACAACACACCACGCGTGCGTGCGCGTGTGTACTATTACAGCCTACATGGTTAGAAATTGTATTTTAGATTAGTAGTTTACCTATCTGTATTTTTATTTTGAACATTTTTTTTCTTTTTATTGGACATTTTACTTTAGGCAAAAGTCCGGGTTGACCTTTTTGTTTATCTAGTGTCCTTATTTTTGTGTTAATCTTTCAGAAAGTGAAAGTGAGTTAATTTAATTTTGAGTACGTTCACATTCTGAAAAATTGCCAATGAACTAAAACTCACCTTGTAATAATAGGGGTTAAAGTATGAAATTAACATTTTTTTTAAATGGGTTGCTTTGAAGTGTTATAATATCTTTGGATTGACTTGGAATTATAAGTTCAAATAAACTTTATATTAAAGGTACGTTATTCTTTTCCAAAATTAGGTATTTATTGGATTCTTTGTGTATTGTATTTTCTGTAATATCGTAGTACTTCTTACTATTTTTGTATGAAATATAAGAAAACTCGCATTATTTTGTAATATGAGTTCTACCGTGGAAACAATGTGTCTCAAACGGTATGCAATATTGATGATGTATATGGACTTAAAACTGCTAATGAATGGAAATCAAAAATATCTTTTTTTTTTTCATCACCATCACTTCATTTAAAAAACACTAAAACGACTAAAATAACTTTAATTTCGGAAGTCGGTTTTTCTCGGTATTATTTGTTTCTTGTTATTTAACACCGACTTCCGAAATTAAAGTTATTTTGGCCGTTTTAGTGTTATTTTAGTGAAATCGGTAATTTTTTTTTTATTTCACGCTTTTTAGTTGCGATAAACTTATAGCCAGAGTGCATCTCGTGACAATTCTAATAAGCCCAAATATGGCTAGGATACATTGTTAAATTACGGAGTTCCGGTGTCTATCTTCCGGCTCCATCATCATCGTCAGATCACTTCGATGATACCATTTTCAACTATTCAGAACCATTTATTTATTAGTGTTGTCATAGTCGCATAACTCTATCTTCATTGTGATATCTATGTGAGTATAAAGTTCCGTTGGCCATTTCTGGTCTTCTTCATCAGTTCCACTTCATCAAATGTTACTTTTTGACTGTAAATGCGTCCTCATGAAAATACCAAAATTACTATATAGTTGCCTATAATATTTGAAGAGTTCCCTCGATTCCTCATAGATCCCATTATCAGAACTGGATTTTGAAAAAAATGGAACCAATCTGGAAGCATATCCTTTAGGGAAAAAAAAATTTGCAAATCGGTCCATAAACGACGAAGTTCTGAGGTAACAAACATAAAAAGAAAAAACAAAAAAAAATACAACTGAAATGATAACCTCCTCCTTTTTTTGGAAGTCGGTTAAAAAGCGTTTAATTTAGCAAATGAAAAAATTACAAGCATATTCCCTATTTTTTTTACACTATTTTAAAAGTATACGGCATACTCGACTGGCCTGTTGGTCCAGTAGTTAGTGGCCCTGACTGCTATGCCAGGGGTCGTGGGTTCGATTTCCACCCAGGACAAATGTTTGTATGATGAGCACAATCATTTGTTCTGTGTCTGGGTGTAATTTATCTATAATATGTATGTATTTAGAAATATTTAAGTATGTTTATCAACTGTCTAGTACTCATAACACAGGCTCTGCTTAGCTTGGGACTAGACGGCGTTGTGTGATTATTATATTATTATTATAAAGCCTTACCAAGAAATTTAAGATACTTTCAAATCAATCTCAAATAATTTTTGTATTCAAGTCAAGGCAACACAAGTAAATATAGAAGAGTTCAACAATTATGGCCATTATCTTTATCAAAACTCCCACACATACACTTAGCGCCATTTGAGAGACTTAACTGTGAAGCTTTTATCCTTTCAATAGCGCTAAATATCATCTCCATGTGCCGTAATATTAAATTTTGTCGAATAAAAGCCTATAGCAGTAGGAGCCCCGAAAGATTATTATGCCCTTTAGGACCGCAAGGCGCCTTTGAAGAGCCCAGAAGTGATCTCTGATATTTCCTTAAGTATTTTCTAAAAATATACCTACAGGATATTGAAAATATTGATTTAGCGTTTTCTTTGTTACGCAATGGTTTTCGTTGGGATTTGTTTGCGCATTTTGTAAGCGTCATCGTGTTAGCTCTCAGTTTTTTTTTTTGTATATTTTTCAGGAAAATGACTTTTCGTTTTTTCCGCGTTCATTAATTTCTTTCTAATCCAAAGATTTGCGAGGCACGTCCTGACCGACTGGGTGCGTCACGCCGCGCCGCGGTTTCCCGCTGTGAATAGATGATATAAAGAGGACGGTTTTGTTTACTTGTGAAGTTGACTGTGACATTTATTTAAGCAGTTTCGTGTTCTCAGAAAAATTACAAGAAGATATTGGTAGTCAACTATTCAAATCCCATTTTTATGAGATTTGCGAATAAAAATTTACTAAAGAGCTTATTTTTTTTCCTACTTTACCTTACATTTATTTTTGATTGATATGATGATTGAAGCTATATTTATTGTCTTCTTATTTTTTATTAGAATAATTAAATCTATAATACGGGATAGCCTCTATCCCATACCCCGTCCCCCAATGTTTTTATATGATATGATACACACGGTAAGTGTCACTTAGATTCTATAATATGTACAATTATATTTACTGGCAGTACACCACTGACTGACTACCCTTCTTTTATTTGAAGTTTATTGAGTCCATTTAAAGGTTGCGTGGTAGATATTGTATGTATGTATTTGTGTTATTATGTCTTATTAGTATTTTTCTGATGTTGCACACTGACAGCCCTAAATCTATCTCCTTTCTTTAAGTCCATCCAAAGGTTGTCTGTAAGAAATTGCCCTGTGCGATAAGACCGCCCATTGTAAACTTATTTTTAATTATGTTTGTCCTGTATTTTTATTTATGTGGTGTACAATAAATAATATAATAAATAAATAGATATCCATGTCAGGGATAAGACTACCATTATTCTGTATGTGTCTTTAATTAAGAACTAGCTGTCGCCCGTGACTCCACTCACGTGAAATTAGTGCTGTCTACCTTTATAAATAAAATTATAGCCAGTGTACTGTCGCTTTACAATATAATTCGCACAAGGCCACGAAATATAATAATATAATATAATAATATAATATTCCACAACTATCACACAACGCCGTCTAGTCACAAGCTAAGCAGAGCTTGTGTTATGGGTACTAAACAACTGATAAACATACTTATATATTTATATAATAGTGCTGAACTGCAATACGCGAGGGCCATGTACGACACATGATTCGTACACTCTTATAAACTAATTCGTTTTTAGGGTTCCATACCTAAAAGGAAAAAACGGAACCCTTATAGGATCACTTTGTTGTCCATCTATCTGTCTGTCTGTGTTAAGAACCTTTATCTCGGGAACGCGTGGAAGTATGGAGTTGAAATTAAAACCATATACTCAAGTCTACCGTCCCTTGAAGCTGTGAAAAAATCAAACTTCTGAGTTAACAAAAAAACAAAAAAGATACAGCCGCTTATGTCGAAAAACGTGTATTTCTACACTATCAAGGGGAATCAAAATTCATAAGATACTTCCTGTTTACCTAGAATCCTGAAATTTAGATGAAGCAAGGTCTTATAGCATAAGTATAGGAAAACATCTGAAAACTGTAAATTTTTTGTTACGTCACAAAAAAAAAATGTGATTCGAAATAAATTTGAAAAATCTTCGTAAGTCAATTCGGGAATTGAACTGTTTTCATACTCGTAGGTAAGTTTGTACGAAACCCTGAGTGCACGAGTTTGACTTGCACTTGCCCGGTTATTTTTTTTTAATATTTTAAAGCCCAGTTTACACTTTGTTAAGTTAACACTGCAGGTGATTAGTGTAGGTGTTTAGTAATCAAGGTGTGAACGGAAGCGTGAAGTGATTAGTGTTAAGCGTTACGTGCGATTAGTGCTTATTGATTAGTGCGAGTGAATAGAATCAAGGTCTATTTTTGCTGTTAAGTGACCTCCCCCCTTGTACTGTTCCATTCCCCTCTCTCGCAGTTTGCCTGTACTAATCAGTGTGTAAACACGTGTGTGTTAAGTGCGCAGTGTCAAGTTCAAAGCGAAAATGAAGCGGACGGAACAACATACTTTAAAATTCGTACAAGAATACATAAAGTATGAATGTCTATACAATGTAAAGTGCGCAGATATGATTTGAAAATTGAGTTCATTTTCTATGTCAGATACCACAACAGATACAATCTCCTTAATTATTTGTCTCAATATTAAGCGCTGCTGTTCATCTTCCATTTCTAGAGACACTATGCACAACGGACAGTACAACTACTTTGAGCTTCTTCCTAAACACTGTGTAAACGGAGATGGAAAAGACTACTTAACACTTGACACTTATCGCGTAAAGTTAACGCTAAACACTTATCACTTCACACTTCGCAAAGTGTAAACCGGCCTTTAGTCTAAGCACGAGGAAAGTAAGCTCGGCGTTGTAGGCACTATTTTTTTTATAACCAACCAGAAAGTGGCTTACATTGGCTAAGATCATTCAGACGCTCGTTATTTTGACTTAGTCATCTAGAAAGCAAAGTAAATTTTCAGAGGCGAATAATGATATCAAAAATGAGTCTGTTTAACAAAATAAATCCATAAACTATCCTGGTAGATACCAGGATAGTTGTTGTTGTTGTTGTTGTTGGATAGTTGTTGTGTTGTTGTGTTGAGTGTTGTTGTTGTTGTTGTTGTTGTTGTTGTTGTTGTTGTTGTTGGTAGTGTGTGTTTTATGAGGTATCAGATGATACCTCATAAAATATCATCTAAATCTATTCAGTCGTTTGGGTGAAGAAGTAACTTATGTATATGCAAAGGGGAAGGCCCTTTACAATATTAGTGAGATACAGCAACAGAGTAGGTAGTATTTCAATGTTGGTATACAATAAAGTTTATTCTATTATATCATACACACACATGTATAATCTAGCTTATCCAAACCGAACCGATACATAGTATCATGCTTCTTAGTAATAAGAAGGAAAAGTTCGTAGTTTGCAAGTACGTTGTACTTTACGAACGAGATCGGTTCTGGTCTGCTAGTGAGTTAGTGCACTTAACGAAACTCCTTTTACACTGTGCCAGTAATATAGTCGAGAAGTTTACGATAAATAGTAGCAAGTTGAGGTCATTAAAACATGGTTCATTATGTGGTCGTAAACTAATACGGCACGTGTCGGTTCAATATCATTCTAATATTAGGGGTTAAAGTATGAAATGGCCGTTTTTTAAAATGGGTTGCTTTGAAGTGTTATATCTTTGGATTGACTTGGAATTATAAGTTCAAATAAACTTTATATTAAAGATATGTTATTCTTTTTTCAAAATACGTATTTATTGGTTTCTTTGTGTTTTGTATTTTCTGTAATATCGCAGTTCTTATAACCATGAAAGCGAATTATAAAGGCGAAACTTGTTAAGTGTGTGTTTGTTTGTTACTTCTTCACGTTCGAACGGCTGAATAAATTTCTTTAAAACTTGGTAAAGGGTTAGACCATATCCTGGAATAGCACATCAGATACTTTTTATCCTAAGGATATGTTGTCTTGTACATACTTTAGAGGTTGTGGAATAGAATGTAAGTCCCTTAAACCTCCATAGAAAAGGGAGGATCTTCTGACCATCATACGGATATTATATCTGGTCCTGGAAACTACTCTATAGTTTATTTCGAGATATTGTATGTACTAATTAGTCTGCAGAGGTGGCCGAGTGGTAACGGCCCCGACTTACGAATTGTAGGTCGCGGGTTCAAATCCAGCCAGACGCATTACTTTGTGTAATTTATTTCATCACCACTGCTCTCAAAACGGTGAAGGAAAACATCGTGAGGAAACCGGCATGTCCTAGAACCAAAAATTCGAAGACGTGTGACATCCACCAACCCGCACTGGGCCCGCGTGGTGGATTACGGCCCATCCCCTCTCATAGAGAGAGGAGGCCTGAGTCCCAACAGTGGGAACATTAAAAGGCTGAATATGTATGTATGTATGTAATTAGTCTGCGAAATTACGCAGAGAATTCTTATACCGTGGTGCAGGATTTTGAACTTTTATCCGACTTCAAAAAGAAGGAGGTTCTATGTTCGGCTGAATGTGTTTTTTTTGTGTATGTTTACCGATTTCTCGGTCAATTGTAGACCGATTTTGAAAATTAATTTTATAATTGAAAGGTTATGCTTTCAAATTAGTACCATAGAAATATTGGTATGATCTGATCATGAACTTAGAAGATATGGAACGGAACGCCTCATAGGATCACAGCAGAACTTTCGTAACCAGTAAAATTGCATTGTTAATATCGTTTAATCGATGACTGACTAAAAGAAAAGGGGGAAAGGATATATCGAACTGATCTGATGATGAAGCCGGAAGGTAGGTACCGGAACTCTGTAATAAATTAATGTAACCTAACCGTGTATGGGATTATTAGAATTTTCATGAGATGCACTCTGGCTGTAAGGTATTTAAGTTTTTCTGAGGGGTACTTCTTAGTGGTGGCACCATAAATAAAAATGTTAATGTTAATGTTTTTTTACATTGAAGTCGGTTGTATTTTTTTTTTTTGTAAAAAGTTTTTTATGGTTCGTTTGACTTCACAGATGTCACTGCACTACTTACGCACAAAAATACATCAGTTTGCTGAATGACTGCAACCAGGCAATCGCTAGAATTTATTCCGAATGCCTTATCAGAACTGTGTCCTGTTTTTGCGTTCTTAATAAGTGTACCTATGTACAATTACAGTGAACAAAGCGGGCTTGCTATGAATAGCTAGAGTAAAAAAGGTATGGAAAAAGGCATTTTTCCTCTACACATCTCCGTAGTTCTGTGAAGGGTAAATGTGGGACATTTATTTTTATAGCCAGTAAGATTGTCAGCGACCTACTTGCATTTGAGGCGTTTTATGTAATTGGCTCCTGTCATAGTCAGTAGCATTGTACACTGTAGATGGGTGATTCTTTGAAACCGAGAGAGTGTCTCATTCATCTGGTCTAGTTTTAGTACCTATCTATTTTGTGTCGTAAGTCACTGGGCGAAAATGAGTGCCTTTGATACATTTAGTGATCGGGGAAAACTAAAATACAAATAAAAATATCAAATTGTAAAGAAAAAACTAGGCCAGATGAATGAGACATTTCCTCGGTTTCAAAGAATCAGCCAGATATTGTTCTTCTTTTCTTAAAGTTTTTGTGGGACTAATGCTTTGGAAGGAAAGACAATGTTATCTTTTATATGAACTCGGTAAGAGATACGAAAAGTTGCGAAGAAAGAAGACATGACGATACGTTAGCGTTACAGACAACGCATTTTCTTTGATATTGTTCTATCTGTAAAGAAAAGAGAATAAATAATGATCTCAATTTATACATCAATATAATAATTTTATTTAAATATAATATAAAAAACGTTTTACAAAAAAAAAAAAAACGATTTTACTAAAAAAAACACTAAAACGATCAAAATTACTTTAATTTCGTAAGTCGGTGTTTCTCGATATTATTATTTTGTTTATTATTTATCACCGACTTCCGAAATTAAAGTTATTTTGACCGTTTTCGTTTTTTTTAGTGAAGTCGGTTATTTTTTTTGTATTTTTTATTTGATACACTTATAGCCAGAGTACTTATTTCTCGTGACAATTCCAATAAACCAATAAATATTTTTTTTGGAAGTCGGTTAAAAATAATAATTATTTCAGGGCAGGGGCCATAGTCTTTACATCATAACTCTATATCTTTGTTTTTCATGTGTCGCAATAGTTTGTCCTTGGGTGCACTTACCTAGCGCGAAAAGGGATATTGGTAGATTGGTACTGTCGCAACTCTCTGTGCGACAGTACCAGGATCTTCAAGTATGTAGTAATGAAAACGCTTATTACATTGAATACTTATATTGCTTCACGATAATGACTTCACTTTACAAGGGTCGCGTCCGAACTGCTTAAACTAGACATTATTTTGTTCTATCCAATTTTCAAACCTATTCTAGAACAACAAAATCCTTAGAAATATATTTTACATGCCAGTTCGCTAACTTACCTCATGCGATCTCCTTTCGATATCACATGAGCTACGCCCCAATGAATAGAAATGTGGAGGCAACAAACATTTATATTCTAAAGAAAACTTTCGAAGGATTGAGCATGACCTACCTATTACCTAACACAGATGTCCCTACCTTTGTATGGATGAAAACTTATGTAATGGCGTACGTCTCTCTAGAGCGAGCTTAAGTCAACGTCAACGATAAATAATCATTATAAAATTCCTATATAATTACTGTGTGTTAATCCACACTCAATAATTACCGTTGGTTTGACTTAAACCCCGCTGCAGCAAAACCATACTAAAAGCCACAGCGCACCGCCCTTGCTAACCTAGGATGCCAAAGTGACAACCTCCCAGACCGGGATTACACTCTAAGACTCAATACCGTCATGACTTTAGTTCCAACAGACGCTTATCGGGCCAGAGGACAAAGAGCCATAATTGTATTGGACCACCTATGGGATCTCATTATTAGAATTTACTCCAGAATCTATAAGCAATAAAAATTAATTAAATAGCTCATCACGGCTAAATCATTAGAGTCAACTAGACTCTCTTTGCAAAGGCTATGCCTCATTTGCAAAGTTGATATTAGCTCAAACTGATTATTGAGTTATCCTCTCATAACAGAGGCCCGGAGGGAATCTTCCTCTCACTAATAACACTAATGTATCATTTCTGGAGTAAAATCTAGCCTGAATTAACTTATGTAAACACTTTCATATTTGGATTATCTGGCTCTGTCCTCCGAAGGCGCCCGGCTGCGTACCTATACACCTGGCCGTGCTCGCTGGGCGTGCTCGCCCGGCAGCATTTATCCAAAGTTCATGAAACAAAACACCTAATTAACACATTTTTCATTAAAACGTTTTATTGTGTTATGATAACACAATAACACCACGATGACCAATCTGACATTAGCAAATTTGACAATGACATATTCTATAGACATTTTTTTTTATACAAATTGGCTACTAGGTTTTTTGAGCCTTGACTTATTTACATTCGGACATGAAATGGTTTTAATCTATTTACATGTACTATATCCCTAAATCGCCTATTATTTAGTTTTTTAATTACATAATTTACATCTGACATTCTCCTAACTATCTGATAAGGTCCTTTATAAAATCTACATAATTTTGAACTCTTATGCGATGCTCGTCTAGGAGTGTAGACCATAACCAACTGATTGGGTATAAACCTTATTATTTTGGCCTTCTTGTCATACCTTGCTTTCTGTCTGACTTGTGCTTTTTTAATATTATCTATGGCACATCGTGACAGCTGACTTTTCAGATTATGACGTCCTATATAATCTAATTGATTTTGATTTCCAACATTTATTGTCATATCTGTTTGAAATGATGGTTCTCTAGCATATAACAACATGTGCGGCGAAACTCTAGTGCTTGCTTGTTTACTAGAATTATATGCATAACACACGAGTGGCACATAACTACACCAATTACGCTGATCTGAACTAACATACATGGATAGCATTTGGCAAATGGTTCTATTGAATTTTTCTGTCAAGCCATTCGATTGTGGATGGAACGCCGTGGTGAAGCGGGATTTTGCTCCAAAATAACTTACTGTTTCTTTGACTAAACGAGAAGTGAAAACTGACCCCCTATCAGACACCACTTCCTTGACACCACCAAATCGACAAAAAATATCCTCTATCAAGAAATCGCTGGGCTGTCGCTCTGGGAACCGCTTTGCAGACCGCATACTTCGTAGCATATTCTAAACTAACAATAATATATCTATTGCCATTCAATGATTTTCTAAAGGGACCTAAGATATCGATGCCTACTTTTTCCATCAAACCATTCACTACGACAGGCTGCAATTGAGCTAACCGATTACACTTCTTACGTTCCTGACACAACACACAACTATTCACATAACGCTCTATCTCTTTCTCCGCGTCCCTGATAAAATACTTCGCTCGAAACTTAGCTAATGTTTTAGCTAATCCTAAATGACCTCCTGACCATGGATCATCATGCAATTCTTTCAAAATCTCATACAGAAGCCCTTTTGGAATCACTACTAATTCACAAACACCTGTCAATCTCCTGGCTTTCTTACACAGCACATTCTCCTTAACACCAAAACCCTTGGTATCATTACCCCTATTAGCAGCAATCCTATCTAACCATAATTTACAAAAATCATCTCTCTCTTGCTCCTCACGCATCTTTACAACTTCTATTCTATATAGCTGCATGCCATCTTCCTGCTGCTCTGCTATACTCCTCTGCTCTTCATCTCCCTGGCATAATGGATTCCTACTCAAAAAATCAGCAATGACATTATCTCTCCCTGCACAATGAACAATATCGAAATCATAAGCCTGGATGCACAGCGACCACCTAGCTAAACGTCCATTCATATCTTTTCTCTTCCTCAGCCAGCAAAGCGCCTTGTGATCCGTCATGACCTGGAACTTCAGACCCCAAAGAAAATGCTTGAAATAATTCAGAGCCCACACCAACGCGAGACACTCCTTCTCCGTAGTGGAATATTTCTTCTCTCCATCGCTCAGCTTCCTCGACGCGTACGAAACAGGATACATCAACTCTTCACCCTGCATTAAACAGCAACCTACCGCTTCACCAGATGCGTCTACATATAAACGTGTAATTATTTTTGGGTCAGTAGAATAAAAATGCAAAATAGGTGGTGACTCCATAATTTTTATTATGCTCTGGAACGCTTCTTCCTGCTTGGCTGTCCATTTGAACGCGACACCTTTCCTTAATAATTTTGTTAAGGGCAATACTATTTCTGCAAAATTATTAATGAATTTACGATAATAAGAAAACAAACCCAATATAGATTTTACTTGTTTCACATTCGTCGGAGTTTTCAATGTTTTTAACGATTGTAATTTTTTATTGTCTGGTCTGACACCATCTCCCGAAATTTCGTGTCCTAGTACCGAAATTGCATTATAGCCGAAACTGCATTTATTTGGCTTCAATCTAAGGTTTGCTTTCTTTAATCGCTTCATGACATCTTCTAGTGAATCTATAAACTCTGTGAAATTATTACCCCAAACTAAAATATTATCTACATAGCATATAGCTTTTTTATATTTAATACCAGCTAATACTTTATCCATGGCCCTCTGAAAAACAGCTTGACTCGTCTTGAGTCCAAAGGGTAATACATTAAACTCATATAACCCTGAAGACGTAATAAATGCCGTTTTATGCTTATCTTTCTCGCATAAACGATGTTGCCAATAGCCAGAATTTAAATCTAAATCTGCGAAGTAACGCGCCCCTGCTAAATATATCATAATATCTTCTATAATTGGCAACGGATAGCTATCAGTAATTACTTTTTTGTTTAATTTTCGATAATCTACGCAAAATCTCCATGTATTATCAGGTTTTTGTACCAACACTACTGGGGAAGCATACGCGCTCTTAGATTCACGGATAACTCCATTCTTCAACATTTCTTCAACTTGTGAGTTTATTATATCAAGCTGCTTTGGAGAAGCCCTATAGGGTGGGTTATGAACTGGAATATCATCTACCGTTTTAATAGCTATTTCATCTAAGCTACATCTACCTAACTCGGAGGCCGTAAAAGCAAAATTCTCTCGATATGAGGAAAGGAGGTCCCTAAGTTTATTTTTTTTATCAACACTCAAATCCAAGTTTATATTGAGTTCATTTATATCATTATATTTTTTAGATACATTCGAGATAAAATCCTCGTCATGTTCTGTCACTAGCTTCGAAAAATAAAGATAATCATTCTTGGAAATGTAATTTAACCTTCTTTCCTCACCCTTTCCATTTATGACATTATTTTTATTTGTTTCGTCAAAATGGTCATGATGTACCATAGGATGTGACATCGACGTGACATTTCGATCATAATATTCACAAAACTTTATATGAAACGACCCATTTAAACTAATACAATTATTTGAAAAATTTATAACTGCTTTATATTTATACAAAAAGTCTTGACCCAGGACTACTTCTTGGTTAATGTCTTTAATTATCATAAATTCATTAACAAAAACGCGTGAATCTACCATAAAGCTGATCTTCACTTTCCCCACGACTTTTAGAAGTGATCCCGATATCGATTTTACAAAATGATTCGTCCCGTCACTGGTACTTTTCAACTCGAGTTTCGACGCTACTCGCTCTGATATACACGAAATGGATGCTCCGGTGTCTATCAGCGCACTATAGGCCTGCTCCGCTATAAAAATTTTAATGAAAGGGTTGATATTACGCATTTTTTTTGTATTTTCTGTCCGGAGTTGCTCCCTCACGGACACAGCTTGCAACTCCGATCGTTCCTCTAATGGCTGTGCCCTTGCTCGTTTGGGTGGTTGGGCAATGATGGGCTTTCACGGCTGAGGGCAATAGGAGACCGATTATTCCTATTATTACGATAATGCCTAGGCCGTAAGTTGTATCTAGGCGTGTGGAATGTATCAGCGTCGCCCGCGTTTCTTGGCGTGGCAGCTGGCATCATTGAGCTGGATGGTCTCGGTGTCGACTGGAACCTTTGATTTGCTGTTGGTAGATCAAAATTAACTCGTGGAGGCTGCAATGGTAAATTTATTATATCTTGTGGCGCCTCTTCGAAGATCTCTTTGACCTGTTGTATGGTCTCTCGTAACTCTGCCTTTGAGGAATAAACACGTGTTGCTAATTTTAATTTATTATGTAAGGTGATCCCTTTTAAGAATGTTTTAATAAAAATGTTATCTTCTTTTATCCCAGCTTGTTGGCTGTATTCCGACAGCCTATAAAAAAAAGCTACAACGTCCTCTTTATCGTTTTGTCGGGCATTATAAAATTTCTCTACGTAGTTTGTTCCACACGGGAATTCATTTTTCATGTGCTCACATAGGTTTTTGAAAGACATTTCCTCATTATATATGTATTTGAAATAAGCTAGGGCCGGACCCTCTAAGTATGCTCCCATAATAAGTGCCAAATCATTTTCTGGCCATTTATTTATTGCCGCAATACGGCGAAATTGCATCAGAAAATCGTCGAATGTTACATTCGATCCTATGTCCGAAAACAAAATTGCTTGTGCCATATTTGCCCCTTTTTATGTTTAATTTATAAAATTTTCACTTAGCTTTATTCCATTAATGGTGCTTTCTATACCCGGCGCCTCCGCCACTTTGTCGCAACTCTCTGTGCGACAGTACCAGGATCTTCAAGTATGTAGTAATGAAAACGCTTATTACATTGAATACTTATATTGCTTCACGATAATGACTTCACTTTACAAGGGTCGCGTCCGAACTGCTTAAACTAGATATTATTTTGTTCTATCCAATTTTCAAACCTATTCTAGAACAACAAAATCCTTAGAAATATATTTTACATGCCAGTTCGCTAACTTACCTCATGCGATCTCCTTTCGATATCACAGTACCACGCTCTACGAAATGTCCAAGGACCTCTGCGAGTTGGCTTCGTTGGCCCCTCATACGCCTTTCAAATGTCTAGGATCAAGGCTCTGAGATAAATAAATACATAAAAATAATAAAAAAATAAAATAACTTAAGTTGCAGTCGGCGGGGCGTGGAGTAGACGGTCGGTGGTTCCGAAAGGTTTTGGAGTGGCGGCCGCATACCGAAAATCACAGCTTTGGAAGGCGTCCTAGCAGAACTGATGCCCTGGTGAGAGTCGTGAGAATCTGATGAATGCGAGACACTCAGGGCCAATTGACGTAGCTACAGTTAGGGGAGGCCTATGTCCAGCTGTGGATGTCTTGCGGCTTGAATGATTACGATGATGATGAAAATAACTAGCGTAGAATATATAGTATGAAAAGACATCTACGCATTGTTATCGTATTGCAATTGTCAATGAGAGTTTTTATCCAATCCTTACTGATCATACAAATGCATCAATGTATGCAAACTATGCCAATTATTGTTTTTGTTTAATTATTTTGTTCACAATGATGATATTAATTAGAATTATGACTACATAACTATTCATATTAATGTGTCATGGACGATTGGTTTTATATAATGAGATAAAGGCACGCCTACCACAGTGTAGTATTTTTAACCCAAAGATTGACTGGTAAAGGATGCCTTGTTGAATTAAGTCCGCCTATGTACCACTACTGTACATGATGTTTAAATAAATAAAATAACCTGTTCCTACATTCTCTAGTAGATAAATTGTGAAGAAAGTTTTAATGTTACAAATTACGTAACCAATAGAGGTACCTATACATATTTTTTATATTTTATATGTTTTATTTTTATTAAAATATTTAAAAATATAATTAATACATGTATTAAGTGAATAAAGAGATAATAATAAATCATTTTATTTCTGGTGATACCTATAACACAAATACCTCATAGACTATAACGCCAACAACAACAACAAACAACATAGTACAACAGATAGACACACGATACGTAGATACGTAGTAGATTTAACATAGTATATTTTGTTTGTTGAATCAAATCACATTTGATTTAGAACTATGTTACTAATACTTCACTTTGTAATATATTGCCTTGGTGCTGTTCTGTGGTACTTGTCTGTGGAAACGGCGGAACGCCACACCCTACGGCTTAAAGTCCAAAAGCACAATGTAAAGATAAAAAAAAAAACTGTATCTTTGAAAGTAAATCAAATTTTACACCTTTACAGTTTACATTTATTTTTCATTTCATGTCTCCCTTACAGTTGTAAGGTACATTACAGGTATCTATCTATACCTGTAATGGTAGTTACCATAATAGATATAGATACCTAATGCGAAAGAGCGGTCTTAAAATTAGCTTACAGTGTTCCCGTCCGATTATAATTTAGGTGTCTGCTCCAGACGCCTCCTGCCGGAGGCCCTATGCAGGAACTGTTCGGTTCATGGCCCTTTATGGAGCGCCGGTATAGGCGCCGTCGCTACGAAAGCGACCGGCGGCAAAGCTGAACGCAAGTCAGAGGGTCATGGCCATCCGCATGGTGCGGGTATACCGCACGGTTTCCCGCGAAGCGGCGAGCCTGATGGCCTACCACCGTGGGTTTTGGAGGCAACAGTCCTTGCACGCATGCACGATCTGCGCGTGGAGTCATGGAAAGTTGCGGCATGGCAGACAGAGTTCCAGCGGGATCTAATGGTGGAATGGCGATAGCGACTGTCGCAACCCAGTGCTGGGCACGCCATAATTATGGCGGTAAGTCCCCTCTTTCAGGAGTGGCTGGAAAGGCAACACGGCATCCTTACCTTTCGCATGACGCAGGTCCTCACTGGACATGGTAAGTTCGGGAGGTTCCTGCACCAGATTCGTGTGGAAGAAACGCCCGAGTGTCACTTGTGTGGACCGCCCGGAGGACACGGTGGAGCATACGGTAGGGGTGTGCCCCGCCTGGGCAGAGCACCGACGTGTCCTCGCGGGGGCGATCGGCGGCAGCGATCTCTCGCGCTGGGCCTTGCTACAGGCCATGGGCCTGTAGCAAGGCCATGGGCCAGAGCGAGGAGGAGTAGCAGGCGGTCGCCTCCTTCTGCGAAGCAGTAATGCTAGCAAAGGAGGAGGCCACACGTGCACGAGCAATGGGTAGCTCGCCGTCCGACCGTCTGGTAACCGTCTGGATCGAGCCCAAGTCGTCGATGGCGCGTACTATTCCACACGCGCCTCAAGGAGATGTCAGCAAACCGAAGGGGCCCAGCAGGGTCGAAGCCTACTCTCTGAAAGGAAGACTCGGCCCTGGTATGAAAGGCAACGAAAGAACAGGTGTGGGTTTTTAGTCAGTAAAAGTATGACACACCCTCGCGCTCCGCCCATGTGCGGGGATGTCATTGGGTGATTTTCCTACTGAAAAAAAAAAGGTGTCTTCAAGGCTAGAGTGAATAAGCAATTAATAAACTAGTGCACTTCACCATAAACGATTGTGTCTTTCTTTTTTTTCTTTCTTTCTTTCATCACTGCTTACCATTAGGTGGAATTGCAGTCAAGCACTAGTTTATATCATTTAAAAAAAACTTACAGTTCTTACATTAAATAGTAATAACTAATATACTAATGTCCTTAAATATAAAAAAAAAAAACACTATAAGTACTTAAAATAAAAACCGCAATGTATAGCCTACTGTAATCTACCTTTATAACATAAAAAATGGCATTTTTGCGATGACGACATGATCTAATGTACGAATATTTTACCTGGATAAGACAAAGTACTTATATTCTGACATAAAAATTAATGTAGAATTTTTAAGTCGTATTGAATAAAAACAAAAGAGTTAAAAGAACAATATTTAAATTTTTCTTTTATTTTTATAACCGCTGTTGACACAATTTTACAACGTTGTTAATCTGACGATGTTTTACGAATTTTTACGAGCCAAAGGCTGAACTTGGCAGAGTAAAAGTATTTGGTCCTAATATACGCACAAATTGATTTGAATGGTCTTTGAAACAGAAACATCGCAAAAGAAAGCGGTAGAAATTTAGGTCTACAAAAACTACAAAATCCAAACTGGAAATTGGCACAATACTACTTAAAATCTTGGCTATCAAATAAATGCTGGCCTTAATAAATTTCGCAATTAGATTAAATTCAAGAGAATATAAGTCTAAAACAAAATTCCTTACAGAAGGCGGTGACGCGCAAGAATTCAAGTGGAATTTCAATTTCACAAAAAATACAGGACAGTTTTTCTAGCTCCTCCATAATACCTCCATAATTATCTTCTTGTTAAATAAAAAGGTAAAGTATGAAAACGTTAATAAATGGAGATGGGGCCCCAAGTTGTCAGCGATATTTTAGTAATGTATATTTTTTGTGAAAGATATGTCGTATCCCCAAGCGCGTTAGTCTTTACATTGAGAGTAATATCAAAAAGCCCTGAGTCGATTTCGTTCCGGTTTTCAATCAAGAGATTCTTTGCGATAGATTTTTGCATATTTCTCTAAGTACGTACACATTTCATGAACCCCGCGGGGTCGCTACAAATGCGGATATATTGACATCAAGTCTCAAAGGAGAACTTTTTAAAAAGAAACATAAGCAGCAAGCAAACTAACCGTAGTTTCTCAATAAAAATCCCACGCTCGATTCGCGGATCCCGCTCACAAAGAAGATATTTGCGGGGAAAAGTTTTAAAAATTGTTGTGCTCCAGATTTCAAGCTCTTTGTCCCAGTCACGACCGAGTCCTCGGGGAACGTTCTCGAAACATGCTTACGGTCAATGTATATGGAAACGGGCCTTTTTAAAATATGTTGTTCTAGGCCTACGTATATAATGTTTTTGAAAGGAATTCTAAAGGATAATCTACCCGTTTCGTTAAGGTACGTATAACTCAGAAGCATGTTTATAATTATAAGGTTTGTTCGTTCTCAGAAATGGTTTCCGAAAAAGCAGTTGTTTTTTCCCTGTCTGGGTGTTTTCAGAGGCTACCAAAAATACTCAATAACCACCAATGAAATACTCAATGTAAGTGAGGTAGCCAAGAGCAAAAATCTAAAATTAAAAGCTCATTTACAGGCACTTTTAAATTGTCAACAAAACAATCAGTCACAAAAAATGTTGCTAATTGCACATTCCAAAGGGTAGATCTCTATGGAGAATAATGTGCAAGAAACTTCATGGCCACTCTTTTAAATCGTGTAGTTGATGCTCCAGGCAGTTAATTCCAAGGGTTCAAAAGATTATGACAACTTTTACTTTTTTTTTTTTTTTTTTTTTAATTGATATAAACCAGCGCTTGACTGCGATCCCACCTGATGGTAAGCAGTGATGCAATCATTGATGGTGAGGCGCACTAGTTTATCAAGAGCCTATTCACTCTAGCCTTGAAGACACCTAAATTATAGTTGGACGGGAAGATCGCAGCAGGCAAATTGTTCCAGTCCTTCGATGTACGCGGTATAAACGACGAAGCGAAACGCTTAGTCCGGACCGTTGAAGTTTCAACAACGTAAGGGTGGATACTCGCCGTACGTCGGGTTGTCCGATGATAGAAAGGAGATGGCGGAATCAAGTCATGCAATTCCTGCGCACACTCTCCAAAATGCAACCTGTAAAATACCGATAGGCTGGCTACCCTGCGCCTGTGCTCGAGGCTTTGTAGACTGGACTTAACCAAATCAGGATCCCCAATTAGCCTTTTCGCACGCCTTTCCATTGAGTCCAAAGCTGCTAGATGGCATTTTGCAGCACCAGCCCATATGTGACTGCAGTACTCCACACACGATCGAACCTGTGCTTTGTATAACATTAGAAGCTGTCCCGGTGTGAAGTACCGTCGGACCTTTGCAAGAACGCCTAGTTTTCTAGCAGCTACCTTGGCTTTGGACTCAATGAACCGCCCAAAATTGAGGTCTGAGGAGATTTCAACTCCCAAGAGCTGAAGGCGGTCGGTGCACTCCAGGGATACATTCCGAAAAGCAGGAGCCAAGGTGAACGGGCTCCTTTTGGCGGTGAACAGACACGCTTGTGTTTTGGCGGCGTTGAATTCAACTAGATTGGTTTCGCCCCACTTGGAGACTGCCTGAAGTGAGACATTCGTACGCTCCACCATAGCCTCTCGTTCGGACCGGATTAGTTCCTTACTAGCCCGAGCACCTGGAAGGTATCTCTCTACAACTGTGCTATCATCTGCATACCCATAGATACCGGGCATCAGCAGATCGTTAATATGCAGCAGGAAAAGAGTTGCAGAGAGAACTGACCCCTGAGGAACTCCGGCATTAGTGGACATGGGCTCTGATGAGCATCCATCGACAACAACTCGGAGAGACCGTTCACTCAGGAAGTCTTTTACCCAGTTAATCAGACCAGGGGAAATGCCGTACGCTGGAAGCTTACTCAGAAGGCTGGCGTGCCATACCCTGTCGAAGGCCTTCGAGACGTCTAAGGAGACAGCAATCGCTTCTCCATTCTTCTCGAGGGCCTCGCCCCACATGTGAGTGGCATACACTAGTAGGCCCCTAGTAGACCGATTGTGGCGAAATCCGTACTGTCGGTCACTGAGGAGATCGTTACCTTTCAGGTATGCCATGAGGCGCGAGTTCAATACACGCTCCATAATCTTGCAGAGTATGGAGGTTATTGAAATCGGCCGATAGTTGGCAGGATCGGCACGACTGCCCTTTTTGGGCACGGGTTGCACGTTGGCAAGCTTCCAGGACTTGGGCACTATACCAGTCCTAAATGAGAGGCGGTACAAGCGCGTCAACACAGGAGACAACTCGGGCGCACATGCCTTGAGAACTATTGCTGGTACACCATCTGGTCCACTAGCTTTATTCACGTCTAGGCGACACAGTGCTCTCAAAACTTCTTTATTTCTTATGCGAACCTCAGGCATCGAGGTGTTGCAGTGAGGTAGAGCCGGTGGAGTAGCACTGCTAGTATCAAGACGAGAATTATGGGCGAAGAGAGATGCAAAGAGACCTGCTTTCTCTCTCGCCGAGTGAGCCAGTGTTCCATCAGGCTTAACCAGCGGAGGCAATGTGGGCCTACAGAAGTTCGCTTCGACCGATTTGGCAAGGGACCAGAACGCTCTGCTACCGGACGGCTGTGCAGAGAGCTTTGTGCCAATATGAGTAATGCGGTCGAACCGAGCCTTCTTTAGTGCCTTTTTGTAGGACTTGGCAGCATGGTTGAAAGCTCTCTTCTTTGAGCTCAGATCCGGAGCTTTGCGGTCACGAGCGTCAACCCAGGCGAGAAACGCCGAATGCTTACGCTCTTCAGCTTGAACGCAATCGGCGTTGAACCATGGGTGAGCTGAGCCTCCAACGGGTACGTCTCTATAAGGGATGAAAAACTCCATAGCTTGACGTATCACATCGGATATAGCATCCGCACAGCTCGACGGACTCTCAGAAGAGAAGCAGACCTGCTGCCAAGGATAAGATGCAAAGAAATGCCGCATCTCATCCCAATCTGCTGACCTGTAACGCCACATTCGCCGTTCACCGCGTGAGTCGCAGTCAGGTGGGGAGAAGGACGAAACAGACTTCACCAGGCAGTGATCTGAAGTTCCAAGTGGTAAGGAAACTGTTACGATACATCTGTCCGGATCGGTGGTCAGCAGAAGGTCCAGACAATTGGCAGTATGACCAACTACATCAGGCACCCTAGTCGCTTGCTTGACCAGCTGGGAAAGGCCCATCGATATTGCAAAGTTTCGCGCTTCTCTCCCAGCGTGGTCGGTCCTCTGGTATGGGAACAGCCAGTCTTGGTGGCACGCGTTAAAGTCCCCCAGAGCGACGAGCTGCGCATCAGGGTGCCGTTGCAGAGCCTTATCGGCAGCCTCACTGAGGTGGTCGAACAACCGAGTCGTCTCCTGATCACCGCTGTGCGAACGGTAGACACAGGCATAAACAATTTTGTCCGTACCAGTGTCCACCAACAGCCACAGCGTAGATAAATTAGGGTCTTCAAGGTGACGGAGACGCTGGCAGCAGATGTCATTACGGACGTACACACAGACCCCGGCACGCTGCAGGAAATGATGCTCCAGTGAGTATCCCGGGTAGTTGAGGTACGCCGTATCTGACGGACATCTAATTTGGGTCTCCGTCAAGAAAAGCAAGTGTGGCTTGTCAGTCTCAAGATGGTGGTGGACCGCAACGAGATTGGAGTGCAGCCCTCTAATATTTGAGAACTGCACTTGAAATGAGAGGACGTGCATCCACTGTTGACACTTGCCTTTCTTTTTACCTTTCATTGTTTTGTGTGTGGAGTGAATAGGAGAGATGGAAGATGGCGGTTGAGCGAGGTGATGCGATGTTGAACCCAACAACACAACCAGAGTTGCTGTGCCAATGGAGGGTTGATCTGGAGACTGCGGGGACGCCCGAACCCCCCCAGGGATCGCCATCGGGTCCTCTCGCCCGGTCGCCAACCGGCACGATGGGGCCACCCTGGGATTTTTCGTAGTTGGCGGGGCAGCCTTTCGTGTGTGGCTGGCACACTACTTGGGCCCCCAACTACCTACGGTCGGCCAGCGGAGCACCGTGCTTCGGATCCCGCTACCCTCCACGATCAAACGTCCGACACAACAACAGCTGGCGCATCATACCCGGTATACGTCACAACACAACTGCTCAGACCCATCTTCCACCATACGGCTTCACCAGACATCACGCCGGAACACGACGGATCGCTTGGCGGCATGGCTTTGTCTGATGGGTGGTAACCTTTAAGCCGGCAGCCGATGCTATGGCCTACCACCGTCTTTACTGCTCGTTTAGCACTACCCAGGGGACACGTGTAGGGTGTTCATAACTAAGTAAATCCTACGGACGCAAGCAGTTCATCCCCCAAAACTCTTTTACTATCTAAATTCCAGTTTATCACGCTGTCTGTGGCTGATATAATTAGTTATTGCAGAACTGCTTAACGTTCTCTCCAAAGCTCTCAACATGGCAATTAGCAATCGACTAGTTATTCACAACAAGGCTGCGGCACATCTAACGAGCTCAAACAGACCAAACAATTATATTCACCGAGTAACATTTCGCGAGTTAAGGCCCTTGCTCCTATTTAGTGCCATAAAACAGTGACTTGCTGAAGCCCACTCCTCGGTAACGGCTGGGTCAATAGATATGAAAAAAAATGAATATATAGATTCATATATGTAACATTATCAACATAATAATATGATTTTTATCGTATGACTATTACTTTTGCCAAATTTTTTTTAACAACATGATATTTTTTCGCTTTTCCCCACTCCTTTCAAACGACTTTGATCTTTAGAAATATGTTTATACCAAATTATGCTGGTTAAGTGTTCTTCAGAATGTACATAGCATTACCTATGTAAATCAATCAATATTTCGCAAACTCTTCTTCCTTGTCGATATCACTCTTGACAGAGTGGTCGTGGTCATCACTTCAGGTGTTGGTGGCAAGCTTCACAACACGCCGCCACTCCTCTCTGATGGCCGCCTTCCTCGTGCATTCGTGCAGTGATGATGAGCCATTTACTGCCGCTTTAATCTGGTCAGTCCACCTCATAGGCGACCTTCCTCGTGGCCTGGTACCCTCAACCCTTCCCTGAACTACAAGTCGCTCAATAGCCACTTCCCCTCTGCGGCATACGTGACCAAAAAAGGTGAGAATACGAGACTGTACCAAAGATGATAAACGCTGCTTGATGCCGAGTTCCCGAAGTATAGACTCGTTGGTACGGAATTCAGTCCACGATACTCCGAGCATTCTCCTCCAGCACCACATCTCTAGGGCGTCTATCTTCTTTTTCTCTATTTCCCGTAAGGTCCACGTTTCTGCGGCGTACAAGAATATGGGGAATACAAGTGCCCGAACTAGCCGGATTTTTGTGGCTCTATATATGTTGCGATTCCTCCATATTTTCCTCAACTTGTCCATCGCAGACCTGGAAATTGCCATACGCCTCTTCACTTCATCGATACATCCACCGTTGTTCGTAATTAAGGCCCCCAGATAAATGTATGATTGCACCACATCACAATTAGCAATTTGTGTAATTTCTGGAGAATTGTTATTCATGCGGTCGACAATCATCACTTTCGTTTTATTCCGGTTTATCTTAAGTCCGAACTCAAGGCTAACCCGTTCCATCTTGGCGAGAAGTTGTTCCATGTGTTGGGTACTGGTGGCGAACAAAGTGGTATCGTCAGCATATCGCAGGTTAGAGATCTTCAAGCCACCAATCGAAATGCCATCTGTCCAGTCCTCAAGTACAATCCTCATTATGAGCTCTGTGTACACATTGAACAGTAGTGGAGAAATAATACATCCCTGACGGACTCCGGCGCTGGGGTGGAAGTGATTGGATTGAATGTCATCTGCGCGAACTGCGGCTGTGCCATCCTCATACAGTCTTCGCAGGAGGTGTACCAGGTGTTTTGGAACACCCATCGCCGTCAGCGTTTCCCAGAGTTTGGGCCATTTAACGGAATCGAACGCCTTAGAGAAGTCCACAAAGCATATGTAGGTAGGCTTGTTGAATTCTCTGGCTTTCTCTATAATTTGTCGAACCGTCAAAATTTGCTCCCGAGTTCCCTTCCCCTTAACAAAACCAGCCTGTTCAGGAGCAATTTCTTTGCTCAAGTAGGTCTTTAGACGCTCGTTCAGTACGTGCAGTAAAATCTTGCTTGCGTGAGAGATAAGAGCAATAAGTCGGTAATTACTGCACGTCTTGGTGGAACCCTTCTTGTGCAAGGGGACAAAAATAGTGTGAGCCCATTCTTTCGGCCATTGCCCCGTGAGCCATATCTTATTGCATAGGGTGTGGAAGATTTGGACACCATGTTCGCCCGATGCCTTGATTGTCTCGATCGGTATGGCGTCCGCCCCTGTGGCTTTGCCGTTCTTCAGATGCTTAATAGCGGCTCGTATTTCATCTTTCAGAATATCAGGCTCAAGATCTTCGTTTCCGGGTTCCGTAGAGGCATAACACTCTGATTTCGGGTCTTGAAAGAGAGACTGGCAATATTGTTTCCAAGTTTCAGCTATTGCTTCTATGTTTGTCACCGTTTCCCCAGTAGAGTTTTCGATGGCCCAGGTCTTGCAACTCAGGGTTTTTGTGATGGCGCGAATTTTTTGGTGTAGGTCCCTAGATTCATGCTTATTTGCATGGACTTCCACTTCTGCACAAATGTCCCGAAGTTGGTCGTTCTGGTCCCGCCTACAAGCTTCCTGAATTCTAGCGGACATTTCATTGAGGGATCTTATATCAGCTCCAGATGCTTTCATGTTTCGCCTTTCCTCCACAAGACTTAACGTTGCATCGCTCATCCAATGTTGCCGTTTCCGTTTCCGTGCGTTTACACTAGACTCTTTGATCGAGCTCACCATAACGTTTTTAGCCCGATCCCACAACTGATCTGGAGTCTCTGTGCTGGAGTCTAGGTTCGTCCACGGTATCATCGCTTGCTCCAGTGCACTTAAAAACTTAGCATTGTCAGTTACTTCAATCTTTCGTCGTGTCTCGAGTTTCCTAACTGCTCTTAACTTTAATTGCACTTTCGATATCAGCAATTGATGATCTGACCCGCAGTCTGCTCCCGGTAGAGTATGAGCATTCTTGATGGAAGTTTTCCATCGCGATCTAATCAGGATATAATCAATTTGATTGCGATGTTTGCCGTCTGGCGATACCCAAGTATATAGTCTGCGCTGGTGATGTTCAAAGAATGTATTGGATATTACCAAGCCGTTATCAGCTGCGAATTGAATGAGCCGCTCCCCTCGCTCGTTGCGTTGCCCCAAGCCAAATTTACCCGCACAATGACTTAGCTGATGTGCATCAGCTCCCACTTTAGCGTTCAGATCACCTAAGATGATCAAAACTTCTCTATTGGCGATCTTTTCGATGGTACTCTCCAGTTCTGTGTAAAAGCTCTCTATATCATCATCACATGCAGCACTAGTCGGTGCATAAACCTGAATGAGATTAAAATTCACAGGTGTCGCTTTAAACTTTATTCTCATTATCCTGTCGCTAACAGGTTCATACTCCATTACACTATTCCTTAGATTTTTTGGAATAAGGAAGGCAACTCCATTTCTGCTATTATGGTCATTTCCAGAGAAGTATATGGCATTTGTCTCTGTGAGAAAATGACCGTTGTTCTTCCAGTGAGTTTCACTAATGCCGCAGATATTAATGCCACACCTCGTTAACTCCTTCTCTAGGATCTTTAGTTTGCCTGGTTGAAGTAAACCGCGAACATTCCATGTCCCTATCTTTTGGATATGTCGCATTTTCATGGAGTCTCCAGTAGCATGTTTTCCATACGTTGCCTGGTCTCCTACAACCGTATGGCCGGTAGCCAATTTCCCACCGTCTGCCCCGGACGCAGCACGGCGCCGGTTGCTAAGCGGGTCGCATGGCCTCCTCTGTGTATTTAACTGTACCTTCATGATGACTTTCTTGGGAATTTGTTATGCAGTGGTTTCCCCTTGCCTTCTGCATTTAAGCCTTTTAGGGGTTATTTAAATCCCAAGGCCGTTTTAGCCTCTTCCAACCGGTTGCCCAGTCAGGTGAATGGTTATCCCGCCATTTGCTCGGTCGCCAGAGCCTCTTCTGTTGTCTAGCAGGGAGCACCACGGGGCAGTAATACGCCACCCCGCCACCATCCGGTGCGTGCAGGTGAGGTTGACAATAGGGTCGGATAAGATCTTAGTTCCGTTCTCCCCTTACTCCCCTTACTCCTCTTTACTCCTCTTTACTCCCCGTTTCGCAAACTAAATGGTTTTAAAGGTCAGGGCGGCTTCATGAAGTCGCAAGCGTCGGTATGGCACGTGTGCATTTAAATGCACACAACAACAAACAAACAACAACAACAACAACCGACAACCAACAACAACAACAACCCAACAACAACAACCAACCAACAACAACCGGCCAACATCTGGCCGGAGTTAACTCCGGCCAGATGTTCATGGGACTATATGCCTTAATATTTCGGCGCACACAGCGGTTGAGCAGCAATTACTCGAAATAATGCCAGTTCCATTTAATTGCCGTCACTTTTCCGGCAGTATTACGTAACTTCGGAACCCCGATAAATTGACCGACGTGTGTTTTTGCACGACGAAGCTGAAACGGTTAATGATCCTCAATTTTGTATACAACTAGGTGCTACGAGCGGCTTTGCCTGTTTGAAAATAAAAAATTGTCCCAAGGTAACATGCCTCCAAAATAAAAAGTATCTTAAGTCTTACTTCAGGGTATGGTCTATTCAAGTGCCAAATTTTATCCAAATACGTTTCGTTTTTTTTTTATTGTTTATAGGTTTGCTTTTGACTGCTATCTCTCCTGATGGAAAGTGACGATGTGTTCGACGATGGACTGCGCTTACCTAGAAGTAACCTATTCACTCTTAACTTAAAGATCTCCATGGTTATAGCTATCAGGAAACAGGCAGGAAAACCATTCAGCCGCTCGAGTGTGAAGAAGTAACAAATATATTTGTTACTAGCTGTTACCCGCGACTTTGTCTGCGTCAAGTTAGTAAAAATGCACAAACGTAATTAATAATTCTGTGCTTGTGATTCGTGCTAAAAACATCTAATTCAAATAACGGAAATTAATTTCAGTAAATTAAATATTATGTAAAATGTATTTCTTATGTCCAGATATATAATTTATTTGGCTCACCAGTAATAGAATACTCGTTCATGATATACATCAAATAAATTACTTATCATCATCAATAAACAGAAACAGACATGTTGAGGTCGAAGTAGTTGATAAACTGTGGTTCTGCCTACCCCTAAAAGGAAAAGGGATAGTCTAAGTTTGTTTTTGGTTTATTCTATGATGAAACAACGCTGTATGATTTAAATATGATTGGTTCCTTATAATAGACTAAAAGTGTATTAAACCGTTGTTTTCTTTTAAACACACTAAATAAATGTTATTTAACGTAGGCTATAAAAAAAGTGGATAAAGTAGTTTTCAAAATGTTAAATGTTGCCAAAATGTATAAAGAGTCTATACGGATCTTGTTCTGAGGTCAATACCCACAGTTTTTAGTGTCTGCACGTTTTACTTTTAGGAAGAAAATCATCAAATACCTTCCCCCGCTCTGGGTAAAGCGAGAGTTTGTGTCAGACTTTTACAGACTGAAACCGACCTGTGTTCTTTAATTACCCTTAGTGTTCTAGAGCTACGGTAACTTGCACGCGGCAGCAATCTTCCTTCTTTGAGGAAAAGAGAGGACGCTGTGGTGTCTTTCTAAAGACACCACAGCGTCCTCTCTTTTCGCCTGACGAAGATCTCTAGGGCCAATGCCTGCTAGAGCTATGAGATTTTTCGAAAGAATTACCTCCCATAAGAATTTGCCTCGATGATATTTCTCTGCAGACTTTTAGCCGGGTCCGTTATGCAACTTTGGCGGAGGTGAATTTCGAAGGAGCATAATCGGCTTCAGCCCATCTTCAGCTGGATAACGTGCACTGATAGTCCACTACTGCTAGCGATTATTAAAATACTACAGAGTAACCTACGATGTCATCTTGCTCCACAACTGTACTTATAAAGAATTTGTGAAAAAATTGTTGCAGTTTGATGTTGACTTACATCACGTCGAATTTGAAACAGAAACCTCTCGAAACACCCTAATACCCCCTCATTACTCCGTGCTTGTGACTCCACAAAACTATAAAATGACAGCGAACAAATGTCGCAACCAATTGGGGCTGTGACTGACTCTGGCATCCGTCAGAATGCTGTCCCAGTGTTGATCACCACTCACTGACCACTCTTAAGGAGGTAACGTCCAGTTGTCGACTTAAGGCTGCAAGTAATGTAGGATACATCATACGTATTCAAACTATCTTCAGGAACGCAAACCACGTCGGGGCCTTGTGTGAAATATGTCTTCATGGGTTTTTCATGAAATTCTTAATGATCTTCAATTTTTGGAATCTTTGAAATTAGGTACTTGTTCCAAACAGTAGGTTGTGGTCAAGTCCGAGGGAGAGACTACTTGAAGTACTGGTAACCTTCACGAACTGCTCAAGAAGTATCTTTCTGTGATTAAGTACCTACCTATATTTGCTGGTTTTTTGGGGGTCCTTCCGAAACATCTACGTTCGATGAAGACCTGCGTCAGGCGGAAAGAGAGCCTTTTTAGACTTTCCTCAAAGAAGGTATTTGCTGCCGCAATTGTGGCGTGCAAGTTACCATAGCCCTGGAACGCTAAGGGCAACTAAAGGAACACAGGTGGGTTTCAGTCAGTAAAAGTCTGGTACTACCTCTCGCTTTACCCAGAGCAGGGGAAGGTATTTGATGATTTCCTACCTAAAAGCAAAACACACTAAAACTGTGGGTATCGACCTCAGTATCAACTCCGTGACTCAGACTATTTATACAGTTTGGCAACTGAAAACTACTTTATCCACTTTTTTTTTTATAGCCTACGTTAAATAACATTTATTTAGTGTTGTAAAAAAGATAATTCTACGGTATAATATACTTTTAGTATATCTAATGAACCAATAATTTTAAAATCTAAAACCCACTCCTGTTCCTTCTTTGCCATTGTTCCAGGGCCCCGGGAATCGCTTTCGTATCACCCATGGCCCCAATAGGCTTCGACCTTGCTGGGCCCCTACGGTTGTTGACACCTCCTTGAGGCGCGCGTGGAACACTACGCGCCGTCAACGACTTGGGTTCGGTCCGGACGGTTACCGGACGGACGGACGGTGAGCTACCCATTGCTCGCCGTCCACAAGCCCGCGCCTACGGTGGCCGGAAATCGGGATCGGAACCCCTCGGTTCGGATCGGCTGGGTCGCGAGGGTTATTGTCTCGCGCGTGCGGCCGCCTCCTTTGCTAGCATTACTGCTTCGCAGAAGGAGGCGACCGCGCCCAAGGCCCACCGCGCTTTACGCTATTACAAATCTTGTTATGATAAAATGACTGGACCTAACTGCGGTTTATTTTCGTAAATATTTTTGGCATTTACGAAGGAATTAATTAGAATTCAATAATTTTTATAAATAGGTCTAGAAACATTTGCTGATTTCGTGATAACGCCATCTATTGCTGAAAAGCTTAACCTTACTTTTATCACACACTGAGGCTCTACCACGAGCTCATAACGTGATCCATTTTACGACCTAAACCGGACTGTTAAAGGGATGGAGCTATATAGGGTGTATAGCTCCATCACTCTTTTTCGCTCGTACGTCTGACATTTTGACATTATCATGGTAAGGCCCCTGGCCACCTACCGAGCGATAGTTAAATAAATAGTTTGACAAATTTAATTCGTGTGTTTGCTATTCAAAGCCAGATGGCGTCACTGAGGCATAGGATGACAGTTTTTCTAAGACATTTTTTCTGATATATTGTATCTCTTTAGATCTTTTTGTAGACGTTTGAATGCATAACCGCTGGATTTCTGTCTTGTATAGTGAAGGTCAGTATAATCTGCCAAACTGCTTCGAAAGTGCTGATGTAGAAACCAGACTGTCGATAAAAATAATAGTAAGAACGCAAAAATATCCTGAAAATTTCTTGTTTACAGTAAAATAAAACAAAACTATCACAAAAAAGAAACTGAGTTTTGAACCACTATCCCCTTACGTGCCGATCTAATCCAGACACGACTGCACTACGGTGTTCGTTGACTTTTGTGTAAAATAGGTGTTCTTATATAAACGTCATCATTGTCTGCTTAACCCTTTGTCGATAATAGCGTGATGATTTTCATCTCAGATATTAAATTTGTAGCTAAATGAAAAAAAGAAATATTATTTTCGTTTTTCAACTTAGATTTTATTACATGTTTGATTACTTTTTACAAAAATATGGACTAAAAATGTCTAAGATGTGTTAAAAATATGCTAAAATTCCTATTATTATTGTAATCGAAGTACCATCGCATATTATATACAAAAAAAACGACAAATTACTCACAAAAATTATTACTATAACTGGGGATCGAAGTCACGGCAAATCGTTCAATACCGACATTTTGGAATATTGCTCACCCCCCATAGCAAATAGCGTGATAATTTATAGCCTATGTCCTTTCTCAAGCTCTATTCTATCTTTGTACCAAATTTCATCAAAATTGGTTCAGCGGTATAAGCGTGAAAGCGTAACAGACAGACAGACAGACAGACAGAGTTACTTTCGCATTTATAATATTAGTATGGAAGTATGGAATATGGATTGTTCTGTTTGAATATTATTATTATCGAAGGTTGATTATGTGTATGTAAATATTATTGGGCCAATTGATTTTTTATATAAATTGTTTTATTAGCATATCTTGTATCGTAAACAACACATAAAACAGAGATTACGATCATTACGCGCATTCCCGTAGCACTCCCTACTACCTCGGTAATATAAAAAATAATCACTGGCAAGCGAGTTAATGGCACTTAAGGGGCGCGAACCAAGCAGAATCTTCACAATAAAATTAACAACAGTAATTACTATGTAATCCAATCTGTGGAGACTTAACGAAATTATTTAATTATGATCTCTCGAGATGCAGATGCCTTGACTGCGGTACCTAAGTTCATCACTGCATCCAATTACTGGGCTCCTTTGACTGAAAGTTAAACGTTTGAGTACATGAACTAAGGTAATAATGTTTATTGAAATGTCTCGAGATTAATTAACTCGATATTAGGGGGCTGTCGTAAGTAAGATTAAATAACAATACATACATTTGTATAAAAAAATTGTATAGTTGCCAATAATACAATGTTTGTTATCCCATTGTTAATATTAGCCGCCAGAGTCATTATTTTTAATACTTCACCTTATTTTTTTTTGTAACCATGTAGTTAGTCGCCTAATAATTTGTTATTCGACTCAAAAATAATTAGTAAATTGTTTAAATGTTTACTTATAATTGAACCCCACCAACTGTGTTCCCACGTTGTCGTCGTGGTGGGGCTTGCGTGTCTCTGTGATCTTGAGGGCTATGCCGGTAGAGCTACTCATGCCGGAAGGCCTCAAGTGAGGGACCAGACCAAGAGGAACACACACAGGCGGAGTCCAGACGGACCGCCACGGAGGGTGCACTGTCCAGAAGCATCGGCACCAACAGCTGTTGGTGTTTTTGGACAGTGGTTATGGGAGAGAGGGTTCGCCTCGGGTACGCGTCTGCTTATCAGACGTGACCAAGATGGCGAACGTGGTTATTGGGGACCCCACCCCACAAAAAAGGCAAAGCTGAGTTCAGCACACCATGGACGCGACTCAAAAAAAATCATTACCCCAGGAGGGTACCGCCTGCACCGCAGGAGGAGAATCCCTCCCCGAGCAGAGCTCGGGCTGCCCCTCGTATTCTGGGGGGGGCAAAGAGCGCGTCAGGTCCCCTAGGGACCTGTTACCGTCCTTCGTGGACGCAAGGAGCCAGGGTGGCTCACCCACCGGTAGCGTGGAGTCCCTGGGACCCGTTCCCAGCACGTCCGCTGCGCCGGTGGGTACTACAGGGGCCGGCAGGTGCTTTGGCCTTAGGGAGGTGAGTGGAGACGCGGCGTCGGACTCCGATGCCGCGTCTTCGCTCAACTCAGAGAGAATGGAGGTGGATGAGGCCACCTCCAGGAAGAAGAGGAACCATCAGTTCCTCAAACGCCCCATATCCGGAGACGGTCGGAGGACATCCTCTGACGATGAGCGTGGCGCTTCTGCCCGGAAAATTTCCACTGCTGGACGGGGTGCGGGCCGAAAGGGAAAAGGGAGAAGGCCCACCGCTGAGGAGGCGACCCAGCGGTTCCTGAAGATTGCCAGGGAGGGGCGCCACCCCGGGGCAAGCAGTGCCCAGGCCAGCCCCTCAGAGCCGGAACCTTCTGGCAGTGAGCCAGAAGGCATGGAGGAGGCGCTGGCCCAATTCAAGGGGATCGTCACAGCCGCCATAGATGGAGTCGCTATAAAGAGGAAGGGGGTCTCCAAGAAGAGGTCGATTCCCCAGGCCACGACCTCAATTATAGAGGCACTGGGGATTGTCTTGGAGCCTCTCAGAAGATCCCTCTCCAAGAGGATTGAGCGGCTCGAAGCGGACTTGGCCGGTCTCCAAAGCACTGGCCCCGAGATGGCGCCAAAAGGGGGGCGCAAGCAGGGGCAGTCCCAGCCCTTGCTCCAGCCGGAGAGCGAGGTTCTAGCCCTGCTGCGGCAAGAGCTGGCTGCCTTCCGGCAGCAGCAGCATGAACAGCAGCAGCAGTTCCAGGAGCGGGTCCAGCGGCAGTTCTCTGTCCTGGAGGGCATCGTCCTGCGCCCCTCGCTCGCGGCTTCTGGCCAGAAGAGGGCGGCGTCGTATGCCGCCGCCGCCGCAGCCACGGCCGTTGCGCCCAAGGCGGGCCCGTCGGGGCAAGTCGGGCAAGGGGCTGTGGCATCGGAGCCGGTGAGGCCAGCCCCGGCGGCCAAGCAGCAGCAGCGGCAGGGGAAGCCTGCTCCTACCCTGAAGGGCAGGGCGTTGCCTGCCGCTAAACCAGCAGGAACTCCTGCCGCGGCGGCGACAAGGCCGCGCCTGCCGCCTCCCCTGCCCGAAGAACCCTCGGCTGGCGCCGATTGGACGGTTGTTGGCGCCAAGAGGAGTGCGGGCAAGGCGGCTAGGGCGGCCAAAAAGCGCGCGAGGCAGCAAGAGCGCAAGAAGCGGGCCATGGCGGCCAGACTTCGCGCCCCGACTTCCGAGGCTGTAGTCATCACACTACAGCCAGATGCGGTAAAGAAGGGCGTGACTTATGACGCCGTCATGGCAAAGGCGAAGCAGGCGGTGTTGCCCCACCTTGGCGAGCTCGGAGCCTCTGGGGGCTTCCGTATGAGGCGCACCGCAACCGGGGCCCGAATACTGGAGGTCCCTGGGGCGAATGGTGTCTCCGCCGCGGACGCCCTGGCTGAAAGGATCAGGGCGTCCCTAGATGTCGAGGAGGTCCGAGTGTCTAGGCCCACCAAGTGCATAGACATGCGCATCATGGGCCTGGACGACTCCGTCAGGGTGGACGAGGTGGTGGCCGCCATCGTCAGTGCGGGAAAGTGCACCTCCGCTCAAGTACGGGCGGGTACCATACGCGCTGACAGCACGGGCATGCGAGCCGTTACGGTGAGCTGCCCCGTGTCGGCGGCCAAGGCCATCACGAGTGAGGGCCGAAGGCTTTTGGTGGGCTGGGTTTCCGCCCAGGTGAAGATGCTGGAGCCCAGACCTCTGCGGTGCTACCGCTGCCACGTGGGGCACCACGTGGGGGCCTACTGCGCCGCGGAGGTGGACCGCAGTGACCGCTGCTACCAGTGCGGTCAGGCCGGTCACAAGGCCGTCGAATGCCGTGCACCGCCGTACTGCTACGCATGTGCGGCGGCAGGCAAGCCGGCCGACCACCGGGCTGGGAGCAGGTCCTGCGACCCCCCCGCTAAGGCCAAGGGCAAAGCCATGAGGCCCATCCCCGCTGATGTTCTCACCGCCGCAGCCGCCTCCTTGGCTGCCGTCGCTATCGCCGCCGCACCCGCCGCGGTAGGGCCCTCACGGGGGGCTCGGGAGGAGACTGTAATGGAATGTCAATAACGACTCCATTGCGTCTCCTCCAGGCGAACATCAACCACTGCGCCCCCGCTCAGGATCTGTTGCTCCAGAGCATGGCACAGTGGTCGATCAATATCGCCGTGGTCTCCGAGCCGTACTATGTCCTTCCCAGGGGAGACTGGGTGCGGGACCTGGACGGCTCGGTGACCCTAATTTCGTCGGCCGCCGCCGGTACCCCGACCCTCGAGGCTGTCACGAGGGGACGGGGTTGCGTGGCAGCACGGTTCGGGGACATTGCAGTGGTGGGCGTCTACCTGTCCCCGAACAGATCTCTCGGCGATCTTCACATTTCCCTAATGGAGCTAAAAGCCGTCGTCGCTGGGTTTGGTTCCCTCCCCGTGGTCGTGTGCGGGGACTTCAATGCCAAGAACTTGGCTTGGGGTTCCCGGTTCACGAACCAGCGGGGTCGGATGGTGGAGGACTGGGCTCTGGAGACAGGCCTGGTCGTCCTAAACCGGGGTTCTGTCCCCACGTGTGTGCGGATGCGGGGTGACTCAGTGGTGGACATCTCGTTCGCCAGCCCCGCTCTGTCGCCGCGTGTCGTCGACTGGCGCGTTATGGAGGGGGTGGAGACGTACTCAGACCACCGGTACATCCGATTTGACGTCTCCGCCCAAACCTCGACCGCGCCGGTCCGACAGAACCCTTGTGGTCCGCGGTGGGCGCTGAGGCAGTTGGACCGGGAGCTCCTCCTGGAAGCCGCGACGGTACAGGCCTGGGTGCAAGCACCGGACAGGCCTGTCGACATCGACGTCGAGGCAGAGTGGTTCCGGGAGGCCGTGTCGCAAATCTGCGACGCGGCAATGCCCCGAGTCCATCCAGGACGTGCTCAGCGCCAGGTATACTGGTGGTCGCCGGAGATTGCGGCACTGCGCAACGCGTGCAATGCCGCGCGACGCCGGTATGCCAGATACCGCAGGCGCCGCATCCGTCCACCGGATGCGGAGGCCAGAGAGGCGGAGCTGTACGAGGGATACAGAGAGGCAAAGCGCACCCTCCGAGCAGAGATAAGGCGGGCCAAGCTCGAGGCCCGTAACGTGTGGCTGGGGACTCTAAATGGGGACCCATGGGGACGCCCCTACAAGGTGGTGCGGGACAAGCTCCGCCCCTGGGCTCCCCCACTGACGCAGAGTCTCCGGCCCCAGCTTGTGGAGGGTGTGGTGAGCACTCTTTTCCCCGCGCGAGGGGAACACTCTCCCCCGCTCATGGCTCCGCCACCAGCGGTGTCCGACGCGGACCACGATGGCGACGACGACGACAATGCTCCAGAGGTGACCGAGGTAGAGATGAGAGTGGCGGTACGAAGGCTGAGTACCAAAAATACCGCCCCAGGACCCGACGGCTTGCCTGGGAAGGCCTGGGTCCTGGCCATGGAGGCTCTCGGGCCTCGACTAAGAGGGCTCTTCAGCGCATGCATGGAGAGGGGCCAGTTCCCACTTCGCTGGAAGACTGGGAAACTGGTCCTCATCGCGAAGCCGGGGCGCCCTGCGGACTCTCCGTCCGCGTACCGGCCCATTGTGCTGCTCGACGAGGTGGGCAAGCTCTTTGAGAGAGTAATTGCAGACCGCCTCGTCGCGCACCTAACACGGGTGGGGCCGGATCTGGCGGACGGCCAGTTTGGTTTTCGCAGAAGGCGCTCCACGGTGGACGCCATCATGCGCGTGCGAGCCCTCACGACGGGGAATGCGGTGGCCCAGGGCAGGTGTGTCGTGGCGGTGTCTCTGGACATCGCCAACGCCTTCAACTCCCTGCCTTGGAGTAGCATTAGGAGGGCACTCCGGTATCACCGGACGCCCGACTACCTCTGTCGTGTGGTCGAGGCGTACCTGTCGGACAGGTACATCATCTACCCTGGTCATCAGGGAGAGTGGGAACGCCGAGAGATGTCGTGCGGTGTTCCGCAGGGATCGGTACTAGGGCTGCCCTTGTGGAACATCGGATACGACTACGTGCTGCGCGGCGGGGTCAGCGTGGTCTGTTACGCAGACGACACGCTGGTCCTGGCGCGGGGAGAGTCGTACCAGGCGGCGGTCGAACTAGCGACACGCGGGGTTGCAACAGTCGTGGGCAGGATCCAGGAGTTGGGACTCGAGGTGGCATTGCACAAGTCCGAGGCCATGTGCTTTCACGGCCCTCGGAACGCGCCACCACCGGGTTCCCAACTAACGGTAGGAGGAGTCCACATCGGCGTCGGGTCGACGATGAAGTACCTGGGACTCGTTCTCGACAGCCGATGGGATTTCGAGGAGCACTTCCGACGTCTGGCTCCCAAACTAAATCGGACTGGGGCTGCCCTCGGGCGGCTCCTGCCCAACCTGGGGGGTCCAGACGCTTCCTGCCGGAGGCTCTACGCAGGAATCGTTCGGTCCATGGCCCTTTATGGCGCACCGGTATGGGCGCCGGCGCTGCGGAAGCAGCCGGCGGCCCGACTGAACGCATGCCAGAGGGTCATGGCCATACGGATGGTGCGAGGATACCGGACGATTTCCCGCGAAGCGGCGAGCCTCCTTGCTGGCCAGCCACCATGGGATCTGGAGGCAACAGTCCTTGCACACATGCACGATCTGCGCATGGAGATGCAACGCCGGGGTGAAACTCCGCTGCCGCGACAAGTCGCAGCGTGGCGGACAGAGCTCCGGCGGGATCTCATGGAGAAATGGCGACAACGACTGTCGCGACCCAATGCTGGGCACGCCACAATTATGGCGGTAAGTCCCCTCTTTGAGGCGTGGTTGGAAAGACCTCACGGCGTCCTCACCTTCCGCATGACGCAGGTTCTCACCGAACACGGTAAGTTCGGGAAGTTCCTGCACCGGATTCGTGCGGAAGCGACGCCCGGGTGTCGCCACTGTATGGAACGCCCGGAGGACACGGTGGAGCACACGGTGGAGGTGTGCCCCGCTTGGGCAGAGCAACGCCGTGTCCTCGTGGGGGCGATCGGCGGCGGCGATCTCTCGCGCCGGGCCTTGGTACAGGCCATGGTCCGGAGCGAGGAGGAGTGGCAGGCGGTCGCCTCCTTCTGCGAAGCAGTAATGCTAGCAAAGGAGGCGGCCGATCGCGTGAGGCAGCGGTCCTCACGCCCCAACCGCCGCCCGGATTCCGATCCCGATTTCCGGCCACCGTAGGCGCGGGCTTGCGGACGGCGAGCAATGGGTGGCTCGCCGTCTGATCGTCCGGTAACCGTCCGGACCGAGCCCAAGTCGTCGACGGCGCGTATTGTTCCACGCGCGCCTCAGGGAGATGTCAGCAAATCGTAGGGGCCCAACAGGGTCGAAGCCTACCGGGGCCACGGGTAGTGTGAAAGTGAAACCCGGGGCCCTGGGACAATGGCAGGGAAGGAACAGGAGTGGGTTTTTAGTCAGTAAAAGTCTGACACTATTTTCCGCTCCGCCCAAGAGCGGGATTTGTCATAAGATGATTTTCCCACCTAAAAAAAAAAAAAACTTATAATTGAAAATAATAGTAATCTAGATCTTGGGTTGTAGCGACATTTATATATAAATAAGAACTAAAAATACGAAAACCTCCATTGCTTAGTTCTTCGCGCGATTTGAACATATACAACAGCCCGAAATCATCTATCGGGCAGTTGGCCGGATCAGACACAATATCCGTCTGGTCGGAGGATCCTCTCTTCTTAACCGTCACACGTTAACAGAGGCTTGCGGGACTTTAAACCTCCAAAAGGTTATGCATTGTCTTTTGGCTATACCTCTACCTAAATAATCTCAACCCCTCGCGCGCGGGGTATTATTATTACGTAATTGCGCGTTTTTACGTAAAATAAACAAAAAGAAATCGAATTCTGGATTTTTCTAGGAAAAACAAAGATATAGAAACCAAAATTTTCGGCCAAAAAAGGCTCGAGGGGATCAATAATTCGTGAAAAATACTTTCCACAGTTTAAAGGAAAATTTCATACACCATTATTATTACGATAATGGCAGCAAGCAACATCTGTTATTAACGGTCAATTAATATTGCCTTTATGGTATCCAATTTTAACGGCAACATTACAGATTTTGGATACCGAGTCAAGCGAAATGGTATTGATGGCTATCCCCATCCGGATTCTGGGTAAACTGTTTATCCTTGTTTAAAGTTCTGTTCGGTTTCCTTAGCTGTGAGCTGAATAAGCTTTTTGGGATAACATTTTACTATTTTAGTATAAAGGTGAAGGTAAGGTAAGAAAGTAAAAAATAAAGATGTATTTTAAGTGAAAATATGTTGTGTGGAGAAATCATTTGGGTTTATGTGGTAAACGGAATAGTATGAAGTCCTAATACTATCAAAAAACAAACTTAACCATTCGCTCAAAAATCTGACAGCAGAAGGATGGACTATATTCATTGATACCTTAACACGTCGCTCACGTTGCAGCGATGATAGGCCATAGCATCGTCGTGCCAGCTTAAAAGTTGGTAACTTTTAACCCGGCCCACCAGACAAAGTCATGCCGCCAAGTGATGTTCCGGCATGATGTCTGGTGAAGCTGTATGGTGCCGGACGGGTCTGAGCCACTGACCTCTAATATTTACCACTTGACAGGCTGTCCCATTCGTTTGACAGATAATATTTTATACCTATTTGAAGCGCCACCCGTGAGCGTCCAGAGAACTAATTTTGGCGTCAAATGCAAATAGCTGCAAAAAGGTCTGAAGTATTTGTACATTTTTAATTAATTTCGTTCGAATTCCTGCTTCAAGAATTGTATAAAACCTGTAAAAAATGAGGTCATGTGTATGTTATAAGAGGCGCTACAATAAAAAAAAACCGGACAAGTTCGAGTTGGACTCGCGCACTGAGGGTTCCGTACAATCTTACCTATGCAAACTAGTCAATTCCCGAATCGAGTTACGAAGATTTTTCCGAATCGCAAAAGTTTTTTTTTATTACGTAACAACAAATTTACTGTTTTAAGATTTATTCCTATACCTGTGCTATAAGACCTTGCTTTATGCCGGATTCTGGGTCAACGGAAAGTACCCTATGAATTTTGATTCCCATATGAGTGTCGAAATATACGTTTTTTGCGACAAAAAAGACCGTATCTTTTTTTTTCGTTAACTTAGAAGTTTGATTATCTCACAGCTTCAAGGGACCGCAAACACACATAGTATACACACACACATACTTGCTACGGCCGACAGCGCCAAAATGGCGAATATCAAACAGGCACAAAAGCACTTTGACAGTCACCAGTCCAGTGTGACAAATAGTAGAGGTCAGTGGTCTGAGCAGTTGCGTAGCGATGTATGCCGGATATGATGCGCCGGTTGTTGTATATCGGATGTTTAATCGTGGAGGGTAGTGATATCTGAAGCACGGTGCTCCATTAGCCAACAGTAGGTAGTTGGGGCCCAAGTAGTGTGCCAGTCGCACACGAAAATCTCTAGACGAGAGGATGTGATGACGATCCCAATCTGGAGATCTGTCTTACAGGTCTCGAACCTAGTTTAGACTCCAGCTCACACAAAGGTTTTTTAGCCTTCAGGAAAAATTTGTAAAATAAACGTGTAAATAAAATAAACTTGTATCACCAAGCAGCCAGTGCTTATCATGTTTGAAACTAAAAAAAAAAAACGATGAGACCCAGATAAGATGTCCGTCAGTGGCAGCGTACTTCGACTTACCTGGATACTCCTTGATGTACTATTTCCTACAGCGTGCCTAGGTGTGAGTGTATGTCCGCAATGACATCTGCTGCCAGCATCTCTGTTACCTTGGACTGGAGACCCTAATTTCTTTTCCTTCTGGCTGTTGGTGAACACCAGTATGGACACAATTGTCTATGCCTGTGTCTACTGGTCGCACAGTGGTGATCAGGAGACGACTCGACTATTTGACCACCTTAGTGAGGCCACCGATAAGGCTCTGCATTGGTACCCTGATGCGTAGCTCGACGCTATTAACTCGGGGGCTTTAAACAGCTGCCACCTTTTTGATACAAAAAGCTATAAATATGAATTGTCCAAAATGTTAGGGATTCACTGCCTAGGATAATTTGGCTTTGGTTATCACTGACAGAATGCAACGTTCCCTAGACCCTGGTTCATAACTTATAATGAAAAGAACGAAATAAACAGACGATGATATTTTTTCGGCTTCCTTCAGTTCCCCTTTCCGTTCCAAGGCCCCGGCAACTTTTACGAAAATTCCCGCACCCTTAATAAACACTATGGACTGTTTACATCATCTTTATTAACCACTAAACATACGCTTAAAATTCAAATAAACCTTTCATATCACCATGAGAAACAACTCAACCCGTACTCAATCCCTTAATCGATCGCTCGCCAAATACTATGGTTAATCCATTAATTATTTAGTTTGACGTCTTAGTCTCGGTGATCCCAAGGCACTTGCTAGACGGATCTGTGGCTTGGAATCACTCTCGTGTAATTATATTCATGGCATGTTAAGAGTAAGGTTGCATTAAAGTGTGTTTGAAGTGGTTTAATATTATCTATTTTGAGAAGTCCGTGGAGTGTAGTGTATACTTTTAAAACGCAACTAAAAAGTTTTTTATTTCACACTTTTTAGTTGCGGTACTTTATAACCAGAGTGTCTATTTCTCATGACAATTCCAATTAACCCAAACACTGCTAGGATACATTTTTTTATTATGAAGTTCCCGTGTCTACCTTGCACCTTTATGCTTCATCATCAGATCAGTTCAATAGTAATATATAGCCAAAGTGGATCTCATAACAATTCTAATAAGCCCAAACACGGCTAGGATATCTTGATTAATTACGGAGTTCCAGTGCCTATCTTCCGGCTCCATCATCATCATCAGGTCACTTTGATGATACTATTTTCAACATAACTAGTCAGAATCATTTATTTATTTGTATTGTCATAGTCGCTTAACTATCTTCATCGTGATATCTATGTGTATGAAGTTCCGTTAGCCGTTTCTGGTCTTCTTCATCAGTTCAAAAAAAGGACTAATCTGGAAGCGAATCCTTTAAGGGCAAAAAAAAATTTGCAAATCGGTCCATAAACGACGGAGTTCTGAGGTAAAAAACATAAAAAATAATGATTAAAAAAATACAACTGAATTGATAACCTCCTCCTTTTTTTGAAGTCGGTTAAAAACGATATCGTTAAACCCTTAGCTTCGCTGCTGCTACGTGGTTACGCTTTGCTGCTATAAAGTGCTTTAAACATTATATTTTATCCCACTTCTGGGCAAAATTTTCCCTGTTTTCTTTCCTGTCATGCAAAAAATAAAAGTGTAGAGTATTAATTTTAATATTAGTTCAATGACAAAAAATAAAACTGTACTCAGAAAAGAGGTTACGTGATCGTTTTTTATAATTTTCAGGGATGAAATGGAATTCAGGAAATGGTGTCACGTTCTATCGTCATATCTATTGAGCTGTCCAATCCATTACAAATTGCAGCATTGCCTTCCAAAACTGTATTTTAATATTTGAAAGTAGGTCAATGGAATATTCTTCCAAAATCGAAAGGTATACTTGTACAATTTTAACAACCGTGTTCGTGGAGTTTCTTGCGGGTCCTTCTCCATAGAGATCTACACTTTGCTGAAAAGAAAAAAAAAGATGAAGTATTTATTTTTTCCGAGTGACCGACCTTAACAAATTAAAAGTGCTTATAAATGCTTTGTGTTTAAGTCTGAGAAGACAGAAAAAAAAATGTAATAAGTAGTAACCTAATCTACGTGCTGCGATAGAATTACAGGAAGTTGAATGGAACTGTGGAATGAAATCCCACACTCCCTTCGACAGCTCTTCTTTGGTTATCTTGATGTTTGTTTGGAGAAAACTTGTCGTTGTGTTAAACCCGCCTTTGAAAATGAATTGTTTAATTACTGTGTACTATGTTAAGTTATTGTGATATAATAAAGAGATAAAAATAGAGATATGTGGATGAATCCCATGGGTAGTGTGAAAACAAAACCCGGGGCCCTGGGACGAAGGCAACGAAGGAACAGGAGTGGTTTTTTAGTCAGTAAAAGTCTGACACTACCTCCCACCCCGCCCAAGAGCGGGATTTGTCATTTGATGATTTTCCCACCTAAAAAAAAATGTGGATGAATTCTGACTGATTCCAACCAGAATTTTGGCCAAGTACCTCCATCATTTGGTTGTAGCGACATAATTGATCTGCATTTTAACTCTTTAAGCCAGTTAAAAACCAATATTTATAAATATCATCTCGATCTGAATTAGACATTTATGTGGTCGCGTGTTTTCGGTAATAATTTTAGATTAGATTAGTTTAGTTAAGTCTGCTTTTTTTTGTCTCTCTCATTATGCAACTTATCCTTAAAGCATGCGGAGTTTACCTATAAGTGATTGTTACACTATTGTACTCTATTTTATTGCATGTTACCTTTAGCTTAATACCAGTGTAAACAATTGTTGGTGAACCAATAAATAAATAATAAAAATCATTTTGCGGATAAACACTCAAAACGAAGCATAAATATAAAACCTCGCCCATTCAGCACTCGGCACAAAATTGAAAAATCATATCAATATCAAAATGCAAATGTATAAAATGGGAATCGTTTTTAAATATCGATTACATTCGCATTCGTGGAGTACGTTCACGATCGTGCCTCACATGTTTGCCGGACATAGAAACCCTGTAGCAAATTGAATTTTCTAATCTACAAACGGTTAAAGGTGACTGCTGCATACGAAAGGATCGCACCTACCATTTATTGGGAAATAGAAACGCAATAATCGGAGCTGGAATTGAATTGGAAGGACCTCGGTGTGTTTCTGTTTAGTATACTGCATTCGGTCAAAGGTTCGGTCATTTAAAGGAGATTTATAATGAAACGACTGTATCGGTTCACCTGCCCCCCTAGCCAAGTTACAACCGTTTTGTTTACATTCTCTTTTCGTCGATCGCCTCGAGTAGGTCACGCCTCAGATTCCTTTATTCTGACGTCATCTCAACGCTCAGTCATGTGGTCAGAACAAAGGAATAGGAGGCGTGGCTGACTCGAGGCGATCAACGAAAAGAGAATCGAAACGAAACGGTTGTAACTTGGCTAGGGGGGCTGAAGCAGTGATGCAGTCGCTGATGGTGAAGTGCACTAGTTTATTAAGAGTCTATTCACTCTAGCCTTGAAGACACCTTTTTTTTTTGGGTAGGAAATCATCCAATGACCTCTCCCGCCCTTGGGCAGGGCGGTAAGGCATGTCAGACTTTTACTGACTAAACTGACATCTCCTTGAGGCTCCTGAGGAACACTACGCGCCGTCGACGACTTGGGCTCGGTCCGAACGGTTACCGGACGGTCGGACGGCGAGCTACCTATTTCTCACCGTCCGCAAGCCCGTTGGCCGGAAACACCGTTACATCGCGCGTGCGCGTGCGGCCGCCTTCTATACTCCTATACGCATTACTGCTTCGCAGAAGGAGGCGACCGCCTGCCACTCCTCCTCGTTTAGGACTATGACCTGTACCAAAGCCCGGCACGAGAGAGCTTTGAAGACTCCTAAATTATGATTGGATGGGAAGACCGATACATCGTCGTAAAATTACATAAGTAAATATAAATAGTGTCTCAACAATAAAAGCGAGTTTCTTGAACCCAACAGCAGCAAAATAAAAAGCAATTCAAGCTAAAATTTTGTTCACAATCTAATTTGGATGACTTGAGCGCAGACGAGTGGTTTACTTCCTCAAAATTATAAGTTAATTTAGTTTTTTGTTTAGATAGCTCACACCTCACGGTTATTTTGGATTAATCATAATCTGTGACTGGAGCGTAAACAAGTAGTTTAGTTGTTGTCAAGGTTAGTATAATTTTACCTGAAGCTTTACCTAAAACAAAAAGAAGTGAAAGTGTTAATAATAAAAAACATTTTACAAAAAAAAAAGTGTGATGATGAAATAAGCTACAAAAAGTAAAGTACCTGTTTGGGTTTGAACTATGACCTACAACTCATAAGTGGTCATTACGACTGGGTTAACACTTTTCATTGATCCACCATTGCTCGCTGCTCGCTGCACTTGTAATGTAACATTCATGTTACCAGCGTACATGTCATGTAGTCACTCAAAGGTCCCAATATCGACCCAATATTCATGGAACCAGTTAAGTATTGTCACGCAGTACATAATCTAATATAGGGGCACTCTGGTTCGTGAGTAACTAACCAATCAGTCTTCATGCATGCCTAGTAGCTGTGGCGTCGATGATGTTCTTGAATGTATGTTTGGCAATTGGGCAATACTGTGCTATGGGCGAATTCCTATTGGAGGGATTGTAAGGTCAATTAAATGTAGTCATTTCATGCATATGTAATATAAGATGCAGAATTTAATATTGATAGTTTTTTTTATTTTTTCTTTCTTTTCTTTAAAAAAAAAACCTTGCTCCAAACTAGGAATTATTTATGTATCATGGATGCGCTCACAAACATGTAAATTCACATACACAAGTCACCAAGACCCGGAACACCTATCCGTAGGCCACACAAATATTTGCTCCGTGCGGGGATCGAGCAGTGGTGGCCGAGTGGTAACGGCCCCGACTTACGAGTTGTAGGTCGCGGGTTCAAACCCAGCCAGGCGCATTACTTTGTGTAATTTATTTCATCACCACTGCTCTCAAAACGGTGAAGGAAAACATCGTGAGGAAACCGGCATGTCCTAGAAGCAAAAATTCGAAGACATGTGACATTCACCAATCCGCACTGGGCCCGAGTGGTGGATTACGGCCCATTCCCTCTCTTAGAGAGAGGAGGCCTGAGTCCCAGCAGTGGGAACATTAAAAGGCTGATTATGCTATTATTATGCTATTATGCGGGGATCGAACTTTCGACCCCCAGCGCAACAGTCAATTGCTCAATCACTGCGCTAAGCGTGCCGTCAGTGCAGAAGAAAATCCTTGTTGATTACATTAGACGATTGTATAATTTCTATATTACGATTTAAAAAAAAGAAACTTGAACTTTGAAGAAGCGTTTAATCAAACAAACTTATTCTCACGACGACTTTATTAAAACAACGACTTAATAGAGTGTCTAACAAAAATAATTACAAAGCAAACTTCATAATGAAAAACTTGGCGCAACTCGGTTTGGGCCAAGACGCCAACGTTTCCTCGTCCATCAAAAGTTTGCCAGCGGGTCGCAAGTTCAGTCGTTAATCATGTGTGTATCCGGCAGCGACAGTGCCACGCTTAACTTTACTCTCATATGAAATTATGACGGCAATGAAGTTTGATAAGATTTCTTTAAAGTTTTTTTTTTTCTGTTCAATAGTGCAAGCGCCAAAGGCAGTTGAGTATGCAAAATGTAAGGACCGCATTCTGTACATAGTTTTGAACCCAGAAAAGCATGCAGATTGTGATTCTAGATGTTGCCAGGAGGTTTCTTGGTCTATTTTTTTACACCCCACCCTCCTCCGATACCAAGTCAATGAAGTGGACAAATGTTTAGTTACAAAAATAATTTTAACGATTGTTTTAGTGACAATATCCAATTATTTCTTAGAATCAGTTTACACCGAGACGCGACGCGACACGACGCGAATCTGCGCGAAGAGCCACACAGAGTCTCAAAACCACATCAAAATCTAATGTGTGGTTTAGGACTAGGACGACTTAGGCCCTCGCTCACGGCGACTTTTTGTAGCGATGCAGCATCGCTACTAACACTCTACGCATCGCGACTATATCGATGCAAACGCGCGACTATCGGACGACATCGGGAAGAGAACGAAGGGAAGGTGGCGCGTACTGGGGAACCAAGCACATCAAAAGACGTAACTAATAATACCCCAACGGAGTCCATCTTACAACTGTGGCATTTTTGTGCCGTTACTGAATCAACTCGACAGAAGCGCGACAGTATCGCGTTTGCATCGCGACTGAGAATTGTGGTGTGGGCGAGGGCAAACAGCTAGCGACCGCATCGCGACTGTATCGATGTGAACGCGCGACAGCATCGCTACAAAAAGTTGCCGTGGGTGAGGCGAGGGCCCTTAGCGAACAGACAGACGCTTGAAGCGACTTAGATTTTTGTCTACGTATGTCTATATTTTTTTCCGTTATCACAATGTATTTCGTTTATTAAACACTTCATGTACAAAAGTAAGCATTTTTTAACAGTCAACCTTAGGGTGATGCAGAGATAAATAGTGGTAGGTGCAATAAAAGAGAGAGAAAAGGCGAAAAGGTGCAAGAATAGATATACTAATAAACCAAAAAAAATAAATTATATATATATATATATACACCGTGTAATTGACAGGTTGGAAAAAACTGAAACAGTAGCTTCATGACCATGATTATGACTGAAAAACGTTGGAATTTTCTTCAGGAAAATTGTCGAATTTTCCGACCGTTTTTCAACTAGATTTGTGTTCTATTTATTTGTTACAACAAAATCCAGCCCAAAAACACAATTTTAGTGAAAAAAAAGCAAAAAACTTAAATTCGGCAATGTAATCGTAAAAGAAAATTCATACAACTCGCGGGGAATCAGCTGTTAGCCGTAAAAGTTTACTGAACTCCGTAGTACCTACGACAGACAGAGACAGCATACCGCTCGCTCGCTCGCTCCTTTTGTGTGGTGCGCGGATCGTGCGCCTTTGACGCGCCGACGCGGCGACGCTGCTAGGGTTGTACCGCGTTCCGTACGCGGTACAACCCATTTAATACTTGTAATTTTATTTTCTTTATGTAAAATGCTTTAATAATAATTAGATACTCAGGAGTATGATTACTTTATTATTTCTTAATTCCAAAAACCTTATTTTAAATTGTTTGCTTTAGACAATTTAGTGGGACATAAAACATAAAAACAATGTGTTAATATTGCCAGATTCACATTCTACCTGTCAATCCCTGAGCGAAAGCGCGTTCGCGCGTGTAGTTACGAAAAGCTTTGCTTATTTTCGATTTTTACATACTATAATGAAAACTCCTTATTCACGTTCTTGAATAAATACCCTATAAAAAAAAACTTAATTTATAATCTATGCGAACGCCGACGTTTGCTTAGTGTTTAGAAAATGCGCAAAATCGCGCGTGTTATATATAATGACGAATGTCATTATATATTATGACGTCGATAAATCACGAATTTTAATATTTCACGAATATTGTTTGTTGTATTGTTTACATTGGTAACATTTATGCAGTTCAAATCAAATTTAAAAGTACCTACCAAGATTAATGAGTAATATTGTTGTGTATATACAAATATAAAACTTGAAACTTAGACGTATTGATAATAATCCTATAAATTATTTCGTAATTATTAATGATCATGAAGCTATATCTCTCATTTTAAATTGATATTTTATTGTAATAAGTTGTTTCAGTTGATTAGTACAGAACTGTCAATCGGAATTATATTCTTTGAAATAAAAACTAAGAAATACAAATCAAGTGTTGTAAAATTGCTTAAATGATCTTATAATGTTTTAAAACTATTTAACTATGTAACAATTGTAATTAAAGACCTATAAAATAAGTTAAATTATGGTAAACTGTGATTGGTGGAAAATGGCGGGATATTATTATTTGACGTTTAAAAAAAGATGTCCATCCACCCGTCGACAGTTTACTATAAAAGGGTTTGTGACCTTTTGGTGAAAGAATAGTTGTGATCCAGCAAAGCTTACGTAAGTTGATTAATATTATATCTTGATTATTGTTATTATTGCTATTGGTTGTATTGATTCTGTGTATGTGTCTTACTATGGCTTTTGTTTCTAATTATGTTATACGGTATTTGAGAATACTTATTCAGCTTACTATTATGAAATAACCCAAGACATAGAACATAGAATTTCTTATAGATGTTATTGTGATAAACCATAATTAATGATGTTGTAAAATGTGCCTATAAAATACTATAATTGAAGCTACCATGGGTTTTCTTGCTTGTTCTTTCCCATGACGACCTAGTTTTGGAACAAGCAACTAGTTATTCGATTAATTGACAAGCCTATTTGAAATAAATACTTAGTCTTGTCTTTCTGTGCTTTTCTTCATAAAACCCTTTCCCTACACACCAGTCATAGGAACTTTGATACACAGTAAATAACCGTTATCCATCTTGACAACTTAGCATGATATGTAGGTACATATAAATATATTAAATCAATGTAGTTATTCCACCCTCCTCCATAATTCTAACACGCGCATGCTGCTAGGGGATTGACAGGTACTAGGTTTAAACTTGGAAGCAGAACCATGAGTAAAAGTTACAAAAGATAGCGGTTAATAACAATGTTTATCATACGATTACGATACGATTATTTTTCAATACCTAGTTCTTCATCTTTATCTCAATCGCAGGCCGACCACTGTAACTACTGCGCCATGGGCACCTCGACTAACGTACTTACTATTACCGAAATAAAAATGTTTAATTTCATACCATGTGGGCAGCCCTAATTGCTACACGTGTCACACACACTCTCAAAAGGTTTGCCGACAAACGAAACCTTTGCCGCCATTTCAGTTTGCCGCGATTGCTGGTGAGTTCTGGACGTCTATTTCGTTTTCTTTCAACTGTCGAGAGTTCGGGACTGTGTATTGCGTTCAGTTGAGTTGTGTGTTTTTGTGTTGTGTGGTATCGTCATGAATCGGCGTAATGAAACGTTTAGTGCTCGCGAATATGGCCAGATGTTAATGTGCTTGGGTGAAGCTAGAGGAAACGCGTCGTTGGCATTAAGGCTCTATGTTCAAAGACACCCAAATGAACGACATCCAGCTAATAGTCGTACTATCACAAGGGCATATCAACGTGTTTTAGAAAATTTACCTATTGTGCCGCGTCAGGAAGGTTCTGGAAGGACAATCCGTGCTCGTTCTGAGCACGATTTTAGATGTTGTCCGTCGAAATCCGCGTTTGGGAACCCGTACTGCTGCAAAACTTGTAAGGCGTAATAACGGACCCCGTGTTTCACATCGTTGAACCAAAAACTCAATGAGGATGTGACAATGATGCCTCGTCTCCATGCCGAAACCCTGCGTAGAGCACAACTGTGCGTGCAGCTCGGAGGCAACCACTTTGAGCCATGCCTTATACGACCCGAGAGACTTTAATTTAGGTAAGTGACTATTTTAATTTTTGATAGGTTTTGAATTCGTGTTAAAATTTTTTGATAGGTGTTTTTGTGTGTGTAGTGTACTATGTATTTATTCCAAACTGGTACTTCGGGACGTGGACCTTACGTCCCAAAGTACCTACCTATTAGTATGAATGAACAATGCGCGAGGTGCAGGGTCGCGCGCGTATCGATATATTCGTTATACATTGCGTAGCCGAAATAAAATTGAAAATTGAAAAACGTTCACCTATCATTTCCGGGAAAATATTTCACTATCAAAATATTAACAATACCAGTCTGAATTCATACTTTTCGTTTTTGCCAACCTGTCAATTACACCCTTTATATATATATATATAAATATCATACAATTATGACCCAATACACCGAATTATTTATTCAGGATTACTTACTTGATTGTGAAGTTATTACACATCTTTCTCTAGATATTTTGGGAACACAGATACCTTGCAGATATAATCTAGGTTTCAATTGAAATCAAATCATAAATACGTACACAAATATTCGAAATTACTGCTTACCATCAGGTGGGATCGCAGTCAAGCACTGGTTTATATCAATTAAAAAAAAATTTAAATGTAATGAATTTAACGTCAAGGCAACCGTCAAAGTACGATATGAAAAAAAAAAAACGATTCCCTCCTTTTCGGACAGCAGGCGGGTTAACTCCAAGGAAATATTTTTCTAGTGATCAGTATCCTCGTTAGGAAACTGCGCTCGTTAGGCGGTCGGTAAGTACACAATCCTCATAGGGACTGTTTCCTTGAAAAGCTGCAGTCGTCTCACGATATAACTTTAACAATTGTTATGGTCTTGAGTGCCATCTGAAAGTTTGGCTCTAGTAATTAGATTCCGACGCAATATTTTCAAATTCTGATTCTGAATTACCAAAACTTTGATTAATAATATAATAATAATAATAATATATCACAACTATCACACAACTTCCTCTAGTCCCGAGCTAAGCAGAGCTTGGGTTATGAGTACTAGACAACTGATAAATTTACTTATATATTTCTAAATACATAGGTAGATATTACAGATAAATTACACCCAGACACAGAACAAATGATCTTGCTCATCACACAAACATTTGTCCTGGGTGGGAATCAGACCCACAACCTCCGGCAAAGCAGTCAGGGCCACTGACCACTAGATCAAAAGGCCAGTCGATTAAAACTAAGCTATGGTTTCATTTTATTGACTGCAATAATATTTTGGCCTTTCTTTGCGTGAGAGTCGTATCATTTGCTAAAAAACAATGTGATCCAAAAAAGCATGGCTTTGAAGATATCATCAATCATAATTAAGTTAGGTCAAAAATTTACACCCGTAAGAAAAATCTTTACTTTTGTGATGTTACCAGTCATCGATGAAGTCTAAAGTAAATAGCAAATAAACAAATGACATTACATATTTACGCTGTCTTATTTCACGCAAGGATGTTTTACATAAATAATCGTGAATTTATCGAATTATTTTGTATGGAAACAGAAAACAAATTAAAAAGATATTTGAAAAATAATTCCTATGACAGTTGATTCTTTGATATGGTCTTATTCATACCCTAGAGTTATGCCAAAAAACACGTTGCATATACAAAGATACTCACGCATAAAACATAATTATTTGTGTTTATTATATGTTAGTAAACTTTTTGATTTTGTATTCGCTTTACAAGACATAACACAATTACGATAATATAGACGATATTAACGAAGGTTCTGAAGTGTGACTACGCACTAGAAGGTGCAGTGTTGGAAGGCCTCCCACAAGGTGGAACGATGACATAGAGAAGGTTGTAGGAGTCCGCTTGATGCAAGTCACATATGACTTGTCGATGAGGCGACGCTTCAAGGCAAACCTTTAAGCAGTAAACGTCTTTCAGCAGATATGATGATAATGAATAACATTTATAAGTCTCGCAAAAACCACAACTAATCTACCAGACGATCCATGACCACGACCATACCGCAAGGAGTGTACGACTGAGAAGAAGAAGACACATGCAGAGACATACAGCGGTAGGTATAATGTTCGGGGGATGAACTGCTTGCGTCCGTAGGATTTACTTAGTTATGAACACCCTACACGTGTCCCCTGGGTAGTGCTAAACGAGCAGTAAAGACGGTGGTAGGCCATAGCATCGGCTGCCGGCTTAAAGGTTACCACCCATCAGACAAAGCCATGCCGCCAAGCGATCCGTCGTGTTCCGGCGTGATGTCTGGTGAAGCCGTATGGTGGAAGATGGGTCTGAGCAGTTGTGTTGTAACGTATACCGGGTATGATGCGCCAGCTGTTGTTGTGTCGGACGTTTGATCGTGGAAGGTAGCGGGATCCGAAGCACGGTGCTCCGCTGGCCGACCGTAGGTAGTTGGGGGCCCAAGTAGTGTGCCAGCCACACACGAAAGGCTGCCCCGCCAACTGCGAAAAATCCCAGGGTGGCCCCATCGTGCCGGTTGGCGACCGGGCGAGAGGACCCGATGGCGATCCCTGGGGGGGTTCGGGCATCCCCGCAGTCTCCAGATCAACCCTCCATTGGCACAGCAACTCTGGTTGTGTTGTTGGGTTCAACATCGCATCACCTCGCTCAACCGCCATCTTCCATCTCTCCTATTCACTCCACACACAAAACAATGAAAGGTAAAAAGAAAGGCAAGTGTCAACAGCGGATGCAGGTCCTCTCATATCAAGTGCAGTTCTCAAATATTAGAGGGCTGCACTCCAATCTCGTTGCGGTCCACCACCATCTTGAGACTGACAAGCCACACTTGCTTTTCTTGACGGAGACCCAAATTAGATGTCCGTCAGATACGGCGTACCTCAACTACCCGGGATACTCACTGGAGCATCATTTCCTGCAGCGTGCCGGGGTCTGTGTGTACGTCCGTAATGACATCTGCTGCCAGCGTCTCCGTCACCTTGAAGACCCTAATTTATCTACGCTGTGGCTGTTGGTGGACACTGGTACGGACAAAATTGTTTATGCCTGTGTCTACCGTTCGCACAGCGGTGATCAGGAGACGACTCGGTTGTTCGACCACCTCAGTGAGGCTGCCGATAAGGCTCTGCAACGGCACCCTGATGCACAGCTCGTCGCTCTGGGGGACTTTAACGCGTGCCACCAAGACTGGCTGTTCCCATACCAGAGGACCGACCACGCTGGGAGAGAAGCGCGAAACTTTGCAATATCGATGGGCCTTTCCCAGCTGGTCAAGCAAGCGACTAGGGTGCCTGATGTAGTTGGTCATACTGCCAATTGTCTGGACCTTCTGCTGACCACCGATCCGGACAAATGTATCGTAACAGTTTCCTCACCACTTGGAACTTCAGATCACTGTCTGGTGAAGTCTGTTTCGTCCTTCTCCCCACCTGACTGCGACTCACGCGGTGAACGGCGAATGTGGCGTTACAGGTCAGCAGATTGGGATGAGATGCGGCATTTCTTTGCATCTTATCCTTGGCAGCAGGTCTGCTTCTCTTCTGAGAGTCCGTCGAGCTGTGCGGATGATATATCCGATGTGATACGTCAAGCTATGGAGTTTTTCATCCCTTATAGAGACGTACCCGTTGGAGGCTCAGCTCACCCATGGTTCAACGCCGATTGTGTTCAAGCTGAAGAGCGTAAGCATTCGGCGTTTCTCGCCTGGGTTGACGCTCGTGACCGCAAAGCTCCGGATCTGAGCTCAAAGAAGAGAGCTTTCAACCATGCTGCTAAGTCCTACAAAAAGGCACTAAAGAAGGCTCGGTTCGACCGCATTACTCATATTGGCACAAAGCTCTCTGCACAGCCGTCCGGTAGCAGAGAGAAGCGAACTTCTGTAGGCCCACATTGCCTCCGCTGGTTAAGCCTGATGGAACACTGGCTCACTCGGCGAGAGAGAAAGCAGGTCTCTTTGCATCTCTCTTCGCCCATAATTCTCGTCTTGATACTAGCAGTGCTACTCCACCGGCTCTACCTCACTGCAACACCTCGATGCCTGAGGTTCGCATAAGAAATAAAGAAGTTTTGAGAGCACTGTGTCGCCTAGACGTGAATAAAGCTAGTGGACCAGATGGTGTACCAGCAATAGTTCTCAAGGCATGTGCGCCCGAGTTGTCTCCTGTGTTGACGCGCTTGTACCGCCTCTCATTTAGGACTGGTATAGTGCCCAAGTCCTGGAAGCTTGCCAACGTGCAACCCGTGCCCAAAAAGGGCAGTCGTGCCGATCCTGCCAACTATCGGCCGATTTCAATAACCTCCATACTCTGCAAGATTATGGAGCGTGTATTGAACTCGCGCCTCATGGCATACCTGGAAGGTAACGATCTCCTCAGTGACCGACAGTACGGGTTTCGCCACAATCGGTCTACTGGGGACCTACTAGTGTATGCCACTCACATGTGGGGCGAGGCCCTCGAGAAGAATGGAGAAGCGATTGCTGTCTCCTTAGACGTCTCGAAGGCCTTCGACAGGGTATGGCACGCCAGCCTTCTGAGTAAGCTTCCAGCGTACGGCATTTCCCCTGGTCTGATTAACTGGGTAAAAGACTTCCTGGGTGAACGGTCTCTCCGAGTTGTTGTCGATGGATGCTCATCAGAGCCCATGTCCACTAATGCCGGAGTTCCTCAGGGGTCAGTTCTCTCTGCAACTCTTTTCCTGCTGCATATTAACGATCTGCTGATGCCCGGTATCTATGGGTATGCAGATGATAGCACAGTTGTAGAGAGATACCTTCCAGGTGCTCGGGCTAGTAAGGAACTAATCCGGTCCGAACGAAAGGCTATGGTAGAGCGTACAAATGTCTCACTTCAGGCAGTCTCCAAGTGGGGCGAAACCAATCTAGTTGAATTCAACGCCGCCAAAACACAAGCGTGTCTGTTCACCGCCAAAAGGAGCCCGTTCACCTTGGCTCCTGCTTTTCGGAATGTATCCCTGGAGTGCACCGACCGCCTTCAGCTCTTGGGAGTTGAAATCTCCTCAGACCTCAATTTTGGGCGGTTCATTGAGTCCAAAGCCAAGGTAGCTGCTAGAAAACTAGGGGTTCTTGCAAAGGTCCGACGGTACTTCACACCGGGACAGCTTCTAATGTTATACAAAGCACAGGTTCGATCGTGTGTGGAGTACTGCAGTCACATATGGGCTGGTGCTGCAAAATGCCATCTAGCAGCTTTGGACTCAGTGGAAAGGCGTGCGAAGAGGCTAATTGGGGATCCAGATTTGGTTAAGTCCAATCTACAAAGCCTCGAGCACAGGCGCAGGGTAGCCAGACTATCGGTATTTTACAGGTTGCATTTTGGAGAGTGTGCGCGGGAATTGCATGACTTGATTCCGCCATCTCCTTTCTACCATCGGACAACCCGACGTACGGCGAGTATCCACCCTTACGTTGTTGAAACTTCAACGGTCCGGACTAAGCGTTTCGCTTCGTCGTTTATACCGCGTACATCGAAGGACTGGAACAATTTGCCTGCTGCGATCTTCCCGTCCAACTATAATTTAGGTGTCTTCAAGGCTAGAGTGAATAGGCTCTTGATAAACTAGTGCGCCTCACCATCAATGATTGCATCACTGCTTACCATCAGGTGGGATCGCAGTCAAGCGCTGGTTTATATCAATTAAAAAAAAAAAAAAAAATGTTTGTAACGTTCACTTGGGGAATGAAAAAACTAAGCAGCTGTTTTTCAACTGAAATGTTGGCGTTGCGTAGCTAGAAAAAAGGGTAAGTGCGAGTTAGACTCGCGCACTGAGGTTCTGTATAATCTTACCTATGTAAATACTTCAATTCTTGCATACAGTCCTCATTTTTTCCGAACCGCATAAATTTTTTTTTGTGACGTAACAACAAATTTCCTGTTTTAGGATTTATTACTTGTGCTATAAGACCTTGCTTTCTGCCAAATTTCAGGATTCTAAGTCAACAGGAAGTACCTTAATTGAATTTTGATTCCCTTCATAGTGATGAAAAATACGTTTTTTAGACATAAACGGCCGTATCTTTTGGTTTCATTAATCTAGAAGTTTGATTTTTTCACACTTTCAAGAGACCGCAGATTTGAGTAGTTTTAATTTTGACTCGATACCTTTACGCATTCTGGAGATAAAGGGCCGTGACCGACAGACAGACACACGGACTACAAAGTGTTCCTATAAGGGTTTCGTTTTATCATATGGAACCCTAAAAATTAATTCTAGTTGCAGTCAGTGTTAGCTGAAGCATCCTATTACAACCTTTATATTCCGCAACTGTACATTCAACAATATACTTATACTGCAACAATACAGAAAGAGTTATATTACTGCAATATCACATAATGTCACGTGCACCCAACACATGGCGTTTTTACTGCCGAGGCCACGTTAAAGTATAACAAAAAAAAAAATGAAGTTTATACGGATTCTGGGTCAATGTGCATTTATATGAATATTTTGTGTGACATAAGGGGGAAAGGCAATTTCAGTGTTACATATTTTTTCTTTGATATTGTAGGGACTGTAGCGCAGGTTCCAGGTGTAGGCTTCTGGGGTCTAATTATATACAGTGAGATACTCTGCGCACAATATTTAGAAACTTAAATAATTCAATTATCTTTCAGTGAATTTCAATAATATAAAAAAAAACATAATCCTTTAAAAATAAATTTCCCTATTGCTCATCGGAAATATACTTTTAAATGATGCTAACCAGGTACATATTTCATGCGCTCTCATTAGAGACCTATCACAATATGTATTATGAATACAAATCACCGCTTTCACAAGGTCATCCCTGCTTGGAGACTGCCCTTGAAACTTCAGATAAAAAAATAATATATGGTATCCACATGTACATTCAATTTATTAATTACAATTACATTCAATTTATTGACTACATTTACATTCAATTTATTGATTACATTTACATTTTATAAATCTAACAATAGATCATACATTAATTTAGTTTATCTACTAAACTATAATACTGAAATTAATTACTCAATTTATCTTGAAACCCGTTTTTAACTGATTAAAGTCTTGAAAATAACCTAATCCAAAATAATAAAATATCTGGAAATCTTAGCTACCTAGATAAAAATCTAACAATAATTTTGATCATTATTTGACAGGTATAATACGTTTTCCACAGTTTGCTAACGTTGAGCTCATTAATCATCTTCAGGACACTGACAAGCGAGGTGGAAGCCTGAGGTTACCAGATTACGGCGTCACGAATTTGAGGTTAAATAAAGGTGAGATTATAAGCACCACCCATGGTTTTGTTTGTTATTGGTTAAAATATAAACTTTACTTATTTAGCGTCGAAACAACAGATGGACTTATAAGGGCCATTGTAATCATTAATATGAACAACTTTTCCTATGAGACTAACCTTGAAATCAAGAAAAAAAAACCAAATGCTCCATAAATTTTGTTGAGTTATTTAAGTAAGGTAGATTTAGCTTGAATTTTTTTTGACTGACCGAAATTTTGACAATTCAAAAGTGCCTGTAATTGGTCTATTTGAAATAAACGTTTCTGATTCCTGAAGAACCAAGGTCGCCAACATAGCCTAAAGAATCGCGAAACTTTAATAGCAGTGGGTAGGGCACATTGCCCGTAGAACAGATGGTCGATGGGGCCAAAAGGTTCTGAAGTAGCGACCGCACACCGGAAGATGCAGCGTTGGAAGGCCTCCCGCAAGGTGGACCGATGACCTGGTGAGAGTCGCGCGAATGCGATGGATGCGAGACGTACAGGACCGTTCGTTGTGGCGACACTTGGGAGAGGCCTATGTCCAGCAGTGGACGTCTTTTGGCTGAAATGATGATGATAATGATGTGTACAGAAACATATATGGAGTAGCGGACACTTTTCTTTTTATTTTATATGGGAAATTATTATCAAACGATCCTTCCTGCTCTGGGTGGAGTTATAGGTAGGTAAATAAGGTAGTGTCAGACTTTTAATGACTAAAACTCACTTGTGTTTCTTCAGTTACCTTTAGTGTTCTAGGGCTTTTTTTTCCGGCGGGAAAATCATCTTATGACATTCCCCGCTCTTAGGCGGACGGGAGATAGTGTCAGACTTTTACTGACTAAAAACCCACTCCTGTTCCTTCGTTGACTTTCATAGCAGGGCCGAGTCTTCCTTTCAGAATCAGACTCTTGGCTTACGGTTGCTGACATCTCCTTGAGGCGCGCGGGGAACACTACGCGCCGTCGATGACTTGGGCTCGGTCCGGACGGTTACCGGACGGTCGGATGGTGAGTTACCCTCTGCTCGCCGTCTGGATCAGGATCAGAATCCCGGCGGCTGGGGCGCGGGGCCCATTGCCTCGCGCGTGCACGTGCGGCCTTCTCCTTTGCTAGCATTACTGCTTCGCAGAAGGAGGCGGCCGCCTGCCTTGCCGTGTCCTCCGGATTTGCGATGCATGCTTGTGGTAGCCCTATGTCAAACAGCGGGATTGTTTGAAATTGTCTTTTATCTGGTATAAGATTTCAAATCCATCCTGGTGATCACAAGGGTTCATGCAAGCTGCTCTTTCACCATAGAAGAACTTCAGTTCTGAATAGCCATTTTTGCAGCTGTGATCAAAGTAATAAAGGCTCTGGTTGAAATCATAAAGCAAATTCTTTTCCATGCAAGGACAAAGGAAAAAAAAAACACTATTCTCATTTTACTCTAAACGATTCTGTGTCAAAGTTTGGCAACATTTCCCGATAATTATAATTAATTAGAACTCGAAGGGTTTCAAGTTACTCAATATCGATTTTGAGTTATCAGTAATATGTTTCTACTGAGAAAATTTGGTGGGTACTGGCATACTGTAGGTAGGTACTTTGTTATCTGACGGTCGATAATTTTATACCTAAGGCAGCTAGGTATCAAAGTTAATATAGACGAAGGCGTTTATTGGAGATAGTTGTTATAAATATTGAGGTGTACTGAGCGCTGAAATTGGGAAATAACTATAAAACTGTCAAATTAACTAGGTATGTTTCTTTTGAGGCAAGATTGTGTAATAATAATAAATCATAAATCAGCCTTGGCCTTAATTTTCTCACTGCTGGGACTCGGGCCTCCTCTCTAGAAGAGGGAATGGGCCGTAATCCACCACGTGAGCCCTGTGTGAGTTGGTGAATGTCACATTTCTTCGAATTTTTGACTCTAGGACATGCGGTTACCTCACGATGTTTTCCTTCACCGTATTGAGAGCAGTGGTGATGAAATGACACCTACAAGTCGGGACCATTACCACTGGGCCAACACTGCTCGAAAGATTGTTTATGCGTACCAATTACGAGTATATATACAGTGTAATTAAAAAAATAATAACAGATTCACTAAAGTAAAGATAAATACTTTTTGACTTGAGAAACAGTTGTTACGCACTTTTTTGTACGAAGTTGTTACGGAGGATTTAAATTAATACTACTTTCAGAATCCAGGCCAATAGGAAGTCTATGGCTGTGGGATTATTGGAAAGAGCTACCGCGGCGCGGCCCTAGAACGCAAAGGGCAATTGAAGGAACACAGGTAGGTTTTTAAGCAGTGATTTCCCACCTCAAAAAAGGCCAACAGGAAGTCTGCAAACTCATAAACTGAGAAATACCCATAAGTTAAATTAATAAACAAGCAAGCAAGCAGGCAATTTAAGGTTCAAAACAATTTCTCTTGTAAATATCATATGATAGATTGTTAAAATACCTTCTAGAAATTTTATTTTTATTTAAGTGGTACTAAAGTTTCCTGGAAAGAATAGAAGTAGGTACGAAAATAATGCTATTTTGAATATTATTGTATCTAAGTTTTTTTTTTTTTCCATTTCCTTACAGCAGGCCTAGCCAAGTTACGACCGTTTCGTGTTGAATCTCTTTCTACAATCGGTAACGCCTCGGTGCGTATGCGATTTTAGAAAACGATAAGTTGGTAGCCGTGTTGACGCGCCTGCGTCGATCGCTCGTTCTACAAAAATTGTAACTTAGCTACCATTTATACCATGAAACTACAGGATGTACCTAGCGATGAACATTGTAGAAACGATTACATTTCATTCTATTATTTTGAACGATGTGAATTTGGCTACGAATTTTCTATCCGTTTGTTCTGACCACGTGATTTAACGTTGAGATGATGTCATTCCCATGCATTTGATTAGTTTTCTACTAGCGTTAACGATTGTAGATTATCAACTTGGCTAAGCCTGCAGTAATTTCTCATTCAACATAAGCCTACATTTTTTTTATTTATTAAATGTTAACACCTTTACAGACACGGTTAAGGCGATGTTATAACTTAAACTTAATATACATAGTTATGATAATGTTAAATTATTTATGACTACAAATTATGTAATAAGTCCGGAACTTTCTCAATAATTATTTGAGCTTCTTCTGCAAGTTTTGGGCAAACATATCCATACGTAGCGCTATATTATTAACTAGCTTCTTTTCTTCTTTTTTAGTCAGTAAAAGTCTGACACTATCTCTCGCTCCGCCCAAGAGCGGGGGATGTCATTAGATGATTTTTCCATCCGAAAAAAAACCTCCAGTCTAGTATACCCGACCATGCCCAGGACGAACAGGAGCGGATAAACAATAAGTGCCCTACTAAATTACACTCAAAACTCCGAAAATCCAGACACATTTGAAATCACACATACAGCACTAAATTCGTTCCTCCGTCCTGCAAAATCGGTGCACGCTAGTATTTCTGATGTCACGATGCGAACAGTCTCGTTGTGCCCATAACTTTACGTTTGAACCCCGTTAGCGACATTCCACCGAAATTCGGCGCACGTACTCGTATCGTCAAGTGCGAGTAGGCTCAAGCACCTCACACTGAGGTCGGATAAGGACTACTATTGTATGATAAAGGACAATACGGGTGAAGTTGTGACATTTTGATCTACGCGTCTAGTGGTTTGAGTATACCGGTTGGATTGCATTTAGATTGTAAACAAATTAAGGTTGTGCCAACTTAATAAAATTATGCACAGCAGATTTAAAGAGAGGCTAGTACAAACTTTTTTCCTGCCTGTACTGCAGGATTGTTTGAAAGAGTTACCATGCCTTCTACCATGTCTAGCTAGTCCGCCGGGTGTTCCGTCATGTTGGATTTAGAATAGCATCTCACAGCTTACCATGCATTGTCATCCAAATTAAACGTGTATTCAAAATTTCTGCTCAATGGGTTGAAGATATCTGTTTCAAAATAGAGTTGCAAGATTCCACCCAGAAAAATATAGTTACGTCGTAAAATATACATACATCGCAAATTAAATAAAAGCTTGTAAAAATTATGTCAGAAAATATTTTAATAATATTTAGAGGAAAATTATAGATAAAAAATGTATTCAGCATGAGGGATTGATATCTTAAAACCTTTAGTAAATACTTTAGGAATACCAGACTGAAATTTTAAGGTCGTCTAAGTCATTAATCTCTTATGTCGCCCTAGTACTTAATCCTGAAACATGTTGTCTGTGACGTAAGTAACATAAAAACTGCTTGAAAATATGTTTCTTTCTTGAAATAATAATTATAACCGGGCGTTGGATTGGAAGGGAAAAAGGTATAAGTAGACTTTCTTAGAATGTCGAGGAGAAAGAGGGTTGCCTTTCACTGATCACTGTCGCGGAGACAAAACACGTAGATTTTTTCCTGGTATAAAAATCTAAAACTTGGCTAATATTTGTTTTTTGTTTTTTATTATTATTTATAGACTCCCGTTCGACCACTATATCACCTGATGGTAAGTGATGATGTGGCCGACGATGAACCATGCTTGTCTAGAAGTAACCTACTTACTTTTGACTTAAAGCTTTAGCCAACAGTATAGTCCATTTTGTTAGTAAATAAAATATCATATTACTAGTGTTAGTAGTAAGCAAACAAGGATTAAAAAAAAACATACAGTGAAGTGGGCGTCTGAGGCAGTATGTGTAGAGAACGATATAGCAGGGAGTAAACTACCTGACCATTATCTCCACACAATGCTTTAGAATACGGGAGACTCTCAACCACTGACACCTATGTACATACACGTGGTTATGATATTATTCACGAATAAAAACAGTAACTATTAGCATTTATATATACGAGTATGCAACTCTTTCAAAGGTCAGGCATAATAACAATGGAAATAACCGGATACTTAAACTACTACCCGGAACAAAAAACTATTTAAATTACAAAGCCTTTTACCGAGAATTTATTAACATTTATGTCTAAACTAAATAATAGCCCAGAACTTGCTGGAGGTGCCCAGATATTTTTGTAGTTCCACAACTGGCATAAATTTCCAAAATGGTCGCACAATACACTACCTAAGTTTTGTACGTTTATCTCTTGAATTTTCACAAACACACTGCACCGGAATAAATGGCGTTCGTGTGATATTTTAGCACTTATGCTCGTTGCGAACTGCGTGCGCTCAATTTGATATCATTTTGCATTAAAACGATCGTTTCTATACAACTTATGTTAAGGATAATAACAAAATTGTGTTAGATTTTCAACTCGTTTTTGTTCGAATAGCAATCATTTTCAATGTTATTGGCAGTTCAACTATGTTCATTGGCTTTCACTGTTCGTTGCACTGAGCTGCAAATTGGAAAAAATTGGCTTATCGAAAAGAATAGTCTAAACTAATACTATAGAAGAGGTAATATTGAATGTTTGTATGGAGAGGTAATATTGAATGTTTATAATGTTTATTGTAATGTTACAAATATTACCAATATTATAAATATTTGATTTAATATTACAAATATTTGTAAGTACTGTGAACTTAGTACGAGTAAACCATCATCATAACTCTCTAATTTAATCTGTTCTAATACCAAAAACTAATACCACTTGTATTTTTGTGAAATCATATTTATTTTCCATTGAAATAGAAAAGAAAATAATACCAATAACTTAAATTTGGTACAGTCAGCTCAGTAAAACCTAATCAATTTTATTTTTAAATATGTGTCTAAACAAATACCAGTGGTATTAGTTGTTGGTATTAAAATGGAATAAATCGAGACAAGGTAAAACATCAAGTATTTTTTTTAAAGATAGGCTCGCGTTTGACCATTATCTCACCTGACGGTAAGCGATGATGTGGCTGATGAGTTTTTATTAAATCGGCACATTTTGGCTTTTCTCTAAGTTAAATAATAATAATATTCCACAACTGTCACACAACACCGTCTAGTCTCAAGCTAAGCAGAGCTTGTGTTATGAGTACTAGACAACTGATAAACCTACTTATATATTTCTAAATACATACATATTATAGATAAATTATTAACTTATTATTAACTTGTTTGAAATTAGAGGTTATTATACCTATAATAACTTCTGGTTTCAAATAAGATATTATAAATATGTTAGTTATGTGAAGCCGTTTTTTTTTGTGCATGTGGTGTTAACCTTCAATTAATTGTTGCACTTGTTAATGTTACCCTAATAATTAAGTTTGAAATGTATATGTGTAAACAATTGTTGGTTAACCTAAATAAATAAATAAAATAAAAAAAAATTACACCCAGACACAGAACAAATGATCGTGTTCATCACACAAACATTTGTCCTGGGTGGGAATCGAACCCACGACCTCCAGCATAGCTGTCAGGGCCACTAACCACTAGACCAACAGGTTAGTCAAAGAAGACTTAAAGACGTATGTTTATGATTTTAAGAGTTATGTTTATATTTTTTTAAATTACTATCCAATACTAAAGTGCCTTATTTACAGTAAACGTCAATGTGTATCAAAACTGTATAAGCGCTGTAATCACAAAAACGTAAAACCACTTTTATCTATACGATTTGACGCAAACGAACGCTGACGTTAAAGGCTGCTCCCATTAGTGCCATAAAACAGTGACTTTCTGAAGCCTACTCCTCGGTAACGGCTGGGTTAATAGATTTAAAAAAATATATATTTATTTTAGATTCACATAAAATATTTATCTCTAACGGTGCCAGACTGACTATCGGTACAAAGAAGTGCTCAAGTGTTTGTACGAGAACGCCACAATGTCAGACCGACTTCAGAGTGGACCTTGAAACTTATCCTTCTGCAGCGGGGTGTGAGGCAGGGAGACGTCATTTCTCCGAAACTGTTTACAACTGCAATGGAGGATGTCTTCAAGGTTCTGGATTGGCGTGGACTAGACATTAATATCAATGGCGAGTATATCACTCACCTTCGGTTTGCCGACGATATAGTAGTCATGGCTGAGACTACGGAGGAGTTCAGTACAGTGCTCGATGACATTTGTAGAGTTTCCGAAAGAGTGATTCTTAAAATGAACATGGACAAAACCAAAGTCATGGTAAATAACCATGTAGCACCCATTCCGATCAAGATCGGAGACTCTGTACTCGAAGTTGTAGACGATTACGTTTACCTAGGATAGACAATCCAGTTGGGTAGGTCTTTCTTTGAGAAAAAGGTCAATCGTCGAATCCGACTCGGCTGGGCAGCGTTTGGGAAGCTGCACGGTATCTTCTCGTCCAATATGCCACAGTGTCTCAAGACGAAAGTCTGAAAGAGACCAGTGCGTGTTGTTAGTGATGACTTATGGCACTGAAACATGGTCGATTACAATGGCCCTCATCAGAAGGCTTACAGTCACCCAAAGGGTAATGGAAAGGGCTATACTTGGAGTTTCCTTGCGATGATCGATAAACTGCATAGGTACAACAATAACAGACGACTTGTCGCTGCGACTCTACTGGTTTTTATAAAATACCTTCTATAGTTAGGTTACATGTCGCTCCACTACACGTCCCACGATCGCAGACGATGCGTCATCCTACCGCAGATCGGTAATGCCAACGACGCTGAAGTAACGACACGTTGAAACTTATTCAAAAATGAGTTTTGTCGGCGGGTTTCTGAATTGAGTATTTTGAGTTAAGAACGTCTCAAAGCCTACTCAAGTGCCAAATTAGGAAAGGTTTTCAGGGTAAACTAGAGTTTGAGAAATACTCAATTTCAAATGCTTAGATCAGAAATCAGGGAAAGACTTCCCTACTTGATCTACATTGGAGCATTGGACGTAGGCTTGTCGTTTTTTGCTCTCTATAATAAATTGTATAATAAATACATTGTCTTCTTCTTCTTCCTCTTCTAACAAAATATATAAAAGTAAATCGCGATCGTTAATCCCAAACACGGGCCCCACTCCACCATGTCGTGTTAAAATGTTAAGCGGGCGAGCAAGAGAAAGGGATGGAGCTATATACTCTATTTAGCTCCGACCCTGTAATAGTTCAGTTTAGGTCGTAAATCGATCGCTTTAAGGCCTTGTGGTAGGGCTTGAGGTCAGACATCTTGTCTTAGTGAACATTCAAAACTAACTGGAATATCCACCATCTGCAGTTAGTTCCGGAAATATGACTGCAGCAACGTGACGCCGCAGTGTCGCTGCAACCTGTCGTAGCGACAACGTCACCTGCTGCTGCTATCTGCAGTCGGTGACGATCTCGTACCTTTACTTTTTATGAAATCAGATATCAGAAACGTTTATTTCAAATAGACCAATTACAGGGACTATTGAATTGTCATAATGTCGGTCAGTCAAAAAAAGAAACAAGTGAAGCTAAATTGCACATATGTCAGAAATAATGCACGTTTACATTCTGTGGAGTAGCCTACGGGAGCGGAACCTCGGGAAAAAGCAAGTAAACTCTATCCAAGTAATAATATGATGTTTATATTATGTATAAGTATATTGTATGTTAATATAATAGTATTCATCTTATTCATAGAGGTCTTTGATCTGTACTACACTCAAACTGTTTGAATAGATACTTAGCGTGGACTTTTTATGAGAGGAGAACCACTCATCTTGAATTCTTTATTCACAAAGAAAGAGTTAAGTGCACTACAATCTATATAGTTGTAGTAATATTTAAGTACTAAACATAAAAAAATAAAACTACTTAGATATTCGAGGACTCGTAGAAAACTATGAAGAAGAAAAGTAATCAGCAGTACAATTTTGTACCAATGTGTAGTAATTTCAGTCTGTTACCTTCACTTGCCCTAGGGCCCAAGTCTGCTATTTTTACAAATTCGTTATTCCAACACGATCCCATTGTCATTTTGCTAAAAGTTTGTAATCTGCTAATTCATAATGATTCATCATTGATCGTCCAATAGTCTCGTAATAGTTGTGGTAGAATGACGATTTCGAGCTGTCTCGTAACAACTCCACAATGACGTACTACTGGTAGGTCACTGATCAAAGGAACTGTCAAAATTTTAGCATACGAGTATTACCGCATACGTCAGACATTCGTTTGTCATTATGTACGAGATTACTATTCTATGCCATTTCTTTCAAAGTGTCAGTGGTTGACCATTGGAAAGTCATAATGGCGCTATTTATTAGTAGATTACCAAACATGTCAAAATCAACAATTATGAAATCAATGATAGACCTTTCAGACACTGTTGTAATAGCAGGAGGCCCTGCTCATCATTTGCTTTGGCAAATGATAAATAAATTATGGTAGTGTCTTAACATTTTAAGACATCTACGTGCATTGTTTTGAGATAGGAAATTTTCAAATAACTTCTCTTAATCTGGGTGGACCGAGAAAACAACTTTTACTGCGTTCCAGGGCTACAGTACCGTTCGAATATTCCCGCAGCATCAAAATACCTGTAGAACTGTGGTTTTACTTCTGACGGTTACATAAGAAAAGTGGCCATTTACCTATACTCCATTCACGATAGCATTAGACAAAAGAGGTTCATAGAAGCAGGTGTGCACAACATTTATTTTCAAGATAAATTTGAACAATTTTAATAAATAATGGTTTCAATATAAAATTTTTACATTACCTACTTAGATAAATTTGATTATTGTAAGGTAAGTACTAAATACTTAGATAAGTAAATGAAATGTTTTTTTTTAAATAGACATAATTATCTTTATTTCAAACAATTTTACATTTTTTTAATGGTACATATACCATGATACAAGTTTCCTCCTTACAAAACATATGAATTGTACACACTACAAGGCAACAAGATAATTATTTAACATTCATACAAATAGAAATAACTAATGATATGTTATAGTATAACTAGCTTTTGGCCCGCGGCTTCGCTCGCGTACATAAAATATACCCTATGTTACTCAGAAATAAAACAGCTTTCTACCGGTAAAAATTTTTCGCAATCGGACCAGTATTTTCAGAGATTACCTCCTACAAACAAAAAAAAATAACTTTTCCTGGTACTGACAATACCTGCTTTTTTAGGATTTCAACATGGACACTAGTAGTATACTACTTTCTTTCTTACTACTAATAAGAACTAAATAATTTATTTAATTAAAAACCCCATAAATTCAGAAGATGGATAGTATAACACTTGGCACATAAGTTGATTATAATCAATTCAGCATCAATCTTAACTGTTATAAAGCACAATATACATATATCGTACTTTCATTACAAAGTGTACCCTAAAACCACCTTTTTTAACTTCTGTCTAATGCTATCGCGAATAGAGTGTAGATACCGCCTTTTACCCCATGAGACGTAAAATCCGACAAAAATCCTTCGTAGCACCCAATTTTTCTACTGTTACGAAAAGAACAAAAAAGTTTAATTTTATCCTCACGGTGTTCAGGTCTATATCCGAGGATATAGAGCAGGGATACACGAATACCGAGGTCCCAGTAAGTAGGTATGCCAAGTCATGGGAGCTTTATTTAAATCGAGTCTATCGACCCGGATAATTGTCGGAACACACGAGATTGTAGCTGAGAATGCAGTTTAGGATTGTTTTGATATATTACTGGTTTAGGGATTTGATTGTTTCTGACTATTTGTAATTGCTGTATTTGCCTGGTTTCGGCATTGACCACAGAGCAACCTTATTAGATTTATTGTTTCTGGTTGTTAAAGTAGTCTTAATTAACAGAGTAGTGGCTGTACGACAGTGGTATTATGACAAAAGTGACATAATAAGTTTGTTTTCGATTCTATTGAAACTCCATATTCTTATTATATATTATGCTTAGCCGTCTCAGGAGGCTCTAGGTAGAGAAACATTCTATTAGCGATTATAACTGCCGACATACCAAATAATTTAGGATTTTCACGCGACATTTCGATGACGGCCAACAATTTGTATGTATGTGTATGTTTATCACTCCTTTACGCTCAAATGACTTAACGGATTATAAGAAAAATAAAAACACTTAACTAATTAAAATTACATAATATATACACAATAACTCCTACCTAAAATATGGCGTCAAAAAATTCCTCCGCATCGCTGTCGACTGGAAGTGTGCCAAAGAGACTGGCGGCATTGCCACGTTGTATGGCAATGCTTAATCTCTGACCGAGGTAAAAGCCAGCCCTTTGGTCACGCGAAGTGTCAACTAGCCGTTTGGATAATTCTTTAAAAAACGGATTTAGATTAGCACACGGGTATAACATGTCCTGGAATGAAATATAAGATACAGACATTTTTTTTTTTTTAGGTGGGAAAATCATCTAATGACAAATCCCGCTCTTGGGCGGAGCGGGAGATAGTGTCAGACTTTTACTGACTAAAAACCCACTCCTGTTCCTTCGTTGCCTTCGTCCCAGGGCCCCGGGTTTCGTTTTCACACTACCTATGGCCCCAGTAGGCTTCGACCCTGCTGGGCCCCTACGATTTGCTGACATCTCCATGAGGCGCGCGTGGAACAATACGAGCCGTCGACGACTTGGGCTCGGTCCGGACGGTTACCGGACGGTCGGACGGCGAGCCACCTATTGCTCGCCGATGATACAGACATAGAATTTTTAATATCTATATATATAAAAGGAGAAACAGACTGACTGACTGACTGACTGACATATCAACGCACAGCCAAAACTACTGAGACTAAGATAGTGAAATTTTGCACAAGGTGCCCTTTCATAACGTAGGCGAGCACTAGTAGAGGATTGTCCAAAATTCACCCCCTAAGTGGAGGAGGGTCCAAAGTTTGTTTGGAGAAACCTATTTTCACGCGTGTGAAACCGTGGGCAAAAGCTAGTTCCCGATAAAAATCCAAGAATATTTCTCAATTTCTTATTCCTAGGGAATGGGAAGTAAATTATCCCCAAGGAAATGAGATATTTTTTTACTTTCATTAGAGCGAATCCATTGATAGAAGCCAGTTAGTTACTTTTAAATCATTAATGGGTACTTACCTTTTTACATCTCTTTCTCTGAATATGTATGTAAAGTAAATGGAATCGACAAGCTGCATTGAAAATAGAGTTTTTAAGCGCAAGGAAGCAAGATTCTCTGAAAGAATTCTTTAAAACGGAATCGATATCGCTCTTAAACCAATTAGCAATTCAGATTTAATTCCAGAAAAAGCGTATCAATAGCTGTAAGGGAAACAAACTTAGCTGAAGGTGCTACAAACTGAGAAGGGTGTGAAGATTGACATATGGTGAGAAGGTTACAGTACTTACTATGAGTGATTGAGAAATTGAAAGTCAAGGGTTTCTGTTTCTGATTCAGCTCCAATCATGTTTCAAACGCTCGATCTTGTAATTAGTATTTAAAATGCAGCTTTATTTGAGTAAATTTACAAGATATTATATTAGATTAATAGCTATATGAATAACAACTTTCCTCTTTAGAATATTAGTTTAGATAAGTTATAATATATTTTTTTTATAATGATGTCTCCTGATGCCGGGCCTTAGTACAGGCCATGGTCCGGAGCGAGGAGGAGTGGCAGGCGGTCGCCTCCTTCTGCGAAGCCGTAATGCTAACAAAGGCGGCGGTCGCACGCGTGAGGCAACGGTCCTCACGCCCCAACTGCTGCCGGAATTCCGATCCCGATTTCCGGCCACCGTAGGCGCGGGCTTGCGGACGGCAAGCAAAACGGTAACCGTCCGGACCGAGCCCAAGTTGTCGACGGCGCGTACTGTTCCACGCGCGCCTCAAGGACCGAATGAACCGTAGGGTCCCAGCAGGGTCGAAGCCTACTGGGGCCAAGGGTCTGATTCGGAAAGGAAGACTCGGCCCTGGTACGAAAGGCAACGAAGGAACAGGAGTGGGTTTTTAGTTAATAAAAGTCTGACACTATCTCCCGCACCGCCCAAGAGTGGGGGATGTCATAAGATGATTTCCCAACGAAAAAAACCCTACGAACCAAAAGTTTCTACCAAAAATTTTAAATTAGAAGTAAAACTGGTTGTTTGTTTGTTTGTAGTAGGTAATCTTTGAAAGCTTTTACAGAAAAATGCTACACATACATAGCCTCGTAAGGCCCAATGACCTGAATTAGGGACAAAACAGTTTTAAAATTACAGCCCAGCGACCTTAAATTATGATATGATATTTAAACGTCCTTTTTCGTTTGAATAATTTTGCCAACTTTAATCTGCTCTCAAAAAAGGACAAATTATTTCATTATATTTTTGCAGGAATAGTTAACTTTAAGTATAGGAAATACTCTTATAAGATTTTAGACAAAAACATTACACTTTTTAACTACACCAAAGTTCTAGGCCTCAACCACTTGCACCTATTTTTAGTACATTGGGTCGTATTAATAATAATAACTTTATTTCAGACCAATTAATCCATATAATTTATGTCGATCTAAAATTAGGTTGGGCCTTCCAGGATGTCACTTTTTATCCTAGTTTAAAATACACAAGTATTTTGGAGAAAAACAAGAAACCCAAGACCCGGGAAAGAGCTAGTATGTTTGATATATTAAAGTGATTCTCCCAATTTCAGTTCCCAAACCTTGTGAAGGCACAAAAAACCCAGATAAATGGCTTTATTATGGTGCCATAACAGACTATAAAGCATCTGATAAGAAAAATAGCAGGTAATTTATACAGATGTTAACTCTTTGTAGAACATAACGAACGAACAAAAAAGCTTTACTCGAAGTTCATGTCAGGAATATTAAAATAATTTCTCTTTTCTTGAAATAATCAACTCAATTTTCTTCACTCAACTTAATACCATGTTATCAGAAGCTTCGCCCAAGTAAAAGTAGAAAATTGTCCCAAGGGAATGTAGTCCCGGGATAAAAATCATTCTATGTGCTGTCCCAAGACATGGTTTAAACGTGTGCCAAATTTCACTGAAATCAACACACTGAACTAAACACAAACAAGGCACAACATTATAAAGCAAACACGGAAAAAAATGTACAGTTCATGAATATGTACATACTACATAGTATAGGAATATATCTACACGCCTAGCGTCGGTTACGTACGACAAACTTCGCCCACAAAACATCTGCGACAGTTTTGTCGCACTTGAAAGTTGAAATCTCCAAAACTGCTATCTAGTCAAGGAGTAGCAATATGAATTCTGACGGCATCTTCGTCCATATTTGTTTGACGCTGCATGCTATTGCCATGGCCCACTCTTGGCTTCGAGCCAGTCGCCTGGTCCGTGACCAAAGGCACATTACAGCACACCATTCCTACCATACAAATCTGGAATTTCATTTTAGTGATAAATGGATTAAAAACCTGTCTCCTGGTGTGAAATAGTGAACGACGTGATTTGTAGTTAAAGAGATTTCAAGATGGCGCTGCGCCCGTGATATAATTTTATGTAAAAAGTGATTCAGGTTTTTATGGATTTTGCAATTTGAATATATAATATTCAAACTGGAGATTTGATGGAAAATAATAATAAGAAAAAAAAATTTAATTACAATGGAACTGAAAGTTTTGAAAGATTAAAAAAAAATCTTGAATCAGTATTCTCGGTAGGGTTTGAAATTAATTAAAATATCAGCACTGATGTTTTCAAAGCGACATTCAAGGAATTTACAATATCTACGAGTAATAAAATATTGATGAAAATATTTTAGTTTAAAGAGGCTGTCTACAGTATAATATCGTTGTATTAAAATTATTGGTTTATTAAATACCTTTCAGGCCTTCATTGTCACTAAGGATGTGTGGGAGAACTTTCGAAAAATTTTAGTCAACTCGATTTTAAGTTAAACTGAGCTCAGACAATCGTACGTCTTAACTTCGCACCGTTTTCTTATATCTATGCTTCGCACCCAGAGTATTTATTTATTTATTGGTTCACCAACAATTGTTTACACTGGTATTATGCTTAAGGTAACATGCAATAAAATAGAGTACAATAGTGTAACAATCACTTATAGGTAAACTCCGCATGCTTTAAGGATAAGTTGCATAATGAGAGAGAAAAAAAAAGCAGACTTAACTAAACTAATCTAATCTAAAATTATTACCGAAAACATGCGACCTCGTAAATGTCTAATCCAGATCGAGATGATATTTATAAATATTGGTTTTTAATTGGAAAAAATTGGTTGAGTAGGCGTTTTACTTCATGTAATTTATGATCACTACTCTCAAAACGGTGAAGGAAAACATCATGAGGAAATCGGCATATCCTAGGACTAAAAATTCGAAGACATGTGACATCCATCAACCCACACCGGATCCGCGTGGCCGCGGTCCATTCTCTCTCCTATACGACCACATAAAACATGAACATACGTTCGAAAACTTTTAATTCATTGCCGAATCGATTTGGCTCATGAATAATAAAATGCTTTTAAAAAAGTTGCCTCTAGTTGAAGACTATGTTTTTTACTCGACTGCTCGATCTTGTTTTCATCTCTTTTACGCCTTCTATCGTAATAAAAACAAGATTATTTAGAAAATGGTATCTAATGAAATGAGTCACAGAAACGTAAATCATAATTATGTAGTCTACCAATGATAAGAGGCTACCTACAAATTATGTAATTCACAAAATGATCAAAAATATATGCAGCCTTTGAGTGCACGTCGTGATGTAGGTATATATTTTCAGTTTATTATGGTTCTGAAGTCTGAATGAAGAAACGGAGCCACCATAGGATCACTCGTGTGTCTGTCTGTCCGTCTGTCTGGCACAGCCAATTTACTCTGACTTTCTACTAACTTACTTGAGGTACACACATAAACATCTGTGACCCATTCACGAACATGTAATAAATATAAAATAGTATAAAATTAAATATCTAAATCAATTTGTGGTCACATTTGTGTTGCAATTTGAAAAATTTAAAATAAAATTTTTCAAACATAGAATAATCTTAAGAGCGTCCTTTTCGAGGTACATTTTCATACAACCGCTCTTACGTGTTTATGATGTTATTACCCATCTTTCTCTAGATATTTTGGAAACACAGCTATCTTGTGGATAATATCTAGGCTTCTATAGAAATAAAAATTTAAATTTGTGTAAAACTAATCTAGTAAAGACCTCTGAAAATCTGCTATTTAACGTGAACTTTGGACCACCATAATGTACTCATATATATACAGTAAAGCAATAAAAGCCTTGCATATTTAATCGAGATTCTGATTGACGACAATTTTTCTGAAAACTTCTGAGGGTTTAAAAAAACACGTATTTCCTGGAACAAGTTTTGTGAAATATTCGAGTAAATCACGGAATTACCGAATGCCAACAGAGTTTTCAGGCATTATCTTTCTTTTTTTGCATTGCCTCTTCATCAAACACCGCATTGGATTGCGTTAGATGAAGCAACAAGCTTTTAAACTATGCTCGACGTTGATGATAGGTGAGTGGAAAAGGCTTAAAATTATAAATTAATACATATTAATAACATACAATAACTAATCTATTTTTTTACAAACTATTGCACACATAGTGATGGTGTCGTGTTTCGCTACGAGGTCGGTAACCTTCCACAATATCGCAGCCCTAGTCTTGGTTCTTTAAATTTTGTGATAGTATTCAATCATGATTATATCTTTGTATCTATAAATACGTTATAACACATCAATGACTGGTGAAAATGGCCTTTGTGAAGGAGAATAATTTTATTCCATGTCGAATATTTGATATTACGTCAAAGAAAATGTATGGTGTGGGCGGATATTAACAAATCCCTATCCCTTCAGACGTTTTCCTCTTTCAAATATATAAATACTTACCTACTACCCTTAGAAGTTTACTGGATATGTGCCTATGTTAAGTAGGACATGACTTTTAAACAGTTGTTTGTTTATACCTACCAACCTAATAAGATCGGTAAAAAAGAAAAATCCTTATAAAAATGTTTGACTCCCGGCAACGACATTATTACACATTTCATAATTCCCCTTCGTTCTTCCTTATAAAAAATACACAGTATAATATTGACATGGGGTTCTAAAAAAAGTAACATTCTATCAGCAACTTCTGATCCACCCCAGCTTTTTACGACTTTTAGAAATCTATTTATTTATTTATTACATGCTTTATTTTAGGAACTTTTTTATTTGATATAAACTAGTGCTTGACTGCGATCCCACCTGATGGTAAGCAGTGATAAAATCGTTGATGGTGAGGCGCACTAGTTTATTAAGATCCCGTTCACTCTAACCTTGAAGACATCCTAATTATAAAAGGATGGGAAGACCGCAACAGGCAAATTGTTCCAGTCCTTCGATGTAAAACGTAAAGGTGACTTAAAAGAATCATAACAAAGAAAAACTTTTTATATCTAGAACATATATCTACAATGGGCGGCTTTATCGCATTCTACGAATCTTTGGAATTCTTGGCTCATTTCTACTATAATGTGCATGTATTTTCTACTCAACATTCCTCTTGAATCACTCTGTTTATTGAAATAGTGAAAATAATATGAAAATCCGTTCAGGAGTTTTTGAATTTATCGAGTTCATACAGACTGACCGACGCGGTATGGGACGGATTATAATATGTAACAGATATGCTTTGATTATATACTCAGATATGTAAGGTTACACTACAATTGCTATAGGATGGTGCTGGTGACAGCTGTCAGATTCATACGATGTAGCTACCTATCCTTTTCTCTCATTTTAAAGATGCATATTTTCGTCCTGCTGTCATCTTACCCTGCTATGTAAAAAAGACCTTAATGATGGTCAAAAGTTCATACTAAACTGCAATGCGAGGCGAGATGACGCCGCATCGCAAAAATCTGCGATGCATATTTCGAGTGGCGAAGATTCGGTTCAGGATGTGATTAATGTACCTATACATTAAATGTAGAGCAACTCAAGACGTCTCGGCGTGGGCAGTCCTGGTCCGTCTCAGAGAATGACTAGATGTTATTTATGAGTACTGCTTAGGTACTGATAATTTGGTTGTTTAGTTTGTAAACCCGAATCCCTAACTATTGATTCTAGTGAACACCACATTTGGGTGGCCATACAAGGTGCGATGCGAATCAATTTGCGAATTCTTGCGACGCGTGATGTGAGCTCGTAGATTTTTACGATGCGACGCATTTTAGTGTTTTGGCCCCTATTGGTATTGGCCACGTGACATTTCGGTAGTGCAAGTTATATGCAATCCCATATATTTGGACTTCCATATAAGTATATTTTTTTTAGGTGGAATAATCATCCAATGACATCCCCCGCACTTGGGCGGAGCGTGACATGTCAGACTATCATCATCATCATTTCAGTCGAAAGACGTCCACTGTTGGACATAGGCCTCCCCCAAATGTCGCCACAATGACCGGTCCCGCGCGTCCCGCGTCCATTGGACTCCCGCGACCCTCACCAGGTCGTCGGTCCACCTTGTGGGAGGCCTTCCAACGCTGCGTCTTCCAGTACGTGGTCGCCATTCCAGAACTTTTCGTTCCCATCGACCATCCGTTCTGCGAGCAATGTGCCCTGCCCACTGCCACTTAAGTCTTTCGATTCTTCGGGCTATTCTTGTCAGACTATTACTGACTAAAAACCCACTCTTGTTCCTTCTTTGCCTTAGTCCCAGGGCCCCGGGTTTCACTTTCACATTACCCGTGGCCCCAGTAGGCTTCGACCCTGCTGGGCCCCTACGGTTTGCTGACATCTCTTTGAGGCGCGCGTGGAACAATACGCGCCATCGACGATTTGGGCTCAGTCCGGACGGTTACCAGACGGTCGGACGGTGAGCTACTCATTGCTCGCCATCCGCAAGCCCGCGCCTACGGTGGCCGCAAATCGGGATCGGGATCCCAGCGGCTTGGGCGTGAGGGTCGCTCTCTCGCGCGTGCACGTGCGGCCTCCTCTTTTGCTAGCATTAATGCTTCGCAGAAGGAGGCGACCGCCTTATCTAGATTTGTTTTCCACACTTAGTTCACGGTGGATCATTGTACGTGGTCTTTAGGAGTTCATGTCAATCATAATCTCTGTCAGAATATCTACACTTTCCTCTTAACTTAAGTTTGATCTACTACTTTGTAATTTTTTGTCCTTTGGCTGAAATGATGATGTTATAGTGATATCTGTGGTCTGGTTTCCGCACTTAGTCCTTATCGGACCATTATGCGTGGGCCATGGCGGCCTTTACACCAACTAGCCCACCTCATTCCAGAAACAGATGAGTCTCTTCAGTTTGCTCAGAGCGTCCATCAGTGAATTCGGTGCTCCCAAGGTTCGTGTTCTTATCTCATTGACGGCTGTGCACTCGAGGAGCACATGCACGACAGTTTCTTCTGACTTCATGCATCCTCTGCACAGAGGGCTATCTGTGATATTCATTGTGAAGAAGTGTTTGTTCAGGGAGCAGTGTCCGGTGATGGCCCCTGCCACCAGATGCAGGCTGCCTCCATCCAGTCGCAAAAGGTTGCTGATTAATGATGATATGTATATATCTACATGTTTCTAAATATCAAAGATCATGTACATCTTATTAGAAAACAACCAAAACGTTGCTCACAAAACGTAATGTACTCTTTCTGATTAATAAATTGTTGTTGTTTGAGTTGCTCTTACTGCTCGTAACACAGCCACCCACACATTTGCCTTTACATAAAATCATTTTACTCAATGACAAATCTCTCCGAGCGACCGTAATGGCTTCATTTGTTACTCTCATACCCTGCGTATCAAGAAATGAGCTTATCTCCCAGAAACATCGTGGCAATATTCAGATTTGGGCTGCAACACAAATGAGACAACGCACAGTGCTTACGTGAAAAATAACACTGAGTTGTAATAAAATGTAGGGCATGCGTAGAAGTAATAAGCAGTTATTTTTGTAAGGACTAACACAATTACTTTATATTTTTTTATTACACTGTTAGCTTGAACGAAGCATAAACACTAACAATCAGGTCTCGTCCTATCGTAAAATTTCTAGCATTCCAAATAAAACGTAGAAAAGTTTTCTGATGAGAAAATCGTACACGACGAAACAAAAGAACAGCTTAACTTAAAATGGACACAAATAACATGACTGTGAATCGAGAACACTAAAAAAAACCGGCTAAGTACGAGACGGACTCGCGTACGAAGGGTTCCGCAACGCCCGCGCCCGGAGCAAAAAGTGACAAAAAAAGTCATGTTTGTTGTATAGGAGGGCTCCCATTAATCCTATTAAATATTTATTTTATTCTGTTTTTAGTATTGGTTGTAATAGTGGCAACAGAAATACATCATCAGTTAAAATTTCAACTGTCTATTCATAACGGTTCATGAGATACAGCCTGGTGACAGATAGACGGACAGCGGAGTCTTAGCAATAGGATACCATTTTTAACCCAAAGGTTAAAAATACGGAATTCTAAAAACAATCAAAGATGGAAATCTTCTGCTTAATCATCCAGTAAATGCTACTCACGATTCGCTGCCACCTTTTTAAAACTAGAATCTCAACGTCAAATTGTCAGTCTATAAAACACCAATTACAGCATTGCTACTGCATCATCCAATTATTCGGTGGAACGCTTCGTCCGCATCTCAGGCGGAAGATGCAAACTCCGCATTTTCAAGATCTATCCATTAGGAGTAAAGACCCAATTTCCTAGCAACAGTTAATCTCGGGGTAACGAGTCCATTAAGTAGACACGACGGCCGTTACTGCATCGGGGAAGATGCTTACATAAAATATTATTACGTGGTTCAAGTGTAGGGGATAAGGGATACAATATGTGTATGATAACCTGTCATAATTGAGCGACGGTAAACACGATAAAGACTGATAAAAATAATTTCATATAGGACCTAGCTAAGTAAATAACGCTTCAGTGTGTGGAATAATTCGTAGCATAGGAATAAGCGATTTTTTTTTAATTGGGTAATCATCAAATTATGACTTCTCCCGCTCTTGGTGGAGCAAAAGGAGTGTCAGTTTTTTTTTAAAATAAATTTACCAAATACTTCAGTTGCCCTTTACGTTCCAGGGTCATGGTAACGGTTTCTGACAATCCCGCAGTCCTGTCAGGCATGGACTCTAACAGGCTATTCATTGAGGAGCATATGGAACATAACGGGCCGACCCGGGCTTAGTACTTATCGGACGGTGTATTTATTTATTTATTTACTTATTTGTATATTTATTTATTTATTTGTTTAATTATTTATTAAGCTTATATCGAGGGCCTTGAGCGCGGGGACCGAATCCAGAAATTCCGTAACGAAAAAAAACCTCACGCTCCCCACTCCGACGGGCACGGAGGTGTGGCTTGAAGGCCGTGCATTGTCTAACGTCGTTTCTTTTCGGCAGTCTTCGACACGGTGTTTGTGTGCGTGCAACTAGCCGTATTGTACGACTCTACGAAGCTCGTTTATTTATTTAATAAAAGAAAAAAAATTGTTTTCTTATCGGTCACCACGCTCAAAAAGTGTAACTTGAATTAATATCAAAGAAAAAGAAATACAGCATAAATAAAATAAATAAATAATTATAATTGCATAAGTTGATACAAAATGCTATGCAATAGCTTTACCGCGGCAGTCCCCGAGTGCCACACTTATTTTATAGTTATAATAAGCACACCAACAGCACAGTCACTTACAATTCAGATAAACTTACATCTAAAATTGGCATTTCAGTAACCATGCAAATAACAGGCGGCGCCGGCGGTCTGGCGGTTGGGGCTTGAATATTACCTCTACTTCAAAACAAATAGGAGACTATTGGGTTATTTTCCTTGCAAACAACTGTTATTATTAAATTGTATCACTGCTTACCATCAGGTGGGATCGCAGTCAAGCACTAGTTTATATCAATTAAAAATATATATATATACAACCGAATTGATAACCCCCTCTTTTTTTTTTGTATTCGGTTAAAAACTGGGCAAGTCTTGCCTATGATAACAGTTCAATTTTAATTTGACTGGCCTCTTGGTCTAGTGGTTAGTGGCTCTGACTGCTATGCCGGAGGTCGTGGATTCGATTCCCACCCAGGACATATGTTTACTGCTTCGCAGAAGGAGGCGACTGCCTGCCACTCCTCCTCGCTCCGGACCATGGCCTGTACCAAGGCCCGGCGCGAGAGATCGCCGCTGCCGATCGCCCCCACGAGGACACGACGTTGCTCTGCCCAAGCGGGGCACACCTCCACCGTATGCTCCACCGTGTCCTCCGGGCGGTCCACACAGTGGCGACACCCGGGCGTCGCTTCCGCACGAATCCGGTGCAGGAACTTCCCGAACTTACCGTGTCCGGTGAGGACCTGCGTCATGCGGAAGGTAATGACGCCGTGTTACCTTTCCAGCGAAGGAGGCGGCCGATCGCGTGAGGCAACGGTCCTCACGCCCCAACCGCCGCCGGGATTCCGATCCCGATTTCCGGCCACCGTAGGCGCGGGCTTGCGGACGGCGAGCAATGGGTGGCTCACCGTCCGACTGTCCGGTAACCGTCTGGACCGAGCCCAAGTCGTCGACGGCGCGTGTTGTTCCACGCGCGCCTCAAGGAGTTGTCAGCAACTGTAGGGGCCCAGCAGGGTCGAAGCCTACCGGGGCCAAGGGTCTGATTCTGAAAGGAAGACTCGGCCCTGGTACGAAACGCAACGAAGGAACAGGAGTGGGTTTTTAGTCAGTAAAAGTCTGACACTATCTCCCGCCTCGCCCAAGAGCGGGGGATGTCATAAGATGATTTTCCCACCGGAAAAAAAAAACCCAGGACATATGTTTGTGCGATGAGCTCGATCATTTTGTTCTGTGTCTGGGTGTAATTTATCTATATATGTATGTATTTAGAAATATATTTAAAGTATATTTATCAGTTGTCTAGTACCCATAACACAAGCTCTGCTTAGTTTAGGACTTGACGGCGTTGTGTGATAGTTGTGGAATATTATATTATTAATTCCCAAATTGAGTTACGAAGATTTTTCCGAATCGTAAAAAAAGTTTTTTTGTGACGTAACTACAAATTTACAGTTTTCAGATTTTTTTCTATATTTGTAATATGAGGCCTCACTTCATTCCGAATTTCAGGATTCTATGTCAGCGGGAAGTACCCTATGAATTTTGATTCCCTTGAGAATGTCGAAATATACGTTTTGTGCGACATAAACGGCCGTATCTTTTTTTTTTCGTTAACTCAGAAGTTTGATTTTTTCACAGCTTCAGGGGTCTGCATTATAATAAAGGGTCTTGACAGACAGACAGACGGACAACACAGTGATCCTATAAGGGTTCCGTTTTTTCCTTTTGAGGTACGGAACCCTAAAAACAAGAAAAACTTATTACATAGCTCGATAATTTTAGCATTCATTAGGTAGACGGCTTTTATATCAGCCATTTAGAAGAGAAAATGCCGTTTAATACCGACACGATTTTTGAGCCCGACACGTGTAAACAAAATATATTATTCACAAACATAAATGTTGTCGTGAGTAAACCAGAACGCTCAACTCATAACTTGTCCTGTTTAATTACGTTTGAAATGAGATTCCTGTGCGTAATGAAAAACAAACCCAGACTCTGCCCAGACTGTTGTCACAGAGGCCACAGATTAAACAAACAGCATACAGGCTACATACAACGGAGTTTAAATACCGTTTTGCAAAATGGAAGGGAAACGTTCATTGTAGTTGACGGTAGGCCACAGCGGTGAAAGAAAAACTGTGTTGGAAATATGTGCATAAAAATGATACAGACGATCGGAATGAAAGATTATTCTTAGTCGGTTATTTGTTTCTGATAAATATCTTGTTGGGCTGGTTGGAATGAAGGCCGAAACCCGAATTAATCCACCACAGACTTATACGTAGTGCGCAAATCAACCATCCCGATAAATATATCTACATATTAATTGGGTGGTGAATCAGTAACATTTACCAAGTGAATGAAGAATTGTTGTTGACTCGTTATCTAAATATATAAAAGGAGAATTTTCTAAAATTGACCCCCTAAGGTGATAGGAAGTTCAAAGTTTGTGGAGTGGAGAAAGCAACTTTCACACGTTCAAAGCTGAATTTCACTGACTGACATATCAACGTACAGCCGAAACTACTAGGACTAGGAACACAATTTTTTGCACTAGGTTTCCTTTTATGACGTAGGCGAGTACTTAAAGAGAATTTTCCAAAATATGCCCCCTAAAAGGATGAAGCGGGGTCCAAAGTTTGTATGGAGAAACCTACTTTTACGTGGGCAAATCCACTGGCAAAAGCTAGTCAAGGAATATAAACCTGCTTAGGTTTTAATAGCAAAAAAACAACCATGATTCCAGGTCATTGCAAATAAACAGGACTCAAACCTGAAAAAAATATACATCTTAATAGGTAGTATTAGTATTAATCTTGGAATTGTCCAAAAGAGTTACTGTGGCACAGGGCATCTAAGGGAACACAGATGGGTTTAAATCCATTAAAATTCTAACACGGGATGTCACTGCACACAGAGCAAGAGAATTTGTTTGATGAATTCTTACGTAAAAAATAAAATAAAAGCAAAAGCACACACCAAATATTATAATCGTGGCTATCTAAAATTATTATGGATATAGTTTGGACGCAGTTTATTTATGAACGGGTGCAAAGTTTTAGCTCAAACAGCAATTTATATTTCGGAACATTCATGGTTTTGCTCAATGGTGGCACGAAAAAATTTTGTATTTAACATATTTCAAGCTTTTCCACTGCTTCGAATCTTTATATGAAGCTAAAGAATGTTCAGATATTTTTTTATGAAAATTAAAATTACGACTATTTAATTTGGCAAAATCTTAAGAAATTGAGTTTTTTTTATTTGATACTTCAAATAAAAAAATACTACCTGTAATTTTTTGCAGGGATGCAAAGTTTATTTTTCTGGGATAGACGACCATCCATTTACGTAGATATGCTGGAGCAGTCCCGATACAATATATCAAAACTGCTATGCTCAGATACCTACGTTGGGTTTGCATTGTACTATTTAGGGTAACAATGTTTAACGACTAAAATAACTGGTACTACTGAGCATGAAATTCAATTTAAGGTCGAAGGTATAGTTACTGGTTTTTTTTATTTAGTATTTTTCATTAGAGTCAGAGTTTTGTTTTTGGTATACAATAAAGAGTATTTATTATCTTTCTATCCTGAATTAGGATTTGTGTAAGGTTGACGGCAATATATGCTTACCTATGGCAAGCCTATTGCCATTTGCATAAGAATAACCATAATCAGTTCCCACTTCTGGGACTCAGGTCTCCGCTCTAGGAGAGGGATTGGTCCATAGGTAATCGAGCTTAGAAAAGGTCGATTGTATGTCAAATGTTCTCGATTTTTTGGTTCTAGTACATGCCGGATTTCTCACAGCGTTTCCCTTCACCATTGCCTATTAAATGGGATTTAAATAGATCTGGTGAAATGTGGGTATGTTCTAGGTATATATTTTTTTTTAATTGTGGTGTTAAAACCAGTGCTTGACTACGATCCCACCTGATGGTAAGCAGAGATGCAATCATTGATGGTGATGCGTTTTGGCAAACCATTTAGGGTACACAGGCGTAATATTATGTTGTATTAGAATCTAAAGCTACGTCAACAAATCAGACGGTGACTTATGCAACTCCAGTAGGTATTCGACCTCCAAGCTGTGGGATTGTTCGAAAGAGTTATAGAATAGAATAGAATAAACTTTATTGTACACCAAAATAGTAACAAAACTTTTACACTAAGTTAAATCTATGGGTACAAAGGCGGTCTTATCGCTGACAGCGATGGACTGTAAGAACTTGAAATGAATAAAAAACTTTTTACAAAAAAAATACAACCGCCTTCAAAGTAAAAAAAAACACTGAAAAGTGCAAAATAACTTTAATTTCGGAAGTCGGTGTTTCTATAATAGTTTTGTCTCTTCGTTATTTAACACCGACTTCCGAAATTTAAGTTATTTTGCACTTTTCAGTGTTTTTTTTTTAATTTGAAGTCGGTTGTATTTTTTTTTGTAAAAAGTTTTTTATTTTACACTTTTTAGTTATGGTACCGCCACAAAAAAGTGCCCCTCAGCCAAACTTAAATACCTTATAGCCAGAGTGCATCTCATGACAATTCTAATAATCCCAAACACGGTTAGATTACATTAATTTATTACAGAGTTCCGGTGCCTAACTTCAGGCTTCATCATCAGATCAGTTCGATATATTCTCGCTCTACTTTCAGTCAGTCATCGACAACACGTATAAACAAAGCAATTTTACTTGTTACGACGGTTCTGCTGTGATCCTATGAGGAGTTCTGTTCCATATCTTCGAAGTTCATGATCAGATCTTAACAATATTTCTATGGGACCAATTCGGAAGCATAACCTTTCAATCAAAAAAAATAATAATTTCTGAATCGGTCCACAATTGACCGAGAAATCGGTGAACATACATAAAAAAAAAAACATACATTCAACCGAACATATAACCTACTCCTTTTTGAAGTCGGTTAAAAAGGGGGGGTAGTCTGCGGTGTACTACAAATTAATAAAGTAATTATTAGATTATAATTATATACTAGACCGTTCATAGATATAATATCGTAGTCCTGGAACGCCAAGGGTAACTGAAATATCACGGGAGGGTTTTAGTCGTTAAAAGTCTGACACTTTCTCTCGCTTCACGCAGAGCGGGAGAAGTTATTTGATGATTTACCAGTTCAAAAAAAAAAAAATTAAAACCTAGGTACTAGACCTACTCAACAGCATCTTCCTGCCCTTGTCCCGTGTTATTAAGGGTTGGCGCTGCATATTTTTTCTTCCATTCTGTCCTGACAACCATTGCACTATCACTCCCTTTTCTACTCGATCTAGTGGTGACCCTGGAGTTACATAAATCACTCTACGATTCTCTGGCAAACCTGAAAAGGTCGCTTTGCTACTTCATAAATCATTAGGTTTACGTGCCATAGAAAATATTTACAGGAATCATAACAGACAGAAAGCAAACAGCAAAAAATGTTGGAAAACTTCACTCATAAAACACAGTTCATATGAACCCATAAAAACTTGTAAATTATTCAAGGTAAATCAATGACGAAGAAACTGGTCATTTCATTTCACTGGGTTTATATCGAAATCCAGTGAAATTTCACTTATCGGTTTTTTGTTGTTTGCCATAAGATAACTCGTTGGTCTCGTGATTGCCAGTGGAACTGCCGAGCGAGAGGTCCTAGGTTTGATATCCGGATTGGGTAAAACTTCTTGGGGTTTTGCAAATAGGAATTTTACAGTTGCTACACCGAATTGCTACATCACCACTGCACTCAAAACGGTGAAGGAAAACATCGTGAAGAAACCGGCATGTCCGGCAAACTCGAAGACATGTGACATTCGCCAACCCGCACTGGGCCCGCGTGGTGGATTGCGGCCCATTCCCTCTCCTAGAGATGAGGCCTGAGTCCCAGCAGTGGGAACATTGAAAGGCTGATTATGCTAGCCCGGAGTTTGAAAATGTATAGTATGATATTCCTATGCTTCGGAAATCCGCCTCCCTGCCCGCCTGATCTCCCCCGGACGTGTCGGATTGCCTTCCCATAGAACTATGAGAGTAAAGAAACAGAGAGTGCACTGGTCTGTCTTTTTGCGCACGTGTTGGTGCATTGTACGTACTTGGCTAATCTTCGTTGAGATTAGCCACCATAACCGAAGTATGGTCGGGAGTATTACTTAATTTTATATTGAATACAATTTTATTTACTTGCTATGAAAAATTACACGTTCAAACCACTGTATTTGTGCCTACCTAATACTGTTTTTAGAAAATAATTTTAATTTCTTTCATATTGCATAATATATTTTTTTGTTTATTTCAATTATATGTATTCAATACAACCCTCTCAGTTCGTCTAACCCTATTGAGTTGGGAACGTCACAATTATAGTGGTAAGTCCCCTCTATGAGAAGTGGCTGGAAAGACAACATAGCGTCCTTACCTTCCGGATGATGCAGGTCCTCACCGGACATGGTAAGTTCAGGAGGTTCCTGCACCAGATTCGTGCGAAAGAAACGCCTGGGTGTCACCATTGTGTGGACCGCCCGGAGGACACGGTGGAGCATACGGTAGAGGTGTGTCCCGCCTGGGCAGAGCACCGCCGTCTCCTCGTGGGGGCGGTCGTCGGCAGCGATCTCTCGCGCCGGGCCTTGGTACAGGCCATGGTCCAGAGCGAAGCGGTGTGGCAGATGGTCGCCTCCTTCTGCGAAGCAGTAATGCTAGCAAAGGAGGCGGCCGCACGCGCGAAGGAACGGCCGTCACGCCCCAGCCGCCGGGATCCCGATCCCGATTTCCAGCCACCGTACCATTTTTATGTTATACCTTGTTTCATTAAAATCGGTTTATTCATTTCCAAGAATAAGAACTTGCCAGGTTGCATGTAAAATACAGTGAGATGTAAACGTAAGAACGTTTGCTTCAAGGCTTTTTCTTTACCAGTCAATACCAATACCTAATAACAGATTCATCATCATCATCATCATTTCAGCCAAAAGACGTCCACTGCTGGATATAGGCCTCCCCCAAGTGTCGCCACAATGAACGGTCCAGTGCGTCTCGCATCCATCGGACTCCCGCAACCGTTACCAAGTCATCGGTCCACCAATAACAGATTGGACTATTGGAATCGATTACTTATTTCAACATCATCACAGACCTTTTGAAACCTGTAAAACGATTTAAACTTTTATATAAATCAGAACCAACGATATTAATTTTCAATTTAGGGATAAAAATAGAAAATTAAATATAGGCCCGAATTCCCATGAACTCCCGGGCGGCAGACCATTTTACGGCCCATAAATAATCTGACGGCTTTAAAATTTTCGATCGCTTTTGGCGTATAATTAACAATGCTTAAATTGATGATAATGACGGCATTGTTGTTTAATTCACACTAAAATAACACTGTATCCATTCTACCAAGTATTGAAGACAAAGCATTGTATTGAAACATTATTGTACCGAAAACAATTACAGGATTGAGTAGGTTTCAATAAAATTGGGAATCAAACGAGCTTACCTGTTAAGCGAAGTCTTGATTCTAATTTTATGAGCGCCGAAACTGAAATGCAATTCTATTATTGTTCACATAATGTAGTAATATTTTCATTACGGGTCAAAGGATTCGCAAGTTTAGATATATATAAAAAAATACAATCAATGTATCCTGGCAACACCATCGCGTCTAGATGTCACTTACTTTAGAGATTATAGGACAAGGAACAAGCTGTCTTTTGGACAGACTTGTTACCGCATACTTACATTCACTATTTCCCTGTAAGGATAACTGTGAGTTAGGTAGGTTAATTATTGCAGCTTTGGGGCTATTAACTAGTGGTGGGTGGGTGATTGCATTTCAGTTTCGGCGCTCATAAAATTAGAATCAAGACTTCGCTTAACAGGTAAGCTCGTTTGATTCCCAATTTTACTTCGCGCCGAAACTGAAATGCAATTCTATTATTGTTCACATAATGTAGATGTTTAGAGTTTGCTGCAATAATTAATTGTTACGCTATTGTTAGTACTGGTACTATCAACTCAAGTGCGGTTTCTTTTTATAGTAAGATATGAGTTGATTTCAGTTTTCCCTAAGGTTTTTTTGTCGCTACAGTCATACGTTCTTGCTGGGAGTGTCCCAAGGTGTTGACTAGACTATCCGTTCATTTTTTTAAAGTATTGTGTGACAAGTATTCTCGTATTGTAAAAATATATTTGATTCATTGATAGGCAACTGATTTAGATGAGAAGCATGTTATCTTCAACAGGGGCAGTTATAATACCACGGTGTGAGACGTGTATTGTAATTAATTGGATTATTCTTAATGAAAGTCACTTATGACTTACTAGCTTATTTTAGAAATATTATATCATTACTCTCAGTATATTTTAGTACTTACTTGGTTATTTGTACATCATCGTTATATGTACCTAGCCAGGGGCGCCGATTATGAGAAATAAACAGTGGGTGCCGAGCACCCCTGAGAATAGACATCAAGAAACAGATAAGTAATCGCCTTTTAGGTTACGGTTACATTATAATATTTCTTGATACTAAAAACTAGTTTCATTTTTATAAAATGATTTCATTTTATATTTTTATCGAACATAATTAGTAATTAGGTACGCAGTATGTAAGTAGGACATTTATTTATTTGTCGGTTGATCAGTGTGCATTCCTCCTCTCACACTTCGCCACTTTTTCGAGTCCATCAAATGAGCATGAGCACCCATGGGGCTTTCTAAAAGCCAGCGCCCCTGTACCTAGCCGTTGATGTCGGCTATATTACAAGGTCATTATTACTAAATGTAATCAGACAAAAAGTTACTTTGGTTTTATAGTACTGCTGTTCCCACTTAACACAAAGACAATTTGTTGAAATCTATTGAAGTAGAATAATCTCATTAGTTGTTTTTATCATACCATAGTGATGTTTTAAATGTCACTGGGGGTAATGTAATTACATTACATGCATCATATAATTAGCCTTGCATTAGGCAATGCAATTAGGTACATGCATTATATATTATCACATTCATCATTTTCGTTTCAAACGATAAGTATCTATTCACATCTAAGTTATATTTGTGTTGACATTGTAGGTGACTGGTATGGAAGTCTAGCTTATCGATTTTATTATTATTATTCCGTTTGTTCATTTAACATAACATATAAATTATATTTTATTATATAAAATTATTATTATTATTAATATTATTATTATTACAATTTTTTTTTTTTTTTTTTTTTTTTTTTCTACTGCATGATACAGCTAGTATACTAACGTTTATTTCAGCATGTATGTGTATACTTGTATATACCTGTATGTATATGCATATGGGTCTATCTAAATATATGTAAATACAATTATTTTATGCTTATGAAGACCATTTTATGTCATTTTTTTGTGCCTCCCGAAATGGAAGTTAATGCGATTGTCTTTCTCTGTCATCACAGTAGTATTTTTGTGTGACAGTTTATGTTATATGTAACGAGAAACTTTGTTTCTTGAGGGAGGGGTTTGTGTCATGTCGATGGAATGAACTTCCTGCTAGGGGCTAGATACCTAGAGAAGTTGTATGGTCACTGACTTTTCACGAGGACCTGTTGCACTAGTTGGTCCCCAGCATACACCCCCCCCCCTTTTTGTTTCAATGCAATTTTACTTTTGTATTGGTAAGTTAAGTACTTATAGTTTTGATGATACTAGTAATTCAAATGGGGTAATTCATTGCCTCAATTAAGTAAGTGTATTTTGAACATTCAGTCCCACTTAGCTATTTTAGAGAATAAAGAGGACATAAGATATGTTTATTCTACCTGGATAAACATGAAATAAATTTAAAAGTATCAGCCAAAGAAAAGACTAGTTTTATTGTAGGTCATGTGTGGACCGGGTTTTAGCTGCACCGTAGACAAAGTTGTCTATTGCATTTCTGACACTGTTTGACAGTGACAACCTAACAAAGTAGAGAGAAGCCATAATTTCACCATATGACTTATAGGATACATAATTATAGGCTTATAGGCATGATATTAAACTGTGTTCAGCAAACCATCCCTGTTCCAAAATTGGTGGGTATGCCATGCATGTTTTGGGAATGTCTGAATGGTCTAACATAAAATCTAACATCATTTCTTTACCAAGTGGTAGATAGTTGTCTACTTTTATGTTAAATTTTTAAGTTCAGGAGTCATGTATACTGCAAAGTAATTTTTCTATTAAGCGCAGTGAGATTTTTTGATTGTCATAGAAGTGAGTCCTTTGTGAAACAAGTTGCTTTGGTGCACACTTTTTGTGTCCCGTGGCATGAGAGCTCTTATGTGCCAAATGCATCAGAAGTAATGTTTCCATGACAAGGCCAGTTGTCTAGTCATGGGAAGCTTGTTCCTAGGTATTCCCTATAATAAGGCAATTTCCCTCCATACAATATTTGCTTTGAACACAGAAAATATTGTCAATATAAGACAATTGCTACTGGAAATGTTATACCAGTGCAGATCAAATTAAATCTGAATCTTGTTATTTCTGTTTTGTTACAACAAAGATTTCCCTGTTTATTCATTTATTAGGAGCACCAACCAGGTAAGTTTTTACAAAAGATTTGAATTTAGGTTTAGTTCTGTGCAATTATGTCAATAGCAGGCGTACACGGTTTGTGTAATTTGACATTCATTTATATTGAATTTTAGTTTATTGAGTGATTTAGGCATTAAGTACGAGTAAGGTAGATACCTCATACCATTTTGTTCTAACAACTATTTACAAATATATCAGCACATATTTCATTATTTAGTTGTTGTATATCATTATAAGTTTATTGCTGACTTACTCCCTTGGGGTGATTATAAGTAAGTAGGGCTGGTGGTTTTGCCCGTCAATATTATTCCCTTCTGCTTTCAACAGTGAGAAGTTACTTCTTCTTAAAATCAATGGTAGCTTCCTCAAACCGCTCAGCCCAGCGGGTGGCCACACCAATTGTGGCATTGGTGTCATACATCAAGTATTCCAAGGTGCTGGTGCACGGGTTCTTCGAGCCTGTGAGGAGTTCCTGTAATTCTGGTATTGAAACTTTAGAACCTTATAATTTTATTCAGGACTGCTGGTATCAGCAGAGGACTTAACCTGCGATTTCCTTAGGTTTTGGTTCCTTAAAAGTTAGCTTACATGCTCTTTGAGCAAGGTTTTTACTATAAGCTTAAATACTGAGGATGTGGAATGATATGCTGTACCTATGAATTTAATCCGTTTAAATTAAATCAAGATTTTCCATAGATATTATTACATGGAGTCATATCATAATCAACACTTACTGATATTTGTTGCTATAAGTGAACATATCATTTGTAAATTGTTGATGAAGTATTCATGTCACTTAGTGCTTAGATATATATCATTGTGAACATCTCGTGTTCCATGGTTTGTTTTCGTTTTTATTATTTTGAATATATTGCAGGTCAGTGTACAACATAACCATAAGGAAATAATAATATTTCTATTGAATAGGTCTTTACTATTTAACTCAGCAAAAAATAGGTTTGATAATCGGCCACCGTTATGCTCGCACTATGGCAGTATTTTCCACCAGCATTGTAGCCGGTGAGGGTGTCAATAATTCTGCCTTGCCTTCTCCCATGGTTTTGGGTTGGCTTCTAGTCCAACAACTGGACACAGGTGGGTATCTACCGGCAATCCGGCTAGGTACATTGGATTAACTTATGACAGTTTGGAATATCTCGTATTCTTTAGCATTACTTTGGAAAGTTTATAATTTACATATTATGCAGTATAACTTGCCACCTTATGGTGGTTTGGAATATCTCGTATTCACTAAAGGAGTTTGAATGTTTTGTAGCGATCTACACATAGGTGGTGTACTGTTTTTACACGAATTAATAATACACAGATGGGTAGTATGAACTTGGCCTTCTCGTGACCTTTATAGGCACTGATAAAGTGGAGCACGTCGAACTTAGTCTTTTTGCCATTTTTGTTCTTTGGATTATAAATGAATGGGACTCACCTGCTATAACAGATGCATACCAGATTAGCAACGTAGAGTAACGAAGCCAAGAGTATCGCGTACTAGTCTGGTAGCTTACAATCAGTTGGCGCGTAAAAATTAACGTCGCCAATGGTATCTCGTACCCTGATTGAAGATTAAACGAGGCCTCGACTCGCAAGTCCGAAAAACAGCACTCGCTATGATCACTTAGTGCCTCCGCCATTGCCCGATGAGGATCGCGTCCTCGATGACAGGTTTCAGGGGCCTTTTCAGACTAGCAACGTAGAATAAACCGCTAAGAGCATCACGTACCAGTCTGGCAGATTCCAATCAGTTAGCGTGCAAAAACAACTTCGCTAATGGTATCTCGTACCCTGATTGAAGATTGAGCAAGGTTTCGACTTGTAAGTCTGAGATGCAGTACTCGCTATGATAACTTAGTGCTTTGGCTTTTGCTGGATATCGGTTCTTCATCCTGTGTGATTGTAGATTCAAGGCTTAAATTCGACACTGAAATTCGTTATTGCACAATACACTTTATAGGTTATCACTTGAAATTTTGTTATTTTGCTAAAGAAGGAACTATTTCATGTATTATAAATGAATAATAAGATGTATCACTTGGGATTTTGTTAAATTGCTAAAAAAATACTATTCCATGTATCTTAAATGAATAATTAGATAGGATAAAGTTTTTTCCATGCGAAACTTTTACCGCAAAAAAAATAAGTGACATCTAGACGCGATGGTGTTGCCAGGATACATTGATTGTATTTTTTTATATATATCTAAACTTGCGAATCCTTTGACCCGTAATGAAAATATTACTACATTATGTGAACAATAATAGAATTGCATTTCAGTTTCGGCGCGAAGTAAAATAGACCTATGAACTGTGATACAAATATTGATAATTCAACCGTGTAGACAGGTCACATTAAATATTCTCTCGAACAATAAAATATTCAGCGGCAAGAATGAAAAATGTTTCGCGACCCCATAAATATTCATCGTACAGTCCAATTCACACAAAACTATAAGAGCTATAAATCTGAAGGTGCGTAAATAAACAAGCGGTTTCGAAACGGGAGTATGGCTTGAACACATAAAACGTAAAACAAAGATTGGTCCGGTACATAATAAATAGTGACGCGAAGTCGGCCGGGTCGCAAGTACGTTGGCTCGCTCCCAAACAACGTGATATGTGGCCGCGCCTGTCCTCGCTCAGATTCAAATTGTTTTTCTCTGAAGATTTTCATTTGAAGAGTTCAGTGTAATATCTTAGGAAATATGATGCTAATAACGCTTGGCTAGCCATCTGAGGTGGTGAGTTATGTCTCTAGGCTCTATTTTATATAACTGATGTTTTTGTTCAACACGTAGTCATTTATCAGCTTAGGTTAGCAGTAAACGCTGGCATCATGGATTTGCAGAGCATTTAATAGTACTAGTACGCAGTGCATACACTCGAAAGTGATTTATGTGCTTTATATATATCATACCTGTACTTTTATATGCACTTTTACATATTTTTTTTAATTTCACGGAACCATTGAGTGGTTAAACGATCGGCTGCTGCGCCGCGTGTTACGTCAATTCCCGCATGGAATAAGTATTTGTATGGCCGACAGATAGTTGTTCCCGGACTGGGAATGTTGTGTATGTAAGTTTACACTTTTTTGAATGCACCTGCGATACAGAAGTAATTCAATTCAATTAAATGGAGTGTTGCTGTGTCAAGGCGTATCAAGACATGGCTGTATGTTGTTCGTGAATACATGTACATACAAAGTAATATTTTTCAATACATTTACTCAAAACCCCGCTCTTATCCTCACCGCTTTTAGGTACGCAATTTACTGTTTTCCACTCTAGTGTGGAAAAGTGTGAGAGCTCACCCTCACTACAATTTGCTGTATTTATCTTATCAGGTTGGACGCTACGCGACCACCACGGAAAACGTCGTTTGTTAAACGTGGCAATTTGTCACTGCATCATTCGGCTCCATAGCCTACTATTTTACACCATTCTATAGATAGATCTTTAAAATAGGCCCATAATAACACATGTTATTGTATTTATTTTACAAAATCCCAAATTCTGCCCCTTTCTTAAACTCAAGTGTTTACTAAGTTCAGCCTGCCTAAGTAAGGCAACTTATTTGCATGATCAGGAAATTAAAGTAAGTATGTCGCTAAACAAGTTTTCAGCAAATGTCTTGTGAAAGCCTTTAGAACGGAAAACGAGTGACAATAGGAGCTCAGTACACAGAATGTTATTCGCAAGTTAAGTTGTTTTTGTTTCAATAGAATTAAGAGTAGATTTGGAACAAATGTTTGGTTGTTTTCTTTGGAGTTTTATTTTTGTTTTAGGTCTTTAAGATAAGTCTGATGCCTCTTTATGATCCTGATTGTGGTTTTGTACATTAATCCTAAATCTTACATATATACCTATATAATTATATTTGTAAGCTTATGTATTATCTTTCGTTTAGCTATATATGTATTTTATCTATTTATAGTTTTTTTTTTATTAATATTAACTATCAGAACACCGCAAACGCAGTTCTTATAGTTCTTATAGTCCATCTTAAGGTTGTCTGGTAGATATAGCTGTCAGCGATAAGACCGCCATTGTACCCATAGAGTTAAGTTAATATTAATTGATTCAAATTTAATAATTAATAGGTTAATAGTTGAGCCTTCATTCAGAAATAAATATTTGTACGCCATAGTATGGCAGGATATGCTGGAAGCATAATTGTAATATCTATTGTACCATATTCTGACAAATAAACATTATTGATTGATTGATTGATTGATTAAGTTTCTATAAAATGGTTACTATTTTGGTGTACAATAAAGATTATTCTATTCTATTTTATATATATATATATATATATTTTTAAGTTAAGTTTAGGTATTATCAACCTTTGTACCTTTATGAGAGAAACAAATAAATATATTATTATCAATAGCATCTGATGGATCTCAAAGAGATGTCAAAATAATTAATAGGGCCTGCTAGGGCCGATGCCTGTCAAAGTTACAGGATTGTTTGATAGAGTCACCACGTTCCTGGAATCGTCATCATCTTCCTGCCCTTGTACCGTGTTATTTGGGGTCGGCGCAACACGTTTTTTTCTTCCATTCCAAGGCCGCCACGTGAGGCAACGGTCCAGCCCAAGTCGTCGATAGCGCGTACTGTTCCACGCGTGCCTCAAATATATTTCAGCAAACAGTAGGGCCCAGCTGAGTTGAAGCCTACTGGGGCCAAGGGCCTGCTTCTGAAAGGAAGACTCGGCCCTGGTACGAAAGGAAACGAAGGAACAGGAGTGGGTTTGCAGTCAGTAAAAGTCTGACACTATCTCCTGCTTCGCCCAAGGGCGGGAGATGTCATAAGATGATTTTCCCACCGAAAAAAAGTTATAAATCTAAAAAACGTGAAATGGTTCTAAGAGAAACAAAACCGCAAAATATTCTAACACTCAGGAAAGAAATCCCTTATCCTAGTGACATACATTGCTCCCCCATTTACCTAAATATATCTCGATCAGTTCCATTGAAAAGTACTTAACGCAAGCACCCAACTTTTAAGACCTCGAAATAATGTTCCCATTTCAAAGAAAGTGTAGGCGAATGCGTATGAAGCATCCTCTTGAGCTTAAAACATTTTTATCGGTAACACTCGCTATATGACTCCTTGCTGGAATGATATTAAACTTTATTTCTATAAGTTAAGGTTGGTTTTAGTTTGGCAGTAATTATGTAGATCGATTGGACACAAGTGGGCCGTACGAGACATGTATTGCGGCTCTCGATACAAACAGTTTAATGCAAAGTGCTGCAGATAAGTAGTGATATAGGTTTTTAGAGGAAATCAGACGCAGACGTTTATTAGAGAGATCTTCGATTGTATAAGTGTTTTTGTTTTAATTAAGTTAGGGGTACGATTTTATTAGCCATTAAATTAAGGATTTGTGCAAGTGCTTTCAGTAAGGTCTTTAAATAAAAGTCGCTTTCATTTGTTTTATTTTATGTCTTTGATAGTACCTTCTTTAATCGAAAATCGAAATTGACTTATAATGTTTTTGACTCGCAACATAGTTTTACCTATTCGTTATTACATTATTTTTTTATTTAATTTAATAGTTTATTCAAGAAAATTTACACAAATATTTTCACATATCTTCTGCCAAACTGCAGTACAGTTTGTCGGCAGTGTCCTCGTGGAGAGTATTCTTGATTAACTAAAAAATAAATAAAATAATAATTCTTAATTGACAAAGACAGTAAAAACCTTCTAAGTACTTTTACTCCATCCGCTCAGGCAATCAACCAAACGTAAACAATTCCGACATGTCCCCCATCTAAAAGTTGTCTAAAAATTTTATCTAAAAATGTTTACAATTTGTTATTTATTTATACCGATGTTTGGTAATTATAATCAGCTGTATCATGTTTCCACTACTAGGTTTCGGGCCTAGGAGAGGAAAAGAGTCGCAATCCACCACTCGGGCCCAGGGTGGGTTGGAGGATATCACACATCTTCGTTTTCTTTAATTCTAAGATATATTGATTTCCTTACGATGTTTTCCTTCACTTTTTTAAGAGCCGTGGTGATGAAATAGATTACACAAAAATATTGCGCCTGCCTGTGTTTGAACCCACGACCATTACTTAGGGCCGATACCCCTTGGCCACCATAATTCCTCGTTATTAGGAAATTAATAATATCTACAACATAAACATGTATGAAATCATCACTATCTCCTAACTTATTCAGTAGAGTTACACTTTTAATACGCGTAGATAACAAATGTGGAGCACCATTAAAAAAAAATGTATTTTGTTCTTTTACTGAACTCAAAAGACAAAATAAATCAACGAATAAAACGTCTGCCGTCCAGGTACCCATGAAACTTTAAAAAGCACTTGAAAATATCTTTGGAACATAGAAGTCGCAAAGCATACGTCTTACTAGCAAAATGCTATCGACGGTAAGAGCAAATAAGTCACTGGTGACTCTAACATTTCAGGTTTTACTCAGCCACTGAATAACTTAGTATCAACTGCAGGAGCAATAAGTTCATACGTCAATTTGGAAATAGTACTGAATCTTGTGTTCAGAAAGTAAAGGAAAATTAGAATGTAGCTTTCTTTTTTTAATAGACAGTGTGAGAAAAGGATAGTGACAGCTTTAGAGCTGTCAAATTCACTTGCTCTATATATCATGCTTAAGTGTAAGACCCCCTGTAAGATGGACCGACGACCAGGGCCTCGAGTCTGCTATTACAATATTTTCATAATGGTCTATCATTGATTTCATAATTATTGATTTTGACAAGTTGGCTAATCTACTAATATAATGGCGTCATTATGACTTTCCAATGGTCCAATGTTCAATCACTGACACTCCATTGAAAGAAATGGCATAGAATGGTAATCTCGTACATAATGACAAATGAATGTCTGACGTATGCGGTAATCTGCAAGAATTTCACAGTTCCTTTGATCAGTAACCTACCATTAGAACGTCATTGTGCAGTTGTTACGAGACAGCTTGATAATGGGCCCAAGTCTGCTATTTTTATAAATTCGTCATTCCAACACGATCCCATTGTCATTTTGCTAAAAGTTCGTAATCTGCTAATTCATAATGATCGATCATTGATCGGCCAGTGGTCTTGTGGTAAAATGACAATATCGAGCTTACTAAAAGCAATGATTGCACAATGACGTTCTAATGGTAGGTCACTGATCAAAGGAACTGTCAAATTTTTAGCAGATTACCGCATACTTCAGACATTCATTTGTCATTATGTACGAGATTACCATTTTAAGTCATTTCTTTCAATAGAGTGTCAGTGCAGGTGAAGGCCGCGAAAGCTCGTTGAATGCGAGAAATATAGGACCAGTGTAGCAACGTTTGAGAGAGGCCCATTTTCAGCTGAGAATTTCATTCGGTTGAAATAATGACCTTAAGTGGCATTTTTAAACCTCCTAATGATTGCGTCGATTTATCGGAGAGCCTCTCGCCTAGACACGCGATGCTATGTCCAACCTGAAGAACTTTAAACAGACTCCGCATTCAGGTCGGCCGCAGCAAAGACAATCTTCATAGAAGAGGGTACTCAGCCGGTTTCAATCATTAGTGTTTATGTGGCGTTTCTTCGCAGACCCTGTCCCACCTTCCATCATGCACCGCAAGCCCTGTTACTTTGAACACGCTATAATCATGGCAGTCAGTCCCCTCTTTGAGGAGTAGCTGGAGCGGCAACATGGTTTCTTCACCTTCTACATGACGCAGGTCCTCACATGGCAAGTTCGGGAGGTTCCTGCATCGGAATCAGGCCGCCCGGAGGATACGGCGGAGTATACGGTGGAGGTGTGCCCCGCTTGGGTGGAGCACCGCCGTGTCCTCGTGGCGCCCCCACGAGCACACGGCGGTGCTCGTGGGGGTGATCGGCGGCAGCGATCTCTCGCGCTGGGCTTTGGTACAGGTCATGGTCCAGAGCGAGGAGGAGTGGCAGGCGGTCGCGTCCTTCAACGAAGCAGTAATGCTAGGCGAAAGACAAAGGAGGCGGCCGCACGCCTGAGTGAACGGCCTTCACACCCCAGTCGCCGGGATCCCGATCCCGATTTCCAGCCACCGTAGGCGCCGTCTCGCCTTCCGGCCGTCCGGTAGTTAACCGGACCGAGCCCAGTCGTCAACAGCGCGTTGTGATCCACGCGTTCTTCAAAGAGATGTCAGCAAACCGTAGTGGCCCAGCAGGGCCGATACCTGCTAGCTGGGACCACGTAGAATTTCTGAAGGTGAAACCCGTATCCTAGAACGTTATGACCAACTGAAAGCACTGAAGTGGTTTAATCAGTAAAAGTCTGACACGCCCTTCTGCTCCACCCTGAGCAGAAGAAGTCTTTGTATATTTTACAAAAAAAAAGCCCTTTTACTTGTTCACGTAAAGATCTAATGAGAGCTTTAGCAATCTAATGATGGCCCTACCACGAGCTTTTAACAAGATCGATTTTACGACCTAAACTGACACTATTAAAGGGATGGAGCTATATAGGGTGTACAGCTCCATCCCTCTTTTTCGATCGCACGCTTGACATTTTAACACATCATCATGGTAAGGCCCAAGATCGTTAACGCTGTCATTAGATCTTTCGTTAATATTAATTTATTTTTCATACTTTCAACACGCTAAGGGCGGAATTCGCGTTTTAACGTTTGACTCGCATAATCACGTTTAACCGCTGTCACTAGTGTCACTTGTAAAAATACAACAAAAGAAAAATACAGACAAGTGACAGACACTAGTGACAGCGGCTAAACGCGATTATGCGAGCCAAACGTTAAAACGCGATTAGTTTTATTGGTGAATTATTATTAACAAGTGGCAATCTTTAGTTTAAGCCAAAATAAGTGCAGTTGTTGTTAACGCCAGTATATTTTAGCGTGACTTTAATGGGGGAACAAATAAAGTAGATTAAGTTTATTTAGACCACAATAGAACCCTCAGAAAACGTTTTCTAAACCCGTCGCATTGTCCGGAATTACACCTAATTTACATTAAACGTTTGTTCGCACGATCAGTTGCAAGCCAAACACTTTCGAATGCGGATGCCTGCATGTTATCGTTGCGGTTTCAGTGTTTCCAATGGAAGAACTTGCTATGTTCAAATATAGATGTAAGCTCCTATTCACACGTTAAGCCTTGGGTAGCTAGCACCGATTCTGTATAAAGTTATCGTGAAAGTTTTCAATCTGGGAAACCGGTAGTCAATCCATTCTTTGACTACTGGTTTCCCAGCATATATACCTGTAAAAAGGGATTTATGCCCATTTTCAATACTAGGCGAATTCTTAATTCTCAAAAACATTATCATCTATCGTTTGTTGGATTTCAGCAAGTTGCAGTGCTAAGTCTACGGATGATGATCTAACAACGCAGTTTTACTTAGAGATTCATTTAGGGGTTGAATAGTGTTAGATAGATAGAAAATACTTTATTATACAGTCCTATTCTAGGACACGGTCTACCTATGTGCCAAACTTCAGCCATTTGAGCTTCTTCATCATCTTTCTTCCCTTGTTCCATGTTACTTGGGGTCGGCGCAACATGTCTTTTTCTTCCATTCTTTCCTGTCAGCCGTCACACTAACACTGAGCGTAAAAATCTACCTACTCGGTACCTAATAAACATAAACACGGACACAAATACATACATGTATGCGAACTTTCGCTTTTATAATAATAGTGTGATTGTATGTCCTGTCTTATCACTGGGCGTTATCTAGCAGACAACCGCAGGATGGACTGTGTGAATTTTCAATAAAAGCGGGTAGTCAATGTATACAACATTGATTACCAGTAATTAGAATAGAACATTAGTGGAATGTTATATTAACGAGGCAGCTTTATTTGCATTACTCAGAATTACCTCCTACTGCTCTAGAATTTGAGTTAATTAATTTAACTAGAAGTGTGAAGCTTCCATATTATATAGAGCCAAGTGAAACTCGGTTACCCTATTCTAGCGGTTCACTTAAAGCGCTTCAAATACGCAGAATTTCCACCCGTCTAGCTCCAACCAAGCCGTTTGGTCACGGTTTACACTCTCAAGCGACATGCGTTTTGCGACAGCGACTGTAGAGAAAATAAATGAATGAAGTAGCTTAGACTGCGGCACGAGTCACCGCAACGCGACTTACGTAGAACGGTTTGGTAAGTTTTATTACGAGTTACTTAAACAGAAAAAGAGTGTGGTAGTAATCAACGAGGCAATCAAGTCACCGTCACCAGAAAGTCGGTGCTCATAACATAAGAATAGATCTCAAAATCGATTCTGTGTCTTGGAATCAATTTGATTTTTATGTAATCGATAACTTAGTAAATTGTGAAATATTGATTGGAAGTAATGGCATGGCATGAAGGAGAGCATGTGTGTCGTTTAGTGTAAATCACGTCGCCTAGTCACATCTCCTGGGGATGACCCCAGGTTTTTTTTTGTATTGGGAAATCATCAATTAACTTTCTCTCGCTCTAAATGAAGTGAGACACTGCCTGTGTCGGACTTATACTGACTAAAACCCACCTGCGTTCCTTCAGTTGCTTTTTGTATTCCAGATCCACAGTAACTCTTTCTAACAATCCCGCAGCATGCACAGAGCCTAAGTCTCGAAGCACTTGTTTGGTACCATATTGTTTTCTCGCACATACGACATTCACAAACCTAGTACTTACAGTTCAGGTGAAGCTACTGAAACAGCTATGTGTTTGAATATGCAAAACCCGAAGCGCAACGTCAGTTACAATGACTGTTCGATATATCTGGATACGTTATCAAGGAATATAAATGCGAATTTTAGTGCTGCATTGGTACAACCGATTGGCTGGTTGCCTGGATTCTGAATTGGATTCCTAAGTTTTTAGTTAAGGGTTTTGGGTAAATTTTAGCTGGCATATTCTATTCCTACTGTGTTATAAAAAGGCGAAAGTTTTTGAGTAATTTATGTTTATTACTCCTTCACACTGAAACTAGTGAAGGGATTCGGATTTTTAGCATACCTATCGGCGGACCATGTACTCAAATAGCACATAGAATACTTTTAATTCCGGGAATATGTTCACTTGGGATAATTTCCTACTATTACACGGGTGAAGCCGCTGGCAGTAGTACTATATCACATTCGAACACTATTCGGTTGTTTGTTAATAATATCAGTGACTAAACAGATGTCGATGTTTGAAACTCTGGCATACAGTAGCTAGATTAGGACATTCAAATAGGCAAAAGGTAATTTAATGTCTGATCCAGCAACGGTAGTGTTCTATGTAGTAATTGAAATTCAAGCTGAACTAAATTTTGTTTTTTGTTTAAACCCGAATTTGAATCATTACGATTTGATATGTCAATTTAAAATCCGGCGACTGTGAGTTGTATGAATGTATAAGTTACTACTTTTACGAGGGTGAGCATAGGGAAGAAGGCTATTCTATACTAATACTATTACAAATATAATTTGGCACAAATTCAAACTAAAATGCATAAGACTATTTAATATTATTACTTTTTTAAAACTAACCTCAAAATATTTTCGCGAATGAAGTAGCAGGTGAAGTATTAGTAGGCTATTTTTCTACTTTGACATGGGCAAAGCTCAAGATTCAAAGATTCAAAGCATTTTATTTCAAATAAACCATTTACAGGCACTTTTAAAATGTCAAGAAGTCATTCAGAAAAAATGATGCTAATTGCACATTCCAAAGCGTAGATCTCTATGGAGAAGAATGTGCAAAGAAACTCCATGGACACTCTTTTCAATCATGTTATGTAATTACAAATATCTCTGTTACATGTTTCTTGTCACTATCATGTGAGAAAAATGTAAATAAAGTAAAAATAACTACTTTAAAATTTAATAAATAAATAACAACTAAAAAAGTAAAAATAGCTACTAATAGAAACTAGATAAATGCAGTTCTGCTTTCACCATACTAAGGAATATATAACTGTGATGTTACACACACATGCTAACTCGTATACCACCGTTCACATATACCATCTAATATAAACGTGTCATTAACATGTTTTCGCAGATTGTCTTAATCTTTCCTTTATTTAATCCACTGACTCGCCATTTTCGTGATACTTAAGATAAAATCGTGAACATTTCCCGTTCCTTGACTCTCATATTTAAAGGTTCCGTAGTACTGCAGATGTTTCTGGTCACAGACCTTTAAAGCGTAATTCTTGGCTTTAGCACAATTTCGTCCATTAGTGCTGATTAACGTGTTATTTTTTGGCCTAATTTTCGCAGAGGCTAATTATAGCATTTTCTCGTTACTAGATTTCATATTGACATTAATAAGACTAACCTATTTTCTGTCTGTGATGTTAGAAAATTACGCTTTAAAATAATATTTTTGATTAAACAGTATTTTCACGCAATTTCCATGAAAGTTAAAGCTGAACTAAGTTCGTCAAAATAAAAAAAACAACCTATTTGTAAATTTTCAGTAGTTTCTACACAATTCAAATAACTATTGAAATAACCGGCTCACTCTCGGAATAAAAAGCGAAGTGGAGCACAAATCTCTCTTACAATGCATTTACATCGAACACTGCAAATACCAATAGTTTTTTTTTTAATTCACATCCAAGATCTAATGATTGTTGTGAAACACATTCTTTTCTTAGCTAACTCAACGTCGAAACAACGCTTCTTTTATCTTTTCTAATTTCCGATGTTGTTTTTTCTTTATTTGTTGTAGTTTTTCGTACCTACTATCGTTGTCTTTTGTTCCATTTTGTGATAATCTGGGACCAGACAAGGTTAAAATAAAATGAATGTTTGGATCCGTCTTTTAGTTCAGCTAATCGGTAAAGTGACTTATTATCATGATCTTTGATAGTGCCTTTGACCATTGACAAGGTTATTTTTTTTCTACTCCGTATAAATCGGCTTTTGGATGAACTTGAGCAAATGACATACTCAAAGTCTTAGTATTGACAACTACACATATGCACACTCAAGCAATCTATGAATACAATATTATCTGTGCATATTCGCCTTGCAATATACCCAACCCATTCTGTTTCAAGGCAAGCATTCTGAAAGCTTATAGTAATTGCCCTGCTAGGAGTAAATTGTACAGAGAAATTGCAAGCATGCTCCATCATTCTGTTCACACGTAGCCTATTATTAAGCAAGTCAAACTGGAGCACGATATAGGCCCTTACCTCTGAAGTTTTGTTAATTAATATTCAACAAACAACGTAAGCTATTTCTCTAATTTGCCTCACGTTTCACACAAACTCACTTGACCTGAACTGTAACTATTAAGTAACATACTCAAGAAACGGGGAAGTGGTAGTATTCGTAGACGTTCAATTAGTGAAATTATGTTTACCAGAGCCAGGCTTCTGTGGAGATTGGTTTAAATTTTCATAGAACGAAGGCAATTGAAATGGATGACACCGTTAGTTTTCGTCTATTGGCGGCAAATTGAATTTGTGCGCTATCTTGACATCTAGAGCAATTTGTTCAGAATTAGGAGCCGTTTCCAAGATGGAAGCTGTGTTTAGATTTGCATCCTTGAGTGTGTTAGAATTAAATATGGGATTAGTTTGCTGTTGGTTTGGAGTTTTATCTTTATTAGTATCTGTTGTAGGTGCTTAGCGGTACGACCGACGATTACATTGTTCTGAACAGTCGTCTCTGTTGTATTTTATTTATTTTAGCTTACAACAAAGTTTATATTATCTATCTCATACAAGATGTAACATAATAAATCTACGTTAAAGTCTGACACGCCCTCCCACCCCGCCTAAGGGCGGGAGATGTCATTGGATGATTTTCCATCCAAAAAAAAAAGAATCGGCTACTGAATCGATTTCCGTTCTTTTAAAATAGCATTTGTTTTTGTCTTTAAGTTTTTTTTTTGTGATAAAAATTTAAGATATATTTTGATAAATCTTAATTACATCTCTAGCATGTTTGTGTGTGCGAATGGAGATACCGATGCGTTACCAATGTAGCGCATTGATTCCTATATTATTTGCTTACTATTAGGATAGGTAACTAATTTCTTAAACATACTACCTAAGTTCATTTAAATAAAATTTCAGTGTATTGAATCTATCTGTAAAACAATCATCATCATCATTATCTTCCTGCCCTTGTCCCGTTTTATTTGAGGTCTGCGCAACACGTTCTATTCTTCCATTCTGTCCTGTCACTCGTCCCGCTATCACTAACTCCCCTTTCTTTCATATCATTTCACACACAATCCATCCATCTTTTCTTTGGCCTCCCTCTGCCTCTCCATCTGTAATACAATCATGTGTAACTTAATTTTCTAATTGGGGTGTAATTTGGGTATGTATTATTCCTGTTACGTGTTGTATAATTTAGTCCTGAATTTTGGGTTGAATATTGAACTACTCCACATCGCATACTTCAATACTATATATAATAATAGCTTTCAATCTTTTCTAACCTTACGTTGTTTTGTTCCAGTTGTTGAAAAGAGCGGGTAACCCAATAATTGGAAGGCAGCTCCTGAAAGTTTTCTAACAAAGACCGACATGTTCATCAGTCAACGGAAATGTCTTTTGTTTTTGTTAGTTTCCATTTTCTTTTGTTTAGTTTCGTTAAAATAAGAAGGGTTTTGTTGTAAACATGATTTATCTATTTTCCTGGTTTCCATTCCAACCTTCATACAATTATTATATTGTGTAAAAGTCGTATTATGGATTTTTTTAAAATGAAAACAGTTCAATTCCCGAATTGAGTTTAAAAACACGCGCTAAGTTAGTGTAGTTAGCGCGTTTTTTTTTTATTCTGACCGCAGACTTGAGTATATGGTTTTAATTTAAACTCGATACCTCCACGCGTTCCCGAGATAAAGGGTCTTGACAGACAGACAGACGGACAACAAAGTGATCCTATAAGGGTTCCGCTTTTTTCCTTTTGAGGTACGGAACCCTAAAAAGTAGCAGCCACCGGCCACAAGGGGCTGTCGCGCGCTTCAACTACCTTTGTGGTCGCTTCTAGCTTCTCGTGGCGGCATTCGTAGTTGTCGCATGAGCCGTCCGTCCGCGCCCGTGTGCGGTGACCTTTAAGTTTCCACAAGGAGGCACGATGTGACAATACTATAACGATATGACAATTTTTCTAATAAAATTTGTGTTGCTGATAATACATCCATAAAACCATTTCTATGAAAATGTGCTGTCTCATCTTTGTTTTTGTCACTTCTACCTGTTAGTCTATGAACTTGTAGTCCGAAGGGGTACTTAGAGCCGTAAAGCACACTAATACCTCTAAGATTCTTATCAAGTCATCTTTTCTTAATTGAAGATTGAATTCATAACTTTGTAAGCGAATCTTACTTAGCAACTGAGCTTACTATTGTTATAAAATTCCTTTTGTACCTATTTCCTTAATAAGACAAATAGGATTATGTTCTGTCTCCTGTTAAATAAGGAAGAGAGTGGAAATTATATATTTATTTATTCACTTAAAACAGTAAAGGATAACATCGTAAGAAAACCGGCGTATGCTAGAACAAAAAATTCGAAGACATGCAACATCCATCAACCTGCCATTGGCCCGCGTGGTGGATTAGGTACGGCCCACCATCACGAAATATCAGAAACTACAACACCTACAAACTTAAATTTGGCAGGTATAATAGGTTCCTTAAAGGGTGTAGACATCCGCTAAGAATTTTTACGGATTTTACGAAACTCCACCCCTAAGGGGGTAAAACGGGGGTTGGAAGTTTGTATGGAGAAACTTATTTTCACGCGGGCGAAGCCGCTGGCAGAAGCTAGTTATTATGCACATTTTAGCTTAAGACACGATTACAATTCGATCTGATTCACGTTACATCTTTATATTTTAATGCAAAGGATATGTTCATAAGTACATATACCTTAGCCAAAGTTCATTCCAGGTGATAAAGCAGTTGCTCAATGCACCGTAAATGCCTGGTCAATGAAACATTTTATGAAACTTCAATTTTCTCTCAAAAGGAAACTCATGGTATGTGCATTTTTCTCACAAAACGTGGTTGTTAACACAACGTCAATAGTTTACCTAGGGGCTCTTTTAGAAAGCAATAAAATGAAATACCCTCGGAGTCAAGATTAAAGACCGCATAGGAAGCAGTAAACTTCATTTCAAAATTAAATCGCAGATGTAGGTAACATATTAGTTATAATAGAGTTAGGCAAAAAAATCCACAGATTGAGCCGCAAACATCAAAAACTTGCGGCGGGGTAGGCCCAAAAGGAGGTGGCGAATAACCTAAAAGACTGTGCTGGAATTACGGAAATAAGAATTGAGACCTTTGCCCTGTAGCGCGCACTACGGGCTTACTATAAACTACACAGTGCAAAGTAAGCGTCCAGTTTTTCTTATTATGACGACATTCTTCAAGTAATTTTTGATTGATTGAAATTTTCCGTCGAAATTTATAAATATAAAAAGGATAATGTGACATGTGATATTGAATTATAATCTTAGCTAAATGACTTCTGTAACAACTTTTTCGAAAACTCGAAACAAGTTATTGACATTTTTTTAGAAAAAAAAATCTGAAATGGTATTAAATTATTTCAGTCTATTTTCAGCTGTGCTCAGTCAAGAGTAAAACTTTTAATGAAACTCTTAGTCATAAGAATTTTAGGTAACATTTTGCATGCGTGTCCAATCTTAAAATTTATGACCATAATTTCCAAAAGTTTTTAACACTTTATAGAAGTTAAGAAGAATGAATTGGAGAGGCATCAGTTGCCGCACAAATTGAAAAGCATCCCAGATTTAAAGCCAATTTAACTTGGTTGACTATTTGCAGTTTTCAATGGTACGTTCTCGTTTCAATGGAGGCAGAAGGAGAGAAATTTTCAATTCCTGATCCGATTTTTATCGTGGCTTGAGGAATGATCTACGGCTGATGAGTTTATAATCATAATTAGGACTGTATTTTTTTTCAAAATCATCAGTCATTTATGACGCGGCATGGTTGAGTTCTTACGATATTATTGAAGTGAAGTCGATTATCTTATCTCATTTATTTTTTTCTTCGCACAACATCGTTAAGCCTATACATGAATTTGGCCGAAGTCTACGTCTACGTAATTATCTACGTAAGCTCACTAAAAAAATCGAGTGTTGTCAATTTCACTTTTGAATACCATAATGGTGGTAAAGTCTTAATTATGTTCACAATTTCGTTATCAATATTTTAATCAGTAACTTTTTTTAAGATGAGTTCGAAACGCTTGGGTCATGAGGTCCAAATGCGCGTCTCTTTTTCAAAGAAATGAAAAAAAAAAACTAGCTTTACCAAAGAATTAGCATCGCCATTTATTTATTTAATCTTCATGCAACAAAAGGTACAAAGGCGGACTTACTGCCTTAGGCATTCTCTACCAGTCAACCTAGGGTAGTGGAGAGACAATATGGCAGGTGTATAAAAAATAGAAAATATTATTTAGACAACAAATATTACAAATTTTTTTTTTGCCATTCAACGTGGCAATGCTATTAATTTTCTGGGGACATTTCCAAGTGACAGCAATGTTGAGGAGTATTTCGACGCATATGAACATATATACAAAGTACAATCAGACATAAAGTAATTGGGTTTAGCATAAATACCTACTTAAGTTTTTGTACAAAAACAAATACGTTACAAAAAAAGTTAACCGTTCATACGAGGTTACGGGATTAGTGAATATTTTTTTTAACCGACTTCAGAAAAAGGAGGAGGTTATCAATTCGGTTGCATTTTTTAAATATTTTTTTATGTTTTTTACCTCAGAACTCCGTCATTTACGGACCGATTCGCAATTTTTTTCCCCTTAGAGTATATGTTTCCATATTGGTCTCATATTTTTAAAAATTCAGTTCTGCTGATGGGATCTATGAGAAATCGAGGGAACTCCTCAAATATTATGGGCAACCATATAGTGATTTTGGTATTTTCATGGAGAACTTAAGTAAATGAAGACTGTAAATGTCAAAAAGTAACATTTGAGAAAGTGGAACTGACGAAAAAGACCAAAAATGGCCAACGGGACTTCATACTCACATAGATATCACAATCAAGATAGTTAAGCGACTATGACAATACAAATAAATAAATGGTTCTGAATAGTTATGTTGAAAATGATATCATCGAAGTGACCTGATGATGACGATGGAGCCTGAAGGTAGGCACTGGAACTACGAAATTAACTAATTTATTCTGGCTGTGTTTGGCTTATTAGAATTGTTATAAGATGCATTTTGGCTATAAGGTACTATCGAACTGATCTGATGATGGAGCCGGAAGGTGGAAGGTAGACACGGGAACTTCATAATATAACAATGTATCCTAGCAGTGTTTGGGTTAATTGGAATTCTCATGAGAAATAGGCACTCTGGTTATAAGTATTGCAACTAAAAAGTGTGAAATAAAAAACTATTTACAAAAAATATCCGACTTCACTAAAAGAAACGCTAAAAGGATCAAAAAAGCTTTAATTTTGGAAGTCGTTGTTAAATAAGAAACAAACAATACCGAGAAACACCACACAATATTGATAGATGCAATTATTTATTTTTTCTTGCTTTTTATTTATATAGCCTCTTTTTATAATGTGAATGTGAGAATACTGTAGTCTCCGCGAATTCTTAGATTACTTCCTATTACGACCAACTTTTTTAGTATGATTTATTTTTATTGTGCTTACAATAATGACTGGTCTACATAACACTGTCCTTACATAATATCTATGAATACTGTAATATGGAAATATTGTAAGATAAACCATTTCTATAAAAGAGTAACCATGGAGTTTCTTGCCGGTTCTTCTCCATAGGAAACGACCAATTTGGAACCGTGCACTAGCTTCTGACGTTTTATAAGTGCCCATGTCGGCCTGAGTGAAAAAAAAAAACAATTTTAATTTGAATAATTTGAACAATATCCGTTTCCAAACAGTGGACCTGGAATCAATGAATTTCTTTCCACTTTAAATCTTTTTAATGCACAGTACCATTTTCGATATAGCGTAGTAATGGTTGTTTATCATAGTATTCATTATTTAAATTAATCTAGGCTTTTAAATATTACAAGTCCGTTGTATTAAAGCCTTGTAGTCATTTCTGTAATAATTAGAAATAATTATAATGTGTTATAAGTTTGTAGTTTTTTTAGCGTAAATTGCCAGCCGCTGTTTCCCTAAGTAATGAGATAGCAAAGCAATTTCAATTAATCGAGCATCCCACGCTTATTTATTTAATTACAATTTTAGAATTTGTTGTATTAGGGCACGCACTAATCGCAAAATAAACTATTTTCTATGTGTAAAATAAATGCAAAGCAACACGTTTTCTTTTAATGTTAATTGTTGTTTTTTGTTTTCAAAGCTTTTTATATAAAAAATAGACAAGCCGCATGCCCGATAGATGTTCCCCTTGGTTAAAGTGACGAACTAACACTGCTATCTCTATTTAAAAAACAAAACCTTTAGTGAATATTTTCAAATTTCATAGTTTCTAAATCTGGCATAAGTCAGAGAATGAATTTAAGATCAAGCAATTACTTATCACGCTAAATTTCAGATTTAATATTTAGTTATAATAACCGGAATAACAACTAAAACCGGAAAACGCTTCTCCATTTAGTTTTACTAATTGTTTCTTCAGAAGCGACAAAATAGGGCGAAGGAAGTTGATGATAAGGGCGAGAATTCGGAAACTCCGTACTGTCCCCATTTAGACCAAGTTTCCAATATAATATCTTAGAACAGATATTGGTGCCGTATGACAGTTACCACATTTCAGTTCATTTGTTCTAATTTAAGTTGCGTTGTTGGGCGACCGCCAAGCAATAAGTAGTTTCGACAAGCTTCCAACTAAGTTTATCGATGCTTCTCCAATTTATCCTTAGTAGAATGCAGACTACGGTTTTGTAATTACGGTGACATGTGTTCAGGGAAGTGCAAACTTTGATATTGTTATTTTGTTGTATTTTCTTTATCATCTGTAGTACAAATTACTTACTCGTAATTGATGAACATGACTTTTTTGTATTGCCTTTGGTGAAGCGTCAATGCCTTTTCTCAATGTGTATACATTTTTAGAGAATAAATAATATAAATTAGTTACCTCTCCTGCATTCTCCGCAATTTAATAAGAACATTATTTAGTTTATAAAAAGTAGGTTAATTGAGTCTCTGTTGAGGATTCCATGCACCAATACCTACGACCGCAACGCCCACTGGTGACGTATCGAATGCTTTCTTGAGACGCTCGCTAAAGACCGCTTGATGGCGTCTAACCTGCTAACAAAAAGAGTTGTGTCCGCTACGCAAATTCGACATTGCGTCGAATAAAAACCGCTCCGCGATATAAATCCCATATCTGTTGAAAACCTGAGAATTTTCGTGGAATAAGTGTATCTGCTCCTGTGAGACATTGAGACCTTATAGTGCAGTGTTGGTTTCACGAGTTCTGACCAGCCCACCGGTGGATGAAGCAAGATTTAGCTCGCCGGCCTGCAGCCACACACACCGACCACGCATCCGTGAGCGAGGCGCATTCCTACATGCAAAGTGGGGTCACTGGATTAGCAAGGTACGTGGGCTTCCCAGTTGCTATGAACGTCGCCAGTTTTTGGTGCCTCAGGGAATCGTCAACAGGGATTTAATTTTGTGTAATATAACCATAATTTTACCGCCATATTGGTAGTCTTAAAACTCCACCCTTTCAGGTGATGCTATTTACACGCGTCAGCATAATTATTTGGTCCTTTCGAGCCTGGATAGATAACCAGGTAACCGCTCCCTTACCTTACGGTAACCGTTAGATTTTTACGTAATATTTGGTGAAAATCATAATAGGTAGATATAGGTTATAGATATTTACGTAAACCTTTGGTAAATTATACTTGCCTATAAACCGCTCTCCGCTATAACATAAACATAATTGACAATAGATTCTACGTAGGTTTTGGTAAATCTGTCAATATTGTTTCATAGAATTTAATGTGATACGTATTTCACTTTGATAACATATAATAGGAGGTAGTTTCACATCATTTCGGCTTTGTGCGTATTAGTGGTTTTTATTCAGATACCGCCACAGAGCGGGAAGGTACTTTACTAGTGCAAACCGCCTGATAAGTTTACCCGCGCATATTTTTAGATATTGCTCTGATATTAACTTAACAAAATGACTGAGAAACAATTAAAGCCGGAAGATTTACTGACTATCCTTCATGAAAAGAAAGGATTGTTATTCAAACGCCTTAATCGATTATATGAATTATCGAAAAATATTTCGTCGTTCGATACGAGAAATAGTGAAAGTTTAATGACTGAATCGGAAACTATTGACGGCATTCGTGACAAATTTGAATCTTATGTCGATCAAATTAACCACATAAACATTAATTTGAAACCTGGTTCGAGTCCCGACTATGCTTGTTTAGAATCCTTTGAAGATTTGTTTATTCGCAATAAGCGTATTAGGAATAAAATCGACAGTAGTCAATCTCAGTTATATGAATGTAGTAATTCGAAAACGCTTTTTGAACCACTAAAAATAAAGCTGCCTCCGATTGCATTGCCATCTTTCGACGGGAAACCTGAGAATTGGCCTGTTTTCTATGAGTCGTTCAAGTCGAATATTCATGACAATGATCAGCTGACTGACTCGCAGCGTGTGCAGTATTTAGTAGGTAGACTTACACATAACGCGTTAAAGATTACAGCCGATATTGTGCCTACGGCTGATACCTATCATTTTCTATGGGACAGCTTAGTTAATAAATACCAGGATAAGCGTACATTAGGTATACACTATTTAAATAATATATTAGATTTAAAAAGTTGTTTGTGTAACGCAAATAGTCTCGATTCTTTCATTGAAACATTTAGTGCAAGTATTTCTGCCTTGAAACAACTTGGTATTCCGGATCTTGCGGATTTTATTCTCTTGCATTGCGCTATGAGAAAAATAGATTCACAGACTGGTCAATCGTTTGAACTTTCCGTTCGCGATGTTGAAATACCTACAACTAAATTGTTAATTAGCTTTGTTCAAGATCAGACTAAGATATTAGAACGCTTGAATTTATCTCATTCGAACGCGAAAAATAATTATAATAAACTTCATAGTCCCGCATCTCGCGAGCCTCGCACGCAAACGAAAGCGTTTGTTGTGAGTCTATCGCCTAATTCTACCGCTCCCGCTCCGCCCCGCTCCGTCTGCGCGTATTGTAAAGATAACGCTCATGTTCATTTGTATAAGTGCGCTAAGTTTCAATCCGCGTTGACTCCTAGAACTAGGTTTGAGTTTATTAAATCCGTATAGGGTTGCGTAAATTGTCTGAGCACGTCGCACGGTTTGAGTAATTGCAAGTCGACCTCAGTCTGTAACGTATGTAAAAAACGCCATCATACTTTATTACATTTTGAGAAAAATAATAAACAATCGCATGTAGCTGATGTTAAACCGACGAATTGCAATGTAACCGTCGCGTCCAGCCTGGTGGCGCCACTGGCCGCTGCGCCCCCCGCGCTCCTCTCGCTCCACGCGGCGTCTTGTGGTTCGGGTGACGTTGCTCAAACATGTCCGACCCATAACACGGCCGTATTATTGGCTACAGATACGAGGGCTAAGTCGGCAGTCTTGTTGTCGACCGCTCAGGTTTATGCGCGCGCTAACAATAATAGTTCGGGCCATAAAACAATAGTTAGGTGCTAAATTGACAATGGTTCGCAAAATAATTTAATAACTACAGATTGTTGTAGAAAATTCAACTTAGCAATAATTCCTTTGAATAATTCTTTTGTCAAAGGAGTTGGTTCTGTGTCGCGGCCGATAATAGGTTATGTGAATTTAGATATCGAGTCTCGCGTATACCCGCATCAAAAATATACTATTCACGCGTTAGTAGTTGAGTGCATTACGGACCAGTTACCTTCGCACCATATTAAGTGGGATTGTCATGTGGACTTCCACTCGCTTACGCTCGCTGATTTAAGCTGGAATATTCCAGGAGATATTGACATAGTGTTAGGCGCTCAACTGTTTCCGTATATTTATTTGGGAAATAGGGTAGACTTAGGTTCAAATGCGCCACCCGCATTATTGACTACATTCGGGTATGTCCTTATGGGTGATTTTCCGCATAGTAAAGATAATTTGAATTTACCTAGCTCTTCTTTCACAGCATTAGCCCTTAATGATTTATTACAAAAGTTCTGGGAATTGGAAGAAGTTGAAAATAAACATTTTTTATCTCCTGAGGAAACCGAATGTGAGAATATTTTTTCCTCGACCGTGTCACGTGACGATGCGGGACGTTATACTGTCGCGTTACCCTTTAGTAAGGATCCCAGCGAGTTAGGTAACTCCCGTACCGCCGCGTACCGTCGACTGGTTGCGCTGGAGAGAAAACTCCGCCAATCGCCGACGTTGTGGGAAAATTATAACGCAGTGATCCAAGAGTACATAGATAATGGATACTTAAGTCCAGTCGACGAATCCGCCATTTCGGATGACGGGTACTACATCCCTCATCACGCTGTCGTTCGGCCAGACGAACCGATGCCGCGCGTGGTATTGAATGCGAGTGCCAGGATTCATACCCGTTTATCTTTAAATGATGTACTCCATATTGGTCCAAATTTACAAACGGATTTGTTTCTTCTTTTAATCAATTTTAGATTGTTTCCTATCGCTATAAATTCTGATATTAAGCAGATGTACTTACGAATTTGCGTACCTGTTGAGCAGCGTAAGTACCTACGCATTTTGTGTCAATTCAGTGAGAATGATCCTGTGTTGACATTCGCTTTTAACCGCTTACCTTTTGGACTGAAGTCGAGTCCTTACATAGCTATGCGCACTGTGCGACAGCTGGCCTCGGACAGTCCGCATTATTATATACTTAAATTCGCTAGACCGAAGGTTCATTGTGAACCCCGGTCGCCGCAGGGATTGTCAGCGGCGGAACGAGTTATGATCCGTGCTGTGCAATCTGTTAATTTCGCAGATGACATTGAGCTCATCAAATGTGGTAAATTGTTACCAATGAAACTCCGCAGTTTGTCTGTCCTTTTAGATGAAGAGGGTATATTACGCATTGGGGGAAGACTTTCAAAGTCATACCTTCCCTTTGATGCTAAGCATCCTTTTTTACTTCCCAAACATGATCCTGTTGTGGATTTCATAATTCGTCATTACCATGTGATGAATTGTCACACTGGGCCAGGGCTACTTATGTCTATTTTACGACAGCAATTTTGGATACTAGATGCCAGGACTGTCATTAGGTCCAAGTTGCGACAATGCAACACATGCTTTAGAGTTAATCCGACGCATCCCACTCCAATGATGGCGAACCTTCCTGAATACCGTGTATCGGAATCAAGGGCATTTGTCCATACTGGAGTGGATTATGCTGGTCCCATACGCATAACTCTCTCTCGTCGCAGAGGTCAACACGCTCAAAAGGCTTACATCTGCTTGTTTGTGTGCTTGGTAACCAAGGCTGTCCAGGTAGAGTTGGTTTCTGAACTTACTACCGACGCCCTTTTAGCCGCGTTCAAACGTTTTATCTCGCGTCGAGGGCCAGTATCCTGTCTCTATTCGGATAACGCTACCAATTTCGTTGGTGCTAAAGCTCAGCTAGATAAACTTTATAATTTCTTAATGAGGTCAAACCTCAATTCATCTCTTTTAAATGAGTTATCAACTCGCCGCATTAAGTGGAAAATGATTCCACCTCGCTCCCCACATTTTGGCGCTATGTGGAAAGCCAATGTAAAAACATTAAAAACGCATCTTTATAAAGGGACTGACAATGTCGCTCAAGTTGCAATGGTGAGGACAAGGTTTGGTAATTTTAAACGCTCTGTCACAAAACTATATCCTATTCCAACGCAATAAAATTTCATTTTAACGATACTCGTAGTTTTTAAGGTTTAGGATTAGTATTCTAAATGATTTTTATTTTCCGCATTTAGTGATAAAGCTTAGACTTTCCGATCATGATCTAGGTCAGTAAATCTTTTCAATTTTCACCTTTCCCTTTGAAAGCACTTGGGTCCTTCCAAGGAGGGGAGCATGGTGAAGCGTCAATGCCTTTTCTCAATGTGTATACATTTTTAGAGAATAAATAATATAAATTAGTTACCTCTCCCGCATTCTCCGCAATTTAATAAGAACATTATTTAGTTTATAAAAAGTAGGTTAATTGAGTCTCTGTTGAGGATTTCATGCACCAATACCTACGACCGCAACGCCCACTGGTGACGTATCGAATGCTTTCTTGAGACGCTCGCTAAAGACCGCTAGATGGCGTCTAACCCGCTAACAAAGAGAGTTGTGTCCGCTACGCAAATTCGACATTGCGTCGAATAAAAACCGCTCCGCGATATAAATCCCATATCTGTTGAAATCCTGAGAATTTTCGTGGAATAAGTGTATCTGCTCCTGTGAGACATTGAGACCTTATAGTGCAGTGTGGGTTTCACGAGTTCTGACCAGCCCACCGGTGGATGAAGCAAGATTTAGCTCGCTGGCCTGCAGCCACACACACCGACCACGCATCCGTGAGCGAGGCGCATTCCTACATGTAAAGTGGGGTCACTGGATTAGCAAGGTACGTGGGCTTCCCAGTTGTTATGAACGTCGCCAGTTTTTGGTGCCTCAGGGAATCGTCAACAGGGATTTAATTTTGTGTAATATAACCATAATTTTACCGCCATATTGGTAGTCTTAAAACTCCACCCTTTCAGGTGATGCTATTTACACGCGTCAGCAGCCTTCTAGCTTTAAAATATTTTTGTTGATAGTCCAAAAATGTTTCTTAAGAATAAGATTTTATTACGGTCTCTTTTTTTATACACAGGTTGGCGCCGATAATAAGACATTAAATTAAACTGCGTATACCTCATGATGTTCCCAGTCTCCATACCAAAAAAAAATCGAATATACATATACCTATTCAAGTTTTGTCGCAAGACATTAGTTTTTATTTTCAGCATTTTCTACATGATATATAATGTAGCCCACGATTACAAAAAAAAAATCCTTAAAAAAAAAAAACATCAAATTCGGTGCCATAAACATAAAGCCATAAAACAGTTAATGATTGATCAAGTTAATGTTGACATATCAAGGTCGTTACTATTTTTATTTGAAAAGAATTGTATTGTAATTACGATTTATTTTTAAATTATCATGCTTCGTTACGAGTTTTTTCCGACCGGTCTGACCAATGGGTGCATTATTGTTCAAGCTATCCAGAGGATGCGGAAAAAACGACTCTCAATCCCACAGTTGGGTAGTGCTCCTATACGTATAAGAGTGACACTAGACCATAGAATTTGAAATTACTTTTAACGCAACCCTACGTCTAGTCTGCGTAGGGCAGGTTGACATTATTCAATATTGACAATAAGTGAGTGATAGTGAATGCTAAGTGATGGAATAGTGATTAAGATTATTAATTTTATTAATAAAAAAATCTTTGATTTGGTGTAAATGTTTTTATTGATCATTTATAATAATGGTGCCAAAAGATTACGTCACTACAAATGATAAGGCGCTGTTGCTACAAGTTAGTGTACCGATATTTATAAATGATGTTCTATTTTCTTTACGATTTTATGATATTTAGTTAGATGGAAAAAAAAAAAACATTTTTTATATTTCGATTTTAGTTTAATAATATTCCTATGGACTAGTACTTCGTGTGTTTTAATTTAGGGTCGTATTGTCAGCGCCACGTTGTATAAGGTAGCGATACAAAGAATTAACAGAGGTTATGCAATCACCAGAAATGAAATTATTGTCTTCAATCTGGAAACAAAAATTATCAGCAATTTTCATGCCGTCGTTTCATAGTAAGAAGCAGAAAAAGATTAGCTTGTGGTCTTAGAAGGTATACTTACACTGAACAATTAAAACGACTAAAACAGGGTACTTCTAAAACCAGGAACAAAACCTTTTTGTTTTTGATTTACGATTCCAAAGTATGCCCAAGTATTTAAATCCCAAAAAGTGATAACAAATAGTCAAAGTTTGGCGTAGTACTCGACAAATTGTTCAAGTTTTCAACTATAAAACACGAACAGTGCTACGTAATTCAGGCTTTTAGATTTTGTTCATCCATTTCAAAAGCGTTTTGTTCTAAACAAACTCTATGCGTTGTTTGAAAAACTGTTTTTATTTTTTATGTACTATTTAAAAGATGCAACTGACTGGAATTAACTTAAAATATGAATGCGGAAAAAAATGTGATGTGGATGCAAAGCCAAAATATTTAAATTTGTGAACTGCAATATTTTATAAATGGATTAAGGTTATGTTAACACAAAAATCGGCGGTTTTAATACCCCTACATTTTTAAAACCACAGCACCCATAAATAAGTACAGGTCAAAGTTTGAATTCAAATAGTGTGGAGCTAAATTATTATTTTACTAACATAGTTTATAAATTCCAATTGTTCCTAACCATTATGGATCTTTGTTATCTGATTAAATAAAAAAATTATAACCACAATCATGTAGTGTTGGCCTTAAACGAATTTTGAGCGTAGGCGGTAAATTGAACTAAAAACTGTCGATACCAACAAAATATAACATATAAAGGTCGTTTAGTACGTTATAAACGTACCAGAGCTAAGTACACAATTTTGTACCGCAACCGCTTTTAGCGGATTGTTTAGGAGTTGGCAAGAGTACAGGTCTCCAGTCAATAAGTTAAACGTGGTCCCAAGTCAATAAGACCCACGTGGATTTAGCAGATTGTGAATTTGTTGGTAAGCTTTTTTATTTAATTTGGGTCATGTTTAGTCAACCATTTTTCGGAGAAAATACAATTATATTTTCATAATTATTTTTTTTAGATGGTATATCATTTAATGACATCTCCCGTCCTTGGGTGGGGCGTGATGGCATGTCAGACTTTTACTGTCTAAAACCCACTCCTGTTCCTTCTTTGCCTTCGTTCCCGGGCCCCAGGGTTCTCTTTCGCATCACCCATCAATCGATTCGACGACCCTGCTGGGCCCCTACGGTTTTGCTGACATCTTGAGGCGCGCGTGGAACACTACGCGCCGCCGACAACTTGGGCTCGGTCCGGCCGGTTACTGGAAGGTCGGACAGCGAGCAATAGTAGCTCGCCGTCTGCAAGCCAGCGCCTACGGTGGTTGGAAATCGGGATCGGGATTCCAGCCAAGTTCTTTTGGATTTCACGTCACCAAAACAGTTAGCGCGTGCATTGTCGTCCATAAAATGGATCTTCATCTATAGCAGTTTATGCAAGTTATGTCGGTATGTGGACTAATTCCACGTAATTATGTAATCTGCATTAACTGCTTGGCTTCCGTTATGTACCGGTGTGCATTTAATGTTCCATTTTCCGTGAAAACTTACTCCGTACGCTCTGTCGAATTAATTGCTGCCCAAAACATAACGGAGCCTCCGCCATAAGGACACATTTCCGCATAGCATTCCCCTTTCGTAACACTAGCCGGTGCCGGTCGCCTCCAAATAAAAAAAACAGAAAACAATACTTTCAAGATAATGGACAAGGATGTGTCTTCAAAACTAAAGTATTTACTTTTACTTATTTCTTCTCATTTGATTGCTGTAACTGCGGAAAATAAGTTGGAATTTTTGTTGTCTTAAAATAAGGGGTTTTGTAATTGGTAAACAATTATTGATATTATTTTCAATAATTCGATAGGATTTTTATAATAATACAGTTTTGAAATATAAAAGTTAAATAAAAAATTCTCTTAGTAAGTTAGAAAACCATCGTCTGTTTGTTAGAGAAAAAAAAAGAAACAGCTATCTTTACTAAAACAATTTCTCAGACATAGCTTTACTAATCTCACGAAGTGAAATCGAGCGTTCGTTTATTATCTGAGCATTTTTTTTCGGGTGCCAGTTTTCAAATTAGCGTGGCTCTTTTTTTCAAAGCAATTTCATCAACTGCATTAAGACAGAACTGACACCGTTATCCATCTTGATTTGACGGAGCAAGCTTTTGTCATTCAATTTGCACTCTAAACTCCATTTTGTCGGAGTTTCGTACGATTCGTTGCTTATAATGCCTGGATTCTCTTTAAACAAACGCAGTCTTTTGAATATGAACTCAATGTCTCACGTCTCAAGATTTACTTAAAAGTGTACATGTGGGTGTCGTTCAATTTGTTATTTCTTTGGAGAATAGCAACTATTATTATTCAGACAATGTTCTTCTTGAGACGTCTCCCGACGTTATTGTGTTGTTTAAAAATGTTTGTGCACAAAGAACTTAATTTAATTTAGTTAGGGATCGATCTTAATAGAAAATCTTTATAAAAAGTGGAAAATATTTAATTTTATCGAGAAAGTAATTTAATTACGCGTGTTTGATGTTCAATTTTCTTTTTATAAAATAGACGAGTATTATTCAATATCAAAAAGAGAACAGTTTACTTGGAAAACATATTTAAAATATACAGACATAATAATAAAGTTAATTCATAATTTAAATTATATTAAATGTATTAATAATAAAACAATACAAAACATTTAACAATCCATAAATTTACCAAAACTGTAAATACTTATTTTAGCGCTCTTTCACTCTCCTACTGTTTAAAATTTTGCTGTACCCAACAGGGTTCATATTTCAATGTTTAGGGTTCCGTAACTCAAAAGGAAAAACAAAACCCTTGTAGGATCACTTTGTTATCCGTCCGTCTGTCTGTCTGTCAAAACCCTATATCTCGGGAACGCGTGGTGGTATCGAGTTGAAATTAAAACCATAACTATACTCAAGTCTGTGGTCCCTTGAAGCTGTGAAAAAATCAAACTTCTGAGTTAACTAAAAAAAAAGATACGGCCGTTTATGTCGCAAAAAACCTATATTTCGATATTCTTAAGTAAGTATCAGTAAGTAATCAAAATTCACACAAGGTACAGGAAAAAATCTAAAAGCTGTAAATTTGTAGTTACGTCACAAAAAAAAACTTTTTTTGCGACTCGGAAAAATCTTCGAAACTCAATTTGGGAATTGAACTGTTGTCATAGGTAAGTTTTTACGGAACCCTCAGTGCGCGAGCCCGACTCGCGCTTGCTTAGTTTTATAACATTTATCACCTGATGTTGTACTTTATGAATTGCAATAAAGATTTGAGGTACAATATTTTATAGACTTTATATTTTGATTAAACAATTGCTGAATAAGATGCTGGTTTTCTATTAGGCTATATTTTTTTTGGGTAGCAAAATCATCTATTGATATCCTCCACTCTTGGGCGGAGCGCAAGGACGTGTCAAACTTTTACTGACTAAAAACCCACTCCTGTTCCTTCTTTGCCATTGTTCCAGGTTCCCTGGGATCTCTTTCACATCACCCATGGCCCCAGTAGGCTTCGACCCTGCTGGGCCCCTAAGATGCTGGGCCCCTACGATTCTATTAGGCTTAAGTTGTTCATCTGCTAAACTTTTAATCGTAAGTTTTACTTTCATTGTGCTACCTTCTCTGTGAAAGTTAGCTCATTTTATTGAATCCATTAGAAGTTTCTTTTACTTTGTTCCTGTTAAAACTTGCTTTTATATAAATGACTACAGCTTCTGATATCACTACAGTATCTTTTCGACCAACCGTATGTTACTGGTTCTGTACCATGTACCATTTTTTTTTGTGAGAAATTATCACATGACTTTTTCCACTCTGGGTGGAGTCCATGAATTATGTGAGCATCAGACTTATACAGGCTGAAATCCATCTGTATTCCTTCAGTTCCCCTTCTTAGCTGTTCAGGCCTTTTTTTTTTGTTGCCGGGGTGGAAAATCCTCTTGGATGTCCTTCGCCTGGGGCAGGCGAAGGGGTCTGTCAGACTCTTACTGACTAAAAACCACCTCGGTGCTCCCTCCCAAACTTGGACCGGGGATCGTGGGAGCTGATACGCCATCCATAATCCCCGGCTAGTGCCGGCCCGCCTACGCGGGCCACCTCAAGCCGGGGGGAGTGTGAGGTTTCCTCCCCCCGCGACGTCCAATAGGGCCGCGCGTGGAACACTACGCGCTGCCGCCTCGGGTCTTGCTGGATGGGGGACGGCGGACGACCCCGAGTCCACCGTCCCTCCGGACCTCTTTATGGGGGCTGGAAGAGGGCGTTGTCTGCCCTCCGCAGACGCCCGGTTCGCCTGCTGCGGCACGGGAGAGTGGCCACGGCCTCCCTCTCCCTCTCCGCAGCCTCCTTCTGCGAAATTACGGCTTCACAGAAGGAGATCACCGCATCCTACGACACGGCGCCCCCGACCATCGAACGAACGACGGCCGGCAGCGACAGGTCGGGGCCCACTTCAGATACAAGGGCACGGCGCTGCTCCTCCCATGCGGCACACTCTGCCAGTGTGTGTTGCGCCGTGTCCTCCCGACAGTCGGTGCAGTGATGGCACCGAGCGTCCGGCTCCCTGTTTATGCGACACAAGTACTTCCCGAAGCAGCCATGCCCCGAGAGCACCTGCGTCGCCCTAAACGACAGGGAGCCGTGTTTCCTCCCGAGCCATTCGTCGAGCACTGGTCGGATCGCATCGACGGTGGCAAGGCCGACGGTAGGGCGCAGAAGCCTGTCCCGCCATTCAGCCACCATGACCTCGCGGAGCTGAGACTGACGCAGCTCGATCTCGCGCTGCATCGGTTCATCACCCCGCGTCCTCATCTCCTCGCTAGCTGTTCAGGCCTATGGTAACTCATTTGAACAATTACGCAGGTACTTGGAATCCTGCATATACATTAATTATATGTTTCATGTCCATGAAATTGTACATGATAATTAGTTGTAATAATTATCTGCTAATAGGCTTCATTATTCCAATTATAGTCTTCAAATAGCACATTAGATCCGTGGCTTAATTATATTACTGCAAGTACCTACGGGGTGGCAATTTGTAGAGAAAATGTCATCTTTCTTTTTGCAAGGATAAATAACATCAATGTGTCATTATCATTCACGACGTCCTAACCTTCCGCATGACGCAGGTTCTCACCGGACATGGTAAGTTCGGGAGGGTCCTGCACCGGATTTGTGAGGAAGTATCGCTAGGGTGTCACCGTTGTGTGGACCACCCGTAGGACACGGTGGAGCATACGGCAGAGGTGTGCCCGGCTTGAGCAGAGCACCACCGTGTCCTCGTGGGGGCGATCGGTGGCAACGATCTCACGAGGAGGAGTGGCAGGTGGTCGCCTTCTTCTGCGAAGCAGTAATGCTAGCAAAGGAGGCGGCCGCATGCGCGAGGAAATGGCCCTCACGCCCCAGCCACCGGGATCCTGATCCCGATTTCTAGCCATCGTAGGCGCGGGCTTGCGGACGGCGAGCAATGGGTAGCTCGGCGTCCGACCATCCGATAATCGTCTGGACCGAGCCCAAGTCGTCGACGACGCGTCATGTTCCACGCGCGCCTCAAGGAGATGTCAGCAAACCGATGATCAGATGGCCCGGCGGGGTCGAAGCCTACTGGGGCCATGGGTTCGCTTCTGAAAAGAAAACCCGGCCCTGGAATACAAGGCAACGAAGGAACTAGGAGTGGGTTTAGTCAGTAAAAGTCTGACACGCCCTTTCGCTCCGCCCAAGGGCGAGAGATGTCATTAGATGATTTCCCAACTAAAAAAAAATATGTCGACATCCTATATGTCAGTACTCTATTGTGAGGCACTGTATTCTGGAGTCTACATATCAGGAGGTAGCCATTCTAACATTAATTAATTTACTATAACCTAGGTATGTTTATGTTTTAGCGCACCATCTATAAAATATTTTTCCTGAAAATATTGTGTTATCGAAAGAGGTCGTATGAGAAACATATCCTTAATGGGCTAGTCAGAAAAAAATACTTTTACAGGAATGTGCAAATTTAGAATAGGATTTGAATTTTCAGGAATTTTCGCTTTATTATTATTATGCTGGTTTTGGGTGAGAGACAAGAGTGCCGTAAATATAAGGTATTGAAATTTTGTGCCCCGAGTTTATTGTCATAATCACCAGATCCCAGGAACCTACGTACCTAGCCAGAGCAACAGCCTTCACAATATTTTATGATTAATAATAATATACGTGCAAGTGATCTTCAATTGCATACATCAATCAGGCTAATACTATTGGTTGCCAATAACCACATATGCACAACAGCTAGGTACGTAGTACCAAATACATTATCAGAATAACTCAATGATTGGAACGCAGATGAACAGACAGACTGCCGATACGTGAGACATGTCGAAATGCAGTAGATAGATCGAGTGCTGTCACAGAATTGTACTAGAGGAGAATTGCTTTGCAGGAGGCATTAGTTTACGTTATAATCAAAGTCAAAGATTCGCATATATCTCGAGATAGAACCGAAATAGAGGGTTTCTGTTTAGTGTTGATATGAGGCGTCAGCATCTTCACATTTATTTGATATAGGTACGTGCAAAAGGTTAAAATGCGAATTTAGTGACAGGAATTCAGTACCAGGCGATCAAGAGTGTTGAAGACATTTATTCGTCCTATCATACAGCTGTTTTCTATGACATAAAGCTCCGAGATAACGTACAAAGAAAATAATGTATATACATGACAGGTTTCTAGTTTTGAGGAAAAATTGTGAATGGTTTATGAGGAATGTTATTTAAAAAAAAAAAAAATTTTAATATTACATAAATAATAGTAACTAAAAATAATATAATACTAAAATTGACTAATTTTACACTATAGCTTTGTAGATTACAGTTAAGCTGAACAATCTGTCTATACATTATTATTATAATAAAACAGTAAAATTGTGGACCGATGGTATTAATTGGCGCAAAAACCACTGAACCAGTACTGTTCAAATTTTTCATACACAATCCTTATAGGTCAGGTCTACTGTTTGGCTATAAATTATCACGCTATTTGCTATGGGAGGTGAGTAATATTTCAAAATGTCAGTATTGAACGATATTTGACATTACAACGGCGACAATACCCATTGCTCACCGTCCGCAAGCCCGATCTTGGCGGTGACATCTTCCTAAAACAAAATAAGGAAAAAGTGAGTAATAGGTAGATGGGTGGTAGGTAGTAGTGGGTAATTGTAGTTCTTCTATAAAAATAAAACCTAATTACCTCGACATAACTCAAACATAACTCTTTTTGTATGTAAACTTTTAGGCTTATGAGTAACAGCGCTCATAACAATAACATTTTATGTTAGTTAAAATTTAATTGTTTCCCGTAAATAACTACTCTGAATTCAGCTATAATATGTCAAGTACCTTAACCGTGCTACAAGTTTTACTTAAAAGTCGTTATTTGTTTAGCAATAACATGTTATGCTTCATAGTAGGATACATTAACACTGTTTTGTATTTAGCAACAATCAATCAAGTGGATATCATTGCTGTTGGCTACAAATACGTCAATTTGATTGGACCTAACTGTATTATTTTAACACAAAACGAAGCTTTACCTTTGAAACATATGTAGGCAATTATTATTGGGTAAATATTTGTTTCGTTTTATGTTTTATCGGCAATCTAACCTCTACATAAATTTCGTAAAATATTTTTTTTTTATCACTATTACTGACTTACCTTGCTTACCCCAACGTGGATAGCGTGCAATAACACTACAACAACAGTTTATAAATAAAACTGGTCACTACAAGTGGTTTTATAAACGGATTATTCAGTTTTTGTCCGGAGTTTGTTGCTTGCCACTGAGCCGAATAATATTTCACAATAAAGTATCAAGTATCTTAATATCTTTATCGGGATGATAGATGGTGCTACATTCATGACGAAAGTGTTATGAGGCTTGATGGTGTATTGAAAAAGTTGTATACTTACGTAATTTCTTATTTGTTTTATGATAAAAACACATTTTTCAGGTACTTTTTTTAAGTGAATTGAAAGACTTTTGTATAATGTGATATAATTATACGTGATACAGAATATGTCAAAATAGCCAAATTTTATCAGTATCCTTGTGTTTTATGAACTTGACGCGGACGAAGTCGCGGGCAACAGCTAGTTAAATAATAAATCATACTAATATTATAAAGGCGAAAGTTTGTGAGTGTGTGTGTGTGTATGTTCGTTTCTACTTCACGCTCAAACGGCTGAACGGATTTGGCTGAAATTTGGCACACGAGTAGAGCATGTCTTTAATTTGCCCATAGAATAAAATGTTTATTCCGGGATTATGTTCCCGTGAGAAAATTTTCAACTTAAACGCTGGCAAAGCCGCTGGCAGCAGCTAGTAAATAAATATTAAACGTATAAGCGTAAACTGTAGCTAAACCTTAGAGAAAAAACAACGGTCCGGACTAAGCGTTTCGCTTCGTCGTTTATACCGCGTACATCAAAGGACTGGAACAATTTGCCTGCTGCGGTCTTCCCGTCCAACTAAAATTTAGGTGCCTTCAAGGCTAGAGTGAATAGGCTCTTAATAAACTAGTGCGCCTCACCATCAATGATTGCATCACTGCTTACCATCAGGTGGGATCGCAATCAAGCACTGGTTTATATCAATTAAAAAAAAAAAGAAACAATGACAGTTCATCGATCGTAACATTCCAAATGGTTAACTAAAACCCAACTGCAGTATAGAGATAACTTTGAAGAAGCAGTCAGATAACTAACCACTCATCAAAATACCAAAGAACTAAATCCCGAATTTCAAAGCTGTAAAACTGTACGGCTTCTACTGGTTAGCTTATCTACGTACTCAGGACTGAACTATCTGTACTAATTCATGCTGGCTGAACCCTGAAAGCGTTCGTTTTCTATTTAATGCCAGACGTAATCTATGAATTGTGCAAAGTGAGCCCAGACAAGGCTCGCTGCCAGACAGACTTAATTCATTATCCTATTATTTTAATATGAACTTAAGTGATGTGAAAAGGCTTTTAGAGCTAATATGTAGTTGCTGATAAAGAAAAAAATATCAAACAGTATTTTTAGTATTTTCTTTCGTCAAAAACAAACCTTGTTGACGCGGCAAAAAAATATCCCTTCTGATTTTCGCAAAGGTATTTTGTTACTATGCTTTGATGTTGTTGCTTTTTTTAAAAATATATTTAAAGGACCTTTTTATGTCTAGTGGTGAGTTCTATTTTTGGATATCAAAGTATATTTTTTCTGTCAAAGTAATTTATTGACAATATGGCTGAGCATTGACTACAGTTCAGGATCCAAATCTAATGGTGAGTTTGTTGACTTGGGATAAAAGTAGAACAGTTTGTATCGCAAAGTACACAACTCGATCGTACGAGGACCTTTTTCGGGATTTAGATAGAAACTTTGCCATGTATATTTAAACAGAGGCCGTTAAAATTTTTCTCTGGTACTTTTTGCTGCCGTACCTTTTGTTTTGATTATAAAATGATTATAAAGTTCTAATTTTCCTTTCACCGTCTCGTTCTTCAATAGCAAAAATTATATAATCGAACAACATCTGTATCTGTAGAGATAGTAAAAGATTTGCAAATTCAGAAATCAAATAAGATAATCTTGTCAGGTTTTCCTTAGGGACTGAAAGACAATGCAAGATGGAAGTCAGGTGCTGATTAATTCATGGCACTTAAGGAAAATCCAGTTCAGCGAAGTTATTATGCAAAGTTCATTTAGTTTAAGTACTCGAAGTTTCTGTAGCGGCGTTTCATTATGCACACATTAGATGAAACTTCAAACACAGTTTTCGGAGAGCTACGTGCGTCCCTCGTAGCTGTCTGAGGGCGGCGAAATTGGCATAACATAAATTTTATTGCGCCAGTGTGAAATGTATTTCAATTTAATTATTGTCACGTAACCGCAAAAGGATTCTTAATACCTACCAACGTCATTAATAATATTGTTGTGACAAACGTGAACCAGCAAATTTTCAGATGTAAATATCACATTCAGTACCTACCTATTTTAAAATTAAATGGTGTAATTAATCACTTGTTCGAATAAATGAAATTATTATGAACACAGAAAATGGTACACTAAAAAAGGATTTTCACTGACCTTTATAACCATTGAATTTAATAAGGTATCTTTTCTATTTTGAGTTAAATTACTATTCAAATCAGAATTAAAATTGCGTGAATTTGTAATTAGTGCAGATTTGGCCACTGATAGGTTATAAGTTGACACTTCGCGTGACCAAAGGGCTGGCTTTTACCTCGGTTAGAGATTAAGCATTGCCATACAACGTGGCAATACCGCCAGTCTTTTGGGCACACTTCCAGTCGACAGCGATGCGGAGGAATTTTTTGACGCCATATTTTAGGTAGGAGTTACTGTGTATATATTTTGTAATTTTAATTAAAGTGTTTTTATTTTTCTTGTTATACCGTATGTTCAGATGACTGAAGATCATGAAACCTGATCAAAGGAATAGTGATACAAACAAATACGTGGAAACCTTTAACTGATAGGTTTGAGAACAAATCAAAATGTTCATTAATGTATTAATGTATGAGGTAACATTTTAATTTGCTCTCAATTCATAGGAGATATTTGCAATATGGGTTTACATCATCATAATATTGAAATGTAGGTCCCTGTACAAATAGGCTTAGTTGTTTGAATTGCGTGTAATATTGCCAAAAATATACAGCTTATATACTGGGTAGAGTTGCTTTTGAAATTATTTTAAAGCTTTTTGTTTGAAATTTCTGAAAAATAAGGACGGAGTTTTGAAATAAAGTATAATAATATTGTTAAAACAGTGCGCATATCAGCCAAAATACGTCCACTATTGAATATAAAAGTCTTGTGCGTCTTGCATGTATTGGATTCCCGCGACCTTTACCAAATCATCGGTTTGTCTTGTGGGCTGCGTTTTCGGTCACTATTCCAGAACCTCTGGGCCCCATCGACCATTTGTTCTGCCAGCAATGTGCCTTGCCCATTGCCAATACCTTCATTTTAGATTCGATCACGCAAGGAAAAACTGAGCACAGCCCTCTCCATTGCCTTTTGGGAGACTATGCTTTCTAATGTGGCCCATTGTGAGCGTACACGTTGACATTCACACTACGTTGATATTATGGCTCTGCTATACGTCATAACTGGCAATACATACTGGTCCTGGACATGTCTTGAGACACTGGTGACACTGGTATGTCGAACAAGAAAATACCGCGAAGCTTTTCAAATACTTCCTTACCAACCCAGGTAAACATAAACGTCTACGAATTCATGTGTAAAGTCTCTGACCTTGATAGAAGAAGAGTGAGTGGGTGTTATATGGTTGTTTATATCCATGTTCATTTTAAGACCTACTCTTTCAAATTCTTTATTGAGGTCATCGAGTATCCCCAATCGTCGCCAAATGAACCGGTTCTATAGCTTCTTGGATCCAGCAGACTTGCGAGTCACACGTCTGAGCATGGATCGACCTTGTGGGAAGCCTTACAATGACGTTTTGTTCGACCTAATCGGCTAATAGTTCTACGAGCAATGTGTCCGGTTCTCTATCACATATGTATGAAAATTCTTCGGATTATATTGGTTGCTTTTGTTTTTCTGTAAATATCTACATTTCTGATTCGATCACACAGAGGAACTGTAAGCGCTGTCTTTTGAGTGACTTGCAGCCATCTGCCGAGGTCCATTGTTAGCTACCACGTTTTAATACCTCATCACTGAGCGTCGGTCTGTGTAAAGCGCAGCCAATATAGCATCTATAAAACAAAGGGCTGAAAACGTTCGAACGTTGTTGATTAAGTCCATTCAACACTGATGTTTTCAGGGTTAATTAAATAAGAGCACAAACATGTAACTTGAAGTTATGAAGAATGTTACGTGATCTGAATAATATCCAACCGTCTTATGTGACTAAATTACTTAATTGCGTTCGAGACTTTGAAATCTTTAATTAACGAATGAAATACGAACGCGGAATATCAGATTACTCGAGCTCTTGAGTTTCGCGGTTCGTTGAGATCCCCTGAGTTTCGTTAGTTGTAAAGATTGGAGATATTTGAGAGGTCACATTGTAAGAAAGTTTTTCCTCATTGGCTTTCACAGATCGCTTTTTGTTTTTGATATTGATGGAGCTTCCAGTAATAACGCTAGTTTTATGTTCTTGAGATATTGTACCAATATACACTAATATAGTTTTACATCTTTATGAACATTATGAAAGCTTACTTAGCTCCTCATGACACGCTTTTTTAATTGAAATTCGCAAAAACTACAGAGAATGTACTAAGTGTTTTCATAACAGATAATTTTATCAAAGAATGTTTCATTAGATACATTTATCTCAATTGATCTCTTCATGCATTGAATAATGTCTTCATACAAAGGTATCACGCATCATATTTGATTTATTTACAATATCTCATGGAATTTCGAATGAAATGCAAACAAATCGACAAATTACGACCGATACATAGGGATGAGGAAGTCGATTTCTAAACATATTTGATCTACACAGAGTTCTTTTGATGGTATAAAATACCTTCCTAAATTAATGTAAAGTCAATATTTTTGGAACGAAAATATGTTAAACTTCTATCTTATTGAAAAATAAGAAACTGATCATTATATTACATGCACCTTTTTGGTAGTTACTCAGTAACTTACCGAGACTATTCTTAGAAACAGAAGATTTTTTTTTTCGGTGGGAAATTATCTAATGACTTCTCTCGCTCGTTAGGTGAGAGTGAACTTTTTAAAATTTAATTTATTTACGAACTGTGTACGAAAAAAGTTTAATCAGAATCCAGTTCTTCAATTTTGCTCATCTCTGAGTAAATTCAATCCATTTCCATTTTTTGTCCATTTTGCCCAATTTCACAACATGATGATGATTTGTTGTTTGGTTGTCACAACATGGCAATCGATCCTATTCTTATTTGGAACGCATTGTACAAGAGCGAAGTGTGACTACTTAGAAAAATACAACCGCTACTTCCAAAACTAGTTAAACCTATATATCTAGTTGAGTCAACTAGCTTATCAATTAATTTAAGAACCATAATTGGAAAACGCAAACAATTGAAAACTCAGAGCAATGTAGACGTTATATGACTCGATGCTATTTTATTTCCACAAGCGTTTTTATCACGTATAGATCCACGTAGTATTTCTACATTTACTAAAATTAAATAAGGTAGGTATATATATGTATATATTTTTTAGGTGGGAAATTATCTAATGACATCTCCCGCCCTTGGGCGAGGCGGGAGGGCGTGTCAGACTTTTACTGACTTAAACCCACTCCTAGTATCTTCGTTGCCTTGCATTCCACATATATGATACAATCATTATAATTTCATTGAAATAGGAAAAGCGAGAACTGACACGCTAGTGGTGAAATTACACGTTAACAAATAACCTAACTAATGCTAACCCAGTAACTGTGGATAACTTTATAATAAATGAATGAGCGCAAAAACAACACACATTTAATACAAAAAAGGAAGGTTTCAATCGCTGTATCCCAAAACGGCTATTCGTTCATGCAATTAGGCTACAATTAATACCAGAAATGTGAAATAAGGATTATTATGTTTACCAATGGCTCCATGGAAAACTCGCTCATTACCCGATTTATTATCGAGGTAAGCCGATGTGGGACAGTTTGGACATAGACATAAAGAACTGGACTGAGCATTGCTGTCTTATCAAAATCATTTAAAAAAAAAAGTCCACCTTTGTACATGGGCCTCGCCCAAGTGTCGCTACAACGATCGATCCTGTGCGTCTTGCAACTATCAAATTCCCATGACTCTTACAAGTCATCAGTCTGTCTTGTCGCTTTCCGATGCTGCGTTTTCGGTCGCTGCTCCAGAACCTTTGGTTCCCATCGACCATCATTCTGTTCTGCCAGCAATGTGCTTTGTCTACTAACAATATCTTCTTTTCAGATTCGATCATGCAAGGAAACTCCGAACACAGTCTCTCCATTGCCCTTTGGGATACTTTAAGCCTTCTATTAACACTGTGTTATGATATTGACCCTACGTTCACATATGGCTCTGCTTATGTCATCACTGGCAATACACACTGGTCATAGACATGTCTTGAGACACTGTGGTATATCAGACAAAAAAATACCACGCAGTTCTCGAATACTGCCCACTTGTGTTGGATTCGACGATTGACTTCTTTTTCGAAGTCAGACCTGAGACCAACGGCCCAGTTAGGTACTGGGCCGTTTGTCTCAAATAAATGTGATCTATCTTCTATAACTTCGAGTGCAGATTTTCTGATATTGATAGGAGTGGTATATTGTCGTCACACTGTAGAAAAAGGAAAAGTAATGTGGGGTCAATACCTCCCTCCTTTCTGTAGGTTGTGGTGACGAAGGTGATACGGACAGCCTGTGACATGACTAATAATGGGTCTTTACCTAAGAAATGGCCGTTTTTTTAAAACTGGTTGCTCTGAAGTGTTATATCTTTGGATTAACTTGAAATTATAAGTTCAAATAAACTTTATATTAAAGGTACGTTATTCTTTTTTCGAAATTAGGTATTTATTAGTTTCTTTGTGTTTTGTGTTTTATGTAATATTGCAGTACTTATAACTATGAAAGCTAATAAAAAAAAAACGTTTTTTCATATTAAGAGTTGCAACGTCGAAACTATGAATTTTAAAGGACAAACAATATCAATGACGTATACCTACGACTACGACTTTCTTTTAACAAAGGAACTACTCTTTGTTCTTGGTTTAATAGCTTTCGTTTTGGAAATTTTGTCTTGTAGCCGCCCTGAGAAGAAAAGTTATTCGGGAGATAAAATTTCCCACGTGAAAGTGATTGAAATAAAAATAGACATTCCATTCAATAGCAGTTTTAAGTCCGTATACATCATCAATATTGCATGCCGCTTGAGACACATTGTTTCCACGGTAGAACTCATATTACAAAATAACACTCCTTTTTTTGGGAAATCGTGTAATAATGCGAGTTTTCTTAGATTTCATACAAAATTGGTTACAAGTACTGCGATATTACAGGAAATACAAAACACAAATATACCAATAAATACCTAATTTCTAAAAAAGAATAATATATAGCTTAGCATATTAACTTCTAGAAGATGACGGCAACTGGCTACACGATCGCTTTGTAACATTCACACTTTTCTGTTCGTATTCATTTGACAGACAGACAGGGGACTGTTGGTCCAGTCTCTATACCTATCTATGGTCTGGGCCGCCCAATAAAGCTTTTACTCCCTACTTATTCAAATTACGTGTTTTTTCAGACATTAAGTTTCACGCCGGGGAGTTTAATGGCTCCAATAAGATTACGTCGTTTGGCAGACTATGACTCCTTAAGTTAGTATTCGTTTTATGTGATGCTGAACTTTTAAGAGGATTAAGTTGTTTTAGAAATGACAGCGCGAATTCAGCCTTTACTTTGAGCTCAAAGAAGAGGAAAGGTACGGAATATATTAAGTATCTATTTTTTTATGAATTAAATTAATTAAAGCGATTACTACATAGGTCTAGAGCAGTGGTGGGAATTGTTAGTCGCGTAACCAAACGCTACCAAACGCATGACTTTATTTAAAGTACTTCAACGCCACTGCTCTCAAAACGGTGAAAAAACTAGAACCAGAAACTCGAAGAAATGTGACATCTACCTATTCGCAATAGGCCCGCGTGGTGGATTACGGCTCTTTCTTATAGAAGAGGCCTAAGTGCCAGCAGTGGGACATTATAAGGTTTATTATGCATACATGCTATGCTATACTGTTTTTTTTTTTGTAAAGCTTTTACTTAGTGACTTAACTTGAAAAATCACACATGTTGGTCTCATAGTAAAATAAACAGAAAAGTTATTAGTTAACAAAATAATCCTGTAAAGTGCGACCGAGTCACGATCATGAACAGTAATGTCAAAAGTAAACTTGGAGGTTTTCATTCGGTTGTATTTTTTTTTGTTTATTCCCAATGAAATCCTTTACCGTCCGTCCGTCGTATATACTAAAGTAAATAAAGTTAATAATAATAATAATAATAATAATTTATTTGCTAATAATGTAGGTATACAATAAGGTGTTATAATTGTTGATTGTCCCAATACATTTTGCCTTACGGCATGCAAAATATTCATAACATAAGTCAATAAGGAAAATATTTAAAAAAAAGTTAAAAATTGTCAGCTCATTAACTTAAATGATATGTCATACAAATTCAAATACATGTCATAAAAAAAATACAATGTCATGCTCGAAATAATACCATGTCATACAAAAAATTAAATGTCATACAAATAATAATTTTTTTTTTTTTTTTACCTGGTCCTAGGGTACATCCAAAGGATGGACCCTAATTTTATTACAATCTAGCCATATATACAGACTAATAAGTAATTTAATTATATCCTAAACTAATAAATTGTCTTTACTAAGAATGTGTCCAATAGCACTTTTCTTATTGTCTTTATTAAGGCGAATACACTTCGTTCTTGTATTTATTAGGTAGCAATTATGCTACATTACACTATTCACTATCACTAAACACTAACTCGAACGGTTTTGTTCTTTTTAGTCTTCTCACTATATTTGTGTGGTCGAGAAGCTGGATTGCCTCGATGTTCACATGCTGATGAAGTCGCTTTTCGTGAGCTTCTGCAGATTTTTTTATCACTTTTTTGATGAACTCAACTTTTAGGTCCCGATGGAGGTCATCATTTCGTATGTACCAAGGTGCATTTACAATTTCCCTTAGTACCTTGTTCTGAAATCGTTGTATGATACTTATATTGGTCTGTTTGGTGCAGCCCCACAGCTGAATACCATAAGTCCAAACTGGCATCAGGACTTGTCTGTATAATAACAATTTGTTCTGTATAGATAACATGGAATTTCTTCCAAGCAGCCAATACATTCTTTTGAATCGTAAATCGAGTTCATCTCTTTTCTTCTTGACGTGGGCTTTCCAGCGTAACTTAGCGTCAAGAGTCATATCCAAATATTTGGCTGTATTCTCGTATGGGACTTGTTTATTATTTATATAAACTGGAGAATACTGGTGTTTCTTGTTACTAAAGTCTATGTGTACAGATTTGGATTCATTCAATTTAATCCTCCATTTTTTGGTCCAGTCATAGACTTGGTTGACAGCCATTTGAACCTTTTTAACTGCTTCTTCGTGGCTGTTTCCTACAGCCAAGAGGGCTGTGTCGTCAGCGAAGGTCCCAATGGTATTGTACTATGTTTCTGGAATATCGCAAGTGTAAATTAGGTACAGGATCGGACCTAATACACTTCCTTGCGGTACGCCGGCTTTTATTTGTTTCAATTCTGAGTAGGCATCTTCTTGCCTTATTCTAAAGACTCTGTTTAGAATGTAGGATTCCAGGATATCTGCAAACTGCTTAGGTAACAGTCTCTTCAGTTTATTTATTAGACCTTCGTGCCATACTTTGTCGAAAGCTTGTGCCACGTCTAGGAACACAGTAGAACAAACCTTCTGGTCTTCAAGGGCGTGTTCTATTACGTTTGTGATTCTATGCACTTGATCGATAGTTGAGTGCTTTTCTCGAAAACCAAACTGGTGCTCTGGTATTATGTTCTTGCTATGTATTATTGGTTTAAGCCGTTTAAGTAACAGCTTTTCAAATAGTTTTGACATTATAGGTAGCAAGGAGATAGGTCTGTATGATGTTGTTTCATGTGCAGGTTTCCCAGGCTTTGCTATCATGATCACTTCAGCAACTTTCCATAAGTCTGGTACATATTTAAGCCTTAGTGCAGCATTCATAAGGGTTGTCAACTTAACCAGACCCTTTCTTGGTAGGTTATGAAGTATTTCTCCATTTATTAAATCGTAACCTGGTGATTTTCGACAGCTTATATTTAGTTTTATTTCACGCGCGACTTCTCTCGGTGTTACTAGTTTAATATCTTCATATTCTGGTGTCATGTTAACCGAAATGCGGTCGTCAATGGTTTCTCCCTCGTTTGGTTGAAATATGTTTTCCAAGTGCTCTGCAAACCTCTTTGCTTTTTGACTATTAGTGACTGCCCATTGTCCGTTTTCACACTTAATGGGAGGAATTTGTGTGATCGGCCTTTTGAGATGCTTGGTAGCCTTCCAAAGTGAGTAGTCTGTATTTTGGTCGTTACTTAGTTCCTGAAGATAGGTTTTAGTTGAGTCGTCTTTGAAGTTCTGAATTAGTCTTCTTACTTTTTTTGTCAGCTTGTTTAGTTTTCTTTTGTCATCAGGGCACCTAGATTGATGCCACGTTTTTCTTTGTCTTCTTTTCTCCATAATGAGCTGCTTGATTCTGAAGGAATAAATATTTCCCTTTGTTCTCTTGTTTATATCGGGTGTATTTTCCCACACTGCTTGCTGGATGTGCATTATAAAGTTTTCTACTTCGATATTTAAATGTTCGGGTGTTTTTAATGGAACTTTGAGATCTATTTGATCATTCAATTTGGTCTTAAAACTCTCCCAATCTGTGTTTTTATTGACAAGAGTGAGCCTGTTTTGTTTGTACAAAATGTTTTCACTAATTTCTAAATAGATTGCTGAGTGATCTGAGTTCATATCATAGCTTTGTTCTGTTTTTATGTAACTGGTTGATAGATTCTTGGTTATGAAAAAATCTATTAGGTCCGGAATTTTATTTGGATCTGTTGGCCAATAGGTGGGCTTTCCAGTAGACACAACTTCACATTGCGTCTCTTTTATGGCATTCAGTAGTTCTTTACCTTTAGTAGTTGTTAGTCTGGAGCCCCAGTACGTATTTTTAGCATTAAAGTCACCGCCTAAAATAAATCTACTGCCAAGGCTGGTTAGGAAACGGATATAATGTTCTCTTTTTATCATATACCGAGGTGGACAATAGATGGCAGACACTGTTAGTGGATATTTTTTGGTTTGGAGACATATCGCCACTGCTTGGATATCCTTCTCTTCGTATTTGAGCTCTTCATAGTTCTGTAAGTTTTCTTTTACAATGACGGCACTACCGCCTCTTGCAGAATTGTCTGGATGAAGTGCATGGTATACTTTGTACCCTTTAAACTTAATATGAGATTGTTTTGTGAAGTGCGTTTCTGATATCAGGCACACATCAATTTTTTCTATGTCTAATACTACTTGTAACTCATTCTGGTGTTTTAATAACCCATTTGAGTTCCACGTCATAAACTTTAATGTAGTATTCATTTTTTAGGCTTAAGAGTAGCGGCTTTGTTGCTATTTTCAATTTTTTTTAGTCTCTCGTCGAATGATGACATTAACTTTAATATTTCATCCAACTTTTTGTCGCTGTTCAAGGTAACCAAAGGCTCTTTTGCTATGCCTTTTGCAGCTGCTTGGGCGTATGAGACGCTTTTAGTGGTGGTTTTCTTCGTTGTTTGACTTGGTTTGTTCAGGTAAGGGCCTTCACCTCTTCCAGTAGGTACATTTTGTTGAGGGATAATTTTATGGCTTTTAGATTTATTGTTTCGAATCTGTTGAATTTCTTTAGCTACCATACATCCCCTGTAGTTTGCTGGATGTGAAGCTCCACAGTGGACGCATTTTGGCTTCTCTTCTTTTGGTTTTCTGCAATCCTTGGTAAGATGTTTACCTGTGCATTTTACGCACCTCGGTTCTTTGGAGCAGTACTTTTGCGTATGACCGTACGCCTGGCATCTTTTGCACTGGGGTACCAGTTTTGTAGATTTTAGGGGCTGAATTTCTACATCACATCCCAATATATATTTTATGTTATATATTTTGCTGGTTTCCTCATCTTTTGAGAATGTCAGCATGAACATATTAAGTGGTTCTTTAGTTTTCCAGCTCAATTTGTTGACTGCTTCTAAAATCTTGTAGCCTTTGCTACGCAAATCTTCAACTACTCTTTCAGGGATGCATGAAAAATGCAATTTTTTTGCCATAACTCTTATTGGTCTTTCTTGTTTATTCTCATAAGAGTGCCATAAGCAATTGTTGTTCGAAAGGGCTTTAGAAATTGCTCTGTACGATTCTTCGCTTTTAGCATTTACTTTGACAGTATCCCCGTTCATCATTTTAATGCTGAACGTGTCAGCTGATTGGCTCTCGCATAGAAAATCAAAGAATTTCTGGTAGTTCTGATTACCATCTACAATGATAGGTGGTGGCATAGGAGTTTTGATGTGTTTTTCCTTACTTTTGTTCTCATTACTTTCCTGATCTTTATGAGTGGGTTGGGCGGGGGAGGTGTTCAATTTCCTTTTTTTCCTGCTTTTTTGCCGTATCCAACCTGTTTCTCGAGCAAGCTCTTCTTCATCTGTGCTGTATTCAACAGGCGGGGGAGAAGTCTCGTTGGCAGTTGATGCTGATTTCGGTGGGTTTCCCGCTTGAAGCTTCAGCTGCTGCTGGAGGATTTCTATTTGACTTTTCAGGTCATTTAGGTCTTCTTCTAGTTTTTTACGCTGTTTCCGTTCTTCACAAAAATATTTATATAACAGATGTTCAGTCTCTGTATTCAAGATTACTCTGGCATCACCCAAATAATAAAATGTCATCAAATAGAATACAATGTCATATGAAGTTAAATGATAAAATACTAGCAGGAACCAAGTGTTAAACATAAAAAAAAGACAAATCAGTGACAAGAAAAAAAAAATCACATTGAAGGAGCAACATTTTACTTGATTGTCTTGTCATACAGAAATTCTTTGATTGAGTAGTAACACTTATCCAACAGAAGTTTGGTTAATTGCTTCTTAAACATTATTATGGGTAATTCCTTTAAATTTCTTGGCAAAGTGTTATAAATAAGAGGACCCATGTGTAAAATACTCTTTTTTAATAGAGCAGTTTTATGACCACCGGTATATAGTTGATTTTTATATTGGGCCCTTATTACTCTTAAGTGTCGCCTAATATCACTCATTGGCATAAATAAGTGCAGATTCGTTCTAACGAATATTGCAACCTCTATTAAATACAACGACGGGAAAGTCAGAATTTTGAGAGATTTGAAAACTGGTCGACAGCTTTCTGTCACCTTAAGACCAGTGATTGACCTAAGGCAACGCTTTTGCGCTCTAAATATGCGTTCCCTCTCGCTGCAATTTCCCCAAAATATGAGACCAAATCTTAACAATGAGGCAACCAAACCATGATAAGCTGTCAACAAGGAATTTAAATTAATTTTTTTAGCTAAATTATAAAGTACAAATGCAGTTTTACTTAGCTTTTGGCATACGACATTAGCATGAGATTCCCATGTTAATTTTTGGTCAATATTTATTCCTAAAAACTTTGCCTCTAAGGTAGATTTTATAGTTTGACCATTGTATTCAATATTTATATTCTGTGGCTGAAGCCGCTGCCAAAACTGCATGACTTTAGTTTTTTGTAGATTTATAATAATAATAATAATAACATTTATTTTTCAGACCACAGAGAATCCATAGTGTTAGTAAAAAACTTAAAACTAATGTTAGTATCTTTAAAAACATAATAATTATGATGCCCTGCAATCGAACCTCACCCTATCCACGCAGTATATAATACATACTCGTAGACGTATGAAGTCCGATCCAGTGACGCAGCATTGGACAATCCCACCTACCGCACAACACGCTCAGGATGCCGTGGGAGCTGGCACGCACTCGCTTCAGGATCGAGGCAGACCGCTTTCGGATTAAGGCATGAAAGCCATCAATCCTTGCCTCAGCAAACATCGCCGACGCGCTACAAAACCGCGGCAGCCCCGCCAGCATCCTGAACGCGTTGTTGTACTGCACACGCAGGGCGTTGTATGCCCTTTGCGTATACTTAACCCACAGAGTGCACGTGTAGAATGACTGGCAGTAAGCTCTAAACAGTGTCATTTTAACTTGCTTGCTACAACGTGCAAATCTTCGGATCAGCATATTACATCGGACAGCCAACGCCCTGCGTTCTCTCTCGATGTCCAGATCATCACATAAGTCATCAGTGACCCAGTGACCCAGGTATTTAAACTGCGTGACTCTATTTAGAGGTGTGTTACTGACAGTTACTTGTGGCACGTTGGAGTAACACTTGCCACGTGATTTAAATACGAGTAACTCACTCTTTTTTGCGTTATACCTGAGTCCCTGAGCCACCGCATAGTCCTCACATATCTTCAGAAGGCGCCTGAGAGCGCTGATCGAGGGACTCAGCAACACCATGACTAAATAACTAAATTATTTTTATTCAGCCAATCTATCATGGATTCAAGTGTACTGTTTATTTCCTTTTCGTATTGAATTATATCTCTGCATTCAATTATGGCTGTACTGTCGTCTGCAAATAATGTCATCGGTTGAGTAATTTGGCGAGGCAGGTCATTAATATAAATTAAAAATAATAAGGGCCCAAGGACACTTCCTTGTGGAACCCCAAATTTAATGATTCTGCAATTTGATAAATATTTCACTTCACGTTTAGTTCTACTACAAATTCTCGTAATTTCTGTGTACTGTTTTCTACCCATGAGGTACGATTTTATTAGGTTTAAAACGTTACCTCTTACACCGTAGTAGTTTAATTTAGTTAATAGTACGTCATGTTTTACGTAATCGAACGCTAAAGCGTTAGCGTCGACTAAAGTCATATCTGCGAAAATTGCACATACAGGATTTTTCTTATCTACATTATTCATGATCACTTTCAGAAAACCAAAAATAGCCAAATTAATATTTTTATTTTTACGGAAGCCGTATTGTTCATCGCATAATATATTGTTTTTAGTCATAAATGAGTACATTGATTCATATATAATTTTTTCAAGTATCTTAGAAAATACTGAGATTAAGGCTACTGGTCTGTAGTTTGTCATGTCTTCCTTGCTGTTTTTCTTATGTAGTGGTTTTATAATCACAGTCTTTAATTTTTCAGGAAATATACCTGAGCTTATGCTTGCATTTATTATATGACTCTAATGGTTTTGCTATAATGTCAGAAACAAACTTTACGGCAATGGTAGAAATACCATCAAGTCCAAAGCTTTTTTAATTTTTTAATTTTTGGATTACACGTACAATATCCTGAGGCACAACCGGAGGCATAAACAAAGAATTCTGGATATGGTTAGTTCCAATTATATTGCACGGCTGGTTATTAGAAACATTTTGAACCTGGTCAACAAAGAAATCATTAAAAGAATTAGCAATTTGCTGCGGATTCTTTACTAATTTGTCACCTGTGATTTGTAAAATTGGATCTTTTACTTGAGTACAATTATTAATTATCTGCCATACTGTTTTTGACTTATTTTTTGAGCTGTTAATTAGATAATTATTCTGAGCCTTTTGAGTGAGTTTTACAATTTTTTTAAGTCTTTGCGAATAATTTTTAAATAGGTATAATTTTGTTGTCAGATGAAGGTGCTTTTCTATATTTCCACAGAAGGTTTCTTTGTTTTCTGCTACAAATCCTTATTCCTCGTGAAATCCATTTAATTTTTTTGTCAGGTTTTACATTAACTAGTTGATTAGGAAAACATAAGTCATACAATAAACGAAACAAGTCAATAAAATTATTATATGCCTCATTGGGGTTGTCTGTTTCAAAAACTTCTGTAAAACAGAGATTGCATGTGCTTTCTAAATAACATTAAATTTTCTTTGCATAAGTTACGTTTGCGAGTGCGCCAGGAATTAAGTTTACATGTTTTATTTACCTGTATTTTTAAAATCTGTGCAGTATGTTCGGATAGTGCTAAATCTATAACTTCACTCTCACATTTTTGTCTAGAATTATGAGCAAAATTATCCAAACAAGTACCACTTTTTAGTCTAGTCGGTTGATTGAATTCTAGTTTAAGGTTATAATTTAACAGCAAGTTTATAAAATCTGAAGTCAAGTTATTTCTTTTAAGTGTGTTAATATTGAAGTTACCGCATAAGACTATTTACTACTACTTACTTTATAATGATTAGTTATGGATCGGTTAACTTTTTTTCTTGAAATGATGAGTATATTTAATCATTTATCATTTATAAGTGCACAGGTCGGTTCTAGTAAGATATTTAATTTAACCATGTATACATTTAATCTTTATAATGTTCTTTGCTAGAAACTAAGATATTTTACTTTTTTTTTAAAAATTGATATAAACTAGAGCTTGACTACGATCCCATATGCAGTGATGCAATCGTTGATATTGAGATGCGTTACTTTATTAAGGGTCGGCGCACATGGACCTAGAAGAGAAGCTAGAAGCGGGCACAGAGGAAGCTGAAGCGGGCGACTGCCACTTGTGGCTGGTGGCTGCTACTTTTTTTAACCCATACGCACAGTATCATAATGGACACTGACGAAGAAGGTTTAAATGCGCGAGTGTCGTATCGCAGCGTTTTACGTCGGCGTTTATTAGCCAGTGCGGGATACAAGAAACGAGCAGCGGCAATTTATAGCGTGTGGCGGCACCGGTGTCAATCGTGTGCGGCGAATCCATATAAAATATATTCTTGCGGACGGCCAGTTTGGCTTTCACAGGAGGCGCTCCACGGTGGACGCCATCTTGCGCATCTGAGCCCTCACGACGAGGATGCGGTATCCCAGGACAGGTGTGTCTTGGTGGTGTCTTTGGATATCGCCAACGCTTTTAAATTCCTGCCCTGGAGCAGCATTCCGGCACTCCCGTATCACCGGGTGCCCGACTACCTCTGTCGTGTGATCGAGGCTTACCTGTCGGACAGGTACATCATCAACCCTGGTCACCAGGGAGAGTAGAAACGGAGAGAGATGTCGTGCGGTATACCGCGGGGATCGCGCAAGGGAGCGGCCCTCACGTCCCAGCCGCCGGGATCCTGATCCCGATTTCCGGCCACCGTAGGCGTGAACTTGCGAACAGCGAGCAATGGGTAGCTCGCCGTCTGACCGTCCGGTAACCGTCCGGACCAAGCCCAAGTCATGAGATCAGTCATGAGTCAGAGATGTCAGCAAACCGTAGGGGCCCAGCAGGGGTCTAGGGTTTGCTTCTGAAAGAAAAACTCGACCCTGGTATGAAATGCAACGAAGGAACAGGAGTGGATTTTTAGTCAGTAAAAGTCTGACTGGTTTGGGGGAGGCCTATGTCAAACAGTGGACGTCTTTCGGTTGAAATGATAATGATGATGATGATGAAAAGTCTGACACACCCAGAGCGGGAGATGTCATTGGATGAAAATGGCGGCGTTTTGTGGTTGTGGCCGTTGGACAGTGTGCGGCGAGAACTTAAGAGCCTATTCACTCTAGTCTTGAAGACACCTAAATTATAATCGGATGGGAAAACCGCAGCAGGCAAATTATACCTTTGATGTACGCGGTATAAACGACGTTCTTAATTATACAAAAAGGAAAAATAACAGGATAATAACAATAATACAGGAGAAATCTATTAATATAATATGTTTGGAATCGGTATTTGCAACAGTGTCTTAGCCAAGACTACGTCAGACAAGGAAAGAATACTATATAAAATATATGACAATCATTTAAAATAACTTAAAATTCAAAATTTGGCTACGATGGAGCGACATAGTCAATATTGTGACAAAGCTCCTTAATAAAGATTTAAAAAAAATATACAAACGCTTTTAAATTTGTTCGTTTGATTATTTTGTAATATAAATTACAAAGTAAACTAATAAGTATATTTAATGATGTTGAAAACCACACAGCACCACTACTTTGTATCTCTGAAAACTCTCAAAGAAAATTACTTAATTTTCTACCTAATGAAACATCAGACACGTCACAAGCAGTGATGTTTCAAAATCTTCTGAGTTTATCGCTTAATTTACTCTTATGTGCCCACAAATTTGAAAACTAATTGCCTCATTTTGTGGTACCAGCTATTTCCATATGATGCCAGGGTAATGAGATTGTGTCTCACATTTTCTGCGTTCTGTCTGAAATAGTAATTAAAACTTTTACCATGTGAGACCAACATGAACGGTGGAGTACGTAGTACTTATCTTTCTCCGTTATCTTTCTTTTGGAATTGGATGTTCATTTTGGTTGTATAGTTTTAGATATTGTAATAGGGGAGACGCAAATGAAAGGCTTCTGGTTGAATTATACTGTTATTGTATTGTATGAAGCACTTTCTAATACATTATATATATAAAATTACGTCTTGACATTTATTGACATCCCGCTAAATATTGTTTGAACATCTATTAATCCTAAACTATTTAAAACATAAACCTTAAAAGTATATCTTGCCAATTTGCAAGTTAGTAGTAAGTATTATGTGACCTCCATGGTCGCCACATTATCTATGTAGTCTTAAGATTATAATAGTACTGACTGGTGCCAGCGGCTTCTTAGAAAATTATCCCTTTAGGGATTTAGGGTTATTTGTATGAGAGAGAATGTACTGAGTGAGCGATTAAATGAAAGAGGCGTAAGTATAGCAGGACCGTATATTTACGACTGTCGAAACTTATTCGACGGAGCGCAGCCGTCGCTATCCATGCATACATCATAGTTACTTACATACATACATACATACGTCACGCGATCATATTTCCTGTCATACGATGTGTCCCTACAGTATTCCCCCCTTTTACAAAAATATATTCCCCATTATTACACTAATCTCTAATCTTATGTCTAAAAACGCAACACTAGATTAAGTAGCGTAGTTGAGTAGCGGTGTCGTGCCGGCGTTGCTCAAGGAGCGTACTGCGGTGTCATCGGCTGCGGACGAGGGATCGTCTGCACGCTAGTCAGCGGCGCGTCACTCTTGAACACCTGCCTGCGCACCCAACTCTTCGCCGATCCCTTGCAGTGGCGCCACGCTAGGAAGCTAGCAGCGAGACTGATGATGACGGAGCGTAGCCGTCGCTATCCATGCATACATCATAGTTACTTACATACATACGTCACGCGATCATATTTCCTGTCATACGATGTGTCCCTACAATCCCAATAAATATACTCCCGGGAGAAAAAGTATCCTACGTGCTATTCCAGAACATTGTCTATCCGTGTACCGTTCAGTCGTTCGAGCGTTACAACGTGACAAACTTAAACTTTTGACTTTATAATACTATTTTGACGGTGTGATTCATTAGTAAGAAAGAAAGAAAAACAGTTTATTTACTCGAAATGACGCAATCTTAAAACTAGCTAACAAACCCAATCAATTGATAGGGAAGATATGCGTCACATCCGCGCAAAACGGTCGAACGCTCAACATAAAGCTGCGGCCTCACGCATAATGCGATGAGCTTACAGCGCTGGTTTTCAGCGTGGGCCGGTATATATTAGTAACCTACTTTCACAGTACTTTACTGAAGTTGACGTATTACCTAGATAATTTGAAACAACTTTCTTTACGCTCAACATAGCGTAGCATAATCATCAGCCATATATAATGTTCCGACTGTCAGGACTGACTTAAGCCTTGCTCTTTTGTAGAGGGAATGGGCCGTAATCCACCTCGCTGGCCCAGTGCGGGTTGATGGATGTAACACGTCTTCGTTTTTTTGGTTTAAGGACATGCCTGTTTGCTCACGGTTTTCCTTCTAAGTTTTGAGAGTAGTGATAATATTATATTACACAAAGTAGAGTGACTGCCTGGGTTTAACCCACGCCCACTCATAAATTGGGGTCCACTGCTTCCTTGCTTGCACTAGGTGTTCTTCAGAATTTTGGCATTACTTGTAGGGGATTGTATCAAAATCTTATCGCTAGGAATAAATTCTACAGACTAATTGGTTATTGGGTTCGCCCGTAAGAGTGTAACTTTTATCAATTTAATAGTGTGTACCTTAGCAATTAAATAGAAATATGAACATTTCAACGGTGAAGGAAAACATCGTGAGGAAACCGGCATGTCCTAGAACCAAAAATTCGAAGACATGTGACATCCACCAACTCGCACTGGGCCCGCGTGGTGGATTATGGCCCATTCCCTCGCCTAGAGAGGAGGCCTGAGTCCCAACAGTGGGAACATTATAAGGCCGACTATGCTATGCTATGCTATGAACATTTCATTATTTCCCTAACCGACTCCGTGGGGTCGACTTCCAGTCTAACTGAATGCGGCAGAATACCCGTGATTTACGTGGAGTGGCTGCCTATCAGACCTCCAAAACCCAGTTACTGCGCAACACTATACTCCTTGGATAGACTGATGGTCAGACTCTAGCGTCTGACCACCTGTAACAACTGTCAAAGATACGAATAACAACCGAGACCAACGGCTTTACATACTTTCCGAGGCACGGGGTGTCAGTAGTGTTCTAGCTAAACTTAGATAAGTACCTACTTATTGGTACTTGCCCGGTTTCCAACCCGCTACCTCATGCGTGAGAGGCGGACGCCTTAACCTCTGGGCCATCACGATATATTCAATATGAAATTCTCATTGATCTTTATTTTTTTTTAAACACAATAAAGTATTCTCATCATCATCATCATCATCATTTCAGCCGATAGATGTCCGCTGTTGGACATAGGCCTCCTCCAAAAGTATTCTGTTTGTCGTTAATTAGTTATGTTTAATACAGTTGTACATTTCAGTGATTTGGACCCTCTTAGATAGTTAGCGCCGGGCCTTGGTACAGGCCATGGTCCGGAGCGAGTAGAAGTGGCAGGCGGTCGCCTCCTTCTGCGAAGCAGTAATGCTAGCAAAGGAGGAGGCCGCACGCGTGAGGCAACGGTACTTACGCCTCAGCCACCGCCAGGATTCCAATCCCAATTTCCGATCACCGTAGAAGCGGGCTTGCCGACGGGCCTCAAGGAGATGTCGGCAACTTTAGGGGCCCAGCAGGGTCGAAGCCTACTGGGGTCTAGGGTCTAATTCTGAAAGGAAGATTCGGCCTTGGTACGAAAGGCAACGAAGGAACAGGAGTGGGTTTTTAGTCAGTAAAAGTCTGACACTATCTCGCGCTCCGCCCAAGAAAAAAAGCCCTGTTAGATAGCTAATCTCCGAATGTTTCTAAAAAATCACAATAGCTAGTCATTAACTCCCAACGAGAGCTTAGTTTCTGTCTAAATTCGAAATTTAATATAAAGTCTATATTTACACTTCAGAGAATTGTTTGTATTTCAATCATTGTTTACCGTCTGGCAACTTGTTGCTACAGGATATTACAGTTCTAACAAATTGGAATTTATATTTCTAATAATAAGATAGACAATACAAATACAACTTTAAAGTTGTCTCACCTCTTATGAATTTATGAAATTACACACGTCAACATCATAATCTTTTTAACCGAAAATCCACATAGCGTCGCCATACCCAAAAGTCCTGTACTACGCGCACCCAACAAATTTCCGCTGCCCTAACCAGGTAATCGGTCCACTTTGTTTTTGACCTTCCAATTAGCAATCAAAAAAATTAAATAGATAACTTTTTTTCTCTTCTTGTTTGTATCTGCAATCAGCATTAGCTATTTAATAAGCAGATGCACTGTGTGTTATGATAGTTCGAGTGTCCTCCAGTGAAAACATCACCTCTTAATTGGCTATATCTAATATACAAAAAAGCTTTTTACAAAAAAAAAAACTGACTTGACTAAAAAAAAAACACTAAAAGAATCAAAATAACTTTAATTTCGGAAGTCTTTGTTTCTCGGTATTGTTTGTTTCTTATTTAACACCGACTTCCGAAATTAAAGTTATTTTGATCCTTTTAGTGTTTTTTTACTGAAGTCGGTTTTTTTTTTGTAAAAAGTTTTTTATATCACTCTTTTTAGTTACGATACACTTATAATCAGAGTGTCTGATTCTCATGACAATTCCAATTAACTCGAACACTGCTAGGTTACATTGTTTTATTATGAAGTTCCTGTAGACTACCTTCCACCTTCCGGCTCCATCATCAGATCAGTTCGATAGTACCTTATAACCAAAGTGCATTGACAATTCTAATAAGCCCAAACACGGCTAGGATAGGTGCATTGATTAATTACAGAGTTCCGGTGCATATCTTCCGGCTCCATCACCATCATCAGGTCACTTTGATGATACCATTTTCAACATTACTATTCAGAACCATTTATTTATTTATATTCTTATAATCGCTTAACTATCTTTATTGTGATATCTATGTGAGTAGGTATGAAGTTCATCAAATGTAACTTTTTGACTGTAAATGCTTGAGTTTTCTATGAAAATACCGAAATCACTATATGGTTGCTTACAATATTTGAGGATTTCCTTCGATTCCTCATGGATTCTATCATCAGAACTGGATTTTGAAAAAAATGGGACCAATCTGGAAGCATATTCTTTAAGAGGAAAAAAAAATTAGCGAATCAGTCCATAAACGACGGAGTTCTGAGTTACACACACATAAAAAATAAAAATAAAACATACAACTGAATCGTTAACCTCCTCCTTTTTTGAAGTCGGTAAAAATAGAAACTGAGTGACTGACATAACAACGCACAACCAAAACTACTGGGACTACGAGCGTGAAATTTTGCACAAGGTTTCCTTTTATAAAATAGGTTAGCACTAAGAAATTATTTTCTAAATTTCACCCCGTAAGGGGATGAAACGGGGGTCCAAAGTTTGTAATTAGAAACTTACTATCAAGGTGGCAAAGCCGCTGGCAAAAGTTAGTTTATTTATACAGCTATAACATTTTTTTCACTTTAGGCTTTTAGTATAGCTTCTGGTTGTCACGGTAGCAGCCATTGCAGTTTGTAAGATTCGTTCCATCACATGCTCATTTCGAAATAGTGGTGTGTTCCTGATAAACTATGGGATATTGCACAGGTTTCTCAGTATCATATTTTGTATAATTTGTAACTGTAGTATATTAGAGTCACTCGCTACTGCGCACATCCACCTTGTGGCCTTCCAATCTGCGATCAAAGAAACATAATAGATAGCCTGCTGACCTAGAAAAACGAATAAATACAATGTTTTATATCCCTGACAGCACAATAAAGTTCCACGAGTATAAATCAACATCATTCATTCTGCCTTTATCACATCTATGAATGTCAATAAACCAACCCAGGGCCGGATAACAGATATCAGTAGGCCAATACATCACTATTTTCTTCAAAAGCTTTTTAATACTTTCATTCTCCTAATAATATATCATCTATACCATAGAAAACAGAACCGTTACGGTGTATCTGACTTTTACTGATTAAAACCCACTTGTGTCCTTTATGTACCTTTTGCGTTTGACCTAGGGCCTCAGTCACTCTTTGAAACGTTCCCGCAGCCCAATTCCAGAGAATGGAAGAAAAAACAACTGGGCAAGTGCGAGTCGGGATCGCGCACTGAGGATTCCGTACAAACTTGGAGTCTCGAAGATTTTTCCGAATTCAATTCCAAAAAAGCAAACAGAAAAAAAGTTAAAAACAAATTTTCTATTTTCAGATTTATTCCTATACCTATGCTATAAGACCTTGCTTTATGCCAAATTTCAGAATTTTGCGTCAACGGGAAGTACCGTATGAATTTTGATTCTTTTGAGAGTATTGATATATTGTATTACGTTTTTTGCGACATAGACTGATGGCCGTATCTTTTTTATTTGTTAAATTAGAAGTTTATTTTTTTTCACAGCTTCAAGGGACCACAGATCTGTATATGCTTTAAATTTCAACTCGATACCTCCGCGCGTTCCCGAGATAAAGAGTCTTGACAGACAGACAGACCAACAGACAGACAGACGGACAACAAAGTGATCCTATAAGGGTTACCTTTTTTTCTTTTTGAGGTACGGGACCCTAAAAATATGTTGCACTAACCCACAGTAACATGTGACAAGAGCAAGAAAATGGTGATGATGTTGATGACGATGCGATTGTTGTTTGTTGGTTGGTTATTGTTAATAACCACGTGCGTGACGTATTTAAATGAAATTTCGTTTAAATTTAAATGTATCAAACGAGGCGTCTGCAAGTTGACTTCGGTTTGTTTTTTTAGGTGGGAAATAATCAGAAACTGAGCGAGAGAAGTGTCAAACTTGTACTGAATGAACTTTGGCGTTCCTAGCAACTGTTTCAAACAATCCTGCAGCGGCAGGCAGCGGCCCTACCGACGAAGGCTTGGTCTTCGTCGGACGGACCCATTGATCGCCGACCTCAAACTCATCTTTCGGTGATCAAAAAATATCATAATGTTAAAATCTTAATTGTCTGTCATCTTGTCTCAACAGCACGTTTGGCACAGAAATTGAGCAACTGTCTACTGCGGTGAGCTACCCATTGCTCGTCGTCCTCAAACCCATCTTTCGGTGATCAAAAATATAATAATGTTAAAATCTTAATTGTCTATTATTTTTTCTCGACAGCACGGTTGGCACAGAGATTGAGTAACTGTCTACTGCGGTGAGCTACCCATTGTTCGCCGACCTCAAACCCATCTTTCGGTGATCAAAAAAATCTTAATGTTCAAATCTTAATTGTCTGTTATCTTTTCTCGACAGCACGGTTGGCACAGAAATTGAGCAACTGTCTACTGGGGTGAGCTACCCATTGCTCGCCGTCCTCAAACCCATCTTTCGGTGATAAAAAATATCATAATGTTGAAATCTTAATTGTCTGTTATCTTTTCTCGATAGCACGGTTGGCACAGAGATTGAGCAACTGTCTACTGCGCTGCGTGTTGTGGATTCGATTCCCACACAGAACAATAGTCTACAGAGTCAGTTCAGATTCAGTTCAGATTCAGTTTCGGGTCTGGGTGTCTTGTATACGTAAGTTTACATGTTTATAAACACACTCACGATACATGAGTTATTCTTAGTGTGGATAAAAAAACGATAAACTGTGAAAACTACTTCGTTAGTTTTTGGGTTTGCTTAATAATTTATAACAATATCACAAAGGGATTATCTCCACACATTGCTAACAAAATGATCGCCACCTATTCTACTTAGTTTTTTAATTTCTATTATGATATCATCATCTACATCATTTCAGCCGAATGAAGTCCACTGTTAGATATAGGGCTCCCCAATTGTCGCCATAATGACCGGTATTATGAAATATTTTATTCCAATACCATTTTTTATTCGATAAAAGATTCACACCTCAAATTATTTATCATCCAACCACTCATCGTTCAAAAGGGCATTTGTACCAGTAAAATGAAAACATTATTGTTTTTAATAATAACAATATTTTCAGTAATCACACAAAACTTCGCTTGAATGAAAACGTTCATCGGCTTATTAAAAATAAATATTTTCGCAGCAGCTGTTGGATGACGGCTATATTAATTATATCAACAGATGTTAATAATATTGAGTGGGATTCGCAATATTTAATTGGATATTTATAACTATAACGGAATTGAAGTGTTATGTTTTTATTAATTTATCTTTATCATGTATGTATTTAGAAATATAATACATGCATACGTGAATACATTCGCAGGAAGTTTGTGTAATGTTGTTGGTGTAAAGTTTTAATAAATAAATAAATAATAAATAAATATATAAGTATGTTTATCAGTAATTGTCTAGTACTCATAACACAAGCTCTGCTTAGCTTGAGACTAGACGGCGTTGTGTGATAGTTGTGGAATATTATTATTATTATCCTTTATTTATTTTCTACACATATTTTGTACATTTTTAAATATTTCTTAAAACACATATAAAAAAAACCATTTAAATTTACATAATAAAAAAATAGTAGTCCGCCGCTGTCGGGAGCAGGGTCCAAGCTACCGGTGGTTAGGGCTCCAGAGACAGGAACCTCCACACAATGCGAGCCGTATCAAGTAGTACTGCCTTTTGCATCAGGCCCATGATTTCCTGCCCTTGTCACATGTTACTGTGGGTTATTATTATTATTATTGAGAACTATATAACCTCTGTCAGCGGTTTTACGTGTGTCAATAGCAGTTATTACGGACGCGAAGTCGAAGTAAGATAAAAATTATTCTATCACCTTCCTTGTGGTGTTAGCTTACTCCATACTAAATTTCATAAAAATCGATTTTGCAGTTTACCCTAAGAGTAACGGCCGGGTTACTTTCACATTTATTGCATTAGTAAATGGATTATTCCATTTGCGTTTGTTGAAATTTATATTATACTAGAGGTCCCAACAGATGTTGTCCTGCCAGAGAGCTGTTTTTAAGAGTTTATCTGCCAGGTGATTACATTCAATTTTTTTTTGTCTGTTTGAAGTATCTGTTATTTGTTTATTGTGCAAGCCTACCACAGTGTTGTCTTTTTTAACCGAAAGGTTGACTGGTAGAGAATGCCTTGTTGCATTAAGTCCGCCTATGTACCACTACTGTACATGAAGTTTAAATAAATAAATGAATTTGGTGAAGATCTCTATTAAAGAACTTCGGAGATAGACCATGGAACACTTCAATAAATGATAGCAAATCTTCCGGAATTGCTGCAATCACATGTCAGTTGACTGGTAACACTATTTCATAACATAAGTCGGAATTGCAGGATAATGTCTATAAGTGTGGGCTTGCAGACGAATAGCAATAGGTAACTCTCCGTACAGTCATCCGGTAAGGACCAAGCCCGAGTCCACGGCGCGTAGTCCACACCTGCCTCGCAGAGCTGTCAGCAAAACTGAAGGGGGCCAGTAAAGCCGATGTCTGCAAGGGCTGCGGGAACATTTGAAAGAGTTACTGTGGCCTTAGAATGGAAAAGGGCAAATGAAAGAAGATAGGTGAGTTTTAGTCCGTAAAAGTGTGACATGCCCTCTTGTGCGGGAGAAATCAATGGATGATTTCCCACCTCAAAAAAAGTAAGATACCTTACCGTTACCAAAAAACTTGCTCACTATTTAGTTTTAGCTGGGGAATACCACAAATAAAATAGTAAAAAATAAAAAACTTCAAAAACCTAGTGTGATTCATCATTAACGATTGCATCACTACTAACCATCAGGTGTGATCGCAGTCAAGCATTAGTTTATATTATTACAAAAAAAAACTTTTTTACAAAAATATTACAACTGACTTCAAAAACAAACTAAAAAAATGCAAAATAACTTTAATTCCGGAAATCGCTGTCAAAAAATGAAGAAACAAAACCAAAACACCAAATAAAAAAGATTTTTTAACTACCATTGAAATTAGAAAGCTGCTCTTACGTGCTCAAGTAAATCAGTGTATTAATTCAAATTTCCAAATCTGTTGGCTTTTGTAGTTAACGGTGAATATACAAAGACGGGCATCTCGTGAGACTGTTATCAGTGATGCGAGATGGTTGAAGAGCATCTTGAGGCTCGGATTCTAGACGCGCAGATGTAGGTACACTTGACCTGGGCCTCTAAAACAGCGCATTTTATGTTATTCAAAGACAATCTTAATGATACTTAATTCTAATTCAAATATTATTTATTTATTGTACACACCTACTGAAGTATAGTATTTTTCAACCCAAAGGTTGACTGGTATATGTATAGTTAATGTCTTGTTGCATTATGTCCGCTTTTACACTACTACTATACATAAAGAGCAGGTTGCGGTGAGAGGATGATTTTAGATTTAAAAGAAATCAAAGAAAAGATATATAAATAAATAAAGTGAAAATGATATGGTTAGAAAAGAGTTAATTATTGAGATGCTTTTTACTATCCCAGGGAAACTTGCCGAGAAGACTGACTAGACACATTTGCACAATGTATTCTAGTCGACTGTATTCTATATCAAAAGCTTGACACTGGCTAAATTTACAAACGACGATGTATGAAAGAAAAATACCAAAAAAATAGAAAAAGGATAACATAATGATGACGTGAACAAAGTCAAAACCTAAAACAGACAAAAACTAGTGTTTACAAAAAAGGGATGACATATAATCATAATCATTCAAAAATAGGATGAATAGAAAACCGTTCCCAAATATCATGTCCCTCGAAGGACATTACGGTATAGTTAAAGAATATAGAGCAAAGATAATTTTATTAAATATACAATGTGAGGATAACATAATAGGGACGTAGCAGTTTATCCTCTTACTAAGTATAATCTCTTTTCCGCTCCATATAATACCGGTACAAATATACCTTTTACCCAATAATACAAGGTATTAGATAACGGTTTATAAATAGCTATCAATTGCTAGGCGCAATTGGTAGCTATTTCGACAGGTTTTATGTAAAAGCGATATGAAAATAATTCCTAATACTAATTTTTAACATTCAGCTATGGAAAATGCAAATTCTATCAATTTATGAAATGATAAAGTGGTTGAAAATGACGTCAGAGCTACTCTTACCGAAACCTAATTAATCCTTAATGATCTTTCAATATATACTAACCATTAATGAGATGGTAATATAAAATTTTGGGCCAGAATTAAATATGATGGCGGTTCGCTACCAGTCATTACTTACATGTATACATATACTTTGTTTAATAAAATCTGGCGGTTCGCTTTATGGCCACAAAAATGAGGATTTGAATTTTACGACGAAAATATACAAACAAGTCAAGGATAATATTATCTACGGTTGGCCAGACGGCCCGGCCGTGAGGACTACGCGTGAATGTGACCTTAGACATTCATCCTGATAAATTACAAATGTCAACCGTAATGGGTACAAGTGTTAATATTTCAGTTTCTTAAAATCGAAGAAGAAATTTGTCTTTGCATCCTTTGACATTTTTCTCTCTCATATGGAAAGATAAGTAAAACATTGTTTTATTTGTTTTGTGTGATGTATTGTTTTAGTGGAAATGTATATTTTTTAATTGGTAAATTCTATTATTCTTACTTCTCCAATGTCTATGTTATGGTTTTAGGTTATTATTGTTATTAAATGAATTCATTTCGACTATCCATCTTCTGAATTTATGAAGTTTTTAATTCAATAAATTATTTAGTTCTTACTTATACTACTAGTGTTTATGTTAAAAACTTAAAAGAAACAGAGGTTGTCAGTATCTGAAACGTTTTTAATTATACTATATAATATTAATTATTTCTATTTGCATGAATGTTAAATAATTATCTTGCTGCCTTGTATTGTATACAATTCATATGTTTTGTAAGGAGGAAACTTGTGGATACGCCATTAAAAAAAAAATGTTTAAAATAACGTGGATAGTAAAAAAAAAAAAAACATTTTAATTACTTAACTAAAGTTGTTTATTTAAAAAAAAACCATTTCATTTGCCTATCTAAGTGTTTAGTTCTTAACTTATAATAATGAAATTTACCTAAGCAGGTAATGTTAAAATTTCATATTGAAACCATTACTTATTAAAATTATTTGAATTTATTTGGAAAAATAAATGTTGTGCACACCTGCTTCTATGAACCTCTTTTGTCTAATACATTTTTGAATGGAGTATAAATAACCAGCATCTAAGTCACTACATACCTATTTTTCCTAGCTCCAGATAAAGCCAATGTGTTTTCATTTATCATCTGCGACCAGCCAGTCTGCTACTTTCAGGAATGTTTCAGATATAACACAATCCTGAAAGTTGTAGACTCAGTTTATCTTTCACCCACTCATATGCACACGTCATTTCTTTTACTCTTTCGTCTTTTATTCCTAACTAGTTTAAGTCAGTAGCTTCGCCCGCATGAAATTTAAAAATTATACCAAGGTTACTTACTCCTGGAATGAAAAATCCAGTGTCCTTTTTTATTGTTCCATAAATACAGTCATTTTTACAGTTTTAGTTTGTTTTGTACCATTAAACCAGAATTAGTTTGTATTGGTACTCACATTCGTATAACAAAACTGCTTATTCAGTAATGCTAACCAAAAATGTTATAAATTGCGTTAATACAGAAATTCAAATAACATTCATGCACCATTGTGGGTAAAAAAATAATCGCACAATATAAAGAAACGTAAACATTTATTAAATGTAGTTTTTTATGTTGTTGCTTTAATATCGAGTTTTATATAATTATTATATATATAATTGTTACAGCAAATAATTATATATATATAATTATTTGCTGTAACTAGTGAGTGATAATTTGTATTTGTGTTATTTTTATTAAATTTGTGTTATTTTGAAATTGGGACTTTGTGCCTGAATAAATAAATATTATTGTAACTATATTCAGACTAGCGCTTTGCCCGCGACTACGTCCGCGCGCATCGCCGTTTTAAGCGTTTGGCCCTGTGATTTGTTTATTGCCATTGCAAAGCAAACTTTCAAAGGAAATTGTAGTCTTTTGAATTCGAAAGGAACATCGTTCGGGATTAATGGAATACGCGGTATGAACTCTGTTTCTCCCTGGGCAGCATAGCATAGCATAGCATAGTCGGCCTTATAATGTTCCCACTGTTGGGACTCAGGCCTCCTCTCTAGGAGAGGGAAAGGGCCGTAATCCACCACGCGGGCCCAGTGCGTGTTGGTGGATGTCACATGTCTTCGAATTTTTGGTTCTAGGACATGCCGGTTTCCTCACGATGTTTTCCTTCACCGTTTTGAGAGCAGTGGTGATTTAATATATCCCTGGGCAGACCCGGTTAAAATAATAACCTCAACCATACTGCGGTGCAATGCTTTTACTTGCATCCTGATACCGTTACATAACTTCGGAGGCTTCAAGTTCCTAAGCAACATCACGGGTGTGCCCACATGCAGTTCACGTTTATGGTATGAAAGGCCGACTGGATTAAATAGTATTCAGAAACTCAACCGGATAGTGGAGTGCTTCGTCTGCATTTACCACAATGTCTATAGAATTAAACACTATTTCTTCAGCTTCAATTGATGTCAGCAAAATATCGCTGATAACTGCTGCTCGGTCGTTCTTAGACGGCAATATAGCTCTTTCTCTTAGCCATTCTAATGGTTTGTCCTTTATTTGAGCCACACCTGAATAATTTCTTCCTATCTTCTCTTTGACTGTACTTACTACCGTACATAATTTTTCTGGTATGACTATAACTCCATCTAATTGTTGGTACTTGCCGTTACCTAATTGAAGTAAAAGGTCTGAAAATTCACCTGCAGAGATGTCCCCTCTGAGATTTACTCTCATGTTTTTGGTTAATTTAAGGATTTTAGTTAAACGCAGCGTTGACGGCCTCCCACAAGGTGGACCGATATCCTGGTGAGAGTCGCGGGAATGTGGTGGATGCGAGATGCACAGGACCGTTCGGTATGGCGACATTTGGGGGAGGCCAATGTTCAACAGTGGACGTCCTTCGCCTGAAATGATGATGATGATGATAATGATGAAGGATTTTAGTACAGTATCTTTTAATATTCGCTTTGTTTCATTCACTCGTTTTTTTTTTGGTACAACTGGTAACCTTTGCTGAAAATCTCCTGCCAGAAATATTGTCAAACCACTCATTAAGTTGTCATTGCTTCTTATGTCCTGTTATCCTGTAGAGTCCCGTTCCGCTTAATAGCTCTTTTGTTTGCCATTTTGCTTTCATCCCAGACTATTATTTTTGCTTTACGTAACAATTGGGCCAGATTACTATGCTTGAAAATGTTGCACATTGGCGTCTAATAATTGGCGCAAAATCTGATCTATAAAATGTTATAGTTCGTTATTAACATGCCTCTCCATGTGTCTTTAAAATCTTCTGAAAGATATGGTTTGAATTCATCCCACAGGCTGAATGGAATCGCTAGTTGACAAAAAACTAACATTATAATGAAAAGCTCTCTCACCATGAACGGCTATTGATACATGGCTGCCTCTCCTAGGACTGTACGTCAGTGTTGATCATCTTCAAGTAACCCTAAAGCTTTGCATGCTGATTTGAAAGTCGTATGTTCTGGACCTCGAACTTCATAAAAAAGCAAACGAAGGTGGTAACACTCTGTATTATTTGGATATACCGTATATTCCCTGCTTAAAGCGCTGTCTTTTTTAATGTGTAGCCAACCATCTACATTTACTCCTCTTTTCCTCCTTTCGAACCGATTACTGTTCCAAACATAGAATGCACAGATTTCACAGTACAATAAGGTTTGCAAAGTCATCTACTTGACATAGTTAAAAAAAAAGACGTGAGAGTCGTTTTTGGTGGACAGGAAACCTTTATTAGCTAAGTTTTCTTGATTAAAAAAATATTTTTCTAAGTGCACAGCAAGATGAAACACCGTGGGAAAATTCTCATGAATAGAAAACCCGAAAATTTACCACACTGCCTCTGAACTACTGATATACTTTCCACTTTCATACATTTTGACTTCATCTTTTAAATTGTTTACAGAAAGAGTACCTTGGTCAGACCCTTTATTCACATATTTAATCGATTTTACCGAGTTACAGTATTCCACATTGATGTGAAAGAACTGGATTACCAACGATTATCAAGATCTACTCCATTTATGGTCACAGTAAATCCGCCATTATCTGAAGGATGTCTCCTGCAGTTTGAATATCCGTCATCGCCGGTCAGTGTTTTTATAAGCATTGTTCGAGGATAGCGTTTAGTGCACAGCTGGTCTCTCATGCATGGCGAGTTGGCGTTGAAATTTCCACAGGGGACATGTATCATATTAGATTTCACTATCTCATAGAGCTTTGGATCTAGATGGGATCAGATATTTCGCACAAATAAAATTGTCAGTAATGTCAGAAAGAATGTGTCTTTTTAGCCATATCAGAATATGAATGTACCGAAGTCTGGTAGAAAACCAACATTTTACGTACATGTATCACGGAACTTCACCAAATATTTTTCCTTTAGTTATCAAGTCCAACATTTTTTTTTTACTTTGATGCGAAATATTTGTGCGATGATATCGTGGCGATCGTGAGGTTTTTATTCTGGAAACAAATTTTCTTTAATTTCTTTCCACCGAGGGTTGCACGTGAAGGTGAAAAATAAGTCTGTACGACCATAATGACGTACATAAGTCATGGCGTATTGAGTGTGCTCGTGCATGTATCTCGGCCCACCGGTGAAGGAGGACGGTAATCCACTATTTGATCCAACTGATGAGCATCAATATCTTGCCTACTGATGGTGTCCTTAAGTATTACTGAACTAATCAATCAAAGCTTTTAGACTTTTAGAACATTAAATTAGCATAATAATTTCTATCGAAGAAGACGCTAACTATGACACACCAACTTGTTTTGTAATTAATTTTATGTTTTCGTTTGTACCAATTTGGGTCAGTAGATGTCGTTGTACGTATATAAATAACATGATTGATATGTTATTATAGGATTAGGTTATCACATGGTTGCGTTGCAAAGAAAATCTATTAGCAGTAGTATTAGAATCCATTTCATCAACACTTGAACTTTTTTGTTGTTGTTGAACTATTTTTGTAATCGCTATTTGCTCTATTAGGGCTTGTTTTTCTAATTTCTAATACCGAGTTGCGAGTAAATTATGTCGAGTAGTAAGACTTCAAAAAATCTTGAACACGACCTAAACCGTAATTTGAGGGTAGTTTTGAAAAACGAATAATGGGAATCTTTATTATTTATTTAAACATGTATTCGTGCCAAGTTTCCAGTTTATTAACCCAAGGAATAAGATTCTCCCATACAAACTTTAACACCCCCTAAATCTTGCACTGAGGGTAGTACTGAAAAAATAAATATGGAAAATTTTAAAACTAATTTAGGTTAATATTTGTACAAAGTTTGGAGTCAATTGGCCCACGGAAAAAAAATTTGCACACTTACGAAATCCCCCCTTTTTACCCCCTTAGAGGATGAATTTCCAAAAATCCCTTCTTAGTGCTCACTTACAACATATAATTAATCTTTATGCAAAATTTCAAGCTTCTAGCCCCAGCGGTTTCGGCTGTGCGTTGATATGTCAGTCAGTCAGTTTCTCCTTTTATATATATAGATACTAGCGCTTTGCCCGCGACTACGTCCGCGCGCATCGCCGTTTTAAGCGTTTGGCCCTGTGATTTGTTTATTGCCATTGCAAAGCAAACTTTCAAAGGAAATTGTAGTCTTTTGAATTCGAAAGGAACATCGTTCGGGATTAATGGAATACGCGGTATGAACTCTGTTTCTCCCTGGGCAGCATAGCATAGCATAGCATAGTCGGCCTTATAATGTTCCCACTGTTGGGACTCAGGCCTCCTCTCTAGGAGAGGGAAAGGGCCGTAATCCACCACGCGGGCCCAGTGCGTGTTGGTGGATGTCACATGTCTTCGAATTTTTGGTTCTAGGACATGCCGGTTTCCTCACGATGTTTTCCTTCACCGTTTTGAGAGCAGTGGTGATTTAATATATCCCTGGGCAGACCCGGTTAAAATAATAACCTCAACCATACTGCGGTGCAATGCTTTTACTTGCATCCTGATACCGTTACATAACTTCGGAGGCTTCAAGTTCCTAAGCAACATCACGGGTGTGCCCACATGCAGTTCACGTTTATGGTATGAAAGGCCGACTGGATTAAATAGTATTCAGAAACTCAACCGGATAGTGGAGTGCTTCGTCTGCATTTACCACAATGTCTATAGAATTAAACACTATTTCTTCAGCTTCAATTGATGTCAGCAAAATATCGCTGATAACTGCTGCTCGGTCGTTCTTAGACGGCAATATAGCTCTTTCTCTTAGCCATTCTAATGGTTTGTCCTTTATTTGAGCCACACCTGAATAATTTCTTCCTATCTTCTCTTTGACTGTACTTACTACCGTACATAATTTTTCTGGTATGACTATAACTCCATCTAATTGTTGGTACTTGCCGTTACCTAATTGAAGTAAAAGGTCTGAAAATTCACCTGCAGAGATGTCCCCTCTGAGATTTACTCTCATGTTTTTGGTTAATTTAAGGATTTTAGTTAAACGCAGCGTTGACGGCCTCCCACAAGGTGGACCGATATCCTGGTGAGAGTCGCGGGAATGTGGTGGATGCGAGATGCACAGGACCGTTCGGTATGGCGACATTTGGGGGAGGCCAATGTTCAACAGTGGACGTCCTTCGCCTGAAATGATGATGATGATGATAATGATGAAGGATTTTAGTACAGTATCTTTTAATATTCGCTTTGTTTCATTCACTCGTTTTTTTTTTGGTACAACTGGTAACCTTTGCTGAAAATCTCCTGCCAGAAATATTGTCAAACCACTCATTAAGTTGTCATTGCTTCTTATGTCCTGTTATCCTGTAGAGTCCCGTTCCGCTTAATAGCTCTTTTGTTTGCCATTTTGCTTTCATCCCAGACTATTATTTTTGCTTTACGTAACAATTGGGCCAGATTACTATGCTTGAAAATGTTGCACATTGGCGTCTAATAATTGGCGCAAAATCTGATCTATAAAATGTTATAGTTCGTTATTAACATGCCTCTCCATGTGTCTTTAAAATCTTCTGAAAGATATGGTTTGAATTCATCCCACAGGCTGAATGGAATCGCTAGTTGACAAAAAACTAACATTATAATGAAAAGCTCTCTCACCATGAACGGCTATTGATACATGGCTGCCTCTCCTAGGACTGTACGTCAGTGTTGATCATCTTCAAGTAACCCTAAAGCTTTGCATGCTGATTTGAAAGTCGTATGTTCTGGACCTCGAACTTCATAAAAAAGCAAACGAAGGTGGTAACACTCTGTATTATTTGGATATACCGTATATTCCCTGCTTAAAGCGCTGTCTTTTTTAATGTGTAGCCAACCATCTACATTTACTCCTCTTTTCCTCCTTTCGAACCGATTACTGTTCCAAACATAGAATGCACAGATTTCACAGTACAATAAGGTTTGCAAAGTCATCTACTTGACATAGTTAAAAAAAAAGACGTGAGAGTCGTTTTTGGTGGACAGGAAACCTTTATTAGCTAAGTTTTCTTGATTAAAAAAATATTTTTCTAAGTGCACAGCAAGATGAAACACCGTGGGAAAATTCTCATGAATAGAAAACCCGAAAATTTACCACACTGCCTCTGAACTACTGATATACTTTCCACTTTCATACATTTTGACTTCATCTTTTAAATTGTTTACAGAAAGAGTACCTTGGTCAGACCCTTTATTCACATATTTAATCGATTTTACCGAGTTACAGTATTCCACATTGATGTGAAAGAACTGGATTACCAACGATTATCAAGATCTACTCCATTTATGGTCACAGTAAATCCGCCATTATCTGAAGGATGTCTCCTGCAGTTTGAATATCCGTCATCGCCGGTCAGTGTTTTTATAAGCATTGTTCGAGGATAGCGTTTAGTGCACAGCTGGTCTCTCATGCATGGCGAGTTGGCGTTGAAATTTCCACAGGGGACATGTATCATATTAGATTTCACTATCTCATAGAGCTTTGGATCTAGATGGGATCAGATATTTCGCACAAATAAAATTGTCAGTAATGTCAGAAAGAATGTGTCTTTTTAGCCATATCAGAATATGAATGTACCGAAGTCTGGTAGAAAACCAACATTTTACGTACATGTATCACGGAACTTCACCAAATATTTTTCCTTTAGTTATCAAGTCCAACATTTTTTTTTTACTTTGATGCGAAATATTTGTGCGATGATATCGTGGCGATCGTGAGGTTTTTATTCTGGAAACAAATTTTCTTTAATTTCTTTCCACCGAGGGTTGCACGTGAAGGTGAAAAATAAGTCTGTACGACCATAATGACGTACATAAGTCATGGCGTATTGAGTGTGCTCGTGCATGTATCTCGGCCCACCGGTGAAGGAGGACGGTAATCCACTATTTGATCCAACTGATGAGCATCAATATCTTGCCTACTGATGGTGTCCTTAAGTATTACTGAACTAATCAATCAAAGCTTTTAGACTTTTAGAACATTAAATTAGCATAATAATTTCTATCGAAGAAGACGCTAACTATGACACACCAACTTGTTTTGTAATTAATTTTATGTTTTCGTTTGTACCAATTTGGGTCAGTAGATGTCGTTGTACGTATATAAATAACATGATTGATATGTTATTATAGGATTAGGTTATCACATGGTTGCGTTGCAAAGAAAATCTATTAGCAGTAGTATTAGAATCCATTTCATCAACACTTGAACTTTTTTGTTGTTGTTGAACTATTTTTGTAATCGCTATTTGCTCTATTAGGGCTTGTTTTTCTAATTTCTAATACCGAGTTGCGAGTAAATTATGTCGAGTAGTAAGACTTCAAAAAATCTTTAACACGACCTAAACCGTAATTTGAGGGTAGTTTTGAAAAACGAATAATGGGAATCTTTATTATTTATTTAAACATGTATTCGTGCCAAGTTTCCAGTTTATTAACCCAAGGAATAAGATTCTCCCATACAAACTTTAACACCCCCTAAATCTTGCACTGAGGGTAGTACTGAAAAAATAAATATGGAAAATTTTAAAACTAATTTAGGTTAATATTTGTACAAAGTTTGGAGTCAATTGGCCCACGGAAAAAAAATTTGCACACTTACGAAATCCCCCCTTTTTACCCCCTTAGAGGATGAATTTCCAAAAATCCCTTCTTAGTGCTCACTTACAACATATAATTAATCTTTATGCAAAATTTCAAGCTTCTAGCCCCAGCGGTTTCGGCTGTGCGTTGATATGTCAGTCAGTCAGTTTCTCCTTTTATATATATAGACGAGTAAATTAGGCCGCGCAGTAAGACTTCAAAAATTTTTGAACACGACCTAAACCGTAATTTGAGGGTAGTTTTGAAAAACGAATACTGGGAATCTTTATTATTTATTTAGACATGTATTCGTGCCAAGTTTCAAGTTTATTAACCCAAGGAATAAGATTCTCCCATATAAACTTTAACACCCCCTAAATCTTGCACTGAGGGTAGTACTGAAAAAATAAATATGGAAAACTTTAAAACTAATTTAGGTTAATATTTGTACAAAGTTTGGAGTCAATTGACCCACGGAAAAAAAATTTGCACACTTACGAAATCCCCCCTTTTTACCCCCTTAGAGGATGAATTTCCAAAAATCCCTTCTTAGTGCTCACTTACGACATATAATTAATCTTTATGCAAAATTTCAAGCTTCTAGCCCCAGCGGTTTCGGCTGTGCGTTGATATGTCAGTCAGTCAGTTTCTCCTTTTATATATATAGATAATTTATGGTTAGCTAAGTTGTTTATAAAGTCGTAATAGTATTTTTTATATGTTTTTTTATAATTTTTAGTATTTATATCTGTTTTGGTATTATTTGGAGTTCATTAATTAATGTTAGAATCAAATATTTTATCGTTCGCCTTCCATAGAAGTTTCTTGCCCGAGGTACGATTAATGTATTATTGGTGGTACTTCTGGTGGTTATTTTATGAGATATAGGTTTTTGATTGCTTTTATTATTAAATTGTTCAATTAAGAGGGTCATGTTAAGTCTTGTTTTTACTGGCAAAATTTTACAGTATTTAAATAGTTCAATAAAGTCTTGTTTGAATTGGTTTTTAATTTTTCTAGGCACTAAGTTTCAAAAGTCTAACTCGGAAATTCTATCAACATACGATTTAAATGTTCGTCCGTAGCTCGTGATGCCGTACGCAATTATTGACTCCGCCAAAGCAACGTACAGTCAGGGATCAAAAGTACGATTGCACTCTACCAATGCTAAAGTGTCTAAAATTTCTTTGTTGTAGAAGTTCAATAGTCCACAACTAGTTTATTCAATACTTTAGATTCTATGCTACCAATTAAATCAGTCATGAACCATTGACCCTCTTCTACAAAGAAATTTCAGACATTTTAGCATTGGTAAGGTGGAACTGCACTTTTGACCCCTTGCTGTACGTCATATTTCAGGTGATGGTTTATCTGTATGCCAAGTTTCACAGAAATCAATTCTGTAATTTGAGCGTGAGGAAGAAGTAACAAACAAACACATACATATATACAACTTTCGTCATTATTATATCAGTGTGATATTGATTTTCAAGGAATAAAGATACATGTGCACGAGGCAAATTTTTTGTCACTCAGCACATCGAAGAATTTCATCAATTTATCATCAATAAACAGACTATGATCTTCGTGTCGCAGATATATTTCAGAATTTCCTAACCTTCTGCAATCTCTAATGGAGATATAATATCTTTCTTGCATTAAATTTTGTCAGCTCTGTTTAGTTGCGTAGTAACTTTATTTGGAAAGAGCTTTAAAAGCGGTTACAAATTACGGTAAATTACTCTTGGATTGGCAACTTGTTAAATGATATCCAAACTTTTTGTGGCCCAAATAGGTCACGCTAGTTTTAGTTGTAAGTAGGTTAATTATGTCTTTAGGATAAGGATCGGCGCAGAAGTGTTCGAAAGAGTCAGCGTGGCTCTGGGACGCAAAAAACAATTGAAGGAACACAATGAGTTTTAATCAATAAAAGACTGTCATTTCTTCTCATTCTATCCAGAGTAGAATTAATTATTATTTGACGATTTCATACTCTGAAAAAAAAAAGGATTAGGAGCATAATGTACTTTACCAACCAAGCAATGGAAATTTAACTTATAACTGTTAGAGATTTTCAAATCTTTCCTTGTAATTGGAGAAACCTTTTGCTAGGCTGGTACTGCCGTTTGTCTACGAATCAATTGATCTTAAATTAGATATGAGATATTATCATACCTTAAATTAACAGTGAATATGAAACATAATTAGTTTTATAATTAAACTAGCTTCTGCCGCGTGAAAATAGGTTTCTCTATACAAACTTTGGACCCCCGTTTCATCCCCTTAGGGTGTTAATTTTGGAAAATCCTCTTAGTGCTCGCCTACGTCACAAAAGAAAACCTTGTGCAAAATTTCACGCTCCTAGTCCCACTAGTTTTGGCTGTGCGTTGATATGTCAGTCAGTCAGTTTCTCCTTTGATATATACAGATTAACAGCAAATTAATTACGAATTTAATTTTGTTGTTTCGATAATTTTGTCATATCCCAATAATCTGCAAATATTAACTATCTTTGAACTTTCATAAAAATGAAAAAAAAAAACCACAGTCCTAATAAGTGCCAATTATGATACCTATTCACCAATTTTGCAGTACCTACATCATAAAGATGAGAGATGCGAAGTATTTAATCAAGCGTACATATAGGGGCAAAGGCTACTTGCGTGTGTGTGCTTCATAAGTTTTATAATTTACGGGTTATTTTTGTACGAAAATTTCACCACGTGGTTTTATTTGAGATACGTTCATGCGTTATATTTCGAGAGCTACTAGCAAGCTTAAAACTTCGTGTAGTGTTAATCCGGTTTAATAATATAATAATAATAATAATATTTATTTCATAAAATAGGAACTCATTGCACTGTATACATAGTAGAGTATTAATGTTAACATTATCACATTTTAGCACAATATTATTGACTCTATCCCTTAAACTAGGTCTAGCCTGTATCTTAAGAGAGGGTTCAACCATGTGGGTACAATATTTACATATAGCATTCTGTAGCAAGTAAAACAGTGTCGGTGTAACATAAGCAAAATTAAAACTGTGGAAGAAGTGTAGTTAGTGTGTTGAGTATATAAGTAAGAGTGTGTGTGTGTGTGTGTGTGTGCGGGTGTGTGCATGAGTGTAATGTGTATTTGTGTGGCTTTTGGAATTGTTTTTTACGAGATGAATGTTAGGAGATTCCGTTGTAAGGTAATCCTGTTGTAGTAGCCATTGAGTGATAATGACTTACAGCGTGTGTCTGTTTACATCGAGAATGTTTAGTATTTTGTGTAGTTTCTTGTATATATAAGTACTTAGGACGTAATATTGGCGTTTGGCAAATGTAGTTTTATGAGTTACACCTGATGGGATATTTGTGCGTTTTTCTGGGTTGGATCTGGGCATGCCTCTATGAGTTCTGAGGACAGACTGCAAGATGAAGTGCTGTCTAACTGTTAGTACCTTACATTCATCATAAAGTTGTTTGGTTGGATACGAGTACGGTTTCTTGGTCATTACTTTGAGAACAGCTCTTTGAGCTCGCTCTATCTTCAGGAAATTGGTTTTGTTTCATAAATTGGTTTCATAAATTCCTAAAGCGAAAATGTTTTAAGTACTTGAGCTTGGTTTGCAACTAAAAGAATAATGCCCAAAATAGTATAGAGCTAATCTCCAGCCAATACCCAGAGTGCAGATTTATGTCGGTATGATAGCTTCTTATTTGCATTTTTAAAATACCCATTTAAAGCACGGGTTCAAAAGATATTAGACGATATATATTTGTTATAATGTTAGCTTCCTACTGAATTTTCATACATCTTAGTATTCAGGCAACTTTACTATTAGTTATTCACTAGGCGCTGGTTTTCATTTTTGAGAAAATGCCTACCCAACCTGTGTTGTGAGCTCGTTGAGTCGATTGCACTCGATGATGAGAATAAGAGGTAAATATCCAAATCGATGACTCCCAAGAACAAAATCATATACGAAAAATTATCGATTTACGGTATGAGGTTAAGATTGGTTATTTCAAGTAAAAAGTAAAAAGATATTCAAAAAACAAAAAGGACTGCCATATAGATTTTACTACAATACGAATACGTAATAAAAAATATTTCGTCTTATTTTTTTATAAGATTTTGTTCTTGGGACCCGTCCAAATACAGATAACTAGATCTCCTCGAAAAGTCAACGTGACTGTCAAAAGAAAAGGGCATGAAACTAATGCATGGAAATAGTACGCGCCGTATAATTATGGCCATGTTGCCATATAAAAATAATATAAGATATTCAAAGTGAATTCGAACATTGTAGATACTTGCGTAATCTGTATATTTTAGGCTTTTTCTTTGATAATACACAAAATATGTACAAGTCGATTCTTCTATGGGCAAGAAAAATAAATCGGTCTAAATCTTACAAATCCGATCGATTTATGTATCAAAGCTTGTCTAAAAATAGGAGTTTAGGCTGGATTTGTGATATGGGTGCTGTGATTTTTTTTCTAAAAATCAAAGTTCATTGTATATTTTGCTGTGTAATTTTGTTGTTATTTTAATCAATAAATAGCAGCAGTAATATACGCTTGAAAGGAAACGTAAAATAAAAACTCAATTTATACTGAAAAGAAGTATCTGTCGAGTAAACACTGTTATTCATCATTGCAATGTATTGTAAAACGTCTACATTGCCAAGAAATAATAATAAATTTAAATAATTATGCTATGAAGACATAACTCAAAAGACTCTGTATCCGAGTAACCAGCATTAATCAAAAAAATAAATGAATGAAAAAACTAAAATATATCAACAAAAGGTCCTATTTTTACCCGACTACGCCAAAGCCAAAGGAGGGTTATGATTTTGACAGGCTATGTATGGATGTATGTATGTATGTGTGTATGTTCATCTGATCCCTCATAGGTCCTAATCTACTTATCAGAACTCGACTTATGAGATATGGTTAGAACCGTCTTAATTGTCCGCTGAACATAGGCTACGTGACGTGTCACAAAACTCGATACCATTTGAAAGGGCACATACTCCAAAATATTGCTCAAATTTAAAGTGACGCCCTCTAGCGGACGAAAAGTCATGTGTTAAATTTAACACCAAAATTGGTTAAATAAAAAAAAGGTGTGACTGCGGTTTTTCTTCTTGTTCTGTTCGAAGTATGATAATCTTGTTTCATACTTTTTCAGCGTGGTTTTTTTTTTTGTTGTAGTCGGGTTTAGTTTTTTATTTTTTATCCTTTTAATCCTTTATAAGATTTCAAACTAATATTATAATTTTAATCACGTATGATTAAAATAAGTAGTAACTTTTTCTGCATTTTCTGGGTAAAAAACGAGCATGATTCTTTGAAATATTTATTTCGATACACAAGCATAATTCAAACTTCGAATTAGCAAGAGTAATCAATCATTTCAATTGCTGGTTTTCCTTAAACCTAGTGGGTTTAAGGAAAACCAGTTTAATGTATTCGCCGAATCCCAAAAGCGTGAAGCTTGCAATAATTTGTTTTCTAAGTTTGAAATCATGCTTCTATCTGGTAAAATCTTCTTCAGGTTCTTATACAAGTTTGTAGTCTAGAATTTCTTCTTTCCCTTCAGTAACAATTTTTTTAACTTTGTTTACAGTTAGTTTTCAAAGCTTTGAAAATTTTGCCCTAGTTATAGAGTCCCTGAGTGAACGCTGAAGTATTTTATTAACATTATGTATTGTTTAATCGGCCAATTTGTTAGAGCTGCTTTATTTTCATTTCTCTTTAACGCAAGTTTATTACTGGAAGAATTTTATTACATATTTAGATAACTAGAGTTCTCTACACAATTTTTAAATCTTGTCTATCTTGTTATAGGTGTGTTCATTCTTTTTAGGGTTCCGTACCTCAAAAGGAAAAACGGAACCCTTATAGGATCACTTTGTTGTCCGTCCGTCTGTCTGTCTATCTGTCTTTCTGTCAAGACCCTTTATCTCGGGAACGCGTGAAGGTATCGAGTTGAAATTAAAACCATATACTCAAGTCTGCGGTTTCTTGAAGCTGTGAAAAAATCAAACTTGTAAGTTATCGAAATAAAAAGATATGGCCGTTTATGTTGCAAAAAAACGTATATTTCGACAGTCTCAAGGGAATCAAAATTCATAGGGTACTTCCCGTTTTCCTAGTATCCTGAAATTTGGCATGAAGCAAGCACAAATATAGGAAAAAATCTGAAAACCGTAAATTTGTTGTTACGTCACAAAAAAAAATGTGATTCAGAAAAATTTCGTTATCAATTTGGGTATTTTTTATTTTTATTTTATTTATTATATTAGGTTTACCAACGATTGTAAACACTGAATACAGCAACATAACACATATATAAAATTAAACTTCAGCGCAACAATCACTTACAGGTAAACACCACATGCATGAAACAATAAATTATAGATTAAGCTACAGTAAATATTCATTCAAAAAAATTTCATTAAATTCATTAAAAATTCCAAAAAAAAAACAACAAAAATTACAAAAGTTCATAAAAAATTAAAAAAAATGCATATTCACAAATAATCATAGAACATATTAAAAAGTATAAGACATTCATATGCACATTCATTTCGCGTGAATAAACTGTTTTTCTTTCTTTCTTTTTTCTTTCATATATTAACCACTTTTCAATCTTGCAATTTGTTTATAGTTAGTATATCCCAATATACAAAACCGTTTATAATGTGTCCCGAGAATATGTAACTCTCTAATCCCATAATGTCCATACATGTATGCTTGCTATTCTATTTAGTAGGAAACTAGTAACTTTATTACCTCGAGATAACTTGTCTCTCTAGGGACTTCATCCTCAGGATGACAAATAGTATTGTGCCTATCCGGATATAATCCTCTCGACCGAATTTCGATGACGGTGACCAATCTCAACGGAGATTAGCCCAGTACCCAGAATAATGCTAATGAATAATGCTAGCAAAGGAGGCAGCCGATCACGTGAGGCAACGGTCCTCACGCCCCAACCGCCGCCGGGATTCCGATCCCGATTTCTGGCCACCGTAGGCGCGGGCTTGTGGACGGCGAGCAATGGGTGGGTCGCCGTCCGACCGTCCGGTAACCGTCCGGACCGAGCCCAAGTCGTCGATGGCGCGTACTGTTTCACGCGCGCCTCAAGGAGATCTCAGCAATTGTAGGGGCCATCAGGGTCGAAGCCTACTGGGGCCAAGGGTCTGATTCTGAAAGGAAGACTCGGCCCTGGTACGAAAGGCAACGAAGGAGCAGGAGTGGGTTTTTGGTCAGTAAAAGTCTGACACTATCTCGCGCTCCGCCCAGGAGCGGGGGATGTCATAAGATGATTTTCCCACCGAAAAAAAAAAACCCAGAAGATATTACAGTGGACAAACGTATGTACAAACACAGATGCCCTCTATTCCTTTACTCTTATAGTCCGATAGGAATGGCAATTCGACACGACCGAGGGATCAGACGCAGAGCTAACAGATTTACGTGCTTTTTAAGGCATGAAGGAGTCACACAAGCAACTTCCTAACATCGGGCGGTCTAATATGCACTCTAAGCTCACAGTCAAGCACTGGTTTATATCAATTAAAAAAAAAAAAAAAATAGTTTATTGACGTCGTTTTTTCTGTGGTTTTGCTGTATTTATTTATTTAATCAATTAATTACAACGGTTAAACAACCAATCACAGTAACTAAACAAAATCTTTTAAGTTATAAACAACATGTACTTTCATCAATTTTCTCTCACAGTACTTCTGACATACCAATATTACGTAAAAATCAATTAAACTTAATAGTGATTCAATTTATTTATCTCGGGATCTATTGAAAGAAGAAACTTATATTTATTATTATTTATATATTATATTCTTTATTGTACACCACATAAACAAAAATATAGGACAAACATAATTAAAAATAAATGTACAATGGGCGGTCTCCTCGCACAGGGCAATTTCTTACAAACAATCTTTGGATGGACTGAAAGAAAGAAGATAGATTTAGGGCTGTCAGTGTACAACATCAGAAAAATACTAGACATATTAACACAAATACATACATACAATATAAGAAAAAAATATACTAATAAATATTAAATATATAATTGAGCCTGGAGAAGAAAAAATCAAAGTGAAAGGTAATGCTCATTCACCATCACACACACACACACACACACTGGTTGTCAATACACAAAACATAATTGGTACAGGCCATGGTCCGAAGCGAGGAGGAGTGGCAGGCGGTCGCCTCCTTCTGCGAAGCAGTAATGCTAGCAAAGGAGGCGGCCGATCGCGTGAGGCAACGGTCCTCACGCCCCAACCGCCGCCGGGATTCTGATCCCGATTTCCGGCCACCGTAGGCGCGGGCTTGCGGACGGTGAGCAATGGGTAGCTCGCCGTCCAACCGAAAAAAAATAATACACAAAACATATTATTCGAAGAAAGCAATTCTTAATTTTGCCTACTGGGCACATTTTCGTAGAAAAATCTAAACAAACTTATGTTGGTAAGGGTTAGTTTCTGTTCGTAGCAGCAAATACTTACTACGACACACAAAAGGAAAACCACTCGAGTGCTTCTCGAAATCGGGACCGCAGCACCCTTGACCTTTCCATCTTTTTGAATAATAATAAGTCAAAATATCTTTCCGTTAAGGAAACCCACGATTAAGATTTGTTGCTAATAATAATTTGAATTTTTCTATAAATGCTCTCGCTAGGCAGTTCGCAGTTCGATTGAAAACTTGATATATACGTGGGACACTCAGAAAGTTTTGAGAAACTAAAAAAACAACTTCTATGGATAAAATATGTTTATTAAATCTTTTCAAAGAACTCTCCACCAGCCTCTATACAAAGTTTCATGCGTCTGAACCAATTTTCAAAACATTTTTTCCAGTCCGCCGCAGACACCTCTTCCACAGCCTTCTCGAACGTTGCTAGCGCGTCTTCCGGCAATGAAAACTGTATCCAAATTCAAAATTCGAACAATGATATTTTTGCTTTTAAATAACCAAAATTTTCAAAATAATTACAAGTGGCCAGTGCCTTACACATCATTTTTTTTTTCGCAAAACTTTCTGAGTGGCCTGGTACATCGTTAATTTTGCTGACTGCTATAGAGTTTCCACTGATGAGTAGAGTATTTTTTACAAGATTTTTATTAACTTGCAATATATGTATGTAACTATGTGTGTTCGGGTCAAATCTTGCAACTCAATTTTGAAGCAGACATCTTCAACTGATTCAGCTGAAACTTTTTTACTCTCTCCTAGAAAGGTCTGACTCCCAGAAGTGGGAACATTATGAGGCTGATTATACTACCTATGCTTTATTTTTTTATCACACTGTACTACTCGTTCATGCTCAGACGCCTATACAAATTTGGATGAATTTTGGCACACGGGTATACTCTACTTTCACGTGAACAAAACCGCTGGTCTCTCGCTCTTGGGCTGAGCGAGAGGGCGTGTCAGACTTTTACTGACTAAAAACCCACTCCTGTTCCTTCTTTGCCTTCGTCCCAGGGCCGAGTTTTCCTTTCAGAAACAAACCTTTGGCCCCGGATTCGACCCTGCTGGGCCCCTATGGTTTGCTAACTCCTTGAGGCACGCGTGGAACAGTACGCGCCGTCGACGACTTGGGTTTGGTCCGGACGGTTACCGAACGGTCGGACGAATTATAATAATAATTTATTTATTTATTCAGATAACAATGATACAGAATGGTTAGTAAAAATTTAAACTTATAAACTATGTTAGTAGGTACAAAATACAATCACAACATACATTTTATTTTACAATTTTGTTGAATAATGGAATAGTTTAAAATTTAATAATTTAAAATTTAATATAATAAAATTGAATAATTTGATAATTTTAAATTTAATATAATAAAATTGAATAATTTGATAATTTTAAATTTAATGCAATAAAATTAGGTGATTAGTTTGTAAAGTAAACTATTTGGAAAATTTGTTGTTGTATGGTGATGAAATAGCGAACCATGTTTTTGCCAATCGTTGGTTGTCAAATGAAAATTTGTAAATCAATTTTTGGTGAACTAACAAGACACCGAAGTCAAAGGCACTTTTGAATATTTGAAACTGTCAACAACTTGTTTGATGTGCTAAATTTAGGGCACGTGGCCCTACTCAATTATAAGAAGAAAAAAAATGTGTGCGTGTACTAGCGTACACTCGTAAGATGTGAAACTTCTTTATGACGTTATTTTTCAAAAAATAATTTACTATATGCAACTTTACAGAAATTGGTTAAATATAGTTAAATTAGATAAAGTTTAATAAAAGGCTTTTATTATAATAGACATAAATACAAATTCTACAATTATTTCATTTTAGCTTATTACTACAAAGATTATTATTGAATTTCATTAATTGTAATAGAATTATTACTATCATTGATGTCGTTATTATATATTTGTGTTATTAATGGCTTATGGTAACTGAAATACGAAATATATTGTTTACATTCCACAAAATTTAGTAACCGAGCGAAAACTCCATCAATTGTAGTGCCGGATCTCGTTGTCGACGTTTGAGGATCCACTTATAAACAGAGTGCCTATTTCTCATGACGATTCCAATTAACCCAAAACACTGCAAGGTTACATTGTTTTATTAGAAAGTTCCTGTGTCTACCTTCCACCTTCCGGCTCCATCACCAGATCAATTCGATAGTACCTTATAGCCAAAGTGCATCTCATGACAATTCTAATAAGCCCAAACACGGCTAGGATACATTGATTAATTACGGGGTCCCTATGCCTACCATCCGGCTCCATCATCAGATCAGTTCGATAGTACCTTATAGCCAAAGTGCATCTCATGACAATTCTAATAAGCCCAAACACGGCTAGGATACATTGATTAATTACGGAGTTCCTATGCCTACCTTCCGGCTCCATCATCAGATCAGTTTGATAGTACCTTATAGCCAAAGTGCATCTTATGATAATTCTAATAAGTCTAAACACGGCTAGGTTACATTGATTAATTACTGAGTTCCAGTGCCTACCTTCCGGCTCCATCATCATCATCAGATCACTTCGATGATACCATTTTCAACGTAACGTAACTATTCAGAACCATTCATTTATTCGTATTGTCATAGTCGCTTAACTATCTTCATTGTGATATCAAAGTGAGTATGAAGTTCCGATGACCATTTCTGGTCTTCTTCATCAGTACCACTTCATCAAATGTTACTTTTTGACTGTAAATGCTTAAGTTCTCGATGATAATATCAAAATCACTATATGGTTGCCTATAATATTTGAGGAGTTCCCTCGATTCCTCATGGATCCCATCATCAGAACTGGATTTTGAAAAAAATGGGACCAATCTGGAAGCATATCCTATAAAGGGAAAAAAAAATTGCAAATCGGTCCATAAACGACGGAGTTCTGAGGTAACAAACATAAAAAAAAGATGGCGCGTAACGGAAAAATGTGACGCGTAACGAAAAAATGTTACACTAATTTTTTTTCCAACCCCGATAAAGAAGTTTCACTTCAAAAAGATGGCGCGTAACGGAAAAATGTGACGCGTAAGGAAAAAATGTTACACTAAATTTTTTTCCAACCCCGTTATAGAAGTTTCACTTCAAAAACAGTTTTATCTAGCAACAAAGACAAGGTATTTTAAGTGTTATAAAAGATGAAATAATTGGTAATATCAAGAGGGAGTCAGGATTATGTGACACTATATCGGTTTCGATACAGTGTCACATATTCCTGACTTCATTGTTCCAACCAACCAAAGTGACCAGTAGGTACATGAATTATTGTCATTCCTAAAACCTCTATATAACATTTTGTCAGTTCCAAAACACACGTTACATTAACTGTCAAACAAAACTGTACTGATCAGCATTCAAGCCCAAACACGGAACCCAATTTGAGACGCTGAATTGAATTTCAAATGGCTAAACTAACTGCTTCGTAGGAGCTAAATTAATACTGTATTTAGCTTCGTAGGAATTCCGACTGTTAGACAAAATTATAAGGTAGCTAAATAAGGTGTTTCGTAACTTATTTATACTTCTTCTGATGTGAATACACAATTTTATGAAGATGTTTGTTTGTCCATTACTCAGACACGTTTTTAGTTTTTGTTTATTTTGGGCGTAAACTACATAAACCATGAATTTTTAACGAATACATGGGATACTTTTATGGATTAATTTTACATTTTGACACAAGAGAAAGTTTGACATAGCGACCAAAGCGGAATTAGTCCGAGCCGCAAGCGAAGGTGTTATGGAGCCGAGTAGTGCTGCAGTGACCAATTTCCACTGGTGTCAAACAAAATTTTTCAATACACTTACGAATAAATAAACGTGTGTTCACCGGCGTTTTATGGCGTACCCAGCACTGGGTTGCGACAGTCACTGTCGCCTTGTTACAATAAGGTCTCGCTAAAACTCTATCCACTATGCCGGGACTTGTCGCAACGGAGTTTCGCCCCAGCGTTGCATCTCCATGCACAAATCGTGTATGCGTGCAAAATCATTTCAGGAGTTTTGAGGTTAACTGCGAATAGATAAACAGACAATTGCGGTTGGAAACTTTGTTTTATAATATGTAAAAATTAGGAAAGGGTATAGAAAAAGTAAATATTTGTGTGATAAAAATGGCTCTGTGTGACATCTTTGCTGAACTCGACCTATTTGGCGCAGCCTGAGACACATATTGTGTCAGTGTTCTTTTTAGGGTTCCATACAAAAGTTCTCGGTTCTTAAAAGGAAAAATCGGAACCCTTATAGGATCACTTTGTTCGAGAACGTATCGAGATCGTATGGAGGTATCGAGTTGAAATTAAAACCATATACTCAGATCTGCGGTCCCTTGAAGCTGTGAAAACATCAAACTTTTAAGTAAAAAAAATTCTACGGCCGTTTATGTCGAAAACAACGTATATTTCGACACTTTCATGGGAATTAAAATTGAAAGGGTACTTCCCGTTTACCCAGAATCCTGAAATTTGGATAAAACAAGGTCTTATAGTACAGGTATAGAAATAAATCTGAAAAGAGTAAATTTGTTGTTAAATCACCAAAAAATAAATTGCGATTTGGAAAAATCTTCGAGACTCCATTCGCGAATTAAACGTGAAAGCGCATTTACATAGGCAAGTTTATACGGAACTCTCAGTGCGCGAGTCCGAATTGTATTTGCCCACATTTAAATTTTATTTTAAGTTTTGTTTTTACAGTGTGTGTGCCAAATAAAATATTTTCTTTCCTTCATTTTTCAATTTGTTGCGTATTTTTTTTAAAATTAAGACACCGTAAAATCTAAAAGCTGGAATTCTAAAACAATAGGCCACTATAATGTTGATAGGCAATGGCTAAACACATGTAGAGCCGAGTATGAGACATACAAAGAGTCGCTTAAACTTAATTATTATTAGTTAACATTCCCTCAACGTTTGGAGAGAATCTAGAATCACAAGCGACAAGGACATCCAGTACCCATAATAAAATTATCAAGGAAATAAAATTCGTTATGATCTATTTTTATTTTTTATAATATACATCTTTATGTAAATTATAAAAGACTGGCAAAAAAATAATTCCCATTCACTTGCTAATGTGGCGTAAATTGTCCTTTTATAGAATTTGGTTGTTGTAGTCAACGTTATATTTGTTGTTGATAGTCAACGTTATATCCACGTTGCCATCCACGAGTAATGTAATCGTACGTAATACATATAAAGGAACTAATAAAAGTGTTGTCTCTACCTTAAACAGTTTTTTTTTTGCTTTAATGGCACTTTTGAAGCCATGGTTGGTGCGCTGCGTGTTGTGGGTTCGATTCTCGCACACAAAATATTTGTGTAGTCTGCAAAGAGTTGTTTTGGGTCTGGGTGTCTTGTATATAGTTTATCACATCGTTTTTTTTTCAGGTTTATTTATTTTTTATTCTTGTTTAAATTTTTGGTACCTATATTATTAGGTATGAATAAGAAAAATGTATCTCCAAAGAGGCCTATGTTTTCGAATAGAGATTGTTTGGTGGATTCTTGTGTCTAAATGTACATAATAAATAATTACTTAAGTATATGTGTTGAGTTTTAGAAATAAAATCTAAAACCTGAAATTCTTAAACATTATCTAAATTCTCAAATATATATTTAGAGCCGAGCATGAGACAAACGAACAGTCGCTATAATATTCATTATAATTAACATTCCTTCAAAGTTAGAGAGAATCTAGAATCGGTATCAAGGACAGGGTTATTGGTTATCCATATATAAAAATATATTATATATATTAAATAAAAATCCTATAATATAAAACGAAATTTATTATGATACATTTTTATTTATTAGAATTTGCATTTACTCACTAAGTAATGCGGCGTACATCGTCCTTTTTATAATATAAAATTTGTTTCCCGTTTTGCAAATTGTGTGATCACCTATCATCGCCTACAACTTAGCTAAAAGCATACTTAATACATCAAAGTGCTAAGCTAAACAATACATAGAAACGTCTAGCAGTAAATTCGTCCAAATTGTCTATAAATAGTGATCATAATAATACTGGTGAGGAGGCAGGAGAGCAGGTGCTCTCCCAAATATTCAATTCGAACTAGTTTTAACACCCGGCTTCCTTTCCTTGGCCTGTCCCACAAGATATAGCGTTTCACGGCATAAAAAATTAACGATGTTGGGCTAGTAGAAGAATTTTCGAAATAGGGAATAGGTATGCATGAAAAAAATATTTGTTATCTAACCGATTTATCAACAAATAAACGAAAATAGAATACTACTTATGAAAAAAATATAAAAAATAGTAAAAAAGTAAACCAGATGTAACAGTTTTAAACAAATATTGTCTCTCTCGCCAAGACACCGTTTTCTGCTTTGAAACTTTATAATTTTGTTGTTGATGATGATATTTTTTTTAGGTTTGTTACCAGAGCTAAAAAGTATTTAATTCAGCAAATAAAAAATTGCGTGCATATTCCCTATTGTATCAGTTCAATTCTTCCAGATATTCTATAAAAATTGTCAAAAACTAGCCATACTCACAACTGAGAATGGATTGGTAAGAAATGCCGCTTTCGAACAAATCATGGGTTAAAAGTGACTGAAAGAAACTTTCTACAATGAAAAATATTCGGCAACCTCGCAGCATAATCAGGTAAAGATGGCGAAATTAATTCGACAACTACAGAGAGGGATGATGTACAGTCAGGGGTCAAAAGTGCAGTTCCACCTTACCAATGCTAAAATTTCTTTGTAGAAGAGGGTCAATGGTTGATGACTGATTTAATTGGTAGCATAGAATCTAAAGTATTGAATAAACTAGTTGTGGACTATTGAATTTCCACAACAAAGAAATTTTAGACATTTTAACATTGGTAGAGTGCAATTACTGCACTTTTGATTCCTGACTGTATATAGCCAAAATCGATGGGTTTAAGAATATACATGTTAAAAATAAGTGTAGCGACATCTGTGGCGTCTCATAAGTACTAATCCGGCATCGCACAATTAAAGTTCTCCACGCGATTTGAACATATTATAGAACAGCCCGAAATCATCTATCGGGCAGTTGCCCACCTGACATAACACCCGTCCAGTCGGACGATCCTCCCTTTTCAACGGAGGGTTGCGGGGCTTTACACTCTGTTCCGCATACGTCCAAACTGGTGACCCTCGACAAAGAACGTCAGCGCAGCCTTCGTACAGCTATTACTTCGTGACGTCATCATCACTTCCTCAAGCTTTCGAGCAGCGAGCCATACGAGCCAGCGCCCACGGCTTAAAGGTTATCCTGACCACCATAATGCCTGCCTGGTCATGCCTGGTCATCACCCCCAGCCTCATCAGCGACCTTGGCTAAGCACACCGCATCGTTGGTCAGTCACATGAAGTGCTACGAAGAACCTCATAAGAAGGAGGGATAGAAGAGTCGAGTGGAGAGAAAAGTAGATATGGTTAAAGTGAACAAACTTCTTCTCTGGTTAATGGGCATCCATTTGAGCTCAGATTTGAAGGTCGGCACAGGGTCATATTTTTATTAATTAATTGATTAATGAGATACCCTCATTACCATTACACCGTCCGCAGCTCATTACTAATGAATCAGTCTTTAGAACGTTTTGCTAATGAAGCTTAATGGTTAATCTCATCCAGATGTGTGCCAGGTAAAGTTATAGAAAGTCTTCAATTTCCTGAAACCCTTTAATTAATACGTATTAGTGCTATTTTCATTCCAATTTTACATAAATGTTCCAATACACCGTTAGACCTAATGTTCCAATACACAATGGCCGTCGTCGCTATTTACCTTTGAGTATCTTTCATAATCAGCAATAATTGGACATATTTTCTTTTCGCCAAAAGTGTAACTTAGGCCATATCTTAAAATCAATAGCGAAAAGAATTATGTCTACCAACCGTAACCAAGCAAAGTTCGAGTCTATATTTAGTAGATTACTATAGCTTTTTATCTGGCGTTATTTTTCTTAAATAAAAATACTCTATGTCTGATATTTTAAGTTTCCCATTATTAAATATAGTTTTGGTTTCAGTATTTATAATAAGTACGCATTAATCAGTGCCAACACTAATCACTAATTCACTAAACGTTCGTTTATCACATTTTTTATTACTAATTTTAGTTATGAAAAACTTCGAGTGTGAAGAAAATATAACAGTAATAACCAACTTCATCTATTTTATCAATAAAAAGCTCAAAATATTACGTATTATATTACCATTTCATTATAATATAACGAAAATAGGTAACGCCTGACAAAAATATACTAGCAATGCTTCTATAGGTATCTTCGTTCGGTTACGGTTTAAAGAGCTGATTCTATAAGCTATTTATTCCTCATATAATAATAGTTTAAAGACAACACATAACCTAGATTTCATTTTCGGCGAAAGGTGAAAAAGTTAATCATGCCAATAGTTTGCATTGGCTTTCGTAACACCCGTAAGTTGTTGGAACGGTTCGCTAGTATTTAGATAATTTTGACGAAGTTTTTGACGGTCGTTTATCTCTGACTGGTTATATACACGAGCAGGTGTTTATAATAAAACTTAAAATAAGATTCTAGAATAAAGAAAAAGGCACTAAAGGTTCAGTTAAAAGGCGTCAGGCAGCTGCTACGTAGTTGTCTGGCATTATGCTGAACTAGACCTATTTGGCGCAGCCGTGAGACACCTCTCTAGTGTGATAATTATTTATGTATTTACATTACGTATTTATTTTTAGTATAATATATATATGTATCTAATTATTTATTATTTTAACTTAAGATTTCACATTCTCTTCTTTTATTACTTCTACACACTATTGTCTACATTTCTTCCTATTTCTCCTTTCGCAGGTCTGCTGGAAGAAATTTCTAATTTTAATTATTTTTATTTTTTTATTTGGCTCTTCAACAATGAGTACACTATTAAATATAAAGGGAAACAATTCGAACTTAAGTCTAAGTGCCCCATCACTTAAAGAAGAGCACTACATGCACTATTAAATACGCCTTAACAGCAAATAATAATTAAACACAGAAAAACAATAAAAAACAAACATCAAAACAGAACAGAACAGAATGAAAACAAAATTAAATTTGGACAAACAGAATTCAAAGGCTAATTGTGTAACGTAAGTTTTTTTACAGAGGGCACAGATGTATGGTACAAGTCGATATCTTCATCATGTTGTTTGTATAATTCATACATTCTGTGCAGTGAGCAATGTCGCCTTAAATTTGTAACGCTTTTTGGCATGCAAAACAGTTTTCTATTTGATTTTCTCGGTAGGCTTCGAGGCACATGGAAGGATACTTTACTGAGCAACTCAGGCCAGTTTAAAGAACCTGTCACTAATTTTTTAAGGAATATTAAATCTAACATGTCTCTTCGTTTTTCCAACGAGACCATCCCAAAATACTTCAATCTTTCCCGGTACGATTTGAGACTTTTACCCATATTACAATGATAAGTCAGATGCCATAAAAACCTTTTCTGTAATCGTTCGATGCGCTTTATGTGTACATTGTATTTTGGGGACCAGACAACACTACAATATTCTAGGTGACTTCTGACTAACGAATTGTACATAATCTTTTTTGTTTTAAATTTTTTAAAGTTTTTGCACTCTCTCATGACAAAACCAAGTAATTTCGTTGCTTTTTTTGTAATCAGGTCAATATGTTCAATAAAGCTTACTTTTTTATCAAATTGAATGCCCAGGTCTCGTATAGATTCCACTTCTTCAAGTAGTTGACCGTTAAAGTTATATGCTGTGGGTGCAACAATTTTTTTTTTTGTAAATTTGATGTGCTTACATTTCTTAATATTTAAAGACATTTTATTGAGCTCACACCACTCACTTAGCCTATCCAAATCGTCCTGAAACTGAGCCGAATCAGCAGGCTTTCTAATAGCTTTGATGGCTTTAAGATCATCAGCAAAAAGATATATATTAGAGTTCTGAAAGCACTTGTATATGTCGTTAATGTACAGGACGAATAAAGGAGGTCCTACATGAGATCCCTGGGGAATACCTGAAGTGGCTATGTATGCGTCTGACTGGCAGCCGTTCATCACAACCCTAAGAGTCCGATTCGACAGATAAGATTTGAACCAACTCAGCAAGGGTTCCGACACACCATACATTTTCAGCTTTCTAACAAGTAAATTGTGATCAACCGTGTCGAATGCCTTGCTGAAGTCGGTATAGACTGCATCAACCTGAATACGCGAATCAACTGCTTCAATAATACTGTCAGCATAAGTCACCAAATTTGTAGCTGTCGATCTACCTTTCATAAACCCATATTGGCCATCTATTATTAGCTGTGACATATGTCTGGACAATACTGGACACACAAGTGCCTCAAAAACCTTTGCTAGTACAGAGAGAATAGCTATGGGCCTATAGTTTGTCACATCAGACTGACAACCGCTCTTGAAAATGGGCACGATTTTAGTTTCCTTCCATAAGTCTGGAAAAACACCCCGGTGTAATGAACTATTGAATAAAATACTCAATGGCAACGAGAGACCATCTGATAACCTATGCAAAAGTAAGGAAGGTATATTATCAGGGCCAGCGCCCTTGTTAACGTCTATTTTATTTAATTCTCTGACGATCTGATGTTGGGATATTGTTATTTCGCTTAAAGTATTATTACTCAGACAGCTATGAAAGTTTGTATTGACATCACTTTGGTCAGTACGATATACTTTAGAAAAGTGAGCAGCAAAATAGTTACAAATTTCTGCAACATTGTCAGAACTGTTCACACCATCAGTCATAGAATTAGGATAGTTACTAGCTCCACCTCTCTTCATCTTTAAATAACTCCAAAAATACTTTGGATTCGATTTAATTTTAGCCTCTATATCAGCAATGTATGCATTATAGCAGGAAGTAGCCATACGGTTGCATATTTTTTTCAGTGACTCCAAAGCAATAATGTCTAAGGGATTATTGTATTTTTTTATTCTTAGTCGTAAGCGGTTTTTCTCATTTAGTCTTTTAATAAGGTCATTAGAAAACCAGCATGGATACCTCCTTTCCCTAATTACAACTTGTGGCACGTGTTTCTGTATTAATTCATTCAATATTTTATAGAATTTGTTTACCATTTCATCAACAGTCATGGAAAACTCCAATTCCTCGGTCCAATGAACCTTCTTTAATGCCGCATTAATTGCCACATAATCCGCCTTCAGATAATTTAATCTTATTCTAGGACAGCATTTCTGTGGTTTCAGAACATGAGAAAATGTGAGCTCACATAGTACAGGGGGGTGGTGTGGATCGATCTTAGAGAGAACATCCACTGGCGAACTAACAGTAACATTTTCCAAATTTGTAAACACTAAATCAAGAATTCTATTATTATGGTTGCACAAATAGTTATACTGAGATAGATTGTTAAGCAAGATAAAATCCCACAGAGTCTGTTCCAAGCTGGAACAAGTCCTCTGAGGTTCTTTTATCACATGGCCATCGGCTCCGATCCAGTCAATAGATTTCATATTAAAATCACCCACTATCACACAACCATCAATACGCTCCAACACATCATTTGTATTATCCACAAAATGCTCCAACAATCTAGGCTGTATTGGTGAGGGCAGATATACAGTACAAAGATAAATGTCTTTAGCTTTTCCACCCATTCCAAGGGATAACTTGACCCAGAGATCATCGCATGAACTTTCAAAATTGGCCAATCTTTGTGATTTAAATTTTTTAGAGATAGCAATGAGGACCCCACCACCGTCGGTTTTGTTATTGAAAATATTAATGGTCCGATCTCGCCTATAAATAGTATAACGCCCATCCATAATCTCTGAGTCAAAGATACCACTCAGTAACCATGTTTCAGTAAACATAATAATATCGTATGAACAGCAGGCGACCGTTCTATAAATGTCATTCAATTTTGACCTGATACCCCTGATGTTCTGGTAGTAAATTTTTAACTGATCGAATTTTATAATCCAAATCTAATACCTTTAAAAATCTTCAATTTGGCCTATTGTAATTTGTCTAATGTTTCGGTATCCTTAATATATTTGTAGTCCGCGCCATCAGCTTTTCTCACAAAAATCTTACCGCCACGAACCCATACATATTGATAACCTAGACTCTTAGCTTTAATTCTGGTAGCAGCATGCAGGGCTTTATTTGCAGGAGACAGATGTTCTAGAATGAAAACATTTTCCTTTTTACCACCAATTCCAAGTAGAGCAGTATTGAGCTACTCTTCTGTAGTTTTGTTCTTGTTGAACTTAATAGAAGCAGCTAGAAAATTATCTTTAACTCGCGGACAGCTGAATTGAACTACAATCGATTTTGGGCGTTTGCTAGATGGGTTTTGTTTTGCAATTCTAGTGACATGATGTATGCTGTTCTCTGTCAAATCACCCGATATAACTTTGTTAATATTCATAACAGTAGACACTAGATTCTCATTGTGGTGCTCAGGCAAGCATTGGATTTCCAAATTTGAAGAACGAGCTTGCTGTTCCATCTGGTTCAATCTCCCACTCAAATCTTTAACAGAGGCCTTGAGTTGCTCATTTTCTTTCTTAATGTTAGAGACTACTTTGGTGTTCAGTAAAAACTCCGTCCTCATCTCCTCAAACTTCTCATTCATGAATCCCATCGACGCCTTAAGTCCCTCTGTTTTGTCAGTAATCGCCTTTAGTTCCTTGTTGACATAGTTCGCCAAAGTTTCGTTGAGGTGCCGCATAAGATCATCTATCTGCTTCTTCATGATGCGATTAACTTCTGTTGACGTAACAGGCGCTTCTTTGGGGGTTACATCGACTGATATATTTGTCGATGATCCTTTTTTCCTTAGCGTTATATTCGGATCACCACCTTGGCTGTAGCGCACTGGGGTGTTATCTGCGTTACGCATCTTTGGCTTACATGATGGACACAGCCAATTATACTGTTCACTCTGTTCGAAATCGGAACCCAACAAATTTGTAAGACATAAAGGGTGATAGGGTTTTTGGCACGAAGAGCACTTAAAAACGGAACTTCCTTCGGGTATGTTTTCCGAACAACAATCACAGTTCATATTGATGATTAGTCAATAGAAATGTATTCGAAAAAGCAATAAATAAGCAAAGTCTTATGCACGTCAATAAATCGCACGCTAATAAAGGCCCATCGATGAGTCGACGCGCAGTGAATTAGCGAGAAGAACGTCGTAAGCGCCGTGGGATTCGAGTCACTTACACGTTTCACTTAACCAGCCGGTTATTAACACTCGATGTCGGTATATTAAGATTACTTGCCAATTGTTTTTTAACACTAGATTAATTGTTTGCAGTTTACACCACGTTTATAACAATAAACCAATAATAGTCACAATGCTTCCTGTCCTTATCGAAATCAAATCACTAGGGTCACTATTTGCAAGGATATCTATTTTATAGCATAATAATTATGATTCGAAGGAACACTATTATTTAAAAAAAATGTGTGTATCACAAACTAGAGAATGACCCTAATAGCCTGAAAAAAGCATTATAGAAAGCAAATACTTGATATAATTATGAACATTACAGCACTAGTTAATAAACATGTTCTAATATAAGTACATACTTACAACTCGGTCATCCTCGTTAAGTCCTCCCCTCTTTGAGGAGTGGCTGGAGCGGCAACACAGCATCCTCACCTTCCTCATGACGCTGGTCCTAACCGGACATGGCAAGTTCAGGAGGTTCCTGCACCGGATTCAGGCGGAAGAAATGCCCGAGTGTCATCATTGTGTGAACCACCCGGAGGACACGGTGGAGCTGCCAAGATTCCAACCCCAACCACTAGCGACGGTAGATGTGGGCTTGCGAACGTCGAGCAATGGGTAGCTCACCGTCCGGCCGTCCGGTAATCAACCGGACCGATCCCAGTCGTCAATAGCGCGTAGTGATCCACGCGCTCCTCAAAGAGATGTCAGCAAACCGTAGGAGCCCAGTAGGGCCGATGCCCGCTAGCTAGGATCGAGGGATTTTCTGAAAAGGAAACCTGTAGTCCTAGAAAGCAAAAGACAACTGAAGGACACAGGTGTGGTTTTAGTCAGTAAAAGTCTGTCCCAAAACCTAAATTCATCAGGATCTTCGTGTTACCGTGGCCCTGGAATGCAAAGAGTAACTGAAAAAAAAACATGGTGGCTTGCCGGTTTTTTCCCATAGGAAACGTCCAATTTGGTACCGTTCACAAGCTTCTGACGTTTTACGTGCCCATTTAGGCCTATGTGAAATTAAAACATTTGTTTTTTTTTTATTCCTCAAATAATTAGGATCCTCGAAGTAAGGTTGTGAAATATAAACACTACAGTTATTGAAGTACTTACTCCCCAAAGACAAGAAAATGTAAATATTTCTAAAGTGGTTGTAAAAAGATTTGAAAATAAATAGGTATTCAAACCCTAAACCAATATTAGTTTTATATTGTTAGTAGAACAAGTTTATTTAGAATTGAACAAACCATTTTGCGCCGATTCTTTTTCAGAAACAAAAAACTTAAATTGTAAATTACGAGTACAAATGTTTTTGTAGGTTATCTATTTTATTTAGTTAATACACCCGTTTTTAATTAGAAAAATTAAAATGGGGCTCTATTCGTACCCGTTACTGATCATATTTTTGCAGTCAAAAGTAAAAAAAACTAAATCCCAAAATTGTCCACGAAAATTTGTTATAATTGGTAAATCCATAATAGAATCAATATTCATAACAATTGCTACTAGAAAATACTAAGCGCAGTGTTTTTCCATTTTGATCGTCATTTATTCATTTTTACAATATTTCAATAAATTGAGTGATATCTTGGGATACAAACCAATGCCAATAATTTTGCTGTTTATGAATATTATTTATTGAGACTCTACTTAAATAATAACAAGACGTTTGCTAATAGATCCTTTATGTATTTGTACTAATTAAAAATTAGTGGTGTATATCGAAGTATAATTAACAGTTTACAATTATTCGTTTTTTTAATGAGATTGTCTTGCCTCATGTGAAATAAAAAACTTTTTATAAAAAAAAAATAACCGACTTCACTAAAAAAACACTAAAAGGATCAAAATAACTTTAATTTCAGAAGTCGGTGTTAATTCAGAAACAAACAATACCGAGAAACATCGACTTCCGTAATTATTATTTTTTTGAGTAAGTTTTTTATTTAACAATTTTTAGTTGCACTTATAACCAGAGTATTGTCTCGGTAGGTTTCATACAAAGATATTTTTTATCAACGGTAACAATATTGTCAAAAGGTTTAAAGTGACATGTGATTTATTTACAAGCACTTGTACAACGTTACGGAGGAAGTCCAAGGCGTTGTACAGTAGAAATTTACAAACTAAAAAAATACATTAAATAAAAACAATAATAACACATTAAAGAATAAAAAGAAAATACATATACATTACCACTAAAATAATATATCCCACAAAACAAATGAAACAATGATTACTTATTAAATGTGATACCTAAAATCATCATATGATTTAAACATTTTGCGATATCGATGGCATAAGGTCTCGTTATATGTTTCCTGCAGTAACAAAGGAAATCTCGAGTCAAATCCAGGCCTTTGTTAACCGATGTCTTATTGCAGAATCCTCGAAATCTACTGAAGTAGAACTGTTGGAGAAATGTCACGAGATGGCGATCGGTTGCAACATCAAATGTCATAAATGGAGTTCGTAATGGATTGGTCATATATATACTCTGCAGGGATGATTATATTGCAACAGAGGCCATGGATTGGAATCCTCAAAGGAAAAGGAAGTGTGGCCAGTGGCCATTCACAGCAAATTTGGCTACGTTTCGGGAAATGACGAGCATTGGAATGACTTGGAGTAAAGTGATATGTGAAGCTCAAGTCCAGTAAAGTTACTGTGAAAGCCCTCTGCCCTTGCTAGAGGCATAGGATCTTAAGACAAGGAAGTCAAGGGCAAACAGTTCATCGTTCTTCTTCTGAATCTTAAATGGTTAATTACTTAAATGGTTAAATACTGTCAATAAAATAACGGTGTACCGTGCTAAAACATGTTTGCTAATGCTATCTTGTGGTTTTTCCAACGACCAAAACCGTTGATTGCGGCCTGCACTATAAGTCATTTATAGCTTTGATCGGGTTAACGAACTGGCGTTTTACACAAAATAAAACATAAGTAATAAAAAATGATTACTTTTATATTTAAAAATACATTTATATCTTTGGAAGGAAGCCGTACAAGGACATTGCTATTATATTTAAAAAAGAGACTCAAAAAGATAATATGACGTCAATCATAAAATAAAAACAGAGACTGAGGCTGACTTAACTTCAAAGTGATAATAATTTATTATCAACTCTTATGTGCACACGATTCGGATCAAATTCAAATAGCAGTAAAAAAACCTGTTATTTGCGAGCTACTTATTTGCGATGCGGCGGCAGCATAAAGATAAATGCATTCTATTTTCGTCATTTGGAATTAAGATGTGAATAATGTATTGGGTGCAAACCCAAAAGCTGAGAGATCCCCGTTGTAACTTTGATGGTTTGAGAGTTTCTTATGAAGCAACAGATTTTTTACATACCTTTTATCCCTAGTTAGCTTTAGTACGGACACTACTCAAAAGGTAGCTGAGACAAACTGGATCTAGAAGGCGGTGAACCAGGTATTGTGGTGCTGTTTGAGAGAGGTTTATGTATAGCAGTGAATTGTGATAGGCTTGCGCTTTGTGATACACATTATTAGATATTTTAACTGCATTTATATACACGGAATCAATGTTAACAATGGATAGTGTTGGTCTTGTGATCTTTACTAGGTACTTCATTAATTTGATTCACAGCTGTAACAATAATTACACGGAACTCCAACGAGGCTGTAACCGAAAATTGCAGCCATATACCATTCACATTACCGTTCGAAATTTTCATTTAACCCTATTCTAAATAGCTGACACGCAAAGCCGGCTTCTCACGTCGACTCCGTTCCGTCCTCGTGTCGTTTTAATATCGGAGTTTGAACGGTTACAGCATTATTTTTTATGTCTAGATACATTCGTGAGTTTCGTGACACATCTGGGCTGAAGAAGGCTTATTTTGTCAAACGTGTGAAGGTGCCATAAAAATATTCAGCTGGTATGAAAAAATGGCTGTTTTATGTTGTTGTACCATGTTTTGGCAGTATAAAATGAGTTTTGTAGTTCTTACTGCCTAGGTTTATGGCGTGTATCGCAGAATTAAGTGTTTTACTCCAGAGCTTATTATGTAGGAAATAACTTCTTTACGTTGTAAGATTACAGGATGATAGTCCTGTTCTCGATGATAGGTCGTGGTGGAGCGAAATGAAAGTTATAGTGAACTGTATAATATAACATAAAGATAGAAAGGAAATTACAAAGGTTGGTTGAAAATGCAAACAAGAAAATAAGAAAACGTAAGTGCAGCCGTACGTGGCGTGAAGGCGTGCAACAGCTGACCGGTGTGGTGCGGAGTCCGCGACCTGTCGTCGACCGGCTGACTCTCTGCTGTCCCCGCACCCCTCGTTTGTTGCCACCAGCGTACGGCCATGTTGAGAGGAGCGGTCTCAACAAGTGTCTAACTTTATGGGGTAATATTATTCACATATAACCAATACACAAAAGGATACCTACTATGTGTTGGTTAGATGTGGATATTCTGTATGACTTGTTTACTTCTAAAAGTTCCAATACAAATGCCAAAGCTATCTTAATTGTATTGGAACTTTTACTACAATGGAACAACTTGCAGTCAAGTTTATTTTTTAAATTTATTTCATAGTTTTCCATTTTCAATCTGTTTTCTTTTTTTATATAAGGGAAAGAGTGGCCGCTATGATATTATGTCATAGGCACGACCTTACTACATATTATTATAGTGGCTACTATGTGTAAACTAAAAATTGTCAACCTATCAACTGATAAACTGACGACTACAATTTTACTTTAATTTTTAATATCAGCGTCTTTGTTTAACTGACGACATCAACAGAGCAAACACGGTGTCCAGCGTTTTCGTAAAATAACGCGTGAAAATATAAAATGTAAAAAAATGCGATTCTTATACCAGGCCACTCAGAAAGTTATGCGAAAAAAAGTTTTTATGTATAAGGCACTGGCCACTTGTAATTATTTTGAAAACTTTGGTTATTTAAAAGTAAATATACCATTATTCGCAACCCAGTGCTGGGCACGCCATAATTATGGCGGTTAGTCCCCTCTTTGAGGAGTGACTGGAAAGTCTTTACGGCGTCCTCACCTTCCGCTTGACGCAGAACCTCACCGAACATGGTAAGTTGAGGAGGTTCCTGCACCGGATTCATGCGGAAGCTACGCCCGGGTGTCACCATTGTGTGGACCGCCCGGAGGACACGGTAGAGCATACGGTAGAGGTGTGCCCCACTAGGGCAGAGCACTGCCGTGTCCTCGTGGGGGTGATCGACGGCAACGACCTGTCGTGCCGAGCCCTGGTACAGGCCATGGTCCAGAGCGAGGAGAAATGCCAGGCGGTCGCCTCCATCTGTGAAGCAGTAATGCTAGCAAAGAAGGCAGCCACACGCACGAGGGAACGGCCGTCAGGTCCCAGCCACCGGGATCCCGACCCCGATTTTCAGCCACCGTAGGCATGGACTTGCAGTGCTATGAGTAGCTCGCAGTCCGGCCGTCCGATAACCATCCGGTCCGAGCCCAAGTCTTCAACGGCATGTAGTGTTCCACGCGCGCTTCAAGGAGATATCAGCAAATCGTAGGGGCCCAGCGGGGTAGAAGCCTACTGTGGCCATGGGTTAAGTGAAAGTGAACCCCGAGGCCCTGGAACGAAAGCAAGGAACAGGAGTGGGTTTTAGTCAGTAAAAGTCTGCCACACCCTCTCGCCCCACCCAAGGGCGGGAGAAATCATTGTATGATTTCCCACCTTAAAAAACTACTTAGTACCAAACTGTTACCTTGAAGAAATACCTTACAATAATATCCACAAAAATGCATACTAATTCAAATTAACTATAAGTAAGCAGGTAATCATAATTAAAATAATTACAGTCAAAGTTATAGTGTCATATACCAGCATTTGAAAAAATTTTTTAACCGACTTCAAAAAAAAGGAGGAGGTTATCAATTCGGATGTATTTTTTTGTTTTTTATCATCAGTATTTTTTTTTATGTTTGTTACCTCAGAACTGCGTCGTTTATGGACCGATTTGCAAAATTTTTTTTTCTCCTTATAGGATATGCTTCCAGATTGGTCCCATTTTTTTCAAAATCCAGTTCTGATGATGGAATCCATGAGGAATCGAGGGAACTCCTCAAAAATTATAGGCAATTCTATGGTAATTTTAGTATTTTCATCAAGAACTTAAGCATTTACAGTCAAAAAGTAACATTTGATGAAGTGGAACTGATAAAGAAGACCAGAAATAGTCAACGGAACTTCATACTCAAATAGATATCACAATGAAGATATACTCGTAGTTAAGCGACTATGACAATACAAATAAATGAATGATTCTGAATAGTTACGTTGAAAATGGTATCATCGAAGTGATCTGATGATGATGATGGAGCCGGAAGGTAGGCACTGGAACTCCGTAATTAATCAATGTAACCTAGCCGTGTTTGGACTTATTAGAATTGTCATGAGATGCACTTTGGCTATAAGGTACTATCGAACTGATCTCATGATGGAGCCGGAAGGAGGATGGTAGACACAGGAACTTTATAATAAAACAATGTAGGTAACCTAGCAGTATTTGGGTTACTTGGAATTGTCATGAGAAATAGGCACTCTGTTTATAAGTGTATCGCAACTAAAAAGTGTGAAAAAAAAACTTTTTACAAAAAAAAAATAACCGACTTCACTAAAAAAAACATTAAAAGGATCAAAATAACTTTAATTTCGGAAGTCGGTGTTAAATAAGAAACAAACAATACCGAGAAACACCGACTTCCGAAATTAAAGTTATTTTGATCCTTTTAGTGTTTTTTTTAGTGAAGTCGGTTATTTTTTTTTTTGTAAAAAGTTTTTATTTCATGGGTAATACGAGTAAGACGGTAAGTAAAAACAATTCCACTGACCTTCCATACTATGTCCGTAATTATACCGGTTACTTTTAATAATAGAAGTACATAATTGTGTTAATTATAAGCCAAGTAATTATAAGGTCTTCTAACAGTACACTAGGCTGCAAAAAATTAGGGTTACTAATAAAAAGTGTGATAGTTTCTTAAATGTGTCAGATAAGTTCGTTAAACTAACATAAAAATAACATAAGACACTGTTTAATTACAATGGAATTCTAATAAAACTCTTCCAACTTATGACAATAAAAGTAGACATCACAGTTCATCTTATTCACGTAAAGCCCAACCTAAATTTAGGTCGATATACATTTGGTCGATTACCTAATGTACTAAAAATAGTCGCAAGTACTGTTCCACGCACGCCTCAAGGAGATGTCAGCAAACCGTAGGGGCCCAGCAGGGTCGAAGCCTACTAGGGCCAAGGGTTTGTTTCTGAGCAGTTTGGGGCCACTTGCTACCAAAAATTTATAAGTAGTTTACTTTATTATTTCTTAAAGGCTGTTTCGGACTTGAACAACCGTAAGATGTCGATTTTTTAGCATGGTGCTCAAGACCGAACAATCTTCTCATGTAGTAGTGCACCTTGTCCTGATATTTTCTGATCTTATGATGTTCATAAACGGTTTGAACAGATATCTAAGAAGCATTACCAATCTGTTTGTAATACATTATACTAGCGATCTATATACGTAACTTTGGCAGATATTGCAGTTTTTTATGGGACCCATTATTTTTGCATTTCAGTGGATCTTGCGAGGTTTAATTATATTTCACTAGCTTTTGCGAGTGGCTTTGTCCGTACAGAATTAGTGCTCCTCCCGTTTATAAATTATAGCCTAGTTTTGTTGTATAAGCTCTAAAGTTTCATCTAAATCCGTTCAAACGTTTGAGCGTAAAAGAGAAACACAACATATTTAAACAGTGTACTTCCTTTTTTGTTACAAGTGTGAATAAAAAATTGATATTAAAATAGAAAACCTTTTGCAAAAACACTAGCGAATTTTTAAGTGAAATGTGTGTAAAATTTTTTATTTAAAAGTTATTCATTATGAAAAAATGTTTTGAATCCAACAAGTGTACACTAAAGCCTTCTAAAATATGTATCACAACATATTTAAAACTAACACAAAAACTGTTGTTAGCCTCTGGATTATACTGAATAATTAAGCTTGTGTTCCATTTAAACATGAATATTATAACGCTTTCAATGAAAATATTCTGCTTGTGGCAAAATAATGGATTAGCTCATTAAATATTTATAGTATTATCCGCACCCGATCGCTTGAATGTGATCTTCCAGTGAAAAACGAACTGGATTTAAAATAGAATTCAGGAAAATAATATTCTGTAATATTACCACCACTGATGGGCATGAGATACACAACCACTGCAATTTGAATGACAGAGATTTTTTTAAATTCTTGATAGGTTTTCGCTTGACGATGGAGCGCACTTACCTGGAAGTAACCTATTCACTCTTGACTTAAAGATCCCCAGGTTGTAGGTAGATTCAAGTTTATATCCTAGAAGATGCAGAATTCCTGGACATCCGTCTAGGCTACAAATTTATTATCTACTGGACAGACAAAGAGTCAAAGAGATTAGTAGTCAACCCACGCGAAAAGTAAAAGAAGAATGCTTCATTTTATTCCTAATAAAAAAAGAAACATTAGTCAAATTGCATGATCACTGATGCTTGCAGTTATGGGACAAAGAAGTGTGTTGAAATCAGTCAAAAAAGTCTAAAGGTGTCTGGAAAAACAACACGAGAGTACCGTCGAATCAGTTTTTTTCAGGTTTAAGCCACAATAAGACTACATTTTTCATGAAAGAAAAAGTTACCCTTTACAGGTCAACAGACAAAGACTCCATATTCATTCATTCCAAGCAAAAATACAAAATAAGCAGTATTGCACCTATTCAGTAAGTTTTTTTTTTTTTAAATAAAGTATTGTCCACGGTTTTGGTTTTTTGCCTGTCCTAGTTGCTTACTGCTTACTCTTGTTTATTTACTCGCTAGAAGACTTGCAAGTCGAGCTGAACCAGCTATCTCATTTATTTTATTCGTCCCCTTGACTCGAAGCGAGCGCGTAGGTCCATTGCCCGCTACACTCACTGGCAAAATGACGTACATATGAAGGTAGGTATATAATCATAGAACTGTTCATTGAATAATAAAAGCGTATAGATTCGAAACTTATGATTAACACAAAAATAAGGATAAGAGCGAAAAACATTTATTTGACGACAAAACGTCTTTTAGTACACAAAATAAAAATGTTACTATCTTTAAGAACCGTGTCCGCCATTGCCACCGAAATACTGGACTATCATAATGTTAATTGTGAACTAGCACTGAGCAAATTAATGCTTTTTTGCTGTGGACATGCATTTATCTGTTTTCTGCATTCTTGAAAAGAGTGCTTCACCCTCCTAAATCGTGTTTCCCATGTTATTGACGAAGATCGTCCTAATCATTATTTTATATTGAGCACAATAATAATATTGTTTATTTTGATAGACTGACGTTTGACCACCACACCTGCCCCCTTAGCCAAGTTACAACCGTTTCGTTTCGATTTATTTTTCGTCGATCGCCTCGAGTAGGCCACGCCTCCAATTCCTTTATTCTGACGTCATCTCAACACTCAGTCACGTGGTCAGAACAAAGGAATAGAAGGCGTGGCCGACTCGAAGCGATCAACGAAAAGAGAATCGAAACGAAACTGTTGTAACTTGGCTAGGGGGGCTGATGCAGTTCCAAAAATAAGTAATCAATCACAAAATAGCAGTTTCAAACGACAAGAGCTCGGAAGTAGGTTTGTGTAAAATTAGATATAGCGATGTTGTGGTCGATGATGGAGTACGCTTGCCTAAATAGTCCTCTATGTTGTAGCCATAAAGAAATAGACAACGTCAGAGGGTTCCACTCTTTAGCTGTACGCACAATATAAATGTGTTTCCAAAACGTTTTATACGTATGGTGGAATGTATACTATGTGCACCAGCGTTGCAACGCTGCTAGTGATCCGATTATGAGGCCTAGCGGAGTTGCAATTCCGAAGCACACTCCTCCTGAAGATAAAAAACTGGCAGGCTAGCAACTCGGCGTCCGTGTTCAATACTTTGGAGTTATGATTCGAAGAGTGCATCATTGCCGATGATCTTCTTAGCTCGTTTTTTAAACGACCTGAGCACATCAAGCTAGTATTTGGCAGACCTATTACAAAAATGAGAGCATAGGAATGCTCTCATTTTTGTATAGAGGACTATACGATCGAACTTGCGCTGGTTTCATTATAAAGTTGAGCGTTTTTCAGGTCTTCTTCAACCGTTTCATGGTTGAAAACTATAGAGAAAGCTTCGTCATGTATGCTCTGTCTCATAACATTTAATTATAACAAATGTTTATAATTTTAATATGTTTCAGAACATGTGAGTGTCTGAAACGAACGTATCCATATAACCGGACTTTCACTTCTGTACATTTTTAATCTATATGACATGTGTCTGACGGAGACGTCGAAAGCCGTATGTTTCGTGACGTAAATACTACTTGACTGTCATGAAGAACTAGGTAAGTCCGGAGGACGCTCGGTCAAAGACTTTCTAGTTTAACTGATAAAAGTAATTTTATAAACCTAGACCTTTTATAAAATAATAAAAATATATGTTTTTATTTCTAGCGTAAACAGGCGACAAAAATAAGGAATTATTTTAAAGGTCAAACAGAAATAAAAATAATCTAAATTCTTTTTATACTTGCTCGAACGTCTAGAAATTTCTAACACCTTGTTTTTATATTTATCGTTTTCCTTTAGTGAAGTCATAATAATTATTAGCCTTGTAATAAATTGAAAATTGTAAATTGAAAGTTACAGGCAGAATACTCTTTGAAGATTTTTTACGATCCATAGTTAGGTTTTTATTTAACCTTTCACCTTTATTTATCCAAAGCCAGCCTATTCCCAACAGAATGCAGCTGAATAGAGCTATTTTAAATAGAGCTGACTGCTTATCTGACCTCCACAATCCTGTTACTGGGCACCAAAATACTCCTAAGCATGACTGCCAGATTTTCTGGCTTCTTAAGAGGCGTAACGACTGTCAAGAATCAATGAATATCAGGCGGAATTAATTCCTTAATTTGTTTTTCAGTGAATAAACTGAAACCGGCGGCGACTTGTCACTTGGAATGAAAAGAAGTCGAAGTAGTAGGTAATGTGAGTGAAGGAGGTGGCGGAAACCGTGAGGTAAGCACATCCTCATGACTTGGCTGTCACCGCAGGAGATGCCCCGGGTACATATCGGAGGCTGAGCAATGGGTAGCTTGCCGTCCAGCCACTTTGCCGCTCGATAAGAACTGAGCCTGAGTCGACATTGCGTTGTATTCCACACGCGCCTCAAAGAGATGTCAGCAAAATGGCTACAAGTCTGAGTCTGTTACCGTGGCTCTGGAACGCAAAAAATGACTGAAGGAGCACAGGTGGCTTTCTGTCAGTAATAGTCTGATACTTTTTCTTGCTCGTGCAGAACGGGAGAAGCTATTATATTCTCACCTCAAAAAATGAGGCACTAACTGAGACACATAAACCTCTCTACGCGTGAATAAAATGGATAACCACCCATGGTGAAAATCTAATCATAGTCTATTATTATTAAACCACAAAGACTCTCCTCTGTACCTCAAGACGCGGTAGAATTATCACGTGCACCCTGAAGCATGAACAACGTGAGGTCACACAAGAAACTATCCAAGTAGACGTTAATTGTTCTAGATAATCAATCAGCACGCACCTCCTTAATTAACCTCCCTTTCTTACACCCACATATGAACTAGAACACACACATACACATCATCACACACACACATAGTTAAAACTATCTCTATAACTATGATGTCACGACTTAAAGGACCAAATTTAGCATAGTCAAGGGCGTTTGTAAGGGCAAGATTCATAGACAGCATTTTGAGTTAAGGCACCTTAGTGTACGTAAGCCTCTTATTTAAACACGTTTGAATCTCTTGCTGACATTCGCTTAAATTTGATTATGGATAATAATCTTTATAAATTCGTGAATAAGGTTTATCATCATCTGTGGCCTAGCGTTTTTTCAATTATATCGAAGTCAGCCCCCAGTCTAACTGGATGCAGCATATTAGGTGGAACGACTGTGGTAGGCGGTGGTCTGACATTCAAAAGCCGAGTAGCCATCAAAATTCTATAAATAGGTTTAACATGCAAAGTTCCTAACGTGAAATTGCGGTAAGTGAATCTGGCCCTAAGCACTTATGTAAGATGTCATATAATAGATTGTCATACTTTTATTACTAACATTCCTAATCCTAACACCCCAATAAATGTTACCCACCTACTAAAGGTCAAGGATATCTCAAACTATGTTCATCTTAGTGTCACTGACATAAACCTAGTAAGATAATTTTTAGTTCCCGATCCGGAGTAATAAAGTCTACCGAGTTAAGGTTGTAAACTGACAGACAATGAGGCGACATGTCAAAACACTCACGATTTGCTAATAAAAAAGAAACCGTATTTATTAGATACTTTATAGTTTAATTTTGTTGTGCTACTAGTTTGTAAGCAAGCATATTGACAGGAAAATATTGTGTAGTAAAAAAGCGATGGATGTTTTGGACTAACATAAGAAGGGACGATTGTGGATTACGTAAATAAAGCACAAACATAAACATACATATATACTGACAAATTGCTTAAAAAACCTATAATCTATACTAATATAATAAAGAGGTAAAGTTTGTTTTTTTGTTTGTGGGACGTAATCTCTGAAGGTACTAGTCAGATTGCTAAAATTTTTTCACCGATAGAAAGCTGCTTTATTCCTGAGTCACATAGGCTATATTTAATGTACGCGGGCAAAACCGCAGGTAAAAGTTAGTCTCTAAATCTAATTCACTTATAAATCTAATATAATTATAATCTATGTCTAATATCAGCTATTATCTATGTCTCAGTTTTTGTTATCGTACTCCTCCGAAATACCTTGGCCGGTTTTTGTGTATATTTGGTAAGTCTGAGAATGAGTCGTAGGCTATTTTTTACTCTATTACCCCCACCCCCCATTTTTTCTTTGATAATTTATGTGGCAAAGCAACCGTTTACTGGGACAGCTAGTATAGATTATAAATAAACCAATTGCTGTTCGTTAGTCTAGCTAAAACTCAAAAAGGTTTGACTGATTTGAATCTTTTTTATTTTGTTTTTTTCTCTATACCTCTCTAATACTATCTATACATTTCTATTACTAAAAGTATTTATATTTTGAACCACCCATTTTTTTTTTTTGGTGGGAACACCATCCAATGACATCCCCCGCCCTTGAGCGGTGCGGGAGGGTGTGTCAGACTTAAAAACCCACTCCTTTTCCTTCGTTCCCTTTCAGACCAGGGCCGAATCTTCCTTTCAGAAGCAGACCCATGGCCCCAGTAGGCTTCGACTTTGCTGAGCCCCTATGGTTTGCTGACATCTCCTTGAGGCGCGCGTGGAACAGTACGCGCCGTCGACGATTTGGGCTCGGTCCGGATGGTTACGGACGCCTGCGGCCGCCTCCTTCGCTAGCATTAATGCTTCGCAGAATCAGGCGGCCGCCTGCCATTCCTCCTCGCTCCTGATCATGGCCTGTACCAGAACCCGGTGCGAGAGTTTGTTACCGCTGATCGCCCCCACGAGGACACGGTGGTGCTCCGCCCAAGCGGGGCACACCTTTACCGTTTGTTCCACCGTGGCCTCCGGGTGGTTCACACAATGGTGACACCCGGGCGTTTCTTCCGCCTGAATCCGATGCAGGAACCTCCTGAACTTGCCATGTCCGGTGAGGACCTGCATCATGCGGAAGGTGAGGGCGCCGTAACGTCTTTCCAGCCATTCCTCAAAGAGGGGACTTACCGCCATAATTATGGCGTGCCCACGGTATCCACCCTTACATTGTTGAATTTTCTAAAGTCCGTACTAAGCGATTCAGCTTGTCGTTTATACCGCGTACATAGAGGGACTAAAACAATTTGCCTGCTGCGGTCTTCATGTCTGATTATAATTTAGGTATCTTCAAGGCTTAATAAACTAGTGCACCCCAACATTACTGCTTACCATCAGGTGGGATCACAATCAAGCACTAGTTTATATCAGTTAAAAAATATTTTTTTTTTAAATCCTGGCTGGAAACTTTTATTATTATTAAGGTCACCTTAGGCTAATCCGGTTGACGGCGGGAGTTATTGAAACAGTTACCGTAGCCCTGGACCGCAAAACGCATCTGAAGGAATACATGTCGTGGACTTTATTCAGTAAAAATCTAAAACTCCCTCTCGCCTCATCAAAAGTGGGCCCCTCCCACTCTTGGTGAGGCGAGAGGGAGTTTGATGAGATGACGACCATTTCATAGGTCATACTTTGAGCAGCCACATAAAGAGGCCTGGATTCCGTGAAAAATAAATGGTTTCTACTCATTTCATGCGTTGTTGAGTAAGATATTTATACAACTTCTTTTCAGAAATCAAGATGAGTTGTAGATTAAGTTGAAATAGTAAACAACGAACTTTCATTAAAAGTTACTTAATCTCCTTTATAGGATGAATTCCTAAAATCCTTACCTAATGTGTAATATGAAAGTAAGAAAAAAATAAAAATTCAGGCACTGCACTTCTTGCATATATACCTACTTCAATGCATATTGTTTAAAAGAAGTAGATTTCTATTAAACACAATAGGTAGAATTTCTACGAGTTTTACTTAACTTTTTAATCTAAGTAATGCAAAGGCATTTTCTAGAATCGACTAGGTATTTAAATTAAACTGCGTCCTTCATTACGATATGAGAAGACGTGTAAAACCCTATCAACAAAGCGTTCTTTAAATTAAATTTAAACGGTCCTATTCTAGACGCTTAAAACAGAAAACACGACAAAAGTGACTGGCACAAAAAAAGTAAACAACACGAATGTAGGGTCTTTAAATAACTTGACTTTAAAATGTTTATGCTAGTTCAATTGCCTCCACGGAAAATTTTATACGGAAGCTTGCTTCTACATACTGAGAACGATAAATGGGACTTGTTTGGTAGAAGTCCACTCGAAAATATTTTTTGTGACATAAACGGCCGTATCTTTTTTTCCCGTTAACTCAGATGTTTGATTTTTTTCACAGCTTCAAGGGACCGCAGACTTGAGTATATGGTTTTAATTTCAACTCGATACCTCCACGCGTTCTTGATATAAAGGGTCTTGACAGACAGACAGACAGACAGACAGACAGACGGACGGACAACAAAGTGATCCTATAAGGGTTCCGTTTTTTTCCTTTTGAGGTACGGAACCCTAAAAAAGTGCCTTAATACAAGGAGCACCGGGCAAAAGTCTCTGTACTATGGTATTACATAGTACAGAGACTTTTTTGCTCGTTGGTCGCTATTCATTCATCTGATATGACCAACCCTATTCTATTTTAGACTGGCAGACTTTTAGTCCATGTCGTTTTACCAACATGCTAATATTAAGCACAACCCTTGTAGCATAATGTTGCTGAAAACTGACAGTTGTTAAAGACAACTCGCCTTTCTCTTAATAAGAAGCAAAATTTAGAGCCTGAAACTTACAGGGAGGGTATCAAGACTTGCAAACTCCTTGATGCTTAATGCAAACTAATAAGTTATATTTATTACATAATGTAAAAAAAATGCGCTATGAGTTCAAAGCATTAATTCGTGGACAAATAGTGTAGGTTAGATGTTTAGTTATTTACCTTAATAATCCTTAACTTTATATCTATATATATAAATAAAAGCGAAATAAGACTCACTGACTAATCACGAAATCTCAGAAACTATAACACCTCAAGAGTGAATAGGTTACTTCTAGGCAAGCGTGCTTCATCGTCGGCCACATCATCGCTTACCATCAGGTGAGATAGTGGTCAAACGCGAGCCTATCAATAATAAAAAAAAACCTACAAACTTAAAATTTGGCAGGTAGGTTCCTTATAGGGTGTAGACATCCGAACGGATTTTATGAAACTCCACTCCTAAAGGGGTACAACGGGGGTTGGAAGTTTGTATGAAAAAACCTATTTTCACGCGGTCGAAGCCGATGGCAAAAGCTAGTATTATATCATTTTTTGTACGTGTGTTTGTCACCTTTAACTCCTCCCAAGTGGCTTGACCGATTTAGATGAAACTTTGTGTGAGTATTGGAGTAGGTCCCTGGATGGTTTGAAATTACAATCGAACCCAATAGGTGGCGCTGCAATCTGGCTCTAAATTCTTTTTAACCGACTTCAAAAAAAGAAGGAGGTTATTCAATTCGGTTGTATTTTTTTTTAATTATTATTATTATTATTATTTTTATGTTTGTTACCTCAGAACTCCGTCGTTTATGGACCGATTTGCAAATTTTTTTTTCCATGTATAGGATATGCTTCCAGATTGGTCCCATTTTTTTAAAAATCCAGTTCTGATGATGGAATCCATGAGGAATCGAGGGAACTCCTCAAAACTTGTAGGCAATCATATAGTGATTTTGGTATTTTCATTGAGAACTTAAGCATTTACAGTCAAAAAGTAACATTTGATGAAGTGGAACTGATGAAGAAGACCAGAAATGGTCAACGGAACTTCATACTCACTTTGATATCACGATGAAGATAATTAAGCGACTATGACAATACAAATAAATGAATGGTTCTGAATAGTTACGTTACGTTGAAAATGGTATCATCGAAGTGATCTGATGATGATGATGGAGCCGGAAGGTAGGCATTGGAACTCCGTAATTAATCAATGTAACCTAGCCGTGTTTGGACTTATTAGAATCGTCATGAGATGCACTTTGGCTATAAGGTACTATCGAACTGATCTGATGATGGAGCCGGAAGGTAGGCATAGAAACTCCGTAATTAATCAATGTATCCTAGCCGTGTTTGGGCTTATTAGAATTGTCATGAGATGCACTTTGGCTATAAGGTACTATCGAATTGACCTGGTGATGGAGCCGGAAGGTGGAAGGTAGACACAGGAACTTTCTAATAAAACAATGTAACGTTGCAGTGTTTTGGGTTAAATTGAATCGTCATGAGAAATAGGCACTCTGTTTATAAGTGGTTCGCAACTAAAAAGTGTAAAATAAAAACTTTTTACAAAAAAAAAATAACCGACTTCACTAAAAAAAAAACACTAAAAGGATCAAAATAAATTTAATTTCGGAAGTCGGTGATAAATAAGAAACAAACAATACCGAGAAACACCGACTTCCGAAATTAAATTTATTTTGATCCTTTTAGTGTTTTTTTTTAGTGAAGTCGGTTATTTTTTTTTTGTAAAAAGTTTTATTTCTAACGTAAAGTCAGTTTTCGGGTAGAATAACATTTGCTGGGACCGCTAGAATTATTATATAACCTTAACATGTACCCTTTTGGTCCCTAATGAATAAAATAAGATAATAAAAAAAAACAATAATAAAAAGGACGAAGCGGAAAATAATCGTGTTTATGCAATTTTGAGAATTGGTTTTACCAGTTTTTGAGTAACATTTTGTATTGTATGCATATATGTATGTATGTATTGTAATCTCGTTTTGTTATTATTACTTGTTTTAAATTTTATAAGTGGAAGAGACTTACTGTACACGTATTATACTGGATTTTTGAGTCGTGTTATTTACAGAACAATTTATTAGTGACAAAATGTATACTATTATCATTCAAAGAGTAGTTTAAAAGAAATTTCAAGCCAAGCCATTTTTTCCATACGAACAATGATGCGAAATGTAATATTGAAACCACCGCACCCGTATCGTTTTAGGAATACACTGATAGTGTGTATAGCTAAGGATTAAATTTTCCTGCCAGAGTAAATGTTTGCTGATAACTATACCCTGAAAGTTTTCGTTCAGGGTTACGTTATATTTGAATTTGTTTTTTTTTTTCAAAATAATATATTAGTAGTATAATAGTATAAAAATCACACACAAGTATCTAATGTGGTACCAATCTAGTGTGGTACCAATTCGATTCTCTCATGTAAAGCGAGTGTACATAACCCTGAACGAGACGTGCTTAATAATATCGAGCTGCTTGAAACTTATCCCGCTCAAAAAACTCTACCCGTTGGCTGAAATCTTCACTTGAAAAACATTTTCAAGAATCTGATTCCCGACATTCTGTTTACAAACATACAAAAACAAGGCAGACGTAAAAGCCGGAAAGAAGAGCTTTCTGCGCTGCACACAAGCCATTCGGGAGCAACCATCCATGGTGAGACGGAAGTTTTGGTAGGTTACTAACGCCCGACTTCCTTCAACCCCAGGAACATCTGCCACTTGGACACAATCTGCAGTGGTCTATATAGAAAGCGATAAATAGATTGCACACCTAAGTAGGTAGGTTGTTGCAATAAATTTTGCAATTTTCATAATTGTTTATTATAATAGAATATAATTTATTAAAATAGTTTTACTGTAACTTTAAATTTTACTGTCGCAATGAAACTGGACTGTAAAGTGATGGCCTGAAACACAGGTTTAAATTAACCTAGATCGGGCAGTCCACTATCAAACATTGCTATTCCGAACCACGATTAATTGCACCTTCAATAATATTTTAGTTTTAGTATATTTTTAGGCACTATAATTGTATGGGAAACCTTGTTACTGTTGGCTTAATGTTAATTTTTTTTTTTTTTTTTGTAAACGTTAATTGAATAAATTTTATTATTATTATTTATTATTATTATTATTATTAAACACAATATGGCAAAATGGGGAATTATAGAACCCCCAACACCTAGTGCAAGTACGATGCTCCTAAACTACGATGACGATGATGATGGCCTATTTACTAGAGTAGGTACCCAAAGTGTCCCTACGTCTGCACTGAGGAGGACCTTAAAAAATCCTCTGACGCCGCCATACATGGCCACCTGCCTGGCTCAAATACTATGAGCGAAAAGAAAACCCATCGATTCGAAAAGCAGAATAAGTCAGAAATCTGTTGCAAATTCCGGGTAGGCAAGATATTTGTACTAATATCTTGACGTAGTATAAAGGCGACCACTAAACCACTATAACATTACTCCAACCTAACTGTTAACTACAAGCAACTCAGACTATTGTTAATAATTCCACTTAGAGAGATTTCGACATGGAAGCTGAGCTACCAGAGGTTCACATAACTCAACTAAGATTCATGAACATAATTATATAATAGGTAAATGCCACAACGATTGGTGTAAAGATGGAGTTTTATATAGAAATCAATCAACCTACCTAGCCTTCTTCTATGTTAGTCGAAGCAGGTCCCGTCTGACCATACGTAGTTGGGTATCAGTATTTTATAATAGGTATATGGAATTACTGGCTATCCGACTTCCAAAACCCAGCAATTGGGTAAAACGAATACCTTGGCAAGGTTTTTTTTTTTGTTGACGTGGGAGATCGTCCAAAGACTTCCTCAATGGGTTTTCCTTTCAGAAATTCCCCATGGACCTAGCGGGTATCGGCTCTGTTGGATCCATACAGTTTTGCTAATATCTCTTTGAATTACGCGCGGACAACTACGTGCCGTCGACGACTCAGACTCGGTTTTTACAAACAAAACCGGATTCTTCCAGAAATGCACTTTCATGTACAGTTCCTGCAGGTGTGCAAGGACTGTTGCCTCCAGTTCCCACGCGGTGGTAGGCCGATAGGACACACAGACCCAGAACAACTATTTGTAGGTAATAACAATATTTGTTCCATTTTGCGGTATAACGCGGTAGGTAGCGATAACATTAGTTTCTATCAATTTCAGAATTCTAGGAATCAGATCAGTACTCCAAAGATTACCTTTTAGAAATATTTCACCTAAATAAACATTTTTTCGTCTTTACAATATTAGAATAAGTTAGATAAACTTGGTTTAGTCATAGTCTAGTAAACTATGACATAAAAACTGTCTTTATTGAGACATCAACAAAAATAAAAATTATAATATTTTGTGTCCATAAAAACATGTCTAAGCAAAGTCTAGCACTTTATAACCTGCTTGTACTCCGTCTTCTAACGCACAAGGATCTAACTGTTTGGTGCGAATTGGATTTGCATTCTGACTCCACATTTCTACTAGGAAACTGTTAATAAGCCGTAAGATCAGAGAATAGATAATTACAGAAGGTTGACTCTTTAATGGCTCTATGCAACGACTGAAAACGCGCGCACACACACATAGACGCGCGTCTACGTACAGTGAGTAAAATCACACCTTTTGCTTCTGGTATTTTTATTTATTTGGATAGCAAGCGGTGATGTTCGACGATGAAGCACGTTTACATAGAAGTAACTAATTCACTCTGCACTTAAAAGACCCTTGGTTGTAAATATCCAGTAACAGACTCCGACAGGGAATTCCACAGCTTAGCTGTACGAAAAACGAATGTGTTTCCATTACGTATGTACGTATGGGTGAGATTACTATCATGCACCGATGGCGCAACACCAGTGGTCCGATGATGGAAGGGGCTTGGCGGAATTAAATTGTACAATTCTGACGCACACTTACGTTTGTTTCAGGTTGACTGAGATCTCTGTACGTCGCGTCCATGTTTTAGCAGGAGAACTAATATAAGTGATGTAAATCGAAAAATTACTAAACTTAAGTGACAGTTTGCAAGGCAGAAAATTGTTTGAAGGCCAACAACAAGATGGAACAACGATCTGGTGAGAGCCGTGAGAGTTCACTGAATATGGTATGGTAAGCGGTCAATGTAGTGACGCTGCTTGGGGGAGGTTTATGTAAAGCCGCAACAAGCAGACATACTAGAGGACAAAATATACCCAAACATGGCGCGCAACGCTGTCAATTTGTTCAACAACTTATCCCGCGTCACGAGAATAAATCGTAAAATATTGGAGAGCAAGTTGCAAAGACACTGGGCAATGTTGCAGCGTCACGTAGAGTGAGCATTACGCGTTATGTTGGGGTCATTTTGTCCCCTAATGTGCCTGGATTTAGAGCAGTGGACGTCTCTCGTTAGAAATAAAGGTGCATGTGCGTGCGAATGCTTTTGTCGTGTGTACTTATAGTAAGCGGTAGATAAATTTTGTTATAAAATACAATTGACCTTTTCCAAATATATCTGTATAAGTACCCGAAAAACAAAATGTAAAGAATCAAAATAGACGTCGATTCGAGACCGCATTAAGGCATTGTGTCTGTTTTTTTAAAATTGAGAATGACAATTAATGTAACAGGGTATGGCAAATATATCTGGGTCCCACTATAATAGCCGACCTTCTGTATCTATTTTGTGCTAATTCCATACACAGTCAAAGCATGGCGTATTATTACAGCCCCCAGTTAAATGGAATAGACAAAACATTTCTGCACCATTTTCACCCGGTCTCTGAAAGCCAGTTCAATTTAATCTGTTGTTTAATTGCGCGTCAAGTGATTCGATTGGCTCCTATTATTACAATCAACCAGTTTGAAAGGTTTGGTCGGGCTCACAGAATCGGGGGCTTAAATGGGTGCCACGAAATAAACTAATAATGGAAGATACAGAATTGAATAATAATTTAGTAATGGTTTACATAAGATGTGTACTGGTCCAATAAACATAAAAATATCATAGGATGGACATGGTGAGGGCCACAGGATACCACTGGATGCGAGCAGAGCAGGATCAATCGATGTGACGATTTATAAGAGCGGAGCTTAGCTTTTTTCGTTCAGAAGTCTTTCGGTTGAAATGACGAAGCTGATAATAATGAAGGTACCTAATATAAACTATCCAATACCTTACGAGGTATTTACTTCAAAATAAAATAAAATAGAAACCCAGCGATAGAGAAATACAAAAGAATATCATAGTTGATAATCAAGAACATTTATATCATTATAGCAATTATTTAGGAAGCCACTAATGAACTCCTAAGTAATATTATCAAGGTGCCTCAACTCAGAAACTTGTGAGCTAGGGATGGGCATATTTTATTTTTTTATTTAAATGAAATGGAAAGTCCTGAGCACCTTAGGTTTGGACGGGCAGGATACACATATCGATGAGTAGGTACCTCAGAAAGATCGGTAAATCTCCCTTCATTATCGTCTTCATAGACCAGTAGCTATCCCACGAGTTTCTGATCCAAATGAAGTCCGAATGAGTTTCGAATTTTTTTTTACGTGTCACTATTAGGTATACTATTTTTTTCTCTTGATTTCGCTCTATTGTTCATATTCAAGCAATTACATGCTTAATAAATCACAATATTGCTTTATTTCAAGTTCACACTTCAAAAAATATATTTTTTTACCACTAATTGAAATTTTTTAACCAGAAGTGAAATGTTTTCCGAAAACGTTTAAAAATTTCATGGAATTTACACATATCCATTGTGAGCAATTTCCAACTAAAATATTAAATTGCACCACCAGGCAACCAACCACATAGTTCGTTTCTTAATGCATAAAATTACAAGCAAACATCAAATATGCGAATTCTAGAAAGTGAGTTCTCAAACTTTGGGGCGTGACCCACATGCGGGTGTAAAGTAACCCACGGGGGTCGCAGCAGCTTTATAAATAAACTGCGTATGATTACTGTTTACGAACCTAATTCTTAATTTTTTATTGTACACAAGCAATTATTAAACTTAGTGATTATTATGAAATAAAAATATCTTGTCAACAACGAATGTTGACATACCGAGATATCGTATAAAAACGGAATCAAATTAAGAGTAAGTATTCACATGAGTTTGTATTTGGCGCAAGTTTTCTACTTATTTAGGTTTTACTCTAACAGACAAGGCAGTATCGGGGGCGTAGCGATTTAAGCAGAGTTTTTTTAAAGTTGCGGTGGTGCATTTCATCAAAATTTGAGCACCACTGTTCTAGAACATCTAGTCGGACTAGTAAGATAGAATCTCTAATTGGCTTGTGTAATTAGACTATGTACTAACGAAGCAAGAACTAAAATATTGCGTGTAATGAAGCTAAACTGTTGTAAATGTGCGCCATTGAAGTGAATTTTATAGGGGTAATAAAAAGGTTATTTGGTACTCTCTCTATCCTTGTTTTGTATTGGTTTTGCATCTGTTTACTTTGTTTGAATAAATACACACTATAGTTTGTTTTCCTAACGTGTTATTCTTTTTCGCTATTTACGAGTATAAGAGCAAGAGCGTATGTTGCCAATTACTAATGTTAATTTTATTATGGTCGCTGTCCAAAGTAATAATAATAAAATGGAGTTAAATGCTTTTGTTTGTAGAAGGTATTGATTCGATTACGTAAGTTATTTCATTGATGTTAGCCACAGTATTATACATATAGACTTTTTCCTGAGACGCGAACTGTGGAGGAAAAGATATCCCATTCTCCAAATTTCTTCTCTCCGGCAGAACATCTGCCACCGGGTCACGTACTGCAGTGGCCAATCTGAGACGCGAAATGTGGAGAAAAAATATCCCACTCCTCCAAATTTCATCTCTCCGGTTGAACGTCTGCTACCGGGTCACGAACTGCAGTGGCCAATTTAGAAATCTCTGAACCAACTGCGGGCTCAGGTTGACCACTGCAAAGATAATCTGGCCAAATGGGGTATACGGTGCCAGTGTGGATCTCCTTCCCAGGATATGCGACATCTCCTTTCCTGTCCAGCTTGCACAACTACCTGCACCTTCCACGACTTATGCGAGGCCAACGACAGAGTGGCTAAATATTGGTTGGACCAAATTTGAGTTAGATCGACACGAAAGAAGAAGAAGAACCCTAGAAAATGAACAAATCCTATGCCCTATGGTTTTCATACATCTTGGGAATGAAACCAAGCTAAAATGAAAGAAATAAAGAAAAAGAAGTAAAGAAATAAAGCAAGAAAGAAGATGTTTATTTAAGACACAGACACACTCAATGAAGAAACAATTACGAAGAAGCTTAAATTAAAGTAAATTAAAATAAAAACAACATCGTGTGTCAAAAATAGTGCAAAATGCTGGTCAGAATTAAATTCAGAAAGTTATATTCAGAATAGTCATTGAGCACTGATTCGTTGTTGGAAAAGCCAGAAAATTTACCCAAGTCCAATAATATAGTATAGTCATGAGCTCATGGCTCGAACTAATATAAAACCGAAATTCAATTGCGTCGGAGAGAATAGCTCGCAGTTGGAAGTATCCTTTCGATGTGACGTCAGAATGGTTTGAAAGGTCCTTCAAATGCATGCCGTTTAGTTCAGATGAAAGTTTTTCGGTATTTTTCTAACTTTGATTGTTATTATTGTACTTTGGATGTCAAGTAAAGATATCTCTTGTCATCTGTGTCACGTGTGCATTTGATTTAGAAAAAAAATACTCAAGGAATCAAGGCAAAGCGTATATTGCTCTTACATTACAAAATAACATGTATTCGGAATTCATTTGAACGACTTGGTGCCCATAATACCTTTAGAGCATTATTTTTTTTTTTTGTGAGAGAGAGACGGAGCTATACAAGCTGTATAGCACTATCTCTTTCTCACACCAGATTCGGCTGGCGTGGTGCAGACTTGCGGAGAGCGAGCAATTGATAGCTTCGGCGTCCGATAGTCCGGTAAGGAAAAAGCCTGAGTCGACATCGCGTGGTCCACACATGAATCAAGGAGATGTCAGCGAAATTGATGGGACTTACTAGGGCGGATGCTTGCTTGGGCTGCGGGATTGTTCAAAAGAGTTACCGTGGCCCTAGAATGCAAATAGCAACTGAAGGTGGGTTTTAGTCAGTACAAGTCTAACACTGCCTGTCGCTCTGACGAGATTGGTTGTTTATGGATTGAATCTACCTCAAAAAAAGGCTGCAGGTATTTTTTTTATGCTAGGTTCATCCTAGAAGCATTTATTTATGCTAGGTTCATCCTAGAAGCATTTATGTATGCAGGTTCGTACTAGAAGCATTTATTTATGCTAGGTTCATTCTAGAAGTATTTATTTATGCTAGGTTCATACTAGAAGCATTTATGTATGCAGGTTCATCCTAGAAGCATTTATTTATGCTAGGTTCATTCTAGAAGCATTCATTTTATACTAGCTGTTACCAGCGGCATCACCCGCGAGCAAGTAGAAAATTGACCCAAGGGACGGAAATAAAAAGTATCCAATGCGATATTCCAGGACATTATCTACGCATGTGTTAAATTTCATGCAAATCCGTTGAGCCGTTCGAGCGTAATGAAGTAACAAATAAACACACATATAAATTTCGCCTTTATAATAATAGTATGGTTCATTTGATTGAATGAACTGTCAGACTGATTAGTCTATTGTTAATTTAATATTTGTACAATTATCGTGACTTCAAACCACTGACAGTTAATTATAATTAATTGAAATATGCCAAGAAATGATAGTGTTTATACGTTTATGATTAGGTATTTTTGGGGAAAACACAAAATGAGGTTTTTATACATAAAATTACAGCGTATATTCCTAAATTAATTAGCAATATGCAAACGTTTATAAATTGTATATTTAATAGTAATTAGCCAATTTGTAATTTATATCATATTCCTAATTCTGTTTGTAATAAGTATTAGGTAAACCGCTTTCAATTTTATTTTGTAATGGTAAATATTCTGTTTTCTTTATTCTGTCCTGTGATGATCGCATGCTACATACAAACTCGGAATATGTTTTAGAATTAGTTTACATTTAGACTTGTACAAAATGGTAAACTATTTAAAAAAATCTTTCACACTTAATCACAAAGAATATATATTTTGTATATTTATTAAAATATAATTAGCGGACGTGATACATATTCTCTCGTATTCTTACTCCATTGAATGGCTATTTCACGAGAAAGCGCGGGCTACCTTTGAGCAGCCATAAGCTAGTCATAACACACATACCTACCTCTGGTTTCTTGTAAACAAATTTTTGACCTGTTACGATTTAAAGGACGTTCAAATGACCCAATCGTCTGTTAATTACAATTCACCAAACGCTCCTTTGAAAATTTGTCATATTATTTTGCGCAATATTAATTCGTACCAGAAACTTGGCTGGGCACGCCGCAATAATGGCGGTAAGTCTCCTCTTTGAGGAGTGGCTGGAAAGACCTCACGGCATCCTCGCCTTCTGCATGATGCAGGTCATAACCGGACATGGTAAGTTCGGGAGGTTCCTGCACTGGTTTCGAGCGAAAGAAACGCCTGGGTCTCACCATTGTGTGGACCTCCCGGTGGAGCAGAGGAAGAGGTGTGCCCCGCCTGGGCAGAGCACCGCCTTTTCCTCGTGGGGGCGATCGGCGGCAACGATCTCTCGTGCTGGGCTGGTACAGGTCATGGTCCGGAGCGAGGAGGAGTGGCAGGCGGTCGCATCCGCAGTAATGCTGGCAAAGGAGGTGGCTGCACGCACGAGGGAACGCCCCTCACGCCTCAGCCGCCGGGTTTCTGATCTCGATTTCCAGCCACTAAAGGCGCGGGCTTGCAGACGGCGAGCAATGGGTAGCTCGCCATCTGACCGTCCGAAAACCATCCAGACCGAGCCCAAGTCGTCGACGGCGCGTAGTGTTCCACGCGCTCTTCAAGGAGATGTCAGACCACAAACCATAGGGGCCCAGCAGGGTCGAAGCCTACTGGGGCCATGGGTTGTGCGAAAGTGAACTCCGGGATCCTGGAACGAAGACAAAGAAGGAACAGGAGTGGGTTTTAGTCAGTAAAAATCTGACACGCCCTCCCGCCCTGCCCAAGGGCGGAACAAGTCATTAGATGATTTCACATCTAAAAAAAACCAGAAACTTTGCCCCGCTGTCTGTCCGTTACAATACCCGATTAAATAACTTTGCATTTATAAGAACTTTTCAAAGTTGAGCTTATTATTATTATTATTATCTACGATTTTTTTTCATAATTGTCACCACAATAAACGGTTCTGTGCGTCTTGTATCCATCGGATTCGCGCGATCCTTACCAAGTCAAAATAAATAAAAATAATAATATAATTACTCAATATAATAATTTATTAATATGGACAATCGTAGAACTAATAACTTAATAGAATAATGTAATATACAGTAAAATGCATGCAATTATAAGAATAATGCAACATCCATTAACTACATGTTTATGGCAAATAAATAGATAAAGAAAGTTATTCAACATTAGATGGACTTTAAAAAAATAAACTTGAACAATATACTTAAGCGTGAATAGCCAATGAAAAAATCTACGGGAGTAGTTCTTGCACTTAGATTGGAGCGAGGAAATGATCACGAACTAGAATGCAGGTTTTTTTGCACTTAGATAAATGCAATGAAAGTTTTACCTTCGAGTTTGTAGCTAGAGAGCTTTTACATACATTTTGTTGTGAGTATTCAAAAGCTAGCAAGATTTTAAAACACAACTTGAAAATTTCGAAGAATTTTGGCTGAGATTTGTAAGATACAAATATTGAACGTAATTTAACACTCAAAATCTTCTTAATGTTAACTGATATTAATTAGAGACAATAGAAAGACAATGGACGAACGAACGCCGTCGTTCGCTTGGGGTTTAATGAACCCCAAGCGAACACGAGCGAGTTTCCTTCAGTTACTATTTGATTCACGATGTAACTCTTTCAAATAACTCCGCAGCTCTGGCAAACCTTCCATCACATATCTATTATAAATTGCAGCCCTCATCAAAAAGAAATACTACTCAACAAAAGTATTTAAAATCTATTATTTCAGAGATTCTTGTAACACCTTTAGTTAAATCACGATCAGTGAAAATCATACAAATGCCTCACAACTTCGTAGTTAGCATAACGGATACCAATTTACAGAAGGATGCCATGGTACAATAATATTGCGTGGGTAGGCAACACTAGTAACATTTATTTTATCTAGATTACTTACCTAGTTATTCTGCAGTGAAGACCTACGTAAACGTAGTCGGCATCTACCATCATTACCAGCTACGTAATATTACGTAGTTGGCATTAAGTGGGTCAATAAACTATTGTCCTATTAAGCGCGGGTTTTAGTTAGTAAAAATTTGACCGAATTTTGCTTCACCCAGAGCAGGAAATGTTATTTGATGATTTCTCAACTTTAAAAAGTAATGGGCAACAGAATAATTTAGAGCTACAGTTTTATTGGTCTTCGATTTATGTTATTCTAATGTCTGGAAATTTTATTGACCATACAATTAAAAGAAAAATCTATATATTTATAAGCAAAATACCAGTCACTGATTAATCACGAAATCTCAGAAACTATAACACCTACAAACTTAAAATTTGGCAGGCAGATTCCTTGTAGGGTGTAGACATCCGGTAAGAACAGATTTTACGAAACTCCTCCCCTAAGGGGATGAAATGGGGCTCCAAAGTTTGTATTGAAAAACCTACTTTCACGCGGGCGAAGCCGCTGGCAGAAGCTAGTATTATAATACAAACAATTTAATATTTGATTTGTGTATAAATATTCCACACGTAAACATCGAACGGAAATTCCTTGGGAGTAAACATCTTATCGCCAGTCATGTTTTATTAAAAATTAATAGCACTGGGTTTTTCGGTCTCATGTGGAAGCTTGACCGAGAGCCTCTCGTGGGATCGTGCGTCAATTGAGGTTTTTTACATGTTTTTGATTCTTCTTAGTTACTGTCGTATTATTTGTACAAACTTTCGTTTACTTATTTTTTGTCTCTTGTGACGTACTCGTTGGTATGGACTTTTCTCTCATTTTAGAATTATAGTTTTTGATGAAAATATATATTATTAACTTATCCCAAATTCCAAATGATCCATTAATTTGGCTTGTTAAGATCTTCCTTTCTTTTAGATTGTCAATTTAGATTTGATTTGACTTGGATGTGAAATGTCAATTGATTGATATAAATTTTCCATATAATTTTGATTTCTATTTACAAAAAGTTTTTTGCAGTTACTACAAATATTAAATAATATTTTTATTTGCTATGTTATTGGTGCGCTATTTCTAATATTCAATTTGTTTTGAATATCTGCAACTGATTGAATATATCAAAGGATTTTTTTATTATAAGCTTTAAATTGACTTGCTCCGTTCATATAATATATCACTGGTTGCAATTTAGTATTTCATTTTTCAAGCATTTTTTTGGCCTGTTGGTCTAGTGGTTAGTGGTCCTGTCTGCTATGGTGGAGGTAGTGGGTTCAATTCCCTACCAATACAAAATTTAATGTTTTTATGATAGGCACGATCATTTGTTCTGTGTCTAGATGTAATCTATATTTATAAAAGGAGAAACTGACTGACTGACATATCAACGCACAGCCGAAACTACTGGGACTAGGAGCTTGAATTTTTGCACTAGGTTTCCTTTTATGACGTAGGCGAGCATTAAGAAAGACTTTCCTAAAATTCACCCCCTAAAGGGATGAAACGGGGGTCTAAATTTTGTATGAAAAAACCTGCTTACACGCGGGCGGAGCCGTTGGCAGAAGCTAGTTTATTTAAAAAATATATGTATTTACAAATATATAAGTAGGTTTATCAGTTGTCTAGTACTCATAGCACAAACTCTGCTTAGTTTGGGGCCAGATTGCATTGTGTGATAGTTGTGGAATATTGTAGAATCTTATTTAATTGCTATGAAACTTGCAGTAATTATATTGAGCTAGTGTGATGATTAACCTAGAAGGTGTCTGTAGGATTTCCTCAACCAATCAATATAGCACGATCGTGTTTGATCTCTTGACAACTTACGTTAGACCAGGTTGCTAGGTCTGCGGGGAATCCCGCGGCTTAGAACGCAAAAGAAAACTATACAGGTGTGGTTTTAGTTAGTGACACGCACCCCCTCCACCTAAAATAAAACAAACTTTAAGACTAGGTGGTGACTGATGATGGGGCTGGCAGGTGGCTATAGGACATTTGTAGACAAACCAGATAGCACATCGTTTTTGGGCTATGAATATAAAAGTAAGTGGTGCCCGAGGTCTAATAAAGGAACTGGAAGGTCACCATCAGAACTCTTCAACTAAACAAGATAGCCCTGGTAGTGTTTACGCTCGTTGATTTTTTCCTGACAAGTACGTTAGCCCAATGTGCAGTGTAGGAAGTGATGATAAAGCTAAGGCTCCTTGAGATAGTCACAGATGGACGTTTAGACCTCTAGCTTCTTATAAAATATTATGGATGTATGTTTACGTACTTCAGTTCTATTTTTTGTACTTTTCGTTCAGTGAAAGCTTGTTTAAATATTAATTTTATTTATATTTCATTCTAATTTACATTTCACTATTTCTGAAAAGTGAAAAAGTGAAGTTCCTTTATCAGTACGTATATTACCCGCTTGAAAATTAGTCAAAAATTATAAATTCTTATTTTCCGAGAAAACCAGGTCATCGGTTTTAGAACTATCTAAAAGTTCCACATCCATAATCGTATAAACTGTAAGCTCTGCATATCATAAAGTTTATTATTCCCTGCAGAACTTCAGCAAGATATATTAAAATAAAGGAACATTGTTAGTAACAGCGTAAGATTATCTTAAGCGGTAGCTGTAGTCCGTATGGGCACTAACGAAGATGCACATTATAAGAAGCTTAGCTATAAAACAGATGTTCGTGAAGATCATAATAACCCACTGTAGAATTATGACTGCAATGTATGAGTTGGATTTCATTTAGTAGAATCTAAAATTCGAGGAACATTTTCATGTAAATTACACCTGTAATTTTCGTGTTTATCTAGCAAACAAAGATGAAAAAGATTTTGTCATGCTCATTCAAATGTCTCACTGATGGTGGCGCGTGTATTGGATCATTCGGTTTCCTTCAAAATGGTTGAGCTGAGTGGTGCTAATATTCGCGTCATGTCCGTAAACGGGCGTTGTCAGTTGAGACTGGTCATCTCTTAGCTGCCATTTGCTATTTTAATATCTATATTTTATTTAGTTTTTATTTTTACTTTGTTTACATTGTTCTCACATGATAGCGACAAGAAACATGTAACAGAGATATTTGTAATTACAAAACATGATTGAAAAGAGTGTCCATTTAGTTTCTTGCACATTCTTCTCGATAGAGATCTACGCTTAGGAATGTGCAATTATCATCATTTTTTTCTGACTGACTGACTCCTTGACATTTCAAAAGTGCCTGAAAAAAGTTTATCTATCTTTATTATACATATAATAAAACAGTAATATTATTTTGCGATGGTATTAATTGGCGCAAAAACTACTAAACCGATCCTGTTCAAATTTTGCATACATAATCCTTATAGGTCAGTGCATCTGTTAGGCTATAAATTATCACGCTATTTACTATGGGGGGTGAGCAATAATCCAAAACGTCCGTGTTGAACGACATATGCCGCGAGTTCGATTCCCAGCTACAGTTAAAATTTTTGTCATTATTTTATCTTCTTTTTTGTAATAAAATAACTTTTACCATTTTTTCAAAATAAAATTGACATTTCTATTCGATATCTTCTAAATATATTGTAAAAACTAATCAAAACACATAATAAAATCGAATTAGTCAAATATGGCACCACACGCAATTCAGATACTCACAACGCCATCTAAAGACTCAAAGTAGAAATAATGATGACAATGACAGTTGAACTTTATATTTGATAGATGGCATTGTGTATTTTACGTAATTTTCTGAATGGCGGAAGAATGACCATCGCCCACGTTTGCAGACAGTTCTATTGTTCAAAATTGGAGGAAAATAGTTATGGTTAAACTGGTGTTAGACGGAGGCATTTTTAACAATCCTACTGCTTTTTTTTCCATGATTATAACAAGATAATTGACCATGATTATTCAAGGGATACGAACCAAAAAAGGCGATAAAAGTAAACAAGTATATGTATTTAAATATTGATTTAAAAATAACACGGCCAAATTTTCGGAAGGGGTTGCATGGCACCTTGTGTTGGAAGGCCCCCAGGTAGACCGATGACCTGGTGAGGGTCGCGGGAATCCGATGGATGCGAGACACACAGGACCAGTCATTATGGCGACACTTGGGGAGGCTTATGTCCATGATAATGATAATGATGGTACTTTTTTTTTTCTTTTTTTAAGAGTGGAAATCATCCAATGACTTCTCTGGTTGGAGCGAGAGGGCGTGTCAAAATTTTACTGACTAAAACCACACTTGTGTCCTTCAGTTACGCTTTGAAACATCTCTTTGAGGAGCGCGTGGATCACTACGTGCTGTTGACGACTGGGCTCGGTTCGGTTAATTACCGGACGGCCGGAGGGCTAGCTACCCATTGTTCGATGTCTGCAAGCCTGCGTCTACCGTGGCTGGTCGTCGGGGTTGGAATCTCGGCTCGGCGAGAGGACGTACGTTCCCTCACGCGTGCGGCCTCCTCCTTCGCTAGCATTGCGGCTTTCCAGAAGGAGGCGACCGCCTACCATTCCTCCTCGCTCTGGACTATAGCCCAAACCAGGCCCCGGCGCGAGAGGTGACTGACGCCGATTGCCTCCACGAGGACACGGCGGTGATCCGCCCTTGCGGGACACACCTCTGCATGATCCACTATGTCCTCCGGGATGGCACCTTGCGGCCTAATAATGGCGTGATTTATTGTTTGCAGTTTCTGCTCCATATAAAACGGGGTCGAAAGTGGTTTACGTTCCTGATCACTGATGTATCTCAGATTCCTGGCAGCCTTGCGTCGACATCTGGACGTTACCTCTTTGCAGTGAGTGGTGACCAACACTGGAACAACCCTCTGAGGGAGGCCAGTCTTAGGGATAACACTAATCGGCTGCTACATTTGTTTACCGTAATTTCATTGTTTTATGGCTACACAAGCTCAGGACTGTTGAGGGTGTTTCGAGCGGTTTCTGTTCCGGATTCGGTTGGAAGTATCTTGATATTACCATTTTGCGAATCGCCCGGAGGACCCGGTGTAACATGCGGTGGAGGTCTATCACATTTGGGTGAACCGCCGTGTCCTCATAGAGGCAATCGGTGACAGTGACCTCTCGGTTTGGCCATCAATATGCGAGTTTGATTGGGCGGGGATACACGCGCTCAAGATTTCGCCGAAATTCATTCAACGGGGACGTCAGTTAAATACACACCAAAAAATCCTAGGTAAATGAACAAGTAATTTTTACGCCCAAAATGAGCAAGCTGCAACAATCAATGCAAGCATGCTCTCGCAAATTCTTCATAAGTACTGTTGTGGAGGAAGATAGTTGATGATGATGATGGTAGTTTTTGGATTCACTGGCTTTTTGGCTTTGCACTATCAGTGCACGTTATTCAGCTGAAGGTCGGTGTCCCGATTATGCTCCTTCATTTACCTCTACCAAAGCTGTCTAACGGCTTAAACTCTTCAAATTATTGAGCTGAAAATTTTACGGGAGGTAACTCTTTCGAACAATCTCGCAGACATCGGCCCTAGAGGGCCCTATCCATTTGCTGACATCTCTTTGAGTCCGGTGTAGAACACAACGCGCCGTCGATTCAGGATTGCTTTGACGAGACGGCCGGACGGCACCACCGCAATCCCGGTTTGCGATGGCTGGTAATCACCCTGCGGCTTTCAACACCCGGAACATCACTTGCAGCGACAGTTAAGGAGTCAGAATGTCCCTCATAGTTTCAGCCACCTTCTTCGATCGTAGTGCTTCACTGAAGGAGGCTACTGGTTGACATTTTCGCCTCCATGAGGACACAGCGGTGCTGGCGCTCCGACCAAGCGGGACCGACTTCCACCGTATGCTCCATCGTATTCTCCAGGCGATCCGCACAATGGTGATACCCGAGTGTTTCTTCCCGTTGAATTCGATACAGATACCTCCCAAAACACCCACATCCGGTGAGTCCTGCACAAAGAGAGGATGCCGTGACGCCTCTGTCTGTAGACACTCTTCAAAGACAGGCATTACCGCTGCGATTGTGACGTGCTCACTGTGGCGAGGGGTTAAAATCATACAATGTTGTTTCACCAGAACATAAACCAGAAACATATATAAACTAATTTCTTTTCTTTTGGGGTAGGCAGAAATGCCAACTGCTACGACCCTTACATACTCTTTCTATTCATTGACATTCATACATTTGGATCTGGACGAGTACATAACATGTTTCCTGAAGGTAATTTGCGTTTTTACTTTTAACCGTTTTATGTTAAAGTACAATAAATAATTGCGTTGCTTTCAGAATTAATTGCAAGCTCAGAATGATTGTAAGTACGTTTTTACAAACTTAACGCAGACGAAGTCGCGGGCCACAGCTAGTTTGAAATAAAATGCTTTGAATCTTTGAATCTTTTTTTTTTTTTATTATTAATGATAGGCTCGCGTTTGACCACCATCTCACCTGATGGTAAGCGATGATGTGGTCGACGATGGAGCACGCTTGCCTAGAAGTAGCATATTCACTCTTGACTTAAAGACCCCTAAGTTGTAGCTATCTGGAAACACAGACTCCGGCAAGGAATTCCACTCCTTGGCTGTACGCATAATAAATGTGTTCTTAAAACGTTTTGTGCGTATGGGTGGGATGTCTACCATGTACCGGTGGCGCAACGCCGTACGTCTAGTGGTCCGATGATGGAACGGACTTGGCGGAATTAGATTGTGCAATTCCAGTGCACACTCCCCGTAATGTAAACGATAGAAAACCGACGATCTTTGATTCTTATAAGTGATTATTTTCAATTGAAATATATAGATAACCATTATAAATCCAATAAACTGTATCGTTATCTGTAACGTTATGGGAGTGAGAAGGAACGTTATGAGAGGTAAATCAAAAATTACGAAAGGTAAAAAGGAGAGGTAGAGGTAAAAGAAGCGTTAATTTAAAGGAGGGGTAAGAGTGGTGTAAAGTTAAGAGGGAGAGGTAAGAGTGTGGAATCTGAAAGAAAGGGGTGAGTCGGAGAGGTACATAAATAAAGATAATATGTGCCCTTGTGAGGTATATTACAAAATAAATTATAAAAAAGCAAAAGAGGTATAAAAAGGTAAAGGGGGGGGGGGTAATAAAAGGTCAGTCGGAGGGTGAGGGCACAGCCTTCCGCCGTCAGTGCCGGCAGAGGCCGGGAGAGCAGTAGGAGACACGAGGAGGCTGGGAAGTCTACAGGCACGCAGAGGAACCATGCGACAGCCTTCAGAGGCTGGCACGCAGAGGTAGAGCAGCTCAGAGATCCCATGCGGACCTCAGCGGCGGTCACTAGGATCACAAACGGGGAGAGGTGAGGCCCTCAGAGGCCAGTAGTAACTTAGTAGATCTTGTTTTACTTCTCAGATCCTCAGCTGGTGGTAGACCCAGCAGTAGACAGCAACAATAAGTAAAAATAAACAATAAAGAACCTACAATTTGCACTGAATTTTATAAGAAAACACTGTACTCCGATCGACCACTCTTCGCGCTATTTAACTTTCGAAATCCCCCCCACCCCACCTTTTTTTGACAATGAAGCTGGGTAATCTCTAATATAATTTTGAACTTCAAAAATGAAGCCTAAATTAAAAATCAGCCAGTATTATTGGTTCACAAAAGAAATATTAAAAATAACAATTATATTTATGAACACGAATTTATGTAAGAATAATAACAAATAATACTTAATTAAAACATTATTTTTTTTAATAGCCTATACTGTCCCACTGCTGGGCAAAGGCCTCCCCCAACTTCTTCCAGGTATTCTTTTCTTGGGCCACCTCGTACCAGTCTTTGCGGCAGGCAAGACTGGTTCTGACTGAGCGTCGACATGACGTCAGAATAAGGAATCGGAGGCGTGGCCTACTCGAGGCGATCAACGAAAAGAAAATCGAAACAAAACGGTTGTAACTTGGCTAGGGGGGCAGAATGAAATACACAAAAGGAGATAAAAAAGAGAATAGGGACAGAGAGACAAGAGGGTCGAGGAACCTACTGGCTATTAGTAAGCCAGTGCTTAAATCCGATGGTGCGAGATTTTACGAAAGAGTTACCATGGTCCTGGAAAGAAGAGGGTAACTAAAGGAACACAGGTGGGTTTTAGTCAGTAAAATTCTAACACTCTTGATCCTCCTAGAGCAGAAGATTTGTTTGATGATTTCCACCTAAAAAAAGGGGTGTGAATCCAGAATGTGGTGATGACTACGAAATATTCTGAATTAAGCTATCTTCTCTCCTTTAGTGATAGAATGGACTAAGATATAATTAAATACAAAACCAAAAATAAAACTGCCGATCATAAAAACAACACTAAATGTCAGAAGCAAGCCTTTTACGATCATACATTCCATTAAAACATGTTTCTCACTATAAATTGCAGCACTAGGGTTTTTGTATTCATTTTGTATGCCCTAGTAGCAGCGTTAATTGCAACAGGTTCTGTGTATAAAATTAGAGACACTTTAATTTCCTTTGAGTAATTTAGTATTTAAGGGAAACTTATCTAGCTGGGAACGGATAGTGCTATCAGTTTTCTCATTTTCCCGTGACAGGAATAGAGCTTGTGCAGTTAGTCCCGCGAACTAACTGCACAAGCTCTATAGGCTTTGTAATGTGTATCCCGGTTTTTTTTTTACCCAGTATGCTATTTTAGGACTTCGATGACATTCCACTGCTTTTAGCAAACAATCTCTCTAGTTTTTCCCCAACTTTGATAGAGAGTTTCTAGTATAACCGATTACTGCTGTCTACCGGTATGAAACCCTGGGTCCTGGAACGCAAAGGTAAAGAAGGAACATAGGTGTGGTTTTAGTCAATAAAAATCTGACAAGCCCTCACACTCCGCCCTAGGGCGCGAGAAGTCATTGTATAATTTTCCACCTTAAAAACTACGCTGAGCGACATCCCTTGGCAAGACAGGCGTATTCAATTTATTTTATCGATTTTAGTGTTTATTAATAATACTTGTAAAATCATCCTGCAATTTACTTTCAAATTGTTGTCTTATTTCAAAAAACCATTTGCTGTTTTTCACAGTTAGTGACTGCATAGATTTACAATTATAGAAAAGTAGATTGGATTTGTCCAGCAGTAAAACAGACCTCTGTACTTTTCCCATCCTTGAATAAAATATTAGTACAGATGTTTCTATGTATTACATATTTTTAATAAGTAGGTGTAGTGTTCAAGATAAAATCGCGCCCATCTTAACTAATATTTTGAAGGGGTAAAATTATTTGAAGGAGGCAAATTCTTGAAATAAGTACGTACTGCCTTACCATGACCTCTTAAGATTATCATGAATCTAGTGTGACAAAGAGTCGAAGATATACAGGCAGTATAGCACTATCCCTTTCTCATACCAAATTCTTAATTATTTTAGGATATCATGGAAGGGCCCCTGATTAGTTCATCATCATCATTTTAGTCAAACAAACGGTCATGTGGGTCTTGCATCTATCAAATTCCCGTAATCCTCACCAAGTTATCGGTCCACCTCGTGGGAGGCCTTCCAACGTTACGCCTTCTGGTACGCGATCGCCACTCCAAAGCCTTTCGGCTCCATCGACCGTCTGTTCTGCGACCAATGTGCCCTGCCCACTGCCACTTAAGTTTGGTCCTGATCCGATTACAAAAACTCATTCATTAAAAGAAAGCTACACTGTCGCTGCGTAGTCCATGCTGCTACAATACAAGAAAAATGCATGGTTTCTATGACGCATGTAGCAAGAAGAGCCACAGAACCAAGCTCGTTGAGAGCAAGGATCCTTTTTGTTATATCTTTTATTTGTATAGAAATAAAGCATTCTTTCAAGCTCAAATATTTTGTACCTTATTTTTTTAACAGATTAATGATCAAGTTTTTTGTGCTTCTTTTCTTTAACGTTTTGATATAATGATCTCATAATGTTTAATGGGTCATATCAAGACTGTTTTTGTTCCGTTGTTTGGCTGAACATTATGGAGCTATAAAAGCTTTGTGAATGGCTATTAAGACGAACGCAACAAAGATTTTCTTTCAATTAGTGTGTTTAATGCAAGCTTTTTTTCCGATTTTTGTAAATTTTAAATTTTTATTTTGTTAATAATTTACGTAAAGCTTCCTCTTTGCATTCAGTATTTACAAATTTAAAAATAGCTTTCCATTATGAAATTATTTCTTGGAGAAGCGATGGTTTGATACGGTTAATATATTTTTTATGTTGGTTAGATTTTTGGCTGTCATCACTTGCTAGACGGAATTTTGATAAATTTATTTTATAACTTATTTTGTTTTTTCATTTTAAATTGATATAAAGGCACTCTTGCGTTTGTAAAGCCTATAGTTTGCTGTATTGAGGGTTAAAATATTGAACTTAAAATTGTAACACACTACTCTCATTGATTAGACCTCTCTTAAATGTACGATTACAACATAAATAATTTTGACAGGATCGGCAGAGTTATCAATTAATTGAAACGGCAGTGAATTTGCAATTTAATTAATTTTCCTGGGTAATACCTTAGAACCTTCAAACGACATACCAATAACCAATTATAATTTATTGACTTGTGTGAGAGGATGTAAATCATATTCTATATGTGTCGACCCAAATGAGAAATTTAGGCTTTCGGGATTTCTGGATATGACATGGATTTTGAAGTACTATCCTCACATAGATAATTATGCACATAACGTTTTTGTAATACATTCCTTGTGCGAACCGCTAAGAAGCGGAATTTCCTGTTGGAGTCAGTTTCCTGGTAGCTAATTAAAGGGTCTTTAAGTAAAGAGTGAAAGATTACTTCAAGGTAAGCGTGCTTCGAACCTGTCGATCATCATCATCATTATCATTTCAGCCAAAAGACTTCCAGTGCTGGACATAGGCCTCCTCCAAATGTTGCCTACAACGATCGTCTTGTTCATCTTGCATCCATCGAGTACCCACAACCTTTATCACATCATCGGTCCTCCTTTTGGGAGGCGTTGCAACATTGCGTCTTCCAGTTCATACCACTTCAAAACCTTTTGGCCTCAGCCGGTATATAAAAATTTTAAACAATAATTGTACAAGTGTGTGTGGAGACGTTTACTACGAGTTCTATATATGTAGGAATCTATATAAATAATATGTCCAAATAGTGGAATTTCCTTCTACCACAAAACTTTACAAATCGTTTCCTGCTAGAAGTAGTTAGTTAAAATATGTATTACTTGTTCGTTTCGAAACAAAGAGGATGCGTTCACAAAGAGGTGCGTTAAAATGATGATTTCAATTAAATATTTACTATGCAGCTGTATCTCCTTGTCTAGTCTAGGTGCATACGTATGTTGAAATAAAGGAGGTTGTCACACTGTAATTTATACTCTAGCATATTACTGTTTATAAAATAGAACAAGGAAATTCCACTATAAGATTTCTTTTAATTAATTTACGCAAAGTGGTTGCAAAATATTCCGCTGGCATCATTTACACCGACGCGTAATATTGATTGGGAATAAATTGAAACAGGTTTAACCGTTATCACAATGTTCGTAGATTTTAGATAGAGTTTAGTTTATATCTACTGAATCTAAGCAGATGGAGTTATAATTTTGTTTGCAGCCACTTTTTTCTTACAAAAAATTCTAAAAAAAGGCGTGACGCCACAACAGGGAACAGAAATGCAAAGTGACTTTAATTTTAAAAGTCAGTGTTTCTGTTTTTTTTTTTTTATCGTATTGAAGTTTTCCGAGATTTTTTGCAAAAACTTTTTATTCTATAATATGTTTTTTAGTTGTTAGGGTACACACACGTAGCTAAAAATAAAGTGCGTGCAACTACTATACCAAGGGACCTATGGAATATATCTATTACAAATGTGCCTATAAAATTTGAATTCGCTCGATTATCCCGACCAGGATCCTATCATCAGTTACTGACATGATGACCATAGAATCAACTGAAAATTCCCATTCAAACAAAGAAATTATTTTTCGAATCGGTGCTGGCATCTTCGAGGAACATAAATAAAAGATTTTATCGAATTGAGAAATATAAATAAATATATATCATTACCATTACATTGTTGCGACCCACCTGTTAATACGGTAATATAATCCCATAGTAAGAGAATAAGAAATAGATAGAAGTAGCGAAATAGTTTTCTATAAAATATTCTCTTTTCTATACGTAGGTATATAATATAAAATTAATCATAAACCGCAACTTATAATTAAATATTTCAGGGCTATAATAGGACAAAGAAAATTCCACGGCCATTCAAAATTGTTACTAGCCCGTCCGCCAGTATAATGAAACCGGACTTCCATGAATTTCCATATTTTATTTACAGAGGTGCAATATGAGAGCGCTTGGAATGAAAAGCAAGCGAGAAAAAAAATACAGGTCGCGGTAGTTAAATAAATAATGCTCCTCTTTGGAAGTCTAAAAGTTCCGAGCAATGCAAAACGTCTAGAAAAATTCAAAAAGTCTTCACTCGAAAAAGGTAGAGATAATTCTGCGTTTTTTGACTGTTTTTGTTTAAATTACTCAGAATGCCCACAGCTGTTCATCATCATGATTTCAGGCGAAACACATCCACTGTTGAACATCCCCCCCCAAGTATCGCCACTACGAATGATCCTGTGCATCTCGCAACCATCGAATTCCCACGGCCCTCACCAGGTCATCAGTCTGTTATGTTATGCGGCTCACACACTTCTTATTCCTTATATTATTTAAGTCATTTACTATGCGGGACCACAAACACTAATAGTAATTAGGTGTAAATATAAAATAACAGTTAGGTACTTTTATAGTTTTATGATTAGCTGCATTTTTGTTAATGTTTTAAGGGAACACATTTGGTTTACCGTTAGGGTTTTTCGGTAAACGCTGTAATTAACCAATTGTTTACTTTAGGTATAGTTTAGTTTGCATTTTTTATGTATTACGGGAACACATTTTGTTTACCGTTAGGGTTTTGAACACTGTAATTACTTAAATTTATAGTTTACTTTATGTTAACGTTTTACGTGAACATTCGTGAATATTTCGTTTACTGTTAGCTGACTATAAAAGAGTCAACTTTAGTCCCGAACAATCAGTTCATTTTCATAATTCTACGTGTCTACATTTAATTTCTAACTCAAATTCTTGTAATTTAGTCTTAGTGAATAAATAAATTGTTTTTAAAGCAGTCGTGCTTCTCACTGCGTAACAAGTCCACCTTGTGGGAGGCCTACTAAGGCTGCGTTTTTTGCAGTTGTTAATAAAATATAATATTAACCCACCTTACAACTATCCGCAAACCTCTTTCAAGGCGTAACTCCTTAATCTTAAGACTTTGTAGACTTCTTAAGAATTGCGATGAAGGGTATAGATATTTGTAACAAATTAATTAAAAAATTCAAGCGCCAAGTACAACTAAAATTAACCACTACAAGTAAGAATTATAAGTAGGTACCTAACTCAAGATATTAAATTTTATAATAAATCTACGCGCTCCTCAAAGAGATGTCAGCAAACCGTAAGGGCCCAGCAGGGCCGATGCCCGCTAAGAACGCGGGGATTTTCTGAAAAAGATACCCGTAGTCCTAGAAAGCAAAAGGCAACTAAAGAACACAGGTATGGTTTTAGTCAGAAATCTGCTCCACGCCCTTGCGCTCCACCCAGACCGGGAGAAGTTATTGGATGAATTCCCACCTTAAAAAAAAATACAACGTTCTAAAAAAAGAATATTAACACAGATTGGTGCTAAAATCCAAAATATATTCCAATAAGAACTCCAACAAAGCTTACGAAAGTATTACAAAGCCTCCATTAAAAGCTCAATCAACGCTATCAACATATTATTAATATTTTATGTCCAAGTTAGATGAAATATTTCACGCTCAATTTTTAATACCTTATGAATAAATATCCCACTTCATACTTATTGTTCGATGTGAATTGTACGTTAAAAACATTCATGAATATTAAACAGAGCTGGTATTTTAATACTAAGTTCTTTTGATGTGAATCTGTGCATGTAAGGGCAGTAAAACTGATTCTTTGAGTTGCTAATGATTTGGAAACAATATATTCGGACAGAGCCCGAATCGACACATTTTATTTTTAATAATTTTTTTCTGAAGATTCGAACACAACCAAAATTGAAGCTGTTTTTAATAATAATAATAATGTTTATTTGCCAAAACAATTACAACAATTTTTTTTCGTACATATGTGGTGCGGTAAGTAAATACATAAACATAGTAGCATCTATAGCCAAACTAGGCAAAGCCTGTATTTTGGCTAACAGAGCAATTGTTTGTTTAGTACAGTCAGATATTATCCGAAGTTACCGCCTGAAATCCAGCCTAAATACATACTATTGGTAACATTTTTTCCCCCATAATACATGCGGGAAAAAGCGTTACCAAAAGTATGTATTTTAACATTTTTAACTTTTTACCTGACTGTACTAAACAGTGTGTGTCCGAATGGTCAGTGAAAAAAATATTGAAATAAAAATGTATCAATTCGGATACAGCTGTGTCCGAATATATTGTGTCCGAATCATCAGCAACTCAATTCTTTAATCGATTGTCGGTGTTAATGAGGTCTAACGGACCGGTTGTACACCGGTTGCTGATCGACGGCAACCAGGAGAATGGCAAGACCTATGCTCTACAGTTCGATAGTTTGTTTAGCAGAGCCTTTGTCGGCGCACGCGACGTTCAAACCGAAACCGATCCGTTTTAAACGCACGAATATCAAATTTTAATTTATTATTTTGTGAATTGAATTTTCTGTGGAGTGTCCCTTTTTACGAAGTAAGTTTTTCCTTTTTAATTATTATTGTAATAACATTTCTTGTTATTGTATTCAAAATGAAAATGTATTGTTTGCTTACATTCAATTAAACCTGGTCTCGGGTATATTTTAATTAGAGTGCATTGCGTTTAATAAAAATATTTTGAAAATTAACAAGTGTATTTTATATAATTATACTGTGCCGGAAATATTCCATGTTATAATTATTATAGCAAATACAACTGAGTAAAATAAACTATTTTCATAATAATTAAGTAAGTTTGTCGAGGCCTGCGGGATAGTTTGAAAGAGTCACCGCGGTCTAAAACCGATGCAGAAGGCAACTGTAGTAACACAGGTGGGTTTTAGTCAGTAAAAGTCTGATACCGCCTCTCACTGCACCCAAAACGTGAGAAATTATTCAATGATCTCCTATCATCAAAAAAAAGTTAACCAACAAAAGCAAATTCTAAAATATGAAAATAACTTGAATCATTAGTGCCATCTAAATATTTCACAAAAGTTACTGAAGTCTTAAAAATATCTAGTTTCCATTTAATATGCGAAAAGCTTCAAGGTAAAATACTAAAGTACATAAACACAATGATAATTATTGAGTAATTAAATTATTTCTTTCCACTTGTTGGTCACTCGAAGCATTATTATGGCAAGATGTGAAGCTAGAACAATAGACTGATTTTATATTCTTTAAAGCAAATGATCACAATCCGAGGGACGCATACAGCATTATTGATGCGGTTGTCTTTGTTCACTCTTTATAAATTAATGTATTCCAATGGGATTAATAATAATATAATATAATATTCCACAATTATCACACAACGCCGTCTAGTCCCAAGCTAAGCAGAACTTGTGTTATGAGTACTAGACAACTGATAAATATACTTATATATTTCTAAATACATACATATTATAGATAAATTACACCCAGACACAGAACAAATGACTGACTGCTAAGCCGGAGGTTTGATTCCCACCCAGGACAAATGACATGATCATGTCATTTGTCCTCGGTGGGAATCGAACCGGCATAGCAGTCAGAGTCACTAACCACTAGACCAATAGGTCAGTCAAATTATTTAGGATTATTATTTCATATACCTAAAATTATATATATTGTAAAAGTTAATCTGTTTTAAGATGCGCTAATTCTATCTATCTCTGGCTTACATGGCACAAACAAGTGAAAAATGACTAACATTGTTTATTTCAAAATTAGAACATAATGGAATCAAAATTATAAAATGTTTTCCTCAACGAAGTCAGAACTGACTATGTAGAGCTGCGATTGAGAATATAAGACAGGGAAAGGGAACTGAAGTGCATCTATACCGTACCCACGAACAACGCGACGAAAAATGAATTGCCTATTCAATATCCTATATGTGTAACATCCAACCAATTAGCAATTACAGTCATGGATACAAAAATATGGCATCAGTATCTTTTGTGCAATTTGAAAAAGATTTAAGTACATTTTACTTAGTCGAATTTTCTACCATAGTCTTTCTTGATACCTGTAACCTATTTACTTTTGAGGTTTTTACCTCAAAAATAAATAGGTTGCTTCTAGGCAAGCATGCTCCATCGTCGACCATATCATCGCTTACATACATCATTAGGTGAGTTTTGACTGGCCTGTTGGTCTAGTGGTTAGTGGCCCTGACTGCAGTGCCGGAAGTCGTGGGTTCGATTACCACCCAGGACAAATGTTTGTGTGATGAGCACGATCATTTGTTCTGTGTCTGGGTGTAATTTATCTATAATATGTATGTATTTAGAAATATACAAGTATGTCTATCAGTTGTCTAGTACTCATAACACAAGCTCTGCTTAGCTTGGGACTAGACGGCGTTGTGTGATAGTTGTGGAATATTAAATATTAAAAAATATATTATAGTTAATAGTCAAATTCGAACCTACCCATAAATAACAAAGAAATGTATATTAAAAGTTTTAGAAAACACTCATACTACCATTCAAATGTTAAGCCGAGTCAAATTGATGCAATAGTATACATATTTCGCATCCAAACAAGCGATTAAATTAACATTAACGTTGATGTTATGCAACAAACATTATATGAAGGTATGTTTTTTTTGTACTTACCTACCTAGATTCACATCAGAATCTGTAACACTTTGATATAAACAAATTAATGTAACTCTTGGGCTATCAAGGTTACAAATCAGTTGCAAAATGAAATTATTTATTAACCCATTAGAGGTCACTGTACTCAATTGAGTACAGCCATATCCCTAAGTATAAATTACAGATCTTGTGAAGTTTATGTGAGTTTCCTTGTTATTTTACTTCATCATAACACTGTCCAAGTATACTGATAAACAATACGCGGGTAGTGTAACTCTTTTTGATAAAAGGTGTCACTTGAAGTTGTGTTACCAAAACACTGAGGAGGTAAGCGAATGATTTTTGATTTTCTAAAATTATTATTGTTCACAAGTTGTTTTTTTCATTTCGTTGCTATAAAATACATGTCAGAGTAAGTAATGAGGAACAATATAGTTGATTATTTATGACTAAAATAAAACTAGAGTGACATAAATGTTACTGTACTCAATTAAGTACAGTGACAACATACGTAAGTAAAATACCCGTTTTTCTTTTTCAGTTTCCTTGCAATGAAAACTCAGCAAACGACATCGCAAAACAGCTACAAGGGACTAGAAAAAGCTATTGAAGTCGTTTTATAGAATAGCTATCATACCACCTGATCCAAGTGCATTGACTGATGAAGAGGAAGATGCCGATGAGGATATGGCAGCGTGTTCCATACCACAAGACGTACCTACGTCACGTACACGTAGTACTATTTAGATATTTATGAATCAAGGGGATAGTGGTAGCGAAGATAGTGCGTACGACGACAGTGATGATGAACTGCTGGGGTCAATAAGAAGGCGATTAGATGCTCCCCAACAATCCACTCCGGGTTTGAGTCAAATCTGGCGGAAACGTACCCCATCATATTCTTCAGTTTCTCAGAATACTTCACAAGTCTGCGATAGGGAAAGTGCTGTTTACGAAGAACTGAAGGTAGCGATACCACGTTTATTCCAAACCAACAGTAAAGACATGGGAGGTGTGGATGAATTCGGCCAGTCTGTCTCATTATATAGAATTGCCGTTTATGATTAAAAGTGGTGGTGGGCGCTATTTACCTACATGGTAGACATGGTTATTGCTAATTCCTGGCGTTTACATGTAATGAGCAATGATAATCCTATTGATCAACTTATGTTCCGCAGTCATATCGCGCGATATTATTTACGACAAGGTGTCAATAGTCGAAGATCTGCCTCAAGATGGAGTTGGAAATTATCCTAATAAAATTGAAAAACAGCTGCGATGTGTCCTTTGTCATTCAAGAGTGTACTAGCAATGTGAAAAGTGCCTTAAAACACTTTGTGGCAAAACAGAGTGTTTTAACAATTTTCGCACTTAGGTGGTCAGTGTACTCAATTAAGTACACTCCTGTAACTTCATGAAAATTACATTTTTTATTTCTTTTTCTTGTATTTTGTGTTTATTGTTCTTATTTCAATATGAAAATATAGAAAATTTAAAAAATATTTTGGTATTTTTTGTTTGACCTCTAATGGGTTAATAGATTATGAAAAAAAAATAACGGTCGGCCGGTAATTTTTATTTTTTTTTAATTTAAAAACTGTTTCAACTTTATTTTCTATTCAGAAATTTAACGTCATGCGTCATTATTTTAATAGTTTGAAATTCCAGTAGATGTTCTGTGCGAAATATTTAATATCAGCCCTAAAAATGTTAATTTAAAAATAATTATGATCGTTAGCTAACCTAAAAATATAATTTGTCATCAAGTGGTTGACATTCTCGTTATGGTGACAAAACTAATTACCAATCGCTGCACAAATAGGTGGCATGTCTGTCCGTCTCGCTTGGCATTTAAGGTTTTAATTAAAATGACAACACTGAGTCTGGACGTTTCTTGCGTTTAGTTTTATTTCTGTGATTGCTTGTGACATGTGTTCTAAATTTTGAATTCTGGCTACAATGTTTTTCTAGAATGATTTCTAGAATGTTTTTAATATGTTTTTAAATAACTTCAAAAAGGAGCAGATTCTCAATTTAAATTATAATAATATATTAGATCGTACATTGTGTATGAGTTTTAAATCTCTGTGACTGAGCTACAAATAAACCCTGAATTGACGAAATATAAATAATTACTTGTTTAATTTCGTTTTCGTAGCTTCAAAGCTTTGCGTCTGATTTTGATTAAGTTTATTTCTAGTAATCAAACATTCAAATAAACATGCAATATTTTTGAGTTTAACTAGTAGGTACCTACTCAAAAATTCAGTTCAATGAACAATTATATGTCAAAGCCAAGGCATCCTTGAATGAACAAAAGTTGAAATTACAAAACATGTTTACGTTTTACTGTTACGCACTAAAAAATTTTTTAAGATTCCATCGCTTATCGAAACCCTTAAAAGTTATAAAAATAATTTTATTTGACCTTCGATTGCATATTAGTAGTAGTTTCTTAAAATTAGTCACATCAAAGTTTCAAAAGATATTAAAAATAGTTAATGGTTTTGTATCAGACAGCATGTCAGCTTCCTAGTGGTCAATAACATCAGGACCTTTGCTGGCCTTTCTTGAGGAGTTGGTGTGGATCGAATGACCTACGTGACTCACCCGTATGCTAATTCGCGCTCGGATATGGGCATCAACGACGATGACAAGAGATATGTTATGTATCAAAATTTTCCTATCGACCTAAATTACGCACTGAAGATCATATTTTTTTAACCAGTAAGTTATCATAGCAATCGAGAGCCGGAGCTCCGTTATGAGGTAACACAACCAGTAGTCGCAGTTGTTACACAGTTGTTGTTCTACAAAACATCGGGTCAAGTTCATTGTTGTAACGCACTGACTCGAACGCAAGAGTCGCTTGGCGTTCCGTTATGAGATCCTAAATATATTTTTGTTATTTCATAAAATATTCTGAAAGAGAAAGTTGGTTGTTTATTGGAGATTTTTGTGTTGGAAACGAGGGATAAACTAATTTGGGTCGTGTTAAGTTTTAGCTGTAAACTATCCAAGTATTTCAAGAACATTTTTCAAAGTAAGGAGTCTAAGTAGGCTATTCGAGGTTTAGAACAAACTATATATTTACGGCAAGTAGTCTTTCTCTTGCTCTTCAAATATTATTAGTATTCAAAGTATGATAATAGCCAGTGAGAGAGAGCGGTAGCAGCATAGTGCAGACAGCCCTGACTTACAAGTTGTATGTCGCGGGTTTAAACCCAGCCAGGCGCATTACTTTGTGTAGTTTATTTCATAACCACTGCTTTCAAAACGGTAAAGGAAAACGTCGTGAGGAAACCGATAGAATAGAATAGAATAGAATAGAATAAAACTTTATTGTACACCAAAATAGTAACAAAAACTTATAAACTAACTACCTAACTAACTAAACCAACTAACTGTAACTGATATGTGCTAGAACCAAACAAATCGAAGACATGTGACATCCACCAGTCCGCACTGTGTCCAAATAGTGGATTACGGCTTCTAGAGAGGATATCTGAGTCCAAGCAGTGGGAACATTATAAGGTTGATTATGATGCTATGTTATGCTAATAATCTGAAACTTAAAAAATCTGGATTCATTAGATAAATAATTAAAACTAATTATTTAAATACACTTAAAGCACAAACTCCTAACAAATTGGTTAAATAGGATTGAATTGACTTCCATTTTTGCCAATAAATTATTGGCAGAAATTGTAACAACATATTTGATTAATTCGACCTAGTTCAAGCTCTTTCATGCTACGTAAACAACACGTATCATAAATCGAATGTAGCAAAGAAAGTAAAAAAAAAAATATTGCAGTATTACAGCTCTCTAAAGCAAAACACAGTAATTGGTACAGCCAATTCAATCACTTCGGATAACGTTGGTACAAATCGAATCTAGAAATGAATCAGGTTTTTATTCCAGCCAGTATTTTTACGGGAAATTTTATATAAATTAAAAAAAAAAAATGGTAAGCCAATTTTTATTCTTTTAAATTTTTTAACTAAAGAATTGGATGGAACAGAATAAACTTTATTGTACACAAAAAAGTAACACAACTTATACACAAACTTAAATCTATGGGTACATACATGTGTGTACATGGTGGTCTTAGACAACCTTAGGATGGATCGTAAGAACTTAAAATAATACAGGTAGTCTGCGGTGTAGGTACTGTTAACAAATTAATCAAACATTACACTATAGATAAGCATATATATAGGGTGACTGGCAATTAGCGTACGATACTTAAACACGTGATTGTGCTCATGATAACAAACAATTTTTATTATGGGAGCAAAGCCGAAATCGCGAAAAAAATATCAGCTGTTCAGTACATTAGGCAAACATAAATGTACTGAACAGCTGATTTGTTTTCGCGATTTCAGGTTTGTTCCCATAGTAAAAGTAGTTGGTTATCATGAGCACAATCACGTGTTTAAGTATCGTACACTAATTACCAGTCACCCTATATAAAATAACACCACTATACATTAAGTTTTATACTAGCTTTTATGCTTTAATTTATAAGTATCACTTGTTTTTTACTTTTCATTTCGAGGAATAGGAGAAGCGAAAGGTCGAAGAGTTATATTTTCAATAAACACTTCTCGAAAATTGAAATTAATTTAATTCACAGGTTTCTTCAAACGCGACATTAGTAAGAAGTTTGTGCAGTTCTAATCAATACAGTCAAATCTATATGATTCCAGATTTAACTTTACTATGAAATTAAATTTTTTCTCATTGCCCCTAACCCTATACTACTACTACTACCCCCAAGCTAATCTTATAGGTATCTACCTAATTAGCTATCTAGCAATCTATTATTATTACCATCTGTAAAGTTATTATTATTATCAAGAGGATTGGTAGCCAGCTATGTACTAATTAATATAATACAGTAGGTATTTAATTAATAATACAGCGTCAATTAGCAATATAACCCAGATACCAAATATCAATTTCGGATCAAGGATGTATGAAAGGAATCACGAGAATATCTAAATCCTAGTACCATCAATATATTATAACTAGAATTTACAACCATTAGACCTAATCTATACCTATATAGGGTGACTGGTAATTAGTGACTGATACTTCAACACGTGACTCTACATGATAAAGAACAACTAAAAAAGGGCTAAGAAAAAAAAAAAATGCAAGTTCAGTAGGTAGATTTTGACTAGTTAGGCAAACATAAATTTAATGAACATGCATGAATGATGAATGTACTGACTAGTAGATTTTTTTCGCGATTTTAGGTAAGGCCCCATAGTAAAAGTTATTTGTTTTCGTAACTACATTCACATGTTTAATTATCGGTCACTAATTACCAGTCACCCTTGTATACTAATAAAAGAGACAAGATTTGTATTTTTCTTAGTAATGAATTAACTGAAAAACTACTAAATGGATTTTAAAAATTCTTCCCAACAATAGAACGCTACTTTATCATTGAGTGACATAGAGACCCGGGCAAAACCACAGGCAGAAGCTAGTTAGGTATATAAACACTTGCAGTACAACGTAATCAACGTATATTCTAAAATTAAAAGAATGTTTGTAATCATAATTATCAATAGGAGTAGTATAGTAGAAGTAGTGTAGTCATAGTAATAATATAGTCGAAGGACTGGAACAATTTGCCTGCTGCGGTCTTCACGTCCTACTATAATTGGTGTCTTCAAGGCTAGAGTGAATAGGCTCTTAATAAACTAGTGCGCCTCACCATCAAAGATTGCATCACTGCTTACCATCAGGTGGGATCGCAGTCAAGCACTGGTTTATGTGAATTAAAAAAAAAAGCTACTTACAGATAACAACTTCTCGCGCTTTAGGAGCGAGAAGGAGTATCAGACTTTAACTGACTATAAACCACCCGTATTCCTTCAGTTGCCCTTTACGTTCCATTCAAATAAACCCGCAACCCTGGCAGGCATTGGCTTTAGCAGGCCAAGTCAATCATACTACCCTATCTTTGAGGTGCGCGTAGGTCACAATGTGCCGTCGACCCGGGCCTAATCCCTATCGGACGGTGAGCTATAGGTATAGTCAGGGATCAAAACTGCAGTCACTATAAACTAAAGTGTAAAATCGTTTTGTTAAAGTCTATCATCATCATCTTCAAAATCTATGCTACTGACTAAATCGGTTATGAAGTAAAAAAAAAAGGTATTTTACAGTAATGTGTAGAATTTTATTAATTTCGTCGTTCATTTATTTATGTAGGTTTTTGTTAAGCTTTACTACTGAGCCGAATAAAAAAATATTTTATTTTTGAGCTTTTCGCAATTCTTAAAATGTATTTTTTTGTGATTATTTTTGAGTCATCATTTCAGCCGAAAGACGTCCACTGTTGGATATAGGCATCCCCCAAATGTCACCATAATGATCGATTCTGTGCGTCTCGCATCCATCGGATTCCCGCGACCCTCACCAGGTCATCGGTCCACCTTGTGGAGGCCTTTCAACGCTGCGTCTTCCGGTACGTGGTCGCCATTCCAGAACCTTTCGTCCCCATCGACCATCTGTTCTGCGAGCAATGTGCCCTGCCCACTGCCAATTAAGTATGGCGATTCTTCGGGCTATGTCTGTAACCTTGGTTCTCCTGCGGATATCTTCACTCCGAGCATATCCCTTTCCATTGCCCTTTGAGTGACTTTAAGCCTTCTGATGAGGCCCATTGTAAGCGACCACGTTTCGGAGCCATATGTCATCACTGGCAACACGCACTGGTCATAGACTTTCGTCTTGAGACACTGTGGTATATTGGACGAGAAGACTGTGGTATATTTTTGAGTGAAATGATGAAAAATGGCTACTTAATAAATACACTCTTCTTCTCAAATCGATGGTTTCCCTTTCCCTCAAAGTTTTTGGGCCCAGTAAGTTGCCACGTTTAAAGCGGCGTCAGTGGCGCTTTTTAGGTCATCCGGAGTCAAGATGTAGAGACATTTTGGGCACTCTAATTAGTAGGCCATCATCTGATCAGGTGCACCGCATTCGCACTGGCTGTCGGAGGTATCTGTTATCCCCCATTTTGCCAGGCTGTTACTTTGGTGTGCAGTCTATTGATCACTTTCCATATAGACCACTGCAGATCGCGTCCAAGTGGCAGATGTTCCTGGGGTTGAACGGAGTCGAGCGGTGGTGAGTGGTGTTCCTCCCACAACTTACATCTCACAGTTGATGGTCGGTCCCGAATGGCCTGTGTGCAGCAAAGAAAGTTCTTCCGACTTTTAAGTCTATCCGGAGCTGCTGTAAGTTTATAAAGGGGATGTCGGGGATCGGATTCTTGATAGCGTTTTTCAAGTCCACGTGCGACATTCTTACGGACGACAGATGGCATGATAAAAATCGACTATTTCAAGCCTTATCACGTGTCTAAATTAGGTATGCAAATCAAATATTCTTATTCTATAAATAGATGATGTGAACGTATTTTTTTCTCTGAACAACCTTCAAGGTCACCTTAGCCATTTTTTAACTATATTGAGATCGACTTCAAGTCTAACTGAATTCAGCTGGATACCTATATTTTACATGGAGCGACTGCTTGTCTTCTCTACTCAACCCAGTATTTGGGCAATTCGATACCCCTTGAAAAGACAAGTAGCATCAGATTTTATGACTTCTCACTATCGATACGAGATCAAGCTGTATGGCTGATGAATAATGTTCATGAGGATGTAACTTAGTGGTGTTATTGTTAGGTAATTACTTAAATGACACTTCACACACGCTTCATCATCAACGATTGCATTACTGCTTAGCATCAGGTGGGATCGCAGTCAAGTATTAGTTTAAGTCATTAAATAAAAACCCCGTATGGTTTCTGATTCGTCTGGTGTCAAAGATCTACAAATGATTGCCGGAACTTACGGTGGAGCGAGAGGGCGTGTCAGACTTTTACTGACTAAAACCACACCTATGTTCCTTCAGTTACATTTTGCGTTCTAAGGCCACGTGTATCCTTTTCATACTTGTCTCCATGGCCCTAGCAGGCTTCGGCCCTGCTAGCATAAAGGAGTTTTAATATGTTGTGATAGTCACCCATCCATAGACCGGCCTCGGTAAACGTTGCTTAACCTAGGGGATTGATCAACCCATACAGTTGTATGGTAATGTATTAAATAAAAACTATACTCACATAATTTCTATTAACATGGAGCACTACAGCATCAGTTTACATTAAACTAACCTAATACAACTTTAGGTCAGATTCAGGAAAAAGTATGAAATGCAGTTCCTGCATTGTTATTTTTAATGCACAAACAGAACTAGTAAAGTTCTAATTAGTTCCAAAATTAAACTTCCCAATAACGTTTAACAGTAAACATTGCCATTCTGAAAAATAAAGTTGGAACACGTAATTGAAAATGTTGCCAGTACTATTACTAACGGCTAGCGTTAAACAATTGAACACATGTTCGGATTGCAAAAAAATAAAAATAAAGGTGATTACCCACTTAAACAATTAAGCTCTGTTCAGTTCAGGTTATCGGATTGCAATGTGTCATAATAACTATAAGATGTCGTAAACGCGAAGTGAAAGTAAGACTGACGACACGAGCATCTGAGATTGATGCAATGATTTGAACCTCAGTGCGTAGATACCGTTACAGTAAGATGGTAATAAAACTTTGTTACTGTGCGTTTTGTGAACGAGATTTTTTATTTTAGAAAATCAGGCGTTAAAATTATGAAATTGGTAAACAACTTATAAAAAGGATTTTTTAATTTAATGAGACCATAATAAAATAAAAAAAACTGAATAGGAAAAAAAAAGTTAATCTTTTTAAGGTAAAATCAGGCGTTACAATTATGTAATTTGCAAACAACTTACAAAAGAGGAAATTTTCAAATAATTTAGCAGCATAATAAAAGTAAAATCCCGAATACTTGAAGATAGATAATATTTTATTTCGTCTATAGTAGGTAGATAATATGTATTATTATTTTTTTAAGAAAAAAAAAAATGCGAGCGGTTTAATTAAAAAACTTTTTAGAAAAAAAAAATAACCGACTTCACTAAAAAAAAACACTAAAAGGATCAAAATAACTTTAATTTCGGATGTCGGTGTTTCTCGGTATTGTTTGTTTCTTATTTAACACCGACTTCCGAAATTAAAGTTATTTTGATCCTTTTAGTGTTTTTTTTAGTGAAGTCGGTTATTTTTTTTTTCTAAAAAGTTTTTATTTCACACTTTTTAGTTGCGATACACTTATAAACAGAGTGCCTATTTCTAATGACAATTCCAATTAACCCAAATACTGCTAGGTTACATTGTTTTATTATAAAGTTGCTGTGCCTACCTTCCTCCTTCCGGCTGCATCATCAGATCAGTTCGATAGTACCTTATAGCCAAAGAGCATCTCACGACAATTCTAATAAGCCCAAACACGGCTAGGATACATTGATTAATTACGGAGTTCCTGTGCCTACCTTCCGGCTCCATCATCAGATCAGTTCGATAGTACCTTATAGCCAAAGTGCATCTCATGACAATTCTAATGAGTCCAAACACGGCTAGGTTACATTGATTAATTACGGAGTTCCAGTGCCTACCTTCCGGCTCCATCATCATCATCAGATCACTTCGATGATACCATTTTCAACGTAACTATTCAGAATCATTCATTTATTTTATTGTCATAGTCGCTTAACTATATCTTCAATGTGATATCTATTTGAGTATGAAGTTCCGTTGACCATTTCTGGTCTTCTTCATCAGTTCCACTTCATCAAATGTTACTTTTTGACTGTAAATGCTTAAGTTCTTGATGAAAATACTAAAATTACCATAGGGTTGCCTATAATTTTTGAGGAGTTCCCTCGATTCCTCATGGATTCCATCATCAGAACTGGAATTTGAAAAAAATGGGACCAATCTGGAAGCATATCCTATAAAGGGAAAAAAATTTTGCAAATCGGTCCATAAACGACGGAGTTCTGAGGTAACAAACATAAAAAAAAAAATGATGATAAAAAAAAAAAAAAAAATACAACCGAATTGAGAACCTCCTCCTTTTTTTTGAATTCGGTTAAAAAGCAAGGTTAAGTTTGAGCCTTTTATGACTACAAATATCCAACAAGGAAGGTATGAAGTAGCTACGTGTTGATCACTTGCAATATGTATAATTCAGTTCACAAAAGGCAATATTGTAACCTTCTACATGTTGTAATTGAGGAAAACTTTATCATTTAGTTAAACATTTTCATAGTAAATCCGTTGGAAATCCCACAGAATTTTTAGGTGATTACATTTACTGACCTTGATGACACAAGAAGAGTAAAATAAATAAGACTAAAATGTTTAATTTACCTATGTAAATAATGTATTTTGGTAAATAGCTGCTCAGATTATACCAAAGTCGATCAATCATACTCAGCTTAATACGTGTAAATTAGCACTCCAACATCTTCATACTATGTATAACTAAGCTCGTAAGGATTTTAACGAAGAAACCTTCTAAGAAATATTAAATATTGTAACTGTCTTAATTAGAATTATTTGTAGAATTCAGGTTAAATAAGCCTTATAATAATTCTCTTTGTGTTAGCCATGTTACTCGTCAACTTTAGCATTTTAGATCTCAAAGCAATCGAAAATTATTGCATAATTTCACATAACTACACATAGTTCGAAGTGATTCGTATTTCTCTGAAATGTTTATTACTCAAGATTTTTTTTACTATCTAGCTTCTGCCAGTGGCTTCGTCTGCTTGAAATTAAAAAATATGTAGCTTATGATATTACTCAGTGATATAGTAGCATTAAACTGGGGATTGAATTTTTAAAATCAGTTTAGTAGGTTTTGAGTTTATTAATTACAAAGAAAAATATTAAATTAAATACACAACTTTCATCTTTAAATTTATAAAAATGTTTCCCTATTTCTCTTAGTCACGTCATCAAGCGTGAATGGTTGGACCAATTTTGCTAATTCTTTTTTTGTAGTGTTTTTTATCGTCAAGAAAAAATTGTTAAGAAAGAAAAAGCTTTCTTAGTTTTTTTAGTTTACTCTTGTCGCGCAGAAAATGAGAAAATTTCAGAAAACTACGACGACTTTAAATCTTCGTGCGTTTGACAGTTCATAGCTAAGAAAAGATAACATCTGTCAGATCAGCTAGTATTAATAAAAAAAAACAAATAATTAAAACAACTTCTATATTGTAATATGTACTATTTTACAACTATATATTTTTTTTCATGCTCTCTTTACACTTTCCGTACCAGCTTAGCAAACATAAATATTTTAGAATAAAAAAAAACCTAAATCTCAAACATACCAAACCTCAATTGGTACAACCTAACCGAAACAGATTGTAACCATGTGACATTATTGGCCGTTTATTGAAATTCGAACAATGCCATTTCCATGGGATGCCGTTTTGGGTCAACATGCGTCCTGCTCATGAATAAAGGCCCTGCGGGTCTGAGAAACAATTCCGGGTCCCCTGTTACTGTCTTCTATAAATATCAAAACAACTCGGATTTAAATAGAATCAGAAATCACCATCTGGGGTTATGTACACATTTCCTAAAGGACATCGACAAAAGCAAAAGTTTATACTAGAAATATTTTGCCCTGCGTGCAGTCACAGCTAGGTTAGACGTAAATTATTTTTGTCATGAAGATATCGTTATCACATATGAAACATTTCTGGGTTATATGGGTCATATGCATGGCAACTGTGGGTGTCGATCATATCTACGAATTTTATCACGTATTTTCCTTTTACCGATCATAAGGATGTTATTTCGAGTTTCCATGCCATGTCATTCAAATTGTGTATTTGGGAAACCACTTAAATATTTTATCTACATACATATTTATCGGTTACCTTACAGTAGGTACAATAATGGCCTCACAATTTGACTATCGTCATCAGTCTGTAAAGCAGTCTACAGAAATCAGAAATCAGAAATCAGAAACGTTTATTTCAAATAGACCAATTACAGGCACTTTTGAATTGTCAAAACTACGTTCTACGTTTCTACGTTGGCCTTCTTCTGATTTCTCGAATTGCAAACCTGTTTTTTGTGCAACCGTCTTGCCAGTTTAACTAGGGTTGGGTATCCTTGTATGCTATCTTATCTGCCAGAGAGCTCTGTACTCTTAGAGCTGTGCCTCACTGGGACGCCATGGCGGCGTAGCTAGGTCAAGACGCCAAAAAAATGTATGGATTGGCTGCGTGACCAACAGTCGCCAGGTGAGGTACACACCATAGAACTGCACGCATGTTCTTGGTTGCGCGAATTGGCAGCGCCGCCATGGCGTCCCAGTGAGGCACGGGTTTTATTGGATCTCGATCTGCATATTTGATCACCAGATCGTCCTCTTCCTCTTCTCAATTTGCAAACCAATTGACTTGAATTGCTGACTGGCGTGTTGGTCTAGTGCTTAGTGGCCCTGACTGCTATGCCGGAGGTCGTGGGTTCAATTCCCACCCAAAACAAATGTTTGTGTGATAAGCACGATCATTTGTTCTGTGTCTGGGTGTAATTTATCTGTAATATGTATGTATTTAGAAATATATAAGTATGTTTATCAGTTGTCTAGTACTCATAGCACAAGCTCTGCTTATTTTGGGACTAGATGGCGTTGTGTGATATTTATAACTAAAAGCAATTATGTGTATCACTAGTCCATAATGACATAGATCCTTGATCCTTGCACAGACAGAGAGTTTATTTCATCTATAAAATATAAATGAAGTAGCCTCACGTCACTTCAAATCGAATATTAAAATTGAAAAACTTCTTAAAACTTTTACATTCCTCGCATTAAAGAAGTTCACGGATTCCTTTGACGTGTGTATACTCGTATTATGAAATATTTTTGAAGGAATTTGCATTCATTCACTTCAGGTACCAAACACGCTGAAATTTTTTATCTTACTATATAAAATTTGTGTGTTTGACCGATTTGGATGAAATTTTGTGTGTGTATTTAAGTGGGTCCCTGGATGGTTTGAAAATACAATTAAACCCGGTAAGTGCTATCACTACACATCACAGAATATATCTATCTATCTTTCGATAAAGATAGATATATATATATTCTTTATTATACACCAAACTTACAAATTACATTAGGAACTTAAAATTAATAGGGTGTCACAATGGGCGGTCTTATCGCTAAAAGCGTTTTTTTACCGACAACCTTTGGATGGATTTGACAGAGAAGGAAAAAAAGATACGCAGGTAGTTCGTGGTGTACTATTTAAATATATACAATACATAAACTAATAAATTGCATATAATACAAACAATATATAAGTGCGCTGCAATCGGGTTCTCAATTTTTTTCTAATGAAATTCTAGTTTTCGGACAGGACAACGTCTGTCGGAACTGCTATTCTATTTATAGATATTTGAAGAATTCAAATGAATAAAAAAAGCAGCCAGGTATTTTTATTTGTTCGAGGTTTTTTCTCTCAAAGATATTTTTGTCAAAGTCTGCGAAAAAATATATTCAAGTTAACCTCGCCCATTCTCCGCGAAGATTATTTTGCTTTGAAAAACATTTTCTTGGTCCAGATTTGCAAATTCATCTTTGAAGTCTGTGAGTCAACATGAATGAATTTTCAATATCACACCTTACCTTTTAAGCCAGGGTCTTGTTACTTTACTATCAACGAGAAATCAATTGTTTCTTTTTAATCTTTTTTTTTCTTTTATTAAAAATTGGGAAAGTGCGAGTCAGACTCGCGCACTGAGGGTTCTGTACAAACTTGAAAGGTAAATTGCGGTTTACGATTTATGACGTATTAAATAAAAAAACTACATACTAGATCTCGTTCAAACCAATTTTCGGTGGAAGTTTGCATGGTAATGTACATCATATACTCGTACAAAGAGATTTAAAGAGATACAATAGAGCGGCTATCAGAACAAATGTCTTAAGAAAAACTGTCATCCTATGTCTCAGTGACGCCATCTGGCTTTGAATAGCAAACACGGGAATTAAATTTTTCAAAATTTATAATTATTTAACTATCGCTCGGTAGGTGGCCAGGGGCCTTACCATGATAATGTTAAAATGTCAGTCGTACGAGCGAAAAAGAGTGATGGAGCTATACACCCTATATAGCTCCATCCCTTTAACAGTTCGGTTTAGGTCGTAAAATGGTTCACATTATGAGCTCGTGGTAGAGCCTCAGTGTGTGATAAAGGTAAGGTTAAGCTTTTCAGCAATAGATGGCGTTATCACAAAACCAGCAAATGTTCTAGAACTATTTCTCAAAATTATTAAATTTTAATTAATTACTTCGTAAATACGTTAAAGAAGTTAAGTCCAGTCATTTTATCATAACAAGATTTGCAATAGCGTAATGCGCAGTTCGGCATATTTTCTCAGAAAATGATTTTCTTTTAATGCATAGAGCGGATACAAACACGACTTGACATGTAGGGGCATCATACTAGACTGAGCGACTTATGACCACTAGGTAATAAGTATCGGATCACGATTTTGTTTGCTATGTCCTGTCAATTGGTAGTATATATTTAATGTCTTTGATCATATATTTTTTTTAGTTTTATCATTCTCTTATTTTAGAAGTTACAGGGGGGACACACATTTTACCACTTTGGAAGGGTCTCTCGCGCAAACTATTCAGTTTAGAAAAAAATTATAAGAAACCTCATATCATTTTTGAAGACCTATCCATAGATACCCCACACGTACGGGTTTGATGAAAAAATTTGAGTTTCAGGAACCCCCAAAATTTATTGTTTTTTTTTTCTATTTTTGTGTGAAAATCTTAATGCGGTTCACAGAATACATCTACTTACCAAGTTTCAACAGTACAGTTCTTATAGTTTCAGAAAAAAGTGGCTGTGACATACGGACGGACAGACAGACAGACATGACGAATCCATAAATGCTCCGTTTTTTGCCATTTGCCTACGGAACCCTAAAAAGAAAACCGTAGCCCCTACACTAGAAATAACTTCACGAATATGTAAACCCACATAATTATACAATTCAAAAATCAAAATTGCACTGAACCATTCATCAATCATCAATACCTTAAGCAACCATAATCTATGTACTTATAAAATTACCATAACTATGGACTCTAATTGTTCTATTGTCATAGCACGAGGTGTTCTGTTGAACCTGCTCACCCATCCCCTTGGGAAAAGGCGTAAGTTTATGTATTTACCTGTATATTGTTTTACTGCAAAACCATTGGCAATGTATGGAAAAAAATTGAAAATGCAGGGAGCATCTGTTTTTTCTCGTTTTCTCACATACTTCTATACTATAATATCTTGCATGGTGGAACCTAAGTCATATGATCAATGTTCGATTCAACCCGTCCCTTGCTATACTCCCCTAGCGACGCTTTAAGCCAAAAACCGTACCTCACTGGGGTGCCCTTAATTTTTATTTTACATTTAGCTTTTGTATAAATCCTGGCTCTAATTTTATCAAGGTTTTCACAGGCAAGCCTAGTTAAGTAGACGACGACCTCATACATTGACATGCAAAAAACCACTCAAAAAATGTATATTGCCTGGCCTGATGGTCTAGTGGTTAGTGGCCCTGACTGCTATGCCGGAGGTCGTGGGTTCGTTTCCCACACAGGACAAATGTTTGTGTGATGAGCTCGATCATTTGTTCTGTCTATTTAGAAATATATAAGTAAGTTTATCAGTTGTCTAGTACTCATAGCACAAACTCTGTTTAGTTTAGGACTAGATGACGTTGTGTGATAGTTGTGGAATAGTAAAAAAATAAAAAGAAGCCGAAACTTAGTCAGGTGAACAAAATAAACAACTTGCCTGACATTGATATTTTCACAATATGGGTTCTTCATTAGGTAATTTACTCTGTTCATTTTATGTTTTTTTTTTTCACCTTAGCGTTAGTCAACTATCCAGCCATATCAAACAGTTATTTAAATAGGAAATAGACTAAACGTGCAACCAAACAATAAATGAAAAATGAATTAACATAATCTTTTTCTTTTTTCAGGAAAGATGAGGCAATCAAGTATAATAATATTAACAGTGCTCGTGGTACAAGTGTACTCGGTAAGTAATTTTCTTTTTAATAACTTCAGTAGGTATTCGTGTAAAAAAGAAGCGAATTCGAAGAATCACAGTGGCTAAACATTCATTACGCAGATATTTACGGTGAAACTTTTATGAAAACATTTTTCGCTTTTGGTTTTGTTCTTTTCATTGTTTGACATCGATTTCCATATTTAAATAATTTAGCAAATTATTGTAATATTTTTTTGGAAGTCGGTTGTTTTCTTTTTTTTTTACATATTTCACTTTTTATAACTTATAAATGAAACTGAAACTGTGTGTGCAAGTTATTTGATGGTAAAATAACAAAATATAATATATAATAAAATATAAGAAAGATCTTAACCAAGGAATAATTTGGTGAAAATCACAATGAAAACCATAGCTAACTAATTAATATTTGTTCTGATGATTGAGCACACTTAGGTATTCTTTGTCCTTGATATTAAAATACTAGATAAATATAATTCTCTAGAGTTGTTAATTTTTATCTTCCTAATAATAATCTTATTTATATATTATCCTAGCAAACGCAAAATGTACGTAAATATATGTGGAATCTTGTCATTAGCGATTATCCCCAAATATGTAAAAAATTATATATTTATTAGTCTGTAAGCTTTCATAAAAATAAATAAATAAATAAAATAATATTTACTCAATCTGGTTCTGTTCGTCGTAAAGAGGCCCTACCAAAAACTCTTATCGCAATCCATTTGACGACCTGATCTGAACTATTAAAGGGATGGAGCTATATCGGGTGTGTAGCACCATCCCTCTTTCTCGCTCACACGCCTTAGGCCGCTATCCCGCAGGCGTTTTACGAGCGTTGGCGCTTCTCCAACGTCTGCGCAGCGCCAACGTTGCGCAGACGCGATGTTAACGTCATGAGTTTCTAGTAGTAAAGCGCCAACGTTGAGCAAACGTTAACGTCGCGGTTTGAAGTGTACGCAAGAAACTTACGAAGTTAACGTCGCGTCTGCGCAACGTTGGCGCTGCGCAGAAGTTAGAGAAGCGCTAACGCTCGGAAAACGCTAGTGGGATAGCGGCCTTATATTTTAACATGTCATGGTAAGACCCAAGGTTCCATTCTGTGCCTTAGTTCAAGTACAGTCCAGACCATAGTTGAATACCTACTTTCCTTTGAGTTTGGTATAAACCTAACAACATTTCAATTACAATACCTTATTCATATTTAAAATTGTACATTCACTTTTAGATATTTGTATTACATCAAGGCCCGACAGAGGCCGACGACTTTAATTAGGTATATTTGTTCATTATAGTAATGTTAAACAAATACATACCACTGTTTTGGAAACCTAATAAGATTGCAAACAGCTTTTTGGAGAACAATCAAATTTACATAACTATTCAAGAAGGTACAAAAGTTCAGGGTCTGAGTCACAGACCATAGAATCATCGCTGTGACAGCGGCTAGATCCGCCATTATTATTCAAATCAAATACAATTATTTATTTCCATAATACAGGTTTATTTTTATTATTCGTGCTCAAGTAATGCGTACTGATCTTAAGTCGAGCAGTCATAATCATATTAGGATTTGGGCAATTCCTGTCTTTGTTTTGTACAATATTTTTTCCTCAACAAAAATTAATACTAAAATTAAATCTTTTCCTGAAACCACCCGGATGACACCATTGTATGGACCGCCCGGAGGACACGGTGGAGCATACGGTAGAGGTGTGCCCCGCCTGGGCAAAGCATCGCCGTGTCCTCGTGGGGGCGATCGGCGGCAGCGTTCTCTCGCGCCGGGCCTTGGTACAGGCCATGGTCTGGAGCGAGGAGGAGTGGCAGGCGGTCGCCTCCTTCTGCGAAACTGCTGCAAAGGAGGCGGCCGATCGCGTGAGGCAAAGGTCCTCACGCCCCAACCGCCGCCGGGGTCCCGATCCCGATTTTTGGCCACCGTAGGCGCGGGCTTGCGGACGGCGAGCAATGGGTGGCTCGCTTTCCGATCGTCCGGTAACCATCTGGACCGGGCCCAAGTCGTCGACGGCGCGTACTGTTCCACGCGTGCCTCAAGGAGATGTCAGTAATCGTAGGGGCCCAGCAGGGTCGAAGCCTACTGGGACCATGGGTGATGCGAAAGAAATCTCTGGGGCCCTGGAAAAATGGCAAAAAAGGAACAGGAGTGGGTTTTTTAGTCAGTAAAAGTCTGACACTATCTCGCGCTCCGCCCAAGAGCGGGGGATGTCATTAGATGATTTTCCCACCCGAAAAAAAAACCCATCCAAATACATAATTAAATAAAATACCAATCAGTATTTTAAATATTGATATATGGAAGAGTTGGGGTAGGAGGGAACATATCACTATTTCTTTTGTATATGCGGAGCCTAATAGTGGTGATGTCACAGTTCAGTTAGCACATCCTTTATCTGTCACTTGATAGTTTCTCCTTCCACAAGATTTAAAAGGCTTCTAACTTACTTGATTTTGAGCAGATTAGTTTTTTTAGGGTTCCGTACCTCAAAAAGGAAATCGGAATCCTTATATGATCACTTTGTTGTCCGTCTGTCTGTCTATCGAGACCTTTTTATCTCGGGAACACGTGGAGGTATCGAGTTGAAATAACCATAATACTCAAGTCTGCAGTCCCTTGAAACTGAAAAAAAACGAATTTCTAAGTTTACGAAAAAAAAAGATACGGCCGTTTATGTCGCAAAAAACAAAATTCATAGGGCACTTCCGTTGACCCAGAATCCTGAAATTCGGCACAAATCAAGGTATTATAAGCACAGATATGGGAATAAATCTGAAAACAGTAAATTTATTGTAAGTTTTTTTTTTTTCGATTCGGAAAAACCCTTCGAAGTTCCACTAGGGAGTTGAACTATTTACAAAGGTAAATTTGTACGGAATCCTCAGTGCGCGAGTCTGACTCGCACTTGCCCAGTTTTTTTACTATTTATGTTTATGGAAACAGTTAGTTTTTGAAACAAAATTTTAAATAACGAGTCAACTATAATCACTGCTACGCTTGATTTATATGGAAAATTTTAGCAATGCCGACTCTAGCATCTTTGAACTCTATGGTCTAATTAGAATAACACTTTAAAGGAGTAATATATGCTTATATTTTCTCGTATAATTAATGAGAAATTTTCTTGTTGCTTGGAAATTCTGTAATTTATTACAACTTTATAATGTGTCATGTATGAAAATCTTGTGGGTCGTGTAATATTTACTTTATTAAAAGGAAGATAGATGAGAAGACGTCTTAATGAAGTAGTGTGAGAACCGACGACTCATTTTATTTAGATAATACAACCAAAAGTATATGTGGATTCATTAGCATATGTGATTGATGAGGTTCTTAATATTTTATGTATGTTCAAATAATATTTGCGTAACTTTTATGCAATGATCAAAAAGCTTTATAAATAATATGAATGGTTTTATTCTATACTAAGACCCTTAACTTGAGAATAAATTTGAGACTCATTAATATTGCGTAATATTTCAAGTGTTAAGGTCTTAAAACAAACGGATACCATTTTTATTTTTGAACGGTAGAACTCATAAAACAATGAGTTTTTGCTAAATTATTTATCATCAGTCGTTCTTCCATTGTTTTTGGGCAAACCCATCTATTGCTGTAAGGCTTTAGCGTCATGGTTACTTATGCGTAAGTCAGCTACTCAGAAAAAACTAAAGGGCCTATTACACTACTCGATATTCAGACAGTCTTAGTCTATGTATATCTATGTATCTCATCGTTCTGTTTCATTCCTTTACACGACACTGGCGTAAGTTGCTCTTTTTCTTGTGTGACGCTACATATACTAAGACTGTCTGAATATCGAGTGATGGTAATAGGCCCTTAAGGTCTACTGTCCACGGACGCGTAGCTTCATAGATGCGTATTCATCGTACCGTCGTTTCGTTGCCGCTTCGTCGACAGAGTTTCATAGTTTTGTATGTAAACTTCACGCAGGCGTACACCAAGCGTATAATGAAGCTACGCGTACGGAGGCGTAGACGACTACGGACTTAGACTGTCCCCATAGACAGTAGGTCACTACTGTCCACGGCGACAATAGGCATAAGACACCTAAGGCTCGTTATATATAGGGTGACTGGTAATTAGTGTACGATACTTAAAAACGTGATTGTGCTCATGATAACCAATAACTTTTACTATGGGAACAAACCTGAAATCGCGAAAAAAAATCAGCTGTTCAGTACATTTATGTTTGCCTAATGTACTGAAAAGCTGATATTTTTTTCGCGATTTCGGCTTTGCTCCCATAATAAAAATTGTTTGTTATCATGAGCACAATCATGTGTTTAAGTATCGTACGCTAATTGCCAGTCACCCTATATATAAAAGGAGAAACTGACTGACTGACATATCAACGCACAGCCGAAACTACTGGGACTGGGAGCGTGAAATTTTTCAAAGTTCCCTTTTATGACGTAAGCGAGCACTAAGAGAGATATTTTCAAGATTCACCTCATAAAGGGATAAAACGAGGGTCATAAGTTTTGTATAGAGAAACCTATTTTACGCGGACGAGGCCGCTAGCAAAAGCTTGTAAGTAGATAATTATCGTCTATACAAACTGATATTTTTTTGATTAGCTGTTTTATATTTCATTTGAAAATTATGTAGCATATTCGTTGGGCAAAATTTTCGTCTAGAAAATAATAATGTCAATTTTGATTTTGTAGTTATGGTCACAATTAAAACTGCAGTAGCAGTACAAGAAATCTACAGTATCCAAACTAGTCGTACCTTGAACTTTCATTGTGGACACATCTGCAATGATTACACACACACACACACACAGAGAGACACACACACACACACACACACACACAAACACACACAGATACACACAGAACCCAGCAAGCGAACGTGATCATTAAGATGCTATTGAACTTCTGGTCGTTGACTGTTCTAGAGTCTATTTAAATCGAAGGCATGCCAAATACACATCAACAATTTAAAACTTTAAGTTGAAATGGGCAGTACCTACATTAAAAATCGGCCAAGTGCGAGTTAAACTCGCGCATGAGGGGTTCCGTACCATTATCTATACAACATTGGAGACATTGTATAGGAAAAAAATCACGTTTGTTTGTATGGGAGCCCCACTTAAATATTTATTCTATTCTGAGTGACAACAGAAATAAATAATGTGTGAAAATGTCTAGTCTAGCTATCATGGTTCATGAGATACAGACTGGTGACAGACAGACGGACAGTGGAGTCTTAGTAATAGGGTTCCTTTTTTAGCTTTTGGGTACGGAACCATTAGGGTACAAACGATATATGCATACTTTAAATTTCCCAAAAAAAGCAATTATATCCGTATGGTTATAACACAAAAGCCCCTGTCATTATGACATGTGTGCCAACCTTCATAAAGTTTATCCTAGACGTGGCGGTGTCTCTAAAAACGCCTGTTTATTTTAGCTAGCCTGCGTGCCCGAGTTCATATGTAGAATTTAACGATTTGTCACTGTCACATGGACCTCGAGCGCTTTGTGACTTGTGAAATATTATGCGGTCAGTACCCGGTAGCTGGCTTTGGCGACGTTTTCGGGATATTGTATGGTAATCATTTTTGGAGGTCCATGGTGTGTAAGCTGGAGTATCAGTGAGCGTTTGTGTTTTGGTTGCATATTTTACTTACACTCAGTTAAATGTATTCTTTGTTTTAGTAATTGTGATCTCTTGAAACAAGTAGAAACAAGTAAGTAAGTAAGTAAAGCTAATGTTTCCACTGTTGGAACATACGTCTGCAAAACGAATCCGCTTTGGTTGATGGATAATAATAAATAACGATAACATTCCACAACTATCGCACAACGCCATCTAATCCCAAACTAAGCAGAGCTTGTGCTATGAGTACTAGACAACTGATAAACATACTTAAATATTTCTAAATACATACATATTATAGATAAATTACACCCAAACACAAAACAAATGATTGTGCTCATCACACAGACATTTGTCCTGGGTGGAAATCGAACCCACAACCTCTGGCTTAGCAATCAGGGCCACTAACCACTAGACCAACACGTCAGTCATATATTGAAAATAAGGTTTGCTTGGGTTCGAACCCTCAACCTACTACTAGTGAGTCAAGGTCACCATTATTCTACTGGTCTGCTGTTCTTTGATTCACCATATTTATGTAACCGTTGCTTCTCAGCCGTCAGGGCTACTGATTAACCGTTATCTGTTTGTCCGATATGTTTTACATTGTCCTTGGCCGGGGTACACAGATTTTAACAAAATTCTGCGTAAATATTATTTAGGTACTCATTGTTTTGCGTTTCACATACATTTCTGCTTCTGTGTTTAATCAGTTAAGCAAATAATTACAGACATTAATAATTAGGCTTCCACGGTCATTATTTTCAAAGATTTCACTCCATTTCATTATTATAATTACCGTGAAAATCGAAAGAAAATTATTGAAATAAGTGTTTTCGATATGTATTGAAAGTTGATTTTTATTTTCCAATGCGGAAACGTATTTTTAAATCATTCTGAAAATTGCTAACGATTATTACCAATTGATAAGTAGCTTTTCGCTTTGCAATTCACTTTTATATCCAAAATTGGTTCGCCACTGTTTTTCTTAATAATTTTTTTTTCATTTTTGCATAGCGTACTTAATTCAATAAGAGTGTAAAAGAAAGATTTAATATAAATAAATGGAGAAATCATCTTTTCAGTGCTTCTTTTCATGTCCTTTTTCGAATTCAGTCCTAAAGCAAAATACATTTCTTTATGGAAGCGAAATGTTAAAATTCCGTATTTTCGTATTTCTATTTATTAGATTTTTTTGAAAGAGCAATACTTATGTTTATGTATATTTGCATAAGTTGTAATGTTTTATTGTGAAACTTAACCAATTAATTGTCATTTCAGATTAAATCTACTATCAAAATTAATTAATTACTGCGAAAACTTCTAACTGTTAATTAATTATACTATCGGACGTTAACTTTTAAGTCAATGTTGATTTTAGTATGGTGTTAAAATCAGATAATACACAGACTATGGCCTTTTATTAAATTTATTCACCACTCTAGATAAAGTAGGAAGAAAACTCTTTAACCGATCAATCGAAAAATAAATTTAAAAATATTTTTACGAAAGTGTTAGTTATTTCCGGATGACCGCGATGTGGAGGAGTACTTCGACGCCTAAGTGTATTTTGTGTTTTTGTATTATATGTACATAGTTAGGTGTAGTATAAAAGTATTTATAGTTTAGTTAATATTTAAGTTTCCTACATAGTTTGTTTAACCAATAAAAAATATAATAAACAAGTTAGTTAACATTTCTTATTTATTTAAACTATTGCTTGACTGCGCTCCCTCCATGGTAAGCAGTGATGCAATCGTTGATGGTGAAGCGCACTTTTTTATTAAGAACCTATTCATTCTAACTTTGAAGACACTTGAATTATAATCGGACGAGAAGACCGCTGTGAGTAAATTGTTCCAGTCTTTCGCAAAAGGAATAAAAGTAGATCGTCCAGAACATTTGCAAACACATGTTCACACATGCTAGGAAACCCGGCTCTCAATGAACACAGCAATAACCTTCCAACTGCTGGTCACTACAGTCTGTTGTCCCCTCAATGACCTACACTAAATGTTTACCATCTCATATTTCATGCTCTATGACACTTTTAGGTTGGAAAAGCAATATTCACCTTCTAGCGTGAGTTTTAGTGTTCCATGTCTAAATTGGCAAAAAGGAACATGAAGTGGATTCAGTCGCTTGTGTGTCTATTGGTTCTCTTTCGACGTACCTAAAAGATTTTAAATTCAGCTTATCAAAATTAGTAGTATAGTAGAGGTACTATATATTTTTAATTTATAAAATGAGTCTATTATAACTTCGATCATTGATTAAAAAAATAAATGACTTGTTAGTGAATTTAATTTATATTGAAATTATAACTTCATATTGAAAAGGTATGCTAAATAATTTTTTAACGATTATCAGTAAACTCGTTAAAAAATAAAAAGCAGGTTTTGACATAAATTTGAGAAAGACCTTGGAACGAAACTTGGAACGAAACTGAAAGAAACAATAAAATAATAATTAATTACATAAAGTGTTTACTAATCGTATAATGAATTTTATTCTTTCTCATCTTATGTTAACTTTGTAGTCTGGTTTCCGCACTACGCGCTTGGTGGACTATTGTACTTCGATCATAGCGATCTTTATTTCAACTAGCCCAACTGTCTCCAGTAGCAGATTAGAACTCTCAGTTTATTCAGGGCATCTATAAGGGCTATATTTCACCGGGACACCATAGCGGCGCGACCAGTTGCGCCGCCATGGTGTCCGTAAGCTACCAAACTAGACACCATACAGACACCAGAGTCGCTACACCACACTGAGACAGTATCAAAATGGACCTTAAGTGCACGCGTCCGAGTTCGTGGAGCCGCCAAATTGGTTGCGCAACCAAACCGACACCAGGTGAGTAACTCTCTATAGAGCTGTATACATTTTGTTGGTAGCGGCGACTGGTCGTGCCGCCATGGTGTCCCGGTGAAATATAGCCCTAAGGGAATTCACTTCTTTCTCTAATCAAATCTCAATTCAAATCTTTATTACAATCCATAATGTACTTAAGCAAGGGCAAGGCAAGGGGTGCGAAGAATCTCCGGATGAGATTTGGCTACCCATCTATTAAACGACTCGACCTGGCAACTTTTAACACGCGTACACTGAGGACTGACGAGAAGATCACCGAACTGGAGGAGGAATTGAGCAGGTTGCGATGGAGTATTGTGGGATTGTCTGAAGTCCGAAGACAGGGGGAGGATACGATAATTCTCAAATCCGGTAACCTGCTCTATTTCCGGGAGGGTGACCAGCAGTCCCAGGGTGGTGTCGGGTTTATCGTCCACAGGTCCCTTGTGAACAATGTCGTGAGGATCGAGAGTGTGTCGACCAGGGTGGCGTACCTTATACTCAGAATATCATCAAGATATTCGCTGAAGGTCATACAGGTCTACGCCCCGACCTCGACACATCCCGACGACGAAGTAGAATCCATGTATGAGGATATATCAAGAGCCATGCATGGTTCTAAGACTCACTTCACCGTGGTCATGGGGGACTTTAACGCGAAACTGGGCAAACGAGACGGTGACGAGCTGCGAGTGGGGCAATTTGGATTTGGACGTCGGAATCACCGGGGACACCTACTGGCTAGCTTTATGGAGAGGGAGGGCCTCTATATGATGAATTCCTTCTTCAAAAAGCGTGAGCATAGAAGGTGGACCTGGCAAAGTCCTGACGGTGCAACTAGAAATGAGATTGACTTCATCCTGTCGACGAAAAAGCAAATATTCAATGATGTCTCTGTGATCAACGCGGTGAAAACTGGAAGTGATCACCGCGTCGTAAGAGGCACATTGAATATTAACATTAAGCTTGAAAGGTCTCGACTGATGAAGTCTACGCTCCGTCCAGCACAGATCCAGATCCAAAACCCCGAGAGCTTTCAGCTCGAACTCCACAATCGTTTCGAGTGCCTAGGAAGCTCCGTGGATGAATATAACGATGGGTTCGTGGAAACTGTCCATACGGTCGGGTCTAAGTTTTTCAAGACTCACCGTACAAACAAGAACAAGAAGCTCTCCGATCCGACCCTCGAGCTAATGAAGAAGAGGCGTGAGATGATTCTGCAGTCTTCAGACGATGCGTGCATATACCGGCAGCTCAATAGACAAATCTCGAAGTCCCTGAAACGTGACCTTCGCCGCTTTAATACCGCAAGGATTAAGGATGCGATTGAGCGGAATAAGGGCTCTAAAGTATTTGCACGGGATCTGTCTATTGGGCAAAGCCAGCTCACGAAACTGAAGACCGACGATGGCAGAGTCATATCCGCCAAATCAGAGCTTCTTGGAGAGATCGAGGCTTTTTATGGACAGTTATACACGTCTATCGCTAAACCCGCTGTAAATCTAGTAAACGACCCAAGAGCTAGATTGACTCGACACTATACCGAAGATATCCCAGACGTCAGCCTGTACGAGATTAGGATGGCTCTGAAGCAGCTGAAAAATAACAAGGCGTCGGGTGAGGACGGAATTACGGCCGAACTCCTGAAGGCGGGTGGAAAACCGGTCCTTAAGGCCCTTCAGAAGCTATTTGATTCCGTCATACTCGAGGGAAAAACGCCACAGGCGTGGAGCAGAGGCGTGGTGGTACTCTTCTTTAAGAAGGGCGATAATGCCCTGCTTAAGAATTATAGGCCCATCTCGCTTCTGAGCCATGTCTACAAGCTGTTTTCCAGAGTCATCACGAATCGTCTCGCGCGCAGGTTCGACGACTTCCAGCCTCCCGAACAAGCCGGATTTCGAAAAGGCTTCAGCACCGTGGACCACATACATACGCTGCGGCCGGTTATACAGAAGACTGAGGAGTATAACCAGCATCTCTGCTTAGCGTTTGTGGACTACGAGAAAGCCTTTGATTCGATTGAAACTTGGGCTGTACTGCAGTCTCTCCAACGGTGCCAAATTGACTATCGGTATATCGAAGTGCTGAAGTGTTTGTACAAAAACGCCACTATGTCAGTCCGACTACAAGACCAGACCTCGACACCTATCCTCTTGCAGCGGGGTGTGAGGCAGGGAGACGTTATTTCTCCGAAACTGTTCACGGCAGCAATGGAGGATGTCTTCAAGGTTTTGGAATGGAGAGGGCTAGGCATTAATGTCAATGGCGAGTACATCACTCACCTTCGGTTTGCCGACGACATAGTAGTCATGGCTGAGACTACGGAGGAGCTCAGTACAATGCTTGGTGACCTCAGTAGAGCTTCCGAAAGAGTGGGACAGTTTTATAGGATTATTGAACGATCCATTGTTTTAAATAGTGTCAACTTTACCTCGTTGACTATGAACATGGACAAAACCAAAGTCATGGTAAACAGCCATGTAGCACCCACTCCTATCAAGGTCGGGGACTCTACACTCGAAGTTGTAGACGACTACGTTTACCTGGGACAGACGGTCCAGTTGGGAAGGTCTAACTTCGAGAAAGAGATCAATCGTCGAATCCGACTCGGCTGGGCTGCGTTCGGGAAGCTGCGCGGTGTCTTCTCGTCCAATATACCACAGTGTCTCAAGACGAAAGTCTATGACCAGTGCATGTTGCCAGTGATGACATATGGCTCCGAAACGTGGTCGCTTACAATTGGCCTCATTAGAAGGCTTAAAGTCACCCAAAGGGCAATGGAGAGGGCTATGCTCGGAGTTTCCTTGCGTGATCGAATCAGGAATGAGGATATCCGCAGGAGAACCAAGGTTGCCGACATAGCACGAAGAATCGCCAAACTAAAGTGGCAATGGGCAGGGCACATTGCTCGCAGAACAGATGGCCGTTGGGGCCGAAAGGTTCTGGAATGGCGACCACGTACCGGAAGACGTAGCGTTGGAAGGCCTCCTACAAGGTGGACCGATGACTTGGTAACGGTTGCGGGAGTCCGATGGATGCGAGACGCACAGGACCGTTCGCTGTGGCGACGCTTGGGGGAGGCCTATGTCCAGCAGTGGACGTCTTTCGGCTGAAATGATGATGATGATGATGATAATGTACTTATACCGGCGTTAAAAAGAAATGGAAATAATCATAAATTGTTACGGGTACAGCAAAATATTGAATAGTAGGAGAGAAGAAGAGCACTCAAATAATGGTACTTTCTAAGTTAAATGTGTATGTAAATTCTTCGTATCTGTTTTTTGAAGTATTTTGTTCTATTATTATTATTTATTTGAAAGTGGCGCCAGTGACTGAAAAGTTGAAAGGGAATCGTTTGTCTTGGTATGGTCATGTGAAGAGGAGGGATGACACGCATGCTACTAAAAGAGTTATGAGTTTACATGTGGATGGATGGAGAGGGAGAGGGAGACCAAAGAAAAGATGGATGGATTGTGTGAAGAGTGATATGAAAGAAAAGGATTTTGTTCTATTATTGCGTTTGTTCATTAATAACTTACATATAAATTATTTTTTTTGTATTTCAATAGAAAATAATAAAAAAAAAACACTTAAAAATATAAAAAATAAGTCAAGCTACTGTGATTGGTTATTTTTGATTCCAGAATAATGTACATTTTTTGCGGAATAGGCCAATTGAACAAAGCCATACAAATACATATTGATCGAAATAAAAATGTCTCCAGAATGAACGTGAACTGTTCAAATAAGTGTGGGTTGATAACTATTCTTTGAAGAAAACCTCCAAAGAAACCAATTAAAATTTATACGAAGCCTACAAAGGGAGTATTTGATTAGATGGATACTTTTTATTATTTATTTATTTATTATATTCTTTATTGTACACCACATAAACAAAAATACAGGACAAACATAATTAAAAATAAGTGTATATTGGGCGGTCTTATCGCACAGGGCAATTTCTTACAAACAACCTTTGGATGGACTGAAAGAAAGGAGATAGATTTAGGGCTGTCAGCGTGCAACATCAGAAAAATACTAATAAGACATAATAACACAAATAGGTACATACATACAATATATGAAAAAAATATACTAATAAATATTAAATATATAATTGAGCCAGGAAAAAAAAATCAAAGTGAAAGGTAATGCTCCTTCACCATTTTTATTAGTTTTTCTAGTTGTATCCTTTTCAGTCCTTTTTATATAACGCTTACGTTCTAGTTCTCAAAATCAGTTTGTTGTATAGAATTCAGTAGTAAATATATTTGTATTACATTACAAAGAATTATACTTTTCCAAAATTCACAAATGAATAGAATAGAATAGAAATACTTTTATTCGGGACAGGCACAGCACAACGGCTATGAACACGAAGTAAAAAAGAACAAAAGTACAAACAGCGCCGAGCGTGCCCGCACCGAAAGGGTGACCACCTCAGCATTTGCTGGGCGTTAGACACCCAGCGCTGGTTTTCAGTTGGCACCCGCAGTGACGCACGGACTAGGGTAAACATATATATAATACTTGTATGTAATTGAAATAAATATTGATGTTGTGTACCTACTGGTGTATACTAGAATAGGTGGGTAGCTCAATCCCTTTTGCTCGATAGGTATGTGCAGGAAAGGGATGGAGATAAGAATGTAACAAACAACAAAAATATGATTTTTTGCGATATAGAATCAATGTAAACAGTGATTTATTTCATCACCACTGCTCTCAAAACGGTGAAGGAAAACATCGTGAGGAAACCGGCATGTCCTAGAACCAAAAATTCGAAGACATGTTACATCCACCAACCCGCATTGGGCCCGCGTGGTGGATTACGGTCCGTTCCCTCTCCTAGAGAGGAGGCCTGAGTCCCAACAGTGGGAACATTATAAGGCCGACTATGCTATGCTATGCTAAACAGTGAGGTCTTGTATTTTTGCTATCACGTTCGGTATCTAGGTTATAAGAAAAAAAAAGTGCTTCTTATAAAGTTTAATTTGACTTTCAACTTATTAATTGAACCTACTTAGGAAGTAAACTATATCTTAGATTTATTTAAGAGCCTTCTTTCAACATTCTATCTCGTGTTATCTATTTTCGGTTTATTAATATTCTTTGCCTTATATTTATTAAAAGTTGATTGATTGCCTGCAAACACAGTTTGTTGAATGTCAACAATCTCCAAAGTATATTTCGTTATTATACTAACAATCCGCCCCAGTTTCGCTCGGGTGTTACAAATCTTTAGAATTCTCGGCTTTTCTCTACTAAAATATAGAAAGAAAGAAGAAAGAAAGAAAACACGTTTATTCGTGATTCACACAATCGTACAAACTAAAGATACGCAATAAAAAAAGAAATACATTATACACATAAACTTTCCTCATGAATCACTCGGTCGATTTGTATGGAACGTAAAAATCCGATCAGCAGTTTTCGAGATTATTACGAACAGACATACAGATGCGATGGGGACTTTGTTTTATAAAATGTAAGAATATACATACGTATGTAGGTACGTTGTTAGATTTAGTAGAAATAGTTAATATTTCGGTTTATTATGTTTAAATAATGTTATTTATAAAACGAAATAGACTAGATTAATCTAAATTTACAGGATAATTAAATTGAATTATTATAATAATATAAATGTATCAAGTAGAAAGGGTCAGAAGGAACAAAAAAAAACAATGTGTTTTTTTTTATTGAATTCATCTACATTAATATTTTATAGAGGTTTGAGATTTGTTTGTAGGAGGTAAACTCTGAAAGTACTGGTCCGATTGCTAAAATTTTTTCACCGATAGAAAGCTGCTGTATTCCTGAGTGACATAGGCTATATTTGATTGTACGACGGCGAAGCCGCGGGCAAAGGCTAGTATTTTATAAAGATCTTTTTCAAATGACTAAATACTAATTTACATTTTAACCATTCAATTAGCCAAAACTTACTGTAACTTTAGCAAAGGAAAGACTTTAAATTGATTAACGAAGTTAATTAATTTAGGTGGCATTTAGGATAAAGTTCAACTTAGTTGGTTTGTTTCGAAAGTATGCCTATGATGGTAGCAAAATATAAGTATAATAGCATCTGCCAGTGGCTTCACCTATGTGTAAGTTATTTAAAATATAATGTGTTATAAACAATATGTTATGCTTAATATTGCGCCTACCACAATTTGTCTCTGCGTCACCCAAAGGTTGACTGGTAGAAAATGCCCTATGACATTAAGTCTCTGTACTTTTGTGTGCATAAAGAATAAATAAATAAATAAGTTGAAAATTATCTCAAGGGAAGATGTTCCGGACACAAAACGTATCCAATGACCTTTTTATTATTGATAGGTCTACCTGTATATCTTTCAATCAAATCTGTTCAGTTGTCGGAGCGTGAAGGAGTAACAAATACACACGCACACACATATGCAAACTAATTTTCACTTTTATAATATTATTAGCTGTCCCCCCATGGTTCACACTCGGTACTTGTACTATTTCTTATTCTGTGACTCGGTTTTGGTTACTACTCCGCTCCCGTGAGTCGTAACTGGATGTTATATAATACCTTCCTCGATAAGAGGGCTATCCAACGCTAAAATATTTTTTCAATTCGAACCAGTAGTTCCTGAGATTAGCGCATTCAAACAAACTCTTCAGTTTTATAATATTAGTAAGTATGGATTATAATGTTATTATTGTTAAGACTTTATTTTGAAGGATTGTCATCAATTAACAATACAATTTTATGAATAATAATACTTACATATATTCATAGAATAATAACAATAGGAAAAAATTGACCCAACACATAATGTAAATAAGCTAAAAAAAATAGTTTAGCTGGCATTTAACAGAACTGTAAAGAAAAAATAGCAACGGTGCGAAGAAGTGGAAGTAAGCCTTTACGCAGGAGTACCAACAGTGCAGACTAAACTACTAAAAATGAACAGATATTTTACTATTTTAAGATGACATTTATTTAGCTATTTTATGAATATTTTTTTTATTAACATGGGCTGGGCACATTGCTCGCAGAACAGATGGCCGTTGGGGCTGAAAGGTTCTGGAATGGCGACCACGTACCTGAAGACGCAGCGTTGGAAGGCCTCCTGCAAGGTGGACCGATGACTTTGTAACGGTTGCGGGAGTCTGATGGATGCGAGACGCACAGGACCGTTCATCGTGGCGACACTTGGGGGAGGCATATGTCCAGCAGTGGACGTCTTTCGGCTGTAATGATGATGATGATGATGATGATGAACAAATAGATGCTTAAAGTTTTAACTCATACAAACACACTTATTATGCATAAATATCTCCGTGTGTAATAACAGTGAGTTATATTGTCACACAATGACATATATTGTCATGACATGACATTTATTGTCAAGATGTCGTGTTTAAAGTAGGTAATGTTTTATGGGAATTACATCTACACGCCTTCATTAAATCTTCATTTTTGCTTAATTGAATAAATTTTCTACAATAACTGCGATTATTCTATATTTTTACAAAATATACCGTATAATTATGTATAGTCACATCATATATAGGATACGGTGTTAACTTAAACATAAGACTTAAAGTCTAATCTAGAAGACTAGATTTAGTAAATACTGACTCAATATTTTTTAGAGAAAAAAAAAAATGTTAAGTACTTAAAATTATGACGTGTATACTTAAACTCGGGTCAGAAAGAGTTTTGTCTTTAGGTCATCATGTATTATTACTTCGTTTGATCAACAGTATCATTGTATATTCAGAAACAGAATCGTATTATTCATCTGATTTCAGTCATGATCTAACATTACACAACTAAGTTATTATTCATCAGCCGCACGGGTGCATCTCGTAACATTTGTCAGAAGCCATAGAATGTTATATTAGTCTTGCCAAGGGGTATCATGATTCTCAGTTACTGGGTCTTATAGGTCAGATAGTCAGTCACTTTATGTAAACTACTGGTACCACTGGTACATGTAAAGCAAGGCGACATCGCCCTGAACGAGACGTGTCGAATTATACCGGGTTGCCTTAAACCGACCCCGCTAAATAAGCTGTATTCGATGGCTGGTATTGTTCCACCAGCTGTACGCAGGGATGTCACACGCGCGATTGAAAAGAAAAACCGGTTAAGTGCGAGTCGGACTCGCGCACTGAGGGTTCCGTACAAACTTACCTATGAAAACAGTTCCATTCCCGTTTTTTTTTTTTTGATTTCTCTGAATCGCAAAAAAGTTTTTATTTGTGACGTAAGTATAAATTTACTGTTTTCAGATTTTTTCACTATATTTGTACTATGAGACCTTATTTCACGCCAAACTTCAGGATTCTAGGTCAACGGGAAGTACTCGATATATTTTGATTTTCTTGAGAGTGTCGAAATATACGTTTTTATCTACATAAACGGCCGTATCTTTTTTTTTCGTTAACTCAGAAGTTTGATTTTTTCACATCTTCAAGGGATTGCAGACTTGAATATATGGTTTTAATTTCAAATCGGTACCTCCACGCGTTCCCGAGATAAAGGGTCTTGACAGACCGACAGACGGACAACAAAGTGATCCTATAAGGGTTCCGTTTTTCCTTTTGAGGTACGGAACCCTAAAAACAAATAAAGGTTACCTATAGCTGTAATCTTTATGCTGTGTGTGTACATCTAATAGACAGTTCTGAAGCAACTATAACAGTTTAAATTGCTGTAAATGCTAATAGAAACTTCCTGCGGGTTTGGTTAATGGTTTCATCAGTTTCCTATATAATTTGGTAACCTCACTCGTAGGTCACGCTATCGTAATTAATTCCCTATTATCCTTATAATGGAAATCATCAAATAATTTCTTTGGCTCTGAGTGGGGCGAGAGGAAGTGTGAGACTTTTACTAAGTAAAACCCACCTCTTTTCTTTCAGTTGCCCTATGCATTCCAGGGTCGTTATACACACCATTACTATGAAAATAAACATAATAAAAATAAGGTACACGCGTTCAGTTTAATATTATCATTACTTACCGTATAGGGGTTACTTAGATGCTACTAAAAATCTAGACGTGATGAATTTTTTTTAACCTTCTAATGCATTATAATAAAACACCTTTTTATGGTGGGAAATCACCTAATGACTTCTCTCGCTCTAGAGTGGAGCGAAAGGGCGTGTCAGACTTTAACTGACTAAAAGCACACCTATGTTCCATCAGTTGCATTTTGCGTTCTAGGACCACGGGTATCCCCTTCATACTTTTCTCCATAGCCCTAGCAAACTATAAACACCTCCTTAGGTGTTCTGTAAAAAAAAAAACTGTGCAAGTGCGAGTCGGACTCGCGCCCTGAGGGTTACGTACAAACTTACCTATATAAATAGTTCAATTCCGGAATGGAGTCTCGGAAGATTTATCCGAATCGCAAAAAAAAAATGTGACGTAACAACAAATTTACAGTTTTCAGATTTATTCCTATACTTCTGCTATAAAACCTTGCTTTATGCCAATTTTCAGGATTCTGGGTCAACGGGAAGTACCCTATGAATTTTGATTTCTTCGAGAGTGTTGAAATGTACGTTTTTTGCCACATAAACCGAAGTACCTTTTTTTCTCGTTAACTTACAACTTTGATTTTTTTACACTTACTAGAATCCGCAGACTTGAGTATATGGTTTTAATTTCAACTCGTTACCTCTATGTGTTCCCGATATAAAGAGTCTTGACAGACGGACGCACAACAAAGTGATCCTATAAGGGTTCCGTTTTTTCCTTTTGAGGAACGGAACCCTAAAAACAACTATCTTACCTTAATATAGTTGTTTTTTTTTAAATGTATAGACTCGAATTACCAAAACTTCTCAAAGCCGCCATTTAACCCATTGATATATTATTGCATTGCTTCATAGACACTTCTCGGCAGGCAAGTGATTACTGCTGATGTCATGTGCATTAACCTTCACCCAACGTAATTTTAATGTTTGGAAAAACACGGTGAATGGACCAGCTAACGTCATGGCTTTAGGTATGGTAAAATTGCGCAGTAGAATGCGGAGCGTTTTAATTGAGTAAGTAGTTTAGCCATAAGCGATTTTCGCAAGGCAACTGAAGGTACACAGATGAATTTTAGTCAGTAAAAGTCTGACATTCCTTCTCACTCTACACAGTGCGGGACAAGATATTTGATGGTTTATAACTTCAAAAAAAATAATCCTGGCAGGTACTTATCGGCCCTTTTGCGCAAAAAAGCAATATCTCGTATTTCCAGTTGATTTGGCCGATTTTTTTGTTTTTATTCCTATACAAGTTGTCTTGATAAAACTTTAAGTAATAAAGAGGACCGAGACATAGGTTGATCGAAACGAAGAAGTAGTTATGGCTCAAGCAATTTTCGTAAGGCAACTAAAGGTACACAGGTGGGGATTATGTTTGTTCTGGTAGTTTAAAGATTGCCTCATTTCGCGTAAATAATCTGTTTTTCTTTTTCTTTCTATTTTAGTCAGTAAAAAGTTTGACACTATCTCAATCCACCCAGTACGGGAGAAGTTATTTGATGATTACGCACTTCAAAAAAAAAATCCTAGCAGGCATCAGCACTTGTGGGAAAAAAGTAATATACGCAATGCCAGTTAATTTAGAGTTTTTTTTATTCCTATATCTAAACGTGAGTTACCTGGAAGTAACAAAAAGAACCAAGACAAATCTTGGTCGCAACAAGGAAGTAAAGATTCTTGGATGATTCCGCACTTTAGTGGATAATTAAACGATTATGAAGAAAAAAATTATTGTACTGATAAAATCGTACCATCAAACTATTGTAACGAAACCGGTAGGCACGAGAACTCCGTAATCGAAACCATAAACCATTTGCCACTGACACGCTAAACAAACATATAAAGTTTATAATGTCCCAAAGTGCCAAAATAATTTTAGTTGTAAAGTTCAAAAGTAACTAGAACAAACTTTCTATAGACGATTATCAACAAATCACAAACGAGGCATGCCAATCAAATAATCCTATTAGGAACTAATTGGAACATCCACTTTTTGTTGTCTATAAGACGACTGTCAAAATTGACTACGAAAGCCAAATGATTCAATGACCAAATCTGAATAATTCACTTAGATGTTACTCAAAGGAATCAAAATTTACGAAACATCTTGAAATTGAGTAACAAATTGGATTAGTGAAATAAAGTTGTAATTGGTTAACTGGTTTACAATATTGAGAAAATAATAATTACTGTTGATGTTTCCTTGCGTCAACTTTGGACAGTGTTGAGTGTCCTTCATTAGTGTCAATTTATTTTCATGTATAATTTGAATATATTATTATATATATATTTGAAACAACATCATCTGTTTTGTATAAATAAAATATTTGTCTCGTTCTCAAGACGCAACGAATAGATTTCAAAGGAAGACATAACCGCAACACTGAGTAATTTCCGTTGCAAGCAGACTCCATTCATTTTCTTCATTTGACTAATGACTTGCGCGAAATGATTAAAAACCAACGTTTAAAATAACTATGGGTATAAACAACTCGATGTATAAATAAATATAAGTATAGAAATGCAATAAACTGGGTATTTTCCGACACTTGTATTTTCAAATTAAAGTCGCGTCAATTATGTAGGTATCCGGCTCGAAGGTCAAAATCTTTCTCTTTTCTCTCTTTTACAAATAACTTGCTTAAAAAACTTAATAATACTCTTGAACGTTGACTCTGATTAAATACCTATTGCCAACTGTTTGAAAAACAATTTGATTAAAATGAAATTAAAATATTTAATTGTTAGGCAAGAATCGGCTACCTACTTACAATTTTGTCTCCGTTTCTATATCAATCTGGTAGAAATTGGATGGTAGAAGTGAAATAAGAAATAGACAGGTTTTTGTCTATCATTTTGAAATGTTTTTCCTGTGTCCGTATTGTATGTACAAATAGTGAAATAAATAAGTAAACTCATAAAATTACTCTCGTCACGCAAGTCAATTTTAAGCAACAAACACAAAATAATTTACGTGCAGTATCTTATGAACCCAGGCACCTATGTCGTAACACTACCGGCGTAATAATTACATCGTGTAATTGCCGTAACAGCAGGCCATGGAAAGAACAAGTCTTGAACAATGGGTAGTACAACACATATGCATCTCAATCAATTTGTTTAGCTTTTTTCCAACTATTTCAGAATCGTTATTCAAATGGACGCAGTTAAATACTAGTATCTTACAAGGAGCGACTGCTTGTCTAAGTTAAACAGCCCATTAAACAGGCCATTTAAACAGCCAAAATAAATAGTATAGACGTACAGTGATTTAAACAGCCCAAAAACTCTAGAACATAAGAGATATACCATATTGTCTAGATTTTAACAACTATTCATCCTAATAAATAAAAATAATCCATTGAAAAAAATTGACACGTTTGTGCGATTCCAAATTGCAGATTACATTAAAATGAATTATGATGAGCAGAATTTTGTAACATAGAATGACCCATCTTGCAACATAGGTCATTGTTTTATGAAATATTTATGTTGCTAAAAATAGCAAAAGTTTCATACAGATAATATGCCATTTTGTGACGTAAAAATATGTTACGAAAATTAAATTTGCAGACACAAAGAATTTGCAATATAATTTGGCTTGATCGAGTGCATGCCAATCTGTTGTCTCATTGATTTTCAATGAACAATATCTGTCTATGGCATAACCTAGACTCAGAAATTGTTTAATATCGAGATTGGTTTCATATTTTTATACTTCAAAAGATTCCAAGTTTTAATCTAAAATAAATTTAATGTATATATTTTTTAATTTTATTTATAAGTTGTGTTACTATTTTGGTGTATAATAAAGTTTATTTTATTCTATTTTAAACCAAGTGTGACGATTTCATTGACATTGGTTGTAAAAGTTTGGTAATCAATTTCTCAAGACTATATTTTTTTAAATAAATGCCAATAACATGACTCAAAGCTTCATAGGGTAATGTACGAAAAACCTTGCTCCAAACGTTATGAAACACGTTGCTTGCAACAAAAGTTGGTTTTGCATAATGACTGGAAAATATCCAAACAATGCTGTGACATAATTTTTCTTATTTGAATGCACAGTAATTGACGTATTTTATAACTTTGTTGCAAACCCACAGCAGCGTGACTTTCGAACAATTTATTGGTTGTTGGAATAAATACAGTCCACTTCATATTCGTCATTTACACCCGGTGTATCTTAGCAGTAATAAAAAAAGCAAAGGAGGCGGCCGCACGCGTGAGGGAACGGCCCTCACGCCCCAGCCGGATCTCGATTCCGATTTTCGGCCAGAGTAGGCGCGGGCTAGTGGTCGGTGAGCAATGGGTAGCTCGCCGTCCAACCGTCCGGACGGAGCCCAAGTCGTCCACGCGCGCGCCTCATGTTGATCTCAGGAAAACCGTAGGGGCCTAGCAGGGTCGAAGCCAACTGGGGACATTTATTTATTTAATTTAAACAGAACCGCCGAAGCCAATTACACCATTTAAACAAATACAGAAAAAATATAAAACAATAATTAAAATTAAATTTAAAAACAGACAAGTCAGAAGTCACGCAGGACTTTTAAGGGATTATATTTAATAAACATTACACACAGTCATACATTTGGGTTATGCGAAAGAAAACCCCGGGGCCCTGGAACGAAGGTAAAGAAGGAACAGGATTGGGTTTTAGTTAGTAAAAGTCAGTCAGTTTCTCCTTTTGTATTTAAAGATGAATTAGATACTTTCGACATGCATTACAAGCACAGAATATGTCTGTCAATTTTATGAACTTAACGCTGACGAAGTCGCGAGCAACAGCTAGTTGATTATATAACAGATCATTTTTGTTACAAAATTGTGAATATCCATAAAAAGAACAGTATCGTAGTTACGTTTTTTTATGTCATTGTCAATGTCAAAACTGTGTTTTTGTGTTGATACAAAATGTTAGTGTTAATTTTTTACCAAAAAACCTGCACAGCGTTTGATTCCCAAAATATCTCATCCCACGTCATTTCAAGTATATTTTTTTAGTTGGCTATTACTATTATAATAATTTAATTCTAAATTCATATAATTATAGGTATAAACATCAAATATTTTAAAATCAAAATAACTAATGAGGCTCGTCCAAAGCGGATAGTGTGCAATTGCACATCAAAAACTGAATAGTACCTAATCACGGCATGTATCATTTCCTATTGTGTAAATTTGTGTATACAAATAATTAGCAGCCTTGGACGATTTTACGATATTATGTTGATATTTCAAGTAGAGGAAGCGTGTAATAAATTGCTGGTTTGCTTTGTCGGAACTTCAGGCCATATTAATAGGAGAAATGTCTGTGATTTAGATGTTTATAAACAGACTGAATTGACATTGTAAATTGAACGTGCTTCATTTATGTTTTTTTACAAAGTTCACTAGCCCACTGATGGACCTTTATTAGTTCTATGGCTGGGCAAAGGCCTCCTACTATGTCATCCAGTGGTTACGATTTTTCGCTTCTTCTTTCGAGTTCTTAAAAACACATCTAGATCATCCCGCATCTCATTCGCGATCTGCCGCGGCCCCGTGTTGTTCGGCCAGGATTCCTACTAATCCTGAATTTTATGGACCGTCAAGTTATAGATAGATATATAGATACAAGGCCTGCCTAATCCCATTCAAGCTGGGCAGTCTTTTAAGCCACATCAATGATTTGCGTGAACATGATCTATTAATTTGGCACATAGTATGATGTGGTCTATAGCACATTGCCAAATCTTCACACACTATTCTGGTGAGTTCTATCATTAGAATAAATTACAAACATATTTATGTACGTAGGTATATTGATTTTTAACCTCTACGTGGATTTTTGCTTAAATATTGTTCGAAGTTTTTACTATGAATGATTATTAGAGTTGATTTCGGCTTTACTGCATTACTCGATTCGTAACTCGCAAAGTTATTTCATCTTTACTTCTTATTTTATATTCTTAGAAGGTTTATTCTCTCATCAATTCATTATACCTCAAGCGAACGCCAGCGTTCGCTCTCTCGTTGTCTTTCTATTGTGTCTCTAATTACGGTATTCGAAAGGCTTTCGACTACCGTAATTAGAGATACATTTCGCCTTTTGATCTACTTGATTATAATTTTACTACCTCTTTGGTTTTGCTTGATTACCGCCATTGTCAAGAAAATGGTTTCTCAATAACTATCCGGCTTCACCCTTCTGATATAAGAAGGCTTGGAGTGCCAAGAAATAATAAATATTGAACCATATAATGCAGACACCAAGGTTGCGCAGTAAATATCCCGATTACACTTAACCCCAACGTGAAGAGTACTTTGTATGCTATCATAGTATTCCGTAAAGTAACGTAGATTGTAACGTACGTACTTGTAAGGTATAAAGATAAAACTCGATATATTGGTGCGTGCCATAAAATGAAATACGTTTTATATGTGTTTTTTTTCGATCTTGGAGTTTATCTTTAGAATTTGATATCGTTAAAAAGGTGCGCGTAAGTAACTAAATCAAACAAGTCTTAAGAATTCTTCAAGTCATTTTATTGCATGATATTTTTTTTTTTTGTAAATCCAATCTTTTCTGCAACAGTTTTGTAACGACAGTAAAAAATGCCTTTTATACATTTATCTTTAAAAAAAAAAACAAAATTGACTGCAAAACGTGTTTATACCTACATAAATGATCGACTTACAATCTATTTATATGACTTACAATATATTTATGCGTTTCAAAAAAAATATTTATTTAAATTTTATGTACTAATTGGGTACTTAGATAGACTTAATGCAACAAGGAATTTACTATCTTTGATTTAAAATGACAAACTTTTTGTTTTAGCAAAAAATAAAATAATAAAGTAACAAAAAATGTTAAACCCTGGTAAAACCTGGAAAATCCACGTTGATATCAACAGAGCGGTTCCCCCGGTAACGTTACCTACAAAATATATAATCCCATTGTGGTATCGATTTCACAGACGCACGACTGGTTTCTATACAAAACACTTACATTTATCGAGTACGGATCACCTTACCACAAACACAGTTCCGCAAATGCGAAGCAAAGTTGGAGATAAAATCACAATACTACCTACATGTAACAACTTTCAGATGGATATGTAATAGCTTCTGCCTGCGGTTTCACCTGCGTGAAAGTGAAATATTATTCCAAGGTCCGGGAACTTCCGGGATAAATAGTATCCAATGTCCTATTCCAGGATATTTCCTACCGGTATATCATAGCATAGTCGGCCTCATAATGTTCCCACTGTTGGGACTAAGCCTGATCTCTAGGAGAGGGAATGGGCCGTAATCCACCACGCGGGCCCAGTGCTGGTTGGACCGCCGCGGGGTGGTACCGGTATGCCAAATTATTATTATGCGCAGGAGAACCAAGGTTACCGACTGCCCGAAGAATCACCAAACTTAAGTGGCAGTGGGCAGGGCACATTGCTCGCAGAACAGATGGTCAATAGAAACAAAAGGTTCTAGAGTAGCGACCGCGTACTCTTCTGGTAAATCCAATCAATATAGAAAAGACGAAAATTTTTATGTATGTGTGTACGTTTGTAACACAAATCGTCTGAACGAATCGAATATGGAACACCACTTAGGATACTTTTATCCTGAGAGTATGTTCTCTTGGGATTATTTTCTGTTTTGACGCAGACGAAGCCGCTGAAAAAAAGCTAATTATTTTAAAATTTCAATAGTTTTCGACATTAAAAACGGTATATCATATAAACAGACAATGCTCCCAAAGTTTCTATGGTATGACGACCTCAAAAGCGGTATGCCACAGTGGGATTACATCGTACTAGTACTTATTCATTGGTTTTTACGAGTAATATATTTCAATGATTGAAAGAATTAATTAATAAAGTATTGATTTTATATTTCCACGTTACATGCATTTTTTATCTGCTGCTCTGACGTCGTTACGAATACATTAATCTCTTTCTTTTTAGTTTGTAGGTACACTAGCTTTTCCGCACAGCTTCTGTCCTTTTCCCAGTCGGGATGTTTGATTGAATAAATTGATACTTTCTGGGATATATAGAAACTCAGCGAAAATACTGTGATACTTTTTAATAAATGAAAATCTTACTGGTCGTCTGCAAGCTAGCACCTACGATAGCCGACAATTACCTTGCGACTCCCGAAGCCCAGCCCCCTTAGCTAAGTGACAATCGTTTCGTCCGCGCCGAACGCCTCGAGTAAGCCACGCCTCCGATTCCTTTGTTCAGACCACGTGACTGAGAGTTGAGATGACGTCAGTCAGAACAAAGGAATCGGAAGCGTGCCCTACTCGAGGCGTTCGGCTCGAACGATACGATTGTAACTTGGCTAGGGGGGCAGATCTCCATAGACGGCAGCTGGGGCATGAGGATGTCCGTTCTCTTACTGTTGCCGCTATCTCGTTCATAGTATTACTGCTTTGCGGAATGGGAAGTGGAATGGGAGGTTACCGCCGCCGATCGCCTCCACGAGCACCGGACTTCCACCGTAACTTCTCGATCATAGCTTGCAAAAGCCATTATCTCTGATCTGACAATCACGCCTAAACCGTGGGTAATACCTAGATACTACAAGTAGATAGGTACAGCCACTAGTTCATACTAATAATTGTGATGGCTACACCAAATTCCAAATCGTCTTTTTTTTAAATATTAGAATACATTTTATCTGAAAGTAATAGTTTTTCATGAGACATTTTGTTTTTAAAATTTGCAAAAGTGTAAGATATTTATGCTGTTGACCGTATCTTTAATATAGTCGTTAGTAATCAGAATCAACTTCTTTCAATAAAATAAACTTATCATGCAGTATGTGTCACTTATATGAACAAAAGCACGTGTTAAACCTTGTGAGTCAATATTGTTTGGGTATTTCCTATAAATTATGTATAAAAAGTGGTTTTCAACGCTTCCTACTGGTTATGTTATTGAAGTAATGGTTTTAAAGACACATAAGTACAGTATAATAATCTTTAATCAATTTGAAGCATTTCAAGAACAAAGAGACTAAAACCCAGATTTCTCGAACAAAATCAATCAGTATTATAATGGGTACAGGGTGCTGTTGGGGCTGTCCAGACACTGCAGTGGATCGGGCATGTTCTCTTTGGCGCGTTTGGATGATTTTCACGCTGTAATGAGAAAGAAGGCTGCCTCGTTGCTAAGCAGATCTAACTCCAATGACATTCTTCAAACCTTAGCCGATATGCATGATGCGCCAGTGATCAATCACTTGTTGCAACTGCTGGTGTGGTAGTAGGTTAAGTTTGTAAGTTTGTTCGATGTTTTAAGTGTTACTAAACCTTTAGTTGATAAGTTTAAATAAATATTATTCCCTTTGTTCATTTCATATACATATAAATTACATTTTTAAATATTATTATTATTAAAAAGCCAAATTATTGTGAGACTTTTCAAATGCGCGTCAGTTGCGTAGCTATGTTCAATATGAACAGCCCATTGCATCACTCTAGTTGAGTATAATTTATGACGCGTCAATAATTTATTTTCAAAAACGGGAAGTTAATTGAGAGTTAAATATTTTGACTGTAATTATATTTCACTGTCGTTCGTTAAAAATAAAATCATTTTCGTTCAACAACCATAGAAAAATATATAAAACAATCTTTAATTCGAATATATTATGTTCATACGGGTTATTAAACCAAAATCTTACGTATATCTTTTTTAAAACAAAATTGTAGTTGTTGATGATGCATTTTTAAATAACATCACCTAACAGTAGAGAATCGTACTTTGACGCCTATGGTCTTTAGGATGGAGTTGGGGTCAGCCCAGACTCGGCAGAGCAAAGAAGGTGATATCTGTCTGACGATGGCGTGGAAGCCATATGAAAACCAAAAAAATTAAAAAACTTAAGTATGGCAGTTATAGAACGCTTATTTAGTCAACAGATAAAGTTATTCTTAAGTTAGCGTATATGTGGCAGAAAGATTTATGTAGCTTGCATGCATTATTATGCATTCAATCTTTTTATTGGATGGCTATAATTAATGCTGGGAAAAAAGAGTTTTTATGAATGCCATTGACTTTTGTTTGTGCTTTGTCGAGTGCATCCGATTAATTTATATTCATACTTAATCCTACGGATATCTCGGAACTCTGTCTATGGAACGCCCTTAATGTAGTCGTATTTTGCAGGTCGTAGTTTTTGGTTTTGGGTAGACCTTCAAAAAAACGAAGATTTTATAGCTAAATAGATATTGACACAGTATGAATAAACTAGGACAAAAATAAGGACTAATGAAGACCGAATAGTTATGTGACTATAAATCTACAGCATTGATGTATTATTTATATAATCAATGGTCTACAGTGACAGTTCGTCACGTTGTTTTTACGTATATACACAGGTGTTCGTGAGAACTAGCGACCAGTTAAATTATTTGCATTTAAATGTTGATAAAAAAAAATTTAGAATCAAAATTTGACTTTCTTCTTATGATTGTTTTTTTTTTAACCATTACCAATATATTTGCTTCAGATGACAATACTTACAAAAAATATTATCATTGAATTATTTCACAGTAATCATGATTAATGTCGTAGCCATTCATTTCCTAATTTATCTCAACCAACCCAACCAAAAACGTTGGATCAGCAACTCATGTTTTTGAGATAAAACCAATAAATAACTAAGTGGATCCTATAAAACACAATTTACGGTCTAACCTCTATAAAATTTTCAATTTAGGACTCTCTTGTGTCTAATTCTGCTTTAAATATCCACCATTAACGAATCTACTGAAGCTAATTATAATTAATGACGTAAAAAGGATTTGTTTTATTACTGTTCAAAATAACTTTATTATTTTGTGAGTCTTATCATTGATCTTGAAACTAAATTAAACCTTTTGTATGAATCTTAGGTAATTAGGTAAATAGTCTGGAATTTGCGTCATTGCTTAGGTTTTTGAGCTTAGTACGGTTTATTTTTAAGGTGGAAAATCATGTAGTGACTTCTACCGCTCTTGGGGGAGCCGGAGAGCGTGTCAGACTTTTACTGACTAAAAGCATACTTATTTTCTTTTATTGCCTTTGCATTCTAGGACTACGGGTTTCGCTTTCGGAAGTAAACCCATGACCACAGTAGGCTTCAGTTATTATGGCATTACTGCATAGACACGAATTATTGAAAATCTTGAAATTTTCTAGACGTAGATTTTGTTTGCTTACATAAACGTTGGCTAAAACTAAACATCCTCTGAAAGTAATGTTTGTTAGAATAGCTGGGCACCTATTTTATAGATTCAGCCAATAGCTTCGTCCATGTGAACATCAAAAATTATCTCAAGGAAACATTCTTCCAGTTAAAAAAATATCCTATGTAATGTTCAGACGTTTCACTGTAAAGGAGTAGGTAACAAACATATATAAAAAATGGCCTTCTATTAGTATGATTGGATAATTAAGAATTATTTTTCAAGATATTGAACTCACATAATATCGATTTAACTATAAGATAACTGGTTAATATCTGACTCCGCGGAAATAAATTATTTCCATTAATAATACCTACTTATTCCAACCACACGGTACTACCTAACTAAAAACCGCAAAAGCAATAATTTTATTAAAATTACCCAAAGTTAAATATATTAACTCGTAAACTTGATCAATTACTACGCCATAAAATAGTAGTAAAAGTTATTAACATTGTGTTCAACTTAATTGTCATGAATTTGTGTTAATTTAATTGTTTTGTCTCTTTACAGGCTCCGCAGTTTATTACTTTCAGTGAAGGTAAATTGGGGGTAAACTTCGGTGGATATCATGCTGGCGTGGGCCTTGGAGGCTTAGGTGGGTCGCATGTTTTGCATATTTTCTAGTCAGTCAATTATGATAACGACTGAGTCATTTTTAAGTAGATTAATTACCTGATTTTATTTTCTTTTCTGTCCTAATTAGGGAACATTTATCTATATATTATATTATATATTTGACTATCCTCCTTACGTCGTATTTCTCAATGCTGCTTTATCACTTTCACTTGTATGATATTTCCCTATCTGTTTCCGTCTCTGGTAGTGTGAAGCGCATTGTATACCGTGCAGTCAAGAGCGGTTCGGATCTAAACTGATCAACGTATTGGGCTGCGCCTACAAGGCCTTTTCTCATCTATACGATGAGCCTGATGATATTTGACTATAAAAATGTTATTTTAGCATTTTCAAATTTACAAAAGAAAATAATATTTTGTCACAAAAATTAATAAAAATACCAGGAAAAATAATGGACAAAATGGTTTTAATATTAGTTACTCTTAATATTTAATCTTCTTATTAAGTACCCTGGTATTCATCAAACCTTATCCCTCATATCTTATCTAAAATCCGAGGCTCAAAATAAACTGAAGAATTTGCTACATTAATAATATTCTATTTATGTGTACGAAGACAAATTGCGCCCCCATTTATTTTTATCTTAAGGATGTTTAATGAAGCTCTATCTATGCAAGAAATTTCAACAATTTGGCTTTTCAAATCATAATCTTTGTCAATAATTTTACAACGATATTTATTAAATACAAATATGAGATATTTATTAAAGATTATTCAGGCAAATACATTTATTTTGCTCAAACAAAATAAACTAGGTAAACAGAATCAGATTAGGTATATTAGGTTCTGAAAGTTTGACTCGTTGCAAATTTAAATTTATTCCATGCTAACTACATAGATTTAGATATGCTAAGTCTTATATCCTAAGACAATAATATGTTATATTAAAAGTAAAATATGAGCATATTTTTTTATTAACAGGTCTCGAAGTTAATGCTCTAACTAAGTTCAAGCTGGCACCCGTTACATAGCTAGCGCTACGATCAAAGTGCAGAGAATAATAAAATTGTCTTCTATGAATTTAAAAGTCTTGCTGTAAAGAATATCCTTTATTTAAAAAAATAAGAGAAATGTATTATTTAAAGTTCTTGTATTGTTAGTTGTGACAAAGAATTTGATTATGTTCTTGTTATAGCTGGTGGAAAAGGAGGCACTGCAGGCGGTCTTTACGCTGAAGCTGGTACACCGTTTGGCCCAGCAGCAAAGGCTGGCCTTGGAGGAGCAGTTGATGGCAACAGTGGCACTGCCGGTAAGGAAAATAAAAATAAATCGTTAATTCAAAACGATGCAAATATTTACTACTAAAGCGCATGTATGTTATTTGAGTATCGATATTGTATTGTATCCTTGGACTATAGGTAAAGTAACGTTCAGTCAACATAACGAATGTTACGTTGCCATGCATGTTGGTGTTGGAGGCATGGCCAATGCTCAGGTCAACTGCTGGCCACCCAATATCATTGCTAGCTGTCACATGGTATTGATGACGTGAAATTTTGGTAGTTCATTTTGGACTTTTCTTTATGATAGAATGTCACATTATTTAAGCGCTCTTATCTGCCTTTGACAAAATAACTTGGAAAAAGGAGAAAAAAAGAATTATTGATACGAGATTAAATTCTCTATGAAAACAGTCCATCAAAAAACATAATAACGTAACACAACTGTAAATAGATGCAATGTTTCGAAATCACTAAAATTTGCTTTATTACGACTGACATTCTCTGTAATATTTATAATCCCATTTATCCTGCCTGCTTAATTTGCATGTATATCCATGTTTTGACAAATAAAATTATCTTTATATATGAAATTTTAAAATGTCTTGTCATGAGAATTCATGAGAGATCAATTCAATCACTATAACGACTCAAATATGAGAAAAAAAATGAAGATGCCAAGTGATATGAAAATCTTAATCTTTTATAAATTAATTTTATAAGTGAAAATTATGACATTAGTCTAAGACATTTGAAAAGTAGAATAGAATAGCTCACAAGACGATATTTTACTTAGCTAAACAATGATCACAGTAACTATTAATTGTCTTCAACTCTACCTCGACCTCTGAAGTCAGCGCGCAATTATCTTGTGACGCTTGAAAATTGACGGAAAAACTCAATGTCTTGATTGCATATGCCACATTTGCTCAACCAATAGCAAAGCCACAATGAATATTCATTTGTATGAATAAATGAACCTAATCAACCGTTCATTTATTAGCGACTAATTTTGTTTGAATATGGGTAGTGTTTTCTGATACGTGCTAATGTTCAAATGAAATAGAAAATGATTCGAGGATTATAATCGGCTTAATTGTAATATGAATGTGAAATAGGGATTTTAATTGAAAATAAACTATAAACTGTTACCTATTAAAACTTAATTGTTTTACTAGCTCAAATAATGGAAGAGTATTCAATTTAACATTTGTAATAAAATATGAGTAAATACTTTAGCAAGATTATGAGTTTATTGAACTATGATATAATGATGATCTACGCATAGCACACAAAATTACTTGAAAAATCGTAAATAAATATTTATTGAGCAAATTTTGATGTTTTCCAGGGGGATTATATGCTGGTGCAACCGCTGGAGGTGGAGTAAACGCAGCTGCTGGTCTTGGTGGCGCTGTGGCCGGAGGAAAATCAATTGGTGGAGGTTACTCCTCCGCTCAAGCAGGAGGCAAATCCGCTACCGCTGTCTTGGTAGGTGATAAAGCAGAAAAAGCTAGGAGAAAAGAAGAAAGACGAAGACTGAAAGAGATGAAAAAACTCCAGAAGGAGCAGAAAAGTCATTGATGGGTGGCGGATTCTATAATTTTATATATAACTTACCCTATTTCATAAACGTTCTATCAGAGATTTTTTTTTTAATTTTAATTTTGGAAAATTATTTTTATTTCAGTATTTACCTATGGCTATTGAAACATTAATAAACACATTGGTTAATTTCGGTATGCAATCTTATCGAACGTTTATGGATCAAGTTAATTATGTGAATAGTGGGTATTAATCGTAAAAATAATAATCAATTATAAACTCTTATATTAATACTCATTTAATTCAGAAATAAATATCTAACAAACAATGTGTTATCTTTAAAATATCAATGGGAAATCCTTCTTACATGGCTGTACCTACCCATCTTTCTATTATTCAGTCATCAAAAATCTGCTGCAAAATGTGACGTAGGTGAGACTGTGGTTACTCAAATAAGGTAAAAGTACCAAGTTTTTTCTGTGCATGCACTCACGATGCACGTCCATTTTTCATTTTGTATCTCATTTTTGGAACCCCATTTTTCACTTTCCTTGTTATGCTGCTAAATACCTTGCATGGTGCTTTGGATAGGATGCTATGTACCCGAATGTGCCACGGTCAAAACTTGTACACAAAAAGTCCATTATTTGAGATGCATTGTAGTTATTAGCATGATATGAATAAACGATACAACAAATACTTACACAAAATTTTATCATTTCAGGGTGGAGAATCTGGTGTATCTGGATCATCAGGATTTTCGATCTCCGCCCACAAATCTATTGGAATACCAACCACAGTGGTGAAAGAAACTGAAATTTCCGTAGTTCCTGTGGAGGAGGTTAAAACCGTGCACAAGAACGTGTACGGAGAAGCAAAACTCGAGTCTGCTAACGAGATAACCCCAAGTGCACATGTTGGTGCAGAAGCTAACGTAAACGCAAACGTTAATGTAAACGCCCATACAGGGGTCGTAAAAGAAGTGAGTAAATGGAAAGGGCCGTACTATCACACACGTAAAATTCAACCATTTCCATTTCAAGATATAATGAGTTCTTTATTCGGGAGTCCACAGAGAAGTTATAGTCCACTTATGTGGATACCTCGTCCACAATATAATTATGTTCAGCAGGTTCGTAGAAATCGTCAAAGGTGAATTGTTGTTCCTGCACCCAGAGGCTTGAAGACAGCTGCAAAAATGCTCTGCACCTTTGTTTGTAAAATAACATATTATATTTTAGCATTTCTAGGAGAGCATTACTATATCTCCTGCGTCAGCTAACCGATAAACGTGATCGTAGTTACATATGATGCCAAACGACAAACATAACATACTCGTAGTAATAGAATAAAACAATAAATAACCCGGAACATTAACTTCTTTCACTACATATTTAAGTATTTCATAATTATCTCGTCACTGAACATAACACTCATTAAGATCTTTTAGTACTGTGAAATCTTGGGAAGAACTTTGAGATATAAAACCTGTTATAAGTCTCAGGTTTTATGTTTTTAATTCTTTTTGAAAATCACCCTCATATTTTTTGTACCTTCTAGCTTATGTTCTTTCTTTGACTGACAATAACTATACAGATATAATCTTCTTTCTCTTTCAACACTACTATCTATTTCTGACGTTCATCTAAAACTGTCATCTAAAATCTAATCTCTTTTTACAAAGGTACCCGTTGAGCCTACACCAGAAACTCTGTCAGTATACGTTCGTAAACACAAGCCCCACAGACATCACGTTCACAAAGCCGTCTACGTCGGTGGGTATGCAGGAATTGGTGGTGACGTAGCAACTGCTCCAGAAAAAACAGTAGTCTACAAAACTGTTCAGCCCATAGAGAAGAGAGTCGATGTTGGTGTTGAAGCACATGGTGAGGCAGGAGCGGCTATTAACGGAGAGCACTATGGACCAAGCAAAGGAGTTACGTATAGCAAGGAAGTTGTCGTCAACACAAAACCGAGTACTTTCTTCCAGGATATTTTCAATGTGAGCATTACTTTATTAATTGTTAGTCGTCTTTTTGTCGGTAGCCAATTTAATTTTGAATTAAGGCAACTTGTCTAACTTCTTATATCAGACACCATTGCTATACTGAACGAAATTTTGATTTAAACAAATTAAATCAAAATTTCGTTCAGTATAGCATTTTGTCATCTTTTACACAATCCTTTTACTATTTTAGTATTCATATCATCAAATTTGTTTTTTGCAGATCCCAATTTCAACTTTGAAGGCAGTAAGCGGTTTTCTGACAAATACCGCTGAAAATACCGGTATTTCAGTACAAAAGTCAGCTACATTCAAAACAGGTGGTTACTCTGGTTTCTCTGGAAATGCTGGATATTCCGGCCATTCTGGCTACTCCAGTTATTATTAAAATTAAACTTTAATTTATGTTTAGTATATAAGTTTACACAATTACTAGAAGTGATGGTATCCAGAATATGATTTATAATAAACACATTTCTATAAAAAGTAACTAAAAAACCACATACAATTTTTATTTTAACAGGAGTTGAACTTTTATTAAACATGACAATGAAAATCTGCATAAAAAGTATGCAGCTAAAATATTTCTGGGATAAACAATATTATGAAGAATTTTATCAAATTATACTAGCTTTTCATTCAGAATAGTAGACTGTAAATCATGAAAATATTTTACGCCGCTGTTACAAATTGTGATAAGACGTGTAAGCGACCTGCAGGGAACAGTTTACTCTAATCTTACCCTCCCCTTTGCCCTCGTAATCTTTGTGATATTTTTATCTGCTAGCTTTTATTACATTTTTATTTTTTACGAGCCCCCTTTTAGAGCAAAGTGTCTTCGTTGGACTTATTAAAAGAATAGATAAATTCACACAAAATAACAGCTGCATCAACCCGTAAAATTGCTGCGTTTGTTTATTTTAATTTAAGAGAAACAAAAATGTAAAATTATTTGACAGCCGTGGTGTTACCCTTCCTCATTCATTTAAGTTTTTACTTCAACTTCTCTCTCTCCATAATATATAAGTCCAAGTGATGGAACTTGTTTATTTTAAAATGAGGGAAATATTTTTAGAATTAAGGTATTCATTCTAAAATATTTGGTAGTTTACTTGAAATTAAGTTGCAAACCCTTTTGTGTCTACAAAAACTTTTGTATGGCAAAGTAAATTATTGCCAATTTTTAGCAATTTAAAGGAGATATGGCGACTTTTACAATAAAATAAAACGATTTTCTATTAGATGACTGTTCATCTAATAAAATATTGGAAAGATCAACTTTGAGAGTTTATTTTGTATAGAAGAATTATGAACTTCATAAATAATTCTTTTTTTTTATTATTGCATGGTAGTTGATTCTTTGTACGTAAGTGATTAAGTACCTAACTATTAGATCCTTGTTGTGATTAATGATTTCTCATCAATTTGTGCATTTTCTACAGACTCAGATATAACTTCGAAGCATGTTTCTCCATCAACATCATCTTCATCAGCATCCGAGGCTCATATCTCGGTTCAGACACCGAATGCCTCAAAATTTATTGATGACATTTTCTCTGTAAGTGCACGATCATTCGCGGTAATCAGGTTTTGGGTAATTGCATGATATTTGCACGTATTTAGATATAGCACTAAGTCAAGAAGATATACTCGTAATTATAGCTTTTAGCGTTTGCATGTATTTGCAGCTTTTGATGTTAGAAAATAATAAACTGCTTATTTTTTACACCTTTTTTAACTCTTTGATCAATCAAATCTACTGTTAAATCTAATATTAAATATTAGATCGGTAAACTAAATAAATAACCACAAACAATAACAATTTGACATAGAGCTTGATTTGTAAATAGGTTTGATTGAATTGGTTTTCCAACAAATAAACAATTGGTATAAAATCAAAAATAGGTATAATACGAGAAGATATTATACATACAACTCTGACGTTTATTTGATAAGAAAGATTATGAGAAAATTCAAACATAGATAAAGTTATATTTAACAAATTTTGAAAATATTTCTTACATAACTTATAATTCGTGTAGTATTAGTTGTGCAAATACAATATCGACGCTTTCCGCTACAAAGGGCGTAACTCCAAAATCCGTTGTTTTAGTTATGAACAAAAGAGTAAAAAAAAAAAATCACAAATCTCTCTTTCGTTTTTATACTTATAAAATTGAGGATGAAAGTTTTTAAATTTTGGCTGTCTTTTGCCTCATTTAATTACAGTTATGTACGATAGTTATTAATGAAGTTAGCATGGAGTTACACACCTGAAAACGAAAAAAAAAAATTATATACACCCCGTCATTAAATGACTTGATAACAAACGTCTGCGGTAAAAACCAGTTATGCACATACAAGGGTAATTTATTATTATTTATTTATTTATTATATTCTTTATTGTACACCACATAAACAAAAATACAGGACAAACACATAGTTAGTATTTACATAGTTGTAAAGACTATGTTTTTTTCGCAAAATATGTAGATACACCCTGAAATTAATACTAATGCAATGAATCTATAGGCAATTTTATTAGTAAGGATGAATATAATTGGATTAATAAGGATGGGTTGTAGGTAATTTTAATATAAATAGTAATACGTTGAGTAAAAATGAAATAAACGGTTCTGAAAATATATACATATTTAGTGTTCATTGGTAATATTAATTGCAATCAAATTGGAAATTACAGGTGCCATGAAGCAAGTTTTACCCCGTTCTGTATTCAAGAAAATAATTATGGTTGTTTGTAGATACAGCAAGTTTGTTGTCGTAATGTAAAAGAAATGTGTATTACGACTTGGTTTTTCGAAAAAGAGATGTTTAGCGTTAAGAAAATGTTGGGTAGTAAAAACCATTTTTTTAATTCAACGTAGCGCAATTTTAAATATACAGATAGAAAGAGCGTGAAAAACTAAGTAAGACTGCATCAAAAAGTCAATTTGGCCAAAATGGTCTTTACGCCCTTTGTAGCGGAAAGCGTCGATATATCAGCTTGCAGCTAAATAAATTGGCTAAGGAATGTTGATGAATGGTTTTTTGTTATACCCATTCTTATTATAAATTTAAGTTTGGTGGTTAAAATGGTGATGGAGATAAAATGACGTAACATAACGAAGATTTGGCAAACAAAGGTTTTTAAAGGTAATGTTAACAAATTGATCGATATATTTTCGCAGCAACGGTAAGAGGTATATGGTGTGTTATTTTTACCAAGGTTACAAAATTGGTGGGTGTTTGGCCTGGTGAGTATCTACAGCTTTGTACCTATATGCACATTTATTTCAAATTGTGGCCTTTGAAATGTGATGTAATAAAACATTATATTTTATAGATACCAATTAACACCCTTTCGGCTGTAAACAAATTTTTGGAAAACAACGTTGCTGGGAGGAAAAGAGTTCAGGTGCGTACCTACAAGTAAAAGATTTTCATGTTAGTGAAATAGTAATATGTTGCAAACCTAATGAATAGATTTCAATGACGAAGGCAAAATCAAATAGGTATCATGTTTTTTTTTTTCGTATTTGTGAATGTGTATATTTTTAGCCACTGTTTTGATTTGACGCTACATTTTGTTGTATATCTTTTTTATAGTAAAGACTTGATATTTTATTTTGGATTGTTTTTAAGACTGTTTTCTAAAGTTACATGTAGTCAATCTTGAGGTATCCTGTCAGTTCACCAAAAATTGATTTACAAATTTTCACTCGACAACCAACGATTGGCAAAAACATGTTTTGACATTTCATCATTATACAACAAGTTTTCCAAATTATTTACTTTACAAACAAATCTCCAGATAAACTTTCATTTAATAACGTGTCATTTGACAAACGATTCATTTTTTATTCATTTTATCTCTTAAAACAACGTTTGGAATATACAACTTTGTCTCATCATTCAATATTTGTCAACGCTGCCGCTATTATTCCCGATAATCATCCACTTAGTAAAAAGGCACAGAGAACTTAAGATGCAAAGCGAGCTCTGGACTTGGGGCACCCCGACTCTGTCGATTTTTTTTTAAGCCACGCAGAAATAGGAGCCCTGTGAAATGGGGCTCCAGCGACCTGTCCTTTGGCAACACAGGGGAGGGAGAAATGAATATATTGATTTTTTATGAAAGTGTCATAAAAAGTCAATATGTTGAGCTACAAAATTTTGTGACAGAAACGAATTGCTGCAAAACCGACTTCAGACAGTCTTGTCTGCCCTACCCCTAAAACGTAACATCAGTGAAAAGTTTTTCAACCAAATGAAATTGGAGTAACGAAAAAAATCGAATTGATAATTATTGGTCAACTGATAGAGTGGCAGAATTTTTCATACAAAAGACTTCTTTCATTTGAAGACTAAATTAGCAAGGAAACCCATAAGTTCATATTTGTTGCACAATATTGTCATGATCATTTAGCAAATTCATTGTAAAATGATTTAGTCTAAACGTATTTTTTCCAAAGGAATGAAAATATTAAATATAAAATGTATAAATAATTAAAATCCGGACCATTTATCAAGAGAAACATATTTTGCCAAAAAAAAGTTTTTAAAGCAAGAGTTTGTAAAATGAAACATTAGCTGAATAAATCGTTTGTGAAATAAATATTATACGAGACGTTGGTTGTTAACTAAAAATTTGTGAATGGAGTTTTGGTAAAACATTAGTGAACACCAAACACCAAAAGCAAAATAAGTAATTGTTATTTTGATAGGCATACCTTATGTAAAAATTTGAAAAAAAGCGCGACTAAAAGCTATCGTACTTTTTAATCAGCAATTAGGTGAATATTTGGTAGATTTAGTTATACAAAATTACAACCTAAATTAAATTTTTAGGAAAAAAAACTGGCTATTTACGTAGGACAACAACAATATCTTAATTTGAAGTTGTATAAATTCCAGTTGGCAACCATGTACGCATATTTTTATTTCACTGTTGGGGATATAATAAGTACAAGGGTTTCAGATTCTTCTGAGTCTGTTTTCCCCTGCAGTCCACTGCTTTAACTGTGCCTTCATCTCATATATGAAATGGTGGACCCATGTTTCGTCCATGATTATGAATCGACGCAAAAATCCGCTTTTATTGCTGCGAAACATTGCTAAACACTTGATGAAAACATCCTGACGACGCTGTTTGTGCTCCGTTGTGAGCAAAAGCGGCATCCATCTTGCGCGCTACTTTCTCATGTCCTTTTCGGTCAATATGCGATTTACATCACTTTTTGAAATATGTACCTTATCTGCTATCTCGCGTACTTTCAATCGTTAATCATTCAATACTATTTTGTGGATTTTCATGACATTTTCTGGCATAGTGACCTCACTTGGTCGACCACTAGTGTTCGTCTTGGCAGTTTGTACAACCTCGATTGAAGTCAGTTACCCAATATTTTACTGTTGTAAATGAAAGAACAGACTCTCCCAGAGTAGAATCCAACTTAAATTTGATATCAGTTGGACTGAAACCTTTCAGAGGAAAGTTTTGTATCACATAACGATGACAGATTTTTTCTGTGTGCAAATTTACTGAGAGCGTCGGATGGTTATTTAAAAAATATTATGTATCGTAACGTTATAAAATTTATAACTAAAGTAGTTGAAAGACGGTACTATCGATTGAAGTTATTAGTTTTTTTTAATTACTCATATTTATAAATCAGATCCATACTTTTGGGTCTACCCTCGTATTACGGATAGAAGTTATATTTGGTTTTCAGAATAAGGATTTCTGCCAATGCTTGGTAAAATACCATTGTCCAGCAGTAAACAAATCTTGGCTTCAACAAACACGATAGTAACATCGATCATGATTAAAAAAAAAAACATTACGGTGTCCAGAAAGTATTTCAACGAAATTTCAAAATTGAAATAATCATTCAAACCTCCTTCGCAGGTGACTTCAGAAGTAGACGGAGAGCCAACAAGAATCAGGCTAGGACCCCACGCCAGGAGGAGGGCCAACAAACAAGTAGTGATAGTTCAAGAGCCTGCAGAGCAAAAGCCTCAAGAATCTTATTAAAACAATTATGTTTGTAAAAGTAGTATATTATGTTTGTAAAAATTAGTACCTGAAGTTTACAACTCAAACTTAAGGGGAAGATGAAATTGTACAAAAATGTATTGCAATTATTACTTGTGTAAATATTTTAGTATTATAAATGTTAAATGAATTCTTGACTTTTTTCATTTCCTATGGTTTTTTTTTCGTTTGAAAATAGTTTCGTGATTAAGACGAATGATACATAAATATGTATCACAAATGGATGTGATTTTGACTACCTTGCAGATTTGATTCGTTAAGGATCGGAAGAAACAGAGAAACCTTTTTTTAGTTTTATTTGAGTTTAGACCCAGCGGGCTTATTACGACCTTTCTAAAATCCAGTCAGTTTCCAGGCAAGTCAGTTTACGGCCGTAAACTGACTTGTTCTTTTTCGTATTATGACGTACGTTTTTCTGACTGGAATCATCCTGGATTGTTGTCTGTGGCTGGTTTGCACTGCCTTGAAAGATGGCGTTCGAAAACATCAAAATAAAGGTTACCGGTATTTACGGTTTTTAAATTTTGAATAAAATATTGTTTATTAATAAAATTAATGTAATTTTGTAACAGAAATCGAGATTAACAACGAGTTTAAAAACGAATTATGTATTATTTCCGTAAATACAATGTCATAAAGTTGAAAATACAGCATGGTCTCACAAACTTCATTTCTGAACGTACTGCGATAAATGCTGACCCGCCAAAAACAAAATTAAGTGTGTGTACGTACTCGAATAAAACCTTTTTTAACAATATTTTTTCAAATAATGGCGTAAGTAGTACCTACTTTATTTATAATTATCAAATTAATTGTTGCTCTTTATTTTAAACTCTAAATAAACCATTGTTTTTTAAAGAAGTGCAAGGAATGAGGTTTCACGTCGTCGCCGGGTATCCTATGAGCAATTAGTGTTTGTGGGAATTTTTGAACTCTCATAGGGACTTGGCCATAGGATACAATAAATCAGCGCAACCACGCGATTTTTCAAAACGGATTTGGGTGTCTATGTCAGAGACACTGAATTCTTTGGAGGAGGAAGGTCGCACCTTCCTCCTCCAAAGAATCAAGGACAAGCAATGACTGGAAAGGGTGGTCTAACGTGAGTATGTTACTTATTTACTAAACACGGTGTTATACACCTTTTATTAAAATCTTTATCATTCTAACATTTATCCCGGTTGCATACATGACAGAGCCCGTAGGATGATACAAGCTTTATCCTTGATTTGGCAAGTATGGTTACTTTTATTTAGATATGGGGTAGGTACTTAATAAGAGTGTAATATATTTGATAATTGTTTTTAATTGATCGGGTCATACATTTATTAACTTAAACTTAACTACATATCTAAAATAACTTTTCAAGTAACAGCAAAAACCGATTGTCCTCTCAACAATATTTCTTGTCCGGACAAGCACACTAGTGTAGTAAGCTTCAGGAGTATCCGGGGTGGCATCAGTTACTGGTGTCATCATGCAACGTCTTAATGGGTACCCAGAGTCACCTAGAAATAATTAAAATATCACCATACTTATAATTTCACAAACATATAGAAATTTTTATATCATTTGTATAAACAAACAGAATAGAATGGAGTAATTTTGAAATAATTACATAACAACACACCCCAAGGAGTTAGAAATAATAATACTCCTAAAATATATTTACATACCAAGTAATATATATATACCTTCATTTCTGCTAATAAATTCCATGTGCTCCTTTAGGGGAAGGTTTGCCCAGATAAAAGAGTTGTGGGAAGCTCCACTAAGACTAGCATCCACACTGACTATTTGCATGTCTGCATTACTAATCTAAAATTAAAATTGTTTCAGATTAATTCCAAAGAAATGAAGACTAAAGAAGAATATTAGTTTTATTAAAAATTACATACATTTACAAAATTGGATGTTTTAATTTTGAAAAATCTTACCAGTTGGACATTTAAAGAGTGATACTGTTTTCTGCAGTAATATCTTTCTTCATTTTCGACTGGACGTACAATTGCAACATGTGTTCAATCAATACACCCTAATACTCCCAGCATTTTAAACTTATTGAAGAATCTAAAATGGAAATATGTATTTATATAGATAGGTTACCTATGTATCTCATTTACAAGAAAAAAACAATAATATTACAATAATTTTTTTGCTAGTTTTCTTTAACAGTACTTGAGGGTCATTAGCACCTTCATAAAAAGCAAAGCAACTGCAGCAAGGCATCATAGAGTACTTCATGTGAGCTGTGGGAACCTTACAATTACTAACCTTTCTTTCTATTGATAAATCCGACGCTCTTGTAGACCCAGTAGCTACATTAGGTCTCAGTTCGTCACGTAAATTGTAAACTAATTGTTTACTAAGCCTGTAGGTATCGCTTTATAAACAGAACCTTATCAATAGCAAAAGGGTCACTAAGATCTCGAAGACCCGTCCTTTGCATTTTTGCTTCGTTGTTCTCTTGTGACGCATCACTTTCAAGAAATTCGAAGATTACCAACTCATCACACATACTTAATGTTTTATTTAACTGTCCAAATAGATAAAAATATAATAAAAAGTCAAAACAATTCACTAAAAGTTACTAGAAACTGGCGTAAACTGAATGGTTTGTTTGACACAATTTTTGACATTTCAGCAAGCTATGAAATGTCATTTGGTCGCTCATAATACGGAATTTCCAGTCAATATCCGTGCAGAAGTCGGCCAAGGGTCACGTGACCACTGACTGGCTGGCAATAAGATGTCATAATACGGATAAGCAAGGCAGTTCAGTTTAAGGCGTAAACTGACTGGAATTAAGAGGTCGTAATACGGCCCCTGGACTCTACATCGGAGGTTTTAGAAGTTTTGGCTAACCGTATTCAAAATAGATTTTTGTTAAACTTATTTATAAGGTTTTCTATCGTTTACATTTCGGGGAGTTTTTTTTTTTTTAGGTGTGAAAATCATCTTATGACAAATCCCGCTCTTGGGCGGAGCGGAAAATAGTGTCAGACTTTTACTGACTAAAAACCCACTCCTGTTCCTTCCTTGCCATCGTCCCAGGGCCCCGGGTTTCACTTTCACACTACCCGTGGCCCCAGTAGGCTTCGACCCTGTTGGGCCCCTACGATTTGCTGACATCTCCCTGAGGCGCGCGTGGAACAATACGCGCCGTCGACGACTTGGGCTCGGTCCGGTCGGTTACCGGACGATCGGACGGCGAGCCACCCATTGCTCGCCGTCCGCAAGCCCGCGCCTACGGTGGCCGGAAATCGGGATCGGAATCCCGGCGGCGGTTGGGGCGTGAGGACCGTTGCCTCACGCGATCGGCCGCCTCCTTTGCTAGCATTACTGCTTCGCAGAAGGTGGCGACCGCCTGCCACTCCTCCTCGCTCCGGACCATGGCCTGTACCAAGGCCCGGCGCGAGAGATCGCCGCCGCCGATCGCCCCCACGAGAACACGGCGTTGCTCTACCCAAGCGGGGCACACCTCCACCGTGTGCTCCACCGTGTCCTCCGGACGTTCCACACAGTGGTGACACCCGGGCGTCGCTTCCGCACGAATCCGGTGCAGGAACTTCCCGAACTTACCGTGTTCGGTGAGAACCTGCGTCATGCGGAAGGTGAGGACACCGTGAGGTCTTTCCAACCACGCCTCAAAGAGGGGACTTACCGCCATAATTGTGGCGTGCCCAGCACTGGGTCGCGACAGTCGTTGTCGCCATTTCTCCATGAGATCCCGCCGGAGCTCTGTCCGCCATGCTGCGACTTGTCGCGGCAGTGGAGTTTCACCCCGGCGGCGGCGTTGCATCTCCATGTGCAGATCGTGCATGTGTGCAAGGACTGTTGCCTCCAGATCCCATGGTGGCTGGCCAGCAAGGAGGCTCGCCGCTTCGCGGGAAATCGTCCGGTATCCTCGCACCATCCGTATGGCCATGACCCTCTGGCATGCGTTCTTCCGCAGCGCCGGCGCCCATACTGGTGCGCCATAAAGGGCCATGGACCGAACGATTCCTGCATAGAGCCTCCGGCAGGAGGCGTCTGGACCCCCCAGGTTGGGCAGGAGCCTCCCGGGGGCAGCCCCAGTCCGATTTAGTTTGGGAGCCAGACGTCGGAAGTGCTCCTCGAAATCCCATCGGCTGTCGAGAACGACTCCCAGGTACTTCATCGTCGACCCGACGCCGATGTGGACTCCTCCTACCGTTAGTTGGGAACCCGGAGGTGGCGCATTCCGAGGGCCGTGAAAGCACATGGCCTCGGACTTGTGCAATGCCACCTCGAGTCCCAACTCCTGGATCCTGCCCACGACTGTCGCAACCCCGCGTGTCGCTACTTCGACCGCCGCCTGGTACGACTCTCCCCGCGCCAGTACCAGCGTGTCGTCTGCGTAGCAGACCACGCTGACCCCGTCAGGGAGGTCGCCGCGCAGCACGTAGTCGTATCCGATGTTCCAGAAGGGCGGCCCTAGTACCAATCCCTGCGGAACGCCGCACGACATCTCTCGGCGTTCCCACTCTCCCTCGTGACCAGGGTAGATGATGTACCTGGCCGACAGGTACGCCTCGACCACACGACAGAGGTAGTCGGGCGTCCGGTGATACCGGAGTGCCCTCCTAATGCTACTCCAAGGCAGGGAGTTGAAGGCGTTGGCGATGTCCAGAGACACCGCCACGACACACCTGCCCTGGGCCACCGCATCCCCCGTCGTGAGGGCTCGCACGCGCATGATGGCGTCCACCGTGGAGCGCCTTCTGCGAAAACCAAACTGGCCGTCCGCCAGATCCGGCCCCACCCGTGTTAGGTGCGCGACGAGGCGGTCTGCAATTACTCTCTCAAAGAGCTTGCCCACCTCGTCGAGCCCCAAGTAACAAAAAGTGGTCTTGTAGTGGTTCCGGAGCCAGGTCTATAACAGGCTAGTAAGTTTATAAAATGATCGGAGAGCTTCTTGTTTTTATTTGTACGGTGAGTCTTGAAAAACTTAGACCCGACCGTATGGACAGTTTCCACGAACCCATCGTTATATTCATCCACGGAGCTTCCTAGGCACTCGAAACGATTGTGGAGTTCGAGCTGAAAGCTCTCGGGGTTTTGGATCTGGATCTGTGCTGGACGGAGCGTAGACTTCATCAGTCGAGACCTTTCAAGCTTAATGTTAATATTCAATGTGCCTCTTACGACGCGGTGATCACTTCCAGTTTTCACCGCGTTGATCACAGAGACATCATTGAATATTTGCTTTTTCGTCGACAGGATGAAGTCAATCTCATTTCTAGTTGCACCGTCAGGACTTTGCCAGGTCCACCTTCTATGCTCACGCTTTTTGAAGAAGGAATTCATCATATAGAGGCCCTCCTTCTCCATAAAGCTCGCCAGTAGGTGTCCCCGGTAATTCCGACGTCCAAATCCAAATTGCCCCACTCGCAGCTCGTCACCGTCTCGTTTGCCCAGTTTCGCGTCAAGAAGCTCTCCGATCCGACCCTCGAGCTAATGAAGAAGAGGCGTGAGATGATTCTGCAGTCTTCAGACGATGCGTGCATATACCGGCAGCTCAATAGACAAATCTCGAAGTCCCTGAAACGTGACCTTCGCCGCTTTAATACCGCAAGGATTAAGGATGCGATTGAGCGGAATAAGGGCTTCAAAGTATTTGCACGAGATCTGTCTATTGGGCAAAGCCAGCTCACGAAACTGAAGACCGACGATGGCAGAGTCATATCCGCCAAATCGGAGCTTCTGGGAGAGATCGAGGCTTTTTATGGACAGTTATACACGTCTACCGCTAAACCCGCTGTAAATCTAGTAAACGACCCAAGAGCTAGATTGACTCGACACTATACCGAAGATATCCCGGACGTCAGCCTGTACGAGATTAGGATGGCTCTGAAGCAGCTGAAAAACAACAAGGCGTCGGGTGAGGACGGAATTACGGCCGAACTCCTGAAGGCGGGTGGAAAACCGGTCCTTAAGGCCCTTCAGAAGCTATTTGATTCCGTCATACTCGAGGGGAAAACGCCACAGGCGTGGAGCAGAGGCGTGGTGGTACTCTTCTTTAAGAAGGGCGATAATGCCCTTCTTAAGAATTATAGGCCCATCTCGCTTCTGAGCCATGTCTACAAGCTGTTTTCCAGAGTCATCACGAATCGTCTCGCGCGCAGGTTCGACGACTTCCAGCCTCCCGAACAAGCCGGATTTCGAAAAGGCTTCAGCACCGTGGACCACATACATACGCTGCGGCAGGTTATACAGAAGACTGAGGAGTATAACCAGCCTCTCTGCTTAGCGTTTGTGGACTACGAGAAAGCCTTTGATTCGATTGAAACTTGGGCTGTACTGCAGTCTCTCCAACGGTGCCAAATTGACTATCGGTATATCGAAGTGCTGAAGTGTTTGTACAAAAACGCCACTATGTCAGTCCGACTACAAGACCAGACCTCGAAACCTATCCTCTTGCAGCGGGGTGTGAGGCAGGGAGACGTTATTTCTCCGAAACTGTTCACGGCAGCAATGGAGGATGTCTTCAAGGTTTTGGAATGGAGAGGGCTAGGCATTAATGTCAATGGCGAGTACATCACTCACCTTCGGTTTGCCGACGACATAGTAGTCATGGCTGAGACTACGGAGGAGCTCAGTACAATGCTTGGTGACCTCAGTAGAGCTTCCGAAAGAGTGGGACTTAAAATGAACATGGACAAAACCAAAGTCATGGTAAACAGTCATGTAGCACCCACTCCTATCAAGGTCGGGGACTCTACACTCGAAGTTGTAGACGACTACGTTTACCTGAGACAGACGGTCCAGTTGGGAAGGTCTAACTTCGAGAAAGAGATCAATCGTCGAATCCGACTCGGCTGGGCAGCGTTCGGGAAGCTGCGTGGTGTCTTCTCGTCCAATATACCACAGTGTCTCAAGACGAAAGTCTATGACCAGTGCGTGTTGCCAGTGATGACATATGGCTCCGAAACGTGGTCGCTTACAATGGGCCTCATTAGAAGGCTTAAAGTCACCCAAAGGGCAATGGAGAGGGCTATGCTCGGAGTTTCCTTGCGTGATCGAATCAGGAATGAGGATATCCGCAGGAGAACCAAGGTTGCCGACATAGCACGAAGAATCGCCAAACTAAAGTGGCAATGGGCAGGGCACATTGCTCGCAGAACAGATGGCCGTTGGGGCCGAAAGGTTCTGGAATGGCGACCACGTACCGGAAGACGTAGCGTTGGAAGGCCTCCTACAAGGTGGACCGATGACTTGGTAACGGTTGCGGGGGTCCGATGGATGCGAGACGCACAGGACCGTTCGCTGTGGCGACGCTTGGGAGAGGCCTATGTCCAGCAGTGGACGTCTTTCGGCTGAAATGATGATGATGATGAAGTTTATAACCACGGAAAAGGGCCCATTTTATACGCGTACTTTTGCTAATAAAACACTTATAGTAGACTTGACAAGCACCACTTAGACCAATAACACACTTATAGTTGGACTACGCAGAACTATCTGCTCCCGCGAAGCCAGCTATGAGCATCTAATAGAACCAGACACCACAACTTAAGCCCATAATACACTTATAGTTAGACTCCGGAGAACCATTTGCTCCCGCGAAGCTCACTATGAGCATTTAATAGAACCAGGCAGACGTGTAACGTACTCCGCGCTTCTATTACTAGCTACTTCAAACTTTTATGATTTTTTGTTGTGTTGTGCGATTGTGAAGAAAAATAAAAAAAAATAAAAGGTAATCATCTATTTTATATAAAATGTATTAACAAGTATTTCGCACGTAATATTGTATGTACATATATGTTTGCACGGCAAACGCGTAAGTATTTTCGGTGAAGCATATTGTGTTTTACATCTCAATTTTTGTTCGCCTTTTGAACACGGCGTATTTACTAAGTTGTGTTTAAAAATAATATTAGTCCTAAGGTAACAGCATTGTCACGCCATATTGTAACGAGTTAGAGTTCACAAGAATAGTTTTATAAGAAACCTTTATATAGAAATTAAGACTATAACAGCATTCGAGAGTCCACAATAATACCAGGTACACTTACTATTAAAAGAAACCACTGTAGAACTAATTCACTTAAAATTGGCACATAAAGTTGACTTATACACCCCTATAAGGTCAAGTAACAAATACAAATGGTTCTAAGTGCATTTAGTTCTATAAATTACTATTACTGGCGTATGACACTTATAACGGATTTATAATTATTTCTTGTAGGCGATTATATGTGTAACTTACTGGACCAAGTTTTCTCAAGTGTATAACACTTTTATAGGCCATCTTAGCCTTTGCTGCGCCTATAATTTCGTTCTATATACGAGTATAAGTCAACTTATAAGAACAGATGTACTATAAACCCAAACGAACTCCGTGTAACCTGTTATAAGCTTGGTAGTAAAACCTAGAACTACTAAGAGAGAGGTACTAGTGCTGTGAGCCTGTAAACTATGCGCTACAGGAGAACTTTGTTACTTGGGGCAGCACAATGGGCCGGTACGCGGACGGAGAGTCCGCAGGGCGCCCCGGCTTCGCGATGAGGACCAGTTTCCCAGTCTTCCAGCGAAGTGGGAACTGGCCCCTCTCCATGCATGCGCTGAAGAGCCCTCTTAGTCGAGGCCCGAGAGCCTCCATGGCCAGGACCCAGGCCTTCCCAGGCAAACCGTCGGGTCCTGGGGCGGTATTTTTGACACTCAGCCTTCGTACCGCCACTCTCATCTCTACCTCGGTCACCTCTAGAGCATTGTCGTCGTCGTCGCCATTGTGGTCCGCGTCGGACACCGCTGGTGGCGGAGCCATGAGCGGGGGAGAGTGTTCCCCTCGCGCGGGGAAAAGAGTGCTCACCACACCCTCCACAAGCTGGGGCCGGAGACTCTGCGTCAGCGGGGGAGCCCAGGGGCGGAGCTTGTTCTGCACCACCTTGTAGGGGCGTCCCCATGGGTCCCCATTCAGAGTCCCCAGCCACACGTTACGGGCCTCGAGCTTGGCCCGCCTTACCTCCGCTCGGAGGGTGCGCTTTGCCTCTCTGTATCCCTCGTACAGCTCCGCCTCTCTGGCCTCCGCATCCGGTGGACGGATGCGGCGCCTGCGGTATCTGGCATACCGGCGTCGCGCGGCATTGCACGACATTTCGGGGAGTGTGCATTTTAATAAAAGAACTAAATTGTGCATTGGAATTTCACAATTTGATTCTGCCAAGTCCGTTCCATCATTGGACCACTTGACATACGGCGTTACGCCATCGGTACATGGTTGGGCACGTCATAATTATGGCGGTAAGTCCCTTCTTTGAGGAGTGGCTGGAAAGACCTCACGGCGTCCTCATGACGCAGGTTCTCACCGAACATGGTCAGTTCGGGAAGTTCCTGCACCGGATTCGTGCGGAAGTAACGCCCGGGTGCCACCAATGTGTGGACCGCCGGGAAGACACGGTAGAGGTGTGCCCCGCTTGGGCAGAGCACCGTCGCCGTATCCTCATGGGGGAGATCGGCGGCAACGATCTCTCGCGCCGGGCCTTGGTACAGGCTATAATCCGAAGCGAGGAGGAGTGGTAGGCGATCGTCTCCTTCTGCGAAACAGTAATGTTAGCAAAGGAGGAAGCCGCACATGCGCGCGAGGGAGCGGCCCTCACGCCCCAGCCGCCGGGATCCCGATCCTGATTTCCGGCCACCATAGGCGCGGGCTTGCGGACGGCGAGCCATGGGTAGCTCGCCGTCCGACCGTTCGGCAACCGTCCGGACCGAGCCTAAGTCATCGAAGGCGCGTACTGTTCCACGCATACCTCAAGTAGATGTCAGCAAACTGTAGGGGCCCAGCAGGGCCGATGCCTACTGGGGCCAAGGGTCTGCTTCTGAAAGGAAGACACGGCCCTGGTACAAAAGGTAAGAAAGGAACAGGAGTGGGTTTTAGTTAGTAAAATTCTGATACACCCTGGCGCTCCACCCAAGAGCGGGGGATGTCAATATACAGGAGGTTGTAGTTACTGCTAGTTTAGAAAGGATACAAAATGGTAATAAAAGCTGTATATTAGCTTTGTCTTTCACTATATTCATTAAACCAAACCAGTTTTAATATTCAAAATCAGGCTTAAGTATGTAGATATATTGCAGTAATTGAATATATGCTAGACGAAATTTAATTTACAGTTGTACAATTAGTTATTTTTAACCACGTAACGAGATTTAAAACAAAAACTAGTCCCTTTGTTCTTGTACATACTGAAAAATACGAGTGTTTCACCAATCTCCTTAATTGGAAAGTAATAAGCTCCCGAGTCCAATTTGTTCAAATCCATCTTTTCAAAATTATAACTTCCCTTATAAATCTCACATGTTTTGTCATTGTACCTGACGTTTGACGTCATTAGAACAACTCTTGGTATCATACTTTTGCATGTCAACTTTTTGAAAGTGTTCATCTGCTTAATCACATTACCAGGCCTCTCGATAGCAGTTTTTATTTTCCAATAATATCCCTTCATATTATTTTTTATCGTCAAATTTCCTTTAAAATAGACTCCACCACTTTTATTGTAGGGTTCGACACTGAGTTCCACAAGTGGGTCCTTCTCGTAAGGTGGTTCTGGATTGCTGCACTTTTCTGTACTTCGCAGCGTTATTTTGTACATCATTGATGAGACTGGAACTAATAATTGAATTAAAAACATGGTTAGAATAAATGTCCATGTTAGTTTCATAATAATTTCGGTAAACCATGTATAAAACGTAATGATTGTACAGAAAACAAGGTTGAAATAGCCTTACAATTGGATCCAGCAGTGTCCAATTAAAATTCATTCTAAATCTCGTTATGTGCGATTTTCAAAATATCGTGTTGTATTTGATGACTTATTTGCTACTAATTTCTTTATAATAAGGTTGAAAATAATAAGTTCTAAACGTTTATGTTCGCATCAAAATATAGTGATCGATTCTAAACTTTTTCCATTAAGATTCAATTTATGATAAATATCTCTCTCTGGCTCTGAAAACATTTTAGACATAAACTGTGGTGTTGCTTAACGTATTTTTAATTTTATCTATTTACAAGCATATAATATTATAGACTAGCTGACCTGGCGAACTTCGTACCGCCTAACAGTCAATGAATGTAGTATATCTTTCGATATAGTCAACTGATTGCGATGAAACAAAGCCAATTTAACAAGTTGCACACAATTTTAATGTATAAAAGTTATCTACATCGATTACGTACATTTTACGTGATGCGCGCACAATTAAAAACTTCTACAGATTTATTTATTTTTTATTATATGTACGAGTATACATAGATTAGAAATTTTTCAATACAGTACAACGTAATCTTAAAAACTGAAAAAGTATATTTAATATATCTAACAGTAAACTGTTTTTTTTTTTAAATGAGAGAAGGCAGTCATGATTCCTTCAACGGCATCAGCCCTAGCAGGCCCCGTCAATTATGCTGACCTTTTTCTTCTTTCTCCCTCTCACTTTCCGCTTCCTCCTTTGCTCGCATTAAGCTTTGCAGAAGTAGGTAAATACTTCCCATGCACTCTCGCTCTGGACACTGACCTGAACCAAAGCCGGATGGGACATACATCTCCATCCATCTTCCAACAAACAAAGTGTGTATTGAAGAGAAGTAGAGCTTCTACCATAGGAAGCGCACAAACTAGTGGCGAGTTAGCTCATGAGATTGTATGATGAAGGGTCAGCTGTCACAGTACGTGTTTTAAATTATTGTTTAGGCAAGACAGCCCATAAACAGCCTCACCAGCGGTACTACTTCTTTGAAGAACTTGACAAGCGAACATGATCCAAAAGTGAAAACGCCTTACTTTGAGAGAATTTAATTTCAGCATACCAAGCAAAACTTCCGTAAAATTTAAATATAGCTAGTATCCGAACAATTTCTTGATCATAAAATCTAAGGAATGATTTTTAGACCTCAATAAGTAAGGCGTAAGAACTCTCATAGGAGTCTTTAACATCTGACTCTAGTTTATTTACTCCTGAATCCAATGTAATGGCTGGAAATGATTCCATTCCAAAAATGAATATTTTTTTTCTCGACAGTTTCGAATAACAGTGTAACATATTTATATTTTTGGAATCTTCTTGCCAAATCATAGACGATAATCAAATGCATTAACAGATTAAAAAAAAAGTAATTAAAGTATGGGTGGGTGTTCATTTATTTATCATACCTACCTTATTGGATTTTTACATTTTTTCAATAGCCTATATTACTTGGGACGATGCAAGGATTCTAAAGATTCCTCATACATGTAAATCAGACCAGTCGTTTAGAAGTTATGATGGAATAAAACATACATACATATATGGACCCTGAAAAAACATAACACTCCTTTTTTGGGCAGTCGTGTAAAGTTATGATGGAATAAAGAAACTCACATACATACATACATACATACATACATATATGAACCCTGAAAACATAACACTCCTTTTTTGGGCAGTCGTGTAAAAATTTTCATTATTCAGAATTTCGATTAAATGTGCAAGGCTTCTATGGATGTACTTTTTTATATTTTTATTTAATATTTGTATATGAGTAGATTATGGAGAGCCAAAGTTCACGTAAAAAAAGTAGAAGTTTTTAGAGCTCTTTACTGGATTGGTTTTACACAATTTTTTATTTTGATTTCCATTGAAGCCTAGATAATATCCACAAAATATCTGTATATCCAAAATATCTGGAGAAATATGTTTAACAATATCATAATCACGTAAGAGCGGTTGTATGAAGATGTACCTACCTTGAGTTGGCTGCTCTTAATTCAATGCAGAGGCCTTGTCTAAAGTGAACAACTGGTGTTAACTTGATAGTCGAAACACTTTTAGACGTCAATCCTTTCGTCAGTTTGAACTAGATGAGGCCGGTGATTCCTAGTTGACTATCCTGAGAAGAAGCACCGAAACAAACTCAGGGATTAAAGTCTCTTTTAACATTTACTCTCTCATAATGCATGTAGCTGTATTGTATAAAAGCTTATTTTACTCAAATGGAATACTTATTAATATCCTCAATTTGGCATCATCGGTAAAAAACACCTGGTGTATTAGAAACGCTTTGTAAAAAAAAAACAGGTTTTCTTAAAAATAAACAATGGTTTTCACTTATCGAGAGCTTCCAAAATTTTACGCATAGAAACAGTAAATACTTGCTTATGGTTTACTATTCTTGTTCATATTATGAGACGTGGACCGTTACTGCTGTTCTTAGTTGAAAACTATTAATACTATAGGTACCTCTAAAATACTTACCTATATATAGTATTGTTTTATAATTTAATGTTGTAAATAAAGAAACCAATACTTGATTGTACACAAAAAACTTAATAAAAGTGATTTGACAATTCATCTACAAAGGCGAGCATAACTCAACAATGAGTTTTCTCTCAACAAACCTTTGAGTAACAGAGAGAGAGATCACATTCGAGAGTAGGATACAAAAGCTAGACTATTATGTAGATACCTAGTGTGTTACGACATATCTCTTAAAGTGCTAAACTATGCGAATGTAGTACTACCCTAAACGAATTAAGAACCTGTTGCAGCAATTACCAAGCAAAATCACAGTTGCAAAGTATGCCCAAGTAGTTTAGTCGGAATGCAGTTTAAGGATGCACAGGAAAATCCAGAAGTTTCGAGTATTCAGGAACTATTTACAAAATGAAATTACATCTTAAGTATAAAATGATATCGCTTGGGTATCTTCTTAGTCGTAAATTACATCCCTTGTCCGTTTACGTTTAGCGTAAGTGAAAAGGGAGTAGCCAAGAATTTACTTAGTACACTTCGCTCTTTTGTGTTCTGTAGCTGAAATAAATATATAAAATACGTGTGGTAAATATTCATATTGTGGTAATTTGCCATGATTTGTCAAGGGAGGGAAAAACTGTAATGAAAATAATATATGGATTAAGTATCAATATCATCATTTCCTTAGCCTATTCCCAAAAAGCTTGGGGTCTGCTTCCAGTTTAACCTAGTATGGGGCTAAGTACCTAGGTTTTACATGGGACAACTTACTGCCATCAGACTTCCACAACCCAATTACAGGTCAACACGATACTCCTTAGATACACTGATGGTCAAACTTTCTGGCGTCTAACTATCTGTAACGACTGTCAAAGATCTACGAATGACGACCGGGACCAACGGCTTTACAATGCGTTCCAAATAAGAATAGGATCGATTGCCATGTTGTGACGTCACGTCATACTGTCAAATCGCAAGAAATTGGGCAAAATTGAAGAACTCAGAGATAAGCAAAATTGAAGAACTGGATTCTGATTAAACTTTTTCGTTCACAGTTCGTAAATAAATTAAATTTTAAAATTTTCTTATTTTACACCATAATAATTCTTCGATTTGACAGTATGACGTGACGTCACAACATGGCAATCGATCCTATTCTTATTTGGAACGCATTATACGTGTTTTCCGAGGTACGGGGTGTCCGGTGCCCGGTTTCGAACCCGCAATCTCTCATGCATGAGAGGATGGTTCAGATGAGTCCAGAGTTTATTTCCTTACACATAATGGGAGACAAAGAGTATTTAGAAGACTAGGAGATCGAACATTATGCATGACAATGCGCAGCTACATAGTGCTCATTTGGTCAATTGATGCGTATATTCAAAACGCCGGCGCGGCGTCAGTATAACCTGCATGGAGTGGCAAGCTCACCACCCAAACTTGAATAGAGATTTTTTATTATTATTTAGCCTATAATTTCCCACAGCTGGGCAAAGGCATACTCCATTTTCTTCCAGGTATTCTTTCCTTGAGCCAACTCGAACCAGCCCTTGTTGTAGGCGTCTAGATCATCTCACCACCTCATCCCAGGTCAACATCCATGGCGTCGTCCATCCTCAGGTATACTTTGTGGAGACTCTTGCCAAGCGGTCAGTGTGCATGCAGTTGATGTGGAAAGGGAATATGAATGACAAATATATTTGCTATCAAACCAGTTTGTCAATAAATATGCAAAAATATTAAAAAATAATAATAATAAAAGAATACTGACTGTGGAAACAATATATCAAAATTAGCAAAACAGATTATAACAAATAGGTCTGTCTCTCTCGCCAAGACGCCATTTCTTTTGGCGGTAGAACAGGCGTATGTACTTTGACGGCAAATGGATGGAGGTTTTATAGATTAGGGGGTTTTCGGGACCTAAAAATTTGGAAAAAATAAGGTTGATCGTGCGTATGAAATTTTAGCATTTTATTATTTTAGAACATATGAATTTTAAGTTTTCATTGAAATTATTTGTATTATTCTAGTAATTGTTTGCTCCCCAGGGGCCCAAAGATTGCCAATTTTGCAGTTTTGGCCGAAATTCCACTATTTCAAGAAGAGATTTGATTTCTTGTTTTTATATGAACGCAAGGGCGCAACACCTTCTAATTGAAATATTATTATAAAACTGGGGCACAAATTATACATCAGAATAAATGTGTTGCGCCCTTGACCTCATACACATTGCAAGTAAATAAAAAGTTTGTAAAAATTATTTAATACAGCAAATAAAAACAATATATACATATTTCCTGAAAAATTGAAACTTCATTTAATTGGTTACAATGATTTATAAACCTTTATACATATTTTTACTATGCTTTTAAAAACAAAATTTTAGATTGTAAACAGAAGCAGGTTCCTTTAGGTTTATAGTAACTTAAAAAGTAAACGTTTATTCCAAGTTGCCTCGTCGGTATAAAAACTGCACCACGGTCTATTTTAACTGCATCTAAATTTCGAATAGAATAACTTCCTTTTAAAATATTACAAGTCTTGTGGTCATATTTTATAGTTGACATTCCATAAATTAGTTTAAAAATAAAACTTTTACAAGATAATCCTTTGAAGTCATGCTCGTAGATAAGTTTACCGTCTTTTTCGAATCCTTTTTTGTATCTCCAAACATATCCAGATAAGTTTTCTTTAACAGTGATGTTGATATTGTAGTAAAAGTTGTCAGTTTTGTTGATCACTGATATTTTAACATCAACTTTTTTGTCTGCTTCGTATGGTGGATCGGGATCCGGACAGAATTCGTCACCTTTGTAAATCATTTTGTAATTCACGCAGAATACAATTGAAGACAGAAAATGCAAGCCCATAATAGCACCAAAAATAAATTTCATATTTACCGTAAATGTATTTTTAGATGGAGTATCTATTTACAACTAGTTACTTACTGGGCTCTGGTTGACAAAGTCATTAGAATGTCATTAGTATTTAAACATTTTTACAATCAGTGAGCGAGTAATAAATGCAAATCTACTGCTAGATATTTACTGTTTTGATACATTTTTTTTTTCTGATCATCAAGTATGATTTGAGGTAGAAAGTATACATTTAGCAAAAAAATATTCAATCTTTGAGCATTATATTGCAATCAATGATAGAAGGTGAAACAATTGGCTCTCAAATTCAAACTAAAAAAAAATAGAAAGTGTTGGATCACCAAGAAATTGAAAATAAGTAGCTGGCTTAACGCTAAAATAAATACATACAAACTAAATATTCTGCGAGAAAATAAGTGACAACTGAATTTAAAAGAGCTAATAACGAATACTTGATTGAAGTGATATACTATATTCCTTAAAAAAAAAGTGAGATCGCGCGTGTTTTATTGATATTGGCAATGTACAACAGTAAAGATCAGACAAAATATATTAGACCTTTGTAAATAAAATGCGGGATTGCATACAAAGACAGGTTTCCTTAGCATTTTGGTAACTTATGAAATAGACGTATATACCCATTCGCCTTGTAGGTAGAAAGTTAACAGCACGATCTAACGTAGCCATATCCATTCTAAGTACAGAATAATTCCCTTTAAATATTTCACAGGTATCTTGATTGAACTTGATTGAAGAAAATCCAGCAAATGCTTTAAAAAGAAAACTTTTGCAGGTCAGTCCTTTGAATTCGTTTTCGTAGTATATTTTTCCAGATCTTTCAAATCCATTTTTGAATTTCCATGTATACCCTAATAAGTTCTTTTTCACAGTGATGTTGGCTTTGTAGTAAAAGCTTTCAGTATTGTTGACTACGGTCATGGTCATCTCGACTTTTCTGTCTTGGTCGTACGGTGGGTCTGGATCCGAGCAAAATTCGTCACCTTTATGTATCATTTTGTACTTTACACAAAATACTATGGATAGAAGTTCCAAAACGAATATGATACTACATTTATATTTCATATTTGACAAGAATAATGTTCGTTACTATTAAAGTCACAGTTGCTACAGACGAATAATTTTGGTATTGTTCAAATCATAGAAGTTACTTTTTAATATCATTTAAATAAACCTCACATAATTTCATAGCCAAATGAACACAATATATATGTACTTATGTGCCATCATTAAATGAATAAATTGACTATAAATGGTTCTTTCCTGATTATAAGATACCAATTTAAATAGGCAAAATATTTTGTTCCAGCAGACACAATAATAGCATAAATACAAGGTGATACATTGAAAAATGCCATAATATAAAAAGGTTCTCACTAACATTACATACTAAAGAAAAGTACACCATACTCATTTTTTAAAAACAGTAATTGTTAATTATTTTATTTTTATTATGAAAATTCGAACCGTTTATTTCAGTTAAACTATGTTCAGGCTCTTTAGAATAATCAAGGAGCCGATCAGTTAGAAAAAAAACATATTCCAAAGCTTAGATCTCTATGGAAAAGCACGTTTAAGATCCATCCATGGACATTTCTAAATCATTTCTTAACAAAATCTCGGATACATTATTTTTCTTCATTTGATATAATGCCCTAATCCTAGCATGTTTGAGATGACAAGTTTCTAATGACGCTAGTTTACAACAGGATCCGTATATTGGTACTATTGTTAACATTTTAAAGGGACTGACTGATGAGCGAGAATAAAGTTGAAAAAGAATGCGCTTGAAGAAATACTCTATTTGCCATTGAAATAGAAAATAAATATATAATTTAACTTACACTTCAGACAATAAATAAACTATTATTATGTCTGATTTATATGTGGATTAGGTAAACTTTATAAGGGCTATGACCATTCTTCTTTCTTTTAAAACAGACTCCACCTCTTTTATTATCTGGTTCAATATTGAATTACACCAGTGGATCATTTTTGTATGGTGATTTTGGATGGATACACTTTTCAGTACTACGCAGTTATTTATAAACGACTTTTGATAAAAACGAGGAGTTTCCCAATCCAGTATTTTCTTTTAAACAAGGTGCAGTTTTTGAATCCGCACAAAACTTGAGTAGGCATTTATGTTAGTGATACTTGTCCCAAATCACCAATAAAATGGACCTACCCATTTTTAAAATTTCAGTCTTAGATATCGTACTTTTTTAAATTTTAGTCTTATTTATGGAAATCGGTAAAAGAATTTCGTAGTTGTTGGTTATTGACCAGGTATTTCTATATGATTATTTACGAGTTTTATAAAAACCTCTATATTTGTTACTCACTTATGTACCAATTCATAAAATTCTATTTATTTAAAAGGTCCAAATTGGTCCCATTTTTGCAATTTCCAGTTTTTATGACGGGTCTATAAATAAAATTAGGAACTTGTTAAATGTTATAAGCATTCATATTTTCATCCATATCCATATTTTATACCACATGATGAAGTGAAAATGACGAAGAACACTGTAGATGAACAACAGACACACAGATATCTCAATTAAGATAGCTAAACGACTATGAAATAAATATAAATCATTTAAAACGGTGTCATCGAACTAATCTAATGATGAAATCAGGAGGTAGACAATGGAACTTCGCAATAAAGCAATGTATCCTCCTCGTGTTTGGGCTTATTGAAATTATTATGAGAGACAAAAAATGTGACTACAAATGATTTGGGCCCCTACGGTTTGATGGCATCTCCTTGAGGCGCGCGTGGAACACTACGCGCCGTCGATGACTTGGGCTTGGTCCGGACGGTTACCAAACGGCCGAACGGCGAGCTAGCTATTGCTCGCTGTCCGCAATCCGCTGTCGGATGAGGTAAAGATGATTTATAAATTAGTTAAGTTAGCAATTGAGCAAAATGTTTCTAGTTTATGATGCCTATAAAGGTGGCATGATTATGCCTCATCACACCCTTTTTAAAATAAAAAATATTACGTCCTAATTGCGTCCTAATGATAAAATAATACATAAAGTAAGTTAGATATCTTCTTAGAGGCTTAAAGCTTGTGTCGTAAATCACATCCCTCTTCTACTTGCCGTTAGAGTAAATGGAAAGGGAGTAGTCGAGAATTTACTTAGCACATTTCGTTCTTGTGTATTGTGTAGCTAATATATTATATCACAAAAATAAGAAACATGTGTGGTAGTTATTTTCATATCCTAGGTAATTTTTAGATAAAAAGTCTCATATGACAGTATGTATTGATGAAAAGATGATTATTGTACACTTTTAAATAGTTTTCTTGCACCTATAGATGCGTGCAATATATCCAAGTGATGGAATTTGTAGATATGTTACGGCTACACCTAGTTGCCTCAACTTGATGATTAAACTTAGATGAATCCTACTTATCTTCGGTTAGGCCTAGGTTCAGTCTTCATCATAGCAGCTAGAACTAGGTGCAGCCACACACCGGTGGTTAAACTTAGTTGTATCCTATTTATCATCGGCTAGGAGTAGGTTTTCAGTGCAGCAGATCAGAATCTCATAACAAAACCAAAATACTTAATTTTGGTTTTGTTATGAGATTCTGATCTTGCGATTCCCAATTGATTCGATTATATTGAAAAATAAAAGACAAGGATACTGAAGATTTTTTCACAGCTTCAATTAGGGACCGCAGACTTCAGTACCTTGGTTTTAATTTCAATTTGCTATCTCCACGTGTTCTCGCGATAAAGGGTCTTGACAGACGGACAGACGGACAACAAAGTGATCCTATAAGGATTCCGTTTTTTCCTTTTGAGGTACGGAACTCTAAAAATAAAGTTTTATTTCTTAACTATGGAAATACTATTTGGATACACCTAAGTTTAACCACCGGTGTGCGGTTGTAACTAGTTCTAGCCGTTATGATGAAGGCTAAACCTAGGTCTAGCCGAAGATAAGTAGGATATACCTAAGTTTAACCGCACGTGGTTGGCTGCACCTAGTTGTAGCCGGCAAAAACTAGGTATATCCACACTACAGCTATAAGCCGTAACAGATACATACATGCGTATTGGGTTTTTCTAATTTAACAGAATAAAACTATTTTTTTGAGGTGCAAAATTATCGAGACTTTTCTGCTCTAGTGTGGAACAAAAAGGCGTATCAGACTTTTACTGACTAAAACCCACGTTATCCCTTTAGTTGCTCTTTGCGTTCCAATACCACGGTATCCCTTTCAAAAAATTTCCATGGCCCTAGTGGGCATCGATGTTACTGTGCCTCTGCGGTTTTGCGACATCTCTTTGAAGTGCGTGTAGAACACTATGCGCCTTCAATGTCTCGGGCTTGGTCTTTACCCGACGGCTAGACGGCGAACTATCCATTGGTCGTCATCCGCAAGCCCACGCCTGCGGTGTTCGGGGATCACCCTGCGACTCCCGACACCTAGGGCATCTTCTGGGGCGGTGGCTGGGGCATGATGATATCCGCTTCCTCACGGATGCTCCCAACTCCTTCACTAGCATTACTGTTTCGCAGAAGATTGCATCCCTTCATTTTCCTCTCGCTGCGGACCATGGCCTGAACCAGAGCCAGGCGCGAGTGGTCACCGCAGCCAATCGCGTCCACGAAGACATGGCAGTGCTTCACCCAAACGTAGACCTCTCCTCCACTCCTCCGTGTCCTCCTGGCCATTCGATCAGAATAACACTAATTACTAGTGTTATTTTATATTTTTGTTTTACAGTCAATTAATACAGTAGTCAATAATTTACTGTAAAACTAAAATGAATGTATTTAAAATGCACAATGATGTTTTATCATTTTTTATTTTACAAGAAATATTTAATATAATTTTATTGATGCTTTCAGCTTTATTTTTCAACACTTGTGTTTTATATTTTTATGAATAACATTCGGGTTTGTATGCAGAAGCAGGTTCCTTTAGGCTTATAAAAACTTAAAAAGTAAACGCTTGTCCCTAAACGTCTCGTTGGTGTTAAAACTGCAGCACGGTCCATTTTAGATATTTCCAGTTTATGAATGGAGTAATTTCCTTTGAAAATGTCGCAAGTCTTATGGTCATACTTTATGGTTGACATTTCATAAATAACTTTGAAAATAAAACTATTGCAGGACAATCCTTTGAAATCATGTTCGTAGATAATTTTACCATCTTTTTCGTATCCCTTTTTGTATCTCCATACATAACCGGACATGTTTTCCTTGACAGTAATGTTAGCAGTGTAATAGAAGTTATCACTGTTATTAACCACAGCAATGTCGACCAAAAACTTTTTGTTTGCTTCGTACGGTGGATCAGGATCCAGGCAGAATTCTTCTCCTTTGTAAACCATTTTGTACTTCAGACAAAACACAATAGAAGATAGAAGATGTAAGCCAATAATTGTGCCAAAAATAAGTTTCATATCTACGTAGTTGTATCTATTTTAAGAAGGAATACTTGTTTACGACTGGTGTACTGGGTTCTAATTGAGTCAATAGAATGTCACTGGCTAGTATATAGTTAACTACCATTTACTTTGTCAATAAAATAATTTTACAGTCACTGAGCACATAATACATATAATCTATTCCTAGATATAACTATTTATCCCTTTATATTCGTATCTTTTCTGATCATCAGAAATGATTTTAGAGTAAAAATAAAATAAAAAAACAAAATAATTATACAATCTATGACGGTACTATTTCAATGAAAGGTAAACAATTGGCTTGTAAACTCAAGTGCAAGTAGGAAATTGTAACTCTATATCTTTGTGCAACTGTACACTTTGTGTAGATACTGGCGTGTGGACTACCTAACACTTTACATTACAATATTCGCAGGTTACCAATTGACGAAGAAGCTTGGTGACGATCCCAAGATTAGAAGGGTACACTGGAGTAGCATTAGGAGGGCACTCAAGTATCACCGGGTGCCCGACTACCTCTGTTGTGTGATCGAGGCCTACCTATCGGACAAGTACATCATCTACCCTGGTCACCAGAGAGAGTGGAAATGGCGAGAGATGTCGTGCGGTGTTCCGCAGGGATCGGTACTCGAACCGCCCTTGTGGAACATCGTGTATTATTACTACGTGCTGGGTCAGCGTGGTCTGTTACGCAGACGACACGCTGGTCCTGGCGCAGGAAGAGTCGTACCGGGCGGCTGTCGAAGAAGCGACACGCGGGGTTGGAATAGTCGTTGAGAGAATCCAGCAGTTGGGACTCAAGGTGGCGCTGCACAAGTCCGAAGCCATGTGTTTTCATGGCCCTCGGAGCGCGCCACCACGGCGTTCCCAATTAACGGTAGGAGGAGTTCACATCGGTATAGGGTCGACGATAAAGTACCTGGGATTCATCCTCGACAGCCGGTGGAATTTCGAGGAGCACTTCTGACCTCTGGTTCCCAAACTGAATCGGACTGAAGCTGCCCTCAAGCGGCTCCTGCCCAACCTAGGGAGTCCAGACGCATCATGCCGGAGGCTCTACGCAGGCATCGTTCGGTCCATGCCCCTTTATGGAGCGCCGGTGTGTGAGCCGTCGCTGCGAAAGCGACCGTCGGCGCAGCTGAACGCATGCCAGAGGGTCATGGCCATACGGATGGTGCGGGGATACCACACGGTTTCCCACGAAGCGGCGAGCCTCCTTGCTGGTCTGCCACCATGGGATCTGGAGGCAATAGTCCTTGCACGCATGCACTATTTGCACGTGGAGATGCAATGCCGGAGCGAAACTCCGCTGCCGCGACAAGTCGCGGCATGGCAGAAAGAGTTTTGGCGGGATCTCATAGTAAAATTGAGACAGCGACTGTCTCAATCCAGTGCTAGGCACACCATAATTATGGCGGTGAGTCCTCTCTTTGAGGAGTGGTTGGAAAGACCTCACGGCATCCTCACCTTCCGTATGACGCAGGTTCTCACCGAGCATGGTCAGTTCGGGAAGTTCCTGCACCGGATTCATGCGGAAGTAACGAGGATACGGTGGTGGAGCATACGGTAGAGGTGAGGCAGAGCACCGGCGCCGTGTCCTCGTGGGGGCGATCGGCAGCAACGATCTCTCGCGCTGGGCCTTGGTGTAGGCCATGGTCCGAAGTGAGAAGGAGTGGCAGGCGGTCGCCTCCTTCTGCGAAGTAGTAATGCTAGCAAAGAAGGAGGCCGCACGTGCACGCGCGAAAGAGCGGCCCTCACGCCTCAGCCGCCGGGATCCCGATCCCGATTTCCGGCCACCGTAGGCACGGGCTTGCAGGCAGCGAGCAATGGGTAGCTCGCCGTCCGACCGTCCGGTAACCGTCCAGACCGAGCCCAAGCGGGCGACGGCGCGTACTGTTTCACGCGCACCTCTAGGAGATGTCAGCAAACCGTAGGAGCCCAGCAGGGTCGAAGCCTACTGGGGCCAATGGTTTGTTTCTGAAAGGAAAACTCGGCCCCCCTGGTATGAAAGGCAACGAAGGAACAGGAGTGGGTTTTTAGTCAGTAAAAGTCTGACACACCCTCTCGCTCCGCCCAAAAGCGGGAGTTGTCATCAGATGATTTTGCCACCTAAAAAAAGATTGGAAGGGTTAGATCACTGCATCATAACAATACGCCAAGCACCAAAGATCTCTCCACTTTTTCATTGAGAAGGACACGTAAAACACATTGTACACACGACGCACAATGTGATGTATTTATATGTGGTGTGATGTGGTGTGTGTGTGACGTACGATGTGTTTGATATGTGATAGTTGTGGCATGTGATAGGGCCTGGATGGTCTTAGATGATATAAAATTACAAATAAGGAGTAGAAATTTCTATGAAGGCTCAAAGAATAATTTATTAATAAATAATTTTAAAGATTATTAGTTTAATTTGATTTAAAACTTTATTAAAAATAGGTTCTAAGAATTAATCTGAATATTTTTTTATAGCCTATTGTGTGTCCCAATGCTGGGCAAAGGCCTCCTCAAAAAATTATGAAAAAAAAAATTAAAAAAATATTATTTTGAATTCCACGTTATTTTGCAACTCCGAAAAGGGTATTAACACATATTTCGTCATATTGATAAATTGTTTAGTTCATGTTTGAGGGTCAGTTTGGTTTGACATAGCTCACGTTTGACATGATTGACATTAACAGCTTGTACTGATCAAGTATGACGATCAATTCGATATTTCTTTATGTATATTGTTTGTTGTAGTTGAATAAAACTATAGGAGTAAGCGTTGTTTGATAGACTTTAGAATAAATCGTTAATCGACTTCATCGATTTATACAGTGTAGTTGTGTTATTCATGCTCGTCAAACACTAGCCCTTTTTTTAAATCATTTTCGGAGTTCATATGTAGGAAATATATACTCCGAAAATGTTATCTTGGGATCTTTAAAGGCATGCAATTCGACATTCATTTTCACTGATTTCATACAACCGTGTAACAACGTCATAATCGCGTAAGAGCGATTATGACGTTGTTACACATTTTTCATTAGATATTTTGGAAACACAATATCTTGTGGTTATTATTATTATATTGGTAAAACTAATACAGTAAAGACCTTTAAAAATCTGCTATTTTGCTTGAACTTTGTCACTTCTTAATAGTCTTCCTGCCCTTGTCCCATCTTATTTGGGGTCGGCACAACATGTTTTTTTCTTCCATTCTATCCTGAACTTTGTCACTTCTTAATATACTCAAAAATTTAAAAAATAAAAAATATATAAAATATAGAAGCCTTACAAATTTAATCAAAATTCTGAACGACAAAATTAAAAAAAAAAACTTTTAAGAGTTTAAAAAAAACATATTTCCTGGAACAAGTTTTTGTGAAATATTCGAGTAAATCACGGAATTACCGAATGCTAACAGAGTTTTCAGGCGTTATCTTTTTTTGCGTTGCCTCTTCGTCAAACATCGCGTTGGATTACGTTAGATGAAGTAACAAGCTTTGAAACCATGCTCGATGTTGACGATAGGCGAGTGAAATGGAGCCTCTTAAGTCAAGAGTGAATACGTAAAATTTAGGCAAGCCTACTTCATCTTTGATTACATCATTGCTTATGTAAAATAATCGTCAAATCTATCACAATTTAAAAAAATAAATGTTTGTTTACGATGTTTCGAATCCAATTTTGAATTCGCATTTCATTTGTAGTTTTGAATAAAACCAAAACTCAATTTTTCAATTAGCAGTGTACAACGATATGCTGAGGAGTTTTATGACGTCGTATTTTCAATAGTTTTTAGTTAGTTTTAATTTAGTCAAGACTTTTTTTTTGTTTTAGTCCTTAATGTAAAAAAAATAAAGTGTCCCTATGTTTTGGCCTTAAATGTCAAATGAATATATATGTATGTGTGTGCACTTTACTGCAAAATACATCTGATCTCCCGAATAAAAAAAAGAAATAAAGAAAGAGATAATGAAATCAGGCGCCACGGGAATAACAAAAGAACAATAACCGGAAATAGCAAAGTGGAAGAGTTCAGGCTTTTAATCTGCCGGCGGGAGGCTAATAAATAAATAAAACGACGAACACACTTTTGTATTTTCCTCTATTTTACTACCCATAGCTTCACAAGTCTATGACCTTAGGATTAGGTACTAAACCTTAATTAAATATAGTAAGGCGATAAAACTGAGGGCGATCATTGCATCTGTGTGAAACATGTAATTAAAGGTAAAGGAATCTAGTAAATTAGGTATCTTAGCTTTACCCAGGGAGCCGCATTCGATGAAGGCCCTCCACGTGGTGGTTCAGAAAGTAATCCAAATATTTATATATATATATATATTATATATATATATATATATATATATATATATATAAAAACGAAGAAAAAAACTCGAAGATATAACAAAAACGCCAGACGGCTAAAACCACATTTTAAAAAGTTTAATTAGCACGACAGTTTCACGAAATTGCAAAACGAGGTTGCGTAGCATTTTGACACAAGCAAGACTTACTGTTTTTCTTCTCAAAAAAAGCTCTAGTGCGCTAAACGCAGCGTCAAAAAGGACACATGCGTACGAAAAATCGCTAGGTCTGAAAAAAAAACAATTCATAAGAAACAGATTCGAAAATCACGCTCACGCGTCATGGAACAAACCAAAATCAAGTCCTTACCAGGCACGCCATAATTATAGCGGTAAGTCCCCTCTTTGAGGAGTGACTGGAAAGACCTCAAGGCGTCCTCAACTTCCGCATAACGCAGGTTCTCACCGAACATGCTGGTCAGTTCGGGAAGTTCCTGCACCGGATTCGTGCGGAAGTAACGCCTGGGTGTCACCACTGTGTGCCCCGCCAGGGCAGAACACCACCGTGTCCTCGTGGGTGAGATCGGTAGCAACGATCTCTCGTGCCGGGCCTTGGTACAGGCCATGGTCTGAAGCGAGGAAGAATGGCAGGCGGACGCCTCCTTCTACGAAGCAGTAATGCTAGCAAAGGAGGAGGCTGGACGTGCACTCACGAGGTCGCTGCTCTCACGTCCCAGCCGCCGGGATCCCGATCCCGATTTCCGACCACCGTGGGGGCGCGGGCTTCCGGACGGTGAGCAATGGGTAGTTCGCTGTCCGACCATCCGGTAACCGTCTGGACCAAACCCAAGTCGGCGATGGCGCATACTGTTCCACGCTCGCCTCAAGGAGATGTCATAGCCTACTGGGGCCAAGGGTCTGCTTCTGAAAGGAAGACACGGCCCCGGTATGAAAGGCAAAGAAGGAACAGGAGTGGCTTCCTTCGTTGCCTTTCGCAATTTTTTTGTAATTTGTCAAATCTGACAGCTCATTACAAAAAAAAGCCATAGAGCAACAAAAAGCTAACGACGTGACAAACATGATTCATCATCATCATCATTTCAGCTGAAAGACGTTTATTGCTAGACATAGGCCTCCCCAAGTGTCGCCACAACGAACGGTCTTGTGCGTCTCGCATTCATCGCATTCCCGCGACTCTCACCAGGTCATCGGTCCACCTTGTGGGAGACCTTTCAACGCTGCGTCTTCCAGTGCGTGATCGCCACTCCAGAACCTTTCAGCCCTATCGACCATAATTCATGGATCAGCATAATTCAGCTGAAACATTTTGTAAAGAACTGAATGATCCAACATGCGTGTCGGTGTTAAGAACTATTCTCTTGAATATTGTCAGTATTCAAGAATACATATATATTCAGGAGATGCCCATAAGGGTGAGAGATGCCAGCACAAAACAAAGTAAACACTGTTCCTTACCATTGCCAAATAAAATTAACAAATTTTGTACCATGTAACTTGCGATTGATCCAATGATTTAGTAATTTTTCTAAGAAAATTTTGAAATTTGTGTTTTATTAGGTTTTTTTTTTTAATTTTGTCTACCTGATGTTTTACTAGACTGAATAAATATAATAGTAATTACAAAATAAATAAAATCAAAATTATTTTATCGGCATTACGATAATTTGAATTGTGAACATATTTTTTTAATGAATATTTAATGTATCTGCAGTCAAATAGTATTTGTAACACTAGCTTATGCCAGCGGCTTCGCACGCATAGTAAGGTTCTTCATACAAACTTTGAATCCCCGTTTCATCCCCTTAGGGGGTGAATTTTGTAAAATCCTCTCTTAGTGCTCGCCTACGACATAAAAGGAGACCTCGTGCAAAATTTCATGTTGTTAGTCCTAGTACTTTCGGCTGCGCTTTAAAATGTCAGTCAGTCAGTTTCTCCTTTTATATATATAGATTATTATAAGAAGTTATATAGTTATATGCCGTCAAAGTGTTGTTTAGTATTGGATTCTAATATTGTACAATTAAACATACGGCATGTTAGTGCCAGAGGGTTAAAAGACTTCAATTTAGTAAAAAGTATGGCAAGTTCTCGAACAAAATTTTGCTGGCATATTTTATTAGCGTCAATTAAAAAAAAAAACAGTATTGTCTTCCAGTTATCAGCGAATAGATCTAGCCTAGGACTGGATTCAAGGACAACGTTGAATACGCGGATCGGGTGGCATACGTCGCGTAAACCTATGGCAATGTAATAACATAAGTAATTTTACCTTTCTACCTTTTGCGTCAGTGTAAACTGGTTACATGTTTGATTGAGCGAATTGAAAGCTCGTCGGAGCTGGAGCAAAGTGAAATACAAGCAACCCAGCAATAATCTGGGTGTCCACATATACGGATATGTTCTATGTCTCGTACCCATCGGATTCCCATGACTTTCAGTCCACCTTGTGGGAGGCTTTCCAACGCTGCGTCTTCTGGTACATGGTTGCTACTCCAGATCCATTTAAACCCATCGATCATCTGTTCTAGGAGCATTGTGCCCTGTCTCTTAAGTTTGGTGATTCTTCGGGGTATGTCGGTAGCTGATGTGTTCTATTTATTAATACTACTATAACATACAATTTTATTACTCTAATCAACAGATGAATTAGTAAGAACCAAAACTACGAATGTAGTTATTTATTAAATGGTAAATATTTTTTTCATTCAGTACCCCATACAGCTAGAAAAAAATACTACTAGGACCAAAAGTCTTCAAAATAAATCTTTGGCTAAGGAAATGATTATACACATTATTTTACGTATTATATATTATAATGTTGGGTATCATGAATAAGTAAAACCTCGTAAAGGAATATTTAGATAAAGTGTAACTTTTGTTAACTACTAAGTTGTAGCGTCAAAACCTTTTGAAAGGTTTCATTTCATAATCTGCCGTATAGTGTATAACATAGTACAATATTAATTCGTCAGCGCATCTTGTGAAATATCGCTTAAGTTTATCATTATAAGAAGAAGTCGATGTAGATAACATTTATACATTAAAATTGTCTGTAACTTGCTTTGTTTTATCGCAATCGGTTGACTATATTAAAATATATACTACATTAATTGACTGTTAGGTGGTACCAAGTTTGCCGGGTCAGCTAATGTTACATAATTTTTCGATTAGAATATTCAGAAGCTGTTTATAGCCTCAGTGGTAATCACCAACATTACACATTTATATTATAATGTACTTAATGTAAACTAAACCCGCTGCAAATCTAACAAACGACTCAAGAGCTAGATTGACTCGACAATATACCGAAGATATCCCGGACGTCAGCCTGTATGAGATTAGTATGGCTCTGAAGCAGCTGAAAAACAACAAGGCGTCAGGTGAGGACGGAATTACGGCTGATCTCCTGAAGGCGGATGGAAAACCGGTCCTTAAGGTCCTTCAGAAGCTATTTGATTCCGTCATACTCGAGGGGAACACACCACAGGCGTGGAGCAAAGGCATGGTAGTACTCTTCTTTAAGAAGGGCGATAATGCCCTGCTTAAGAATTACATGTCCATCTCGCTTCTGATCCAAGTCTACAAGCTGTCAGACCAGACAGCAGAGACCAGAGTCATCACGAATCGTCTCGAGCACAGGTTCGACGACTTCCAGCCTCCCGAATACGCAGGCTTCAGTACCGTGAACCACATACATATGCTGCGGCAGGTTACACATAAGACTGAGGAGTATAATCAGCCTCTCTGCTTAGCGTTTGTGGACTGCAAGAAAGCCTTTGATTTGATCGAGACTTGGGCTGTACTGCAGTCTCTCCAGCGGTGCCAAATTGACTATTGGTACATCGAAGTGCTGAAGTGTTTGTACACAAACGCCACCATGACAGTCCCAATACAAGACCAGACCTCGAAATCTATCCTTTTGCAGCAGGGCGTGAGGCAGGGACACGTAATTTCTCCGAAACTGTTCACGGCAGCAATGGAGGATGTTTTCAAAGTTCTGGAATAAAGAGAGCTAGGCATTAATGTCAATGGCGGGTACATCACGCACCTTCGGTTTACCGATGACATAGTAGTCATGGCTGAGACTACGGAGGAGCTCAGTACCGGGGCTTGGTGACCTGAGTAGAGCTTCCGTAAGAGTGGAATTTAAAATGAACATGGACAAAACCAAAGTCATGGTAAACAGCCATGTAGCAGCCACTCCTATCAAGATCGGAGTCTCTACACTCGAAGTTGTGGAAGACTACGTTTACTTGAGACAGACGGTCCAGTTGGGTAGGTCTTACTTCGAAAAAGAGATCAATCGTCGAATCTGTCTCGACTGGGCAGCGTTCGGGAAGCTGTGCGGTATCTTCTCGTCCAGTATACCACAGTGTCTCAAGATGAAAGTCTATGACCAGTGTATTTTACCAGTGATGACATATTGCTCCGAAACGTGGTCGCTTACAATGGGCCTCATCAGAAGACTTAAAGACACCCAAAGGGCAATGGAAAGGGCTATGCTCGGAGTTTCCTTGCGTGATCGAATTAGGAATGAGGATATCCGCAGGAGAACCAAAGTTACCGACATAGCACGAAGAATCGTCAAACTTAAGTGACAATGGGCAGGGCACATTGCTCGCAGAACGTATGGCCGTTGGGGCCGAATGGCGACCACATACCGGAAGACGTAGCGTTGGAAGGCCTCCTACAAGGTGGACCGATGACCTGGTAAGGGTTGCGGGAATCCGACGGATGCAAGACACACAGGACCGTTCATTGTGGCGACACTTGGGGGAGGCCTAAGCCCAACAGTGGACGTCTTTCATCTGAAATGATGGTGATGATGAATGTGCGTATTTTCAAAAAAAAAATGTAATCTTATTCTTTACCTAACTTTGATTTAAACTGCACATAATATCTATTCAGAAATATATTTACCTAGCTTCTACCTATGGTTTCCCTTACGTGGTATCCTACTAATGTTATAAATGCAGTTTGTGAGGAACGATAGATGTATGTAGTATGTTGTACGAGTGACGTCACAGATGTCAATCAGTCATAAGCACTCTGTGCACTTATCTCAAATAAATAAAAATACAACATTTATTATTTTTTTGTGAAACAAATCTTATCATTTTGTACACATAAATATATGCATATATATATATATATATATATATATATATATATATATATACTTATATATTTATTTATTTAATTCCCATATAAAAAAAATATTTTCATCCGTACCTACACTCTAAGGTTAAGTTGAAAACCAGCGTCAGGCAACTGATACGTAGTTGTCTGGCATTATGCTGAACTGGACCTATTTGGCGCAGCCGTGGGACATATTGTTATTGTTTATTTTATTTCTCCATATTTTTTTTAATGTTTTTTTTTAGTTTGCAAATCAATTACTCGTTGGTTCATGAATCATGGTGTGCCAAATAAACACATTTCCTTTCTTCTTTCTATGTATGGATGTTTGTTACTCATTCACGCAAAAACTACTAGACGGATGAACTTAATGATAAACGTTTAAAAAATATAGCCTATTATGCTTATTTTCGCAAAGTTTCATCACGTGAGCAAGTTCAACACTTCTTGTTGAGTTACTTTTTATTAGTGGGCAGAGACGCTGGCAGGAGCTTGTCTTGCATAGTTTCAAAATAGCGATATTTATATACAGCAGCAGAGCAGTGGTAGCCGAGTGGTAACGGCCCCGACTTACGGAGTTGTAGGTCGCGGGTTCAAACCCAGCCAGGCGCATTACTTTGTGTAATATATTTCATCACCACTGCTCTCAAAACGGTGAAGGAAAACATCGTGAGGAAACCGGTATGTCCTAGAACCAAAAATTCGAAGACATGTGACATCCACCAACCCGCACTGGGCCCGCGTGGTGGATTACGGCCCATTCCCTCTCCTAGAGAGGAGGCCTGAGTCCCAACAGCGGGAACATTATAAGGCCGACTATGCTATACAGCAGCGCCCTCAAATCTTAGAACAGTTCTCTTTCAGCACAGCCTTTTAACTAATCTTTTAATTCGAAAAACACTAATACGTAATCTGTTGACTGTGAATCTCTTTATGATAAATATGTTCAAAAAATCTATGCAAGTGGAGAGAGCCATATGGCTAAAGTCTTTGTCAGATGTCCTAGTCCTTTTTAAGGCATAATTGTAACTGACCGGATTTTCCATTATAAAGGATATTTACTGGTATTCATAACGTATACTACGTATATTCAGACAGTATAAGAGTACTTTAAAGTACTTCTTTCAAAGTTGAAGCAAAGATGATTAAATGCTATCCAGTCTGGTAGAACTCCTGTTTATTTCACGTATTTAGCAGTTTGATCTATGTTGATATAATTGCTGCTAAAAGTTGAATCACGAGCAATTATTTGATTTCCTTTAATTTCAGGAAAATCGAGAAGAATGACACTGGGGGAGTATTTTGCAATAGTACATTTTGATACAAGTGGAGAAAGTTTGTCATTACAACCGAGCCGTGCAGGCGAGGCTGTTATGAAGCAAAGTGCTGCAGTGAAAATTTTCCACAAAAACGTCGTTTGATATACAAACGACGTTTTTCAATATTATGCATTTTTGTTTATTTTGTACTGAAGAAAACTTTACAAAGTTGCCATACATTTTGTTTTGTTTTAGATAGCAGCAGGCTATCGCAAGTATTTTTTACCTCAATCACAATATCTGGCAAAGCAAAGTGCTGCAGTGAAAATTTTCCACGTATATCAAACGACGTTTTTCAATATTATGAAGCATTTTTGCTTATTTTGTACTGAAGAAAATTTTACAAAGTTGCCATACATTTTGTTTTGTTTTAGATAGCAGCAGGCTATCGCAAGTATTTTTTACCTCAATCACAATATCTGGCAAAGCAAAGTGTTGCAGTGACAATTTTCTACGTATATCAAACGACGTTTTTCAATGTTATGACCCATTTTTGTTTATTTTGTTATTAAGAAAATTTTACAAAGTTGCCATACATTTCAGTTTTGATTTAGCAGCAGGCTATCGCAAGTATTTTTTACCTCAATCACAATATCTGGCGTAGCATCTAAAGAATTCTCTTCAAATCTTAAATTAGATTTTTTTTTCACAAATAACACAAATTAATAAGTTAGATAATAGTATTTAATATACTTTTTTCCAGCACTTAACCTTTGTGAGTTGGAGGAGAAGCAAAGGTATCAAACCGTTATCCATCCTAATATTAATAATAGAAATTAAAATATTTTTGAGTTTAAAACACAGATAATTGTTAATTTGTTGGTAATAAGTTGTATAAATAATAATATTTATTTATGATATTCTGTGTATAAATACAATTTAAATTTTCATCAAATATTGAAACCTTAAAAATGTGCGCCTCTTTGCTTAAAAAAAAAGTATCACCGTTGACCGTGACGAAATCGGAAAGAAAAAGTCCTTGTTGTAACAAATTTAAAAAAAAACACGAGGGTGATATACATGGTATATTAAACCTAAACATAGTGCGATAAGATTCACTTTTCGAGGAAGTGTATTAAAAAAGCTGTGGCAGTATCAACGCCGAATAATGCCTTACACGACTTTTGAAAATAGAACACGGGTTTGCATACAAAAACAGGTTTCATTAGAATTATGGGAACTCATATAGTAAACATTTATGCCCAAACGTCTCGTTGGTAAGAAGTTAACAGCACGATCAAACTTAGCTACTTCCACTTTGTTAACGAAATAATTCCCTTTGTATATTTCGCAGGTATCACGGTTAAACTTGACTGAAGAAAGCCCAGCAAGTGCTTTAAAAATAAAACTTTTGCAGTTCAATCCATTGAAGTCATTTTCGTAGTATATTTTTCCGGCCCTTTCGAATCCATTTCTGAATCTCCATGTATAGCCCAACAAATTTTCCTTAATAGTGAAATTGGCTGTGTAGTAGAAGTTCTGGGTATTGTTGACTACGGTAATGGTCATCTCAACTTTTTTCTTTTTTTCGTATGGTGGGTCTGGATTCTGGCAGAACTCGTCGCCTTTATAAACCATTTTGTATTTCGCACACAAGACAATTGATAGAACCTCCAAGATAAAAATCACACCACATATATATTTCATATTTGACCAATACCTAGGTATATGTTCGTTACTTTTAATGTTACATTTGCAATAGGCAGATTGATTGCGGTGTCGTTTAAATCATAAAAGGTTACTGATTAGTATCATATCAATAGACAACATATAATTTCGCACAAAATGGCACATAAATGGGCTCATATATGTACTACGATTAAATGAATAAATTGAAGTTAAATTGTTTTTTTTATAAGATATTAGGTAGGTAAAATAAGTTGCTCTTGTAACAATAGAAATTATTTACAATGGATGTGTAGTAGGTGGAGCAGACGCATTAAGTCTGTCTTTGAACAGTGTTTATTTCAACTTTATGCACTAGTTTAAAAAGTTTTAATAAATAAATAAATACAAGTTTATTGAAAAACACCGATTGGGAAGATCACTCTCATTACAGTTATACTAGAACTTTAATGAAAGGTTCTAAACCAACAACGGCGAGGAAATTGTTGATGACATTATTAAGTGTCTACATAGGTCACCATGACATATATCGGCGAAATAAATTACTAAGTATTATTAAATAAATCAAGCTAATGGCTAGTCTAAGTTTTGCAAAAAATCGTCAGAATTGGAAACTGAATTGACAAGATTTTTTACGTACGTTTGCCCCGCACGGCCCCTCAGAATCTGCGTTGTAGGTGTGCACCAAAGCAATGTACTCGCTTCTGGGATCATATGTACCGGTTTCTTTTTCAATGTAGGTACCTCTGTACTTTTGAAGAAATACGCAAAAAAAGGGGGCCGTGCCAGCCAAACGTTTTCAGCACGGCCCCTGTGTAACTTGAAAAATATATAGCGTATTAAAAAGTATCTTAAACTCAAGGAATGTACTCTACTAACACGTTATATGTACTGCAACAGATATTATGAATTCGTAATAACAAATAATATATAGATGAGCATAAGGGGCCGTGCTGGAAAAACAATTATAAGAAAATATCTAAAAAAGACAAAACAACCTGAGCGAAAAAAGTATTAAAAACTAATAGATGTTTGGTAAGTAACATATGTACCGCATTGATTTCTTAAACAAATTGCTGAATTTGAAAAATAAACCAATTTTAATTCATTCAGCACGGCCCTTTACAGTTGCCTATATCTTTTTAATTAAGACATGCTTGTTTACAAAATTCGACTTCCTGAATGATGTGTAAGAGTACATTCGTTCCAAATAAATTGCGATTCTGCTATATTAGTATTTTAAAAGATAAATTCTATCTAAAATATCTTACATTACAACTGATGGGGTGACCATGATTCCACGAGAAAATGGATAAAAAATCTGCTGCATCAGACTAACAAGTCACAAAGCGGTTTTCACCCGAGTCCGCCGCGGTTCTATTACTTATTCTATGGCCGCGGTTGCGGGCCCGCAGCTTCTGAAGAATGTAGGTACATATATACAGGGTTATTGGTAAAACACTGGCAACCTCTCAGGACTATGTAAAGAACTTCATAAACAACAACTTTTGTTCAATGACTTTTCAAAATGTAGGTATCGTACATTGATTCATCAGATTTTCATACAAAAATAAAATTATTTCAATTGACCGTTCTAAATGTTACGAAGTCTATGCGAAGCAAGCGATAGTACAATAGCGGAGAGGAGCGGGGATCGTGCGCGGGAGGCGTAGGTGGGTACAGCAAAATACAGAGTTGAAATGTGTTAGACAGTTAAACAGAACAACGAAATCTTGAAGGTTTGTTTTTGGTAAGTGTATTATGTTTTGTAAAAAGTCATAGAACAAAAGTTGTTGTTTACGATGTCAGTAATGCAGTCCCGCAAGCATCGATATTTATACTACGCACTAGATTACGCGTGCCGAACACTTACTTCAATCGACTCAGGTGTAATGTAGTCCGTACACCTTGAACATTACACTATGTTGAACGAAACGCGTAAGTACCACGCGCGCTTAAGACACTTGGTCGCGAAAAAAGTATCCTCTAAAAGCTATTTAATGGCCCCGCTCACGACCTGGCCGCTGTGAGCGGCAGCGGCGAGCGGCAGCGGCGTGCGGTAGCGGCGAGCAGTAAGAACAAATGTATGAAAATGTTTGAAGCACGCCACGACTCGCCGCTCATAGCGCTGCGCACATTTGTACCGATGCCGCCCCGCCCGCCGCGCCGCTCGCCGCTTAGACCGAATTCTTGAACAGGCCGTTAGCGCTGTAGTTCTGTTAGACGACATAATGCCAATGTAGCGCTGCAGTGAACTTTTGTTTTAACTTTTCAGTATTTCGACAAATAATTTCCATGAACTCTGAATATAAGTCGATGCCTGCAGGGTTGTTAGTGTTTTACAAATAACCCTGTATATGTAAAAAAATTAAGCTCATTTGACGTCGCGTTTTACGCCCGCGGTGTGCCCGATTGTTTTTGTTTCCCGCTCCACCGACGGGCAACTAGTAGAATCGCATGGGCCACGGTCACCCGCACGCTCTGCGGTCGCTTGGCGACCGCAGTAGCCGGAGGGGGGCACAGACAATCGACAGTGTATGCACCCAGTAAAACGTTCTGGGTGCATACACTGTCGGCCTCTTCTTTTTAATTCTTCTGTGAGGTAAGTATAACGTAAAAGCTCGTTTGTGGGGTGTGTCCATGGCGGTTTGGAGCTCTACTGATAATTAACCGCCCATCTTGCGATTGTCACTCGCCAAGTTTACATCATAATAAATCAGTTGTGTGATCTGGAATAGTTTGTTCAACTAACTTCTTGGTCTGTTGAAATAAACCAAATAAAGAAAATTAAATCATTATGGCCCCGTCTGCTTGTCAGCTTCCGGTGCATCAAACAATTAGTAAAAGTTATTGATTGTACATTATTCTTTGATAAATATTGATGAATGAAAATGAACATGGTAGTTGAGAGTTTGTTATGCTCACTCAAATGTCTCACTTATGGTGTGTTAGACCATTCGGTTCCCTTCAAAATGGGTGAGCTGAGTGGTGCTAATATTCGAGTCATGTCCGTAAACGGGTGCTGTCAGTTGAGATTGGTCATCTCTTTTCTGCCAGTTGCTATTTTAATATCTATATTTAGTTTTTTTTATGATTGAAAAGTGTCCATGGAGTTTTCTTGCACATTCTTCTTCATAGAGATCTACGCTTTGGAATTTGCAATTAGCATTTTTTTTTCTGACTGACTTCTTGATATTTAAAAAGTGCCTGTAAATGGTTTATTTGAAATAAAATGCTTAGAATCTTGAATCTTAATAATTAATATTGAATGAGCCGTTTTATCAGATAATTCAGTTGTACAATAATAGTAATTTATTCGTGTAAACTATAAAAGCCGATGTGTTGTCAGTTTTTTTTTTCTATATAAGTAAGACTTCTTAGTTATCGTTACCAAGGAAATAACATTGTAAGAATACTTTCTCTGCTCGAGTATTAGTACCACAATTTTAGGTTTGTTTGTTATACAAAGTGCTCTTATTTCTGTGACCGTCCTGACCTAACCGCTGGTTCACAATGTTAAACAGTATTTAAGATTCTAGTAAAGGACTAGTTGCTAAAAATTTACTCATTAAACTGTAAAATGTTTAATAAGAAATCAACACAGTTGTGACAGGGGCAAAGCGAGTAGGCGTGTAGCACTCACTCTTATCAAGACTCGGATGTCAACTGTTTCATAAACGCCTAAGTGAGGGTTGTTGAAATAATGATTTGCATATATTATATCTCGAAAACTAGACGTGATACCACATAATTATGTATGTAACTTTTTATATGTAACTCATAACCTTTTCACTTCAGCTATCAGTTTAACGGGTACCAAAATCGTGTAACACAGTTTATCAGTTGAGCTCCAGACCACTATGGACACACACCACAAGCGAGTTATTGCGTTATACTTACCTCACAGAAGAATTAAAAAGAAGAGGCCTAAAACGTTCTGGGTGCATCCACTGATTTTCGATTGTCTGGGTCCCCCGCCGGCTACTGCGGGCGCCAACCGAGCGCAGAGCGTGCGGGCGCAACCTGCTGAGGCTGCGGGTGACTGAGGCACACGCGATTCTACTAGTTGCCCGTCGGTCAACTAGTAGAATCGCGTGCCACAAACAATCGCGCACACCGCGCGCGTAAAACGCGACGTCAAATGAGCATTATTTTTTTACATATATATGTACCTACATTCTTCAGAAGCTTCTGTGGCCGCGGTTGTGGGCCCGCGCCCACAACCGCGGCCACAGAATAAGTAATAGAACCGCGGCGGACTCGGGTGAAAACCGCTTTGTGACTTGTTAGTCTGATGCAGCAGATTTTTTATCCATTTTCTCGTGGAATCATGGTCACCCCATCAGTTGTAATGTAAGATATTTTAGATAGAATTTATCTTTTAAAATACTATTATAGCAGAATCGCAATTTATTTGGAACGAATGTACTCTTACACATCATTCAGGAAGTCGAATTTTGTAAACAAGCATGTCTTAATTAAAAAGATATAGGCAACTGTAAAGGGCCGTGCTGAATGAATTAAAATTGGTTTATTTTTCAAATTCAGCAATTTGTTTAAGAAATCAATGCGGTACATATGTTACTTACCAAACATCTATTAGTTTTTAATACTTTTTTCGCTCAGGTTGTTTTGTCTTTTTTAGATATTTTTTGTTATTACGAATTCATAATATCTGTTGTGGTACATATAACGTGTTAGTAGAGTACATTCCTTGAGTTTAAGATACTTTTTAATACGCTATATATTTTTCAAGTTACTCAGGGGCCGTGCTGAAAACGTTTGGCTGGCACGGCCCCCTTTTTTTGCGTATTTCTTCAAAAGTACAGAGGTACATTGAAAAAGAAACCGGTACATATACTCCCAGAAGCGAGTACATTGCTTTGGTGCACACCTACAACGCAGATTCTGAGGGGCCGTGCGGGGCAAACGTACGTGATTTTTTACGATGATAAATAATCATGGCTTAGTTTTATGTTTTGCTGGCCTAACTTTTTTTTTCGGTGGGAAAATCATTCACTCCGCTCTTGGGCGGAGCGAGAGATAGTGTCAGACTTTTACTGACTAAAAACCCACTCCTGTTCCTTCGTTGCCTTTCGTACCAGGGCCGAATCTTCCTTTCAGAAGCAAACCCTTGGCCCCAGTAGGCTTCGACCTTGCTGGGCCCCTACGGTTTGCTGACATCTCCTTGAGGCGCGCGTGGAACAGTACTTGCCGTCGATGACTTGGGCTCGGTCCGGACGGGTACCGAACGGTCGGACGCTTTTTTTGCTCGCCGTCTGCAAGCCCGTGCCTACGGTGGCCCGAAATCGGGATCGGGATCCCGGTGACTAGGGCGTGAGGGCCGCTCCTTTGCGCGTGCACGTGCGGCCTCCTCCTTTGCTAGAATTACTACTTCGCAGAAGGAGGCGACCACCTGCCACTCCTCCTCGCTCTGGACCATGGCCTGTACCAGGGCCCGACGCGAGAAATCGCCGCCGCCTATCGCCCTCACGAGGACACGGTGGTGCTCTACCCAGGCGGAGCACACCTCCACCGTATTCTCCACCGTGTCCTCCGGGCGGTCCACACAAACGCCCGGGTGTCACACCCGGGCGTTTCTTCCGCACGAATTCGGTGCAGGAACCTCCTGAACTTACCATGCCGGTGAGGACCTACGTCATGCGAAAGATGAAGTCTTTCCAGCCACGCCTCAACGAGGGGACTTACCGCCACTTTTGGCTAAATAGAACTTTTAATGTTGCCACTAATATAAATCTTGGTCAAGTAACATAATATGCCTTGCTTTATGTATGCATTAGTATACTTAGGAAATACGTTTCCGCATTAGATAATAAACATAAAAATAACTGTTTATGCTTGGAATAAAGTGGTTATAATGACATATATATGACATCATAGTGCAATACTAATACAGCAACATCATCAGAAAAAAAGCATGGTCTTCTAGCTTAAAGACTTATAGAAAAAAATACATCACATTATAACATGAAATCTTGTCATTCGTTTAATAATGTGTTTATTCATTTTTTAAATTCATAAGGAGGTACGTAGATATTATTGACATAATATACGTAATCTCATCAACTTTAAACTAGAATATTTTTAATACGAGGATTTTATTAATAGTAATGTCTAAGACAAAATTGTTTAGTTTAATCTGTATATTTATCATCACTTGACACTAATAAATTATGCCAGCAAAATTTTGTTCGAGAATTTGCAATCACTCTTTATATTGCATAAGCTTATTCAACCTTTTTTAATGTTCCCACAAGGACTCAGGCTTTCTCTCTAAGAGAGGGAATGGGCCGTCTATTCGGGCCCAGTGCAGGATGGTAGATGTTGCATATCTTTAAATTTTTGGTTAAAAGACATGCCAGTCTCCTTACGATGTTTTCTTTCACCGTATAAAGAGTAATGGTGATGAAATAAATTACACAAAGTATGGCATAGCTGGGTTCAAACTAACGACTTACAAACTTGTAAGTAGAGGCGGTTACCACTGGGCCACTACTATTCAAATTAAAATATACTTCTCACAAATATACTAAGGTAGAAAAACAGTGCAGTGAACAATATTCCACAACTATCACACAACGCCGTATACTAGTCCCAAGCTAAGCAGAGCTTGTGTTTTGAGTACTAGACAACTGATAAACATACTTATATATTTTTAAATACATACATATTATAGATCAATAAATTAAATTCATTAAACCTTCCATTGTGTCTGTAATAATTATGGTATTCGAAAGGTTAAGATAAAAAAGTTCATTCAAAGCGAAATAATAAAGAACCATCATTCAATAAATTAAAACACATTGAAACAATATCGAAATATTAATGTAATAAAAATTTATATAAGATACTGTAACTGTTACGCGAGGTAAACTAAGCTGAGTTACAGGAACAAGAATAAGACACTAGCCGTCCAGATTCGATCCAGATGCGATCAAACTAGCTATGTTCGCTCGGTTCATACACTGCTCTTTTTTAATCGATTGACCGAGAAATTTGAGATATAAACAGAAGGGATGCCTTTGAAAATTTTCTGATTAATTTAATAACAAAAGTAATAGCTGGAAAAAGATATTATGGACCCTCAAGAAAACATAGTTCGAGGAGTCTGCTCTTTATCTTTTTCTCCACTATAGCTCTGACACATAACCCAACCCAATAACTACCGATCTTTTTCTTTTCATGTTTTTCTTTATTTATTTTTTTCATACAATTTATTGTTATAAAAGATTACAATCCAAGGCAAAAAGAACATTAAAATCAATTGCCACACTCAAAGACGACACTCAAATCAACATTGACTACATGATAGGTTATGTGCTCAATGTTGATCAGTCCCAAGTTATGCCTCGAAAACCTGACACAACTTATGCGGAGGATAACACACGTACGAGGATAATACACCCTCTGTGATTCCGACAAAAAGTAATCAAATTTATCTAATCGCAGAGAGATGATACTAAGTATCCTCACTGCCCGACTTAGTAGTGCCAACTTTAATAATTGTTCGTGCGGGTTACCGGGACTTTAAGTAGCCTCTCCCTTGGGCTTTACCATTCGCTCTCCTACTGTTTGGAACGAGTAATACTAAAAAAAAAAATATTTCTAGATTATGTAGCATACTAAAAAAAACAATAAAAACTATATCTTACATGAACAAGATTAAGATTACGTTATAGTAATCAACCATTAGGAATGGGACACTGAGAATTGAATATTTAATGTTTAGAAAACCGTACTAAATCACCCGTATTTTTTTTCAGATTGTAAACTTCTATAGTGCTGAGGATGTGAACGTGGGATAAATGGGAAGAATGAAAGATTACATCATGCATATATGCGGATCCTGTTGTACAACCGAAAATAGGACCCAACATTTGTTGCGTTCTTCAGATTTTTTACCTTCTTGAGGATGAATGGTAACTAATGCTGGTGCGACACGGTCGGAGCTGGCACATGAACACGACGTTGAAGTGAGAAAAATATCAGCATCATCTCTCCGAAGTTCTTTTTCGAGCATTAACTCGAACGATGTCTACTACCAAAGATGACAATGACATTGAACAAAATCATGAACACGTTTTGAACAGTTGTCTAGGTTTACTTTAAACATCTTTATCCATCGCAAGTTAACCACTAGTCGAATTATTAGTTACATGCTCGGCAATAAATGGTACATCAAGACTATGGAAATACATTGCCGGGGCCTATAAACGAACCGCGCTCAACGTGTACCATCTTTAATCGTCACGTAAATATTATCTCAGAACAATTGGATATTTATCACAGTTCTGTATTACATTGGGCTCGTCATCATCATCATCATTTTAGCCGAAAGACGTCCACTGTTGGACATAGGCCTCCCCCAAGAGTCGCCACAACGACCGATCCTGTGCGTCTCGCATCCACCGCACTCCCGCGACTCTCACCAGGTCCTCGGTCCACCTTGCGGAAAGCCTTCCAACGCTGCATTTTCCGGTGCGCGGTCGCTACTCTAGAACCTTTCAGCCCCATCGACCATCAATTCTAAGAGCAATGTGCCCTGTCCACTGCCACTTTAGATTGGCGATTCTTCGGGCTATTCTTTGGGCTCAGTCAGGGTAAAATGTTTGTCTTGGATGCTCCTAGTGGACCAGGAAAAATGTTGCTTGCCACTGGCATCCTTGCACAGATCAGGAGACAAAGCAAAATTGCTATATATACTTCTTGGAGTCACACATCAAATTAAATTGCTACGAAAAGCCTGTTGTGGGGTGACGTACTATCAGTGACAAGGGCTCTACTAAGAAAATGCGGTTTGACTATATGGGATAGTACGCGAAATATTGCGAATGGAATAGTAATGGTGGTTGTAAATAAAACCCTAAAGACATCCGCAAGAACTAAGACATGACGAGGATGAAGATGAGGAACTAGAGCTAACGTTGTGGACGAAGTTTGCTGTACTATATACCTCTGCTTCTCACTTGGATAACTGTACGTCACTTGCTCCCGGTTAACTAGACTTTTTTTTTAAATCGTCCAATGGCTTCTCCAGTCTAGGGTGGGGTAGGAGGGTGTGTTAAAGGTCTACTTTACTGACTCAAACCCACTCCTATGTTACTTCCTTGTATTTCAGGACCCCGGGTTTCCCTTTCGGAAGTCAACCCTTGGCCCCAGTAGGCTTTGTCCCTGCTGAGCCCCTACAGTTTTGCTGACTCTTTGAGACACACGTGGAAGATTACACGCCATCGACTTGTCTACGGGCTTGGTATTTTTGTACGATCCTTACATACTCTTTCTTATTTGTGCATTATTTAATGCATATTTATGTTGAGGCACATTGCTATCTGTAGAACTTGATGTCCGTCCTGACTAATTGTACCTAATGGTCTCAATTTTTTTTAAATAAACGTGCTTACATACAAGGTTCTTTCATTAATATCAAGAATATTACACTTTAAATTATTTTTAATGGTTTGCTTCATTCCATACCATTTGCAAATGCTAGTGATGCTCTAGAGCTATATCTTTCTCAAAAGTATGTCAATATATTTTGTAATTAATTTACTAAATTAATAGTATTTATGATATAGTTTACCGATAACTGATAAATTATTTACATATTTAACCTTTTTCTCTTTTTTTACTTTGATTATTTATTTCATTATATATTTAAAAAGGTAGTCTAAAGAGTATTGATATATAAATTCTGATTCAATAAGAAAGGGGCCGACCTTGGAATGAAGAAAAACATTTTTCAATCAGGTCCATCCCTTGCTGTCCTTCCCCCAGCGATTCCCTAAGCCGTATTCACTTAATTTCATATATATAAGTATTAATTATATATATATTATATAATACGGCTTTTTTTTTTTTTTTTCGTGTGGGAAAATCATCTAATGACATCCCCCGCTCTTGGGCGGAGCGCGAGATAGTGTCAGACTTTTACTGACTAAAAACCCACTCCTGTTCCTTCTTTGCCATTTTTTTCCAGGGCCCCGGGGGTCACTTTCGCATCACCCATGGCCCCAGTAGGCCTCGACCCTGCTGGGCCCCTATGGTTGCTGACATCTCCCTGAGGCGTGCGTGGAACACTACGCGCCGTCGACGACCTGGGCTCGGTCCGGACAGTCACCGGACGATCGGACGGCGAGCCACCCATTGCTCGCCGTCCGCAAGCCCGCGCCTACGGTGGCCGGAAATCGGGATCGGAATCCCGGCGGCGGTTGGGGCGTGAGGACCGTTGCCTCACGCGATCGGCCGCCTCCATTGCTAGCATTACTGCTTCGCAGAAGGAGGCGACCGCCTGCCACTTCTCCTCGCTCCGGACCATGGCCTGTACCAAGGCCCGGCGCGAGAGATCGCTGCCGCCGATCGCCCCCACGAGGACACGGCGGTGCTATGCCCAAGCGGGGCACACCTCTACTGTATGCTTCACCGTGTCCTCCGAGCGGTCCACACAATGGTGGCACCCGGGCGTCTCTTCTGCACGAATCCGGTGCAGGAACCTCCCGAACTTACCATGTCCGGTGAGGACCTGCGTCATGCGGTAGGTAAGGACGCCGTGAGGTCTTTCCAGCCACTCCTCAAAGAGGGATATAATACGGCTTAAATTTTATTAAGGTCACCACAGGCAAGTCCGGTTATGCAGACGAAAACCTCATCAATACTTTGCGCTCTATCTCAAAAACGTTTTACACTTAAAAAAAAAACTGAATAAAAAATTATTGAAAATAATGCAATGCTCTACGATGTTTGTCCTAAAAAAAAAACGTTTTAACAAGCAAGATATTTAAGAAAAACTGATTATTGCGACGTTCAACCCTGGTTATCTTAAGACACGCACTTTATACGCTCATACTTTATAAATCAAGTCAAACTAAAAGTCTGTACAAGTTTTCAGTTTGTTATCTTTCATTCCAATATTCAATCTCTAAAGTGACCAGACCATGAAGTTTGTGTGCGGATAAACGAATCAAATTGGCAGTTATTTGAACTTTCCACGCTTTTTGAACAATCTGTTTTTTTTTAACAAAACCCTTTTAACTGTTATTATTATTCATTTTAAGGTAGTTACTATTTATCTGATATTGTTAAAGTATACTGAACCGATTCAGATTAAGCTGCTTTTAAAATAAAATATGCCCATTTTAATACGAAGTTTAATCACGGTTACATTTTATTTGTATTAGGAGTTAAAGTATGAAATTGCCGATTTGTACTAAAAAATTGAAATTTGTTTTTTTTTTTTAATTTAACATTTTTATTTAATCACTTTATCTACCATTATTATCTATACATTGCTACCATCTAATAGAAAGGTCATTTATGTCTTTGTGATAGATCTCTGGTGATCTAGATTCGACAAACTATGTAAAAGCATTTTGTACTACCTCCTCAGAAGAAAAATTTTTATCACTTAGAAAATAGTCCAAATCACGAAAAAAATGGTAGTCTGTTGGAGCAAGGTCTGGCAAATACGGAGGGTGACGAATTGTTTCTAATTGCAGTTCCTGTAGAGTTAAAATGGTTTCTCGTGCTGTATGAGGTCTCGCGTTATCATGGAGCAGCAATGGTGAAGACCGATTCATGAGTTGGGGCTGTTTCACTGCTAGTTTTGCTATCATTGTTCGGGGTTGGGCACAGGAGACAGATGTCTGTGACTTTTTTGTAAAAAGTTTTTATTTCACACTTTTTAGTTGCGATACACTTACAAAAAGAGTGCCTATTTCTAATGACAATTCCAATTAACCCAAACACTGCTAGGTTACATTGTTTATTTATCAAGTTCCTGTGACTACCTTAAACCTTCCGGCTCCATCATCAGATCAGTTCGATAGTACCTATAGCCAAAGTGCATCTCATGACAATTCTAATAAGCCCAAACACGGCTAGGATACATTGATTAATTACGGAGTTCCTGTGCCTACATTCCGGCTCCATCATCATCATCAGATCACTTCGATGATACCATTTTCAACATAACTATTCAGAACCATTCATTTATTTGTATTGTCATAGTCGCTTAAATACCTTCATTGTGATATCTATCTGACTATGAAGTTCCGTTGACCATTTCTGGTCTTTTTCATCAGTTTCACTTCATCAAATGTTACTTTTTGACTGTAAATGCTTAAGTTCTCGATGAAAATACCAAAATCACTATATGGTTGCCTATAATATTTCAGGAGTTCCCTCGAATCCTCATAGATCCCATCATCAAAACTGAAAAATGGGACCAATCTAGAAGCCTATCCTATAAGGGAAAAAAAAAATTTGCAAATCGGTCTATAAACAACGGAGTTCTGAGGTAACAAACATTAAAAAAAAATGATGATGATAAAAAAAACAACCGAATTGATAACCTCCTCCTTTTTTTTAAAGTCGGTTAAAAAGAAGAACTTCATAGGTACCATGTTAAAAAAGTTTCACTCAAAAATCTCAAACCATGAAGGTTCTATATCAATTCGAAGTACCTATTACAATAAAACGGCAATTTCATACTTTAACCCCTATTATTTCATTATTGTTTGTTGTTATTAAGTAGTATTGTTGTTAGTATTATTGTTTCTCTCAAAACGGTGAAGGAAAACATCGTGAGGAAACCGGTATGTCCTAGAACCAAAAATTCGAAGACATGTGACATCCACCAACCCGCACTGGGCCCGCGTGGTGGAATACGGCCCATTCCCTCTCCTAGAGAGAGGAGGCCTGAGTCCCAGCAGTGGGAACATTAAAAGGCTGAATATGTATATGTATGTATGTAAGTATTATTAAAAAACCTTCATTTTAGTATTTTCTTCTTTATATTTGGTACACGAACTTAGACACTATAGATACCGCAGTATAGTTTTAGTTGTTTCCACGTATAATTTGTAATTACGTTTCACTACATACATAAACATATATTACTAGCTTCTGCCAGCAGCTCCACCCACGTGTAAGTAGGTTTCTCCATACAAACTTTGAACCCACGTTTCATCCTTTTAGGGGGTGAATTTAGGAATATCCTTTCTGATTCTTTGTATATATCATAAAAGCAACCTGTGTATAAAAATTCAGTGATCTAGATCAAAGGAATTGAGGTGGGCGTTGAGGAGTCAGTGAGTGAGTTCGAACTTTGGCTTTCATATATAAATGTAATCTGTATAATTCAGGTATTCTATATAATACTTAGGCTATTTATAAAATACCAGGGGCGTCTAGGGAATGTATAAAATATTATGAATATTATTTTCCATTAGGTAATGTAGGTATAAAATTCCTAGGGATTATGTAGAGTAAATCCTGGTCCACCGAAAATGTGTAAAATAAATAGATTTTGGTCTATTTTAAAATATAAATTGTCGGGCGAATGAAACATGTTCTATTACTTAAAATCAATGTGTGTAAAAGACGAGAGCAAGGAAAGAATTGATATAATTTTAGGGCACTCTGAGACGGACAGATTAGAAGGCTAAGGCAGGAGAGGAGCAAGTGATATATTATTCTTTTTTTAAATAGTATTTAAACATTATCAACACGTACGTAGTCTATACATTACAGGTATTGTATAGAGTACCAGATTATGCAGATTGCCGGTAACATATGTATACAAAATAGTTATAGATTTATTCGAGGATAATCATTAAAAATTGTTTCAAACAATCATTTATAATAATTTACATGGTATAAATCTTATATCTTCGATGTTTTTAAACAACAAATTAAGGCATTCCATGAAACACATATCTACAAGATTAACTCATCAATAACAGTAACTCAATCATAATAATTACTCTAATTGAGCCGTTATACAGACTCTAAATAAGTAGCATTAAAATTAAGATAATCTACAAAGTGTGAGTTTCTTGGTATTGCTGTGGTATTAAAAGTACGCAAGGCCAAATCTAGGGGAGGGTGAGCACGGCAAATCCCCAAGGCGGCAAAATAAGGAGCAACAAATTTGAGGGCGATAATTGGCTGGTACTAGAAAAGTAGTTTTATTATTTAATGAACGCGTAAATAAACAAAGATTTATATACTTATATCAAGATTTTTATTCGATTTTGCATATCAAAACTGGCAGCTCCTTTTTCAAGTAACATAATTATGTAGGTATAAACTATTTTATCATCCACTAGTTTTTTTTTTTTTTTAGGTGGGAAAATCATCTTATGACAAATCGCGCTCTTGGGCGGAGCGGGAGATAGTGTCAGACTTTTACTGACTGAAAACCCACTCCTGTTCCTTCGTTGCCTTCGTCCCAGGGCCCCCGGTTTCGTTTTCACACAACCCATGGCCCCAGTAGGCTTCGACCCTGCTGGGCCCCTACGATTTGCTGACATCTCCCTGAGGCGCGCGTGGAACAATACGCGCCGTCGACGACTTGGGCTCGGTCCGGACGGTTACCGGACGGTTGGAGGGCAGGCTACCCATTGCTCGCCATCCGCAAGCCCGCGTCTACGGTGGCGGTTGGGGCGTGAAGACCGTTGCCTCACGCGATCGGCCGCCTCCTTTGCTAGCATTAATGCTTCGCAGAAGGAGGCGACCGCCTGCCACTCCTCCTCACTCCGGACCATGGCTTGTACCAAGGCCCGGTGCGAGAGATCGCCGTCGCCGATCGCCCTCACGAGGACACGGCGTTGCTCTGCCCAAGCGGGGCACACCTCCACCGTGTGCTCCACCGTGTCCTCCGGGCGTTCCACACAGTGGCGACACCCGGTCGTAGCTTCTGGTCATCCACTAGTTGCATAATTTCAACTACAGCAGCTGTAGATAATAATATACTGGCCCCGTCGTTGATCCGAAGGCACTGTTTTTTTGGCATCATTCGATCGTTCTTGAGAAGTCATTTCCAACCGCATACGTTCTTTGTATTTGGATATGGCTTTTTTACGTGTATAGGCCGACGTTATATACTTATTTTTATATTTTTTTTAAATTTAGTACCTGCCATTATATTTACAGTAACTATTTCACACTAATGGTTTATACATGCAATTTGACGAAAGTTAACGATTCGTCGTTGCCTTTCCGAGTTAAATTTGATACCAAAATGTAAATTTATAATAATAATGTAAAAATAGCAAAATCATCTCAAAATGGCGGTGCTTTCCCTTCCAACACATGCATGCGGCATAGTTTTTACTAAGCGTACCAAATTCTTTGATCTTATAGCTATCCAGTGGTCTAATTAAATTTTGGATGGACATAGATATGTTGCTGTAACAGAAAACTGTGTTCCACGATTTTGTTATTATACGTTTTTTGAATTGTTTCCCGTTATGGAAGCAATTTCAAAAATGTGTTCATGTCATAAAACTATGTACACAAAAGAAAGAAAGAAAAAGAGCTTATTTACGTCAAATATGGCGCATACTTTAAGAAATAAATAAAAACAAAAGAACATAAATGGACTTAGTACCTTCAGCATTTTCTACTAGTATCTCTTTGGTTTTTGCTTCGTCTTGTCATGTCGATTCGATTCAAATTTTGTTCGATGAGTATGTAGCCGCCTAGATAGCTCGGTCGTTGACATCATTTAGGTCGTGGAAGGTGTACGTGGTACATGCTGAGCAGGAATATGAACGCATTTTAGATAATTATTTTTAAATATCATTTTTTTTTCTGCAGAATTTACCAACAGAACTTTACAGTTTAATATCGGTCTATATGTTCACTTCATCAACAAACTTCATTTAACTTTAAGTAAGTTTAAAAGTTACTGGTGTGACTGCAGTTTGAAACCATGACAGTGACAAATTTAAGACATATATGCTGGTTGAAGTTGGTTTTATTACAAGAACGATATATACTTTTTTGATTGAGCTATTTAATATATTAATTTAAACTTTTTGATGTTAGTTTTAGGAAACTGAATCAGAAACTTAAACAAGATTTCTTAAACAAAAACTCAAGCATATGAAACTACATACACACATGATCTTCTCATAAAACGAGTTCACATTTGAAAGAAGTTATATGAGATATCAAAAACCCGTAAAATTTAGGCATCTTTATGCTACACACGGATACGAATAATAGGAAACACCACTAGCGCCAAAATAAAAACATGAAGTTGACAATAAAACTCGTAATAATACGCAATGTAGTATCATAAAATTGTGGAGTTGCTTTGTTTACAGCTTTTCTCGTATGAAAGTACGAAGTAATTTTACGGCCGACATCTTTTATGATGACAGCTATCAAAACAAACTTGAAAATTTGTTGAGAGATAGATGAGGAATACTAAGAAAGATCTTACATCGGAGCATCGTCCGGGTCATCTGAATTCTATGTGTAACGCATAATTTTATTGTACCTACTGTTAATATTTCATGGGAACAATTATTAGTTTAAACGATTGGCGCAGTAGTTGAGTTATTGGCTGCTGCGCTGCGTGTTTTGGGTTCGATTCCCACACGAAGCAAATATTTGTATGACCTACAGATAGTTGTTTCGGGTCTAAGTGTCATGTGTATGCGAGTCTCCATGTTTGTGAACTCACCCATGATATAGGAGAAAAAAAAATGATATAGGAAAAAAAGAATGTCACATACTAGGAAATATCCTAGTATGGGACAAAATAAAATGGGTTTAAATATTGTAGCAAATAAACTGTTTACATAGAATAAAATAGAATAGAGTAGAATAGCATAGAATAGAATAGCATAGAATAGAATAGAATAGAATAGAATAGAATAGAATAGAATAGAATAGAATAGAATAGAATAGAATAGAATAGAATAGAATAGAATAGAATAGAATAGAATAGAATAGAATAGAATAGAATAGAATAGAATAGAATAGAATAGAATAGAATAGAATAGAATAGAATAGAATATATTTTTATTGTAAAACATGAGTATACATCATAATATGTGCAAGGTCCTAAAGTAACAGGTAGATCTGCATGTTTTGCCATTTATGGCGTACAAAAACAACATATTTGGTTTTGAATAAAACACAAAAGATTTGAGTCTAGACAACAAACAATAAATTTTTTTATCGTAATACTCAAAAAGAGGGAAAAAAACACACACAAAAAAAATTACAGATTAGGTTTTGCAGATTTAAGGCTCAAATTGTGAAAATGTCGTAATTACAGAAATATATTTAATTAATTGCGTTCATTTAAGAATTCCGATGTAGTCTAATAGCATTTATTTATGAGATATTTTTTTATATGTATGTTCGGAATTAAGCACACTTACCCAGGGCCACGGCATTGCTTGAAAAAATTACTGTGACCTTGAAATGCAAAGTGTAACTGAAGAAACACGGTCAGGTTTTAGTCAGTAAAAGTCTGAATCTCCCTCACACTGCACCCAGAGTGGAGAATTTCCTACCTTAAATAAGCATTATTAAGAAAAAGAAAGATCATACGTAGATCGTACGATCTGAAGCAGCAGGAATGAACTAGTGCAACAACTAGTAAACAAGAAAAAACTTTTTACAAAAAAAAAATAACCGACTTCACTAAAAAAACACTAAAAGGATCAAAATAACTTTAATGTATTGTTTGTTTCTTATTTAACACCGACTTCCGAAATTAAAGTTATTTTGATCCTTTTAGTGTTTTTTTTAGTGAAGTCGGTTATTTTTTTTTTTGTAAAAAGTTTTTATTTCACACTTTTTAGTTGCGATACACTTATAAACAGAGTGCCAATTTCTCATGACAATTCCAATTAACCCAAATACTGCTAGGTTACATTGTTTTATTATAAAGTTCCTGTGTCTACCTTCCTCCTTCCGGCTCCATCATCAGATCAGTTCGATAGTACCTTATAGCCAAAGTGCATCTCATGACAATTCTAATAAGTCCAAACACGGCTAGGTTACATTGATTAATTACGGAGTTCCAGTGCCTACCTTCCGGCTCCATCATCATCATCAGATCACTTCGATGATACCATTTTCAACGTAACTATTCAGAATCATTCATTTATTTGTATTGTCATAGTTGCTTAACTATATCTTCATTGTGATATCTATTTGAGTATGAAGTTCCGTTGACCATTTCTGGTCTTCTTCATCAGTTCCACTTCATCAAATGTCACTTTTTGACTAAAGACTAAAGTAAATGCTTATGTTCTTGATGAAAATACTAAAATACCATAGAGTTACCTATAATTTTTGAGGAGTTCCCTCGATTCCTCATGGATTCCATCATCAGAACTGGATTTTGAAAAAAATGGGACTAATCTGGAAGCATATCCTATAAAGGAAAAAAAAAATCTGCAAATCGGTCCATAAACGACGCAGTTCTGAGGTAACAAACATAAAAAAAAAAAAAAATTATGATGATAAAAAAAAAATACAACCGAATTGATAACCTCCTCCTTTTTTTTGAAGTCTGTTAATAATGAAAACATTTATTCAACTACCAACAATGAAAAACTGCAGTAAGTATCTGCTATTAAAATTTGAATAAGAAGATCCTCATACTTGTATGAACATAATATCCTAAAATAAATACCTAGCATGTCGTAACGTATTTCTGATCTTTTTTAGCTTCTTCTAGTTAGATTAATTTGGTAGGTATCTATTAACGACATCAGACTATTTCACACAATAATTCAATAAAGAGAATTTATCAAAGTTTACACTTTCCACAGTTTCCACTAGAATAGACAAGTCCATCCAATCGCGTGTTAATTTGAGATCGACCCTCGTTAGGTTTCTACACTTCTAATTAAATTAAAACTACCCAAATCATTTAATAGAAATGCTTCGAGCTCTAATCTTCTCGCCTTTGGGGTGCACCATTACAAAACATAAGTACAGAAGGTCAGCATAAAGCAACAGGCGTACGTACACTGACTGGTTAGGGTAAGAATCTTGCGTGGGTGCTCAAGTGAGTGTAAAGTATAGTGAAAGGGAAAATACAATAAAAAGCTTCGTGTTCCAACTTATTAGGATTTATTGCTAAAAGCACTTTAGATTTTTTTTTCTGCCTAGTGGCTTGACAGCCATCCTGACATTACAAAATAACCTCCTTTTCTTCATATCAAAATACGAATACAGATAGCGGCACGAATCTTGAGCGCTCGGCGAAAGAGCGGGGATCGCTTTGCGCATCGTACACATCAGCGAGCCAATCACAGTACAAGAATTGCACTCCCCGCCCCCGCGTCTCTTTTCATACCACTAAAGAGACCCGATATTTCACTTCTGCGTGCTTCTGCGCAAGTAAAACTGTAGAAGTCAGCGCTCAAGATCCGTGCCGGTATCTATACCCAAGCTTCATAAGCCTTAGAAAATATAATTATCTTGCCAGTTTGCATGTTAATAAGAGTATGCAGCTTGCGAACTCTTTCGATGCCACAGTATCAAATATTTGAACCACCGTTTCCATACGTACTGAAGGCCGACTATTATGGGTGTTTAGAGGAAGTGACTGTTAGGGAGTGACGACCGTTGAGCAATGATCTTATGTTTTACCATGAGCAAACACGTCTAGGCTCATTGTATCTACTGCCCTCATCTACTATAAAACCTCGCGATGCATTATAGCCACCGAATCGTGCCGCCACCATGAGCGCCTTAGTCACCACGCCATCATTCTTCACCATTGACGTGTACCTATATACGGCTATGCTAGAATTATAATTATACTATCAGTGGAAAGGCGATCCCAGACTATCTGAAATAAAAGCCAGTGGCGATCTCGCGAGTCCACAATCTCTGTACGGTTTGCTTTGCAATCATTTTTGCTTGTTGTGTGGAGTCAACCTTCTGTAATTATCTATGTTGCGCTTTGACCGTACAATTATAATCCACTTCGGCAAGGTTTGGCTCATCAAGAATCAATCGAGAGCCCTTAGATGTCATGGCCAATATTTCCTTTGTTGCGTGTAATTAATAGAGTTTTCCTAAAGCCGATTACGGGTTTCATCAGAAGACCGGTAATTTAAAGACACATTTTTTTACGAAAAAATAAAATTGTGATTACAAATTATATTTTCACTGAAAGACAACGCCCAAAGCTGTGATTACTGGTTGAACAACATTATTAGATATTAAAATGTATTATATCGAGATGGCAAATCTTAAATGAAGAGATGATATTCTTTTTTATCCAACGAAATTAGTTAAATATTTTTTCATTATTATATTATTCAATCTTGGCGTTTTCTTATGTATCTAATAAATCTTTTTCTGCTTTCTGGCTCAAAATGCGTGAGTTTTTACACAGCTTTTCATCCAATTTTCGGATACTTTATTAGGTATCTCATTAACAAAGTAACAGAGATATTGATATTGTATACTACTTTTATTATCTTACATTGGATCTAACACATTTTAAAAATTTGGTATTTCGTCTGTACTTTAAAATACAATTGCTTTACTTTACACAATGTTTATGACCTATAAAAATAGGAATCAAAATTTAATACAATTATTTAACTGTAATGGGTATCAAACACTAGAACTTTGCCTCGAATTGAAACGGTGCCAAAATAATTGGTTCATGTCGGAATAAAGATGTGAACACGCTTCGATGCTTTTCAACTGTATAGCTTTTGAGTAAAAAATCAACGGGTTTTTTTTTTTCATTATTTATGTTAATTATTCATGCTTCTGCCTAACACTTTTAAGATAATTTGTTGGGAGTGTTATTAATACCTAGCATAGAATAGCATAGTTGGCCTTATAATGTTCCCACTGCTGGGACTCAAGCCTCCTCTCTAGGAGAGGGAATGGGCCGTAATCCACCACGCGGGCCCAGTGCGTGTTGGTGGATGTAACATGTCTTCGAATTTTTTGTTTTAGGACATGCCAGTTTTCTCACGGTGTTTTCCTTCACCATTTTGAGAGCAGTATGGTGATAAAATAAATTACACAAAGTAATGCGCCTGGCTGGGTTGAACCCGCGACCTACAACTCGTAAGTCGGGGCCGTTACCACTCGGCCACCACTGCTCTTACCATATACCTAACATAAATAAATTTGGCAATGTGACTAAAGACCGCTTCTTGCATTGAAGTTATAACGACTTACAAAAACATCTCTCTCTATCTCTATCTCTATTAGAAGCAATGATAATTTACTTTCTTTGAAACAAACATTAGAATTTCCGAGCTCAGATTATAACTTCTTACTGTTCACAATCAATTATTATGAAAGGATTTATTAAAATTATTTTATACATCCAATTAAGCATAATTTTCCTATAGTGTGACGTAAACATAAATCCATTGTTTCGTTGTTTCGTCATTACAGAAAAAGTTTACGTTTTACTTCTTACCTTCTTACTTGATAGCCAGATATGAAGATTTAATTGGTCCTTGGTTATAGCGTTCAGCAGCCTTGCGTTCAAAAATAACCAGAGTAGAGTAGAGTCGCTAATCCAACCGTTCAAAAATGCTTCGAGTTGCAACCCAGGGTCGTTCTTTTATAACTCGAGTAGCTACCCTAGAGTTAACCCAGCTAACTCTAACTCCGAGCAGGGTTGGTTGGTGTAAGCGGCCATAAATGACACTTGCTTTGCATTGACAGTTGAACTTTACGTTCGCATTAAAAAATGCGAGCGTAGAGTATCTACCCTGATGACGTCATTAGAGTTAACTCTAACTTCATTTTTGAACGCAGGGCAGGGCTATTGGCTATCTTTTTCAATGACAGTTGACAACTGGCATTTGATGCACACTGAACTTTGATGTCAACTGTCAATTTCATAACATTGGTATTGCGTAGCGTATCAAGTAACTATCAAGCTACGGTGGCTACCAAAAATTCACGGTGCTTATCGTCACCACTCTAGTTTTTATCGACTATAATTATACAGCTAAGTTGAATATCTTGCGCGTTACAATCCTGGACTTTAGAGAAAATTATATTTTACGCGGCTTTTTAAAATGCTTTTGACATTTTACATTTATATAAAAACTGGGAAATCATTTCACCATCCTTTCGAATTTGCTTATACTTCCAAATCTGGCGGAAATGTTGTTTTGTGAAAGAAAAACCTAAAATAAAAGGTAAGTAACACCACAAAATATATAGGTAGCCTATCTTTTAGACCGAAGAAGTAAAAAATATGTAAATTCGTGTACCTAACCTAAATTTGAATAGATACTTAATGTAGAATATTTCATTTCAAGATGCCTGGCCGAAGAAGGGTTCCCGCAAGGCAGTTGAAATTGCTAGTGGAGTTTGTGGAATCCCATCCCAAAGTAGCAATGGAACGCCCTCCAGAAAGCCACAAGCTGTTCGGGTTTCCCGGAAAGCGTGGAACTCTAGCAATCCAGCTAAATTCAGTTGCAGAGAGAACAACCAAAACCTCAGACATCAGACCAATGGCAAAGAGTAAGTCAAATTTATATCTTACTTTCTACCAACTTTAAATATTTCCTACCTAATGCATTTCTATTTACTTCATTACTAGAAGTAACATACATTCGAAAGGCAGATTTCCAAGCTTTTTTTGTCACTTTATCCGTGATACCTTGACCCCACATAAATTCTCACTACTTACTCAACTGACACTCTAAAAATAACATGCATTTTAATTTAATTGTGTAGCTAATATTAGTAGTTTTGCTTGATTTAGGGCAGTATTAAATCTGCATATAGGTAGGCATTGGATGAAGGTAGGTATATTTTCAGTTACAAAATGTGTTTTTTTCTTTCTAGTATATGGAGTTAAAGGCCAAAACAAAAGGCAAAGCTGCAGACTTGAGGAGGGAATGCAGCAGCAATCGGTGTAGAGCTTAACAAGCTTATCCCTCTCAATGAGTTGGAGAATATAGTGCTAGCAATTATTAATGGAGGAGGTATTGCCCAGTAATGTTAGTTTAATAATACTTCATTATAACATTATTTTATGGATAGGTGTAATTAATGAATATCAGAACTAAATTCTTTCACATGTAAATCAAGACTACTTTTAGTGTGTAGTGTGGTATTTAGGATCTTTTTTAATGTTACAGATACCATAAGTAGATGAGGTTGCAGCCCCTGTTGATTCAGAAAATGCAGCACGCAATCCTCCAGTACATCAACACCCTTCTGCTCCTGTATCCTTTAAACCTTTAAATCCCATAATGGATGTGGAATAGCTCGGTAACTGATCGTTTACATTTATTGATTTATGTAATTATAAGTACATAGGTGTTGGGGGCAGAGGATGTAAATAATTACACAACACAATGGTCACGCTTGAAAGGCCTCAGCCAATTTATTTAACACGTATAAAAATACAGACTTCACATAACACGTGTAAATATCGAGTCCTTTACGTACATACGCGTGACGCTAACTCACAAATAGTTCACAGTTACTTTACAATACTTCACTGACTCTAATACGTTAGATAACTTAGGAAATCTGGAAATCTAGGGCCGCTCCAGGAGCGTAGGGTGCCAAGACAAACTGTCGCAGTGACGCTTCGAGTCGAACTGCAGAGAGAGAACGTCGTCTTCAACGAAAGTGCAGCTTAAGTACTTTTTCAGCCGGTCGCAAGTCGTGGGAGAGAGTCCCTTTTCCTCTAGTCTATTTCCTAATCCTGTTGAGGCCGGCTGACGTTCACCTCCCGACCCCCCGCATACGGCAAGCACACCATTGGTCATCAATAGTGGCGTGATTTTCTCCATTGTAATCTACCAATAGAAACCCAGATTATTCTTAACGGTTTTTCTGTACTATTTACTTCTAAGAACCGCATTATGTACTTCTAAGAACTCAGTACATAGCCTTATATACTATCCCAGTAGCTGATTGGACAATAGTCTGGCCTCTGATAGGCTTGCTCTCTATTATGTACAGCGCTTATGTACATACATTACGCGTCTGTGAATGACGTAATGTTTCTTATATTTAGTGATTCTAAATTACATGCTCGTGTCCGTAACAGCCTCCCCCCGGCGTAGCAACGCGAGCCTAACTTCCATCGGCCAGGACAACGAGCCTTCTAACTGGGCGTCTGAAAACGCCTCCACGCGTCTGTACCTCAGCGCTGCGTATGACACCATCAGGTCCTTGTATGGTGCGCACTATCTTCCCATATGGCCATACATTTCGCGGCAGTTGACCATCCGCAATGACTACTATATTCCCCGGTGCGAGTTGCGTGCGTGAATCTCGGACGTCGCCGCGCGGTGTCAACGTTGGTAGGTATTCGTTTATCCAACGAGTCCAGAACTTGTCCGCTAGCGCCTGTGTTGCGCGCCATGTCTTTCGATCGGCGACGTCGCACTGCCCTGTAGTTGGTAGTCCAGTAGCCGAGCCTAATAAGAAGTGGTTCGGCGTGAGCGCCTCCTCGTCGCCAGGTTCAACACTTACGTGTGTGAGGGGTCGCGAATTGACGGTGTGCTCGATCTCGATTAGCAACGTGGAAAGTACCTCCTCCTTTGGTGCGCGTTCCTTCAACACGGCCGACAACGCCGACTTTACACTTCTTATTAGTCGTTCCCACGCGCCGCCCTGATTTGGGGCCCCGGGGTCAATGAACCGCCATTCCATATCTTGCTTAATTGCGAATTCATTGAGGTCATTCGCCCACTGCTTATATGCCTGTTGGATTTCAACATCGGCTCCTCGAAAATTAGTCCCGTTATCGGACATCATAGTTTTAGGCCATCCGCGCCTAGCCGCCATTCTTCTTAGCGCTAATATAGCTGAATCGATGTTCAAACTTGGCAACAACTCTATATGTATTGCTCGCGTGACAAGACAGGTGAACAACATACCCCATCGTTTTTCATGCCGTCCTCCTATTGTGACTGTCATTGGGCCGAAACAGTCTACTCCGCAACGGGTGAACGACCGCAGGTGGGTGTCCAATCGTTCAATAGGTAAGTTCCCTTTGACGGGCCGTATTGGCGGCTTCCTTCGTCGCTTACATGTCACGCAATCTCTTATCAGTGCGCGCACTGTCGGTCGAACCCTTAAAATCCAAAAGCGTTCCCTCGCTTTGTTCACTATATTCACGTCCCGCGTGATGATCCCGTTCGTGAATCTGACGTAAATATAGTGACGTCATCGGATGTTTGCCCTCCAAGATGGGTGGGCACTTCCCATCTTGAGAAACGCTCGCGGCATTTATGCGACCGTTTAAACGAATGACGTCGTCTTGAAAAATCGGGTCCAATCGGTAGAGTCGACTGGTCCTGTCTACTCTCCTACCTACAGCGAGTCGCGCTATTTCCGCTGGAAAACACTCTCTCTGAGCCTCCCTTATCAGTAGCAGCTCGGCCTCCTGTTTGTGACGCAACGTCAACCGGGTAGCGCGTTTGCGGCATTTGTCGACGAACAGCAGGACATACGCAGTCGTTCGTAGTAATCGTTCGTATGACGAGAAACGAGTCGTGTCGACGAGGCTGGTGATGTGCGCTATGTGCGCGACGATCTCATCACCCCCCTCTCCCTGCGCGATCTCCGTTGGCCAGATGTGTTCTGGTCCGCCCAGGAAGAGGGGACCAGTGGACCATCTGCTGTCGCTTTCCAGTTGTATCATTTCGGGCCCAGTTGCGTCATCGGCTACTTTGTTCGTGTACCCTTTTTCCTTGAGGTCATTGACCTGTGACACGTGTGCTTTTTTGAAGTCAGCTGACTTATCCATTTTCCTTTCAATGGTGTCGAGTCTACGAAAGGTCGTATCGTGACTCGGTGGTAGGTGTGGCTCATCACTCCGCCACGGCAATCCTACCTCATGGTGACCGTTGACCAGCCGAGCAGTCTTCGTGAAAATATCCTGCGCCCGTTCGTCTGCCAGCACTGTTCTCGGCTGGTAAACTGTCCCCTGAGCGTCGATCGAGATATGCGATGTGGTGAGGTCCTTTAACTCTTCGCAATCCTTGGATATTTCCTGTGGGTGCACGTGCAATGCTGTCCCGCTACTCGCCTCGAATTCAGTTACGCGCCGTGGTACCGTTCCGTGTACCACCCATCCTAGCTGCGTAAGTGAAGCGGCTGGCTCGTTCTGCCGTCCCGTGAGCAAAGTTCGCGACACTATCAAATGCCAATTATCGGCGCCTATCAATAGGCGTGGCTTCGCATTCTCGTAACACACGTCACGTGCAGGTATACGTTTCATGTGTTCGCAGCGTAGATAGCTCGCTTTCACGGTCTGACTAATTATATTTAAGCGTTTAACAGTACGCGCGCGTATGTTAAAACACTCTGAGCGTTTTCCCTTGATTCCTATTTCCACGCAACGACTGTCGTTCTCTTGTCGCGTGGCCGTAATCCCGTGGACGCGTAACGCTCGCTTAGTTCCTTTCGCGCCCATTTCGTTAGCTATCTCTTCGTCGAGTAGCGTAACAGTGGAGCCCTCGTCCAGTAACGCATGCGTATCTATTTCCTTGCCGTTCGGCCCCCGCAACGTTACTGGGCACACTTTGAGTAACACCGCGCTCATTTCGCTGCCGGCATGGGCAGATGCGGTGGTCGCCGATTCTTCCCTCACGCTCCTGGTCCCACAGTTGGTGGAGGCGCTAGCCGCGTCCGACGTTCGGTCGGCGGTGTGGAGTAGCCTATGGTGCGATCTACGACATTCCTGCTCTCCGCACTTCCTCGCGGTACACTTGAATCGACGATGTTTACTCGCCAGACATTTGAAACATGCTCCAGTTTCCTTGGCCCATTCCCATCTTTGTTGGACCGTCATGTCACCAAGTTTCTTGCAGCTTGGCGTGGCATGTCCCTCGCCACAGCACAAGCACGTCTTCTTAACCCTCTCTCTCTCGTCCTCGCCAGGTCGCTCGGCGGCGGCGTACGTTGCGGGTACGCGCGCTTTATTCCTTCTAATGACCGCTTGTGCTCTGGCGGGAGCTTGCTGACGCGTCGCTTCCTTTGACGTCGTAGTCACGGTCGACGAGTACGCGTATCTTACGGCCCGATCAGCTTCCCTCATTAGGTAGCGCGACAGCGTAACGATCTCTGCTTCCACGCGACTACCATGCTCTTGGGCGTAATCACACCAACGCGCGCGCATGTGTGGGCTGAGCTTCTCTACCACGTGTCTGGACAGCATTGGGTTTTGTAGGTACCCCCTATTATCCAGACACGATAGCACGCTGACGATGTTCTGCAGCTTTATCGCGAACGCGTTGAGTTCAGCGGCCGTCGTACCAAGTCGCGGTAATTTTCTTAACTCGTCGAGCGACTTGTCGATTATAATCTCGGGACGTCCGTAACACTGTTCGAGTGTATGCATTATCACGGCGGGGTCAGCAGCGGTGCAAAGTAGCGCGGACACGGTCTCTCTCGCTTCACCTTTCAGGCTGTTGCGTAGGCGCGCTAAGTTCTCTCCTCGTGAGAATCCATACTCTCGTGTCGAGTCTCGCATTGCTGACTTGAACAGCAACCACTCGTGCGGCGCTCCCGTGAAAATTGGCAACTCTAACGCTTGACGCGGCGGCGGTCGATAACGTGTCATCCTATTTAACGCGTCGGCTAGCTTATCGATATCTCGAGATCGAGATCGAGATCGAGATTTATGTCGCGACCTAGGCGGTGATCGGAACCTAGGTTCGCGGGGCTCCTTATTTTCTACGCGGGGCGGCTCCTCCCTCGGAAAGTACGCGTGTTCTCGCTCCTCATACTGTGGCGTACGCGGCCTCGTAAATTCCTGCCTACCCCGGGTGCGCTCGGCTCCCTCCCCCCGTATGTGAACCGGGGCGGGTGCGCGTATCGCTGACGACGTTTGATCTATCGCAGTCAGCGATGGTAATTCCTCGTCCCCCGTAGGCTGCGCGCATTGCAGCCAATTATCGATTCGATTATCGGTGTCCGCGACGTCCTGGGCTATATCACTATCTCGATCTGTTTCCTCGCGAATGGTAGCCACATCCATCGCTAATCTCTTCTTAACCAGCTCGGCTTCGAGTTGCAATTCCTGGCGGCGTATCGCGGCGAGGCGCTCCTCAGCATGTAATTCTGCTTGCCTAATGCGCAGTACAGCACTAGCGGTGGATTGGCGCGATCGTACGGATTGGACGGGCGACCTACTATTTATCCTATCAACGGCGGGCGCGGGCGCTGGGATGGCGGTCGCGGCGGCGGTTGACGTTATAGCATCCATCGTAATGTTCTCGGCTGTCGGCGCGTTCGTAGGCACTGTTGCAGGAACTGGTACAGACGCGGGAATCGTAACGCGGGGGTTAGCGCGTGATAATATTGTCGCGCGGGACGACGGTGACGCGGGGGGGTCTTCAAACACGCGGGCTTGCGTATCTTCGTTCTTCTGGCTTCTTGTAGTCGGCATCCTTCCTCCTCGTTTGGCACCCTAGCTCTATCAATGCCCTAGCGGCCCTATCAGACCTACCGGAGGGCCCTATGAGAGGGATATGCTCCGGCAGGGATGGAAAATGTGCAGGAAATGGAAAGGTGGGGACTACCCTGCAGAGAACTACACGCGCTACGAGGTGCTCAGCAACCGGTGGGAACGACCGGTTGCCTCGGCAGTGCCTACAGTCCGGCCCTCGCAACGTGCGCAGCCTTACAGGCGCAGTAGTGCTATTCAACCACGTTTGGTTGGCGACACCGCACAATATGTCGCACCGCCTTGAAACGGCGTTAACTCAGGCACGCACCTTTGACACCGTTAGGTGGCACGTACCTGAGCCGCGGTCCACCCGCTTAAAAGGTTCTTGACGCGACGGCGTAAAGGACCCGTGGATCCCTCTCTGCAGCTCGACACGACGGCTTGACACGATGACTTGACACGACGGCTCGACACGACGCTGGCGGCTCGAAGTTCCCGACGTGGCGACAATCCTAAGCACCTACTGGGTCGGACTTGCTGCGTTCCTGTGTTCCTTTTCAATCTTCAGAATAGGTATTCTTCGTAACGTGACTTGCTGCGTTCCTTTTCCCACTTGAAGCGTTCCTTTTCAATCTTGAAAGCTTTCCTCTTCTTTCTTGAAAATAGGTTTCTTCGAAACGTAACTTGCCGCGTTCCTATTCTTACTTGCAGCGTTCCTGTTCGAGCTTGAAGCGTTCCCTTCTTCAATCTTCGACACCCAACTGTATTTCTTCACGTCTCCCCAAAGACGCACAATAAGCCGCTCGATATTCCTTACCAAAGGACCAATATCCGGCTCTCGAAGGACCAAAGTTCCTCTGTTGGGGGCAGAGGATGTAAATAATTACACAACACAATGGTCACGCTTGAAAGGCCTCAGCCAATTTATTTAACACGTATAAAAATACAGACTTCACATAACACGTGTAAATATCGAGTCCTTTACGTACATACGCGTGACGCTAACTCACAAATAGTTCACAGTTACTTTACAATACTTCACTGACTCTAATACGTTAGATAACTTAGGAAATCTGGAAATCTAGGGCCGCTCCAGGAGCGTAGGGTGCCAAGACAAACTGTCGCAGTGACGCTTCGAGTCGAACTGCAGAGAGAGAACGTCGTCTTCAACGAAAGTGCAGCTTAAGTACTTTTTCAGCCGGTCGCAAGTCGTGGGAGAGAGTCCCTTTTCCTCTAGTCTATTTCCTAATCCTGTTGAGGCCGGCTGACGTTCACCTCCCGACCCCCCGCATACGGCAAGCACACCATTGGTCATCAATAGTGGCGTGATTTTCTCCATTGTAATCTACCAATAGAAACCCAGATTATTCTTAACGGTTTTTCTGTACTATTTACTTCTAAGAACCGCATTATGTACTTCTAAGAACTCAGTACATAGCCTTATATACTATCCCAGTAGCTGATTGGACAATAGTCTGGCCTCTGATAGGCTTGCTCTCTATTATGTACAGCGCTTATGTACATACATTACGCGTCTGTGAATGACGTAATGTTGCTTATATTTAGTGATTCTAAATTACATGCTCGTGTCCGTAACAATAGGTACCTAATCTTATATATAAAATTCTCGTGTCACGGTGTTCGAACTTGAACTCCTCCGAAACGGCTCGACCGATTCTCATGAAATTTTGTGAGCATATTGAGTAGGTCTGAGAATCGGCCAACATCTATTTTTTTTTTTTTTTTTTTTTTTTTTTATTTATATGGCAGAACAACGTTTGCCGGCTCAGCTAGTCTAATATATAAAATTCTCGTGTCACGGTGTTCGAACTTGAACTCCTCCGAAACGGCTCGACCGATTCTCATGAAATTTTGTGAGCATATTGAGTAGGTCTGAGAATCGGCCAACATCTATTTTTTTTTTTTTTTTCTATTTTTTTTTTTTTTTATTTATATGGCAGAACAACGTTTGCCGGCTCAGCTAGTTTCTCTATAAAAAAATATGAGTGGGTGATGCTCTATCTCCCAGTTCAAGTTCCTCAAAACATATATTATTATGGCGTATTGTTTAAGTGTGAAACTAGATATTATATTTAGTTTTAAGGTTGATTACTGTGATATTATTAAACATAACAGCTGTGATTTTCAAACATAGTTTAGTTTTAATGTGTGTTTAAAATGCTGTGATTCTTATCATATCCAGAAGCACTGTTATATTTTATATCTGTACAATAAAAATGTGATTTATAGTTTACTTGATGTGTTTATTTACCATTTTACTGAGCTAAAGAATTACTTACTGGATACCTCTAACACAACCAAAATTATTCCCTCCTATAACATTTTTCCCCAGAAAATCCTGTTATCTTATAATTTATCCATAACTCAACACAAGTTGTAAAGTAAAGAACAAAAAAAACTAATTATCCTTTAAATTGCTTCTGCCAGCGGCTTCGCCCAAGTGATTGTAGAAAATCACGTCTAGTCTATCATGCGCAAGTTCGACAGTGTATAGAGTAGTGCTCTCATCTTTGGGATGGGTTTGCCAAATACCAGCTTGATGCACTAGAATCTATTGAGAAGCGAGCCAAGAAGATCATCGGCAATGATTCACTCGTCAAGTCAAAACTCCAAAGTCTTAAACATCGACGCCGAGTTGCTAGCCTGTTGGTTTTTTATCGTTTACATTTCGGGCAGTGTGCATTGGAATTGCACAATTTAATTAAGTTAAGTCCGTTACATTATCGGACCACAAGACGTACGGCGTTGCGCCACCAGTACATGGTGGACATCCCACCCATACGTACAAAGCGTTTTGGGAACACATTTATTATGCGTACAGCTAAGAAGTGGAATTCCCTGCCGGAACCTGTTTCCTGATAGCTATAACCTAGGAGTCATTAAGTCAAGAGTGAATAGATTGCTTCTAGGCAAGTGTGCCTCATCGTCGGCCACATTATCGCTTACCATCAGGTGAGATAGTGGTCAAACGCTAGCCTATCCATAATAAAAAAAAGAAAAAAAATTGGTGAGTATTTATCCATTTTGATAAGCAAAAAGATTTTAAATACCTACAAAACTTATAATTTTCTGACGAGTGTATATTTATTTTTGAACTTTAAACGTTGTTTTTAGGCACATAACTCATTTTATAAGAATTAATATATTTTACCTAGAACAGTTTACTCTCAGGGACGAAAATTATTCTGGTGAGCATTTAAATTATAGCAGGCACCCAATCAATACGAGGAAAAATAAGGTAGATGGAATTTACCTAAAAATACCTCGTCTAGACGGCAGCCAAGGCCTTAAAAGACTTAGTACTTTCAATTATTTAGGTCACTATTTGTAAAACCTGTAATTATGATAGAAGAGAAATTATGAAATAATTTCGAATAAGGTTCTCATTGAACATGGTAAGTTCGAGAGTCAGTAAAAGTTTGACATGCCCTCTCGCCCCACCCTAGAGAAGTCGCTCCGGATAATTTCCCACCTCAGAAAAAAAAAATTGTAGGCGACGACCTGGATGTCTTCGGTAAGAATTGGAAAGAAGAGGCAAAACATTATGATCTTCGGAATAAATGGAGGGCGGCCTTTGTCCAGAAGTAAAATTACTAGCCCATATTGCTAGTAATAATAATAATCCTTATGACAACTTTTTACCCGGCCTTTTTGGTAGATCTTCGCTAAAAAAATTCATTCGTTTTATTACTATAAATAAACGAAGGATATTGAAAAACCGATTGAAAACTGTTTCGGTAGGTACTCGTACCTATTCAAATTATTATACAGCTAAATATATTTTTTTTTGTATCAAACTTGGTAAAACTTTGGCAAATCGAAAAGAAAAATGGTTATTCAACGAGGGTGCAAATTATAGCGATGAATAAATTATAGCAGTGCTAATGAACCCAATTTTAATTTACGTATTTTTTGAAGAACAGATTTTCGAAGTTATAAAGGAGTTTTATTTCAAAACTTATTTGAAAAATTAATATTATTCGGAAAATAAGTACTTATTTGAAAAATCTACATTATTCAGGAAATAAAGTACTTATCCGTATCTTCAACTTTACAGTTTTTTAACTAATCGTTTTTTTAACGAAAGGAATGAAGGACCATACACCATAAATATATATGTTTATAAGTATTTATTTATATATTATGTTTATGTATAGTGTGCTGTACACATATCTGTTTAGTATATTTTTAGTTTTAAGTTTAGATTTAATTTATGTGTTTAATTTTTTGTGGTAGAGTCAAAGTTCCTCAAAATATGTAAAATTTCATTCTCACTCATATGGTTTGCTGTAAGAAAACCCAGTTGTGGGTTAAGCTCGCCTATGTACATCAACTGTCCTATTTTATTGTTTATATATAAAATTGTGTACAATAAAAAATAAAGAAGGTAAGAGCATCGTAAATAAGAAATTACATTGATGACGGGCTTGTTGGTCTAGTGGGTCTGACTGCTATGCCGGAGGTCGTGGGTTCCATTCGTAGGAATGGAACCCACGACCTCCAGGACAAATATTTGTGTGTTGACGCACGCACCATCATTAATTGTTCTGTGTCTGGATGTAATTTATCTATTATATGTTTATATTTAGAAATATATAAGTATTTATATCAGTTGTCTAGTACTCATAACACAAGTTCTGCTTAGCTTGGGACTAGTCGGCGTTGTGCGATAGTTGTGGAATATTATTATATTATTATAGTTACATTCAAACTCCACAAAAATGTCGAATTACTATCGAAACTTGCCTATTATTATTAATTTGACTGCATGGTTAGTGGAGTGGTTGAGCTATTGACTGCTGCACTGCGTGTAGCGGATTTGATTGCCGCATGGAACAAATATTTGTATGGCTTACAGATACAGTTCCAGGTTTAGGTGTCTTGTGCATGTGAGTTTATATGTTTGTGAACGCACGATACAGGAGTCATTTCTAGAGTAGGGCAACGATTAATAAAATATAGAAAAATAATTAGGGGCACGGAAATCCGATAGATGGTCGACACACAGGACCTGTCGTTGTTGTAGTGACACTTAGGAGTGACTTATGCGTGATAAATACGTGGATTTATTGCTATCGGAACTAAAAAAATAATAATATTTTAAGTAAGTATCTTATGATGTATGACTACCGTAACAATGTCTGTCGCTTTGTCTAGTTCTATATCAAATGTAAACAAAATAACAACACACAAGACAAAGTCCAACAATTAAAAAAGTAAAACTTTAGGTTAGATCTAAACTAATTATCAAGCACTTAAAAACTAATCAAGTAATCAACTCTAACCACTTAGCTTTTAGCCCTTCTGATTTTTGCTTTGGTCAGTAAAAGCTTTGGTTAAAACAATTTTTGCTTAATTTGTCAGTCCCAACAGAATCAGCGCCAATTACTTGAATTGCGTCATTTTCCTTTTCCTTTCCTCATTACTGTTTAATCTTTCCGAGGCCAAGTATTCCAAAATAAGTTAAAGTACCATCCATAAAGTAATTAAAATTACCGAAAACCCTTATAATCCTTGACGTAACTTTGAGAGGCACTTTCGAGATAAGTAATCTTACGAAACATAAGTTACGATCCTCTAAACTTAGGTAACTATCTAAACATAGCGTTTGGAAAAGGCAGTACTCCTAGAAAACTGGGCCTATTCAGAAATAGGGTTAAAGGAGGATTAAGGGCGTCTTAACTTTTATTTAAATTTATTACTTCAAAGTAGAAAGTGTGCCAAATTGAATCGATCACTTCTAAAACAGCGCAAAACTTTTTATTTTGCAAACATTTTGTTTTAAACTCTTTCTTATAGATAGATGTCATTTTATTTCCTTCAAATGATACCGTGTAAACGACGTTTATTACATAAACAGTATAAGTTAAGTGGTTCTTGCATGCATCACTACATAGCAGTACTGGCTATGTCTATTTTTGACGATATTAAATTGATTGTATAACTTTGTTTTCACAATATAATTATTTTGTCTCTTAAGTACTAGATAAAACAATTTTAAATTTGACTCAAAGTTAACAACATAATATCATGGCAATAATATCATTACTCAAGGATTTAGTAGAAGTTAATAAATTCAAAGCTATGGCCAATTTGGTAGCTGATTATTTTTTTCTTTTATTTGTAAAAAAAAGTAACTTTATGCAAAATTACAAATGGAACGGATTTTTCAAATCCATTCATTTTAAAGTAAGTTGAAAATATTTCAAATCTGGTAGAAGGGAAAACTGTCAAGTATCAGAATAAGGATGCTCACATTGAAATGTGACGTCACCACCATTAGGTGAGGTGTGCATAAAAGAATTATTGAGATGTTCCCACCACATCCTATTCTTATTCATATCAATATTTGAAATACTAATTACTGTTTCATTTAATAACCAATTTCGATGCTGTTTTCAAAAAATGATTTCTTTTTAATTTTTTTTTTCGTAAAACTTATTATACAAAAATAAACACGAGGTAATACACAATTTTGATGTAAATCTTACGTAATTAAGTAACCATTCCATGAAAAATTCCTTGCATTGCAATGAAGAATTTCTTTAATCTGCTCAACCCCAATTAGTTCCTCAGAAGACCACATTACTAACAAGGTACCCAAAGGGTAACACAAAGGTAACATTGATTATGCACATGTATAATGTCACGACAGGTATCTCTAATCTCCATATCTCTAAGGCTTCTAAAGAGTTAGGCAACGTTAAAATGATTACAATAGCTACCATGTTATGCCCACAAGGCATGAATATAGTCGAACATCCAAACATTCCCGGCCACTTGATAACTGTTCCCGAAATTAGATCAGACCGTCCCGTGAGAGAATTAAATTTGGACCCTAATCAAACTTGGTCCATGTTCGCTGAAGTCGGTTTAAGTCAAGACAGGAACTCGTAAGATAATACTACGCATATGCATTCGTACTAGGTATTTAGGTAATTCATTATATTTACGAGGATATAAACTTTACTAGGGTTGCAGAGTTTGAGCGAATAATTGCTATAGATGATATCACATGATATAATCAATATAATAGGTTATTCCATTTGTTGATTGGTAGAGTTTCTCAATGCATTATGTGATGAAGTTTAAATGAATAAAAAAATATCAGTGCAAAGATAAACGAATAAATAACCTGTACTTCTTCGATCCACGCAAAATTGACACGGACAAGTTGGGTTCATTTTGTCTTAAAAACTAAATTAATACGCAATAATTAATAATGTAGAGCCTTTTAAATAGTATACTTATTTTTATATTTAAAAAAAAGCACATGGTTGATGAGATAAACAATTCTGGAAACATACATACTAATTATTTCTACCTTCATTAAGGGGTGATCGAGGACCTCATGCTATATCATAAACATTGAAAAATGTTTTGAGTTTTAAACTCAAAACTCGAAAAATCTTACGCCATAATCCTTCTTTCAATATACTCGTTTATTCAACAAAGTCGTCTACATCCAATTTTATGCTTTGAGACGCATAGAGATTGCATAATGCTATCTCATATTCTTTGAAAATTTTATTTTTATTCAGGTAACAGCGCCGACATAACTGTACTTAGGTATTTGTCTTTGGTCGATTCTCTGAAGCTTTCAGAATATTATTATAATATTATCTTTACTTTGAAAGAAAAATAAACGTTGCCTCACACTAGGAATTATTCCTCTATAGTAGGTGCGTTTTGAATATGTAAACTCACTTATCGGCGTTATACTTCGAAAAACAATTAAATCACAAAAACGAAGATCTAAGTAAAAGTAAATTGAAATTTCAAAGTCGAATATCTTCTGATAATATACATTTTATTTATTTATTTATTTATTTTTAAAGAAAGCTTACAGGCTAATAACAATTATAATTTTTTACATAGGTCATGTAAATTGCTAATAACAAGCTTCCACATATATATATCTAGCTACAGATTGCGTTGTCATCATTTTGCCAAATAAACTACTAAAAGAAAATATGTATATCTTCATAATTTAACAAAATGTATGTCAATAAATTGCATTCACCCGGAGTACACGGTGGAGCACACGGTGGAGGTGTGCCCCGCTTGGGAAGAGCAAAGCCGTGTCCTCGTGAGGGTGATCGGCGGCGGCGATCTCCCGCGCCGGGCTTTGGTACAGGCCATGGTCCGGAGCAAGGAGGAGTGGCAGGCGGTCGCCTCCTTCTGCAAAGCAGTAATGCTAGTAAAGGAGGCGGCCGATCGCGTGAGGCAACGGTCCTCACGTTCGAACCGCCGCTGGGATTCCGATCCCGATTTCCGGCCACCGTAGGCGCGGGCTTGCGGACGGCGAGCAAAGGGTAGCTTGCCGTCCGACCGTCCGGTTACCGTCCAGACCGAGCCCAAGTCGTCGACGGCGCGTACTGTTCCAAGCGCGCCTCAAGGAGATTTCAGCAACCGTAGGGACCCAGCAGGGTCGAAGCCTACTGGGGCCAAGGGTCTGATTCTGAAAGGAAGACTCGGCCCTGGTGCGTAAGGCACCGAAAGTACAGGAGTGGGTTTTTAGTCAGTAAAAGTCTGACACTATCTCGCGCTCCGCCTAAAAGCGGGGGATGTCATAAGATGATTTTCTCACCGAAAAAAAAAGCGGCCTCGCTTTGCACCTCAGCTGCAATAACATTGCCCAATCGCATCAAAGTAAACTATTCACAAATTGCCTAAAATGAATTAAAGGGTGTTTTTCTGCATAGGAAAGAAGGCAAAAAAATTAGTAAAGCAATAAATATAAAGAACTGCTCAAGAGTGTTGAAGAGATACTTTCTAGATATAATGCGATCCAAAAAGTATCTTTTGAATGATGACTATATATGTGGTAGTAGCTTGTTTTGGCGCCGAGTTTTTCGCTTCTGACATACCGCTGTTAAACCCGCGATGGTTTGTACTGGTATGTAAATATGTTAGCATGAATATATTAATGTTGTTGTTTAATAAACAAAAAAAAGGAATGATGCACGGTGACGCACTACTTTCAATTTATTGCAAAATAAAGTACTAGGTACAATTTTTACGATTTACTAATAACACTAATAGCTACTAATCCGTAGGTGCCTTAAGTGGAATGAAAATTTAAATAATAAAGTATTCCACTTTGGGCACCTGCGAAAAATATCAATGGGTGCCCAAAGTGGAATACCTCAGGTGCCATTCACTCGGGTGCTATTTAAGCGGGTGCCCAAAGTGGAATACCTCAAAATTAAGTTAATCTTTTAAACACGTAACACAACCACGTTTTCTATTAATACGAGTACTCAATGATTTATTGTTATCAACTTTTCTGATGTAGGTATATTACATTCTCTATTAAAACGAAAAAAATAAAATAAAAGGTAGACGTATGTTTGACGCATTTTTATCGACATATGATGAATAATGATGGTCGTTTTCCGTATTTTATTTTTCCGCAAACTGCAGCTTTTTAGGGTACCGTAGCCAAATGGCAAAAAACGGAACCTTTATGGATTCGTCATGTCCGTCTGTCTGTCGTGCTGCTGTGAAGTTTTTATAGTAATTATAAAAACTTCCATTGAAAATTGGTTTGAATGAGATCTAGTAAGTAGTTTTTTTTTTAATACGTCATAAATCTTTTTTTACCTTTCAAGTCTGCACGGAACCCTCAGTGCGCGAGTCCGACTCGCACTTGCCCAGTTTTTTGTAAGAAAACTTGTAGTATTTATGTCTCAGAACCATTTTCGACAAAATATTTTTTTTACAAAGCATTTTTTCAATCCACAATTACAATAGCCAACAGTAAAATAAACCAAGAACCTGATAAACCTAACATCATGACGAAATATATTTTGTATCCAAACAAAACCACAATAAAAGTCAGTGACAACTTACTGCTGTCACATAATGCAATACCGAAAACGGGAATTGTGGAAATGAATTGAAATGTAAAATTCAAAAACATGATTTAAGTTCACTCGCTCTCATGGATGGCTTGAGTCCCAGATGTATGGTTATTAAAGACTACGTTTATACGGAAGACCTCCCGTGATCCCTAAGTCCCAAAGTATTATTCGATGCCTAATCTACTGCTGACAAAATTATAGACGGCCTAAACCATAATTCCTATAAGAAAGCTTACCTAGTCAAGTCTTAGTAATTCGGATCACATATTCCAATTTCCCATCCCTTACGTTCAGACAAGGGATCTAATCACATCTTAATTATACCGTAAGTAAAAAGATGTCGCAAACTAATTGTCGTAAGTCCCTAATAGGGGACAGGAAATTGTTCCAGGCAATTTTATAAAATGAGTACATAACATCTTTCTGTGTAAAATTGTATTTCTTGGGAGGTTTCCTGTTGTAACAGTACCGACAAGATTAACTTTTTTTTTGCTATTGTGTTCTGTGTTAGAAGACATCACAAACATGTGTTGTTTTTACAGGGTTATTGTCTTTATTTTGCTATGAGGGTTTTTTTTTCGGTTGGAAAGTCATCCAATGACATCCCCCGCTCTTGGGCGGACCGGGAGATAGTGTCAGACTTTTACTGAGTAAAAACCCACTCCTGTTTCTTCGTTGCCTTTCGTACCATGGCCAAGTCTTCCTTTCAGGAGCAGACCCTTGGCCCCAGTAGGCTTCGACCCTGCTAGGCCCCTACGGCTTGCTGACATCTCCTTGAGGCGCGCGTGGAATAGTACGCGCCGTCGACGACTTGGGCTCGGTCCGGTCGGTTGCTGGACGGTCAGACGGCGAGCTACCAATTGCTCACCGTCCGCAAGTCCACGCCTACGGTGGCCGGAAATCGGGATCGGAATCCCAGCGGTGGCTGGGGCGTGAGGTTCCGTACCTCAAAAGGAAAAAAAACAGAACCCTTATAGGATCACTTTGTTGTCCGTCCGTCTGTCTGTCTGTCAAGACCCTTTATCTCGGAAACGCGTGGAGGTATTGAGTTGAAATTCAAACCATATACTAAAGTCTGCAGTCCATTGAAGCTGTGATCATCTGAATCAAACTTCTGAGTTAATGACAAAAAAGATACGGCCGTTTATGTCGCAAAAAACGTGTATTTCGACACTCTCAAGGAAATCAAAATTTAGGAAGCAAGTCTCATAACACAAGTATAGCAAAAAGACAAAACTGTGTAGTTACGTCATAAAAAAAAAACTTTCTTTGCGATTCGGAAAAATATTCGTAACTCAATTTGGGAATTGAACTGTTTTCAAAGGTAAGTACCAGAAACCAAGAAACCAAACCAAATCGAAGCCAGTCCACGAGTCCGACTCGCACTTGCCCAGTTTTTTTTTTTTTTAAATTGTATTTTTTTTTAAGTGGAAAATCATCCAATGACTTCTCGCACTCTGGGTGGAGTGGGAACCCCGTGTCAGACTTTTAGTGACTAAAACTACATCTATGTCCTTCAGTTGCCATTTGCGTTCTAAGGTTCCAGGTTTCCTTTTCAGAAAATCCCCGCGGCCTTAGCAAACATCTGCCTCTACGGTTTGCTGACATCTCTTTGAAGAGGAAGATTTTAAATTGGACTAAAATAGTTACAAGATTGCTTTTCGTATAAATAGTAGATGCGTCTATGCAAGTGGTAAAAATTATCAAAACGGTCTTCAGACTCAATCCTGAATGAATCTTGTATCGTAGGTGCGTTCGCAAACATATCAACTCACATACGCAATAAACCCAGACCCAGAACATCTGTCAAAGCCATACAAATATTTGTTCTGTGCAGGAATCGAAACCGCGACTCGCAGCGCACTAGCCAATCACTCAACCACTATGGTAACCGGGCTTTCAAATATTATTTTATATACTCATTCCTAATAATCATCATCATCATTTCAGCCGAAAGACGTCCACTGCTGGACATAGGCTTCCCCCAAGTGTCGCCACAATGAACGGTCCTGTGCGTCTCGCATCCATCGGACTCCCGCAACCGTTACCAAGTTATCGGTCCACCTTGTAGGAGGCCTTCCAACGCTACGTCTTCCGGTACATGGTCGCCATTCCAGATCCTTTCGGCTCATTCCTAATATTATCTAGTAATTGTAGGTCCAAGTATATCTATATATATATATATACTTGGACTTGGATTTTTTTATTAATGATAGGCTCGCGTTTGACCACCATCTCACCTGATGGTAAGCGATGATGTGGTCGACGATGGAGCACGCTTGCCTAGAAGTAGCCTATTCACTCTTGACTTAAAGACTTAGATAGAAAACCGACAGGCTAGCAACTCGGCGGCGATGCCCAAGGTTTTGGAGCTTCGACTCAACAAGTGCATCATTGCCAATGATCCTCTTGCCTCGCCTCTCAATCGACTCTAGCGCATCAAGCTGGTATTTGGCAGACCCGTCCCAAAGATGAGAGCAATACTCCATACACGATCGAACTTGCGCTTGATAAAGTTTTAGCAGCTGTTCCGGCGTGAAGTACTGTTTGACCTTCGCGAGGATTCCCAGCTTTTTTTTTTAGTGTTCACTAAAAAAAACAATAAAAGGATTAAAATAATTTTATTCGGTGTTTCTCGGTATTGTTTGTTTCTTATTTAACACCGACTTTCGAAATTTAAGTTATTTTAATCCTTTTAGTGTTTTTTTTTTAGTGAAGTCGGTTATTTTTTTTTTTGTAAAATGTTTTGTATTTCACACTTTTTAGTTGCGATACAGTTATATACACTTCTGGACACATCTATTGGCCCACCTTGTATTTTCAGTTTCGTTTGGTCCTAGGTAAAATTTTATATTAGGTCGAGCAAAAAGTTTTTATGCAGTTTTGAACCTGGCACATTCACAATTTCATTCAATAGTCTTTTTTTGAATTTCGAACACAGAATTTAAAGAAACAAAAGACAATTTGGAGCCTGTTTGTTGATATCAAACAATCGAATACTAAGAAAACTTGGTTTTATTGGTTTACTTGGATTTAATTCTTGAAAAAGTGATTGATATCTTTGGTTTTGCAACAAACATTACTTATTCTTAACATTAAGGTGAGGTTCTATCAATACTCTATGGATACTTCACCTGAAGTCGCCGCCCAAGCTGTGGCACTTATTCAGGCCGGACACAGCTAAAGAAACGTGAGTGCTCAACTTAATTTAAGTCGATCTGCGGTCCGAAATGTTTATCGGAGGTACCTAGAGACTGGCGGCTTTGTTCGTCGCCAAGGAAGGCCACGATCTCGGGTCACAACTGAAAGGCAGGATCGATTCATCGTGACGACCAGCTTGAGAAATCGTCACCTTACCTCCATTGAGATACAAAACCAACTTCGCGACTTCCACGGAGTATCTGTGAGCGCTCGAACTGTTCGGAGAAGGTTAAAAGAACGCGATATGGTACCACACAAGCCAGCTAATGGGCCCAAACTAACGTGAGCCCACCGAACAGCGCGCCTTCATTTCGCACGCAGTCATTTAAATTGGACACAGCAAGATTGGAGCCGTGTACTCTTTTCTGATGAGTCTAAAATTGTGTTACATGGCAATGATGGAAGGAAGAAGGTCTACCGACGTAAGGGAGAGCGTTTCGCACAATGCTGCTTTGAAGAGAGGGTTGCTTATGGCGGTGGCTCATGGACTGTCTGGGGCGGTATATCCGCGAGCGGCAAAACTCAACTTGAGGTTGTTACAGGACCACGGCTGCCAACATTAAATGCTGAAAGGTACATTCGTGTTAGTGTAGTAGTTGGGTAGTGCTTAGAACCTCACGTGATACCAAACGCGGACTATGTGGGCCCAAATTTCCTTTTTATGCATGATAATGCAAGAGCCCATGCGGCCGGCATCGTCAGGGAATATCTTCGGGATGTGAACATCACAGTTATGGACTGGCCAGCCAGAAGCCCAGACATGAACCCCATTGAGCACATGTGGGACGAGCTAAAAAGACGTGTTAGGGCTCGTCAGCCAGTTGCCCAGACGATGCAGGAGTTGAAAACTGCCATAGAAGAGGAATGGGAGATGATCCCTCAAAATTTCATAGAGCGGTTGATAAACTCTATGCCTAATCGTATGAGAGCTGTGGTAGATGCCCATGGAGGCAACACGCGTTATTAAATTAAACCTTTATTTGATAAAACATGTTTTTTATTCAAAAATCAATTGCCTTTAACAAGGCGCATATCCGACTTCTTAGGCGTAGCTCCATGTCGTATGGTATTCTGAATTCAAATTTAAAACAATACGATCGAAAAAGATGGTAAAATGTATCAGGTTTAAAACTGCATCAACAGTTTTTGTTCAATCTAGCAATCATATTTCGGTAGGGGCCATCGAAACCTAAACTCTAAGGTGGGCCAATAGATGTGTCCAGAAGTGTATAACCAGAGTGCCTATTGCTTATGACAATTCCAATTAACCCAAACATTGCTAGGTTACATTGTTTTATTATGATATTCTTGTGTCTACCTTCCACCTTCCGGCTCCATCATCAGATCAGTTCGATAGTACCTTATAGCCAAACTGCATTTCATGACAATTCTAATAAGCCCAAACATGGCTAGGATACATTGATTAATTATAGAGTTCCGGTGCCTATCTTCCGGCTCCATCATCATCATCAGGACACTTCGATGATACCATTTTCTACATAACTATTCAGAACCATTTATTAGTATTGTCATAGTCGCTTAACTATCTTCATTGTGATATCTATGTGAGTATGAAGTTCCGTTGGCCATTTCTGGTCTTATTCATCAGTTTCACTCCATCAAATGTCACTTTTGACTGTAAGTGCTTAAGTTCTCGATGAATATACCAAAATCACTATATGGTTGCCTATAATATTTGAGGAGTTCCCTCGATTCCTCATCGATTCAATCATCAGAACTGGATTCTGAAAAATATGCCACCAATCGGAAAGCATATCCTCTAAAAAGGAAAAAAAATATTTGCAAATCGGTCCATAAACGACGGAGTACTGAGGTAACACACATAAAAAATATTTTTATTTTATTTTTTATATACAACCGAATTGATAACCTCCTCCTTTTTTTTTGAAGTCGGTTAAAAGCGAAATACCACTCACTGATTAATCACGAAATCTCAGAAACTATAACACCTACAAACTTAAAATTTGGCAGGTAGATTCCTTAAAGGCTGTAGGTAGACATCCGCTAAGAATGGATTTTACGTAACTCTACCCCTAAGGGGGTAAAATGGGGGTTGGAATGGAGAAACTCACATTTACGCGAGTGAAACCGCTGGCAGAAGCTAGTGCGTATATATAATAATAATATGTATTATGTTAATCCTGTTAGTCAGGCGACGTTATACTGAAAATAAGTTGGATCTAATTTGAACTTCATATTGAAGATAATAAGATATTTTTTCTACAGGGAGGGACAAATCCTTTACTTAAAACCTTTCGAACAGAGACGCGTTAACCCTTTTTAACCAAATTCAAAAAAGAAGGGTTCTATTTCTGTATGGTTTCCGAAGTTAGTTCTATGTGGACCATTGTACGTGGGCAAAAAAAGAAGGGTTTAATTTCGTTTGTATTTTTTTATGTTTGTTACCTCAAATCTCCGTTATTTAGAAATTCGTTTTTGTAGATCCTTGTTTTATTTGAAAGAATATACTTCCAGATTAGTTTTAATTTTATCAAAATCCAGATCTAATCTGTTGTTCTAAGGATTAGATTAGATTTAAGGAGGAAAATCGTCCAATGAAACCTCCTGCCCTTGGGCTATGCGAGAGGGCGTGTCAGACTTTTACTGACTAAAACCCACTCCTATGTTCCTTCGTTGCCTTGCATTCCAGGGCCGGGTTTTCCTTTCAGAAACGAAACTATGGCCCCCGTAGGCTTTGACTTGAGGTACGTGTAGAACACTACGCGCCGTCGACGACTTGGGCTCGATCCAGACGGTTATCGGGCGGTCGGATAGCGAGCTACCTATTGCTCGCCGTCCGCAAGTCCGCGCCTACGTTGGCCGGAAATCGGGATCGGGATCCCAGCGACTGGGGCATGAGGGCCGTTCCCTCACGTGTGCGGCCGCCTCGTTTGCTAGCATTATCATTTAATCATTGTTACCGATCGCCCCCACGAGGACACGGCGGTGCACTGACCAAGGGGGGCACACCTCTACCGTATGCTCCACCGTGTCCTCTATGGTTTTGCTGACATCTCTTTGAGGCGCGCGTGGAACACTACGCGCCGTCGACGACTTGGGCTCGGTCCGGGCGGTTACCGGATGGCTGGACGGCGAGCTACCCATTGCTCGCTGTCCGCAAGCCCTCACCTACGGTGGGTGGTAGTCGGGGTCTCGGCAGCTGGGGCGTGAGAATATCCGATCCCTGACGCGTGTGGCCGTCTCCTTCGCTAGTATCACTGTTTCGCAGAAGGAGGCGACCACAGCTCATTCCCCCTCGCTCCGGATCATGATCTATACCAGGGCCCGGAGTGAGAGGTTGCCGTCGCCGATCACCCTCACGAGGACACGGCAGTGCTCCTCCCAAGTGGAGTTCTGATGTTGAGGTCCATGAAGAATTCCCTCAAAAACTCTTTAAATGTAATAGGCATGCGTGTAACATTTATTTTTATTTTTACGGAAGTATATTTAAGTTTTGAGAAAACCTCGTGGTGATTTTTACTTATGAAATTCAACAATGCTCCATGTACCATTACACACAGCTTCAGGATCATTAAAATTTCGCTGTGTATATAAATATTTTCTAAACTCTTAAGTACATGCGTGCGTGTAATTTTAATCACCGTTAATTCTTATTTGCATATTTCTAATTATGATGGAAAAGCGGCTTTGTATAATTTCAATATTATTTCCATGAATCATGGAAGGTTTACGCTGGCCTTGGATTTTACTTTTGTAAAGGTTCTCATATTAGTATATTTGGAACTCTGTTCGTAAGTAACTTTAATGATGGGCACGCCTTAATTATGGCGGTAAGTCCCCTCTTTGAAGAGTGACTGGAAAGACAACACGGCATCCTCACCTTCCACATGACGCAGGTTCTCACCGGACATGGTAAGTTCGGGAGGTTCCTTCACCGGATTCGTGCGGAAGAAACGCCCGGGTGTCATCATTGTGTAGTCCGCCTGGAGGACACGTTGGAGCATACGGTAGAGGTGTGCCACGCTTGAGCAGAGCACCGCCGTGTCCTCGTAGGAGCAATCGGTGGCAATGATCTCTCGCGCCGGGCCTTGGTATAGGCCATGGCCGGAGCGAGGAGGAACGGCAGGCGATCACCTCCTTCTGCGAAGCAGTAATGTTCCCACCTTAAAATAATTTTCCCACCTTAAAAATTTAAAAAAAGCAAAGGAGGCAGCCGCACGCACGAGGGAACGGCCTTCACGCCCCAGCCGGCGGGATCCCGATCTCAATTTCCAGCCACCGTAGGCGTAGGCTTGCGGACGGCGAGCAATGGGTAGCTCGCCGTCCGATCGTCCGGTAACCATCCGTACCAAGCCCAAGTCGTCGACGGCGTGTAGTGTTTCACGCGTGCCTCAAGGAGATGTCAGCAAAACCGTTGGGGCCCTGCAGGGTCAAAGCCTACTGGGGCCATGGGTTCGCTTCTGAAAGGAAAACCCAGGGCCCTGGAATGCAAGCATAGCATAGCATAGTCGGCCTTATAATGTTCCCACTGTTGGGACTCAGGCCTCCTCTCTAGGAGAGGGAATGGGCTATAATCCACCACGCGGGCCCAGTGCGGGTTGGTGGATGTCACATGTCTTCGAATTTTTGGTTCTAGGACATGCCGGTTTCCTCACGATGTTTTCCTACACCGTTTTGAGAGCAGTGGTGATGAAATAAATTACACAAAGTAATGTGCCTGGCTGGGTTTGAACCCGCGACCTACAACTCGTAAGTCGGGGCCGTTACCACTCGGCCACCACTGCTTTGGAATGCAAGGCAACGAAGGAACACAGGAGTGGGTTTTAGTTAATAAAAGTCTGACACGCCCTCTCGCTCCACCCAAGGGCGAGATTGATTTCCACCTAAATATTGTATATTTATGAGATCGTGTAATCGAACCCTTTTTTTATGTTTATAATAGTATGCACGTGCATATCAGCGTACTTTTGTATGTATAAACTTACTATTATAGTTTTATTTCAGCTTAGTAGTAGCAGTTAATAATAATAATAATAACAATATTCCACAACTATTACACAACGACATCTAGTCCTAAACTAAGCAGAGCCTGCACTATGAGTACTAGCCAACTGATAATGCTGACATGCTCAAGCCGAGCACACCACACAGTAGTGATACCCGGGCGTTTCTTCCGGCTGAATCTGATGTAGGAACCTCGTGAACTCACCATGTGCGATAAGGACCTGCGTCATGCGGAAGGTAAGGACGCCGTGACGCCTCTCCAGCCACTCCTCAAAGGGGGGACTTACAACCATTATTAAGGCGTGTCGTTGTCATGGGTGGATATCGAACTCACGACCTCCGAGATAGCAATCAGGTCCACTAACTATTAGACCAACAGGCCAGTCATTGAACTTTTCTTAACCTCATTGGAACTCGTGTAATTAAATATACCTTATCGTTAGTTAAAAATGTCGAGGATCACGATAAATGTCGATTTAGGTCAGTAATTGGGATTATTTTGCTTTTTCCCGTCAATTTTAGGTGGGTCAAAGGCCAATTTTGAGAGCAGTTAATGGTGGCCCAGTGATAATAGCCACGGTTTATGAGTTTGTATGTGGTGCGTTCAAATTCAGGCAGGCGCATTACTTTGTGCAATTTATTTCATCACCACTGCTCTCAAGTTAGTAGCAAAACGAAAATATATTTCATACATTGGAAAAAGTGAATAAAAAGTAGACGTAAAAATAATTAAAATTACCTACGGATTTTGTGTTTTTAGTACCAACATTATTTTTGAATTTAGGAATAGAAAGAACAAAAAAAAAACATTATAATGTAAATTTGTAATAAAGATATTGTAAGTCGACGTAAAGGTGCGCTCACCTACTTTAGTGCTTATGTATGTATGGAAGTGCTTAAAATATAATTAAATTAATTTGATGCCATGATAGGTGCAGTGGTCGAGCGCCTATTATTGTATGGCCTACATGTATTTGTTTGGGATCTGGGTGTATTCTGTATGTGAGCTTATATATTTATGTATATGTAATAAGTTGTTTATTGAAACAAAAAACCAAGTTGTTGCTCTGTAAAGAGAAATTTTATTTTATGACATGAATGAACCACAAAAGTGTTTGTAAAACACCACTTACTTCTACACATAAGTACACAACTATTATTACTTAGGTAGCATAACCTATATGAGAAATAACATTAAAAGCTATTGCTTCACATCTCTTCAAGTAATATTAATGTTTTCACAATTTTCAATATGAAATATTTTACGACGTTTTACAATTCCAGAGAGAAGTTTTTATCTATAGAGCGAGCATAGTGCCAGCCTACTGGTGCTGCCACCAATAAGTCAAAGTTAAAGCGCGGACAATTCAAATTTAATGAAGGGCGACAGTGCTTCATTTACATATTTTTGTAAACGCACCCGAGATAAACAAGAAGTTCACGTTACGTTTATAAAAAAAATGAGTATGAGTATAAAACCTCGATGTTCTGTATTACTTTAGGTACCTACCGAGAGTGGTAAAAAGATTGTTCATCTGACTGAACTTCATACATTTTCAGAAAAATAAGAAATGTTTTCACACATTCACATTTATTATTTGAACAAGGCTTCATAACGTAATACATTTTCCACAACGTTTGGTCGCGGGTCTAGTGAATACGTTCATGTAATACCTAGGTTTAGGGTTCCGTAATAAAAATGCATTTGTAAAATGATTTAAATAGATACGATTTACCTTTAAGACACCTATGTCTGTTAGTCTCACGCCTTCTATTTAATCTAAGATTGACACAATCTTCAAGGGCAGCTTTTTTGGAGTGTCCACAGAGCGCACGTGGGCGCGAAAAGCAACGCGGAAATCTTAACGTCACGCCATAGCTCGTTCATACAAAGTGGTCACAGTACGTGCATGGATGGCGTGACGCCGCACGGGAGCAGGTATCTCAAACTAGTTCGGACCGCTTTTTATGATGGCTCAACTGCGGACATTACTCAAGGTCGGAGAATCTAAAGAAAATACACTAAAGGGATAAACAGTATTTTAATTATGTCCTTATTAGGGTTCTGTACCTCAAAAGGAAAAGACGAACAACAAAGTGATCCTATAAGGGTTCCCCTGTCAGTCTGTCTATCTGTCAAGACACTTTATCTCAGGAACGCGTGGAAGTATCGTGTTGAAATTAAAACCATATACCCAAGTCTGCGGTCCCTTGAAGCTGTGAAAATATCAAATTTCTGAGTTTACGAAAAAAATAAAGATACGGCCGTTTATGTCGCAAAAAACATGTTTTTCGAAACAAGGGAATCAAAATTCATACGGTACTTTCCGTTGACCTAGAATCCCGAAATTTGGCATGAAGCAAAGTCTCATGGCAGAAGTATAGGAAAAAATCTGAAAACTGCAAATTTGTAGTTTTCACAAAAAAAAAGCTTTTTGTCGATTCGGGAATTGAACTAGTAAGGATCGAAGGTAAGTTTTTACAGAACCCTCAGTGCGCGAGTCCGACTCGCACTTGCCCGGTTTTATAAATAATGATCTACTTAGCTTAGCAAGTTTAATTTAAATTAGTTTACTTTGTAAAATCATAATTGATTAAAAACATCAAAAATTCATAACATTTTATTTCTGAAAACGAAGTTGATTTCTAGCAAATTTTAACGATCACCAGGACTACGGAACTCTACTTCAAAATAGATTCAAAACACACTTCACGAGTTTTTTTCCTCTAAAAATGTGAATAATTCAGCCCAGTGCATCCACAATGCAGATGCAAACTTTCCCCCATACATTATCTTTCTGCGCCGTTACTTTCTTTGAAAATACTTTTTGGACTGCAACTACGCTAGAATAGAATAAAGCTTAAACAGTGTTGCAAGTGTTGGAACAGTTTTGACAGTAGAGATCTTGTCAGACATTATTTGTGTAAGTACCCAAGTAGATGAATTACTCTCTTAACTCAGCATTTGTTTATAGCGTGTTCAAAAGTTTAAGCGCTGAACTCAATTTTCTGTTTTCAAGAAAATATGTTTTAGTGTAGGTCAGTAGAAGTCGTAGAAATTGTTGTGCAAGTGAGAATCTACGGAATACGCTTGAAGTAAGGACCTGGACTTACTTCTTCTTTCTAAAATAATATTATCGATGCATAAAACAAAAATAGATTACGTCAACTACAGCAATTTCCGCTCGCGGCATAATTTGTCACATTTATATTGCAATAATTTTATTTCAGAAACTGGGTGTAAATCTTAAACGCGTTTTCTTTTTTTTTAACCGTAACGTAATTTTTATGAGTAGCTAGAGAAGCGCCACGGCACGTGGAGTCCTCTCCTTCTACCTGATACAGGTCTGTTTTGGTATAGGACGGAAAAAACGCCTCAGTGTCAGCATTGTGCGGATCTCCCAGAAGACCCAGTGAAGCATACGGTGGAAGTCTTCCCCGTTTGGGTGAGACATCTCTGTGCCCGTGATCGTGGAGTTGATAAAGTGATGACGAGCGAAGGAAACGGTCGCAACCATAAGAGAGTGGACATTTTATTCATGCCCGCCGCCGGGAAGTCACAGGACGATTCCCGGCTACCATAGGCGCAGCTTGTAGACGCCGAGCAATGCAAAGCTCACTGTCTAGCCGTCTGGTAAGGACTGAGCCTAAGTCGATGGTACGAGTATGTATTGTTCTAAGCGCATCTCAAAGAAATGTCAGCTAAACCATAGGGGTTCAGTAAGGCGTGAACGTTTCAAAGAGTTACCGTGGCTCTAGTTTGCGCCTTTTCTGCCAAATAAAATGATTTTCTTTCTTTCTTTCAAAGGGCAGCTTAAGGACACAGGTGAAGTTTAGTCAGTAAAAGTCGCTCCACCGTAGAGCTGGAAAACTCATTTGATAATTTCCCTGCTGATATAATTTACTTCCCTGCTATGTTGAATGTAGTATTATTTAGAATAGAACAGAAATACTTTTATTCGGGACAGACACATCACAATGGTTATAGACACAAAGTAAAAAAAAAAAACAAAATTATAAAGTGCGCCGAACATGCCCGCACCGAAAGGGTGACCACCTCAGAACTTGCTGGGCGTTAGACATCCAGCGCTGTATTTCGTGTGTTACTTAAAAGAATACACACATATTACTGAAACAACATATTTATTTTGGTACAATTTGAAAATGTTTAGGTGTAAATACGAGACAAAATCACATTTCTACCACAACATATACACCTAAGTCTATCTAACCTTAGCCAACCGAACGCAGTCTAGAGGATATACCCATTTCCTCACTGCACTTTGGCTTACCACGAACTTCCGACTGAACGGTGTCGGACAAAGTTATCGTCAAAGTAAAGTTATTGCGATAGTTTGTTGGGAAAATCATAATAACTATAAACCAGAAACGAAGCAATTTCAACTGAACACAGTTGAAACTGCTTCGTTAGACTAACTTTACATTTTGACTAAAGTTACAAAATAATAGATTTCCCTTCATTCTTTCTGCTTATAGCTTTTTAGGCATTTAAGTTCGAAAGAAAGAAAAGAAAAAAAAGAAAGAAAACATTTATTTGAGACTCGCACAGGACAAAACAACAATAAAATAAAAAGTAACTACTTAATCTAAAGTTCGCTAAAAATTACACTAAGCTACATTTTTTAAATTTCCGTCGCATAAATAGAATAACAATATAATAGAATAACGATGGATGTGTGGTGTGACGAGAATGGATAAAGTGAGAAATGAGTATATTAGGGGAAGTTTGAAAGTGGCGCCAGTGACTGAAAAGTTGAAAGGGAATCGTTTGTCTTGGTATGGTCATGTGAAGAGGAGGGATGAAACGCATGTTACTAAAAGAGTTATGAGTTTACATGTGGATGGATGGAGAGGGAGAGGGAGACCAAAGAAAAGATGGATGGATTGTGTGAAGAGTGATATGAAAGAAAAGGAAGTTAGTGATAGTATGACGAGTGACAGGGCAGAATGGAAGAAAAAAACATGTTGCGCCGACCCCAAATAACACGGGACAAGGGCAGGAAGATGATGATGATATATAGAATAACAATAGTTTAAAACCAAGTTTGCTTCAATAAACATGTGCTAACTGCGTTATAGTGATCGGAAAACTTTCAAAAAGAGTATGTTACGGAGAAAGTTAATCATTTTACTTTCAATTTTTATTTTTTATGGCCTTTTTTGTATAACAAGCTCAACAAATTATTAGATATAATTATATATCGTAAATGATATTAAATGTAGTACATTGATATCGGAGTATCTACTGAATCATAATTACACGCAGACACAGAAACTATTGGAAGTTATAATATGATTGTATGTTAAGTTCACCATGTTTTCCTTCACCATTTCGAGAACAGTGGTGGTGATGCAATGAATTACACAAAGTAAAGCGCTTGCCTGGATTTGAACGTACGACATATAACTTTGTAAGTCGAAACCATTACTTACCATTGGATCACTCAATTAACTAGACAGCTCTGTTGCAATAGATTAGCACTTCATATAATGGCATTATTCCTAAAACGTCCAAATTAAAAAAAATGAAGTCTGTCGGACTGCAGGAATTTTATAAAAGGTAATAAATACAACGCAGTGGAATGTTTAAAATCAATTAAAATGAAATTTTGTACAATCTATACAATATACCTAATAAAATAGTAAAAATAGAGAGCGATATTTTCAATTTTCAATGGGCATAACTAGTGAACCGATTTTTTTCAAACTCCAACTACAGTTCATATTTGTATAATTATTTTGTCTTTATTATTATGCGTTGATATTTCCAGAAATGTATGCATAATTTTTATAAAATATTGGCATTTCGTTTCATATTTTTTCATTTGGAAAATATGACATACGACATAACATTGACATTTTATTTCATGTTTTTTCTAAATGCTTTTGTCGAAACTAATCAAAACATAAAAAATTGAAGCAGTTTAAAGATATATACTATTTAAATTACTTCTGAAATTAAAATCATCATGTTATTATCTACAAGAAGTCAAGAAGCCAATTATGGCGTGTGTTTTGATTTTATTACCAGGAAACCAAGAAACTTTTCAAGCAGAATATTTCATTTTTCACTCGATTTTTTTACCGATAAATATGTATTTTGTTTGAAGTTAGTGATCTGAATAGGTTAAGATTAAAATTTTGAGCACCAAAGTTGAAAACCATTTACACCCTATTTTTAGACCCTATGATGTAAGACGAAGAACCTTTGCTATTAACGCAGCTTTAAATGCTAATTATAAGTCTATTTGGAGTTAATGACCTAAATATGTGAATAATGTGACACCGAAGTTAAGAAGGTTTTTCGGTGCACAATAGTAATAAGTTACACCTATAAAAAGAGCGTGTCAAGAAGAATTTTAGCTACTAATACGGCTTTTAGAATTTTAAGTTTGATCAGAGTTAATGACGTAATTAATTTATGATTTTTTACGAAGTTTTGAGAACTGAAATTAAGGATTTTAAGCACCCATAGTCATAAATTATACGCAATTAAAACGAGCATTCAAAGAAAAATATTTTCTACTAACACAACTATTGCCAATTTATTAGGCTGTATGAAATTAATGACTTAAATAGGTATTGTTTATCTTCTATAGCCATAAACTATGATGACGTGTGTAGTTCCGAGAATGGATAAAGTGAGAAATCAGTATATTTGTCAAAAAAGGTTAAAGGTTTGTCAAGAAATGGTCATGTGAAGAAGAGCGATGACTTACATGATACTAAAAGAATTATGTGACTAGATGGAGAGTGAGAGGGGGGCCAAAGTAATAATTTAATAATGATACTGAAAACGTTTTTTTTTTTCAAAAGCATTCCAGCCAGTGTCATACAGGCTTGTTTACAGCTTTATAATTCGTCAATGTTGTTTATGCTTTTGAGTAGTCATATACTTGTATATGTAACGTTTGAGAGGAACATTTCCCAAGAGTACTGTAAGAGATGATAGAGTAGAGAGTGTAGCAGCTACCTATGAATTAATAACACCATACTATGATCGCCAATCTGTCTGCAAAGAGGGATGAATATTTTTGATAAAGCCCCTTAAGGATACTCGTGAACATGATAAAACTACTTATATCGTGAGTATATTTTGATGTATTGTATCTATTGAATATCGAAACTATGTTTGAACGAAAACATGTAGAAAGTAAACGTACGTTAGGAGGAAGCGCGAAGTACCTACCCGTTATTTATTAGTTATCTATGGTTATTATTTATTATTCACCTGAGGTTTTCTACATAGCAACTTAAATCCGATGTTCATTTATTTTTTCTTTACAAGCATAGCATAGTCGGCCTTATAATGTTCCTACTGTTGGGACTCAGGCCTTCTCTATAGGAGACGGTATGGGCCTTAATCCACCACGCGAACCCAGTGCGGGTTGGTGGATGTCATAGTCTTCGAATTTTTGGTTCTAGGACATGCCGGTTTCCTCACGATGTTCTCCTTCACCGTTTTGAGAGCGGTGGTGATGAAATAAATTACACAAAGTAATGCGCCTGGCTGGGTTTGAACCCTCGTAAGTCAGGGCCGTTACCACTCGGCCACCACTGCTCTACTTTCTTTACAAACTTTAAAGTAAATTAACTGAACTTAACTAAGCAAATGAAGTAAAGGATGTAGGGTGAATTATGAATTATATCTTAGCTTCCACTTTAAAACTCGGTTTTTATTTAGAGTAAGTTTAAGTAAAGTTTTTAATGGACTACTTACCTTGTTAAGACACGGTAGAGTTACCGGCCAGATAGTATGGGAATAATTTATGAGCTTGCTAAGTTTTGAATATGTTATTACAATACATTTGAGCGAAAAAAGCAATCCGTCTTTAGTTTAAATACCCAACTTGTCTGCAAAACACAGACAATAGTTTATGGTCAGATCACAGAGGTAATAAAAAATAAAGCAAGTATATGACTTTTTTAGGTGGCTTTTTTCTCTAAAGTCGAGCGCGAAGGTGTGTCAGACTTTTACTGACTAAAACCCACACCTATGTTCCTTCTTTGGCTTCGTTCTAGGGCCCCGGGGTTCTTTTTTGAACAACCCACAGTAGGCTTCGACCCTGCTGGGCCCTTACAGTTTTGCTGACATCTCTTTGAGGCGTGCGTGGAATACTAAGCGCCGTCGACGATTCGGGCTTGGTGCGGACGGTTACCGGACGGCCGAACGGCGAGCTGCCCATTGCTCGCCTTCCACAAACCCACGCCTACGGTAGCTGGAAATCGGGGCCGTAATCTCGGTGGTTAGGGCGTGAAGAAATCCGATCTCTCACGCGTACGGCCGTCTCCTTCGCTAGCATTTCTGCTTCGCATAAGGAGGAGACCGCCTGCCATTCCTCCTCGCTTCGAACCATGGCCTGTACCAGAGCCCGGCGCGAGAGGTCGTGGCCGCCGATCGGGGCCTACGAGAACACGGTGGTGCTTTGCCCAACTGGGGCACAACTCTACCATTTGCTCCACCATATCCTCTGGGCGGTCCACACAATGGTGACACCCGAGCGTTTCTTCCGCACGAATTCGGTGCAGGAACCTTCCGAACTTACCATTTCTGATTAGAACCTGCATCATGCAGAAGGTGAGGATGCCGTGTTATAATTATGGCGTGCCCAGCACTGGGTTGCGACAGTTGCTGTCGCCATTCAACCATGAGATCCCGCCGGAACTCTGTCTGCCATGCCGCGACTGGTAACGGAAACGGAGTTTCGCCCCGGCATTACACCTCCACGCGTAAATCGTGCATGCGTGAAAGGACTGATACCTCCATGTCCTAAGGTGGCAGGCCAGCAAGGAGGCTCGCCGCTTCACGGGAAACCGTGCGGTATCCTCGCACCATCCGGATGGCATGCGTTCAGCTTGGCTGCCGGTAGGACCAAACGATACCCGCGTAGAGCCTTCGGCCGGAGGCTCTGGCGATCAGCGCGATCCAGTTTGGGAGCCAGACGTCGGAAGTGCTCTTCGAAATTCCATCGGCTGTCGAGGACGAGCCCCAGGTACTTCGTCGTTGCCGTGACAAATCGCGGCATGGCGGACAGAGTTCCGGCAGGATCTCATGGTGGAATGGCAATACCATACAGTACAGAGGTTTCCAAGAACTTACGCCTTATTAATTTAGAATCCAAGAGCAGAAGCAAGTCCTGTAACACCTGTAATGCATGGCACGTAGAAACTTATAGAGGTCATTGGATGATTTTTCCACCAAAAACAAAAGCTACTTCGTCGTCGACTCGACGCAGGAGTTCACTTAGGCGCGCCGATGTGAACTCCTCCTACTGTTATTCGGGGACCCGGTGGAGGCGCGTTCCAAGGGCCGTGAAAACACATGGCCTCGGACTTGTGCAGTGCCACCTCTAGTCCTAACTGCTAGATCTTCTCCAAGACAATCGCAAACTCACGTATCGCTAGTTCGACCTCCGCCTGGTACGACTCTCCTTGTGCCAGGACCTGTTGTCTGTGTAACAGACCAGGCTGACCTCGTCAGGGAGGTCGCCGCGCAGCACGCCGCAGCACGCAGCGTACCCGATGTTCCACAAGGGCGGTCCTAGTATCGATCCCTGCGGAAAACCGAAGGACATCTCTCGCCGTTTGCACTCTCCCTGGTGACCGGTCAGTTAGGCCTCAATCACACGACAGTGGTATTGAGGTATTATTATCACCAGGTGCCCGACTACCTGGTGATAACGGAGTACCCTCCAATTGCTACTCGAGGGCAGGGAATTAAAGGCGTTGGCGATGTCCAATGACACCGCCAAGACGACCCTGCATCAGGACACCCCATCCCCCGTCGTGAAGGCTCGCACGCGCATGATGGCGTCCACTATGGAGTGCCCCCTGCGAAAGCCGAACTGGCCGTCCGTAAAATCTGGGCCCACTCGTGCTGGATGCGTGACGAGGCACTCTGCAATTACTATATCAAAGGGCTTGCCCTCCTCGTCTAGCAGCAAAATGGGCCGATACGCGGACGGAGAGTCCGCAGGGTGCCCCGGCTTCGCAATGAGGACCAGTTTCCCTGTCTTTCAGCGAAGTGGGAACTGGTCAAAATCTTCTTTGACAAGGTTTTACAACCCCTATTAGCCATTTATTTTTTGTTGTGGGCTTTATTACATTTTGATATTTCGGGTCAATACAACATACTGTTTTATAATGACCAGCAGATTTATATAGAACCATAAAGTCATCAAAACTCATTCCCCTACAAAATATACTTAGCAAATGATTTTAAACATAAAATTGCTATTTTAGCATCTATAGGCAAACTCATGACTATAATTACTGAAGGTATAGTAATTATAATATAAAATATCATGCCCTATAATTTTATTACGAAGTCAGACAAGTTTTTTATAGAAGTAGTTCTATTTTAGGAGCTATTTTTTTTCGTTGCACCTGCTCGAGTCTACACTACCAACATTAAAAAAAACTTTTTTTTTCTGTTCATTTAATTATTCGGCAGTCCTACGAATGCAAATGGTAGCGAACGCAGTCACTCGCAATAGATAAGGCACGCTTGATACTACGGCCAAAATGTTGAAAGGCCGTCAGTGAATTTAGACCCTTACTGATGAGTACCTATCTGATAATAATAAAAAAAAAATACAAAAAAAGAAATAACAGACAACCTTTTAGGATCAAAATAACTTTAATTTCGGAAGTCGATGTTTCTCGGTATTGTTTGTTTCTTATTTAACAGTTAGTTTTAGTGAAGTCGGTTATTTATTTTGTTTGGTGAAAAGTTTTTTATTTTACACTTTTTAGTTGCGAAACACTTATAACCAGAGTGCGTATTTTTCATGACAATTCCAATTAATCCAAACACTGCTAGGATACATTGTTTTATTATGAAGTTCACGTGTCTGCCTTTCACCTTCTGGCTCCATCATCAGATCAGTTCGATAGTACCTTATATATAGCCAAAGTGCAACTCATGACAATTCTAATAAGCCCAAACACGGTTAGGATACATTGATTAATTACAGAGTTCCGGTGTCTATCTTCGGGCTCCATCATCATCATCAGGTCACTTCGAAAATACCATTTTCAATATAACTATTCAGAACCACCTATTTATTTGTATTGTCGCTTAACTATCTCATTGTGATAATCTATGTGAGTATGAAGTTCCGTTGGCTATTTCTGGTCTTCTTCATCAGTTCCACTTCATCAAATGTTAATTTTTGACTGTAAATGCTTAAGTTCTCAATGAAAATACCAAAATCACTATACACGGTACCTTTGACATCGAAGCACAAACGAATACAACGGATCCAGTACATGGTTCTGGACCCCCCAGAAGTGGAAATTACCGTCCGCTATTAAAAAAAAAAATGTGTTTTCTTTTAATTTAAACTGTGTAAAATCGTTATTCTAACCAACCCCGATGATATTTTTATTAACCAACCACACCCACAATGAATTTTAAATATTTTTTTTATTAAAAAAAATATTTAAAATTCATCGGGGTAGATAAAATATTTATTCTTATCAATCCTAATGACATTTTTAATTTTAAAAGTAATTCATTCTTTTCACTAAAAATGTTAGAATAACGATTTTATACAGTTTAATTCATTAACGCTCAGGCGGTAGCCGGCGTCCGCAAGCCATTGTCTTACTATTGTGTCTCTAATTACGCACGTCAAAAGGTTAAATTAAAAAATGTATTTTTTTTTTAAATTAGGAAAAATCTGACAAAAAATTCCACCACACATACACTAGACATAATATACTTGAGGAGTTCCCTCGATTTCTTATGGATTTCATCATCAGAGCTGGATTTTTAAAAAATGGGACCAATCTGGAAGCATATCTTTTTTTAAAATAATAATAATACCATTTATTTGCTTGAAATATGGTCGTAGGTACAGGTCTTAAAATACAATATTGTTTCTTCATATTCCGCCTCATATTCAGCATGCAACTTTTTTATGAATGGACATGATTCAATTATTTATTTAAAAAAATTATATTTATATTATGCTATACAATTGAAAAATAAACAATAAATCAATTAAAAATGTCAAAAAATTAAATTAAATGTCAATAAATTAGATTACAAATGTCAGAACAAAAACGAATAAAAAAAAAAATTATGAGTATAAAAATAAAATTTAAGGGGAAAAACAAATTTACAAGTCGGTCTATAAAGGACGGAGTTCTGAGGTAACACACATAAAAAAAATATATCCGAATTGAGGACCTCCTCCTTGCGTGCACGTGACATAGAATTTATGTATTCACAAATTAGCCATCCTACTAGTTCAGCGTACATTTCCTTTACGAAAACTGACATCATTTTTATTATCCGCCATCACAAAGTACCTAAGTACCTTTTTGTAACATTTCAACGACAACCCGTACTTTTGGACGTTGTAAAAAGGCTTTTAAGTTTCTCCTAACAAAAGGTCCAGTGCGTTTCTTTTGTTTTTGTTTTCTAAAGAAATGACCCCTTATTTCCTTTAATCAGGCAATGTATATAACCTACCGTTTAGATGATTGGAATTTACATTCATATATTGAAAAGTACTGTAAAGTTTGCCAGTGCCATAATAAGTAGAGCTAGTCTGTTTTATTTATTAGATAATTTCCAGCTTCTGCTAACGGCAGTAAAATGTTCCAAGGGATCATAGTCTCAGGATAAAAAACGTTAACCTTCCGCATGACGCAGGTCCTCACCGGACGTGGTCAGTTCGGGAGATTCCTGCACCAGATTCGTGCGGAAGAAACGCCCTTGTGTCACCACTGTGTGGACCGCCCGGAGGATATGGCGCATACGGTAGAGGTATGCCTCGCCTGGGCAGAGCACCGCCCTGTCCTCGTGGGGGCGCTCGGCGGCAGTGTTCTCTCGCGCTGGGCTTTGGTACAGGCCATGGTCTGGAGCAAGGAGGAGTGGCAGACAGACGCTTCCATCTGCGAAGCAGTAATGGTAGCAAAAGAGGCGGCCGCACGCACGAGGCAATGGCCCTCGCGCCCCAGCCGCCGCAATTCCAATCCCGATTTCCAGCCACAGTAGGCGCGCGCTTGCGGATGGCGAGCAATGTGTAGCTTGCCGTCCGGCCGTCCAGTAACCGTCCGGACTGAGCCCAAGTCATCGACGGCGTGTAGTGTTCCACGCGCGCCTCAAGAAGATGTCTTCAACCGTTGGGGCCCAGCAGCGTCGAAGCCAACTGGGGCCATGGGTGATGCGAAAGAGAACCCCGGAGCCCTGGAACAACGGAAAGAAGGAACAGGACTGGGTTTTTAGACAGTAAAAGTCTGACACTAGGTAGAATTTACCATACTCACAGAATAACATTCGTAGGTAGATAGAATTGATTTCATTATTCATCATAATTTCAGCCAAAATCGGAGGCCTATATTAAAATATGACCTATATCCCCCAAGTGTCGCCACAATGAACAGTCCTGTGCTTCTCGCATCCATCGGGTTCCCACATCATCGGTTCACCTTATGAGAGACCTTTCACCGCTGCGTCTTCCAGTACGCGGTCGCCACTCTAGAACCTTTCAACGATCGACAACCCCAACGATCGATCATATTCGGTTCTGCAGTCAATGTGCCCTATTCTTTGGGCTATCTTGATAACCTTGGTTCTCCTAAGGATATCTTCATTCCTGATGCAATCACGAGACGGTGACGAGCTGCGAGTGGGGCAATTTGGATTTGGACGTCGGAATCACCGGGGACACCTACTGGCTAGCTTTATGGAGAAGGAGGGCCTCTATATGATGAATTCCTTCTTCAAAAAGCGTGAGCATAGAATGTGGACCTGGCAAAGTCCTGACGGTGCAACTAGAAATGAGATTGACTTCATCCTGTCGACGAAAAAGCAAATATTCAATGATGTCTCTGTGATCAACGCGGTGAAAACTGGAAGTGATCACCGCGTCGTAAGAGGCACATTGAATATTAACATTAAGCTTGAAAGGTCTCGACTGATGAAGTCTACGCTCCGTCCAGCACAGATCCAGATCCAAAACCCCGAGAGCTTTCAGCTCGAACTCCACAATCGTTTCGAGTGCCTAGGAAGCTCCGTGGATGAATATAACGATGGGTTCGTGGAAACTGTCCATATGGTCGGGTCTAAGTTTTTCAAGACTCACCGTACAAATAAGAACAAGAAGCTCTCCGATCCGACCCTCGAGCTAATGAAGGAGAGGCGTGAGATGATTCTGCAGTCTTCAGACGATGCGTGCATATACCGGCAGCTCAATAGACAAATCTCGAAGTCCCTGAAACGTGACCTTCGCCGCTTTAATACCGCAAGGATTAAGGATGCGATTGAGCGGAATAAGGGCTCTAAAGTATTTGCACGAGATCTGTCTATTGGGCAAAGCCAGCTCACGAAACTGAAGACCGACGATGGCAGAGTCATATCCGCCAAATCGGAGCTTCTGGGAGAGATCGAGGCTTTTTATGGACAGTTATACAAGTCTATCGCTAAACCCGCTGTAAATCTAGTAAACGACCCAAGAGCTAGATTGACTCGACACTATACCGAAGATATAGTGTGCTCTAAAAACGGTGAAGGAAAACATCGTGAGGAAACCGGCATGTCCTAGAACCAAAAATTCGAAGACATGTGACATCCACCAACCCGCACTGGGCCCGCGTGGTGGATTACGGCCCATTCCCTCTCCTAGAGAGGAGGCCTGAGTCCCAACAGTGGGAACATTATAAGGCCGACTATGCTATGCTATACCGAAGATATCCCGGACGTCAGCCTGTACAAGATTAGGATGGCTCTGAAGCAGCTGAAAAACAACAAGGTGTCGGGTGAGGACGGAATTACGGCCGAACTCCTGAAGGCGGGTGGAAAACCGGTCCTTAAGGCCCTTCAGAAGCTATTTGATTCCGTCACACTCGAGGGAAAAACGCCACAGGCGTGGAGCAGAGGCGTGGTGGTACTCTTCTTTAAGAAGGGCGATAATGCCCTGCTTAAGAATTATAGGCCCATCTCGCTTCTGAGCCATGTCTACAAGCTGTTTTCCAGAGTCATCACGAATCGTCTCGCGCGCAGGTTCGACGACTTCCAGCCTCCCGAACAAGCTGGATTTCGAAAAGGCTTCAGCACTGTGGACCACATACATACGCTGCGGCAGGTTATACAGAAGACTGAGGAGTATAATCAGCCTCTCTGCTTAGCGTTTGTGGACTACGAGAAAGCCTTTGATTCGATTGAAACTTGGGCTGTACTGCAGTCTCTCCAACGGTGCCAAATTGACTATCGGTATATCGAAGTGCTGAAGTGTTTGTACAAAAACGCCACTATGTCAGTCCGACTACAAGACCAGACCTCGAAACCTATCCTCTTGCAGCGGGGTGTGAGGCAGGGAGACGTTATTTCTCCGAAACTGTTCACGGCAGCAATGGAGGATGACTTCAAGGTTTTGGAATGGAGAGGGCTAGGCATTAATGTCAATGGCGAGTACATCACTCACCTTCGGTTTGCCGACGACATAGTAGTCATGGCTGAGACTACGGAGGAGCTCAGTACAATGCTTGGTGACCTCAGTAGAGCTTCCGAAAGAGTGGGACTTAAAATGAACATGGACAAAACCAAAGTCATGGTAAACAGCCATGTAGCACCCACTCCTATCAAGGTCGGGGACTCTACACTCGAAGTTGTAGACGACTACGTTTACCTGGGACAGACGGTCCAGTTGGGAAGGTCTACCTTCGAGAAAGAGATCAATCGTCGAATCCGACTCGGCTGGGCAGCGTTCGGGAAGCTGCGCGGTATCTTCACGTCCAATATACCACGGTGTCTCAAGACGAAAGTCTATGACCAGTGCGTGTTGCCAGTGATGACATATGGTTCCGAAACGTGGTCGCTTACAATGGGCCTCATTAGAAGGCTTAAAGTCACCCAAAGGGCAATGGAATGAGAGTTTCCTCGCATGATTGCATCATCATCATCATCATCATTTCAGCCGAAAGACGTCCACTGCTGGACATAGGCCTCCCCCAAGCGTCGCCACAGCGAACGGTCCTGTGCGTCTCGCATCCATCGGCGTAACGTTTCAAAGCCATTATTACAGTGAAGATAATCTGAGTATTTATTACAAGATATTAAAATATCAAAACATTAATAATAATAAATTGGATATCAAATAAATTAATATCATACAGGTTTGTTTAGAAAGTCATCAACTAAATAAAAAAAAGCTGTCACATAACCAATTATAAAATGTTCTGTTAAAATCTAGGTCATTGAGTTTTCTCTTTAATGTTATTGATATTAGCAACACATCAGTTAACATGAATATGAATGCTTTAAATAGTCATATTGTAATTTATTTATTGCCCTACTGTTCTAACCATCGAATACTATCAACCATCCCATCTTATCCCTTCTAATAATATGTATCCTATCCTAATTTGAGTTTTGTTCTAAAGCATTCATTTTCATGACTAGTGGGAGCTGCCGGTACTTAAAGCTACCAGTATCGCCCGTTGGAAAGTAGAAAATGATCTCAAGGGAATACAACTTATAATTCCACGTCAATCCGAAGATATCAATGTTCAAAGTAACCCGTTTAAAGAAATCGTAATTTTATAGGTAAGGACTTGTTATTATTGTGACTAATGTGATTGCAAATCGAATTTTATACAGGACTGGATAATCACCACCAAAGCCTTAAAAATCTGTGACTCAATAATTCAAATCTCTTTAACAAATTACATTTGAATCACTAAGGCTTCTCGCTACGTCCATGTCAAAGTTGGAGCTAGAACGTCACCTAAATCTAAGGACTAGGTCAATATATTAGGATCGGGTACAGAACTCGATTCTGCTTAGAAAGAGCATGAATCAATCAGTCAAAAAGCTTAGATAATCTGATGTAAACCAATTAATGGTAGGCTTATGTAAATGATTGAACGTTAAATGTTTACTTAGTTAAATTATTGAGGGAAAATATTATATATTATAACAAACCATATCGATATTATAAAGGTGAAAATTTATATGTATAACTTATATTTATATGTATGTATGTATTTATATGTGTGTGTGAGTGTGTGTGTGTCTGTTTGTTTCTTCTTTACGCTCACACAGGTAAACAGGTTTTGATAATACTTATCTGTGATATAGCTTATATGTTAGAATACTAATATACGTATAGGTTAAAATTTATAATGGGGAAGTACTACCTAATTTAACGGCGACGAAATTACTAGCAGAAACTAGTAATATTCTGTATAAAAAAAATTGCTTAATATTTAGTTGTGTAAATCATAAACTAATTGAAATAAAATTATTGCCGTTTATATATTTACAAGAAAATAACAAAATATTATACCAATTAAAATTATTAAGCCATCTAAGGACCTTTAGCAGAATCAAACAAAATAACTTCACAAATAATCTGTTAAAAAGCTCATTAGCCACCCTCGGCCGTTACAGCAATTTCTATTTACATATATGGACCTCCTCTTAGGTGACTATGCAAATATTGCTGTACTGCGCGATACACAATTTATCCCAACACTTATAGTATATTTTGTTCTCAGTAATCAATAGAAAAAAAAGGATGTTTGTATGTGAAGAGAACAATTGATGCACGTTTGCTGAACATGAGCATACACACGACAGCTCAAGCGCTAAAATTTACCATATCGTTATGACGATGGTGAATTTCAATGATTTGAACCTTGTGCTCGTTGTTATAGAGATGCAAATTAAAAATAATGATGCTATGCCTCGATTTGAGGATTTTCAAATCGATCACAGTAGATTGGTTTGTGTTTATCCAGTTGATTGCGTGTCGGCGAAATGTAACTAACGATGATTGTATTTCGGGCCATCGTGTTTTAGCTATTAACTCGTTTTAACTATTATTATTTTACTGTTTTAATTAGGAATAAACGTAGTTATTTTTCCTAAAATGTTGACCTTGTTTTAAATTATTTCTCTAAATGTTAATACCTACATAAACGTATATTCAAATAAATTTTTGTCAATAAATATTGACATAAAAAACTTTTAACAAAAAAAAAAAACGGTGTCGGTATTTCTGGTAATATTTGCTTAGAATATTTGTGGAGTTCCCTTTATTCAAAAGAGATTGTTCAAAAGAGTTGAGCTGAGTGGTGCTAATGTTCGCGTCATGTCCGTGAACGCGTGCTGTCAGTTGAGACTGGTCATCTCTTAGCTGCCAGTTGCTATTTTAATATCTATATTTAGTTTTTATTTTAATTTTATTTACATTGTTCTCACATGATAGTAGCGACAAGAAACATGTAATCGAGATATTTGTAATAAATAACATTATTGAATAGAGTTTCCATGGAGTTTCTTGCACATTTTTCTCCATAGAGATCTACGCTTTGGAATGTGAAATTAGCATACATTTTTTCTGACTGACTGACATCTTGACATTTCAAAAGCGCCTGTAAATGAAATGAAAATGAAATCTTGAATCTTTGAGTTACCGCGGTCCTGAAATGCAAAGAGCAATTGAAGGACCAAGGTTTTAGTCAGTAAAAACTGACACTCTTTCTCGCTCCACCCAGAGCATGAGAAGTTACTTGATGATTACTCACTCTAAAAAAAGTGGTCAGTATGTCTATTAAATTCAATCTGCCTTCTATGCAATTGTCTTAGTTTCTTAGCTCTGTGACAATAGCTTTCAGTAGGATAGTGAAGTGAAGCCACATCCGATTTAACGTGGTACGCCAATTTAGCTTAGGAAGTTTGTTTTCTATTTACATTTTGTTTAAGTCTTGACTTTCTCGTATTTTTGTACCATTAGTATGTTTGTTTGGCTTCTAATTGGTAATTTGTGCCCGCTGGTATCTTGGACAGCACAAGATTATAGTTTAACTCTCTCCTGCTATCGGCCGCGTCACGCTAGGTTTCTTCATACAAACTTTGTACCACCGTTTTATCCCTTTAGGGGGTGAATTTTGAAAAATCCTTTCTTGTCCTTTTTATACATCATAAAAGGAACTTCTGAGCTAAACAGCGTTCTAGGTCCAAGGGTTTTGCGCTGAGCCTTGATAAGTCAGTGATTAAGTCAGGACTTTGTCTTTTAAACATAAATAATTATATACAGATTTCATTTTGAAGCATCATATTATCTCCACATTTATGTATTAAGTATAATGCAAAGTAGTTTTACTAGTAGAAAGAGCGATAAATGAAAACGTTGAAACACGGTGGGATATTGTTTTAACTAGTAATGAGTCTATCACAACATAAACCATATTTAGATACCTACATCCAGAATCCATATTGTCCACAGACCCGTTACACTGTTTAATTCATGCACACCCATTTTACTCTCTAACACATGTTAGGTACATTGCCAACAACGGTAGGTTTTGTTTTGCCAAAACTAAATGTTTGTTTAAGTTTTATTTTACCTAAATACCTTAAATCAAACTACTGTGATACTATTTCTTAGTAAATTGAGGAAATGTTAAGAGTGAAATATGTATGCTATTCAAAGTTTGTTTTAAGTAGTCTCATTTATTTTAACAAACTTTGCTGACTAGACACTTAAAAGAAATAATTCATGAAAACGGTAAAGCGTGGATACTCCGGGGCGAGACTTTTTTTATTAACAAAAGGTGTGTAACAAATGCTTAAAAAAAACCAGCTCCAGTGGAAATAAAATGTATCTCAAATTATCTCTAATAATAATCTATATATATAAAAATGAATAACTGTTCGTCTCGCTAAAACTCGAAAACGGCTGGACCAATTTGGCTAATATTGGAGATAGTCCAGGGAAGGTTCAAACGGCTTCATTTTCGGTTCACTGCTTACCATCAGGTGGGATCGCAGTCAAGCACTGGTTTATATCAATTAAAAAAAAAACGGTGAGAAAAAATTGAAAAAAATCACGAAAAAAAGAATTCGAATACAACGCCATCTCTAATTAAAATGTCATTATAAAATGAATTATGCTGTTCTGATAATGCCAGTAGATGGCGTTATCCTTACTATTAGGCGGTACGAAGTTCGTCGGGTCAGTTAGTAAGTAATAAAATAATAATCAGCTTTTATCGTGATCCTTACTGGTATTGTTATATAACTAATTGCTGGTCAGCAACGGTTAAATATTTATCTCAATTGTTATTCCGACAATTTAAATCTTTACCAATTTGTTCTATGATACATATTTAAAAGAACAAGTACTTATAAGACGTCTAGAAGGATTTAAGAACCGTATTTCTTAAAACGTTTCAAGAAAATTCCTAGATTTTCATACATCTTTTGAAACCCACTAATGGGCTGGAATTAACTGTCGTCGAGACTAGGCAGAATCTTTTGTCTTTTCTGAGTGAATATAACGAAAATCTTGCAAAATTTCGGAGCAAGTAATTTCCTTTAATTTATATGAAGTGCGCCGGAACTTGGCAAGTGTGCGCCAAGGTGGTATAATTTGTAATGGACTGTTTCACGCAATCCATCATCGGAGTAATTTAGCAAAGGTAGCATGACCCTACTAATGGAGGAATGAAGTTCATGCGACAAGCCTTGTAATTTATGTTTCCTGGTATTCCTGAATCGTGAATTTTGAGGGCACTACGTATTTATTGTTCATAACTCAAAACAAAAAAACCGGACAAGTGCGAGTCGGACTCGCGCACTGAGGGTTCCGTACAAACTTACCTATGAAAACAGTTCCATTCGCGAAACGAGTGACGAAGATTTTTGCGAATCGCAAAAAAAGTTTCAGATTGTTTACTATACTTGTGCTATAAGACCTTGCTTCATGTCAAATTTCAGGATTCTAGGTCATCGGAAAGTACCCTATTAATTTTGATTCCTTTGAGAGTGTCATAATACACGTTTTTTGCGACGTAAACGGTCGTATCTTTTTTCTCAGTAACTTAGAAATTTGATTTTTTCACAACTTTAAGGGACCGCAGACTTGAGTATATGGTTTTAATTTCAATTCGATACCTCCACGCGTTCCCGAGATAAAGGGTCTTGACAGACAGACAGAAAAATAGACAGACGGACGGACAACAAAGTGATCCTATAAGGGTTCCGTTTTTTCCTTTTGAGGTACGGAACCCTAAAAACGTCCGAAATACTTACATGTTATGTTGCTCATGGGATAACATGAATTTGTGGGTTTCAGGGACTTATTTGCGGTGCTTACAAAGGTTTTTGTATTTTGAGAGCATTTTTCAAGCTTTTCCTCTTACAGTGAGTTGACGTGAGGATTCGGATACAAGGCTGAAAGGTTGAACAATTTTTATCTTCAAATATGTTATGTATTTTGAAAATATTTATTGTAGTTCCCGTTTAAGTATTTTAATCCTATCAAAATCAAATCAAAATATTTGTTTGCTAGAATATAGTAATATAGGGCGTCCCAAAATAAACGGATGATTTGAATTAAATAAAAAACACAGTTTTTTTTTTGGGTTAATGCACAAATGGTGGCAAATTCAAATCTTCCGTTAATTTTGGGACACCCTATCGTTTATGATTCAATAAAAAAATCACAATCTGAAGACTAAAAACTGTGTTTTCTATTTAATTCTAATCTTGCATTAATTTTGGGACACCCTATATAATAAGGTGTTACAGTAAAGTTTCAGTATATCCTGCCATAACATGGTGTATTCAAAATTAGCGATATCAATTAATCTAACTTACAAATTCTAGATTCTATTGATTTGTCTTCCAAATAGTCCTTGATGGTACCTATGATATTTTTTAAATAGTAACAATTTAAAAAATATCATTTACGCACAGGATCGGTCGTTGTGGAGACGGTTGGGAGAGGCCTATGTCCAGCAGTGGCCGTCTTTCGGCTAAAATGATGATGATGAAAAATTTTAAAAGTATTTTTTTTAAACTTTCTCAATGCATTTAAAACTCTTTGGTAAATGATTTAAAATAATAATCGACATGCTTCTAAGAAGTAAAATACTTCTAAGGCCAACAAAATTTCGTTCTGAAGAACCAGTCCATATAATCTGAATATGAAATACCCATAAATACTTTCGGAGCTGCACCCGACATTACTGAGAACCATATATAGTTAGATCAAGTCCTATCTCTACTCGTTCGCCAACTTTTAGGAAGTCCATTTAGCTTTAGTGCACGCAATTTTTGACTTTACTGCAAAGTAATAACGGTCTTATCAGCAACTTATACATCGAGAAAGGTTGTTACTTTGTTTGCGACACTGCTATTAGCCGGAAAGCAAACAACGTTCGATGAGCGACAAGATTCTTATTTTTTGGCCTTTATTACTGATATTTCTTATTAAGATTGTGATCTTTGAACTAGATTACAGCTATAGACCAGACATGAAATACCTTGTCCGCATAGGTATCTATTAGATGACAGGATCTAATTTTGTGAAATGGTTGATAGGATATTGAAATAATAAGTTATGAGAATAATTTTCGGAGCAGTGATGGCCCGACTTACGAGTTTTACATCGTGGATTCAAGCCCAGGCAGGCGCATTACTTTTTGTAATTTATTTCTTTATTACTACTTTCAAATTGGTGAAGGAAAATGTCGTGAGGAAACCGGCATGTCCTATAACCGATACTTCAAAATCATGTGAAATCTACAAACCTGCACTGGGCCCACCACGCACACCACCACGTGGTGGATTACAGCCCATTTCCTCTCTTAAACAGAAGGCCTGCATTGGGAATATTATAAGACTTATAATGCTATGCTATGCTAATTAAATAATTTTCAGAAAGTTATCTAAATCAGCCACTAAGACGATGTGATATAATTGTTTGTTTGTACGAGAAAAAGTCAGTTTTCAAATACCTTTTCAATACACTTACTCGAAAACCCGCTCTAACCCCACCGCTTTTAGCCACGCAATAGACAGTTTTCCACACGAGTGCAGAAAAAAGCGCGTGCTCTCCCCCGCCATAATGTTATTACATGTGTCGTATCAGGCTGGACGCGCGTCAAGCCCCACGAGTCGCCGGTCAACCCCCGTTTATTAATTACTTCGTAAGTGTAATGAAAAAAGTCGTTTGACACACGTGCAAATTTGTCACTGCAGCCCTCGGCTCCATAAGACACTTGCCTACGGCTCGTGCGAATTCCACCTCAGTCGCAATGACCAACTTTCTGCACTTGTATCAAAACGTATTATTTCTTTGGAGTAGGAAATCATCTTTAGAATTTTCTTATATCTCTAATTTCTTTCTTTAGTTCTAAATTGCCAGTATATCAAGCCGAACGCCACAGCGTACAATAGTCACAGTCCAGCAATAATACACAAGAAAATTTTCACTTGAATATGTCATACTATTCAGTCTTATAATAAACTTATTGTTACTGTCCCTAAATTATATAGAAGGACCAGCTATTGACATTCAGAGAGGGTCCTCAGGTGTTTTATGTAGACACCCAAGGGCCCGCTTTTTGTATTGTTAGCTTAACTAAACAAAGGAGAGAGTATTAGATGGACTCAGAGAGATTTTGAGTGTAATCCAATTTTGTTTCCAGAAGAAATGTGTCATTAATTATCATAACTGCACAATAAGGATCAACGCAGACTGAGTAGCCTGTTGCTTGCACATACAAGTGACGAGGGTAGACGCAGCAGATAGTCGAAGATCAGCGCGTGCGCTTATTTTGCGCTGCTCAGGGTTTTTTTATTGTAGATAGGTGCGAGCATATCTTAGTTACTCCACATATCCATTTGAACATTCTCACCTTTGCTTAGAAGGGCTGCAATCATTTTTCATTTATTTTTTCACAGATTGACATTTAGACCCATACTCTAATCGTCTGCTCTATCGTCACCAAAAAATTGTAGTCACCAAAGTTACAAAATTAAAAAAAGACAATTTACAGCTTATAAAAAATTCAAAACCATTTTATGTGAAATAAAATGTTGAATTTTTTCTTAGTGAATTTTGACTTATACTCCATCTGTATAGGTAATTAACTAAATGTAAACAATCTTGACATGTCTTTTATCTAAAAGTTGTCTGAACATTGTATCTAAAAATGTTTATAATTTGTTATTTACCTATACCGACGTTTGGTAATTAACTAAATTTAAATAATTTTTGTATGTCTTTTACACGTTTTTTTTTTATAAAAAGACCATATCAAGATAGTTTACATTTAGTTAACTACTTAAACAAATGTAGTACAGAGTGTTTTTTTTAATGTGGGAAATCAACCAATGACTTCTTCCGCTTTTACGTGCTGGCCACGGACAATTCGCTATAGCGAAAATTCGCGCGGCGCGACCGGCGGCGCGTCTTGCGAATGAATCAAATGTATGGAAATGTACTGGCCCCGGTCGTCTCGCTGGTCGCCGCTGCGCGTGGCATGCCCAGTACATTTCCATACATTTGATTCATTCGCAAGACGCGCCGCCGGTCGCGCCGCGCGAATTTTCGCTATAGCGAATTGTCCGTGGCCAGCACGTTAGGCGGAGCGCCCTCTGAATGTCAGACTTTTACTGACTAAAACCCACTCCTGTTCCTTCTTTGCCTTTGTTCCAGGGCCCCGGGGTTCACTTTCACTTAGCCCATGGCCCCAGTAGGCTAGGCCAGCTGGGTCCCTACGATTTGCTGACATCTCCTTGAAGCGCGCGTGGAACACTACGCGCCGTCGACGACTTCGGCTCAGTCCGGATGGTTACAGGACGACCGGACGGCGTGCTACCCATTGCTCGCCGTCCGCAAGCCTACGCCTACGGTGGCTGGATATCGGGATTGGGATCCCAGCGGCTGGGACGTGAGGGCCGTTTCATCACGCGTGCGTACGCCTCCTTCGCTAGCGTTACTGCTTCGCATAAGGAGGCGGCCGGTTGCCATTCCTCCTCGCTCCGGAACATGGCCCGGCCCGAGAGGTCGTTGCCACCGAGCGCCTCCACGAGGACACTCGCGGTGCTCTGCCCATGCGGGGCACACCTCTACCGTATACTCCATCATGTTCTCCGGGCGATTCATACGATGGTGACATCCAGGCGTTTCTTTCGCACGAATCCAGAATCCGGTGCAGGAACCTCCCGAACTTACCATGTCCGGTGAGGACCTGCGGCATGCGGAAGGTGAGGACGCCATGTTGTCTTTCCAGCCACTACTCAAAGAGGGGATCGCCATAATTGCGGCATGCCCAGCACTAGGTTGCGACTGTCGCTGTCGCCATTTCACCATGACATCTCGCCGGAACTCTGTCCATCATGCCACGACTGGTCGCGGCAGCGGAATTTCGCCCCGGCGAGAGTTTTTTAATTAAATAAGTTTAGAATGAATGAATCAATGATAATGCTCAAGCCGCTAGCTAGCCTGTCTGCAATAGATAAAACTGACTGGAAATTGAAAGTAATATTTGCTTCAATTAATATTTGTTTTAATTAAAAAAATTGATTATCAAACAAAATAACTCGCATAGTTTTCCTACAGAAGTAGATCAAATTATCTTGACCATAGTCAGAAGCCAGAATTGGTTCATAAATTCCACTTCTGACTTTAATAAGGTTATTTTGAAATTCGCACTGCGAGTAATCCTGGAATATTCACGTTGGTAAAACAAGACCGAAAAGCAATACAGATAATGGCATTGTGGGTTGCTGATTGACGATCACAAGGTATTTGGATTGATTTCAATGAGTCCATTTTAACGCATCGCATTCTTATGGGAATTTGGCTATACTGGTTATTTGGCTGTTTTCTTCTCGTATAGATGTTACCGGTAATCTGTATAATTCAGGTATTTATTTATTTAAACTTCATTTACAGTAGTGGTACATAGGCGGATTTAATGCCACAAGGCATTCTCTACCAGTCAGCCATTGGGTACAATACCGGTATTATATAGAATACCTGGGACGTCCAGGCAACGTATGAAATATTATGACCTAATTTTAGGGCACCTCGACATGGATAGGTTAGGTTAGAAGGTGGTGGCTTCGTGGTTATTTTTTTTTATAACTACCTGGAAATAGGAGCCTTACTTAAACCCCGCGGATAAAAATAGGACCTAAGTATTTAAACATAATAAAATTAATATGAAATTAAAATTTCTTCTGGCTATAATGGGGCCATTCATTTATTACGTAAGACGATTTAGGGAGGAGGAGCTCGACTATGTCTTATTTTTTCTTACATGGGGGTGGGATGGGAATCTTGATTGTTTACGTAATCACAACATCACAAAAATACATATAGTTAAGATTTGAAAAAAGGAAGTCGGTGTTTCTCGGTATTGTTTGTTTCTTATTTAACACTGACTTCCGAAATTACAGTTATTTTGATCCTTTTAGTGTTTTTTTTCTGTGAAGTCTGTTATTTTTTTTTTAATAGTTTTTTATTTTATACTTTTTACTTGCGATACACTTATAACCAGAGTGCCTATTTCACATAACAATTCCAATTAACCCAAACAATGCTTGGTTACATTGTTTTATTATGAAGTTCCTGTGTCTACCTTCCACCTTCCGGCCCCATCATCAGATCAGTTCGATAGTACTTTATAGCCAAAGTGCATCGACACGGCTAGGATACATTGATTAATTACGGTGTTCCTGCTCCATCATCAGATCAGTTCGATAGTACCTTATAGCCAAAGTGCATTACATGACAATTCTAATAAGTCCAAACATGGCTAGGTTACATTGATTAATTGCGGAGTTCCAGTATCTACCTTCCGGCTCCATCACCATCATCAGATCACTTCGATGAAACTATTTTCAACGTAACTATTCAGAACCATTCATTTATTTGTATTGTCATAGTCGCTTAACTATCTTCATTGTGATATCTATGTGAGTATGAAGTTCCGTTGACCATTTCTGGTCTTCTTCATCAGTTCCACTTCATCAGATGTTACTTTTTGACTGTAAATAATGCTTAAGTTCTCGATGAAAATACCAAAATCACTATATGGTTGCCTATAATATTTGAAAAGTTCCCTCCATTCCTCATTAATCCCATCATCAGAACTAGATTTTGAAAAAAATTGGACCAATCTTGAAGCATATTCTTTTAGAGTAAAAAAAAATTGCAAATCGGTCCATAAACGACGGAGTTCTGAGGTAACAAACATAAAAAAAAAAATGACGATAAAAAAAGAATACAACCGAATTGATAACCTCCTTCTTTTTTTTAAGTCGGTTATAAAGATCGGCCAACCACGCGAGTTTCGATGTGCACTCGGATGCGTATGTATAGGTTAATGATATAGGTTAATGCGTATAGGAAAATGTTATATAGTGATTATATCCAAATGATTCCATCTAAAATGATTATACGCGTTCCTAAAAATTGTTACATTTAAAAATAAACATCAAAACCAACCAAACGTATATTTATTTTCTCCTTTAGGTTCTTACGTAATATATATTACATGGGGGGAGGGGTCGGTCCATTCTTATTTTTTCTTATTTAAGGAGGAGGTGGTGAAAAACTAGTAAAAATCGTCTTACGTAAAAAATGAATGGCCCCTAGGTAACAAAGTGATTTGCTTACAAGTACTTAGGCCCCACCAACCCGCACTTGGTCTGCGTGGTGGATTACGGCCCATTCCCTCTCCTAGAGAGGAGGCCTGAGTCCCAACAGTGGGAACATTATAAGGCCGACTATGCTATGCTATGCTATACTTAGGCCCTATTTCTATGTGCGGGGCTTAAAGTTAGGCTTCTATTTTCGGGTGGTTATAAATAAAAATAACAACGAAGCTAAAGGTGGGAACAAGCCTTCTAACCTAACCTATTCGTGTTGGGGTGCCCTAAAATTACGTAATTTCCTTCCCTGCTCTCATATTTTACATTACCGGCTGCGCATTGGGTTTTGTATAGAATACTAGGCAAAGTATAAAATTATTAATATTTCATACATTACCTACACGTTTTAGGTATGCTATACATTACGTAGGTATTGTATAAAATACCGGATTATACAGATTGCCGGTAACATAGACATGAGTTTACCTGCATTATATTTACGTTCCTTTTTTTGGGCATTTTCTGTGCAAAATAACTACAAAAATTGAACAAAAAATAACTATATTATTCCATTCCAATATACGTTTAGGTAAGTGAAAATATCAGTAACCAAATAATTAGTTTGATAATTTATTTATGCCAGCTGAAATTGGAAATTAATTGTATTCAAATAATTAATAATAAACTGCCACAACCAATAAGCAATATATGGAACAGATAAAACTCCACAATTGCAGAATAAAGAAAAAACGCTTACAAAAATATAGCATAGCATAGTTGGCCTTATAATGTTCCCACTGTTTGGACTCAGGCCTCCTCTCTAGGAGAGGGAATGGGCTGTAATCCACCACGCGGGCCCGGTGCGGGTTGGTGGATGTCACATGTCTTCGAATTTTTGGTTCTCGGACATGCCGGTTTCCTCACGATGTTTTCCTTCACCGTTTTGAGAGCAGTGGTGATGAAATAAATTACACAAAGTAATGCGCCTGGCTGGGTTTGAACCCGCGACCTACAACTCGTAAGTCGGGGCCGTTACCACTGGGCCACCACTGCTCTGCAAAAATAAACCATGATATATAAAAGGAAATTATAAAAAAAATTGTTTCATTCAATCTTATTTAAGAGTAAACTAATATTATTGAAGCCAATATACTTAACTAGTATAAAGAGAAGATAAGTTGTTTGTAGGAGGTACTTAATTTCTAGAAGTGGATACTACTGGACCAATAACGAAAATAATTTGATGTTGTGTAAGACATTTATGTGTGGTTGGCTGAAGAAGAATAAATGAAATCTTGAAGTCTTTTTTTTTTTATAGGCGTGAAAATCATCTTATGACAAATCGCGCTCTTGGGTGGAGCGGGAGATAGTGTCAGACTTTTACTGACTAAAAACCCACTCCTGTTCCTTCGTTGCTTTCGTTCCAGGGCCGCGGTTTCGTTTTCACACTACCCATGGCCCCAGTAGGCTTCGACCCTGCTAGGCCCCTACGATTTGCTGACATCTCCCAGAGGCGCGCGCGGAACAATACGCGCCGTCGACGACTTGGGCTCGGTCCGGATGGTTACCGGACGATCGGACGGCGGGCCACCCATTGCCCGCCGTCCGCAAGTCCGCGCCTACGGTGGCCGGAAATCGGGATCGGAATCCCGGCGGCGGTTGGGGCGTGAGGACCGTTGCCGTTGCCTCACGCGATCGGCCGCCTCCTTTGCTAGCATTACTGCTTCGCAGAAGGAGGCGACTGCCTGCCACTCCTCCTCGCCAAAGCTCTTCCCAAGCGGGGCACACCTCCACCGTGTGCTCCACCGTGTCCTCCGGGCGGTCCACACAGTGGCGACACCCGGGCGTCGCTTCCGCACGAATCCGGTGCAGGAACTTCCCGAACTTCCCGTGTTCGGTGAGAACCTTCGTCATGCGGAAGGTGAGGACGCCGTGAGGTCTTTCCAACCACGCCTCAAAGAAGGGACTTACCGCCATAATTGTGGCGTGCCCAGCACTGGGTCGCGACAGTCGCTGTCGCCATTTCTCCATGAGAACCCGCCGGAACTCTGTCCGCCATGCTGCGACTTGTCGCGGCAGCGGAGTTTCGCCCCGGCGTTGCATCTCTATGCGCAGATCGTGCATGTGAGCAAGGCCTGTTGCTACCAGATCCCATGGTGGCTGTCCAGCAAGGAGGCTCGCCGCTTCGCGGGAAATCGTCCGGTATCCTCGCACCATCCGTATGGCCATGACCCTCTGGCATGCGTTCAGCTGGGCCGCCGGCTGCTTCCGCAGCGCCGGCGCCCATATCGGTGCGCCATAAAGGGCCATGGACCGAACGATTCCCGCGTAAGCCTCCGGCAAGAGGCGTCTGGACCCCCAAGGTTGGGCAGGAGCCGCCCGAGGGCAGCCCCAGTCCGATTTAGTTTGGGAGCCAGACGTCGGAAGTGCTCTTCGAAATCCCATCGGCTGTCGAGAACGAGTCCCAGGTACCTACTTCATCGTTGAACCGACGCCGATGTGGACTCCTCCTACCGTCAGTTGGGAACCCGGTGGTGGCGCGTTCCGAGGGCCGTGAAAGCACATTGCCTCGGACTTGTGCAATGCCACCTCGAGTCCCAACTCCTGGATCCTGCCCACGACTGTCGCAACTAGCGACTAGTTCGACCGCCGCCTGGTACGACTCTCCCTGCCGCCTGGCACGATTCTCCCTGCCTGGTACGACTCTCCCTGAAATCTTGAAGTCTGTAAATAAAGTCTATTTAGCAGTTACCAAATCCAAGTACATAGCTTTGTTGCACTAGACAAGCGAACACATATTCTAGCCACGATGACGAACAAACGACTGGTCGCGAAATTAATTGCGCAGGGAACATTGCCTTTTGCATCACTGACATTTTTGCTTTGTAGTCCCCACACTACATCACACTACACTACACGCATAGTTACACTTTGTTTCTGAGTTTGAGATTTCTGAATGGCATAAGCTTATAATCCACAAAAATACACAGTTTCTGTCTGGTTCCGCGAAAGCGAAACCGTTTCATAAAGCTAGTATACAATCTGAAAGTTTTGGCTTCCTAAGTTTTTTTGTAGCAAAAACGCCATGTTCAAGAAAGCAGAAACTGAACATAACGGGTTGTAACAAAACAGGGACAAAACCCAACTTCCCGAAACCCAACTTTGATTAAAAACACTCAAGCGAAATGCCTTAAGGCTTTCCTCGGCGTTTTTCTTCTAAGATTTGTTTTGTGAATTAATTTCTCTCTACAAACCTTAAAGTGTTTGGTACTTCTTTATGCAGCTACTTTGTGCTTGAATTACGATGGAATCCATGATGAAGTCGATAAAAAGGCTATACTTTTATCACCTTTATATATTTGATACTCTTTTTTGAAAAATATATTCTACTTATTTATTTGAAAAATTATTTTGTCAAACTTTTAAATAGAATTTGAATAATACTCAATTAAAATAAGCCTTTCACAATACTTGCACTAAAATCTGCTAAAGAATTATTCTTCCAATAGCAAGCCGCAAAAAAAATAATTGAGTAATTACCCATCTTAACTTTCCTCAAAATATTTTTTCAGCGTAATTTGCCAAAATTATTGACAAGTTTGAAGATTATAGATTTTATTTTGGCTTTCAAATTGTTGAGTAATTACCCTGTCAACCTTGGAAACTTTTAGGCTTTTAGATACTCGATTAAATAAAGAAAATTTGAAGCAGACTCACTGTAATTTTGCCTATTAATTTAGATCAGCTATTTAAAGCTTGCAGATTTTTTTAAATTAGCCCCACAATAGCAATTACTCTTGTATTGTAGGTGCGTCATATTTTTTTGTGGTTTAAAACAACTTGAACGTTAGCAAAGCATGGCTCTTGTTGCTTTTTTTACAGAATTTATGCGTTTTTGGAACAAAAAGTCACCTAAAGTACTTGAGTGTAGCGGAGTTCGCTAACATATTAACATTTTTGACAATTATTATGATTATTGTGTTTTTGAAATGACTTATTTTAATTTAATTTAATTTGTGACTAATTGACTAATATTTTAATGCATTTGAATATTATACTAACGTAGTTTTAAGTTTCAGTTACTAACATAATATGGACATTGGAATTAGTCTGAAATAAATTTATTTTATTTTATTTTTATTAATAAATTTCGTAATCGTATCTGTACCTACTTCAACAAATTTTAGTCCTTGGTGATATTTTGCATGACTCAAGGCTTTTACCTTATGGCAATGCCGCCAGACGTTTGGGCACATTACCAACTTTACCAGTCGACAGCGATGCGGAGGAATTTTTCGACGCCATGTTTTAGATTGTATGTAGTTAATTTTAATAAGCTAAATGTTTCCGTATGGTGTTCGGACGTTAAGAATAACACCATCCCATCTCTTCCCGAGGGTGTCGTAAGAGGCGACTAAGGGACATACCAGAGAATGGGCAGCAGCATCCTCTGTGCATTACAACAACCAAACTGCGATCGCCAACCCGTCTGCCAAGCGTGGCGATTATGGCAACCCCCCCCCAACATGAAAAACAGAAACAAAAAATGGCCCCTAGTGCCCGGCAGCCCGTCTACCCTTGACTCCGGTAGCGGTCAAGGCCACGACGAGGCAAGGGGTGGGAAGAATCTCCGGATGAGATTTGGCTACCCATCTATTAAACGACTCGACCTGGCAACTTTTAACACGCGTACACTGAGGACTGACGAGAAGATCACCGAACTGGAGGAGGAATTGAGCAGGTTGCGATGGAGTATTGTGGGATTGTCTGAAGTCCGAAGACAGGGGGAGGATACGATAATTCTCAAATCCGGTAACCTGCTCTATTTCCGGGAGGGTGACCAGCAGTCCCAGGGTGGTGTCGGGTTTATCGTCCACAAGTCCCTTGTGAACAATGTCGTGAGGATCGAGAGTGTGTCGACCAGGGTGGCGTACCTTATACTCAGAATATCATCAAGATATTCGCTGAAGGTCATACAGGTCTACGCCCCGACCTCGACACATCCCGACGACGAAGTAGAATCCATGTATGAGGATATATCAAGAGCCATGCATGGTTCTAAGACTCATTTCACCGTGGTCATGGGGGACTTTAACGCGAAACTGGGCAAACGAGACGGTGACGAGCTGCGAGTGGGGCAATTTGGATTTGGACGTCGGAATCACCGGGGACACCTACTGGCTAGCTTTATGGAGAGGGAGGGCCTCTATATGATGAATTCCTTCTTCAGAAAGCGTGAGCATAGAAGGTGGACCTGGCAAAGTCCTGACGGTGCAACTAGAAATGAGATTGACTTCATCCTGTCGACGAAAAAGCAAATATTCAATGATGTCTCTGTGATCAACGCGGTGAAAACTGGAAGTGATCACCGCGTCGTAAGAGGCACATTGAATATTAACATTAAGCTTGAAAGGTCTCGACTGATGAAGTCTACGCTCCGTCCAGCACAGATCCAGATCCAAAACCCCGAGAGCTTTCAGCTCGAACTCCACAATCGTTTCGAGTGCCTAGGAAGCTCCGTGGATGAATATAACGATGGGTTCGTGGAAACTGTCCATACGGTCGGGTCTAAGTTTTTCAAGACTCACCGTACAAATAAAAACAAGAAGCTCTCCGATCCGACCCTCGAGCTAATGAAAAAGAGGCGTGAGATGATTCTGCAGTCTTCAGACGATGCGTGCATATACCGGCAGCTCAATAGACAGATCTCGAAGTCCCTGAAACGTGACCTTCGCCGCTTTAATACCGCTAAGGATTAAGGATGCGATTGAGCGGAATAAGGGCTCTAAAGTATTTGCACGAGATCTGTCTATTGGGCAAAGCCAGCTCACGAAACTGAAGACCGACGATGGCAGAGTCATATCCGCCAAATCGGAGCTTCTGGGAGAGATCGAGGCTTTTTATGGACAGTTATACACGTCTACCGCTAAACCCGCTGTAAATCTAGTAAACGACCCAAGAGCTAGATTGACTCGACACTATACCGAAGATATCCCGGACGTCAGCCTGTACGAGATTAGGATGGCTCTGAAGCAGCTGAAAAACAACAAGGCGTCGGGTGAGGACGGAATTACGGCCGAACTCCTGAAGGCGGGTGGAAAACCGGTCCTTAAGGCCCTTCAGAAGCTATTTGATTCCGTCATACTCGAGGGAAAAACGCCACAGGCGTGGAGCAGAGGCGTGGTGGTACTCTTCTTTAAGAAGGGCGATAATGCCCTGCTTAGAAATTATAGGCCCATCTCGCTTCTGAGCCATGTCTACAAGTTGTTTTCCAGAGTCATCACGAATCGTCTCGCGCGCAGGTTCGACGACTTCCAGCCTCCCGAACAAGCCGGATTTCGAAAAGGCTTCAGCACCGTGGACCACATACATACGCTGCGGCAGGTTATACAGAAGACTGAGGAGTATAACCAGCCTCTCTGCTTAGCGTTTGTGGACTACGAGAAAGCCTTTGATTCGATTGAAACTTGGGCTGTACTGCAGTCTCTCCAACGGTGCCAAATTGACTATCGGTATATCGAAGTGCTGAAGTGTTTGTACAAAAACGCCACTATGTCAGTCCGACTACAAGACCAGACCTCGAAACCTATCCTCTTGCAGCGGGGCGTGAGGCAGGGAGACGTTATTTCTCCGAAACTGTTCACGGCAGCAATGGAGGATGTCTTCAAGGTTTTGGAATGGAGAGGGCTAGGCATTAATGTTAATGGCGAGTACATCACTCACCTTCGGTTTGCCGACGACATAGTAGTCATGGCTGAGACTACGGAGGAGCTCAGTACAATGCTTGGTGACCTCAGTAGAGCTTCCGAAAGAGTGGGACTTAAAATGAACATGGACAAAACCAAAGTCATGGTAAACAGCCATGTAGCACCCACTCCTATCAAGGTCGGGGACTCTACACTCGAAGTTGTAGACGACTACGTTTACCTGGGACAGACGGTCCAGTTGGGAAGGTCTAACTTCGAGAAAGAGATCAATCGTCGAATCCGACTCGGCTGGGCAGCGTTCGGGAAGCTGCGCGGTGTCTTCTCGTCCAATATACCACAGTGTCTCAAGACGAAAGTCTATGACCAGTGCGTGTTGCCAGTGATGACATATGGCTCAGAAACGTGGTCGCTTACAATGGGCCTCATTAGAAGGCTTAAAGTCACCCAAAGGGCAATGGAGAGGGCTATGCTCGGAGTTTCCTTGCGTGATCGAATCAGGAATGAGGATATCCGCAGGAGAACCAAGGTTGCCGACATAGCACGAAGAATCGCCAAACTAAAGTGGCAATGGGCAGGGCACATTGCTCGCAGAACAGATGGCCGTTGGGGCCGAAAGGTTCTGGAATGGCGACCACGTACCGGAAGACGTAGCGTTGGAAAGCCTCCTACAAGGTGGACCGATGACTTGGTAACGGTTGCGGGAGTCCGATGGATGCGAGACGCACGGGACCGTTCGCTGTGGCGACGCTTGGGGGAGGCCTATGTCCAGCAGTGGACGTCTTTCGGCTGAAATGATGATGATGATGATGATGAAATGTTTTTGGGGTTTATATGATTATAGTTAGTTTAATATTTTAAAAATATGTAAATATACACACGTATCCACAATGCATCTCGAAAAAAAATGTTTATGCATTGTTAATGAAGTTATTGTTATTGAATAGAATAGAGGCAAACATATTGGGTTCAATGCGCAAGGTGAAGATATCGTTGCATAAATCTACGTGCAGTTTGGTTCAAAATTTTGCTTTGCATAGATATTGAATTTCATCTTCACTTGGCTTTCAAAGGTTTCTGGGAATTAAATTGACGCTTCAATTCAGTGTCATAAGATCTTTCCTGGACTTTATGATACGGATCAAGCCAAGGTACATGTATTATTCGATTTGAAAGGCAGTGTTGAACTGATTTATAATTTAAAAACTTTTGCTAGTGGCTACACCTGCATTGTCCAAATAGTCGTCAAAAAAATTGATGCACCCAGTATTTTGTTAATATTTGTCGTTTGTTTTTTATAGGTCACAACGATCATAGATAAGTGTATATTTTTGGGATACAATAAAGTTTACATAAATAGGTAAAAAAAATAAGTTTGACGTCCTGGTTTTCGGAAATCTTTTTGCACTTGGTCATTCAATAATAGTTTTTAATACAGAAATGTTCCTGAGTATCGATTTGATAGTTTATATTCGACCTGTTCTTTCAGTTCAGAACCGACTTTTGTAAGGATATCTTGTAAATTAAATAAACCTGACTTTAGAAACGTTAAGTTTACATACCGCGAACCGCAGCATTATAAAAGTTTTCACATGGTGGACCGATTAACTGGTGAGGGTCGCAGGCATCTGATGCATGCGAGACGTACATGACCAGTCATTGTGGCTTCGCTTGGAGGAGGTCTATATACATTTGCTGGAAGTTGTTGGCATTAAAGTTAATAATCAGCATAAGCCGCGATCTCAACTGTATAGAACATTTGTGAGACACCCTAAAACCAAAGTTAAGTGAGACCTAGACACTACCTAGGTATATGGGGAAAACAAGAGCAGTAAATACCGAAAATTAAACTGCAGCGTTAATATTAAAGGCTGACTTATTGGTGTTTTAGAAATTCGTAAAATAAATGTGTCAGCTTAAGGAGATTGAAAATTAGCATTTCAATAAATTATAAACGTTTTTTGTTCTGTTTCGTTTAAGACAAATTCTGGTAAAAATGCAGATGGAGCGATTAATGATGTTTTTTTTTTTGTGTGTAGTGTAGTGGAGGGTATGTCAGACTTTAACTGATTATATAAAACCACACCTGTGTCTTTCAGTTGCCTTTTGTATTCTAGGACCACAAGTTACCTTTCCAGAAATTCTCCGTGGACTTAGCTGGCATCGGCCCTACTGGTCCCCTACGGTTTTACCGACATCTCTTTGAAGCGCGCGTGGAACACTACGCGCCGTCGACCACTCGAGCTTGGTCCTCACCGGATGGTTGGACGGCGACCTACTTATAGCTTGTCGTCAGCAAGCCCGCGCATACGGTGGCCAGGGATCACCCTGTAATTCCCGATGCCCGGGGCGTCTCCTGTCTCAGCAGCTGGGACGTGGGGATGTCCGTTCCCTCAACGCTGTGGCCATCTGCTTGGCTAGCATTACTGCTTCGTAGAAAAAAGCGACTGCATCCCTTTTCCTCTCGCTCCGGCCCATGAGTGAGTTCAAAATTATCCCCCAGAAAAATTACTAAAATAAATCTTATCTTATGTCCATATTTAGGCCATGGTCACCCTTGTTCCAATTTTGTCCATATCCATTTAAGCTATTAGGCGTGATTGATTAGTAAACATACAGACATTCATTATCGATATTAGTAGGAAGTAGGAAGGAAGAGGCTTTATATTATGTTTAACGATGGTAAGGTCTTTACACACTAGTATAAAAAAGGCTAAAAGTTTGTATATTTTTTTTTAATTCATAAAAGGTTTGCGCTTGACCGCTATCTCACCTGATGGAAAGCGACGATGCGGTCGACGATGGAGCGCGCTTACCTAGAAGTAACCTATTCACTCTTGACTTAAAGATTCCCGGGTTGAAGTACACATGTTTGTTAGGTACTCCTTCACGCTCCTTTAGATGAAATTCAGCACGCGGGTAGACCTTAAGACCCTGTTTTTTTTATCCTGGTAGCTTGTTTCGTTGGGAAAACTTCCTACTTTCACACGAGTAAAACTGTCGGTAGAAACTAGTTTCAACTTTCAACTAATGAACTACTCAATAACACAATATTTGAGTAAACAACTCCTGTAACAATACTGCCGCTAAGACCTCTATTAAAATGAATGTCTGTAGGTATACGCTTCCGTAATGCGAAAACAAGCCAGGCGTTGCATCGTTCGACGTCCGATATATCCGAACTGTAATTTCCAATAAAAACCTCAACATTTTTTAATTTCGATGGCCGACGCATACGTGCAAAACCGCATGAGGAAGTTGGTGTACAGAGTTGGCGTACTTTGATCGCTGTTTAGTATCTTATGGAAGATCAAGTTAATGTTGCTGATTTGTGGCTATAATTTCTTTGAATATGAATATTATGTCCATTTTATTATATAACCTTTAAGTGGCAATACCAGAAGATTATTTTTTTGAAGTGAAACTTCTTTATCGGGGTTGGAAAAAAATTTAGTGTAACATGTTTTCGTTACGCGTCACATTTTTCCGTTACGCGCCATCTTTTTTTTTATGTTTGTTACCTCAGAACTCCGTCGTTTATGGACCGATTTGCAATTTTTTTTTCCCTGTATAGGATATGCTTCCAGATTGGTCCCATTTTTTTCAAAATCCAGTTTTGATGATGGGATCCATGAGGAATCGAGGGAACTCCTCAAATATTATAGGCAACCATATAGTGATTTTGATATTATCATCGAGAACTTAAGCATTTACAGTCAAAAAGTAACATTTGATAATAAATAATAATAATAATAATAATAATATGCAGGGCAGTTTTGTGGCGAACTGTTGGGCATTAGCGACCCCACGGACCCGATCTCCCGGGAAAATTCTTGTTCTTCATCTCCGGCTTGCCTTTATTGGCCGGCCGTAGTGAACACTGACGAGGAACAGAGCTCCCACCTCTCTCTTGCCTTTAATGGTTGGCTTGAGTGGAGATTCGCAAGAGCAAACGTGCTCGGGAGAAGGATGTATAATCCAGTAAGGTGCTGGTAGGGATCTTGACCGTACTTCCGGGATTGTCCTGATAGCCGTGGTATACCTCTCCACTCCTTAAGCACCTCAGGATATGTTGCCCTCTTGTTGCTACGTCACTTCGTGCTAGCGACCGTTTATGGGGGTCCATTTATTGAGTGTGCAAGTCACCCCCTGCCTTTTGTCGATGGATATTAAAAACAATGTTTAGGCAGGGGCCATAGTCTTAACATATTTCCTGGTAACCAGTCCACTTAAGACTCCAAAAACCATAGCCTTATATCTTAGTTTTCCATATGTCGCAATAGTTTCCCACCAACCGGGGGTTGTCCTTGGATGCAATAGCATAGTGCGTACAGGGATAATCACCGGTTCGTACCACTTTCCATTAAAAGCGTCTAAAAGGGCCTCTGCGAGTTGGTTTCGGCTCCTCGTACGCCTTCCAAAGGTCGACGGTGACCTACTTATAGCTTGTCGTCAGCAAGCCCGCGCATACGGTGGCCGGGGATCACCTTGCAATTCTCGATACCCGGGACGTCTCCTGTCTCAGCGGCTGGGGCGTGGGGATGTCCGTTCCCTCAACGCTGTGGCCATCTGCTTGGCTAGCATTACTGCTTCGTAGAAAAAAGCGACTGCATCCCTTTTCCTCTCGCTCCGGCCCATGAGTAAGTTCAAAATTATCCCACAGAAAAATTACTAAAATAAAATAGGATCTTATATCCATATTTAGGCCATGGTCACCCTTGTTCCAATTTTGTCCATATCCATTTAAGCTATTAGGCGTGACTGATTAGTAAACATACAGACATTCATTATCGATATTAGTAGGAAGTAGGAAGGAAGAGGCTTTATATTATGTTTAACGATGGTAAGGTCTTTACACACTAGTATAAAAAAGGCTAAAAGTTTGTATATTTTTTTTTAATTCATAATAGGTTCGCGCTTGACCGCTATCTCACCTGATGGAAAGCGACGATGCGGTCGACGATGGAGCGCGCTTACCTAGAAGTAACCTATTCACTCTTGACTTAAAGATTCCCGGGTTGAAGTACACATGTTTGTTAGGTACTCCTTCACGCTCCTTTAGATGAAATTCAGCACGCGGGTAGACCTTAAGACCCGGTTTTTTTTATCCTGGTAGCTTGTTTCGTTGGGAAAACTTCCTACTTTCACACGAGTAAAACTGTCGGTAGAAACTAGTTTCAACTTTCAACTAATGAACTACTCAATAACACAATAATTGAGTAAACAACTCCTGTAACAATACTGCCGCTAAGACCTCTATTAAAATTAATGTCTGTAGGTATACGCTTCCGTAATGCGAAAACAAGCCAGGCGTTGCATCGTTCGACGTCCGATATATCCGAACTGTAATTTCCAATAAAAACCTCAACATTTTTTAATTTCGATGGCCGACGCATACGTGCAAAACCGCATGAGGAAGTCGATGTACAGAGGTGGCGTACTTTGATCGGTATTTAGTATCTTAAGGAAGATCAAGTTAATGTTGCTGATTTGTGGCTATAATTTCTTTGAATAAGAATATTATGCCCATTTTATTATATAACCTTTAAGTAGCAATACCAGAAGGTTATTTTTTTTTACATAATCTAAGCTAGTGCTTGACTGCGATCCTACCTGATGGTAAGCAGTTATAAAATCGTTGATGGTGACGAAAGTCTATGACCAGTGCGTGTTGCCAGTGATGACATATGGCTTCGAAACGTGGTCGCTTACAATGGGCCTCATCAGAAGGCTTAAAGTCACCCAAAGGGCAATGGAGAGGGCTATGCTCGGAGTTTCCTTGCGTGATCGAATCAGGAATGAGGATATCCGCAGGAGAACCAAGGTTGCCGACATAGCACGAAGAATCGCCAAACTAAAGTGGCAATGGGCAGGGCACATTACTCGCAGAACAGATGGCCGTTGGGGCCGAAAGGTTCTGGAATGGCGACCACGTACCGGAAGACGTAGCGTTGGAAAGCCTCCTACAAGGTGGACCGATGACTTGGTAACGGTTGCGGGAGTCCGATGGATGCGAGACGCACAGGACCGTTCGCTGTGGCGACGCTTGGGGGAGGCCTATGTCCAGCAGTGGACGTCTTTCGGCTGAAATGACGATGATGATGATGAAACATAAAAAAAGTGACGATAAAAAAAAAATACAACCGAATTGATAAACTCCTTCTTTTTTTAAGTCGGTTATAAAGATCGGCCAACCGCGCGAGTTTCAATGCGTATAGGTTAATGATATAGGTTAATGCGTATAGGAAAATGTTATATACAGTGATTATACATCTAAAATGATTATACGCGTTCCTAAAAATTGTTACATTTAAAAATAAACATCAAAACCAACCAAACGTATAATAATTTTCTTTTACCCAATCTAATATATATTACTTATGAACTTTAGGTTCATAAGTAATATATATTAGATTGGGGGAGGGGTCGGCCCATTCTTATTTTTTCTTATTTAAGGGGGAGGTGGTGAAAAACTAGTAAAAATCGTCTTACGTAAAACACATAACCCTTCTTACAGTCGGGTAAAAATGAATGGCCCCTAGGTAACAAAGTGATTTGCTTACAAACTTAGGCCCTATTTTTGTGTGCGGGGTTTAAAGTTAGGCTTCTATTTTCAGGTCGTTATAAACAAAAATAACAACGAAGCTAAAGGTGGGAAGAAGCCTTCTAACCTAACCTTTTCGTGTTGGGGTGCCCTAAAATTACGTAATTTCCTTCCCTGCTCTCATATTTTAGATTACCGGCTGCGCATTGGGTTTTGTATAAAATACTAGGCAAAGTATAAAATTATTAATATTTCATACATTACCTACACGTTTTACGTATGCTATACATTACCCAGGTATTGTATAAAATACCGGATTATACAGATTGCCGGAAACATAGACATGAGTATACCTGCATTATAATTACGTTCCTTTTTTTGGGCATTTTCTGTGCAAAATAACTACAAAAATTGAACAAAAAATAACTATATTATTCCATTCCAATATACATTTAGGTAAGTGAAAATATCAGTAACCAAATAATTAGTTTGATATTTTATTTATGCCAGCTGAAATTGGAAATTAATTGTATTCAAATAATTTAATAATAAACGGCCACAACCAATAAGCAATATATGGAACAGATAAAACTCCACAATTGCAGAATAAAGAAAAAAACGCTTACAAAAATATAGCATAGCATAGTTGACCTTATAATGTTCCCACTGTTGGGACTCAGACCTCCTCTTTAGGAGAGGGAATGGGCTGTAATCCACCACGCGGGCCAGCGCGGGTTGGTGGATGTCACATGTCTTCGAATTTTTGGTTCTCGGACATGCCGCTTTCCTCACGATGTTTTCCTTCACCGTTTTGAGAGCAGTGGTGATGAAATAAATTACAAAAAGTAATGCGCCTGGCTGGGTTTGAACCCGCGACCTACAACTCGTAAGTCGGGCCGTTACCACTGGGCCACCACTGCTCTGCAAAAATAAACCATGATAAAAAAGGAAATTATAAAAAAAATGGTTTCATTCAATCTTATTTAAGAGTAAACTAATATTATTGAAGCCAATATACTTAACTAGTATAAAGAGCAGATAAGTTGTTTGTAGGAGGTACTTAATTTCTAGAAGTGGATAGTACTGGACCAATAACGAAAATAATTTGATGTTGTTGTTAAGACATTTATGTGTGGTTGGCTGAAGAAGAATAAATGAAATCTTGAAGCCTGTAAATAAAGTCTATTTAGCAGTTACCAAATCCAAGTACATAGCTTTGTTGCACTAGACAAGCGAACACATATTCTAGCCACAATGGCAGGCAAACGACTGGTCGCTGAACTAATTGTGCAGGGAACATTGCCTTTTGCATCACTGGCATTTTTGCTACTTGTAGTACACATTGTTATAACATTTCTGAGTGGCATAAGCTTATCATCAAGAATACACAGTTTCTGTATGGTTCCGCGAAAGCGAAACCGTTTCATAAAGCTAGTATACAATCTGAAAGTTTTGGCTTCCTAAGTTTTTTTTGTAGCAAAAACGCCATGTTCAAGAAAGCAGAAACTGAACATAACGGGTTGTAACAAAACAGGGACAAAACCCAACTTCCCGAAACCCAACTTTGATTAAAAACACTCAAGCGAAATGCCTTAAGGCTTTCCTCGGCGTTTTTCTTCTAAGATTTGTTTTGTGAATTAATTTCTCTCTACAAACCTTAAAGTGTTTGGTACTTCTTTATGCAGCTACTTTGTGCTTGAATTACGATGGAATCCATGATGAAGTCGATAAAAAGGCTATACTTTTATCATCTTTATATATTTGATACTCTTTTTTGAAAAATATATTCTACTTATTTACTTGAATAATTATTTTGTCAAACTTTTATATAGAATTTGAATAATACTCAATTAAAATAAGCCTTTCACAATGCTTGCCCTAAAATCTGCTAAAGAATTATTCTTCCAATAGCAAGCCGCAAAAAAAATAATTGAGTAATTACCCATCTTAACTTTCCTCAAAATATTTTTTCTGCGTAATTTGCCAAAATTATTGACAAGTTTGAAGATTATAGATTTTATTTTGGCTTTCAAATTGTTGAGTAATTGTCAACCTTGGAAACTTTTAGGCTTTTAGATACTCGATTATATAAAGAAAATTTGAAGCAGACTCACTGTATTTTTGCCTATTAATTTAGATCAGCTATTTAAAGCTTGCAGATTTTTTTTTAAATTAGCCCCACAATAGCAATTACTCTTGTATCGTAGGTGCGTCGTATTTTTTTGTGGTTCAAGTTGTTTTAAACTTGAACGTTAGCAAAGCACGGCTCTTGTTGCTTTTTTTACAGAATTTATGCGTTTTTTGGAACAAAAAGTCGCCTAAAGTACTTGAGTGTAGCGGAGTTCGCTAACATATTAATAAATTTCGTAATCGTATCTGTACCTACTTCCACAAATTTTAGTCCTTAGTGATATTTTGCATGACTCAAGACTTTTACCTTATGGCAATGCCGCCAGACGTTTGGGCACATTACCAACTTTACCAGTCGACAGCGATGCGGAGGAATTTTTCGACGCCATGTTTTAGATTGTATGTAGTTAATTTTAATAAGCTAAATGTTTTTGGGGTTTATATGATTATAGTTAGTTAATTGTTACCGTGAACCGTTCAGTGGTTAAATATTTAAAAAATATGTAAATATACACACGTATCCACAATGCATCTCGAAAAAAAAAATGTTTTTAAAGATGCATTGTTAATGAAGTTATTGTTATTGAATAGAATAGAGGCAAACATATTGGGCTCAATGCGCAAGGTGAAGATATCGTTGCATAAATCTACGTGCAGTTTGGTTCAAAATTTTGCATTGCATAGATATTGAATTTCATCTTCACTTGGCTTTCAAAGGTTTCTGGGAATTAAATTGACGCTTCAATTCAGTGTCATAAGATCTTTCCTGGACTTTATGATACGGATCAAGCCAAGGTACATGTATTATTCGATTTGAAAGGCAGTGTTGAACTGATTTATAATTTAAAAACTTTTGCTAGTGGCTACACCTGCATTGTCCAAATAGTCGTCAAAAAAATTGATGCACCCAGTATTTTGTTAATATTTGTCGTTTGTTTTTTATAGGTCACAACGATCATAGATAAAAGTGTGTATATTTTTGGGATACAATAAAGTTTACATAAATAGGTAAAAAAAATAAGTTTGACGTCCTGGTTTTCGGAAATCTTTTTGCACTTGGTCATTCAATAATAGTTTTTAATAAAGAAATGTTCCTGAGTATCGATTTGATAGTTTATATTCGGCCTGTTCTTTCAGTTCATAACCGACTTTTGTAAGGATGTCTTGTTAATTAAATAAACCTGACATTAGAAACGTTAAGTTTACATACAGCAAAGCGCAGCGTTTTATGTGTTTTTAAATGGTGGACCGATTAACTGGTGAGGGTCGCAGGAATCTGATGCATGTGAGACGTACAGGACCAGTCATTGTGGCTTCGCTTGGAGGAGGTCTATATACAGTTGCTGGAAGTTGTTGGCATTAAAGTTAATAATCAGCATAAGCCACCATCTCAACTCTATGGAACATTTGTGAGACACCCTAAAACCAAAGTTAAGTGAGACCTAGACACTACCCACATGGGGAAAGCAAGATAGGTAAATACCCAAAATTAAACTGCAGCGTTAGTGTAAGGCTGACTTGGTGTTTTTATTGTAAATTTGTAAAATAAATGTGTCAGCTTAGAGAGTTTACGGCGCGTACTGTTCTACGCGCGCCTCAAGGAGATGTCAGCAAACCGTAGGGGCCCAGGAGGGTTGAAACCTACTGGGGCCAAGGGTCTGCTTCTGAAAGGAAGACTCAGCCCTGGTATGAAAGGCAACGAAGGAACAGGAGTGGGTTTTGAGTCAATAAAAGTCTGAAATAAAAGTGAGGGAATGTCATTGGATGACTATACCATCGAAAAAAAAAGCTCTATAGTGGAGCGGGAGGGTATGTCAGACTTTTACTGATTAAATAAAACCACACCTGTTTCCTTCAGTTGCCTTTTGCATTCTAGGACCACAAGTTTCCGTTCCAGAAATTCCCCGTGGACTTAGCGGGCATCGGCCCTACTGAGCCCCTACGGTTTTACCGACATCTCTTTGAAGCGCGCGTGGAACACTAAGCGCCGTCGACCACTCGGGCTTGGTCCTCACCGGACGGTTGGACGGCGACCTACTTATAGCTTGTCGTCAGCAAGCCCGCGCATACGGTGGCCGGGGATCACCCTGCAATTCCCGATGCCCGGGGCGTCTCCTGTGTCAGCAGCTGGGGCGTGGGGTTGTCCGTTCCCTCACGGCTGCGGCCATCTCCTTCGCTAGCATTACTGTTTCGTAGGAGAAAGCGACTGCATTCCATTCCTCTCGCTCCGGACCATGAGTGAGTTCAAAATTATATTATATATTAAAATAAAATAGGATCTTATGTCCATATTTAGGCCATGGTCACCCGTGATCCAATTTTGTCCATATCAATTTAGCCATTAGGCGTGATTGATTAGTAAACATACAGACTATCACATTCATTATCTATATTAGTAGGAAGTAGGAAGAAAGAGGCTTTATATTATGTTTAACGATGGTAAGGTCTTTACACACTAGTATAAAAAAGGCAGTTTGTATATTTTTTTTTTATTCATGATAGGTTCGCGCTTGACCGCTATCTCACCTGATGGAAAGCGACGATGCGGTCGACGATGGAGCGCTATTCACTCTAGACTTAAAGATTCCCAGGTTGAAGTACACATGTTTGTTACTCCTTCACGCTCCTTTAGATGAAATTCAGCACGCGGGTAGACCTTAAGACCCGGCTTTTTTATCCTGGTAGCTTGTTTTGTTGGGAAAACTTCCTACTTTCACATGAGTAAAACTGTCGGTAGAAACTAGTTTCAACTTTCAACTAATGAACTACTCAATAACACAATAATTGAGTAAACAACTCCTGTAATAATACTGCCGCTAAGACCTCTATTAAAATTAATGTCGGTAGGTATACGCTTCCGTAATGCGAAAACAAGCCAGGCGTTGCATCGTTCGACGTCCGATATATCCGAACTGTAATTTCCAATAATAACCTCAACATTTTTTAATTTCGATGGTCGACCCATACGTGCGAAACCGCATGAGGAAGTCGGTGTACACAGTTGGCGTACTTTGATCGGTGTTTAGTATCTTATGGAAGATCAAGTTAATGTTGCTGATTTGTGGCTCTAATTGCTTTCAGTTTTTTATGTATGTATGTTTATATTTTGAGCAGTGGTGGCCGAGTGGTAACGGCCCCGACTTACGAATTGTTGGTCGCGGGTTCAAACCCAGCCAGGCGCATTACTTTGTGTAATTTATTTCATCACCACTGCTCTCAAAACGGTGAAGGAAAACATCGTGAGGAAACCGGCATGTCCTAGAACCCAAAATTCGAAGACATGTGACATCCACTAACCCGCACTGGGCCCGCGTGGTGGATTACGGCCCATTCCCTCTCCTAGAGAGAGGAGGCCTGAGTCCCAACAGTGGGAACATTAAAAGGCTGAATATGTATGTATGTATGTATGTTTATATTTTACATATCAGAAATCAGAAATCAGAAATGTTTATTTCAAATAGACCAATTACAGGCACTTTTGAATTGTCAAAATGTCGGTCAGTCAAAAAAAAAAAATACAAGTGAAGCTAAATTGCACGTTCCAAAGCGTAGATCTCTATGGAGAAGAACGTGCAAGAAACTCCATGGACACTCTTTTAAATCATCTTATGAGTTACATAAATCTTGGTTACATATTTCTTGTCGCTTCTAATATGTGAGCACAATGTAGATAAGTAATAATAATTAAAAATAAAAAACTAATTAAAAAAAATAGAAATTGAATTCAGTCACTGGCAGCTAAGAGATGACCAGTCTCAACTGACGGTACCCGTTCACGAGCATGACGCGAGCATCAGCCCCACTCAGCTCAACCATTTTGAAGGGAACTGTATGACCCAATAACACGTGCCACCATCAGCGAGACATTTGAGTGAGCATGACAAACTCTCAACTGCCATGCTCGTAATGTCAAACAAGTTGTAACCTAATAAAAATGCTCCATGGTACTTCACATTCACAAAGCTTGAAAAGTGCTTCTACATTATACAATGCTATTGTTTCCAAATACAAAAGGTAATAAATTATCATAAGCTCTATTGAAATAAACAAATAAAATAAAATAAAAATAAAAATTTCGAAAACAACAATACAAAAAGGGGAATAGTATCTCTTCCAATATTTATATATATATATTAAAAAAAAAAAAAACTAATTTGAAGGTAAAAGTGGCTGTGGCTGCGGAGCAGGACCGGCATTTAGCCAAGCGTTTTTATCAAGAAAAGAAAGAAAGAAAAAACATTTATTTGAACCTCACACATACAGTAAAAAAAAAAAAAAAAACAGTAGAATACATAGGAATTAAAATATTGTAGAATTAAGTACCTACATATAAAAGAAAACAAAAAAAATATATATATCAAGGATATAATCTTCCAGTTTATAATACGCTTGTCTACATAGTGTGCGTTTAATGCATGCTTTAAATTTGGACTCATTTAGTTGTAGAATCTCAACTGGTAACTTAATGTAAAATTTTACACAGTACCCCATGAAAGAACTATGTACTTTAGCCAATCTGAACCGAAGTTGATCTAATTTGTTCCTGTTCCTAGTATTAAAATTGTGCCTGTCACTTATCTTAGTAAAAAGATGAATATTTTTCCGAACATACATAATGTTTTCATATATATATATACATAATATAAACTAGTGCAATCCTACCTGATGGTAAGCAGTTATGCAATCGTTGATGCTGAGGCGCACCAGTTTATTAGGAGCCCATTCAATCTAACCTTGAAGACTAGAATAGAATAGAAATGCTTTTATTCGGGACAGACACAGCACAACGGTCATAAACTCAAAGTAAAAAAGAACAAAGTACAAAGTGCGCCGAGCGGGCCCGCACCAAAAGGCTGACCACCTCAGCATTTGCTAGGCGTTAGACAACCTGCGCTGGTTTTCAGTTGGCACCCCGCAGTGACGCACGGACTAGGGTAAACATAAATAAATATAATACTTCTATGTAATTGAAATTTCTATTGATGTTTTGTACCTACTGGAGTATAATTTTATTGAAATAAAATACATAAATAACTATTTGATAAATAACAACACAATACTATAAAATTACGTGGTACCCACAATACTTTTACGATTGTATCTTCCAGAAAAGCTTTTTTTTTACTGTAGATAATATTTTTTTAGTTTGCATAAAGCATAATCAGACTTTTTAATGTTCCCACTGCTGGTCCACCACGCGGTCCCAGTCCGGGTTTGTAAATGTATGTGTCTTCGAAGTTTTGGTTCCAGGACATGCCGGTTTCCTCACGATGTTTTCCTTCACCGTTTTGCGAGCAGTGGTGATGAAATAAATTACACAAAGTAATGCGCCTGGATGGGTTTGAACCCGCGACCTACAACTCGTAAGTCGGGGCCGTTATCACTCGGCCACCACTGCTCCTCCTAGTTTACTTATTATTAATCATTTTATTTCGAGCTTGCACTCATATAAGGGTTAGTAACAATATTTACTTAAAAACTATGTTAGTATCTAGCCATAAAATTCCAGTTTACATGCTGTTGTTTAAATAAAGCATCCAAAATTCACGTAAAAATATAACTAATACATATTGTTTTGTATTGTTATAGTTAAGTGCCATCGAGCCACTGTGAGCAAATCTTCATGCACAATGAGCACCAGAGCGTAACATTGTCAAGGCAGCATATGCAAATGAGACAAAATTACTCTACAATTTCAGCTTCACTCAGAATATCTAGATATTTGAATGTCACACGGTATTGAAGATTGTCCTCGATACCAATGGTCGAAAATGGCTACAGGCCAAATAGCTTTCACAGTTTCTGGGGACTGCAAGATAGTTCGGTTCAAAGGAGGATTTAAATAACATAAATGTGTCTATTTCTCTATATTTCAAGCTTCAGGGCCACCACATATTTAAGGCTAGCCACACCTCTAATGGCTTCGCTATTTGACGTCTAAAAATAATAGGTAGGTATACCTAGTTGACAAAAGTTTATCAACAAAATGGTTGATGTCAAAAAATAAAAACTTGTCACTATGGTGACTAACTAAAAAATGCATATGCATGTTTAGCTTGCCAATCTTTACACACAAAGCTTACAGAGCCTTGCGCGTCCAGTACAACAATGTGTTCAGGTCGCTGTTCCGGCTCCCTAGATACTGTAGTGCCTCTGGGATGTTTGCCGATGCCAGTGTGGACGAATTCTACGCATCAATGTGCAAGAAAGTTGCGTCTGTAATGAAAATTGTCCATGGGAGCCGAAACAGTGTACTGATAATGATAGGAGACAGGTATGATACTGCACTGCTGGGCAGGTTTACGGAGCTGCATGTCATGGGGCATCGGTAGGCCTGCTGAGTTGGGCAGTAGCTAAACTTATTTATTTTAAATATTTTGACATGCATTTAAATTTTAATAATTTTTGATTTTAATTTATTTACTGTGATTTTAATTTATGATTTGATTTTATTTATTTATTATGATTTTGATCTTGAATTTAATTTCATCCTGTGTTTTTAAATTATGTACTGGCTATGGACTATATATTTATACTGTCTGATAATAAATGATTTTTATTATTTTATTATTTAGCATGTGTATGTAATTATTTTTCCTGTATAACAAGTGCTCAAAGTATGGAAAAGCACACAAAATAACTAAAAACAACTAAGATTCAAGACAGACTACTACATGATTGATTATACGAGACTTTAATAGATTAATCTTCGTTTGAATCCAGATGTAAGCAACTGACATTCCCATCAAACATAACTCCTGAAGATGACGATGCATAATGAGCGAGTATGTCCACCAAAACAGTGATCATGTCTTCGCAGGGCCTATCGGGCCCTCTTAAATGTACAGACACGCGCCATCAAGGGGAGGGGTTTCATAGGGTTCCCCGACAAATTGCAACGCTACGTTCCGGATTATTCCGGATATACCCGTGAACATATTGCCCGGATATTTCTCACCGGGACTCGTCGAGAGTGATGCCCCACCGTGTTTCGGTTTTGAGCTTAATTATTTTCCCGTGCAAAGTTTTGCTCAAACTTAAGTTGCCTGTTTAAGCCCAATATATTGCAAGCGTTTGTGTTTAAGATTTGAACGCCTGTTTAAGTGTGTTGTAAGTCGACTTAAGTTTGCAGTTAAGCAAATTGAATTTGTGGTTTCTGCAACAGTACTTGCCTGTAACTACTTTTAGAGTTCTTGAACTGTTCATTGATATCCGTTTCAACTTAAGTCTCTTGTCTTTATTGTGCTATTATAAAATGAAATAAAAAGCCCAAGTCGTCGACGGCGCGTAGTGTTCCACGTGCGCCTCAGGGAGATGTTAGCAAACCGTAGGGGCCCAGCAGGGTCGAAACCTACTGGGGCCATGGGTTCGCTTCTGAAAGGAAAACCCGGCCGTTGTATGAAAGGCAAAGAAGGAACAGGAGTAGGTTTTTGGTTAGTAAACACCCTTGCGCTTCGCCCAAGAACAGCAGATGTCATTGGATGATTTTCCCACCTAAAAAAAAAGAAAGAACATAGGCTACTTGTCATCTAACTTACATTGTAACCAATATTCACGCGAATGTATTCGTGGACAAAAGTTAGTGTTTTATATAGCTAACTATTTTAATAGCTAAAAACTAGAGACAAAATGCGCATAAATAGAAACATCAGATAAAAAGCAATCAAAAGAGGCATCACATCAAAAACACATCAGTCATCGAAGTTATATGTGAATAAATGATAGGTAGATTTAAATGTAGCCAAAAATAATAATACTAGCCTTTTGTAGCAGCTTCGCTCGCGTGAATATCGAATATTGTTCCACCACCCACATACCTAATGGATTAAAAGTAATCTCGGTCATGGTCTATTTTTCTGGTGGAAAATAATCAAATAACTTGTCTTGCTCTGGGTGGAGCGAGAAAGAGTACCAGGCTATTACTGTCCAAAACCCACGTTTGTTCTTTCAGTTACTTTTTGAGTTCCAGGGCTTCGGTAACTCTTTTGAGCAAGCCCTTGCAGGCATCTGCCTTAGTAGATCCCATCCATTTTGCTGACATCTCTTTGAGGAGCGGATTTTTTTTTTTTCGGTCCGAAAAGCATCATGTTACTAAAAGAGTTATGAGTTTACATGTGGATGGATGGATTGTGTGAAGAGTGATATGAAAGAAAAGGAAGTTAGTGATAGTATGACGAGTGACAGGGCAGAATGGAAGAAAAAAACGTGTTGCGCCGACCCCAAATAACACGGGACAAGGGCAGGAAGATGATGATGGTCCGAAAAGCATCAGACTTTCACTAACTAAAAACCCACTCCTATTTCTTCTTTACTTTTCATACCAGGGCCGAGTCTTCCTTTCAGAATCAAACCCTTGGCCCCAGTAGGCTTCGACCCTGCTGGGCCCCTGTGGTTGCTGACATCTCATGGAGGTGCGCGTGGAACACTACGCGCCGTCAACGACTTGGACTTGATCCGGACAGTTACCGGACGGTTGGACGGCAAGCTACCCATTGCTCGCCGTCCGCAAGCCTGCGCCTACGGTGGCCGGAAATCGGGTAGAACACAATGCGCCGTCAACTCGGGTTTGGTGTTTACTGGACGGCAACCTACCTATTGATCGCCGTCTGTAAACCCACGCCTACAGTGACCGGGAATCGCCCTGCGACTCCCGACGCCCAGGACATCTCCTGCGGCGGTGGTTTTTGCCACCTCCTTTGCTTACAAAGCTGCTTCGCAGGAGGTGACTGCTTCTCATTCCCCTCGCTCCTCTATCTACCTGTGTTCCAAACAACCCGTTTAGTTTTTGAGGCGTGAATGATTAACAAACATACAAGCAAAAAAACTTTTTAACATTCATTCATACAGACTATCACATTTATTTGTGTCATTCATTTTTTTACTGACAAGTGCATGTCCCCTGGAAAAATAATGTGCAATGCGTGGGTGTATAAAATGTGTTTTTAAATTTTAAAATTAGTGAAAAAAAATGCATGCTAAAATACATTCAAGGACATAAATTTGAAAACATCGTGAGAAAACCATGTCATTAGAACTAAAAATTCGAAGACATGTGACATCCACCAACCCGCACTGGGCCCGCGTGGTGGATTACGGCCCATTCCCTGTCCTAGAGAGGAGGCCTGAGTCCCAGCAGTGGGAACATTATAAGGCCGACTATATAAGCTATGCTATACATAAATTGGGTAATGATATTATACCTCCTTTTTTTTTTAATTTGCTTGATAGATTGGACGACGATAACCGCCCCGTCACATTTTTTGTATTGATCGATTTATTACTAAAAAAAGAAAAGGTTGTTCTCCTTTTTAATATGATAGCTGCCGCCCGCGGCTTCGCTTCCATACTTTCCACCTTTCAATCAGTTTTAAAATATTCAACTGTTTTCTCTATTTATTTTTTCTATTAAATTACCTCTATATATTAAAATTAACTAAATAAAATAAACAATGATTAAAATCGGTCAAGCTGTTAATGAGTTTTAGTAAGACTAACGAACAGCAATCGATTTTTACACTTATGAAGAATATTATTAAGTTTCGTACAAAAAAAAAGGTACATAACGGATATAATACGTCTTTACTATTCAGTAGTCATAGGCCATCGTTCATGATAACCCACGCACTACCGTAGACCCAGTGCCTTCAAAAGAACTGGCTTACTGCCAAGAGTAATGCGAGAAATGATTTAAGTGGCCATATTTTATTTTAGCCAATGATATTGTAATGTTTGGACTAGATTTAGGTCCATTTTTTTTTATATTTTTTTGCGCTTAGTTTTTATGGCTTTGACTTTTTAACAGAATATGGCTGCCAAAAAGGAAGGTTATGTTTGTGTCTACGAGAAAAATAAAAGAACCAAAAGATAATTATTGACTTGTTTTATTTGTAGCAGCTTTGTTTTTTTTTTGTAGAAATCAGTGCCTTAGAAAATATAAAATCAGTGCCTTAGAAAATATAATTCTGGTGCTACTTAGATACAGTACTGTTTAATTATAATTTAAGCTGAATTTAATTTTAGCAAAAATAAATAAACTTATATGTAAGTACAACTCATTAAAAATCAGAGTGCAAGCCTAATAATAATATATTTAATTTAAAACTTTATGCGAATAATAAAGGCATTATCATTATTCAGATCCACGTGTGTAACGTACAATGTAAGTATTGTTTAATTTATTTAAATGTAATATCATCTACTCTCTCTTTTCATTCGTCTTGACTAAGATTATTTACAAACCCATTTTCAACTAAGCAATAAAACTATATCAGTACCATTCATTTGAAACGTTTTTCAGATACTTCTATTTTAGAATTATTGATAATAATGCTAGAAAATGTAGATGGGTTAAGTGTTGTTACTGCTATGCAAAAACTACACAATATTAATTCATTGCAGCGAAAACATTCTACTAAAGTCTGATTTCTCAATATTTTTTAAACTGAAAAACAACACATTGACGTTTGAAATATTTTCTATACCAAACTTATAAAATTTCCATTTTTATTATATACGTGAAAAATGTTATTGGAAAACCAGCCCTAAGAAATACACAATTACCATCGATTTCAAACAGTTCTACGTCTCAATGTAGCTCAATTAAAATCTTTTACACGAATGAATATAGCAGTTCATTGGTTTGTGTTTACTAAATAAACGAGAAACTAACACGGACAAAAATATTATTAATGTTATTGATAGCCATTTTGTATGTTTTTCTCAGTAAAACGAGCACAGCGGAAAAATATTTTTCATTGTGGATTTGCGTCGATTTTCAAAGTAAATTGGAGCTTTAAGGGGTATCTAGCTTTTATTTTAATCCTGTAGTAAACAATGTTGGGTTGGATACTGTCATATTCGTATAAAAACTTTACAGTGGACGCCAAAATTGTATAGAAAATCACAAATAGTGGAACTTTTTCTACTATTTTTTTCGTGTTATAATAATAAATTTATAATAATTTAAATTCAGTACAGTCTTTTAACATCTTAAACCAATAATTAGGATCTCACCTTGGTTCACACCCGTGAGATTCTAAAAGAACACCAGGTACTAGCCTGAGAAAAATTGCCTAAAAACCATAATAGTAATGTTTTTTTTTTTGTATGATTCTGTTTTTAAAAAAAAATAAAAATGTAATTTATATGTGTTTTTAATGAATAAAGGAAATAATGAGGCACTTATAACAGTAAATACCCATAGATACACACAATTAAAAAAATACACAAAGCCCAAATAGCTACCAGCGGCTTCACCTGCGTGAAAGTTTAAAAATTTGTTTCCAAGGAACATACTACTGGAATAAAAAGTATCCTCCATTCAGCCGTTCGAGCGTGAAGAAGTATCAAACATACACACAAACGCCTTTATAATATTAGTGTGCGATTTTTTGTAATGACAATTGCGAATTTGGGATTTGAGTTCCGTCCGAAAATTACATTTTCGAGCTTTTCATTCAAAGGCGACGAATTGAAGTCAGATAAGTATAGATTAAGTGCAACTTAGCTTGTAAAGAAAGTTCGAGCACATTAGAGAATGAAAAAATACATAATTGTCCTGTCACGGTAGATATGAGATAAGTATTATCGACAAGCAAAATTTGTTCTACAGTTCACCAGACCTACATGTCATCATGAAAGACGTGCGAGTAATACAAGTAAATAAGCCCGGCTTTTATATGAAAATAAATACCTAACATCTAAATCATAAACACAACAAATGAATTAAATAAAATAAAAATATAAACTTCGTGCGCCTACGCGGTTATGCTAAGATGCCATTTCGTGTTCATTACGAAATTAAAATTCATTCATAAGATACAATACCTATGACATCCATTACGCAAAGTTGCTGCTCTGACCGCAATCTCTCCGATCTCACTCTAACACCTAACAAAAAAACGAGATGAACAATAGTATGTTGCTGTCTTAATCTGTCTCAATGGCTTTCGTATCTGGCTTAAACATCCATCTCTACTTTTCCTATAAAAACATAAGAATGTGAGCCTGTGTTTTTTTTTTTTTTTTTTTAGGTGGGAAAATCATCTTATGACAAATCCCGCTCTTGGGCGGAGCGGAAAATAGTGTCAGACTTTTACTGACTAAAAACCCACTCCTGTTCCTTCTTTGCCTTCGTCCCAGGGCCCCGGGTTTCACTTTCACACTACCCGTGGCCCCAGTAGGCTTCGACCCTGTTGGGCCCCTACGATTTGCTGACATCTCCCTGAGGCGCGCGTGGAACAATACGCGCCATCGACGACTTGGGCTCGGTCCGGACGGTTACCGGACGATCGGACGGCGAGCCACAAATTCGAAAATTTATTTTAGTTAAACTCCAGCTTTTCGAAATTTATGAATGAAACGTGTAAGTTTACAAAAATTACGTGTGTCTTCTATGACGTGCTTTTGTGCACAGTAAAGTTGCGCAAATCGCAATTTTCGATAAATGACGCTTACTTCAATTTAGATCAAATTTCCTATAACGGCTGTTGCTTGTTATTGTTTTATTAGATTTTTTTAGTTTTCAGTCATTTAAAGTTTTGTGATTAGTTATGGCTGTATGTTACTTGGTTTTGAAGTGATTAAAGTTTATTATCTTTGAAATTAATTCGGAAACGCATATTGTTCGATGTGATTAATGTGTGATACCACTTTAAAATCAAAGTGTGTGCATTATGTGAGTGGGTAACGATTTTACTTGGCAGGACTTTCGAGTTTTAGAGATAAATATGATCTAAAATGTTCACCACCTTTTTACGCTCTTTTAAAGATAGATTTTATGAACTAGAATTCAAAAAGTATTTTTTTTTCAATTCATGTACCTATAGGTATAAAGTAAATCAAACTAAAAAATAATTTGCTTTGTTATCAGTCTGTGTGTGGTAAAGAAGCAAAGAACTGTCTGTTTATTACATAGTAAGTAGGTACTTGTTATATATCATTATATATTATCAACATCGTAAACAATTTGTAGTTATAACTTTACTAGATGGCGCCCAAACTTGTAAGATATTGTGAACTGAATTCAGAGATTTTTCAAGAAAAGCTTGATTTAAAAAAAAAGAAATCTGTGCCTATCAATCCTCTTTCATGTAGAGATCAAAAGATTCATTCATAGAGTCATTTCTAGTACTCAATAAAAATGTCAGAAATCGCCGAAAAACTTTTCATATAATAAATAAATATACATTTTAGTAAGAGAGACATCTTGAAGAGGTCTCAAATCGACCAGTCTTGTCCTAGTACTATATTAAGTACTTATGTTTCCTAAAACTACAACTGACTTATGTACTATTTAATACTTTAAAGCAAGAAACATGAACACAATCTCAACATAACAAATCAAGATATGTTACAGTTTCTTTACATCAAGCAGATTCTGTAATTGGACATCAAACACACAATACGGACTTCGTTTCTGCACTACCCTTACCTTACTCAAGAATTTATCGCTCATGACCTGCAGAACCCGTGTCGTATACAGAAGCAGGTGAACACAAAATGTCCCTAGAGTGACTTGCACTTTGTAGAACAATACGTGTTGACTTGTGATACGATAATGCATCAATATGTTATGACGTGTCTATAGATGAAGCTTGGAGAGTTTGCTTTGTGACTTCACTTGATGAATCGTGATAATGAAGGGTCGTCATTGTAGTTGTAACATAATAATTACAATAAGTTAATGAACTATTTTGCGGTATGTTATTTCCTAGACTATAAAAGCCGGGCAAGTGCGAGTTGGACTCGCTCACTGAGGGTTCCGTACAAACTTACCTATGAAAACAGTTCCTTTCCCGAATTGAGTTGCGAACATATTTCCGAATCGCAAAAAAGTTTTGTGACGTACATAACTACAAATTTACAGTTTTCAGATTTTTCCTATATATGTGCTATGAGACTGCTTCATGCCAAATTTCAGGACTCTAGGTCAACGAGAAGTACCCTATGAATTTTGATTCCCTTAAGAGTGTCGAAATAAATGTTTTTTGCGACATAAACGGCCGTATCTTTTTTTTTTCGTAAACTCAGAAGTTTGATTTTTTTCATAGCTTCAAGGGACCGCGGACCTGAGTATACGGTTTTAATTTCAACTCGATAACTGTAAAGTTATCAAGTTGAAATTAAAACCGTTTAAAAGCGTTCCGAACCGTTTAAAAGCGTTCCTGTGATAAAGGGTCTTGACAGGCAGACAGTCAAATAGACGGACAACAAAGTGATCCTATAAGGGTCCGTTTTTTTCTTCCGAGGTACGGAACCCTAAAAACAGTTATTGACAGAGCAACAATATTGAGATAGGACTGTGCATGTCTCAAATAAAAATATAAGCCAATCAGCAAGGTAGTAGCTTTGATTACTTAAGGAGTGATGGACCAACAATTCCTACATTCAACAAATAAGATGCGAGTAGGTAGGTACATGCTTGAATGCCATTTGTTGAATTATCTGCAGAAACTAAATCAAAAAAACAAAATGTTGATTTTAGTTCCTACGGCCACTTGAGTACAACCATGTTTTAGTTCTTTTGTTTTACTGTGATAAAGTTACTTGATAAACGGACAATATATTACTTTATTAGGTACTAGTTGTCCCTGTAGTTTTACCCGCATCTTTGGTAACAACTCCGCTCCTATTGGCTGCAGTTTGATGTTATACAACCTTTCTCGATAAATGGGCCATAAAACACTAAAATAATGTTTCGTTGATTAGCGTGTTCAAACAAACTTTTCACCTTTATAATATTATATTCTAATGATCCTGAAAGACGTTGTCCTGTTCCAAAACTTTTCATCAGAATAAAAAAAATCCAAAGGACGATGGAAAGGGCTATGCTCGGAGTTTCCTTGCGTGAACGAATCAGAAATGAAAATATCCGCAGGAGAACCAAGGTTGCCGACATAGCACGAAGAATCGCCAAACTTATGTGGCAATGGGCAGGGCACATTGCTCGCAGAACAGATGTCCGTTGGGGCCGAAAGGTTCTGGAGTGGCGACCGCGTACCGGAAGACGCAGTGTCGGAAGGCCCCCTACAAGGTGGACCGATGACCTGGTGAAGGTTGCGGGAATCCGATGGATGCGAGACGCACAGGACCGGTCATTGTGCGACATTTGGAGGAGGCCTATGTCCAGCAGTGGACGTCTATCGGCTGAAATGATGATGATGATGAAAAATTTTGAACCCGATCGCAGCGACACCTACCGGGCCCAATTGTATTTTCAAACCACCCAGGGACCCGCTCAAATATACACACAAAATTTCATCCAAATCGGTCTAACCGATTAGGAAGATTTAGGTGACAAACACACGTACAGATAAATTATATAATATACAAGCTTTTGCCAGCTGCTTCGCTCGCGTATAAGTAGGTTTCTCCATACAAACTTTTCACCCTCGTTTCATAATCTAGGGGGTGAATTTTGGGAAATCCTCTTTTAGTGCTCGCCTACGTCATAAAACGAAGCCTTGTGCAAAATTCTACGTTTTTATTTTCAGTAGTTTCGGCTGTGGGTTGACGTGTCAGTCAGTCAGTTTCTCCTTTTATTTACCTAGATAAAGTATAGATTAGAATCTAATAGCGTCTAAATGGCAGCCTGAGAGTGCAGAATACCTAGTTTACAAAATCTAAGTTCATTTTACCTAAAGAAACCAAAGTAGAACTTAAAGCTAAAGCTGAACAAGACAACTCTATAATATTCTCAGGTAGTAACAATTCCTGTAGTAAGACCGTTAATATAATGGTTCGCGCACACTATCTACGTAAGTAAAGGTTGGCATTCAGCTCTGCATATTAATTCCGAGCCGCGCGAATCAGTCCGTGAACAACTTGAATGTTACGTTAAATTCTATTTAATTTTTTTTTCAGGTGAACTGCAGTTTAAACTGTTATCTCTAGCGTTATTTTTAAATAAAATGTTTATGAAAATATTTAATTTTCGATGTTTATTTCTGTATTTCTCACTTCATCATGCGTTTTTCATGTTGTTTTCCTCTTGAATGTCAGGCAACAATAAATGTACAACAATTAGTAATTGTAATGTCTGTAGAGTTTGTATGGCTGTGTGGTGCAGAAGTTAGTTGTGTGCAGTTGAATAGGTTAATTTAAAAAAAAAGAAACGCCAACCCCTTAGGAACCTGAGCGTTCATTTTTGTTTTATTGGGTGAGAAAATCATCTAATGACCAATCTCGCTCTTGGGCGGAGCGGGAGATAGTGTCAGACTTTTACTGACTAAAAAACCACTCCTGTTCCTTCTTTGCCTTCATTCCGGGGCCCCGGGTTTCGCTTTCACACTACCCGTGGCAACCTGAGCGTTGATTGGATTTACTTATAAATGAAATTTAACGAATGGCTCACAAAAACTTAAAAAAAAAAAAAAAAACTGGGCAATTGCGAGTCGGACTTGGGAACTGAGGGTCCCTTCAAACTTACCTATGTAAATAGTTCAATTCCTGAATGGAGTCACAAAGATTTTTCCGAATCGTAAAAAAAAATATTTTTTTTGTGACGTAACCACAAAACTGTTTTCAGATTTATTCCTATACCTGTGCTATAAGAAATTGCTTTATGCCAAATTTCAGGATTCTGTATCAACGGGAACACAGGTTTAATTCCCTTGAGAGTGTCGAAATATACGTATATTGCGACCTATACGGCTGTATCTTTTTTTTTGTTAATATCGAAGTTTGATTTTTTCACAGCTTTAAGGGACCGTAGACCTGAGTAGGTATATGGTTTGACAACAAAGTGATCCTATAAGGGTTCCGTTTATTCTTTTTGAGGTATGGAACCGTAAAAACCTCGATTTAATAAATACTGTCTATCCGTGCATACTTGAAAGTTTCCTTACAACGGAGTGAAACCATCAGCCGACATTCAGTGTGAAATATAATAGTGTGATTGCATTTATGGAGTTAACTTTATAGAGCTGTGATGGGAGTTTAGTTTTGAAACTAGAATTGTGATGAAACTGTAGGGTGACCACATCGGAAGTATTTGCCATAATTTTCGATACATATCGAAAATTTATTTTAATAAGTTTGGTCCTGACGTGTAATTCAGTCGTTGTTAATCTTGTACACTAAAAGGAGAATATATATGTTTTTGTTAGTAGAATATCTAATAAAGTTTGTGAGAATTTAATTAAAAACCCGACCACATCTTGCACGTTTTTAGGTAATCAAAAGAGTAAAGGCAAATGTGATTTACCGCACAAAACTGTGTGCTGAAAAAATCTATGTAATAATCGTGAAAAATATGTTATGATTTTTTTAAATCTCATTTAAAGTCTTATACATCCAATTTGGTCACCCTGTATGTAGATGGTAATCGAAAGTGGTTAGTTTCTAACCTGCTAAACTTTGGAGAGTAAACTCATGAGGATTAGTTGTAACTAACCAACTTTTACTTTAATTTTTCAAAGTTTAAATCGAAGAATAGCAAGAATAGTGGTAAATATTTCGCTCATCAATTAATTAACCAGCAGCAGTGTACTAAAATAAAATCAATAAACTTCTGATGAAAAGGGAAGATCCTCCGACCACAAATCAGAAACTTTATTTCAAATAGAACAAGCACTTTTGAATTGTCAAAATGTCAGTCAGTCAAAAAAAAAAAAGTGAAGCAAAGTTGCACGTTCCAAAACGTAGATCTCTATGTAGAAGAACGTGCAAGAAACTCCATGGATACTCTTTTAAATCATGTTATGAGTTACAAAAATCTTGGTTACATATTTTTTGTCGCTTCTATTATGTGAGCACAATGTCAAAACATAAAGAAAAAAAACTGTTTAAAAAATATAAATTGAAATAAGCCACTAATAGCAGCTAAGAGATAACCAGTCTCAACTGACGGCACCCGTTCACGAGCATGACGCGTGCGTCAGCCCCACTCAGCTCAACCACTATGAACGGGGGCAGAGCACCGCCGTGTCCTCGTGGGGGAGATCTGCGGCAACGATCTCTCGCGCCGGCCTTGGTACAGGCCATGGTCTGAAGCGAGGAGGAGTGACAGGCAGTCACCTCCTTCTGCGAAGCAGTAATGCTAGCAAAGGAGGCAGTCGCACGTGCACGCGTGAGGGCGCGGCTTTCACGCCCCAGCCGCCGGGATCCCGATCCCGATTTCCGGCCACCATAGGTGCGGGCTTGCGGACGGCGAGCAATGGGTTGTTGGGCGTCTGACCGTCCGGATCGAGCCCAAGTCGTCGACGGCGCGTACCACGCGCGCCTCAAGGAGATGTCAGCAAACCGTAGGGGCCCAGCAGGGTCGAAGCCTACTGGGGCCAAGGGTCTGATTCTGAAAGCAAGACTCGGGCGTGGTACGAAAGGCAACGAAGAAGCAGGAGTGGGTTTTTAGTCAGTGAAAGTCTGACACAGCCTCGCGCTCCGCCCAAGAGCGTGGGATGTCATTGATGATTTTCCCACCTACAAAAAAAAAAACACTATGAAGGGTACTGAATAACCCAACAACACGCGCCACCGGTGCCACCATCAGCGAGACATTTGAGTGAGCATGACAAACTCTCAGGGGCCATGCTCGTTCATGTCAAAACAAGTTTATATTGCTCCATGACACATTTACAAAATTTGAAAAAAAAATGCTTCTACATTATACCTACAATAATATTGTTTTCAAAGATAAAAAATAATAAATTAATATGAACCATTAAATTAAAAAATATAAACGATGTCGAAAACAACAATACGAAACGGGCAGCAGTATCTCTACCAATATATATATATTTAAAAATAAAAGAAATACGACTAATTAGTAGCTACAAATGACTGAAGCTGTGGAGCTGGACCGGCATTTAGCCAAGCATTTTTATCAAGAATATAATCTCCCAATTTATAATATGCAGTGTGCGTTTAATACATGTTATAAATTTTAACTCATTTAATTGGAGAATTTCAAGTGGTATTTTATTATAAAATTTTACACAGTTCCCATAAAAGAGCTAGCTGCCAGCAGCCAGACATGTCATGTCTGGTCTGGACAATTTTCCCATAGTTGATTTCGAGCTGTTGTTTATGATCTAATCGCGCGGAGAACTCTAATACTGCGATGCAGGATTTTGTATTTTAGTTGCTATGTTTCGTTATAGATAAATATGCATTTTACTATCGAAAACCCCATACAAATCAAATCAATACTTTTTTGTTGGACATAGCAACTTATGTACGAATAGAATACAGCAAACCTCCTTTTTTGAAATTGGTTAATAAACTAACTAGTTATACACTAGGAATAGGACTAAATAAATATGATGGTATTGGGTACTAAAGTTTCCACGGAAAAAGACGCCCTAGCTAGAAAGTAATCACCGATCTTAATAGTGATCCTTTAAAAAAGCTCCGGTGCGTTGTAGGCTCAAATGGCACGCGTGTGAAAATATACTTTTGTGTATATGTAGGTTTAAACGTGGATGAAAAACAGAATTATGTAAGGTAGCGTTTATTTTTTTGAGGGTGGTACGAGTAAATTATCAAATTATTTTTCGTGATTAAGATCCATCCGTTATCTTTCAATTGCCTTTTGTGATCTAGGGCAACGCTGATTCTTTTGAACGATTCTGCACCTCAGGCAGGCATAAGTTGTATCGAGATCCATCAATCCTGCTGAAATCCCTTTGAGGTGTTTGGAAACACAACCCACCTTCAACCTGAGCCTAGTTCTTATCGGATGACGAGCTACCCGTTACTCGCTATCTGCAAACTCTTGCTTATTGTGGCCGGTACGTGACGATTGCCTCTCCGTCACACTTTCCGCCACCTTGTTTGCTTGCATTACCGCTACGCAGAAGGAAACTACTGCTTTCCACGCCCTCTCGTTCCGTACCATGGCCTGGAGCATGGTCAGATGCTGCCCCCGATCTCCTCCATAAGGACATGACAGGGCATCGCTCAAGCGGGGTAGAGACTCACCGTATCCTCCGGTCGATCCACATAATGGTGACACTTAGGCCAATCCTCCCTTATCTGAAACTGGAAATTCTTGAAACATCCGTGTCCGGTGAGGATCTGCATCAGGTAAAAGGCGAGGATACCGTGGCGCTTCACTAACACTCATTTTACTATTATTACCGCGATTATGACCTGCCCCAGTTTCTACCCTTAGATATATAAAAACATTTTTTTCTTTGTACATTTAGTTTCCCAAGATAATTATAACATCAAACATAAGACATGAATATTCTACGCTATTTACATATTTATTGCTACAAAACACACATATGTACATGTCGGCGTATGATCGCCATCGGTGTCGACGTCACACAAAATACACAGTCACAATAATATAGATTGGCAGGAAGTGATAATAAAGAAATATCTTACTCCAGTTCAAGGTGTTTATTCCATGGGCGGCGAAAGAGTGTCTTTCTAATCACATTACATCGGTTTTTATACACAGAAATTGACAAGCATAAAAATTCACTATGAAGGTAGAAAAATATTTAAAATAAATAAACGAAACGGAAATTGTCACAATAAATTCTTATTTAAATATGACCGGATGCTCTGATATTTTAAAGAAATAAAAAGGAAGTGGTCAGATTAAATCCTCACAAGCTCAACCGGATGCTACAATATTTTTAAGAATTAGAAAGGAAGTCGTCATTTAATTTGACATAAATTGAACAGGATGTTGCAATATTTAAAGTAATTCGAAAGGAAGTTATCAATTGAAATCCTTGTATAAATTCAACAGGATGTCGTAATATTTTAAATAATCGAAAGGGAAGTTATCAAATTAAATCCTTAAATACATTCAACAGGATGTTGCAATATTAAAATAAATAAACAGGAAGTGATCAAATTAAACACTTATCAAATAATGGTTTTGCGCCCATACGGCCATTCTGATCTCAGCACGCTCTCTGCGCTGTACAGGAATTTACATCAATTCAGATCACTCACATTAGGTTTAATCTTCATTAAAGAGCATCCGATATTCAGAAATCAGAAATAAGAAACGTTTACTTCAAACCGATCAATTACAGGCACCCTTGAACTGTCAAAATGTCGGTCAAACAAGTGAATCTAAATCGCACGTTCCAAAGCGTAGATCTCTATGGAGAAGAACGTGCAAGAAACTCCATGGACACTCTTTTAAATCATATTATGAGTTACATAAATCTTGGTTACAACTTTGTCGCTTCTAATATGTGAGCACAATGTAGATAAGTAATAATAATTAAAAAAACGAATTAAAAAAATAGAAATTAAACTAAGCCAAAGGCGGCTAAGAGATGACCAGTCTCAACTGACGGCACCCGTTCACGAGCATGATGCGTGCCCCACTCAGCTCAACCATTTTGAAGATAACTGAATGACCCAATAACACGTGCCACCATCAGCGAGACATTTGAGTGAACATGACAAACTCTCAACTGCACTGCTCATAAAGTCAAACAGTTGTAACCTAATAAAAATGCTTCATTGTACTTCACATTGACAAAACTTGAAAAAAGTGCTTCTACATTATACAATCATTTTACATAAAATCGGCGTCACCCATATCGGGTTAGCCATAAAATTACACACCATCAAACATTTTATCGGCGTCACCCATATAGGGTTAGCCCAAAATTACACAGTATCAAACATCTTATCGGCGTCACCCACATAGGGTTAGCCAAAAATTACACAGTATCAAACATCTTATCGGCATCACCCACATAGGGTTAGCCAAAAATTACACAGTATCAAACATCTTATCGGCATCACCCACATAGGGTTAGCCCAGAATCAAACAGTAAGAAACATTTTATCGGCGTCACCCACTTAAGGTTAGCCCAAAATTACAGTATCAAACATTTGGTGTGAATTGGCTGATTGGCATTACACGGCATCACTCGCCTTCTAGCCCTAATTCGGCATCACCCGCCTAGGATCTAGCCATACCAAATGGCATCACCCGCTTGGATATAGCCCCCTAACTAGCATCACCCGCCTTGGATCTAGCCATACCTCATGGCATCACCCGCATTGGATCAGCTCTTAGACAGGGAAAAAGGATACGCATGGTGGCCAGCCAGCGTAATAGGTGGGAAAGGGACTAATTAATCTAATAAATCTAAGATCGCGCTTAAAGAATGGTTAATGGTTTGAATAGATTCGAATAAGAAATCAATATAATTTATTTCATAGCAATAAGCCAAGTCACATTTAAAAAAACCTATCTACGGCATCACCCGCCTTGGATCTAGCCATATTCCTTCATGGCATCACCCGCATAGGATATAGCCCCCCTAACAGCATCACCCGCCTTGGATCTAGCCATCTCTTATGGCATCACCCGCATAGGATCAGCTCTAGACCGGGAAAAAGGATACGCTGGTGATCAGTCAACGTAATAGGTGGGAAAAGGGACTAGTTAATGCGATAAATCTAATTCACAAATTCTCCGCCCATACGGTCGGTTCATTATAATCAAAAACTCAGATTCATGAACAGCGATTTTTCGGAACATCTTAAATAATAACTGTAACCATGCTTCACTTTATAGCACTATTTAGCAATACTTATAAAATTTTAACAGAAACTTCTAAATCTTTGATCAAAATTTGCCATTGTCTTTGGTGCCGATACAGTAAGACATCCTTTTTCAAAAGATCTCATTTCATCTTTGTTCGTATCAAATCTTAACTTGTCTCGAAATTATCGCTTGTCCATCCTTAATATACATGAAAGCTTAAAACGCAGTGGCAATACGTTAAAGCAACACAAACATGGGAAACTCACGTACTTTTTGACGTAAAATAAGTATAGTCAACTGCAAATCTCTAATTGCCACTGTTTATGAAGCTCTTCAAATGTCAACCTGACAGTTTGCCCGACCAGCATCGTTAGCTATTTATTAGATGTGTGGAGTGTGATAATCAATACCCGGGAGGGTCTTTTTTAATTAAATCGGACTAATTTGGTCTGATTATAATTATATAGTTATCAACACCAATTCAAACGATTACCGTTCATTTGTATGGTTTACCGTTACTTTTTCTAATATTAAATCGTTTAGAAGGGTATATTTAACTAACATTGAAGATGTGACGAAATAATGTTTAAGTTTTTATTTTCGATTTGAATTTTATCAAAGCGCAACGCAATTATCAATCATATCAACAAAACTAAGTTGTTCAAGCTCTTGTTTTACGAGATGCCAGCCGTTATGATTAATCGTAGAATTACTTTGGAACAAGATATCAACTTATTGCAACAGGATATCCTCATTATGAATTTCACAGGGATTTGCACTTTACCAGCGACTTCATACGCGAGAAAACCGTAACAACCCTTAAACGTTATTTTGAGGGTAGTTTTGAAGAACTAATAATTACAGTCTTTATTATTAATTTTGATCAGAATTTGTGCTAAGTTTTAAGTTTAATAACCCAAAGAGCAACACCCACACAACCTTTGACATCCCTCAAATCGTAGTTTTGAAAAACGAATAATGAAATCTTTTTAGCAAAGATTCCTCCGTAAAGGTTCCAAATAAAAAGTCTTTACGGAGCCAAAAAAACTAATCAGGCCTAAAATAGTTAAAGGAGAGAAAACAAATCTACTTATTACTTTATTCGATCTAGAGATGGCGATTTTCCCTAGACAAGATCGATTCGATTCGAAGTCTAAAGAATTGATTCAGTAATAAATCAAATTCTAAAGAGTTATCCATTGGTAACCCGGCAGGTAGCCCTTAAAAGCACTATACAGATGAACCAACAATTCTCATGTGTTTCACGATTAGTCTTATTAAAAAATTAGCTTCAGAAAAATTATTGATTTAAGATTCGATTCAACAATCAACCCAACAATCGGCTCAATAATCGATTCAAAAAAATGTAACAAAAAATCGTTTAAAAAAAAAAACGATCTTCTTGACCTGTATAATTGGTTAAATTATTCTACCTTTCAAACCGTCTCATGGTTACCAGACTAGAGGGACCATTTGAAATACCTAGGTATTTAAAAAAAATCCTAAAACATATAATGCAAGTCACTTTGTTTAGTTGGTATTTGTAAAATAAAAGTACCTACAACGAACGATGCTTAGAAACTGTGGCACTAAAATCTCTCTTTTGTTTGCTAAGCAAAACATGCTACATATTTATTTTTATTCGCGGTCCTTCTTAAAAAGATTAAATTTTCCTACAACCCCACAATGTTTGAATCGAACTATCAAAACCAGTATTTCAAAAACAAATTTACACAGGATTCAAATCATTTCAATTTTGACAGATATTTTCGCAAAAAATTCAAAATTTCACTTCCGGGGGGTTGATTTCAATTTTTCGTTATTATGGAAATAAGAATTCTATTTCTAACAATATTTATAATCGCCTAATTTGCGGTTTTTCGGAGCCGTCTCCGGGAAAACTTTGCGGAAATATTACGTTCAGAAGTTATGTCATTGTCAAATGACAATTATAAAAATGACAATGATAGCTACTAAAAACGACAACGACAGCTACTAAATGCGACAATGACACCTACTTTAAACGAAGGTTTTTTGGTTTGAATAATTTATGTTGGTAGTGTGGGCAAAGAGTCAGGACTATTAAACTACAATACACATTTCATAAAATCAGGATAAATACCAGTGACAAGAGAATCAATTACCTCACCATCCGTTGCTTATAGCTGCACTCACTTGAAGAGCGTCCATACCTTGGTTGCGTAATCCGCGTGGCTGCTCGCCTGCTCCAACGTGCAGTCGCGCCACCACTGGACGTCGTCAGCATACCGGAACTCTTCGCCAAACGTCTGGATCAGGTCCTGCTTGACTTGCTCCCATGTGGTATATTGCAGAGACCACGTGTTAGCCCTGGTCTTCGGTCTTCCTTTCAGTATGCCAATAGTTGTAATGATTTCGTCAACATTGGCACACCAGTCCTTGATGTGAGCGCCCACCTCGGAATCGAATGGCAGTAGGTAGGAATTGCCATAATCCCGAGAAGGCACAAGGGTAGCGGACAGTGCTGCAGTCACGGCGCTTGACCCGGAATCCAGAGGACTTCAGTAGGAGCGGGCTGGATCCCACCGCTGCTGTCGGCGTATGATCGCCATCGGTGTCGACGTCACACAAAATACACAGTCACAATAATATAGATTGGCAGGAAGTGATAATAAAGAAATATCTTACTCCAGTTCAAGGTGTTTATTCCATGGGCGGCGAAAGAGTGTCTTTCTAATCACATTACATCGGTTTTTATACACAGAAATTGACAAGCATAAAAATTCACTATGAAGGTAGAAAAATATTTAAAATAAATAAACGAAACGGAAATTGTCACAATAAATTCTTATTTAAATATGACCGGATGCTCTGATATTTTAAAGAAATAAAAAGGAAGTGGTCAGATTAAATCCTCACAAGCTCAACCGGATGCTACAATATTTTTAAGAATTAGAAAGGAAGTCGTCATTTAATTTGACATAAATTGAACAGGATGTTGCAATATTTAAAGTAATTCGAAAGGAAGTTATCAATTGAAATCCTTGTATAAATTCAACAGGATGTCGTAATATTTTAAATAATCGAAAGGGAAGTTATCAAATTAAATCCTTAAATACATTCAACAGGATGTTGCAATATTAAAATAAATAAACAGGAAGTGATCAAATTAAACACTTATCAAATAATGGTTTTGCGCCCATATACACAATATGATCTGTATTGCTTCGTCCCAGTTTTCCTCAAAGAATTCCAGAATTTACTTTCACCGAAATGGATTCAGGCATGTGAACCCTTAAATCACATGAGCGAAATTAGATCAGCATGGGTGCGACCTTTAATCGAATTGCTACAGCAATTCGTATGTGCCGACTTCATTTTTGATTCAATTCAAAAATCATTCGTCATAAGAGGAATTTGATTTATTGAATTCATTGGAGATTCTTGTTCGTAATTGCAAGGTTACCCAAAAGTAAGGCGTGCCTTATCTGGGCGGCTTGTTCGAAAGAGTTATCGCGACCCTTAAAGGCAGGGTATTTTTTGGTTGAGATGGGAAGTCGTTCAATGACTTGTCCACCCAAATCTTCCTGTGTCTTTCAGTGGCCCTTTGCGCCCCAGAACCACCGTATCTTATTCAAAAATTCCCGTGGTCCTAATGGGTATCGACCCTACTGGACCCCTACGGTTTTGCTGACATCCTTTTGAGACGCGCGTGGAACACTACGTGCAGTCGATGACTCGGGTTCGGTCCTTCAGTCCAGACACAAAAAAACAAATAGACAAAAATAAATTAGGAAACGTAAAAATATCTAAAAAGGATATGCATAACATATATTTTTTTCAGCCACTGCGGATTCTGACCTTACTTTCAAATAAAAATCATTAAGCATTTTATTAGGTCAGTGTCAAAAGATATTATAAATCAAAGCAGACAAAATTAACTTTTTTACGTTTAGTACCAAAGTCCACTTTTTTATGCAGACTGTCCTTTTATTGGTCAATTTACATGTTGTTTATTTACTTTTGAGCATCGTGTCAAAGTTGAGCGTATTATCTATCCGGTTCATAAGGGTACAATCTCTTAATCACCCCATTGGGACAAGTCGAGTGTGATAAGGGATAATGCTATTCGATAACGGTAAGCTTTGGCTAGTTCGTCAAAATAATGCCGCTGTTGATGTTGGCACAAGTTTGGTGGAAAATTATACATAGATTGTCTCACTTCCTTCTTCACATAATTAATTAAAGGTTATTCTGGGTAAGCGTGTCTAATAAAAGCAGACATACCACTAATTAGTGGGTTTTCTAAAAGACTAATTATAGGATGTTTCAGGAAACCCCGTACTCCAGCGGGGATTAAGAAAATTATACGTCATTATATAAAATACAATATTAATATAGCATAGTCGGCCTTATAATGTTCCCACTGTTGGGACTCAAGCCTCCTCTCTAGGAAAGGGAATAGGCCATAATCCACCACGCGGGCCCAGTGCGGGTGGAATATTAATATAATATTCCACAACTATCACACAACGCCGTCTAGCCCCAAGCTAAGCAGAGCTTGTGTTATGAGTAGACAACTGATAAACATACTTATATAGTTCTAAATACATACATATTATAGATAAATTACACCCAGACAAAGAACAAATGATCGCTCATCACACAAACATTTGTCCAGAGTAGGAATCAAACCCAGGACCTCCGGCATAGCAGTCAGGGCCACTAACCACTAGACCAATAGGCCAGTCAAGTCATTGTTTTGCACTTGTCGATAAATCTAGTACGTAATGTTTTATTCCACCTTAGTACCTTTAGGTGCATAAAGTACTAAATAACTAAATAACAACTCGATCGATAAATAATACCTAATGTGTTTTTGTTCGAAAACCCTAGGTTTCATTTTCTTAACAATAAGTAGATTCAACTAGACAAGTTATAGATATCCATTTTTTTTAGGGTTCCGTACCTCAAAAGGAAAAACGGAACCCTTATAGGTTCACTTTGTTGTCTGTCTGTCTGTCAATACCCTTTATCTCGGGAACGCGTGGAGGTATCGGGTTGAAATTAAAACCATATATCAAGTCTGCGGCCCTTGAAGCTGTGAAAAAATCAAACTTAAGAGTTAACGAAAAAAAGATACAGCTGTTTATGTCGCAAAAGAGGTATATTTCGACACTCTCAAGGGAATCAAAAATCATAGGGTACTTCCCGTTGACCTAGAATCCTGAAAGATATATCACCATTACTCTTTAGCATTTAGGATCTCATAGCACAAGTATAGGAAAAAATCTGAGAACTGTGTAAAAAGTGATGGCAGATTCTCGGACAAAATATTATACAAAAATATATAGATTAAATTTCCAAACAATTTTGTCTTAGACATTACTATTAATAGAATCCTCGTATTAAAGATATTCCAGTTTAAAGTTTTTATTATAAAGATTACGTATATTATGTCAATAATACCTACGTACCTCGTTATAAAATCAATAAACGCATTTTTGAACGACCGACAAGATGTCATGTCATAATGTTTTGTTTTTTGTATAAGTCATTAAGCTAGATCGCAGTTGAAATGTCTTGATGCCACGCTTTTTTATAGTGCTGTTGCTATACTCGAAATGCACTGTCATTATGTGACATTATAACCCCTATATTCTAAGCACAAACAGTTTTTTTTAACCGACTTCAAAAAAAGGAGGAGGTTATTCAATTCGGTTGTATTTTTTTTAATCTTTTTTTTATGTTTGTTACCTCAGAACTCCGTCGTTTATGGACCGATTTGCAAATTTTTTTTTTCCCTCTATAGGATATGCTTCCAGATTGGTCCCATTTTTTTTTCAAAATCCAGTTCTGATGATGGGATCCATGAGGAATCGAGGGAACTTCTCAAATATTATAAGCAATCATATAGTGATTTTGGTATTTTCATCGAGAACTTAAGCATTTACAGTCAAAAAGTAACATTTGATGAAGTGGAACTGATGAAGAAGACCAGAAATGGTCAACGGAACTTCATACTCACATTTATATCACAATGAAGATAGTTAAGCGACTATGACAATACAAATAAATGAATGGTTCTGAATAGTTACGTTGAAAATGGTATCATCAAACTGATCTGATGATGATGATGGAGCCGGAAGGTAGGCACTGGAACTCCGTAATTAATCAACGTAACCTAGCCGTGTTTGGGCTTATTAGAATTGTCATAAGATGCACTTTGGCTATAAGGTACTATCGAACTGATCTGATGATGGAGCCGGAAGGTAGGCATAGGAACTCCGTAATTAATGAATGTATCCTAGCCGTGTTTGGGCTTTTTAGAATTGTCATGAGATGCACTTTGGCTATAAGGTACTATCGAACTGATCTGGTGATGGAGCCGGAAGGTGGAAGGTAGACACAGGAACTTTATAATAAAACAATGTAACCTAGCAGTGTTTGGGTTAATTGGAATCGTCATTAGAAATAGGTACTCTGTTTATAAGTGTATCACAACTAAAAAGTGTAAAATAAAAACATTTCAGAAAAAAAAAATAACCGACTTCGTGGAAGTCGGTGGTAAATAAGAAACAAACAATACCGAGAAACACCGACTTCCGAAATTAAAGTTATTTTGATCCTTTTAGTGTTTTTTTTAATGAAGTCGGTTATTTTTTTTTGTAAAAAGTTTTTATTATTTTGATGTTTATTATCTAATGCAGAAACGTATTTCCTGAGTATTTATTATCAATACATAAAGTAAAGAATATTTTACTGGATCAAAATTTATATTAGTGGTAACATTAAAAGTTCAATTTAGTCAAAAGTCATGAAGTCAAGCCAGCAAAAATCCTTACCTACCGCATGACGCAAGTCCTCACCGGACATGGTAAGTTCGGGAGGTTCCTGCACCAAATTCGTGCGGAAGAAACGCCTAGGTGCCGCCATTGCCGCCATCGGCGGCAGTGATCTCTTGCGCCGGGCATTGGTACAGGCCATGGTCCGGAGTGAGGAGGAGTGGCAGGCGGTCGCCTCCTTCTGCGAAGCAGTAATGCTAGCAAAGGAGGCAGCCGATCGCGTGAGGCAACGATCCTCACGCCCCAACCGCCGCCGGGATTCCGATCCCGATTTCCGGCCACCGTAGGCGCGGACTTGCGGTGGCTCGCCGTCCGACCGTCCGGTAACCGTCCGGACCGAGCCCAAATCGTCGACGGTGCGTATTGTTCCACGCGCGCCTCAGGGAGATGTCAGCAAATCGTAGGGGCCCAGCAGGGTTGAAGCCTACTGGGGCCACGGGTAGTGTGAAAGCGAAGCCCGGGGCCCCGGGATGAAGGCAAAGAAGGAACAGGAGTGGGTTTTTAGTCAGTAAAAGTCTGACACTATCTCTCGCTCCGCCCAAGAGCCGGATTTGTCATTATTTCATGATTTTCCCACCTAAAAAAAAGCCAGCAAAAAAAAAATCTAAGCCATGATTATATATTATCGTAAAAATCTAGTAAATTAAGTTTCCAATTATGATGATTTTTCCGATCCTAAGAATGGTCATTAGCTTGAATTGATAAAACTTAGTCAACTTTGTTGCCAGTAGGTATATATCATGGTAACTTATGTAGACACTTAATAATTTCATCAACAATTTCCTCGTCGTTGTTCTTTGTAGTTTCGTCACAAAATAAAACTTTTTTTGCGGGAATCGAATTGTTTTTTTTTTTATAGGTAAGTTAGTATGGAACCTTCAGTGCGCGAGTTGTCCAGTTTTTTTTACAAAAAATGCGCCTTTCTCTTGAGTTTATGCTATTGTAAAAACTTATCTGTAAGCCATGAAAATAGTCAGTCAGTATTGTCAGTCTATACACTCCTATTTTTTAATTAGTACAAAAACATGGGGCTCTATCCGTACCCATTACTGATCATATTCGCGTAGTCAAAAGTAAAAAAAAAACGAAATACCAAAATTGTCCACGAAAATTGGTCGTAATTGGCAAATTCATAATAGAATCAATTATTCATAACAATTGCTACTATAAAATACTACGCGCAGTGTTTTTTCATTTTGATCGTCATTTATTCATTCATAATCCCTAACTAACCCTGTACAATAGTTCCATAAATTGAGTGACATTTTGTGATATAAACAAACGCTAATAACTTTGCTGTTTACGAAAATTATTCATTGAGACTTTACTTAAATAATAACAAGACCTTTTCTAATAAGCTCTTCAAGTATTTGTACTAATTAAAAATTAGTGGTGTATAATCGTTGTTTATAGTAAATAATTATTGTCGTGGTTTAAGTGTTGTAGGAGACGGTATACCTAGTTTGCGAAATGCATCACTGACTGTTCCCCATTTTCCTCCTCGCTCGTAGTTGAAATATTACCATCTTCCGATTATCAGCTAAACTTTGAAGTGATGTTGACTTACCAATAAATTATTTAGTGCTCTCTAGCAAAATTCTCAATAACCATATCAAAAGCTCAGTAATCGATTCTTCGCTTTAAAATGCTACTCACTTTCCTTGAAAACCGAGTTTAAAGCTAGCACATCAAAGCTGCAAACTTACTGCTGCAGCCACACTACACTTTGACTTTTTAAAAATAAGGTGGAAAATTGATTGTTTGCCTCGTTATTAATAAAAAGGCCAATAGTGAGGATCCTAACTCTTCTTGAAACAAACTTTAATCTAATATCCTAAGACTTAGGGTGCAGATTCGACAGAAATGTGTGGAATTTTATTATGCATCACTATGCATTCATTGTGGGATTCTAGCTGTCTATGTCAAAAAATTTCTATGGGAAGTGAAGAACTTAATTTTTTTCTTGAAAGTTAACCTATGGCAATATGAAAATAACTAGTTATTACTAGGTAGGTAATTCTAATAATAATTTCAATCTTTTTTTCTAAATAATAAATTAATTCTTTAGTTTTGCCAACTGTTTGTAGTTAAAATCCACGTAGATATACATTGTAAATTTTTCTTCTGTTTTGGTTAAACATTATGCAACGTTATTTTCACTTAGCATAGCATAGCATAGTCGGCCTTATAATGTTCCCACTGTTGGGACTCAGGCCTCCTCTCTAGGAGAGGGAATGGGCCGTAATCCACCACTCGGGCCCAGTGCGGGTTGGTGGACGTCACATGTCTTCGAATTTTTGCTTCTAGGACATGCCGGTTTCCTCACGATGTTTTCCTTCACCGTTTTGAGAGCAGTGGTGATGAAATAAATTACACAAAGTAATGCGCCTGGCTGGGTTTGAACCTGTAACCTACAACTAGTAAGTCAGGGCCGTTACCACTCGGCCACTACTGCTCACTGTTTCTGTTCTGTTTTTCTGTTTCTGTTTTCACTTAGTATACTTCTATTTAAGCAAAAAATCGTATTGTATTATTGGCAGGTATGTAACAGAATTTTTTATATTTTTATTTCTACAAAAACGAACATTTGTAAAACATAATTTTACTCTCGTGACTTCACGTGAATTTTCTTGCAAACATTTCAGCTGAGTGACAGTGTGAATTTAGAAATCTCTGTTTTCTACTTGAATTTATTATCGGACACCTAGCGTCTTATGTGTCCATAGGGTGCTATTAGTTTCATCCAAATCCTTTTGATTTAACCCAAGGCTTGAAATTGTCAGTATAACAAATATTTATGTGTGACTTTGCTCTAAGTGAAACGAAAGTCTCGGGTCGGATCTAAATACCCTATAAAGTTTCAGTGTAATAAAGTTTGCGATAAATAAAACATTATTCTGCTAAGCTATTTTTACTCAAGAGACTTTTTTGAGACAACATAATGTAGATGTCAACGTCTCACCTAATGGATTACTTGAGCATTCACACTGTTCTACATAATAATATAAGTAGTGTGGCCGTTCGTCGATAGCTATTTCGTTATTCTAAAAGCGATATATGTAGATTAGTGCAGCGATTTCTTAAACTGTTTCTTTTAAGCGTGTCGATAGGAATGTATTATTCATCAGTAGCGTCATCAGATCCTATTAAACATACTGAAAATTATAGCGGTAAGGTACATGTACAATTATACATGCAACTGTGGCGTACAATAAATAAAAAAATAAAAACTTGTACTACTAAACTGGCCAACTGGTAGTCAGTACTAACACTGGTTTTTAAGTTGTGTGTATATTATACAGGGTGTTTGGTGCATCGTGTGCCAAATTGAAATGGTCGACGGGAGGGGTCATCAGCTATCCTTTCAGACCCCTAAACACTTCTCATGCACTGTGGATTTTTTTTCATCGACTTTTTATCGTTTTATGAAAATAAGGCCCAAATTTTTCATTCAAATACAAATTTTAAAAAATGCATAAGGCGTAGACTCTGAATTTTAATTTTATTTAGATGTGTATTGTATCAGAGTACTTTTAAATTTAAAATTAGTGACATTAGCTATCTAGTTTTTTTATAAATTTACTTGCAAAGTTTTGGACTTGAATTAAAGCTGTCCATATTACAGCTATTTACTTGGCGATAAAAACAAAAAAAACAAAAGCGACCGGATTCTTCCAACTTCCTCAAAATTTCTCTAGTTTATCCTCTTGCTAGTGATGTGCCACATGTCATAAAAATCTTTTTATAACTTTTTGAATTCGCTAGAATTGTGAATCGAGTCACATAAGACTAATAATCAAAATTGTATATAGTGGTGTGTGTTTATTGTGACTTATTCTGAAATATAAGATTTTTTAACGTAGGATTAGAACAAGCTGAATATGATATAATGTCCTACGTCTCATAGCCTGTACTAAACAGCTATTTCAACCATGCATGCATGATCCTTTAGAATTTGTATAATAAGCAGCTTTTTTTCTCTTTTTTTTAAAGTGGGTGGCACAAAGTGGACAGTGTTGGCTTAAAATTGAGCAGAACGAAAACCGAATACTTGTTCTGCGATTTCGGCGGTCTCTCCGATTCTGTGCCCTTAGCTCTTGCTGGAACGCCCATACCAATTTGCTCCGACTTTGGGTAACTCGGGTCACTTATCCAAGGAGATGGCGAGGTAGACCGAGACGTAACACATCGAATCAATTCAGGATGGATGAAATGGCGACAGGTCAGTGGAACAACTTGTGACCCACGGATGCCCCCAAGTTGAAGGGTAAAATCTACAAGTCCGTGATAAGGCCTGTCATACTGAATGGATCAGAATGTTGGGCTGTGAAAAAGATGGATGAAAAAAGATTGCATGTAGCGGAGATGAGAATGTTGAGATGGATGTGTGGTGTGACGAGAATGGATAAAGTGAGAAATGAGTATTTTGAAAGTGGCGCCAGTGACTGAAAAGTTGATGGGGAATTGTTTCTGCGTTTGTGTGTGCCATTTGGTATAGTCATGTAAAGAGGAGGGATGAAACGCATGTTACCTACTAAAAGAGTTATGAGTATACATGTAGATGGGTGGAAAGGGAGAGGGAGGCCAAAAAAAAGATAGATGGATTGTGTGAAGAGTGATATGAAAGAAAAGAAAGTTAGTGATAGCATGACGGGTGACGGGATAGAATGGAAGAAAAAAACGTGTTGCGTCGACACCAAATAAGATGCGACAAGGGCAGGAAGATGATGAGATGGGAAAATCATCCAATGACATCCACCGCTCTCGGGCAGGTGTGTCAGACTTTTACTGATTAAAAACCCACTCCTGTTCCTTCTTTGCCTTCTTTCCAGGGCTGTGGATTTCACTTTCACACTACCCGTGGCCCCAGTAGGCTTCGATCCTGCTGGGCCCCTACGGTTTGCTGACATCTCCTTGAGGCGCGCGTGGAACATTACGCGCTGTTGATGACTTGGGCTCGGTCTGGACGGTTACCGGACGGTCGGACGTCGAGCTACCGCACCTACGGTGGCCGGAAACCGGGATCGGGATCCCGGCGTCTGGGGCGGCGTGAGGGCCGATCTTTCGCGCGTGCGCGTGCGGCCTCCTCCTTTGCGAGCATTACTACTTCAAAGAAGGAGGCAACCGCCTGCCACTCCTCCTCGCTTCAGACCAACCGACCGGCCGGGCCGGGCGCGAGAGATCGTTGCCACCGATCGCCCCCACGAGGACACGGCGGTGCTCTACCCAAGCGGGGCACGCACAACTCTACCGTATGCTCCAACGTGTCCTCCAGGCGTTACTTTTGCATGAATCCAGTGCAGGAACTTCCCGAACTGACCATGTTCGGTGAGAAACTGTGTCATGCGGAAGGTGAGGACGCCGTGAGGTTTTTCCCGCCACTCCTCAAAGACGGGACTTATCGCCATAATTCTGGCGTGCCCAGCACTGGGTTGTGACAGTCGCTGTCGCCATTTCACCATGAGATCCCGCCGGAACTCAGTTTCACCCCGGCGTTGCGTCTCCACACGCAAATCGTGCATGCGTGCAAGGACTGTTGCCTCCAAATTCCACGGTAGTGGGCCAGCAAGGAGGCTCGCCACTTCGCGGGAAGCCGTGCGGTATCCCCGCACCATCCATATGGCCATGACTCTCTGGCATGCATTCAGCTGGGCCGCCGGTCGTTTTCGCAGCGACGGCGCCCACAGCGGCGCTCCATAAAGGGCCATGGACCGAACGATGTCTGTGTAGAGCCTCTGGCAGGAAGTTTGGGCCCCCTAGGTTGGGCAGGAGCCGCTTGAGCGCAGCCCCAGTCATTCGGACTGGGGCTGCGCTCAAGCGACAGTTTGAAAGCCAGACGTCGGAAGTGCTCCTTGAAATTCCACCGGTTGTCGAGGACGAGTCCCAAGTAAAAACACATGGTCCGTATAAACACATGGTCGTACATGTGCAGCGCCATCTCGAGTCCCAGCTGCTGGATCCTCTCAACGACTGTCGTAACCCCATGTTGCTAGTTTGACCGCCGCCCGCTTTTTTTTTCAATTGTATCTTTATATTTATTGTGGACTCATTTGAGTAAACGGATTCTCGTTAAATCGATCAAAGCCAATCAGATTAAAGAGACAATAAATTTCTACTTATTTCTACTTATAAAGTTCTAGAAAAGCAACTTTATTCACAGCTGTTTTCATTTCTTTAGATTTAAACCTAAACTTTTTTAAAACATATATATATATATATACCTATGTCATTCAATATTAAGTGCAGTTCATGTATTAGAAAAAAAAAAATAGATTCAATTTGATAAATCATTTGGCGCCTGTAAAGCTCAAGTCAATCATCTTTGAATAGCTTACTATTATTCAAAGATGATTGACTCAATCTTGAGGCTCCATTCATTCCAATACCTGCTTAGTATTCAGCTTAAGATGAAAAAAATAAATAAATTATAAATGTAATTTATTTTGCAAATAGGTTTTCAAAATTAAATTTAAATCTTAAAATAGGTTTTTAAATATTGTTTGTGGTTCAGGCTTTTTACTCGTAATTTTTTTTCCTGGTCTATTTTATGATACATCTTTGTTCTGTGTGTGTAATATTTTGAATTTTAATCTAGATAGTGATAAAAAAAAATCCGATTTTAAAAACTCTATAATATTCGCATTGGTATAACTTTTAGGTTAAGCTACGCTTACCGAACCATTTATTGCATACTGATATTTTGTTCCGTGCCTCGGAAAGCATGCTAAGCTGATGATAACATCATTAATGAATAGGAATATGTTATTGTATTATCATTTTTAGATTTTAATTTTATGTTTTTATTATGTAATTTAAATAATCAATTGATTTCATTATGTAATTTTAATGTATTACAATTTTGACCTATTTTTTTTGTACTAATGATTTTTTTTAATTAAAAAATTATATTACCTATATTTTTTTAACAATTTATTGTGCTCAACGAGTAGCATTCATATTTATTTCTAGTTGCTGCTAGGAGCTTTGCTCGCGTGATAGTAAAAAATTATCCCAAGGCAACATAATCCCTGGATAAAAAGGATATTCTACGTGCCGTATACCAAGTTTCATTGAAATCCATTCAGTAGTTTTTTGCGTGAAAGAGTAACAAACATCCATACAGTCATACATACAAACTTCCTCGTTTATAATATTAGTAGGATGTATTGTACTGAACAACTCGCTTTGATAAATAAGACCATGGATTGCATTAAACATTCTATTATAAATCAAAAGACATCGCCAATCTCTTTCATACATTTTTATTTCAAGAGACAGTTTTTCTTCCTCCAGGAAAATTGTATGATATTACTAGCTGTCCCGCCCCCCAAACTTCGTACCACCTAATAGTCATTGAATATTGTGATACCTTTTAGCTAAATTGTCAAAGGATAACATCTACTGGCATTACCAGAACCAACTTAATGAATTTTCAAATGAAATTTTAATTAGAGATGGTTGTATTCAAACTTTTTTTCGTGAATTTTTTATTTTATTTTGTCTCACCGTTCAAACCTTCTCTGGACAATAACAAATTAGCCAAATCGGTCCAGCCATTCTCGAGTTTTATTGAGACTAACAAACAGCTATTAATTTGTCATATCTATAGATATATAAAAACATAATACCGTACCGTGTAACATTCAATGAATGTAGTATATCGTACGATATAGTCAACCGATTATCTAAGTAATATATCAAATTATACGCAATTTTAATGTAAAATTTATCTACATCGATTTCGAACATTTTACGTGATGCGCGCACAGCTAAAAACTTCTACAGATTTATTATATGTATAGATATAGATTTGATGCTGATAGCCGGAATACAGGCTTTTGCTAGTTCGGCTACTGATGTTTAATTATTTAGTATTGTGATAATTTAGCCTACATTATGTTGTACAATTGTAAAAAATAATTTAATTAAAAAAATCCCTTTAAACAAATTGTTTTCCTGGAACTCGAAAAATAGCTATATACCTAGTTACAAATTCCAAGCGATCATCCGCACATGAAGATATATATCATAATCCTAATCTCCGAAGGTCACACGAGTGGAATCTGGATCAAACGTTACATTCCGTCGATCAGAACACAATTGCCCGGTGATTGATGGCTTCCAGAGTATATAAAGTAATTTCTTCCGGGATATCTAAGATATTATTTCTTACGAGAGATGCACAAGGTCATTCGTATCACAGCTGCTCTACATATCGGATGGATCATTAATTTTCTTCACAATACAGAAACGCACAGTCACGAAATCTTGTGGATCTCAAGTATATGTTTACACTCAAGGGTAACACTAACCAACAATATTGAGGAAAATAATATGTGTTTTTTCTTCTTCATTCAATTTCGGAGCCTTTCAAGACTCTAAAAGTTTTGTAAAAGGAGCTTTTCACATATAGACATTTTTTAATTTACTTTATTGTACATCTCGTAATGTGGACAGGATAAACAATTACAAATAACTAAGTGTACGATGGGCAGTCTTATCGCACGGGACAATCTTTTGTAGATAACCTTAAGATGGAATGAACGTAAATCTATCTAAGATTTGGGGCGGTAGGCATACAAAAACCATAAATAATATGAACTTTTGAACGTATCAGTAATGAAATAAAAAATAAAAAAAAAACTAATACATATTCTTTTACACTCCAAAATTAAAAATTCCGAAAATATTATTATACAAAGTAAAATCAACATCACTCGTGAACCTTAAAAGGGTTTATATGAATAGAATCAACGTCTTCAGGGCGTTAATTACATTTCGTCGACGTCAGGACCACACAAAATATAAGTGCAGAAGAACAGCTCTTTACGTCGAGCAAAAACAGTAGCACGCATACATTTAAGCGTACCCGCGTACAGCCGATGTCAAACAAATGCTAATCGCAGCAACCAGTGCGCTTGTACGCTGTGTGTGAATCGTATCTATGTGTGAGCGCCTTTTCACTTATCGTAAGGAGTTAGTCTTCTGTATTTACCTATTAATGCCGTGTCAGGACTCTCTGTTTGTTCTAAGACGAATACATTTGAGTCGTATGTAGTCTATTAACATTTCAACCAGTCTTGTTAGCTAATACGGTGCTGAAAAAAGACGGCTTGGTAATTATTGACTGAGGGTTAATTAATTTTAATAAGTGCCATGTTCTGCAGGTAATGTTGTGATTTTGAGGTCGCGATATTAATAGTATTATAAACACTAGCTTTTGCCCGCGGCTTCGCTCCCGTCAACTGACTACTATATCCTACTCTACCCAACTGTATCCTACTCTACCTTACTCTACAATACTCTATCCTACTCTATCCTACTCTACCCTACTCTACCCTACTCTACCCTACTCTACCCTACTCTACCCTACTCTACCCTACTCTACCCTACTCTACCCTACTCTACCCTACTCTACCCTACTCTACCCTACTCTACCCTACTCTACCCTACTTTACCCTACTCTACCCTACTCTACCCTACCTCTACCCTACTCTACCCTACTCTACCCTACTCTACCCTACTCTACCCTACCTCTACCCTACTCTACCCTACTCTACCCTACTCTACCCTACTCTACCCTACTCTACCCTACTCTACCCTACTCTACCCTACTCTACCCTACTCTACCCTACTCTACCCTACTCTACCCTACTCTACCCCCCTCCGATCACCCGCACCCACCGTCGCGAGCAGTTCATCTTTTAAGTCGCTCCGCATCCGAAAAATCAAAGAATTGGTATTTTTGTCGCTAAACCTAAAGTGCTATATATCGTTGGATTCGGAAAATTGTGGCGCATCTGATTTTGAAAACCGCATGAAAATCAGTGAACGTTTCAGTGAGTTTCTTCTGAAAAAGTGAAAATTTCAACAAGTGAGACACTTCAAGTGCAAACGCTGCTCGATATATCGCGGTGACCACCCTTTTTTCGTTTACGAAAAGAGGGGTGGCTACCCTCTTAATCCTCTGACAAGTTTATAGATTTTTAACGCTGAAGGTTTGGAAAAAATTCAGTGAAACGTGAAAACCACGTGGCCACGTGGTCAGTGACTTAGTGCCACCCGGTGAAAACTAATGAAATATTAAGATTGGACGAGAGAAGACAAGCGAAAATCTGTTTTTAGATCACCAAAAAGTTAAGTGGTTTACAAATTATTGACTGACAAAAAAATCTGAAAACTTCAAAATATTTTTGTGAAAAATCTAAAGCGATAACCCTAAATTTTTTGTGAAGAATCTGATGCGCATTAAGCCGAAGAACACCCCTAGTATAAGACAAAATTTTAAACACTAAATTTAGCTGTAAAATATTAGATTTAAAGACTTTAATTTAGTATTATCGAAATTTTCTTTATAATACCTTATTACATAAAATATTTTTTTGCTTTTTATAATAGAGCGTCATTTTATACTATTTTTCAAAATTTTTAAAAAAAATTTTCAGGATCCTTTTGGAAGTAATTAAATTTTTGATTTTTATTTTTATCAAATATGTTTTTATAATAACCTTAAATATAGGAAAAGTAAATTCAAGCTCTGCAAACGAAACCTCATTTCTCTGCGACAAACGGTTGCGAAGTTACGGCTATTTTAAGGCTATTTTTGACAGCTGTTTGGCCATAATTGAAGGTTTTGGCCCTACGTAACTCCGGACCAAGCTATCGTAGAAAGTTGCGGTTTTTACGGTGGTGCTGGAGGTCATAACCTTCAACTAAAGTATCACTTTTCAGGACTTTCAGGTTCAAGTTTTCAGGCACCTGAAAGTCAGCTCACATTATAAGGCGGGCCAATTCAAGTCAGATAAACCCAAACTCGGGTCTTCTGCGGCTTTTGGGACGGGAGATACAGTGTTTTTAAGACTGACACTGACAGTTCTCGAATTGTCAAAATATTTTCAAATCTTGATAGCTCCTGAACCGGAAGTCGTGGGGGGCTGGGATTTCTTTTGGGGACACTGGCAGCTTATTTTCTATCCACCCGTATCAAGACTAGTAATTTTCAGGGTCAAAAATTTTTCAGCCTGAAATCAATCCCGGAAGGTGGGTCTTGTCGGGCCCGGTCGGGAGAGTCCAAACAGGGTAGTGTAGTACCCGGATCAGCGGTTCTGGAATAAAGATCAGAAAACTAAAATTTGGCGGCCATCTTGGATAAAATTCAAATAACTTAATACAGGATATCTCCATAGCCCTTAGAGATATAGTACCGTTGTTTGGGTTCATTTGAAAGGACCTGGGGAGAGCTATCTTTTGACGTATAAAACCAGACTCTAGGTAGAGCAAAAACATTTAGAAACTCTACCCCAAGAATTACATGACAAAAATCACAGACACTACCCCTTTTACAGGGATAGCAAATATACTTTATACATTTTTATTCTTATTCTTTTAATCCCCCATATACAGGGATAGTAAAGCGCATATACCAATACGAAGACAAATTATATATATTGACGCGTTACTCACCGACAAAGCCCCGAATATGCCTCTTGAACATACTCCGAGAAAGACGACTATCAAAGCAACAGAGACCAGTCCAAATAACCCCACAATGGATTCGGAAAAGGCAGGGCCTTCTCCCAAAAAAGTGACGCTTGCTCCCAACGTACGAAAGAGCATCGGGGAATGGGAGAACAACAAGAGCACTGAGTCCAAAACCGCTGCCTCTACTACCTTCACAGTTTCTCCGGGAAAGCTAGCGCAGGTCCCGACGGCTCCCTCGAGGCCAAATCAAAGAGTCACCCTGCCGTCAGAAAAGGTTGTAAAGCGGCGAGGTTCTGTAGAGGCGGCGAGTGGGTCGCCAAAACTTATTGCCACCACCGACAGAGTGCATGAAGGCCGTATCTGGCTTCTAAGGGCAAAAACTCATCTAAATGAGTCACGTAATTTGCGGTCGGACCTCAAAGCGGGTCTCACTATGGCGGTGGAGACGATGTACAAACTCATAAAAGACGGTGCCGCAGAAGCTGGGACTAAAATAGGCTATATCCAAGAAGTTGACAAAAGTAGGAGCATAGAGACACGGGAAATATTGATACAGAAGGATAAAAGGATGGATGAAGATCAGATTATCCAGAAAATAGAGGAGAATAACAGACTGCTCATCGAGAATGGGAAAAGAATAGAAGAGCTGAAAATAATGCTCGAAGGACAGAAACACATCCTAGAAAAATCAACTTACGCGAGTGTGGCAGCAGCAGGACCGAAAGTAAGAACAACACTGGAGAGAACAGCGCTGCACTCTGTAGTTATAACATCTGGGAATGAAATGGATACTGGAGAGGAGGTCCTGGAGAAAGTAAGGAAAGCGAAAGAAGGATGGATAAAAGTGGAAAAGTAAGGAAGGCAAAAGATAGAAAGATCATAGTGGGATGCGAGACAAAGGAAGAAAGAAGAAAAATTAAGGAAAAGATAGAAAACGCTGGAATCCATCTAATTGTTGAGGAAGTGAGAAACAGAGACCCTTTACTGATTCTCAAGGACGTACTACTAATCCACAGCGATGAAGACGTACGGAAGGCCTTGAGAAATCAGAACCATGAAGTTTTTCAAGGCCTCGACAAAGAGGAGGACAGGATGACAATAAAGTACCGAAAGAAAGCAAGAAACCAGCGCACAGGTCATATAGTACTGACGGTTTCTCCAAAAATTTGGCAGAGGGCTCTAGGATTAGGCAAAATGAGAGTAGACCTCCAAAAAATTCATGTAGAAGACCAAACTCCGTTGGTGCAATGTACAAAATGTTTAGGGTATGGACACGGCCGAAGATTCTGCAAAGAATCGGAGGACGTCTGCAGCCACTGTGGTGGATTACACTTCAGTAAAGAATGCCCTGACAAAGTTATGAAAGAGGAACCAGAGTGTATAAATTGTAAAAGAGCCAAACTAGAAAACAGAGGTCACAATGCATTTAGCAGTATTTGCCCGGTAAGACGGAAGTGGGACGACATAGCAAGGGCGTCCATTTCTTACTACTAAGGTAGTCCCAGCAGGCACCTCCAGGTACAACATCCTCCAGGTCAACTTGCAGCGAAGCCAGCTTGCTACAAACGAGGCGTTGCTGGAGGCTCAAAAGAGAAAAATGGCAGCAGTGTTAATTCAGGAACCCTATATTGGAAGAGAAAAGAGAGTCAAGAGCTATCGAGGTGTGAGGATCTACCAAAACTCTGGCGTGGGAGAAGGTTCTGTCAAGGCGGCAATTGCCATCTTGGACAATGACCTTGACGTTATACAGTGCCCAGAATTAACAACAAACAACATCGTTGTTGTTAAGATCCGAACCAAAGATTGGACGATCACTCTCATATCTTACTATTTTGAGCCAGACCAGCCAATAGAACCTTATCTAGAGCAATTAAAGGAAATAAGTAGGATGGCAAATAACAAACTAATTGTGGGAGGTGATGCAAATGCCAAAAGTACCTGGTGGGGAAGTGCTGCAGAAAATTCTAGAGGAGAACAAATGAGCGGACAACTCCTGGAAATGGGCCTGCAAATTTTAAATAATGGAGACGTCCCAACCTTCGACACCATACGTGGAGGAAAAAGGTACTACAGTCATGTTGATGTTACGGCCTGTTCGGAGGATATCCTAAATCTGGTTGACGGATGGAGGGTGATTGAAGACCTTACCTGTTCGGATCATAACGGCATTACTTTTAGTATAAACCTGAAAAAGTCAAGAGGATACAACGTAGAACGAACAACAAGACTTTACAATACAAAAAAAGCGAATTGGAAACAGTTTCATGAGAAACTACATCTAATTATGCTGGACAAACAACTCACAATAGAAGAAATAGATAAAATAGATAACACACAAAAACTGGAAAATGCAATAGAAAAATATAATATGGTAATAACAGAAACATGTAAACAAACAATCCCAAATAAAAATAATAAAGATACTATACTCACCATGCCGTGGTGGTCCGAACAGCTTGCTACCCTGAAGAAACAGGTCGCCACTAGAAGAAGGAGGATCAGAAACGCAGCGCCTCACCGAAGACAGATTGTAGTCAGCCAGTACTTAGAAGAAAAAAAGAAGTATGAAATTGAAGTGGAGAAGGCTACAGTCGAAAGTTGGAAGGAATTCTGTAGGAGACAAGATAGGGAGGGAATGTCGGAAGGTATTTATAGGGTAATTCGGAGGGTGACACGACGGGAGGAAGATTTGCCACTAATAAAGGACGGAGAAGTATTGGATTCAAAGGGGTCCGCTAGGATTCTCGCGGAGAGCTTCTACCCTCAAGATACCAAAGAGCAGGACAACGCAGAACATCAGCGAATAAGAGAACTGGCTGAGGCAGTAAACGATGGACATGATGAGCATGAACCACCGTTTACTCCAGAAGAACTTGAAGTGGCAGTTGAATCCTTCAACCTTAAAAAGGCACCCGGCGCGGACGGTTTCACGGCCGATATTTGCTCCCATGCAATAAGAACAGCTCCTCAGTGTTTCTTAGGCCTATTAAACAAATGTCTAGAACACCACTATTTTCCCAAGGTATGGAAGGAGGCGACAGTGGTAGTATTAAGAAAACCGGGAAAAGACTCATACACCAACCCCAAATCATACAGGCCAATAGGACTACTGCCTGTCTTAGGGAAAATCTATGAGAAGATGTTGGTGAATCGCCTCAAGTTTCATATTTTGCCCCGGATTAGTACTCGTCAGTTTGGTTTTATGCCACAGAGAGGCACTGAAGACGCCCTTGTTGCACTCATCAACCGCATTCGTTTAAAACTAAAAGAAAAGAAGTTAGTAACAGTGATCTCGCTAGACATAGAAGGCGCGTTAGATAGTGCATGGTGGCCAGTGATTAGGACCAGACTGGCAGAGGAAAACTGTCCCGTTGGCTTGAGGCGGGTCATCGATAGTTACCTCAGTGATAGGGTCGTGGAGGTTAGGTACGCAGGCGAAAAGCACAGAAGAGAGACGGGGAAAGGTTGCGTTCAGGGATCCATAGGGGGACCAATCTTGTGGAATTTGCTGCTGGATCCACTCTTAAAGCAGCTAGAAGAAAGAGGTGTCTACTGCCAGGCCTTCGCGGATGACGTGGTGTTGATCTTTGACGGAGTGGACGCCAGGGAAATTGAGGGGCAGGCCAATGCCACCCTCGAACATGTTCGGGCGTGGGGTGTCAATAATAAATTGAGGTTCGCACCACAAAAAACTTGCGCTATGTTAGTAACCAAAAAACTTAAACATGACACACCACGCCTGAGCATGGGAGGGGTTGACATTGGTATGGCCGCCGAAATCAAGATCCTTGGACTGATCATCGATAGGAAGTTAACTTTCAACACTCACGTCGCGACTATCTGTAAGAAGGCAATTGGCATTTACAAACAGTTAACAAGAGCGGCTCGAGTGAACTGGGGATTGAATCCAGAAATAATCCGGACCATCTACACGGCAGCAGTGGAACCAAAAATTCTTTATGCCTCAGCCGCATGGGCACCGGCAGCAAATAAACTAGGCATACGAAAACAACTGAGTGTGGTCCAAAGGGGCTTTGCACAAAAAATGTGCAAAGGGTATCGCACAGTGTCTCTCAACGCAGCGCTCCTACTCACTGGCACACTCCCTCTCGATCTCCGAGTCCGTGAGGTAGCTTCACTTTATGAAGCTAAAAAGGGAGCACCTGGAGAAGAGTGGGGTGACAGAGAAATCGAGACTATGACATCCAAGATATGTGTCCCACACCCTGCAGAACTAGTAGGAGTTAAGTTCGGCAGCCTGGTAGATGAGGAGCAATATTCCCACCACAGTAATTATGCCGTGCGTATCTTTACTGATGGGAGTAAAATCGAAGGTAAGGTCGGAGCAGCTTTATCAATCTGGAACGGCACAGAAGAAATCAAGGCTCACAAATTTGCTCTCTCCTCCTACTGTACAGTCTACCAGGCTGAACTTCTAGCGCTGTGCAAAGCGGCAGAGATTGCTGCGAAAAGCAAAGAAAACAGCATCGGCATTTACAGCGACTCCAAATCTGCCCTAGAAACCATTGCAAACACCAGCTCTCCTCATCCACTTGCGGTAAAAACAAGAGCATTTATCGCTGACTGCAAAGTTCAAAACAAACAATTGTCTTTGTTTTGGATAAAAGCCCACGTAGGACTAAAGGGGAACGAGAGAGCTGACGAACTGGCAAAGGAGGCCGCATTAAAGTCCAAGCGGAAACCGGAGTACGACCGATGTCCTCTCTCTTTTGTGAAACGCAGCATTCGCACGGAAACCTTGGAAAAATGGGACAATAGGTACAGGACAGAAGACACGGCCTCTGTAACTAAAATGTTCTTCCCGGACGCAGTGGCGGCCCACAAAACCGTCCGTAAAATGAAAATTGACGAGCAAATCACGCAAATCCTCACGGGGCATGGTGGGTTCTCCTCATACTTGAATCGTTTCAAGTGTAAGGAGAGTCCATCATGCGCATGCGAACCCGAAGCAAGTGAGACAGTAGAGCATTTGATTTTGGATTGCCCCATCTTTGCTAAGGACAGGTTCAATTTAGAAATGTCATTAGATATGAAGTTAGAAAGGGCAGTTTTGCCATTTATAATTCAAAATGATAAATGTAGAGAAATATTTTTTAAATTCTGTAAAAAAGTTGTTAGTATAGTAAATAAAAGAAATAAGTAGACTAAGAAAAGTATATGACGCACTATTATACTAAGTATGAAATGTAATCATATACGATTTGAATAAAATTAAGGAAAAAAAAAATACTTTGTTGTTACTATGTCAGTAATGGGAAAAAAAAAACATTAAAAAAAAGAAAAAAAAATCTGTGACAAAAGATAAAAAAAAGAAAGAAAAGAAAAAAAAGGAAGGAAAATAGAAATACATATAAATAAGTGTGCATATATTATTATTATTATTAGTAAAATTGTAAATTACCTTTACTTTGTTATCTGTAGTGTAAGAGTATGTAAGTAATAAAGACTAGACAATAAGTAAATATCGTATTTATGGGGCTTTGACTCGGTCAAAGGATTATATAGCAAGAGCAGGAGTGGTTTTTAGCCGGTAAGAGTCCGGCACTGCCCCGACTGTGCCATCCGTGACACAGTCGGGGCGTCCATGAGGATTTTCCACACTGCTATTTAAAAAAAAAAAAAAAAAAACCCTACTCTACCATACTCTACCCTACTCTACCCTGGTAGCAACCGGCCTTGCTCACATGCACGATCTGCGCATGGAGATGCAACGCCGGGGCGAAACTCCGCTGCCGCGACAAGTCGCAGCATGGCGGACAGAGCTCTGGCGGGTTCTCATGGAGAAATGGCGACAACGACTGTCGCGACCCAGTGCTGGGCACGCCACAACTATGGCGGTATAAGTCCCCTCTTTGAGGCGTGGTTGGAAAGAGCTCACGGCGTCCTCACCTTCCGCATGACGCACGTTCTCACCGAACACGGTAAGTTCGGGAAGTTCCTGCACCGAATTCGTGCGGAAGAGACGCCCGGGTGTCGCCACTGTGCGGACCGCCCGGAGGACACGGTGGAGCACACGGTGGAGGTGTGCCCCGCTTGGGCAGAGCAACGCCGTGTCCTCGTGGGGGCGATCGGCGGCGACGATCTCTCGCGCCGGGCCTGGGTACAGGCCATGGTCCGGAGCGAGGAAGAGTGGCAGGCGGTCGCCTCCTTCTGCGAAGCAGTAATGCTAGCAAAGGAGGCGGCCGATCGCGTGAGGCAACGGTCCTCACGCCCCAACCGCCGCCGGGATACCGATCCCGATTTCCGGCCACCGTAGGCGAGGGCTTGCGGACGGCGAGCAATGGGTGGCTCGCCGTCCGATCGTCCGGTAACCGTCCGGACCGAGCCCAAGTCGTCGACGGCGCGTATTGTTCCACGCGCGCCTCAGGGAGATGTCAGCAAATCGTAGGGGCCCAACAGGGTCGAAGCCTACTGGGGCCACGGGTAGTGTGAAAGCGAAACCCGGGGCCCTGGGACGAAGGCAAAGAAGGAACAGGAGTGGGTTTTTAGTCAGTAGAGTCTGACACTACTTTCCGCTCCGCCCAAGGGCGGGATTTGTCATAAGATGATTTTCCCACCTAAAAAAAAAAAAAAAAATAACCCTACTCTACCCTACTCTACCCTACTGTACCCTACTCTACCCTACTCTACCCTACTCTACCCTACTCTACCCTACTCTACCCTACTCTACCCTACTCTACCCTACTCTGCCCTACTCTACCCTACTCTACCCTTGTCCGTCTCCTTGTTCTAAGCTACCTCCCCACCAACTTTCAGCCAAATCGGTTCTGCCGTTCTTGAGTTATAAATAGTGTAACTAACACGACTTTCTTTTATATAATACTAGCTGAGCCGGCAAACGTTGTTCTGCCATATAAATAAAAAAAAAAAAAAAAAAAAAAAAAAATAGATGTTGGCCGATTCTCAGACCTACTCAATATGCTCACAAAATTTCATGAGAATCGGTCGAGCCGTTTCGGAGGAGTTCAAGTTCGAACACCGTGACACGAGAATTTTATATATTAGATATAGATTAAATTTCATCTTTTTTAGATTTACTCGTAATCGCAGGGTCTTGATTATTTGCTTGAATTCACACATTGGGTCATTAATTAATAATAACAAATATTCAGTCCATTTTCCAAGGCATGAGTGAATTATGGAAATTGAATATTATGATTGCTAACTGAAGTAGTTTATAGATAAACAATGGATGTAAAATATGTGTTAAATAAAATCGTACCTACAATCTCCGTCAGAAATGTTTTCACCTTTGTCTAATTATCTAGTCGCAGGCAGATTGTATGATTCATCATTTTGAACTGGGTGAAATAGGTTAGGTTACGTTAGAACTGTGACCAACCGTGCTACATCCAAGTTGCTCGCAGATTTTATTTCACCATTTTCTAATATCCGGGTTTTCGAAATATCCGAATTATCAAATTACCCTGTGACAGACATAATAAATAAATATCGATATTTAGGACATTCGATACTCTGTACTTTCGGTATTTTGATGTCACTTTTGTAGATAATTAGATTTTAGATAATTATATAAATTGGACGAAGGTTATCTAAGCATTCGACATAATAAATTTACGTCATTTTAATTTTCGGTTATGATATGGTTATTCGATATTTAACGAAAGACGGTGAGGAAATTGTTGAGAAATTTAATCATTATATTTTGTATATTATTCATCACTATACGCTATGGGCACGCCATAATTATGGCGGTAAGTCCCCTCTTTGAGGCGTGACTAGAAAGACGTCACGGCGTCCTTACCTTTCGCATGACGCAGGTCCTCACCGGATATGGTAAGTCCGGGAGTTTCCTGCACCGGATTCGTGCGGAAGAAACGCCCGGGTGTCACCATTGTGTGGACCGCCCGGAGGACACGGTGGAGTCACACGGTGGAGGTGTGCCCTACCTGAGCAGTACAACGCCGTGTCCTTGTGGGAGCAATCTGTGGCGGCGATCTCTCGCGCCGGGCCTTGGTACAGGCCTTGGTCCGGAGCGAGGAAGAGTAGCAGGCAGCCGCCTCCTTCTAGCAAAGGAGGAGGCTGCACGCGTGAAGCAACGGTCCGCCCAAGAGCGGGGAAGGTCATTAGATGATTTACCCACCGAAAAAAAAAATCACTATACGCTAAAAACATATCCCAGCAAAATTTTGTTCAGGACTTCGCCATGATCCTTCTCGATGTTTTGAATGTTGACATTTTATCCGTAGGTTTTTTATGTTCGATAATCAAATATGTACCCGCGTCTTAAATAAATTTATTAATACGTACCTATGCATACACAATCGAGTAAAAGCGAAATAAACAATAATACGAGGGGGTAATTTAGTGGTGGCCGATTTTTTTGTATTTTTTTTTTGGGTGGGAAAATCATCTAATGACATCCCCCGCTCTAGGGCGGAGCGCAAGATAGTGTCAGACTTTTACTGACTAAAAACCCACTCCTGTTTCTTCTTTGCCATTTTTCCAGGTATCTCTTTCGCATCACCCATGGCCCCAGTAGGCTTCGACCCTGCTGGGCCTCTACGGTTGCTGACATCTCCTTGAGGCGCGCGTGTAACAGTACGCGCCGTCGACGACTTGGGTCCGGTCCAGATGGTTACAGGACGATCGGACGGCGAGCCACCCATTGCTCGCCGCAACTTCAAGTTATCTTCAGATTTAGCTATTTGGAAGAAAAGAAAAAAAAAGAGTTAATTTACGTCAAACATAACGCATACCTGACCTGACCGAGTGGTAACTGCCTCGACTTACGAGTTGTAGGTTGTGGGTTCAAACCCAGCCAGACGCATTACTTTGTGTAATTTATTTTATCACCACTGTTCTCAAAACGGTGAAGGAAAACATTGTGAGGAGACCGGCATGTCCTAGAACCAAAAATTCGAAGACATGTGACTTCCACCAACCCGCTAACGTTATTGACGTGTCAAAATTTTGGTTAGACGACATTTGATTTAGGATTCATTGATACGATAAAGAAGATGAAATAGACTTCTGTTACAGATGTAAAAAATACCACGTGGCGCGTTAAGCGGAGTTCCGCTTAAATCGCGGAGGTGTATGCGAAGGTCAAATTTCTTGCGGAAGTTTCATACTTGCGGAGGCAGAGGCAAAGTTCCGTCGAAACCCAAGTCGAAATGCTCACTGAATGTATATATTTATTGTTGAAATAACCAATTATTATCGATCTGTCGCCCGAATTTAAAATGTAAATTTTTGCTGAATGTCTTTTATAACGTTATAGACTTTTATTGGTGTTTCAAATTGGATTTATTACTGGTACACAGTGAATACAATGGGTTTTCATGTGCTTCATATATTTTTGCCGGTATATAAATTCTTTATTTAACCATTCCTACATACTTTTTATATAATTATAAAAAAGCTTAAGTTACGTTACTATATTACAAATACACTATTTTTTTTTAATCAATCAATAAGATTGCGTCAAAAAATTCCTTGGCCTAATTATGCATAGCAATACTTTTCCTTTATCGGAGGTAAAAGCCAGCTTTTGAGTCCCACAAAGTATAGTATTATAATTTATGAGCACTTGGACCCCATCATATTCCCAAAATTCCCTGTTTAACGATTATTATGCAGATGTTTAGTTATTTCTATAGAGAATTTATAATCAGTGAAGTATTTAATTGCTAATTAGCCCAGAGATTTTTACAAATAATGCCCACAGTACGCTATAGTATCTATCAGAAAAGGGTTACTACTTTTTTAGTTGTAGTTTCTTACATTTTTAATCATTGGTTTTCTACTTCTAGTTGGGACAGATTGCAGAGTTTCTGCAATGCGGAAGAAATTGAATTTGTTTTATTGCCTAGCTTATTTGCACTTAATAAATCTCTTGATTTGAAAGTATTGGTTTTATCTATAAATAGATCGTGCCTATGGCTGAAGTCAGACCAATTTATTTAGAAGGATCGAGTGATCAAGCTCTACGTTATGTATACTATATTTTTTACTGTATAATATTTTTTACTCAACTGGTATATATTTTATCGGTAATTACAGTTTTGAACCGTTTACGGTCAAAACGCTTGGGTTATGCAGTCCGGGTACCTTTCATCGTATCTAAGATATTTCTCACCGACTTTTTGAGACTTTGAATGACCAAGGGCTGGTTAATTTTTTGGTTCAAAAACATAATTAGCATTTTCATTATTTTAACAAGACAATACTGCCTGTCTTCTGGCTACTTTTCCAGCGTGTCCAAATAACAGCGATGTGGAGAAGTACTTCGACATCTAAGTATATTTCTTTTTGCATATACGTATAACCACCATTATGGCAATTGAAACTAGATAGAGAAAAGCTTTGGTAGATACAAGGTAGTAAACACACAAGCTTCTAGATGTGGTTCTTTGGTGATATTGTTACTCAAATAGTAACCTCCTTAATACAGTTAAGGCGCTAAAGAAGTATAACACAGGAGTGGAATTCTCTGCGAGAGTCGGTGCCGATAGCTACAACCTGGGGGTCTTTAAGTTAAGAGTAAATAGGCTACTTCTAGGCAAGCGTTCACCATCGATCACATAATCGCTTTCCATCTGGTGAAATAGTGGTCAAGTGCGAACCAATCGATAAAAAAAAATCATTTTAAGAAGCAATCAATTCAAAGCAAATTCATCATTATTGATTTCATCACTACTTACTATCAGGTGAAAGAAAGAAAGAAAGAAAGAAAACACGTTTATTTGGCACACAGGTACACACAATGAGAAAACGATTATAATATAGAAACTTAAATACTAAAACTTAAAAAATACATCAACATTGTGTGTCTCACGGCTGCGCCAAATAGGTCCAGTTCAGCTTAATAAAAAGGTGGGATCTCAGTCAAGCAACAGTTTATAACATTTAACTGGCTTAAGCCAATTTTTTGTATACTTTAAACTAGACACTCCCTGCCTCTTTTTATCCATTCCAAATAATTACTTAGAGGACCTATAAATTACATAACATGTTAACTGACCAAATACTAAAGATTTTTCATTAAGTCACTCGAACACGAAGCCACGGAACTAGAAGTCTTAAATTCCTATCTACAAATATCTCGGTACTAGTCAGAAACTCGAGGACTTGTTTTTATTGGTCAAAGTTGGAATAGTTTTAGGAGTATCCGGGGTCCTCTAATCATGAGCATCATCGGCTGCTGTGGATCTTGGAGAACTTTGTAGTTCAACTTTGGAGAATAAAGTTCTCTTACGTTGTTTTTAATACCGGTCTTCGTCTTTAAATAGTTCCTGATCTTGATTAGGTTGCTTTTTACTGAAATGGGTTTATGTTTAAGTTGAGTGATTGCTTTCTCTCAAACTCGTTTTTATTTTTTTTATCCTGTATTAAAATATTAGCTTTTAGCCTCTACATGGAATGATTAAGGTTCCAAACCGGGCAAGTACCTATGTGAAATTGTTAATTCAATTCAATTTTTAATTCGTATGTATTTTTCTAATTTTATCTAGAACATCACTGACACCTCTGCCTCGCGAAGCACGTAGAGTTGTTGGTCCCAGTTGTCATTCATACATCTTTGATACGTCGACACAGGTAGTCAGATGCCAGAAAGTCAGACCATCGGCCTATCCAAGGAGTATCGTGATACCTAGTAACTGGGTTGTGGAAGTCTGATAGGCAATCGCTCCATGTAAAACACGGGTATAAAGCCGCATCCAGTAAGACTGGCTGCCGACCCTAAGTTAGTGGGGAAAAGGCTGGGGACTTAATAATTTCATCAACGATTTTCTCGCCATTGTTCTTTAATACAGCTAATTCTAATTCAGATAGAGTTTCCCTAATTGTAGTAATATTGACGACATAAGTATCTCACAGACCGGCAGCAATTTTATAATGAGACCATATTTCACGAAAATACTGTTAACCTATTAAATGCAATCAGTATAATGCTATACGAGTCTGTAATCTAAAGTTTAGGATTCAAAATCAGTTTCTATTCGGTTTAAATTGGGCTTCAAATATTGTTAACAGTTTGACCAGACAATTTTGCTATCTATCTACTAGAGACTTAGACCTGTACCATGACGTTTAAAGTAAGATTCTTTCATTCTTATTTCCAGTGTGAGTAAGAGATGGCGCTAGACAACCTGTATAGCTCTGTCTCTTACCCACACTGAAATAAGAATGAAACAATCTTACTTTGAACGTCATGGTAACCCCCTATATCTTGACGCAGGTCCTCACCGGACATGGTAAGTTCGGGAGGTTCCTGCACCGGATTCGTGCAGAAGAGACGCCCGGGTGTCGCCATTGTGTGGACCGCCCGGAGGACACGGTGGAGCATACGGTAGAGGTGTGCCCCGCTTAGGCAGAGCACCGCCGTGTCCTCGTGGGGGCAGCAATCTCTCGCGCCGGGCCTTGGTACAGGCCATAGTCCGGAGCGAGGAGGAGTGGCAGGTGGTCGCCTCCTTCTGCGAAGCAGTAATGCTAGCAAAGGAAGCGGCCGATCGCGTGAGGCAACGATCCTCACGCTCCAACCGCCACCGAGATTCCGATCCCGATTTCCGGCCACCGTAGGCGCGGGCTTGCGGACGGTGAGCACTGGGTGGCTCGCCGTCCGATCGTCCGGTAACCGTCCGGACCGAGTCCAAGTCGTCGACGGCGCGTAGTGTTTCACGCGCGCCTCAAGGAGATTTCAGCAACCGTAGGGGCCCAGCAGGGTCGAAACCTACTGGAGCCATGGGTGATGCGAAAGAGATCTCCAGGGCCCTGGAAAAAATGGCAAATAAAGAACAGAAGTGGGTTTTTAGTCAGTAAAAGTCTGACACTATTTCTTGCTCCGCCCAAGAGCGGGGGATGTCATTAGATGATTTTCCCAACCGAATATCTGTTCGGTAGATATGTCTATTATGTAGCGGGGAGATGAGAATGTTAAGATGGATGTGTGGTGTGATGAGAATGGATAAAGGGAGAAATTAGTATATTAGGGGAAGTTTGCAAGGGGCGCCAGCGACTGAAAAGTTGAAAGGTTTGTCGTTTGTCTTGGTATGTTCACGTGACGAGGAGGGATGAAACGCATGTTAGTAAAAGAGTTATGAGTTTACATGTGGATGGATGGAGAGGGATGCCAAATAAAAGATGGATGGATAGTGTGAGAAGTGATATGAAAGAAAAGGGAGTTAGTGATAACGTGATGAGTGACAGGACAGAATGGAAGAAAAAAACGTGTTGCGCTGACCCCAAATAAAACGGGACAAGGGCAGGAAGATGATGAGGTATGTTTATTATGTGCAGTAGACGTAATATTGCTTTTACTTACAATCCCTAATAAAGGAATGCGAAATAGAGTGCGAAGTCCAGCAACCTCCGAAAAGGGATTTTCGACTAGGCGGGTGTTGTGTTTGGCCCGGGCAAACTGCCCGATAGTTGTGTTTCGGACTGTTGTGTAAGTTTGAATTGCTCGAACTTTGATGCTACGATGTAGAATTTATACAATGTAACGTTCGATGTAAGATCGTTAGTTTGTATGTAGCCGCTACAGCTTATTAGGTCTTATTGCTCGTGACTGTACAGCTAGTACAGTCACGAGCAATAAGATATACACCATTAGTTTTTAATTAGTACAAAAAAAAATTGAGCTCATCAGTACCCGTTACTATTGTACCCGGTATTTGTGTAGTCAAAAGTAAAAAAAAAACGAAGTCTCGAAATTGCCGACGAAAATTTATCATAATTGGTAAATTCATAATTGAATCAATCATTCATAATCAACAGCCTGTGCAGTATTCCCATAAATTGAGTGATATTTTAGGATACAGACAAAAGCTAATAACTTTGCTGTTTGTGAATATTATTTATTGAGAATTTACTTAAATAATAACAAGACCTTTTCTAATAAACCCTTTAAGTATTTGTACTAATAATTAAAAATTAGTGGTGTATTAATATACATTGTTACATTTTCAATACATCTTAAATTCTGTTACTCAAAGTATATATGGACGACAGATGGTTCTTAATTGCCTATCCATCAAATAAGTAATTTAGAACCACATATTTCTTGAATGATAGAAGTTAAGATAAATAGAAAACGTGACAATATATATGTATGTCTTATTGCTCGTGTCTGTACCTACAACGTATTATAATTGAATCTGTCAAGTCAAGGGTGTATTCGGAAGTACCTAATTAGTTTACGTGCATAATTGACGTATACCTTAGAGACCTCATTTGGTGTACCTATTGTCTTCACTATAATTGTAGCATAATGACAGGTATTAGAGACACACTGTATAATCTTCATGGATATCTTCCCTTTTAGCCAGTATAAGGCTGATCACATGATGTTACTAACTCTGACGAGGTCAGCCTATCAAAAACGCATTCTCTTTTAGCAGATAAGAAGTACACTAAATTGACCAAGTATTATATATTATAAACTTACCAGCGGTTTCGCCTACCTGAAGGTCTAAATTATCTTAAGGGACTCCTAGAATTAAAAGTCCTAACTCCTATTCTTGGACTTGGTCAAGTAAATTTTTATTCCAATCTATTTGAAATTATCCGAAAAAGTAACAAACTTATATACAAACTTTCGCCTTTTAGTGCGATTATGAGCATAATGCAAGGCATAGGCCTCTCTTCTTTCTTTTTATTTTTCCCAGTCTTCTGTAGTTTTGGGCCAGTCCAATAGATCTGGGAAACAAAATTATATTTAAAAAAAAATATCTTCATCAACAACGAAGCTAGAAAGCTTCAAAGCTGTTATTATGAAAGAAAAGTCAAACATGGTATTTGATGTCAAAGGTCATGACAGCTGGTACGTACCATAGAAAGCGGCGTCTTAGTGAGAGGTAGATATATTTGTTTAAAATTGTTGTATCTCGTTTGCTTTCCTACCAATTTTAATTTTATTTTCACAATTCGTATTCTATTTTTAAGAAAGAAAGAAAGAAAACATGTTTATTCTGCCTGAATAGACACACCATTCATTACAAAAATACAAAAATCAAGTTCCCTGACAGGCTATGTGTGTATAACTGTGTTGTACCATATGACCATGGACAACACAGTTGACTAGGTTATCTGTTGCATTTTGACGCCGGCCTCAACAGAAATTACGTGGGGCTGCAGACGGGGATGCAAATGAAACCGATATGTTTCAATAAAACTATTTAATTAATTAAATTATTACAGTAATTTTAAAGGCGTGACAATTGTTCGATGTGAGAACGAAAAGTGACACATTATATTATTACATGAAATTATTGGTGGTCGGATGCTTTGGTCACACGATGTCGAAGTTTTTGGGAATGCTGAGATGGCGGCAATCGCACGGCGCCGGGTGGCCGAGCGTTGCGCAAAGTTAGTGTCCATTGTCTCTGCATTTTAGGGTTCCTTGCTATAATTGTGGGGTTCCGTCTGATACTATAACACAGAGACAAACATAAACAAAAATAAACATAAAAATAAACCAAAAATAAAAGAAAAAACATAATTTTAACAATAAAAGCTAAGAATCATGTAAAATTTAAATAACATAAAGATTTATATTTAAATTAATTAAAGTATATATTTTTTTAAATGACTATTATAATTTCAACTACTTCTTCAAAATAACATAGATTTGGGAAAAATATTTACAATTTTTTTCAATGATGAAAATGAAAAATAATGACTGAGTAACACTGGCTGGCCATAAAAACAAAATAGGCGAGAAAGCGTCAATCCAATCTTCATTTGTTTTTTTTTAATTGTAGGGTTTTGTCTAGACTTCCGTATAGCAGAGATTTGTACTAATACGATGAGTTAGATTCAAATATGCATTTAACGCCCAATTTCATAAGAGAAGAAGCTAAAGCAGTAGTAGAAATCCTTTTACCGTCTAAATCAAAAGAAATATACCTAAAATCAATTTATAATATAAATATTTTTTTTTTACTTTCCTTGTATTCATAATGAAAAGCACAGTGTTTACCTCGTGTTAAAGACTTATTTAGTCCCTCGAACTTTTGGTGCCCTTTGTAGCAAGGGCACCATTAGTTCGAGAGACTAAATAAGTCTAAAATAAACTTAGGCACCAAACCTCTTTTTATGACTAAATAAGTTACTTTCATCCCTAGGGTAACAATGTACTATTTCATACATATTCCTTATTCATTAAAAAGTTAGGAAAATATTCAACGGTCTTTTTTACCTTGAAACAATTTTTTTTTTACACAAATAAAAAATATTGCATACAGCACCAATCATCAAACGAGCATAACCAGTGTACGAGTATTCACTGATAATTATTTGAACCAACGTTGCTAACTAAAGTGGTTCGTAAAGTACTTAATTAAGGCGCAGCGCTCAGCACACCGTACGAGCATGTGTTTGCGGGAACCCGTTTGCTTTGTAAATCCTCCCCCACTCTCCTCTGTACGCCGAAAACCCAAGCAAAATATTCGAGATCATATATAGTAACAAAAGAGTTCCATTATTTTTCCTTTTTTATTTTACATAAAATCTAACGGTTTGAAAAGGTTGTAAAAATACCTATAAAATGTTTTGCTTCATCGTAAAGCGATGTAGAACGTGCTGTGTTTTCGGTATTGAATATTTGATGATATGCCTTAATAAATGAAGTGTGACGTATAAATATGTTTTTTTGGGTTATGAATATGAATTGTATTCGTTCATTTTAAATGGAAATGTTCATTTGTAGTGTTTGGTTGGACAATACCGGCCACAAATTTTATGTAAAATTAGTTAAGTACCTACATATTCCTTCCAAAATGAAAGTAAGATGTTTTTTTTTTTTGTATGTGGGAAAATCATCCAATGACATCCCTCGCTCTTTCGTGAGACTTTTACTGACTAAAAACCCACTAATGTTCCTTCTTTGCTTTCGTCCCAGGGCCGAGTTTTCCTTTCAGAAACAAACCCTTGGCCTCAGTAGGCTTCGACCCTGCTGGGCCTCTACGGTTTGCTGACATCTCCTTGAGGCGCGCGTGGAACAGTACACGGCATCGACAACTTGAGCTCGGTCCGGACGGTTACCGGACGATCGGACAGTGAGCTACCCATTGCTCGCCGTCCACGAGTCCGCGCCTACGGTGGCCAGAAATCGGGATCGGGATCCCGGCGGCTGGGGCGTGAGGGCCGCACCCTCGTGCGTGCGCGTGCGGCCTCTTCCTTTGCTAGCATTACTGCTTCGCCGAAGGATGCGACCGCCTACCACTTCTCCTCGCTTTGTACCATGGCCTGTACCAAGACCCGGCCAATCTCTTTCACGAGTACACGACGGTGCTCTAACAACAGGCTTAGAACTATGAATCATTAGATTCGAGACAATCGTAGATTCTGTTAGGGCACAGCAATATATTTAGGTATTAAAATTAATCATGCGTACAATATTAAGTTGAGACATGTAAATTATAAATGCAATTTCAATATTTAAATTATTCATCAAAATTAAAAATTCAAATAAAATTTTAAAAAAAAGTTACCTCACACTAGGAATTACTCTTGTATCGTGAGTGCGTTCACAGATGTGTAAACTCTCATACACAAGACATCCAGACCTGAAACATCTATCAGTAGGCCATTCGAATATTTGTTCCATACCTACGAGTTTTTTTTTTTAATTCATATAAACCAGTGCTTGACTGCGATCCCACCTGATGGTAAGCAGCGATGCAATCATTGATGGTAAGGGATTTAAGTTAAACAATAAAGAAAACACAAAATCCTTCTATAAGTAATTAAATATTCTTGGGTAAGTAAGTTAAATAGTCATTTGCTTGAAAATCAAGTGAATATTTCCTACATAGAAAGGTTTTCATAAGTTCCTGAAGGCAATTAATAATTTATGTAAAGTCATCGAGAATTCGTCGTTAACAAGCTGATGAGCTAAAAAAGGAAAAACACAAAAGTTCAGTTTATTCAAACGTTTCTTATAAGTCACCCTCAATCCATGAATATTTTTTTTTATTCTTTTCTTTATGCACACAAAAGTACAGAGGCGAACTTAAGCTTTTTTTCATTCTTTAGGTTTTTGCTATCAGTCAATCTTTGGGTGATACAGGGACAAATGGTAGGTGCTATATTGAAAATTAAACACTTTTTTTTAATACCAAAGATATACATAGGACGTTCTTTTTTACCGACAGTGAAATTGTTTTCCAAAGATTACATTTTACATAATTTATTATATATTCTACGATTATATTCATACTAGTTTATGCGGGCGGCTTCGCCATCTTGAAAGTAGAAAATTATCCCAAGGGAACATACTCCCGAGATTAAAAGTATCCCATGTCTTATTCCAATACGTGATCTACCTGTGTGCCAAATTTTATCCAAATCCTTCTAGAAAATAGTTACAAACACACATACTCCTAACCACTCACAGACTTTATAATATTAGTGTGATCATTTCGATATCAAAACAATATGTTTTTCTAAAACTTTATAGTGATTTAAAATTGTTTGCATATTATAGTTAAAAAATATTGTGACAAATCGCTAAAATACCACTCCGTAATAATTAATTAGTATGATTTGATACCGGTAGTATGTTTCGTTAGGACAATTTTCTATTTTCAGGTGGGTGAAGTCACTGCCAGCAGGTGATATAAACTCAAATAAATACAGGAAAACAAATTAACTCTGCGACGATACGATCTTATATATTTATTTATTTATTTATTATATACTTTATTGTACACCTCATAACGTGGACAGAATAAAAATTTACAAAAACTAAGTGTACAATGGGCGGTCTTATCGCACAGTGCAATATCTTACAGGCAAACTTAGAACGGGTTGAACGAAAGGAGATCAACAAGCAACAAGGAATGTTGGATTATCTTCAAATGATAGTCACCAACTATGCTAAAATAAAATAAAAAGTTCGTCATTTAAACATTCGTAATAGCAAATTTACTCCGCATACCTCACTCAGTCCTTAAAGCTTAACTTTACTTGGCAAGTCATTTTTCTTGGCCGAGTTTAGCTTTTTTCGTCTCATTAAATACGAACGTTGCTTTTCGAGACATTTTTTGTTAACTCCAAGTCTCGAAGCTACTCAAGAAGTTTTTCCTTCGGCAAACACTAGCATGTAAAAAAATATCTTTTTTTTTTATTTTACGTGTGAAAATTTCATGCCTCATAATTATGATACTTATATAGACTGGCCTGTTGGTCTAGTGGTTAGTGGCCCTGACTGCTATGCCGGAGGTCGTGGGTTCGATTCCCATCCAAGACAAATGTTTATGTGATGAGCACGATCATTAGTTCCGTGTCTGGGTGTAATTTATCTATAATAATGTATGTATTTAGAAAAAATAAGCATGTTTATTAGTTGCCTAATACTCATAACACCAGCTTTGCTTAGTTTTTTTACTACCTAAAAAACTAAGCAAACTAGTTAGTACTAAGTTGTGGAATATTATTATCATTGTGGAATATTACTCGTATTATTAATTTAATTTAAAAATATGATTTGAAATTGTAATGAACAATAACAATTAACTCAAAAGAATTAATCCAGATTAATTTCCAATCTCATATAAAATTATTTTAAATTGATTGGAATATATTGATTTCAATTTATGTACAGAATTATGGTTGCAATAATGTTTTAATGCAGTAATACAAAGTTATTAATAGTTATTAAGCATTCGTTTACGTCAGACTAAATTCTGCTGGCGTTTTCGTCTGCGTGAATGTAGAAAATGATCCCTAGGGAACATACTGTTGGGATAGGAAGTTAATGAAAGAGTTTTGTGCATTCAACTATAGGATTTATTTCTATAAGACTACACTTTTGTATTTATTCTATAAAATTAACCTGTTTATTGGATTGATAGCTGTCTTAATCGCGTCTGACTATCTCATTTATCCTAAACTCAAATCAGTGTTTATTTATTTTATTTATAATAATAAAAATAATATTCCACAACTATCACACAACGCGCGCTGTCTAGTCTCAAGCTAAGCAGAGCTTGTGATCGAGCTCATCACAAAAAAATTAGTCCCGGGTGGGAATCAAACCCACGACCTCCGGCATAACAGTCAAGGCCACTAACAACTAGACCAACAGGCCAGTCAAATACCAGCCAGGTTATGTACCAGATTTCGGTATTCGAAAGAAATACTGATGAGAGAGGCTCTACAATACTATGTGGTATTCCAGGACATGATATTTTTTATAGAAGTTCAAAATCAGCAAATAACTTCTCCCGCTCTTTCAGACTTTCACTGACTAAAACCAGCCTATATTCCTTCAGTTATCCTTTTTGATCCAGGGCCTTGGTAACTCTTTCAAATATTCCTGAAACCCAGGACATGGTTGTTTTTTACGTGGGAATTCATAAAATACTTTTCCCCCTCTAGGTGAGCGGTAGGAAGTGTCTGACTTTTACCACAGTTTTTCTTCTTTAACTCCTTTGAACTATCCGCAGCCCTGACAGGCGTTTTGCTGAAATATCTTTGAGATGCGCGTGGAACACGAAGCGCTGCCGACCCGGGCTTGGTTCTCACCGGACGGCCGGACGACGAGCTATTTCTTTGCTAAAAAAAGGTGGTGGATGGGTTGTGCTGACACCACCACAACCCACCCTGAACCAGGGCCGGAAGCAAGAGGTTCCCGCCGCCGATCGCCTCCACAAGGACACGGCTATGCTCCACCCAAGCAGGACAGACCTCCACCGTATGCCATGTCCTCCGTACGATCCGCACAACGGTGACACCTGGGCGATTCTTCCCGTTAAATCCGACACAGGGTCTTCCCGAAAGAACTGTATCTGGTATGGACCTGGACTATTTGTGTGCCAAAATTCAGTCAAATTCGTTCTGCCATTTGAGCGTGAGGAACAATAAACATACACATGTACTCGTACATACAAACTTTCGCTTTTATAATAGGTAGTAGTGCGATTTATTCAATAAATCGCATTTTAGCACCAGTCCTGCATTTTCACGTTAAACTCATGAACCTTTCATGCCCGTAAATGAATTTATTGAACCGTTCACTAATAAGATTTCGCTCAATTGGATATTAATTTATTCAATTAATTACGGCCTCTTTTTCATAAACCTCTGTGAGCTTTGTTGAAAATCTTTTTAGTATAGCATTCAAATTATGCAATAATTATATAGCACGTCAAATCAATTGGCGAGAGGGCACAATATCAAAAATTATTGTTTATAATTATATATGTTCTAACACCGTATGCGAATATAATTATATTGTTTAGGTGAAATTCATTTTTCAAATTGGTGATAAGGAACATTCCATTGGGTAAAACTGTACTATACCGGACAACGAAATAATGGGTTTTTTGGGGTGAGGGGGGGAGGGGGGAGTGTGCCCTCCCCCCCGAACCCCCTCCCGAATCTAGGAAACACATACTTTTGGAGATATTCAAGATTCAAATTTTGAGGTTAGGAATCACAAAATCGTACATTTTATGCATTTTTGGGGCAGATTTGGGGGTTTTAGGGAAGAGAATCATCCTAAACCCCTTGGACTATACCCCCACAGTAGCAATTGTATACTTTCATGTGTTATAAAATGAAAAAAATAAATTTTGTTGTCGGGGAGCGCTCTACCATTGTTTACAAATATTTGTGCACTGAAATATAGTTTTCTGGGTGGTTTAAAAAAAAAATAACCCTAACCTAACCTGCTACTGTAGCAATTGTATACTTTCATGTATTTAGATGAAAAAAAAAGTTTTCTGGGTGGTTTAAAAAAAAAAAAATAACCCTAACCTAATCTATCCGAGTCAGAGTGCCCTATATTTAGTATGCAAAAAAATGATCTCATAATCTCATCTCACTTTTATTATTTCTTACTAAAAACTAAATAATAAGAGGAAAAAAAGTCTTATTTTTGGTATAACTTTAGAATAGTAGAGCAGGAGGGAGGGGATGGTAGTTGGGGGGAGGGGGTGGTGACCCCCTCCCCCTGGCACCACACCCATGAAGAGGTCACTCACCGTTTCCGAGAAAAACGATCTTTTGTAACCTAACCTCAAAACACTCCAAAATTGCTTAAAAGGCATAGTCGACGGAGCCCCGCTACGCGGGGCTCCTACTTCTGGGTGGTTTAAAAAAAAATAACCTCGAAGGAGGTGGCGGGGTCTGTGTTCGCTCGCTTCGCTCGCTCACTACGACCCCGCCACCTCCTTCTAACCTAAATCTATCCGAGTCGGGGTGCCCCCATGTCTTGAGCTCGCTTCGCTCGCTCTAGTAATAACCTTTTGTACTCGCATATGATCAGTGGAATTACTAACTTTCTTCTAAACAGGATATCTAAGATGATATAAAAACAAATAAAATACAATACATTAATTTAAAATCTAGTTTTCTTAAATATTCATTGTGGCTAGCCAGTATACTATAGTAGTCTTTGATTGTGGCTGTATGAACTAATACCTTTGTCATAATAATACAAACAAACCCCGTGTTCCGAATTGCGATAAAAGTAAATATATCGCGAATCCGACCAAATTTAATAGTCAGAGTCACAAAACATAAGGGCCAGGTACCTATTGAGTAACAATTGTGACGTTGCGCGTTGGTCGGATTCGCGATATTATCGCTTTTGACGCAATTCGGAACGCAGGGAAATTAGAAAGTGAACGAAATCTGTCAAAATGGCGTCAAATATTACGAAAAATTATCGATTTTCATTATTTTTTTTCTCAAAAACTATATGTTTCCTAACATTGTGACTTTGCATAATTAGTTTTTAGACATAAACCTTTCCAATAAAAAATTATGAGCGTAAAACTCGTTGTCCGGTATAGTACAGTTTAGCCTCGCGATATTATCGCTTTTGACGCAATTCGGAACGCAGGGAAAGTAGAAAGTGAACGAAATCTGTCAAAATGGCGTCAAATATTACGAAAAATTATCGATTTTCATTTTTTTTTTCTCAAAAACTATATGTTTCCTAACATTGTGACTTTGCATAATTAGTTTTTAGACATAAACCTTTCCAATAAAAAAATATGAGCGTAAAACTCGTTGTCCGGTATAGTACAGTTTAGCCTATCGCGAATCTGACCAACGCGCAACGTCACAATTGTTACTCAATAGCTCTTATGTTTTGTGACTATTAAATTTGGTCGGATTCGGGATATAATCACTTTTATCGCAATTCGGAACACGGGGTTTGTTTGTAATATTATGACAAAGGTATTAGTTCATAAAGCCACAATGAATATTTAAGAAAACGCAAATTTTCTTTTATTTACATTAAAAACGACGAATAATATAGCCAAATGAGGAGTAATATAGCCAAATGACATTATTATACATCAGTGAATTTAGCTTGTCCAATGCTAAATTAATAATATTTGAGAAAAGTAAAAAATAAGACTTTTTTTCCTCTTATTATTTAGTTTTTAGTAAGAAATAATAAATGTGAGATGAGATTATTTTTTTGCATACTAAATATAGGCCACTCTGACTCGGATAGATTAGGTTAGGTTGGGGTTATTTTTTTTTAAACCACCCAGAAAACTTTTTTTTTTTCATCCAAATACATGAAAGTATACAATTGCTACAGTAGAAGGTTAGATTAGGGTTATTTTTTTTTTTAAACCACCCAGAAAACTTTTTTTTTCATCTAAATACATGAAAGTATACAATTGCTACAGTAGCAGGTTAGGTTAGGGTTATTTTTTTTTAAACCACCCAGAAAACTTTTTTTTTTCATCTAAATACATGAAAGTATACAATTGCTACAGTAGAAGGTTAGGTTAGGGTTATTTTTTTTTTAAACCACCCAGAAAACTTTTTTTTTTCATCCAAATACATGAAAGTATATATGGGCGCAAAACCATTATTTGATAAGTGTTTAATTTGATCACTTCCTGTTTATTTATTTTAATATTGCAACATCCTGTTGAATGTATTTAAGGATTTAATTTGACAACTTCCCTTTCGATTATTTAAAATATTACGACATCCTGTTGAATTTATACAAGGATTTCAATTGATAACTTCCTTTCGAATTACTTTAAATATTGCAACATCCTGTTCAATTTATGTCAAATTAAATGACGACTTCCTTTCTAATTCTTAAAAATATTGTAGCATCCGGTTAAGCTTGTGAGGATTTAACCTGACCACTTCCTTTTTATTTCTTTAAAATATCAGAGCATCCGGTCACATTTAAATAAGAATTTATTGTGACAATTTCCGTTTCGTTTATTTATTTTAAATATTTTTGCTTAAGCTTTTTTTCATTCTTTAGGTTTTTGCTATCAGTCAATCTTTGGGTGATACAGGGACAAATGGTAGGTGCTATATTGAAAATTAAACACTTTTTTTTAATACCAAAGATATACATAGGACGTTCTTTTTTACCGACAGTGAAATTGTTTTCCAAAGATTACAATTTACATAATTTATTATATATTCTACGATTATATTCATACTAGTTTATGCGGGCGGCTTCGCCATCTTGAAAGTAGAAAATTATCCCAAGGGAACATACTCCCGAGATTAAAAGTATCCCATGTCTTATTCCAATACGTGATCTACCTGTGTGCCAAATTTTATCCAAATCCTTCTAGAAAATAGTTACAAACACACATACTCCTAACCACTCACAGACTTTATAATATTAGTGTGATCATTTCGATATCAAAACAATATGTTTTTCTAAAACTTTATAGTGATTTAAAATTGTTTGCATATTATAGTTAAAAAATATTGTGACAAATCGCTAAAATACCACTCCGTAATAATTAATTAGTATGATTTGATACCGGTAGTATGTTTCGTTAGGACAATTTTCTATTTTCAGGTGGGTGAAGTCACTGCCAGCAGGTGATATAAACTCAAATAAATACAGGAAAACAAATTAACTCTGCGACGATACGATCTTATATATTTATTTATTTATTTATTATATACTTTATTGTACACCTCATAACGTGGACAGAATAAAAATTTACAAAAACTAAGTGTACAATGGGCGGTCTTATCGCACAGTGCAATATCTTACAGGCAAACTTAGAACGGGTTGAACGAAAGGAGATCAACAAGCAACAAGGAATGTTGGATTATCTTCAAATGATAGTCACCAACTATGCTAAAATAAAATAAAAAGTTCGTCATTTAAACATTCGTAATAGCAAATTTACTCCGCATACCTCACTCAGTCCTTAAAGCTTAACTTTACTTGGCAAGTCATTTTTCTTGGCCGAGTTTAGCTTTTTTCGTCTCATTAAATACGAACGTTGCTTTTCGAGACATTTTTTGTTAACTCCAAGTCTCGAAGCTACTCAAGAAGTTTTTCCTTCGGCAAACACTAGCATGTAAAAAAATATCTTTTTTTTTTATTTTACGTGTGAAAATTTCATGCCTCATAATTATGATACTTATATAGACTGGCCTGTTGGTCTAGTGGTTAGTGGCCCTGACTGCTATGCCGGAGGTCGTGGGTTCGATTCCCATCCAAGACAAATGTTTATGTGATGAGCACGATCATTAGTTCCGTGTCTGGGTGTAATTTATCTATAATAATGTATGTATTTAGAAAAAATAAGCATGTTTATTAGTTGCCTAATACTCATAACACCAGCTTTGCTTAGTTTTTTTACTACCTAAAAAACTAAGCAAACTAGTTAGTACTAAGTTGTGGAATATTATTATCATTGTGGAATATTACTCGTATTATTAATTTAATTTAAAAATATGATTTGAAATTGTAATGAACAATAACAATTAACTCAAAAGAATTAATCCAGATTAATTTCCAATCTCATATAAAATTATTTTAAATTGATTGGAATATATTGATTTCAATTTATGTACAGAATTATGGTTGCAATAATGTTTTAATGCAGTAATACAAAGTTATTAATAGTTATTAAGCATTCGTTTACGTCAGACTAAATTCTGCTGGCGTTTTCGTCTGCGTGAATGTAGAAAATGATCCCTAGGGAACATACTGTTGGGATAGGAAGTTAATGAAAGAGTTTTGTGCATTCAACTATAGGATTTATTTCTATAAGACTACACTTTTGTATTTATTCTATAAAATTAACCTGTTTATTGGATTGATAGCTGTCTTAATCGCGTCTGACTATCTCATTTATCCTAAACTCAAATCAGTGTTTATTTATTTTATTTATAATAATAAAAATAATATTCCACAACTATCACACAACGCGCGCTGTCTAGTCTCAAGCTAAGCAGAGCTTGTGATCGAGTTCATCACAAAAAAATTAGTCCCGGGTGGGAATCAAACCCACGACCTCCGGCATAACAGTCAAGGCCACTAACAACTAGACCAACAGGCCAGTCAAATACCAGCCAGGTTATGTACCAGATTTCGGTATTCGAAAGAAATACTGATGAGAGAGGCTCTACAATACTATGTGGTATTCCAGGACATGATATTTTTTATAGAAGTTCAAAATCAGCAAATAACTTCTCCCGCTCTTTCAGACTTTCACTGACTAAAACCAGCCTATATTCCTTCAGTTATCCTTTTTGATCCAGGGCCTTGGTAACTCTTTCAAATATTCCTGAAACCCAGGACATGGTTGTTTTTTACGTGGGAATTCATAAAATACTTTTCCCCCTCTAGGTGAGCGGTAGGAAGTGTCTGACTTTTACCACAGTTTTTCTTCTTTAACTCCTTTGAACTATCCGCAGCCCTGACAGGCGTTTTGCTGAAATATCTTTGAGATGCGCGTGGAACACGAAGCGCTGCCGACCCGGGCTTGGTTCTCACCGGACGGCCGGACGACGAGCTATTTCTTTGCTAAAAAAAGGTGGTGGATGGGTTGTGCTGACACCACCACAACCCACCCTGAACCAGGGCCGGAAGCAAGAGGTTCCCGCCGCCGATCGCCTCCACAAGGACACGGCTATGCTCCACCCAAGCAGGACAGACCTCCACCGTATGCCATGTCCTCCGTACGATCCGCACAACGGTGACACCTGGGCGATTCTTCCCGTTAAATCCGACACAGGGTCTTCCCGAAAGAACTGTATCTGGTATGGACCTGGACTATTTGTGTGCCAAAATTCAGTCAAATTCGTTCTGCCATTTGAGCGTGAGGAACAATAAACATACACATGTACTCGTACATACAAACTTTCGCTTTTATAATAGGTAGTAGTGCGATTTATTCAATAAATCGCATTTTAGCACCAGTCCTGCATTTTCACGTTAAACTCATGAACCTTTCATGCCCGTAAATGAATTTATTGAACCGTTCACTAATAAGATTTCGCTCAATTGGATATTAATTTATTCAATTAATTACGGCCTCTTTTTCATAAACCTCTGTGAGCTTTGTTGAAAATCTTTTTAGTATAGCATTCAAATTATGCAATAATTATATAGCACGTCAAATCAATTGGCGAGAGGGCACAATATCAAAAATTATTGTTTATAATTATATATGTTCTAACACCGTATGCGAATATAATTATATTGTTTAGGTGAAATTCATTTTTCAAATTGGTGATAAGGAACATTCCATTGTTTTCATAATTTTAGACGCCGATGAGGCCGATATTTCCTTGTGGTTATACTCTGAGAAAAAAAAAACCTAGTAAAACTCAGAGGTCAAAGTCTAAAAAGTCCATTTATTAGACTGGTCAAATCATATAATTATGTACTGTGTATATAGGTAAATTGTCTGCAATAGTCTTTTGACGAAAGGATCACATAAATTTGAGCGGACCTGCCCAGACTGTGCAAGCATTTGTAAATTATTGTGTAGCCAGTCAAATACCCTATTCATCTTGGCTTGAGACAAAATGTAAACAAAGAAAACAATGTACCTTCGGCCAAGTTTTTTCGACGTGTTCGAATACATTATTAACAGTCTCCTTTTCTGTTGAATGCATTGGCGTTTTCTTTGCACACTTTTTCTTCGGCAAATAACAAGAATGCAACGAAAATATCTGAAAGTTGGACTCTCGTATCAAAAAGTTGATCGCTAGTGAAAAGGGTGGCGGATTATAACCCGTCCGATGACAAAACGTCACATTTTAATGTAAAATGTTTGCAGTATCTGTGGTCTATAATTTAGTAGTATTATATATTATTTGTTTACCTTTGGTCTCACGGCTCCCTGAATAGCTTTAGGAGCTCAACGATTTGACGAACAATATCAAAGTAAATAAAATTGGGTAGGCCGCATAAAATACTAAAAAAAACTATACTAATAAATCTACCCACAGCTCCCCCACCTCACCCCAGCTCATCTCAGCTAACCTATTATAGTTCTCACTTCTCACGTTCATGATAATCATGCAGATTAGTGTTTAAGGAAATCTGAGGAAAGAAGCAAACCAATTTGAGTGACCCTGTCCAGTCGGTGCAAGCATTTGGCTAAACTGTACTATACCGGACAACGAGTTTTACGCTCATATTTTTTTATTGGAAAGGTTTATGTCTAAAAACTAATTATGCAAAGTCACAATGTTAGGAAACATATAGTTTTTGAGAAAAAAAAAAATGAAAATCGATATTTTTTCGTAATATTTGACGCCATTTTGACAGATTTCGTTCACTTTCTACTTTCCCTGCGTTCCGAATTGCGTCAAAAGCGATAATATCGCGAATCTGACCAACGCGCAACGTCACAATTGTTACTCAATAGCTCTTATGTTTTGTGACTATTAAATTTGGTCGGATTCGGGATATAATCACTTTTATCGCAATTCGGAACACGGGGTTTGTTTGTAATATTATGACAAAGGTATTAGTTCATAAAGCCACAATGAATATTTAAGAAAACGCAAATTTTCTTTTATTTACATTAAAAACGACGAATAATATAGCCAAATGAGGAGTAATATAGCCAAATGACATTATTATACATCAGTGAATTTAGCTTGTCCAATGCTAAATTAATAATATTTGAGAAAAGTAAAAAATAAGACTTTTTTTCCTCTTATTATTTAGTTTTTAGTAAGAAATAATAAATGTGAGATGAGATTATTTTTTTGCATACTAAATATAGGCCACTCTGACTCGGATAGATTAGGTTAGGTTGGGGTTATTTTTTTTTAAACCACCCAGAAAACTTTTTTTTTTTCATCCAAATACATGAAAGTATACAATTGCTACAGTAGAAGGTTAGATTAGGGTTATTTTTTTTTTTAAACCACCCAGAAAACTTTTTTTTTCATCTAAATACATGAAAGTATACAATTGCTACAGTAGCAGGTTAGGTTAGGGTTATTTTTTTTTAAACCACCCAGAAAACTTTTTTTTTTCATCTAAATACATGAAAGTATACAATTGCTACAGTAGAAGGTTAGGTTAGGGTTATTTTTTTTTTAAACCACCCAGAAAACTTTTTTTTTTCATCCAAATACATGAAAGTATATATGGGCGCAAAACCATTATTTGATAAGTGTTTAATTTGATCACTTCCTGTTTATTTATTTTAATATTGCAACATCCTGTTGAATGTATTTAAGGATTTAATTTGACAACTTCCCTTTCGATTATTTAAAATATTACGACATCCTGTTGAATTTATACAAGGATTTCAATTGATAACTTCCTTTCGAATTACTTTAAATATTGCAACATCCTGTTCAATTTATGTCAAATTAAATGACGACTTCCTTTCTAATTCTTAAAAATATTGTAGCATCCGGTTAAGCTTGTGAGGATTTAACCTGACCACTTCCTTTTTATTTCTTTAAAATATCAGAGCATCCGGTCACATTTAAATAAGAATTTATTGTGACAATTTCCGTTTCGTTTATTTATTTTAAATATTTTTCTACCTTCATAGTGAATTTTTATGCTTGTCAATTTCTGTGTATAAAAACCGATGTAATGTGATTAGAAAGGCACTCTTTCGCCGCCCATGGAATAAACACCTTGAACTGGAGTAAGGTATTTCTTTATTATCACTTCCTGCCAATCTATATTATTGTGACTGTATTTTGTGTGACGTCGACACCGATGGCGATCGTACGCCGACAGCAGCGGTGGGATCCAGCCCGCTCCTACTGAAGTCCTCTGGATTGCGGGTCTAGCGCCGTGACTGCAGCACCGTCCGCTACCCTTGTGCCTTCTCGGGATTATGGCAATTCCTACCTACTGCCATTCGATTCCGAGGTGGGCGCTCACATCAAGGACTGGTGTGCCAATGTTGACGAAATCATTACAACTATTGGCATACTGAAAGGAAGACCGAAGACCTGGGCTAACACGTGGTCTCTGCAATATACCACATGGGAGCAAGTCAAGCAGGACCTGATTCAGACGTTTGGCGAAGAGTTCCGGTATGCTGACGACGTCCAGTGGTGGCGCGACTGCACGTTGGAGCAGGCGAGCAGCCACGTGATTTACGCAACCAAGGTATGGACGCTCTTCAAGTGAGTGCAGCTAGAAGCAACAGCTGGTGAGGTAATTGATTCTCTTGTCACTGGTATTTATCCTGATTTTATGAAATGTGTATTGTAGTTTAACACTCCTGACTCTTTGCCCACACTAGTCTCCATTTTCAAAACTTTCCGTAAACGTGACCAATCAAAAACTAACGGTACAAACATAAATTATTTAAACCAAAAAACCTTCGTTTTTAGTAGCTGTCATTGTCGTTTTTAGTAGCTGTCATTGTCGTTTTTAGTAGCTGTCATTGTCGTTTTTCGTAGCTGTCATTGTCGTTTTTAGTAGCTGTCATTGTCGTTTTTAGTAGCTGTCATTGTCGATTTTACTGGCTGTCATTGTCGTTTTTTGTAACTGTCATTTGAAAATGACATTCTTAGTCCTGACTCATCGGGTCAGTGTTCCATTCGTTTTCAATGCTTCTGAACGTAGTATTTCCGTAAAGTTTTCACGGAGACGGCTCCGAAAAACCGCAAATTAGTCGATTTTAAATATTGCTAGAAAGAATTCTTGTTTCCATAAACGAAATAACGAAAGATTGAAATCAACCACCTGAAAGTGAAATTTAGAGTTTTTTGTAAAAACATCTGTCAAAATTGAATTGATTTCAATCCTGTGTAAATTTGTTTTTGTAAGTACTGGGTTTGATAGTTCGATTCAAACACTGTTGGGTTGTAGGATCGACTGAATGGATTGTTGGGTTGATTGTTGGGGTTGGATCAATTGTTGGATCGATTGTTAGAGCAATTGAATTGAATCTAAAATCAATATTAATTTGCAAGCATTCTAAACCTCTATTTTTCTGAAGCTAATTTTTTTAAAAATCCAATTGTGAAACACATAACATTTGGGCCACTTCTTGTATAGTTCTTTCAAACAGGGACAGAGTACACCGTTGATCCTCCTCTGCCTTGCGTCGTACTAAGGAGGAATCTTAGCTAAAAAGGTTTCATTATTCGTTTTTCAAAACTATCCCATAAAACGATTTGGGAGATGTCAAAGGTTGTGTGGGTGAATCTTGCTCTTTGGGTTAATAAACTTAAAACTTAGCACAAATTCTAATCAAAATTAATAATAAAGACTGTAATTATTAGTTCTTTAAAACTACCCTCAAAATACGGTTTAAGGGTTGTTAAGGTTTTCTCGCGAATGAAGTCGCTGGTAGAGTGCAAGTCCCTGTTAAATTCATAATGAGGATATCCTGTTGCAATAAGTTGATATCTTGTTCCAAAAGTAATTCTACGATTAATCATAACGGCTGGCATCTCGTAAAACAAGAGCTGGACACAGTTGAGCAACTTAGTTTTGTTGATAGGATTGGTAATTGCGTTGCGCTTTGATAAAATTCAAATCGAAAATAAAAACTCTTAAACATGTTAAATATATAGCCTTCTAAACGAAATAATATTAGAAAAAGTAACGGTAAACCTTACAAATAAACGGTAATCGTTTGAATTGGTGTTGACAACTATATAGTTATCAGACCACATTAGTCCAATTTAATTAAAAAAGACCCTCCCGGGTATTTATTATCACAATCCACACATCTAATAAATAGCTAACGATGCTGGTCGGGCAAACTGTCAGGTTGACATTTGAAGAGCTTCATAAACAGTGGCAATTAGAGATTTGCAGTTGACTATACTTATTTTACGTCAAAAAGTACGTGAGTTTCCCATGTTTGTGTTGCTTTAACGTATTGCCACTGTGTAAATTAAGGATGGACGAGCGATAATTTCGAGACAAGTTAAGATTTGATACGAACAAAGATGAAATGAGATCTTTTGAAAAAGGATGTCTTACTGTATCGGCACGAAAGACAATGGCAAAATTTGATCAAAGATTTAGAAGTTTCTATTAAAATTTTACAAGTATTGCTAAATAGTGCTATAAAGTGAAGCATGGTTACAGTTATTATTTAAGATGCTCCGAAAAATCGCTGTTCATGAATCTGAGTTTTTGATTATAATGAACCGACCGTATGGGCGGAGAATTTGTGAATTAGATTTATCGCATTAACTAGTCCCTTTTCCCACCTATTACGTTGACTGATCACCAGCGTATCCTTTTTCCCGGTCTAGAGCTGATCCTATGCGGGTGATGCCATAAGAGATGGCTAGATCCAAGGCGGGTGATGCTGTTAGGGGGGCTATATCCTATGCGGGTGATGCCATGAAGGAATATGGCTAGATCCAAGGCGGGTGATGCCGTAGATAGGTTTTTTTAAATGTGAATTGGCTTATTGCTATGAAATAAATTATATTGATTTCTTATTCGAATCTATTCAAACCATTAACCATTCTTTAAGCGCGATCTTAGATTTATTAGATTAATTAGTCCCTTTCCCACCTATTACGCTGGCTGGCCACCATGCGTATCCTTTTTCCCTGTCTAAGAGCTGATCCAATGCGGGTGATGCCATGAGGTATGGCTAGATCCAAGGCGGGTGATGCTAGTTAGGGGGCTATATCCAAGCGGGTGATGCCATTTGGTATGGCTAGATCCTAGGCGGGTGATGCCGAATTAGGGCTAGAAGGCGACTGATGCCGTGTAATGCCAATCAGCCAATTCACACCAAATATTTGATACTGTAATTTTTGGCTAACCCTATGTGGGTGACGCTCATAAAATGTTTGATACTGTAATTTTTGGCTAACCCTATGTGGGTGACGCTGATAAAATGTTTGATGCTGTGTAATTTTGGGCTAACCCTATGTGGGTGACGCCGATAAGATGTTTGATGCTGTGTAATTTTAGGCTAACCCTATGTGGGTGACGCCGATAAGATGTTTGATACTGATTGATTTTGGGCTAACCCTATATGGGTGACGCCGATAAAATGTTTGATGCTGTGTAATTTTGGGCTAACCCTATGTGGGTGACGCCGATAAGATGTTTGATACTGATTGATTTTGGGCTAACCCTATATGGGTGACGCCGATAAAATGTTTGATGCTGTGTAATTTTATGGCTAACCTGATATGGGTGACGCCGATTTTATGTAAAATGATTGTATAATGTAGAAGCACTTTTTCAAGTTTTGTGAATGTGAAGTACAATGAAGCATTTTTATTAGGTTACAACTGTTTGACTTTATGAGCAGTGCAGTTGAGAGTTTGTCATGTTCACTCAAATGTCTCGCTGATGGTGGCACGTGTTATTGGGTCATTCAGTTATCTTCAAAATGGTTGAGCTGAGTGGGGCACGCGTCATGCTCGTGAACGGGTGCCGTCAGTTGAGACTGGTCATCTCTTAGCTGCCTTTTTCTTAGTTTAATTTCTATTTTTTAATTCGTTTTTTTAATTATTATTACTTATCTACATTGTGCTCACATATTAAATTAGAAGCGACAAAGTTGTAACCAAGATTTATGTAACTCATAATATGATTTAAAAGAGTGTCCATGGAGTTTCTTGCACGTTCTTCTCCATAGAGATCTACGCTTTGGAACGTGCGATTTAGATTCACTTGTTTTTTTTGACTGACAGTTCAAGGGTGCCTGTAATTGATCGGTTTGAAGTAAACGTTTCTTATTTCTGATTTCTGAATATCGGATGCTCTATAATGAAGATTAAACCTAATGTGAGTGATCTGAATTGATGTAAATTCCTGTACAGCGCAGAGAGCGCGCTGAGATCAGAATGGCCGTATGGGCGCAAAACCATTATTTGATAAGTGTTTAATTTGATCACTTCCTGTTTATTTATTTTAATATTGCAACATCCTGTTGAATGTATTTAAGGATTTAATTTGACAACTTCCCTTTCGATTATTTAAAATATTACGACATCCTGTTGAATTTATACAAGGATTTCAATTGATAACTTCCTTTCGAATTACTTTAAATATTGCAACATCCTGTTCAATTTATGTCAAATTAAATGACGACTTCCTTTCTAATTCTTAAAAATATTGTAGCATCCGGTTAAGCTTGTGAGGATTTAACCTGACCACTTCCTTTTTATTTCTTTAAAATATCCGAGCATCCGGTCACATTTAAATAAGAATTTATTGTGACAATTTCCGTTTCGTTTATTTATTTTAAATATTTTTCTACCTTCATAGTGAATTTTTATGCTTGTCAATTTCTGTGTATAAAAACCGATGTAATGTGATTAGAAAGGCACTCTTTCGCCGCCCATGGAATAAACACCTTGAACTGGAGTAAGGTATTTCTTTATTATCACTTCCTGCCAATCTATATTATTGTGACTGTATTTTGTGTGACGTCGACACCGATGGCGATCATACGCCGACATATACAATTGCTACAGTAGAAGGTTAGGTTAGGGTTATTTTTTTTTTAAACCACCCAGAAAACTTTTTTTTTTCATCTAAATACATGAACGTATACAATTGCTACAGTAGCAGGTTAGGTTAGGGTTATTTTTTTTTAAACCACCCAGAAAACTTTTTTTTTTCATCTAAATACATGAAAGTATACAATTGCTACAGTAGGAGGTTAGGTTAGGGTTTTTTTTAAAACCACCCAGAAAACTTTTTTTTTTCATCTAAATACATGAAAGTATACAATTGCTACAGTAGCAGGTTAGGTTAGGGTTATTTTTTTTTTTAAACCACCCAGAAAACTTTTTTTTTCATCCAAATACATGAAAGTAAACAATTGCTACAGTAGAAGGTTAGGTTAGGGTTATTTTTTTTTAAACCACCCAGAAAACTATATTTCAGTGCACAAATATTTGTAAACAATGGTAGAGCGCTCCCCGACAACAACATTTATTTTTTTCATTTTAAAACACATGAAAGTATACAATTGCTACTGTGGGGGTATAGTCCAAGGGGTTTAGGGTGATTCTCCTCCCTAAAACCCCCAAATCTGCCCCAAAAATGCATAAAATGTACGATTTTGTGATTCCTAACCTCAAAATTTGAATCTTGAATATCTCCAAAAGTATGTGTTTCCTAGATTCGGGAGGGGGTTCGGGGGGGAGGGGACACTCCCCCCTCCCCCCCTCACCCCAAAAATCCCATTATTTCTTTGTCCGGTATAGTACAGTTTTACCAAGCATTTCTCAGTATTCGTGAAGTCAGTTATTCGTGAAACCAAACACAGGGTGTACAAATTGATTAGTTTGGAAATTATTACTATTTTTTTTATGTTTTTTTTTTTATATTGTAGGATAATATACGTATTGTATAATGTAGAAGCATTTTTTTTCTAAGTTTGTAAAATATGTGAGTACCATGGAGCTATTTTATGGTTTTTAGGTTACTATTGGACTTGTTTGACATAAATGAGCATGGCAGTTGAGAGTTTGTCATGCTCACTTAAATGTGTCACTGATGGTGGCGCATGTGTTGGATCATTCGGTTTCCTTCAAAATGGTTGAGCTGAGTGGTGCTAATATTCGCGTCATGTCCGTGAACGGGCGCTGTCAGTTGAGACTGGTCATCTCTTAGCTGCCAGTTGCTATTTTAATATCTATATCTAGTTTTTATTTTTACTTTATTTACATTGTTCTCACATGATAGCGACAAGAAACAAGTAACAGAGATATTTTTAATCACAAAACATGATTGAAAAGAGTGTCCATGGAGTTTCTTGCATATTTTTCTCCATAGAGATCTACGTTTTGGAATGTGCAATTAGCATCATTTTTTCTGACTGCCTGACTTCTTGACATTTCAAAAGTGCCTGTAAATGGTTTATTTGAAATAAAATGCTTTGAATCTTTGCTCAATTCAAGTAACCTTAGGAGCTCAACGACCAGACTAACCGTAATCTTCCTATCACCACCCTGTCATCATCTTCCAATCTTAACTAGTAAGAGTAATGTAAGCGTTTAATGCCAAATGTTAAATGAACCAACTGTTATTTGTTTTCACAAGCACGATTCACCAGTCCGATGTCTAAAATAATTGACAGTCGCTGAACTGAGCGTCTACTAAGCTGTGCGTGTGAACCACTGCTTGGTTTTGACTTGGCCATGCAGTAACATGCAGTAACAGTGTCATGAACTCTTTTTTGATTATTTTGCTAGCATATTAGGTATCTAAGTAAATGATTACTAACACTATGATACAGTCTTGCTCTATTCACATAAAACTAGCTCTCGTAATCCGGCTAGAACTCACGGGGTAACTAAAGAAATACAAGTGGGTTTTAGTCAGTAAAAGTCTGACACTCTCGCTCCACCTAGAGCAGAAGTTATTTGATGATTTCCTAACCCAATTCCGATTCAGGCGATAGAAACGCCCGGGTATCTCCATTGTGCGGACTACCTAGAGTACACAGTGGAGGTGTGCCTCGCTATAACGGTACAATGTCGTGTCTTCGTGGAGAAGACCAGTGGCAGTAATCTCTTGCACCGCGCCCTAGTTCAGGACATGGTCTGGAGTAAGAGGGAATGGGATGCGGTTACCTCCTTCTGCAAAGCAGTTTAGTGAAGGAGATGGCTGCAAACGTGAGGGAATGGATATTCTCACGCCCCAGCCGCCGCCACAAAAGACGCCCCGGGCGTCTGGGCCGGGAGTTGCAGGGTGATTCTGGCCACCGTAGGTTCAGGCTTGTGTACAAAGAGCAATGGAAAGCTAGAGTCATGAGGAATTTCAGGAAAGGATACCTTAGTCCTAGAACGCAATGGACAACGGAAGGTGTGGTTTTAGTCAGTAAAAGTCTGACACGCCTCTTCTCACTCAAACCTAAATCGTGGTAAGTCATTGGATCATTTCACAAAAAGACCCAAAAGAAAAAAAAATACTGCTACTACTGATCACTTGATTTTCACAAAACACGGCAACTCAATTTATTTTATACAGCTTAACCTTATAGGATTTGATCAATCGACCCAAGTGCTGTAATTTAGTCTAGCCACAAAGCCGCTAATTTCAATAGTTTTAGTTAAACCCTGTAATAAATTGTGTAGCTTAACTGAATTAAAATAAAACATCAGTTGGCGGCTGAAACATTATTAATATTTTGACAGCGCAGAATGTGTAATTTATTAATAGCATAATCTGCAAATAGTTTACAAACTATTGTTTTTTTGCTGACCTGTTGGTCTAGTGGTTAGTGGCCCTGACTGCTATGCTTGAGATCGTGGGTTCGAATCCCACCCAGGACACATGTTTGTGTGATGAGCACGATCATTTGTTCTGGGCCTGGGTGTAATTTAACTATAATATGTATGTATTTAAAAATATATAAGTATGTGTATCAGTTGTCTAGTACTCATAACACAAGCTCTGCTTAGCTTGAGACTAGACGGCGTTGTGTGATAGTTATGGAATATTATTATTATTTTAATAAAGTATCAACTGTGTTATCAAGAATTATTCAAAGATTCAAGATTCAAAGATTCAAAGCATTTTATTTCAAATAAACCATTTACAGGCACTTTAGAAATGTCATGAAGTCAGTCAGTCAGAAAAAAAAATGATGCTAATTGCACATTCCAAAGCGTAGATCTCTATGGAGAAGAATGTGCAAGAAACTCCATGGACACTCTTTTCAATCATGTTTTGTAATTACAAATATCTCTGTTACATGTTTCTTGTCGCTATCATGTGAGAACAACGTAAATAAAGTAAAAATAAAAACTAAATATAGATATTAAAATAGCAACTGGCAGCTAAGAGATGACCAGTCTCAACTGACAGCGCCCGTTCACGAACATGACGCTATTATTAGCACCACTCAGCTCAACCATTTTGAAGGGAACCGAATGATCCAATACATGCGCCACCATCAGTGAGACATTTGAGTGAGCATGACAAACTCTCAACTGCCATGCTCATTTATGTAAAACAAGTCCAATAGTAACTTATAAAACCATAAAGTAGCTCCATGGTACTCACATTTACAAACTTTGAAAAGAATGCTTCTACATTATACAATACTTATAAGTTTTTACAATTCCAAAAAAAAACATTAAAAAATAATAACAATAATTTCCAAACTAATCAATTTGTTCACCCCGGTGGTAGTGGAGCTGGACCAGCATTGAGCCAAGCATTTTTATCTTGAATATAATCCTTCAACTTATAATATGCTTGCCTGCATAGTGTGCGTTTACTACAAGATTTAAATTTTGTTTAATTGAGTTCTAATATCAATTCACTATTTAGTGCAGTTATTTTTTTTATCATTGGTTGCCTTGCGCTTGACCACTATCTCACCTGCCCCCCTAGCCAAGTTACGACTGTTTCGTTTGCGTCGAACGCCTCGAGTAGGCCACGCCTCCGATGGCTTTGTTCTGATGTCATCTCAACGATCAGTCACGTGGTCAGAACAAAGGAATCGAAAGAGTGGCCTACTCGAGGCGTTCGACGCAAACGAAACGTTCGTAACTTGGCTAGGGTGTCTGATGGTAAGTGATGATGTGGTCGACGGTGGAACACGCTTGCCTAGAAGTAACCTATTCACTCTTGACTTAAAGACCCGGAGGTTGTAGGTAGCAGGAAACACAGACAGTTAAGTGTTTGTACTCGATGATATTTACACACAATATTTTTTATATTTATAGGTAATTCTATAAGTAATTCCAAGTCAATCCAAAGATAGCAACTCGTTTTAAAAAACGGCAATTTCTTACCTTAACCCCTATAATGTGTGGTGTGACGAGAATGGATAAAGTGAGAAAAGAGTATACCCATTTCTCACTTAGACTTGTAAGCTTGAAAGTGGTGCCAGTGACTGAAAAGTTGAAAGGGGAAACGTTTGTCTTGATATGGTCATGTGAAAAGGAGGGATAAAACGCATGTAACTAAAAGAGTTATGAGTATACATGTGGCTGGATGAAGAAGGAGAAGTAGGCAAAAGAAAAGATCTATGGATTGTGTGAGAAGAGATATGAAAGAAAAGGGAGTTAGTGATGATAGGACGGGTGGCAGGACAGAATGGAAGAAAAAAACATGTTGCGCTGACCCCAAATAACACGGGACAAGGACAGGAAGATGATGATAGTCGTCATTTATATTTTTGTGTATAGTTTTCTTCTCCTGGCTCAATTATATATTTAATATTTATTAGTATATGTTTTTCTTATATTGTATGTATGTATTTGTGTTATTATGTCTTATTACTATTTTCTGATGTTGTACACTGACAACCCTAAATCCATCTTCTTTCTTTCAGTCCATCCAAAGGTTGTCTGTAAGAAATTGCCCTGTGCGATAAGACCGCCCATTGTACACTTATTTTTAATTATGTTTGTCCTGTATTTTTGTTTATGTGGTGTACAATAAAGAATATAATAAATAATAAATAATATGTGTATCTATTGTAATATATATGTTTAATTCTGGTTTTGTCACACCAATGACAGCCCCATTTCTGGTCCAGGCAATTACTGTCCATTCCAGGTTGCCTGGAAGAGAGCGCGGAATGCGATAAGGCCGCCCATTTTATGTATGTGTTTTAGTTTTCTTTTCTATGTGTAATAGTGTGGAGGACACGGTGAAGCACACGGTAGAGGTGTGCCCCGCTTGGGCAGAGCACCGCCATGTCCTCGTGGGGGAGATCGGTGCCAACGATTTCTCGCGCCGGGCCTTGGTATAGGCCATGGACTAGCGAGGAGGAGTGGCAGGCGGTCGCCTCCTTCTTCGAAGCAGTAATGCTAGCAAAGGAGGAGACCGCACGTACACGCGCGAGGGAACGGCCCTCACGCCCCTGCCGCCGGGGTTCCGATCCCGATTTCCGGCCACCGTAGGCGCGGGCTTGCGTACGGCGAGCAATGGGTAGCTCGCCTTTCGACCTTCCGGTAACCGTCCGGACCGAGCCCAAGTCGTTGACAGTGCATACTGTTCTACGCACGCCTCAAGGAGATGTCAGCAAACCGTCCCAGCAGGATCGAAGCCTACAGGGGCCAAGGATCTGCTTCTAAAAGGAAGACTCGGCCCTTAATGCCTATGAAAGGCAAAGAAGGAACAGGAGTGGGTTATTTAGTCAGTAAAAGTCTGACACACCCTCCTGCTCCGCCGCAAGAGCGGGGGATGTCATTGGATGATTTTCTAACCTAACCAAAAATGTGTAATAGTGTACAACAAAGTATATAATAAATAAATAGTCCTCAATAATAAAAAATTGTTCTTGACCCTTTTTTCAATAAGAAATAATGAAATGACTCCTCCCACTCTGAGTTTTACTAACTAAAACCCACCTGTGTTCTTTCGGTGTCCTTTTGTGATCCAGGGCTACGGTAACTCTTTGTTATCTCCTTCACTTGAACTATATACTGCTTTAAAAAGATGACTGTTTCCGATTGGATCTCGCGTCAGACCATGGCCTAAACCAGGGTCGGACGCAGTTAAACTACCCTTACATTGATAAAAAAATTTCATCAGGTCAGCTATGTGCGATGTAAGCTGTTGATCCCCGCATTAACGCCGGCGTTCACGCGCCATTGTCTTACTATTGTGTCTCTAATTACGCACTCAAAAGGTAGTTCTATAAAAACTATTCATAATACAATTCATAGTACGAATTTAAACTTGTTCATTCGATATTATTACTATTCCAAAATAGGTTTAATTACGACTTTAAGGCATTCTGTTTAGTAAAACTAATTTCTATTATTTCTTTCTAAACCTCAACGTCTGCTTATTTTGAGGAATATCTAAGTAACACTTCTTGGAACTAAAATAATAATGTCCAATCTTGATTAAAATTTAAATTCAAGTATCATAATAATAATTCATAAGACGAAGTTTACGTAGGAGTAACATCTCGTTTGTGTTTCTCTCAGCAAAATTATGATTGACCTTAACTTGTGTATTTGGATTAATCCAGACTGTTAAGAGGATTTACGTAATGTAATCAGTAAGTCTGTGCTTATATAATAGATAAACCATACGTATAGGTATATATACCAAGTCAGCTTGTAGGCACAAACTGACTTGGTAAATGATGGACATAATCACACTTATATTATACAGGCGAAAGTTTTTATTTACATAAGTGTGTGTGTATATTCACACCCAAATGGCGAAAAAGATTTTAATGAAACTTGGTACACGGGTAGACCATATCCTAGACTATGACATAGAATAGGTTTTAAGCTATTGCATAGCTTCTATCGCGAGCCTTGAGCGCGGGGACCGAATCCAGAAATTCCGTAACGAAAAATATACCTCACGCTCCCCACTCCGACGGGCACGGAGGTGTGGTTTGAAGGCCGACAGAGACCGAACACCTATTTTAGAAAAGTCGTTAACGACCTGTGTGGCGCATTGGTACAGCGTTCTACCTATGTTATCATCGTGCCTCGAGTTCAAATCTCGGTCAAATAAAATAGTCTTTTTGTATTATAATAGATTATAGTAATGTTCTATGATAACAACTGAACATACTTGTAGCAATTTATGAAGTAAACAAGAAAGAAAAAAAATTGTTTTCTTATCGGTCACCACGCTCAAAAAGTGTAACTTGAATTAATATCAAAGAAAAAGAAATACTGCATAAATAAAATAAATAAATAATTATAATTGCATAAGTTGATACAAAATGCTATGCAATAACTTTACCGCGGCAGTCCCCGAGTGCCACACTTATTTTTTTTTTTTATTCCGGGAGTGTATTATTTTGGGTTAATTTTCGACATTCACGTGGCTAGCAAAGCCGCTGGCTGAAGCTAGTGATTATTACAAAACTTATTTTAATAGATAGATAGATATATTATTTATTGTACACCAGAAACAAAATTCCACCACCATCACCACCATCACCACACCCTCACCATTTTAATTAATAAATACGTTTTTTTTTTGTAGTGTCCAGCAAAATAAATTATTCTTCCCAGATTTAGTTTCCTTATTGAAAAACTGAAAAATTGCCAAACGCTCGTCGTGACCTAGTGTGATTGGTTTGATTAAATTTTCAACATCCAATCGTATCACTCGTCTTTCGTTTAATTTGCGACGCATCGATAATTTCTTATCAGAAATCGGTTACCTACAAGTCTTTCAAAATTATTTCCGATAAAGTCACGTACGGTTCAGTCGTCTTAGCCTGAAGTGTACCTACTTCAAAAATGCAAAGCGTTTCTAAATTCAAAAGAAATATTTTTCTTTTACTTCGAGTCCTTTGATCAACCCTGAAGGTACAATATTTTCAGAGATTGAAGCTTCTGTTACAATTTCGTACTAAACTAATCTGGAGCTGTTTACATATTTGTTAGTCAACATCGCCTCGTGGATCGGATCGTAATGAAATTTATGTGAAGGAATGTTGTGAGTTTTCTTTCAATTGAAAACATCTCGTGTGAAACATACCCCAGACGAAATACTCAAATTCGCGATGAACTGTGTCTGAACTGTCTTTGTTACTTTTGTAATGGGTTACCTATTTGTAAAAAGCGGCCTTCAATACGTCCATTTCTAGTGATGTATTAGCAGGTCATCATACTAATATTATAAAGTGTTTGTAATGTTTTAGATAAATCTCCAAAGCAGATATTTAGTTGCAACTGCATGAAATTAAATTGTATTTATGGTATTACCTACTAACTTTTATGGGACACTACTAATAAAAAATATTAATGCTGCATTATAATTAAAACAAAAGTTATTTTTGGCCTAAATAAATAAATTAATTACATTGAAAGGTTATTTCAGTTTCTGGATTTCAATGATAATTAATTTTAATTCGACAGTTAGCAGTTATTAGCTCTTCGCCGTCGATATGTGCTATTCCAGGGCATGGTCTACCTACTGTTCATTCCGGGAGTGTTCCTTTCCCATAACTTACTAAAAACTATGAAACTAGAAGCTAAAATCAAATATGTATGATTCTTTCTCAACGGGCATTTCAAACATTTATCTCTATGGTCATCATAATCATCGACTAGACCAAATTGGCATGGGAGTGTTGGTGACCTTTCCCTAAAACGTAAAGGGCAACTGAAGGACACACATTGGTTTTAATATGCAAAATTCTGACTTTTCTAGAGCGCGAGAAGTCATTCGATAATTTTCCACCACAAAAAATAGACATTTATCTTCATAGTCACCATAATAGTTGATTAGACCAAGATAGTGTTGGAGTGTTGGTGTCAGTGACCTATCCAAGTTTTGCACCTCTCATAAGTAAAATAAAGTCTAAATTAAGACTGCCACAACCGCACACAACAACGTACAATCTATGAACCATATCTCTCTACACAGAAGTAGGTACTCACTGACAGATGCCAATTTATATAGACTCATGTAAATTGGATAGGAATACGAAACAATAATGGAATCAGGGCCATGTGCCGTATTTACCAACGTATCCCATTTCTATTCCATATTTTCCCAAAGAATCTTCCTTTACTTATTTGATTCTCGTACAATGTTGGAAAGGAGACGTATCAAAATGTTTTTCCTTTTGTGTTTGGCCGTTATAAATAATAAGTTTACACTAGAATGGTGTCTTGAGAAAATGAATGAAATAAATCTAGGCACAAAAGGGTGGCAAAAGCGCGGGATGTCTTTTGAGAAAAAACGTTTACTCGAACAAAAAGGTTCAATAAAGACCTTTCAATCTATTTTGATATTAAACAAGTGTATCCAGCACATACAATATTGAGAGTGGACACTTGTATTTCATTTTATATCTCATTATTTTGACCATCAATCGAAAAAATTGAGAATCAATCACTGAGCAGAATTACTACTTATAAATAATGAAAAAACATGCATGAGCAAATTCAATTAATGCACTAGGGATATTATGGGTACCAAAAAAAACTGTTCAAAATAGCCCTGTGCAATAAAGCCTATCGGAATACACGATAAAATTTAGGAGAACCAACTTATAAACAGACAAAATACTCTTTGCTGTACACCTTCACAAATTACAAGTTATTTAGTCAGTAAGCAACAAACGTGTAATCGAGTTGAAAAAAACTTTTTACAAAAAAAAAAAACACTAAAAGGATCAAAATAACTTTAATTTCGGAAGTCGGTGTTTCTCGGTATTGTTTGTTTCTTATTTAACACCGACTTCCGAAATTAAAGTTATTTTGATCCTTTTAATGTTTTTTTAGTGAAGTCGGTTTTTTTTTTTTTGTAAATAGTTTATATTTTACAATTTTTAATTGCGAACCACTTATAAACAGAGTGCCTATTTCTCATGACGATTCCAATTAACCCAAAACACTGCAAGGTTACATTGTTTTATTAGAAAGTTCCTGTGTCTACCTTCCTTCTTCGGGCTCCATCACCAAATAAATTCGATAGTACCTACCTTATAGCCAAACTGCATCTCATGATGATTCTAATAAGTCCAAACACGGCTAAGTTACATTGATTAATTACGGAGTTCCAGTGCCTACCTTCCGGCTCCATCATCATCATCAGATCACTTCGATGATACCATTTTCAACATAACTATTCAGAACCATTCATTTATTTGTATTGTCATAGTCGCTTTACTATCTTCATTGTGATATCAATCTGAGTATGAAGTTCCGTTGACCATTTCTGGTCTTCTTCATCCGTTCCACTTCATCAAATGTTACTTTTTGACTGTAAATGCTTAAGTTCTCGATGAAAATACCAAAATCACTACATGGTAGCCTAATATTTGAGGAGTTCCCTCGATTCCTCATGGATCCCATCATCAGAACTGGATTTCGAAACATGGGACCAATCTGGAAGCAGATCCTATCCTTTATTTATATTATAGAAAAAAAAATGCAAATTGGTCCATAAACGACGGAGTTAGAGGTAACAAACATAAAAAAAAGATAAAAAAATACAACCGAATTGAATAACCTCCTACTTTTTTTTTGAATTCGGTTAAAAAGATGAACTCGGTATGAATATTATTTTATTTATTTAACAATCCATGTACACACATAAAATAAAAAGACGAAAAGGAAACAGAAAAATAGGTACAAAGGTCTTATGTCTAAAAAAATCTCTTCCAGACTAACATTAACATTCAGATTCAATTCAAGATTCAAAGCATTTTATTTCAAATAAACCATTTATAGGCACTTTTGAAATGTCATGAAGTCAGTCAGTCAGAAAAAAAAAATGATGCTAATTGCACATTCCAAAGCGTAGATCTCTATGGAGAAGAATGTGTAAGAAACTCCATGGACACTCTTTTCAATCATGTTTTGTAATTAAAAATAGTTCTGTTACATGTTTCTTGTCGCTATCATGTGAGAACAATGTAAATAAAGTAAAAATAATAACTAGATATAGATATTAAAATAGCAACTGGCAGCTAAGAGATGACCAGTCTCAACTGACAGCGCCCGTTCACGAACATGACGATAATATTAGCACCACTCAGCTCAACCATTTTGAAGGGAACCGAATGATCCAACACATGCGTCACCATCAGTGAGACATTTGAGTGAGCATGACAAACTCTCAACTGTCATGCTCATTTATGTCAAACAAGTCCAATAGTAACATAAAAAACCATAAAATAGCTCACTCACATTTACAAACTTTGAAAAAAATGCTTCTACATTATACAATACTTATAATATTTTACAATTCCAAAAAAAAAAAAACATTAAAAAATAATAACAATAATTTCCAAACTAATCAATTTGTTCACCCCGGTGGTAGTGGAGCTGGACCAGCATTGAGCCAAGCATTTTTATCTTGAATATAATCCTCCAACTTATAATATGCTTGCCTGCATAGTGTGCGTTTAATACAAGATTTAAATTTCGTTTAATTGAGTTCTAATATTTGTGGAGGTATTTTATTATAACATTACTTGTAGCTCTATGATATAGGTATACTTACCTTAATTATATGACAACCTCTGTAGACAAAAGATCATTCCCCTCACATTACCTCAGCACAATTAAACTGATGGTGCAAATAAAAGCTCATTACCATTTAGCACGTAACGTTATTATAGCACCCATTACTGCCTATACGATAAGGTCCGCACTAACGTCCTAAATGACCCGAAACTAATGACATCATCGTTAACACTTCTCATAAGTACCGGGAAATTAATTTATTGTGTGTGAGGCAGGTTCACGTGTAAGTAGATGAAGAAATATAGGTACACTAGATGATTCATATTAAAAGTGTAAATGAGGTCTATTTTTGATGTAGTAGGTACAATCGTGAAATAAAAAGTTCGCGAAATAAATGAAAATGTTCTTGGGGCAAAGTAAATATTTACCATCGAGGCTCTTGTTCAGTTACCTCTTTTTTTTTAAGTTTACGATGAAAGGATATTTATTTAAACATCCCTTCCATATGCTTTAAACGATTTAGAAAAATATCATCTTTTTTTTTCCGGTGGGAAAATCATCTTATGACAGCCCCGCTCTTGGGCGGGGCGGGAGAAAGTGTCAGACTTTTACTGACTAAAAATCCACTCCTGTTCCTTCGTTACCTTTCGTACCACGCGAAATTTCCGGCCCGAATATACAGCTCGGGCCGGAAATTCTACTTCTCCTGGTGGTACAACCTAGAGATCTTCGAAGCACGGACCAGGACTGCGCTCAAACGGCTTCTGACCAATTTGAAGGATCCAGTCACTTTCTGTCAGAGGCTCTACGCTGGTGTGTCAAATGTCATTTACGGGGTCTCTGACTGGGTACAGTCGCTACAAAAGCGACTGGCCCGCTGGCTTAATATGTTCCAAAGGGTCATGGTCATCTGGATGTTGTGGGAATATCACACGGTCTCCTGCGAGGCGGCAAGCCTCCTTGCCAGCCAACCGCCGTGGTATTTGAAAGCATGTATACAAAGCGTCTTTGTATACATGCGTGAGTAGCGCGTGGAGATGCAACGTCATTGCGAAACTCGGTTACTTCGACTAATCGCGGCACAGCGGTCAAATGTCCGGTGGGATATCATGGCGGTATAAAAATAGCGACTGTCGCTAACTAGCACTGGGCGCACATACATACTATCAAGGCGATAAGGCTCCTCTTTGAGAAGTGGCTATGAGTGACCTTATCTTCACAATCCGTCTGACGCAGGTCCTTACTGGACACGGTTGTTTCGAGAGGTAACAGTGTCGGATTTAGTGGGTAGAAATGCCTGGGTTGGGTCGCCACCATTGTGCGTATCACCCGGAAGACACGGTGGAGCACACGGTGAAGGTATGTCCCGTTAGTACGGAGCACCGCCCTGTCCTTGTGGAGGCGATTGGTGGCAAGAACCACTCGCGTCCGGCCCTGGTTCAGGCCATGGTATAGTGTAAAACTTTCTTTTGCGAAGCAGTAATCCAAGCAAAAGAGGCAGCCGAAACCGTAATGTGAAGACAAGCCTCACAACTTGCTCCCCGCCGGAGACGTCCCAGGCGTTGGGAGTCGCAGGACGATTTCGGGCCACCGTGAGCTCGGGCTTGCGGACGACAAGCAATAAGCAGCTCACCGTCCGGCAGTCCATTAAGGACCAATCCCGTGTCGACGACGCGTTGTGTTCCACATGCGCTTCTAAGAGATGTCAGCAAAATTGACGGAATCAATTAAAGTCGAGGCCTGCTAGGGCTACAGATTGTTCGAAAGAATTATTGTAACCCTCGTAAAGGCAACTGAAGGAACTCTGTGAATTTTAGTCATTAAAAGTGTGACACTGAGCGGGAGAAGTTATTTGATAATTTCTCATGTAAAAAAGGGGTCTTTAAGCCAAAGGTTACGTCTAAGCAAGCTTGCTCCATACCATCGTTTACCATCAGGTAAGACAGTGATCAAGCGCGTCGTATCCATAAACAATAACAAAAGCGAGATGGAAGAATAAAATCTTTTTAACCGATATACCAAACTCGTCTAGACTGAAATATGACTGTATTTTATTAACGTTATACAATATTTTTTGTGTGCTGTCGTCGCTGACACTCTGTTCAATATACCTACTTAATTCATTATAAAGTCCACTAAATTGATATCTTACTTCTACATCTTACTAATTGTTGTCTTTTTATGGTTCCGTACCTCAAAAGGAAAAAACGGAACCCTTATAGGATCACCTTGTTGTCCGTCCATCTGTCTGTCTATCTGTCTGTCTGTCAAGACCCTTTATCTTCGAAACTTGTGGAGGTATCGAGTTTCAATTAAAACCATATACATAAGTCTGCGGTCTCAGCTGTAAAAAAATCAAACTTAAGTAAGTTAACGAAAAAAATGATATGGCCGTTTATGTCGCAAAAAACGTATATTTCCCGCGCGCGGCGCGAGTCCGACTCGCACTTGCCCCGTTTTTTTTGTATGTTTATCTCATTATCATCATTTCAGCCGAAATACATCCACTGTTGAACATATGCCTCCCCGAAATGTCGTCATAAAGACCGGCCCTGTGCGTATTGTATCCATCGGATTCCCGCGATTAACTACTATTTATCAAAGTACGCCTTTAGGGCAGATACCATTTTAGTTTTGGTAGATACTTCTAATTCAACACAAAAACTATGTTACAAAATGCTTTTGCAAAAAAACTGCGAGACTTAATTAAAACATGTTTTCAAATATGAGAAAGTGGAAAAACATGTTTTCAATTTTATAACATTCAAAGGTTTTGTAAAATATTTGAGAAGACTCGAAAATTCGAGGTTCCTCGTCATATAAGAGTCTCTCAGCTTTACAGAGAGTAGGCCGTCAAAGAGATGCCTCGCCGGCTCGCGAATAAGACGGATATGTGTAAGTAAACACTTCTTTCCCTTCTTCACACAAGATACACAAAGAGGAAAACAAAAGCTTATATTCTGCTATAAATAAAAACAGAAATGTAAAACTTATTTTATGTACCCTTCCTATACCAAAACTCGGATCAAAAATAACTGGACTGCATTAAAAAAAAAAATATTCAACATCTTTAGCGTGTTTCAATTCTACGTAGAAAATTTTCCTGTGTCATTTTTGTCATTTTCCAATATATCCGTCACTACAAAAAATAATATTGCTCAACGAATGCTTCAATTATTTCTGGAATTGTATGCGCTCGTGTGTTGGTATGACTCATCGTGTTTTTTTTTATTGTTGATACATTCGCCCGCTATCTCACCTGATGGAAAGCAACGATGCGGTTGACAATGGAGCGCGCTTATCTAGAAGCTTTGATTATATAAAGTATATAATCAAAGCCTAGAAGTAACCTATTCACTCTTAACTTAAAGATCCCCAGGTTTTAGCCATCAGGAAATACAGATTCTGGCAGGGGACTCCACTCCTTAGCTGTACGCACAATGAATCATCATCTTCCTACCCTTGTCCCGTGTTATTTGGGGTCGGCGCAACACGTTTTTTTCTTCCATTCTGCTCTGTCACTCGTCATGCTATCACTAACTTCCTTTTCTTTCATATCACTCTTCACACAATCCATCCATCTTTTTTTTGGTCTCCCTCTCCCTCTCCATCCATCCACATGTACGCAACAATACGCACAATGAATGTGTTCCTAAAAGGTTTAAACGATTAAAAAAGAGACTGTCAAGAAAGTGTTTTTGAAATAGAAGGATCTTATAGTTTTATTGATAAAAGTCTGAGCTATTTAGTAAATGATTACTAGAAAATTCTAGTTTCTGCAGAAGAATAGTAATTAATCATCCGCTAATCAGTCCCTAAACTGCGTCGAGATTTTATAAATAGGGTTGTTTGTTAGAATTCCCGAGAAAATTCTCAAACTAGAATTTCGTTCAGGTCAACAAAAACTAATGATAATATAGCTTAAGATTTCTACACTGTTGTGTCAATTTATGCTTCCTGTAAAACACCACTACACTATAAAATAGTTAATCTAATGCGATATCAAACTGTTGTTTTACGACTCCACGTGAACTATTTCGTCAGTATTATCTCTTCAAGTCTGTTAATTTTGTTGATCAAGATCTCAAACAGAGCAATAAAATGGGTACGTGAACTGCTGAATATGAGTTCGTTCTCAAGCCATGAACGAGGAACTTATCTTTGTGAATAATGGAATACGAATCATTAAAAAAATTGATCTTAGTGGAAGCCAGATAAAGCCATAGCGATAATTGGCCTCTTACTTTTATTGACATTTTTAATTTAAAAAACGGTCATAAAGACGTAAGTTGTCTTGCATTGACATTTATCGCGATCCTTATCATTTTTAGTAATGAAAAACAGTTCATTGTTTGTTTTTTCGGAACTTACGAAGCGACATTAGAAAAAGGTCAATGTAATTTATATAAAACTAGTTTTTGCCTGCGGCTTCACCCGCGTACATGAGATATAGCCTATGTTACTCACGAATAAAGCAGCTTTTTATCGTTGAAAAAATTTTAGCAATCGGACCAGCATTTTCAGAGATTACCTCCTACAAACAAAAAAAACATAAAAACAAACTTTACCTCTTTATAATATTACGAGGAGTGTAGATTAATTAAAATCCTCTTCTTCCTGAATTAGGCTGAGCAAAATGCGTATTTCAAAATTCCTGTTCCAACCCAGGAGATCATAACAGTTGTGCAAACCCGACAATACGAAAATATAGCCTAAGTCATAAAGTACGAGTTGCGTCATTGTTTGAGAAATGAGAATCACCGAGAATCTGAAACAGAAAGGGCTTCTGAAGTAACAGTAACTTCTCAGTAACAGTCTGACACATCCTCTTGCTTGATTAACTCAGAGTTGGAAAGGTTATTTGATAGTTTTCCATACTCACAAAAAGTTAGTTATACACGAGTCACTTTTCTTTGTGCTCCACTTAAAATGGATCATTCAATGCATAAACATTGTCACAACATCTTGTTATTCTGATAGAAAAAATTCTCAAAACGTGTTGCGTCAAGATGCTTTCCCGCAAGTAATCGGATGTAGATCTCTACACTTTGAAAGCGGAAAAGAGCGTCGCTGTGGGTAAGATTCTTTTCGTTCCAAATAAAGTTTAAACCATTTGGTGAGATAGGTGAGCAGGTATATCTTATCATTATGTAGGTTCTGCCAGCGGTTTCATCCGCAACAAAATAGAACATATGCATATACTTTAGTTTGAATCTGGACTAAATATAAAAGGTGCTCCTAAAAAAATTTAAAATGTATGAACCAAAACAGCCAGTCACAAAAAAAAAATGTCTTGCGTTTGTCCAATATTAGGTAAACTTGAATAATTTGTCTCAATAACTAATAAACGATAAAATACCCTTGTAAAATAATCACATAAGCCATTTTACAATGATACAACAAGTACACAATGATGCATGCCGAGAATACATGAATACAAAATAGATAGACATCCTGCGACATCTCTGGAGATATTTGACTCAGTCACTTTGCACCACGCTACTATGCATTCCTAACGTCGATGCATTGATGAAACGCCTTGTTAATCTTGAAGTTTCTCATAAGTAGCTTCAAACAATGTGGTTAAAGTTATCAAGAACGATGTCTCTTAGGACGAGCGAGAATTTCTAATTGCATGACTATTTGCTTACGAGTTTGCACTCCGCTACAGCGTAAATTCATATTGAAATAATTTATTACTACCATCGTTACTCTCAGCAGGTTTCAGTTCTCAACAGTTCATAAAATGTTATATCAATTATTCCTTATTTGAGCAACTGAAGGCCAGTATGTAACATGTTCATTATTTGTATTGTCTCGCATACAGTCGACCCTTTATCAATTAAAAGTCGAGTAATCCGCAAGCAAACGAGATTGTGTACAAGAGATGTAAACAATAAAATATACAAAGCCAGAAATTGAGAAGGGATTTAATATTTAAAACTAACATAGTTTATTGTTTTTGCGACACAAATTGATATGGACTAACAAAGGAAACTAATCTCAAACAAGTTACGAGTTGACAACCAAGGCGGGTACAGACTAATGAAATGTAACATGCAATGTAACACGCAATGAAACAATTTGTCGTCTCATCATCATCATCATTATCATTTCAGCCGAAAGACGTCCACTATTGGACATAGGCTTCCCCCAAATCTTGCCATAATGACCGGTCCTGTGCGTCTCGCATCCATCGGATTCCCGCGACCCTCACCAGGTCATCGGTCCGCCTTGTAGGAGGCTTTCCAACGCTGCGTCTTCCGGTACGTGGTCGCCATTCCAGAACCTTTCGTCCCTAACGACCATCTGTTCTACGAGCAAGGTGCCCTGCCCACTGCCACTTAAGTTTGGCGATTCTTCGGGCTATGTCTGTAACCTTGGTTTTATTGGTTTGTCGTCTACATTGCCGCAATGTAACAGAATTGCCATAGTGTGCACGCACACTATGCGCACGAACAAAGCATTTCAATTCGTGCGCGCCGCGATCTGCCATTTGTCGGCTTTTTCGTCGAACACAAAGGAGTGCGCAGTGTGCACGGAGCGCCAGTGTGGACGGGTTGTATTTGTTTGTACTGCGGAACGAATAATGGAGGAAGAAGACACAGCGTTGTCGTCCAACGTCGAAGTCTTCTGCGTTTTTTTTTGTCACATGATTCACTATACATAATGAAGCACAGACAATAATCTTAGCCAGTAATTGGTCGTCTCGATCCATTCTCATCGCGTGTTCTCAGCAGACTGAGCTATGTTCACCGCGCGCATGCCGGAAACATATTCGACTTCGACTGGCCTGTTGGTCTAGTGGTTAGTGGCCCTGACTGCTATGCCGGAGGTCGTGGGTTCGATTCCCACCCAGGACAAATGTTTGTGTGATGAGCACGATCATTTGTTATGAGTCTGGGTGTAATTTATCTATAAATGTATGTATTTAGAAATATATAAGTATGTTTATCAGTTGTCTAGTACCCATAACACAAGCTCTGCTTAGCTTGGGACTAGACGGCGTTGTGTGATAGTTGTGGAATATTATATTATATTATATATTATATATATGCGAGTAGGTAGGCTTGGTTCGTGAGCGCGCTCCGTCCACACTTATAAAATGCTTATTTCATGTTACATTGCATGTTACGTTACAGCAGTATGTACCCACCTTTTGAGGCTCCATGACGTCATCGCCACGAGTGTGAAGTCTGATTCCGACTTTATAGAAGACGTCTGCTCTTCTTTATCTTGATTACTGAACGTCGAAGCCAAAAGGGGTAGCATTTTTTTTTCACCAAACAATTTATTTTCAAAGATTCGATTTCATAATGTATGTCTTTGTATCAAACTATGGCAGGTATTGGTTTGATTCTTGGCCTAAATTTTTGTGATATAAAAATTGATTCTGAGTGTAACTATTCAAAGAGAATGCCGAATTAAATTTTTTTATTCAAATCACAAATTGATTGAACGAGAGAGAGCGATTCTATGAGATATTTAATTGGATGTTACTACTTTTCAGTCCAGATTAGAAAAGAGCATTAATACTTTATTTTCTCTGTTGATTTATGTATTATAGTTGTCTCAGAGAGAAGCATGAAATTTTTTACAAGTTCGGGTGATTACTTTAATCAGATTACATTAGGTATATCTTTTTGGCAAAACTGTTTAGCATATATGTATAGAATTTTCACTTTTGCCTCATGTATTCTAGAAAAGATTTTGCAAGCAAAATACCTCCATATTTCACATTAATATGACGCTAGAAAATTAAGAAGTTAAGAGAAAAGTATTATCTAAGCAGCCAGAGTAGATGAAGCTCTTAAATTAAAATGAAATGTTACATTATTCATGTGAATTTGTATAAACATATTACATAATTATGTATAAATATTTTAAATTATGTAGATTTTTGACCACTTTACACATTCACCTTTATTATTTTGTCTGACTATACAACTAAAACACAAATAAACCGCAAAGTGGCCTGTGAGTGCTGATCAAATCCAACCATAAAACATTAAGGATTAAGTTCAAATTTCAATGTCAAAAATTCTTCGGTGTTTTATAGACGTTCCATCAATAATGCAACGTACACTGGCAACATTTAACCCTTGGGATTCTGCCCCTAATTAACTTGGGTCCACGTTACCACTGTGAATATTACGAATGCAAAGCCGGTGTCAAACTCCGAACAATCAAAGTAATAATGATGGTTCGTTGTAAACAAGGTGCGTCCGATGCTTGAGGGTTAAAAGTTTGCTTCGTTAGCTAATTGTGGGCTAAAAATATTGTAGGTTGGAGGAATTTTCGGTCTAAGGTAGTTTGTAGACTTTTCTATCTTTTTATTTCACTTGTTTTTAGGACCGGGGTAGTTCGAAAGAGTTACTGTGGCCTTGGACCACAAAGGGTAAAAGAAGGAATACTGTCTTCCGCTCTAGGTTAGCCTAGAGCGACAGAAATGGTCCAACTTTTGCATGTCCTTCCGGACAATTGTTATCCAAGTAATATAACATCTCTCGGTCTACCTCTTCCTCTTTTCTATGTAGCCATAGAAAGGATATTTTTTCACGATTCTAAGGCCAAGATTAGTCTTTCAAACGTTCTTGCTGCCCTTGCAGGTGCCGACTCTATTTACTTTTACTGGCATCTCTTTGAATTGCGCCTGAAACACTACGCGCCACCGAGTCGGGCTTAGTCCTTACCGGATGGCCGGACGGCGAGCTTCCCATAGCTCGTCATGCACAAGCATGCGCCTACGCTGGCTAGAAATCTCACTACGATTCCCGACACCCAGGTCGTTTCGTCGGCGTGCGAAGATTAGTTGCCTCACGGTTGCTTCCCAATCTGTCTCGCTCCAGACTATGACCTGAGCTAAAACCGGACGCGAGAGGTCGCCACCGCCGAAATAAGAATGTAACACTTGTTTTTTCTTTACTTCTGCTTGTAAACCGATATCGTGTTAAGGTAAGGCCAGAAATCACGACGTCTCATTCACTTGTTTATTGGCCATTTGTCTATTAGGAAAATATATCCCTACTAGCCGTATAATGATCCAGGTTGCCGTTACATGTGGATAGTGTGAACATTACAGTGGTTTTAATAGTGCCCTCCATCAACATATTAACCCAATAATATCCACTGCCCAAATATGAGCCAACCCGACCAGTACTGTGACGATTCCATCGAGATTAAACTGTAATCAACGCGCTTATCTACCAGATTACTGGACGTAGTAAGATGTTCCAAGTACCTATAGATGGGAACTGCCCATCGTCTTCAATATAATTCCGCAAGATCTCCTATTGTAAGCTGTGCGAGGGATTCACTTTCATGCAGGAATTACATCAGATTATAACTGATGTGGTGGCTGCACAATTATATTGATAAGTAAACCCGGCTTTAATGTAACTCAAGTACGAGTATTTCTCATTTTGTCTGCTAAACTATTGACGTGAGTTATCCATATGACATTTTTTATGGAAAGAACGACTAATAACTCTCGCTCAACAAAGTTCCTTTACGTGAGTGCTTTTCAGACACAAAAACATCCAAACCTTGTATAAATATCTGAACATATTCATAGCCTGTGAATCAAAACCTATCTTCTCCGCTGAACCTAAACATCAAATCCTCTATGTCTATTTTAGCCTCAATCTCTAGAAAAGTTCAGCATTCTATAAAAATAAAAATATCTTTATGAATACGAACATACGGCATTACATACATTACACATATAATATTTCATCAAAATAAACTGCTTAGTAGTTAAATGGGGATGGGGATACGCCTAAAATTTATCATTTTCCACTGACTCGCCCTGAGGCTACGGTCCCTTTTATCAGTGGCCCTTGCTACGAGGCCGAAAGAATCATTCATTTCTCTCGATCCCGCCAAGAATTTGATAAGCGGGCCCGAAGGGTTTTGAAAAGTATTGTGCAGAATCCAAAATCGCTTTTCGTTAACCTTATTTGAAGCCTAAAAATGTTTATTCTGCTAAACATTTTTAATGGTCTCATTGTACTTGAAAGGGTTCAGTTAAAACAAGCCTTCATTAAAAATGCCCAGTTGGGTACATTATTTATAAATGAAAATATTTTTCTAAAAATGAACTAGGTACTCAACAAAGTTTATTTTTAGAAAAATATTTTCGTTCGTCAACTTTGTCTGCATATTTGCGGCCCCAGTTTGTAAGCACGTTGACGTACGTAACCAAAATCTAATACTTTTAAATTTATTTGGTACCTAAGTAAATATAAAAATATAAGGCTGGCTTTTACTTCGGACAAAGGATAAGCATTGCCATTCTGCGTGGTAATGCCGCCAGTCTTTTGGGTACATTACCAGTCGACAGCGATGCGGAGGAGTTTTTCGACGACGTACTTTAGATTGTTTTTTTTTAGTACTTTATGGCTTTTATTTTATTTTTTAAGTTAGTTTTAATTAGGTTAAGTTAAGCATATTTGGTTTCATTAATTGTTTAAATGTAATAAAAGTAAGATTAGATTGATGAGTAAATATACACTGTCTAGGTAACATCCAAGTAAAAAAAGATATATTTTATAATATTCGTACAACTCCACGACTTAAATCCAAGTCACTGAAAAAAGTATCACTGGGGTTTCTCTAGGGACCATTAAAAGTGTATGTCTGTTAATAATTTATTTTTATTCAAAGTTTCTAAATGTCTTGAACTCAAATTGTCTTCACATACGAGTAATCTATACATATAATAAAACAGTAAAATGGTGGAGCGTTGGTATTAGTTGGCGCAAAAACTACTGAACCAATCCTGTTCAAATTTTGCATACATAATCCTTATAGGCCGGGTCAACTGTTAGGCTACATATTATCACGCTTTTTGCTAGGGGGGGTGAGCAATATTCCAAAATGTCGATATTAAACGAGAATCGCTCCAAGTTCGATCCTCAGATACAGTTAATATTTTTGTGATTGTTTTGGTGTTTTTTTGTACATAATATATAATGATATTTCCAGAACAATAATAAAATGGCTTTTTATGTATTTTTAAATTGCCATCGACATTTTTATTCGATATTTTTCCAAATATTTCAGTAAAAACCCATCAAAACTCATATTAAAATGGAACCGGAGATAAAAAATACACTTTTTTTTTAAAATTTGGTTAGGAATTTAAGGTCAAAAATAAAAATCATCACGCTATTTTGTACAAGGAGTCAAGCAGACAAGCAATGACGTGTATTTAAGAACGGCTATTTAGATCTAGATTCTGCAAGGACCGTGGCGCAGTAGTATAGTGACGGATCCGCGTTTGCTATGTTGCGAGTTCGAACCTCGCGTAATTTTTGTGATTGTTTTCTTTTATTTTTATTTATTTATTGCTTTTTTTAGTACTTTAGGGCTTTTATTTTTATTTTGTTAGTTAGTTTTAATTACGTTATTATTAGATTTAAATGTATATAAAATGAATAAATACAATTCATCTGTGAAGTAAGTTTTTATACGTATTATTTGTATCTCTAGAAAGTAATCAATTCGTATTAATATCAAAGCGAATTAAAAACTTCATTGATTTAAATTTAACTTCAGAACTTCTATCATCACTTTAAAGACATCGCATTGGGAAGGGTTTACACCGTTCATCCCAATAATGGATAGTGTCATTATTTTCGATGATTGCTTCACACTGTACGGGCCCCAACGTCATCACGATCAACACTGGGACGACACTGACAGTGACGGAGGCCAGCATCACCGATAGCCCCAGACGACTGCGACATTTGTTTGCCATTATTTTAGTATTTTGTGGAGTCACAAACCCAGGTCGGTTGTGGGTCTTATATTGGAATGGCAACAGCGACTGTCGCAACCCAGTGCTGGGCACGCCACAATTATGGCAGTAAGTCCCCTCTTTGAGGAGTGGCTGGAAAGACCACATGGCGTCCTTACCTTCCACATGACGCAGGTCCTCACCGGACATGGTAAGTTCGGGAGCTTCCTGCACCGGATTCGTGCGGAAGAAACGCCTGGGTTCAACCATTGTGTGGACCGCCCGGAGGACATGTTGGAGCATACGGTAGAGGTGTGCCCCGCCTGGGCAGAGCTCTGCCGTGTCCCCGTGGGGGCGACCGGCGGCAGTGATCTCTCGCGCCGGGCCTTGGTACAAGGTATGGTCTGGAGCGAGGAGGAGTGGCAGGCGGTCGCCTCCTTCTGCGAAGCAGTAATGCTAGCAAAGGAGGCGGCCGCACGTGCGAGAGAACGGCCTTCACGCCCCGCCGCCGTCCCGATCCCTATTTTCAGCCACCGTGGGCGCTGGCTTGCGGACAGCGAGCAATGGGTAGCTCGCCATCCGACCTTCCGGTAACCGTCCGGACCGAGCCCAAGTTGTCGACGGCGCGTAGTGTTCCACGCGCGCCTCAAGGAGATGTCAGCAAAACCGTAGGGGCCCAGCAGGGTCGAAGCCTACTGGGGCCATGTGATGCGAAAGAGAACCCCGGGGCCCAGGAACAAAGGCAAAGAAAAAAAAAAAGGTCGGTTGTGGGTAAATTATCGCCATCATCTGTCCGAAGACTTTTTACGTGCTTTAAGGTGTACTACTGAGGGTGACATTGAACAGAACAACGAACGCGTTTCGAATAGTTGTCTAGGTTCACTTCAAGACGTGGTCATTTCCATCGGTGGCAATCCACTGGACTGGTCGAATATGGATTACCGGCTCCGCAATCATTGGCATATCAAGGTCGAGGAAATCGGGGTGATATCGTCAATGACTCACCTCAGAACAAAATGTCCCTGCATTTTTAACATCGTCGCGTTAGGCTCAGCCAAGGTAAAATATTTTTCATTAATGCTCCAGGTGGAACAGGAAATTCATTCATTGCCACTGGCATCCTTGCAGAAATAAGGTGACAAGGCAAAATAGTAATTGCGACTGCCTCTTCTGGAATTACTCCCACACTGCTTCCAGGGGGCAAAACAGCGCACGTAATGTTTAACATTCCCATCGATTTAGAGAGCAACGAAATGCCAGTGTGTGGGCTATCACGCAACTGTGACAAAGGTTGGGTACTCAAGGATTGCTCTTTAATTGTATGGGATGAATGTACTATGGCGAATAGAAAAGAAGTGAAGGCTGTAAACAGAACCCTGCAGGACATACGCAGGAATCAAGATGTGATGGGAGGTGTCACTGTTTTGTTTAGCTGCGATTTTCGGCAAATTTTGCCTGTGGTGTCGCGAGAAATTAGGGTTGACGAGATGAATGCTTCGTTGAAAAGATTGAATCTATGGTCACGAGTTTACAGACTGCGCTTGACCATTAACATGCGAGCTCAGTTGGGCGGATATACTCAAGAATTCTTGGAAGTTCTTTTAAAAGTTTGGTGAAGGCAACTTACCAGAAGAGAGCTCTGAAGTGCGCCTACCAGAGACTCTAAGCAAAGTAGTTCCCACTATTGAAGAACTAATTTGTCTGGTGTACGGGGACGTCGGTCGAATACCGCTACAAGAGAATTCTTGGGTGTGTGAACGGGCCATTTTAACACCCAAAAATGATCAAGCTGCAGCAATTAACGAAAGCGTTCTCTCGCAAATTGATGCGAACGAAGTGGTATTTCTATACCTCTATAAATACTGTTGTAGAGCAAAATGACGCTATATATTATCCCGTAGAGTTTCTGTATTAGAACGGCAAGTGGACTCCCGGCGCACACTATCTAGCTGAAGGTCGGTGTCCCGATCATGCTGCTACGGAATTTAACTCCACCTAAACTATGTAACTGGGCCTAGCTCAAAGTCATCTCTCAAATATTATTGAGGTGGAAATTCTAAAGGGTTGTGGCGTCGAGGAAACAGTGTTTATACCCCGAATACCACTAATCTCTCACAATTACCCCTTCTAATTCAAGCGTGTGCAGTTCCCTGTAAGCGTATGCTTCGCAATAATAATAATCTAAAGGCTGCAGGTGTTGATCTCAGGACAGCTGCTTCTCACACGGATAGCTGTATATCGCTCGCTCCCGCGTCACCAGTCCTGAATCTCTGTACATTTCGGCTCCTGAAAGTAGGACTAGAAATTTGGTTTACAGAGAAGTTTTATAAGAAAAGTAAAGTTTTGGTTTATGCGGATAAATCGCAAAAACAAATTGTGTTAGAAATATAATGGTTATTTACGGACGAAGTCGCGGGCAACAGCTAGTATATTATAGAATAGAAATGTAACGTTTTTGTGGTGAATTGCAGGTTATTTTATTTATTAATCTTTTTAGGATTTTTAATTTTATCAATACTTACTTATCACTCATCAACGCCGATACAATTTAAATAAAACTTTGATATTTTCATTGTGCTTACGTAAGCGTAGGTATGTACTTGTTATTATAATTGTTAATTTAAAAAAAAAATGTGAGAGAGAAAAACTATCACTAGAAAATCAGCTAAAAACCGTTTTCAAATCGGTTTACCCGATTAAAAGCTACGGTGCCACAGATAGATACACAGACAGACAGATCAACACATACACACAGCGACACTTGTAACAACTCTTTTCAAAAACGTAAAGTTAAAAAGCGGTATTAAACTTCAAATATTTTTCAAAGTTTAATTCTGTCTACAGAGAGCTTCGTCGCCTTGCATACCCCGGGAGCATTATGAAAATATTGAACATATTGCAAACATTCAATATACCGAAAGTATTCAAAAATATTTATCACCTACTCTCCTGGGAAATATTTTGAAGCAGAACTCTGCGATACTTTATATTTGAAATTCGAAAAAGTTTTACAAATTGAGTACCTATTTTGATCTTACTTTGAATACCTAATTTTAAATTCGTGCTGAAATTTTTTGTAAGTATTGCCATTGATGAATAATTCTGATTCAAGATATATAAAGCAATTTGGCGACAGGGTTTTTAGTTTGTTAACGAGTTGTGTTTAAAAACTTTATCTAACAAACATAGTTAATACTTTTGTAATTTTTTTGGGAAAAGGTGATTTTGCTCACACGACCTTAAATTAGGGAACAAGGTCAACGTATAAATTGTCATGTCAAACACCCTTTACTTTTTTGTGATGTGATGCGTGTACAGAAAACATGTATGTGAGCAAGACCATATCCATTTTAAGTCAAGAGTGAATAAGTTACTTCTAGGCAAGCGTGCTCTACCGTCAACCACATCATCACTTACCATCAGGTGAGACAATGGTCAAGCGCGAACCTATCAATAACTTTAAAAATATATAATAATACAAAACTAAATATATAATATACCGTTCACTGTAGCGACACTAGGGGGAGGCTTATGCCCAACAGTCTTTCGGCTGAAATGATGATGACGATGATAATAATATCTTGAATATTAGGTAAATGATCTGTTTAAGGAACACGGACAGACACGGATGTTCTATGTAGGGCTATTGTATGTGGTATTCAGGCCTATCTAATACAACGTCAGCTTAGCTGGGCTGGTTTGGAGTTTGGACACGTTGTAAGGATGCCTAACGAGAGGGTGGCTAAAAGCATTTATTTTTCTGAACTCAACGACTACAAGTGGAAACATGGCGATTAGATCCCCAGGTATAAGAATGTTCAGAAAAGATTATTATAACTACGAGATCCAACAGACCTATACTGTAAAAATAAACGGCAAAGAATAGATGTAACTTGAGATCTTTGGTAAAAGAAAATGTCTATAATATAAAGACAAATTGATACCTCCTAAGAGTAAGGTCGTAATGCAAAATGTGCATTTTTCAGGAGTTAGTTTTCATAATTATTAATGGTTATATGTAACTCATGAAACCCTTTTAACCAATGTTTTTGCATTATGTAATCAATAATAAGTTTAAGATCACATTACCAGACGTTGAATGTAATAAGAAATAATAACATTAATATTTTTATAATACATGATCACAATACTAGACGAGAACTGATCGAAAATAAGCCGTCCAGGTAACATTCAATAACTTTACAATAATATTTTATTTACGTTATCACACTATGCATGTCCTTCATAGCAAATATAAATATGACTAATATAATCATAATACATATTTAGAGCACATGATCGCAAGTCATAGTCGCAAAAAAGTCAGTCACTAGAGCCAAAATCAGCAAAGGAAAATTTATTTTAAAAAATTCTTATGTTACACACATACACACACACATATTTATGAGCTATTTTAATTATACGTTAATTTCCTGTTGATTAAGTATTTCATTCGAAATCAATAAAAATAAAATTAACTAAGCAAATGCGTTGAATTATCATCTTCCTGCCCTTGTCCCGTTTTATTTGGGGTCGGCACAACACGTTTTTTTCTTCCATTCTGTCGAGTGACAGACTCGTCACGCTATCACTAACTCCCTTTTCTTTCATATCACTTTTCACACAATCCATCCATCTTTTCTTTGGCCTCCCTCTCCCTCTCCATCCATCCACATGTAAATTCATAACTCTTTTAGCAAAATGCGCTTCATCCCCCCTCTTCACATGACCATACCAAGACAGACTGGCCAAATTGGCTGTGTAGACCTCCGTGTGTTCAACTCTTTATGGGTATATTACGAAAAGGCTTATATTGCAAAAACTTAAAACCTGTGCTTTGCTACAATAACAATGATATTGTATTGTACGATTAACGGAAATTTAATAAAAGGTTTGAGGACGGTTGACTTGTCAACTCCATATATTTATTTGGACTTGTATTGTTAATTTATCTAGACTAAATCCCTTCACTAAATCATTATTACGATAGGTATGTATGTCGAAGTGATAAACACAAATATTCTCCAGACTGATGCCTCGACTAACAGGCACGGATCAAGGATCACATATAAACAGGCGAATGTGCGAAATCATAATATTAACACTTATTAACATACGCTAAATTAAGCACCAAGAGAACATAATAACGCACAACACAACAACAGCTCAAAACGACACGTGCCCCATTCGGGGCTGTGCCCATACGGTACGGTACCCATATTGGGTCATGCTCAACATAACGACATATTTGCATTTTTTGCAATGCAAATGCAATGACTGCGTACAAATATATTAAAGTGAAAACGTAATTAAAACTATGAACTGTTTATTTTATTTGCTTTTGTGTGTGCTGATATCGTTTTATTAGCTTTCATGTTGGTTTTGTATAATTAAATTTATCGTAATGTGAGCTGATTCGAAGTAAGAGCCAGGAACAGGAGATAATAATAAAATTAGTACAGATACAGAACCCTAAAAAGGGAGAAAATAAATGCTGTTAATGCTAATAATTCTAATAAGAAAGGAAGACGATCTACTGACCAAATTTTTTATTTATTTGTGTTGTTAAAGGATGAAGTCACCCGTTAACACCTAGAGTACACTTTTGCGTTTTTGACGTGGCGGGCAAAAAGGTTAATATGCCAAGTTACGTTACAATTTTTAACTGCCTCATAAATTGGTCTCATGGTCGCAAGCACGACTGCTGAGCGTGGGGTCCTGGGTTCGATTCCAGATAGTGCTGTTGGGGTTTTCCATTACGAATTTCTTTGTAGCAGCCCGGAGTTTGGAAATTGGTGGTTTGACACCCCCGTGCCTCTAAAAGCACGTAAAGCTGTTGGTCCTGCGACTCATCTCTCTCCGGTCGTGTCGAATTGCCGACCTATCGGACTATAAGAGTAAAGGAGCAGAAAGTGCACCTGAGTTTGCGCACGCACTTGTTTTGTCTTGCTTGTTGTCTCTGTTGAGAGTGACCACAGTGATCGAAAATCGGTCGGGAGGTTTATTAGTGTTAAAATATAAGTAGGTAGTTAACTCTTCCCTAGGCTTACGTGAACACCATCATAATCATAATCATCATAATCAGCTTTTTAATGTTCCCATTGCTGGGACTCAGGCCTCCTCTTTCTAGGAGAGGGAATGGGCCGTAATCCACAACGCGGGCCCAGTGCGGGTTGGTGAATGTCACATGTCTTCTAATTTTTGGTTCTAGGACATGCCGATTTCCTCACGATGTTTTCCATCACCGTTTTGAGAGCAGTAGTGATGAAATAAATTACACAAAGTAATGCGCCTGGCTGGGTTTGAACCCGCGACCTACAACTCGTAAGTCGGAGCCGTTACCACACGGCCACCACTGCTCACTAAAACTCACTAAACGTGAAAACCATTGTAATCAATTTATTTGCTACATTTAGTTTTGCACGATACCGTAACTTGTATGTACCTACAGAAGAGCCCAAGCGTGAGAGATTCTCCTTCCCCCATCTTACGTACAGAAGCGCAGTGTAATGAATTGAATTTTCTTTAGATCCTTGTGAAATTATTCACCTTCTAGACTTACATCCATCAACACATAAACATCAAATAGTAAACAGATTCTAAAGTGATTTTGTTTGACGAATAAAATAGAAGGATAAAAATAAGTGCTTTCCATGCAACTTTGACGGCCCTCTAGTTGTTTTAACAAGTCAACATTTTACAGGCAGTTGCGGTCGCTCACGATTTGTGTAGCGGTATGTGGCAGGTTACGTAAAAACACGTTTTTTTTTTTATATAAAAACCGTCGGTTGAGTGTTACCATATTCAGCGTTTAAAAATGTTAGCTTCATTTTCTGAAATTAAAATGCGTACCTTAGTTTACGACGACTGAATGCGGAACTTTTTCACGTGAAAAAATGTAAAATTTTTCGAATCGGAATTATATCTTTAGTGTGCCGTTTTAGTTGAAGCAATTATGGAGCTAAAAGAAAGATATTTTTAACAATATTTACTCAGACACCGTAAAATGGACAAAGAAAAATAGAATAAACCGTTTGGTAAAGTGGAATTTCCGTTTGGAACGTCTGTAGCGACAACGGCATTTAAACGAACTTAATTTGCGGGAATTTGCGATGTAAATAAGAAATTGTTTAATGACCTAAAGTCCGTTTGGACATTTAAAAAGAGGCAAATGAACCTTTTGGAGATGCCATTATGACAAAAGCTCTTATTAATAGGCAGAGAGGGCTTTGTTTCGTCAGTCTCATTAGTCTTTGTGAACTCTTTATTCTGCGTGATTTTGTCTAATTTACTTTGGGTTTTTTGGTCTTTCCTTCAAGGTCCTTTTTTAGCCAAAATATCTAAATAATGTTTTAGCGAACAAACTCTTAAAACACTATTCAATTAGGTTTATTACTTAACTAGCTTACGCCTGCAACTTAGTTCGTGTAATACTCGTAATCACTATGTGCTTGCGTTTCATTCGGAAAGGATTTTATTGATTTATTTTGGGTACACTACATAAATACGAGAAACTTTATTCCGACAGTCACAAATACGAATTTCAAAATACCGATTTTCATAATTCCGAATGGTTCAAAATTCTGAATATAACAACTCCGAATTATCATTACTCCTATTTTTATAATTCCTAAATTTCAATATTCCTAACGTTTATAATTACTATTCTCAAAATACCGAGTTTCAATAGATCGAATAACATCCGACTTAATGATAATTCGAAACATCAAAATACGAATTCCGATTATTAAAATACCGATTAATACAATTCTGAAATAAAAACGCCCTGTAAAACTGTATAGCAAGACAAATAAACACATATTTGCTCGTCAGAGAGAAGTATAATATTATGTATAGTATGAGGGGGTAGAATTAAAAAACTAATGACAGATGCGTTTTCCCGCTCATAATTGCATAGATGGTTGCCTTCGCGCTTTATTAGTCACAGTTCTAACCTAACCTAACCTAAGTGAATCAATAATACAGGGATTTGCAGCATGCAAGCAGGCACGCAGCGTGCAAGCAGACATGCAGCATGCAAGCAAGCATTCGACATGCAAGCAGGCATGCAACATGCAAGCAGACATGCAACATGAAAGCAGGCATGCAGCATGAAAGCAAGCATGCAGCATGCAAGCAGGCATGCAATATGCAGCAAGCATTGTTTCTGTCACGGCTCTGGCGCTGTGGAGTTTGGGCGGCCCCACGCGAGTTTATCGTCGCAGATGGTTTTAACGCTCACCACCGCAGCTTCGGCTTGCTGGCCGGCTTTGCCGGCCAGCCTCAGCCGCGGCGGCGCGGCGGGCCTTCAAACCACCTGCTCTTCAGCTCGCGGGCACACACCCCTCCGCGCCTACGTGGGTTTAAATTACACTCTAGGGGTAGCAGTAGCTAGTAGTAGTAGCCACAATTATGGTAGTAAGTCCCCTCTTTGAGGCGTGGCTGGAAAGACCTCACGGCGTCCTCACCTTCCTCATGACGCAGGTTCTCACCGAGCACGGTAAGTTCAGTAAAAAAAAAAAAATATATTTTAAAGCTAAACAAATCTTCCAAAATGTATGAGATTTGCATGACACATTTCCTGGCACCTGAACTTAGATGACATTCAAAATTTCGCAAAAAAAAAAATGCAAGTGATGCTAGATGGTATGTCCTTTTTATCTTCAATATGTTTCAACTGTTGGATAATCTCAAATAACCGTAATAACAAATGATCTAAATCTGAAATATAAAAAACATTATAAAAGACGAGTGACTTAATAGCAGGCGTCATATTACTACGCTTTGATAAAAAGAACACCAGCGTCGATGCTAAAGTTATAAACTGAATTTAATTTTTTAATTTTATTTATAAAATTTATTGCTTATATTTAAAATAGAAAATGTGTTAGAAATGTTGCAAAAGATGATAATAATGCTGGTGTTGTGGTTAATGGCCTTATATCTACATTTAAATATCTTACATTTAACCTAAACTTAACTTTAACCATCGAAGCACTTTAAAAAAAAACAGCAAATTATTGAACAAATACCTATGGGGTACCTACTCGAAAATTAAAATTTGTAATATGTTCTTAAAATTCTCGGTACATAACAAAAACTTTATTTTATTTTATTCTGAATTTATTAGAGATATCTTGTCTTCAGGTATTCCTTTAAAAGTAAGCTAGTACTTAGGTAGTAACTAGGCTAGTGATATTATTTAGTTCGATACATTTACAATCGTCTTTGAACAGGATTTACTATAAATGCTCTTTTTTATCAGCTTTGGGGCTCTATATTGAAGGCTAAATATTTTGCGACCTTCTTTACTTTCAACTATATGCAATGACTAGCTTTTGGCAGTGGCTTCACTCACTTGAAACTAGGTTTTTCCATACAAACTTTGGACCCTTGTTTCATTTACTTAGAGTGTGAAGTTTGGAAAATCCTTTCTAATTCTTTGTAATCATCATAAATAACTCTGTGCAAAGTTTTAGCGTTTTAGGTTTGGGCTGAGTGTTGACAAGTCTGTGAGTTAGTCAGGACTTTGCTATATATATATGTAGGTATATAGACAAAAATCATTTCTATCAGCGATTACTAAATTCCTAAAAGTAAGGGATCGACCACATGAGCTGCGACATTGTTCGAAAAAGTCAGCGCTGTCCTGGAACACAAACGGCAACTGAAAAATCATTGGTGGGATTTAGTCATTAAAAATTTAGAATAGAATAAAATCGATTGTTTCTGAGTATCTACATGATTTGCCGGTGTAGAAATATTAAATGAGAAATATTTAATTTGCAAATTCACATCGTTATAGTTCATGCAATATAAAAGGAGAAACTGACTGACTGACATATCAACGCACAGCCGAAACTACTGGAACATGAAATTCTGCACAAGGCTTCCTTTTATGTCGTAGGCGAGCACTAAGAGAGGATTTTCCAAAATTTAGCCCCTAAGGGGATGAAATGGGGGTCCAAAATTTGTATAGAAAAACCATTTTTCACGCGGGCAAAGCTGCTGGCAGAAGCTAGTATTTAATAAAATAAAAAATAGTAGCAGTTTTTAAATGAATATGTATAGTTTTATGGACCACGTTATTTTTATCATGCTCTCTCATTCGACCCAGAGTAGGAAAAGACATTTGATGATTCTTCACCTTAAAAAAAGGAATTAAATGCGTGTTATTTCCGTACTGCAACTCGCATATCCCTCTTATAATTTTCTTTTATTATTTGACAATCTACACTGTATAAGTCACTTTGTCTACAGCCTCAAGATTCTTCAAATTATATAACAGTTCAATATCCAATTACGCAACACAATTTTCTCTGAAGTAGCGGCTTTGGTACGTTTATTTAGACTCCTATTAGTCTTAGTCTGGCTCTAATCACAATGACTTGAGTTAAGGAGCTTAACTATATATTTTGACATCTTCAGTAGCTACCGTGCATTAAATATTTAGTTATGAGGAAACTACCTACAATTTTTTCTCAAGATACTAACAGTCCCGTTAGATGCTATCCTGGCCGATTGCAGTTCAAGTGTATTTTCGAATCAACCGAAAAAAAGTAAGTTCGAAAAACCTACTCAACTATACGAGTACACACTAAGTTTAATCAAAATCAGTCAAACCGTTTAGAAGTTAGGTGACAAACATACGTACAGAAGAATAATATACGATTATAGGAAGATAATAAGTTACCAGTACAATATATGTGAGTTGCCTGGAAAAGGCAGCAGATAAAATCAGCTGATAAAACATGAGGGGTTTTTCCCATCAGTGGACCAAAAAAGGTTAAATGAAATAAAAAGGTAGATAAACGAATATGGAGATATTAAAAGCATTGTTAGAATTGCGTCTTCCGACGTATTATCGTAAGGCACTCTGCGTAAATTATCGAAAAAGGCACCACAGACAAAGTCATACATTTTTCCAAAAGAATAAGACTTACTCGTACATAAATCAAAGTGCCGATGTGTTTATCCGCGAGATTATGGAAAAAGTATGCATTTATGGTAAAAGCTTCTTGATTATATTGATGTCACTGTTATCGTTTACCCAGCCATGCGCATTACTTTTATTTGTGTAATTTATTTCATCACCCCTGCTCCCAAAACCGTGAAGGAAAATATGTTGAGGAAACCGGCATGTACTAGAATCAAAAATTCGAAGACATTATGATATCCACCGAACCCCACTAGGTCCACGTGGTGGCCCATTCCTTCTAAATAGGAAGTCGAGTCCCAACAGTGGAATCATTTTTTTTTTTTAATTTTTATGGCCTTGAATTTTACCATCTCCTCACTAAACGTTTTAAATTAACTAATAGTTAATTTAAAACGGCAACATACTGCCTAAATATACGTAGTTCTGGAGTATACTATACTTTTTTGCAAAGATTTCATAATATAAAACAAGTACACAATAGGGAATGTGATTATACACCACTAGTTTTTAGTTAGTACAAATATTTAAAGGGCTTATTAGAAAAGGTCTTGTTATTATTTAAGTAAAGTCTCAATAAATAATTTTCACAAACAGCAAAGTTATTAGCGTTTGTTTATATCCCAAAATGTCACTCAATTTATGGAAATATTGTGCTGTGCGTAGTATTTTCTAGGAGTAATTGTTATGAATGATTTATTCAATTATGAATTTACCAATTATGATAAATTTTCGTGAACAATTTTGGGATTTCGTTTTTTTTACTTTTGTATACACAAATATGATCAGTAACGGATACGAATAGAGCCCCATTTTTTTTGTTCTAATTAAAAAACTGGGCAAGTGCGAGTCGGACTCGCGCACTGTGGGTTCCGTACAATCTACTTTATTCACAAATGGAGTCTCAAAAATTTTTACGAATTGCAAAAAAGTTTTTTGTTTTGTGACTTAAGTAACATTAAATTTACTGTTTTCAGATTTATTCCTATATCTGTGTTATAAGACCTTGCTTTACGCCAAATTTCAGGAATCTGGGTCAACAATCTGGGAAGTACCATATAAATTTTGATTCCTTTGATAGTATCGAAATATACGTTTTTTGCTACATACCGTATCTTTTTTTTTTTTCATTAACACAGAAGTTTGATTTTTTCACAGATTCAAGGGACCGCAGATTTTAAGTAAATATATGGTTTTAATTTCAACTCGCTACCCCTACACGTTCCCAAGATAAAGGGTCTTGACCGACAGACAGACAGACGGACGGACAACAAAGTGATCCTATAATGGTTTCTTTTTTTTCCTTTTGAGGTACGGATCCCTAAAAATAGTGGTGTATATTTAAATTTTGGTAATAAAAGTCTGTTTAGAAGTCTGAAAAAAGAAAATATCAATTCAATTCAAAATATTTAATTTGACATAAGCCTGTATATTTATGGGCGCTTATAGAACATTTCAAGCGTTGTGCACGGCATCAACTGGTGGTATCCTATAAAGAAGAACCAGTATAATGGACCTCTACGGTTACTCTTTTACAACAGATTGGTGTTTACAATGTTTCCATATTACATTACTAGCATCTGCCAGCGTCTTCACCCGCAAGAAAGTAGGTTTCTTTAGACAAGCATTTTTTTTAAGGGTAGAAATCATCCAATGACCTGCGGTCCTAGCTAGCAGGCATCAGCCCTGCTGAGCCCCTACGGTTTGCTGACATCTCTTTGAGAAGCGCGTGGATCACTACGCGCTGTTGACGACTGGGCTCGGTCCGCTTAATTACCGGACGGCCGAACGGCGAGCTACTCATTACTCGGCGTCCGGAAGCCCGCGTTTACAGTGGCTAGTAGTCGGGGTCAGAATCTCTGCGGCAGGGGCGTGAGGACGTTCGTTCCCTCAAGGGTGCGGCCTCTTCCTTCGCTAGTATTACTGGTTCGCAGAAGGAAGCGTCTGCCTGCCATTCCTCCTCGCTCCGGACTATAGCCTGTACCAGGGCCTGGTGTGAAAAGTCGCTACCGCCGATTACCTCAACGAGGTCACGGCGGTGCTCAGCCCAAGCGGGGCACACCTCCACCGTGTCCTCCGTGACTATACAAGATTTGGACCCCCGTTTAGTCTCTTTAAGGGGTGAATTATAGTAAATCCTTTCTTATTTTTTATATACATCATAAAAGAAACCTCGTGCGAAATTTCAGTGTTCTAGATCCAAGGGCTTGGACTGAGCGTTGATGAGTCAGTGAGATAGTCAGGACTTTGCCATTTATATAAAAACAGATTAATAGGTATGAGAGGGAAAGCTCGCCGTCCAACCGTCCGGACCGAGCCCAAGGCATCGACGACGCGTACTGTTCCACACGCACCTCAAGGAAATGTCAGCAAACCGTAGGGGCCCAGCAGGGTTGAAGCCTACTGGGGCCAAGGGTCTGCTTCTAAAAGGAAGACTCGGCCCTGGTACGAAAGACAACGAAGGAACAGGAGTGGGTTTTTAGTCAGTAAAAGTCTGACACGAAAGAGCGGGGGATGTCATTGAATGATTTTTCTACCTACAAAAAAAAGGTATGAGAGGGAAAGTTAGGCCAGTCAACATAGTCAGTCAAATAAAGAAAATAGGGAGGTATACCTAACTATGAACAATCATACTGTTAGTAGATCTTTATATTCAAGAAAAGTTTTGAAATAAAATTGTATATTTTGAAGACTGTGTTTTGAAGAAAACTTTACCCAACATACAATGTATCGGTTCGTTATTTTACCAGTTTTAGTGTTCTCTAAGAAATGGGTCACTATTTTACCTGGGGCAATAAGTACTACATAACTTTACTTATGTAACATTGTCGCTGTTGCGGTCACTGGGTACGGAGAATGCCGATAAATCATTTTCATTTTATCTTTTTCGCCGAAGGCCGATGCCTGTTAGGGCTACGGGATTGTTTAAAAGAGTCACTGCGGCTCTGAAACGCAAAGGGATATGAAGGAACATGGGTAGCTTTGAATCAGTAGAAGTTTGACACATGGAGCGAGAGGGATCTCACTCTACTCAGAGCGAGAAAAGATGTTTGATGATTTCCCATTTAAAAAAAAATCTTTGTTGTTGAGTAGGTTTATTGCTCTAAGAGACTATACAAAAATGAACTATTTCATCCAGTTGTACTTAAAGTAGATAAACAATGACAATTACTGCATAAATAGGAATTTTTATAGTATTTAGACTCGTAGCATTGTGAATGGTTGCTCTGGATTGAATAAGATATTGCCAAAATAATACACCTAAATTCGAAATAATCATCATCATTTCTGCAAAAAATGTGTCATCACAACCACCGTAGGCGCAGGCTTGCGGACGGCGAGCAATGCGTAGCACGCCGTCCGGTCGTCCGGTAACCGTCCGGACCAAGCCCAAGTCGTCGGCGGCGCGTAGGTTTCCACGCGCGCCTCAAGGAGATGTCAGCAAATCGTAGGGGCCCAGCAGGGACGAAGCCTACTGGGGCCATGGGTTAAGTGAAAATTAACCCCGGGGCCCTGGAACGTAAGACAAAGAAGGAACAAACGAGTGGGATTTGGTCAGTGACGATTGACCTCATTGTTGAAGTTAAACCTAGCCTAACCGGACCTGCTTGTTCCAGGTAAATACAATTGTCTACAACTTTGAGTGTTATGTCTCCGATTTTGATAACCTATAGATATTTCGTCTCTCTCTTACAACTCGAAATAAAGTAGTAAAATCCGAATAAACAAATTAGAAAATGGCAATGCAAAAATCCAAAAAGCTATTTCTTTAAATAATAAAACTAATCTTACAATGAACGTGTTCACTTTCCAAAGACTTAAAATCACGACCTTCGCAACACGACAGGTATTCCAGTAATCTAGACAAACGGTTATCGAAACTCGGCTATTTTCATTCTTAGGTGTTGGTCCATGGAGTGCGGGAAGAATTGGATGTGCTATAATTTGAATATTCTTTGTATATTTATATTCACAGTTATATATAAGCACGTATCTGTTTTCTATTTAATAAGTTACCGCTTCAATTAAAAAGAATATTGTGTACAAGCTCGTTCAAAGCAAGGCTCCAGGCTGTTAGAAAAATGCCTCTACTCTGTAGACGAGTTGTAAAATATGGGTTTGCAACTATTTATATTGTTAATTTACCTTTTTCTATTGACATTGTTATTACCATTTAAAAAAATATAATTATTTATTGACATTGATACTTATTATTTTGTTGACATTATTAATGGTTTTGTCATTTTTTTGACATTGAATTATGAATTATTACTGTTGGTGTTCCTAGTTTTTAAGTTTTAATATTCGCATACAATTTTAATTGTTCTTGAATAAATAAATCAATCAATCAAAACTGAGCTGTAGTTTGGCAGAAGAGATTGAAAACTATTTATGTATTACTTCTTAAATAAACGATTTAAAAAATTAAATTTATTATGTTCATCCTTAGGTATTGTAGCATGTCGTGAAGAAAGTTTTTAGTAATGTATAGTCATGTTATAAGAGGACGGTATGGCCAGAAGAACAATGGAACTACAGTAAAAAAAACGATTGACTTGGAAGGAATTTGAAACAGAAATAAGGCAGATCAGAAAAATATGGAAGAAGATATAGGAGCCAGATCTATGATTGAACTAAAATACATTGCGCTAACTGCATCAGACTGACTAGTGACTTGTTTCGAACATTTTAGTCGATTATGGCGGTCGGATTTTTTGACACTCACTTTTTTTTTATTTAAACGCGTTAAAATCGAATCGAAAAAAAAAGCTTTTTGTTTGGGTTATCTAAGTTTTTTTTTTTTATAATGGGCGGTATAACATCTTGCTATTACCCACAGAACCAGAACAGTAATCAAATATGCAGGTGAAACTGCAGCGGACAGCATCCCTTTAAGGTTTTTCTATTGGAAATTAAATATTCCTGCTGTTAGATAGCAGTGAGATCACTAATTGACGAAATATACAAAGATGTAACTATACGAGTACATGTGGTGTAGTTATACGTCAGTCAATACCTACGTGAATACGTGGAATACAGGCAATTTCTTTCTACAATCTCTGTAGATTCTACGATCCCAGTTTCACCCGCTTTCTTAGATAAAATATGCGTAGTTGCATCGAACGTAAGCTCTTTAGAAGATTTCACGTGTGAGGACCCAACGTTTGCACAACGATTGAATACTAAATTACCGCTACCAAAATATGGTATCGCGGTAAAATATTATGTTTACCCTTTTGGCGTAAAGCGTTTTGATAAAGTTGGTCTCGCTGTGTTCATTTTTTATTGCGATTTTTTTTTGTATTACTTACGTTGGTACTTAGATATGACTGTGTATATCTTTACGGAGCTTCGTGTTGCTTTTATTATGATTAGAGTATGATTTATTTTTCGATTTGCTTTAGTGGTTTTTGTTGAAGTTGGAATGCTTATAGGAAGATGTTTTTAACAGATTGAGTTCTGTGATTTTCTAAAAATATTTACGTAGGTATGGGTTTTATGTATAGATATTTATATTTGCAGAGAAAAAGATTTATTTTTAGTATTATTTGTTATTTAGTATAAAGTTTTGTGCCCAAATAAACACAGTATTAAACAATAATTGCTTCTCTCATAGTATTATTCTAAATTGATCAGTATGTCACCGTCTATGTCGTAAAGCTAAAACGTCACATAACTATAATTACACCGGTACAGTTAATACACCCTGCAAAGCAGAATACACTGTTATCCGTCGCATAATACCACGTAATACTATAATAACAGCTTCAAGGACCCAAGCAAGTAGACAGCGTTATAATCATGAGGAAGCTCACACATCCGAACCTCGGTGTTAGTATCGTACCTACCTATCAATAAATTGTTGGAAGGTATTCAAACTCAAATCGACCAGAGTAAAGGTAAGTGCAATATACAAAGAAGTAGGAGCGTTCAGACGTTTAATATATATGAAAACAATAGTACCTACCTTCAATATAGTTTTGCATTTCTTGGCACCTGTATCGACTTATGAAGCTTTTGATTGGCTATTGTTTAAGTTTAATTATTGTCAATGGCTTATATGATTATGGGCCAATTTCGTATCTCAACTTTGTATAAGAGGTCATTGATTTCCAAATATATCCTATTTTGAATATTTATTCTAAATTACACAGGATGAACAGTTAGGTTTGTGTGTCCAAAACACATAGATCTACCTGCCCTAATGTGTTAGCGTTATGGACCTTTCCTCTAAGTATTTTAAATAATTATGTATAATTTGTACAACATAAATGGGAGATCCGTTTTGACCTTTAATTTGTTATATCTAATCCAACGATACCTAAATCAAATAAAGTGGGATACATCTATTGGTAAAATGGGTTAACACCAAAAGCGACATTTACCTTATTTTTAGTGCAGGAAACACTAGTCTAAACCGAGTGGTGATTTTTTTTTTGTGCATGGAAAATTATCAAATATTTTTTCCCACATTGGTTGGATTGATATGAGCTTACAAACCTTCTCAGTCCACCCAGAAGAGTGGGTGAAGGGACTTTTACTGACTGAAATCCACAGTGTTCTTAAGTTAATTTTGGCGAGGGTCACGGTAACTCCTCCAACCCGCAGCCCTAGCAAGTATCGGCCCTAACTGGCTCTTTCAATCCTGCAGACATCTTCTTGAGGCGCGCGTGTAAAATCAGGAACAAGTGTAATGTCGCTCTGGCTATGGTTTTGGGAAGTGCTTTCTAAACAAATGTAAAATTAAAACTTTAATATGAATCAAGACTAATTCTGATTGATTCTTCATACAATACAGTAATTAGCAAAGAATTCAAATTCAAACGAGTTAAGAAATTAGAGCTCTAACTCAATTTGTATGACAGTCAAATCCGTGCTTTCTCAGAATTACTGGGTTTCTAATTATTCAACTTTTATGTAGGTATTAGAGGCCATAGAAATTTCCTACGAACAAGATTATGAATGAACGTCGAGGAATCTAAGTTAAGTACTTATTATAGCGTAGCTTATTCCAAAATGTGTAATTAATAAATTATCCTTAAATTGGACCAATGTAACTCGTAATTCTGGTGACGGTTCATCTGGTAGTGGTTCATCTGGTAGTGGTTCATCTGGCAGTGGTTCATCTGGTAATGGTTCATCTGGTAGTGGTTCATCTGGTAGTGGTTCATCTGGCAGTGGTTCATCTGGTAATGGTTCATCTGGTAGTGGTTTAACTGGTAGTGGTTCATCTGGTAGTGGTTCATCTAGTAGTGGTTCATCTGGTAATGGTTCATCTGGTAATGGTTTATCTGGTAGTGGTAAAACTGGTAGTGGTTCATCTGGTAGTGGTTCATCTGGTAGTGGTACATCTGGTAGTGGTTCATCTGGCAGTGGTTCATCTGGTAGTAGTTCATCTGATAGTAGTTCATCTGGTGGTGTTTTGTCTGGTGGTGCTTCGTTAATCTGGTGGTTGCAATGCTATTGTTAAGTGTAACCTTTTTTTTTCAGTTGGTATACATCAAATAACTCCTCTCATTCTGGGTGAGGTGAAGTGTCAAACCTTTACTAACTAAAACCATCTATGTTCTTTACTTTTCATGTTTCCTTTGTATTCCAAGACTATGGTAACACTTTCGAACGATCCCGCAACCCAAGTGTAAGTACTCGGTTCTTTTGCTATGTCGAGCAAAATGTTATTGGTGTTTTTTCATCTGGAAATTCACGGTAGCAGCCTGTGGTCTAGATTTGTACCCTTAATACGTATCAGCTTGCCCCAAATTACAAAGGAAACATGACTGGCGAGAGGTTAGTGTACTTTCGAAATCTACACTTCTGCTTCAAGTTTTCAAGAATATGTCACTTATTAAAGATTCAAAGCATTTATTTCAAACTAGCTGCTACCAGCGGCTTCGCCTGCGTGATAGTAGAAAATTATGCCTAGGAAACTACTCCCGAGATAAAAAGCATATTATGTGCTATTGCAGGATATGGTCTACAAGTGTACCAAGTTTCATCGAAATCCATTCAGTAGTTTTTGCGTGAAAGAGTAACAAACATCCATACATCCAACATCCATAGATCTATACATACAAACTTTTAAATTTATAATATTATTAGAACAAACTTTTGAATTGTCAAGAAGTCAAATGTCAGTCAGAAAATTAATGCTAATTGCTTAAAGCGAAGATCTCTATGGAGAAGAATGTGCATGAAACTTCATGGACACTCTTTTAAATCATGTTAAGTATTACAAATTAATATCTCGGTTACAATATGTTTCTTATCGCTACAAATACATGAGAACAATGTAAGTAATTTATAAGCCACTGACAACTAAAAGATGACCAGTCTCAATTGAGAGTGCCCGTTGACGGACATGACGCGTTTATCAGCACCACACACCTCTACAACCATTTTGAAGGAAACCGAATGATCACACGTGCCATCATTAGTGAAACATTTGAGTGAGTATGACCAATTCTCAACTGTCATACACATTTATATCAAACGAGTCCAAAAGTAATTTTAAACACCGTTACTTTAAAATAAGTCACGCAAAATTATGAATTCTTCTTGTTCAATAAGACTCGGATAAATAGTAAATTATCAAAAGATGAGATGATCATCATCATCATCTTCCTGCCCTGGTCCCGTGTTATTTGGGGTCGGCGCAACACGTTTTTTTCTTCCATTCTGCCCTGTCACTCGTCATACTATCACTAACTTCCTTTTTTTCATATCACTATTCACACAATCCATCCATCTTTTCTTTGGTCTCCCTCTCCCTCTCCATCCATCCACATGTAAACTCATAACTCTTTTAGTAACATGCGTTTCATCTCTCCTCTTCACATGACCATACCAAGACAAACGATTCCCTTTCAACTTTTCAGTCACTGGCGCCACTTTCAAACTTCCCCTAATATACTCATTTCTCACTTTATCCATTCTCGTCACACCACACATCTATCTTAACATTCTCATCTCCGCTACGTGCAATCTTTTTTCATCCGTCTTTTTCACAGCCCAACATTCTGATCCATACAGTATGACAGGCCTTATCACGGACTTGTAGATTTTACCCTTCAACTTGAGGGGCATCCGTGGGTCACAAGTTGTTCCCGTGACCTGTCGCCATTTCATCCATCCTGCGTTGATCCGATGTGTTACGTCCCGGTCTACCTCACCATCCCCTTGGACGAGTGACCCGAGGTACCGAAAGTCGGAGCAGATCGGTATGGGTGTTCCAGCGGGAGATAAAGGCACTGGATTGAAGAGACCGCCGAAATCGCAGAACAAGTATTCCGTTTTGGTTCTACTCAATTTCAGGCCAACACTCTCCAGTCTGTGCCACCACACCTCCAATCTGTTCTGGACCTCTAGGCTACTCTCGGCAACCAACACAATGTCATCGGCAAACAGCATACACCAGGGAGCCTCTTCCTGAATGTCCGATGTGAGAGCATCCATTATCATCAGGAAGAGGTAAGGGCTGAGAGCCGACCCTTGATGTAAGCCGACACACACAGCCAGTGGTGCCCACTGTAGACCGGACTTGGGTACTACATCGACTATACATCGCTCGGATCAACTGCACATACTTCCCAGGCACACCTTTCTCCTTAAGGGCCCACCACAGAACCTCACGAGGTACCCGGTCGTATGCCTTTTCGAGGTCAATGAATACCATGTGCAAGTTTTTATGCGCACCTCTGTATTTATCGCACAGCTGCCGTATAGCAAAAATGGCATCCGCTGTACCCCGACCCCGGCATAAAACCGAATTGGTTCTGTGAAATTTCACTCTCTTCTCTCAGTCGCCTTTCAATAACTTTCTCCCAGGCTTTCATAGTATGTGACATTAGCTTTATTCCTCAAAAGATGAGATGATATAGATATTTAATAGTTTTATAAGAAATCAAAAGAAATAAAAAATACATATTTGTTTGGTCACACACAGATCAGATTGGCAAACAATGCAGGAAGAAATAAACAGAAACTTAAAAAATCAATAACATTGTATGCCTCACGACTGTAGCAAATAGGTTTTGATCAGCAAAATGTCAGACAACTACAAAGTCTGACGCTAGTTTTCATCTGAAACTTAATTTGAGTCTACGGATACAAAACAGCTTTATACGATGTGAGGTATATAAATATTATATTTATTTTGGATTTAATACTTATTACAATTTTACGGCGTTTGCAATTTACTGGTAACAAAAAAAATGGTAGGTTTATTACTGACCAATTATTTTGTATGCAGTCTTACCTACCGGCAATTCAGTCCATATAAAACTGCTTGCTTTCTCGCTCACTCACTGACTCATCATAAAATCTTCGAAACTTTAAAGGTTCCCTTGGCACGTGTAAGACTATTACACTCCCATAGACGTGGGAGTAATCCCTTATTGGAATAAGGGATAAAATTATTCAAAATGGTACTATTATGGGTTACTCGGGGAGTCCAAATATATACCTACTTATAACATAATAATATGGCGATTGTAATTGTTTGTTCCGAATAATTACAATCGCTCTAGAAAGTCCACCTCCCCTATATCGCGTATGCTAACGATGCTCAACGCAGACCAACCCTGAATTGGATTTGTTTGCTGATGAATGGAAGACAATATTATTAGAAAGTTTGCGATTCTGTGAGAAGACAGAGTAAAAAGGATTAACGTATAGTACCCTAACATGGGGATCAAAGTTATACAAAAAGTTAACCATTGACTAGAATAGAAGAACAATTGATTTACTTGCATTTTTGTAGTGTTCAAGTAAGAATAATTTTACTTACTGCAAGAATCTATCTTGCATGTTCGAACACAATTTACTTGCACAAGTTTCAAGACAGAATAAATATCTTTAGACTATTTAAATTTCAGTGCGGAAATTGAATTCACGACTGTTAGTGCATGCAGCACTCCACCCTTATTCGATATTTAGCTAGTCTTTGAAAATATTGACATTAATATAACGGGAGCCTGGGTGCTATTTCCAGACACGTAATTGAATTTTCAGTGACAAAATTTGAAGGTAACAGGGTTCTCAGTTTACTTATCTTATAATTCAAATAGGTTCAGACCGAATATGCATATAGACGAAATATAGAATAGAAACGAAAAACAGGAATTATGCAATGATATGTTGCATGCTAAATAGCCTAAAATATTATTTTGTTAACATCTAGGATGATCTAAATGACACAACATCATCAATGCTCCATCGTCGGCCACATCATCGCTTACCATCAGACGTATTTTTGGCCGTCAAATTATTCAGGCGTAGAAAATGTCAAAAATAAAAAAAAAATATTTTGTAAAGAAACTAATAATAATTATCTTCGTCACTTATTGTTGATTTTCGGAGGTACTAAATCGCGTCCTAAATACTAGTTTTATCAGAATGCTGAAATTCGTTATAGTTTTGGCGTACAAGCATGGTCCCGCCATTATAACGCGTTATAATGGCGGGGCCAACAATATTATGAAATTCCGTTTACACCGTGTGAGGTACAAAAATTTCAGGAAGGGTACAAAATAGTACTAAAACGTACTAAATATACGTGGTAGAATCATTCGGATACAAGAGTTGGTCCCGCCATTATGACGTTTATAAAAAATCGGTTGTCTGTAAAGTCGGTTTACTGACTATAGTTGAACGTGACAACGTGTTACATTTATTTGTACGCATAAATACAAATAAACAATTAACACGACATTCACTTTTCACTGCACTTTATACTTGACGAAAACATGTAAATGTATTATTCTATAGCAGTTGTCACGACGCAGACGCATCGCTCACTCAAGTAGGACAGAGACAGATGTCGAACACTGCCGAACGCGGACGCCGAACGCGCTCTTGCTTGCACTTCAAGCCTTAATTAATGGAACGCCTCAGAGCGAGGTAACGCCGCATGCGTCATACTTTTTCATGCGTGCAGCCGGCTCCATCGAATTATAAGACGTTGTCACATCAAAAAAAAAAACATTGTATATGTATGACCTAGTGCTATACATTATTGTATTCAGTTACTATCTCTACTCTCTTCTTCTTCTTTGTCCGTCGCTGCTCCCATTATCTGGGGTCGGATCTCCTCACAGTTCTGCACCAGGACAGTCTGTCCTGGGTATTCGATTTTGGCAATTGGGCTTGAGGTTTCTCTCGATGTTAGACTACCAGATCTCTACCTCTCTTTTGTTTGGGTAAGCTTCAAGCGGGCTGTATTCAGTTAGTACCTATGCTAAAGAAATCTAGGTAAAGTAAATAATATTAAGTACTAAATTTTTGTGTACAAGACAAAAGATTAGTTAGATTACTTGTTGTACAATACTATTGCTTCAAGGGTTGCCTCGCACACAGGTGCGATGCGACAATAAACACTAACAACTAAATAAATAATCTAACTTTTCCACCGTACACTCTCAATAAGGTTCAGTTGACAACCAGCGTCAGGCAACTACCACGAAGTTGTCTGGCATTTTTGCTGAACTGGACCTATTTGGTGCAGGCGCGAGACACACAATATGATAGTTATTTTTTTATGTTAAGTGTTTACATGTTGTTTCTACATTGTGTTTATCTGTGTACGTATGCCAAATAAAATATTTTTTTTTATCTGTCTTACAATGCAACATTATTTATTTACTTTTTTGAGATTTGACATAATTTAAGTTTATTTTCATAAGAATTACGTTATTATTATGAGAATATGAAAAACTAGATATAAACCAATAAGGGGGGATGCCTAGTCTCCTAGTATCTTAAACTAATATGGGGCATCAAATATTACTCTAAAAATTGACTGTTTTAAAAATCTTTATAGTATTAGATATCTAAAAAATATATTAAAATAGACGTCACTATTTAAAAAACATTAAAACTGAAGTAACGTTTTTGAGGTTATTATTTTACATGATAATAATTATCTAACTTCATAGTTAAATCAGATCAGTGGTGGCCGAGTGGTAACGGCCCCGACAAGTTACGAGTTGTAGGTCGCAGGTTCAAACCCAGCCAGGCGCATTACTTTGTGTAATTTATTTCATCACCGCTGCTCTCAAAACGGTGAAGGAAAACATCGTGAGGAAACCGGCATGTCCTAGAACCAATAATTCAAAGACATGTGACATCCACCAACCCGCACTAGGCCCGCTTGGTGGATTATGGCCCATTCACTCTCCTAGAGAGGAGGCCTGAGTCCCAACAGTGGGAACATTATATGGCCGACTATGCTATGATATAGTTAAATCAAGAACTTCTCTTTTTTAATGCTTTTGTATTAAAAAAGTAGCAGTTGATTATGTTTTGAGGCTGCCCTCAAAACATTATAATCACGGTTTATTCATTCAACAGCTGTCAAGGTAAGTAAACAAGTTTCCGTATAAACTATATTGTTTAAAGAAATTATTCTACTAGTGTATATTATTCGGAGCAGCCGTCGTACCTGGCTGTAGAAGCCATGAAATATTACATTAAAATAAATGCGACTCCGACTTCACTTCCCACCAAAAAAGCCGTCAGACTTTATTAAACGTAAGTGATATAATGGAAGTCGTTATCGGCATGCGCCCAGTTAACTGCACCATATGCACCCAAGAGCCTCATGTTAGGGCCCGCATAACTTTAAAACTTTCCCTTTGTTAATTTGATTTCATTCGGTGTTCGAGTGAATTCGTTGCTTCTGAATTCAGTAGGTTCAAATTGTAATAAATCCTTACTTAAAAGTATTGAAACTAGAATTAAAGCCTCGTTTTGCTGCGAAGTGCTTGAAAGTTCTACTGCTCAGCGTGAAGTCTAGGGTTAACTTTCCGAGTAAGGCAGCATTATTAGGTTTTCCCATCTAAAATATCAGAGATAGGAGATCAGGATGAAAACAAGTCAATTAACATTCAAAACTAAAGTTCGAGAGCTAATTCGTAAGAAGTTGGCAGTAGTATCACCACAGCGTTAATGTTTTCCAATTGTTGATTTAGATTGTTTCACTATATTAGTTAGGTATGTAGTTTATTAATTTGAGTATGTATTGTATAATTGTATTATATATATGGTTTATTAGTACTTATATCTATTCTCGTATTCGTTTTCTCTCTCTCGTTTATTGCACCTATCATTATTTTTCACTGCATCACTCAAAGGTTGACTGGTAGAAAATGCCTAAGGCATTAAATCAGCCTCTGTACTTTTGTGTGCATAAAGCATTTAATAAATAAATAATTGGTTAGCAGCAGGTCTCCGGAGTCTGGACATGTGCCCGGTCGATGGTAATATGCTCCTCAGCTATTAGATGAAACTTAAACATAAGAAGAAAGAACTGTGGGTATACACTTTTGCCTAACCGGGGAAATATACGCGTGATGATATGCTTCCATACTTACATATATGTATGTCACAAAATGAAGTTCCTCACTGCATTTTTGATTGTCTGTTCTATTGACGATAAAAACTACTTTTCAAGAACGGATTTTCATACAATTTTCGTTAATAGACAAAACAATCCATGAGGAAGGTATAAATGTTTAATACATGCATGTTATAATAGAGAAAAGCCGAGACTAAGATGTATAAAACCCGTGCTAAGCAGGGCTGGGTAGTTAAATAACTATTCAACACATTAAAAAAAAGTATTGGGACAAACGACTGCCTAATATAAAACTGCTGACACATACAGATACATGTGCATGTGAAAGATACATGTGCATGTGAATCGACACACACAACTAAGACCAACCCGCCTTCGTGAGATACAAGCACTGTACGTGAAAACAATGAAACTCGACTTGCCTACTAGTTGATAGGAACATACAAGTGATCTGCTGTGAAATGGCAACCGTGTTGAAGAAATACATTTAGGCTCACAAAAAGAGCCAGTAGACAGGACACGTCTTGAAATTGTAACAAAACTTGAACATAACTGAAAATAGCTTGCATAAAACTTGGAACTTAGACATATATTGTCCTTTCTAGTTTTAACTTACTCCAAGCTGTAGAACTTACTAAGATTGTTGATTTGAGTTTCAAATGTAGCGATTTTGTCTAAAACTAATCCAGTAGAGAATTTTAGCCATTTATACTATACTCATAAATTAAAAATATAAAAAAAAATATGCATAGAAACCTCGCACATTTAATCTAGATTCTGAATGACGAAAAGTTCTCCCAAAAGATGTTAAAGGCTTTAAAAAAAAAACACGTATTTCCTGGAACAAGTTCTGAGAAATATTCAAGTAAATGATGGAATCACCGAATGCCAACGAGAGTTTTCAAGCGGTATCTTCTTTTTTTCTCGTTGCCTTTTCACAAAACATTGCGTTGATATTGCATTAGATGAAATAACAAGCTTATAAATCATACTCACGGTGACGATAGGCGAGTGGGAAAGGGCCCTCTTATACATATATATATATGGTATGATAACGGGTTTGACGTATAACACGTCAAACCCGTTATCATTGTACAAAATATTGTTCCTTCCTGTTCTTGTCACTGGCTCGGCGGTGGTTCAAATGTTGGGTTAAAACTTTGACACTTTCGCATCGATAAGAGATAAGAGGTGAGGCAGTTTATCAAATAGAATCGAATAGAATAGAATGCATTTATTTGTCAGTTTTTTTTTATATCCCACAGAAATTTCCTATCGGGATATAAGTACAATATCTATGGTTTGCAAAAACCATCGAGTTATGATTGATTTAAAAAGGGAACAGATTTCCCTACTTATTAATAAAGCGTAGAATAGCTACATTTATTATTATAGTAAGAAATTTGTTTAGGATGTAAACAAAGAAAACAGTTGCTTCACTAAGCTGTTCATCTGACTTTAGTAAGTTAACATAGTTTACTCAGTTGCGGACAAGGATAAATCAATAACAGTGTTTTAGTTTTACACAACAGATGGAAGAAGAGATTACAAGGAGTTAAAACTTATAATGAGAAACTAAATAAGCATCAAAGTATACAAAAGCTTATAGAAATATGTAACTAAAGGTACCAGCCCTTTTATTCCTGAGTGAATTTTTAGCAATGGCGTAGACCGCAATAAGAGAATTAAATAAATAAATAAAATATTAATTAAAATTAGAATTATACAGTAAAATATTTCTCATGTTGATGTGTGAATTAAAAAATAGGCTTTGAAATTAAAATAAAACGATATATGAAAAATTAAGCTGCAATTATTTTTTAAGACTGGCCAGCTAGTCCAGTGGCCGTGACTGCTATGCCGGAGGTCGTGGGTTCGATTTCCACACAAGACAAATGTTTGATGAGCACGATCACTTGTCCTTTATCTGGGTGTAATTTATCTACACTAATATTATAAAGAGGTAAAGTTAATTTTTATGTTTTTTTATTTGTAGGAGGTAACCTGAAGAAGTACTGGTTCGATTGCTAAAATTCTTTCACCAATAGAAAGCTGTTTTATTCCTGAGTGACATAGACTATATTTTATGTACGCGGGCGAAGCCGTGGGCAAAAGCTAGTCAGTCTATGATATGTATGTATTTAGAAATATAATATTTTTATCAGTTGTCTAATACCTACTCATAGCATAAGCTCTGCTTAGCTTTTTGCATCATTTATTCAATTCGTCCAGGAAGCATATAGGTATTAAGGCCGGTCAAACTTTCAAACCTACAAATTACATCATGTTCAAATATGATTCGCTGTCTCAGAGTTTATGGGAGATCATTTTTATGGCTTTATATTTATAACGCTGTAGAAAATTGTGTCCCTTTTTGTTAAAGTTGAACTCGGGAAGTAAAAACGTGATTTTTATAACTTGGTATGTTAAAATTAGGAAAATGGGAAATTCGGAACTACTACTTAAAGTCTTCTTAACTTTAGTTTGATCTTCATCACAATTGTTATATTTTGAGTTCTCTTATTTATTATGTTTCATTATATTATTTATTTATATGGTGTGTAATATAAATAAATAATATAATGAAACATATATAATTATATCACAGCGTAGTTCTTTTGTAATTTAAAGGTTGACTGTTAGAAAATGCCATATTGCATTAAGTCTGCCTATGTACCACTACTGCACATATAGAATAAGATTGGTAGATACATGACGACTAAAGCTCAGTTTATCTCAGAGAACTTTAACTTTTGTGCAAGAATAAATCAGTCTAACATTAACAGTTGTTAAGTGAAACTCTAAATAGCTGAACACATTTTAAATTTAATTCCCCTTGTGTCTTCTACAACCGTATCCTGCGATCCACTGTTGTTTCCATTCTTAATGCCAAGAATATAATAAACAACGTTGCTAAGCTTTAAGAACAGCGCAGTTTCATAACAAAAAAAAATATAGGTACAGAAGATCAACTTCATAGAGTGAGTGAAAACGGCCGCATACTTCGGCAAGCGTCAACCTACAGTATTTTTTTATGGACAAGCACGCTGCTTTATTTCTGACCGCTGCAATTCTAGAAAGCGAAAATTAACCATGGCAACTACCAAAAAAGCGCTAAGTTTTTAACCTCACTAAGGCTAGGAGAAACTGTAAAATTGCCTTGGATCCCGCAACGAAGTAAATCAGAAATAGGTCAGTCATTTAAAACATCTTAAGTCGCCAAAAATGCACTGAGCTACATTTATGGGATTTTTTGGATGGATCCTCCTCTTCCTTGAGTGGTATTCCTCATTACTGAGGGTCGTAAAGTTCCCGCTGGATTAGCTTCTTACTGATGGTGTCTCGCCATCTGTGACGGTTCGTGGCATCATAAAGTGCGACGTGCAATTGGGAGTCCAGTGTAGAGCGGAGCTGATCTGCCCATCTTTTTGGGCTGCGGCCTCTTAGTCGTTTGCCAAAAACCATGCCAGTTACGATGAGTTCAGCTGTGGCCGTTGTTCCTGGTCAGGTGGCCAAAAAACTCTAGTACTCTGCGCATACAGGTAGTCGAAATCGGATGGATAGCAATAGTTTAAAACTGATGAAACGATTGACGCAGAGAGTACCTATGTGATTTTTACGTGATCTTGACTCGCACCCACGATACAGGAATAATTCACAGTGTGGGCCAAAGATTCCAAAAACATGCAGCTTCGAAAAACCTGTCCTACAATTTTTTTTATTGGGTGGGAAAATCATCTTATGACAAATGACTCGCTCTTGGGCGGAGCGGGAGATAGTGTCAGACTTTTACTGACTAAAAACCTACTCCTTTTCCTTCTTTGCCTTCGTCCCAGGGCCCCGGGTTTCTTCACTTTCACTGTACCCGTGGCCCCAGTGGCTTCGACCCTGCTGGGCCCCTACGATTTGCTGATATTTCCCTGAGGCGCGTGTGGAACAGTACGCGCCGTCAACGACTTGGGCTCGGTCCTGACGGTTACTGGACGGTCGGACGGCGAGCCACCCATTGCTCGCCGTCCGCAAGCCCGCGCCTACGGTGGCCGGAATCCCGGTGGCGGTTGGGGCGTGAGGACCGTTGCCTCACGCGATCGGCCGCCTCCTTTAGAATTTTGGCTAACACTTATTGGTATTTATTCTAAGAACATTTAAAAAAATCAGTACACTGCAATTATTTTTGACGTAATGCGATTAATTTGTCTATGACGACTAACGTAAATAGAACGGTGAAGCAAAAAACAAAAAAAAGTCACTTCCTTTTATATAAAGCTGGAGACAAAACAAAGCGAACTTGCTACTAACGTTCTTTGAGGCAGTGATCATACGCGTCTATCATAACGTGACTAAAACTATTTTCCGGCCTTCTGCATCTATGTACTCTGTGGCACGGGGATTCATAATATCAAAGCGAAGAATCTGGTACGGCAGACAATAGGTATACTCTCATTGTTCGTGGTCTTGCATGCACGAGCGTATGGATTAAGCGATACACAATGCAGAGTCAACTTCCCTGATTACGAAGATAAAACAACCTGCTGATTAAATTATTGTGGAGTTAAGTAGGCCGTTTGTTTTGTTAGGATGGGCTTGTACAGCCAGGTGTTAGGGAAAAGGAGGTTTACCGGTGAGTCGTTTTTGTTACGAATATTTGTGCTTACTTAGAATCGTTAGTGTTGTGTAATAAACACTGAAGCCTTGATAATATGATATTCTGCCGGCGATAATGAACGATTTTCAGAAATGTATGTGATCGATCGTGTTAGCGAATTATCAACGTGGTACATCTATTTTTTTTTTTTATTTATTCAATCTGCTAACAATTTGACTGGCTGGCTTCATTGATTAAATTCAACTATTCTTAAAACAGTGACTTCTGAAGCCTACTCCTCTAACAGCTAGGTCAAAAGGTTTGAAAAAAAATGTTTATTATAGATTCATTTACAAAACTAATAACATACTTTTGCCAAAAAGAAAAAAATAACAACATGTTATTTACTCCTTTCAAAAGGCTTGATCTTTAGAAATATGTTTACACAAAAATTGCTGATAAGTTTTCTTCAGAATGTAAATAGCATATGTAAATCAAAGTAAAGGTTTTAAAGGTCAGCGGGCGCAGACAGCAGTACGAGTATGTGTGCATTTAACTCCAGCCAGATGTCCAAGGGACTAAACGCCTTAATACACTTATATAGCAGTGGAAAGAACAGAACAGATGGCCGTTGGGGCCAAAAGGCTCTGGAGTGGCGACCGCGTACTGGAAGACGCAGCGTTGTAAGACCTCACACAAGGTGGACCAACGACCTCGTGTGGGTCCCGGGAATTCGATGGATGTGAGACCCACACAACCGTTCATTGTGGCGACACTTGGGGGAGGCCTACATATGTCCAAGTGGACGTCTTTCGGCTGAAATGATGATGATAAAATGATGATTGAAAATGAAATGGTCAGCAAAGATGGTAAAAACAATCCTTGATGATGTTTGTAAATATTCTTTATAGTTTACAGAAATGTTCAAAGTATTTATTAATGTGCTTTTTTGTGATACAGTAGGTCTTATAGATAGGTTATTGTAATACAAAAAAATATCCATTAGGGCGCACATTTTAAGAATTTGGAATCGATATTATAAACAAAACAAATATGTCAACATTTAGTAAATACAATCAATTTTTTATAATGAAAAATAACAAACATCAGTTTAAGTTTTCAAGCATATATATATAATTAACAGTTTATTAGTAGTTTATTCAAGGATTTCTCTCTTCAAACTAATAACGTTCAGCTCAGCACACACGCATAGGCATTCTTGAGACGGAGTAAATATGCGTGCAAATAATTATACACCTCTACAAACAAGCATCACCACAGTCGGGTAAAATGCAACGAAATCTTGAACAGACAGGCGTCATTCATAAAACAATGGCCATTCCACGTCCCAAGTCCTCTCAACTTGAGTCACCACGTTGTTATCTCGAGTAGAAACTTTAACATAATTAAGCCAATTAACTATGTTGTAATATGCATGTTATGAAAAGAGATATGCATATATATGTCGATGGGATGGAGAGGGAAGCCAAAGAAAAGATTAATTGGTTGTGAGGAGCGATATGAAAGAAAAGGAAGTCAGTAATAGCGTGATTGATGACAGGATAGAATGGTAGAAAAAAACGTGTTGCGGTCAACCTAAGTAGTATGGGATAAGAGCAGAAAGATGATAATAAACTATCTACTATACAACAATATTTAATATTATCATATGTAAGTATTTTATTATTGTAACTTAATTTAATGATACTACTTTCCACTTCATATTTATATGTTATTTATTTATTGTGCACACCTACCACAGTGATGTCTCTTTTAACCCAAAGGTTGACTGGTACAGAATACCTTGTTGCATTAAGTCCGCCTATGTTCCACTACTGTACATGAAGTTTAAATAAATAAATAAATATTTTAAGTATATGCGAAACCTGAATATAGTTTGTTCAGAATCAGTAACTGAATCGATTCCTATATTTTTTACACAATTTTATATTTTTTCCAAAAATATTTAAAAAAGGTCACAAGTTGGACACAACCGACACTAAATACAACACAGGTCACGGCCGGTTATAGCGGACATTAGACACTAGCGCACAGCTGGATGCGGGAGTAAAACGGGTTGTTTTACTCCCGCATCCAGCTGTGTGCTCAGTCGCCTGGGTGGTCGTGTATTAATGCGGCCAATCAGGTAACATAACAAGCTTATAACTTTGTGATTTTTCATCGTGCAGTTATGAAATTTGGTACACAGATTCTTTACATAAAAATACTAGATACGTGTTTCGGGTTTCGCATATACTATAACTAATGTTATATATGAGGAATAAACTAAAACCACGGAACAGTAAAATATAAGTGGCTAGTAGAAAATTTTATGCTATGTTTAGCTTTGCTTGTCCCAACGATATGCAATTTTCTCTGAGCTCATAGTATGTACGAGTATAAGGGTTACAAAGACACATTACTGATTTAGATAGGTACATTTTCTTCTTAACTTTGTACGGTGTTTGTATCTAACCAATGTCAAGTTTAGAAAAACACAATACAAAGAAAAAAATACGTTTATTCAAACGTAATAATACAGTCACTTTGTTTCCGATTAGAATGTTTATGTAACACATTTTATACAATTCATGGTATGAAAGAGAAGGAACATGTAACTTTTTCCTGCTCTTACGCTAAATACCTCTTATTTTTCTTCATATAAAACAAAATCTCCTATCGCGTTTGTCTGTAGGTTTTCTAGAAATAAGATTAGAATAAACTTTATTGTACACCAAAATAGTAACAATTTCACAGAAACATATATAAATCTATGGGTACAATGACGGTCTTATCGCTGACAGTGATATCTACCAGATAACGTTAGGATGGACTATAAGAACTTAAATGAGGGTAGTCTGCGGTGTACTGCTAGCAAATATAAGTCAAACATTTACATAAGCATCACCTTTGTTTTCTTCTTCTTTTCTTTTATTATTATGTATGTACAAAAATAGTTAAAATTAAATACATAAATAAATATTAGTGTGAAGTGAAAGAAAAGAAAGAAAGAAAGAAAAACATCTTATAAAAAAAAGTCAAGTAAGTCTTAAGTGTGATAGTTATAAAGTTTTACTTTTGTGACATATACGTTGCACGGGTATTTTTTTTTTAATAAAAAAAAAAATAAGAGTTTATTTACGACAAAACATGAAAAAAAAGGTTTTCTAACTAAAATATAAGTATTCAGCTTTCGAGGACAATTTTCGATTACCAAACCAATCAAGACAGAAACACGGAAGACACTGAATAAAATACACCTTCGTCAAAAACATCAACCATCTACCTCCACAAGGAACTATCCTTTCCCATAAACCTACGAATCCCTACCTTTGCAACCAGTTCTTTTGAGCTAAAAAATACGCAACTTTGAATAGACAGGCGTCACTATTCGGGAAACAATGGTCGTTCCACGTCCCGAGGCCACTCCAGCCGCCACGTTTTTCAACTCGGCGTCCTTTAACACGTTCCTGTGACGTCAGCAAGCTTCGCTACTTGTTCGAGTGTGCCATTGTGAAGGTACCGCTGGACAGCTCAACATTAAATTAGGATATACGTCTACCTAAAGCGTGAGCGGCAATAAATTTGTATTTTTGCTTGTGTACTTAGGACTGGTATATGGTGTGGAACGAATCGGATTTCGTGATGATTATAAACATAGCAAGTTGGTATTACTGATTAGAAAAGTTAACATATTATATTATAATTGTAGCATGAAAAAAAATATCCTTTGTAAGGTTACCTACAAAATATAGGTAAATTTTAATTTAAGCAACGAAAAGTCAATAGCATAATAAGGCGTATAATGTTCCCACAGCTGGGACTTACGGCCCATTCCTTCTCCTAAGAAATGGGCCATAATCCACCGCGGATCCGGACCGGAGTACCCAATATGGATTAGAAGATGTCACATTATCTTCGAATTTTTGCTTTTACAATATTTTTCTTCACCAGTTTGAGAGCACTGACGATGAAATAAATTACACAAAGTAAAATTACTCCCTCGACTCGTCATCGGGGCTTTTGCCATTAGGCTAACACTGCGCGACATTAGTAGATCGACATTTAATCATAATAGTTCCTGTAACCAAATTAAGACGATCTGAAGAATCTTTGAAACGCATAATATACACACAACAATTTCTGATTTGCTCTGCATTTGTTGGTCAACTGCCTTGAACAAGGGTCGAGTAATCTAAGCAGGGACTACAAAATTTCGCTCGAAAAGGTTTGAAATTTTCCCAATGACGAACCGAGGTCCAATTACGGTTTTGGAAGACTTATATTTTATAGACAGAATGGATTCTTAGGGTAATGCTAGTTAGTAACTTTAATTATATTATTTCATTAACATTTAACATTTCTCAGTTCTAGATATTGTGTTGTTTATTTTTCAGCCTAAATAAATTCAAAATGTTGGAAATGATATTTGTTTTGTAATCATGTTATTTACATTAATTTATGAGTCTCATTTTATGTTAATATTGGTACAAGGTTCGTTAGTTTAGGTCACCAAAAACTCAGATCGCACTTGGTTTGTTAACATCACAATTTATAGATAATGTTATATAATTTGTGATTTACAAAAGGCTAATTATATAGCCCTACTCAACAAATGCACTGACTAATAGGGCACAATGACGTCTTCAAACTGTCATAATTCGAGCGTGAGAAAGGGATAGCATTATTTGTCCTGTATAGCTTCGTTTCTCTCTTACACCGGAATTATGATGATTTTTAGACTTCGTTGTAGTATTAACCTACAGTCATTGCGTTATGATAATATTAGCTTGAACAAGGCACATTGCTCGCAGAACAGATGGCCGTTGGGGCCGAAAGGTTCTGGAGTGGTGACCGCGTACCGGAAGACGCAGTGTTAGAAGGCCCCCTACAAGGTGGACCGATGACCTGGTGAAGGTTTCGGTAATCCGATGGATGCGAGACGCACAGGACCGTTTGTTGTGGCGACATTTGGGGCAGGCCTATGTCCAGCAGTGGACGTCTATCAGCTGAAATGATGATGATGATGATGAATATTAGCTTAAAATAGCGTGTTTTATTCTTACTGTTAACTAAAAAATCCTTGCAGTTATTTTACTTACCTAGATAAACTAGGGTTATTTGAGACAAGTCTTTATCAAATGAGTCGGCTCATCGTGCCACATCTGAGCGTTCTCATAAACATAGAGCCATCAACATGACAACTATTATAATTAGCAGCAGACAAAAGCAAAATTAGTTTCCTTTCCGTTCACTCAACAACACAACCGCTCTATTCTGGCCTCAAAAGTCACGTTCCTGTCCCTAGGTACACTAATTGTCTTTTGAATAAACAATAAAACGGATAGATTCAAAGAAGACTCGACAATTCTCTGAACTCTCATTTTAATTGGTAGATTCATTCATATAAACAGGTACAGGTACATTTAATTAAATGTAATGGACAGATTTGCAAACAGTTTTCTTCTCATTAACGAAAAACATAAATAAACCATTTTATTTACACGAAACACATTTACCATGTGCAACTATTTACGGAGAACCTGCATCTTTCAACAGAGAACAATTCGGGCCATACGTTTTTGCATCGCGTTTTTGAATGAATAACGATGAATCGCTGTGGTCGCAGCTTGCACATTAGCATACACCGGAATACTCAGATTTTTACGTTGTTTTTCTGTTTATTTACGATACTGAATTTTACTGGTTTTACTGTATAGGTACTAGTATACAAGTAATTGTTTTTCTATCAGATAAGCCCGTTGTATTACAGCCTAGTAATATTTTAAAAGTTAAATGTCTGTTTGTTAGTCCGCCTCAACAGGCTCAATGGATTTGGATAAAATTGATTTTTACCTACATGCCTATTGATAGACCGGTAAACCATAGAAGATAGGATTTTTATTCTGGTAGTAGACCGTATATTCCTGTGTCATAATTTTGGTTTATCATATACGCGAAACCGCTGTCAAAAACTGTTTTTTAAGCTATTGCATAGCTTCTATCGAGGGCCTTGAGCGCGGGGACCGGATCCAGAAATTCTGTAACGAAAAAAACCTCACGCTCCCCACTCCGACGGGCACGGAGGTGTGGCTTGAAGGCCGACAGAGACCGAACACCTATTTTAGAAAAGTCGTTAACGACCTGTGTGGCGCATTGGTACAGCGTTCTACCTATGTTATCATCGTGCCTCGAGTTCAAATCTCGGTCAAACAAAATAGTCTTTTTGTATTATAATAGATTATAGTAATATTCTATGATAACAACTGAACATACTTGTAGCAATTTATGAAGTAAACAAGAAAGAAAAAAAATTGTTTTCTTATCGTTCACCACGCTCAAAAAGTGTAACTTGAATTAATATCAAAGAAAAAGAAATACTGCATAAATAAAATAAATAAATAATTATAATTGCATAAGTTGATACAAAATGCTATGCAATAGCTTTACCGCGGCAGTCCCCGAGTGCCACACTTTTTAACTATAAATGAAGCACAAAAATAATGCTGAAAAGATTAATGATTCAGAAATGTTGATACCGAGATGTTATGTTTATTTGATCAGTAGATAGGTACCTGAAATAAAAACATATAAGAAAGTGGTACCAAAGAAAATATTATAAATACATATATGTATTTACAAGCATGTTTGATATAATATTGATTGTGAATTGATTTAAAATTTTAAATGTATTATGTCATGTATAAGTTAGCAATAAATAAAGGTTATTTTATTTTACCTGAAATAAACCCTTGTTATGTCGGTCATTCTAAAAAATTAACTAAAATACTATATTGTAATGCTGTTAAGTAGTAGGTAAACTAACGACAATAAAACCCGTATTAAAAATAGATACTATAAAGCAACTTAATAGTAGAAAAAATCAAAGGCAAAATGGCTGTCTACATATACCTTCGCGTAAACACAAAGTAAGAAATACGACTCCGATCAAGAATCTGAAAATTAAACGAATAGTCGTTTCATTTGTTTAATATCAGGCAGGCGATATTTCGTGATTATCTGAAGTAGCAGTTAATAATATTACTAGATAAAGACTGTTCGACTATTTTCGAAATTACTCAATGAACATTCGATTGTTTTGTAGAGCCCAAAAAGTTTTTAATTAGCAATGTTCATCCTGAATTTTGGCTGAACCATTTATATGATTTTTTTTTGCAACTTTGTACGTGATAGTTCGAATGGCAGTCTGTTTAACTGGAACATTTCGACTCGAATTATCGAAAACATTTTAATATGAAAATGGCCATTGACGTAAGGTTCATTTCTCTTTAATTTATTATTAACGGTCTTCTGCCAGCGACTTCACTTATTAAAAAAATTAAATTAAATTAAAAAAAAAATATTACTACCGAGATACAAAATATTCTATTTCTATTCCAAGATATATGGTCTACCCGTGGGGTCTGAATACTCATACGCTTTTTAAAGAACTGTCAAAACGCTTAGTTGACACTTCGCGTGACCCAAAAGCTAGTTTTTACCTCGGTCAGAGATTAAGCATTGCCATATAACGTGGCAATGTCGCCAGCCTTTTGGACACACTTCCAGTCGACAGCGATGCGGAGGAGTTTTATGACGCCATATTTTAGCTAGTAGTTTTTGCCTTCAGTGTATATTTATAGTTTTAATTACTTATGTGTTTTTATTGAATTAAACAGAAAAAGCCCGTGAGATATATTTTATCCAATCGTGTTACACCGTTTGAGCGTGAAGTAGTAACAAACATAAATACAAAACACATACATATAAACTATCACATTTATAATATTAGTCTTCAAGTTTTTTTTAATAATAATAATAATCCTTTATTATCAGGCAACTAAGGCCCATAGCTAATATACACAAATAATCTTACAATATAATAAACTAATACATATAAAATAAACTATAACAAATTATTAAACTATAAACTATCGCACACGAAGTAACGGCGTCGTGTTCCGCTGCGAGGTCGGTATCCTTCCACGAAATCATTGATACACGACACTCTTCGGCCAAAACTATCCTTTGAGGAAAGTGTCCAAATGATGAGTGTTATGGCGCGGCTCCAACTGCTCGACTCTCAAAGTCCAGTTCGTCTTGACTCGTAAATATTCCACGATCCCCTCAACCTTCGTGGTGTGATGCAGCCTCGAAACGTGCAGCTGCGTCGTGAATATTGCTGGACGCAGCAGCATGTTGAGTGCACATTTCTCTGGCCGCCATCCGTTCATCGGGATTGCATTTGTCAACTTTGCCTAGCGCTTGGAACTGCAACAGCTTGGCACTGCTATCTCCTCCTTGTTGACTTTCAGATCTGCAGGATGCTGACCTCATCCATGTAGTTAATGTCATGTTTGATGAATGCCAACAGTTTGTTGGCTGTGAGTGGTTGACTCATAGCGATGAAAAACGGGCAACGGCTACTGCCGCGCAACACGGGAATATAAAATTCGTATCGAGCAGCGCAAACACGTCCGTACTTGACTGCGCATTGCACTACAATAATAGAAATCTTATTGGCAGCTTTGAACTCGGTGGAAAGGCGTGCAAAGAGGCTAATTGGTGATCCAGATCTGGTTAATTCCAATCTACAAAGTCTTGAGCACAGGCGTAAGGTAACCAGCCTTTCGGTGTTTTACAGGATGCATTTTGGAGAGTGTGCGCAGGAATTGCATGACTTGATTCCAGCATCTCATTTCTACCATCGGACAAGCCGACGAACAGCGAGTATCCACCCTTACGTTGTTGAAACCTCTACGGTCCGGACCAAGCGTTTCGCCTCGTCGTTTATACCGCGTACATCGAGGGACTGGAATAATTTGCCTGCTGCGGTTTTCCCGTCCGATTATAATTTGGGTCTCTTTAAGGCTAGAGTGAATAGGCTCTCAATAAATTAGTGCGCCTCACCATCAACGATTGCATTACTACTTACCATCAGGTGGGATCGCAGTCAAGCACTAGATTATACCAATTAAAAAAAAAATCTTAATAGCTGAATACCCGATACCTGAGTTTACGCCCACACACTCAAACTTACACCTTATTTTCCCGCGTCAGTCTCTTTATTCGTTAACTTGGTACACCACGAATTTCGATGCATAAGATTTCTGAGTACAATATACACCGATTCAAAGCTGGGGTAGTCTACCAGTATATATTTATTGAAGTAAATTAAGAGGCCGCTTAATAGCATGAGCCCTTATAGAAGCTAGTACACGGTTCCAATTGATTGGTTTCTATACAGAAGAACCGGAATAAAACTCCACGGTTACTCTTTTTAACCGACTACTTACTTTTACCGAAATTCCAAAAAAAAAAGGAGGTCCTCAATTCGGCTGTATTTTTTTTATGTTGCTTTTCTCAGAACTCTATGGACCGATTTGCAAATCTTTTTCCCCTTATAGGGTATGTTTCCAGATTGGCCCCATTTTTTTTTTCTTTTTGTAAAAAGTTTTTTTTTAATATTGAGTTTTACAATATTTCTGCGTTATAATATTAAAAGTTATGAGAAGACAGTGTATATACATATAGTCAACCAAATAAGTACAATAAGAAAATAGTCATAGTCTGCGGAGTCTACAATATTTCACATTCACATTATAAAAAAGCAGCTATAATAAACAAATAAATCTATTAATGAATTCTGAATCACTTTGTCCTTTTATTTCCTGATGGTTCTTTGATGTCTCATTACAACATAATGGGTTATCAATTTGTTATGTCATAGCCTCTTAAATCAAGCATTTTATGAACCTCATCTAACTATCTACGTAATTTGAGACGTAAGAACTTTAAACTTATTCATCGTAGGTACATATCTCTCTCTTAACATGAGATTTAGCAAACTAAACCCGTTCAATTTGTTAAATGATGCCATAAAAGATTCCACACAAAAGGTGACCTCCATTCTATTGTACTTTTGACCTTTCGACCCTTAAATCATACATTTTAATATTAATGGTCGTGTTTGCCAAGTTCTACATATGTTTGAAGAATGTAAATGGCCTTCTAGAGTTATTAAATAAATATTGTCTGTAACGATGGTAATAAAATATTTTCTTCGTCTTGGAAAATGTTGGTAGATAGTTGGTCGCAGATAAGGAATATTTGTGACAAACAATTTTGTTGTATGTGTAGATAATGAATTTCTGATAAGGAAAAGTATTGTCAAACTGGAAATAAAAGTATTATTTCTTAATCTAATTATACCAGTTATATAATAGTCACTTGAAGAGCTCGTGGAATACATGTTTGAATGTCGAACATTAAAATACCTACGAGTAAAATGTTAACGTTCAAAACATCGAAAATTTAAATATCGATAGTATCATAACATCGATAATTGTTATACCTACGCTTAAAATATCTAACATGGAAATGCTGAGTGATAAAAATATCTAATGATTAAAAATATCGATAGTCATTAAACCTAAGTTCAAAATTTCAACATTTAGTACACCCAAGTTCATTATATTTACGTTAAAAATACCTACTACTTAAAATATCGAACAAATTTTGATTATGTGGTAGAGAAGAAGCAGCGCTCGCCGGCCGTTGCCGCAGCTCCGCTCGCTTCGCTCGCTCATCATTTTTGAACTGGGTGAAATAGGTTAGGTTAGGTTAGAACTGTGAACTGAACCAACCGCGCGTGAGCCGAGCGAGCGAAGCTAGCGGTTAACGCTACCGGCGAACGCTATGTCCAAGTCGCTCGCAGATTTTATTTCACCATTTCCTAATTATCCGGGTTTTCGCAATATCCGAATCATTAAATTACCCTGTGCATACACAATAAATAAATATCGATATTCAGGACATTCGATACTCTATACATCGATATTTAGGACATTCGATACTCTTTACTTTCGATATTTAGGTATTTTGATGTCCTTTTTGTAAATAATTAGATTTTAGATATATTGGACGTAGGTTATATAACCATTCGACATTATTTTAATTTTCGGTTATGTGGTCATTCGATATTTAAATTTTCGATGTTTTGAACGTTGACATTTTACCCGTACGTATTTTAATGTTCGACATTCAAATATGTACCCGAGCTCGTGACTAGAATAATAAAAGCCACACGTGTCGATCTCCCAGCAACATCTGTCGAGGCCAGTCTGTGGATGGGTAACCATCCTAATATACCAAGATTGCTCCGTGTTTCGGAAAACATGTTGAGCCGTGGTCCCAGCTGTCATTTGTGGATCTTTAACAATCGTTACGGATAGTAAGTAGCCAGGAAACCTGATAGCAACAAAACAAGAGGTATTGCTTTTCCAATTACTGGGTTGTAAAGATCGGCAGTTACTCCTAAAAAAAAATGTAAAATACTGGTAGGTATTTAGCTAAATCCAGTTAGACTGGAAGCACAGCCACATAGCTGGCTAAAGGCCTAGACACATAGATATACTAGTTATAGACACTTCGTTATTGGTATGTCGTAGCCAGATCTTAGAATTATTCACTTCTTGATGTGGCCGGCCATTTCATGAAATGGTTGTATTTCATGATATAGAACCAAATGAAAACTTCGTCAATGCGAGGTTAATGATAGAAAACACAACTTTTTTTTAACTATCTATATTCAGTAACTAATAACATTTACAAAGAGCAATGCTAGCAGTGACGCGTTGACTTACCCGAATGAGCGTTACATTGCCGAGCGTGACGTCACAGGCCACGGACACGAAGTTAACGGGTAGCGGGGTGAAAGGCGGCGGCGGCGCAGAGAGCGCGGTAGATTGCGCGGTGCTACAGCGGTGTAGTGTTGTATTGAGAGATTTGTATCTCGCGTGGGCACCACCCGACCGCTGGCGCGCATCGTTTGGACACCGATGCCACGTCGCAGCTCTTCGTGCGCTGCTGGCTTCGAGGCTAGTTCCATAAATATATAAATCTATGCATTGGAACGCGCCGTCCGCTGCCCACCCTGCCGCTACCGCCACCCTGCGCCCGCTGACTTCGTGTCTGTCTCCTAAGTCTCATTGTGTTTCGACTCATTGGGTTAAGTGAAAATGAATCCCCGGGCCCTAGAATGAAGACAAAGAAGGAACAAACGAGTAGGTTTTAATCAGTAAAAGTTTGTTTTGACGCAGTTTTATAATATGACATAAAATGCCAAATGCCATGATATGTTGTTTATAATTTTTCAATTTTCTAATGAGTGGAAGTATTTACCATACTTCCACTCATTAGAAAATTTATTGCAAATGAATGAAAGTTTTTACAATTATTTATTTATTATTTATGTATATACAACAATACAAAAGAAGATATGAATTTATGTTTCGATTCAATATAAAATACGATTTTACAAACAATGTTGAAGGACCGTAACAAATGACTGAAAAATGTGAAGGTTTTTTAAGAGAAACGTCGTAGTTATAATGTTTGTATTTTCGATATTACACCATCCATCAAGTTACCAACGACGTGTCCAATGTTTTCCAATAAACGTCAACGTGTACGTTCGTTAGGTTGGTAGGAGGTACCTATTATATTCGTAGTATAACATCCTTCTACCCTCACCAAAACACGTTTCGGAGGTTTTTTTTTTTTTTCGGTGGGTAAATCATCTTATGACATCCCGCGCCCTTGGGCGGGGCGGGAGATAGTGTCAGACTTTTACTGACTAAAAACCCACTCCTGTTCCTTCGTTGCCTTTCGTACCAGGGCCGAGTCTTCCTTTCAGAATCAAACCCTTGGCCCCAGTAGGCTTCGAACCTGCTAGGCCCCTACAGTTACTGACATCTCCTTGAGGCGCGCGTGGAACAGCACGCGTCGTCGACGATTTGGGCTCGGTCCGGACGGTTACCGGACGGTCGGACGGCGAGCCACCCATTGCTCGCCGTCCGCAAGCAAGCCTGCGCCTACGAACGTTTCGGTGGTGGTGGTGGATGGTGGTGGATGGTATGGTTGGGTGGGTGGGTTGGCCTGTGTGCCAAATAAATGCGTTTTCTTTCTTTTTTTTCTTGCTCGCCGTCCGACCGTCCGGTAACCGTCCGGATCGAACCCAAGTTATAGATGGCGCGTACTGTGTCAACAAACCGTAGGGGCCCAGCAGGGTCAAAGCCTACTGAAGCCAAGGGTCTGCTTCTGAATGGAAGACTCGGCCCTGGTGTGAAAGGAAATGAAGGAACAGGAGTGGGTTTTTAGTCAGTAAAAGTCTGACAACAAAAAGAGCGGAGGATCATTGGATGATTTACTCACCGAAAAAAAAAAATATCTGCCCCTCTACAACCTAGTATAAGCATAACACGATACCCCTTCGTAAGGTTGGTGTTGGCAGATTTTCTTGCGTATGTGCAGTGTTTGTACTTGTAAGCGTGAGCGCGCCCTGCGCCCCACCTCAGTAATAAACCAGTGGTCACTATACACGGTCGTTTCATTGCTAGTCGAGTACCTTCGCTACCTACATATATAACAGTATGACAATTCGTAACGACTGTCAAAGATCTACAAATCACAGCCGACACCATCGGCTTAATGTTCTTTCTGAGGCACGGAAGAGTCTCGATACATTAAGATGGTCACCCAATTGGTCAATGGTCAAACCAATTCTATTCTATTCTGATGTATCGCCACAATGAACGGTCCTATGCGTCTCGCATTCCCGCTACTCTCACCAGGTCATCGGTCCACCTTGTGGGAGTCCTTCCAACGCTGCGTCTTACGGTGCGTGATCGCCACGCCAGAACCTTTCGGCCCTATCAACCATCATTGTTCTACGAGCAATATGCCCTGCCCACTGCCACTTAAGTCACTTAAGTTTGACGATTTTACAGGCTAAGTCAGCGACCTTAGTCCTCCTGCGGATATCTCATCCACTAATACAACGCATTACTATAATATATATATATATATTAATTGCTCTAAACTAGTGCATGACTGCGATCCCACCTGATGGTAAGTAATGATGCAATCGTTGATGAAAATTACCCAAATGCAACATACTAAAGAAATATTTAAAAAAGTCTATATATTAAATTTGTATTATCTGATGATACTATCCCGTAAAGTACCACGTTTTAGAAAAGCCACAACCGATTCTGAATAAGTCTTGATTTAATTAATGCCATGACAATGGATTAAATATAATCTGGCCGAGCACGAGAGTTAATTTGATCCACGAACCATGTCTGAATTCTGAGGCGCATTCACTAAAATGGATTTCACGATAAGGGAAATATAGGTGAGAGTAAACTCGTATGGTGGCTAATCTATGACGGATGTATTTTATCATCACACGGAGTTAAGAATGAAGTTGATAATATGTAGTTTATTCAACAGTAAATTCATTAACTTTTAATAATACTAAACTAAAAATATAACCATTTACGGTACTATTTTAAATAAACTTAAAGAGAATCATAATGGAAAGATATATTACTCCTATAGAAAAAATTAAGCATTTTATGTAAAACATTGATCAAGTCAATTCAATTAGAACTCCAACTAAACATCGAAATTCACATCCAAAATAAATTCAGAGCCGTAATCAATAAAAGGTCTTCAATCAATTTCAAAGAGCACTAACATAATGCTAAGGTCGATAGCTAAAATAACGTTCTGGGTCGAACTCATAAATCATAGAAATGCCAATAAGAATAAGCGGTAAATATGCCGCCTCCGTCTTACCCCATCCTTGGCTCTTGGCACATCCAATTTGCCGGTATGATACCCGTACAATCTCGCTAACAATAGAACCACAATGAATGGCGCCTGATCCAGCCGTAAATATATCAAAATTATGTACAGCCCCCGACGGCATAAGTTGAGAAAAATTGTTCTCCTTCGTTTTATTTTTCCTTTGTGTTGTTATTGAAATTAATTGGTGTAATATAAATTAATTGGGATCTTCAAATTTATTAGTTTTATTTTATGATTTTAATTAAACTGTTTGCATCATTGAGCTTTGTTATTACCTACACTTGAGACTAGTATAAAAAAAAAAGTTTCAAACGGTGTCTCACCAAGTTGATAAGCATACATTATAATTTCAATTTTTGCTTTGGAAAATAATTAAATTTACTGACTAATTTAGGTAAACAAATAATATGGACTACTTTTCAGCACAGCTTCTTTTAAAAAATATCCTGAGGTCGATGAACACACAAAACTAAGTAAGAAACATAACTATCAAAAATTAAAAGGTAACATTTCAGCAGCCGGTCATCACGTAACATTCTCAACCTTTTAGATTGTTTCATAAAAAATGTAAAGACGTGCGAATAGCTTCCTTGTGCGAAGAAAGGGCAAGATGACCCGGAAGAAAAGCTACAAGAAGCGAAATGTTTCGGAGGAGGTAAAAGGCTCATAAATTCCGGGTTTCATCACGTTCAAGATCATAGATAAAATAAAAGGAAATTATGAGGAAAAGTCGGAGACATCCAATGTAACACGTGGGGTACAAAACTACGAAAATGATCTTGGGTAACAAAATATACCATATTTGAATATACGTAGTTCGGTAAGCAAAATCAGTTTTGGTCCATTGTTTATCTTCGAATGTCTTCATCGGTTCTTCACCAAATTTAAACAAGACCAACTCAGAAAAAGTTTCCTCCAACAAAAAGAAAAAATATTAAAACATTTTTCTTTTAGGTGGGAAATCATCCAATGATTTTTTCTGCTCTAGGGTGTCAGCCTTTTACTGACTAAAACCCACTCTTATGTTCCTTCTTTGTCTTGCGTTCCAGGACCCCGATTTCCAGCGACCGTAGGCGTGGGCTTACGGACGACGAGCAATGGGTAGCTCGCCTTCCGGCCGTCCTGTAAAGCCAGGTACAGACTGCTGTAACGTAACATGCTATGTAACACGCAGTGATAGATTTAGGTGTCCACATTGTTGCAATGTATCATGCAATGTAACAGAATTCCTATGATGTGGATGCCTTGCACGTGCAAACCGTGAACACTACGCGAACAGAGCATTTCAACTATATGAGTAGGTACAGTCACCCAGTAAAAGTGCTTAGATACCTTAACGCCTATTTTCCCTTGCACGTTAGAGTTCAAGTTTTCGAAAATTAAACTAGATGGCGTTGGTTTCTTCACAGCTAAGTGGCGAGCAAAGGCAATCTCACAAAGTATAAACTTGACTTTTAGTTTAACAAATAATAGACACATGCGTCATCATTGTCGTCAACAACTGATTGTAGTTCATAATTTCATCAACTTAGCATAAGTCAAGATGGCCTAGTGGTATAGAGCACACAGATTGAAGCGCAAATCAGTGTGCCGCAAGTTCAAATCCCACGCAATTGTTGACTTTTTGTAAGTTCTTACCCGATTGGAAGTTAAGGATTAGCATTACATATTATTATATTAAATTATTCTTTAACTTGTTCACACATTTCTTAGAGTTAGAAAGGGATCACAAAAAAACTAAATAAAGAATTAGATTTCTGCGAGGTAGACATAAGTTTTAACTTGACCGAAATGAACTGTCGTTTGGTTGTAGTTGTTGGTTAGTGACGTGTGGTTAACAGTATTGTAATATTCGCAAAATGCAGGCTAATATTAGTATTGAAGTAAGGGCGACTATCATTGGGCTGCATAAAAGCGGTCTTAATAAAACACAAATATCTGAAGAAACCGGACTGAATGTGAGTATAATAGCTATTAATGAATTGTAACTTTATTATAAATTAATCTTCTAATTAAAATGTATGTCATTTATGAATCCATCCATCGTATCTTTATGAGGCTTAAAAGAGAAATACATAAATCGTTGGGTTTATTGGATTGGTTATTGGATTTATAAATGCAGTTTTATTTTAAAATTATATTCAATAATTATGATTGTTAACATTTTATATAATGAAAATGAAGTCAAGTAGGTATAGCTGCCAAATATATATTTTTTTTTGTTTTAGAAAAATACTGTAAGTCTTTGGATAAAAAGATATGAGGAAGAAGGTAGCCTTGCTAGTCGAAAGAGAAGTGGGAGACCGAAGCTTATTAGCGAGGCGCAGCGACGACATATGGTGGACGTATACGAAACAAATGGTTTCGCACCAACGAGACATTTTGCGGAATTATATGACATCTCGATGGATACTGTTCGCCGTGCACTTCACGCTGAAGGCGTGCATCACAGAAAACCTGCTAAAAAGCCGTACTTGACAGAGAGGCATAAACAAGAACGATTACGTTTCGCACGTGATTATTTAGATTTTGATTGGAATACTGCGGTATTTTCAGATGAAAAAACATTTAAATCCAGTCAAAAGGGCAGGCTTCACTTATGGCGCAAGAATAACACTCGCTGGTGTGATAAAAACATTATTCCTAACACCGAATCAGGTCGAATCACAATTAATATGTGGGGATGGATGAGTGCAGCAGGACCAGGAGAACTGGCTTTCATTCCTCCACGCGCAAACAGTTCAACTTATGTGGAAGTGTTAGACTCAATTATGCTACCTACTGTGCGCAACATTTACCCAGCTGATGAGTTAGCACAATTTCCGTTTGTCCAGGACAATTGTCCTATTCACCGAGCGAGTACTGTGCGTGAGTGGTTTCACAATCACCCGGAAGTAATTGTTATTCCATGGCCAGCGCGGTCACCCGACCTCAACCCCATAGAAAATCTATGGGGTTTGATGGTGCAAAGGTGGGACTCGCGGAATGAGAGGTCTACGGAACAATTAAAAACCCATTGCATGGAGGTGTGGGAAAGTTTTAGAGGGAGCGAAATATGCGGTAATATGGTTGGGTCCATGCGCAAACGTCTACTTGACTGTATCGAAAATAATGGGGGTTTACAAAATATTAAGTTTTAGTAAAATCAGTCGGTGTAATTAAATATTTAGTAGACCATTTTATTTTAACATATCCATGATTATTCGTTAACAAACACTGTATTATATTGTGTTTACTTTCATTTAAAACAGCTATATATTTTAACTTGTGCCATCACCTTATCTTAAGAATGCAGTGAACTCGCTATCAATTTTGTTGACAATAATCATGATTCTATTTCGTTTTTTATTCTTCTACCCACACTGTTCTAACATAATAGTTCAATTTATTTTTCTCATCTAATTGACGATTATCTTGTGAGAACTAAAGTTCTTTTAACAGAAATTGATGTTTAGTTTCAATCTTCTTTTCGTCAAGAAAATGAACAATTAAGCTATGACCTCAATACATTCATTGTGACGTTACATACAAATAAAATGTTTACAAAGTCTAAATCATATATCACTTTTCAATAAATAACTGGATATGAACAATTATATTTTATTTTATTAAAATTTTAATATCCTTTCATTGTTACGTTATTCATATTATGAATGGTCTAAGTGGGTATACTTCAACAAACAATCTTACACGTAACATAGATAACGGTTACAAGATAAATTTTTTGTCTAGGTAACAATTCGACGTCACAATTCTCATATATGTTTAATTTGTAAATATAAAGAATATTTTTTTTTTATTAAACACGTCTTTTTATTTCCACCTTACAACATTGAAAAGATGTAACAACTAAATAATTGAAAATTACGAATGTGTTCTTCTTGTGGTTAATAGATCATATTCGTAATTTGCAACTATTTAGTGCAAAAAATGCAATAGTATTTTTCATAGAAATATAAAAAACAAGTATATTAATATAGATTGGGAAATTTCAAAGTAATAAATAACCACAACGGACCGACCATGATTTGAACTCGGGCTACGTTGTTTGCGAATCCAACACTTAGTTCATACGGCTAACAGCACATGACACATTTGCGTGAATTTTATCAATGCAATGGTAAGAACAAGTCGCCTCTGTGACTGTGTGATGCATATTTAATGGCACAGAAAAATAATAATGATATTTTAAGCTCAGTGCGACGACAGTTCCTTAGTATGTGTTATCTGTGGAATGTGGATACTCATACACGCGCACACATACGTACGGAAGTGTCGTGCGTGCTCGCTCGGTTTGTAGCAATGTAATCTTTAACTTTTGCGGCCTCACTGTAAATCCATATTCAACCTACCCTCTCAAGTTTGAAAACTAACACATAGATAATCAAATATTTATAAATTGATATTCAATTTTAATATCTTCATCTCTTTAAAATAAATTATAAATTATTACAATGTTTGAAAAAACAAAAAGAAAGTACAAAAATAAGCATTAATTAAGCATTAATCATTTGAAGCACAGCGGCGCCATCTATTAACAGTATAATGTAATGTTGTCGATAGCAACATTTCAATCAGGTTTTACGCTAGATGGCGTCATTTCTCGCTTCACACGATTTTATTTCTGTATTTCCTATGCACTTTTGCAGCAGACTTTACAGTCAGGGGTCAAAAGTGCAGTTGCACTCTACCAATACTAAAGTCTGCTCGGTTCGTGCGCTCTCTGCGTCCACACCACACTAATGCTCATTTCATGTTACTTTACATGTTACGTTACAGCAGTCTGGCCCTGACTGTTATGCCGGAGGTCGTGGGTTCGATTCCCACCCAGGACAAATGTTTGTGTGATGAGCACGATCATTTGTTCTGTGTCTGGGTGTAATTTATCTATATATGTATGTATTTAGAAATATATAAGTATGTTTATCAGTTGTCTAGTACCCATAACACAAGCTCTGCTTAGCTTGGGACTAGACGGCGTTGTGTGATAGTTGTAGAATATTATTATTTATATTATTATATAGTCTGTACCAGGCTTAACCTTCCGGACCGAGCCCTAGTCGTCGACACGTAGTGTCCACGCGTTTTATTTACACTTGATGAAAATATTGCAAAACATACCCATGAAAACACAAACAGACCAAAAACGATAAAAAAGGGGCCACTGTAAAACTTTTTGAAGTAAATATTTACTGAAAATTTTTATAGTTCATATTTATGAAAAAAAAAAACTTGTGAATGCCTCACTGCAGGGCAAAATATTTGCTCACTATGCATAAGTGTTAAAAGCGCCCTTAAACATTTCATAAATTCCAGTCTAAGTTTTGTTAATCTTTCATTCAGATATAATTCAGCTTAATTTCTATTCAACCATAATTATATTCCAGTTATTGTAACTGAACAATGTGTTAATTTATAAAAAACCGGGCAAGTGCGAGTCGGACTCGCACACTGAGGGTTTCGTACAAACTTACCTATGAAAACAGTCCAATTCCATTAATTTTTTCCGAATCGCAAAAAAAAGTATTTATTTTTGTGACGCAACTACAAATTTACAATTTGCAGATTTTTTCCTATACTTGTGTTATGAGACCTCGCTTCATGCCAAATTTCAGGATTCTAGGTCAACGGAAAGTACCCTATGAATTTTGATTCCCTAGAGAGTGTCGAAATACACTTTTTTGCGACATAAGCGGCCGTGTCTTTTTTTTCGTCAACGCAGAAGTTTGATTTTTTCACAGCAGCAACGGACTGCAGACTTGATTATATGGTTTTAATTTCAACTCGATACCTCTACGCGTTCACGAGATAAAGGGTCTTGACAGACGGACAACAATGTAATCCCATAAGGGTTCCGTTTTTTCCTTTTGAGGTACGGAACCCTAAAAATGAGTATTCATATAAATTGTTGTATTATGGCGCGCTATAATGAAATAATACGAAGCAGAGACATATTACATTTTGATACAAGTGGAGAAAGATTGCCTTTTACGACTGAGGCGGCATTCCAATTCAATTTCCACGTGTATCAAACGACGTTTTACAATACGCTTACGAAGACATAAATAAACAGACAAAGATTGACGCGAGACTCCTGGGGGTCGCTTAGCGCCTAGCCTGATACGATAATGTAATAAAACTGAGGCGGGGGTGAGCACGAGCATTTTTCCACTCTAGTGGGAAAAACAATAAATTGCATGTCTAAAAGCGGTATGGATAAGAGCGAGTTTTCGAGTAAGTGTATTAACTTCTTGAGTAGCGTAATTAGAGACACAATAGTAAGACAATGGCGCACGACCGCCGGCGTTCGTGCGGGGATCAACAGCTTAAGATGAGTTATTTATTGTTCATTTGTTTTATTTAATCGTCTAACAGGTATGAATGACAAACTATTATCACAATTTTCACTGCACTTGACGGCACCGTTGTCATAGTCATAGTAGTCATAGTGTAGTTACTGTGGTTTAGTGACTGATTGCTACGTTGCGTGTCGCGGGTGCGATTACCGTACGATTAAAATATTTGTATTGTATACAGACAGTTGGTCCGGGTCTAGGTGTCTAGTGTCATTTATTTATTTATTTATTTATATAGGCATACCAACGACTTATTTACTAAACATTGACTTATATAACATATTTACGAGGGCATCCTGTGTAAAAAAGTCACTTACAGGTATGCACAGCATTTACATTAGGTCATATATGATTATAATTATAATTAGGTTTAAAACTGGAAATTGTCATTACAATAAAAACTAAAATTAAAAACTAATATACTGACAATAAATTAAAAATAAATTAAATTAAAATAACATTATTATTACCTTCAATTTTATTAAATTACATTGCATTATTAAACATTATTATTATTCAATCATATTATGAAATTAAAATATTATAAAATTACATTATTAAACATTACAATTATTCAATTATGCTGTGTCATGCTTTTTTTATGATGGGAAATCATCCAATGACTTCTTGCGCTCTTAGGTGGAGCGCGAGGGCGTGTCAGACTTTAACTGACTAAAACCCACTCCTGTTTCTTCTATGCCTATTTCCAGGGCCCCGGGGTTCACTTTCGCTTAATCCATGGCCCCAGTAGGCTTCAACCCTGCTGGGCCCTTATGATTTGCTGACATCTCCTTGAGGCGCACATGGATCACTACGCGCCGTTGACGACTTGGGCTCAGTCCAGATGGTTACCGGACGACCGGACGGCGTGTTACCCATTGCTCGCCATCCACAAGCCTACGCCTACGGTGGCTGGAAATCGGGATCGGGATCCCGGAGGCTGGGGCGTGAAAGCCGATCCTTCGCGCGTGCGACCGCCTCTTTCGCTAGCATTACTGCTTCGCAGAAGGAGGCGACCACCTGCCATTCCTCCTCGCTCCAGACGATGGCCTGTATCAGAGCGAGAGGTCGTTACCGAAGATCGCCCTCACGAGATCACGGCGGGTCTTGTGTCATGCGAGTTAACATATTCGTGAACACACTGACGATACAGGAATAATTCCAAGGGCGAGTTTACTAAATTTTATTTAACTTTGATGTTAAATAAAATTTAGTAAACTCAATAAAAATAGGCATAAATTGCATGAAGAAAATATTTGTTTTCAAAAAATATGCAAAAAAAAGTTAAAAACCACTTGAAATTAATATATCCTTGTAAAAACGCCGTTTTTTGACTTTAACGTCAGAGTATATGTTGAATTTTTCTTTCTTTTAAGTACCGTTGAAGGTTTATAAATTCATCGTTGATAAAAATATTGAAAAAAAAATCTATATGCTGATTAGAGCTAATCATTATTTTATTTAGAAAAAAAAAATCACCTATACCTCCACATATTCGCGGTTATCAGTTTATCACAGTAACATCAAATGGTAGATCATAATCTTTTTAGTGATCAAAATGTACACATTTCGGTATCTGCATATCAAATTCAATCTCGCAGATTGATTCTCTGGTGCCCATCCGGACTTACAAAGGAGCAATCAACCAATCAGTCTTTCAACGTCTAATGACGACTGCATAGAGAGCCTACCCTAGGGGCAATTAGGTATATTCATTGATGAATTTATGACTTAAAATAAACGATAAGTGTAAAGCTGACACAGAATGTTTTGAAGTACGGAAATGGCTATTTTAATTCCGAGTTATGACGTGATCATTTTTAGACTACTCTTGTTCAAATATATTTAAACGAATATTAAAAGAAATATATTTAAATTAAATATTTAATTTTTAATATTTTTCTTTTGCTATAGCCTAAAAACCTGTTATTGTTTGGCATAAAAGTGGGATATTATGGCACGTTCCTAACTCCAATTTTACAAACTAGCTATTAGACGTAAAGAACAACGGCGAGGAAATTGTTGATGAAATTATTAAGTGTCTACATATATCACCATGATATCTACCAGCGAAATAATTTACTACGTTTTATCAAATCAAGATATGGGCTAACCTCTCAATATCGCAAAAAAATGTCATAATTGTAAACTGAGTTGACTAGATTTTTATGATAATAAATAATCATAGCTTATTTTTTTTTGTCTTGGTTTAACTTTATGACTTTTAGCCAAACTGAACTTTTTTGTGTCAAGGAACATAATATGTTTTGCTTTCTGTATTGCAATTATAATATACTTAGGGAATACATTTCCGTATTAGATAATGAGCAAAAGATTAAAATAACTGTTTGTGCTTAGAATATGGTGGTTATAATGACTGAAATGACATCGTAGTGCAATTCGAGTATAAAAGAAAAAAAGCATGGCATTAAGACATTTCAACTTTCATCCAGTCTAATGACTTATAAAAAAAACATGATATTATGACACGACATCTTCATGTTCGTTCAAAAATGCATTTATTGATTATTTAAATTCATAAGGAGGTACGTAGTTATTATTGACATTATATACTTAATTTCACCAATTTTAAACTGGAATATGTTTAATACAAGGATTCTATTAATAATAATGTATAAGATAAAAAAAAAAAAAAATTTAATCTTTATACTTTATATAATTTTCATCATTATAAGCTAAAAAATATGCCCACAAAATTTTGTTAGGGACTTTGCCATGATCCTTTTTATGAGTGTAGATGATCTATTCACTGAATGTATTAATCCATTTTCGAAAAATCGGAAAGCTACTCCACCGCGGAGTGACATAAGCTACTTTTGAGATCAGTTTTTAAAAAATCCACGGGTTTTGTGAGGTACTACAGGAACATTTCCGCGGGGAAAATACAGCAGGTGATAAACTATGCAAGAAAAAACTGTCGGAGCCAGCTTACGTTTGCAGCGGCTAATCCTAGCTATAGATTTCCTTTAGCTGATGCGCATTGTTTGCATGTTATTTTATTATTGTAGTGTCAGAAATCAGAAACGTTTATTTCAAATAGACCAATTACAGGCACTTTTGAATTGTCAAAATGTCGGTCAGTCAAAAAAAAAAGTGAAGCTAAATTGCAGTGTTGTGGGTTTATTAAGTGGTCATATATTTTAACCAGCTTGGCACATAATATTTTTTACTGTATGTTTTCGTATTTTAATTAAATTACTACCAAGTGCATAATCATCAATATTTATTTAAGTACATGTTTAATTTTAGCCTCGTCCTTGCATAATTGCTTAGTGCCACTTGTTAGATAACTAGCGCTGTGTGTTTGACGCTCATTAAATACTAAAATGGTAACACTTTCGATACAGGCACGCTCGGCGCAATTTTATTGTATGACTCTGTCGGTACTATTCTTCTATTTTACTTGATGTTCATAACTGTTAAGTGTATCTATGTCTAATAAATGTTTTATATTCTATCTTTTTGACCAATTTAGTGTTTTTAACCGACTTCAAAAAGTAGGTGGTTCTATGTTCGGCTGAATGTATTTTTATGGACACAACTCCTCATAGGATCACAGTAGAACCGTCGTCACAAGTAAAATTGCTTTGTTTATACGTTTAGTTGATGACTGACTGAAGTAAGAGGGGAATATATCGAACTGATTTGATGATGAAGCCTGAAGTTAGGCACCGGAACTCTGTAATAAAAAAATGTAATCTAACCGTGTTTAGGATTATTAGAATTGTCATGAAATACACTCTGGCTATAAGGTATTTAAGTTTGGCTGAGGGGTACTTTTTAGTGGTGGTACCATAAATAGAAAGTGTAAAATAAAAAACATATAAGTAACAAAAAAAACACTGTAAAGTGCAAAATAACTTTAATTTCGGAAGTCGGTGTTAAATAACGAAGAGACAAAACTGTTATAGAAACACCGACTTCCAAAATTAAAGTTATTTTGCACTCAGTGTTTTTTTTTTTTACTTTTAAGTCGGTTGTATTTTTTTTGTAAAAAGTTTTTTTATATTCAACAGTTAACCAATTTGTCTGAAAATAATTCCTAAGTTCAGACAATATTACAACTTCACAAGTTCATCTAACACCGTTTAACGAAGTATTGTGTAACAATACGATTGCTAAACTAGCTGAACGCTAAGCAATAACACACTCTCACGAGAATTTGACCGATTAAGTTCGCTCAGTCCCAACTCGGTCTTTAATACCTTTACTGTAATTCAATATTGGATAGTTAGTACTGTATGGTCTGCTTTATTAATAGTAAGAGATGTTATTATCTAGTCGTGGTCCACTTATAAGCGTGTTTATGATAAACATTAGTTATGTGATAGAACAGTTATGAACGTTTACGTTACGCACAACCTCAATTTAGAGAGAGTTTCAAGTCCAATATCTTGGAAATTATTTTATCAACTTTGTTTTCTCTTCTTCGAAATCTTTGAAACTTGATAAGTACATATACGCAAGATCATCATCATCATTTCAGCCGAAAGACGTCCGTTGCTAGACATAGGCCTCCCCAAATCTCGCAACAATGAATGTGAACCTTTCCAGAACCTTTAGACCACATCGACCATCTGTGTACAAGCAATGTACCCTACCTACTACCACTGAAGTTTGGGGATTTTTGGGCTTTGACGGCGAATTTGGTTTTCTTGCAAATGTCTTCAATCCTGATACGTAAGACACACAAGTCTAAATAGTTAGTTAAGAACGAAAAAGAGTTTCAAATCGAATTCAATTTTAAATAGTTTTATTTCACATAGGGGCATCAGAAGCTAGTGCACAGTTCCACTTTATCGTTTCTTATGACGAAGGCAAGAAGTGCAATAGAAAACAATGTCTTTAAAGTTTTCTAAGAAAAATAATGAATCACTTCGCTTCTCTTTAGCTTTCCGCGTTAACTCTCTTAAGGAAATTAAGTACCTTAGTCGTTATATAGGATCTAAAAGACACATTAAATTATAAAGACTTTTGATCACGTCGCGTTAAGATTTTCAATCATAATCGTGAGGTAACAGAAACTGTAACCTACCATCATGTTTTCTTCTGCTAACTGTTTACACACATCACTGAATATAATTGAAAATTATCCTATACTACTCATAGTTACGTTATAAATGTGAAAGTTTGATGTTCCGTGTAGAATGGCTTTGAATATTTGGAACACGCAGTTTTATTCCATTGGTACATTGCAGTGGAAAGGTTTTGTCAATTACTTATTTTTCAAAGTAAGTCTATCAAAAAAAATACAATAATGCTCTGGTATGCTTTCGTTTAGATATCAGACTACAAAGTTCTAGTTCAAAGAGAATTTTCAGCTACAGTTTATTTGTACCGATGGGATTTCGAGGAGCACTTCCGACGGCTGGTTCCCAAACTAAATCGGACTGGGGCTGCCCTCGGGCGGCTCCTGCCCAATCTTGGGGGTCCGGACGCCTCATGCCGGAGGCTCTACGCGGGAATCGTTCGGTCCATGGCCCTTTATGGCGCACCGATATGGGCGCCGGCGCTGCGGAAGCAGCCGGCGGCCCGGCTGAACGATGCCAGAGGATCATGACCATACGGATGGTGCGAGGATACCGGACGATTTCCCGCGAAGCGGCAAGCCTGCTTGCTGGCCAGCCTCCATGGGATCTGGAAGCAACAGGCCTTGCCCACATACATGATCTGCGCATGGAGATGCAACGCCGGGGCGAAACTCCGCTGCCGCGACAAGTCGCAGCATGGCGGACAGAGCTCCGGCGGGTTCTCATGGAGAAATGGCGACAGCGACTGTCCCCTCAGGTAAGGTAAGGCCAGGGTAAGGCCCCTCTTTGAGGCGTGGTTGGAAAGACCTCACGGCATCCTCACTTTCCGCATGACGCAGGTTCTCACCGAACACGGGAAGTTCGGGAAGTTCCTGCACCGGATTCGTGCGGAAGTGACGCCCGGGTGTCGCCACTGTGTGGACCACCCGGAGGACACGGTGGAGCACACGGTGGAGCTTACGGTGGAGGTGTGCCCCGCTTGGGAAGAGCAACGCCGTGTCCTCGTGGGGGCGATCGGCGGCGGCGATCTCTCGCGCCGGGCCTTGGTACAGGCCATGGTCCGGAGCGAGGAGAGAGATTTTGTAGGTGATGAAACTATTCCAGACCAAGCAACTGATTTATTATGATGTAGGCTTTTACCTAATTTGAATACCTAATTCAATTCACAACGAGGTGTGAGTCGGTCCCTAGACTAGCGGTTGTTCAAGTGATTGCCGACAGAGAAAATAGGTTCACGTCTCATAATAAAATAGGTTTATGTTCACGTCAAGTCGTCGGAACTTTTATATGGTCAGCTAGTGCGAACGCTAGCCCAGACTCTGTCATATTGGTGTGACGTTATCACAAATTACGATTCGTACACAAGCTTCCGTACTATTGACTTCGCCGACATATAAATACTCATATGTATATGTTTGATATTTTAGTTTAAAACTTTATTTATATAGGAACTTTACTATTCTTCTCCTGTTTTTATCCACACAAATTTTTCTTCATCTACCTTTTAAATTTTTCCATTCGCAGGCCTTCATTTGTATTCATATTTATAATGTATTTTATCAACTACTGTTTTCCTGTATACGTAAAACAATAATAAAATAAATAAAAAGACATTTATTTATTTTATTATTACTATAACTTAAGTTTTGACGTCAAACTATGGATCGTTGGCATCGCAAGTGCTACTGTCGAGGGTAAGTTCTTAGTCTTAAATAGTTGTTGCGTTTTTTTTGACCGAGATTCTTAATTGCTGGATTACACGCAACATAATCAAAACAAAGTGTAATATGTCTATATAAACATAATTAGACTTATAAAGTTTCCACTACTAAGCTGGGACTCAAGCCTATTCTCTTGGTTAGAGAATGGGCCGTTTTTGTTGTGTCGTTTTCCTTCATCGTTATTAAGGCAGTGATGATGAAATAAATTACATAAAATAAAGCACCAGTTTTTTTTATATATGGGAAAATCATATTATATTATTATATTTATATTATATTTTACTGACTAAAAACCCACTCCTGTTCTTTCTTTCCTTTCGTCCCAGGGCCCCGGGTTTCGCTTTCACACTACCCATGGCCCCAGTAAGCTTTGACCCTGCTGGGCCCCTACGATTTGCTGACATCTCCCTGAGGCGCGCGTGGAACAGTTCGCGCCGTCGACGACTTGGGCTCGGTCCGAACGGTTACCGGATGGTTGGACGGCGAGCTACCCATGGCTCGCCTTTCGCAAGCCTGCGCCTACGGTGGCCGGAATTCGGGATCGGAATCCCGGCGGCGGTTGGGGCGTGAGGACCGTTGCCTCACGCGATCGGCCGCCTCCTTTGCTAGCATTACTGCTTTGCAGAAGGAGGCGACCGCCTGCCACTCCTCCTCGCTCCGGACCATGGCCTATACCAAGGCCTGGCGCAAGAGATCGCCGCCGCCGATCGCTCCCACGAGGACATGGCGTTGCTCTGCCCAAGTGGGGCACACCTCCACCGTGTGCTTCACCGTGTCCTCCGGGTGGTCCACACAGTGGCGACACCCACGCGGAAGTGACTTCCGCACGAATCCGGTGCAGGAACTTCCCGAACTTACCGTGTTCGGTGAGAACCTGCGTCATGCGGAAGGTGAGGACGCCGTGAGGTCTTTCCAACCAGGCCTCAAAGAGGGGACTTACGGCCATAATTGTGGCGTGCCCAGCACTGGGTCGCAACAGTCGCTGTCGCCACTTCACCATGAGGTCCCGCCGGAGCTCTGTCCGCCATGCTGCGACTTGTCGCGGCAGCGGAGTTTCACCTCGGCGTTGCATCTCCATGCGCAGATCGTGCATGCGTGCAAAGACTGTTGCCTCCAGATCTCATGGTGGCTGGCCAGCAAGGAGGCTCGCCGCTTCGCGGGAAATCATCCGGTATTCTCACGCTGACCCCGTCAGGGAGGTCGCCGCGCAGCACGTAGTCGTATCCGATGTTCCACAAGTGCGGCCCTAGTACCGATCCCTGCGGAACACCGTAAGACGTCTCTCAACGTTCCCACTCTCCCTGGTGATCGGGGTAGATGATGTACCTGTTCGACAGGTACACCTCGACCACACGATAGAGGTAGTCGGGCATCCGGTGATACCGGAGTGCATTCCTAATGCTACTCCAAGGCAGGGAGTTGAAGGCGTTGGCGATGTCCAAAGATACCACCACGACATACCTGCCTTGGGACACCGCATCCCCCGTCGTGAGCTCGCACTCGCATGATGGCGTCCACCGTGGAGCGCCTCCTGCGAAAGCCGAACTGGCCGTCTGCCAGATCCGGCCCCACCCGTGTTAGGTATGCGACGAGGCGGTCTGCAATTACTCTTTCAAAGAGCTTGCCAACCTCGTCGAGTAGCACAATGGGCCAGTACGCGGACGGAGAGTCCGCAGGGCGCCCCGGCTTCGCGATGAGAATAAAGCACCAGTTCAGGCTTTTACACGTGACGTATAGTTTCTGGTCATTACCATTGGGCTACCACTGTTCTAGTCGGTAATATGTACACCTCTTTCTAATACTTCGGTGAATAAGCATGATATAACGTTATGATTTAAAAATGTCAAATCAGCTCCTGTTATCTTGGAAGCCGCGTGACTGTTACTATTATCTCTATCCCTCATCCGCGATATTTCGTCATATGTGATATGTCACTGCAACTTTTGCTTATTCTTTGCCGTTTTTTCCTTATTGCTTCGCTGTGGTAACGTCGGGTTATAAAACCTTATATTTTTGTACATTCCTCATCGACTTTTGTTACCGTTGCTTTATTTCTTTATTCCATGGCTGTCTTCTTTTTTAGAAATAAACTAGGTAACGTGAACCATAAAATAAGACTAGTGTAATTGTTTATACACTAGTGCAATGTTCATCAGTTTATCATAGTATTTTTAAGGCTATATGTAGAATGTTTATTTTATATACCAAGTACCTTTATGTTAGTATCAAAAACAACAATATTCATACACAAATAAAAAATATCACAAGACGCAGCATTGGAAGGCTTGCCAAAAGGTGGACCGATGGCCTGGTGAGACTAAATACTCACGAAGTGTTTTTTACTTGCACCCGCCGCGGTGAAGAAACAGCTATTTTATTTCTAAACTCACGAGATCGGAGTTTTGTGCGGTTACGCAGCCGTTGCAGTTGCGATTATCGCTTAAAAATTTGCTGGGTGATTATCGCAAGACAGGCTTTTCTGGTTATTATTAGTTGAGCACCAGACCGTCAGGGACACCTATCAGAAACAAGCTGTTGCGTTATACTTACTTCACAGAAGAATTAAAAAAGAAGGCCTGAAAAGTCCTAGGTGCATCCACTGACTGTCGGATTTCGCGTCGGATTTTTATACCCCCCGCCGGCCATTATGGGACGCCAACGGATTACAGAGTATGCAGGCGCAACCCGCCGAGGCTGTGGATGACCGCGGTTTGTGAGATTTTACTAGTTGCCTGTCAGTGCAGCGGGATCCGCAAACAACTGCGCACACCATAGGTGTAAAACGCGTTGTGAAAAATGCTCTAATTTTTTACATAATTATATGTATTTTTATATATTTTTTTACAGAAGCTGTGGGCCTGCTACCGCGGTGGACGTGGGTGAAAATCACTTCGTGAGTTATTAGCCATCCGATGGATGCAAGACGCACAGAACCGGTCGTTGTGCGATATTTGAGGGAGGTCTATGTCCAACAGTAGACGTCTATTGGCTGAAATGATGAAGATGATGATGAAATAAATAATAATATTCCACAACTAACACACCACGCCATCTAGTTCTAAACTAAGCAGAGCTTGTGCTATGGGTACTAGATAACTGATAAACATACTTACATATTTTTAAATACGTACATAATATACATAGATAAATTACACCCAGACACAGAACAAATTATTGTGCTCATCACAAAATTTGTCCTGGGTGGAAATCGAACCCACATCCTCCGGCTTAGCAGTCAGGGCCACTAACCACTAGACCAACAGGCCAGTCAATATACATACCTAACAATTATTGCTTTAGTATACCAGACGAAATAGCGACTGGAACAACGGTAAGCCACACAACAGTCCAGCCTGTCAGTAATCATGCCTACGCACCGATGATGCACATTTTTGCTGTGATGATGATAACAATGTGAAATTCACGTAACAAAAAAACGTTTTGACCTAATTCGACGAACTCATTCGTAGCACGCAACTTAACGTGAGATAATAATAATAGTTAGCATTACAGCATTACTACGCCAGTCTATAGCTGACCTGTGCTCGGTATTGAGACTTATAAACGAATGCTACACTTTTTTTAAACTTATTTGACGGGTACCGGTACGGGAATCAGGGGCGTCGGCTTTTAGAAAAGCTCATGGGTGCTCATGCTTATTTGATGGACTCGAAAAAGTGGCGAAGTGTGAGAAGAGAAATGCACACTGATAGACCGACAAAATAAATAAATGTCCTACTTACATACTGCGTACTTAATTACTAATTATGTTTGATAAAAATATAAAATGAAACCATTATATAAAAATGAAACTAGTTTTTAGTATCAAGAAATATTATAATTTATACGTACCTAACCTAAAAGGCGATTACTGATCTGTTTCTTGATGTCTATTTTCAGGGGTGCTCGGCACCCACTGTTTATTTCTCATGGGTGCTCGAACCCCCGAGCACCCACGGAGTCGGCGCCCCTGCCTAGAATACATGCTACATTTTCACCACACTCAGTAGAGAGCCACAGATGCGCCGAAGCGAGTTACGATGACTGTTAAGCGAAACGACGCGAGCATCCTCGACTCAAAACTTTATCTAACACGCTAAGTTTTCACTCACGTGCTTGTGGCCACAGTTGCATGTATAACTGTTTTTGTAACGAAGAGTTTGAGTAATTGGTTGAACCGGCTAGGGCTGCAGAATTCCTGCTAGTGCTACAGGATTGTTACCGTGGCCCTATAACACAAAAGGTAACTCAAGAAACACAAGTTGGTTTTAGTCAGTAATTCTGACACTCCTTTTCCTCTCATCATCGTCATACCCTTTCTCCTTTTCTTTGTCCCTTTTTATTGGTCGACCGGTCATTATGGCGACACTTGAGGGTTGCCTATGTCCAATAGTGGACGTCTTTTGGCTAAATTGATGATGATAATGATGCTCCTTTTCGCTCCACCCAGATGTGGATAATGGATAATTCATCGCATGATTTCCCAGCAGAAAAAAAAAATTGGTTGTAACGAAAATGAGATAGCGCGAATGTCGCATTGTAAGTTGGATTAAGATGGTCAATTTAATCTTAAGTATATTTCTTGGCAGACAATGCACAGTCTAAACCAACTACTTAATGTAAGTAGAATAAGGAAGATTTTTGCACAAGAGTTCCTTCTAATAATAATAATATTATTATTATCTTCATCTCCGGCTTGCCTTTATTGGCCGGCCGTAGTGAACACTGACGAGGAACAGAGCTCCCACCTCTCTCTTGCCTTTATTGGCTGGCTTGAGTGGAGATTCGCAAGAGCAAACGTGCTCGGGAGAGGGATGTATAATCCAGTAGGGATCTTGACCGTACTTCCGGGATTGTCCTGATAGCCGTGGTATACCTCTCCACTCCTTAAGCACCTCAGGATATGTTGCCCTCTTGTTGCTACGTCACTTCGTGCTAGCGACCGTTTATGGGGGCCCATTTATTGAGTGTGCAAGTCACCCCCTGCCTTTTGTCGATGGATATTAATAACATTGTTTAGGCAGGGGCCATAGTCTTAACATAGTTCCTGGTAACCAGTCCACTTAAGACTCCAAAAACCATAGCCTTATATCTTAGTTTTCCATATGTCGCAATAGTTTCCCACCAACGGGGGTTGTCCTTGGATGCACTAACATAGTGCGTACAGGGATAATCACCGGTTCGTACCACTTTCCATTAAAAGCGTCTAAAAGGGCCTCTGCGAGTTGGTTTCGGCTCCTCGTATGCCTTCCAAAGGTCCAGGACCTTAGGGTGCTGAGATAAATAAAGAGATAATAATAATATTCCACAACTTTCACACAACGCCATCTAGTCCCAAAGCTGCTTAGAGCTTGTGGTATGGCTACTAGACAACTGGTAAACATACTTAATATATTTCTAAATACATACAGTATTTATAGATAAATTACACCCAGTTACAGAACAAATGATCGTGCTCATCACACTAACATTTGTCCTGGGTGAGAATTAAAGTCACGTCCTGTTGACGTCGATGACGTTAGCATCTGCCTCGTAAAAGTCTTTCAAAGTGTAGCTGTTGCACAGTGAGCACGACAAGAGCTCAGGCACTCGTAGTTCGAGTACCGCCATCTAACAACTAAGCGGCTCATCTGACTTTGTAGTCGGTTTAGAGTTCTTTATATAATATCGATTCTGAATTAAACCCAAAAGAGTTAAATAGCGGATGTAAGTATGTCTAAAAGTTCGTTATTTTTTATGATTTGTTAATAAACAAGTTATTTTATAGATAAAATAAGTAGATAGGACCCTATTTAAAGTTTATTGCCGTCTGTTTTTATTAGAAACTGCTCTATAAAATAAATTAAAAATTCCAACAACTATAAAAAAGTCCGAAGCGTCCAAACCGATCCCTCTTTCTCATAAACTTTCGCAAACGAAGCAATTAAATAAAATAATAGATCAAATTTTCAATTACAAATAAAAACCCTACTCAGACATTTTAAGCCTACATAAAATCCTTGAGCCGAACCTAATATTGATGTACTACGTGAGCCTACGCGAGATTTCATTTGTCATGTTACGGTCGCCTAGTAATCTATGGCTGCCATCTAGGTACACAGAACCATTGAAAAAGTCCATACAGAAGCGAAACTCATAGTCTATCCTTTGTATTTGTGCTGAAACTGAGGAAATCTTTCCACTACGAGGTTTTTTTTTGAGTTTCGGACATCACCCAATGACTTTTCTCGCCCTAGGGTGGAACGGGAGGGCGTGTCAGACTTTTACTGACTAAAACGACACTAATGTTCCTTCAGTTGCCTTTAACGTTCTAAAACCATGGGTTTCCCTTTCAGAAGTTGACCCATGGCCCCAGAAGGCTTCCGCCCTGCTAGGCCCCTATAGTTTTGCTGACATCTCTCAACGACTTTGGGCTCGGTCTGGATGGTTACCGGACGGCCGAAAGTCGAGCTACCCATTGCTCGTCGTCCGCAACCCCATGCCAGCGGTGACTAGTAGACGGGGTCGGAGTCTCGGTGACTTGGGCGTGAGGATGTTCGTTTCCTCACGCGTGCGGCCACCTCCTTCTTTAGCATTACTATTGCGCAGAAGGAGGTGACCGCCACCCATTCCCCCTCGCTCTGGACCATGGCCTGAACCAGGGCCCGATACAAAAGGTCACCGCCGTTCTCTACGAGGGTGAAATGAGATTTTTTTCCGGAATTTGCGGGAGCGTACCTACACTCCATTAATTAAAATCAGTACCCGAAACAAAAACAGTACCTATTCTAATTGCATAAATAACATACTTTGAATGACAAAAATTACAAGCTCTTTCATTTCGAGAGTTCAACATTTAGATACATTATTTTGCTGTCAACCTTCGTCAGATTTCTTTCAAAACATATTGAAAATGTAAGCCTACATGATTTCAAAAATACTTAAAGCAATTGAAAATTGGGATAAAAGCAATGGCACGTCTATATATTCTTATTCTATGAATACAGACTTCTTATCACCAGAATGTTCATTCAGAATGAGGTTCGTTGGAAACAGATCCTTTATGAATAACCGATAGGTCTGAAATCAAGTGGCCATTAAATAAAGGTAACCTAGGAGATCACAAAGCCGATAAGCGACCTTGACGCCGTTGTGGGAAGCCGGGACTGCGGCGGTATTACATTAGGAGTGCAACACACTGGCGGTACTTTTAGAATTTTTCCTTTGCCTCTATTCGGTTTTTTTTGTGCCTTATAATGTTTTTTTTTTTAAGAAAGGCCTTAAAATTGCTGTCGTTAATGGTAATGAAAGCTATTTAGTGTATGTTACAGAGTTCCAAACGAAACCCATATAAGATCACTCATGTTTTTCGTCAATTTATTTCATTTTGAATCACACATGAAAATCTATAACCGAAACACAGACGTGTTACGTAAATGAATAATAATAAAAAAAAATAAGATTTTATACAGTAGGTACAGTGTTTTTTGTCATTATTATAAAATAAACAGTTTTCAGATATTTAAAAAAAAAAAATAATTTCCCTCGCCTTTATATCCAAAACTACCTCTTTAACTAGTCTTAATTTTTTTTTTTTAACTAGTCTTAAAATTTTATGAAAAAACTCAGAAAATAATTTTATTACTTATAGATGACAAGATAACCTTTAAGTTGTATATTTTGTTTTAAAACATGTTCAAAATATTATCAATTGGAACCCTTTGCACGAGAGTCCTACTCTCAGTTGGCCTGTTTTTTCGTTAGTTTAATCCGGTGTTTCCTAGCTGACTACTTTGAGAGGAAACACCAAAACAAACTCAAGGGTCAAAGTCTCTTTTAAAGTATATTTTTCGGGATATCGACTTTGTGTGAATCAAATTAGCGAAAATACGTGAAAAGTTCGCTACTAAAGGTCGTTGACACTGTACACAGTGGCACGTAGTTACTTGGAATCATAGTTTAGTTTTTTTAGTTATATCACCATTCGATACCCTCCTCTCTCCCTTAATTTACGACTCCTTAATTTCATATACAATTTTATATAAAATTTTAAAACTCATACTAAAATATCATGCCTTCTGATTAAGCCCTTATATCGTGTGACAGCTTTCCGTCCAACGTAAGTGCCCATAAATCGATGTAGAGAAACCGCTTCATATGATCCTTTCAGCTTCCAAAGGCCGCCAATATTCCATAAAAGCAACAATATGGTTTGGTATGCGACTATGCATATCTATGCTATTATATTGTATGTTAAGGTGCCATTCGAAACTCGGCTGCAGGCTGCGGATACAGGGAGCACATACGGCAGCTGCACGAAGCCGGCTGCAGCTGCACGACTGGTTTCCTATGTAGTAGTATGGATTTTTGTGAAAACCATTCCGAACGCGGCTGCGGTCGCACGTGCTGCCGAGCTTCGGCTGCGAGTGCTGCCGTGACCTGCAGCCGCAGCTGATCGCAGACCAGTAATGCTGCAGCAGCAAGTAGATGCGTTCGTAGTTACGTCACTAGAGTGTCGCAACTACATGTGACGCAACCTGTTTAGACAAGAGTGAAATAATCGCTACTCGTAGCTGATAGCGCTTATATTGGATTGAATCGTAGATTAGCGACTGGCAGCACGTGCGGCCAGCCTCGGGATCACTCCCGGCTGCGGATGCAGGCTGCGTGTCGTGCGTGTGCTACCTGCAGTTGAGTTAACAGGTTAAATGAGAGTCGTATTCAATAGTTAATGCATACGTAACAAAATAGTAGTAGGTATTAGAGAAATTCTTCAGTGATAAACAGTACACAGCATAGAAACATTTGTACAAGATTTTCATAGAAAAGTATAAGAAACAAATGGACTAAAGCTAGATTTATGAAAATTCAACCTTTAAAAGGAATAAAAGTTAGTTTGGAACTTTGTGATATTTGCCAATGGGATCGGGCCCAACGATCTGATTTCGATGAAATTTAATACTTACGGAAGAAAAAAAATATTATGGTATGAAAGGACATCCAAATGAGCGCAAGCAAAACCAACTCTAAAAGAATGAAAAGGAACGTTGAATTTTGCATGATAAGTTTTAAATCCCGCAGACGAAGTCACTGTATATTCATATTCTTCGCAATGTATCCTTCTTTGAAGCAATATGTTTTACCGAGTTTTACGTTTTAGTAACATACACTTCCAGTATTTCTTGCATAGCGCTGTTTTGTAGAAAATTCCATTACGTTTGAACGACACGACAAACAATGAAAAAAAATGCTTCAAGCTTTTTAGGAATGCTGAGAAAATAACCTACTTAACTTTATTTTTCTCACTTCGGTATTATATTAAGACTGAATATCATGTTGATATAACATTTTTGCAAATGAGGGTAAAACTCTTAAGGGAGATTACTAGGATTTAATTAATTTGTTAAAAGGTCAACGTTTAGCATAAACAAATGTCTGTGAGATAAAAATATGTTGAATTTATTTATTGAAAATAAAGGTTTAAAGAAACTTTATTCTCAACAAAAACATAGCACAAATCACTTACTTGAGAATAATAAATTATTACTTAAATAATAATTTACGTTCGACAACATCAGTTACAAACTAATTAAAACTATCCGATAACAAAAATGAGAGAAATGTCCGGTTTGCGATTAGGTAAAGACTAAGCTGGGTTTTAAATGTATTATCACACAAAATGGTTTGACACGTGACAATGGAAAGAGGCCAGATGGGATAATTGGATAAACAGGTTGGATAGACCTTTGGTGTAAGACCTAACAAACTTCGACAAGCACCATCCCACCTTTTTAGCTCGGCAAGCTACAGCGCGGGTCCAGAAAACCTCATATGGTGCAAATATCCTTGAAACATTAGAGTGTTCATCAAGTTTTTGAGGTTATAAGCAAACAGCTAGTTAACTGGCCAACGAATCAGCATTACTATTTAACATGGCAGTGCTCCCAGGGTTCTGAGTACTTTTCCTATTATACACAACAATGTGAATGATTTTTTTTAATGCCCAATGACTTATTTTACGGATTTTATATACATACTAGCTTCTGCCAGCGGCTTTGCCCGCTTGAAAGTAGGTTTCTCCATACAAACTTTGGACCCCGTTTCATCTCTTTAGGGGGCGAACTTTGGAATCCTCTCTTAGTGCTCGCCTACGTCATAAAAGGAAACCTTGTGCAAAATTTCATGCTATTAGTTCTAGTAGTTTTGGCTTTGCGTTGATATGTCAGTCAGTCAGTTTTTCCTTTTATATTTATAGATTATTACTATTTGAAGATAATAATATTCTGCTATTATAAATAAAAAAAGGTGTTGATTTTGTAGCAATTCTATAAAATCCTTCAAAATATTTTCTGGATAATAATTCTATTCGGTACTTGTTGAATTTCAAATTTGTGTGTTTGAATATAGGCGTCTATTGATGATAAAAAAATCTCAGATTTCGATATGGAGTAAATCAAATTATAAAAGAGATTCCCGGAATTAAGTAAAAATATTTTATTGATGGAAAATATTATTACCGAAATGCCTTTGAGGGTTGGTACAGTGTATTTACAGTAAATACGTTGAAACTTATAATTCAACGAAAATCAAAGTAAGTTAGTTTTTCATCAAATTAATTATCCTATTTAAATATAATGTAGACATGTTTATGAAGATAATAAATTATAGGTGTTCTAGTTTTGCGAAACGTACTCAATAATTCCTTCTATTTTGTCAAATGTACATTTGATTTTCATTGGGTTTTATTTACATAATATTATAATATATGTATATTCACGAGCAGGCGCTTTTTCGTACAAATGAAAAAATGGGTGATGAATTTACATAAAATTGTAATTATTTGTAGGTACATTTAAAATCTTACATTACTTTACATTAAACATATAAATGCTCTTAACAATACTTTTGTTACTAGAAAATAAATATAACATTACAAATTTGAAATGACTGTCAAACTACAAAGTGGTTTTGCTAGATCAAACTTAGGCCGCGTTCCGACTATGTCGTGACCACAGATAATCGTGTAGTTTTAAGTGTCGTTGCTTATTTATTAAAAGTTCACAATATAGGAGGACCTGATTAACTGTCGTCTACAACTTTTTTTGCGGTGACAACAGATTGTCATGATAGTGGGAACGGCTAGCACGAGAGTCTTAAAACGGAAAAAAATTGTTATGTCTGAACTGTAACTGTAAATTATGTGTCGTTTTGCGATTTTCAGTAGTGGCGACGACAAATAGTCGTTATAATGGGAACGCGGCCTTAAGGCATTGATACGCCGTGAAACTTGAACGTCATAATACCAGGCCACTCAGAAAGTTTAGCGAAAAAAAGTTTTTATGTATAAGGCGCTGGCCACTTGAAATTATTTTGAAAACTTTGGTTATCTATAAGTAAAAATACCATTGTTCGAATTTTTAATTTCCCTCCACATTTTTTCAAGAGCCAAATCAAATTATCGTGTCTCATTTAAAAATTTATCTGCATCGAGAACATTTTCGTGCAATGATTTTCCACGATTTTAAATGTGGACTAAAACCTGATGAGTCATTTGATCGACTTCAAATTGACTTTTATGGATGAAAAACCTTCAAAAGCAACCATCTACCGCTGGTATAGCGAGTTCAAGCGCGTTCCGTGTTCATCCCCAGAAGTAAGGCACTTCGGTCAGTTGACAGTTTGGCTGTTTCAAGACGAACCAACGCCCAAGAAAGTGAAACGATCGAGAAGCGCAGGGAAAATTTTGATCGCTAGTTTCTTCACTTTGACGGAATATCTGATTTCAATTCCATAACTAGACCAAAGCAGAATCAACGCCGAATGGTATAACACAAGACGCCTGCCAGAAGTTTTGTCTGCAATGAGCAACAAGCGACCGAACACCGGGCTCCACGGGGTACTGCTTCACCATGACAACGCGCCCGCGCACTCTTCGCTCAAAACGAGGGACTTCCTGGATACCACATCGGTCAGTCTTGGAGCATCCTTCTTACAGTCCTGATCTGGCACCGTGTGACTTTTTTAATTCCCTAAAATAAAAAATCTGCTGAAAGGGTCATCAATGGGGGGACCAGTTTTCATCGCTGGAAGACGCGCTAGCAGCATTCGAGAAGGCCGTGGAAGAGGTGTCTGCGGCGGACTGGAAAAATTTTTTCGATAACTGGTTCAGACGCATGAAACTTTGTATAGAGACTGGTGGAGAGTTCTTTGAAAAGATTTAATAAAAATATTTTATCCATAAAAGTTAGCAAAGGAGGAGGCCGCACAAGCACGCGCGAGGAAGCGGCCCTCCCGATCCCAATTTCAGCTCACCGTAGGCGCGAGTTTGCGGACCGTCTGGTAACCGTCCAGACCGAGCCCAAGTCGTCGACTGCGCGTACTGTTCCACGCGCGCCTCAAGGTGATGTCAGCACACCGTATGGGCCTAGCAGGGTCAAAGCCTACTGTGGCCAAGGGTCTGCTTCTAAAAGGAAGACTCGGCCCTGGTATGAAAGGCAACGAAGGAATAGGAGTGGGTTTTTAGTCAGTAAAAGTCTGAAAAGGCCTCTCACTCCGCCCAAGGGCGGGGGATATCATTGGATGATTTTCCCACCTAAAAAAAATAGTACTGATAAAAAAAACTTACTTATTTATTTCAAGGATCAAAGAATCAGTTCTGTTTTAACGTTTTCGGTCTATCGCCTCGAATGCCTATCTCCTTTTACCAAACGTAAATAAAGACAAGATATTTTAAACCTTGTGCCCTTAAACTTACGGTGTTCGCCTGACGTTTCAAGTGGTGTCTCTTACGATTCAAAGCGGCAACAAATGATCCTAAAACACATAATTTAGTTCTCTTTAGGTCTAAACATATCCAGAAAGACCTACAAAACCTAAGCTATAAAGTCGGGAAAGTATCGTCACAGTTTGCGGGAGCAAAGACCCAATTCAGAAACTTGTGGCTTTTGCGTTTGTTGTTGAAACTAAAGCGCAGAACCGCTAGCTAGCTTAGTTCAAGTTTTACAACATGTTACTTATTTTTCTTTAGGCAAAACTACTCAAATTGAGATTGGAATTTTCACAAGGGCACAAAATTAAATTAAATAATAAAAAACAGTGCATTTTTCTAAACGGTATAGTAGGTACTTTAATGTATTCCCTTTATAACTAACAAGTATAGAAAAAAAAACTGGGCAAGTGCGAGTCGGACTCGCGCACTGCACTGAAGGTTCCGTGCAGACTTATCTATGTAAATAGTTCAATTCCCGAATGAAGTCTCATAGATTTTTCCGATTCGCTAAATATTTTATTTTTTTCCGACGTAACAAAAAATTTACTGTTTTCAGATTTATTCCTATATCTGTGCCATAAAAACTTGCTTTATGCCAAATTTCAGGATAATGGGTCAACGGGACGTACCCTATGAATTTTGATTTTCTTGAGTATGCCGAAATATAGGTTTTTTGCGACATAAACGGTACGGCCGTTTATGTTTTTTACTTTTTTTTCGTTAACTTTGAAGTTTGATTTTTTCTCGGTTTCAAGGGACCGCAGACTTGAGTATATGGTTTTAATTTCAACTCGATACCTCCACGCGTTCACGAGATAAAGGGTCTTGACAGACAGACAGACAGACGGACGGACAACAAAGTGATCCTATAATGGTTCCGTTTTTTCCTTTTGAGGTACGGAACTCTAAAAATAAAGAAAACATGTTTATTTGGTACACAGATCTGTGCTACATATTATAATGTGGGGACAAATATGATGAACTTAATTTAAAAAACAACATTGTGAGCCTCATGACTGCACCAGGTCTCGTTTAGTAAAATGCCAAACATGTATACAGCACATATGAAGCAGTTGCCTGACGCTGGTTTTCAACTGAAGCTTACGTTGAAAACGTTGTGTCATGGCACTCAATGATAGTGCACCTTACTATACTTAAAGGATTTCCATACTCGCATCAGTACTTCTAGAGATCATCATCATCATCATTTCAGCCAAAAGACGTCCACTGTTGGACACAGGCCTCCCCCAAGTGTCGCCATAATGACCGGTCCTGTGCGTCTCGCATCCATCGGATCCCTGCGACCCTCGCCAGGTCATCGGTCCACCTTGTGGGAGGCCTAGAGATACATTCATAAATAAAGACTATCTCTTTATGTTATTGTTAGCTTTATAACGCGGTTTTGCAAGCGTTAATTTAGATATTGACAATCAATTTAGTTTGTTGCTAAACTTATGAAGCACTAACTTATGTAAATAATTTAGGTTGTTAGTTAATTCCGGTAGAGGTCTAATATTTACAAAAATAAATTACTTCATATAATCGGAAATAAGTGAAAGAGTTGAAAAGACTCAAGCAACTCGGCCTTGCTGCTGAAATTAGAAATCGTTCGCCAAAAAAAGTCTACACATAACTAAAACTTTATAATAAAATATCATAATTAACCCATTATAGCATGAATTGATTCCGCCATCTCATTTCTACCATCGGACAACCCGACGTACGGTATATCCACCCTTAAGTTGTTGAAACCTCTACGGTCCGGACTAAGCGTTTCGCCTCGTCGTTTATTCCGCGTACTTCGCAGGACTGGAACAATTTGTCAGCTGCGGTCTTCCCATCCGATTATAATTTAGATGTCTTCAAGGCTACAGTGAATAGGCTCTTAATAAACTAGTGCGCCTCACCATCAACGATTGCATCACTGCTTACCATCAGGTGGGATCGCAGTCAAGTACTAGATTATATCAAATAAAAAAAAAACCATTACAGATGTGTTTTTACAAGGTCGTGGATTCATTTGATTTTTATACAGTTTATTCATATGGGTGTCCAGCCCCCCTAGCCAAGTCACAAACGATAAACGTAAACTCTCAGTAGTCTTTAATAGATTTTCAACTTTATGTTATTGGACATAAAGTTGAAAATCTATTGAAGATTACATAGTGTTTTCGTTCGTTCCGGTCGCTAATGCTCAGTAGTCTTTAATAGATTTTCAACTTTATGCTCTTAGGTATAAAGTTGAAAATCTATTGGAGATTACTAAGCGTTCACGTTTATCGTTTGCAACTTGGCTAGGGGGGCAGAACAGAAAACAGGATAAAAAGTTAGGTCCAGCCCTTACTTCTGGAAAAAAAGGCCGATGTCATACGGCACCGCTAGTTTCTTATGTAAGCATGATAATTAAAGTGACATGTATTAGAACGACTGTTTTAAACAGTAAAATGAAACAGTTGAGTACACTTTTCTTAATCATTTTATGTTATAATGAAATACTAGAATACAAACCATATGACAAATTTAACTCCTATTTTATATAGTAAAAGAAAATTATTAATGAAATCGAAAACTGTAGGAAAGACAGTCCCACACCACATTTTCGGCACTCGGTCCTCGTTTTACTTTTATAGGATTCAAAGGCACATTTTTTGCGTTTGCCGCTCTCACAAGGCACTAGTGATCGAAACTAATTTCACCAGCAACTCTCGTTCCAGTTTTTTTTTTTTTCCATTTTGATGCAGTTGGTCCTAAGCTGGGCAACGACCGAAATTTTAACAGATATGTCGGGTTAAAACTTTTGAACGCATTATACGTAATAATATCTTCGGAAGTTCAGCTGGCTGGTTCAGTTGGCTGGCTGGTAGACTTTCCAGCGCATTTCGATAGAATCCAAGCATTACAGTCAGTCACGTCTTTTAGTTATGTGAAAATGGGCCATAACTATTTCTTAATTCTAAACCCAATTCTATAGGTGTTCAAATTTTGGTCCAGGATCAGTGGAACCCATATATCAATTGTAATTTGTGTATATGATATGGATGTTTTCGTCGTTTTTAAGAACAACTAAAGCTTCTTGAAGAGTACAATTCCTATAAAAAACAAACAAATACCTACCTAAATATCTACTATAATTAAAACTTAAAGCTTAGTTTAAAAAAAAAACACAATAGGTAGTTTTAATTGTAATATAATTTATGTTGTGTTGTTTGTTATGTTTTTTTGTTTATTCTCATGTTTAAAATTTCTAAATATACATGAATATTATACGTTTGCTGTAAGAAAACCCAATTGTGGGTTAAGCTCGCCTGTGTACATCACATGTTCTATTTTTCATTCATTGTATAATTTGTGTACAATAGAGAAAAACAAAAAGCGCTCAAAATTTACAAAGATTTCATAAAACAATACACTATTAAATTTATGAGAATAAATGGTAGAGGTCTAGCGGTGCCATACGGCACCCACGAATATCAATTCATTACAGTACAGTCATCATATTATAACAAACTTGAGCTAAAATTCATTCTAAACTTTTTGTTTACTGGTAAAAAAACCAATATTTTAGAAATAGGAAATAATTACTTGAAAGCGTGACTCATTTTTGGCTGAGTTTTTTCAACACTGAACTTCAAGCTAATAACAAAACCAAATACTTGCTTGTGATTGATTACAAATAATACGTGATTAAGGAATCACCCATAGACTGCCGATACCAATGCAAATCAATCACTTTCGAGCTGTCATTACTGATTAGGGCGCAAAAATTGAAACATCTGAATTACGCTAGGCTATAAAGGGTTAAATCATGAGACGACAGGCACGTTGTGACATCTGCAGGCCTAGCCAACTTTACGACCGTTTCGTGTCGAATCTCTTTCTACAATCGATAAAGCCTCAGCGTTAGTACTATTTATACCATAAAACTAAAATGAATTTTGAACCGATTCGATTTTGGACGAAATAAACTTTTAAAATAAATAATTTGAAAAAATGAGTCGTATCATTGTTTTATTCAATATTTCAAACCACAACTGCAAACAATTTGCCAAAAACTTTTCGTAAAGCAACAGCCTCTATTTAAAAATTCGATGCGGGCCAGAAGTTAATCACTTATACAATATCCTTGGTCACGCCGTCTTACTTCTCGTAAATCTTCGTCAACGAAACTGTCACCTTTATAAAGAGATACAACTTTTTTTACAAAGGGCCTAGACGGTTTACCGCAAAAAAGGATCAAGCTCATTTTAGTGACGTCACTAGCTCGATATGGACTTGCCCTCGTTTTTACGAGGAATAAGTAAACAATTTTTCTCTCTAGTGATAAACATTGATGATGTTTTTCTGTTGCAGATTCTATATGGGCTTTCTTTTCTTCAATATTAGTTCTGATATTAGTTTGGGAAATATGCTGTCACTTATAGCCTTGTGACAGTGTAGTTAATGGCAAAAGTATGTTAGGACCAGAAACGACCTTTTATTTAAATGAAGCTTTTTGCCGTTTAATGGTTTTGTAGATTAATAAAGGTGATGTATTTTTTTCACCTCCGGTTATGTAACCCAAATAGACACAAATGTTTGTGTAATCAATAATATTTAATTTGCAGCTCTGTAACATCTATTTTGGTAATAATATTAATATTAATCATGACAGTATCATGAAATTCATTATCTGGCTTACATGTGTAATAAAACTGTTCACTTCAGTGTAAAATAATACATTTATTATTCAATTCAAAAGAAAAATGATGCTATTTGAAGAGTGTCACACTTTTTTTAATCATATTATATATAACAAATATCTACACTACATAATTCTTGTCGCTACAACAATACAAGAGATTTGTGCGTCTTATCTCGTCGATCGCCAACCAAACAAAAAGGCTGTAGCCCGCCATTATTCTACATCGTACATTTCGGTGTTGTTAGCACAATAACTCGATTGCAATGAATAATCGTATAAAAATAAAAATAAATTAAATAATATTCTTGGTTACAAAAAACAGAGTAAATAATCTGATAGCGTATCAAAACGTAACACAAGGATAGGTTTGTGAAAACCAGACCTAAACCTTTCAAAATAGTGTGAATCAATTCGTGTGATTGCAGCGTGAATTCAGCTAGAAATTACGAATATACAGGACCATTTATGCAAGTTACAACTGAACGGAAATCCACTTAACAAATAGTTGAGAGTACTTTGAGCAAACTGAGAGTCGCGCGATCGAGTATAGATGCTACTAACCATTTTTTCATTTTGAATAGGACGTTATTGTAGATGAAATGTGCTGATCACAATATTACCAAGAATTTGTGTTGTCGCGAAATTTATTTTGATTTGACGTAGTAATATCATTTGCAGCATTAAGATGATTTATATAACAATACTTAGTAACCAACCTACAAGCAGCTAGGTTATAAAAATTGCATTAAAATATTCTGCAGTCAATCCATTAACTTCGATTGACAGTGTGTACTAATCTGTCGCTTCAGGTATTCGGAACCCTGGGTATCCCCATCATATGGGGATTATCCAATTATCGATTTTGCAAACATCAGGTGAAAGTATTTTTTTTTAAATATGATATATAACTATTGCTTGACTGCGATCCCACCTGATGGTAAGCAGTGATGTAATCGTTGATGGTAAATTGCACTAGTTTATTGAGAGCCTATTCACTCTAGCCTTGAAGATACCTAAATTACAATCTGACTAGAACAATTTAACGACGAGGTAAAAAGCTAAGTCCGACAATTCATAAAAATACTGCGGTCACGTTTGATCTAATTACTTATAGTAGCAAAGTCTAACTTCGTTTGGAATATTATAGGTGTTGTGGCTGCTAGAAAAACATTATTAAATAAATAAATGAGTTAATGAGTCAGCTATATAAAAAGGAGAAAAACTAAGTTTTAGAAAATTGTTGCTTATCGAAAACCTAATATAACGAACAAACAATGATTTATAGTATGACCCACATTGCCGGAATTAATTGATCATTTATGAGGAATGTTTAAGATAAAACTGCCTTTGATAAATAGTCGACAATAGGAAGGTCGATAATCAAACTAATATAATAATACGCAGAACTTTGTGTGTATGATTGTTACTCCTTTACGCTCAAACGGCTGAACGAATTTTGATGAAATTTGGCACGGAGTTAAATCATGTCCTGTAAACAGCACATAGCAGTGTTTTCTTATGGAATATCTACGAAACGGACGAAGCCACTTGAAGGCGCACCTACATAACAATATAAAATAGTACCTATTTAAGATAATATTTTTTCGTCACGGCCTTAAAAGCCAGACTAGGATTAGCAAGATAGAACAAAGTAATCCCTGGAGTACTTACACTTAATAGGTCAAAGGAAATCATCCAATGACTTCTCTCGCTCTAGGGTGGAGCGAAAGGGCGTGTCAGACTTTTACTGACTAAAATCACACCTGTGTCCTTCAGTTGCCCTTTGCGTTCTAGAACCGTGGGACTCCTTTTCAAAAATTCTCCACGGCCCTAGCCTTAGGGCTTGGTCCAAACGGTTAAACGTACGCACGGATGGCGAGCTACCCATCAGTTGTCGTCCGCAAGCCCGTACCTACTGTGGCCGGTAGTGGGAGTCGCGGTTCGTTGAGACGTAAAGATGTCCGTTCCCTTACGCGTTCGCTCTCTCGCTCCAGACTATGGCCTGGACCAGGGCCCGGCGCAAGAGGTCACCGCCGCTAGTTAGGCGAATAGATCTTGGATGTATAATCATGTAATACCAAGGTCGCCGAAATAGCCCGAAGAATCGCCAAACTAAAGTGGCAGTGGGCAGGGCACATTGCTTGTAGAACGGATGGTCGATGGGGCCAAAAGATTCTAGAGTGGCGACCGCGCACCGGAAAACGCAGCGTTGGAAGGCCTCCCACAAGGTGGACCGACGACCTGGTGAGAGTCGCGGGAGTTCGGTGGATGCGAGACGCACAGGATCGGTCATTGTGGCGACGCTTGGGGGAGGCCTATTTCCAACAGTGGACGTCTTTCGGCTGAAATGATGACGATGATGATGATGTATAGGGTAGAACTTGGTAATACGCCCTAAGTGACAAAACGCCCCACCATTCAAGCACTCACACTAACAAAGCAACGCCGCTCGAAACTAGACGCGCGGGGAGCCACTAGTAGCCGGACAACATGGCCGACGTGTGCACGTAGTTTGCGATGTCCGTTTAAAAAATATTGCTAAACCTAGTTTTATTGGCGTGAAACAATTTGAGGTGAGTTTCCAAGAAATTCATGTATATTGATACTTTTATATTTTGTGTTAAAATGACCCACACTATCGTAAAATAGATAAAATTACCTATCTCTTTTTATTTTTTTGAACGTTATAACCTTGAATCTTGTGTTTTGATCTCAGTGGGGCATATTGAAAATCGAATTTGACAATAAGCCCCTAAGCTAGTTGTTTAAAACGCCCCAATATTTGAACTGTCTTAAGTACCTTGTTGCGTGTTATTATTACAGATAATGTCTCGGAAGTATGAAAGAAGGACACTACGAGCATCATGGAGTGCGGACGACTTAGACAAAGCCATGCGTAGTGTCCAAAGCAAAGTAATGGGTGTTAATGAGGCATCCAGAAACTTTGGCATACCGTCTCGAACTCTAAGAAGACACATTTTATCAGGAAAATCAAAGGGCCCTCTAGGACGCAAACCAGTATTTTCTGTAGAATATGAAAAAAAACTGGTTGCCCATATAAAGAAATTGGAAAAAGTTGGATTTGCCCCTGACAGAAAAGATGTAAAAGAAATGGCATTTCAAATAGCTAAGAAACTTAATATTAAAAACCCATTTTCAGCAAGTTCAGAATCAGCTGGAAATGTATGGTTTTCGGGGTTCATGGCTCGCAACTCAGAATTAAGCCAAAGAAAATCAGAAGGCTTGTCACTTGCTCGAGCTTATGGAGTTAATAGAAAAGATGTACAGGATTTTTTTGATTTACTAGCCAAAATCTACGAAGAAAATGATTTTGCAAATCACCCCGAAGATATTTTCAACATGGACGAGTCCGGAATACAGGTGAACAACAAGCCAGGAAGAGTAATTGCCACAAAGGGAGCCAAAGATGTCTACACGCTCACTAGCTCTGAAAAGGGTGAAAACGTAACGGTCATTGCTTGTTGTAATGCTCAAGGTAACTTCCTTCCCCCTGTTTTAATCTATAAGGGTACTTACAGCAAACCACAATTTTCCGAAGGTCTTCCCCCAGGATCACAGGTTTTCATGAACAAAAAGTCTTCTTATATAAATACAGATCTCTTTATGCAATGGTTTGAAGAAGTGTTTCTGCGTCACAAGAGTCCTCGAAAAACATTGTTAATATTAGATGGTCACAGCTCGCACAGTAACAATATTCGCCTACTGGAAGTGGCTAAAGAAAATGATGTTATTCTTTTGTGTCTACCAAGTCACACTACGCATGCTCTGCAGCCTCTTGATAGAGCCTTTTTTAGACCATTGAAGGTGTACTTTGCCCAGGAAGCGAAGACATGGATGGTCAGGAACAAAGAGAAGAAGTTGACACGCTATGACGTATCTAAGTTAATCGGACGAGCTTGGGGCAAAGCTGCCACTGTTTCCAACGGTGTGTCAGCTTTAAAATCATGTGGAATTTATCCTTTTGATCCGAGTGCCATTCCTGATCACTATTTTTCACTATCTGATTCGTTGCGAGACCAAAATTTAGTTGTTGGAGATGAGGATGAGACGTCAAGAGAGTCTCTGTCATTACTTCATGAATATGACGATAGTGAACTAATTGCCTTTGATACAATCCATTCATCACCGACGCAAGTCGTAAATGATTTAGAGCCCAGGACATTATCACCACCTGTCGTTGTGACTGAGTTCCAACCTGAGCCAGGTCCTTCAGGACTACATCTAACTAATCCAAATTACGAAGATAGTTTGATGGAAGTCGTAACTGAACATGCATTGCCTGTGCAAGATGCACTTGTGGCAGAAGAGCTTGATCAAATTAATCTCATATTGCCAAAAACACCACAAAAGTATCCGGTACAATGTCGTATCGAGAGTGAGGTGGGTCTGACTATTGCGAAATCTAATCTTATTGATTTGATTGAACAAACCCCTGAAAAGCAAATAGGATCAATTGAGTCAGAAGCAACACCATCCAAAGTTTTGAATGAAATCCATCCAGTGCCTAAACTTCCAGTAGTATTGTCTAAGAGAAAACAAACAGCTGTTATTTTAACTTCTGATGAAAATATAGAGAAACGGAAAGTAATTGCTGATAAAAAGAAACCAGCAGCTGGAAAATTAAAGCAGGCTAAGACCACAAAAAGAATTAAAGCAGTGAAAGAAAAAGATGGTGTAAAAAAGAAACAAAATGGGGGTATAAAGAAGCAAAAGAAAGGTACTGTCAGAAATAAGAATAAAAAAAAAGTAAGCTGGTCATCGTCTTCTGAAAGTAATGATGAAAACGAGGTTAGGGTAGATACTTCTGAAGAAGAAATCTCAGACGAACACGACGACGTTAACAGATGCGTTGAATGCACGGAAAATTATTATGACACACAATCCACTGAAGATTGGATTCAATGCCCGTCTTGTTTAACATGGTTGCATGAGTTTTGCACTATGTATAACCCAATGTGTAATCGTTGTGGACGGAAAGCTAAAAAGGAAGCTGTTAACAAAAATAGAGTGTAAGTTTTTATTGTTTAATTTTAAGATGATTGCCAAATGAAAACTTTTAAGACTGATTCAATATAAAACGGAAGCCGAATGTTATGTTATGTTATGTTATCGTGTTGGTTACCGATGGTTATTCATTAGTTTGTTTTTCTTTATAATAATCTATTTAGTTGTTATAGCTAGAAATTAAGTTTTATTCAAATGTTTATTTAAAAAGTCTGATTTGATAAAGAGACAGACTTAAGTGCCTCATATTATTTTAATTTAGATTTAAGTTAGTTTTTGCCAAAACGATTGTTAATATAGTTAAAAATATGAAAAAATATATGAATAATACACTGGGGCATTTTATAATAAGAGTGAGTCGTATTAGCCAACGACCACATTACAAAACGCCCCACCTTAGATTAAGAAAAAATATTAATATTATTTTATCCTTAGTTCCTATTAAGGTTACCACTTGTGCCATTATTGTCAAAAGACTTAATATTGTTCCAAAATAAAAAGTTGGATTATATCTTGTAAGATTTATTTTTTATTACAATTTCAAAAAAAGTAGGGCGTATTACCAAGTCTTACCCTAATAATGCACACTTATATTTCTGTGAGTGTAAAATCGATATGCTCGGTCCCATAAAAAATGCCTAGTGCACACTGAAACAATGTGCACGTGAAGGTAAAACTACAATGGGCACACGTAAGCCACGTACGTCGATCTGGCTGCGTCGGTCTCCAAATAAAATATCTATACCTGGATGCCTACAACAAGTCAGTTTACTGGCTCTCAGGATCGTAATCTGTGGGTAACCGCCGATACTCACAAGTAATAAAAATCTTTACTGTTACTTACGAAGTTTATAAGAAGCAATGAAGAGGAATTACAGAGAATATCACGTGGGTTATGTACGAGTCTAGTCTGGAGGTTAACCCTAAAGTATTTATTAGAAAAGCTGTAAATGTGGACTGTTTTAGAACCTTTAACCACCTTTAGCGTTTTCGTTATTCTTTTTATTGAAAAGTCATCATCACCATCATCATCATCATTTCAGCCGATAGACGTCCACTGCTGGACATAGGCCTCCCCCAAATGTCGCCAAAACGAACGGTCCTGTGCGTCTCGCATCCATCGGATTCCCGCAACCTTCACCAGGTCATCGGTCCACCTTGTAGGGGGCCTTCCAACACTGCGTCTTCCGGTACGCAATCGCTACTCCACAATCTTTCGGCCATCTGTTCTGCGAGCGATGTGCCCTACCCATTGCCACTTAAGTTTGGCGATTCTTCGTGTTATTGAAAAGTACTTTATATCAACGTTATGTTATTTGTATTGTTTCGTGTTTGATCGAATCCTGGTGCTGTATGCGTCATGCATTCTACCTTAACGTTTCAATTGTCTTTCATGGTTTCAAAGCCAAGTAAAGCGCTACTGGTATAAAGGAGGATATTTCAAAAAAGGAATGGCAAAACTTGTATTCATTTGTGGTTTCAGATTTGATTGAAACATGGTGCTAATGCTTAAGTGCTTTTTATTGTAAATAGATATTTACTTAATATCATGGCTTACAAATGGTAGCAAAGTTTGATATTCGTTAAATAATCATACCTGAATGGATTATAATGAAACTTTGCATATGATGGCCAAAATAATAATATCAAGTTTTCTATCCAGGGACTACAAAACTTAACGCCTCAATGTAATGTAATGTAAGATTCAGAAAAATAGCAAAGTAAGCAAATTAAATAACAATATATTTAAGATTTTGCTATTCAATATTAAATTATTTATTTGCTTGAAATATGGTTGTAGGTTCGGATCTTAAAATACAATAATGTTTCTTTTTACCATGACATTTGGATATTTTAATCATTTAAATCTAATAATAACGTAATTAAAACTAACTTACATAAATTATGCTATTCAATTGGTTAAAGTCAATGGACTACACTGATGTAGAAAATCTAATAAAAACATAATCCATTTTGAACAGCACTGGTATACACACATCCCCACTCACAACAGACACCACAAGACGTACACACTTACATATTAATACACGCCCACGCATATATAAATACAGTCACTTAATTATTCACACTAATATACACAAACACACTCACAAACACACCATTACACACACTTTCACACCATCATACACGAAAGTCATACACACACTCATGGCAGCATGTTTGTCTACTTTTAATTTAAAAAAAATGTTTTCTTTTGTTTTATTTCTTTCTCAACACACTCTGTCTGACGTAAGATTATTGTCACTTTATTGTAGGGAAGACACTAACACCTGCAACATAGTTTCTACTGGCGCAGGCGTTAGGGAATCCTATGATCCAAATTGTATATATCATGCCAATAAAGAATTGTTATTATTATTTCATTATGAGTTATTATATCTCAGAACCCTGGGGTCCTGGACCTTTGGAAGGCGTACGAGGAGTCGAAACCAACTCGCAGAGGCCCCTTATACGCTTTTAATGGAACGTTGTACCAACCGGCGATTATCCCTGTATGCTATGCTAGTGCATCCAAGGACAACACCCGGTTAATGAGAAACTATTGCGACATATGGAAAACTAAGATATAGAGCTATGGTTTTTGTAGTCTTAAGTGGACTGGTTACCAGGAACTATGTTAAGACTATGGCCCCTGCCTGAACAATGTTATTAATTGCCATCGATAAAAAGACAGGGGATGACTTTCACACTCAATAAATGGGCCCTCAAAAACGGTCGCTAGCACGAAGTGACGTAGCAACAAGAAGGCAACATATCCTGAGGTGCTTGAGGAGCGGAGAGTTATACCGCGGCTATTAGGACAATCCCGGAAGTACGGTTAAGATCCCTACCAGCATCTTACTGGATTATACATCCTTTTCCTGAGCACATTTGCTCTTGCGAATCTCCACTTAAGCCAGCCAATAAAAGCAAGAGAGAGGTGGGAGCTCCGTTCCTCGTCAGCGTTCACTACGGCCGGCCAACAAAGGCAAGCCGGAGATGAGGAACAAGATTTCTCCCGGGAGATCGGGTCCGTGGGGTCGCTAATGCCTATCAGTTCGCCACAAAACTGCCCTGCGGATTGTATCTCTCTAAGTCTGGCCCCTGACCCTAGGTATGTTACGGCAAAACAAACTCTACCGGTACAGACCTAGGGTTTATTGGAGCGCGCAAGCCCCACCACGACGTCAACGTAGAGATACGGCGATGGGGTTATTATTATTATTATTAATGTTCCCTTAGAATAATAAAACACTTTTATTGTAGACGAAGTCGTTAGCCAATGAAAGTACATTCATAGACGCTCTCTATAGCTATTCATACTCTACCGCAAACCCTATAAAACAAAGTTCAACCCCGAAACGTGCTCACGTCCGACCTATTTATTGGTGCTACCGACTTACGGCCGGTAAGGTAAACATGCTGAAAAATATATGAACATAATAGAATTTTTAGTTCGGTGCTGATACTGTACAAAAACGTTTTAGGAGCAGGTACCTAAGTAAGTGGTAGTCTTTGATCTATGTTGGAAAGAAAATCCTAATAAAGTCTATAGTTTTTTTTTACTAAAACATCATGTTTTTGAGTATCATTACGAGCAAGATGTGTTTTGTTTAGAAAAATTCATATAAATAATAAAGTCGTCTTTGCTTTTTTTCTATTATTAATATCAATATTTACCTCAGGACCCTGAAGTCCTGGACCTTTGGAAGGCGTACGAGGAGCCGAAGCCAACTCGCAGAGGCCCTTTAGATAATTATAATGGAACATGATATCAACCGACGATTATCCCTGTACGCGCTATGCTAGTGCACCCAAGGACAACCCCCGGTTGTTGAAAAACTATTGCGACATATGGAGAACAAAGATAATAAGGTCTATGGTTTTTGGAGTCTTAAGTGGACTGGTAACATGGAACTATGTTAAGACTATGGCCCCTGCCTGAACAACGTTATTAATATCCATCGAAAAAAGGCAGGGGGTGACTTGCACACTCAATTATTATTATTACTAGCTGTTGCCCGCGACTTCGTCTGCGTTAAGTTTGTAAAAACGTACAATCATTCTGAGCTTGCAATTCATTCTGAAAGCAACGCAATTATTTATTGTACTTTAACATAAAACGGTTAAAAGTAAAAACGCAAATTACCTTCAGGAAACATGTTATGTATTCGTCCAGATCCTGGTATGTAAGGGTCGTTCGTAGCAGTTGGCATTTCTGCCTACCCCAAAAGAAAAGAAATTAGTTTATGTATGTTTCTGGTTTATGTTCTGGTGAAACAACATTGTATGATTTTAACCCCTCGCCACAGTGAGCACGTCACAATCGCAGCGGTAATACCTGTCTTTGAAGAGTGTCTACAGCGTCACGGCATCCTCTCTTTGTGCAGGACTCACCGGATGTGGGTGTTTTGGGAGGTATCTGTATCGAATTCAACGGGAAGAAACACTCGGGTATCACCATTGTGCGGATCGCCTGGAGAATACGATGGAGCATACGGTGGAAGTCGGTCCCGCTTGGTCGGAGCGCCAGCACCGCTGTGTCCTCATGGAGGCGATTGGTGGAGAAAATGTCAACCAGTAGCCTCCTTCAGTGAAGCGCTACGATCGAAGAAGGTGGCTGAAACTATGAGGGATAGGACATTCTGACTCCTTAACTGTCGCTGCAAGTGATGCTCCGGGTGTTGAAAGCCGCAGGGCGATTACCAGCCATCGCAAACCGGGATTGCGGTGGTGCCGTCAGGCCGTTTGGTCAAAGCAATCCTGAATCGACGGCGCGCTGTATTCTACACCGGACTCAAAGAGATGTCAGCAAATGGATAGGGCCCTCTAGGGCCGATGTCTGCGAAATTGTTCGAAAGAGTTACCTCCCGTAAAATTTTCGCCTCAATAATTTTTCACTGAAGAGTTTAAGCCGTTAGACAGTTTTGGTAGAGGTAAATGAAGGAGCATAATCGGGACACCGACCTTCAGCTGAATAAAGTGCACTGATAATGCAAAGCCAAAAAGCCAGTGAATCCAAAAACTACCATCATCATCATCAACTATCTTCCTCCACAACAGTACTTATGAAGAATTTGCGAGAGCATGCTTGCATTGATTGTTGCAGCTTGATCATTTTGGGCATAAAAATTACTTGTTCATTTACCTAGGATTTTTTGGTGTGTATTTAACTGACGTCCCCGTTGAATGAATTTCGGCGAAATCTTGAGCGCGTGTATCCCCGCCCAATCAAACTCGCATATTGATGGCCAAACCGAGAGGTCACTGTCACCGATTGCCTCTATGAGGACACGGCGGTTCACCCTAATGTGATAGACCTCCATCGCATGTTACATGGTCCTCCGGGCGATTCGCAAAATGGTAATATCAGGATACTTCCAACCGAATCCGGAACAGAAACCGCTCGAAACACCCTCAACAGTCCTGAGCTTGTGAATCCATAAAACAATGAAATTACGGTAAACAAATGTAGCAGCCGATTAGTGTTATCCCTGAGACTGGCCTCCCTCAGAGGGTTGTTCCAGTGTTGGTCACCACTCACTGCAAGGAGGTAACGTCCAGATGTCGACGTAAGGCTGCCAGGAATCTGAGATACATCAGTGATCAGGAACGTAAACCACTTTCGACCCCGTTTTATATGGAGCAGAAACTGCGAACAATAAATCACGCCATTATTAGGCCGCAAGGTGCCATCCCGAAGGACATAGTGGAGCATACAGAGGTGTGTCCCGCAAGGGCGGATCACCGCCGTGTCCTCGTGGAGTCAATCGGCGTCAGTCACCTCTCGCGCCGGGGCCTGATTTGGGCTATAGTCCAGAGCGAGGAGGAATGGTAGGCGGTCGCCTCCTTCTGCAAAGCCATAATGCTAGCGAAGGAGGAGGCCGCACGCGTGAGGGAACGAACGTCCTCACGCCGAGCCGAGATTCCGACCCCGACGACCAGCCACGGTAGACGCAGGCTTGCAGACATCGAACAATGGGTAGCTAGCCGTCCGGCCGTCCGGTAATTAACCGAACCGAGCTCAGTCGTCAACAGCACGTAGTGATCCACGCGCTCCTCAAAGAGATGTTTCAAAGCGCAACTGAAGGGCACAAGTGTGGTTTTAGTCAGTAAAAGTTTGACACGCCCTCTCGCTCCAACCAGAGAAGTCATTGGATGATTTCCACTCTTAAAAAAAGAAAAAAAAAGTACCATCATTATCATTATCATGGACATATGCCTCCCCAAGTATCGCCATAATGACTGGTCCTGTGTGTCTCGCATCCATCGGATTCCCGCGACCCTCACCAGGTCATCGGTTTACCTGGGGGCCTTCCAACACAAGGTGCCATGCAACCCCTTACGAAAATTTGGCCGTGTTATTTTAAAATCAATAATTAAATACATATACTTGTTTACTTTTATCGCCTTTTTTGGTTGGTATCCCTTAAATAATCATGGTCAATTATCTTGTTACAATCATGGAAAAAAAAGCAGTAGGATTGTTAAAAATGCCTCCGTCTAACACCAGTTTAACCATAACTATTTTCCTCCAATTTTGAACAATAGAACTGTCTGCAAACGTGGGAGATGGTCACTTCTTCCGCCATTCAGAAAATTACGTAAAATACACAATGCCATCTATCAAATATGAAGTTCAACTGTCATTGTCATCATTATTTCTACTTTGAGTCTTTAGATGGCGTTGCGAGTATCTGAATTGCGTGTGGTGCCATATTTTACTAATTCGATTTTATTATGTGTTTTGATTAGTTTTTACAATATATTTAGAAGATATCGAATAGAAATGTCAATTTTATTTTGAAAAAATGGTAAAAGTTATTTTATTACAAAAAGAAGATAAAATAATGACAAAAATTTTAACTGTAGCTGGGAATCGAACTCGCGGCAAATGTCGTTCAACACTGACGTTTTGGATTATTGCTCACCCCCCATAGCAAATAGCGTGATAATTTATAGCCTAACAGATGCACTGACTTATAAGGATTATGTATGCAAAATTTGAACAGGATCGGTTCAGTAGTTTTTGCGTCAAAGAAGAAGAAAGAAAGAAAGAAAAAACATTTATTTGAACCTCACACATACAGTAAAAAATTTTATAAAAAAAAAAAACAGTAGAATACATAGGAATTAAAATATTGTAGAATTAAGTACCTACATATAAAAGAAAACAAAAAATAACTGTATGATCTGTGCAAGGTCAAAAAGGCGCCTAACTCAGCATATGCTGCGATATTTAAAACGATAAATATCGCAGCGCTGGTATTCTGTTAGGGCCCGCGATGATGCCACGGTCACACTCACGGAGGTTAAATAAAACGATATAAGTATCGAAATAAAACAATAAACACAAACATTGATAAAACAAATATAGGAAAAAATAACAAATACATAAGTAACATTGGTAAAAAAGCGTGAATTTATGGTAAAATGTGTCATGTGTTAGAAAAATATTTATAAAATTAAAATGCAATAAATAATGAACCATAGACAGACCGCGCCGCGCTCAAAATCATTTGTCAAAACTATAGACAAACGGACGAACGCGGACGCACGGTTCACGGAGAGTGTAATCTATGGATATTAATATTCTGTGGCACGATCTATCGACTGACAGGACAGAAGAAAAAGTAGGTCGATCTTCATCAAATAAATTAAAACAAGTTGAGTAAATATTGGTACATAAATACGTCTCAAACAAAAGCGATTCGGGTGTTCCAGAAATGTTATTGTGTATGACTGTGAAGTGTAATGTGTGCTATATTGGACGCAAGAAAAAAGATGCCAAACCAGCCGAGCGACAATGTCACCAATGCAAACCGTGCAGAACTCTGGCTAAATTATCTGGTGGTTTCCCTTTGGTTGCGTAATAAATGCTGTTTGTATTTGTAACTAAAAGCACCAACCGTCTTTAAAGCACGAATAGGTGGTGGCAAGTTATTCCACACCTTACTAGCAGCGTGTTTGAAGCTTCCACGAAATGCAGCAGTTTTATGGGTCAAGGTCAATAGAAGGTAAGAAGATGCTCTCGTTTTAACTTTGTTTACATCACGTGACCAAGTTAATGTATTATAAAGATAGGTAGGTTTTTTTGTGAGAATTGTGCCAAAGAGTAGGGTAGCCAGATGAAGTTTTCTGCGATCTGACATTCTCATCAGATTACCCCTATTTAAAAATGGTGTTATGTGAGATCTTGGAGGGACATTAAAACAAAACCTAGCACATGCATTTTGTACTCGCTGGATTAACTTATTACTTCTACCAAGAATGCACGCCCCATACACAGTGTCAGCGTAATTCAGCTTGGATAAAACAAGTGACTCACAGAGCATGATACGCATATCCACACTTAAGTAGGGACGTACACGGTATAAAAGCTTGAGACGATAGAAGCAATTGCGCACAGCTTCTGTAATATGAGTCTCAAAATGCAAGTGCTCATCAAATACTACTCCAAGATTACGGGCTTCCTGCACCCTCTCTATGGGACAACCATCGATCCTCACATCTAAATTACTGTGGCCCAATTTATTTAAAAAATCTCTTGAACCTATAATTAAATATTTGGACTTGCCCGGGTTCAAAACCAGTGAGTTTCTCAAAGACCAGGCTGTGATCCTATCCAAATCCTCATTCACTCTTTTTACAGTGTCAACAGTCTGCTGAGGATGAAAAGACAGATACATCTGTAAATCATCAGCATAGAGGTGAAACTTGGTGTTGAGCAGGCAGTTGGTGATGTCAGCACTGTACAGAATGAAGAGAAGAGGGCCTAGGATCGATCCCTGGGGCACGCCCCTGCTCACGCACTTAGGACTAGAGGACTCAATCCTTCCATCACTCTCACTTGTCACCTGGACAAACTGAGAACGGTGAGTCAAGTAGCTTTTAAACCACTGAACCGTCTCAGGCTTACATCCGTAGTATGACAGCTTAGAGATAAGAAGTGACGTATTAATTGAGTCAAAAGCACGTGAGAAGTCTAGCAGGACAAGCATGGCACCCATTCCCTTGTCTCTGCCTTCAAGGATATTCCCGACCACATCGAGTAGGGCCGTGGCTGTACTGTGTCCCTTGCGAAAACCAGATTGAGCAAGCGGCAATATGTTGTGCTCCTCAAGATATGCTCGGAGCTGGTTGGAGACAACCTTCTCTAGGACCTTGGAGAGACATGGCAGTAGGCTAATAGGGCGAAGTTCTTTAACGCTGGTAGGATTAGCTACTTTAGGGATGGGTCTAACTATTGCCAATTTCCATAGATCCGGAAAAGAAGAGGTGGAGATGGAACGGTTGACGATTGCCGTTATAGCTGCAAGGGTGCGAGGAAGAGTCATCATCAACATATCAAGCGAGATATGGTCACAGCCCTGAGCATTGGACTTTAGGCCACGCAGCAGCCTCAGCACCACATCCTCCTGAACGGGCTCCAGCTGAAAATTAGTGTTACTGAATTTGTGTTGCTCATAGTATTCTAAGTCAGCAGCTGTGACTGCACCACTACCTGGTACATCCAAAAAATGTGCATTAATTTTTTCGGGATCACTACATAGGTTCGGTAAACTGTGCTCTGATGTTTTAGAAATAGCTATAGACGATTTAATATGACTCCATAGCTTCTTAGGTTTTTTAATATTTTTATTAATGTAATTTTTAAAATATGCACGCTTCTCACTGTCCAACGCCGCCCTAACAAGGTATTTAAGCTCTTTATATGAGTCAATATGATGTAATGCTTTAGTAGCTTTGGCCTTGTTGTGGCTTCTGTCACGCAGCTTCATCATGTCCTTGACAGTATCAGTTATCCATGGAGGGGACTTATCCTTGATGAGAACCTTTTTAAGGGGAGCATGTAAATCAAATAAGTTTATAATATACTTATTAAAAGTTTCCACCATGGAATTGACATCTTCCAGGCTTTCAATATATTCCCAGTCCATCTTATTAAGGTCCTTGTTGAAATGGTCTAGCAGTATATCCCTAAGAGGCCTGAAAGTGATCCAGCGCGGAGTAGGCTTATCTAATTTAAAGTTAAATTCAGCGGATATCACTGCATGCTGGCCAAGCTCTGGAATATGTGAAACAGAGACCTCACGCACACGGGCATCAGTGCATATAACATCAATTAATGTCTCGCTGTGGTCTGTGAAATGGGTTGGCTGAGATACTATTTGATTTAACTTGCAGCATAGCAGAAAATCGTTTAAGAGTTTTGTTTTATTATTTGTATGACTTATCATGTTAATATTGAAGTCGCCCAACAAGATAATTTTATCCGCTCTAGCAAAAGAGAAAAGAGAATCCGTAATTGCATCCAGAAAGACACTGACATCGAGCCATGGTGGCCTGTATGCAGTGCCGACGATGACAGAATGAGAGTTGACACTTAGCCGAAGCCACATCTGCTCCACCTGCGGCGCAGGCGGGTGCGGCACGGCGCGCACGCGCACACCGCGCCGAACATAGAAGCCCACGCCGCCACCGCGGCCGCCGCGCACAGAGTTCGGGCGCGGCACGTGTCGCAGCCGGTACCCCGGGACGCAGGGCGCGCGACCTTCCTGTCCGTACTTGATCCAGGTCTCATTTATCGCCATGATGTCAACCCCAATGTCCCCCATAGCCACAAGAAACTCGTCATGACGTGATCCCAGAGACCCCGCATTAAACAAACCAACTTTTAGGTTTTTGGTCTTAATCATTGTCATAGCAGGGAAGATTATATAATATATGTATAGATACTCTAGATAGTGTGACTTTGTAATGTGCAGTGTAAAATATAGAATAATTTATAAAGATAATACATAGTTTAAGTACATGAATGATATATGAAGAGACCAATGATAGTTGTAATATTATATAAGATATTTTAAGCAGTGTACAGTGACAAGTAATAAGCCGAAGTTGTATAAATAAGTAGTGTACTTGTATGATTGATATTAAGTTAGCTGGGCCCCAGACAGAAACCACCAAGCACTGAGACAGGAACCGTTCCGACCCCACACAGCGCAAACACAAATGAAAAAAAACAAAAAATATAAAAACACAGAAAGCAAACTGAAATTCACTAGAATTTAAAACTCGATAGCCAAAATTAAACAAATTATCAACCCCGAAGCTAAACATTGGTTTCAGCAGACAGTTCCTGGCCAAAAACACGTGCGAGGTCCTCCTCTGTGCGGATGCAGTAGGTAGGCTTCCCGTCTCCCTGTTTGCGTCAATTAATACCATCGCAAAATAATTTTACTGTTTTATTATATGTATAGATTATTATGAGCCCGTTGTGTCCCACTGCAGGGCAAAGGCCTCCCTTCCGTTATTTCATTCCTTTCTGTCCTTAGCTACTTCTGGCTAATCCTTCTGGCTTTTTTCTTTTTCTATTTTCTTTTATTTAATCTTTTCATTTTTATATTCAGCCCAGTAAAAGAAAACCATCTCGGTAAATAAAATTACTATGAAACTAGGAATGTCTGAAAAATATACGTTATTTTAGCAGAAAAAACAATGAACCTTACATGACCTTTCCTTTCTAAAAAGATTGCCTTTAATCATTTTCAGTCAGCTTCTTGACATTTTCAGTTTTTTTTTGCGAAACAATCACTTTGTCGCATTACGTCACTCACGCTTTAAGAAACAGCCTATCTTTACCAGGGACCTTTCGAAACGATCACTAAATTGATTACCCTATACCCGAGTTACTTCATTACGATATAAACGAATAAGATTGTATGGAAATCTTTTTATCTCCGTATAAGAATGTAAAACAAGCTAACACAGTTTTCGTTGGCTCTGAACCGGCAACTCGTGTACTGGATCAATTTTTATAAACCCCATGTTATGGTTGTAAGACACAGTTTTTGTGCCAACATGGAAGATGAAGAAAATAGAAAATGTACGGTATATTGGCCTGATATTTTTTTGTGCGTAGGTTCAAGTGGTTTTGGCTAGGTCTAATCCTTAAATGGATGCCTAAACCTGAAGGTACGATGTATTTCCAGGAATATGTCTTATAATGAGGTATTTTTCGATACTTCAAAGAAAAAAAGGAACAAAAATTTTTTTTTATTTTATTTATTTATTTTACAATTCTTGTACACACTTATTATATAATAAAGAAAAGAAGACGGAAATAGAAAAATAGTTACATAGGTGACGCTTATTTCTACGGAAACCTCTTCCAGCATACCTGTGAAATTATAGTTTTTTTGGCTAAAACTTTAAGGCTTTGCGGTCATCAATAAATCTAAACAATCTAAACTATAGTATTCATCATCATAATTTCAGCCGAAGGACATCCATTGTTGGACGTAAACCTCCACCAAGTGTCGCTATAACGACCAGTCCTATGCGTTTTGCACCCGGATTCCTACGGCCCTCACCAGGTAACCACCTTGTAGGAACCCTTCCACAAGGTATTAGTATTGCGAATATGTATCCTACAGGAAAAACAGAATCTGATTTACAAAAATCATTCACAAATAAAGGCTGATCCAATTCAAGCTTCCTAACTTTAATTGAAAAAAAAAAACACAATATCTTATCATCTATTTATTTACTTTTTGAAAATGTTGCCCCTTAACTAGGAATTATTGCTGTATAGTACGAACACAAACAGAAGTTCGAACAAGGGAACTTCAAATTGGATCACCCTTTAGAAACTGAACGAGAAAGTCTACCTAATGAAGCCTTACTTTTTTCCGGAAAAAATTCAATGTATAAAAAAAACACCAAAAAAACCAAATAACTTTTATTTGGAAGTCGGTGTTAAATAACGAACACACAAAACTCGAAACAGCGACTTCCGATTTGTTGTTCTTTTTTGTATATTACACTTTTTAGTTGTGTCTCCAGTCAAACTTAAATAGTGTGCAAATTCTATAGTAAGTTACCTATAGAATATAATCATTAAAACAACTTATAACAGAAGTACAGAGTATTTACATCTCATGACAATCATAATAAGCCCAAACTAGGCTAGGATACATCGTTTGATTACGGAGTTCCCGTAACTGCCTTCCACTTTCCAGCTCCACCATCAGATCACTTCCTTACAGCCAGAGAAAGTTTTTTACGACAATTCTGATGAGCTTAAAAACGGCTAGTACCTGTACATTGATTTATTACAGAATTCTGGCGCCTACCACACGACTTCATCATCAGATCATTTTAATGTACCCCCTGGCCTTCTTCTTTCAGGCAGTCATCGACTTCACACATAAACAAAGCAAGTTTACTCGATACAACAGTTCTGCTATGATCCTTCTGGGAGTTCCGTTCCATATCTTATTCCATATCATATTTATTTTGGACCAATTCGGGAGTATGCTGTTTCAAACAAAATAATCATTTTTATTAATTATGCGGTTTAAAATTTGTCGAAAAATCGGTAAACATACATTAAAAATAAAAACATACAGCCGAACATATATAACCTCCTCCTTTTTGAAGTAGCTTAAAGATAACATGGGATCATAGCCACAAGGAGAAGTTAAAAACAATACTGCATATTCATTAGTAGGTAAGTTGTTTTAATACATCATAAAAAATAATTGCACAGCCACAAGTAATACGACATACCTATAATAAATCGTCACATTTTCTATCTATCTTCACTCCTGCCATTCAAGAAATAGACGTAAGTGTTCGACAATTAGTTCTAAATTATCTTTTTCATGGTTAGGTAATTACAACAGTAAGTACATCATCTACAAGCAAATCTGTTCTCTATCCCAAAAATTTGAAGACCTAAATCCGAGCACAGGTCACATAATAAAGGAAATATTTCTAAGCATGTAGAATTTCTTCAGACACAAAGCGAAGTACCACTGTAAGTACTTCATATAAAAGTAATGCCTGAGATTTTTGCACTAAGAAATCTGGTAAAGAATGTCTTTGTAGTCTTTAGAGTAAGAGTCCTAAGCAACTTAAAAGCTTCTTATGAAGAGAAGACTTGTGTTATCCTTTCCTTCGTTATGTTTTATTAAATGTTTCTTTTCTGTTTCAAACAAATAACATTACTTTGTAGATTTTACGCGTGAATGCGTGTATTATGTAAGTTTTCAGATTTATTTTTAGAAAAACAGAAGTTTAATTGTTTAAAAGGCTACTGTGCTAGAATTGTATCATGTTATTATCGCTACATTTTAGTGTGGGTCATCTAGCTAATAATAGAAAATCTAAATTATAAGTTCGTCCTGCAGTACTTTCCAGACTGGCTAAAAGACACTTCTAAGTCATACGTAGCCAAAATAATATAATGCAATGGATATCAAACACTGCAATATACATACCTACTTAGACTAGGCCGCAAACATTGCGCTCCGCTAGTAGAAAGTGTGTATGTAGTGTGTGTGTATGTGTGTGTGTGGAAGTGTGTGTGTGTGTCTTAAATACATAAGATACGTGAAAGTAGTAAGTGACAATACATTTAAAAAAAAAATGGACTTTTAGTGGCCCAGTTTGTATAAAGTTATGATAAAGAATGTTAAAAGAAAGTGAATCAATGACTCATAAGTTTTTCTTATCAGTAGATCGAGAAGCTATTTATTGGATAAGACTTTTTGAATTTTCGCTAGGCACATGTCATTATACACCACAATTTTTTAATTAGTACAAATACTTAAAGGGCTTATTAGAAAAGGTCTTGTTATTATATAAGTAAAGTCTCAATAAATAATATTCATAAACAGGAAAGTTATTAGCGTTTGTTTTTATCCTAAAATGTCACTCAATTTATGGAAATAATATACAGGCTATTGATTATGAATGAATAAATGACGATCAAAATGGAAAAACACTGCGCATAGTATTTTCTAGTCGCAATTGTTATAATTGATTAATTTCCTCTACGGTCCGGACTAAGCGTTTCACCTCGTCGTTTATACAACGTACATTTAAGAACTGGAACAATTTGTCTGCAGCGGTCTTCCCATCCGATTATAATTTGGGTGTGTTCAAGGCTAGAGTGAATAGGCTCTTAATAAACTAGTGCGCCTCACCATCAACGATTGCATCACTGGTTACCATCAGGTGGGATAGCAGTCAAGCACTAAATTTAGAAAAAAAAAATGAATTTACCAATTATGACAAATCGTAGACAATTTTGGCATTTTGCTTTTTTTTACTTTTGACTACAAAGTAAAAAAAATTTTGCTGTTCGAGGGAGGTAAAAATCACACTGTTCAGAGCTTATTGTACATCCCTCTACACGTGCAGTCTGTGGGAAAAGTATACTCGTGCGGCATACAGCGCTATCCGCGTCCAGTACAATAACGCGTTCAGGGCGGTGATGGGGCTACCCCGTTACTGTAGTGCTTCGGGTATGTTTGCAGAGGCGCGCACTGACTGCTTTCACACAATTATGCGCAAGCGCGCAACATCCTTACTGAGTAGAGTGCGGGCTAGCTCCAACATCGTACTGGCGATGATAGCCACTAGACTGGATTGTCCTTTCATCCGGCATTGTTCGGCTAGACATGCTCCGGTGCCAATGCCGGAGAGGAAGTATTAATTTTAATGTATCCAATTTTAATTTGTTTATTTTGATTTTTTGACTTTGATTTTAATTTATTTCTTTTAATTTGATTTAATTTTAATTTATTTTGATTTTAATTTATTTTGATTATAATTTATTTTGATTTTAATTTTGAATTATTTTAATTTATTTAATTTGATTTTAATTGATTGACTTTGTTTTTGATTGAATTTGTATTGATGATTTGTTTATTTATTATTTTTGTATTATTAATGTAATTATTGTGTTATATTATTTAATTTAATACTTATTTGAGCCAATTTTATTGATTTATTATTCACTAGTCTTATTAGGTTAGTACTTAGTGTTGTGTTATTTAATGATATGGGTGTAACTTACCTGAATAAAGATGTTTATTATTATTATTATTATTAAAAATATGATTAGTAACGGGTACGGATAGAGGCAATTTTTTTTTATAGTATTTAAAAAATAAGTGAGTATACTCGTATATATACTTTTATATACCTACTCTAAAGAGAGGCTAGACATATCTTTTGTCTCTTTATATTTTATTAGCTAATAAAAAAGTTTAATCTTAACATGGGAGCTAGAGGTCAACAATCTGTGTTAATTGAAAATAATTATGTTTGCTCATGTAAAAATTTGGTTAAAAATAAATAAATATTGTTGTTTCAGAACAGATTAGGGTAAAGGTCTCGTCATATCAGACGCAATCAAAAACCAACCAACATTTTTCTAATCGAATTAAGCGATATTTCATCAGAGACGGCGATTATTTATTGAAATTTCATAAGCAATGTGACATTTCGATAGTGCATATTCACGTAACAATATATTTTTGATACAAAGCTAACAAAGGAGGCGGCTGCAGGTGTGAGGAAATGGACTCCCTCACACCCTAGCCGCCAGAATCCTGAACCCGATTTGAAGCCACCGCAGGCGAGGGCTTGTGGATGCCGAGCATTGGGTAGCTCGCCGACCGGCCGTTCGGTAATCGTCCGGACCGCGCACGAGTCGTCGACAGCACTTAGTGTTCCACGTGCGCCTTAAAGAGATGTCAGCATAACTGTAGGTGCCCAGCAGGGGCGAAATGTACTGGGGCTATGGGTTATCCGAAAGGGAACCCCGGGGTCCTAAAATGCAAGGCAAAGAAGGAACATAGGAGTGGATTTTAGTCAGTAAAAGTATGAAACTCCCTCCCGGTATAAACCCAGGCACGTCAATTGTATGGAAATACACAATATTTCAAATAAAAAGTTATATTTCGTCGTCAACACATTACATCAGCCAACTCTAGACGTCTAGAGCGAAACACATTAAATATGTATGCAAAACCTCGAAAAGGGTTCTTACATAAGGTTTCTTGAACTAAAAATCCGTACAAATACCTTTGTTATGTAGCATAAAGAGGCGAGCAATTCCTTTCAGTGGCGTTACGAGTCTAACTAAACTGAAGAAACGTGTGAGAAATACATTTGGTATAGTTTCCTTTTTCCTGTAGATATAAAACGGTAATGTTATCTTATTTCTTATGTTGACTTCGTTACGCGCCATTAGTGGTTACCCCACACCGCGGCAGAAAGGATTGCGACACTATAATATACCCGCAGCAATTTTGTGGCTTTTGAATGAGCTGCCTTCATACAACTTCTGTTTATCTCTATACAGCCGGATTTTGCAATGAGCTCTCTAGAATGCTGGCAAACTTTATAGTTCTTATATGTGTTTAAGGTAAGTGATTAGATTTTATGGAAAGTAAAATGTTATAAGTTTACTAGCTGACCCGGCAAACGTTGTTTTGCCATATAAATTGTCCAAGAAAATAATGGGAGGCGGGAGAAGGAAGAATACAAAATAGCGATCGACCTATTCTCAGAGCTACCAAATATACACAAAAAAATATATATAAAAATCGGTCAAGCCGTTTTGGAGGAGTTTGATAACCAATAAATAACAAATGGTACCAGTTCATTGATTCGTTGTTATGTGTTTTTTTTTTTAATTGTATTAGTAGATTATTTGTGTACTTTGTCTATGGGCCTTAGTTGCCTGATAATATATAATGATATTACTATTTTTGAGGCAAAAGTTCAGTCTCATGAAACATAATAAAGAACGAACCAATATTTATCACCAAAACGGATCACAATACGGAATCTAAATGGATAGAAGACCAAGATCTATGATGATTCCCCATGCTGTAGATTTAGAATAATCTTTCCAGGCAGCTATGATTCTTATTACCAAAGATTAGAGTTCATAAATAAAAAGGTACATTGAGTTTTACTTTAAGGCAATTCCTCATACAAATCTTACCATTTTGTTGGAAAATGGACGGTTCAGTGAAACGGCTTGTAAAGTGGTTGTTACAATTTTATTACAGTGTTACCATAAAATGCAAAATGTTATGAATTTTGACCTGAACATAGAATGCTTTTTTATATTTAACTTGTATGTCAGGACGCACGAAAAAGCTGCGCTTGTCATTTTCAACTTTTGTGAAAACGACACGTACTCGGTTGTCGTTATTTGGGTTGTGTGTCGACCCAAATAGCTCAGCCCATTGAAGGCTGACTCTGTTCCTCGGTGACAAAAGGCTTATCTACTTACTTTGCGATATTCAACCCATACTTACATGGTCAGCGTTGATTCGTTTTGTGGTCGAAAAGTCAATCACGGGGATCATAGAATCATAATATGCTGTAATCGATTGTTTTGATTTAGGCTCGTATTACAGAATCTAATGCCAACTTTAGTATTCTGTATAGCTTCGTAGGTTTCTGAATTGAGTATTTTGAGGTAAGAATGTCTCAAACACTACTTAAAAGTCAAATGTTGACAGGTTTTCAGGCTAAATTGAGTTTGAGAAATACTCAACTTCAAATGCTGAAATCAGAAATCGAGGGTAAATTTGAAAATACGTTTTAAATAAATACTTGCCTAATACTTAAATCTAGAATAACGGCTATACATATATTTGTCTACATATAACTTGCTAGAGATTCGAGGGTAATGTGGGTATTTGCCACGGTACGCGCAATTGAATCAATAAATAAAGATAAACCGCCAAACACGACTAGAAATTCGGTCAGAACTTCCACCAACACACAGCACACACGCGCAACATATTATTCATTACACCAACTGCGGCCCACGCAAGATAAATGCGATAGTCCAACGTGGTTTGGCGTTATTACCTAGATATAAATCTGTTGAACACACCTTGTAAAGCGCTTTCATCTTGGAACAAAGCGAACATGAGTCACGCTGAAACCGCCACAAAAGCTGTCACGTCTATTTCGGTGTTACAATTGCGTTATCACACTTTGTGTCAACCAATAGCAATCGTGCTTTTAGTGACAATTGTAACCAATTGTGTAAGGTGGAAGATAATTGTAAATGACAAACAACATCGATCAATGAACGGTATAGTTTAGTCTTGAACCATAACTGGCGGAAAGTTTATATCAGTTCACAATTTCCCGATACGGCACGGGCAGATTATAAACTATCGAATAATGGTTCGTATCATCATAGATTAAATGTTTAGTTCACAATACATCAGATGTTTCAAATCTCTTTAAGTATTTATAATCTTACGGAGTTTTCAATTACCCGCGGTGACACATACATCTGTTAGTAGACATTATATACCTACGTGTCATGGTAACTTTAACGAAAGTAAAGCGAATGTTTAATATTTTACCTACCTCATAATGAGGTGGGTTAGTGGTTTTACCTTACCAAGAAAAGGTATTTTCACCTACACATAAAATAATGGCATTTTCCTCGTATGGCTGAAACCCGCTTACACACGAAAATCAGATACCGCTAAGAATATTAAATGTCGTGCACATTTTTTAAACGCTGATCCTTTTCACCGTAGCTTTAGGGGTGTAATTTATTACGCACTAAAATAGTAACCTAAGTTTCTCCCGTATCCGGGGCTATGACACATTTTGGGTCGTCGAGCCAACACGGGAGTACCCAAGTAATAAAACTTATCTTTAATGCCCAAGTATAACATAGCATAATCAGTCTTATAATGTTCCCACTGCTGGGACTCAGGCCTCTTCTCAGGTAGATAAAATGGGCCGTAGTCCACCACAGGAAATTGGGTGTGGTTTTAGTCAGTAAAACTCTGACACAACCTCCCGCTCCGCCCTTGCGGGAGAATGTGGGATTTCTAAACACACCAAAATAAGTCAGATTGACATACCACCTGTCACTAGTGTCACAGAAACTTTTATTTTTGAAATGCTATGGTTACCGCTGTTCTCTGTATCCGTGTATGGTACGTGCTTACAATAAAATCTGTGTTAATCTTAACTAATTGTTTAGATGAGCACATAATTCACCAGGGAAGTTATAAGATGATGTTCCATCTTATTTAAAAAAAAAAACTGGTCCAGTGCACAGTTCAGTTTGGTGGATCTCACATGGCTTCGGATTTTTGCTTCTAGGACCATTTCCCTCACGATGTTTTCCTGTACCGTTTTGTGAGCTGCGGTGATGAAATAATTTAAATAAAGGCTAGATTTGCACCCTCGAGCTACAACTCGTAAGTCATGGCTGTTACCACTAGGCCATCACTGCTCTAATAACGAAGACTAGGTATAGAATAAGTGTCGCCACACATGGGCCATATACCACAGCCACAACTGCCGCCGCGACAAGCTAGAAGCGGCCACATAGGAAGCTGAAGCGCGCGACAGCCACTTGTGGTCGGTGGCTGCTACTTTTTTTAACCTATACGCGAAATATCATAATGGACTCTGACGAAGAAGGTTTAAATGCATGAGTGGCGTATGACGGCGTTTTGTATCGGCGTTTAGTGGCTAGTCCGGGCCACAAGAAGCGAGCAGCGGCGATTTGTAGCGTGTGGCGGCCACCGGGGTCAACCGTGTGCGGCGAAACCATATAAAATATATGAAACCTACACGAAATATGCCGGAGGCGGCGTTTTGTGGTTGTGGCCGGTGGTCCGTTCGCGGCGACCCTAAGTAAGATCATAGTAATAATAATAATAATCTAATAACAATAAAATTAATCTAAATATCTTTGGCTTACTTCTGCCTTTGGTTTCGCTCGCGTAAAAGAAGAAAATTACCCGGAATAAAAAGTTCTCTCTTGATAACCCTAAATTGGCTTTACTGCTGAGCTGAAAAAAAACTATCTTATAACCAATGACTTTATTTTATCGGTCATTTTTTTTTCATTACTAGCTCGTGCGACTAACTTCACCCGAAGGAACAGGAATGGGTTTTTAGTCAGTAAAAGTCTGACACTATCTCCTGCTCCACCCAAGAGCGCGATTTGTCATTAGATAATTTTCCCACCTAAAAAAAAAAAAACGTGTAAATAGAAAAGGCAAAGGCTCTCGCTAATTTAAAATTTGGTCTACTCGTGTGCCAAATTTCATCTATATTCGTTCAGCCGTTTGAGCGTGAAAGAGTAACAAACATACAAACTTACACCTTTATTATATTAGTGTGATACCATGTCTGAACACATATGAAATCGTTACAGGTTTCATCCGTTTATTGTAAGTAAACTACAGACGTGTTACATGCGGACCTCTTTCATTCATTGGTACGTTTCTTATTGAGTCAGCCGGGGTGAAAAGCCAATTTACTTGATTGAATTATACCACAGACTTATAGAATTGCTCAATGGATAAAACTTAATCCCGTGTCAATCGCTTCAAAAGGTATCGGTCTATTTTTTTTTTTTTTTTCAAAGAGACGAGATCAAAACAACATTTCTTTTAAAAATCCATTTAATGATGAGACTAAATAAATATCAATCACATTAATTATATATTTACAATTAATTACGATATTTACATTCCGATCGGCGTATTTACACAATTATCGTATCCTGTACAAAATGTTTTTACTCTCCCTAGAGATATTTTACTCTCAACTTAAGTAGACAGTCAATAATTCTAGCAAATAGTATTTACATTATCATATCAATAATTATAATTTAATGACAAACCAAACTAAACTTAGGCGACTGATGTATTCGATGAGCCTTGATATAAAGTTGCGTGAAGTGATAAGCATAAGCGAGGCGGATGAACGCGGCGCTCGCTCGTCCGCCATGACACTTGACGCGACTACGATTCGGCGACCACTAGACCCGTCGCTTCTAGTCTCGTCCGCTGCTGAAACGCTGCTGACCTCCGGAGGCACGCAGTTCGGTGGCTTTTCCTGCTATAAATAATAACATTTCCGTCAGATTCACCCCTCGGTATTTTATTTACGTAATTTATTTGTCGCTAATAAAGATATTACAGAATGAGGCATTCCAAGATTTATTTTTATTGAAGAAGTGTGGCAATTTATGAAACAATAGTTACGTGACGGCATGAAACTTCTACACAATGCGGTAAAAACTTGAACATTTCCCTAATTTTTCTTTTCTCTGAAAGTTATTTATGGTAAAATATTGGGCCTCAAATAGAAATATTCATGAACAGGGAAAACTTATTTTGTCTTTGTAAGATTCTTACCGGTGGTTGCGTAAAGTTGACTTTTTCTTGACATCTTCGGGACTGATGAGCGATGCAGGCAGCATACGCAATCGCATGGGGAATGTAACTCTGTTCCACTACCCCCGCGAACAGTATTGTTGCCATGGGACCTGAACAGAAAAAAAAGATAAATACAATTTCAAACCATGATTAATAATAATAATAATTTGCAGTGACAGTTTTCCTGAATAAAAAATATTACCTAGAGCCCAAATAGGTACATCTTCACCTCCATGTGTAGCCCACTGCCTTGGAACTGCAGCTGCATGAACAGCATCAGCTGAAGCAGCAGCAGAGGCAGTCGTATTCAACGGCAGAGCCCTGGGCTCCGAATGGCCAGGACCCGTCCCATAGAGTAAAGTAGTATACCGTAAGCCATCAATATCTGAGACCACAGTATCCGCACCTAAACATAAAAAAACACTTCAAACTTCTTGAAGAACTCTCAAATCTCTGTACAAATACTTCTAAAGCCACAAAAACCTCGAAGTTCAAAACAATCTTTAATTAATTTCCAGAACTCTAAGCTGCAATTTCAACGGCCGAGCCAATAGCTATCAATGTGGTTTAGAGCTTACATCATGTAAACGAAAAACGTTTGGCACACGACTTCAATTAGCAACTTTTGTAGTCTGTGCCAAATGTCGCTTGTTTGTATACGTATTTGGCTTCAGTTGTCCACATTTCAACAAGAAAATTGGGTAAAATAGAATGTATTTTAATTCTCTGTTTAGTTTGTTACCTAAAACGGGGTGTCCTCTCGGCGTCGCTTGCCCGCCGAAAGTCATTACATGACCGTGATCGGCGGTGACGACGATCAAAGTTTCAGCGGGATTAACCCTCTCTAATGCTGCCAACAGTGCGGTTTCTAACTCCAAAGTCTCGTCAAGTGCTCTGTATGGATTGTTGTAGTGATGAGCGTGATCTATCCTTCCACCTACGCATGAAAACAGGAACATTACAATGAGAAAAGGGTTTACATAATAAAAAGAATAAATGAAAAATAATAATATAATAGAAACGTAAAATCCTCTTAAAAGATGTTTTGTTTTTGTACGTAATAAAGGTTAGAAATACCAATATTTAGTTAAAGTTTAAATCATTTATGTACATATAAAATCTATTGAATGAACTTCTTCTTAGTTAATGCTCTCAATAAAATCTATAGCGGTGAAATATGAAAATAGTTACTTAGTAAAACAAAAAAAAAATACCTTCAATAAGGAGAAAAAATCCTTTGTCGTTTTTCGTCAATATTGACAAAGCAGCTCTAGTCATATCAGCTAAGGACGGATCTTCCGCTTTTACAGCAGAAGTCGCGCTCGCTCCGTCTTCCGCATCCGCGACTGCTCCTCGCTCAGCATTGAAGTCCATGTGAGAGTATTCGAACAGACCTGCATTTTAAAAATGGAACACGTATTTTTTTTAAACTCTTTTTTATTTTCGTTCACGAAAAGAGGACATTTCCAGGCAGTAACATCATTAAGCGCTTTAACACCATTTAAATGTATAATCTCATTCAGAATAATTAACGCTTCGCTGTCGCTGACGAATGGATGTTATTGTCACGTACGAGTACATCTACGTGTAAGGTTCAACAAAGAAAATAATATTACCAAATCGTGAAGAAATAAAAAGAAAGTTGCTCTGAAAAACATTTATCACAAAGCTTCATAATTTAATAAACGACTGTAGTCCAGTAGTCCAAAGTACTTACTCAGGTGACAGATAAATTAAAATTCTAAGAAGCGTGGTAAAACAATACAATTTTAGAATTAAGGATGCTGGTAACAGCATAATCCATATTTGAAATGCAAATGCTACGTTATGTCGGGCGGGTGAGATTAAAAAGGATTGTAATGGGATTACACAACGAGGCCGCACTGATCATAATGTTAACTTGGTAAAAGTAATCTGGGCGCACGTAAATATTTCATAAACTCCGCAAAAGGACCGGAAACATTTTTGGTCCGACTTTTCTTAAACCAAATGCTGACATCCACACCCTCTGTTGTCTCTCCTATATTAATTTTCCAGAGGAAATTCATTACTTTTATCGTTTCCTGATCTTTGCGTATCCCGGGAAAGTTAAGTGCTGTACAAAAGGCGGGATTGCTTTGTAAAATTTTTAGTAAAAACTCACGGGAGTTTTGTTAAGTAGATGATTTGAAATGGCTTACTTACACGACAATAGTTTAAGCTGGGATAAAGGGACGAATATTGCAAAGTCTTTTAATGGTGTTCACAATGCTTATCTCAAAATTTCAATTTAAAATAATCAGGATACTGTTATGTTTGTCACGTCCTATTTTTAATTAAGTGTCCATCGATCTTTTCGAAGATAAAATTTTGCTCAATAATTTCATTATTTCTATAATGCTTACGACTCCGAATTTTTAAAGACGGTTGAACAATTAGCTGCTGTGCTAGGTGTAAAGGTGCGATTCCCGCATGGAACATATTATGTATTTGTATGTTTTAGAAATTGTTGTTATGGGTTTGGATGTTTTGTATCGTTAGAATAAATGGAAAGTATTTAGTTACTTTTGAGTGGGTAGGTAGACATTTACATTTGATTATAGAAAGAAAAAGGGAAAATACGTTCAATTGACATAATCACAAAGATATACAAATGAAACTAAGAAGGTTAAAATAAAATAAAAAATAATAGTAAACAAAATTATAGTGAGCCTCACCGTTGCGCTAAAATTCTAGAATAATTATGTATTACTAGACAACTAATTCTCTAAAGAAAATATAGGTAAACTAACTAGTTTATTTATATTATTTTATTCATATTTCTTCATTGTATACTGGTTTAAAACGGGGGTCACCCAAAACAGGCTTTACGGACACTCAAATTGTTAAGTAAGCTTTAACCCTTAAACAAACCCAACAAAGCACACAAAAGGGACCAGTTTCTTAAATAATCCGGAGCGGTAGGTGAGGCGTTTTAGAAAATTTGTATAAAAACGCAGTTTCATAAAAGTAATGGCTCTTAAACTGACGGTTTAAGCAATAATTTAAAGATATAATAACGAGTTTTTAGGTAGTTTTACCGGATGCAAAAGTTTTATGTTCGAGTAATATTTTCTGTGCCCTAATAATGCTAAAGTTTCGCTGTCTATTATAATAGCAAGGTTACCTTTGATATTTTTCTAACATTCGTGTTAAAACATGGCTGTAATTTTTACGAAAAATTTAACAACGAAAAAACCTAATTATTCTACCTGAGTAAAACCAACAATATCGTGCCACTATAATAATATCGCCACCAATATTTTTCTTTAAAGGTTATGACTAACACTGATTCGGTCCGACCAAAATAAACGAACAGTTTCAGCTACCCTTTTGTTTTTAATAGTCTCACATTCTGCCATATAAGGTTTATTGAATATAATGATTTATATCTCATTGGCAAGTCAATCATGCTTGGAAAGTCAACGTATAAGAACGTAGACTTTCCCAGCATGATTGACTTTTTCTTGGCTATCAGCTACGCCAGCTAATACAGTGTCGGTCATATTTTTCCCAATATTGTGACCTTGGTATGAATTATGTAGATCAGAGGCTATCTATAGATCGCATTAGAGTTCTTACCCTCTTTCTTGCAGTTCAGAATTTTCGATGACAAACGACGAAGTATTAAGAGCAGATGTTTTCTCCACAAAGTTAAGCTTAATCGTCTGTACAGAGCTTAAGTTTATTTACAAAATCGATTGGTCTATAAGTTTGAAAACAATAGACTGTAATCGAGCGTTCAGAATTTACTGGAATTCGATTTGTATACTTACTGAATTACTTTGTGGATGCAGATATGTTTACTTCTTAAAAAATAATCTTCAGTTCAAGTGGTTGTCAAAAAAAACACCGTTTAAATTATAAATTCAAATTAATAAACATTTCGAAAGACCACAAATAAGGTGAGATAAGATTCGCATAGACTGTCGAAACATGGTACCTGAAAAATCTGTACTCAGCAGAGGATGGATAAAGGCTACCAATGACGATGAAATATTTTCTATTAATTAAAAATAATGCTATCAATAAACTTACCTAACAAATAATCCACAGTTCTTGGATCTAACTTCGCTAGTTGTTCTCTCGTGTGTATATATTGAGCTCTCAATCGCCGCCTCTTCTTTTCTCGTGCCCAATCTTCTGCTAAATTTCTACCATCTAGTCTTCTTCCTTCTCGGTTTGGATGCTCTGGATCTGGCGTTACAGTAGGTAGAAAATGTCTCCTCCCACCACCCATTATAACCTATACAAAACAAACGACAAATGTAAAAACATCATATTTTGTGAGGACCAATTTTTGAACAGCCTATTTTTGTCTAAGTTTGTAAGAAAGAAAATAAATATAAGTAGTCAGAATAACATAAATGAATATTAGTATCATAATGCTTAGGCAAAATTATTACAATAGGTATATTTGATATTCTTGAATGTATAGAACTAAAGGTACATAAATAAGTTTCACGTAACAATGTTCTGTTTATTATGTTTCACATGAAATTCGAGACTATTCTTTATCAAATCGAGGTACCTTTGAAAAATATTGTTTTACACTACAACCAAACGAAACAAAGAGAATTCTGCAAAAATCTGTAGTTTATTTTACCCTGTGTTAGGCCTGTACATAGAAAAGTACAGTCCTACAACTAAATGGACGGCGCGGCGACGGGTCTACAACGAAATTCACGAAAAATATGTCCTGAACAAAGCAAAGAGGATTTACTAAAATTTGTAGTCTATTTTCCAGTGTTCTGAACACGTATTACTAAATGGATATAATAGCGGTAGGTTTAGAACCAAAATTTGTGAAAAACATGTCATAAAACTCTACAATTTCAGGACATATTTTGGTTTGGAAATTTTACCTACGTACCTACATGAAACATCCAAAAAACCGTATCCTAATTAATAAAAAGATTAACCCCTCGGGTACCCCGGGGTATTATTATTACGTAATTGCGCGTTTTTACGTAAATCACCAAAAAAAATAAGTAAAAAAAAAACTTTTTCTGGATTTTTCTAGGAAGAACCAACATTTTCGCCTAAAAAAAAAATTCGTAAAAACGTGTGTACAAACCGACAATTAAGCGTTTTTCAAGGTTATTCAAGTTGTACAGACGTTTGTACAATCAGCCTTCGAGGGGTTAAATATTTTTTAGACATATCTCGTATATTGAAGTAAGTTTACCATAATTATCCATAAGTGTCTATTCTCATTATTATATCTAGCCTATACTGTCCCACTCCTGGGCAAACACCTCCCTCTATTCCTGCCATTGATCCCAGCTCTGAGCTAATTCTTACCAATTCCTAAGGTAAAAATCTAAGTCGTCCATAGGTGTAAGTTATGTATATTCTTTCTACGTTAATTTGAAGAGATATTTTGTCTACATTCTAGCATTTGACAAAAAAGTAAAATCGAAGCTCCAAAGCCTTGGGCATCGCCGCCGAGTTGCTAGCCTGTCGGTTTTCTATCGTTTACATTTTGGGGAATGTGCACTGGAATTGCACAATCTAATTCCGCCAAGTCCGTTCCATCATCGGACCACTTATAGACGTACGGCGTTGCGCCACCGGTACATGGTAGACATCCCACCCGTACGCACAAAACGTTTTGAGAACACATTTATTATGCGTACAGCCAAGGAGTGGAATTCCTTGCCGGGGTCTGTGTTTCCTGATAGCTACAACTTAGGGGTCTTTAAGTCAAGAGTGAATAGGCTACTTCTAGGCAAGCGTGCTCCATCCTCGACCACATCATCGCTTACCGTCAGGTCAAACGCGAGCCTATCATTAATAAAAAAAAAATATTAAAAAAAAGTTTTTTTTTCTTTATTATGTATTGGCTTGCGTTTGACCACTATCTCACCTAATGGTAAGCGATGATGTGGCCGACGATGGAGTGCACTAGCCTAGAAGTAACCTATTCACGCTTGACTTAAAGACCCTTTGGTTGTAGCTATCAGGAAACATAGACTCCGGTAGGGAATTCCACGATAAGTGCCTATAATTTTAATTATTTTATGTCCTACCTACTATAACTGTAAAAAGTGGCTAATTTGCGCAAGTTTTAATAGATTTTTAGTAGTTACTTTGTTATAATAAAAAAAAATGTTCTCCAACAAGACTACCTACGTTGGAGTTTCTCCGCTCATCACACCGAACTCTGATCCATATTGAAAAGATTTTTATCGATATACTAACTGGTTTATTTTTTAGCTTTTTTAGCTTATAAATCTTTACTGTCCATAATCCTGTAACAAGGACTGAAGTGCATAAACAAAACATTATCGTCAGCGTAAAATTCATATCAAATAATAGAAATGAGCAGCTCGCTGATACGCCAAATAACGCCAACGTAATTAATTGTAGCTAATTAACGCCACTTAGTAATTTACAGAAAGGGCTTTCGTAGAATTTCAGAATTCAGTTCAACTCATCTCCCGAGAGTTATTAATAAAAAGAGATTCTTACTTATGTAGGTACTTTTTAAAAATTCAAGCAAAACTCTTCCTTCTCTCAAGACGCATCGCAAGTTTCTTCCCCTAAGCTTTAATTTAACAAAACATTGCGCTCTGTTTTGTTTCAAAAACATTTTCGAGGACATGAACTTTACAAAATTAGTGCGCATTTTGCATGGAAATTACACAGGCAGATTATGTAAAAAGATATAAGTACGTAAATGTGCTTATTTTGATGCAAATATCAGTGTCTTTATGTAATACTTGGCTAAAATGTTTTGCTTCTTTCGAGGTTTTTGATAGTTCATAACGTTTTAATATTTGATAAGATTTTATGTGTGAGTCTATGAAATGATCATTTCGACTTTTGAAGAGGTTTTTAAAATAGGAAGACTCTGAAAACCAGTCTTAGTTCACCCATTCTTACAATGACCTCGGCAAGTGTTGCTGAATCTTGGAGATGCGGATTATTTTAATCACGAGCTAAAACTAGACCCGTTATAATGAGAAGGCCCTTCTCGACCCGTTTATCGTCAACCTGTGCATGGAATATAAGCTTGTTGGTTCATCCAAAGCAATCCAAAAAGAGAGATAACACCCGAACGCTCTGTTAGCATTCGGTAATTCCGTTATTCACTTGAATATTTCACAAAAATCATTCTAGAAAATACGTTTTTTTTTTTAATATTTATCATCCAGAATCTTAATTAAATGTGCAGGGTTTCTTTAGGTATATTTTTTTTACTTTTTTTAATTTATGAAAACATTATGAAGGAGCGAAGTTCACGCATAATAGCAGGTTTTCAGAGGTCTTTAAATTTATGACTTGACTAGCTTCTGCCAGCGGCTTCGCCCACGCGAAAGTCAGATTCTCTGTACAAACTTTGGACTCCGTTACATCCCCTTAGGTGGTGAATTTTGGAAAATCGTCTCATAATGCTCGCCTACGTCATAAAAGGAAACATTGTGCAAAATTTCACACTCCTAGATCCTGTAGTTTTGGCTGTGCGTTGATATGTCAGTCAGTCAGACAGTTTCTCCTTTTATCTATATAGATTTCAATAGAAACCTAGATAGTATCCACAAGATATTTGGGTTTCCAAAATATCTAGAGAAAGCTGATGTGTGAACGTCATAATCATGTAAGAGTGATTGTATGAAAAATAATGAAAATGTATCTCAGGTTGGACGCTCTTAAGTAATACTCACGTTTATACTTCTCCCCGGCTCATTCTCTACAAGCTGCATGGCTATGTCCTTGCAGTCTTTCCTGACAGTGGGTGGTACTCTGCTGTCATCTTCCCAATATCTGGACGGCGCATGCGCATATAAAGCCGCAGGAGTCGCGTGCGTTATTCGCGCTGTCGTCACGATGCCACTGGATTTACCTGGACAATAGACATAGAACTTGTTAAGCGTGTGTGTTTATATTGTGGCGACCATGGAGGCCACACTAATACTACTAACTTGCAAACTGGCATGTTATACTTTTAAGGTTTAGCATAGTTGTAATATAATTTGTTGGAGATTGTCAAACAAGAAAAGTTTAAGCTAATGAGATATTTTATTTAGATAATGTAAAAAGAGTGCTTCTAATAATATAATCATAGTAAATTGCAATAGAAGCCTTTTCATTTGCATCCCCCTATCACAAATGGTGGAGGCGCCGGGTATATCACAAATGTATGAACTACAACTCTCACGGTTATGAGCTTAGCCTCACCGGACGCTCATCGTGTCAGAGAAGAAAAAGACAGAACTGTGCAAGTTTCTATCATTGTTAAAAAATGAATATGCTCCAGTGACAAAACTTTAAAAAAAGTCATGAAGTCTAATATAATCTATCAGTCCATCTTGACTGAACTGTGGGACTTCAATCATCAGCTGAACCAATGGTGTCAACTAGACACCCTTTGCGAAGGCTATGCCTTATCAGCAAAATCTGTATCAGCATTGACTGAAACCTATCTTTGTCACTAGTTTCTAACAGAGGATTTCCCTTCGTGATAGTAGCAAATTATCTCAAGGAAACATACTCCCGGGATATGTAGACTATGATCCCTAGGAATAATTTTAATAACTAACGTAATGTTCTATTTAATTTATTTTATACTTCTTTCTAGCTTCCGCAAGAAAGCTAGATAGCTAGACATCCTATATGCTATTCCAGTCAAAACACAGGCAAATCATATCGGTCTACCTGTGTTTTGACTTTCATCCCAACCCGTACAGCCGGTGAGTGTGAAATAATAAAAAACATGTAACAGACATACAAACTTTCGTCTTTATAATATTAGTGTGATTATTTTATCCGTATCTAAATTAATTTGGGGTTGACGCAGCATGGTCATCTACTTCAATGCTTCTCTATTGGTTTTCAACTTACTAGTCACTTCGTTTCTACCCATATAAGCTTGTCCATCCATCGTTTATTTATTTTTTTGATATAATAAGGCATCATTATATTTAAAAAAACCGTCACTAAGAATTTCTCCTCTAAGCAAATACACCAAGAATACAGAAATATTAATAACGCAGGTTAGTGATCAATAAGTCAACTTGGCACTTTAAAGTTATTAGATGATTAAAAGGAAGGTGCAAATCAATTCTGCTTACTGCAATATTTAAGCAGGTTAATGAAGGCTTGCTTTCATTAACCTGCTTTCGTTCATCAAAAAATGAATCAATGAAATGCCAGCCATGACTCAACGGGCTGCGAAAATGTTTGAAAGATTTACCGTGGCCCTAGAATGCAAAGAGCCACTGAAGGAACATAGCTGGGTTTTAGTCAGTAAAAGTCTGATACGCCTTCTAGTTCCACCCAGACCGGAAAAAGTTATTTCATGATTTTTCACCTCCAAAAAAAATCCTTGACCCCATAACTTCCAATTCAAACTAAAACAAAAATGAAGATAAAGAAGTAGCACTACTGTTCACGAAAATTTAAGCTTCACCATTCAAAAATAATAAATGCGAAAATGTAAAGAGAAAATACTAAATATTTCAAGAACCTTGAACAATGAACTTTGAAAAGCCTATTTCGTAGATGCTAAATTGTTTATATAAACCATAAAGTTAGCGTTCAGCCATTTCTAGGTTTATGATTATGATCTTAAGAGTTTAGTGAATGTGGTGTGTCGTGATGAAATGAAAATTGTTTAATAAATAACAAAATATGGAGGGCTTTAGGCATAAAATGTTGATGTTTTAGTTCGTTTTTCTTTGTGTAAGTATAAAATAAATTAGGTAAATTATACCTATTATTTAAACTCTTTAGTCTTAAAACCTAACCATGTTTTTAAGGTAAATGATTCAAGGTAGCTAAAGAAAAGGTGGATGGATTGTGTGAGGAGTGATATGTATTGAACAGCTTTTCAGACGAATATGTTTGATATTTTAACTATCAGCACCTTTTTTGTATTATATTCATTTCTATATTTTGTAATTTAAAATTGATCAAATACGGAGTAGGCAGGCCCGTCGCGACACCGTTGAAATTAAAACACACACGGTAGGTACAGGGGTGGTGAGAATATTATTAGTTTTACTTTACTATTTTTTTTTTTTGACTGGCCTGTTGGTCTAGTGGTTAGTGGCCCTGACTGCTATGCCGTAGGTCGTGGGTTCGATTCCCACCCAGAACAAATTTGTTCAGTGTTGGTGTAATTTATCTATAATATGTATGTATTTAGAAATATATAAGTATGTTTATCAGTTGTCTAGTACCTACTCATAGCACAAGCTCTGCTTAGTTTGGGACTAGATGGCCTTGTGTGAAAGTCATGAAGTATTATTATTATTATTTTGAAAGATATAAAGCCTGGTGATAAAGCTTTTTTAACCGACTTCAAAAAGGAGGAGGTTATATGTTCGGTTGAATGTATGTTTTTTATTTATTTTTTTTATGTATGTTCACCGATTTCTCGGTCAATTGTGGACCGAAATTGAAAAATTTTTTTTTGATTGAAAGGTTATGCTTCCAAGTTGGTCCCATAGAAATATTGTTATGGTCTGATCATGAACTTCGAAGATATTGAACAGAACTCCTCATAAGATCACAGCAGAACTGTCGTAATAAGTAAAATTGGTTTATTTATACGTGTAGCCGATGACTGACTGAAAGAATAGGGGGAATATATCGAACTGATCTGATGATGAAGCCTGAAGTTAGGCACCGGAACTCTGTAATAAATTAATGTAATCTAACCGTGTTTGGGATTATTAGAATTGTCATGAGATGCACTCTGGCTATAAGGTATTTAAGCTTGGCTGAGGGGTACTTTTTAGTGGTGGTACCAAAACTAAAAAGTGTAAAATAAAAAGCTTTTTACAAAAAAAATACAACCGACTTCAAAGTAAAAAAAAACACTGAAAAGTGCAAAATAACTTTAATTTCGGAAGTCGGTGTTAAATAACGAAGAGACAAAACTATTATAGAAACACCGACTTCTGAAATTAAAGTTATTTTGCACTTTTCAGTGTTTGGGCGGTTGTTTTTGGGCGGAGCAGGAAGGTGTGTCTGATTTTTACTGTCTAAAAACCCACTCCTGTTTCTTCGTTGCCTTTCATACCAGGGCCGAGTCTTCCTTTCAGAAGTAGACCCTTGGCCCCAGTAGGCTTCGATCCTGCTGGGCCCCTACAGTTTGCTGACAACTCCTTGAGGCGCGCGTGGAACAGTACGCGCCGTTGACGACTTGGGCTCGGTCCGGACGGTTACCGGACGGTCGGACAGTGAGCTACCCATTGCTGCATTTAAAACAGCACACAGATCTAACATATAGCACGGATTTTACTAACAAAAAACGTAAAGATCTAGTCTGTCCTCAAAATCATACCAAACATGCTTTCACAACAAAATTTTACCTTTTCTTGGTCCTCTCCTCTACAATAGATTGAACGCAAAAGCAAACATTTATAGCTTGAATCAAATTAACTGTAAGAGAATTCTCTTGGAGGCTCTTCAAAGAATGTCCTACGATGATACAGAGAATTTACTGATTGTGCTAAAGTGTTTTTTTTTTGTTTTTATCCAATTTTGGACCTAGTTTATGCATCTTGTTAGTTAAGAAACTAGAAGTTAAGATTTGGTAACATTATAATAGTATAAGACAACTTGTCTACTTTACAGATTTTTTACACGTTTGTATTGTAATAAAGAATCCTTTTGATTATTTGTTAATTTTAATTTATTTTAGCTCTTTTCGCTGAAACACAGGATTTCCTAGTTCAGGCAAGTAAGACTCGGTATTAAGATTTATACTCGTATTTAAGACTATATTACTTTATCCTGTAAAGAATTTTGAATAAATTTTATTATTATTATTTCATTCATTCATTCGTTTATACCTACATATAAATTATATTTTTAAATATTTCTATTAAAAAAAAAAAATTAAAAATATAATTTGTTATTATTATTATTATTGCTCGCCGTCCGCAAGCCTGCGCCTACGTTGGCCGGAAATCGGGATCAGAATCCCGGCGGCTAGGGCGTGAGGGCCGCTCCCTCGCACGCGGAGGCGGCCGCCTGCCACTCCTCCTCGCTCCGGACCATGGCCTGTACCAACGTCTGGCGCGAGAGATCGTTGACGCCGATCTCCCCCACGAAAACAGGCGGTGCTCTGCCCAAGCGGGGCACACCTCTACCGGGTGCTCCACCGTGTCCTCCGGTTGGTCCACACAGCCGATCTTCCCCACGAGAACAGGCGGTGCTCTGCCCAAGCGGGGCACACCTCTACCGGGTACTCCACCGTGTCCTCCGGTTGGTCCACACAGTGGTGACACCCGGGTGTTACTTGGGCACGAATCCGGTGCAGCAACTTCCCGAACTGACCATCCTTGGTGAGAACCTGCGTCATGCGGAAGGTATTCATATTCATTTATTTGCATCTATAATGTTGGTAAGTTGGTACAAACAGGCTTAGAGGTAAGGTACGCCGTGAGGTCTTTTCAGCCACTACTCAAAGAGGGGACTTACCACCATAATTATAGCGTGCCCACTATCTCACCAGATGGAACGCGATGATGTGGCTGACGATGGAGCACGCTTGCCTAGAAGCAACCTATTTTTTACCAAACGGTTTTTCCGTTTAAGAGCTGCTTCGGTGCCGCAAATACACAGACAGATAGTGGTCAAACTTATAACACCGCTCTTTTTACGTGGGGGGTATTGCTTTATTAACCACACGAGTATAGTTATTTAAGTCCCTTAAAAAAAGATCGAAAACAATTGGCATTAAAAACCACAGCACAACATTTATTTATTTATCCTCACATCGGCACGCCTGTCAACAATTACACCAATGGAGCACAATTAAACTAGTGCGCCTCACCATCAATGATTGCATCACTGCTTACCATCAGGTGGGATCGCAGTCAAGCACTGGTTTATATCAATGAAAAAAAAAAAGTTCAGAATGTGCTACTTTCTAACATCATGTGCGCAGTGGAGTGGTAGTCATCAAAAGAACGGCGCGGCGGTAGGTCACATAAGCTCGCTTACACAACATCAGGCCTGCGCTTCTCTAGGATTTCACATGTACTAAATCCCAAATTTAACACATTTTTGAAATTATAAAGCTCTTTCGATGAGTTAACATAACATATTTAAGAAATATAATAAACTCAAACATAATCGTAACAATAGCGATATAGTATCTCCTTTATCTAGATATAGCATGGTCGAGATACGTTCACACACTTGCCCATTAAGTGCCAGTCTATCGAAGCGAATGCACCACACAATGGGCACTCGACGTAACTATTGCACCCATATTTTACCAGCGCGACAATTTTGCCTCACTCTGGATATTTCATATGTAGGATTTGATATTAATGTTTGAGGCATCAGAATTGTTTGTATGGACTTTATACCTATTGTTTTGCTCGGCATTGTATTATTGTGTTTACTGAAAACAAGCTATACTGACAATTAGTACCTATTTAGATTTAAATTACTATTTTGAACCATCCCGAAGCCCCACTGGATCAAATAAATCTATTCGAAATAAAATTAACCTTTCGAATACTGTAATTAGAGACACGATAGAAAGACAATGAGAGGGCGAATGCGCCGGCATTCGCAGACACACTTTAATTCATTAAATGTTTAATGAATTAAAGTGTGTCTTTGTACTTGATATCAATTTTTTTTTTTTTTACTAAATTAACATGAAAGTATATTTTCCTGTCTGTTTGTTCCAGCTATTTTCCAAAACGGCTGGACTGATTATGACTCAAGAAAGCTGATGCTATAAGGAAGTAACTCAGGCTACTTCTATTTTGAAAAAAGAATAGATGTTTCGCGAAAAAAATCTTCTTGTAATTGTGACCAAATGACATTGTGCTGTTTTAAGAGTCTGATGCGGACAAAGTCGGGGGAACCAATTTGTTAAAAACTTTTCTCACATCTTCATCATTTCTCCGCTTCATGCCTATACCATGATAACCAATGTCCATACAACGTTTCGATTACCCGCACTGGTGCCACTTAAGCTTACTTGGTGTTATTACATTGATTCGCGTAACATCAGAATACTTGTTAACATTCGTATCTAATATACGAGATAGCTATAATTATTTTAATATAGCTATCACGTATATCACTCACAACTAGTAGTACTGGCACCGATTATTCTGATTATTATTCAAATAGTAATATCAACCAACAACCAATTTTATTCATAAGTTAAGAATTCTAATTTTAAATTAATTTTATTCTTAAAGATATGGATTTTTTCTTTCAAAATGATTGATTTGTTTTCGTATGAGACTAGCGTATCATTTTTATTTCCATTTTTTCATTTGAATCGTTTTCGTCATCATGGTTACGTTAAAAATTCGAATAATAATTTATATACAACGTGTCACGTTAAATGCGCAAAACCTCAGACACCCCAAATGATTTTTAATTTAATTGACCTAATTACGAGAGAAAATAAAATAAAAAATAAAAATGTAATGGCTTTATTTGCTAGAAACAGCACATAAAACCTTTACTTTTTTTAAACTAAAAAGTTTTACTGGCAATTCTGATCATTTCTTGAATGTGTGACGACGTTCTGTCGAGGGAGGAGTCGGTAGGTATATCACCGGGCCGCAAGATTCGTATATGCATTAAATTTTTTTTTTTATCCTTGATAGGTTCGCGCTTGACCACTATCTCACCTGATGGAAAGCGACGATGCGGTCGACGATGGAGCGCGCTTACCTATAAGTAACCTATTCACTCTTGAATGAGAACTATTACTATCATTCCGCGTATGAGAAAATTTAAATTGTACGACAACCATTTGTGTTAGTTTACTTATTTTAGTGGGTTTCCGCATGTAATGGCTTGACCTATTAATAAATAGACAGTGCAAAATTATTAATGAAGATTTTTTGAAAAATGTGACCTATATTAAAAAGTGGTTCAATTGATTCTGCTCGTTATTCTGATCGAACTATTTTCAAGTTTTGCGCATTTAACGTTAAATATTGTATATGGGATATGAGTACCGTCGTTGCAGCAACGCGGCACAAGGAGCACGTAACATCAACGACTTTTACGGAGCGAACACTACAAACGAACGCACCACCCGTTATTGGTTTGCACTCTTCCGTTCTGGAAAAATCCGGCGATCCTAAGGTTTCCCTGAGTGCACGGGAGTGATAATTTTTTCCGTCTCCAAGCATACTCTACCAACCTAACTCCAACTCTAACTTTTACCTAATGTAAAAGTTTTGTTACTATTTTGGTGTACAATAAAGTTTATTCTATTCTATTCTATTCTATTCTATTCTATTCTATTCTATTCTATTCTATTATATTCTATTCTATTCTATTCTATTCTATTCTATTCTATTATATTCTATTCTATTCTATTCTATTCTATTCTATTCTATTCTATTCTATTCTATTCTATTCTATTCTATTCTATTCTATTCTATTCTATTCTATTCTATTCTATTCTATTCTATTCTGCATAAGAGGTTATTCTTTGCGCCTATTGTGTGAAATGTTTATTTAAAGTTCAGTATCTATGATAATACACGCCGCCAGGCACAGGCTGCTTCTGTCCAGTCGCAGAAGACTTCTAGTTATAAATGCTTCTTTTCCATTTCTTTAAACGTTGGTAGCGTATGAATACGCGTCGCTTCTATACACTCACATACACTTCTATACATTGATATAATATGTAGAAGCACTTGTTAACTCCGACAGCAAAGATTCAGTGAAGTACGGCGCTTAAGCCGGGGTCACGTAATGGATAGCGGTATTATAGAATAATCTGTACACTTGATATCGTATCGGACGAATAAATAACATCCAATAACGTAAATTCAGAAAGGTTTTCTTATTTATTGTTTACTAGCTTTTTCTAGCGACATCGCTCCCGTGACCCCGAATAATAAGGACACGGTTTCTGGGGATTACCATACCCGGAACCGTGCATTATTTCGAGATAAAACTACCCTCTGATACTATTGGCTAAAGAATTTTTGGATGCGTACTTCGTGAGATCGCCTTTTAGAAATTAGTTGTAAAATATTTGTGAAACGTAACCTATAATTATTAACTATATTATTATTAATATTATAAAGAGAAAATATTTGTATTTTTGTTTGTAAACTCAATAGCTATGCTAGATCAATTGACGCAGGTCCTCACCGGACATGATAAGTTCGGGAGGTTCCTGCACCGGATTCGTGCAGAAGAGACGCCTGGGTGCCAACATTGTGTGGACCGCCCGGAGGACACGGTGGAGCATACGGTAGAGGTGTGCCCCGCTTGGGCAGAGCACTGCCGTGTCCTCGTGGGGGCGATCGGTGGCAGCGATCTCTCGCGCCGGGCCTTGGTATAGGCCATGGTCCGGAGCGAGGAGGAGTGGCAGGCAGTTGCCTCCTTCTGCGAAGCAGTAATGCTAGCAAAGGAGGCGGCCGATCGCGTGAGGCAACGGTCCTCACGCCCCAACCGCCGCCGGGATTCCGATCCCGATTTCCGGCCACCGTAGGCGCGGGCTTGCGGACGGTGAGCAATGGGTGGCTCGCCGTCCGATCGTCCGGCAACCGTCCGGACCGAGCCCAAGTCGTCGACGGCGCGTAGTGTTCCACGCGCGCCTCAAGGAGATGTCAGCAACCGTAGGGGCCCAGCAGGGTCGAAGCCTACTGGGGCCATGGGTGATGCGAAAGAGATCCCCGGGGCCCTGGAAATAAAAAAATGGCAAAGAAGGAACAGGAGTGGGTTTTTAGTCAGTAAAAGTCTGACACTATCTCTCGCTCCGCCCAAGAGCGGGGGATGTCATTAGATGATATTCCCACCCGAAAAAAAAAAAAAAAAAAAAAAGATCAATTTTAAAAATTCTTTCACGAATAGAATGCTGCATTGAGTAACATGGTCTACATATTTTCCATTTTCACGCGGGAAAAGCCACTGGCAAAGGCTAGTTCTTCGATCATTAACAATGTAATATGAAGGAAATAAAATTGGTGATTATCAATAATTTTACCTCTTTATATTTATTGTTTTTAAGTGTCCCACTGCTGAACAAAGGCGTCTTTCTTATTTTTCCAAACGTCTTAGCCAAGTTGATAATCTACAATCTTTAATGCTTGTAGAAAACTTCAAATGTATGTGAATGACGTCATCTCAACGCTCAGTCACGTGGTCAGAATAAAGGAATCGGAAGAGTTGCCGACTCAAGACGATCGACGAAAAAGAATCGAAACGAAACGGTCGAAACTTGGCTAGGCCTGCTGATCGTCACACCACCGCGGTCGACCTTTATATACTTAAATAAAATTTAAGGCTTTCACTATAGTAATTACTCCGTGCGTGCGTTCACAGACATGAGAAGTCACGTACAAAAGACATCCAGACCTAAAACAACAATCTATAGAACATACAAATATTTTTGCTACGTGCGGGAACCGAAACCACGACACGCAACGCACCAGTCAACTGCTTAGGTCTACTTAACTGTCCACGAACGCATAGCTTCATGGACGCGTATTGGTCATTATACGAAGCGGCAAAGCCACGATGGCACGACATTGCCACTTCGTCAACAGTCTTTCATAGTTTTGTATGTAAAAAGCTTACAGCCGCAGGCGTACACCAAGGGTATAATGACCAATATTTATTTATTTATTTATTTATTAAAACTTCATGCAACACAAAAGTACAAAGTACAATACGCGTCTATGAAGCTACGCGTCCGTGGACAGAAGGCCTTAGTCATTGCGCCAACCGTCAATTTCTCGTCAAGATTGGGCATAGTCAGAAGTATTTTATAAATAAATAAGGTGTTTCATTTTGTGCAGCGTGTAAAAATTTACACTTACCAGTTAAGATATTCATTTCAAACTTAGCAAAGAGTTGATTGAAACCGTTACTTAGCTACATCTTCACTTTCGATTCAGCTAAATATACTTATTCAGAATAACCTGATTATCTATCTCCCGCTCTACCACGCGTGCCTGTCACTTATGAACGACGTCACCGAGCATTGTTTTATTATACGAGTACGCTCCATAAGGAATTCCTTATATGTATCTTTTGCCTTCAGAAGAACTATTCAATAACAATGATATTTACCCTAGAGAGCACGGTAGACGTACAAATATCATTAGTTTTATCAAGAAGGTAACGTTTTCAATAATGTCTGTTATGTATTGTATCTCAAGAGACTGAATCGAATTGTTTCGTTATTTTACTTATAGCTAGTTTCAGAGCGCGGCATCGACTGTTTGAAAGCCGGAAATTATTCTACGGAACGTTGTACTACAAGGATGAGATGAACCTATCTCAAAGTCTAGGCCATGAGCTATCTGTTAAGTCAGTCATAGTACACGGATTAAACGCGTCATGTCGCAAATAATTGCTGTGTACTGATTTTTTAAGTCGTTGTTAGCCTAGATATCAATAGTGTATAATTATTATTTTTTTCAGTAAATCTTTATTATATTATATTATTATATAACAACAATAATAAAAATACATTAATGTCTAATATAATAGATTTAACATTTTACAATTAAATTAAATGTCAATCGTCAATAAATAACCCGCCCCTGATCGTTCCCGGTGCAAAGGTGCCCATAGCACACGCCGTATTACGTCGCTGAATAGCGATGGCCATCCTTTGAACCAAGAACGACCTGGATCGGGAGTCACCCGTTGCCTCCCCGAGCCTACGGCCCAAGTCGCCCACAAAACACTTTGCCTCCGTACTCCAACTGCCCAGAGTCTCCACAGCAACAGGCACAAAATGGTGTATAATTAATTTTACAGCTTCGAAAAACAATTGTTAACCACGCGGAAAACCTAAAAATGGTTTTGAGTGGTTTTAGATTATATCTTTTAAATGGTGAATCCTACAGAAAAACCAATTAGTTCTCTTTTAAAAATGACAAAATTTGCTTCAATTTGAGTGGAACTAGCTTTTATGTAGTAATATAATTTAAAATAAAAAATAATTGTGTACAATTTATAACAACATATGCAATCAAAATTTTATTGGTGCAAAATGCAGCGCAGTGTAAAAGCTCAAATATCATCCAAATCCGATAAGTTGTTGACGTGTGACTTATTAACATGCGCACATCTAAACACACAGAATTACCTATACAATATTAGTTTTAGTATATGCAAAACCCGAAACACGTGTCTACTGTTTTTATGTAAAGAATCTATGTACAAAATTTCATAACTATCATAAAAAATCACAAAGTTATAAGCTAGTCACCGGGACCTCCAGGCGACTGAGGGGTTGTTTTGCTCCCGCACCCAGGTGTGCGCTGACACTTAATGCCCGTAATCACCTGCCGTGACCTGTGTTGTACTTAGGTGGTATCCAACTTGTGACATTTTAAAATATTTTTGGTAAAAAATAAAACATGGTGCAAAAATTATTGGAATCGATTCAGTTACCGATTCTAAACAAACTATATTCAAGTTTCGCATATAATAATTATAATAATATAATAATTATTATTATATAATAATTTTGTATATTAATAATGCTACTTAGCAAACAACCCCAGCTTCGCACAAGTGTTACAAATCTTTGAAATTCTCAGCATTTTTTATAATAATATGCAAGTATAACACAAAGTAAACATACACTCTATCTATTGGTGAAAATCACATGAAAATCCGTTCAGGAGTTTTTGAGTTCATCGCGAGCAGGCAGATAGACGCGGACGCGAAAAGTCTCCTATTTCTTTTATAATATGTGAAAATATAAGGATAAGGATGTAGGAATATACTAACAAGGGGAAATAATAAATAAACATGAAAAAATGAGGAATGTCATTGTTCATTATTTTGTAAAAACAATGTTACATGCTATAGAAATTTCTACATGGCTCCAGGAATGAAATTAAAAGGACGGATCAAAAATTACGTTGATATACTTATATGCAAACAAAAAATATTTTCATTTGATGTGGACAGTATTGCAAAACAGTATAAAGGGGAATGAAACTTTTCCCATACATTGATTGCTGGCATGTACTTTTTACCTTTTCGCCAAAAGTGAAACTTAAACCATATCAAAGGACTGTATGATAAATCAATAGCAAAAAGAATTACGTCTACAAGAAGAATTCCATATCTTTAAAAATTTATTTAAAATTAGAATTCATAACCAAGAAAAAAATATTTCATTTGATGTGAACAGTATTGCAGAACGGTATAAAGGGGAATGAAACTTTTCATGCACATTGCTGGCATGTAATTTTTTTCCATTTCGCCAAAAATTAAACTTAGGCGATTTCTTATAGGACTGTATGATAAATCAATAGCAAAAAGAATTATATCTACCATTCGAAACCAAACGAAGTTAGACACTATTTAGTATATTGCTATAGTTTGTTATCAGGCATTATTTATCTTAAATAAAAATACTGTATGTCTGATATTTTAAGTTTCCCATTGTTAAATATAGTTTTAGTTTCAGTTTTTATCATAGGTATGCATTACATACTGTCAATCACTATCGCTACACTAACGCATATCATTTCGATTCGTTTATCACTTCTTTTTTTACTAGTTTTAGTGATGAAAAACTGCAAGCAAACAATATGACAGTAATAACCAATTTAATCTATTTTATCAATGGAAACCTCAAAATATTACGTATTATATTTCCATTCCATTGTAATATGTATAACGAAAATAGGTAACGCCTGACAAAAATATACTAGCAATGCTTCTATACGTATCTTCGTTAGGTTACGGTTTAAAGACCTGGTTCTCTTTGCTATCGATTCCTTGTATTGGCCTTTAACATATAACCTAGGTTTCAATTCTGGCGAAAAGAAAAAAGTAAATCATGCCAATAGTTATATTGGCCTTTTATATGTAAAGAGATAGTAAAAAATAATTGAATAAAAATAAATCCTAGAGTTAATGCGCTGAAGCCTTTTCATTAGCTCTGGTCCTAAAAATAATATAGTGTTCTTACCGGCTTCGTGAGCCCAGTCAACCAGTGACGTGACTTTGGAGTTAATAGTCGAAGCACAGCTGTTGAACCTGCCTCCAGCATCCAAGCCCAAGGTCTCGTACCGCGCCTTCACACCACAGAGGAGAGCAGTAGCACAGGCTGATGACTCCCCAGTTTGAGCATCGATGTTGTAGGTCTGGTGACAAAAATAGGTAAGTGCTGTTAAATTTTGAATTCTAAATTATTTATTAGCTTTAGAACATTTTATCTTCTTTTTATCTTCAAATTGAAAATGTAATGATTAGAGTGAGCCCTGGCATACATAACACAAGTTAACTCTTAGCTTGGGTGCCAGAGGTCGATAATAATTGATTATGCAATTTTAATAGAAACGATACCGCATCATGTTAAACCCAATTTAAGTAAAAACATTAAATTTGGAAATAATAAATTATTATTATTAGGTATATTATATCTTTATTGGGCGTTTGTTGTTGCTTTTTGACTGCAATTTAAAAAACTTTAATGTTGTGTACAAGTCAATAGCAGCATAGTAGCGATATATTAAAAAATAACTAAAATTAAATTATTCGATCGCGTAAATAGCATATTTTTTTATTTAAACTACCAGCGGCTTCGACTGCGTGAAAATCAAAACTTATCCCAATGGAACATACTCGCGGGATAAGATTTATATCCCATATCCTATTCTAAACCATAGGGTTTACCCGTGTGCCACATTTGATTGTAATCCTTCCAGCCGTTAAGAAAAGATTAGGCAGAGTTACTTTCACATATATATAATATTAGTTAGGATGTAAGGCTTGATTAACATGCTACATAAAACCGATTGGACGTGAACAACGAAGAGGGACGAGTCATGGACGCTTGTTTTTGCTCGTTCATTTCAATCAATGGCACAATGAACACTCTGACGACACCGAGAGGCGGACCGTTGATCGATGTGCATTAATAAAGTCACTTTCGTACCCCGTTCACAACTGCCGCAGTCTCATACGTGTAACAGTGCTACGAGTATATCCTCCAGAATCACTGCAAATACCTAACTATCGTGAATAATTATAATTACAATTATTATAATCATAATAATTTATAATCTTATAAAGGACTCCATAAAAAAACAACGTAAAATAGTATTTTTTGTTGATTATATTTCAATTTAAGTGTAATATATTCTTTTGATTAATTCTCGTTGCTCGGATACAGAGTCTTTTCAGTCATGTCTTCATAATATATCTAATTATTTTTACATATACCTAAATATTCTTTTGCAATGTTATAGATGTTTTGTTTTCACTGTTGAAGTTTTTGTTTTAAGTTTCCTTTCAAGCGTATATTACTGCTGCTGTTTATTGATTAAGATAATAACAAAATTAGTCGGCAAAGTCTGCAATGAACTCTTTTTTAGAAAAAAAATATCACAACAGCCATGTCACAAATCCAGCCTAAACTTCCATTTTCATCCATTGCAATGGTGTTGCGATTGTTTTTAGAGAAGTGTTTTTAGAGAAGTGTTGATATATATATATCGATCGGATTTGTAATATTTAGACTGATTATTTTTCTTCTCCATAGAGGAAGTGACTTGTACATTTTAGTATTCTCAAAGAAAAAGCCTAAAAAATACAGATTTCGCATGCATCTACAATCTATGAATATTTTATATTATTTTTATACGGCAACACGGCCATGATTATCCGTCGCGTACTAACTACATATTTCCATGCAACAGTTCCATGCCCGAGTTTTTCCTTTTGAAAGTCATATTGACGTTTTAAGGAGATGCAACCTATAACCATATTTGGATATTTATCTATTTTTCTTGTCATCAATTGCAATCATTAAGTTTTTCAAAGAAGGCATTTTTTCAAAAATGAAAACAAACGCCTAAGTGAATAACTAATAGTAAAGTTGCCTGAAAACTATAAGATGTATGAAAAATATCAGTTTCATAACATGTATATCGTCCAATAACTTTTGAACTCGTGCTTTGTAAGAAGTTAATCTAGTTACTTTAAAATGCAATCAAAAAGCTATCCTAAGACATAGATCTGTATTCTGGGTATTGCTGGGTAAGAGCTCTATTCTAATTTGGGCACTATTTTTTGCGTTGTAATATTTTAACCAACTATTTATTTTGAATTTATGTAATAATTTTGTAATGTCATTATTCAATTAATCAATAATAATGCTCGTTAAGTGGCACTCATTACCGAAATTTTTGTTAAAATGCGGATAATGCAGTGGGTCGCAATATTGTTACGACTTACATAATTTATTGTTAATTTATTAAGCACTATATGTATATTGTGGCTGTTAATAGTCCATAAATAAACAAAATAAAATAAATTCACCGATGCCTGCCAGGGCTACGAGATTGTTCAAAGGCAACTGAAGGAGTAGAGATAGATTTTACTCAGTCATAGTCTGACACTTCCTCTCGTTTCACCCCGAGCAGGCAGAGTTGATTGATGATTTATAAAAAAAAAATAGACATACATTTACAATAAAGTAAACTATACTAATATTTTTACACTGAAAAGAGACTCACTTGTTGCACTTTGAAAACATAGTTATAACCACAAAGACTAACATATAAATACAAACATCTTGAAGTACCATTTCTAAGTTATAAAAACCATGCTGCGTCATCATCTCAAGCAACTCTTCGAAAAATTGCGTTCCAAAATTGCTAAAGTATTAATAACATCACGCACAGATGGGATGGTGATCACAATATAATGTTATTTGTTCACAGGTACACTGCAGTCCCACAATAAACCCTTAATCGACGCTCACGACACACATGAAAAACAATGGGACACTCTCACGCCGGAAGCCATATGGGTATAACTGTTTATGTGGAAATATAAGACAAGAATTCTCATCACAGAATTGTTTCGCAGCGCGAGTTATAAGTAAACAAAAGAAAGTGGGTTAGTGTGTTGAGAGATGTGGAAAACTGCAACTATTTACACCATAATATCAACATAATACGGGGTATCTCGTAAACATTCAACGATTATGGTTTCCCTCAGAGACCACAACAGCGAACGAGACTGTAATGATATTGCCGAAATCTCTTTGTGCCTCATCATTGATTCATTATATCAGTGACACTAGACTGTTTTGTGAGCGAAGTATTTGAGAAAACGGTGAACTGATTGAGCGTAGGTAAAGAAGAAAGTAAGTAATAATTTTGTGCGCAAAAAAAAATTGCCTAAAAGTAACATCAGTGATGGAACACCAAACACGGGAGTGACTATTTCACATAAAAAAGATCACTGTCCTCCAAACTAAGAATCAATCCTGTGTCTTAAAGAACAGTACACTCTAAATGGATTGATACAGATCTGTAGTGTAAAATAACATGTTTAGCATAAGAAGATAGCCGGATAATATATGGATCTATCCGTAAAATATCTGTTCTATTGTACTTATGAAGAAGGAGATTGCAGTTTGCAACGTTTGTCGAGGATAGCCTGGAAATGGATTACCATCTTACCAAGATACCTCCGTAGTTTGGAAATCAAAGGTGATTTCCAAGCCGTTGGTTTCAGCTATCATCCGAAGACGTTTAACGGTCCTTATAGAAAGTCAGAAGCCATAAAATCTAACACCAGCCTTGCCTAAGAATATTGTGCTACCTAATGAGAGAGTTGCTAAGGTCAGTCGCTAGATGTAAATTACTGGCAATCAGCTGCATCTGGTTAGACTGGAGGCCGACCCCAAGATAGTTGACAAAAGGTTAGGCTTACTGATATTACATATTTATAAGATAAAACAAGACATGCTGCTGACCCTACAAGAAACAGTGATAAGGGCAAGTTGACAATGATATTATGGTAATGAGATCCATCAGAACACCAATTTATAACAGAGTAGGTACAAGTAAAAGCTATCCAGTCTGAAATTAAACCTGATTAGCATCAAAAGCCTTCGAAGTATCCTCCTACAAAAAGAAATAATGAAATGAAACGTGAAAGGAGAATACAAAAAATGCTCTCAGAAAATTGACTGGAAAAATTAGCCAAAGTTGGTGATATGGCATGAAAGATAAAATAAAAATGGCGCCCTATATTCACTGTTTACCGTGTTATCGCTGATGATATGTATTATGCATGTAGATTTTATACGATTGCTTCAAATGTATTTTTGAATAAATTTGATCAATTCAAATTTTGATGATATGAAATTATTAAACCAATTTCAGATCTTAAAATATTCAAGGGTACGAGAAGTTTGATATTACAATGAACCAATAACGTCATATCAATATGCTAATTTTTTTAAGGAACTTTTATTTTTAGGGTTCCGTACCTCAAAAGGAAGAAACGGAACCCTTATAGGGTCACTTTGTTATCCGTCTGTCTGTCTGTCAAGACCCTTTATCTCGGGGACGCGTGGAGGTATCGAGTTGAAATGAAAACCATATACAGGTCTGGCGTTCTTTGAATCTGTGAAAAAAAATAATTCTAAGTTAACGAATAAAAATGATACGGCCGAAGATGTCGCGAAAAACGTATATTTTGACACTCCTAAAGGAATCAAAATTCATAGGGTACTTCTCGTTGATCCAGGAACCTGAATTTTGGCATAAAGCAAGGTCTTACAACAGAAATATAGAAATAAATCTGAAAACGGTGAGTGAAAACGTCACAACAAAAACTTCTATCAATTACATCAATCATCTTTATACCTCGTGATTTATTGAACGGCTTTTGGTTAAATTAGTTTTTTTTTTTTTTCTAACAACACAAATTGCTGGATTAATTCATAAATACAATAGGATCTTGATTAATAGTATGCGGTCATGTAGTTTTCACAATCGCAACAAAGTAATACAATTTTACTATAAATGAAGTATTATTCTATCTCTCTTTAATTCGTTATTTTGTACAATAAAGAGATATACAGGGTTATTTCTAGAACACTAACAATCTTGCAGGACTGTATTACTAACATCATAAACAACAACTTTTGTTGTATGACTTTTTACAAAACATAATACATTTAACAAAAACAAACCTTCAACATTTCGTTGTTCTATCTAACACATTTCAACTCTGTATTTTACTATACCTACCTACGTCTGTATGACGTGACGCAAGCGGATCAAGCACCCCCACCGCCCGCCCGATCCCCGCTCCCCTCCGCTGTTGTACTATCGCTTGCTTCGCATAGACTTCGTAATATTTAGAACGTTCAATTTAAATGTTTTTATTTTTATATGAAAATCTGGGGACTAAAATATGATAAATTTTTAAAAGTCATAGAACAAAAGTTGATGTTTATGATGTTAGTACCATAGTCCTAAAAGGTTGCTAGTGTTTTACAAATAACTCTGTATATCTATCTATATATCCCTGTAAGATTTTTTATAAAAACGCTCGACACTCTGAGTAGCCTTAATATATTAAAACATTAACCTAGTAAGTACAGAAACTATAAGTGACCCTGAAACAGCACTTCAACATGCTTCACTATATTTGCACTCATTAAAAATTTAATACATTCCTGCTGTTGACTTAATCTTCATTATAACAGTGTACATAATACCGCTATGTTCCGTTTACAAGTTGTTTAAAAACAACCTTTATTACATCCGCTAGTTAAATAAGCAAGAACTTAATTAATCTTTAGTTTTATTGTTTTTAATACTTGTTGTCTTGGTAACGAGTAAAGATAATAACTAGCTAATCAAATATTAACAAACTTATTATAAAAGGCAATATTATAAACATTACACTAGCGATGTAAAAAAATTGAATAATACGTGCTTTTTCACAATTTTTTATAATGTGAAGATAATTTGGATGTCTGGTTGTAAATTTGCTGTTTATAATAATCGTAAAACTAAGACATAATTTACTTAAAAACTTGGTTCAAAATTTTGTTTACAATTCACTTCTAAAATTCTCGATAAAAAAATGATACCGTTGTATTCGGGGATACCTCAACCCCTGTCATACGGGTTGTCCTAGCACAGACCACAATCATTATGTAATGCTTATCGAAGTTTTAGAAATACATTTCATCATCATCATCATCATCATCATTTCAGCCGATAGACTGCTGGACATAGGCCTCCCCCAAATGTCACCACAATGAACGGTCCTGTGCGTCTCACATGCATCGGATTCCCGCAACCTTCACCAGGTCATCGGAAATACATTAATTATTATGAATTTATTATAGAGTTCACGGAATGGTACCTTTGAGACCACAATCTTAGAAGGTTGGAATAAAAGGTTCATGCATTGATTTATTGTAGAATTCCGTTGCCTGATCGTATACTCCTAAATCTGCGACTGTATTGGAGTAGAGCGAGTAACTACAGAAGTTGGAGAGAGCAGTGTTCTGTATTTCAGAGTACCTTTATTCACTGAAGCAGAAACCAGCAGCAGCTGAGTTAAAATGTATCCTGTTCACTCATGATGAGAAGACGTACATACACAGGTGGTCTGAAAAGTTTCCGACCTAACAAAGACATAAGTTTTTTCTTACAATTTATTTTTCTTTTTTTTTTCCAGCGATGCCTCCATCTCTCTAACCCGTTCAAATAATAGTTGGCGTTTTTCTCTGCAAAATAATTATTCATGAAGTTTGCCTCCGCATTTGACCAAGATCTCTATCCTCCGAGCGTAATTATTAGATGAGGGAACAAAAAGAAGTTGCTCGGGGTTAGAACTGGTGAGTAAGGCGGGTGACTAGCAGTTCAGACCGAAATTTGTAGATTTTAGGCGTGGCAACCGCTGAGGTGTGAGACGGCGCGTTGTCATGGTGAAAAAGGGTTTTCTTTTTCTGCACCTCACATCGACTCACTCAAACGACTTTCAAATAACAACTGCGCGTCCAAAATGGCTGAAACTTTTGCGACTAATAGTGAAAAGATGCACAACTACATACACTAGCTTTTATTGACGAGTGCTGCTACCTTCACATTGAGGTCGGAAACTTTTCAGACTACCCACGTATATATTATTATACATAGTTTTATTTCAGTTCCTCTTCACTCCAATGAACGAGTCAAGGAAATAAAGAAAGCAGTTCGATAGAGCCTTGTCGACCAGAACTGATTTCAACATTGCTACATACGCTTGCTTGTTAAATAAATAAATACGCAGTCGTTTCGTTGAATTTTGCAAATAATTAATAATTTATGACGAATATTAATCTGTTACAAAAGTTAATATTGACTTCATTACAATATTCGTTTATATTTGAATAGAGTAATAAATTCCTATCCTAAAGACCAAGCTTGAGTTCCAACAGTGAGATAATTACAAGGCCGGTTATGCAAATTATGCTTTAATAAATCCTGTGTGCAACTTGTGACTCATAATCTTCCTAACCTGTTTTCCCAACTAGCTCAGCCTGAGGTCAGCTTTCAGCCTAACCGAATGCGGCTGAAAAACCGTGTTTTACATGAAGCAACTGCATATCAGACCTCCGATTTTCGTGTAGGTGAAAAACATTATCCCTCTCTCCGTCCATAAACGCTCTCGTAGAGAGGGTATCTGAGCCTCAGCAGTAGTAACATTATAAGGCTGAGTATGCTATTAGACTATCCCTAGATGAAAAACATGATTGATTATGAAGGTAGGTAATACCAAAAACCCAAAAACAAGATTAATAATGGTCTTATCACCTGTGTCTAGTAAATCCCCATTCAGGTTCATTCTGGACGATAACGTGATCACCAATACAAAACGCAAAATAGTGTGATAGCCAAACCAATAACAAAACGCAAAATTCTATGAAGCGATCACCAAAACTCACCCTAAGTACAAGACCGTCAAACCAATACGAAACTCTAGTTAGGACAGTCACCAAACCAATAACATCATAATTATTATTATATTATCAAAACCGAACGCAAAATAATATAGAGTGATCACCAAAACCCACGCTAAACGCAAGATAGTGCGTACCGGATTAATACCAAACGCTACTATACTATAGCATGCTCACGAAAACAATCAACTGTTTAGTGCAATCACCAAACCAATACAAAACGCAGGATACTAGTAGTGCGTAATTAACTCAATCAAAAGAATTATCTTACCACTTACTTAAAAAGAAAGTTTAGACAGTAGTAATCACTGAAAGTCTACTTTACCTTTGCCAAAGCGACTGCAGGAAAGGTGTCCCAGGCCAGATCGGTATCTTCCCCAGATTGGCCTCGTCGCTGACCTCTGAGGATTCTGGCTGCGGTAGCTGTAGTCAGGCTCATACCGTCTCCCACTACAAGGATCACGTTCCTGTACAAGAAACGGGAATGTTAAAATAAATGAAAAAATAAATTTCTCCACCTAATTGCGGGATTTTGATCTTATGTATGAGTACACACATGTTAGTTTTTTTTTTTGTGATAAACAACGTAGCGGTGTTAGACAAATCAGTAGTTCAAACAAACTTTGGTAGAGTTTGTTTTTTAATTTGTACATACTTAATTAATGGGGGGTTTGAATAAGTATTATTTTATGGCCTGGGTAAGAGAGAAAATTGTCATTCGACAAACCTTTCATTGCGGAATGATTTGAAATTAAAATAAATACACCTATTTGAATTGTTGATTTTTCGTAAAGATTAAAAATACTTTTAACTTAATTATTAAATAAAGAATAAAAGACTATTATTATTTTCAAACTTTTATTCCTGTTTAATTCTTCGTGGAAAAATTTCTTATCATAATTTTATAAAAAACTTGAAGGGAAGGGTTCTATATTTGAATCAAATAATACAACTCATTGAAGAAATAATTAACATATTTTCTCAGATTCTACAAGCCCCAATGCATACAATACAGAAGGGTATCTGTTGTATAAATTAGTCATTGGGGCTTGTTTTTTTCCACCGGTAATCCCGTTGGTCCTATTTACCTATTGTATAAATGTAAAAATCTATGAACCGATTTTTGAATTTTGTATTGTGTAAACATGTCAGGGCTGCGGGAAAATTTGAAAGAGTTATCGTAGCTGTAGGTTAGGATAGTAGGTTGGAAAATCATAACTTCTCTCACTCTTATCAAAACGAGCGTTGCTTCAGTTGCCTTTTGCGTGGATTTTAGTCAGAAAAAGTCTGACACTTCAGCTAAACCGACACAACGCCCAGAAGCGCGTTGGTGCTCCTCTTTACCCGAGACCACAAGGAGTCCGTTCTTTTGCGAAGCACTGCCTGGAAGCCATCCGTGCTGTGGTTGACGACCATTGGCACTGCACCGCCATGGAAGCCTCAACAGACCCCTGAACGCGTTATTATACTGGACGCGCAGAGCACTGTAGGCTTTTTTAGTTACTGCCAATGCTCTTCGCTCCCTATCCATTTCCATATCATCGTTAAGTTTATCATTGACCCGGTAACCCAAGTACTTAAATTCGGATACTTGCTGTAGGATGGCTCCATTTAGTTTGATGGGAGGAACAGGGTAAGTTTTAGTCCCAGCCTTACAAACCAGCAGCTCACTCTTCTGAACATTGTACCTGAGCCCATCGGTTATTAGTTATGTTGCATACCGTTCACAAATGGCCAATAGTGACCTCACAGAATTGATTGAGGGGCCCAGCAGCACCATTTCATCGGCATAGTTAATATTATTCATAAAAACACCATCCACCGAACAACCGACACCAGCACTGCTGAGCTGCTCAATTAGTCCATTTACATAATCTTATTCATCCGAGCATTCGCCCATCCAACTAACAAAATTGCTTTGGTTATCATACCAATATCTAAATAAATTGATGACCTCAACAGGCAGCCTGGTGTTAAGCCTCATCTTCCTCCATAGAACATTGTATGACACCATGTCAAGCGCTTTTGAAAGGTCCAGTAAACAGGCATATACTGGTGTTCCTCTGTCAGTATAGTACTGGAAGTATGCTTAAGACACAGTACAGATTCTGTGGACAACCCAGGTCGGAATCCAAACCGAGCGTCATTCAGAGAGACATGTCGGCTCAAATGTCTGTTAAGCACACCGTCCAGCACCTTACCCAGGGTCGTGGCCAGAGATATGGCTCTATAATTTCCCTTTTCCGATGCGTCAACAGTCTTATTTTTAATTATAGGTACTACTATGGTTTTCATGAGATCGTCTGGTAGGTAGTTTAGATGAAGATAGAAAGTAAACAACACGGATAGGACCCTGGGTAGATAAACACCCGCATGCTGCAGATGCTCAATGCTGAGACCATCATGCTAAAAAAACTTTTCATTGCGATAGTACATCGCAATGATTTATTTATTCCCGAGGAATAATTTTCTACGTTACTGCAAGGAAAGTCGCTGGCAAATGGCTACATACATATTTTGCATAGGCATCTCCAGTTTTACACAACGCAAAAACTCCGTATCACAATACACCCTATTTTTTCGTGTCACATTTATCAGTGTCGACGGTTCCAAGACTAATGTGAGGATTGTGAGGGTTTGGGGGCTTAACTTGTCTCCCAAAGGGTCGAGTGGCAGGTATGTAAACAAAATCATTAATTACATATCAATTTTTGTACCCAGTAGAGGAAAGTAGCTTTTTTTCTTGTTGCAATCTCAGGTTGCAATGGAAAATATTTTGTTATGTATTTTATTACACTTGCCCGAAAACTTTGATCCTACCATCACCACTTTAAGGCTTGCAATACATAATCTATTTCGCAATAGTGGGGCAAAGTGCGGCAGGCAGCCTTCACTCCCATTTTTTAAATATCTATATCACAAGGCTGGTTGCAATTCCCATCAACGCACATGTGAAAAATCTGGGAGCTCTCTCTCTCACAATAATTTGTCACTAAATAAGATAGTGAGGGCCTGTCTGACGTTTACTGTCTAAAATTCGCGTTTTAGGGCCACGATCACTCTGCCGAAGCCATGGCTTTTCTTTGCAATATAATAAAACTACTTTTTCAATACACTTCCTCGAAAACTGGCAAGTTGAACCGAATATTATCCTCGTGTTTTTTTTTAATTTATCACAACAAGGGCTTTTTAACCGACTTCAAAAAAAGAGGAGTTTCTCAATTCGGTTGTAATTTTTTTTATGTTTGTTACCTAAGAACTCCTTCGTTTATGGACCGATTTGCAAAATTTTTTTCACATAAAAGTATACGCTTCCAGACTGGTCCCATTTTTTTTCAAAATCCAAATGATTCATGAGGAAGCGAGGAAACTCCTAAAATATAATAGGCAACTATATAGTGATTTTGGTATTTTCAACGAGAACTTAAGCATTTAAAGTCAAAAAGTAGCATTTGATGATGTGCAACTGATGAAGAAGACCAAAAATGGCCAACGGAACTTCACCCTCACATAGGTATCACAATGAATATAAATAAATGGTTCTGAATAGTTATGTTAAAAATGGTATCATCGAAGTGATCCTTTCTTTTTTTTTATTGTGTATCTTTAGTTTATACGATTGTGTGAGTCACGAATAAACGTTTTTTCTTTCTTTCTTTCTTTCTTTGATTATGATGATAGAACCGGAAGGTAAGCACTGGAACTTCATAATTAAGCAATGTAACCTAGCCGTGTTTGGGCTATGAATTGTCATGAGATGCACTTTGGCTATAAGGTACTATCGAAAAGATCTGATAATGGAGACGGAAGGTAGGCACAGGAACTCCGTAATTAATGAAAACTTTAATTTCGGAAGTCGGTGTTAAATAACAGGCAAACAATACCAGAAACACTGACTTCCGAAATTTAAGTTATTTTGATCGTTTTAGTGTTTTTTTTTTTTTTGTAAAAGATTTTTTTCCTTCCTATTTCGTCACGGTCAACATTGTTTTTTTTTTTAGAAAAAAGGGTGATATTTTTAAGGTTTTAATAATTAATGAAAATTTTAAATTATGTTAACGAACAGAATATCATAAATAAATATGATTATTTACACAATAGTTTGTTATTAGCAACAAATTAACAATTATCTGTTCTAAATGCAAAAATATTTTAATTACTATTTTTAATAATATGTCTACGCGTTTACCTATGAAATTGCCGTTTTTTAAACGGGTGGCTTTGAAGTTTAATATCTTTGGAATGACATGGAATTATGAGTTCAAATAAACTTTATATTAAAAATGCATTATTCTTTTTTCGAAATTAGGTATTTATTGGATTCTTTGTGTTTTGTATTTTCTGTGATATCGCAGTATTTATAACCATGATAGCTATTATAAAAAAACGTTTTTTTCGTATTAAGAGTTTCAACGTAGAAACTATGCATTTCAGTCCAAAGATAACACTTCAAACCACCCCGTTTTAAAAAACGGCAATTTCATAGACCTATTATTAAGATGACGGTTTTATACCTTTGCTTCTACTTCAACCTGCAAAGGCAATTGCATGTATATCACAAGTAATACGTATTATATTAAATTAGATTGTTTAGTCCGATTGTCAAGTCAATCTAGGCTATAAAGGTCACTTAAGTACTGACTGAATAAATTAATCGACTTGGTATTACATGCATCTCACAACTCTTTACGGTAGAAGAACTGAGTTACGAGCCTTTGTTTTTTACAAGTTATTTTTTTGATAGCATTCCGTTTACTAATACAATAATGGAAAACGATCGAATGATGATTTTTTTAGGTGGTTTTTTTTTTTAGGTGGGAAAATCATCTAATGACAAATCGCGCTCTTGGGCGGAGCGGGAGATAGTGTCAGACTTTTACTGACTAAAAACCCACTCCTGTTCGTTCGTTGCCTTCGTCCCAGGGCCCCGGGTTTCGTTTTCATACTACCCATGGCCCCAGTAGGCTTCGACCCTGCTGGGCCCCTACTATTTGCTAACATCTCCATGAGGCGCGCGTGGAACAATACGCGCCGTCGACGACTTGACGTCTTGACGACGGTTACCGGACGGTCGGACGGCGAGCCACCCATTGCTCGCCGTCCGCAAGCCCGCGCCTACGGTGGCCGGAAATCGGGATCGGAATCCCGGCGGCGGTTAGGGCGTGAGGACCGTTGCCTCACGCGATGAGCATTACTTCTTCGCAGAAGGAGGCGACCGCCTGCCATTCCTCCTCGCTCCGAACCATGGCCTGTACCAAGGCCCGGCGCGAGAGATCGCCCCCACGAGAACACGGCGTTGCTCTGCCCAAGCGGGGCACACCTCTACCGTGTGCTCCACCGTGTCCTCCGGGCGGTCCACACAGTGGCGACACCCGGGCGTCGCTTCCGTTAGGTGGTAAATCATCTATATGACAAATCCCGGTCTTGGGCAGAGCCGGAGATAGTGTCAGACTTTTACTGACTAAAAACCCACTCCTGTTCCTTTTTTGCTTTCGTCCCAGGGTTTCACTTTCACACTACCCGTGAATAGAATGATGATAAGATATCCTTTATTTAGACTTTTTCGTGAAATAGCCGTTCAATACGGTTAGAACTGAGAGGGTTGTATTGATGATTTAAGGATTGTAATTCCGCCAAAAAATACGATACTTATGTTACGACTGTCAATCATATTTTAATAAACATATAACTTTACACTGACTTGCAAAATGTACAAAAAATACTTAAGAAAATCTGAATTTCGCAACTTTTTCTGGAGCTTTCACAATAATGACGTTGTACTGCACTAGTCAACTAATTATTCCAAGCAAACTGTAATTTTACCAGTAAATGACAGGCCGACGCTTAACAGGCATCGCTGATAGTAATGCACCTAATGAGCAAGCCTGAACATAATAATTTGGGTTCATTTACTCATTACAACCACAATAACGGATACTGTGTTGTGAATTTCTATGAATTTAGAACTTATCTAGGTAGGTAGTAATTTTCTTCTTCTAAAATGTTTTTCATACTTAAAACTGTTGCATCGTGACTTGGAACAACTATGTACATAACAAAAATAATTGTTTTGAGCGAGAATCGAATTTCCAATACGCAGCGCAGTATCCAATCGCTCAACTAGATATCCAACCGTGCCGTTAAATCACAGTTAAAATGAGATAAACTAAGGTAGTGTTGGGAAAGAGAATAACCCCGACGGTTATTAACCTCTTCAACGGTTGTTCTCGCTGCCATTTAAAGTTAGTATTATTTTCTTTACACTGTATTGAATTTTGTCTCTTTTTCAATAAGCAGATAATTTTATCCAAGGAAAAATATGCTTAGTCTGGCCATAAAACTGTTGCAATTTAAAAAAAAATCATTTGATTTTGGAATCTGTCATTCTTATATAGCCAATCGGTGTTAAAAAAATGTGATATTAAAATGAAGTGTGTGATAAAGAGAACCGAATTGCTGTGATAGTATTACATAAAATAGGTATGGAACTAGATGCAATTTTTTAAACTCTTCGTCCGCTTGGTGTTAATCAAATGTTCGTGTACCGGGCTATCAATAGGCATAATGAAAATGGTCTGGCCGTCTATGTAGTATTTGTACAAATAAGGCGATCAAAGCAGTGGAGGAAAGAATTTGAAGAAATCCAGTCTGAAAACAAAGGATTTTATCTCGGGAAATGAATATAGTATCTAGAACCATGTGCATATTTTAAAAGATGACCTAGGACTGGTACGTCAATGCTGGTTTACCAGCGAGAGAAAGCTAAGTATTGAGTCTTGTGAAACGTGTGTGTAATATATCTAGACCTCAGCTTATACGGCTTCAGGAATTGTTTAAAAGTGGATCGGGAACGCAAAAGGCAACTGAAAGAACACAGGTGGATTTTAATCTGTATTGTTTGACATTCCCTTTCGCATCACCCAGAACGGAGGTACTGCCGATGCGCTAAGCGTCCTGTCCATGTGAGTTTGCGTGTTCGTGAACGAACCTATAATAAAAGAGTAATTCCTAGTGTAGATCAACGTTATTTTTTTTTTAGCCGTTTCTATCCCACTGCTGGACAAAGGCCTTCCCCAAATCCTTCCAGACAATTCTTCTACCCCACCATTTCGAACGAGTCCTCCTGGAACGCGTCCAGCAAGCTTAGCCAAGTTGATAATCAATCGTTAACGCTAGAAGAAAACTATTCAAATGTATGGGAACTACATCATCTCAACGTTAAGTCACGTGGTCAGAACAAATGACTTGGCTAGGCCTACAGATCATCTCGCCACCTCTTTCTAGGCCGGCCTCGACTACTCTTTTTCTCTACAGGTGTACACTGCGTGGCGACACTTGCCCAGCGGTTCCTATACATGTGGCTGAGGTGTGACCTGCCCAATCCTATTTGAGCCTGGCAGCCTTTTTGCCTACGTCTATTATGCCCGTTTTGGAGCGCAGCATGTTATTATACATGAATAAAATATAGATACTATAAATACTATGTTAAAACATTAACCTGCATAAGAAAGATAGATAGATATATTCTTTATTGTACACCAAAAAAAAAAAATTATATTAGGAACTTAAAATTAATAGGGTGTCACAATGGGCAGTCTTATCGCTAAAAGCGATTTTTTACAGACAACCTTTGGATGGATTTGACAGAGAAGGAGAAAAAAGATACGCAGGTAGTTCGTGGTGTACTATTTACATATATACAATACATAAACTAATAAATTGCATATAATACAAACAATATATAATATAAATATATATATAATTATGAAAGCAAAGAAATGATGTACTTACATGATGTACATACAAGATAAGATATGTACTAAATTAATTAAGCACAATTTTACAAATCTCCTAAAATCAAAAGGATTTCTGACTAAATCCTTGAATTTTCTTTGAATCAAATTGGAAGGTACAAATACTACCTTTCAACGTAATTACATTTAAAGTAGAAAGCCTATTACTAGAACTGTTGGGACTAGTTATAACTAAATTACGGTACGATTTCATTGCAAAACCGTTTCCAGGATATAGCATTTTATTCCCCTTGGTTTTCCTTGGTGGCTTGTGGTTAGGCTCAGATATTATATTAAATTAACGGCAAGTGGACTGTATAGGGGTTTATTCTAATCTTAGCAAAAGTATGTTATAGTTCAAAAATACGTCTTCGCGCGGTCGTGTTGGACGATGCAATGCCCGATGTCCTGCTTGCTTGGACCCCGCGCCGCCGCCGTCGCGCCGTGCCACGTCATCGTAGTGTATGTGTGAACAGTTTGGTTTGGTGATAAGGTGAAGTTCGTTGGTCGATAGTTAAAAAGTTATTTTATACAAAGTTTTTGAACTAAATTACCTAATAATTAATTGGTCTTTTAGGATCCGTTTCGAAATCGGAGGCGCGAAAAGGAGAGGCGTGTCAAGATCGGAGACAGTACAGGCGCACAAGTTCTTAAAACAATCGCACTGCATCCCGTCGGGACCGCTAACCTAGTTCATGTCAAGGTTACGCAGCACATTACGGACGAGCTTCTGATGGATAGAATATCCGACATACTCGTCTTGAATCCATCAGGAGAAGCAGGATCCATATGCGAAGATTCCTCGAAAAAATAGGCAAACTTTGCTTTCGCCTCAGCAGTGTGAGCTAGCGACTTGTTGGGTTTCAGGAGACCTCTGCTCACTACTACCTGGCAGTGAGAGGCGATATTTTTTTTTTAAGGTGGTAAATCATTTAATGACATCTGCCGCCCTTCTCGTATCAGAGATTTACTGACTAAAACCTACTCCTGTTCCTTTTTTGCCTTCGTTCCAGGGCCCCGGGATTCTGTTTCGCATCACCCATGGCCCCAGTAGGCTTCGACCTCGCTGGGCTCCTACGGTTGCTAACATCTTGAGGCACGCGTGGACACTACGCGCCGTCGACGACTTGGACTTGGTCGGACGGTTACCGGACAGTCGGACGGCGAGCTACCCATTGCTCACCGTCCGCAAGCACGCGCCTACGGTGGCCGGAAATCGGGATCAGAATCCCGGTGGCTGGAGCGTGAGGGCCGTTGCCTCGCGCGTGCAGCCGCCTCCTTTGCTAGCATTACTGCTTCGCAGAACTAGCACTCCTCCTCGCTCCGGACCATGGCCTGTAGCAAAGCTGGCGCGAGAGATCGCTGCCACCGAGCGCCCCCACGACGACACGGTGGTGCTCTACCCAGGTGGGGCACACCTCTACCGTATGGTCCACCGTTTCCGCGCGGAGGAAACGGTGTCCACACAATGGTGACACTCGGGCGTTTCTTCCGCACGAAAAGTTCAATTCGACTGACTTAGCCAGGGACCAAAAGGGTTTACTACCTGCGTGCAAGCAAGTTCGTTCCTTTATTTATTTATTTATTTATTTATTTATTTATGGCACGCCAACGACTTATTCACTAGTACATTTTTATATACAACAATCAAACTTAAAATCTAGAGTGAATTTGTCACTTACAAGTGTGCACAGCATTAACATAAATTTCAAGTCTTAGCCTATATATTATTATATAGACTCAAAAAAGAAAAAAAAAATGAAACTACTAGAAACAAAAAATAAAAAAAAATTAATCTAGTGTGGTACTCAACATATTAATGGTGACCACTGTGGGTCAATAGCAATTGCTTACGAAAATCCAAAAGCTTGCCGGCAAAAATGTCAACGCCATTGGAAGGTGAATGAAGATCGTTATACGTCCTCATCAATCTATTCATTGGTGCCAAATGTCCGAGGTTAGTTCTTGCCGGGAGTGGAGTGAACACATCTAGGATCCGTACAGTTCTGGGTGAAGCGTGGCGAGGAACAGATATATTTATTTCGTCGAGAAGATTCGGAACTTGTATAGATCCATTGATGATTTTGTGAAGCAAAATCAGATCGTTAGTTTGCCTTCGCTGTTTTAAAGTTATCATTTTAAAGTGACTTAGCCTTTGCGAGTAATCAGCGTCCTGAGGACAGCTATTAGATTTGTACCTCAGGTAGCGTGTGAAACTTTTTTGGACCCTTTCTATGCGATTCACATGTGTACCATAACCAGGATTCCAAACGGGTGACGCGTATTCCAAGATAGATCGTACAAGTGAATTATAAAGTACGATTAAGCTTTGGATGGTTTTGAAATCATAACATGATCTTTTTATAAATCCCAGTGTTTTAGCAGCTCTGGAAACAATAGAGTCAATGTGAGGTATGAAGGTAAGCTTACTGTCAAGGAGAACACCTAAGTCTCGGATTTTGTCAACTTTTTGAAGCACTCTACCATTGAGAGAATAAGAAGAAGTCCGCGCAAGATGTTTTTTCGTGAATGTTATATGGTAACATTTATCGGCATTAAGAAACATGCGATTTTTAGTACACCAATCCTGTACAGAGTTGAGATCCTCCTGAAGTAGGACAATGTCTGTACTTGCGTTAATGACCCGATATAGTTTCAAGTCATCTGCAAAGATAGAACAGGCACTGTGTTTAATACTGTTTGCTATATCATTGACGAATACAATAAATAGTATTGGGCCTAAATGGGAACCTTGTGGGACTCCGGATGTTGAAGTGTAAGGTAGAGACTGGTGACCCTTTACTACAACTCTCTGTTTTCTGTCAGTCAGATAAGATTTAAACCACAGCCAAAGTTGACCAAATATACCGAGATTTGACAGCTTCTGCAGCAATATATTATGGTCCACCTTATCGAACGCACTGCTAAAATCGGTGTATATAGAATCGACCTGCTTACGTGAATCTACTAATTTACAAAGGTCATTGAATTAATTAAAAATTAATTCAATGACCTTTGTATTAAAACATTAATAGAAATTCTTTCATTTGAATTATGCAACACCTGAAGGACGAAGGACATGGCAGCCCTATTGAAGGATCTCTTCTCTCACTTGCACTCACTAGTTAGTCCGTCCCTCTGTCAAAAGCTACAATCTTTATATGTAAACTTTTTATGTAGGTCTTACCTAATGACCCAAAACCAAATAATTAAATCATCAAAAATATTTTATATTTTACTAGTATGTACATATTTTAACCCAAATACTATAAACTAAATTATTGGGTCATAGTTTTCAGAGCACGTCGCCTTTTGAAAAATATTTCACACCGACTGATTGACCTTTTGCATGACCATAGAGTTGGCTCGTTCTTTACCAAATAATTGCTATTGCCATTCAACGTGACCATGCTGCTAGTCTTCTGGGCATGTTTTCGGTAAGCCCAGACGACAGTGATGTGGAAGATAGCTTCGACGCCAAAGTGAAATTGTTCTCGTTTACAAATAACAGCTAGCCAGCTATAGCTAGCTGTATAGCTTTTGCCAGCGATTTTGTCCGCCTAAAAGTAGGTTTCTCCATACAAATTTTGAACCCGTCTATGTCATAAAACAAAGCCTAGTGCAAAATTTCATACTCCTAGTCCAAGTAGTTTCTGCTGTGCGTTGATATGTCAGTCAGTCAGTTTCTCCTTGTAAATATACGATTATATAGATGAGGTCGGAGGAGGTTGTTGGTCTTGGGTTCAAACCCAGCCAGGCGCATTACTTTGTGTAATTTATTTCATCACCACTGCTCTCAAAACGGTGAAGGAAAACATCGTGAGGAAACCGGCATGTCCTAGAACCAAAAATTCGAAGACATGTGACATCCACCAACCCGCACTGAGCCCGTGTGGTGGATTACGGCCCATTCCCTCTCCTAGAGAGAGGAGGCCTGAGTCCCAGCAGTGGGAACATTAAAAGGCTGAATATGTATGTATGTATGTATAGATGAGGTAAGTAGTTACGCTCTAAAGCTTATGTACTTAAATATTTTCTGTTATTTCCTAATACAATTTTCCAAACCTAGAATACCTGAATACCAAAATCTTCCACAAAATTTATTCAAGCATACATAACAATCAATTTACATGTACAACAGGGATCCTAATATTTGTCTACAGTTCCTCTATTGTTTGTACTGTACTGTATCTGAACCGAATAGATCCTAGTTGGGGTCGAGTATGTTTGTTCGCATAAACAAAACAAGTGCGAAAGTTTGTCTTTTTCCGAAGAGAAATGAGGCCAGAGGAAAGTCAAAATATGTAGGAGAAAAAATGCGAGCTTTGTCGTTTGTGATTTGTATGTCAGTCATTTATTACAAGCTGAATAAAAGAGTAGTTAATTTATGCATATTTTTGATTTTTAAGTCAATAGAATGAAAATTGTATTTTTTTAAAAAGATAAGCGGAAATTTTAAAAAAACTTCAGTCATTTTGGCTTTTGTTACTCAGACTTTCTCTGAAATCCATAAAGTTACAACTTTGTTTTTTTTTTTTAAGATAAGACACGATAAAACACATCATCAATTCTGGTTTGTAGTGGTGGTAATAAAATTGTTTTTTTTTGCCATTCATACAAATCAACACACAGCGATACGAAAGTTTAACATCCGATGTGGCCCATATACGAACTTGACCGAGATTTACACATAAGTATTGCTTTTGTGAAAATGTCGGTCATGCAACACAACCGACTGCGTTACACAGGCATCCGAAATACTGGAATTCGTGACAGAGATTTCACCTTCAGGCCCGCTAAATACCGCGGAGCAAAATACGAGTTTAAAATAAAAACACACAAATTATGAAGTTATTGTAGTGTTTGGGGCGAGTGCAAGGATAACAAGATCGAATTGAAATTACGCAGAATATTAATTTGTCTTATAGACGTCACAAAACATAAACCTCAAGGTACAAGAGTTCCTTACACAACAGAGGTGAGCACAGAGGAAGATAGTCAATTGAATGAGAATGAGTGTGTATAGAAGTTTGCTATTTTTTTCGTTTATCTTCACTTTGTTTGATTTTTTTTTTAACTATGTATTGGTTTAATGTTTTTAATTTAATTTAAATTACAAAAACTTTTTGAAAATTAAGTATTTTAAAAAAAATCGTACTTACTTTGCGACAGGATTTTTATCAGCTGCGTACTGCAATCGTTTCTGCAACGTTTCCTGTGCTTGCGCGTACCAGTAGTGGCGATCTGTGAAAGAAGAGCATATTCAATTCATTTCATTTCAACGTGGCAATGCTGCCAGCCTTCTGGGCACATTTCCGGATGACAGCGATGTGGAGGAGTACTTCGACGCCTGAGTGTAATAGGTGTTTTTGTATTATATGTACATAGTTAGGTTTAGTATAATAGTTTTTATAGTTTGTATGTACATAGTTCGGTTTTAGTATAAATAGTTTAGTTATTATTTAAGTTTCATGTAAATTGTCTGATATTATATTTTAAAACAGAATAAAAGTTTTTCATCGAAAAAAATCGATAGCTTTTCAGAAAAGTAATGGTAATTACATTTCTGAAAACCTATAAAACCCATCAGTCAGTATGCATTTATATGGAAGTTGCAGAATTATTTTCTTCACAAATTGCGCAGTTGTCTCAAAAACCCTATATACATAATTATACCGTTTTGTACCCTGTTTTCAGAAATTAAAGAATTCCTAAGGCATTAAGACCGCCTTGACACCTTTGTAACTTCATGCAAGAAATTTTAATAAATAAAAGAAAAATAACGATTAGAAAGAGTGAACTCATCTCGGTAATTTTCCTATCTAACAAATTTTTGATGAATCATCATTCACAAATACCTTGATCTCCTTTATGAAATAGCATTATTTATTACATCACTACTAAGAAGCTTACCAAATACCTACCTACAGCACCTACTCCATTAATATTCATAGTAAACCGTTATGGAACACTACTTCACGAATCAAAATATTGTAAATTCTGACAGTATTGTGTTGAAATGGTCAAAAGCGATGTCGAGTGAACCATTGTGTCAGTAACTCGATCCATTTCAAGTACATTATAAACACATTACCAACGCAGCGGCCACCGAACTTGGCAGGTTGTGTATGATAGCGGTCAGTGCATTGTGTCTAACAGATTCATCGAATTTTCAACAGAATAATATTAGCACAATAGCATAGCATAGAATAATCAGCCTTTTTATGTTTCCACTTCTGGAACTCAGCCCTCCTCTCTTGGAGAGGAAATGGGCCGTAGTCCACCACGGCCACGCGAGCCCAGTATGAGTTGGTAGATGTCACATTTTTAGTTTGAGGACACGCCGGTTTCCTCACGACGTTTTCCTTCATCGTTTTGAGAGCAGTAGCACAAAATAGGTACAGAAGTCAAACTACATACAGAACGCACTCGAGCAACGCACACACAGACACCGCTCACGGACACGATATCTCAGCCCGGTTGGAACCAGTGCGAGCGCGAGTGCCATCTGTTTGGGACACGCGTCTGTGAACTTTTTTGTGCAATAATGGAGCAACAAAAAAAAAGTTTTAACTGTTCAGTGGACGGTTGTTTAAATTCAACATTAATTGGTAAATTATCATTTTTAAGCTACCAGTTGTTTCAGAGTAAGTAGGTATTTGCTTGTATTTTGATGATTTGTTTTAACGTAACGCAATACAGTTAGGTTGGCTTACCAACCTAACGGTTTTGCCTCCTTATACCTCAGTGGCCACCAGCACCGAGAAAGAAAGCGAACATGACTTGGTGGCCATGTAATATTTTTACAATTTATATTACGTTTTTATCACCGCACCCGAGCGCGCTCGGACGGAGCGACGCCGACCCTAGCGCGACCGTCGAGCCTAAGCATGAAACATGAAGTACATACATGAGATTGACTTCTGTACCTATGTATTTTGTGACAGTAGTGATGAATGCGCATTACTTTGTATCATTTATACAAAGTAATGCGCATGGCTGATTCCGACCTAAAACTGAGTACCTACAAGTCAGGGCCGATACAACTGAGCCACCACTGCTCAGCATTATTTAGGTATTAAATAGGATGATGAGGATGAATGGAGAGGCAGGGGGCGGGGAAAGGAAAGGAAATTAGTGATAGATAGCGTGACGGTTCACACCACAAAATGTAAGAAAAAAACTTTTTACAAAAAAAAAAATAACCGACTTCACTAAAAAAAACACTAAAAGGATAAAAATAATTTTAATTTCGGAAGTCGATGTTTCTCGGTATTGTTTGTTTCTTATTTAACACCGACTTCCGAAATTAAAATTATTTTGATCCTTTTAGTGTTTTTTTTAGTGAAGTCGGTTTTTTGTTTTTTTTTTTGTAAAAAGTTTTTATTTCACACTTTTTAGTTGCGATACACTTAAACAGAGTGCATTATTTCTCATGACAATTCCAATTAACCCAAACACTGCTAGGTTACATTGTTTTATTATGAAGTTCCTGTGTCTACCTTCTACCTTCCGGCTCCATCATCAGATCAGTTCGATAGTACCTTATAGCCAAAGTGCATCTCATGACAATTCTAATAAGCCCAAACACGGCTAGGATACATTGATTAATTAAGGAGTTCCTATGCCTACCTTTCCGCTCCATCATCAGATCAGTTCGATAGTACCTTAGAGCCAAAGTGCATCTCATGACAATCTAATAAGTCCAAACATGGCTAGTTACATTGATTAATTACGGAGTTCCAGTGCCTACCTTCCGGCTCCATCATCATCATCAGATCACTTCGATTATACCATTTTCAACGTAACTATTCAGAAACATTCATTTATTTGTATTGTCATAGTCGCTTAACTATCTTCATTGTGATGTCTATGTAAGTATGAAGTTCTGTTGACCATTTCTGGTCTTCTTCATCAGTTCCGCTCCGTCAAATGTTACTTTTTGACTGTAAATGCTTAAGTTCTCGATGAAAATACCAAAATCACTATATAATTGCCTATAATATTTGAGGAGTTCCCTCGATTCCTCATGGATCCCATCATCAGAACTAAATTTTGAAAAAAATGAGACCAATATGGAAGCATATCCTATATGAGGAAAAAAAAGATTTGCAAATCGCTCGATAAACGACGGAGTTCTGAGGTAACAAACATAAAAAAAATAAAAATAATGATGATGATAAAAAAAAGTCAATTGAATTGATAACCTCCTTCTTTTCTTTGAAGTCGGTTAAAAACGTGTTGCGGTGACCTCAATTTTAAAAAAATGGGACATAGGCCAAAAGATGGTAAGGCATTCAATAAAATTAAAATTTTAAAATTATCCTTTGTTGAATTCATATATCGCTTTCTAACTAACGAGATTGAGGTCACGAGTGGACGCTTCAATAAAAAATACATAGGTATACTTTATGTACTTGTAGTGCAAATTTTAGTCTAGATTCTAAGAAAAATGTGGTTGCCACTAAAATTTCCTTTTACAAAGAATAAAGTAACACGAGCCAGTCCGCCAATGGCCTAGTATTTTCCCAGCTATGTTGCGGTTGACTTCTAGTCTAACCGAATGTAACTGAAAACCAGTATCTTACATAAAATATACAACCCAGTAACTGGATAACACGATACCCCTTTGCAAGAGTGGTGTCAGATTTTCAGGGTTATACTCACATAGACTGACTTGTCTATATTTCTTTTAATCTCTCCTTTCGCAGATCTGCTGGAATAAATTTCTTTAGAAATGAGAAATACCTTTGTAGTCTTTGTCTTTGTTTGCTTGTACCTTTGTTTATATATCTACTACGATTATACAGGCCTACAGTGATTTTGGTGCCGCCAAAATTGTAATTGATTTTTAGTATAATGGGTGGCAGGATTACAACCGTTTACTTATATTTTTAATGCTACGTTTAGTTTCAAAGATACGAGATATGTCTCAAAAAAGCAAAATAAGCAATATTTAACTCATTATTTTATAGGTAGGAAGCTTCTTTTTTGTTTTTAGGGTTCCTAGAAAGGAAAAAACGGAACCCTTATAGAATCACTTTGTTGTCCGTCCGTCTGTCTGTCTGTCAAGACCCTTTATCTCGGGAACGCGTAGAGGTATCGAGTTGAAATTAAAACCATGTAATCAAGTCTACGGTCCCTTGACGCTGTGATAAAATCAAATTACTGAGTTAATGAAAAAAAAGATACGGCCGTTTATGTCGCAAAAAATGTATATTTCGACATTCTCAAGGAAATTAAAATTCATAGGATACTTCCCGTTGACCTAGAATCCTGAAATTTGGAATGAAGCAAGGTCTCATAGTACAAGTATAGGAAAAAAACTGCGAAAACTGAAAATTTGTTGTTACGTTACAAAAAAAAAATGTGATTCGGAAAAATCTTCGTAATTCAATTCGGGAATTAAACTGTTTTCATAGGTTATTAAGTTTGTACGGAACCCTCAGTGCGCGAGTCCGACTCGCACTTGCCCGGTTTTTTTTTTACGATGTTCATTGTTATAATCCTCCCGTGTGGTAATCCAACAGTAATCTGCCATTATATGCTCATCATAGCAACCTTGGGACCCATCTTCTATCATTTTTTGATTCAGTTGGAAGCGCTCTCCGTGAACTATCTGTGGGTACCAAGACTTTAGGAGAACTTGCCCAAATTGCTGTGTACTTTTATGCTCATGTTACAGCTAACATTTTTAACATTATCTCCTACGGTCCTACGGTTTGATACTTTTCATTTCCTAAGGTATTTTTGACGACTTTGACGAAAGATTTCCAAGCCGCTGATTTCAAATTATTCCATAAAATGATAAAATCGTTGTTTTTCGTCAAAGTTCTTATTTGAGGCTTATCGAAAATACCAGTCTTTCGCTAATTTGAATAAACAAAAATAACACTCATAAAAGTGTTTATTATGGTTTTGACCAAGTCATAGGTACACCGAACGTCAATCGTGCTAGTTTATCACTCGTCCACTACCATCTTAAATATTCAATACACAATTTTTACACGATAATTTGTACCCACGGGCGGTCTAAGTCCTTAATATAGATCTTAAAACAGACAAAATTCGCTTTTTTGAAAGCCATTATCGGTTTTTTAATATTTTTTTCACCACATATTCACCATATATGTAATTAAATGTATTTTCATTATTTAACCAACTCCTTCTAGACGACAAGATAATGATATTATCGGTTAATCACATAAATTGGCAGAATGCGAACACAATCAACATACCAAAATCGGTATTTTTTCAGATGTGGATATTTTAGAAACTACACGTAGTTTTGACGTTCTAAAACTTCTATACGACTTAATATCAAGTAATTCATCAAATTATATTATAAGATTACCAGCACCAACAATTTTTTTTAATTTATGTAGACCTGTGTTATCTTTTACTGTATTTTGTGTGTATATAATTAGTATAATAAATATAATTTTAAAAAAAATTTTAGGTTGGAAATCATCTAATGACTTCACCCACTCTAGAGTGGGGCGAGAGCTTGTGAGACTTTTCCCGCAACTGACAAACATCTACGGATGTCACTCGGGACCAAGAACTTAACGTCCTTGCCAAGTCGCGGAGTAATCTTGGTTTGTAATGGATGGTCACTCATCCGCATTCCAGCAAGTTGCTTACTGAGTTAAGTTAATATGAGTATAGCAAAATATCTATACATATAAAGGTTAACAACCATCATTTTCATTGTGCGTGCAGCTTTTTTTTGAGGTAGAAAATCATTGAATGATTTCTCCCGCTCTAAGGTGGAATTAGAGGGCGTGTCACACTGTTACTGACTAGAAACAACCTGTGTCCTTCAGTTGCCCTTTGCGGTCTAGGGCTGTAGCGACATCTATGATGTCGTTGGTTAGTATAATGTTGAATAAGCGTCTATGAAGCTACGCGTCCATGGATAGTAGACCTTAGTTGAATTGGTAACAAGATTATAGTGTGCCCAACAGCTTAGCATAGAATTCTTGTGGTTTTAAAGTTATTGTACAGTGTAAAAATTTGCAGTCCGTCCGTTGTCCGTTTGTCCGTTTTCCCGTCTGTCCGTTTGCCCGTCTGTCCGTCTATCTTATTATTATTATCACCGTGTACTCTGATACATGATTTGGTTTATGTGTACCTATAAAACAATATTTAAGCATACTCGTAAGCCTAAGGCAATAAGTCCGCTTTTGTACAGTGTTTATTACTAGTACATAAAGTTTTAATAATAAATAAATAAATATTTGTCTACTAGACTGGGGTGGCTCTCTTTTAAGCTATACCTATAAATCCTGAAATACCTATTTCAGGAGCACCGTACCTAAAAAAGATCCCTTAGGCGATCACTGCGTTGTTTGTTTATCTGTCTATCAAGACCCTTTTTCTAAGAACCACATGAAGATATCAAGTCGGAAAATAATTCGAAATGTTTAGGTCTACAATCCCTTCTATCCGTAATAAAATGAAGTTCTATGACACCGCAATCAAAGGATACGGCCGTATATGCCATATATTTTGACACTCGCAAGGGAATCAAAATCTATATGGTACTTACCGTTGACATGGTTAAATTCTCTTCGCTGTTGAACTAGAATTATGAAAGGTAAGAAGCAAGGTCTCACAGCACCAGTAAAAAAAAAAAAGTTCCTAAAAACCTTGCTTGGTTGCTTTATCGCATAGAAATTAGTTGGTACATTTTAATACAAGTGGAGAAAATTTGTCATTGCGATCGAGGCGAAATTCGAGTGTTATGAAGTGCTGCAGTGACAAATTTCCACGTGTATCAACATACACTTACGAAGATATTAATAAACATTGAGGCATGACTCATGGCGGTCACTTGGTACCCAGCCTGATACGATAAATGCAATAAATTTTGACAGGGGCGAGCTCGCGCACTTTTCCGCACTAGTTCAAGAAGCAGTAAATTGCGTGCCTAAAAGCGGTTAGGACAAGAGCAGGTTTATTTATTGAAAATATATTTTAACGGAATTAACAACTCGATGTGTGGAAGACAATTTTTGTTTTTCAACTACAAAGCTTAATGCCATCAATTCTTCTTATTTTTGTAACGAGTGTCATTTACATGCTATTTCATAACAAGGAAGTACGGGATAACAATTTAATTGTTCAGGAAAATACGTGATTAAATCAGATACTTCACTGGTCTACACTATGATTCCTTGTCAACCAATTAAATCCAATAAACTGGCTTTTTTTATTGAAGCCAGTTTATTGGATTTAATTGGTTATTAGATTGGACTTTGTTTGACTTATGAATTTGCTAGCAGTACACTGCAGACTACCCCCTTTTTTAGTTTAAGTTCTTATAGTCCATTCTAAGGTTGTCTGGTAGATATCGCTGTCAGCGATAAGACCGCCATTGTATATATAAATATTACTATTTCGGTGTACAATAAAGTTTATTCTATTCTATCCAAGGTTCAGAAACCATAGGTCATGAACAGATATTACACAAAAGCACAATTAAAAACTAAGCACCTAAACAAATTTGAAAATGGAAACCATCACAAACATCAATATTACGAACTTATAAAAAAAGTTACACTGCCATGGTAGTGGTAGGAACTTAGTAAAACGCAGGACAGTTTCCAGCCACCAAAGATGTGGGCTTATGGAGGATGAGTCATGGGTAGCTTATTGTCCGGTCGTCTGGTAAGCACCAAACCCGCGTTGAAGTGACGATATGTTACACGCGCACCTCCAAAAGATATCAGCAAAATTGACGGGGCCAGTTAGGGTCAACGGCTGCCAGGGCTACGGATTTTTCCGTAAGGACAACTGATGAAACACTACTTTTACTCAGTAAAAGTCTGACACTCTCTCCCACTCCACCTAGAGCGAGAGAAGTTATTTGATGATTAGGTACTCGAGTAAAAAAGATACTTAGTAAAAGTAAACTGTAGTGGTTTTGCCTCATGGCTCATCTAGTCTTCCAATCATCCAATCTGGAAAATGCTAAAGCGTTTCGCCTCGTCGAATATCGAAAAACTGGAACAATTTGCCTGCTGAGGTCTTCGTGTCCCATTATAATTTGGGTGTCTTCAAGGCTAGAGTGAATAAACTAGTGCGCCTCACCATCAACGATTGCATCACTGCTTACCATCAGGTGGGAGCGCAGTCAAGCACTAGTTTATATCAAATTAAAAAAATAAAGCCGAAAACGGTATCGAAACTTGATGATTACCGCAGTATTTTCTTCTACACTTAAACCATTTACCAGGATGGTTTTACTTAATCTATTAAACGTGTGGAGCCGCAGGCGGTTCGCTAGCCCACTACCAATAAATAAAATTAAACACCTAAGGCAGTTTGCTGGCGAAAACGTAAATATTGCAAACTTTCAACCATACAGTTTTCGAGACCAATCTATTGCTTCTAGAAAATTGGCCAATATATTTATCAGCTTTTCTCATGTGTAAAACTTATTTTGAATTCGAAAATGTTGTTGTCCGCTGAAAATGTTGCCGTTTGTTGCAAATTATTAATAATAATAATTTATTTGGCTTTTGTTGAGAAATAAACATTTGTAGTCGAGTGGGGGACGAGCTTTTCACTGTCACGAATCCGGATGTCTCCAAAGAAAACAGTCTGCTGCACTTGAAAACTGATTTTATTAGGCACACAAGAGTACAGGAATACACTTTGCAGAGCAGATCGAGAATTTACAAAAACTTGATCGTATGCAACAGCGGTGCAAGCCGCACTGCGGGGCGGTAGCAGCGCTGGAGGCGCGCGGACCCGAACAGCGCGGTTTCTATCCCCGTAAACGGAGCGCAGACGAACGAAAGTACTATGTTATGGCGAGAAATTATTCCTACACATTTTTATTATTATTTATGTGCCAGAATATAGCTGTATAAAGTAATATGATCTTAAAAAAAGATGGCCTATTTACATTCTACCATTACATTTGGTGAGCAAATATTCCAGCATACAATATTATTTTTAACCTAGGAAACACCCGGATTCTGTGATAAAATTCTTGATACGTTACTAATTTAACATAAGTCTAATAATAATTCAATTGGCTGTTAAGCGCATTAGCTGCTATAATTATCGGTTGATAATAGCAAGTAGCGCACGTTTGACAATTAATCGCAATAATTTTCCGATAGTTTTCGTTCCGGGATCTGGGCGTATACCTATATATTAACTGTATCAGATTCTCACTCATACGCTCCTAAAGGCCATTAACAAAACCTATATTACCAAATTTTACATAACCTTAAGTAATGAACTAAATGACCTGAAACAACTTAAAAGTTACGGTGAACTCAAATGAAAAAAAAAGGTCAACGGCATTTAAAACATTAATTCAAGGGTGCAATATACGTGGGCTGCGGGCTTGACCCTCGGGATCTCTCAAGCCGGGCCCTGGTTTAGGTCATCGCTTGGGGCGAGAGTGAATGGGATGCGGTTGAATCCTTCTACGAAGCAGTAATGCTGGCAAGCAGATGGCCTCAGGCATAAGGGAACGAACATCCTCATAGGAATCGAAGTGCGACAGGGCGAGGAGTGGGCTTTCGGACGACGAGCAATGGGTAGCTCGCCGTCCGGCCGTACGGTAACTGTCCAGACCGAGCCTCACGAGCACGAGTTGTCAACAGCGCTTAATATGCCACGCGCACCTCAAAGAGATATCAGCATAACCGTAAGGGCCCAGAAGTGCCGATGGCCGCTGGAGCCACAGGGAATTTCTGAAAAGAAAACCCGTGGTCCTAGAATGCAAAGGGCAACTGAAGGACACAGATGTGGTTGTATTAACAAATGTGTAGTAACAAATGCTGAATCAATAATTTCAACAAAAAACTGGTTACCAGTAAATTCATAACTCCTTCATACTACTTTAATATCACATTAAAAATACAAGTACATAATACAAGTAATGAAGACCCACAAAGAAAATATTAAAAAAAGTTTCCCGAGCTACAGCAACCGTTCAACGACTGATAGGCACACATTAGATTCTGATCGGATAACTTTGAGTAGATTGCAGGAAGCCCCTTTCATATAAGCGATATAAAGAAGTTTATGTAGGATGTTTATAAAGGAAAAGTTTATGAGCAGAAAGTACACATTAACGTTAGTGTATCAGCTATCGGGAAGACTTACGACGTCAATAAAATATGAACCTGAATGAGGGATCGGTTGACTTGCTTAGCCAAAGGAAAACTACGAATACGGATACAAAAGAAAGTGATGAGGCTAAAGTGGACATAGGAAACACAAATAGACAAACAGAACACGATTAGACAAGATTAGCAAAAAAATAAGTCTTGAGCATTGACGTCGTGATCCTACCGTTGACGATTGACGATTGACGTGACCAAACGAACGGCTATGCACCCCCGGTTCATGGTGGACACCCCACCCATACGCACAAAACGTTTTGAGTACACATTCATCGTGCGTACGACTAAGGATTGGAATTCCCTGCCGGAGCCTGTGTTTCTTGATAGCTATAATATAGCCATAGTTTGGTCTTCATGTCAAGAGTGAATAGTTTGCTTCTAGGCAAGCGTGCTCCATTGTCAACTACATCGTCGCTAACCATCAGGTGAGATAGTGATCAAACGTGAGCCTATCTATAGTAAAAAAAAACAAAAGGAAGGGAGCTGATAATGTCAGTATAGTTTTGGGAGTATATTCAATTTAGTATCATTATTGGTAGGCTCGTGTTTGACCACTATCTCACTTGTAAGCGATTAAGCACTTGACGATGGAACACGCTTATCTAGATAAAACTTATTCACTCTTGACTTAAAAACTCCCAGGGTAGTGCTAACCTAAAACATTTTATGCGTTCGTGTGGCACCATGTAATTTTCACGAAAGAAAACCACGCCTTCACAAAATATTTCGTCAATTATAATCAAATATTTATTTCGTGAACTGACTCCATTATTTTAACGAACCAAATGAGAAACGAGCATATTTAATCAGAACAAAAAGTGGAAGTTTGGAACTGGAAGTCGTTTTTGCCGCGTCGATGCCATTATTTAAATTTCCTTATTATTGTTGGGTCCTTAACTAGGCATTTTGTTTATTTAGGCCATAAATGCTTGTTATTTGATAATGGCTGTTTGACGTGTTTATTTATATGGGGTTGTGTATTTTATGCCTATTAATGATGGTAATGAGACTAACTTTATGATGTTCTAATCGGAGAATCCACTTCACGGATTTACACGTGGGCATTCCTGTGGGCTCTATCCATCTGACCCCACTTTTATGGGTTGTTATGTTTGTCTACGACGGTTACACAGTAAACAGAAATATTAAATGCAAATAGACACCGCCTTTTCTAGTTCTCCAAGTAGCAGTATAAAAAAGAGAGATGAAATCAAAACTATGAATAAATATCCCATAAAAAACTATATTTTCTGAGCTATTCCATTAGGTTTATATGTTTCCGTTATCAGAGTTTTAAATTACCATCAAACCATTACGGAATTTTGTCAGTGCCAAAACTCGAAACTTCGAGGTAACGTTTTAGTTCTGCAAAACTCTATAGCACCCTCGATTTTTACCTAAACTTTGTCCTGATGTGATTACGTTCTTTTTAAGTCATGCCAAGACTTAACTGAATTTTGACACTTTATAAGACTCGTTTTCTTTATAAGACTCCTATCAAGATTGAAGACTTTACACTCGAAGTTGTGGACGACTATGTTTACCTCGGACAGACGGTCCAATTGGGTAGGTCTACCTTCAAGAAAGAGGTCAATCGTCGAACCCAACTCGGTGGGGCAGCGTTAAGAATACTGCGCGGTATCTTCTCGTCCAATATACAGTGTCTCAAGACGAAAGTCTATGACTAGTGCGTATTGCCAGTGATGACGTATGGCTGCGAAACGTGGTCGCTAACAATGGGCCCCATAAGAAGGCTTAAGGTCACCCAAAGGCCAATAGAAAGGGCTATGCTTGGAGTTTCCTTGCGTGATCACATAAGAAAAGAAGATATCCACAGGAGAGCCAAGGTTACTGACAAAGCCCGAAGAATCACCAAACTCAATTGCCAGTGGGCAGATGGTCGATAGGGACGAAAGGTTCTGGAGTGGTGACTACGTACTGGAAGATGCAGCGTTGGAAGGCCTCCCACAAGGTGGCCCGATGACCTGGTGTAGGTCGCAGAAATCCGATGGATGCGAGATGTACAGGACCGGTCGTTATGGCGGCACTTGGGTGAGGCCTATATCCAACAGTAGACGTCTTTCGGCTGAAATGATGAAGATGAGTCTCGTTGAAAAAGAAAATTATAGTTACCATAAGCCTCCTTAGCCTCAGTCTTCTGCGGAGCCGGTGTAAGCACACTGGTACTGATAGTGGACATCATGATCGCGATGCAACACCAAGCACTCATGGTTCACAAGCCTCATCAGTGCTGCAGTCTTGTCCGGGCGTACCGAAGAAAGTCAGATTCGTCGTTACGCACTGCGACGCACTGGTTGCTACGTAATCACCGAAGTTTGTACTTGTATCTGAAAAGATGGAAAATCTTTGGTTGATTTTGGTTTTTTGTAAAATATTATTCTTTTTTGAAAGTTTATTGTCCTTTTTACAGAATTTAGGCGATTACAGTAAATCATTCAAGTTTTAAAGATAGGTACTTAAAAAGTACAACGTATTGTTTGGTGTAATACATAAAATTTTCTATCGTATAGCAATCTTGCAGCATCGCGTCTTGTTTTGTTTTTAGTGAGATCCCCCATTCTAGGTAGAGCAAGAAGGAGTGTCAGACTTTTGCTGACTTTTAGTCACTGACACTCCGCTAGCTGTGTTCCTACAGTTGCTTTTTGCATTCCAGGGCCATAGTAACTCTTCCAAACAATCCCGCGGCCCTGGTGTATCAAAATAAGCTAGGCCTAGACAAAACATTTCATAACATTTTAGCTATCCATATTTTTTTACCCAATAAAGTAGGGCGTCTATCTTCTAAACAAAAATTAATCGTCCAGCAAAAACATTCATCAATATCGAATATTCTTATGCCTACACGTAATCTGATTTATTAGTCTTTACTAATGTTCGTTAGACACGAAAATAATACAATTCCAATATCACAAAAATACCCGTAAAAAATCGGTACCCGGGTACAAAAAGCAATAAAAAGCGTTCATGCGAACACCACAATGTCATCATTGTGACAAAAAATCCCAGGAATTATGACATTTCATCACGTCAGGTGCTTTTTCACACGCTCTAGCCGCGGAAGTCGGTGCTGGGTTTGACGGTAGCGAAGTTTATGTACGAAAAGCTTTTACACGTTTGTAGGTACGTACTTCCGAAACCCGGCTGATTCAAACATTCGCCACACCTGACGACGACTATCCGACATGCAGCGAAATCGTCTGGCGTGGGAAAAAGGGTCTACACGTCCACAGTTAGCCGTAAAGTGAGTTTATATGAAAGATTGCGTGTAGAACTAATATCATCACGCTACGATTGCAGGTACTCGATGATCGAGTTAGGTATGTTTATTTACTTATCTAATAAAACTTCATACAACACAAAGCAACTCGTACAAAGGCGCATTTTTTGAACATTTTTTTAACTGTTAGTCTTAACATGGTATATCTATCTTTTTGTTATGTGTGTATTTTAATCTAGTTTTATATTCTTTTTGTTTTTAAAACTTATTTTAAACCTCAATTTTGTTTTTAATTATATATATTAACTTAATTTTCTTTTTGATTTTGATTATTTATGGTTCCTTTAATACAGTTTATAACTAGTCAGGGAATTAGTTTTTTTTTTTTCATTTTTCAAACAACATATTTAGTTTAATAAATATTCAATAAAGATTTTATTGTTAATCTTATAAACTCGTTATATCTCACTGAGTTGGGCAAAACCCTCTCTCTCCCATTTCCATAAATGTCTGTCTTCGGTCAGCCTTCCGGAGAGCGTCAAGTTCATCTCTAATGGTCTTCTTGAGTCATCATAATTAAATTATTAAAACCAGTTGTAATATTAATAGATTATTTTACTATTTCATCCGATGTTATTCGATACCCAAATAGGTAGATATTACCGTAAAGTAAGTCACGAAGCTTACGTAACTCGTGCGGAAAAATAGGCGCCTACATTAAATCTATTTGTTAGGCACTATTCAGAAAATACGTTAGCTAAAGTAAACTGTTTGTAGAGTAAATTGAGCCTGCTTACATTAAAGTTATTTTCGTAGTATCCTTCTAAATATTTAAAAAATATTTCTCCTATCGCGTCCGTCTGTCTGTCTGTGTGATCGCGATAAACTCAAAAACTACTTACGGGTTTTCATGTGATTTTCTTCAATATATTGTAGAAGAGAAAAGCGGAGCATTTCAAAGACAACAATGCAAAGCTGGGGCGGGTCGCTAGTTAAGAGTATATCTTCTGTATATATAAAAGCCAAAGTCCAGACTCACTCACTGACTCAGCCATAACCATTGGACCTAGAACGTTGAAATTTTGTACCTACAGAAGTTTTTTTATGATCTTAACTCTTTTTCTTTCTTTCTTTGTTAAGAAATAATTTTCCAAAATTCAAATCCAAAGAACCAAAAATTCGAAGACATGTGACATCCACCAATCCTCACTGGGCCCTCGTGGTGGATTATGGCTTTTTCCATCTCCTAGAGAAAATACCTAAGGGGATGAAACAAAGGTTCAAAATTTGTATGGAGAAATCTACTTTCACGCAGACAATGCCGCTGGCAGAAGCTAATAAACCATATAATCAATTTTTCGCTTAAATATTTAGGTACCTAACAGGCAAAAGTTTACCTGTTACCTGTTAGGTAAACATATTTAACCGTGTAATTGCTATTATCGATCTGAAATTTTTCAGTAGCAGCCCAAAGCCTTTTTTTTGGCGTTGGAAAATTATCACATACCTTCTATCGCTCTAGGTGGAGCAATATCTTGCCTATTAAAACCCACCCGTGTTTCTTACGGCGCGTATTGTTCCACGCGCGCCTCAGGGAGATGTCAGCAAATCGTAGGGGCCCAGCAGGGTCGAAGCCTACTGGGGCCATGGGTAGTGTGAAAACGAAACCCGGGGCCCTGGGACGAAGGCAACGAAGGAACAGGAGTGGGTTTTTAGTCAGTAAAAGTCTGACACTATCTCTCGCTCCGCCCAAGAGCGGCATTTGTCATTAGATGATTTTCCCACCGAAAAAAAAAAAGCCGTGTTTCTTAATGGGTGATCCAAAAGGTAACCCACGGGGGGTTCCCTTTCAGTTCCTGAAACGCAATGCAAAGAAGAAACATAAGAGTGGGTTTCAGTCAGTATAAGTCTGACACGCCATCGCACCCTGCCCTATAGCGGGAGAAGTCATTGGATGATTTCTCATCTAAAAAATAAACACGGGTTCCTTCAGTTCATCATCATCATCATCATCATTTCAGCCGAAAGACGTCCACTGCTGGACATAGGCCTCCCCCAAGCGTCGCCACAGCGAACGGTCCTGTGCGTCTCGCATCCATCGGACCCCCGCAACCGTTACCAAGTCATCGGTCCACCTTGTAGGAGGCCTTCCAACGCTACGTCTTCCGGTACGTGGTCGCCAGTTGCCAGCGTGCATTTCGCGGTGACTCAAACAATCTTGCAGCTCAAAGCCTTGAGAGTCATCACTCTCAAGGCTTCAAGGTTCAAGGTTCAAGGCTCTCAGTCAGTAATGACATCTCATTATCCTCGCTATTAATTAAGGTAGGTAAAAGCGTTATGTTAGCCCGCGAAATTCACATTTCCTTAAGTTTCTGTTGAAAATTTTGAAGTTGCAAGTTGATTGAAATGTGATTTGCTGGCGTAAATAATGTGTATTTATTTACGAAATTGCCAAATTGCCGTGATACATGGATAACCATGATAGACAAAATTCGAAGACATGTGACATCCACCACGAGGACCCAATGAGTATTGATATACTCATTGGGTCCTCGTGGTGGATTACATCTCATTCCCTCTTCTAGAGAAGAGGCCTAAATATCGGCTCATGTGTACGCGGGCTTTTCTGACGTGAGAGCCAGTCGTAGAACAGCTGTCAGAGAGCGAAGACATAGTACGTGTACTAGTGAGCCGATATTTATTTATATTCTAATGATTTAGGACATCATTAGGACACCCCCCCCCCCTCTCCTTTTTCTCTGTCTATTATTGCAACTACCTGTTTTTCTTGGAATAGTACATAATTATGATACTTTTTATCCCGAGGGTTTGTTCCCTTGAGAAAGTTCTCTACTATCACGCGGGCGAAGCTGGCAACAGCTAGTTAACCATAAAACCTTGACTACTTTACTTAACACACAGACTTAACATGACTTATAACATCATGCCCGTATATGCCGAAGGATTAGGCAAAGGACAACTTTTAGTACCCCATATTTCGCAATTTCTGTCAACTCCTAAGCGAAATAATATTTCAACATTTTGTTATATTATATATTATCGGTATTAAACATTTTATTGTTACGATTATATTAGTATTGGATCTAGTATTTTTTTGTCATCTCCGATTATGTACTACGCGGGCTTTTCTGACATGAGAGCCAGTCGTAAAACAGCTGTTAGAGAGCGAAGACGTAGTACGTGTACTAGTGAGCCGATATTTATTTATATTTTAATTATCTAGGCATCTAGGACATCATTGGGACACCTCCTCCTTTTTCTCTGTCTATTATTGCAACTACGTCTGTTTTTCTCTGCACCACCCAAAGGTTGACTGGTCAAAAATACCTTTTACCAATATACATAAAGCCGCCTCTGTACTTTTGTGTGCATACAGCATTTAATCAATAAATAAACAAACAAATACTTTCACCAAACTCTCGTCCTTCCGTCCGATTATAATTTAGGTGTCTTGAAGGCTAGAGTGAATAGGCTCATAATAAACTAGTGTGCCTCAACTTCAATGATTGCATCATTGCTTACCATCAGGTGGGATCGCAGTCAAGCACTAATTCGATCAATTAAAAAAAACGCTCTCACAGAGGTCGCGGAAATTCCGTGATTTATGATTCAGTAATATTATTCATACTATATCCTAGACAACAGCAATTAATAACCTCATTAATGTCACAGGTATAGCTTCTGAATCTCGATGTTATCGTTGATCTGGAACTATAACAAATTATCCGGTATTGTTTATGGGAATCCTCATAACATACGCAAGGTAAGTCAATTCATCATTTATCGAAGATCAGTATAAATGTGAATAATATCTACGCTCCGTATCCATAAACAATATGCTGTCAGGTATTTTCAATATGCACGGGATATTTTGGCGTGATTTATTCGTGTGAAGTTCAGTGGCTGTTAGTTATTCGCAAATTGATTCTTAGTGGATATTGCGATATGATGAGAGCAATAGGGGCTTAGTGGTAACGGCACCGACTTACGAGTTGTAGGTCGTCGGTTCAAAAGCACACAGCATTACTTTGTGTAATTTATTTCATCACCATTGCTCACGAAACGGTGAAGGTCATCGTGAGGAAACCAGCATGTCCTAGAACCAAAAATTACCTCTAAAAACTCGTATAATAAAAAACGAGGACATGTGATATCCACCAGTCCGCACTCGGCCCGCGTGGTGGATTACTGTCCATATCCTCTCTCAGAGAGGAGGCCTGAGTCCCAGCAGTGGGAACATTATAAGGCTGATTATAGTATGTTTTTTTTTTCAGTGGGAAAATCATCTTATGACATCCCCATGTGATCGTCCATGGGCGGGGCGGGAGATAGTGTCAGACTTTTACTGACTAAAAACCCACTCCTGTTCCTTCGTTGCCTTTCGTACCAGGGCCGAGTCTTCCTTTCAGAATCAAACCCTTGGCCCTAGTAGGCTTCGACCCTGCTAGGCCCCTACAGTTGCTGACATCTCCTTGAGGCGCGCGTGGAACAGCACGCGCCGTCGACGACTTGGGCTCGGTCCAGACGGTTACCGGACGGTCGGACGGTTAGCCACCCATTGCTCGCCGTCCGCAAGCCTGCGCCTACGATGGCCGGAAATCGGGATCGGAATTCCGGCGGCGATTGGGTTGTGAGGACCGTTGCCTCACGCGATCGGCCGCCTCCTTTGCTAGCATTACTGCTTCGCAGAAGGAGGCAACTGCCTGCCATTCCTCCTCGCACCGGACCATGGCCTGTACCAAGGCCCGGCGCGAGAGATCGCCGCCACCAATCGCCCCCACGAGGACACGACGTTGCTCTGCCCAAGCGGGGCACACCTCCGCCGTGTGCTCCACTGTGTCCTCCGGGCGGTCCACACAATGGTGACACCCGGGCGTTTCTTCCGCACGAATCCGGTGCAGGAACCTCCCGAACTTACCATGTCCGGTGGGGACCTGCGTCATGCGGAAGGTAAGGACGCCGTGTTGCCTTTCCAGCCACTCCTCAAAGAGGGGACTTACCGCCATAATTATGGCGTGCCCATGATTATACTATGTTAGCATATTATGTTATGTAAGCATATTATGGGAGACTGATACCTGAACTAGGCTTGGGGCCTGTATTTCAGGACACCGGGTCTCCACTCTTAGGTTTTATTAACATTATTTTATTCATCTAATGCTCTAACAAAATGTAGGTAGCTGAAAATCATTCTGTGGGAATGCGAGAGAGTGTAAAAACAGTCTTGCCAAAGGGCCTAATCGTAATTAGGCCCTTTGGCTGACTACCAGGCAATTAGATTGGCTTGAGAATATAGACTTTGCTAAGAAATCAGCCGACTGGCAAGGTCTACTTACGATCTAATTTTTGAAAATTCATTTATACTTCCTTCTGTTGGGCAAAAGCTTCACCCAAATTTATCCGCTTATTCTATTCTCGAGCCACCTTAAACCAACCCTTGCGGTAGGGGTACAGGTTGTCTCGCCACCTCTTCCTAGATTGGCTTCGATGGTGTCGTCTATCCTTAGGCACACACATTGGACTCGACTCTTGCGTAGTGGTCAAAATCTAAATTATTATCTTCAATAATATCGCGATCAAAAAAACTTTCATTAAACATAAGGGCACTAACTAGACTTGGTATAAATTACAGAGTTAGGTCATTAAAGTGACGCTAATCGAAATTCAGAATTAATTGACAATTACACCAAAAACAATGGCCTAATAGCAAAGCAAATCCCAGCAATAGTATACACTACCTAATCAAGGCTACAGATAGGATACATAATAACACAATAAAGTATTAACACAAGACTAAATCTATGTACGAGGGATCTATTTATGATATATAGATTATGTATGATTCTATAGGTACTAATTAATCCATGGACAGAGCGGCAAAACGCACCCTCCGAGGGGAGATAAAGCGGGCCAAAATGGAGACCCGTGGGGCGTGGTCTGTTACGCAGATGACACGTTGGTCCTGGCGCAGGGAGAATCGTACCGGGTGGCGGTCAAACTAGCGACACGCGGGGTTGCGATATTCGTTGATAGGATTCAGCAGTTGGGACTCGAGGTAACGCTGCACAAGTCCAAAGCCATGTGTTTTCATGGCCCTCGGAGCGCGCCACCACGGCGTTCCCAATTAACGGTAGGAGGTGTTCACATCAGCGTCGGGTCAACGATGAAGTACCTGGAACTCGTCCTCGACAACCGGTGGAATTTCGAGGAGCACTTCCGACGTCTGGCTCCCAAACTTAATCGGACTGGGGCTGCCCTCAAGCGGCTCCTGCCCAACCTAGGGGGTCCAAACGCCTCCTGCCGGAGACTATACGCAGGCATCGGGGCGGGATCTCATGGTGGAATGGCGACAGCGACTATCACAACCCAGTACTGGCCATGCCATAATATGGCGGTATGTCTCCTCTCATTGAGGAGTGGCTGGAAAGACCTCACGGCGTCCTCACCTTCCGCATGACGCAGGTTCTCACCGAACATGGTCAGTTCGGGAAGTTCCTGCACCGGATTCGTACAGAAGTAACGCCCGGGTGCCACCACTGTGTGGACCACCCGGAGGACACGGAGGAGCACATGGTAAAGGTATGCCCCGCTTGGGCAGAGCACTGCCGTGTCCTTGTGGGATCGGCGGCAACGATCTCTCGCGCCGGGCCTTGGTACAGATCACGGTGAAGCGAGGAGGAGTGACAGGCAGTCGCCTCCTTCTGCGAAGCAGTAATGCTAGCAAAGGAACAGGCCGCACGAGCATGCGCGAGGGAGCGGCCCTCACGCCCCAGACACCGGGATCCCGATCCCGATTTCCGGCCACCGTAGGCGCGGGCTTGCGCCATCCGACCGTCCAGTAACTGTCCGGACCGAGTCCAAGTCGTCAATGGCGTCTGAGCATGTGCATGTGAGTGTGTGAGCACTATGAGAAGATTTTTCAAAATTTACCTCCTAAGGACAGGAAACGGAGGTCCAAAGTTTGTATTGAAAAACCTACTTTTATTCGAGCAAAGCTGCTGATAGAAGCTAGTAAGATATTATATTCTAATGTTGTCTCTTTAATATCGCTACAAAGTGTTTTAATTTTCTCTATACATCTAAAGAAGGAACCGAAATTAATATTTTGGTGCTCTCTTTGAAAGTAAATTGTCGCATACACAGCAAAAAGCGATTAAAGTACTAGAAAGAATCTCATTTATCTCACAGGAACTGCGGGTACGTTGGTAAGAACAAGTTCCCCGAGGTTGGCAGCCATGAAGTTTCAAACTCCATTCTTCTGATTGCGGTCACCGAAAAGGCGAACTTTAAAATTGTTTTGTACCCGAACAGAGGTCCAATCAATTGGATTTGTATCATCAAACGATTCATTTAAATCCTTTGAGGTTCTGTGTTTAATCTGCGAATTTCCTGTTAACAACTTCGGTATCATGGCCCCGAAAGAAAACGTTAATAAGCAGGATTAATTATTTTGTTGAACATTTCTTGGAGCGACGATAATCGAATGAATAAAGTGGGAAATATTTTTGTTAAGAAATCTGCTATTTGATAGGCACTGATGTTTTTTAACGTTTAATAAAATAAAATTAATTGGTGCCCTAAAATCCCACGGCGAACTCGCGGCAGATCAGGAAGGAGATGACGGGACAACTTGGAAGTCTTCCTTAGGAATTGCCAAAAAGTAGCTCAGTGCTGGGAATAATGGAAGGCATGGAAGGAGACCTTTCCCCAGCCATGGAACAGTAATATACTAGATATAATAATAATATACTACGTTAATCTGGTCTATAAAGTCACGTCGAGATATTTCTATTTTAGCTTCGCTTGAACGAAAGTAGTAAGCAGTACCTTTGTGCTCTTCTATCTGCTTTTGTTCTTTTCATTTTTAAGTGTTTGTGTGTATATAAATAAATAATAAATGAAGTTTTTGTTTCGGTGGGAAATCATTAAATCACTCTTCTCGCTCTGCGTGAATCGACCCGGAGTGTCAGACTTGTACTGACTATAACCCACCTATGTTCCTTAAGTTACTTTTTGCATTCCAGAACCGCAGTAACTTTTTCGAATAATCCGGCAACCCTTAAATGAAGGACTGAGTTTTTTTTTAACTTATATAAACTAGTGCTTGACTGTGATCCCACCTGGTGGTGATGTGAGGCGCATTAATTTATTAAAAAAAAAAACAAGGTTTATGTATGTATGGCATAAGTAATTGGATAAAGTTAAATATTTTTTTATTTATAAAAGTGTGTGGTAGTCATTCCCGAGGCTTCATAATAAACTTCCGAAGTCTTCATCGTGATTGCGTCACAACTGTTCTTGTATGCGACATGGAAATAATAATCAGTATGATGTGTATGTTGGTATTCATTTTAATAGGTAAGTATATTTATAACCCGTACAATACAGTTGAAGCGACATTTTGCGACATGTAGTGGGAACGGGTACACAAATATGATTTTAATGGTCATGATATATCGAACTGATCCTGTTATTTTAGAGTACTTTCACTACCTCTGCTACTTCTTTTTGACTGATTCTTATGATTGATGATTTCAGACAGCAAAAAAGATTTAACATTGATTGGACAGCGGTGTATTCCAAAATGTTAGTGAAAATTACCTAATACTCTACACAAAACAAGTAACATTTTTAATTCAGTGTCTGGCGCAGGTTGTGTAGATTACCGATCAAACAAGATAAGTTTCTTGACTGTCCAGTATGGACAGAAAATAAAACAAAATGGCTGAGGATAGGGGTACTGCTGACCCGTATTCCATGGACCAATGACACAAAACAGATAGGTACAGAAGTCAATCTCATGTATGTACTTCAGTTTTCATACCTACGCTCGGCGATCGCGCTAGGGTCAGCGCGTGGCGCCGAACTGTCCGAGTGCGACCGGGCGCGATGATAAATGCCTACCTAATCTGAATTGTAAAAATATTACATGGCCATAAAATCATCTTTTCTTTATCGGCGCGGGGCCTGTTCTATGTTACGTTAAAACAAACTATCAAAATACAAGCAAATATCTACTTACCTCTCTGAAACAACTGGTAGCCTAAAAAACGTCAATTTACTGTTTAATGTTGAATTTAAACAACCGTCGACTGAACAGTTAGAATGAGGTTTTTTTTGTTGGTCGATTTTTCCACAAAAAAGTTCACAGACGAGTGTCTCAAACGCTCGCATTGATCTGAATTGAGCCGAGATATCGTGTCCGTGAGCGGTGTCTATATAGGTGTGCGTTACTCGAGCGCGCTTTGTATGTAGATTGACTTCTGTACCTATCTATTTTGTGCCAATGATGCGAATTTGCTCAATTTAATTTATTCAACGACTGATTTTATACACCAGATGGTATACACCAGTATTGCTACAGGTGTTCAAGAAAAATTCACAGCACTAGTTGGCGCCACTCCGTTAGGCCAAACCATTTGGTTTTTCCTTTGAAAACGTATACATAACGTTGACGTCTAACATTTGACGTTGACGTTGGTGTCTAACTAATGACATTAGTTACAAGCATTAATTGCCGTGGCCGAATACAGGGCCAGGCAAGGAATTTAACTAGTTTTGCCATCGATACGCTAAGAAGAATATAAGCATGTTGACAGGTGCCTGGACCTGAAGCCTCAATGCTGCCACCTGGTGAACGTCATTTTTGAACACCCTCATTACAGTGAACCAGTTGTAATGCCCCCGTCCCCCAACTTATGAGTCGTAATGCTGTCGGTTCAAACTCAGACAGGCGCTTTACTTTGCGTATTTATTTAATCACTATTGATCTCAAAACGATACAGGAAAATATCTCGTAAGGAAATCAGCATTTCCTAGAACCAAAAAATCAAACATATATGACATCTACCAACACGCACTGAGACCGCGTGGTAGATTGATTCCCATTCCTTCTTCTAGACAGAAAACCTGAATCCCAACAGTGGGAACTTTGTAAGGCTAATTATGCTATGCCCTGCTGGGATATCGATCCAAATTTCCGGCCACCGTAAGCCCAACCATCCAGACCGAGCCCAAGTCGTCGACGGCGCGTACTGTACCACGCGCGCCTCTAGGAAATGTCAGCAAACCGTAGGGGCCCAGCAGGGTCGAAGCCTACTGAGGCCACGGACAGTGTGAAAGTGAAACCCGAGGCCCTGGGATGAAGGCAAAGAAGAACCAGGACTGGGTTTTAGTCAGTAAAAGTCTGACACGCCCTCTCGCTCCACCCAAGGGCGGAGATGTCATTAGATAATTTTTCCACCTAAAACAAAAATAGCTATGCCAATGATACCGTTACACTTGAAATAACTAACATAGTTACTGGATTAGCGTAAAAATTGCACTTTACAAAGTTTCATCTTCTCTATAGCCTTTTCCCGTCTAGCTTGGGGTCAGCTTCCAGTATAAACAGATGAGGTTGAATAACTATATTTTACATCACTGCTATCAGACCTCTACAACCCATTTACTGGACAACACGATAGTCCTTGGATTTCTAGTCTATTTTTGAAATCAGTAGGTATAATAATGAATTAAATAGGTATGAAGTGTTTTTTTTTTGGGTGGGAAAATCATCTAATGACATCCCTCGCTCTTGGGCGAAGCGATTTTTACTGACTAAAAATTCACTCCTGTTCCTTCTTTGCCAGGTCCCCGAGGATCTCTTTCGCATCACCCATGGCCCCAGTAGTTTTCGACCCTTCTGGGCTCCTACGGTTGCTGACATCTCCTTGAAGCGCGCGTGGAACACTACGCGCCGTCGACGACTTGGGCTCGGTCCGGACGGTTACCGGATGGTCGGACGGCGAGCTACCCTTTGCTCGCCATCTGCAAACCCACGCCTACGAGGTACGAAGTGTTAAGGTATACCTTTACAATGTGTCAAGTTGCTATATCAAACGTGATTTTCCGAATTACTCACAAATACTACTGCTAATTATGTACTAAAACATCAATTTTCGCACACTATATAGCACAGAAATACGAGATTAATCAACATTACCTAGAAGTAAGCATGTTCATCCCATTATACAGTAATGGTGCCAGTTTGCATGTATATGTGTGTGTATGTTGAACACTGCTTCACGCTCAATCGGTCAAACGGATTTGGATGAAAAACGGGTAGACCATGTCCTAAAATAGGACATATTGTCTCTTCATATTGTATCTCGGGAGTAGGTATGTGTCCTTGGGTTCTAGCAGGGTCGAAGCCTACTGGGGCCAAGGGTCTACTTCTGAAAGGAAGACTCGGCCCTGGTATGAAAAACAACGAAGGAACAGGAGTGGGTTTTTAATCAGTAAAAGTCTGACACACCATGAGTCTGACATGGCGGAGCGGGAGGCTCCGCCCAAGAGCGGGGGGTGTCATTGGATGATTTACTCACCGAAAAAAAAATGTGTGAGAACATCCTTCGATTTCCTTTAGTTAAAAATGAAGACTTGTTTAAAACATACCACACGTTGCGACGTCTCACGATGTGATGACGCGTCGTGGAAATCAATGACGTGTTTCATGAAAATTTATACATTTTTTGTGTCATATCAGCGATAAACCATCGTGTCGTGTGTTTGTTTGTAGATAAAGTAAAAACGGGACCCTATTGCTATGACTCCGCTGTCCGTCTTTCTGTCACGAGGCTGTATTTCACAGATTATGTATTTCTGTTGCCGCTATAACAACCAATACTAAAAACACATTAAAATAAATATTTAAGTCCTATACACATCATACCTAGAAACGTGTTTATTTTTAGCCATTTTTTGCTAAGGACGGTACGAAACCCTTCATGCGCGAGCCTGACTCGCACTTGGCCGGTTTTTAATCTTTATTTTATTTTAATATTTTTTTAATCAGTTTCAAATCTCATGAAAATGCATTGACATGGGATAAGGCACATACACATCAAGCCATCAATATGAAAAATGGGTAAAGTTTTGTTATAATATCTTCTTAAATAACTCGTAAAATTATCACAATATTACAAGCATCGCCTCAACATTCACATCCAAGAGTTTAATTCAAAGTCAAACAATAGCATAGATACTATCGCTCCATAGAGGCATTCCATTTTCAAAGTTAGAACAGCTATTCGAAGTTTAAATACCTACGTTCTATAACGGTCAATAATCTGATTTGGAACTGCACGAAATTCCATTCTGTTTATAATATTGTGGCTAATGAAAGCTTTTTAAACAAAAATGGCTTCAGACAATGGTAATAATAAATCTGATGGCTAATAGAAGATTTGGCTTAATTCTGTGGAGTAAGAAACTAGAAACTTTTTGGTTTAACTTCTTTGCGAGGTTCGTCGCCTATAACGCGGTCTTCAGGAATTCAAGGTGAGTGTGATAGTTTCATGAAAGTTAGCCCACATGACATAGTTTCCCGTCTTTGCTTCGTTAATATTTCAAAGAAGTTCTACTTTTGTCACAAAACTAAAACTTTTTTATTCCGGATGAGCGTTTTTACGACAGCTGGCATCCGATCACTATTAGAAAGCACTTATAACCCGACTCGGCCACAAAAAGCAATACTAGAAATATTGTTATAACAGCAGACGAAAGAAAATACATTAATTTAGTACAAGAAAAAGGTATTTTCTTTTGTCCAAGTTCTGAGTTTCCAGTGATACTTCAGCCTGTTTGTTTATATAAAAATGTTTGAAATTTAAGTAAAGATAGGAATAGTATTTCAATGCCTTTAGACAAAATAAATACTGGAAGTACAAAGGAAAAGGTGAAATAATAGTATTTTGTTGATATATTATTCTAGACTACTGTCTAGAATATTATAGTAAAAGTTTCTGGATTTTGACAAATAAGACTAGATATAAGATTTACGATACATTTATTGTTTTCAAAGTGTACTCGCAATTTATACATTTTTGCATTCGTTGAAACCACTGTACAAAGCAGTTGACCCAGTCTTCTTTAGGGACCTCTTCAATGGCTTTATGGAACGTATACGATTCAGGGCTCGTAAAACGTGTGCCTCTAAGTTTGTCTTCAATTTTTTAAAACAAATAGAACTCTTAGGGTGCAAGGTCCGAGCTGTAAGGTGGATGCGTCATCAGTTCCACATCTGAAGCCTTCATATAAGCTTCTGTTACCGTAGCGGAATGTGAGGATGCGTTATCGTGGTGGATATATACTCCATATAGCTTTTGCGAACTTTTTTTAAGGCTCTAAGCAAGCAAGTGTCGACGTACCAATCTGCAGTCACTTTCCTTTGATCTCCAAGCGATACTGTAGTGTAATGTCCTGATTTGCCGAAAAAAAGAAGCAACCATTTTTACCAACATTTCGACTTTTCATAAATTTCGTCGGCAATTTTTTTTTTTTTTTTATTCTTGATAGGTTCGCGCTTGACCGCTATCTCACCTGATGGAAAGCAACGATGCGGTCGACGATGGAGCGCGCTTACCTAGAAGTAACCTATTCACTCTTGACTTAAAAGGAAAGACCCACTCTGCCGACTGGCTTTTTCTTTCGGGTTCAAAGCAATACACCCAGGTTTCGTCACCTGTCACGATATTATAGACAGACAGCCAATGACTGTCCTCCATTAAACTTTTTAATCATTTTAAGGCACCACTAGACACGAGGTCATTTCTGGTCCTCCGTTAAATCATGTGGTATCCATCGAGTGCAAAGCTTCCGAACCTTCAAATGCACATGTAAAATGTTTTGCACTTGCTCATTCCAATGCCTAACAATGCACGAATTTGCTGGCATGTAATATTTTTGTCAGTTTCAATAAGTTGTCATACGGTGTCAATTTTCGAGTTTGTAACTGCAATCGCCAGCCGACCTTCACGTGCCTCGTCATAGAGATGGTCACGTCCACGTCTGAATTCTACAAACTACGAATACACAGAGCTGCAACATGGTGCTTTATCACCAAATGCCAATTAAAGTCTCTGGCAACTCTCTTGTTGACTTAAGCCACAACGAAAATCATAAAATATCATTGAACGAAAATGTTCACGAGTTAAATTCGTTTTGATAGCGACACACAATCTTCGAAAAGACGCCACAATGAAAAAACAAATGACAGATTCGCAAATTAAAAAGTAACGTGCTTGCAAATAGTTCCATTTTCGAATTATATAATTGTTTTTTTATTATTTTATTGTAAGTGACCAGATCCAGAAACTTTCAGTATGCCCCACGTATATCAACAAAATACTTACTATACTACTACTATAATACTACTACTACATGCCAATAGTATTCTATTGGCAAGTAAAGTTTTCAAGCCTTTTTATACTTTTGAAAAAAAAAAAAACATTTGCACGTCGTCATAATTTACATTTGTTATTCAAAATAAAACCACAACAAACTTCTTTTGAAAGGCGAATTGATAGTCAAGGTATTGCGAAAGTTTTTGACGGGATTTTTTCGAGGTAAGTTTAGTGGCTGTTTTAATTATTCGCAAATAGTGAATATTGTGAATATTGTGATGAAAAATTGTCTAGTTTTGTACTCAAGAGTCTTCGCTACTGGAAAATACTGTAAAATCAGTGAAACATGCGCTATGTATAGTGATTACTTCAGCGAAGCCCAAAAGGCTGATCTTGCATACATTTGCTGTCAAAAACAGCAAAAGCATTTTAAATCTCTTCATTCTAATGGAAAACAAACCGACTGTATTCTGTATTAAAAACTAAATAGTTTCCAAAGTTGTCACTGTTAGATTGGTTAAATACGTTTTAACATTCGTGCTTTGTTTACCATACAAGTAACACTGTCGTCACTTTTTGGAACTGCAATGTATTGTTAAGGCGTAAAGTGGCTGAAATCACAGAGATTCAAAGAAAAACCTTTTAAAACCTTATCAACACGACCAAAACATGACTTAGCCAGGCTTCATCTTTTCCAAATCATAAGACTGTTTTCAAAGATCGACGTTCGCGAAGATTAAGAACCAACGCGCCAATTTTAAGAACCCAAAAAACGCCTGGTGGTCAGCTGTGTCTTTGTAATAAATGTCAATAAATACACCGCCTTACGTTTTCTCTGACACGAGAGAGAGACATAATACAGCAAAATGATGCTTTGAACCCATCCTCTTGAAATGTACCCTCGTCATATTCCACATAATCAATAGCTATTATGTGCTAAGTCTTATGAGACAAGCAAACAGCGGAGCGTCCCTTGACTTCATTTTAACTTTATGACATATATAGGAACTAAGATTGTTGCTATCACACTTCACACTAATATTATAAAGACGACGTGTGGGTGTATGTTTGTTAAGGTGTGTCCAGACCTGGCAAGCGGCTCGCGAGCGGCGCATTCGCCAGGTCTGGACACACCTTTACTCTTTCATGCTCAAACAGTTGAACAGATGGAATTGGGTAGATCATGTCCTGGAATTGCAGATAAGAAAGTTTTTTATCCCGGTAAGTATACAATATTGTATTAGAGTGTTCCGTTGGGATAATTTTCTACTATCATGGGCGCGAAGTCACTGGCATAAGCTAGTCTATCCTACCTATCTTCTGAAAGTAAGCTCAGAATCTGCCACTGGATTGATTTCAGCTATTTTTAAAATAGATAATTCGATTTTTTGACCTATCTATATAAAAAAAATAATTAAATACAAAATGAGATAGTTGACCACTTTTTTTTTATTATTTGTATCTAAAAGTAACTTTATTCCAAAATCGAATATAGAAATAATTTCAAATCAATCAAATCTGTTTAAGATTGAGTAAGTTTGAAACCTTAAAACCCTAAAAAAACGTTACCCCAAACTAAAGCTGGGGTCCCACGGCCCGCCAGGCGACAGGCCGCGCAAGGCGACAGGCCGCGCCAGGCGACAGGCCGCGCCAGGCATAACCCCGCCTGAGTAGGTCAGTCGCGGCCCGTACTAAGTGCGTGTGCCAACCCACGGCGTGTGCCGGCTTGTTGGGGCCTGTTGACTGACATTCGAACATGTTAAGTGATACGGAGTGCATGGCTGCGTGTGCAGCCGCTATAGTTTTATTCAGTGGTGATCATAGACATCGTTCTTGTTTTTATGTAGAGGCGATGAACTATTCCAAAGTGCTGGTTCATTTTCATAAACAGTTAAAAACTCGAATATGAGATCGTTCGTCCACTCCGTCATGTGCGTGTACGCGTAAGCGTCGCCGTAGGTGAAATGAACGATTACAACCGATGTGGACACGCCCGTACAGGCCGCGACCGGCACCACTCCCGATGGATCGGACGGTCGACAATAGGCCACCGCAGGCCTCAACGGATGCGACGGTTCCCACAGCCTGTCGGTATGGCCTGGCGCGGTCTGACCTGTGAGAAATCAGGCCTTGGAGCTTAAGAAATACTCCTGTATCATAGGTGAATTAACAAACATGAAAACTCACATACACAAGACACCCAGATCCGCAACAACCATGCAATCAAATCTCATGGTAAGGGAAACTGTCAACAAACGGTATAAGGATGAACTGAGTGACATTGTGTCGTTTGCCATTGGGTTAAACCATACAAAAAAAGCAGCGAAATGATCCTACCACACCCCCACTCTCCCTCATAGTAACATTTAAAATTAAATTCGCTGTTTCATTTAATAAATATTTATTAAACTGCTTTAAAAAAATATGTTCGTGTTATTTGTTGTTTCGTATAAAATAATTTACAAAAATATACACAGGAAAAAAGCCCTATTTATTCACGTTCATGCAACGTAAATCGTTCAAACTTATTAAGTTCACACAAAAAACTGAAATGCCAAAGAAAATTACGTCTAACACAGTTGTAAATTTTCAATTCAACGTCAACTATAAATTTTAGCGCTGGCTATTATGTCAAAACTAACATAATACCGTAATTATTTCGCAATTACCTTACCGCACAGTTTATTTAAGTCGTTTGGAACAATTTGCACTTATCAAGCTAGTTGAGGAAAAATTAGGTTAGAGGTAGAAGAAAGATTTTTCGTCAGTGGGTTCTGTTTACGTTTTTGTATAAAAACTTCTGCCATTTATTTTGACGGGTTTTACAAATGTCTTTTTGGGTATAATACGAAATAAATAAATTAAAAAAAAAAACATTATTTCACGGCCATGCTCACATTGGTCAACTTTTTTTTTGATATCACACTAGTATAAAAAAGGCGAAGGTTTGTAACTGATTATTGTGGCGTCTAAAGGTCGCCGCACACGGACCACACGCGATAGCCACAAACGATGCCACGAGAAGCTAGGAAGCGGCCACAAAGGAAGCTGAAGCGTGCGTCAGCAACTTGTGGCTGGTGGCTGCTACTTTTTTAACCCATACGCGCAGTATCATAATGAACTCTGACAAATAAGGTTTAAATGCGCGAGTGGCGTGTAACGGCGTTTTGTATCGGCGTTTAGTGGCCAGTACGGGCCACAAGAAGCGAGCAGCGGCGATTTGTAGCTTGTGGCGGCCACCGGCGTCAACCGTGTTCGGCCAATCCGTATAAAATGTATGAAAACTATAAGAAATATGCCGGTGGCGGCGTTTTGTGGTTGTGGCCGGTGGCCCGTGTGTGGCGACACTTAGAAGGTCACACACGCTGGTAACTTACAAACTGGCAAGTTATTATTACTTTGTAAGGTTTATAGTTTTAAAAAGTATAGGTGGTGATATTTAGATAGTAGATGGTTTTAAGTAGTCAACGAAGTAAAAAAAACTAAGCGTATGAAATATTTTATAAATTAGTGCTTCTAGCAATACAATATAGTAATTTAACTTCATAGATGCGTTTGATTCGTGCCCGTCCCCACAGTCACAGCCACAGTATGTGCTATGTATGTTTGTGACTTCTTTATGCTCAAACGGCTGAACGGGTTTTGGTGAAAGTTATTTTTATTCCGAGAATATGTTCCTTTAGGATATTTTCCGTCCTTCACATGGGTGAAAGCTAATAGTTTATAAGTTTTATAATTAGGTATACCTATCTGTTTCGAAAAAATAAAAATATATGTTGAAAACCTACCTTTCAGGAATAAATTTGCCCTTCATTCGTCATCAACAGACGTGTTCCCAGCTGGTTTCATTTCGAAATTGTTGCAAACAAAGTTTTTTCATCAATATTATCGAGAAAAGTCCGCAATTTTGATGTCAGGTCTGATGATGACTATCTCCACTACACAGAATTTCTGAACGCTTTTTATCAGCCATTTTCGTGTTAGAGACTACAAATTAATGTTTAACGTACTTTTTAAAACATTCCTATAAAAAACTTTTTTTTTTAATTGATTATCGTAGGTAAACATTTCTGCACACCGGATCTGAAAAACCTTTCTACGTATTTCTTCTTCTTCAGACTGTATTTCTTCGTCGTAATTATTTAAATGATGATTTTTGAAATCACATTATATCACATAAAATTGCATGTGACATAAAATTTCCTAGATACGTAACCAGGCCTAAAGACCAAACTACTAAAACACCAGAACAACAATGTTTCAAGGTTGCCAAAGATGTAATATGTCACGTAAGAATAGTTTTCAACCAAACATCACATAAAACTGAAGTTGGACCAGACTTAAGAAACAAAGATAAGGGAACGGAACTGAATACTGAGATCTCACGGGAAAACGAACAAATAAACGTACTATCTGAAAGGAAAGGCGACTCACTCCCCAACGAAGTTAGATAGACAAAAGAGCTACCGTAATGAAATTCTCTTTTCAAAAGAACCTTAAAAATACTACAAATACAGTCAGAACTACGACTTGTCACGCTAACCAAAGTGATTACGTGAATCAGATTGGGTTCGAGAAATGCTGAACAATTTTCTTTTACTCAAAAAAAGATGTAGGTAAATAATATTACTACTGAAGTTTTAGCTATTCCTTTTTCATCGAGATTTGTTTGAATATTACATTTAAAAAAAATTGGTACAAAAGACAGAAACTAGGTAAATTGAACGACCACAATTTAAGAAATTTCGTTTTCTAATAAACATAACTTAGACATGAAGGGGAAAAATAATAATAATAATAATAAGTTTTTTTTTATTCAAGCGGGAACTACATTAGACCGACGCACACCTGGGCCACGCCTGATTTGTAAGTCGAATCGCGTCGCGTGGCGTGGATCTAATGTAGTCTACAAGTCTAGTTGCCATATAAAATGTATGGAGATCGACGCGCCCAGATCGGTGTACGTGGCCAAGTGTGCTTAACACGTTCGTTGCATTACGAGATCTATCAGATCTCTTGCAGGACTTTTGTATTGTGCGTTGAATATAATCGTGTTGTTTCACTCCTTGCGGGAGGATCTAACGTGTAAAGTTCTTTAAGTATGAGTAGGACAAATATACATATTTGCTTCCTACTTAAAGCTGAATTCAAGGACATTAAAAAAGAAATTAGAGATGGATTAGGTCCCTAACGCACAGTACTGTAATTATTTTGATTCCTTGCGTTAGGAGATATGTCGGTACTCGTGGAATCGTACGCCTCGTAGACGCAAGAGAGGGAGGGTGTGCGGCGCGGGCGCTGCGTGACTCGTTTTAGTGTTGTCCCAGCACAGAGTACATCATCGACGTGGAAGGTCGCGCGCACGTTTTGGAAATAACACTCGCGTATTTACCTACGTGTTGATTATTTTTGATAAACAATGAGTGCTTTTAAGAGAAAAAAGTGTAAAAATCTATTTATTTTGGTGAGATTTCTAACAAAAAATCAACACCGGATTATACTGCTGCATCGTCCAGTATAATAAAATTTTTGGAAAATGTTCAAATTTGCCCCCCATTGGCAAACAATGGCAAAAAAAAAGCAAATTGGCAATGGCAAATTGACATTGGAATGACAGTGATCCTGATGATGAAATATTTGACGTACTTATAAAGAAAACAATCGACAACTGAGATATTATTTTATTCCCATCACTACTTACTACACATATTGAACTATCTTCGGTTGCGGTACGAGATACAATCGATATCAAATTTTTTTTTGGTATTTGTAGTTTATTCAAATGTCATAACTGCGTGCGAACCTAGCAAAATATAAAGCAATAGGCTATCTTTCACCCACAAAAACTTCAAAATATATGTAATTGTTTTTTGGAACATATAAATTATTTTCAAAACTGTATCTTTAGGAGACTGATTAGGTCTCAAACGCACCAAAGGGTAGGTTAGTTTCGAGATCTTTTAGATCTCCAAAGCACCAGCTGAAAGTTCTTTGAAAATGATGGCGCAGGGAACGTGTTAATGTAGTTCTACCTTAAATTTAAGCATTGTTATTGGTGAGTCTTCAAATTATAAATTAACTCAAGTAAAACCGAGGGCTAGTCTTAGATCAAAACAGAATGTTTGAAAATACATCGCTTGAAAACTAAGTAATAATGTGGTTCAAATTCAGTTCACAACTTTTACGTCTACAAGAGAAACTGTGTCAACGACGGATTTAAACAAGTTTCACTTGAAAATTATATTTCAACTACAAAATATATATGTAAGAGTAAACTGCAAACATTGAGTCTTGGAATGAGTGCCAAATAATAACTGGGGACAGAATTGACTTCAATCTCGTGAAGTTTGCAGAAAATATTTTTTTCTTGAAAATAAGTTAATAAATATGTTGCTTCTTAATTTGGCATGGACATTTCTATGCTCCAAAACTTGTTATCCTATTTCATCATTACCTTTCTGTCTTGTCATATCGACGCAAGAAAGCAATCTTGTAGTATCTCGAAAAGTTGAACTTTACACCAGAACCAAAAAACTGTTTAAAAAATTCATAACTCGTAAACTAGTTGAATCCGAGAGGTAATTTTTGGAACAGGTATTTCTTATAATGAAATTTATCAGATGGCATTAAAGATAGGATTCTAAAGTAAGTTTAACATGAGTTTTATATTAGTTACAGCAATTGGTATTTCAATTTGAAGCATCAATATTGCTGTATCTTGGTAGTTGTAACATAAGGCACAACAAAGTAGCTTTAAAATTTTAGATAACGATTATGATGTATGTAATATGAAGTAAATTTGTGAGTCCTCGCATTTCGTTGTACTTCACATTCTTTTTAGAAGTTAATCTTGAATTTTGTTTTAAATACAAATAAAACAAATTATTATGTTTAATTAAATGCTGTATGTTTATTTAAACAATGTTATTTAGGAAATAATGTTTGACCTAGTTATAATTATTACGTATTCAAATAAAAATTTAATCAGTCTCAAAATTAGATAGGTAGCAATAAAGTTTACTGATGGCGACATTCTCAACTATAAAAAATAACTTGAGCGATATTTTGGACGAAATATCTATCAAATGTAACGCAAAATTATTAAAAAAAAAAACATAATTATGAATTGCTTAGGTACAAGTTTCTTAGATAGATTAGAGAAAAAAAGAATCAATTCGAAAAAAAAATACTATTAATTTTAGGGGCTTTGTTAGTAAAATTTAGGGGCTGAGTCACCTTCGTCCGAAGGAGAATACTCATTGTAAGTCCCTATACGTGGTCCCCGGGTGGTGCTAATCAGGTGAAACTAACTGGTGACAGGTCTTGACCGATGGTTTGCGACCACTCACTGAGCAAAGACGTACCGGCCTAGCCGTGTTCCGGTACGATGCTCAGTGTAGCCAATTTAGAGGAGTTGGGTCGAAGTAGTGGTTCCATTGCAGGCAGACCGACCAGGCTTACACTGATGTGGAGGTACCGGGAGACTAGTCGCGGAGGGTAGCAGGATCCGAGGCACGCGCGGGTGTATGTATGCACGCGCGGGTGTATGTATGTACGCCCGGGACGAAATCTGCTATCGGCGTCTCCGCAATCTTGAGGACTCCAGGTACTCCACGCTTGGGCTGTGGTGGACACTGACATAGATCAAATTGTCTAAGCTTGTGTCTACTGTTCGTACAGCGGTGATCAAAAGACTACCAGGCTCACACAGCACATTGGTGAGGCGGCGGATGTGGCTCAGCAGCGGTACCCTTCTGCCCAATTGCTGATACTACGGGATTTTAATTCCCACCATCAGGAGTGACTCTTCCCATACCAGTGCACAGTGGACTGTGCACTGGTACTACTACTGGTGTGCGCTGGGCGAGAGACGCGAATCTCACCCAGATGGTTCAGGGGGCTACAAGAGTGCCGGATGTTGACTCATACATGGCCAATTGCTTGGACCTTCTGCTGACTACAGATCCGGACCGGTACTCAGTGTCGGTATCTTCATCAATTGGTAGTGCCGACCATTGTCTGGTGAAATCTGTATCCGTCTATTCCCTGCCCGATCCCAGCCCAAGAGGCACCCGGCGGGTTTGACGATACAAGTCAGCAGATTGAGATGGTATGCGATCTTTTTTCGCATGTTATCCTTGGCAGCCTACTTGGTTCTCTTCTGCTGACCCTTCGTTGTACGTGGACGCAGTGTCGGATGTGTTGCGGCGGGGGATAGAATATTACATTCCCTGACAAAGTTCGACCTTGGTTTGGTGCTGAATGTAATCGCGATGAAGCTCTAAAACACGCGGCATACCATACATGGGTCGACGCTTCTATGCGCAGGGCTAATGGCGTGAGTCAAAAGTGGAAAGCCTATACTAGGGCTGCCACATCCTGCAAAAAGGTGATGCGGAGGTCTCGGTTTAACCACATTAGCCGAATTGGGAACAAACCTGCTTTATACCCAGCAGGTAGTAAAGCGTTTTGGTCCCTGGCTAAATCGGTTGAATCGAATTTCAGCCGTCCCTCACTACCACCACTGCTGAAACCCTCGTCCCTCAATAGTACCACTGCTGAAACCCTCGTCCCTCACTACCACCACTGCTGAAACCCGATGGGTCGCTGGCCCACACCGCTGAGGAGAAGGCTAATTTATTTGCCTCTCTTTTTGCGGAGTCTTCACATCTTGATTCTGACAACGCGCGGCCCGTTGCCTTTCCTGAGCGATGCGAGACGACTATAATGGCAGACATACGCATCCATCAGAAGGACGTCCGTAGGGTGCTACGTAACCTTGACGTGAACAAAGCCAGCGGTCCCGATGGGATACCGGCAATTGTTTTAAAAACTTGTGCGCCTGAACTGTCTCCAATCTTGACACGCCTATTTCGTCTTTCGTTTGAGGCTGGAAAAGTACTGATGGCTTGGAAGCAAGCTAACGTACAACCCGTGTCCAAAGAAGGGTAGTTGGGCTGACCCTGCTAATTACAGACCTATCTTGGTAACGTCCATTCTATATAGGAATATGGATCGAGTGATCAATAATAAGCTTCTGGAATACCTAGAAGCTAACGACATCCTCAGTGATCGTCAATACGACTTTCACCGAAATCGGTCAACTGGGGATCTTCTAGCGTATGCCATTCACATCTGGAGCGAGGCCATCCATATCTCGAAGGCCTTCGACAGGGTCTGGCACGATAGCCTTCTTGCTAAGCTTTCTTCCTTTGATTTGCCCACTGGTCTGTGTGACTGGATCGCAGACTTCTTGAGGGGGCGATCCATCCGAGTGGTTGTTGATGGCTGCTCGTCCGGTCAAATGGATATTAATGCCAGGGTCCCTCAGAGGTCGGTACTCTCGGCAACACTGTTCTTGCTGCACATAAACGGCTTACTTAAACCCGGTACCTTTGAGTATGCTGACAATAGCACTGTTGCTGAGAGATACGTGTCCGATGTGCGCGCTAGTGGTTCACAAATCCAATCTTTCCGAGAGGCTATGGTTGAACGCTTGAACTTGTCCTTAAAGGCAGTATCAACGAACGGCATTGCCGTGGCCGAATTCTGGGCCAGGCAAGGAATTTAACTGGTTTTGCCATCGATACGCTAAGAAGAAAAAGAAGGCAGTATACGGTTGGGTCGATGTCAATCTGGTCAAGTTCAATGCTGCTAAAATTTGCCCGGAGCCAGATCCACTCTCGTCGATCGGAGCGTGATGTTATATACTATTTCTCACGAATCTGGCTATCATTTATACAAAAAGAATTATTCCAATCGGACTGGTAGTCCCAGAGATTAGCGCGTTTAAACAAACAAACCAACAAAAAAAACTACTGAGCTTTATTATATTATAAGTATAGATAGATAAAGTAAATAAAATGGCTAAATAACATGACTTACCTAGGATTCACTTTAGTTGAACACGTAAAACACACCCGAATTTCGCAGACTACATATTCGTGTACTAGATTGTGCGCTCGCACATCAACTGCGATACAATCGGGAAACGGCGTATCGAAGGGAAGACACGGGGGTGGGGTATGCTTCTTTAGCGTAATTAGAATTTTTCGCAAATTTCAACGCTATTATAAATGATTTATGGATAATATTTATTATAAAATGTGTAGAATGAAATGTAATGAAACGTAGTAAGTCTAAAGCTCATTCAAAACCCGAGCGATTGAATTGTAGTATCTCAAGCTGGAATAAAGTACTGAGTCGGCGAAATTGCTGTATCTCAATAAAGTATTATTTTGTGACATATACATAATGCTGTAAGTCTTTCGTAGTATGTAAAGGAGGACCGTGTATCTTGACATGGGAAAAAAAAATATATAACATTTTTGTTGTATCTATTTACCATTTCAAAATAGTTGATTTTATGGTATTTACAGCATTTTGAAGCCTGTTTTGTTAAAAAAGTTAAGAAAAAGTCAACGTCGTATATCGTAAAAAGTCAATATCGTAAAAAAAAAACGTCCTAGGAAAACGTTGATCAGACCATCCGACGCAGTATTTTTTTCCTAATTCAAAAATGCAATAAAAAGAAAATCCCATTTTTCGAGATACGACAAAATCGCTTTCCAGCGTCGATATCTTAAATGAAGTTGGTACATTACGTTTTTATCTTCCACCCTGTCCTGTCAACCGTCACGCTGTCACTGATTCCCTTTTATTTCATAGTACTCCTCATACAATCCATTTTTTTACCTCCCTTGTCCCTAGTTGGATAGAGGTCATCCACATGTATACTTTTTAATTAACATGCGTTTCATTCCTCACATGACCGTACATGTATAAATGATTCCCTTTCAACTATTCAGTCACTAGCGCCACTATCAAACTTCCTCTAATATTATTCCTTTCTTGCTTTATTCATTCTCATCACCGCGCAAATTTATTTCAATATTCTCATCTCCACTACATATATTTTTTTGTACATCTTTCTTATTCACAGCCAAACATTCTGATGCATACAATATTACACCTGTAATACAAATCATGGTCGTTTAGATTTTCCTCATCAACTTGAGGGTTATCCATGGGCCGCAAGTTGTTCTAGTGCCCCGTCGCCATTTTATTCATTCTGATTAATTCCGTTACGCCTGTGTCTACTTTGCCATGCTACTTTCTGCTAATAGGTATTGTAAATGTGAGATGAACATTTAGAACCTAACCTCAACAGATGAACGGTAAAAACTGGTAAAACTATGGCCTAGATTAAAACATGGGGAGGGTATCTTTTGTCCTGGTAGTACTTTTCCGTAGGATAATTATTGAGTCACTAGCAAAAGCAGGTAGTACCATGTTTTTTTTTTGCAAAATTGAACTTCATCAAATAACTTTACGTGCTCTGGGTGGAGCAAGATGACATGTCAGACGTTTAGTGTCTAAGCCCATCTGTATTTCTTCAGTTGGCCTTTGCGTTCCAGGGCCCACTACACACACAGGACACACACACAGGACACACACACAGGACACACAAACTCTTTCAAAAAATCCCGCAGCCTTTAATGCTGTGGCAACCGTGCAGGTTCCACTAATAATTACTAACTTGCAAAACTGGCAAGTTAGACTTTTAAGGTTTACAGGAGGTTTGTAGGAGGATTTATAACTCAGTACTCATTTTTGTAAGCAGAATTTGAGTACAATCAGTTAAAGACATCTATTTTGTAATCTCGTTAATAAGTTGGATAAAAATTCGTCAGATTTTAATAATATAGTACCTGGAAAAACAGAAAAGGAAAATATTTTTCTGCCCCGAAAATTAATTGTAAACATATTACACGCGGCCGCAGCTGCTGAGGTCATAAATAGGTTGATGAACTTTACGTCCACTTTGGAAATGCTTCTGTTTTATGAGCACATAAGTCATGGTTAGTGGTGGTTGGTCTTAGAAAAGGAAATGTGCGAAGGGACTAATTTATAGATCTTTGTGAAAAAGTCTGCCTCTATTAAGTATACAAGATACATAAGTAACTGAACATAACATTACGCCTGTGCTCTCCGAAGTCAAAGGTACAGTTGTATCAGTTGTGTTGTGTTGTTCAGTTGTTGTATGTTGTTGTTGTGTTGTTGTTGTATTTGACTTCGATTATTATTATTTATTTTTTTTATTCCTTGTATTTTCTTTTATTTATTTGACATTTTTTATTATTTGACATTGTTATGTACCTAATCATTTGTTGACCAATTTTATGTAACATTATATAAGGTGTAAAAAAATTAACTATGCTTGCTATACTTTACTATAAATTAATTATTAACTATGGGACCAAACCTGAAATAGCGAAAAAAAAATCAGCTGCTCCATACGTTTTGACGAGTTATGCGAACATAAACGTAGGGAACAGCTGATTTATTTTCGCGATTTCAGGTTTGGTCCCATAGTAAAAGTTGTTCATAATGAGGAGTACAATGTCCCCTCGAAATTCTTAAAGTTAATTTTTTTACACCTTATATAAATGACTTGTAAGAATCCCTTACCAATAAATTACTATGACTATGACTATCTGTTTCCTGGCTACCGTAGGCGCGAGTTTACAAACGATGAGCAATCGGTAGCTCATCGTCCGGTAAGAACCAAAACCAGTAATCAGCAAGATTGATGTGGCCGGTTAGGGCATACAAGGGCTACAGATTGTTCAAAACAGTTACCGTGGCACACGCGAACGGCAACTGAAGGAACACAGTGGGTTTAGTCAGTAAAAGTTTTACACTCTAGGTGAAAGCGAAAGGATGTATCTCTTTGAGGTATGCATGAGACACAACGTGCCATCGATGTGGGCTTGGGCCTTACTAGACAGCCTTACGGCGAGCTACCCATTGCTCACCGTCCGCACGCCCGCGCCACATTGGCCGTGGTCATCTGCGACTCCTGACACCCGGAGCATCTCCTGACGATCACTGGACTAACGAGGTAGTTTCAAAAGGAGACCTGTCTGAAAAATCTGCCTGTAATAAGAACACACACATACACACTACTACACACACCCTACATACACTACTTATATGCACAAGAAACACAATGAACATGAAAAATTATAAAAGAATTAAACAAGACACTAATTAATTTCGCGAGTCAAATTATGTGCTGCACTTTTAAGGAATAAATCTGCTAGAAGTAAATTAATTTAAAGACATACACACACATGACGTTATATTAAATTAATTTGCTCTGGCCTGATAGTCTCTTCGAGAAAGAAAAGCTGCCACGACCATTAAAAATAGTTTCATATTGTAGTACAAATTATCTTTTGATTTGAAGAAAGAAAACCTACATACGATGTAAATATGTAACATGAGGGGCATTCTTTATGATATTCACTAATTTATGCAGACGCATAAATAAAAAACTGGGCAAGTGCGAGTCGGACTCGCACCTCGAGGGTTCCGTATAAACTTTCCTATGTAAATAGTTCAATTCCGGAATGGAGTCTCGGAATATTTTTACGAATCGCAAAAAAAAATTGTGACATATCATTAAATTTACAGTTTTCAGATTTATTCCTATCCTTGTGCTATAAGACCTTGCTTTATGCCAAATTTCAGGTATCTGGGTCAACAAGAAGTACCCTATGAATTTTGATTTCCTTGAAAGTGTCTTTTTTTCTCGTTAACTTACAATTTGTTTTTTTACAGCTTCAAGAGTCCGCAGACTTGAATAAATGGTTTTAATTTCAACTCGATACCTCTACGCATTTCCGAAATAAAGAGTCTTGACAGACAGACAGACGGACGGACAAAAAAGTGATCCTGTAAGGGTTCCGTTTTTTCCTTTTTAGATACGGAACCCTAAAAACAAATTGAGTATTAAAAATATAGAGATGAGAGAATCTAAATAATGATGTTATATATCTGTTATCGATAGTGTGTAAAAAAAAACTCTGCAAATATTATTTATACGGTTACATATTTTTACTTATATTTATTTGAGATCTTTCCAACATCATAATTATTTAGGTGTGTTGACAATATTTTGCTGGCAATTAAAATTGAATAAAGCATAACGATCACTTACATGCGTCAATTATGTCTGTTGATAATGACGACAATAAGCGAAGTTCATTTATAAAGAGCATTTTCCCGTACAATAAACATTAAAAGAATAAAAACGAAAAATATATCTACACATTCTTTTAACAAATTTCTTAGAAATTTATGACGCGGTCATCGACCGACTACGACTCGAATGCTACTTTTTAATTTTTACTTTTTTTATGTGTTACGTAGCAGCTGTTAGCCAAAGTACGCACCGACCGTTCAGCCAGTCATTACAAAGTTATTGAGTGCTTTACTTGGCCCTAAATATTCCTACTTACTAATTTTGAATAGTGGTATAATGTTCTCCGTTGAAAGGTCACGATGGTCGTAAAAAGGAAAACTTGAACATCTTGAAATAGGGATAATAATTTACTTAAATGTTCTTCGTTGCTTTTCAATTATATAAAGTAAAACTTGATCACTTTGAGCTGATTAATTTAAGTTGGTTAGTTTACTTAAACGTGGTGGAAGTTTGAAGCTCTGGCGGCATTAAGACAAACTCAGCGCAGTGCGATGCGTTTGTGTTCGTTTAATGTTTAGAATGTCACGCAATTATTCGCGCTAGTTTGACAACTAGAACAAGTTTTTTTTAAAACTAGTGTTTGACTGCCATCCCACTAGATAGTAAGTAGTGACGCAATCGTTGATGGTGAGGCGCACCAGTTTATTAAGACCCTAATCACTCTAGCCTTGAAGACAAATTATAATCGGACGGGCAGACCGCAGCAGGCAAATTGTTTCAGTCAAATTGATACAATCAACGTGTGTGGATTTATTTTCGCATCTCACTCGGCATCCTACATAGGCGAAAGCGGTTAGGAAGTGATCTAATGTGGTTCACGCGAATGCGTGAGTGCGAAATCACCGCTTCAGCCACCATTTATATAAAACAAGTCATCACACTACAAGAAGTTACGCGAAAATATCAAACCAACTGCTCGCGAACGCCTCGCTTCGCTCATCACTGCACCGCACCTACGTGTGGTCGGTCACGTAGGCCTAAGAATCACCTACGTAGGAAACTGCGTTACGCAGGATTCGCCAGGTGCCTACCTAAGTATAACTCACCGTCCGGCTGTCCGGTAGTCGTCCGGACCGAACCCCAGTCGTCGACGGCACGTAGTGTTCCACGCTTGCCTCAAAGAGATGTCATCTAAACCGTAGGGGCCCAGTAGGGCAGAGCCTTACTGGACTCGGTCTCTCAAACGTTATATAATATTAACAATGCATTTCAACAGGTACGATGCTATAAAAAAAATCTTTTCAATCCCTAACTGTCATGCTCTTTGACATAGAACATAGTTTATTAAAAACATTTTAGAATTCTATGAAATACACTTTCACAAATAAAACCATTTTGCTGTATTCTGTCATCTGTAAATTTGTTAGCAAAAAGTTCACATACCAAACAGACTGGCATATTTTTCTTTTATTATTCACAAACGATAAACATTTTTACATGTTAATATATCTACTAAAAACTATGTTAAAACTCGCTATACTGCAATTTCCTCCGCGTGAAATAAATTGAATACTAACATCTAAACAAACACGGAACCGAACTTTAAATAAACAAAAAAAAATTAAAAACATAAATTAAATCTAATTTAAAACTATAATAAACATAATAAATACCTATAAACATACATATTAACTTACTGTAAGTAGATAACAACAGTAAGGTTATTTTGACAAATATTTCGGTAGATATTTATAGTTTATGAAAATGATTCTGTAATCATTACTTTGAGAAAAAGCTACTTTGTTGCTTGTGAACCACGAGACTGGGGCTTTGCAGAAATCATTAAACTTATCTCCAAAAATAAATGTTGAAAGAGATTTACTTTCCAGATCCTAATTACCTCGCAGATTACCTATTGTCTGTCTACTAAATTACAAAACAATTGGATTTCCCTTTTTTGAGTAGAGAAATCATCAAATAAATTTTCCTGCTCTGGGTGAAGAACCTGATACCAGACTTGCCAAGCAGCATCGTATTTCCTGATTACTAGGTTGTGAAAGTCAGATGGGCACTCAGTCTATGTAAAGTATTGGAGAATGATGATGATACGTCACATTAAACTGGAAAACTAAATGACGTCGGCAACTTTTTTTTGAGGTGGCTAAACATCTAATGACTTCTTTCGCTCTAAGGTAGAGCAAGAGGGCGTGTCAGACTTTTACTGAATAAAACTCCATCTGTGTTCTTTCATTTGCTCTTTGCGTTCATCTCCAATAGTTTAGCAAAAGCTGAGCAGCTTAATTAGCACGCCTTTATTTCGTCTGTCGAGACTGAATCTTAATAATCATTTTTTATTCGCAAGCCACTTCTCGTTTATAACTTAACCTTTTGAGTGCGTAATTAGAGACACAATAGTAAGACAATGGCGCGTGAACGCCGGCGTTAATGCGGGGATCAACAGCTTAATGAGCATTTGAAAGAAAAAAAGAAAAACGTTTATTTGAGACTAGCACATTTCAAATAACAGAATAAAAATTTTAAAAAAATGACAGATATCAAACAGTGATAATAGAAAGTGACTGACTGTTCAAAAGAAAATAAGAGTGAGAATAAATGGCAACACGAAAATACGATCTTTGATTTGAATTAATAAATATATTTACGTACTTACCTATTTAAGGATATTTTACAAGTAGATAAGTGGGCTAGTCCCCAGTAAATTATCTAATATTTCGAAGTTTATGTTATAATGTGGTAATATAATAAATTATAAATAATTTACTAGGAATTTCACCTACGCAATTTAAACTTATCCTCTTACAACGTTTTCTGCGCTCTTAAGCAATACTAATCGAGGCAAATCTAATTATAACCATGATCGACTATTTTTGTTCTACGCTCAATATATAGCTCAAGTAGAATCAGAAAAGCCTTTTTCCTTGAAGATCAGAGAAACCCGCTTAAATATTTTAATTTTAATGTATGTTTAGTTTTATGTAAATTTAAATGTTTGTTACTCATTCGAGGATTAAGGAGCCGAGACTCCGGATCATTGAAAGAGTACCTTCAACTCGGGTCTTACTAGATAAGCTTATTATAAGGACGTGACACCAATTTATACACGATGCGACAATCTATACTATATTACATAATAATATTAGCTTCTGTTAGCAGCTTCGCCTGTGTGAAAGTAGATATTATATGTTTATGTCTCTCAGTGATAAAATAGCGTTCAAAACTGGTGAAAGTTTTTTTTTAATCGATCCAGTATCTTTTATTCTTTAATTCTTTATTGTACACAAAAACATAACATAATATATGGAGATACAGACAGTTCATGTACAAAGACGAGCTTAACTCAGCAATGAGTTTTCTCCCTGCAAACCTTTGAATTATAGAGAGAAAACATATTCTAGGGTAGGATCCAGTGCACAATATAAACTTACATAACTAAGTCTAATATGTAATTATATCACACATACTATATATAGTAATATTATGTCAATAATGAAAGGAAGTGCTCTTTATGTTTCCTTTTGAAGACATCTAGAGAAGGGCTATCGCGAAGAGAGTGTGGCAAAGAGTTCCAGAAACGTACTGTAGTTACAGAAAAGGAATTCTTTTGAATTTATTCATCACAAACAAAGTACAAATGTTCTCTCTTTATATTAATAACATACATTATTAAAGATATAGCGGAAGAGTTTTTTTTTTTGGTTTAAAAACACTAATCTCTGGAACTACTAATTGGATTGGGAAAAAATCTTCTTCTGCGAGATAGCACTTCGCATCATGACAAATAGTATAGGCTACATAACATCATGCTATGACCCGCAGAATCGGAATAGTAGCCAAAGAAGCGAGTAAAACCGCGGGGGACAGCAAACAATTATAGAAGTAGTTCCAGAAAAATAAACTAAGAAACACAGAAGTACCAATTTACGGATAAAAATCTTCCTGATGACTGACAATGAAGATTACAGGAACACGAAAAGGATATAATTAAGGGAAGTTCTGAAGGATGTTAATTAACAAAGGAAGAGGGAAATACTTTCTTTTATGAAGTATCATTTCATGTGTCCTCTTCTCCCTCATTTTCGGCAAATTGGGACGACGATTTTCTAGGCTTGTCGAGGAAAATTGACGTGTTGGGTAAGTCAATGTCATAAGATGCTAGACTATGGACACATACGGGCTATACAACGAAATTGTTTCTTTCTTTAAGAAAGGGAATGAGATAAACTTTGCCTATGAATGAGAATAAAAACCTACTGTTTGACGTTTGATGATCTCTACCGAAAGTGCCATGCGTGCGACAATATATCTACTTAAGGGTGTGTTTCCACTGAAGTGGAGCTGGGCAGAGTAGACCGTGAGTTGGCCAATCATACTGCTTCAAATCTCCACTCCGCATCAGTGGAAACAGAGTAAGTGGAGCTGAGTGGACTTTCAAGTAAAACAAACGAACACGCAGCTCCAAGCCGGACAGTAAAGAGTCAAACGGACAACACAAAGTAGAGGGTAGCTCAACTCCACTCTGCTCATTTCCGCTACTTGCCAATTTCACTGCTCTTCGCCGCTCCACTCTACTCAGCTCCGATCAGCTCCGCTTCAGTGGAAACGCCCCTTAATTCATGAAACATAAAATGAGTCGAATGAAAAAAAAAAACAAATAACAAAATAAAACACTTTAAACGTAAACAAAAGCAACGTAGCCAAAACGACGCGTATGCTAATTTCTGTCATTAGTAGCTTAATAACGCTTATAATAATGTATTAGCTAATGCTTATCTTTGGTTGACCTGCCGGCTGAAATGCCTTATAAATAAAACAATACCCTCTCAATGTCACAGAGTACCAAGTAGACAGACTCGTAATCCTGTATAAAAACAAAGCGAAATTTCTCGTGAAACAAAAAGCAAACGTTGGAAAAACCACTGTAAAAACAAACACTGAAAAAAATGAGGCAAACAATTCGTCATGTAATCAAATAAGTGCTTCCTTTACGTAAGCAAAGGTTGGAATAAGTTACCGAAAAACAACAAGGAAACATAATGTTTTTGTTTATCATCCGTGTTGCCGAATATTCGATTATTGTTATCGATTATAGAAAGTTATATCGAGAGCAACCGGGGATCTATATTATCATTTTGTTCAATCGTTTTCCGGCAACTCGGTAAGTTTGAATTCCTCCCTGACTTAGTCGTGCGTAAAAGTATTGAACTGTGATTATTATCAGAACGATCCTTAAGGATAACTTAGGGGCTAAATAATAACAGACTCACACTTTTCTTTTGAGGCGGTAAATCATCCAATAACTTCTCCCACTCTAGAGTGGATTGAGAGGGCGTGTCACTGGCTAAAACCCACCTATGTGCTTCAGTTGCTCTTTGCGTTCTATAGCCACGATTTTCCTTTCAGAAATTCTCAGTGATTCTACGGTTTTGTTGACGTCTTAATACTAAGCGCCGACGGCTACTCGGGCTCGTTCCTTACCGGATGACCGGACGTTGAACTACTCAGTGCTGTGTGTGTGGCCGGGGATTGCCCTGAGACTCCCAAAGCCCAAGGCTTCTGCTATCACGTCGGCTGGGGCGTGGGTAAGATCACCCACCATTGTTCCTTCAGTTGGGATTTAGATTTCAGGGTCGCGGTGACTATTACAAATGAGACTGAACATGTCAACCTTAAAGGCTGAAAAACACTTACCGAGGTAGGTTCATGGATGGGTGACCATCCCTTAAATACCCTCTACTCTACCGTGCTTTCAAAAGCTTATTATATCGTTGATTTCAGCTGTAATTTGCAGATGTTAGTCAGTTATATTTTAAGAATTAGATTTGGGCAAAGATCATGCAGATTGACTCTCTTAGTGAGTGTACTTTAGGTAGGTTACACCACTGCTTAACTCTTTTTTTTTTGTAGTGAAAAGTCAAATATCTTCTCCCGGATTGCACGGAGCGAGAAGTGTCACGCTTTTACTGACTAATACCTACCTTGTGTTCCTTCAGTTGTCCTTTTCGTTTCAGGACTGTTTCTTTCGAACAAACCTACATCTCACCTCTACCTAACCTTTCGGAGGGAGCATACAGACGGGATGTTATATTAGGTAGGTATCTCCACGACGAGAAAATATGCCATCCTCTTTATAGCTAAACTAAATCTTAGGACGTTTGGGTTCCATTTGGGCTGTTAACTGTCTTATTTATTACTAGATTCTCAGTAACTTGGCTACTTGTTTCAGCTGTGTAGCTAAAAGTTTAGTTTGAGAATGTTATTTCAGGAAAGCCTTTTCCACGGTGCTATTTATAGCCATTTCCTGTCTCCAATTACTTCTCATAATAATGAGGGTGTACAGAGTAACTAGGATAGTTTTATTCAGTTTTACTTTAATTTTTCGTTCATTACGGCTACTACCTGAAACGGAACGACATTTGCGTGAGCATACATTGTGCTCGTGGTCGCGGTAGACACGACCGGGAGATGCGGGTGTTAAAATTTAAATAAAATACGAAATAATCTGTAAAAGCGTGTGTTGTGGTTGTCGACTTTCCTTTGTTTTATTTTTAAAATGAGGTTACCTATTTTAGAGCGTGCACTTAAAATGATATTACTATAGTTATTTCATTTTAGCATGACAATAGTGGTCATTGATTTGGCTACATTAATTGATCTTGTAAATTTAAAATAATAAATAAATGAAATATAGGCCCATAAATACATAAATACAGAATTGATGTCCTGACACAGCGATTCGAGACCGCCGGAGACTACTATGAAAATGGTGAGACGACCTGGATGTCTTCCTTAAGAATTGTAAAGGAAAAATTCGTGAGCGTTGGAAGGAACGGAGGGAGGTCTTTGCTCAGTAGTGGGACAATACTGGATAGTAATAATAAAAAAATGAATAAATGAAATAAACCCCTGTTGAATCGAAACCTATTTTCTTGATCCTCATAGTTTATTTTTTGAGTTCCAACAAAGAAATAATAGGGAGAGGGTAATAAACACTTGCCTTCCAGTAGCAATTGTCATTATGAAACGATACAATTATAGTTGGCCGTAATGCAAGATTGAAAATTTTGATTTCTAAACTGGTTGCTTGTACCTCAAGTAGTGACCGAAAATGCAAGTTTGCTTCGTGCAAAATCTCATCCGAAATCGAATTTCGGATCTATTTTCAGTGTACAGGAAAAAAAAACTACAAGCAATTGCATTTATGTAATAAAACGAAAAACTTCATCATCATCATCATGATTTCGGCCGAAAGACGTCCACTGTTGGACATAGGCCTCCCCCAATTATCGTCATAACGACCAGTCCTGTGCGTCTCTCATCCATCGGATACCCGCGGACCTCATCAGGTCATCGGTCCACCTTGTGGGAAGCCTACCAACGCTGCGTTTTCCGGTACGTGGTCGCCACTCTAGAAACTTTCGGCTTCATCGACCGGATTAGGCGCACAATGCCACACTAGCAAAATGCCACATTAGCAAAATGACACATTCGCAAAATGTCTTTTCTCAAAATACCACATTAGCAAAATGCCACATTATCAAAATGACACATTCTCAAAATGACAAATTCTCAAAATGACACATTCTAAAAAAATCATAATTATCACATAATGTACGATTTACGTAAATGACAATAAAAATTGTTAAAATGACTTATTTACTTCTTGCAGTGGGTTTTTTATTAAAATTATGAATAAAAAATAATACCAATTTAATCTTTCCAGTATTTAATCACATTTACACATTTTCATTTATTTTAACATAAAATAAAAATGCTGTACTTGTAATCTAGCAGTTATTAAGTTTTAGCTAGATGGCTTTCCATAAAAACATACTAACGTCCATCATCTAGAAAGATGGGACAAGGGCAGAAGCCCTTGTCCCGTGTTATTTGGGGTCGGCGCAACACGTTTTTTTCTTCCATTCTGCCCTGTCACTCGTCATGCTATCTCACTAACTTCTTTTTCTTTCATATCATTCTTCACACAATCCATCCATCTTTTCTTTGGTCTCTCTCTCCATCTCTCTAATTCCCAACCCTCCTGAAGAGGGTTGGGAATTGTTTGTCTTGGTATGGACATGACCATACCAAGACAAACAATTCCCTTTCAACTTTTCAGTCACTGGCGACTCGGATAGCAATCTATCAATAGAATCGAATCTAGAATCGAAAACGAATCGATATGAATCTATCTAGATTGATAGATAGATTGATAGATTGATTGATAGATTGATAGATTAATAGATTGATAGATTGATAGATTGATAGATTGATAGATTGATAGATTGATAGATTGATAGATTGATAGATTGATAGATTGATAGATTGATAGATTGATAGATTGATAGATTGATAGATTGATAGATTGATAGATTGATAGATTGATAGATTGATAGATTGATAGATTGATAGATTGATAGATTGATAGATTGATAGATTGATAGATTGATAGATTGATAGATTGATAGATTGATAGATTGATAGATTGATAGATTGATAGATTGATAGATTGATAGATTGATAGATTGATAGATTGATAGATTGATAGATTGATAGATTGATAGATTGATAGATTGACTGATAGATTGACTGATTAAATTGATTGATTGATTGATTGATTGATTGACAGGGAATTGTTTGTCTGTTTGGTATGGTCATGTGAAGACATGACCATGACAAACAGAATTGTGCGACTCGGATAGATTGACTGATAGATTGACTGATTGATTGATAGTTTGATAGATTGATAGTTTGATAGATTGATTGATTGATTGATTGATTGATTGATTGATTGATTGATTGATTGATTGATTGATTGATTGATTGATTGATTGATAGATAGATAGATAGATTGATAGATTGATAGATTGATAGATTGATAGATTGATAGATTGATAGATTGATAAATTGATAGATTGATAGATTGATAGATTGATAGATTGATAGATTGATAGATTGATAGATTGATAGATTGATAGATTGATAGATTCATAGATTGATTGATTGATTGATTGATTGATTGATTGATGTTGCAGTCAAAACTCTTAACCAGTCAAAAGTACTTTTGACCGTAGTCAATAATACTTTTGACTAAAATAACAGTTAAAAGTACTTTTGCCCAATGGAGCTGGTTAAAAGTACTTTTGACTAAGTGATTTCGATAAAAGCGGTTTTGACTGGTCGTATCAGTCAAAACTCTTAAAAAGTTAAGGTGGTCGATAAAAATAACGACAAACGCACATACGAGGCATGCCTTTTAAGTTTTGTTGTTTGAATAAAAAAACACAACTAGAACCATAAAGTACTTTTTATTGTTTTTCAAAGTATTCACCACGTAGCTTAATACACTTTTCCATTCGCTCAAACCAGTTATTATAACATTTATTCCACTCTAAAGTGTTCAAAATGGCTGACTTGAAAGCGTCGACTGCTTCTTCACCAGACTGGAATCTTTGACCACTAAGAGTTTACTTAATTTTAGGAAATGTAAAGAAATCGTTAGGGCTTAGGTCAGGACTGTATGGAGGATGGTCAAGAATTTCTACTTTTTCCTGCTTCAAATACTCAATCGTTTGACGAGCGCTGTGTGAGCTTGCGTTGTCGTGGTGCAGGATGATGCGTCGCTTTGAGTTAGATTTTTGAAGTTCGGCGATGACTTGTGGTAAACAAACTGTGGTATACCACTCTGCGTTAACCGTTCTACGATCTTCCAAGTGCAATAATCGCAACATGGCCGGTTTTTCCAACGAACAGGGCTACCATCTTCTTTGAAGTGCTTCGAGAACGAACAACTTTATTCGGCTTTGGCTTGTCTTGAAAGACCCAGATTGTAGATTGTTGTTAGGAATCAGGATCGTAGGCATAAATCCAAGATTCAAGTCACCACTGATGATGTTGTAGACGTGATTTGACTTTTCTCGGTTGAACCATTGCAGAGTTTTCTTACACCATCTGACGCGGGCCGCCTTGTGATCGTCGGAAAGCAGATGCGGTATCCAACGGCAAACTAGCTTTCTCACACCAAGCGCTTCATAGAGCCTAATAGAGCCTCTATCTCTCGATACGTCACATGACGATTTTCGAGAATCAGTTGTCTCACAGCAATTATGTTATCTTCAGTGAAGGTGGATTTTGGGCGCCATTCGCGAGATTTGTCACTAACACTAGTATGTCCACGCTGGAATTCTAAATACCAGCGTTCGACAGTCCGCAGACATGGGGCTTCATCACTGAACACAGATGTTAGCTCTTTAAAACACTGAAGCCGTGTCAGGCCTCTTCTAAAGTTGTAGAAAATTATTGCACAAACATTTTCCTTAGAAAGATTAATTTTCGTACGTAACCAGAAAGAATCATTTTCGTACGTAACCTGACAGATTCCAATTGATGCTGTGACTAAACAATAGCATTAATCCTAATACTTTCAACTGTTTTGAGATTCAAAATTTAAACATATTCAAATATAGAACAGTTCCAAATTCAAAATTGCCGGGAAATATAGAAACGACAGAACATAGAAGGCATGCCTAGTATAATTATACTTTTATATTACTCATTATTAGTGGAGAACGTGCTAATATTAGAACAAAAATGAGTGACTACGAAAAGAAAGAACGCTTTTTGCAAAGAATTTTAGCGACAGAAGATATGAAAGATAGTCATTTCAATGTGATGACAAAAGAAAAATTTGAAAAGTTTGCAATGGATGTGGAAGACGCGAAATTTGATGAAAAGAAAATACCACTACAGTACAGTAGACTAAAACGCTTTAACATCATTGAAGTTTGTGGTATAAAAAAATTTGTTACAAACACAGAAGTCAGAACCTGTCAAATATTTTTTACCGGCTGAGGAAATCTACGACATTTTTATGCTGCTCATATTTCTATAGCGCATGGTGGTCGCGATAGACTTAAGAATGAAACGGCAAAGAAGTACGCTAATGTTACAAAAGAAATGATTAATATATATTTATCAATGTGCGAAGTATGCCAAAGGAAGAAAAGCAAGAAAAGGAGGGATCTGGTTTCGAAACCGATCCTGCACAATGAAATGAACAGCCGCTGCCAAGTCGATCTTATTGACATGCAGTCAGTTTATTGCAGTTAAAACTACTTTTGACGAAGAGCGTCAGTTAAAAGTACTTTTAACCGCAAATTTGCAGTCAAAAGTACTAATAACCAATAATTTTCAGTCAAAACCACTTTTGACCAACCTGTTCAGTCAAAAGTACTTTTGACTGATTTCGCTAGTCAATAGTACTTATGACTGGTTAAGAGTTTTGACTGCAACATATACACTTTATCGATTCTCGTCACACCACACATCCATCTTAACATTCTCATCTCCACTACGTGCAATCTTTCTTCATCCTTCTTTTTCGCAGCCCAACATTCTGATCAGTATGACAGGCTTTATCACGGACTTGTAGATTTTACCCTTCAACTTGAGGGGCATCCGTGGGTCACAAGTTGTTCCCGTGACCTTTCGTCATTTCATCCATCCTGTGTTGATCCAATGTGTTACGTCCTGGTCTACCTCACCATCCCCTTGGACAAAAACATACTAACGTCCAAATTTTAAAAAATACCGAGTTCGAAGTGACATTTTGGCATTGTGCGAAAGTGGCATTTTGCGAAAAGTCATTTTGCGAAAGTGGCATTTTGCGAATATGGCATTTTGCTAATGTGACGATTTGCGATATGGCGTTTTGAGAATGTGACATTTTGAGAATATGACATTTTGCGAAAATCTAATGTGTCATTTTGCGAATGTGGCATTGTGCGCCTAATCCCATCGACCATCTGTTCTGCGAGCAATGTGCCCTACCCACTGCCACTTAAGTTTGGCGATTCTTCGAGTTATGTCGGTATTGTGATATCGAAAGGAGATCGCATGAGTTAGGTTAACGAACTGACATTTAAAATATACTTTTAAGGATTTTGCAGTTCTAGAATAGGTTTAAAAAAACTGGGCCAGTGCGAGTCGGACTGCGCACTGAGGGTTCCGTAGAAATTTGAAAGGTAAATTGCTGTTTACGATTTAGGACGTATTAAAAAAAAACTACTAACTAGATCTCGTTCGAACCAATTTCCGGTGGAAGTTTGCATGGTAATGTACATCATATTATTATATTTTTTTTAGTTTTATCATTCTATTATTTTAGAAGTTACGGGACACACATTTTACCACTTTGGAAGTGTCTCTCGCGCAAACTATTCCGTATAGAAAAAAATTATATTAGAAACCTCAATATCATTTTTGAAGACCTTTCCATGGATACCCCACACGTATGGGTTTGAATTACATCTAAGTATGGGGAACCCCCAGATTTTTTTTTTATTTTTATGTGAAAATCTTAATGCGTTTCACAGAATACATCTACTTACCAATTTTCAACAGTTTAGTTCTTATAGTTTCGGAAAAAAGTGGCTGTGACATACGGACGGACAGACAGACAGACGGGACGAATCTATAAGGGTTCCGTTTTTTCCCATTTGTCTACGGAACCCTAAAAATGAGTAGAATAGAGAAATGTCTAGTTTTTGCAGTTCGGACATAACCATTGTAGCGCAATGAGCTGATATCGAATCCTGAAGAAAAGTATAAGTAAAACGTGATAGCCTCCTAAGAGTTTTATTCAAGTAGAAGATCCCCTACCGCAGCTCTGCGGTAGCATAGTGGCGACAGTATATATACAACGTACTTATGTTATACTAAATATCCAGTATCACCGGTATATAAAACTGAGTTCTCGAATATGTAAAAGTATATCTTTTATTTCTAGAAGTTTCTAGAATTATCTAGAAGTTTCTACAAGTCAACAATGTTACTTGATTTAAAACACGATATGAAGATACGTTTTTATCAAATATTGCAATATCTCAAGTTTACCACTTTTCTCTGTACGATTTATATTCACTCGTAACAATTGCAGTAGAATTTGTATTCAGAACAAAATGAAAGTCATTCTTATTGAGATATGATTTATTTTACGTCGCGGACATGTCACTATGATGGACCCTTCAAGATGATTGGTAGCAAAAGCGATATAAATCTACGATTAAAAACCAACTATGATGCGTATCTACTTTTTGTACCGGAAAAGAATTTCTTTAGACCAAGTTTCTTTTACAAGCATTGCCATTTTGGATAGTACCCAATACAAGTTGTAAACTTTCTTTCATACCATTTCGTGCTGTAGTTTCATATTTTTTATGTCACGGCATTTTTTGTTAGAATTTTTAATGTTCTGCAAAGTCATCATTAAAAAATCACTAGCATTTACCAGCGGTTTTGCCCATGAGACTGTAGAAAATTATCCCAAAGGACCATACTCCTGTGATAAAATAAAGTTAAAAAAGTATCTTGTGTGCTATTCAAACATATGTTCTACCCATGTGCTAAGTTCATCCAGCCGTTTGAGCAACATTACCTAAGCTTAACTCTTGATTCGTAATCTGTTGCATGTGGCTTAGATTGTAATAAGCATTTTATTTAAATATTAATAACAATTTATTTCAACCGACAAAATTTCAATGTTATAAATTAAATCATTTCTTTAATTTAAAAAATACTTGTTTATTTACATTTAAAAATACTAACTATAATTACAATAAAATAAAATAAATAATAATAAAAACCCAAATCTAATTACAACTAACTAAAACTAAAATATGGCGTCAAAAAACTCTTCCACATCGCTGTCGACTGGTAATGTGCCCAAAAGACTGGCGGCATTATCACGCTGTATGGCAATGCTTATCCTCTGTTCGAGGTAAAAGCCAGCCCTTGGGTCACGCGAAGCGTCAACTAGACGTTTTGACAGATCTTTATACAACTTGTGAGCACTCGGACCCCACGAACCGAGAGTTTCAAGCCTAAACGGTTCGAAAATATAACTTCCAACAAGGTTATTATATTTTCGCCGCTTGAGGTTCTCCGCAGCCGCAGCGGCAGCACCAGCACAACACGACGAGTTAGGAAAATGGGAGGCGCAAGAGTATCAACACAAGTAGCGTCCCATACTAAAGGCCTACCCGTCTTCCATGGGAATAACGACATGCCGTCCGGTCTCTTGCCATCGTCGCGTGCCAGGCCATGGTGTTTCAATACGGCTGGAACGCCGACGGAGACAAAAGCACGTCTGATGATGTCGTTGATATTCGCGTGTCGTGCTATGCGACCCGCACTTCGGCTGCATGACAGACCGTGGTGTCCGAGGCTGTTGACGACTTCGCCTAAGTGACAGCGATGAGGAGAACAACAGGGAGCGCCTAGACGTAAGGAAACAGCGAGGCGGAAAGTATTATCATCGAGCAAGGTGCCTATGTTCGACGATGGTAGTGCGTGAAGCCAGAGACCCGACTCCCACTCTCCCACAGCCAGCAGGCGCGCACGCTCCGCAGGAGCAGTAGATGTTTCAATCAAGTTTTTTTGAACTACTTTGTAGAGCGGCTCATCCCACCGTCTTTGGGAAGATGGTTCATCGGGCGGATTAGAATTCGGGCAAGCGAGTCTCCAGGTATCTATAGCCTCGACGATGCACGGCACATTGAAATCAATCAGTGAAGGAGATAGGATATTCCTGATTAATTTCTCAGTGCCGTATCATTTCTTTTAGGTTACTCTTGAAAATAACATAAGTAGGTATTGCAACCAGCACTCAAGTTATATAATAACTTATATTAAGTACAAACCAATACCATGAGAGTAATATTCGGTATCAAAATAGTTACGTGTCAACAGAAAGGGTGTCAAAAGATTTTTTAAGAGATAAGGTTGAAAGAGAATAATGTTTCAATTTATTACGAATGACTGATGATGACCTGCCAGACTGAATACGGGTTCACAGTTTTTGTGAATGATTGGTTAACAAAATAAAAACAATTTTGTCGTTCACATAAATCCGTAGCCTACACAATGCATAAATATAAATCCCGTACAAATAAAAGGATAATATCCACAAAGTCTTTATTATTTAAACGGAGCTCAGCTCTAACATCGTTGTGGACATAAACTTTCAATATTTTTTCATGAGGCGGACCGAGCCAATCTCTCCGCAGTCCCCAAACGGGATTACACTCAACACCGAGCATTTTATTTTGTTTTAGGGCATTCAGTTACCAGTCAACACAAACGTTGTGAGCTAAATTATTATAAGCAACTTTGTTGAGTTAAAATCTTATTTGCTACGAAACTCAACAATTGAAATCGCGTAGCACTTTTGTAGCACTTTTGTAGCCACGTGCTACGAAATGTAGTAGCGATGCTACGCCGCTTATTACGTCATGTCTACGTCCCAAAAGTTACATTCAACTTTTATACACGTTTGTATATTAATGCGAAGTTGAGAATATGTGAAGTCTGGTACAGAATAGACTATCCTAAGGGATTGGTTTAGTTGTGATTGGCAATCCATATGTATGAGATCATATTTGGTTTTACTACTATTCTTTAATCTAAAAAAAAGGCATTTGTTAAAGTGAATGTTTTTTTTCTTGCTGAAATGTAATTTACCGCATAAACAAAGTATTATAAAAAATAATATAAGCGTGTTATTAATCTAGTATACTTAAACTTTCTCCAGCGCGGTTCTTTATTGTCAATAATTATGGTTTAGAGGCCCAACAATGTTCAAGAAATCTAATATTGTTGTCGGAAGTTAAAAGTTAGTGTTTTAGTACTAAAAACTTGGATAATATTTTCTAGAAAATCTTTTTTATAAACAAAACCATCTGAGCTGTTTTTTCTGTTATGAAATTTATAAGTATCGTTTAACAAGTTAGATAAATTGAATATGTCGTATCTAAGTGACGAAATTCGCAAGGTATCTTTACTCAACCGCATGCTTTAGTGTAACCTCAATTCTTTAAAAAAAGAAAACAAGGACTTTGTAGGTACACCAGTTTTTGTTATTCGATTACATTTTGGAAAAGAAAACAGGTCTTGATATGTTTACGGAAGAATGAAACACGATACTGTCAGAATATGTGAAATTTTGTGAAAAGAATGTATGATTGTGTATCATGTTTTTGTAAAGTCCTACGAGGAATACTCGTATGTCTGATTTTTTTTGTACATTTTTATCTTATTTTTAGAAAATTCTTTTCTGTTTTTATTCTTTGATGTAAATAAATAATAATTAATAATAATTTACTTAAGTAATTTTACAAAGAAATACATAAAACCAACTTATGAATACTTAGTAGTACTAATTACTAAAAAGATTGGCTTAATTACCAGAAGGCAACTCAGAAGGTGAACCGATGATCTGGTTTGGGCCCGGAAATCCGATGGATACGAGATGAGGACAGCTTATGCCCAGCAGTCAACGAATTTCACCTGAAATGATGATGACGCGTCTCATCTATCACATCAAATACTATAAACCAGCAATGAAACCCTACAAAGGCTGAACAAAAGCCGCTTACAGAGAAATAATCTACCTTTTCTCAGCAAAGTAAGAAGAGATCTCAACAATTCCGTTTGCCGTCACTTAACTAAACTGGTAGTTAATAATGAGCGAGCTCTTAGTGCTAACCGTTTACATTATTCACATTTATGTCCGTGACCTCATTATAACGAGGATGTTTGTCTTTCGCCAGCTTGTAGGCGGAAAACTGTTTTATACACCACGCAGGTTTAGAAAACATAGCACGAGTAAGTAAATCATTTGTTAAGGTAAATTGGATTGATACCTTGAGGAGTAACTGTGTCACACTCATATTATAAAGACAAATGTTTGTGAGTGTGTGTGTACGTTTGTTACTCCTTCACGGTGAAATTTCTGAAGAGATTTGGGTGCAATTTGGCACAAAGGTAGACCATGTCCTGAAATAGTACATAGGATATATTTTAGCTTGAGAGTATGTATCCTTGGGATGATTTTTTATTTTTACGCAAGCGAAGTCACTGGCGGAAGCTACAATATAAATCTTTAATTATCACTCGATGGGATTGAGAGCTTTCAGCTCGAACTCTACAATCGATTCGAGTGCCTAGGAAGCTCCGTGGACGAATATAACGATGGGTTCGTGGGAACTGTCCATACGGTCGGTCCTCACTGTACAAATAAGAACAAGAAGCTGCCAGATCAAACTCTCGAGCTTATGAAGAAGAGGCGTGAGATGACTTTGCAGTCTTCAGATGATGCGTGCACATACCGACAGCTCAATAAACGGATCTCAAAGTCTCTGAAACGCGATTTCGATTTAAAGGTCGACGGACCGGTCATTATGGCGACATTTGGGGGAGGCCTGTGTCCAACAGTGAACGTCTTTCGGCTGAAATTATGATGATGATGATGGGATTGTTGAAACTAACGGTTTAACGTGCTTTTGGAAGCACAGAACAGCACCGGGTCGACCTCAGTACTAGGTGTTGCTCAGCCCTTAAGATTGAACCGTTCAGCCTCCGGGTTACTGGTTTGTTTGAAATTCCCACCACGACTCTAATACGCAAAAGGCAACTGAAGAACCCCGGCTGGGTTTTAGTCAGTATAAGTCCGACACTCCCTATCGCTTCACCCAGAGAAGAAGTTATCACCCGGGAGAAGTTATGTTATAATTTCCCACCCCAAAAAAATGGGATCACTCTTCTTCTTCTTCTGGGTCGTTTCACTCTTGGCAGAGTGGTCGTGGTTATCTCAAAGGTAGGTCTCCGGAAGCGATCAGAGTACTCCGCATGATTTCCCGCCACTTTTGCCTGCTGGAAGTCATCCGGGCACACTCGTTCAAAGTACCGTCAACAGCCGCTTAGATCTGGTCACTCCAGCACATCGATGATCTACCAGTCCTTGTGCAACAAGGCGTTCGATGGAGTCACTTCCACGTTGACAAATATGGCCAAAGTGTATAAAAATACGACTGCGCACCAGCATAGACTTGCTCTCCTTGACGCCCAGTTCTTCGAGAATGGAAGCGTTTGTTATATGTGGTACAGGTGTTTGAACAAAAGAGTTACAACACAACAGAAAGTCAATTCATAAAAATAGAAAATGTACCCGATTTTCTACCGTGAGCCACAAATAGAAAGCCGATTATGTAAGCGCGAATTCTGAAGAAAAAGATGTAGCTCGAGGGTGTTATCAAGCCCAACTATGTATATCCTCGCGTAGGGTTTTTAAAGACGACTAAAGGATTGAATAGAAAGATTTTTTTATTCATCTCAAATGTAACTGAAATTTGGCGCGACCCGTTCGTTATACAAAAACTGTGTCATTATCCGACTTCAAAAATAAGGAGGTTCTATGTTTGGCTGAGTGTATTTTTTCTATTTTTTTCCGACCGATATCTCGGTCAATTGTGGACCGAATTTAAAAAATACTTTTTTATTGAAAGGTTATGCTTCCAAGTTAGTCTCATAGAAATATTGAACTTCGAAGATATGGAACAGAACTCCTCATAGGATCACAGCAGAACCGTCGTAACAAGTATAATTGCTTTGTTTATACGTGTAGTCAATGACTGACTGAAAGAAAAGGGGGAGGGGATATATCGATCTGATCTGATGATGAAGCTGGAAGGTAAATTAATGTAATCTAACCGTGTTTGGGATTATTAGAATTGTTATGAGATGCACTCTGGCCATAAGGTATTTAAGTTTGGCTGAAGGGTACTTTTTAGTGGTGGTACCATAACTAAAAAGTGTAAAATAAAAAACTTTTTACAAAAAATTATACAACCGACTTAAAGTTATTTTGCACTTTTTTGTGTTTTTTTTTACATTGAAGTCGGTTGTATTTTTTTGTAAAAAGTTTTTTAATTTGATGTTTATGATTTTAGCTTTTGATAACGACAGTTCAAAATTGAGAAATCATACCAAAGAAATGTATTTGCCTATATAGGCAGTAATCTGTATTAGGAAATAGTATACTTTTTGTATTGCGGTAATAAAATTTCACGCTCCTAGTCTCAGTAGTTTTGGCAGTCAATCAGTTTCTCCTTTTATATAATTATAAAGATTATACTTACTAACACAGGAACTGGAGTGATATTGTCAGTAAAAATTCTTATATATTTTTATTAGGGCTTGCCTGAATAAATATTCCACTGTCAAGTTTAATTTGAGTCATACTTCACACAACATAACATAACATAACATCATGCCTACATTTTTCGAAAGTTAGCTGTACCAGATGACACATGTAATAAGGCCTCCCATAAGGTGAGCCGTAGACCTGAGAGAGGGTCGCGAGATTCAGACGGATGTGAGATGTACAGGACCCTTAGTTGTGGCCACACTTGAGGGAGATCTATGTCCAACGGTGTACACGTATGTCTTTCGACTGTAATGATAATGAATCTTTTCATTTAGTAAAAAGTGTTTTTTTTTATTGAAATGTAAATATATTCATTAAACAACACATACTTAATGGTAAAAATCTCACTTTGAGTTTCTTCATAATTACACGACACTAACTTAGACCAAGATTCTAATTCAATTTTGTACTTTTTAGTCATTTTTATTTTGTTTTTTTTTCTTATTATTTAATGTTTTCTTATTGGCCGTATTTAATTACTTTGAAGTTTTTAATCTCTAAATATTATAATATTTCCTGTTATACTTCCTTAAATGAAGTGTGGACCAAGTGGTTTCGTAATTTCATTTCTTTCCTTTCCTCAAATCTTTCCTTGTTTTTGTCTCAAAATATTAAATTATTATTTTAAACCCCTAAATATATTTTCCTTATCTCCTAAAAAACCGCCATCTAGCTATTTGTATGAATGGACGAATAAAATGAGTCTGACAGTTTTCGTTTATTCACCTTAGGCCCTGAGAGATTCTGAAGCTACTTGTAATTTCGATTCGTTATTAGGTATTTATTATTTTATTCCTACAAGGAAACGACGTCTTAATAAGTATTTCTTTTTATAACTCTTATTCTTTTCACGAAGTTAGTTACATAATAATAAAAGTTTCAGTACTGACTTGTTGCCTACTACTTACAGTCGTGAAATAGTTGTTTAATAGTTTTTTTCTTATGTTGGTAGTAAACATTCGTTCGTGATTAGTTCCGTAGGTTTGGAACTAAAACTATAATTTGGGTGTCTTCAAGGCTAGAGTGAATAGGCTTAATAAACTAGTGCGCCTCACCATCAATGATTGCATCACTGCTTACCATCAGGTGGGATCGCAGTCAAGCGCTGGTTTATATCAATTAAAAAAAAAAAAAAAAAAAAAAAAAAAAAAAAAAAAAAAAAAAAAAAAAAACCGTAAAACCTACGGTAGTATTAATCATGCTATTTTTTTAATATCTAGTAATGTACAACCATGCAGGTGTTCATATCTAAAATCTCTTTTTTTACCATTAGGTATAATAGTTTATTGGAGTATTAGTCATTTTTGATTCATTGTAGCTTATTGCATCAGGTTTTAAAGAAATATTTTTTTTAACCCGTTGTCTCTATCATTTATAACTGTGTGATGTGTATTCTCTAAGACTATTTATTGGTGTCATTTATTTTAATTTGACGAAAAAACTGATGTGTAAAAGTATTTTTTTAAAACCTATTTGCAAAATAAATATTATATACTAGCGGCTGCCAACAGCTTCGCCAGCGTGAAAGTAGAGGATCGTCCTAAAGAAACATACTTCATATACACCCATATTCACACTAGGTGGGAAAATCATCTTATGATATACAAATCACGCTCTTGGGCGGAGCGTAAAATAGTGTCAGACTTTTACTGACTAAAAACCCACTCCTGTTCCTTCTTTGCCTTCGTCCCAGGGCCCCGGGTTTCACTTTCATACTACCCGTGGCTCCAGTGGGCTTCGACCCTGTTGGGCCCCTACGATTTGCTGACATCTCCCTGAGGCGCGCGTGGAAATGGAACACAGGTGGGTTTTAATTAGTAACAATCTGTTCGGGCGCCGTCGGGTACCTTCGTCACTGGTCGGGCTGCATCGCGGGCGACGGCGCTCGAGATATGCGGGACCGCAGGCCCGACACACTTGTCTTCACTAGCGAGAATGACCGACGGGCGACGACACACGCGCGCCTTGTAAATTCCTCTCTGTGCCTAACATTTATTTGGATATACGTTTGTCACTTTTACAGTCCACTGCTTTTTATTTAAGTCCAAGTCTAGACCCTAACAAATCTGATACTTCCTCTTACCCTACTTCGGGGGGAGAAGTATTTAATTATATTATTTCCGAGTTTATGAGTAACCTCTTAAAAATATCGCATGACAAAGCTATTGAATTAATAAAACATAAAAGTTGCTTTTACGATCATAATGGAATTATTATGTTATAAACAAAAAGGCTCTTTTTCACGAGATACTTACCTAAACATAGGTTCTGTTTACTCTCAAAATTTTACTTGAATCAAAATGTATAAATAATAAAACAAAAACTCCAACCAGGTTACGAGATATTTACGTAAACATAGGTAGGTACCTACTGTTTACTCAAAACAAAATGTTTAAATAATGAAACAAAAAAAAGTCCAACCAAGTTTTTTGTGTGAAAATATTAATTAATGGGTCAGAAATGTGCCTTTTTCTGACAAAATGTTTGCTAATCCGATTATTCTGTTCACAGCACCCGTTTTACGTTCAGACAATAGGCTAGTTAGAGAGAGATTCAGCTAACTAGTTACATAGTTCCACTAAAGCCGGATTGTGCGGAACTTTCAAAATTATTATTTTAATTATTGCAACTTCTATTTTTTTTTTCATATTTGTTAGTTTTAAATAGCACTGCATGCATATGCTGCGTTACTTTAAGGGCCTAACGTTTATCTTTACGTTTTTTTATTTCTTTCTTTCTGTTTTTTTTTCTTCTTACTTTCTTTTATTTATTTGTTTATTTATATTAATGGTACTTAAACGGCCTTTATTTTTTAATTAATAATAAAGTCCGTCTTAAAGTTTGAACATGAGTAAGTACAATTTCCAGCAACGATTACGAGTATTTATAGTATAATGCTATTTTCTACATCGGCTATAATTTCCAAAACTCTTTTAGAGGCGAAATAATTTGGCTTTTTACTCTATTTATAGTACCTACACAACACTTTTTTTTTAACACAACACAACAAAGCTAGTTAAGGTATTGGTAGGTGGTTAGGGTATTGTGAAGAGAACTAGAAGTAGCTTACCATATGGTTTTTCTTGCAAACCATAAGGTTTTTAATTAATACTACACAAAACTTAACATTAATACACTTATATATTATTATTTGACAATTCATGTACAAAGGCAAGCTTAACTCAACAATAAGTTTTCTGCTAGCAAACCTTTTAAGTGACAGAGAGAGATCACATTCGAGGGTAGGATCTAGTGTACAATATAAACCTACATAAATATAAAGATATATGATACATACTAATAAAAACCAATATATACTAATATTAGGTCAGTTGTGAAAGAAAGTACTCTCAAATTTTCCTCTTAAGTACGTCCAGAGAAGGGCTGTTGTGAATGGAAAGTGGGAGAGAGTTTCAGAGACGCACATCAGTTATAGAAAAGGAACCATCATAGCGGCTGGAAGTGTGACGCGAAGTACGAAGAAGAAGAGAAGTAGTAGTGCGACAGGGGTTACCCCTAGGGACAAAGTAGTCAAAGCGTTCACGAAGGTATTTAGGAGCATTGGGATTGTGATAGTATAGAGAAGGGATAAAATATGGGTATCTCGCCGACGTCGAATTGGCAGCCACCTTAATCTGTTCCAAAACTCCGACACGCGATCGTTTTTGCGGAGTTCGAAAATAAAGCGGATGCACAAATTCTAAAGTCGCTCGAGTTTGTTTAAGAGTACGTTCGTAGCATCTAGAAAACAGACATCCGCATAGTCTGTGAGCAATAGGAGAAAAGATTAAGTAAGAGCAACGTTGGTGTGAAATGGCAAGAATTTTTGGAGACGTTTAAGAGACTGAAAAGAGTAAAAGTCCTTCTTACTCATATCAGCAATATGAACCTCCCATGAGAGGTTAGTATCTATATAGTCACCAAGGTTTTTTGCACTTTTGGAGTACAATATGGGCACCGAATCATGTATCACTGGTGGGAGCGACTGGTGATCCAAGAGGTTGAGCATGTATCTGCCACCAATAAGTGCTTGAGATTTTTTTGGGTTCAGTAAGAGTCCATAACATTTAGCCCACTTATTGATTTTTTTCAAAATCATCATTTATGGCAGCCACAGTCTCAGCAAGTTCACCTACTTTAAAATGACGATATATCTGCAAGTCGTCTGCATAGAGATGATAGTTAGAAGTAAGGAGCTTAGTGATGGCCTTTATAAGAACTGAAAAGAGAAGAGGAGAGAGGACGCCACGTTGAGGAACACCCGCAGCCAAATCACACCATTCAGAGGAATCCTCATCGGATCGAACAGACTGCGAGCGGCCCCGAAGATAAGGTTTGAACTACTCAATTACTGGTGCAGAGACATTAAGGGAGGAAAGGATTCCTAAGAGAATGTCAAAGTCAACTGAATTAAACGCACTATTGAAATCCAGTAGAACCAATATCGTTAAACACTTATTTTCCATTGCCAGTCTTATATCGTATCGTATAGTTATTATGACAAGAGCTGTCACAGTGCTATGGCCAGGCCTGAAACCTGAACTTGGTAAGAACTCAGCAGAGTGTTAGGACAAATAACAACACAATTGCTTTTCTATAGCTGCTGACTTTTTAAAGGATTGTGAGGATGGATATAGGACGAAACTGGGATGGGGAGGGGGGATTTGAAACTTTAGGAAGCGATAGGACGTGAGCCTTTTTCCAAGCAGATGGAAAGGTGTTCTTAAAGAGGGAAAAATTTACCATGTGAGTTATGACCGGAATGGTTTTTATATAATTATAGTAATTTAATACCAGGTGGCAACCAATAATAATATCTTTAAAAGTCAAAGTTTAAGAGTTAATTATTTTCCAATAATAATCTATTTCATTACATATTGTTCGAATATTTTTGTGTACTTAGTTTATTCATTTGCCTACCACTATTTGTTTTTGCATCGCCCAAAGGTTGACTGATAGACAATGCTTAAGTCTACTTTTGAAAATTTGTGAGCACAGTTTCAAATAAATAAATAAATAACATTAAGGAATAAAACATAGTGCCTGTTTCAAAAGTACGACGACGTACTACTTTTCTAGAACTAAAAGCTGTCCGAATGCCCGCACTTTGGTGGATACTTGCGGGTTTAATCAAATACGTGAAGCTGCACTAAAACAAAAAAAAAATAATGCTTTTGAAACTCATCAGCAACGTTAATCGGATCTATAAATACGATTTGCAAAAAGCGTGGTTTGTCGGGCGAAGGGAATGGACACTCGTTACAAATCAAATCACTTGATTTTAGCACTTCTCTGTAATTTTAGTCTTAGTTCTAAAATAATCACCATTGATAGTATGTAACTTCTATATAGGTTCAACAAGACGGTGCAACCGCACACACAACCAATGGATATTGTGAAGGTTGCATTTCCTGGTCTCGTAATCTCATGCGATTTAATCGCCCCAGACTTCTTTCTTTCTACTTGAAGTTGCAGGTTTAAGGCAACAAGCCTCTGACAATTGCAGCCCTTAAAGAGAATATTCGACAGGAATGTAAACCGTTTTATAACCGGAAATCTGGCGAAAAGTCATGGAAAATGCGATAAAACGGGCACAAATGTGTATCGACACTGGTGGCAACTACTTCACCATCTTTTTCACTTGAAAAAAAAAAATTAAAGATTTCCATCACTCAAAATCATTTCTGTTCATTTAGTAAAAAAGTTATACAAAAAAAAAAAGATGGATGATTAATTTTGCGCCACCTTGTACTTGAGCTAATGAGTATTTTGTTTTTTATTTTTTAAACTAAGAACATGTATTTTCCGCATTGAATAGCAATTTTTTAAGTTGCAACTAATAAATATCTGGTCGAGGTTACATGAGTAAGTTTATTGAGTCCATATTATAATGATATAATATGAACGCCCTTAAGCCTCTAAAGACTTGACTATTTGCAAAGCAAACTTCTAAAGTTAAAATAAATATCTCGGCACACTTATAAAAGACAAACATGAAACACTAGTCCCGGTTGAACCTGGGCCTACTTTAGTCAACAACTAAGCTAGTTACTTAACCACTTAAAGTCAAAGATTAGTTTGAAACTAGGCAATTCAGAATTAATGAAATGAGTGATACAAAAGGACAAAATTAAACAAAAATAAATTTTCGCTTAAATTCTGGCGGACGGTCAATTAGAAACTTACAACGGTTACCCACGGCCCGTCATCAAGGATTCACGTTATTTGGAAAATCACAGAGTAGTGAGTGAATGGAGTGTTAATGGTAAATATTGTACCTGTATTTAATCAATCAATTGGTCTAGCCTTGTTCCAACTATATAGGGGTCGGCTTTCAGTCTAACCGGACGCAGCTGAATACATTATTTTATATGAAATGACTATCTCTCTAATAATTATATGTAAGAACCCAGTAACTGGGTATTACGATGCCCCATAGTAAGATTAATACGCGTATTGGAAGAGAACAATGTAATATGCATAACACAAAAAATAACTATATTTTGCATCACCACTGCACACAGGTAATGAACAAAGCCGTCTGATGCTTCAAATTATCGACGAATTTTCTCAAAGAATCTCAAAAAAAAAAAAAAAAAATATGTAAAAAATATTCATAGACACTCCATTGACTCTCTACTCTGTATCAACAGCTAATTAATTCATGCCCCACGTTCGTTGGATATGGCCGCTGAAATACAAATAAAATTTGAAATAAACAGGAGCTTGTTTGTATATGTATCTTTGTTAATATGATGTTGTTATGTTGGATTTGTGCGTACTAAATTAATGGCTTTAGGATGAATATTTAAAAGCATTGTCTGGTGACTGTTCTTAATGTAAAAATGTGAGCTGAAAATTCAGTGTACTACCCAACTACGGCGTAATAAAATTAATAAAAAGAATCCCCGTGATAAAAAAAAAGTATGACGTCTAGTTCGTTGCATAAAACTTCACACAATTTAGTGCTTTACCATCCTTAAAATTTAAATGTCAATAAAGTCTAACAAACACAATTTACTTTTGAACTACTTATTCTTCTTATTTCTGTGTACACATAAAAACGAAATAAAGATCATCTTACAAGGAAGAAACACAACAAACTCTGGGAATATTCCCAGAGTTTGTTTAGCATTCATCATTCAACAAAACACTATATTTTCTCATTACAAATGGTGGCACTAAGTACATCAAATTTCTTTAACTTCGTTTAATATCATGGTTACTTAAGTGGTCCGAAATTTCTTTTGTAAAGTACCATAATATTAAAATGGAAAACTCAGTCGGAAGTTTTTAAAATATTCTTCTCTCTCATAATGGATGCAGCTGGATACATACTAGGGCTTTCAATACCGGTATTCTGGGATCCCGTAATACCGGTTATAAATAGGTCTTTTTTCAATCACAGTATTGACGAACCAATACAGTGATTCCGGTATTATAAATATTAATAGATATTAGTGCGGTTTATTGTAATAAGTGGTAGGAAATTGTTATTATCTATATATCTACATTTTTTTTTTTTCGGTGGGAAAGTCATCTTATGACATCCCCCGCCCTTGGGCGGGGCGGGAGATAGTGTCAGACTTTTACTGACTAAAAACCCACTCCTGTTCCTTCGTTGCCTTTCGTACCAGGGCCGGGTCTTCCTTTCAGAATCAGACCCTTGGCCCCAGTAGGCTTCGACCCTGCTAGGCCCCTACAGTTGCTGACATCTCCTTGAGGCGCGCGTGGAACAGCACGCGCCGTCGACGACTTGGGCTCGGTCCGGACGGTTACCGGACGGTCGGACGGCGAGCCACCCATTGCTCGCCGTCCGCAAGCCTGCGCCTACGATGGCCGGAAAACGGGATCGGAATCCCGGCGGCGATTGGGGCGTGAGGACCGTTGCCTCACGCGATCGGCCGCCTCCTTTACTAGCATTACTGCTTCGCAGAAGGAGGTGACCGCCTGCCACTCCTCCTCGCTCCGGACCAAGGCCTGTACCAAGGCCCGACGCGAGAGATCGCCGCTGCCGATCGCCCTCATGAGGACACGGCGTTGCTCTGCCCAAGCGGGACACACCTCCACCGTGTGCTCCACCGTGTCCTCCGGGTGGTCCACACAATGGTGACACCCGGGCGTTTCTTCCGCACGAATCCGGTGCAGGAACCTCCCGAACTTACCATGTCCGGTGAGGACCTGCGTCATGCGGAAGGTAAGGACGCCGTGTTGCCTTTCCAGCCACTCCTCAAAGAGGGGACTTACCGCCATAATTATGGCGTGCCCAATCTATATATCTACATAAAATTAAAGTATCTGTTTGTAGCACTACATGTTTATTGTATTGACTTTAAAAGAAACTTTGACCTCTGAGTTTTTTTCGGTGTTTCTTCTCAAGGTTGTCAGCTAGGAAACACCGGTTTCATCTAAGTTTAAATTAACGAAAAATCAACGAAATAAATTATTTTTTAAAGCCTATTTGCAAAATAATCATCAAAATATATTTTTTTACTAAATGCATAATTATAATACGACCTTACCTATATCAGAAAAGCAATTTTTTATTTTATTGTCGTATCTGTTTTTAAATCGACAAGACTGATTATGACGGGACTTTAACTCTCGGGTAGTTGATGTAAAGAAGAGTAACTTAAATTAAATTTTATTTTTTCGTGTGAGTAGGATTTCAACCCTCAGAATACGTCTTCAAAACGGTTGATCAAAATTTTAAGGAACTTTCACAGTGACATAGCTAATGTTATAGTAAGTAATGTAGGCTACTTTTTATTTTGCCACGGGATGAGACTTAATTCTCAGGCAGGGGGTGGAGGGTACATCTCCAATATGGAACAGGAAGGGGACATTAGGTTCTCGTCATCAATTCATCATAAATTCAGCGAAGACGTTCACTGTTGGACATAGGAATCCCACAAGGGTCGCCGACTGGTCCTGTGCATCTCACATCCACCTGAATCCCGCAACCCTCTTCAGGTCATCAGTCCACCTAGTACGAGGCCTTCCGACGCTGCACCTTCCGTTACGTGGTCACCACTCTAGAACTTTTAATCTCCATCGACCATTTCTTCTGCGAGCAATGTGACCTGCCCACGGCCACTTAGGTTTGGCGATTCTTCGAACTATGTCGGTAACCTTGGTTCTCTTGCGGATATCTTAATTTCTGATGCGATCACGTAGATAAACTAAGCCCGAGCCCCTTTCCATTGCCCTTTGGGTGACTTTAAGCCTTCTGATGAGGTTCAATGTGAGCGACCACGTTTCACTGCATCACTGACAACCCGCACTGGTAGACTTTCGTCTTGAAACACTGGGGTACGTTGGACGAGAAGGTACCGCGCAGCTTCCCGAACGCTGCCCAGCCAAGTCGGATTCGATGATTAACTTCTTTTTCGAAGTTAGACCTACCGAACTGGACCATTAGGTTATAAGAAATAATAATTTAGGCAGTACTTCATTATGTTCTATACATATAACTGGTAATTCATCGGGATTTAACCACGAAGGTCGCCTTCCTGAAAGCCTGGCCAAGATGAAGATTAAATTAGTATTTCTTTACGAGGAATATATTTATACGACTTTTTAAAATCTGTAACATTTTTTTACACGTTTGCTACGTTTAAATAAGAGTAATCGTAGCTTAGGTTAGTTATACTAATATGAGAATTTTATATTACTATTTTTAAAAAGTAACCAAAATAAAGGCCGACTAGAAACATAATTTTAAAGGTTAAATTATTATCCTAATTGAACTTGTGGTTAATACCGTGATCACGGTATTGATAATACTAATACTGGCATTGATACCGGTATTGAAAAATTTCGGTATTTGAAAGCCTTAATACACACTTGGGTAATTTTCTTACTAAAGAAAAAAAGATATTTTTTTGTATAAGAATAGATTTACTTGACTTTCTTTGCCTATGTTTAAAAGCAGTATTTATTTATTCATTATGGATAAAAACTGTTGTGACTCAGGCCTCCTCTCTAGGAGAGGGAATGGGTCGTAATCCACCACGCGGGCACAGTGTCGGTGGATGTCACATGTTGTCGAATTTTTGGTTCTAGGATATGCCGGTTTCCTCACGAATTTTTCCTTCACCGTTTTGAGAGCAGTGGTGGTGAAATAAATTACACAAAGTAATGCCTGGCTGGGTTTGAAACCGCGACCTACAACTCGTAAGTCGGGGCCGTTACCACTCGGCCACCACTGCTCCTGCACCTGCTCCGTATTTATTAAACTAGTATTATATTAGTACCAGTACTTATAATAAGTACACACGTTAGGATGCAATTGTTGCGCGGCTGAATTGTTTGAAAGGGTCACCGTAACCCTGGGACGCAAAAGCTAATTATTTAATGTTTTCCAAGTCGAAAAGAACTTGAAGACATATTGCATTATTTACCGAAAAAAAAACATGTTTTAAAAATATTCATTAACCTTTTATAGTTTCGTATCTAGATGTCGGAACAAGCCCTTAAGTAGGCCACAAGGGTTATTTCAAATAAACTAATAAACTACGCTTTTTCTAAGCTTCATTACAAGAACTCATTCAAAGAAAAAAATCCTATACTACCTACAAACTACAAGTTAATTAGTAATTAAGTATTCTGCGAACTCATTAGCTGCAACTTGGTCGCTTTTTATTTCTATCACGTTCTATTATCAGCACGTAATAAAAATAACGTTTGCTTTACCGTGATTATATTTTTAGAATTTTGTAGGATTTTTTATTCCTACTTACGTACTTATTTTCTTTTCGTAAAAGAACCTGGAATCAATTATAGACTTTATCACATTGAATTTGTAGACAATTTATTAAGCTGGTCTTTGATGAATAATTTGTTCTATTTTTGCTGTCTTTCAATTCTCACTTAGGTCTATTTTAAATGTTCTTGAGGCCTACTAGACAAAGTGACATTGTTGAAAGTTCAAAAGATTTGTAATGTGACTGGTTTGTTGATTTTGTGGGTGGATTTCCAACTAAGACAAATGTTTGTGTGATGAGCACGATCATTTGTTTTGTGTCTGGGTGTAATTTATCTATAAAATGTATGTATTTAGAAATGTATAAGTATGTTTATCAGTTGTCTAGTACTCATACCACAAACTCTGCTTAGTTTGGGACTAGATGGCGTTATGCGAATGTTGCGGAAAACAATAAAAATAATTAAAAATTAACCATTTCTTGTTATCGTCGTCAAATCGACTTACCAAATCAATATGTAACCACCTGGATAGCTCTGTTGTTGGCTTCGTTTAAAATGTCGAAGGTAAAGGTGATGCATACCCACTCCTGTGAAAGGCGCACTGGCTCTGTGCTTAGGATGGATCAAGGATATCATATTTGGCTAGATTGTTCCTACAGTGGCCAGGCTGAGCCATTAATTATATAATATTTCAATAGCACTTGAGAATCTCATTTTGACGTTATATTTTCGACGTTGCTGTTTTCACAGTAAAATAACTGAGACAAATGGCAAATTTTTCATTTTATGTAGGTACTAGTACAGAATTGACTGATAGGTAAATAGCATAGATGTGGTAAATAGTATTTTCGTACCATGATTCTATGTAAATAATAGACCCGTGGTAAGAAAATACTATTTATAATAATTATTATAGGTGCTGTTTAGCTATTGATACATGTTTTTATTTACTATAGTTTTAAATTTCTCCATATTAGAAATTACTTCTGTATTGTGGGTGTGTTCACAAAAATGTAAACACACATGCACAAGACACCTATACCCGGAACTTTACAAATCTTTAGACTATACAAATATTTGTTGAACCTGCTACAGTGTAACAAAAAATCATTAAACCACTGCACTATAATCTAATATACCTAAGCAACGTGAGTTCCTACAAATTATTATTTCAACAAATAACCACGGCTTTTGGTCGCCACAGTGCTCATTACAGGCTTCTACACTGAACCAAATGCAACATGCAATTTAGTGTAACATTCATTTGATTTGATTTTCAAAATTAGAACGTCGGTATGCTTTTGAGGTTATTGGAACTGTGTGAATAGACGTGGTCACTTTGTGGATAATTTAGATAGAATTTATTTGATTAGGGTGTTACACTCAGGGATCAGAGATTGTTTCCGTTTCCGCGAATGTAACACAACTTTGGTCTGATGTAAAGTCGGCTACAAGGGCTCCCATCAGGTAGACCGATGACCTGGTGAGGGCTGCACAAGAGTCTATTGAACGTGATAAGCACGCAGCGGCGGCGATACTTGTGGGATGCTACGAGTATGTTCGGCAGTGGACGTAGCAATGATAATGTTGAAAGCTGATGAAAATTGAAACTACCTATTTAGGTATGTGTATCTATTGTTTGCCAAAGCAATCTGTGTTACGCACGGCCAAGCAGCATGTACTACGAATCCATATCCATATTTCCCATAGGGCTTCCTACCAATCACAAAATTTCCATACTACACATGGGTACTGTTATTTAGGGGTTTTGGTTATGGTGACTTGCTAGCAAACCTTTATGGATATAAGTAAGTAAAAGGTACATTATGAAACCAACACTATTCCATAGATATTCAAAAGTAGAATAATTTGGCAGCCTTAATTATCCAATAGGCGGGATTTCATGAAAAATAATTACCTATTGCTTAAAAAAATATATTTTAGGGTGCCTAGCCTGTTCTCAAATATGTTGGAGTCAGTTTTCAGTGTAACCTGATAAAATTACCTGTATTATGCCCTAACTGCCAGCAGCGGCTTCGCACGCGTACATGATGTACCAATGAACCAAAGTTGAACAAAGTCCGTTTAGCCGTTCGAGCTACATCTTCATAAGCAACGACACTAAATTCACAAACTTTAATAATAGGGGTTAAAATATGAAATTGCCGTTTGTTAAAACGGGTTGCTTTGAAGTGTTATATCTTTGGATTGACTTGGAATTATAAGTTCAAATAAACTTAATATTAAAGGTACGTTATAACGTTATAACACTTTAAAGCAACCCGTTCTAAAAAACGGCAATTTCATAGTTAAAGACCTAATATATTAGTGTGATGGATTGATTGCATATCTGAACTCTACAACCCAGTACCATTTGGCAAGACTAGGATCACTTTTTCAAGCCACTGAATATCCGTAAGGACTGTCAAAAATCTTCAAATGACAGCCAGGACCTCTTTTTGAGGCGCTGAAAAGTTTCGTTACGAAGTAGATGGAATTCATGTCACCATTAATATTTACATAGCGTATATTACTCACACCTGTTACTTCCTAAAAGCCTGTTAGGTTCTACAGTGCTGTGCTATCAAAAGAATTTGTATGAGGTACGGCCTTTATTAACCCAATTTGTACTTGATTAAAAAAGAAGACAACTGATTTTTTTCAAGTCATATGGGGTTAAGATGGTTATCAAGCCTATAGGAAGTTACCCTTTTATATAATTAATGCAATAAAGTAGTCTTCCAGAAATGTAGGTATTCTATAATCGTAGTTCAATGCACAAAAGCCTTTCTTCTTTTTTTTTAGCATCGGGTACCCCTGTCACATTAAAAAACCTTAGACTACTATTTATATTACTACTTTATTTATATTATTATTATTGATTACTATTTTAAATTATATTAAATTGTTGACTATTGTATTAAATATTATTAAATTATTAACTATTATATCAAACATGATTAACTAAACTAAATTTTTTGACATCTAAAAAATTGACATCTGTATAAAATAATTATGTACTATCAAATTATTGACTAATATATCAATTGTTATTAAACTACTATACTAAATAATTGATTACTGCTATAATGTTGCAGCAGTCTTATAAATCATTGTATGCCAAAAGGCTGGTCATAGATGTACTTCATTATATAAACTATTACATCATATCTTTACCTGTGTACCACAATAAACAAGCAACACACCTTTTGAGTGCGTAATTAGAGACACAATAGTAAGACAATGGCGCGTGAACGCCGGCGTTAATGCGGGGATCAACAGCTTACGAATTAAAAAAAAAAAATTGAATTTAGAAAAGTGGGTCCAAATTCAAACCAACCCAATTTCCAATTGCTTATTGGAAGTTGGATTGGTTTTTAAATGTGATTTTTTTTGTTTGATTAACATTTACTAGCAGTACACCGCCCTATCCCTTTTTAGTTTAAGTTCTTGTAGTCCATCCTAAAGCCGCGTACAGACATCGCGAGGCGTGCTTTGTGAATAGTTCGTCTCGCATGCCTTCGGCTGTGTAGACGCCTGTGCTCACAATGAGCATTCGCGTCATAAGCCGCATACAAACATCGTGAGGGGTGCGTTGCGAATGGTTCGTCTCGCATGCCTCGGGCTGTGTGGACGTATGTGGTGTGCTCACAGTGAGCATTCTCGTTATACGATCGTTGCAAAAGCCGCCTCAGTGCGAGCTGTGCGCTCCGTGTGGACGGATATATAGGTGATATCGTCGTATAATGTATTCCCATAGTGTAATCGTTTGGTCCACAAGCGTCTTTTCTTTTCTTTTTTTCTTTTTTTTAATATTGAATGAATCACTATATAGGTCGCAGTTGCAATCTGCACGTCTCGCCTAGTCGGTGTCATTTTTCTACTGACGAATACCATGCGTGGTTGTTTGCTTGCTCAGCTTGAGCATGTGTCGGTCGGTACGCATGCATAAATGTACCGTCGTATGTCTCAGGTTAAGGCATGCGTGACGAACTATAACTGTCTGTACGCGGCTTAAGGTTGTCTGCCCCCCTAGCCAAGTTACGATCGTTTCGTTTGTGTCGAACGCCTCGAGTAGGCCACGCCTTCGATTCCTTTGTTCTGACCACGTGACTGAGCGTTGAGATGACGTCAGAACAAAGGAATCGGAGGCGTGGCCTACTCGAGGCGTTCGACGCAAACGAAACAATCGTAACTTGGCTAGGGGGGCTGGTATAATCGATGTTAACGATAAGAGCGCCATTGTACTAATAGATTTAAGTTTCTCTAAAATTGTTACTATTTTTGGTGTACACTAAAGTTTATTCTATTCTTTCCGTACCTAAATTACAAAATGGCCACCAAAATCAGTCTTAAACTATTTCGAAACCGAAAACAAGCACATCAACACACTGGCAACGTAACAAGAGTTACGTAAACTAGTCAACATTAGCTGTAGCGAGCGCATTTGGTCATAATGATTGTTCTCCGTTCACAGTTTATTTGGTTGGCGGTTTTCCGTGCACGGAAACGAAAATGTACAGTGTGTGTTGGAAACTTGTCTGGTAATTTGGTTCGGTGATGAGATACCCCAGGGCATTTACAATGAGTTTTTTTTTATAAAGAAAACAAAGAAAGAAAGAAATGTTTTTTTTTGTCACAATGCAAGGCACACAAACCATAGTTATGTAAACACGAAACCAAACAAAAGAAAACCAAAAAACAAATACAATTGTGTGCCTCACGGCTGTGCCAAAATAGGTCCATTTCAGCATGATTGCCAGACAACTAGTGACTGAAGCTGGGTAAAAAAAACATCCCCCACACTAGGAATCACTGACACAGTGGAGCACACGGTGGAGGTGTGTCACGCTTGGGTATAGCATCGCTGTGTCCTAATGGGGGCAATCGGCAGAACATAGGTGTGGTTTTAGTCAGTAAAAGTCTGACACGCCCTGGGAACTCCACCCTAATTCGGGAGAAGTCATTAGATGAATTTATTCCCACTTAAACAAAAAAAAAAACACGTCGCGTCGTTGGTGCTTTACAGACAAGTAAATTCACCTACACAAGACACCTAGACCCGGTACAGCTATCTGTAGACTATACAAATATATGTTCTGTGCGCGAATCGAACCCGTGACACGCAGTGCAGCAGCCAATCGCTCAACCATTGCGCCAACTTGCGCCAACAAACTGTGCCGTCAAACTTGATTAAATATCAGGCTAGGGTTTTATCTGGTCCAGGGTTGGAGGATTGTATGAATGAGACACCACGGTCCTGGAACGCAGAGGGCAACTGAAGAAATACTGATAGTGGGTTTAGTCAGTAAAAGTCTGACACTCCCTAGTATCAACTATCAGATTTCCAGAGTTGTTAAATCATCAGATTTTGCACCTTAAAAAACGGTCAGATTTGCTACACGGGTATTCAATTGAGGTAATCGCAGATCATAGCTAATCATAATCGCATACAATTGCTAAGCATTAAATATCAAGCTAGGGTTTGATCTGGTCCAGGGTTGGAGGATTGTATGAATGAGTTATCACAGTCCTGAAATGCAGAGGGCAACTGAAGGAACACTGATAGTGTGTTTTAGTAAATAAAGGTCTGACACTCCCTAGTATCAACTATCAGATTTCCAGAGTTGTTATATCATCAGATTTTCATCATCATTATCTTCCTGCCCTTGTCCCGTTTTATTTGGGGTCAGCGCAACACGTTTTTTTCTTCCATTCTATCCTGTCACTCGTCACGCTATCACTAACTCCCTTTTCTTTCATATCACTTCTCACACAATCCATCCATCTTTTCTTTGGTCTCCCTCTCCCTCTCCATCCATCCACATGTAAATTCATAACTCTTTTAGTAACATGCGTTTCATCCCTCCTCATATACATATATCATCAGATTTTGCACCTTAAAAAAGTGTCAGATCTAGTCGCGTCGCGTCGGTTTTGCTACACGGGTATTGAATTGAGGTAATCGCAGAGCATTGCCAAGCATATATAGGCCTTTGGCTTTTTTTTGTATCCTCTTTTACGTCAGATGATTTGAGGCGGTCCAGCAGGGACATACGAGCCCTCAGGAAGCAAATTCGATATTCTTCTTCTTCTCAGTCGGTACACTCTTGCCAGAGTGGTCGTGGTCAACACTGTAAATCACGATGAGTGATCTTGGTAACACGGCCCCGTTCATCGCGGACTGCAGCTTTCCGAGTACATTCATAAACCGAGCACTTAGTTGCGGCCTTGATCTGGTCTGTCCATCTCATTGGTGATCTACCACGTGGCCTGGTGCCTTCAACTTTGCCCTGCACTACAAGATGCTCTATGGAGTCATTACAACGACGAGATACATGGCCGAAGAAGTTCAAAATGCGTGACAGCACTGTGGATGAAATTCGATATAATTAAGTACATATCTTAAACAGGTTTTTTATGGAAAGAGCCAAATTCATCAAACAGGATACAAAAAGGCATCTTATCATCATCTTCATCATCGTCATTTAAACCGAAAGACTGTTTACTGACTGTTGAACATAAGCTTCCTCCGAGTATCGCCACAACAAACGGTCCTGTGCGTCTTGCATCCATTGGTTTCCTGTGACCCTCAGGTACACCTTGGGCCTTTCAACGCTAATTTAATCGCTACTCCAGAACCTTTCGGTCTCATCGAGCATCTGTTCTACGAAAAATGTGTCTGCATTAATTAAATAAGATTCCGGTTCTTAGCTGCCTTTAAACGAAATTAAAATAAAAAACGACAGCGACCAACTAAACGTTCAACGCATCAAATAAACGCTAGAACAATTTGTGTTCAAGCAAAGGTCTCGCAGGCAGGCTACTAAACTGTCCCATTTTAGTACGTCGCGACGCAGCTATCTCGAAATTCTATCACTATCTACCAACCCCTCGTATTTAATGAACGCTGGAAGTCTTAAAATTCCGTTGAAGAGACAATATATTTGAAGAAGGTCGCCTGTTCAGTTTTGTTTCAGTTTGTTTATTGTTGAATATGCGTAGTGTTTTTGCCGTTCATTCTTTGACATTTGCATATTTTGCGTATTTGGAGAGTTTTAATTTATACGGCCACGTATTTTTATTTATTTCTTATGTGTGTGTAATTTGACCACAGATTATATTTTTAGGGTTCCGTGCCTAAGTCGACAAAAACGGAACCGATGACTTCGTTTTCCGTCTGTTCATCTGTCAAGAAACTTTTTCTCAGGAACGCGTGGAGGTATGAAGCTAAAATTAATATCAAATACTCAACTCTGATACGTCAGCAGTGACCAAATCAAACTTCTTAGTCGACGATATCCAAAAATAAGGCCGTTTATGCACTGTTTAGGCGTATATTTTGACACCGCTAGGAAATCAACAACTATAGGGTACTTTCCGTAAGTCTTGAATCCTGAAATTGGCATGGAGCATGTTCTTATATATAGCACAAGTACCTATAGAAAAACTGGAAATTTGTTGCGTCACAATAAAATACTTTTTCTTAATTTCGAATCGTAAAAAGAATCTTCGAGACTTGATTCGGGAATTGAACTATTTACACATGTAAGTTTGTACGGAACCCTCAGTGCGCCAGTTCGACTCGCACTTGGCCGGTTTCTTATTGATGTCAGAACCCCAGATTAAGGCGCTTTCTTAACTCTTTATTGTGCACAAAAACCTAACACAGTGATTTAACGATTAAGAAGTACAAAGGCGAGCTTAACTAAACAATGAGTTTGCAAACCTTTGACTGATAAAAAGAGATTACATTAGAGGGTGGAATTCAGTGTACAATACAAACTTACATAAATAAGTCTAATATATGAAAATGTTTTTTTTTTATTCTTGATAGGTTCGCGCTTGACCGCTATCTCATCGTTGCATCGTTGACTCATCGTTGTTGTTCTCATCGCTGTCTCGTCGTTATCGTTATGTAAAGCGACGATGCGGTCGACGATGGAGCGTGCTTACCTAGAAGTAACCTATTCACTCTTGACTTAAAGATTCCCGGGTTGTAGCCATCAGGAAACACAGATTCCGGCAAGGAATTCCACTCCTTAGCTGTACGCACAATGAATGTGTTTCCAAAACGTTTCATGCTTAAGGGCGGGATGTCCACCATGTACCGGTGGCGCATTACGTACGCCGTACGCCTGGTGGTCCGATGATGGAACGGGCTAAACGGAATTAGGTTATGCAATTCCGACGCACACTCTCCGAAATGTATATATTATGTATGTAATGTATTATATTTACTAACATTACATCAATTATGAAAGAAAGTGCTCATTAATTTTCTTCTTGAAGACATCCAAAGAAGGGCTGTCGCAAAGGGAGTGTAGGTGAGAGTTCCAGAGATGCACTACATTTTCAGAAAATTGGCCATCATAACGACCATGTTATCGAAAATTCTTTCGTTAACACTTTGAGCACCTCATCCTGAGGGGTAAACCCTGTCTTCTACCACTTCTCTTCTCCGTCGTACATACTTCATACGTACACGCCACGTCTGGCCACTTGTCAGTCGCTATGATGGCCAATTTTAATTCAAAAATATCCAAGTTGTCTGGAAGAAATCACTGAGTGCGATAAGGCCACCAATAGGTGGCCTTATCGTATGTTTTTATTTATTATGAAGTTTCCTTTTATTAATTGTAATCTTGGTGTACAATAAAATGTGTATAAATAAATAAATATAACTTTTTCTCACATTTAATTTTGCTCGTAGTTTATTCCCCAAAATTCAAGTATAATAGTATTAACGTAACTTGCAAACCATATTTGAAGTTGATATTCGAAATAAATACTTGGATTTTTATGACAAACGGACAGCCCTCTTCGTCTAGGTTCGAGTACCTAGACTGACATACAACGGAGCCCATTTCCTTCAGTCCCCTTTTATGACAGCCACAGGAACTCATCTCCTTAATATACTTAACTTCTATACTTTTTCTTAGCTCCGTAGTCACACAAGTTAATATTCTTACCAGCTTATTGGAATAATACTTTATCAAGGGCAGCCCTAAATGCAAGAAAGCGGAAAGATTGCTAATCAGGTTTCAAGCGCCATATTAAAAGAAATATACCGTGATTTGGTTACCAATTTAGCTTGCGTGACATGGCACTGTAAAGCTATGCTCGTAATATAAAAATGTAAATAAAAAAGTAAAGAAAATTGGCAGCAGTTACTTTATAAGTTTTATTTCAATGTTTTTTTTTTAATACCTCGTCTAATTGCTTTTAGTTTGAGCAGAAATTAGAGATGAAGAGATTTGGTAGTAGAATTATTTTAACATTAAGGCCATTTGTGAGCCGTACCCTTTAAACTACCGGTCATAATGATCAAGTAGTTACGTTTATGGCTGTTAGTTGTTCAAGTCCTTATTCACACTTAAGGGGGAGCTTTTGTCATCAAGAGTCTGTGGCAGTCTGGAATTTAAGTCGGCTTAGCCTTTTTCCCAACTATGTTTTCGTCGGTACTGCCGATCGTCTCCTCGAGATCACGGTGGTGCTCCGTCCAAACGGGGCACACCTCTACCGTGTCCTTCAGGCAGTTCACACAATGATGGCACCCGGTCGTTTCTTCCGCCTGAATCCTATGCAGAAACATTCCGAACTTACCATGTCCGGTGGGGACCTGCGTCATACACTCTTCAAAGAGGGAACTTACTGCCATGATTATGGTGAGCCCAGTTTCCCAACTATGTTAGAGTCGGATTTCAAACTGGATTCAGCCAGATACCACTATTTTACTGCTATCCGACCTTCACAACCCAGCAACTGGATAACACGATTCCCCTTGGCAAGACTGGTCCCATTTTTTCATGCTTCTTACTATACGTAACGACTGTCAAAGATCTATGAAAGACAGCCGGGACGCTAAATGTGCTTTCGGAGGAACGAAGGAATCTCCGTATGTTAAGATCACCCATCCAGACCGACCTTGGCAAAAGTTGTTTAACCTTGATGATCAAAACTAGTGGTTGTTATTACTTTAGTTAGCACTAGATAGATAGACAGATAGATATACACTTTTTTAGTTGGGAAATCATCCAATTACTTCTCTCGCTCTATGACGGAGCAAGAGGGCGTCTGAGACTTTTACTGACTAAAACCCACTCCTATATTCCTTCTTTGCCTTGAGTAACTGGCCCCAGGGTTCCCTTTCAGTCAAACTATGGCCCCAGTAGGCTTCGGCTCTGCTGAGCCCCTACGGTTAGGCTGACATCATTCTCTTTAAGGCGCACGTGGAACACTATGCGCTGTTGACAACTCGGGCTTATTCCTGACGGTAACCGGACGGCCGGACAGAGAGCTATCCATTGCTCGTCGTTCGCAATCCCACGCCTAATGTGGCTTGGTATCGAGATCGGGGTCCCGTCGGCTGAGGCGTAAGGAAGTCCGTTCCCTTACGCGTGCGGCCGTCTCCTTCGCTAACATTACTACTTTGCAGAAGGAGGTGACCGCCTGCCATTACTTCTCGCTCCTGGCCTATACCAGGGCCCGGTGTGAGAGGTTTGCCACTGATCACCCCCACGAGGACACGGCGGTGTTTCGCCCAAGCGGGGTACACCTCCATTGTATGCTCCACCATGTCCTCCAGGTGGTCCACATAAAAGTGACACCATTAATAGGGTGTAACAATGGGCTTCTTATCGCTAAATGCAAGTTTTACAGACAACCTTTGGATGTATTAGGAGCAACTAGCAGTCTAGAATTTAAGTACTGGCCGAATAAAAAGAAACTTAAAAACCCACATTGATGGAGATGCCTGAGTCATTCACTTCACCAATTAGCTGCTGATTATTTATTTACACCACAAACTTTTATACAATTTATAAGTCAACCTCAAAGAAAACCAAAGTCAGACTTTCATTTTCTTTGAACTCGTTTTTAAATGTCAAAAGTTTCAAAATGTTAACACATTTTAAAGAATTTTTACGTTTTATTGAAATTCTTTTCAAAACAATTTCGAAAAACTGAGAATATCTGTTTTTAATTTATATTGTATATTAAATATTATCAGACGCCAGTCCTTCTAGACAACTTATTTGTACTAGCTATTATGTAAATAGTTACCGAACTCGTAATTACTTTATAACTGGTATTAAAAATTCTGTTACATACTATACAAACGAACCAATCTCTGCAAAATACAGATAAAACTGTTTGTCAATTACCTTTGTTTTATTCATAAAATTTTAGTTAGTTCTCACTTTCTGTTGGATTGTGGGAAAAAAATGTTTTTATTTTCTGATTCCAATATTGGTCAAGGAAACCAATGAAAGACACCAAAATCAACGTGCCATAGATGAAAATCCCAATTCTTTTCAAAATAATTTCTACGAAAACTTATTTCAATTCAATGTATTTTTTTACTCCCAATAAAAACACGACGGAAAAAGTATCAAAAAACACAATTATGAAAATTGGTTGTAACACCTTTAATCTTATTACCACAATTTCGGATAACACAAACCAATATTAGGAAGCGTTTCGATACATTCAAAAATAAACGTTCGTTATTTTTTAGCACAGAATATCGAAAAATACAATTCGTCCTAATCGAATTTTTGTCGTACCAAACGAGTTTACGATTTTCTTCAACGAATTCAATAAGCCTTGAGAGGGTAACTCGAGAAACAAGCCGACCTAAATCTGGCATTGACGGGAAACTCAAAATTTGACAAGCCAAGTCATTTAACTTTGTTTATTTCCCTAGGCACTTGAATTCAAAGGCGTTGACTGGCCGAGATGTCTAGAGAGCATATTTTTCTGACGAGAAAAGCAATAAGGGTTGATTTGAGACAACATATTTACACTCACTAGAGAAATCATATCAAGGTTAGCTGTAGCATAATGGTCTGTCAGCTCAATAGACGTAGTAAAATAGCATTTGAGTCCAAAGCTGGGCGATCAATCCCAAACATGTATTTGTGCTTGACATGAACCTTTGACAAAGAATATACTTCTAAGAAATTAAAAAGGTTTTACAAATTTACTTCCTTCGTCAGAAATAACACAAGGCTACTCTTTTATTTTTCATGTCCAGTAAAAGTCAATCAGTTCTCGATTTGTAAACACCTCACTATCTTCTATGACTTTTTTTCATTAGCTGAAAGGGAGATAGTAATTGATTGGTTGTCTGGTTCGCCTATTGACTTTGAGTTCTAGTTGTATCATTTACTCAAAAATCTACATTTTACTAGGTATCTCTTTAGGACTGGCCAGTTTGGAAAGCATGTTCACATACTGCCAAAAAAGTAAACAACTACAACATAAAAAAAAAAATATTTATAATTCGTCTTATAAATGCATCTTTCGATTAATTTTGATACTATTTAAGACGGAATCTCCAAATATCAGTCAATATAATTATATATTTGATATTGTACAAAGTTTTCACAAGAATAAAAGTCGCTGTAAGCTAAGCGACGTCGCGATTGACCAAGACGAAAACGTGGGGATGGACAAACAAGACTCAAAATACTAGCCAATACAATGGCAGAAAACAAACTTTTGTTTAAACTAGAGAGGATACTTTTGCGACTAGACTTTTGAAAAGACAACAAAAATAACAAAAACAACGAACGAATACCAAAACTTTGCAATCCAAAGATTTCCCTTAATGTGAACAAATGATTACTTAAAGCACCTTTACATTCACCAATGGCGCATTTCCACAATTCGCATAAACTGCTTTATCAGTTGCTGCAACGCAACGCAACGTACCGGAACGCAAACGATCGCGATGCGGTCGGCATTCGTAGATAACTACGAGCCTTTCGCAGCGCTGCACTTTGAATTGAAACCTTTCACAGTTTATTTGTTACTCAGGTATTTTTACTGCAAAAACCGATACGAGACCAATGTGATACCGGTCGGAAAGTATTCTGCGGTGTTTGAAAGGGAATTTTGTGTTGTACCAATATACGATGCACCATGTTTGTAGTTTATGTAAACTGGACATTTCAAAGCAAAAGCAAAATGGTGGAAGTTCCAAATAGTAGTATGAGGCTTAATAAAAAAATCGTGTATTTTAACTATAAAGCCTTTAAAAATAAAAATAAAGAATATAAGGTTGTCTAAGGAATTCCTTTTCTTTTTCTTCGCACGGTTTGTACATTTAGCCAGTATCAAGTTTAGAAATTATATAAGTTTTTTGACAGAGAATACATTGCTTTATTTTCCATTAGGACGTGGATGTAACACATTCTTTCTGCGAAGCAGTAATGCTAGCAAAGGAGGCGGCCGCAAGCGCACGCGCGAGGTAACGGCCCTCACGCCCCAGCCGCCGGGATCCCGATCCCAATTTCCGGCCACCGTAGGCGAGAGCTTACGGACGGCGAGCAATGGGTAGCTCACCGTCCGACCGTCCGGTAACCGTCCGGACCGAGCCCAAGTCGTCGACGGCGCGTATTTTTCCACGCGTGTCTCAAGGAGATGTCAGCAAACCGTAGGGGCCCAGCAGGGTCGAAGCCTACTACCCATGGCCCCCATGGGTTCGCTTCTGGAAAGAAGACCCGGCCTTGGTATGAAAGGCAGCGAAGGAACGAGGAGTGTGTTTTAATCAGTAAAAGTCTGACACGAGAGGGTGGGAGATGTTATTAGATGAATTCACACCTAAAAAAAATCACATACTAAATAAAGTTTTTGCAGTATTTTGCCATCTTGGCCTTCTCCTAGTTAAACTTAATACCACAATAAATGTATCAAAACCATTTTACAGAGATTGCTCCTGTATAAATGATTTCGCATGTTATCCAGTTGTATAGATGCATATAAGATATAAAACTGTTCTAATTTAAGATCACAATATTCACAAGAAATCAATTTGAATACTGAATTTCTCTCGACAAAATGCTGTCAAAAACTCCGAGGAAATAATTAAAAGAAAAAAAAAACAGTTGATAATGTGACAGTTGATAGGATAGAATGGAAGAAAAAACACATTGCAACGATAGAAAGTAACATAAGACCATAACATGAAGGACAGCTTGACTATTTAGATTTGGATACTGAAGACATTGTCTTTACACAAATCTTGGCTCACCAAGAACCAATAAATTAACAAGTGTAAATTAGTTAGGAATAATTCATAAGCTATGTCAGGTTTACAGTCCGATGCTTTGATGTATCATCTGTTATTTACGTAAAGGTCAATGGAGGTCAGTGGTCGAATGTGACAGAGTACACATAACTAGAAGATAACAGACTTCCCACCCACCCGAAACGTTTTGGGAACACAGCCATTGTGCTTACAGCTAAGGAGTGGAATTTACTTATAGAGTCTATGTTTCCTGATGGCTACCTGGGGATTTTTAAGTCAAGAGAGAATAGGGGTTACTTCTAGGCAAGCGTACTCCATCGTCGACCACATGGTCGCATTCTATCAGGTAAGATAATGATCCAGCGTAAGCCTATCAACAACAATAAAAAAAGTATAGAATATACATGGAAATAATATATCTGCTTATCAAAGCGACATAGTCAACCACAGTACAGTGTGCGCATAATGCCAATAACCTCCAGAAATGGAGAGACATCACTCGACATGCCGCAGCTATGGCGGCAAACGATGACGGCGCGCCGCAGCCCTGTCCATCAACAACAGCCACGACTACTCTTTGCTTGGGAGACTATAGCAAGTGGGGCAGCTCATTTGGCTGTGGGATTATTTGAAAACGCAAAGAATAACTGTAGGAACAGAGATGGATTTCAGTCAGTAAAAGCCTGACACTCCCTTTCGCTCTATTCATAGCAGGAGTTATTTGATGATTTTCCACCCCAAAGAAAAACAAATAGAGATTAGCAACCTTTTTACTCGTTATCATTTCAACCGAAAATCGTCCACTAGTGGATATACGCCCCCTATCTACCCCTCCCTTTTTACATCTTTGCAGCCCTTACCATGTCATCAATTCACCTTTTGGGAGACCTAGTTCGCTGTGCTTGGCACTTAATTCCAATTAAATGAAATTGAAAATATTTATTTTAAACTAATGAAACAAGTCCGTATTATTATACACTTACTATCAAGTAGAATACTTATAACAACGTGTAAAATTAAAAATAACACAATTATACATTAATACAACACATTAATAATAGACACCTACCCAAAAACTTTTTGATGTGAGCAAAATATAACGTGAACACTGAAAATGTTAAGCTGACTTTTCCAGTCGGATGAATATCATAATAACAGGGTAAAACATTGAAATACTGAGAAATGATAAATGAACCACGTATCAATTAAATCAAAACCGAAATGCAGGTAGGTATAATAGATCCTATGAAATTGCCGTTTTTTACCGTTATATCTTTGGATTGACTTGGAATTATAAGTTCAAATAAACTTTATATTAAAGGTACGTTATTCTTTTTTCGAAATTAGGTATTTATTGGTTTCTTTGTGTTTTGTATTTTCTGTAATATCGCAGTACCATGAAAGCTAATAAACCTATTATTTCATCATGATTATGGGAGCCAATGTGTCATAGACACTTAGTAGATTAGATAAAATATCGTAAATGAAAACTTGCCGGTGTTAGGAAAATATAGTGAAGAAACCGACATATCCTAGAGTCAAAAATTCGAAGACATGTGACATCCACCAATCTGCACTGGGCCCGCGTGGTTGAATACGGCCCATTCCCTCTTCTGGAGAGAAGGCCTGCGTCCCAGCCGTGGGAACATTACAATGCTGATTATCATTATGCTTATATTTAAACACTAGCTTATGCCCGCGGCTTCGCCCGCGTACATAAAATATAGCCTATGTCACTCAGAAATAAAGCAGCTTTCTATCGGTGAAAAAATTTTAGCAATGAGACCAATATTTCTAGAGATTACCTCCTACAAACAAAAACACATAAAAACAAAAAAATAAAACTACCTTTTACCTCTTTATAATGTTAGTGTAGATTATTCATAGGTATACAATGTGACTTTCAGTTTGCGAACGGCAAACAAAGATTAGTTGCAATGTTCACACTGGTATTCAGAAGCTCGCATAATTTACTGCCTTATTTTGGGGAGGGAGGTAAATTAGTATTTCTAATACAAAGCACATAAACAATGATTTCGATCTGATTGTTCAAATTGCAACAGCTTTTGTTAGATAAGGTTATCATTGCGTAATGTTTAGAGAAGAGCAGACTTTAATTTAAAGAAGAAAAGAATAATTTTTCCTTTCCTGAGTCGACAAATTACATATATTGTAGAATTCATTAATAATATCTAAACCTAAACTTGTACAATGTTCTAAGTTGAAAAAAAATAACGTGACTAATGCCTTATACGACTAAAAGGCAAACACGAAAGAAAACAACATTGTGTCACGATTTGCCGCACCCTGTTTCTGGTAAGAAATTATTGCTACATCAAAAATAAAACGCAAGTCACGTGATCCGATTTGCTGTTGAAAATACAATTAACCAATCACAGGAGCTTATGCTCGTTTGAAAATTAAATGCGATGGTTTTCGTTCCTTCTACAAAGAGAATATGTGAAAAGTAGGCTTTTATGTATTTTACGGGATTGTTCGAGTTCCCGTGGCCCTGGAACGCAAAGAACAACTGCCCCCCTAGCCAAGTTGCAAACGATAAACGTGAACGCTTAGTAATCTCCAATAGATTTTCAACTTTATACCTAAGAGCATAAAGTTGAAAATCTATTAAAGACAACTGAGCGTTAGCGACCGGAACGAACGAAAACACTATGTAATCTTCAATAGATTTTCAACTTTATATCCAATGACATAAAGTTGAAAATCTATTAAAGACTACTGAGAGTTTACGTTTATCGTTTGTGACTTGGCTAGGGGGGCTGAATGAATACTGGTAGAACTCCACGTGTATTCTTTCAGTTAAACGAGGTGAGAGGGAGTATCAATATTTTTCTTAGGAAGTTTAATTTAAGAGCGAGAGGAGTTATGTGATGATTTTCCAATAATAATAAAAAACTTTTTACAAAAAAAAATACAACCGACTTTAATGTAAAAAAAAAACACTGAAAAGTGCAAAATAAATTTAATTTCGGAAGTCGGTGTTTCTATAATAGTTTTGTATCATCATTATTTAACACCGACTTCCGAAATTAAAGTTATTTTGCACTTTTGAATGTTTTTTTTTTTACATTGAAGTCGGTTGTTGTTTTTTTTGAATTTTTTTTTATATTTTACACTTTTTAGTTATGGTGTAGGTACCACCACTAAAAAGTACGCCTCAGTCAAACTTAAATACCTTATAGCCAGAGTGCATCTCATGACAATTCTAATAATCCCAAACACGGTTAGATTACATTAATTTATTACAGAGTTCCGGTGCCTAACTTCAGGCTTCATCATCAGATCAGTTCGATATATTCCCCCTCTTCTGAAAGAAGTCAGTCATCGACTACACGTATAAACAAAGCAATTTTACTTGTTACGACGTTTCTGCTGTGATCCTATGAGGAGTTCTGTTCCATATCTTCGAAGTTCATGATCAGATCATAACAATATTTCTATATGACCAATTCGGAAGAAGAACCTTACAATCAAAAAAAATTTCAAAATCGGTTTACATTTGACCGAGAAATCGGTGAACATACATAAAAAAAAAAACATTCAGCCGAACACAGAACCTCCTCCTTTTTGAAGTCGGTTAAAAAGGAATAAGTGTGTTACTTTAAGGAGTTTTCTTGTCAAGGATGAAGATATCTACAGGAGATCCAAGACTACCGACATAGCCCGAAGAATCGTATAACTTAAGAGTCAGTGGGCAGGGTGTATTGCTCGCAAAACAGCTGTTAAGGTTCTGGAGTGGCGACCACGTCCCGAAAGACGCAGCGTTGGAAGGCCTCTCACAAGGTGGACCGATAACCTGTAAGGATCGCGAAGAAACCGATGGATGCGAGACACACAGGACCGGTCGTTGTGGCGACGTCTTTCGGTTGAAATGATGATGACGTGGCGCATATATTTTATTTTTATTTCTTTTTTGACATGGAAAATGTTTGCAATATGTTAGTCTTAAGTTTGCGCCTTTTCAGGAAAATAAAAAGTTTTTCTTTCTTTCTTTATGTTCAATCAAATACGTATCCATCTAAATAAACATTTCATTTAATCTCGGTTGAGTTCTGCCAATGCTCAGCGCTCAACAAATAAGTACTAACGTAAGGGGAATACGCTCGACCAATAATTGTCTATCCACTGTCTGTGAAGTCAGTTCAAGCCAGAAGTTTGCTTATAAATTTATCTACTAAATCGACTGCACCATTATTTTCCAAAGCAATCCAGTTAGGATGTTATTTTGGTTTAGCATAGCATAATCAGCCTTTTTAATGTTCCCACTGCTGGGACTCAGGCCTCCTCTCTAGGAGAGGGAATTGGCCGTAATCCATCACGCGGTCCCAGTGCGGGTTGGCAGATGTCACATGTCTTCGAATTTTTGGTTCTAGAACATGCCGGTTTCCTCACGATGTTTTCCTTCACCGTTTTGAGAACAGTGGTGATGAAATATTAAATTACACAAAGTAATGCATCTGGCTGCACTCGGCCACCACTGCTCCATTTTGGTTTAGATTTGAAAGAAATTTTAACAGCTTAAGTACAGTAAAGATGATAATTATTATTAGAATTAATTTTTATGTTATAATAATAATAAATAATTAATTGAATTAAATAATTGTATTCTGATAATTAATTGCCTTATATTGTATTTTAATTGTATGTTATATTAATTTTTATTATATTGACTAAGTTATTTTATTTTTGCAAATGTTATGAATTGGAATTGTATGAAATCATTATTGTAATGAAATTATTTTTGACTAAACTATCGCATTGGATTGGTCTGTAATGATAGCTGTATGTAGGTATGTCTAATAATAAATAAATAATAAAATAATAAAAAGAATAGCTGCATAAATTGTTTACTTTTATTATTTTCCTCAGTAATATAATAGAGCCTTCAGCTTTATCTGAATATAAAGATGTATTTATAACTAGCTTCTGTCAGCGGTTTCGCCCACGTAAAAGTAGAAAATGATCCCAAGGGAACATATTCTCGGGAAGTAAGTAAAATATGTCTTATTCTATGTGCTAGTAGAGTAAGTAGAATATGTATTGTTCTAGCACATGGTTTATCCGTGTGTTTTAAATTTCAATCCGTTCCACACACAAACATACAAACTTTCAACTTTATAATATTAGTGTGCTTCTCATGATTATAAACAACGTATAGGATCAACTCTGAAACGTGAACAAAACCTGTATTAATATCCGTATCACCTGACAAAAAATAACAAACAATTTTTTCCCTAACGACTTTGATGTTGGCTTCACGTTTTGTATATATCAATCAAAACAATTGTCTATCGGTTTCAATAGTATTCTATATCAAAAAAGGTGGTAGTTATAATGTCCTAAGGCCCTTCGTACACAGGGTTACCCAAAGTTTCGATAGTAATGTTAAAAACTTATGTTGCGAATACCTGGTAGCGCACGGTCCGTATACGCGACATTGAATCGTAAGTCGCGAGTCGTCTATTCTGCCACTGCAGATGTACCGGTTACACGACTCAGAAGAATGATTGCTTCGACTTATTGAAAGTCGCAATGATGATTTTTGCAACGATCGTCGGTGTCGGCGACGAATAAACAAAATGTTGGCGACACGTGTATGTATACGAACCTCTATTATACTACGCATTTGTGTTTGCGGTAGTCGCTTAGAGACCAAAATCGTCGGGTATCAAAGATTTCCGTAGCCTTATGTACGAAGGGTATATAAAGTTCTCAAAACCTATTAAAGCTACAGAAACAGGCTGAAGCATATTCGTGCCATGCTTATGTGTAGGAGTTTTTTTAACTTAGCCATAATAATAAATCGGCTCACTAGCGATTACTATGCATTATCGAAGATCAAAGAGCATAAATAAATTTTAGTTCATGCAGTTAATAATGTTTTCATTCTTTCGAGTTAAGAACTTAAAAGCCATATACGTTTTGCATTTAATCGTCATAATAAAATAGAGTGTAATAAGTTCAGATGGGTTTGCTCATAAATTCTGGTTGAAAGATTTCGCTTCTATTATAGAGTTATATGGAAAAGGGTGTAAAGTCCCGCAGCCTCCATTAGATAGAGAGTATGCTCCGAACTAGATACAACACCCGTCTGTTGGGAGAATATAGAATATAATGGTGACCCCGACGTGATCGAAGTGTCTAATTTTAATATATCAATCGCGATAATAACAATATTATGCAGACGGTTGGCGCAGTGGTTGAGCTATTGACTGCTGCGCTGCGTTTTGCGGGTTTCATTGCCACACAGAACCAATATTTTTATGGCCTACAGATAGTTGTTTCGTTGTAGAAGAATTATTCATGTATCGTGAACAGTACGTTCACAAACATGTAAAACTCAATACACTAGACATCTAAATCCAGAAGAACTTTCTATGGGTCATACAAATATTTATTTCATGCTATATCACTCGAACATTCAACACTCTCAACTAATTCCCTCTCTTAGAAATAAGGCCTGAGTCCCAGCTGAAGGAAAATTATAAGGCTTATTATACTTATACCCATTCTATTATTTTTTAAATTAACTTTTAGTACCTCACCCATCTAGGTCGATGTATATGAAATTCAACTATTCGTCGAAATGGAAAGCTAAAATTAAACACTTTTTTTCATAATACTGCACTAACAACCCATTCCAGGAAACTCGTAACAACTGTAGATTGATATTGAGTTATGACTACAGTTTTTAAATGAAACTGCTTTAAATAGGAATACTAGCTGAAAAGCCTCATTCAAAAGTTTAGTATAAAACACTAAACTTTTGAATGAGGCTTTTTAGTCTCTCTTTACTCTGGTAATAAAACGTAAAATAGGCTTTCAATTTTAAACCATTTTTTTTTGTAGCAAGCTTTTATTACGCATTAATAGTACATTATGATATAAGTGTGTAATGTTAATGTATAATGTCTTTCGTGACAATAAAATACGGATGTAACATTTTTAATGATTTTGTGGTATTTAATTTTATTCAATTAATACAGCCACTGAACTTCACTGGAATAAAAAAAAATCACGCCAAAAACCGCGCGCATCTTAAGATGGCGGCCATAGACCACAAAAAAAAAAACAAATTTTATTTGAATGTACGATTTTTTGAAGACACCTAAATTATAGTTGGACGGGAAGACCGCAGCAGGCAAATTGTTGCAGTCCTTCGATGTATTTTATTTACTAAATGTTTTTTATTTAATAAATCGTTTGTACAAGTTAAGTTTTGTCCATTTTAACTTGTAAATTGGATAAAATAAGTAAGTAAGACACTAATTTATATACTATTGAATGCAATAACTTAATGGGAATTTTATTCGAATCCAAAATTTGTTTTGCGAACAAAGAGGTTGAACAAAAAGGTCTTGACTACATTATAGCACTAGTGCGTAATGATAATCAAAATGTCACAGTTTAGCAACGAGTGCCATTATAAGGTGGATGGACCATGAAAGGCCATGCTCCTTTGAAAGCCAACTATCAAAAAGTCTTAGTTATTGCCATGTGATGACAATTTCCTTATACTCACATAAAGATCCATCACACTCAAGGATATAGACGCGGCGGCGAGTCGCTCGCGTCGCTATTTTGCTAGTGGGGTCCTTTGGTTCGTAGACTTCAATCGTCGACGTTCAAATTGTAATTCGCGCGCACAACAAAACGGTAAGTTTTAAAGTAAAACACCTTATATTATCTTATTTTTGTACTGTGAATTGTTATATAAGGATTTGTTATGGTACTAAAGGAAAAATATATTAATTTTGCCTCGGTTTCAGTTAAAATATCGGTAGTGTTCCTAGGAAAGCCGGTGGTTCCTTATAAGGCCAATCAAAAATTTGACAGTTGGCCTTGCTAGGGTACATAGACTTTACTAGGAACATGTACAAATCATGAACATATGGTGGTGTCACGAGGAGTGTATGGGTATTATTAAGTTAGTTTTTTATAGTTAAGTATAATTAGGGTACTTAGTCTGTAGTGTCTATTATTTTATTGAATATAAGGAACATTTTGGCCTTACAAAGAACAGATCCTTAAGAAGGCTATTATAGGTCATTTTCATTTTTTTATAGTTTCATTTTAAAACGCATTGGCAACTTATTTAATATCGATAGCATTCTCATTACTATTATTTTTAAATCATTTCCATTAATATATCCTTAGTTATACGATGGTGTTCAAGGAATATTCGTTGAGTTTTTATAGATGAATATAATATATTAAGCATTTAATGTTTCGTGTAAATGAAAGAGCTTTATATGTAGTTTTAGTAAAATGAGATATTTAGATTGCTACAACTCTGGTTTTTAGCCGAACGACTGTTTTCTAATATTGGCCTTGTATGGAGCCCTGTTCCTTGCAAGGCCATTTGGAAGAGCTTTATGAAACTTAAGTTTATTAAATAGTGATTACATTTAGAATTAAAAAAAGTAATTTATATGTTACACAATAAAACAAAGTGTTACTTAATAACTGGTTTTTTTCATTTATCCATTAAATAAACTAGTAAAAACTGTTTATCCGTTACAGTGGCCTTCCATGGTCCACCCACCTTATACCTAAGTGCAGTGCAATAAGAGTCACTTTCTGAGCAAGTGTGTTGAAAAGTATTAATTAAAGCAATTTCAAAGAGCTCAAACGCAATAGGGTTATCTTGTTGCACTCAGTAGTTCCTATAGCTATCCGACTCCATCATCACACCAGCTATAAGATACCATATTAATGCATTGTCATCCATGTTATGGTATTCTAAACTTCAGCTCAATTGGTCAAGGATTACTCTTCCAAGATCCATTTGAAAGATTTGCCCTAATCACACGTACATACTCGTCCATACAAACATTGCAAGTAAATAAAATGCTTGAAGGCTTTTGATCCACATCAGCAATGTTAATAGGATCTATAACCTCAAAATTACAAATCAAATTATTTAATGTTAGCACTTCTCTGTAAGGAGATTGTGCAAGTTACTATGAGACTTGGTTGCGCAACTTTTGACACATTATAATAGTGAAAATTAGAAAAAAATAAGGGGTAGTGTCATGCTTTAAAACAAGGTTAAATTCAAAATGATATATTATGGAGTTTTTGAAAATAATAATAAATTGAGTATTGAGGTTATGTTACATCTCAAAACAATTCGTTTTGAAATCCTACCTGGGCCAGGCAATCAGTTGCCTCTCTGATTTGGCAGCTAGACAGTGGGTGTGCTAATATAAAAGAGGACAATTAAACAGCACGACATATTATTTTAAGTCTAGATCAAATCACCATAGACGTAAAAACGTTCTAATAATTCACTTCACAGCACACACAAAAAGAGTCAAATCGCTCGATGTAGTAAATGAACGTGCAAGAATCCTAAAACTCAACTCGACACGAATTTATATTTGTTAGCAAAGAAAAGCTAAAAACAATATTCGTGGCTTGCCGGCAGTTAACACGGTAAACGATTTTGTTTGACATTTCATCGAATAGTGTTGTGACACATCAATTGACTACGGAATTACAACATTATCGATTATATCTTAATTGTTTTATTTTTGCCTAGAAATTGCTTTTTAACGAAAGAAATATTGACATAATTAAAGAAAAATAATAATGACAACTCTTAATATTTTTTAGTGGCGAATGTAGATTGTTTTGTTGTTCCACGATTTACGTTATTGTTTAATCGATAATTGAGTAAGAAGTCGCTTCACTATAATGGAACGAATGACGTATTTATTGTATTAAATACTAATTAAAGTGAAAATAGAAACCCCACAAATGATTTCAATGAATTTAAGTAAAAAATCAATAAAAATAATAGTTATGAATTATACAATAACTCAAATGGCCATACGCGTCAAAAAGTGAATCTATAAGTGCCCAATCTCCTTTACTTTTAGTTCTCTTAAATTAATCACCTGTCACCACACAATAATCGGTACAACAAAATAGGGAACACGATTAGGACACTCCACCGAACGTGTAGCATGCACAATTGCACATGCGATACCAACTGTGCCTCCAATCTGCTCGTCCGATGTCGACTTATATCGCACTAGCACTCGGTGTTGCATCAGAATGTCATGTGCCAGTAACGTGACACACGTCGTCGATACTAAACAACTGTCGCCATCTCTGTCATCTCTTGAAAATTAAATTAAATACTAAAGAGCCGACAACTTTTTAATAATTATTTATTTATTTTTTATGCCACTGTAAAAAACTTTTGTTCGTAGATACAAGTTATAGAAAAATTGATAAAAGAGCAAAGCGTGACAATGTAAAATGATATCACCTAAACTAGGTAAATGTGTACTATCGGAATCAGAGATTCCTCTAGTTTCGTAAGATCTAATAATATTTGATTGGTGATCGACGAAAAATACAATATTTTACAGAAAAAAAAATATACTACTGCTTTTGCCCGCGACTTCGTCTGTATAAATGTCGGTTATGAATGTTATGACTTTTTATGATAGACAAAGTCGAAACCAGATAAAAATCGCGTTACGCTAGTACGGAGTAAGCTTGCTAACTCCAAGGAAAGACATTCTATGTCCTTTCTCAGGACGAGGAGGAGAAGTTCAAGCTTACTCCGAACCAAATTTCATCAAAATCGGTTCAATATTTTAACTGTGAAAGCGTAACAGACAGACAGAGTTACTTCTACATTTGTAATATTAGTACGGATCCACTAAGTAAGAGAAGTTTTACTACAGAAATGAGGAGATTAGAATTAAAAATTATAAGAATTAATCTTATTAAGAGCAGTGGTGGCTGAGTGAGCAGTGGTCGCCGCATGGTAACGGCCCCGACTTACGAGTTGTAGGTCGCGGGTTAAAACCCAGCCAGGCGCATTACTTTGTGTAATTTAATTCACCACCACTGCTCTCAAAACGATGAAGGAAAACATAGTGAGGAAACCGGCATGTCCTAGAACCAAAAATTCGAAGACATGTGACATCCCCCAACCCGCACTGGGCCCGCGTGGTGGATTACGGCCCATTCCCACTCCCAGAGACGAGGTTTGAGTCCCATCAGTGGTAACATTATAAGGCCGACTATGCTTATCTTATTTATGACACACAAATATTATAAAGGTTCAATGTTGTTACTCCTTTACGTTCAAACTCTAAAGGGATTTGAATTCTAAGGTAGACCATGTTCTGGAACAGTACATAGGATATTTTTTATCCTGAAAGTATGTTCCCTAGTTAAATATGACACAATCGATACCGGTACCAAAAAATACTCCATCGTTATGAATTTACCTGAAGGAAAAAGCTATGCCAAAATGTTATTTCTTTAACCCATTTAAATATTGGGAGCATAAAATTCTCTCCTTTTTTTTGTAAAAACATAATGAAATATCCTTTAGCGTACTCTCAAAATATCTTCCTGTACCGAATTTTCATTCAGAAAAATATTACCTTAAATTCCATTTTAAGGATTCTTACTTGAGCACACGGGAAGTGTTTTCAAAACCGGTTAGATGCTAACAAGATGCCGTAATTAGCCTTTTATGCGCCCGGTGCGAGCTTCTATAATTTCATTCACCCTTAGAAAAAGTAAAATACAAACAAAAAGGACTAGATATATCATTTTTGTATCCGTCTAGGGACTGCACCCTGTACCTGGGCACCCTATTTTAGTTACGGCACTGACAAGAAGGTTGAGCTCCAGACTTACAATTGTAAAATATCTTGTTCTAATAAAAATTCCACAAATACTTAGTATTCCTCTTGAAACTAAAATCCCGAGTGACACTTAATTAGTGTGGGAGTGGGTGGCGCGGACTGAGTAAAGCGGCTTGGATAGGGCAGCCAAAACGACTCTTTTTTTCAGTTAAACTTTTTAACCCCTCGGTTGGTAGGTATTCAATTAGTTAAATTAAGCAGCGTAGTTGCTTTGCGTTCATATTTTTTTTGTTCAAATCATTTTCCAAACGAAAATAGAAAAAAATGTCAGGTTAAAGTTTCTTTGCAACTCAACCGCAGTTTACACTAAATTATAATCTTTAAATAATATTTGGGAATGTAGCCATTACTCGGATTCGATCGTACAAAGAAAAGCTAAAGAATTAAAACATTAATTTTATTTTTAAAGGAGAAGAGAACAGGTTTTTTTTTGTTATTTTCTGTAGATTAGTAATGTTACACGTAAATACAAGCTTCTGCCAAATGCTTCACTCGCGTGAAAGTAGGTTACTGCATAAAAACTTTGGAACCGCGTTTCATCCCTTTAGGTAGTTTTTAATATTGTGTGGATTTCATCACGCATGCGGGATTGCTCTGCACGAGTAGCCCCCGCAAATGTCCTTTTCATACAAGTATTTATTGTAAGGCGTGGAATAAGCACGCGGGATGCGGGGCGTGATATCAGGCTCGCAGCCCGCACGATATTAAAAATACCTTTAGGGAAAGAATTTTGTCTCCATAAAATCCCTTCTTAAAATCCCTTAAATCTCATCTTTATTTGTATACATCATAAAAGAGGTTTCTTTTCCGTGCAAAATTATATATATTTAGCGTTTTAGGTCCAAGGGTACGATGGGCTGGGCGTTTAAGAGTCAGTGAGTGAGTCAAGACGTTGATATTTATACCTATATAGATTTGGTAAATATAAGATAGGTACCAGCTTTTTTTCTACCACCTAAATATATATTTAGATATTAGCGAGATTTTGTCTCAATCTATACATATAATAAATCTGTAGAAGTTTATAGTTGTGCGCGCATCACGTAAAATGTACGAAATCGATGTAAATAACTTTTATACAATAATATTGTGTGTAACTTGATATATTACTTAGGATTTGTTTCATCGCAATCGGTTGACTACATCACAAGATATACTACATTCATTGAATGTTAAGCGGTACAAAGTTCGCCGGATCACCTAGTTTTAATAATACAGAGTTTTTCAAGAATTACACCCACTTCTAAAATTTCAGCACTTAGAAGTCGTCTCCTCAAACCCCTATAGACCAAAATTTAAATAAGAGAGCTGAATAAATTATAATACGATAATGCCAACACGATCGTTGGCCAATAGGATCACGATTTTGTTCATTTCCTGAAGTGAATTTTGTTATTAGAACTTTAGCCTACGGCGATCACTGAGTGAAAGTTTAATATTCTAATCGACTTCGATCATTTTCAGGGGTGAAAGACTTTTTTATGGTGTCAGTGTCAAGGAATAATAGCTTTGTATACGAATACATTAAGCTATTACTGTGGACGAGAGAAGAAAAATATATTAGGTTATAGAGAAATATTAATGTGGAGAAAAACCGATATTTAAGACTGATCTTGTATTGGAGAGTGATTGATTATCGGGATGCTAAAATATTTGGTATCGAGCATTTTACACTTCGGTCATGTCCAATATCGTGTCTTTTCTCCTTTTATCTTATCTACAAAAAATCGCTTTTAGGGATAAGTCGCCCATTATTATACTTTATTAATTATAAGCTCCTATTGTATTTTTTTACGGTGTGCAATAAAAAGTATATCTATCTATTGTTAATAGAATAATACTTTATCTAGGCTCAAAATGAACATAAGCGTCACCACAAACTTAACTTCAAGTGAAAGGTCAACATAATTTGCTACCAATAGGTTACCATCCTCGGCGAAGGTGGTGTGACGATCCGATTATGTTCACGAGGCAAACTCGGCCAGAGATCGCCATAGGTTAGAAACATTTCGAAGGTTTCGAAGGAGAAAAGGACGGTCTTTGCCCAGCTATGGGACATAAAATAGACAACAAAAAGAGGGTTAAATTTCGCTCAACATCAACACGAACTAATAATTCAAAGGATTAAAAGCCAATTCACACATCACGTTATTGACAAAAGCATCACTGTTGACGTGAATAAATATTGTTGCATACATTTTGCGCGATTTGTGCGGTTGCATCGCATTGACAGGCGGCGACAATCCGGCCACGTTCCGATCGCGATGTGTAAATACACCAAAAGAGTCGCTAGTACGATAGGGATGTCCAAACTGGGATTTAGTACGAATTTGTTTGAGTTGGCTTACGAGCACGATGTATTCGCAACGGCTTTTAAATTTTATACGTCGCCAGTTAATAAATGTTGGCTTCTTGTTGTTTGACGAATTTTGTTCCTATTTAGGCTTCCGGCGAAAACGGAACCCTTGTCGTCCATCTGACAATAGATACCTACTCTTTTAATTAGTATAACGTTGAGGTTTCAAGCTGAAATTAATATCACATACTCAAACTTCGAAGTCAACGGAATCTAAAGATAATGCTATTTACGCTTCGTTTATAGCGCGTATTTTACTCCTGAAGGGAAGTCAAAGCGTACAAGGGACTTCCCGTTGACCTAAAATAATTTATGGCAAGAAGCAATGTCATGTAACACAAGTAAAGAAAAAAATGCGAAAACCTTAAATGTGTAGTTACATAACAGATCAATTGACTTGTGATGTAACTAAGTAATATATAGTTACTTATATTTTTGAGATTACAAACCCATTTCCAGTTAGTAAACTAACCGCGAACTGTGTCGACGTAATAAGGGGCCAACAGTTTACCAACGGCTAAGATAAATTCCGTCAGTACAGATTATCTTTTCGTTAGAGGAATGATCGGAACTTTCATTACCCCTAAATCAAATTATTTACATTAAGTAAGTTTGTACGGAACCCTCGGTGCACGAATCCGACCCTTGACCAGTTTTTTTTTTTATCCGGTAATTTTTGTACTAGCCAAATTCGTTACCAATATTCAAGAAATAAAGATGCTTACCTTTTTACATAACTCCTTCTTTCACTGACTGGATTTCGGATAAATCTAGAAACAAAGAAAAATATGCTTAAGGATACATCATTTTTTGTAGTACATTTTTTATCTGTTACAAAAAAGAACGTTTTTTTTTTTTGGCACAACACAAGGCACACAAACACTACTTAGGTAAATACGAAACAAAACAATAAATAAAATAAAATGATGTGCCTCACGATTGCGCCAAAATAGGTCCAGTTCAGCATAAATGCCAGACATCTTGTGTCTGTCGCTGGTTTTCAACTGAACCTGAGGTTGTGACGCAATGGACGTATTTTTTTTTTTAATAGGTTCGCGTTTGACCACTATCTCACCTGATGGTAAGCGATGATGTGGCCGACGATGGAACACGCTTGGCTAGAAGTAACCTAATCACTCTTGACTTAAAGACCCTTAGGTTGTTGCTATCAGGGAACACAGACTCCGGCAGGGAATTCCACTCCTCAAACATCAAACAATTTTATAGTGTTATATATAACGGTGACGCGTACTTATATAACCAAATATAATCCATTATAATAAAAATATGTTAAGTGGGACAGTTAGGCATAAGTTAGTTAATTATATTTTTTTTAAACAAGCCAAAGTAAACCTCTTATAAATACGAATTGGTTTTGTGGTATTCTTTTGTATGCATTGTATGAACCCACGCCCCACATAGGCAGCTTGTGTACACTCGGAAAAGAATTTCGCAAAAGCAATCTGGAGTTCAACTCTCTTTGCTGTGGCTTGCTCGCCGCAACCAAAAAATATCTATGAAACCGTTATTTCCTGCTCTCGCGTGATTGATTTTTGCTCAAACACTAGTATTCCTGACGAACGGTTTTACTCGAAAAACCTGTTTTTATTGTTTTTGTACACAAAACAGTGGTTTCAAATTGATAGCATAGGCAGGTAATCTCGTCGGACTAACATAGGTGCAGATTGTTCGAAACATTTACCGTGGCCTTCACAAAGGGCCAATGAAGGAACACTAGGTTTTAGTCAGTAAAAGTCTGACACTCCCTCTCGCCCCATCCACTGCGGGACAAGACATTTTTATGATTTATCACGTAAAGAAGGTGATCTTGTCTACTGAGTCACAACTCAGTTGTTGTTGGATTAGGAGACGAGACTGCCTGTGCTACGGATTCTCGTTGTTGTTGAAACAAATATTATCCAGCTATATTTCGGTCGGACGGCGAGCAATGGGTAGCTCACCGTCTGACCGTCCGGTAACCGTCCGGACCGAGCCCAAGTCGTCGACGGTGCGTACTGTTTCACGTGCGCCTCAAGGAGATGTCAGCAACTGTAGGGGCCCAGCAGGGTCGAAGCCTACTGGGGCCAAGGATCTGATTTAAAAGGAAGACTCGGCCCTGGTACGAAAGGCAACGAAGGAACAGCAGTGGGTTTTTAGTCAGTAAAAGTCTCACACTATCTCCCTCTCCGCCCAAGATAGGGGGATGTCTTAAGATGATTTTCCCAACGAAAAAAATAAGCTATATTTCGGTAGTGGTGACTTTATGTTAAAAACTCAAACGAAATATTCATATTAGTCACGTGGTCGAAGACCAAAACAAAAAAATCGTTTATTTCAGGCAATTCAATAAATCGTTCGAATTGTGTCGCGTCGGTGGTTTTTATTGTTATCGTTGATAGAATTCCACTTTGTCGAAGCCCTTAGGGTTCAATTGGTCTGGTAAAGTGTGATATTGTAATTTCCATGAGGAAACTTAGGTTTTTCACCAGTACCTCGATAGCTGATGGCCACTTTGAGGTTAACTTGTAGAGAGAATGGTCAGGCAGTTTACTCCTTGTTAAATCGTTTTCTGCAAATCTTACCTCAGACACTCATTTCACTGTACGTTACTAATTTTGTATCCTTGTTTGTGTAATATAAGTATTAACACTAATTACTAGTAGTGACTGGCCTGTTGGTCTAGTGGTTAGTGGCCCTGACTGCTATGCCGGAGGTCGTGGGTTCGATTCCCACCCAGGACAAATGTTTGTGTGATAAGCACGATCATTTGTTCTATGTCTGGGTGTTTAATTGAATTTGTCAATAATATGTATGTATTTAGAAATATATAAGTATGTTTATCAGTTGTTTAGTACTCATAACACAAGCTCTGCTTAGCTTGAGACGGCGTAGTGTGATAGTTGTGGAATATTATTATTATTAAAAATTATAAGGTATTTTTCAAACAAAATGGCCTATATTGTTGTATTTTTAAAATAAAGTTATTATTACAAGAATAACGTAGCATATTATTGGCCTTCGTGGGATTGCGGACGACGTGTAATACCCATTACCCGCTCTGCTCGCCGTCCGGCCTTCCGGTAACCGTTCAGACCGAGCCCGAGTCGTGAACGACACGTTGTGTTCCACGCGCGCCTCCAAGAGATATCAGCAAAACCATTGGGGCCCAGCATTGTCAAAGCCTACTACTGGAGCCATGGGTATACTTCCAAAAGGGAAACCTAGGGTCTTGAAACGCAAAGCACAGCAGGATCATAGGACAAGTTTTAGTCATTAAAAATCTGACACGCGCTCCTGCTCTGCCCTAGAGCGGAAGCATGATTTCCCACCTTATAAAGAGCTTAATTAGCCATAAATTTTATCATTGCTGGGACTCGGGCCTCCTCTCTAAGAGAGTTTATGAGCGGTAATCCACCACGTGCAGACCCAGTGCATGTGAATGTTATATCACATGTCTTAGGTACCTTATTGATTTTTCAATTACTTTAATTTCTACTAAAACTAAAGCAGTGCTGCCAAAAGGAATAGATTCACAGTTCCTTTTTGGCAGCACTACTTTAAAATAGAGTTAGAAACGACCTGAACGGAACATTGTGCTACATGCACATTTCAACTCTCTCGCAAACAGCTAAATAAATCACCCTACTTTAGTTTGTATTGTGCACGCTTCTGTTCAAGGACTATTTTATTTACTGTGAGTAAGAAGTTACTATGGAAAAACGTAATCATCAAATGGAGCTAATAATATGTGTGTTAATTTATAACATATCTATTATATGTAAAAAGCGTGTTAAAAAAGGAAACTGACTGACTGATATGTCAACGTACAGCCTAAACTATTAGGATTAGAAACGTGAAATTTTGCACAAGGTTTCTACTTATGACGAAGGTGAGCACTAAGAGAGGGTTTTACAAAATTCACGCCTAATGGCATGAAACGGGGGTCCAAAGTCTATTTTTTTTTTATTAATTAATGATAGGCTCGCGTTTGACCACCATCTCACCTGATGGTAAGCGATGATGTGGTCGACGATGGAGCACGCTTGGCTAGAAGTAGTCTATTCACTCTTGACTTAAAGACCCCTAAGTTGTAGCTATCAGGAAACACAGACACCGGCAAAGAATTCCACTCCTTGGCTGTACGCACAATAAGAGAATGTATGGAGAAACCTACTTTCTTGCGGGTGAAGCTGCTAGCAGAAGCTAGTATCAACTAAATTAAAACAAAGGTGCGTCATAAAGATGACGCTACAATTTCAAACCATTTCTAAACCTCGTAGCTAAAACAACAACCGTAAAAAGGATCGATGTCGCCTTTTGGATGGGTGATCATTTTAACATTCACAGATTTTTTGGCAAGTAATTTAAGTCATTGGTACCAGCAGTCATCGTTACAGATAGACAAAAATCATGAAATTTAACACCCGTCTTGTCAAAGGGTATTTTGTAACTCAATTACTAGATTTTGGAGGTTAGATAGGGGTCACTCTATGTAAAACTGAGAGAAAAGAATAGGCTTTAGCAGCTAATTAAGTTAGATTGAAAGTCGATCCGAACATACTCGTAGTTCGAAAAAAGCTTAACAGTTGGTTAATGAATATAGTTAATAGCTGTCCTCGCGATTTCAACCGTGTCGTTACGTAGCGTTCTACGTGTACAATTCAACGCGATACGGCGACTTAGTCCTGTGCGAAGTCGCCACTTTAGCCGCCCTTTATATAAAACAAGTCACCGCAAGAGTTCACGTAAAAATATTAAACTAAGTAATGTAATTACGTAACCCCATCGCTTCGCTCATCACCGCACCGCACCCACGTACCACGTGCGGTTGGCCACCGTTAATAGTATATAAATTTTTTGTTCTAATCGCGCCGCGTCGCTTAGCTATCGCGTTGAATCGGCTACGTAGGACTGTTACTGTTCCTATTGGTAGTAGCGTTATGCTCTATAATCTTAAGCTTTTCTCAATAAACGGGTTATTCATCACTAAAATAGTATTTATTTATTTTATCATTTTTGTACACACATTATATTGGAAGAAGATACAGTAATAAAAACAAAATGTACAAAGGTACTGCTTATTTCTAAAAGAAATTTCTTCCAGCAGACCAAATAATAATATAATAGAAAGAATAAGAATAATAAAATATATAATTATGAGTATAGTTTTTCAATTCGAACCAGTAGTTTCTAAGATTAGCGCGTTTAACCAAACAAACTCTTAAGATTAGGTACTAGCGACCCGCCCCAGCTTTGCACATGTGTTGGCTTTTCTCTATTATAATATGGATGTATCATACATCTAAACCTTCCTCATTAATCACTTTTCCTATTGATGAAAACTTCATAAAAAAATAATTATACGTTATAATACAGACAGACAGACGTGGTTGGGGGACTTTGTTATATAATATTTATTTCTATAAATAGTTATAGGTCAACCGGTACGTGCCAGTCAAAGGGACATGTTAGATGACCAAAAGTTTACCTATGAAGTAACCATGTTAATATGTCCACCTGCGAACCATATTGAAGAAGTTTTAATCCCGAACATACATAAACTAAACCTACTAATAATTGATTGATTTGGCCGTAAAACCCAACCTGTATACGTAGAACTTATGCATTAGCTGATTGTTATTTATGCAACGGATCCTCAACCCTTTTACGACTATACATAATACAAAGGGCGAGAAACAGTCGATTAATTCTCAAATCAGAGTGAAAGCATCCGGGTTTGCAAACATGTACAGTGAACCATGGCCAAATAGGCCCTGGATATTTGCAATACCACTACTACTGATAATTACAATAAAGTCTCGTCACTTTTGCATTAAAATACTTCTGTTACTGGGTTTGACCCTTATTATCTGAGATATTAATTTCATATTTTCTAACTTAGACCTAAGTTAGAAAATTTGAAATTAAAATCTATAAATACTTGGGATTTTTTAGCTCAAAAATTTTTACAAATGGAAAAAATAAATATGTAATCATAATTTTAAAAATATTGATCTGGAGTCAGGTGGCGGATAGGTGCATTTGTAAAATGCAAACATTAGAATGCCTGTGCGAGGCCTTCTGTTAATGAGACAATGTTACTTTGAACGTAGATATATGAGAAACAGATTAAATAAAAAACTATAAGTGATAAAAGTCCCTTGAGATTCCAGATTCGGTTACACTGTACCATATTTTTACAACATAGTCTATAGGTTGCGGGAGTCCGATGGATGCAAGACGCACAGGACCATTCATTGTGGCGACACTTGGTGGAGGCCTATGTTCAGCAATGGTAGTCTTTCGGCTGAAATGATGATGATGATGATGATGATGATAGTCTAAAGATGCCATGCTAAAAATTTCATAACCGCCCAATGACGCTGATTACAAAGATTCGATTATCATAGTCATAACAAAATTACAGACAATTTAAATATTATTATTATCAAAAAGTAAGTTCATGAGCATGCAGCTACGGAGTAGAATTTCCTGCCGGAGTCCGTGTTTCCAGACAGCTGCAACCTGGAGATCTTTAAATCAAGAGTGAATATGTTACTTCTAGGCAAGCGTGCTCCAGCGTCAACTACATCATCGCTTTCCATCAGGTGAGATAGTAGACAAGCGTAAACCTATTAACAGTTAAAAAAAAATACTAGTGTGTAAGTTAGAAACCTTTCAAATGTAATCGAAGGGGAGACTGTCAAGTAACAGAAGAAGGATGCACAGTTGCACTCACTGAAATATGACGTCACCACCATTATGTTACATGTGAACCATGTGAACAAAAGCGATAGCAAGATGTACCCAATACGCCCCCACTCTTCCTCATCCAATATTTGAAATACTTATTACTGCTTCCTTTAACAACCAATTTTGATGCCGTATTCAAAAAAGTTTTCATTTTGTGTTATTTATCATTTAGTATAAACTAGTGTATGAAATAAACACAGAAAAATACCTACCCAATTATTAAGGGCCGTCTGCGAGTAAACGGTAACACTCACAAACACACACAGACTCACTAACATTTTTTTTTGTTTTTTTATTAATGATAGGCTCGCGTTTGACCACCATCTCACCTGATGGTGAGCGATGATGTGGTCGACGATGGAGCATGCTTGTTTTATACTATACCTATGGAAAGTTTTGACAGTACCATCTTTAGCAGTGGCCACAAAATCGTATCGACGCTCTGTGCTACAGCATCAGACTCTCACCAAGACTCATACTTATCTCCATTTATCACAGGAAGCAATAAAGATGCGCACAGCAATATATTTGCGTCTCGCTCTCGTATATCGTTGCTAATGATACTGTTCGCTAGTAAAAGGGAAGCTTTTAGAAATTGTGGACACGTTCTCTTGTTGCCGCAGGCACTTAATAGCACTTGTTTATTTCGGTTTTGACAAATCGTTTCGTACGCATCGTCTTAAGTGAGTGATTTGTAGCGGAGCTGTGGGCGGTGAAGCGACAAAACGCAATACTAATTGACGTAAAACAAAAGTAACGGCAAAAACCCAATATCACAATAGCCAGTCAAATATCAGCACAGCGACTTTTCCATTAAAGATTGTTTTATTAGCGCAGTGGCTAAGCGATTGGCTGCTGCTCATGGGTTTGATTGCCGCAGTGAACCAATATTTGTATGGCCCACATTATTATTCCGGGTCTAGGTGTCGAGTATGTGTATCTCCTGTGTAACTGACAGGTTGGTCGATACAATTTAGTATTAACAACAAACACACATTAACAATGAATTAACTGTAGACTTGTTAGAGACATTTTTCATATACTTATTAATCTTTTGATTTCAACCATTACCAGTTCATAAGCATTCCTAAAACGTACGTGGTATTTATGTGAAACGACTGCAGAATTTGAGCATCCGCTTTATTTTTGGCATCTGCAAATAAGAGCATGTGTTAGAGTTTCGAACCGAATTAAAGTGGCTGCTGATGCGGCGTCGGCGAGATATACATATACTATCTCTGCTCTTTACTGTCCTGCACAATTCTAATGATCCTCAATACCTTCATGAACGTTTTGAGTAACTCGTCCCGAGCGGTAAACCCTGTCGCACTACCTTTTCTCTTCTCCTTCGTACTCCGCGTCATACTTCCAGCCGCTATGATGGCTCCTTTTCTGTAACTCCAGTGCATCTCTTGAACTCTCTGCTACACTCCCTTCGCGACTGCTCTTCTCTGGATATTGTCAAGAGGAAACTTAAAGAGCACTTCCTTTCATTATTTGCATAATATTAGTATATATTAGTATGTGTAGTATAATTATATATTAGGCTTATTTAAGTAGGTTTATATTGTGCACTAGATCCTACTCTTGAGTATGTTTTCTCTCTATAACTCAAAGGTTTGCTGGGAGAAAACTCATTACTAAGTCAAGTTCTCCTTTGTACATGAACATTCTATATCATCGTGTACGATGTTATTTTTAGGCTTCCGTACCTCAAAAGGAAAAAACGGAACCCTTTTAGGATCACTTTGTCCGTCTGTCTGTCAAGACCCTTTATCTCAAGAACGCGTGGAGGTATCGAGTTGAAATTAAAAATGTATACTCAAGTTTACGGTCCCTTGAAGCTGTGAAAAAATTAAACTTCTAAGTTAACTAAAAAAAAAGATACGACCGTTTATGTTGCAAAAATCGTAAATTTGACACTCCTAAGAAAATCGAAATACATAGAGTACTCCTGGTTGACCTAGAACCCTGAAATTTGGCATGAAGCAAGGTCTTGTAGCACAAGTATAGGAATAAATCTGAAAATTGAAAATTTGTAGTTACGTCACAAAAAAAAACTTTTTTCTATTCGGAAAAATGTTCGAGACTCGATTCGGGAATTGAACTATTTACATAATTTAGTTTGTACGGAACCCTCAGCGTGCGAGTCCGACTTGCCCAGTTTTTTTGTGTACAATAAAGAATTAAGAAGATTTTCAGAGTCTGTTGGTTTTTGACACGTCCTTATTTTAGGCTACTCTTAGCCTCGCAATGCATTGCATTTTCGACTCACAAAAGCTTAAGATATTTTCAGTTGATATGTAGCGACATCTATGGCGTCACATAAGAACTAATCCTGCATCGCGCTATCAAAGTTCTCCGCGCGATTAGAACATATAGAACAGCCCGAAATCATCTATCGGGCAGTAGCCCGCCAGACATAACATCCCGTCTGGTTGGAGGATCCTCCCTTTTTCAAAGGAGGTTTGCGGGACTTTACTCTCTGTTCCACATACTCCACACTGGTGACCCTCGACAAAGAACGTCAGCGCAGCCTTCGTGCAGCTACTACTTCGTGACGTCATCATCACTTCCTCAAGCTTTCGAGCAGCGAGCCATACAGCCAGCACCCACGGCTTAAAAGGGTATCCTGACCACCAGCATGCCCACCTGGTCATACCTGGTCATCACCCTCAGCCTCATCAGCGACCTTGGCTAATCACACTGCACCTTCGGCCAGTCACATGAAGAGCTACGAAGAACCTCTCCTGGTCGACGCCAGCAGTCAAGCCCTACGTCGCACAGCACCGCTCCGACTCACTGGAGCCAGCAGCACTACTCCGACTCACTGGAGCCTGCAGCATCATCCCGACTCACTGGGACATCATCACCCCGACTCACTGGGGCATCATCCCGACTCACTGGGATAGCACCACCCCGACTCACTGGGGCACACCGCAGACAGTTCCGACTCACCGAGAACTATGCGGCATTCGGTTCCGACCCACTGGAACCAACCTACCACTGGTCTGGCACGCATCAAGAAGCATCAAGAACCATCGATCTCCGATCTCCGGAGGGGAGTAATGTAGCGACATCTATGGCGTCACATAAGAACTAATCCTGCATCGCGCTATCAAAGTTCTCCGCGCGATTAGAACATATAGAACAGCCCGAAATCATCTATCGGGCAGTAGCCCGCCAGACATAACATCCCGTCTGGTTGGAGGATCCTCCCTTTTTCAAAGGAGGTTTGCGGGACTTTACTCTCTGTTCCACATACTCCACAGATACATATATTGCGCTATGGCGGTCCATTGTCGCATACTATCTGATGCATGAACGATTAATCAAGAGGAACATCACGTAAGACGATATATTACTTAAGCTTGTCTGGTTTTACAGAACGGATTGCTAAAGTGGATTATACAGCAGTGTTTTCACATGTTAGCAGGGGTTATATTTTTTTGTTTTTGTATTCCTGCTGATATTATTGAGTAACGTTTTGTTTTTTTAATTCTAATCATGGTAGCTGTTGACTTGCTTGTATTGGTCAGTACTTTCTTTGAAATTATAGTCCGTGTTTTGTTTTTGTAAGCTAATGTTTATTAATTTAGGAATTATTGTGAAGCATAGACGACATAGACGACATATCTATGTATAATGTTGTTGTAATTCTAGCTTCTGCCAGCGGCTTCGCCTGTGTGAAATTGAAAATTGTCCCATGGGAACATACTATAGCCGGGGTACAAAGTTTCCTATGTGCTACTTCGGGACATGGCCTTCCCCCATGCTATTGTTCATCCAAATCTGTTCAACAGTAACACACATAAATACACATAACTCTCACCACACACCACACATCACACATCACACACCACACACCACACACCACACACATGCCACTCATGCCGTTATCTACTTACTTTTCTTTTTTAGTCTTAATTTTTGCATCAATTGGTTGTAATTATGAGGATATTTAAATGCCTGCTAGTGACTATGAGGGTGAGCGCTGATACCAATATATAAAAGACATTAAGTTATCTTAGCTTAGGTATCAGCTGTAGCACTTAAATATCACAATTAATTTACCTTTCGACCTAATTTACTGTAATTTGGAAAACTTGTTAACTTGAAGGTGCAAATAAAACAATTTTATTTATTTTTATTTTTTATCTTGTCGAGCATGTCACTATTCGGGAGAATCAATTCGCTACATTGTTTCTAGTTGTTCTCGTCTGTCTAACAGAGAGTACTTGCATAGGCACAGCCTTATAGCCAGGATTATTCATCAGTAGCGTACTCTAAAATACTCTCTTGTGGAGTCGCAAGTGCCGTAATACAGATATGTGGGCGACCCAGATTTCGATACGGCCATATTACATTGTACTGGTATCGGATTTGTAAGCTTAAGTTTCGGTACATTATTTTTACTTTTGGTAAGCTCGCGTGAAGTGTGGTGGCCCAGTGATAACGATCTCAACTTACGAGTAGTAGGTCGCGAATACAAACCAAGTCAAGCACATTACTTTGTATAATTTATTTCGTTACCACTGCTCTCAAAACGGTGAAGGAAAACACCGTGAGGAAACCAGCAAGTCCTAAAACTAAAAATTTGGAGATATGTGGCATCCACCAATCCGCACTGGGCCAGCGTGGTGGATTACGACCCATTCCCTCACCTAGAGAGGAAGCCTGAGTCCCAGCAATAGGAACATTATAAGGTGGATTATGCTATGCTAGGCTCACGTTGGACAACTAGGTGTATCACCTGATGGTACAAGATGATATTGGTGATAATGGAGCACGCTCGCCTACAAGCAATTTAGGTATGGTAAACCAGGCATACTTGCAAAACTAAGACACGCTGTGTACGACACATTCGCTCAAACTCATTTATATTGTTCATTTCAATCAATATTCATACATTCGTTCGCGTGAAGCCATCTTGCCATTGTTCATTACGCTAAAGAACTTAATTATTGAATCGTTAAAAAAGTCCATGTAAAAACCTATTTTTCTATAAAAAAAACCCTTTGTTTAATTTATCATAAACACGCGCATTTAAAAGGAGAAGGGAACGACTCCATAGATTCCTGGGCCCAGGTGTTAACTGAATCAAACTAGCCTTATTTGTAAGAGGATACAATAACAAGGCCTCACTGAAAATTTGCTGAAAATTGGCTATCCAGGAACCAAGTTATATGAATTATAGTAAAAGTGAGGTTATATTATAACATTGTAGTTTTTTATGTTATTTACGAAATACTTTGAATGGCTTCGGTTGTGTAATGATTTTATGTATGGAGCGTGTGACGTGTCGAACATAATCTGACACGTTTGGCTCTCCCGCGCCCTGGGCAATCGCTACAGTCGAAGACAAGTTTCTACATCCAATATCCTGTAACCTAGAAGCAGTAGGCACTAACCTTTTAAAAACTAAAAAAGGGATAAGAGGAAGTAAAATAAAACACCAATATACGTATAAAACATGTATTTATTATTCATCTTCAATAATTATGAGAATATCATCTAAAAATTATGCAAGAGGTACGATATTTTCTTGGTATATTAATTTAATATATATTATGCTGTCCAATAGAAAGACAACTGACAAACATGACACCAACATGGCTTGATAGGCTAAAAGCACGATTTGAATAAGTAAAAAAATGGGTAAAAAAATTACAGGCTGAGATGCATGCCACTGACGAATAACTGATAAAATCGCCTCATCTTCCAAAGGCTACCCACTGACCCAAGACTCTTCTACCAATAGAGTTACTGCGACCAGTTGCAATCGTACAATTTACACAGCGATTCATGTCGTCAATATCCAATCGATAGGCGTAAACAGTTGTCCAAAATAGAGAGCCAGGTAATTTAGAGTAGCAAGATCCGTCAAATAGTCCGTTATAATGTGCAAAGCCGAGGTCGTGGGGTTAAACGATAAAAGAAAGAAAATACGTGCGCACTCAGAACGAAAGAAAACGAACGAGTGCATCTGTCAGTCAGTGACTGATGGATGTCAGGCACAAGTGTTGCCAGAAGAAAAAAATTCACTATGAATTTAATCAATCGATTCCATGAAAGCTTGATATGCACTTGTGACTAGATTTTCATACATATTCTCATATTTTACCGATTTATTCATAATCGATTAGTAGTAATTCAGGAATTATTTAATCGATTATTTACTTTCATTAACTTAATTTAAGTTTTCTCGCTTCCTGGGTAGAAACATGGTACCATACTTTGTGATTTCCTTTAGAAAAATATAACGGTTTTTTTAATACACATTTCAACTAGTTAACTGCTGGGCCCAGAAGTCCCCTTCTCCTTTGGTGCTTATCCGATCTGGTTAGTTTATAAGTATGATGGCGATGTAAACTATACAACGCAGGTTCAACTTGCGTCGTATAGTTTATGTAGTTTAAAATACATGTCTTAGTTTTGCTACAGGGGCACATTTGGGGCACAAATGCCCGGTTTACTCTAGCTATTTCTTTGATAAAGATAGTCTTTAGGAGTGCTTATCCAAATAAGAAATTTCTCAGTATTATTTCAGAATAGTTAATTCCCACCGAAATAAAAATTACTTACATTCAAATATTTCTGAGAAATTAGGACAATTTATTCAACTTAAACCTAAACCAAGATTGATTGTTGTGATACTAAGCTCAAAATAATGATGATGGAATAATAATTTTTATTCAGCTACATTTCATTTTCCTAAAATATAATTAGATTCTTCTTCTTTTAAGATTTTTTGACTAAGTAATATATTTTCTGTTTTGACTTTAGTATCTCGCACTTAAAACATTGTTTATGGAAAAGTTTTTCTTTTAAAATGTTTTTCTTTTAATTTACTAAGGCTGTATTAATGTCCTTTGGGATAATGAATGCTTGTGTTGTTTCAGAAATGTTTTTTATTGTAACCTTTATTTCTAATGGTTGGAATATTTCCTTTAATAGTCATTAGGGTAAATTGCAAGCTTTATTAATACAAATTTTTATATTTTATGTAGGTATGTTTCATAAAAATAAACCAAATATTTTTCTATATATATGCTTTTTTTATTTGTTATTTAGGTAAATATTTTAAATATTTACTTTTACTCTTCAATTACAGTTCCGCAGACATGTTCTGTCATCATCATCATTCATCATCATTTCAGCCGATAGACGTCCACTGCTGGACATAGGCCTCCCCCAAACGTCGCCACAACGAACGATCCTGTGCGTCTCGCATCCATCGGATTCCCGCAACCTTCACCAGGTCATCGGTCCACCTTGTAGGGGGCCTTCCGACACTGCGTCTTCCGGTACGCGGTCGCCACTCCAGAACCTTTCGGCCCCAACGGCCATCCGTTCTGCAAGCAATGTGCCCTACCCATTGCCACTTTAGTTTGGCGATTCTTCGCGCTATGTCGGCAACCTTGGTTCTCCTGCGGATATCTTCATTTCTGATTCGATCACGCAAGGAAACTCCGAGCATAGCCCTTTCCATTGCCCTTTGGGTGACATGTTCTGTATTGAAGAAAAAATTAAGGCTGTGGACAAACAGTGGCGTTAGCAACTGGTTGATTTCAATCAAAAATTCTTGAATGAAGTCTACACCAGTGTACGGTAAGTCCTCACTTACCGCCATGATTATGGCGTGCCCACCCTTCTTGAAAGGCGAGGATGTCGTGACGCAAATCCTGCACCAGATTCAGTTGGAAGAAACACCCGAGTGTCACTATTGTGAGAACCGCCCAAAAGACATAGTCGAGCATACGGTGGAGGTGTGTCCTGCTTGGGCGGAGTACCGCCGTGTCCTTATGAAAGTGCTCGGTGACGGCGATCTCTCGCGCTGGGCCCTTGTTCAAGTCATGATTTATTGACTGCAAAAAGTATTGCTCCGAATTGGTACCTATAAATAATATTTAACTCGTTAATTATTTACAATTTGTGTAAAAAAATTTAGTTTACCTGTATTTGTTAATGGATAATCACTTAAGACGCTTATTAGCTGGTTCGAGGTGACTTGCAAAAAGAATAACTGCAAGTGTTGGAGTATAATAAAAACAAATCTATCCTACTTCAAAACTATGTTATTTCTCTTTCTAACCAATGAATATTGTATTTAATTGGTCTGAGCCCTTTGTCAGCACTTGACTGAAATCCCTAGTATGGTTACAGTTACTGTATTCCTGTAGCCTTGCTTAGGTGCACAATATTACTGAAACGTAATATTACTGAAACACAACTTCCAATATAAATAAAAGGATAATAAACAGTTATCATTGAAATTCTTAAAACAGTCTTGCCTTTGGTGTCCACCTATTAACCTTAATAGGAAGAACTTTGGGGGAGAGCTTTTCTCTAGTAGTAAGAAAGCCAAGAAGCCAAGAACCCTAAATAAAAATGCACTCACATTAGTATGATTCCTGAAATACAAATTTATATCTAGTTTAGGTAGAATCCAATTATTGTACCTTTACCTCCAATTAAAGCCATTAATTTTCAAATATTTATGTAAATTAACAAATTCAATTCAATATATGCTAAACACACCGTCTCTTCGTACTTACATGCTACCAATCTCTACCAAATTCTCCACAAAATTAATTGGTAGACCTACGAGATGCCTTAACAAAAGCAATTCAATACCAATTAAACTGCTAAGTTTTCTATGACGCATATAGCGTTTTGATTAATCTCTGTAATTACTGGATAATAACTCACGTCATTACAGTACCTATTTAATCGAACAATGAGCAACGCTTTGTAATGAACTTGCAGATTATTTCGATTGTAAACACGCAAAACTAAAATTAGTAGTAGTTAAAAGTACTTGTGAAAAGTGATTAAGCAAAATTGTAAATTCTGTGGCCCTAGTGAAAAAGGTATTTAGCCTGATTTTGTCGAAAATGAGTTAACAAAGGAACCAGAAAAAATTACTCTATCGTGTAGTGATAACAAATCTAAGCTATTTCTGAAAATAAAAAAGTTACTTTGTTTAGAATGATCCAACTAAGACAAAATAAAGAAAGCTGGAAAAGTCGGTTTCAAGTACTTTTGTATTCTTTTTATTATTATTGTGTTTTTAATCTAAATTAATATAAATTACCAACGTTTTAATTGGGTTGGTGTTTATCAAAACAACAACACCTGTTCCTTAAAAATGGTTTAGTAAGTAATGATATTACTAGACTTGGCACTATATCCGTTTACACCAAAATAAAGATATAAAATCAATATTTTTTCATTACTTGTATCATAAAAAATATTCTAAATACATATCCCTTTTCACTTGTGCAAATTATCACTTATGATAGAAGGGTTATAACTTATATTATAGCCTCAAAGAATTCATTCTGTGGTTTGTGTAAGTCACTGTCTTAAAAACTATTAACTTTACATAAAAAATAACTTAATAATAATAAAGAGCATAAGTCGTTTACCTATAAAAAAAACAACAAGTGTATTACATTTGGTAGCGGTTTAAATGTCACATGATGTTAAACACGCAAATAGGAGAGAGCGGAGTGTCTCCTGTAAAGTTGAATTTTTGGACTTAGACCCCTTTTTACTAGGACAACAGCATTAACATCGAACAATCAACACACTCGAATCTTTCGAAGCTAAAATAGTCGAAAATAGCAAGTTCCAAACGTCGAGATCTGAAGATATACGAAGGTTTACGAAATCGGAAAACAAATATCGGAACTCAAACAAAAATGGGCATTACACCAAGTAAGTCGTGGTGATTATAGAAGGAGTTAGGAGATGACCTACCAGTGGAAGAGACAAAAACCGGAAGAAGTTAAGATCGCCCGATGGCGAGACGGGAGATGATATTACCGCTATCGCGAAAGTTGGATGAGGGTGACACAGAAACATGGTAAAAATAAATAAATAAATAGTCAATTAATTAACTAAAATTTATGACATTTTTACGTGGCACCAAAAGCTTTAAATTATAACTCCAAAAATAAAATTGGCATCTTTGTCTTTATTAGGTTTAAAATTAACATAATATAACTTTCCAGACTAGAGTTCTGAACTTAAGAACCTAAATTAATAACTCGGTAAAGTAATTAATAATTTCTTATAGTCTTTAATAGCGAGTCTGCGATTGACAAATTCAACGATTTCACTTCAACCACAATCCATTTTAGCTGCCAAATATTTTACATTAAGTGTGTAGTTCAAAGAAACATTAGCATAAGCATAATCACCCTTATAATATTCCCACTGAAACAGAAAGGAGAAACATTAAAGGAGTTTTAATACTGAGTGATTAATTCTTATTTAAAACGTCTGATTCCATTTCTTTTGAGGTGGAAACTCATCAGGAGGAACAGTGGTGACCTAGTAGAAACAGGCTAGGCTTATGAGTTGTAAGTCGCGTGTTCAAACTCAGCCAGGTGCATTACTTTGGGTAATTTATTTCATCACCACTGCTCTCAGAACGGTGAAGGCAAAGTAACATCAGGAGGAAACCGGAATATACTAGACTAAAAATTCTGAAGACATTGTGACATCCACCAATCTACACTCGGCCCGTGTGGTGGATTACAACCCATTCCCTCTTCTAGCGAGGAGGCCTGAGCCCCACCCGTAGGAACATTATAAGGCTGATTATACTTTGCTATGCTATGGAAAATCATCAAATAACTCCTCTCGCTCTGGGTGGAACGAGAGTGGCAGACTTTTACAGACTAAAACCCGTCGTGTTCCTTCATTTATCCTTTGCATTCCAGAGCCACAAGAACTCTTTCGAACAATCTGCAACTCTTTCGAACCAAAAAAGGCATTCGATATTTATTTTTCAAAGATACAATTTCTGCAAAAATAAATTCTGAAAAACAATCAGCAGTTTTGTATTGTTTTGTTTGCATATTTCAATAAAATGTCGGAAACAATAGCTTTTCTTTTTAAAGAGTTGACATTTTGCTTTTAGCGATTAGGTATAGGTACTACCCGTTTTATCACCCTATGTAATATTTCCTTCAACATCTTTTCTGTAACGTATTATTGTGTACACAATAAAAAGTATTCTATTTATTTTTAGCTTGTGACCTAAATCTGGAAAATTTTTGGACAATATTAAAAAAAAAACAATTGTTAAATAAGATTCCATCGCATCATCATTATCTCAGCTAAAAGACGTCAACATTACAGTTGGACGTAGGGCTCCTCCAAATGTCGCCAGGATATTTTTCCAAATGTCACCAGGACATTGGTCTGGTCTGATATGTACCTCACATCTATCAGTTTATCCCGACCTTCACCAGGTCATCGGTCCACCTCGTGTTTTGTTCGATTCGTCCGTAGTAACCTTAGTTTACCAGCGGATATCTTCATTTCTGATTCGATAATACAATGAAACTCCGAGCATATTTCCTTTGCTTTTTGGGTAACTTTAAGCTATCCATGGATTACGTTTATGGATAGGAAAAATATCGCTAAAATAAATTCACTAGTAACAAACATTGTCCACAAATACCAGCTAATAAGCTAATTATGGACATGTTACCTGACACCTGCCTTGTCTAATGATACAATAATAATAATTAGCACACAAACACCAAACAGTTAATTACTAATGATCTGTCAGAATGTCATAACTAATGGCGAGGAAACATCATTATGGACTATCGGGAATTTCTGGCCTTTAGCAGTATTGATTGCCTTGAACATAGATAATAATAATATATTTATTTCACAAAGTGAGATACAGTCTGTATCAGTTACAATTATGGATAATGGTTAATTTAGAAGATAAAAGAAGTGTGTTCTAGATTACTAGCTAGGTTACATACTAACTTGTATTAAGGTTCGCCAGCCTAAGGGCGGAATTCACCAATAAAACTAATCGCGTTTTAACGTTTGGCTCGCATAATCGCGTTTAGCCGCTGTCACTAGTGTCACTTGTCTGTATTTTTCTTTTGATGTATTTTTACAAGTGACACTAGTGACAGCGGCTAAACGCGATTATGCGAGGTAAACGTTAAAACGCGATTAGTTTTATTGGTGAATGCCGCCCTAAGTTCTCATTACAGTAATATAAGAATACTGAGAGACTACAACTGTGATATTTATTATTTAACACGTTTGTGATGATTTATACATTGTAAAGTGTTAGTATGTGCGTTTTATATGTTTAGTGTATGTATGTCTGTGTGAAGTACCAATTAATTGTTATTCAGTGCAGAAAAACGCCGAGTTACAGCTTTAGATCTTTTATGTATAAGTGCTTGGAATAAAAAAGCCGCATGAAAAAAAAATGCACGTAGCGGAGGTGAAAATGTTGAGATGGATGTGTGGAGTGGGTAAAGTTATAAATGAATATATTAAAAGAAGTTTTAAAGTGGCCACTTTCAAACTCCGTTTAATATATTCTGCAAAGTTGAAAAGGAATCGTTTACCTTGGGACGGTAATGTAAAGAGGAGAGATGAACCGCATGGTACTAAAATGGATACGAATATTCAAGTGGACAGATGATGCAGGAGACGAAGAGGAAGGCCAAAGACAAAATGGATGAACTGTGTGAGGTCCGATATAAAAGCAAAAGGTTAAAGTTAAGTCAGTGTTAGCATGACGGTTGACGAGGCCGAATGGAAGAAAATAACGTATTGCGCCGCTCGAAGTAACACGAGACAAAGGAAGGAAGATGGTGATTTGCAAGTGCTCGTGACATGAGGAAAATAGGCTGTTGTTTCATGTAACGTATAGTGGTGGTCAATTTAGTTCAGCTAAACCGTATACGCATTACAACTTAGTAGGGAAAAAGTTAGGCAAGGGATAATTTATAAATTTATAGAAAAAAGTACACGGTTTTTTTTTTATTTGTTGATGGGAAATCAACAAATAAAAAAAAGTTCTTAAGTTGCCCTTTGCATTACAAGGCCGCTAAGAGTTTTTCGAACAATTCCAACGCCGTGTCCTCGTGAGGGCGATCGGCGGCGGCGATCTCTCGCGCCGGGCCTTGGTACAGGCCATGGTCCGGAGCGAGGAGGAGTGGCAGGCGGTCGCCTCCTTCTGCGAAGCAGTAATGCTAGCAAAGGAGGCGGCCGATCGCGTGAGGCAACGGTCCTCATGCCCTAGTCGCCGCCGGGATTCCGATCCCGATTTCCGGCCACCGTAAACGCAGGCTTGCGGACGGCGAGCAATGGGTGGCTCGCCGTCCGACCGTCCGGTAACCGTCCGGACCGAGCCCAAGTCGGCGACGGCGCGTATTGTTCCACGCATGTCTCAGGGTGATGTCAGCAAATCGTAGGGGCCCAGCAGGGTCGAAGCCTATTGGGGCCATGGGTAGTGTGAAAACGAAACCCGGGGCCCTGGGACGAAGGCAACGAAGGAACAGGAGTGGGTTTTTAGTCAGTAAAAGTCTTACACTATCTCGCGCTCCGCCCAAGAGCAGGATTTGTCATTAGATGATTTTCCCACCTAAAAAAAAAAAAAACAGCCTAGCTGCACAGCTTCGTACATAACTAATTCAATATTGTAATATAGATTACATAACAACATAATCAGCTTTTTCATGTTCCCACAGCTGGGACTCAGGCCTCCTCTCCAGGAGAGGGAATGGACCGTAATCCACAGGCCCAGTGCGGGTTGGTGGAGGTCACATATCTGGTGAATGTTTTTCCTTCACCGTTTTCACTGATTTTTTAACCCACAACCTACAACTCGTAAGTAGGGGCCAGTGATAACGTCAACACTGGCCCCGTAAGTAGGCTGGTTACTACTACACATGGATTAAGCAAATTGAAAAAAAAAATTACAGTAGGTTAACGATGATAATTGTCTTTACAGCCTTATTTACAGTTCGAAGACGACCTTTAGAAAACAGAAAATTCACCTCGATTTTAAATTGAATCTTGTACAACTATTTTTCTCCGTCGTATTAGGTGTACCTATCCTTTGAACTCCGCCTCAACTATCTTCAAAAGATATTGAGGTAAACTCCAACAAAAGGAGAACTTTGAAAAATAAAATCGACCATCTATTTGATAACTTGAGTGTTATTTTATTCTCTGTTGTACCAAATCAATGAAAAGTTTTCGAGTAAACTAAGCACTTTTGGAATTAACTTAGTCAGTTTTTTCTTTCGTTGTTGTTATTTTGGTCAACATAATTGTGTTTGGTGACTTATGCAATCTGAGGTTATGTGATTCGATAATATTTAAAAGTTGCTGACGATTTGGACACAATATATTCAGACACCACCAAATTTAGATAAAAAAAGTCTTAAATGTGCCAATTCAGATACTGTGTCCGAAAATATTGTGTCCGAATCGTCATAGTAATAGTTTCCAAATATTAAAAAAAAAGACGCCACACTCTAGGGTATCGTGAGTGCGTTCACAAATATGTCAACTGACACACAAGACTCCCAGATCCGAGCACAACTAGCTGTACGCCATACATTTTCTTTTTCCAACTAGATAACCAATATGCAAAAATTGGTATTATATCTGAGGGAACAAAACATTTTGCACTTATCATCATGACAATGACATTTTAAAGAATACTCCTTAAGTTGCCATTTGCGTTGCAGGGCCACTGTTATAATAGGGGTTAAAGTATGAAATTGCCGTTTTTTAAAACGGGTTGCTTTGAAGTGTTTCTTCAAAGTCAATCTTTGGATTGACTTGGAATCATAAGTTCAAATAAACTTTTTATTAAAGGTAAGTTATTCTTTTTTTCAAAATTAGGTATTTATTGGTTTTTTGTGTTTTGAATTTTCTGTAATATTAATAACTTTTGAAGAATCCCACAACCATATACCGTACATTTTGCTGACATATTTTTCAGGCATGCGTAAAACATAACCTGACGTCATCTCGGGTTTGGTCTCCTAACGCTCGGACGACGACCATGCTCCTATTCGCTCCTATTGCTCGCTGTCCGTAAGCCCAAACCGACGGTGGCCAGAAATCGGCCTCTTCGCAAATTCTGACTCCCGTGGCTTCTTCTGTGGCATAATGATTTGTTCTACATACACAACGCCCACATACACAACTAAAATTAAAATATAAAACTTTGTTTACTATGTCACTTGCAGCGGCCAGAAGTGGCTAAGTTCTATCTCCTATTAGCCACCTAGTTTATAGCGATTCTAATGTTGCCAGTGACAGAATATTCTTCGGTAACACACGAAGTTTACCTAATCTAAGTTTCTAAATTGAACATGTAACCTGTCCGTATTCCAACTGTTCTCTATTTAGTTTCCAACAATACAATTGCCCTATTGGTTCTAACCATGGATCGGATACCGAGAGGCAATGTTTATAATTACCGGGGTAGCCATGTTATGGTAATTGTGGTAGGTGGTTCGCATAGCAATCAAACGCAATAGTGGGAGAACGTCACTTGACTAGCTTGCTCTAGTATACATATTGTTATCTATATCTTCTATCTATATATATATATATATATATAAATGAATAGCTGTTCGTTAGTCACGCTAAAACTCGAGAACGGCTGGAACGATTTGGTTAATTTTGGTCTTGAAATATTCGAGATAGTCCAGTGAGGGTTTAAACGGTGAGAAAATATGTAAAAATTCACGAAAAAATTAATCCGAATACAACGCCATCTCTAATTAAAATTTCATTTTAAAATGAATTATGCTGGTTCTGGTAACGCCAGTAGATGGCGTTATCTTTTGATAGTTTAGCTAAAAGGTATCACAACATTCATTGACTATTAGGCGGTACGAAGTTTGCTGGGTCAGCTAGAGAAATTGACTGACAGACGAATCAACGCACAGCCGAAACTACTGGGACTAGGAACCTGAAATTTTGCACAAGGTTTCCTTTTATGACGAAAGCGAGCACTAAGAAATGATTTTCCAATATTCACACCCTAAAGAGATGTGTAAGGAGAAACCTACTTACGCGGGTGAAGTCGCAGAAAGATGCTAGTTATATTATATTTAGCCCTGTACTGTACCACTGCTATACAAAGGACTCCCTCCATTTCTTCCATTGTTCCCGGCTGTGGGTCAATTTCAAGGTTCTTTCAAATCCCTAAGAAGAAAGATAAATCGTCCGGCTATACATTTTATAGAGGACCGAATTTTTCTTATTAACTACACAGAGAGTTAGTAAGAAAACGCATTTTTTTTGTGATTGTTTATGTATCCCATAATAACACTTAACGGTAAATGAAGCCGGGCTGGGAAAACAGACTGAATATTTTGTGTTTTCTTTAGTTCAGTGGTTTCTAAACTGTTTTCCGCGGACCACTGGTAGTCCGAAAGAGCCAAAATATGGGCCGTAAAATTTTTAATATTCAAAATAGAATTAGCATTGATGCAAATTGATTTTATTTTTCCACAAAGTACAAGTTTTGAATTTATAATATGATAGATAAATAATTTTAAAGATAAATTTTCTTTTAGATTTCTGGTTACTGCTAACAACAAAGAGGTCTCAAGACAAAAAAAGGTCGAAAACCACTGCTTCAATTGCTATAAAAAAAACTGAGTATTTACATTAGTGTATGTATCTAGCTAATTGAGCTCTATGCTAATATAATAATGCAGAAAAGTATTTTTGTTCATTTAAACTCTCTAATGACTGGAACTGCCTGTCGGATTGGAAAAAGTCTTTTTGTATAGGATAGCCAGGTTCTTGATAAATAGCAGTACCCAAAGTTAGTAATTTATATTACAAAAAAGTAAGTAAATATACCTACTATAATATATCTACTTATAAGGTTCTAGAAACTTCTAAAAAATTCAAAGGTAATTTTACTTAAACTATTTTTGATATCCAGAAACCTTAAAACACTAACAGAAAACCTGCGCAGAGTGTAAACAAAGCAATAAAAACGGTTTATGTACCCGAGGTTTATACAGCAGTAATTCACAGTTGAAAGTCGAACAGTTGGCACGGTTCTTGAAGAGACAACTCTTATAAATATAGGGGATAGGACCGTCATTACTAACAGCCGACGTCAATTTGCACGCCGGGTCGGACATTACGCGATCGATACTAGAATTCAGTACCTAGCTTTTTAGGCAAAGGTTGCCTAAGATAAACATCTGGATGTGGACTGAATTCGATTTAGGCGAAGCTATTTAAAATCTATAGACGGTAAAAAAAGTGACCTTTGCGATATCGTATGGTGATTTACTTCGACTGTGAGTTTTATAAAGTGTCGTCGGTTTTGTTATCTATACAATATATAAAAGGAGAAACTGACTGACTGACATATCAACGCACAGCCGAAACTACAGGGACCAGGAGCGTGAAATTTTGCACAAGATTTCCTTTTATGACTTAGGCGAGCACTAAGAGAGGATTTTCCGAAATTCACCCCCTAAGGGGATGAAACGGGGGTCCAAAGTTTGTTTAGAGAAACCTACTTTCACGCGGGCGAAGCCGCTGGCAGAAGCTAGTAGACTATATAAAAGGAGAAACTGACTGACTGACATATCAACGCATAGCCAAAACTACTGGGACTAGGAGCGTGAAATTTTGCACAAGGATTCCTTTTACGAAGTAGGCGAGCACTAAGAGAGGATTTTCCAAAATTCAGCCCCTAAAAGGATGAAACGGTGGTCTAAAGTTTGTATGGATAAAACCTACTTTCACGCGGGCGAAACTACTGGCAGAAACTAATTGTTTATGTAAATAAAAAATAGAGCAATAGCTAGTTTTAAGACACTTTGATCTCCAATCCTTTTTAATTGGTTCTAATTTAAGATAGGTATTATTTTTCATAACTTTAATTTACATTTTGTTACAACAACTGCAGTGGCAAAAACACATGCATGGGGATGGGTGGAGAGGGAGAGGGAGGCCAAAGAAAAGATGGATGGATTGTGTGAACAGTGATATGAAAGAAAAGGAAGTTAGTGATAGCATGACGGTTGACAGGATAGAATGGAAGAAAAGAAAAAAACATGTTGTGCCGACCCCAAATAAGATGGGACAAGGGCAGGAAGATGATGAACTGCAGTGGCAAAAAGAAAATTTACTTATATCTCAACTCCGGTCCCCAAGATACAGGCATCGCCGAGTTTGGTGACCACTGGTTACTGTAGAGACTATACAATGAAGCTCGCCAATAGGTACATATCTACATTTTTTTCCGGTGGGAAAATCATCCAATGACATCCCCCCGCTCTTAGGCAGAGCGAGAGGGTGTGTCAGACTTTTAACGACTAAAAACCCACTCCTGTTCCTTCGTTGCCTTTCATACCAGGGCCGAGTCTTTCTTTTAGAAGCAGACCTTTGGCCGCAGTAGGCTTCGACCCTGCGCGGGCTTGCGGACGGCGAGCAATGGGTAGCTCGCCGTCCACAAACCCGCGCCTACGGTGGCCGGAAATAAGGATCGGGATCCTGGCGACTGGTATACTTACATTAAGTTTCGACACATCTACATTAAGTTTCGATTATTTAAATTTAAGACAACTTTTGTAACAATAGTTAAATTAATTTATTAATTCAATTTATACATTTATTATGTAAAGTAATATTTTAAACAAGTAACATTTTTTTCAGGCTCAAAAGGCTGCCCAACTTAAATTGGACTAGAAAGGACATGCCTGCCGCATTCCTGACGAGTTTTAGACCAGTAAAACACAAAATTGGTGCCCTGGAATTAATACAGGGCCACAGCAAACCACAAAGGACCTGGCGGCGGGATGACCTAGATGTGTTCCTTAATAATTGAAAAAAAAGGTGAAATACGTGACCGTTGGAAAAAATGAAGGGAGGCCTTTCCCCAGTAGCGAAACAATATAGACTAGTAGTAACCATAGGTTTTAAGAGGTAATCTCTGGAAGTAGACAGTACAGGTTGCATTTTGAAGAGTGTGCGCGGAAGTTGCATGACTTGATTCCGCCATCTCATTTCTACCATCGGACCACCCGACGTTCGGCGAGTATCCACCCTTACGTTGTTGAAACCTCTACGTTCCGGACTAAGCGTTTCGCCACGTCGTTTATACCGCGTACATCGAAGGACTGGAACAATTTGCTTGCTGTGGTCTTCCCATCCGATTATAATTTGGGTGTCTTCAAGGCTAGAGTGAATAGGGTGTTAATAAACTAGTGCGCCTCACCATCAACGATTGCATCTCTGCTTACCATCAGGTGGGATCGCTGTCAAGCACTAATTTATATCAAAAAAATAAATAAAAAAGTAGATACCGTGACATTTAAAAATCTTCACGACGACGTCTAAACAGTATAATATACGACCTGTACATCTCCGTCTCAAGCTAGAACTACATTAGACCGACGCACACGTGTAACACGCCTGATTTGTACGTGACATGACAGACATCGCGTGACGTCGCGTGGCGTGGATTAAGTGTAGCTCTACAAATCTAGAGCAGTGGTGGCCGAGTGGTAATGGCACCGACTTACGGAGATGTAGGTCGCGGGTTCAAACCCAGCCAGGCGCATTACTCTGTGTAATTTATTTCATCACCACTGCTCTCAAAACGGTGAAGGAAAACATCGTGAGGAAACCGGCATGTCCTAGAACCAAAAATTCGAAGACGTGACATCCACCAACCCGCACTGGGCCCGCGTGGTGGATTACGGCCCATTCCGTCTCCTAGAGAGGAGGCCTGACTCCCAACAGTGGGAACATTATAAGGCCGACTATGCTATGCTACAAGTCTAGATTCCATATAGCGTGTGTGGCACACGTGTGCGCAGTGTAGTTCTAGCTTCATTCTTACAACGTATTTATGATGACGTCACGGTAAGATCTGATCACGAATAGAGACTCTTAACTTACTTATCATAGTAGATAAACAGGCGTATCATGTGGATTTATTATATCCAGAGGAGCGAAAACTGGAAAAATAATTGCTTCAGGTCAAATTCTTCCAACAAAAAAAAACGGGCAAATACGAGTCGGAATCGCGCACTGAGGGTTTCGTACAAACTTACCTATGAAAACAGTTCAATTCCCGAATTGAGTTACGAATTTTTTTCCGAATCGCAAAAATAGTTTTTTGTTTTGGGACGTAATTACAAATTTACTGTTTTTAGATTTTTTCCTATACTTGTGCTATGTGACCTTGCTTCACGCCAAATTTCAGAATTCTAGGTCAACGAAAAGTATCTTGATGAATTTTAATTCCCTCGAGAGTGTCGGAATATATGTTTTTTGCAATATAAACGGTCGTATCTTTTTTTTTTCGTTCACTCATAAGTTTGATTTTTTCACAGTTTCAAGGGACTGTAGACCTGAATACCTCCACGCTTTCTCAAGGTAAATAGTCTTGACAGACAGACAGATAGACGGACAACAAAGTGATTTGATAAGGGTTCCGTTTTTTCCTTTTGAGGTACGGAACCCTAAAAAACAAAATCAAAAGAATTTATTTGAGTTAAACAATTTACAGGCTTTGTCAAGAAGCCGGCCAGTCAGATAAGGACCCTTTAATCAGCAATAGATTGTGATTGTCTAAATATTTAATTTTGTATTTAGAATGGCTAACTAGTTAGGAAGTTTGAGAACCACAACAAAATACTCCGAAATACACTTCTTTCACATAGATACACCAGCACCCGAACCGAGAGAAACTTTCGAACACAATATTTTGTTCCGTGTAACTGGAAAACCTGCAAGCGTATCGCTGCAACCAAACGTAAAACTATGTACACTTTGTTGCAACAAACAAAACTCAGCGTATAAACATTATCCTCCTTTTAACCCAGTTGAGTAAAAATAAACTAATAACCCACGTAGCTACTTTTTCAGCCAGGTCAAGTTATAACAAGCCTTCCGTGACGCAATAACTATGATTTGAAATAGTAAGCTTCAAAGCACAATAAATAATTGGATGATTATAAAGTACCGTAGAAAAAAGCTACCGAAGAAAAACGCTACCGTAGAGTATCACGCAATACTTTGTAGATTAGAAGAACAGCTGCTGTTTGATGAAAGTACGCTTTTTCTAAAAGTAATGATTAGACTTATTTTCTGCCTTAGACAAAAGGAATGGGTAGCTCAACTATTTCAATACTGATAAGTTTGCCAGAACTCTTGAATTAAACCAACTATGATCATAACATAGAACTTAAATTATGTTCAAAAGCCAATGCAAACTATTGGCATGATTTACCTTTTTCTTTTCGCCAGAAATGAAACCTAGGTTATATGTAAGAGAACAATACGAGGAATCAGTAGCAAAAAAATCAGGTCTTTAAACCGTAACCAAACGTAGATACCTATAGAAGTATTGCTAGTACCTTTTTGTTAGGCGTTACCTATTTTAATGAAATGGAAATATAATACGTATAATATTATGAGATTTCCATTGATAAAATAGATTAAATTTGTTATTACTGTTATTAATAAATTATATGCCAGCTATTTATGGTAAAAGTAAATACTAAAATTATTAAATATGGTAAAATAGACCTGACTTCTAGCAAGCATACTCTCATCACATTGTCGCTTACCATCAGGTGAGATAGTGGTCAAACGTGAGCCTATTGAGAATAAAAAAAAGGTAAAAACCTGCTGAGTCTATTCGAAAAAATATAATTTAAACGAACTGCCTCTCTGGCTTCACCCGCATCTTTTATTACTACTCCGCTTCTGTTGGTTGTACCGTAACGTTATATAGTATATAACCTTTCTCAATAAATGTTCTATTTAATACTAAAATACTTTCTCGATTCGAACTAGAAGTTCCTGAAATTAGTGCGTTCAAACAAACATACTCTTCAACTTTATAATTAGATTAGACATATGAAAATTTTATCGACTCTAGGACCATTATAAATCAGTAAATTAATAATGGGTGTAATATAAATATATATGTAGGTATAAACAGTGATTAATATTCAGATTGATTCCGCGAAGTCAACCAATGTAACCGAGATAAACTAAGTTGTGGTCGACTTTTGTTAAAACTGAGTGTTTCTGAGAATATCGCTAGGCAAATTACTTTATAATTTCATGAACGTTTCGGTTAAATAATAAAACAGACCACACATTCCTAAAATGTGTAGGTGATTTGTGACATTAGTGAGAATATTGACATTAACAAAGGTAGAGTGTTATTCTTTTGGCGATAATGAATACACCTACCTTAAAGTCATAAATGAATTCTAATGTCACATGGTTAACCTTAAATGTAGTAGGGGTCCTAGCAGGGTCGAAGCCTACTGGGGCCATGAGTGATACGAAAGAGAACCCCGGGGACCTGGAACGAAGGCAAAAAAGGAACAAGAGTGGGTTTTTAGTCAGTAAAAGTCTGACACTATCTCTCTCCACCCAAGAGTGGGCTGTCGTTGGGAAAATCATCCAATGACATCCTCATTGGATGATTTTCCCAACGAAAAAAAAAAAACTTTAAAACGAAACTTTGTCTAAACATGGTTTCTCAAAGTTGGGTTACTAAACCCCTGGGCTTTCGTCAATTGATGGTACCTCTGCGGCTGGCAAAAAGAATTTCGTAAAAGCGCCTGGGTAGCTGACAATTAAAAAACCACAACAAAATATTGAAATCTATTTAATGTTAATATTTTTCTACATTTATATTTATCGAGATATGTATTGTCTTGTATTAAAAACTAGATTTTGCCCGTGGCTTCACACGTTTACATAAAATATAGCCTATGTCACTCAAGAATAAAGCAGCTTTCTATCGGTGATAAAATTTTAGCAATCGGACCAGCAGACTTGGCCAAGTTGATAATCTACAATCGTTAACGCTAGTAGAAAACTTCAAATGTATGAATGAATGACATCATCTCAACGTTAAGTCAAGTGGTCAGAACAATCGAATAGGCGGCGTTACTGATTGTAGAAAGATATTCGACAAGAAACGGTCGTAACTTGGCTAGGACGGCAGATAAACTTTACCTCTTTATAATATTAGTGTAGAAAATCCCTATTGACTCTATGAGTAGTTAGTGGTCGATAATCGCACGTCGTGTATCGAGTCGTTACGTGGGGTCATAAGTTTGAGAAACCCTGGTCTTGACATCACCACGACTCATAAATATAATTAGGTATAATTTCATACTTTGCAATATTTTTTTGAGTTTAGTTCGAAACACGTGGATACAATGAAGGAAACTAGATATCCTAGGTATGTTCGTAATTTATCCGTTGTGAACACGTCACGAGTAAATCCACCCGCAAAGCTCGCCTACTTATCAATTCCATTTGAGCATTATGAAACTAGTGCGACAGAGGACATGTTAAAAATGCATGGAAACTCGTGAAAATGCCGTCACAAAAATTATGAATTACCTATGTGCCAACTGTATTCATTAAAGTGAAAACCAATATCATTCTGTTTTTATTTTATATTTATATACTAGCTTTTGACCGCGGTTTCGCCCACATACATAAAATATAGCCTATGTCACTCAGGAATAAAGCAGCTTTTTATCAGCGAATTAAAATGCGAAAAAAATTTCGCAACCGGACCAGAGAGCTTAGCCAAGTTGATAATCTACAATCGTTAATGCTAGTAGAAAACTTCAAATGTAAGGGAATGATGTCATCTCAACGCTCAGTCACGTGGTCAGAACAAAAGAATCGTTAAACGCTAGTGGAAAACTTCAAATGCCAGGTAATGACGTCATCTCAACGCTCAGTCACGTGGTCGGAACAAAAGAATCGTTTAACGCTGCGCTAGTTGAAAACTTCAAATTTAAGGGAATGACGTCATCTCAACGCTCAGTCACGTGGTCAGAACAAAAGAATCGTTTAACGCTAGTAGAAAACATCAAATGTATGGGAATGACGTCATCTCAACGCTCAGTCACGTGGTCAGAACAAAAGAATCGGGGGCGTTGCTGACTCGAGGCGACCGACGAAAGAGAATCGAAACGAAACGGTCGTCAGAAAACTTCGAATGTAAGCGAATGACCTCATCTCAACGCTCAGTCACGTGGTCAGAACAAAAGAATCGGGGGCGTTGCTGACTCGAGGCGACCGACGAAAGAGAATCGAAACGAAACGGTCGTAACTTGGCTAGGCCTGCTGTACTTTCAGAGATTACCTCCTACAAACAAACATTTTTCATGAGATATTTTGGAAACACAGTATCTTGTGGATATTATCTAGGCTTCTATTGAAATCAATTTATAAATTTGTTTAAAACTAATCCAGTAAAGACCTCTGAAAATCTGCTATTTTGCATGAACCTTCACTTCATAATTTACTCAAAAGTCAAAAAAGTATAACAATAGAAGCCTTGCAAATTACGTCAATTTAACGCCTTCAATTCTTTGCCCTGGAGTAGCATTAGGAGGGCACTCCGGTATTACCGGATTCCCGACTATCTCTGTCGTGTGATCGAGGTCTACTTGTCGGACAGGTACATCTCATCTACCCTGGTTACCAGGGAGAGTGGAAACAGCGAGAGATGTAATAATAATAATAAGAATTGTTATTTATTCTCTCTTCACAAAGCTTCAGTGATGTCGTGCGGTGTTCCCCAGGGATCGGTACTAGGACCGCCCTTGTAGAACATCGGGTACGACTACGTGCAGCGCGGCTACCTCCCCGACGGGGTCAGCGTGGTCTGTTACGCAGACGACACGGTGATTCTGTTTTAGGGAGAGTCGTAGCGGGTGACAGTCGAACTAGCGACACACGGGGTTGCGATAGTAGTTGACAGGATCCAGCAATTGGGACTTGAGGTGGCGCTGCACAAGTCCAAGGCCATGTGTTTTCACGGCCCTCGGAGCGCGCCACCACGGCGTTCCCAATTAACGGTTCGAAGAGTTCACATCGGCGTCGGATCGACGATGAAGTACCTGGGGTCCTCGCACTTCCAACGTCTGGTTCCCAAACTGAATCGGACTGGGGCTGCCCTCAAGTGGCTCGTGCCCTGGGGGTCCAGACGCCTCCTGCCGAAGGCTCTACGCAGGCATCGTTCGGTCCATGGCCAGTGACTGGAAAGACGTCATGGCGTCCTTACCTCTGGATGAGCCCCGAGCAGAACAACGCGCCATCTTTTTTACTATTTTCTCTTTTCTTTACTCGGGGCAAATCCAGCAATATCGCAGCTGCGGATTTTCACCCCGCGTTGCATCTCCACGCGCAAATCGTGATTATTTGCATAGGGAAGTTTGTAAAGAACGAATCCGACTCGTACTTGACCGGTTTTTTTTTCTTTGAAGGTGGGAAATCATCATAATTGTTCGTGCTCTGGTCGTGGTTGGTGGACCAAGAAGGACTGTCAGATTTTTACTGACTAAAACCCACCCCTGTTCCTTCAATTCTCTTCGTTTTATGGTAATTCTTTTGAACAATTCCTTAACCCATTAATTTTGTTATAACAATCCAAAACCTTGAGCTAGTTACTTGTGATGTAATTGCTGTAAAATGGATCAAGTCTTTCACTAATTAAGACACGTTTTACATTAATATTGTAAAACACGTAAATCGCAGAATTCTTAATTATTTAAGATCGTTTAGGTACTCCTACGGTATTTCATATAAACTGGAAAGTCTTTATTCTTAGAAATTACGGAACAGATTTTAATGAAACTTGCTAGGTACTCGTTTATGCAAGGTACCTTGTTCTAAAAACTTAGTACGAACATTTTCAAAAAAGGGTTTAGATACAATAATTATATGGTAAGAGCAATAATTGTAACTTTTCTATAGAAACTGAAAAATCCCACTTTTGCTCTCAAAACCTTCCTATGTAGCACAACAAATCTAATTATATTATCAATGAGTGATTCACAACTGGGGCGTGGCGTCCAGAAACTGAGTTTGCTGAAATTCTATTAGCTTTCGGCTATTTATGACACTTTTCCATGTAAGAATGTGAATGTTTGGTAGCATGTGTTACATACTTATGTGTGAAACATTACTAAAAAATCAGGCTAAATTCGAGTCGAACTCATGTGAAGAGGCTTCCGTACGGTGAATATTTTAACTATTAGGTTTTTTTGGATCTGACCCAAAGTTTTTGTTAATTAAAAAAATGTATGGGTACAAATAAAAAATAGAACCGAATTGTAAAACGAAATTGTATTGTCTTTTTAAATCTTAGTGGATCTTTACCGACTTGCTGTTAAAAATTCGAGTCGTGACTTTTGTGTATAAATATCGTATATTTTATTAGATATACCATCAAAGTGACAAATAATCTGCTGTTAGTATCCTAGATTCACAGATCATTTACATCATCGACATTATATTTAAATAAGACTGTAAAACTATTATACCATGTTTAAGGCAAATAAAGACTTATCTGTCTTATTTATTTATATACACTTTATTGTACACCAAGATTACAATAGATATTTATAAAAGGAAACCTTATAATAAAAAACATACAATCGGCGGCTTTATCGCACTCGGCGATATCTTCCAGACAACCTGTAGAGTGTACCTGAGAGAGTACCTGAAGAGTTCACATCGGCGTCGGATCGACGATGAAGTACCTGGGACTCGTCCTCGACAGCCGGTGGAATTTCTAGGAGCACTTCCAACGTCTGGTTACCAAACTGAATCGGACTGGGGTTGCCCTCAAGTGGCTCGTGCCCTGGGGTCCAGACGCCTCCTGCCGAAGGCTCTACGCAGGCATCGTTCGGTCCATGGCCAGTGACTGGAAAGACGTCATGGCGTCCTTACCTCTGGATGAGCCCCGAGCAGAACAACGCGCCATCTTTTTTACTATTTTCTCTTTTCTTTACTCGGGGCAAATCCAGCAATATCGCAGCTGCGGAGTTTCACCCCGCGTTGCATCTCCACGCGCAAATCGTAATTATTTGCATAGGGAAGTTTGTAAAGAACGAATCCGACTCGTACTTGACCGGTTTTTTTTTTCTTTGAAGGTTTTTTTTTTATTGGTGGGAAAATCATCTTATGACAAATCTCGCTCTTGGGCGGAGCGAGAGATAGTGTCAGACTTTTACTGACTAAAAACCCACTCCTGTTCCTTCGTTGCCTTCGTCCCAGGGCCCCGGTTTCGTTTTCACACTACCCATGGCCCCAGTAGGCCTCGACCCCGCTGGGCCCCTACGACTTGCTGACATCTCCCTGAGGCGCGCGCGGAACAATACGCGCCGTCGACGACTTGGGCTCGGTCCGGATGGTTACCGGACGGTCGGACGGCGGGCCACCCATTGCCCGCCGTCCGCAAGCCCGCGCCTACGGTGGCCGGAAATCAGGATCGGAATCCCGGCGGCGGCTGGGGCGTGAGGACCGTTGCCGTTGCCTCACGCGATCGGCCGCCTCCTTTGCCAGCATTACTGCTTCGCAGAAGGAGGCGACCGCCTGCCACTCCTCCTCGCTCCGGACCATGGCCTGTACCAAGGCCCGGCGCGAGAGATCGCCGCCGCCGATCGCCCCCACGAGGACACTGCTCTTCCCAAGCGGGGCACACCTCCACCGTGTGCTCCACCATGTCCTCCGGGCGGTCCACACAGTGGCGACACCCGGGCGTCGCTTCCGCACGAATCCGGTGCAGGAACTTCCCGAACTTCCCGTGTTCGGTGAGAACCTGCGTCATGCGGAAGGTGAGGACGCCGTGAGGTCTTTCCAACCACGCCTCAAAGAATTTTCTTTGAAGGTGGGAAATCATCATAATTGTTCGTGCTCTGGTCGTGGTTGGTGGACCAAGAAGGACTGTCAGACTTTTACTGACTAAAACCCACCCCTGTTCCTTCAATTCTCTTCGTTTTATGGTAATTCTTTTGAACAATTCCGTAACCCATTCATTTTGTTATAACAATCCAAAACCTTGAGCTAGTTACTTGTGATGTAATTGCTGTAAAATGGATCAAGTCTTTCACAAATTAAGACACGTTTTTCATTAATATTGTAAATCACGTAAATCGCTAAATTCTTAATTACTTAAGATCGTTTAGGTACTCCTACGGTATTTCATATAAACTGGAAAGTCTTTATTCTTAGAAATTACGGAACAGATTTTAATGAAACTTGTACCTAACTCGTTTATGCAAGGTACCTTGTTCTAAAAACTTAGTACGAACATTTTCAAAAAAGGATTTAGATACAATAATTATATGGTAAGAGCAATAATTGTAACTTTTCTATAGAAACTAAAAAATCCCTCTTTTGCTTTCAAAACCTTCCTATGTAGCACAACAAATCTAATTATATTATCAATGAGTGATTCACAACTGGGGCGTGGCGTCCAGAAACAGAGTTTGCTGAAATTCTATTAGCTTTCGGCTATTTACGACACTTTTCCATGTAAGAATGTGAATGTTTTGGTAGCGTGTGTTACATACAAAAAAATCTAAAATTTAATCTCTAATCTAATTCTTATGTGTAAAACATTACTAAAAAATCTGGCTAAATGCGAGTCGAACTCGCGTGAAGAGGCTTCCGTATGATGAATATTTTAACTATTAGGTTTTTTTAGATCTGACCCAAACTTTTTGTTAACTAAAAAAATGTATGGGTACAAATAAAAAATAGAACCGAATTGTAAAACGAAATTGTATTGTCTTTTTAAATCTTAGTGGATCTTTACCGACTTGCTGTTAAAAATTCGATAGCTTGTGTATAAATGTCGTATATTTTATTAGATATACCATCAAAGTGACAAATAATCTGCTGTTAGTATCCTAGATTCACCGATCATTTACATCATCGGCATTATATTTAAATAAGACTGTAAAACTATTATACCATGTTTAAGGCAAATAAAGACTTTTCTGTCTTATTTATTTCTATACACTTTATTGTACACCAAGATTACAATATTTTTAAAAGGAAATCTTATAATAAAAAGACATACAATCGGCAGCCTTATCGCACTTGGCGATTTCTTCCAGGCAACCTGGAATAATAACAACAAGACCTTTTCTAATAAGTCCTTTAAGTATTTGTATTAATTAAAAATTAGTGGTGTCTAATACTAGCGACTCTCCCCATCTTTGCACGCTTGTTACAAATCTTTAATTTTTTCGTCTTTTTTACTAGATATATTGAACATTTAAATCCTTTCCAGAATTATATTTAAATCCTTGGCGTGAATTATTGAATATCAGTTTAGTAGTTTTTGAGTTTTGTGCGAAGAGACAGACAGACGCAGTGGGGGACTTTGTTTAATAATCCTTACTAATATTATAAACTAGTTGTTGCCAGCTGCTCCGCCCACGTGGAAATAGAAAATTGTCCCCAGGGAACATATTTTTGGGATAAAAAGTATCATATGTACTATTCCAGGGTATGGTCTACCCATGTACCAAGTTTCATCGAAACCCGTTCAGCTCTTCGAGCGGGAAGAAGTAACAAACATATTCACACACACACACACGCAAACTGACAAAATTTATAGCATTAATTAGTTTGATAGTCAGTTAAGTTTAAAAAAAAAGGTTTTATTGTTTATAAGTACATCGTAGTTCTTTATATTCTGTTTTAAATAAAATTCTCAAGAGTTAACTTTAAATATATAATTTCCACCCACACACACAATTCGATACGACAATCTTCAAACTTGATTTCACGCAATCTCGAGTTCTTACCATGAGTCAGCACTGAATTAACTATTATAAAGCAAGTCCGAATAACAATTTAATAAAATTAATTAGAGATCTTTATCAAAAAAAAATTAAGGCACATTTGCCTTACCAACTTAAATACGAATAAAAATGCTTCTTATTATGTTAAAGTATGAGACTTTAACATATAAGCTGCTGCAGCTAAGTTATTTTCTGAACGAAATTAGAGCTGTTATAATACCTATATATCATAACGCCTGTATTTTTTAAACAGTGAGGCAAAGCTGTACCTAGACATATAAATTTATGTAATTACAGGTAGGTACTTTTACAACCAAAGGGCAATGGAAAAGGCTATGCTCGGAGTTTCCTTGCGTAATCGAATCAGAAATGAAGATATCCGCAGGAGAACCAAGGTGGCCGACATAGCACGAAGAATCGCCAAACTTAAGTGGCAATGGGCAGGGCACATTGCTCGCAGAACAGATGGCCGTTGGGGCCGACAGGTTCTGGAGTGGCGACCGCGTACCAAAAGACGCAGTGTTGGAAGGCCCCCTACAAAGTGGACCGATGACCTGGTAATGGTTGCGGGAATCCGATGGATGCGAAACGCACAGGACCGTTCATTGTGGCGACATTTGGGGGAGGCCTATGTCCAGCAGTGGACGTCTATCGGCTGAAATGATGATGATGACTTGTAAAACATGACGCAGGAAATTCAAGGCATTGTACAATGGAAACTTACAAACTAAAAATATATTTAATAAAACAAGAACAGTCAATTGTGCCGTCAAAATTGAACAAACCTATTGCCATTAACCGCGCACATGTTCTGAGTCTGAGCTGCTACTTAGATATTCAATATAGAAAAACCCAATAACACTTATTAGATAATTCCTATATAAGAAAGTAAGCTAAGTAATCTGGGATATTTATAAAATGGTCCTCGCGAGTCTATTAGAAACGTATTTAAAGAAATCGACATACTGACTCGGCCATCTCTTAAACTTAAACTAAAGACTTTTCAAAATTCTAATTTTGAAAAGTTTTAAGTTGTTTTTTTCGATGGCGATTTTCGTAACTTAAATGAAGATAAGCTAAGATAAGCAAGTCAATTCTCATAAATATCAGCTTCAGCATACGCTCGGTTACAGAACTTATCAAGGAAAAATTCAAAACCCACATTAAGGCCCTAGCGCCCGAGCAGTGCCATAAAACAGAGACTTTCTGAAGCCTACTCCTCGATAACGGCTAGGTAAATAGGTTTGAAAAAAAAATATGTTTATTATAATCTCATGTAAAATATTATCAACATATAATTTTTTCGTATGACTAATACTTTAGAAAAAAAAAAAATAACGACATGATACTTTTTCACTTGTTTTCCCTACTTCTTTAAAACGGCTTTGATCTTTAGAAATATGTTTACACAAAAAAATTGCTGGTTAAGTGTTCTTCAGAATGCACTGTACATCTTCTTCTTCCTGCTCTTGTCTCGTTTTATTTGGGGTCGGCGCAACACGTTTTTTTCTTCCATTCTGTCCTGTCACTCGTCACGCTATCACTAACTCCCTTTTCTTTCATGTCACTTCTCACACAATCCATCCATCTTTTCTTTGGTCTCCCTCTCCCTCTCCATCCATCCCCATGTAAACTTATAACTCTTTTAGTAACATGTGTTTCATCCCTCCTCTTTACATGACCATACCAAGACAAACGATTCCCTTTCAACTTTTCAGTCACTGGCGCTACTTTCAAACTTCCCCTAATATATTCATTTCTCACTTTATCCATTCTCGTCACACCACACATCCATCTTAATATTCTCATCTCCGCTACGTGCAGAATGTACTGTACATAGCATATTTAAATCAATCAATATTTCGCAAAGAAAATGGATTTAAAAGTCAGCGGGGCTCTACCCGGGTGCAGCTGGCCAGAATTAAAAGCATTATGTATTATTAAGTGAATTAAATGAATGATTGTCCTTATCAAAACAGCGTATACAAGATTTAAAGACTACGTTGAAGACACATTTGTTTGGCAATGACTTCTGTACATATGGCTTCCCTAGACATCTATCAACTGCTTCATCTTTTTAAATGTAGGTTTTTATTTATTTAAAACCATTATCTTGAATAAATGAATCAGAATCAGAATGATTATTTGTGAAAAATAGGTATTTACATAAGGTTCTTAGTTTTATTAAACATGGGCGCTATGTTTTGCCGTGACGGCATACATAGTGATAATAAAATCTTTTAATTCATTAACGCTCAGGCGGTAGCCGGCGCCCGCAAGCCATTGTCTTACTATTGTGTCTCTAATTACGCACGTCAAAAGGTTAAATAAAATGTTCATAACATTTTTACATTCTGAACAATGTAACAGACAACTGACTAACTTCATTAGTATTATAAAATCATGTAAATTATTAATAGGTTTTTTATAAATGTGAATATGAGAAAGTTATAAACATCAATATTTTTTTGAAAAAATAGTATAGGTAAGCTTATTGCCGTTCTCCAAAGAAAGCGACTAACTGGTATCGTGCACTACCTTCTGACGTTTTTAAATAACTGCCCTTATAGGCCCATTTAAAATAAAATATTTTGATTTTGGATTTATAGTAACGTAATAAACATAACATGTGATCAAGCCGGCCATCCCCAAAGAGGGTAGTTACTTATAGAGGTGTCTAACTATGACCTTCCGCAGCCTGTAGCTAGTCCCACGTAATAGATGAGCTCGATTCTCAGAGCTAGTTACTGAGATTATTACTATGAAAAAATCTAGTCACACCTCCCGTCTCAATGGTGAAACTCTGGGGTTGAATTGACTTAATGAACGTGACAAACGCTACTAAATATGATTTTGGCCGAATTCAGACAAGGACCTTTGAAACTTTACCTTTTGAAAACTCTAAATTTTTTTTATAATAAGCTTTCAAATGAGGCCTTATTAGCGACTCTTAATGAGAAGGTAGCACATTTAATTTGTTCTCTTTATAAAATTGAACTGATTTATTTATTTTTTAGCAGATTATTCATTTTTTAAATACTTTTGAGCAATCTGTCATGTTTGTAACACACTATCTCTCTAGATAAGTAAATAATTGGAAAATGAAAATTGAAAAGTTGGCAACGAGCCGCCAGATGAAATATAGCTTTCACCATTTTCAACTGTAATCTAGCACTGGCAAAGCGTTGCAAAACTTCTTTGTATAAATACTATTAATAAATGGTATATTCCACTTTAAATTAGCAGCCCAGTTGCTTGACGCGTATTTTATTTTATTTATCGACGGCAAATTAACAGCCTTAATGTACAATTTTAACTGGCAAATTTTTTTTTGGTAATTTGTGCCATTAATTCATATTATTATTTACATCTACACATTATTAATTTTCTACATTACCTACAAAATTATCAAACTCATTATAAATAAATAGTTTAAGTATTGAAATAATTATAACAAGTCAATATTTATCATAATATACATATATATATGCTTATACATAATATATATTTATACATAACGTCTGTATGTCTGATCATGATTTTGTACAAGAAGTAAGTACTTAAGAAATACATCGGATGCTAGCATCAAAAGCGAATCTACTAAATAAAACTGGGCGAGTCGGACTCGCGCACTGAAGGTTCCGTACAAACTACAATTCCTGAATGAAGTCTCGAAGATTTTTCCGAATTACAAAACAGTATTTTTTTTTGTGACATAGGTAACAACAAATTTATTGTTTTCAGATTTATTCATATACCTGTGCTATTTATGAAATCGCTTTATGCAAAATTAAAGAAAAGGATTCTAGGTCAACGGGAAGTACCCTATAAATTTTGATTTCCTTGAGAATGTCGAAATATACTTTTTTTGCGACATAAACGGCCGCATCTTTTTTTTCGTTAACTCAGAAGCTTGATTTTTTCACAGCTCCAAGGGACCGAAGACATAATTATATGGTTTTACTTTCAACTCGATACCTCTATACGTTCCCGAAATAAAGAGTCTTGACAGACAAACGGACGGACAACAAAGTGATCCTATTAACAAAGGGTTCCGTTTTTTCCTTTTGAGGTACGGAACCCTAATAAAAGGAGAAACTGAATGACATAATAATATCAACGCATAGGCGAGCACTTAGAAGAGTTTTTGAAAATTCAACTTATAAAGGAGTGAAAAGGGAGAAAATTTGTTTGTATCCAAAATTTTATTCCTGGGGCCAATATACTTGAAACTTAAAACAAATAGTAATTTAGGTAAATAAAAATTTATCTATTTTTCAAAACTACGCCATTACAAACGAATTTGTGAGTGTTAAAGGTTGTGTGAGAGAATCCTTGAGTGAATAAACTTGAAACTTGGCACCAATTCTAATCTTAATGAATAATAAAAACGGTCATTATTCGCTTTTTAAAACTACCCTCAAAATGCGGTTTAGGGAGTGTTAAAGTTTTGAAAACATACTCGCGAACGCAATCGCTGGCAAAGTGCTAGTAAACTTATAATTATTATAATTAGAACAAAAGAGGACTTTTTTTCGGTGGAAACATCATCCAATGACATCCCCCGCTCTTGGGCGGAGCGGGAGATAGTGTCAGACTTTAACTGACTAAAAACCCACTCCTGTTCCTCCGTTGCCTTTCGTACCGGGGCCGAGCCTTGCTTTCAGAATCAGACCCTTACCGGACGGTTACCGGACGGTCGGACGTCGAGCTACCCATTCCTCGCCTTTAGTATAAACATGTAGGTATAAAACAAAGGGAGTACTTAATAGATTACAGCTGATGGTGATCTTTTTTTAAACTTGTTCCCACGGGAAAGAGACACGAGTTTATAAATCACACTAATACCTATTATAGAGGCGAAAGTTTGTGTGAATGTTTCTATGTTTTGTAATTTTGTCACTCAAATGGCTGAACGGATTTGGATAAAATTTGGGATACAGGTAGACTATGTACTGGTACCTATCCTTTGTGCTGAGATAAGATCATTAATATCCCGGGCGAACGAAAGTAGCAAATTATCTCAAGAGAAAATACTCTCTCGAGATAGCTTGATACTTTCGCGGCATTGAAGCCACTGCTAAAAGCTAGTTTATAATCGTGTCGCTTGTCCTGGAATAGCATATAGGATACTTTTAATCCCAGGAGTAATATGTTACCCTTACACAATTTTCTACTTTCACACGGGAGAAGCCGGTGGCAGCAGTTAGTGAATGTAGGACAAACAAAAAAATTGTCGCCTGATTTGTACGTAGAACGACGTCGTGTGACGTGGATCAAGTGTACTAGGCATGCCTTTTAAGTTCTGTCGTTTCCATATTTCCCGGCAATTTTGAATTTGGAACTATTCTATATTCGAATGTGTTTTTTTGAATCTCAAAACAGTTGAAAGTATTAGGATTAATGCTATTGTTTAGTCACAGCGTCGATTGGAATCTGTCAGGTTACGTAAGAAAATGAATCTTTCTAAGGAAAATGTTCGTGCAATAATTTTCTCTTCTACAACTTTAGAAGAGGCCTGACACGGCTTCAGTGTTTTGAAGAGCTAACATCTGTGTTCAGTGATGAAGCCCCATGTCCGCGGACTGTCGAACGCTGGTATTTAGAATTCCAGCGTAGACATACTAGTGTTAGTGACAAATCTCGCGAAGGACGCCCAAAATCCGCCTTCACTGAAGATTACATCATTGCTGTGAGACAACTAATTCTCGAAGATAGTTATGTGACGTATCGAGAGATAGAGGCTCTATTAAGCATCTCAAGGACAACCATTCAGAAGATCTTGCATGAGGCGCTTGGTGTGAGAAAGCTAGTTTGCCGTTGGATACCGCATCTGCTTTCCGACGATCACAAGGCGGCCCGCGTCAGATGGTGTAAGAAAACTCTGCAAAAGTTCAACTGAGGCGAGTCAAATCACGTCTACGACATATTCAGTGGTGACGAATCTTGGATATTATGCCTACGGTCCTGATTCCAAACAACAATCGTCTTTCAAGACGAGCCAAAGCCAACTAAAGTTGTACGTTCTCGAAGCACTTCAAAGAAAATGGTGGCCATGTTCGTTTGAAAAACCGGCCATGTTGCTACTATTGCACTTGAAGATCGTAGAATGGTTAACGCAGAGTGGTATAGCACAGTTTGTTTACCACAAGTCATCGCCGAACTTCGAAAATCTAACTCAAAGCGACGCATCATCTTGCACCACGACAACGCAAGCTCACACAGCGATCGCAAACGATTGAGTATTTGAAGCAGGAAAAAGTAGAAATTCTTGACCATCCTCCATACAGTCCTGACCTAAGCCCTAACAATGTCTTCACATTTCCTAAAATTAAGAAAAGTCTTCGTGGTCAAAGGTTCCAGTCCGGTGAAGAAGCAGTCGACGCTTTCAAGTCAGCCATTTTGAACACCCCCACTTTAGAGTGGAATAAATGTTATAATAACTGGTTTGAGCGAATGGAAAAGTATATTAAGCTACGTGGTGAATACTTTGAAAAACAATAAAAAGTACTATAAGGTTTTAGTTGTGTTTTTTCTTCAAACGACAAAACTTAAAAGGCATGCCTCGTAGCTGAAAAAGTCTAGTTTCCATATAAAATGTATGGAGAACGACGCGCCCAGATCGGCGTGTGTGGCACACGTGTGCGCAGTGTAGTTCTACCTTAAACCTTACTTCATATTATTATAATATAGGTACTTTTCATTCTGATTACGTTTCACGCTCACAATCAAGGACGCGTGTGAATTTTCCCAATATAAAATTTTTAAGAAGCAGCGAGAGACGCCGTTTCTGAATTCCTTTTTCAAATAACTTTAGCAAAAAATCACACTGAGTTTTTCCGGATGCGAGCATGTCATGTAATTATGATGGCTCAGTGAACGTATATACGTAATATTTAACTTTCTGATAGAAGACATCTAGACATATCTAGGTACAGATATTTTCCTTATTTTTGTCGCCTCTCAATCTGCCAAGATATCCTCAACTGTGTTGGGGTCGGCTTACAGTGTAACTGGAGGCAGGTCATTGCAAATCTGCATGGAGCAACTGCTGGATCTCAACATTACGACCTAGTAGCTAGGTTACACACCGCCGCCAGAGACGCCCCGGGCTTTCAGAGTCGCAGAACGATTCCTGGCCACCGTAGAAACTCAAAAAAATTCAAAATTCAAATATTTTTATTTCACATCATCCTACATGGTCACTTATAAAATGTCAGAAGCTAGTGCACGGTTCCAAATTGGTCGTTTCCTATGGAGAAGAACCGGCAAGAAACTCCATGGTTACTCTTTTAAAAAAAGTGGTTGATGTTACAATATTTCCGATATTTTCGATACAGTATTAATAGATATTATGTAAGAACAGTGTCAGTAGACCAGTCAATATTGTACCCAAAAGCACAATAAAAATAATCATATTAAAAAAGTGAGTCGTAATAGGAAGTAATCTAAGAATTTGTGGAGTGTACAGTCTACAGTGTTCTCACATTGACATTATAAAAAAGAGGCTATATAAAAAAAAGACGTGGAATTAAGGCGGTGAGTAATGGGTTGCTCGCTATCTGTTCGTCTATTTTGTGTTCTACGCGCGTCTCAAAGAGATATCAGCAAAATTGAAGAGGTCAGTCAGGGCCACTGCCTGTCAAGGCTAAAAATAGTACGAAAATGAAGGAACACTGTAGATTTTAGTCAGTAAAAATCTTACACTCTCTTCCACTCTATCAAGACCGGGAGAAAACATTTGATGATTTTCCACTTTAAAAAAAGTGGCTAGGTAATTCGATACCTCTTGGTAAGACCTTTTAGGAGCTCGAACTTGGGACTACCTGTAAAGACTTTCAAAGATAAATGACTGCTGGAACTAACGACTTTACGCACTTTCTGAAGCACGTTGTTGTCTCAGTATGTAATAGATGGTCACCTATCTAAGGACCAACTTGAAGACCACCCCGTGCGACTGTAATTAATTAGTCATGAGCTCCTCCTCCTCCACGAAGCCATTGCTTCTAAAGATAAAAGATTCAATGTTTGAATGTTTGCTTGCACATGAATGTGTGGGCACGTTTGTTACTCGTTCAAGCTCAAACGCTAAGGGCAATTGAAGGACACTAGTAGGTTTCAGTGAGTAAAAGTCTGACACACCCTGTCGATCTACCCTAGAGCAAGAGAAGACATTGTATGAATTTCCACCTCAAAAAAAAAAGGCTGAACAGAGTTTCATAAAATTTGCACACGAGACCTATGTGTAGGTGTCCTGATATATTAGGATTGTTACTTTCTTTACTGGGAGTATGTTCCCTTGGAATATTTGTTTTTTTATTCTTAATTCTTTATTGTATACAAAAACATACATAGTACACGGTGATAAATACAGTTTATGTACAAAGGCGAGCTTAACTCAACAATGAGTTTTCTCCCTGCAAACCTTTCAGTTACAGAGACACATTCGAGGGTAGGATCCAGTGCACAATATAAACCTTACATAACTAAATCTAACATATAATTGGGAATCAAACGAGCTTACCTGTTAAGCGAAGTCTTGATTCTAATTTTATGAGCGCCGAAACTGAAATGCAATTCTATTATTGTTCACATAATGTAGTAATATTTTCATTACGGGTCAAAGGATTCGCAAGTTTAGATATATATAAAAAAATACAATCAATGTATCCTGGCAACACCATCGCGTCTAGATGTCACTTACTTTAGAGATTATAGGACAAGGAACAAGCTGTCTTTTGGACAGACTTGTTACCGCATACTTACATTCACTATTTCCCTGTAAGGATAACTGTGAGTTAGGTAGGTTAATTATTGCAGCTTTGGGGCTATTAACTAGTGGTGGGTGGGTGATTGCATTTCAGTTTCGGCGCTCATAAAATTAGAATCAAGACTTCGCTTAACAGGTAAGCTCGTTTGATTCCCAATTTTACTTCGCGCCGAAACTGAAATGCAATTCTATTATTGTTCACATAATGTAGATGTTTAGAGTTTGCTGCAATAATTAATTGTTACGCTATTGTTAGTACTGGTACTATCAACTCAAGTGCGGTTTCTTTTTATAGTAAGATATGAGTTGATTTCAGTTTTCCCTAAGGTTTTTTTGTCGCTACAGTCATACGTTCTTGCTGGTAGTGTCCCAAGGTGTTGACTAGACTATCCGTTTATTTTATTTTTTTAAAGTATTGTGTGACAAGTATTCTCGTATTGTAAAAATATATTTGATTCATTGATAGGCAACTGATTTAGATGAGAAGCATGTTATCTTCAACAGGGGCAGTTATAATACCACGGTGTGAGACGTGTATTGTAATTAATTGGATTATTCTTAATGAAAGTCACTTATGACTTACTAGCTTATTTTAGAAATATTATATCATTACTCTCAGTATATTTTAGTACTTACTTGGTTATTTGTACATCATCGTTATATGTACCTTGCCAGGGGCGCCGATTATGAGAAATAAACAGTGGGTGCCGAGCACCCCTGAGAATAGACATCAAGAAACAGATAAGTAATCGCCTTTTAGGTTACGGTTACATTATAATATTTCTTGATACTAAAAACTAGTTTCATTTTTATAAAATGATTTCATTTTATATTTTTATCGAACATAATTAGTAATTAGGTACGCAGTATGTAAGTAGGACATTTATTTATTTGTCGGTTGATCAGTGTGCATTTTTCTTCTCACACTTCGCCACTTTTTCGAGTCCATCAAATGAGCATGAGCACCCATGGGGTTTTCTAAAAGCCAGCGCCCCTGTACCTAGCCGTTGATGTCGGCTATATTACAAGGTCATTATTACTAAATGTAATCAGACAAAAAGTTACTTTGGTTTTATAATACTGCTGTTCCCACTTAACACAAAGACAATTTGTTGAAATCTATTGAAGCAGAATAATCTCATTAGTTGTTTTTATCATACCATAGTGATGTTTTAAATGTCACTGGGGGTAATGTAATTACATTACATGCATCATATAATTAGCCTTGCATTAGGCAATGCAATTAGGTACATGCATTATATATTATCACATTCATCATTTTCGTTTCAAACGATAAGTATCTATTCACATCTAAGTTATATTTGTGTTGACATTGTAGGTGACTGGTATGGAAGTCTAGCTTATCGATTTTATTATTATTATTCCGTTTGTTCATTTAACATAACATATAAATTATATTTTATTATATTAAATTATTATTATTATTAATATTATTATTATTATTACATTTTTTTTTTTTTTTCTACTGCATGATACAGCTAGTATACTAACGTTTATTTCAGCATGTATGTGTATACTTGTATATACCTGTATGTATATGCATATGGATCTATCTAAATATATGTAAATACAATTATTTTATACTTATGAAGACCATTTTATGTCATTTTTTTTTGTGCCTCCCGAAATGGAAGTTAATGCGATTGTCTTTCTCTGTCATCATAGTAGTATTTTTGTGTCACAGTTTATGTTATATGTAACGAGAAACTTTGTTTCTTGAGGGAGGGGTTTATGTCATGTCGATGGAATGAACTTCCTGCTAGGGACTAGATACCTAGAGAAGTTGTATGGTCACTGACTTTTCACGAGGACCTGTTGCACTAGTTGGTCCCCAGCATACACCCCCCCCCCCCCCCTTTTTGTTTCAATGCAATTTTACTTTTGTATTGGTAAGTTAAGTACTTATAGTTTTGATGATACTAGTAATTCAAATGGGGTAATTCATTGCCTCAATTAAGTAAGTGTATTTTGAACATTCAGTCCCACTTAGCTATTTTAGAGAATAAAGAGGAGATAAGATATGTTTATTCTACCTGGATAAACATGAAATAAATTTAAAAGTATCAGCCAAAGAAAAGACTAGTTTTACTGTAGGTCATGTGTGGACCGGGTTTTAGCTGCACCGTAGACAAAGTTGTCTATTGCATTTCTGACACTGTTTGACAGTGACAACCTAACAAAGTAGAGAGAAGCCATAATTTCACCATATGACTTATAGGATAGGTACATATAGGCTTATAGGCATGATATTAAACTGTGTTCAGCAAACCATCCCTGTTCCAAAATTGGTGGGTATGCCATGCATGTTTTGGGAATGTCTGAATGATCTAACATAAAATCTAACATTACATTTCTTTACCAAGTGGTAGATAGTTGTCTACTTTTATGTTAAATTTTTAAGTTCAGGAGTCATGTATACTGCAAAGTAATTTTTCTATTAAGCGCAGTGAGATTTTTTGATTGTCATAGAAGTGAGTCCTTTGTGAAACAAGTTGCTTTGGTGCACACTTTTTGTGTCCCGTGGCATGAGAGCTCTTATGTGCCAAATGCATCAGAAGTAATGTTTCCATGGCAAGGCCAGTTGTCTAGTCATGGGAAGTTTGTTCCTAGGTATTCCCTATAATAAGGCAATTTCCCTCCATACAATATTTGCTTTGAACACAGAAAATATTGTCAATATAAGACAATTGCTACTGGAAATGTTATACCAGTGCAGATCAAATTAAATCTGAATCTTGTTATTTCTGTTTTGTTACAACAAAGATTTCCCTGTTTATTCATATATTAGGAGCACCAACCAGGTAAGTTTTTACAAAAGGTTTGAATTTAGGTTTAGTTCTGTGCAATTATGTCAATAGCAGGCGTACACGGTTTGTGTAATTTGACATTCATTTATATTGAATTTTTAGTTTATTGAGTGATTTAGACATTAAGTAGGAGTAAGGTAGATACCTCATACCATTTTGTTCTAACAACTATTTACAAATATATCAGCACATATTTCATTATTTAGTTGTTGTATATCATTATAAGTTTATTGCTGACTTACTCCCTTGGGGTGATTATAAGTAAGTAGGGCTGGTGGTTTTGCCCGTCAATATTATTCCCTTCTGCTTTCAACAGTGAGAAGTTACTTCTTCTTAAAATCAATGGTAGCTTCCTCAAACCGCTCAGCCCAGCGGGTGGCCACACCAATTGTGGCATTGGTGTCATACATCAAGTATTCCAAGGTGCTGGTGCACGGGTTCTTCGAGCCTGTGAGGAGTTCCTGTAATTCTGGTATTGAAACTTTAGAACCTTATAATTTTATTCAGGACTGCTGGTATCAGCAGAGGACTTAACCTGCGATTTCCTTAGGTTTTGGTTCCTTAAAAGTTAGCTTACATGCTCTTTGAGCAAGGTTTTTACTATAAGCTTAAATACTGAGGATGTGGAATGATATGCTGTACCTATGAATTTAATCCGTTTAAATTATATCAAGATTTTCCATAGATATTATTACATGGAGTCATATCATAATCAACACTTACTGATATTTGTTGCTATAAGTGAACATATCATTTGTAAATTGTTGATGAAGTATTCATGTCACTTAGTGCTTAGATATATATCATTGTGAACATCTCGTGTTCCATGGTTTGTTTTTGTTTTTATTATTTTGAACATATTGCAGGTCAGTGTACAACATAACCATAAGGAAATAATAATATTTCTATTGAATAGGTCTTTACTATTTAACTCAGCAAAAAATAGGTTTGATAATCGGCCACCGTTATGCTCGCACTATGGCAGTATTTTCCACCAGCATTGTAGCCGGTGAGGGTGTCAATAATTCTGCCTTGCCTTCTCCCATGGTTTTGGGTTGGCTTCTAGTCCAACAACTGGACACAGGTGGGTATCTACCGGCAATCCGGCTAGGTACATTGGATTAACTTATGACAGTTTGGAATATCTCGTATTCTTTAGCATTACTTTGGAAAGTTTATAATTTACATATTAGGCAGTATAACTTGCCACCTTATGGTGGTTTGGAATATCTCGTATTCACTAAAGGAGTTTGAATGTTTTGTAGCGATCTACACATAGGTGGTGTACTGTTTTTACACGAATTAATAATACACAGATGGGTAGTATGAACTTGGCCTTCTCGTGACCTTTATAGGCACTGATAAAGTGGAGCACGTCGAACTTAGTCTTTTTGCCATTTTTGTTCTTTGGATTATAAATGAATGGGACTCACCTGCTATAACAGATGCATACCAGATTAGCAACGTAGAGTAACGAAGCCAAGAGTATCGCGTACTAGTCTGGTAGCTTACAATCAGTTGGCGCGTAAAAATTAACGTCGCCAATGGTATCTCGTACCCTGATTGAAGATTGAACAAGGCCTCGGACTCGCAAGTCCGAAAAACAGCACTCGCTATGATCACTTAGTGCCTCCGCCATTGCCCGATGAGGATCGCGTCCTCGATGACAGGTTTCAGGGGCCTTTTCAGACTAGCAACGTAGAATAAGCCGCTAAGAGCATCACGTACCAGTCTGGCAGCTTCCAATCAGTTAGCGTGCAAAAACGACTTCGCTAATGGTATCTCGTACCCTGATTGAAGTTTGAGCAAAGTTTCGACTCGTAAGTCTGAGATGCAGTACTCGCTATGATCACTTGTTGCTTTGGCTTTTGCTGGATATCGGTTCTTCATCCTGTGTGATTGTAGATTCAAGGCTTAAATTCGACACTGAAATTCGTTATTGCACAATACACTTTATAGGTTATCACTTGAAATTTTGTTATTTTGCTAAAGAAGGAACTATTTCATGTATTATAAATGAATAATAAGATGTATCACTTGGGATTTTGTTAAATTGCTAAAAAAAATACTATTCCATGTATCTTAAATGAATAATTAGATAGGATAAAGTTTTTTCCATGCGAAACTTTTACCGCAAAAAAAATAAGTGACATCTAGACGCGATGGTGTTGCCAGGATACATTGATTGTATTTTTTTATATATATCTAAACTTGCGAATCCTTTGACCCGTAATGAAAATATTACTACATTATGTGAACAATAATAGAATTGCATTTCAGTTTCGGCGCGAAGTAAAATTATATATATTCTTAAAATATTTGCTGGCAAAAGGAGGTAGTCAATACAAAATTCTATAGTGCAAATAAATCACCCATTTAAATCCACTCCCTAAATTACGAAAACACTTTAAAGTAAGTGCTTCCCAAAAAAGGCATTACAAAAGTCCTTTGTCTTCCGAAGCTAAATTTAGCTTCCGTACGTATTTGAATGAGTTCCGTGTTAGTGCTGATTCAATAATCCGTATAAAACAAGACTGAAACAAAGCGAGGAACGGGGATTATCACTTACTATCCCATTGTACCTCGGCCAGCCACTGAGCAGCTGGGGCCCAATTAAAACAGGATTTAATTTAAGTCAACTAGGTATAGGACGAAACACCCTTTAATACATTGCTGATTTTGGGGTGAGTAGTAATGGAGTAGTTTACGCAAGGGTATCATTTTCTATTTATAAACCCCGACGCATGAAGTTTGACCACTAATTATTTGTGTGCCTGTCTGTGGCAAAGTAAGAGCTGACGAACAAGTCACGTGCGAACCGATTAGGATGCTGTAGTTTTTTTTTATGTTTCTAACAATGGTTTTTAGATATGTTTAATCTAATTCAGTCATTTACAAGATAGTGGGAATTTGTTCAATCACGATTGTTTACCTCAAGTATTTGATACTCAATGAAAGAGTATAAGAAGAATATTACAGAACTGTACATCGAGGGTTTTTTGATTAAGATTTTATAGCTTTTTTTTTCCTTAGCCGGGCAACCTGCCCTAGGTGGCCCGCGTAGGCGCGCTGGCACTAGCCGGGGATCATGGATGGCGTATCGGCTCCCACGATCCCCGGTCCAAGTGTGGGAGGGAACACCGAGGTGGTTTTTAGTCAGTAAGAGTCTGACAGACCCCTTCGCCTGCCCCCAGATGAAGGACATCCATGAGGATTTTCCACCCCGGCAACAAAAAAAAAAAGGTCTAATAAAAACTGGCAAGTGCGAGTCGGATTTGCAGGATTCAGGGTCAACGGGAAAGAAATATACGTTTTTTGCGACATAAAAGGCCGTATGTTTTTTTTCGTTAACTTAGAAAATTGATTTTTTCACAGCTTCAAGGGACCGCAGATTTGAGCATATGGTTTTAATTTCAATTCGATACCTCTACGCGTTCTCGAGATAAATGATGTTGACAGAAAGACATACAGACAGACGGACAAAAAAGTGATCCTATAAGGGTTTCGTTTTTTTACTTTTGAGGTACCTAAAAAGGAACAATATGATTTGTTTTTTCCATGGGTGTAAAATGAATTAATGGACTTAAGTATGTATTTAAAATTTATTTTTAAATAGCTATTTAGATTAATAACGAATTAAAAGTATGGGTAGTAATGAAATTGGAGCTTTGTTTTTTATGACATAGAGTGTATTAATATCAAATTTGATAAAGAATTCCGAATTAAATGTTGAAATGACAAAGCTATTCAATATTTCAATATTGTCCTCACATTAAAAACACTATTCTACTTTTCTGCGAAATGTAATATATCTAAGTACTCACATCATTGGAATGTTTTCGTCACATTTTCTTTTTTTTTTTTTCTTATTTGTTGATAAATAGAAACGAATGAATCATGAATAGAGAATGTAATAGTAAAAGGTGATACATATTCAGTTTCCCAATTTTCATTGAAGAATTTTATTCTAAAGGATAAAAAAATAACAATCCTATAACGGCCTTTATATTCTGCAGTATCTAATTCGTTCGACGATTGTCGATTAAGAACAATATCGCGGCAATTACTTGAGATTTGGGTGCTCCAACTTTGGTGGCAGCGATCTCTCACGCCGGGCCTTGGTACAGGCCATGGTCCGGAGCGAGGAGGAGTGGCAGGCGGTCGCCTCCTTCTGCGAAGTAGTAATGCTAGCAAAGGAGGCGGCCGCACGTGCGAGGCAACGGCTCTCGCGCCCCAGCCGCCCGGATTCCAATACCGATTTCCGGCCACCGCAGGCGCGGGCTTGCAGATGGCGAGCAATGAATAGCTCGCATTCCGACCATCTGGTAACTGTCCGGGCCTAGCCCAAATCTACGACGGCGCGTAGTATTCCACGCGCACCGCAAGGAGATGTCAGCAACCGTAGGGGCCCAGCAGGTTTGAAGCCTACTGGGGCCATGGGTGATGCAAAAGAGAACCCCGGGGCCCTGGAACGAGGGCAAAGAAGAAACAGGAGTGGGTTTTGGTCAGTAAAAGACTGACACGCCCTCCCACCCCGCCCAAGGGCAAGAGATGTCATTAGATGGTTTCCCACCTTAAAAAAAAAAGAAAAGATGCTCCAACTTTACAGTTTTGTTCGTATAGACGCATATTTTAAGAAAATACACACAGGTGTTAAAAAGCTATTGGCAGCAACATTATTGTATTGACCATGATTTTCCTGTATAGAACAACTTTTTTTTTATCTAGCCCTTACAGTCCCACTGCTGGGCAAAGACCTCCCCCAAGTCCTTCCATACTTTTTTCTCCCGCGCTATCTCAAACCAGTCTTCAAATGGGATTGGGCGTATCACATCAGCCGCATGCACAGAGACTGCTGGGCAAGCATCGCCACACAGTGAGTTCCTGCAGAGAGAAAACGCCGTCGAGGCCGGCCTAGAAAGAGGTGGTGGGATGGTCTGCATAGAACAAATATTACAAATTACAATATTAACTATTTTAGGATTGGACATTCCATAATCACGGCGGTAAGTTCCCTCTTCGAGTAGTGGCTGGAGCGGCAACACGGCGTCCTCACCTTCCGCATGACGCAGGTCCTCACCGGACATGGCAAGTTCGGCAGGTTACTGCATCGGATTTAGGCGGAAGAAACGCCCGGGTTTCACCAGTGTGTGGACCGCCCGAAGGACACGGTAGAGCATAAGGTGGAGGTGTGCCCCGCTTGGGCGGAGCACCGCCCCGTGTCCTCGTGGAGGCATTCGGAGGCAGCGACCTCTCACGCCGGGCCCTGGCGCGGGCTATGGTCCGGAGCAAGGAGGAATGGCAGGCGGTCGCCTTCTTCTGTGAAGCAGTAAGTAATGCTAGCGAAGAAGGTGGCCGTACGCGTGAGGGAAATAACGTCCTCACGCCCCAGCTGCCGAGATTCCGACCCCGACTACCAGCCACGGACGTCGAGCACGCCGTCCGGCCGTCCGTTAATCGACCGAACCGAGCGCAGTCGTCAAAAGCGCGTAGACGCACACGCGCTCCTTAAAGAGATGTCAGCAAACCGTCGGGGCCCAGCAGGTCTGATGCCCAATAGGACCGTGGGGATTTTCTGAAAAGGAACCCGGTAGTCTTAGAACGCAAAAGGCAACTGAAGGTCCCGGGTGTGGTTTTGGTCAGTAAAAGTCTGACACGCTCTCCGCCCTGCCCAGAGCGGGAGAAGTCATCAGATGATTTGTCACCTTAAAAGAAAAACTATTTTAGGATAAAACGACACGATTGTAAACTAGCTTCTCGCAGCGGCTTCACTGCCGTGAAAATAGTAAATTATCTCAAAAGAACTTGCTCACGGGATAAAAAATATCTTAGGTATGTTAGCACGAAGGAAAGGCTTCAGGACATAGTCTACCTGTGTGCCAAAGGGTCTACTTCCATAGCAAAACTGCCCCCGATGGGAACCTATATCGTAACCTATGTTATATTGTAGAGGGAATAGTAGTTGATCGAGAAGGATCAGCTACATATCTTAGTTAATTGAGGAGCTATTAGAAAAAAGTGTCTGAGGTCGAATTTTTTTAAGTTTTTTTTTAAAGTTTTTTTTAAATTTTAAAGCTAGCAAAATCAAACTAATTTAACTCGTTGAGTAGTGTAATTAGAGACACAATAGTAAGACAATGGCGCACGAAAGCCGGCGTTCGTGCGGGGATCAACAGCTTAAATTGTTTATAATGTTGTTCCGATCGAAAATTAAGTTAGCCCCGTAGTCCACCTACGGCCTAAGTAAAAAAAAAAAAAACTAAAAATAATACCAGAAACAAACATCGACTTCCAAACTTGAAAGTTATCTTTCAATGTCTTTATAATATTAAGGTAGAACTACACTGCGCACACGTGTGCAACACACGCTAATCTGGGCGCATCGGTCTCCATACATTTTATATGGAAACTAGACTTGTAGAGCTACACTTGATCCACGCTACGCGACGTCGTTCTACGTACAAATCAGGCGTGTTACACGTGTGCGTCGGTCTAATGTAGTTCTAGCTTTAGTGCGATGTGATGTAGGTACTTATTGTTGTCAAACACCATTTGACGTGTACATCACGTGTCATTATTGACAGCTGTCTAAATTACAGTGGTTCAAACATGTTTAGAATACTATTACTTCGCATTGGATTACCCTTTATAAAGGCTAACAAAGAAAAGAGCCTGTCATCTACGTATTGCGTAACTTGTTCTTGAAGTCCTTGTCAGTATTCTGAAATGAACATGTTAATAGAAAACATTGTTCCTTTATTGCTTCTTCCAGTCTTGTAACGTGTGTGGAATATGTAAAGGCACGTGTAGGTTTTCTCCCCTTATTTTGCTGAGAAATTCTAAAGGAAAACTGGTTTTAATTAGTCACTAGTAAAATACACTCGACCTAGTTTAATTCCTGGTTTTAGTGCGAGTTTCCTTTTTTACTGTTTCCTAATTAGTGAGTAGTTTAGCAGTTTTAAGTAAGTAGGTGTGTTAACTTCAGAAACACATGCGGTTTGCCACAGTATAGTATGTACGATACGCTTTTTTTACTAGCCATTACCTGCGATTTTGTTCGCGTGGAGTTTAAGAACATTACTCTTTTTTGTCGCCCCCCTCTCCCGGGAATTAGGTCCCATTCGTGCGGCAAAATAAAAAGTAGCTTTTTTTTTCGGTGGGAAAATCATCCAATGACATTCCCCGCCCTTGGGCAGTGCGAGAGGGTGTATCAGACTTTTAATGACTATAAACTCGCTCCTGTTCTTTCGTTGCCTTTCATACCACCTTTCAGAAGCAGACCCTTGGCCCCAGTAGGCTTCGACCCTACTGGGCGGCTGGGGCGTGAGGGCCGCGCCCTCGCGCGTGCCCATACTGCCTCCTCCATTGCTAAAAAAAGCTAGTTTTAGTTACCCATTATAACATTAGCTATATCCCAGTGAAAGTGCCGTTGAATTTTGTTCAACCGCTTCGAATACGTATTCCTTAGTTTGTTTATCAAAATTGCTCCAGCTGTTTCGGAGATAAACCAGAACAAACAGAGAGACAGACCAAAATTATTTTGTAACAGTTATCCCTAAAGCTTAAATGGAGTTGTTCTGATGTTGGAGTCCAATAGTGACCTTAGGAAATAATGAGCACAACAAGATTATCGGTGTTTGTGCTCTTTGAAAAATGGTTGTGATGATTACTAGAGACCGACTGAAGATTCGGTTTCAGTTTCGGCCCAAAAAAAAACTGGTTTCAACGGTTTATATGCCTTGACCGAAACTACCGTCTTTGAGCTGATGGTTGTAATAGATTCCTACAAACTGACTGTTTCGTCTGTCTACGTGTGTAATATTTTTTATGTAATCATCAGTTTATTATTAGTATTCTGATGAAACTATACAGTGCGATCCAAAAAAAAAAAGTAAAATACAGTGTTGTATATTCTTATAAACAACGCTGCATTTTACAATATTTTTGGCCAAAATCTTATAATATTTTTTTTATTATTATTATTCTGATGAAACTATACAGTGCGATGCAAAAAAAATAGTAAAATGCAGTGTTGTATATTCTTTTATTCAACATTGTATTTTACAATATTTTTTGGCCAAAATCTTTTAATATTTTTTTAATGGCCGATATTTTTATCGACCATTAAAATTCACTGTTGTGCAAGCAACTTCTCCTCTTACATAGTTCTCACCAATTAGTAATCTTTTACCCGGTAAAAGGGTAGAAAATAACTGTATGTACTTTGTTCATTTAATGGAGCTTCGCTCGCATGAAAATTGAAAACAAAACATACTTTCGGGATTAAAAGTAACCTATATCTATAATATTTCGGGATATGGTCTACCCATGTGCCAAATTTCATCCAAATTCGTTCAGCTGTTTGAACGTCAAGGAGTAACAAAATACATAGACACATACATATACTTTCTAATATTAGTGTGACGTAATATTTGACACATCATGCTTAAAAATAATTTCGAAGACTATAACATGAACCAAAAGTGATTTATTATTTCGTTCGATAATCATCAATTGACGAATAAATCATTCACAAAAATCCAAACATGTAAATGAAAGATTATGATTACGAAAACATGTTTGATATGTCACGCTTTCCGCTTCCGTATTTGTATTCCTCATACAAAACACACTGAGTCAACATTTACCCATTTATTGACAGATGTCAAACATGAAAACAGGCTATAAATCAAACTCAACACTACACTATGTTAGCAACAGATTGTTGAGGAAAAAGAAATGGCTTTACGACAATCGAGATTTGACTTGCTTATTTTTATTTCATGCCATATATTTGTGTCTATTTACTTGAAACCATCGATATTTATTTTCTTACTTTATTTTTGCCATTGCAATTGAATAGTACTGGCTTTATAGATAAATTGTGTAAAGTGCATCCAATTCTGTCGATAGATTCGATTTTGACGATGGATATTATCACTCGCCTACACAACGTGCAATTTTTGTCACTGTGGCTCTATCGCAAAGCTGCTTCTAAAGTGGCTTAAATATAAAGTTCACCTCGGCTTTTCTCTTTTAATATTAGGCTGACAGAAAAGTGTTGTACAATATTTAACGTTTTTATAACAAAATGGTATCTGTAAATCCCAGATTATGTCCCAGAGTACGTCCAGAGGCTAACTGAGTGAGCATTAATATTTTTGAAAATATCATTTTTTTATAAAAACCTTTTCAATTTGACCCATTTTTCTACATCAAAATGTTTCATCATCAACCATTTTTTTAGTCCACAATTATATACAAAGTCGACATTATATTCGTCTTCATTTCGCTAGAATCCATATTGTTGTCTGATTGAAAAAAATCTAGACGGATGGCTCCGAATATTACTTTCACCCGTCAACTAAAATAATGAACTGTAATGAAAAAAACTCCGAAAGCCACATTCGAACGGACACAGGAGAATAAAATTACAATTTACTAGAGAAGTGCCGACTAACCGACTAGACGACTAGTCGGTGCTCGATTAACGAACTAGACTGAAAACAAGTTGGCAACTATAAATATCGCCGAACAGTCAGCTCTCCCAACTAGTAGATCTATCTCCATTAAAAGTTTTTGTTTTTTATAAGTACACAAAACGCACGGTTCTTGTAGAATGATTTAACTCTTATATTGTTTTAGCGTAAAGTTAGTACCGGCGATTTATTTATTTGCATGCAGTTTTTTAAGCAGTGTAACGGAACACTTTAGTTTAAGACGCTTTATGGTCATCAGACGCCTCTACAAAAGGTACCTACTACATCGTATCCCTTACTCTGCGGTACGCATAATGACTTTTAGGTAATATTTTGGTACATATTATCACTGTTACACAATATTACAGTGATTTTGATTGGGGGTGGCGCGAAAACAAGGAAGTAGCACGAAGAATTATCTAAGAGCTGTCGCTCTTATCGTGAGCCCCATAACACCTCAAATCTATTAATTTGACTTCGTGTTGTTGTTACTAGCGTTACTTAGTCGACATCTTTTGCACAAACACACGATATGTCGACATATCGCCGACTAGCCACCGTACCTATATAAATGTGGCCAGATAGTCGGCCTTCCCAACTAGTTGGTCCATCTCTACAATTTATTGAACGAAAAAAAAATGGTAGCTACATTATTCATGTGGAAGATTGTAGGGTGTAATAGAGTTCCAATAGGTTAGGCTGTGCTACTGACAAATGAAGCCCCACATCGGAATTGATGAACTGTAGATTTACGGAGACCTTTTTGGTGGGTCTAATAAACACGCGTTTTATATTCACTGACAAGGAATTGCGTTTAAACATCGGCGCTGTTCAATTAATTTTGTGGGAACGCTAGCCTATTTTTCTCATTAGGGTTTAATTTTCCTCTTGATTACGCCTGTAATCAATGCCTATGTAAAAAGGATAACAGTTTCAGGAATTCTATTCGCTTGCTGGAAGTTTGATCGTGTATAGTGAGTACTGCTCTCATCTGAAGGACAGATCTGCCAGATACCGCCCAGATGCATGATTTTATTGCAAATTGAAAAGGTCTTTGTACAAAAACATTTAAGATTCCAAATATCGGAATATTTTTTTACAATCTTAACCTTTATTCAATCTTACTTTTTATACAACATAATTTTTAGTATTATATAATGCGAAACCCGAAACATGTGTCCAGTATTTTTGTGTAAAGAACCTATGTACAAAACGTTCAAAACTGCATCATGAAAAATAACAAAGTTATAAGCTTATTAAGTTACCTGGTTTTCAGTACGAAAACATGGTCACCCCACGGCGCGCGGTGCCCCCGCGCCTGCAGTTTCATCTTGCGTTCATTGATAATAATTTCTCAGTTTGTATTGTAATTAACTGGTGATAACATTTTCCATTACACTTGCAGGTTTTGGAATGGTCAAGTGTAGGTAGATATTATTATGTCATTTATTCTGCAGCCGTAAGTGATAAAATGTAGTCAATGCTATTTGTTGCACCTTATGCAAACCACTTAAAGTTCAAAGTGGATAAAATGTGTTGAACATCGAATTACTTAACCACAGCAGGCTGTAGGTACAAATAATAACTTTCTACAATTAACCATCTTGGCGTGTTTAAAAATATTAGTCATCGCTATTTACAATAATTGACTTACCTAATCACTATTTACAATGTTTCTAATCACTCAAATATATCGGCGGACGGCGAGCAATGGGTAGCTCGCCATCCGCAAGCCCGCGCCTACGGTGGCCGGAAATCGGGATCGGGATCCCGGCGGCAGGGGCATGAGGGCCGCGCCCTCGCGCGTGCATGTGCGGCCGCCTCCTTTGCTAGCATTACTGCTTCGCAGAAGGAAGCGACCGCCTGCGACTCCTTCTCGCTTAAATATTTTTGGGAAAAAATATAACGGATTCAGTTACTGATTCTGAACAAACTATATTCAGATTTCGCATATACTAAAAATAATATTGTATACTTAGCTATATTTCAACGGATTTTTAAGATCCGTAACATATAGACCAGATCTTAGAGAAGGACTTAGGATACTTTTTATCCCGTAATATAAGTAAGTACCTTTGAAAAATTTCTGAGTTTCTCACGAGTAAACGAAGCGCGGCACTATTAATTTATTTCTGAATAAAATTTAACAAACTACATCTACTTACCTATAGCAAAAAAGTTTGAAAGACAATTAATTGTTCCCTTTTCTCCTTACAACACAACAAGAAACGCAGTCACTTCAGACAAAGGATGTTTACCATCCGTTTCAAGTCCAACTAAACAAAAAACTTACGAAATTGAATTGTTAAAGTGCCTTAATAGTGACAATAGTCTGTTCCTCTTAGTGGAACAACAGCAACAACGACAACAACTTAAGAACGAACAGTTTTTGCATCAAAATGGATGCTAGTTGTTTTTATTAAAATGACGTTGTAAAGTTGAACAACTTCATGATTTCCTATAAAAAACTTCCTTTTCCATAAATTACGTAAAATAGAACCTTTATTCGCCTTTTTATTATTTGTGTTTTTACGGTTTAGAGACTTCATAAACTTTTATGCTTTTAATATTAAAGTAATAAGGTGTGTTCAAAAATCAAGCTTCATTATAAAAGTAACTGTTTCGAAATTGCCATCGTTGAAAAACTTCAATGAGATTATTATGGGAAAACTTTTTAATTACTTGGACATTTTATTAGCTTTAATTTTTTTCGCTTGTCTATAGAAACAGATAACGTTAAGTTTCTCAATATTACCAGCGCAGTTACAAATCAAATAACAAGCTAAACTTTCTCAATGGTCCGAAGTGCTGATGCTATGTGGTCCTTCTGGGAAGCAGTAGTGCTAGCAAAGGAGGCGGCCAAACGCGTGCGGGAACGAACATCCTCACGCCCTAACCACCGAGATCCCGACCCCGACTACCAGCAACCGCAGGCGTGGGCTTGTGAAACGAGCGATGGGTAGCCCGCCGTCTGGCCATCCAGTATCTGTCCGAATCAAACCCGAGTTGTCGACGGCGCGTAGTGTTTCGCATGTGCCTCAAAGGGATGTCAGCAAAACCGTAGGAGCCCAGCAGGGTCGAAGCCTACTGGGGGGTCGACTTCTAAAAGGGGTACTCGTGGTCCTGGGACGCAAAGGACAACTGAAGGAACATAGGTGTGGTTTTGGTCAGTAAAAGTCTGACGCGCCCTCCCGCTGCGTCTTAGAGCAGGAGAAGTCATCAGATAATTTCCCACATTAAAAAAAAGATAAAATTGCCAATTTAACTTGATATTTACTACATTTACTTTCAAAATCTCCGGAACATAATTACTAAAATCCCATCTAATTGCTTCGATACGCACCGAGATCATAAAGTAAATGTCTTGTCGCGGCCGTTAGGGACTTTTGAAGTTGGCAATACCATCACGTGTGTGTAATACCCCTTAATTGTACTTCGGTAGCCGTTACTTTTTATTGCTCCAGTAACTGTTCTTAATTTCTTTTGCTCCTACTATTTCTTGTTCCTTAAGTCAGGGATCAGTAACACAGGAATGACCATAGGCGGTGAAAGGCTGAGTAATTTATAGTTTCTCATAAAAAAAGCAAGATTTATCGGCCAGTGCTCGGCCATACAGTTTCCTTTGTGACCGGTCACATAAGTGTTATAACATCAGGATTCATGTATTCGGTTATAACCGTTATTCTTGCAAAAGGATGACAGTATCAGGTTTTTATGTTTGCCATTTGAACTATGGCCGATTTTGGTCATCTGTCGCGAAATTATGACGTACGAAATGCCTAGACACTTTCATTGGTCACCGTTTTATGACTTTTGAACTGTCTTCGTTGATATCGTTCTCTATGAAATTGCCTTTTTATTTATAATCCTTCTATAATGTTATTTTTTGCTTAGCTTAGTAATTAACTTTTTAACTTGCTTGGAGCACGTTAAAAAAAATTGTTACAAAAGTAATTATGCAGCCAACCGCACACCCGAGATTTTTTTTTTATAAAACATATTCAGTTTAAAGTTTCTCGCGTCCAATCTTTTAAAAAAAGGTGAATATAAGATAAACCTTGCAAAAAAATCTTATAAGATATTCAAATACCTACCGATTTTAAAACAAAACACGTAATCCATTTCAGTATGATGATCTTATCTGTACATTCATTTGTTTGTATGTAAGCGGAGGCGTAGCGCGGATTAATTTAGACGTGGGTGAAGGCGCATCAGCGAGGCCATTTTCTTTTATAAATTCGAAAACGAGACAGCGGCTGTTGCAACCCAGTGTTCGACGACATCGTCGCTTACCATCAGATAAAATATTGGTTAAACACGAGCCTACCAATTATAAAAAAAAACCCTCTTTCTTTTTGAGAGCCCTCGTTTGTATGCGAGGCCGTGGGTGAGGGCCAACTTCGCCCACGCCTAATAAGCAAGTACCAGCTGACTCTTGACGCTAAATTCTAAATTTTTGAATTTGGAATTCGAAATACATAATTATCAAATCTTGGAACAACGAAGTTTATATCTTACATAACAAAGTTCAAATTCCATTCTTCTTTATAAATACTTTATTAATACCTTGCCCACATAATTACTTTAGACTAGACAGCAGGGATAATCTCGACGAAGAACGGAGGATATCTAGGCGGTTCGATGCTGTATGTATGTTTGTCCGTAGATTTGTTTGTTGCACGTGTAAAGTGACACTGACACTTTTCAAAGCATAATGTCAGAAATCTTTTTTACTTGGAGTCTATGAACAAGCTGCACGCAGAAAGCCATCAATGCTCTTCAAGACCAATACCGCAATGTGTTCATGATACTGTTGGGGCTACCATGCTTCTACAGCGCTTCAGGCATTTTCACAGAACCAGGTAGTGATGGCTTCGCAGCTGCTATCAGGCATAAACGTGCCGCTTCATTGCTGCAAAGGATTCGGGGTAGCGCGAACAGTCTTCTGAATATTATATTGTCATGTTTACATGTTTACTAACATAGTATTTATAAATGCGTACAAGTACATCGAAAGATTGGAACAATTTTCCTGCTGTGGTCTTCCCATCCGATTATAGTTTAGGTGTCTTCAAGGTGTGAATAGACGCTTAATGAACTTGTGCGATTCATCATCAACGATTGTATCTTTGCTTACCATCAGGTGGGATCACAATCAAGAACTGGTTTACATCATTTAAAAAAAAAAACATAGAAAACTTGTAAGCTTCCTGCCGGACAGACCTCACCTGATGCAGGAAGTCTTCGAAAACTCTGTCGTTTACTATTTAATGAGCACTACACAGGTATTCTTATTATATCCTTATAGTTATTTAAGTTTTAGTTTTTACTAACAATGTTTGGTTTATGACTAAAATAAAATGTTTATTATTATTACTAATTCCATTGCAATCAACACTATTTTAGGGCCACTTAAAAGTCAACTTAAATATACAACACTAAAGCCGATACTTGATTATCGGTCCGATTATAGTGGTCTATCATCTAAAAACCCCTATCCATAAAGCGTCCCTTTCATAATCCGTAATAACTTCATAAGATCCCACTATTTAGGGTGAAAACCCTAGTAAATCCTGCCAAGCACATCAACCAAGTTGAGGATGTTGATGTTTTCTTTGAGAACACAATTCCATCGGATGTCACAAGATGAGTACAAAGCCTACACGCATTCCTGAACAAACAACGCTCCTTAGAAAACATTACCCTCTTTATTCGAGTGTAAGGCTGGCTCTACAAGACATTGTAGGTACCTACTATAGGATCTTTTTATGTAGAGTTCAAATAACTAGGGAAATGTGTACTGTTAAACATATTAAGTTAATGACATAATAGGGAATTATGTATGCAATTGTTTGCATGCTAATTTAAATTATTTTTAACTCTAGTAAAAAAATATTTAAGAATTGTTAAGTTATAAAACTTCAAAACTGCGGATATGAAAGAGAAGTCCGTTACGAACTTTGACGTCAAAGTCCATGACGTCCGTACGGCCGCCATATAAAATGGCGTCTTGACAAGAGACACAGACGTTGTATAAAATTGATATCGTTTGGTTTTCTACCAAATTTGATATTGTTTATTTATGAATAAACTGGTAAGATAACAAATATTTTTTCATGCATATTCCCTATTATTATTAAAGAATACAACAACTCGTACTATGAAAAAAGATTTTAAAAAATTCAGAAAGCCGTAGGACGATGAAGGTGTTACATATCTAATAATTAAAAAATAATTAATTTTAAGGTAATCAATCCTACACAAGTGAAAATATGCCTTTTATTTTTAGAACCGATTTCCTTGGAGTTCAGCTGTTTCACAATAACCTTTCGTTTTCGATTTTTTTTTTTTTTTGGTGGGAAATCATCAGAAATCAGAAACGTAAACGTAAATCAGAATATATATTTGAAATAGACCAATTACAGTAACTTTTGAATTGTCAAAATGTCGGTCAGAAAAAAAAAAGTTAAGCTAAATTGCATCAAATAACTTCTCCCGCTCTGGATGCAGCGAGAGGGCCTGTCAGACATTTATTGACCTAATGCCACATGTGTAATTCTATCGAACAATCCTACCCACAGTAAACTCTAAATAGTAGATACTATTTAGATTATAATGTTTAAAGCACCATGTAAAGTAGACGGATGAAACGCATGTTAGTGAATGGATGGAGAGGGAGAGCAAGCCAAAGAAAAGACGAATGGATTGTGTGAAGAGTGATATGAAAGAAAAGTAAGTGAGTGATAGCATGACGGGTGACAGGACAAAATGGAAGAAACAAAACGTGTTGCGTCCCCAAATAATATGACTGGGCAAGGGCAGGAAAGCCCTACACTGCAAATTCCTAAAGACTATCTCAGTCATCTATAGAAAGTATACGGGTAACGGTACAATGGGTTCAATTGTGAGACAAATCGGGCTTAACTGGACTTGCCGCTCAATCGATCCTGTAATCGGTTCCAATTTATATTTAATTTTCTTTAAGCCGGTTACGCCCTAAACAGACTGCTGTAAAAAATGGACCATGGTTTCTTTTGAAGTAAGTACTATGTAGGTTTACACAAGTAACATCTTTATCAATTGAATACCTCTTACGAAATAATATTCATACGTTATTTTTACGTGTCACTCTGTTTGTACATCTGGATTTGTATCAAAATATTTTCATCTATTATAATTTCCACCTGAAATATGATAGAGTACGTTTTGTCTCGGAAGTACGTACCTTCAGGATAATTTTCGACTTCAAATCAATTCAATTCAATTTATTTCCACAAAATAACAACAACCTTAATCCTGTATACATAGCTATTGCTTACTTATTTTCTAAAAATGCACATACCTTATAAACAAAATCGTAGGTATACTTAAAACTTTGATTGTTGCGAAACCGATTCACCCTGACCCCCGTACTAGCTTGAACTGTATTACGGTGGGACAGTATTCCTCGTTCGCAGTACACAACTAAAATAATTAGACAAAATAAATTACAAGTAAAACTGTGGGTCATGTATCAAATATTTAAATATTGTGGTAGATACTTGATTTTAACTTCGAAGGTAGTCACTTACACAAGGGCGAAGCCGCTGGTATAATAATAATAATAATAACCCCATCGCCGTATCTCTACGTTGATGTCGTGGTGGTGGGTTTTGCGCGCTCCAATAAAGACGTCGACGCGTCTGTGTCGGTAGCGTATGCCTTGCCGTAACATGCCTAGGGTGAGGGGCCAGACTAAGAGAGATACAATCCGCAGGTCAGTTTTGTGGCGAACTATTGAGCATTAGCGATCCCACGGACCCGATCTCCCGGGAGAATTCTTGTTCTTCATCTCCGGCTTGCCTTTATTGGCCGGCCGTTGAGCACTGACGAGGAACAGAGCTCCCACCTCTCTCTTGCCTTTATTGGCTGGCTTGAGTGGAGATTCGCAAGAGCAAACATACTCGGGAGAAGGATGTACAATCCAGTAAGGTGATAGTAGGGATCTTGACCGTACTTCTGGGATTGTCCTGATAGCTGTGGTACCTCTCCACTCCTCAAGCACTTCAGGATAATTATGTTGCCCTCTTGTTGCTACGTCACTTCGTGCTAGCGACCGTTTTTAAGGACCCATTTGTTGAGTGTGCATGTCACCCCCTTCCTTTTTATCGATGGAAATTAAAAACATTGTTCAGGCAGGGGCCATAGTCTTAAAATAGTTCATGACAACCAGTCCATTTAAGAATCCAAAGTCAAAGTCAAAAGTTTTTATTTCACATAGGCCTACATGGGCACTTATAGAACGTCAGAATCTAGTGCACGGTTCCAAATTGGTCCTCCTAATCCTAAAACCATAGCCCTATTGTTTTAGTTTTCCATATGTTGCAATAGTTTCCCACCAAACCGGGAGTTCTCCTTGGATGCACTAGCACAGTGCGTACAGGGATAATCGCCGGTTGATACCACGTTCCATTAAAAGCGACAACGGGGCCTCTGCGAGTTGGTTTCGACTCCTCGTACGCCTTCCAAAGATAATAACCGATATAATAATAATAATGTTTTATAGACATAAAGAGGTTGATACATGTCAATTGAAACCCTGGCTCCTGAGCTAAGTGGAACCTGTGTTACAGGAGTCAGTGTTATCACTCGGTTGTGGAACATTAACAACTTATGCAACAAAATTAAAACCAAATGTAGTTAAACAATTAGTGCCAACTTGCTCTTGTGTGATAAATGTATGTGTCCATGTGTTGTGTATATATGTGTAAGTGTGATGGTGTGTGTGTATATGGTATAAACTAGTTCCCTATAAAAAAGGTCAGCGGTTAATGACAATCACCCTCTATTGTAATCTGTCGTAATGTCTGTCTATAAAAGGAAGTGGTCGAATCCTTCCATGTCCTTCACGGGCAAAAAGGTTTAACGGTTCACATAACCTGGGTAGGTTATATGAGCAGTTGAACTTATTTAATTCCATACCAATCTATTGTCTGTTCACGCTCCGAATACCAGGAAATCATACAAGTAGAGAATGAACTGAACAATCCAAGGGACAAAGCGATTGTGCGACCAATATCTATAACTATCACTACGGTAGGTAAAAATGATAACCAGTGATCGGAGTAGGTAGATTGATTTTTGGTACCTCCTTGTATCATAAATGCACACAGAAAGAATAACATGGATAAGCCATTTTTCCGGAAAGTAATTCCGGTATTTCCGGATTCAGTTAAATATTGTTAATGTTGGTAGTGATATTATTACTACTCAATTCAAAATTTAAAGGAAGGTATCAAAACTAAATTAATTTATTATTTATCTATTGAATAATAAAAACAATCGAAATCGGATCGAAGCACCAATTCCGGAGGAATGTCCATATTAATATATAAGTTTCGGATCAATGACCCCAATTCAATTTACCTACTCCGATCACTAGTGATGACGGTGATATTATGCAAGCCTTTGATGTATCCCAAAGAAGACAACTACTAGTTGCACAAACACTTAGTGAATACTGGTATAAAGTGTGAGACAGACCTTTCACACTTTCTGCCAGTATATATTTCATACATAAATATGGATGGGCACGCCACAATTATGGCGGTAAGTCCCCTCTTTAAGGAGTGGCTGGAAAAACAACACGGCGTCATTACCTTCCGCATGATGTAGGTTCTCACCGGACATGGTCATTTCGGGAGATTCCTGAATCAGATTCGTGCGGAAGAAACGCCCGGATGTCACCATTGTGTGGACCGCCCTGAGGACACGGTGGATCATACGGTAGAGGTGTGCCCCACTTGGGCAGAGCACTGCCGTGTCCTCGTGGGGGCGCTCGGCGGCAGCGATCTCTCGCGCCGGGCTTGGTACAGGCCATGGTCCGGAGCGAGGAGGAGTAGCAGGCGGTCGCCTCCTTCTACGAAGCAGTAATGCCAGCAAAGGAGGCGGCCGCCCGCGCGAGGCAATAACCCTCGCGCCCTAGCCGATACCGATTTCCGGCCACTCCGTGGGCGCGGACGGCGAGCAATGGGTAGCTCGCTGTCCAACCGTCCAGTAACAGTCCCGACCGAGCCCAAGTCGTTGACGGCGCGTAATGTTCCACGCGCGCCTCAAGTAGATGTCAGCAACCGTAGGCGCCCAGTAGGGTCGAAGCCTACTGGGGCCTTAGGTGATGTGAAAGTGAACCCCGGGGCCCTGGAACGAAGACAAAGAAGAAACAGGAGTGGGTTTTAGTCAGTAAAAGTCTGACACGAAGGAGCGGAAGATGTCATTGGATGAAATCCCACCTTAAAAAAAATACATAAATATGGAATGCTCCGTTCATTACCTAAATCTAAGAACGAAAGAAAAAACACGTTTATTTAGCACATAGACACACAATGAAAAAAAAAGTTCATAGAAACTTAAATAAAAACAACAAACACTCAACAACAACAAATCTAAATGTAAAACATACAGTTCTAAGCTATGAATATGTAGTTAAGGTACATATTAAGTATATAAAGTAATAAAGTATATAAGTAATCGCTAACGAATATCCACGTAATATCAGGCTCAGAGTGAAGTCCAATAAAAGCACAATTTGCTTAATTCATACAATCCTGCGTTTTAATTAAATGCGTTTTTCATACTAAACAGTCACTTTCAGCTGTGTCTGTCTACGATTTAGAATTTAATTGAACTGTCTTCTAATTTGTTGCAAGAGATATTTTAGTCACACTTTACTAAGCAATTTGGACGCTACGCTGCAATGTTTGGATGAAAGTGAAAAGGGCGTCTGAAATAAAGGACGGTATTTAATTAATAGAATATGTCACTATTCTGCCAAGACTATTAATTAGGTCCTATTTAATATAACTGACTATATGATCCATTTGTGAAAAAAAAGATCAAGTGCAAATCGGCTCGAATACAAAAGGTTGGGACATATCATTGGGACCTTCTTACAAAATATCAAAACGGTACAATAACCTTGCAAGCCCTGAGTGCGCAAGTCCGTCTCTTAAAATTTTATGATTTACTGTTAAAGCGGTAATAGCAATACAGACTGAGAAAATGTCAACTGTCTGTCTATTACGGTTCTTGAGAAACAGCCGACTGGCAGACAGACAGATTCCGGAGTTAATTTGGATAGGGGTTCCTAAAAATGATACGACTGTCCAATTTTCGTAACTAGTAGGAATTTTTTTGGAAAGCAGCAAATTTATGAAAGAAACTCATAAAATTGTCACCTGTCGGTTATATTAAAAAGGCCCCTAGGCATAAAAAGAAGTATTTCCAAAACTATCTAAAATATTTACTTGATCAATATTTCTGGCAACAGAAAAATCACCTTAATATAATTTCAATATTATCATTTTCAATAAAATAGCGACGAAATTCAAACTAAGTTGGTGACAGAATCAATAACCTGACCGTTGAATTTATTCAAGCAAAGGGAGGTGAAAGCGGTAGAAAGACGTGGATTTATTTGATTTATTTCAACTGAGCCTGAATCGTTATTACTAAGCGAGGAATAATCCTCAAGCGACCTACTGTGACTAAAGATAGTTTAAATGTAATATTTCTAGGAATTTTCATATCAAAGCAAAGGTCTTTCGGCTGATCTTACTTTTCTTCTGCTATTTGGGAGAAACCATTTCAGTCATATATAAAGCCTCTATACTGGCTATTCATTCAACAGCTTTAAACATCAATGAATTTGTATAGGAATCCAAAGTAAAACTCCGTTTTACTACTAAAAATAGACACATACTTGTATAAATTGTAGATTAGCCGGTATAATTTATTTGAAAATATATCTCACAAAGAACTTTTAATTGATAAATATCGTTATCTTTCGTGGTTTAGTCGTCTCACCAGGTCATCGGTCCACCTTCCAACGCTGCGTTTTGGACGCCTTAACGGCCATTTGTTCTGCAACCAAATTGCTCTGCACACTGTGACTCAAGTTTGGTGTTTTTTTCGAGCTATGTCAGTAACTTTGGTTCTCTTGTGGATGTCTTCTAAAGTTCAATTCCAGATTCGACCACGCAAGGAAACTCCGGGCATAGCCCTCTTCATTACCCTTTGGGTCACTTTAAGTTTTCTGATGAGGCCCATTGTTATCGTCTATATTTGCCTATCCTGAAGAAAGTTTCACAAATATGGGTATCATTTTAATTTGTAATTTAAAATTCATTTACTGCAGCAAAGGATTAATTTCTATTTTTATTATAAGCATCAACGACGTAACCTATAGTGTAGTGTCTCTCCGAGAACCCCGAATGTATTTTTGAAGTCAAGTTAGACTACAAAAATATTAAAATAAAAACTATACAATTATTGTTACAAAAAGAATTAAAGATTTGAAAGCCGTGAAGCTCTCTACATGAGCAATTAGTACTGTGCACATTAACCTCACCTAATATCAACGTCTTATAGTTGTTTTCAGATAACAGAAGATCCCAGTTCTTCGTAGACGTCGTCATCGAAAGACTGCAAATAGGCATCTGTTATATGTAGTTTTAATGTCCTTACAATTGAACAGTTCAATTTTAATTGTTTGTATGCCTGAATTTTGACAGTTAAGAAACCTGTTGCTAGACTTAAAAGAGTTATGAACTTAGAATGATACTAGGCTAATCAAAGTCATAAATCTGGTCTGAGAAAGGGATACAGCTGTACGACTTGTACCTATAGCTCCCTTTCTTTCTGATATTTAGAATTTTGAAATTTTAACCCCTCGAGCGCCGATTGTATGTACATATACGTCTGTACAACTTGAATGACCTGGAAAAACGCTTAATTGTCGTATTGTACACACATTTGTACGAAATTTATTTTGCCGAAAATTTTGGTTTCTATATCTTTGTTTTTCCTAGAAAAATCCATAAAAAGTTTTTTTTGTTGATTTTACGTTAAAAACGCGCAATTACGTAATAATAAAACCCCCCCGCGCGCGTTAAGACGTCATGGCCCGACAATGACTGAATGACTATGATGGGATTTTCACAATTTCTACTTGAGTTTCGGGAAGGGATTCTCTGTCCTCTCGAGAAACCACTTCAGTATCACCACTGAGAAGACTGTTTTTTTTAGAGTTGAGTTATCTTCAAAATAATGACTTCTCCCACCGTATGCTGGAAGGAGAGGGGTTCCAGACATTTATTGGCCTGTGTACTTTAGTTGCCCATTGCGTTCTATGGCAACTCTTTCAAACGTCTTCGAAGGTTTAGAAGACTATTCAAGGGTAAAAGGGGGGGGGGGGGGTTAGGGGGTTAAGGTAGGTCCTCTGAACCTGGCAAAGCACGGTAACTAATTTTGCCACATCTTTCTTCGTAGATACCTAATAACAAACCATAATAATTGTTTCACGTGTTTCCACTCCGTATAAAAGTGGACTAAAACTAACGCTGTACATAATAACTTCTCCAAACTATAACAAAGAGAAACTTCCTCTACAACAATTACATAGCAATAAATCTAAAGAACAAAGAAACTGCGACGGTTATTGGAATGCGAATATTCATAGTACAGACTTTGTCTGGGATATAATGAGGTTAATACTACGACTTCTCCCAACTTATAATGTTCCGTCGGTTCTACGGTCCCTGCATTGTAGTTTCGGAGTATATTTTAATAATTGCAGCTGGGATAATGAGTCTTTTTCTTGAGAAAATTTGCACTTGCAGGTAGATTTTCTTAACGAGACATTGTGTACTTTATGAGGATTTTTCTGCATCGAAAAAATTAAAAAAATACGTTTCTCATTAGGACCATCTGCCTCTACCAGGGTTGCGGGATTGTTCGAAACAGTTACCGCAACGCTGGAACGCAGGTGGCAACTAAAGGAACACAGGTGGATTTAGTCAGTAAAAGTCTGACACTTCCTCTCGCTTCACTCGGAGCAGGAGGACATATATAGCTATTCATCACATGGACCAAGTCAAACCTTTCCAAATAAAGCACCATTATTTTAAAGCTGAAGAATCCGTTAATTTGTTTAAACGCACTAATCTCAGAAAGTACTGATTCGATTTGAAAAATCTTTTAGTTATGGATAGCTCATTTATCGAGAAAGGCTATATAATTTAGAGAAAGGTTATATGGGCAATATAATATCTCGCTACAATCTATGGGAGCAGAGCAGTAACCAAAGCCGGGGGAGAAACCACGGGCTGCTAGTTTTCTATAAAACTTCGTTACATTGTAAATTATCGAATGAATGAAATAAATTGGAAATTATCTATTCACCTGGCAGCTTCGGACACGGTGGAAAGGCGTGCAAAGAGGCTAATTGGTGATACAGATCCGGTTAAGTCCAATCTACAAAGCCTTGAGCACAGGCGCAGGGTGGCCAGCCTTTAGCTGTTTTACAGGATGCATTTTGGAGAGTGTGCGCAGGAATTGCATGACTTGATTCCACCATCTCATTTCTACCATTGAAAAACCCGACGAACGGCGAGTATCTACCCTAACGTTGTTGAAACCTCTACGGTCCGGACCAAACGTTTCGCCTCGTCGTTTATACTGCGTACATCGAGGGACTGGAACAATTTCCTGCTGTGGTCTTCCCGTCCGATTATAATTTAGGTGTCTTCAAGGCTAGAGTGAATAGGATCTCAATAAATTAGTGCGCCTTACCATCAACGATTGCATTACTACTTTCCATCAGGTGGGATCGCAGTAAAGCACTAGATTATATCAATTTAATAATAATAATAATACTCCTCCTAAACGATTTGACCAATTTAGATGAAATTTTATGTGTATATTTAAGTAAGTCCCTATGGAGATGGTTTGAAAATACAGTTATACCCGGAAATAGGCGCTGCAATCAGGTTCTCATTTTTTTTTTCTGACGAAGTACCAGTTCTCGGGTAGGACGTCTATCGGGATCGCGAGACGTGTATTGTTTAATAAGTATTGGTAATTTTTTTTTATTGTGTAAGTACGTAAGTATTTATAACTTTGTGATATTTACACACATAGAAAATATTTACACATAATCACTGAAACAACATAAATTAGAACAAATTACAATATGGCATCAAAAAATCCCTACACATCGCTGTCGACTGATAAAGTGCCAAAAAAAACTTGTGACATTGCCACCCTACTAAGCCAATGCTTACTCTGTCAAAGGTAAAAGCCATCCCTTGGGTCACTCGAAGGAGAGAGGTTAATCAATTACTTAAAAAATATTTCTCTTATAAAGATAAAAAAGAAATTCGATTACACGAGGAAAATTTAACAAGATCAAAAAGCCGCAGTTTCTAAAAAGAACTTCATTCGTTTTCCGCACCTGTGTCCCTAATCCCTAAATAATAATCCCACCAATAGTGTCTACAGCAATTTCAATTTACTACATACATACTCTACCCCCACAAAGTATGCGTTCAAGCACGAGACTATGGCAATTTTCCCGTAGACAATGGATTATATTAGCCGGAAGGCGCTCCGTGCCAGCCCATTATTGAACAGAACACGTTCAATGGTCACTGTGCTCAACGTCGTGTTACGCATAACTTGATTTTGTGTATCACGTTATTGGGTGATGGTCTTGCAACCTTAATTGGTTCGTATATATATTTGTATGGGTCACCTAAACTAGTGTAAGTATTCAACTATATTAGGGTTCAAGGAGATGTCAGCAACCGTAGGGGCCCAGCAGGGTCGAAGCCTACTGGGGTCAAGGGTCTGATTCTGAAAGGAAGACTCGGCCCCGGTACGAAAGGCAACCAAGGAACAGGAGTGGGTTTTTAGTCAGTAAAAGTCTGACACTATCTCCCGCTCCGCCCAAGAGCGGGGGATGTCATTGGATGATTTTCCCAAAGAAAAAAAACCTATATTAGGGTCGACTTCCACCTAATCTAATCTAACATGATGCAACTAAGATGGTTCTTAGCTAACTAGCTAAATCCTTATTATAATCAACTCCAATGACATTTTTAATTAAAAAATAATTAGTTCGCTTTTTTCACCTCAGCTCAGCTAAGCAGATAGCTCCTTCTAGTTTTATTTACATTGTGTTTTTTAATGCAATTACGTTAATTACTTTTTAATTAAAAATGTCATTGAGGTTGATTAGGATTACAATTTTATACAGTTTAACACTAGAAGCGCGGACCCTTTCCTATGTTCTTCCTGCTCTAATTTTTAATTTAACAAAAATAAAAATCTTTCCTCTTTAATGTATTAAGATTAAGTGAGCCCTGGATATATGAGAAATCTCTACTATCGATAATAACAATAAAGTACCGACACTTATACGTTGAAATACCTCTGTTACTAAAATTATATAAAAAACTTTTTACAAAAAAAAAAAAATAACCGACTTCACTAAAAAAACTAAAAGGATCAAAATAACTGTTTTTTTTTAGTGAAGTCGGTTATTTATTTTTTTGTAAAAAACTTTTTATTTCACACTTTTTAGTTGCGATACACTTATAACCAGAGTGCCTATTTCTCATGACAATTCGAATTAACCCAAACACTGCTAGGTTACATTGTTTTATTATGAAGTTCCTGTATCTACCTTCCACCTTTCGGCTCCATCATCAGATCAGTTCGATAGTAAAAATTGTATTCCTTGAGATCCAAGCAATCTAGGTTTCACCATATTAGCTAAGTCAGGTTACATAGTAGTGTTCGAGATCTGAGTATCTAAGCATGTAGCTGCTGAACGCAGATGTTAGTCACATTGCCTGTAACATCAGCTTTCTGTAAAGTGAAAATATATTCAAAAAACCAGCCCCCCTAGCCAAGTTACAATCGTTTCATTGCGATTCTCTTTTCCTTGTTGGTCTCGAGTCGGCCAAGCCTCCTATTCCTTTGTTCTGACCACGTGACTGAACGTTGAGATGATGTCAGAACAAAGGAATCGGAGGCGAGGCCGACTCGAGGCGATCAACGAAAAGAGAATCGAAACGAAACGGTTGTAACTTAGCTAGGGGTCAGAGGCCCTACCACGAGCTCGTAACAAATGGATCACGTTTGACGACCTAAACTGAACTGCTAAAAAGAGAGCTATATAGGGTGTATAGCTCCATCCCTTTTTCTCGCTTCACGTTTGATTTTTGATACGTCATGTTAAGGCTCAGGACACAGTATAAATATATGGAACAGTACGGAAACTACCTACAAATATTCGAAACGGCACACTCACATAAACATACGCATCGACGAGACTCCTAAGCGGTTCTCGCGGTCCTGTCAGTAGCGAATGCCGCTTAGGAGTCTCGTCGATGCGTATGTTTGTGTGAGTGAGCCGTTTCGAACATTTGTAGGTAGTTTCCGTACTGTTCCATATATCTATACTGTGCTCAGGAGGGCTAAAGAAACTATGCAAATAGTTAGGTGAACATGCAAAATAGTTTGATATAAGTAATGCTGGCTCACTTTCACAGCTTCAAACTCCTGGTTAGAACTTTTAACGAAATTATTGGCCCTTTCGGATCGTGATGAAATACGAATATATTTCATTTTGAATCTCCGGGGAGCTATACATCGTAACGGGGTTTCCAGAGGCCTTTTTAGATATATCCATTATTTGTGTAGTATTATGGTTTAATGGATTTGATACCGTTTGCTTTTATGAAAATCACATGCGTAGTGGGTTATCTATAGGGTTTTTCAATAGGTACGCTCGTACTTTGATGGTGAATAGCAGCTATCTTGGATAGGTCACAGCTGTCAAATTTGAAGAGTATACTTATTTAGTCATTTCATTTGGCCGTGGAATGATACACGATGCCGCAATGCCTTGAAATTAATTAAAATTGGATTCAAAATTTTAATTCTGGGGCCTAAGGCTGCTTTTCTACCAGGAATGTGCTATGCAGCTATGCTGCGTGAATGTAATAGCTATGCTGTGAAACTATGTGACCGTTTCCACTGATACTAAGCTGTGCGAATAAAATGTGCTATGAACATGCGCCGCCGCAATGTAACTGTGCGAGGAAGATGCGCAGCTCGAGTTATGCGATGTATCGATAGTAGGGAAGCGGCACATAGCTACTCCACTCGCGACCATCCATAGCACGCATCGTCGCATCCATAGCATACATCCATAGCACGCATCCTTCCATATAAAGAACATATCTTAGTAGAATCCGTTTTCATCAGTGCTAAGCTATGTGCACCAATGAATTTGATTGGTGGATATCAAACGCATCAATAGCAACATAGCATAGCACATCTCTGGTGGACAAGCACCCGTACTGTGACGTCTTAAAATAATCAATAATCTCGGTGTGAGGTCCCATCCTCGGTGGTATACAGCCTGTATTGTTCTGTTAGTTCCGTCTATTCACTAAACGTGTCATGCACTGTGTTCAATCCCTCTACCTCAATTTATTGTCCATCGAGATCTTATGACTTAACAACGCTTGAGTATTTTCTGTGCTACTACATATAGTCTCTTGCATTCTGACAAACCACAGACAATTTCCGCTTTGAATGTCAATATAAACCGAGTTGTTCAAGAAATTGGAGTTATTTATGGGAAGATATCATCCAACATTTTTTCAGTAGACTATGTGATTACAATAAAACTTTGGCTGCACGGCTGGTTTGTCTAAAATGATATACTACACAAAATATCATAATATACATATTCAAATATTAAAAAAAAAAAACAACTAATAGCCATAGCACTCAAACTGTTTATTTTAGTTATTAACTTAATTCGAGCGCTCTTTAATGTACGCTTTATATCTTACTAGTACCTATCTGAATTGTTTTGGCTAAAAAAAAACCTGGCATGAACTAAAATCTTTCCAAAAGTTAAGTTAAATCCAAGTTAATTAACACCTAGGGAAATACGAGTACACCTTATCTATAAATCAGTCAAGAATTAGCTATCCGCCTAACGTAAATATATTAGGTATCTTAGTCTCACACACATAGATATACATATATATGTATAATTCATTTGAGAATGGAGTTGCCCGTATGAGTACTAAAACAACAGTTCGGTGAAAAGTCAATTGAACAGAACGCCAGTGTCGTTCGCTTCAGCGTAAAAATCAAATAAAGTGAAAACTGCAATATAGAAATAATTGTTACGAATTTGAATATTTTTTTAAACTAGACGACTATATTTATATATTGATGATAGGTTAAGCTGGAATAAGCAGATTGCTCAGGTTAGCCAGAGAGTCACCTTCACGCTGCGGTCTCTCTATAGATTCAAAAATTTCCTCCCGTCAAGCACTAAAACTACTTTGGTCCAGTCACTTGTGTTACCTATAATTGACTATGCTGATGTTTGTTACTCTGATCTTTCCCAGGAACTTCTAAACAAATTGGATCGACTTCTCAACAACTGCATTCGCTTCATATTTGGCCTTCGTAAATATGATCACATTTCTTCCTTCCGTTCTCAGCTTAAATGGCTGCCTATACGTCACAGGAGATCCCTCAGATCCCTCTGCATGCTCTTCACCATAATGAACGATCCTTGTGCTACTGATTACTTAAAACAATATTTTAAAGTGTTGGGCAGTTCTCATAATCTTAACCTTCGTGCATCCAAAAACATGCTCCTTCATATTCCCTCTCACCGTACTGGCTTTATGTCCAATTCATACGCTGTTTCCACCATAAAACTCTGGAATGTGCTTCCCCTTGACATCAAAAAAGCTGAAAGTAAATTTTCCTTCAAGCGTAAAATTCGGAACTACTACTTGAAGTCCTCTCAACTTTAGTTTGGTCTTCGTCAGAATTATTATTAAGTTCTCTTAACGATTTGATATTTTTCATAGTATTTATTAGTTTATAATTTTAACATATATATGTATTTTATTACTATAAATTTTTTATTTTATTTTTTCTGTTTTGAACAGATTACTTCACTGTTATTTGTTTATTGTGCAAACCTACCACAGTATTGTCTTTTTAACCCAAAGGTTGACTGGTAGAGAATGCCTTGTTGCATTAACTCCGCCTATGTACCACTACTGTACATGAAGTTTAAATAAATAAATAAATATATTTTTTAAGTTTCACGTAAAATAAAGTGTTTTTGGAATAGTTTCCATTGCCACAGTTACATATGTGACTAAGGAAATTATCATCAGTCATTCATTTTTTTTTTAGGTGGAAAAATTACATCTCCCTCTCTTGGGCTTAGTGGGCGGGTGTGTCAGACTTTTACTGACTAAAAACCCACTCCTGTTCCTTCGTTGCTTTTCTTACTAGGGCCGAGTTTTCCGTTCAGAAAATAACCCTTGGCGCCAGTAGGCTTTGACCCTGCTGGGCCCCTACGGTTGGCTGACATCTCCTTGAGGCGAGCGTGGAACAGTACGCGTCGTCGATGATTTGGGCTCTGCCCGGACGGTTACCGGACGGTCGGACGGCGAGCTACCCATTGCTCGCGGTCCGCAAGCCCGCGCCTACGGTGGCCGGAAATCGGGATCGGGATCCCGGTGGCGTGAGGGCCACTCCCTCGCGCGTGCAAGTGTGACCTCCTCCTTTGCTAGCATAGGTCCGTGGTCTAGCTGCAATGGTTTATTTAAGCTGTTGATCCCCGCATTAACGCCGGCGTTCACGCGCCATTGTCTTACTATTGTGTCTCTAATTACGCACTCAAAAGGTTAAAATACCCGGCTGTATGCCAGTAGGCATACAGCCGGGTCTGATTCTGTGAAAACATTCAAAATAGTGACCTTGGCCCTAAAATGCCAACTAAAGGACACAGGTGGTTTTTAGTCAGTAAAAGTCTGAAACCCCCTCTCGTTCTACCCTAGTACAGCAGAAGTCAAATAAATGCCGTATCTGGTTAGACTGACAGCCAATTCCAAAATTATTGGAAAAAAAGGATTAGCCGATTTATTGACCGGGCCCAGCTGTCAGTTTCAAATAAATTAAATTATTATTGACGTTCGAATTCCTCACAAATGATAGTCTTCCTACATTAAAAATTTACACATAACAATAGATACTGTGTTCTACGTTCCTTAACTAATATGATACCCTAGTACAAGGATGGCAAACCTGCGGCACGCGTGCTAAACAATAAGAGCTCATACAGACAAGTGGCATGTGGTTGATGCGTCGGCGGCTGCCGTCGACCTATAGTGACATTTGATACACACGACGGCTGCTGCCGCCCCCCTAGCCAAGTTACAACCGTTTCGTTTGCGTCGAACGTCTCGAGTAGGCCACGCCTCCGATTGCTTTGTTCTGACGTCATCTCAATGCTCAGTCACGTATTCAGAACAAAGGAATCGGAGGCCTGGCATACTCAAAGTGTTCGACGCAAACGAAACGGTCGTAACTTGGCTAGGGGGGCTGATCTGGAAACTTGGAACGTTGACGCCCGCCGTCGACGCATCAACAGCTGCAGCCGACGTATCGACGGCTGCCGCCCCGTTCCGTATCGACGGCTGCAGTTACATCTAACGTTGCTAACATGTCGCTGGTGTGTATAAGCTCTAACTGTAAACATTTAGAGGGTTATAAATTAAGAATATTTACGACCCAGTTATTTTTTTCCATTAAATCACTAAGTCAATATTATCTGCCGGCACGATGATCATTTTTTTAAGGTTCCGTACCTCAAAAGGAAAAAACAGAACCCTTATAGGATCACTTTGTTGTCCGTCTGTCTGTCTGTCAAGGCCTTTTATCTCGAGAACGCGTGGAGGTATCGAATTGAAATAAAAACTATGTACTCAAGTCTACGGTCCCTTGAAATTGTGAAAAATTAAACTTCTAAGTTAACGAAAAAAAAAAGATACGGCCGTTTATATCACAAAAAACGTATATTTCGACATTCTCAAGGGAATAAAAATTCATAGGGTACTTCCCGTAAACCGAGAATCCTGAAATTTGGCATAAAGCAAGGTCTTATAGTATAGATATAGGAATAAATCTGAAAACTGTAAATTTGTGGTTACGTCACAAAAAGAAAATTCGGAAAAATCTTCGTAACTCAATTCGGGAATCGAACTGTTTTCATAGGTAAGTTTGTGCGGAACCCTAAGTGCGCGAGTCCTACTCGCACTTGCTCTATTTTTTTTTCATTAAATCACTAAGTCAAGATTATCTGCCGGCACGTCTTGATGACTTTTTTTTTATCTATTTAGTGGCATGTTCTCCAATAAAGGTTTGCCATCCCTGCCCTAGTACATCGCCGCAACATAGTGACACACTGTCCTTTGTAATTTGTACCCCTCATTACCACCTTGTTTGCTTCGTTTAACTCATTAGTTACGACTTCGGGATATTATATGTAAATACAGTATGGGTAAGTGTGTCAAGGATTTTCTTTTAAACTGGAATCGTGATAGTGGCAAGATTTTATCTAGTGCATTAAATTACGAGTATATTTATAAGTTAACTAAGTCCTGGCAAACGTTGGCTGGCTTTTTGGCAGATAAAAAATTGAGAACCCGATTGCAGAGCCATCTACCGGGTTCAGTTGTAGTTTCAAACCATCCAGGAACCCACTTAAATATACACACAAAATTCCATCCAAATCGGTCAAGCCGCTTAGGAGGAATAAGGTGACAAACACACCTACAAAAGAATTATAAATAGGTAGACGTTGTCCTGCCCGAAAGCTGGCACATAGTGTTCATGATTTCTCGAGCTTTTCAATTTCTCGGGCCTCGAGATTATCGAGGGTAATTTCTCGGGTATTTTCGAGTTGTCGAGAACTTTTCATTAGCGTATTGTTTTGTAAATTTACGGTTCAAATAATGAAAAATATCGTTACCTAAATTAAAAATATATATCATAAAAAATATCTTATAAATTAACAAATAAAGTGGTTTTCTCTCCCAAATAAAAGTTTTAAAATAATTATAAAATCTTTGTTCAGTTTTAATTTTCACAGGAACAAGGAACTAAATTATCTTCACTTGAAAACAAATGTAAATTAAAATAATAATATCAGTGTCTTAGGAACATTAGGAACTAAAATTATCTTATCTAGGACAGAGGATAAGCATTGCCATACAGAGATACAATGCCATTAGTCATTACCAATCGACAGCGATGTGGAGGAGTTTTTTGACGCCATATTTTAGTTTATTTTTAGTTAGTTTTAATTAGTTTAGGGTTTTTATTGAGAGCAGTGGTAGCCGAGTGGTAACGGCCCCGACTTATGAATTGTAGGTCGCAGGTTCAAACTCAGCCAGGCGCATTACTTTGTGTAATTTATTTCATCACCACTGCTCTCAAAACGGTGAAGGAAAACATCGTGAGGAAACCGGCATGTCCTAGAACCAAAAATTTGAAGACATGTGACATTCACCAACCCGCACTGGGCCCGCGTGGTGGATTACGACCCATTCCCTCTCCTAGAGAGGAGGCCTGAGTCCCAGCAGTGGGAACATTATAAGGCTGATTATGCTTATGCTTATAGGGTTTTTATTATTATTTTTTGGTTTTACTGTAATTACAGTTAGTAGTATTTTTTTAATGTAAATCTCTTCTTAACAACAAATTTTTGTTATGTGTTTCATAAAAAAAAATCTTTTATTAAATATATTATACATATAGGAACCAAAATTAGTTTTTCTTCTCCAATTGTCAACGTGAGCATGGTTTTATAGCTTGTTGTTTAAACCAACGCAATCCAACGCAATGTTTGATGAATTAGCAACGCGAAACAAGAGAAAAAACGCCTGAAAATTTTGTTGACATACGGTAATTCCGCCATTCACTCGAATATTCCAGAAAACATGTTCCAGAAAATACGTGTTTTGTAAAATCATTGAAAGTTTTTGGAAAATAAAAATAGTGATGAAATTTGATTATATGTGCAAGGTTTTTATAGTTGTATTTTCTTTATTTTTTTTAATTTATCCGTACATTATGAAGGCCCAAAGTTCACGTAAAATAGCAGATTTTCAGAGGTCTTTACTGGATTAGTCAGAAACAAATTGGCAAAGGCAAAATAGTATTCTTTAACAATATTTTGGATTCAAATGATTTCTCGAGTTCTTGACTTTTCTCAAGCCTCATTTCCCGGGAACAAAGCCCAAACAAGCAATTTCCGGGAATTAATTAAAATGCTTATTCATCGTACGGAACACTCTTCGCCCGAGTCCGAATGGCACTTGTTTGTAAGTTACCAAGTTATATGTGAAAAAAAAGTATTGAAAAGATAATTAATCTAACGAATCCTACTCGATTCATAAAAAAGATAAAAATATACTTGAACACTTAAAGATCCCAAAATATACTAAAACTCCATCCTACACAAATGTCAAGGAGGGAACGAAGGGAACACTTTCTGATTTGGGTTACTCTTCAAGTCTTCACATTTTTCAGAATTTTCCTTATAACCGAAAAAAATACGCTCTAAAAACATGGATACATTTTACAAATTCATTTTTTTTTAATTTTACCGAAAAAAACAACTTTTCACTCGCCTGACACGTTTGAAGGAAGATCAAGGAAGATTCGCTGACACGACAAGATAAATGTTTTTCCCTCGAAACGATCACAAGGTCTTTACGGAAATATTCTATAAGTGACGACACTTTTACGAGTTTCATAGGATCTCATCGGTCGGTTACTGTCTGGATGGGTTGAACCATCAGTCAAACGGTTGTATGATCTTTGACACCTTTTCTATGTAGAAATAAATCGTGGATGCATTATGCGGCGTTGAGACTTATCTTATGCATTAGCATTTATACCGCTACCCCAGCCACGGTAGGGTTTGCGGACGACGAACAATGGATAGCTCGCCGTCCGACCACCCGGTAATCGTCCGGACCAATCGATAGCGCGTAGAGTTCCTCGTGCTCCTCAAAGAGATGTCAGTAAACCGGGCCGCCAGCCCAGCAGGACCGATAGGGCTTCGGGGATTTTCTGAAAAGGAAACCCGTAGTCCTAGAACGCAAAGAGCAACTGAAGGACACAAGTGTGGTCAATAAAAATCTGTCACGCCCCTCCACTCCACCCTAGAGTGAGAGAAGTCGTCGTATGATTTCCGACATTAAAAAAAAAATGCATTGGCATTTCATTTTCTTCTGCAACGTGTAAATTAATTAGTTGCTCGATATTTATATGTGTGGTGTACATAAAACCTAGTGCTAGTGATACCAGTTATATGTCCTGGTTTTAAAAAAACATTGATGGTTTTTGTCAATGTTGAACATACAAAAACAGAAATTGTGATTTTTCGAGGTACACATTGAGTTTTAGTTTTTATAAGGGTTTCTTTGTGCAAGCATTTTTTTTTCTACCAAATTCTAATAATAGTTGGAAAACCATTTAATAAATCGAAGGGTCAAAGGACGCCTGAGCCAAGGGTACTTCTTATACCAAATAAGGACCCCGATTACCGAACGCTGATTGGCAAACATATGGGCTGGACTAAAGCAAAAATAGCCTTATGGGAATATTGCTCTCGTATATGGCCAAAAAGGGGCAATTACTGACATTCAACTAACAGCTGAGGAGTATAAGAAAAATATTATGTTGTGCCGACTCCAAATGAGTTGATGTGAGGGCAGAAATGGTGATGTTATACGACCTTCTGAATAATTACCTCTTGCGTTAATCAAAAGGTCGTATATCATCATAATTTCTGCCCTAATTACAAGCTTTTATTTAGTTTGTATGTCTGTAATCAAATCTTGCAAATTAAATTTGATCCACTTCCCGGTTACCGATCGACCTGAAATTTTGCATACGTGTGTAAATCAGATGACAATGCAAAATTATTATAACATGGAGCTGATCTGATGATGGAACCGAAAGATTGCAGTAGGAACTCTTTAGTTAAACGATACAACCCCATAGAGTTTGGGCTCGTTTGATCCGTCTTGACGAGTACTTTGGTGGTAGATGGTAACCAGGGCCTGATGATGGAGCTGGAAGATGATCATAGGAACTTAGTAATAAGATATATCGTGTTTAAGCTTTTTGGAACAGTCTTGATGAGTATCAATTATAAAGGTCTGTATATATCGTGGCCAGATCATAGAAAATCATCACTTCATGATATGGCCAAGTAAAACTGGCCAGATCATTTTAAACGTTAAAGTTTGTTGATATTTCAATCTTCATTTTTAAATACTTCTTCCTATATACTTTGCCCTCGCCTCTTCCCTTTACGCGTTAATAACTTCGCTGATAAGCATCGTCATCTGTAAGGCTAAGCTTTTGCATGTCTTTGCGGACATTTGTCATCCGGATATTTGCGGTCTACCTTTCCTTCTCTTCTTTGTAAAATACATTGTTGTGAAATAGCACTAAACTTGCCAGAACACACGAAAGGCAGAGGTCACACTGGCACCTGGTGGTCTAGAATCGAGAAGGACCTCAAGTTTGCCCATTTGCCAGAGCCGACAACCTAGGATAGAATATCCTGGCGCCGATTAGTGAGGAGACCTGACCGAAAATAATGGAAACAGGGTAGGACAAAGAAGAGATATTGGTGTGAAATTAATAAAACTAACACGATTTACGATCATCAAAACTTTAGACAGACAATTAAAAAAAAACAAAATGTAATCTTAAATTGTACCTAGTAAGTTTACAAGTCATATTAATTCAATTACTGATTGGCAAACTGCTCTAAAACATAGTTCTATGGAATTTATATCAATTTGAACTTTAATAACTAATAGTTATTCAATGAATTCAATTTTGCTCGCCAAAAGTGATTGAAATAGTTGAAAGTAATTTATTAGCTCAACTATCCAATAAACTTATTTAATGCGAAGCAATAATCATTTTGTACGGACCAATGTAATCAATGGTACTTATTTTAACTTTAATGTTCAACATTAATGTGTTAGTTTGTTATAGTAATTATTAGAAGTATGGCTTTACCATAGCCTTTTTCCAACAACATACAATGCAATTCAAATAAGAATAATATAGGAACTTCTATCATCTGTCAAATGTTGATTGAAAAGTACGGTTTGAAAAGAAAACTTATTTGCGTATCAATAACAATTTTTTTTTTTTTGTGTTTAACCGATTCTTAGTTAAATCAAAGTGATGCGAACTGATGCCGAGACTAGCGGTATTGAAGAGCTAAATTCTGATTGAATTTTATCATAAATGCAGGTAACAATGCTCATTTTCATTTAAAGCAACTATTGGTGAAAAAAATATTTTAAACCTATATTAATTCATATTTTATTTTATAAAGCAGCAGTGATGATGATGATGATGACGACGATGATGACCAGTCAAAAAGTGATGCAGACATGAGCGGAATCGAATAATCAAATCGTCGTTGTTAATCGTCGTTTACACCGCGTACATCGAGGGACTGGAACAATTTGCCTGCTGCGGTCTGCCCTTCCGATTATAATTTAGGTGTCTTCAAGGCTAGATTGAATAGGCTCTAAATAAATTAGTACGCCTCACCATCAACGATTGCATCACTACTTACCATCAGGTGGGATTGCAGTCCAGATCGCACCAGTTTATATCAATTAAAAAAAAAACTGAATCAAACTCAAACTCAAAATTATTTTATTTTACATGGGCACGTCAGAAACTAGTGCACGGTTCCAATTGGTTGTTTTCTATGGACAAGAACCGGCAAGAAACTCCATGATTAAAAATTCTTCGTTCTGATTCGTAAATAAATGTAATTTAAAAAATACCTAGTTTTGCTAAGCCTATACAATTTATTCGATTTGACAGCTATGACGTCACAACATGGCGCTAAGTCGATTTTATTCTTATTTGAAATGCACTAAAACATAATAAACACAAATCCTGAAAGTAGATCCAAAATCGGCTGTTGAATCGATATCAGATATTTTTGAAACGGATATTTTTTTATTCTAATAAAGAAATCAAGAATATTTTAGGATAAATAATTATCTATTTTGATAAATTCTTGACAAGTATTGATTGCATCAGTAATGAGTCAGTGTGTGCGAGCATAGTTACCAATAGCGATGCGCTACCAATGTAGTGATATTATTTGCCTTCAATTAAGATAACTATTTTCCGGAAAAAACACTACCATATAATACTCCAATATGGGTGTTTGGGTTTTGGGTGCATTCCAGTTATATGTTGTATACATAATTATATAACGTAGGAGTCTACTAGCTTAATGTCGTAGCCTTGCAGATATTGTGCATTTTTCGAGGATCAATTCCCAGGCCGAGCAAAAATTTATTTTGGGTTTTTCGTCTAGGAACAACACGGTAGTAGTACAACCCGTACTGCCTCGGAAAGCACGTACAGTCTGCGCCTGATCTCACTTCGGTTGTATTAGATGTCCATCCCATCAAAATATGAGAGTACAGGTACAGAGAGTGTTGGTGTACACGTACATTTGTGTATGTGCACTGTAATACCTCCTGCGTAATTGGCTTATCTTCGTTGAGATTGGCCACCGTGATGGACAGAATTGTTAGGACCGTGCCTCACTGAGACACCATGGTGGCTTAGCCAGGCCATCATCATCATCTTCCTGCCCTTGTCCCGTGTTATTTGGGGTCGGCGCATCACGTTTTTTTCTACCATTCTACCCTGTCGCTTGTCATGCTATCACTAACTTCCTTTTTTTTCATATCACTTTTCACACAATCCATCCATCTTTTCTTTGGCCTCCCTCTCCCTCTCCATCTATCCACATGTATGGTCATAACTCTTTTAGTAACATGCTTTTCATCCCTCTTCTTTACATGACCATACCAAGACAAACGATTCCCCTTCAACTTTTCAGTCGCTGGCGCCACTTTCAAACTTTCTCTAATATACTCATTTCTCACTTTATCTATTCTCGTCACACCACACATCCATCTCAACATTCTCATCTCTGCCATATGCAATCTTCTTTAATCAGTCTTTTTCACAGACCAACATTCTGATCCATACAGTATGACAGGTCTTATCACGGATTTGTAGATTTTACCCTTCAACTTGACGGGAACCCGTGGGTCACAAGTTGTTCCAGTGACATGTCGCCATTTCATCCATCCTGAATTGATCCGATATTTTACGTCTTGGTCTACCTCGACATCTTCTTGGATTGGCATGACTTCAAAAAAAATTATGGTTAACTGAGTGACCAGCAGTGGCCAGGTGAGGTACACACTATAGAGCTGCATGCATTTCTTAACTGCGAGAAGTTGCAGCACCGCTATTGTGTCCCAGTGAGGCATGGGCCTTATTCAGAGATTGTCGACCTCAAATAAACACCAATTTTACCTATGTATAAAAACATTACACAGTATGACGGAACATGTTTATTCAGAAAAGTTGATAGCATAAGTAAGGAAGCAGTATTAAATTACCTTCCTAAAAGCGTAGAAAATTTGTGAGAAGAAGGAAGATATTATAATATAACATATTCATATCCAAGTTTGTACAAAGACGCCCCATAAATAACTCAGTAAGTGTGGCAGTGAATAATTTACAGAACTTTCCTTACTACCTTGACAAAGTTACTCGTAACTGTTTCTAAATTTAACACCAGAAGCGGCTGCGGTTTATTAAAACATCCTCTACACTACAGTACACTACACTACACTACAGCAAAATGCTTGTGCCGGTCAAGTTATGTAGAATGTTCCGCATTAAAAAAATATTTTTGATTTGGTTTCTTTTAGGGTTCCGTACTTCGAAATAAAAACACGGAACCCTTATAGCATCACTTTGTTGTTCGTCTATATGTCTGTCAAGAAACTTTGGAACTCGTAGAGCGTAGAGGAATCGAATTGAAATTAAATTCATATAGGTACTCAAGTCTGCGGTCCCTTGAAGCTGTGAAAAAAAAACGATATTACGACTCTCAAAAGAAAAACAATTCTTAGGGTACTTCCCATTGACCCAGAAACCTGAAATTCGGCTTGAAGCAAGGTCTTATAGCACAGGTGTTTTTTTTTTCTTTTAAGCACAGGAATAAATATGTAAACAGTTTACGTTACAAAAAAAAAATACTTTTTTTGACATTCGGGAGAATGCGATGGATGCGAGACGCACAAGAGAATAAGTATGAAAACAGTTTACGACACAAAAAAAAAAAAAAACATTTTTGACATTCGGGAGAATCCGATGGATGCGAGACGCACAAGACCATTCGTTGTGGTGACACTTAGGGGAGGCCTATGTCCGATATGTGGACGTCTTTCGACAGAACTGATGATAACGAACTTTTGTCCGATAATACAATAGATAGCCGTCTGACATAGATAGTGGAATAAACAAGATTGGTCCATAGTAGCCGTAGATAGAAGATAAGTGGAAGACGAGTGGGGATATATGTTTTCTGCAGTGGTGTACTTTGTTTTTTTCTTTTGGTTTCTCTTGGTTTGTTTATTCAGTTAGTCTCAAGTTAAGAAAGTATTTAGTACTTTTTTTTCGGATGGGAAAATCATCTAATGACATCCCCCGCTCTAGGGCGGAACGGGAGGGCGTGTCAGACTTTTACTGACTAAAAACCCACTCCTGTTCCTTCTTTGCCAATGTTCCAGGGCTCCGGGGATCTCTTTCACATCACCCATGGCCCCAGTAGACTTCGGGCTTCAACCCTGCTGGGCCCCTACGGTTGCTGACATCTCCTTGAGGCGTGCGTGGAACACTACGCGCCGTCGACGACTTGGGCTCGGTCCGGACGATTACCGGACGATCGGACGGGGAGCTACCTATTGCTCGTCGTCCGCAAACCCGCGGCCGGAAATCCGGATCGGAATCTCGGCGGCTGGGGCGCGAGGGTCATTGCCTCGCGCATGCACGTGCGGCCTCCTCCTTTGCTAGCATTACTGCTTTGCAGAAGGAGGCGACCGCCTGCCACTCTTCCTCGCTCCGGAAGTATTTAGTATTGGATATAAAATACAGTCACTTTGTTCTCCATTAAGCGAACGTAATATATTCGAATGTTTTTTACAGTATTTGGCAACAAATGCACCGAATCAGCTTTCTCGGGTCAAGCTTCGCTGAGGTAGTTAATACTACAATTAAATTCTCAACTGAGATCGTGCCCGTTTCAATAATTTCACATATTTTCCAGTTGTATGAGCACTTTAAATACAATAATAAACCAATTTTATACCACATGATTTACTAGGAATCAATTTACGAATAAATAAGCTACCGAATTTCGGAAAAATCCCGCGAAAAACTTTAGTGGTACGGACAGCGTCATCAACTGAATATCCCCTTTGCTAAGGTATGTTATATGGAAGAGGTACCCAATGAGGGTGTTCTAAAATAGAGAATCGGCCGAGTGAATAGGCTCTTAATAAACTAGTGCGCCTCACCATCGATGATTGCATCACTGTTTACCATCAGGTGGGATCGCAGTCAAGCACTGGTTTATAATAATTTAAAAAAAATCGTTCGTCAGATGGCGGCACTGAGGCGCCAGGTCTAGGCACCTGCCAAAACGCTTATGTTAATCACATTAGTAATTAGACATCAACGTCAGCGTTAGACGTCAATGTTATGTATACGTTTTCAAATGAAAAGACCTGACGACTAGGTGGCGCCAACTGATCGTGTGAATTTTCCTAAACCGTCATTGATAAAGCGGTTTGTACTCGTACCTTTATAACAGGTATAAAAAAAAAACCTTTTGCCTTAAAGTCTTTATAATGTTGAGGGTCAATTCTATGGCGTCCGGGACACCATCCTAAATTAAAATCTGGCTAAATGCGAGTCGCACTCGCACACGAAGGGTTCCATATTACAGTATTATAATCGAGTAAAAAAAGGCCGACAAAATAACGTTTCTTGTATGGAAACTCCTTTAATTTTAGCTTTATTTTAATTTGTTTTTGCAGCGGCAATAAAAAACATTCTGTGAAAATTTCAACTCTCTACCTCTTATGGGTTATGATGTTATACCCCCTGACAGATGGATTGACAGTGGTGGCTTAGTAATAGGTTCTCGTTGGCACCCTTCGAGTATGAAACCCTAATAGTAGATTTTGATACAAGTGCAGATAGTTTGTCATTGCGACCGAGGCGGAATTCGCACGAGCCGTAGGCGAGTGTGTTATGGAGCCGAGGGCTGCAGTGACAAATTTGCAAGTGTATCAAACTACTCTTTTCAATACACTTACGTAGAAATGAATAAACGGGGGTTGACCGGCGACTCGTGGGGGTCAACACGCGCCCAGCCTGATACGATAAATGTAATAAAATTGTGGCGGTGGAGAGCACGCGCACTTTTCGCACTAGCGCGGAAAACAGTCTATTGCGTGCCTAAAAGCGGTGAGATAAGAGCGGGTTTTCGAGTAAGTGTATTGAAAAAAAATTAACAGAATTTTTCTATCGAATTCTTATCCAGAAAAGTTAACTGATCATCCAGAGGTATTCAAATGTACGCAAATGATCCAAATGTGAACCTTCATTAATACTCGGGCAATTTATTGCTACAGAACGACATTTTCACATTAAAAACAAACACAATTCCACTTAGGATCTCTCTTCACGCCATTTTGAATCGTTCAGTTACGTCATTATGCGCTGTCCGTACCGAAATTTACACCAACAGATAAATCGTTCAAATACATTAGCCTAGATCCCAAACGACTACACTGACATTAATGGCCAGTGCTAAAAAATAAATAAATTTCGTCAAAAAAACCTTAATTGCTATCCGTACATAATTGTCAAAGTACTTTTTAATTGGACCTCAAAAATACTAAACTGTATTCTAATAAAAATCTGGACTATCCCGATTTAAGTTTTAATATTGTGACAGATATTAATTGGTTCAGTAATTAATGTGTCGTTTGCAGAATATTTAGTATTCGCCGAAGTTTAATTTTAGATGCCTAATTAATTAACGTGTAATAACTTATTAAAAAATTTATAATTTCATCGAAACAGAAGACTCGATGATCCATTTTTCCTTAGATAAATTGAATTAAAAAACTAAATACGAGTAGGTACAGAAAGTTAGTTTTTGAAGGCAAGACATCCTTGCGAGGCAAAATCCCTGTTGTATACTCGAGATCGAAGTAATTACTGGCTTATAGCAGAACCTAATAACGTATCTCACAGTGTCAGTCACTCGTCGGTCATAACCCCCCCCCCCCCCTCTCATAATGACCATGATAATAACTAGTGCTTGACTACGATTTCACCTGATAGGTAAGCAGTGATACCATCAATCGTTGATGGTTACTAGTTTATTAAGAGCCTACATTACCTACCATATTCCTATTACTATATTTTTGATGATATATCATTAAAGACCTCCTCTAACTCTGGCGGGGCGAGAGAGTATCAAATTTTTACTGACTAAAACGCATCTGTGTTCCTTCAGTTGCCCATTGTGTTCCAGAGCCGCGGTAAATTTTTTGAAGAATTCCGTAGCCCTCTTTTCTACCAGTCGACCTTATGGTGGTGCAGAAACATAACATGGTAGATTTGATTTGTGGTGGATTTTCAATTTAAAATAATGAATAATGTGATTAATTAATTATTGTATTACAAGGTGGACCGATGACTTGGTAATGGTTGCGGGAGTCCGATGGATGCGAGACGCACAGGACCGTTCATTGTGGCAACACTTGAGGGAGGACTATGTCCACCAGTGGACGTCTTTCGGCTCAAATGATGATGATGATGAATTATTGTACCTATGTAATATTGTAGTTTTTTTTATAATAGGTCTTTACCTATGAAATTGGAGATTTTTAAAACGGGTTGCTTTGAAGTGTTATATCATTGGATTGACTTGGAATCATAAGTTCAAATAAATTCTATATTAAAGGTATGTTATTCTTCTTTTGAAATTAGGTATTGATTGGCTTCTTTGTGTTTTATATTTCCTGTAATATAGCAGTACTTATAACCATGAAAGCTAATAAAAAAAACTTTTACTGTGATCGGCATCCTGTACCGACAAATAAATTATTATTAATATTGTAATTTTGTTTCGTTTTTAGCTGTAATTGTAGTTGTCACTTGTTTCCTTGCCTATATAATTATTTAGTATGTATGTATTTTAGTGTTAAGTACCTATGTACTATGTTTCTTTTTTTTTCTCACCAATTGTTTAGCTTATTTTGTAATGCACCAAGTGCAACTCCATTTTATGTCCAGACAATCTCTTTCCATACCAGGTTGCCTGAAAGAGATCGCGGAATGCGATAAGGCCGCCAATTGTATGTTTTTAAATACAAGGCTCAAATATTCCACATCAATTCACAACATTTCCACAACTATCACACAACGAAGTCTAGTCTCAAGCTAAGCAGAGCTTGTGTTACGAGTACCAGACAACTGATAAACATACTTAGATATTTCTAAATACAAACATTTTATAGATAAATTACACCCAGACACAGAACAAATGATCGTGCTCATCACACAAACATTTGTCCTGGGTGGGAATCGAACCCACGACCTCCGGCATAGCAGTCAGGGCCACTGATCACTTGACCAACAGGCCAGTCAAATGTATCATTTATGTATCAATGTATCATTTATTATCATGGTGTACAATAAATTATAAATAAATAAATATTTTATTACCGGATATACCTACTCGTAACTTACGAAACTTTTGAATTAATATTTACCAGACTCATTAAAATGATCGGGTTTAACAATGTCTCATCATACCCACGATATTGAGATGATTTTAATTAAGTTCCATTGATTAAAGTAATACTCAGTTTCGATGTACTGATATCAGAATATACAAATAAGAACGAAAAGCTACCGAATACATATTTTTATTTACGTTTTATGAGAATACTAGCTTTTGCCCGCGGCTTCGCTCGCGTTAAGTATTATTATTAAGGTAAAACTGTACTATACTGGACAACGAAATAATGGGTTTTTGGGGGAGGGGGGGAGGGGGGGAGGGGGGAATGTCCCCTCCCCCCTCACCCCCACCCGAATCTAGGAAACACATACTTTTGGAGATATTCAAGATTCAAATTTTGAGGTTAGGAATCACAAAATCATACATTTTATGCATTTTTGGGGCAGATTTGGGGGTTTTAGGGAGGAGAATCACTCTAAACCCCTTGGACTATACTCCCACAGTAGCAATTGTATACTTTCATGTATTTAAAAATGAAAAAAAAAAAATTGTTGTCGGGGATCGCTCTACCATTGTCTACAAATATTTGTGCACTAAAATATAGTTGTCTGGGTGGTTTAAAAAAAAAATAACCATAACCTAACCTCCCACTACAAAAAATACAGACAATATAGATCATAAATTATATAAAATTAAAATAAATTACAATAGATAATGGATGGTGATGAAAGTATTCCCATAAGATTTTGTGCTTATCATTTCATTTCAGCCGATAGACTGAAACTGCTGGACATAGGACTCCCCCAAATGTCGGCACAATGAACGGTCCTGTGTGTCTCGCATCCATCGATTTTGTGATTTTGTGCTTATCTACACTTATATTATAAACTTTGTAAGAGGTAATCTCTGAAAGTGCTGGTCCAAATGCTCAATTTTTTTCACCGATAGAAAGCTGCTTTATTCCTGAGTGACATAGGCTATATTTTATGTACGCGGCGAAGCCGCGGGCAAAAGCTAGTGCTAGATAAACTGGGTATATCTATAAAATTAATTCATACGTCACCGAATCACTTTTTCAGCCTATAAAATAGCAGTCGTTAGTCTTGTTGACATTTTGTGATTACAAAGGTCGGTTGGGTACAAAATCGGTGTTGAAATTCAAGTGTTTCTTACATTCATGTTATGTCATGATATGGCCAAGTAAAACTGGCCAGATCGTTTTAAACGTTAAAGTTTGATGATATTTCAATCCTCGTTTGGTCTACTTTCTTTAGATCTTTTATTATCATAGAAATCCTACATCAATGATATGGCCAAACGAGGATTGACATATCATCAAATGTTAACGTTTAAACGATCTGGCCAGTTTTAGTTGGCCATATCATGAAGTGATTAATTCTAAGATCTGGTCACGTCATATATGTAACTAACTTACTATTATTATTGTTAGTGAAACGATAATTATAAAAATTACTAAAGGAATTCTACTTGAGTACTTTGCCTTATGTTCCAATCATTTTGTCTCTCTTCTCAATATTTTTACCAGATAATATTAGTCTGCTGTTATAGGTATATGAGTTTGGCTCGTCGATAAATCGTCTGTGGTTCAAGGGACTGACATTTTGTGCTTTCTTTCAATACAAGATTTGATGTCCAATTCCGTCACATGCCATATTAGCCACACCTTGTTCGATGTTCAATACAAAAGGTTTTTAAGAAAATCACATCGTAATAAGAGTGTGAAACTTTGTATGTTTGTTGCTCCTTTATGCTGAAACGGCTGAACGGATTTGGGTGAAATTTGTATAGACCAAGTCTTGAAATAGAAAAAAAAAGAAAGAAAAACATTTTATTTGGCGGAACAAGGCGCAAATTTTGAACTAACAAATTATAAGTACATTATGTCACAAAACAAACTAAACAAACAGCACACAAAAAAAAAAACACAAAATAATTCTTAGCTCTAATTTATGTTACAATTTTCTCTAATACTTTTACACGGGCGAAGCCGCTGGCATAAGCTAGTAGGTATATCATACTAATATTGTAAAGGCTAAAGTTTGTGTGTGTGTATGTATGTTTGTTACTCTTTCACGCTGAAAAAACTGAAGGGATTAAGATGAATTTTGGCTCATGGATAGACTAAGTCCTGGAATAGCACATACAATACTTATTATCTCTAATTTATGTTATAATTTTCTATAATACTTTTACATGGGCGAAGCCACTTGCAGAAGCTATTATAGTACATCATCATCATCATATCAGCCGAAAGACGTCTACTGTAGGACATATGCCACCCCCAAGTGTCGCCACATTGAACGGTCCCGTGCGTCTCAAATGCATCGGATTCCCGCAACCCTTACCAGATCATCGGTCCACCTTGTAGGAGGCCTTCCAACACTGCGTCCTCCGGTACGCGGCTGCCACTTCAGAAACTTTCGGCCCCAACGGCCATCTGTTCTGCGAGCAATGTGCCCTGCCCATTGCCACTTAAGTTTGGCGATTCTTCGTGCTATGTCGGCAACCTTGGTTCTCCTGCGGATATCTTCATTCCTGCCCCCCTAGCCAAGTTACAACCGTATCGTTCGCGCCGATTGCCTTGAGTAGACCACGCCTCCGATTCCTTTGTTCTGATGTCATATCAACGCGCAGTCACGTGGTCAGAACAAAGGAATCGGAGGCGTGGCCTACTCGAGGCGTTCGGCGCGAACGAAACGATTGTAACTTGGCTAGGGGGGCTGATTCGATTACGCAAGAAACTCCGAGCATAGCCCTTTCCATTGCCCTTTGGGTGACTTTAAGCCTTCTGATGAGGCCCATTGTGAGCGACCACGTTTTGGAGCCATATGTCATCACTGGCAACACGCACTGGCCATAAACTTTCGACTTGAGACACTGTGGTATGTTGGACGAAAAGATACTATACTGCGCAGCTTCCCGAAAGCCGCCCAGCCGAGTCAGATTCGACGGTCGACCTCTTTCTCGAAATTAGATCTATCTAACTGGACTGTCTGTCCGAGGTAAACGTAATCGTCCACAACTTCGAGTGTAGAGTTTCCGATTTTGAGAAGCTAGTTTAAAGAAGAATAAATCAATGATATTTCTGACGGCACATTATTCGGTGTGAATATTTCAAAACTGAACTAAATCATATAGTTTCATTCTTATAACCTTCGGAGAAGGGTCAGTATTCTGTCTAAATAGGTATAATAGGATCATGACATGCCCAGTGGTCTGTCAAACGATTTCCGTGGACAAAATTAATGGGAGAATTTCTGAGCGCGTTACTTTGGTGTCGGCCGTGCAAAAACTTTCCCTCGTTTACTTTGTTTTTGTCCGGTGTCCCTCACAGACGATTATCGTGGGGACTAATGTATATTTCGTTCTCGCCCATAAGCAGTAGGTACTGCGTAAAATAAATTGTAATGTCTTTATTTTCTCATCATGCCTTTGATCCAGCCGTGGCTTAAGGAAATAAAAATTGTGACGTTTGGGTCAGTTATTACAGGCTGATTTTTGATGAAACCATTTACCTACCTACTTGAGTTTTAATTAAATACAGCATTACTTGTTTCGTTTTATTTTGTGTTATCTTATTATAAAATATAATGTAAAATTAGAACAAATAATTACGTTCTTAACAGTTACCAAGAGCAGTTTAAAGTCAATGAAAACTCGAGAGAAATTCATGAACAAAGTCATAAAAATAAGTTACACCCCAAGTGCATAACAAGTAATAACATTACAAATAACGTTCCTTACATAATTTATTTCCCCCTCTTCAATCTGTGAACGACCATCTTCGTAATTACTTCCTTCCCATTGATGTTATGACAAAGAAAAATATTCCATGCCGCACAGTGGTTTTGACGCAGAGTCATTTGTGGCCAAAATGTCTTGGCATCTCAACAATCAGAACAATTGTTACGCAACCCCAGGGGTACGTTGCCTAAATTTTTATGGAAAAGATAAGTAGGATGTTGTAAATGGAAAGTGGTACGACTACTACAATCTGGGGACAAATAAATTTAATTGGGAAATGGGACTCGGTTGCCATTGAATTTTTTATACTTCTGTGGTTTGGTTGGAGTTCTAGTCACAGATGTCGTCAACAGATGGCGTTATGTGTTTGTTGCTTCAATAATTTTGTATAGTCTTTCAGTGAATAGAAAATGAACAAGAGATTAAACAATAATATTGCTTAGGATGTATAAAAATTATGTCGCTGTTAATAAACATATTATTTTGTTCCAAACTAGATGTTTCAATGGAAATCTCATTATATCTGTGAAACTATTGAACGGTTTTGTCAAATATTCCAAAGGTATTTTCCGTTGTGTAATTGGAATATCCAGTCCTTTCAATTTATCTATTGACATTGGGGAATGATTATGGATAACTGGATTAAATTTAATCAAACCTGTATTTTCTAAAAGGTTAGACAGAGGTACCTCTATCTATTAATCATAGCATAGCATAGTCGGCCTTATAATATTAGAAAACTATTTTTCAGTGCACAAATATTTTTATACAATGGTAGAGCGCTCCCCGACACAATTTTTTTTTTCTATCTAAATACTTGAAAGTATACAATTGCTACAGTGGGAGGTTAGGTTAGGGTTATTTTTTTTTTTAAACCACCCAGAAAACTATTTTTCAGTGCACAAATATTTTTATACAATGGTAGAGCGCTCCCCGACACAACAAAAAATATATTTTTTGTCATCTAAATACATGAAAGTATACAATTGCTACAGTGGGAGGTTAGGTTATGGTTATTTTTTTTTTAAACCACCCAGACAACTATATTTTAGTGCACAAATATTTGTAGACAATGGTAGAGCGATCCCCGACAACAATTTTTTTTTTTTCATTTTTAAATACATGAAAGTATACAATTGCTACAGTGGGAGGTTAGGTTATGGTTATTTTTTTTTTAAACCACCCAGACAACTATATTTTAGTGCACAAATATTTGTAGACAAGTATGTGTTTCCTAGATTCGGGTGGGGGTTCGGGGGGGAGGGGACATTCCCCCCTCCCCCCCTCCCGAATCTAGGAAACACATACTTTTGGAGATATTCAAGATTCAAATTTTGAGGTTAGGAATCACAAAATCATACATTTTATGCATTTTTGGGGCAGATTTGGGGGTTTTAGGGAGGAGAATCACTCTAAACCCCTTGGACTATACTCCCACAGTAGCAATTGTATACTTTCATGTATTTAAAAATGAAAAAAAAAAAATTGTTGTCGGGGATCGCTCTACCATTGTCTACAAATATTTGTGCACTAAAATATAGTTGTCTGGGTGGTTTAAAAAAAAAATAACCATAACCTAACCTCCCACTGTAGCAATTGTATACTTTCATGTATTTAGATGACAAAAAATATATTTTTTGTTGTGTCGGGGAGCGCTCTACCATTGTATAAAAATATTTGTGCACTGAAAAATAGTTTTCTGGGTGGTTTAAAAAAAAAAATAACCCTAACCTAACCTCCCACTGTAGCAATTGTATACTTTCAAGTATTTAGATAGAAAAAAAAAATTGTGTCGGGGAGCGCTCTACCATTGTATAAAAATATTTGTGCACTGAAAAATAGTTTTCTAATATTATAAGGCCGACTATGCTATGCTATGATTAATAGATAGAGGTACCTCTGTCTAACCTTTTAGAAAATACAGGTTTGATTAAATTTAATCCAGTTATCCATAATCATTCCCCAATGTCAATAGATAAATTGAAAGGACTGGATATTCCAATTACACAACGGAAAATACCTTTGGAATATTTGACAAAACCGTTCAATAGTTTCACAGATATAATGAGATTTCCATTGAAACATCTAGTTTGGAACAAAATAATATGTTTATTAACAGCGACATAATTTTTATACATCCTAAGCAATATTATTGTTTAATCTCTTGTTCATTTTCTATTCACTGAAAGACTATACAAAATTATTGAAGCAACAAACACATAACGCCATCTGTTGACGACATCTGTGACTAGAACTCCAACCAAACCACAGAAGTATAAAAAATTCAATGGCAACCGAGTCCCATTTCCCAATTAAATTTATTTGTCCCCAGATTGTAGTAGTCGTACCACTTTCCATTTACAACATCCTACTTATCTTTTCCATAAAAATTTAGGCAACGTACCCCTGGGGTTGCGTAACAATTGTTCTGATTGTTGAGATGCCAAGACATTTTGGCCACAAATGACTCTGCGTCAAAACCACTGTGCGGCATGGAATATTTTTCTTTGTCATAACATCAATGGGAAGGAAGTAATTACGAAGATGGTCGTTCACAGATTGAAGAGGGGGAAATAAATTATGTAAGGAACGTTATTTGTAATGTTATTACTTGTTATGCACTTGGGGTGTAACTTATTTTTATGACTTTGTTCATGAATTTCTCTCGAGTTTTCATTGACTTTAAACTGCTCTTGGTAACTGTTAAGAACGTAATTATTTGTTCTAATTTTACATTATATTTTATAATAAGATAACACAAAATAAAACGAAACAAGTAATGCTGTATTTAATTAAAACTCAAGTAGGTAGGTAAATGGTTTCATCAAAAATCAGCCTGTAATAACTGACCCAAACGTCACAATTTTTATTTCCTTAAGCCACGGCTGGATCAAAGGCATGATGAGAAAATAAAGACATTACAATTTATTTTACGCAGTACCTACTGCTTATGGGCGAGAACGAAATATACATTAGTCCCCACGATAATCGTCTGTGAGGGACACCGGACAAAAACAAAGTAAACGAGGGAAAGTTTTTGCACGGCCGACACCAAAGTAACGCGCTCAGAAATTCTCCCATTAATTTTGTCCACGGAAATCGTTTGACAGACCACTGGGCATGTCATGATCCTATTATACCTATTTAGACAGAATACTGACCCTTCTCCGAAGGTTATAAGAATGAAACTATATGATTTAGTTCAGTTTTGAAATATTCACACCGAATAATGTGCCGTCAGAAATATCATTGATTTATTCTTCTTTAAACTAGCTTCTCAAAATCGGAAACTCTACACTCGAAGTTGTGGACGATTACGTTTACCTCGGACAGACAGTCCAGTTAGATAGATCTAATTTCGAGAAAGAGGTCGACCGTCGAATCTGACTCGGCTGGGCGGCTTTCGGGAAGCTGCGCAGTATAGTATCTTTTCGTCCAACATACCACAGTGTCTCAAGTCGAAAGTTTATGGCCAGTGCGTGTTGCCAGTGATGACATATGGCTCCAAAACGTGGTCGCTCACAATGGGCCTCATCAGAAGGCTTAAAGTCACCCAAAGGGCAATGGAAAGGGCTATGCTCGGAGTTTCTTGCGTAATCGAATCAGCCCCCCTAGCCAAGTTACAATCGTTTCGTTCGCGCCGAACGCCTCGAGTAGGCCACGCCTCCGATTCCTTTGTTCTGACCACGTGACTGCGCGTTGATATGACATCAGAACAAAGGAATCGGAGGCGTGGTCTACTCAAGGCAATCGGCGCGAACGATACGGTTGTAACTTGGCTAGGGGGGCAGGAATGAAGATATCCGCAGGAGAACCAAGGTTGCCGACATAGCACGAAGAATCGCCAAACTTAAGTGGCAATGGGCAGGGCACATTGCTCGCAGAACAGATGGCCGTTGGGGCCGAAAGTTTCTGAAGTGGCAGCCGCGTACCGGAGGACGCAGTGTTGGAAGGCCTCCTACAAGGTGGACCGATGATCTGGTAAGGGTTGCGGGAATCCGATGCATTTGAGACGCACGGGACCGTTCAATGTGGCGACACTTGGGGGTGGCATATGTCCTACAGTAGACGTCTTTCGGCTGATATGATGATGATGATGTACTATAATAGCTTCTGCAAGTGGCTTCGCCCATGTAAAAGTATTATAGAAAATTATAACATAAATTAGAGATAATAAGTATTGTATGTGCTATTCCAGGACTTAGTCTATCCATGAGCCAAAATTCATCTTAATCCCTTCAGTTTTTTCAGCGTGAAAGAGTAACAAACATACATACACACACACAAACTTTAGCCTTTACAATATTAGTATGATATACCTACTAGCTTATGCCAGCGGCTTCGCCCGTGTAAAAGTATTAGAGAAAATTGTAACATAAATTAGAGCTAAGAATTATTTTGTGTTTTTTTTTTTGTGTGCTGTTTGTTTAGTTTGTTTTGTGACATAATGTACTTATAATTTGTTAGTTCAAAATTTGCGCCTTGTTCCGCCAAATAAAATGTTTTTCTTTCTTTTTTTTTCTATTTCAAGACTTGGTCTATACAAATTTCACCCAAATCCGTTCAGCCGTTTCAGCATAAAGGAGCAACAAACATACAAAGTTTCACACTCTTATTACGATGTGATTTTCTTAAAAACCTTTTGTATTGAACATCGAACAAGGTGTGGCTAATATGGCATGTGACGGAATTGGACATCAAATCTTGTATTGAAAGAAAGCACAAAATGTCAGTCCCTTGAACCACAGACGATTTATCGACGAGCCAAACTCATATACCTATAACAGCAGACTAATATTATCTGGTAAAAATATTGAGAAGAGAGACAAAATGATTGGAACATAAGGCAAAGTACTCAAGTAGAATTCCTTTAGTAATTTTTATAATTATCGTTTCACTAACAATAATAATAGTAAGTTAGTTACATATATGACGTGACCAGATCTTAGAATTAATCACTTCATGATATGGCCAACTAAAACTGGCCAGATCGTTTAAACGTTAACATTTGATGATATGTCAATCCTCGTTTGGCCATATCATTGATGTAGGATTTCTATGATAATAAAAGATCTAAAGAAAGTAGACCAAACGAGGATTGAAATATCATCAAACTTTAACGTTTAAAACGATCTGGCCAGTTTTACTTGGCCATATCATGACATAACATGAATGTAAGAAACACTTGAATTTCAACACCGATTTTGTACCCAACCGACCTTTGTAATCACAAAATGTCAACAAGACTAACGACTGCTATTTTATAGGCTGAAAAAGTGATTCGGTGACGTATGAATTAATTTTATAGATATACCCAGTTTATCTAGCACTAGCTTTTGCCCGCGGCTTCGCCGCGTACATAAAATATAGCCTATGTCACTCAGGAATAAAGCAGCTTTCTATCGGTGAAAAAAATTGAGCATTTGGACCAGCACTTTCAGAGATTACCTCTTACAAAGTTTATAATATAAGTGTAGATAAGCACAAAATCACAAAATCGATGGATGCGAGACACACAGGACCGTTCATTGTGCCGACATTTGGGGGAGTCCTATGTCCAGCAGTTTCAGTCTATCGGCTGAAATGAAATGATAAGCACAAAATCTTATGGGAATACTTTCATCACCATCCATTATCTATTGTAATTTATTTTAATTTTATATAATTTATGATCTATATTGTCTGTATTTTTAATGATTTGTAACTAAAATGAGTTTCATTAAATAAATGAATAATAACGACTTCTCCCGCTCTGGTGGGACCGAAAAGGTGCGTCAGACGTTTACTGACCAAAACCCACCGTTGTTTCTTCAATTGCCCTTTACGTTCCAGGGCCGCGGTAACTCTTTCGAACAATCCTGTAGCCCGCATTACACAGCTAGGGCTCTTAACATGTTCGACTCTACAGATGGCGCAGTGGTTGAGCAATTACCTACTGCGCTGCGTGCCAATGGGTTCAATTTCTGCACGGAAGAAATATTTGCATGGCTTACAGAGTTCCGGATTTCAGTCAGAGTAACTGGAACTCTGAGTTTTAGAGTTCCCACGCTGAACGCACCCATGACACAGGAGGAAATCTTAATGTAGGTCGTTTTATAAAAAAATTGTGTCATAACATTGACTTTGTATCTCCATTTTATTCCCAATCATTTTATTTTTTTGACCATCGACGCCTTTAGCTTATTGATATAGAGCTCATCTACTTCAAAGAAAACTAAATTGCTAGGTCTACACTGTCACTATAATAAAGGGGTGACAAATCTTTGTGATCCACTTACAAAAGAAAAAAGAATTTGTTCATAAAGGTTCTTTACACCAGTAATTTTTAATTAGTACAAATACTTAAAGGGCTTATTAGAAAAGGTCTTGTTATTATTTAAGTAAAGTCTCAATAAATAATATTCGTAAACAGCAAAGTTATTATCGTTTGTTTGCATCCCAAAATATCTCTCAGTTTATGGAAATATTGTACAGGCAATTAATTATGAATTAATAAATGACGATCAAAATGGAAAAACACTGCGCGTATTATTTTCTAGTAGCAATTGTTATGAATGATTGATTCTATTATGAATTTACCAATTATGACAAATTTTCGTGGATAACTTTGGGATTACATTTTTTTTTAATTTTGACTACAAAAATATGATCAGTAACGGGTACGGATAGAGCACCATTTTTTTGTACTAATAAAAAAAAAACTTTTTACAAAAAATAAATACAACCGACTTCAAAGTAAAAAAACACTGAAAAGTGCAAAATAACTTTAATTTCGGATGTCGGTGTTTCTATAATAATTTTGTCTCTTCGTTATTTAACACCGACTTCTGAAATTAAAGTTATTTTGCACTTTTCAGTGTTTTTTTTTACTTTGAAGTCGGTTGAATTTTTTTGTTTTCAAGGAAAGGATGAGAGTTAAGGATGTTGCCATCCTTAACTTATCTGTAGGCCAACCATGTCGTCAAAATATTTAAATTTATAATTAATTTTTTTATTAAATATTTCTATTTAGCAATTTTAGAAAATAAACGCTAAAAATGCGTTATCGTTATATCGCGCCGCACTTGACTACGGATGTCTTAAAGGATTCACACATAAAACGCGTTATCTTTTTGCTACAATATCAAAAGGCATCGAATTGAAAAAGGGTCGGGTCTTGAAAGCCAAGGATGAACGTTTTATAATTAAATTGTCACAGCTACGTGCCATTGTAATCTAGGATCAATTTAATATTACAGGGAAAATGTGAAATGAAACTTTAGATTGCTTTGAATTGTTACCAATGACTTAAGGTCCTTGCTCCCATTCAGTTATTTTTTGAAGCTTTTGATTTTAAAAATATATATATTTATTATAGATTCATATATAACATTATCAACATATGATTTTTTGTATAACCTATGCCAAAAAAAAAATTAACAACATTGTATTTTTTCGCAGTTCTTCCTACTCCTTTCAAACGGATTTAGAAATATGTTTACACAAAAAAAATGCTGGTTAAGTTTTCTTCAGAACGTAGATACATGACATAACATTAAATCGATCAATATTTCGCAAAGTAAATAGTTTTAAAGGTCAGCGGAGCTCTATGCAGGCGCAGGCGACAGTACAAGTATGTGTACATTTAACTCAGGCCAGATGTTCAAAGGACCATACGCCTTAAAGAATCAAAGGAAATATTGGATTGGAAAACATGGCATTTAAAGTTTTAATAAGGTTCTGTTTATTCTTTTGATTTAATGCTGGTGCGATATCGATTTATTTTTTTCATGGAGTAGAAGTTATACTATCGTTGAGTGCAATAGGTTTTTATACGCAGGGCCTCAAGTCTGCTATTACAATAGTGTCAGAATGGTCTATCATTGATTTCATAATTGTTGATTTTGACAAGTTTGGTAATCTACTAATATAATGGCGTCATTATGACTTTCCAATGGTGAACTACTGACACTCCATTGAAAGAAGTGGCATAGAATGGTAATCTCGTACATATTGACAAATGAATATCTGACGTATGGGGTAATCTGCTAAAATTTTGACAGTTCGTTTGATTAGTGACCTACCATTAGAACGTCATTGTGCAGTCATTGCTTTTAATAAGCTCGATATTGTCATTCTACCACAACTCTAGTACGAGACCATTAACCGATCAATGATCGATCATTATGAATTATCAGATTACGAAATTTTAGCAAAATGATAATGGGATCGTGTTGGAATGACGAATTTATAAAAATAGCAGACTTGGGCCCCAGAATGGTGGTATAAAAACCTACTGTACAAGATGAGGGAAATAGCTAGTCAAAAATATCACTGATCAAAAATTTTAAAAATAATATCGGGAGCAATGAGTTTATTTTGAGATGGGAAATCATCCAAAAAAATTCTCTCACTCTAGGATGGAGCCAGAGTCTGCAACGTCGTTGACAAGTCTGTCTAAGACAGTCTAATCTCAAGTGTGCGCTTGCCCTTAGATTGTTGATATTTGTGAAAAATTAAAACTACATGCCGAAAATTAAAACGACATGCAAAAGGTAGCTGACTTGAATATTAGATATTAATTTCAACTTCATATTTCATGTATTCTTGAGAGAAAGGGTCTTGACAGACGGGCAGAAGCACAGACGGACAACAAAGTGATCCTTGAAGGGTTCCGTTTTTGCCATTAATTGTTTTTAGAGGCAATGAACTCTAAAAACAATTAATGTAAATAAACTTAATTGTTTCTTTATACACAGGAGGAACACAAACGTTTATGCATAAAATTATATTTATTACGACAAATGACTTGCCTCATGACATTGCATTTGCACAGTCATGAGGCAAGGCATTTGTGTGCACCTGAATATGGGTAAGCCAAGACATACATCCATATTCTATGTCGTCATTGGATAATTTTCCCACCTAAAAAAAGATGCTTTTGAATCGTAGATGCCTATTTTCAATAAATTACAAGCTGTAACCACAAAATAAGTAATATGTAACTACCAATTTGGTCGAGAGAGTCGAGTGGAGGAAATTACTTTGAATGTGTTAGGCCTATACGTTTATGGGGAATGTGAGTGCGAGGTAGATTCTGTAAAACCGATCAACTGACCTCCATGAATAACAAAACCTGTCGACCACCACGGATATTAAACATCCGTGGATGTTGGTAGGTTTTGTTATGAACTTATTTATAAATATACCTATGTAGTTTGAAACTATTTGTGTTCGAGGACAAACTAATAGTACAGTGTCACAACGTTGACCACTAGTGTTGTGGTCCCACCCCTTGTTATTAGTTCAGCTAGACGGACTGACGGGTTCATTTGTAAGCGGTGTGCCAAGACACAGCGCTTGACTTGCCTGATACGTCACTCAATCGTATGGTCGTAGACTTTTATCAATGAACATATTTATACAGTCCAGGATCAAAAGCGCAGTTCCACTCTATCAATGCTAAAGTATCTAAAATTTTAAATTGCCCTTTTATTTTCCATTTAAATCTTAACTCCTATAAGAAAAAGTTTAAATTGTTTACTCCGAACGCAAAAATTCCATGTCTCATAGAAAGCTATACTGAATCTTGATAGGTTACCTTTTACTACGAAAAAACCAGACTCTTTTGGACTTGGAAGCGAAGCCGCGGGTCAAACCTATCGCGGGTCTATGTGCGTGTGAATCAATCTTCCTGCCTTTTTCCCATGTTATTCGCAGTCGGCAAAACACATTTTTATCTTCCATTCTATCCTGTCAACCGTCACGCTATCACTGACTTCCTTATTTCCTCCTTCCATGTATACTCATACATCTTTTCATACGTTTCGTCCTTTCTCTTCATATGACCTACCAAAACAAACGGATCTCTCTCAAGTTTTCAGTTTACGAGCGCAATGAATCTGCCACAATCATAAATACCGAATAAGAGCCATAACTTAGATTCCTTTGAAATACATTAAGTCTTGTTACAAGTCCTTTTTAACCGATTTCAAAAAGGAGGAGGTTCTATGTTCGGCTGAATGTATTTTTTTTTTATAGTACGCTCACAAGAAAGCCTGAATGACTTTTCGTAATTTCCATCCTTCTTATAAATTAGAATCGTATGTAGATTCTTTTGTTATTCTACGCAAAATATGGGTCTAAGATTTAGGTTGAATATTTTTAGTAACGTAGCTAGGAACAAAAAGTAGCTGTCATGCTTAGAAAATTTGATCTTTAGATTGGATAAAGAATAATTTCGTAGCTAGGCTCCTTAACAACTAATATATTGAACTATTATCCATCGAAGAATCGCCAAACTTAAGTGGCAATGGGCAGGGCATATTGCTCGCAAAACAGATGGCCGTTGGGGCCGAAAGGTTCTGGAGGGGCGACCGCGTACCGGAAGACATAGTGTCGGAAGGCCCCCTACAAGGTGGACCGATGACCTGGTGAAGGTTGCGGGAATCCGATGGATGCGAGACGCACAGGACCGTTCGTTGTGGCGACATTTGGGGGAGGCCTATGTCCAGCAGTGGACGTCTTCGAAAGACACACCGTGGATTTGAAACGAAAAGAGCAACTGAAGGATCAAGGGTGGGGTTTAGTCAGTAAGTCTGACACTCCATTTAGAACGGAAGGAGTTACTTGATGGTTTCCCATCCAGAATGAACAAAATAAAAAAGGTATCTACTACCTACCATAGTAAGTAGGTAATCTAAACCTAATAACCAGAGGTCGGAATTAGGTAGAGTTATTTATGTACTTGTTTCGAAATGTTGATATTAATATGGATCTTCCCAAGATTCTTAATGAAAAATCCCGTGTGGCCATCAATATTACAAATAAATAATAATAAAAACCTCAGAGATAGATAAGACAGACAAATTGAAACAAAGATAATTAACATAAAATTTATATTAAGTACTATTTTTCATTGAAAAAGATCTCTCTACGTCAATTGAGGTGAGGTTAACAAAATACACGTCCTCCTCCTCGTCATTAATGCAGGAAGCTATATTTCTGATAGTGTCATAAAAAATATCTGCTTTTTAAAATTAATCTCGGGATTTGAGGTATATCTATTCTTTTGCTGTATGAAATCGGTACCTATAAGTACTTAAATAACTCTACCTAATTCTGACCTCTGCTAATAACAGAAGTCATTTGTAAAAAATTGTATTTAAAAATAACTCTTCTTTAATTCTGGCTTTCAGAATTAATAATGGAGTTCATTATTATTCGAGAACTTTTCTACACAAATATTATAAAGAGGTAAAATTTTTTTTTTGTTTTTTTTGTTTGTAGGAGGTAATCTCTTAAAATTCTGGTCCGATTGCTAAAATTTTTTCACCAACAGAAAACTGTTATATTCCTGAGTGACAAGGGATATATTTTATGTACGCGGGCGAAGCCGCGGGATAAAGCTAGTATTATATATTCTAAACTACATACGTCCCATAACAACACACTGTGACTTCATATTGAACATTTTCATCGATAAATTCAGAACATTTTCATTACTAATAAATTCCAGCACAAATAGCAGATCTATTTGACAGGACATACAGGAACTATAATTTATTATTAAGTTTTAACATCTTTATATAACCTAAATGATCTTTATATAACCTGAATTCCCTGCCGGTGTCTGTGTTTCCTGATAGTAACAACCTCAACCTATTATAGGGGTCTTTGAGTCAAGAGTGAATAGATTACCCTCTTCTAGGCAAGCGTTCTCCATCATCGGCCACATCACCGCTTACCATCAGGTGCGATAGTGCTCATTAATAAAGATATTCTGATTCTGATAGAATGAAAATCTAAAAATAACTCGAGTTACTATGCGAAACCTAATCAATCCTTCGGATTAGACGAATGATGAATAAATATAAAGTAACCTTTATGAAATATATTTAAAATATAATCTTAGAATTAACATCAAAAACTACAAACTGCTGAACATTTTCATCGAAAATACCATAACGTTTTTTTTTATAAAAAGTCGCTCGAACTAAATCCAGTACAAACAGACTGGGCTGAAGAATTATTTGAAAGAGTTAGCACGAAACTAAAGCGCAAAAGACAAATGAAGGAACACAGGCAGGTTTTAGTCAGTAAAAGACTGACACTTCTTCTCGCTTCACTTAGAGCAGGACTTATTTGACGGATTCCCACCACAAAAAAAGTACAAATAGAGTATTAATCTAAGAATAGCTCGAGTACATAGTCGGCTCGCCAAATGATCGATTATGCGGAACCTAATCGATCCTCCCGAATTAGACGGAACAAAAGGGATGAGCTTAACTTCGTTCACGGTCACCGGACAAATTGACAGCGGGTACAATGTAGAAACTTTAGGTTTTTTTAATCGACTTTTATTTTATAGGAATTTGTGCGTTTAACTTTATGAACGTGAACTTTAAAAATGGCTGTAAAATTTAAAAGGCTTGTTTGATGTAAATTAATATCAACCCTCACTCCACTGAACCCGCGTGGTGGACTACAGCCCTTTCACTTTTCTAGAGAGGAGGCCTGAGTCCTAGCATACACGCATAGCACATTCCCACTGCGGGGACTTAGGCCTCCTCTCTCTAGGAGAGTCCTAGCAGTGGGATCAATTATAAAGCTGCTTATGCTATGCCAATATCAGTTTAGTATACCTTAAGCAGCTAGAAAGTAATAATTATCGTCTTATAAAAAATATACAGTACGTATAGATAGGTACTGTGAGGTTATTCCTTGAGGGCCCCGATCCCCGAGAGCCCCGTACCGGAGGCACCCGATTTGTTTTTATCTTGACAAACTCAAATAAGAGTCAGTTTAGCTTAAAAGTACCATCAGCAGAAGATGTTCAGCAAAATTGCCCCGTATTGAAATCAGTATCATGAAGCGGATTAAAATAGAAGGAGCATATACTCGTAATAATATTTATAAGTACTAAAACAGGAATTTATTCCTACAAAAGATTACATTTACATTAATATAAAAGGCGCCTGTCAGCCTGAGGCTGTCTCTCTAATAAGCAATAATATTTTCTTCTAAATTCAAATGAGTGTTCAAATCTAACCGAAGAAATAGGTTTATTTATATTAGCCAGAAAAGGTTACGCGTGGTCCTAGAACGCAGAGGGCAACTGAAGGAACATAGAATAGAATAGAATAGAATAAACTTTATTGTACACCATAAAAGTAACGCAACTTATACATAAACTTAAATCTATGGGTAACAAATGGTAATCTATGGGAACATAGGTGTGATTTTAGTCAGTAAAAGTCTGATAGTAACTGCCGCTCCGCTCAAGAGCGGAAGAAGTCATCAGATGATTTTCTAGCTTAAATAAAAACCTACATGCTGTAAGTTTGCCTTCAGGAGACTACTAAACTAGTAAAGCCATGGGAGGACTTCTGAAAAGATAACGCGTGGTCGTGAACGCAAAAGGCAAGTTAAGGAACCTAGGTGTGGTTTTACTCAGTAAAAGTAAAAGTAAAATCTGGCACGTTCTCCCTCTCCGTCCTAGAGCGAAAGAAGTCATTGTATGATTACCCACATAAAAAAGCATTCCGTCAGTGAAAGTCTCTTCAAAATCCGTCCAGCCGTTTCTAAGATTTCCACCGGAATTACGTCCTGTTGCAGTCAATATGTTCCGTATTAAGATTTATTATCTGTTTTATTTTATATGTGCTTAAATTAATCCAATTAAGCTGTTGATCCCTGCATTATCGCCGGCGTTCACGCGCCGTTGTCTTACTATTGTGTCTCTAATTACGCACTCAAAAGGTTAAATTGGTTTCTACGCTACTGGACTGAACTAGTATTTTCTTTTCAGTTTTTATTTAGTTATTTTTTTCGCAGTCGGGTTTTTTTTAACGTATTCTTTGTACTGTCTTCGAACGGACTTAGAGTTATAAGTTCAAGTAAACTTTATATTAAATGTATATTTTTTTATTGGTTTCTTTGTGTTTTGTTTTTTTTTATATACAGTTCAAAAAACTTTAAAAAAAGAGACAAATTCATCCGTAAAAACCTATTACATCTAAAGAACCCTGCAGAGAATTACCTACACTATCTATACATATTTAAGTATACCTATATCTCCCACATTTTATACCCGAACCGGTCGCTGCTGATCAGGCCTAATTAACAGCTAGAAAGAACAGTTATAAGGATTTATAGGTTTAAGACGGCCCTACCCCACTCGCCTATCGTCAACGTCGAGCATGGTTTAAAAGTTTGTTCTTTCATCTAACGCAATCCAACGCGATGTTTGATGAAGAGGCAACGCGAAAAAAATTAGATAACGCCTGAAAACTCTGTTGGCATTCGGCAATTCCGTGATTTACTCGAATATTTCACAAAACTTGTTCCAGGAAATTCGTGTTTTTTGGAGAAAAATTGTCGTCATTCAGAATCTCGATGAAATGTGCAAGGTTATAGGCAGATATTTTGGATACTCAAGATATCTGTGATCTATGTGTGTGTGTGAATTACGTAAGAACGGTTATATGAAAATGTACCTCGGGTTGGCCGCTCTTAATAAGCTCACTTGACAAGCGAGTAAGTGATGGCAATTGTAATTAGCACTAAGGGATTCAGCCAAGGGCAGCAGAATTGTTCGTAAGAGTCACCACGTCTCGGAACGCAAAGGGCGACTGAAGGAACACGGATGGGTTTTAGACACTTCCTCTCGCTCCAACCTAGAGTCGGAGAAGTTACTTGACAATTTCCTAGCTCTTAGAAAGGGATGCAATAAACAGACTGATTTTTATCGTTATTTTACTGTTTATGGGCACTCATCATTATCATTTCAGCCAAAAGACGACCACTGTTGGACATAGGCTTCCCCCAAGTGTCGCCAGCATTCATGAGATATTTATTTATTATTTGCTTATTAAACACTTAATGCACATTTAGTACAGAAGCGGACTTAATGCTTTAAGTATTTTCTACCAGTCAACCTTTGGGTGTGAGAGAAACAAATTGGGAGGTGTAATAAAAGAGCGAAAAATAAAAAAAGACGAAGATAAATGAACCGTAGATACTGAATTAGTTACCAATTAATCGTTAGTCATCATCATTTCAGCCGAAAGACGTCCACTGTTGGACATAGGCCTCCCCCAAATGTCGCCATAATGACCGGTTCTGTGCGTCTCGCATCCATCGGATTCCCGCAACCCTCACCAGGTCATCGGTCCACCTTGTGGGAGGCCTTCCAACGCTAATCGTTAGTAGTAATCGTTAGTATCTTTACTGAAAATATATATGTAGATTGCTATAACCTGCCGATTACTATAACCTGGTTTATAGCTTTCGGGATATACAAATTCTCAAATACGGACTTCGCAGGGCAGAAATCCAAAGTCACACATCGCTACATAAATTTTACCCTGAAACGATCACCGCTGATCGAGTTTAATAATTAACAGCTACATAGTACCGCTACAGAAATTTATAGCTTTAATTAGCTCACTTGATAAGCCAGTAAGAGATGGCTGACTGACGTAATTACCACAAAGGGATGCAGCCGGACAGACAGCCGTCTATCGATGTTTGTAGCCCCCGTGAGATAAATATAAGTAGACATATTTATAGTAGGTCGCTTTTTAGGGTTCCGTAGCCAAATGCCAAAAAACGGAACCCTTATAAATTCGTCATGTGTCTGTCTGTCCGTCCGTACGTCACAGCCATTTTTTTCCGAAACTATAAGAGCTATACTGTTGAAACTTGGTAAGTAGATTTAATCTGTGAACCGCATTAAGGTTTTCACAAAAAATAGAAAAAAAAAACAATAGATTTTGGGGGTTCTCCATACTTAGAACTGAAACTCAAAAATTTTTTTTTCATCAAACCCATACGTGTGGGGTATCTATGGATAGCTCTTCAAAAATGATATTGAGGTTTCTAATATCAATTTTTTATATACTGAATAGTTTGCGCGAGAGACACTTCCAAAGTGGTAAAATGTGTCCCCTCCCCCGTAACTTCTAAAATAAGAGAATGATAAAACTAAAAAAATATATGATGTACATTACCTTATAAACTTCCACCGAAAATTGGTTTGAACGAGATCTAGGAAGTAGTTTTTTTTTTAATACGTCATAAATCGTAAACCGCAATTTACCTTTTAAGTTTGTACGGAACCCTCAGTGCGCGAGTCGGACTCGCACTTGCCCAGTTTTTTGTGTAGTTAATACCTACAAAAAGTAAAATACGTAAAACTGGATTCGTTACAAAAAAAATTATTAAAACGTATTCCTTTTTTGTCATCATCATTTTAGCCTAATGACGTCCACGGTTTAACATAGGCCTCCATAAAGTGTCGACATAATGACCCCTCCTGTGCGTCTCGCAACCATCGGATATGTTTATTTTCTATACTTATTCAGTATTAAATTCACAAAAAATACTTTTACTATCATTCTGCACCAGCGAATTTTTTTTTTTTTTTATACGTAAATTAGCTGACCCGGCAAACCTTGTTCTTGCCAATTTCCAAAAAAAAACATGGGGTGGGAATAGGAGAGTAAAAAATAGCCTGTGATCTTTTCTCGGACCTACTCAAAATATACCTACCCAAAAAATTTCATAAAAAGCCGTCAAGCCGTTTTGAGGGAGCTCGATAACAATCACTTTGACACGAGATTTTTAGAATTATTTTAATATTATTCACAGTTGCTGCCTAAATCCAAGTGAGAATACAAGTATTTTAAGTTTTCAACCGGTTTTCTAAAAGAAACTCTCGACATGCCACAATTAAAGCAAAAATACGAAAAGTACCTATTTTTTTTTTCACAGTAGGTTACACAAGGTTACACAGCCCGCGTATAACAATTTGTCACATAGCAATTAATTCTTGTTTCAAAAACTGAGCCTAAGTCGAATGATATATAGGTACCAATAAATTAAATCCTCGTTTTTAAAACCTTTTTATGGACGGTCAAAAGTAAAAAACCTATAAAAAGTAAAAGTGATTTTCCTTCATAACCGTAATGCTGAAGTTGTAACGACTTCCAACTGAATTTCAACATAAAGTTTCATTTTATTTTTACTACGGTAATGAATTAGGCCCTTTGTAACATTTTACGGCAATTAACCGTAACATAATTATGTTCTTTTTTATCTTTATATAGAATAAAACAAAATCGCTTTCCGCGTCTGACTGTTTATTTTCTAACTTAATTTAGGTGTCTTCAAGGCTTGAGTGCTCTTAATAAACTAGTGCGCCTCAGCATCAATGATTGCATCACTGCTTGCTATCAGGTGGGATCGTAGTCAAGCACTGGTTTATACTAATTAAAAAAAAAACTTTTCCTAAACAGAACTTTCACTAATAAAAATAGCAGAGAAATTAATAAGGAGCAGCTGCCAACGGCTTCGCCCTCGTGATATAAGAAAACTATCCCAAGGGAACATACTCTTGGGATAAAAGTATACTATGTTCTATTCTAGAACACGGTCTACCCGTGTACCAAGTTTCATTCAAATCCGTCCAGCTATTCGAGTGCGTACACACATTCACTCACACAAATTTTTGCTTTTATAATATTAAGTGTGATTTCCATTCGTGCCAAAACCGGGTGGTAGGACACCAGTTTATTACAGAAATATTTTTCAGCAACAAGGAACGTTTAACAGTTACGCAGTTTTCATAAGGGCAATTTCAATGCTTCAATATCCCAAAGTGAACAGGGAAAAAAAATTTAAACTGAAAGCTGTATTCCAAGACTTTAATTCTAATTTATGATTACATAAGTCGGTACCCTAAATTGCCTGAATATTTAAAAAATATATTATTGCAGCGACTGGATCCATTAGTCAAGGTGTCAGGAATTTAAATTATTTTACAGCGTTTTATATAATAATTAATCAACTTAACTAATTATAACTCTGACTTCAAAATCTCACCGTTAACAGTTACATACAGATCTACTTAAAAAGCTTTCTCGAATACTTTACTGTTTTTAATATAAATTCAACCCTTCACTAAACCCATTAAACGTAAATTAATTGAAACATGAAAGAAATTACTTAAATCTTTTGAACCCAAACAAAATACTTTACTTGAAACATAACTTTTCAATTAATTTATATGAATACTATTGAAAACAAATGTTTTGTTTTTGGCAAGTTACTAAACGTTCCAAATTAATAAAACAAATTGGGCATCTAGTCATCACACCACGGAAAAAATCCTAAAATATTTCAAATTAAATAAATGTAAACATTTATTTATATACCGACAAAAAAAGGGTGAAAATTAAGTTACTTAACTTCAGTAAATTCTATTATTTTTAACTAATTTTCCTGTAAGGTTTTCTGACGTGGCACCTGATAAAAACTTTTAAAAACATTAAATATATTCTGTATACTTACGATCAAAATTCTGAAGTACACTGCTCAAAATATTAGAAGTATACATAAAACAATAACAATAACAACGAACTTACCTGTTTCCTCAAAAGTTTAAACAGAACACCTCAAACTTATTATCACAAAATAATATTTTGGTTTCGAAACACGACCAGTCACACAGTTAAAATCACTTAAACAATGTTTTAAAACTCATTTCAAAGTAGCCATTTCAAATAATTTAGAAATATAAACCACCACTTTTTGTTATTTAAGTCACTATACAGTATATTCTTTTTTTAAATACGAATTTACTCCGATTCGTATTTACGTGAGAGTCTCGCGGCTCGAAAGTCGAAACACCCCTGTCCGCTTTCAGGCGCGCTTCGGTATAAACTGGCTCAACAGAAAGGGTGTTAGTATCGCGCATGCGTAAAGCGGTAGATGACATTCTTAACAGAGAAATTAAAAAATAAATCTACTGAAGTTTACTATGATAAAAGGTCAATTTTCGTACTTACAAAAGTGTTAAAATTCGAATCACAATCTCATCTCAGTCTTCAATCAATGTCAAACACTTATCAAAATACAGACACACTTTTGACAGATTGCGACTATGAAGCGAATGCAAACGTTTCTTAAAAGTACAAAAATTATCCTTCAGTTAAAAATAAATTATACAAAACTATGGACCGTTGTACCTATGTTACCGATATAGCCCAAAGAATCGCCAAACTTAAGTGGCAGAGGACAGAGCACATTTCTCGTAGAACAGATGATCGATGGGGACGAAAGGTTCTAGAGTGGCGACCGCGTAAGTACCTTAAGACGCAGCGTTAGAAAGTCTCCTACAAGTTGAACCGAGGACCTGGTGAGGGTCGCAGGAATCCAATGCATGCGAAACGAACAGGATCGTTTATTGTGGTGATGCTTGGAGGAGACCTAAGTCCAACAGTGGAAGTATTTCGGCTGAAATGTGAGGTCTTATGGAAATGGTGTATTTTTCCGGGATAAAAAGTAACTTCAAACGACCAGACATAGTGTAAGTAACACCTTTGAATTTATTTTTTACTTTCACAACCGTATCAGTACTTACAGATTACCAAGAGAGATTTCCTTTTATAGATTGGCCCAATCTGATGTACTATATAACTTTTTTTACTACCAGTTCAATTTGAGGCTTATTTGTAGACTTCAAACCACCTGGAACAACCGTATCTAGTGAGGACATGTGTTACCTGGTAAGTGAGAACGCCGTGGCGTCTTTTATACCACTCCTCATAGAGGGGACTTATCGCCACAATTGTGGCGTGCACAACTACTTGGATCCTAAAGTTCCTTAATTTGAAAAGGGACCGAATTTTCATCAAAAAACTTTTTTGCTCGTCAAATTAATTGACCCCGATCTCACTAGATTCTACAGACCCTGACTGTTTGTGGGTTATCTAAAGAAACGCACCATTATCAATCTTGAACAGTACAAGCAGATCTTTTTTAATTTTTTTATTAGAATACCTAATAAAGTAAGCGAAAGTTTGATGAAATCACGACAAAAGCTAACTCATATTTAAGGCTCTACCACGACTCTTGACGCGATCCATTTTACGACCTAAACTGATCTGTTAAGGGGATGGAGCTATATAGGGTGAATAACTGTATCCCTCTTTCTCGCTCGTATGCCTGACATTTTAATGTGTCATGGTAAGTCGCCAGTTGAAGATTTGGCAGGTATCGTTATTGGTCACTTCATATTCAGCCTTTTAATGTTCCCACTGCCGGGACTCAGGCTTTCTCTCTCTAGGAGAGGGAATGGGCCGTAATCCACCACGCGGGCCCAGTGCGGGTTAGTGAACGTCACATGTCTTCGAAGTTTTTGGTTCTAAGTCATGCCGGTTTCTTCACGATGTTTTCCTTCACTGTTTTGAGAGCAGTGGTGATGAAATAAGTTACACAAAGTAATGCGCCTGGCTGGGTTTGAACCCGTGACCTACAATTCGTAAGTCGGTCACTTGCTCAACAATTACTAGGAGTAGATGCTTAAATATATTTAGTTATTAAATCTTATTGATCTGAGCACGCCACAATTATGGCGGTAAGTCCCCTCTTTGAGGCATGGCTGGAAAGATCTCACGGCGTCCTCACCTTCCGCATGACGCAGGTTCTCACCGGACATGGTCAGTTCGGGAGGTTGCCACCACTGTGTTGACCGCCCGGAGGACACGATGGAGCATACGGTAGATGTGCCCCGCTTGGGCAGAGTACCGCCGTGTACTCGTGGGGGCGATCGGCGGCAACGATCTACAACGATCGCGCCGAGCCTTGGTACAGGCCATGGTCCGAACCGAGGAGAAGTGGCAGGCGGTCACCTCCTTCTACGAAGCAACAATGCTAGCAAAGGAGGAGGCCGCACGTGCACGCGCGATCCCGATTTCCGGCCAGCGTAGGTGCGGGCTTGCGGACGGCGAGCAATGGGTAGCTCTCCGTCCGACTATCCAGTAATCGTCCGGACCGAGCCTAAGTCGTCGACAGCGCGCCTCAAGGAGATGTCAGCATACCGTAGCCGCGTAGACGCCCAGCAGGGTCGAAGCCTACTGTGGCCAAGGGTTTGCTTCTGAAAGGAAAACTCGCCCTGGTATGAAAGGCAACGAAGGATCAGAAGTGGGTTTTTAGTCAGTAAAAGTCTGACACGCCCTTGCGCTCCGCCAAAGAGCGCGGGATGTCATTGGATAATTTTCCCACCTACAAAAAAAAAGATATTTTATTACTTATTGATCAACTGAATAACTATTACCATCTGCAACTAATCAAATCGTAGGTTAAATCAATAACGGAAGCCGATTCATCATCATCATCATTTCAGCCGAAATAAAGCCACTGCCGCACACAGGCTTTCCACACCAATTAGCTATTCACATTCAGCGATCTTTTTTTATTGATAAGCTTGCGCTTGACCACAGGTAGTGATGCCACTTAATGGTGAGGTGATCGACGATAAAGCACACTTGCCTAGAAGGAACCTATTTACTCTTGACATAAAGACCCCTATTTTGTAGCTATCAGGAAACACAAATTCTGGAAGGGAATTAATGAATGTGTTCCCAAAACATTTTGTGCGTAGGTATGGGTGGGATTTCTCCATGTACCTACCGGTTAGGTATACATCGCCGTACGTCTGGTGTTCCTATGATGGAACGGGCCTGGTGGAATTAAATTATGCTATTGGATCTTCCGCGATACTCACCAGATAATCGGGTCACCTTGTTGGAGGCCTACAAAAGCTGCCTCACCCAGTCCTACGCTCTTGCCACTTTAGAACCTCTCGATCCCTTCAGCCATTCGTTCTTTTTTTTTTGAGGTAGGAAATCAGTCAATGACTTTTCCCACCCTAGGGTGAAAAAAAGCAAGAGGGCGTGTCAGAGTTTTCTTTTTGCGAGGTAAATATCCTACCTACTCTAGCTAATGCCAGTTTGGCAATTCTTTAGGTTATGTCGGTGTTTCTTACCAGAAACACCAAGGTAACCGACAAACCGGTATTGATACAAAATGATTTGTTTTCATAAAAAAAAAAGAAATTGCTCAATAATTAAGATTTCTAAAATCTGTTATGTAGTTTATAGGCGTTGGCCTTCACCTAAGTTATCAAAGTGATATTTTTACAGAAAACGAGGACTGAAACACTAAACGACTTTCCTTCGTATACTTTTTAAGCAAATAAAGGATCTGTGTCTCTTTCCTCTGTAAAAGAAGTTCTCACGCACACATTTTACGCGCAGGGTCCATACAACATTAGTTAAGCAGGTACTGCCTAGATTTTATGTACTGTTTCTAAGCAATTTCAAAGTTTAAATCGCTTTGCCTGAAACTCGTTTAAACGGGCTAACACCGAATGCCTTGAAAGCGCTCTAGGCCGACATGACGCGAACCTCGATACGACAACTAGGTACCTATACTATTAATTAACGCATATCGGTAGAAGCGAAAATTACTCTGAGAAAAAATATGTATGAAAACGGGGCCATTTGAAGGGTCATTTTGGACTGGTTTGAAAGTCAGAAGAAATGGGATGTTATGTTATTTTTTACTGTCGAAGTGTCGATGGGCTCGCGTTTGACCAACATCTCACCTGATGGACAACGACGCCCTCCCTCTCCTGAGAGAAGGCCTGCATCCCAGCAGTGGGAACATTATTAAGCTGATTGTGCTTATGCCTATCAGCTATGGACAACGATGAAGTGGTCGACCATGGAGCACGCTTGTCTAGAAGTAACCTATTCACTCTTGACTTAAAGATCTCCAGGCAGCTATAAGGAAACACAAACTCCGGCTGGGAATTCCACTCTGTAGCTGTACACACTATGAATGTGTTCCCAAAACGTTTTGTAGGTATGGACAGGATGTCCACCATGAACTCAAATAAACTATTTTTTTCCTTATAGATTACATTCAGACACCATAAAACTGATTTACCTACGTCTGTACTAGTAACACATATGATCTCAGGTCCGGGCTGCATGAATCTATGTAGGAGTTACCGTGGCCCTAGAACGCAAAATAAAAAAGTCTCAAATAAATGTTTTCTTTCTTTCTTTCTTTCTTTCAAAAGGTAAATGAAAGAACATAGGTGGTTTAGTCAGTAAAAGTCTGACACGCCCTCTCGCTCCATTTAGAGCGGAAGAAGTCATTTGATGATTTCTCACCTCAAGAAATAGAAACTAAGCGGGAATGTTCAAAAGAACTACTTATGGCCCTGGAACATAATAAGAAACTGAAGGAACACAAGTAGGTTTAAGCAAGTAAAAGTCTGTACTCTAATTTTTTTTTTAAATTCATATAAACCAGTGCTTGACTGCGATCCCACCTGATGGTAAGCAGAGATGCAATCACTGATGGTGAGGCGCACTAGTTTATTAAGAGCCTATTCACTCTAGCCTTGAAGACACCTAAATTATAGTTGGACGGGAAGACCGCATAGTTCTGCTTAAGGCTGCCACTTATGCTGAACTGAACTTATTTTGGCGCAATTGTTTAAATTTATTATTTTCATTTTTATCCTATACCTACAGAAAAGATTATTTTTAGGGTTCCGTTTTTTTTCCAAAAGGAAAAAACTGAACTCTTATAGGATCACTTTGTTGTCTGTCTGTCTGTCAAGACCCTTTATCTCGGGAACGCGTGGAGGTATCGAGTTGAAATTGAAACCATATAGGTACTTAGGTCTGAGGTCCTTTGAAGCTATGAAAAAATCAAACATCTGAGTTAACGGAAAAAAAGATACGGCCGTTTATGTCGCAAAAAACGTGTATTTCGACACTCTCAAGGGAATCAAAATTCATAGGGTACTTCCCGTTGACCCAGAATCCTAAAATTTTGCATAAATCAAGGTCTTATAACACAAGTATAGGAATAAATCTGAAAACAGAAAATTTTTTGTTACGTCACAATTTTTTTTTTGCGATTTGGGAAAAACTTTGAGACTCCAATCAGGAATTGAACTCTTTACATAGGTAAGTTTGTACGGAACCCTCAAGGCGCGAGTCCGACTCGCACTTGCCCAGTTTTTTTTTTATTTCTTTCCACCAATTCTCGGGAAAGCCATCCAAGGCATCTTGCTTCAATCTTCTTCTCAGTCTGCTGTGATCCCGCATTGTAGTAACTAAGCCTATATTAGGTACCATAATAGCAGAATGGTTCATGAATTCATGACAAAAATATCTGCAAACCTGAGTACCGCAGAGGTAGCGACTGTAGCGAGGCTATTATTATTATATGTATTTTCAATATTTATCTCAGGACCCTGAGGTCCTGGACCTTTGGAAGGCGTACGAGGAGCCGAAGCCAACTCGCAGAGGCCCTTTAGATAATTATAATGGAACATGATACCAACCGACGATTATCCCTGTACGCGCTATGCTAGTGCACCCAAGGACAACCCCCGGTTGTTGAAAAACTATTGCGACATATGGAGAACAAAGATAATAGGGCTATGGTTTTTGGAGTCTTAAGTGGACTGGTAACATGGAACTATGCTAAGACTATGGCCCCTGCCTGAACAACGTTATTAATATCCATCGAAAAAAGGCAGGGGGTGACTTGCACACTCAATAAATGGGCCCCCAAAAAACGGCCGCTAGCACAAAGTGACGTAGCAACAAGAGGGCTACATATTCTGAGGTGCTTGAGGAGTGGAGAGGTATACCACGGCTATCAGGACAATCCCGGAAGTACGGTCAAGATCCCTACCAGCACCTTACTGGATTATACATCCTTCTCCCGAGCACGTTTGCTCTTGCGAATCTCCACTCAAGCCAGCCAATAAAGGCAAGAGAGAGGTATGAGCTCAGTTCCTCGTCAGTATTCACTACGGCCGGCCAATAAAGGTAAGCCGGAGATGAAAAACAAGAATTCTCCCGGGAGATCGGGTCCGTGGGGTCGCTAATGCCCAACAGTTTGCCACAAAACTGCACTGCGGATTGTATCTCTCTTAGTCTAGCCCCTCACCCTAGGCATATTACGGCAACGCAAACTTCACTGATACAGACCTAGGGTATATTGGAGCACGCAAGCCCCACCACGACGTCAGCGTAGAGATACGGCGATGTGGTTATTATTATTATTATTATATTCAATATGTCGGTGACGTTCCGATGTTCAGACTCCGCAAGTGCAGAAATTCCGAAAAAAATCGAACACAAGCTTATAATATACAATACGAATAAATTGTTTATTATAAACTTGTGCAGGCAGATCCTGTGCAAGTTTATACAGGAGTGGTAGCAAAAACCTTGTAACTTACATCAAGTCTAAATTGTTTGCTCTCACGCCACTGCCGCTGCCAGCTTTTAAATGATCAAGTTGTATAGTGGAACCAAATCATTTCATAATTCATTCAGACAATGCTTTTTTTGAGATGGAAAATCATTTAATTTAAAAAAAAATACTTCTCCCGCTCTAGGATGGACCCAAAGGGCGTATCAGACTTTTATCTACTTACATAAAACATAAAGGACAAATGAAGGAACGTGGGTGGGTTTTAGCCCACCCACGTTCCTTCATTTGTCCTTTATGTTCTATGGCCACGGTAACTCTTTCAACTGTTCCCTTAGCAACTCTGATATCGCCTAAGAGAAGACTAAGCCGAAAAATCTTTCCTATTTTATTCACTAACGGCTCACCCCGGCTTGACACAAGTGCCATTAAATTCCTGGTGAATTTTTTTCCAAATAAATCTTTCTCACTATCTTTCTGTAGACAAATACGCCAATAAGTCAGCCTAATTGGTAGTAAATGTTCTCAAGTGATACAATACTGTTCTAAGTGGTGGTGATGTGTCAATCATGAGGTATGGGCACGCCATAATCATAACGATAAGTCCCCCTTTGAGGAGTGACTGAAGAGGCGTCACGGCGTCGCCACTTTCCGCATGTCGCAGGTCCTCACCAGACATTGTAAGTTCGGGCGGTTTCTGCACCTGATTCGGGCGGAAGAAACGCCCTGGTGTCATCATTGTGCGGATCACCTGAAGGACACGATGGAGCATACGGTGGAGATGTGCCCCGCTTGGGCAGTGCACCGCCGTGTCCTCATGGGAGCGATTAGCGAGGGGGAATGGGCGGCGGTCGCCTCCTTTTGGGAAGCAATAATGCTAGCAAATAATGCGGCCGCATGCGTGAGGAAACGTCGCTCACGCCCCAGCCGCCGAAAAAAAAAACGCGATTTTCGGATTTGATATTTTAATGTTAAGTTCTTAACATTCCAGAAATTATAACTCATTGAATTAGTAACTGAATATTTTTATGTTAGTTGTTTTTTTTTTAGATGGGAAATCATCTAATGAGTTCTCCCGCCCTTGGGCGGAGCGTAAAGTTGTGTCAGACTTTTACTAACTAAAACCCACTCCTGTTCCTTCTTTGCTTACATTCCAGGGCCCTGCGGTTCACTTTCGCACAACCTATGACCCCAGTAGGCTTCGACCCTGGTGGGGCGTTACGGTTTGCTGACATCTCTTTGAGACGCGCCGTCGACGACTTGGGCTCGGTCCGGACGGTTACCGGACGGGCGGACGGCGAGCTACCCATTTCTCGCCGTCCGCAAGCCCGCGCCTACGGTGGTAGTTGTCTCCCTATATTTAGAAAAAATTATGTACTTTGTACCCATGGTCAAGAACTAATAAAAAAAAAATCGGATCTAATATTAAGAGGGCCCTTCCCCACTCGCCTATCGTCAACGTTGACAATGGTTTAAAAGCTTGTTGTTTCATCTAACGCAATCCAACGCTATGTTTGATGAAGAGGCAACGTTGGCATTCGGTAATTCCGTGATTTACTCGAATATTTCATAAAACTTGTTCCTTAAAAAAGAACACGTATTTGTGTATTTTTTAAACCCTTAAAATTATTTCAGAAAAATTGTCGTCATTCAGAATCTCGATTAAATGTGCATGGCTTCCATGGGTGTACTTTTATATTTTTAATATAATATAAGTACATTACGGACGGCCAAAGTTCACGTAAAATAGCAGATTTTCAGAGGTATTTTTTTACTAGATTATGTTTTGATTATCCGTATATCTCGCAGGATGCGAGATGCACAGGACCGTTCATTGTGGCGACATTTGGGGGGGGGGGGGCCTATGTCCAGCAGTGGACGTCTATCGGCTGAAATGATGATGATGTTTTGATTTCTATAGAAGCCTAAATAATATCCACAAGATAGCTGTGTATCTAAAATATCTAGAGAAAGATGTGTAATAATATCATATTCACATAAGAGCGGATATATGGAAATGTACCTCGAGTTGGCCGCTCTTAAGTTTGAAACATGTTTAATATTTCTTAACGGAAAATACTATCTGATAAGAAAGTCTGATAAGATATACTGAATGATAGTATACCAACACAAACAGTGATATTGAGTAATGAGTGTTCTAATTACAGCTTAGAATAAAAAACTCGTAAGATGAGTTTTTATTGTGTTCATAAATGTCGGTTAAAGACTGATTAGTTTGCATAATCCAGGTAGCGATAAGGATTTACAAGATTTCTGATGTTGACATTTTCATGTTTTTATATTTTGGTAGGATTGTTTGGCTATATGGACTTGTTCGTCAACTCGCGACTACGAGCCAGTTTCACAGTAGCGAGTTGACGAACAAGTCGATAAAGGCCTAGTAGGATTATTGGGGTTACCATAACGTTCAAAGTAAGATTGTTTCATTCTTATTTCAGTGTGCGTGAGAGACAGAGCTATACAGGTTGTCTAGCGCCATCTCTTACCCACACTGGAAATAAGAATGAAACAATCTTACTTTAAACGTCATGGTACAGGTCTATGACATGTGTAATTTATATAGATACTTATAATTATAAGAAAACGTGATTAAAATGTAATAGTTCTTGTTACGGTAATGTTTTGTTGAACTTAAGGTATGCATTCAAAATTGTGGTATTATTCTTATAAAATTCCGAGGGGTCCTAAGCTTCTGCCCTCTGATTGTTTGAACAATCGTAGAGCGGGAACAGTCGGTAAAGTGTTATAAAAAAGTGAGTATTTTATACGGAGGAAGTGTCACAATTTTGGGTATTTTTATTACTTTTAGTGAAAAGTAATAAAAAGACTGTATGCCATCGACGGTTTGGGCACGGCCCGGAAGATTACCGGACAGCCGGACGACGAACTACCTGTCTACGCCTAATGTCTACGACATAACGTAAACGCACATAATGTAAAAGTTTAGGGCCTATTTTTGTTTTTATAATTCTTAAACCTATCTTAAAGCGTATAACAAGAGCCATTTAGTTAATTCACAAATCAATTGTTCAGACTCTATCCTAAGCCTGCTTCCTCCGTAAACCTGCGCCTACGGTGGCCGGGGATCGCTCTGCGATTCCCGATGCCCGCGACGTCGCAGAAGAAGCTGACCACATCCCATTCCCTATTGCTCCAGACCATAGCCTGAACCACGGCCCAGCGCGAGAAGTCGCCGCTGTGTCGATCGCGTCCACAAAGACACGGCTCCGCCCAAGTGGGGCACACATCCACCGTAAGCTCCACTGTGTCCTCCAGGCGGTCTACACAATGGTGAGCCCCGGGCGTGTCTTTCGCCTGACTCCAGAACAAGAATCTCTTGTACTTACCATGTACAGTGAGGACCTGTATCATTCTGAAGGTTAGGACACCGTGGCGCCTCTCCAGCTACTGTAGTTTTAAATTCGTCCCAAAATAATAATATAATGTTCTATCCAGCCTAACCCTTGCTGTCCTCCCCTCAGCGACGCCCTAAGCCGAGATCCGTAATCCACAGGAGGTGCCCTTAGTGCATAGTCGCTTAGTTTTTAAGTTTTGACCTAACCCGACCTCTCGGTCGCTAATAAAAAGGAGTCGGAGGACACAGTCAGCCTCTAGCCACGAAATACATAGGTACAGAAGTCAATCTCATGTATGTACTTCACTTTTCATACCTCAGCTCGGCGATCGCGCTAGGGCACATGAGTAGATAAACGGAACAGAGGCAAAGCCTATTTTGGTAGGGTTGTCACATTAGGTGAAAACAAATTAAATAAAACATTTGTTAAACAGTTTTATTATTCAGTCTGATATTTTACAAATTACTTACTCTAATAATTTTATTTTTATAATTTTTGTTTTTTTTTTAATAATTTATTATTTTAATAATGTGGCAAATTCTGAATCTAACAAAGTTCTTTCAAGAGATCTAACGGGAAACGCTCACACGGCATACCAAATTTACAATCTTTAATACGTTTAAGTTTTTCGTTGCCAACATTGACAATATTTATTTCAAGATCGAAGTATTCAAAACTTGCTCGAGCAATTCAACAAATGCGATAAAATTATCAGTAGGTATAATTAATAAGCCCAATTGTACATCACTATCATTAAAATCATTGTAATGGCTGAATAAAGAATCTTTGCCCATATTTATAGCTTATCAATCGGACGTAGATAACCAAAAAGGATCCACCCCACAAAATGTTACATTTGAGTTATTGAAGATTGAAGTTTAACCTGTGTTTGCTCATTAATAGACTTGCTTGCGTTTATTGTTCCTTAAGAAAATATATGTGTGTCAATGTATATTTTATTCATACAAATGAATTTTATTGAGTTTAGTTTTATTTCTTGAGATATTCAGCTAAATGTGTGTTAGGATCCTTTTTGATAAAAGCTATTTTCAATTATGTTAAGATCATTTTCATTTCGCAAAAACGATTCAAAGTAGCTAATTACCACTTAAATCGTTAAAAATTGTTCATTTCATTAATAAAACAACTAGCTTTCTAAAATTTTGTTTATTTTTTATATAAAACATCAATCTAATTTACTCTTCTTCCTGTGCGAAGTCCGGTTCACCGCCAAACCCGTCCATATCGTCATGAAGACTCGGATTGCCCCTTAAAGATTTATAGAAATCCAGGCAGTCTTTAGGTATATAGTCAAAGATTGACTCCAAATCGTCTAATTTTGCTTGAGGTATTTCTTTCCCATTTGGCCGGATAGTAATGTGAAATCGTTTTCTGATACCTCCAAAGATTTTCCTTTTATCTTTTTCTCTATATTCAATTCTTGAAACTTGTCTTCGTTTTGAGTTTTCATAAATAGAACGTACTTTTCTTCTTTTTTCAGTAATATTTCTTTTGTTTGTAGCCAGTTAGCTTTGGTCTTATCCAAGAAGACTTTCCGATTAACTATATTTTTCTCAATTTTTTTTGTACTTATAAAGTCTTTTCCATTCTCTGCACTTGAAGAGGATTTTTCTTCTTACTTTTTTTTATTACTGCGACATTCGTCAGCTGTGTAAATTCTTTCGTGGTATTTTAACTGTGCCTCTATTTTAGAAAAATCGGTATCATTGGGCAAAAATGTGTGACCCAATTCAAGATACTTGAGCGTGATCGTTTTTAATGTTTGGTGTGAACTTAATATTGCCTTTATCATGAGTACGATTTTAATGTTACGGTTTTGCCCCCCACAGCAGTCACTCCACAAAACCAAATTTTGGACTTTTGGATTAAGTTTTGTTTTTATATATTTAATCAAACACGATCCCACTTCTTGGGCGCCTCTACCAGCTTCGCCTTCAATCGAAACATAACAGTGGCCGTTGTTATCGGAGCCTGGATGTATGCCGCAATTATACAGCCAGAGTTGGCGTTTATAAAAAATTATGCTCGTAGGGATTCGGGGCAGTGGGAGGGTTTTTTTTAAATCAAACGTTAAATATTCAAAATTGTCATTAGTTTTTGCTTGCATTAAATCTTTATTCATATTGTTTTGATAATATATAGGTATATTAATGACTGCGATGTGTATGGATCCCTTTTGTTGTATTCATCAATACCTACAGAAACACAGAAATGTGTTTAGCGAAAAATATCCAAGCGTACTGAATCGTTTTTGTGATTTAACCAGTGCATTTTTTAAATAAAAATTTAGTTTAACAAAAGAGATCCAAATGTTCTGAATCGTTTTTGTGATTTAACCAGTGCATTTTATAAGTAAAAATTTAGTTTAACAAAAAAGATTCATGCTTTCTGAATCTTTTTAGTGATTTATCTTTTGCATATATTTGAAGTAAATAATAAAATCTAAAAGGATCCACATGCTTTGGATTTTTTTTAATATTTTAGTTTTGTGTCAGTTTCTTAGACTGACCGTTTTACAATATGATCCAAGGAGAATGGATCGTTTTTACGAAACTAAAATAGGGGTTCGTCATACATGTGGCTTGGTAACCAGTGTCATTTTAATGTCAAAATATTCGTATTTTACTTGGATTGTTTTTGCTAATCGAAAATATAGACCTTGACGAGCAGTTTGGTATACTTAACTCATTTTCGGTCATGTTGTGGGTTGGATCCTTTTTGCTTATCTACGTCCAGGACGTAGATAACCAAAAAGGATCCACCCCACAAAATGTTACATTTGAGTTATTGAAGATTGAAGTTTAACCTGTGTTTGCTCATTAATAGACTTGCTTGCGTTTATTGTTCCTTAAGAAAATATATGTGTGTCAATGTATATTTTATTCATACAAATGAATTTTATTGAGTTTAGTTTTATTTCTTGAGATATTCAGCTAAATGTGTGTTAGGATCCTTTTTGATAAAAGCTATTTTCAATTATGTTAAGATCATTTTCATTTCGCAAAAACGATTCAAAGTAGCTAATTACCACTTAAATCGTTAAAAATTGTTCATTTCATTAATAAAACAACTAGCTTTCTAAAATTTTGTTTATTTTTTATATAAAACATCAATCTAATTTACTCTTCTTCCTGTGCGAAGTCCGGTTCACCGCCAAACCCGTCCATATCGTCATGAAGACTCGGATTGCCCCTTAAAGATTTATAGAAATCCAGGCAGTCTTTAGGTATATAGTCAAAGATTGACTCCAAATCGTCTAATTTTGCTTGAGGTATTTCTTTCCCATTTGGCCGGATAGTAATGTGAAATCGTTTTCTGATACCTCCAAAGATTTTCCTTTTATCTTTTTCTCTATATTCAATTCTTGAAACTTGTCTTCGTTTTGAGTTTTCATAAATAGAACGTACTTTTCTTCTTTTTTCAGTAATATTTCTTTTGTTTGTAGCCAGTTAGCTTTGGTCTTATCCAAGAAGACTTTCCGATTAACTATATTTTTCTCAATTTTTTTTGTACTAATAAAGTCTTTTCCATTCTCTGCACTTGAAGAGGATTTTTCTTCTTACTTTTTTTTATTACTGCGACATTCGTCAGCTGTGTAAATTCTTTCGTGGTATTTTAACTGTGCCTCTATTTTAGAAAAATCGGTATCATTGGGCAAAAATGTGTGACCCGATTCAAGATACTTGAGCGTGATCGTTTTTAATGTTTGGTGTGAACTTAATATTGCCTTTAACATGAGTACGATTTTAATGTTACGGTTTTGCCCCCCACAGCAGTCACTCCACAAAACCAAATTTTGGACTTTTGGATTAAGTTTTGTTTTTATATATTTAATCAAACACGATCCCACTTCTTGGGCGCCTCTACCAGCTTCGCCTTCAATCGAAACATAACAGTGGCCGTTGTTATCGGAGCCTGGATGTATGCCGCAATTATACAGCCAGAGTTGGCGTTTATAAAAAATTATGCTCGTAGGGATTCGGGGCAGTGGGAGGGTTTTTTTTAAATCAAACGTTAAATATTCAAAATTGTCATTAGTTTTTGCTTGCATTAAATCTTTATTCATATTGTTTTGATAATATATAGGTATATTAATGACTGCGATGTGTATGGATCCCTTTTGTTGTATTCATCAATACCTACAGAAACACAGAAATGTGTTTAGCGAAAAATATCCAAGCGTACTGAATCGTTTTTGTGATTTAACCAGTGCATTTTTTAAATAAAAATTTAGTTTAACAAAAGAGATCCAAATGTTCTGAATCGTTTTTGTGATTTAACCAGTGCATTTTTTAAGTAAAAATTTAGTTTAACAAAAAAGATTCATGCTTTCTGAATCTTTTTAGTGATTTATCTTTTGCATATATTTGAAGTAAATATTATAATCTAAAAGGATCCACATGCTTTGGATTTTTTTTTTAATATTTTAGTTTTGTGTCGGTTTCTTAGACTGACCGTTTTACAATATGATCCAAGAAGAATGGATCGTTTTTACGAAACTAAAATAGGGGTTCGCCATACATGTGGCTTGGTAACCAGTGTCATTTTAATGTCAAAATATTCGTATTTTACTTGGATTGTTTTTGCTAATCGAAAATATAGACCTTGACGAGCAGTTTGGTATACTTAACTCATTTTCGGTCATGTTGTGGGTTGGACCCTTTTTGCTTATCTACGTCTCAGCGTACAGTTTTATATTTAGTAGGTAGGTATGATATATTTTACTTTTTCTAGTATTGTTTATACACACAGTACAATAAACCACCATTATTGATAATAAAATACCACGTTTTTACGTTAACATTATTTAAACTGGTACAAACAAAACAACGTGCGTCGAATAGAACCTAGACGAGTCCACTGACTGAGCCTGCGTTAACCGGTTTTTTCCAGTGTCGTCGCATACGCAACAAGCGGACAGTGGACACGCACACATGCCCCGTGTGCTTGTAGTGCAACCTATTCGCGCGGTTGTATGAAGCTTTGTCTCTGTTCCGTTTATCTACTCATGTGGCTAGGGTCAGCACGTGGCGCCGAACTGTCCGAGTACGACCGGGCGCGGTGATAAATGCCTAATCTGAATTGTAAAAATATTACATGGTCACAAAATCATCTTCTCTTTCTCGGCGCGGGGCCTGTTATGTGTTATGTTAAAACAAACCATCAAAATACAAGCAAATATATGTACTTACCTCTCTGAAACAACTGATAGCCTAAAAAAATTGGTTGCCTGTAAAGTCGGTATACGGGCGAAAGTTTTACGTGACAACGACTTTGAGTGGTAAAATAATTTTAATGTGAATATTCATTCGTATAGTAGGAAGAAGGATGAAATAACGTGCCTCTCACTCGCTCTCATTGTGAGCGCATAACGTGAGCGGAGCGTAACGCAGTTTCTTGAAGTGTCACCCGGCAAACCAATTTATAAGACGTTGTCACGTCAAAACGTAAATTCACTATTTAATGTTGAATATAAACAACCGTCCACTAAACAGTTAGAATAAGGTATTTTTGTTTGTCCATTTTTCCACAAAAAAGTTCACAGACGCGTGTCTCAAACGGATAGCACTCGAGCTCGCATTGAGCTGAATTGAGCCGAGATATCATGTCCGTGAGCGGTTTCTATGTGTGCGTTGCTCGGGCGTGCTTTGTATGTTGATTGGCTTCTGTACCTATATATTTTGTGCTCCAGCTCTCTCTAAGATGAAAGAACACCTGCAAATAAATAAACTGGAAGAAAAAAAGCCTCTTTTATTTTAAGAACACAGGCGGTATTTTTATATCCATAGGTACAAGAGAAAAAACAATAGTTGGTATTTGCAATTTTTTTTTGTACCTGTAAATTTTTTAAGATATATTTATATGAAGGTAAAAAATAAAATACACGTCTATACGATTTGTAGAAATATTCCAATAGAACGCTTTGTATGAGTGCAGTTACTCACAAGAATATATATTTTTTATGCTCGCCTGTTCTGACCCACTTCTTAATAAAGACCTCCCTTGAACAAAGAATAGGTGTCAAGGTTTTTCAGAAGTAGATTAAATTAAACAGGACTATATAATTATTTTTTCTTTTTATTAAAAATCAAACAATAATACAAAACGGCGTGTACAATCGTGCAACACTAAAGAATCTAAATATTTAAAAACTCATAAAAACTAGAATAAACAGCATCAAATAAATCTATTTATTTATATCATTCTCCGGTATTTTGATAGCAGTTTCCTACAGGACTTGTTCTAGCTGAATTTGATTTTTAATTATAGCACAAAACGAGGGTGGTAGATATTTTTCACAAGCTTTCTTAAAATCGTCTAGCGTGATGAGTTTAGCAGGCTTAAATTTTTTTGGTCTTTTGGACTTTAGCGCTAGCCAACTTGCATTTTTGCCACATCGTAAACATTGCTGAAAACATATATTATTTTTAGGTATATCAATGACAGCAACATCATCAGTTTGAGTTTCTTTGTTAATCTCAAACGACAGGTTAGCTCTATTATTAGTGATATTTATTGGTATCTGTGGTATGTTTTGCTTTTTTAGTTCTTTCCTTATTTCTTCTTCAAGCCCCTTACTGTGCTGTAAGAACTCATCAATTGACATTTCAGAAGTATCTTCCTCTGATTCTTGATCACTATCTGTTAACATTTGGATGTTATCGTTTGTTTCTAGTTCATCACCTTGTACTTCTATTTGTGTATTAGGGTTATCATTTTCTTTCTTAACTTCTAAATTATGACCAGCACAGCGAACAAATTTTTCAGTCTCTGTTTGAGAGTTTCTAAGTCCAAAATGTTTAAGATCAGGTACGTCTGGTAATTCACTTATGCTTGGATTTGGGTCGAAGAATTTTATAGAATTGTATGTTTGTGTGCAAGAGTCTTGTAAAGTGGGTGTCAAATATAATGTGGGGCTGGCAAAATGCTGTAGGCATCTCTTCCCATACATACTTTTCTCAAAATGCTTACTGCACACATATTTGCGTTTGAAAAATTCCCGGCTTTTGTCACTTAATTCTTTTCTATCACATGCTTCAAGCCATTCTGTGCGCCTGTAAGATAAAAATTGGGGAAAATAAATTAGTCCGTAATATTAAATTTCAATTCCTAAAATGCTGCTGGATATATATCATAGAAATATAAAAAACAGGAGAAGTGGCAAGGGGGCGTGTGCATGTCCGCGCGACTTGCGCAAAAACGGCTTATTCGGGCAAACGGCGCCGTCAGTTATAAACTTGTGAGATTCGCGATACGTGATCGTAAACAAAATTAAAATGCCGTGTTGTTTAGTGGTTTCATGCAAGAACCGAAGCGATAAGAGAAGCCTGGGTCATCACGGAATCTCTTACCATATGTAAGTACAAGTATAATACCATAGGTATATTTATCTTTAAAATCAGTAAAAACAACAAATCTTATAATATCCCTTGCTGCTACTACGTTATTTTTGTTTTCAAATATCAAGGCGACTGTATTACTCTTACAGTAAATACATGGCTCTTTAACCACCACTTAATTTTAACGCTTAGTAACTGAACAAGCAATGTAAAAATAACATAACGATACTTTATGAGTGCGGTGTATTTTATAATACGGCCGCTGTTAGTTGCGGTGAGTTAATGATGTGCCTGTATGATCTACTAATGTAGACTATCGACCACAATATCGATTGGTTGGATATCCGAAGTGAAATAATGTAAATATTTTTATTTATTTTGATTATTTTACAGAGTAGTAAAGAAATACGCAAGCAACAAAAAAAGTTATTTTATTATTAATGTAAAGTAAGTTAGTTAAATTGTAAGTTAATAAAGGACTAATCGAAGGACTATTTTTTGGTTTCGGATATCGTATGTTATGCCTTATCTTCGTGTTATTTCCTTACTTATTTCTGATTTTGACATTTTCACTTCCTTCTTAAATTCTTCAAAAGTTTCGAATGTGCTACAATAATGGGCATGGTTCAGAATTAACAACTATTGCTTAAAATAAGACAACATGTTCTAGCTTTTTATTTAACAAGCTCTGTACTGTTTTTTTCTAACAAAAACCTTACATCGTGAGGTTTATCAAAAACTTAGGTAAAATGATAACTATAATGTTATTTGATGTTTTCAGTTTCCCGAAAGATGCAAATTTAATAAAGCAATGGATTGATGCCATTGGAAGGCCACCTAATTGGTTCCCTAAAAAATATAGTACCATATGCTCAATTCACTTTCAACCAGAAATGCTTTAGCCTAAAAAATAACGCATTCTTTTTGAATGGGTCAATCCTTACATTAAGATTAGACCTTCTTTTTGTAGAAGTGAGATAATTTTTTTTTAGTAACGCTCTCAGTTACTTTTTCATGTAATAATCCATAATATAAGTTATTAAACTTTTCAGGATTTTAGAGAACCAGGACACGCACTTGGCCGATTTTTAGTATTTGATATTGACGTTCTAAAATGCCGTATATAATGTCATAATGCGGGTAAATGGTTAGAGTTTTTGGGTTTTATGAAAACAAATTTCATTATTCTATTGTTAATATATTATTTTCTGGACATATTGGTTTTGTTTTTGGGAACCAAAAGAAATAGCACAACAAAAAATGGAAAAATCGATAACTTTTCTATTTAGTCAATCACTAGCGTAAATGTAAAATAAATTGATTTTGCATAGCACATCGACATTTAATGTGTGCGTAAGTTGTACGGTGCATGGAAAATATACGCTGTTTTTAGGACAGTAAGGTTTATAATTGATTGTGTAGTATGGACTCATTTATGTATTGCGGATGTGTGCGCGACTGCGTAACTATTGCTGCATGTGTAGTAGTGTCGGCGGTGGTTGTACTATTTCTTATTCTGTGGCGGTGGTAGGGGAAACTGGAGACATCGTGTTCCGGTACATTTTCTACTACTTAACATATCTCCTCCTTTCTTATATCTATGATATATATAGTATGATAATATGTTGCTCTATGATGCAGGTACTAAATATTAATTTATAAGCAACGATGAGCGTTAAAAACAACCATGTTGCGATTGGAAAAGGCACAGAGAGCTGTGTTAAAGGTTATCGCAAATAGGCTCATTAGATTCCCAACCCAAGACCTCTTTCAACTCTGCAAAGTCCTTACTGTTAGACAGCTCTTCATATTGCAAACAGTTGTCAGAAGACATGGACAGCTGTACTACGATCCCAAATGTGCCACTGTATTGCGTCGCGCGGATAGAGTCTGTGCTACAAAACGCTGCAGAACTGTAGCTGTGAGTTACAGTTTTAGACACATTAGCTCTAGGCTCTACAATAGAATAAATAAGGAAATAAATATATACCCTCTAACGAGGAATGTTCTTAAAAAGAAATTAACCGATTGGCTAAGATCAAAAACTTATGATGAAAGTGAAAAACTTATAGAAATGTAACATCACAAGGTCATACTACATACACTCTCCTTACATACACCCTTACACACCCCTCCACTCCACATCCTCACTACATACACACTACACACCACGCACTATTTTAAGTTAGGATAAGTAAATATTGTAATGTTTAAGATATGGAACTACTCCTGTTCTTATGTTTCTGGAGGTGGGCGTTGATAGCTGCGCCTCAGTTTCAAACTATTGCAGCTATCATCGTACATAAATAAGTTGTTACATATATTTCTAGTTTCAAATAAAGATTATTATTATTATTATATAATGCGCTTTAAATTTTATTTGAGACAGTATTCGCACGCTTTGCAAAGCGTTTGTGCATTTATTCTTTTTACTTAGATATTTTTTTTAATCACACATACGAATATAATACGGCAACGAACAAATGCACAAAGGCCTTAAGGCTGGCCATACGTGCATGGTTTTCCTATTTGGTTTCCTAGAAGCTAACGTAGACGGGCCCGACACGACAACACGTTTTCACATGAAAAGTTCTGCGGTGTTTGTTAGCGGGAACCTGAATTCGTTCACCTACGTAATTAGCACAGCATAATCAGCCTAATTTATAGCCTTTTTTGTCGATATAAGGCTGATTATTATTAGGATATAAGTTATAAGTTATCTATAATATTTTCACTGCTGGGACTCAGGGCTCGTCTCTAGGAGAGGAGATGGGCCGTAATCCAACATGCGGGCCCAGTGCAGGTTGGTGGATGTCACATGTCTTCGAATTTATGGTTCTACCTACGTAATTATGCTCAATCATTGGCGGAAAATATATGAACATTATGCGCCTTGACAGATTCTATGAAACGCATCTATTCCGGTGTCCAAACTAGGAAACCAATGGATGAAACCGTAAATATAAAGCTTGTAACCGAAGTGTACCTACAGAGCTTTTTTTTACCGCACTTGGGTGGAGTGGGAGATAGTGTCAGATTTTTACTGACTAAAAACCCACTCCTGTTCCTTCGTTGCCTTCCTCCCAGGGCCCCGGGTTTCATTTTCACATAACCCATGGCCCCAGTAGGCTTCGACCCTGCTGGGCCCCTACGATTTGCTGACAACTCCCTGGGGCGTGCGTGGAACAATACGCGCCGTCGACGACTTGGGCTCGGTCTGGACGGTTACCGGACGGCTCACCGTCCGCAAGCCCGCGCCTACTACGGTGGCCGGAAATCGGGATCGGAATCCCGGTTGGGGCGTGAGGACCGTTGCCTCACGCGATCGGTCGCCTCCTTTGCTAGCATTACTGCTTCGCAGAAGGAGGCGACCGCCTGCCACTCCTCCTCGCTCCGGACCATGGCCTGTACCAAGGCCCGGCGCGAGAGATCGCCGCCGCCGATCGCCCCCACGAGAACACGACGTTGCTCTGTCCAAGCGGGCCACACCTCCACCGTGTGCTCCATCGTGTCCTCCGGGCGGTCCACACAGTGGCGACACCCGGGCGTCGCTTCCGCACGAATCCTGTGCAGGAACTTCCCGAATTTACCGTGTTCGGTGAGAACCTGCGTCATGCGGAAGGTGAGGACGCTGTGAGGTCTTTCCAACCACGCCTCAAGTACCTACAGAGCTGCGGGATTCAGAAATCAGAAACGTTTATTTCAAATAGATCAATTACAGGCACTTTTGAATTGTCAAAATGTCGGTCAGTCAAAAAAAAAATGAAGCTAAATTGCACGTTCCAAAGCATAGATCTCTATGGAGAAGAACGTGCAAGAAACTCCATGGACACTCTTTTAAATCATATTTTGTGTTACATAAATCTTGGTTACATATTTCTTGTCGCTTCTAATATGTGAGCACAATGTAGATAAGTAATAATAGTAAAAAAAAAAACGAATTAAAAAAATAGAAATTGAGTTAAATCACTGGCAGCTAAGAGATGACCAGTCTCAACTGACGGCACCCGTTCACGAGCATGACGCGTGCATCAGACCCACTCAGCTTAACGATTTTGAAGGGAACTGAATGACCCAATAACACGTGCCACCATTGAATCAGCGAGACATTTGAGTGAGCATGACAAACTCTCAACAGCCATGCTCGTAATGTCAAACAAGTTGTAACCTAATAAAAATGCTCCATGAAAAGAAGAAGTGCTTCTACATTATACAATGCTATTGGTTCCAAATACAAAAGGTAAATTATCTTAAACTCTATTGAAATAAACAAATAAAATAAAATAAAAAACATTTCGAAAACAACAATACAAAAAGGAGAATAGTATCTCTTCCAATAGGTATTTATAAATATATTTAAAAAAAAACTAATTTGGAGGTAAAAGTGGCTGTGGCTGTGGAGCAGGACCGGCATTTAGCCAAGCGTTTTTATCAAGGATATACATATACCTACGTATAACCACAGAATAAGAAATAGTATAACTTAGCCACCAATAGTGGTAGGTAATTACCATCGATCTGACGTAGGTCACACATTTGGTTTCAGTCCTGTTTTGATTCCAAAATCAAAACAGTTTGAACCAAAAGAATCATTTATTAACTCAAGGGTAACCTCTAATAAAATACTCTATAAATTTACCTTTTCCAGTCATTAGGAATGCGATGAAACGTCAAATCCTTAGTACTTCTCAACGCAGTTGAATTACAATAACGTACAAAACAATGGAACACCATTACTAATCAAAACGTTGCAATATTCAGACATAAAATAAACAAACGTGACCCTTAAGACACGTCCCGAGTAACACTACGTAGCAGCTAACATTCATTTCGTATTGCTTTACATCTAGCTCCCTCTAGCACACAGTCGCGCAGAACACCGTCTCGCTCTTTTTGTTATCAAATGCACGCAACAAAATACATTCGCGCGCACGTGTCAGAGGGAGAGAAAGATAGTTCAGTCGATACTGTCACGTAACACGCAGATATTTGCGCTATTTTTATTGTTACAGTTCATTTTGCTAATATGCAGCTGCGGCATGGTCTTGTTTCGTATTCCCCCATTATACTTACCTATTTATTTCAAAGCTCACGAGTCGAATAGAGCGACGAGTCGAAAGGCTGTGCTAAAAATAGGTGAACTACAATGATTTCATTGACTGATATAATTATTATATTTGATTGGGGACAGTTGCTTTTGAGTTATGTTTCTGAAAAATACTGGGATAATTGTATTGTATATTATACTTACTCGTACCTACTATTCTTAGTGTTGGCCTTAAAAACAGCTGTAAATTGAGTCAGTAAAATATAAGATTCGGGGTTTGTCCAGACAGGTACGAGGTAGACTCGATATCCGTGAGGTAGACCTAGTTACTTTTTTGATCTTTTATTTGTTTAGCGTGCTCTAATCGAACCCACAATAAGTGCCGCACACTAGCAAAGCCATTATTGCTTCCATGGTCTAAAATAAGCAATTTTTGTAATTGCTCTAAGTAAAGAACATAATACAAAAACTTTTTTTTTTGTTTATTACAAAACGTTGCCCCACACTAGGACTGTACTACCGTAGCCGTACTGTATCGTAGATGCGTTCACAAAAACTTACATAGACACCAGGACCCGGAACAGCTATCTGTAGGCCTTACAAATATTCGTTTCGTGCTTAATCGAACCCGCGATACGCAGGGTCAATCGTTTAACCACTGCGCACACCTTACCGTCAGATTCTATTAAGAGTAGTTTTATTTTTTTTAAGAGGCGTAGGGATGAGGAGATATAAAAATAAAACTGCGTTTGGAAGAAAATTATCATCTGAACATATCTATTTTCGGAAATGCCTCAAAGCACTAGGACACACACATGAAAACTGGATGACAGGGATGTCAATATACCTCGGATTTTTGTCGCTTAGAGGCTTCTTTTTCCAAATATCAAGGTTATGCTAGCAAAGGAGGCAGCCGATCGCGTGAGGCAACGGTCCTCACGCCCCAACCGCCGCCGGGATTCCGATCCCGATTTCCGGCCACCGTAGGCGCGGGCTTGTGGACGGCGAGCAATGGGTGGGTCGCCGTCCGACCGACCGTCCGGACCGAGCCCAAGTCGTCGATGGCGCGTACTGTTTCACGCGCGCCTCAAGGAGATGTCAGCAATTGTAGGGGCCATCAGGGTCGAAGCCTACTGGGGCCAAGGGTCTGATTCTGAAAGGAAGACTCGGCCCTGGTACGAAAGGCAACGAAGGAACAGGAGTGGGTTTTTAGTCAGTAAAAGTCTGACACTATCTCACGCTCCGCCCAAGAGCGGGGGATGTCATAAGATGATTTTCCCACCGAAAAAAAAAAAAAATATCAAGGTTTATTTGTTTATTTTTTAGTATCGTGATGTTCGAAACCGAGCATATCTAAGTTTATCTAGGACATTACTGACACACCGTGCCTCGGAAAGCACGTAAAGCCGTTGGTCCCGGTTGTAATTCAAAGATCTTTGAAAATCGTTACAGGAAGTCAGACGTCAGAAAGTCTGACCACTGATGGTCAGACTACCCAGGAGTATCGTGTTGACTGGGTTGTGGCACCATGTAAAACAATTGCAATTCTGTTAGAAAATTGTAATTTATTTTAATTTAATAATGACATTTATTTTAATTTTATGCAATTTATTTTAATTTTATGCAATATATTTTAATTCTATGCAATTTATTTAAATTTCATGCAATTTATTTTAATTTTATGCAATTTATTTTAATTTTTAATGCAATTATTTTACTAACTGATGGGTATAGGTATACTTAAGTATAATTGTAATCTGTTGTAATAAATTTAATTTTTCAAATTTATATAATTTATGATTTGTATTGTCTATATGTTAATGATTTGTAACTAAAATGAGTCTGGTACTTAAATAAATTAATAATAATAATAAATAAGCGACCCCACGGATCCCCCGGGAAAATTCTTGTTCTTCATCTCCGGCTTGCCTTTATTGGCCGGCCGTAGTGAACACTGACGAGGAACAGAGCTCCCACCTCTCTCTTGCCTTTATTGGCTGACTTGAGTGGAGATTCGCAAGAGCAAACGTTCTCGGGAGAAGGATGTATAATCCAGTAAGGTGCTGGTAGGGATCTTGACCGTACTTCCGGGATTGTCCTGATAGCCGTGGTATACCTCTCCACTCCTTAAGCACCTCAGGATATGTTGCCCTCTTGTTGCTACGTCACTTCGTGCTAGCGACCGTTTATGGGGGCCCCCATTTATTGAGTGTGCAAGTCACCCCCTGCCTTTTGTCGATGGATATTAATAACATTGTTTAAGCAGGGGCCATAGTCTTAACATAGTTCCTGGTACCCAGTCCACTTAAGACTCCAAAAACCATAGCCTTATATCTTTGTTTTCCATATGTCGCAATAGTTTCCCACCAACCGGGGGTTGTCCTTGGATGCACTAGCATAGTGCGTACAGGGATAATCACCGGTTTGTACCACTTTCCATTATAAGCGTCTAAAAGGGCCTCTGCGAGTTGGTTTCGGTTCCTCGTACGCCTTCCAAAGGTCCAGGACCTTAGGGTGCTGAGATAAATAAATGTATAAAATAATAAATAAAACACGGTTATTCAGCCGCATCCGATTAGACTGTAAGCTGAACGCTATCGCGCTAGTTGGCAAAAGGCTACGAAGACGAAAAGACAACATATTATCCACCACAAACAGATGAAAATACAATTTTGAAAGTTCAGTAAATAAAAAAAGTAGGTATTTACAAGGAAGAAAATATATTTTTACAAGTAGGTACACATTTATAATAATAGTACAACTGCGACATCGACTGGTTACCCCATTTTCAGGGCCTACAACCTATTGATGCAGCTGTCTAATCTAACCTAAACTTGGTTAGCATAGCATAGCATAGTCGGCCTTATAATGTTCCCACTGCTAGGACTCAGGCCTCCTCTCTACGAGAGGGAATGGGCTGTAATCCACCACGCGGGCCCAGTGCGGGTTACCAGCGGGTTAGTGCGGGTTAAACTTGGTTACCAGCTGCAAAAAAAGTATTTTTCAAAAACTTTCACAGTTATTCAAGTCAAATGGCCCAGCAGGGTCAAAGCTTACTGGGGCCAAGGGTGATGCGAAAGAGATCCCGGAGCTCTGGAACAATGGCAATGAAGGAACAGGAGTGGGTTCTTAGCCAGAAAAAGTCTGACACACCCTCTCGCCCGCCCAAGAGCGGGGAATGTCATGAGATGATTTTCCCACCTAAAAAAAAAGTCAAATATGCTGTTTAAGAAATGAACGGGCAAGATTGAAATTTTATGACCCTGTCTTGTCAACAGTACCTACAATACAGTAGGTTGGTACGATATGGTACATCAGTATCATACCTTCATTGAGCAGCGAGAATTTTCCGACCAGGGAAGTGCCCTTTATTTATGCCCTGGAATTAATATAAAATATAAATCGTCTTTTTTTATGTATTATTTAAGATTGTTTATTAAAAAATTTGTTTTTAAATTTTGTCTTTTTTTTTTAAACTTAGCTTCCACTTTTGCTCGCTGCGAAATGCATACTACTCTTTCTAGCATACTAGCCGCGGGAGGGTCCTGGTGACCTGTAATACAGGTTGTTGTACATACCTACATCAGGCACCAGTCTCTCACAAAGTTAGCTCTAAACTGTAAGCATTGTTAAAAGCTAGCTTAAGAAACCTTTATGAAGGGAAAATAAATAAATAAATTAAATTTACGTGAGAAATCATCAAAGCGGGAGGGAGTGTTAGAATTTTAGCTAGTAATCAAAACCCAGTTTTTTTTTTTTTTATTCTTGATAGGTTCGCGCTTGACCGCTATCTCACCTGATGGAAAGCGAATATGCGGTCGACGATGGAGCGCGCTTACCTAGAAGTAACCTATTCACTCTTGACTTAAAGATTCCCGGGTTGTAGCCATCAGGAAAAACAGATTCCGGCAAGGAATTCCACTCCTTAGCTGTACGCACTATGAATGTGTTCCCAAAACGTTTCGTGTTTCGTTTCCCAGTTGCCCTTTTTGCGAGGGCTACGATAACTCCTTTGAACAAGCCGCGGTCCTGACAGACGTTCGGCCTTAACTTGCCCTGTCAAAGCTGACACGGAACACAATGCGCTGCCGATCCGGACTTGTCCCTTACCAGACGGATGGACGGCACGGCGAGCTACCCATTGCTCATTGTCCCCCAAGTCCCCACGTCACGCCTACGGTGGCTGGAAATCGCCCTGCTACTCCCGACACCCGGGTCGTCTCCTTCTGCGGAAGCTAACTTATTAGCTAAGAGCCATTTTAGTTTCATCAGGTTAAAAAACGTCTATTTATTTCAATTAATATATTTATTATTTATGATGGAATTACTTCAATTTACGGGTACATCCTTGAAATAATCAAAATCTGCGTACCAGTTGAAATCAATAGGTACGCCAACCAATTAATCGACGGCACCATCCATTGCTATCTATATAGAATTATCAATTTTACCAATAGATTTATCCAGTATAGTCCATTAGTCGTCTGGGATATTTCTAGCCATTCTCCGGGAAGAAGCGGTTTCGTAAAGGGGCCCAAGTCTGCTGTCTTTATAAATTCGTTATTCCAACACGATCCCATTATCATTTTGCTAAAAGTTCGTAATCTGCTAATTCATAATGGTCGATCATTGATCAGTCAATAGTCTCGTAAAAGAGTTGTGGTAGAATGATAATATCGAGCTTATTAAAAGCAATGAATGCATAATGATGTTCTAATGGTAGGTCACTGATCAAAGGAACTGTCAAAATTTTAGCAGATTACCGCATACGTCAGACATTCATATGTCAATATTTGCGAGATTACCATTCTATGCTACTTCTTTCAATGGAGTGTCAGTGGTTGACCATTGGAAAGTCATAATGACGCCATTATATTAGTACATTATCAAACTTGTCAAAATCAACAATTATGAAATCAATGATGGACTATTCTGACTGGACACTATTGTAATAGTAGACTTGAGGCTCAGATCATTAACTAGCCATCAAAATCTGTATCGGATTTGCTGATTTTGGCGCCGGTTTCTGTGACTGGTCTTCGAGATCTTAGCACACTACCCAACACGATCCGAAGAACATCTATTACCTCTGTGGCAGACAATGATGCTGCTCATCCATCGACATACATGATCATAGTGATCATTAACGGTTTCATCCTAATCCCAGTCCACTTAATCTGTGTTGTACTCAGTAGTAAGCTCAAGCCCAACACTGCAAATAAATTAAATGATTTTTGTAGACAATAATACCAATACCTTTAATTTATATGCGATTTACAAGCCTGGCGCATGTCCGGCTATGGTCAATCGCTTATAAATTTAGATCAAATTCAGGCATCTGAGCGCATCATCATCATTTCAGCCGAAAGACGTCCACTGCTGGACATAGGCCTCCTCCAAGTGCCGCCACAAAGACCGGTCCTGTGCGCCTTGCATCCATCATCGGTCCACCTTGTAGGCGTCTATCCAACGCTGCGTCTTCCGGTACGTGGTTGCCACTTCAGAACCTTTCGGCCCAATCGACCAATCTGTTCTTATAGATCATATACCTATATTTAAAAAAAAAACGACACACTAGGTACTCACTCATATGTGATGATGATGGACTTTTACATACATGTTAACTCACATGCACAAGTCATCCAGTAAACAACTATCTTTAGGACGTACAAAAAACTGTTTCATGCGGAAATCTAACCTGCGACACACAGTGCAGTTGCCAACTGCTTAACTAATGCTCTATGTCATCAAACTATGAACTATGTATGTATTATGGCTATAGACAATACCCAAATCAAACACATTTTTTATTAAAAAGCACTTACTATACACACTACTCAAGCTCTCACTTGCGTTTAGTCACTATCACTCGAGGAGTATTTATCAATTTCTCCGCTTTTTTGATGAAGGACCTTCCGAGCTCCAAGTGCTAAAAGAGAAACAAACAATTATAGGTAAATGTTACAGGAATTTCCGAAGTTAATCTTAATATGTCCCCAGTACTGTAATATGTATATTTATTATAGGTACGTCTTAAAAACAATTAAAATAAATAAACATGCAATAGCAACAATCAAGATTTTTTTTTACACACACACTTTTATACATACAAATCGAACGCAGAACCTCTTTTTTTTTAACTACCAAGGAGATTTTAAGCATAGGTAAGTTCTGCCCGCGTCAATCGTACCTAATATTAAAACATTAATGTAGATGAAGATACAACCCTCCCTTCCCCTAAAGATTGGTGGTAAAGTCAATGATGGCCTCAAGCTAAGCAGCGAGTTATCTAAGGTTGAAAAATAAAAATATATAAACGAGGGAGTCCCGCATAACGGTATGAACGCAAGCGAATTATAAACACTTTCAAATTACCTTTGAGTGCTATCTGCCTCACCTACGCTTACAGCCAACAAGTCATTTTCAGCGGTGTCTGTGCCAGCCACGACCAAATCAAGCGAAACCATTTTCCTTTGCTCAGCTGCGCTCTCTACGTCTAAGTCAGTCGTACTCTTTTCAATACCACCATTATATTCAGTTGCACTCTCTTCAAGAAAATCAAACGCTACCAATTTTTCGCTACCAGTTTTACCAACCCTACTTAATTCTTTATCAACATGTTTTGTAAAGCGATATAAATACACTTGTTTCCTAACAATTTCACAAAAGCTTGGAGACAAAAATTTTTTGCAACATCTATAAAATTGGGCACGACTCATTTGAATAGGATCGTTTTCCTCGCACGTACAATTTTCAGGATTTACAGATACACTCCCGTCGGGATTTTGATTTAATACCATTACTCTATCAGTTTGAACCGATGCATCATTAGTATTAATAGACTTGGCTCTAATGGTTTCTTTAGTTACGGGGTTTTTAGACTGAGTGCAGAGTATTTCACCATTTTTCATTATTTGGGAATTCACGGAACGTAAACCAGGTGTTAGAGGTAATATTTCAGTTTCTCCTATATCTGGTTTAATTTCCACATCTTCAGATGATTCCAAATCACAATTTCTATCTACATTATTTTCCGATTTTATTTCTTCTTTTGTTTTGAACGATTCTAATTTGTCATATTTCGTATGAGTTTTAATGGTTTTTTTTACTCCAACATGTTCGATATAGTATCGTAAAGAATTTACGGATTGTAACAACTGCGTGGACTGTGGTATTATTTCAGTTTCACCTATTTCTAGTTTAATTTTTACGTCTTCTTCAGATGTTTCTAAGTCACAATTTTTATCTACATCATCAGCATTTTCTGTTTTAATTTCAGCATCTGGTTTGAAAAGTTGCGATTCTTCAGTGTTCGTTTGAGTTATTATTTCTTTTTGTACGTCAACATGGTGAATATTGTATCGTAAAGAATCTAGAGATTGTAAAGACTGCGTAGACTGCGCCAGTGGTAATATTTCAGTTTCTCCAATATCTGGTTTAATGTCTTCACCTTCTTCAGAAGTTTCTAAGTCACTATCTTCATAATCAGCATCATCATTATTTTCTGGTTCCATTTCTACGTCTGGTTCGAAAAATTCCGTTTCTTCTTTCACGTCAACGTCATAAATGTTGTATCGTAGAGAATCTTCAATTTGTGTATGTGTTGTAGAACTTTTTTTTACATTTAATATTGATAAATTATTATGATACTGTTGTTCTTCAATGTTTTGGTATGGCATTACGTATTGTTTGAATTCTTCAGTTTGTGTGCTAGAATCATGTTGTATTGGTTTTGCTGATAAGTCAAGTGATGGCACTGCAGTTTTTCTGAGGTAATCTTTACTAGTATACATACATTTATGGAAATGTAAACTACACACATATTTATGCTTGAAAAACGACGATTCTTTATCAATCACATCGGTTCTTTTACAAGCGATCAACCAGAGCTTACGCCTGAAAAAAAAAAGATTAAACAGTATAAATGTTAGTTCTTTAGTAATACGTTTTTTAAATATTCAAAACTTGGGGGTTTTAGGGCCCTTCAGTTGTAGTAGTGTACACATTAGTAGTACACTAGTAGGTACTGTGTGTACACTGAGCGTATCTAAGGACCTGGCAACATTACCGCGTACCGTGGCGTACCTAATGCGAGACAGCATGATGCCTGACTGCGATACATTACCGCGTCTTGCGCAGATATAATGCCGAACCATGTTGAGTGAATATGCCGAACCATGGTGCCACATCGGTGTCATTATGTCTTATCATGACACCGTGTTATTCAGGCGCTGCGTCGCCGCCGTCAAAAATGCTATCAGTCTACAATTAAAGGGTTTTGAGACGTTTAAATTAGCTTACGTGACTTTGGCTGGGCGTTATGACGATCTTAGTAGTCCTCAGTATCAAAAGTGCTCTCCCTAAAGACGGTGAAAGTGGGCAACCTTCCGCTAGTATTTTAGTAACGTTGTACCGTGGTGTAATAATAATATTGTAATAAATATTACTAAAAGTGTACATTTGTAGGTACAATCTCAGTTATACCACAACGACCAATCAACACTTGACGTTATAAGTAGATAGGAGGAAGGGTGGGGCGCGTCTTCATAAATGACACTGTCTATGTATGTCCTACGAACATCATAAATGTGAAAGTTTGTAAGAATGGATGTATGGATGTTTGTTACTGGTTCAGAAATATCAAACAAAAATACTGAAATAAAACTTTAAAGTAATATAGCTCATATATCAGAATAACATCATAATCTTCCTGCCTTCATATTATTTTACTTAAGATCGGCGCATCACGTTTTTTCTTCCATTCAATCCTATCAGCCTTCACGCTAACACTGACTCCCTTTTCTTTCATATCACTTCTCACACAGTCCATCCATCTTTTCTTTGGCCTTCCTTTCCCTCTCCATTCATTTATATGTACTTTCAGTACTTTTAGTAACATGCGATCCACCCCTTCTCTTCACATACTTAACCATACCAAGACAAACGATTCTCTTCCAACTTTTCAGTCACTGGCGCCACTTTCAGACTTCCTCTAATAAATCAATTTCACACTTTATCCATTCTTTTCACTCCACACATTCAACTCAACATTCTCATCTCTGCTACATGCAATCTTTTTCATCCGTCTTTTTCACAGCCCAACACACACCCAACTCCTCTACACTTCATCAGAACAACGCGGACCCAGGTTGGCAGCTGCAAAAACAATCCGTCCAAATGTGGCTTCCTCGACCCGTCTCTAATACAGCGCCAGTGTGGAGCCGATGTATGTACATACGTCACCTGCTATGCTGCCTATTCTGCACAACTACCTGCAGTTTTCCGGATTTATACGAGGTCAATAACATAGTTGTACGGTTTGCCAGATATTGGTCTGAAAAAAAAATAATATGAGTCCATCGACACGAAAACAAGAACTGTCCAACATTCTGACATACCTCAGAATAGCCCAGGTATATGTTATACCTGGGCTATAATTTATATTGAAGAAATACTCGTAAATAACCAATTCCACTAGAATAAAGCCACTGAAAGGAGCTTATATGCCCTAATGCGCAAGTTCGAGCCTTTAAACTACTTTATACTTTAAAAAAATTTTTTGGTAATTCTTTAGTGTAAATAAAACTGTTTTATTTTTACCCTAACATCACTAGTACTATAATAGAAAAGATTTTTAAAAACATGTCCTAAAATGATACTCCAAAGTGAAAAATTAGTTTCGTAAGTCGGTGTCTTTGATTTTGTTTCTTTTTTCCTCCCAACTTCTGAAACAATACTAAGCCTGTTAATTAGTTTGTACCATTTTTCGAGTCGGTATTTTTTATTTATTTATAGGTACTTACCTAAATAAATTTAACTTTTGACAGACAATAGAGCTGATTCTTAAAAAATCTATTTCCTTTGTTAGTTTGAGCACTAAATATATTGGACACGATTTTTTCTTACGGTGTTGCTTCTCAGCGTGAGCTAACTCTTTTTTTTTCAGTAGGAATTCAAATAATTTCTCCCCCTCTGGGTAGAACGAAAGGGAGTGTCAGACTTTTACTAACTAAAAAATACCTGTGTTCTTTCAGTTGCCCTTTGTGTCAGGAGTAGGACCACGGTAACTCTTTCAATTAATCCCGTAGCTCTGACTGGCATCGGTTCTAGTGGGCCCCGTCTATTTGCTGACATATCTGATCTGTGAAAGGGATGGAGCTATATAGGGTGTATAGCTCTATCCATCTTTCGCGCTCGCACGCCTGACATATTAACACATTGTGGCCTTATCGGACGGCGAGCTACCTAACTTGGAGTTTTTATGACGATAAAAGACTGAAGTACATAAAAAACTTTTTACAAAAAAAATACAACCGACTTCAAAGTAAAATAAAACACTGAAAAGTGCAAAATAACTTTAATTTCGGAAGTCGGTGTTTCTTTAATAGTTTTGTCTCTTCGTTATTTAACACCGACTTCCGAAATTAAAGTTATTTTGCACTTTTCAGTGTTTTATTTTACTTTGAAGTCGGTTGTATTTTTTTTGTAAAAAGTTTTTTATTTTACACTTTTTAGTTATGGTACCACCACTAAAAAGTACCCCTTAGCCAAACTTAAATACCTTATAGCCAGAGTGCATCTCATGACAATTCTAATAATCCCAAAAACGGTTACATTACATTAATTTATTACAGAGTTCCGCTGCCTAACTTTAGGCTTCATCATCAGATCAGTTCGATATATACCCCTTCTACTTTCAGTTAGTCATCGACTACACGTATAAACAAAGTAATTTTACTTGTTACGACGGTTCTGCTGTGATCCTATGAGGAGTTCTGTTCCATATCTTCGACGTTCATGATCAGATCATAACAATATTTCTATGGGACCAACTCGGAAGCATAACCTTTAAATCAAAAAAAAAATTTTCAAAATCGGTCCACAATTGACCGAGAAATCGGTGAACATACATAAAAAAAAAAACATACATTCAACCGAACATATAACCTCCTCCTTTTTGAAGTCGGTTAAAAATAAAAGCATACGTTGGTTGTGCGTAATACAGAACGTGCGATAGTGATAGCGCAACAGTTTACTTTCGGCCATCGGACTGAGCAGTCGTTAGTTTGAATAAACGACAGAGGTGTGTTACAAAAAGCCAGTATAACCGGATGCGGCAGACTACCCTCCACTACCAGTTACTGGGCAACACGGTAGTGTTTTGCTCAAGTAGTTAAGGTAGAACTACACTGCGCACACGTGTGCCACACACGCCGATCTGGGCGCGTTGGTCTCCATATATCTTATATGGAAACTAGACTTGTAGAGCTACACTTGAGCCACGCCACGCGACGCCACGTGACGTCGTTCTACGTACAAATCAGCCCCCCTAGCCAAGTTACAACCATTTCGTTTCGATTCTCTTTTCGTTGATCGCCTCGAGTCGGCCACGCCTCCTATTCCATTGTTCCGACCACGTGACTGAGCGTTGAGATGACGTCAGAATAAAGGAATCGGAGGCGTGACCTACTCGAGGCGATCGACGAAAAGAGAATCGAAACGAAACGGTTGTAACTTGGCTAGGGGAGCAGGCGTGTTACACGTGTGCGTCGGTCTAATGTAGTTCTAGCTTAATCCTTGGGTAGATTGATGACTTCCTAGCGTCTGAGAACGAAATGAAATAAGTAGAGTCAGCAAAAAGGGCAAACTTTAAGATGTTTGTTATACAAACAGAGATGTCGGTACATAGAAATATAAAATACAGGAGACGTGCATGGGGGCGTGGGCATGTCCGCGCGACTTGCACAAAAACGGCTTATTCGGGCAAACGGCCGTCAGTTATAAACTTGTGAGATTCGCGATACTTGATCGTAAACAAATTTAAAATGCCGCGTTGTTCAGTGGTTTCGTGCAAGAACCGAAGCGATAAGAGAAGCCTGGGTCATCACGGAATCTCTTACCATATGTAAGTACAAGTTTAATACTATATTTTATCTTTAAAATCAGTAAAAACAACAAATCTTATAATATCCCTTGCTGCTACTACGTTATTTTTGTTTTCAAATATCAAGGCGACTGTATTACTCTTACAGTAAATACATTGCTCTTTAACCACTACCTAATTTTAACGCTCAGTAACTGAACAAGCAATGTAAAAATAACATAACGATACTTTATCAATGCGGTGTATTTCATAATACGGCCGCTGTTAGTTGCGGCGAGTTAATGATGTGCCTGTATGATCTACTAATGTAGACTATCGACCATAATCCGAAGTGAAATAATGTAAATATTTTTATTTATTTTGATTATTTTATAGAGTAGTAAAGAAATACGCAAGCAACTGTCGTAAAGTAAGTTAGTTAAATTGTAAGTTAATAGTCGAAGGACTATTTTTTTGATTTCAGATATCGTATGTTATGCCTTATCTTCGTGTTATTTCCTTACTTATTTCTGATTTTGATATTTTAACTTCCTTCTTAAAGTCTTCAAAAATTTAGAATTCGCTACAATAACGGGCATGATTCAGATTTTTGACTTTTGCTTAAAATAAGGCAACATGTTCTAGCTCTTTATTTGTTCTCTTTATATAACAAGCTCTGTACTGTTTTTTTCTAATAAAAGTCTTACATGGTGAGGTTTAGCAGAAACTTAGGTAAAATGATAACTAAAATGTTATTTTATGTTTTCAGTTTCCCGAAAGACGCAATTTTAAAAAAGCAATGGATTGATGCCACTGGAAGGCCACCTAATTGGTTCCCTAAAAAAATATAGTACCATATGCTCAATTCACTTTCAACTAGAAATGCTTTAGTCTCTAAAAAAAAACGCAGTCTTTTTGAATAGGCAAAATCAATTAAGACTAGACCTTATTTTTGTAGAAGTAAGTTACAATTTTTTTAGTAACTGAAAGCTTTTTCATGTAATAATTCATAATATAAGTTATTAAACTTTTTAGGATTTTAAAGAACCAGGACACGCACTTGGCCAGTTTTTAGTATTTGATATTGACGTTCTAAAATGCCGTATAATGGCCTAATGCGGGTAAATGGTCAGAGCTTTTGGGTTTTATGAAAGCAAATTTTATTATTCTATTATAATATAATAGGTCTTTACCTATGAAATTGGAGATTTTTAAAACGGGTTGCTTTGAAGTGTTATATCATTGGATTGACTTGGAATCATAAGTTTAAATAAATTTTATATTAAAGGTATGTTATTCTTCTTTTGAAATTAGGTATTTATTGGTTTCTTTGTGTTTTGTATTTTCTGTAATATCGCAGTACTTATAACCATGAAAGCTAATAAAAAAACGTTTTTTCATATTAAGAGTTTCAACGTAGATACTATGCATTGCAAAGGGCAAACAATATCAATGTCGCATACCTACGACTTTTTTCTAACAAAAAAACTCTGTGTTCTTGGTTTAATAGATTTCGTTTTGGAAATTTTGTCTTGTAGCCGCCCTAAAAAATAAAGTTATTCCTGAGATAAAATTTCTCACATGACAGTGATTGAAACCAAAATAGACATCTCATTCATTAGCAGTTTTAAGTCCGTATACATCATCAATATTGCATATCACTTGAGTCCCATTGTTTCCACGGTAGAACTCATATTACAAAATAATGCGAGTTTTCTTAGATTTCATACAAAAATTGTTATAAGTACTGCTATATTACAGAAAATATAAAACACAAAGAAACCAATAAATACCTAATTTCAAAAGAAGAATAACATACCTTTAATATAAAATTTATTTGAACTTATGATTCCAAGTCAATCCAATGATATAACACTTCAAAGCAACCCGTTTTAAAATTTCATAGGTAAAGACCTATTATTATTTTCTGGACATATTGATTTTGTTTTTGGGACCCAAAAGAAATAGCACAACAAAAAATGGACAAATCGATAACTTTTCTATTTAGTCAATCACTAGCGTAAATGTAAAATAAATTGCTTTTGCATAGCACATCGACATTTAATGTGTGCGTAAGTTGTAGGTGCATGGAAAATACATGCTGTTTTTAGGAACATAAGGTTTATAATTGACTGTGTAGTATGGACTGATATATAAATTGCGGATGTGTGCGCGACTGCATAACTATTGCGTAGTGTAGTAGTGTCGGCGGTAGTAGGGGAAACTGGAGACATCGTGTTCCGGTACATTTTTTACTACTTAACATATCTCCTCCTTTCTTATATCTATGTATCGGTATTATTTAGGTACCGCTCATCTCGTCTGTCATAAATGCTCAAAGTTATTTTGCACTTAGAGTTTTTTATTTTTGTTTTGATTTTAATTCAATTTATTTTTCCTTATAATCAATATTTTATAATATATTTATTATTTTATGTTGTGGTTTGTATCCCAGTTTCAAAAAAATCTAATCTATATAAAAATAATTATGTTCTTATTTGAGTACAATTGTTTTTCACATCATTGTAGGTACTCGTATATTGCATAAGGATAATCACATAACCGATAAAAATTGATCAAAGACCCGTGGTTACTGAAGATCAAAACAACCAAAATAGTTCAAAACTTCAAACGTTGCTATTCCGAATTACCTACTACAAGCACTCTACAATTGTGTAAAAAAGTTACAAATTTAAAAAAAATGTTATAGAATCAATGATCCGATAACAGTGTTGATTAATAAAACAAATATACGCAAAAAACGTTCTTACTAACAACGTCTTAAGGTAAGTATATATCTCTATGCGCGCATTTCTAGGTCTGTAAACTAAAGAATAAAGGACTAGCATCTGCCAGTGGCTTCACCCGTTTGATAGTAGAATCGCACTGTTGTAGGTATTACTCGCAGAACAGATAGTCGATGGGGCTGAAAGATTCTGGAGTGACGACCAGGTAGCGGAAGACGCAACATTTAAAGACCTCCTATAAGTTTGACCAACGGCCTGGTGCGAGTCACGGGAATCCGATGGATGCTAGACACAAAGGAGGATATGTCCACCATTGGACGTCTTTCGACTTTATGTTTCCTATGTATAAGACCATGTAAGTATAGGAAACATAAGTTTTAAATATCTGGGTAAAAAAAAAAACTGACTGCGGAACCAAGCACGACGCGAACTTGACCGCAAAAAAAGTATGTACAGTGCACAAGACGGTCTCCAGCACCAAAGAAAATAAAAAATAACAAGTCTATCGAAATACTATAATTTATTCATCAGTACAAGTCTAGACTATAAATAGATCTTTTAAATTCAATAAATTTAAACATGAAAGATGTTGGTAGGTCATACGAAGTCATCATTTGTGTAGGAAACCTTTGAATTTCGCGGGTTCTACACAGCCGAATTCACCCGAATGTTGCCCGAATGTCTCCGATTATGCATGATCGGAGACTTACAGCAAATGTATTGGCCAAGAGTAGTTTACTTACTAACATTCCGATAATCTAATACCTAGCTATATTACGATTTTATTATCATGATATTAATATTGACAAGTGATAACAGTAACACAACATGTGAACAACGCTCTACATACCTAAACTTAAAAATTATTCCAAAACAATAACAAACAAGTCTTACCTATTAGGATCGTGCGGAAGCTGATGGAATTTGACATCATGTGTGCGTGAAGATGAAGGGCAATGAAGAGCTGTGCAAGTCACATGGACCATTATTACATATAATTTTTAAAAACAACCAAAAACCGATGGTAAAAATTTAGCTAAGCACGCGCGAGCCCCTGTCAACACGTCCCGAGTTACTGAGTCTCACTCGGTCGCCGCACACCCCACGCCTTCCCCTCCGTTGTCGCGCTGTTCGGTTCAGTTCGATCCACATTCGGTCGCGCTCGGTAATACAAAAACGACTGGCTGGCTGCTGCTCTGCTCCCCACGTCGGCCTGCACTCCTGCAGTTTAAGCTGCATCCCCAATACAAAAACAAATGAGCACCCAATAATAAATATTTTCTTTCACAAGTTTTGTTTCAATTACATCAAATGAGTACTAACTACGTAAGTATTTGAAGGATTTGAAACACCATTTTAATAGGTACTACATTACACACGTGCACTAGTATAGTTGAATAGGGTCAAGAATCTTATGTGGGTAGACTCATCTTTTGACTTAAGTACACTTGAGCTTAAAGACAAGCTACATCGTAACAATAACAAATCATATTAATTTGTTGCAGTGTATGTTAACAAAAATTTTAATCAACGTTGACTTTCTACCTTATTAGCACGTGCAACAGGTGCAACAGTTTGTGTATAAAATAAGGTAAGATATAAATTATTATTTTTTATCCTACATTGTATGTTTTAGATTTTGATTTGCAGCTAGGGTTGCCAACTGTAATGACCTGTAAAGGTGGTATCAGACGGTTCACTTTTCTTTCATTTTTGTCTTTCATTCGGCATCTTTCATTCGAAATGATTCGTCTGAACCCCAAATGAAACATGAGTGCCGAATGAATTCATTAATGAACCGATCCGACGATGTTAGATTTTTTCATTCGGCATCTTTCACTCCAACTGCGAATGAACGAAAAATGAACGGTCTGCACATAAAGAGAACGTTCACTCAGATTCGGCCATTTTGTTTCGAGCTCGGAGCAGACGCACGTCCCGTGGCGTCACTGAAAATTGGCGGCAAAATGGTGTTCAAGTGGAATGAGCAAAGTACGCTGCTGTTTTTGGAACATTTTAAGAATTATCAATGTTTATGGAACCACAAACTTGACGAATACAAGGATAAAATATTACGTACAAACGCTATAAAATCCCTAATTAGTGATTTAAACCTCGAGGATTTCTAACTTTTGGATTAAATGATCACAAATTAAACGGATTCCGAGACGCACGACTTCACGCGATGACATATTTAAAGTAAATAAAGATGAACGTTCTTTTCTTTGTCATTCGTAGTAAGTCGTGTGAACATGGAATGAAAGAAAAATGAAGCATTCATTCGTATGAATGTTCACTCGAGTGAACCGTCTGATATCACCTTAAGTACTATATTTACAATAATTATTATAGTATCGTATTATATTTTAGTCATTTATGTTTTAAATTATAGACAAACTAGCTGACCCGGCAAACGTTGTTCTGCCATATAAATTATCAAAGAAAAAATAGGGGGTGGGGGTAGGAGAGTAAAAAATAGTCTATGACCTATTCTCAGACCTACAACAATTTTTTATAAAAATCAATTGAATATAGGAGAACAAAAACGGTATGACGCAATTTCCTTTATAAGCTGTCCTTTGAGCTCATCAAACCGCTTATGATGAGAAGACTAGCATGTGAGCAGATTCCTAGAGACCTGGTGCAAGGGCTGTGAAAAGTGGTAGTGCGTCGTTCACCTAGTGTAGTGAAAAATAGAAAATTATTAGATTTTTATAATTTATTATTTATGCTAGATTAATGTTTATTTTTTGTTCATAATTTTAGCATATAAAAATACATTTTATTATTATAAGCAACTTAATTTAATGATACTTCATTGATTTTGAAATATTTATTATTTATTTATTGTGCACACCTATGTGTGCACATTTGTGTTGTTTTTTTAACCGAAAGGTTGACTGGTAGAGAATGCCTTTTAGCCTATGTAGGTACCACTACTGTACATGAAGTCTAAGTTTTTTTTCTTTACTTTAATAAAAATAAAACCACTAGCTGCTGCAAGCGGCTTCGCCCGCGTGATAGTATATTATTATCCTATGGGAATATACTACCGGGACAAAAGTATCCTATGAGCTATTCCAAAATATGGAGATATACCAAGTTTTATCGAAAACCGTTCAGCCGTTCGAGCGTGAAGTAACAAACATACACCCTCACTTTCGTAATATTAATGTAATATAAGGTAATTTTATTATTTCTATACTTAATCAATAAAAATATAATTTATTTACTACACAGCACCCAATTAACAATTTTATGACATTATAATATAGACTTGAAATGTACTTTGCTATTAATTATTCTGAGGCGCTTATAATCGAGATTTAAGTAAATGTTTTAAGTAGCTATATTATAGCTATGACATCGAAATCTTTTCCATATTTTTCGAGAAAACTGCATAGGTGCCCACATACATACACATTTCTGAGGTACATAATCGAACCTATAATTATTTACAACACAACGCCTACCACTAGAGATTTAAATACACTTAAAATGCACATTGCTATTAATTTTTCTGAGGCGCTTATAGTAAAAATTTAAATAAATGTTTCAAGTAGCCATAGCCAGCACATCCAGTGGTATAAATAAGAGCACAATTTTTATCCACCACTTGTTTACTTAATGAGTAAGTGTCCAGGTAAAATTAATTCTTATTTTACTTTGGATTGCTTCCGAAATGCTTTACAGTAGGCCATAATTCACTTGCCTGTACCTGTTAAGGTATCTTTTTTTAAGTAGGTACATACTAATTCGTCATAAATTACGTACAATTGTGATAAGAATTTATAAATATTAAAATAGATGATGGGGTATGATACATGACGTTCGCACTCGCCTTTTTTTAAATAAAACACTACTATAGTAACTAGTTAATTAAAAATTGATATGTTTCATAACAGCATAATAGTGCAGATCAGTGGTGGCAGAGACTTACGAGTTGTTGGTCGCGGGTTCAAACCCAGCCAGGCGCATTACTTTGTGTAATTTATTTCATCACCGCTGCTCTCAAAACGGTGAAGAAAAACATCGTGAGGAAACCGGCATGTCCTAGAACCAAAAATTCGAAGACAAGTGACATCCACAATCCAGCACTAGGCCCGCGTGGTGAATTACGGCCCATTCCCTCTCCTAAAGAGGAGGCCCAACTGTGGGAACATTATAAGGCCGACTGTGCTATGCCTTTTAGTTGTTATTACGGATATTGTATTACTTGTACGTTGGAAATAAGTACTAATATGAGTATTGATGTAAAATAATAGTGATTCATAAAACCTACCTAAAATTTCTTTAGTTGAATATCCATTCACTCCCTTGTTACGAGATCACTGTTAATCACTTACATTCTTCAACATGACGAATGAGAAAAGATTATAATTATCTGTTAAATAGTTTGGAGGACCAAACGTGTGTTTTTTCTTGAACACAGTGAACATTTTAATAACGTAGGTACCTAGTGTACCACATTCGGGTAGTGATTAGAGTTCCAAACTCTCCCGGATTGCCCGGGAGACTCCGGTAACAGTGGTTAACCTCCCGACCTCCCGGGATTCAATAATTTCCCCCGTTTTTCTAAAGTTTTAGGGGCTTATCACACTTGCGAGTTACGTACGTGTTTTCTATACAAATATCAGTTGTGGCAAACTTGGGAACGTACAAACAAACTTCGATTTTCCATAAAGACACTGCTTTTTTGATTTTGTGTTAAAAAACCGGCAAATATTAGATGCTGCTCGTAAGCAAATTAACTATAAATTTAAAAATTAATTTTTGATTGATCTTTTTTTTCACCAGCCCCCCTCCCTATTTCTTTAAATTCGCCCGGGTTGGTCCTTTCGAGAATTGGCAACCCTAGTAGTGATATTTATAAGACTAAGTATTAGTCACCAGTTAAGTGCTCAAATGTCACCTAGGGCTTTGTAAATTTCTCCTAAAATAAATGGCAACTTTATCTTGGTGTATTGAAGAGTGAAAATAATTATTTTCACAAACAATCTATTACTACAAATAGAAACATGACTTCTGAAAAAAAAACTTCAAGTCAATATGTTAGTCGCAGCGGTAGTGTTGAAGATACTTTCGGATAATGATAGCGAGTGCGGTAAAAGTATAGAAATAGAATTAGGCGCATGTAAAAAAATCAAAAAGGTTTTTTATTGATATTAAAGATTAAATTTGGACGTCGTGTTTTAAAAAAAAAGACTACCGTCTGAAGAGTGGAGTGATTGCTTTATGTGTGAGAGACCAACATATGCACATGGATATTCAAAAATAATTATACTTGTGAATATCGTTTGACATTGCAAGCGGAAGTTCTCGCGAACGCGAGAACTTCCGCTTATCTTCAACATTTCTGCAACATTTTTATTAATATACAAAATAATTATATTGATTCGGATACAAAAAAGTTTGTTCTGGAAAAAGTAAATTCATAATCGGTTCAAAAATCAAGCAAAGTTAGAAACCCTTGCTTTTAGCTTGAAAAATTAATATCCAGTACCTAGTAATCCAAAACAGATTAATAAATAGTACCTTGGTGACGATGGTACAAAAGAACCACCTTTCATTCCAACACTTAAAAATTGTGGTTATGGCCCTATGGATAATGAGTTTTAAACATTTCGAATAACAGTATCAAATGGGGCGTCCATTTAATACTGTTATTCGAAATGTTTCCCTCGGCCCTTTCTTTCTGTATTACTAGACAATAACAAATACAGTAGTGCGAGATTTTCTAAAAAGTGCAATAATTGTGATAATAAAATAGAAAGATTGTCACCAATTTTGTCGTTGAATATTCTGTATTTGGCAGAGGGACTTGCAGGCTTAGAATCACCAGCAAACTATGTTAAACGCGATTTACACCAATATATCTAAAAAATAATGGACTATTTATTAAAAAAAATACGAAATAAACTTTATTTTATTTTACCTAGCGCCATGTTTTTTAAAACGTTCGCTATTGACTGAACCTATTTAAACGTCACAAGTCTGTAAATATGTCTGTCATTGACTGCTATTCCTTTGAGTGCCTATGATAGAATTTTGTCGTTGCGCTATTAATTGTCATTGAGTGATATTTTGCTGATTAATTTACGATTTCTTACATTATTACTAATTTTGTTTAACTAATTATGTTAAACAAAATTTCGGGATTTTGAACATTATGGTTACTGAAGTTTATAGCAAACGTGTTATGGATAATGATTTTCGGACAAACAATTTCAGGAGAAGAAAGGGAGTACCGCTTCCGAGTTGGTTCCATGTAAATATCGTTATGATCTGATCATGAACTTCGAAGATATGGAACAGAACTACTCATAGGATCATAGCAGAACCGTCGTAACGAGTAAAATTGCTTTGTTTATACGTGTAATTGAATACTGACTGAAAGAAGAGCACAGCATAAGAAATAGGAAGAGGTAGAATATATCGAACTGATCTGATGATGAAGCCTGAAGTTAGGCACCGGAAATCTATAATAAATTAATGTAATCTAACCGTGTTTTGGATTATTAGAATTGTCATGAGATGCACTCTGGCTATAAGGTATTAACGTTTGGCTGAGGAGTACTTTTTAGTGGTGGTACCATAACTAAAAAGTGTTAAACAACGAAGAGACAAAACTATTATAGAAACACCGACTTCCGAAATTAAAGTTATTTTGCACTTAACAGTGTTTTTTTTTTACAATAAAGACGGTAGTATTTTTCTTTTTTTTTTTGTAAAAAGTATTTTATTTCATAGATACTCCTTCGTTGATTGCACACTGTTGAAGTCAAAATGACAGCAGTTGAGGAACCGTTTGATTTAAAAGCATTTTTATAAATAGGTAAAACTGTTTTTTAAATATTTTTTGCAAAATATACGTAAAGCGAGAAGTAATTTGACCTTTACATTTGATTTTTCCATTGCATGAATTAAGTTAAACTAAAGCACAATGAATAATTTTCTGATGATAAAGCATTATTCAACGACACAAGATTTTAGCCCAGAATTACAACAGGGTTTCAGGCAAAAATTCAAGAAAGACTTTGAACAAGACTTGAAGCAAGACTTCAATCAAGACTTCAAGCAAGACTTCAAGCGAGACTTCAAGCAAGACTTTGAACGTGACTTCAAGGAAGACTTTAGAAAAGATTTCTGACATGAATGAGGTACCCTTGTTGAACCCTTTGAAAGTGCCTATTGTATGTACACTTTATTTATAAACTATTATGGTGAAAAAGTGGTGAATTACGAAAATAATATTTACCTACTTCGTGGTTATTATTTTATAATGTGTACCAAATGTATTTAGATTTTATAAGGCTTTTATCATGAGCAATATGAACCTAGACGACTTTAACGTCCCTTTGAAACCACTTCATCATCTGCTAAGCTTACTAACATACACTACAAGATCTCAAGAAGTGCAGAGCTGTATCCACTTTACGCAGTCTATTCGATTCAGATACCTATTTTGTGTGTATATGTACTTATATAGGTCGTTGTTAATTGGTATAGATATTATGTATCAAAATTAGACCAGAGAAGTGAAAATTTGAAGGCGTGTAAAGTGCGTTTTTTAATCCCAGATAATGATTTGACAAGTCCAAATGTCAAACTCCAGAAATATGTTGCCTGCTTTTTGATACAAGTGATGTCTCCAAATTCGATTTTTTTATACCGGTTCTTTTAATAATACAACCTCTAAGGAAAGTAGGCCCAAAATACGATAGTGTTTGTTTATAGCAAAGTCTAATATGAATTGAAGATTGAAATAATTAGAAATATTCAAAGATATTACCATATTTTTTTACACTCGGACTTTTACTTATACTGAGAACTCACAAAACCGTTGAAAACCTGCTCCCCGCTGCACCGGCGGGCAACTAGTAGAATGGTGTGGGCCACGGTCACCCGCAGACTCGGCAGGTTGCGCCCGCACTCTCTGCGGTCGGTTAACACCCGTAGTGGCCTTCAGGGGGTAGAAAAATCCGATGCGAAATCCGAAAATCGATTGATGCACCCAGAACTTTATAGGCCTTCTTTTTTTAATTTTTCTGTGAAGTAAGTATAACGCAACAGCTCGTTTCTGGTGTATGTCCACGGTGGTCTGGAGCTCAATTGATAATGAACCGCCCGTCTTGCGATTGTCATCTGCCAAGTTTTCAAGCGATAACCCCAACTGCGACGGCTATATAACCACACAAAACTCCGGTCTCGTGAGTTTAGAAATAAACTAGCTCCACCGTGGCGGGCGCGGTTGAAAACCGGTTGAAAATCATGAATTCTTAGCTACTTTCTTTTACCAGGGAGCTCCAGTCACAACACAATTTTATATCCGGTTTACAAGAGCGGAACGAGACAGTCTCAGTTTATGCTTTAGAATTAAAAAAGTTATCATCATTGGTCGTCAATATTTTTTCAAGATGGGAATTCATCCAATGACTTCTCCCGGTATGGGCGGGGCAGGAGAGCGTGTCAGACTTTTACTGCCTAAAACCAGATCGGCTCTACTGAGCTCCTACGGTTTGCTGACATCTCTTTGAAGAGCGAGTGGATCACTAAGCGCTGTCGACAAATGGGGCTCAGTCCCGGCAATTACCGGACTGCTGGACGGCAAGCTACCTATTGCTCGACGTTGGTATTGACATTGTGGTAGTCGGGATTGGAGTCTCGGCGACTGGAGCGAAAAGATGTTCGTTCCCTCACTCGTGCAGCCTCCTCCTTCGCTAGCATTACTGTTTCGCAGAAGGAGGCGACCCCCTTCCATTCCTCCTCGCTCTGGACCTTGGCCTGTACTAGAACCTGACCATGTCCGGTGAGGACTTGCTTCATGCGGAAGATGAGGACACCGTGACGCCTCTCCGGCCACTCCTCAAAGAGGGGACTGACCGTCATGATTATGGCGTGCCCATTAGTCGTCAAGCTGTGAATTCACATGACTGCATTACAAGAAACGGACACTTGATTCGTTTATCGCTACAATTTTATAAGAGATCCATGCGAAAATAGTACAAAAAGAGGACTTATGATTGTTTAATTTTAACTATTATTAGTTTTCAAACCGAAGTCCTATCATTACTTATTATTAAAGTTGTAATAAAATGTCAGCAAAAATATCACTGAGTAATTCTATATTTTTGTCTGGGTTTGGTGATAACAAATCGAGACGAAAAAATAAAATGACGCAGCTTTTGCTAGTCTTTAATTCTTAGTTTATTTTATGAGTTAGACATTTGCATCTTTCAAATTACCTTCAGAAAATACAAAAACTTACCATAATTAGTTGCATTTTAAAATGAAACTATTTTTACGAATATTTTCGGTTTTTTTGTTCAATATCGGTTGCGGTACCTCACTATTTATGAAATGGAAAAAACATGCAACATTCGAATTGTCAAATCATTATCTTTAATTAAAAAACAGACTTTAAGTATATTTTACAATTCTTTTCGTGATTATGTCATAAAAAGCAAATAACTGACACTTGCAATATTAAATTAGTCCAAGAACATCATTATGGAAACAAAGAGCCAATGTAATTTAAATTTATAAGATTTAAAAATTAAACTGTCATTGTTTCCGAATGATGGGTGACTTTTTTTTTCAGTATTAATAATGCAAATATCTCTTTTATCCAAACTCATCCAAATACTAATTATTCTTATGAATAATATCTGGGATTCATACTTTAATTTCCGCTGCGGCGATTGTAGGACATTTTGTTGAAATGAGATTTAAATTGCCTTTTGTCGTGCTTTCGCATGATTGGGCTTATCAAGATTTGTGGCAACGTGCGCAATATTGAATTGTTAGGAATCATAGCGAATGAAAATTCAACGATGCTGGCTTTTCTAATTGGTTTTATCAAAAGTATAAATCTAAATAATACAATTGTTAAATTTCTAAGCCGGATATTATTCGATTATACTGCATAATCGCATGGCAACAAGAAGCCAGTATTGTTTCCTCAGCCTTCGATCGCCATCTTCCTTATTTCTTCAAAGCTCTCAGCCCAGAATTTTGTTATTAAAGTATAGTAGGTATATTTCTCTATATATCTAAACATATGGCTAGCGAAACCATATAGTTAGTTTAAAAATATTAACTGGCAAATTATAGACTTAAATTTTAGACAAATGTATTCATTATTCATGGAATTTATTTGACCATCAGCATTCAGAACTTTGTATCAGTATTTATATTCAGAGTGGAGTAGATTTCTTAAAAAATTGATTACTATCCTGGTCAAAATCGTTGTAAATTAGGACTAGAATATCTCAATCGAAGGAACGCACTCAGGCAGGGATTAATCATGGCGAAAAACTAGCAAAAAAAAAAAACGAAACAAACACCGTATAACTATTTTTCAGGTGGGAAATCATCAAGTAACTTCACCCGTTCTGGATTGTTGGATGGAGGGATAGGAAGCCCACCGTATTTCTTCAGTTGCCTTTTCTGTTCTAGACTCACGGTAACTGTTTCGAACAATCCAGCTGCACTGGCAGGCATCGGCTAAGGCAAGACAAGGTCATTTAGAAACCTATGTTCGATTGGAGATACAAATGATTAACACGCAGTACGTTGGTACTTTAATAAGATTTAATTGTACTTACGTCGTGAGCAAGTAACGAAATGATTCGTACTTTGGAAGAACCCACTTAACCTGGTATTTAACTGTTATCTCTTTATTCGAAAATCCCGAAGAGGTTCCGATTTTGTTCTTAATGACAACAGAGTGTTTTCCTTAAAGGGATTTGTTTTGACCTTTGTATAATTAGAAATCCCCTTGGGTCCAAGACAATTTTATTGTTCAAAAATTTAGAGAAATTGTATTTGGCCTTTAGCGATGACGTTCGTATAATTCGTTTGGTGAAAATGTTACAAATGGCAACAAAAATCATGAATTCTTAAATTGGACTAAGAGGATTTTTTCCAAAAGTTCAACCCGCGTGTAGTTTTTGTACATTTTAGAAGGAAATCAATCAATCTACTTTGCCTATTTCCAACTATATTGGAATTTATATGATTGGGCGGCTACTGTCTAATATAATTATAATATGTTTTTTTTTTAGTATATAGTATCTCAAGACGAAAGTCTATGACCAGTGCGTTTTGCCAGTGATGACATATGGCTCCGAAACGTGGTCGCTTACAATGGGCCTCATCAGAAGGCTTAGTCACCCAAAGGGTAATGGAAAGGGCTATGCTCGGAGTTTCCTTGCGTGATCGAATCAGGAATGAGGATATCCGCAGGAGAACCAAGGTTACCGACATAGAACGAAGAATCGCCAAACTTATGTGGCAATGGGCAGGGCACATTGCTCGCAGAACGGATGGCCGTTGGGGCCGAAAGGTTCTGGAATGGCGACCACGTACCGGAAGACGTAGCGTTGGAAGGCCTCCTACAAGGTGGACCGATGACTTGGTAACGGTTGTGGGAGTCCGATGGATGCGAGACGCACAGGACCGTTCATTGTGGCGACACTTGGGGGAGGCCTATGTCCAGCAATCGACGCGCGACGTCTTTTGGCTGAAATGATGATGATGATTTATTTCGAGCAACAATGAGACTCATATAGTGCTAGTAACAATAAACAAACTTACAACTAAGTTAAAGGCTGTCAAATCTAAGAAGTAGGTACCGTTTGGCAGTTCTGACAGTTTGAAGAAAAACGATGCGCGATGGGGTAAAAAAAATCGATTACTATAATTTCCGATTCATAAGAGATATTAATTTCATTTCTTTGTATTTACTAATCGATTACAGTAGGATATAGCAACGTGTGTAGGTCAATGATAGAATTATAATAAGAGAGATAATTTTTCGGATTTTTCAGTTCCTTCCTGATCTAACCGACGTTGTAATTTATTGATCTCGATTTTCGTAGTTTAAACAGAGGTGACATACAAGCGACTTTATTTACAAAGATTTATGTAAAATAACAATAACACATATGTTTAATTTTAATTACGCGTTTTCTTTGACAGTTGGATGTCAGCTGAAAAATAAGATAAATTAAATACTAAAAGACGCTTGGAATGAAAACGGCTCGTTATTACTAAGTTCGATTATTCGGACATTTTTAACTATTATTCGTTAATTTGAAGAGTCGCAACACTAGATACAGTTAAAGACTACTAAACGACTTTGATAAGAAATCTAGAAAAATAGCCACCTATTGCATATATCGGTTATTTTGCTTTGTTTGAAAGATTTTCATTTAAAGTTGATTAAAAATTGTGTATCTTATGTATGATAAAATAAAAATAGCTTTACAGTTCTGTGGTTTTACATTAATACACACAAATAATCATTGTTTCAGGACTCCAGCTAAGATACTGGAGCAACCATACGATCCACAACATAGCAGTCCAGCCTGTCAGCAATCATGCCCAGGATGCCGCTGGGACTGGCTCGCACCTGGCGCATCAATGATGCACATTGTTTTTTCTTGCAATACAAGGAGCACAGAAAAAACAATAACTCTTCGAAAAAAAATTGGACTAGATAAAGCCTCTTACATAAAGATACTGAAAAAATGCTTTCTACACAAAAAGGGCTCGGAGCAACGTTATATAGTATTCACCAATCATTCATGACACATTTTAAAGATGTCTCATGTTACCCTGGCTTTCTGTCTGTTATGTATTTTGTTTTTTCTTGCAGAGAAAATTAAATCTCGACATTTTTGCAAAAATATGCACGATATTTTAGCTTTTATGAATATTTTATTTGATATTAAATTACTTTTATTTCTTTCAAATGTACCGGTGATGAAGAATGACGCAATTTTCTATTAGATGTCTTTTTAATCATTTATTATTATTACTGCCTTTGACCTATCTTTGACCCAGATAATTTATCGGTGTCCTCACATTAGGAGGAAAATACCCTCTAAAGGAAATGGGCGTTCAGGTAAACCTCAACAAAGGTTAGGGAGACTGATTGCCGTATGTAACACATACCTTTTCATTCGGTTTGTGATCAAAGTGTATTGTTAGCTCACAGGTGGTCGGAAATGGCTATTCCTGTTCTATAATCTTTCGTCACTTACAACGATACTTAAATTATTGGAGCCATCGGAATTAAGTATGGGGGTAGTACTTAGGTACTTTAGGGAAAATATTTGTTTAATATTTTATTCAAATCTATTGTGTAGCAAAAAAAAAAACTTTTTATCATTACATAGTATGTGCCTGCTACGATCTGTTACAGGTCAGTACTTATTTATACTTTCTGTCTTAATAAACAAATTTAGGCACATCTGTTAAAATTCTTCAGAATATGAATATAATTTACAGGTTGCGTTTTGGATAGAGTGCGCGGGAATTGCATGACTTGATTCCGCCATCTCCTTTATACCATCGGACAACCCGACGTAAGGCGGGTATCCACCCTTACGTTGTTGGTTCTTCAACGGTCCGGTTACCTTATGTTCAATCATTAAGTAGAGTTGACCTTATATACAATCATTAGGTAGAGTTGACCTTATGTTCAATCATTAAGTAAGTCGTGTATGTGAAACGTATGGGTTTATTGCGTACATAGTTTCAATCTTAGCGAAATGCCAAATAACTGGAAATTGTTCTAAAAAATGTTGTCTAAACAATTAATTTCTCCGAGTTTACCTACTGGTGCGACGTACACGTAGCTCCTTGACAAGGCCTGTCCTAAATTGGAACGATAAGAAATCATTAAGCGTCATTAGCATTTTAATTAGTCCAATTTATTTACTCAAGCCCATTGTCGTGAACGACTTTCTTTTTAGAATAATGAGGAACTGTGCCTAACTGGCCATAAATAAACATAGCACATCGAGTTTTATAAAAACATCGGCTTAGTAAGGCACTACTTTCATATTTGGGTAGGCTAGCCTTTGACCACTGTCCACCATCTCACCTGATGGTAAGCGATGATGTGGTCAACGATGGAGCACGCTTACCTTGAAGTAACCTATTCAAACTCTCCGAGTTATTTCCGTGGACAGGTGATCATTCATTACATACCTGGATTCTTCCGTGCCTTGGAAAGTACCTACTTATTAAAATCCGTTGGTCCCGACTATCACTTGCAGATCTTTGACAGTAGCTACGAGTTATCAGAAGACTGAAAATCAGATGCCAGGCTTTGAAATGAGCAACGGGAGCCGCAGAGCGATTCCCGGCCCTCGTAGGCCTGGGCTTGCAATGGCAAGCTACCTATTGCTCGTCGTTCGTTAAGGACGGTGCGTTGTGATCCACATGCACCCCAAAGAGATGTCTGCCATGACTGAGGGCTGAGTGATGGGTCTAAATAGATCACCACGGCACTGGAGCGCATAGAGCAATTAAAGGCGGCCTACGGCGTTTTAGTTTGTAAAAATCTCCAGAGTGATAGTAGTTATTTTATTATTTCCTACCCACAAAGAAAGGCTTTCAAAGGAGCATCTTTAGTGTTTAACCCTCCGTGTACCAGGTGACTAAAAGTCTCGTCCCATACCAGGTGGGGTGTAACAAACCCCAAATCAAAAAGTGATAAAATTAACATATTTTTTTGTTTTTTTGGTGGACTTAAATATAAGGTGTTATAAGTACACTATAATAATCAGGTTTAAGTAAAACTCGGAACTAAAAGTATGTTTTAAAGTATTTATTTTTATAAAAGAACAAAAAATCACAACTTTTGTAATTAACAAAACATAACAATCCTTTTCTTATGGACTAATTTTTAATGGCACTTTTAATTATCACAATCATTTTCATTTTACAAACTACAACATATTTTCTTAAAATTAAACATAAATTGAAAACAACAAATACACATTTTAATTGAGATCATCGTTGGTCAATTGACCACAGTCTTGACAAAAAAAAATCTGTGTGCTCCATACATATTGGCACGTAACATTTTTTTACACCAATATTTTGTTTTCCGGTCTTTGTTTTCCGCATCAACTTCGCTGTTCGTGTCACTTCGAACACTCAAATGTTCAGATTCAACATCAGATTCTGGTTCTAAACCTATGGATTCTACGTCAAAGTCGTCTCCTTCGTCTAAAAGTGCTTTTAATATATCAGCTTCTTTGATGTGCGACATTTTTCCTGTAAACTGTTATCTGTAACAAATAAAAATATGTTTAAAATGCTAAACATACATAACATAAACACACAAAAATAAAAAAATACATAAATAACATCGAATTAAACTCTTACCTTTTTGTCAACACGCCGTACGGGATGGGGTGTGTGACGCCCACGCGCACTTTAAGCGCGTGTAGCTCGCTTGACGGTTGCCGCCGGACTGATTTAGCGGCACTAATCGGAACGGCAACGTCGCAATTCCAGCTACTGAGAATTCGAGCATCAGCGCGTACACAGTTTTAAAATTATTGCGAAATTTGAAAGACTGGGGTTTGTTAAACCCCACCTGGTGCACGGAGGGTTAAATGTTAGATATCATTCACTTTAATACTGATATTCAGGTGCATCCGTTTAGACTGGAAGTTGACATTGGGTGTCAGCTTCCAGTTAGTAGTAGATCGGGACATAGTTTGGGGAAAACCAGAGTCTTTGCTACTTTTGCCGCTGTTCGAAGATTGATTTACCAACTGATGTTCTAAAACAATTTTTAAACAAAAAAAAAATCTCAAGCTCTCATAAAAATATCGTTCGGAGTAAATTAAAATAACATCAACAATAATTAGTTAAAGATAGCAGAAGTTCCTTATTAGAACTAGTGCCAGGAACTAGGAAGTAGCTGTGATTAACTAGAATGTCGCAGAGAAAAAGTTAATTTTTCAAAGAGCTCGCTACAAAATTAAATCCAAAAAGAGTAGTCTCAACTTCCAACATTGGCGACGGAAGATTACAAAATTGGTTTCATAAAAAAAACTTTTTAGAAAAAAAAATAACCGACTTCACTAAAAAAAAACACTAAAAGGATCAAAATAACTTTAATTTTGGAAGTCGGTGTTTCTCGGTATTGTTTGTTTCTTATTTAACACCGACTTCCGAAATTAAAGTTATTTTGATCCTTTTAGTGTTTTTTTTTAGTGAAGTCGGTTATTTGTTTTTTTTTTAAGTTTTTATTTCACACTTTTTAGTTGCGATACACTTATAAACAGAGTGCCTATTTCTCATGACAATTCCAATTAACCCAAATACTGCTAGGTTACATTGTTTTATTATAAAGTTCCTGTGTCTACCTTCCTCCTTCCGGCTCCATCATCAGATCAGTTTGATAGTACCTTATAGCCAAAGAGCATCTCACGACAATTCTAATAAGCCCAAACACGGCTAGGATACATTGATTAATTACGGAGTTCCTGTGCCTACCTTCCGGCTCCATCATCAGATCAGTTCGATAGTACCTTATAGCCAAAGTGCATCTCATGACAATTCTAATAAGTCCAAACACGGCTAGGTTACATTGATTAATTACGGAGTTCCAGTGCCTACCTTCCGGCTCCATCATCATCATCAGATCACTTCGATGATACTTACCATTTTCAACGTAACTATTCAGAATCATTCATTTATTTGTATTGTCATAGTCGCTTAACTATGTATATCTTCATTGTGATATCTATTTGAGTATGAAGTTCCGTTGACCATTTCTGGTCTTCTTCATCAGTTCCACTTCATCAAATGTTACTTTTTGACTGTAAATGCTTAAGTTCTTGATGAAAATACTAAAATTACTATAGAGTTGCCTATAATTTTTGAGGAGTTCCCTCGATTCCTCATGGATTCCATCATCAGAACTGGATTTTGAAAAAAATGGGACCAATCTGGAAGCATATCCTATAAAGGGAAAAAAAAATTTTGTAAATCGGTCCATAAACGACGGAGTTTTGAGGTAACAAACATAAAAAAATGATAAAAAAAATGATAAAAAAAAAATACAACCGAATTGATAACCTCCTCCTTTTTTTTGAAGTCGGTTAAAAAGACAATATTTTAATCGTAGGGGCCCAGCAGGGTCGAAGCCTACTGCTCTTTGGCCTACTGGGGCCATGGGTAGTGTGAAAACGAAACTCGGGGCCCTGGGACGAAGGCAACGATGGAACAGGAGTGGGTTTTTAGTCAGTAAAAGTCTGACACTATCTCCCGCTCCGCCCAAGAGCAAGATTTGTCATAAGACGATTTTCCCACCTAAAAAAAAAACCGCTAAACAATTGAAGTGGTATTCGCTGAGTGTTGATCCTCTGATCTATATTAGTATCGATATATGATTTAGTCTTTTGATAAAATTTGAAGAGCCTTTTGGGGACTTGACAAATATTGTTGATTTTATTTTAATTTCCATCGTACTGATGGATCATGCAGAAACGACATCTGCAGTAGCGTCCTTGGTTCTAGTTAATACAATACCAATACGGTACGGCCCCTATTAATTTCTGCTTAATGATTATACATATTTCACAATCCATGGCCATTCCGGATCGTGGAGATAATCCGGCTGTGGGGACTCAAGATGGCACTGCTCAAGTCCGAGGTCATGTGCTGCCATGGCCTTCGGAATGCACCATCGCCGGGTTCCCAAATTACGTTAGGAGGGATTCACATCGGCGTCGGGTCGATGATGAAGTACTTTGAGCTCCTCTTCGACAGCCAGCGGAATTTCGAGGAACACTTCGGACGTCTGGCTCCCAAACTGGAGCGGGCCGGGCTGTCCTAAAGCGGCTCCTACTCAATCCAAGTGGTCAAGATTCCTCCTGCCGGAGGCTCTACACGAGGATCGTTCGGTCCTTGATCCTTTACGGACCGCTGGTGTATGCGCTATCGTTTCGGCAGCGACCGGCGGCCAAGCTGAACGTGTCTAAGAGGGGCATAGCCTCCGGACATGGCAAGTTCAGGAGGTTCCTGCAACGAATTGAGTATCTGTCACCATTGTGCGACCGCCCGGAGAAAGACACGGTGGAGTATACAGTGGAGGTGAACCCTGTTTGGGCGGAGCACCGCCGTATCCTCGAGGAGGCGATCGGCGGTGGCAACCTCTTGCCCCGCGCCCTAGCAAGGAGACTGCCACACGCGTGAGGGATCGGACATTCTCACACCCTAGCCACCGTGACCCCGACTCCGACTACCAGCCACAGTAGGCGCGGGTTTGCGGACGACGAGCAATGGGTAGCTCACCATCCGGCCGACTGATAATTGTCCGGAACGAGCTCAAGTCGCCGACAACGCGTAGTATTCCACGCACTCCTCAAAGAGAGGTCAGCAAACCGTAGGATTCCATCAGAGCCGCTGCCCGCTAGTGCCATGGGGATTTTCTGAAAAGGATACTCGTGGTCCTAGAACGCAAAGGCCAACTGAAGGACACAGGTGTAATTTTATTCAGTAAAAGTCATTTCTGAGAAGTCATTGGATGATTCCCTCCTCAAATAAAAAAAAACATGGGGTGCAGTACCAAGTAGGTAATAGCTCACTTGGTACTGCACCTGTTTAGTAGAACCAGTTTATGTAATGGTTGGTCCATTACATAAACTGGTTCCATGTACAGAAACTAAAGAAGAACAGGCCTAGAAGGTGACGAAGCCGATAAACTATTTTTTGTGAAACTTTTTTTTTGTAGATTTTGTGACATTCCTTGAAGTCCCAAATTCAATATTTGATTATACATGGACTGATAAACAAAAATAATTTGGAGAATCAGGTTTTTGCTTGTAGGTGCTTGACAACAGGGCCAGTCTCAATATACAAGCTTCCGTCAGCTGCTTCACCCGCGTGAAAGTGGAAAGTCAATTCAAGGGAACTTACTTTCTAGATAAAAAATATCCTATCTGCTATTCCAGAATGTGGTCTAACCGTGTGCTGAGTATCATCTAAATTCGTTCAACCGTTTGAGTGTGAAAGAGTTACAAGCATGCAAAATTGTGCATTCACTTACGTACACAAACTTTCATCTTTATAATATTAGTGTGAACAACAAAACCAAAACAAACCCCTTGAACCACACCTGAAAATAAAAATACCAGAACCGCAAAATAACAAGTGAGTTATCTAAAAAGGCACACACTATTCCAACTTATCTAGATGTAACCCGACACCACTGTAAAATGGCGGCCAACTTCTACTTAAGTACCGGAACACATCAACAACGACGTGACGTACCCTTGATATTTGTTGACGGACTTTTGTGGTTTCCCAGATTAACTAACCCTCACAGAAACGTCAACTTTATTTTTATTTATCTATGATTTCTTTTCCTTTGTGCGAGTTCGGTTTTGGCATTCTTAGTTTAGGTGTACCTTACCTGTTTAATCTATACTGAAAATAAAACTTTATCACTGAAGTGATATGGTCTCTTTTTCTTTGGTGCAGTGTCGGTTTCGGTCTTCTTAGTTTAGGTGTAATACCTCTATGTAATCTATAATCCGTCCTGCTTCCGTAACGGGCTCACAGGATAAAAGTTGTGTTCGGACTTTTAATGAGCTCTTGACATGGCTCGGTAAACCATTTTATGCAAATATAATTTAAAACATGTGGGTTCTAGTGTGTATTACGTTACCTCGAAGTTGTTAGGATTTTATATTAAGAAGTAACTTAGGAAATTCCCCTGGATTAATATTTTGACGGTGTTTGAGAAAATCTACGAAATATTTTCGGCTTTTTTTATCTTGGTCTTCCGATGTCCAGCTGAAATAGCCCACTTTTCTACTAATAAAAATAAAATGCTTCAACTGCAATGATGCTCTCTTAGAAATTGACTTCAGAATGGAGTTGGGTAAAAGTAGAACACTTGGCAGAAATGGTCGTTGAAGTAAGGTTCAGACCGAATGATGTATAAGCATAATCAGCCTTTTTAATGTTCCCACTGCTGGAACTCAGGCCTCCTCTCTAGGAGAAGGACTGGGTCGTAATCCACCACGCGGGCCCAGTGCGGGTTGATGAATGTCACATGACTTCGAATTTTTGGTTCTAGGACATGCCGGTTTCCTCACAATGTTTTCCTTCACAGTTTTGAGAGCAGTGGAGATGAAATAAATTACACAAAGTAATGCGCCTGGATGGGTTTGAACCCGCGACCTACAACTCGTAAGTCGGGGCCATTACCACTCGGCCACCACTGCTCCTCGACCGAATGATGGCCACGGTTGAATCATAGAAATCAAGAGAATCCAAAAACGTCATGTGTTGGCGATTTCACTAAAGTCGTAGAACACACTTCTAGGTGTATCTCACGACTGATGAGGGTTGCACAGAAAATAAACTTTTATCGCGCGGTATACTAGGTACTTATCGATACCGTTCCAAAGAGCTCAAACATGATAGAGTTATCGAACGCTCAATATCTCGTGGCAGGGGGTGTCAATCATCCATAAACCCTATCCAAGATATAGATGCCGTGAGCCACCATTTAGATCCCTCATTTACAAGAAGAATTACGAGAATTTAAAACGCATACAAGAAACAACCGGCTACGTCGCCTAACATCCATTAGATGGGGAGCGTCTCCCCGAGTTCTGCGAACAACTAGAATGGCGCTCGGTTTCTCCGCTGGTGAATATGCCTGTCCAGTATGGAGCTGCTCCGCCCACTCCAACTTAGACACTTAATGAGACATGCTGAATTTCCACTGGTTGACTTTGCCTTAAACCGACACCGGTACGAATGCTGTATCCACTTATCGGCGTTGCACCCCCAAAAATTCGCAGGGCTGTGTCTGTATAGAAAGGATGAAACAGCATGCCCCGAGACTCAAAACTCGTAAAAGTTTTGTTACTAGTGTGAGTCCTTCTATAAGTAACACCACCTTGGAGAGATGTGATCTTTGGCGGGAGAAGCTTAAACCTCCTGATGATTTTATCGAGCCGTCGGAGAGCCTCTCGCCTGGATACGAGTAGAAATGGCCAACCGGGAAAATTCGACTCCGCACCCAGGTTGGGCGCAGCAAAGACCATGTTCCGTATTTCATCCTGTGTCACGTGCCCTGTTACTTGTTCACGTAGGTACCTAATGACAGCGTCCTCGGAAGGCATTGCGAATTCTGGGCCAGGCAAGGAATTTAATTTGAAAAAAAAAATTGTTAAAAGTGTTGCGCTCAGTAGTTCCTACCCAACTCCATCATAAGAGCAGTTCTATCATCATCCAAATTATGTTAATATTAAATTATCATTACATTAGTATTATCATTAAAATCATATAAGTATACCACACAGCTCAATTGGTCAGGGATAACTTTTTCAAAATCCATTTGCAAGATTTCCCCTAATCAAACATAATACATAGAAACATTGCAAGTTAAATAAAAACTTTAAATAGCAGAGGGTGATTCCTGGCAGATTTGATGATAACTAAAATAAAATGGGATCACTATCGTCAAGTACACCATAATCATAATAGGCATTTGATAATGGTCTACACAAAGTCTAATATTGTAAGATAAGCTCCTACCAAATTATAATTATGGAAAACCATAATTCCGACAATCATTATGAGATTACCGGATTACCAGATGACCCAATTTTGTTAAACAACCGCAAACACATTCTACAAATTGTACTCGCGATTCCGAACAACGGCTTTGGGTCAAGCTTTAATTAGAAAATATCTGATAAATGTATGTAATTTGCAATAAAATTTCCATATACGTAGTCATTATCGTTTTTGGCTCAACGTCCCCATTTTGTAATGAGAACTGATAAGTAGGAGCAACGTTTGCATAAACAATAATTACAAGTTTCATTAAGAGCACCTAAACTGCTCAGACTGCTCTTGTAAGCCAGAAGGCTTGATTTCAACTCAGAATCTCTGATAGTGAAGAAGAAGAAGAAGATAGTGTTGGCTAACGATGCTTTTAAAAATCGCGTTATTTATATAAGACAAGATGAAAGTAAACAAATCTAATAGCAACCAGAATAGAACTATGAACGTATGTAGATGAATCCGAAACAATCCCGATGTAGTCGTCTATAACTGCTAAATACTTTGTGAATTACAATCAGTTGCAGATTTTATCGTATATAGTTCATCTCCAGAAATGGGTGGTACCGTTGATACGACAAATTGTCTTCCGCATGAAGTATTTGTGTTTCTACTAAACAACATAGTACCATTGTTTATATTACATGTTTGGATATCTGCCAGATGTATTTGGTACTACTACTACACTTCAATTATTGTCTGGCAGAATGAGAAACTGTTCATATCGTAAGATTAGAACTGCCAAGTGACATATTAGAAAACTTGTTACTGATAATGTTAGACGATAAAAAAGTTGGAATAGCCTAAATAAGTTTAGTAATTAGGGCTAGAGTAACAACATAATCGTTAATTGTAAAAGTTTGTGATGTTGTAGTTGGTTTTACTTGAATTTTGAAAGTTTATATGTCTTTACAACCGATCTCATTAAATTAACAACGAACGAAAACACTGTAAAAGTAAAAATCCTATATTATTACGTGAATAAAATTAGTCCGAATATTAAACTTGTCTAGAAAGTTTGAAGTTTTGAAGTGCCTTAAGCTTGGTAGACAACAAGGAAGTCACGTTGTTTTTTTTTTTGAGGTCAGAAATCATTCAATGACTTCTTGCGCTCTATGGTGGAACAGGAGGACCTAGCAGACTTTTACTGACTAAAACCACACCTGTGTCCTTCAGTTGCCCTTACATTTTGGGATCGCGAGAGTCCTTTTCAGAAATTCGGCCCCACCGGGCATCAGCGTAGCTTGTCCGCCCCTACGGTTTTGCTAAAAGCTCTTGGAGCCGTGCGTGAAACACTACACACCATCGACAAATTGGGCGCGGTCCATGCCATCGGTGGCTAGTAGTCGGGGTCAGGGTCATAACAACGGCTGGGGCGTGCTCATGAGTGCGGCCATCTCTTTAGCTTGCATTACTGCTTCGCAGAAGGAGGCTGTTGACTCCCATTCCTTCTTGCTCCACCGCGACCTCAAGGCGGTCCGCACAACGGCGACACCTGGGTGTTTCTTCTCTTGAATCCGGTGCATTCCTCCCAAACTTACCATGTCCGGTGAGCCATCGTAGGCGCGGGCTTGCGGACGGCGAGCAATGGGTGGCTCGCTTTCCGACCGTCCGGTAACCGTCCGGACCGAGCCCAAGTCTTCGACGGCGCGTGCTGTTCCACGCGCGCCTCAAGGAGATGTCAGCAACTGTAGGGGCCTAGCAGGGTCGAAGCCTACTGGGGCCAAGGGTCTGATTCTGAAAGGAAGACTCGGCCCTGGTACGAAAGGCAATGAAGGAACAGGAGTGGGTTTTTAGTCAGTAAAAGTCTGACACTATCTCCCGCCCCGCCCAAGCGCGGGGGATGTCATAAGATGACTTTCCCACCGAAAAAAAAAAAAAAAAAAAAACCATGTCCGGTGAGGACCTGCGTCATGGGGAACTAAGGTAAGGACGCAGTGACGCCACTACAACCACTCCTAAAGGATGGGACTTACCACCATGATTATGGCGTGCCCAGAATATATGTGTTGATATACTGAGGCAAAAATAGGTACTTTGGTTATAACAGTTACTAATAAACAGAATCAATTCAACGATTACGATAGGCGAAACCCTAAAAGTAAACTTAATTAAAACCATGCTTAATCGAAACTGAAACCCCTGAAGCGCGAAACCATTGAGTTCTTAATAACTTTGTATACAACGATGCATTTAAATTGGGGCTAACGGTAACGCTACTTCAAAATTGAGGCAACTATGTGTATTCAAAGTCCGGTTCACCTGAAGTAATAATATTATTATGGACCGACTCCACTAAACCGAGAACTTTAGTTTAGTAGATGAGTTAACGAATAAACTAATGATGTAAGCAGCTCTTTAAGAATGAAAATTTTATAGTTACCTGGTAAATGAAATTTATTTTTTTGCAAATAGGTTTAAAAATAAAAAACACTTACCTCATAAATATATAATAATGTTTAATAATAATGTTTATGTTATAAATGTTTGATTTACATAAATATTTATATAAGGGCTTAAACTAGAGGTAAAATTACATAATTGCATTCTACCTGAACTATACCTGAACAGACTTTATTCAAGCATTTTTCTATTGAGATCAACCAATTACTAATGTCACTGGATTGAGGAAAACTTTGTAACTGGAAAGAGGAAAAATTTAAAACGGTGGACCAGTTTCAAATTTTTCTTCAAGTCCATGGGTTGAAGGAGATGGGATACTTCGAAGACTCTTTTCCATATCTGACATAATACTTAGTGTTTGCTCATAATTATTTACTTAAAGTAAATCACTAACTTAGCAAAAATGCGCCATTTATTTTCTAGGTCACACAGATCACTCGTATATAGCTTTAACGTTAAATAATTGATACACAAGACACACGTCCGTTCTACATAAGTGCCAATAAAGAACCTCAACCTATGTATTATATGTGATACTATTTCATACGTATTGTGTACGTCATTTTTGTCACTAAGCACTAATTAATGACACAGTTACAACTTATGTAACATTTTCAGCTTTATAATGTTGCCGTTGCTGGGGCTCAAGCCGCATCTCCAGGAGGAGGAATGAACCGTAATCAACTACGCGGGCCTAATGCGGATCGGTGGAAGTTACGCGCCTTCGGTTTATAGGGTTCCGTACCTCAGTCGGCAAAAACTAAACCCTTATAGGATCACTTTGTTGTCCGTCCGCCCGTCTGTCAAGAACCTTTTGCTCAGGAACGCGTGGAGGTATTAAGCTGAAATCAATATCAAACAGGTCTGTTACCCCTTGGAGCAGCAAAAATCAAATGTCAATCCAATCTAAGGATATTAAGGCTGTTTATGATCCGTACCTAGAAATTTGGCAAGAAGCAAGGTCTCATAGCATGGAAAACCTCAAGGAAAAAGTCTGAAAACCGGTTATGTAGTTTCATCAAAAAAATTTTTTTTTTGTTTGCAATTTGAAAAAAAATCTTCACCTCTCGATTTGGGAATCGAACTATTAGGATAGGTTAACCTAGGCCAAAGGGAACAACCGTATAAGTTTTGATTTCCTTACGAGTGTTAAAATATGTGCCTAAACGAAGCATATACGGCCTTATATTTAAATTGCATTGACTTATAAGTTCAATTTTTTTTACTGCTCCAAAAGGTAGCAGACCTGAGTGTTAGATATTAATTTCAGCTTGATATTTCCACGCGTTTTTAGAAAAAGGGTCCTGATAGAAAGACATACGGACAAGAAAGGGAATACAAACCAAAAAGGTTCTGTATTGGCGACTTAGGCGCGACGCCCTTAAAATGAGATTAAGCTACATATATGACAGTATTTGAGTAGACCAGCGGACATGTATGGCAAAGAGCCATACATGTCCACTTCAAATGAAATTATCATAGAGTATATAACATTGACTACCTGAGTCATGAAGTCACAGTATAGGTACTCATAACAAAATCAAGACTATAGAAACCAAAAACTTTAAGACATACTTAGGCCCTCTGACTCTGTATTATCTTCTAAGATATTTTGAAATTACACTCGTCGTTTTGGTAGGAAAGTTTGAAACGAGCGAAGGCGGAGAAAACAGCTACTATTTTATATTTCCGTAACTTCAAGTAAGTGTCTTGTTATACAACATACTTGTGAGTTGTAAACTTACTGTGTGTCGTTACACTTACAAGGCGCTATCGTTAGTGAAAATTTGAATATCCTCTTAGGGCCTGCGCACACTTGAGACAAGACTGTCTTAGACAGAATTGTCTACGAAGTCGCAGACTTGTTTACGACGCCGCAGACTTATCTACGACACCGCAGACTTGTCTGCGACAAGACTGTTTTGAGACGTCCAGTGTTGCCAACAGTTCCACTAACTTACCACTAGAGTCAACTTTTAAAACTACCAGAAAACCACTAACAAAAAATAATCGCAAAATTTCCCACTAAAAAAATGTGTTCGAAATAAAATAAGTAGGCATATAGGATATTAGTTTCCTTTAATAATAAGTGATAAAATTAACAATCAGTTCATCAAAATACCATTTGTGGGTAAATTAACTTTAACAGGTTTTTTTTTTTTTAATTCAACATACAAATTATTCAATAACAGCTATTGTATTAACTCGTCTTCAGACGAATCATTTTTGTTTGCACCATCATCGTCGGTATCAGATTGATAATTATGTATTCAACGGTGCTGATTTACACCCGAGTGATCGCATTTTTAGTAAGAAATTGAATTTTACTAAAGCACTAGAAAAATCCACAAGCCACTAAAACCAATATTTCGCAATAAAATAGGGGGTTAAAACCACCAGTTTTAGTGGAAAATCCACTAAGGTAGCAACTGGCAGTACGCCGCTAGACTGTTTTGTCTTGGTAGTGTGCGCCGTGACGTTGACAAAACAGTCTTGCCGCAGACGTCGTAGACAAGTCTGCGACGGCGTAGACAATTCTGTCTAAGACAGTCTTGTCTCAAGTGTGCGCAGGCCCTTACACAATGCTACAAAAATAACGAGTCACATAGAAAAACTGTAATATCTCCTAGAGGTTGTATGTACAGAAATCAGTCGTATGACGCCACATATGGACTAAAATTAAAAATCCTGGATCACGGTAATAAAATCATCGGCCCGATTAGAGCATATCGATACCTCTGGGTTCAAAGGGCGTATAACACAATACCCACAATGTGCATTACATTACATTTCCATGGCAGGACAACGTTTGCCGGGTCAGCTAGTTTTTATATATAAGATACTACTTCAGATACTTCGTCAGCACCACAGTTCCCTAAAACTCTGCATTTATCTTCATAAACACCCTTAGTTAGGTACTCTTTTTTTTAAGTTGGGAAAATCATCTATTTAATGACAAATTTCGCTCTTGGGCGGAGCGGCAGATAGTGTCAGACTTTAACTGACTAAAAACCTAATCCTGTTCCTTCTTTGCCTTCGTCCCAGGGTCCCGGGTTTCGCTTTATCTCTACCCGTGGTTCACCCTTACCCTGAGATGTGTAGGTATGCCCTGAGACTCATCTAGGTCTTCACAATATACACCCTTATATAGAAAGGGGGATCGTTTACATCTAAACTAAGCGCAATTTGAAAATTTGAAAACAATATTCTTTAAAATTAACTCAAAATACACGTTACGATTTGTCTGTACGATTCGTCGATTCAGACCGATCGCAACGACGAATCGATAGTGTATGTCAAGATCGTTAACGATTTACTTCATCGAAGACGATATCGGAAATCGCAACAAAAACTCATGCAATCATGAATATCGTAACGATGAATCGACAGTGTATGGCTCTTTCAACGATTCGATTTTGTCTCACTCTGACGCCCGTCGCCATACGCTTTGCACGCCTAGGCTACCTACACTTGATGAACGAAACAAACAAAATGGCTACACATTTTTAGGCTTATTTTTTATTATTATTTTGTAGCCGAATCAATGTTACCGCCACATAGGTAAGGAAAAGAAGTTCATTTTCCATTTTTTGGAACACGTATTGAATTATTTGAACACGTCTTGATGCGATCAATCGTCACGATTTTCTTCAGATCGATTGTACAGACGAATCGTACCGTATATGGGGCCTTTAATGGTCTATTAAAACAGTTTATCTCATCTTCTGTCAGAGTAATTTTCAGAACAATCTGTAGGTAGATCTATTAAAACCAATCCTGAACATTACTCTTCCATTATCTATCAATTATAACTATTAACTCAAGAAATAACTACCCAATAGTGAATTACGATACGGCCAAACTATCGAAACTGGCACTTAGCGAACAAACGGCCGAACTTCCATCCATATTCCGACCAGAAACTGGTGAATATTAGAAAACGATTTTCTTAATCCGAGAAAACATTAGGCAAGAGCCACGACACCTCGAGCCAGGAGCCACGAGCCATGATTCATCAGAGTTCTGTGAAAGAGACTGTTGAAAACATTAATCTTTTGCAATGGAGGGTTTGAATATGTCGTTATTAGTCTGGATGGTCGCCAGCGCCATTTTTATTGATCAATTTGTAATCTAAACTAATATTATAAAGAACTGAAATTGTTTTTATGTGTTTCTGAAGAATACGTACGGCGAGTGTGCACCCTTACATTGTTAACACCTCTACGGTCCGGACTAAGCGTTTCACCGTTTTACCGTCGAGAGTTATTTACACCGGATGAATAAACGGGTTATGTGAAATTATATTCGGAAAAAAAAATTTTGGTTATTGTGGGAGAGGCAACCCTCACGCCTCAGCCACCGCAGGAAACGCCCCGGGAAATGGGAGTCGCAGTTGCGATGTCCAGCCATCGTAGGCGCCGGTTTATGAACAACGAGCAATGGGTCGCTTGCCGTCCGATAATTACCAAGACTGGGTTAAGGGTGCGAAGCGCGTGACTCTAAAAGCTATGAGCATAGTTGATTGGGCCTGGTAGACCACAGATTTAATTACGATACCACTTTGAGTGTTGGAAAGCTACACAATTACTGAGTGCTATAGAGTACTTTTTATATCGCCTTAAAGCAAGGTTAAGGTAGCGTTGGAAGGCATCCTACAATGACTTGGTAACGGTTGTGAGAGTCCGATAGATGCAAGACGCACAGGACCGTTCATTGTGGCGACACTTGGGGGAGGCCTATGTCCAGCAGTGGACGTCTTTCGGCTGAAATGATGATGATGAAAGCAAGGTTTGCGGTGAATCCGTAGAAAAATACTAGTGTCGTTTATGCGTCTGCTATGTGCTTATGTTTTGTTGGTTTGTTGACTGATATTTATTCTGCAAATAGGTTTATAAAACACTTTTACACGTCATTTTTTTTTGTCATTTTAAACTAGATGAGGCCGGTGTTTCCTAGCTGACTAACCTGAGAAGAAACACCGAAACAAACTCAGGGGTCAAAGTCTCTTTTTAAGTCCATACAGTAAATATATAATGGTCAAATCACATGAGAACCATGCAGATTTGTCTGAGATGGTCTTTTGAAGAAAGAACTATACAGATTTGAGTGGACCTGTGCAGTCAGTGTACTGTCTTGTTCAAAGGGCAAGTCAACAGACGTGAGCTGTTTCTAAACAACATACAAGTCAAAGGGAAATTCGGTGATTCGGACAAAGACAAGTTGACATACAGTTTACAGATTCTAAGATTGGAATACACTTCTTAATTGAGTATGAGTGTAGCGAGGACTTTTACTGACTCTACCCCACCTGTATTTCTTCAGTTGCCCTTTGCGTTTCAGCTCTGTGGTGACTCGTTCGAAAAATTCTGCAGCTCAAGATTGAAATACTTTCTTGACACTAAGTCTTAGCGTTCTTTATTAAATAGCCGAAGAGAGCTAGAATACACATATATGCTATGCTGCCTAGAATAGAAGAAGCTGTGTATGACCAGTGCGTGTTGCCAGTAATGACATATGGCTCTGAAACGTGGTCGCTCACAATAGGCCTCATCAGAAAGCTTAAAGTCATCCAAAGGGCAATGGAAAAAGCTAAGCTCGAGTTTCCTTCCGTGATCGCTTCGGGAATGAAGAAAACCGCAGGAGAACCTCGAAGAATCGCAAAATTTAAGTGGCAGTGGACAGGGCTCATTGGTCGCAGAACAAAAGGTCGATGGGGCTGAAAGGTGTAAATTGGATTGGCGACACAAAGTGGACTGATCAGGGTCGCGGGAATCCAATGGAAGCGAGACGCACAGGACTGATCGTTGTGGCGACACTTGGGGAGACCTATGTCCAATAGTGGACTTCTTCTGGCTGAAATGATGATGTTAATGCAGCCTAGAGGCAGTACTTTTAGAGCTCTAGTAAAATATGCTTTTAGGTATATACTTAACTGAAGACGCGAGCGTTTAATAAAGCAAGTTCTACCACTAATTAGTTAATTAATGGTCATATTCCAAGGTACCTTAATTGCAAGTCGTAGATCTCAATTATAATAAATAATTATTAAGTGCTCCTACCACTGATTTCTGCAGACTTCATACTTCGTAGACTATCTAAGGTTATTGAACTTAGTGTTCCGTCTTTTGGGAATTGAAGAGAAGATTACTACTAGAAACTTATGCTGTGCTGTGTTGGGGTCTCAAGTGTACGAATTTTGAATTCTAAATTTCAAATTTATCTGATAATTACACTACTGCCGTTAAGTGACATTTGGTGGGTTATCATTTTTAGGGTTCCCTACCCAAAGGGTAAAAACGGGACCCTAATGCTATCACTCCGCTGTTCCTCTGTCTGTCAACAGGGTGTATCTCATGAACCGTGATAGCTTGACAGTTGTAATTTTCACAGATGATGTATAATTTCTGTTGCTGCTATAACAACAAATACTTACTAAAATCAGAGAAAAATAAATATTTAAGCGGGGCTCCCATACAATAAACGTGATTTTCCGCCTATACCACTACTGTACTTAGAGTTTAAATAAATAAATATTTTTTTCCCATTTTTTGCTACGGATGGTAGGTACGGAACCCTTCATGCGCTAATCTGACTTGCACTTGGCCGGTTTTTTATTTTACGGTACTTAATCAACAAAAAACCTATAGTTTTGTGCAGTATTTTTCTACTATCAATAGACACCGATATAATTATTGATTGGTCAAATAACTTCAAACTTACACACAAGAGCCACACACAGTTTACGACAAAAACTCACGATGTAATCCACATCTTTAAGCCACTCAAGCACATACGTACAGAACAAATCGTACCATCCCCTAACGAGGCTTCCCCCACATATTTATTATCTGTAAAACAGTATTGTGACGTCATTTAAATGGTAAACTCGTTGTAAAATTTCACGAATACCGTGGTTTTACTGAGAGGGTAAAAGCTGTAAGTGGCTCTACAAGTTTCACTTAGAAGGGTGATTCTAACACATATTATTTGAGTGTTTGGAATCTTCAATCTATGGTAGGGGAATGGCAAAAGAATCTAATTAATTATGGCTAAATTCGGAAAAATTACAGAACCCGTTTTCAGATTTCTGTTTATGTTTACTGGTTTTTTTTTCTACAAGCAATAAAATAATTTGTTAAAGTAGGTGCCCCGAAACCGCACGACGTGGTTGCGGCAGACCATAATGATCTGCAATAGATCTACACTTGACTGGTTTTAAAGCATTCTCTTTAGCATGATAATTATTTAAACCGCATACATCGCAGTATAATATATATTAGGCATAGTACCGTAACTAGGACTGTGCCAGCGGTACCCAGGTAGGCATAGGGCGCTTATCCTGATGGGGCGCAGAAATAATCAAACCAAGGCCAAGTTTTGTATCATTCATTTCATCAGAAGGAGGTTACTGTTTCCCATTGCCTCTCGCTCCGTACCATGGCCGGAAGCTCAGGTTGCCACCGTCGATCGCATCCACAAGGACACGACGGGGGCTCCACCCAAGCGGGGCAAACTTCCAACTCATGCTTCACCGGAAGCTTTGGGCGATCCGCACATTGGTGACACCAGGTACCTTTCGAAACACACATGTCTGGTGGGACCTACGTCAGGCAGATTAAGGTTTTAGGTACCCAACTCGGACTTTTTTAGAGGCACAGTTTCGGAAACTGACACTGGTTGCATAAAAGCCTACGATTACGGTACTGAATATAATACGCGATATTTTCCGCAGATAACCTGCACAGTATCTAGGTTAATATTTATTATTGAATAAGTAATTACTACTCTTCGCACCAGATTCAAAACAGGTAGCTATACCTCCCGATAGACTGATGTCCGGTGAGGACCTACGTCAGGCGGATTAAACTTGCCTAACTCGGACTTTTTTAGGGGCGCAGTTTCGGAAACCGGCACCAGGCACAAAAAGGTTAGTTACGGTACTGAATATATACACGCGATATTTTCCACAGGCAACCTGCACAGTGTTTGGATTAATATTAATTATTAAATAAGTTATTACAACTGTAGGTACTTGCTTCAGTAGTTAGGTACTTCAATTACTTAGAAAGCTCATTCTACTTAGCACCCACTCACTGAGAATCCAATCTCTATCAAGCAAATAGATATGTCTCGAATATGTTTAGTATATTTAATTCAGCAGACAAGTTTGAGAAATAGCTTTTGTTAACTGTTACATTTACAACAATGATGATGAGAAACGCCTACTTAAAATCAACAAGCAAAATATTTCCAGACGCCAAATTGCGTATCTGAAATAACTCTCTCTTTAAGTTTGATTTCTTCACAGCTTCAGGGGACCGCAGACCTGAGTGGTTTTAATTTCATCTCGATACCTCCACGCAATCCTGAGATAAAGGGTCTTGACAGATAGATAAATAGACGGACGACAAAGTGATACCATAAGGGTTCCGTTTTTTTCCTTTTGTGGTACGGAACCCTAAAAAATATATGTCCAAAAACTATAGCACCCTGGAGTGTATGTTATGTTTTACTCCGAACTGAAGACATAGTAAACAAACACGACTTCACCGATTAAGGCCATGCGAACACTGTAAATACGATTCTAAAACTTAGTATGCACCCGAAGCCATACAAAGGGACTCATCGACTCACAAAAGCCTACACTACCTCAATAGAAACCTACTATGTCTTGGCACATGATGAAGACCTAAATACACAGTACTGGGATGGAGTACCTACATGTCAAGCTTAGCCTTAATTGTGTTGAAACTAAGGTGTTCACTGTTGAATTTCCATGAACTTTGAGTGTAATTTTCGTAAAATACTGTTTGACAATAATAATTACTTATCTAAAAGGAGAAACTGGCTGGTATGGAATTTTCACAAAATGTGTATTTCTATTGCCGCTACAAGAATCTATATATATAAAAATGAAACCCGTTTTCCTTGGTCACGGCATAACGCGTGAATGGCTGGACCGATTTCACTAATTCTTTTTTTGTTGTATTTGTTATTATTAGGAGAAGGTTCTTACGGAAAAAAATATTAAGAAAATCTCTCAGAAATATTGAAAAATATACATTTAATTTTGCATATTTAAAAAAACGCGCGTAACGAATGTCAATGTCATTCACAGCCATAGACTATATTGAAAGAGCATTGTTTGTCCTAAGATAGTTCAGCTATACAAAATAAAGTAGTGCATCATTGCTACGCTAAGGCGGTACGAAGTTCGCCGGGTCAGCTAGTAAATAATAAAATTAAAATTAAGTTTAAAATTAAAGGAAGTTCCCTTAAAAGAAACGTTATTTTATCGCCGTTTTTGCTTGATTTTATTGTTGTAGTGCCGTGTGCGAGTCCGACTCGCACTTGGCCAGTTTTTAGGATTGCTCCTTTCAGTTTTATATATTTAAAATATGGTGTCTAGATAAAAATCGTGGCACAGTAAATTTACAACATTGCTAGTTTGCCCTTAAAGTAACGACCAATAAAAATGTCAGCACATTGCTTAAGGTCGCAGATAAATCCTTAATCTTAACCATCTTTAGACGTAAAGTTAGTACAAGTAAAATAATTAGTGTCCGACCGAATGTTCAGTTTCGGTTTTGGTCGAGTTTCGGTTTCGGCAGCAAACCTGCCGAAACTACGACCAAAACCGAAACTGCATTCGGGAGTTCTCGCGCTGTAATCGGTCATGTTCGGCGCGTTAAATTCAATCCAAGCGAGTAAGCGACAAAGACCTTTTACGCGTCCACGTGCTAATCATAATCATGTTGTGACTGGCTTGTGCTTGAGTTTTCGTGTGATTTATTTTGAATTCGGTAAGTTTTATTACGTAAAAAAAATCATTATAACAAACTAATACATGGTTTTTAGTAGAATCAAGTATGGTCTAAATATGTAAAAAAAATTTTGGTTGTAAAAAAACATAATAATATTATGGATTCTGAGTTTCAAAATTCATTTTAGCGGTTGGCTTAGAGGTTGCTCAGAGGGCGATCCTGAAAGTAAGCAATTTCAAGCCCATATTATTCCCAACACGAACGCTCTATCAGCTCTGCCAAGTTTCTACTGTGAGGCAATTGTTTATAGAAAGAGTTGTTCTAAGGAAGCACAGCGAGCTCATTTATGATCCACTCTTGACCAACAAACGCCGAAAGCATGAGGTATGTACGAGATCACATGAGCCCAAAACATCGTTTATTAAAAGATTTTACTCATCTGTTGCTCCCTTTTTATACAATCGAATAAATAAGGAACTTAATATATATCCGCTCAACAAATCGGAATGTAAGGCTAAGGTCCATAACTACCTGCTCACCCTTTCCTATGAGGAAACAGAAAACCTGTTCCTCATACAAAAATGAAAAGTTTTGGTCTTGAATAAGTTACGGGAATAGTTTCAGAAAGCGGTTGGTGTCTTATTTCAATTACACATATTTATTTATTAGTTTTTAAATTTAAATTTTTCGGTAATACATATCCACACTACTCAACACCCCTACACCTTTCACTACTCTACACTTACACAAAACAACACTAACATAAACACTTTTAAAAAAATATTATTTTAGTTTTAGGTTAATGATCTCAGGATTAATGTAATTCGGATCTGTGGAATCCTTTTTGTTTGTTGATCAGGCTAAATGCTTTTGTTGATTCGAGGGTGTGGCGCTGTATACCGAGATACAGGACTCGTCCTAGTTCGGTTACAGATGTTCTTATGTAATTAGTTTAAGTATTAGCCTCTAAGTTTATGTAATTCGTAGTAAGTTTTGGTGAAATAAATATATTATTATTATCTTTATTCATTTAATATACATACCTATTAATTAAATTTTTAAATATTTTTTAACAAAATCATATTAAAAAAAAAACATTTAAAAACATAAAAAATAGTGTCCCACCGGTATCGGGAACAGGGTCCAAGCTACCGGCGGTCAGGGCTCCAGAGAAAGGAACCTCCTAACAATACGAGCCGTGTCCAGGAGTACCGCTTTCTGGATCAAGCCCTTGATCCAGCCGCCTAACGCGAGCCTCCTAAGGTGTTGGTCGAGGCTCTTGGCTATTAAGCCATTGGCTGACACGACTATCGGTACAATGATCGCCGAGTCTACATCCCACATGTCGACAACCTCGCGAGCCAAATCAATATACTTGATTTGTTTGTCTTTCTCGGTTTTCACGAGGTTCTCGTCATGCGGAACGGATATGTCAACAATCATTGTACGCCTCTCTCTTCGGTCCACCACCACTATATCAGGCTTATTGGCTACAATAGTCCTGTCAGTGATGATGGACCGATCCCAGTACAGCATGATATCGCCATTATCGAGAACTGGGTCGGGCATATACCTGTAGTATGGCACCTCCGATTCCACAAGAGAGTACTTCAGAGCAAGTTGCTGATGGATAATCCTGGCTACAAGGTTGTGTCTATGCAAGTATTCACCGTTAGCTAGACGAGAACAACCAGAGATAATGTGGCGGATTGATTCACCCGGTCGGTGACATGCCCGACAAATGTCAACCGTGCCGTCCTTCACAATAAATCTCCGGTAGTTATTCGTCATGATAACTTCGTCCATAATTGCACAGACAAAACCTTCGGTTTCCCCAAAGAGGTCACCGACGCGCAGCCAGGCTACGGACGCTAGTTGATCTACATCGGGCCCATGAAGGGCCCGGAAAAAGCGTCCGTGGAGTTCCTTACTCTGCCATACTTCCCTGCGATCGTTAGTGTCAAGCACTACAGGTTTGCGCCAGCTCTCGTTAGCCAAGGAGAGCGGGGTGAGTCCCTTGTCCACTGCCACTACATCACGATGCATACCCACGTCGGCGGCTAGGAAATATTCCCTGAGACTGCATACCTCGCGATTGTGCAGGGTCTTAGCATTTAAAAAGCCTCGACCCCCACACTTCCGCGGGATATACAGTCTCATCACCGACGATCGTGGGTGATGCATTCGGTATGCAGTCAGCAGTGTACGGACCCGCCTATCCAGGGCATCAAGTTCCGTTTGAGTCCATTTGAGTACGCCGAAAGAGTACATCAATACTGGCATGACCCAACCGTTGAAGGCGCGCACCTTGTTTCCGCCTGAAAGAAGGCTATTGAATACCTTCTTCAGGCGTCCAAAGAAACGCTCCTTCAACGCTTGCTTCATGTCAATAGCATTGATGCCTAACGTTTCCGACATACCCAAATACTTATAGGTTTCGGTTGGAGAGAGAGATCTCAAGTTTATGGAATCCGAGAGTTGGGTACCCATGGATTCCACAATCTCCCCTCTCTTTACATGCATGACTGCACATTTATCCACACCAAACTCCATCCTGATGGCACTACTGAAGGTTTCAGTTACCTTCAGTAGCTCCATCAGTTGCAGATTGTTGGGGGCAAAAAGTTTCAAGTCATCCATGTAAAGGAGGTGAGATATAACCTGACCACCTCTCTTCAACCGATAGCCTAGGCCTGAATTCTCCAGCAGTGTGCTTAGAGGATTCAAGGCCAGGCAGAACCAAAGCGGACTCAAACTGTCACCCTGGAATATACCTCGCTCGATCCTTACCGGCTCGCTGTTCCTCTGGATATGTCGACATCCTGGATAGCGAAGGACCGTCCTCCATTGCCTCATACATGACATCAGGAAGGTGCGTAATGTTGTATCAATTTTGTATAATTCTAGCACCCTCATGAGCCATGTATGAGGAACTGAGTCGTAGGCCTTCTTATAGTCTATCCAACATGTCGACAGATCCTTTCGGGAACGCCGAACCTGTTGGCTAATGGCCATATCGATGAGGAGTAGCTCCTTAGTACCGCGGGACCCATTCCTACATCCATTTTGAAAGGCAGACATGATAGCGTTATTATCTACATGGTGGTTAATCTTTGCTCTCAAAATGGATGTAAGAACCTTATAGACTGTCGGCAGACACGTAATCGGTCGATAGTTTTTGGGTTCCGCGGTGCTACCAGATTTGTGGAGCAAGTGGGTAACTCCTGTTGTAAGAAACTCGGGTAGCGAGCCAGACTCCAAGGCGGTCTGATACTGAGATGCCAAACGAGCGTGCGATCTTTGAAGCCACTTTATCCAAAAGTTGTGCAGTCCGTCCGGCCCTGGAGATTTCCAATTAGGCAACGGACGGACTGCACGGGCCACATCTTGGGGGCTGATTGTAATTGCCCCCATTTCTGGAATCGGTTCGCACGCTCGTTCGACCTCTCGAGTCCAACCACCTTCAGTATGACTGACAGGCACCGACCAGATGTTACGCCAGAACGAACTCATGGCGTCATCATCCGGAAGGCGCGTGTCAGTCACAATTTGGTCCGGCTGCTCCCAAGCCCTATATACCCACCTTTCATTACTCCGGAATGTGCGATTCTGGGTGTACCGCTCAACCCGCCGCTTATACCTTCGGATACGGTTTGCCCATGCGTACACCTTCTGCTTCAGGAAGTCGATGCGCTCTGTGACACAGGACATATAGTCTCGGGGGCTGATATCAGTCCCCGAAAACGCCCGTCTCACAAAGCGCATCACTCGTGGGCGAGTGTTGCCCTCCCTGAAGCAGATTAGTTTGCCGATGAGTGCTCTGGCCCCACCAATACGACGCTCGATCCTGCACTGCCAGGCTGGCACAGCTGGTTTTGGTCGTGTAGCTACGTCGCTGTTTGGAAATTTGACGTGAGCTACACGACATGCCGCTACAGCCGCGCAGTACATTATCGAGTGTGTATCAGTGAGATCTTCGCAGTCATCAAAATAGTTTGACAACTGCGAATCCAGAGCAGCCACCAGCGCCTTATTCTTATTACACATGGGCAAACGAGGTAACCGCGGCCTGAGTTCAAGCGGCATGTTGCGATACTCCCGAATAGCACACTCCAAAGCACTCCTCAATTCTTTGCTACACTGGGTACTTACATGTGTAACCATGTCAGTGCTCTCCTCGTCAGCGTGGTTGGGAAGATGGTTGGACGGTGATACCTGTGAAGGTACCACCGTCTGCGACGAAGAGGCAATGGCATGGCTACCCATTTCCGTTCGGAGGCGATCAAGTACAGTATCGTCCAACATATGATTACGCTGGATGACCCGCACCTGATCCGATAGTCGTTGGGCCGAAACGTTGACGGCTGGCTCAAGCACCTGAAACAAAGAGAGCATCCGAACACGGTACGCGGTCAGGTTGTTTCCTCCCTCTGTAGCCCCATAGTATGCGCGCATGACGTTTTCGTTAATCGATTGCGTCCATCGCATGCGCGACACACATCCGCCGGTAGCTGGGACCCTATCAGAGGCCGGTGGGCCTCGAGATCCTAAGCATGCTGGCGGCCGGCGTTCTCCCCGACGACGCGTAGGTGGTGGTGTCGTCGGCGGCGAGTAGTACTCGTCGCTCGAGCTCGACGCAGCTGCCACGGCCGGTGTCACAGCACTCACAGTGAGGCAGGGTTCCGGCGGCGGCGAGGCGGAGCTGAGCGACGAGGCCGGAGGTGGTGGGCGTGCTCGGCGAGCTGCAGCTCTTGTCAACATTGTTTCATCATTGTCGTATTTATTTTATGTGTAAATATTGATGTGACATGAAATGTCATTAGCTGTCTTTCGGCTTTTTGTTTCTTTTGATTTCATTTTCTAGTCTATAAATGCTTCGAAAACTTTAGATTTTTATGTTATTGTTTATTTTTGGGCTTCCTGCTGAAATACTATAATGGTATGGTACCGAAAACTATTAATTTTAATTAAAATTTGCTTTATCGACAAAACGATTACTTTTGACATCGAGAGTTGCCAGCCTATTATTATTATTATTATTTTAATACTTATTACCAAGGTATACAAGTGGCAAGTCCAGTTGGATACTTACCTACGTCACTACTTATTTGTTTTTTTTTTTTAATTAAATTAACACACTTATAATTAGATGAGTGGGTACATAAGTACCTACCTAAATATCTGTAAAATAAAAATAAACGATCATTTCTGTTTTTCGATTTTTAAAACCTTATGGGTTATGTAACCTCAAACTAAAATCGAGTGCAATAAAAAGTGATTATAATAACGTTTTCTTTACTGTTCCCGAAATTCGGTTTCGGTTTCGGTCATAAAAACTAGTTTCGGTCGGACACTAAAAATAATTATTAAAGGTCAAAACACGTATTCAGCTTGCCAAGTGACAAAGTGATGTAATATCGTAGAAGTGTACTCTCCCTTCATGGATTGAATTATTTATTTGCCCAGTAGGTACCGTAGACAGCAAAAACAACGTTACATTGCAAACATACAAAAGAAATACTGGAACAGTGGCACACGATACCAAACCCTTGGAGTACGAATGAGACAAGCTATGAAGTTTGAATTGTACAGTAAAGACTTGATTAATGCGAACGATATTTTTTCATGTTAAATGTCAATACTCAGCAGTTGACAATGGCCGCGAGCGTACGACTGATCGAGGGTAGAGGTCTTTCAGTTAAAAGTATGATGCTGCTAACCAGACTTACAACTCAACCGTTCCATTACAACAGTCGCTTACGATGTTCTACCTAAAAAGGGTGATATTAATAATGTGTTGAAGTTGAGTTACGTAGACATCAAATGATTCATAGAAAATCATTATAGATCGGAACTATACGACCTTGCATTGGGATTCTATACGCCCACCGAGTGGTTCAAAGGAAGACGATGGCACTGTGATCACGTGGTGCCAAGAAGAGCAAGACTCGGATGAGAATCTTTTACAGTCTCCCCAGGGATGAGCCCTAACAGGCGTTGCACAGAAGGGGTTCTGGACTGGTGTCTTAAGAGGTAACAGCTCCATGTACTGATGGTGATCACCGAGATGGTTTTAATGAGGTGAGAATTCCAGACTCCCTGGTCTTTTTTCAAAAGCACTTATTGAAGGTTTGCATTGATTACTCAATATTGAGTTTTTGATTCCTCAAACAACCCTCCTTCTAAACTATACTACGATCCCACAATTGGAGTTCTAAACGCGAATCGAACATATAATAGCCCGAAATAATCTAACGGGCAGTTGCCCATACCAGACCAAATATCCGTCTGGTCGGAGGACCCTCCTTTTTCAACGGAGGTAAGTGGGACTTTACACTCTATTCCGTATACATCCAAACGCTAACCCTTTCTTTATTACTACTCAAAGGACAACATGAGATAGAAACATTTGTTCTGGACGACATCGTCCGTTATTTTCGCGTCCCAAAATCTTCGCAAGGCAAGCGAAACGCTCGAAATAGTTCAGAGATAGATGATCTTAGGAATTCATCTTTATAGTCGACCCCGTTGGCGCTTTAACGCATTGGCAAAAGTGCTAGCTCGTTCATCATGCTACTTCGGCATTATCTTGTATACCTATATCATAAATTGTTTATTTATGATTTTTATCCATGTTCTGGCGTTATTTACGTGATTGATTCTGTTTAAAAGAATTTGGAACAGGTAAATGTGAGTTCGGAAACTGGAAACTACTTCAGAAAGTTTTAGAAGTCGTGTTATTCGTGGACCCTTCGTTATTTATTTATTGTGCGCTCTTTGCGCTGGGCTATTTTTGGGATATAGAACGTTGTTTTTTTTTCTGACAATATCGTCCAGTACAAAAAAAAATGTGATGGAGGTGTATTTCGTCCACTCTGTCACACAATATAAAAAAAAATATATTACCCAATTTAAAAGCCCTTAAATAATTGTACCTACGTATGTATTTCATAAAGGGAAATAATAATGGTTCCGAAAAACAAATTAATCTCCAGCGATCTGTGGCCGACTATTATTCTAATTAACCAGCGTTATAATGATTTACCGACAAAAAACCTAAAACATAAACGAAAAAAAATATCCAATTTAACAACAGTTAAGAGCATGTTCAAATTACATTTTCTCCTAAAAAAAAATGGATCTTCGAATAACAAAACTAAACTTCCGAATAAAATACTGAACCTCCGACAAAATTACTAAGTTACCGACAACAGAGGTTTTGTCAAAATAATCATATTTTTACAACTTGCATGAACTGTTTTAATTTCTATTGTTGGTTATCAAATTTATATTTTAACTCTTATTAATTAGGAAAATACCTCAACTGTGCGGCTCGCGCGATCGGGTTCGGGTCGCTTTCGGCTGTTTTCGGGTGCGAGTCGAAAGATCCGAGCGCAGGGCGCTTGCAACGACCGATCCTTGCGTGTTTTGTCTGTTTATGTTACAAAATTAAATAGTTTTTGTTGCTACTGGTTTAATATTATCATTTCAACGAACTAATAAATCTACTAAGGAAACTACTAACTTACTATCTATAAACTTAGTATTGTTACGAAATATGGATGAGGTACCCGTGTACCGTTCTGAGTCGGAGTCTCCTTCTAATGGTAGTGAATCATTTGGGTTAGGTTAGGTTAGAACTGTGACCATCAACGAAATCAAATCCCCTTTCTAATGTTAAAAGCCATTATGATTTAGGCCCCAAACCGCCCCATAAATCGATGGAAATTAGTGTTCTAACTTAACCTAACCTCATACTTTAAACATGGATATCTCCATAACCATGGGGTTCTGCGGGGTAGGGATGGTAACAGGGGGGTAACCCCCCTGTACCATACCCTAAGCCCTTCTAAACCTATTAAAACTACATTTTCATAATAAACTGAGTTTTGTTCTATTTTTATCTTTGTTCTCGCTGACATTATAAAAACTAGGAAATTTGTCGAATAATTAGTAAATAACTAAGTATTTTCTAGGAAACCAAAGCCGACTGTTCTAATTTTTTAACGCCTGAAATAGGTACTGCTATCGAAGCATACCCGTGGTAAGTAAAATTCATGATATATGATGCAAGTAAAAGTTATTGTTAGAAGTACATTTTTATATTTTTTATAAGTTTCTGGATAACCACTCAGAATATTATTTTCAGTATAATGTTACAGTTAAAATAGCACCACAGTCTATGAAATATGTAAGGTAATTTATGAATTAATAGTAGGCAAGTAAAGATAAAAATTACAAAACATAGTTTTCAGTAGAACGTAATTTATGCTGGTAGAAAAGTATTATAGCAATAAACAGTCATGTTTATTTTTCGAAGATTTCAGTATCTCATTCGGTCGTTTCGTCATTTTTATTCGGACAAAAATAGTCGGAAAGTTAGTATTTTAGGCAGTAGATTTAATATTTTGAGTAAGGAAAATTCTTCTTTTTTTGTCGGAGCTTTTATTACTACCCTTTCATAAATAAACTTAGAATAAAAGAAAATTGACTAACTTTCAAGCGAAAAAATTCAAGCGTAAATAATTTAATTTATTAATTTATAAATACGGAACATAAAGTACAAAGGCGGACTTAATGCCTTAGGCATTCTCTACCAGTCAACCTAGGGTGGTGCAGAGACAACATGGTAGGTGCATAAAAAGAAAATTTACATACGGATACGATACAATAAATATCAATAATATTATAATTAGTATAGTTATTATAGATATATTTATGTTTTGAGGGTAGCGTAGGCGCGGACTTGCTGACGACGACGAGCAATGGGTACCTACCTCGCCATCCGGCTGTTCCGTAAGAACCAAGCCCGAGTCGACGGCGAAGTTCCACGCGCACCTCAAAGAGATGTCAACTAACTGAAAGGGCCCCGCAGGCATCGAGCCTGCTGGGGCTACAGGAACGTTTGAAAGAGTGCCCGTGGCTTTAAAACGCAAAGGGTAACTAGAGGATCACAGGGATTTTTAGTCAATAAAAGTTTGACACTCCCTCTCGCTCCAGACAGGGCGGGAGAGGTCTATTGATGATTTCCTACCACAAAAAAACAGTACAAAAAAATAAACTATTACGCCTTTACCTCTAATTTTGTACTTTATAACATTTCTTTTGATTTTCAGAGAAATAATATTAAAAATCTACATTGGCAAATGGTTTAGAAACAGAATTAGTTATAAAAACTGCTTTTGTTGCTGAACTGACAGGCCATTAGTCCCTTTTTGCGACATCCACTGGTAAAAACTGGGATTACCTATTCTATTCTTGACCAACTCTAAAGGTCACTGGAAGTCTTCGCTTGAAGAATGCTTTCCGAAAATGTGTCGTAAAAAATATTTATCTTTCCCAATTATTTTTAAAGGCTTTCGTGGGGAGCTTTTTTTATTCTTTAGTTCTTTATTGTACACAAAAACATAAAATAGCACTTACAGACAATTTATGTACAGAATAAGTTTTCTCCCAGCAAACCTTTGAGTTATAGAGAGAAATCATATATTCGAGCACTTACTGAATTTATGCGGAACTTAACCAAAAGGTTAACAAGTGTTCTATCCATCTCTCCGGCATCTCATCAACATCTACTACCTAGACACGAGCTGCAGTGGCTAATTTGAAAATCTCTCAACTGATTGCGCGGGCTCAGGTTGTCCGCTGCAGAGATAATCTCGCAGACACAGTGCTAGTGTGAAAGGGCTCCTTTCACAGGATGTGCGTCACCTCCTTTTTTGCTCAGTATGCACAACCACGACCGCTCTTTCCATGACTAAACGGGGCCAACGAAAGAGCTAACCAGGTGGCTAGGTATTGTGGCGACCATGGAGGCCATACTAAATTACTAAATTGCAAACTGGCATGTCATACTTTTAAGGTTAATGTTTTAAAAAGTTTAAGATGGATAGATGAAAAAAACAATATACAGTAGGGGGATGTCAATAAAATCTAGACGTAATTTTATATATAAAATGTATTAGAAAGTGCTTCATTCAATATAAAAACAGTATAATTCGGTCATTCGGTCCGGACCAAGCGTTTTGCCTCGTCGTTTATACCGCGTACATCGAGGGACTGGAATAATTTGCCTGCTGCGATTTTCCCGTCCGATTATAATTTGGGTCTCTTCAAGGCTAGAGTGAATAGGCTCTCAATAAATTAGTGCGCCTCACCATCAACGATTGCATTACCACTTACCATCAGGTGGAATCGCAGTCAAGCACTAGTTTATATCAATTAAAAAAAAAAAAAAAAAAAAAATTCAACCAGAAGCCTTTCATTTGCGTCTCCCTTATCACAATTGGTGGAGGCGCCGTTTCGTATTTACGTAAGATTTCAGATATAGTAGCTGACAGCGAGAAAAACGACTGGTTTAGCCCTACGGAACCTCTCGAAAAAGAAGGAAAGCAAAGAAATACAGCGAGTCAGCTGGCGTAGCAGGCGAGAAATAAACGCCTGGAAATATAAAGAGCTAAGTGTCTATACGAGACATTGCGGCGCCGGACTGGAGGTGCACGGCGGCTGAGGCGGCGTGCGCGGGGGGAGTACCAGCGGCGGGTCTACGCGGCGGAGCGGCGCGCGGGAGCGGCGGGCACGATGGAGGCGCGAGCGCCGCGGTCCGCGAGCCAACACTTCAGATTTTACCCCGACGGAGACACCGCGTTTACCTTGTTCCTTGTTTTATGTAATATACAATTGTACATAGTATCAGTCCACTAGTTTGATTTAACTTGCTCCCGCTCAGCTATCGAACATCATCGCAACATTGGTCCTTCGAGCCGGATAAATTAGTTTTTTCTATAAATATAGAATCTAATAGTAAAATAACAAAACGGTATATTTTGTCTGTAATTAGCCAAATATTTGACCCACTAGGCTTGGTTAGTCCCTGCATTGTCGAAGCAAAAATATTAATGCAGTCACTCTGGTTGAACAAATGTGAATGGGATGACGAAGTGTCGCAGGAGATAGCAGACGCATGGTTGTTATTTGCGAATACGTTGCCTTGTTTAAATCATTTAAAAATTCCACGATGGATTTTAGGTAACAATTCTGTAACCCATGAAGTTCATGTATTTACAGATGCGTCCGAAAGAGCTTACGGCGCGTGTGTGTACATTCGTTCTGTATCTACTTCTGGTGAGGTCACTGTCAATCTGTTGACTTCTAAAAGCCGTGTGGCACCAGTCAAGCCTACTACTATTCCACGGCTAGAACTGAGTGGTGCTCTGTTAGGTTCCAGGTTGTGCACAAAGGTTAAGGATTCGCTCACGTTGCCAATACATCGATTTCAATATTGGTGTGACTCCACAATAGTGCTAGGATGGTTGGCTACACCATCTCAGCAACTAAAGCCTTTCGTTCGAAATCGTGTAAACGAGATTCAAGAATGTAGCGCGGGTTATGAGTGGAGATACGTGCCATCTAGGGACAATCCGGCGGATCTTGTCTCTCGCGGGCTGAAGGCTGATCTCATCAGCGATTCTGCACTTTGGTGGTCAGGCCCACAATTTTTATTAAATAATGAGAACATGTGGCCGCTACAGCCCAATAAACACGTGAAACAGGATCTACCTGAAGTAATTTCTAACATAGCGTATAGTCACAATAGCCCTAACAATCATTCTAGTATTAACCTAACATGTAGTTCAATCATACAAAAATTAATTCATAAATATTCTAATTTTAACTATTTACAACGTGTCGTAGCTTATATTCTAAGATTTATTTACAATTTAAAGAATATTAATTCTAAATTAATGGGCTCTCTTTCTGTTGAAGAACTCAAAAATGCCTTATCACTTATTCTACGTGTAGCTCAATCTGAGATGTTCGAACACGAGTACGCTGTCCTGAAATCTGGGAAGCCATTGTCACGTAAAAGTAGGCTAATTTCTTTAACTCCCTTTCTAGATTGTGACAACATTATTCGTGTAGGGGGCAGACTAGATAATTCCCCTTACGAATATGACGTAAAACACCCAATTTTACTCTGTAGCAAGCATCATCTAACAAAAATACTATTTCAAATGCAACATAAAAAGCATCTACATGCAGGCCCACAAGTGCTTTTAGCAACTATACGTCAAACTTATTGGCCCTTAGGAGGCAGAAATCTCTCCAAATTGACGGTGAACAAATGCCTTAAATGTTTTAGATTTAAAGCTCAAAATGTGCAGCCAATAATGGGACAATTACCCAACACAAGAAGCACTTTAGAATTTCCCTTTTTTAATAGTAGTGTCGACTATGCTGGGCCTATTTTGATATCTGACCGGAAAGGTCGGGGATCTAGATTGATTAAGTCCTACCTGTGCATTTTTGTCTGCATGGCTACAAAGGCTGTGCACCTCGAGCTTGTTACTGATCTCTCTAAAGAGGCTTACAAAGCTGCCTTAAACCGTTTTGTCGCTCGTCGCGGAAGGCCACGTACTATCTTGTCCGACAACGGTACAAACTTTGTCGGAGCGTGTAATGAATTATATGCGTTCTTGCAGAGCTCTGATGTTGCATGCGAAATAGCTCAGGAGGGAATAGAGTTCAGGTTTGCACCGGCGTATTCGCCGCATTTCAACGGTCTCGCTGAGGCGGCAGTTCGGTCAGCTAAGCACCATTTAAAAAGACTCTTGCAGCTTACTCATTTGACGTACGAGGAAATGGCTACATGCCTAACTCAAATAGAGGCAGTTTTAAATTCAAGACCCCTCACTCCTCTTTCCACTAATCCTCTTGACTTTTCTGCCCTTACTCCGTCTCATTTCCTTATTGGACGCTCGCTAATGTCTGTTCCACATCCGCAGGTCACTGATGCCAGCATCAATCGTCTGGAACGCTATCAACGTGTGGAGTGTCTCAAGCAGCACTTTTGGAAGCGATTTAATATTGAGTACATCTCCAACTTACAGCAGAAAACGAAGTGGCCTGCCTCTACCAACGGTGACATAGCGTTAGGATCGCTTGTCCTTATTAAAGACAAGGCGTTGCCGCCACTCTGCTGGTTGCTTGGGCGCGTCACGCTGGTGTACCCTGGCAGCGACGGCGTCACGAGAGTCGCAGAGATGAAGACGAAGAAAGGGACGATTCGACGCGGCTTCAATAACATCTGCCCTCTTCCTCTTTGAAGTAGGTACACTTCAACCCGGGGAGCATGTCTATACGAGACATTGCGGCGCCGGACTGGAGGTGCACGGCGGCTGAGGCGGCGTGCGCGGGGGGAGTACCAGCGGCGGGTCTACGCGGCGGAGCGGCGCGCGGGAGCGGCGGGCACGATGGAGGCGCGAGCGCCGCGGTCCGCGAGCCAACACTTCAGATTTTACCCCGACGGAGACACCGCGTTTACCTTGTTCCTTGTTTTATGTAATATACAATTGTACATAGTATCAGTCCACTAGTTTGATTTAACTTGCTCCCGCTCAGCTATCGAACATCATCGCAACACTAAGTGATTTTTTATATTATTTGAATATTTGAAAAAGGAGAGATGATGTTCTCAGGCGTAGACGAAGTGTGCTTTGAACAATTTATCGCCGATTTCAGGCAGACCGCCAGGTCAAACAAATGGTTGAAGAGTGATAACGTTCTCATATTAGGTGCATTCCTTCACGGTGCAGCGCAACATATGCGAAGTATTGAGGAATGAGTTCCCATGTGAATGTTTTGATTGTAAACAACATGCAGCGAGTGCAACATTGGAAGCATATAGCATATTGAGGAAGAAACCGCAGATTTACTTGGAGAAGGCGGACCATTAAATGTTTTAAATAAAGATGATAATGCTGATTTATGTTCTAGCATCATGATGGACGATCCACAAACTGATGAGCAGAGTGATGACAATGATGACCGGAGCTGTAATGTAAGCTGCTTAGTCAATGACGAGACGGGATTGGAGTGTACGGATGAAGTCAAAAACCCAAATATGAAATTGTTTGCATAAGTTGATTTAGGCTAGATTTTATTCCAGAATAATATATTAGTGTTATTAGTAAGAGGAAGATGCCCTCCGGACCTCCCTTATGAGAGGATAGCTCGATAATCAATTTGAGTTAATATCAACTTTGCAAATGAGGCATAAGTCTAGTTGACTCCAATGATTTAGCTATGATGAGAGTTATTTAAATAATCTTTGTTTTTTATCAACTCTGGAGTGAATTCTAATAATGAGATCTTATAGGTGGTCCAATGCAATTATGACTCTTTGTCCTCTGGTCCGATAAGCGTCTGATGGAATTAAAGTCATGACGGTATTGAATCTTAGAGTGTAATCCCGGTCAGGGTGGTTGTCTCTTTGGCATCCTAGGTTACCAGGGCGGTGCGCTGTAGATTTTAGCTTGATTTTGCTGCAGTGGGGTTTAAGCAGAGCAAAGTTGATTAATGAGTATGGATTAACGCACAGTAATCATGTAAGAATTTTATGATAATTATTTATCGTTGGCTCTGACTTAAGCTCGCTTTAGAAAGACGTACGCCGTTATTAATATTTTTCCAAGCGCAGTTAAGGACATCTGTATTAGGTATAGGTAGGTCATGCTAAATCCTTCAAAAGTTTTTTTTTTAGAATATAAATGCTTGTTGCCACCACATTTCTATTCATTGGGGCGTAGCTCATGTGATATCGAAAGGAGATCGCATGAGTTAGGTTTTTTATAGCTAACGAACTGGATTGTAATATATACTTTTAAGGATTTTGCGGTTCTAGAATAGATTTAAAAATTGAGTTGAACAAAAAAATGTCTAGTTTTTGCAGTTTGGACATAACCATTGTAACGCAATGAGCTGATATCGAATCCTGAAGAAAAGTATGAGTAAAACGTGATAGCCTCCTAAGAGGTTTATTCAAGTAGAAGATCCCCTACCACAGTTCTACTGTCGTAGAATGCGACAGTATATAGGTATTGATCGGACAAAATTTGATTTAAATCGACACAAAAGCAGGACGAAGTGTTTTTAAACGTACCAGAGTGTAAAGTCCCACATACCTCCGTTGAAAAGAGAGGATCTTCCGACCAGACGGACACTGGTTTGGGCACCTGCCCGATAGTTGGTTTCGGGCTGTTGTATATGTTCTAACTAGCTTCTGCCATCGGTTTCGCCCGCGTGAAAGTCGGTTTCTCCATACAAGCTTTTGACCCCCGTATCATCCTCTTAGGGGGTGAATTTCAGAAAATCTGTTCTTAGCGGGTGTCTACACCCTATAAGGGATCTACTTGCCAAATTTTAAGTTTCTAGGTATTATAGTTTCTGAGATTTCGTGATTAATCAGTGAGTGTTATTTCGCTTTTATATATTTAGACTAGCTTTTGCCCGCGGCTTCGCCTGTATGTAGGTTGTAATGTAGGTTTCTCCATACAAACTTTGGACCCCGCTTCATCCCCTTAGGGAGTGAATTTTGGAAAATCCTTTCTTAGTGCTCGTCTACGTCTTAAAAGGAAACCTTGTGCAAATCACACAACTAATCCCAGTAGTTTCGGCTGTGCGTTGATATGTCAGTCAGTCAGTTTCCCCTTTTATATATATAGATTACGCGAAGAACTCTCACCGCGATGCAGGATTGCAAATTTTAGTTCCAATGTTGTGTCATAGATGTCACTACATGTTTTGTAGTTAACCCCGCTCTCATGCACATCCTACATCTTATCCTACTAATACTATAAACTTTCTGCCAGTATCTTCCCTCCCGTCGAATGACTTTTCCCTGTTATAAATTATATCCTACTGGCGACCCGCCCCTGCTTCGTACGGGTGTTAGATATAATTTATTTTCTCTACTATAATTTGCATGTTCTATAATATACTTAAACCTTCTTCATTAATCACTCTATCTATTGGCAAAAATTTCATGAAAATCCGTTTAATATTTTTTGAGTTGATGGCAAATACTCAGACTGACAGACAAACGCGGTGGGGGAATTAAATTAATAAAAGTTCCTGAGCACAAGATCTCATACTTGATACCAACGACAACAACAACTTGAGGTCCTGATCGTGTTAATAAACGAGATTCACAAGCTCAAGTTTAACTTAGGTTTACGTCATCAGCCGAGTGTTGACCGATAAATAAAAGAAACCTGAACAATCTGCGTACTCGAGGTGCCCTGATCATGAGTGCAGACCGACCACGACTTGAGGTCGTGATTAGCGTAGCGCGAAACATGGAGTTTGTAAATATTTTGAATCAAATTAATTATTACGATAAAATTGGGAATCAAACGAGCTTACATGTTAAGCGAAGTCTTGATTCTAATTTTATGGGCGCCGAAACTGAAATGCAATTCTATTATTGTTCACATAATGTAGTAATATTTTCATTACGGGTCAAAGGATTCGCAAGTTTAGATATATATAAAAAAATACAATCAATGTATCCTGGCAACACCATCGCGTCTAGATGTCACTTACTTTAGAGATTATAGGACAAGGAACAAGCTGTCTTTTGGACAGACTTGTTACCGCATACTTACATTCACTATTTCCCTGTAAGGATTTACTGTGAGTTAGGTAGGTTAATTATTGCAGCTTTGGGGCTATTAACTAGTGGTGGGTGGGTGATTGCATTTCAGTTTCGGCGCTAATAAAATTAGAATCAAGACTTCGCTTAACAGGTAAGCTCGTTTGATTCCCAATTTTACTTCGCGCCGAAACTGAAATGCAATTCTATTATTGTTCACATAATGTAGATGTTTAGAGTTTGCTGCAATAATTAATTGTTACGCTATTGTTAGTACTGGTACTATCAACTCAAGTGCGGTTTCTTTTTATAGTAAGATATGAGTTGATTTCAGTTTTCCCTAAGGTTTTTTTGTCGCTACAGTCATACGTTCTTGCTGGGAGTGTCCCAAGGTGTTGACTAGACTATCCGTTCATTTTTTAAAGTATTGTGTGACAAGTATTCTCGTATTGTAAAAATATATTTGATTCATTGATAGGCAACTGATTTAGATGAGAAGCATGTTATCTTCAACAGGGGCAGTTATAATACCACGGTGTGAGACGTGTATTGTAATTAATTGGATTATTCTTAATGAAAGTCACTTATGACTTACTAGCTTATTTTAGAAATATTATATCATTACTCTCAGTATATTTTAGTACTTACTTGGTTATTTGTACATCATCGTTAAATGTACCTAGCCAGGGGCGCCGATTATGAGAAATAAACAGTGGGTGCCGAGCACCCCTGAGAATAGACATCAAGAAACAGATAAGTAATCGCCTTTTAGGTTACGGTTACATTATAATATTTCTTGATACTAAAAACTAGTTTCATTTTTATAAAATGATTTCATTTTATATTTTTATCGAACATAATTAGTAATTAGGTACGCAGTATGTAAGTAGGACATTTATTTATTTGTCGGTTGATCAGTGTGCATTTTTCTTCTCACACTTCGCCACTTTTTCGAGTCCATCAAATGAGCATGAGCCACCCATGAGGTTTTCTAAAAGCCAGCGCCCCTGTACCTAGCCGTTGATGTCGGCTATATTACAAGGTCATTATTACTAAATGTAATCAGACAAAGAGTTACTTTGGTTTTATAGTACTGCTGTTCCCACTTAACACAAAGACAATTTGTTGAAATCTATTGAAGCAGAATAATCTCATTAGTTGTTTTTATCATACCATAGTGATGTTTTAAATGTCACTGGGGGTAATGTAATTACATTACATGCATCATATAATTAGCCTTGCATTAGGCAATGCAATTAGGTACATGCATTACCTACTGGCCTGTTGGTCTAGTGGTTAGTGGCCCTGACTGCTATGCCGGAGGTCGTGGGTTCGATTCCCACCCAGGACAAATGTTTGTGTGATGAGCACGATCATTTGTTCTGTGTCTGGGTGTAATTTATCTATAATATGTATGTATTTAGAAATATATAAGTATGTTTATCAGTTGTCTAGTACTCATAACACAAGTTCTGCTTAGCTTGGGACTAGACGGCGTTGTGTGACAGTTGTGGAATATTATTATTATTTTTTATTATTATTATTATTATATATTATCACATTCATCATTTTCGTTTCAAACGATAAGTATCTATTCACATCTAAGTTATATTTGTGTTGACATTGTAGGTGACTGGTATGGAAGTCTAGCTTATCGATTTTATTATTATTATTCCGTTTGTTCATTTAACATAACATATAAATTATTTTTTATTATATTAAATTATTATTATTATTATTTTCATTTTCAATATTTATCTCAGGACCCTGAGGTCCTGGACCTTTGGAAGGCGTACGAGGAGCCGAAGCCAACTCGCAGAGGCCCTTTAGATAATTATAATGGAACATGATACCAACCGACGATTATCCCTATACGCGCTATGCTAGTGCACCCAAGGACAACCCCCGGTTGTTGAAATACTATTGCGACATATGGAGAACAAAGATAATAGGGCTATGGTTTTTGGAGTCTTAAGTGGACTGGTAACATGGAACTATGTTAAGACTATGGCCCCTGCCTGAACAACGTTATTAATGAGGGCAACATATCCTGAGGTGCTTGAGGAGTGGAGAGGTATACCACGGCTATCAGGACAATCCCGGAAGTACGGTCAAGATCCCTACCAGCACCTTACTGGATTATACATCCTTCTCCCGAGCACGTTTGCTCTTGCGAATCTCCACTCAAGCCAGCCAATAAAGGCAAGAGAGAGGTGGGAGCTCAGTTCCTCGTCAGTGTTCACTACGGCCGGCCAATAAAGGCAAGCCGGAGATGAAGAACAAGAATTCTCCCGGGAGATCGGGTCCGTGGGGTCGCTAATGCCCAACAGTTCGCCACAAAACTGCACTGCGGATTGTATCTCTCTTAGTCTGGCCCCTCACCCTAGGCATATTACGGCAAAGCAAACTTCACCGATACAGACCTAGGGTATATTGGAGCACGCAAGCCCCACCACGACGTCAACGTAGAGATACGGCGATGGGGTTATTATTATTATTATTTTTTATATTTTATTTATCTCAGGACCCTGAGGTCCTGGACCTTTGGGAGGCGTACGAGGAGCCGAAGCCAACTCGCAGAGGCCCTTTAGATAATTATAAAGGAACATGACATTTATTATTATTATTATTATTATTATTAATTTTTTTATTTTTTTTTCTCTACTGCATGATACAGCTAGTATACTAACGTTCATTTCAGCATGTATGTGTATACTTGTATATACCTGTATGTATATGCATATGGGTCTATCTAAATATATGTAAATACAATTATTTTATACTTATGAAGACCATTTTATGTCCCTCTCGAAATGGAAGTTAATGCGATTGTCTTTCTCTGTCATCACAGTAGTATTTTTGTGTCACAGTTTATGTTATATGTAACGAGAAACTTTGTTTCTTGAGGGAGGGGTTTATGTCATGTCGATGGAATGAACTTCCTGCTAGGGACTAGATACCTAGAGAAGTTGTATGGTCACTGACTTTTCACGAGGACCTGTTGCACTAGTTGGTCCCCAGCATACACCCCCCCCCCCCTTTTTGTTTCAATGCAATTTTACTTTTGTATTGGTAAGTTAAGTACTTATAGTTTTGATGATACTAGTAATTCAAATGGGGTAATTCATTGCCTCAATTAAGTAAGTGTATTTTGAACATTCAGTCCCACTTAGCTATTTTAGAGAATAAAGAGGAGATAAGATATGTTTATTCTACCTGGATAAACATGAAATAAATTTAAAAGTATCAGCCAAACAAAAGACTAGTTTTACTGTAGGTCATGTGTGGACCGGGTTTTAGCTGCACCGTAGACAAAGTTGTCTATTGCATTTCTGACACTGTTTGACAGTGACAACCTTGAATTTCACCATATGACTTAAAGGATACATATAGGCTTATAGGCATGATATTAAACTGTGTTCAGCAAACCATCCCTGTCCCAAAATTGGTGGGTATGCCATGCATGTTTTGGGAATGTCTGAATGATCTAACATAAAATCTAACATTACATTTCTTTACCAAGTGGTAGATAGTTGTCTACTTTTATGTTAAATTTTTAAGTTCAGGAGTCATGTATACTGCAAAGTAATTTTTCTATTAAGCGCAGTGAGATTTTTTGATTGTCATAGAAGTGAGTCCTTGGTGAAACAAGTTGCTTTGGTGCACACTTTTTGTGTCCCGTGGCATGAGAGCTCTTATGTGCCAAATGCATCAGAAGTAATGTTTCCATGACAAGGCCAGTTGTCTAGTCATGGGAAGCTTGTTCCTAGGTATTCCCTATAATGAGGCAATTTCCCTCCATACAATATTTGCTTTGAACACAGAAAATATTGTCAATATAAGACAATTGCTACTGGAAATGTTATACCAGTGCAGATCAAATTAAATCTGAATCTTGTTATTTCTGTTTTGTTACAACAAAGATTTCCCTGTTTATTTCAACCTTATATGTTGATAGGGGGTCTGTTTATTTATTTATTAGGAGCACCAACCAGGTAAGTTTTTACAAAAGATTTGAATTTAGGTTTAGTTCTGTGCAATTGTCAATAGCAGGCGTACACGGTTTGTGTAATTTGACATTCATTTATATTGAATTTTTAGTTTATTGAGTGATTTAGACATTAAGTAAGATAGATACCTCATACCATTTTGTTCTAACAACTATTTACAAATATATCAGCACATATTTCATTATTTAGTTGTTGTAAAGTTTATTGCTGACTTACTCCCTTGGGGTGATTATAAGTAAGTAGGGCTGGTGGTTTTGCCCGTCAATATTATTCCCTTCTGCTTTCAACAGCCCAGCGGGTGGCCACACCAATTGTGGCATTGGTGTCATACATCAAGTATTCCAAGGTGCTGGTGCACGGGCTCTTCGAGCCTGTGAGGAGTTCCTGTAATTCTGGTATTGAAACTTTAGAACCTTATAATTTTATTCAGGACTGCTGGTGTCAGCAGAGGACTTAACCTGCGATTTCCTTAGGTTTTGGTTCCTTAAAAGTTAGCTTACATGCTCTTTGAGCAAGGTTTTTACTATAAGCTTAAATACTGAGGATGTGGAATGATATGCTGTACCTATGAATTTAATCCGTTTAAATTATATCAAGATTTTCCATAGATATTATTACATGGAGTCATATCATAATCAACACTTACTGATATTTGTTGCTATAAGTGAACGTATCATTTGTAAATTGTTGATGAAGTATTCATGTCACTTAGTGCTTAGATATATATCATTGTGAACATCTCGTGTTCCATGGTTTGTTTTTGTTTTTATTATTTTGAATATATTGCAGGTCAGTGTACAACATAACCATAAGGAAATAATAATATTTCTATTGAATAGGTCTTTACTATTTAACTCAGCAAAAAATAGGTTTGATAATCGGCCACCATTATGCTCGCACTATGGCAGTATTTTCCACCAGCATTGTAGCCGGTAAGGGTGTCAATAATCCCATGGTTTTGGGTTGGCTTCTAGTCCAACAACTGGACACAGGTGGGTATCTATCGGCAATCCGGCTAGGTACATTGGATTAACTTATGACAGTTTGGAATATCTCGTATTCTTTAGCATTACTTTGGAAAGTTTATAATTTACATATTAGGCAGTATAACTTGCCACCTTATGGTGGTTTGGAATATCTCGTATTCACTAAAGGAGTTTGAATGTTTTGTAGCGATCTACACATAGGTGGTGTGCTGTTTTTACACGAATTAATAATACACAGATGGGTAGTATGAACTTGGCCTTCTCGTGACCTTTATAGGCACTGATAAAGTGGAGCACGTCGAACTTAGTCTTTTTGCCATTTTGTTCTTTGGATTATAAATGAATGGGACTCACCTGCTATAACAGATGCATACCAGATTAGCAACGTAAAATAACGAAGCCAAGAGTATCGCGTACTAGTCTGGTAGCTTACAATCAGTTAGCGCGTAAAAATAACGTCGCCAATGGTATCTCGTACCCTGATTGAAGATTGAACAAGGCCTCGACTCGCAAGTCCGAAAAACAGCACTCGCTATGATCACTTAGTGCCTCCGCCATTGCCCGATGAGGATCGCGTCCTCGATGACAGGTTTCAGGGGCCTTTTCAGACTAGCAACGTAGAATAAGCCGCTAAGCATCACGTACCAGTCTGGCAGCTTCCAATCAGTTAGCGTGCGAAAACAACGTCGCTAATGGTATCTCGTACCCTGATTGAAGATTGAGCAAGGTTTCGACTCGTAAGTCTGAGATGCAGTACTCGCTATGATCACTTAGTGCTTTGGCTTTTGCTGGATATCGGTTCTTCATCCTGTGTGATTGTAGATTCAAGGCTTAAATTCGACACTGAAATTCGTTATTGCACAATACACTTTATAGGTTATCACTTGAAATTTTGTTAATTTTGCTAAAGAAAGAACTATTTCATGTATTATAAATGAATAATAAGATGTATCACTTGGGATTTTGTTAAATTGCTAAAAAAATACTATTCCATGTATCCTAAATGAATAATTAGATAGGATAAAGTTTTTTCCATGCGAAACTTTTACCGCAAAAAAAATAAGTGACATCTAGACGCGATGGTGTTGCCAGGATACATTGATTGTATTTTTTTATATATATCTAAACTTGCGAATCCTTTGACCCGTAATGAAAATATTACTACATTATGTGAACAATAATAGTATTATTTCTACATTATTGAACAATAATAATAGCATTTCAGTTTCGGCGCGAAGTAAAATAAAGTACTAACAAGCCGATTAACATTCAAAACTAAAATTCGAGAGCTAATTCGTAAGAAGTTGGCAGTATCATCACAGCGTTAATGTTACCAATTGCCGATTTGAACTAATTGTTTGACTATATTAGTTAGTTATGTAGTTTATTAATTTGAGTATGTATTGTATAATTGTATTATATATATGGTTTATTAGTACTTATATGTATTTTCGTATTCGTCTTCTCTCTCTCGTTTGTTGCACAAATTTTTCTTACTACCTCTATTTTTCTCTGCAGCACCCAAAGGTTGACTGGTAGCAAATGCCTAAGGCATTAAGTCCACCTCTGTACTTTTGAGTGCATAAAACATTTAATTAATAAATAAATACTATGATACTAATTTATGGCCTTTGCGATATCGTTTATCAAAAATATATATATAAGGTATGCCTCAAATCCTCCAAGTGAATATTTCAAAAAACGATTCAGATTTGTTCAAAATTCCATGTTTCATATAGTCTCATTAATAAGAATTCTATTTTACTTCGGTCAATGTGACGTAATCGCTCACGTAAGCACAGCTTGAGTTAAGCGTATTGAGGAGCTGATCTTGGTAACTGAGATTCTTTACTCATGCGTTTATTAATTAGCAACGATCTTGAGCTTCTGATATCGTATAATCGGGTATCAAATGATATCGCACTTGAGAACGTAGTTTTTTTTTTTAACGTAGTTGAGCAACGTTTTTAAATACGGGCCTTAATTGTATTATAATAGGGATATACAGTTTCTTTGATGCATAGGTTATGTCACTGTAAAATGTCATCCAAATTACGTACTATGTACAAGTATTATAATGAAATAAAATTATTTACAACAAGTTACAGTATTTTCCTTTCAGCACAGTATTTCCCTAGCTTTACTGCAGAGACGCTCGCAAAAGCTAGTCAAACATAATTTAAAATTGTACAAATTAGATTGTTAAAAAAAACCTGTACTATAAACTGTACAATGTATAATGCGTTCCAAATAAGAATAGGATCGATTGCCATGTTGTGACGACACGTCAAACTGTCAAATCGCAAGAAATTGGGCAAAATTGAAGAAGTCAGAGATGAGCAAAATTAAAGAACTGGATGCTGATCAAACTTTTATCGTTCACAGTTCGTAAATAAATTAAATTTAAAAAAATTCTTGCTTTGCTCGACCCATTAATTATTCGATTTGACAGTATGATGTAACGTCACAACATGACAATCGATCCTATTCTTATTTGGAACGCATTGTACTGCCTACAAACGCTTGCCAGTGAAATGTCAACACGGATAAAGATACCACAGTAACCGCAAACATAAAACGTAACTATCTGAAAAGCAGTTTATAGCAGAAATATGGCTCGTGGCTGCCACGGGAACCACACGGATTTATGAACACCCCCTGAATAGCGCAACTTATACCCGGGGTAATTTATACGGGAACTAGCTAATGCCTCGGATATTTGAGTCTTTTGAAAACTGATACGGATTTTTATTGAAATAGCGGACATTTTTCATTTTTTTTTCTCTGGTCTGTGATTAAAGACTTGGGGTTTTTATAGGGGCTAGTCGTGCTCATAAAATCTCAATATTTTTAGTTTGTAGGTATTTGGAGGGTAGTATTTACTACCATGGAGCAGTGGTGGTCGAGTTGTAACGGCTCTGACTTACGAGGTCGTAGGTCGGGGGTTCAAGCCCAGCCAGGCGCATTACTTTGTGTAATTTATTTCATCACCACTGCTCTCAAAACGGTGAAGAAAAACATCGTGAGGAAACCGGCATGTCCTAGAACCAAAAATTCGAAGACATGTGACCCACCAACTCGCACTGGGCCCGCGAGGTGGATTACAGCCCATTACCATTATAAGGCCGACTATGCTATGCTATGCTAGTAATGCTAGCCAAGGAGACGGCCGCACCCCCGGATCCCGGATCGGACCCCTCATGCTTCAGCCGCCGAGACCCCGACACCGACTACCAGCCACTGTAGGCGCGTGCATGTGGACGAGGAGCAATGGGTAGCTCACCGTACGGCCGTTCGGTAACAGTCCGGACCGAACCCGAGTTATCGACGGTACGTAGTGTCCCTCGCACTCTTCAAAGAGATATCAGTAAAACCATCGGCCCTGCAGGGTCGATGCCTACTAGGGCCATGGGTTGACTTCTTTAAAAGTTACCCGTAGTCCTAGAATACAGAGGGCAGCTGAAGGAACTTAGGTGTGGTTTTAGTCAGTAAAAGTCTGACACACCCTCTTGATCCACCCTAGAACAGGAGAAATCATTTGATGATTACCCACCTCAATAAAAGGGCTGTATAATAATGGAGATTGGTTGTCAAATGTAAGGACGCCTTTTAGATACTGAACACAAAACACTTCAATATTTCATTTAACTCCAAAATAATCCCATTTGAACCAACTAAATATCAAAATCCGTAACAACATTGAATAATCATTGACACAGGTAATTGAATAGTCGTGTGTATACGTATATTATATACCGAAGGAAGTATATTTCGTGGTTCACTGAATTCTGTCTCGCATTCGTATTGAGTATTGACATAGTGAGTACTGGTATAGGATTCCTCGGTTCAAGACTGGAACACTTTGGCTTATTGAGACACGCTAAGCTTTCGAGACGAACAAACATTTTCGTGTAGAGGGGCGTACTCTGAAAATTAAAAGCTTGACAGTCAATATAGATGAGAATAATAGCGATAATAGGTAATCATAGTATTTTATTGGTAAGGGATTCTTACAATTCATAGGTAAATAGATACATTACAATATAGGCAAAAAATAATTGACAATTCGTTACAACATTAAACAATGTCAAATCAAACACTGTCTTGTCAATAAAAAACTTTTTACAAAAAAAAAAATACAACCGACTTCAATATAAAAAAAAACTGAAATGTGCAAAAAATTTAATTTCGGAAGTCGGTGTTTCTATAATAGTTTTGTCTCTTCGTTATTTAACACCGACTTCCGAAATTAAAGTTATTTTGCATTTTTCAGTGTTTTTTTTACTTTGAAGTCGGTTGTATTTTTTTTTTGTAAAGGTTTTTTATTTTACACTTTTTAGTTATGGTACCACCACTAAAAAGTACCCCTCAGCCAAACTTAAATACCTTATAGCCAGAGTGCATCTCATGACAATTCTAATAATCCCAAACACGGTTATATTACATTAATTTATTACAGAGTTCCGGTGCCTAACTTCAGGCTTCATCATCAGATCAGTTCGATATATACCCCCTCTACTTTCAGTCAGTCATCGACTACACGTATAAACAAAGCAATTTTACTTGTTACGACGATTCTGCTGTGATCCTATGAGGAGTTCTGTTCCATATCTTCGAAGTTCATGATCCGATCATAACAATATTTCTATGGGACCAACTCGGAAGTATAACCTTCCAATCAAAAAAAAAAATTTCAAAATCGGTTCACAATTGACCGAGAAATCGGTGAACATACATAAAAAAAAAAAAACATACATTCAACCGAACATATAACCTCCTCCTTTTTGAAGTCGGTTAAAAAAAAAATGATTTTCATTGAAAAATTACTATTCTGATCGACTTGATTATTTGTGATTTTTTTTTATTTCTTTGCCTTGTTATCTCAATTTTATACGCTATAATTTTGGCAAAACATAGTGCATATATTTTTTAATATATGACCTGTAAACCCACCTATGCTTTACAAAATAATTAATGATTGATTGATTGGTTGATACTCTTATTTATAGAATTATAAATGTAGATACAAGTTATGAAAAATGATACAAAAACAAAGTCATGTGACAGTTGTTAATAAATAAATAAACTTAACGTGGGCAAAAAAAAATTAATGAAGAGGTGAAATCGGTTCACTTCTACAAAATCTGTCACTTTTAGAAAGTTAGGGCGTGCGCACACTTGAGATAAGACTGTCTTAGACATACTTGTCTACGACGTCGCAGACTTGTCTAAGACATCGCAGACTTGTCTAAGACATCGCAGACTTGTCTACGACACCGCAGACTTGTCTGTGACAAGACTGTTTTAATACGTCCAGTGTTGCCAACAGTTACACTAGCTTACCACTAGAGTCAACTTTTGAAACCACCAGAAAACCACTAACAAAAAATTATCCCACACACAAAATCGCAAAACTTCCCACTAAAAAAATGTGTGTTGTACGAAATAAAATAAGTATAGGTTATTAGTTTCCTTTAATAATAAGTGATAAAAATTAACAATCAGTACCATTTGTGGGTAAATTAACATTAGTAGGTAAATGATTCGTCTTCAGACGAATCATTTTTCTTTGCACCGTCATCACCATCAATATTTCGCAACTAAATGGGGGGTTAAAACCACCAGTTTTCGTGGAAAATCCACTAAGTTGGCAGCACTGACCGTACGCCGCTTAACTGTTTTGTCTTGATGGTGTGGGCCGTGTCATAGACAAAACAGTCTTGTCGCAGACAAATCTGCGACGTCGTCGTAGACAAGTCTGTCTAAGAGAGTCTTGTCTCAAGTGTGCGCAGGCCCTTACACAATCGCTGAGTGACATGAACTATTTGTTTCTTTTAACCCGCAAAAGCAAAGTTCACGGTTCGTCTGGGATTGGACAAAGGTACTAAGTCGAAGGAGAAATCTAGCAAATAATTTTGTCAAGGTGGACAGAATAATTCGTGTGTAGGATTTTTCCATCAGTTCATTCATAATAGGAGATTTTTTTTTGATGCTGAGAAATTGTCATTGTTCCACTCTGAATGTCGTGAAAAGAAGTGTCAGACTTTTACTGACTAAAACCCTCGCACCCCAGGACACCCTTCAACTACCCTTAGCGTTCTAGGGTCAGTAACTCTTTCGAACACAATGTTTTCCTTCACCTTCTTTGTCTTCGTTCCAGGGCCCTGGGGTTCTCTTTCGTATCACCAATGGCCCCAGTAGGCTTCGACCCTGCTCGGCCCCTGCGTTTTTGCTGACATCTTTTTGAGGCGCACGTGGAACACTACGCGCCGTCGACGACTTGGGTTCGGTCCGGACGGTTACCGGACGGCTGGACGGAAAGCTACCCATTGCTCGTCGTCCGCAAGCCCGCGCCTACGGAGGCTGGAAATCGGGATCTGGATTCCGGCGGCTGGGGCGTGAGGCCCGTTCCCTCACGCTTGCGGCCGCCTCCTTTGCTAGTATTACTGCTTCGTAGAAGGAGGCGACCGCCTGCCACTCCTCTTCGCTCCGGACCATGGCCTGTACCAAGGCCCGGCGCGAGAGATCGCTGCCGCCGAACTCATTTCACCTAAAAATAGACTGGCTTTTTTAAATTAAGAAATCATCGAATATTTTTAACAATAAAAATATTATTATTTACTAAAACCTGTGTTCCTTCAGTTGCCCTTTGCGTTACAGGGCCCCGCAGCCCAAGAATAAGCAGGCTGGTGTCTCAAAAACTACAATTACAGTACCTATGCACAGGATCGGTCCTTGTGGCGACACTTGGAGGAGGCCTATGTCCAAAAGTTGACGTCTTTCGGCTAAAATTATGAGTACTTACTTTAATTCTTCATTCACAACCTAAGTAACCCAAAATCGAGCTGGGGCCTTACCATACTTTACCTTAACCATACCGTGTTCAAATATCAGGCGTGCGAATGAGAAAGAGCGATGTAGCTTAGTGATGCAACGGAAGTGTCTTAACGGAAGCGGAAACGGAAACAGATGTCAAAAGTATTTTTTTGCGGATGTGGAAGCGGAAACGGAAGCGGAAGTGTTAATACTATGAAGAAAAAGCAAAATTTTATCTTTAAAAACAACAGAATGTTTACGTCGTAATCACGTCACGAGGCGTGGTGATGCGCAGAACGAACCAAAAAAATATAATAATAAAGAAACTGGTTGCGACACGATAAGTTTGTGTACCCCCCCCCCCCCCGCGCCTCTTCCCATGTTTCCAGTCGTCCACACGCCCCCCACCCCCGCGCTCCTCGCTGTCTTCTTCCGTTTAGAGTTCTGTTATAAATTTTGCGGAAGCAGAGTTCTGTTGCAACACTAATGTAGCCAGCCTATATAGCTCCATCCCTTTAAAAGTTCAGGTTAGGTCATCAAATGAATCGCGTTAAAAGCTCATGGCAGGGTCTCTGTTCTGTCAGCAAAAGGTATAAAAAATACAATTTCATTGAAAGTCTAGTCATTCCAAGTTTACGAGATCTCTCACTTATAACTGTTGGGTGAATATTTCAGTTCCTGAGCCTACTTTGTGGAACGTTGAACACGTTTTCAGGCAATTTTCTTGTCATAAGCAATTTTGTAAAGATCGCTTGAATGTCTAAATTGCGTTATGGAATTCATGTCTACGCTACCCTTAACAATGAAGATTTTATTAGGTAGATACCCAAGTATCAACCTAATATAATCTTCATTAAAGGTACTTATCTTTGGTTACTGCTCCGCTCCCGTGGATTGTAGCGTGATGTTCTGTAGTAGCCTTCCTCGATAAATATGTAGGTCCAACAATAAAATAATTTTTCAATACACTTACTCGAAAACCAACTCTTATCCCACCGCTTATAAGCACGCAATAGACTGTTTTCCGCACTAGTGCCGAAAAGTGCGCGTGCTCTCACCCGCCACAATGTTATTACATTTATCGTATCAGGCCAGACGCGCGTCGACCCCCACGAGTCGCCGGTCAACCCCCACTTATTCATTTTTTCGTAAGTGTATTGAAAATGTCGTTATATGATACACGTGCAAATTTTTCACTGCAGCCCTCGGCTACATAACACACTCGCCTACGGCTCGTGCGAATTCCGTCTCGGTCGTAATGACAAACTTTCTGCACTTGTATCAAAATGTACTATTTCAATTCATTCCTGAGATTAACGCGTTCAACCAAACAAACAAAGTCCTCAGTTTCCTGCAACGCAGTATTAGAGTTTTCCACGCGCACATAGTACAACATAATATTGCGAACACAATATATATTATATAACTCGAAATCAACTATCGGGCAGTTACCAGACCAGAAACAACATTAGTCGGTCGGAGAACTTTACGCCTTGTTCCGCTTACCTACATAATATAAGCGGAACAAGGCGTAAAGTTTTGCAAACCTATATAATATGCTCGCCACAATTATGGTGGTAAGTCCTCTCTTTGAGGAGTGGCTGGAAAGACCTTCCGCGTAACGCAGGTTCTAACCGAACTTGGTAAGTTCAGAAGGTTCCTGCACCGGATTCGTGTGGAAGAAACGCCCAGGTGTCACCATTGTGTGGACCGCCCGGAGGACACGGTGGAGCATACGGTGGAGGTGTGCCCGGCTCGGGCAGAGCATAATATCGTCGTGTCCTAGTGGGGGCGATTGGCGGCACCGACCACTCGCGCCGGGCCCTGGTACAGGCCATGGTCCGGAGCGAGAAGGAACGGCAGGTGGTCGCCTCCTTCTGCGAAGCAGTAATGCTAGCAAAGGTGGCGGCCGCACGCGCGAGGGAACGGCCCTCACGCCCCAGCCGCCGGGATCCCGATCCCGATTTGCAGTCACAGCGCAGGCGCAGGCTTGGAAAAAATGTGATTAGATGACTTCCTACCTAAAAAAAAAATCTATGTAATATAAGTACATCAAATCAAAGCATACCTATTTCACACACACGACCAAAACTCACGGCGGAAAGTCCTTCTTCGAGGAGTTGCTGGAGAGGCGTCACGGCGTCCCATTAAACAAACATCCTCACGCCTCAGCCGCCGAGACCCAGACCCCGACTACCAGCCAGGTAGACGCGAGATTGCGGACGTCGAGCAATGTGTAACTCGCTGTCGGTAATCGACCAGACCGAGCCCCAGTCGTTGACAGCGCTTAGTGATCCAGGCGCTCCTCAAAGAGAGGTCAGCTAACCGTAGGAGTAGAACGCAAAGGGCAACTGAAGGACACAAGTGTGGTTTTAGTCAGTAAAAGTCTGAAACGAAGACCGGAAGAAGTAATTGAATGAATTCACAACTTCAAAAAAAACTGCATTCAATTACACTGGAAGCCGACCCCAACGCACTTGGGAAAAGGTTTAACAAATATTTAACCACAAGCGAAACTTCTAACAATAGTTGTATGTCGTATCTAAAATACGCCTATATCCAAATGTTGGCCCCAATGTTAGGACAAATCAGGTCATTGCTCTGCCAAACCACATCACACAGACCGCATCAATCAGCCGAATCCATTACATGACGCTGGTATAGAAAAATAATGAACTAACCGAACAGTAGGTGGAACTAATGGTATGACATGATAGATAAATGTTAGATAGAATATAGAATAGAGTGTAGATTTAGATATTCATCTTTGTATATTTAAAACTCTTCTGTGTGTGCGTGCGTGTTTTTGTCACCTAACTCCTTCTAAGGCTTGACCGATTTAGATGGAATTTTGTATGTATATTTAAGTCCCTGGATGGTTTAAGAATACAACTGAACCCGGTAGGTGGCGCTGTTATTAGGTTTTATTTTTTTATAATAAAAAGGCAGCTTTCGGGCAAGACGACGTCTGCCGGGACCACTATTATTGGATAATATTTTAATGGGAGAGTAAGCATTTAAACATAAGGAATTTATTTAAAAAACTGGGGTCCAAGTTAAAACTGCCAAAGAGCAACTATAAAATGGAAGAACCAGCATAGGCAAAACTGTGCTGCCTCTCCTTTCCACAAATCAATTGACTTTTCTAGGAGTAAGTGTCTGGACATTTTACTAGACATGACCTATTCTCAGATATCTAACTACAAAATAACCATAACATTCAAATATAGAACGTTCTTCTTTTTTGTCGATTAAAAAGAAAGGACAGGTTTTTATACGTTTCGCTGAAAACATTTAAGACTAGCTTCTGCCAGCGACTTTGCCCGCGTGAAAGTAGGTTTGACCATACAAACGTTGGACCTCCGTGTTTCTTATTTTTTGTATAAATCATAAAAGGAAACTATATGCTAGATTTCAGCGTTCTAAGTCTTAGGGTTTGGTCTGGGCGTTGATGAGTCAGGACTTTGCCATTTATCAGAAGATCAATTTGACTGTTGGCTTCAATTAGACACCCATACCGCTACCTACCGGGACCGCAGGCGCGGGCTTGCGGATCGTGCGTGCAATCGTCCGGTAACCGTCCGGACCGAGCCCAAGTCGTCGACGGAGCGTAGTGTTCCACGCGCGCCTCAAGGAGATTTAGCAACCGTAGGGGGTCAAAGCCTACTGGGGCCATGGGTGATGCGAAAGAGATCCCCGGGGCCCTGGAACAATGGCAAAGAAGGAACAGGAGTGGGTTTTTAATAGTCAGTAAATGTCTGACTTTATGTCCCGCTCCGCCCAAGAGCGGGGGATGTCATTAGATGATTTTCCCAACCGAAAAAAAAACAACTCTATCTAACCATTCGCGCAATAAAGGTGTAATGTTATGTTATTTAAGAAATAGTAGATCCATTATACAAGGGCTAAAATGACCCATTATACCGAGGTAATTTTACTCCCGATGTGCAGCGAGGGAGTAAATAGAAACCGAGTTATAATGGGTTTTAGTGCTGGGTGTTACACTGTATTTTTCACTACAATTCTTACTAACGATTTTTACGATTTAATTTGCTGATCACCTCATACAAATAGCATAAAGTTATCATTAATCATAGTTTGGCTATTAATTCATTTTATGTAAAGCTCAATCGCCTTTACGTCTAACCCTTTGACAACTTGCCACAGCTAACTTTATTACTCACATCCACAGTCAGGTGCGCCGACTCCGTGGGTGCTCGGGGGCTCGAGCACCCATGAGAAATACCGTGGGTGCCGAGCACCCCTGATAATAGCCAGTCAGTAATCGCCTTTTGTGTTACGTATAAATTATAATATTTTTTGATACTAAAAACTAGTTTCATTTTTATACATAGGTAGAATGGTTTCATTTTATATTTTTATCAAACAAAATTAAGTAATTAAGTACGCAGTATGTAAGTAGGACATTTATTTATTTGTCGGTCAACCAGTGTGCATTTCTCTTCTTACACTTCGCCACTTTTTCGAGTCCATTAAATAAGCATGAGCACCCATGAGATTTTCTAAAACCCGGCGCCCCTGTCCACAGTGTTACCATCTCTCAAATAGTTTCCGTGTCTTCTTGGAAACGACGCGCCGTATTAGCTACGCTTCAGTTGACATTGCACCGGTTTAGTTCTATTGGATTCTATTCGATGGCATGTTTGAGATTAGAAGATTTGTATTTTTAGCACAAAATGAATTATTTATTTATTTATTAATAGGCTTTTCAACAATGAGTACACTATTACTTACAATTTGTACATTGCTAAATTATGTCTAAACACCTCATCACTTACAGAAAAGTGCAAAATACACTACATTATGCGCAGATAATAACATAACTAACTAATTGATTTTAACGATTTTCGCTGATGCGCACACTGACGATTATTTCGCGATCATGTGCAAGAAGGTGGCATCAACGATGCGCAGAGTGAGGGAGAGCGGCAACAGCATCCTGAAGATCTTTTCAGAAAGGTTAGACGGGCCTACAATGGATAGGTTTATCAAGCTACATGTCAGACATGCCCCTTTTTAAAAACCTCCTCAAATTGAATGCTGTGTTTTTTAATTTTATTTTTTATACTTATGTGTGCTTAAGTTGTACTAGATACTAACATAGTTTTTAAGTTGTTTTGGTAATACTAACACCCTATGGGCCGTCGATGCCTGAGAATAAAAGATTTTTATTTATATCATGTAATACATTAATAGTTTGGAAAAAAAATCTTCTACAATAGTTTACAATGGTAATTATATTGTTTAGATTGATCTCAATTAGAATAGATTTAATTAAGTTTGGTTACAATAAAGAAAATTTGATTACAGTGAATTAAATTAATATTTGATTAGAATAAATTAGATTTTATTATTTTACCAGCAATCTGTATATCAGATTATTAGGTATTCCTAAAACGTACAGGTAATGTATGAATATTATTCATACTAATCTAATATATAAAAATCTCATGTCACAGTGTTTGTTATCGAACTCCTTCGAAACGGCTTGACCAATTTTTATGAAATATTCGCGTGGACGAAACCACTGACAAAGCTAGTTTATTATAAACTTTCGTTCATTGTATTATATACAATGTGGAATGTCCAGTTGGCAACAAGTCGTAATAACGAAAAGCCAACGGAATCCCAAAAAAAAGAGAAATACTTAATTTAACAATTTGATATTTATATATTTACGGAGAGCAATTGCTTGCCATCCGATAATGGTAACGGGCCCCGCTAGGGCCGACACATGCCAGGTCTATAGCATTATTTGAAAATGTCACCGCAGCTCTGGAACGAAAAAGGCCAACGGAAGGAGCAAGGGTGGGTTTTAGTCAGTAAAATTGTGACACTCCTCGCTTCACCCTGAGTGGGAGAAGTTATTAGATAATTCCCCTCCTGAAAGAAAATGCCAAATTATTGTATTCTAAGATTTAATCTTTAAATACATACATCCCATACATCATTATTGAGTTGTTTCTCTTTAAAATTAAAACCGGGACCGTAACCAATGTCAGCAAAAATGTAGGGGCAGGGCTGATGCGTGCTAAAGCCACGTGAAAACTTCTAAAAAAGAAACCCGTAGTCCCAGAGCGCAAAAGGCAACTGAAGGAACATAGGTGTGGTTTTAGTCAGTAAAAGTCTGATTCGCCCTCATTCATTGGATGATATCCCAGCTCAAAAAAAACACTGGGATAATCACAAACATTTTGGGGTTTTGACAATCATTTAATGATAGAATTTCACTTTGCCTAGGACCCCTGGATAATCAGTTTCAAAATCAACTTTATCGAAAAACAAATTCCATGAACCCTGTTAACTGACCACAACAACACAACAAAAACACAACAAACAAGAACAAGCTAACACGGGGCCTGTAGCAAATTCTACCAAAGGGGTCCATTAAACCTTTATAAAAGATAACGAATTAAAACTTCTTTAATTTATTTTTTACGTAGACCGAGGGGCGACTGCCTACATTGTCTTTACGGAAATTCCGGAAGAGATTAGAATTCATATGGTACAGGCACTATAGAATATATAGAATATCGTTTATTTAATAAAAGTGGCACATTTAAATTAAGATACATAAAAACAATTATAACGCATATATTGCATTTTTACCTGAACTAGGTTGGACCTGTATGTCAGGCTAAAAAGTACTAAGAACCTAAGAAATAATAAATTAACAATCATTAAATTCACTATATTAAATAACCTAAATTTAATTAACTAAAAGCAAAGCATATTTTATTTACAAACTAAAAGGAGATCTTCTGTCTCTCCGTACGAGATGCTGAGTAAGTATTGCACAATAATCTTTTTACAGCTATAATAATTTAATTTATAAAAACCTAATTTTCTATTTAATCTATTGTACAAAATGGGCCTAAAAATGTGAAATACCTTTTCACAAAGACATATTTTTAAAAAGTGTTGGAATTGCATACAATATACTGTGGTACAGCCCCCCTAGCCAAGTTACAATCGTATCGTTCGCGCCGATCGCCTTGAGTAGGCCACGCCTCCGATTCCTTTGTTCTGACCACGTGATTGAACGTTGAGATGACGTCAGAACAAAGGAATCGGAGGCGTGGCCTACTCGAGGCGTTCGGCGCGAACGATACGATTGTAACTTGGCTAGGGGGGCAGGTATCTTGACTTATTTTTGTATGTTCATGCTGGGCCCACCATTAGGGTGGGCCCAGCGCGTGGCCCGTAGCACTTGCTACTCTTATTACGTGGTTAATCAGGCACTGGTGCCAACTGCACAAAACTATCGACTTATCAAAACAGTGTAAGTTTTTAGACCTTGTTTAATTTTCAGTTTAAATTAATTCCAGCCAATAAATCGCACCGTGGTATAACCTATATCTCAATAGTTTACCCATCTCTTTGCAGACAGCGTCGTGTCCCCTTGCATTAGCTACGGTTCAGCAAACATTGCGCTGGTTGCTTCCTAGTTTCCGCCGTTTCTCAGCTCAACGATTTTTAGGTATATTAGTATAAATGCTAAGATAACATGATGGTGTGCAAGTTTTTGGCATCATTTAGTAAGTGAAAATCGACTTGCCAATTAGAAGATAAACGGGGTGCCTTTTTATTTAAAGAGTAGGTACATCGACTTATATTCTAGAGATAGACAGGCACGTTCATGGAAAATTTTTGTCAAAATACTGAAAAGTTAAAACAAAAGTTCGCTGCAGCGCGCTACATTGGCATTGTGCCGTTTAACAGAACTATTAAAACATACAGCGCTAAAATAGCTTTTAGAGGATACTTTTTTCGCGATCAAAATGTCTTAAGCGTCATGAATTTCGTGGCACTTACGCGTTTCGTTCAACAGTAGTGTAATGTTCAAGGTGTATGGATTACAACTACACCGGAGTCGATTGAAGTGAGTGTTAGGCACGCGTAATCTAGTGCGTAATCTAAAACTAATCAAGTAATCATTAATGTTAACAAAGACGAAGTTCGAATCCCGCACGGAACAAATATTTGTATGGCCTACGGATAGTTGTTCCGGTTCCGGGTATCTCTTGTATGTGAGTTTACATGTTTGTGAACCCACCCACACGGTACAGGAGTAGGTAATTCTTAGTATGGGGCAAAAATAAAAAAATAAAAAAATGAGTTGTTGTTTTATCTAACTTTGTCAGTCTATAATATACTCGTAGAATAGAAATGATTACGTTTTATTAATTATTTAATGTTAATTAATCAATTAATTAATGTCATTAATTAATTTAGTTCATTTATGTTTTTATTTTTTTATGAAATATTTAAAAATATAATTTGTATGTTATGTTACTGAATAAATGAGTAATAATAATCCATGATAATTATAATGTTAAATTAAATAATAATACCTTTAGATAGGAGTCGCCTCTTTGGCGTAGGCCTCCCCCAGTGTTTTCCACAGTTCCCTATCTCTAGCTTTTCTCATCCAATCCGGTCCAACTTTTTGTGTAAATATGTCTCTCCATCTAGTTCTTTATCGCCCTTTATTTTTTGTTTCCCCTCTTGGTAGCCATTCTGTTACTTTTTTTGTCCATCTATCGTTTTCCATTCTACATACATGACCAGACCCAGTTCCATTTAAGCAACCAAATCCTCTCTCTTAGGTCTTGGAATTTTCGTTATTGCTCTAATTTTTTTATTACTTATTTTATCCATCAGTTTAACATCTAACATGCTTTTTTCCATTTTTCTCTGATTATATTATAATACTAACTTCTCCCAGCGGCTTCGCCCGTATCCCTAAGTCACTCAGTGATAAAGTAGCATAGGTACTATTGGTAAAAGAATTTTTTAAATAGGTCCAGTAGTTTTTGAGTTTATTCATTACAAACATACAAAAACACCTTCCTAAATTTTTCCATTATTTCATTGAGAATAGATTAAAAAAAAACAAAGTTGCTATGTGCATCTGTCTGCTTCTTCGTGTACGTTTTCAAAACGCATTTTGATACTTTTGACTAATTAAGAAATGAAGAAGGTTTGTATAGGTATAAGATGTGAATTAGCAAATATCGCTTTCAAGTTACAGTACTGTCAAAATATATTGGTCACTCTGCAGTTGGCGTTCCAAACTGTTGCGGATACCTACTTGAAAAAATATGCAATAATACGCATCCACCAAAGGATTCTTAAAGAAATTACTGCGCAGTCAATTGTTCGAATTTCGGAGTGGTAATGTAAGGTTTTGATTACTTATTTTTTTCTCCACTCTGGGGTGGATATAGAAGTCTGTTAAACTCGTACTGACTAAAACTATTCTGTAAGGTGTTAACCATAACATGAAAACTATAGAAACTATCCTGTAAGGACAGGATACATAGTTTCAGTCTTGCATCCCATAAGCCTGGTGGCTTATAGTATGCAAGGAAGCACTTACATCACACTTGCGTCAGGGGCTTCGGCTGCAGTGTTACTTTTGCTACCCAGAAATAAGACAAACCGCCGTCCGCGGACCTCGTCGTGTAGTCGACAGTGAGGTATTAACTTCCCCAATACGTAACCTAACCTAGACCTAACCCCGGAGATTTTGTATCGGCAGTCACTGTAACTTATTTTTATTTTTCTTGTAAAAACGTGGATAGTTAGTAGTACCTAGTAGTAAACCAGGCAGTAAACCAGGAACAGTGGTGGCCGAGTGGTAACGGCCCCGACTTACGAGTTGTAGGTCGCGGGTTCAAACCCAGCCAGGCGCATTACTTTGTGTAATTTATTTCATAACCACTGCTCTCAAAACGCCTAAACCGCCGCTATAAACGCCTAGAACCAAAAAATTCGAAGACATGTGACATTTACCAACCCGCAATGGGCCCGCGTGGTAAATTACGGCCCATTCCCTCTCCTAGAAAGGAGGCCTGAGTCCCAACAGTGGGAACATTAAAAGGCTGATTTTGCTATTATGCTATCGAAAGCCCCTATGGTGTTAGTATTACCAAAACAACTTAAAAACTATGTTAGTATCTAGTACAACTTAGGCACACATAAGTACAAAAACTGCTAGTAGTAAACCCAATTAATGAAATCAAATATCAAAATAATTAGGAAATTCTGATCCGATGACCAAAATCTAGGACTAAAATTTAGCGTCAGCGACGTTATATAAAAAGGTCGTGTGACATAAAACGTAAAATATTGTCAACCAACAAGAGTTGATTTTCAAATATTTACGGCGCTATCAGGATAGCAATTGAACGAGTTAATCATGTTGGAACCGTGCTGTACTGGCTCCCGTGATAGAACTACTAAACGAGGCTCCGGGAGAGTTGAGTTATAGTGCCAACGTGAGGGCGTAAAGGATAGCTCTGAGTAACTGCTACATGAAAAGGGATCTTATTACTTCAGGCGAATATTTGACTTACATATGATTGCAGTTAGAAATGTGAAGACGTTTCCTGGATTCATGTTCAAACAGGATGATACCTACAAGTATTTTACGAATACTTGAATGCGTCTCCGTTGACAAGTAGTTAGGTACATATACTCGTATTATTGTTTATTACATTGAACATTACCAAAAAGCTAAGTCTAACTGATTGCGCTTTATATCGCTTCAATATTTAACAAACAGACAACACTTTTTTTACAATATCACAAAGAGAATGCTCGCTTACTCTGTTAACAAAATAAAACTGCTAAGAAATATATTTTTTGTGCAGCAGTTTTTGTGTAACAGTCTGAAAATTGAAAATTATTCAAAATATTATTTTTCCCACTTAGAGCTCCGTTACTGCAGCCGTCTACCTATAGTGACATTTGACACACACGACGGCTACTGCTGATCTTCAAATTTGGAATGTCGACGGCCACCGTCGACGCGTTAACAGCTGCCGCCGACGTGTTGACGGCTGCCGTCGCCCCGTGTCGTCGCCTGCAGTTACCTCTGCCGTTGGTACATGCCGCTCGTGTGTATCAGCTCTTAGAAATACAGATATAAGATTGAAATTTCCTTCTCCAATAATAGAACATGAGGAAAGAACAAGACAAAACACCAAACAAACATCAGGATTAGAACGCGACGGTACAACGGAAACTTGTCGCTAAAAAGACACAACACTTTTTTCATCGAAAGATAATGCCAGAACCTTGAACTTAAATAAAATTTACTTCAGATATATATATATACACAGATCTCTATAAATAATTTAAGGTCGAATGGGCATGTAAACAACAAGAGATTAAAGAAATATCAGTCGCCATTTACGCACCATAAATTCGTGCAATTTATTAGCTCCATCCGCTTATTGGCATAAAATTACATATTCTATGGAATCAGTAGTAATTTAGGTAACATTTGAATTATCTTGGTATATGACGTAAGCTATGAATACACGAGTCAAGATTTAGGTATACACGATAGCAGACTTGAGTGTAAATGTGGTGCTGTTACTATAACCGATAAGACACATGTAAACTCATTGACGCTATTCTACAGGCTCCACAAAAATGTCCGTTTCGACCGACGAATTAAAAAAAAAACCATGCCAAGATTTTGTAAAAAGTAAAAGTCGATTCCCAAAACCATTTCTCAAAGTTATCGTTAAAAGTTATAAGCCTTTGCTAAGTAATAAATTGATACCGATATGCTATACAGAACAAGGACAAGGGCAGGAAGATGATGATGATGATGATGCTATACAGAAGAATAAGCATTGTGTACAACCAGTATAAGTATATAATTATTATAAACAGAATTAAAAGTTCAGATTTCCTTACTAAGTCCAGAGATTTATTTATTTATTAATTCAATCACATTATACATTTCTAGCAGTAGAAAGCAATTTTACTGTGTTCTAATTTGACGGTATGGTTGGCGTAGTGTTTAAGCGTTTGGCTTCTACACCACGGGTTCGATCCCCACGCACGGAACAAATGTTTATTTATTTATTTACTAGCTTTTGCCCGCGGCTTCGCTCCCGTCAACTGACTACTCTATCCCACTCTACCCTACTCTACCCTATTACCAATTTATTATTTTTTTTCTTTCATAAGAACCTTCTCCTAATAATAACAAATACAACAAAAAAAGAATTAGTAAAATCGGTCCAGCCATTCACGCGTGATGCCGTGACCAAGGAAAACGGGTTTCATTTTTATATATATAGATTTATTTTGATCAGCCTACATTTGTAAACTACCAGTGTTTAACAACTGACGCCAGAAGTAGATCGCGCAGTCTAGGTGATTGAACGACTATGGATATAGATCGGGTGCTAGGTGAATTGGTTTTGGCAATTCGCGTACAACTCAATATGGAATCAATTAATGGTCTTGAATATTACAATTGTTCACTTTACCGAGTTGCTTGACGATAGTGTGTTCATTCACGGTTTTTTTTTTTTCAGCCTTACTTTGCACCTTAGTGATATTTGATCGGCATTGCTGCTCCAAGGTATTGATTCGCACAAGATTTGCCATGTTGGTCCTCGGTTTCAAATTTTCCAATTCAGATATTTCCTCCTCTGACAATAATGCTTGCACTGACTGGACAGGTTCGCTCAGAACTGTGTGGCTCTTTCTTCAAAAGACCATCTCAGACTCCAATCTGCATAGTTCTCATATGAGATATGGTATGAGGTATGGTTATGATATGGTAATCATATGATTGGACCATTACATTTTTGCTGTATGGACTTTAGAAGAGACTTTGCCCCTGAGTTTGTTTCAGTGTTTCTTCTCAGGGTAGTCAGCTAGGAAACGCCGGCTTCATCTAGTTTAAATTGACAAAAAAATTGACGCGTAAAGTGTTTTTAAAAAATCTATTTGCAAAATAAATATCATTTATCATAGATAATCCAGTGTGTGCATCTATTGCCCCGTTAGGTGTCTTCTGGTGCCATTCAAAATCTTCAAATTGCTTGCCTTTAATTTCTGCATTAACTCTTTCTTACCTTTGTTCATCGTACTGCTGATCAAGTTTTTATTAAATTGTGTCAAAATATCGCTGAATTTTGCTTTAATCATACTTGGTGGCGAAGTCGATGATTTGTTTTGCTTATTGATTTGTACAACCTACAGATAATAGTTCCAGGTCTGGGTATCTTGGTACGTGAGTTTACATATTTGTGAATACACTAACGATACAGGAGCGATTCCTAGCGTGGGGTAATGATTAAAAAACAACTAAATAAAAAAATATTTGGAGCAGTTGAAAATCAGGTAAAACTACACCTGATAACATAACTCTTTTTGCCTACCTTTGTTTCCACCAGGTGCGCCGTTAGGCATAATATTTTTTTTAAATATTTTCAAAAAGCTTCCAGTAACTAGATAAGGTTGAATATTTTTCATAAAATATTTTTTCATCAATAAGAAACAGTTTTACCAAGCCACTCATTAAAACAGTAAACAAATATTAAACAGTATTAACGTGAAATACCTACGTACACATATTTTTATCAGAATCAAAACAGGCAACTGTTGTTTTCCGTGCAAATGCGTTAATGTAGTCAGAATATTATAATTCTAGCACATGTCCAGCTTTTAAGTATTGATGTTAATTAATTCCACGAACTTGCCAACTCAATTACAATGTTTATCACTTCTCTGTATTGCAAGCTAGTATTCCTTTGTATCCCAATACCTTTTTTCATTGCGTTAAACCATCCTCAATAATCAGTATCCAAAGCACTATAATATCATTATCACTTGCACTTGCGTTACCCGTGTCATATGCGTCTGATAAATGCGACCTTTGTTATCGAAGTTGTTAGTCACTTGAATTATTATATCAGCAAGAATAAACAAATGAAAGTGTGGTAATAAGTTGTTGCCACTAGTCAATTCTTAATTAGTCTTCATTTGGTCAGTACCTCTGCAACATGGTCGTCTGTAAGAGCTTTTTGTTGCTTATCTTCGCGTGTTGTGTGCTTTCGAAGAAAGGTATGTTATTTCCTATATTGTTATTGTTAGTTTCACTATCAATAGTTTCTTTTTCATATTAGCGTTCTATTCTTACTTAACATTTACACTAGATTTATCGTTATTTTGTGATGTTTCGCCCTATCTTTTATATTGCCTAGATTTAGTGATGGTACTAACATATTTAAAGAGTAAAGCTATTTTAATTTATTGTAATCGATAAGTAATCTCAAAGCGGTGAAGGAAATCATCGTGAAGAAACCGGCATGTCCGAGAACTAAAAATTCGAAGACATGTGACATCCATCAACCCGCACTGGTTTCGCGTGGTGGTTTACGGCTTATTCCCTCTCCTAGAGAGGAGGCCTGAGTCCCAGCAGTGGGAACATTAAAAGGCTGATTATGCTATGCTATTATCGATAAGTAATGTTCCTTTGAAGAATGAAGACTAAGATTCTTAAAAATATTGAATGTAGGCAAGACTAAATTCTCATATATATCATTCATAAACTTTCACATTATTATTATAAATGAAAAAGTATTAAAATTTCATACGATACAATGCTCTCTGATGTGACCAACGACTATACAGATACGATTCGACAATTATAGGTCTCACTGAAACAGACTGGCAACTGACTGCCAATAAAACAAACTTGTTATTATTTTCTAAATAAAAATTTCTTTACAGGAAAGCTTTTCGACCCATGCTACAAAGCTGACATCGAATGCCTTAGCAAAGCTACAGAGGACTTCCTGGAGAAGTCCTGCAATGGCATCCCAGATACCAAGATTAGGCCTATCGACCCCTTGATCATCCCTGAATTGAACGTGGTGGTGGACCAAGAAATGGGACTGACCTTTGACTTTAAGAACATCAGTGTCACCGGATTGAAGAACCTGCAGATTTCGGATTTCCAGTAAGTTATTCTTGTTGCTGCCTGAATATTTATTTATATCTAAATATATATGTATGTCACGTGTATTGTTTGAAAAGTCACCGCGATCATGAAATGCAACGAACACCGGTAGGTTTTAGTAATTAAAAGAGTGACACTCTATCTCACTACACCCCGTGAGAATGGGTACGCTATAATTATGGCGGTAAGTCCCCTCTTTGAGGAGTGGCTGGAAAGGCAACACAGCGCCCTTACCTTTCGCATGACGTATGTCCTCACCGGACATGGTAAGTTCGGGAGGTTCCTGCACCGGACTCGTGTGGAAGAAGCGCCCAGGTGTCACCATTTTGTGGACCGCCCGGAGGACACGGTGGAGCATACGGTAGAAGTATGCCCCGCCTGAGCAGAGCACCGCCGTATCCTCGTTGGGGCGATCGGCGGCAGCGATCTCTCGCGCCGGGCCTTGGTACGGGCCATGGTCCGGTGCGAGGAGGAGTGGCAGGCGGTCGCCTCCTTCTGCGAAGCAGTAATGCTAGCTAAGGAGGAGGCCGCACATGCACGCGCAAGGCAATGACCCTCGCGCCCCAGCCGTCAGGATTCCGATTCCGATTTCCGGCCACCGTAGGCGCGGGCTTGCGGACGGCGAGCGATGGGTAGCTCGCCGTCCAACTGTCCGGTAACCGTCCGGACCGAGCCCAAGTCGTCGACGGCGCGTAGTGTTCCACGCGCGCCTCAAGGAGATGTTAGCAAACGTCGGGACCCAGCAGGATCGAAGCCTACTGGGGCCATGGGTGATGCGAAAGAGATCCCCGGGGCCCTGGAATGGCAAAGAAGGAACAGGAGTGGGTTTTTAGTGAGTAAAAGTCTGACATGCCCTCCCGCTCCGCCCAAAACCGGGGGATATCATTAGATGATTTTCCCACTCGAAAAAAAAACCCTGTGAGAAGTTATTTGATACACCTTTATATGTATGTGTATATTCTTACAATAACACGAACATTTTAAATAGTTTATGCCGAAATTCATGAGAGAGGAGATTTCTATTATCATTACTTTCCCCGTATGATGGTTGTCGATGTGAATGCAGTACTACTGCGTATTGCGAATTCTAATCAACCTCTTACGTTGCGCAAAAATTTGCTGTACCGAACATTTTTGAAAAAAAAATATCTTATTAGCTGTTCGAACCTCTAGAATGTACTGCAAACATGAAATGAATGAGTATAAACGAATTAGATAAAACAAGAACTTTGACATATAAACAACACAACAGAGACAGTGGGTACAATCAGTTTGGTCATGATGACTATGGTAAATGTTATCTCACATTTTAAGATCATAGATTTATAAATGATAAGCATTTATAAATCTATGATCTTAATTTTTTTTTATCTTAACCTTTTGAGTGCGTAATTAGAGACACAATAGTAAGACAATGGCGCGTGAACGCCGGCGTTAATGCGGGGATCAACAGCTTAATTTGTTTTATCAAGTCTCATCAAACAAATCAAAGTGAAGGACAAACAAAACAAAATTTAAAACTGGTTTCATATAAAATTTGAATTCTTTTTATAGGAGAAACCAGTTAATTCTCTCAGATAAGAAATCTTTTTGGTTAGAATGACTAAAAAGTGGTTTAAACTGTTCAGATCAGAAACATCTTAATTTAGTAAAACACATCAAAATAAAATTGGGAGGGCGCTGACTCCTGATATACAGGCCAGGGCCTCCAGTCTGCTATTACAATAGTGTCAGAATGGTCTATCATTGATTTCATAATTGTTGATTTTGACAAGTTTGATAATCTACTAATATAATGGCGTCATTATGACTTTCCAGTGGTCAGCCACTGACACTCCATCGAAAGAAGTGCCGTAGAATGGTAATCTCGTACAAATTGACAAATGAATATCTAACGTATGCGGTAATCTGCTAAAATTTTGACAATTCCTTTGATCCGTGACCTACCATTAGAACATCATTGTCACGGTAATATTATCTATACAGTATTCCAACTTCATACAAACGGTCGAAACGCGAGCTATACCTACGCGCCTCGATCTCGAGGTGCGTTTGGGATGCAGTCAGTCGCGTCTGTGCCGCGCGATTTTTTCAATAAAAATAAGTTCAAGTACATATTTATATATTTAATATGACGAGTAGGATATATTGTGCGGTTTTTGGTTGCATGAATTCTTCATTTAAAACCAAACATATAAATTGTAAAGTAGCTGCAGGTATCTATAACCAAGTAAAAGATATTCCTTTTTCTTCACCTTGTCCATGTTTCCCAAAACAATTTTTAATTAAGCTTTAGAATGCGGATTTTTGTACTTTAAAATTTAATAATATAGCATTTCGTAGGTACGTCTCAGTCAAGGCGTAAATATTTTTCGGTCGCAAATATTGAGCACTTCCTATTCAATTCACAAAGTATTTTATTTGTTTATATAAAAAAGTATATTTACAATCACAAAACTAAATGGAAACACAAAGTAGGCAAATGTAATTAAAATGGTGGAGGCGGGCAGCCCTATCGCATGTTTACGTACCACGCGGCTGTAGGCATTTATTTCAAAGATACGGCCGAGTTACAATACTGTATAGATAATATTACCGTGTTATTGTGCAGTCTTTGCTTTTAATAAGCTCGATATTGTCATTCTACCACAACTCTATTACGAGACCATTGACCGATCAATGATCGATCATTATGAATTAGCACATTACGAACTTTTAGCAAAATGACAATAGGATCGCGTTGGAATGACGAATTTATAAAAATAGCAAACTAGGGCCCCTTAGTTCGGGAGCTCTTAAATCAGAGGCTTCATAAATTGTATCAACCTTATAATTATGTACGAGAGAGATATGACAAAAAAAATCAGAAAATATTTTCAAAAAATACTACGTCTTTGTGGATCTTAATAAAAAAAAACCTGGGTACTGTTATTCCAGTTTTATTTGTCATTTTATTTTTAGTATTCAAACTCAAAACTGATCAAAACACTTCATTGATGGTGGTTTGATATTTTCGAAGGTTTTATTTTTTATTGCAGCCATTAATTTTTTGCCATTATTTAAAAGACGACAAATTCAAATCAAATACTGCAACGTCTGCAACACAATTTGAAACATAATTAAAGCAGTCCAATCTCCTAAAGCAACAACTTATCATCAAGTCCACAAATCACACACACACGAACCTTTATCAATTAAAAGCAAGAAACTAAGATGCAACATTAAATCAACTTATTCATATCACTAATTGCCTATTTCTACCTCTTTATCTTATTGATAACCTTTTTGCATAATTTGTTTGCAGAATGGATACGAATAAGAAGTCGGTACTGTTAAAAACGAGAGCTGTTTTAAATATTGTTGGTGATCTTATAATCAAATTTACCAAGACAAACAAGGAATTTAGCGGAACATACACAGCGTCAGTAAGTAAGTAAAAAACTAAAATGAAATTGAATTTAAAAACAAGATTAACTGAACTGGAGATGAGAATTAAAAATCATCAAAATGATTTATTTAATTTTCTTTTTATAATAAAACAAAAAAAAAACCTTTAACTAATTAAAACTATATATACACTAAAGACACTCTCAGCTAAAATTATGGCGTCAAAGAATTCCTGCGCTTCGCTGTCGACTGGAATTGTACCCAAAAAACTGGCAGCATGCCACGTTGTATGACAATGCTTAATCTCTAACCGAGTTAAAAGCCAGCCCTTGGGTGAAGCGAAGTATCAATTAGGCGTTTGGATAATTCTGTAAAAAGCTTATGAGCACACGGACCCCACGGACCAAGATTTAAAATTAAACCTATAGCTGGGCAAACCTTAGGAAATACTACCAACACACTTGAAATATCATAATACCAGTCACAAAGTCACCGAGAGATCATAATATATTAAATTATTAATATGTACTTTTTTATGCACCTGCCATATTGCCTCTCAACTACCTTAGGTTGACTGGTAGAGAATGTCTAAGGCATTAAGTCCGTCTTTGTACCTTTCGTTGCATGAAGAATAAATAAATTATACTATTAAAATACAGACTTTCAGGACTGGTCGTTATGGTGGCACTTTGGATCGGCGTGCGTCCAATAGTTGACGTCTTTCCACTGAAATGATGATGATTACAATACAAAATTCAACCGTTCTATAAAACTAAATATCTGTAACAAGAGACAGAAAATTCTGTATTCCATATTCAAAGACCGCATACAAGCTGGCAAGCTCTCACAATAGCCGGCAAGCCAAGCAATGCCGGCGTCACATACAATAAATTTGAAATTTTACTTCCTGCATAAATAGTTTCAAAATTAGGTTCTAAACTAATCTACCTTTACCTGTTCAACAGCTGCTTTGGGAAGCTCACAGTACGGCTACAGTCTGACGAAGAAGGGAGATGATGAATACTTCGATGTTGGCCCAGAAACAATTACTTGCGAAATCATTGCAGAACCTGTTGTGACTATTGGTGAAGTTTTGGAAAACGATTTGGAAAAAGGTACGTCGACCAAAATCTTTAAAACAGAAAACTATGTTAGTTTATATACATACACTCCTTTTATCCAGCATAACAAAGGGTTTCACTACGTATACATAAATCTACGTTATAAGGAAAACAGAGTCCGGAATATCTCAACCTAATGACGCTTGACCTTTTTGTTTGTCAAGCGCATGCAAATCGTAGGTCAGCTACTTCTTGCGCATTATCGACCCAGTAGCCATTTTTAAGTATCCTTGCGAAATCTTTAATGTTAGCTAAGAGCCTTTTCCACTGCAAGGGAAAAGTCTCGCTTTCCTGTATCTACACTTTTTTCAATTTTTCATTAAAAAAAAATACATACAGTCGACCATCGGACCTCAATTCTTCTTTTTAAAAATATACTATATGATGTCGATATTATTGTTTTTTTGTAAACTTTTTTATTTTTTATCTCTATTTGCTTGCGTTTTATGGGCCTCATCTCTGAAACAGATCTGAATTGTACTGGTACTGCTGGTGGGTGGTGAATAGACAGTGGTGTTGCACCATAAGACTAATCTTTAGCCATAATTAATTTCTATAGTTATTTATATTATTTTTATTGTATTTATGATATCAGATGATGATTCTTTTTACACCGCTAATGAATCCTTCAACACATCTGCTAATGTATCCTTGACTGACACTCCTGGTGACTTGGTGCGTCAGAGATTTAGTCAGCAGATTGGTCATTCGTTTAATGTCTGTCATATCAATGCTCAGAGTGTACCTAGTCATTATAGCGATCTGTTTGATACCTTTTCTGACGCCAATGTACACACCGTCCTGGTTTCTGAGAGTTAGAAGCCTGCGAAGACGAAGACAATGCTTGTGCAGACTTTAATTTTTCCTATAATCGACTATGGTGACGTGTGCTACTTTGACCTGAATGCGGTGTTGCTAGACAAGCTTGACAGGCTCCTCAACAACTGCATCCGGTTCGTATTTAACTTAAGAGAATATGGCCATATTTCTAGTTATAGATCTGAGCAAAAATGGTTGCCCATTCGCCAGAGAAGAGGTTTGCGCGCACTGACTACACTTTTCTCTCTGCTCAACTCTCCCGTCCCTCCTTCTTATTTTATATCACACTTTAAATATATATCTTCTTCCCATGCTAAGAATCTGCGTTCTTCTAATAATCTTCTACTGCTTTGTCCTTCTCATACTTCTGACTTTGCTCATTCTTCCTTTCATATACAGTCCATATTTCTGTGGAATGCGCTTCTTCTTGACATCAGGACGGCCACCAGTCAGTATGCATTTAAGCGGAAGTTGCGGCTTTATTTTCTACACAAATAGCGGAGTAGTCTCAAAAATCCTTTCATTTTTCCTTGTATAAATAATATATATTTATATATATGTGTAGGTTTATATGATATTAAATATTTATGTATGTTTATTATATATATATATACATTTGATCCATTGTTTTAATATTAATCTTTTATTTTTTTTATGCATCTACCATGCTCTTCACTACCCTTGGTTGACTGGTAGAGAATGCCTAAGGCATTAAGTCCGCCTTTGTACCTTTGTGTTGCATGAAGTTTTAATAAATAAATAAACAGTACAAAAATATGTGACCCCTGTATAGGTACACTTTCCTTGATTTTTAATAATCTTAAAATAGGTCACTATTAGAAAAGCAGATCCCAAATACATGGGATAGGGGCAAGCGAATGATGTTAGCTATTAATAACTCAAACTAATATAATATTATGGTTTACTAATATTTTTTTATTTGTCAACAGATTCAGACGCACAAGCCATAAAAGCTGACTATGAAAGCAACAAGTCTTCGTTGAGGAAGAAGACTCTATGCAAGATAGTGGAGACCGCCTACATCACTGTTATTCACAACATCAGGGCTGTGGCGCAAATCTTCCCGAAATCTGACTTCTTCATAGACATCTAAATATAATAAATTAATATAAAATACACAATCCAAACCTTACTAAACATAAATTTTATTTCTTCTTTAGCTTACTTACTAAAAGCAACTGTTTTGTGTAACAATTTTAAACGCTGAATTATTCACAATGATATATTAGACAACTGTCATTCTCAGCGAAGCAGCCACCATATTTCTATAACCATAGATTACAACCAAGGCTTAATTTAGGCTTAGCTTTGAGTATACAGTCCGAGTATAAAAACTCCGAGTACTTGGCGTTTCCCTATGTGATCGAGATCTTACATTCTAAAGAGCATTGTCGATAATAACATAATAATAAGTAGGACTGTTGGTCGATGGAGCTGAAAGGAACGGCGTGGCAACCGCGTCCCGGTAAACGTAACGTTGGAAGGTCTCCCTAAAGGTGGACCGATGACCTGGTGACGGTCACGCCAACCTTAATGACGGGACTTGGGGTGGTCTATGTCAAGCAATGGACGCCATATAAGAGCCATGTATATATTCAAAAAAATGCGAGGAATTCATGAAATAAATTCAATAACCAATGACTGCATACAAGTACCTATTAAAGTCAAAAGCATAAGTGCTGCTACTCTTGGTATCTTGAATTGCTACTTGCTACCCTTATAAATATTTACTGGCATGAAATGTGGATAAAATGCGAGATTGCATTTTAACGAGAATCTATTGAGCAGATTCAAAAGAATTCAGTTTGTAAAAAAATCTTTACGTTACTATCTTTGTAAAGATACTTTTAATGTAAGCCAAGAAATGTATGATGTTGTATGTTTTTTTTTTAATATTGTTTGCATTCATTCATTGACTAACGATTCCATATTTCGCTGAATAGGCAGCATTACAGTCAAAGGTACGATACTCCATTGATGTGTCGTGACCTTTTCTACAGAAGCTTTATTTGGGTTCCGCTTTCTAAAAGGGAAAAGGTTAACTTTGAGACTAGCCTATATTTATGCCACATCCCACATGGGTACATATTTTAAATAAATTCCTGTCAGGTGACGCCAGAGGCCTTCTGCTAACCTAGCTAATCTAATATATAAAATTCTCGTGTCACGGTGTTCGAACTTGAACTCCTCCGAAACGGCTCGACCGATTCTCATGAAATTTTGTGAGCATATTGAGTAGGTCTGAGAATCGGCCAACATCTATTTTTTTTTTTTTTTTATTTATATGGCAGAACAACGTTTGCCGGCTCAGCTAGTAGAAATATAAATCTAACTTATAGGCGCCACAGCGTCCTTACTTTTATTACATGGGAGTTTAGGGAGGTTTCTGTTTCGGATACCTACGGCGGGAAATGCCCGCTTGTTAACATCGTACGAATCGCCTGGAAGACACGGCAGAGTATAGCGCTGAGATAGGCCATGGTACAGAGTGGAAGGGAATGGGAAGCAGTCACCTCCTTCTACGAAGCAGAAATTCTGCAAACTAGGTGGCAGGAAGCGTGAGGGAGAGGACATCCTCACGCTCAAGCCACCCCAGGAGACGCTCCGGGTATCAGGAGTCTCAAGGCGATTCCCGGCCATCGTAGACACAAGCTTGCAGATGGCGAATAGTGTGTAGCTAACCGTCTGGTACGGGCCAAGCCCGGGGTGACGGGGCGTTGCGTTCCGCGCACACCTCCCAGGGTCCTCTAGGGCTAATGCCTTGCAAAGTTGCGGGATTATTTGAAAGAGTTTCAGCGGCCCTGAGGAAAAGGGCAACGGAAAGAACAGCAGTTGAGGGTACAGCGGTAAAAAAACTTCGATGTTTCAATGGTCTTCGTAGGGTGGCTTGTAGCTGCTGGACGATATTGTTAGGAACGAGTTAATTGTCACATGCTGCAACAGACCTGGACACATGAAGCACAACAAGCCTGTACCTAATATTAATGCGGGTTATATGTACTCGATCGCGTATTCGCGTTAATTTTATATTTATTTTAAAAAAAATTGTACACTAGGAATTACCTACTGCAATTGACGTGATCGAATAATATAAAAACTAGCACTAGGTTCCAAAACACAGGAACCGGGAATGGCGGTGGGTACAAGATTGACCCACAAATGTGATCAGTTTGCCGCGGGCGACCTCCTCTCCCAGGTATCCATTGAGTGACGATCTTACGATTTCCGGCTACCGCAAGCAAGAGCTTGCGAGCGGCAAGCAATGGTTACCTCACCGTCCGACTGTCCGATAAGTACCAACGGGTACGGGGCCAGTTAGGGCGGATGCCTGTGAGTTACACGGTAACTCACCCTTGCAAAAAGGCAACTGAAGGAACACTGTGAGTTTTAGTTAGTTAAAGTCTAACACTACCTTTTGCTTCCACATAAAAAAATAAGTGACGATCTTTACGCATAGCATAGCAGGCCTTATAATGTTCCCACTGTTGGGACTCAGGCCTCTCTAGGAGAGGGATGGGCCGTAATCCACCACGCGGGCCCAGTGCGGGTTGGTGGATGTCACATGTCTTCGAATTTTTGGTTCTAGGACATGCCGGTTTCCTCACGATGTTTTCCTTCACCGTTTTTAGATCTTTACGCAATCATAGAAAAAACATTTGGCTATGATCCACGCTTGGCTATCTACGTTTAACGATACAAAAGCGTAAATGGAAAAATTCCATACTTATTACCTAATTGTTATCGGCGCAAGTTACATAATAAACAAGCCAACATTTGGGAACAAATATTATGTAGAAGATAATGTAACATTCAATAATTACTGTTTACACACCTATGAACTTGAATTAACTATGGACGATAGATTTATCTATTATTTCAAACCGTATACATCCGCTTCAAACATTGGGATATCCCTTTAATTTTGTTTGGTTCACCCATCTTCCGAAGACATTGGACTCATCAGATGGCGGTTTTTTTTCTACTTTTCTGGATGTAGCGAGAGAGAGTATTAGAATTTTACTGGCTTTTTTTTCGTTGGGAAAATCTTTTCGAATGACATCCCGCGCTCTTGGGTGGAGCGGGAGATAGTGTCAGACTTTTACTGACTAAAAACCCACTCTTGTTTCTTCGTTGCCTTTCATACCAGGGCCGAGTCCTCCTTTCAGAATCAGACCCTTGGCCCCAGTAGGCTTCGTAGGACCTGCGTCATGCGGAAGGTAAGGACGCCGTGAGGTTTTCCCAGCCACTTCTCAAAGAGGGGACTTACCGCCATAATTATGGCGTGCCCAGACTTTTACTGGCTAAAACTCACCTGTAGGTATGTCTCCTTCAGTTGCCCTTTGCGTTCCGCAAGTAAAATTTAACAGACATTTGCCACTGCCCCAGATCCTATACTCTGTTCTAAGATATGGCTTTATCCATGGCCAAATTTTATCGAAACCCGATTAGACGTCTGAGTGTGAAGGAGTAAGAAACATACGTGTGTGTATGTTATACATACAAACATTCGCCTTTATAATATTAATGTGAGTAATTAACTTGGTATTTATCTGCCAAGTAGAGTATTTTTCTGGTCAACTAAAACAGTTGAAGAATAGGTATTCGATGTCACAGAATAAATCCACTTCACACTTCACTTCACTTCTTTATTATTTATTTATTTAAATTTCATGTACAGTGGTGGTACATAGGCGGACTTAATGCCACAAGGCATTCTCTACCAGTCAACCATTGGGTTAAAAAGACAACACTGTGGTAGGTGTGCACAATAAATAAATAACAGATATTTGAAATAGAATGTAGTAATATAGTATTATCGAACAATAACAGGAAAAAGTACCTCCTATCCTATAGTAAGTATCAACATTGTGTAAACATCCTCTAGTTTCGTGGCAAACCAAACAAGTCTACGTAATTCCATAACACGCGAACCTCCCTCTAGGGCAAGAGGCAATTAGTAACTGATCCCCACATTACTTAAAGATAAACGATCAATCGAGAAGTTCGAAGCACGATGAAAGCTTCCTGTGGTCATAAACCGCTCATTTCTATTCTACATAAGGTCAAAGTTATATAACACCAAAATTCAATGTCCAAGAATATGATGTTTCAAAATTGATGGAATTCTCATTGAGGTTTGTCGTTTGGTTCAACAATCGATGACGATCAATGGTCTATATTGTGAGAGAACTTTACAAATCTATATTGGATCGTACTAGGTCACCATTGCCGTCGCCAAGAATCTGAACTCTTGAAAAAAAAAGCTCCTGTGAACTAAACAGTCAAGACATAATTTAAAGACATTAATAATAATTATTAATGTTTAATAATTAATTAAATTATATTATAATGATTGTACCTTCTCAGTATATTTACAAGAATATTTTGTATGCCCTTAGAGGCCCATATAAATAAAAACATGTTTTAGAAATACAGTGATATTCATAATTTTAATACTAGGTACCTACAAATATTTTGTAGTTCCTGCTACCAGGTTCAAAAAAATAGGGGAGTCATTCAGATGCCAATTTAATTGCCAATATATACAGTATTTTCTGCGGTAATTTCCTTGATTTTGTTCGTCATTAATCGCTGAGCTCCTTAGTATTTCTAAGTTGAGCTATACAAATACTGACAAATGCTTGGACTGACTGGACAGGTCCACTCAAGTCGGTGTGATTCTTTCCTATATACTTCTATAATAAACTTCCTAGTCATATTCAAGAACAAAGCCTCAATAAATTCAAATCATTTGTAAAGCGAAAATTTTTCCAAAAGGCTTTTTACGCTGTAAAGGACTATCTTGAGGACAAAAAGGCTTGGGATTGACATGCTTCAGTACGCTCTACAATTGATGTAATTTTTAACCGACTTCAAAAAAAGGAGGAGGTTCTCAATTTGGTTGAATTTTTTTTAACATCATTATTATTATTTTGTTACCTTTGAACTCCGTCGTTAATGGACCGATTTTTAACTTTATTTCCCCTTATAAGATGATGCTTCCAGATTGGTCCCATTTTTTTCAAAATCCAGTTCTGATGATGGAACCAATGAGGAATCGAAATATAGTGATTTTGGTATTTTCATAGAGAACTTAAGCATTTACAGTCAAAAAGTAACATTTGATGAAGTGGAACTGATGAAGAAGACAAGAAATGGCCAACGGAAATTCATACTCACATAGATAATATAAATAAATCACAATACAAATAAACAGTTTTTTTTTGCATATTGTTCAATACATTTATACTTAATTTACACTCGTTTCAACAAAACACTTGTCTGAAACCTTAAAAGGTTTATGTGACAAGGGCACGCCACAATTATGGCGGTAAGTCCCCTCTTTGAGGCGTGGTTAGACCTCACGGCGTCCTCACCTTCCGCATGACGCAGGTTCTCATCAAACACGGTAAGGTCGGGAAGTTCCTGCACTGGATTCGTGCGGAAGCCACGCCCGGGTGTCGCCACTGTGTGGACCGCCCGGAGAACACGGTGGAGCACTCGGTGGAGGTTTGCCCCGCTTGGGCAGAGCAACGCCGTGTCCTCGTGGGGGCGATCGGCGGCGGCGATCTCTCGCGCCGGGCCTTGGTACAGGCCATGGTCCGGAGCGAGGAGGAGTGGCAGGCGGTCGCCTCCTTCTGCGAAGCAGTAATGCTAGCAAAGGAGGCGGCCTATCGCGTGAGGCAACGGTCCACACGCCCCAACCGCCGCCGGGATTCCGATCCCGTTTTCCGGCCACCGTAGGCGCGGGCTTGCCGACGGCGAGCAATGGGTGGCTCGCCGTCCGATCGTCCGGTAACCGTCCGGACCGAGCCCAAGTCGTCGACGGCGCGTATTATTCCACGCGCGCTTCAGAGAGATGTCAGCAAATCGTAGGGGCCCAACAGGGTCGAAGCCTACTGGGGCCACGGGTAGTGTGAAAGTGAAACCCGGGGCCCTGGGACGAAGGCAAAGAAGGAACAGGAGTGGGTTTTTAGTCAGTAAAAGTCTGACACTATTTTCCGCTCCACCCAAGAGCGAGATTTGACATAAGATGATTTACCCACCTAAAAAAAAAAAATGTGACAAAGTGGAGATAGCAAGATCGCTCACAGCATGTTACATAAAAAATAAATAAGCTTTTACTATGAATTTTAAGATGCATAGTTATGTTGAAAATGGTATCATCGAAGTGACCTGATGATGATGATGATAGAACCGGAAAATAAGCACCGGAACTCCGTAATTAATCAATGTATCCTAGCCGTGTTTGGGCGTGTTAGAACTGTCATGAGATGCACTTTGGCTATATGGTACCATCGAACTGATCTCATAATGGTATGGTAGACACGGGCACTTTATAATAAAACAATGTATCCTAGCAGTGTTTGGGTTAATTGGAATTGTCATGAGAAATACGCACTCTGGTTATAAGTGTATCGCAACTAAAAAGTCTGAAAACTGTAAATTTGTAGTTACGTCACAAAAAAAAAAACTTTTTTTGCGATTCGGAAAAATCTTCATAACTCAATTCGGGAATTGAACTGTTCGTATGTAAGTTTATACGGAACCCTCAGTGCGCGAGTTCGAATCGCACTTGCCCGGTTTTTTTTAGTAAATTCGGTTATTTATTTATTTTTTACTTTTTTTGTCACATTAAAGCATAATCAGCCTTTTAATGTTCCCACTGCTGGGACTCAGGCCACCTCTCTAGGAGAGGGGGAATGGGCCGTAATCCACCACGCAGGCCCAGTGCGGGTTGGTGGATGTCACATGTCTTCGAATTTTTTTTTGGTTCTAGGACATGCCGGTTTCCTCACAATGTTTTCCTTCACCGTTTTGAGAGCAGTGGTGATGAAATAAATTACACAAAGTAATGCGCCTGGCTGGGTTCGAACCCGCGACCACAACTACAACTCGTAAGTCGGGGCCGTTACCACTCGGCCACCACTGCTCACACGGCCACCACTGCTCATTAGTATTATGGCTTTAACAAGTGTACCTATAATGAGTAGTATGGTTTTAACACTTGCATATTTTTCGATGTTGCTTTGAAATAGAGTAGATAAATAACTAACGTTAAAAACATTGCTTTAATTTTGAACACTGCCAAGAAGAACAATTTCACATTTTAATCGATTGAGGATCATCACTCTTCGTCAATCTGGAATGTCGTTGCGTCATCGTCGTGTCGTTTCTAGTATTAGTGTGTCGGGTAAGGACGTTCTAAGGATTTATTACAGATTTTTACAGACTCATGACGTTCAAGATCGATCTAGAACAGGCAGATCAAGGGCACAGCTCTAAATCAGGACCTACCAGGACTATGACAGGACCAACAAAACGGCTGCTTGTACCACCCATGTAAATGTTACCCCAAAAACGATAAGAAACTGACTTCGGAGACGGATTTTGATACACAGAAGGATCAAGTCACAACAAAGAAGCCGTAAATCCGAAAGATCAACCTAAACAAGACCATATCGGGCCTCAATTCTGCTATTACTATAGTGTCAGAATGGACACTGGACTGGACGTTTCATTGATTTCAAAATTGTTGATTTTGCCAATTTTGGTAAACTACTAATATAATGGCGTCATTATGACTTTCTTTTTGACAGTATCAACCACTCCATTGAAAGAAGTTGCATAGAATGGTAATCTCGTACATAATGACAAATGAATATCTGACGTATAAGGTAACCTGCTAAAATTTTGACAGTTCCTTTGATCAGTGACTTACCATTAGAACGTCATGGTCCAGTCATTGCTTATAGAAGCTCGATATTGTCATTCTACCAAAACTCTATTACGAGACCATTGACCGATCAATGATCGATCATTATTAATTGGCAGATTACGAACTTTTAGCAAAATGACAATGGTATTGTGTTGGAATGACGAATTTATAAAAATAGCAGACTTGGGCCCCTGGGCCTCAATTCTTTTATTACAATAGTGTCAGAATGGTCTATCATTGATTACATAATTGTTAATTTTGACAATTTTGGTAATCTACTAATATAATGGCGTCATTATGACTTTCTAATGATCAACCACTGACACTCCATTGAAAGAAGTGGCATAGAATGGTAATCTCGTACATAATGACAAATGAATATCGCGGTAATCTGCTAAAATTTTGACAGTTCCTTTGATCAGTGACTTACCATTGGAACGTTCGGCGGCAATGATCTCTCGCGCCGGGCCTTGGTACAGGCCATGGTCCGACGCGAAGAGAAGTGGCAGACGATCGCCTCCTTATGCGAAGCAGTAATGCTAGCAAAGGAGGAGGGCGCACGTGCACGAGTGAGGGAGCGGCCTTCACGCCCAGCCACCGGGATCCCGATCCCGATTTCCGACCACCGTTGGGGGGGTTGCAGACGGCGAGCAATGGGAAGCTCGCCGTCCGACCGTCCGGTAACCGTTCGGACCGAGCCCAAGTTGTCGACGGCGCGTACTGTTCCACGCGCGCCTCAAGGAGATGTCAGCAAACCGTAGGGGCCCAGCAGGGTCGAAGCCAACTGGGGCCTAGGGTCTGCTTCTGAAAGGAAGACTCGGCCCTGGTATGATGTACGAAAGAACAGGAGTGGGTTTTTAGTCAGTAAAAGTTTGACACACTCTCTCGCTTCGCCCAAGAGCGCGAGATGTTGTTTGGTGATTGGGTGATTTTCCCACTGAAAAAAAAAACCATTAGAACGTTATTGTGCAGTCATTGCTTATAAAATAATAATAAAATAAATTTATTTCAGACTAATTCCAATGTCTATATTACGTTAGTAACTGAAACTTAAAAACTACGTTAGTATAATATTCAAATGCACTATAGAAGCTCGATATTGTCATTCTACCTAAACTATATTACGAGACCATTGACCGATCAATGATCGATCATATGAATTAGCAGATTACGAACTTTTAGCAAAATGACAATGGGATCGTGTTGGAATGACGAATTTATAAAAATAGCATACTTAGGCCCCTGGACAGAAGAAGAGTGGCACTTGTGTATACTTTGTAATAAAGCCAGTTATTTTTTCCTGGTAATCAAAGAGAGAGGCTGGTAATCACCTGGACAAAGATCCATGCTCCAGCATAATCTTAGTCAACTGCAACAGCATAATGGTTCAATCATATTCTGGGGTGGGATATTGAATGGTCGTTGCTCGCCATTGATGCTAATAAGACAAAGTATAACTCAAAGCATGGTCAAACTTAATTGATCTGGTACAACGGCCTACACTATAAAGACTAAATCTTGGACACGATTTCACTCTTGTTGATGATAATGCTCGTCCTTATCCAACAAGGGTAATAAAACAATATCCTTCAAGAGCTATATATCAGAAGATTGTCATGAATCCTGTTGAACAAGCTTGGGACATGTTCCTACGTAGCGTAGGAATATGTCCCAAATGTAAATGAGAATCACTGAAACCACAACAGAAGTTGACCATATTATAAGGATGGCCTACGAAGAGTAGGACAACCTTCAAGAAAGGCTCAATAACTTAATCAAGAGTAAGATAAAGTCAATCAGAGCGTGTATACAAGTCCGTGGACATGTGACAATGTCTTAATAAACAGCTGTAACATGTTTCACCGTTGGGAATTGTTTGTTTTTCAAAATCACCGTAAAAATAATTGTCATCATCATCATCATTTCAGCCGAAAGACGTCCACTGCTGGACATAGGCCTCCCTCAAGTGTCACCACAATAAACGGTCCTGTGCATCTCGCATCCATCGGACTCCCGTAACCGTTACCAAGTCGTCGGTCCACCTTCTAGAAGGCCTTCCAACGCTTCGTCTTCCGGTACGTGGTCGCCATTTCAGAACCTTTCGGCCCCAACGGCCATCCGTTCTGCGAGCAATGTGCCCTGCCCATTGCCAAAATTCATTGTCCGAAAGCAAAAAAACAATTAAGTTTATTGAAAGAAGAAATTAGATTTATGATAACTGTAAATATACGAAAGCGAAGCCAAGAGCCAAACTAGTAACAAATTTACTAAGAAGAGCTCTCATATATTTTTGAGATAAGATGTACCTTTCTCGTTTGATGACTGGGTAAATATATCTTGGACTTTACTGCCTTCGATTTAGAATTGCGTGATTAAATCTTATGCTATCAAAGGGATCCAATAAATATGGAGAAGAATAGAGGACGTTATTAAACTCGTGTGTATTGATAGTGAGAGATAAGTGGGTGTATTCATGCATTGTATGATATTTATAAGGAATATAAAGGTACTTTACAGGGTACCGTAGACAGATCAAACGTTGGGTGGAAATGCACAACACATATACATAACACATGGACATATACACTTGTCACACAAAAGCAAGTTTGCACTAATTGTATACATTTTGATTTCAATTGTTAATGTTCAACTAACGAGTCAAGACTGACTCCTGTAACACAGATATCACCTAGCTCAGGAGTCAGGTCTTCAATTGGAAATGTATCAGCCTCTTTATTTTAAAAAAATAATAAAACATTATTATTATTGATTGCTCTATATTGATTTTTACACTTAAGTTTGGCGATTCTTCGAGCTATGTCGGTAACCTTAGTTCTCCTGTGGATATCTTCAGAAACTCCGAGCATAGGCCTTAAGTGGCAATGGGCAGGGCACATTGCACGCAGAACAGATGGTCGATGGGGACGAAAGATTCTAGAGTGTCGACCACGTACCGGAAGACGAGGCGTAAGAAGGCCTCCCACAACGTGGACCGATGACCTGGTGAGGGTTGTGGGAAACGGATGGATGCGATACGCTCAGGACCGGTCGTTGTGGCAACGCTTGGGGGAGGTCTATGTCCAATAGTGAACGTTTTTCGGCTGAAATGATGATGATGATGATGATGATGGTTGATTTTTCGGAATGTTGTTAGGAAAGATACCAATTTTGCAGCTATGGAAGAGCTGCAAACTGCCTGATGTTCAGGAGACCACCAAATTTTCAGTATTTTTTTCGGTTGTAGCTCGTAATTTCTAGTCAGTGCCAAATTTTATCGAAACCCGATTAGACGTCTGAGTGTGAAAGAGTAAGAAACATACGTGTGTGTATGTTATACATACAAACGTTCGCCTTTATTATATTAATTTGAGTAATTAACTTAGTATTTATCTGCCAGGTACAGTATTTTTCTGGTTAACTAAAACAGTTGAAGAATAGGTATTCGAAGTCACAGAATAAAACCACTTCACACTTCACTTCACTTATTTATTATTTATTTATTTAAACTTCATGTACAGTGGTGGTACATAGGCGGACTTAATGCCACAAGGCATTCTCTACCAGTCAACCATTGGGTTAAAAAGACAACACTGTGGTAGGTGTGCACAATAAATAAATAACAGATATTTGAAATGGAATGTAGTAATGTAGTATTATCGAACAATAACAGGAAAAAGTACCTCCTATCCTATAGTAAGTATCAACATTGTGTAAACATCCTCTAGTTTCGTGGCAAACCAAACAAGTCTACGTAATTCCATAACACGCGAACCTCCCTCTAGGGCAAGAGGCAATTAGTAACTGATCCCCACATTACTTAAAGATAAACGATCAATCGAGAAGTTCGAAGCACGATGAAAGCTTCCTGTGGTCATAAACCGCTCATTTCTATTCTACTTAAGGTCAAAGTTATATAACACCAAAATTCAATGTCCAAGAATATGATGTTTCACAATTGATGGAATTCTCATTGAGGTTTGTCGTTTAGTTCAACAATCGATGACGATCTATATTGTGAGAGAACTTTACAAATCTATATTGGATCGTAGGTACTAGGTCACCATTGCCGTCGCCAAGAATCTGAACTCTTGAAAAAAAAAGCTCCTGTGAACTAAACAGTCAAGACATAATTTAAAGACATTAATAATAATTATTAATGTTTAATAATTAATTAAATTATATTATAATGATTGTACCTTCTCAGTATATTTACAAGAATATTTTGTATGCCCTTAGAGGCCCATATAAATAAAAACATGTTTTAGAAATACAGTGATATTCATAATTTTAATACTAGGTACCTACAAATATTTTGTAGTTCCTGCTACCAGGTTCAAAAAAATAGGGGAGTCATTCAGATGCCAATTTAATTGCCAATATATACAGTATTTTCTGCGGTAATTTCCTTGATTTTGTTCGTCATTAATCGCTGAGCTCCTTAGTATTTCTAAGTTGAGCTATACAAATACTGACAAATGCTTGGACTGACTGGACAGGTCCACTCAAGTCGGTGTGATTCTTTCCTATATACTTCTATAATAAACTTCCTAGTCATATTCAAGAACAAAGCCTCAATAAATTCAAATCATTTGTAAAGCGAAAATTTTTCCAAAAGGCTTTTTACGCTGTAAAGGACTATCTTGAGGACAAAAAGGCTTGGGATTGACATGCTTCAGTACGCTCTACAATTGATGTAATTTTTAACCGACTTCAAAAAAAGGAGGAGGTTCTCAATTTGGTTGAATTTTTTTTAACATCATTATTATTATTTTGTTACCTTTGAACTCCGTCGTTAATGGACCGATTTTTACCTTTATTTCCCCTTATAAGATGATGCTTCCAGATTGGTCCCATTTTTTTCAAAATCCAGTTCTGATGATGGAACCAATGAGGAATCGAAATATAGTGATTTTGGTATTTTCATAGAGAACTTAAGCATTTACAGTCAAAAAGTAACATTTGATGAAGTGGAACTGATGAAGAAGACAAGAAATGGCCAACGGAAATTCATACTCACATAGATAATATAAATAAATCACAATACAAATAAACAGTTTTTTTTTGCATATTGTTCAATACATTTATACTTAATTTACACTCGTTTCAACAAAACACTTGTCTGAAACCTTAAAAGGTTTATGTGACAAGGGCACGCCACAATTATGGCGGTAAGTCCCCTCTTTGAGGCGTGGTTAGACCTCACGGCGTCCTCACCTTCCGCATGACGCAGGTTCTCATCAAACACGGTAAGGTCGGGAAGTTCCTGCACTGGATTCGTGCGGAAGCCACGCCCGGGTGTCGCCACTGTGTGGACCGCCCGGAGAACACGGTGGAGCACTCGGTGGAGGTTTGCCCCGCTTGGGCAGAGCAACGCCGTGTCCTCGTGGGGGCGATCGGCGGCGGCGATCTCTCGCGCCGGGCCTTGGTACAGGCCATGGTCCGGAGCGAGGAGGAGTGGCAGGCGGTCGCCTCCTTCTGCGAAGCAGTAATGCTAGCAAAGGAGGCGGCCTATCGCGTGAGGCAACGGTCCACACGCCCCAACCGCCGCCGGGATTCCGATCCCGTTTTCCGGCCACCGTAGGCGCGGGCTTGCCGACGGCGAGCAATGGGTGGCTCGCCGTCCGATCGTCCGGTAACCGTCCGGACCGAGCCCAAGTCGTCGACGGCGCGTATTATTCCACGCGCGCTTCAGGGAGATGTCAGCAAATCGTAGGGGCCCAACAGGGTCGAAGCCTACTGGGGCCACGGGTAGTGTGAAAGTGAAACCCGGGGCCCTGGGACGAAGGCAAAGAAGGAACAGGAGTGGGTTTTTAGTCAGTAAAAGTCTGACACTATTTTCCGCTCCACCCAAGAGCGAGATTTGACATAAGATGATTTACCCACCTAAAAAAAAAAAATGTGACAAAGTGGAGATAGCAAGATCGCTCACAGCATGTTACATAAAAAATAAATAAGCTTTTACTATGAATTTTAAGATGCATAGTTATGTTGAAAATGGTATCATCGAAGTGACCTGATGATGATGATGATAGAACCGGAAAATAAGCACCGGAACTCCGTAATTAATCAATGTATCCTAGCCGTGTTTGGGCGTGTTAGAACTGTCATGAGATGCACTTTGGCTATATGGTACCATCGAACTGATCTCATAATGGTATGGTAGACACGGGCACTTTATAATAAAACAATGTATCCTAGCAGTGTTTGGGTTAATTGGAATTGTCATGAGAAATACGCACTCTGGTTATAAGTGTATCGCAACTAAAAAGTCTGAAAACTGTAAATTTGTAGTTACGTCACAAAAAAAAAAACTTTTTTTGCGATTCGGAAAAATCTTCATAACTCAATTCGGGAATTGAACTGTTCGTATGTAAGTTTATACGGAACCCTCAGTGCGCGAGTTCGAATCGCACTTGCCCGGTTTTTTTTAGTAAATTCGGTTATTTATTTATTTTTTACTTTTTTTGTCACATTAAAGCATAATCAGCCTTTTAATGTTCCCACTGCTGGGACTCAGGCCACCTCTCTAGGAGAGGGGGAATGGGCCGTAATCCACCACGCAGGCCCAGTGCGGGTTGGTGGATGTCACATGTCTTCGAATTTTTTTTTGGTTCTAGGACATGCCGGTTTCCTCACAATGTTTTCCTTCACCGTTTTGAGAGCAGTGGTGATGAAATAAATTACACAAAGTAATGCGCCTGGCTGGGTTCGAACCCGCGACCACAACTACAACTCGTAAGTCGGGGCCGTTACCACTCGGCCACCACTGCTCACACGGCCACCACTGCTCATTAGTATTATGGCTTTAACAAGTGTACCTATAATGAGTAGTATGGTTTTAACACTTGCATATTTTTCGATGTTGCTTTGAAATAGAGTAGATAAATAACTAACGTTAAAAACATTGCTTTAATTTTGAACACTGCCAAGAAGAACAATTTCACATTTTAATCGATTGAGGATCATCACTCTTCGTCAATCTGGAATGTCGTTGCGTCATCGTCGTGTCGTTTCTAGTATTAGTGTGTCGGGTAAGGACGTTCTAAGGATTTATTACAGATTTTTACAGACTCATGACGTTCAAGATCGATCTAGAACAGGCAGATCAAGGGCACAGCTCTAAATCAGGACCTACCAGGACTATGACAGGACCAACAAAACGGCTGCTTGTACCACCCATGTAAATGTTACCCCAAAAACGATAAGAAACTGACTTCGGAGACGGATTTTGATACACAGAAGGATCAAGTCACAACAAAGAAGCCGTAAATCCGAAAGATCAACCTAAACAAGACCATATCGGGCCTCAATTCTGCTATTACTATAGTGTCAGAATGGACACTGGACTGGACGTTTCATTGATTTCAAAATTGTTGATTTTGCCAATTTTGGTAAACTACTAATATAATGGCGTCATTATGACTTTCTTTTTGACAGTATCAACCACTCCATTGAAAGAAGTTGCATAGAATGGTAATCTCGTACATAATGACAAATGAATATCTGACGTATAAGGTAACCTGCTAAAATTTTGACAGTTCCTTTGATCAGTGACTTACCATTAGAACGTCATGGTCCAGTCATTGCTTATAGAAGCTCGATATTGTCATTCTACCAAAACTCTATTACGAGACCATTGACCGATCAATGATCGATCATTATTAATTGGCAGATTACGAACTTTTAGCAAAATGACAATGGTATTGTGTTGGAATGACGAATTTATAAAAATAGCAGACTTGGGCCCCTGGGCCTCAATTCTTTTATTACAATAGTGTCAGAATGGTCTATCATTGATTACATAATTGTTAATTTTGACAATTTTGGTAATCTACTAATATAATGGCGTCATTATGACTTTCTAATGATCAACCACTGACACTCCATTGAAAGAAGTGGCATAGAATGGTAATCTCGTACATAATGACAAATGAATATCGCGGTAATCTGCTAAAATTTTGACAGTTCCTTTGATCAGTGACTTACCATTGGAACGTTCGGCGGCAATGATCTCTCGCGCCGGGCCTTGGTACAGGCCATGGTCCGACGCGAAGAGAAGTGGCAGACGATCGCCTCCTTATGCGAAGCAGTAATGCTAGCAAAGGAGGAGGGCGCACGTGCACGAGTGAGGGAGCGGCCTTCACGCCCAGCCACCGGGATCCCGATCCCGATTTCCGACCACCGTTGGGGGGGTTGCAGACGGCGAGCAATGGGAAGCTCGCCGTCCGACCGTCCGGTAACCGTTCGGACCGAGCCCAAGTTGTCGACGGCGCGTACTGTTCCACGCGCGCCTCAAGGAGATGTCAGCAAACCGTAGGGGCCCAGCAGGGTCGAAGCCAACTGGGGCCTAGGGTCTGCTTCTGAAAGGAAGACTCGGCCCTGGTATGATGTACGAAAGAACAGGAGTGGGTTTTTAGTCAGTAAAAGTTTGACACACTCTCTCGCTTCGCCCAAGAGCGCGAGATGTTGTTTGGTGATTGGGTGATTTTCCCACTGAAAAAAAAAACCATTAGAACGTTATTGTGCAGTCATTGCTTATAAAATAATAATAAAATAAATTTATTTCAGACTAATTCCAATGTCTATATTACGTTAGTAACTGAAACTTAAAAACTACGTTAGTATAATATTCAAATGCACTATAGAAGCTCGATATTGTCATTCTACCTAAACTATATTACGAGACCATTGACCGATCAATGATCGATCATATGAATTAGCAGATTACGAACTTTTAGCAAAATGACAATGGGATCGTGTTGGAATGACGAATTTATAAAAATAGCATACTTAGGCCCCTGGACAGAAGAAGAGTGGCACTTGTGTATACTTTGTAATAAAGCCAGTTATTTTTTCCTGGTAATCAAAGAGAGAGGCTGGTAATCACCTGGACAAAGATCCATGCTCCAGCATAATCTTAGTCAACTGCAACAGCATAATGGTTCAATCATATTCTGGGGTGGGATATTGAATGGTCGTTGCTCGCCATTGATGCTAATAAGACAAAGTATAACTCAAAGCATGGTCAAACTTAATTGATCTGGTACAACGGCCTACACTATAAAGACTAAATCTTGGACACGATTTCACTCTTGTTGATGATAATGCTCGTCCTTATCCAACAAGGGTAATAAAACAATATCCTTCAAGAGCTATATATCAGAAGATTGTCATGAATCCTGTTGAACAAGCTTGGGACATGTTCCTACGTAGCGTAGGAATATGTCCCAAATGTAAATGAGAATCACTGAAACCACAACAGAAGTTGACCATATTATAAGGATGGCCTACGAAGAGTAGGACAACCTTCAAGAAAGGCTCAATAACTTAATCAAGAGTAAGATAAAGTCAATCAGAGCGTGTATACAAGTCCGTGGACATGTGACAATGTCTTAATAAACAGCTGTAACATGTTTCACCGTTGGGAATTGTTTGTTTTTCAAAATCACCGTAAAAATAATTGTCATCATCATCATCATTTCAGCCGAAAGACGTCCACTGCTGGACATAGGCCTCCCTCAAGTGTCACCACAATAAACGGTCCTGTGCATCTCGCATCCATCGGACTCCCGTAACCGTTACCAAGTCGTCGGTCCACCTTCTAGAAGGCCTTCCAACGCTTCGTCTTCCGGTACGTGGTCGCCATTTCAGAACCTTTCGGCCCCAACGGCCATCCGTTCTGCGAGCAATGTGCCCTGCCCATTGCCAAAATTCATTGTCCGAAAGCAAAAAAACAATTAAGTTTATTGAAAGAAGAAATTAGATTTATGATAACTGTAAATATACGAAAGCGAAGCCAAGAGCCAAACTAGTAACAAATTTACTAAGAAGAGCTCTCATATATTTTTGAGATAAGATGTACCTTTCTCGTTTGATGACTGGGTAAATATATCTTGGACTTTACTGCCTTCGATTTAGAATTGCGTGATAAAATCTTATGCTATCAAAGGGATCCAATAAATATGGAGAAGAATAGAGGACGTTATTAAACTCGTGTGTATTGATAGTGAGAGATAAGTGGGTGTATTCATGCATTGTATGATATTTATAAGGAATATAAAGGTACTTTACAGGGTACCGTAGACAGATCAAACGTTGGGTGGAAATGCACAACACATATACATAACACATGGACATATACACTTGTCACACAAAAGCAAGTTTGCACTAATTGTATACATTTTGATTTCAATTGTTAATGTTCAACTAACGAGTCAAGACTGACTCCTGTAACACAGATATCACCTAGCTCAGGAGTCAGGTCTTCAATTGGAAATGTATCAGCCTCTTTATTTTAAAAAAATAATAAAACATTATTATTATTGATTGCTCTATATTGATTTTTACACTTAAGTTTGGCGATTCTTCGAGCTATGTCGGTAACCTTAGTTCTCCTGTGGATATCTTCAGAAACTCCGAGCATAGGCCTTAAGTGGCAATGGGCAGGGCACATTGCACGCAGAACAGATGGTCGATGGGGACGAAAGATTCTAGAGTGTCGACCACGTACCGGAAGACGAGGCGTAAGAAGGCCTCCCACAACGTGGACCGATGACCTGGTGAGGGTTGTGGGAAACGGATGGATGCGATACGCTCAGGACCGGTCGTTGTGGCAACGCTTGGGAGAGGTCTATGTCCAATAGTGAACGTTTTTCGGCTGAAATGATGATGATGATGATGATGATGGTTGATTTTTCGGAATGTTGTTAGGAAAGATACCAATTTTGCAGCTATGGAAGAGCTGCAAACTGCCTGATGTTCAGGAGACCACCAAATTTTCAGTATTTTTTTCGGTTGTAGCTCGTAATTTCTAGTCAGTGCATCCTACATGAAAAGTAAAATCAATCCACTTTTGCAGTAGACCATACAACTTTCTACAGTTTGAGTGGAATTTTCTGTAAACTGAATAAGTAAAGCACTTGAAACGTTGGACATAATTTCAAACACGTACTTACTGCATTTCAAGATGTTGGTTTCCAGATGTCAGAAAGAATAAAAAAAGTCTATAATTTGACTTTGATCACACAGCCAAATTCCCTTTGTTTAATGCTTCATCTCTCCCTTACAAAAATGGTACAAAAAGCTACAAGATAATTTCGTATTTATCGCTTAAATTTTATTTTTCGGTCGTTCCTAAGCCCATTACATTACAGTATAGCTCGCTCGCTGTCTCAGGTAACCGTTCCGATAAACAAAGGAATCTTTTACTTTGATTAATGTTCAGTAAATATTAGAAAACACCATTTTCCTCAGTCAGCTGGATGTCAGGTGAAATTGTTCTCTGCTATCATGGAATAAGGAAAATATGCTGAGAAGGCCACCTCTTCTCTTATTGTTTTAGTTATTAAATACTAGCTGTTGCCAGCAGCTTTGCCCGCGTAAAAACAAAAAAATATCCCGAGAGAACATACTCTCGGTATAAAAAATATCATAATGTCCAATCCCAGGACATGATTTACCCGTGACGATAAATTCTATTTCCTTCCCGGAGGAGACGGTGGAACACACGGTAGATGTGTGCCCCGCTTGGGCAGAGCACCGCCGTGTCCTCGAGGATATCGGCAGCAATGATCTCTAGTGCCGGGCCTTGGTATAGACCATGGTCCGAAGCGAGGAGGAGTGGCAGGTGGTCGCCTCCTTCTGCGAAGCAGTGATGTTAGCAAAGGAGGAGGCCACACGTGCACGCGCGAGGGAGCGGCCCTCACGCCCCAGCTGCCGGGATCCCGATCCCGATTTCCGGCTACCGTAGGCGCGGGCTTGCGGTCGGACGGCAAGCTAACCATTGTTCGCCGTCCGACCGTCCGGTAACCGTCCGGACCGAGCTCAAGTCGTCGACGGTGCGTACTGGTACCTATTGCGGAAAATATGGCCAATACACTGTTTTCAATCTTCCTCGCCTCCACGCTTTGCTCCATAGTATTTTGAGTATGAAGATTAATCGAAATTCCGCCGGATTTGAATATGATTGCCTTATTTCTTCTGTGTAGCAGCTGGGCCAGCGGCGAGCAGGTGGATGTTAAATTTTGGAAAATCTATAGTGGTTCTTCTAAATTTATCCTAAAACATTATTGAGAATGGATAGCACGTGTTCTCTCTACAAATTCGGAGTATGTTACTCAAAATCCTACAGAACAAACAGCGTCGATATCTATCTATCAATAACTGTCAAAATACGTATATTCACAGCGGTTTCTAACTGACACTCCATTAGTGCAATCTGAAAAACCCATACATCATGACTGTGAAATCATACGAGAACATCTCCAAATTGAAACATTTTCTATACGTTGTTCTGCAGTAGGTACTTTCCTACCCCACTTTAGGGTGGAGCGAAAAAAAATTTACCGACTAAAATCCACTTGTCTTTCAGTTGCCCTTTGCGTTTTGGAACCATGGTATCTCTTTCAAAAATTCCCGTGGCCCTAGCGGCCACCGGCCCTACCTGGGCTCCTATGGTTTTCCAGACATATCATTGCGTGTGGAACACTACGCGCCGTCGACGACTCGGGCTCGGTTCTTACCGGCTGGACGGCGAGCTACTCATTACTCGTCATCCGCAAGCCCACGACTACGGGTGGCCGGAGATCGCCCTGCGACTCCTCCTCGTCTCCTGTGCCGGCGACTGGAGCGTGAGAATGTCCTTTCCCTCATGGTTGCGGTCATCTCCTTCGCTAGCATTACTGCTAAATGATAAATGATATTTATTCTGCAAATAGGTTTATAAAACACTTTTACATATCAATTTTTTTTTTGTCATTTTAAACTAGATGAGGCCGGTGTTTCCTAGCTGACTACCCTGAGAAGAAACACCGAAACAAACTCAGGGGTCAAAGTCTCTTTTAAAGTCCATACAGTAAATATGTAATGGTCAAATCACATGAGAACCATACAGATTTGTCTGAGATGGTCTTTTGAAGAAAGAACCATACAGATTTGAGTGGACCTGTCCAGTCAGTGCAAGCATTTGTCAGTATTCGCAAAGTTCAACTCAGGACTACTAAGGAGCTCAACGACTTGACGAACAATACCAAAGAAAGGACATTTGGGTAGGCCGCAGAAAATACTCAAATTGCCAGACATACGTTAAAATTACTGAAAAGGAAAAAAAAAAGCAATCAACATAGTCCTCACGTTCACAATAATAAAAGGAAATATATAGTTTACAAAATGTAATACTTAGTAAAGTAAATATTTACTTGTCAAAATTTAATTGAAAAAAATAAAAAGTAAAAATAATGTCAAATTGCAAAATAAAGATAATCTACAATGTAAGATAGTAAAAAAAAAAAACAATAAAAAAAACACAATTGAAAATAAAACAAAAGAAAAAAATGCTAAAATTCAAATGCCTAAACAAAAGCGCATCGTTGGTAAAACAGTGCAATAATATAAAAATTTTGGCGTTCATGGTGTCCCGGTGAAATCTAAGCCCTTAGCTTAGATTTCACCGGGACACCATGAAAATATAGCCCTAAGTGTTACATACTTGGGGCGTGCGTGATAGGGTGACTGTAATGAAAAAACCGGCCAAGGGCAAGTCGGACTCGCGCACGAAGGGTTCCGTACCGTCCGCAGTATGGAAGACACACATAAATATATATTTTATTCTGTTTTTTTTTTTTTGTATTTGTTGTATTATTTTATTTTTCAGTAATTTTAACGTTTGTTTGGCAGTTTGGATCATCATGCAGCCTACCTAAATATTCTTTTTTTTTTGCTCTTTGAGTTTTTGAGCTCTTTACTAGAAATACCACTAACTGCCCCCCTAGCCAAGTCACAAACGATAAACGTAAACTCTCAGTAGTCTTTAATAGATTTTCAACTTTATGTTATTGGATATAAAGTTGAAAATCTATTGAAGATTACATAGTGTTTTCGTTCGTTCCGGTCGCTAACGCTCAGTAGTCTTTAATAGATTTTCAACTTTATGCTCTTAGGTATAAAGTTGAAAATCTATTGGAGATTACTAAGCGTTCACATTTATCGTTTGCAACTTGGCTAGGGGGGCTGGATAGTTCCATTAAAATATCACGGTGGTTCTATTCTTGACCAAAACTGTGGTGTTTCTATAACGGTTTTGTCTCTTCAATTCTTTAATTTCGACATTAGTTTTTTTGCACTTTTTAGTGGTTTTTTTTACACTGAAGTCGGTTGTAATACTTTTGTTAAAAAAAAATTATTTTACACTTTTTAGATTACCCCTTGGCCAAACTTGAATACCTTCCACTTTTCGACTCCATCATCAGATCAGTTCAATGGTAGTACTTCATAGCTATCAGAGATGCATCTCATGACAATACTAAAAAAAAATTCAAAATCGGTCCATAATTGACAGAGAAATCGGTGGAAATACATAAAAAACAATACATACAGGCGAACATATAACGTATCTACTCCTTTTTGAAGCCGGTTAAAAATGATGATGATAATGACTTCAAATTAAGGTCTATTTGTCAATTTTAGTTTCCAATACAAACTCGTTCACTAGTTACTACGTAGCTGTACAACGGCTGTTCGTCAGTCGTAGAAACTTTATTAGGTTCAGAGAGCAATGCAATAATGCCACGTTATATGGCTCAGTAAACAGTAACCGGCGAACCGATGAAGAAACGTAATCTCTACAAGCCGGACGGAGCCTCAGTAAGCCAGGCAGGGATTGCATACCCATGACGAACGTGGCACGCGAACACGTGTGCGAGAGGCAAAACTGGACAGAGGTCAATCATACAAATTCGTATTTTATTTTTCATGATAACGAATCTATAGTTCCGTCCCGTCACTCCTATAATATAGTGCTGAAGCGAGAACTCCTATCACTAGATATCCTGCAACATTCGTTTCGAAGAAGTATATACGATTACTTAATGGTGTAAAATAACAACAGGATTGAAAGAGTTACTGAAGGACCTTTAGTTTTTAGTCAGTGAAAGTTCGGAACTCCCTCTCAATACCCAAAGCGGCAGGAGTTATTTGATGAGTTCCCACATGAGAAAAAGCTAATGACCTTTTCAGGCTAAGCTTTTGGTATCCATGGAATAATACCTGCCTATCTGTGGAAATGAATTTCAACATATTCCTACGGAAAAATCTTGGATATAATTACTTTTTTTACATAATTATGAAGCTGGTTATAACAGAAAATCAGAATTTATTAAAATGTTTCAAAGAGTTTAATAAACATACTTTCATTATTTAAAATAATAATATTGTCTTCTTAACGGAAATATTTTATGGACATGTTTGTAGCATTTATCAGGTAGATAAATATTAAATAAATAATAACGTAAGGTGAAGGAGCATTACCTTTCACTATAATATTTCTTTATTCTTCGCTCTCAATTTTATAATTATATCTTTATTGTATATATATATGTACATTATATTATTATATTTATTTAATATTAATTTTGATTTTTGTACACTGACCACCTCAAATCTATTCATTTATTTATTAAAATAAAACTTCATGCAACACAAAAGTACAGTCCATCCTAATGTTATCCGAGAGATTACCCTGTGTGGTAAAACCGCCCATTGTAACTTAGATTTTGCAAACGTCTATCCTGTCCACATTATGAGGTGTCCATAAAGTATATAATAAAAAATAAATAAACGGAAGGTCTCGTTAATGAATCCAAAATTAACAAATCACGACAAACGAATTAGAACAAACATGGCAGTTGAGAGTTAGTCATACTCACTCAAATGTCTCGCTGTGTGTTAGATATTCAGTTTCGTCCAAAATTATTGAGTTGAACGGTACACATATCCGCCAGCCAGTCAGCTGTAGTTCAGACTGGTCTCATCTCTTAACCACCAGTGGCTACTTTTAATTATAATTATTTTTAATTCATTTTCATTTTTCTTAAATATTAAATACGATAAGAAATATGTAACCAGGATTTTTGTAATCATTAGTTCATAGAGTTTCTCGCACGTTCTTCTCCATGGAGATCTACGGTTAGGAATATGCAACTAGCTTCATCTTTATGTATCTTTATCAATAAGGAGCTGAAGCAGCTGAAGAATAAAGTTCTGCATAATCAACCGAAACCGAGTCCACCAAAACGAGACTGAATAATGTTTAATAACGTAAAATAGGTTCTTAATAATTTCTTTTCAAAATAACTGCACAAACATCAAACCATGAGCAAAATAAAATATATATAATCTGTCTGACTTAACAATTGATGACTTAACAATTCAAAAGTGCCTGTAAAGGACTTATTTGACATAAATCCTTTGAATTTAGTTTTGAAGTCGCAATTATGCTTAGCTGCCAATTTAAAGGTTTTGCGACTTCAGCTAACATGAATTATCACCATCGCAATACCGGTTACTTCCATAAGAACCCGCAAACTTCGTTAATCATCTTCAAAGTTCCACAAGAATAATTCTACAAAGCTCTATTTCAGTAATACAGAAGTATACGCAAAGAAAATGCGGAAGCCATTTTTATTTCTTACTAAGACGGAAATTGGAATTATAATTTAATCAAACTCGAAAGAAATTTCTTACCAGGTATTGCCTTGTTATAACAACAAAACTCTTTGGTATATAATAATATCCCTTTTTTTTCGCGACGTCCAAAATAAACGAATACCCCTTTTCGGCAAATGCTTTTAAAGATAATAATGTAAGTTGTGTGCCTAAACAAAGAGTGTCTGTGTACACTGCAGCGAATTAGTTTTAAAAAATCATAAGAAATACGAGTACTAAAACAAAAATCGTTTCCGACTTGATGTTTTCATTGCCAGCGGGATGTTAGAGCCGCTTCCTGTGGTCGAAGCTGTTTTATTTGTGTGTAATTTTATGTACGCAGTTATCTCATTTACTTACCCATACATACCTAGAAGAAATGTAATTAGGAAGTAGATTAGGTAACTATAGGCTAGTTAGATCAAGCTGACCTGGCAAAAATGGGGGGTGGTAGTAGGGGGGCAAAAACAACCTACAACCTATTCTCAGACCTAACAAATTTAGACAAAAAAAACTCAAAAATCGGCCCAGAAGTTTCGAAGGAATTCACACTGTGACACGAGGTTTTTAAATATTAGATTTTTTATTCTATTATTTATGTCCACACATGGACACAGTAAAAGCATTATAAATACAAGTACCAAGGAACTGCTTATTTGAAGAATTTATTTTAGTAGACCTGCGAAAGAGGACATTAAATAAAATGTAAACCATTTAGTGTTTAAAAAATAAGAGAAGATTTGGTATTAAACATTATTTATATACCTTGCCTTTCACTAGGACTTAATCCCGTATCTTGTGTGCATTAACAAAAATGTAAACTCATAATTATGCACAGGACACATTTGTTCCGAGCAGGAATTGAACCTGCAACACGCAGCAACTGATCGCTTGGCCACTGCGCAAACCGTGTCGTCAAATACACAATTTATTATGAACTTATCTCAGTTTATTTAGGATCAGCACAATATTATGTAGGTAGATAGATACATATTATTTTATTAGATAACCCTCTCGATCTTAAAGTACAAAAAGACCTTAACCGATTCCAGACGATTATGCCTCCAATAACAGCAATGCTGTTCCTTCACAAAAACTTAGACAAGCTGGGTATAAATAATGGGCAAAGATTTACTTATACAGAAATAAATCTGGAGAGTAGAATAAAACCTTCGTCATTCATTTTCCTGACCCATTTACCAAGATCTGGTTGGCTGAACAAACTTACTCAGCTCATTAGCAGCCACAAGACGGAGTTGTTATTTTATATATTGTTACAAAAAGACTAACAAGTTTTGTAAACGATTTTATTGTGGGAGTTAGGTGAGCATTTTATATTCAGAGAGAAAGGTAAATTTTCGTTATTTAAGTACCGACTGTTCGTTTTAAAGTATCGTGTATCTCTGTGTGAAAAATACCGACGTTAGTAGTACCTTGGAACTAATTCATTTACCAAACATTATACTCATGCAGTTGGGAACGCTATATGTCACAGGACACGCTAATCACTAGATCAGCGTGTCAACCTTTAGGGCCTGCGCACACTTGAGACAAGACTGTCTTAGACAGAACTGTCTACGACGTCGCAGACTTGTCTACGTCTGCGACAAGACTGTTTTGTGTCGTAGACATGTCTAAGACGTCGTTGACAGGTCTGCGACGTCATAGACATTTCTGTCTTAGACAGTCTTGTCCCAAATGTGCGCAGGCCCTTAATGCTAGAAACTGAACAGTTTATAGAATAATACAAAAAAGTTATATAAACTAATACATCTGGTTTCCCAGTTTAAAACCACCAGTTAAAACAGTAACTGGGAAACCAAATGTGTTAGTTTATATATCTTTTTTGTATTATTCTGTATACTGTTTGTGTAATGTGTGTTTATACCAACCCCTATTGGGTTGCCAACCCTTTTTAGGGTTCCGTACCTCAAAAGAAAAAAAAGGAACCCTTATTATTAAAAACGGATCACTTTGTTGTCCGTCTGTCTGTCTGTCTGACAAGACCCTTTATCTCCGGAACGCGTGGAGGTATCGAGTTTAAATTAAAACAATTTATCTGTTCAAAACCAACTCTGCGGTCCCGTGAAAAAATTAACTTCTAAGTTAACGAAAAAAAAGATACGGCCGTTTATGTCGCAACAACGTATATTTCGACACTCAAGGGAATCAAAATTTATAGGGTTACTACTTCCCGTTTTTTGCACTTGCACTTGCCCAGTTTTTTTGTATTATTCTATATACTGTTTAGTTTCCAGCAATGAAAGCTTAATAATATTCAAAGACATTAAATATATTGATAACTAGCTTTTGCCCGCGGCTTCGCCCGCGTACATAAAATATAGCTTAACTCACTCAGGAATAAAGCAGCTTTCTATCGGTGAAAAAATTACCTCCAACAAAAAAAAAACTTTACCTCTTTATAATATTAGTGTAGATAATACTCACGCCCGTTTTGCACCGAAGCTATATAATAAATTCGACTCATACACATGTAGGTATGTAATATTGTTGGAAGTGGACTATATTCAAATGTTTGTATGCATTTCTCCGAAACCGTTTATAGCACAACATGTTTTCTTTCTTTTTATTTACCGCGAAAGCAACATTTTTTATTTGTTTCACTATTATTTTGTAAAGTCTAGTTTAAAGTTTTAATATTTTTTTCATTTGCTAGCAATCCACTGCCGACTATCCACGTTTTTACTTTAATTTCTTACAGTACATCCTAAAATTGTCTGGTGTATATCGCGCAGGGATAAGAACGCTGTTTTGTTACTATTTTAGTGAACCTTCTCGTATAATAAAGTTTATTCTATTTTATGCTATACAGGGTTACTGGTAACGGTTACTGCTAACTCTGTAAAAAAAACTTGCACATGGAATTCGTTAACCTCGAAAAGGCATATGAACGGGTACCTCGTGAGGTTCTGTGGTGGGCCCTTAAGGAGAAAGGTGTGCCTGGGAAATATGTGCAGTTGATCCGAGCGATGTACAGTCGATGCAGTACCCAAGTTGGGTCTACAGTGGGCACCACTGGAAGCTTCAATGTGGCTATCGGCTTACATCAGGGGTCGGCCCTCAGCCCTTACCTCTTCCTGATGATAATGGACGATCTGACGTCGGACATTCAGGAAGAGGCGCTCTGGTGTATGCTGTTTGCCAATGATATTGTGCTGGTTGCCGAGAGTGGCCTAGAAGTCCAGAGCAGATTGGAGGTGTGGTGGCACAGACTGAAGAGTGTTGGCCTGAACTTGAGTAAAATCAAAACGGATTAGGTACTTGTTCTGCGATTTCGCCGGTCTCTCCAATCTTGTGCATTTAGCACTCGCCGGAACGCCCATACCGATCTGTTCCAACTTTCGGTACCTCGAGTCGCTCGTCCAAGGGGATGGTGAGGTAGACCGAGACGTAACACATCGGATCAACGCAGGATGGATGAAATGGCGACAGGTCACGGGAACAACTTGCGACCCACGGATGGCCCTTAAATTGAAGGGTAAAATTTACAAGTCCGTGATAAGATTTGTCATACTGTATGGATCAGAATGTTGGACTGTGAAAAAGATGGATGAAAAAAGATTACATGTGGCGGAGATTAGATTGTTGAGATGGATGTGTGGTATGACGAGAAAAAATAAAGTGAGAAATGAGTTAAGTACTAAGAAAGATTTGCTACGGCATCAATTATGATAAAAACTTAAATTTCAGTACAGTTGCGCGTAAATAGTTTTCGAATGGGCTTCAAATGATTAATTCTGGGATTTTGCATAAAAAATCTAAAAATCTAACTAACTCAAAAACTAGGTACTGAATATCGGTAGAAAATTTGGTGGCGTTGCATTTTAGTCTTACCATGACGTTCTGCAAGGGATACGTCGAGTTACCAGTAACCCTGTATATTGTAATATCTTAAACCTATCTTCTATGTATACATAATTATGTATAATCTGGATTTTTTTTAAACTATTTGTTTAATTCTCAGAAAAGTTCTTATAAAGAGATAAAAAAAGCATGGAAAGCCTTTAAAAAAAGACGTTCCTAGCTGTCAATATTAGGATTAGGCGTCAATTCTTACTTTAATTTATCCGTAGATTTGAAATTTTAATACAACTTAAAGCCTAAAAAGAGCAGTGGTGGCCGAGTGGTAACGGCCCCGACTTACGAGTTGTAGGTCGCGAGTTCAAACCCAGCCAGGCGCATTACTTTGTGTAATTTATTTCATCACCACTGCTCTAAAAACGGTGAAGGAAAACATCGTGAGGAAACCGGCATGTCCTAGAACCAAAAATTCGAAGACACTTGTCTTCGAATTTTTGGTTCTAGGACATGCCGGACCAACCCGCACTGTGCCCGCGTGGTGGATTACGGCCCACTCCCTCTTCTAGAGAGGAGGCCTGAGTCCCAACAGTGGGAACATTATAAGGCCGACTATGCTAAAGCCTAAAATCCACGGATGCGTAGCTTCATAGAAGGTACGTGCTAACCGACGTTACGCGACAAAGCGGCAACGTCATGCCGTTGTGTCGTTACGTCTTCGTCGGCATTTTCATTGTGTTGTATGTAAGCTGTGAGCAGGCGAAGTTACTCCTCCGTAGACAGTAGGCTTAAGTGACTAAAGACGTCTGTCAGATCAGATAGATCAGCTAGTCTATTAATACAATCCAGATAGTCGCAACCTGCAGATACGTAGATACTGTGGCAACCGTGCAGGTTCCACTAATAATTACTAACTTGCAAAACTGGCATGTTAGACTTTTAAGGTTTACGTAACAAAAAGTTTAGTTAGATTTGATGTTCGAATGGAATAAGAAGGAAGCCGTCAAGTATTGTCGGAAAATATTTTATATGTAAAATATATAACGAAAGTGCTAAAATCAAAATAATAACAGTCTGAAGAACAGAAAAGCCTTTCATTGCGCTTCCCACCCACCACAGTACCTACCACACATATTTTTTAAGTTAAGGCATCCCACCTTAAACTCAAGTCTCAAGAAAGCATGAGTCAGTCAAAAAGCGAATACCTTACAAGAAGGTAACCAAATCCTTAAGAAACGAAATCCATTTAAGGCATTATCGTTTGAAATATTAGTATTTCACCAGCTTTATCAACGTGTAATGTTGATACAAGTCATAAAGTTAAATAAAAATCCGTTTGCGTTGTGTGTACCTAAGAACAAAGGGCGTGAGATGATGAGCTTTTGCGTGAAGTCAATGTACTTTGGTGAATCAATAAGCCTATTACACAACTGACAATTCCTTCAATTGTACAATCATTTTGCGATTGATGCTGACGCAAATACCAAATTAATGGGGTTCATGGTTTTGTCTTTGTCGCTTGAATTTACCTAAAACCAGTGCTAAAACTAACAAATTAATGAAATATTGATGATTCAGATCTAGAGGCAATTATAGATTGGGGACCAATTATACTTTATGATAAGAAACGAAATGTAAATTAGCATTACTTACAATCATGCTTTGGTAAGTAATAAGGAAAATGGTTGACACATTTTTTATGTGTGACTTGTGGCCACAAAAATAAGTTGCATGTTTATTTATTTATTAGACAAAAAAATTTTAATCACATTTTTGGGTTCGGTGTCGGTCAAGTAACACCCCCTGCCATTTATTTTTTTGATATTTTCAATGTACAGAATTTTCACTTCTACATATTTATTATAAGTATAGATTTATTTATTAGGATCGCCAACATTACATGCACTGGGAATTTACAGGATCATTATACAACTATATTCTGAAATGGAGATGGGCTGGCCACGTGATAAGAGGATGCGACAAATGGAGCCAAAGAGTGACCCACTGGTATCCCAGAGACGGCATGAGGAAGAAAGGTAGACCGCAAAAAAGATGGGTCGACGACATTAGACAGGTGGCCGGAGTCACGTGGAACAGAGTGGCACAGGAAAGGAAAGAATGGAAAAGGCTGGAGGAGGCCTTTGCCGATTGGCAAACAGATCTAGGAAAGATAACCAAGCAACAGATATTAGGTTAAATAGTTTATGAGTCAGTGTTATTATATTGTAAGTTTAAATTCATTGTAATCACCTAAGAGATCTGAATAAAAAGGCTATATAAATAAATATAAAAAATACAACTCTATTCAAGTGATGCAACACTTGAGACAATCACAACATTAAACAAAACAAACAAAAATATTTTTATTCCACATAGGCCTACATGGGCACTTATAAATCGTCAGAAGCACAAAACATTTGATTTTAAAACACATAAGATTAGTTAATTATCATTGCATAAAATGTCAAGGAGAAAAATAATAATTAGAATTATCAGTAATAATAACACACAAATACAGAACAAGAAATAAAAATGGGAATTGATAATTACATTACATTATAGAAATACATTAATGTTTAATTGAATTAAATGATTGAATTAAACCAAATTAAATTAAAATTAAATTTAAAAAAAGAATTTATTAAAATTAAATTAAATAAAAATTAAATCAAAAATTAAAAATTGTTACATACACTTACACACTTACACCTTACATACACTTTCAAAAAATGTTGTACAAATTAATCTATATTTAGATGAAATTAATAGGTACTACTTTCAAAATCCAGGCCAATAGGAAGTCTAAGGCTGTGGGATTATTGGAAAGAGCTACCGCGGCGCGGCCCTAGAACGCAAAGGGCAATTGAAGGAACACAGGTATGTTTTTAAGCAGTGATTTCCCACCTCAAAAAAAGGCCAACAGGAAGTCTGCAAACTCATAAACTGAGAAATACCCGTAAGTTAAATTAATAAACAAGCAAGCAAGCAGGCAATTTAAGGTGCTCACAAAAGAAAAATCAAGATAAATTTGTACCGACATAATTGTTCAAGTTGACAACCGGTTGCTCGCTCCATTTGCTTCACAGTCCTCTCAAGTTTGAATAACGGGGTTGATATGAGCAAGAAAATGTTAGCAATATAGACTGCATCTTGTAAAGTTAATTACCATGAAACTGTTTTAGTATTTTCTGGAATCTTTCAGCGTTGTTTCGCGAGCAACATGCTGACCGGAAAACTTGTACTGCGGACTTTGAAAGTTGATATTGAATCTAAGGAGAAGTCAATCTCTCACCACTTTTCCGAGAAGCTACTCAAAATCAGTGCCGTAATCTATACAGAAATACCACTCACTGATTAATCATGAAATCTCAGAAACTATAACACCTACAAACCTAAAATTTGGCAGGTAGGCTCCTTGTAGGGTGTAGACATCCGCTAAGAACGGATTTTCCGAAATTCACACCCTAAGGGGATGAAACGGGGATCCAAAGTTTGTATGGAGAAACCGACTTTAACGCAGGCGAAGCCGCTAACAGAAGCTAGTATATAATATAAAAGTAGAAACTAATTGACTGACTTATCAACGTACAACCGAAACCACTAGGTCTAAGAACGTGTAATTTCGCACAATAATTATTATAATAATATATACTTTTTATATATATTTTTTTATTATTTTTAAAGAATTATTTAAAAATGTAAATTATATATTTATTATTTATTTATTTATTACTTTATTGCACACCTTAACTTACTACAGGACAACATTTATAAAAAATAAGTGTACAATAGGCGGTCTTATTGCACAGGGCAATTTCTACCAGACAACCTTTGGATGGACTGTAACGAAAGGAAAAGATTTGGGGCTGTCAGTGTACAACAACATAAAAAAAAAGATAATAAAATACATATAATACATAAATAGGTTTAATACCAAATAATAAACTAATAAATATTAAAATATACGACAGAGAAAGGAGAAGAAAAATTAAAGTGATAGGTAATGCTCCTTCACCATCTTTATATAATTACTATACTACTATTACTATTACTATTATTATTATTTTTTTATTTTTTTTTTTTTATTTTTATCTTTATATTTTTTTTTTCTTTTTTTTATATATGTGAAAAGGATAAATAAAGAAATTATATAATATGTAATAATATCTTTACTTCATTTAAAAAAAATACAGATTTGACATGTTTTACATAAAAACAATTTAAATGAGCATTTGTAGACACACAGTACAATACAATCTGCTGTAATTTGTACACAATAAGGGAAACCCTGCCTCTCAAACTAGGGTGGAACCTGTATCTTGAGAGACAGTGATTGAGCTTAAAATGAGATGCTATAGGTATAAATTGGACTGTGCCGATCTACCCGAACATCAATCGTTCGGGTAGATCGGCACAGTCCAATTTATAAAGATAAGTTTAAATAGAAATAATTAATTTTAGGCACATATGGCTTCCTTTTATGATGTAGCACTGGCGAGCACTAATAAGGGGTTTTTGAGAATACTACTTTTAAGAAGGTGAAAGGGGGAAAATGAATTTGTATGCAAAATTTTATTCATTGGGAATTCGTATACTTATTCATATACTTGAAACTTAGCATAAATAATAACCCAAGTAATTTAAAAAAAAAAAGCTTTTCATTATTTGTTTTTCAAAACTTGATTTGGGGGATGTTACAGGTTGTATGACAAAATCTTATTCCTTGGGTTAATAAACTTGAAACTTGTCACAAACTATAATCAAACTGAATAAAAAGGACTGTCATAAAATTAGTTTTTAGTTGGATGGTATTTTTTTTTTTTTAGGTGGGAAAATCATGGTTTATGGGGTGTTAAATTCTTAGAAAATTATCCCAAGGGAACTAACTAACTTCTGGGATAAAAGTATTCTTTGTGCTATTCTAGGACATGGTCTTCTCGTGTACCAAGTTTCATCGAAATCCATTCTGTAGTTTTTGCGTAAAAGAGTAACAAACATCCATACAGGGTGTGGCGTAAATAGTTGTCCACCGTAAAGGATTCAATATACCAGATAGTCAACTATAACCTAATATAATTTTAACCATTTTTACCCAAGGGTTTCCAAAAAATTTTTTTTTTATTTTTTTTGATGAATTTTTAATATTTTGTTACAAATTTGGCTGTATTTTCAACAATAACCATTATTTTTTCATTTTGATTTCTGTTCTATGCTGCTGAATAATAGAGCAATCGTAAAACAAGATTGATTTTTATGTAAATTTAGAACTTTTAATGAAAAAATAAGTTCTTCTCTATTTTATAACTTTAATTTTTGACACATCATGCAAATTTAAGTGGGGTTTTTGTTATTTTTGATTCTCGCGAACGAAGTCGCGGGCTAAGTGCTAGTCTAGTGTCTTGTAAAATAACAGCAAATAAGTAGGTACTTGAGAAGTTTGCATACCTGGAGAATGAGGTAAGCAGAGACACACATACACTCTCAAAAAATTCATCAGCAATATTTCGAAAGTTCCATGGAATCCCCTATTTCAATGGACTCACCTTTAATGTGATTAAATTACTTGTACCTGTCCGACGAACGGCCTTTCCTTATTTCCTTACCTATAATCATAATGATAATAACTAAATTATTAAATTGAAGAATTGTATTATGTTTTTAGAGTTATGGAGAGATATAATCGTCATGTTTATGATTTCGAGATTTTAGTAATAGAACTTTAGAAAAATATACTCTACTTATTTCGATCTCTGCTTATATTATGCATGGAAAATATTTAAGTTTATATATGCCACAGACCGACCATGAACCCAGACTACAAGCTACTGTCGAGAAATTTCTGATGGGTAAAAACCCAATAACACTTTCCTTGACACGGGAATCGTACACGGAATCGGAGTCACTCGACTGATCGATCGATTGATCGATGATTCGAGTGATTCCAACGATTCTACTATCATATAGGTAGTTTTAAAACCAGTTAAAAGACTTTTATTTAATCCAGAATGAATAAACAAGAGCAAATTTTGTTTTATTTGTCGTACTTAATTAAATTAGGGCCTGACATTAAGAAGAATGCAATAAAATCGTCAAGGTTGAAGTGAAGAAGTAAATCAACAGGTGTGGCAAGAAATGACTCACTTTTGTTTTTATTAATGAGTTGATTGACCTCTTAGATAAATTCTGTAGATTCAGAATAGAATAATTAGCAAGAGGATAATACAAAAAACAAATGATCACATAATCTGCAGGAACGACCTTCGATCACAATGTTCTACGTTTGTGTCAACTGTCATGTTGGTCCCGTTTACAAATATGGCCAGCTATGATCTTAGGTCCCATAGGACTATGCAAATGAGGGAAAAGAAAAAAATCGTACCTATTTTATAAGGTACCTACTCTCTGAACTATCGCCGCTGCCCGCCGACCGTCGAGGATACGGCAATGCTCCGCCCAAGTGGGGCACACCTGAAGAAATATACGAATGGCAGGCGGTCGCCTCCTTCTGCGAAGCAGTAATGCTAGCGAAGGAGGAGGCTGCACGCGTGAGGGAACGAAGGTCCTCACGTCCTAGCCGCCGTAATTCCGACCCCGACTACCAGCCACGGTAGACGCGGGCTTGCGGACGTCGAGCACTGGGTAGCTCGTCGTCCGGCTGTTTGGTAATTAACCGGACCGAGCCCAGTCGTTAACAGCGCGTAGTGATCCTCGCGCTCCTCAAAGAGATGTCAAGCAAACCGTAGGGGCCCAGCAGGGCCGATGCCCGCTAGCTAGGACCGCGGAGAATTTCTGAAAGGGAAACCCGTAGTCCTAGAACGCAAAGGGTAATTGAAGGATACAGGTGTGGTTTTAGTCAGTAAAAGTCTGACACGCCCTCGCGCTCCACCCAGAGCACGAGAAGTCATTTGGATGATTTCCCACCTTAAAAAAAAAAAAAAAAAAGTGGGGCACACCTCCACCGTGTCATCCACTCAGTTTGCTTAATGCTGATATATGGGCGATTTTTCTGCCTAAATCCGGAACAGGAAACTCCCGAATGTCCGGTGAGAACATGCGTCACGCGAAAGGTGAAGACACCGTGGCGCACCTCCAGCCACTACTCAAAGAGGGGACTTACAGCCATAATTATGACGTGCCCAAAGTTTATAATACAATACCTGGTAATTAGGATAGTACTGCGGAAGCAGTCGAAATGGAAGTCCACTTGTGACCAAAAAGTCGCGACATTAATTTCTTAACCACTGGGTTGCCAGACTTACCAGTGGTAAGTGCAAAACTTTTTATCCTACCAACATTATGAACCCAAAATTTGCTACGGCAAAGGCATTGTCGAAAGCAGCGCATTCCTTTGCACTTTTTCAGGCACAGATGACAGGATTTGGTCCTTAAAGTCGAAAATTATTGTGCTACACTTCTTTAGCACAATAATTTTCGACTTTAAGGACCAAATCCGCAACTCGCCGTCTAATAAGAACCAAGACCAGGTCGATGACGTGCTGTGTTCTGTTGTTGTCTGCAAAATTAACGAGGCCTACTAGGACCAATGTTTGCTATGGCTGCAGGAACACGGTGGGTTTCAGTCAGTAAAAGTCACACTCTCTCTCACTCCACCAAAAGCGGGAGAAATTATACGACAGACGATTCCAAGATATCTAGGTGCCAAATTGACAAGCAGTGCGACAAAATATTTAACACAATCTCTTGACCCCACTTAGATAGTAAGAAATTGTAGAAAATGTTGCCAAAACTTAGTCCATTACTTACAAAGGAATACGTATGCTATGCATAATAATGCATTTCATGAATGGAACGCTGCACATAATGTTATGCTAATACGTCATCCTCTATGTTCGTTGATTCATATCTTTTGATAATGCAACGTGTTTTGTTTTGTTTTGGGTCGTATTAAAACTGGTCTGCAGTAAGAATATTTGTTAAGACTTCTGTGCTTTTGGCATTTATAGGGTTTTTATTTTTTAGGTCATTCATCCAATGACTTCTCTCGCTCTAGGGCGGAGCAATTTTGTGTGTCACTTTTATTGACTACAAACCCACTCTTATTTTCTTTTTTTGCCTTGCGTTTCAGGACCCCAGGGTTCCCCTGCGGACTATCCATGGCCCCAGTACGCTTCGGCCCTGCTGGGACAATTACGCGCCGTCGACGACGACGTTTACCGGATGGACAGACGGCGAGCTACCCATTACTCGTCGTCCACAAGCCCACGTCTACGGTGGCTGGAAATCGGGGTCAGGATCCTGGCGACTGGGGCTTAAGGAAGTCCGTTCCCACAAGCGCGCGGCCGCCTCCTTCGCTAGCATTACTGCCACGCAGAAGGAGATAGCATTTATAGCTGGACTAAATAACTAACTATTCAATTATTGACTTCAATCGGTAATTCATAAATGACAATTAGATTAAAATCTGAAAAATCAGCGACTAAATCATTAGATACCTCAACAACGAAACTATCGATTTTTTTAAACTTTATATGTCTGAAAAGACTGACTGAATAAAACAGAAATATCCTAAAAATTGCTATTACGCAATTGGGTTAAAATAGTAAATGTATGTGCTCGAATACTCTATCTTCTCCGAATACGCTATCGTAACTATTCATGACATCATAAGCCGTTTACCTAAGCCAAATGACGAAATAGGAATTATTTTCGGTAAATAAAATAACTGTTACAAAATCCGCTTTGAGGTTTATATTCCCATATAATCACATAAAGGTAAGCTCATTATACAATCGTATATACAACCAATAAGATATCCGTATATTTGAGTTATATTATGGTCCGAAATACCCTGTTAAAAGCGAATGTTTTAACGCGGATGCCTCCCACTGAACAAAGAGTCTCGTTGTCTGTTCATCTCTCAGGATTTTTCATAAAGGAAGATCATTAAATTTGCACAGATCATTTATCAACCAGCCACAAACCTAATTAAGGGTGAAAGAAATAGTGAAATTCGTCTTTTTTTTTCAACGTTTTTCCTTAGTGAACAAAGACTTTGGTCCAACGGTTTTATTGACTTTCAAAGGATATAAAATCACTGTTCGTTGCGTAGACAAGTTTAGAAACATCGTAATAAAAATCGAACTCCTTTTTTGATATAAATACTCTGCTGATATAAAATTGTAAATTATAAAACTTTCTGAGCTATATAGTGAGTATAAATTATCATCGTTTGGTCATAGATTCGTCAATCTCGTTTGATCAATACGATAGAAAAGGACTAAGAATAATCCATAGTCTTGTTCGAAATATCTGAAACAATAGGAGGTTACGGTATGCCCTTTTATTGTCAATTTTCAATACTAGTGTAGCATAGAATTCCTCAGTCATAACATAGGTATTGTTGAAAACAGTAGTTTTTTCTGCTTGTGTAGAGGTAACCTAGGTGCTGTTAAATTTTTACAAAGGAGCTCGTTGAAATTCCCTAGTGCAATTAAATTTAATTCCACACCAAAGTCTTTGTATTACCTTCCAAAAGTTTTATTGTAAAAAGTTTCGCACATTAGCGAGTGAATCGACACATGCGGGTCGCAGCACAATGTAAACGCACCGCACTTTAAATTTGCTCCAGCATACAGCGTTCCGAATCCGGTTTTTTGTTTTTGAGAAAATAAACTCCGTTCCTATATAAAACGTTGGTGCTAACAACGGACTTTTCTTCGCTGTTATTAGTGCAAGCAAGATGGTACTCGGTCGTGGGCACTTCGCCTTTTGTGGTTTACTTGTGTTTCAAACTATATTTCACTGTGATGGTCAGTTGGTGGCACATAAGAGTTATGATCCTAGTGAGTATTTTTTGTGTGACGTCTAGTGCGGAAAATGTTATGTAAGAAATTCGAAGTATATTGTGCAATTGCGGTTTAATTTATTAACAGCTTGATAATATATCTAACTGTTGAAAACAGCTCAATACTGTAACACTTACAACGATGTGGCAGTTTGTTGGGTAAATTTTGTATCCATCTCTCCATTCTAAGATTTAAATAACATGCTTTTGTTTTGCAAGCTTTAAGGGGATGGTTATAAATATAATTATATATTAATCAAGTTCATATGGTTTAAAAGAAAGTTAAAAGGGTTAGAATTGTTTTTGTTTTAAAGGAGCAGTCGAAAAATAAAATGAGAAAAACGCTTTTATTTTATTGATCCCGTTTCGTTTTTTAAACAGACAACGATTTTTTCTCTTTTTAAAAACAATGTTGTTGTGAGTGCATTTACAAACATGTAAGCTCACTTAAACAAGACACATAGACCCGGAACATCTATATAAAAGCCATATTAATATTTGTTCCGTGCTGAAATCGACACCGCGATATACTATGCGTTCCAAATAAGAATAGGAAAGTCAATAACCTCAATCTGTCAAATATTGATTGAAAAGTACGGTTTGCAAAGAAAACTTATTTGCGTAATACTAACGGTTTTTTTTTGCGTTGTATTACTAAGTCTTAGTTAAATCTAGGTGAAGTAAAAACGTTATCGTTTAATCTAAATTAGCTAAATATATTATTTAATTCATAATTAGTTTAAAAAACCATTATTTTTCTTATTTTCATTGTTAGGAACAATTCGCCTTCTTCTTCCATTTGCCACTCAGACACTTCACATAGTGACGCAGAGATTAGCAAAATTTTAACTTTTTTCGTTTATGATTCGTAAAAAATATTATTTTAAAAGTTTCTTGTTTTGTTCATACCCAATTTTTCGATGTGACAGCTATGACATCACAACATGGCGTAAAAATCGATCTTATTCTTATTTGGAACGCATTGTACTACGCAACAGCCAATCGCTAAACCACTATGTCAACCTTGCCGTCATCATCTTCATCCTCACTTATTTAATATCGCTACATAGGATTTCTTTACTTATCCTGACCCAAATACTGTTTGTCGCAGCTCGTTCCATTTATTTTTACTAGAAGCATATCTTTTATATGTAAATATATGCAATATATCTAAAAAAGAAACACATAAAAGGAATGAATTATTTCGTCCCCGTTTTATTGTTGTATTAGATCTAGATTCGGGGTCATTGAGACTAGATAACTATGCGCAGACTGTTTAATACAGTTGGCAATAAATTCTCAAAAAATATAGGGTCTGCTAAGAGAATTTATGAGTTGCCTGGCCTTGACTCCATGGCCCAAAATGACACTAAAAGGGGCACTTAGTGAGATATTATCTAAATTGAATTTAGCGTAACTAGAGGAAGCCCGGATGCGAGCGTTTTCTTTGAAAAGGATGTCACTCAACTAAAGTCCCAATTTTACCTCCTAACCCTTTTCGATGTGTAGTAAATCAAATTGTTCTTTCTTCAATACTGTACGTTTTCTTTTTACGTTCAGAGGATTTTTACTATGAATAAGTTCCACTAGGCTTAGCAGAAAGTTTATAGCAACGGCTCACAGACAGATCTAGGGCTTTAACATGACCTGGTAAAATGTCAGGCGTGCGAGCAAGTAAGAGGGATCGAACTTTACACCCTATGTAGTTCCGCCTCCTTCTGCGAAGCAGTAATGCTAGCAAAGGAAGAGGCCTCACGTGCACGCGCAAGGCAATGGCCCTCACGCCCCAGCCGCCCGGCCGATTCCGATCCCGATTTCCGGCCACGGCAATGCAACGACGGCGTGCAATGGGTAGCTCGCCGTCTAATCGTCCGGTAACCGTCCGGACCGAGCCCAAGTTGTCGATGGCGCGTAGTGTTCCACGCGCGCCTCAAGGAGATATCAGCAACCGTGGGGGCCCAGCAGGGTCGAAGCCTACTGGGGCCATGGGTGATGCGAAAGAGATCCCGGGGGCCCTGGAACAATGGCAAAAAAGGAACAGGAGTGCGTTTTTAGTCAGTAAAAGTCTGACATTATCTCTCGCTCCGCCCAAGAGCGGGGGATGTCATTAGATGATTTTCCCACTCGAAAAAAAAAAAAGAAAACGCCTTCAATAGTTCAGTTTAGGTCGTCAAATGGATCGCGTTAAGAGCTCGTGCGGGGTTACCATGACGTTCAAAGTAAGATTGCTTCATTCTTATTTCAGTGTGGGTAAGAGACAGAGCTATACAGGTTATCTAGCGCCATCTCTTACCCACACTGGAAATAAGAATGAAACAATCTTACTTTAAGCGTCATGGTACAGGTCGTGATAGGGCTCTGGACACAAGCCGCTCAATAAGGATATAGGAACCTTCAAAGCTCGTTTGAAAAAATGGCTTATCGAGCAAGCTTTAATTTTTTTGACGATTTTATGATTTAATTTTACTTTGACGATTGAATTTTTAATTTAGACTGAATATTATTGTGACATTTATTATAATTTATTTTTATTTGTGATTTGACTTCTATTTATTTGTTTTCTTGTATTTTCTTTTATTTGTTTGACATTCTTTATTATTTGACATTGTATGTATTCATTTGGCATAATGTAACATTCTGTATATGACTTGTAAGAATCCCTTACTAATAAACTACTAACATAATTACTAATATAATTTTTATTTTTGGTGTACAATAAAGAATATATTTATCTATCTATCTACTATGACTATGACTAAGTTCGCATTTAAGAAATATTTTCCAAATTGTGAGTAGTGCAGAAGATTTTATACATATTTTTATAGAGTGAGTCAGATTTCAATCTGAAAGAGATGAGTTGCCTAGAGAGCTTGAGCTAAATATGTACGATGTTGGAATGTTTTATCATATTTTGTCGACACGTAACTCCAAAGGTGCTCATGGCTTGATTAAGATTGTATTGTTAGGTTAAGTGTATGAGGTCCGATGGGACTCACATGTACATTTGTAAAAAAGTCTAATCTATACATATAAAAGAAGAAATTGACTGACTGAAATATCAACGCACAGTCGAAACTACTTAGATTAGGAAGATGAGATTTTGCACAAGGCTTCCTTTTATAACGTGTACGAGCACTAAGAAAGGATTTTCTAAAATTCACTTCCTAAAGGGATGAAACGGTGGTCCAAAATTCCTTCTTTTTCTATGACCCCTATTCAAGCGGGCGAAGCCGCTGGCAGAAGCTAGTTCAAAACATAGAAAGAGAAAACAACTCAAAAGAAAACTTATAGTGTAGATGGAAACTGCTATAATTGTGAGTCTTTAGTGTCCCATAGACCCCTGCCTCCTTCCACATAATACAATTATTAACTTTTCAGTTTAACTTTTCCATGCTATGTAACCCGTTGCCATGTTCTTTTGACCCTTTTCACTTGACTGCCAAGAAGTAAAACAATCTAAATAATCTATAATAAATAATCTAGACTAAAATCATTTTCTACAATATGGATCCCGACTGTTGCTGTCAATTATGTTATTATTTGTTTAATTTTATGTGTATCGTTTATGAAATTATTTCAATTTTATAGTAATTAAATAACTTTCTACACTTCTGGACTGAACTTGTTTATTTCTTTTCAGTTTATATTTAAAGTATTTTTTTAAACTCTCGAGTTTTTTCTAACTTTGGCAACATCTTTCATAATTTTTGTACTAGCTTCCGCCAGCGACTTCGCCCTCGTGAAAGCTGAAAATTGTCCCAGTGGAATGCTTCCCATTTGTTTATAGCTATGGAGAGACAATTTAACATCTTTATAGGGAAATCACTAGGTACGCATAATGTCCATACCACCCTAGAATGCATCCAATAGAATTGGAGATCGATGTTATTTTAAAACTAGCCCCTATTTCCGTTTCTTACTTTATCTCTCAATGTTATGTCGTCTATTTAAATAAAGCAAGCATTAATTCATTAATCAAAGCAAACAGTTTCTTGCAACATGACGTGGTAAAGAAAAGTGCCAGTATAACCATAAAGTTTTATATTTATGTGGTTAAATAAATATCACAATCTTATAAATCTAACAAGCCTCAAGTGCAATAAGTAGGTAGGTTAAAACGTCACTCAAACAATGAAAGAAAAAATAATGTAAGTTGGTAAAGATATAAATCTTACCTTTATTAAGTATATAATATACCGTAACAGTGTTAGTAACCCTCAATGACCTCATTCCGTCAAGTTTCATGAGCTGAGTTAACATGCAAACGACATTATTATTATTTATTTTCTGTAATTTTTATTTCTTTTGATGATTTTAAATCCAACATCACGTCTAAACGGCTAGTCCGAATGTTTTGAGAAAAATAATATGTTAAACTAAACTATTTGCCTAATAATTTGATATACGAATATATTTTTTTTTTTTTTCATAGAACTTGGTGCGATTTATTTTCAAAGTTATGTATAGCACAGACAAAAAAGCAAAGATCAGGCAAAAACTATTGGGTGTATTTTTATGAAGTTTTCACAAACTAAAAGATAATATAATTATATTTATTTTGATAAACGGTTTTTATTCATATTGTGTTTAATTCATTAAACCCCAAGCAAACGCCGGCGTTCGCTCTCTCATTGTCTTTCTATTGTATCTCTAATAACTAAATCTCGCTATTCCAAGGGTAATTATAAATGAAGAACACAATATTATTATTCGAAAACTCTTGATGCGCGGGGAGTGACCCCCACACATTACAAAGTACTCTGTGCCCCACACTCCTCTTTTGTTCGCTCAAGGTCGCTGGCGTTTAGTGTCGCCTTAAATAAGTAATTTCTGGCAACGGCTATTTCAGAGTAAAATTCAAAAAATGTCCCAAGTGAAAATACTCTCGGGATATAAAGTATCCTATGTATTAGTTTTTAAAAAATGTTATAACATTGATACATCTAAGTGATATGAAAGAAAAGGAAGTTAGTGATAGCATGACCGTTGACAGGATAGAATGGAAGAAAAAAACATGTTGTGCCGACCCCAAATAAGATGGGACAAGGGCAGGAAGATGATGATTGATACATCTAATATCACTAATATATATTACACCTACAGAGCTTTAAAACTTTAAATGAAGAACATTTAAAATCTGAAACTTCAAGATACTTATACTTTAATTACTCACTGAAAGTTGATATCAGTTTGCAACTTTTGGTGTTCAGTTTATTAAAATATTTGCCATCAAATATGGCGTTATGAAAAGGATCTTTGTGAAAGAAGACTAGCCCAACACACCCCAACCCCACCGACATTATATACGCCTATAGTTAATTGAACATAGGCGGTGATTAGGTACCCCTCAAAACTCAATAGATTAGGATGAAATTAGGAACATGACTAGACCAGGACCTTCTTTTTTAGTTGGGAAATCATGCAGGAGCATCGGAGCACGAGGGCATGTCAGACTGTTACTGACTAAAACCCACTCCTATGTTCCTTCTTTGCTTCCGTTCCAGGGCCCCGGGGTTTACTTTCGCACAACCCGTGGCCCCAGTAGGCTTCGAACCTGCTGGGACCCTACGGTGTTGCTGAAATCTATTTGAGACGCGAGTGGAACACTACGCGCCGTCGGTGACTCGGGCTCGGTCCGGACGGTTACCGGACGGCCGGACGGCGAGCTACCCATTGCTCGCCGACCGCAAGCCCACGCCTACGGTGGCTGGACAACGGGATCGGGATCCCGGCGGCGCTGGGGAGTGAGGGCCGTTCCCTCGCGCGTGCGGCCACCTCCTTCGCTAGCACTACTGCTTCGCAGAAAGAGGCAACCGCCTGCCTTTTCTCCTCGTTCCGGAAAATGGCCTGTACCAGGGCCCGGTGCTCAACCCAAGCGGGGCACACCTCTATCGTATGCTCCACCGTGTCCTCCGGGCGGTTCACACAATGGTGACAACCGGACGTTTCTTCCGTACGAATCAGATGCATGAACCTCCCGAACTTACCATGTCCGGTGATGACGGGCGTTATGCGGAAGGTGAGGACGCCATGACGCCTTTCCAGACACTCCTCAAAGAGGGGACTTACCGCCTTTTAATTATGGCGTGCCCAAGACCAGGACCTGGATTAGAACAAAGGATACTTTATACCATGGCAAACGTATCACGGTCAAAATATGTTGGCTACTCTGAACTATATGCGCGTGAACTATGTGCACACTCGTAAAAATACAGAATTACTGCGCGGCCAATTGTTCGAAGTTCGGAGCAGTGATTTCGGCTGTACTATATGCTCCCTTAGGATAACTCGAGAAAACACTTTTTCCGCGGGTGAAGCCATGACCAGTATTAACATTTTAATGCTTTATCTGTTTAATGCAATATTTTAGGCAGCTACAAATATCAGTTGTTTGAGGCACAAATAAACGTATTTTTTTCTCTTTCTTCTTCTTTCTCAGTTTAATTTTTCACTCACCATTAAAATCGGGTGCCCAGGGAGTTTTGGTATTGGGTGGTCCATTTAGCAAGGCACATTTACAAGATATTAAATGACTCTGATGACAAATTATGCAAGTCTTTAGGCACTTAAGCACCTACACTTCGTAGCATATTAAAAACCAGTTCGAATATAATGTTCACAAGATTGCACTGGATGCACTTAAAACAGGAAGTCTCAACAAAGATCATCAAACTATTCTTATGCAGTTTAATATTAAAAGTAAAAGTAATATAGTGGAATATTCAGACCTTGATCTTTTAAACTGAACCAGTTAGTGACAGGATGACTGAAATAAAATGTTTTTAGGGAACAATATACGGTATGGTATGGCCTCGATCGGTTATACTATATCCCACTCCGCACAAGAGCGGGATTTGTCATTAGATGATTTTCCCATCCAAAAAAAAAAACCTCTATAAGGTGGACCGTGCACTAAGAGGTTGCTCATTTATTTTAAGTTTTGGACACCATGCATTTTTTCGGTATAAATAATAATAGCTTAAAGAGTATCTACTAGGCGATAGTGTAACTCTGTAGCCATTGGACCGCAAAGAGCAAGTGGGCAACTGAAGGAACACAGACGGGTTTTAGTCAGTAAAAGTCTGATAGGTACTCCTCCCTCTCGTTCCACCCAGTGCGCGAAGTCATTTGACAATGTCCCACCCCACCTCAAAAAAAAACCCAAGATTTATGAATAAGTATTTTAATTTATTTCAGACAAAAGTCCATAGTATTAGTACCTATAGTCACAACTCATAACTTCTTTTATATTTTAGTATAGATTTTTATTTTAGTTCTAATATAATCTAATAATAAAGTCTAATTTTAGTATAGATATTTATTAGAATTTTAGTATAAATCATTGGCAGATTTCTCACCTCAAAAAAGAAATCTACCTATCACTAAAGCTTATTAGTGTAAAGAAACGATTTGTTACAATCAACCTAATCATATCCTCAATTACAGTGACTTCTGATGACGTTTCGGTCGTAAAATTTTATGAATATCGATTTCGTTCCTTCAATAATCATAAAGGAAATTGCTTCTACAGTTTCTCGCCATTGTCAATTCTTTTTTTACTTACAACAAAGTCAGTGATCGTGGAATTGAAACTTGACAAACATGCGGTTACTATGGCCAGTCTCCAGTAAAATAAAAGGTACAATACTGGTCGCGCTTAATTGTCAAGCTGAAGGTTTTTTTGTATTTCCCTTTTTTTTAGGGTTCTGTAACCAAAGGGTAAAACGGGACCCTGCGGAGTCTTAGTAATAGATAGCTATTACTAAGACTCCGCTGTCCGATCGTCTGTCTGTCTATCTGTCTGTATGTCTGTCCGTCTGTCACCAGGCTGAATCGCATGAAACGTAAACGCTAGACTGTTGAAATTTTCACAGATGATATATTTCTGTTGCCGCTATAACAACAAATAAGAACTAAAAACAGAATAAAATAAATATTTAAGTGGGGCTCCTACACAACAAACATGATTTTTTTTGCCGTTTTTCTGCTACGGACGATACGGAAACCTTTGTACGCGAGTCCCACTCGCACTTGGCCGGTTTTTAAATTTTTGTATCAATTATTTTTTGTGGCTGGACACACTGGCATTTCTCATGCAAGGTCATTGACACATTACACCAGAGCAGATAATTAAATCACTCGATACGGAGATTTCAGAAACTGTCGCGCTTGCTAGAATGAGTGAGTACATCATCAGACATCAATATTTAAGGTATAGTAACAAAAGTTTTGATTATAGTGTACCTACCGTACCTACCTTTTTTTTCGGGTGGGAAAATCATCTAATGACATCCCCTGCTCTTGGGCGGAGCGGGAGATAGTGTCAGACTTTTACTGACTAAAAACCCACTCCTGGTCCTTCTTTGCCATTGTTCCAATGCCCCGGGGGTCTCTTTTGGATCATCCCATGGCCCCAGTAAGCTTCGACCCTGCTGGGCTTGCTAACATTGCATCTCCTTGAGGCGCGCGTGGCGGCGTGGAACACTACGCGGTTACCGGACGATCGGACGGCGAGCTACCCATTGTTCGCCGTCCGCAAGCCCGCGCTTACGGTGGTATGAAACCGGGATCGGCTGGGGCGCGAGGGCCATTGCCTCACGCGTGCACGTGCGGCCCCCTCCTTTGCTAGCATTACTGCTTCGCAGAAGGTGGCGACCGCCTGCCACTCCTCCTCGCTCCGGACCATGGCCTGTACCAAGGCCCGGCGCGAAAGATCGCTGCCGCCGATCGCCCCCACGAGGACATGGCGGTGCTCTGCCCAGGCGGGGCACACCTCTACCGTATGCTCCACCGTGTCCTACGGGGCGCGGTCCACACAATGGTAGCACCCGGGCGTTTCTTCCGCACGAATCCGGTGCAGGAAATTCCCGAACTTACCATGTCCGGTGAGGACCTGCGTCATGCGGAAGGTAAGGAAGCCGTGAGGTCTTTCCAGCCACTCCTCAAAGAGGGGACTTATCGACCGTACCTACTTACCTACAACTTTTGTAAATTCGGTTCGCAACACAGCACTAAAACTACTATTTCGTGATGTTGTTGAAAAACTCTGTTCGTGGAGAATTTGGTTAGGAAAATTACGAGTATAAAATTAAATAACGTCTCTACATGACCTTTTTTACAATTTGATACATTTTTTAAATTTTTTAATCAATAAATAACTTTCCAAAATCGCAAATAGAAAGAATTCTTAAAAAATCTTTCAAACCTAGTGGAAGGAGAAGTAACAGACAAAGGATTTAAATTCAATTCATTTAATTCGCCCAATACGAAATGCGCATATTGAAATGTGACGTCACCTTTTATAGGTTGTGCGCGTATAAAAGAAATAGCGAGATGTTCCCACCAGAAATAGTACATTTTGATAGAAGTAAGTGAGCCGACGAGTGTCAAACGACATTTTTCAATACCCTTACTAAAAAAAAAACATAAACATAAGTTATTGTGAGAAAATATTTAAATCGTGGATTCTTATCGGAGTGACAAGGTCGATTTTCGTGGGGCTGCCCAGCGTCCGACCACAACTGTGGAGAATGCCCGGCGACCAACCTGATGTTATAATAATATACATTGAATAGGCACTAGTGTGAAATATATTTCATTGCGTGACTGAAAGCGGTGAGGTAGGAAAATTTTCGAATAAGGGCCTGCGCACATTTCAAACAAAACTGTCTTAGACAAACTTGTCTACGACGTCGCAGACTTGTCTACGACACCACAGACTTGTCTGCGACAAGACTGTTTTGAGACATCCAGTGTTGCCAACCGTTACACTAACCACTACCGTTTCTTACCACTAGAGTCAACTTTTAAAACCACCAGAAAACCACTAACAAAAAATTATCCCACACACAAAATCGTAAAATTTCCCACTAAAAAAAAATATATAGGTAGGTTATTAGTTTCCTATAATAATAAGTGATAAAAATTAACAATCAGTTGATTAAAATACCATTTTTGGGTAAATTAACATTAGTAGGTAATTCAAAATACAAATTATTCAATAACAGCTAGATATGTATTAATTCGTCTTCAGACGAATCATTTTTGTTTGCACCATCATCGTCGGTATCAGATTGATAATTATTGATTCTATGGTGCTGATTTACACCCGAGTGATCGCATTTTTAGTAAGAAATTGAATTTCACTAAAGCACTAGAAAAATCCACTACTTAGCTACTAAAACCAATATTTCGCAATTAAATGGGGGGTTAAAACCACCAGTTTTAGTGGAAAATTTGGCATAACTGGCCGCACGCCGCTAGACTGTTTTATCTTGATTGTGTGCGCCGTGACGTAGACAACACAGTCTTGTCGCAGACGTCGTAGACAACTCTGCGACGTCGCCGCGTCGTAGACAATTCTGTCTAAGACAGTCTTGTCTCAAATGTGCGCAGGCCCTAAGTGTGTTGAATGAAATAGTAGGTACATTTTGATACAAGTGGAGAAACTTTGTTACTGCGAAATCCGCCTGAGCTGCAGGCGAAGGTGTTATGGAGCCGAGTACTGCAGTGACCAATTTTCACGTGTATCAAACGACGTTTCTCTGTACACTTACGAAGAAATAAATAATGGGGGCGGCGCGTGGAGACCATTTATACAACAAGTTGTGGCGAGGCTGACTCGCGCAATTTTCTGCACTAGTGCAGAAAACAGTAAAAGTAAGTTAAAAGCGGTAAGGATAGGAGCGGGTTTTCGAGTAAGTGAATTGAAAAAGATTTATTTTTGTGTATTCAATATATAAAATGGTATTGTATAAAAATAAACATAGGCATATTTAAAATTTCGTCGTGCAGTCAGACTTTTTATAGGTCTTCCGATGTTATCATTGCCACTTCATAAGGCGTTTTTCTAAATACAAACCATTAGCCACGTAGGTACTTTCCTACCGTTATTTCATTCGACCACCTCATTCGAAATATCCACCTGCCTAGGGTCTAATTAGAACAGTTGCCGTAGTTGTAATATTTCAATACGCTTTGTATAAATCAATTAACGCGTTGAGAATTATTTGGATGAACAAGTTTAATTAGATACTAACACAGTACCAACACGTATCAACTGCAGATCATTAGGGCAACGTAATAAATCAATGATTGGCAAAGCAAATTGCTTAGAAGGACAAAGCGTGTCCAACATACACGTACCTACCTACAGGTGAGGCTTATACCACGGTAATATTATCTATCTTATACCTTCGTCAGATTTCAAATTCTTTTCATTATTAATTCTGGACTTTGCGAACTTTGTCTTTGTCTTATTGAGCCTTTTGAAGCACTGAATAATAGAAAGGAATTATAGGTACATATCGGAATTATGATGATTTTAAGATGACATCGTATCCCTACGATTAGCGTTCCAGGCGTCCGGATAAAGCCGGACAGGGTCAGGCTTTTTAGTTGCGTGTCCGGCCAAATTATGCGGAGTCCGACCTGTCCGGCTTTTGATAAGCTTTTTAAATTATTTTTTTTTATCTGTTTTGTCTTCTACTTTATTTTGTATCGATAGCGTAAGCGGAGCGGACTAACAATTATAGCAGTCAATTTTATTGTTGTTTCATTAGAATTAAAAAAACAACATTAATCTTTAGTTTATCAAAACCCGAAAAAAGTTTTTAATAAAAATTGTCGGCTATTTTACAAGTGTTTAATATAGTTTTGTATGCTATACTACCTACATTAAAAACTATTATTAAATCACTTTAAATTTAAGTACCTACTAGTCTAAACAGTGGCGCCGGCTATTAGAAAACCTCACATGGGTGCTCATGCTCCTTTGATGACTCCAAAAAGTGGCAAAGTGTGAGAAGAGAAATGCACACTGATCGACATATTGATAACGGATACCGGCATCAGTAACTGACATCCGTTGCCCGCATCGTTAATAAATAATAAATTGAGAGAACATCACATACATTGTCCTGGTCCCAAACTAAGGTTTTCCCTTGTAGGTACATTGAAACCAAGAACAACGAAGGTACCACAAACACCCAGACCCAACACAAATATCTGTTTCATCAACAAACATTTGTGTTGGTGCGGGAATCGAACTAGCGACCCCTGCGTCTCAACCGGCGCTCTGAACCACTGCGCTAAACGGGTCGTCGAGTAATGAAAAATCGCCCTTCCCTAAAAGGCGATTACTGATCTGTTTCTTGATGTCTATTCTTAGGGGTGCTCGGCACCTACTGTTTATTTCTCATGGGTACTCGAGCCCCCGAGCACCCACGGAGTCGGCGCCCCTGAGTCTAACAAGCGTAAACCTTTCAGTAAAGTCAAATTGTAGTTGCCATTAAACTAAAAACTACATGGGCTGGCCTATAAGTAAAATCAAGTTTTATTTGTTTGTTTTGTTTTTTTTGTTTTGTCAGTCTTATTAAATTCTTATCTAGTAACTCAGTATTATTCATTAACGGTGCGATAATTCTGACTCCGAAAAACAGTAAAGTATTTTCTCAAACCAAAAAAGATCATTACCTAAGCATGACGAACCCTGTGAGATTGTTTGAAAGAGTTACCGCGGCTCCGAAACGCAAAGGGTAACTGTAGGAACACGGGTGAATTTTAGTCAGTAAAAGTCTGACATTCCCTCTCGCTTCACACAGAGCAAGAGAAGTGATGATTTGCTACCAAAGAAAAAAAAACTGGGCAAGTGCGAGTCGGACTCGCGCACCGAGGGTTCCGTACAAACTTGAAAGGTAAATTGCGGTTTACGATTTATGACGTATTAAAAAAAAACTACTTACTAGATCTCGTTCAAATTCAAACCAATTATCGGTGGAAGTTTGCATGGTAATGTACATCGTATATTTTTTTTAGTTTTATCATTCTCTTATTTTAGAAGTTACAGGGGGGGACACACATTTTACCACTTTGGAAGTGTCTCTCACGCAAACTATTCAGTTTAGAAAAAAATGATATTAGATACCTCAATATCACTTTTGAAGACCTATCCATAGATACCATAGTTTCAGTTCTAAGTATGGAGAACCCCCAATCCCCCAAGATTTATTGTTTTTTTTCTATTTTTGTGTGAAAATCTTAGTGCGGTTCACAGAATACATCTACTTACCAAGTTTCAACAGTATAGTTCTTATAGTTTCGGAAAAAAGTGGCTGTGACATACGGACGGACAGACAGACAGACATGAGGAATCTATAAGGGTTCCGTTTTTAGCCATTTAGCTACGGAACCCTAAAAAGGGGTCACGAACCTATATTGATTGTGACTGTACCTACCTACAGGCTTGGGCACGCCATAATTATGGCGATAAGTCCCCTCTTTGAGGAGTGGCTGGAAAGGCAACACGGCGTCCTTACCTTCCGCATGACGCAGGTCCTCACCGGACATGGTAAGTTCGGGAGGTTCCTGCACCGGATTCGTGCGGAAGAAACGCCCGGGTGTCACCATTGTGTGGACCGCCCGGAGGACACGGTGGAGCACACGTTGGAGGTGTGCCCCGCTTGGGTAGAGCAACGCCGTGTCCTCGTGGGGGCGATCGGCGGCGGCGATCTCTCGCGCCGGGCTTTGGTACAGGCCATGGTCCGGAGCGAGGAGGAGTGGCAGGCGGTTGCCTCCTTCTGCGAAGCAGTAATGCTAGCAAAGGAGGCGGCCGATCGCGTGAGGCAACGGTCCTCACGCCCCAATCGCCGCCGGGATTCCGATCCCGATTTCCGGCCATCGTAGGCGCAGGCTTGCGGACGACGAGCAATGGGTGGCTCGCCGTCCGACCGTCCGGTAACCCTCCGGACCGAGCCCAAGTCGTCGACGGCGCGTGCTGTTCCACGTGCGCCTCAAGGAGATGTCAGCAACTGTAGGGGCCTAGCAGGGTCGAAGCCTACCGGGGCCAAGGGTCTGATTCTGAAAGGAAGACTCGGCCCTGGTACGAAAGGCAACGAAGGAACAGGAGTGGGTTTTTAGTCAGTAAAAGTCTGACACTATCTCCCGCCCCGCCCAAGGGCGGGGGATGTCATAAGATGATTTTCCCACCAAAAAAAAAAAAAAAAACCTACCTACAGGCTGACGTGATTATACGTAGGTAACTACTTATAAAAAAAGGTACCTAATTGGGTACCTACTTATGTACGAAGTTTTGAGTAGAAATGTAAACTAGAATAGGTATGTATAGGTGCCTAAAACCCTTTTTTGCATTTTTTTCTTCGCCTAAACAATGTGCATATTTCGCGTGACCCTTTTAAAGGGGACAGAATATTAGATTTTTTTTTCTCATTCCTACATAATGTTGTACGTAAGTTACCTTTGAACAAAGTTTACAAAAGGTTCTCAAAACGGCTAAAGAAGCGAAGGTATTGGAGAAAATAAATGTGGACCATAAAATTTTGTGGTTCTATCGACACCTGGCGTGGTATTGAACTTTGATTTTATTACAACAAACGGGTAGGTATCTACTTATCGATGTAGGTACTTAATAGTAGTTATTTTGTGTGGTTATGAGTTTTCTGATTGCCCTCGCATTATTGTATTTACAGACACTGGCAGGTAGGTACTTAAGGCCACTGCTAAGACTGTCTCAAGTCTTTGGCCTTTCTAGTTAACAATTTTCGAACTACTTATTTTTTTATTAAGAATTATTCTTGAGTAACCCAGAGTTTGGAAGTTGGTGGTGTGACTCCTTCATGCTCTGGAACGCAAGTAAAAAGACGACCCTCTTGCCCTCCCCCCCCCCTCCCTCCATATATACATATGAACAGTAGGTACCTAAGTAGATAAATTGATTGAAATAGTTTCTCTTGCAAGTTATGTAGCGTTTAAGGCGTTCCTTTTAATAAACCCAGTATGCTATCTTATGTGTGGTTCCGTTCCGCCGTATATACATATACTTAGTATAATAGGATATTATTGAATCCTTATGGTCAACTGACGGCTCGTTTGGCGCAGTGGTTGAGCGATTGGCTGTTGCGCTGTATATCGCGGGTTCAATTCTCACGGAATAAATATTTGTATGTAGGGACAGATAGTTGTTCCGGGTTTGGAGTTCTTGTGTATGGAAGTTTACATGCTTGTGAATGCACCCATGATGCAGGAGTAATAAAATTCTTTCCTTTCAGTGTCACCACTCCCGTTCCCAACATGCAGGGCGGACAACATCGACTGCTTACGGCGTAGTTTAAGGACGTTCCTTTTTCTAATGGACGGCGGTCATTTCGGCATGCAGCCTATCGACCCCGCCATTATCAACAGTGTGGCGCTATCCTTACCCGAGCAACAAACGTCATTTCTACTGAGAAGGGTCAACGTTACCGGTGCCAGGTGGACCAAACTCGTCGGAAGGAGGTTGTAATCATTATTCAAACAGACTTTAATGTTCTTTTTTGTGTTAGAGATTTGTGGTTTAATCTTGGACTTGTGTTTGAGTGGGTCGCGCTAAGTACCCAATTATATTTGATGTGGCAGGTGATATCGAATTAGTTATAACTTATTTTGAAAAGTGGGATATCGACGACCCAAAAAAAATAAACCCCATATCTTAATACAGCGCATAGCAAGTACATGGTCGTTAATTTCGATAAGTTTATTATCGGGGATGTAACTCAGTGGTAGAGTGTCTGCTTCGCATGCTGAAAGTCCTGGGTTCAAATCCCAGCATCTCCAAAATCTTATTTTTGGGTTTTTGTTTAATCTACAATTAAGTTTGAAGTTATTTTTCAAAAATGCAACGAATTTCAGCTTCTAATATTTTATGTTTTCTTTTCAGATTTGATTTAGAAGATGGTAAGAATGGAGTAATATTCAGCACTGATTTGCATTTGTCCGGACAGATCAGTATGGAAGTGGCTGGAAGACGAGAACCACATAATGCTTATATAACAATGGATATTCGTAAGTAGAATGAAATAAATCCCACAATATGTAATTTTGCAAAAAAAAAACAAATAAGTAAGTAATATTACATATTATGGACTTCAAAATAGCTTTGTAACATGGCTGGGGCAGTGGCTGCAGCCAGTATCGCTAGTTCGATTCCCACGCAGAATTGCGATTAGGCACTAAAGGTTAGCGCCCACTGAGGCGGGAAGTAGTCGCAATCCAAGATGGGATATTTTGTAATGTTCGAATTTGTATGCAATCTGATACACAGAAAGCAGTCGCAATAACAAACATATCGCTATCGAATCGCTTTCGCGCGGCTTCCGTCCCTGTGGGCGCTAACCTTTATCAGTATTGATCTTACTAAACGTTTTATATTCATAAATAATATCAAAGTAAGTTAGGCGAAACTGTACACAGATTTAACCACAACAGGTATGAACACCAAAAAAAAAGCGGTTTAGTACGTACTTCATTATTTTTATAAATGTCGGCCCACACCACACTACGAATTACTTACTCCTGCGGGGTTACCATGACGTTTAAAGTAAGATTGTTTTATTCCTATTCCATTGTGGGTAAGAGATGGCACTAGACAACCTGTATAGCTCTGTCTCTTACCCACACAGAAATAAGAATGAAACAATCTTACTTTGAACGTCATGGTACAGGGGCTGTATCGTGCGATTAACGACACGACACAAACATTTAAACTCACATACATAAGACACCCAGGTTCGGAACAGAAGATCATCTGAACGCTATACAAATATTTGTTTTGTGCGGGAATTAATCCGCGACACGCAGCACCGCGTGCCGTAGCTAAGCACTCTACCATTGCGAACTGGGGCCCTAGTACTCGTACCTATACTATTTTTATAAATTCGTCATTCCAACACGATTCCATTGTCATTTTGCTAAAAGTTCGTAATCTGTTAATTCATAATGGCGGATCATTGATCGATCAGTGGTCTCGTAATAGAATTGTAGTACGAGCTGTCTTGTAACGAATTAAAAGTAATGACCGCACAGTGACGTTTTAATGGTAGGTCACTGATCAAAGGAACTGTCAAAATTTTAGCAGATTACCGCATACGTCAGACATTCATTTGTCATCATGTACAAGATTACCATTCTGTGCCATTTCTTTCAATGAAGTATCAGTGGTTGATCATTGGAAAGTCATAATGACGCCATTATATTAGTAGATTATCAAACTTGTCAAAATCAACAATTATGAAATCAATGATAGACTATTCTGACACTATTGTAATAGCAGACAATTGAGGCCCTGTGCCGTCAGACAATCATAAGTTCGTCATAAAATCAATACCTATGCAGTTGCGTAGTTTGGTGACCAAGGGCCCTGGGTCAAAAAAAATCTGGGGGCCCTTTTTTACGTAACTTATCCTGATCTAGGTTGAGCGGGAGGGAGTGTTAGATTTTTACTGACTAAAACTAGTTGCCATGATTACAGTAGTGTTGCAACCTACATTTTATTTAGATTTCGAAGGTTGGAGAATTTTTCGCTAGTTCAAAAAGGATTGCTTATCAGGTTTTGGTGGCCACCAGAGCATGGGGGCCCCGGGGCACTGCCCCGCCTAGCCCTTCGTTAGCTACACCAGTGTACCTACCTATGTCATAAATATTTCGACAATGGAACATAACTAGTAGGTAGGTATCTGAACAGCGAGAACCTACTACACACTACCAAACTCAACTACCTGATGTTCAGTAACAATAACTACTAGACTAGTGGGTAAGTGAAGAGTAGGTACACCAGGGATGTTATAGAGTTCCGTAGCCGTTACCAAAACTTTCGGATACCCGAAATATAATAAACTAGCTTTTGCCCACGGCTTCACCCGCGTACATAAAATATAGCCTATTTCACTCAGGAATAAAGCAGCTTTCTATCGGTGAAAAAATTTTAGCAAACGGGCCAGTACTTTCAGAGATTACCTCCTACAAACAAAAAAAAAACAAACTTTACTTCTTTATAATATTATAGTGTAGGTAGATATCCGTAATCGTTATCGAAACCGGTATAAAAGTTTCGGACAGTTTCAGTTAAAGGCGGAGTTTAGATAAATGTCAGTTTTCGATCGGGTTTTGTTTTTTTTTTTTGCACGACCAAACGGTATGTCTCTCTGCTTAGTTTGGGACTAGATTGCGTTGTGTGATAGTTGTGGAACATTATTATTACTTTTAAGTTATTAAAAATCTAAAAGTGGGTTTCTGTAACCAAAACTATCCGAAACTAATAGATATACCTATCTAATCTACACTAATATTAAAAAAGAGGTAAAGTAGGTATATTTTATTTTGTTTGTAGGAGGTAATATCTGAAAGTAGGTACTTGGCCGATTGCTAAAATTTATTCATCACTAGAAAGCTGCTTTATTCCTGAATGACATAGGCTATATTTTATGTACGCGGGCGAAGCCACGGGCAAAAGCTAGTCCGAAATAATTTGATATTTGTTTGTAACTGTCTATGAAACCGGTATGATAATATTCCTATGTGCGTATCCAGATCCGAAATTTTATATACCTTTACCTACATCCCTACTTCGTACTCTTCTTCAGCAACCACTAAGCTTGAATCATAACACAAGCGTAATGGCGGCTGCGAAGTTCGCTTTTCATTGTGCATTACCCCACCCCTCACCACACCTGTTAGATGAATTTGTTACTGCATAGCTTGAATCTACCTATAGGTACCTTTAGGGATAGTTGGAAAGTAATATTAAAGGTGCTTAACTGAAGGAATCAATAAAGTATATTTTATTAGTTAATAAAAATACTCTGATATTCCTAATTGTGGACCTCTCAGGTGAATAACTAAATTCCCTTTCATTGCCTATTTGGAGTTCATATATGAAGGCTAATACTAATTAGAAAAGTAGGTATTTGAATTACCTTTTGTGTACCTACCACATTTTAGCATTCAACCAAAACAGTAAACTAAAACAACCTGTGTCCAAAGTAAACTACATCCACAATGTTACCTAAACGCAACACTACCGCGTCTCGTGCAATTAAACTTTGTCCAACTACTGCAGTTTAGCGCACTTTCGTTAATTTCCGACTACCCGCATAAAAACAACATTTTAAATTTCAGAGGGCGCAGAGAGCAACATAACATATGCGGGGATGATACACCGAGGCATCGATAATGAGGATTACATCGTAATTGGTCCGGAGAGGATTGCTGTCAGGAATATGCGAATACCTTCGTATTTTTTGCAACCAAGTAAGCTTTAATTTATTGGTGCTTTGTTGCAGTATGTCTGGTTAAAGTTTTAAAACGGTCGAGGACTGTTTGTAACATTGTAGTGCAGGACGAAAGCATTTTATATCGCTTTGGTCAGGGGATTAACCTTAATGGACGGCCTCAATGTCTAACAATCTTTCTTGGCGATGGGTAGGTAGGTATCGTGTAAGTTTGGGGTCCTACATAGAGTCTTAATATCATCATCCTGAAAGAGTCGGAGCTACACAGGCCGAATGCTCCATCGTGGTCTCCGGGCGATCCGCAAATGGTAACACCTCCGGACGCAATGTACCATGTACAGCTACAGATGTATCTTGCGTATCTTTTCTGTTTTTCTGTCAAATCCATCCAAAGGTTGTAGTGATGCTAGGCGTCCAGATTTGCGCGGGACGTCCCGATTTTTAGGGCTGGGGACGCGTCCCGATTTGCACCTGATCGGTGGAACACAACAGGGTCATAATAATAGTAATAAACTGTATCGCATTCGCATCACAAAAGGGCTTATTTAACTACTCGATATTCAGTCTTAGTCGATGTCGCGTAGTGTAATAAGGGTTAGACCGGTCTTACTCGGAACATAAAATAAAGTCTGAATATCGTGTGCTGAATATCGCGTCCCTTAATGTCTTAATATCATCATCCTGGAAGAGTGAGATCCCGGACGATCCGCAAATGGTAACACCCCCGGACGCAATGTACCATGTACTGCGTATGTTTTCTACTTTTCTGTCAAATCCATCAAAAGGTTCATGTAACAGACAAAACCGCTCATTGTTACACACAGCTACCTACTACTAAGGGGCCATCTCCACGACCGAGAGACTCGCGACGAGTCCGTGCTTCTATCGTCGGGTAGTCTCCACGAACGAGCGATTATTCCGCCAGCGTATCGTCGCGACTCGTAGCGGAATTGACGCGTGTCAGCGACGACTCGTTATGGAATCGCCGCGTTTCCGCGACGAGGCGTTGAGCAATACTTTTCTCTATCCCGGTACTCTGGCAACTGCACATCGTAAAGTGCAGGTCTCTCTCTCACTTCAAGCATAAACTTTTCAATATCAAACATTGTTTATTGTTTAAAAAAAGGTTGTCAATACGTAACGTCCTTGCTTGGCAGACAGGCAACGCAGAAATCACCTGCGTTTGACAGCGCTTTCGCCGCGCTCTCGCTGCGAGAGCGCCACGTTTCGTGACGAGCATGCGGCGGGCCCGCTGTCGGTAGCGACAGGCGCGCGGCGATACGATGACGTTTCGCTCGCGCTCAGCCACTCGTCGCATCGCCGCGATAACATCGCCGTGTGTAGACACGTTCTAAGAGAGTGTATAGAAATACGTGGCACGACGATTATATCGCCGCGATTCTCTCGCTCGTGGAGATGGCCCCTAAGATTTTTTCAGTGTACAATAAAGAGTAAGTATACTTATTATGCAATCTGTCACCTTTGAATAACCGTTTAAGAATACAATGTTAATAATTTCCGATTGCTTAAATGGACGATGCGCAAATACGGCACAAGTTGTATGTAGAAAACAGACCTTATCGATTACCTATCGTACATCTTGTCAGGGTACAGCAGTAGGTATAGTATCACAAGAAAGATTCTAGTAAGCGTCAGGACCCCTGGACCACTAGCGATATTTGATGTTTAGAGAATACCAAAATTAACTACCTTTTTGCTACTATTTGGTACCTACCTTCAAATATTTGGTACCTCTATTGACAGCGAGAAAACGCCATAAGAAAGTGGCCAGACATTCTGACGTCAGGATGTCTGGACCATTTTTTTTTTCATAGTTCTAGACAACATAGCTAATTTATCTTTTTGTAAATATTTACTACCTTTTTAGTACCTCACCATATATTTTTTTCAAATTTTTTTAGCATAGTTGAAAAAAGTTAGATGTGAAATATTTTTTTCAAAATGGATATTTATTTTGCCACATATGCCATGAGATATCTGATGTTTAGAAAATACCAAAATATACTACCTTTATGCTACTACTTGGTCCCTAACGTCAAATACTTAGTACCTCTATTAACAGCGAGAAAACGCATGAAGAAAGTGTCATCAGGTTGTCTGGACCATTTTTTTATTTTCATGGTTCGAGACAACAAAGCTAATTTATCTTTTTGTAAATATTTACTACCTTTTTAGTGCCTCAACATACATTTTTTTCAACTTTTTTTAGCTTATTTGGAAAAAGTTAGGTGTGTTTTTTTTTAATGAATATTTATTTTGCCACATATTATGACATGAGCTATCTGATATTTAGAAAATACCAAAATATACTACCTTTATGCTACTACTTGGTCCCTAACGTCAAATACTTAATACCTCTATTAACAGCGAGTAAACGCATGAAAAAAGTGTCATCAGGTTGTCTGGACCATTTTTTTTTTCATGGTTCGAGACAACATAGCTAATTTATCTTTTGAAAAGTATTTACTACCTTTTTAGTACCGTACGTGTCTTTTTTTTTTCAAATTGGATAATAATTTGCCATAGATGACTTGAGATATATGAGGTTTAGAAAATACCAAAATACACTACCTTTATGCTACTATTTGGTCCCTAACGTCAAATACTTAGTACCTCTATTGACAGTGAGAAAATGCGTGAAGAATGTGGTCAGACATTCTGACATCAAGATGTCTGGACAATTTTTTTTTTCATGGTTCGATACAACACAGCTTATTTATCTTTTTGTAAGTATTTGCTGCCTTTATAGTACCTCAACATATAATTCAGATCTTTTCGTCGTACCTGAAAAATGATACGCATTAAAAAAAATACATGATAAATGAATATGTCATGCTGTCTATGTAGCTAATTACGTATTCATCATGTTTTTTTTTTAATGCGTTACATTTTTATAGTACGACAAAAAAAAAATTATATGTGTACTAAAAAATAAAAAGGTAGCAAATACTTACAAAAAGATAAATTAGCTGTTTTGTCTTGACCATGAAAAAAAAATGGCCCAGACATACGATGTCAGAATGTCTGACCACATTCTTCACGCGTTTTTTTGCTGTCAATAGAGGTACTACGTAAGTTATTTGATTTAGGTACCAAGTAGTTGCATAAAAGTATTGTATTTTTTAAACATCATATATCTTAGTCAGAATGTCTGACCACATTCTTCACGCGTTTTTTCGCTGTCAATAGAGGTACTACGTAAGTTATTTGATTTAGGTACCAAGTAGTAGCATAAAAGTATTGTATTTTTTAAACATCATATATCATAAGGCAAATTAAATATCCATTTAAAAAAAAAATATTTCACATCTAACTTTTTCCAAGTATGCTAAAAAAAGTTGAAAAAATGTATGTTGAGGCATTAAAAAGGTAGTAAATATTTACAAAAAGACAAATTAGCTGTGTTGTCTCGAACCATGAAAAAAAAAATGGTCCAGACAACCTGATGACACTTTCTTCATACGTTTTCTCGCTGTTAATTGAGGTACTAAGTATTTGATGTTAGGTACCAAGCAGTAGCATAAAGGTATTTTTCAAACATCAGATATCTCATGTCATAATGTGGCAAATTAAATATCCAATTTGAAAAAAAAAATACACGTAACATCTTTCAGGTATGTCAAAAAAAGCTGAAAAAAATATTTGTTGAGGTACTAAAAAGGTAGTAAATACTTTTTAAAAGATAAATTAGCTGTGTTGTCTCGAACCATGAAAATAAAAAAATGGTCCAGACAATCTGATGACACTTTCTTCATGCGTTTTCTCGCTGTTAATAGAGGTACTAAGTATTTGACGTTAGGGACCAAGTAGTAGCATAAAGGTAGTATATTTTGGTATTTTCTAAACATCAGATATCTCATGGCATATGTGGCAAAATAAATATTCATTTTGAAAAAAATATTTTACATCTAACTTTTTTCAAGTATGCTAAAAAATGTCGAAAAAAATATATGGTGAGGTACTAAAAAGGTAGTAAATATTTACAAAAAGATAAATTAGCTATGTTGTCTAGAACTATGAAAAAAAAAATGGTCCAGACATCCTGACGTCAGAATGTCTGGCCACTTTCTTCTGACGTTTTCTCGCTGTCAATAGAGGTACCAAATATTTGAAGGTAGGTACCAAATAGTAGCAAAAAGGTAGTTAATTTTGGTATTCTCTAAACATCAAATATCGCTAGTGGTCCAGGGGTCCTGACGCTTACAGATTCTACTGTATCATTTAGCCTAAATTACTAGTACAAGGTCTCAAATAGGTAGTCAATTTATCTATTGTCTAAACTAGGATAGTCCATTAGTTGATTAATAATAAATTGCCTTTGTTGTTGCCTATATAAATTATCAAAATAATAGACTGTTATGACACACCCTTGTTAGATAGGTAGTTGAAATAAATAATTTTGCAGGCTCATCAGACTATTCAGATCCTAATTGCCTACTCAGTACCTACCTAGTAGACAATTAGGACATAAATTATTTAGTCTATTCACCTTTGACTAAAGATTATTTTGTGAAAATGATTAGATCTATACATTTAAAGCTTAGAATACATCGCACCTTTTAATCCAATACCGTCACTAAACGAAATTCTTCAAAAAAAACTGTTTTTAACGCAATCTGTAAAGTTAGCGCTCAGCAAACAGATGGCGTTAAAAACAGTGTTTTTGAAGAATTTCGTAAGTGACGGTATTGGATTAAAGGTGCGACATGTGACATAAAAGCAGTACATGTAAGCTAGTTTTTTATTTTGTTAAAATTTTAGGTCCGGAGTGAAATGTGACCACCAATAAGTAGTTGACTGTACAATCGTTTAGAAAAACATAATATAGATAGTAATTTATATTTTTCCATATTATGGGAAAATATAAATTATTAGAATGAAAAAAACTGGGCAAGTGCGAATCTGACTCGCGCCCTTAGGGTTCCGTACAAACTTACCTATGTAAACAGTTCAATTCCCGAATTTAGTCTCGGAAGATTTTTCCGAATCGCAAAAATTTTTTTTGGTTGAGACGCAACAACAAATTTTCAGTTTTCAGATTTACTCCTATACCTGTGCTATAAGACCTTGTGTTACCCAAAATTTCAGGATTCTGGGTCACCGGGAAGTATCCTATGAATTTTTGATTTCCTCGAGAGTGTCGAAATATGTTTTTAACCGACTTCAAAAAGGAGGAGGTTCTATGTTCGGGTGAATGTTTTTTTTTTGAGAAATAAACGGCCGTATCTTTCTTTTTGTTAACTTAGAAATTTGATTTTTTCACAGCTGCAAGAGACCACAGACTTGAGTATATGGGTTTAATTCCCGAGATAAAGGGTCTTGACAGACAGACAGACAGACGGACAACAAAATGATCCTACAAGGGTCCCGGTTTTTCCTTTCGAAGTATGGAACCCTAAAAATTAGAATTCGATTGCAGCACCACTTAGCAGGTCCAACTGTATTTTCAAATCATCCATCTAGAGACCCACTCAAATATACACATGGTTTCATCAAAATCATTCAAGCTGTTTAGGAGTTAGATGACAAACACACATACAGAAGATTCCATACTAATATTATAAATGAGAAAATCCCATCTGCCTGTCTGAGATACGCTTTCACAGATAAACTGCTGAACTGATTTTGATGAAATTTGGTACGGAATAAGCTTGAACTCCAAGGAAGGACATAGGCTAACTATTATCTGACTCACTTGGCATTCGTAATAACCGACATTTACATGGATGAAGCCACTAGCAGAAGCTAGTTATCTATGTCATGTCATGTGTGTGTGTTGTTATGTCTGAGTCTGAGTGTGTGTGTATGTATAAAGTTTTATTCTATTCTATGTCGTGGCCAGATCTTAGAAATTGATCACTTCATAAAATGGCCAAGCAAAACTGGTCAGATTGTTTTAAACATTAAAAATTGATGATATTTCAATCTTTGTTTGTCTTTGGCCATAACATTGAAGTAGGATTTTAATGATAATAGACCTTTTATTATCATTAAAATCCTACTTCAATTTTTTTACACCTTATACACTTCTGGACACATCTATTGGCCCACCTTAGAGTTTAGGTTTCGATGGCCCCTACCGAAATATGATTGCTAGATTGAACAAAAACTGTTGATGCAGTTTTAAACCTGATACATTTTACCATCTTTTTCGATCGTATTGTTTTAAATTTGAATTCAGAATACCATACGACATGGAGCTACGCCTAACAAGTCGGATATGCGCCTTGTTAAAGGCAATTGATTTTTGAATAAAAAACATGTTTTATCAAATAAAGGTTTAATTTAATAACGCGTGTTGCCTCCATGGGCATCTACCACAGCTCTCATACGATTAGGCATAGAGTTTATCAACCGCTCTATGAAATTTTGAGGGATCATCTCCCATTCCTCTTCTATGGCAGTTTTCAACTCCTGCATCGTCTGGGCAACTGGCTGACGAGCCCTAACACGTCTTTTTAGCTCGTCCCACATGTGCTCAATGGGGTTCATGTCTGGGCTTCTGGCTGGCCAGTCCATAACTGTGATGTTCACATCCCGAAGATATTCCCTGACGATGCCGGCCGCATGGGCTCTTGCATTATCATGCATAAAAAGGAAATTTGGGCCCACATAGTCCGCGTATGGTATCACGTGAGGTTCTAAGCACTCACGAATGTACCTTTCAGCATTTAATGTTGGCAGCCGTGGTCCTGTAACAACCTCAAGTTGAGTTTTGCCGCTCGCGGATATACCGCCCCAGACAGTCCATAAGCCACCGCCATAAGCAACCCTCTCTTCAAAGCAGCATTGTGCGAAACGCTCTCCCTTACTTCGGTAGACCTTCTTCCTTCCATCATTGCCATGTAACACAATTTTAGACTCATCAGAAAAGAGTACACGGCTCCAATCTTGCTGTGTCCAATTTAAATGACTGTGTGCGAAATGAAGGCGCGCTGTTCGGTGGGCTCGCGTTAGTTTGGGCCCATTAGCTGGCTTGTGTGGTACCATATCGCGTTCTTTTAACCCTCTCCGAACAGTTCGAGCGCTCACAGATACTCCGTGGAAGTCGCGAAGTTGGTTTTGTATCTCAATGGAGGTAAGGTGACGATTTCTCAAGCTGGTCGTCACGATGAATCGATCCTGCCTTTCAGTTGTGACCCGAGATCGTGGCCTTCCTTGGCGACGAACAAAGCCGCCAGTCTCTAGGTACCTCCGATAAACATTTCGGACCGCAGATCGACTTAAATTAAGTTGAGCACTCACGTTTGTTTCGCTGTGTCCGGCCTGAATAAGTGCCACAGCTTGGGCGGCGACTTCAGGTGAAATATCCATAGATTATTGATAGAACCTCACCTTAATGTTAAGAATAAGTAATGTTTGTTGCGAAACCAAAGATATCAATCACTTTTTCAAGAATTAAATCCAAGTAAACCAATAAAACCAAGTTTTCTTAGTATTCGATTGTTTGATATCAACAAACAGGCTCCAAATTGTCTTTTGTTTCTTTAAATTCTGTGTTCGAAATTCAAAAAAAGACTATTGAATGAAATTGTGAATGTGCCAGGTTCAAAACTGCATAAAAACTTTTTGCTCGACCTAATATAAAATTTTAGCTAGGACCAAACGAAACTGAAAATACAAGGTGGGCCAATAGATGTGTCCAGAAGTGTATATATATGGTATTATCTATATAATCATACTGATGAAGCAAGGGGAGATAAAATACTATTTATAATAGTTAGGTACCTTGTAATTAATTAAAGCTTCTCTTTTACAGATTCTGAGGATTCATACATAATTGATGAAGCCCTACAGAGCAAACCATCAATCTTGGACCACTTTTCAAATGAAATCACAGCAGCCTTGATGCATTCTGTTGTTGATAATTTTAGATTGTTTTCTGCTAAAGTACCTATAAAACACTATTACAAGTATTATAACAAATAATTGCTTCCATTATCAGAACCAACATCAATTCTATCACATTGTTAAATATGAAAACATTGTAAAATTGAATTTAGGTATTTATTAAAAATTATAAAAACAGGCATAATTGAGTTTATTTTTACACCATTCCTTAGAAAGCGTCACCCATTGATTCTTCAACAAACTTCTTGTAGATCGCCATAAACTTAGCCACAAATGCTTCAATGTGGAATATTGCTTTGTTACCAAGCCTCATTCTATGTTCATAGGTGGCAGCGTGACTTGCAACTTGGCACTTCATAGACATATCACAGTTTCGTACTAACTCTTTCAAAAGTCCCCCAAAAATCATATCAGGAGGCACACCGTGAATGATTAATTCATACAATTTTTGTCGGACCTCACCAAGCTTTTTCGGTGTTTGTTCAGAAAGTATCAAAGCAGCTGTTTCTCTGATAAATAGCTGCCAATCCGGTTCAGGTATCTTTTGATCTGCGGTAAAGGGATACTGTTGGACTTTACAAGCTTCACACATTAGTAATGCTCTTCTTAAGTTACGGTCTGCAGCCTTTGCGAGACGCATTGCAAGCTCTGGAGGTATATTCAAACTTTCTTTCCTACAAACTAATTTAAGTACAGAGGCAATCTCGGTCTCAGTAGGGGCTGGTACTCTGATGGTCAGACAACGGGATCTGATGGCAGGAATGACACGAGATATAGAATTGGCGATAAGTATAAGACGACAAGTAGCCACGTACTTCTCCATCGTCCGACGTAAAGCATGCTGTGCATCCTTTGTCAGGTCATCTACCTCATTTAGTATAACAACTTTGAATTCTCTTTGGCCAGAGGAGTCTATCTGATGGGTTTGTGCTACGGTCTTTACTAGATCCATAATAACCACTCTATCGTGAATCCCGACATCAGTTGGGTTTACTTCAATGTGATAGTTGCTGCTTACAGTCATTATTTCTACTTTCTTATTGGAAGGTGTTGTAAAAGTCATGGTTTCTTGCCTGAGTCGTTCAACGCCAGATCCGTAAAGCTCACGCAGTAGGCACATGATTCGAGTCTTTTTACCGGCTCCCGACGGACCGTAAACAAGTAAATGGGGGAAATCACTTTGCTGAACCAAACTCTTCAATCGAACCGCTTGATCAGTATGAAAATCGAGTTTCATCAAATCTCTCGGTCTATGTTTATCTACCCAAAGACTCATTGTCACAATTTATTTAAGTAGTTACTGAAATATTTTGAGTGTTTTTAATTTTATTACAGTCAAACGTTCCAATCAGTCACAAATTACAATACCAGCGGGAAAGCCGGGAAACAAGTGGAAACGTTCCGTTGATGTTTGACGTAAAATATTGAATATAGTCAGGCGTAAAATTACTTGATCTCTTTCTCACTACAGTAGAAATGTGATGGGCTATCCTGCTCTAGAAATAAAAGTTAATTATCGTCAACCCTGAACCCGCCCGTCAAAGTATAATTATGACAGTTAAACTCATATTGCCACTAAAAAAATTGTGGGTGTAGCTACATATTTTACTAAAGTCTGTTTTTTAATTAGAGATAAAGATTTGACAATTCGAATGTTGCATGTTTTTTCCATTTCATAAATAGTGAGGTACCGCAACCGATATTGAACAAAAAAACCGAAAATATTCATAAAAATAGTTTCATTTTAAAATGCAACTAATTATGGTAAGTTTTTGTATTTTCTGAAGGTAATTTGAAAGATGCAAATGTCTAACTCATAAACTAAAATATAATTTAAGCCTAAGAATTAAAGACTAGCAAAAGCTGCGTCATTTTATTTTTAACCGACTTCAAAAAAAAGGAGGAGGTTATCAATTCGGTTGTATTTTTTTTTTTTTTTTTTTATCATCATTATTTATTTTTTTTTTATGTTTGTTACCTCAGAACTCCGTCGTTTATGGACCGATTTGCAAAATTTTTTTTTCCCTTTATAGGATATGCTTCCAGATTGGTCCCATTTTTTTCAAAATCCAGTTCTGATGATGGAATCCATGAGGAATCGAGGGAACTCCTCAAAAATTATAGGCAACCCTATGGTAATTTTAGTATTTTCATCAAGAACTTAAGCATTTACAGTCAAAAAGTAACATTTGATGAAGTGGAACTGATGAAGAAGACCAGAAATGGTCAACGGAACTTCATACTCAAATAGATATCACAATGAAGATATAGTTAAGCGACTATGACAATACAAATAAATGAATGATTCTGAATAGTTACGTTGAAAATGGTATCATCGAAGTGATCTGATGATGATGATGGAGCCGGAAGGTAGGCACTGGAACTCCGTAATTAATCAATGTAACCTAGCCGTGTTTGGACTTATTAGAATTGTCATGGTTAGCACTTTGGCTATAAGGTACTATCGAACTGATCTGATGATGGAGCCGGAAGGTAGGCACAGGAACTCCGTAATTAATCAATGTATTCTAGCCGTGTTTGGGCTTATTAGAATTGTCGTGAGATGCTCTTTGGCTATAAGGTACTAACGAACTGATCTGATGATGGAGCCGGAAGGAGGAAGGTAGACACAGGAACTTTATAATAAAATAATGTAACCTAGCAGTATTTGGGTTAATTGGAATTGTCATGAGAAATAGGCACTCTGTTTATAAGTGTATCGCAACTAAAAAGTGTGAAATAAAAACTTTTTAGAAAAAAAAAAATAACCGACTTCACTAAAAAAAACACTAAAAGGATCAAAATAACTTTAATTTCGGAAGTCGGTGTTAAATAAGAAACAAACAATACCGAGAAACACCGACTTCCGAAATTAAAGTTATTTTGATCCTTTTAGTGTTTTTTTTAGTGAAGTCGGTTATTTTTTTTTTCTAAAAAGTTTTTTTTCGTCTCGATTTGTTATCACCAAACCCAGACAAAAATATAGAATTACTCAGTGATATTTTTGCTGACATTTTATTACAACTTTAATAATAGGTAATGATAGGACTTCGGTTTGAAAACTAATAATAGTTAAAATTAAACAATCATAAGTCCTCTTTTTGTACTATTTTCGCATGGATCTCTTATAAAATTGTAGCGATAAACGAATCAAGTGTCCGTTTCTTGTAATGCAGTCATGTGAATTTACAGCTTGACGACCAATGGGCACGCCATAAATATGACGGTCAGTCCCCTCTTTGAGGAGTGGCTGGAGAGGCGTCACGGTGTCCTCATCTTCCGCATGAAGCAAGTCCTCACCGGACATGGTCAGGTTCTAGTACAGGCCAAGGTCCAGAGCGAAGAGGAATGGAAGGGGGTCGCCTCCTTCTGCGAAACAGTAATGCTAGCGAAGGAGGAGGCTGCACGAGTGAGGGAACGAACATCTTTTCGCTCCAGTCGCCGAGACCCCAATCCCGACTACCACAATGTCAATACCAACGTCGAGCAATGGGTAGCTTGCCGTCCAGCAGTCCGGTAATTGCCGGGACTGAGCCCCATTCGTCGACAGCGCTTAGTGATCCACTCGCTCTTCAAAGAGATGTCAGCAAACCGGAGGAGCTCAGTAGAGCCGATCTGGTTTTAGGCAGTAAAAGTCTGACACGCCCTCCTGCCCCGCCCATACCGGGAGAAGTCATTGGATGAATTCCCATCTTGAAAAAATATTGACGACCAATGATGATAACTTTTTTAATTCTAAAGCATAAACTGAGACTGTCTCGTTCCGCTCTTGTAAACCGGATATAAAATTGTGTTGTGACTGGAGCTCCCTGGTAAAAGAAAGTAGCTAAGAATTCATGATTTTCAACCGGTTTTCAACCGCGCCCGCCACGGTGGAGCTAGTTTATTTCTAAACTCACGAGACCAGAGTTTTGTGTGGTTATACAGCCGTCGCAGTTGGGGTTATCGCTTGAAAACTTGGCAGATGACAATCGCAAGACGGGCGGTTCATTATCAATTGAGCTCCAGACTACCGTGGACATACACCAGAAACGAGCTGTTGCGTTATACTTACTTCACAGAAAAATTAAAAAAAGAAGGCCTATAAAGTTCTGGGTGCATCAATCGATTTTTGGATTTCGCATCGGATTTTTCTACCCCCTGAAGGCCACTACGGGTGTTAACCGACCGCAGAGAATGCGGGCGCAACCTGCCGAGTCTGCGGGTGACCGTGGCCCACACCATTCTACTAGTTGCCCGCCGGTGCAGCGGGGAGCGGGATACATATATCTCTAGCATTCTACAGAAGCTGCGGGCCCGCAACCGCAGCGGATGCGGGTAAAAACGGTTTTGTGAGTTCTCAGTATAAGTAAAAGTCCGATTGTAAAAAAATCTGGTAATATTTTTGAATATTTCTAATTATTTCAATCTTCAATTCATATTAGACTTTGCTATTAACAAACACTATCGTATTTTGGGCCTACTTTCCTTAGAGGTTGTATTATTAAAAGAACCGGTATAAAAAAATCGAATTTGGAGACATCACTTGTATCAAAAAGCAGGCAACATATTTCTGGAGTTTGACATTTGGACTTGTCAAATCATTATCTGGGATTAAAAAACGCACTTTACACTCTCCTAAACGGGTTTTACTCACAATAATTTAATAATTTTCTAAGCAGGTGACTATTTAAATAAATTATTTAATGACACCTGTCATTAACTAATTTACACACCTATAGTTATGTGACCCAAAATTTGCCTTTTGTGTTCTAAATAAAACATAAAATATTTCGATACTAAGTTTATTTCTTTTTGTGACATTTTATTTATTCTTTAATTAACTATTTAAAACTTCATGTGCACAAATGATTAATTGAGTCCAAAGGTTTTTTGTTCAGGTTAGTAAGGCTAATGGCGAACATAAATGTGCAAAAAATGCGGAATGAAACTAAAAAATATTTTTTTCGATTTCAAAGTCCTTTTTTTAGCGGTGGCTGCAAAACATTAAACAACATAGCTCTATGGTATTAGTCACTAATTTAGCCAAGTAAAAATGTTCAGTCTCGTATGCAACGGATTTGTGACCCTCACCTTCCAACGATACGTCTTCTGGTATACGGTCGCCACTCCAAAACCTTTCGGCCTCATTCACCATCTATTTTGCAGGCAATGTACCCTGCCTACTGCCACTTAAGTTCGGCAAAATAGTACTCTGTGAGTTCGGCGTTTCTTTAGACTGTTCGTTGCAGTGACACTGGGGGAGGCCTATGTCCAGCAGTGAACGTTTCTAGATTAGAATGATAATTAAGACAAATGTCCCAAAACCTACTAAAACTGTCTGAAACTCTGAAACTACTGTGACCTTGCAACTTTGAATAAGAATGTCATCGTCAATTTGTGTCAAGTGTCAATCAAAATTAACTGTCAGTCGCTTGTCATGTCACTTGACAATTGACATCTTATAACTCCCGATGACGGCAACAGCGTAAATATTTATTAGAAAATAAATCATTTGAATAGTTTTATTTATCTCAAACAAATACAAAAAAACACCAGATTCCTAAGTTACCAAGACTTAATTAATCAGTTGCATAATGATAGCATAAAGAAAGATGGGAATGTTATTAAATATTTTTCAAATCTGTTTTGTTTGTTTGAGTTATTCTTTCGGTGAAGAAATCAATCTATATGGTGATGCTGGAGAAGCATACGCTATAGAAGTTTATATAGGCCATCCACATCAAAAGGTAAGCTTCAAGAAGTCTTGCATAGATTCTAAGTCCACATTAAAGAGATTAAAGGTAACCATGTATTAAATTATTATAAGATGCACTGTAGCATAATTTGGCCAGCATCCAAACGTTAGCTACTATTTTTTACAAGCGAATGTGTTATTATGGATCATATGGAGCATCTTAAAAATAGATATTGCAACAGAGATACCTCAGTGTTTTTATTAATATTTTTTGTGTTCTGTGGAATGAGTTTAAGGCTATTTTTATGAATTTTTTAACTCACACTTGATGATAATATAAGTGGACTAAGTACTTTTTAAGTAGAAAATAAATAATAATATTTTTATAAGTTTCGAAGGGTGTAGAGTGTTCATTATAATATTAAATATATTTTAAGTTAGATTTATGATGGTCATAAATGGACACGCCATAATTATGGCGATAAGTCCCCTCTTTGAGGAGTGGCTGGAAAGACTTCACGGCGTCTTCACCTTCCGCATGACGCAGGTTCTCACCAAACATGATCAGTTTGGAAAGCTTGAGCAGAAGTAACGCCGGATGCCACCACTGTGTGGACTGCCCGGAGGACACTGTGGAGCACACTGTAGAGGTGTGAGGTGGAGGCAACGATTTCTCGCGCCGGGCCTTGGTGCAGGCCATGGTGACCGAAGCAAGGAGGATTGGCAGGCGGTCCCACGCCCTAGCTGCTGGGATCCCGATCTCGATCTTTATTTCTGGCCACCGTAGGCGCGGGCTTGCGGATGTCGAGCAATTCGTAGCTCGCTGTTCGATTTTCCGATTTTCCGGTAACCGTCCGGACCGAGCCCAAGTCGTCGACGGCGTGTACTGTTTCACGCGCGCCTCAAGGAGATGTCAGGAAACCGTAGGAGCCCAGCAGGGTCTAAGCCTACTGGGGCCAAGGGTCTGATTCTGAAAGGGAGACTCGGTCCTGATATGAAAGGGAACGAAGGAACAGGAGTGGGTTTTATAGTCAGTAAAAGTCTAATATGTCACGCTCCACCTAAGCGCGGGGGATGTCATTGGAAGACTTTCCCTTATACAAAAAAAAAATGATGGTCATAAAGTTCTGGGCCATGATCCAAACCACACATATCTTTCAGCAAAGGTAAAAGGATGAATAAAGAGCATCCTACTTTTAATTTTATTATTAATCCTAATTAATATATTAAGGCCTCTCAGAACCAATCATTTTTAAGACAATTTGTGGAAAACTCATTTTCTCAGCCAAAAAGACAGTGCTACTAAAAAACCCTTATTGTACAAGACATTAAATTCTTACTAGAAGATAATTAGTGAGAAGTTGAAAACTAATTATCTCATTTCCAACTAAAGTAAAATATTAACATTAGAAACTATACATAAAAACTTCACTTTAAATATAATCAATTTATAATGAAATGATTAAGTAATATAATATCTAATGAAATTAATGACTAATTATGAAACTTGTCTCAGCTTCTCACAGGTGTTTCAAATCTTGAAAATTCCCAGCTTTTCTTTATTATAATGCATATGTATTGCACCTAAACCTTTACTGATTGTAACTTGTACCAATGTACCTCTTGATTCATGTGTTAACTCCAAGGGATCTTTAATAAAATAGGAGAAATAAGATAAGATAAGATTGCCAAAACAACATCAAATTATATAATTATTATATATGAAGTTCCACAGACAAAGACAATAGTTTATCAAGGTTATCTATATCAATTAGTTACTGTCATTGTTTTTACTGTCTATTCATTATTAAGTAACGTTTATTTTTTATGGCAATTGAGCCGATTGCGACTATTCTGCCAGTGTCACGTTAAGACGGCGACTCGGTGAGGATCACCGTCGAGCTAAAAACTTCGTGGTAGGTGCTGGAAGGACAAACACAAGTTGTACCATATTGTTTGACTCTATAATGACTAATATCACAACAGGGCTGAATTAGTTATGTCTACTTGGGCTGCAACAACGAACAACAATGAAGTGCCAAAGCCTACTGGGGCCATGGATTGACTTAAAAAACGAAACCAGTGGTCCTGGAACGTAAGGGTAAAGAAGGAACACAGGTGTGGTTTTAGTCAGTAAAAGTCTGAAGCGCCCTCGCACTCAGTCCAAAAGCGAGAGAAATTATTGGATGATTTCCCACCCAAAAAAAAGTACCTAAGCATTTGAAGTTTAGTAAAAAGAATACAGAAAGCCAATAGAAATATTACAATACAATTTACAACGCGACCGAAGTGACATCACGCACACACTGACACTGAAGAGCAACGCCGTGTCCTCGTGGGGGCGATCGGCGGCGGTGATCTCTCGCGCCTAGCCTTGGTACAGGCCATGGTCCGGAGCGAGGAGGAGTGGCAGACGGTCGCCTCCTCCTGCGATGCAGTAATGCTAGCAAAGGAGGCGGCCGATCGCGTGAGGCAACGGTCCTCACGCCCCAACCGCCGCCGGGATTCCGATGGCGAGCAATGGGTAGCTCGCCGTCCGACCGTCCGGTAACCGTCCGGACCGAGCCCAAGTCGTCGACGGCGCGTACTGTTCCACGCGCGCCTCAAGGAGATGTCAGCAACTGTAGGGGCCCAGCAGGGTCGAAGCCTACTGGGGCCAAGGGTCTGATTCTGAAAGGAACACTCGGCCCTGGTACGAAACGCAACGAAGGAACAGGAGTGAGTTTTTAGTCAGTAAAAGTCTGACACTATCTCCCGCTCCGCTCAAAAGCGGGGTATGTCCATAAGATGATTTTCCCACCGAATAAAAAAAACTTGGAAGGGATAAATTTGGATGTGTTCCGTAATATTAGAGCGCGAGACGTCATTGGGAATTTACTGTTACCAGACTCTCTGAGGTACTTCTTTTTGACTACTCCATAAAACTCAGTTTTACCTTTGCAAGACGAAACACTAAGCAGGTTGTCTAGTCACCTGCTAGGTCTGCGGACTGTTCGAAAGAGTTACTGTCTTCTGAAGGAAGACTGTGGATTTTAGTCAGTTAAAGTCTGATACTCCTTCTCCCTCTTTCCAGAGCGAAAGAAGTTATTTGGTGATTTCCCACGTAAAAAAAGGATCTCTCGTCAATGTAATTTTAATTATGGTGGTTTTGACAAGCCTGTTGATCTAGTAGTCAGTGACCCTGACTGCATGCCGGAGGTCGTGGGTTCGATTCCCACCTAGGACAAATGTTTGTGTGATTAGCATGATCATTTGTTCTGTGTCTGGGTGTAATTTATCCATAATATGTATGTATTTAGAAATACATATGTATGTTTATCAGTTGTCTAGTACCCATACCACAAGCTCTGCTTAGTTTGGGACTAGATGGCGTTGTGTGAAAGTTGTTGAATATTATTATTATACCAAGCAGGTATACTTCTTAGATACTACATTCTTTAGCCAAAACAACTTTATTGATTGCTGTTAATCTTTCATAATATTTAAGGTGAAGCAATTGTTAGTTTTGTTAAAACTAGATGGTTCCTAACCCATGAAGAGAAGAAACTTCTTATGGCTATTTAATTGCTGGAAGCAGTTTTTGAGTTGTGGAAGTCAGACCATTGGTAGAATTCATACCATAAAAAAATTGTTTATTTTTATATTTATAATTTTTTTTTTCGACTTTCCAGTCTAACTAAAAAAATACCAATATTTTTTTCGACTTTCCAGTCTTTCTAGAAAAATACCAATATTTTTGTTGACTACAATATAGGTTATGGCTAGTAAGATAATTATAGTGAAGAATTTCTCATTACATACCTAAGCTTTGTATTTTTTTTGTTTTCAGTTCAAATTACTCATAGATACAGGGAGCACAACTTTAGCCTTAGCATCCTATGCTCGGAATGACAGTGATAAATACTTCCATGCAAATAATTCAAGCAGTCTTTATAATAGTGGCCACAGTGTAAGTAAAAACTTTTTTATTAACCGAATTCAAAAAAAAGGAGGAGGTTATCAATTCGGTTGTATTATTATTATTTTTTTTATCATCATTTTTTTTTTTATCATCATTTTTTTTTTTATGTTTGTTACCTCAGAACTCCGTCGTTTATGGACCGATTTGCAAAATTTTTTTTCTTTTTATAGGATATGCTTCCAGATTGGTCCCATTTTTTTCAAAGTCCAGTTCTGATGATGGATTCCATGAGGAATCGAGGGAACTCCTCAAAAATTATAGGCAACCCTATGGTTATTTTAGTATTTTCATCAAGAACTTAAGCACTGACAGTCAAAAAGTAACATTTGATGAAGTGGAACTGATGAAGAAGACCAGAAATGGTCAACGGAACTTCATACTCAAATAGATATCACAATGAAGATATAGTTAAGCGACTTTGACAATACAAATAAATGAATGATTCTGAATAGTTACGTTGAAAATGGTATCATCGAAGTGATCTGATGATGATGATGGAGCCGGAAGGTAGGCACTGGAACTCCGTAATTAATCAATGTAACCTAGCCGTGTTTGGACTTATTAGAATTGTCATGAGATGCACTTTGGCTATAAGGTACTATCGAACTGATCTGATGATGGAGCCGGAAGGTAGGCACAGGAACTCCGTAATTAATCAATGTATCCTAGCCGTGTTTGGGCTTATTAGAATTGTCGTGAGATGCTCTTTGGCTATAAGGTACTATCGAACTGATCTGATAATGGAGCCGGAAGGAGGAAGGTAGACACAGGAACTTTATAATAAAACAATGTAACCTAGCAGTATTTGGGTTAATTGGAATTGTCATGAGAAATAGGCACTCTGTTTATAAGTGTATCGTAACTAAAAAGTGTGAAATAAAAACTTTTTAGAAAAAAAAAAAATAACCGACTTCACTAAAACAAAAACACTAAAAGGATCAAAATAACTTTAATTTCGGAAGTCGGTGTTAAATAAGAAACAAACAATACCGAGAAACACCGACATCCGAAATTAAAGTTATTTTGATCCTTTTAGTGTTTTTGTTTTAGTGAAGTCGGTTATTTTTTTTTTCTAAAAAGTTTTTTTAATTTAAGGTCTTAATGTAGTGTTTCATATGAATATACTTACAATGTAGTTAAAGAAGGTTGGTTCAGTATTTAGGTACTAATGACCTGCCCCAGCATCGTGGTGGTACTAAAATTTAGATCCTCACTGGACATGGTAAGTTCGCTATGGGTGGCGGTCGCTTCCTTCTGCGAAGCAGTAATGCTAGCAAATGTGGCAACCGCATGCGTAAGGGATCGGACATCCTTACGCCCTAGCCTCCGGGACTTCGACCCCGACTACCAGCCACGGTTGGCGTGGAATTGCGGGCGACGAGCAATGGGTAGCTCGCTGTCCGGCCGTCCGGTAATCGTCCGGACCGAGCCTGAGTCACTACGAACATAGCCATAGTCATGGAACTGACCTGCAATATGCAAAAAACTTGAGTAAATTTGAATTTTTCGCAGACTTCCTAAAACTGAACCTGCTAATTTTTGCACAGACTTCTAAAATAAATAATACCTGCATTTACAGATACAAGCCGCATATACTCAAGGCACATGGACTGGGCTCCTAGCTTCTGACTTCATACAGTTTCCATCTCTGACTGACATACCAGAAGTGCGCTCAGACTTTGCGCTCATTACAGATAGTCATGATTTCTTCACGAAAGCTTCAGGATGGCAGGTAAGAAGAAATAAAATTCTACAAATATTAAAAAAAGTATGTAAAAGTCGACACACTGCACTGCACTGTGTGCTGCACTGCTTCTGTTAAAGGTGGGGTTTGGTTGATACGACCGAAAGGTTCTGGAGTGGCGACCACGTACCCGAAGACGCAGCGTTGGAAGGCCTTTCCACAAAGTAGACCGACGACCAGGTGAAGGTCGCGGGAATCAGATAGATGCGAGAGGCACAGGACACGCCATTGTTGCGACACTTGAGGGATGCCTATACCCAGCAGTGAACGTCTTTGATGATCATCCTCATAATGTGAAACTATGTTTGGATGTTAGTTATACAGATTTTGATGAAACCTGGCACACGGATGGACTATCTCCTAGATTAGGACATTTCTCTTTATTATATTTGCCAATCTGCAATCAGGATCATCACTTTTAGTTAGTACGTTGGAGTTCAAATTCGTGGTAGGATGTGCGTGACTCCAGTGAGCCATCGACCCAATCAGTTGTTAAGTTCCCTTTGGCAAATTGATTATAATAATACTTTGCTGGCGCTTCCCTACAGCTGAATTGAATTAAGAGTTAGTTCTGTATTTACAGTATAAAAAGCAAAGTTCTGATTCACTCACTGACTCTACCATTGGACCTAGAACGCTGAAATTTTGCACAGAGGTGTCTTTAAGGATTTTCTAAAATTGACCTCCTGAGGGCATGAAACAGGGGTAAAAGTTTTTATGGGGAAACCTACTTTCACGCAGGTGAAACTGATGGCAGCAGCTAGTTATAGATAAGGAGTAGGTATGTTGTCAATGCTCAACATGCTATTGCTTGCCATTATCCAGTGTATGTGTCGAATATTGAGCTCATGTCTCTTGGTCTCAATATGGTGTTCCCACGTTAAACGGCGGTCAAGATGTAAATGAGGAAGTGTTACGTTATTCAATTTCACGGATGGGCAGTCACCTTTCCGCAGCATGAAGGTGACGTGGACAGATTTGCTTGCAATAGCTTTAATCTGCCACTTTTCAAACTCATAATTATTTATTTAACAAAGACCTACAACGGACACAATCGTGTGATCGTTTCCTATGGAGAAGAACCGGAATAAAACTCCATAGTTACTCTTTAAAAAAATGATCGATTCTGCAATATTTTCATATTACAACATTAATAGATATGAGAATACAATATGGACTGGTCAACTTTGTACCCGAAAGCACAATAAAAATAGTAAACTATGAAACCGAGGAGTCTACAGTGTACTCAGTGTATTCACAATATAAAAAGAGGATAAACAAAAATAAAATATAGGTTACTAATGAACTTAAAATGGCTGCGGTTTAAATAATATAAAGAAAAAACATTGCAAAAAAAAAATATCACAAAAGAGGAAAAAAGTATATAAATAATGAAATTACAACAATGATGGAGTAGTTAATAGACGACGTTTTGTAGCCAAGTTCTTATTTTGTCGACACTTTCCAGCAACCTTTCTGATGCAATAGTAGGGTCTATGTGGCTCGCCAGTATTGCGGTGTCAGCAAAAGTTGTTGTCGTAACTCCGTCAACCTGCGGTAGGTTAGCAGTGTAAACTGTGTAAAGGATAGGTCCCAAAAATTAACCCTGAGGGATTCCAGCTCCTATATTGCAGAATTTGGATTTTATTTTTGCTACTTTTACTTAAAAATTCTTTCAGAAATGATATATTTCAATAAGACCTAATACTCATGAGGAAGGTTCATCTTTAGTAATATATATAGAGTTGGCTCTTATGCGAAACCATATCGAAAGCCTGTTTTACGTCGAGTAAAACCGAAGAACATAATTTTTTTCTCCAGGCTTTTTCTTATTTTATCGCAGACCCTCGTTCTGTGATAGAGTGCTCTTGTCTGAAAGCCCGATTCGTGATCAGGAATCACTTTCATTATACTTAAGATTGAGGCAAAGCGGCTCTCAGGCTTTTAGGTCGATAGGAATATTTATGTACTTTGATGGGTGGCTTACCTATTTTGTTTTTGAAATACTGGGTCCTCAAAAGTACCTACGATAGGAATATATAGCCTTTCTTGGAAGATGTTTGAGTATTTCCATGGTAGGAAGGTTGTAAGGTAGATCTAATTTCGAGAAAGAGGTCGACTGTCGAATCTGACTGGGCGGCGTTCGGGAAGCTGCGCGGTATCTCCTCGTCCAACATACCACAGAGTCTCAAGGCGAAAGTCTATGACCAGTGCGTGTTGCTAGTGATGACATATGGCTCCGAACCGTGGTCGCTCACAATGGGCCTCATCAGAAGGCTTAAAGTCATCCAAAGGGTAATGGAAAAGGCTATGCTTGGAGTTTCCTTGCGTGATCGAATCAGGAATGAAGATATCCGCAGGAGAATCAAGGTTGCCAACATAGCACGAAGAATCGTCAAACTTAAGTGGCGATGGGCTGGGTACATTGCTCCCAGAATAGATGACCATTGGGGCCGAAAGGTTCTGGGGTGGCGACCGCGTACCGGAAGACGCAGTGTTGGAAGGTGAACCGGTGACCTGGTAAGAGTTGCGGGAATCCGACGGATGCGAGACGCACAGGACCGTTCATTGTGGCGACACTTGGGGAGGCCTATGTCCAACAGTGGACGTCCTCCGGCTGAAATGATGAGGAAGGTTGTACATTTTATTCTGTAGCTTTGAAATTACTCTCTAGACTTCTCGGCGAGGTGGTAGTGACATTTGAAAAGCTTGACAGAATACTATTTGTTCCAGTAGTAGGTACATTCCTGTGGGATAATTTTAAACTCTGACACGGCGAATCCAGTGGCAATAGTTAGTAAACTAATATTCTTTTTTTGAATCGACACGCACTATAATAAATTATGGGAATAACTCATGTCGTAGTAATGTTTTTATCTAGGTCAATCGATCGGGGTGCGTCAGACTTACGTTTACGCACGAAAATACTTTAATTAATTCACATTTCAGTTACGCAATTATTCTCAATTGAGCTTGGCATAAAATGTGCCCAATATAGCAATTATAGCATAAAACTTTCAGGAATGATGTTGAAGACACCCATGTACTATATTATACACGTCCTGTCTATTCATGGCTACTTTGAAATTCTGTCAAATGACGTAGTCCGCGGCATGGCATATATTTTGTTAAATGATAAATACATACATGAAACTTGGTAAGTAGCTTCCGTTTGGACAGTATAGGTACTACACTTTGTTTGTATCGATGACTTCTTTCAAAAGTTCCGCGTTTTCACTATGGACTAAGGTTTAGACTATGGTAGTTTCTTGATGCTATGTATTGCAGTTGGGTTAAAAAAATATCATCATCATCATCATCATCATTTCAGCCGAAAGACGTCAACTGTTGGACATAGGCCTCCCCCAAGTGTCGCCACAATGAACGGTAGGTACTGTGCGTCTCGCATCCATCGGATTCCCGCAACCCTTAGCAGGTCATCGATCCAATTTGTAGGAGGCCTTCCAACGCTACGTCTTCCAGTACGTGGTCGTTTCAGAACCTTTCGGCCCCAACGGCCATCCGTTCTGCGAGCAATGTGCCCTGCCCACTGCCACTTAAGTTTGGCGATTCTTCGAGCTATGTCGGTTAACTTGGTTCTCCTGCGGATATCTTCATACCTGATTCGATCACGCTAGGAAACTCCGAGCATAGCCCTTTCCATTGACCTTTGGGTGTCTTCAAGTCTTCTGATGAGGCCTATTGTAAGCGAGCACGTTTCAGAGCTATATGTCATCACTGGCAACACGCACTGGTCATAGACTTTCGTCTTGAGACACTGTGGTAGGTATATTGGACGTGAAAAATAGTGTACTAACAAATTATACTTAATTATGCTATACATAATTGCTTCTCGCCCAAACTCGCATCGAGAACAGACGTGTGACCCTTTGCTCCGCATTAATAAGTTGCTTACTTTACCCGATACTAGTGCATAACTTTGACTGCCTAATTGCCATTCTCGCGTACACCTACCATCCACGCAGCGGAGGTGCGCCCGTGCACCCGCGACCCGCGAGGGAAAAGGAACCACCTCATAATTGCTGTCCTGCTCCTGACGCCCGCGCCGCTGCTATCGTTCGCGTACTGGACGTGTGACGTCGTCACTCACACCGCTTGCCATCGAAACTACTACAAGTACACGGATTGAACGTACGGCCGTGAGACGGCCAGCGGGTGTAGTATACGCAAGGAATCCAGATAAAATGCAACGATCACCAATTAAGTCCTCGTCGCATCCTGATCTTACCCTCAAAAATGTATCACAAGACCAAGAAATTATACGAAATATAAACTTGAGAAAACGGAGAAATCCTGATGAACAACAACTTGAGGACCTAAAAAATGACCTTCTAGAGTCCTTCAAAGAAATGATGACCACTGAGATGGCTGTAATTAAACTGCAAAATAGCGAGATACTCCAGTCCAACCTTGAAATAAAAAAACAACTCGAAGAAAATGCTGCCAATTACAAGGATATCCGCGACAGGGTGGTGACCCTTGAAACACAGCATGAAGCAGCTATAGAGCGTATTAACCTATTGGAAACTCAGGTAAATATTTTACAAAAGCAATTTCTGAAAAACACAATAGAAATAAGAAATATTCCACATCATGATAACGAAAATGTGCAGAATATTGTCAATAACGTATATAACACCCTAAAAATACCACCAATTGATGAACATACGGCTGTTTATAGGAGAGGTAGGAAGAATGGACCTATTGTTATTGAGTACCAAAACACCAAAAATAAAGAAGTACTGCTAAAAGCTATGAAAAAATACAACTCTGAAAACAAAGATAAACCATTAAGTACGGATATCTTAGGATTTACCGGAGCTTTCTCACGGGTTTATATATCGGAGTCTCTAACTTTCATGTCTAAAAAGATTTTGGCTGCCGCTCGAGAACTGGTGAAAAATGGTTCGTATAAGTACTGCTGGGCCTCAAGAGGTAACATACTTCTACGTAAGGAAGACGGACAGCCTGCCATAGTCATCGGTTCTCTAAATGAGCTTAAGGATCTCACCTCTGAATGACTAGCTGTTGATGAAGATCATATGAAAATATGGTACTTTTTCTCTTTGTTTACTATTTTTTATACTTTTTTAAACTCTCACAGTTATATTATATGCATTATGATTATTATATATTATCTGATAATATTTTTATACTGCTATTATATTTCATTTTTCATACCATATTTAGAAATTTATATAATATTATTAATACCAGTCAACTATGCAAGCTTCATGTCCAACAATAATAAAAATAACTTACAGATCTCAGAAACTACAGTCGTCGACCAAAAATATAATTTTGCTACTTTTAGTGATAAATATGGTTGTTATGGGTAGCAATATAGATGAGGTGGTCACCGAGGTTGATAATACTATCAACGTTGGTGACTCATTTTTGGTCGAGGATCCAGAAGCGTTTTCGCAATACAAACTTGGAACGGAATCATCTCTTAGAATTATTGTTCAAAATATACGAAGCATACATAAAAATCTTGAAGATTTTAAAGTTTTTATTGCTAGGAGTAAAATAGACTATGATATTATTATTCTCACCGAATGTTGGCTGCAAAATTCAGACTTAATACCTAAACTAGAGCAATTTGATTCATTTCATACTAGAAACCATATTAATCAGAACAGTGGTGTGGTTGTCTATATAAGGAACTATTTACAACATGTCACAGTATATGAGCCAAATTTTGCCGATGCGGACTGCTTGCTGATAAGAATAGGTAAAAGCCATGCCTTTATTTGTATATACAGGTCACCATCGTTTGCCTCTCTCACCAATTTTCTTGGGTCCTTGGAAGAACTTCTAATAGACATTAAACATATACCTAATGTTTATCTAACCGGGGACATAAATGTTGACGTGAGTTGCAATACTACTGACCTAAAATCCGATGAGTATTTGAATCTTCTTGCCACGTACGGTCTACTACCTAGCCATCAATTTCCTACGCGTCTCAATAAATGCATTGATCACTGTTTCACAAAGCCTAATTTGAAGATGCTGACAATAGTCTGTGAATCTTCAGTTACTGACCACAGTAGTATATACTGTATTATTCCTTTAACACATAAAAGTAAGTATAAAAAATCAGAAAAGACACTGCTACAATTAAATTATGAAAAAGCTTTTAAACTTATGGAGGACTTTGATTGGACTGATATAACAACATTGCAAGATCCAGATAAAGCGACTGAATTACTCATCGAAACTTTATCTGAAATCAGACAAAAAAGCAGTTACCAGATTACCGTGCCCAACAGACGTCAGATTTTTCAACCATGGATAACCTCTGGTCTACTGCGTTGCATTAGGTTTAGAGATACGTTACACAGAAGACATAATAAGGCACCTAATGATAAAGATCTAGAGATTACCTACAGGCGTTACAGAAATCATTGTAATAGTATTCTCCATAATCTAAAAAATGAGCATGATAAAGCAGATTTAAATGCTGTTAAGTGTGATATTAAAAAAACCTGGAATGTCATTAAACGTGTATGTAATCTAAATCACTCGGAAAAATCTCAAGGGCCTTGTGAATTATTAAAATTAAAATCGACTCCTCAAGAATCGGTCGATTTTGTGAATGATTATTTTACTAATTTGGCATCCAAACTATCAACTGACATCTTACAAAAGTTAAAGCTTACGGAAAATGATCTTGTGCAAAAGTTTAAATGTAAAAACAGCCCGATGAACTCTTTTGTCTTATTGGAAACTGATGAAACAGAAGTTTATAATGTTGTTATGTCCTTAAAAAGTACCAATTCTACCGGTTGGGATGGAATATCATCTGTGTTGAAAAGAAGTGTAAACATTCTCATTAAACCTTTGACACACATATTTAACTTATGTTTTACGTGTGGAAAGTTTCCTAATGTGTTAAAGGACTCAATTGTTATACCAGTTTTTAAGTCGGGGGAAAGAGACAGTATCGCTAATTATCGTCCAATATCGCTTTTACCTACTATGGCTAAAATCCTGGAGAAGCTAATAAACATTAGGCTTGTAAATTATATGGAAAAAAATAATGTTCTTTCTAATAATCAATTTGGATTTAGAAGGAACAAATCAACAATAGATGCGGTTGAACATCTAGTTACTAACGTAGCTAGTAATCTCGACCACAAGAATAGATGTGTTGGTGTTTTTCTAGATTTGGCCAAAGCCTTTGATACTGTCTCAATCCCTCTGCTAATTTGCAAGTTGGAGGCTATGGGTATTCGAGGTGTACCACTTGATCTTTTTAAAAACTATCTTAGTAATAGGACACAGGCTGTAAAAATTGGTAATAACCTTAGCTCTAAGCATAATGTTGGTTTCGGTGTTCCGCAAGGATCAGTACTTGGACCAACATTGTTCTTGATTTATGTTAATAATCTTTGTAACATTGAATTACCTGGCTCAAAAGTAATCACTTTTGCTGACGATACTGTTATCTTATTTCAACAAAAAACATGGAGTGATGTCAAATCGTCAGCCGAAATTGGTCTTAAAAATATAATTGAATGGCTTGATTGCAATCTGCTTACATTAAATATTCAAAAAACAAAAGTTATAACATTTAGTATAAGGAATAATTTACAGCCTACCGACTTTAATTTAAAAGTTCATTCTTCTGATTGTTCTGCTGCACGTATTTGTAGGTGCCCTGTCTTATCTCCTAGTAAAAGTGTTAAATATCTTGGAGTTGAAATTGATGAAAACTTAAATTGGAAACAACATATTCAAAATCTAAAATCTCGCATTCGTAAACTTATACCGATTTTTAAAAAAATAAGAAACTTAAAAGACAAAGCTACGAATAAAACTGTTTATTTTGCACTGTGCCAATCGATAGTAACTTATGGTATCTCTGCCTGGGGTGGTGCTAGAAAAAGTACTCTTTTAAAAATAGAAAGGGCTCATAGATGTATTCTAAAAGTGATTAATTTTAAAAAATTTAGATATCCTACAACTGCGCTGTACAAAGAGTTTGAAGTCCTAAATATTCGCCAACTTTTTATTAAAAAAATAGTCCTAAGACAACACTTTTATGAAAAACCTGCTACCAAATCTCTCAGAAGAGTGCATGAGGTATATGACGTCCCAGCATGCAAAACCACATTTGCACAGTGTTTCTCTTATTTCTTGGCTCCTCTATTGTACAATCGCATAAGTAAAATTAAACCTCTTAAAGATACGACGAGATTTGTGTGTAGGAGGGCTCTGGATGAGTTTCTGAGTAAGTTGGATTATGAACAGACTGAAAAATTTATACAAATAAGTCAGTAATTATTTATTTATAAGTGTATATTTTATTGAATAAAGATAAGTACTATATAAATTTATAAAACAATAAAACATTATAATATGAATATATGTATGTAATATAATATAATATGTAATATATATATATGTAATATATATAAATATATACATTATAAAGTAATCATTATAAATTGAAGATTAGTACACAAACATTGTTTGTATTATAAATATATACATATACACACGTATAATAAATACATTGCATTAGGACTTTTCTCTTGTAACGTGTTTCTATGCTAAGGATATTAAAAGGAAAAGAAAAAAAAAGGAGGAAAGAAAAAGAAAGAAAGAAAAAAAGGAAAATATGAATACCAAATGCATTTTCCTACATTTTTATTAGTTGGTAATATTGATAGTAATAAGGATAGGAATAGTTTTGTGACAGAATATTGTTTTGTATTGTCTCGGGCTTCGTGAGTTGGTGCCCGATGTGTTGGTCTTATCTACATATACATATATAGATATTTATAGCTACTAATGGGACTGATGCGTCGGGTGATTGCCGTGGAGCTTGGGATGGTATAGAGATACCTTTCAGGTTATATAAATTACTACATCTTTCGTTATGCTCTTATTTTAGTTTTGTTATTTTAACTTTAGCAACACCTTTTTATATTTTTTTTTTTTTAACATGATTGTTGTATTACAAATTCTGAACTAATATTGTTATTGTGAAAACATTTTGTTTATATCGAAATAACGTTAGTGGTTGCATTGTCTGATTTCTTTGCATATACTACTTGTTTTACGCTAAACTTGTAACTCGTTATCATTATCTATGATTCACAGCAAAACAAATGTAATTGGTAAAAAGTGTCTTAACGTGTTTACATTATGACTATTATACTATGAGCGAGAATCTTACCTTGCCGTAACACAGTCTTTGACTAGCACGGGAGGTAAAGAACTTTTCTCTGTATACCGTCATTGGGCATCTATAAATTTTGTCAAGTATGTGGACCATTGTTTTACTTGTGTTAGCATTATTATGTTCAATGTAAATATGTATTACCGGTGTACCTAAACTTATGGCAAATAAACTTATTATTATTATTATTATTATTATTATTATTACATTTATTTATATTTCAATACATATTTTATACATTTTTAAATATTTCCTTAAAAAAACATATTAAAAAAAACATTTAAAAATATAAAAAATAGTAGCCCACCGGCATCGGGAACAGGGTCCAAGCTACCGGTGGTCAGGGCTCCTGAGAGAGGAACCTCCGGACAATACGCGCCGTGTCTAAGAGTACTGCTTTCTGGATCAAGCCCTTGATCCAACTGCCTAACGAGAGCCTCCTTAGATGTTGATCGAGGCTCTTTGATATTAATCCATTGGCCGTCACGACTATCGGTACAATGACTGCTGTATCCACTTCCCACATGTCGACAACCTCGCGAGCCAAGTCAAGATACTTAGTTTGCTTATCTTTCTCAGCTTTCACGAGATTGTCGTCATGAGGGACCGCTATATCAACAATCACTGTACGACGCTCTAGTCGATCTATCACCACTATATCAGGCTTATTGGCAACAATAGTCCTGTCAGTGATGATAGATCGATCCCAATACAACGTGATACTGCCATTGTCGAGAACTGGGTCGGGCACATACTTATAGTACGGTACTTCTGATTCCACAAGATTGTATTTAAGAGCAAGTTGCTGGTGAATAATCTTGGCTACGAGGTTGTGTCTATGCAAATAGTCTCCGTTGGCTAGGTGAGAACACCCAGAAATAATGTGTCGGATTGATTCCCCGGGCCGGTGGCATGCCCGACAGATGTCAGCCGTACCGTCCTTCACAATATATTTCCGGTAGTTGTTCGTCATCACAACTTCGTCCATTATCGCACAGACAAAACCTTCGGTTTCCCCGAAGAGGTCACCAAAGCGCAGCCAGGATACAGACGCTAATAGGTCTACATCGGGTCCATGTAGAGCCCGGTAAAAGCGCCCGTGAAGCTCCTTACTCTGCCATACTTCCCTGCGGTCATTAGTATCCAGTATTATAGGTTTGCGCCAGTTCCCGTTAGCCAAGGAGAGCGGAGTGAGGCCCTTGTCCACCGCTACCACATCTCGGTGCATACCCACGTCGGTTTCTAGGAAGTATTCCCTGAGACTGCATACCTCGCGGTTGTGTAGGGTCTTAGCATTTAAAAAGCCACGACCCCCACATTTCCGCGGGATATACAGTCTCATCACCGATGACCGTGGGTGATGCATTCGATTTGCGGTAAGCAGTGTGCGGACCCTCCTATCCAGAGCGTCAAGTTCTGTCGTGAGTCCATTTGAGTATGCCGAAAGAATACATCAAAACCGGCATGACCCAACCGTTGAAGGCGCGCACCTTATTTCCACCTGATAAGAGACTTTTTAGTACCCTATACAGGCGGCCAAAGAAGCGCTCCTTCAACGATTGTTTCACGTCAGCAGCATTGATGCCTAACGCTTCCGACATACCCAAATACTTGTAAGTTTCGGTTGAGCAGAGGGATCTAAGGTATATGGAATCCGAGAGCTGAGTTCCCACGGATTCCATAATCTCCCCTCGCTTTACATGCATGACTGCACATTTATCCACACCAAATTCCATCCTGATGGCGTTACTGAAGGTTTCAGTTACCTTCAGTAACTCCATCAGGTGCAAGTTGTTGGGGGCAAAGAGTTTCAGATCATCCATGTAAAGAAGGTGAGATATAACCTGACCACCTCTTTTCAACCGGTAGCCTAAGCCCGACCTCTCCAGTAGTGTGCTAAGAGGGTTCAAGGCTAGACAAAACCACAGTGGACTCAGACTGTCGCCCTGGAATATGCCACGCTCAATCCTTATCGGCTCGCTGTTCTCCCGAATCTGTCGACATCCCGGATAGTGAAGGACTGTTCTCCACTGCCTCATACATGACATCAGGAAGGTGCGCAGAGTTTTATCAACTTTATAAAGTTCCAGCACCCTCATGAGCCATGTATGAGGAACAGAGTCATAGGCCTTCTTATAATCTATCCAACATGTCGACAGATCCTTTCGGGAACGTCGAACCTGTTGGCTAATGGCCATATCTATGAGGAGCAGCTCCTTAGTACCGCGGGACCCGTTCCTACATCCATTCTGAGAGGCAGACATGATAGAATTTGTTTCAATGTGAGTATTAATTTTAGCTCTCAGTATGGATGTAAGAACTTTATAGACCGTCGGTAAACACGTGATCGGTCTATAATTTTTGGGGTCCGCAGTACTACCTGATTTATGGAGCAGGTGGGTTATTCCAGTCGTCAAAAACTCGGGTAACGACCCTGACTCTAAGGCAGACTGGAACTGAGATGCCAAGCGAGCGTGCGACCCTTGAAACCATTTTATCCAGAAATTTTGCAGTCCGTCCGGCCCTGGAGATTTCCAGTTAGGCAGCGGGCGGACTGCACGAGCTACATCTTGGGGGCTGATGGTAATTGCCCCCATTTCTGGTAAAAGATCGCACGTGCGTTCGACCTCTCGAATCCAATCACCCTCGATGTGACTGACAGGTACCGACCAGATTCTGCGCCAGAATGAACACATGGCGTCATCATCCGGTAGGCGCGTATCAGTCACATCTTGGTCCGGTCGCTCCCAAGTCCTGTAAACCCACCTTTCATTGCTTTGGAATGTGCGATTCTGAGTGTACCGCTCCACTCGCCGCTTGTACCGTCGAATACGGCTCGCCCATGCATAAACCTTCTGCTTCAGGAAGTCGATACGCTCTGTGACGCAGGGCAGATAATTTTGAGGGCTAATATCAGTCCCCAAGAATGCCCGCCTCACAAAGCGCATCACCCTAGGGCGAGTGTTGCCCTCCCTGAAGCAGATAAGCTTGCCGATGAGTGCTCTAGCCTCGCCGATACGGCGCTCTATCCTGCGTTGCCAAGCTGGTACAGCTGGTCGTGTAGCTCTGTCACAGTTAGGGAACTTAACGTGAGCTACACGACATGCCGCTGCAGCCGCACAGTACAAGATCGAGTGGGTATCAGCGAGGTCTTTGCTGCTATCAAAACAATTTGATAGCTGCGAATCTAGAGCACACACCAGCGCCCTATTTCTTTTATGCATGGGCAAACGCGGTAGACGAGGTCTAAGCCCTGGCGGTGTGGAGCGATACTCTCGAAATGCGTCCTCCAAAGCGCTCCTCAATCGTTCATTGCATTGGGTACTCACAGATATAGCCGCGTCATCATCGGCGTCACCAACGTGGTCGGGTCGCGGTAAGGCACTGGGTTGAAGTTGCACCGCGGCCGGTGGTGTAGCAGATGAGGCACGGCTTCTCTGTGATTCCAAGCGAAGTCTGTCAAGTACGGCGTCATCCAACATACGGTTACGCTGGATGACCCGCACCTGATCCGATAGACGTTGGGCCGAAACGTTGACAGTTGGCTCAAGCACCTGAAACAGAGAGAGCATCCGACCACGGTACGCAGTCAAGTTACTTCCCCCCTCTGTAGCCCCAAAGTATGAGCGCATGACATTTTCATTAATGGATTGTGTCCATCGCATGCGCTGCACACTTCCACCGGTAGCGGGGACCCTATCAGAGGCCGGAGGGCCTCGAGGTCTCAAGCTGGCCGGAGGTCGGCCTCTTCCCCGTCGACGCGCAGGTGGTGGTGTCGTCGGCGGCGAGAAATATTCGTCGCTCGAACTCGACGCAACTGCAGCTGCCGGAATCACTGGACTCACGGCTGGCGCTGGTCCCGGCGTCTGCGAGGCGGAGCTGAGCGACGAACCCGAAGATGTTGGGTGTGTTTCTTGTTCTCGTGCCCGGCTTCTCGTCAGCATTTCATAATAATTTCATCGCCAAGACGTTGTGTATTTACATTTTTGTTCGATGGTATTTGTTGTTATATGGTGATGTGGTTTGATTTTTTTATTTTTTTATTATTATTATTATTATTATTATTTTTATATACTTTATTTATCTCAGGACCCTGAGGTCCTGGACCTTTGGGAGGCGTACAAGGAGCCGAAGCCAACTCGCAGAGGCCCTTTAGATAATTATAATGGAACATGATACCAACCGACGATTATCCCTGTACGCGCTATGCTAGTGCACCCAAGGACAACCCCCGGTTATTGAAAAACTGTTGCAACATATGGAGAACAAAGATAATAGGGCTATGGTTTTTGGAATCTTAAGTGGACTGGTAACATGGAACTATGTCAAGACTATGGCCCCTGCCTGAACAACGTTATTAATATGCATCGAAAAAAGGCAGGGGGTGACTTGCACACTCAATAAATGGGCCCCCAAAAACGGCCGCTAGCACGAAGTGACGTAGCAACAAGAGGGCAACATATCCTGAGGTGCTTGAGGAGTGGAGAGGTATACCACGGCTATCAGGACAATCCCGGAAGTACGGTCAAGATCCCTACCAGCACCTTACTGGATTATACATCCTTCTCCCGAGCACGTTTGCTCTTGCGAATCTCCACTCAAGCCAGCCAATAAAGGCAAGAGAGAGGTGGGAGCTCAGTTCCTCGTCAGTGTTCACTACGGCCGGCCAATAAAGGCAAGCCGGAGATGAAGAACAAGAATTCTCCCGGGAGATCGGGTCTGTGGGGTCGCTAATGCCCAACAGTTCGCCACAAAACTGCGCTGCGGATTGTATCTCTCTTAGTCTGGCCCCTCACCCTAGGCATATTACGGCAAAGCAAACTTTACCGATACAGACCTAGGGTATATTGGAGCACGCAAGCCCCACCACGACGTCAACGTAGAGATACGGCGATGGGGTTATTATTATTATTATTATTATTATTAATTATATTATTAATAGGTGTCATAGAAGATTTCTTTGTCACACTCCCTATTGCTAGATAAGTACGTACAAGCTTATCAGCTTGGAAGGCCGCCGTAAATACATGACAGCCAAACTTTTTTATTATATTGTCTACAACCACTTTGATACCCATAAACTCATGAGTAAGCTGTGCTTTTCAGTTTTCCGCAATGTTAATGTGCGCAAAGTTCATGTAGGTACCCACTTCGCGCTAAATGCATATCGGACAAATTCTGGCTTATATACTGCCATGCGTATGTTCCCTTTATCTGCTTGCGCCGGATTGGTTCGACGAGTGTTTTCGTGTCCTATTCGCCTGGGTCGTGTGAAGAGTGATATGAAAGAAAAGGAAGTTAGTGATAGCATGACGAGTGACAGGGCAGAATGGAAGAAAAAAACGTGTTGCGCCGACCCCAAATAACACGGGACAAGGGCAGGAAGATGATGATTCGCTTGGGTCGTGTGTTTGCGACTGGAGTACTCCATCTCGTTTAGCTCTTCAATCCCAAAGGTGATAGAAGAGCTGACAAGATGGAGTTTTTGGTCGTGGATGTGTGACCCTGGTAGAATAAACGTGAGTGTCTATCGGATATTTCCGATAAAAATAAAATTCTAATTTATCATTTATACAGAGTACGGAATTACCGCGCCGACACTGTCTCTCAGACGCCATTACTCATTATATTCGTGGCCGTCACTCCCTGATACGCTTGGATTGATATTCGATTGTTTTGACAAGGGCATCTCTAGTAATGGCAGCCAATACTTAACTGTGATTTATTTACTTAACGATTATTATTATATTTTTGTTGGTTTCGCACGGTTCGTGCGTTTATCCCGTCAAGTCTAGAAAGTATTTAGTTTTTAAAGTCACTTTTAGTTACTTTGGGTTCCATTAGAAGGTGGATGTAACACTTTCTAATATTTTTGCAGTATTGGGCAGCAAAATTATTTTAATTAGTTTTTTTGTATCGAGCAAGCCATCTCGGTAAGCTTTGCTGTGGTAGGTAGTCAATACTACGAGATCGCACCGGTTTTAATAAAAACCAAAAAAAAAAAAACGGTAAAATAGAACTGACAATCACTGACTGAGAATCATTATTCTACATTACAATATCCACTAAGGCTACAAAGAGTCAATTTGCGAATATTTAAAACTTTATTTGAAAACATCCCGCCAAAAACTCCACACATATCCCTAACCCTTTCCTAACTAGCCGACTCAAAGGTCGGCTTCCAGGCTTCCGGATGCGACTGAATACTGTGTTTTATATTGAGCGACTGCCTATCAGACTTACACAACCCAGTTACTGGGCAACACTAACTCCTTGGATAGACTGATGGTCAGTCCTTCTGGCCTCTGACTACTGTCAAAGATCTACGAATGACAACCAGGATCAACAGGTTTATGTGCTTTCCAAGGCACGGCGTGTCAGTAATGTCCTATATAAACTTAGAAAAGTACATATGAATTGAAAATTTCAGGTGCTTGCCCGGTTTCGAACCCATAACCTCATTCATGAGAGGCGGGTGTCTTAACCAGCGACGTGCGAGCAATACAAGTTAAAAAGCCGGGCTTGATGTGAAAATAATACCTCACCACACCACAGTCATCTATATCATAAAACACAACAAATGAATTAAATTAAATAAAACTCTAATTTTTAAACTTCGCGCGCTTATGCGTTTACGCGCTGTTGCCATTTCGTGTTCATTCACGCACGATACCTAGGACGTAAGCACAGTTGCCGCTCTGAGCGCCATCTCTCCGATCTCACTCTAACACTTAACAAAAAAAAGAGATGAACACTAGTGTGTTGCTGCCTCTGTCTGGCGCAAAGGCTTGTTATGAGGCTTGATCTGCCATCTCACTTTTCCCTATAAAAACATAAAAATGTGAGTCTGTGTGAGTAAAATTTGATACTGTGTGCAAGTACTAATCGAACATTTTTTCTTTAAAATATTCCGGGCTTGAAATGTTTGATCAATGAATTTTACTACAAGGCGCACTTTTACTATACAAATTCCGAGGCGCCCTCTATCTATGACGCTTAAAAGTTCCGCAAACAAATTAGTTCAAATTTGCTTTGAGCGGTTAAATCGTGTTTACTTTTACGTGTGTTTTGTTAACAAAGATTTTTGATTTCTGTCATTTAAAGTTTTATGATTAGTTATTACTGTAACTTACTTTGTTTTGAAGTGATTAAAGTTTATTATCTTTGAAATGAATTCGGAAATACATGCAATTGTTTCTTGTGACGGATTAAAATGTGTGGAAAAAATACTTGGCCAGGTAAAGAATTTGACTTTTAGAGATAAATATGATCTCGTAACTTCGCCTAAACATACCCCTGATTTGAATATTTCTCAGAAAACTAAATCACATAATAGGCAGTTTCATTCGTGTTGCATATTTTTCTCAAACGATAAGAATGCTTGGAATACATCAGGTTATAATGACTTAAATAACTTCGCTGGTGCTATGAAAAGACATCAGAATTCTCAAATGCTGTTATTTCATTGTGTAGTTTTGGTAAACCGCGAACAAAAACTTGGTTCTATTTCTCGACCGATATCCGTGTTCTCGACAGTTATGTGATGAAATTTCTAAGTGTGTGATAAAGAAACGAAGAACGGCTATGCTGTTGTATACTCTATGGCTGTTTAAATTGTGAGTATTTGCTATGCTAATTATATTACATATATATCGTAAACAAATGATTGATTTCATTGATTACTACTTTGTGCGCCATCTAGTGGATTATTCAGAAGTAGCCAGCTAGAATTTTGTTGTGAGCGAGCAAGAGTTGCCAAAAAATATCAATAGATGGCTCTTACATATTTTAAATCATTTATGATACAGGTATGATGTATAATTAATTTCTATCTTATTAATAACAAATGAAAATGTAGCAATTAATCAGCATTACAGCAAGAGATTTTGCACTGATGATACGTGACGGCGGATTATAGCGCGAGTTTTTTTTATTCGAAATATTAGGTAAATGGGTACTTGGGTAGGTAGTAGATAAGTCAAGGTTCCTTGGCTTGCCCCCTTTAAAGGTATCTGGCACGCCACTGGTCTTAACCACTGGGCCATTACAACACGTACTGGGCCATCACGACGCCCGCCAAAAACTCCACTACCTATTAAAATAGTAAATGAGTAGGTTACTTCTAGGCAAGCGTAACCCATCGTCGACCACATTATCGCTTACCATCAGATGAGATAGTTGTCAAACGTGCGCCTAATATAATTTAAAAAAATATCTTATTTTTACCCGACTACGGCAAAGCCAAAGGAGGGTTATGATTTTGACAGGCTATGTATGTACTATGTATGTGAGTATGTTCATCTGTTCCCTCATAGCTCCTAATCTACTTATCGGAACTCGACATATGAGGTATTGTTAGAACCGTCTTAATTGTCCGCTGAACATAGGCTACGTGACGTTGCACAAAACTCGTTATGGCGCCCTCTAGCGGACAAAAAGTAATGTGTTAAAAAATAAAAATGGAGATAAATACGTCGTGTTTGGTATCATTTGAAAGGGCTTCACTTGTACATTTCCAAAATATTGCACAAATTGAAAGTGACGCCATCTAGCGGACAAAAAGTCATGTGTTAAATTTAACACTAAAATTGTTTAAATAAAAAAAGTAGTAAACTAAAACCCGACTACGACAAAATAAACGACGCTGAAAAAGTATGAAACAAGATTTTCATAATTCGAACAGAACAAAAAGAAAAGCCGTAGTTACACGTTATTAAAGTGTTTCAGTTGGTACCTATAACGTGTGACTGCGGCTTTTCTTTTTGTTCTGTTCGAATTATGAAAATCTTGTTTCATACTTTTTCAGTGTCGTTTATTTTGTCGTAGTCGGGTTTTAGTTTACTACTTTTTTTATATCATCTTCTAATTTCCAGGGTCTCCTCGGCCTCGCCTACTTGCCAGTAGGCGCTTGGGGCGCTAAGTCTGGCTCTGTCGAATCTTGGCTGGATGCACTCGACCGTAACGTGAACAAGCCAATGTCATTTCACTTGAAACTCTGTGGACCAATCAGCACGACCAATACAACGCATTATGGCTATTTTAAATTTGTTGGTATGTATTTTTAAATTATTTATACAAATACAAGAATTATCTTCATCATCATTTAAGCCGTAGGACATCCTCTGTTAGACATAGGCCTCCCCCAAATATCGCCACAACGAACGGTCCTGTGCGTCTCGCATCCATCTCATTCTCGCGATTCTCCAGGTCATCCGTCCACCTTGTGGGAGGCCTTCCAACGCTGCGTCTTCTGGTGCGCGGTCGCCACTCTAGAACCTTTTGGCCCCAACGACCGTCTGTTCTACGAGTAATGTGCCCTGCCTATTGACACTTAAGTTTGGCGTTTCTTCGGGCTATGTCGGCGACTTCGATTCTCCTGCGGATATCTTCATTCCTAATGCGATAACGCAAGGAAACTCTGAGCATAACCCTTTCCATTGCCCTCTGGGTGACTTTAAGCCTTCGATGGGGTCCATTTTAAGCAAGAAAGCAAGAAAACATTTAAGAAAACAAGAATATGAACAAAGAAAGTGTGGATCTTCCAGCGACAAGATGGGTTGTAGGTACAGTACGGTCGAAATATCATGACCGCTCCGTACTTAGATCAATTGCGCAGTAATTATTTTTAAGAATCGTAAGGCGAATGAGTATTGTGTATTTTTTACCCGACTGCAAGAAAGGTTATGTTTTTCGCGCGTATCTTGTATGTATGAATGTATGTATGTATGTAATATTCTTTATAACCTCATATCTTCCAAACCGTTGAATGGATTTACATAATTAAGATATCGTTGGATTCGTCGTGATAACCCAAGTGTTCTTAGATAGGTGACGTTAAAAAACCCAACGTAACGACTGTGAGACGCTATACTTAAGAATAAAAAAAATTAAGGGGTTTTCTCTTTTGTCTGACATGTGAATGCCAAGCAAAAAGGAAATCCCCGTGTAGTGTTTTTTAGTTTTCGCTTGCAATTACGGTCTTACTTTTGTTCTAACGAGCTCGTTGCTCGTTTATTGATTTCTCAGATTTAAAGACCCGGATTTGTAACTTTATTATAATTTCTAAATCTGTTTTTTTATGTTGATTTCTGTGAAAGAAAGTGAAATTAAATCATTGATTTTAATCGAAACTATCATTTGATTTAAATCAAAATTTATTCATGCTAACCCTGCATTATTTATGCTATCTCGGGTAGAATCTTGTTGTGTCTGGCACAGGCAGTCAGTTGGAGTGAGCAATAGGGCTGTGGATGTCCTTGTATTAAAATAAAATGCTACGAGTACCCCTGCCTCATAATCATCTTCGCATTTTCCCAACTATGTTGTAGTTGCAAGAGTGATTAGAATATTGGTTGATCCAAAACAACATATAAAATAATGATGATAGTCCTTTGATGTAGAAATATATTTCTGGTTTCCTAATTTATATTGTGCTCTACAGGCGATATGAAAATAGAAAATAGTGACTCATTAATAGAACTGCAAAGTAAAGGCGTATTCATATTGGGGTACAATTAAACCATTAATATTAAAGCAAACTTATTACAAACTAGCTGACCCGGTCAATGAATATATTTAGTATATTTTTCGATATAGTTAACCGATTGCGATGAAAGAAAGCCTAAGTAATATATCCAGTTACATACAATTTCAATGTACTCGTATAATAGTTATCTACATCGGTTTCGTAAATTTAACGTGATGCGCGTGCAACTAAAAACTTCTACAGATTTATTATATGTATAGATATAAATATTAAGTAATTATAAAATTAAATCAATATCGTTAAAATTTTCACTTTTATTTTTCTAGGTGGAGTTATTCATTTTTAAAATTGATAAAAAACGCGCCCGTGCTTTCTGAAGGGCTTACTTCAACTAGTTAATGTGAACACGGAGTACTTATTTACAATGATTTAATTTGTGGGCGTAGCTAAGCTGAGTGACAACGACGAGTCACTATTTTCTTAAGCGAATACGCTATAATTACGGATTTCTTTTTTTTTGCTTTCAGATGATCGCACTCCGAATCCAAATACCAATAACACATTCCGAACGCCAGTATTACGTCAACGATGGTATGAAGTAGGAGTCATATCAATCAGAGTCATAAGTTCAGAGACCCCTGATACAAAAGAGGTGTTAGTTGAAGATAAGGTGAAGGATCCTGATGAAGATATGTGTGTGAGCCTGAATAAAGTGAAGAGCATTGTGGATAGTGGAACTACTCAGATTAAGTTGCCGGATGAATTGTTTAGACAGGTAAGTGGTCATTCGTTATGACTACTTTTATTTTTTTATTACTGTTGTTTTTTGCCAGTGGAGAGTGCCGCGAGAACACATAAGCCTATGTCACTCAGTGTTAAAGTAGCATTCTATTGGTAAAATAATGTTTTGACATCGGCACAGGAGTTCTTCAGTTTATTAATTACATACAAAAATCTAAATCTCCTATCAGTATAGATTTATTTATTTTGTCTTCATGCAACACAAAAGTACAAAAGCGAACTTAATGCCTTAGGCAATATGTACCAGTCAACCTAGGGTGGTGTCTGTCGGTCTGTCTAGTCTGTCAAGACCCTTTATCTCGGGAACGACTGAAGGAGGTATCGAGTTGAAATTAAAACCATATACGCAGGGCCTCAAGTCTGCTATTACAATTAGTGTCAGAATGGTCTATCATTGATTTCATAATTGTTGATTTTGACAAGTTTGGTAATCTACTAATATAATGGCGTCATTATGACTTGCCAATGGTTTACCACTGACACTCCATTGAAAGAAGTGGCATAGAATGGTAATCTCGTGCATAATGACAAATTAATGTCTGACGTATGCGGTAATCTGCTAAAATTTTGACAGTTCCTTTGATCAGTGACTTACCATTAGAATGTCATTGTGCAGTCATTGCTTTTAATAAGCTCGATATTGTCATTCTACCACAACTGTAGTACGAGACCATTGACCGATCAATGATCAATCATTATGAATTAGCAGTTTACGAACTTTCAGCAAAATGACAATGGGATCGTGTTGGAATGACGAATTTATAAAAATAGCAGACTTGGGTCCCAGGTCTGCGGTCCCTTAAAGCTGTGAAAAAATCAAAATTAGTTAACGAAAAAAAAAGTTAAAAAAAAAACGTATATTTCGACACTCTCAAGAAAATCAAAATTCATAGAGTACTTCCCGTGGTCCTAGAATCCTGAAATTTGGCATGAAGCAAGGTCTCATAGTATAAGTATAGGAAAAAGTCTGAAAACTATTTTGTAGTTACGTCACAAAAAAAACTTATTGCGATTCGTAAAAATCTTAGACTCGATTCGAAAATTAAACTGTTTTCATAGGTAAGTTTGTACGGAACCCTCAGCGCGCGAGTCCGACTCGCACTTGCCCGGTTTTTTCCTTTTGAGTTACAGAACCCTAAAATTGGGTCAAATATCCAATTGAATCCTTAAAGCCATAATGAACCAGCTATGTTTTAATCTATAATTTTACATGTTTCAGGTGGTGGACGAACTAAAAAATGAATTTAGAAAATCTCAGGTGCTGATATTAGATGAATTCTGGAATAGAAGAGAGGTATATTAATATTTGTTATTTATCTTCTGTCGCTATCACTCACATGTTATTCGACTCATAAGTTGCCACCTGGATAGCTCTGTTTTTTACATTTTCGTATCGTTTTGATAAAAATACGAAAATATTAGAGTTTACCGATAATCTAGTAAAAGTCGCGGTAATTCGCTGTCTGTAAGAAACACAGGATAAGTAGTGGTCTGCCAGGGCTGCAGGGCTTATCCTATACGCCTGGCTAGCTCGTCGTCCGGCCGTCCGGTAACCGTCCGGACCGAGCACGAGTCGTCGACTGCGCGTGGTGTTCCACGCGTGCTTCAAAGACACATCAGCAAACCGTAGGTACCCAGCAGGGCAACCATAGAACGGTTCAGAAAAGGATACTCATGGTCCTGGAACGCAAAAGGCAACTGAAGGAACATAGGTGTGGTTTTAGTCAGTAACAGTGACACTCCTCGCTCCACCCAGAGTGTGAGAAGTTATTGGATGGTTTCCCAACGAAAAAAAAAATACGATAAGTAGTTGTAGATTTGATTGACTGATGAGTAATCGGGTGTACAACATTCACTTAATTTACTTGAGGAAAATAGGTAATTTGAACATTTTTAAATAATAATATGGTTGAATTCCGTAGGACAAAAATTGAATCTCATTTTCAAGTTTCTGAGATCGATTCACAGAAACAATCCATTTTAAAGTCATAGCATAGCATAGTCGGCCTTATAATGTTCCCACTGCTGGGACTCAGGCCTCCTCTCTAGGAGAGGGAATGGGCCGTAATCCACCACGCGGGCCCAGTGCGGGTTGGTGGATGTCACATGTCTTCGAATTTTTGGTTCTAGGACATGCCGGTTTCCTCACGATGTTTTCCTTCACCGTTTTGAGAGCAGTGGTGATGAAATAAATTACACAAAGTAATGCGCCTGGCTGGGTTTGAACCCGCGACCTACAACTCGTAAGTCAGAGCCGTTACCACTCGGTCACCACTGCTCCTTTTAAAGTCATTTTTAAAGCCATTTTCGATTTTATTAAACTATAAAATCGATTCTTCTATTAATCGATCTTGCATAACCATTCCTATTTATGAGACTAATAAGTGGCTAGAATAGAAGTCTACAGTGGACCTCTTTCGGCTGAGTCCGAGTCATAATGATTACATTGATTTGTAGTTCAAAGATTTCGTTCAATTGATTTCAGGCTGCCTGCTGGCCGGAGCCTCAAGTATGGACACTTCCCTGGTTAGCTATAGACCTACTGAGTGCTGATGCCGATAACCAGTACTTCACACTGGAGATACCACCCCAGGTAAATACAGCTAAATCATTTCCTTACTAAACTCGATTTATTGCCCTCGTCTTATTATGAAAGAAAAGAAAGAAATAAAAACATTTTATTTGCGGGAAATGACGCAATTTAGGACTAGTTTACAAATTATAAACATTCTATAAGGAAAACATGAGCCACGTCCACGCAAAACAGCCTAACGCTCATTATAATGCCGTGGCTACACACATAGTGCGACGAGTCCGCAGCGCTGGTTTTCGGCGTGGGCCGGTGATGGTGTCGATGTCGTGGCCAGATCTTAGAATTGAGCACTTCATGATATAGCCAACTAAAACTGCCCTTTGATGATATGTCAATCCGCGTTTGGCCATATCATTGTTGTAGGATTTCATTGATAATAAAAGGTCCAAAGAAAATAGGCCAAACGAAGATTAAAATATCATCAAACTTTAACGTTTAAAACGATCTGGCCATTTCATGAAGTGGTCAATTTCTAAGATCTGGCCACGACATCGACACAAAGACGTCGGATCGGTACTGTGTGCTAATAGATTTCAGTAAAATAATAAAAAAAAATTTTTTTTGATAAAGCCGTAAACGGTAAAAAATAAATAAAAAGGAAATATAATTACATTTGTATGAAGGGGCACCATTATGGTATTTCGAGGTATGCGGATCAAGGTGTAAAGTCCCACATACCTCCGTTGTACTGGGAGGATCCTCTAACCAGACAGATATTTTGTTACTTGGCAGGCTACTTGGAAACGCGCGCTCTCGCTAGACTGTTTACGATGACGTCATCTGTCATGATCCGTGCGACGAACGGCTTAATCGTGTTCATTCGCCGGTGGAGACCGATCATGACATATGACGTCACAGCGAGTCGCTTCATTCTCGGGCGCGTTTCTGGAACTAATATACTAAAATTGCTATATCTTCGTCATTTTTGGTCCAATTTAAATAATTTCTTCACAGTATTTACTGTTTTTTTTGACGCTATAAGTCTTCATACTCTACAAAAGTCATGACTGATCCTCAATGGGTAACACTATGCCCCTTGGCAAGACTGGTGTCAGATTTCCTAGCTACTCACTATGTGTAAAATCTGTCAAAGATCTATAAATGCCAATGCCGGGACCAAGGTTACGGTCACACATCCACAGAACAACCTCGGCAAGTGTAGCTTAACTTACAAGATCGGCTAACGGCTGTTATTACTTAGCTACTTACTCCTCTTATGTGAATAGTATTTGCAGCTTGAGGTGAAAGCGCCAGCGTAGCCCAAAGAAAATAAAAAATAATTTCGCGGGCCACCCTGAACCGTCCACCTTTATTCGCATTATTTTTGAAAATTTTGACTGCGTTTCTATTGGTCCGCGTAATCAAAATAAAGTCCGTTCCACACAAACGCAGTTTATTTATTTATTTATTTGAAGTACATTATAAGCTAACACTGGTGTACTGGGACCAAAACCAAACATACAAAATAAAATGTCATATATATGTGTGTTTGTAGTTTGTGCGTGAGTCATGGAGGACATGTCTCCTGTAGTTAATCGTACTAAGCGCCCTTTGCAATCTACAGAAAAAACAAATAATATACAATTTGTTTAAATCGTTTCATGAGTCTGATACAAGATTATTATACAAGAATTGTATAATAATTATTTGATTTATGTGTTCTAGTGCATAATATATACATATATACTATTACAATAATGTTTTATTATTATTTATTCATGAAAATATCATATAACGCGAACAGAAAATTTTGTTACGAATATAAATCATAAAATAATAATTTAATTTTCTCTACAGTAAATTTTAGAAGTATTTAATATGAACCGGCCTTAACAATTTCAAAACAAGAACAAAGGCGTTGGCCCCGCCCCGACCCACCCACCCACCACACTCATCAATCACCACCACCCACCACACCACCAACCCCATACTCACCACACCACCCACCCACCCATCCGCGCGTCATTGACTTCCGCGCGTCATGGAGGGGGTGGAGACGTACTCAGACCACCGGTACATCCGGTTTGACGTTTCCGCCCAGACCTCGACCGCGCCGGTCCGACAGAACCCGTGTGGTCCGCGGTGGGCACTAAAACAGCTGGACCGGGAGCTCCTCCTGGAAGCCGCTATCGTACAGGCCTGGGTGTCAGCACCGGACAGGCCTGTTGACATAGATGTCGAGGCGGAGTGGTTCCGGGAGGCCATGTCAGAAGTATGCGACGTGGCAATGCCCCGAGTCCGGCCAGGACGTGCCCGGCGTCAGGTCTACTGGTGGTCGCCGGAGATTGCGGAACTGCGCAAGGCATGCGTTGCCGCACGGCGCCGGTACACCAGACACCGCAGGCGCCGCATCCGCCCTCCGGATGCGGAGGCCATAGAGGCGGAGCTGTACGAGGGATACAGGGTGGCGAAGCGCACCCTCCGAGCGGAGATACGGCGAGCCAAACTACAGGCCCGCGACGTGTGGTTGGGGACTCTGAATGGAGACCCATGGGGACGCCCCTACAAAATGGTGCGTGATAAGCTCCGCGCCTGGGCTCCCCCGCTGACACAGAGTCTCCGGCCCCAGCTCGTGGAGGGTGTAGTGAACGCTCTGTTCCCATCAAGAGAGGAGCATTCTTCCCCGCCAATGGCTCCGCCTCTCGCGGTGTCCGACGCGGACCACGACGGCGATGGCGACGACACTCCAGAGGTGACCGAGGTAGAGATGAGTATGGCGGTACGAAGGCTAAACGCTAAAAATACCGCCCCAGGACCCGATGGCTTACCTGGGAAAGCCTGGGTCCTGGCCATGGAGGAACTCGGGCCTCGACTAAGAGGGCTGTTTAGCGCATGTTTGGAGAGGGGCCAGTTCCCACTTCGTTGGAAGACCGGGAAACTGGTCCTTATAGCGAAGCCGGGGCGCCCTGCGGACTCTCCGTCTGCATACCGGCCCATAGTGCTGCTCGACGAGGTGGGCAAGCTCTTTGAAAGAGTAATTGCAGAACGCCTCGTCGCGCATTTAGCGCGGGTAGGGCCGGATCTTTCGGACAGCCAGTTTGGCTTCCGCAGGGGGCGCTCCACGGTGGACGCCATCATGCGCGTGCGAGCCCTCACGACGGGGGATGCGGTGTCCCGGGGCAAGGCCGTAGTGGTGGTGTCCTTGGACATCACCAACGCCTTCAACTCCCTGCCCTGGAGTAGCATTAGGAGGGCACTCCGGTATCACCAGGTGCCCGACTACCTCCGTCGTTTGATCGAGGCCTACCTGATGGACAGGTTTATCATCTACCCTGGTCACGAGGGAGAGTGGAGACGGCGAGAGATGTCGTGCGGTGTTCCGCAGGGATCGGTACTAGGACCGCCCTTGTGGAACATCGGGTACGACTACGTGTTGCGCGGCGACCTCCCCGACGGGGTCAGCGTGGTCTGTTACGCAGACGACACGCTGGTCCTGGCGCAGGGGGAGTCACACCAGGCGGCGGCCGAACTAGCGACACGTGGGGTTGCGGCAGTCGTGGACAGGATCAAAGAGTTGGGACTCGAAGTGGCACTGCACAAGTCCGAGGCCATGTGCTTTCATGGCCCTCGGAACGCGCCACCACCGGGTTCCCAAATAACAGTAGGAGGGGTTCGCATCGACGTCGGGTCGACGATGAAGTACCTGGGACTTGTCCTCGACAGTCGGTGGAACTTTGTGGAGCACTTTCGACGTCTGACTCCCAAACTGCAACGGACCGGGGCTGCCCTAAAGCGGCTCCTGCCCAACCTTGGGGGTCCAGACGCCTCCTGCTGGAGGCTCTACGCGGGAATCGTTCGGTCCATGGCCCTTTACGGGGCGCCGGTGTGGGCGCCGTCGCTGCAAAGGCGACCGGCGGCCATGCTGAACGCTTGCCAGAGGGTCATGGCCATCCGGATGGTACGGGGATACCGCACGATTTCCCGCGAAGTGGCGAGCCTCCTTGCTGGCCTGCCACCATGGGATTTGGAGGCAACAGTCCTTGCACTCATGCACGATTTGCGCGTGGAGATGCAACGCCGGGGCGAAACTCCGCTGCCGCGCCAAGTCGCGGCATGGCGGACAGAGTTCCGGCGGGATCTCATGGTGGAATGGCGACGGCGATTGTCGCAACCCAGTGCTGGGCACGCTACAATTGGCGGTAAGTCCCCTCTTTGAGGAGTGGCTGGAGCGGCAACACGGCATCCTCACCTACCGCATGGCGCAGGTCCTCACCGGACATGGCAAGTTCGGGAGGTTCCTGCATCGGATTCAGGCGGAAGCAACGCCCGGGTGTCATCATTGTGCGGACCACCCAGAGGACACGGTGGAGCATACGGTGGAGGTGTGCCCCGCTTGGGCGGAGCACCGCCGTGTCCTCGTGGAGGCAATTGGCGGCAGCGACCTTTCGCGTCCGTCCCTGGTTCAGGCTATGGTCCGGAGCGAGGAGGAATGGCAGGCGGTCGCCTCCTTCTGCGAAGCAGTAATGCTAGCGAAGGAGGAGGCTGCACGCGTGAGGGAACGAAGGTCCTCACGTCCTAGCCGCCGTAATTCCGACCCCGACTACCAGCCACGGTAGACGCGGGCTTGCGGACGTCGAGCACTGGGTAGCTCGTCGTCCGGCTGTTTGGTAATTAACCGGACCGAGCCCAGTCGTTAACAGCGCGTAGTGATCCTCGCGCTCCTCAAAGAGATGTCAAGCAAACCGTAGGGGCCCAGCAGGGCCGATGCCCGCTAGCTAGGACCGCGGAGAATTTCTGAAAGGGAAACCCGTAGTCCTAGAACGCAAAGGGTAATTGAAGGATACAGGTGTGGTTTTAGTCAGTAAAAGTCTGACACGCCCTCGCGCTCCACCCAGAGCACGAGAAGTCATTTGGATGATTTCCCACCTTAAAAAAAAAAAAAAAAAAACCACCCACCCACCACACCCATCCACCCACCAACCACCACCCACCCATCTCACTCTGTCAATATCGGAAATGTGCGAGAGACATAATTATTTAGTACTCGTTTGTTAAAAAAAACAGAGTATAGTCACGGATGATAAGCAATGGATAGCTCGCCGTTCGTACATCTGGTAATCGTCCGGACCGAGCCCAAGTCGTCGACGGCGCGTAGTGTTCCACGCGCGCCTCAAATAGACGTTAACAAAACCATAGGGTCCCAGCAGGGCCGATGTCCACTAGGGCCGCTGAGAATTTCTGAAAAGGAAACCCGCGGTTTTAGAATGAACAGGGCAACTGAAAGACGCATGTGCAGTTTTAGTCAGTAAAATTCTGACACATTCTTCCGTTCCATCTTAGAGCGTGAGAAGTCATTAAATAATTATCCAACTCAAAAAAAAAACACTTTTCTGTCCTTTTTTGCAACACCATTATTTAAGAAGTACGCAAGTTACTTGATCTCGAAGTTTCGTACGAATTGAACTGAGTGCTTAGGGTGTTTTTAATATCGCGCGGATTTAATCATGCATGCGGAATTGCTCCGCATGCGGGGTTGCTGCCCAATATCATGCCCCACATCCACGCATTACGATATATAATTGTATGAAAAGGACATTTGCGGGGGCTACGCGTGCGGGGCAATCCCGCATGCATGATAAAATCCGCACGATATTAAAAACACCCTTACTGTGAGTTGGTTTTACGTTAACGCGAACGACACGTGCATGACGTTTGACACGCCGATTGGCCAGCTCCAAGCTCTTGACCAATCAGAGAGCCAAACGCGGTAAACGCGTAAAAACAACTCGCACTCAGCGCACTGGTTGTCGTCACGTTTCTAATAGTGTATAGTATTCGTACACTCTAGATTTTAACACAAATATTGTGTCGATGTTTTCAGAACTACATGCTAGTGGTCGGTGTTCATAACAGCAGTGACACAACTGGGACTGTGTCCACATACTGTTACAAACTTGGACTGGACTCGGGAGGCGAGGAGACGGTAGTAGGATACACTGCCATGGAGGGGCTGCAGGTACACACTTTAATAATCTGTCTATATATTTAAAAATAGTCACGCTATAACTTAAGAACGGCTGGACCAATTTTAATCATTCTTTTTTGTTTTAGGGTAGGGTAGGTAGGTAGGGTATAGTAGGGTAGAATAGGGTAGAGTAGGGCAGATTAAGGTAGAGTAGGGTAGAGTTGGGCAGAGTAGGGTAGAGTAGTCAGTTGACGGGAGCGAAGCCGCGGGCAAAAGCTAGTAGTAATAATAATAAAAACCTTTATTTCAGACCATATAGATTATTATTATATCTATTTTCAATATTTATCTCAGGACCCTGAGGTCCTGGACCTTTGGAAGGCGTACGAGGAGCCGAAGCCAACTCGCAGAGGCCCTTTAGATAATTATAATGGAACATGATACCAACCGACGATTATCCCTGTACGCGCTATGCTAGTGCACCCAAGGACAACCCTCGGTTGTTGAAAAACTATTGCGACATATGGAGAACAAAGATAATAGGGCTATGGTTTTTGGAGTCTTAAGTGGACTGGTAACATGGAACTATGTTAAGACTATGGCCCCTGCCTAAACAACGTTATTAATATCCATCGAAAAAAGGCAGGGGGTGACTTGCACACTCAATAAATGGGCCCCCAAAAAACGGCCGCTAGCACGAAGTGACGTAGCAACAAGAGGGCAACATATTCTGAGGTGCTTGAGGAGTGGAGAGGTATACCACGGCTATCAGGACAATCCCGGAAGTACGGTCAAGATCCCAACCAGCACCTTACTGGATTATACATCCTTCTCCCGAGCACGTTTGCTCTTGCGAATCTCCACTCAAGCCAGCCAATAAAGGGGAGAGAGAGAGGTGGGAGCTCAGTTCCTCGTCAGTGTTCACTACGGCTGGCCAATAAAGGCAAGCCGGAGATGAAGAACAAGAATTCTCCCGGGAGATCGGGTCCGTGGGGTCGCTAATGCCCAACAGTTCGCCACAAAACTGCACTGCGGATTGTATTATTATTTGATAAGACACACTAGCAGCTATTTAGCTGATGCGTGTGTTTCATATAGTTTGGAGATGTTGAGTCTGTCCAACCGATTTTTAAAGCAGTTTGATGTAGGAGCTTTCACAACACTTTCCGGGAGCCTGTTCCATGCCGTTACAACTCGGTTAGGTATAAATTGCTTCAAAGGCTTCTTTTTGGATGCATTTCCCCATAACTTAAAGGAATGTCCTCGTAAATGTTTGTTGGCATTCAGTGTGTAAAGGTCTTGAAGGCTGCGCACATAGTAGTATTCTGTGAGTATTTTATAAGTCTCAATAAGCCTGCCCCTTTGTCTACTTTGTTCCAGTGTGATAAGGTCAAGTTCTTTAAGGCGCTCTTCGTAAGATAGATTGCGAATGGTACGGACCATTTTTGTTGCCCTTCTCTGAACATTTTCGATTAGAGTGATGTCTTTCTTAAAATATGGGTCCCAGATGACATTAGCATGCTCCAAGAGAGGTCGTATGTAGGTTTTGTACAGCTTAACAAACGTTTTAGGTGTCAAGCATTTGAATGCCTTGCGAATAACATAGAGTTTCGAATGTGCTCTCTTGACGACGTTGAGTATGTGTGTTTCCCATTTTAGATCGCTAGACATAATAACACCTAAATCTTTCTGTAACTCGACAGATGAGAGTTTTTGAAGTCCTAGATGATAACTAATAATAATCACATGAGAAGTAATAGATCCATCACATAACCTTCCAATCCATCCAAAGGCACAAGAAATATAAAATCAAACCCTTACTCCCGGGAGTCTTGCATCACATTGCGATTTAACTGAAACTCTGACCAAATTAAATAAATCATTCCCAAAGTTTTTCTTCTTCAATTTTCAGGTAACTTTCAACAGATCAGCTGGATGGATCGGCTTCCAAACATCAGACTGTGGTTCTAACGCTCGCATCACAGGCCCATACAACGTCTCTTTCTCCCTGAAATCAACTTGCCAACTTTTAAAGCCTGTCACAGAAACCGCCACATCTATCAAAGCGGCCCAATGGTCGTTATGTGTGATATCATTAATAGCTCTTGGTGTGATATTGTACTTACTAGCGCCATGCTTTAAATCATTTTTTGTAAGGAGAATGCCAAGGTCGCAGCAGATTTCGTTGTCTCAGGCAGCTTTGGTTGAAGAGGAGTCTTCATAAGTTGTTTTTAGGTGAAATTCTCGTAAGGTCTTTTTTACATAGCATGGAGAGGATGACAGTAGGACGAAAATATGCATCTTTATGATAAGAGAAAATGATAGGTAGCTACATTGTATGAATCTGACAGCTGTCACCCGCGCCATCATATAACAATTGTAGTGTAATTTATTTGTCGCTTCCTAACACAAAATGCAAATAATTTTAAATGTTTAATGCGCGTTGTTGTGAGTCAATCGATGCACGTCATGCGAAAGATATTACGGGACACAGGGTGTGTAAACTGTCATTGTGAACTGTCAAATAATAATAATATTTTTTTGTCTCGATTCTGATCTCAAGCCACAACAAATTGTACGAATTTCATTTGAAGTTACACCCTGTATTGAATTGAGTGATATTAATTTCAGTGTAATAAAATTTTAGCAAATAGTTTGTGATTGTTGAGCAAATGTTTAACGGTGAAGATTTATCTCGAAAAAAGCAATTAAGCCCTCAAATTCTAGATAGATTTTCACTGTTATATTTGCTTACGAAGCAATTAATACGAGTATAAGTAAAAAGTCTTTAAAGTGTGATTTTCTTATCGTAAGTGTTAATTAGGCTAGTGATCTACTAATTAAAGGTTCTGGGCTACATTGTATCATTTCCTCTTGCATTTTATTGTATGTATTAAACATGGACACGGATAGTAAGAACTAGAGAAGTTACGTTACGATTTCAATTCCGAAAGTTCGGGACTTCCGATTGATTTTAAACCTTCGAATCCGATTTCAGTTCCGATAATATCGAAACTTATATCGGAGGTACAAACAAGATTTACACTTGTCGCGCGGGGAACCTCCCTCCCCTCGTGTCTTCTGTCGATTACTCTTTCACTTGTTGTTTTGTTTCGTATTCGGCTTATCTTAGTTTTTATTAGTTTTAGGAGGGTTTCATTTGACGCTTCTGCGGCCGCCTCCGCCTCTGCCTCCGAATCCGGTTCTGATTCCGATTCTTTTTCTGATTCCGATTCCGATATCGATTCTGATTTCGACAAAACCAAAGTTAAAAACTCCGCATTCGAATTCGGTTCCGATATAACCACTTGTTACATCTCCAATTGTAATATAACGTTGATACACATAATAAGGACAGGGAGGACCGCGCGATAGTTGTATACTACACTTCTGGACACATCTATTGGCCCACCTTAGAGTTTAGGTTTCGATGGCCCCTACCGAAATATGATGGCTAGATTAAACAAAAACTGTTGATGCAGTTTTAAACCTGATACATTTTACCATCTTTTTCGATCGTATTGTTTTAAATTTGAATTCAGAATACCATACGACATGGAGCTACGCCTAACAAGTCGGATATGCGCCTTGTTAAAGGCAATTGATTTTTGAATAAAAAACATGTTTTATCAAATAAAGGTTTAATTTAATAACGCGTGTTGCCTCCATGGGCATCTACCACAGCTTTCATACGATTAGGCATAGAGTTTATCAACCGCTCTATGAAATTTTGAGGGATCATCTCCCATTCCTCTTCTATGGCAGTTTTCAACTCCTGCATCGTCTGGGCAACTGGTTGACGAGCCCTAACACGTCTTTTTAGCTCGTCCCACATGTGCTCAATGGGGTTCATGTCTGGGCTTCTGGCTGGCCAGTCCATAACTGTGATGTTCACATCCCGAAGATATTCCCTGACGATTCCGGCCGCATGGGCTCTTGCATTATCATGCATAAAAAGGAAATTTGGGCCCACATAGTCCGCGTATGGTATCACGTGAGGTTCTAAGCACTCACGAATGTACCTTTCAGCATTTAATGTTGGCAGCCGTGGTCCTGTAACAACCTCAAGTTGAGTTTTGCCGCTCGCGGATATACCGCCCCAGACAGTCCATGAGCCACCGCCATAAGCAACCCTCTCTTCAAAGCAGCATTGTGCGAAACGCTCTCCCTTACATCGGTAGACCTTCTTCCTTCCACCATTGCCATGTAACACAATTTTAGACTCATCAGAAAAGAGTACACGGCTCCAATCTTGCTGTGTCCAATTTAAATGACTGCGTGCGAAATGAAGGCGCGCTGTTCGGTGGGCTCGCGTTAGTTTGGGCCCATTAGCTGACTTGTGTGGTACCATATCGCGTCCTTTTAACCTTCTCCGAACAGTTCGAGCGCTCACAGATACTCCGTGGAAGTGGCGAAGTTGGTTTTGTATCTCAATGGAGGTAAGGTGACGATTTCTCAAGCTGGTCGTCACGATGAATCGATCCTGCCTTTCAGTTGTGACCCGAGATCGTGGCCTTCCTTGCGACGAACAAAGCCGCCAGTCTCTAGGTACCTCCGATAAACATTTCGGACCGCAGATCGACTTAAATTAAGTTGAGCACTCACGTTTCTTTGGCTGTGTCCGGCCTGAATAAGTGCCACAGCTTGGGCGGCGACTTCAGGTGAAGTATCCATAGATTATTGATAGAACCTCACCTTAATGTTAAGAATAAGTAATGTTTGTTGCAAAACCAAAGATATCAATCACTTTTTCAAGAATTAAATCCAAGTAAACCAATAAAACCAAGTTTTCTTAGTATTCGATTGTTTGATATCAACCTGTCTCCAAATTGTCTTTTGTTTCTTTAAATTCTGTGTTCGAAATTCAAAAAAAGACTATTGAATGAAATTGTGAATGTGCCAGGTTCAAAACTGCATAAAAACTTTTTGCTCGACCTAATATAAAATTTTAGCTAGGACCAAACGAAACTGAAAATACAAGGTGGGCCAATAGAAGTGTCCAGAAGTGTATTTAAATCGTATGTTAATAGTAATAAGAATTCGTGAAGTGATTTAAGGCGAAAATGATCAGTGTGTTCGAGAAATGTCCGATTAATGTGGTCCAGGCCTTTATCACTGTTATGTTATTAAGAATAAGAACGCTTTTTGTTTGAGCGACAAATAGCAACGCAACAAAAGAGCTGCGATCTGTCGCCCAAATTGAAAGAGTCCTAAGAACGAATCTAGATATTCGTTTGTTTGTGAATATGTTCAATTTGTTATGTATGACAATTTGATTTTTTTCTTTCTTTTAGCTTAGCACTGTTTGTGCATTTAGCCATTGTCTAGTTTATAAAATATTTTATTTTTGATACGTCATACAGTCACTTTGTTTTCCATTAGAATTCGGATGTAAAACATTCTAATGTTCTTGCAGTATTTGGCAGAAAATGTATCGAGTCGATCTTATCGGCAAGCTTCGCTGGGGTATTCAATACTACAATAACAATCTCAGCTCCATTTTGCTGAAATCACACCTGTTTCAATGATTCCGCATATTGACTAACTGTGTAGAGACATTTGAGATACAAAACTCCACCAACTTTACATCACAATATCCAATAGGAATCAATTTGCGAATAATTATAACTGCCACTAAATTTCCCTCGAAAAAATCCCGCCAAAAAAAGCTCTTTGATAATCATCTTGAATTCTGAATTCAAATATATGTGTATTGTTTTATTTGTGAATATTTTGAAAAAAGAAACTCATACCAAAATTCAAAAAAATTTTGTGTGATAGATATAATATTATGTACTCAATTCGGGGCATTTGTGGTATTTAAACTAGTTATTTACTCTAAAAGAGTAGCGTTTTATTTTTATAAGTCTGAGTAGATAGGCAGGTGTTAGATTAGTCGAATATTTTTAATATCACTTTTTAAATTACACTCACATTTTAATATAGACTATTTAAAATTTGTGAAGTAAATATGTATGAAACTATCCCACTGTCAAAACTGTATTATTGTTTACATCAAAGTATTTTCTGAACAGTATTTGCTACTAAAGATGGAAACATTTCTTAACTGTTTCATTTTGGAGAGTGCGCGCGGGAATTGCATGACTTGATTCCGCCATCTCCTTTCTACCATCGGACAACCCGACGTACGGCGAGTATCCACCCTTACGTTGTTGAAACTTCAACGGTCCGGACTAAGCGTTTCGCTTCGTCGTTTATACCGCGTACATCGAAGGACTGGAACAATTTGCCTGCTGCGGTCTTCCCGTCCAACTATAATTTAGGTGTCTTCAAGGCTAGAGTGAATAGGCTCTTAATAAACTAGTGCGCCTCACCATCAATGATTGCATCGCTGCTTACCATCAGATGGGATCGCAGTCAAGCACTGGTTTATATGAATTAAAAAAAAAAAAAAAAAACTGTATTTTATTTTCAAGAAATTGTTTTAACATAGGTACTAGGTGCAGTTTTGAATCTGCAAAAAAATCAGAAGTAATTATGTTAGTGATTCTCGAGCCGAATCAAATAAAAAAAATAAAATGGGTAGGTATTTTTTTTCTTTTTTGTTTACGCAAATCGGTTAAAGCGTTTCGTAGTGTAAATGGGCGGAGCCTCGCACAGGCTGTAGAAACCCATGCACACAGTGTCATGACGCGGGATAAATGGTTAAAAATCTGAAATTATTAGTACTATTGATTTATTGACTAGGTATTGTATTTTTATATGATTATTTAAGAGTCTTATAATAAACTTGTGACTTGTGGGGCGAGACCCTCGAGAAGAATGGGGAAGCGATTGCTGTTTCCTTGGACGTCTCGAAGGCCTTCGACAGGGTATGGCACGCTAGTCTATTGAGTAAGCTTTCAGCGTACGGCGTTTCCCCTGGTCTGATTAACTGGGTAAAAGACTTCCTGAGTGAACGTTCTCTCCGAGTTGTTATCGATGGATGCTCATCAGAGCCCATGACGACTAATGCCGGAGTTCCTCAGGGGTCTGTTCTCTCTGCAACTCTCTTCCTGCTGCATATCAACGATCTGCTGATGCCCGGTATCTATGGGTATGCAGATGATAGCACAGTTGTAGAGAGATACCTGCCAGGTGCTCGAGCTAGTAGGGAGCTAATCCGGTCCGAAAGAGAGGCTATGGTAGAGCGTGCGAATGTCTCACTTCAGGCAGTCTCCAAGTGGGGTGAAGCCAATCTGGTGGGATTCAACGCCGCCAAAACACAAGCGTGTCTATTCACCGCTAAAAGGAGCCCGTTCACCTTGGCTCCTGTTTTTCAGAATGTATCCCTGGAGTACACCGACCGCCTTCAGCTCTTGGGAGTTGAAATTTCTTCAGACCTTAACTTTGGGCGGTTCATTGAGTCCAAAGCCAAGGTAGCTGCTAGGAAACTCGGCGTACTTGCAAAGGTCCGGCGGTACTTCACACCAGGGCAGCTTTTAATGTTATACAAAGCACAGGTCCGTTCGTGTGTGGAGTACTGCAGCCACATATGGGCTGGTGCTGCAAAATGCCACCTGGCAGCTTTGGACTCGGTGGAAAGGCGTGCAAAGAGGCTAATTGGTGATCCAGATCTGGTTAATTCCAATCTACAAAGTCTTGAGCACAGGCGTAGGGTAGCCAGCCTTTCGGTGTTTTACAGAATTCATTTTGGAGAGTGTGCGCAGGAATTGCATGACTTGATTCCACCATCTCATTTCTACCATCGGACAAGCCGACGAACGGCGAGTATCCACCCTTACGTTGTTGAAACCTCTACGGTCCGGACCAAGCGTTTTGCCTCGTCGTTTATACCGCGTACATCGAGGGACTGGAATAATTTGCCTGCTGCGATTTTCCCGTCCGATTATAATTTGGGTCTCTTCAAGGCTAGAGTGAATAGGCTCTCAATAAATTAGTGCGCCTCACCATCAACGATTGCATTACCACTTACCATCAGGTGGAATCGCAGTCAAGCACTAGTTTATAACAATTAAAAAAAAAAAAAAAAAAACTCCTGAAATATTGTGCAGATTAAAAACTGCACCTTGTATTATAATTATAATGCATATCAAAGTAATTTAAGAATCCTATACTACTGATCTCAACTTGTAACAAAAATAAACAAAAAAAAGTTTTAATTTACATGTATATGTACTTACAATGTTTACATCTTTTCTAGCAAACCGGAACTTTTGTAAATATACACAGTTATTATAGACATCAGTATTCTGGCACCTTCTAAATTTTCTAATCAGCATTTTGCCATATTTAATATTGTCACAAAGGTTTACATACGTATTCATGCTTAGTATATCTGTGTATTAGTAGGTACTAAGTTTTTATTCGTATTTTATTCATTAATGAGTCGTCTAAAAGTAATATACATAATAGTCTTTGGATAGACAGATCAAAGGCCTATAGTAGGAAACTTAATGGTCCTAAAGTAATATACATAGTCCTGCGCCCCACTCCACACGTACGCGTAAAGTTTACGGGTTAAGTCACATTGATACAGAGATAAAGTTAAAGACAAACTGAGCCCACATAATACCACGTATGTAACGCATTATGACAGACTACTTGCGTGGGACGCGTGTGACCGCGTTGCGTATGCTAAGTATGATTCTAAATCATCTATTTTTAAGCAAAAAAAAAAGATCCTAGATGTCATAATGCGTTCTAAATAAGAATAGGATCGATTGCCATGTTGTGACGTCACGTCATACTGTTAAATCGCAAGAAATTGGGCAAAATTGAAGAACTCTGAGATGAGCAAAATTGAAGAACTGGATTCTGATTAAATTTTTTTCGTTCACAGGCAATCGATCCTATTCTTATTTGGAACGCATTGTAGTTAGTATTCGTGGGCTCAGTTTGTCTTTAGCTTTATACGCTGATAATGTGCATAGGATTGTTAGCTCCTATCTCCACAATGTAATTTACACATTTCTAACCGAATAAAAAAGGCATGGGAATTTAAACATTAGGAGGTCGAGAGTGATCGTCATTTTTAAGGTTTAATAAAGCATAGTATACGTAAATAACAAGAAGAATGTTAATGAGTTGCCAAAACGAAAAGCGATGACGTTGATTGTCTATTGCACATGCGTAATTACTCCATAGAATTATTATTGTTACTGCTTTTTAACCGACTTCAAAAAAGGAGGAGGTTTTCAATTCGGTTGTATTTTTTTAATAATATTTTTTTTATGTTTGTTACCTCAGAATTCCGTCGTTTATGGACCGATTTGCAATTTTATTCCCATATAAGGATATAACTTTCAGATTGGTCCCGTTTTTTTCAAAATCCACTAGTGATGATGGAACCCATAAAGAATCGAGGGAACTCCTCAAATAGTCTAGGCAACTATATAGTGATTTTGGTATTTTCATCGAGAACTTAAGTATCAGCCAAAAAGTAACATTTGATGAAGTGAAACTGATGAAGAAGACCAGAAATGGCTAACGGAACTTCACCCTCACATAGATATCACAATGAAGATAGTTAAGCGACTATGACAATACAAATAAATAAATGGTTCTGATGAAAGTTATGTTAAAAATTGTATCATCGAAGTGATCTGATGATGATGATGGAGCCGGAAGGTAGGCACTGGAATTCCGTAATTAATCAATGTAACCAAGCCCAAGCTTATTAGAATTTTCGTGAGATGCACTTTGGGCTATAAGGTAAGTACTATCGAACTGATCTGATGATGAAGCCGGGAGGTGGATGGGATCTTCATAATAAAATAATGTATCCTAGCAGTGTTTGGGTTAATTTGAATAGTCATGAGAAATAAGTACTCTGGCTATAAGTGTATCACAACTTTAAAGTCTGAAATAAAAAACTTTTTAGATAAAAAAACCGACTTCACTAAAAAAATCACTAAAACGATAAAAAATAACTTTAATTTCGGAAGTCGATGTTAAATAACAAGCAAACAGTATCAGAAACATTTTGATCGTTTTAGTGTTTTGTTTTTTGTAGTGAAGACTTATTTTTTTTTCTAAAAAGTTTTTGTATGTTTTTAACCTTAATATCCTTTAAAACAAATGGCAGATTGTTAACGTGATATTTGACAAAAAATACTTACATTACAATAGTACTTTTTATAGTATATAAGTAGACATAAATACTTAATATTAATAGTATGATGATATTATAATTGACTAAGATTAATTTAATTAATAGAAATTGTAATATTTTTCTCAATACTATTGAAAAAAAATGTCATCGATTTATTCGGTTAGTCATTCTGACTAAAATGTCATTCTGAATTCGGAAGTTGCACAAGTATTTTAATATTAAATATTGCAAAAACTACAGTTTTAGAAAAGCCGCAATAACATTTTTATCAACATTTTTTTGCCAAATTCTAAAGCTAACAATGTCCTCCTATATTCTGATTTTCAAATAGTTGGTCTAATCTGACAACAGTGGACAATGCCTAGCTGTCGATCAACAAGTTTCGCTGTCATTAAACCATTGTTATAGCTGTCACTTTGGCCCATCTCATTAAAAATTATGGTAGATGTGACTTATTTAATGTTTAAAGCCTAGCGACCTGCCTGGCGAGTAACGAATAAGAATCAAAGGAACACAAATGATATAAGTAAGCCGCATTTTTCTTGACGTGGAAAATTATCAAATAAATCCTCTAGCTCCGGGCGGGGCGAGAGGGAGTGGCAGACTTATACTGACTTAAACCTTGTGACCCTTCAGTCGCCTTTTGTTTTCTAGGGCCTCGGTAGCCCTTCCGAACAATTTTATTTGTAATGCCATTTACACGTTTGTGTGTACTAGTAGCAATAAAGAAATAAAACCATTGTAAGGTGCCATTTATAAACTACGTCACACCAATTTCATTAATTTTAACACCCCCCCTTCTCGTCCTTGTCACAGTTGTTCACATTTGTAAGTCTCCCCCTCTCTTGTGACGTCACATATTTTAAAATTTTACATCTTACAATAAATTAAAATAGTAGTTCCTAAATTAGATTGAAGAATCGAACGTTTAATACATTTTACAAGACATTCAACGACACCACAGAGACTTGAAAATATTTTTAAAGTCGTTCGTTTATAATAGTTAAAATTTCGCGTTTTAATACTCAGTAGATCACGAAACTTATGACCCCTCCCACCCCTTATTACACAATGTCACACTTCGTCGACCCCCTTCTTATCTCTTAATGCACACGTTAAGAGGAAAGAAGGGTTCGACGAAGTGTGACATCAGAACGTCATTTATGGATGGCCCTTAATTGGGACGTTTCTATCGATTTACCTTTGATACACACGGGCGGGTAATTGAGCAATGACTGTCTACACAACGTGATTTTTTCTTAACACCGTCCAAATTTTTTGCAAGCCTTACCAAGGTATCAATCATATTTTTTTCTTTGATGAGAAAAACAGGAAAAAAATTTGGATGGTGGTAAACAAAATAGGTAGTCCATGGCATTATAAAATAATAACGCGTGCTAAAAGCGATTAAGAAAAAAATCAAGCTACAGTGGTAAAGACATGTACGTATTTTAAGAATGACGAGACAGACTAAAGGCATACCTATATTAGAGGATAAAATGTCCCTTACATCGCGCAACGCTGTCAAATTGTCTAACAACGTGTCCTGCGTCACGCGAATGTGTCGCAAAATGTTAGGGGGCAAGTTACGGGACACTGAGCAACGTTGCGCGTCAAGTTGGGGGACATTTTGTCCCCTAATGTATCTGAGGCTAAAAGAGGTTGAAGTAGAAATTTAAAGTCCTAAAATTTGTATTTACTGACTGTTTATAGGCATAAGTTTTAAACTTTTTATTGTATTGTAAAACATTCTGCGTTCCAACGAAGTACCTACCTACCAAGCATGGAGGAATTTTCTATTTTTGTGTCAATTTATTATTTTCGTGATAGCATCACATACAAATAAGCAAGCACCTAAGTATGATTTTAGAATTTACATACATCATCAATAGTAGTTATAATAAGAGCTTTAAGGAGGTACACGTATTTTTTTTTGTAAGAAACTCGTACTTATATGTATGTACTTCGGATCGTAGTATGTATTAGTCAGTCTATGTAATTAATGATATGATATTTTTGTTCTCGATTATTTGATAAAAATCGGTTTAAATATTGTTTTTGGAATTGGTATGGTCAGTAGTACAGTAGGCCGGACGTCAATTGTAACAAAGCCAATATTAGCCTGTTCCTCTAGGTCAAAGCGTTACCACCGACTTGCGGCCGACTGTACCTACCGTAAAGCGTTATTTTTATCTGTTTAATGTAAATTATGATGACCAATTTAGGCAAAAGGGTTAATGCTAATAAATTAAAAAAAATATTTACAATTAATTAAATTGATCTAACTTTTGTGGTTCATTTTGCTTTTCATTTAAAAACTCGTTCCTTTCTAAATATATAAAAAAATATTTATTTATCAACTCTATGGTCATCTAATGACCATAGTGTACTTACTAGAGTACCTAGTTGACATAGAGTACCTAAGCAGGTACTCTATGTCAACTAGGTACTAGGTACTCTGTTATGGCCATCTAAGTAGATGGCCATGAGATCATAGAGTAGGTAAATAAAGACTTCGCGGGCCATTTCCCTTGCTTCACAATAGTCTTCGAAATTCAAATTTAAGTTTTTTGCTATTAACAGGTCAGTGTCAATCAGTTAACGTTATTATGTTAGTTGAATTGGCTGCCATAATATGTATTTATTTCACAAAAATCCTTGTTTAGAATAAGAAGAACTGAGAGGGTTGTATTTATTGATGATTTTAATGATTATAATTCCGTAAATAAATACGTGTTATGGCCGCCAATCATATTTTAATTAATATACAACTTGACACAGCTACAAAATGCAAAAAAAACCTAAGGAAATTTGAAATCCCTGGCGCTTTCATCTTACGACTTCCAGATTTTTCGAAGTGGACTCAGCACCCTTGCTGGGTCCACTGGACATCTACCCTAATATTATGGACATCTACCCTAATATTATAACTGGCGCAGTGGTCGATCAACATCGCCGTGGTCTCCGAGCCGTACTATGTCCTGCCCAGGGGAGACTGGGTTCATGACCTGAACGGCTCGGTGACCTTAATTTCGTCGGCCGCCGCCGGTACTCCGTCCCCCGAGGCCATGTCGCAAATCTGCGACGCGGCAATGCCCCGAGTCCGGCCAGGACGTGCCCGGCGTACTGGTGTACTGATGGTCGCCGGAGATTGCGGCACTGCGCAATGCGTGCAATGCCGCGCGGCGCCGGTACGCCAGACACTGCAGTCGCCGCATCCGCCCGCCGGATGCGGAGGCCAGAGAGGCGGAGCTGTATGAGGGATACAGAGTGGCGAAGCGCACCCTCCGAGCGGAAATAAAGCGGGCCAAGTTGGAGGCCCGCAACGTGTGGCTGGGGACTCTGAACGGAGACCCGTGGGGACGCCCCTACAAGGTGGTGCGGGAAAAACTCCGCCCCTGGGCTCCCCCACTCACGCAGTCTCCGGCCCCAGATTGTGGAGGGTGTGGTGAGCACTTTGTTCCCTGCGCGAGGGGAACACTCTCCCCCGCTCATGGCTCCGCCACCAGCAGTGTCTAACGCGGATTACGAAGGCGACGGCGACGACATTGCTCCAGAGGTGACCGAGGTAGAGATGAGTGTGGCGGTACGAAGGTTGAGTGCCAAAAATACCGCCCCAGGACCCGACGGCTTGCCTGGTAAAGCCTGGGTCCTGGCCATGGAGGCTCTCGGGTCTCGATTAAGAGGGCTCTTCAGCGCATGCATGGAGAGGGGCCAGTTCCCACTTCGCTGGAAGACGGGGAAACTGGTCCTTATCGCGAAGCCAGGGCGCCCTGCGGACTCTCCGTCCGCGTACCGGCCCATTGTGCTGCTCGACGAGGTGGGTAAGCTCTTTGAAAGAGTAATTGCAGACCGCCTCATCGCGCACCTAACACGGGTGGGGCCGGATCTGGCGGACGGCCAGTTTGGCTTTCGCAGGAGGCGCTCCACGGTGGACGCCATCATGCGCGTGCGAGCTCTCACGACGGGGGATGCCGTGTCCCAGGGCAGGTGTGTCGTGGCGGTGTCTTTGGACATCGCCAACGCCTTCAACTCCCTGCCTTGGAGTAGCATTAAGAGGGCACTCCGGTATCACCGGTTGCCCGACTACCTCTGTCGTGTGACCGAGGCCTACCTGTCGGACAGGTACATCATCTACACTGGTCACCAGGGAGAGTGGAAACGGCGAGAGATGTCGTGCGGTGTTCCGCAGGGATCGGTACTAGGACCGCCCTTGTGGAACATCGGCTACGACTACGTGCTGCGCGGCGACCTCCCTGACGGGGTCAGCGTGGTCTGCTACGCAGACGACACGCTGGTCCTGGCGCAGGGAGAGTCGTACCAGGCGGCGGTCGAATTAGCGACACGCGGGGTTGCGATGGTCGTTGATAGGATCCAGCATTTGGGACTCGAGGTGGCGCTTCACAAGTCCGAGGCCATGTGTTTTCACGGCCCTCGGAGCGCGCCGCCTCGGCGTTCCCAATTAACGGTAGGAGGAGTTCACATCGGCGTCGGGTCGACGATGAAGTACCTGGGACTCGTCCTCGACAGCCGGTGGAATTTCGAGGAGCACTTCCGACGTCTGGCTCCCAAATTGAATCGGACTGGGGCTGCCCTCAAGCGCCTGGTCCTGACGCCTCCTGCCGGAGGCTCTACGCAGGCATCGTCCGGTCCATGGCCCTTTATGGGGCGCCGGTGTGGGCGCCGTCACTGCGAAAGCGACCGGCGGCCCAGCTGAACGCGTGCCAGAGGGTCATGGCCATTCGGATGGTGCGGGGATACCGCACGGTTTCCCGCGAAGCGGCGAGCCTCCTTGCTGGCCAGCCACCATGGGATCTGGAGGCAACAGGCCTTGCACGCATGCACGATCTGCGCGTGGAGATGCAACGCCGGGGCGAAACTCCGCTGCCGCGACAAGTCGCGGCATGTCGGAAAGAGTTCCGGCGGGATCTCATGGCGGAATGGCGACAGCGACTATCGCAACCCAGTGCTGGGCACGCCGTAATTATGGCGGTAAGTCCCCTCTTTGAGGAGTGGCTGGAAAGGCAACACGGCGTCATTACCTTCCGCATGACGCAGGTTCTCACCGGACACGGTAAGTTCGGGAAGTTCCTGCACCGGATTCGTGCGGAAGCGACGCCCGGGTGTCGCCACTGTGTGGACCGCCCGGAGGACACGGTGGAGCATACGGTGGAGGTGTGCCCCGCTTGGGCAGAGCAACGCCGTGTCCTCGTGGGGGCGATCGGCAGCGGCGATCTCTCGCGCCGGGCCTTGGTACAGGCCATGGTCCGGAGCGAGGAAGAGTGGCAGGCGGTCGCCTCCTTCTGCGAAGCAGTAATGCTAGCGAAGGAGGCGGCCGATCGCGTGAGGCAACGGTCCTCACGCCCCAACCGCCGCCGGGATTCCGATCCCGATTTCCGGCCACCGTAGGCGCGGGCTTGCGGACGGCGAGCAATGGGTGGCTCGCCGTCCGACTGTCCGGTAACTGTCTGGACCGAGCCCAAGTCGTCGACGGCGCGTGTTGTTCCACGCGCGCCTCAAGGAGTTGTCAGCAACTGTAGGGGCCCAGCAGGGTCGAAGCCTACCGGGGCCAAGGGTCTGATTCTGAAAGGAAGACTCGGCCCTGGTAGGAAAGGCAACGAAGGAACAGGAGTGGGTTTTTAGTCAGTAAAAGTCTGACACTATCTCCCGCCTCGCCCAAGAGCGGGGGATGTCATAAGATGGTTTTCCTACCGGAAAAAAAAAACCCTAATATTATAAAGAGGTAGTTTTTTTTTTGTTTGTTGTTCACCGATAGAAAACTGCTTTATTCCTAAGTGACATAGGCTATATTTTATGTAGGCGGGCGAAGCCGCGGGTAAAAGCTAGTTTATTATATGCGCCATCTTCTACGAGGTCTACAGTGACACCTTGTGGCCGTATTCGCGTGAGGGAACGAAGGTCTTCACGCCCTGGCCGCCGTAATTTCGACCCCGACTACCAGCCACGGTAGACGCGGGCTTGCGGACGTCGAGCACTGGGTAGCTCGCCGTCCGGCTGTTAGGTAATGCGCGTAGTGATCTTCGCGCTCCTCAAAGAGATGTCAGCAAACCGTAGGGGACAATCAGGGCCGATGCCCGCTAGCTAGGACCGCGGAGAATTTCTGAAAGTGAAACCCGTAGTCCTAGAACGCAAAGGGTAATTGAAAGATACAGGTGTGCTAGGGCACCGCATCATATTTAATTTCGCCTTATCAGTCGTCAGTGTGCTGAGTTAGGCGCCTTTTTGACCTTGCACAGATCATCCATTTTTTTTTTATATATAAGTACTTAATTCCAATGTATTCTACTGTTTTTTTTATTAATTTTACTGTATGTGTGAGGTACGAATAAACGTTTTTTCTTTCTTTCTTTCATCAATAAGTAAATTGTTAGTGGACATGCAACGAACTTGGCCAGTCCAGTCCCACTTTATAGTGGCTGATTTTATATGCACGCGACTGATTTATTAAAAAACTGCACAAGTTTAATACACTGTACCTATATAAGACCTTTTAGGGTGGTTCGTATCGTAGACGAATAGAACATAGGTACAATTAATCCTCTATTGCGGTGACCTACTACGTGACCAACCTAAACGTTAATGCGGTGCGGCGATGAGCGAAGCGAAGCGGTCGCGATGAGTTTGATATTTTAGCGCAAACTTTTGCTGTGCGGTGACTTGTTTTATATAAATGGTGGCTAAAGCGGTGACTTCGTGCGCACGTAGGACAAAGCTAACAGACTGGTAGGTAAAAAGGTTGTGGTCACACCTGATAGCCACCGGAAAATTGGCCAAGTGCGAGTCGTTGTATGAAATCGCTTATGATCGATATAGTGCATTCCTTCAAAGATGTTATCAAAAAGTTTGACGCTCTGAACAAGATTTTGTTCAGTGTATAGTTCCACGTGGGTAAAGCCGTGAGGCGAACACTAGTAAATTATTAAACCTAGAAAATGCTTTGTTCGCCTATCATCATTTCAGCCGAAGGACGTCCACTGTTGGACATAGGCCTCCCCCAAGTGTCGCCACAACGAACGGTTCGGTGCGTCTCGCATCCACCGCATTCCCGCGACTAACCAGGTCAACGGTTCACCTTGTGGGAGGCCTTCCAACGCTGCAACAACGATTTGTGTTTTGGAACAACGTTCCAAAACACAAATCGCAGACGTAGGTAACTCGGCGGGCAAACTAAAATGGAACTGGGCCGGTCACATCTGCCGCATGTCGCAACAAAATTGGGCGAAGACTACCACTGACTGGATTCCGAACAGCAGGAGCCGGCAACGCGGTAGGCCCAGAAGGAGATGGCGTGACGATTTGGACTCCTACTTTAAGGATTGGCCAGAAGTAGCTAAGGACAGAAAAGAATGGAATAACGGAAGGGAGACCTTTGCCCTGCAGTGGGACAACGGGCTCATAATAATAATAAAATAATGCAACATTAAAACTTTAATGACTAGGTATTTTTTCGTACCTAGGTATAGGTTATCGTAGACTGTGAAACCATAAAACCTGCGACACAGTAGTTGGTTTATAAATAACCCTTGTGATACCTAACTACTAATTAATCTAGGTAATTATATTTAGGTACACATGCAAGCTGATAATAAAGCGCTAAGTTAGGTACCTTTTCTATACATAACTATCGACCAGGGTTTCACCCGCGTCTTTGTTTACTGCTCCGCTTTTATTGGTCGTAACCGGCGCACCACTAAACGTTTTTTTTTTTCAATTCGTACCTGCCCCCCTAGCCAAGTTACAACCGTTTCGTTTCGATTCTCTTTTCGTTGATCGCTTCGAGTCGCCCACGCCTCCTATTCCTTTGTGACAACATGACTGAGCGTTGAGATGACGTCAGAAAAAAGGAATCGGAGGCGTGGCCGACTCGAGGCGATCGACGGAAAGAGAATGGAAACGAAACGGTTGTAACTTGGCTAGGGGGGCAGGAGTTTCTGAGATTAGCGCGTTCCACCAAACAAACTCTTCAGGTATATAATATGTGAAGATACTAGCAACAATCCCAGCTTCGCACGGGAGTTAGAAATTTTTGAAATTCTCGGTTTTTCTCTCCTTTCTCATGAATCTTTCTGGAGATTGGTGAAAACTGCATGAAAATCCGTTCAGAAATTTTTGAGTTTATCGTGTTCATATAGACAGATAGAAGAGGCAAGGGAACTTTGTTTTTATATTGTAAGGTTATATTTATATAGATAGGTACCTAGCTAGGGAGTAAATTCTAAGGAAGGCAGATATCTACAGCAATGCGCGTGATGACCACGATAATTTTTAAAGTGTACTGTGGTCCTGGAACGCATATATAAACTGAAGGATATGGGTGGGTTTAATAGTCAGTAAAAGTCTGACACGCCCAGGGAATTCAATCCCGCATCAAAATCGCAATCCCGCGGATTATTCATTTTTTTTTTTGTTTTAAGTAGTGATACAAAAAACCGACCCTGGTCCTGGCTCAGGCCATAATCCGGAGTGGGGAATCCAACCCCGCATCAAAATCGCGATTCTGCAAGCCTGCGGGATTGAAGTCATTAATCCTACGGATCCCACGGGATTTGCGGGACTGACATTTTTTAATTTTTTTTTTGTTTTAAGTAGTAATACATAAAAAACCGACTCTGGCCCTGGTTCAGGCCATGGTCGGGAGCGAGGAATCGGGGCGAAATTTTGCGGGATCCCGAAATGCAGAATCCCGCATTTGCGGGATTGGATTCCCAGGACATGTCCTCTCACTCCACTAAGGGCGGGAGAAGTAATTTGATGATTTCCCACTTCAAAAAAAACGTACTGTCATCCTTGTTTGTATACATTGTATGCAAAATTGGTCTATTTATTCTTGCAACCTATCATTATGCACCTAGTTATGCCACATAATAAACAATCTAGCAGACGTCAAAGCAGGAAGCTGATAGAGCAAAATAATTATATTTTAATTTCCTATCGCCTAGGCTGAGCAAAAGCGGTAATTTCCTTGAACTTAAGAACGAGATCGCATCGGAAATCAATATACTCTTCGATTTCCGCAATGATTGGTAGTGAATTTAAATAATTTCCTGACACCTCTTGACCTGACTGACGTCGGTTTGAGATTAGGAGCGGAGCGGGGGCGTGTCATGAAGTAGGTAGGTACCTATTCGGCCTTCAGTTTCGTTTGCGTGGAAGTGGAAAATTATTGTATGGTACTACCGCCATAAATAGTGGATAAGTGAGGGGCTAATGAGTCATATAGATATATAGTTCTATCTCTTTCTCGCACTACTGCCTGCACCGATCCGTCAATTGAGAGATCTCGGATAAGACGGTCGCAGAGTGGTCTTGTGTTGCCAAGTCCAGTGAGGAGAGACTGGCCTGGTCAAGAATGTTCCCTATCAGGCGATACACGCCACGGGTAGTGTGAAAGCGAAACCCGGGGCCCTGGGACGAAGGCAAAGAAGGAACAGGATTGGGTTTTTAGTCAGTAAAAGTCTAACACTACTTTCCGCTCCGTCCAAGAGCGGGATTTGTCATAAGATGATTTTCCCACCTAAAAAAAAAAAAAAAAATCAGGCGATACACAAAAGAACTCCTGGTTGTTTTGTTTTATAAAATTCTTTATTGATATAAAATATACACATACTTGTAAAACTTACACACTAAGTCACAATTCAGTCTTCAAATAATAACACTTTTGCAGACTATAGACGCCTTTTTAAGTATTCATGCAATCAAGAATGTAATTTTTAAAACATGATATAAAAAATAACTTAAATCTATAATGCTTATGAAATCATTGCATTGATTCCATTATTATAATTAGGGGGTATAACTAAGTTTAAATACGCGCAAGCGTAAATGTTACGAGAAGCGTGATCGCACGTACTCACTGACAACGAGCGACCCACCGCGCCCCGCGCTCCCTCGCATGTTAGTGGCGAGAGCGGGGGAGCGCCAGCGCAGTGCTCGGTTCTAGTTCTCAAAGAACTCCTGGTGATAGTCTTTTAAGATGACTGATGCCTCTGGTTGTAATGTGGTCAATAATTCTCGCTCTTTTTCTTGAAAGCCGGGCCATATGAAGCTAACTCTAAGCTTTTTTTTTTCGAGGCGAAACCTTCAAAAGGCGCCCAGACTTTGGTGATAGGTAAGTCCGGGGAGTGTGGGATTTTTACCTCAATAAAACCACCCCGGTGATCACCATCAGCACATATAGAATAGGCACCGTTACCTCTTAAAAGACCCTGAGGAGACTGTACAACGGTCTCCCCTGAGCCTCTTTGTGCACGGCGGCACGTGATCACTGTGCCACCGTCTTCCTTGGAATCACTCAATGGGCGGGCAGAGTCCTCACTCTGTGCTAACTCTACCCTAGTTAACTAACCTATTATAAGGTCCCTTTTATTAAAATGATCTCTATGAAATATTCCTTCTAATTTCTATCTAATTTCAAGCGAAGGACGTCTAAGCTGGGCTGCAAAATTGTTAGAAAGAGTTACCTTGGCTATTGCAATTAAAGGAACAAAGATGGGTTCTAGTCAGTAAAAGTCTAACACTTTCACTCCATCCAGAGTTTGAGGGGTTAGTTGGTGAATTTCCGCACAATAAAAAAAGTTTTTCAAAGCTAAAATGAAAGATGAAAAAAAGAAAACACTTAATAAAAAAAAAGTATTTTTTTCACATTGTGTGTCGCACGACTGCGCCAAATAAGTCGAGTTCAGCATAATGCCAGACAACTGCGTAGCAGTTTATCTGAATCTTACTTTGAGTACATATATCTACCTATACCTACCTAGTACCGGTAGTCTACATTCGCCTCACTAAATCCTCTTTAAAATTTAAAATCCCCCCTAATTCTTTTACTGCCACGCAGTATCGTTTCCAGACATTATATAAGTGTAACATTCACTGAAAAAAATATTCATTCAAATGGCCCTCGAGTTCGATTAAATAATTCAGTCGTCAAGCGTTTTGCCGCAATTTGCATTGAAACGAGATAGAACAGAAGTCGCGATTCGAAACTGAAATTAAATTGCGATTATACCGAGATTGAAAAGAATCGTGCCTAATGCCCTGTAGTCGAAAGAAATTTAATTTTGTACGCGACAGATTCTTTTATATTACTGCAAGTTGTTACGGATTTTCCAGATCACTTGAGGGTAATGGTATTAAGTGTTACATATTTAATTAAGATAAAAAAAACCGATCAAGTGCAAATCGGAATCGCGCATCAAGGGCTCCGTACAAACGTACCCATGTAAGTAGTTCGATAGATTATTTCGTGATGTGACAACTAGTGGGTAGGTTATATTGCTCGTAAACAGATGGTCGATGGGGCCGAATGGTTCTGGACTGGTGTAACTGCACACCGGAAGACGCAGCGTTGGAAGGCCAGACCAGGTCATCGGTCCACCATGTGGGAACCGATGACCTGGTGAGGGTCGCGAGAATGCGATGAATGCGAGACACACAGGACCGTTCGTTGTGGCGATGCATGGGGAAGCCTATGTTCAACAGTGGACCTCTTTGGGCTGACATGATGATGATGATATGACTACAAATTTACAGTTTTCAGATTTCATTACAGTTTTTAGCTTCTTGTCAGCTTTCGGGATTCTGGTCAACGGGCAGTAAGTACCCTATAAGTTTAAAGGAGACAATTTTTTTTGGGCCCACTATTAAACGGTTACGTTTATTAATAATATTACACATGGAAAAAGCGATCATCTTATTATAATTAACAGACCAAAAATTATATAGAAATCTAACCGGAATAATGAAATAATAGTAAAAAAGTGTTACGGCAAAAAATGCTTGTTTAGGAGCGTTTTCAAGTTTATTTTAACGTGAAAAAAAAATGTTACTATAGTGCGCAGCGGTGACATCGGATTTAAATGCGTTTCAAGAGATAATAATTAATTGGTCCAGCGAACTTGTTTTTAATGCTGTTAAACACAAATATCAAGTAACGTACTTTAAAAATCAACGTGGAACGAAACGTAATTAATAGCCCGTTGCAGATGCTCTGTGGTCCAGTTTCAATCAGTTTGACACTGACAGACAACTAGTGGTGGGTCGTTGTCGAATTTTAGACGGACGAGACGTAACCGTTTTGGCGACGACAAAAACGGTTGCAGAAAACGGTCGTCGTCGCAACTGGTTTGAAGACGAAACTATGGTTGAGTGAAGTAGTTGCAGAAAACGTTCGTTGTCGCAACTAGTTTGAGGACGGTAATAAATTCTGTACTCGTCGCGTCGTCGTTTCAAAACCAGTTATTACAATGAAAAATGCCTGCGTCTCTCCACTACCCTAGGTTGACTGGTAGAGAATGCCTAAGGCATTAAGTCCGCCTTTGTACCTTTTGTTGCATGAAGATTAAATAAATAAATAATAAATAAAAATGAACTTTATGACTATAAACATAAAATGGATTTTCGACCTTATTTTCTTAACAGTAAGATAACAATTCGCATACAGTAATTCGAAGACTGGTTTATGAAACGAAGACTGTTTGGTCTCAGGATGGAAAACGGTTGTTACGTTGCAGAACAAAAAACGGTCTTTGAAAACTGTTCGTCGTTGAAACCCCCACCGCTACAGACAACATTATTATTGTTTCCGATTACTAGATAGCATGTTTCTTCTGTTCTTTTCGTATTTTTATTCGAAAGATTTTATGAAAATGGCATCTGTAGATACATGCATAATCCACAAAGCCATTGTATCAATTGTGCAGCACGATTTCAACGGAATGTTGAATACTGCTCTTGCTGGATACTGTTGTAATTGTTTAGTGGGCAGACGCACTGTTGGCTGCTGTGCATATGTGATGTGTATAGTGTGGTTTTTGAGGTGAGGTAGGTGAGGTTGAGCCACCTGCATCTTTTTTAGATGAAATACTGCTTTTAAGAGATTACTTTGAAAATGATGATGATGAACAGTAATAAATACTTGTGATGCTATAATGTGTTTTTTTTTCTCCTTACACAACCAGCATAAAACACATCTAGATCTACAGTCAATGGCCGACAAAAGCCGCGCTATTTCGAAATGAATACATCTACGCATTTTCATGAATAAGTCTATCAAATCGTGTAAATCATATCAAAGTCTGTCACGTAGTACAGACGTGACTTTGTTTTATACTGTATATTATTGAACAGTGCACTATTTTAACTTAAAATACCAAGGAGACCTATCCACTCATTAGACAATCGCTCTTGTGAGATTTTAGGTTATTATGAGAGTCATATTTTGACTGTCGTATTTCACGGTACTCCAGTTAGATACAGTTTTGCCAATATTACCAATGTAATCTAGAGATTATAAGGAATAAACTAACGTGCATTTCATTGCTATACGCCACAATTTGTGGTGGGCCTATTCCCCAAACAAAAAAAATTGTCTCCTTTCCTTGCGTTTTTATCCCTGTGAGGACGCAACCGTCAAATGCATGTTTATAATTATATACCTCCAAGATGTAGTGTTTAATTACTAAAAGGTTCTGTTTCAGTAACTATTTATACTGAAAGATTATTTAATTACTGCGATTAATTATTTAATTATTCGTATCTATTTGCTTTCTGAACTTGGCAAGTGATGCACTTTGGACTTCAACCTGCCTTTTCTTAGAAGGATAAAAATGTAATCTGTTTTGCTTTATACAAAAACTGGAACTTGACAGGAAGAACAGGTTGGAGTAGAGTTTATATAGCCTTGTGTTGTTATTATTTCTGATCGACAACTGCAAGTCTACTTAGACTCCTTCTAAAGTAATAGTAGATTTATTGGTTTTATTGGTTTAGTCCCATCTCATCAACAATGATTTTATTTGTCACGCCCACGAAAAATTTCATGGAAAAGTGATGAGATGAGACTAAAGCCAATTTATTGTATTATACTAATGAATACCTAATAAAACAAATATTTTCTATGATCTAGGTTATTGTAAGATGGTACTGTGGTGGAACAAAGTAACTTTCTGCCAATTGTTTCTCCGCTTTTTTCTTCTGAACCACTCGTTGGATTTCGATATGATAATAACTGATAGAAAAAGCGACAAACGGTGGATGAAGGTTTGTTTATATAAATTACATTCGGCCAAAGCCGAGGCGAGTCGCTAGTAAATTATAAAACGGTGACACTAATTGAATATCCAATATAACTAACTGGCGACCCTTCTCGGCTTCGCACGGGTGCAATGCTAATATATTTTATATGTATATAGTACAACGTTCACAGCTTTTTGTCATTAGACAATACAAACATGTTTTCTTTAAATGTTACTCTTGAAAGAGCGACATATAATTGGCCATGTGAAAAACATTCAACGCTCAAATCTAATCACGTAACCTGCAACGTTGAAATTTTGACCCTGCGATTTATTAATGGTCATTGCAAAAGATATTTTTATCGGAAATTGTAAGCGTTTAAATTGGAACGGTAAATCCGATGGTATCAGAGGAATTCGGGGAATCAATACCTCTTCCACATACGGTGAGTATTGTGCACTCTATCATGAAAGTTTTTTGAAATTTACCAGCAAACGCGTGCCATTGCAAAGTTTAGGTGGCTTCAGGTTTCTTAATAAAATAACAGGACAACCTACTTTCAACACTATTTTATGAGGAGGAAGTCCAGACGGGTTTATTTACTTTTCGGTACATATTTTATACATTTTTAAATATTTCCTAGAACACATATAAAAGAAAGTGGGCAAATGCGAGCCGGACTCGCGCACTGAGAGTTCCGAACAAACTAAAATTTCCGAATGGAGTCTCGAATATTTTCCGAATTGTAAAATTTTTTTTTTTTTCTTCTTTGTGTTCATTTGCAATCAGTCGTTGACTATAAGCAAATTTGTGAAGTGCGTTGTGTCATGCCAAGTGTGCCTCCCAGCGGAGACAACTCCTCAATGTAAATGGCTAAGCCTGGTCTGTTCCCAGGATCAAGCGCCGTTTCAAGCGGGTTTCATGCCTGGTACGTATTAGCTGGATAGCTAGATCATTAGGATGATTTGCTAGCCTCTTCTTGTAAGTTTCAGAACTGTACTGGATTTCTTCTTTCACAGTGCTGATTTGTAGGTTCCCATGTATCTCGGCATTTGTAACAAACCATGGTACACTTGTTATGTGTCTTAGTATAATGTTTTGAAGTCGCTGTAGGATGTTTATATTGGAGACACTAGCGTTTCCCCACAGTTGGACACCATACATCCAGCTTGGTCTGAGTATGCTTTTGTAGATCAAGAGCTTATTATCTACGGAAAGCTTTGAGTTTCGTCCCATTAACCAGTAAAGATTTTTGTAGCGGATGTTAAGCTCATCTCTTTTACTTTTTATGTGGTTCTTCCAGGTCAATCGGCGGTCCAGATGCATACCGAGGTATCGTACGCTTTCACTTTGGGTTAAAGTATTGCTATCGAGAGTTACAGACGGGCAGTGACCGCGTCTCAGGGTAAATGTTACTTGCACCGATTTGTTGGCACTAGCTTTTATTCGCCACTTGTTTAACCAGATGCTAATTTCATCAAGACCCTTTTGCAGTGTTTCTGACGCAGCTACCGGGTCTCTATTCCTCGCTAGAATGGCTGTGTCATCAGCGTATGTGGCGGTTATAGTTCCTGGTACTTGTGGCAGGTCCGCTGTGTATATTGTATACAACATCGGACCAAGAATTGACCCTTGAGGGACGCCCGCACAGATGTTATGGAACGATGATGTGGAAGTACCCTCTTTGACTTGAAATATTCTCTCAGACAAATACGAAGCCAGTAGTAGGTAGTAGCTATGAGGAATATTACATTTGATTTTATAGAGCAACCCACTGTGCCAGACTTTGTCAAATGCTTGCTGGATGTCGAGAAATGCCGATGAGCAATATTCCTTCTCTTCAAATGTATTTCTTATTTCATTGCAAACGCGGTGGACTTGTTCGATTGTGGAGTGTTGTTGTCTGAATCCAAACTGATGATCCGGTATTGTGTGGTTGCTAGCAAGTATGGGCAAAAGTCTGCGGAGCAATATTCTCTCAAATAACTTCGAAAGGATGGGCAACAAGCTGATCGGCCGATAGGAGGTAACTTCATGAGCAGGTTTCTTGTACCTGGCATCAGATTAACAAAAAAGGTCGAGGTTGGCTTTTTGTCGGGACCATATTTTGAGTTTATGATTTCGCCTACAACCACATTGCCAGTTAGTTCAATTTCCTCTTTTATTACACTAGGTGGTGTAGAGTGATGTAAATTTCTAATGACAATTCTATAGCACCTGTCCTCTTTCGTATTAAATGTGTGACCAATTAAATGTTGTTCCCGTACCAATTGAATAAGTTTCTTATATGTTTCAGTAGTAGCACTGCTAACTCGTATCTGGTTTTTATTAACCACCTTGTAAGTGAAGTCTTTGATTCGATTGAAACTTGGGCTGTACTGCAGTCTCTCCAACGGTGCCAAATTGACTATCGGTATATCGAAGTGCTGAAGTGTTTGTACAAAAACGCCACTATGTCAGTCCGACTACAAGACCAGACCTCGAAACCTATCCTCTTGCAGCGGGGTGTGAGGCAGGGAGACGTTATTTCTCCGAAAGTGTTCACGGCAGCAATGGAGGATGTCTTCAAGGTTTTGGAATGGAGAGGGCTAGGCATTAATGTCAATGGCGAGTACATCACTCACCTTCGGTTTGCCGACGACATAGTAGTCATGGCTGAGACTACGGAGGAGCTCAGTACAATGCTTGGTGACCTCAGTAGAGCTTCCGAAAGAGTGGGACTTAAAATGAACATGGACAAAACCAAAGTCATGGTAAACAGCCATGTAGCACCCACTCCTATCAAGGTCGGGGACTCTACACTCGAAGTTGTAGACGACTACGTTTACCTGGGACAGACGGTCCAGTTGGGAAGGTCTAACTTCGAGAAAGAGATCAATCGTCGAATCCGACTCGGCTGGGCAGCGTTCGGGAAGCTGCGCGGTGTCTTCTCGTCCAATATACCACAGTGTCTCAAGACGAAAGTCTATGACCAGTGCGTGTTGCCAGTGATGACATATGGCTCCGAAACGTGGTCGCTTACAATGGGCCTCATTAGAAGGCTTAAAGTCACCCAAAGGGCAATGGAGAGGGCTATGCTCGGAGTTTCCTTGCGTGATCGAATCAGGAATGAGGATATCCGCAGGAGAACCAAGGTTGCCGACATAGCACGAAGAATCGCCAAACTAAAGTGGCAATGGGCAGGGCACATTGCTCGCAGAACAGATGGCCGTTGGGGCCGAAAGGTTCTGGAATGGCGACCACGTACCGGAAGACGTTGCGTTGGAAGGCCTCCTACAAGGTGGACCGATGACTTGGTAACGGTTGCGGGAGTCCGATGGATGCGAGACGCACAGGACCGTTCGCTGTGGCGACGCTTGGGGGAGGCCTATGTCCAGCAGTGGACGTCTTTCGGCTGAAATGATGAAGTGAAGTCATTTTGTTCGGCAACAGTTCTCAATAATTCCGTAAGCTTGTTGACATCTTTAACTCCATAAAGGACTATTGGGGGAGGTTTAGATGGCTTTTTTTGTTCGACAGCGTCATCGTTACCAGTTAGGTCAATAAGAAGATCTTCAAACCTATTTGAGGTTGGTATTTCAGGTGGGCTATCCGATAGTTTCTTTCTCTCGCTGTGGGTATTCTTTGCCAATCTGGAGGAATTGTAAAATGTATTTTTTTTTGTGACGTAGGTAACAAAAAAATTACTGTTTTCCGATTTATTCCTATACCTGTGCTATAAGACCTTGCTTTATGCCAAATTTCAGGATTTTGGGTCAACGGGAAGTACCCTATGAATTTTGATTCCTTAGAGAGTATCGAAACGTACGTTATTTGCGACATAAATGGCCGTATCTTTTTTATTCGTTAACTTATAAGTTAGATTTTTTCACAGCTTCAAGGGACCGCAGACCTGATAATATATAGCTTTAATTTCAACTCCATACCCTACGCGTTCTTGAGATAAAGGGTCTTGACAGACAGACAGACAGACGGACGGACAACAAAGTGATCCTATAAAGGTTTCGTTTTTTCCTTTTGAGGTAGGTACTGGTAACCCTAAAAACATTTTAAAATATAAAAAATAGTAGTCCACTCACCACTGGTGTCGAGAGCAGGCTCCATGTTACCGGTGGTTAGGGCTCCAGAGACAGGAACCTCCTCACAATGCGAGCTGCATCGAGGAGTAGGTACTGCCTTCTGTATTATTACTATTATTATTTATCACATCATTTTAATTATTATTATTCATTTTGACATTATTTTAATTGTTATAATGTTAATGTTTTTTTAAATGTTTGTTGTATTATCGCCATTAATTAATGTGTGCCCATAATTTATACTGTAAGTGTAAGTTGTTATAAATAAATAAATAAACTTGTTTTATACCTATTAACGTACTACGGGCCTAGGTAGGTTAGGTAGGCTCTTTTGAGCTGATCACTGAGGGCCGGATTCAGAATCTGAAGTGAGGAATGGGTTCGGAGTGAATTGTTTTCAGAATTTGGAGTTAAGAACGCATCAAGCCCTACTAGAATGAGCTGCGGGATTGAGTTTTAGTCTGTAAAGCTAGAACTACATTAGACCGACGCACACGTGGACCTCGCCTACTTTGTACGTAGAACGGCGTCGCGACGTTGCGTCGCGTGGATCTAGTGTAATACGAAGGAAGTACTTAGTCGTAGTTTTCTGAAATTGGTCAATTTTCTGCGCATTATTCTTAATTTTTCTTTCCGTAAGAACCTTCTTAAAAACGTATACCAAAAGACTATAATAAACACCAAAAATAAAGAATTAGCGAAATTGGCCTTACCATATTTCCTGATAGCTACAACCTGGGGATCTTGTAGTCAAGAGTGAATAGGTAACTTCTAGGCAAGTGCACTCCATCATCGATCACATCGTCACTTTCCATCAGGTGAGATAGCTCTAGTGATCAAGCGCGAGTCTATCAACAATAATAAAAAAACCGTTCATGCAAGCGTGATGACGTGATCAAGGGAAGTAGTGATACATTTTTTTAATTTCATTATGTCTAAAAAATAGTAAACGTGTCTAAAGTATGATCCAAGCTACTGCTGGTTCAGTTTCCAGAGGAAGGAATCCCCTCAGAGTCTCGTTCTAACCTAGTAACGACAGTTTCGACATATGATAATCGAGGCGTTTCACTATAATATCGTTGGCGATATCAAAAATCCGCAATGACAGTCTACATTCAACATGTCGATAACCTGTTGTGGTAAGTCAACATATTTATTTATTATTACTTGGAAAGTAGAATGGTAAAGCTATTCGTTGTCATTGATCCCTGTCCGGACAGTTATCTTTCGACTTTGATATAGGTGAACCTAGACGAAATAGAGGGTGACCCTGCCTCCTAATATTTATTGAAAAAAAAACCTGTAAAATAATATGTTGATAAGTTATTTTTATTTATATAATACTTGCTGACCCGGTGAACTTCGTACCGCCTAATAGTAAGGATAACGTCATTTACTGGCATTACCAGAACAGCATAATTCATTTTAAAATGATATTTTAATTAGAGATGGCGTTGTATTTGAAATTTTTTTTTCGTGTATTTTTCCATATTTTCTCGCCGTTTAAACCTTTCCTGCACTATCACGAATCTTTTAAGACTGAAATTAGCCAAATCAGTCCAGCCGTTCTCGAGTTTTAGCGACTAACGAACAGCTATTCATTTTTATATACATATAGAAGAAGATAGAAGATTTAGCATTATTTATTATGAAAGATGAGGTCAGTTCTGTCACGGCGCCTATATTTTGGAGTAGTTGATTCAAGTTGTTGATTTCGAGGTCAAGATCGTTTTTGACAACTTTTTCATCGATTTTGGGGGATATCTCGCGACAATTATATTGGAGTTCTTTTTGCTCCAACGTTACAAGTTTTTTTTTAATTGTTTCTTAATTTTAATTTTATTTTAACATAGTTTTTAACTTTTGCCAAACTTGTCATGGGACAGCAAAAAAACTTAATTTATACCGTTGTAAAACTAAAAGAGCTCAGTAGGACCGATGCCTGCTAGGGATGCGGAAGCGTTTGAAAGAGTTATAGAGTTACCCAGTGTCCGCGTACTCGTGGGGGCGATCGGCAACGGCGACTTCTCGTGATGGACCCTGGTACATGCCATGATCTGGAGCAGGGGGACAGGGTGGCGGTCGCCTCCTGCTGCGAAGCAGTAATGCTAGCGAAGCAGGCGCCGCACGCGTGCATGAATGGATTTTCTCACGCCCCAGACGCCGGGACCCCGACCCTGACTTTCAGCCACTGTAGGCGTGGGCTTGCGGACAACGAGCAATGGGTAGCTCGCCGTCCAGTAACCGTCCGAACCGAGCCCGAGTCGTCGACGGCGCATAATGTTTCACGTTCCACGCAAAGACCTGAAATAGATTTCAGTAAAACCGTAGGGGCTCAGCAAGGCCGAAGCCTACTGTGGCCATGGATTGACTTCCGAAAGGGTAATCCGTTGTCCTGGAACGCAAAGGGCAAAGAAGGAACACAGGTGTGGTTTTAGTCAGTAAATGTCTGACACGCCCTTTCGCCCCGCCCTAAAGCGGGAAAAGTGATGATGGATGATATTTATCTCAGCTTAAAAAAAAAACTTAATAGCTTTGACATCATCATCAACATATATTTCAGGTGAAAGATGTCCGACGATAGGTACCTGCACGTATATTATATTTGTCACCGTATCATTTTTGAAGTATAGTTTAATAATACACGAAGTTAAACATTTCAATGCATTCAACTAACATATATCATTTTAGCTCAGACTCAATAATTATTTTAATACGTAATGGCTGCCGTCAACTTCATCCTTCACTAAGACAGCCCAAATTATAATTTATAAAGGCGATAATACAAAAAATATATAAAAAACCTAGTTGAGTTGGATCGTAAATCTCAATTTTGTTTACTAGAAAAACACTCCAGACATGTTTGCCTGAGGTATTACTTTAACAAACACAGAAGTTACATCTGAGGCGGCGGAAATTCTTTTCAGTTATAATATTTCGAGTAAAGGCATTTCTTTTTTATTAAATGTTGACTGAAATTAGAATGCATTTTTTTTAAACGTTGCCCTAGTCTAGTAATTACTCTTGTAACGTGTTCACAAATAAGTAATCTCATATACCCGAGACACTAAGAGCCGGAAAAACTATCTGATTAATTAGTTGTTCAACCACTGCGCCAACCGTACTAATATGATCGAGGAGGAATGGCAGGCGGTCGCCTCCTTCTGCGAAGCAGTAATGCTAGCAAAGGAGGAGACCGCACGTGCACGCGCGAGGCTATGGCCCCCGCCCCCCAGCCCCGAATTCCGATCCCGATTTCCGGCCACCGTAGGCGCAGTCTTGCGAACGGCGAGCAATGGGTAACTCACCGTTCGACCGTCCGGTAACCGTCTGGACCGATCCCAAGTCGTCGACGGCGCGTAGTCCACGCGTTCCTCAAGGAGATGTCAGCAACCGTAGGGGCCCAGCTGGGTCGAAGCCTAATGGGGCCAAGGGTCTGATTCTGAAAGGAAGACTCGGCCCAGGTATGAAGGTATGAAGATGTCATTGGATGATTTTCCCACCGAAAAAAAAAACCGTATTAATATGATAGTATGCTGCGGCGTACCATCATAGTAACGCCGCCAATAACAATAACCACGAACCATTAAAGTCTCATTAGGTATGTAATTAAAACATTTTCAATTGCTAAAATATTCATATGAAAGATAATATATACACACTGGTTTTTGTTTTTAATGGGACGAAATGGAGAAATTTTAATACATAAGAGACAATAAACGCAAACTATCTCAGGAACATTTTAATATCGAATTAGGTATTAAAATATATTTGTAATTGTTATTCCCGTTATCGTCGTAATCCCTAATGCTGAGGGTGACCTCCCCTGCTTCATCACTTTCACTTGTACGATATTCCTTTATCTGTTTCTGTCTCCGGTGGCGGCGGTGTGATAGGCATTGTATACCATAGAGTCAAGAGCGGTGCGGATCTGGTAATCTGATGGTGGATAATTGTTATTAATATTAATGATTATTATTGATTGTTGTTAATTTAAGCTGTTGATCCCCGCACGAACGCCGGCGTTCGTGCGCCATTGTCTTACTATTGTGTCTCTAATTACGCTACTCCAAAAGTTAATTTACTTTTTTTTTAATTGAAGTGCCTAAATTGTAATATCTTTTATCGACAAACGTCCCACTTATTAGTTAAATATATAGCAAATGTTAGCAGAAAACTGTCTCTCAAAATACTGGTAGCCCTAGTTTAAGAGCCGCCATTATATCGCCGCCGTTTTTGTTTTTAAAATTTTCACCTTTTTTTTTCGTTGGAAAAATCATCCAATGTCATCCTCCGCTCTTGGGTGGAGCGAAAGGGTGGGTTTTTAGTCAGTAAAAGACTGACACAAGACTTTTACTGACTAAAAACCCACTCTTCCTTCGTTGCCTTTCATACCAGGGCCGAGTCTTCCTTTCAGAAGCAGACCCTTGGCCCCAGTAAGTTTAGACCCTGCTGGGCCCCTACGGTTTGCTGACATCTCCTTGAGGCGTGCATGAAACAGTAATAAATATAAGATGCTGCGATACTCTCTTTGCTAAATCTAAATAGTTTACAAGTTCTATAGTTAGGTAATTTCAGAATAAAACCCAAAACCATTTATTTCTAGGAGAGCACGGTTTTGCACCTCAGTAAATGGTGTCTTAATCATTTATTAAAATAAAGACTATCATAGCATTGTCAAATTATCAACAATACCGTGATAGCTTAATTTCTGAAACTTTTCAGCTTGTTGGTAGTGTTTATTCATCATCATCATTTCAGTTGAAAGACGTCCATTATTGGACATAGGCCTCCCCTAAGTATCGCCATAAGGACCGCTCCTGTGCATCTCACATCCATCGGACTCCCGCGACCCTCACTAGGTCCGCCTTATGGGAGGCCTTCCAACTTATTAGTGCAATGTTTTATTACAATACAATAAGTGACAATGTATTTTATTTTTCTTTTTTATTTTCATCATTAAAATTCATATGAGATTAAATGTATAAAAAAAAAGACGAGGAAATTGTTGATGAAATTATTAAGTGTCTGCATAAGTTACCATGATATGTACCATCGAAATAATTGACTAAGTTTTATCAAATTAAGCTAATAGCCAGTCTTAAAAGATCGCAAAAAAATCGTCATAATTAGAAACTGAATTTACTAGATTTTTTTACGATAGTAAATAATCATGGCTTACTTTTTTGTTTTTGCTGGCTTGTCTTCATGACTTTTGGTTAAATTGAACTTTTAATGTTACCAATAATATAAATAAATCTAAAAAAAATAAAAATAATAATAAGTAAATAAAAGCAGTGATGGCCGAGTGGTAACGGCCCCGACTTACGAGTTGTAGGTCGCGGGTTTCATCACCATTGCTCTCAAAACGGTGAAGAAAAACATCGTGAGGAAACCGGCATGTTCTGGAACCAAAAATTTGAAAACATGTGACATCCACCAACCCGCACTGGGTCTGCGTGGTGGATTACGGCCCATTCCCTCTCCTAGAGAGGAGGCCTGAGTGTGAACATTATACGGCCTACTATGCTATGCTAAATAAATAAAATAATAATAATAAATAAATCAATAATAATAACAATAGAAAATAAATCATAATAATGTTAATTATAATAGTTTAAATCTTCGTAGAGTAACATTATATGCTTGGCTTTATTTATTGATAATAAATGTTTAGGAAATACATTTCCGCATTAGATAATAAAAACTGTTTGTACATAGAATATAGTGATTATGACGTAGGCATTTCGAGTATAGCAACATCACTAGAAAAATTACATTATGATATAAGTGTGTAATGTTAGTGATTACCGTCGAGGCGGTATTTAGACCCGAGCCGTGGCGAGGGTCTTAAGAGAGCCAAGAACGGTAATCATTAATTACTCACGTGTGTCATACGACGTTTTTCAATACACTTGTGAAGAAAACAACAGTAAACTAGTAAAATTTTCTGTGACATGGCGGTAAAAATCTGTTTTCATAAGCACGCGCATCATTTTTTTTTATTTACGCCTAGAGGAAGGCTAAGGTATTTTGATCATACTGCCTAGTCTAACGTTTATGTTTTCTTGCGTGAAAAGTTTTTAAGTCTTGACAATAGAATACGAATGTAACATTTTCTAATGATTTTGTAGTATTTAATTTTATTTAATTAATACAGCCACTGAACTTTACTGGAATAAAAAAATCACGCCAAAAACCGCGCGAATCTTAAAATGTCGGCCATAGACCACAAAAAAAAAACAAATTTTATTTGAATGTACCTACGATTTATTTACTAAATGTTTTTTATTAAATAAATCGTTTGTACAAGTTAAATTTGTCCATTTTAACTTGTAAATTGGATGAAATAAGTAAGTAAGACACTAATTTATATACTATTGAACGCAATAACTTAATGGGAATTTTATTCGAGTTCAAAATTTGTTTTGCGAACAAAGAGGTTGAACAAAAAGGTTTTAACTACATTATAGCACTAGTGCGTAATGGTAATCAAAATGTCACAGTTTGGTAACGAGTGTCATTATATACCCAAGTGCAGTGCAATAAGAGTCACTTTTTGAGCAAGTGAGTTGAAAAAAACATTATGACATCTTGTCGTTCGTTCAAAAATGTTTATATAGATTTTTTATATTTATAAGGAGGTACGTAGGTATTAGTGACATAATATACGTAATCTCATCAACAGGAATGTCTTTAATACGAGGATTCTATTAATAGTAATGTCTAAGACAACATTTTTTGGAAATTTAATCTATATAATTTTGTATATGTTTCATCACTTGACGCTAAAAACTTCTATAATTAAAGGCAAGGTTTTGCCATAAGGAGGGTTACAAGTTCGTATTAATATTTTGTATGCAAATTGTGGGTCCAATATCAATAGGACCACTATTTTACTAGGTACTTATGTGTCAAGATTTGACACAGTTTTTAAGACACGTACTTCTGAAGGTTTTGCTTGTTATCGACTGACCACAAAAGAGGTGTTACGTTTGTAATTTCTTATTTGGCCATGAAGTCATAGTAACACGCCGTGTATCATAATTTTAATAATAGGAAAAGACAGCGTGCATTTTAAAATGTAAGAAACACCAAGGTTTTAATTATTTTTTGTTTTAAATTGGTACAGTGCCTGTCTGCATTATGTCGTTCGTTACCCGCGCCGTTAATATACAGTGCCCGGAACGATTGCAATTCAATTAAGAATAGGAATGTCAATGACTTTTATCTGTCAAATGTCACTTAAAAAGTACGGTTTGCAAAGAAAATTTGTGTATCAATCAAGATTTTTTTACTTTGTTTAACTGAGTCTTAGTTAAATCAAAATGAAAAAAAGTCGTTATTGCTTAATTTTAATTAGCTGCATACATAGTATTTCGATTATAAAAAATCAGTTATGGTTGAAGGATTACTGGTATGCCTACACCTTACTATCCAGATAACCCCAGAGTAAAAAAATCGAAGGTGTGAGGTTTGGGCTCTAGTGTCCGACCGAAAGTTCATTGTCGGTTTTGATTTCGGTCGAGTTTTGACAAAAAAACGAGTCTCGATTTCGGCGCCAAATCTGCCGAAACTACATCCGAAACCGAAACTGCATCAAGGAAGTCCACGCGCTGTGATCGGTCATGTTTGGCCCGTTAAATTCAATCCAAGCGAGTAAGCGACAAAAACCTTTACCGCGTCCACGTGCCTAATCATGTCGTGACGGGCTTGTGTTTGCAGTTCGTTTTGTTTGTTGTGAATTTTAGTGGTTTGATGATGATAAAGCAAAATATTACACAAGACGCGTTTTCATGAATGTTAGAGATCGTTTTGAAGAGTGCTAGAATCGCGAACATAGATATCCGGAGATATGCCTTCATTGCCGATTATTAGTAAGGAGTCCTCGTGATGCCGCTTATCTCCCACCAAAATAATTATAACATTCATAAATAGTGTATTTACGACACACACTTAAAATTGGCACACGCACACTAAGAAGAAAGCAGCTACACTAAATCAATTTCTAGTAGCACACATAAATACGTGTACGAGTGCGTGTGTGTACGTGTTTTGTTACTATTTTGGTGTGCAATAAAGTTTATTCTATTCTATTCTATTCTATTCTATTCTATTCTATTCTATTCTATTCTATTCTATTCTATTCTATTCTATTCTATTCTATTCTATTCTATTCTATTCTATTCTATTCTATTCTATTCTATTCTATTCTATTCTATTCTATTCTATTCTATTCTATTCTATTCTATTCTATTCTATTCTATTCTATTCTATTCTATTCTATTCTATTCTATTCTATTCTATTCTATTCTATTCTATTCTATTCTATTCTATTCTATTCTATTCTATTCTATTCTATTCTATTCTATTCTATTCTATTCTATTCTATTCTATTCTATTCTATTCTATTCTATTCTATTCTATTCTATTCTATTCTATTCTATTCTATTCTATAAATAGAATGGGCGGAGCATGCACTTGTAAACACTTGTTATTTGGAAACATTCAATGCACACGGATGCAATTAGGGAGTCGAACGCGATGGTGGATAATATTTATCGATATTGAATTTCAGCATATTCTTGTAATATAATTACTTCGTTTGATTTTCTTTAAATAATTTATTTTTTATTATGTACCTATCCGAAAAGAGAGTTTACTTTTAATAAAATAAAATATTTTTTTAGTATCGTATTACTGGTTAAAGGGAACGTTCTCTGTTAAATATCATGCTGTATTATTATATACAGGGTGTTTGGTGCATCGTGTGCCAAATTGAAATGGTCGACGAGAGGGGTCATCCGCTATCCTTTAAGAACCCTAAACACTTCTCATGCCCTGTGGATTTTTTTTCATCGACTTTTTATTGTTTTATGAAAATAAAGCCCAAATTTTTCATTCAAATACAAATTTAAAAAAATATATAAGGCGTAGACTCTGAATTTTAATTTTATTTAGATGTGTACTGTATTAGAGTACTTTTAAATTTAAAATTGTATTAGCTGTCTAGATTTTTTTAAATTTACTTGCAAAGTTTTGGACTTGAATTAAAGCTATCCATGTTACAGCTATTTACTTGGCGATAAAAAAAACCAAAACCGACCAGATTCTTCCAACTTCCTCAAAAATTCTCTAGTTTATCCTCTTGCTAGTGATGTGCCACATGCCATAAAAATCTTTTTATAACTTTGTTAATTCACTAGAATTGTGAATCGAAATACGACTTCTTACAACAACTGTCGAAATACGAAACAGATGTTGGGCCTGCATTCACAACAGAGGCCAACAAGTTGAGCAGGATTTGTAAAAATTAACAAATAAATGTTAAAAATGCAATTTAATTTTTTTTTATTTCTAGTAAAACCCACGAAGAGAGAGATACGAGGCAGATTTTACTTTATAAGATTGAGATAACATTCTTAATAGATTTTTCAGGTATCATTTAAGCAAAAATATTTTTTAAATCATAATTTTGAATATTAGTCTTATGTGACTCGATTCACAATTCTAGCGAAATCACAAGGTTATAAAAAGATTTTTATGACATGTGGCACATCACTAGCAAGAGGATAAACTAGAGAATTTTTGAGAACGTTGGAAGAATCCGGTCGCTTTTGGTTTTTTTTTTATCGCCAAGTAAATAGCTGTAACATGGACAGCTTTAATGCAAGTCCAAAACTATGCAAGTAAATTAAAAAAAAAACTAGATAGCTAAAGTTACTAATTTAAAATTTAAAAGTACTTTAATACAGTACACATCAAAATAAAATTAAAATTCAGAGTCTACGCCTTATATATTTTTTTTAAATTTTTATTTGAATGAAAAATTTGGGCCTTATTTTTATAAAACAAAAAGGCGATGAAAAAAAAACCACGGGGCATGAGAAGTGTTTAGGGGTCTGAAAGGATAGTAGATGACCCCTCCCGTCGACTATTTCAATTTGGCACACGATGCACCAAACACCCTGTATCTGTGTGTGTGTGTGTGTGTGTGTGCGTGTGTAATCTTAAAAAAATAATAATTATAAAAGCCTACCTACATTCAGGGTAGGCTGGTTTACAGGCACTTTTGAATTGTCAAAATGTCGGTCAGACAAAAAAAAAAAGTGGTATTAAGTTGCACGTTCGAAAGCGTAGATCTCTATGGAGAAAAACGTGCAAGGCACTCTATGGGCACTCTTTTAAATCATGTTATGAGTTACAAACATCTTCGTTAAATTTTTTTGTCGCTTCTATTAAGTGAAGACAATGTCAATAAATAAATCTTTTAATGGAATTATTTATTGTCCAGTAAAATGCAAATATTTGGATAAGATTTGACGCTTTGAAATTTTTGGTGCCACATTTTTTGCCAAAAAGTGAAGTCTTATGTAAATGTATTTTTCCATGACCCATTTTATCAACTGGATGATATGATTATCTAGTGGTTCCTGGTCGAATTGATGAAAATCAATGGATTTAAACACATTTGATCCTTATGAAGTGGTTAAGAGCATTTGGTACCAGTAATGACTTGGTAAAAGTTTGTTTCTATGTCTTAGGCCGGATTAAAGCCGAAAGCGTAATAATACAATGCTCCCGCCAGTTATACGATATTTTTACCACATTTGCGAAGAAATAAAATGTGAAACCCTCATAAACGAAGATTTAATAAAATAGCGACGGATCGCGAATTTTCGAATATTGACGGTTGCTCGGCCTTATGATTGACTAAGGTGGGCTTGCCTACTCGGTCAATAATATTGAGCAATATTATTAATCTTTTAGGGCCTAGCTTACGAAACCGCCAAATAGCCAGATTTTTAAAAATAATAATTGAATATTTTTGCATGGCGAACACAAATTATTGTAACATTAGGCCAATATTTAAAAAAAAAAACTGAAGTTATATTTGTTTATCATGCTACTTATCTTATTGTACTATAAATAAAAAAAATACTTTGACTATCTCAATCTTTAGGTAATTTAAGTTTTTACACTTCACGGGTAATTGTATTGAAATAACAATGTCTTAATTTGGTTCAAACAACATTAAATTAATAAATAATTTAACATGTAATACGACAATATCCATTGAAATGTAAAAAAAAATATCGAACTGCAATAATACGCATATCGATAAAATCGACCACACACACTCGATTGTACATCTCTAAATCTTAAACGGTCGTTGCGTTCGGGAAAATTCGGGCTAGTTCGGGCTAGTTCGTGTTGCTCTGAACGTAAGTTAGTAACATATTTAAAAATTGATTTAAAATATAAAACAGTGACTTAATTGATTATTTACCGGTGGTAGGACACGCCAGTTGTCTTCAAGTTGATGGTATTTGGTCTATTTTTACATATAAATACTGCACAACTCGGCATTTTGGTTTTTTATGCATTAATAGTGCACTGTACGCAATTGCAAAGCGACTGAATGACGCGTACAGCCGACGTTCGATTATATAACCAATTTGATTCTATCGAGGCGGCACGTGCCACGCCCCCAAGGCATATCCCTCGATATCCGTGATCGCGAAGGATCAAAATGGCACAATGATATTTTAAAAAATAATTTTCCCATGTTTCCAGTTTCTAATTTTGTAAATTAATACGTATATATATAAATTAATGCGTATTTTTATGCATCTGCAAAAGTAAATTATTTCTGAGACACCCAGTATTTGCATGATGCGTCAACGTGCCGTGGGCAAGCGCTGCGTGTCACGTTTACGACGCGGCGCGGCACCGTGGTAATGTGGCCAGGAAAAGACATATTATTTTGCGAGATAAGATAATAAAAAATCCTGACTTATTTTTTTCCTGTTTTTAATTGACTCACAAGTGGTAAGTAGACTTACGTAACTAGTTTCTTAAAATGTAAAGAAGTTAGTTTCCATAAGGAAGCGAAAATATTGAAAGAGTTGTGAAAAATCAACCTTCATGTAAGAAGGACATCTCCAAAAAAAAAAAAAAACTGTCCAAGTGAGAGTTGGGTACGAGAGGTTCGGTTCCGTATTACAATATTAAAATTGAACAAGAAACGCCGACAAAATAACGTTTCTTGTATGTTCCCTTTAATATATATATTTTTTAATTTTATTATTTGTTATTGTAACGGCAATAGAAAAACACATTCTTTGAAAATTTCAAGTCTCTTCCTCTTACGGTTTAAGAGGTACAGCCTACTGACAGACGGATAGACAGACAGGCGGACGGACGGACAGCGGAGGCTTAATAGTAGATTGGCACTTTTCGGGTACGGAACCCAAATTTTTTTTTTATAATAACTACAATGTTTGTTGTCTCCTTACCTACATAGTTTTAAACATCATATTTAATGATTTTAAATGTTCACGTGGCAAATTAAAGATTTTTTCCTAATATTTTTTACAGGACAACTCGTTCACCATAAATTAAATCTTGGAATATTTTTATACTTTGATTTAAGTTTTTTCTCTCATGATTTGTTATGGTAGCTTTTTGTATCGGCATTTGAATAAAGTTTCTAACATAATGATTGATTGCTAAAATAAAAACGTTTTTGTTCATTCTTTTTTAGGATACCTTTTTACCAGGTTTATACTCATCACTAGTAAACATTTTGATTTATATTGGCATTATAAGTACGAAATATTGGTTAAGTCCAAGCTACAAAGCCTTGAATACAGGCGTATGGCGATTATCCACCCTTACGTTGTTGAAACTTCTACGATCCGGACTAAGGGTTTCCACCGCGTACATCGAAGGACTGGAACAATTTTCAATCTTACATAATTCTTAGTATTTTTGTCGTTGTTTCATTTATTATTTACTAGAAAATTATCCCAAGGGAAAATACTCCCGGGATGAAAAATATCCTATGTGCTATGACATGGTCTTTCTATGTAACAAGTTTCATCGAATTCTGTTCAGCAGTTTTAACGTGAAGAAGTAGCAAACACATACACACTTACAAACTTTAGCCAAAATAATATTAGGGTGATAGTTTAACACCTAATGATAGTTAAAAGTGACCCTCTTTGACGAAAATCTCAATACATTGGTTACCAATTAACAGTAAAGGTTATACAGGAATGCGTACCAGGGTTGAACATCTCGCATGCTCCATTAAAAAAGGAGGATCCTCAGACCAGATGGCTGTTGTGTTGTGACACCTAATGATAGTTAAAAGTGATCCTCTTTGACGAAAATCTCAATACATTGGTTACCAATTAACAGTAAAGGTTATACAGGAATGCGTACCAGGGTTGAACATCTCGCATGCTTCATTAAAAAAGGAGGATCCTCAGACCAGATGGCTGTTGTGTCTGTTCTAGGCTACTGCCCAATAGTCGATTTTGGATTGTTGTATTATGTTCAAATCGCGCGAACAACTTCGATACAGCGATGTAGGATTTATGTGATCTTTAGTCCGTATGTGTCGGCATGGATGACGTTGCAAGATTACAATTATTTTATTAGATAAATGTACAATGATGAGATTAATGATTGGCCTTGACAGTAGGTTGCTCAAACTTTATATATAACAGAAGGCGATGTTCCAAGCGATTTGTGTTGTGATCGAGCTTTCGTCCGGACAGTGCAGCCAATTAAGTTAATCACAATGAGTGCTGTTTTTAATACGTTTGTTTTGTTCACACAATTTATTGTTATATTTGCAGCATGTAAGTATTTTTTTAAAATTTTTAGTTTTAGAAAAAATGTCTTACCATATTAATTATTTCGTTAACTTTAAATTACATAGTACACTTACCTACTTAATTAATTTCATTATCGGAACATCTTTGTAACTTTTATAATGATATAAACTAGTGCTATATCTATCTTCATATCAAGTACCTACAGGTAGAAAAAAAAACAAAAGAAAACTGGTATTAAATACTTACGTAGTTAATTACTAGCTTCTGTCGGCGGCTTCGCCCGCGATAAAGTTGGTTTCTCCATACAAACTTTCAACCCCCGTTTTACCCCCTTAGGGGGAGAGTTTTGTAAAATCCGTTCTTAGCAGATGTCTACACCCTATAAGGAACCTACCTGCCAAATTTTAAGTTTGTAGGTGTTACAGTTTCGGAGATTTCGTGATTAATCAGTGAGAGTTATTCCGCTTTTATATATAGTTAATTATTATTAATTTAAATAAAATCTAAAGCGTAGTGGTGTCTATTACAAGTAAATGGTAACTAAGTTACGAAGTCAAACTCTTAATATTGATAAAAGTTCTTTTAAAAAAATTGGTCAAGTGCAAGTCGAACTCGCGCACGAAGGGTTCCGTATCATCCGTAGTAAAAAAAAACGGCGAAAAAATCTCGTTTGTTGTATGGGAGCCCCCTTAAATATTTATTTTATTCTGTTTTTTTTTAGTAGGTATTTGTTGTTATAGCGGCAACAGAAATACATCATTTGTGAAAATTTCAACTAACTATCACGGTTCATGAAATACTGAACCGTACTGAAGTCTGGTGACAGACGGACAGTAATAGGGACCCGTTTTACCTTGGGTACGGAACCCTAAAAAATAAGTCCTTAGGAACCCCACTTTAGAAAAATATCAAGTCACTTATTTTAACGACAGTGCTCATTTTGCATACCAACATTAGATCATCATCAATTTAATGGTTCCTTGTTTACAATTAACACCTTTATTGACCTTGCTGCGTACAGTCAGGGTAAAAAATAACTGATCATATTAACATTACACAGCTGTTCGTATAAATTTCTTTTTTATAGTCACATTACAATATAACATTATTATTAAACTCAATTATATAGAGCTGGTTAGTTGTGTGCTTTATACAATATTAAAACTGACTGTACTACCATAACAATTCAAAATATAATAATTGGCAATTAACAAATAGGTAGGTATTTTTTGTACTGACTTAAAAATATACTAAACAAATACAGTAGGTCTTTCTGCTCCTTTTTTGTGTAGTCATCAAAAAAACTTTTGCTGGTGATCTAGGATTAGTGTTACAATTTTGGTTAAGTTATGTATAAATAATGAAAAAACTGGGCAAGTGCCAGTCGGACTCACGAATTGAGGGTTTCGTACAAACTTACCTATGTACATAGTTAAATTTTCGAATGGAGACCCGAATATTTTTCCAAATCGCAAAAAAAACGTATATTTTTTTTGGTGACGTAACAATAAATTTACTGTTTCGGATTCATTCTATATCTGTATATAATATAAGATCTTGCTTTATGCCAAATTTCAGGATTCTGGGTCAACGGGAAGTACCCTATGAATTATGATTCCCTTGAGTGTGTCGGTATACATTTTTTGGGACATAAACGGCCGTATCTTTTTTCGTTTGATTTTCTCACAGCTTCAAAGGATCGCAGACCTGAGTACCTATATGGTTTTAATTTCAACTTGATACCTCCAAGCGTTTCCGAGATAAAGGGTCTTGACATACTGATAGACAGACAGACAACAAAGTTATAAGGGTTCCGCTTTTTTCCTTTTGAGGTACGGTACCCTAAACGCACAGCAGTAACTACTGGGACTAGGAACGTGGAATCTTGCACAGGGCTTCCGTTTATGATGTAGGTGAGCACTAAGAAGGCGTTTTCTAAAATTCAATCTTTAAGCGGGTGAAAAGAAGGATTTTCGTATGTATGCAGAATCGCATTCCGAGTGCCAATATACTTGAAAGTTAGCCAATACATATAGTAAACTAAGTAAATTATAAAGGCTGTCAATATTTGTTTTTCACAATTATTCCCAACAGCATAATTTGTGAGGTTTTAAAAATTGTATGGATGATACTTACTTCTCGGGTTAATAAACTTGAAAGGACAATGCTCTGCGCCCATACATTGTTGGCCCTGGAGCCATGAGCATCGGAAAGTTATGTATTGTATTCTCTACCTTTAGTAAACTCTTATAGGATCTTATTTTTATAGAGGACTAGCTGCAGAATAAATATATTTCAAAAAAAGTATCACATTTTGAGGTTATAATCAAATCATAACAACGAATATTAGGTATGATTTTTCATGGCTCCGATTGATTTTTAAGAAACAGAAAAACAATATCATAATACATTTATTTATTTTTAGTACCTAGTTAGATAATTAGGTTAGTAAGTCCGTTTTTGAATACCAAGTTATCGTTTGAGCGGTACATAGTTTCGAAAATCACAGCCAGGTAAGTCGTTTTTGAAAGCAATCAGAGTCCGTTAAAATAGCCAAGTCGTTATATGCAATAAGTCCTGATACAATTACAAAGAGCAAGCGACGCTAATCCAAGCACAACAGGTAAGACTATGACTCTGACAATGACAAAAGACCATAGTCACGTCAAAAATAGGGATGGCAAATACGATACAATAAATCAATATTTCCTAAGATTAAATCAGGCAATACGTTGCAGTTTGTAAGCCTTACATCAAGTTTTGTTTTATTTTACTTATAATAACACTCTTGAAAAAAGCGCGGGAATCGTCGAATTTGGCGGGCGTGATTTTTCTGGCGGTTTTGTAAAAAATAATTTAAAATCGAGATTAGTTGTGTAAATTTGAGTAGATATTGATTAGAATAGTTATTTTATTATTTGTGTATATTAGTCTTCGTATTTAGGGTAAGTTTTTTTTTTTTTACTTTCTTTTCTTTGTCCAATGGACAAAGAACCACCCGATCCGGGGGGCACAGTCCCCTCGGTAGGGTGTAATGTTATAATCAATGAGTCCAGTATGGACACAGACTCGTCCATAACAAGATCAGAGCGAAAAAGGACTAGGGCTCCACGCAAAATGTGCAAACATTGCAACAAAAGAAGGAGACATGGTAAATCTACAGCAGATACCAACATAGATACACACTGCCATTGTGAAAATGACTCGGTAATTACTAAAACTGCAAACAACCAGTCATTACGTACAACAGCTGCTACAAATCATTTGGAAACCACTCCACGTCCTGTGGATGGCCCCCAGACTGGTATATCTTCAAATTCGGATCTCCCCCAGAAGGCGCCACAGGTTGCTAGGGCTTTGTACGAATCCTCAGACTTATCTCCATATGTGGTTCACATCCAAAAAATATTTGACATGACAACGAATTCAGGTCAAACATTACACCCAATCACTTTAGGGCACTTTTTAAAAAAACGAAGGTTCAACAACATTATTAATGGCTCAATAAAACGTATTGGTCGCAATAGAATTTCTTTAAGCTTCTCACAATACCAAGATGCAAACTCTTTTTTAAATGACCCTTGTTTGGCCAAGGAGAAATTGAAGGCATTTGTTCCATCTTATAACGTGTGCCGTATGGGAATTATTAAAGGCGTCCCTACCGAATGGTCTCCCGACGAAATTATTGAAAATATTTCTGTCCCTACTGGATGCGGGAAAGTTATTAAAGTTAGGCGTCTTAATTATAAAGTTCACGAACCGACCCCTGTTTGGAAACCATCTCAAACAGTCGTGTTGACCTTTGACGGGCAAATTTTACCGAAACGTGTGTTTTGTTGTTACAATTCTATGCCAGTAGAATTGTATACATTCCCAACTATACAATGCTTCAATTGTTGTCGTTTCGGTCATACGAAGGTACAATGTAGGTCGAACCCTCTGTGCTTCAAGTGTGGGGAGAAACATTCTGCTGACACTTGTAGCATTCAAGACGAAGAAGGTAAATGCTGTCATTGCTGTGGCATTCATTACGCCATCAATAAAAAGTGTCCAGAGTTTGAGAGACAGAAAGCAATCAAGCACTATATGGCCCATAGTTGCGTATCGTATGCCGAAGCATCGCAGCTACATCCTCCAGTGTCAAAACTATATGCAGACGTGGTAACTTCAGCTCCTTCACTTGCCAATAATAAACCTATTTTACGCTCTTCACCCCATTCACCTAACACATCACACAAAAAAACTGTTTTCTCAAAACCTCGAGATCCCCCAAAAACAACTAAGGGGTATGACCGGGCAGCTCACCAAAAACTTATTAATAATGAAGTTTCGATGACAGGTAATGGTGTTGTATTGCAAAATAAAACAAATAATGAAAGTCAAATTTTAAATATAATTATTATGTTAATCAATACTTTATCTAAAAATAATATTATTGAACCGTCCATCGTTGCCACTGTAATTGATACGCTGTCTAATTTATCTAAACTTAATCATAATGGATCCAAGTCTATCCAAGATTGTTCAGTGGAACAGTCGCAGCATAGTGAATAAAAAATCTGATTTGTGTTATATATTGAATAAATACGATCCCTTTGCAGTCGCTCTCTGTGAGACATGGCTTAAACCAGGGTTCTCATTTAGAATTCCTGGCTATGCATGTCTAAGAACAGACAGAAGCGATGGGTATGGCGGCGTCGCCATACTTGTAAAAAATAACTTGTCCTTTCAATCTTTCCCTCTTCCCCGTCTCAGTGACGATATATCTGCCGTTGCTGCCATTGTAAATAAAATCTGTTTAGTATGTATATATTATTCTCGTCCTACTGTGAATATCGTAAGCGTCAGGACCCCTGGACCACTAGCGATATTTGATGTTTAGAGAATACCAAAATTAACTACCTTTTTGCTACTATTTGGTACCTACCTTCAAATATTTGGTACCTCTATTGACAGCGAGAAAACGTCAGAAGAAAGTGGCCAGACATTCTGACGTCAGGATGTCTGGACCATTTTTTTTTTCATAGTTCTAGACAACATAGCTAATTTATCTTTTTGTAAATATTTACTACCTTTTTAGTACCTCACCATATATTTTTTTCGACATTTTTTAGCATACTTGAAAAAAGTTAGATGTAAAATATTTTTTTCAAAATGAATACTTATTTTGCCACATATGCCATGAGATATCTGATGTTTAGAAAATACCAAAATATACTACCTTTATGCTACTACTTGGTCCCTAACGTCAAATACTTAGTACCTCTATTAACAGCGAGAAAACGCATGAAGAAAGTGTCATCAGGTTGTCTGGACCATTTTTTTATTTTCATGGTTCGAGACAACACAGCTAATTTATCTTTTAAAAAGTATTTACTACCTTTTTAGTACCTCAACAAATATTTTTTTCAGCTTTTTTTGACATACCTGAAAGATGTTACGTGTATTTTTTTTTTCAAATTGGATATTTAATTTGCCACATTATGACATGAGATATCTGATGTTTGAAAAATACCTTTATGCTACTGCTTGGTACCTAACATCAAATACTTAGTACCTCAATTAACAGCGAGAAAACGTATGAAGAAAGTGTCATCAGGTTGTCTGGACCATTTTTTTTTTCATGGTTCGAGACAACACAGCTAATTTGTCTTTTTGTAAATATTTACTACCTTTTTAATGCCTCAACATACATTTTTTCAACTTTTTTTAGCATACTTGGAAAAAGTTAGATGTGAAATATTTTTTTTTTAAATGGATATTTAATTTGCCATATGATATATGATGTTTAAAAAATACAATACTTTTATGCTACTACTTGGTACCTAAATCAAATAACTTACGTAGTACCTCTATTGACAGCGAAAAAACGCGTGAAGAATGTGGTCAGACATTCTGACTAAGATATATGATGTTTAAAAAATACAATACTTTTATGCAACTACTTGGTACCTAAATCAAATAACTTACGTAGTACCTCTATTGACAGCAAAAAAACGCGTGAAGAATGTGGTCAGACATTCTGACATCGTATGTCTGGGCCATTTTTTTTTCATGGTCAAGACAAAACAGCTAATTTATCTTTTTGTAAGTATTTGCTACCTTTTTATTTTTTAGTACACATATAATTTTTTTTTTGTCGTACTATAAAAATGTAACGCATTAAAAAAAAAACATGATGAATACGTAATTAGCTACATAGACAGCATGACATATTCATTTATCATGTATTTTTTTTAATGCGTATCATTTTTCAGGTACGACGAAAAGATCTGAATTATATGTTGAGGTACTATAAAGGCAGCAAATACTTACAAAAAGATAAATAAGCTGTGTTGTATCGAACCATGAAAAAAAAAATTGTCCAGACATCTTGATGTCAGAATGTCTGACCACATTCTTCACGCATTTTCTCACTGTCAATAGAGGTACTAAGTATTTGACGTTGGGGACCAAATAGTAGCATAAAGGTAGTGTATTTTGGTATTTTCTAAACCTCATATATCTCAAGTCATCTATGGCAAATTATTATCCAATTTGAAAAAAAAAAGACACGTACGGTACTAAAAAGGTAGTAAATACTTTTCAAAAGATAAATTAGCTATGTTGTCTCGAACCATGAAAAAAAAAATGGTCCAGACAACCTGATGACACTTTTTTCATCCGTTTACTCGCTGTTAATAGAGGTATTAAGTATTTGACGTTAGGGACCAAGTAGTAGCATAAAGGTAGTATATTTTGGTATTTTCTAAATATCAGATAGCTCATGTCATATGTGGCAAAATAAATATTCATTAAAAAAAAACACACCTAACTTTTTCCAAATTAAGCTAAAAAAAGTTGAAAAAAATGTATGTTGAGGCACTAAAAAGGTAGTAAATATTTACAAAAAGATAAATTAGCTGTGTTGTCTCGAACCATGAAAATAAAAAAATGGTCCAGACAACCTGATGACACTTTCTTCATGCGTTTTCTCGCTGTTAATAGAGGTACTAAGTATTTGACGTTAGGGACCAAGTAGTAGCATAAAGGTAGTATATTTTGGTATTTTCTAAACATCAGATATCTCATGGCATATGTGGCAAAATAAATATCCATTTTGAAAAAAATATTTCACATCTAACTTTTTTCAACTATGCTAAAAAATTTTGAAAAAAATATATGGTGAGGTACTAAAAAGGTAGTAAATATTTACAAAAAGATAAATTAGCTATGTTGTCTAGAACTATGAAAAAAAAAATGGTCCAGACATCCTGACGTCAGAATGTCTGGCCACTTTCTTATGGCGTTTTCTCGCTGTCAATAGAGGTACCAAATATTTGAAGGTAGGTACCAAATAGTAGCAAAAAGGTAGTTAATTTTGGTATTCTCTAAACATCAAATATCGCTAGTGGTCCAGGGGTCCTGACGCTTACTGAATATCCTTTCTGAAATTAATAATCTTTTATCAGTCTTACCTAAACCATTTTTGGTAATGGGCGATTTTAATACCCAACACCAATCTTGGGGAAGTTCTAATACCAATTACTATGGAGAGAAACTATTAGAAATCTTAGACTCTAATAATTTGTGTATTTTAAACACATGTCTCCCAACACGCCTAACAGATCCAGTTGAAGGAATAAGTGCTCCTGATCTCTCGATATGTACACCTGAACTAGCATCAGCATTATCCTGGTCTCCTCTACCGTTATCTTATGGCAGTGATCATTTCCCATTAATAATTTCTTTTCCACATAAAAAGCCAGAGGTTTGCAGTCCCACACCACGATTAAAGTACAGACTTCAAAATGCAAACTGGGATAAATATAAAAATGGTGTAGAAGAGAGAGTTCTTACTTTATCTGATTCCTTACAACATGATCCTCAGTTATTGGCTGATCAATTTACAAGGATTTTAATAGAGGTAGCAGATAATACTTTCCCTATAAAAAATGGCGCTACAGGCAAAATTCCCTCACCACCTTGGTGGGATGCTGATTGCACTCAGGCTGTTAAAAAAAGAAAAAAGGCACAAAAAGACTACTGTCATAATATGACTCAGCTCAATTATGAGCTATACCTAGAAGCTGCTCGTGCAACCCGTACACTCCTTAAGAAAAAGAAATTCGAAGGTTGGCAAAAATTTTGCGAATCTATCTCTCCAGCAGTTAATGTTTCTATAGTATGGCGAAATATTAAACGATTCAGGTCAGTATTCAGTGACACAACAGCCTCAAAACTGCCATTAGAGTTAGCCAATGAGTTCATGGATCATTTAGCTCCTTCTTCAGTCCCTGAACAGAGATCTTTGATGCATTTTCCTTATGTTCCTATTTCCGATTCTGACTTGAATTCTCTCTTCACACTAAGTGAGTTGAAAGGAGTCCTTTCACATGTTAAGGATTCAGCTCCTGGTGAAGATGGTATACCATATTCATTTTTAGCTAATCTTTCCGACTCTGTTCTTTTAATATATTTAAATCTTATCAATGCAGCCTTAATATCTGGCAACATCCCATCAAGTTGGAAGTCTCAAATAATTATTCCTGTTCTAAAACCGAATAAACCTGCTTCTAATGCCACTTCGTATCGACCAATTGCACTTTCGACGGTTTTAGCTAAGATTGTCGAACACCTTATTAAAAATCGTTTGGAGTGGTTCTTGGAAAGCAAAAACTTGCTTGGTAAATCACAGTTTGGTTTTAGAAAAGGCAAAAGTACTATTGACAACCTTAGTGTATTCATAACTGATATTCGCCTAGCCTTTTCTTCCAATAACTCTGTAATTGCTGCCTTTTTGGATATTAGCTCAGCCTACGATAATGTTCTTGTATCAGTCCTGGAACAAAAATTGAAATCATTACAAATTCCAACAATGCTGTCTAATTTCATAATTAACATGCTTTCAGAGAGATCTTTAAATCTAGATGTTGAAGGGCATAAATTTACCCGTTTAGTATGGAAAGGTCTTCCTCAGGGTTCTGTACTTAGTCCACTTCTCTATAATATTTACACTTATGATTTAGAATCTTCTCTAAATGGGTCCGTACAAGTCCTTCAATATGCAGATGATTTACTTCTCTATGTATCAGGTAATTCTGTTTCAAATATTTGTTCTTCCTTAACTTCTTCTTTATGTTTACTGAAGACTTGGTTGGACGCCAACGGCCTACACCTGTCAATTGATAAAAGCAACATTGTCTTATTTACTAGAATGCGTAAGCCTCCTTTAGTTACAGTGAAGTATAATAATTTTCCTATAATAGTTAAAAACCAAGTAAAATTTTTAGGCCTAATTTTAGATACTCGTCTTACTGGTTTACCACACTGTGATTATATAGCTGCTAAATGTGAACGAAATATCAACATTATTAGATGTCTTTCTGGTGTTTGGTGGGGAGCACATCCATTTTCATTAAAATTACTGTACAACACATTAATTAGAAGTGTATTGGACTATGGTACCTTTTTGCTGGAACCTGCTAATGTTGCTGGCCTTAAGAAACTGGACAGTGTTCAATCTAAGGCACTTAGAGTAGTTTCAGGTGCAATGAAAAGCAGTCCTATTAATTGTCTTCAGGTGGAATGTGGAGAACCTCCGCTTCATTTGCGACGTCAATTTTTGGCTGATAGATACATGGCTCGTTGTTTGCAATTCACACACCATCCTTTGCTAAATAAACTTTCTACTCTCTCTAAAGAAGTAACCTCGTCCACTTACTGGAGACACAAAGTTACTCCGTGTTTAGTTAAAAGCTTTAGAAAATACAATTTAATTGAAGCGCCTTGCCACCAATCTCAATTTCTTCCTATATTTCATTGTAATTTCAGTTCATTAGTTATTTCACCAAATATTCAGTATAACCTCAACATTTACCGAGATGACGTATGTCCTAATGATAGCTTCAAATTCACTATGGATAAAGACTGGAAGGGTTATCAGCTCCTGTTTACAGATGCTTCGAAGCACGGAAGAGACTCATGTGTGGGAGTAGGTGTATACCACTCCCAATATAATATTGTACAAAAAATAAAGCTCCCGCCCGAATCATCTGTATTTACGGGAGAATGTTACGGTCTATTCAAAGCTGTTGAATATATACTTGTTATGGGCTTGCGGAAAACACTTATTTTAACTGATGCAAAGAGTGCCTTACAATCCTTGGCCAGATATCCTTTCTATAGTCAAAATCCTTTTATTATATTTGAAACACGTGAACTCCTCAACAAGTGCTCTCATATGGGGTATTTAGTGCATTTTGCGTGGATTCCCTCTCATTGTGGCATTTTAGGTAATGAGAAAGCAGACCAATTAGCTAATGATGCTGTTTTGTGTGGAGATGTTTTTCCTTACAAAAATTGCTCTCGAGATCTGGCTGCTCTGCCCAAAGTTTATCTACAGGAATCCTGGGGTCAGCTTTGGTCGGAGCAATCACTGAAAGGGAAATTTTATCGTTTTATTCAGCCATCTATTCCTGTTAAACCTTGGTTTAGCAAGTTTAAACTAAGCAAAAAGATTTCAACGATAATCATACGTATGAGATTGGGTCATGTGTGCACTCCTGCTCACCTTGCCAGACTCGGCATTGTGCAGAGCCCTGTGTGTGAATGTGGTGCTGAGGTGGGAGATCTGAACCACCTTATTTTTGCTTGTCCCCGTTATGACCACTCCTTAGTTTTCCAGAGCCTTGTTTCCCTCAGAGTCCCTCTTCCCACTTCTATCTCATGTATCTTATTTAATTTTAATTTGAATATTTACAAAATCATAGCACTTTTCCTTGTAAATAATGATATAGCTATTTAAATGTAAAAATGAAAACGCTTGATGTAGTTTAGTTTTTAGGTTAATTTAGAGACGCACCAATTGGGCTTCTTGTTGAATCAGCTGGTTGCGTTAATTTTCTATTTTAATATTATATTCCATCTATAATATATATTGTTATTTGTAATTTATTATTTTAATTCATTATTCCAGTAACAACTAATCTCCTTTCCTTTTCCAAATTCTTTGTAACATTTAATCGTTTCGCGAGTAATCGATTCTTACGTTTTGTTATTATAAAATATAAAATATTGTCAGTGGCAATAAGCACGAACAGTGCAAAGCCATATATATATAAAAAAAAAAAAAAAAAAAATAACACTCTTCTATACTTGTTAATATTAACACATCTGTATTTAGTTGGCAATATTGTTTTTTTTAATGAAAAATAATATATTTTTAATAATTAATGAAGCCCTTATGGAGGGTTACTTTTGTATTCAATGTCGTAAATAATCATTTAGTTAGTTTTAAGTAAACCACACACTTTTCTAAACGATTATCAGAAAACCCTGAAAAATGATCATGATGAAAAAATTGGTTTTGATCACTTCATCATTATTCTAACTACCTATTTAAAATCGAATCTGACCTTATTTATAAAGTATACCTATTAGGTTTTTTTTTTAAATACACTTTTAGAAAAATTAAATCAAGCATTCTATTTCACCGAGAGTGACGAAGGCGAGCGCAGCGACCCGAAGGAACTGTTGTGATCTGGCCACGACATATATAATAATAATATAATATTCCACAACTATCACACAACGCCGTCTAGTCCCAAGCTAAGCAGAACGTGTGTTATGGGTACTAGACAACTGATAAACAGACTTACATATTTCTAAATACATACATATATAGATAAATTACGCCCAGACACAGAACAAATGATCGTGCTCATCACACAAACATTTGTCCTGGGTGGGAATCAAACCCACGACCTCTGGCATAGCAGTCAGGGCCACTAACCACTAGACCAACAGGCCAGTCAGTACAGTATATACATTATGGGTGTGGTATAGGTTAGCATCGAATGCCCAAATTAATTACTATATGCTAAAAGAATACCTTTTTTAACCGACTTCAAAAAAAAGGAGGAGGTTATCAATTCGGTTGTATTTTTTTTTTTTTTTTTTATCATTATTTTTTTTTTTTTTTATGTTTGTTACCTCAGAACTCCGTCGTTTATGGACCGATTTGCAAAATTTTTTTTTCCCTTTATAGGATATGCTTCCAGATTGGTCCCATTTTTTTCAAAATCCAGTTCTGATGATGGCATCCATGAGGAATCGAGGGAACTCCTCAAAAATTATAGGCAACCCTATGGTAATTTTAGTATTTTCATCAAGAACTTAAGCATTTACAGTCAAAAAGTAACATTTGATGAAGTGGAACTGATGAAGAAGACCAGAAATGGTCAACGGAACTTCATACTCAAATAGATATCACAATGAAGATATACATTAAGCGACTATGACAATACAAATAAATGAATGATTCTGAATAGTAACGTTGAAAATGGTAAGTATCATCGAAGTGATCTGATGATGATGATGGAGCCGGAAGGTAGGCACTGGAACTCCGTAATTAATCAATGTAACTTAGCCGTGTTTGGACTTATTAGAATTGTCATGAGATGCACTTTGGCTATAAGGTACTATCGAACTGATCTGATGATGGAGCCGGAAGGTAGGCACAGGAACTCCGTAATTAATCAATGTATCCTAGCCGTGTTTGGGCTTATTAGAATTGTCGTGAGATGCTCTTTGGCTATAAGGTACTATCGAACTGATCTGATGATGGAGCCGGAAGGAGGAAGGTAGACACAGGAACTTTATAATAAAACAATGTAACCTAGCAGTATTTGGGTTAATTGGAATGGTCATGAGAAATAGGCACTCTGTTTATAAGTGTATCGCAACTAAAAAGTGTGAAATAAAAACTTTTTAGAAAAAAAAATAACCGACTTCACTAAAAAAATACACTAAAAGGATCAAAATAACTTTAATTTCGGAAGTCGGTGTTAAATAAGAAACAAACAATACCGAGAAACACCGACTTCCAAAATTAAAGTTATTTTGATCCTTTTAGTGTATTTTTTTAGTGAACTCGGTTATTTTTTTTTTCTAAAAAGTTTTTTGGGTGTAAAATCATGAAAAAACTTCTCCCGCTCTGGGTCGAGCGAAAGGGAGTGTCAGACTTTTACTGACTAAACCCCACCTGTTATCCTCTCCTTGCGTTCCAAGGCCACGCTAATTCTGTCGAACAATGCCGCAAATCTATATTCTCCTGGTATTTGTATCTGATATATGCCATATCTTTGTCAGTATGAAGTTTTAGAAACTTTGACAGTTTTACGAAAACTTTAGATATTCTAGTTGGCAGCCATAACATTGAACCTTATAAACAAGTTTTTTCGTTTGCTTATCTATTTCTATTTACTAAACAGAGATTTTGAACTTTTGACTGCTTCCGTCGGATTAATCAGTCAAATATTGTCGTGTCTATTTTGCCAGGGTCATATATTTACGACTAAATATTCCATCTCGTTTAAATCTTCAATTCTCAGCGTCACTTATAGGTGACAGAAGAGCTGACGAAATATATGTCCCTGGCGAAATGGACACGAAAATATTTTTCTGATTAATTCGAATTTTTATTTGAATCTGTAACCACTTACAGAGAGTCAAATAAAAATAAATAAAATTTATTACAGTCCTTTGAGAAATCATCAAATAACTTTTCTCGCTCTGAGGGAAGCGAGAGAGCGTGTCCTTTTGCGTTCCGAAGCCATGGTAACTCTTTCGAAAATTCCTGCAGATTAAGTTCATTATAGTCTTCGAAATTGTTATTATTTTCGTTACAAACAATTGTATTATACCTCTCTCTCTCTGTGTAAATATAACACGGTAAAATAGCACATAACTAACTAGATCATTCCCAGAAAAAGGATCTAGAAAAAAAATGCGATTCAACAGTTGTCTGCAGTCCAAATCTCAAGGTTCATATTTATAAACATATACGAGTATAATATGTAATTTAAAATCAAGTTCATCTCTTTTTTCCTTGAAAATTCTTTGTAACTTTTCTAATTGTTTTTTGACGAATCCGATCATAAAAAAGGCCTAGGTGTTTTGAAGTGCAAAGAGAATTAATTTTTATTTTAAGTAGTAGAAAGCATAAGCATAAGTATAATCAGCCTTTTAATGTTCACACTGCTGGGACTCTCCTCCTCTCTCTAGGAGTGGGAATGGGCCGTAATCCACCACGCGGGCCCGGTGCGGATTTGTGAATGTCACGTATCTTCGAATTTTTGGTTCTAGGTCATGCCAGTTTCCTCACGATGTTTTCCTTCACTGTTTTAGTAGTAGAAAGGCGTACCTAATATTATATATTAAAGTAAACATATACGCACTAGATAACATAAGATAAATAGGGTTCAACATCTTTAGAATTTATGAATCCCATTTCTTTTATCGAACAGAATTAAAAAAATAATTCCGGAACATACTCTGAGGTCACGTCTATTAGCCTTATATATTTTGCCATGTACATAGTTTTGTTATTTTAATGTTTAGTATAAAATCAAGATAGGGCATGCACTAAATTTCATAGAAAAAAATATTACATCGTAGAGTTCGTGCTTAACTCTACGATGTAATATTTTTATGACACATTTGTAGTCAAATCATGTACATTTACGCATTTCTGTGTGTTCTAGTATTTGTGGTCACGGTCGACTAGATTAGAATTATATATATCTGACTAACCTTGTCTCTTGAAGAAGTTATATCTATAATTAATATATAGGCGGGTATTGGTGAATCACCATTAAATAACTTTGCGTTTACTACTGATTTTAGGGTTTCCACACAAAATTGCGATGCGATACGACACCGCGTCGCAGAAAAATGCGATGCGAATTGCTGCGAAGCGATACGACGCCGCGTCGCAAGAACTTGCGATGTGAATTGCTGCGATGCGATTTTGTGCGGTAAAGCTTCGGTTCAGGTGGCCATAAAATGTGTGATGCGAATCAATTCGCGAGTTCTTGTGATGTTTCATTATTGCGATGCGATGTCTTATCGCAGTTTGGTATTTGGGCTCATATCAGATTTGATTATGAATAGTCGTCATCATTCATGCCCTTATCCTAATTATCATCGCTTTATCTTCCATACTTCTTTATTAGTCATCATCTCGGGGGTCCCGGTGACTCCCAGCCACCGTAGATTAACAGGGTCCGTCAAGGCCGATGCCTGCTAGGGCTGCGGGATTGTTCGAAAGTTACCGAGGCTTTAGACAGCAAAAAGCAATTGAAGAACACGGGTGGGTCTTAGTTAGTAAGGCTCTAACAGTCCCTCTCGCTCCACCCAAAGCGATAGAAGTAATTTGATCTTTTCTAGCCCTTTTCATCTTCTACTGTCCATATTTTTTCACAAGCTTCTGGCTTAAAGCTTTAGGCCAGAAAAAAAAAACTACTTTAGATTCAAAAATTTAAATTAATTAGTTTGAATAGAACTTAAACTATTACCAAGTAAACAAGAAGTATCTTGACCTTGTAAAGACAAGGTCAAGATACTGCATTAAAACAGCAATAACAAACTGACCGTCCCATTATTCTAATCGCGTTGAGTTTTGTGTTTTTGCAAACAGTGGATGTTTTTTTGACTTTAAGCTAAAGTAAAGATTGAAAAAAATTGTATGTATGCTTCACACAACAACAAAAACTAACAATACATATTAAAAAAACTGTTCGTGAGGCCAAAAAGGCACCTTACTCGACAAACCATAACGTAGCGCTGGTAATCTGCTAGGGCCCGTTGCATTGTGATGCCACGGACATAAAAAAAAACATAGTATCGTCACTAATCTGTTATGATTTACTATTATAAAGCACACAAAACACACTAGTAAAAGTGTCTTGGGCAGAGCACTGCCTGGAGCGAAGGCAAAGAAGGAACAGGAGTGGGTATGTCATTGGGCGATCGGCGGCAGCGACCTCTCTCGCCAGGCCCAGACCATAGTCCGGAGTGAGGGGAATGGGCGGCGGTCGCACTCTTCTGCAAAGCAGTAATGCTAGTAAAAGAGGCGGCCGCACGCGTGAGGGAAGGACCATCTCACATCCCAGTCACTGAGAACTCGACCCCGACTACCAGTCTGCGGACGACGAGCAATGGGTAGCTTACCGTTCGGCCGTCCGACCTTTCGACCGAGCCCGAGTTGTCGACGGCGCGTAATGTTCTACGCGCGCCTCAAAGAGATGTCAGCGAAACCGTAGGGGCCCAGCAGGGCCGAAGCCTACTGGGGCCATGGGTCGACTTCTGAAAGGGAAACCCGTGAAGGAACATATAGTAAGTGTGGTTTTAGTCAGTAAAAGTCTGACACACCCTCTCGCTCCGCCCTAGAGCGACACAAGTCATAAGATGATTAACCTTAAAAAAATACAAAACTAGTAATTTTGTGCATACTCTATTAATAGTGCCCACTGGACCAGGTAAATTATAAAATACGAGAAAACTTATAAAATAATTATAGTAAATTATTATGCCAAAAACCAACAAACAAAATGCACAATTCCATGTGTCATTTACCAGTATTGTACGGTAATTTAGGTCTCGTTAATATAGTTAATTATATAAGTTTTTATTAATTAATATTTACATGAGAAATTAAGTAGATAAGAACATTAAATTTAATTTTATTATTTTTATTTAAGTATGAATATTAAATGAATATAAAATTTAAATTTATTAATAATAACTTGCCTTAAAATATTCAGTTTCATAGACACAATTTCTTGTATATTGAAATTATAGCGGTTTATTTGTTTAAATAATATTACTTAGATATGTGTGAACTATATTATATAAAGATCTTGTAGAAGGTTGTTAAGTTTCGTCTACTGAGCAAAGTTTGCGGAGACCTGTCCTTAACACTCTGTACGTATATTATAAGATAATTATGATGTGATTGTATGTATGTAACTGATGTGGCAAAATGAATTTAATCAGAATAAGATACGAACATTAAAAATAAATACAACAAGAAATTCAAATAAGTGAAGATTTTGCACCGTGGTTTTTGGCTCCGCACGGTTTGTGCATTTAGCCAGTGTTAAATTTAAAAAGTATTTCGTTTTTGATATGACATACAGTCACTTGGTTTTCCATTAAAATGCGGATGTAACACATTGTAATGATTTTGCAACAAATGTATCAAGTCAGCCTTCTACTACTAAATACTACTGAATTCTCAGATCTATTTTACCGAGATCGCGCCTGTTACAACATTCCCCATTAATTGTCCAGTTGTGAAGACAGTTGAGTTATAGAACTACATCAATTTTACATTACAGTGCCAGCGAATAATTAAAACGAAAAAATCCCTCTAAACACTCCATTTTTGAAATTATAAATGTGTTAGGGTCACGGGATTTTCTGGAAAGTAAACTCGTGATTCTAGAACGCAAAGGGCAACTGAATAACACAGGTGTGTGTTTTTTTAGTAAAAGCGCCTAAACCCTAGGGCGGTCGAAGACATTGGATAATTTCCTATCTCAAAAAAAAGTACTGGACAGTCGACTTGTTCATAATATACCTAAGTAATGATATAACGATGTTGACATGTCTAAGGTTTATCTTTTGTGTTTCTATAAAATAGGCATCTGATAAAAACTGGTATAATTAATAGATCATTTGTTTAAAGATACAATGAGATAGTGGTGTGACGTGATCATCGTCTTGCAACACTTATTATCATACTAATCAGGTACTGAAATGAAAAAAATAGGTAATTAAAATAGGTAATTAAAATAGGTAATTAAAATAGGTAATTAAAATAGGTAATTAAAATAGGTGTACGTATTGAGACACTGTGGCAATTAACAAGTAATTATTATTTCTAGAGACAAAGTGTTATCTTAAGGCCCAGCGTCTCAAATTAAAGCTAACGCAAAATTAATTTAACAAATAGTCAAACGTGCTTCAGCAGCTGTGATTAGTCGAATGAACTTGCAACAGCTTATTTTTTGACTTCACGCATCTAAAATGCATCTAAAATGCAATTTTTAAAAACCAAATGTTTCAAATCAAATCAAATATTTTACTTCACGTGACCAAAGGGCTGGCTTTTACCTCGGTCAGAGATTGCCATACAACGTGGCAATGCCGCCAGTCTTTTGGGCACACTTCCAGTCGACAGCGATGCGGAGGAATTTTTTGATGCCATATTTTAGGTAGGAGTTATTGTGTATATATTATATAATTTTAATTAATTAAGTGTTTTTATTTTTCGTGTTATATCGTATGCTCTAAATAAAATAAATTTCATCATGTTATTTAAATATATATATATATAAAAATATTGACATAATTAAACAGTATTTAAAGTACTAATTCTGTGTTAGGTAGAAATCTGTATAGAAGACTAATGTCGCGTCGATGTATGTAGTGGAAGTTACCCTTAATATATAGAAAAAAAAAAAACATACTCAAACATAAAAATATATATAAATAATATTACTATGAACAAAACAAAACAAAAAACCACAAGAGTATAAAGATGTGATTTTTTACAAATGATAATCTTGAATTTACGTATCAGGCATCCAGTGTAGTATAATACTAGGAATTACCCATGCGTGTCACGTAATTAACCGATTACATTAACTTGTTTTATTACTCATTTGCAGAATAAATTGTAAATGGTAACATGTTTATGACCTGTAGGTTATATGTAGGTACCTACATACTTAAACCACACAGTTGACAAATACCACGGATTTACTTCCATAGTCAATGATACATAGCAACAGGTATTTAGTATAGGTTTATATCAGTAATAGTTTTCCTAATCTGATGAATACTTCAAGAGATTACTTTCGACAACATACGAATCAACTCTTTATTACAATATCAGTTCAAATGTACTCTGATTAAATGTCTCTTTTTGAAACATCAAAGTTACAAAAGGCAGCCCCCAACGTCCACCTGTCACCACTTCCTAGCTAGCCATCTCACATTGTCACCCTTTTGGTACGGGCACGTACGCTCAGCGAAATTTAATATAATTCTGTAATAATCTTCTGTGTTATGTGCTTGTGTCAAATAAACATATTCTATTCTAATCTATAATGTACTATTGCTGCGTCGCGGCTCTCTGCAACGCCTTCAGTTGGGTTGAAGTAGTGGGGCCACTAACCTACTAGCAGTAATTTCTGATAAGGTTTTTTTTAAAGGTGTTTGGTTCTTTGAACCAGATTCACACTGTCGGAGGACAGTACTAGTATACACTGTATCACGGTAGGATACTCTTGCTCAACTCTCACAACACAACACTTGGATATCATTTAAAACTTAAATTAATAACTCATAGCCTTATACATTTATTAGATTGCGAGTTACATTCTAATTCAATAAGCGAGTACATATTTTTAGTTGCAATGTAGGTAGTTCGAAATATTTTTTAGTATATGCAAGAAATTCAGACAAAATTACTACTTACGTATGATTGCTTTGTTGAAATAGTAAAAAATCATATCAATATCAAGAAAGCCAAATAAAATTAAAATTGAATACAACTTGTATGTATATTAATAAATGTGTATTTGAGTAGTGTACCTGTTTTACACATTGCTATAACAGCTTATACTATCTCATAAATCATATTAGTTTCTTTGGCTTAGTGTCCCATTTTAGCAACTAATTCAGCTACGTTTGGAACCAACACAATACGTTTTTAGCGTTCATACATTTTAATAGGCCTTTGTTATCCAAAGTTAATTTGATTGACGGTTACTTTATTAGTCAAGGATCATTGAACTTGTCACAACAAATACTTGTTATGACGAAAGATTGTGAACTTATTAATCTTTAATCTATCTTCTATACATATTATATATATATATTATATGTATAAAAGGAGAGACTGACTGATTGATATATCAACGCACAGCCGAAACTACTGGGACTAAGAACATGAAATTTTGCTTTTTATGACGTAGGTGAGCACTAAAAGTTTTTGGAATTTTAGTCTTAGAAGGAGGTCTAAAGGGGAATTTCGTTTGTATGTAAAATTTCGTTCCGTGTATACTTGAAATTTAACACACTTTCGAATCAAAGTAAATAATAAAGACTGTCATTATTAAATAATCAAAACTGTCTACCCAAAAAAAACGAATAAAGAGATGTTAAAGTTTTTATGGAATTGTTTTAGCGAACGAAGTCTAGTCTAGCTAGCAAAGTGCTACTCAGTTTACTTTATATTCAGCATCATGGATTTTCAACTGTTCGAGGTATATATATAATATCATAGAAATATAAAAAACCCATATATGCCTTGTCGCATTAAGTCCGCCTATGTACCACTACTGTACATGAAGTTTAAATAAATAAATAAATAAAAACAGTATAATATAATATTAAACTCCCAAAAAGAGAGCTATAGGGTTTTATGATGACTATAGAATTAGGTACCTAGTTAATTGGAACAGAGTTCAGACCCTGTAACTCTTAGGCATCTAATTTCATCAAATCCAAAGTCTGGGCAGTTATCGGGTGCAATTTAGAGTAACTGATAGTGTTGTATATATGATGAGATACAACACTATAAGCTACTCCAGAACTACTAACATATAGTTTTGTATATTGAGATTCAACACTTAAAGGGGTGACCAGATGGTTGCAAACTAGCATTCTAACCAAGGTCACCTTGGTTGGGGACGTTGGTTTGCACCCCAGAAGGGGGTGACCGATGTTATCTCTATAACATCATTATAACTTATAGTGTTGTATATATTTATATATAACACCATAAGTTACTCTACTTTGCGAATACCTCACTTTTTATTATCAACTCTCGTCCTTTGCAGAACTGAACCAGAAAGTATAGCCTTTAACATTTCCACTGCCATGATACAGATATCTTCTCTGTGAGAGGGTATAGATATTTTGCCTAGCTTCATCTAATCTCGTTTGCAGTTGGCTCTTTCCATTACCAGACGTGGTGTTTAGGGTTGTGATGTCACAGATCTCTACATCAATCGGTGGTCGTTGTTAACATTTATATAATCCATTCTATCTCTTAATTTCAGTACCACCCATCCAAAAATGCACCTTAAGTGACTCCAGCTGCCTAAAGAAGTCGGCGCAGAATGCCATAGACGCGTTTGCTGCAGGCATCGCAGAAGTGGGGACTGAGGTTTTGGATCCAGTCCGCATTGACATCATCAAAATCGACTTGTCTGGACTCAAGCTCGTCATAAAAGATGCTGACATTAAGGGGCTCAAGAATTCTGTGGTTGATAAAATCAAGTGAGTTGAAATTACGAAATGAATTTATTCAAATACTAATGGAGTCCGTCCAGTAAGGATCAGTTGCATAAATTGATCTCGAAATAAATAAATAATTGATTATCATTGATTAAAATTCATTGGTTACCATCATTTCTTACTAAATTATCAGATATTTTATTATCTGTCATCTCTTCAGTCGAATAAAACGCTTTCTGAGTGAGACAGCATTTAAGTTTGGTTGTAAATTGAACAATGTCGAATTAAATTCCTTTGCGTAGTCTAAAAGAGCGTACAGAGGAACAGGTATATATAACAGGTATATCAAAATGTTTTATGTTCCAGGTTCGACACGGCAAAGAAAGTGATAGAGTTCTCCTTCCACGCCGCTCCCCTCACGTTGAAGGGCAAGTATAAGGCCAGTGGAATGCTGCTTCTTCTGCCAATCAGTGGAGACGGAGATATGACTCTGAAGATTAGTAAGTATAAGTAACTTTAGGATAACTTGCAGCTCATTTCGCTGCGTTATTTTTTTTTTAAATAGCGTATTAATTGCTGAGATAGAAGCCTTTTTATTTTAGCCTTGCACAGGTATTTTTATTTTCTTTTTAAATGATTTTTGTTTTTTTTTGTTAAGTTTGTTTATGTAATTAATATTTTTATTTTTATTCTGTTGTTTGTCTTGTGCGAGTCTCGAATAAAAATCTTTCTTCTTTATTTCCCCAACATAATTGGCTGACTTCAGTTAAGTGAAATCATAGTTAAATGACTAATTAACTCTTATTGACCACTAGTAATAGTAAACGTAGGTAGCAGAGAAAACCGATAATTTCAAGAATATCTATCACGCGTGTGAAACTAGGGCGAAATAATAGGACCTATGAAATTGGAGATTTTTAAAACGGGTTGCTTTGAAGTGTTATATCATTGGATTGACTTGGAATCATAAGTTCAAATAAATTTTATATTGAAGGTATGTTATTCTTCTTTTGAAATTAGGTATTTATTGGTTTCTTTGTGTTTTGTATTTTCTGTAATATAACAGTACTTATAACTATTTTTGTATGAAATTTAAGAAAACTCGCATTATTTTGTAATATGAGTTCTACCGTGGAAACAATGGGACTCAAGTGATATGCAATATTGATGATGTATACGGACTTAAAACTGCTAATGAATGAGATGTCTATTTTGGTTTCAATCACTTTCATGTGAGAAATTTTATCTCAGGAATAACTTTATTTCTTAGGGCGGCTACAAGACAAAATTTCCAAAACGAAATCTATTAAACCAAGAACACAGAGTTTTTTTGTTAGAAGAAAGTCGTAGGTATGCGACATTGATATTGTTTGCCCTTTGCAATGCATAGTATCTACATTGAAACTCTTAATTTGAAAAAACTTTTTTTATTAGCTTTCATGGTTATAAGTACTGCGATATTACAGAAAATACAAAACGCAAAGAAACCAATAAATACCTAATTTCAAAAGAAGAATAACATACCTTTAATATAAAATTTATTTGAACTTATGATTCCAAGTCAATCCAATGATATAACACTTCAAAGCAACCCGTTTTAAAAATCTCCAATTTCATAGGTAAAGACCTATTATTTCGCCCTAGTTTCACACGCGTGATAGATATTCTTGAAATTATCGGTTTTCTCTACTACCTACGTTATGCATGTAATCGGTTTAAGTTCACAAGTTTTTTATTAATTACTCTGTTTGTGAAAATCGAATAAAAAACCGTTCAGAAGTTTTTGAAATTATTACGAATAGGCAGAGAGACGCACATACGCGGTGGGGGACCTTTCGTCCATTGCAAAATTTCTTTCAGAATATCACCACAAGCTTAATTCCTTCTTATTGTTTCGTTCTTATTGATTATAAGTCTCAGATCATGAACCGTAGACCACATACATACGCTACGGCAGGTTATACAGAAGACTAAGGAGTACAATCTGCCTCTCTGCTTAGGGTTTGTGGACTACGAGAAAGCCTTTGATTCGATCCAGATTTGTGCTATACCGCAGTCTTCCCAACGGTGCCAGATTAACTATCGGTACATTGAAGTACTGAAATGTTTGTAAGAACGGCACTATGTCCGTCCAATTTTAGGACCAGACCTTGAAATCTATCCTCTTGTAGCGGGGTGTTAGGCAAGGAAACGTCATTTGAACGAAACTGTTTACGGCCGCAATGGAGGATGTCTTCACAGTTCTGGACTGGAATGGACTAGGCATTAATGTAATAACATGCTAAAATTCTGGTTACATATTTCATTTTTCAGAAAACATGGAGATCAAATTGACAATGCTGTACGACATTATCAAGAACGAGAACGGCAAAGATGTGATCGACCTGAAGAGCTACAAATACAGTTATGAGAACAATGAGAACACACACTTCAAACTGACCAATTTGTTCAATGGAAACAAACAGCTGAGTAAGTATAGGAGCTTTATCGGTTTTAGGTCTTTAGTTAGGTGGTGTATGACTTTGTTACAAGTATTTGAATTTCTGCATATTATCGCAATTGAGTTGTCATCTTTGGTTAGCATTACTGATTAAGCAGTGTTGTTATGCGAATGTGAGTACCAATACAAACCAATTCTGGTTTAATGGTACAAAAGAAACAAAAAATGTAAAAAATACTGTAAGTATTTATGGAACAATAAAAAAAAGTGGTCTTAAAGAGAATTATAGGTTCTATAGTAAATATATAAGTAGCAAATACATATAGGCACTGGCACCAGCTTTTTCCCGTGACTTCGGCCTCGTGACTATCTGTTAATGCAAATACGAAGTTTAAGTCGGATAAAAACGATTGCATCACTGCTTACCATCAGGTGGGACCGCAGTTAAGCACTAGTTTATATCATAAATAACATATAAAAAAATAGTCTATGTCCATATACATATATTATGATGATCAAGCTTACTCCATATCAAATTTAATCAAAATCGATACAGTAGTTTGCAGTAGTACCGTGAAAGCGTAACAGACAGACAGACAGAGTTACGTTCACATTTATAAATTAAATAAGTATCGAAGTATATATGTACGAGTATGTGTATAGTACTCAAGTATTACTTGAGTACTAAGTGTCGGATCATTCAGTTCCGTTCAAAACGGTTTAAATGAGTGGCGGTGATATATGCGTCATGTTTGTGAACGGACGCTGCCGAAAAACAATAGTATCTCCCAAAATTAGAAATAAATTTTACGACAATATAAATGGCCTCTTTAAGCACTGCAATGTTTTACCAGTTCATACTCAAATAAATTTTTTGTTACTAAAAGAACAATTTTTCAATAAGCATCTAATAAACAAAATCGAACATCCTGTATGCACTCGGGCAATTTCTGAGAATAGGCTTCGTACACTGCGCGCCAACAATACGTATGGCGAGCGAACTACCGGGTATATTGTACCGAGACTTATTAATAGTCTACCCTCAGAAATAAAAAAAAATATTACAAACAAAAATATCAAAAGCAAACTTAAGCAATATTACTTAAGTATTATTTAAGAATGTTTTTTACTTGTTAGCGGACCTAAAGATTTTTTTAAAATTATTATCGACAATAACGTACCAATATAAAAAACTCATTTTGTATAGTTTCGATGTTGAGATGGATTCATGATAGCACAAGTTTTTAACCTTAGTGGTTTTTGGTTGCTATTTAACTTAGACTATTCTGTATTCTTTTGTATTAATAATAAATAAATGAAAAAAAAAAACTTGAGACTGGTCAACCCTTAACTACCAGTGACTTATTTTAATTTCTGTATTTTGAGCAGGTTTTTTAATTTAATTTATTTACATAGTTCTCACATAATAGAAGTGACGAGAAATAAGTAACTGAGATATTTATAACATACTAGCTTTTGCCCGCGGCTTCGCTCCCGTCAACTGACTACTCTACCCTACTCTACCTTACTTAAAAACAATCCTTGAACTTCAACGAACATTTAAAAAAAAGAATTGGCCAAATTGGTCCAGGCGTTGTTGAGTTATGCGCTTACCAACACATTTTGCGATTCATTTTTATATTATAGATAACATGATTTAAAAAAGTGTTCATGGAGTTTCTTGCACGTTCTTCTCCATAGAGAATCTACGCTTTGAAATATGCAATCAGCTTATTTTTTCTGACATTTTGACAATTCAAAATCGCCCATAAATAGTGTATTTAAAAAATAGGGTTCAAACCCAGGCAGGTGCTTTAAATTTATTTCATCACCACTGCTTTCAAAACGGTGAAGGAAAACATCGTGAGGAAACCGGTATAATATCCTAGAACCAAAATTTTGAAGACATAATTATGACATCCATTAAGGCGCAGTCCCTTGAACATCTGGCTGGAATTAAATGCACACATAATACATACTTGAACTGCCCTACGAGCATCTGTGCATTTAAGTCCGGCCAGCTGCGCCCGGATAGAGCCCCGTTGACCTTTAAATCCATTTTCTTTGCGAAATGTTGATTGATTTACATATGCTATGTACATTCTGAAAAACACTTAACCAGCAATTTTTTTGAGTAAAAGTATTTCTAAAGATCAAAGCCATTTGAAAGGAGTAGGGAAAACAACAGAAAAAATATCATGTTGTTAATAAATTATATTTTAATTATAATTTTTACGAAATTTTATCCTTACGATAAAATCATATGTTGATAATGTTGTACAGGAATCTATAATAAACATATATTTTTTTTTCAAACCTATTGACCTAGCCGTTACCGAGGAGTAGGCTTCAGAAAGTCACTGTTTTATAGCACTGCTCGGGAATTAGGGCCTTAATCCGCACCGGGCCCGTATGGTTCATTACGACCCATAAAGAGGAGGCCTGAGTCTCAGCAGTGGAACATTATAAGACTGATACCCAAACCAACCGAATTAGAAAGAAGACAAGAAGAAAGAAAAACATTTTATTTGGCGGAACAAGGCAAATTTAGAACTAACAAATTAAAATATAATATAGTATAATATAATATAACATAATATAATATAATATAATATAACATAATATAATATAATATAATATAATATAATATAATATAATATAATATAATATAATATAATATAATATAATATATAATATAATATAATATAATATAATATAATATAATATAATATAATATAATATAATATAATATAATATAATATAATATAATATAATATAATATAATATAATATAATATAATATAATATAATATAATATCATATAATATCATATAATATAATATAATATAATATAATATAATATAATATAATATAATATAATATAATATAATATAATATAATATAATATAATATAATATAATATAATATAATATAATATAATATAATATCATATCATAAGCATAGCATAATCAGCCTTTTAAATGTTCCCACTGCTGGGACTCAGGCCTCCTCTCTCTAGGAGTTCGAATTTTTGGTTCTAGGACATGCCGGTTTCCTCACGATGTTTTCCTTCACCGTTTTGAGAGCAGTGGTGATGAAATAAATTATACAAAGTAATGCGCCTGGCTGGGTTTGAACCCGCAACCTACAACTCGTAAGTCGGGGTCTTTACCACTCGGCCACCACTGCTCATAAATAATATAATATAATATAATATAATATAATATAATATAATATAATATAATATAATATAATATAATATAATATAATATAATATAATATAATATAATATAATATAATATAATATAATATAATATAATATAATATAATATAATATAATATAATATAATATAATATAATATAATATAATATAATATAATATAATATAATATAATATAATATTCCACAACTATCACACAACGTCGTCTAGTTCCAAGCTAAGCAGAGCTTGTGTAGTACTAGACAACTGATAAACATACATATATTTCTAAATACATACATATTATAGATAAATTACACCCAGACACAGAACAAATGATCGTGTTCATCACACAATCATTTGTCCTGGGTGGGAATTGAACCCACGACCTCCGGCATAGCAGTCAGGGCCTCTAACCACTAGACTAACAGGTCAGTCAAAAAGTATATTTTGTGAAAGAAATATGCGCCACATCCGCGCAAAACGGCCAAAACCCAAATTGCCCAATACCCAATTCTGGGTTAAGCTCGCCTATGTACAGTCATGGGTCAAAAGTGCAGTTACGCTCTACCAATGCTAAACTGTCTAAAATTTCTTTGTAGTAGAAGTTTCATAGTCCACAACTAATTTAATCAATACTATAGATTCTATGCTACAAATTAAATCAGGCATGAAACATTGATCCCCTTCTACAAAGTAATTTTAGACATTTTAGCATTGGTAGAGTGCAACAGCACTTTTGACCCCTGACTGTACATCAACTGTCCTATTTTTATTGTCTGTTAAAATTGTGTGTACAATAAAAAATACGAATACTGATTATACTTATGCATATTTTGTTTTTAATTACAGGTGACGCAATGCACTCATTCATGAACGAGAACTGGAAGGTCATCTCGCAGGAGTTTGGAACTCCCACAATCGAGAAACCGGTTCAGAAAATATATACCGCTATCAAGACTTACTTACGATCACAACCATTGGAAGAAATAGCTAATGTTTAAATTATTGCCAAAAAATAAACATTAAGAGTATATGTGTACGGTTTGAGCTTCGAACAAAATGAGTACATCTTTTCTTTGTAACCAATCACAAAAATTACTTGCCCAGCCTTTTCCCAGCTATCTAAGGTTTGACAGTCAACCAATATACGACTATATATCTGACGTCCAGGGTTAACAATCCAGTAACTCGTTTTTACGACACCCTGTGGTCTCGACGTCAAACATTTAATGATCAGGGAATTGGCAACCTCATGCTGTACGTGATGCAGAAAATATTAGCAGGTATCGCTAATATTTAAGTTAATGTCAAAAATTAAGCTTTAAAAGAGAGTTGGTGTACGGTTCAGAATTCGGATGTTATGCAATAAATTACTTTTACAAAATATCTTTTATTTTTACCGATTATATAAATTACTTGCCCAGCCTTTTCCCAGCTATCTAAGGTTTGACAGTCAACCAATATACGACTGTATATCTGACGTCCAGGGTTAAGAATCCAGTAACTCGGTTTTAACACACCCTGTGGTAGGACTCGATGTCAAACATTTAATGATCAGGGATTTGGCAACCTCATGCTGTACGTGATGCAGAAAATATTAGCAGATATCGCTAATATTTAAGTTAATGTCAAAAATTAAGCTTTAAAAGAGAGTTGGTGTACGGTTCAGGATTCGGATGCTAAGCAATAAATTACTTTTACAAAATATCTTTTATTTTTACTGATTATATAAATTACTTGCCTAGCCTTTTCCCAGCTATCTAAGGTTTGACATTCAACCAATATACGACTTTATATCTGACGTCCAGGGTTAACAATCCAGTAACTCGGTTTTACGACACCCTGTGGTAGGACTCGAAGGAGAGTCCTAGAAACTTAAGAAACACCAAAAAGATACTTACAGTTTTTTTTTTACATAAAATTTCTAAAAACACCGCACACACGTGAATTACGCAAAAAAAAAATGAAGATCCTAAATAGATTTGCTAACAGTTTCACCGCGAGATATTTGCAAACCAATCCTTAATTTCGAGAAAAAAAAATGTTTAATATTTGGTAAATACTGCAAATAGAACAGGTCGATGTATCTGTTTTTGAGAGATATGAACAAGTTTTTTTTCTCGAAATTAAGGATAGGTTTGAAAATATCTCGGGGTGAAACTGTTGGTACATCTATTTAGGTTCTTCATTATTTTTTTTTGTAGTTCAGTGCAGTGTATTTTTAGAAATTTTAAAAACTGTTAGAGATGTTTCATAGAGACTCTCCCCTTAATTAAAACGTAATTATATTCAAAATTCGCTAATAATATTAAGACTAATCATTTGCTTCACGAGTTTTACAAATAAGGAACTTAAATCAATGTAGATCAAGGATACGACATCATCATGCTGGAGAAACCGAAAAACGTAACTATTTGCATTCACAGTCATTCAAGACATTGCTATAAATTCGTTAAAATTATAAACCAATATGTTTATAGATTCTATTAAAATTATCATAATGTTTCATCTAGTAATTTATCTTAAAATATTACTTAAATCACAGAATGAGTAATAGTACAAGCTATATTTATAATCTAGTTTAAATTAAATGTTTTGTGTTATCAAATTATTTAGTAAAACACTTTGTATTTTACATTATTAACTATTAAATTACTGAAATGTTCTTTGAATATTTTAGGTATTAATTTAATAATTTCTAGGAATATTGTTTTATGAAAAAAACACTGGGCTGCAAAAATTACGGTGCATATAGAAAAACTGCAATGTCTCCCAAAGTCATTCATGTATATATTAGTAATTGCTATTATAAATCTAAAAACAGTCCAAAAACAGAATTTCTACATTTTGAAAAATTTTATAATTTATAATTAGGAAAGTATTATTTCCACTTTTGTTTGAAACTAAACGGTCATTATAAACTATTTCACAGCATTTAGTGCCAGATTATGTCGCTATCACCTGAAGAATGTACAAACATTATTAACATTATACAAGAAGGAATAAGTCAGCATAGTAGTGCTAGAACAGTAGGAGTATGTTTATCTACGGTCAAAAGAGTACTCTAGTAATTTCATGTGAACATCAGAAGACCAGGAAAGCGCAGGCCTAAGTGCACAACTACGCGATAAGACCGATTCATCATAAACCCTTAGCTTGACAGATGAAGATTCGTTCAGGATTATGTTTTCTGATGACTCCAGATGTTGTTTATTTACACACGATGGGAGACGAAAAGTATTTACACGATATGGGGAACGCAATTACTAAGTGTTTCAAAGAAAAAGTGTCATTCAGTAGAGGATCAACAATGGTATGGGATGGAATAATTTAGAGTATCGTAGGAGTCAGTGAAGTTTGAAAACAGTTCTCTGCCTGCATTCAGATTTGCAGAGAAGATTTTGAATTAGCATGCTAGTTTTTAGTAAATATGGATGCAGATTCTATTTTAATGTACGAATATGCGCGACCACATAGTAGTATATTTATGAAGGCTTTGTTTGGGATTACCTGCAGGCTGCATGGAGTTATCAACTCATAGCCAAGATCCCATAGAATATACATAGAACAAGCTCAGGAGATGCGTTAGACAACGCTCTCCAACTTCAGACTACCTTACACGAGTCGGAGAGTACGCTACTGGAAAACTGGTCATGCATCAAAATTGTATTATAAATTGGTTTCACGGTAAATCGTCTTAATATATTGTATATCTTATAAATAAAGTAATACGGGCTCGTGGAGAAAATACAAAGTTAGAAGTGTATTTTTAGTGTGTTTAGTATTAAACTACAATTGAATAGAGAAAAAAACGTGTTATAGTAATATCTTTTATGTAGTAATCAGTCATCATCTACAACATATTTCATATTTCACGAAGTAGAACCTACCTATGTATTATTTTATTTTATATAATTTGAATATAAAACTATCATTGTAGGGTATAAATCAAGTGCGATAGAGTACTTAATTTTTTATGTAATAAGAAATTATCACTTTTTATTGGTGACCTGGAATTTTTGCGGCCCAGAAAAATAATCTAAATTATTCAAACTATCATGAACAGATCTAATTTAGTATTGTACCTAAAATTACTAGAGATTTCCTCAGGCTAGAAGTGAATTTGCAATGTTATATTTTGAACCCTTATAGACAAAAGCGATTGAAAAATACGTAACGCACTTACAAAATCAAGTTGATTTTGTAAGTGCGAAACGAAGTTGTGGTACCTAATTGGGCTGGTGATTTTGAAGCATATGTAGGTGAACCAACGACCAACCAACCGTCCAATCCAACTCGGCTGGGCAGCGTTCGGAAAGCTGCGCGGTATCTTCTCTGATTTTCGGTTGATGCTTGCCGGGGCTGCGGAATTGTTCAAAAGAGTGACCGGCCCTTTACAACAACAATACAAAGGAAAAATAAAAGAAGACGGATGGATTTTTGTCAGTAAAAGAGTTAAACTCACCATCTCGCTTTACCTTAAAAAAAAAATCGTTTTTTTATTTCACAAAACACGGAAAAATACTGTGGCGACCATGGTGGAAACGCTAATACTACTAACGTGCAAACTGGCAAGATATAATTTTAAGGTTTATGGTAAGAAAAGCATAGTTGTAGAGATTCGACACATATATTGATTAGAGATTGCCAAATAAGAAAAGTTTAACCAAATGAAATATTTTTATAAATAATGTAACAAAGAATGCTTCTAACAATAGAATAATAGTAAATTGAACTAGAAGCCTTTCATTTGCGTCTCCCTTATCACAATAGTTTTTCTCATCCTTACATGTTATAAAACAAGGGCCACCACTGCGTCTGTCAGTATAAATGCGGTAAACTCAAAAACTATCAAACGGGTTGCCATGAAATTTTTACCAACAGGCAAAGTAAATCATGAGGAAGGTTTAGGTGTATAATACATATATATTATAAAAAAGAAAAGTCGAGAATTTTATAGAATTCTAACACCCGTGCGAAGCTGCGCCGGGCGCTAGTTTAAAATATAACAACTTATGTCTATAAGCAGTTGTAAAACATTGACGATTTTATAACAGTCGAGGTTTATTTCTACATTATATTCTCTGTTTTCATTTAGGTAGACTTTACTTTACAACTATTCTTAGTATTATCTGAGACCACATTATAAATCTGATTTGCCTAGAGCACCGATTAATGTACTACAATTTTAAGTAATATCTGTTAAAACGCTAATTACTACGAAAATAAATATTGAGCTTTTTTTTTTGTTTTTTAGGTGGCAAATCATCTTAAAACCCACTCGCTTGTGGGAGCCCCGGGGCCCTGGAACGCAAGGCAAAGATGCCTTCTTTGCCTTGGGCAGGGCATCGGGGTTCATTTTCACTTAACCCATGCCCCAGTAGGCTTCGACCCTGGTGACACCTACGATTTGCTGACCTTGAGGCGCGCGTGGAACACTACGCGCCGTCAATGGTTTGGGCTCGGTCCGGACAGTTACCGGATGACCGGACGGCGATAACATATTTGATGTATGAACGTAGTTCTTTTAATACATTCGATAGTAATTTTAAAAAGAACGGAAAGAAAAGTATACCTAGGTATATTTCGTTGCAATAATTTTGATTTCGAACTGTTAGTTATTAATATGTTACTCTTATTGTATTTTTTTATTCAAATATGATGAATATAAATGTAATTGATCTTTAAGCCTTCCCCCAGCGACGCCCTAAGCCGTGGTTCGTACCTCAAAGGGGGTGCTTTACGTGTAGTTGCTTAGTTTTTAGTTTAATTTTAGTAAGGCCCTCACAAGCTAGTCCGGTTAACTTAACTGGACTAGCCTGGTCAACCTATGAAGGTTGAACTGCGAGAGGCCACATACAAAAAAAGCCAAGAGCTATTACTGTTTGTGTCATTGTATTGCAAGGTTGAAATAGTCTTTAATGTTAGAATTTACTCTAAATACTCGTAGAAGTGTTACTGTACTGTAATTGTATTGAAATAAACTTATTATTCGTAACAATGTCGTTGTGGACTTATTTTAACTAGTGATCTAATTACATTAATAACATTTCGAACCAACGAACCAACCAAAAACGTTCATCGTTTCTGGTTCAACAAACACTTATATTTTGTCTTTGTAATGCTTCAAATCTCTAAGCTGCTTGTTGTTTAGTAATTATTCTTTGTTTCAGCATTTTGTTACATATGATTTTATACAGTTAAAGATAAGTAATGATTCAATCAACCAATATTTCAATCCTGAAAGAACTCGATATCAAGGAGAGATTGTCGTGGTCTCCGCAAAAATGAATCCTCAAGTTCTTCGTGCGTTTCACCCGTAACGAGGACTCGATGGAAAGATTGGTGGTGCAAGAGAAAATCGAGGACAAAAGATCACGTGGACGCTCTCCAACACGGTGGACGAACCTCATCAAATCGGTGACACACTGCAGCGTTAATGAAAACTCCCAAGCCACCAAATACAAAGCTGCATGGCGTCGTATCGTGAGAGAGGCGGTGACGCAGGACTCGACCGAGACATGACCACGACCACTCTGTCAAGAGTGCACGATTGAGAAGAAGAATGATTCAATGAAAACAAACGGACAACGAAGATATATTGGTGAATAGCCTTTGCATATCTCATCATTTCAGCCGTAAGACGTCCGCTGTTGGATATAGGACTCTCCCACCTATCGCCACAACGAATGGCCCTGTGAGTCTTACATCCATGGGATTGATTTATATTACAGTTGATGAGACAGATAGACCGACAGACGGATCGCGGAGGCTTAGTAACAGGGTTCCGTTAGTTACGTTTTTGACTAATTTATCCTTTTTTGATTTAATTTTTAATTTTAACCTTTTGACGTGCGTAATTAGAGACACAATAGTAAGACAATGGCTTGCGGGCGCCGGCTACCGCCTGAGCGTTAATGAATTAAGTCATTATATTATTTATTATTTTATTTTATTTGTGTAATGTATGTTATATATTAAATATTATTTAATAATAAGCGATTAATTGGTTTAATTAAAATGTATGTTATTTTTAATGACATAGGTACATTTTAATTAAGTGATTGTTGTTGGGAGTGTACATTATTTTAATTAAAAAAAATTAAATAAGTGTGTAATTTTATTTTTTCCTAATTTTAATATTCATCTTGTATTAATAATGAATTTTGAAATTGATTAATATTTTGGTTGATGAGATACAGCCCTCTGACAGATAGACAGACCGACGGACGGATCGCGGAGGCTTAGTAACAGGATTCCGATGGTTACCTTTGGGTAGGGAACCCTAGAATGCAACAGACGCGACTTTTCAAGCTATTTTCCAAGATGAGGCTTTTTATGAGTCAGGAAATCATCAAATAACTTCTCCCGCTCTGGGTGTAGCGAGAGGGAGTATCAAACTTTTACTGACTAAAAACCACATGTGTTCTTTCAGTTGCCCTTTGCGTTCTTGGGTACGATAACTCTTTCGCACAATCCGCAACCCTGGCAGGCATTTACCTAGCTGGACCCCGTCACTTTTGCTGACATTTCTTTGAAGCTTCAAGATGAGGATAAAGTGGCATTTTAAAGGTCTATCCCTACATATCAGTGCCGTGTCAGACCTTAAGTATCAATTCGGTGGTTGTACGTACATGTCTGTTGGTATAGTTGAACGCTTACATGCAAAAGATTGCTATGTTAATATCATCAGTAACAAGTTTACGACCTTCATTTTTGTAGATGTATTACAGCACCGGGTACGGCACGGTGCTGTAATACATCTGGCATCTCATCTCGCAGTGGTTAAGCAATTGGCTGCTGCGCTGGTGTCTCGAACAAATATTTTAATGACCTAGAAAGAAAGAAAGAAAAACAATTTATTTGCGCGAATGACACAATCTTAAAACTAGTTTACAATCCATTATTTTTAGGAAAAATATGCGTCACATCCGCGCTAAACGGCTGAACGCTCAGCATAAAGCCTCAGCCTCATGCATAATGCAATGAGACCACAGCACTGGTTTTCAGCGTGGGCCGGTTACACATACCACCGTTAGACCTACAGACGGTTGTTCCGGGTCTGGGTGTCTTGTTTATGTAACTTTACATGTTTATGAACTTATCCACAATCCATGATACAGGAGTAATTTCTAGTAAAATGATATGAATAGAACAGTGGTGGCCGAGTGGTAACTGCCCCAACTTACTAGTCGTAGGACGTGGGTTCAAACACAACCACGCCCATTACTTTGTGTAATTTATTTCATCACCACTGCTCTCAAAACGGTGAAGAAAACATCGTGAGGAAACTGGCATGTTCTAGAACCAAAAAATCAAAGACATGAGACAATCTCCAACCCTCTACGTTTACGTTTACGATTACGGCCCATTCCCTCTCCTAGAGAGGAGGCCTGAGTCCCAACAGTGGGAACATTAAAAGGCTGATTATGTTATACTTATGCTAGAGGAGCAGTGGTAGCCCAGTGGTAACGGCCCCAACTTACTAATTATAGGTCGTGGGTTCAAACCCAGCTAGGCGTATTACTTTGTGTAATTTATTTCATTACTACTTAAAAACCAAAACGTTGAAGGAAAACATCGTGAGGAAAGCATGTCCTAGAACCAAAAATTCGAAGACATGTGTGGTGAATTACGGCCCGATTCCTCTCCTGTAGGGAAAGCCTGAGCCCCAGTAGTGGGTACATTATAAGACTGATTTTACAAAAAAAAAAACATCATTTTGGTACCTACCAAAGAAATTTTGAGTGATGGAATACCTATTCCATCACAAAATTTCTTTTAAGTAAAGTCAGCTCACAAGCGGACAAAATATGAGTTTTGGAGGTATGCGGAACGGAGAGTAAAGTCCCATAAACCTCCGTTGAAAAGGGAGGATCCTCCGGCCAGAAGGTTGTATTGTCTGATGGACAACTGCCTGGCAGATGATTTCGGGCTGTTCTATATGTTCAAATCGCGCGGAGAACTTTAATTGCACGATAATAGTAGAGGTCAGTGTGCGCGAAGCAGGATTAGTTCTTATGTGACGCCATGTGATGTCGCTACAGAGTCATTATTGAAGACCACTGTATATTCATTATTCTGAAACTGCAAGCGTGTCTGGGCTAATGATTGCTCAAGTGCCTGTGGTGAGGCTGCTGTTATGGTAAATGGAACCAACGTGACAAACTTAGTCTCAGAGGATAGGAAAGTAAGTACTGTTTGCACTACAATGCAAACAATAATTAAGTGGACTTGACCGCTGCAATAGATCACATTTCTAAGGACCATTTTCACGAAGCTCTTATTGTTATTGATCTTTTGAATGTTGGCTACATATCCTTTATCAACATCGTCATTATCATTTCAGCCAAAAGACGTCCACTGTTGGACATAGGGCTCCCTTAAATGTCGTCATAACGACCGATCCTTTGAGTTTTGCATCCATCTGATTCCTGCGACCCTCACCAGGTTATCGGTCCACCTTGTAGGAGGTTTTCCGGTACGTGGTAGCTACTAAACAACTTTTTTTTTTCAAGTTTTGTGAATGTGAAGTATTATGGAGCATTTTTATTAGGTTACAACTTGTTTGACATTACAAGCATGGCAGTTGAGAGTTTGTCATGCTCACTCAAATGTCTCGCTGATGGTGGCACGTGTTATAGGGTCATTCAGTTCCCTTCAAAATGGTTGAGCTGAGTGGGGCTGATGCACGCGTCATGCTCGTGAACGGGTGCCGTCAGTTGGGACTGGTCATCTCTTAGCTGCCAGTGGCTTAATTCAATTTCTATGTTTTTAATTAGTTTTTTTCTTACTTATCTACATTGTGCTCACATATTAGAAGCGACAAGAAATATTTTTTTTTTTTTTTTTTTTAATTGATATAAACCAGCGCTTGACTGCGATCCCACCTGATGGTAAGCAGTGATGCAATCATTGATGGTGAGGCGCACTAGTTTATCAAGAGCCTATTCACTCTAGCCTTGAAGACACCTAAATTATAGTTGGACGGGAAGATCGTAGCAGGCAAATTGTTCCAGTCCTTCGATGTACGCGGTATAAACGACGAAGAGAAATGCTTAGTCCGGACCGTTGAAGTTTCAACAACGTAAGGGTGGATACTCGCCGTACGTCGGGTTGTCCGATGGTAGAAAGGAGATGGCGGAATCAAGTCATGCAATTCCCGCGCACACTCTCCAAAATGCAACCTGTAAAATACCGATAGGCTGGCTACCCTGCGCCTGTGCTCGAGGCTTTGTAGATTGGACTTAACCAAATCTGGATCCCCAATTAGCCTCTTCGCACGCCTTTCCACTGAGTCCAGAGCTGCTAGATGGCATTTTGCAGCACCAGCCCATATGTGACTGCAGTACTCCACACACGATCGGACCTGTGCTTTGTACAACATTAGAAGCTGTCCCGGTGTGAAGTACCGTCGGACCTTTGCAAGAACGCCTAGTTTTCTAGCAGGTACCTTGGCTTTGGACTCAATGAACCGCCCAAAATTGAGGTCTGAGGAAATTTCAACTCCCAAGAGCTGAAGGCGGTCGGTGCACTCTAGGGATACATTCCGAAAAGCAGGAGCCAAGGTGAACGGGCTCCTTTTGGCGGTGAACAGACACGCTTGTGTTTTGGCGGTATATGTAACCAAGATTTATGTAACTCATAATATGATTTAAAAGAGTGTCCATGGAGTTTCTTGCACGTTCTTCTCCATAGAGATCTACGCTTTGGAACGTGCAATTTAGCTTCACTTCTTTTTGTTTTTGACTGACCGACATTTTGACTATTCAAAAGTGCCTGTAATTGGTCTATTTGAAATAAACGTTTCTGATTTCTGATTTCGACCCCATCGACCATCTGCCCTGCTTAAGACAATTATTTATTATTAGAAATGCTTATCCTTACATATTACAAAACAGAGTCACCACCTGTGTATGTCTGTTTGTCTGTTCTCGATAAGACTACTGAGCTGATTTTCATACGGTTTTCACCAATAGACAGAGTGATTCATGGGAAAGGTTTAAATACATGCATATATATATACTCCCTGATGTCAGGAACCGTAGGGGCCCAGCAGGGTCGAAGCCTACTGGGGCCATGGGTGATGAGAAAGAGAAACCCGGGGCCCTGGAATGAGGGCAAAGAAGGAACAGGAGTGGGGTTTAGTCAGTAAAAGTCTGAAACGAAAGGGCAGGAGATGTCATTGGATGATTTCCCACCTAAAAAAAATATGTTTTAAGTCCCTAGCCGATTTCAGCTACGGTGACTTTATTCTATATCAGTGCAACTATGGGTAGCCATCATGTGATCTGCTGTGATTAATATAGCCTATCTTTACTGTAAAGGTGCGAACATAGTGCGGATACGTTAAAATACCATTATTGTACAGGTATTGGATGTTGGAGAGCGGTCTTTTTTTGATGGTCTGTCCCCTGACATCGAGGTAATGTCTTACGCTGGACATCAATGGTATAGACATTTTGTTTAATTATACATACATACATGTGCGTACAGCTAAGGAGTGGAATTCTTTAAATCCAAAGTCAGGTTTTTTCTAGGCCAGCGGCAGCGTGCTCCACAAAATGTTTTTCATTCTTCCTTTCTTCCATCGTCGACCACAACGTCGCTTTCAATCAGATGAGATAGTGGTCAAGTGCGACCTTGATAGGGTCGCACTTGACCACTATCTCATGGTAAAATGGTACAAAAACAAAATATTTTTAATTATAATAATAATATAATATTAAATTATAATATTATATTAAATAATATTAAATTATAATATTATTATTTTTTTGAATTGAAAAAGCTAGGCTTATTCATTATTGCAAATTCTAATGTGCCTTGACTATGCTCTACACAAATTCTAGCAACTAGCTAAGTCCTTAGATGACGCGGCTAGAACCTACCACCAGCCTATTAGAATAGCGTTTAACAACAAAAAAGATCCCATTCATCATGCAACATTGTTTGTAATGTCTGTTTATTATATAATTACCATAGCGTGATAGATAACCACATATATAATTATTATTACTAAGTATTTAAAATATTCTTTTACTCCTCAACCTTTGTCCTATAATTTTATTGTATGAAAATATGGTTTTTATGTATTATTTATTGTTTCTTTAATTAAGTGCTGTAATGCTATAAGTGCTGTATTTTTATGTTTCTAAGTAGTGTATAACATAATATCTTGTTGCCGTTTTTTGTCCCTAACTCACTTTATGATATGGTCAAGTAAAACTGGCCAGTTTAAATGTTAACGTTTGATGATATGTCAATCCTCGTTTGGCCATAACATTGATGTAGGATTTCTACAGATTTCTATCATAATAAAAATTCTAATGAAAGTAGGCCAAACGAGGATTGACATATCATCAAACTTTAACGTTTAAAACGATTTGGCCAGTTTTACCGATCAATTTCTAAGATCTAGCCACGACACATATAAAAGGAAAAACTGATTGACTGACATGTTGACGCACAGACAAAACTACTGGGACTAGAAGCGTGAAATTTTGCACAAGGCTTTCTTTTACGACGTAGGTGAGTACTAAGAGATGATTTTCCAAAATTCACCCCTTAAGGGGATGAAATGGGGGTCCAAAGCTTGTATGGAGAAATCTATTTACACGTGGGCGAAGCCGGTGGCCGAAGCTAGTGAATAAATAAATAAATAAGTGAATGACTTGTTAATGAGATTTTTCATGACAAAACTAGAAGAAGAAAGAAAGAAAGAAAAACTGTTTATTCGCGCGAAATGACGCAATCTTAAAACTAGCTAACAAACATTATCAATTGAATAGGGAAGATTTGCGTCACATCCGCACAAAACGGCCGAACGCTCAGCATAAAGCTGCGGCCTCACGCATTATGCGATGAGCTCACAGCGCTGTTTTTCAGCGTGGGCCGGGCGGCCAACTACTTTGTTATCTACTGTTGGAGCATCAGCAACATCGTCATCATCAGCCTGCATAAATCAACTGCTGGACAGGCATTTTCCAACTTTGGAACGCCTGATAATTATCGCATAGCAGCAACGCGTCTAATCATAGCAGTAATTAAATTGTAATGTGTCTGGTCTTGATGAAATGATGACATTTCAATTTATTTATTTAAACTACATACGTACAGTAGTGGTACCTACATAGGCGGACTTAATGCATATATATGTAATATAATAAATCAATAAATCATTAGAATTAAGAGAACTTAAAATCAATTTCATTCTCATTTAGCAATTAATTTAACCTAATAATTATAATTATATTTTGATGCAATGATTTTAATGTGGTATAATAATTGAGTGATGTAGTTTTATTTTTGTAATTTATATTTCTATGTAATTTATAATATTGGAATAATTACATTATTATTTACATTATTTTATTATTACAGCAGTCTCACAGCTATCCATTGAGCTGACTAGAAGCTATAGTATGCAATCACTATGTCTGGAATGGGCTAGATGCTGTAGTGCCATCTAATACATGTGAACTAATAAAGATCTGACGTCACATAAATTTCGGAATCAAAGTTCTCAGTGCGATTTAAACATACGCAACATTACTAAATTAGCTATTAGCAGTTACCCAGTTCAGATACAATACCAGTCTGAAGGCGTACCGTGACGTGTTAAAACTGTCTCTTAAGTGAGAAAAAGGGATGGAGCCATATAGGTTGTATAGCTCCATCCCTCTTTATCGTTCGAACTGTCGACTAACGCTATAACATGTCGTGGTAAGTCCTTTTGTCGAAGGATCCTCCCTATTGGATGGAGTTGTACGGGGCTTACCACACTGTTTCGCATAGCTCTATACTGTTGACCCCGATGTGATGACGTAGCGGCATCTACTCGTTTGCTACCACATATGATTTAACATCACACAAATTCTGCATCGGAGTATTAAAGTTCTCCGAGGCAATGGCCCTAACGCCCCAGCCGCCGGGATTTCGACCCCGATTTCCGGCCACCGTTGGCGCGGGCTTGCGGACGGCGAGCAATGGGTAGGTAAACGTCCGGACTGAGCCCAAGTCGTCGAAGGTGGAGCCGTCCGGACCCAGCCCAAGTCGTCGACGGCACGTAGTGTTCCACGCGCGCCTTAAGGAGATGTCAGCAACCGTAGGGACCCAGCAGGGTCGAAGCCTACTGGGGCCATGGGTGATGCGAAAGAGATCCCCGGGGCCCTGGAACAATGGCAAAGAAGGAACAGGAGTGGGGTTTAGTCAGTAAAAGTATGACACGAAAGGGCAGGAGATGTCATTGGATGATTTCCCACCTAAAAAAAATATGTTTTAAATCCATAGCCGATTTTAGCTACGGTGACTTTATTCTATATCAGTGCAAATAGGGTTTGCGATCATGTGATCTCCTGTGACTAATATAGCCTATCTTTACTGTAAAGGTGCGAACATAGTGCGGATACGTTAAAATACCATTATTGTACAGGTATTGGATGTTGGAGCGCGGTCTTTTTTTGATGGTCTGTCCCCTGACAACGAGATATGTCTTACGCTGGACTTCAAAGGTTATAGACATTTTGTTTAATTGTACATACATACATGTGCGTACAGCTAAGGAGTGGAATTCTTTAAGTCCAAAGTGATAGGTTTTTTCTAGGCCAGCGTGCTCCACAAAATGTTTTTCATTCTTTCTTTCTTCCATCGTCGACCACAACGTCGCTTTCAATCAGATGAGATAGTGGTCAAGTGCGAACCTATCCATGGTAAAAAGGTACATAAACAAAATATTTTTAATTATAATAATAAAATAATATTAAATTATAATATTATATTAAATAATATAAAAAATTATAATATTATATTAAAAAATATTAAATTATAATATTATTATTTTTTTTATTGAAAAAGCTAGGCTTATTCATTATTGCAAATTCTAATGTGCCTTGACTATGCTCTACACAAATTCTAGCAACTAGCTAAGTCCTTAGATGACGCGGCTAGAACCTACCACCAGCCTATTAGAATAGCGTTTAACAACAAAAAAAGATCCCATTCATCATGCAACATTGTTTGTAATGTGTGTTTATTATATAATTACCATAGCGTGATAGATAACCACATATATAATTATTATTACTAAGTATTTAAAATATTCTTTTACTCCTCAACCTTTGTCCTATAATTTTATTGTATGAAAATATAGTTTTTATGTATTATTTATTGTTTCTTTAAATTAAGTGCTGTAATGCTTTAAGTGCTGTAATTTTATGTTTCTATGTAGTGTACATAATATCGTATTGCCGTTTTTTGTCCCTAACTCACTTTATGATATGGTCAAGTAAAACTGGCCAGTTTAAATGTTAACGTTTGATGATATGTCAATCCTTGTTTGGCCATAACATTGATGTAGGATTTCTACAGGATTCTATGATAATAAAAGTTCTAAAGAAAATAGGCTAAACGAGGATTGACATATCATCAAACTTTAACGTTTAAAACGATCTGGCCAGTTTTACTGATCAATTTCTAAGATCTGGCCACGACAAATATAAAAGGAGAAACTGACTGACTGACATGTTGACGCACAGCCAATACTACTGGGACTAGAAGCGTGAACTTCTGCACAAGGCTTTTTTTTTACGACGTAGGTGAGGACGGTATCAGGATCTTTATTACTTCTTGCAATGAAACACCTTTATTTCATTGACTAGACATTATTTTGTTCTATTCAATTTTTAAACCTATTCTAGAACAACAAAATCCTTAGAAGTACATTTTACATGCCAGTTCGTTAACCCAACTCATGCGATCTCCTTTCGATATCACAGTACATAGAGATGATTTTCCAAAATTCACCCCTTAAGGGGATGAAATGGGGGTCCAAAGCTTGTATGGAGAAATCTATTTACAAGTGGGCGAAGCCGCTGGCAGAAACTAGTGAATAAATAAATAAGTGAATGACTTGTTAATGAGATTTTTCATGACAAAACTAGAAGAAGAAAGAAAGAAAGAAAAACTGTTTATTCGCGCGAAATGACGCAATCTTAAAACTAGCTAACAAACATTATCAATTGAATAGGGAAGATTTGCGTCACATCCGCGCAAAACGGCCGAACGCTCAGCATAAAGCTGCGGCCTCACGCATTATGCGATGAGCTCACAGCGCTGTTTTTCAGCGTGGGCCGGTGGCCAACTACTTTGTTAATAGTAGCTACTGTTGGAGCATCAGCAACATCGTCATCATCAGCCTGCATAAATCAACTGCTGGACAGGCATTTTCCAACTTTGGAACGCCTGATAATTATCGCATAGCAGCAACGCGTCTAATCATAGCAGTAATTAAATTGTAATGTGTCTGGTCTTGATGAAATGATGACATTACAATTTATTTATTTAAAGTACATACGTACAGTAGTGGTACCTACATAGGCGGACTTAATGCATTTAAATGTAATATAATAAATTAATAAATCATTATAATTAAGTGAACTTAAAATCATTCATTCTCATTTAACAATGAATTTAACCTAATGACTATAATTTTATTTTGATGCAATGATTTTAATGTGTAATGTTTTTAAATGTATAATAATTGAGTGATGTAGTTTTATTTTTGTAATTTGTATTTCTATGTAATTTGTAATTTATAATATTGGAATAATTTCCTGAAATAAAATGATTATTGTTATTATTATTATTACAGCAGTATCACAGCTATCCATTGAACTGACTAGAAGCTATAGTATGCAATCACTACGTCTGGAATGGGCTAGATGCTGTAGCGCCATTTAATACCGCCACATATGAACTAATAACGATCTGACATCACATAAATTCTAGATTTCGGCATCAAAGTTCTCCACGCAATTTAAACGTACGAAACAGTACTAAAACCGCTATTAGCAGTTACCCAGTTCAGACACAATACCAGTTTGAAGGCGTACCGTGACGTGTTAAAACAGTCTCTCAAGCGAGAAAAAGGAATGGAGCTATATAGGGTGTATAGCTCCATCCCTCTTTATCGCTCGAACGACTGACGTTATAACATGTCGTGGTAAGTCCTTTTGTCGAAGGATCCTCCCTATTGGATGGAGGTTTACGGGGCTTAGCACACTGTTTCGCATAGCTCTATACTGGTGACCCCGATGTGATGACGTAGCGGCATCTACTCGTTTGCTACCACATATGAACTAAAGATTTAACGTCACACAAATTCTGCATCGCAGTATTAAAATTCTCCGCGTGATTTGAAAGTATTCAACAGACTGAAAACAACTATCAAGCAGTTGTCTGCACCAGACACAACATCCTTCTGGTTTTTTTTTTTTTTTTTAATTGATATAAACCAGCGCTTGACTGCGATCCCACCTGATGGTAAGCAGTGATGCAATCATTGATGGTGAGGCGCACTAGTTTATCAAGAGCCTATTCACTCTAGCCTTGAAGACACCTAAATTATAGTTGGACGGGAAGATCGCAGCAGGCAAATTGTTCCAGTCCTTCGATGTACGCGGTATAAACGACGAAGCGAAACGCTTAGTCCGGACCGTTGAAGTTTCAACAACGTAAGGGTGGATACTCGCCGTACGTCGGGTTGTCCGATGGTAGAAAGGAGATGGCGGAATCAAGTCATGCAATTCCCGCGCACACTCTCCAAAATGCAACCTGTAAAATACCGATAGGCTGGCTACCCTGCGCCTGTGCTCGAGGCTTTGTAGATTGGACTTAACCAAATCTGGATCCCCAATTAGCCTCTTCGCACGCCTTTCTACTGAGTCCAAAGCTGCTAGATGGCATTTTGCAGCACCAGCCCATATGTGACTGCAGTACTCCACACACGATCGAACCTGTGCTTTATATAACATTAGAAGCTGTCCCGGTGTGAAGTACCGTCGGACCTTTGCAAGAACGCCTAGTTTTCTAGCAGCTACCTTGGCTTTGGACTCAATGAACCGCCCAAAATTGAGGTCTGAGGAGATTTCAACTCCTAAGAGCTGAAGGCGGTCGGTGCATTCCAGGGATACATTCCGAAAAGCAGGAGCCAAGGTGAACGGGCTCCTTTTGGCGGTGAACAGACACGCTTGTGTTTTGGCGGCGTTGAATTCAACTAGATTGGTTTCGCCCCACTTGGAGACTGCCTGAAGTGAGACATTCGTACGCTCTACCATAGCCTCTCGTTCGGACCGGATTAGTTCCTTACTAGCCCGAGCACCTGGAAGGTATCTCTCTACAACTGTGCTATCATCTGCATACCCATAGATACCGGGCATCAGCAGATCGTTAATATGCAGCAGGAAAAGAGTTGCAGAGAGAACTGTCCCCTGAGGAACTCCGGCATTAGTGGACATGGGCTCTGATGAGCATCCATCGACAACAACTCGGAGAGACCGTTCACTCAGGAAGTCTTTTACCCAGTTAATCAGACCAGGGGAAATGCCGTACGCTGGAAGCTTACTCAGAAGGCTGGCGTGCCATACCCTGTCGAAGGCCTTCGAGACGTCTAAGGAGACAGCAATCGCTTCTCCATTCTTCTCGAGGGCCTCGCCCCACATGTGATTGGTATACACTAGTAGGTCCCCAGTAGACCGATTGTGGCGAAACCCGTACTGTCGGTCACTGAGGAGATCGTTACCTTCCAGGTATGCCATGAGGCGCGAGTTCAATACACGCTCCATAATCTTGCAGAATATGGAGGTTATTGAAATCGGCCGATAGTTGGCAGGATCGGCACGACTGCCCTTTTTGGGCACGGGTTGCACGTTGGCAAGCTTCCAGGACTTGGGCACTATACCAGTCCTAAATGAGAGGCGGTACAAGCGCGTCAACACAGGAGACAACTCGGGCGCACATGCCTTGAGAACTATTGCTGGTACACCATCTGGTCCACTAGCTTTATTCACGTCTAGGCGACACAGTGCTCTCAAAACTTCTTTATTTCTTATGCGAACCTCAGGCATCGAGGTGTTGCAGTGAGGTAGAGCCGGTGGAGTAGCACTGCTAGTATCAAGACGAGAATTATGGGCGAAGAGAGATGCAAAGAGACCTGCTTTCTCTCTCGCCGAGTGAGCCAGTGTTCCATCAGGCTTAACCAGCGGAGGCAATGTGGGCCTACAGAAGTTCGCTTCGACCGATTTGGCAAGGGACCAGAACGCTCTGCTACCGGACGGCTGTGCAGAGAGCTTTGTGCCATTATGAGTAATGCGGTCGAACCGAGCCTTCCTTAGTGCCTTTTTGTAGGACTTGGCAGCATGGTTGAAAGCTCTCTTCTTTGAGCTCAGATCCGGAACTTTGCGGTCACGAGCGTCAACCCAGGCGAGAAACGCCGAATGCTTACGCTCTTCAGCTTGAACGCAATCGGCGTTGAACCATGGGTGAGCTGAGCCTCCAACGGGTACATCTCTATAAGGGATGAAAAACTCCATAGCTTGACGTATCACATCGGATATAGCATCCGCACAGCTCGACGGACTCTCAGAAGAGAAGCAGACCTGCTGCCAAGGATAAGATGCAAAGAAATGCCGCATCTCATCCCAATCTGCTGACCTGTAACGCCACATTCGCCGTTCACCACGTGAGTCGCAGTCAGGTGCGGAGAAGGACGAAACGGACTTCACCAGACAGTGATCTGAAGTTCCAAGTGGCGAGGAAACTGTTACGATACATCTGTCCGGATCGGTGGTCAGCAGAAAGTCCAGACAATTGGCAGTATGACCAACTACATCAGGAACCCTAGTCGCTTGCTTGACCAGCTGGGAAAGGCCCATCGATATTGCAAAGTTTCGCGCTTCTCTCCCAGCGTGGTCGGTCCTCTGGTATGGGAACAGCCTGTCTTGGTGGCACGCGTTAAAGTCCCCCAGAGCGACGAGCTGCGCATCAGGGTGCCGCTGCAGAGCCTTATCGGCAGCCTCACTGAGGTGGTCGAACAACCGAGTCGTCTCCTGATCACCGCTGTGCGAACGGTAGACACAGGCATAAACAATTTTGTCCGTAACAGTGTCCACCAACAGCCACAGCGTAGATAAATTAGAGTCTTCAAGGTGACGGAGACGCTGGCAGCAGATGTCATTACGGACGTACACACAGACCCCGGCACGCTGCAGGAAATGATGCTCCAGTGAGTATCCCGGGTAGTTGAGGTACGCCGCATCTGACGGACATCTAATTTGGGTCTCCGTCAAGAAAAGCAAGTGTGGCTTGTCAGTCTCAAGATGGTGGTGGACCGCAACGAGATTGGAGTGCAGCCCTCTAATATTTGAGAACTGCACTTGAAATGAGAGGACGTGCATCCGCTGTTGACACTTGCCTTTCTTTTTAACTTTCATGGTTTTTGTGGAGTGAATAGGAGAGATGGAAGATTGCGGTTGAGCGAGGTGATGCGATGTTGAACCCAACAACACAACCAGAGTTGCTGTGCCAATGGAGGGTTGATCTGGAGACTGCGGGGACGCCCGAACCCCCCCACGCCCTTCCCTGGTGGGAAGATTCGCCCTATTCGAAGGAAGTTTGCGGAGTTTTACACCCTGTTCTGCATAACGACTGGTCCGTTACTTGGGCGTTCGGTTCCCGATGGTCTTTAAACAACAACTTGGTAATATGGTTTTGTTTACCATTAGACTAAGGCGGCCAACTTTCTAATGAGTCAATGCGGGACACCCATCCCCATCCACAAGAAGACTGAGTATGTGTTGGTGGTGCACTTAAATTAGGAACAAACAACACAAACAATACTGAATCAACATTTGTTATTAAACTTTAAAAATCTCCTACCTTTTTACGGTATGTTTCGTCTCATCGTTCGTATTTTTGATGTGGAACATTAGTATATGCGAGCCGCAGAGATAGGAGTGGGGGACACATAAGACGATTTGCGGAATTATTTTTATTAAATACTAGCTGACCCGGCGAACTTCGTGCCGCCTAATAGTAAGGATAACGCCATCTACTGGCATTACCAGAACAACATAATTCATTTTATAATTATATATTAATTAGAAATGGCGTTGTATTCGGATTATTTTTTTTGTGATTTTTTCCATTTTTTCTCACCGTTCAAACGTTCCCTGGACTATTTCGAATATTTCAAGATCAAAATTAGCCAAATCAGTCCAGCCGTTTTTTAGTTTTAGCGAGACTAACGAACAGCTATTCATTTTTTATATATGGATTGGAATGCGGTATTACAACTGTCATTACGGGACCGTCCCGCAAAATGCTGGATGGTTGGCTGCCTTACAAACCATTTCAATAAATAAAGTGTCCTTTAATTAGCAAAAGTTCAATTATTAAGGGGATAATTGGATTGGTACCATTTCAACTGTGTAATACCTAAACGTCAATCAATTGGGGTTGCGCAGGTGAATTAATTCCAAATTAATTGGTTAATTTCAATTATGCATCGATACCATTCAGTAAACGAGAAAATATAGTCAACAATATATTATCTTCAATCATTCTTCTATACTTAGCTATGTCGGTTTTTTTAAGACGGATGTCATATTAGTTGGGCAACTGTCGATAGTTGATTTCCGACTGTTGTAATTAATTGTAGGTACCTATAATATGTTCTATTCGAGCGGAGAATTCTATTATCGTGATGCAGGATTTCGAATTTTATTTCCCATGTGCCGTCTTAGATGTCGGTACAAGATTATCTTTAACCTAAAAAAGAACGACCTGCGATCTGAACGCAAGGCTCTGCCCCCCCAGCCAAGTTACAACCGTTTCGTTTCGATTTTCTTTTCGTTGATCGCCTCGAGTTGGCCACGCCTCCTATTCCTTTGTTCTGACCACGTGACTGAGCGTTGAGATGACGTCAGAACAATGGAATCGTCAGAACAATGGAATCGGAAGCGTGGCCGACTCGAGGCGGTGGACGAAAAGAGAATAGAAACAAAACAGTTGTAACTTGGCTAGGGGGGCTGAAGAGATGATGGCAATGCATTATTGGAAAATATTTCATTGTCATCATCTCCTCAAGTGGTCGAGTGTTGTGGAGATGTCAATACTGTTGTTAAACACAGGTTTGTTCTAAAACACAATGCTTGAAGAAGTTCCTAGAGGGACTCGCTATATTTCGCATTTGCATAATAAAGAATTAAGTTATAGTTAAATGTTGAGACGCATGACTTTAAATACCCACCGGCTTCGTACCGGCCCATCGTGCTGCTCGACGAGGAGGGTAAACTCTTTGAAAGAGTTATTGCAGACCGCCTCGTCGCGCACTTAGCACGGGTGGGGACAGATCTTGCGGACGGCCAGTTCTGCAAGTTCGTCGTTGCGAAAGCGACCGGCAGCCAAGCTGAACGCATGCCAGAAAGTCATGGCCATCCGTATGGTGCGGGGATACCGCATGGTCTCCCGCGAAGCGGCGATCCTCCGTGCTGGCCTGCCACCATGGGATCTGGAGGCAATATATATAATAGGCCTTGGACTCATGTACGATATGCGCGTGGTGATGCAACGCCGGGGCGAAACTCCGCTACATCGCCAAGTCGCGGCATGGTGGACAGAGTTCCGGTGGGATCTCAGTGTGGAATGGCGACAGCATGCGGCACGCCACAATTATGGCAGTAAGTACCCTTTTTGAGGAGTGGCTGCGTCCTTACTTTTCGCTTTCCGCATGGCGCAGGTCCTCATTGGACATGGTAAGTTCAGGAGGTTCCTGCACCGGATTTGTGTGGTATAAACGCCTCGGGTGTCACAATTGTGTTCGACCTCCCGGAGGACACGGTAGAGGTGGGCCCCACCTGGGCAGAGCACTGCCGTGTCCTCCAGCGTAGGTGCGGGATTTCCAGCCAGCCAGTGGGCTTGCGGACGGCGAGTAATGGGTAGGTCACCGTCCGACCGTCCGGTAACCGTCTGGACCGAGCCCTAGTCGTCGATGGCGCGTAGTGTTCCACGCGCGCCTCAAGGAGATGTCAGCAAAACCTTAGGGGCCCAGCAAGATCTAAGCCTACTGGGGCCATGGGTTGTGCGAAATAGAACCTTGGGGCCCTGGAATGAAGGCAAAGAAGGAACAGGAATTCGTTTTAGTCAGTAAAAGTCTGATACGCCCTCTCGCTATGCCCAAAGGCGAGAGGTGCCATTAGATGATTTCCCACCAAAAAAAAGCCAGAGCTGGCGAAGGTATTTGATGAATTCCCCTCAATAAAAAAGGGCTTAACTCAGTGACCCGAACACTTAGTTCCATATATTTTGATAAAATTCAATTATTTGCTTAGATTTTTGGGTTTTTGACCTGCCTCTGAACTAGCTATATTGCATTCAGAAACCACAAAATACTTAATTTACTTCTTATTTTTACAGTAAATGGCACATCCATCATGGTTATGCCAACAGCTGAACATTGAAAGATATCATCTCCTGCTTAGTCTTTTCCTAACTACATATGTAAGGGTCGCTATCACCATCATTATAATATCCTCTTATCGACTGGTTCTGTACGTCATGCATCCAGCGGACTCTTTCGGCATGTCCAGCTGTTTTTTTTTCGTGTAAAATCATCGAATAACCTGAGTGGAAGGGAGAGAGTCAAACTTTTACTGATTAAAACTCATCTATGTTCTTTCAGTTGCCCTTTACCTTCCAGAGCCACAGTGTCTCTTTCAGTTGCCCTTTGCCTTCCAGAGCCACAGTATCTCTTTCAGTTACCCTTTGCCTTCCAGAGCCACAGTATCTCTTCCAGTTGCCCTTTGCCTTCCAGAGCCACAGTATCTCTTTCAATTACCCTTTGCCTTCCAGAGCCACAGTATCTCTTCCAGTTGCCCTTTGCCTTCCAGAGCCACAGTATCTCTTCCAGTTGCCCTTTGCCTTCCAGAGCCACAGTATCTCTTTCAGTTGCCCTTTGCCTTCCAGAGCCACAGTATCTCTTTCAGTTGCCCTTTGCCTTCCAGAGCCACAGTGTCTCTTCCAGTTGCCCTTTGCCTTCCAGAGCCACAGTATCTCTTCCAGTTGCCCTTTACCTTCCAGAGCCACAGTATCTCTTTCAGTTGCCCTTTACTTTCCAGAGCCACAGTATCTCTTTCATCTTCCCTTTTTGCCTTCTAGAGCCACAGTATCTCTTTCAGTTGCCCTTTGCCTTCCAGAGCCACAGTATCTCTTTCAGTTACCCTTTGCCTTCCAGAGCCACAGTATCTCTTTCAGTAGCCCTTTGCTTTCCAGAGCCACAGTATCTCTTTCATCTGCCCTTTTTGCCTTCTAGAGCCACAGTATCTCTTTCATCTGCCCTTTGCCTTCCAGAGCCACAGTATCTCTTTCAGTTACCCTTTGCCTTCCAGAGCCACAGTATCTCTTTCAGTTGCCCTTTGCCTTCCAGAGCCACAGTATCTCTTTCAGTTGCCCTTCGCCTTCCAGAGCCACAGTATCTCTTTCATCTGCCCTTTGCCTTCCAGAGCCACAGTATCTCTTTCAGTTACCCTTTGCCTTCCAGAGCCACAGTATCTCTTTCAGTTGCCCTTCGCCTTCCAGAGCCACAGTATCTCTTTCAGTTGCCCTTCGCCTTCCAGAGCCACAGTATCTCTTTCAGTTTCCCTTTGCCTTCCAGAGCCACAGTATCTCTTTCATCTGCCCTTTTTGCCTTCTAGAGCCACAGTATCTCTTTCATCTGCCCTATGCCTTCCAGAACCACAGTATCTCTTTCAGTTGCCCTTTGCCTTCCAGAGCCACAGTATCTCTTTCAGTTGCCCTTCGCCTTCCAGAGCCACAGTATCTCTTTCAGTTGCCCTTTGCCTTCCAGAGCCACAGTATCTCTTTCATCTGCCCTTTTTGCCTTCTAGAGCCACAGTATCTCTTTCATCTGCCCTTTGCCTTCCAGAGCCATAGTATCTCTTTCAGTAGCCCTTTGCCTTCCAGAGCCACAGTATCTCTTTCATCTGCCCTTTTTGCCTTCTAGAGCCACAGTATCTCTTTCATCTGCCCTTTGCCTTCCAGAGCCACAGTATCTCTTTCAGTTGCCCTTTGCCTTCCAGAGCCACAGTATCTCTTTCAGTTGCCCTTTGCCTTCCAGAGCCACAGTATCTCTTTCAGTTGCCCTTTGCCTTCCAGAGCCACAGTATCTCTTTCATCTGCCCTTTGCCTTCCAGAGCCACAGTATCTCTTTCAGTTACCCTTTGCCTTCCAGAGCCACAGTATCTCTTTCAGTTGCCCTTTGCCTTCCAGAGCCACAGTATCTCTTTCAGTTGCCCTTTGCCTTCCAGAGCCACAGTATCTCTTTCAGTTGCCCTTTGCCTTCCAGAGCCACAGTATCTCTTTCATCTGCCCTTTGCCTTCCAGAGCCACAGTATCTCTTTCAGTTACCCTTTGCCTTCCAGAGCCACAGTATCTCTTTCAGTTGCCCTTCGCCTTCCAGAGCCACAGTATCTCTTTCAGTTGCCCTTTGCCTTCCAGAGCCACAGTATCTCTTTCAGTTGCCCTTCGCCTTCCAGAGCCACAGTATCTCTTTCAGTTGCCCTTTGCCTTCCAGAGCCACAGTATCTCTTTCAGTTGCCCTTTGCCTTCCAGAGCCACAGTATCTCTTTCAGTTGCCCTTTGCCTTCCAGAGCCACAGTATCTCTTTCAGTTACCCTTTGCCTTCCAGAGCCACAGTATCTCTTTCAGTTGCCCTTTGCCTTCCAGAGCCACAGTATCTCTTTCAGTTGCCCTTTGCCTTCCAGAGCCACAGTATCTCTTTCAGTTGCCCTTTGCCTTCCAGAGCCACAGTATCTCTTTCATCTGCCCTTTGCCTTCCAGAGCCACAGTATCTCTTTCAGTTACCCTTTGCCTTCCAGAGCCACAGTATCTCTTTCAGTTGTCCTTTGCCTTCCAGAGCCACAGTATCTCTTTCAGTTGCCCTTCGCCTTCCAGAGCCACAGTATCTCTTTCAGTTGCCCTTTGCCTTCCAGAGCCACAGTATCTCTTTCAAACAATCCCGCAGCCCTGGCAGGCATCGAAACGGTCGGGGCCAAACGGTGCCTGGTCATCAGATCAACTTGTGGTAGACAAATCTATGCTGGGTTCTCAGAACCTTTCAGTCCCATCCGCCATTTGTTTAGCAAACAATGTGTCGCCTTCATGTTCTAGGAATAATTGCAGTTTTCGTCGTTCAAGTTTGCGGTAAACCATACTTACCTTCAAATTCTTGTCATTTTTTGTAAGCTGTCTAAAATGAAGGACGTACGTAGCAACTTTAACAACAAGTTTATCTATAACCATACAACCGAAAGAAAGAAATTCTTGAGAGCCTTCATTTGACTAAAACCTTGATTTAGTTGTGAAAAACATTGAAGGTCAAGAATGACATTAAGCACGATGACATTTTTTGTCACCCACTGACAAAAATTTGTGCATAACATAAGTAGGTACTTACCTAATGATGACTTGGGTTTAAAGAAATGAATTTAAAAACTCATCAAATCGTTGAAGAATCACCACAATTGCCTAAGTAATGATCTAGCGTCGAGCCATGACCTGCAGGACTCGAAAAAAAAATGACAAATTTTTGCATCCACCTGTAGTGTGACTTTGGTACAAGTGTGCCGAACTCGTATTTTGTTCCATCCCTAGTCTAAAGCATAACACACATCGCAAGATAAGCGGTCACCCAAAAAACACAAGTACTGTAGCTTGGTACACTTAATTTAGTTTAGTTGGAGATGTGACTTGCACTTTAGGTATCTGTCTACGTAATAAGAGGGAAATGGCTTCTTTGTGAGACCATAATGGTTCAGAAGGAGACCACCGAGCGAGATCGTGAGAGGGCTGATTCCACTCGGAGAAGCAAGCGTCGGAGAGGCAACTGTCTCGATGCCTAAAACGCGGCCTGTACTATTTGGAATGAAATGTAGGCGGTACTCTAAGGTCGCGGGCTTTCAGAGTGGGGACTCCAGAAAAGACAGTGGCGTAGTGATCACTAACTGCCGTCCACAGCGAAGCTCTAGGATAACACCTCAACAATGTTTCCAGAAGAGGTCTTCTGTCCATCCGCAGCATTGACCCCGGACTCATTGCAGACTGTATCTCCACCAGCCCGGTTGCTCGACATCGATACGGAACCACCATCAGCCTCTGAAGTTGCTAAAGCAGTCCACTCTTTGAAGGCAGGTAAAGCGCCAGGACTTGACCTGATTACGGCGGAAATGCTACAAGCTGACATATCCTCTGCCGTCGATGTTCTGACGCCCCTTATTGAAAAGATCTGGACCGCCGAAGAGCTCCCGGACGAATGGAACAAAGGTCTTTTAATCACTGTACCCAAGAAAGGTGATCTTAGTCAGTGCAATAACTGGAGAGGTATTACATTGCTCTCAATTCCCTCAAAAGTGTTCTGCAGGATTATCTTGGATAGGTTGTCTAAGGCCGTGGATCCTCTTCTACGCAAGGAGCAGGCTGGTTTCCGCTCTGACCGCTCGTGCACGGACCAGATCAACACTCTTCGTATCATACTTGAGCAGGCAGCAGAATGGCAGAGGGAGATTTATCTGACTTTTGTCGACTTCGAAAAAGCCTTTGATACGCTGAAGTGGTCCAGCATCTGGTCTCGCCTACTGAGCATTGGAGTACCACCGAAAATTATCCGTCTTCTGGAGGCTATATACAGGAAGTATTCTTGCAAGGTTACGCACGACGGCCTCATCTCTGATGACATCGCAGTTCACGCTGGTGTCCGCCAGGGCTGCCTACTCTCGCCGCTTCTCTTTCTTGTGGTTCTTGACGGAATAATGCTTCGCATCTCCAATAACAGGCGCCGCGGGATTGAGTGGGGTTTGTCCGACGTCTTGGAGGACCTAGATTACGCCGATGACCTATGCCTCCTGAGTCATACCCACGCCAACATGCAAGCAAAGTTGGAAGATTTAAGTCGGGAAGCTGCAGAAACTGGCCTTAAAATAAACATCCGGAAGACACAGGAGATGAGAACGGGTGTGAGGAATCCCGCACCGTTAATGTTGAACTCAGAGGTAGTGGAACGCGTACACAAATTTACCTACCTGGGAAGCGTCGTTTCAGAAACCGGAGGTAGTGAAGAGGACATCACTTCACGGATCGCCAAAGCTCGAGCAACCTTCGCGCAGCTGAGACCTGTTTGGCAGTCGCGGAAATTGACCCGAAGGATAAAACTTAAAATCTTCGGGTCAAATGTCAAATCTGTACTGCTATACGGGTGCGAAACATGGAAGGTCACAAAGGACATCTCACGCCAAATCCAAGTTTTCGTCAACCGCTGTCTCCGTCGCATCCTCGGAATTTACTGGCCCGAGACGATATCCAACATGGAACTGCTGGAAAAATGCCACGAGAGCCCGATCGACCGCCAGATCAAGCGTCGCAAGTGGAGGTGGATTGGTCACACGCTTCGAAGGAATTCCGATCACATACCCAAGCAAGCTTTGGACTGGAATCCGCAAGGAAAAAGAAAGCGTGGCCGTCCCCGTCAAACCTGGCGTCGCACCGTATTGGCAGAAGCGGCAAGCAACGGAATGACGTGGAGCGAGGTGAAGCGTGAAGCTCAAGACCGTTCGCGATGGAGAATTACTGTGGACGCCCTCTGCCCCATCTAGGGGACATAGGACATTAAGTCAAAAGTAAGTCAATGTTTCCAGAAATGTTGCACACAGGCGTTGCTTAAAGGGGGTTCTAGGGTGGTTTTTTAAAAGGTGATTTTAGGGTCATTTTAGGAAAAGGCGAAAATCTCAGGTTATTCCCTCGAGCCACAGGCATGGAGCAGAGGTGTGGTGGTACTCTTCTTTAAGAAGGGTGACAATACCCTGTTTAAGAATTACAGGCCCATCTCACTTCTGAGCCATGTCTACAAGCTCTTTTCCAGAGTCTTCACGAACCGTCTCGCGTGCAGGTTCGACGACTTCCAGCCTCCCGAACAAGCCGGATTTCGAAAAGGCTTCAGCACCGTGGACCACATACATACGCTGCGGCAGGTTATACAGAAGACTGAGGAGTATAATCAGCCTCTCTGCTTAGCGTTTGTGGACTACGAGAAAGCCTTTGATTCGATCAAGACTTGGGCTGTACTGCAGTCTCTCCAACGGTGCCAGATTGACTATCGGTACATCGAAGTGCTGAAGTGTTTATATAAAAACGCCACCATGTCAGTCCGACTTCAGGACCAGACCTCGAAACCTATCCTCTTGCAGCGGGGTGTGAGGCAAGGAGACGTCATTTCTTCGAAATTGTTCACGGCCGCAATGGAGGACGTCTTCAAGGTTCTGGAGTGGAGAGGGCTAGGCATAAATGTCAATGGCGAGTACATCACTCACCTTCGATTTGCCGACGACATAGTAGTCATGGCTGAGACTACGGAGGAGCTCAGTACAATGCTCGGTGACCTCAATAAAGCTTCCGAAAGAGGTAGAGAGGTCATGGTAAACATCCATGTAGCACCCACTCCTATCAAGATCGGAGACACTACACTCGAAGTTGTGGACGACTACGTTTACCTGGGACAGTTGGGTAGGTTTAACTTCGAAAAAGAGGTCAATCGTCAAATCCGACTCGGCTGGGCAGCGTTCGGGAAGCTGCGCGGTGTCTTCTCGTCCAATAAACCACAGTGTCTCAAGACGAAAGTCTATGACCAGTGCGTGTTGCCAGTGATGACATATGGCTCCGAAACGTGGTCGCTTACAATGGGCCTCATCAGAAGGCTTAAAGTCACTCAAAGGGCAATGGAAAGGGCTATGCTCGTAGTTTCCTTGCGTGATCGCGTCAGAAATGAAGATATCCGCAGGAGAACCAAGGTTACAGACATAGCCCGAAGAATCGCCAAACTTAAGTGGCAGTGGGCAGGGCACATTGCTCGCAGAACAGATGGTCGATGGGGACGAAAGGTTCTGGAATTGCGACCACGTACCGGAAGACGCAACGTTGGAAGGCTTCCCACAAGGTGGACCGATGACCTGGTGAGGGTCGCGGGAATCCGATGGATGCGAGACGCACAAAACCGGTCATTGTTGCGACATTTGGGGGAGGCCTATGTCCAACAGTGGACGTCTTTCGGCTGAAATGATGATGATGATGATGATTCCCTCGAGGGCCCCGATCCCTGAGAGCCCCGTACCGGAGGCACCCTAATGCGAAAAATATGATTACATTTATTTCTATTCTTTTTTTGTATTCAATAATGGTCTGATTAATTGATGTCTAAAATACGTATGTACATACCCTACCTACTATAAAAAACCCAAGTGCGTATTCAACTTCTATGTAATATGTTTTTTTAGCTTGTGAAGGAATCAGATTTACAAACAGCATTTTTTTTTTTAATTTTTATAAACTAGTGCTTGACTGCGATCCCACCTGATGGTAAGCAGTGATGCAATCGTTGAAGGTGAGGCGCTCTGCCTAAGATCTGGGGATGTCATTGAATGATTTTCCCACCGAAAAAAAAAGATAAAAATATGATACAGATAATATCACTCACTTCGATGTTCATCCGTAGTCAACCAATAGATTCCGTCAACCTATTGATTAAACGAAATAATTATCTAAAATTAAGTACCCCTGCAGAGGGAATGGGCCGTAATCCACCACGCGGGCCCAGTGCGGGTTGGCGGATGTCACATGTTTTCGAATTTTTTGGTTCTAGGACATGCCGGTTTCCTCACGATGTTTTCCTTCACCGTTTTGAGAGCAGTGATGATGATATAAATTACACAAAGTAATGCGCCTGGCTGGGTTTGAACCCGCGACCTACAACTCATAAGTCGGGGCCGTTACCACTCGGCCACCACTGCTCTCGATGTCACTTCCCTCTGCTAAAGAGGAGGCCTGAGTCTCAGCAGTGGGAACCTTATAAGGCTGATTATGCTTATATTTATTATAAGTACCCCTGCGTTTTTCCCGCTCCTTTAATTACTGCTTCTTTTGGTTATTTAGACAACTTTATAATATTAGTATAAAAATAAAGATAAACTCCAAACTCCAAAATTGTTTATTTTTGTATGAGGAAGCCTCTTTGTTATTGACAAATGGTCGATGATCTTATCTAACTTGGTCAACAGAACCTTGATTTATAATACTTGTGAAGTAGCTACTTAAGTTTTTTTTTACTCAGGTTATTCACCTACTGTCGAAGAGTATGTATTTCAAAAATAAATATTTTGGTGTAAAAGACCAAAATATATGAAAAAAAAAATACCAAAAATATTTAAGATCACTGAAAATTAATTTTAAATTCCTTACATTTAACGAAATATTCTTTCCTGTGATTTCCACTTTAAATATTCATATCTTCAAAACAATCATTAAAAAACGTAGGTGTTTTTTTTTAGGTGGGAAATCATTCAATGCCATCTCCCCAGGGCGGGAGGATATCTGCGGGAGGGTGTGTCAGACTTTTACTGACTAAACCGCACTACTACGGTAGCCGGAAATTGGGATCGGGATCCCGGCGGCTGGGGCGTGAGGGCCGTTGCCTCTCGCGTACGCGATCGGTCGCCTCTTTTGCTAGCATTACTGCTTCGCAGAAGGAGGCGGCCGCCTGCCACTCCTCCTCGCTTCGGACCATGGCCCGGAAACTTAGGTAAGTATGTAAGGTTCAGGGTTGCGGGACTCAAAGTTACCGCGGCCCTGGAACGCAAAGGGCAACTGTAGGAACACAAATGGTTTTTAGTCTGTAAAAGTTTGACACTCCCTTTCGTTTCAACCAGACCGGGAAGAGTTATTTGATAACAAGCTGCTGCTGCAAATATCCTTTGTGTCCTCTGTCCTGGACAGGGTCCAGTCGTGTGATAAATTTCATCCAAATCAGTCAAGTCGTTCGAACGTGAGGAAATAATAAACATACAAACATATACACAAATTTTCGCCTATAGGTATTACTGCAATTTCCCACCAAAAAAACATTATGTAAGTATAATCTTTTAAGGGTCAAATATATTTGTCTATTAAACGTTTTTACACGCTGCAAAGCACATAATAAATTATCCATGTAAATATAATAGTTTGATGACTATGCGGAAAACTTACGAATTTTACCGATCGAAGTTCAAGTTCAAAGTTTTATAAAATTATACAAATCTATGAATATGTTATTTTTACGGTTATTTTCCTTAATAAACAGTCAAAGGTTTGACGAAAATAAAGGCATTGTAAATTAAGGCCTACTGTTCATGGACGCATAGCTTCATAGACGCGTATGCATGACGTTGCCGCTTCGTTGACAGAGTTTCGTAGATTTGTATGTAAACTTCACGCAGGTGTACACCAAGCGTATAATGACGAATACGTGTGTATGAAGCTAATCGCCCGTGGACAGGACAGGCAGAACGGGAGGCGTGTCAGAATTTTACTGACTAAAACCCAATTCTGTTCCTTCTTTACCTTCATTCCAGGGCCTAGGGGTTCACTCTCGCACAACCCATGGCCCCAGTAGGCTTCAACCCTACTGGGCCCCTACAGTTTGCTGACATCTCTTTGAGGTGCGCGTGGAACACTACGCGCTGTCGACGTCTCGAACTCAGTCCGGACGGTTACCGGACCGTCGTCGTCGCCGATAGTCGACGGCGAGCTATCCATTGCTCGCCGCCCGCAAGCCCACGCTTACGGTGGCTGGAAATCGGGGTCGGGATCCCGCCGGCTAGGGCGTGAGGGCCTTTCCCTGATGCATGCGGCCGCCTCCTTCGCTAGCATTACTGTTTCGCAGAAGGAGGCAACCGCATGCCACTCCTCCTCAATCCGGACCATGGCCTGTGCCAGAGTTCGGCGTGAGAAGTCGCGGTCGTTGCCACTGATCGCTCGCACGAGGACCCGGCGGTGGTCTGCCCAAGCGGTGCACAACTCAACCGTATGCTCCACCATGTCCTCCGGGCGGCCCACACAACGGTGACACTCGGGCGTTTCTTCCATACGAATCCAGTGCAGGAGCCTCCCGAACTTACCTTGATCGGTGAGGACCTGCGTCATGCAGAAGATAAGGACGCTGCGCCGTGACGTTTTTCAGCCACTACTCAAAGAGGGGACTTACTGCCATAATTATGGCGTGCCTATCGTGAACAGTAGGCCTATGATGACACTAAGATCACCAATGATTAATTTGTATTTCTAAAGAGTTTTTGTTACTAATGGATTCTGTATGCAAAATACAATTTTTTTCACGCAAAAATATGATTCAACATCGGAAGTCGTCAATAAAAATATTACCTTTAATAAGATAAATTGACCTAATCATGAACTTTGGCCAAACGTAACCTTCAGAATTTTTTGTGCCTAAGTCTAAAATGTTTCAGTGTCTAGCCTAAACACAAGACTAAACAATTTTTTTAAACGTTGATTCGAACTTTACATGTGAAGTTTTTTTTGTTACAATTTTTTGATGACAAAAATTTATAATACCCAAGTATTTTTTTTTATAATTGTAAAAGATGATTGCAATATTATCTAATTTATGGAAGTATGTAATTATGGTCAGTGACGACGATTCGTCAAGTATATTAACGCACTCACTTCAAGTTCACGAACAGTTCTTAGTTAACTGTAGAAGGGACTGTGTCGGAGTTAACCATGGTGTTCAAACTTACGTGTCTGGTTGTACTGGTTTTTGGTTTCACTCAATCGGCAGGTAAGAATATTTTAAAATTATTTGAAGCCTTGTTCATAACTTTTTTACGTTCAAACAGCTGAACAGATTTAAATACAATTTCGTACACATGTAGATAATTTCCTAGATCACAATTTATGAATCTTTTTATTCCGCGAATATGTTCCTTTGGGATTATTTTCTATTTTCATGCGAGTCCTATAATAATTATTTTGTAGACATGTAGGTACATACTTCTGTTAGAAATTCTATCAAATATTGTCGGATGGAGGCATAATATAACAGTGCTACGCCATCGAATTATGGGATGCAACAATAGTTTTAATTACGTCACCAATAACGACAACATTAACCGCTTTGATTCGGACGTGTAAGGGCTACAGTTAAGGTCTAAAGCAGATGACTAATTCCCTAGGACCTATCCTAACATGAGTGTTTGAAACTTTATATTACGGCTCTATTTATTTATTTTATTTTTGGCTCCTTTTGAATTTCTAAACCTTCAGGGTTGTACTAATATAAATAAAGCGTACTTTATTTCGCTAGGATCTTTTATATTTAGACCAAGCCTACAGCTGAGGGACTATTTTTGTACACAATTTATTACTAAAATAATCAGCCTTTCAACAATCAACACCGCTTATATATTAATTTTTAATTTTCTTGGAATTAGAAATGAACGTTTTTTGTTATTTTAACAGTTGGTAGCTAATTGCAATGTACACAATTTGCTTTATCGATGTTTTTTTAAAGATTAGATATTAAAAAAAAATGTGGTACTTAAAAAATGGAAAATATTTGATACTCGTTATAATTTTTGTCAAACCAAATAATTAACAGAACGGAAAAAAACACGCATGCGGAAATCAGATGCGGAATTTTAGCGATTCCTAGGATGCATGGTTTGTCCAATAATATTACTGGACAGACCATACAATCTTGCTATGGGTATGTATACAGTTAAGTTGGGTTACTTTGGCTCTGGGGTATATATAACATTGGCCTAAATTTATAAACCAATAGGAACAAACAATACTGTGTTTTTATTAGTTACAACGAGCTTGGGCCAAAGTTATGCCTTATAGCCAAAATAACCCAACTCGTAAAGTCGTATATAATAATAATATTATAAAGTTACAAATTCAAAGGTAAAAGAAGCATGAAGGAAGTCAACAGTTAAGAATAACCTTCACCTTCACCTTTGAGTTAATAGTTCATCAATGTAAATGTTATGATGTGTCTTAACTAATATACTATTAAATATTTGCCCATGGCAAAGGTTTCATCTCATATGTATGTTTCTTAGGTTACCAATCCAAACTCCATTTAACTTAACACATTTCCTCCGTAAAATATAAAGCAGAGCCATTATTAACTTTGTGCCGCAGAAGTTAATTACTCACAAATATATACTTTATAGAAAGGGCTATGCTCGGAGTTTCCTTGCGTGATCGCATCAGGAATTAAGATATCAGCTGGAGAACCAAGGTCGCTGACATAGCCCGAAGAATCGCCAAACTTAAGTGGCAGTGGGCAGGGCACATTGCTCGTAGAACGGATGGTCGATGGGGCCGAAAGGTTCTAGAGTGACGACCTGGTGAGAGTAGCGGAAATGCGGTAGATGCAAGACGCACAGGAGCGGTCGTTGTGGCGACGCTTGGGGGAGGCCTATGTCCAACAGAAGACGTCTTTCGGCGGAAATGATGATGATGATGATGATGATATACTTATAGAAATTAAACAATTAAGTTGATTGAACAATAAGAATAAATGATACCTATAATCATAAACATAATAACAGCTTATAAAATACTTAAACGATTCTCACTGGTACTTAGCATCAATGTAAAATGCAATCATTGACATCAAAGTAACAACGACAATCTGTATAGAAAAAAAAATTAAAATCAATATATAAAAGGGCCTATAGATAATAAAAAGGTTTATAAATAATAAAAAGGCCTCTAATAAAAAGGCCTCTAAATAATAAAAATGTCTATAACTAATAAAAAGGCCTATAAATAATAAAAAAGGTCTATATTCCGAATTAATTCGAAGAACTTCCACGTAACTCAGTCGGCCTGATAACGAAAAAAAAAACCCTCGATTAATCGATCAATAATTCACAGGCTATAAATACCTAACTGTCAATTTGTTGATTTGAGGTGAAGTAGAGTTGGCGTACGTGACTTGGAGTATCATAGCGATGGCCTAATTCATTAGTCTTCATATCAATTTGTAATTTCGCGATCATTACTGGTAAAATAATTAATTAGATAGGTCATTTGTGACAAATTAGAGCGTTCTTGTAATTTTGGCGTACGTGACAATCTGAGGTTACACATCATTGTAATAATTGGGTCTTTAGTTAGAACATGGGCCCTTTAATCAAAGCATAGTCAATAATTACTAACCGAATTTCCTCCTAACCGGATTTTGATTGTCGCGGCGAATCTCAGCAGAGATTAGTTAACAGCGTAAGAGATATTACAATTATAGTGTATAAAATTACACATATGTGTATAAACACATGACTTTATGTTCATTCTCTCACTCTCATAGTACGATGAGACGGCAACTTAACGAAAATTAAGAAAACATTTATTTTTGACTCGCACAGGACAAATAACAATAAAATAAAAAGTTTGTAAGTACTTAATTTATAAATATTTATCTTAAAATAAAAAACTGGGCAAGTGCAAGTAGGACTTGGACGTGCCCTGAGGGTTCCGTACTTGAAACTTATCTATGTAAATAGTTCAATTCCCGAATGGAGTCTCGAAGATTTTTCTGAATCTCAAAAAAGTTTTTTAATGTGACATAACAGCAAATTTACTGTTTTCAGATTTTTTCCTATACCTGCGCTTTATGCCAAATTTCAGGATTCTGGGTCAACGGGAAGTACTCTATGAATTTTGATTCCCTTGTGAGTGTCGAAATTTACGTTTTTTACGACATAAACAGCCGTATCTTTTTTTTTCGTTTACTTAGAAGCTTGATTTTTTCACAGCTTTAAGAAACTAAACCTGAGTATATGGTTTTAATTTCAACTCGATACTTCAGCGCGTTCCCGAGATAAAGGGTCTTGACAGACAGACGGACAACAAATTGATCATAAAAGAGTTCCGTTTTTTTCACTTTATCATGGGGGACATCTCCCAATTATTGATAAACGTAAAACCCCTATTGTAGTTTCCTACAAGGGTAACTTTAGGAAAAGTAGGTGACTGATGACAATGGATTATTCGAATAATGAAAGAATTATTTATTTTTATTTATTTATTAAATGCTTTAAGCACACAAAAGTACAGACGAGGACTTAATGCCTTCGGCATTTTCTACCAGTCAATCTAGAATTCGGGTTTTAGTTAGTAGAAGTCTAACACTCTCTCTCACTCTGCCCAGAGGGTGACTTATTTGATGATACCCCCACAAAACAAAAATAAAGGGGATTAGGCGACCGCCTGCCATTCTTCGTTGCTCCGGACCATGGCTCGGCCCTAGAAAAAGGACGGGGGTGACTTGCACACTCCATACTTGCACAGTAATTGGTTCAAATGATGTCACGTAGGTGAATTATTTAATTAAAATGTCATCTTTGTTTGGTATATCCGCTGCATTTACCAACAATTACGTTTAAGTTGTAATTGTAAGAATAATCTTTTGTGAACTTCATTCTTTTATTTTTAATTGGGTCCCTCGTATCCTTACTTGTTAGATATTAAACTCCGCACATCTTGTATTTATTTTCAAGCGGTTGAAATTGAGTTTGCAAGCAAAGCCTAGAGCAACAGCAACCACTGCGTACTTTACTGTTCACAATTGCATTAGTGAAAACTGAAAGAATAAAACTATAGATATATATATAACTATAGCTCAATAAAAATACCGACTGACTAACAACCGCGCGTTCTATGTGATTTCCCATCGGTAAGAAGGTCGAATTTCCATTAAAACTTTAGGGAGTTTTTTCTTTTCCTTTTAGGTGGGAAATCATCCAATGACTTCTCCCGATCTTGAGCGGAGCGAAAGGGCGTGTCAGACTTTTACTGACTAAAACCCAATCCTGTTCCTCTTTTGGCTTCGTTCCAGGGCCCCGGGGTACACTTTCGCACAACCCATGTCCCCCATAGGCTTCGACTCTGCTGGGCCCCTAGGGTTTGTTGACATCTCTTTGAGGCGCGCGTGGAACACTACGTGCCGTTGACGACTCGAGCTCGGTCCAGACAGTTACCCAATGCTCACCGTTCGTAAGCCTACGCCTACGGTGGCTGGAAGTCGGGATCGGGATCCCGGTGGCTGGGGCATGAGGGCCATTCCCTCAAGCGTGTGGCTGCCTCCTTTGCCAGCATTACTGCTTCACAGAAAGAGGTGACCGCCTGCCATTCCTCCTCGCTCCGGACCATGGCCTGTACCAGGGCACTGAATCCAGTGCCATCCGGATGGCCATGACCCTCTGGCAAGCGTTCAGTTTGGCCGCCGGCCGCTTTCGCAGCGACGGCGCCCATACAGGTGCCCCGTAAAGGGCCATGGACCGAACGAAACCCGAGTAGAGCCTCCAGCAGGAGGCATCTGGACCCCCTAGGTTGGGCAGGAGCCATCTGGACCCCCTAGGTTGGGCAGGAGCCGTTTGAGAGCAGCTTTAGTCCGATCTAGTTTGGGAGCCAGACGTCGGAAGTGCTCCTCGCAAATCTACCGGCTGTCGAGGACGAGTCCCAGGTACTTCATCATGGACTCGACGCTATGCGAACCGGAGGGGTTTACCGTTAATTGGGAACCCGGTGATGGCGCGTTCCGAGGGCCGTGAAAGCATATGGACTTGGACTTGTGCAGTGCTACCTCGAGTCCCAACTGTTGGATCCTCTTCACGACTGCTGCAACCCCGCGTGTTGCTAGTTCGATCGCCACCTGGTACGACTCTCCCTGCGCCAAGACCAGCGTGACTTCGGTGTAACTATCCTAAACCCGTCAGGGAGGTCGCCGCACAGCACGTAGTCGTACCCGATGTTCCACAGGGGCGGTCCTATTACTGACCCCTGCGGAACACCGCACGACATCTCTCGCCGTTTCCACTCTCCCTAGTGATCGAACCCCTTTAGGGGTCAATTTACAAATATTCTTTTTGAGTTATCACCTTGGTTATATGAGGAACTCCTGTGTTAAATTGTATGCTTATAGATTGTAGACTGCTATACTAATGCGTGCGTAAAGGTCGTACACACCCTGAAAAAAAAAATTAACATAATATTGCAATACAGACACGTAATAAGCATAATCTTGAATAATTGGACATAATTTGAATGATCGATTCTACTTTTTAGTTATAAGAGTGCTCAATTAGTTTCTAGCAACAAGACATGAGTTGGTAAGTGATATGACATCTTTTTACCAAAGGTCGGAATTAGGTAGAGTTATTTCTGTACTTGTATCGAAATGTTGATTTTATTATGGATCTTCCCGGGATTTCTAATGAAAAATCCCGTGTGGCCAACAATATTACAAATAAATAATAATAAAAACCTCAGAGATTGATGAGACAAATAAAACAAAGATAATTAACATACAATTTTTATTAGCATTTTTCATAGAAAAAGATCTCTCTACGTCAACTGAGGTGAGGTTAACAAATTTATACACTTCCTCCTTCTCGTCATTAATGCAGGAAGAATTTTTTTCTGCTATATTTCTAATAGTGTCATAAAAAAATCTGTTTTTTAATATTAATCTCAGGATTTGAGGCATATCCACTTTATTCTTTCGCTGTATGAAATCAGTCTTAGTACATAAATAACTCTACCTAATTCCAACCTTTGCTTATTACGCACGCGAATTCTGCAAGATGTAATTATTTACGATGCTTACGGTCTAGTCATTATATTGTGATATCTTCTGATGTGGATATTTTAGTAGAAACCGTATAATCACGTAGGTACCACTCGTATGCCAGAAGGGAAGAATCTATATCTTAAAATATGGACATTCCTCCTGAATTTATTGATTATTAAAAAAAAAACGGAATTATGGTAGGAATTGTAATAAAATGAGCAATATTATATTCTTCATTTTTTTTTCACGGTACACAGTCACGATTTGACACAACCCAACGACCAATATGAACATTATACCATCCTTTAAATTTTGAATTGAGTAGTAACACTACCAACATCAACAATATTTAATTGAAACCGGAAATACCAGCATTACTTTCCGGAAAAATGGCTTATCCATGTTATTCTTTCTGTGTGCATTTATGATACAAGTACCAAAAATCAATCTACCTACTCTGATTACCGGACATAAGAAAAAAACTTGAAAATCATTTCTTTATTCACAGTTTTACCACCGGTAGAAAAATGCAAGCTCGGGGACTCTGCCTGTTTGATACCGGCGTTTCAAAAAATGATGCCAATTTTCATGGTGGGAATATCGGAAAATAACGTCGACGTCTTGGACCCCATGGAAATGGAAGACCTTGCTTTTGAACTAGCTGGTCTTCAGTTTACCTTGAAGGGAGGCACCCTGAAGGGATTGAAGAACTCTGTAGTTGATAACGTTGAGTAAGTTATATTTGAGTTCAATTTTAAGTCAAGTTATTTTATATATTCAGTCTATTTGGTTTTTTCTTATTATATGTTTTTTTAATTTGCTGTCTTTGAGGTTTTTTTTTCCAAAAAACTAAATTGTTTTGCTTTACGTCAATAAATTCAATGTGGGTTGAAGCATTGACAGTCACGTGACTTCTACCATATCAAGACGCTTGATCGTGAACCAGGTTGTCTTAAGTTTACGTCATGTTCCTAACGACTTAGAATTGAGTTTTTTTATTATTTGGCTCGCGTCTGACCACCGTCTCACCAGATGGTAAGCGATGATGTGGTCGACGGTGAAGCACGTTGTCTTAGAAGTAATCTATACTCTTGACTTAAGGCGCTTAGCTAAGGAGTGGAATTCTAGGTTTCCTGATAGCTATAAAGCTATCAGGAACATAGAATTTCACTCCTTAGCTTAGCGCACAATATAATTATGTGTTCCCAAAACGTGGAATGGTTTTTTTTTTTTTAGCTGGGAAAATCATCTTATGACAAATCCCGCTCTTGGGCGGAGCGGAAAATAGTGTCAGACTTTTACTGACTAAAAACCCACTCCTGTTCCTTCTTTGCCTTCGTCCCAGGGCCCCGGGTTTCACTTTCACACTACCCGTGGCCCCAGTAGGCTTCGACCCTGTTGGGCTCCTACGATTTGCTGACATCTCCCTGAGGCGCGCGTGGAACAATACGCGCCGTCGACGACTTGGGCTCGGTCCGGACGGTTACCGGACGATCGGACGGCGAGCCACCCATTGCTCGCCGTCCGCAAGCCCTCGCCTACGGTGGCCGGAAATCGGGATCGGAATCCCGGCGGCGGTTGGGGCGTGAGGACCGTTGCCTCACGCGATCGGCCGCCTCCTTTGCTAGCATTACTGCTTCGCAGAAGGAGGCAACCGCCTGCCACTCCTCTTCGCTCCGGACCATGGCCTGTACCAAGGCCCGGCGCGAGAGATCGCCGCCGCCGATCGCCCCCACGAGGACACGGCGTTGCTCTGCCCAAGCGGGGCACACCTCCACCGTGTGCTCCACCGTGTCCTCCGGGCGGTCCGCACAGTGGCGACACCCGGGCGTCTCTTCCGCACGAATCCGGTGCAGGAACTTCCCGAACTTACCGTGTTCGGTGAGAACCTGCGTCATGCGGAATGGGTGGGATTTGCACCATGTCTCGATGGCGCAACGCCGTACGTCTAGTGGTCCAAAGATGGAATGGACTTGGCGGAATTTATGCAAATCCGATGCGCTCCTTGCTTCCCGAAATGTAAACGGAAAACCGACGACATGCTAGCAATTCGGCGTCAATGCTCGAAACTTTGGAGTTTTGACTCACACTGTCATCTTCTTGGCTTACTCGTCGTTGGGTTACAAATATTGAAGTTAAAAGATCGTCAATTACTTGGGGTTATTTCATGACCTTTTATTTTTCCTCACCAGATGGGATACGAAGAAGAAGAGTTTCTCTGTAGACTTTCACTTGGACGTCGCAGTGAAGGGTCACTACACTGCTGGAGGACGTATCCTGATTCTGCCGATCACTGGTGATGGCCAGTTGAAACTGAAACTGAGTAAGAATATTTTTATGGATACTTAATTATCGATTCAAGACTTAGAGTCTCTCCCCCAAACCCCCCCCCCCCAACCCCCCCCTAAACTGTTTCATCCACCTGAATGTTCACTTTCGAAGAATTAGGCTTCTTTCGATATGATGTGGACTTTTTTCACCTTCATAGCGGCTCTTTGCATGATGTTGAAGCTGTGAAAGAAGATTATGCATTAGTTGAAATACTTCTGACTGGATTTCTGTTATGTCCGCAAATACACAAGAGTGGATTGGACTCTCTCTTCTCTTCTAATGCATCAACATGAGCAAATTGCGAATTTTTCTTATTTATATTTTCTCCAAAAGAGCTGTTCAAAATGTCCACATTATATTCAACAGAGTCGAAACAAAATTTCCACATACTTGTTTTAAACATTCCTAACCACTAAATATTCCTTACTTTTCAGAACACCTTCAAGTCAAACTGGTAATTTTCTACGACGTCGTTAAGAATGCTGATGGCAAAGATATCATCAAGCCAAAGAAGTATAAAATAGATTTTGATGTCATAGAACATGCTCACTACCATCTCACCAACTTGTTCAATGGAAACAAGGAGCTTAGTAAGTGTCTTTTGTCCTCCTCTAATCCCATTTGTAAAGAAAAGATTTTGCCGGTCCGGACTAAGCGTTTCGCCTCGTCGTTTATACCGCGTACATCGAAGAACTGTAACAGTTTACCTGCTGCGGTCTTGCCGTCCGATTATAATTTGGGTGTCTTTAACGCTAGAGGCTCTTAATAAACTAGTGCACCTTACCATCAACGATTGCATCACTTACCATCAGGTGAGATCGCAGTCAAGCACTAGTTTACATTAATAAAAAAAAATCAAGTTCGTCTAAAAGACTTTTTAGTTTTTATTATAATAAGGATCATCAGAAACGTATATATCTCCAATACTACCTAATATTACCTTAGTATTGAAGACGTATATGTTACCCACCGAAAAATGCCGTTATATCATTAAAATGCTATAAGTTTACACGAAACGTTTATATCGTAGCAGAAAACTTTAGTATAAATTTTAAACGTGATTAAAAAAATAAAATTACAGAAAATTTACTGTCATTCGGTCTTGCTCAACGTATTCAAAAAAGTACCAAAAGAGGACAGATTTCCAATAAACAATATACATATATTGAACGATTTCCTGTTACAGTTCGGTACCTACCATACTTATACACATTTATTAGTTTATACAAACTTAAATAGTATATTTTCCCTTCATTTTATTTATTTATTTATTGTTTATCGTTTATTTCAAGCATATTAACCCACAGTAATATTATAGAATTAAATCAAATTAAAATTAAAATTGTCATAACATAATAAATAAATTAAATTAAATACATTAGATTAAATAAATTATTGAAACATTGATATAATTATTGATAAAATTTAACAAGACAAAATTAAATATTAACTTACTGTTTATACTATATCTTACTACGTACATGAAGTACATGTAGGTAAAGTAAGGTAAAACTATTCCTTCTTTTTGCAGTCGGTTAAAAAAAAGTAAAGCGAGAGGGCGTGTCAGACATTTACTAACTAAAACCCACCTGTGTCTTTCAGTTATCCTTTGCGTTCCAGGACCACGGTATCCCTTTCAGAAATTCCCCGTGGTCCTAGCGGGCATCGACCCTACTGGGTCCCTAACTCGCGGGCTTGATTGCGGACGGTGAGCAATGGGTACGTCGCCGTCCAATCGTCCAGTAACCGTCCGGACCGAGCCCAAGTCGTCGACGGCACGTACTGTTCCACGCGCGCCTCAATGAGATGTCAGCCAACCGTAGGGGCCCGGCAGGGTCGAAGCCTAATGGGGCCAAGGGTTTGCTTCTGAAAGGAAGACTCGGCCCAGGTATGAAAGGCAACGAAGGAACGGGAGTGGGTTTTTAGTTACTAAAAGTCTGACACACCCTTGCGCTCCGCCCAAGAGCGGGGGATGTCATTGGATGATTTTACCAGCGAAAAAGAAACTGGGTCCCTACTGACATCTCTCAGAGTTGCACGTGGAATACGCGTCGAATACGGCGCGTAGCCGTCTGCTGATTTAACGTTACTACCAAATCCAATTTCGTTTCACTAAAAAAATGCTTCAAAAGCCATGCATTTTAAATTGAGTTTCACGATCAAAAATATCAACATCTATTCCAATGAATGTTTACAAAAGAATGAGGCATTAATCTTTGTCCAAGGTAATAGATGGCGCCACATATTGCCTTTGGGCACACCTCTCGCCACTGTGATATTCACTTTAAAAATGCAAATCGACAATTTATTCTCGTAGATTTTCAATTACACTGTGACGTATCAAATTGAACGTTAAAAATGTATTAATGAAAAGTATAATTACAATGAATATTTTGTTGATATCGAATGTGAGTGCAAGGCAATTTTTTCTTACAGTGATGAATATTTTTTTTTGTATCGTGTTAGATTTTTTACTGACTAAATCCCACCTATGTTTCTTCAGTTGCCCTTTAGTTACAGGGCCGTGATAACTCTTTCGAGCAATCCCGCGACCCTGGACTTGATGAAACTTGGATGCCTAATAGAGACATTGATTGTCAAAAATTCAAAACATTTGGGACTATATGACATTTCAATAATACATGTCAATCCCATACATTTTGGAGTTTTTGTTATAAGTTGTGTTATCTCATTGGCCCTCTTGTTAAACTGGTTGGTTTTAAATATCTTTTCCTATTTTCTTTCCTAAAATAATAATAATAATAATAATATAGCCTCTTTATTTCCATAGAGAATGAATTTTACATTTCATAAGATTTTTTATAAATTACCATGCAGCATAAAATAACAAATATTAGAATTCACAAATCAATCATTCATAATTAACATTTACATAACAATTCCTAAATAGATATAAAATTCCAAATTAATATAAAATTTTTAGTTATTAAATAAATAAATTTCAATTTTTCAAATTACAATAATTACAAAACATTCAATATGGACCCCCTAACGAGTAAAGGCCTCCTCCATTTTGCTCCAAATCTGTCGGTCCTTTGCTTTTAAGATCCAATTTTCACCTGCGTTTCTAATTATTTCATCAACCCATTTTTCTTTTGGTCTACCTCTTTTCTTTTTGTATGTTGGTCCTTGCCAAGTGGTTACTCTCTGTGTCCATTTATTCTTGTCCATACGCGCAATATGGCCAGCCCATTTCCATTTTAGTTTTTTAGAATAATCTAGAGCATCTATTATTTTTGTTGTATTTCTTATTTCTGTATTCCTTTTTCTGTGTTTTCTTTGGATGTTTAGTATGTTTCTTTCCATCGCTCTCTGGCATACTTGTATTTTGTTTCTAATGTTATTATTGTATATCCATGTTTGACAACCATATGTTAGACAGGGTAGTAAACATGAGTCCATTACTTTTTTCTTGAGTTTTAATGGAATTTTTGATTTTAAGGTTTCTTTATTGCTCCAGAATTTATTCCAGGTTATATTAACCCGTCTTTTAACCTCATCTTCGCGTCTGGTCTTGGAGAAAGATACTTGCTGTCCTAGGTAAACATAGCTCCGAACGTACTCCAATGTATTGTTATTGACTCTTATTGGTATATTGTGGTGGTTTGTCATGACTTTAGTCTTGGTAGCATTTAGTTCTAGGCCTATCTTATTGCTTGTCTCATTTAGTTCCTCAATCATTTTCTGTAACTGAGATGCTGTTTCAGAGAAGAGTATGATGTCATCCGCAAATCGAAGATTACTGAGGAGTTTCCCATTTATATTTATACCTTTCCTTTCCCTTTCCTAAAATAAAGCTAATAATATTTATTTTTTCTTTTATTCTAGGTGAGGCTATGTTGAATTTCCTGAACGACAACTGGAAGCAAATTGCTAATGAATTCGGTGGACCCATGATGGACTTAGCAGCCAAGACATTGTATAAGAACGTTAAAAACTACTTTGAAGTAGTGCCTATTGAAGAGATCACCAGTGCTTAAACGTAGACAACGTCTTAGTTAGATTGCTATTAAATATATTTTGTTGGTGTTTACAACAGTTTTTTATTTCCAGAATCGTAGTTTTGTTTTTTCTACACAGGGCAAATTTTTTTTACACATTTTGCATATGAAATCTATCATTAATCATATAGGTACACACGCCAGCAAAATTGCCTGGATACCTTAACGCCTATTTTCCTTTGCACGTTAAAGTTCAAGTTTCCGAAAATTAAACTAGATGGCGATTTCTTCACAGCTAAGTGGCGACCAAAGGCAATCTTACAAAGTATAAACTTGACTTTTAGTTTGACCGAAAATAGGCACATGCATCATCATTGTCGTCAACAACTGATTTTAGTTCATAATTTCAACATTATAATTAGAGTCAAGATGACCTAGCGGTTTAGCATGTTTAGATAGATGTGTGAATCAGTGAACCGTGAGATCAAATCTCACGTAGTACATACACTTTTTGTAAGTTATGAATAACATACAAAAGAAATCGTATATCAAAGCTAACAAGTGGATATTTATTTTTAATATAATATTCAAGTGACTCAGCAAAAGGAAAAAAGGGCAGGTAAACAGGGTCACCAAACAAAAAGGCACTATTAAAAATAGATATGTTTATTTTTTACAATTTCTTATTCATATTTAAAAATCACCGTTTATTAATCACCGAATAAGATTATAATATTTTATATATTATATTATTTTAATTATTTCAATGTTTGAAGAAACAAAAAGAAATTACAAAAAAAAATAAACATTAATCATTTGAAGCACAGCGACGCCATCTAGTAAAAGTATGTAATGTTGTCGATAACAACATCTCAATCTGGTTTTATGCTAGATGGAGTTATTTCTCGCTTCTCACGATTTTATTTCTGTACTATCCAGGCCTTTTGCATGGGCGTGTACATATATTACACAAGTAATATTTTATTCTTATAAAAATATATTTAAATAGTTTCTGACAGCAACGTCTCCAGCGTTAAAGTAAAAAGTATAGCCTATATCTGCCTGTATGTTGAAAGAATTATAAAATCTTTCCGGTAGTTTTTGAGTTTATTCATTACAAACAAAAATACTTGTTTTTTCTATAAAGTATTAGTATAGTTAACATAAAGGCCAATGCAAACTATTGGCATGATTTAAATTATTTTTTTAAGCCAGTAATGAAACCTAGGTTATATGTTAGAGGACAATACGAGGAATCAGTAGCCAAAAGAACCAGGTCTTCAAACCGTAACCGAACGAAGATACCTATAGAACCAGTGCTAGTATATTTTTGTCAGGCGTCACTTATTTTTGTTATATTATAATAAATGAAATGGAAATATAATACGTAATATTTTGAGGTTTCCATTGATAAAATAGATTTAATTGGTTATTACTGTTATATTTTTCCCCCACTCGCAGTTTTTCATCACTAAAACTAGTAAAAAAAATAAGTGATAAACGAATCGATAAGATACGCGTTACTGTTGTGATATTGATTGACCCTATTTAACGCGTACTCACCATAAAAACCGAAAATAAAACTTTATTTAACAATAGGAAACTTAAAATATCAGACATACAGTATTTTTTTTTAAGAAAAATAACGCATGATTACAAACTATAGCAATATAAGTACTAAATAGTCTGAAACTTCGTTTGGTTATGGTTGGTAGACATAATTTTATTCTTTTTGCTATTGATTTATCATACAGTCCTTTAAGATATGGCCTAGGTTTCACTTTTGGCGAAAAGAAAAAAAAATACATGCCAGCAATGTATGGAAAAAGTTTCATTCCCCTTTAGCTGGTTGGACCTTATTAAAAGTGTGAAATTCCTGGTGCTTTAAAAATCAAAGTGAGAAAAACATAGTATTATACACTTTGATTACCTAAAGTGTTGAAAAAGTATCTAACTTATCTGTAAAATCATTCAGTAAACAAACAACAAAAAAGCGTACTACAAATTGTTTATCAGTGTCGCCAAGAAATAGAACTATAAATATTAATCATGTTGGCTGTCACGTCACCGAATGTCACTCGCATTTTCACCCGAATATTTTCTTATGGGCACCATTTTGGTAGAACCTGCAAAACCCATTCTTGAATAATAAATATAATTAAATATTTTATTACGACAATCGGATTACTGCGTGAAATTAATCTCTGGGCAAACTTGTCTCCCATTACTGGGAAATTATGTAAGCCCTGAATAGCTGAATATCCGTAGACTAACTTAATTATCCCGATGCACATTTCATTTTGGTCTTGATTCTGTTTTAAAATGAGGTTTTTCTATTAAAATGTTTCTGTTTGGTGAAACTGGGGATGGAGCTTAACTAACTTGTCTCCGTAATTTGAATAATCGTGTTATAAACTTGTTAAATTTAACTGGCATTACATAATATTACGCTTGCATTCTCAAAGGGCTAAGCAAAGTGTACCACATTTCCCCATTCATGTTTTAGTTCTATGTAGAAATGAAAAATTATGTAGATGTATGCATTGATAGGACTGATTTTGACTGGCCTGTTGGTCTAGTGGCTAGCGGCCCTGACTGCTATGCCGGAGGTCGTGGGTTCGATTCCCACCCAGGATAAATGTTTGTGTGATGAGCACGATCATTTGTTCTGTGTCTGGGTGTAATTTATCTATATATGTATGTATTTAGAAATATATAAGTATGTTTATCAGTTGTCTAGTACCCATAACACAAGCTCTGCTTAGCTTGGGACTAGACGGCGTTGTGTGATAGTTGTGGAATATTATATTATATATTATTATTATATTATAGGAGGAACAGCAGTTTGAAATAAGCAGTAAGTACTTTTATCTAGCTCTTCTGTCCGTTCGGTGAAAACATTTTTTATTTCCCTGACTTGCTCGTTACACGTTTGAGAACTGACTGACTTTTAGAGCCACGTGCGTGCTACACAAGAAAGCAATCGAGTGGGGACCGGATTTAGCGCGCCAAATCGGCAGAAACAGTAAACTCTTTATTAACCGACTTCAAAAAAATTAAGGAGGTTTTCAATAAGGCTGTATTTTTTTTTGTATGTTACCTCAGAACTCCGTCATTTGTTATTTGACAAAAACAAAATTGATCGTAAACATACCAAAACTAGCGCCATCTAGTGATAAAAGACGACAGACAATTCTAACCCCAAAATACAGATGCAGGCATGGATCTTGATCAGATTGTAGTATCCAGACTCTTGGTCTGATAGTGAAAAATTTAAATAACGCTTTTGCCGATCCTTCTGACCAGCAGAAGCGCTACCAAATATTAGGCCAACGAGCAAGCCAAAAGGCATTGAGGCTGTTTTACTTTCAGATGTGAACAAAGCTAACGATCTAGTCTTATTGTAAATTGAGGTTTCTTCTTGATTATCTTTAACAAGATCCTATCTGCAGCCTCAGGGCAAGCCGCAATTCCATATTTGTAGATTAGTTACCAAAATATTTGATAAAACACATAAAATAGATTTCTCTCGCTCTAGGCGGGGGGAGAGGGCGTTTCTGACGTTTAGTGACTAAAACCACACCTATGTTCACCATTCGTCAGTTGTCTTTTGCGTTTCAGGACCACTAGTTTCCCTTTCGGAAGCAATCATGGCCTAGTAGGCATCGACCCTGCTGGGCCCCTACAGTTTTGCTGAAATCTCTTTGAGGCACGCGTGGTACAACTACGCACCGTCGACGATTCGGGCTGCCTATTGCTTGTCATCTGTAAGCCCATGCCTATGGTGGCTGGAAATCAGGTCGGGGTCCCTGCGGCTGGGGCGTGACGACGTCCGTTCTCTAACGCGTGCAGCCGCCTTACACACGAAATAAAGAATAAGAAATGGAATGAACCAACGCACTTCTGTTCTAAAACATGACATTATCATCATCATGATGATCATTTTGACTAAATATGGTCCACTGCTGAATATAGGCATCTTTCATGCTTTGCCACATCAATTGGTTTTACGCTTTGTGCATCCATCGTATTCTCGCGGCCATTACCTTGGTCAACCTTGTGAGAGATCTTGCGTCGCTACATCTTCTGGTACACGATTGGTTCTGCAGATCCTTTCTGGTGTATCTGATATCCAGTCTATGGCAATGTACTACCACTGAAGTTTGCAAATTTCCTGATATGAAACAGAACCTACAATGCGTTCCAAATAAGAATAGGATCGATGGCCATTTTGTGACGTCACGTCATACTGTCAAATCGCAAGAAATTGGGCAAAATTGAAGAACTTAGGGATGAGCAAAGTTGAAGAACTGGATTCAGATTAAACTTTTTTCTTTCACAGTACGAAAAAAAATTAAATGAAAAAAAAAACTTGTTTTGTTCACCATAATAATTCTTCGATTTGACAGTATGACGTGACGTCACAACATGGCAATCGATCATATTCTTATTTGGAACGCATTGTACTAAATATTTTGAGTAGGCACCTACTAAATATTAAGAGTAGTGGTGCCCCAGTGGTAACGGTCCCGATTTACAAACACATCGTAAGGAAACCGATATGTCCCAGAATAAAAAATTTGAAGACATGTTACATTCACCAATCTGCACTGGGCTCGCGTGGTGGATTATGGCACATACCCTCCCCTGGACAGGAGGCCTATGTCCCTGCTGTTGGAATATTATAAGACTGATTATGCTAAATCAACACACAGCACCAAGCACAGCCAAGCACTGGTTTATATGAATTAAAAAAAAGAATAAATATTTTCATTTACAATTATTTTGATTCATCATAACTCCTTACGCTCTGAGTGAAGCTAGAAGAAGTGTCAGACATTTATTGACTAAAACCTACCTGTGTTTTTCCAGTTGCCATTTGAATTCCAGAGCTGCAGTAACTTTTTCGAACGACATATTTAACTTTACAATCATTCTCTAAAACCTTCATTATTTTGTCCCCACTTTTGTCTCCGATAACACTGTCATGTCCATTTACCAAAGGACCATCTACACTAAAGGGATTGACATTTAATATGGGTTTCACTCAATCCAATGGTTGATTCCGTGTTTTTAATCATTTTTATGCAGGGAAGCTAACGGGATGAAAAACTCGTTAACTTTGGCGAACATTTCAATTGATTGTAAAGCCTATTAAGTAAGAAATATCAATATTTGATGTGTTTCAATCCAGACTGGACGTTCAATTTGGCATTTTTTAAAGGCGGGAAATATGATTTAGTTTCCCCTTGAAGTTCATTTTTTGTGTTGTACAGAGATACTTAAATTCCTTCAAACAAACTTATTTAAATGAAATTGTAAGCAAAGTAACTTGTCAGCAATATAATTGACTTTTTTCATTGTTTGACAAAAATATTAAAAAGAACTGCAACACAAAATACGTTAAATCGTCACAAATGAGTAGGAGTCAATCTTTAATGACAAATATTAGTTAATTATTAAATGGTTACAAGAGCTACGTAACCCTTATAAGGAAACAAAAAAAAATAGTAGTGAAAGTTCCGCTCCGCTTTCGCTTTAACCTGTCCGTGTCGGAGTGTCCTACAATTCCGAGCTCGCTTCGCTCGCTCTTGGACTAAAGTATTTATTTGGCGTTGTAAAAAAGACGAATTAGATTCTATCTCATTTGCCCGTTGCTTAGTTATAAAATTAGAAGTTGGATCACGGTGCCAATAAAGAAATGTGAGTCTGTTTTTTTAATTAGAAATAATGATTTGACAATTCGAATGTTGCATGTTTTTTCCATTTCGTAAATAGTGAGGTTTTGTCTTCTAGGCCAAAACAAGTTCCAATGTAGCGACACTCACTAATTATGTACTTTCTAGTTGAACTTCATGGCTGAACGATGGACTACCATAATACAGGCCCTCGGCCTAGTATGGTGGTTACATCAGACGTACTGTGAAACATTCTACTTTCTAAATGTGACTCTTTAACCACCGTATATTATTATGTTAATTGTGTCAAATAAACGTTTTTATTTTATTTTATTTATTTACCGCAACCGATATTGACAAAAAAAAAAAAACGAAAAATATTCGTAAAAGTCGTAAAAATAATTTCATTATAAATTTATGTAACTAATTATGGTCAGCTCTTGCATTTTCTGAAGGTAATTTGATAGATGCAAATATCTAACTCATAAAATAAAATATAATTTAAGTCTAAGAATTGAAAGACCAGCAAAAGCTGTTTCATTTTATTTTTTCGTCTCGATTTGGTGATAACCCAGATGAAAATATAGAATTATTCAAGCTGCTGATACTTTATTACAACTTTACTGATACGTACCTACTATTAATAATTACTTTGGTTTGAAAACTAATAATAAATAATTACAAACACGTAAGTCCTCTTGTACTATTTTCGCATGGATCTTTTATAAAATGTAGCGATAGAAACGAATCGAGTGTCGGTCTCTTGCAATGCAGACATTTGAATTAACAGCTTGACGACCAATGATGATAAATTTTTAAAATTCTAAAGCATAAACTGCGACTGTTTCTTCCCGCACTTGTAAGCGAGATATACAATTGTGTTGGGACGCTCATATAGGTACTGGAGCTCCCTGGGAAAAGGAAGTACCTAAGAACTCACCGAGCGGTTTTAAACCACGCCCGCCGCGGTGGAGGAAACAGCTGTTTTATTTCTAAACTCATGAGACCGGAGTTTTGTGCGGTTACGCAGCCGCCTAGCCGTCGCAGTTGCGATTATTGTTCGCAAACTTGGTGACAATCGCAAAATGGGTGGTTAATTATCAGTTGAGCTCCAGACCGCCATGGACACATACCAGAAACGAGCTGATGCGTTATACTTACTTCACAGAAAAATTTAAAAAAGAAGACCTATATAGTTCTGGGTGCATCCATTGATTTTCGGATTTCACTACGGGCGCTAACCGCCCGCAGAGCGTGCTGGTGATACCCACTGAGGCTGTGGGTGACTGCGGCCCATGCGATTCTACTGATTGCCCGCAGTTGCAGCGGGAGCCTCAAACAACCGCGCACACCGCAGCCGTAAAACACATCTTGAAATGTGCTTTAATTTTTACATACATATCTCTAGCATTCTACAGAAGTTACGGGCCCGCAACCGTGGCGGACGCAGATGAAAATCGCTTTGTATGGTGAGTTCTTAGCCTAAGTAAGGGCCGAAACTGCATAACGCGGTCGCCCGCGTGATCACATACAAAAATGCTCCGTCGCGGCTCGCCGCTCGGGGCAACTGTCGCGGGGCGCCGCGCAGCGTCGGCCCTAAAAGGCCTAGTGTAAAAAAATATGGCAATATTTTTGAATATTTTTATTTTTTTATTTATTTTAGACTGTACTGTACTATAAACAAACTCTATCATATCTTGGTCCCATTTTCCTTAAAGGTTGTATTATTAAAAGAACCGGTATAAAAACTCGAATTTGGATACATCATTTTTATCAAAAGTGTGTTGCCAGCCAACATATTTCTAGAGTTTGACATTTGCACTTGTCAAATCATTATATGGTATTGAAAAACGAGTTTCACAGAGCTACGAGATTCAACTGTTTACTCAAAGAATGACAATATGATTTAGAATGTTGTGTTTAAAAAATAAAACTGGCCAGTATTTTTTTATTTATCGTTTTCATCACACAGCTCATCCTCTGAAATCCCCTTTTACTTACATATGTATGAAATACTTATGTATGGGTAGCAATGGTGTAAGGTTATTGGTTAAAATAAATCCACAACCGAGATCGTTTAAATTATTTATAATTTGGTAGAACATTTTTTATATGACTGTCATGGGTACCTTTACATAATTCTATGATTTTGGCTTTTAATGTGTTTTACAATTTTATTTTATGTGGGTGTTTTACCTGCAATAAAAGTTTATTATTATTTGGTTTTTATAAATTTATTTTTTATTATTATTTCACTTATCTTCTTATTGTCCAATGTTTTTACAATAAGGTATAATTCGGGGATTTAACACGTTACCGTTAGCGTGAATAGTAGAATAAATCGAGAAGGATTTTCTTCTAACAATCTTCTACTGCTTTGTCCTTCTCATACTTCTGACTTTGTTCATTCTTCTTTTCATATACAGTCCATACTTCTGTGGAATGCGCTTCCTCTTGACATCAGGATGGCCACTAGTCAATATGCATTTAAGCGGAAGTTGCGGCTTTATTTTCTACACAAATAGCGGAGTAGTCTCAAAAATCCTTTAATTTTTCCATATATAAATAATATATATTTATATATATATATATATGTAGGTTTACATTATATTAAATATTTATGTATGTTTATTTTATATATAACATTTGATCCCTTGTTTTCCTATTATTCTTTTCTTTTTTTTTATGCACCTACCATGTTTTCTCTTCACTACCCTTGGTAGACTGGTAGAGAATGCCTAAGGCATTAAGTCCGCCTTTGTACCTTTATGTTACATGAAGTTTTAATAAATAAATAAATAAAATAAAGGATCGTTGGTTGGTTTCAAAATCCGACGAGGGTAACATTAAAATCAAATTAATGCAACGATGTATTTATATTTTCAGTTCTTTTAAAAAATATTTTCGACTAAATTGCTTGCTTATGAAATCATCTTTATTTTTCTATAAATATTTACTAAATAATTATATGAGTGTAAAAATATATGTATAATACAGTAACATTGTATAAAATATCGAAATAATATCATTAAATAAAACAAATTAAATTAATTATATGTACATGTGTCTTTTTTTACAGCGTTTTAACAACCCCACGTACGGCGAGTGTTCTCCCTTATATTGTTGACAGATCTACGGTCCGGACTAAGCGTTTCTCATCGTCATTTACATCGCGTACATTGAAGGACTGGAACAATTTGCTTGTTGCGGTCTTCCCGTCCGATAATAATTTAGGAGTTTTCAAAGCTAGAGTGAAAGTGCTCTTAATAAACTAGTGTGCCTCTTATCATCGATTGCTTCATCAGGTAGGATCGCAGTCAAACTCTAGTTTATATCTTTTTTTTTTCATTCTTGATAGGTTCGCGCTTGACCGCTATCTCACCTGATGGAAAGCGACGATGCGGTCGACGATGGAGCGCGCTTACATTATCTTAAAAAAAAAACAATGATGAGCAAATCAAAATTTACGAAAACATATCACCTATTTTGTTTTTGTATCACACCATCACCGTTTTTATTTTCACTGACAAAACTGACACATCATAGAATTTTCCGTCAATAAATTTTTGGTCCGGTAACAATAACCATGTCAAAAAAGATAAAACAAACGGTTTGGAAACGGACGGGCCGTTTAATTCGCTGATCATAAACAGGGTTGAAGTACTTCAAATTGCACGTGAGTGATTATTGGAGGCATGGCGTCGCGTCATCTGCTCTACGGTCACTTCACTTTAAAGCTGATTGACACTTTATCGTGTTATGAATGACGATTTTATTAAAATTCAACTGAGGGAATGACGTATAAGGGCCACGGGATTTTTTGAGTTTTTTTTTTATTAAAACTTTATGCCTTAGGAATTTTCTACCAGTTGACTTTAGGGTGGTGCAGAAACATAACATGGTACCTAGGTAGAGCTTAATGGCAAACAAACAAATAGAAAATTAAAACAAAAATAAATACATAACTATACAGATACATAAAAATAACCAAAATTATTATGAGTAACAATTCCAACAAATTAAAGCTGTGATGATTCTACCAACTTCTTGCGAATGAAACAACATGCAACCTTAAAGGAGAACAGGCTGGATGCTATCCTGATGTTCAACGGGAGCACATTCCAAAGAGAGATCGCCTGTACAAAGAAGGACTACTGGATAAACCCAGAGCGATGTGAGGGACATCGTAGATCGTAGATCAGAAATCTGTACTATGGCCAGAGCAGAGAAATTGAATTTGAGATGTCAGATAAGAAAGAGAAGAAAGTTTAGAAAAGAAAACAAGGTATTCAAAGCCCTCGTCTACGTTCAAGAATAGGTAACCATTTTAAAATCGAACGATATTCAGATACATGATCTTACGGCGGTTGAAGACAAATCGAATGCAGTTATTCATTGGTATTTGCATGCCAACAAGGCAGAATGTACACGGTTCTTTATTATGTTATTTTCGATCCTATTTGTATGTACCTACCTGCATTCTTAGCAAATAAAGTCCTATTCTATTCTATTCTATTCTATTCTATTCTATTCAGAAGGCGGTCAAGTTTATTGAGGAGATCTGCATCTGATTTGAGTTACCGTGGCTCTGGAACGAAAAAGCTAACTGGAGGACACAGTTGGGTTTTATTCAGTAAAAGTCTGACACACCATCTCACTCCACCCTAAAGAAAAGTCATTTCATGATTTGCTAACTCAAAACAAAAAAAAAACGAAATTACGAAACGATTGTGAATTCACAGATTATGTTATCCTATATATATTACCCGTTGGTCTCGTGGTAGTAGGTACTTTCCCTAGGGACAGGTTTGGAATTCCACACGGGCGAGGCCGCTGGCAAAACCTAGATTGATAAATATACGGAAAACTTAATAACGAAAATCTTTGGATTTGAATTTTCAAGTTTAATTAATGAGCAAAACTTTTTGCTAAACAGGGATTTTCATATCTCAAGGCTTTTGCATTTGCAAGCTGCGCCTAATTTTGCGGTTTAATCATTTACAACTTACAAATTAAGTTTTGTGTTTAGTTATAGTATTTCTTCTTCAATAGGTACGTTACGATCAATACAATCGACTAAGTACGTTAAAAGGCTGTTTTTTTTTTTAAAGATTTAAAATTTTGTCGTCCTCCAGGGCTACAAGATTATTTAAGAGAGTTACCGTGGTCATGAAGCGCAAACGTCAACTGAAGGAATACAGGTGGGTTTTAGAGTGGGAGGAGTCAGTTGCAGATATCCCACTTCGTAACATTCGATAGCGTATGTCAATTATTACAAATTATTATTAGTATTAATTAATTATTGGATTATAATATACCTAAAATAAGTCCTCTTTTCCGCTTATTATACCCTTCTTTTGCTGTGCCCGACAGGGTCCACGATTGTTTCTTTTGGCAAATGTTTACCACCTAAGTTTACATTGTGGAATGCAATAAAGAATTGAGTATTGAATCCATTGTTGAATATTCGACAATCTTAATCGTCGTTAGAATCTACCTTAACATATATATATCTATTTACGAGCAATATAAAAATTTCTTATTAAACAAAAAAAATCCATACTCCAGATTTGTCAACGGGTAATGGAGCGCAGGATAATAATAATTCTTTAGTTTCAGGCAACTAAGGCCCATAGACTAGATACATAGAATAATCTTAAAAATAATAAATTAATACATATTAATAACATACAATAACTAATCTATTTATTTTTACAAACTAATGCACACGAAGTGACGGCGTCGTGTTTCGCTGCGAGGTCGGTATCTTTCCACAAAATCGTCGACTCTCCTTTGAGGAAGGTCTCTAAGTGATGAGTCAGCACCCGTACCATAAACGACTTAAAATTAGTGTTATGGCGCTACTCCAACTGCACAACTTTCAAAGTCCAGTTGGTCTTTACGCGTACATACTCTACAATGTCTTCAACCTTCGTGGTGTGATGTAGTCTCGAGACGGACAGCTGTGTCGCGGTCGAGGCTATTGCTAGACGCAGCAGTATTTTGGGTCCTGTTAGTGCGGTAGTGCACTAGTTCTGACAAGGCTTTTTCTTCTTTTTCTCCATCTTTTTGAAACCATACTCATCGCACGATCCCGTAACTGAACCTCGTTGTTTCAAGTCCGCGTTATGAAAATGTGTGATACACACATGTTGAGGTGTTAAGCGAATAGATCACCACAAATAGAAACTGAGCCCTGCGCTCCATAACTCAAGTAGCAGATGTCGGGGAAAAAACAGTCAGCCTGAAGTGGGAGTGGGCTGGCCACGTCGCGTTAATGCACCTAGTCAGATGTCGATGCTCGTCACTCAATGGGCGTCTGAAGAAGGATGACGCCATCGAGGTTGACTGCGGCAAAGGTGGTGTGACTATCTGATTATGTTTGCGCGGCAAACTAAGCCAGAGGAGCCGACTAAGACAGAGGTTTGGAAGAAGAAGGGAGAGGTCTTTGCACAGCAGGGGGATACAATAAGGGCTACAAAGCAGGACACAAAAAGTTAGTTACTTTAAAGTTCTAAAATCAAACTTACTCCATTTCGTCACGTTTAAGTATAAATCAGCCTTTACAGATATACTGTGGGTATTTATATATAATTTTTTCCAGCCAGACGCCCATTGATATGACTGCAGTATTAATATTTTATTTTGACGCAGTTGGTATACACGAACGGACATCGCCTTACAATGTTGCTGTTAATTTTTTATCGTGTGTACCCGGCTGGCCGACCAGCGTGTTTGGGTGCTAAATTATTGTGAAAGGGCGAAAATTCAGATGTTATTAATATTTTCGGATCGGATTTAATATTTCGGTTTCATTATACTCGTGTTTATATTGGTTTGGCTTTAGGCATGAGGAAAACAAAGACAACTTTTTGTCACCGATAGCATACATAATCATTACCTATATCTGCGTTTGGGAGCGAGAATCAAATAAACATTCTACATACTAGGCGTAACGGATAGGAGATGGAGGAAATGGTCGCTCATAGGCGTCATCGATATATGCCTACGAACCGCAGGATTAAAAAATTCCCTCACAGGCACCCTGAATAAACTGGGAGGCTTAATCTGCTTTTGGTGAGAGATGGGCTTATGGGTTAGTTGAAGTAAAGGCCACTACGACCTACGTAAAATGGTTCACCTTGGACTTGACATGTGGAAACCAATCCAGCTAGCATTTTCCCGCACTAAAAATAACTCCTATATCGTAGGTGCATTCACGAACATATAAACTTACAATCACGAAAAACGCAAACCCAGCACAGCAATTTACTAATAAAATTTGGTCCACATTTGTTAGCAACTTTTATATCTACACTAGCTTTTGCCCGCGGCTTCGCTCCCGTCAACTGACTACTATATCCAACTCTACCCAACTCTACCCTACACTACCCTACTCTACCCTACTCTACCCTACTCTACCCTACTCTACCCTACTCTACCCTACTCTACCATACTCTACCCTACTCTACCCTACTCTACCCTACTCTACCCTACTCTACCCTACTCTACCCTACTCTACCCTACTCTACCCTACTCTACCCTACTCTACCCTACTCTACCCTACTCTACCCTACTCTACCCTACTCTACCCTACTCTACCCTACTCTAAAAAAAAAAAAACAAAAAAACAAAAGTAAAGTAAAGTATCCTATGTCCGTCTCCTGGTTCTAAGCTACCTCCCTGCCAATTTTCAGCTAAATCGGTTCAGCCGTTCTTGAGTTATAAGTGAAGTAACTAACACGACTTTCTTTTATATATATAGATTACTACTTAGGTTTAAAAAATATGTATAATAATACTAAGCAGGTTTATGTTTCCAGGTAGTGATACTGCGTTTCAATTTGGCGTTGCTAATATATGTGTGTGTTTGACGTTCCAAAAAATATTTTTTGCTTAACCTTTGCGATATTTTTTCGATAAAACCACACTTTAAACTCGTTTATTTATTGGTTGGTTTTAGTTAGACTGACACTGCCTCTCGCTCCAACCAGAGCCGAAGGAGTTATTTGAAGATCTCCAACTGAAAAAAACCTTTCTATCACATTCATTAGCTTACCTACATTCTCAAAAAAACCTCACAAACATGTGCCCAAAAACAATTGTCGTACGAAAATTGATTACAAACTTCGTGAAACAATTAACTAAGCTGAAACCAATGACTATATAGCCGTTGAAACCAATGGGCAATGTCCCAGCCCCTATTCTATCGATGTAACGGACGTTGATTAATATGCCCACCCTACCTTGAAGGCTGTCTCTAATTAGGACAGATAACGTTATCATTACAAGTTAGGGAACTGACAAGGGATTGTATTAATGAGTGAGTTTAACGCTCTTGTTGTCATAGATTGTGAATTATGACGGAATATGGAGCTATAAGAGATGTTGATGATGATGACACTTTGATTCGGGTACCTACATGCACATAGCATAGCATAATCAGCCTTTTAATGTTCCCACTGCTGGGACTCAGGCCTCCTCTCTTTTAGAAGAGGGAATGGGCCGTAATCCACCTCGCGGGCCCAGTGCGGATTGGTGAATGTCACATGTCTTCGAATTTTTGGTTCTAGGACATGCCGGTTTTTTCACGATGTTTTCCTTCACCGTTTTGAGAGCAGTGGTGATGAAATAAATTACACAAAGTAATGCGCCTGGCTGGGTTTGAACCGGCGACCTACAACTCGTAAGTCGAAGCTGTTACCACTCGGCCACCACTGCTCTGCGGCCTACATGCACTACTACACGATAAACATGTAGTTAGTGTATGTAAGCACCCGAATCTACTTAGATTCGAGTGCTTATAAAAAAAAATACTTTTACTCTTTTTTCTTTGAGGTGGGAAATCATCAAATGACTGTGTTCTAAGGCGGATCGAGAAGTTATGTTGAACTTTTACTACCTTTTTTTTTAAGAGTGGAAATCATCCAATGACATTTCTCGCCCTTGGCCGGAGCGAGAAAGCGTGTAGACTTTTACTGAATAAAAGCACACCTGTGTCCTTCAGTTGCTCTTTGCGTTCTAGGACTACGGGTTTCCCCTCCAGAAATTCCCCGCGCTACTACCTAAAACCCACCTGTGTCCTTCAGTTACCTTTTGCGTTCTAGGGCCACAGTCACTCATTCAAATGTTCCCGCAGTCCTAACAAACATCGACTCTACTGGATCCTTTCAGTTTTGGTGATATCTATTTGAGGCGCGCCTTGTACTTACCGAATGGGTGGACGGCGAGCTATCTATTGCTAATCGTCCACAAGCCCGCCCCTACGGTGCGGTGGCCGGAAATCTTCCTGCAACTCGCGACGACCGAGGCGTCTTCTAGGGCGGCTGGGGATTCATGGAGTTAGGGTATATATACCCCATAATAGCAACTTACTCCAGCTTCGCACGGGTGTTATGAATCTTTGAAATTATCATCTTTTTGTTTACTATAATATACACGTATTATTGTACCTTCCTCATGAATCACTCTGTCTATTGATAAAATACGCATGGAAATCCATTCAGTAGGTTTTGAGCTTATCGCGAACAGACAGATAAACGTGGTAGTAGATTTTTTTATAACTATGTGAATAATAACAGTAGCGCGTAACGGCGTTTTTCCTCTGCAGGAACCCACTCCGTGGCGACACATGCCCAGCGGTTACTGTTCATGCGGCTGACGTGACCCGTCCAATCCCATTTGAGCCTAGCAGCCTTTTTGCCCACGTCTATTAAGCCCGTTATAGAGCGCAGCGTGTTATTCTGAATTCGGTCTGTTCTTTTCACACTCTGAATGCTGCGCTCCACAGCTCTATGGTAAACCCCAAGGCGAAACTTTTACAATTCGGTGAATGACCAGCTCTGGGCACCGTAGGTTAGGATGGGCAGGATACACATGTTGATGAGTTTACGCTTCAGGAATATTGGCAGATCACCCTTCATTAGGAGGCGTCTTCATGGACCAGTAGCTTTTCCTGGCGTTCTGAATACGTCGATCGATCTCCTTTTCCTGCCTGTTTTCGAAAGATACTAACTGTCCCAAGTAGATATACTCATGGACATCATTTATTTCCTGCGCATCTACCTAGACCCTACGTTAGATGCTGTTAGTCATCACCTTCGTTTTAGACCGGCATTGTTTGTAGCTCCTGAGCTGTGGGGGCAAAAATGACTCTGTCGTCGGCAAATTGGACATTTGTTAGCCTCTTGTTACAGACGTCAATGCCTTTGGTTTTCCATGATACTGCCAGTGACATAAATACCTCTTCCAATGTGCTTGTAAACCATTTGGGAGAGAGCGGGTCACCTTGTTTGACGCCTCTTTCAATTCTGAAGGATGGTCCTGAGGTATTTAATTTAATGTTTGCAGAGCTATTGCAGTAAATTATCTTAAGCAAGGCTATATATAGCCTTATAAATATAGCCTTGCTTGAAAACCAGGATTTTCAAGAGATGTAAAAATTTCATTGTGTCGACGACAGCCAGATATAATGGAATATTAAATTCTGCGTACTTTTCTATTATTTGGTTAAGCGTTTGAAGGTGGTCAGATGTGGAAAAGTTAGGGCGAAATCCGGCTTGTTCTGGTGGTTGATGTTTATCCAGTTTTCAATCTATTCGATATTAATTTAATGAAAGTTTTGTAAATATGAGAAGTCAGGCTTATTTTTTTTATGCACTAGTAATAAACACTGTACAAAGGCGGACTTAATGCCTTAGGCATTTTCTACCAGTCGACCTTAGGGTGGTGCAGAAACAAAACATGGTAGGTGCAGCTTAATGATAAAGGAATAGAAAAGAAATACAATAATACCGTTTTGTGAACAATTTGTCGCGGTGAATCTTATAATTCCACCGAAGTTTTGAATGGCGTTAATTTTCTTGACTACATGTTTGTCAGAAGACAAGATTTAGTCAATTTCATTTTTTGTGGTGCTATTGGGTGAGACCCAAGTCCAATGTCTTTGTGGTTTCTTAGAAAAAAAGCTGTTTGTTATATACATGCTCTGACCAATGGAAAACTGAGTAAGACGGACACCTCGTTCGTTGCGCACATCTATGCCAAAGTTTCCAACGGTATTTCTACTGTCCTGTTCTTGTCTTTCTCCCAGCTTTGCATTAAAATCACCAATGACCATATTCCAAGTGCCCTTGTTTTCATCGCATGCTCTATTTATAAGTATAATAATAATATGTTTTATTTATTTATTTCGCCAATAAAACATACATATTCCTTATTAAATATATACTATAGACCCCCGCACTAGGATTCCCTGTGTCGTGGGGCGTAGTCTCTTTCAGTCCGATTAACAAAGTTGCACAAACTTAAAAACTAAAAGTAAAGTAAAAAAAAATCAAACAGAAAAGAGAAAAAAAATAGAAGAAAAAAAGAGTATAATAGATAATCTTCAGTTTGTTTGTGGGTAAGTAGAGTGTAACTATATTATGTGTGTGGGTGTGTGGAGAATATGTGTGTGAGTGTGTAAGTTCTATTTCGGTAAGTGCAGAAAATAAATGTTAAAATCAATTTAGTGAAAAGTGTGGGTTTGTCGGAATGAAGTTGTTAAGGTTTTTGTATTTTTTTTAATGTAAAGCGTTGATCAATAATAACATCTTTAAGCAGAAAATTCAGTAAATATTTTAAAAATACGACTTAGTACCTAACAATACATATCTACTCTGATTGACTGGCCTGTTGGTCTAGTGGTTAGTGGCCCTGACTGCTATGCCGGAGGTCGTGGGTTCGATTCCCACCCAGGACAAATATTTGTGTGATGAGCACGATCATTTGTTCTGTGTCTGGATGTAATTTATCTATATATGTATGTATTTAGAAATATAAAAGTATGTTTATCACTTGTCTAGTACCCATAACACAAGCTCTGCTTAGCTTGGGACTAGGCGGCGTTGTGTGATAGTTGTGGAATATTATATTATATTATTATATTATATTATTATATTATATATTATATTACTCGTAAGCCTACTTTTTGAGGTGACAAATCATCAAATTACTCATAACTTACTCGTAACTTAATCACTGCTTTATTAATAACTACTTTTTCATAAACAACTTCTCCCGCTCTGACTGGAGATGTGTCAGACTTTTACTGACAAAAACCAACGTATGTTTTTTCAGTTGCTCTTTGCGTTCCATGGCTACGGTAAATCTTTCGAACAATTCTGCAACAAATAACATCCCTAAGAAGAAAATGCAGTTGACACGTTAAAAAACTTTACAATTCAAATTGAGTTTGATTTGATAAACAAGCTGAAAATTGCAGAAACAAGAAACTTATCAAAGTAAACTGTTACAATCGAAAGGCGCAACGTAAATAAATAGAAGCGACAATAAGTTTTATTGATGTTTTGTATTTAAAATCGAAGTTGTCTCGGTTAAGGCCCGACACAAAGGAACGATTCTCTCTCTTTCACTGACTTTGTCGCAGTCCTTCGGTTCCCTATTATTCAGTCCAACGCACACACGATTTAACACACTCGTCCAGCATTAATACCTGTCCAGTGGTTTAATTTATCCCTTTCTTCGTCTAAGTGGTGACAATCGGAAGAAGTCGGTGGAGATCGGAATGATTCGGGCAGATTTGGACAATATTTTGTATGAATGGCTTTTGATAGACGAACGTCTAATAAGTACAGTGTAATCGGGTTACATAGACCCTGGGTATGTGAGCTCAATAGCCTAAATAAGAGACATTCGAATTTATTCGCGTCGTCTGTTACTGAAATAATGTCACTTTGAACCTTTCTATACGGGAAACTGGGCACCAGAATGAAAACACGCTATTCAAATAATATGATAGTGATAAAAAATCTTAGGCCCTTTTTTCTTTTCTTTTTCCGTTTGGGAAAATAATCTAATGACATCCTCCACTCTTGGGCGGTGCGGGAGATAGTGTCAGACTTTTACTGACTAAAAACCCACTCCTGTTCCTTCTTTGTCATTTTTCCAGGGCCCCGGGGATCTCTTTTGCTTCACCCCAGTAGGCTTCGACCCAGCTGGGCATCTACGGTTGCTGACATCTCCTTGAGGCCACGCTCGCCTCAAGGAGATGTCAGCAACTGTAGGGGCCCACCAGGGTCGAAGCCTACTGGGGCCAAGGGTCTGAATCTGAAAGAAAGACTCGGCCCTGGTACGAAAGGCAACGAAGGAACAGGAGTGGGTTTTTAGTCAGTAAAAGTCTGACACTATCTCCCGACCCGCCCAAGAGTGGGGATGACATAAGATGATATTCCCACTGAAAAAAAAGCCTATCCATAATAAAAAAAGTCGGTTGTGTGGGAACCTAAAATATTTCACTTCTGAATGAATTCGTAACAACGATAAACGAAGAAGGAAATTAGAAAAGCCAATAAGTTTAACAATCAGCTGGTTTTATTGTTATTTTATGATTTGTTTAAAATTCATTGCCCTGTAAAGTGTTTAAACACTCCAAGCTTTTTAATTACCTTTGTTAATACTGCGTAAATCTTTCATTAATACTACGACGATAAGTGCTTGTTCATTGATTTAAACTTTTCAAAATTTATCAGGACAATCAAATTTTGTCTACTTTTTAGGCTTTCGTAACTCAGTCGGCAAAAAGAGAAACCTTATTGGATCACTTTGTTGTGCATTTCTTCGTCTGTCAAGACTCCCTTTATTTTCAAAAAAGCGTGGATGTATCAAGTTAATATTAATATCAATTACTCGGGTCTGCTACCCCTTAAATCGAGTGAAAAAAATCGAACATCTAATTCAACATAATGTAAAGATTCTGCCGTAAAAAGGCCGATTTTGCTGTTTATGGCGCACATTCGCAAGGAAATCAAAATCTTTTGGGTATTTCCCGTTGACCCCCCGTTGACCTAGAATCCTGAAATTTGGCAAGAAGCAAGGTTTTATAGTGATATATGCAGGGTGTAACGAAAAGACTGTATGCAAGGTATTTATATATATAATAATTCATCTGAGTTTACGAATACAAAGTGTATGATTAAAACACAATTATGAATTTATCAATGAACTGCAATGATGTTTCAATTTCCTGCCAGAGCTGCGAAATTTAGGTACGCCACATTCGTGGCGACAAGTCCTCTCTTTGAGGAGTGATTGCCTATCTAAACAAAAGAATGCGAAATTGTTTGAAAGATTCACCGCGGCTCTGGAACGCAAAAGGCAACTAAAGAAACCCGGTCGAGTTTTAGTCAGTAAAAATCAGACACTTCCTCTCGCTCCACCCAAAGCGGAAAAAGTAATATGATGATTTTCAAACTTAAAAAAAAAACAACAGGATATATGCATGCATTATCTAATTTGTACTTAATCGTTATTGAAGCCGCCCTTTATAACAGAAAGTGCTTTTTATAAAAAAAAAAATGAATAGCCTATATTGTCCTACTGCTGGGCAAAGGCCTCCCCCAACTTCTTCCAGGTATTCTTTCCTTGAGCCACCTCGAACCAGTCGTTGCGGTAGGCATTTGGGTCGTCTCGCCACCTCTTCCCAGGTCGACCTCGAATTTTATACATTAAAATATTAAAATTTTCAACATGGAAACCAGAAAAGGTTTTAATCCCAAGGTTCATATTTATATTTATTCACCTTAACGGATTAAGCGTTTCAGGACAATTTTGTGCTTAATTCAATTATTTGGGCCCTCGTTTGACTTCGCACAGAACCTTATGTAGTCTCACCAGAGAGCAATGACACAACTCGGCCGTCACTACTCACGAGACAGACTGTCAAAACGTTCCACCCAAAGAAAAAGTGTCAGTGAGTATCACTGTTTCATTAACATCATTATCTATAGCCTGACTTTTTTATTAAATAATTAGACCTTCGTCCACGAATGAGCGAAGGCCTCTGCCTTTGCGCAGCAGAAGGTCGAATCCATTCATCGTGAATCGTTTTTTGTGCCAATCCTCAAATTTCTGAACCAGTCTCACCTATGTTCTGCCCATGATGGCAACAATGTCATCTCTCCATTTCGCCGCCCCGGATCACCAACACTTCTGCTTCCGGTCTTTGGACACCGCGCCATTCGGTTATCGCCTCACTCCACCTATTAACACCACGCCTTATTAGGTGTTCTACCTAGTTCCATTTGCGTTCCATTATTTGTTTTCCTGTGTTGAAAACTCTCGAACGTCTTCGGATCTTGCCGTTCGGGATTCGGTCTTTATACGTGATCGTCCACGTCTCAGCACCGTAAGTCATGGTGGGCAGAAACAACTGATTATAGAGGCAGGAAGACACTGAAAATTATGGCTGATAAATGATTAGTCGAATTATCTATGACTGAGCAGCTATGAGGGAGTAATGGGGGCCGAGTGGTAACGGCCCCGACTTACGAGTTGTAGGTCGCGGGTTCAAACCCAGCCAGGCGCATTACTTTGTGTAATTTATTTCATCATCACTGCTCTCAAAACGGTGAAGGAAAATATGGTGAGGAAACTGGCATTTCCTAGAACCAAAAATTCGAAGACATGTCACATTTACCAACCCGCACTGGGCCCGTGTGGTGGATTCATTCCATTCCCTCGTCTAGAGAGGAGGCCTGAGTCCCAGCAGTGGGAACATTATAAGGCCAACTATGCTATCTATGACTATTGAAATTTACGATTTGGAATGTGCAAATAGCTTCATCTCCTATTTTTTTTTCTGGCCGACCTTGACAATCCGAAAGTGCGTGGGTACAAATCTTAGGAGTATTGGCGTCTCCAGTCATTGCCGATGCCGCGTTCCTTGCTCTGTGTGTCTCACCAAAGATAAGGGCTGCTGATTTGCATAAAACAATTATTAATTATATCTCATGGGACGCTACCATTATGCTGGAATACCAAACATAGGTACTATATTGCATAGGATTGTTATGCAAATTTTAATAATTAAGGTGACATATTCATAGTTAAGTTATGCCATTTTGACTGAGACTTGGGTTTAGTCGTGTTCAATTTGTGAATATGTTAGTTATTTTACATATGAGTGAATAGTTAGGGAGATTGTTGAAGACTAGCATAAGCATAGCATAGCATATGCTATGACTAGAGAATGGGAATTCTAGATAATTTATAATCGTCATATATCTAGCCTTTTCCCAACTAGTGGCTGAATACCTGTGTTTTACACGGATACTGCCAATCAGACCAACACAACTCAGTTACTGGGCAACTCGATACTCCAGACTCCTGACTCTGATGGTCAGACTTTCTGGCGTCTGACTATCTGCAACGACTGTCAAAGATCTACGAATGACAACAAGGAGCATCGGCTTGATAATTTGTAATAAAAACGTTACAATCATGCATTAGAAAATAATAATATGACATGTGTTACCTTTTTAAATTCAAATTCAAAATATTGTCATTTTACATAGGCCTACATGGGCACTTATAAAACGTCAGAAGCTAGTGCACGGTTCCAAATTGGTCGTTTCCTAAGGAGAAGAACCGGCAAGAAACTCCATGGTTACTCTTTTAAAAAAAGTGGTTGATGTTACAATATTTCCATATTACAGTATTAATAAATATTATCTATGTAAGAACAGTGTAGACCAGTCAATATTATACCTAAAAGCAATAAAAATAATCATAATAAAAAAAAAGAGTCGTCGTAATAGGAAGTAATCTAAGAATTCGTGGAGTCTACAGTATTCTCACATTCAGATTTAAAAAAAGAGGCTATATAAAAAAGGCAAGGAAAATATTAATTACAACTATCAATAAATGAGATGTTACCAAAATAAATTACTAACGAATTTAAGGTAGTTGAAGTCTAAATAATTTAAAAAATATTAGCAATGTGTTAGAAAAAAAAACCTTTGTGCTACCAACGTGACCGAAAGAAAGAAAGAAAAACTGTTTATTCGCGCGAAATGACGCAATCTTAAAACTAGCTAACAAACATTATCAATTGAACGTGGTTTATAAGATAAAGGCATAAGACATAAAATCACAAACTAGGTAAAAGTATCAATAGATAAGATATATAGCATCAACATACGTAGCGTACCAACGTAGAGAGGAAATTGGTCGCACTCTTAATCATAAAGAAAAACAACTCAAAAACGTGATATATGGAGACTGAATCATGAAACATAAATGTTTTATGATTTAATGTTCAAATTAGGTGGGAAATCATCCAAGGACATCTCCCGCCCTTGGGCGGGGCGGAAGGGCGTGTCAGACTTTTACTGACTAAAACCCACTCGTTTGTTCCTTCTTTGCCTTGCTTTCCAGGGCCCCGGGGTTCATTTTCACTTAACCCATGGCCCCAGTAGGCTTCGACCCTGCTGGGCCCCCTACGATTTGCTGACATCACCTTGAGGCGCGTGGAACACTACGCGCCGTCGACGACTTGGGCTCGGCCCGGACGGTTACCGGTCGACCGGACGGCGAGCTACCCATTGCTCGCCGTCCGCAAGCCTGCGCCTACGATGGCTGGAAATCAGAATCGGGATCCCGGCAGCAGGGGCGAGAGGGCCGTTCCCCCGTACGTGCGGCCGCCGCGTTTTCTAACATTATTGCTTCGCAGAAGGAGGCGACTGCCTGCCACTCCTCCTCGCTCCGGACCAGGCCCGGCACGTAGTTACTACAGCGCGACCACGATCTCTTACCGGGATCATTTTACGACCTAAACTGGACTGTTAAAGGGATGGAGCTATATAGGGTGTATAGCTCTATCTCTTTTTTTCTTGCTCGCTCGACTGACATATTAACACATCATGGTACGTTCCCTTCTCTTTGTGATTAAACGTGCAATATATGTACGACACTTTCAACTACCAAAGCCTCTCATTACTCACTCAATTTCCCTTCCAAACCATAAGACCACAATCCTCTCTCGAACGAATTTATCACTTTACTATTATTACATTAATTTTCATTATGAATGCCAACTAGAATCCACGAAATTAATATTCAGCCGAAATATGGACAGTTCAATTTTAAACTCTTTCAACTTTGCCCATTATTCATGGAGCTCCATGTTTCAAACTCAGCATGTCAGTGCTCCATACAAAAAGTTTTACGGAAAATACCAGTTATGTAATAAGAGTAAAATGAATGATGAAAAACCGTATCAATTTTTTTTTGTTTTTGCAGTTGCACCAATGTGCATTTAACAAGTCTTTTTTAAATCTATTTTATTAGTTTCGGAAACGAATTTGCTTTTCGTTTGCCAGCTTGGACGGCGATAATATTTTGAAAGCCAGTTTCCATTTTTAAAAACGTTCAAAATCTAGTCACAGTTTTGGCAGCAATCGATGTCAAAATGTCTATAACCTTATTTTATTTTCAATGGTCCCATTTTAATTTCGTTTTAATCTGACAAAAATATTTGTAAGTATACATTTTTTTTTACAAATTTTCCACATTCATTGTTATAGAGTTTCATAAAAATATAGAAATTATTCTTCTTAACCTGTGCCTGTATTGTATTATCGTTTAGTGCTTAGAGTTATTTTATTACTTATTTTATCTATCTATACATATAAAAGGAGAAACTGACTGACTGACATATCAACGCACAGCCTAAACTACTAAGACTAGGAGCGTGAAATTTTGCACAAAGCTTGCTCTTATGACGTAGGCAAGCACTAAGAGAGGATTTTCCTAAATTCACCCCCTAAGGGGATAAAACCGGGGTTCTATGTTTGTACGAAGAAACCTACTTTTCCGCGAGCGAAGCCGCTGGCAGAAGCTAGTTCATAATAGTCCTGTTGACAGACAAGAGCATTGGTGGATTCAAAGTCACAAACTGGCGCTTTACTTCATGTCATTTATTTTATCAAAACTGCTCACAAAATGGTGAAATAAAAATTTAAAAAAAAAACCGTTATGTTCTAGAATAAAAGACTTGTGACATTCACCAACGCGTACTGGACCCGCGTAATGGATTACGGCCAATTACTTTTCCTAGAAATGAGGCGGTCTCAGCAGTGGGACCATCATGAGGTTGATTATGCTAATCCCATTAACGTTGTTACCTATAATGTATCACTAACATATATGAGAATCCTTGCATGGTACCTAATCTAAGGGATTACTGCCGCACGCAATATGTTAACGAGGATTAACCAATTATAGGCAATTGAACTGTCAAAATCCAATTACATAATTATGGTAATCATATGAAAAATGTCATTGGTATTTCATTTTTACAGCTATATTAATGAGCCACAATTCCATAAATATAATGAGAAATGGGTAAAAATGAGACTATACATACACCTCTAGTTTTTAATAGTTCAAAAAAAAATGGGTCTCTATCCGTACCTGTTACTGATCATATTTTTGTAGTCAAAAGTAAAAGAAACGAAATCGCAAAATTTTCCACGAAAATTTGTCATAATTGGTAAATGCATAATAAAATCAATCATTCATTAATAGAAAATACTACGCGCAGTGCTTTTACACTTTGATCGTCATTTATTCATTCATAATCAATAGCCTGTACAATATTTCCACAAATTGAGTGACATTTGGGATATAAACAAACGCTAATAACTTTGCTGTTTATGGATATTATTTATTGAGACTTTATTTAAATAATAACAAGACCTTTTCTAATAAGCTCTTTAAGTATTTGTACTAATTAAAAACTAGTGGTGTATATAGATAGATATAGTCTTACGCCCAATCACTTTCTCTCTTTCTCTTCTCTTTTACGAGTAATGGGTAACCGCGGTTGTTTTCGAAAAACATATCGTGGTCCAGCAACGCAAAAGGCAACTGAAAGACACGTGGGTTTTAGTAAGTAAAAGTCTAACACGGCCTCTCAGTCCACCCCAAAGCGGGAGAAGTTACTTAATGATAAACATTCAAAAAAAAATCCACTACCGGAAAGTCAAGTGGTCAAACAAAGGGTGGTCAGCTAGGAAATAACGGCCACATCTAGTTTAATTATGTATAAGTCATTTATGGGGATTGAAGAGCTAAACGAGATGGAGTACCCCGTAGCAAACACACGACCCAGGCGAATAGGACACGAAAGCACTCGTCGGACCAATTCGACGCTAGCAGTTAAGGATTAAGAATTTGGTTTTATATAAGTAGCTTACCTGTAAGGGTTGGGTTACTAATCTGTTAGTTTATTTGATGTATCTCATATTCTTGTTTTCATGTATTCAATTGTTGATGAGTTTATTCCAAAAATAGCGGTTTCACAGGTTCCATACAGATACAATAAAAAAAAAAACATAATAACCTTGTCCCGAAGGTTCAGATCTTAGTATGTTGCCCTTGATCTTAGTATAACAAAGAATCGATTTCTATAGAGCTATTGTTTTTTCAGAAGGGCTATACAACCTGGTAACCTTCGTTGAATAACGATAGCTTTATAGGCTTTTATGTCAATGAAAAGAGATGTAAGGGGGAAACAAATAGCTTCCGGCTATATTTTAAATATAACCTCTTTCTTCCTTCGGTAAACTCAGAATCACACCGTTCAATGAATTCACAGAACTTGTTCTATCTGTATAGCAATATTAAAAAAAAAAATCCACGAAAATAACGTTGTCGTACAGTCCGAAGAATCACCAAACATAAGTGGCAGTGGGCAGGGCACATTGCTCGCAGAAAAGATAGTCAAGGGGGCCGAAAGATTCTAGGGGTGGCGACCACGTACCGGAAGACGCAACGTTAGAATTCAAGCCTCTCACAAGGTGACCCGCGAGCCCGGGAATCCAATGGATGCAAGACGCTTAGGACTGATCATTATGGTGTCCCTTGGGAGACGTCTTTTGGCTAAAATAATGATGGCGATGACGTCGTATTGCCACAACGCATCTCTCTGCAAAAGTCTTAATCCCAGACCGTCTACTTTTTTATATTTACTAGCGCTGCCCGCCTTGATTTTGCATGAGTGTACTAATGAAGATAATGAGACCAAATTTTCCTTTTACGACTTTGTAATGAAATGTAAATTGAATAATTAAAAAACACAAAACAAATATCCCTGAGGGTTTGCCGGCACTCGAGCACGTGACTAAAGATCAAAGGATAAATCAATGTAAGATACTGGACAACAAAACGTCAATCTGACAATTCTGTCAATATTTTTGAAGATCTCTTTGTAATGTTGTTTTCTGTCTCACTTACTTCGAACCAAATTTTGTACAATTCCCAATTTTTTTTTCATTACGTTTACTCCAAAACTCGTTCTTATCCTTACCGCTTTTAAGCACACAATTTATTGTTTTTGGCACTAGTGCGGAAAAGTGCTGATGTTCGCCCCCCCCTCATAATTAAATTTATGGTTTCAGGATGGCAACTAAGTGACCATTATGAGTCGCACGTCACACCCCGTTTGTTTATAAATTGAAAAACGTCATTTGATACACGTGGAAATTTGTCACTACAGCATTAGGCTCCATAGCACCTTTACCTACGCATTACACGAGTACTTTCTCCGCTTGTATCAAAATGTACTATTTTCATTCTAACCATGCCCCGACAATTACAAATATAACAAACAAGGATTCAGCCATTGGTTTTTCTATAACTACTTGATGCTGCTAGCAGCTTCGACCCCGTGCAAGTAGACAATTTTGTACCAAAAAAACAGATTTCCGGAATAAAAAGCCCTATACCTATGCTATTGCAGGACATGATCTACCCATTTGCTAAATTTCATCTAAATCCATTCAATCGTTCGAGCGATAAGAAGTTACATATTTTCAAACATACGTGCATAAACCTTTTCTTTCTCATACTCCCAATTACTGAACAGGAACAAGCTAGTAGCACTAAGTATATAGGGTGACTGGTAATTAGTGTACGATACTTAAACACGTGATTGTGCTCATGATAACCAACAACTTTTACTATGGGAACAAACCTGAAATCGCGAAAAAAAAATCAGCTGTTCAGTACATTTATGTTTGCCTAATGTACTGAACAGCTGATATTTTTTTCGCGATTTCGGCTTTGCTCCCATAATAAAAATTGTTTGTTATCATGAGCACAATCACGTGTTTAAGTCATCATCATCATCTTCCTGCCCTTATCCCATCTTATTTGGGGTCGGCACGTGTTTAAGTATCGTACACTAATTGCCAATCACCCTATATATAGTTTAAAAAAATATTATAAATAGTGAGCATTAATACCTAACCTCGATGAGCCTGCCTTAATTAGTCTGTCCCTTGTCTCAGGCATTTTAATATAGCAGATGTCAGTACATCAACATAAGGGATAGGCTTCACTAGGCCAAGATGTCTGCATTGTCTGCCCTTAGGGATACCAATTTGCGCAACTAACATAGCGTGAACCTAACGTCTAATACGTGAATAAAGGTAAATATTATGCGAATATACAATAGGTGTTTGAATTTGATAGGTAAAATTTATGATTTGTTTTTTAAGTCAGATGAGGTAGGACGGTTATCAAGTCACGAGGCGGATTGAATATTAAAATAGACTTTAGAAGCTCTAAAGCTTTTTTAAGTTAGAAATACATCAAATGACTTCTCCAGCTCTAGAGTGAAGTGAAAGTGCGTGTACATTTCTTCAGTTGCCCTTTGCGCCCCAGGACCACGACTAACCCTTTCAGAAGTCGACCTATGGCCCCCGTAGGCTTCGGTTCTGCTTAGCCCCTACGGTTGTGCTGATATTTGCATAGAACACTACGCGCTACCGATGACTCGGGCTCGCCTTACTGACTCTAATGTTAGACTTTTTGAACCCATTCCCACCAGGCAGGATTTCCCAACTAAAACAGGCTGGACCCCATCGGTATTGCTGTATATCTCTTTAGGGGCGTGTGGAACACTACGCGCTGTCGACTCAGGCTCAGTCCTACGCGGAAAAGATGCCTTGAGCTTTCTTCTGCCACTCCTTAAAGAGGGACTTATCACCGCGCCTAGAGCTTTGAAGCTAAATCCACATTTCTAAATCATCCTTTTGTGTAGAAGATACTTTGCAGATTATGTAAAATTTTTTACCTCTATATTTTTTTTTAATGAAAACATAACATTGACATTAATTTTCCATCTCTTGAAAATATAAAAAAATGTTATAGCTTGTATTTGTATTGTATTTATAGCATGTAAGAGAGTATACGTAGGCTTGTCATCATCATCATTATCATCATCATTTCAGCCGAAAGGCGTCCATTGTTGGAGTATCACCATAACGAGCGGTTCTATGCGTCTCGCATTCATCAGAGACCCGCAACCTCATCGGGTCATCGGTCCACCTTGTGGGAGGCCTTCCAACGCTACGTCTCCGGTTCGTGGTCGCCACTCCAGAACCTTTCATCCCTATCGATCATCTGTTCTGCGAGCAATTTGGCTTCGGACGCTACTCGCCTTAGCCACATTGCTCATTGATATTTTGCCTGAAATAAAACCGTCATTTTAGTTGGACATTTCATCTCAAACTTATGCCATTACCAAGCAGTCTCTATTTGAAAACTGATGCGTACAATAGGAATAACATTATCCCTAATACCCTTACTAAGACAGGCCTAGCAGGCTACTTGATTGAGGTCAACATTATTCAGCTTCAACATTATTCAGCTCGGGTCGTGTGTGATAATACGTTTCAGCAACAATTTTCATTCATTAAGTGCGACGAGGTGTAAATTGTCTGTAACATTAGATGTAGTTTCCACAATTATAAAGAGATTATTTTAACTAGAATTTAAATAAGCAAACTTAAAACAAAAACAATAACGCTTAATAACAGACCCCCAAACAATCCGTTAATGGCTTCTTAAAGGTGTCTATAATGTTAAAACTTGAACATTAAGGATAGAGAATATCTGAAACAAGGCTCGTAATCAGCTTAGCGCAAGTACCATTGGACTTATCTTCACGGCAGCGGTTGCCTTTCCACAGGGATCGTCAAATATTTCAGATTTTCAGCTTCAGTACCATTCAGTCTTCACTGAAACGTTGCGGGGGTAGGACGTCTGCGCGGGCCGATCGCATCGCCCGGACTCCGCTCGAAAAAAAAACTATCGCATTCGAAATTCAAAAATTGACATTGATCATCATTAATAACTATAGACAGTACATGTGAATTGGTTTAGGAGTGGACTTGAAACTTTTTACTTTAACTTTTTTTTTAGGTCAAAATTTTAGTGTTACGAAAGTGTTGGTGGTTTCGAGTTAATGAATGTTGACGATGTTGACGGATGAACGTGGTAAGTGGCAATTCCAAACACACATCGATTTGTAAAGGATCTGAAAACCAATTAGAATTTTAAGTATTACTTTTTTAAAACCTACGCATCTGAACAATTTTTGTGAAGTCCTCGTGAATCTAGGTTTATGGTTCACGCCCTTTACAGTGCTTTAGAAAACGGCTTTACACTTTCTTCTAAAATAGAGTGAGAAAATAGAACTTGGAAAACTAAATTGCGACATCAAAATTGTACAATTCGTGTTCCGTTCAGGAGAGATAACGAAATAAAACTTTCGTCCAAGTTCGACCGAAGACTTTTGTATACTCGAATGATTTGTTAACATTACAAAGTCGAACTCGAGATTGACAGTGAAGAGAATTTCCCGACTAATTTTTCACTTAAATCACAATGGAGTCTGTTAGCGCTGCTTTTAATTCACTTTTTTATTCAATCTTGACTCAAGTAATCAAATTTTGAACCTTGTTCCTTTTGTAGATTGAAAATTTTCATGATTGGATGGAAATAACTTTGATCGTGTTTGTTAGAATTCGTGATTCATTAGTATTCGTTATCTGTATATCAAAGGGTTACGTTATTGTATTTCCTATTTCTGTACTCTCGTACAGACATATAAAAACAATATATGAAAAAATTACTCCAAATTCTATATTGTAGGGCAAAATGGGTCCACGTTCCTCCAAATTTTTACCAAGAAAATCAATTCGATTCAGTCGGAGATAGCCAAGAAGCGAGAAATCTATAAATGAATCCATAACTTCGTTACATCAACACTTTCATATTTCTTACTCCCTAATAATTGATTTAACTTATCTTTGGTCTTTGCCACTCCCTGTGAAAGGTTCTCGTAAAGCAATTTACTTTAGGAACCGAAATATCACAAAATATGATTTAAAGACAATGGCTGAATTACATCTGAGGCTCATTTTAATGATGTTTCTCTTGGAAATAATATTCGTCAGATATTTTTGTATGGCACTTAAGTAATACAATGTGGGGTGTAATTTATACGAATGAATATGAGAGAGAGAACTTTAAATTCGGTTTTATTTTCTTTAGTATATTCTTCGGTGACTTAATTTCCCATAAGTAACGGGTGAAGTTACTGCTACGTAATTAATTAATGACACGTTCTTGGGTTTGAATCATTCTCATGCCAAGCATAATCATGTTCGGTACATTTTTTTTGAGAAGCGATAGGATTTATTCTGTATAAAATCTACCTGTGTTCTTCCATTTGCTCTTTGTGTTCTAAGGCCACAGTAATTCTGTCTTCAAACGTTCTCTCGACCCTAACGAGCAGGGGCCCTTGTTAAAGAATATATCTATCTACTGCAATAACATAGCAAATTTTGTTCAACTTCAACTCTTCATTATGGCATTTGCGGAAAAGACACCACAATTTTGCCAATAACACGCGCAAACTTTTAATAGACTATCAAACGCTGGAGAGTATTTAGCGTGAATTAACAGTAAAAAGACACAGACCGACATTATGATCAGACCGCAGACTATGACTATGTAAGTTAAGTACTAAGTACATGACTGAAACTCGTAAGAGTGAAATAAAGAGAAAAAAAAAGTTGTTACAATTTAATTTTATTAATTTCAATATATTTGCATAGTTTAAATATAAAACGAGTAAACACAAAAGAAAGAAGACATTACCTAAGCTGTCCTTACACGAACCAATTGGTGTCACAGTTCCTAAGAATAATAGAGTATTAGAGTTTCAAAATGCAGTTTGTACATCTTTGAGCTAAAGGTTAAAAGGCTCTAAAAGTCAAAACTGTGTGTCATACTCTTAAAGACCTGAAGCCGTACTACGATCTCTTAACGCGATCCATTTAACGACCTAAACTGAACTGTTAAAGGGATGGAGTCATAAAGGGTGTTTAGCTCCATCCCTCTTTCTCGTTCACATGCCTTACATTTTAGCAGGTCATGGTAAGGCCCTTGGTAAGTAAACTGACTTGTTCCTCGACTACTTTACGGCACGGGTTTGCGGACGGCGAGCAATGGGTATCTCACCGTCCGACCGTCCGGTAACCGTCCGGACTGAACCCAAGGCGTCGACGGCGCGTACTGTTCCACACGCGCCTCAAGGAGATGTCAGCAAACCGTAGGGGCCCAGCAGGGTCGAAGCCGACTGGGGCCAAGGGTCTGCTTCTGAAAGGAAGACTCGGCCCTGGTATGAAAGGCAACGAAGGAACAGGAGTGGGTTTTTAGTCAGGAAAGTGTGTTTCCTGATAGCTACAACTTAGGGGTCTTTAAGTCAAGAGTGAATAGGCTGCTTCTAGGCAAGCGTGCTCCATCTTCGACCACATCATCGCTTACCTTCAGGTGAGATGGTAGTCAAACGCGAGCCTATCATTAATAAAAAAAAAGTCTGAGACGCCCTCTCGCCCCGCCCAAGAGCGGTGGATGTCATTGGATGATTTTCCCACCTACAAAAAAAGACTACTTTACGGCAAAAGCGTTTAATGTTTAAACTTTTCACAAGGGGCTTTGAAGGTGCTCTGAAGGTGAACAGATAAGTACCTATTATGATGGTAACGAGTGTAAAATATGCAACACTAGCTTCTGCCAATAGCTTCGCTTGCGTGAGAGTAGAAAATGATCCCAATGGACCAAACTCATTGCATTGCATTTTGGAGAGTGTAATTATTACATAGCTGTCTTCAAGGCAAGAGTGAATAGGCTCTTAATAAACTAGTGCGCCTCACCGTCAGCGATTGCATCATTGCTTACCATTTTTTTATTTATTTTTTTATTAGTGATAGGCTCACGTTTGACCACCTTCTCACCTGATGGTAAGCGATGATGACGACCATCAGGTGGGATCGCGGTTAAGAACTCGTTTATATCAATTAAAAAAAACTCCCGCGATAAAAAGTCTCCTATCTGATTCAATAATTTATTTGAGTATGAAGCAGTAGGTAGCAAATATACACACATACATATACATACAACCTTTTGCCTTTAAAATATTGGTGATTTTCTATTTTCGAGTCTCCCTATCTATCTCAAAAGAGCTAGCTAGGAGCATATTACTTGCAGAACAGATGGTCGATAGGGCGGATTGGTTCTGGATTGGCGACCGCATACCTGGTAAACGCAACGTTGGAAGGTCTCCCACAAGGTTGACCTGGTGAGGGTCGCGGGAAACCGATGGATGCGTGACTCACATGACCGGTTGTTGTGTCGACACTTGGGGGAGGCCTATGTCCAGCAGTGTATGCATTTAGGCTGAAATTATAATGAGCTGGCGGTTTCCTAGATGACTGACATAGACATGGTCCATGTCTAGAAAGAGTCATTCTATCAGCCAAAAGTGAAAAAAGTTATCTGCTACTTGCAAATTTGCTGTAACTTATTATTAACAGCAACTTTTAACAGATATCGCCTTATTTTTTTGCACTGTTGTCATTACTGATATTTTTATTGTTGTGATGTTTTTGTATGTTACTGCAAGTAAGTTCTTCACTTTGCATCCGTTGAAAAATCCTAAGCCTTTGAGATTGACCAATCTACAAAGCCTTGAGCACTGGCGTACGGTAGTCAGCCTTTCGGTATTTTACAGGATGCATTTAGGAAAGTGTGCGCGGTGACTGTATGACTTGATTCCGCAATCTCCTTTCTATCATCGGACAACCCGACGTACGGCGAGTATCCACTTTTACGTTGTTGAAACTTCTACGGTCCGGACTAAGCGATTCGCTTCGTCGTTTAGACCGCGTAAATCGAAGGACTGGAACAATTTACCTACTGCGGTCTTCCCGTCTGAGTATAATTTAGGTATCTTCAAGGCTAGAGTGAATAAAAAAAAAGTCGATTTCTGCAGTTTTTGACTGCTGTCTTCGCTGATTTAACGACTTTGTTTTGGCACTCTGGATATTGTCCTCAACAAATTCTTTAATATACTACCAATCTCTGAGCGTATGGCTTCTACGTGCCAACACTTATGGCGTTGTACACGAGTGTACATGCTTGTTGGAGATAATTTATTCATACGTTGCCTATATCACAATCATGAGATGACAATGTGATTAACGGTTACCTATTTAGTATTCATTTGTATAATGATATTCATGTTGATTTATCATTCTGTAATAATACATACGTAGGTTAGAGAAAGTGATTGATTTACCAGACCATCAAGTAAGATCGTTTACTATCAGCAAGTTAAGACAAATGACAAAATGTATGGCAATGACATTACTTATGGAGAAGTGACATGATAGGTAATGTCGTTGACAATCATTTTGTACTTAACGTTTGGCGGGAACGCTAACAGAAAAATCAGTAAGCCTGCAGGTGATAGTGGTCAAACTAGAGTCTACTAATGAAAAAACAATGCAAAGCATGAATATCTAAATAAAAAAATAATTGATTATAATTCTGCATTTTTATAATCTACCATTTACGGATTATAATCAGAATGTATAAGTTTAAGAACTGCAAGTTATTTATATAACATTGTTACTCTGTTTGAAGATTGAAACCCAAAAAGTTAAATGCGGTAACACGAAGCCGTAGATCGTATCACATTAATTAATTACTTATCAGGTCAGCTTACAATAGAAAGCATCAGAAATTAGGTAAAAGACAAATTTAACACTGTATAATACGCTATATTTAGGTACCTTCCTTCTTCACTAATGAAATCGTAAATACAGATGAATAAATAATTAATAAAATCTCACCAATTTTTAGAAATTCGAGATATAATATATTATATTTTTGATCACGAATTTGGCAATTGTATCTATTATTCGAAGCCTGAGCAAATAGAAAGTATCCGTGAATATTGAAACAATAAATATATTTCTCAATTAAAACTCGACATAGCGGAAATTTTGTGTGGAGGAACAATTTAAATTTAGAGCTCACGAATTGTGTGACTAGATGAAAAATAAAAAAATAAAAAGGAGACAATAAAAAGTCTGGCAACAAATCACGGCGAAGGATGCGTAAACATTGTTCGTGGGGTTGAACAATGTTCTTGTGAACTATTAGGAGAATCAACCACGGAGTAACCGATGTTGGTTGTGCGTTTAATGCAAACGAGCGTTTTTTTGTTGGACAGTTTCCATGCTGATATGGGTTTGGAAAATAAAATGGAGTGCCTGTTTGTTTTAGGGGTGAAGCATCGCTAAAATTTTTGCAAAGCTGTTGAGTTTTCGAATTTATGGGTAGTAAAATATGAAGGCTGTTTTTTCTCTGTCGGTATTCTAAATATAATGTTTTGTAAGATAGCAACCTTTCTCTGATAACTTTTTTTTTGTGTTTATACATCAAAGATGATATTGAACCCTTTAGTACCTATTAGTTGTTTTAGAATATATTTTTTGATCTGTACTACAGCTTTTATTTTTATAGTAAACAAGAAAAATGAATTTTAAGCAGGATTACCATAAAAAGCCTCTCGTTATAGAAAACTAATAACTTTTCAGGAAATCCGCGAACACGGCTGGTTTTACTCTGCCAGGTCAATATTCAAACGACTTTTAAAACTACGCTGCGCTTTCATTGGAAGAGTAACTTACTCTGGCGTTTTGCCTACTGTAATACGTATCTACTAGTCAAATAGCAAGCAAAATCGTTGGTATAGCCACTGCAGTTTTCTTGACGCCATTGACAAATTCATAGGTATTGTTACTGCAGTATAGATTGAAAATATATGAAGTTTTAGACATAATTTGGTAAGAGATGCAAATTGGTATTTGTGTACTTACTTTTTATTGTAGTATTGTAATCTTACAATTGCTAGACTGCATGGAAAAGAGGAAATGCTTGTATTTTTATATGAAATTTGCTGCCCCGCCCCGGCTTCGCAAGGATATATTTTTTTTCGTTTTATTAAAATTTATTTTATACAAACCTTGCCCTGACACTAAAAACACAAAAAACGAAAAAAAATCTAATTGATGGAGTCTTTCTGAAATTATACGCGTAATACATTTCAGCGATTGATGATATAAGGAAATTGTAATATTTTTAGAGTTATACGAGTAAAACATAGAAATACGAGTTGTAACATTCAAATAGTAAATGGGGTTGAGTAATTTTATCAACATACTGTTGGTTGGTAATACCTAAAACCTTTAACTATGAATCTTATAAAAATAATTATCATTTTTATAAGATTCATAGTTAAAGGTGAGTCAGATACCAATCATATTTATATTTAATTTCGTCAGTATTTTGGGGACACTACCAATCGACAGCGAAATGGAGGAGTTTAAAATTTAAATGACAATTAGGAGAATATTTTGTGAGATTTGAGAAAAATCGAATTTCAATACAAGCAAGTTCTCAGAATTAAGATATAAATAGAAAAAATAACAAATTTTGAGTGTTTGTCCCTTGTTATGAGAATAGATAAAAAAAAATGATACAAGCAAGTTCTCAGAATTAAAGATATATCTAATTTGAAAAAACAAATATTTCGATTACTTATCCCTTATCATAACCAAGGAAAAGCACGTTACAAATTATCTCTGTCTATCTCTTATTGATTCATGTAACAATAAAATCTTCTGCTGCAACATTAACGTCTTGAAGGCTTCTTTTGTTTTTCAACCAATCAAAATTATCAAGTACTAGCTTATGCCAGCGTCTTCGCCCGCGTGAATGTAGGCTTCTCCGTACCAACTTTGGACCCCTGTTTCATCCCCTTAGAGGGTATATTTTTGGAAATCATCTCTTAGTGCTCGCCTACGTCATAAAAGGAAGCTTTGTGTAAAATTTCACGCTCCTAGTCTTAGCAGTTTCGGCTGTGCGTTGATATGTCAGTCAGTCAGTTTCTCCTTTTATATATATAGATTTCTATCATTCTTTTTGATTCTAAGCTTCTTTACACAGTAGATAAGCGTCTTAATTGCAAGTGTACTTCAATTTGGAGCTATGTTTGTAACGCCCGTCTTGAGCGGAAATTAATTGTAGACTTTTATTAAATTTTGCTGTATAGTATATTGACGACGGTGGCCTAAACGTCCTGTCATACTAAAAGTTTTATATTTTACCGAAATTGACATCTTACAAGATATCGTTGTAAAAATGTTGTAAGGTAATTTAGAATTTGATGTTAAATTTATTAATCAAATTCAAAAAAGACCATTCAATAATTTGTGCAGTTTTTATCAGCATAAAAATTTATGGATTTGAAACGGTCGAATCGCTAAAAATCTTAATGTGAAAAAAAACTATTTACGAAAAAAAAAATGACGCTAAAAGGATCAAAATTTCGTTATTCCCATGGAAGATGGGTAGGCCTTTAGTATGGGACGCTACTTGTGTCGATACTCTTGCGCCTTCCCATCTTCCTAACTCGTCGTGTTGTGCTGGTGCTGCCGCTGCGGCTGCGGAGAACCTCAAGCGGCGAAAATATAATAACCTTGTTGGAAGTTATATTTTCGAACCGTTTGGGGTTGAAACTCTTGGTTCGTGGGGTCCGAGTGCTCACAAGTTGTATAAAGATCTGTCAAAACGTCTAGTTCACACTTCGCGTGACCCAAGGGCTGACTTTTACCTCGGACAGAGGATAAGCATTGCCATACAGCGTGGCAATGCCGCCAGTCTTTTGGGCACATTACCAGTCGACAGCGATGTGGAAGAGTTTTTTGACGCCATATTTTAGTTTTAGTTGTAATTAGATTAGGGTTTTTATTATTATTTATTTTATTTTATTGTAATTAAGGATCAAAAAACTTTAATTTCGGAAGTTGATGTTTCTCGGTATTGTTTGTTTCTTATTTGACACCGACTTCCGAAATTAAAGTCATTTTGATCCTTTTAGTGTTTTTTTTAGTGAAGTCGGTTATTTTTTATTTTGTAAAAAGTTTTTATTTTACACTTTTTAGTTGCGAAATAGGCACTCTGTTTATAAGTATATACTTATAAACAGAGTGTCTATTTCTCGTGACGATTCCAATTAACCCAAACACTGCTAGGTTGATTTTGATTTGATTTTGAAAATTATTTTTTTTACACGATTAAATGGACGCTCCCGTTTTTTTAAAATTCTAAATACTACTAAGGAAACTCTCAAGAAAATCTCAAGTCAGCATCCAAGAACATACAGAGAACAACTGACAATTGTAGGTGTAACTCATTAAATATACGTTCAATATACTAGTCCGTTAACCAAAATTGATCATGAATTTACCTGAACAGACCGAGATGCTGCTAAGCTCCTTTATACATATTATCAACTTCGTTAAATAAAAGCAGTTAGATGTTCTAAAGGATTTCGGTTTGTATCCAATAACTTCCTCTTCAAGTTTAATCATATTTAACAGGTTTAATTCGCTCGAATAAGTAATTTTCTTGAGATATCTGCGAAGCTTTGGCAATGTTTATGTTATTGTTTTAAGGACTAAATCAGGTGTCTGTTTGAAATACCTTTAGATAACGTTCCCTTAATTAATTTGATATCTGAGAAGTAGAACTCCTTGTTTGCGTTCTTCAATTGTTTAGATCTGAGTATTTTCAATGCTCGAGTTAATTGGTGTCTTATAAATAAACGTGGACCATCGTTTACTTCATACTTACTTGCTTTTATTATTATTATTTTGTCATAGTTTTCAAGAAAGTCTTATAAAAAGGAAGTAGTATAAATTTTTGTCTTTTATAAGCACAAAAAAGAAAAAATTGAATAAAACCCACGCCTTGAAGATTGAGCTTTAAACTATTTTTTATTTTTTTTATTTTTTTATTATTTTATTTTGAACAGTTTTTTGGAATCTGTGATTAAATTGCCAAACTCTAAAGAATCTCGAACGGATTTAATAAATGCCAATAAAGATGAGATCTTGGAATCAAATGAATCAGAGAAAGCATGCAAGCGTGTACACAATTTTGGTTTAAACCAATTTGAGTTAAACCCGATACCTTCCTTGTGGGAACCTTTGTATATTGGAGACGCTAAGATGTAACAAAATGTGTTCCGGAATTCGCAGGAATCGGAATGTTCATATTATTACAGATACACACGTGGATTATGGATGGTGGGAGTGTAAAAATATATCGACTTATCCGATTGTATCGATGTTTTTAAAACGTATTTTTATCGTTTTTGATACTTTACAAATATTATATCGAAAGAAGGTAATCAAGTCACTGTTACGTATGCACACAATGTGTAGTCACGAAAAATGTCAAGTTATCAGCATACATAAATGTCTGAGGCTAATGTTTTTTTTCGTGATTTCAGGGTTGGTCTCATAGTAAATGTTAATCAATATTATGAGTATTACCGGTCATCATCATCATCATTTTAGCCGAAAGATGTCCACTGCTGGACATAGACTTCCCCCAAGTGTCGCCACAACGACTGGTCCTTTGCGTTTCGCATTCATCTGTTACACGTCTCTCACCAGGTTATCGGTCCACCTTGTTGGTGGCCTTCTAACGCTGCACCTTCCGAGTATTGCTAATGTTTCCATACAAACATACTCACAAACTTTTGCCTTTACTGTGATTTTTTTTTAGGTAGGAAAATCATCTAATGACAAATCGCGCTCTTGGGCGGGGCGAGAGGGGTACACTACATAAATACGAAAAACTTTATTCCGACAGTCACAAATACGAATTTCAAAATACCGATTTTCATAATTCCGAATGGTTCAAAATTCCGAATATAACAACTCCGACTTATCATTACTCCTATTTTTATAATTCCTAAATTTCAATTTTCCTAACTTTTATAATTACTATTCTCAAAATACCGAGTTTCAATAGATCGAATAACGAAAAGTCCGACTTAATGATAATTCGAAACATCAATAAAATTCCGAAATAAAAACGCCTCATAAAACTGTATAGCAAGACAAATAAACACATAAATGCTCGTCAGAGGTCGTAGTATGAGGGGGTAGAATTAAAAAACTAATGACAGATGCGTTTTCCAGCATGCAGGGGATTTATTGCAGCATGGAAGCAGGCATGCAGCGTGCAAGCAGACATGCAGCATGCAAACAAGCATGTGACATGCAAGCAGGCATGCAACATGCAAGCAAGCATGCAACATGCAAGCAAGCATGAAACATGAAAGCAGGCATGCAGCATGCAAGCAGGCATGCAAAATGCAGCAAGCATTGTTTCTGTCACGGCTCCGGCGCTGCGGGGTTTGGGCGGCTCCACGCGAGCTTATCATCGCAGATGGTTTTAACGCTCATCACCGCAGCTTCGGCTTGCTGGCCGGCTTAGCCGGCCAGCCTCAGCCGCGGCGGCGGGCCTTCAAACCACCTGCTCCTCAGCTCGCGGGCCGCCCTCCCCCTCCGCGCCTACGCGGGTTTAAATTACACTCTAGGGGTAGGGCAACCAAGACTGCGTGAAGTCGGTTTTGCAGCGATTCGTTTCTAACACTAAATTTTGTAGCACAACATGTTGACTTTTAGTTTATTCGAAGTATTGAAAATCGGAATATCGTTTTTCGGACCGAAAAACCTTCGAGCATTTGATTCTTCGAACGTATGAAAATCGGAAAACTAACAAATCGCATTTACGACTTTCGGTAAAATAAATTTCGTGATTTTTAATAATAGACATTATAATTTTTAGGTATTATGAAATTCGGACTTTTGAAAATCGGAATATCGAAATTCGGACTAAAATATTTCGGAGTATTTGGGTGTTCCCGGGCGAGAGATAGTATCAGACTTTTACTGACTAAAAACCCACTCCTGTTCCTTCGTTGCCTTCGTCCCAGGGCCCGGGTTTCGCTTTCACACTACTCATGGTCCCAGTAGTACCCTGCTGGGCCCCTAAGATTTGCTGACATCTCTCTGAGGCGCGCGTGGAACAATACGCGCCGTCGACGACTTGGGCTCGGTCCGAACGGTTACCGAACGGTCGGACGGCGGGATACCCATTGCTCGCCGTCCGCAAGCCTGCGCCTACGGTGGCCGGAAATCGAGATCGGAATCCCGGCGGCGGTAGGGGCGTGAGGACCGTTGCTGTTGCCTCACGCGATCGGCCGCCTCCTATGCTAGCATTACTGCTTCGCAGAAGGAAGCGAACGCCCTGCTACTCCTCCTCGCTCCGGACCATGCCCTGTACTAAGGCCCGGCGCGAGAGATCGCCGCCGCCGATTGCCCTCACGAGGACACGGCGTTGCTCTGCCCAAGCGGGGCACACCTCCACCGTGTCCTCCGGGCGGTCCACATAGTGGCGATACCCTGGCGTCGCTTCCGCACGAATCCGATGTAGGAACTTCCCGAAATACCGTGTTCGGTGAGAACCTGCGTCATGCGGAAGGTGAGGACGCCGTGAGGTCTTTCCAACCACGCCTCAAAGAGGGACTTACCGCCATAATTGCGGCGTGCCCAGCCTTTACTGTGATGTGTTTATTTAAATGACTCATGTACACATTTAATATTAACTAGTGACTAGCCCCGGCTTTACACGGTTGAAAATTATACCTTTCTCATATATTCCTCTTTCTAATCGTGAAAACCGCATCGAATTCCGTTACTTGGCTTATGTGCAGTTATCAGATAAACAAACGTGAAATGCGATTTGGTTTTATTTCTATGTGAAGATTAAGATATGTGATGTATCTCCCATATCCTACTTTATGTGTAACGTGTGTATGTTTTCCACACACATATAAGTCATCCTCTACAATAGTTTTGTCTTCTTCTCCGATATATATAGCCCTAAAAAAGGAACGTAAATTACGTTTTATTGTTCGAGGGAAGCGGGTTAAACCATTATTTTTCAACTGTATCTTTTTATGGCATTGATGATGACTGTGTAGCCTTTGGTTTATGCTTCGTTTGTATTGTTTGTTGTTACATAAAATTGGCCACTTATTATAAAAATGAATGGATTGTAAAATTTAAATTTTCAGCAGTAAATCAAATTTGGGCACGCCATAATTATGGCGGTAAGTCCTCTCTTTGAGGGGTTGCTGGAAAGGAAACACAACGTCCTTACCTTCCACGTGACGCAGGTCCTCACCGGACATGGTATGTTCGGGAGGTTCCTGCACCGGATACGTGCGGAAGAAACGCCCGGAAGCATACGGTAGAGGTGTGCCCCGCCTGTGGGAGAGTACCGCCGTATCCTAGAGGGGGCGATCGGCGGCAGCGATCTCTTGTGCCGGGCCTTGGTACAGGCCATTTTCCGGATCGAGGAGGAGTGGCAGACGGTCGCCTCCTCCTTCGAAGCAATAATGCTAGCAAAGGCGGCGGCCGCGCGCGCGAGGCAATGGCCCTCTTAACAGGCGCCCCAGCCGCCGGCAGCATTTCCGGCCACCGTAACGCGCGGTGCTGCGTAACCGCGCTCGCGGACGGCTAGCAATGGGTAGCTCGCCGTTCAACCGTCCGGTAACCGTCCGGACCGAGCCCAAGTCGTCGACAGCGCGTAGTGTTCCACGCGCGCCTCAAGGAGATGTCAGCAACCGTAGGGACCCAGCAGGGTCGAAGCTTACCGGGGCCTTGGGTAAATGACAGTCATAAAGAGATCCCCGGGGTCCTGGAACAATGGCAAAGAACGAACACTAGAAACAAAAATTCGAAGACATGTGACATCTGCCAGCCTGCACGTGGCCCGTGTAGTGCATTACGGCCCATTCCCTGTCTTAGAGAGGAGGCCTTAATCCCAGCAGTGGAAACATTATAAGGCTATGCTATACGCTTATTATGTAATGTTTGCGGTAAAAATTAACACTTGCACAGTAATGTTACAATAATTTACACACATTAGTTACAATAGGATACACTCACAGTTGTAACATACAGATACTTTCTAAACACTCAAATATAATAGTCTTGATTACACTATCGTGCACACAAACACGGTAATCTATTGTGTTTATTTTTGTATTCCCTTCTTATGATTACATTAAGGCACTAAATGTAACATATTATATATTATAATAAAATTAAAAAGAAGTGTAACATAAGAGCCTGTTTCTCACAACACACCCGATCGATCAATCGATTTCTAGAAAGAAGCTTTCTAGAAATCGATTTTATAATAATTAGTTGGTTACTGATCAGTAAAAATAATTTTAAATTTTGCGCTGATTTCATCAAAAATGAAAATCCAGAACATTAATATTACGAAAAAAAAAACAGCTCAGTAAATTCTACTCAAAATATTTACGTGAAATTTTCATTTCGTAAATATAATTTTGTTACGAAAGCGACTACACTTTTGTTTCACTATTTCTACTAGCTTAAACTATTGAGCGAGTAGAAATAAATTGCTGTATTAATATTTAATACGAAATTTCTTACATATTTTACCTCCAATTCATATTTATATATTCCTTTTATGTATATTTGGATTTCATCAACTCATTTCCCACGCATCTTACCTTACGTTATTAAATTATACGTTTCTTAGAAGCATAGGATAATATTATTTATGAATTAGGAATATGTTACAGCCATCGTAGTAGGTTAATTTTGAATATATTTTTCGGTTGCTTCCTAATTCATTTTCATATTATGGACATATTTTGATCTCGGAAAATAATCCAAGATGGCTAATAATACGAGTATATTCTCTTGGGTTTTTTAGGTAGTACAAATTGTAGAGATAAGCTTGATATATTAATGTAAATTGAATTTATATTCAGTCTTATTTAAACAGGAATTGGTTCGAATCTTTGGTTATATTAAAGTTGTCACTACAATCCCACGAATAAAAAGTTTCAGTCAAGAAGTGGCCGAATATTCGGCACGACTAAAACTAGCGTCTCTGAGCTGAGCCGTCATGAGGGCTTTTTTTAGGTGGGAAAATCATCTAATGACCAATCCCGTCTTGGGCGGAGCGGGAGTTAGTGGCAGATTTTTACTGACTAAAACCTACTCCTGTTCCTTCTTTGCCTTCGTCCCAGGGCCCCGGGTTTCACTTTCACACTACCAGTGGTTCGAAATTGTCGTTCTATTTATAATTATTATAATTACTTTTCGCTAGCGGCTTCGCCCATGTTAAAATAGAAAATCGGCCCAAAAGGACATACTCCCGAGACAAAAATAATTTTATGTATCCAAAACATGGTCTACCAGACTTCCAAATTTCATCCACACTCGTTCAGCCGTTCGAGCGTGAAGAAGTAACAAGGATACAAAATCCTTCACAAACTTTCGCCTTTAAATTTTATGAATGTGACAGCTGATTTTTTAATGGTGTGATAATTTTTTTTGTAACCTAATTTTTTAACTTCAAAATTTTGGCCGAATTTTTGTTAACGCTTAAGCATCGATTTCGGTTTTTATCCGACTGAAATGAGAACCGAAAATTTGGTTATAGTTTTGGTTAAAAATCTTTTCGGATACTAAACGATTACGAGACAAGTTTCAACAAGATGTTACGTTAATTATAGCCTGCAAAACCCTTCTCAAGAAATTTTAATGACAGACAATTATGTAACTAGCATGTCATATTTTGTATGTACATAAAAATATAAACATGTTTAAAAAATACAGTGATGTTCATAATTTTAATACTAGGAATAAACACAAATTTGTGGTTCCTACAACCAGGCTGAAAAAAATAGGGGGCTCATTTATATGCCAATGCATACACTTCTATAATAAACTTCCTAGTCATATTCAACAACTAAGCCTTAATAAATTCAAATTATTTGTAAAGCGAAAACTTTGCCAAAAGGCTTTTTACACTATAAAGGACTATGTTGAGGACCAAAAGGCTTGGGATTGACCTGCTCCAGTACGCACTGCAACTGTTGTCTTATTATTATTATTTTTTCTTTTGTTTTTAATTTCAATTTTGCTTTTTATTATTATTATTTATTACAATTTGATATTGTAGATTATTTTTATTTTGCAATTTGACTTTTTTTTTTCTCTTTCTCTATTAATTTTTGACATCAATGTTTACTTTGCTAAGTATTGTAAACAATATTTTTTCTTTTTATTATTGTGAACGTGAGGACTATGTTGATTGCTTTATTTTTTCCTTTTCAGTAATTTTAACGTATGTCTGGCAATTTGAGTATTTTCTGCGGCCTACCCAAATGTCCTTTCCTTGGTATTGTTCGTCAAGTAGTTGAGCTCCTTAGTAGTCCTGAGTTGAGCTTTACGAATACTGACAAATGCTTGCACTGACTGGACAGGTCCACTCAAATCTGTAAGGTTCTTTCTTCAAAAGACCATTTCAGACAAATCGGCATGGTTCTCATGGGATTTGACCATTACATATTTATTGTATGGACTTTAAAAGAGACTTTGACCCCTGAGTTTGTTTCGGTGTTTCTTCTCAGGGTAGTCAGCTAGGAAACACCGGCCTCATCTAGTTTAAAAATGACGAAAAAAAAATTGACGTGTAAAAGTGTTTTTTTAAACCTATTTACAAAATAAATATCATTTATCATTTATCATTTAACTGATCGCGTTAGCATCCGTAACCAAGAAGTCAGTAAGCAAATGAGACTTCAAGCAACATTACCCTTGTAAATTATACTGAAAATAACAAACAAAACACAATAGCCCCGAGTGCGAACTGCATTGTACAATCTTATCATAGAGTATTTGAAAGCAACAGAGATAGACCATTATTATAACGCCCTGAAGCCTGTACTTTATTCAATTATGTAGCATTTGCTTGAGGATTCCGAGTACCCTCACATTTGTTCTGAAGATGACCTCAATAGCCATTGTAGACGCGACTGAAGTGGCCAACTATTGGACAAAAATAATAGGGTGTGCTACAATTGAAGAGAAAAAGATTGCTAAGATTTTTGAAGCGTATTTCCAAAGCCAATGGGCTCTTACTGAATGATTAGCAAATACTATATAACACTGACGAAAGTGAAATGAATTGAAAGATTATTTTTTATTATGGCTACAACCCGGGAATCTTCAAGTCTTTGAGCGCGCTCCATCGTCGACCGCATCGTCGCTTTCCATCAGGTGAGATAGCGGTCAAGCGCGACCCTATCAAGAATAAAAAAAAATAAAAAAAAATATGAATCTGATCAAAATATACTTTTATATGTTGTGGGAAATCATATCAACAAAATAAATTCTCTCAATTTAGGTTTTTTTTGTAAGGTGGGAAATTATCCAATGACTTCTCCTGCACTAAGGCGGAGCGTGTCAGACTTTTACTGATTAAAATCACACCTATGTTCCTTCTTTGCCCTACGTGCCAGAACCGCGTGTTTCCCTTTTGGTAGTCCACCCATCTCCCGCTCTGAGTGGAGCGAGAGTTTCAGACTTTTACTGACTAAAACCCAACCATGATACTTCAGTTGCCCTTTGCGTTCCAGGGCCGTGGTGAAACTTTCGAATAATTTCGCAGCCCCGGCGAAATTTCGCAGATCTGCCTGTAAAATAAACTAACAAACATTTTATTCCCTGACTCTTATCCCGGTTTAAAAAAGGCATAATAATAATATAATAGAATTACCTGTGAACCAAGAAATACTAAAATTCACACCAAATTACAAATTTTACGGAACAGGGAACAAGTGGTAACTTAACAAATGCTGTTAGATTTTCTGCTCAGTAGAGCTTAACATTAAGTTAAGCTCTGTTTTCGGTTTCTAAAATAACAACAGTGAATACTTACCACAATATAAACTGGTGCAGAGGGCCAATTCTATACAATGAACCTACAACGTCAAACATACAATGGGTTTCAAATAAGAATAGTAAACCAAATGACCTTGATCTGTCAAATGTTGATTGAAAAGTACGGTTTGGAAAGTTAAACTTATTTGCGTATCAACAACAGTTTTTTTTCACTTTGTATTACTGAGACTTGTTAAATCTAGGTGAAGTAAACTGGTGCAGAGGGCCAATTATATACAATGAACCTACAACGTCAAACATACAATGGGTTTCAAATAAGAATAGGAAACCCAATGAACTTGATCTGTCAAATGTTGATTGAAAAGTACGGTTTTTAAAGAAAACTTATTTGCGTATCAACAACAGTTTTTTTCACTTTGTATTACTGAGACTTGTTAAATCTAGGTGAAGTAAACTGGTGCAGAGGGCCAATTATATACAATGAACCTACAACGTCAAACATACAATGGGTTTCAAATAAGAATAGGAAACCCAATGAACTTGATCTGTCAAATGTTGATTGAAAAGTACGGTTTGGAAAGAAAACTTATTTGCGTATCAACAACAGTTTTTTTTCACTTTGTATTACTGAGACTTGTTAAATCTAGGTGAAGTACCAACGTTATTGTTTAATCTAAATTAGTTGAATATATTAAGTCATAATTAGTTTAAAAAAACAAATATTTTCTTTCTTATTTTCATTGTTAGCAACAATTTGCTTTCTGTTTCTATTTACCACTACTCAGACACTTCTTATGTGATACAGAGATGAGCAGAATTGAAAAACTGTGTTCTGATTAAACTTTTTTCGTCCAGGATTCGTAAATAAATTTCTTTCGACTGTCGAGTGAGCACCAGAGGCCCACTTTAGAAAAGGCCTCTGCATTTCATTGAACTAAATAGTTAATTCCTCAAAACTTTAATGTTTTTTTGAAAATTGTTGAAAGCAATCGAAAGGTTAATTAAAAAAATTCCTTGTTTTGCACACCCTACCCAATTTCTTCGATTTGACAGCTATGACGTCACAACATAGCAACACAACATAACAACATTTAGAACTCAGGATGAACATAGTACAATGCTAAAAGCATTGTACTATATTCATCCTGAGTTCGCACTTTAGGTTCTGAAAAAAACTTGTACAAATTTTGTATCTTTAGAAAACTTGTTTTGAAACTCGCGTAGAAGTTTCACTTACTGCAATAATTACACACATTTTTACTTTTTCCAAAGTAGTAGTAATCCTCCAAGCGTTTTAATTTTGAATAACATAAAGTCGATATTTCTTTTACTGGTAATAACATCAATTTAGAAACTACCGACACAGTACATTGGTAGCGTATAGGTATTGGTATTAACATATGGACACACCTAAAATAATTCTCGGTTAACCTTTTTTAAAAACTAGCTTTTGCCCGTGGCTTCACCCGCGTGCATAAAATATAGCCTATATCACTCAGGAATAAAGCAGCTTTCTATCGGTGAAGAAATTTTAGCAATCGAACCAGTACTTTCAGAGATTACCTCCTACAAACAAAAAAACATAAAAACAAAAAAAAACAAGCTCTATAAAATATTAGTGTAGATAACTGAAATCGATTTAGTAGTCGATTCTGAAAATACCATTTTCTGGATGTACATGTATTGTTTAATTCACATGTTGTACGTGTGAATGGAACCAATCTTCTGTACCTTTCTGTTCTGTGAAAATAACCCAGGATAAGTTGCTGCATCTATTATCACACCACACGGTTACCCTTTTACTTGAAGTCATGCGGGAAAATATTCTCCTTTCAACAAGGATATTGTAAAGTGTTTTGTGTTTTAATGTCGTGTGTATGAAGGACAATCTTCAGGTCGGTGGGAAAATATTCAGAAAGGAAGAAATATAACAGTACCGATGCCAAAGGGTCGCTTAGTCAGGCTGCAGGAGTCTACTAGATGTGAGAACACACAAGATCAGTTAATGAGGTGACGCTTGAGGGGAGAGAGGGGGCGGACTATATCCAGGTTTGTTTTGGTGGGAAATCATCTGATGACTTTTCTCGCTCTAGGGCGGATCGAAACGGCGTGTCAGACTTTTACAGACAAAAACCACACCTATGTTTTTTCAGTTGCCCTTTGCGTTCTAGGACCACGGTTTTCCCTTTTAGATCTCGACCTATGGCCCCTGTTACGGACACGAGCATGTAATTTAGAATCACTAAATATAATCAACATTACGTCATTCACAGACGCGTAATGTATGTACATAAGCGCTGTACATAATAGAGAGCAAGCCTATCAGAGGCCAGACTATTGTCCAATCAGCTACTGGGATAGTATATAAGGCTATGTACTGGGTTCTTAGAAGTACATAATGCGGTTCTTAGAAGTAAATAGTACAGAAAAACCGTTAAGAATAATCTGGGTTTCTATTGGTAGATTACAATGGAGAAAATCACGCCACTATTGATGACCAATGGTGTGCTTGCCGTATGCGGGGGGTCGGGAGGTGAACGTCAGCCGGCCTCAACAGGATTAGGAAATAGACTAGAGGAAAAGGGACTCTCTCCCACGACTTGCGACCGGCTGAAAAAGTACTTAAGCTGCACTTTCCTTGAAGACGACGTTCTCTCTCTGCAGTTCGACTCGAAGCGTCACTGCGACAGTTTGTCTTGGCACCCTACGCTCCTGGAGCGGCCCTAGATTTCCAGATTTCCTAAGTTATCTAACGTATTAGAGTCAGTGAAGTATTGTAAAGTAACTGTGAACTATTTGTGAGTTAGCGTCACGCGTATGTACGTAAAGGACTCGATATTTACACGTGTTATGTGAAGTCTGTATTTTTATACGTGTTAAATAAATTGGCTGAGGCCTTTCAAGCGTGACCATTGTGTTGTGTAATTATTTACATCCTCTGCCCCCAACAGAGGAACTTTGGTCCTTCGAGAGCCGGATATTGGTCCTTTGGTAAGGAATATCGAGCGGCTTATTGTGCGTCTTTGGGGAGACGTGAAGAAATACAGTTGGGTGTCGAAGATTGAAGAAGGGAACGCTTCAAGCTCGAACAGGAACGCTGCAAGTAAGAATAGGAACGCGGCAAGTTACGTTTCGAAGAAACCTATTTTCAAGAAAGAAGAGGAAAGCTTTCAAGATTGAAAAGGAACGCTTCAAGTGGGAAAAGGAACGCAGCAAGTCACGTTACGAAGAATACCTATTCTGAAGAGGGAAAAGGAACACAGGAACGCAGCAAGTCCGACCCAGTAGGTGCTTAGGATTGTCGCCACGTCGGGAACTTCGAGCCGCCAGCGTCGTGTCAAGCGTCGTGTCAAGCCGTCGTGTCAAGCCGTCGAGTCGAGCTGCAGAGAGGGATCCACGGGTCCTTTACGCCGTCGCGTCAAGAACCTTTTAAGCGGGTGGACCGCGGCTCAGGTACGTGCCACCTAACGGTGTCAAAGGTGCGTGCCTGAGTTAACGCCGTTTCAAGGCGGTGCGACATATTGTGCGGTGTCGCCAACCAAACGTGGTTGAATAGCACTACTGCGCCTGTAAGGCTGCGCACGTTGCGAGGGCCGGACTGTACGCACTGCCGAGGCAACCGGTCGTTCCCACCGGTTGCTGAGCACCTCGTACCGCGTGTAGCTCTCTGCAGGGTAGTCCCCACCTTTCCATTTCCTGCACATTTTCCATCCCTGCCGGAGCATATCCCTCTCATAGGGCCCTCCGGTAGGTCTGATAGGGCCGCTAGGGCATTGATAGAGCTAGGGTGCCAAACGAGGAGGAAGGATGCCGACTACAAGAAGCCAGAAGAACGAAGATACGCAAGCCCGCGTGTTTGAAGACCCCCCCGCGTCACCGTCGTCCCGCGCGACAATATTATCACGCGCTAACCCCCGCGTTACGATTCCCGCGTCTGTACCAGTTCCTGCAACAGTGCCTACGAACGCGCCGACAGCCGAGAACATTACGATGGATGCTATAACGTCAACCGCCGCCGCGACCGCCATCCCAGCGCCCGCGCCCGCCGTTGATAGGATAAATAGTAGGTCGCCCGTCCAATCCGTACGATCGCGCCAATCCACCGCTAGTGCTGTACTGCGCATTAGGCAAGCAGAATTAGATGCTGAGGAGCGCCTCGCCGCGATACGCCGCCAGGAATTGCGACTCGAAGCCGAGCTGGTTAAGAAGAGATTAGCGATAGATGTAGCTACCATTCGCGAGGAAACAGATCGAGATAGTGATATAGCCCAGGACGTCGCGGACACCGATAATCGAATCACGAATTGGCTGCAATGCGCGCAGCCTACGGGGGACGAGGAATTACCATCGCTGACTGCGATAGATCAAACGTCGTCAGCGATACGCGCACCCGCCCCGGTTCACATACGGGGGGAGGAAGCTGAGCGCGCCCGGGGTAGGCAGGAATTTACGAGGCCGCGTACGCCACAGTATGAGGAGCGAGAACACGCGTACTTTCCGAGGGAGGAGCCGCCCCGCGTAGAGAATAAGGAGCCCCGCGAACCTAGGTCGCGGTCACCGCCTAGGTCGCGACATAGATCTCGATCTCGATCCCGAGATATCGATAAGCTAGCCGACGCGTTAAATAGGATGACACGTTATCGACCGCCGCCGCGTCAAGCGATAGAGTTGCCCATTTTCACGGGAGCGCCGCACGAGTGGTTGCTGTTCAAGTCAGCAATGCGAGACTCGACACGAGAGTATGGATTCTCACGAGGAGAGAACTTAGCGCGCCTACGCAACAGCCTGAAAGGTGAAGCGAGAGAGACCGTGTCCGCGCTACTTTGCACCGCTGCTGACCCCGCCGTGATAATGCATACACTCGAACAGTGTTACGGACGTCCCGAGATTATAATCGACAAGTCGCTCGACGAGTTAAGAAAATTACCGCGACTCGGTACGACGGCCGCTGAACTCAACGCGTTCGCGATAAAGCTGCAGAACATCGTCAGCGTGCTATCGTGTCTGGATGATAGGGGGTACCTACAAAACCCAATGCTGTCCAGACACGTGGTAGAGAAGCTCAGCCCACACATGCGCGCGCGTTGGTGTGATTACGCCCAAGAGCATGGTAGTCGCGTGGAAGCAGAGATCGTTACACTGTCGCGCTACCTAATGAGGGAAGCTGATCGGGCCGTAAGATACGCGTACTCGTCGACCGTGACTACGACGTCAAAGGAAGCGACGCGTCAGCAAGCTCCCGCCAGAGCACAAGCGGTCATTAGGAGGAACAAAGCGCGCGTACCCGCAACGTACGCCGCCGCCGAGCGACCTGGCGAGGACGAGAGAGAGAGGGCTAAGAAGACGTGCTTGTGCTGTGGCGAGGGACATGCCACGCCAAGCTGCAAGAAACTTGGTGACATGACGGTCCAACAAAGATGGGAATGGGCCAAGGAAACTGGAGCATGTTTCAAATGTCTGGCGAGTAAACATCGTCGATTCAAGTGTACCGCGAGGAAGTGCGGAGAGCAGGAATGTCGTAGATCGCACCATAGGCTACTCCACACCGCCGACCGAACGTCGGACGCGGCTAGCGCCTCCACCAACTGTGGGACCAGGAGCGTGAGGGAAGAATCGGCGACCACCGCATCTGCCCATGCCGGCAGCGAGATAAGCGCGGTGTTACTCAAAGTGTGCCCAGTAACGTTGCGGGGGCCGAACGGCAAGGAAATAGAGACGCATGCGTTACTGGACGAGGGCTCCACTATTACGCTACTCGACGAAGAGATAGCTAACGAAATGGGCGCAAAAGGAATTAAGCGAGCGTTACGCGTCCACGGGATTACGGCCACGCGACAAGAGAACGACAGTCGTTGCGTGGAAATAGACATCAAGGGAAAACGCTCAGAGTATTTTAACATACGCGCGCGTACCGTTAAAAGTTTAAATATAACCGGTCAGACCGTGAAAGCGAGCTATCTACGCTGCGAACACATGAAACGTATACCTGCACGTGACGTGTGTTACGAGAATGCGAAGCCACGCCTATTGATAGGCGCCGATAATTGGCATTTGATAGTGTCGCGAACTTTGCTCACGGGACGGCAGAACGAGCCAGCAGCTTCACTTACGCAGCTAGGATGGGTGGTCCACGGAACGGTACCACGGCGCGTAACTGGATTCGAGGCGAGCAGCGGGATAGCATTGCACGTGCACCCACAGGAAATATCCGATGATTGCGAAGAGTTAAAGGACCTCATCACATCGCATTTCTCGATCGACGCTCTGGGGATAGTTCACCAGCCGAGACCAGTGCTGGCAGACGAACGGGCGAAGGATATTTTCACGAAGACTGCTCGGCTGGTTAACGATCACTACGAGGTAGGGTTGCCGTGGCGGAGTGATGAGCCACACCTACCACCGAGTTACGATATGGCCTTTCGTAGACTCAAAACCATTGAAAGGAAAATGGATAAGTCAGCTGACTTCAAAAAAGCATACGTGTCGCAGGTCAATAACCTCATAGAAAAGGGGTACGCGAACAAAGTAGCCGAGAGTGTAGGTAGGGAGAGTGTCATACCGGAATGGTACCTACCACATTTTGCCGTCACGAACCCGAATAAACCTGGGAAGATACGTTTAGTTTTCGACGCGGCAGCAACCTCTGCAGGGAAATGTCTGAACGACGAGTTACTCTCCGGGCCCGACATGTTGAATACTCTCTATGGCGTGTTATTTAGATTTCGTGAAAGGTCGATAGCCGTCACCGCGGACATACGAGAGATGTTCCTTCGAATCAAGATTCGGCCGGAAGATAGAAGAGCGCAGAGGTTCCTGTGGCGTGGCAACGATCGGTCCGGACCACCAATCAAGTACGAGATGGCGTCCATGATTTTCGGTGCTAGGAGTTCACCTTTTCTAGCACACAGCGTGCGCAATAAGAACGCGGACGATTGCCGAGAAGGTCGCCCGCACGCGCACTACGCCATCACGCGTGCTCACTATATGGATGATTGGGTGGACAGTTACGACACCCGGGAACAAGCGGCTGAGGCTATGAGGGAGGTGGTCGCCGTGCACGCAAGAGCCGGTTTTCAGTTGGCAGGGTGGCAAACCAACGAGGCCGACCTACTATGCGAGATAAGCGATAGCGACAAGTCCAGTTCGCCAAAGGAGTTAGGAGCGAACGCACATCCCTACGGGAAGACGTTGGGTATTATGTGGCTACCGACGACCGACGAGTTCGCCTTCAACGTGGAAATGCCACGAGTGCCCGCCGAGGTGAAAGCGCGCGAACGCGCACCGACAAAGCGAGAGACATTAGCAGCAGTAATGTCCATTTTTGATCCGCTAGGCATGCTTAGTCCGTATACGATAACGGCTAAGATAATGTTACAAGACCTGTGGCGCAAACAGACCGGATGGGACGAACCTTTGCCCCCGGAAGAGGCTTACATTTTTGAAGAATGGTTAGGTGATTTAAAATACGTAGCGAACCTACGACTCCCGAGATGTTATTTTAAAGGTGGTGTAGTGAATAGAACTCTACACACGTTCGTCGACGCGAGCGAGCAGGCGTACGCGGCGGCGGTATATATGAGGTCAGTGACCCCTGAGGGAAGAGTGATCGTGACACTCGTCGCAGGAAAAGCAAGGGTCGCGCCAACGAAGGCGCAAAGTATACCGCGGCTCGAATTGCAAGCGTGTCTAGTAGGTGCGAGGTTAACCGAGCAAGTTAAACGGGAACATCGTTTTGAGTCGTTAGATACAACATACTGGAGTGACTCCAAGACCGCCCTACATTGGATAAGGAACGAATCTTTAAAGTACACGCCGTACGTCGCGCACCGACTTCGGGAGATATGTGAACTCACACAGACAAAACAATGGCGCTGGGTACCTACAGCCCACAATGTAGCCGATGACGCAACTCGGTCCGGAATGACGCAACTGGAAAGCGACAGCAGATGGTTCACTGGTCCCCTCTTCCTGGGCGGACCAGAACACATCTGGCCAACGGAGATCGCGCAGGAAGAGGGGGGTGATGAGATCGTCACGCACATAGCGCACATCACCAGCCTCGTCGACACGACTCGTTTCTCGTCATACGAACGATTACTACGAACGACTGCGTATGTCCTGCTGTTCGTCGACAAATGCCGCAAACGCGCTACCCGGTTGACGTTGCGTCACAAGCAGGAGGCCGAGCTGCTACTGATAAGGGAGGCTCAGAGAGAGTGTTTTCCAGCGGAAATAGCGCGACTCGCTGTAGGTAGGAGAGTAGACAGGACCAGTCGACTCTACCGATTGGACCCGATTTTTCAAGACGACGTCATTCGTTTAAACGGTCGCATAAATGCCGCGAACGTTTCTCAAGATAGGAAGTGCCCACCCATCTTGGAAGGCAAACATCCGATGACGTCACTATATTTACGTCAGATTCACGAACGGGATCATCACGCGGGACGTGAATATATAGTGAACAAAGCGAGGGAACGCTTTTGGATTTTAAAGGTTCGACCGACAGTGCGCGCACTGATAAGAGATTGCGTGACATGTAAGCGACGAAGGAAGCCGCCAATACGGCCCGTCAAAGGGAACTTACCTATTGAACGATTGGACACCCACCTGCGGTCGTTCACCCGTTGCGGAGTAGACTGTTTCGGCCCAATGACAGTCACAATAGGAAGACGACATGAAAAACGATGGGGTATGTTGTTCACCTGTCTTGTCACGCGAGCAATACATATAGAGTTGTTGCCAAGTTTGAACATCGATTCAGCTATATTAGCGCTAAGAAGAATGGCGGCTAGGCGCGGATGGCCTAAAACTATGATGTCCGATAACGGGACTAATTTTCGAGGAGCCGACGTTGAAATCCAACAGGCATATAAGCAGTGGGCGAATGACCTCAATGAATTCGCAATTAAGCAAGATATGGAATGGCGGTTCAATGACCCCGGGGCCCCAAATCAGGGCGGCGCGTGGGAACGACTAATAAGAAGTGTAAAGTCGGCGTTGTCGGCCGTGTTGAAGGAACGCGCACCAAAGGAGGAGGTACTTTCCACGTTGCTAATCGAGATCGAGCACACCGTCAATTCGCGACCCCTCACACACGTAAGTGTTGAACCTGGCAACGAGGAGGCGCTCACGCCGAACCACTTCTTATTAGGCTCGGCTACTGGACTACCAACCACAGGGCAGTGCGACGTCGCCGATCGAAAGACATGGCGCGCAACACAGGCGCTAGCGGACAAGTTCTGGACTCGTTGGATAAACGAATACCTACCAACGTTGACACCGCGCGGCGACGTCCGAGATTCACGCACGCAACTCGCACCGGGAAATATAGTAGTCATTGCGGATGGTCAACTGCCGAGAAATGTATGGCCATATGGGAAGATAGTGCGCACCATACAAGGACCGGATGGTGTCATACGCAGCGCTGAGGTACAGACGCGTGGAGGCGTTTTCAGACGCCCAGTTAGAAGGCTCGTTGTCCTGGCCGATGGAAGTTAGGCTCGCGTTGCTACGCCGGGGGGAGGCTGTTACGGACACGAGCATGTAATTTAGAATCACTAAATATAATCAACATTACGTCATTCACAGACGCGTAATGTATGTACATAAGCGCTGTACATAATAGAGAGCAAGCCTATCAGAGGCCAGACTATTGTCCAATCAGCTACTGGGATAGTATATAAGGCTATGTACTGGGTTCTTAGAAGTACATAATGCGGTTCTTAGAAGTAAATAGTACAGAAAAACCGTTAAGAATAATCTGGGTTTCTATTGGTAGATTACAATGGAGAAAATCACGCCACTATTGATGACCAATGGTGTGCTTGCCGTATGCGGGGGGTCGGGAGGTGAACGTCAGCCGGCCTCAACAGGATTAGGAAATAGACTAGAGGAAAAGGGACTCTCTCCCACGACTTGCGACCGGCTGAAAAAGTACTTAAGCTGCACTTTCCTTGAAGACGACGTTCTCTCTCTGCAGTTCGACTCGAAGCGTCACTGCGACAGTTTGTCTTGGCACCCTACGCTCCTGGAGCGGCCCTAGATTTCCAGATTTCCTAAGTTATCTAACGTATTAGAGTCAGTGAAGTATTGTAAAGTAACTGTGAACTATTTGTGAGTTAGCGTCACGCGTATGTACGTAAAGGACTCGATATTTACACGTGTTATGTGAAGTCTGTATTTTTATACGTGTTAAATAAATTGGCTGAGGCCTTTCAAGCGTGACCATTGTGTTGTGTAATTATTTACATCCTCTGCCCCCAACAGCCCCAGTAGGCTTCGGCCCTACTGTGATCCTACGGTTTTGCTGACATCTCCTTGAGGCGCACGGCGCACCGGACGGCCGGACAGCGAACAACTCATTGCTCGTCGTCCGCAAGCCCATGTGGTGGCTGGTAATCGGAGTGGGGGTCTCAGTGACTGAGTCGTGATCATGTACGTTCCCTCAAGCGTGCGGTCGTCTCCTTCACTAGCATTACTGCTTCGCAGAAGGAAGTGACCGCCGCCCATTCCCCCTCTCTTGGCGCCATGACCTGTACCAGGCACTGGCACAAAAGGTCTCTACCGCCGATCCACGAAAGACTCAATCCAGGTTTGGAAGTCTTTTGGCTGAAATATAGATGATGATTTAGAAAACAGGTTTCGTGGTATTTCTGATTGAAATGCTTCGTAATGTTTTTTATCTTGGTCCTTCAAACCCGCCGAAGTTAACCTTACTGCTCAGTAATCAAGCTTATATTTTGTTCTCCAGCATTTTTAATATTGTTACTTAAGTAATTATAACAAAGAACTCTCCGCAACATCACAGGTAATACCGCTCACCGCAACAGAGCAGTTATCAGCTTCTAAAACATAGCCAACGGCGTATAAAGCGAGAAGTAAGTCTGGAGTACCTAGTTATACATACACCTCGGGGTAAATCCGCTGTTGAAGGCTATGCGGGGTACGAATCCTTATGGTACGGATAATCTCCCGAATTGTGAGCACAGTTACTCGATACAGGATTTTCTGGGTAACTATTTTGTAGATACAGAATTGGAGGTACCTAGTTCGGATGTTGTAATATTTAGTGAAAGTGATCATGGTATTTTTTAATTTACGTTAGCATAAAACTTAACTAACACTAAAACTTTGAAATAAAAACTTAATTCAATTTTCACGCTTGCCTTAAATATAATTGAATAGAAAAATTATTACAAGTCATATGTTACTATTACACGCCCCAGCCGCCGGGATCCCGATCACGATTTCCGGCCACCGTAGGCGCGGGCTTGCGGACGGCGAGCAATGAGTAGATTGCCGTCTGACTGTCCGTTAACCGTCTGAGCCGAGCTCAAGTAGTCGACGGCGCGTACTGTTCCACGTGCGTCTCAAGGAGATGTCAGTAAACCGTAGGGGCCCAGCAAGGTCGAAGCCTACTGGTCTGCTTCTGAAAGGAAGACTCGGCCCTAGTATCAAATGCAACGAAGGAACAGGAGTGGGTTTTTAGTTAGAAAAAGTCTGACACACCCTCACGCTACGCCCAAGGGCGAGAGATATCATTAGATGATATTCCCACATAAAAAAATTACACAAAAATACTACTAAAATATTAGATGTTATTTTGTTTTTATAAAACGTGCCCCACACTACGAATAACTCCTGTATGGTGGGTGCGTTCACAAACATATAAACTCACATGCACAAGAAACCTTAACCTGGAACCACTATCTGTAAGCCAAAATCTTAACCTGGAACCACTATCTGTAAGCCAAAATCTTAACCTGGAACCACTATCTGTAAGCCAAAATCTTAACCTGGAACCACTATCTGTAAGCCAAAATCTTAACCTGGAACCACTATCTGTAAGCCAAAATCTTAACCTGGAACCACTATCTGTAAGCCAAAATCTTAACCTGGAACCACTATCTGTAAGCCAAAATCTTAACCTGGAACCACTATCTGTAAGCCAAAACCTTAACCTGGAACCACTATATGTAAGCCATACAAATATATGTTTCATGCGGGAATCGAACCCGCGACAGGCAGCGCAGCAGTCAATCACTCAACCAATGCGAAAACCGTGCCGTAGAATAATCTGGCTTTAATTTGCTTTAAGCTAGAACTACATCAGACTGATGCACACGTGTAACACGCCTGATTTGTACACGTAGAACGACGTCGCGTGGCTCGTGATCAAGTGTAGCTCTACAAGTCTAGTTTCCATAAATATATCGGCGTGTGGCACACGTGTGCACAGTGTAGTTCTACCTCAAGTCTGTTGCAACACTGGCAATAGATTAAAGCCATATTAAAGCCTATTTCAGAAAGAAGATTTAAAAAAAAAAAACAATTTTCACTCTTTGGACATTATCTCCTAGATAAAAGACGTATCTACCTACTTTTATTAAAACCTACGCAGATCATTAATTAACGTAAAATAAAACCACTACACCGCAAAGTTACGACCAAACGAAAGACTTTCCGTCCAAGATCTTAAAGATAATGTAGGCCGTCGGCAATGTTAATTTTTGCAGCGACTCAATAATATTATTATCAAGCGGTCTCATCCGAAAATTATCTCTCCATGAAATTCGTTGCTTTGGCTAATTACTTATTCAACATTTTCAATTAAAATTATTACCTTATTCCCAATTCGAGACTTCCTCCATTAGTATGCTAATCTAATGGTTGTAGGATCTACTATGGATTTTGAGGGTTTAAAAAGGATTCTTTTTAATGATAATTTCCTATATTATGTTATTAGGGTCAAGGTAACATACTGCGAGATAGTTCAAAAGAGTTATTACGATCCGGGACGTCAAGGGCGTAAAGTTACATAAAGGTAGGGTCTCGAGTTTAGAAACAGGAAAAAACAGTAAAATAAAAGTATGTTCCTTGACGGACAGGACAGACGGGTCTCTCCTGCTGCTTCGTGTACTACGGACGGGTTTCTTTTGCTGCTCTTTGACCCTGCGGACCGCCTCCGAATTCCAAACTGCTTTGTCTTCATCTGCCGGTCTCTAAAGGCCGTTGCGGGGTCTCTTTCGTGCCTTCAGTCCTTCCAGCCTTTACTTTTTGTTTACTTCATTATACTTTACCTCACACGTAAAATACTTTTATTTTACTACTAGCTGACCCGGCGAACTTCGTACCGCCTTAGCGTAGCAATGATGCACTACTTTATTTTGTATAGCTGACCTATCTTAGGACAAACAATGCTCTTTCAATATAGTCTATGGCTGTGAATGACATTGACATTCGTTACGCGCGTTTTTTTAAATATGCAAAATTAAATGTATATTTTTCAATATTTCTGAGAGATTTTCTTAATATTTTTTTCCGTAAGAACCTTCTCCTAATAATAACAAATACAACAACAAAAGAATTAGTGAAATCGGTCCAGCCATTCACGCGTGATGCCGTGACCAAGGAAAACGGGTTTCATTTTTATATATATATAGATTTGGCCTTCTTTATAAATTCAAAACCTTTACCTTTATAAAACTTTAAAATGGCAAAGCAAAGAACACAGGTGGGTTTTAGTCAATAAAAGTCTGAAACTCCTTCAAGAATCAAGAACCAAAGCATTCATATTAATTGACACTTTTAAATTACGAGTATTAAGAAGTCAGTTAGGCAGAAAAATAATGCTAATTGCACATTTTTAATTCCATGGAGAAGAAAGTGCAACAAACTCCATGGGCACTTTTTTGTATTAGTATAGGTATTTTACTCGCGCTTCATCCAGAGCGGGAGTTATTAGATGAATGCCCAAAAAAGGACCATAGTCACCGCAGCTAATTGGAACACACTTTTTGTTAAAACTTCCGTTTATAATCGATAATGGTCACAACAACTTAGTACAACACTATCGATATTCACTGCGTGATTGTTAACTTAGTACAAAATGGTTTCCATGTATTGCAAACAACGTATAATTTTGCATTTCTTTTTGAGTTTATGGTTTTAATTTACAAATTACGTAGATTTTTTTTTTCCACCTGATGGTAAGCAGTAATGCAATCGTTGATGGTGTGGCGCACTAATTTATTGAGAGCCTATTCACTCTAGCCTTGTAAACACCTAAATTATAATCGGACGGGAAAACCGTAGCAGGCAGGTATAAACGACAAGGCGAAACGCTTGGTCCGGACCGTAGAGGTTTCAACAACGTAAGGGTTGATACTCGCCGTTCGTCGGCTTGTCCGACGGTAGAAATGAGATGGTGGAATCAAGTCATGCAATTCCTGCGCACACTCTCCAAAATGCATCCTGTAAAACACCGAAAGGCTGGCCACCCTACGCCTGTGCTCAAGGCTTTGTAGATTGGACTTAACCAGATCTGGATCACCAATTAGCCTCTTTGCACGCCTTTCCACCGAGTCCAAAGCTGCCAGGTGGCATTTTGCAGCACCAGCCCATATATGGCTGCAGTACTCCATACACGAACGGACCTGTGCTTTGTATAACATTAAAAGCTGTCCTGGTGTGAAGTGTGAAGTACGTAGATAATACTATTGTAATAATTATAAATATGATTATTTTTTCGGAATCCCGGCTGCGGTTGGGGCGTGAGGACGGTTGCCTCTCGTGATCGGCCGCCTCCTTTGCTAGCATTACTGCTTCGCAGAAGAAGGCGACCGCCTGCCACTCCTCCTTGCTCCGGACCAAGGCCTGTACCAAAGCCTGGCGCGAGAGATCGCCGTCGCCGATCGGCCCCACGAGGACACGGCGTTGCTTTTCCCAAGCGGGGCACACCTCCACCGTGTGTTCCACCGATCCCTTCTTGGGCTACGCTACACACTTGGCTTCTTTTCCGATAAGTTGCAATAGCGCAACATGGCATAACTCGTGTTTTTCACGGAGCTTCGTACACTGTTACAGTATGAGCGCGATTGACGGCCAGTGTCAATCAAATTTCGGTCGGACCACAAGTTGAACTATGATCATGATCATACTTTGTGGCACGCTTGCCCCGCGCACAGGGCCTCTCAATCTAACCTCTTTCATTTATTCTGTGGGTGTACCCATTGTGTATTTTTTTTACGTGGGAAATCAGAAATCAGAAACGTTTATTTCAAATAGACCAATTACAGGCACTTTTGAATTGTTAAAATGTCGGTCAGTCAAAAAAAGAAAAGAAGTGAAGCTAAATTCTCTATGGAAAAGAAGCTCTAAGAAACTCCATGGACACTCTTTTTAACCGACTTCAAAAAGGAGGAGGTTATATGTTCGGTTGAATGTATGTTGTTTATTTTTTTTTATGTATGTTCACCGATTTCTCGGTCAATTGTGGACCGATTTTAAATTTTTTTTTTTTTTGGTTGAAAGGTTATGCTTCCGAGTTGGTCCCATAGAAATATTGTTACGATCTGATCATGAACTTCGAAGATATGGAACAGAACTCCTCACAGGATCACAGCAGAACCGTCGTAAAAAGTAAAATTGCTTTGTTTATACGTGTAGTCGATGACTGACTGAAAGTAGAGGGGGAATATATCGAACTGATCTGATGATGAAGCCTGAAGTTAGGCACCGGAACTCTGTAATAAATTAATGTTATCTAACCGTGTTTGGGATTGTTAGAATTGTCATGAGATGCACTCTGGCTATAAGGTATTTAAGTTTGGCTGAGGGGTACTTTTTAGTGGTGGTAACTAAAAAGTGTAAAATAAAAAACTTTTTACAAAAAAATACAACCGACTTCAAAGTAAAAAAAAAAAACACTGAAAAGTGCAAAATAACTTTAATTTCGGAAGTCGGTGTTAAATAATGAAGAGACAAAACTATTATAGAAACACCGACTTCCGAAATTAAAGTTATTTTGCACTTTTCAGTGTTTTTTTAGGGTTCCGTACCTCAAAAGGTAAAAACGGAACCCTTATAGGATCACTTTGTTGTCCGTCTGTCTGTCTGTCTGTCTGTCTGTCTGTCTGTCAAGACCTTTTTTCTCAGGAACGCGTGGAGGTATCAAGCTGAAATTCATATCAAATACTCAAGTCTATGGTCTCTTGGAGCTGTGAAAAAATCAAACTTCTAAGTCAACGCGATCAAAAGATACTCCCGTTTATGCCGCAAATTTTCGACACTCGCAAGGGAATCAAAACCTACAGGGTACTTCCCGTGAACTCAGAATCTTGAAATTTGGTATGAAGCAACGTCTTATAGCAGAGATATAGGAAAAATTGCGAAAAGTATACATTTTTAGTTATATCATATAATAAAAATATTTTTAATAATTTTAAACTTACTACCCCTTTCCTCATGAACGCGTAGTGGTATTATATTGAAATTCATATCAAATACTCAAATCTATAATACCTTTAAGCTGTAACAAAATCAAACTTCTATGTCAACGCAATCAAAAGAAACAGGAATTAAAACCGCATATTTTGAAACTCGCCACTACTCGCAAGGGAATCAAAACCTACAGGGTACTTCCCGTGAACTCAGAATCTTGAAATTTGGTACGAAGCAACGTCTTATAACACATATAAAGGAAAAATTGCGAAAAGCATAAATTTTTAGTTACATCATATAATAAAAATATTTTTAATAATTTTAAACTTATTACCCCTTTACTCATGAACGCGTAGTGGTATTATATTGAAATTCTTAACAAATACTCAAATCTATAATATCTTTAAGCTGTAACAAAATCAAACTTCTACGTCAACGCAATCAAAAGATACAGCAATTATATACCTACAGGTTTGTACGGAACCCTCGGTGCGCGAGTCTGACTCGCACTTGGCCGGTTTTTTTTACTTTGAAGTCGGTTGTATTTTTTTGTAAAAAGTTTTTAAAATCATATTATGAGTTACATAAATCTTGGTTACATATTTCTTGTCGCTTCTAATATGTGTGCACAATGTAGATAAGTAAGAATAAAAACTTATTAAAAACATAGAAATTAAATTAAGCCACTGGCAGCTAAGAGATGACCAGTCTCAACTGACGGCACACGTTCACGAGCATGACGCGTGCAACAGCCTCACTCAGCTCAACCATTTTGAAGGGAACTGAATGACCCAATAACACATGCCACCATCAGCGAGACATTTGAGTGAGCATGAAAATCATCTAATGACAAATCTCGCTCCTAAAGCGGAGCGGGAGATAGTGTCAGAATTTTACTGACTAAAAACCCACTCCTGTTCCTTCTTTGCCTTCGTGCCAGGGCCCCGGGTTTCTCTTTCACACTACCCATTGTATATGCGAGTTTATATGTTTCTGTATGCACACACGATACAGGAGTAATTCTTAGTATGGGGCAACGTTTTTAAATTATAGATAGATAGATAGATAATTATATTCTTTAAAAATAAAAAAATGTAAAAAGCCATTTATTCTACTACATAATCAATCTCAAAATATACATCATTATTCCATTAAATTCATATTAAGCATTACTAATTAATTCAATTATATTCTTTTTTGTACACCAAATACAAAAATTATATTAGGAACTTAAAATTAATAGGGTGTCACAATGGGCAGTCTCATCGCTAAAAGCGATTTTTTTACAGACAACCTTTGGATGGATTTGACAGAGAAGGAGAAAAAAGATACGCAGTTAGTTCGTGGTTGTACTATTTACATATATACAACACATAAACTAATAAATTGCACATAATACAAACAATATATGATATAATAATGAATTTGATTTGATAGACACGGTTTCATTTTTGACCACTATTTATTGAACAATTGAATAATAGCGGCATGAGTAAATAAACCTTTTAATGAACCTTTTTTGCAATAAGTACTCAAATGAGACAATAAAATTGTGAGAGTGTATTATTTGCCATCATCATCATCAGCATCATTTCAGCTGAAAGACGTCCACTGTTGGACATAGGCCTCTCCCAAGTTTCGCCACAATGAACGATCCTGTGACCCTCACATCCATTTTGCAACCCCGCAACCTTTAACAGGTCATCGGTTCACCTTGTAGGAGGCCTTCCAACGCTGCGTCTTCCAGTACGCGGTCGCCATTCCAGAACCTTTCGGCCCCAACGGCCGAAAAAATCTGTTCTGCGAGCAATGTGCCCTGCTCATTGACACTTTAATTTGGCAATTCTTCGTGCTATGTCGGCAACCTTGGTTCTCCTGCGGATATCTTTATTCCTGATTCGATTACGCAAGGAAACTCCGAGCATAGCCCTTTCCATTGCTCTTTGGGTGACTTTAAGCTTTCTGATGACGCCATCATCAACTTGATTAAAAATAAATATATAAATAAATATAATAGCAAAGAAAGATTCTACTGTGCAATGCTGCCTCAGTTCAAAAAACCTTTGTGATAGATAGATATAAATGTCAGTTTATCGTGACACTTTATTAATATCTTTGACTTATTCCAGAATTATAAAGCTTTGCTATTTGATTGAAAAACTAACGTGAAATTGCTGAAGTGCTAGAATATTGTTGGGATTATTAAACCAAAATTGTACATTTTGTTTCATGACGTGTTGCTTGAAATATATATTTTTTTATTTAGCCTATACTTTCCCACGGCTGGGAAAAGACCTCTCTCAAGCCTTTTCGGAGTAGTTCGATAAAAAACTGGGTAAGTGCGAGTCTGACTCGCGCACTTAGGGTTCCGTACAAACATGGAAGGTAAATTGCAGTTTAAGATTTATGACGTATTAAAAAAGACCTACTTACTAGATCTCGTTCAAACCAATTTTCGGTGGAAGTTTGCATGGTAATGTTTTTAATAATATAATAAGAATTTATTTATTAACATAGGTAAAGAGTAATGTACAACATATAAATGTACAACATATATTTTTTTTTAGTTTTATCACTCTCTTATTTTAGAAGTTACACGGGGGCGGGACACATTTTACCACTTTGGAAGTGTGTCTCGCACAAACTATTCAGTTTAGAAAAAAATAATATTAGAAACCTCAATATCATTTTTGAAGACCTATCCATCCATAGATACCCAAACTACACGTATGGGTTTGATGAAAAATATTTTTTTGAGTTTCAGTTCTAAGTATGGGGAACCCCCAAAATTTTTTTTTTTTCTATTTTTGTGTAAAAATCTTAATGCGGTTCACAGAATACATCTACTTACTAAGTTTCAGCAATATAGTTTTTATAGTTTCAGAAAAAAGTGGCTGTGACATACGGACGGACAGACAGACAGATATGAACGATCTATAAGGGTTCCCTTTTTTGACATTTGGCTACGGAACCCTAAAAACACTATGACATGAGATTTTAATAAATTAGAAAAACTTGTTAAACACTGTTTTAACTAACCACGTGTTTTTTTTGTATAAATTAATTTGATATACTACTCTAACTTCTACCAATTAAATTATTACAGCTTCCACCAAAATTCAACAATCCATTTTTCTCAAAATCAAAATGAAAACAACACGCAAAACTTTTAAATTAAATACGACTTGTACACACCTTGCGAATACCAAAGCTCTTCAATTTAAACCGGGTTTAGGCACGCCTACACGGTTCTAAACTAGGAACGGCTTCAGACTTCGCTCTGGTGGCTACACTCCTTAAGTCTTGGCTCTTCAAAGTGACGTGAAGGTGCTCTCGCTTTGATTTTATTTAGTACGCCAGCTGTCATGGCTGAACATTGCGCGGGAATAAGAGTTTTAGAAAAATGAGGATGGTTAGGGTAGAAGTTAAACATGAAAAACAATTCAATTGTAAAAAAAAACGTTGACTTTGGTAGATAGTGCAAAAATTACGTGCAAAAGTTTAGAGCTTAACACTTGTGCAAACAAAATCGAAAAAATTTAATAAAAATGAATTCATCAGTATATAATATTAATAATAATAATGTTTATTGTTCAGAAAAATATTTCACAAATTTATCTGGCCGTAGTCTCCACACTAGGATCCCCTGTGTTGTGGAGACTAGTCTCCTTCGTCTTACAAAAGTAGTAGAAGATAATAGGGAGGCGATAATAATTAACTACTTAACCTTTTGACGTGCGTAATTAGAGACACAATAGTAAGACAATGGCTTCCGGGCGCCGGCTACCGCCTGAGCGTTAATGAATTAAATCTTAATTTAATATAATTTTATTTTTTAATTATTGTTATTACGTGTGTAGCTGTGTAGTGTATGTGTGTAGTGTAATGAATATATAAAAATATGCCCAGACATATCGTATATACTGATGAGTTCACTATTAAATATATGTTTTTTTTAACATAGGGTACTTCCCGTTGACCTAGAATCCTGAAATTTGGCACGAAGCAAGGTCTCGTAGCACAAATATAGGAAAAAATCTGAAAACTGTAAATTTTTTTTTTTGCTTTTCGAAAAAGTCTTCATAACTCAATTCGGGAATGGAACTGTTTTCATAGATAAGTTTGTACGGAACCCTCAGTGTGCGAGTACGACTCGCACTTGCCCTGTTTTTTATTATTATTATTGATAGGGCTCACGTTTGACCACAATCTCACCTGATGGTAAGCGATGATGTGGCCGACGATTTAGCTTTCTTGCCTAGAAATATCCTATCACACTTGACTTAAAGACCCCTAGGTTGTAGCTATAAGGAAACACAGACTCCAGCAGGGAATTCCACTCCTTAGCTGTACGCATAATGAATGTGTTCCCAAAACGCTTTGTATGTATGGGTGGGATGTCCACCATGTACTGATGGCGCAACAAATAATCTATATAATAAAAATAAAAATAAATAACACCTTAGAAGGCTCGCGTTAGGCGGCTGGATCAAGGGCTTGATCCAGAAAGCGGTACTCCTGGACACGGCTCGTATTATTAGGAGGTTCCTCTCTCTGGAGCCCTGACCGCCGGTAGCTTGGACCCTGTTCCCGATACCGGTGGGAAACAATTTTTTAATTTTTTTTTTGTTTATTGAAATATTTAAAAATATGAGTTATATGTTAAAACTAATAAATAAACGACAATAAAAATAATAATATGATCTGTAGGCAATGCAAATAAATATTTTACTGATGAGTTCATTTTTAGGTTTTATTTACGTTTTGACTTTGTTTAAGTTAAAAGTAAGTTTAAGGTGCGGGCCTTAGTAACTCCTGTATCGTGGGTGCATTCACAAACATCTCCCATACACAAGACACTTTGACCCGGAACAACTATCTGTAGGCCGTACAAATATTTGTTCCGTGCGGAAATCGGACCAGTGACACTGCACCAACCGTTTATGTTTGAAAGTAATGTCACTTCGGTTATTCTCTAAATACAAAAATATATTTTTACGTGGGGCGTACGAAAGTTCTGAGATCTGGCCACTTACAATAAAAGAATGAAAAAACAATTATAAAATTCGAAAATGGAACTCTTTGCGAGCATGTTACTATTTAATTTGCGAGACTGTCATTTGTTATTTCATTGTGGCGTCCTTTCGAAGATTGTGCATTTTCGTTCAATGATTTTTTTATGATTTTCGTTGTGGCTTATGTTAACAAGAGAGTTGCCAAAGACTTCAATTGGCATTTAGTGATGAAGCACCATGTCGCAGCTCTGTGTATTCGAGGTTTGGAGAATTTAGGCGTGGACGTGATCATCTCTATGACAAGGTACGTGAAGGTCGGCCGGTGACTGCGGTTACAGACACGACAACTTATTGAAATTGACAAAAAAATTACTTGCCAGGAAATTCGTGCTTTGTTAGGCATTGGAATAAGACAAGTGCAAAACATTTTACATGTGCCAAGCCATTGAAGAGGTCCCTAAAGAAGACTGGTCAAATTTCTTTGTACAGTGGTTTCAGTAAATGCAAAAATGCATTTGTTGCGAGGTAATATACTTTGAAGAACAATATATGTATCTTAAGTCTTATATCTAGTCTTATTTATCACAATCCAGAAACTTTCAGTAAACCAAAAATAAGAGAAAATTAGAAAAGGCCATTGAATGTGCGCTGATAGCTATAAAAATAGTTTTATGAAGCTTTTATTTTCCGCCGTTCGTTCCTTGCAGAATCTTTATTGACACTGATAAACTTTTCTCCTTAAAAATATTGTTCTTGGTAACAGTGTCTTGTTTATTGTAGTAGGTATGTTACTACCATTATTTATTACGACTGTACGGTCATGTGGCATCAAGAAAATATACGACATTTTTCAAAACATAAGTTGAACAACGCATTCTTCTGCTGAAACTTAAAACTTTATAGTTACAATGTTCGATTATACCTCAGTCGTATACAATTCAACTCGAAAAGAAATTGTTTTATTCACGCAGAGAGTTATGAAGTCATTTATTCAAAAAGTTTGATACAAAAATTCAACAAATGGTGTTATTAAAATTCAAGAGAGTAGAATAGAATAAGAAAAACCGAGCAAGTGCGAGTCGGACTCGCACACAAAGGGTTCCGTACCATCCGTAGCAAAAAAACGGCAAAAAAATTAGATTTACTCGCTTTCGCGTTGTATGGGAGCCCCACTTAAATATTTATTTTATTTTGGTTTTGTAATAATTTTGAGTATTAACAATTGTTGGTGAGCCTAATAAATAAATAAATATTTGTTGTTATAGAAACAACAGAAATACATCATCTTTTAAAAAAATTAACTGTCTAGCTGTCACAATTCATGAGATATAGCCTGGTGACAGGCAGACGAACAGTGAAGGCTTAGTACTAGGGTTCCGTTTTTACCCTTTGGGTACAGAACCTTGAAAAGACATTTATTTATCGTTTTCCAACTCTTCAAAACTCTTCCTGAGACCTAATTACTTTGTGAAACAGGATTTAATTAACACGAACATCATAATTTAGTAAGAAAATTTCATAACTCTCGAAGTTACAAGGCGTCTGCGTCACTCTTCGAGGCCTTTTGTGACAGTACATCCATGTATTTCACTGAGGTGTGCGTAGATTTACTCGCTTTTAATTAAGCCTCTAAGTTTGCTCAGCCTTAACATATTATAGTAATAATGAATGTAATCCTCAGGTTTACTCTTAGCGAGGAAGAATTAAATGAAGGCACTTTGGCGGATGTAAATTGTGGATAAATACCGTTTCGGTTAGCAGGCTGTTAATCTTACTTAGTGGAGCGTTAAGATTTTGGAAGTTGTTTTAACAATGTCGATGGCATGTGAGTGTAGACGTTCTACATAATATCTATGTTTGTCAGTATCCTAGGGGGAAAAAAATAATAATATTAAAGGACAAATTTTTACTCTGACGTCTTTTTTTCGTATGGTTTTATGGTTTCTGTTCACGTGTAGGTACTAACTGGTAGAATGAATTCTAAGGACATCTAAATTAATAAATCCTTTCATCATCTGTTGATGATGGACGTTTTTCGGCTGAAATGATGGTGTTCCATCATTTCAGCCGAAAAACGTCCACTACTGGATATAGGCCTCCCTTAAGTGTCACCACAGCGAACGGTCCCGTGCGTCTCGCATCCATCAGATTCCCGCTACCCTCACTAGGTCATCGGGCGCTGGCTCGCGGACGGCTCGCCGTCCGATCGTCCGGTAACTGTCCGGACCGAGCCCAAGTTGTCGACGGCGCGTAATGTTCCACACGCGGCTCAAGGAGATGTCAGCAAAACCGTAGGGGCCCAGTAGGGTAGAAGTCTACTGGAGCCATGGGTGATGCGAATGAGAACCCCGGGGCCCTGGAACGAAGAAGGAACAGGAGTGGGTTTTTAGTCAGTAAAAGTTTGACACTATTTCACGCACCGCCCAAGAGCGCGGGATGTCATTGGATGATTTTCCCACCGAAAAAAAAATCGGTTCATGTTTATTTCAAGAAAACCAAAGATTTTTGTAAAGGCATTTTCTTTTATTGAGGGTAGGAAATTATCTAATAACTTCTCTCGCTCTGGGTGAAACGAGAAGAACTCATCCGTGACCCATTATGACTCAGAACCAAGGTGACTCTTTCTACCAGTTTTATGAAACCTTATCGATTTATCAGTAACTAGAACATGGTCCGCGTCTTTGTTCGCGAAAATGTTTTCATAAATATTTGAACACTCCTTAAACCGTATTTTGAGGGTAGTTTTGAAAAATTTATAATAATAGTTTTTATTATTCATTTAGATTAAAATTTGTGCTAATTTTCAAGTTTACTAACCCAAAAAATAAGATTCTTCCCTATAACCTTTAACACCCCCTAAATCGTTTTGTGGGGGTAGTTTTGAAAAACGAATAAATATTTTTTTTATTTACTTGTGTTCATCGAGATATAAGTACTAACGTACTAGAGAAGACACCGTAAATTCCTACTTTGTCTCGTTCAACTGCGGCGATCGCGCCGCACTTTGTCGAAGAAAACGCGTAAGTGCCGTGATTTACATGGCGCTTAAGACCTTTTTGCCAAGAATAAATACACTTCCGCAGCAAATCTAGCGCTGTGGTAAATTAGTTACGGTTTAGACGAATTGTTATTATTTTAGCGCTGCAGCTAACTAAAGACTCAAATTACGAAAATAGGACAATTCAGTTATTTGACGTAGCTTCTCTAGTACGTTAGTACTTATATCTCGATGCTTGTGTTACTGTTTGTGCTATGATTCAGAAATCAAATTTTAAATACAAATGAATTTCCCCCTTTTCACCCCCTTCTAAGTTGGATTTTCAAAAACTCCCTAGTGCTCGACTACATCACAAAAAGATGCTTTGTGCAAAATAGAATAGAATAGAATACACTTTATAGTACACCATAAAAGTAACACAACTTAACATAAACTTAAATCTATGAGTATGGGCAAAATTTCACATTCCTAGATCTAGTTGTTTCGTCTGTGCGTTGATATGTCAGTCAGTCAGTTTCTCCTTTTATATGTATTAGACTAGCTTCTGCCAGCGGCTTCGCCCGCGTGAAAGTAGTTTTCTCCATACAAAGGGAGTGGTCCGGATACGGCCAGAGGTTTTCAATGCTGTGGACAAGATTATTATTTATACTAAAAATCTTAATAATTACTAGAAATAATTATTAAAATAATATCACGTCAGTTAAAGTTCGGAAAAATAATATTAAACAATAAGTATATTCATTTATTCAGTGTTTCCTTGGTTCCTGTAACCATTTTGAAGTTTTTTTTTTCAATTATTTCTTGACCATGGATACAAAGTCCTTTAGGCGGAATAATAAAAATAAAGATTGCATAGAATTTTCAATTTAATAATCGACCAGAACATCATTTTTTTTTAACATCATTTATTATATCAATAATATACATTTGGTCCATTGATAAAAATGCATATTATTGAAAAAAATATTAATTGCGTCGTTTAAAATGTTCGGGTGTTTTTGGCGGGATTTCTTGAGTGAAGTTCAGTGGCTGTATGGTCTTAAGACCTTAGCCTACCCAAATGGGGCGAAAAGTGGCGGCAAAAAGTGTCACATTTTGCCGCGTAGCATTTGAATTTATTTGCTTCAGTTTGTGAATATTTGCTGCTATTAATTTTCGCCTTCATAATGAACTCTGCACTCGCTTTTCCCGACGACCCCAGCCTGCCTATGGATTCTGAATCTGCTATGTACGACAATGACCCCGGCCGCTCTATCTCGGACTCTGTGCACCATATTTCGACCAGCAGAAGTCGTCAACGTTGTGTTAATTGTGCACTTGATATTACTCAAATGAGACGACGTTCTTTAGAAGTTGCTGAAATCCGATCTGTGATACAAGAATGGATTCATCCACGGCAGGTAAGAACTATTTAATTTTTATACCAATACTTTAGTTATGTACATAATAATACAAAAATAATAATTATTATTGTGTAAATAAAATACTATAGATATTGACTTCGAATGATGTTTATTGATAAATTAATAATGCTAATTCTTATGCGTAACTTACATAATGTTGTTTTTATTCAGTTTTCTTTATTGGGATAACTAATGTTAGGCATAGGTACTTTTTCACATGATATGAATACATTCACATTGCTACATATTAATTTAGATTTTATTGTAGGTATCAAACGATAGTGTGATATGTTTCTCTTGTTGGACTCTTGCTACCAGTGAAGCAAGGAATCCAGACAATGAGGCAAACCCTAGAGTTGGTCATCAACATGTATGTGTGAACTGTGGTCGCTCTCTTCTGCGGACAAGATCTCATACATTAAGAAATGACACCGATCGAGAGAGGCGCATTAGAAATGTTATTGCAGAACGGATATTACCGAATAGAGTGAGTAGTTAATATTTTATTATTAATAATCACTATAACTATTTGTTAAGTCTAAAATACGTCGTATGTTAACGACTTGCCAAGTCCAGTTTCAGTTCAATGATAGTTCAATTTTAGTTGTATTTCATGATATTTATATAATTATGTAGATTTTGGTATTGTTATACTTGCACGGTTTTTATTAATTCCGTAATGAATATTGTTACAGCTGAGACAGTCAGACAACATATGCCACCCTTGTTGGCAAAGAAGTCATAGAGCTTCTGTGCATATTACTGGAGCAGTCACACCATCTATTTCCCAAGATGCATCTCAGAGTGAACGAGAAGAACCAACGCAACCTCCATTACCCCCATCACCTCCATCACCCCCGTCGCCTGCAGAAGCAGAGGCTTTAGTTCGTCTGCCTAATTACGCCAGGGCACCTGATACACAAAGTTGTTGCATTTTCCCTAACTGCAGTGAAAGCGAAAGACTTGCGATCACTACGGCTTTAAGAGTGAGGTTGTTTTGCGATTTTAATTATTATGTGCCACCTAATTGTAGAATATGCAGAAATCATTTAAGAAATAATTCTTGGCACCTTTTATTAGATGTGTTGGCAATTCCAATCCGGATGTTCAATGCTCATCAAATTGAAGATTTTGCATTATTACTTAAAGAAAACATGACGACCAACTTAGATTTCGAAAATATTGACCAAATCCCTGATCATATATTTCATTATTGGTTAGGGTTGACAAAGGAATAATTTCGACAATTGCTTGCAGAAATTCCAAGACTTTCTGTTAAGTACAAAGGAGATTTTGCCCTAGCTGCATATTTGCTTAAATTAAGGACAGGTGATAGTGACCGACGTATCGCGTCATTACTACAAACCCCTAAAACCACTTTAAACCGCTTGATGGGGATGGCAAGGGAGCTTATACATCAAGATTTTGTTCCTAGAAACTTAGGGTTAAACCATATAACTAGAAACGAAATTGCGCAGCGAAACCTCTTAATTCCGAAAAGTCTTTTTGGTGGGGCAGAAAATAGCCCCATAGTCATAGCAGATGGTACATATGTGTATGTTCAGAAAAGCTCAAACTATCTGTACCAAAAACAAACATATTCACTACACAAATATAGGAATCTTATTAAACCTTTTCTATTTGTATGCACTGACGGATATATTGTGGATGTGTTGGGCCCCTATCCAGCAACAACATCTGATGCACAAGTCATGTTAAATGAATTTAGTACAGAAAGCAGTCCAATAAGGCAATTTTTTCAGCCTGGAGATGTATTCATAATGGACAGGGGATTCAGAGACTCTGTGCCATTATTAGAAAGGTGTGGCTACCGTGTGCATGTGCCTTCTTCATTAGAGCGAGGTGAAACCCAACTTTCTACTATGGAGGCTAATCAAACTAGAAAAGTAACACTTTGTCGTTGGGTAGTTGAATTTGTTAATGGTATTTTTAAACAAGAGTTTAAAATATTCCGTCAATGTTTTTTTAACAAAGCTTCACAGCATGTGATGATAGATTTTGCTATAGCTGCGTCCTTAATAAATAGGTTTCACACTCGCATAACTAATAGACAAGACGCAGATCAGATATTAGAAGTAATTAATAGAAATTCACATTTCAACAATGATTTAGCTGATTTTGTTGTAGAAAGGCACTTAAATAGAGTGAGAGTTAATTTTCAAAATATAAGCGCCGACAATAGCACACCTGAGTTTCCTCAACTCGCATACAATGATTTAGTTTTAATTGCATGTGGAACATACCAATTGAAGCAAGCACGCTCATACTACGGGGAACACATAAGGTTTAATGGTTCCTATTCAGTAGAAGTGAGCAGAGACAGTGACAACAACCTACTGGACGAAATACCTGCTGCTAATAACTGTTCATTGATAAGGGCTAAAATACAAAGTAGGCATATTACTAGAAAAGTATATTTTGTTTATATTGTTTATAATAATAATGAAACCGGTCGCAATGCAATACGAATGTATTATTGTAATTGCATTGTAGGTCGGCGAACAGTAGGTTGTTGCGCCCATGTCATGACTATATTATGGTACTTAGGTTGGGCTAGACATGAAAGTAATATATGTGCACCTGCTTCGTTTTTAGACTCGGTTTTAATTATATACGACGAAGAAAATGATTAACATTCTTTAAAATTAATTAAATAATAAATACAACGAATTTGAAGTTTTTTTCAAAATTATTTCTGACCATGGATACAAAGTCTTTCAGTCGGAACAATAGAGATTGCATTGAATTTTCAATTTAATAATCCAACAGAACATAATTTATTATATCAATATTATGCATTTTGTTCTTTAATAAAAATGCGTACGAAACATAATTATTATTATTTTGCTTATATTATTAAAAAAATAAAAATATTTAAAGAAAAACAAAAAACCCGACTGCGTCGAAACTAATTTTAAAAAATACGTAAAAAATTAACTTAAATAAAAACTAAAAAGAAACAAACAAGCCCAGTAGTTTAGAATTCTGTTATGTACACAATTTAAATAACTACACAATTTAAATAGTTTTATAATCGATACACACATAAAACAAATCATACATTCTAATGCAGAACAGACCGACGCACAGTCGGGGCCCATTCAAATTTTACCAATCAAATCTTCCCAAGGGGCCCCGACTGTGAGTCGTTCTGTTCTGCATTAGAATGTATGATTTGTTATAAGTGTGTATCGATTATAAAACTATTTAAATTGTGTAGTTATTTAGTATTACATAACAGAATTCTAAACTACTGGGCTTGTTTGTTTCTTTTTAGTTTTTATTTAAGTTAATTTTTTACGTATTTTTTAAAATTAGTTTCGACGCAGTCGGGTTTTTTGTTTTTCTTTAAATATTTTTATTTTATTTTATACTTTTTAGTTACGATTCATTGACTTCGTTATAATATGGTAAATTTCGCAATCTAGTCATTTCATTGAAGGAGTTAATATCGTGGGGATCATTAAGTAACTTGCGGTGGTCTAAACTACTGATGATTAGTCCCTCTAGAGACCTAACTCGGCTCAAAGCTACATATGCTTGAACTTTAGCAAAAATGCGTGAACTTAAGTCAACCACCGCTCGGTCCAAAAGTCCAAAGTAGTTCCTTGGAGCTTGTGTACAGTTACACCCCAGCACAATATCAATGGCAACATTTTTCGCTCTATTTTACCCTGTCCGCGTAGTGCATCGAATTCTGTCGTCGATGGTTCGATTCTGACTCCTACTCCAGAAACATTGTTTTTAATTGCTTTGTCGTCAAATTCTATATAAACAGCTTGAGGCAATTCTCCGGGTTCCAATTGGTCCCTCCGAAGAGCTGGCCACTCAATTGTCCTTATAACACCCATTGCTCCGTTAACAAGACCATGGGTAACATTCAAATTTCTTCGTAACATAACTCGTGATCCTAAACCGATTGTTAAATATTTAACGATTCCTCCAGTTTTGTTGATCATCAGAAACATATACCTACATCTTTCGGTTTTTGACCATATGTTTTCGATTCTACTGATATATCAACTGCATGTGATTTATACAACCTAGTAGTTTTTGCCAATATAGTTGTCATCTTTTGCTTATGTTCATGGACCTGTCTAGTAGATGGGAAAACTCGAATGATTTGATTTACAAACGTGCATCAAATGAACAACGCCATCTATCGAGTTTGGTGGTAAACTTTTTTTTACCAAAAATATTTGTTCTTCATGCTATTTCACTGTTTTTTTATTTGTGTATCGTTTATACTTGAAATGAAAACTTAAATCAATAAGTAAGAAAATTAGCGAGAATTATTGTTTTGTTAAACAACTTTAAATCGTTATATATCCTAAACTATTATTTAAAATGAAAAATGATAAAAGGAACCTAAAGATGATTTTAAAATACCTATTCAACGACACCCCACTTGACATAGTTCATCGACTTTTTTTTTTCATTTTGACAATATGGCGTCTGGTTGTAGCTGTGGTGAATTTTGATTACTGTCATGTCTTTAGTGACACTCGCAAGGTTAAGACGAATCGATTGACGTAAGAATTATCAAAATCGGCCTACGCATTTGGTCTCTAGAACGCCACATAGAAACAAACATACATACATACATACATACATACATACATACATACATACATACATAGACTGATAAACACATTACCCTCCTTTGCGTCGCGCAGTCGGGTAAAAAATATATTAATTGCGTTGTTTAAAATGATTCGATGTTTTTGCGGGAGTTTTGAGTGAAGTTCAATGGTTGTTTTGAGTAATCGCAAATTGATTCCTACTACCTAGATATTGTGATGTGAAATTAGCGTGGTTTTGTATTAAAAATACACTATTTTTTTTCAACTGAACATTTAATTGGCAAAATGGCGCTGAGTATTTTATTGTAGTATTGACTACCTCAGCGAAGCTTGCCGAGAAGTCAGAACGTTGACTCGACACATTCGCTGCCAAATGCTGCAAAAACATTGTGTTGCACTTGCACCCGTATTCTAATGTAACTCAAAAAAAATATTTATTACTGATGACGAGGCGATATTTTCTTATGACCTTAGCCTACTGGGAGAAGAAAAAAACAAGTGTCATATTTTGCCGCGTTTCGAATACGAAAGACATTATTATTGAAAATATATTTCGCAAGAAAACATGGACGAAAGACTAGGCGATATGGTCGAGTGACTTTCGCCTTCCCTAAGGGGTAAATAGAAGAAAAAAAATTGCCGCGTTTCATTTCAATTGCGATATTTCAGTTCGTGACTAATATAACTATTCTCTTTCATAATGAACTTTGCACTCGCTTTTCCCGACAACCTCAGCCTGCGAATTTGCTATGTACGACAATGACCCCGGCCGCTCTATCTCGGAGTCTGTTTCTACTTCTTTGAACAACTCCAGCGTCCCACAGATGGAAAACGCCTCGTACAATATTTCGACCCGCAGAAGCCAACGCTGTGTTAATTGTGCTTTAAATATTACTCAAATGAGACGAAATTCTTTGGAAGTTGCTGAAATCCGTGATCTGTGATACAATAATGGATTTATCCACGGCAGGTAAGAACTATTTAATTTGTACCAATACATACCTACTAACAAAAATAAAAATATGTAAATAAAATACTACAGATGTTAATGTTGAATGATACTTATTGATGAATAAATAAGCTAATACTTAGAAGTCACATAAATAATGTTTTTAGACGTTGTTCTAATTTTAAACGACGAAGAAAATGATTATCCAAATGAATAATTAAATGTTTGTTTATTTTGCTGTGCTACAGCGCCATTTTGACTATAGCAATATAAAAATTAAAACTGATTTAACTCATTTCCTCCAACTTTTAGATAAACCTGTAATAGCTGTAAAAGGTTTATTATTTCATAAACTATGAATTGAAGTTGTCTTAATATATGTCCACTGTTGCTATACCCGTGGCCAAAGTTTGTATGAATAGTGGGCCATACCCTTTAGGACCCCCGTTCTAACCCCTTAGGGATTGAATTTTGAAAAATCCTCTCTTAGTGCTCGCCGACATCTTAAAAGGAAGCATTGTGCAAAATTTCACTTAGTCCATTAGTTTCTGCTGTGCGTTGATAAAAATATGTCAGGCACTCAGTTTCTTCTTTTATAGGTTAGAGATTTGAGTACGAGAATTTAATAGAGTTGGGCGGATTGTGTCTATTGGTTAATTAGTAATGTTTAGGGCTTAACTGTCCCTGTTAAGTGCAAAATATCCGACCGTTAGGCAGGAATTTCGTTAATTAAAAAGTTGCATCATAACAAAACATTTTTGATTTCATGAGACTAGGGAATAATTAAACAGTAATATTTAAACAAATCGCCGAAGTTTTTCAACTTTGACCAAAACATTTAGTCATAAGAAGTTAGCACAGTTATTCCCAGGAGCGACTGGCATTACCCGCCAACGTTGCATACAAACTGAGTGAAATATATAGGAGTAACTTCGCAGTCGTTTATTTGAAATTTAATGGAATACGGCACTTTGACAACAAAACAGTTCAGTTCACTAAGTACTTGATATTCTTTGTTTTGTTTAATACTTTGTCCTTTTTATACCTTTTGCTCAGTTTGACTGGATCTTTTTCAAAATTTACTATGCTATACAAAATTTCATCCTCATTATCATTCCAGGCGTTTACTGATGGACCGTTGACCCCACGTTGGTCCTAATCGGATGGTAAACTATCCGTTTCTCGCCGTCCCCAAAGCCGCGCTTATGGTGGCCAAAAGTTACCCTGCGATTTCCAATGCCCAGAGCATAATTTTATTTTAAAATTTTCAAATTTGTAGCAGTTGATGTGCAGTAATGATAGTTGGAAACCAGGGAGGTACTAGTTCAACGCATTGAAACGGCGCAACAAAACAAAAAAGAATTTTATTATTAAGATTGGTCCAGCTGACCAAAACAGCCGTGTAAATTCGCTAGAATTGTGAATGATTTACATAAGACTAACTTGCAACCAACGCATTGAAACGGCTTTCAATACAATTAAGGAGGAAATAAGACTTCGTACAACTGTCGAAATACAAATCAGATGTTGGGCCTGCATTTACAACAGAGGCCCACAATTTGGGCAGGATTTGCAAAAAATTATGAGATAAATGTTAAAAATGCAATTTCATTTTTTTTTATTTCTAGTAAAACCCACGAAAAGTGACAGATTTTACCATAGAAGAGTGAGATAAGATTTTTAAGAGGTTTTTCAGGTATCATTTAAGCAAAAATATTTTTTAAATCATAATTTTGAATATTAGTCATACGTGATTCACAATTCTAGCGAATTCACAAAGTTATAAAAAGATTTTTATGGCATGTGGCACATCACTAGCAAGAGGATAAACTAGAGATTTTTTGAGGAAGTTGGAAGACTCCGGTCGCTTTTGGTTTTTTTATAGCCATGTAAATAGCTGTAACATGAACTACTTTAATTTAAGTCCAAAACTTTGCAAGTAAATTTAAAAAAAAACTTAGCTAATGTCACTAATTTTAAATTTAAAAGTACTCTAATACAATAAAAATCTAAATAAAATTTAAATTCAGAGTCTACAACTCATATATTTTTAAAAATTTGTATTTGAATGAAAAATTTGGGTCTTATTTTCATAAAACAATAAAAACTCGATGAAAAGAAATCCACAGGGCATGCGAAGTTTTTAGGGGTCTGAAATGATAGCAGATGACCCCTCCCGTCGACCATTTTAATTTGGCACACGATGCACCAAACACCCTGTATAATTGTTTCAAAATAATTCTAAAGTGTTAATGGGTTCGTTCTCATCGCAGCTACGATCTAAAATATTTAACGGTACGAAATTCGAACCCCTACCGTCCGCATTTCGTTCCTTAATATTTATCGGACCCTGATTTTGACCGCTTATTTCGGATTGTTCTCCATTAGTAGGGCCCCTAATGGAACGACCCATAATCAACTACATTTTGAAGACAAGACAAATGAAAGTCTCACGTGTGTAAACGTCTTTATTTTCTGAGAATACGAGGTTTTTGATAGACTTACTTCCTGAAATTAGATTTACTTCCTGAACTCCGTATATTGGACTGTGTGTTATAGAGTATTATTATTTTATACTCTTTTGTGTTTAGCTATGTATTACTTTTTTAGTAGTATACTTACAGTTTCTTTTTGAGGATTTTTTTTTAGGTGGGAAAATCATCTAATAACAAATCCCGCTCTTGGGCGGAGCTTTAGATAGTGTCAGACTTTTACTGACTAAAAACCTACTCCTGTTCCTTCTTTGCCTTCATCCCGGGGCCCCGGGTTTCGCTTTCACACTACCCACTACTAAGTTTACTACTAAGTTTTGTTACTATTTTGGTGTACAAAAAAGTTTATTCTATTCTATTCTACCCGTGTTCTTTTTGAGGGTGAGAAATCAACAAATATCTCTTCCCGCTCTGGGTGGAGTGATAGAGACTGTCAGACCTTTACTAACTATAACACACCTGTATTCCTTCAGTTGCCCTTTGCCTGCAGGACTGCAGTAAATAAAAAAAAACTCGCAGTTCATAATCATTATCATCATTATCATTTCAGCCGCAAGACGTACGCTCTTAAACATAGGCTTTCCCCAAGTATTGCCATAATGGCCAACCTGTGCGTCTCGCATCCACAAGATTCCCGCGACCCTCACCAGGTCATCGGTCCACCTTGTAGGAAGCCTTCCAACGCTGAATCTTCCGATACGTGGTCGTCTCTCTAGAACCTTTCGTCCTTATTGATCATTAGTTCTACGAGCAATGTGCCCTGCCCACTGCCACTTAAGTTTGGTGATTCTTCGGGCTATGTTTCCGACATAGCCCAACCTTAGTTCGCTTCGGGTATCTTCAATTCTGATGCGATCATGCAAGGAAACTGAGCATAGCGCTTTCCATTGCCTTTTGAGTGACTTTAAGCTATATCTGATAATATCTGCAGTTAATAATGTTATTTTATGATTCAACGATTTTGGAATCTTACACTCTCATTTTGGTATCAGCTCAGTTCTTGTTAAAAAAACTACCAATACGATAACACGTTTACAGTTGAAATAATTTTAGACATAATTATATAGTATAATAACTGATTTGGTATCAATACATTCAAATAAATCGTGCAATGGTAAACTAAAAACCAACATTGTTAATAATTTAAACATGAATTATGATTGTAATTTATACTTCGTTGCTTAATTAGTAATATTGCATTCAAATTAGAGATCAAATTAGACAATAATTTAGTGCCGTGTACATGAAAATGTATTTCAATCAACTTTGTGAGTGATAAATTAAATAAATGAAGTCATTGTCGTTTAATTATGTGACTTCATTTATTTGATTTCAGTCGATTTCTTAAGAAACATTTTTGATTAGGACAGCATAGTCGGCCCTATAATGTTCCCACTGTTGGGACTCAGATCTCCTCTCTAGGAGAGGGAATGGGCCGTAATCCACCACGTGGGCCCAGTGCGGATTGGTGGATGTCACATGTCTTCGAATTGTTGGTTCTAGGACATGCCGGTTTCCTCACGATGTTTTCCTTCACCGTTTTGAGAGCGGTGGTGATGAAATAAAAATTATACAAAGTAATGCGCCAGGCTGGGTTTGAACTCGCGACCAACAAACTCGTAAGTCGAGGCCGTTACCATTCGGCCACCACTGCTCTCAATTACCACGGCATAAAATAAGTAAATAGAATGTTTTTGAAACAAGGATTCAAACTATTAACTATACCAAATCATCAAGTCTGTGAAGTTTCACTAAGTAATTTAATTTGAATTTTGCCATTTCAATCGCAAGGAAGTTTATAATAGGCGTTACTTCTTCTTTTCATGTCGATGGACTCAAAAAACATTTTTCTGACCTGTAAATAATTACAAAGCTGTATATATGTGTACCTACAGCTTTGTAATTATTTATCGCTTTTTCTATTAATAAAAACCGTATCAAAATCCATAATCCATTTTGAAAGAAGTTAGCAGACAAAGAGACAAAAGCAGACAGCGTCTTTGTTCTATAGTGTACTTTGTTACGTAACTTTGTTTACTTGTACTTTATTGTACCAGTACCACTGCCGAACTAACTCGGACCTATGTTTTAGCATAAGATGCCACTCCCCTTAGAAGTTAATCATTAAGCATAAATCAATAAATACAACTACTAAACAATAGCAAAAATAACTAAGTCCCATGAAGTCAAACAAATACCATAGAACTCTCAATGTCCGCGATAAAATTAATTCAAATAAATAGTCTATTCAGAGTCAAAACACAGATAGGCTTCAATAATGAGGTCCTTTAAAACGGGCGACCTTTTGAATATCTGAAATAGCTGTGGAAGCGAGAGGATGCCTTCAGACGTGCCGGCCCTACGTGCCACATTCACTCTAACCCACCCTATTTTACTCAATTACGAAATAATTTTACCTTCAAATGACCTATTTTTAGATGGATTGTGAATAGATTTATTTGAATAAGTTTCTTCAGCCTTATTTGTTTGTGTATTTTTTTTTCTATGTTTACTATTCCAACTTTCAAATGTAGCACTCTCAAAATCTACATGAATTTGTTTTGAGCCTTTCGCAAACATAGTAATGATAGCTATGTTTCGATATTACAGTTTTAATACGTATAAGAGGACAGTGTAGACCAGCCAAAAAAGTTGTCTAAGACAACTAGTTGCATTTTCTGTTGCAAGGCTCAGAAACGCAAAAAAATAAATAAAGATATTACAGTAGTTTCAAATTAGTAGCCTTTATTTATTAACCTTTCTTACGTTGGCCTTTCTAGCAGTATATAGTTGCTAACGACCTTCAATACCATTTTTATAGTCTGGTAAATCTGAAAGGAAGATTTATCTTCCTTTCAGATTTCAGAAAAACACTTTTACACGTCATTTCTTTTTTCGTCATTTTAAACTAGATGAGGCCGGTGTTTCCTACAAACAACAAACTCAGGGGTCAAAGTCTCTTTTAAAGTCCATACAGTAAATATGTAATAGTCAAATCACATGAGAACCATGCAGATTTGTCTGAGATGGTCTTTTGAAGAAAGAACCATACAGAATTGAGTGAACCTGTCCAGTCAGCGCAAGAATTTGTCAGTATTCGCAAAAAGATAAACGTTAAATTGTATTAGTACATATAATATACCTAAGAGGTGGAGCTCTAAAAGACTCCCTTTAGAACATTTACATGAAACTACTGACGTACAAGCGATCAATAGACAAACTGTGGTAATAGCGCCTACGTCTATGAATGTAGAAACTCACCAATTTTTGTAAGATGTTGCTAAGGCAGAGCTATTAGGAGTCAGTGGTAATGAAAATCTTTGGTTTAAAAAAGTGAAAGTTGAGTTTTATTTGAAAATTTTAATTGATTGTTATGAGCATTTTGTATGATGACCTAGTGAGGGTCGCGGGAATATGATAAATACGAGATGCGCAGAACCGGTCGTTATGAAGATATTTGGGGAAGGCCTATGTCCAACAATGAACGTCTTTCGGCTGAAATGATGATGATGATGATATTGTATAAGAAGAATCATCGTGTTTATCGATGGTATCGATGATCATGTTGGCGAAAACTTATTGATATTGTTTGTAGCTTTGAATTCAATCACAACAAGAAGCAATATTTTTACAATTATAAAAATCAAATTTAAAATTAGTCATATTTACTTTCAAAATAATAGTCAAGCTTCATTCCTTAGTAAATTAAAAATCTTTAATAAAGTATACTTATTTAACAAGAAGAAACTTGACGAAAATAAAATAACAACACCTTTGATGTGTACGGATTGTGTTACTTAGTTAATCTTTCCAACAAAAGTTTGTGAAAATTATCTCTTAAATTATTATTCTTTATAATCTACATCCAGAGACTTTTTTGCTTCCAAAAGATGGATCTTGGTTACTTTCCCTTTGCCTACCTTTTCGTAATCATTCGACGGTGCGAATTTTTTCCTTGATAATATTTCTACGTAAGCAAGTCCAATTCTTTCATTCTAACTGTTCTCATCCTTTATAAAATAACCGTGCTTTCTAGATTTATTTGAGTTTATATTAATCCATTCCTCCGCATATTTCGGTGTCTACGTCGACTTGGTTTGATTTAACATTTCATAAGAAAGAAGCAATAATTTATTTGAATATTCCTCGCAGATATTATGTATGCTTGCGTAAGATGGTCTAGATGGGTCATAATACACATTCATGGGCCTACAGTTCATGAATACAAATATTCTGGGTCTTGCTTTTAGATCCGGGCTTTGGTGTCAGCTTTATTATTAATGCTCTTTATTAGAAGAGTAAGTACAACTAAAACACACGTTCTGTTTTAGTGCCACGGGTAGTGTGAAAGCGAAGCCCGGGGCTCCGGGATGAAGGCAAAGAAGGAACAGGAGTGGGTTTTTAGTCAGTAAAAGTCTGACACTATCTCTCGCTCCGCCCAAGAGCGGGATTTGTCATTAGATGATTTTCCCACTTAAAAAAAAATCGTTCTGTTTTCATTTGAAGTTTCTTTATTTTAAAATAAATCTAGTTAGCTGTAAAAGCTACATGATTTAAAATAACAGTATTTTTCAAATGAAAATCAATATTTTGGTCTGTTTTAAAGATCAGTATATTCCAAGGATTTACATACTAATCTAGAATTATTGAATAGTTTTTTCACATTTTTTTAATCACTGCTATGCCACAAATATGAACATTTACCCCACTCCATCTACAGTAAAATCACCAAGGCATTTTGAATATATAAAAATACGCCTTTGCTCATTTATTATTTTCTCGTGATATACTCTCTAAACACAACAGAGACACTCGTTTTACACGAAGGGGAGGAAGGGACAACATGACGCCATAGAGCTGTTATCTGTCTCTGTTATCCCTTATTATATAGATTGCCATTTGGGCTAGTATCACTCGCGACGGCTTCGTGGAAATGAGTGAAACTGTGCGTTGTGTAATAAATTATTTGTAATATATTTTATCTTATGGAACAGCCGGGGTAAGCTTCTGAATGGCAGGCAGAGAGTCAATTTGTATTTCGATATTAGGTGAATTGACCCTTGAATTTTGATAATGTTGTTCATAATTTTCCGATGGGATTCTGTAAAAAAAGATTGTAGGTTTTGAAGTGATTGAGAGCAATACATGTACATATACATAAACTTGACTGGTAGAGAATGCCAAAGGTCTTAAGTCCGCCTTTGTACCTTTAGTTTCATGAGAGATTTAATAAATAAATACATAGATGAACATTTTTATTTTAGTGTACACCTTGTGTGTAGCAGTTTAACACATTCATACCTACTCTTAGACTGACGTAGTACGATAATAATGCAGAATTTTTCAGGTGCTAATATGTGGAAGTGGCAGCAAAATAACAGGTTCTTGAGAAGTGTTCCACACTGCTCACCTTAAGTAGAACGCGTTTAACTGGAGATGGGCTTTCTGACATTTATCACAGATTTGAAAATATCATCATCATTTCAGCCGAAGGACGTCCACTGTTAGACATAGGCATCCACCAAGTGTCGCCACAACGAAATAAATGCCTATAGAATATTATTTTGCTGAAACATTGAAATTGTAGATTTTATGTCATTTTTTTTACAAGCTCTGTAGCTTAATAGGTTGGAGGGATATTTACAAAAAATACATAGTTAGATAGGACTTTACAGTCGAAGAATAGTTAAAAAAGTTTAAAAAAAAAAATGTTCGCCGAAAAGTTAATGTAATTTTTTTTTTTATACGATCGTTGTGTGAACTCTTGTGGAGTACCAAAACAAAAGCTTTGAAGAGACGCATCCAATAATAATATATCCATAATAATATAATAAGGAGGTAAAATTTTAAAGTTGAGCAAAAACTCAAGTTAAAGTTGGGTAAAAATGTAAGAAATAAAATATATATATTTTTTTGGAACCAAATCAACTGAACAGCAAATCACTTTTCAAGCATTGTTTTTTTTTAACGATTGGTGAAATTTATTTTGGCTTGATTACAGATTTGATGTCATGCACAACAAGCATCAAAATGGTTGAAATGTAAAAAAAAAAACTGTTTTTAAATTTATATACATAACTTTTGAAAAAAAAAAATTGTGGTCCACGACTTGATCTGGCTTCTAGATACCCGTGTATAACATAATTAAAATAAATTCCACAAAATATGTTGAAAGGCCGCCTCAGAAACAATAAACAGCATCTAGTGTTACCAATTATAAATTAATTTGTTATTTATAACATTAATACCGTTGGGTTTTGTATTCCCTAATAGAATATCTAATGAGACCCATGTCAACTGTATAGTAATAATCTCTTTGCAATATGACCATTTATAACATAAGCGTAGAATATGTTAAAATTGGATTATATTAATAATATATTAAATGTGGACTTAATAACTAACTTCTGTCATTTTGATTACGTATAATCATCATGCATGTCAATGAATTATTGCAAACATCGTAAGTGTATAAAAATCGTTTGAGATTATGTACATATTCAATCTTCTGAACAAAATTTGACTTAATCATATCGAATTAATAATCGTCGGCCACATCATCGCTTACCATCAGCCCCCCTAGCCAAGTTACAATCGTTTCGTTCGCGCCGAACGCCTCGAGTAGGCCACGCCTCCAATTCCTTTGTTCTGACCACGTGACTGAGCGTTGAGATGACGTCCTTCCTTGTGGTTAATTTAATTTGGCAAGGATTAACCTTGCCAAATTAAATTAAAATCGTAACAGACAGAAAGTTACTTTCACATTTACACTATTAGTATGGAGTTATAGTTTTTACAATACCCGATGAATATATAAATATAGAAATGTCATACGATAGGTTATTTTTTTGAGGTAATCATCAAATGACATTTCTTGCTCTAGGGTGAAGCGAGTCAAGTCAGACTTTTACTGACTAAAATATATGATATAGGTGGGCCTATGTTCCTTGCCGGGATTCCGATCCTGATTTTCGGCCACCGTAGGCGCGAGCTTTGGACGTCGAGCAATGGGTAGCACGCCGTCCGACCGTCCGGTAACCGTCCAGACCGAGCCTAAGTCGTCGACGGTGCGTATTGTTCCACGCGCGCCTCAGGGAGATGTCAGCAAATCGTAGGAGCCCAGCAGATTCGAAGCCTACTGGGGCCACGAGTAATGTAAGCCCGGGGCCAAGGAACGAAGACAAAGAAAAAACAGGCGTGGGTTTTTAGTCAGTAAAAGTCTGACACTATCTCTCGCTCCGCCCAAGCGGGATTTGTCATTAGATGGTTTTCCGACCTTAAAATAAAAATCTATGTTCCTTCATTTGGATGATTTCCTACCTCAAAAAATAAAGATGGTATAAGCGAAGTTATATGTTAAACCTCTTAATCTCGTCTTGACACTGGTAGTGCTACTCCACCGACTCTACCTCACTGCGATACTTCGATGCCCGAGGTCCGCATAAGGAACAAAGAGGTTCTGAGAGCACTGTGTCGTCTTGACGTGAATAAAGCTAGTGGACCAGATGGTATACCAGCGATTGTTCTCAAGGCTTGTGCACCCGAGTTGTCTCCTGTATTGACGCGTTTGTATCGCCTCTCATTTGGGACTGGTATAGTGCCCAAGTCCTGAAAGCTTGCCAACGTGCAACCCGTGCCCAAAAAGGGCAGTCGTACCGATCCTACCAACTATCGGCCGATTTCAATAACCTCCATACTCTGCAAGATTATGGAGCGTGTGTTGAACTCGGCCGTGAACGTGCAGTGAACGTTCTCTCCGAGTTGTTATCGATGGATGCTCATCAGAGCCCATGACGACTAATGCCGGAGTTCCTCAGGGATCTGTTCTCTCTGCAACTCTCTTCCTGCTGCATATCAACGATCTGCTGATGCCCGGTATCTATGGGTATGCAGATGATAGCACAGTTGTAGAGAGATACCTGCCAGGTGCTCGAGCTAGTAAGGAGCAAATCCGGTCCGAAAGAGAGGCTATGGTAGAGCGTGCGAATGTCTCACTTCAGGCATTCTCCAAGTGGGGTGAAGCCAATCTGGTGGGATTCAACGCCGCCAAAACACAAGCGTGTCTATTCACCGCTAAAAGGAGCCCGTTCACCTTGGCTCCTGATTTTCAGAATGTATCCCTGGAGTACACCGACCGCCTTCAGCTCTTGGGAGTTGAAATTTCTTCAGACCTTAACTTTGGGCGGTTCATTGAGTCCAAAGCCAAGGTAGCTGCTAGGAAACTCGGCGTACTTGCAAAGGTCCGGCGGTACTTCACACCAGGGCAGCTTTTAATGTTATACAAAGCACAGGTCCGTTCGTGTGTAGAGTACTGCAGCCACATATGGTCTGGTGCTGCAAAATGCCACCTGGCAGCTTTGGACTCGGTGGAAAGGCGTGCAAAGAGGCTAATTAGTGATCCAGATCTGGTTAATTCCAATCTACAAAGTCTTGAGCACAGGCGTAGGGTAGCCAGCCTTTCGGTGTTTTACAGAATTCATTTTGGAGAGTGTGCGCAGGAATTGCATGACTTGATTCCACCATCTCATTTCTACCATCGGACAAGCCGACGAACGGCGAGTATCCACCCTTACGTTGTTGAAACCTCTACGGTCCGGACCAAGCGTTTTGCCTCGTCGTTTATACCGCGTACATGGAGGGACTGGAATAATTTGCCTGCTGCGATTTTCCCGTCCGATTATAATTTGGGTCTCTTCAAGGCTAGAGTGAATAGGCTCTCAATAAATTAGTGCGCCTCACCATCAACGATTGCATTACCACTTACCATCAGGTGGAATCGCAGTCAAGCACTAGTTTATATCAATAAAAAAAAAATATTATGTTGAGAAGTGCCAACCCAATTTTTGGCTCTTTCTAAAAAATAGCTAAAATTTAAAAATAACACAAAATAAAATTAGGGTTCGTATTTGCTTCAGAACCATACAATTTTGCACCTATTTATCAACGTGAACTTCTTATTACAAAATTTGGTTTAGTTACAGATGTTTGGGCAAACCGAATGTAGTAGGTAAAATTAATCAGGGAAAATGTTTCCAATGTGGTCTGTTCAGACTATTGAAACAACTACAATTTCGAGTGTTGAATTAACCAAGCTGGCTGGAAACAATACACAAGGGTGGTTTAATCCAAGCTACAGATATGTCTAATGAAACTCACAAATGGTATCGGGAAATGTTAGTACATAAGCTGAGAGTTCGAATACTGTGAATTATTCTTCGGGACCGAACACATCTAGGGAGTAGTATATTTGTTAATTTTCTGAATTCATTGTACTAAACATGTTGCATGTTGTAAAAACATGTTGCATGAACATGTTTGTACAGACGGGCACATAAAGTCTATGGGATTGTTATTGGAATGTGTTACTTACCGTGGACCTGAAACACAAAGGGTAAATGAAAGAACATAGGTGGTTTTTAGTTACTAAAAGTTTGATACTTCCTCTCGTTCGAACCAGAGCGAAGAGGAGTCATTTAAAAAACGGGGCGGATAATAATATAATAATATTCCACAACTATCACACAACGCCGTCTAGTCCCAAGCTAAGCAGAGCTTGTGTTATGGGTACTAGACAACCGATAAACATACTTATATATTTCTAAATACATACATATTATAGATAAATTACACCCAGACACAGAACAAATGATCGTGCTCATCACACAAACATTTGTCCTGGGTGGGAATCGAACCCACGACCTCCGGCATAGCAGTCAGGGCCACTAACCACTAGACCAACAGGCCAGTCAAGATCGTCGGATAAAGTAGTCATACTTTATAAGTACAGATTTTTTTTGGGTGGGTATATCATCTAATGACATCCCCCGCTTTTGGGCGGAACGGGAGGGAGTATCAGACTTTTTCTGACTAAAAACCCACTCCTGTTCCTTCTTTGCCATTGTTTCAGGGCCCCGGGGATCTCTATAGGGCCCTAGTAGGCTTCGACCCTGCTAGGCCCCTACGGTGTCTGACATTTCCTCGAGGCACGCGTGGAACACCACGCGCTGTCGACGACTTGAGCTCGGGCCGGACGGGTTCCTACCCATTTCTCGCCTTCCGCAAGCTCGCGCCTATAGTAGCCGGAAATCGGGATCAGAATCCCGGCGGCTGGGGTGCGAGGGCCATTGCCTCGCGCATGCGGCCGGCTTCTTTGCTAGCATTACTGCTTCGCTTTACAGTACAGCTAAACCACAATTTAAAAAAAAATTGTCTTTATTATTATTATTTTTTAACTTGTTTAATTAATCTCTGAATGCATTGACTCGGCTTTAAAAATTCGTTCACTAATACAGAGCTACACTATGACTGAGTATCATTGGTTTTTTATTTCAATAGTATACACGGTTTCGTATCTAGCCACAGGAAAAACTTGTTTAATTTAAAGTTTTTTAATTAGCATGTTCTGTAAATGTTGTCTGAAAAATAATTTTGTCTATTGTAGATTGAAAACGCAGTTTTATGTTCCAACTATACTTGCTAACACCTCTACGATCCGGGCTAAGCGTTTCGCCTCGTCATTTATACCGCGTAAATAGAAGGACTGGACCAATTTGCCTGCTGCAGTCTTCCCGTCCGATTATAAATTAGGTGTTTTCGAAGCTGGAGTGAATAGGCTCCTAATGAACTAGTGCGCCTCACCATCAGCGATTGCAACACTGCTTACCATTAGGTGGGATTGCAGTCAGGCACTAGTTTATATTATTAAACAAAAAACTTCTTAACAGTCCATAGAATATAAAACCTATTCAGTTTCTTACATAAAATATTTTTTGTTGTACAGCCAAACTTTATTACATAAATTCAGGGACATGTCCAATCTAAAAAAATGAGAAAACTTCACTTGTTATTTTTATGAACCGTTAATATTTTTTGAGTTGTTTTAAAAAAAATAAAACGGTCGAATGTGTGATCTTGTTTCGGCTAACAAGTACACTGTGTGAAGCAAAATATAAATCATTTACGCTGTTGTAAAAATATGAGAGGAAACTTTTTTGGTAAATTGTAATTATCTTTCTTCATGTAAGTAGAATTTTGTAGAGTAGGTGGTCGCCGCCGTCTATGAAGCGGTAATGCTAGCGAAGGAGATGGTTGCAGATGGTTGAGGGAACGGACATTTTCACGCCTCAGCCGCCACAACAGGAGACGCTGCGGGCGTCGGGAGCCGCAGGGCGATCCTCGACCACCGTAGATGCAGGCTTGCAGACTACGAGCAATGGGTAGCTCGCTGTCCGGTCATCTGGTTAGGAGCGAGTCCGAATCTCAAAGAGATGTCATCAAACCGAACGTTGCCAGCGCCACGGAAAATTTATGAAAGAGAAACCTTAGTCATAGAACACAAAAGGCAACTGAAGGAATCAGGTTTTAGTCAATTAAAGTCTGACACTCCCTCCACCCGAGAGTGGGAGAAGTCACCGGACGATATACCACCTCAAATAAGACTTTCCTCGTCATTCTTCGCCAGAAATATCTGTACCTAGTTGTTGGGACATCCAAAACCACTTAAATTTTTCATATTCATATTTTTTATTGTACACGCAAATTAAAAAAAAAAAAAACAAGAAAAATATTACAGCTAATGTACACAGACGCGCTTAACCTTAATTGTGTTTTCTTGCAACAAACCTTATATAAATAAAATGATTAAAATAAAAAGTTTTTGTTATGTTATTGTTGTTGTAGTAACAAGTTGTTTTTAAGATTGGTTTGAATTTTGACTTTAAGTTTGAATGACCAATATTTATAAAACAAAAACAATTTTACTAATCACATTAAAAAAGACCTGAATAAAATATGAAGCCGTTACCTATATTATTTACCCGTTTAAGTACCGGAACGCTCTAGGAAAATAAAATGAAACGGTGGACAGTAAATGACCCGTAAAGCTGATTCCCTTTTAGTGGATAGTGGCCACGTAAAAGTAAATGTCATGTTTTTCAATCGTTTTCATGAAAGTCGATTTAACAATTTAATTCCGATTTTCAAGAATCGATTTAATGTTGGTATCTACTTAAAACAGCACTTTCGTGTTATGGAGTGAACATTTATTACGAGCGCCCAACCAGAGATACATTTCCATATAACCGCTCTTACGTGATTATGATTTTATTACACCTCTGTGTCTAGATACTCGTATTTTAGAAACACAGATAATCTTATGGATATTATCTATGTTTCTATTTGTAATGAGAACATAAATTTATGTGAAACTAATCCTGTGAAGACCTTTGAAAACCTACTGTTTCGCATGAACTTTGGCCCTACATAATGTATTCATAAATCGAAAAAGTAATTAAAATATACTTATAGAAACCTTGCACATTTAATCCAGATTCTGAATCATGATTTGTTTTTCATAAATTTTAAGCCTTTTAAAAAAACACATATTTCCTGAAACAAGTTTTTTGAAACATTCGAGTGAGTAACGGAATTACCGAATGCCAATAGAGCATTAACAAAAACTTATTAAAGTAATGGTTTTTATTTTTTTCTTTTGCTATTCACGGTTTGTGAATTTTGACTATGTCTAGTTTGGTAAGTATTTAGTTTTTTATACAGAATACAGTCAGTTTTCAGTATTTGACAGCAAATTTATCAAGTCAGCTTTCTCAGCAAACTTTACTGAGTTAGTCAATACTAAAATTGAATTCTCAGTTTCACTTTACCAAGGCTGCGTCTGTTACAATGATTCAACTACATAATATATTATTATCTAATCGTGTAGACACTTAAGATAAACTATATCAATTTAACATCACAATATCCACTATATACATATAATCAATGTGTGAATAAATTACAGTAGACACTGAAAGCTTTGTAGCTTGGCAAAAAATCTCAACAAATACCTCACTAAAAATCTCATCTTCAGTATTATAGGGAATTTTTATCCGATCTGAACAAATCAGGAATGCAACTGTGAGCTCAGGTTTATGTTAATTAAAGTGATGAACAAAATGAACATCTAAAAATAAGGAAATAAAATAGAGAATAGAGCAAAATAGAGGCCTTTACATAATTTAGTCGGTAGTACAGACACGTGTCTTAGAGTAACACGAAACCAATCACCGATCAAACAGTTTCACAACAAGGCGAGGGATCTTAAAGCAAACTTAAACAGGTACCGTCGCGAACGAAAGCTTTCTAATAAAAATCTTCCTTCACCATTCAGTAAAACCCACGTCCAACGCTTGGTTCCGTAGTGATCACAAAACTTTTTATATAAGATGACGTTCCGTTCTTAGGATATAATCTAACTTCGTACCGACTTGCCCACCGATAAACTTTTCAAATTTGATGAGCGCCTATAAATTATTACTGAGCACTTTGCCTCTTTCCTCGTTACGTAGGTAGATGTTGAAATTAGCTTATCGATTAATTGCGTGTACAGTCGCTAGAAAACGTATGAAAGCACTTAATATAATTCGATGTATTTTTATGTCATCATTATTATAATCATTTGAGCCGAAAGGCGTCTACTACTGGGCATGGTCCTGAGTGTCTCGCATTCAGAGGATTTCCGCCACCCTCACCAAATTGTCGGTCCACCTTTTGGGAAATCTTCGAACACTTGGTCTTTCGGTACGCTATCGCCATTCCAAAACCTTTCAGTCGCCCATCTGTTCTGCAAGCAGTTGTGGTTTACAATATTCTCAGTTTTATATTTCAATCGAAACCCAAGGAAGAAAATCTCTATCTCTTTAGAATTATATTAAGACAAGTGCGTACACAAAATTTTGTCAGTGACTGTACCCTGAGGGATGCGGCTGTGTGTGTTAAATATTTATTCTGTTAACAGGTCACGTGTAGGCCTTGATTAAATGCTGCTATTTTGATAACGAATTAATAAATTATGTAATTATATTATCAGCATGTACTTGATTGTTGCACAGCTAAGGCTTTTTCTGAGAGCATTATTAATTATTATTACACTTGTTTATAGAGTAATAAATCAGGCAGGGGAATTCGAAAGATGTTTTATTTACACAAACTCAATGATGTTGTAACTATTTATTATTATTATTATTTATTCATTGCTTGCTATACTTAAAGTATGCACCAAAGCGTATAGCAAGCCAACAAACTAACATCTATGAAATAAAAAAATTGATACAAACATTCTATTTTTTTTAATTCATTTTTTTTTCATTTTTGTAATCTATGTTGCTATCATCTCCTTAACCTTTTCCCAAATAGCTTTTGGTCGGCTTCCAGTCTAACCGGGTGCGGCTGAATACCAATGTTTTACATGGAGCGACTGCCTATCAGACCTCCACAACCTAGTGGTGGCTGGGCAACACGTTACTCCTTGGATAGACTGATGGTCAGACTTTCTGGCGTCTGACTACATGTAACGACTGACAAAGATCTAAGCATGACAACCGGGACCAACGGCTTTACGTGCTTTCCTTGGAAACTATTGAGTTCAAAAAATTCACATTGGTACTTTCCCGGATTCAAATCCGCAACCAGCTTCTCATGCATGAGCATGTCGCCGTAATGAACTAAAATCCTGCATTGTGATATCAGGATCTTGCGTGGTTAGAATACTCTAACCACGCAAGATCCTGCCCGATAGTTGATTTCGGCCTGTTGTATAAACATACAACTGATCAGACATAATACCTATGTCTGATCAGTTGTATGGATGGAGGATCCTCCCTTTTCAATAGAGGATTGCGGGACTTTACATCTTTTTTTATGGATTATTCAAGAAAATTTACATAAATATTTTTTATTACATATCTTCTGCCAAACTGCAGTACAGTTTGTCGGCAGTGTTCTCGTGGATAGTCTTCTTGATTAACTACTTGACAAAGACTACTAATACTATGATCTTGTTCATACATACCTCTGAAATGTCCTAGATCAGTTTAATCATCATCATCTTCCTGCCCTTGTCCCGTTTTATTTGGGGTCGGCGCAACACGTTTTTTTCTTCCATTCTGTCCTGTCACTGGTCACGCTCGTTAATATTAGAATTTAAAAAGGTACATTCAATAAATAATTAATCTGCTTAGTTTTTCCTCCAACTGTGTTAGGTTTTGTCTGTCAGTTTAACCGGACTCCGTTGAATACCAGTATTTTACACGGAGTGACTACTTGTCTGTGCTCAATAAACCAGTAACTGGGCAACACGATACCTCTTGGCAGGACTGATGTCTTCTTTATTATTATTCATTTATTTCAGACATAATCCATACATTACATACAAAATTAAAATCAAATAATACATTATAATAATCAAATCAAATAACATGAGATATCATCATACACATAAAATGAAGTTCAAATAAAAATAAAATTAAAATACAAATAAAATAACACATTAGGTACGTAATAAATCACAAAATTAAAGAAACAAGAATTACAATCATTTTCACACACACAATATCACAAAGTCAAATTATACGAGGAGAGCCGCTAACATAAAGCTGCATCCACCTCTATGTCAGGGACAGGTCCCACCGCTCGGACAACACCCTCAGGAGACTGTTCGAGCTGCTTTGTAGGCGACTTAATAGTGAAGCGCTCCGCTTCCTTATGATTGCGAAAAAATCATCCATCCGCGCTTCAGCAAACATCGTCGAAGCACTACAAAACCGCTGAAGTCCTAACAGTATCCTAAAAGCATTGTTGTACTGCACACGCAGTGCGCTGTACGCCCGCTGCGTAAAGTTGGTCTTCTGAACTACCAACTTCTGACTATCCGCAACTATTTTCAAGTGACATCTGAGACCATGAGACCAATCATGCTTTCCGAGGCACGGAAGGGTCTAGGAATGGAATGGACGGTTACCCATCTACGCTCTGACTTTGGCTAGCGTTACTGCATTACTTTTATCGACCCTTGGAGCTCTTCATCATTATTTTCATTATTTCAGCCAAAAGATGTCCACTACTGGACATAAGCCTTCCCCAAGTTTTGCTACAATGTCCGGTTTTGGTGGCATATGGCAATGGCGTCTTGCATCCAATGGATTCCTACGATCGTCATCAGGTGATCATCGGTCCACCTTATGGGAGGCCTATCAATGGTACGTCTTCCGGTACGCGGTCACTACTTCAAAACCTTTCGACATCATCGACCATCAGTTCTGCAATGTGCAAATATTTGAACTCAAAAAAATTATTAAAACAGTGAATGTTTTTTAATTACTGCAACCAAGCCTCGAGCACAGGCGCAGGGTAGCCAGCCTTTCGGTATTTTACAGGTTGCATTTTGGAGAGTGCGCGCGGAAATTGTATGGCTTGATTCCGCCATCTCGTTTCTACCATCGGACAAACCGACGTATGGCGGGTATTACGTTGTTGAAACTTCAACGGTCCGGACTAAGCATTTCGCTTCGTCGTTTATATCGCGTACATCGAAGAACTGGAACAATTTGCCTGCTGCGGTCTTCCCGTACAACTATAATTTGGGTGTCTTCAAGGCTTGAGTGAATAGGCTCTTAATAAACTAGTGCGCCTCACCGTCAATGATTGCATCACTGCTTACCACCAGGTGGGATCGCAGTCAAAGATTCAAAGATTCAAAGATTCAAAGATTCAAAAGCATTTATTTCAAATAAACCATTTACAGGCACTTTTGAAATGTCAAGAAGTCAGTCAGTCAGAAAAAAAAAATGATGCTAATTGCACATTCCAAAGCGTAGATCTCTATGGAGAAGAATGTGCAAGAAACTCCATGGACACTCTTTTCAATCATGTTTTGCAATTACAAATATCTCTGTTACATGTTTCTTGTCGCTATCATGTGAGAACAATGTCAATAATGTAAAAATAAAAACTAAATATAGATATTAAAATAGCAACTGGCAGCTAAGAGATGACCAGTCTCAACTGACAGCGCCCGTTCACGGACCTGACGCGAATATTAGCACCACTCAGCTCAACCATTTTGAAGGGAACCGAATGATCCAACACACGCGCCACCATCAGAGAGACATTTAAGTGAGCATGACAAACTCTCAACTGCCATGCTCATTTATGACAAACAAATCCAATAGTAACCTAAAAACCATAAAATAGCTCCATGGTACTCACATTTACAAAGTTTGAAAAAAATGCTTCTACATTATACAATACTAAATACAATAATAATTAACTACAATAATACTTTACAAATTTAACAAATTCAAAAAAAAAGATACATTAAAGAATAGTAATAATAGGTTCAAAACTAATCAATTTGTACCCCCGGTGGTAGTGGAGCTGGACCAGCATTGAGCCAAGCATTTTTATCTTGAATATAATCCTCCAACTTGTAATATGCTTGCCTGCATAGTGTGCGTTTAATACAAGATTTAAATTTCGTTTCATTGAGTTCTAATATTTGGGGAGGTATTTTATTATAACATTTCAAACAGTACCCCATGAAAGAAGAGGCCACTTTAGCCAGTCTGAAACCTGGTTGAACTAATTGGTCCCTATTTCTTGTAACATAATTATGTCTATCGCCTCTTTTGCTAAAAAGATGAAGATTTTTTCTAACGTACATGATGTTTTCATAGATATATTGACAAGGCACCGTCATGATGTTAATATCCTTAAACAGTTCCCTTAGAGAATCGCACCGGCGGAGACTGTAAATAGCTCTGATAGCTCTTTTCTGTAGAATAAAAATTGAGTCGATGTCTGCAGCCCGTCCCCATAGTAAGATACCGTATGACATGATACTATGAAAATAACTAAAATAGACTAGTCTAGCGGTATCAACATCCGTAAATTGGCGGATTTTTCTAACAGCATATGCAGCTGAGCTAAGCCGTCCTGCAAGAGATGTTAAATGAGGACCCCATTGTAGCCTTGAGTCAAGCGTTATCCCCAGGAAAACAGTTTTGTCGACAAATTCTAGTTTTTCATCGTTTAGTATTACGTCACAATCACTACTTTTAACATTCGGTAAGGAAAATCTTATGCATTTAGTTTTTTTCCCGTTTAAAACTAGATTATTAGCAGTGAACCAGTTTTGGACCTGCAGTAGGGCGTTATTTTCGTCGTCAAGATTATTAGTCCTTCTATTTATCTTAAAAATCAAAGAAGTGTCGTCGGCAAACAACACCATATTAAGTTTATTTTGCAACAAATAGGGTAAATCATTAATATAAACTAAAAATAAAAAAGGACCTAAAATTGAACCTTGGGGTACCCCCATTTTCACATTTAATCCCGACGAATTGACACCGTTTATTTGAAATTGTTGCTGTCTGTCAATCAAATAAGATTTTAATAAGCTTAAAGCTGTTTTGCCTAGTCCGTAATGCTCAAGTTTCAGGAGTAATGTTTCATGAACCACACAATCAAACGCCTTAGACAGGTCACAGAAGATGCCTATAGCATCCTGTGCCTCTTCCCACGCATTAAAAATGTGTTTTAGTAAGGAGACACTAGCGTCAGTTGTACAACGTCCTTTGGTGAAACCATACTGTTTATCGTGTAAGATGTTATTTGTGTTAAAATGATAAAGCATTTGATTTAACATCACCTTTTCAAATATCTTGCTAAAAACCGGCAACACGGACACCGGCCTATAATTATTAGTGTCTTTACTGTCCCCAGATTTAAAAAGTGGTATCACTTTACTATATTTCATCAGATCCGGAAAAACTCCTTGAACTATACACAAATTAAATATTATAGCTAAGTACGGCGCTATAGTCTCAATAATTGAGGTACAAACTTTGATAGACATACCCCACAAATCTTCTGTCAATTTAACCTTGATTTGTTTAAAAGCTTTTATTACAGATAAAGGGTTTATATGCTTAAAGTTAAATTCAGTCGAACAGGCTGCAACGTTCGCCTGTAATAAACTAAAAGCATGCGATGGCGACGAATTTAGGGCTTCAGTAGTTTTACTTGGTATACTGGCAAAGAAATTTACAAATTCTTCTGCAACTAATTTGTTATCGCTAATAAGACCATGATGTGTCTCCAATGTGTAATCATTGTTATGTATTTTGTTCCTGTTGGTTTCATTATTTATAATTTTCCAAACCGTTTTTATTTTATTATCTGCCGATTTAACTTTGTTGGTCAAGCACTGGTTTATATTAAAATAAAAAAAAGGACTGCTCTTTAAAATGTGAGTTATTAAAGCTAACATAAGCATGGTGAATCCTATTAAAAATAATGTTTTGACGTAGAGAAATTAGTTTTCCAACATTAAAACTACAAAATAAACAAACTACATTTTTACATTGCTATTTAGTAAATGACCACTCTTCATGTTGACTGTCGAAACAACAGATACCGAAACTAGATCAATTCCGGCACTATCAACTTGTGCTCACACTTCAAATACAAGCCTATTATTCTGCGTATTAGTATAGTCTATACAGAGCATATTGTCAAACGATGTGACGTCACGGCTTGTCAAATCAAGACGATTTGCAATCACACGCTGTGAGCTTGTTCCGACGGCGGGCTGCCATTGTTCTTAGTGTTGCGTGATATGTTCTAGTTATTGTTTCTAATGATCATTGGAGAGGTATGGTATTGACATTGGGATTTTATTGTGTATAGGAAATGTTGGGTAAATTCATTTATTATCAATGAAAGGTTATGTTGTATTTCGGCTCCAGAATATTGTAGATAATTGATATATTTTCCGGGAAGCTTAAAAGAAATGTTATTCATGGTTGAAGAACGTAAATACTCATTTTAGCTTAAACAATTCAATTTGCTCTTTAAAAGTCTGTCTGTTGATTTTGTCTTGAAATCAGTTTTCCAGGAAAGGTTCTTTAGAAATGCTTTTAACGTATGGCCTTCACAAAAATATTTTATAACAAAAATATTTCATTCTGTACAACCTTGTTATGAGCATGTAAGTACATTTCCACCAAAGCAGCAATATATAAATAGGTTTGCTTCGTATGCTGACGATATATTTTATTTCCTATACTAAAAATTCTGGCAAAATATACAACCATATCACGATTTACCTTCATGCGTAGATCAAGCCGTCGAATAACCAAATTTTTCTTTCCATTTTCAGTCTAGGTACGCATTTTTATCGCACGTGATATTGGGAAAAGGTGAGAAAGTGTGCGAAACGTACGAATGTCAAAGGACACAATACCTATTCGAACGTTGCACGTGTATAAGCGGTAAATTTGAAAAGTTGATGCCAAAGTTGATCTCAAACTCGCAACAAAGAAAAAGTTCAGTACGTGTGGTTCGGAAATCGCTGGAGGGAAAGAAAATGTTTGTTACTTAAATAATTATCTGACAACAGAATCTTGTTAAGTGAATAATTAGTTGCTGTATGTTTGCCTACGTGGGCTTACATAATTAATTTAGAAAAATAAACATTCGTTGTTATGAGTCGCCAAAGGTTTTCTTCATAATAATCCTCTCGGCTAAACGATCATGGTCACCAATGTAGATTGAGATATTATAGTGTCTAAGAGTGTGCAAAAACTGTTCTCTCTCTGTTCCTTTACTCTTCTAATCCGAATTTGCGAGAATCCGACACGACCGGGAAGAGATCAGGCACAAAATCAACGGTTTTACCTGCTTGAGATTTTTCTAAATAACTACATAATAATGTCAACAAATTTTCTTCGAAACAGTAGGTACAATAACAATGTAAAGATAAATGCGGCTTTTATTGAGTGAAGTTACTTTTACTAAGCGTAATGAAGTTTTGGGTACGCTATAATTATGGCGGTAAGTCTCCTCTTTGAAGAGTGGCTGGAAAGATGTTACGGCGTCCTCACCTTCCGCATGACGTCACCGGCACAATGCAAGTCCTCACCGAAAATGGTAAGTTTGGGAGGTTCCTGCACCGGATTCCGGTCACCATTGCTGGTTCACTGCTTGGGCAGAGCACCGCCGTGCCCTCGTGGAGGTGCTCGACGGCAACGACCTCTCGCGCCGGGCCCTGGTACAGGCCATGGTCCGGAGCGAGGAGGAATGGCACATGGTCGCCTGACGCCTCAGCCGCCGGGATCCTGATCCTGATTTCCAGCCACCGTAGGCGCGGGCTTGCGGACGGCGAGCAATGGGTAACTCGCTGTCTGGCCATCCAGTACCCATCCGAACCGAGTCCGAGTCGTCAACGGCGCGTAGCAAGCCTCAAAGAGATGTCAGCAAAACTATAGGAGCCCAGCAGGGTCGAAGCCTACTGGGGACTATGTGTTGCTTTCTGAAAGGAAAACCCGGGTGCCCTGGAACGGAATGGAAAATTCCTTTGTTGACTTGCCTTACGTTACCATAGGAGTGGGTTTTTGTCAGTAAAAGTCTGACACGCCCTCTCGCTCTGCTCTAAAGCGGGAGAAGTCATTAGATAATTTCCCACATAAAAATAGTGTAATGTAGTTTTTCTCGCTTGGACAACGATGCATCAAACCTTTTTGTAGGTTTTTCTATGGATACATTACCCCAGTAAAATCTTCTGTGAGAACACGTTATTATATTGTCACGTCGCGCCTATCTGTAGGAGCTTTAAGAGCTTTAACCTACAATTTAATAGAAAAATGGGTAATTGAGTATCCATTTTTTAGGCTGATCAAAACATATTTTCATGTAGAAAATTTCTACTGACAATATAAAGTGCCTGACTAATTGTCTAGACTTCTCAATCTATTCCCGTTCAGATCCCTTAAGTACCCATTATGCAGCTACAATACTGGTTATTCAGTGCCATTAAGTGACGTCACAAAGGTGCGGACAGCTGGCCAGATAGCATTGTCTCGATGATTAAGTGTTTACAAGCACTTCAGCTTTTGTAGTAATAGGTGAATTGATTTATATAGATTAGTATTAGATGCAGTTTAATTAGAAGTCATTTACTAATCCCTTTATTTGTGTAGAGTCATCATCATCATCATCATTTCAGCTGAAAGACGTCCACTGTTGGACATAGCCCTCCCCCAAGTATCGCCATAATGACCGGTCCTGTGCGTCTCGCATCCATCGGATTCTCACCACCCTCACCAGGTCATCGGTCCACCTTGTGGGAGGCCTTCCAACACTGGCTCTGGAGTGGCGACCACGAACTCTTCCAGTTCGTGGTCGCCACTCCAGAGCCTTTCATCCCCATCGATCATCAGTTCTGCGAGCAATGTGCCCTGCCCACTGCCACTTAAGTTTGGCGGTTCTTCGAGCTTTGTCGATAACCTTGGTTCTCCTGCGGATATCTTCCTTGCGTGATCACATCAGAAACGAAGAGCATAGGAACATAATAATCTTTATTCGAACTAAAACACATTCAACAAATTGATTATGCACTAAAATAGCCAAATCAGCTAGTAAATGTATCGTAGCTTTTAGCGCCCACCTCCAGGAGGGAAACAACAGCGTTCCAATTACAGGTGAAATAAACAATAGTAAATAAAAAAGAGAAATAAAAAGACAAGCAATTAAAATTGTAAATAATAATAACATGTATGTACCAATCAGTAACAGCAAATAAAAAAAAAAAACTGGCAGTAGCTAGAATTCCCTGTAAAAATACTACTATTGTCGAAAACACCAGGTACATATCTATAGTGATATGTAGGTACCTCAATGATTCTTGCGTGCCTTTAGTTGTATTTGAAAATATTAGCACTCACGTCGATGTGAGGAGTTGATAAGACCTAGATTTCGCATCTGTGAAAAATATATCTGTAAAACTTGTGTACGTATTTTTCTCCTTAAACCGCAGCAGGCACCGACTTTGACCTTTGAAAAAGCACCGCTTAGCTCACGTATCACGTACGAATATTATATTTTACGAAGCGAAATTGTACAATCTCTCAATGCCTTCTTCGAGAGAGCTAGATATATTCTTACGCCCCAACGTAAAGGAGGCAAATCCTAAATCTTACAGTTTAAAAAAATATGTAACCATTTGTACTTACTCAAAAGTGCTGAGAGGTCAAACGGTCTCACTTAAGTCAAATTTCGTTGACAAACTCGCATGTTCTTGAATAAACTTCACACAAAATTGAATACATGCTCTTCCATTACGTTGCTGTTCAAATATCAGTGCAGATACCAGTTGACGTAAACCTGAAACCACAGAATACATAGGTACAGAAGGTTGGCTACATGCAATGAGTAGGGTGCAAGAGAGTGCTCGCGACTAGTCGCAACGGCTATTTGACCAAATTCATAGTACGTGCGCTTCTATGTTTGCGTGCTCCAGTTTTCGCTACTTATATGAGTCGACCTTCTGTGCCTTTTTATTCTATGGTCGTACCATGCATTATCACTTGTGTGAAAGCAAGTGACGTCAATTCGCCGAGTACGAACCATTAGTCGTCTGTCTGCTTTCGCACTCTCCAACGCTTCCTTTGTGACGGTGAGAGACAAACGATGCGATTATAGCTCGGAAATGGACACCAATTTAGAGTATGGAACGTTTTGGTGCTCGAAAAATATTATACCTATTTGATGGGTCACAAGGCTTTTGGGTAACTTGTAAAATATATCGAAGATATTCCTATAAAACTGTAGACTACTAAATAACATAATCTATCTCTACATATATTAAATCTGTAGAAGTTTTTAGTTGTGCGCGCATCACATAAAATGTACGAAATCGCTGTAGATAACTTTTAAACATTAAAATTGTGTGTAACCTGATTTATTCGGCTGTGTGGCTTTGTTTCATCGCAATCGGTTGACTATATCGAAAGATATACATACGGTACTACATTCATTGACTGTTAGGCGGTACGAAGTTCGCCGGCTCAGCTAGTTTATAATAACATGAAAACACAAATTTGAGAAATGATAACAATAATTAATTTGCTCCTTTTTTTCTCCTAAAACTTGACATAAGCTCAAATAATTTATTTAAAAAAATATATAGGCACTTTTGAATTGTCAAGAAGTCGGTCAGTCACAAAGATAAAGTTAATTGCACATTATAAAGTGAGATCTTTATAGAGAAGAACTTGTAAGAAACTCCATATACACTCAAAACACACATATCAAAACTTTCAGTTCAATAATACAAAGTTTAATGGAAATGTTTGTTCATTTTTAAGCATATCAATACTTTTGAGTAGCTCTATGATGAGCAACATGATGATAAGAGCAATGCTGTAAAATAGGCATTTCCGAGATATGTTTTTAAGCATTATTTGTGAGCTACTGCAAATAACTTATTACAATGGCAATTTTCTTGAATCGCCGACAACAAAAAATCTCAAAGCTTATCTTTTTTAAAAAGATATTTCTTCAGTAGACGTACATTTTCTAGAATCACACCACATTTTTATTACGTACTTAATGAATAAAATGAACATATATCAGCAAATATTACACATCCCGTTGTTAAGATATGCAAATACAGTTATTGATTTTCCATCAGGTGTGGGAGCCTCGTCCGTCTTCACAGAGAATACCTCTTGAATGTCTTCAACTTCTATACTGAAATGTTTTAATGAAATAGCTGTATCATGTAGAACCGTTTGAGTAATAACTGGTATATTATTAGACGTTAAATGGTTAGGAAGTCTATCTGCCTAGCCCTTTTCAACTATGTCTCGGTTGGTTCCAGTCTAACTGGATACAGACGAATACGAGAACTTTACATGGAGCTTTGGAGGTATGCAGAACAGAAAGTAAAGTCCCGCAAACCTCCGTTAAAAAGGGAGGATCCTACGGCCAGACGGGATGTTATGTCTGGTGGGCAACTGCCCGTTAGATGTTTTTAGGCTGTCGTATATATTCGATCGCGCGGAGAACTTTGATTGCGCGATGCAGGATTAGTTCTTATGTGCCTATCAAGGCAACACAACCCAGTAATTGGGTAATACTATACCTCTTAGCAAGACTGGTGACAGTCAAAGATCTCCAAATGAGAGCCAGCAATAACGGCTAAACGTCCTTTCCAAGGTTCGGAGAAATTTCCATATGTATGTTAGGAAGATCCCTTATCCAAAGATCGTATCGATCGATCGTCGGTTGATCTCCAAAATTTAATGCCTACAGCCTACGAGGTCGACCTCACTTACTCTTGCATCCACCTCTAGCTAGCATTGCTGCTTCGCGGAAGAATGCGATTGCATCCCATTGCTTCTCGCTCTGGACCATGGCCTGAACAAGAGCACGCGCGCAAGAGGACGCCGACCACCTTTCACGAGGAAACGGCGATACTCCGCCCAACTGGGGCACACTTTCACCAAATGCTCCACCATGTCCTCGGGGTGGTCCGCGCAGTGGTGACACCCGAGCGTTTCTACCGGAGATCATCCCGTGCGGTTTTTATCATTCTAGCCATGAACTCTTCCTAAATTGTTTGGGAGAAATGTATTGAAAAAAGTTGACAATAAAAAGTCTAAGAAATTACTGGATACATGAAGACTAAAGTTTATACATCAAAAGGAAACTACATAAACAACACAAATAGTCTCGATGCAAACATTGTTTTGGAATTTTTGGCGTGATTTGTGATGGTGAACAAAAAAAATCGTATATTGATTCCTACTGGATATTGTGATGTAAAATTGGTCTGTAAAACTGGACAATACGTGAAATCATTCAAATAAGCGCAATCTCGGTAAAATAGAGCTGAGAATTTTATTGTACTATATTGACCAATTCAGCATAAATTTCCGAGAAAGCTTGCAAAATACTGCAAAAATATTAGAATGCGTTACATCTGCATTCTAATGGTAAACAAAGTGACTGTGTACTGGCTAAATGCACCAACCAAGCGAAGCCAAAAGAAAACACTGTCTAAATAACAACTAAGACAAGTGATGCAAAATAATCAGACAAACAAACACTTTCACAATTATAACATTAACATCTGAATAGGCTAAGAGCGTACGAAGATAATCCGCTTAAATCTTGCAATGAACAAGATGCAACAAAAATATGCAAATGTATGGAAAGCGTCATGGAAAACAACGGTAGTATCAAAGTGAGTGGTAAACAACACGTACCATTTACAGAACTGGGACCCCACTCAAAGATGCAATCAACAGAATGTTGGTTAAGGTTAAATATTTATTTGTGAATATTGAAATTAACAAGGGAATTTGAGGGAAATTTGATATTTATTTCTCGTATTTTGTTTTTTTTTTAGGTTCCGTACTTCAACAGGAAAAAACGGAACACTTATAGGATCACTTTGTTGTCCGTCTGTCTGTCTATCTGTCTAGACCCTTTATCTCCGGATTGCGGTAAGGTATCGAGTTGAAATGAAAACCATACTCAAGTCTGTGGTCCCTAGAAGCTGTGTAAAAATCAAACTTCTGAGTTAACGAAAAAAAAAGATACGGCCGTTTATGTCGCAAAAAACGTGTATTTCGACTCTCTCAAGGTAATTAAAATTAATAGGGTACTTCCCGTTGACTTAGAATCCTGAAATTTGGCATAAAACAAGGTCTCATAGCACAAGTATAGGAAAAAATAAATTGAAAACTGTAAATTTGTAGTTACGTTCCAAAAAAAAAAAACTTTTTTACGATTCGGAAAAATCTTCATAACTTAATTCGGGAGTTGAACTGTTTTCATAGGTAAGTTTGTACGGAACCCTCAGTGCGTGAGTCCGACTCGCACTTGCCTGGTTTGTCCATGACTCGGAACATAGATCCTATTATGAATGCCCGATAAGTGCTCTCTTCGTAACGTCATCAGTAGCCGTATTGAGGTCATCTTTAGTGCAGGTAAGGGCACTTGGGGAAGTGGAGATGGCATAGCTAGCTCAGCAAAGATCATGATATACCTCCTCATACCTCGTCTTTGTACTTTTATCAAAATGTCCAATCCTAACCCTAATTATTTATTTATTTATCACACTAATAGAATAAAGGCTAAAGTCTGTATTCGTGTTCAAAAATGTTTGTTACTTCATGACGTTCAAACGTTTAAATAGATTTAGATGAAACACAGGCACTCGGGTAGACCATGCCCTGAAATAGGACATAGAATATTTTTTTATTCCGAAGGTAGGAGTTTCCTGGGATAATTTTGAAAAAAAAAAAATACACATAGCAGCAGTGGTCGTTAAATACAGAAACGGTAATTTACAATGGAATCGCCTTTTATTACCGAGAAAAATAAAAAAGAAAATCATTTTTTTTTCCAACAGATGCGCTAAGGCGTATTCTAATGATAAATATATATTGAAATACATGTGGAGAAACAACCAATTAATTTTAATTCTTAGAATAAGTCCTCGTACATGACATGACAATGTGTTGATTCTTCGACGAAAAACCAATCCAAACACTTCGTTCGATAAAATGTTTCCGACATCTGTGTACTCAGTACAAAGCCTCGGAGTATTCACATAATATATATCCAACCCTGTCTTCGTGAAATTGACATGTTCCTCGCAAAAACGATTTTTCTTTTCGCGCTGTTGATGAAGTTAAAGGAACTGAGTAACATCAATCGTGTGGGGGAATTGTAAATGTAGCAAAAATTATTCTCTGTCAATTGTTTACGAATTGTGAATACAAATAATGGGACGAAGAAATGGTATTAGTTTACGAGGAATTGACAATATTTCAGTATGTAACTGTTACATGTCATGTTGGAACGGGAAAAATAATGGGCGCTTGTACGTACACTTGTAATAATAGTTTTGTATCGAGCTTTTCTGGTTTCCCTTTTATTATAATATTGTGAAATACAATAAATTTCTTTGTTCTAATACTATTCCTGTATTTTCTTAGTTCTTTATTGAATAAAAAATCAATAGCTACAAAAATATTAAAGGGTACTTTTGTGTTCGTTTTATATTTAGTTCTATTTTGTCGGAAGTATATTTTTTGTGCCAATCCATCTGCCAAACTTTTTCGGCTTCCATCATGGAATGGCAAGCTGAGGAGGTTCCTGTTTCGAATTCAGGTGAAAGAAATGCCCGGATTTTACCATTGTGCGGATCGCTCAGAGCATACGGTGGAGGTGTGCCCCGCTTGAGTGGAGCACCGCCGTGTCTTCGTGGAGGTGATTGGCGGTGGCGACTTCTCACACCAGACCCTGGTTCAGGCCATAGTCTGGAGGGAGAGAGAATGGAATGCGGTCGCCTCCTTCTGCGATGCAGTAATTTTAGCGAAGGAGATGACCGCAAACGTGGCCGCGAAAGGGACGAACATCCTCACGCTCAGCAGCCACCCAGGAGACGTCCTGAACTCCGTGAATGCAGGTTTGCGGACGACGAGCAATGGGTAGCTCGTCCGCTCGAGACCGAGCCCGAGTCGTCGACCGTACGTAGTGTCCCACGCACGCGTGCCTCAAAGAGATGTCAGCAAGCCGTGGGGCCTAACAGGGCCGACGGTCTCAGGGCCGCGGCGGATTTCTGAAAAGGATACCCAATATTCTAGAACACAAAGAAGAACTGAAAGACATAGGAGTCATTTTAGTCAGTAAAATCTGACACGCAATCTCACACCACCCTGGAGCGAAAAAGTCTTTGGATGATATCATAGTTCATACCCCAAAAAAACACCTTCCAGATCTACCCGTTCAACTGTTCCCTTTAGCAAGGTCGTAAATTATAGTAACCAATCATATAAAATCGGACTATACTTTAATTTTCCAATCTCCAAATATTCATGAACGTTACAGTCAGATTATATTGATTCTCATGAATTTCTCGCATGAGTTTATCATAATACATCTGGATGTGGTTACTTTTCTACTCGTTTAGCGGTGAATTTGGTTTTATTGTAGCACATCTTATATTCGATTACTGTAGCGGAGGTTTTAGTAATACGATCAACGTCTTTCTTTACTTTTTCATCGCCGTGATTTTATGAGGCTGGATAATATTGGAGCAGAAAAAAATATTTCTTTAGAAGAAAGTTTCGGATATTAACTACAATATTTATTAGAAATTCATGAAAAGCGACTTTGCACACGTGTTTTACTTTTATTTCGTGCGACAAAATCTTAAGTTCAACAAAGTTAATGCTATATAGTAGATATTTTATTGTTTTATTACTCTGTACTATTTCCGCAATTGATTATGGGTCTTAAGAAAATGGGTCAAGTTTTTTGTGGTCGTTGAACAAGCTGATAATTTATTTATTTATTGAAACTAACACTGTACAAAGGCAGACTTAATGCCTTAGGCATTTTCTACAGGTGCACAAAATATATAATAAATAGGCAAACAGAAAATATTCAAAAATACAATAGTAAATACATACTGTTTATTTACATTTAAAAATACTAACTATAATTACAATAAAATAAAATAAATAATAATAAAAACCCTACACTAATCACAACTAACTGAAACTAAAATATGGCGTCAAATAACTCTTCCACATTGCTGGTAATGTGCCCAAAAGATTGGTGACATTGCAACGCTGTATGGCAATGCTTATCCTCTGTCGGAGCTAAAAGCCAGCCCTTGGGTCACGCGAAGTGTCAACTAGACGTTTTGACAGATCTTTATACAACTTGTGAGCACTCGGACCCCACGAACCGAGAGTTTCAACCCCAAACGGTTCAAAAATATAACTTCCAACAAGGTTATTATATTTTCGCCGCTTGAGGTTCTCCGCAGCCGCAGCGGCAGCACCAGCATAACACGACGAGTTAGGAAGATGGGAATGCGCAAGAGTATCGACACAAATAGCGTCCCATACTAAAAGCCTACCCATCTTCCATGGGAATAACGACATGCCGTCCGGTCTCTTGCCATCGTCGCGTGCCAGGCCATGGGGTTCCAATACGGCTGGAACGCCGACAGAGACAAAAGCGCGTCTGATGATGTCGTTGATATTCGCGTGTCGTGTTATGTGACCCGCACTTCGGCTGCATGACAGACCGTGGTGTCCGAGGCTGTTGACGACTTCACCACAGTGGCAGCGATGAGGAGAACAGCAGGGAGCGCCTAGACGTAAAGAAGCAGCGAGGCGGAAAGTTATCATCGAGCAAGGTGCCTATGTTCGACGATGGTATACATAATAATACATACTTAGATACAAATACATACATATAAATAAGCAATGTTATTGTGAAAAAACAAATCCAACCAATCAGTGCTGTGATGATTCTACTAACTTCTTGCGAATATGCTCACGTGCCTTCACCTTATAGGATAATGGCTGCGTTATTTTTAAATATCTTAGCATAAGCAGAGTTCGTCGCCCTTTTGGTCTTGCACAGATTTTATTTTGTATTTTATGTTATTCCGTATTTTAGTTTTAATAAGTTGTGTTTAGGTGAAAAAATGTTAATGTTTTATTCCAAAATATGTAGTCTAGACACATGTTACATTTGACTTCAGTTGATTTCAATGATATCCTCATACTTAATGGCGCCAAATTTCACGAAAACTTAGTTAATTTTAGTAGTGCCATAGTCAGACGGCTGCAAACATTAGCTACACTCGATCCAATCGTAATTAAAGAAACTGATCAAACGCTCGTTAATGAACACTTGAAATCGAATCCTCTCGTAATAGAGACAAAACGAGAACAAAGAAGCTTTGCAGCCGAATGTGAAAATAAAAATGAATCGTAAGCTGCGACCCTCTTGGGTTAAAGGTCTGAAGGCGGAAAACGTGACAGACACGTTTACACATAATCCCACTTTAGCTTTGATATTAATAATAAGAGTATACTGTCGGAAACTAAAAATGGTCAAACGAATTGCCTTCACTTTTTCCTTGTAAGGTCTGTCTGAGTCGTGTATCTTTTGTTATTAGCCAGAATTGCGAATATACTTATTTGTTGCTACTAGTTTCAGTCAGCAGCTTTGGCCATGCGAATAAAATTATTCCATGAAAACATACTCCTAAGATATAAAGTATCGTATCTCCTATTTTAAGACATGGTCTACTGGTGTCAAGTTTTGTCCAAACCCGTTCAGACTTTTGGTCGTAAAGAAGTAATAAACCTACACATATACAACCTTTCGCCTATATAATAGATATTAGTGTGATATGCGGAATTATGTGAGTCTACGTATCGCACTTCTGTTATCTTTATTTAGCAATCCTCTTCGGGAAAGCGATCATAAAAACACAAAGGACATTACCCAAGCCGTGATTTAAAGAGCAAGGCGAACTTGGTGTCGTTTCCTGATAGGATGTTTATTTGTTTTTTTTCGCTTAGAATTTGCGTTAGAAGAAAATTTGTCAACTGTCTGTGTAATCAAATTTAACAACAACACGAACATTGGGAAACTTTGAAGAAGTAAGAAGTACCTATACGTACATAAATATACCAACATCGAAAAAAATCTCGATCCTCTTCTATACATATAATAAATCTGTAGAAAAGTCTTATTTGTGCGCGCACCACGTACAATGTATGAAATCGATGTAGATAACTTTTTTACATTAAAATTGTGTGAAACTTGATATATTACTTAGATTTTGTTTCATCAAAATCGGTTGACTATATCGTAAGATATATGAATTGAAAGTGTTCAAGAAGTAAAATATCACACCATACATAATGACTGTTAGGTGGTACAAAGTTCGCCGGGTTAGTTAGTATCTATATAAAAGGAGAAACTGACTGACTGACATATCAACGCACAGCCAAAACTACTGGAACTAGGAGCGTGAAATTTTGCACAATGTTTCCTTTTATGTCGTAGACGAGCATTAAGATAGGATTTTTCAAAATTCATTCCCTAAGGGGATGAAATGGGGGTCCAAAGTTTGTATCGAGAAACCTACTTTCACACAGGGGAAGCCGCTGGCAGAAGCTAGTGTTGTATAAATTTAGTATCGGGGGCTTTAAAGGCTATTTTTAACCGACTTCAAAAAAATAATCAATGTATCCTAGCCCTGTTTGGGCTTAATTAGAATTGTCATGAGATGTACTTTGGCTATAAGGTACTATCGAAATGATCTGGTGATGGAGCCGGAAGGTGGAAGGTAGACACAGGAACTTTACAATAAAACAATGTATCCTAGCAGTGTTTGGATTAATTGGAATCGTCATGAGAAATAGGCACTCTGTTTATAAGTGTATCGCCACAAAAAAAGTGTAAAAAAAAACTTTTTACAAAAAAAAATAATAACCGACTTCACTAAAACAAAACACTAAAAGAAGTCGGTGTTAAATAAGAAACAAACAATACCGAGAAACACCGACTTCCGAAATTGAAGTTATTTTGATCCTTTTACTGTTTTGTTTTTAGTGAAGTCGGTTATTTTTTTTTTTTGTAAAAAGTTTTTATTGCTTGTGTTTTTAGAACTTTTTTTTTGGTTTTATTTGAAACAATAACCTCATCAATATATTATTTCCCCAGGCGAACGTTTACAACTTTGCAAGAATTATACAATAGCGAAAACATCAAAAACATCTCACTTATTTCTGTATTACCTAAAGTGGCTACAAGAAAGTACCTAACAGACATTTAGATCTCCTGAGACTTACACGAATAAGATAAGCGGTCGGGCGTAAATGATATTGTGTATGTAAATTGCTGAAAATTCTTAGTAGCTAAGCTTCTGACGTATAAAGACGTTATCGATTTTACCTTCAGGATGAAAATTTTGAAGCCAATCTGATTAAACTTCGTTTTAAATTCATTTATCTCTGTTTCGCTGTTGTCTACTATTAAGTATAAATCGCCAAACTTAAGTGGCAGTGGGCTGGACACATTTTTCGCAGAACAGATAGTTGATGGGGCCGAAAGTCTCTGGAGTAGCAACTGCACACTAGAACGCGCAGCGTTGGAAGGCCTTCCATAAGGTGGACCGAATAACAGGTGAGGGTCGTGGTAATCCGATGGAGGACCGGTCATTGTGGTGATACTTGGGGGAGGTTTTTGTCCAACAGTGGATGTTTTTCGACTGAAGTAATGAAGATAAATTATTCAGAATCCGAAAAAAAGCCGATTCCGAATGCCAATTGCAATAAAGTATACATTATTTTATTTTAGTAATATACCCCAAAAGTAGGTTATATAGGTACTATTATAATATTTTATTCTCTTTATTGAATTGCTATCCCTACATTGGGTAGGTATAGAATCCAAATAAAAGGGCACATAAAACAAAACCACACATATAAGTAACCTCGTCTCAGTTTCAATACGACGCAATAATTTCAGTATCGGCATAACAATTTCTTAGAATAGAAACCTATTCTGAACAACTGATCGTAAAAATGTGAGGTTTCCCCAAACACAAGTGTACCAGACCGTATCAAATGTTGTTTTCGTCTCAGCAACTTGCAATTTGGGACACAGAATAGATGAACACAGAAAGCCAGTTTCACTTAATGATCAGAAATGCACGCACGCATATGCACGCTTCACGTGCAGTCAGTACAAGTACAGTCGCGACTGGCATTTGTTTTAATTCGACGTCATACGTAAGCGTTTTTTTATGCACGCGTCTGTTACACGCCATATTTAGCTGACCTTCTGTGTATGTCTATTCTGTGTTGAAAATGAACCAGTTTCTCGCCCCCGCTAATTCTCATGTCTCTGCGAAAATAAGCTTAGTAAGTTTTCCGCTTACTTCAAAAGTTTGCCCTTTATTGCCATGTAATGTCAGATAGCCGGAAAGGAAAGGAGTTAGTGTGGTGTAGTGCAGGAAAACTGACCATTACCGTGATTGTTGTGACGTTATTTTGTACAATAGGGCTTGTTATTTGATTGTGGTCTGCAATTTTATTGGTGGTGTAATGATCATTGTGGAGGAAACTAATGATTCTTTGCAATTTTACATTTCCACAAAGAGATATTCTTTTTATTCCTTTGGTAACTAGTTTCTGTCAGTGGTTTAGTCCGCGTGTGCCAAGGTTGATCAAAGCCGTAACAAACAGGCACATAAGACATAGACACAGATGGACATAGATGGTTCCTTAGAATTCTATGTGTATACTTTATCATTGTTTTCTATATATAATAAACTCACAGAGTTATAATATATTAGCATAACTGCATGATCTATTTAAAATATCATATTTAGGTGAAATATTTGTGTACTTTATAAGATTAGATATCTTTAAACCGGAGTTGCTTTTGCATTTACTATATCTAGTAGTATCTATGGATTCGCAGTTTTCAACGCATAATAATCTATACTTTGAAAAGAGTTCTTCCGCTCTAGATTGGGATGAGAGGGCTTGGTAGTTTATTGACTAAAACCCACCTTTATTCTTCAGTTGCCCTTTGCGATCCAGGACCACGGTAACCTCTTTCAAAAATTCCTATGGCCCTAGTGGGCATTAGCCCTGCTGGGTGCCTACTTTTTCGCTGGCATCACTTTGAAGCGCGCGTGGAATACTACGCGCCGTTCACGACTTAGGCTCGGTCCTTACCTTATCACCGGAAGGCGAGCTACGTATTGCTCGTCATCCACAAGCACGATCTTGCACTGGCCGGGAATCGCCCTGCGACTATCAACGTCTAGGGCATCTCCTGTGGCGGCGGCTGGGGCGTGACGATATCCGTTCCCTCATCTTCTTCGCTTGCATTACCGCTTTCTTTTTCCTATTACTCCGGACCTATTACTTCCAACACTAAAACTACTCGTGCTGAAATTAATACCGAAAACATTTTACAAAGCTTATAATATTCTTAATGACTAACATACAAACAGAAATAATATTCAGTGCTTTCAACTTCAGAAAGCACTACACTCATTAGTCTTAGTTGACGTTTATAAATTGCGCAGAATAATAAACAAACAGATACCGTTTCCCCTTTTATCTCAACATTTACATGAAACAGTGCTCAATTACTTTTTCAATCCAAAACAATGTCAATTAAAAACTCTGCAACTTTATTCAAATAAAATTTTGATGTTACCCTTTCCGTTGCTAAATATCTACAAAAGGTTTTTACGTTTTAATCAGAAAACGTGGTACAGTTGTTGTAATAAAACCAGTGTCTACATGGCAAGCACAAAGAAACTGGGAGAATAATTTTCGTACTTATAATATAGGGGTTGGTTTCGCTCACTCTAGTCTTGGCCGTCCAGCCAAGTTCATGCTGCAGCCAAATGGGACGACATATCCCTGACCTGTTTTCTACGTTTATTTTTAGGGACACTTAGTTGAATTTGTTAACCGACTTCAAAAAGGAGGAGGTTATATGTTCGGTTGAATGTATGTTTTTTATTTTTTTTTTTTATGTATGTTCACCGATTTCTCGGTCAATTGTGGACCAATTTTGAAAATTTTTTTTTTGATTGAAAGGTTATGCTTCCAATTTGGTCCCATAGAAATATTGTTATGATCTGATCATGAACTTCGTAGATATGGAACAGAACTCCTCATGGGATCACAGCAAAACTGTCGTAACAAGTAAAATTGCTTTGTATAGACGTGTAGTCGATGACTGACTGAAAGAAGAGGGGTAATATATCGAACTGATCTGATGATGAAGCCTGAAATTAGGCACCGGAACTCTGTAATAAATTAATTTAATCTAACCGTGTTTGGTATTATTAGAATTGTCATAAGATGCACTCTGGCTATAAGGTATTTAAGTATGGCTGAGGGGTACTTTTTAGTGGTGGTACAATAACTAAAAAGTGAAAAATAAAAAACTTTTTACAAAAAAAATACAACCGACTTCAATGTAAAAAAACACTGAAAAGTGCAAAATAACTTTAATTTCGGAAGTCGGTGTTAAATAACGAGAGAGACAAAACTATTATAGAAACACCGACTTCCGAAATTAAAGTTATTTTGCACTTTTCAGTGTTTTTTTACATTGAAGTCGGTTGTATTTTTTTTGTAAAAAGTTTTTTTGTTTTTATCTTCCGCTAGTGATGTGCCAATGGATGTTATTTAGTGTTTCGGAACTATAATTACGGATAGTTTGCATACTTTTAAAGGGTGTTTTTTTTACATAATTTTTGCGTCATGAAAATTCATGACTTAAATCTCATTGGTTGACGTAAATGATGATGTATTAATGGGTTCATTTTGAAGAATGCAAGTGAACAGCGTCGGAATAAATCAAGTGAATTTCATGCATTACTGTTTTTATTATACTTTATCTGCTTACAAAAGCAGCCTATAAAATTTATACATAAAAATGTTTTCTCTGCTGCTAAATGGTATATAAACTTACCAGCCCACTTTTATAGTTTTCCAGATACAGGTGAAATATACAATGATATTTTTATATTTATAATAGAATAAAAACACAGCACAGGTTAAGCAGCGCCTTCTTAGGTCGTCCTGTGGATGGGAAAGAAAAGAAAGAAAAAGAGCTTATTTGCGACAAACATGGGGTAAACCCCATGTTTGTTACAAAAAAGCTATTTAAAAAAAATACAAATAACATCTCTATATATATTATTAGGAGGATATAAATGGTAATATCTTCCTAATAATATAAATAGGGAAATTATTAATTGCCATTCAACGTGGCAATGCTGCCAATCTTCTGGGCACATTTCCAGATGACAGCAATGTGGAGGAGTATTTCGACGCCTGAGTATACTTTGTGTTTTTGTATTATATTTATGTACATAGTTAGGTTTTAGTATAGTTTAGTTAATATTTATGTATTTTATGTAAGAGAGTGTTTTTATATAATAAATAAATAAGGATCCTAAAAAAAGAGGTACGCGGAACTCAAAATATCAAAACAGTATAGGGAAACATGTTTTCCGAGGTATGCTGAATTGGACACCTATATATAACGGTATAGGTGACTATTTCAGCATACCTCGGAAAGCATGTGTCTGTTAGTCGCAGCTGTCATTGGTGGATCTTTGGCAGTTGATACGGCTAGTCTGAAGCCAGGGTATCCAATACTATTCTTGCCAAACGGTATTGTGGTACCTACCCAATTACTCTGTTGTAGAAGTCAGATAGGCAGCCGTTCCATGTAAAATGCTGGTGTTCAGTTTTTCCCGTTTAAGAAGAAGAAAGAAAGAAAATGAATTTATTTTGTCACAACGTTTAGATTGGAAGTCGACCTCGACATTGTTAGGAAGAGGCTGGGCACATTGCATATAGCATAATCAGCTTTTTTAATGTTCCCACTGCTGGGACTCAGGCCTCCTCTCTCTAGGAGAGGGAATGGGCCGTAATCCACCACGCGGGCCCAGTGCGGGTTGTTGAATGTCACACGTCTTCGAATTTTTGGTTCTAGGACATGCCGGTTTCCTCACGATGTTTTCCTTCACCGTTTTGAGAGCAGTGGTGATGAAATAAATTACACAAAGTAATGCGCCTGGCTGGGTTTGAACCCGAGACCTACAATTCGTAATTCGTTTTCTCACTGATGGTAGCGTCAAGAAACATGTAACCGAGATATTTGTAATATATAACATGATTGAAAAGAGTGTCCATGGAGTTTCTTGCACATTCTTCTCCATAGAGATCTACGCTTTGGAATGTGCAATTAGCATCATTTTTTTTTCTGACTGACTTACTTCTTGACATTTTAAAAGTGCCTGTAAATGGTTTATCTGAAATAAAATGCTTTTGAATCTTTTTGACTCGGCCACCACTGTTCTTGGCACATTGATTGATTTACAATGTGACTGGCAATTTCCAGAAGATGTTGAGAATTTTCTTAGAAAAAGTTACCAAACCAAACATGTGAAAACGTTCTTAGAAACAGGAAAATGTGTTAGTTATTTTTATCTATGTTCTGTTTACCAACGTTCTATAGAAAACCAGTAAAGAAGTTTAGTTTTATGAGAGTTAACGGTTGTCAATATCTTTAACGCCATTACGTCACAATAATGGCGATAGTTTGACGATAACGTCTCAGTCGAGAAGTGTTGCTATTCTTAAAGTTTGTCTTCAAAGTAATAATATTGTTACAACGTGGAAGATGCGAGGCCGTTTCTTGTTTGAGGTGGAAAATCATCAAGTAACTTCTCCTGCTCTGGGTGGAGCGAGAGGTTGACTAAAACTCAACTGTGTTCCTTCAGTTACCCTATGCGTTCCAGGGTCACGGTAAATCATTCCAACAATCCCATAAAGATACGAGACCTGGTTTATGTAACAAAGAAGTATCTACTTTTTTTTCGGTGGGAAAATCATCCAATGATATCCCCCGCACTTGGGCGGAGTGCAACGGTGTGTCAGACTTTTATTGACTAAAAACCTACTCCTGTTCCTTCGTTACCTTTCATACCAGGGCCAGGAAGACTTGGCCTTCAGAAGCAGACCCTTGGCTCCACTAGGCTTCGACCCTGCTGGGCCCCTACGGTTTGCTGACATCTCCTTGAGGCGCGCGTGGAACAGTACGCGCCGTCGACGACTTGGGCTCGGTCCGGACACTTACCGGACGGTCGGACGGCGAGCTACCCATTGCTCGCCGTCCGCAAGCCCGCGTCTACGGTGGCCAGATATCGGAATCTGAATTCCGGCCGCTGGGGCGCAAGGGCCACTGCCTCTCTCGGGAAAGAAATATCTACTAGAGCTTAGAATTATAATAATATTTAATTTCTATATGGTTTTCTTTTTTCTAATATTTTTTTTTATTGTGTTGGTCTGGCCCTTTCATGGGTAAAGGTCTTTCATCATTCCCTCCATTTCTTTCTAAGATTTGGGTTTAAAAATGTATTCGCCTTCTTATTGGTTATGGTAGGTCTTTGTTTCCGTGTCTAGCTATTTATTACAAGACGATTTTATGTCTCACTTGTAATATCTAGAAATCTCTGTCAATGGAAAGAAACTTACTACACAAATAAAATAACAATGTAAGTCACAAAACAACACTGAAAATTGGAAAAGCCAATTTTAGATACAGACAAATAAAAATAGAGGAAAATACGATTACCCAAAATGAAGTAAGCACCCACTAGAGTAAGGAAAATTGTTAAATGAATCGTGAGTTTTGTGGGAGGTCTATCCGAAACCAATTCAGAAGTTATATCCGTGGGGTCGTGGTCAACTAACTTATAATGCGAATAACCTCATCATAATATGGATCCTATATCTTTAAAATTAAACGGACTGAAATAAAGTACTTATTATTTATTTTAATATAATTTTTAGCAGAAATAAGAAACGTTTATTTCAAATAGACCAATTACAGGCACTTTTGAATTGTCAAAATGTCGGTCAGTCAAAAAAAAAAAGTTAAATTGCACGTTCCAAAGCGTATATCTCTATGGAGAAGAACTTGCAAGAAACTCTATGGAGACTCTTTTAAATAATGTTATGAGTTTCATAAATCTTGGTTACATATTTCTTGTCGCTTCTAATATGTGAGCACAATGTAGATAAGTTTAAGTTTTTGTTAAGCCACTGGCAGCTAAGAGATGACCAGTCTCAACTGACGGCACCCGTTCACGAGCATGACGCGTGCATCAGCCCCACTCATAAGCATAGCATAGCATAATCAGCCTTTTAATGTTCCCACTGTTGGGACTCAGGCTTCCTCTCTAGGAGAGGGAACCAGCCCCACTCAGTTCAACCATTTTGAAGGGAACTGAATGACCCAATAACACGTGCATAGTGCCACCACCGTGCTAGCGTAGTATAAAGTTTTTTTTTACAAGTTTATTTTGCCCTACTCCTGGACAAAGGTGATATTATTTCATATTAACCTTTTGAGTGCGTAATTAGAGACACAATAGTAAGACAATGGCGCGTGAACGCCGGCGTTAATGCGGGGATCAACAGCTTAATCTGATGGGATTCATAAATGACTGACTCTGACACTTTTTAGATAAATTTAATCTGTTTAAAATTAGGTTTGACATAATTTTCTATACAAGATCAGTTCAACTGCAATATTTATTTTATTTTCTTATTCCCGGTTTACAAGTTATTTAATAATTTCAGTCATGTAAGAGTATAATCTATTATTATTCTTTTAAAATAAAATAAAAATGCGATAAATGTTATATCTGAGTAATCTGCATTTGGAGAAAATCAATTGAGTGATTATGAATTGAATGTGTTCATTTTGATCTATCATAATCGGCAAATTAAAAAACCAAGGAAAAAATGGGGAAAAATTATTGATAAATGAATCGTGGATTTGATAGTAAGTCTCCACGGGCGGTCAAACTGAAGCCAACTCAGTATTCGGTAGACGTAAGGCTTCCGGGATAGCGGAGTCGGCCAATTTTGTGACTAATGTCAAGAATTCTTATAACAATATTTAATACTAGTTGGTGTCAGCGGCGTCACCTGCTTGATTGTCCCAAGGGCAAATACTCTCGAGATAAAAAGTATTCTATGTGCTATGACAAGACATGGTCTACTCGTGTACCAAATTTCATTCAAATTCGTTCAGCCGTTCGAACGTGAAGAAGTAACAAATATACACACTCACCAACTTTCGCCTTTATAATATTAGTGTAATTTATGTTTTTAGCCATGTAAGTCTATGTACTCGTCGAAATAAAATAATTCCATTTAAACTTTATAAATGAATTTAAATTCTAAAATCTCTAGACCGAACTAAAGAGACACAAAGAAAATAAATCGCAGTCATTTGTAACCAGTGCCACTGTCTGTATAAAACTTATTGTCGGTCTTAAATCCTTCAGTTTTTAAGACATCTATTTAAGCTCAACAGTTTCGAGAACATAAAGTATTTGAAATATCCCAGTCGTTTGAGGTAACAAATAAAACAAGCTTAGTCAATAAGATTTCAAAGAAAACCGGCTGACTGGATTTATTCGTAGGAGATTTTAGAAGCTATCATCACACCAAGTCGTGAGAGCGACGAAGCATAAAAGACGGATTTTACGATTGCGACTGTGCAAAACGCATTTTGTGAAAATATTATTCGGTTTCACGCCGCGACACCGGGTTATTAAGCTTAATACACACACGAGCAACAAAATCGCACAAACTCGCACGGAAGCGCGATCAATCCGACACGATCACGCGCCAGCGTTCCATGATACCACCACCATTTTTTATACAAATACAATTATTTTTATTGGACAAATTTTGTTTACATATTTTCTGAAAGCTGGATTCGTTCCAACAGAAAAGGTAAGGAAACATATGGATCAAAAACCTAAAATGACTACAATAGTAAAAGCTTTCTCGTGTTTATCGTACAATATTTGTATTGAATGAACTGTGACCAGAGCAGAAGTTTATCTATTGTCGTTGAATTCATATTATAGCGAACTGTTTGGCAACAAAATAATGGTAAACCTTCTTGGCAAGGCTGTCTCATAATCTGATATAGTACGTGATTACGCCCCCATCGTATTGTTGGTGCAACGAAAAAGTGTGCAATGCCCTTAACAAAATCAAATGGAGATTCTAGTTTATAGCCTTGGCAATGTGCCTGTGGAGATATAAAACTAAATTTCGGTCTTATGACTTTTCCCATGGTGTTACAGAAAGTAACAAAATATATTATTTGGCATCATGTAATTTATGCAAAATTATTTTCTTAAGCACCTCTCAAATAAACAGTACATCAAACATTAAATATAATTTTACTACTCGTAATTTAGCGAAAGCTTTACCAGTTGTCGATTAAATTATTACAACAAAATACTTTTAATCATAGTGAAACAAGTGGAAGACGCGACACTTTTCTATTTTTTTTATATCCGCTTGGCATTATGACATGTACTTATCTTTAAGTCTATAATCGTTTGGGCATGCCACAATTATGGCGGTAATTCCCCTCTTTGAGGAGTGGCTGGGGCGGCAACACGGCGTCCTCACCTTCCGCATAACGCAGGTTCTCACCGGGAGGTTCCTGCATCGGATTCAGGCGGAAGAAACGCCCGGGTGACACCATTGTGTGGACTGCCCGGAGGTGTGTGTGCACTGTCGTATCCTCGCGGAGGTAATCGGCGGCAGCGACCTTTCGCACCGGGCCCTGGTTCGGGCTATGGTCCGAAGCGAGGAGGAATGGCAGGCGGTGGCCTCCTTTTGCGAAGCAGTAATGCTAGCGAAGGAGGAGGCCGCAAGCGTGAGGGAACGAATGTCCTCACGCCCCAGCCGCCAAATTTTCGACCCCGTCTACCAGTCAAGGTAGACGCGGGCTTGCGGACGTGTGCCACTTTCAGAAAACAAAATATACAGTCAAATGGGGTGAATAGAAACCAAACTTCAAAGGGTATTTTCACGATATTTGAATATTTTTTGCAGCATTTAACTATATCAATTTATTAATGAATCGTTATTCTAAAAAGTCAATACTTTGTTAGAAGCCGATAATATAGTATCAAAGTGAAAAACCAAACCAAAGTTTTGTTTCTATTCACCCCTGCGTTTCTATTCACCCCGTTTTACGGTACCAACTTTCGCCTTAACTAAGTCTGATAGCCTGACTGTTTCAAGAAGCTACTTTTATATATCTATGTTACTAATTTAGCACCATCACCAACCGATGATGGTATTTCATTACCAACACTATACATCACAACAGAACATGAAAATATAAAACACAATAACGTAACAAGTAATATTTTACTGCAAATTAATCACAATTGATCAACTGAATTCATAGAAATTTAAATCAACATATATTAATTATTATAATTAAATTGATTATGCTTTTATGATTCAGAATGTCATAATTACGTATGTTGAAAATTCAGTAAATTATTGTATAAAATCGCTCAACTTGCTCTCAGTATCACATTAAAGCTCTAGATTACAAAAGCTTAGAGTCAAGATTCATAAAAACCTTAAGATTTATAGGTCCCTAGCGGCAAACCCAATAGCTTTTATTAGATTTAAGCGATGCTCACACGTAAAATATTATGACAAATGGACCTTACTGAAGAAAAATTGTTTTTAGGTACCGAACTTTCTTATAAAATCTTCATTTTATAAGAATTACAAATTTTTGCCAATAGCTTTGTCTGCGTGAAAGTAGAAATTCCATAAATAAAATAAAAATATATTAATAAATTTTTGTTAACATGGATGTGGACACAACGATCATTATAACGATAGTCGTGTCAGTTAATGGCGTAATAGCCAAAAGCCACAAGAATAATAATATACACTTTATTTTGCACTAACTTAGTTCGAGATTGGAAATGATTCTAGTTGTGTTGTATCTCGTAGTTAAGCGTGCCTATCAGCATAGGTCTTCTCTAAAATTTTCCACTGGGTGCTGTCTCACGCGGTTCTTCTCAATTATGTCCAGCCGTGAATATATCAACACCTTATGTCCCGTTCAATTTATTTAAAACTAGCTGACCCGGCGAACTTCGTACCGCCAAATACGAATAACGCCATCTACTGGCATTACCAAAACAGCATAATTCATTTTATAATGCCATTTTAATTAGAGATGGCGTTGTATTCTGATTTTTTTTCCGTAATTTTCCATATTTTCTTACCGTTTATACCTTCCCTGGACTATCTCGAAAATTTCAAGACCAAAATTAGCCATATCAGTCCAACCGTTCCTGAGTTTTAGCGAGACCAACGAACATCTATTTATTTTTATATATATAGATAACATAATGTGTTTGCCCCCAGAATAGGTAGAAAGTTTACCTAAAATACACTCACATTTTGCCGTCGTAAGTCTTATGAAAGTGTACACACTTACAGTTTTATTTTTGAGTTATTAGACAAAACAGTATTCATATTTAGTGAGTAACTTCACTGTATCGTCTAATCGTAACATTTGACACGAGTTTATCAGCAATCAAATCACTAAAAACAATATCATGTTCACACAGCCCATTGCACGATACTATTACAGATCAGTCGACAACGTAATCTCTAAATTAATTTACCCTGAAGCTCTAGCAATACTAATTACACTAGCAACGCCGTAATGCCCCATTTGGCTGTAAGTGTTGAGCTAAGGATGGCTTCTCGCGAAGGACGTAGGAGGTGGTTTAATATGGGATCTTTATTAAATTTTTAGTTTATATATACATCTTAACTATTAAATATTATAACTTAATAAGTATATAAACAAACTGAAAAAAATAATATGTACAAACGGGTAGAAATAAAACTCATAGGGCATCAAAAAATTCGTCCACATCGATGTCTATGGGAAAAGTGCCCAGAACGCTGGCAGCATTGCCACGCTGGATGGCAATGCTGATTCGTTGACCGAAGAAAAGCCCAGCCCTCTGATCACGCGAAGAGTCGACCAGCTGTTTGCTAATATGACAAAGTATATTTGTAAAGGAAATTATCACTAACAAAGTTTTAGAGCGTATAGAGTACGTTGTTCATAGTATGATAACCACCATAAATGTGTGTCGCTAACACGAGAAGAAGATCTTACCTTAAGTGATGACGCAGATATTGAGCGGGAGCGGAGAGCGCTGTCGGTGCGTGCGAACATGTTGGTGCACAGGTTTGCTAAGTGTACAGTACAAGTAAAGATAACTTTATTCAGAGCCTACTGTCAAAGTTTTTACACCAGTGCCCTGTGGACCAATTACACGCAGCGGGCCTATAGTGCTTTTAGAGTCCAGTTCAACAACGCCTTTAGGGTTCTGGTGCGACTTCCTCGATTCTGCAGTGCCTCAGGCATGTTTGCGGACGCGGGTGTGGATGACTTTTATGCGAAAATGCGTAAAAAATCAGCCTCACTTATGCGTCGAATTAGGGGCAGTGGTAACAGAATCCTAAAGATGATCGCTGAAAGCCCAGAGTCACCAGTGCGGGATAGGTGTATAAAACTGCAAGTTTTATAAACTATTTATTTGTTGTGTATTATGTTTTGACAATTATTATTATGATTATTGTGTTTTTGAAATGACTTATTTTAATTTAATTTAATTTGTGACTAATTGACTAATATTTTAATGCATTTGAATAGTATACTAACGTAGTTTTAAGTTTCAGTTACTAACATAATATGGACATTGGAATTAGTCTGAAATAAATTTATTTTATTTATTTTTATTTTTAACTGATATTTTTCTATATCTAGTAATGCCTATTAATATCTAAAACGTGCAGGTAATGTATGAAATATTATTTTTGAAGTTATACTTCTTTTGGCGCGATAGAGAAAAATGATGAGAGTGAATTTTTACGATGCGCGCGCACACCGACACCTAAATTCTACATCGTGAAGTTAGTTCTAGGTGGCATGCATGAAAATTGATAACTATGTTCAAGTTGTATATTCTAGTATTTTTATATTTAGAACACGTGTTTCGTAAGAGTACAATTAAACAGTGTGAATAAATAAATATTATTTTGGTGTTTTTATTAAATCAATTTCATATACGACGGTGATACTAATAATTTATTATTTATTATTATATCTATAAATATATATTGAATATTAGTGATAAAACTGATTTGAATAAACTGTTTTGAGTGCATTTATAGATTTGAGGTTAATTGTCGGTATATATAATTTATTTACATCGTTAATTAAAAATTATTACATTATTATCTAAAAAAAATCTTTTTTTTCGTTTTGTTTTATTTCTGGTATATTAACAAATTTTTGATTAATTTTAATATTTATCATTAATCACTACTGCATTTTAGTTATTTTTTTTCCATACGCCAAAGAAGTATAACTTCTAGTACACACACTCTTTTTCGCATTGTAATGATGCTTAAAAATGAGTTATTAATTGGCGAATTTTTTTTATATTTTGCCTAGGTATTCTATACAATATCGAATACTCAGTCGGTAATGTATGTAAAAGTCGAGAGCAGGAAAGAAGGTGACGTAATTTTAGGACACTCAACACGGACAGGTTAGGTTAAAAGACTAAGACGGGATTTCTTGCTATATGGAACATAATATAATTTGCTTACAGGATACTATGCATTTGGTTATAAAAAAATGTGTCCGTGTCGGGACGCCAGAAAATTCGTCACGTCTTTTACACACATTGATTCAAAGTAAAAGAACATGTTTCACTTGCCCGTCATTTTATAGGTAGATCGGTTAACATTGATAAATACAGACCAAAATCTATTTATTTTATACATTGCCGGTGGACCAGGCGGTACCTTAAACAATCCCTAGGAATTGTATACATTACCTAGGTAAAGTATCTAATGGACAATATTATTCATAATATTTCATACTTTGCCTGGCCGCCCCAGATATTCTATACATTGCCTAGGTATTGTATAAAATACCTGAATTATACAGATTGCCGGTAACAAATACATATATATTACAGGCATAGTGACACTGATCTTGGATCGAAACCTTTTTTTGTGACATCAAACTCTTTTTATTTCCTAGTGCGGTTTCTTTAAGTAAGAACCGAAAGATATTAATACGGTTATCAGAACCCATCACACGTTTTCATATTTTTCACGGCCTTACAAAATGCCACCAAGATACTCGTGCAGTAGAAGAACTAATAAAAAAGTATACATTTTTATTCAAGCCGCGTACACAATAAAAATATGAAAAACCAAAACAAAGGTCACCACTGGGGCCAGACACGTTGTCGCCAAATGTGGCATTAAGTTTGGCCGAACCGAGGATATTATCGCAAGAATATAATGGAACTTATTTTGTAGCAGTTTTTATTGTTTATCGTAGATTTATTGGTAGGAGAAAATTAAATGTAAGATAAACCTGACCCATTTAGAATGTTGGGCACACCACAATTATGGCGGTAAGTTCCCTCTTTGATGCGTGGTTAGAAAGACCTCACGGCGTCCTCACTTTCCGCATGACGCAGGTTCTCACCGAACACGGTAAGTTCGGGAAGTTCCTGCACCGGATTCGTGCGGAAGCGACGCCCGGGTGTCGCTACTGTGTGGACCGCCCGGAGGACACGGTGGAGCACGGTGGAGGTGTGTCCCGCTTGGGCAGAGCACCCACCGCCGTGTCCTCGTGGGGGCGATCGGCGAATGCGATGTCTTGCGCCGGGCCATGGTCCGAAGCGAGGAGGAGTGGCTGCTGAATGCTAGCAAAGGAGGAGGCCGACCGGGCGAGGAAACGGTCCTCTCGCCCCAGCCGCCGGGATTCCGATCCCGATTTCCAGCCACCGTAGGCGCGGTATTGCGGACAGCGAGCAATGGGTAGCTCACTGTCCGACCGTCCGGTAACCGTCCGGTAACCGTCCGGACCGAGCCAAAGTCGTCGACGGCGCGTATTGTTCCACGCGCGCCTCAGGGAGATGTCAGCAAATCGTAGGGGCTCAGCAGGGTCGAAGCCTACTGGGACCACCGATAGTGTGAAAGTGAAACCCGTTGCCTTGGGACGAAGGCAAAGAAGGAACAGGAGTGTGTTTTTAGTTAGTAAAAGTCTGACACTTAGTCTTACTTAACTATATTAAATAAAACCTTTGCGAAGAGTCTTAACTCTTAGATTGTTTCTAGAAAATATCTCTGGTATCGAACGTGATAACCTTCACCCATAAAAACAGCTTTATAATCCTCCATCCTTACTTACTTACTACTCAGTAATAAAACTAAACTACCGGTACTGAGTTTATCCCTGCAGTGTTCCCAAGTTTTTTTTAGATATGATTGTCACATGTATTACAAAATTGTAAGCATTATATTGCGCTTATATTTCATCCTTTACATTGCATAAACTTAAAACTAACTCATCCTAAACGCAACGGATTTTGATGCAATTCAATTCAGTTCAAAATATTTTTTATTTTACATAGGCCTATATGGGCACTTATAAAATGTCAGAACTAGTGCACGGTTCCAAATTGGTCGTTTCCTACGGAGAAGAACCGGCAAGTAACTCCATGGTCACTCTTTTATAAAAAGTGATTGATGTTACAATATTTCCATATTACAGTATTAATAGATGATATGTAAGAACAGTGTAGACCAGTCAATATTGTACCCAAAAGTACAATAAAAATAATCATAATAAAAAAGTGAAAGTAAGAGTTATTATTATTAATATTCACATTATAAAAAAGAGGTTATGCAAAAAAAAAGCAAGAAATGTATGAATAATCACAACTATCAATAAATGGATGTTAACAAAATAAACTACGAATTTAAGGTAGCTGAAGTCTAAAAAATAAAAAAAAAAATTGAAAAAGCAGTGTTAAAAAAAAAAAAAATAACCGTATATATTTTATTTATATATACATATTAGAACAAAGATGGAGCAGTTAATAGACACAATATTAATGAATTACCAGGGAGCACATGTGCAGAAGGAGTCATTGCCAAACAAGCGTATCTTCGACATAGTCTTTATACGCTTATTTAGTTAGGACACGCTTAAAGTTACACTTAGTTTTGAATTTTCCCTCGCTAAGTTCAGTAACCGCATTTTGCAACTTGTTATAAAAGCGTATGCTGTTTACTAAGAATGACTTGCTGGTCTTAGCTAATCTCCATACGCAGTTTTCACTAATAGAAAAAACAATAAATGTAGAAGGTTTTTGTGTATAATTTGCTCCTGTGCAAAGCCAGGGCGGGTCACTAGTGAAGGATAAGGTAGACAAATAGTACATCTACATTTCACTATGTAACATGGGGCATGCCTATTTTCATAAACCAGATACTAATTCAGCTGCAGCTTCAGGTTGCTGCAGAGGTATTTCAGATAGAAAACCCCAATAACACCTTCCTTCCCCCCCCCCCCCAGTTATAATAATAATTTAATTTTAGATGTAAATTGTAATTCTAAACACTAACATTTAAAATTACAATTTACATTTAATCAGAAACAAACAACTTTATATTAAATTTCAAAGGATTATAAATCATTACACATTAAAATCATTGCATTAAAATTAAATTGAAGTCAAAACCAAATTATAAAATTAATTTATTGAAATGATTATGCTCAGTAGAAGCGCTAGCGATCACTAGACCAATGAGGCAGTCAAAATTACTATTTTAATTTATAATTTATTTGACTTTAATTTGTAATTTAATTTGTTTTTATTACTATTTAATATTATTATTTTTAGTTTGTATAAATTCCTATTTAGTTATTAATATTTATTAGTTTGATGTTCGTTAGCGTAATTGAATTAAAAAAAACTAATATAAACAACAATTCACCTCGCAGAAAAGTTACAAAAAGTAAACACTTTATTTCCAATTTATTTTTATTTATTTGACTTCAAATTATTTGCAATATTTCAATCTATTTAATTCGTTTTTAATATTTTCAATTCATTTTAATGTGTAGTGATAATAATTTTAATGTGTTTGATTTATTTGCATCTATTTTTGTGTTATATTATTGTTTTATTTTAAATTGATTATACTTTAAAATTATGTAATGACAGATTATATTTCTCAAGGCAGCAGTAATATTATGGTGAGCACTATGTACGCCTTAATTGCGCTGGCACCCTAAACACAAGTTAAATCTTACATTGGGTGCCAGAGTTCATCGAAAACGTTTTTCTTGTCACAAACCATAGTTGTAAATAGTGTTGTTGGTTCAAACTTACTATCATAAAAATCTTTTTTTTTTAATTGTCATGTGCATTATTAGTCCCTATTGTTATTAAGATTTTCCTTTTATGTAAAATGTACTGTGATATGACTGTGATATTTATTAAATAAATAAATATCTATTATTTTAGGACTTTGTCTACCCGTGAGCTCATCTAAATATACAATTACACACACTCATATACATACAATCTTTCCTTAGTTTTAATAATTAATTAAAACCATAGCACTTTCCCTTATTCAGGTACTTTTAACGTAAAGAGCTTTTACTGGTGTACCCTAATGAGTTTAACGAAGTATCTACCGACAGTGTAGTAACACGGGTTGTCATTCAACGTCAGAAAGGTCAGAATTTTCTTTGATCTTAGATGTAATCAAAGGACTATTTTCACGTGAGTTGGTCTTGAAGACTTTGTACCGAATGAAGGTAGGACCTAAAATTATTTGGAAGAAATTCCTTTTAGATGGTTATGTGACTCAAGAATACTCGTTGCTAATGAAATCTTGTTTTAATTCAAATAGGCACGTTGTTTTGTTCTAATATATCTGTGTGTGTGAGTATTGTGAGTAGGATCACGTGCGCATTGTATCTGTGTGCGTAACCTATTTTTGAGGGTTTTGTACTCGAAGGGTGCCAACAGGACCCTATTTCTAAGCCTCCACTATCCGTCCGTCTGTCTGTCAGTAGGCTGTATCTCATAAATTTTAAGAGGTAGAGAATGAAGTATTCACAGAACGTGTATTTCTATTGTCACTACAATAACAAATAATAAAATTAAAATTAAATCAAATAAAAATTAAAGTGAGATTTTAATATGTAGTATACAACCATTCGTGTGTGAGTCCGACTCGCACTTGACCAGTTTTCATGATATTAAACGCTCCATGATTACACACACAAATAAAAAAGTGTACATGACCCAACGCACATTTGAGACTAACCGGCTGTCGTTCGATAGAACAACTATATACTAACTTAAATAGGTCAAACAACTTTTTAAATCTGTTAAAATGCGAGTACATAATGACAGTAAAACCATCATGTCTATAAAGTAATTTTAGTAACAAACTCTATTCAAAAAGAAATTTCCGGAACTATTAAAGTTTAAGAACAATGTTTTTGGATCATAGCCAAAGGTATAGGCGTCTACACGAAAGTCTGTGTCTCCCATGTAAGTGTTTTTATGGAAACCAACAAAAACATTTTCGATTCTAGCTTTAGTATTGTTTAAAAATAGTCGTAGACATTCCAGTTTTCATGCCTTTGCACTTTTTTTCGCGAAAACATCACGAACCCAGTAACCTTCCAAGTGCTTTTAAGGAAGGTTTTTTATTATGTTTTGCTCCTTCGGCACGAGAAGTCGAGATCTTTGTATTTACAGTCCAGGCTCTGAGAGCTAATAAAGTTGCCAAGCCAAGATTTCAATTTAAGCTTGTAAGTATTTAGATGTTTTTAGCTTGCTAAAAGAGGGTCAGCAATAATTAGTTTTTAATGTTCTGTAGCTTCTCTTTAATTTAAAATGTCAACTGAGACTTAAGTTTTGAAATCTATAGCAAAGTTGCTAAAAAGGTCGGCTTTCTTTATTACATTATTACAAGAATATAATTTAAAGTGGAATTTATATTACAAAATCAACACAGTCATCAGTCACATTCTCATTGTCTTTTACAACAATCAATATTTCTAGTAAATGGAATGTATCCTTGGCAAGGGTTCTTTCAAGTTCATCCCATCAATCTATAAAAAGGTTCAAGTTTATAGATAGACCTTCACGGACTGATGTGTTGAAGATACAAAAAGAAGTACTCACTATTTTATAGGCGTATTCCACTTCTCCATCAGATGGATCAATCTACTTAGCATTAACTTCCGAATATATCTCGTCTCTTGAACAAAAACAAATTTATGGGCGCCAGTAAAATTTCGCTTCTGGATCCCTTTTCCCTTATTGGTGTAAGGGCGTGTACAACTTCATATACCTACTGTTTGGCCAGTGTTAAGACTACAGAATTATTTAATGTGTCTGTTTTTGTTAGTCAATTATTATTTGTATTTTGTTTTCTATTATACTTAATAATAACTAAACTGACTGCGTTATTTTTCCCAGTTCCGGACGGCTATCAATTTTGTTATACCAGAATCCTGCACAGTCTTTCATAATAATTAACACAAAAGAGGTTATAGTATGAAACGATAAAAGTTACTTCACCCTTGACACGAGACCTTATTTCCTCCAGGAAATTGACAGAGAACTCGCCACCAATCTGAGGAAAAGTTCAGATTGGAAAAATATATCTCCAGGAAAAGATTCCAAAGACGTGTCTTGTCACGCACGCTCCACTTATGACCTTTTATTTTCCTTTTTAAACTACGACCAAGAATACATGGTATCATAAAATGTTTTAAAGTAACACCATTTCAGACTGGAGCACTTAGTCTTTAGGCAGTAACACAAATGACTTCCAACGGAGCATTTGAGTTTAATTAGATTCTCAGTTTAAAAAACTTAAACTATTTAAAATGTTACTCGGCTTATAAAATACAATGACAAATTCTCAGAGTAATCTTAGAAGCTAAGAAACGTAATTGATTCTCTGAAACGTTTACTCACTTAATTTTGGTAATTATACTACACCAGTCCTCATTATTTAGATATTCTATCAAAGACATAATTATAAGAAAATTACTACCCTACCTTTCCTTATATTTCTGTGAAACAAAACGTTTGTTGCTTTTATTTATTTAAACTTTATGTACAGTAATGGTACATAAGCAGACTAAATGCAACAAGACATTCTCAAGCTGTAAATTTTTGGGTTTATATGCTATGCTTTAATGGAATTTCAAATTTTGTTCCAGATAAAACATGAAGATAAGACAGAAACTGGAAGAAAACCAAACCAGCTTTAAAAGCTTATGATGGTGGCACAACTGAGAACCACAATCGGAAAATATAAAGAACTCAAGTATTATGCTTAATAAGGACAAACCCCAAGAAAGTCTGAAGACAGTGTACATCATATGATCTAAATGCCTTATTTAAGAGAAAAGTGCGCTGCCGACAGGCGCCGACTATGTTTGACTCGACCAAAGGCGCACTACTCGTAGCGCCATCTTTATCCAACAGCTCCTGTTGGCTGAACGGCAAAGGTTGGCCTTCGACATTCCCTGCACCAGCTGACATTTTAAAAGCATTCTTCATATTTGCACTATCTATGACAATTGTTTTTGGCAACTTGGTGCTTATCTGTGTGCTGAATAATAGGAGGTATATCAAGTATATCGATAATCAGGTATGTTTTGGCATATTCACTAACATCATTATTTATTTTACCAATATTAAATACCTATCTCAATGCAATGTCATTTGCAAGCGTTTGTTTAACCGTGTTACTGTGTACCAAAATTGTTTTATGATACCATTTTAACCCAACAGTAAACAAGTTAAATTTTTCAAATGGACTTGTAAATATTTTGTGGCTATTTCAATATAATTTACTCCCATAATGGTTAGCCCATAATCTCTCTCAAATTTCAAACAGCCAATTATATTAAAACCTTGCTTGTGTCTGAATAATTGCTTGTCAGATAATAACAATGCTAGGCAGCTGAATAATGGTAGAATATTACTAGGTTCTACCTAAGTTATTTGGCATCATAAGACATCTTTCTTGGTCATTAATTCCCAATGATAGTTCTCAAGGAAAGTAATTTATGTGGTGCCATATTTTACAGCCAAGATACTTACTGACCTCCCTCGCACTCAACGATTTATTCACGGGAATCTTGATCGCTCCAGTAGCCCTTCTCCCGGCTTTGTATAAGTGCTGGCCATACGGAGAGATATTCTGTCAAATACAGGTATGTAAGTTCTGCAATAATAAAGATAAATTGTTCTACATTTAAATTCGCTCCAGTATATACACATAATTTTATTACTTCTATATTCAATTCTTTGGTAAACTAACTTTAGTCTTATAACACTGAATAAAGTTTGTCTTGCACTCAAACTTAAATAGTAAACAGAAAATGAAATGAGTACACTAAAATTACTTTACCTTCAAAATTTCAAGAGAGTTACTTAATTTAGTTAGAGCTAGGCAAAGTTACGAGGTCCTTGCAAACTTTGTTTAAGCAAAAGATGAAGAGAAAATGAGTAAAGTTACCTCGAAGGAAAAAAGTTCGCAATTCGCAAAGCAAAGTTAAATGGTAATCGGATGTCAAGTATAAATTGGTCTATTAAACTGTTGATGCTTGATGATCATTGAGAACGATAGCTTGGTGAAGGTTAGTGAAATTCGTTGGATGTGAGATTCACATGATCAAGAGGATTATCTCCAGCAGTGGACGTTTAGTTTGAAACGCCAAATTCGATTATGCGAAATTCGCTAAAAACGTGTAGAACACAAATAACACACAACATTTATAGGCATCAAGACGTTTACCAAAGAAAAAGATCTGAACGCCTTTAGTTACAAGATCAACTTTACAAAAGGGTTATTGTTGACGTTCCGGCGAAGCGGCGATCCGTGAACAATAAAATTTCTAAAACTTCTATGAAAGCACATAATGCGGTATCAGCTAATGGTTTATAGTGACCCAGCACAAAGTAGGGATGAAGTTTAAGCTTTGTAGACGACGCCCGACGCTGACTCGTTATTCCTTTTACGAAGTAGTGCTTTTGTTTCGTAGATCAAGGCTATTTAGATGCCCACCAATGTTTCCTCATCTTTGACGTGACTTGTTTCTAAATTTATTTGTATTAAAACCAGTTTGTTTATTTCAGGCTCTCCTCCGTGGTGCTGTGAGTCAACAAAGTGCCGTTATATTGGTTTGCATGGCCATCGACAGATATTTGTACTTGTTGCACCCTGACACTTATCATAAACATTCAAGTAAAAAGGTAAGTGGACGATTGTTTTGATGTTGCTTACACTTTGTTCCTCATTTTTTCTTATACTTTCAGTTATTTCTGTCAGCTTCAGGGACATATTCCGTTCTTTATTGCTTTAATCCTACTCATAACTAGATCTACACACGAGCGTTCTTTAACCATATCTTAGACTACCATACCTCGGAAAGTAAATTTTTATGGAACTCAAAGTCCCAGTAAAAATGTAGTTGAAAATATTAGCTTATCTAAAATTAAAATCACTTCACGTTAGAAGTTAAGCGTTTAAATATTTGATTTATTTTACAAACTTGTGAGTCCACTAAAGAGCTTTATTTGGGTCCACATATATTAGGTATACACTTGTATCATTCTCTGAAATCTCTCTTTGAGCGACTTAGGAAGTTGCTCAAAGTATCGGGGCTAAACTTACTTAGGTGCAAAGGGTAGTTCAGAACGTGATTAAAATGAACTTTTTCGTGCTTCAAAATAAGATGTTTTGTATAATTTATTAGGTTTATGCTGAAACTTTTAGTCTTGTATTCGAAATCAGTTAAAGCTGACTTTAAAAAGATTTATGTACTCAAATTGTTTTGAAACCTTTTTAGTTATATTTTTACGGTGACAAATGTTGTAATGTTTTTTTATGAGAATAGCAAAATGTTATCATTGTCCTGACAGCTGATATTTCAGTAACCTCGAGTGTTCAGATTATTCATAACGTGGACGTCACAGAGTACTTTGGTGTGGACGTAAATTAAGTTCTGGGGGTCACTAGACTGTATAAAATATACTGATAATACAATTTATATTATTTTGAGGTCGAAAAGGACGGGGTTATTTTGAATTGAATTAGCTAGGATTAAGTATATGAACTTGTTTTTGAACTGGAAACTAATAGGCAAATTATGTAGAGGAATATAAAATTGGTAGACATTACGGTACGTTTAGATATTTTTTTTAATCTTAAAAAGCTTTTATGGAGGGCACTGGATGCAAGAAACAAAGAGCTGGTTTACATACTGACGCTTGGGATGCTTTTGATTAACTGTGATTAACGTATATAGTTGAAATAATGATGATAAAGCTGTCAGTAATAATAAAAAAAGTTTCTTTGTACACAGGGTTGCGTGTTAGTAATAAGTATAACTTGGATACTATCAGTGTCCTTGTTTGCTATCATGGTGCTACCAAGATCTGGATACTATTTCAACTCAACTGGACTCATGGCTTGCGATGTCTTCCATAGTAGAGTGGCTTTCAGGTATGTATACATTATTTGTTTGAGTGTAATGGAAATAAAAAAACAGCCTCATTTAAAAGTAAATATTTAAAACTAATAATAAGGCTGTTTATGTCTCGTCTAATACACATAAACGGCATTTGCATTGGCTCAAATAGCAACCATAGTGGTTGAATACTGATTAGATACTGTATAAATTATCTACATCAAGAGGAATCTCGAACTGAAAAATCATAATTATCTCATCACTTTTGATCTGTTAATAATTATAATAATTTTTATTTGCTCAGTTAGTCGGTAATTGATAAAGATGTTCAGAAAAATGTATAAGGATCCATTACTAACTACCTTAAACTAGGCATGCAAAACAGTTTTATTTAGTCTTATTAATTCAATGGACACATATAACATCTGATTACAATGTATTTACCATTTGAATATAAATTAATGTATTTAATAATTCTGTGTAATATGTCAAATTCAAATAATGTAATTATATAATTATAAAAATCGTTCGCATTAATAATTACAAAATAATGTGTCAAATAAAAGTTAAACAAATTGATGTCATAGATAATTATAAAATAAGTCAAATCAAAGTTATACAAATTGAAGTCATTAATAATTATGATATAAAATTGTTCTTATAAAAATTATAGGACCTTTCAATATCACAGTAAAATTATAAAGGAGAAAATTTGTACGTTTAAATAAGAAAGTGTGTATGGTCATGCTCAAACAACTGAACAGATTTGGATGTTTGTTGCCACGGTAGCCTTTATCCTTGATTTAATTTAAATACTAATTCTACTACAGTGAAGCTAATGGCAGATGCTAGTATTTTATGACGTTGCATAGATTTAATAAAAAAAAAACTTAATCTGTACCAGGATCCTCTCATGCTGCGCTTACTACTTTCCTACAACTATGGCTCTGATGTACTGCTACGGTTCTGGGTTCCACGTTAGCAAAAATAGAGGAAAGTTTGATCCAGAACCTTTAAGACCTAATGGAGTGCCTGTACCATGTGCGAAGACATCGCACGGTGAACATGAAGTAGTGGTAAGAAATCTTTTCTTTTTGAAGTTATATCAGTCTACTGCTAGACATGGGCCTGTACAATAGCAGGTCATCTTATCTTAACAGACTCGAGCATCCATCAAGCTTTTACCTGCGAGGAGGACGACGAGTGACGAGGAGTGGTGGCCGAATGGTTACGGCCCCGACTTACGAGTTGTAGGTCGCGAATTCAAACCCAGCCAGACACATTAGTTGCGTAATTTATTTCATTAAATCACTGCTCTCAAAACGGTGAAGGAAAACATTGTGAGGAAACCGGCATGGCCGAGAACCAAAAATCCGAAAACATGTGACATTCACCAACCCGCACTGGGCCGGGTGGTGGATTTAGGCCCATTTCCTCTCCTAGAGAGGAGGCCTAAGTCCCAGCAGTGGGAATATTATAAGGCCTACTCTAACTCCACTTGTCAGTGTTTCCTACACTACCTTGCTAATTTTATTGTCTTAACTTAGGAATAGGTTATTATCATTATTATTTAGTTTGGTTTTCCTATCTGTATCATATTCATCATCATCAATATTAGTCTTTTTCGAGGACTCCATACCAGTTTTACGAATTCGTAATACTATTTGGTTTTTTTAACTTATTTCCTGGGATTCCATTGTAAACAATTTTTGGAACGATAATATTAAATATTTATTTCCCTAAACAGGTCACGTAGCGTATATTCATAATTTACGAGAATACCTTCGTTCGCCTATCCGCTATATATCTCAATCCTTAGTAGAAATATAAAATACAGTAACCATTCATTATACAGATAAAGTTATTTTTATAAATCAAGATGATAAATAAAATCTCGCTCACAGTAATTGTATCAAAAAGAATAAAATTATCTCGTGTGCGCAACCTTCCCTATCTTTTTGAAAACTTCGTTACTGATATACTCGAGTTATGATATATTGTCTTTTCTTTTAAGTAAGGCTGACGCTCTCCCGGTTTCATTGATTTAAGTGCCGCGTTCTAGCGGAGATTGTATTAGATCGAATGAAACATTATTCTAGAATTACGACTTGGCTTTATAATAAATCGGGATTGTTGTGAAGACTGGATTAGTTATTTTTCTCTTTTAGTTGTAAAAATGAATGAAGTTAATTAATTTCGCATTCTGTGAACGTTCTTCATGTGTGTATATTTTGAGACTATGGTACAGTCAACAATTTTGAAAGCTGACACATCATGAGCTAATTTTTTTACAGATGTTATAAAACTATTAGGTTCGATGTTTGCTTGAGCATTATAAATATATATTTCCCTAGCAAAACACCTGGGATCAATTTTATGAGATACTGACAGGGACTCGGACTTCAGTTTTCTATTTGTGACCTGACCAATGGACGCAAAATATTGCGTCATTATGAGTAGTAACTCATGATGCCTTTTTTCACGTTTTATTATTGTCAGTGTCTTTGTCCCACCTTCATTTCACCGCCAGACTACCAAGCTACACTAGGTTTTTTTTCGGTGGGAAGTCATGCAATGTCTTTTCTCGCTCTAGGACGGAGCGCAAGGTTTGCTGCGATGTAATACTCTTTTTCTTAATCAATAGAATTCAAGAGGCAAACAGACACAGTTTTTGTTTTAGCAAAAAAAGAACCATTTTCATTCCAATTATAAATCTTTGCAGTGATTATAAAGATCAAAATCACACAGATCAAAATTTCTTTTATTTTTTTATGCTGTGCTAACGACTTTTAAAATAAAAGTCGTTAGCACAGCATAAGAAAACTTACTATTTGGATAATTTCAAACGAATTTGAAACTGAAAGGGTCAGCTTTCAATTTTGTTGATAGAACACCCATAGGTGTTCTAGACTAATGATATAATGTCATAACGAGCACGTGATATTTCACTATTCCATGTTAATTCGATACGTTTTTTTGACTTTATAATAACATTATCTATACAGCCATTATCCTATTCAGCAGCAAACATTACAGTTACAAATGATGACGATATAATTTTCTCCGGTACAGATCCAAGCACCAGTAAGACCACACAGTGTCAGTACATCACGGACTATGGCTGCGATGTCATTAGGTTTCATCGTTATGGTCACTCCGGCTACTATACAGGAAGTGGTTGCGGCTTGTACCGGGTGCAAGGTATGGATTTTTGCTTTGATATTGTTTGGACCTATTGTATTCCTTGACAGTACAGCTGCAGAATATGTGTAATTTTAGGTTTATCGAAATCGATTTTTTAGTCTATTTTAGTATTAGTTAAATAAAAGTTTTTTTTTAGTTAGTGTTTTTATAATTTTAATTATTTAAGTACAGGGAACCACTCTGTACTCATATGCACATATCGACCGTAGCAATTAACATAGTCGTATGTGAAAAATCGCTACTTTACAGTACGGCCGTTTGAAGTTTCAAATATGTATAAAGTGAACAATAATCTATGTACCTTAACCAAATTGCATATGACGTTTAAATATGAATTACCTGACGTAGTGGTATATGCAAGTTTATCAAAAAGATATCGGAAATATGAGAAACTGCACATGCAACATTGTTAACCGCTAAATCATGCAACTATTTTGTCAGAAATGGTAGTTCCGACATTATTAACCGAACTAGAATTTTTCAATTTGGTCAGATGTGGCACAACTTGCAGTATTCCCTGGACTTTGAAATCTCTTTTGTGTCGGATGTACCACTTAATACGATATTGCACGTAAGATAAAAATATTTAGATGTAGATACCACTTACATTATTTTGGGATTTGGGTAATACAATGTTGAGTTACATACCGCGCGTGCTTTTAATTACATGCCAGACCGGAGGACACGGTGGAGCATACAGTGGAGGTCTGTCCTGCTTGAGTGGAGCACCATTGTGTTCTCACGGAGGCGATAGGTGGTGGCGACCTGAGTGTCCGGCCCAGCTTCAGAGTATGTTACGGAGCGAGGGGGAATGGGAAGCAGACACCTTCTGCGAAGCAGTAACGCTAGCGAAAGAGAAGGCGGAATACGCAAGGGAGAGGACATCCTCTACCTCACGACACAATGGGTAGCTCGCCGTCCGATCAAGGACCAGGCTCGAGTCGACGACGCGTCGTATACCACGCGTGCTTCAAGGAACTGTCAGCAAACTAATGGGGCCCCCACTATAGGGCCAAATGCCTGCCAGGGTCGCGGGACTGTTAAACAGGGTACCGCGGCCCTGGAACGCAAGTAAGAGTCTGACAGTATCTTCCTTTCCACTCAGGGCGGGAGGACTCATTTGATGATTTTACAATCCAAAAAGAAAAGTATATGCCAGACATTTTTATACGTTCCCACAAAATAAGAAGTCACTGTGTAATGTAATCAAGTTAAAATCCTTTATTAGAAGATTATATAATAATCCAGAGTTTTATAACGAAAATACTAAATAACTTCGCTTATGAATGAACAAAACAGGAATTGAGTTTCCTGCAACTAAACAACTAAACAATTAAACTAACAGTCTTAGTAAGTTACATTTCAGATCATCCTCATTTTACATAAACTTTTTTTATTGTTATCTATTTACTATAACTACAAACTATTATATCCAACACAACATTCATAGATTAGGCTACAGTAGATAGATTACACAGCACGTACCTACGATTATATTTCTAGTTGGGACCAGAAAAATATCATAGGTACACAGTCAAGACAATAGGGAATAAATCTATCATTTATAAAAATAAGTGGGTACCTGACTTTGAGCAGGTTAATCTAAATTCACAACCTTTTACGGCACATGGTAAGTATTACCTTAATATACGTACTACCGTTAATAAAACACTGTTCTAGAACCAGATTGAACATAATCGGTTTAAAACTAATCATGGGGATGGAGTACTACATTTCATTCTCCGACGTAACAATGTCTGGCCAAGCTCGCCCTTGGTTTGGTGCGGAGTGTGATCACTCTAATGCGCTTAAATACGTGTCAAACCAGGGATGGGCTTGTATGCACAAGGTGAATGATGTGAGTCAGAAGAAGAGAGCCTTCAACAAAGTTGCCAAGATTTGCAAGAAAGTGATGCAGAGGTCTCGGTTTGACAACATTTGCCGCATTGAGAACAAACTCGCTTCATACCCGACTGATAGTAAAGTGTTTTGGTCCCTGGCTAAGTCGGTTGAATCGAACTTCTGCCGTCCCTCACTACCACCACTGCTGAAACCCGATGGGTCGCAGGCCCACACCGCTAAGGAGAAAGCAAATTGGTTTGTCTCTCTCTTCGCGGTATCATCACGTCTAGATCCCGGTGAAGCGCGGCTCCGTTTAACATGATGGTTGCAAGACGAGTAAGTCGAATAATCGCATCCATCAGAAGGACGTCCGTAGGGTGCTGTGTAACATTGACGTGAACAAGGCTAGCGGTCCGGGCGGGATACTTGCAATTGTTTTAAAATCGTGTGCGCCTGAACTGTCTCCGATCCTGACACGTCTATTTAGGCTTTCATTTGAGGCTGAAAAAGTGCCGATTGCATAGAAGCAAGCTAACGTACAGCCCGTGCCCAAGAAGGGTAGTTGGGCTGACCCAGCTAACTACAGACCAATCTCAGTAACATGCATTCTCTGTAAGAGTATGGAACGTGTACTCAACACTAAGGTCTTGGCATACCTAGAAGCTAATGACATTCTAAGTGACCATCAATACGGATTTCACCGAAATCGGTCAACTGGCGATCTTTTAGCGTATGCTATCCACATCTGGAGTGAGGCCATCGAGAAGCACGGGGAAAGGCTCACTGTCTCCCTAGACATATCGAAGGCTTTCGATAAGGTCCGGCACGAAAGTCTTACTAGTAAGCTTTTATCTTTCGATTTACCTGCTAGATTGTGTGCTTGGATCGCAGACTTCCTGAGTGACCGGTACATCCGAGTGGTCATCGATGGCTTCTCGTCCGATCAAATGGTCATTAATGCCGGGGTCCCTTCAGGGGTCAGTGCTCTCGGCAACACTGTTCTTACCTTAGCCCGGTACCTTTGGGTATACAGACGACAGCACTGTTGCTGAGAGTTACATATCCAGCGTGCGAGCTAGTGGGTCATAGATCCTGTCTCTCCGAGAGGCTATGGTTGAGCGCTTGAACTTGTCCTTGGAGGCAGTTTCTGATTGGGGCGATGACAATTTGGTCAGGTTCAATGCTGCTAAAACCTAGGCGTTTCTATTTTCCGCTAAAAGGAGCCAATTCAGACCGGCTTCAACTTTCCGGGGTGCAACCGTGCTGATAACCGACTATCTTGATCTTTTTGGCGTCAAATATTAACTTTGGGCCGTAAATTGAAGCGAAGGCTCAACTGGCTGCAAAAAAGCTGGGAATCATCGCAAACAGTTTTTCACGCCAGAACAGCTGCTCAAACAAACACCAAAAATGTCTAAAATCAAGTCTTTCAGTTACACAAGCTCCTCTTCATAGCCAAAAGGAAGAGGCAACGGTTCTCCTAAAATTAATTACTATGTTATAAAATAAAGTAAGCAAACCAAACCAAGTAAGTGCAGTTAGAAAAATTATTATACAATAGAAAAGCTAAGAGAAAATAAAACTAATATATTCCTCGTAAAACAAAAAAAAGGAACTATGGACAAAATAACAACGTCTGTAGTACCATATTCAACAGTAACTTGTTATCATAGCGAACAAAAATGTCGAATGTCCAACATTCGACACCAAAAAATGAGAAATAAACAGTTAAAAAAGTCAGTAATTCCTTATCCGACAAAATACAATCAACACACAGCAGTCAATAATGTAGGAAGTGGTACATCATACAATACTATTTATAAAATGAACATGCAACAAAGTCTGTTGTACCATATCCGACAAAGTAAAACTATCTCCGATCGAGCAATAATGTAGTATGTGACACATCCGACACAGTAAACAAAATAAAAAACCACAAACATTGTAGTATCTGGTATAAACGACATTATTGTCCGTTCAGAGTAGTTTTCAATATTTCTTAAAATAAATATGAATTCACTTAGTCGCTGATAATAAACAAAAATTATAGGTATGATGAAATGTTATAAGCAACAGTTTTTACATACTTTTTCTCTTTTTTCTTAGATTATTTTCCACATAATTAGTGTCCGTTAATTGAAAATCGGTCGATATACTTTGGATTGTTTTGTGGCGGAACTGATGGATTCAATAGGTCTAATATCCGTCTTGACCTCGACATAAAGGGAACATTAAATTTATAATAAAGTTTGCGAATTTATTAACATTTTATAAATAAAACCGACGAGTGTGCTCTTCCCGCTAATATTGTCAGAAGTGGCAGATCCGCGTCGCGCGCTCGCGTCTGTTCTCCTCCCGCGCCCCGCAAATAACGTCTCAATGTATTATGCGACAATATTAATCGTGCGCACTGAACACATACTACTTTTTCCACTTAGAAAAACAAAGATGGTTGATTTTAGGAATTCAAAAGGAGACAATTTTTTTTGGGCCCACTATTAAACGGTTACGTTTATTAATCATATTACACATGGAAAAAGCGATCATCCTATTATAATTAACAGACCAAAAATTATATAGAAATCTAACCGGAATAATGAAATAATAGTAAAAAAGTGTTACGGCAAAAAATGCTTGATTAGGAGCGTTTTCAAGTTTATTTTAACGTGAAAAAAAATATGTTACTACAGTGCGCAGCGGTGACATCGGATTTAAATGCGTTTCAAGAGATAATAATTAATTGGTACAGCGAACTTGTTTTTAATGCTGTTATTAACGGTTAACACAAATATCAATCAAGTAACGTACCTACTTTAAAAATCACCGTGGAACGAAACGTAATTAATAGCCCGTTGCAGATGCTCTGTGGTCCAGTTTCAATCAGTTTGACACTGACAGACAACTAGTGGTGGGTCGTTGTCGAATTTTAGACGGACGAGACGTAACCGTTTTGGCGACGACAAAAACGGTTGCAGAAAACGGTCGTCGTCGCAACTGGTTTGAAGACGAAACTATCGTTGAGTGAAGTAGTTGCAGAAAACGTTCGTTGTCGCAACTAGTTTGAGGACGGTAATAAATTCTGTACTCGTCGCGTCGTCGTTTCAAAACCAGTTATTACAATGAAAAATGAACTTTATGACTATAAACATAAAATTCATTTTTCATTGCAATAACTGGTTTTAAAAACGACGACGCGACGAGTGTGATAGTTGAAGCAATGGATTTTCGACCTTATTTTCTTAACAGTAAGATAACAATTCGCATACAGTAATTCGAAGACTGGTTTATGCAACGAAGAATGTTTGGTCGCAGGATGGAAAACGGTTGTTACGTTGCAGAACAAAAAACGGTCTTTGAAAACTGTTCGTCGTTGAAACGCCCACCGCTACAGACAACATTATTATTGTTTCCGATTACTAGATAGTTGCATGTTTCTTCTGTTCTTTTCGTATTTATATTCGAAAGATTTTATGAAAATGGCATCTGTAGATACATGCATAATCCACAAAGCCGTTGTATCAATTGTGCAGCACGATTTCAACGGAATGTTGAATACTGCTCTTGCTGGATACTGTTGTAATTGTTTAGTGGGCAGACGCACTGTTGGCTGCTGTGCATATGTGATGTTTATAGTGTGGTTTTTATCTTGGGCGCGGCATCAAGGTGAGGTTGAGCCACCTGCATCTTTTTTAGATGAAATACTGTTTTTAAGAGATGACTTTGAAAATGATGATGATGAACAGTAATAAATACTTGTGATGCTATAATGTGTTTTTTTTCTCCTTACACAACCGGCATAAAACACATCACCTTATTATTTTAGATCTACAGTCAATGGCCGGCAAAAGCCGCGCTATTTCGAAATGAATACATCTACGCATTTTCATGAATAAGTCTATCAAATCGTGTAAATCACATCAAAGTCTGTCACGTAGTACAGACGTGACTTTGTTTTATACTGTATATTATTGAACAGTGCACTATTTTAACTTAAAATACCAAGGAGACCTATCCACTCATTAGACAATCGCTCTTGTGAGATTTTAGGTTATTATGAGAGTCATGTTTTGACTGCCGTATTTCACGGTACTCCAGTTAGATAAAGTTTTGCCAATATTACCAATGTAATCTAGAGATTATAATGAATAAACTAACGTGCGTTTCATTGCTATACGCCACAATTTGTGGTGGGCCTATTTCCCAAACAAAAAAAATTGTCTCCTTTGCGGGGGTATTTACATACTTATTCTAAGAACTATAAAATGAAAATTGCAAAAATGTAGATCCGACAATGTTAATTGCTACGGTCGATATACTTACAACTTTTAATTTACACATTTGTTTTGTAATGAATTACTTGAAATATTATTAGAAAATCATTATTAGATGCTGTTTCTGCCTATAGTAGTGAACAATTTTCTTTATGAATTCACAGTAAATTCCCAAAAAAGACTGGGACTTTCCATAAGAACATGTCATCAACTGATTAAAATTTATATAATAATAATAACATTTATTTCAGACCACAATGAATCCATAGAATAGTGTTAGATATATGGGTTGCCTAATTATTTTACATATTCATTCACTACTACGACTATCTTGAAAAAGTTAGTTATTTCTAAGGACAGAAACAGTAGGTTAAATGGTCGTATTTTAAATATGTTTTTTTTTTCTTTTTCTGTTACATTTTGTATTAATTGTCTTTCGCATTATACAGGGTTATTTGTAAAACACCAACAACCTTGCAGGACTGTATTACTAACATCATAAACGACAACTTTTGTTCTATGACTTTTTACAAAACATAATATATTTACCAAAAACAAACCTTCAATATTTCGTTGCTCTATCTAACATATTTCAACTCTGTACCCACCTACGCCTCTCGCGCACGATCCCCGCTCCCCTCCGCTATTGTACTATCGCTTGCTTCGCATAGTCTTCGTAACACTTAGAACGTTCAATATAAATATTTTTATTTTTGTATGAAAATCTGGTGAACCAATGTATGATACATTTTTAAAAGTCATAGAACAAAAGTTGTTGTTTATAATGTTCTTAACATAGTCCTAAGAGGTTGCCGGTGTTTTACAAATAACCCTGTATACGTATATCAATCTCCACCTGTTTGTTGGCTAAAAATGTGTTTTATGCATCAGTTATATCGGATTTTGCCATCTTATACCTATTTTATAAATAAGTAAGCATATTACCTATGTTGAAAAGGTTATAAAATGTGGGCAAATTAAAAAATAAAACCTTCAAAATTTTAAGAACAATTAGACAAAATTCTCTAATTTCCTATTAAAAAAAACAGAAATTCATAAACAGGTATAATTTTCGCCTGACCAAGGAGAAATGTTGCTAAAAATGTTTCTTTCCTTTGAAATTGTTATTTCGCTACTCTTGTTACTCAATAACAAGTGCCTAGATTATTATCTTCAAGAACGAATAAAAATACAGTCTCTTTGTTTATTTGATCTTGATTTATTGAACATACAAGAATATTCTTGTCAAACGAACTTTGCGTATAAAACGATAATTTAATTTTGGCCGGATTTTATTATTTGTTTCTGATATTGTTTCTTTTTTTAAACAGGTTCCACCTTCCCTGGATTTCATTGTCACATGGTTGGCCTTGAGCAACAGTTTTTGGAACCCATTCCTGTACTGGCTTTTAAATAGTCACTTTAGGAGGATTAGTCATGAATTGCTACAATACTATGTAAGTATCCTGTAAGAGTGTGAGTGTCTTCAGTAGTGATTGCGTCTTCTTAGTTTTTGATTTGGATTAGAAAATTGAATAGTTGTATTAAGTTCCATGAAAAATGTTGAGTTTAGAAACGTTTTGTTACAAATTGTTTGTAAATAGGTATGTAAATTATGCCCACACGAGCAGGTAAGATATATTTCATACCGCAAATGATACTAAAATTTTATATTTCACAGGTCTGCTGTCGGAGATCAAAATCATTCCCCAGTTACGAAAAACCTACAACAGGATGTTGTGGGTCCCCAGTCACATCTGATGGTCTGCATTCCAAAGGAGAATTTGAAGGTCTAGGAGAAAAATATTGGGGTGAAATTTTAGAACGCACTGTATCATCTTCATCCCTCCATGCTATTCAGAAGGCATGCCATCGAGATCCTCTACGATGTTCAGGCTCTTTCAAAGCAACTGGCTGTCAAAGCAGCGCTTGTAAACAAGACCCCAGATACTTCGACGGCTATGGCCCCACAGATTACAGACACTTGGATAGATCAGCCTTTCAAATTGAATCTTGTTCTCGTCAGTGTAGAATGAAAAACTCAGATATGTGCCTCTTTAGACCAAGCCCTGGTCTGGAATGTGGTCGCTCTCGCTCCAATTTAAGCTTAGATGAAGGAAACTTCAACAAGACTTGTAACGGTAGGCATCCGGAGTTGTGAGAGTTCCGAAACTGTCCGATTTTCGGACATAGAAGTAATAGTATAAGTATGTATCCCGGAGTGGAACATTTTAATTCAAACATTAAGTGGAAGTTTGATGACTCACCTGGTGTTGACGATGATATGCAAAATTTAGAACATAATCTCGATAGAATACGCAGTTTAAGTCACGAAAGAAGCTTTAACGCCTACGGACTAAAAGAACACGACAATTTATTAGAAGTTGAAGTGAATGATATTGTAGAAGACGATTCAGATGATAACAAGGACTACGGTAACGGTTGTGGTCATGACATTCATGATGAAAAAAGTGATTACAGTGCACATAAATTTTCTCGTACTTCATCGCTATCTAATAGAGAACTTGACGTTATCAAAGAGAGCTCAAGGAGCTCGAGTGACACTGAAGTGACGTTAACGCGATGACTTCCGAGGGTAACCTTTGATAAGGCGGTTAATGTTGTTCACTTGGACTTATCCCCGGAACATAGACATCATTGTAAACAAACGTGTTTATTGTCAGTTAAAAGACATCCTTAGTTGTTTGATGGTTTAGAAGAGAAATAGGTTTAAGTACATGTGGACCAGTAGCTTCGGGTCTGATTTCTGTAAATGATTCAATAGTGTGTGAATGTGATTTATGGACGTTGAAAAACAATTGTGCCAAGAAAATAGACGTAGAACTTTGTGATCTCCAACTACCTCTTTGGGAGACACGGATGTTTGTGTAAATATTTTTCCCTTAAGAATAGTATATTGTATTACGTAAATATTTATACTACGTATGAATAGGTACCGAGTGTTTTAGTAACAAATCAGGTAAAGGATGTTTTGTATTTTTTGTAATGGTCAAATTGGAGATTATGAAACTATACCTATACATAAACGTAATGAAAATGATTTTGTGTAGGTATTTCTAATTTTAATGTCTTATAAAATTAGTTCATCTACTGTATTTCTTTATAACTTCATGTATAAAACTTTCACTGATACTAATGTGAATTTATTCTGTATGTAAATAATAATAAGACTGTTTGAAGGGAAATTCTTAAAGTTATTCAGATCGCACAATACTTTTCTTCTATACATAATGAAGTAATGATTAAAAACATTGTTGATGTCTACTTAAATATTAAATCAGCAAACGGAGAGAAATAAATTGTTTGTATAACTTTTGTGTTTCATTTAAATCTGGAAAAACCTACAACTTCACAAATATAATTGGATTGTTGAAAAAAGAATTCTTTTACTCTTAAGGAAATATTATTTTATTAAAATTCGATCTAAACAAAAAAATAAAAATAGACTAAATGTGTTTGAAAAGTTACGCGTTTTCGATTCATATTCTTTTTTTATTAATATAATTAAACGGATACTAAAATTATTCATACTAATACGAATCACACAAACATAAAATGATGGCACGATTGACGCAGTGGTTGAGCAATTGGCTGCTGCGCTGCGTTTTGCGGGTTCGATTCCCACTCAAAAATATATTTGTATGACCTACAGATAGCTGTGCACGGTCTTAGTGTCTTGTGTATCTATGTGAATTTACATAATTGTGAACGCATCCACGATACAGGAGTAATTTCTAGCATGGGACAACGTTAAAAATAAATAATTAATAATAATAATAATAATCGATCGGCGATCATTGTACCGATAGTCGTGTCGGGCAATGGCTTAATAGCCAAGAGCCTCGACCAACACCTTAGGAGGCCCGCGTTAGGCGACTGGATCAAGGGCTTGATTCAGAAAGCGGTACTCCTGGACACGGCTCGCATTGTTAGGAGGTTTCTTTCTCTGGAACCCTGACCGCCGGTAGCTTGGACCCTGTTCCCGATACCGGTGGGGTACTATTTTTTATATTTTTAAATGTTTTTTTTTGTATGATTTTGTTTAAAAAAATATTTAAAAATGTAATTTATATGGTGTTTACAATAAATAAAGGAAATAATAATATTATGCAGAACTTAAAGAAGAAGTAACAAGAATCTGGAGGCAAGAAAAAGTGTATGTCGTACCTATAGTTGTTTCCACTACAGGGGTTATACCCAACCATCTTCACAATAGCCTCAAATTAATAGACCTGAAAGATTCAATCTATATATCACTCCAAAAAGCTGCAATTTTGAACACCTGCAGAATAGTGAGAAAGTTCATGCAGATAAGAAAATGAAATTTCTCCTCATAACATTCCCTCTACACCAACTACACACACGCTACATTGACTTGGCTTGGCCCGTTAATGTAGCTAAAAATTAGCCAAAGAGCTAAGCAATAATCAACGTTTTTTCAAAATAGTAATAATAATAAGCTCCAGAAAGCGGTACTCCTGGACACGGCTCGTATTGTTAGGAGGTTCCTTTCTCTGGACCCTGTTCCCGATACCGATGGGACACTATTTTTTATATTTTTAAATGTTTTTTTATTTTTTTTTATTGAAATATTTAAAAATATAATTTATAAGTTATAATAATGAATAAACGAATAATAATAATAATATTCCACAACTATCACACAACGCTATCTAGCCCCAAACTAAGCAGAGCTTGTGATATGAGTACTAGACAACTGATAAACATACTTATATATTTCTAAATACATACATATTATAGATAAGTTACACCCGGACACAGAACAAATGATCGAGTGATGAACAACAATTGCATACAATCGAGTGAATACACGCTAAGATCACGAAACTTAGCAACCCAAACGCGGATATTACCTAATGCATAAACTTAGAGAACCCTCGTATATCTAAGTAGAGAAACCGAGACGTGGATGTGACATAAACATGATATAATCTGTCATGTCATACTCATTATACGTGTTCTGTTCGCGTAGATAAACAGAGCACAGAATCTCAGGCAGTGTCTGGAATCACCATCACTGGTAAGTAACTAGCTTCTGACAGCGGATTCGCCTGCGAGATAATAGCCTTAAAGGAACTAACTCCGTGGATAAAAACATTTTATGCGCTATTCCAGGTCATGGTTCATCCGTGCACCAAATTACACCTAAATCCGTTGAGTAACAGACATATACAATATTATACACCACGAGTGATAAATTAATTAGAATTCTATTGATGAAAGATTTTTTTAAATTTGTTCAGTAGTTTTTGTGTTTATTCATTGCAAACAAAAATACAAATATACAAAAATAGGACCGTTCATTGTGGCGACACTTGGGGGAGGCCTATGTCCAACAGTGGACGTCATTCGGCTGAAATGATGATGATGAGGAACCTCTTTACGATATTAGTATAGATAGAATCGGCTACAGAATTTCAACTATTTTTAAATCAGGTAGTTAATTTATTAAAAAAAAAAATCTGGGCAAGTGCAAGTCGGACTCGCGCCCTGAGGGTTACGTACAAGCTTACCTATGTAAAAAGTTCAATTCCTAATTGGAGTCTCGAAGTTTTTTCCAAATGTAGTTACAATTTTTTTTTGTTTTTATATTGATTGCTATACTTGTGTTATAAGACCTTGTTTTATGCAAAATTTCAGGATTTTGGGTCAACGGGAAGTACTCTAGAATTTTGGGTCCCTTGAGTGTCGAAATATACGTTTTTTACGACATAAACGGCCATATCTTTTTTTACGTTAACTTAGAAGTTTGATTTTTTCACAGCTTCAAGGGACTGCAGACCTAAGTAAATGGTTTTAATTTTAACCCGATACATCTATGTGTTCCCGAGATATAGGGTCTTGACAGACAGACATAAAAGACGGACGGACAACAAAGTGATCCTATAAGGGTTCCGTTTTTTCCTTTTAAAGTACGGAACCCTAAAAATATAGGTTTTTTTTACAATAAATAAATTACCTGTTTAATTAATTCTTGGTAAATTTTGTTTGAGTCACGAGCGTGTTTATGTGTGCGTGCGTAGATACCAATGCGCTTTCAATGTGGTGCGTTAATTCCCATAATAATTGCCGAAAATTAGGATAACTAATTTCTTTAAAAAACTACTACTTATGTGCATTTAAGTAAAATTTCGGTGCTTGAATTATGATTGTCACTTAGTTTTCTAAGTAGGGTGTACATTATTCCACTTACTTGTTGTATAGGAATATTGTAACCGGAAGATTGGAAACACCATAAGATTGTAAAATATCACTATTTTTTTCTAAATAAGACACGGTTATGTTGAAAACTAATGAATTTGGATGTGATTTATCGTATAAAAATTTTTTTTTGAATAATACACGTATATCGAGAAATTATAATGTAATAAATATTTATTAGATAAAATCGTACGGAGTCTATAATTTTCCGGTGTCATATATACCTATATAAAATAGAGTGATATTTGTGACCGTGCAATGTTGCCTGAGCACAAGTTTCTGAAGTTGCAGTCAGGATTGTAAGGGACTGCCAATTCCTATAAGTGGTGACAATCAAATTCATGCTTGGTTTCTATGGAAAGCTCTAAGTACTTTATGGGAATTTGCAAGAGACTATGAGACAAACTTCCGCACCGAATTCGTATCATGTATGCAGGTATTGGCGTTTTAGTTGGTTCATGTCTCAGATAGTCAAATTGTATGTATTACAAGTTTTTGTCAGCGATTAAGCCTGCTTGAAATTAGAAAATTATCAAAAGGAATACTCTCACAAAGTGGACCGATGACCTGGTCAGGATTACGGGAATCCGATGGATGCGAGACACACAGGACCGTTCGTTGTGACGACACCTGGGAGAAGCTTATGTCCAACTGTGGTCGTCTTTCGGTTGAAATAATGATGATTCCAGGATAAAAAGTATCCTATGTGCTTATTCCAGCCCCCCTAGCCAAGTTACAACCGTTTTGTTTCGATTCTCTTTTCATTCATCGCTTCGAGTCGGCCGCGCCTCCGATTCCTTTGTGCTGACGTCATCTCAACGCTCAATCACGTGGTCAGAACAAAGGAATAGGAGGCGTGGCCGACTTGAGGCGATCAACAAAAAGAGAATCGAAACGATACGGTTGTAACTTGGCTAGGGGGGCAGGACATGGTATATCCGTGTGCCATCAAAATCGGTTCAGGTGTTCGAGCGTGAAAAAATAAGAAATAAACGCATACATTGACAAACTTTCACTTATATCATATTAATGTGGTTACAAAATCTGTGGTAGAAAAAACATCGTAAGCGACAATTAGTGTTGTTTGCAGAAAGGTTTTTTCTCTTCCATAATCAAAAAAGTATTTACGAAAATATGTTAATTGCAAATGTTATATTAGAACAGTAGTTATATGAATAACTTGCTATATTTTGGTAGAATGACAATATATTATTATTATCAAGGCAGTCCTGATTTACTCACTGACTCATCAACGCCCAGTATTGACGCGTTAAAGTGTTTTTAAAAAACCTATTTGAAAAATAAATATCAATTATCATTTAGCCCAAAACCCCTGGACCTAGAACGCAGAAATTTTGCACAGGGATATATTTTATTATGTATAAAAAAAATAAGAAAGGGTTTTCTAAAATTCACATCCCACGGGCATTAAACGGGGGTCCAAAGTTTGTATTTAGAAACCTACTTTCACTTGAGCGAAAGCAAATAGCAGAAGCTATTTGCTTTCGCTCAAGTCACAAATACTTTTTTATTTATGGAATAGAAAACACATTCCTGCAAAAAAAAGACAGTCACTTTTTTATTCGGTGGGAAAGTCATCCGCTCTCAGGCGGAGCGAGAGGGTGTGTCAGACTTTTACTGACTAAAAATCCACTCCTGTTCCTTCGTTACCCTTCATACCAGGGTCGAGTCTTCCTTTCAGAAGCAAACGTTCTTTTTTCTAAAAAAGGTTAATATAATAATTATCTAGTAATTAAGTCGAAACAGTACCTACCTATGTTTATTTTTTTATATGCATTTCTTGTATCGGTCACAGTTAGTCACAGTTATTCAACCCGACGTACGGCGAGTATCCACCCTTACGTTGTTGAAACTTCAACGGTCCGGACTAAGCGTTTCGCTTCGTCGTTTATACCGCGTACATCGAAGGACTGGAACAATTTGCCTGCTGCGGTCTTCCCGTCCAACTATAATTTAGGTGTCTTCAAGGCTAGAGTGAATAGGGAAATAAACTAGTGCGTCTCACCATCAATGATTGCATCGCTGCTTACCATCAGGTGGGATCGCAGTCAAGCACTGGTTTATATGAATTAAAAAAAAATCACTTGTCCAGTCCACATCAACTTTGTGGAAGATTCATTCTAAGTTGTAAACAATATCACTGTAGAAAAACTTAACTAGCACATCTATGATACGTATGGTTTACGGTTATTTTTATAGCCTGACTACGGTTTACAGCTTAAGGTTGCATACACACAAGTCAGTCACGTTACTGCTGTCTCGCCGATCACAAGGTAAATTCTTACTTCAAAAACGTGAATACTCAAGTCGCAATATAGAATCTATAATTGTTTTTTTTTAAATCAACATCAAAATCTGTTTATATAAAAAAGTAAAAAACTAAAACCCGAATACAACAAAAAAAAAAAACGACGCTGAAAAAGTATGAAACAAGATTTTCAGGATGCTGAAATAAACAAGGTAACGGAAAAAACAAGAACAGAACAAAAAGAAAAACCGTAGTCACACGTTTTTCAGCGTCGTTTTTTTGTCGTAGTTGGTTGACGTTTTTTTTGGAAATGTACAAGTGAAGCCCTTTCAAATTATACCAAACACGGCGTATATATCTCCATTTTTATTTATAACACACTACTTTTTGTCCGCTAGAGGGCGCCATATCGAGTTTTGTGACACGTCACGTAGCCTATGTTCAGCGGACAATTAAGAAGATTCTAACGATACCTCATATGTCGAGTTTCCATAAGGATTTTAGGAGCTATGAGGGAACAGATGAACATACTCACATACAAATCCTATCAAAATCATAACCCTCCTTTGGCTTTGCCGTAGTCGGGTAAAAAGGCAAAGCCTTAACTCACTGACTTATCAACGCTTAGCCCAAACCTTTCGACCTGGAACGCTGAAATTTTGCACAGATGTTTTTTTTTATGATGTAGACAAAGGATTTTCCAAAATACACTCCCTAATGGGATAAAATGGGGGTGCAAAGTTTGTATACAGAAACCTTATTTTAGGCTGGTGAAGCCGCTGGCAGAAGTTATAATTATGCAACCATTAGCATTTCAAACATTGGAATTGAGAAAGAGTGGGAGCGTCTCTTTTTTACGTCCGTGACCTAAACGCAGTGACGTCACATTTCAGTTTGTACGTCCTTATTCTGTTACTTGACAGTTTCCTCTAATCTTCTTCTGTCTTGATAGTTTTCTAACTTATTTATTTACAGATTTAAAAAAAAACCGTTTTGTTTACGATTTTGAAGAAAGTTTTTTTTTTTGATACGAACAATAAAAAAAATAGTCAAATATCCCATTGTTCGTCATGCCAAGAAAAATAGTGTCGTAGAAGTCATAAGACATCAGCCACATACGTCAGTTACATCACGACCGGCGCGGCGCGCCATAATCAATCACATACAATCCTAACGTTGACGTGACTGATCAGCGTCTCTTCGGTGACGTGACTTATGAGTGTGCATGAACCTTTAACCGGACTTCGCGATAGTAAACGTGTTGATGTTCGGCTTTACATCGGTTTATCTTGTGGACCGGTCTTTAGTATCTTTACAACACAGTTGTGCAAGCTTGCGATTTGGGAGCTTGGAGTTTGGCCTGAATTAATTTAAATAAATAAGGTGAGTAGCGTGTAGATGATTTGGGTACTGAAAATAGTTACCCCTTTAACCGGTTGGATTAATCCGAAAAATATTTTCGTGTCCATTTCGCCAGGGTCGTATATTTACGACCGAATACTCCATCTCGTTTCACTCTTCTTCTACTACTACTTCCCGTTGACCTAGAATCCTGAAATTTGCCATGAAGCAAGGTCTTATAGCACAAGTATAGGAAAACGTCTGAAAACTGTAAATTTGTGGTTACGTCACAAAAAAAAACTTTTTGCAATTCGGATAAATCTTCCTAACTCAATTCAGGAATTGAACTGTTTTCATAGGTAAGTTTGTGCGGAACCCTCAATGTGCGTGTCCGACTCGCACTTGTTCTACTATCATGCAGGCAAAACCGCTGGCTCTAGCTAGGATCATCAATAAAATCAATCACATACATTTTACCACAGTCTTTATCCCGTTTAAATCGCTGCTACTGAGGAAAAAGTAGGGAAGCAAAGCCGCTGGACAAAGCTGGTTCATAATACAAAGTAAAGAAAATTTCTAGGGTCAGGGATAACTTGAGAGTTTTATTTGATACTCACTCAACCCTTGTCCTTTCTGGAATATCTGGGATAAAGGTTTGTTTGCGGAAGAAATGGCAGTTAACTACCTTTCACAATGACAAGCTTCTATAAGTTTCAGCAGAGATTTAGACGGATTTTAGATATCAGAACCAAACCTTAACAGAAATTAATTTGTCTGAAAAATAAATTAGTCTGTATGTTTTTAAATCAATCACGCCTCAGTCCATCCCAAGGTTGTCTGTAAGGGCTATATTTCACTGGGACACCATAGCGGCGCGATCAGTCGCCACTATCAACAGAATGTACACAGCTCTATAGAGAGTTACTCACCTGGTGTCCGTTTGGTTGCGCAACCAATTTGGCTGCGCGACCAACTCGTCCGCGTGCACTTAAAGTCCATTTTGATACTGCCTCAGTGTGGTGTAGCGACTCTGGTGTCTGTATAATGTTTAGTTAGGTAGCTTACGGACACCATGGCGGTGCAACTGGTCGCGCCGCCATGGTGTCCCGGTGAAATATAGCCCTAAGGGATTGCCCTGTACGATAAAACCGTCCTTTATACACTTTGTTTTTGTATATGTTTATCCTGTCCACAGTATGATGTGTACAATAAAGTATATATATATATAAATCACGCCTCAACGCTCGATGGATTTGTATATATTTTCTCACATGGGTATGCCTTTTTTTGAGTCCTGAAATCAATAAAATATTTCTCCTGCTCTGGCAAGAGAGAGTATCAGAGTTTAAGCTGTTGATCCCCGCATTAACGCCGGCGTTCACGCGCCATTGTCTTACTATTGTGTCTCTAATTACGCACTCAAAAGGTTAACTATCTAAAACACACCCATGTTCCTTTACAGAGAATTTCTGGAAATTAAACCCTAGTCCTAGGATGCAAAGGGCAAGTGACACGCCCTCTTGTTCCACTCTTGTGCGGGATAAATAAAATTATTGGATGATTTCCCAGCTTAAAAAAAAGTGAGGCTGCATTTAGGAAAAATATGTGAGAACGAAAGTAACTGTCTCACTATCTGTTACCCCATGGGTAGTGTGAAAACGAAACCCGGGGCCCTGGGACGAAGGCAACGAAGGAACAGGAGTGGGTTTTTAGTCAGTAAAAGTCTGACACTATCTCTCGCTCCGCCCAAGAGCGAGATTTGTCATTAGATGATTTTCCCACCGAAAAAAAAAAAAAAAAAAAAAACTATCTGTTACCACTTCACGTCTTAACTGCTGAACAGATTGGGATGAAGCTTGGTAAACAGGTAGACAACGTCCTAGAATAAGAGATAGGATACTTTTATCTCAGAACTATATTCCCTTAAGATTGTAGTGTATGTATCTCCCTAACAGTGCATAACGTTGTATGTACGATCTTTTAAAATATAAGTATCATTTTAAGCTAAGTAAGCAGTTTATTTCAATGCGCATTGTAATACATATTCTTTTAGGTGAGTCATTAAAGTACATTCAATCGAGCTGGTGATCTGATTCAAAATAGTACTTTTTGATACAAGTGCAGAAAGTTTGTCATTGCAACTGAGGCGGAATTCGCACGAGCCGTAGGCGAGTGTGTTATGGAGCCGAAGGTTGCAGTGACAAATTTGCACGTGTATCAAACGACTTTTTTCAATACACTTACGAAGAAATGAACAGACGGGGGTTGACCGGCGAATCGTGGGGGTCGACGCGCGCCCGGCCTGATACCAGAAATGTAATGCAATTGTGGCGGGGGAGAGCACGCACACTTTTCTGCACTAGTGTGTAAAACCGTCTATTGCGTGCCTGAAAGCGGTGGGATAAGAGCGGGGATCGAGTAAGTGTATTGAAAAGACCGTTGAGCCCAACATTTCAGAATGATATACGACTGCTACGAGCCGCTGGAACAAGATAGAAGAGAATAAAACCATTTCCTATCTCTAATAGAACGCAATTGCTTTAAGGGCGTACCAAAATAAGAACCCGTTTACATGCAGTCCGTGTAACCTCAACGTGATAACAGCGCAGACAAGATGTCTTGTCTATATCGTATGAAAATTACTATTGTGTTAAACCACTGCGTTTTAAATTTAAACAATGAGCATGCCTCTCATTGTTTAAAACGCAGTGGCTTTGTGGATGAAATTTATCAGCAACGATTTTTTTTTAGGCATTTGGTACGAGAATCAATCAGAAATATGATTTATGCAAAAACTAACTTACAAAATGGACAAATATCATCAGTTCCTAATATTTTGCTGAGCTGTATACAAAAAATAATTCAAATCATACACCACTAATTTTCAATTAGTAAAAATACTTAAGTGCTTATTAGAAAAGGTCTTGTTATTATTTATGTATAGTCTAAACAAATAATATTCATAAACAGTAAAGTTATTAGCGTTTGTTTATATCCCAAAATAGAACTCAATTTATGAAAAAATATTGTACAGGCTATTAAAATGGAAAAACACTGCACGTAGTATTTTCGACAGGTAATTGTTATGAACGATTGATTCTATTATTAATTTACCAATAATGACAAATTTTCGTGGATAATTTTGGGGTTTCGTTTTTTTTACTTTTGACTACAAAAATATGATCAGTAACGGGTACGGATAGGGCCCCATTTTTTTGTACTAATTAAAATCTAGGTGCGTATATCAGACAAGATACTATCAAACGAGGTCAATAGATTCGTATTCACCTATTATTCACATAACAGGGGTGAATAGAAGGGCTGCAGAATAATTTGTTAGAGTCACCACGGTATTGGAACGCAAAGAACCGCTGAAGAAACACAAGTGGGTTTTAGTTAGTAAAAGTAACACTCCCCCTCGCTCCAGCCAAAGTGGAGAAGTCGTTTAATTATTCTCACCTTTAAAAAAAGGGTGAGTAATAACAAAACCTTGATTGGTATTTTCATGTTATTTAAATAGTTCAATTTATTAATAGAAAGAAATAAAGAAAGAAAGAAAACATTTATTTGAGACTCGCACAGGACAAACAACAAGAAAATAAAAGTAACTACTTAATCTATATAATACTAATACTTAACTTAAAAAAAAATACATAATAATAATATAATTAATACATTTTATTTTAAAAAATCAATGCTTTGTCAAAGCCAAAAAATAAATCAAAATGTTGTTCCTATTCACCCCTGCATTCCTATTCGCCCCGTGTGTAAGTAGTTGTTCCGGAATTAAAACCGACCGATTCATACCGAAATGGAAGCGACGCGGAGACCACTTTCAGAGTAAAATAATTTTAAATTTTATCGACATCCCTAAAGACAAGTATCGCTTGAAATGTTCAAAAAGTGCGCGCAGCTGCCCACGGTCCTGTCAGTGGCCGCCTGTGGCCATACGCGGCTGTCAACGGCCGACCGCGATCGCCTCTGATAGCTTCTTCGTGTGCTGCCAGCCTCTACTATTCCGGTGTGAATCAGCCCTGAAAAAGTTTTGATTGAAAAAAAAAACACTGTCAATCTTTTTTGTTTTTTTTACAACTATCACACAACGCCGTCTAGCCCTAAGCTAAGCAGAGCTTGTGTTATGAGTACTAGACAACTGATAAACATACTTAAATATATCTAAATACATACATATTATAGTTAAATTACACCCAGACATAGAACAAATGATCGTGATCATCACACAAACATTTGTCCTGGGTGGGAATCGAACCCACGACCTCCGGCATAGCAGTCAGGGCCACTAATCATTAGATCAACAGGCCAGTCAGTTAATCTTTAGAGTAAGTACATATCCATACACTCTGACATAAAGATTACGACGGACGTTGACTTTTTTTGGAAGTTATTTCGTACTGAGGCCCCTCACCCACGGTGACTTTTTGTAGCGATGCTGTAGCGCGTTAGTATCGTGTTGGCATCTTTACTATAGCGCTTGCAAATGCGATTAACGCGCGTTAGTAGCGATGCTGTCGCGCGCTTACGAAACTCGCGATCTCCGTGAAAATAACAAACTTCAGATCAAAAATACCAACAATAAAAGCATTTAATAGTTAAGGTCTTTACGGCAAGAATTAACAAATTACCTCTAATAAAGTGTAGGTACTCCATCGTCGACCACATCATTAGTTACCATCAGGTGTGATAGTTGTCAAAAGCGAGCCTATCAGTTACGAAAAAAGTCCAGATAAAACAAAGTTTCTGAAAATCAGTAATTTCTCGACATTGGTAAATCGGATTTACAAATCGATTCGTCAAACAAATCGATTAGTAAATCTGATTTATCAATAGTGACATCTTTTTTGTTTTATGAACTTAATTAGTAAGATCAAAATAGTAAATAAATAAAAATTCTTCATTTTCCAAAAATGCCACCATCACCATTACACCTCTATTTTTAAACTCCCTTTCATAATTACGACGCTCTTTGTACCCAAGACATAATAATTTGTCACAATTTACAAAAGGTTGTTTTTTACGTTCATACCAAGGCGTATTTAGTCAGGAAATTATAACAAATGGCTGCAGCCGCGTAGACACGGAAAATCTTTAGCGTGAAATACGTCTACCGTGTTTTATTGTCACTGTGGTACAGGAGCCGGGCTAACATCGACTTTTGTTAATCTTTTTCTGATGCGTACTCAAAATTGTTTAACCCAGGAAAATGTGTTAGTAATAGGGCTCAGAAATAAAGATGGTAATTATTTATAATCCAAATAAAAATATTTTTTCAATACCTGCATATATTTTAGTGCCTGTGATACAGGTTCATCCTAGTACAGGCACTTAACATAGCCATACCTTTGTAATTATTCCTAAGATTTTATGTAACTACTTTACCAAATTTTAACTCTGAATAGATATATTATTTCTTTTTTATTAATTTTAACTATATTGGAAAAAATAGCCATTATTTATTTACGATCATGTATTTTTATCATGTTCTTCTCGTATCATACGGTGAAGGAAAACTTCGTGAAGAAACTGGCATGTCCTAGAACCAGAACCAAAAATTCAAAGACATGATGACATCCACCAATCCGCACTGGGCCCGCGTGGTAGTTTAAGACCCATTCCCTCTCTTAGAAAGGAGGCCTGAGTCCCAGCAGTGGGAACATTATAAGGCTGATTATTCTATTATGCTTCTCGTATGGATGAAACTTTTTATTGTTAGATTTACTTTCAAACGGACTCCTAGACTATTAAGACTAACTGTGCCTCACGGCGTCTATGTCATTTCGAGTTTCACCGTGAGAGAAGATTTCATTTGTCTGAACTAAGCTTTTAATCTTGCAAATTACGAGTGTTTTAAGCATAAGTTTTGTTATAAGAACGTTTGCGAGAAAGGTCATGCTAGGTTAATGTAGAATGAGGTTTAAAACAGTAGGTAATAATTTTGTACTGTTTTAGTTTTAAAATATTATTTTCACTTATAGTAGAATTAACGATAATATTTTTACTGTGTAAAAATAATGTGCTTTATATTAGAAAAAAATACAAACTCATTTGAGAGTACATTGATGATAAAACACTATTTACCATTTTTTATTTTCTTAGGCTTCCGTAACCAAAGAGTAAAACGGGATCCTATAAATAAGATTCCGCTGTCCGTCTGTCTGTTTGTCTGTCTGTCTGTCTGTCTGTCTGACCGTCTGTCACCGTGCTGTATCTCATGGACCGTGATAGCCAGACAGTTGAAATTTCACAGATGATGTATTTCTGTTGCCGTTATAACAACAGATACGAAAAACAGAACAAAATAAATGTTTAAGTGCTCCCATACAACAAACGTGATTTTTTTAATGTTTTTTTTTTTTTGCAACGAACGCTACGGAACCCTTGCGCGAATCCGATTCGCAAATGCCGGTTTTTTTATTGATGTCCTTGAGGTACCTATATTAAAATTTATTTTCAAGCTATCAAGTATTAACATATTAAAAAAAAAAAAACATTTAACTATTATTGTATGTATATTCGATTAATAAAGAAAAAATATATATATTGCTTAATAATATATATTGAATGATAGTGAAGTGTTTTTTTTTTAATTTTACTAATTGTTAGCAACTGATGAAAATCTTTGGAGTTTACACCATTACATAACATCACATCACGCCAGTACGCTCTCAGAAATGTAGATGTGTATAGTTTACATACAAACAGCACCAATGTGTAGATTGTTCCTTTTTAGGCATATAGTTATTCCTATAGTTAACCGTACATTTACCGTAGAACTTGTTCACTATTTAGTTTTAGCTGTATGGAACCAAAATATTAGGGACAAAAATAATTAAAAAAAGTTTTATCTGCAGGTTGTTGATTTTATCAACTGTTTAGCTTAGTTAGTGCTATAACTAGTAACGTTATTGTAAAAGTAACCTAAGTCACATCAAAACTGGTCCAAGAGAGGCACGCATTGACACTCATATCCCAAACACGTAAACTCATGCGTACGTGGCAACCCTTTACTGTCATTTTCTACTAAAACATTTCTTACTTGACGATACACATCTTCAGAAAGATATACTGCACCACATAATACAATTCTGTTCATATCCACTATGCTGCTAACTCCAATAATATCCTCCTATGATTCTCCCCTTATTATAACACGTACGGACAGACGGATCGTTTTACAATACACAGTATAAGGAATTATATTATTATTTCATGTGTGGGACCCAGTCTCGGTCACACTGAATGTTGCAGACGTGACCTGTGTGGCTATGGGGTATAATCTTACCCCGAACACGGTGTGTGTGTGTGTGTGGTATTCGCGTAAAATGTTTCCCTTGTTAATAGAATTACATTCATGAGATATTCATTGACTGCACGGAATTTTTGCGGTTTGCGGTACTAGTGGTAATACCCACGACTTGCGTACCGTATGAAGGTTATTAACCGGGACATTACTTTGTATAAATTATTTCATCTCCACTGCTCTCAAAGCGGTAAAGGAAAACTTTGTGAGGTAATTGGCATGCACTAGACCAAAAACTCAAAGATATATGAAATCCGCCAACACCCGGGCCCGCGAAAGAAGTCTTATGTCCCAGCAGTGGCGCCGTTTATAGGCTAATTGTAGTAGAAAGATTTATTTTTTAATTTACAAAAAACATAAAATATAATTCAAATAAGTTTATTATGTACAACAAAATAGGTTACATGATTTTACCCGAACTTAAATCTATGGGTGCAATGGCGGTATTATCGCTGACTGCAGCTGCGATATCTACCAGATAACCTTAGGACATAATATGAGAAATCACAGAGACGTTTGTAAATTAGTGGGGACCGATACTGGACGTCTGACATCTAGTATCGAACACTGTAATAGAATAAAAAATCAGATTCAGAGCAGGGAAGATCATAATTCTCGGTTTCTAGAACGTTGCCATAATGTCTTACTCAGAATCAGAATCAGAATGATTATTTGTGAAACTTAAATATTTACATAAAGGTCTTAGATTTATAATATATGGACGCTATGTTTTGCCGTGTAGGCGTAAAAATAATCAAATTAAAAACATAAAAAAAAAGATATAACAGAAAAAAAAACAAAAATTAAAACTCTTACAAGTGATAAATAAAGAAATATTTTAAATTAAGTTAAATATCTTATATAATTTATAATTAAAACGAAAGTATAAAAAAAAACAGTCTTAAAAATATTAAAACAGTCTTTAAAATTATTACACTTCACTGCAAAGGTTTATTATTATACACATGAGATATTAAAAAATATCATTTATAAAATCTTCTACAGTATAATAAAATTTTCCAGTAATAGTGAACTTTTTTTACATTTTAATAAGGGCAATTTTTTTATGCTATCTGGTATTTTATTATATATAATATTCACACAACTATCACACAACGCCGTCTAGTCCCAAGCTAAGCAGAGCTTGTGTTATGGTACTAGACAACTGATAAACATACTTAAATAATTCTAAATACATACATATTATAGATAAATTACACCCAGACACAGAACAAATGATCGTGCTCATCACACAAACATTTGTCCTGGGTGGGAATCGAACCCATGACCTCCGGCATAGCAGTCAGGGCCACTAACCACTAGACCAACAGGCCAATCAAAAGGGGGTCTTCCTAAACTGTAAGAAAGTATTTTACAGAGTTGTCCCCCGACTGCGATGAAAATTTCAGTTTTGTAGATCAAGTAGTTTAAGAGATTCCGTGTTTAGTCAATGAGTGACTACTTTCTTCACTTTTCTATAAATTAACAAACATCTTGTTTTTTGACTTTTAGTTTTTTTTTGTTGTCATGGCAGTCGAGTTTTTAATTTTTTTAATTGTTTTTTTATCATACTCGTGTTAGTATTTAATAGCAACCCGCCCCCGCTTTGCACGGGAGTTAGAATCTCTTAAATTTTCGGCTTTTATTTGCTATAATAAGCATTTATTATACTCCTTAACCTCATGAATCACTCTGTCTTTTGATGTAAACCGCATGATTGAGTTAATCACGAAGACACCAACAGACTGATAGATGCGGTAAGGGATTTTGTTTTATATTTGTAATAATATATTATTATAATAGCTTCTGCTAGCAGCTTCACCCGCGTAAAAATAGGTTTTTTGAACCTCTGAATTTTGGAAAATCCTCTCTTAGTGCTCGCTTGCGTTATAAAAAGAAACTTTGTGCAAAATTTCACGCTTCTAGTTCCAGTAGTTTCGGCTATGTGTTCATATGTTCATGTAAGAAAAATACATTGCATTTTATTGTTACCAGGTCTATATATATTTCTTTTTTAAACAAAGGGCTATAGTTAACTGCTTTTTTACTAGGTTCTGTATTTTTAGCGTCACTTATTATGCGCGTAGTATTTTCTAGTAGCAATTGTTATGAATGATTGACTCTATTATGAATTTACCAATTATGACAAATTTTTGTGGACAATTTTAGGATTTAGTTTTTTTTTTTACTTTTGATTTCAAAAATAGGATCACTATAGGTACGGATAGAGCCCCATTTTTTTGTACTAATTAAAAAATAGGGGTGTATATCTCTTACATACATATAATACATAAATTACACCCAGACACAGAACAAATGATAGTGCTCAACACACAAACATTTGTCCTGGGTAGGAATCGAACCCGCGTCCTCCGGTATAGCAGTCAGGGCCACTGACCACTAGACCAACAAGCCAGCTGATGTTTTGATGAAGTAAGTAATGATTGCATCGACAACCATATTAAATTAGTCTGGATATCAAAATGAATAATTTGTTTTGGCCGTCTCAAATTACTGCAACTCCTCAGAAGTGACACAAGTTTTGCTAGAAGTAAGTAAAACCAGAAGTAATATCTACCCTCCACTAAATGGATTAGGCGCACAATGCCACATTCGCAAAATGACATATTGACGCAAAATGCCACATTCGCAAAATGACATTTCGCAAAATGCCACATTAGCAAAATGACACATTCGCAAAATGTCTTTTCTCAAAATACCACATTAGCAAAATGCCACATTATCAAAATGACACATTCTCAAAATGACAAATTCTCAAAATGACACATTCTAAAAAAATCATAATTATCACATAATGTACGATTTACGTAAATGACAATAAAAATTGTTAAAATGACTTATTTACTTCTTGCAGTGGGTTTTTTATTAAAATTATGAATAAAAAATAATACCAATTTAATCTTTCCAGTATTTAATCACATTTACACATTTTCATTTATTTTAACATAAAATAAAAATGCTGTACTTGTAATCTAGCAGTTATTAAGTTTTAGCTAGATGGCTTTCCATAAAAACATACTAACGTCCATCATCTTTCTGCCCTTGTCCCGTGTTATTTGGGGTCGGCGCAACACGTTTTTTTCTTCCATTCTGCCCTGTCACTCGTCATGCTATCACTAACTTCTTTTTCTTTCATATCATTCTTCACACAATCCATCCATCTTTTCTTTGGTCTCTCTCTCCATCCATCATAATTCATAACTCTTTTAGTAACATGCGTTTCATCCCTCCTGAAGAGGGTTGGGAATTCAACAACACAACAACAACAATACCCTTTCAGTCACTGGCGACTCGGATAGATTGACTGATAGATTGATAGATTGATTGACTGATTGATAGATTGATAGATTGATAGATTGATAGATTGATAGATTGATAGATTGATAGATTGATAGATTGATAGATTGATAGATTGATAGATTGATAGATTGATAGATTGATAGATTGATAGATTGATAGATTGATAGATTGATAGATTGATAGATTGATAGATTGATAGATTGATAGATTGATAGATTGATAGATTGATGGATTGATGGATTGATAGATTGATGGATTGATAGATTGATAGATTGATAGATTGATAGATTGATAGATTGATAGATTGATAGATTGATAGATTGATAGATTGATAGATTGATAGATTGATAGATTGATAGATTGATAGATTGATAGATTGATAGATTGATAGATTGATAGATTGATAGATTGATAGATTGATAGATTGATGGATTGATAGATTGATGGATTGATAGATTGATGGATTGATAGTAGATTGATAGATTGATAGATTGATAGATTGATAGATTGATAGATTGATAGATTGATAGATTGATAGATTGATAGATAGATAGATTGATAGATTGATAGATTGATAGATTGATAGATTGATAGATTGATAGATTGATAGATTGATAGATTGATAGATTGATTGATTGACTGTTTGATTGATTGATTGATTGATTGATTGATTGATTGATTGATTAAATTGATTGATTGATTGATGGATTGGATTAAAAAAAAAAAAAAGTAAAGTGAGAAATGAGTCTCATTTCTCACTTTATCGATTCTCGTCACACCACACATCCATCTTAACATTCTCATTCATCTTTTTTCATCCTTCTTTTTCGCAGCCCAACATTCTGATCCATACAGTATGACAGGCGTTATCACGGACATGTAGATTTTACCCTTCAACTTGAGGGGCATCCGTGGGTCACAAGTTGTTCCCGTGACCTTTTGCCATTTCATCCGTCCTGTGTTGATCCAATGTGTTACGTCCTGGTCTACCTCACCATCCCCTTGGACAAAAACATACTAACGTCCAAATTTTAAAAAATACCGAGTTCGAAGTGACATTTTGGCATTGTGCGAAAGTGGCATTTTGCGAAAAGTCATTTTGCGAAAGTGGCATTTTGCGAATATGGCATTTTGCTAATGTGACGATTTGCGATATGGCAAAAAAAGGAGGTAAAGAGAATGTGACATTTTGCGATATGGCAAAAAAAAGTGGTAAAGAGAATGTGACATTTTGAGAATATGACATTTTGCGAAAATCTAAAGTGTCATTTTGCGAATGTGGCATTGTGCGCCTAATCCCACTAAATGCGCTAGAAAACCACAACATCAGAATAACCTATAGGTATTTTCATAAAATAATTCAGCCATTCAATTTATCGCTGGTATAGAAGGAAATTAATATCCAATAATTCAAAAATGCCTTTTGCCTTCACATAATGGAGGAACGTTCAGGTATGGAATCTTATAGCGACGAGATTTCCTATTACACAGTGCAATGATTCGTAGGAAAATAATAAGTACCATTTTGTATGGATCGTCTCACTAATTGAATCCCCGATTTCAGTCGGTTCCTACCCTGGTAGCTGTAGCGGTAATTGGTGAAAATATCGAATTGGTAAAAGATGGCAAGTGATTTACCAGCTTTTTTTTTAAAGTGTAATTCTGTAAGGTGACTTAAGAGGGTCCTTTTTCACTCGCCTATCGTCAACATCAAGCATAGTTTAAAAGCTTGTTACTTTATCTAAAGCAATCCAACGCAATGTTTGAGAAAAGGCAACGCGAAAAAGAGAAATAACGCCTGAAAACTCTGTTAGCATTCGGTATTTCCGTGATTTATTTGAATATTTTACAAAATTTGTTCCAGGAAATACGTATTTTTTTAAACCCTTAAAAGTTTTTGAAAAAAATTGCCGTCATTGAATTTTGATTAAATTTGCAAGACTTCTATTGTTATATTTTTTTCACTTTTTAAATTTTTGACTTATAATAATAATAATAATAATAATGGTTTATTGTTCAGAAAAGAAAAATACACTTTTACATCGAATACTTCACTGGTCTCCACACTAGGATTCCCTGTGTCGTGGAGACCAGTCTCTTTCATCATGGTTCATGAAGAAAATAAAATAAAAAAATTAAAATACAATGTAACACAGATTATGTAGAACATAGAGTATTATATGTTATAAACTAATAAATCAACATTTATGAGAGGTGTATATGGCATCTAACAGAGAGTGTAAAAAGTAAGTTGTATAGTGTTGGTGCGTGTATGTGTAAGTGTGTGTTGTGTGGGTGCGTGTGTGTGAGGTGTGTGGGTGCATGTGTGTACGCGTGTCATGTCTCCAAGAACTAATAGCATTATCATGACAGAGTATAACAAGTAGTTAATATAATAAGACTTAATTATGAAGTGTCAAAGTTCATGCAAAATAGCAGATTTTCAGAGGTCTTTACTGGATTAGTTTTACACAAATTTATAAATTGATTTCAATATAAGTCTAGATAACATCCTGATACTGTGTTTCCAAAATATCTAATAACGTAATAATCGCGTAAGAGCGGTTGTATGAAAAACAGTGAATATGACGTATGTCGAGTTGCATCCCCTTAAGCTCAGCTGTTGGATAGCATAGGGTGATAAAAAAAGACTATCGAATATGTAGTTGCAGATTCAAACCCTGCTAAACGTGTAGGTTCAACTATTTTGTTTATGAGGCTTTGCCCGCTTTGCTTTTCTCATAACCTACTAGAACCCTGCTATTCTCTAGGATAATAAAATCATTGCAACTGTTGTCTTATTATTATTTTTTTTCTTTTGTTTTTAATTTCAATTTTGCTTTTTATTATTATTATTTATTACAATTTGATATTGTAGATTATTTTTATTTTGCAATTCCTGAGTGACTTATGCTATATTTTAAACCAACTTCAAAAAAAAGGAGGAGGGTATCAATTCGGTTTTATTTTTTTTATTCATTTTTTTTATTTTTGTTACCTCAGAACTCCGTTGTTTATGGACCGATTTGCAAATATTTTTTTTCATCTTAAAGGATATGCTTCTAGATTAATCCCATTTTTTTTTTTAAATCCAGTTCTGATGATGGAGTCTATGAGGAATCGAGGGAACTCCTCAAATATTATAGGCAACTATATAATAATTTTGGTATTTTCATCGAGAACTTAAGCATTTGCAGTCAAAAAGTAACATTTGATGAAGTGGAACTGATGAAAAAGACTAGAAATGGCCAACGGAACTTCAAACTCACATAGATATCAATGATTCTGAATAGTTATGTTGAAAATGGTATCATCAAAGTGATCTGATGATGATAATGGAGCCGGAAGGTAGGCACTGGAACTCCGTAATTAATCAACATAACCTAGCCGTGTTTGGACTTATCAGAATTGTTATGAGATGCACTTTGGCTATAAGGTACTATCAAACTGATCTGATGACGGAGCCGGAAGGTAGGCACAGGAACTCCGTAATTAATCAATGTATGCTAGCCGTGTTTGGGCTTATTAGAATTATCATGAGATGCACTTTGGTTATAAGGTACTATCGAACTGATCTGATGATGGAGCCGGAAGGTGGAAGGTAGACACAGGAAGTTCATAATAAAACAATGTAACCAAGCAGTGTTTGGTTTAATTGGAATTGTCATGACAAATAGGCACTCTGGTTATAAGTTTATCGCAACTAAAAAGTGTGAATTTTAAAAACTTTTTACAAAAAAAAAAAAAATAACCGACTTCACTAAAAAAACACTAAAAGAATCAAAACTTTAATTTTAAATAGGCTCTCAATAAATTAGTGCGCCTCACCATCAACGATTGCATTACCACTTACCATCAGGTGGAATCGCAGTCAAGCACTAGTTTATATCAATTAAAAAAAAAAAAAAAATTTTGGAAGTCGGTGTTAAATAAGAAACAAACAATACCGAGAAACACCGCCTTCCGAAATTAAAGTTATTTTGATCCTTTTAGTGTTTTTTTTAGAAAAAGTCGGAATTTTTTTTTTTTGGTAAAAGTTGTTTATAAGTTTGTACGCGCGTGAAGCCGCGAGCTAAAGCTAGTTTATTATATCAGGATAGATTAGTTCAAACATAAAATAAATAGGTAAACTTTTTTGCACAGCGTAAAAACCCATAACACAGAAATAAAAACTTGACCTGAATACCTACAAAAAACAGAAATAGTCATGTAATGAAGTAAAAAGTAATTAAGGGGAGACTATGAAAGCTGTATTCAAGAGATACTCAGTCACCACACCGTAAACTATAAATAGATAAACCTGTTTATTTATCCAGCAGTTCGTAATGGCTCTCGTCGAGAAAAACTTCAAGACTCGGCGAGTCCTCTTTTATCCACTTTTTATGTCCTTTTTCAACCGAAACGTGGAACGAGCGGTATTGAAAGAAGTGTAACATTTCACTAGACTGCCAATAAATTACTGCAGCTTTAAAACCGATGCTGCATTGAAAATTGTAGTTTTTCTTTGATACAAATTGTCTTAAGAATTTCATGATGGGTTAGGTTTTCTGCAACTATTTGTAATCGTGTCTAGTTTAAGCACTTGGAAGAATATTGTGTAGTTTATTGTTAAAAATGATGATGATTACATTGCTTACCTATTATTCTATAATCTAATTAATACTGTCACATAATAAAGGTTATTAAAATATGAGCCGGAGATGTTGAGTTTTGTTTGGAGAGTTGAAAATTAAGCCTTTGCTAAAGTTTATCGCCGGACCTTGGTACAGGCCATGGTCCGGAGCGAGGAGGAGTGGCAGGCGGTCGCCTCCTTCTGCGAAGCAGTAATGCTAGCAAAGGAGGAGGCCGCACGTGCACGCATGAAGGAGCGGCCCTCACGCCCCAGGCGCCGGGATCCCGATCCCGATTTCCGGACACCGTAGGCGCGGACATGCGGACGGCGAGCAATGGGTAGCTCGCCGTCCGACCGTCGGTAACCGTCCGGACCGAGCTCAAATCATCGACGGCGCGTACTGTTCCACGCGCGCCTCAAGGAGATGTCAGCAAACTGTAGGGGCCCAGCAGGGCCGAAGCCTACTGGGGCCAAGGCTTTGTTTCTGAAAAAAAAACTCGGCCCTGGGACGAAAGCAAAGAAGGAACAGGAGTGGGTTTTTAGTCAGTAAAAGTCTGAGACGCCCTCTCACCCTCCCAAGAGCGGGGAATGTCATTGGATGATTTTCCCACCTACAAAAAAACAGATAAAGTTTATAATATGTTTTTTTTAATACCTATAAAACACAGTCTCGTAGTTTTTCTAATTCAGAATCTGTTTTATACATTGTTAATGTATAAAACAGATTCTGAATTAGAAAAAAAAGATTTTCGTACAAAGTGTCGTTTATGACCAATTAATTCAATAAACATCACATACAATTTAGTTTCGAGCACGTTTTCATAGAAACAGTTTTACGGATATTTATCGCATTTTGTTGACACATTTTCACGGTTTTCTGCTCCCATTTTTAAAAACAACATAGGGAACTACCATAGACAATATAGAAACGGAACCGGGTCGAATATGTGCCTGTCTATTATTCGGTGGATTTGATGATATGCGGAATTTATTTCTGTGTTTTATATTATAGTATCTCTCTAAATTTAATTTCGATAGCAATTTTCTCCATAAAATCACTATAGTCGCACTACCTACTATTGCTTTACATTATTAATTATTAATTTATCTATAATATGTATGTATTTAGAAATATATAAGTATGTTTATCAGTTGTCAAGTACTCATAACACAAGCTCTGCTTAGCTTGAGACTAGACGGCGTTGTGTGATAGTTGCGGAATATTATATTATATTAATATTATATTATATTAACAGAAAAAGAACGTTATTTTACAATATTGTTTGTTAGGAAAGGTGTTTTATAAAAATATAATTTTATTACGGCTGTCTGGGATAAAATCTGTCAATAAGGTAATACTTTTGATACAGAAAAATGTTTTTTTTTGTTTTATTAAAATGATTAATTATATTTTAATAAATCCAATCTTAGGATCAGATAAGACGAACTGTTTATTAAAAACAAATATAATAAAACAATCCGATTTCCACCCTTCCCGTATTATAGGTTTATTTCCTATATTCTACTATAAAATTGTAACAAGAAACCGTAAACGGGACGTATAGGCACTGACTTTAATACACCGCATCACCGGATAACGATGGTTTCATTATAGCAGATAGAAACTATAAAACTGTTTATAACCTCTGCCTTCGGATTCTAGCTGACTAGATGCAATAACTTGTGAATGTGTGATGTAGGCTGGTATAGCCGGTGATAACCTGGGTTATTGAACTATTTGAGGATTTATTTAAAATGAAAACACAAAGCGTGAAAACTAAAGTGGCGTATGACCAAACTAAATGTAGAATAGAATCTAAACTAATGAATGTAGAATAGAAAAGAATAAACTTTATTATATACCAAAATAGTAACATAAGTTCATCATCATCATAAGCATAATCAGCCTTTTAATGTTCCCACTGCCAGGACTCATGCCTCCTCTCTCTAGGAGAGGGAATGGGCCGTAATCCACCACGCGGGCCCAGTACGGGTTGGTGAATGTCACATGTCTTCGAATTTTTGGTTCTAGGACATGTCAGTTTCCTCACGATGTTTTCCTTCACCGTTTAGAGAGCAGTGGTGATGAAATAAATTACACAAAGTAATACGGCTGGCTGGGTTTGAACCCGCAATCTATAACTCGTAAGTCGAAGTGATATTAACTTCAGATAATAGCTGTGGAACATCGGACTGACTATGAATACTTTTGAAAAGAAATATCTGGTCGGAGATACGTTTACGTTGTTCCAGAGTCATCATATTGAAATTTTTCAAATTGATGGAAATACGCAGAATTCTAAATCTGTATAACGACAAAAGTAATATAGTAGTGATGTGGGTTAGGGGTTAAACCGAGCAATAAATTAAAGAGCGCATTTCCCGTAATATTAGCTCCCCAAAAATACGACCCTCAGAGGTAGTGAGTGACTGAAATATTATGAGGAAATGCGGAAGGGATAATGATCAACTGGCAAGTCGGGGTGTGACTGCCGACAAACTGTTATGTTAATATTAACTAGGTATATTAAACTTGATTAAATTACACTAATGTTATAAAGACGAAAGTTTGTATGTAGGTTCAAACGGCTGAACTGATTTAGATTTAGTGGTCATGTAGGTTAAATCGATACGATAAGATGTTATAGACTAAATGTATTACATAAGTATTATGCTTCTATACAATTGATCTCAAAGAATACGAATATTAATGTTAAGTTTGAAAAGACACTAATTGTTTTTGTTAATAAAATGTTCGATAAATAAAGTCAGATAAAATTGTTTGTAAATAAAGATTTACTATTATAATAGTAATAATATAATCGCCATCGCCGTACCTCTACGTTGACGTCGTGGTGGGGCTTGCGTGCTTCAATAAACCCTAGGTCTGCATCGGTAGCGTTTGCTATGCCGTAATATGCCTAGGGTGAGGGGCCAGACTAAGAGAGATACAATCCGCAGGGCAGTTTTGTGGCGAACTGTTGGGCATTAGCGACCCCACGGGCCCTATCTCCAGGGAGAATTCTTGTTCTTCATCTCCGGCTTGTCTTTATTGGCCGGCCGCAGTGAACACTGACGAGGAACAGAGCTCCCACCTCTCTGTTGCCTTTATTAGCTGGCTAGAGTGGAGATTCGCAAGAGCACATGTGCTCGGGAGAAGGATGTATAATCCAGTAATGTGTTGGAAGGGATTTTGACCGTACTTCCGGGATGGTCCTAATAGCCGTGGTATACCTCTCCACTCCTAAGGCACCTCAGGATATGTTGCCCTCTTGTTGCTACGTCACTTCGTGCTAGCGGCCGTTTTTGGAGGCCCATTTATTGAGTGTGCAAGTCACCTCCTGCCTTTTTATCGATGGATATTAATAACATTGTGGTCAGTGGCCCTGACTGCTATGCCGGAGGACGTGGGTTCGATTCCCACCCAGGCCAATTGTTTGTGTGATGAGCACTATCATTTGTTCTGTGTCTGGGTGTAATTTATCTTTAATATATATGTATTTAGAAATATATAAGTATGTTTATCAGTTGTCTAGTACTCATAACACAAGCTCTGTTTAGCTTGGGACTAGACGGCGTTGTGTGATAGTTGTGGAATATCATATTATTATTTTAGAATAAATACATTATAGATAAATTATAGAGAACTTATTCCTGGACTGGCGTGTTGGTCTAGTGGTTAGTAACCCTGACTTAGCAGTCATCATCTGAAGTAGGTAGGGTATTTCACCAAATCTAACAACAGTAGTCATAAATATCACCAATCGGTCGAGAACACTTCCCATTGTCACAACCACTGCCACCAATCGTAACAAGTGTTGACCTCCATAAAACATCATAAATGGCCTACGATTGACAGCGGCGGTATATATAGTATTGACACAACCAAGAACGATTGTTTTCCGGTTACTCGAGCTTAAATAACACATTCTCTTGATGCTCGCTAACTTACTCTTTAAAGGAACGTTACCAGCCCCCCTAGCCAAGTTACAACCGTTTCGTTTCGATTCTCTTTTCATTGATGACATTTCTTTGTTCTGACCACGTGATTGAGCGTGAGATGACAAAGGAATCGGAGGCGTGGCCGACTCGACGCGATCAATGATGAAAAGAGAATCGAAACGAAATGGTTGTAACTTGGCTAGGGGGACAGAAATAATTCCGATCTACATAGTATTCTTTTCAATCAAATGTCTTCTCCCGGACTAGGGTGGAACGAGAGGACATGTCAAACTTTTACTGACTAAAACACACCCGGGTCCTTTAGCCATGGGATGACATCCGAAATGGAAACCCATGGTACTGGAACGCAAAAGGTAAAGAAGGAACATACATAGGTGTGTTTTTAATAAATAAAAGTCTGACACGCCCTTCTACTCCGTTCTAGAGCGCAAAAAGTCATTGGTTGATTTCCCAGCTTAAAAAAAGCCTAGGTCCTAACTGACCGCGGTAACTCTTTTAAAACATTCCCGCGGCCCTAATCCTAGTTGTAGTAACTAGGATTAGGGCCGCGGGAATGTTACTGACTAAATTTAATACAAAGAGAGGTATTTCACACAATTTTTACCGCAACGAGTGATATATTGAACTACCAGAGATTCTAGCTTAATTAAACTCTACAAAATATCTCGAATAGTGAAGGATAATGTTATTAGGAATCCGGAATTTAACATTATAGTACAAATAATCCTCCCAATCGTATTGTGATCAAGGTGGCCAAAATCCAACGCAACCAGAAAAAGATCACATACAGAACCAACCACGGCTCAATAAGCATCTACTTCCAAACTCGGACAGCTACTTACGGAAGTACGGAGTAAAAAGACAGCACTTTTTGCCTTGGAATCGATCTAAGGACCCCACGCTCAGCTGGTACGCATGCGACCGCGAGAATGCCGATGCAGTGATATTTGTACTTTACTAGGTGCTACCAGGGTGAAAGTAGAAAATTGTCCCAATAGAACATACTTCCATACTAGTTTCTATTAGCGGCTTCGCTTGCGTCAAGTTAGTACTTCTCCTCCTTATTTATTATATTATTCCACAAATATCACACAACGATGTCTAGTCCCAAGTTAAGCTGAGCTTGTGTTATGAGTACTAGACAACTGATAAACATACTTATATATTTCTAAATACATACATATTTCGTCCGTTCGTGTGTGGAGTACTGCAGCCACATATGGGCTGGTGCTGCAAAATGCCACCTGGCAGCTTTGGACTCGGTGGAAAGGCGTGCAAAGAGGCTAATTGGTGATCCAGATCTGGTTAATTCCAATCTACAAAGTCTTGAGCACAGGCGTAGGGTAGCCAGCCTTTCGGTGTTTTACAGGATGCATTTTGGTGAGTGTGCGCAGGAATTGCATGACTTGATTCCACCATCTCATTTCTACCATCGGACAAGCCGACGAACGGCGAGTATCCACCCTTACGTTGTTGAAACCTCTACGGTCCGGACCAAGCGTTTCGCCTCGTCGTTTATACCGCGTACATCGAGGGACTGGAATAATTTGCCTGCTGCGGTTTTCCCGTCCGATTATAATTTGGGTCTCTTCAAGGCTAGAGTGAATAGGCTCTTAATAAATTAGTGCGCCTCACCATCTACGATTGCATTACTACTTACCATCAGGTGGGATCGCAGTCAAGCACTAGTTTATATCAATAAAAAAAAAAAAAAATTACACCTATGTACAAATCTTCTTTATAATATTAGTAATACATGAGTATGAGATATATGGTACAGCCTTTCACGACACTGGAGAAGGTAATATGCAATTAAACACACACATTAAGAACCTTGGCGTGCATAAAAGACTTACTCAGCCCATTAGGTAATTATTGCTATAGCTGTCTTTCACGAAACTGGAGAAGATAATATGCAATTAAACACACACATTAAAAACCGTGGCGTGCATAACAGACTTACCCAGCCCATTAATTAATCCGTGGATAAAATATAGGAACAGATTAAGACAAGGGTAGCTTGTAAACAATTGTAAATGGAAATTAGTCGACACTTTGGTAATAAAGTCAGGTAAGGAGCTGATTTTCTCATAGCCTTTAAACGTCATAAAATATACGGGCATTATATAGTGATGAAGGAAGCCGTTTCTGAAACTTTTAATTAGTTGAATTTTCAAAGCTAATACGGCCCAGTAATGTTGAACTTTTGTTCTATTTTGAGCTATTGGTAGCAGTTTTAGCACCTTTTTTTTAGTTGCGAAAATCATCCAATGAAATCCCCCGCTCTTGGGCGGATCGTGAAAGTGACAACGAAGAAGAAGACAAGAAGAAGACTTTCGTGAAGACTTTTACTGACTAAAAGTTAAGCTCGCCTTTGTACATAAACTGTATGTCTCACCTTGTATTATGTATGTCTTGTGTGCAATAAAGAATTAAGAGAACTAAAAACCTTCTCCTGTTTCTTCTTTGTCTTTCATTCCAGGGTCGAGTTTTCCTTTCAAAAACAAACCCTTGGTTCCAGTAAGCTTCATCCCCCGTCGTGAGGGCTAGCACGCGGATGATGGCGTCCACCGTGGAGCGCCCACTGCGAAAGCCGAACTGGCCGTCCGCAAGCTTCAGCCCCGACCGTGCTAGGTGCGCGACGAGGTTGTCTGCAATTACTCTTTCAAAGAGCTTGCCCACCTCATCGAGCAGCACAATGAGCTGATACGCGGACGGAGAGTCCACAGGGCACCTCGGCTTCGCGATGAGGACCAGTTTCCCCGTCTTACAGCGAAGTGGGAACTGGCCCCTCTCCATGCATGCGCTGAAGAGCCCTCTTAATCGAGACCCGAAAGCCTCCATGGCCAGGACCCAGGCTTTCCCAGGCAAGCCGTCGAGTACTGGGGAGTTGTAGCACCTCGAAGCGGTTGGAATTTTTTTAAAGTGATTATAGAATTTTTAACGGTTTTCGATATTTCAGCATAATATGCTGAGATAGGAGCCTTTTAGGTCTCGTACAGGTCTTTTTTTTCTTATTTGAATATATACATATATATTTATTATAATATTTTATTTATTTTGTGTTAACCATAAGTACGCTAATATTATTATTTTTTATCTTATTGTTTGTTACGTACCAGTAATAAATAAACGATTTTTACCTTTATTGTTCTTTCTGTTCACAATAATTATTTATGATTTGGTATCTGCAGATAGATAGTTTGAAGAAGTAGCATTTTTGACGATAGAGATAAGCGCAAACATTACGTAGACCATCAGTAGTCATCTAAACTATTACCTAGTTTAGATAACTCTCTATAGCTTTACTCTCTATGGGTATTAATATAAAGAAATCATTGATCCGGTTGCAAATATTTTTTACTGATATGAAGATTCTAGCTATCGTTTAGTGGCATAGGCAACGTTTTATGTCGAAAAATGCACGATTTTAGGATAAAACATGCAGGTTAAACCGTGAGCAAAAGCTAGTATAATAATATGATAACAAGGATTAAAGACTTGGTGGGTTACCATGACGTTCAAAGTAAGATTATTTCATTCTTATTTCAGTGTGGGTAAGAGACAGAGCTATAAAGGTTGTCTAGCGCCATCTCTTACCCACAATGGAATAAGAATAAAACAATCTTACTTTAAACGTCATGGTAACCCACCTAATAGTCATTTCCAAAACCTAACATTATCAATACCGTAAAGTCGGGTTTTTTTGACCCCTAAGTATAACTTTGGCTCAAGCTCATTCAATAAACACAGTGTTCCGTGTTCCTATTGGTTAATAATATTGAACCAAAGTAATCTGACTTTACTATAGCATTTACCAAAGTCATAATACAAATTGATAGACCCAACGACATCACATCTAGTGGGAAATTGTGATTGGTATTCAATAACGACAGTCTCGCGATACGTCCAATTTGTGTCAATCATTTCCTATCCATTGCTAATAGGCGTCATATGTAGTCTCCACACGTGCTTGTTATGCAGGCAATGTATAATATTTTCTTTTAAATTCACATTTCGCAGCGTCATTGCGTCCCAAGTTTTCATAATGGATTTGTTTCAGTTGTTGTCACTTAGATCTATTTATCCTGCAGTGGTTGCACGGGTGATAATCGCCGTTCACACGTCTGCAGATATCGTTTTTATTTTGATTCTTACGTTTTCTGCACCATCTGGCTTAATCTAAATTACAAATAAATCGTAAGGGTATGATGTCTTCCCAAAATCAACTGTACGTTGGTGTGGAGTGGTTGGCTGGTGGTTGCGTCTTTCTTGCGACTAATATGGACAGTATAGTCAATGTAGAACTACATTGGGCACACGTGGGCCATGTACGGCGATCTGAGCTCGTCGGTCTCTATAAATTTTATATGGCAACTCGACTTGTACAGCTACATTAGATCCACGCCACGCGACGCTACACGTCTGCGTCGGCGTCGGTCTAATATAGTTCCTGCTTAATTGTCTTATTATTTATTGCTTGCTACAGAGGAAGTTTATCGTTTTTAACACGAAACATGGTTTTAATACATTATGGTAATCATGTAATCATGTTTTTTAATCAGGGCTCTTAGTCGTGAAGAAAAAGACACTGGCCACCCTCTGGACATTCCCTAATGATTGATTGTTGTTATGTTACTCATAAACTTATCGTAGCTTACATCTCACGTAAGATTTACGATTTGAGTTCGGAAGTTAAAAACTGAGGGAGAAAAGACAGAGAAGTAATTACTAAACCATATAAGGCTTCAAAACTATAAAGGGAAATTGTACAGTTTGCAATTACGACGAATATCACGCCTAACACTGATGATATACCATATAAGCGCTGGCAATATCCAAGAATTTCGCATAAAGATGTTTTTTTACAAAAAAAATGTAAAACAATTTTCAACTTCGGAAATGGGTGTCAAAAAACGAAAAAACATTAAGTACCAAAAACACCAACTTTTCGGTTATATTACTTTGGTACCGGACGGCGAGTATGTACGCGAAACTCTTCCAAACCAAAAAAGAATCATCAAAATCGATTAACATTTTACGAAAATATCGTTAATTTATTTAAACGTATGAATGACTTGAAACTTTAAAACACCAAATTTGTAAAACTGTCAACTCACAGTAACAATGTGCCAACCCAACCACTGCATCACCAATCTTTAACCCCAACATACAAACCCTTAACACAAATCAGCGCTCAATTTTCCTTCTGAACCACAACCTATAAAATCGTGCGACAAGAATTGAAACACATATCAGCCGCGGTGACACGCGGTATACGGAACTCCGGGCCTACTTTCTGTAATGTTGGAAGGCTGTTTCCTTCCCATCCAATATCCTCACATACGAGGCTTATAGTTCCTTGGAAATAGCGTTCGACTTCAGCGCATATTTGCACAGTATGATATTAAATTATGATCGTGTATCTACATATGAATTGATTTCTGGAACTCTTGTTTACTCGGTTTTGTTTGAGGAAAATGACGGGTTCAAATATTATTTGGATGGGAACGATTTTATTTGTTGTTATTGTGTAATAATAATATGTCGACACTCGCATGTTTTTAGAAATGAATAGATTGTATTGGAAGATGGGAGCACTACTTTTGTTATGCAATCCACATAAACCCCCAAAGTGTCGAAGGGGCTGAAACTATCGACTGAAAGACTGTTTGTCTTTTCATAAACATGTTTTTTCCAAAAATTAAGTTAATTCAACTAGCAACTTGGCTCAAAATACTGCTTACTGCGACCCTCTAATTTCACTTTCACAATATATCTCTCTGTTCTTTTAGATTTTCTAAATTCTTCCCATAGGTAATAACAGACATATCTATATTGTCTACATCAGCAGGCATCCCGAAGGGTTACCCAGACAGACATGTTATAACATACGTCTGAAATATACCAATAATACCTATATTGCAATCCTCGAGCTCTAGGTGAGGATTTTCTGGCCGAAAAGTTCAATTTTATTTCTTTTTATCCGATTTGAGTATCGACCAGGTGCTTCTTTTCAGTCTTGTTACTGTGGAACTAAAAATAGAAGATTTTCACACGGTATGGGGTGAAAATGTGGAATTGAACGGTAGCTTAGAATGTCATAAGAAGCCAACCGGCGACGGCATGTGTCCGCCCATCGAGGCAGAATTATGACTGGCGCATTATGCCGAAGTTGCCTGAGACAGTCGCCCACTATTTTCTTATTTCCAATTTTAGGCATTTAAAGATTTTTCAGCCTGTGACCAACGCAACACGAATTGATTTTGATTTTAAAAATTAGGTTAAACCTTCTTCTGGTTTCTGAGACCTTAATCAGTATAGGTACAGGATGAATTTTACTAGTGTACGCGGATGACTAAATCCAAAACTATGAAGATTCCTCAATTAAATCTCTGCCACAAAGCAAAAAAAAAAATCAAAGAAGAAAAGTAGTCAAGGACACGATTTGGTTGAAAATTAGGATTACATCATTTGATTTTATATATTCCTAGCCAGGAATCGACACAGATGATTTTAAAGTAATTAAAAAAAAACACACACTTTGAATTATTATTGCACCATCCGATAGTGTCGTTAAATTAAATAAAACACTACAACAGCAAAAGATAAATTGGAAAGGCTTTTAAAAAACAGTTACAGTGAAATAAAAACAAATGAACCACATTAAGATAAATAAATGCCTTCTCACCACAATAAACGATTATTCGTCGTACAACAATTTATTTGCATCAGTCAAGAAATACCGTTTCATGAAATTAATATCGTTGTTAGATGGAAATAATTTATTGCCCTTTTGTACACAAATTAAGTTATATTAATCTCTGCTATTTGATACCCACTGCTAATTGCTCAAGACAATTGATAACAATAGCCAGAAGTCAGATTGTGTTGAAATTAATTGATTGCTCACTTAGTTGTCATTTGGCTTGTGATTAATTCTTGATTATGAATAATTTTGATCATTTTTTTTTTATAGCACGCTTCAATATTTTTTAATTTTCTGTTATGGAATGTGTACTGATGTTGCAGATTCCATATTTTTTTGTTATAAGTTTCATATTAATAAATCACTTAAAATATCGCGCCCATATAACTAACCTCAGCCTCGTTGCGTCGTACTCCTCAATGCTGAGGATCCTGACCTCCTTGCTTCATCACTTTCATTCGTACGATATTATTCCATCTGTTTCTGTCTCAGGCGGTGTAAAAGGCATTATCACAAGGCCTTTTCCCGCGGAGCATCCTTCTCCAGCACCACATCTCAAAGGCGTCAATGCCTTTACAGTCTGCAGCTTTCAGCGTCCAAGTTTCAGCGCCATACGAAGAGATCGAGAAGACCAGGGTCCGTACCAGTTTGGTTTTGGTCTTTACGGAGATATAGCGCTTCCATCAGATTTTGTCAAGCTGAGACATGGCGCTCTTAGCCATGCCAATTCTCTTGCGAATTTCCTTCTCGCACGAACCATCGTTACTGACATTGGAGTAAATAAAGTAACCAGGTAACTAACCTAGACCTTTATATAAATACCTATATATTAATAGGGCTTTACCTATGAAATTGCCGTTGCCGTACTGCGATATTACAGAAAATACAAAACACAAAGAAACCAATAAATACCTTATTTCAAAAAAAGAATAACGTACCTTTAATATAAAGTTTATTTGGACTTATAATTCCAAGTCAATCCAAAGATATAACACTTCAAAGCAACCCGTTTTAAATAACGGCAATTTCGTAGGTACAGACCTATTAATATATCATACACATATATATACAGACTTCTCAGTATTAACTCTTTTGGAATTATTTTGTTCATTTAATATTATTGTTACTAATTATTGAGTGTTTAGTTATGGTTATTTTTGATCAATATCACAAACAAAAAGCGGTTTTTGTTTTCAGCTAAACATCTAGTTCATGTTCGTGTTGTTATTGGAAAGTTTTATGTAACTTATCCAAACCAATTTAACTTCCCTAGTTTTGTTAGAAACTTCCTTAGTTGTTAATACGATCGACCCAACTGAAGCATTATTGTTTTTCTATGCTTACCCCGATAACTGTAGGGGCCCGGCAGGGCCGAAGTCTACTGGGACCATCGATTTGCTTCTAAAAGGGAAACCCGGGGTCCTTGAACGCAAGGCAAAGAAGGAACATATTAGTGGGTTTTATTCAGTAAAAGTCTGACACGCTCTCCTACTCCACCCTTGAGTGGGAGAAGTCATTGGATGATTACCCACCGAAAAAAAAAATACCATTAGGGAATATGTATGAAAACGGCGTTTTGACGAAAGAGACAGATATACTTATTCAAAATTATTATATCTCGTTTGCTTTTCTACTAATTTTGATATTGTTTTCACTGTTAATATTTTTTTGTATATTTATTGATAAGTTGGTTAGATTATAAATATTTTTTCATGCATTTTCCTATTTGATACTTTGAGACTACTAATTCATATGCTTATTCATGTCTATAATTTACAAACAATTAATTTTTGTCTGGCCAGTGTACGGCCTCGTATAAATCCTGAAAGGTGAAAGTTATTGTATAGGCCAAGCAGCAAAGGGTGGGAGGGCGTGTCAGACTTTTACAGTCTAAAACCTACTCCTGTTCCTTCTTTGCTTTCGCTTCAGGGCCTCGAGGTTCTCTTTCGTACAACCCATGGCCCCAGTAGGCTTCGGCCTTGCTGGGCCCCTACGGTTTTGCTGATTTGGGTTCGATCCGGACGGTCGAACGGCGAGCTACCCATTGCTCACCTTCTGCAAGCCCGCACCTATATTAGCAGGAAATCGAGATCGGGATCCCGGCGGCTGAGCCGTAAGGGCCGTTCCCTCGCGCGTGCGGCGGCCTCCTTTACTAGCATTACTGCTTCGCAGAAGGAGGCAACCACCTGCCATTCTTCCTCGCTCCGGACCAAGGCCTGTACTAAGGCCCGGCGCGAGAGATCGCTGCCCCCGATCGCCCCCACGAGGACATGGCGGTGTTCTGCCCAGGCGGGGCACACCACTACCGTATGCTCGACCGTGTCCTCCGGGCGGTCCACACAATGGTGACACCCGGTTGTTTCTTCCACATCCCTATTAGTATACGATTAAAATCATTATAACTTTTTAGCTAACGTAATTCTGGTGACATAGTAGTTTTAGGTCAACCCGCACTGGGCCAGCGTGGTGGATTACGGCCCATTCCCTCTCCTAGAGAGGAGGCCTGAGTCCCAGCAGTGGGAACATTATAAGGCCGACTATAGCTATAGTAGTTTTAGGTTAGGTTAGTTAGTACGATGTCAAAAGGTGGGAGGATTTTTAATATAATTATTTGTTGGTGAAAACAAATCCAATAACTAACCGCTAATGTGGGGTCATTTATCAAACTCTTCCGAATAAATTCCATAGTGATCAGAATATATTAAACACCAGCACATGAGCGATGTACTCTCAAACAACTTGTTCTCGCCTCAGCCAAGACTAAGTCACCGAGTCACGCAATATGGCGACCGGCCAAGGCAATAACATTTCTGTTCACATAACAACACTTGGCATAGGTTATAGTGTTGGACCAAATTTATCGATAAATGAGCAAATTGTAATGTAATAAGACTTAGTGGTGACCTTTAGGTGAAACGCGTAAGGTATTAACTTTATTGTTATTAAAACTAGCTTCTGCTAGCGGTTTTAATGTATAAACGAAGCGACTTTGTAACTATTGTTCATATTATATATATAAATATTAGATAAACATCAATTACCTAAAACCTATGATTTGTTAATCTCTATGGGCGAGCCATTCTTCAATAGAACAATGTTATTTTATAGCATTACTTCGTTAAGAAAGGTGTGTTATAAAAAAAACTTTTTATTTTATTGGAGTTGTCTATGTCTCCATCGACATAGAAAACTCCAATAAAATAAAAAGTTTTTGTCCATATGAAGCCGGTTAATAAAGTATTATATTTATTACTTTCAATTTCATAATTAGAACTTAACGATACCAAAAGATAAAAAACTTTAAAATTATTCTCCTTAATGCCTTCGTGAACGCTTTGAAGAGTTCGTCCCGAGGGGTAAACCCTGTCGCCCTGCCAATTCTCTTCTTCTTCGTACTTCATTTTGCACTTCCAGCCGTTATAGTGGTTTCCTTCTCTGTCATTGCAGTGCGTCTCTGAAACTCTCTTCCACACTCCCAAGGTGACAGTTCTTCTCTGGATATCTTCAAGGGGAAAATTAAAGAGCATTTTCTTTCACAATGACATAGTACATAATTATATAAGTATGTGTGCATTATTTTTAATTTTAAAATTGTGCTAGGGATTCCTACCCTATATTGTGATCTTTGTTTGCTGGAAGAAAACTCAACTTTGAGTTAAGCTCGCACATACTCGTAAACTTTGTTATCCACATAATTATATTGTAATTTTTTATGGTGTACAATAAATAATTAAGAACTATTATCGCCATAAAAACCACCCTTTTTCTGTAGCTCTATTTTCTTGCACCGAGTCTGTCTGCACAAAACATAATTCTCATTGTTTTTGCTGAAGCACAAAGCAATAAAAACAATTCATGGAAGGCTGCTATAATGTCTCTTTTATTTTAAGGATCGTCATAAGTACTCCCTTCATGTTTTTAAAACCATTTTTAAACAGTGAGTAGATGAACTTTATAAAAAATTCGACGAGTTTGTCGTCACATATTAAAATATATTTACAGAAGGTTATCTTCGAACTAAATTTATTAATACAACGATAAACTTGGCATGGAGCTTGGCTTGAAACTTCTTCTCGATATTAGATTTTATGTAAAATCAGTGAATATTATTGATTATTTAGTAAACTAATAATCCTCAATAGGTATCTCATGCAAGAACTCGAAGAAACATACACACAAATGCTAACTTTTAAACTTCGAATCAGTCCTACAAGTCTTAGGTATTTAATAGTATACCACAAACTTCTTGCGTATTCTTTCTCCTTACTGTCAAACTCATCCAAACAGAAGCAAGTAAAAAATCTGTTTTAGTTATAAGACCTCCCATTGATACACTATTAGTTTTAAAATCCTACTGTACTTTAATATTTTATAGTGTACAATAAAGAGTATATCTATCTATCTACGAGTATATTTTATTAAAAACTTCTGTACCTCACCTGTCTATTGTGGGTCATGTTGACCGGCTGTCGTCTGATGCAGCCACTGTGTTTTGTTTTGTTCGTTTTCCATTTTCCTCGAGTGACGTCATAATCTTGTCCTGTGTTTTTTTCAGTCCCACTAGTCCCCATTATCCGACGACTTTAACATTTTAACAGTCTTCTTGAAAGCTATTGTGAATATGTTTTCTTGCTTCTGTTTGCGATGCTGTTAAATTGATATTTTAAAATTCGAGTGTTTTATGTGGTTACAGTTTTTTTTTTAAATATCATTATGGCAATTTTTCCATTGTTAGTTTGTCCTATATTTGATCATTTTATTTTATTTCATGCAAAATTAAAAGTAAGCCAATCGATATAGGACTACTCTAGTATCTGCGTGTCTGTTACTGATTTCTATTATACTTCGAAAACAATGACGTAACAATCCTTATATTGTGGATAGAAAATCATCAAATAAATCCCTCCGCTCTGGGTGTCTGGGTATATCGAGAGAGAGTGTCAGACTGCTACTGACTAAAACACACTTGTGTTTCTTCAGTTGCTTTTTGCATTTCAGGGCCCGTAACTCTTTCAAACAATTCCACAACTATGACAGAATGACGTAGCAATCCTCGAACAGAAGCTAGATAATTCTTTTAAAAGCAACAACATCTAAAGGAAACCAAGTTCCTTCCCAACGTTTTATATACAAAGAGGTGATTTGTGTACAACTATGTAAACATAGTAAAACATAGATTAATCCGAAATTCCGCACCATTAACGTCCACTACAGTTCGGTAACTGATTGCGTGCATGCGGGCCCACGGGATAGGAAACTATGCCGGTTACATTTACGATTCTGATATGTGATACAAAGTGTACCAATAGATGGGAATGGAAGTAAGTGGGTAAATCATATTCTGTTTTTACAGTTTCAAATTGATGGTGCAAGAAGTGATAAAAAGTAGCTTCAAAAGGAACTGTTAAAATTTTAGCAGATTTTCGCATAAGTCGGACATTCATTTGATGTACGAGATTACCATTCTATGCCACTTCTTTCAATGGGCGTCATTATGACTTTCTAATAGTCAACCATTGGAAAGTCATAATGACGCCGTTATATTAGTAGATTACCAAACTTGTCAAAATCAACTATTATGAAATCAATGATAGACTATTCTGACACTATGGTACTCGTAATATCAGACTTCAGGCTCAGGTCATTCAGATTCCAATTAAATCAGAATTTCAAATGTAAAACAATCTCAGTAACGCCAATCTCAGTAACGTCCATTCTCTGTAAGACAATGGAACGTGTACTCAACAGTAAGCTCCTGGCATACCTAGAAGCTAATGACATCCTAAGTGACCGACAATACGGCTTTCGCCGAAATCGGTCAACTGGTGATCTTCTAGCGTATGCCATCCACATCTGGAGTGAGGCCATCGAGAAACACGGGGAAGCTCTTGCCGTCTCTCTCGATATCTCGAAGGCTTTCGATAGGGTCTGGCACGAAAGCCTTATTAGTAAGCTTCCTTCTTTCGGATTACCTGCTGGTTTGTGTGCTTGGATTGCAGATTTCCTGAGTGACCGGTCCATCCGAGTGGTCATCGATGGTTGCTCGTCCGGTCAAATGGCCATTAATGCCGGGGTCCCTCAGGGGTCAGTGCTCTCGGCAACATTGTTCTTGCTGCATATAAATGATCTGCTTAAGCCCGGTACCTTTGGGTATGCAGACGACAGCACTGTTGCTGAGAGTTACATATCCAGCGCGCAGGCTAGTGGGTCACAGATCCAGTCTCTCCGAGAGGCTATGGTCGAGCGCTTGAACTTGTCCTTGGAGGCAGTCTCTGAATGGGGCGATGCCAATTTGGTCAAGTTCAATGCTGCTAAAACCCAGGCGTGTCTATTTTCCGCTAAAAGGAGCCAATTCAGCCCTGCTCCAACTTTCCGGGGCGTAACCGTGCCAATAACCGACCATCTTGATCTCCTTGGTGTTACGCTGACGTCAACACTCAACTTTGGGCCATACATCGAAGCAAAGGCTCAACTGGCAGCAAAAAAGCTGGGAATCCTCGCGAAGGTCAGACAGTACTTCACGCCGGAACAGCTGCTCAAACTTTATCAAGCGCAAGTTCGATCGTGTATGGAGTACTGCTCTCATCTTTGGGACGGATCTGCCCGATACCAGCTTGATGCACTTGAGGCAATTGAGAGGCGAGCCAAGAGGATCATTGGCAATGATGCACTCGTTGAGTCGAGGCTTCAAAGTCTTGAGCATCGACGCAGAGTTGCTAGCCTGTCGGTTTTCTACTGGTTGCATTTCGGGGAGTGTGCGTCGGAATTGCATAACCTAATTCCGCCTAGCCCGTTCCATCATCGGACCACCAGGCGTACGGCAATGCGCCACCGGTACATGGTGGACATCCCACCTATACGCACAAAACGTTTTGCGAACACATTCATAGTGCGTACAGCTAAGGAGTGGAATTCCTTGCCGGAATCTGTTTTTCCTGATGGCTACAACCCGGGAATCTTTAAGTCAAGAGTGAATAGGTTACTTCTAGGTAAGCGCGTTCCATCGTCGACCGCATCGTCGCTTTCCATCAGGTGAGTTAGCGGTCAAGCGCGAACCTATCAAGAATAAAAAAAAAAAAAACGTAGCTAAAAAGCTAAAGTGAATGCAACACTAAAATTACCTCGAAGTTGAGCTCAGCCGTAGCCAAGTTACAACCGTTTCGTTTCGATTCTCTTTTCTTAGATCGCCTCGAGTCAGCCACGCCCCCGATTCCTTTGTTCTGATGTCATCTCAACGCTCAGTCACGTAGTCAGAACAAAGGAATAGGAGGCGTGGCCTACTCGAGGTGATCAACGTAAAGAGAATCGAAACAAAACAGTTGTAACTTAGCTAGGGGGGCAGGGGCCTTATTATGATGTGTTAAAATATTAGTCGTGCGAGCGAGAAAGCTCCATCCCTTTAACAGTTCAGTTTAGGCTGTAAAATGGATCATGTTAACCCCTCGAGTGCCGATTGTACATACGGTTGTACAACTTGAATGACCTTGAAAAACAATTGTCGTATTGTACACACGGGTGTACGAAATTTATTTAGCCGAAAATGTTGGTCTCCATATTTTCGTTTTTCCTGACAAACACCGGAAAATGTTTTTTTTTCTGATCTTGATAAAAAACGCGCAATTAGGTAATAATAATACCCCGGGCGCGGAGCTCGTGGTAGGACCTCCGCTCAAGAATCTGAAGCAGCTTTTCGTTTGCGAAGTTCATTACTAGTGTGATTTGTTTAAATATCTGTAGCTTCAGCCAATCTGTCTAGCCTTTTCCTAACTACGAGTATGTTGGGGTCAGTTTCCAGTCAAGCCAGGTACAGCTGAGATCCAGTATTTTATATAGAGCCACTGCCTATCTTTCCTACTCAACCAAATCAAATGGTACGATACCCCTTGGCATAATTGGTGTTAGATTTTTTTGACCGACAGTATAGTGTACTTTCCAAGGTGCGAAGGAGTTTCGGCAGGTCACCCATCTACCGACCGACCTCGATGAGTGTTGCTTAACCTCAAAGATCGAACTGTGTGTGACTGTTATTATTAAGCCACCAGCACCGGTTGTACCTGTAGCTTAAGTACTTACTGCAAAACAGTCTAAAAGAGCATAAGCAAAAGCATAATCAGCCTTATAATGTTCCCATTGCTGGGACTCAGGTCTCTTCTCCAGGAGAGACAATGGGCCGTAATTCACGCAGGCCCAGTACGCATTGATGGATGTAACATGGCCTTGAATTTCTGGTTCTAAGATATGGCGGTTTTCTCACGATGTTTCCCTTCACCATTTTAAGCGCAGTACCTAGTAAAAAAAGAAATATAGTTGTCCAAGACAATGGCAAATATTTTGCTTACACCTTTTTATGAATTGAAGCAGCTAACATAGCGATAAAAAGTTTTTAGATCTATTTCTCATGAACATATTTTTGTAGGTACAGAATCTTTTTATTTGTTGGAATTGATTGACGTAAAAGATTCTTGTCCTGATACGACTTTGTTGCTTGTTGCCTTCAACAAAGTACAGTTACTTTTGGATTGTTATTAAGGTTTTCAAAGAATTCGTTTTTCTTTACAGTCTTGTGGTTAATGGCTTTGAGCCTCTGTGTAATGGCCGCAAATGCATCTTTTTATAGAAGAATTTGTAAAATGTCTTTCGTAGCGCTGTTTTTATACTACATTCGAATAACATGGTCCAATTTCTGTGTCAGTAGATATATACATTTCCATAGTTAATTACATTGTTCGTACAAGCTTTTGGCAGCGAATTTGTTAGCGTCATCATCATCATTATCGTCATCATCATTTCAGCCGAAAGACGTCCACTGTTGGACATAGACCTACTCCAAGTTTCGCCATAACGACCAGTCCAGTGTGTCTAGCATCCATCGGATTCCCGCGACCCTCACCAGGTCATTGTCAACATTGTGAGAGGCCTTCCAATGCTGCGTCTTCCGGTACGTGGTTGCCACTCCTGAACTTTTTGTCCCCATCGACTATTTGTTCTGCGAGCAATGTGACCTGTCCACTGCCACTTAAGTTTGGCGATTCTTCGAACTGTGTGCGTGTGTTCGAGCGTGATGATAAAAAATTATCCCACGTACTACAAGGATAAAGTATTCTACGTCTATGCCACTGAGAAATCGAGATGTTTTAAAAAAAAAAGTAACAATCAGATTTTCACATACCTAAACAGAACAAGATTGTTCCTCTGAAATGAATAATTTGTAAGTAAATGATATTAAGGGAACTGGAATAATAACCATATAATGTATAATTATATAAGTGATAAAACAAAGTATTTATTTTATAATATTATATTTGCTGTAAAAATATAAATTATCTTTGTTGGAGTAAATTCACCAAATAATAACAGACGGCACACTCTTTCTTCTTTTCTCTGTAACATAAATTCAAACATTCGTCAAACACAATACGATTACAACCTCTCCTGACACAATTCCAACTAAAATACCTGCAACACAACTAAAACCATAAATAAAACAATAAAGATATTGCAAAAATTTTTCAAATCTCAAAAGAAATATCCATTACAATTTTTTTAATACAATGCTATTTCATTACCAAGCAGCCGAGCATTCAAAACAATATAGCAGAAAACGTGCAAGTTTGCACCTTTCCTACGGCCAGATACGAACATGTTTATTTTCTTTCCACAGAGGAATTTATTCAGGGTTCAGTGGGCACGACACTGAAGCACGTATACACTATTGTTTATGCGGTTCTCTCCCTAAACCGAGCAGTAATGAGTGTTAAGTGCTTGCGACAGCGTCGCGCTTTAAAATCTAATTTGTACGACAAGAATGCCTTTACACAGTTTTGAACTTCGAACGAAGAATATTACCTTTGAACCCGCAGACTATAATGGATACCGTATATTTCAGAGGGTACACTTAGAAGGCGACTACATAGAATTTCCATTTTCTTTTTGATCCCACATTCGTATAAAATCAATGTTTTATTGCTTTTCTTTGCTCGGTGTTTCACGAAACTCAGACAGAAGAAAACATGAAAAAGTTTTTTGGAACATTTTACCTCGGTCTCTTAAGTTGTATGCTCATGAACCAAAGACTTCAAGTGCTATTCAGGAATTTAGGAAGGTTTTTAAATTGCTCGCATGTTGTTCAGTAGAAAATAATTCGTAGATCAGGCTGAATCTAAAGTTTTACCTAAACCTGCTAGTTAAACTGGTCTTCTTGAAAAAAAAAAACAACTTAATAAACAAAACAGTAGTTTCAACCGTAAACACTTAGGTACTAACCCTCATATAATGTACACAGAGCCTAACACCATTGTTTACGCAACCAGAACACCGTAACCGACTTCTAATGAGTGTCAAGTGATGTCACGAGCTACACCATGCCACCATTAGCACCACAGATAACACACATCCACTTGTTTTGACTCTCGAAAAATAAAACCTCCTCGCTGAATGAAAATTTATTTTTAAGAATGAAGAAGTATTTGTGAATGAAAATATATGCGATTTGTTAGAGGAGTGTGTGTTTTCCTGGTAAACAAGAGGGGTAAAATGGAGTATAGATTTCACTGAAAATGTTCATGATCGATACCAAAATTTTCAGTGACACCTATGCTATATTTTCTTATTTAGGTACTCTAGTTCCTGTATGTACGATGGTAGTGATTTGAAAAGGATTTCAAAATATGATATGAGTGAATAAAGATGATGCAAAATAACGCCTAAGACATATTTCTAAGCACAAAACACGTAACTTCTCAAATCAGCCAAACACAGCAGGTTCCTAAGTAGTAGGATCCAAACACATTTTTTTCCGTTTAGTATAAAAATATAGGTGCTCGGGGGGTTGAGTCGACATTTAATGCAGTGATAGAAAAAAGAGTAACAATTCTTCTGGTACGAAATAAAGGATTATTTTTACGTCTTTACATTTGCAATGCACATGCTGTCGACAAAGAAAACGGAAAACTGAATTGAATATGAAATAACGTAGCAGATAGTTTTTACCTTTAAGACGATCTTCTCCAAACTCACTTAAAATCACATTAACTGTTACTGGCAGTTGCATTTCGCTGGTCATTTATATTCTTGATCCATCCTTTTTCAAACTGTGGTGCCGTTATCTTGTCTTCAGACTAATAGATTGTTGAAGAGTGAAACTCATCGAATTACAAAAGTTTTGATGGAGCTTGACAAATAAAATTCATTCGTCAACGCTACCGAAAATAAACTTAAGTTGTTCGTATGTAAAAGTTTAACAGAACTTCATTGATTTTATAGGATTTGTTACTTGTTGTTATTTAGATATTTTAAGCTTTTTTAGGATTCCGTACCTCAAAAGGAAAAAACGGAACCCTTATAGGATCACTTTGTTGTCCATCCGTCTGTCTGTCTGTCTGTCTGTCTGCAAAGACCCTTTATCTCGGGAACGCGTGGAGGTATTGAGTTGAAATTAAAACCATATACTCAGATCTGCGGTCCCTTGAAGCTGTGAAAAAATAAAACTTCTAAGTTAACGAAAAAAAAGATACGGCCGTTTTTGTTGCAAAAAACGTGTATTTCGAAACTCTCAAAGAAATCAAAATTCATAGGGTACTTCCCGTTGACTAAGGATCCTAAAATTTGGCATAAAGCAAGGTCTTATAGCACAGATATAGGAATAAATATGAAAACAGTAAATTTGTAGTTACGTCACAAAAAAAAACTTTTCATGCGATTCGGAAAAATCTTCGAGACTCCATTCGGGAATTGAACTATTTACACAGGTAAGTTTGTACGGAACCCTCTGTGCGCGAGTCCGACTCGCACTTGCCCAGTTTTTTGTGTATATAATGCGATTGTACGTCACACTATAGTGACATCTATGAAGCAACATAGGAAATAAAATTTGTGCATCGCGGTAATAGAGTTCTCCGCGCGAATATACAACCGCTCGAAATCCAGCTGCCCAGACCAGACATAACACCCGTCTGGTCGAAGGATACTCCAATTTCAACGGAAGTTTGCGGGACACATCTGTTCCGCACACCTCTAAAAAGTATTTCTGACAACTAAGACAGACTTAAAGTAAAGTCTGTCACTGAACAATCCTAAGACTCTGGGGATAAAATAAAAGTTAGAACTTAAAACCTACTTTTTAAAAGCCAATACAAGAAACGATTTAATTTAGGACAATCTTGAATTTCGGGAGTAATCTAGAATTTGTCGTGACCTCGATTCCGTGAGAAGTTTCCTTAAATTCTCTCAAGGAAATTGATAATTGGTTTCTGTCCGTTTAGGGTCACTGATAAATGATATTTATTTGCAAATAGGTTTTACACATCAATTTTTTCATCATTTTAAACTTAGATGAGGTCAGTATTTCATAGCTGACTACTCTGAGCTGAAACACCGAATTGGTTTCGGTGTTTCAGCTCAGAGTACTCAGGGGTCAAAGTCTCTTTTAAAGTTCATGCACCAAATATGTAATGGTCAAATCACATGAGAACCATGCAGATTAGTGACTGAGCTGGTCTTTTGAGGAAAGAAAGACATAGATTTAAGTGGACCTGTCCAGTCAGTGCAAGCAATTTTCAGTATTTGTATAGCTCAACTCAGGACTACTAAGGAAGTCAACGACTAAACGGACAATACCAAAGAAAGGACAAATTTGGGTAGGCCGCAGAAAATACTCAAACTGCCAAACATACGTTATAATTACTGAAAAGTATTCTTTGTTTCTTCCGCTTAAATCCGAAGCAAGAACCTCCCAAACTGGCCATGTTCGGTGAGGACCTGCATCAGGTGAAAAGTGAAGTCACCGTGGTGCCTCTCTAGCCACTCCTCAAAGAAGGGACTTACCGCCGTGATTATAGTGTATCAAACCACGAGATAGTTTGGAGTAGGTAAGTAAAAAACTGCAGGGGATTCAAAATTTTATTTTTTGGATAACTGCCCCTTCTTGAGGGCAGTTATCCAAAAAATAAAATTTTGAATCCCCTGTCAGCAAACCGTAGGGGCCCAGCAGGGTCGAACCCTACTGGGGCCAAGGGTCTACTTCTGAAAGGAAGACTCGGCCCTGGTATGAAAGGCAACGAAGGAGGACACCAGGGTTCTGAGATATTGATACTCTGTAGGGTTGTTTGAAATAGTTACCGCGACACTGAAACGTCTGTCACTTCCTCTCGCTCCACCCGGAGCAGAAGAAGTTATTTCATGTTTTCCTACATAAGAAAAGGTACCAGATGTATAATTGAAAAGGCATAAAACTCAAAATCAAAATTATTTTATTTCACATAGGCCTACATAGTAGCATATTCGGCCTTATAATGTTCCCAATACACTTTATTTTGTTAACATGTCATTTATTGATCATTGCAATCATTTATTTTTCTTGCCTTTTTTTATATAGCCTCTTTTTTTTAATGTGAATGTGAGATCACTGTAGACTCCGCGAATTCTTAGGTTACTTCCTATTACGACTCCCTTTTTATTATGATTATTTTATTTGTACTTTTTAGTACAATATTGACCGGTCTACACTGTCCTTACAAAATATCTACTTATACTGTAGTGTGGAAATATTGTAAGAACAACAATTTTTTTAAAAGAGTAACCATGGAGTTTCTTGCCGGTTCTTCTCCATAGGAAACGAACAATTTGGAACCGCGCACTAGCTTCTGACGTTTACAAGTGCCCATGTAGGCCTATGTGAAATAAAAAATTTTGACAAAGTCAAAATTTTGAGAGAAACTTTGAGAGAATGGGCTGTAATCCACCACGTGGGCCCAGTGCGGGTTGGTGGATGTCACATGTCTTCGAATTTTTTGTTCTAGGACATGCCGGTTTCCTCACGATGTTTTCCTTCACCATTTTAAGAGCAGTGGTGATGAAATAAATTACACAAAGTAATGTGCTTGACTGGGTTTGAACTCACGACCCGGACTCGTAAGTCGGAGCCATTACCACTCGGCCACCACTGCTCTACTCGGCCACCACTGCGCCTACATGAGTACTTACAAAATGCCAGAAGCTAGTGCACGGTTCCAATTGGTCATTTTTTGTGGAGAAGAACCAGCAATAAAATCTATAGTTACTGTAAATCATCATACATATAAATCGATTTGATTATAATATCTTATTATAAATTCTATTTTATGTAGACTAACAGTACCCATTTATTACAATCGAGTTTCGCTCTAGCCTACCATTAGTGCTAAGCTAATTCACTTCAATCTAAATTGTAGCAAACGTGTAATTAGATGTGGCAAACTCGGGAGCAAGTTCTAACATACGTAGGACGACTTGGAATCTTAATTAAAATAGTTGATTAGCTATACCATATGGTTTAAGGTTTCTAGCTTTGCTTTTGATTTGTGTTGAAAAAAAAAATCTTATAACAAAGTGCAGGAGTACAGCAGTGGCTAGAAGCTTATAATATCCTAAGTGACCGACAATACGGAAACGGAAATCGGTCAACTGGAGTGAGGCCATTGAGAGGCGCGGGGAAGCGCTTGCCGTCTCCCTCGACATCTCGAAGGCTTTCGATAGTGTTAGGCACAAAATCCTTATTAGTAAGCTTCCTTCTCTCGGTTTACCTGCTGCTTAGATCTCAGATTTCCTGAGTGACCAGTCCATCCAAGTGGTCATCGATGGCTGCTTGTCCGGACTAATGGCTATTAAAGCCGGGGTCCTTCAGAGATCAGTGCTCTCTGCAACATTGTTCTTGCTGCACATAAACAATCTGCTTAAGCCCGGTACCTTTGGGTGTGTAGACGACAGCACTGTTGCTGAGAGTTACATATGTAGCGCGCGAGCTAGTGGGTCACAGATCAAGTCTCTTCGAGAGGCTATGGTTAAGCGCATGAACTTGTCCTTGGAGGCAGTCTCTGAATGGGGCGATGCCAATTTGGTCAAGTTCAATGCTGCTAAAACCCAGGCGTGTCTATTTTCCGCTAAAAGGAGCCAATTTAGCCCTGCTCCAACTTTCCGGGGTGTAACCGTGTTGGTAATCGATCATCTTGATCTTCTTGGTGTTACGTTGACATCAACTCTCAACTTTAGGTCACACATCGAAGCAAAGGCTCAACTGGCTGCAAAATATAAGTAATCATCGTCATTATTACAGTCGACCAAGCTATTCCTAAAAAATCTGAAGTAGGTACATGAGTCCAAGTTGAGTCTATCTAGACATGAGTTCGTCAGACGGACATCCTTAGAAACAAGGTCTAAACGGCATACTATAAGATTGCAGTCGGAGTAACTTTAAATTGACTTGTGTGACGTCATGTTTCGGCTTGCGTTGTTAGGCGAAAGATTAGGTTGAATGCATCGCACTGGAACTGTAACTTGTTCAATGTGATAAATACATTCGCTTATTTCCAAGTTCGTGAAAATGGTGCTTATAAAAGCAACACCCCCATTTTATACCAGTAAATTATTTTCATTTTGTAAATTATAATTTTATTATGGTAAATATGCATGACCATACGAAAAATTCCATTGCTCGAAAGTTGTATTGTCATTTTTATCAGGGATTCTAATCACCCAAATATTATAAAGGTGAAAGTTTGTGTATATGTATGTTTTGTTACTCCTTTACGCTTAAACGGATGAACGGATTCTATAGATAATAGGTAATAGATAACCCAACAGAAATATGGTCCCTTTTTTGAAGTGGGAAATCATCAAATAACATCTGCTCTGAGTGGAGCAAGGGTGTCAGACTTTTACTGACTAAAACTCACCAGTGTTTTTTAAGTTGTTCTTTGCGTACTAGGGCCATTGCAACTCTTTCGAACATTCCCGCAACCTGGCGTCGGCCTTACTGGGTTTAGTTTTGCTGACATCTCATTGAGGCATTCGTGGAATACAACGCGTCGTTAACTCTGGCTTGGCCCTTTGGCGAGCTGTTCCTTGCTCGTCGTCCGCAAGCTCACCCAGGGCGTCTCTTGCGGCGGCGGCTGTGGCTTGATGATGCCCTCTTTCTCATGGTTTCAACCACCTCCTTCTGTCACATCAATGCTTTACAGATTGGGCTGCTTCTTATTCCCTCTCGCCCCGTATCATGGCCTGTACCTAGGTCGGACGCAAGAGGTCGCCTTAGCCGATCGCCTCCACGAGAACACGGCAGCGTTCCGTTCAAGCAGAGCAGACTTCCACAGAATGTTCCACCGTGTCCTCCGCCGTGATTGTGGCGTACCCAGAGTATGTTCCCTAAGAGCTAGCGCGCACTGGTGACTTTTGTCAGGGTGACAATATTTTTTTTGTCATTTTTTACCCAACTATTATGTGTTCAAGTGCGCGCACCACATGTGGGGTTCGTAAGCACGGTGACAAAAGTCACCAGTGCGCGCTAGCTCTTAGGGTAACTATTTAGTTTAACGCGTGGGATGCAGCTGGCAGTAAGTTAGTAAATATAAAATACAGCTAGTGGTTTTCAGTTCTATCAAAAACAAACCAAAGCCGCATCAAAAACGTTTATTTAAACAACCGCAATTTAGTTATGTCACTCAAAAAGCCACAAGCTTAAATACATGCACAATCCGTATTATCCTATTTACTTTTATGATTTAGGCTCAATAGACTGAAATAAAAATTTATTTTTATTGTAATCAGTACATACTCGCGACTATATTTAAAAAACCAAGCAAGTGCGAGTCGGACTCGCGTCCTGAGGGTTCCGCACAAACTTACCTATGTAAATAGTTCTATTCCAGAAGGGAGTCTCGAAGATTTTTTTGAATCACAATTTTTTTTGTGACATCAAAAATTTTATAGTTTTCAGATTTATTCCTATACTTTATGCCATATTTCAGGATTTTGGGTCAACGGGAAGTACCGTATGAATTTTGATTCCCTCGAGAGTGTCGAAATATACGTTTTTTTTTGCGACATTAATGACCGTATCTTTTTTTTTCGTTAACTTAGAAGGTTGTTTTTTTTTTCACAGCTTTAAGGGACCGCAGACTTGAGTATATGATTTTAAGTTCAACTCGATACATCTACGCGTTCCCGATATAAAGGGTCTTGACAGACAGACAGACGGACAACAAAGTGATCATATAAGGCTATAATTTTTTTCCTTTTGAGGTACGAAACCCTAAAAAATGGTGGGTTCTTAAGACCACATGGCATAAGTACAATTTTATCTAGCTAAGCTTTTGGTGTTTTTTTTTATTTTATTTTTTCTACCATCGGACAACCCGACGTACGGCGAGTATCCACCCTTACGTTGTTGAAACTTCAACGGTCTGGACTAAGCGTTTCGCTTCGTCGTTTATACCGCGTACATCGAAGGACTGGAACAATTTGCCTGCTGCGATCTTCCCGTCCAACTATAATTTAGGTGTCTTCAAGGCTAGAGTGAATAGGCTCTTAATAAACTAGTGCGCCTCACCATCAATGATTGCATCACTGCTTACCATCAGGTGGGATCGCAGTCAAGCGCTGCTTTATATCAATTAAAAAAAAAAAAAATTATCAAGCCGAGGTTATTAATACAAAATCATAATCATTCAGTTCGGATATAGTCGACCTTACCTAAACGAGCGTTACCGTAGGTGTGCTCTTGCGGACGACAAGCAATGGGTAGCTCTAGCTCGCCGCCGGGTCATCCGGTAACCGCCCAGACTAAGCCTGAGCCGTCGACGGCGTGTAGTGTTTCACGCGCGCCTCAGAGAGTTGTCAGCAAAACCGTAGGGGCCCAGCAGGGTCGAAGCCTACTGGGGCCATGGGTTGTACGAAAGTGAACCCCGGGGCCCTGGAACGAAGTATCAGGAGTGGGTTTTAGTCAGTAAAAGACTGACACGCCCTCACGCTCCACCTTAGAGCTGGAGATTAGATAATTTCCCACCTCAAAAAAAAAATCACGAGGTTCTTCAAAACTCCTCGAGACATAAACTTTGACAACCATTTTTATCATTTGGTTTCCCAGAGGTAATAAATATTTTATTGAATAGGTACATAAAAAAATACGTTTATTTTCCTTATTTTACAGGTGGAGCCGTGCTGAGAGCGATCAGATGAATTATGGCAGTCACCAAGATGTTAATTCAATGCTAGAGAAATATTATTTTATTTGTCGAAGTAAAGGTTAAACTTAAAATTAATGTATTTTTTATTTCAGATGCGAGATTGCTTGTAATGTGTGTAGTTAGATAGGGAAATGACTTGAATTTATTAGAGTAATTATCACCCAGGTAGGCCGCAGCAAACACAATTTGGCAAAATGGGCTCTTATAGACCCGTTGGATACTCAATGTGAGTGCGGTGCTCCTATTCAAAACATGAGCTCCACATTAGAATGCCCCAAGTGCCCATACACCTGTACTTTGGAGGATTTGATGAGTGCCATCAATGCTATTAACGTAACCACCTACTGGTTCCAAACAGTTTAACGAGTGTACCATCGAATCGAAAAGAAGAAGATAGCAACGCTCAATTGTTCATTTAAATTCCTTATTATTATTCTATTTTTCTGAAGGAATGCTATTGCTGTAGCTGCGCTTGTCGTTAAAACATTTTTTTTTTACTTTTCGAATCAGGGTTATCCACTTATTTGCCACGAGTCGCTCTCTAACTCAATTAATCCGTGTTATGTCTAAACAATGAAACTGTGGATCTATCAGACAGCCATAGAAAGGTGTCGGCCGACCAACTAGTTTACTAATTGAAATGAAGGAAGTTAGTTTGTTTGTCAATGTTTCTATTTGTTTGTTTGCCCTACTATTGGGAGCCTATGGACGGTAGGCAGTGGCGTCGCAATGAGGTCAATTTGAAATTGAAAGTTATTGACACTGGGAATGTAGTTGTTTCATGATATACCGAGAAAAATTTGCTCTTTGCTAATCACGGTTAGCGAAAGCGCAAAGTTAAGATCTAAAATACTTAGGTCCCTCGCCCACTGCGACTTTTTGTAGCGATGCTGTTGCGCGTTTTGTAAGCGTGCGACAGCATCGCTACTAACGCGCGTTAGTCGCATTAGCAAGTGCCAAAGCGCTACTAACGCGCTAAAGCATCGCGACTGTATCGATGCAAACGCGCTACAGCATCGCCACAAAAAGTCGCCGTGGGCGAGGGGCCATGTACCTACTATACGCAGAATAGATGCTCGATGGGGCTGAAAGGTTTTAGAGCAGTGATCGCGTACCTGTAGATGCATCATTAGAAGGCGCCAGAAGAACCGATGACCTGCTAAGGGTCGAAGGAATCCGATAGATGCGAGACATACAAGAACAGCGGTCATTGTGGCGACACTTGGGGAGGCCTAAATCCAACATTGGACGTCTTTCGGCTGAAATGATGATGGCTATGATGTTGCAACCGTAGCTAGCTGCTATTTTACCATGATAACAAAATTAAGGATTGAATACTTCAAATTCCAAAGACTTGCGTGACAGGTGACGATTTTTAGCTATTGAAAAATTGAGATAAAAAATGAAGAAGAAGTGAATATTTTTTCAAGTTTTACTGTATGTAGTTGGAGTAAGATAAATAGATTTTTTTCTACGTTTTCAAATACCGAAAGCTTGAATGAATTTATTAATTTGGTCAGTTTTGGGCGAAATGTATCGGCCTAAACTGAACTTTAAAATAAAATAAACAAAGTAAATAAATAGCGATCGACGAAAGATTCGTCCGCAGCAATGTCGGAAAGTGAATAAGTTTCCGTTTTACGAGTTCCCAAATTGTCGAATAAAATTTTAGTGGAGTTTGTAGGAATAGTTTTCAGTGCGATGATGCGACCACGACGCATTATCGACTTGTGTTGAATTTTATTTTATCCGGGTTTTGTTTTTTAACAACAAAAAAAACGACGACATTGAAGTCTGAACAGATTTCTATAAAACTTTATGGAAAACATCGAACTTCGTAATGGCTGGCTTAGTAACGGCTCCGGCAGCATGTTAGTCAGAATAAAATTGTAATTCTAGGACCTACACAAATTGATATTCTATCAGCGGGTTTTCTGTGTATGATATAATAAATTTAATATAAAATAAAATAATAATATGTTGTTAAATAAAGGGAAAATTATGTAGTGTCTTTGACATCGACGCACAAACGAATACCACGGATCCAGTACATGATTCTGGACCCCCCAGTGGTGGAACTTTTCGTCGGCTATTTTCAAATTAAAAAAAAAAATGTATTTTTAAAAATTTAAACTGTGTAAATTCGTTATTCTAACCAACCTTGATGTTATTTTTTATAATATATATATATATTAATTAGGTAATTAAATAGTCATCGGGGTAGATCAAATCGTTATTCTAATAAACCCCGATGACATTCATTTTTTCACAAAAAATGTTAAAATAACGATTTTATACAGTTTAAATTAAAAAACGTAAAGATTTTTTTTAATTAGGGAAAAACCAAAAAAAAATTCCACCACTGGGGGGTCCAGAATCATGTACTGGATCCATGGTATTCGTCTGTGCGTCGATGTCAAATACACCCTGTGTAACGATCATACTATCATTTTGTCTAGTTCAGTCCTTTTTTTTTTATTCTTGATAGGTTCGCGCTTCACCGCTAACTCACCTGATGGAAAGCGACGATGCGGTCGACGATGGAGCGCGCTTACCTAGAAGTAACCTATTCACTCTTGACTTATTCCACTCCTTAGCTGTACGCACTATGAATGTGTTCCCAAAACGTTTTGTGCGTATAGGTGGGATGTCCACCATGTACCGGTGGCGCATTGCCGTACGCCTGGTGGTCCGATGATGGAACGGGCTAGGCGGAATTAGGTTATGCAATTCCGACGCACACTCCCCGAAATGCAACCGGTAGAAAACCGACAGGCTAGCAACTCTGATCAACAACGTCGATGCTCAAGACTTTGAAGCCTCGACTCAACGAATGCATCATTGCCAATGATCCTCCTGGCTCGCCTCTCAATTGCCTCAAGTGCATCAAGCTGGTATCGGGCAGATCCGTCCCAAAGATGAGAGCAGTACCTCCATACACGATCGAACTTGCGCTTGATAAAGTTTGAAGAAGTACTGTCTGACCTTCGCGAGGATTCCCAGCTTTTTTGCTGCCAGTTGAGCCTTTGCTCCTTTCTTATCACAACCTACCATTGGTCTCTGTAAGTTGCAACCAAGAATTTGTATTATACTCAACTTTATTTTTGAATTAATTCATCACCTCACTTCGAACCGAACCAATATTAACCTGAAACATTTCACATAAACGAGGTTTACCCACAGACTGTTTCAATTACTCATTAATTACAGTAGTTGCGTGGCCACAGTTAATTTTGTTCTGACTGTTGTCATAGATTAAACAGCTATCGCTTAATGTTATTTGCCGAGTGCGGTGTGTGGGAAAATCTGGTTTTCATATTTTTATGCTCATTTCTGAGGCGTGATTGATAAAGTATTATACGGAGTAAGTATATTTTATTTTTATTTTATTTATTTGGGAAAACAAACGATGGTACATTAGAATTTTACAGTTACCAATACAATTCAATAAATGAGATAAACGCACAACCAACAACATTTTCCACATAATTTAAACGAGCATGTAAAATTGAAATTCAGTACGTGCGAATATATAAAATTGGACATTAAAATTATATTAAAATTAAATCTAATTAAATTCATATCAAATACTAAAATTAAATTAAATCGATATTAAATCATAATCAAATCCAAATTAAATTAAACTAAAATCAAATTAAATCAAATAAATAAATTAAAAATCAATTATAAATGAATGTTAATATGGACAGCTTCAAATTAAGGCTTTCAATACATTTTTTTTATTTAATAATTTATAAAATCATCTCAGTTCATTATACAGATTAATAAAGAAGAATCAAAATTTGATCATACTAAACCTACTACATTCTAAAATAAATTCATTCATTCTAAATTCATTTCTTCATTCTACCTACTAAATTCTTCTTTTTTTTCATACTAATATTATAACGGCGAAAGTTTGCGAGTGTGTATGTATGTTTGTTACTTCTTCACGCTTGAACGGCTGAACAGATTTCGACGGGTAGACTATGTCCCGGAATAGAATATAGGATACTTTTTATCTCGGTAGTACAGTCCCTTGGGTTAAGATATATAAGATTGTAAAAAAGAAAATAGAACCAATCTTGCACATTAATATTTACCACATAAAAAGGTTTTGGAAAAATACTAACCCAAATCTAGACAAGATACGAGGAAATCCTGTAAAACATTTTATAAAAGAACAGTCAGTAAAATCATAACCGACTGTTGCAAGTCTGGATAAGCTGTGTGGAACACCTGCATAGAATATTGTACCTCAAAGATGTAACAAGCTTTGAAATGGAGTAACAACGTGTAAATTGTACGGGTTTTTTAAACCTTTTGTGAATTTTAAAACGAGAGCGGTCGGTTTTAATACGTTCTGTGTTTCTTTCTTCTTTGTAGCGTGTCGATAGCTAAAATAGCTTTTTTCTTTTCAAATTAATTGTCATGCCTGGCCCAGTGTTCGGCAATTGATGATTAGATCCTCACGTGAACAGGTATTAGGGCACGTGGTGCAAAATAGAAGTGTGGGTTAGGGTCTGCGAAGAGACCCCGCTCAAAAACTGAAGATCGGAGCCATCCGAGAACCTATGAAGATTGTTTTGCTGCGCTCAACCTGGATGCGGTTAATGTCAAAGACTTACTAAGACATGATTTATAAGCAGTAAGTACATAAAATACTATTGAAAACAGCACTTTTCGAAGGACCCTAAAAGTCAAGTATTTTTCGACCATCTATCGTTTAACCCTAAAAATGTGCGAACGTAAAACATGTTCAAGTAAATCTGTCAATTCTGACAGATTCATCTAAAATAATTGTACACTATAAAGGATAAATATTGGAACATTCCTTAGGTTATATATATATCTCGACGAGTCAGTCCATCCAATGGATTTCAGTGTACATACTTTAGGAAATTGAAGTTTCTTTATGGCTGAGTAAACTATTAAATATTCCAAATAAACCCTCAGATCAAATGTTTGGATATACAGAGTCAACACTGAAGCGTCTTTACGGAAATTATATTTGTCGCTATACATTTGAAAAGAAACGAACGCCTTAGCAATTTTTATTCTAAAATGGTTGAATAATAAACTATTTATTTTAGAAACAAAATCCTAAATATTAAACTTTTTGCTTCTTCTACGCGACCCAAAAGAGAAATATCTGTCTCCTTTTAATTACTTTTATGAATCCAATCTTTGAATATGTAATATTGATCTAAGTTACTCGCATCAGCAAATATCATCCATAGTAATTATAAGTGTCCACCCTTATTGCCTCACAGATTTGGTATTGAAGCAGTTACCGAAGCGGAAAATTAACAAATTAACTTTATGTCACTACGCACGAAACTACGAAATACACGTGGCATGCGCTACGTTAGTTACGGTCCCTACGCACTAGTAGAAGTGTGATAACAAGACATGTTATTGCCAAACAGATGTATGAAGTCAATAATCCTTAGGTAACCTTACACTTCAAGGAACAATGGGTCATTTTGTATGGAACCCGTACCCACCTATGTAGCCTTTTAGACTAGGTGTAATTTAGAAGAAGCTTAATTGACTAACTCATAAATAAATGAAAAAATGAATGAATGAATGAATGAATGAATGGGAGATCGAAGTTATGATAACTTCTTTATTAAATTTTTGATTGCTAAGTGTTATACCAATCTTTCTTCTTTCAATTTTTATTCTTAAATGCTATGTGTCTAGTAGCCAATAGTACTCAAAATTCACAAGTTTTTGGTTCTAGGATATGCTGTGATATTTTCCTTCACCGTTCACAACATAACCACCTGAATAGGTTTGCAGTCACGACGTACAACTCTTAAGTCGGGGCCGGTATCACCAGGTGCCCGACTACCTCCGTCGTTTGATCGAGGCCTACCTGAAGGACAGGTTTATCATCTACCCTGGTCACGAGGGAGAGTGGAGACGGCGAGAGATGTCGTGCGGTGTTCCGCAGGGATCGGTACTAGGGCCGCCCTTGTGGAACATCGGGTACGACTACGTGTTGCGCGGCGACCTCCCCAACGGGGTCAGCGTGGTCTGTTACGCAGACGACACGCTGGTCCTGGCGCAGGGGGAGTCGCACCAGGCGGCGGCCGAACTAGCGACACGCGGGGTTGCGACAGTCGTGGACAGGATCCAGGAGTTGGGACTCGAAGTGGCACTGCACAAGTCCGAGGCCATGTGTTTTCATGGCCCTCGGAACGCGCCACCACCGGGTTCCCAAATAACGGTAGGAGGGGTTCGCATCGACGTCGGGTCGACGATGAAGTACCTAGGACTTGTCCTCGATAGTCGGTGGAACTTTGTGGAGCACTTTCGACGTCTGACTCCCAAACTGCAACGGACCGGGGCTGCCCTAAAGCGGCTCCTGCCCAACCTTGGGGGTCCAGACGCCTCCTGCCGGAGGCTCTACGCGGGAATTGTTCGGTTTATGGCCCTTTACGGGGCGCCGGTGTGGGCGCCGTCGCTGCAAAAGCGACCGGCGGCCATGCTGAACGCTTGCCAGAGGGTCATGGCCATCCGGATGATACGGGGATACCGCACGATTTCCCGCGAAGCGGCGAGCCTCCTTGCTGGCCTGCCACCATGGGATTTGGAGGCAACAGTCCTTGCATGCTTGCACGATTTGCGCGTGGAGATGCAACGCCCGGGCGAAACTCCGCTGCCGCGCCAAGTCGCGGCATGGCGGACAGAGTTCCGGCGGGATCTCATGGTGGAATGGCGACGGCGACTGTCGCAACCCAGTGCTGGGCACGCCACAATCATGGCGGTAACTCCCCTCTTTGAGGAGTGGCTGGAGCGGCAACACGGCGTCCTCACCTACCGCATGACGCAGGTCCTCACCGGACATGGCAAGTTTGGGAGGTTCCTGCATCGGATTCAGGCGGAAGCAACGCCCGAGTGTCATCACTGTGCGGACCACCCAGAGGACACGGTGGAGCATACGGTGGAGGTGTGCCCCGCTTGGGCGGAGCACCGCCGTGTCCTCGTGGAGGCAATTGGCGGCAGCGACCTTTCGCGTCGGGCCCTGGTTCAGGCTATGGTCCGAAGCGAGGAGGAATGGCAGGCGGTCGCCTCCTTCTGCGAAGCAGTAATGCTAGCGAAGGAGGAGGCTGCACGCGTGAGGGAACGAAGGCCCTCACGCCCTAGCCGCCGTAATTCCGACCCCGACTACCAGCCACGGTAGACACGGGCTTGCGGACGTCGAGCACTGGGTAGCTCGCCGTCCGGCTGTTCGGTAATTAACCGGACCGAGCCCAGTCGTCAACAGCGCGTAGTGATCCTCGCGCTCCTCAAAGAGATGTCAGCAAACTGTAGGGACCCAGCAGGGCCAATGCCCGGTAGCTAGGACCGCGGAGAATTTCTGAAAGGGAAACCCGTAGTCCTAGAACGCAAAGGGTAATTGAAGGATACAGGTGTGGTTTTAGTCAGTAAAAGTCTGACACGCCCTCTCGCTCCACCCAGAGCGCGAGAAGTCATTTTGATGATTTCCCACCTTAAAAAAAAAAAAAAAAAAAGTCGGGGCCGGTATCACTGGGCCCCGACAGCTAAATAAAAATATACACAACACTACGATCTCTTGTCTCTTCTCCTGTATTTTCTCATGTCAATTCTCTTGTCTCTTTTCGTGTCTCTTCTTTTGTCTATTCTCTTGTCTTTTTAGGATTTCGTACCTCAAAAGGAAAAAATAGGATCACTTTGTTGTCCATCTGTCTGTCAAGACCTTTTATCTCGGAAACGCGTGAAGGTATCGGAATATCGTCTTATACTACAAGTACGAAAGTCTATGATCAGTGCGTGTTGCCAGTGATGACATGGCACCGAAACGTGGTTGCTTATAATGGCCCTCATCAGAAGGCTTAAAGTCACCCCAACGGAAAGGGCTATGCTCTGAGTTTCCTTGCGTGATTGAATCAGGAATAAAGATATCCGCAGGAGAACCAAGATCATTGACATAGTACGAAGATTTACCAAACTTAAGTGGCAATGGGCAGGGCACATTGCTCGCAGAACAGATGGCCGTTGGGGCCGAAAGGTTCTGGAGTGGCGACCACGTACCGGAAGACGCAGCGTTGGAAGGCCTCCTAAAAGATGGAGAAGAAGATGGACCGATGACCTGGTAAGAGTTGCGGGAATGATGCGAGACGCACAGGACTGTTAATTGTGGCGACACTTGGGGGAGGCCTTTGTCCAACAGTAGACGTCTTTCAGCTGTAATGATGTTGATTATGATGACTGGCAAAAATCTGAAAACTATACAAATTTAATTAACAATTAACAAAGAACAGGGGTCCTTCGAAATGAGTTAACCGTGTCATCGTATAAAAGGACTTCATTTGCACAAGAATAAACCGATTATAAATTAATATTATAATGCATAGTTTTCGATTTAGGAAATAATCAAAATAAAATTGTATATTTGAACGGAACCCTCGGTCGGCGAATCTGACTCCCACTTGTCCGGTTTTGTTATTTTTTGATCTCACTTTAATCATCAATGAACATGTACGGTGAACATCGTTTCTACAATAAAAAATGTTTAAGACCGATAATAGTGGTGACTAATTGGTTTAAATAATAACACTCACGAAACAAATGCACGGAACACACGATACTTTTTATTAAACTCAGTATTTCTAGCTTTTCTTAGAAGTAATATCTAGAACAAAAGCACCGGCAAACCACAGGAGACCGAAGAATACGATGCAATAGTTACTTTAAACATTTCTATCTCGTCTCGCGTCGCATAAGGTTCCTTAGTTTATTACGTTAACAAAGTTAAACTCCAACGTATATTTTTAGACAGGTGAAGATTTTCTTCGGATAACTATGTGACGGTTTCTGGGAATTCTGAAAATAAAACGAAAATATTATAAACATCACGTCTGTATTGCACGATTGAATTGCGTTTAAGTTTGGTACACCCACTATTATATATAGTTATACTTACTTTTTTTGAGGAGGGAAATAATCCAGTGAATTCTCCCAATCTGGGGTGAAGCAAGAGGGCGTGTCAGATATTTACTGAATAAAACCACACCAGTGTCCTTCAGTTGCCCTTTGCGTTCTTTATGTACTTTCCTGAGTTTATTTTGGTACAATATTTTATGCACAACTTATACATAAACTTAAATCTATGGGTACAATGGCGGTCTTATCGCTGACAGCGATATCTACCAGACAACCTTAGGATGGATCGAAAGGACTAAAATAATACAGGGGGTAGTCTCCGGTGTACGGCTAACAAATTAATCAAACATTATAGATAAGCATACCTACCTATATATAAAATAATTACATAAATAAATAAAACACAATACATAACTTTCGTATCGTAAACGACTTGTCACAAAACTTGGTAGAATGCGAAAAGATCAATTCAGTTTAGTTCAATTTCTACCAATCGAGTACATTCTGTTTCCGAGCTACTGCTGAAAGTGTCCAAATGGAAAAGAAATACCACTACTCTACCAGGGAATCTAACATCATAATTAGCAGGAACTTTTGTGACTTCCGAACTAATAAGACTTTGACTGCTGCGTTACTTGAAATAGTGCATTTTGATACAAATTTGCACGTGTATCAAACAACTTTTTTCAATACACTTACGTAGAAATGAATAAACGGGGGTTGTCCGGTGACTCGCAGGGGTCGACGCGCGCCCGGCCTGATACTATACTTGTAAAAGCATTGTGGTGGGAGAGAGCACGCGCACTTTTTTGCACTAGTGTGGAAAACATTCTATTGCGTGCTTAAAAGCAGTGGGATAAGAGCGGGTTTTCGAGTAAGTGTATTGAAAAATATTTGTATGGCCGTAAAGATTGTTATTCCGGGTCTGGGGTGTCAATGTATGTGAGATTAAATGTTTGTGAACGCACCTACGATACAGGCGTAATTCCTAGTGTTCCGCAATATTATGAGAATTGCGGTCATTTGAAAAGCCTAGACATATAGATACGATACATAATAGATAAGTACGATAAGGATTAATAATAAATCACACTTTAGTTTATCCCACAGATCAATCTAAACTTTCTCTTTACTTTACTATTAGTTGGCTCTCTCAATTAATTGCTTTATAGATTGCTAACTTTGTGAAACTTTGGTTCAGTTCACACAGACAAAATGAACCCAATAAAACTATCGAAAAACTGAGCGCACAATATGTAAGGTATTTACTTAACTGTCTAAGATTATCATTTCAGTATGGCTAACACTGACACTGACACAAAATTTTTGTGTTATAAAAATTAAAATCCGTGAAAGTGGAAAAGCCATTTTTCCACCATCACGAATTTTAAGTAAATAAGTCAAAATTGGTCGATCACTGTTTCAAAAGTTATAAGGGTTTATAGGTGGCCGATCCAGAGAGAGTCTCCCCGGCTTGCCTACATTCATATCTACTAACTAGGGCATCTAGAGAAAAGCCAGACTAAAAATGTCCAGTGTTGGACATAAGTCTATTCTAAGCTTGCACACATTGATTGATCTTGTACTTTTTACGTTCAATGCACTCCTTCACCCCTAACCAGGTTATGAATCCAGCCAGCTACTCCAGTATCTTTTAGTATACACCATACAAGCAATGAGCCCTGCTCATTGTGCCGAAACAATTCTTCGAACTGTTTTGGTTATTGGTTTCTGCTGTGTATTTTTTTTTTACATATCAAGATAGTTACCAGACATTTATTTTCTTAAAATTTACAGTTTTTACATTAAAAAAAAAACGCTTAACTATAATCTAAAAGGAGAAACTGACTGACTGACATATCAACGTACAGCTGAAACTACTGGGACTAGGACCGTGAAATTTTGCACAAACCTTCGTTTTATGACGTAAGCGAGCACTAAGAGAGGATTTCTCAAAATTCACCCTCAAGGGGATGAAACGGAGGTCCAAAGTTTGTATACAGAAACCTGCTTTCACGCGCGCGAAGCCGCTGGCAAGAGCTAGTTATAAATATGTAGATATATTCACTAAATATTTTTTTATAAATATGTTTGTCTTGAAATTATGAAATCTAAAGCGTATTAATTTAAACATAGATAGAACAAGAAAAATAAAAAGACTTAACTAATTAAAATTACATAATATATACACAATAACTCGTACCTAAAATATGACAACAAAAATTCCTCCGCATCGCTGTCGACTGGAAGTGTGCTCAAAAGACTGGTGCCATTGCCACGTTGTATGGCAATGCTTAATCTCTGACCATGGTTTCGAGACTAATAACATTGTAATAATAGTAATAAACAACTACATTGCTAATTACAAACTTACACAGATAATTACAAACTTACACAGAATTACAAAATTATTGCTTACAGTTTAATTTCCTTTCTCCAAGTTGGTACCATTAATTTAATTGTTATTAATTTTAAACTTGAACAATATATGATTTAAGGTTTTAGTCTTCTAATACTCAAATGATTGTTTTAAATTCATTTGTAATAGCCATTTCAATTACAAATAAACTTCCATAATACATAACACTGTTTAAAACTCTAACTAACATCCCCGCTCCACCCAGCTGGGTATTAGGTAAACAGAGCAAATGCGTCAGTCTGAAGTGCTTACCCAAATCCACCTGAAGTGGTAATAAAATACACAACCTATTGAAAAATACCCACACACTTCGTATAGCTAGTAGTTTAAAGCGCACAGCTGTCCCTATCCCCCGGGGGATACATTTCTAGTAGGACTGTGACACAGTAGTAAAGAAGACAGAAGCACAACGGATACTTTTTATAAACGACGATAAATTTACAGCATTTACGTTACTGAAGCAACTGTTCGGGCGCCCTCGGCCACTCGGCATTCTCCAGCTGCTGTCGCGAGACATCGGAGGCGGCGAGTGGCAGCTGCGGCGACTAGAGGCGCGGCGTGCGGGATTTCAAGCCTTAAAGGCTTCTAAGCTTTTTTTTTGTGATGGTGGAAAATCATCAAAGGTCTTCTCTCGATCTTTGTAAAGCGAGAAGGAGTGTCAGACTTTTACTAACTAAAACCCACCTTTGCTCCTACAGTTTGTGTTACAATCTCGTAACCATAGCAGGCATCAGCTCTAATGGACCCTGTCACTCATGCTGAAATTATTTGAAGCGCGTGTGGCTCACAACGGAATAGGCAACGAAGGAACTTTCATAGCCCTTTGCGTTCCAGGGCTGCAGTGTTTCTTGCGAATAATGCCGCAGGGCTTAAAAACCTTCATTGTTTCTGTATCCATCTATCGGGTAAATCAGGAACTGCAATTAGACGTGTATAGTCAATTTATATTGTTCCGTATGGTGTTCGGACGTTAAGAATAACACCATCCCATCTCTTCCCGAGGGTGTCGTAAGAGGCGACTAAGGGACATACCAGAGAATGGGCAGCAGCATCCTCTGTGCATTACAACAACCAAACTGCGATCGCCAACCCGTCTGCCAAGCGTGGCGATTATGGCAACCCCCCCCAACATGAAAAACAGAAGGAAAAAATGGCCCCTAGTGCCCGGCAGCCCGTCTACCCTTGACTCCGGTAGCGGTCAAGGCCACGACGAGGCAAGGTGTGCGAAGAATCTCCGGATGAGATTTGGCTACCCATCTATTAAACGACTCGACCTGGCAACTTTCAACACGCGTACACTGAGGACTGACGAGAAGATCACCGAACTGGAGGAGGAATTGAGCAGGTTGCGATGGAGTATTGTGGGATTGTCTGAAGTCCGAAGACAGGGGGAGGATACGATAATTCTCAAATCCGGTAACCTGCTCTATTTCCGGGAGGGTGACCAGCAGTCCCAGGGTGGTGTCGGGTTTTTCGTCCACAAGTCCCTTGTGAACAATGTCGTGAGGATCGAGAGTGTGTCGACCAGGGTGGCGTACCTTATACTCAGAATATCATCAAGATATTCGCTGAAGGTCATACAGGTCTACGCCCCGACCTCGACACATCCCGACGACGAAGTAGAATCCATGTATGAGGATATATCAAGAGCCATGCATGGTTCTAAGACTCACTTCACCGTGGTCATGGGGGACTTTAACGCGAAACTGGGCAAACGAGACGGTGACGAGCTGCGAGTGGGGCAATTTGGATTTGGACGTCGGAATCACCGGGGACACCTACTGGCTAGCTTTATGGAGAAGGAGGGCCTCTATATGATGAATTCCTTCTTCAAAAAGCGTGAGCATAGAAGGTGGACCTGGCAAAGTCCTGACGGTGCAACTAGAAATGAAATTGACTTCATCCTGTCGACGAAAAAGCAAATATTCAATGATGTCTCTGTGATCAACGCGGTGAAAACTGGAAGTGATCACCGCGTCGTAAGAGGCACATTGAATATTAACATTAAGCTTGAAAGGTCTCGACTGATGAAGTCTACGCTCCGTCCAGCACAGATCCGGATCCAAAACCCCGAGAGCTTTCAGCTCGAACTCCACAATCGTTTCGAGTGCCTAGGAAGCTCCGTGGATGAATATAACGATGGGTTCGTGGAAACTGTCCATACGGTCGGGTCTAAGTTTTTCAAGACTCACCGTACAAATAAAAACAAGAAGCTCTCCGATCCGACCCTCGAGCTAATGAAGAAGAGGCGTGAGATGATTCTGCAGTCTTCAGACGATGCGTGCATATACCGGCAGCTCAATAGACAAATCTCGAAGTCCCTGAAACGTGACCTTCGCCGCTTTAATACCGCAAGGATTAAGGATGCGATTGAGCGGAATAAGGGCTCTAAAGTATTTGCACGAGATCTGTCTATTGGGCAAAGCCAGCTCACGAAACTGAAGACCGACGATGGCAGAGTCATATCCGCCAAATCGGAGCTTCTGGGAGAGATCGAGGCTTTTTATGGACAGTTATACACGTCTACCGCTAAACCCGCTGTAAATCTAGTAAACGACCCAAGAGCTAGATTGACTCGACACTATACCGAAGATATCCCGGACGTCAGCCTGTACGAGATTAGGATGGCTCTGAAGCAGCTGAAAAACAACAAGGCGTCGGGTGAGGACGGAATTACGGCCGAACTCCTGAAGGCGGGTGGAAAACCGGTCCTTAAGGCCCTTCAGAAGCTATTTGATTCCGTCATACTCGAGGGGAAAACGCCACAGGCGTGGAGCGGAGGCGTGGTGGTACTCTTCTTTAAGAAGGGCGATAATGCCCTGCTTAAGAATTATAGGCCCATCTCGCTTCTGAGCCATGTCTACAAGCTGTTTTCCAGAGTCATCACGAATCGTCTCACGCGCAGGTTCGACGACTTCCAGCCTCCCGAACAAGCCGGATTTCGAAAAGGCTTCAGCACCGTGGACCACATACATACGCTGCGGCAGGTTATACAGAAGACTGAGGAGTATAACCAGCCTCTCTGCTTAGCGTTTGTGGACTACGAGAAAGCCTTTGATTCGATTGAAACTTGGGCTGTACTGCAGTCTCTCCAACGGTGCCAAATTGACTATCGGTATATCGAAGTGCTGAAGTGTTTGTACAAAAACGCCACTATGTCAGTCCGACTACAAGACCAGACCTCGAAACCTATCCTCTTGCAGCGGGGTGTGAGGCAGGGAGACGTTATTTCTCCGAAACTGTTCACGGCAGCAATGGAGGATGTCTTCAAGGTTTTGGAATGGAGAGGGCTAGGCATTAATGTCAATGGCGAGTACATCACTCACCTTCGGTTTGCCGACGACATAGTAGTCATGGCTGAGACTACGGAGGAGCTCAGTACAATGCTTGGTGACCCCAGTAGAGCTTCCGAAAGAGTGGGACTTAAAATGAACATGGACAAAACCAAAGTCATGGTAAACAGCCATGTAGCACCCACTCCTATCAAGGTCGGGGACTCTACACTCGAAGTTGTAGACGACTACGTTTACCTGGGACAGACGGTCCAGTTAGGAAGGTTTAACTTCGAGAAAGAGATCAATCGTCGAATCCGACTCGGCTGGGCAGCGTTCGGGAAGCTGCGCGGTGTCTTCTCGGCCAATATACCACAGTGTCTCAAGACGAAAGTCTATGACCAGTGCGTGTTGCCAGTGATGACATATGGCTCCGAAACGTGGTCGCTTACAATGGGCCTCATTAGAAGGCTTAAAGTCACCCAAAGGGCAATGGAGAGGGCTATGCTCGGAGTTTCCTTGCGTGATCGAATCAGGAATGAGGATATCCGCAGGAGAACCAAGGTTGCCGACATAGCACGAAGAATCGCCAAACTAAAGTGGCAATGGGCAGGGCACATTGCTCGCAGAACAGATGGCCGTTGGGGCCGAAAGGTTCTGGAATGGCGACCACGTACCGGAAGACGTAGCGTTGGAAGGCCTCCTACAAGGTGGACCGATGACTTGGTAACGGTTGCGGGGGTCCGATGGATGCGAGACGCACAGGACCGTTCGCTGTGGCGACGCTTGGGGGAGGTCTATGTCCAGCAGTGGACGTCTTTCGGCTGAAATGATGATGATGATGATGAGTCAATTTATATATATATATATATATATATATAGTCGATTTATTATATTTCACAGACGCTGCAGATTTGCGGTACTGTTTTAAACGACACTACAATACTCTGTGCTTTACATTCCCAAAGAGACGGTTTCATTCAGGCTGTTGAGTGAAAGTCTCCGAACTTCAATCGGATATCTTGTTACAGGGTATTGTATAAAGCTATTTTGCTTTGTTATTAAAATAGAAGCTTTGTGTTTCGATTTCAGTTGATAAGTGGATCTGGTGAGGGCTTTTAAAAGTGTTGTAAGTAGTTTTTGTTATATCATAGTTGATGAAATATTTATTAAAGTTGTGTTTTATTTGTATGTGGGAAAATCATCTAATGACATCTCCTGCTCTTGGGCGGGGCGAGAGGGCGTGTCAGACTTTTACTGACTAAAAACCTACTCGTGTTCCTTCTTTGCCTTCGTCCCAGAGCCGAGTTTTCCTTACGTAGGCTTCGACCCTGCTGGGACCATAACGCGCCGTCGACGACTTGGGCTCAGTCCGGATGGTTACTGGACGGTCGGACGGCGAGCTACCCATTGCTCGCCGTCCGCAAGCCCATTAAAGTGGTGTAAAGAATATTTTGAAACACAAAACTGCTTTTGTTTTAATGTGTTATGAGCACTCCTGCACGTTACTGGTGACCTCTTAGGTATGTGCACTCCTGCACGATACCTACTGGTGACCAAAAAGAAGGGAAAATGGTATGAGGAGAAGGTTCAATGTGTACCTAAGAAGGTACACATTGACCCTTCTTATAAAACAGAAGTGATTTTATTTTGTTCTAGCTTCTGCCAGCGGCGTTGCCCGCATAAAAGAAAAAAATATATATCAACGTCACTTAGTGATAAAGTAGCATTAAAATGTTAAAAGAAATTTAAAAAATCGGTCCTTCTGTTTTTGAGTTTGTTTTCTACAAATAAGAATACAAACCGTTCCTTTTTATAATAATAATAAGACAAACAAGAAACAAGCAAGAAAAAAAAGAAAGAAAAACAAAAGAAGAAAAAAAAAGAAAAAAAAAAGAAAGAAGAGAAGCAAGTTAAAAATAATACTTTTACACGACAGTATATTTTGTCAGTTTAAAATAGATGAGGCCGGTGTTTTCTAGTTGATTACTCGGAGAAGAAACATCAAAACCAACTCAGACGGATATAAAAGGTTCCTCCAGTTTTTATTATTTTAGAGCCAGTAGGAATCTAACTTTGGACTGTAGGTTTTAGAGTGGCGACCGCGTACCAAAAAGCGCAGTGTTGGAAGGCCCCCCATAAGTTGGACGGATGACTTGGGAATCGATGATTGCGAGACGCACAGGACCGGTCGTTGTGGCGACACTTGGTGAAAGCCTATTTCCAGCAGTGGACGTATTTCGGCTGAAATGATGATTATGATGACAATATCTAATAACAAGCTTTGTAAGGAAAAACATCATAACCAACCATTTGCGCTTTTTGCAAGAAGTGGTATTTTCCTTCCTTTTTTCACTAGCCATATATGGCTCCGAAACGTGGTCGCTCACATTGGGCCTGTGGTCACCCAAAGGGCAATGGAAAGGGCTATGCTTGGAGTTTCCTTGCGTAATCAAATCAGGAATGAAGATATCCGCAGGAGAATCAAGGTTGCCGACATAGCACGAAGAATCGCCAAACTAAAGTGGCAATGCGCAGGGAACATTGCACAAAAGATGGCCGTTGGGACCGAAAGGTTCTGGAGTGGCAACCGCATACCGGAAGACGCAGTGTTGGAAGTCCTCCTACAAGGTGGACCGATGGCCTCCTTGCCAGGCCCTCGCGAGAATCTGATGGATGCGAGACTCATATGAACGTTCATTGTGGCGAAACTTGGGGAGGCCTATGTCCAACAGTGGACGTCTTTCGGCTGAAATGATGACTTCCAGTGGCTTTGCCCACGTGAAAGTAGGTTTCTCTATTTAAACTTTGCACTTTCGTCTCATCGCCTTAGGGGGTGAATTTTGGAAAATCCTTCCTTATTCTTTATATGCATCATAAAAGAATAGAATATATTAGAATAAACTTTATTTTACACCAAAAAGTAACACAACTTATACATAAACTTAAATCTATGGGTACAATGGCGGTCTTTTCGCTAACAGCGATATCTACCAGACAACCTTAGGATGGATGGATGGATGGATGTAAGAAATGTTTATGCAAACTTTCAGCTTTCTATATCTTAGAGTTTGAGCTGGGCTTTGTCTTTTACATATATATTCAGATTATAATTAGAATAGGCATTATTAATATAATTTTATCACAAACATATTTATTAAGCTGTTGATCCCCGCATTAACGCCGGCGTTCACGCGCCATTGTCTTACTATTGTGTCTCTAATTACGCACTCAAAAGGTTAAGAAAAGAAAAGGCCCTTTCTGACAAAATTGCGAACTGTCGCTTAAGATATTCTCCTGAAAAGGCTAGATAATTTTTTTAACAATGTGAAACCAAATTCATTATTATTGTACATTTTGATACTAGTGGAGAAAGTTTGTCATTATGACTGAGACGGAATTTTCCCGAACCGTAGGCGAGGATGTTATGGAACCCAGAACTGCAGTGACAAATTTCCACGTGTGTCAAACGACGTTTTCACACTTATGAAGATAAATATAAACGGGGGTTGACGTGCGACTCGTGGGGGTCGCTTAGCGCACAGCCTGATAGGATAAATGTAATAAATTGTGGCGGTGTCGAACTCACGCAATTTTCCACACTAGTGCGAAAAACAGTAAATTGCGTGCCTAAAAGCGATAGAGATAAAAGCGAGTTTTGAAGTATGTATACTGATAAATCATATTCACAATACATCTGCCTACTAACCTAACCCTAGTTTGTCTTAGAAACTCCCAAACAATCTCACAGGCAGATGAAATTGTATATCTGCTATTTGGGAACACAGACTTAACTAATTGGTAACACTCGATGGCCCGCTAGCATCAGATGTACATTTCCTACCGCTAATGCCTCGAACGTCTTTGAATTAATTTGTTTAACATATGGGAGTTGGATGATAATGGATTGGTGTAAACGCTTCGTTAATTAGGACTGATAGTACGTCTATTAGGATCAGAAATACTTTGGATGAGGTAACTTTACAGCATCGATAAATTCACTACTTACTTTATTCTATTTCAAATATCTATTATTATTTATTTACAAACTGACTTGGAAACGTTGTTCTGTAGTATAAGTTTTCACAAAAAAAAAACTGGACACGTCCAAGTCGGACTCGTGCATTGAGGGTTCCGTACAAAGTTACCTATGAAAAAAAGTTCAATTCCCGATTGAGTTACGAAGATTTTTCCGAATCGTATTTTTTTTTTGTGACCTAAAAACAAATTTATAGTTTTCAGAATTTTTTCTATATTTTTACTATGAGACCTTGTTTCATGCCAAATTTCAGAATTCTAGGTCGGGGAATAAGAATAATAACGGGGAATGGGGCCCTATGAATTTTGATTTCTTTGAGAGTGTCGAAATATACGTTTTTTGCGACCTAAACGTATTTTTTTTTTTTCGTTAACTCAAAAGTCTGATTTTTTCACAGCTTCAAGGGACCGCAGACCTAAGTATATGGTTTTCATTTCAACTCAATACCTCCACACGTTCTGTCTTGACAGACAGAAAGACAGACGGACGGACAACAAAGTGATCCTATAAGGGTTCCGTTTTTTCCTTTTGAGGTACGGAACCCAAAAAATGGGAGGTGGGGAGTAGAAGGGTAAAATATAACCAACGACCTATATTCAGATCTACCAAATATACACAAAAAATTGTGGATACCAACTACAGTGTTATGCAGGACGGATGCTCGCTTGGGCCGCGGGATTTTTCTGAAAAGGAAGCCCGTGGACTTAGAACGCAAAGGGCAATTGAAAGACACAGGTGTGACGTGTCAGTAAAAGTCTGGCATGCACTCTCGCTTCACACTAGAGCGGAAGAAGTCATTTGATGATTTCCCACCTCCAATCTTTTTTAACCCAGGTTAGGTTAGGTTTAGGTACAGTAAAAAAAAAAAAAAACAAGAAACTCAGTAAAAAAAAAATCTTAAGGTTAAGAAAAGAAAAGGCCCTTTCTGACAAAATTGCGAACTGTCGCTTAAGATATTCTCCTGAAAAGGCTAGATAATTTTTTTAACAATGTGAAACCAAATTCATTATTATTGTACATTTTGATACTAGTGGAGAAAGTTTGTCATTATGACTGAGACGGAATTTTCCCGAACCGTAGGCGAGGATGTTATGGAACCCAGAACTGCAGTGACAAATTTCCACGTGTGTCAAACGACGTTTTCACACTTATGAAGATAAATATAAACGGGGGTTGACGTGCGACTCGTGGGGGTCGCTTAGCGCACAGCCTGATACGATAAATGTAATAAATTGTGGCGGTGTCGAACTCACGCAATTTTCCACACTAGTGCGAAAAACAGTAAATTGCGTGCCTAAAAGCGATAGAGATAAAAGCGAGTTTTGAAGTAAGTATACTGAAAAATCATTTTCACAATACATCTGCCTACTAACCTAACCCTAGTTTGTCTTAGAAACCCCAAACAATCTCACAGGCAGATGAAATTGTATATCTGCTATTTGGGAACACAGACTTAACTAATTGGTAACACTCGATGGCCCGCTAGCATCAGATGTACATTTCCTACCGCTAATGCCTCGAACGTCTTTGAATTAATTTGTTTAACATATGGGAGTTGGATGATAATGGATTGGTGTAAACGCTTCGTTAATTAGGACTGATGGTACGTCTATTAGGATCAGAAATACTTTGGATGAGGTAACTTTACAGCATCGATAAATTCACTACTTTGCTCTATTTCAAATATCTATTATTATTTATTTACAAACTGACTTGGAAACGTTGATCTGTAGTATAAGTTTTCAAAGAAAAAAACTGGGAAGTCGGAGTCGGACTCGTGCATTGAGGGTTCCGTACAAAGATACCTATGAAAAAAGTTCAATTCCCGATTGAGTTACGAAGATTTTTCCGAATCGTATTTTTTTTTTGTGACCTAAAAACAAATTTATAGTTTTCAGAATTTTTTCTATATTTTTACTATGAGACCTTGTTTCATGCCAAATTTCAGAATTCTAGGTCGGGGAATAAGAATAATAACGGGGAATGGGGCCCTATGAATTTTGATTTCTTTGAGAGTGTCGAAATATACGTTTTTTGCGACCTAAACGTATTTTTTTTTTTTCGTTAACTCAAAAGTCTGATTTTTTCACAGCTTCAAGGGACCGCAGACCTAAGTATATGGTTTTCATTTCAACTCAATACCTCCACACGTTCTGTCTTGACAGACAGAAAGACAGACGGACGGACAACAAAGTGATCCTATAAGGGTTCCGTTTTTTCCTTTTGAGGTACGGAACCCAAAAAATGGGAGGTGGGGAGTAGAAGGGTAAAATATAACCAACGACCTATATTCAGATCTACCAAATATACACAAAAAATTGTGGATACCAACTACAGTGTTATGCAGGACGGATGCTCGCTTGGGCCGCGGGATTTTTCTGAAAAGGAAGCCCGTGGACTTAGAACGCAAAGGGCAATTGAAAGACACAGGTGTGACGTGTCAGTAAAAGTCTGGCATGCACTCTCGCTTCACACTAGAGCGGAAGAAGTCATTTGATGATTTCCCACCTCCAATCTTTTTTAACCCAGGTTAGGTTAGGTTTAGGTACAGTAAAAAAAAAAAAAACAAGAAACTCAGTAAAAAAAAAATGTTTCTGTAGGTAGGTACATAAAGATTTTTTTTTTTCTAGAGCTGCCTTTGTTTTTGGTTAGTTTTTATTGTAAGTTACTTCACTTGTATTTTACCTTTCGCATGATCAATATTGTTATTTTTCTCTTGTTTCGTCATAATCATTTCAGCCGAAAGACGTCCACTGTTGGACAAATGCCTCCCCCAACTGTCGCCATAATGACGGTCCTGCATATCTCGCATCCATATGATTCCCACGACCCTCACCAGGTCATCGGTCCACCTTGTGGGAGGTTTTCCTATGCTGCGTCTTCCGGTACGTGGTCGCCACTCCAGAATCTTTTGTCCCCATCGACCATCTGTTCTGCGAGCAATGTTCCCTGCCCACTGCTACTTAAGTTTGGCGATTCTTTGGGCTATGTCGGTAACCTTGGTTCTCCCGCGGATATCTTCATTTCTGATGTGATCAATCTTATTTCTTATGCAACTATATTTTCATAACGTCCTATGAACTTTAATTTAATAAGTGTACTTATGTTACACAAAAAAGGGTACAGACCCTCGCCAAAAACTAGTTGGTCTAGCGCGGAGAGAGACCTCAAGAAAGCCCAGTGCGAAAATCGATAACCCAGGATAGACTGTCCTGGCGCAGACTTGTGAGGAGACCCGACCCCGGATAATTTCCTATTATCCATCCATTATCATATATATATTAGGGACGGACAAAGAAGAAAAAGACTTATGTTACACAATAAGCACGCCATTATCATGGCGATAAGTCTCCTCTTTGAGTATTGGCTGGAATGGCGTAAGTCATTTGGATGATTTTTCACCTTAAAAAAACCTATGTTTCATGAATAAAAACACTGATAATGCGATTGTTATTATTATTATACAAAACATTATTTTATGTTTGTTCATAGTTTCTTCTCATTATATTATTATGCTCAAAAAGCAGTTCTATAGCGCGTCTGTGTGTAAATAAATTTTACGAAAACGGAATGAAATTCGTTTAAAGTGACATAGTATATCACAGGTAAGTATCTAATCCAAGTTTGTCTAAGTAACCCCTAGCAATCTCCCAGGCAGATGAAACTGTAACTGGCCATTTAGGTACATCCTGTACTTACGAGTTACTAATTGATTACACTCGATGACCCGCCACGATCAGCCCCCCTAGCCAAGTTGCAAACGATAAACGTGAACGCTTAGTAATCCAATAGATTTTCAACTTTATACCTAAGAGCATAAAGTTGAAAATCTATTAAAGACTACTGAGCGTTAGCGACCGGAACGAACGAAAACACTATGTAATCTTCAATAGATTTTCAACTTTATATCCAATAACATAAAGTTGAAAATCTATTAAAGACTACTGAGAGTTTACGTTTATCGTTTGTGACTTGGCTAGGGGGGCAGATGTTCATTTCCTATCGCTAATTGCTCAAGGCTCGTTTTTGAATTAATTCGTTTATACGTAAGAGTCGGGTGATGATAGATTGATACAGGCGCTGCATTAATTGGAAACTCACATAGATCCCTTTTATATAGACAGAAACGTCTTGGAAAAGCTGCTTACGTTGGGTTTTTACTAACTAATAATTAAAGAAAAATAAGATTGGGTAATTGAGTGAGAGAGACCGACGCAGAAAGCGACTTCATTTTATAATAAGTAAAGGGAATACATAAGACATCAAGACTCGGGACATTGTCTATTATCGCTTAGAATTCCCTGCCTGAGTCTGTGTTTCTGATAGCTACAACCTCGGTGGTCTTTAAGTCAAGAGTGATCTCATGGCCCCAGTAGGCTTTGGCCCTGCTGGGCTCGTACGGTTTTGCTAACATCTCTTTGAGGGGCGCGTGGATCACCACGTGCCGTCGACGACTCGGGCTCTGTCCGGACGGTTACCGGACGGCCGGACAACGAGCTACCCATTGCTCGCCGTCCGCAAGCCCACGCCTACGGTGGACCCGGAACGCACACAGTATCCTATTGCTCAACCACTGCGCCAACTGTAACTCTGATCAGCCAAATTCTTGACTGCAGGCTAATATTAAATGGAAACACTTAACCCTTAGTATATAATACACAATTAACATCAACATGCATTATAAGCCGATAGTATCAGTGTAAGCTATAAACAAGCCATGCTTAGTATTCAGCGTCGGAATATTGAACATATCCAGCTTATTGTTCGGGAAAATCAGGTGGAAAATACGACCATTTTGAGATGACCTCTCAAAATATTCTGAATAACGAATTTTATTTATAAGCGTTTGAGGTAGAAAGAGATCATATTGTGTTGGTTATTTCCTTTGAGAGCGTACGTTCATACTGGTTATTGAATTGGTAAAGTTTAAAGAAATATTTTGGTACCATCCTACTATAGATTATTAAAAAATCTGTTAAAACTGTGCTAAATAATATGTTTTTCTGTATAATAAATAAATAAATAAGCGTTTATTTAATTCATTTCATTAAAAAATACATTGCATCGAAATCAACACAATACTACAAAATCAAAACAAAGATAGTTATAATGTTTTATTTAGAATTCAAATTTCATTTTCACAGAAATTATACAAGTAAACAAAATACTTTCAAATAGTAATAATATTTTGCCCTTTTAAATAAAGGGCAATTGCAATCGTTATGATGTATATTGGTAATAAAACTAAGTCATATAAAAACTAATAAATTCCGATTCCATCATTACAAAAATGTCAACATAAATCTGTTTATATATGTTTACTTGGTTTAAGAGTGATTTTTTTTTTACAGCTGGGAGATTCTTTTTATCAACCGATTTGCAGAAAACACAGAAACTTTACCTAGTAAATCAACACAACTATAAAAGCTGTTTATTGTTTTATTAAATTAAAATCTGTGAATCCTTCAGCAATTGCGAAAGGCTTTGTCTAGAAATTCTTTATGCCTTATGTATTTAATCTATTCTTTTGATTACCGAGAGTAAATGCATTCAATATTAAATCAAAACAAAAGAGACGCCGCAGATATTTACGTTTGTATTTATTTCAGAGCATTTTTGTGTCTGCATCCATCAGATTCCCGCGACCCTCACCATGTCATCGGTCTACCTTGTTGGATGCCTTCCATCGCTGCGTCTTCCGGTATGTGGTCACCATTCCAGAACCTTTCGTCCCCATCGACCATCTGTTCTGCGAGCAATGTGCTCTGCCCACTGCCACTTAAGTTTCGCGATTCTTCGCACAGGACAGGTCATTATGGCGATACTTGGGGGAGGCCTATATTCGACAGTGGACGTCTTTCAGCTGAAATGATGTTGATGGTGATGATTTTTGTGTTTGTGTTTTGCTAGTCTGTTCCGTCTTACACTTGGGTAAAGGCCGCCCCACACGTTCCTCCTTCCATTTCTGGCAAAATGCAGTTCGCCATCTCTTTCGTTCTCGATCCATTAACACCATGTATACTGCGCGTCATTGCTCTTTGGCAAACCTTGAGTTTGAAGTTATGGCTGTTAGTCAAAGACAAAATCTGTGCGACATATAAGTCAAGATGGCGAGAATACACAGTCATGTCCATGACCTTTTGTCAATTAATTAATTATTTTTAAGCTCGCATTTAAAGTAAAGCACTATTTTCAATAAATCCATTTATAGACATTTTTAACTATCGATAAGTCAGCCAGTCAAACTTAAGTGGCAATGGGCAGGGCACATTTGTCGCAGAACAGATGGGCGTTGGTGCCGAAAGGTTCTGGAGTGGCAACCGCGTACCGGAAGACGCAGTGTTGGAAGGCCCCCTACAAGGTAATAAGCAGCATTAAGCCCGCCTTTGTACTGCATGAAGTTTTAATAAATAAATAAATAAATAAGGTGGACCGATGACCTGGTGAAGGTTGCGGGAATCCGATGGATGCGAGACGCACAGGACCGTTCATTGTGGCGACATTTGGGGGAGGCCTATGTCCAGCAGTGGACGTCTATCGGCTGAAATGATGATGATGATGATGAAGTTGGCCAGTCAGAAAAATGATCATAGATCTTAAGTCTCTATGGTGAAGGATGTGCAAATAACAGCACGGACACTCTCTTTTATTAATAATGTTACATATTACAAATATCTTGGTTAAATTATTCTTGTTGCTTCCATTTAGAGCGAGAACAATATAGGTAAACAAAATATATACAATTCAAAATTAATTATTTCTCATAAATAGCTCGGTGGTCGGCAGCGAAAGCTTCATAATAGTTTTCAAAGCAAACGTATTGCATTGTAAAGAGTCAGCTCTGCACTCCATAAGATTTACGATCTGACTCGACATTTTATAAAAATTAAATTATTTTCAACGTTTTTATTTTTAAACTTCATTGTTCTTTGTTTGCTTTTTTGCAGTTTGCTTTCGTGAGAAGTTTATTAAATAAGGTGGTTGATGGAGTTAATTTTGTGTTAGTCAGAGGTTCACATTTAATGACACACAGATAAACTGCAATATAATGAGATGATTTTATTTTTTGTTATAGGTAAGTAATCTGTTTATTCATTGTGAGTCTCTTTCTAGTGAAGAACTTTGAATTTTTATTAAAAAAACAACCTATTTTTTTTCAAGGTGGGAAATCATCCGGTCACTTCTCCCACTCTAGGGTAGGGTGGGAGGGCGTGGCAGACTTTTACTGACTAAAACCACACCTATTTCTTTCTCTTTGCATTCTAAACCCCCGTGGGTTTCCTTTTCAGAAATACTCCGTGGCCCTAGCGGGCATCGGCTTTGCTGGGCCCCTACGGTTTTACTGACATCTCTTTGAGGCGTGCGTTTGGGGGCCGGACGGCAAGCTACCCAGTGCTCGTCGTCCGCAATAGTCAAAACCCTTGAGGGATTATTTTAAAAGAGTTACCACCACCCTGAACCGGGGGCAACTAAAGGAACACAGGCGGGTTTTAGTTTTTAAAAGCCTGACACTCTCTCTCTTACGGCCCAGAGCAGGAGGAGTCATTTTAAAATATCCCACTGAAAAAAAAAATCACTAAAGAATCCGAAAATTCATTATCAAAACTTGAACCAGCTTGGACGAAATCAATTCTAACCTAAAATTAATTAGTCCATATTATTCAACTGTAGCAAATGCGCCCCCTTTCTCTATTTAATTCCACTCAATTCTATTTTCTGGTAGTGCGAGCCAGTCCTTTCAACAGGAGTTCGATGAAGCCAATAAATCGCAATAAACAACCTACCACCCAATTAATATTAGCTGTAAAATAGGGCATAAATTCATCTCGCAAAGCACACAGTTTAATATTAGCACGTTGCACAAACTAATCCATCATGAGGCCACCATTATAGACAGAACAGAATATTTATTGGCGAATATTCTCGCTGGGAATCAGCGGCTTTGTGTATTTATGCCTGTATTGTTACATTTATTAGTACCTACTGTTTTTCAATCAATTGGACCACTTAGCTAAAGCTCGCTCTCAGGAGTCACGAGCGCTAAGATTGGATGCTTCATCCATCGGCCGAGTGACTGACTACAGGAGAGACGATAGCAAGGGGTCATTTTACAGTTTGCACAGAGATGTGTCCTAACTGGCGTTGTGCAGAGGAAGTTCCAGGATGGTCCTTTAAGAGAAAGGAAGAAAGAAATAAGGAAGAAGGAAGAAGGAAGAAGGAAGAAGGAAGAAGGAAGAAGGAAGAAGGAAGAAGGAAGAAGGAAGAAGGAAGAAGGAAGAAGGAAGAAAGAAGAAGGAAGAAGGAAGAAGGAAGAAGGAAGAAGGAAGAAGGAAGAAGGAAGAAGGAAGAAGGACGAAGGAAGAAGAAAGAAGGAATAAGGAAGAAGGAAGAAGGAAGAATAATTGTTTTAACGACTGAAATGCGCTTTGAGATCGTCAAGTGGTTTTCAAATAAACCACTTCAAGTATAAAATCTGATTGAAATCAGGACTCCACGGTATCAACTTCTGCTTAACGTTCCACAAGCCTATAAATGCAATCCCTACAATATTATGTTTGAGCTGCCGCCTCGCTCTCTTACAGCGAGATATTATGTTCCACATTGTGAAACCGCAAAAGCGAAACGTTTTCATTCCAACTTTACGGTGTACCTACTTGTGTTACAACTTGGATGCATATGCATGTTTTTTAGGGTTCCGTACCTCAAAAGGAAAAATCGGAACCCTTATAGGATCACTTTGTTGTCCGTCCATCTGTCTGTCAATACCCTTTATCTCCGGAACGTGTGGAGGTATCGATTTGAAAATAAAACCATATACTCAGGTCTGCGGTCCCTTGAAGCTGGGAAAAAAATCAAACTTCTGAGTTAACGAAAAAAAAAGATACGGCCGTTTATGTCGTAAAAAACGTATTTTTCGACACTCTCAAGGGAATCAAAATTCATAGTGTACTTTCCGTTGGCCTAGAATCCTGAAATTTGGCGTGAAGCAACGTCTTATAGCACAAGTATGGGAAAAAATCTGAAAAATTTGAATTTGTAGTTATGTTACAAAAAATAACTTTTTTGCTTTTCAGAAAAATCTTCGTAACTCATTTCGGGAATTGAACTGTTTTCATAGATAAGTTTATACGGAACCCTCAGTGCGCGAGTCCGGCTCACACTTGACCGGTTTTATGACTGACTAAAAACTCGCTCCTGTTCCTTCTTTGCCTTCGTACCAGGGCCGATATTCCTTTCAGAAAAAAACCCTTGGCCCCAGTAGCTTCGACCCTGCTGGGCCCCTACGGTTTGCTGACATCTCCTTTAGTCGCGCGTGGAACAGTACGCGCCTTCGACGACTTGGGCACGGTCCGGACGTTTACCGGACGGTTACCGGACGGTCGTACGGCGAGCTACCCATTGCTCGCCGTCCACAAGTCCGCTCCTGCGGTGGCCGGAAATCGGGATTGGGATCCCGGCGGATGGGGCATGAGGGCCGCTCCCTCGCGCGTGCACGTGCGAACTCCTCCCTTAGTAGCATTAGTGCTTCACAGAAGGAGGCGACCGCCTGCCACTCCTCCTCGCTTCGGACCATGGCCTGTACAAACTCCCGGCACGAGAGATTGAGTGGTGGCACCCAAGCGTTACTTCCGCACGAATCCGGTGCAGGAACTTCCCGAACTAACCATTTTCGGTGAGAACCTGCGTCACGTGAAAGGTGCGGACACCGTGAGGTCTTCCCAGCCACTCCTCAAAGAGGGGACTTACCAACCATCAGATGAGATAGAAGTCCAACGCGAACCTACCTAAAAATAAATGTAGAATTTCATTGATGATACCCGTTAATGAAGTATTTTATTATTTTATTTTAAAATATGTTGCCTCACACTATGACTTACTTACTCCTGTATTGTGCCTACGTCCAGTAGGTACACTGCATTCGCAAACATGTTTATTTCCAAAACAATATCTGTAGGCCATACAAATACGTATTTGTATCGTTCAGGAATCGAATCTGTGACACAGCGCAGCTGTCAATCGCTTAACCACTACGCCAACTGTGCAAAAAAAAAAAATTGCCCTCAAATATTTATGGTCACGCCAACCAAGCGATAGAAAAAATATTACATTTTTGTTTATTAGTAAAGAAAACTTAAGAAAGTTTCACTACTTACATAGCATAAATAAAAAAATAAAAAAATAAAAATGTCTCATTATTTGCGCTGGCAGTTCGATGTAACATGCTGACTGCTGACCCGTAGGTTTGCACGTTGTACAAAAGAGGTTAAAATCATACTCTTCAGGGCGTACTGCCAATCTTTGTACACGTGCGCCGTCGGCTATACAAAAAGCTCGTATAGTGCTCTGCGAGTCGAATATAATGTAACGTTGTATAGTAAATCTCAACGTTCCTATCGAAATTATCAGAGCAAACTGCGGTAAAGACTTGCACTGATCAACAAAAATATTAACAGGAACCTTACAACCTAATAACTTAAAATAAACAGATAACAGAACACTTTGTTGGTGATATAATAAAATAAACTAAACCTAATCTATAACTAAATACACACTATACTATACTACTTAAAGATATTGAAAAATCGACTAGTAATTACATTACGGTTCCAACTCGCAAATTCGCTTCCCGTGTAGCGGTAGTTACACATTAAAAAAGAATTTATTAAGATCAAAGACGACTCGGCTTTTGCAGAACGCACGGTCATTGTCGATCAGACATCTCAGTTGATATACAAGTTCACACGCTCCTTACGATTTTTTAATATACTTAGCGTGTGTCATCTTACGTGGTTTTAAATAATCACGGCATTGATCATAAAGTTTCCTAGCTTCAGTGTTAACCCCGTATTGGGTACCTAAGTGTTGACAAATTACCTTTTATTTGCTTAATCATGCTGGATGCTGGCCATTATATGACAAGAATTGTATCACCCATTTTTTGTATCTTCTGTTGGTGTTTTAGTTCCTTGTTATTTTGTTGTTTCATTAGTGCTTACTAGCTTTAAGCGTAGTTTCCTTTTTTCCCGCTCCGGTTCTGATTGTGACATGCACACATTCGCCTTAAGCGCCTTCGTACTTCCTCTGCCCTGCGCTTACACACTGTTGCGGTCACAATCGGACAAGGATAAGCGGGAGACAAAGAAACTTATTCGACGACTGGAAAATTCCAGGGTCCAAAGTTCCGGTTCAGGCACCTGGCCTGAGATCCATCCAACCGTTCGGCAACCCTCTGGCCCTTCGTCTACCAGCGGGTCGTCTACCTGCGGGACGTCTTCCTGCTGGCGCCTAGTCCTCGATCTCCAGCTTCATAGCGGCCAGGATAGTACTTTGCGCGCCTACCTCCATAGTCGTCAGATATAAAAAAAACGGCATTTGTTCCTGCGACCCTTTTAAATAAATATTATTGTAGATAGTGCTGCGTATTATTTATCTTGTACTAGAGAAATAACCCGCAAACGCTACAACGCTAACGCTTTTAGGGTTATGTTGGGATTGCCGCGCTTTTGCAGTGCGTCGGGGATGTTCGCGAAAGCAGGGGTGCCTGATTTTTACGCTGTCATGCGAACACGAATGACATCCCCGACGTGGCGGGTGCGCGATAGCTCCAACACCCTGGTAGCTATTGCGCCTGACAGCCCGATAATTTGGCACTGGATCGTCATCCAGTGCCACATTATTTAAATTATTTAAATAGTTTTGTCGTTTTAATTTTTGTGTGTTTAATTTGTTTGTGTATGTGTAATATGTTTGTGTAAATGTAGTATGTTTGTGTAAATGTAATATGTTTGTGTAATTGTAATTTGTTTCTGCAATTGTTAGTGCAATGTTTTATGGACTCTGATTGTCCGAAATAAAAATTTATTATTATTATTAAATTTACAAACGTAGATGAAGCCCTGAACCCCATACAAGAATTTCCTGTGTTGTGGGCATATAATGTGCATGTATTGTAGAAGTGTTAATACGTTGGTTCTTTTCATAAATTAGCGTATCCGTTAGGTGTCCGTATCAGGTGAACAGGTGTAGGTTACTAACATAGGCCGAAGAGTCGCCTTTAGGTAGCAGTGGGCAGAATACATTGCTCGTAGGACAGGGACTGACGACCGCGTGTTGGAAGACCTCCCAAAAGGACAGATAACCTGGTGAGGTCTCGGGAATCCGACGGATGCAATACGCACTGGACCAGTATCTGTTTTTGTGGTGACGGGGGAAGCCTAGGCTGTATCTAGCATTGCATGTTTTTCGGTTTGGTAGATATGACCGCCGTTGTACCCATAGATTAAGTTAGTTTATAAGTTTTTGTTACTATTTTGGTGTACAATAAAGTTTTATTCTATTCTATTCTATTCTATATGTTACAGTTCTATTAAAATTTATTTTTATAGTTTATAAAATTGCACCGTACAATGCTTTTGATTATAAAGTATTTAATCTGTAATGTTGTATATATTTTTTTAATTTATTTATATATAGGGCTTTGTCGCTTAGCGACCACATCGCCCAGTACAGAAAACACAAAAACTTACAATCTGCCTTAAGACTAACTCAAACAATTGTTTAGCTTTATCGGACATTGGAGAAGCGAGGATTGTATTGCAAATGCCAATATCATAAGTTTCACAGCGTCCAAAAACAAATGTTGTTCATGTATTTTTGTAAATAAATAAATAAAAGAAATTGAAGATAGTAGATTGTGCGTGTTGTTCCTCACTATAAGTTAACTTTCGCTTAGGTAGCTACAGTGGCAAAGGACCTAATAAAGTATATATTTATTTCATATACATATTTTTCCTGCCATTCCACAGTGAAAATTGTATTAGAAAGTACCTACAAATATTTCTTCATTACATTCTAGCTCAAGGAAATGTTGATGTCTAAAAGATTGCGTGGGATTCGAGTAAAGGCCGACGCAGTATTAATAACTAGAGTGGGTGGAATCTGGCTGTGAATGACAACGGATGACAGATTTCTTGATTACGCAATAAGCAATCGACGTAGGAATAATGCCGAAAACGTCCATCTTCTGTGTTGAGGAACTGACATAATCTACTTTTGTTATGTTATTAATTTATCGAGTGTGTAATGCTATTTATTGGTTTAGTTCACTCGCGTACACCCGGCGTGTGCGACGCTAAACAAAGATATACATTTTGTTTATTTTTTGAAAAAAAAAAATTTTTTTTTAATGCTTCGTTTTAACCAGCTACGTGTCTTTCTAATGAAACCTTTTCGGAACATATCGCAGAAAGCAATTGGAGGAACATGCAATAAACACACACACTTCGCTATTTTAAAGCCATGTCGTCACGGTGGCACCCCACAATAAGGACAGGAGGACATTGCGGTCATGTCACTGTCAAGCTCACGACACAACAGACGCAGATGGGTGGCTACAGTGTGTATTTTACTTTAGAAAACTAGGATCCGGTGTTGTGTGGAATGACTAGTGAAACGTGCTTTATCTTTGGGTAGGTTAGAGGTTTGCATTATTTTACATAATAAGTAGGCCTAATGGGGTTTTTGGTGGTATTTTGACGAATAAATTAAAAATTATCTGTCATTACTGGAACTCAGACCATAAGGCCTGGTCTAGTAACAACTCTAGGAGAGGGATAGAACCGTAATTCAACACACGGGCCCAGTATCTACGGGTTGGTGGATATTACGTCATGTCTTCAAATTTTTGGGTTTAGGACATGCAGGTTTGGAGGTGTGCGGAATAGAGAGTAAAGTCCCGCAAACCTCCGTTGAAAAGGGAGGATCCTCCGGCCAGACGGGTGTTATGTCTGGTGGGCAGCTGCCCGATAGATGATTTCGGGCTGCTGTTCTATATGTTCTAATCGCGCGGAGAACTTTGATTGCGCGATGCAGGATTAGTTCTTATGTGCCGCCATAGATGTAGCTACATCACTCCCCTCCGGAGATCGGAGATCGATGGTTCTTGATGGTAGGTAGGTTGGTTCCAGTGGGTCGGAACCGAATGCCGCATAGTTCTCAGTGATTCGGAACTGTCTGCGGTGATGCCTCAGTGAGTCGGGGTTGTGCTATCCCAGTGAGTCGGGATGATACCCCAGTGAGTCGAGGTGATGATGTCCCAGTGAGTCGGGATGATGCTGCAGGCTCCAGTGAGTCGGAGTAGTGCTGCTGGCTCCAGTGAGTCGGAGCGGTGCTGTGCGACGTAGGGCTTGATTGCAGGCGTCGACCAGGAGAGGTTCTTCATTGCTCTTCATGTGACAGGCCGAAGGTGCAGTGTGCTTCGCCAAGGTCGCTGATGAGGCTGAGGGTGATGACCAGGTATGACCAGGTAGGCATGCTGGTGGTCAGGATACCCTTTTAAAGCCGTGGGTGCTGGCTGTATGGCTCCTGCTCGAAAGCTTGAGGAAGTGATGATGACGTCACGAAGTAGTAGCTGCACGAAGGCTGCGCTGACGTTCTTTCTCGAGAGTCACCAGTTTGGAGGTATGCAGAACAGAGAGTAAAGTCCCGCAAACATCCTTTGAAAAGGGAGGATCCTCCAACCAGACGGGTGTTATGTCTGGTGGGCTATTGCCCGATAGATGATTTCGGGCTGTTCTATATGTTCTAATCGCGCGGAGAACTTTGATTGCGCGATGCAGGATTAGTTCTTATGTGACGCCATAAATGTCGCTACATAACTATGATAACAGTTCAATTCCCGGATTGAGTTACGAAGATTTTTCCAAATCGCAAAAAAAATGTTTTTTTTTTTGTTATACTTCTGCTATGAGACCTTGTTTTATGCTAAATTTTAGGATTCTAGGTCAACGTGAAGCACCCTATGAATTTTGAATCCCTTGAGTGTGTCGAAATATACTTTTTTGCGACATACTTAAACGGCCGTATCTTTTTTTCGTTAACTTAGAAATTTGATTTTTTCACAGCTTCAAGACCGCAGACCTGAGTAGGTGGTTTTTAATTTCAACAAGATACCTTCACACATTCTCGAAATAAAGGGTCTTGACAGACAGACAGACCACGGACAACAAAGTGATCCTATAAGGGTTCCGTTTTTTCCTTTTGAGGTACAGAACCCTAAAATTCAAAAAGTGACTGTATTCTTTAAAAAAAAAAATACAAAAGCTTTCTAAACTTGACACTAGCTAAATACATATAACGAGCGAAACCAAACGATAAAAAACTAGGGCTAGTGTGCTTGGTTCACTAAAAAATATATTAAATAATCTAATATATTTTTTACTGTTTTAGTATTGTGTATTTACTGTATACTTATCTGCAAAATAAACTTACTTCCTAACTCAGTTTTGAAAGCAAGAGTGAACCGGCATTTTCTGGACGAGTTCGGTCATAGACCTTTTCTTTAGGTTTCAGTAAGGGGAGATCAAAACTTATGTATGTCACACACAATTCGTGGACTGGCATAGCTGGGAAAGAAGGATTTGTTTTCTGAGAAACCTTCAATGTATGTTTGTGTGTATGTGTGTTTTTGTATGTTGTGTATGTGTGTGTGTTCTTATGTATAAATTCTCTGAATAAAAAGTGAGAATGAAAAGAAACCTTAATATGTGTCATACGTATTCGCATGCTGTTTTGGAGACATAGAATTAAAGTATCTATACTAGACCGCAAAAATAATGAGTCACATAGACAAAACCTGCGAAATATCTTCCAAAATATGTATCGCTCGTTGTTATAAGAAGAACGCTCATTATAAATCTCTAAGAAATTTCATTTTTACAAGTCATAGTTTTAAAAACGAATTTTTTGAATTATGAAAAATAAAAATCAAGTTTACAATTTTTATTCAAGTCAAAAGTCAAAAAGTTTTTATTTCACATAGGCCTACATGGGCACTTATAAAACGTCAGAAACTAGTGCACGGTTCCAAATTAGTCGTTTCCTATGGAGAAGAACCGGCAAGTAACTCCATGGTTACTCTTTTAAAAAAGTGGTTGCTTACAATATTTTCATATTACATTATTAATAGACATTGCACATTGCATACTGCACTCCATATTGTAGTAAGTACGTTATATCAGCTAAGAAATATTATAAAATTAAAATAATTATGGGCCCTGTCGGGTACAGCAAAATTTAAATGATAGGAGAGAACAAGAGAGTTAATATTAATAAGTCATCTAAATACCTACTACAGTTTCTAGTTCGTCGTAGGTATGTATTTAAAAAACTATACAATTTTTTACTAGCGACCCGGAATTTTTGGGGTGCAGGATAGGAGAAAAGATAGGAGACAGTGGGCTGATGGTATTGCGGATCGTGCTCAACAAGCTGCGAACTCCGGTAACCTAAGGGAGTTATATAACGCTACCAAAATCTTGACAGGAAACAATAAGTCAAAAAAGAAGCCACTGAAGTCCAAAGATGGTCAGCTCATTGTGACGTCAGAAAAGCAGCTGCTTCGCTGGCGTCAACACTTTGAAGAGGTCTTCCGTCCATCCGCAGCATTGACCACGGACTCGTTGCAGACTGTATCTCCACCAGCCCGGTTGCTCGACATCGATACGGAACCACCATCGGCCTCTGAAGTTGCTAAAGCGGTCCACTCTTTGAAGGCAGGTAAAGCGCCAGGACTTGACCTGATTACGGCGGAAATGCTACAAGCTGACATATCCTCTGCCGTCGATGTTCTGACGCCCCTTATTGAAAAGATCTGGACCGCCGAAGAGCTCCCGGACGAATGGAACAAAGGTCTTTTAATCACTGTACCCAAGAAAGGTGATCTTAGTCAGTGCAATAACTGGAGAGGTATCACGTTGCTCTCAATTCCCTCAAAAGTGTTCTGCAGGATTATCTTGGATAGGTTGTCTAAGGCCGTGGATCCTCTCCTACGCAAGGAGCAGGCTGGTTTCCGCTCTGACCGCTCGTGCACGGACCAGATCAACACTCTTCGTATCATACTTGAGCAGGCAGCAGAATGGCAGAGGGAGATTTATCTGACTTTTGTCGACTTCGAAAAAGCCTTTGATACGCTGAAGTGGTCCAGCATCTGGTCTCGCCTACTGAGCATTGGAGTACCACCGAAAATTATCCGTCTTCTGGAGGCTATATACAGGAAGTATTCTTGCAAGGTTACGCACGACGGCCTCATCTCTGATGACATCGCAGTTCACGCTGGTGTCCGCCAGGGCTGCCTACTCTCGCCGCTTCTCTTTCTTGTGGTTCTTGACGGAATAATGCTTCGCATCTCCAATAACAGGCGCCGCGGGATTGAGTGGGGTTTGTCCGACGTCTTGGAGGACCTAGATTACGCCGATGACCTATGCCTCCTGAGTCATACCCACGCCAACATGCAAGCAAAGTTGGAAGATTTAAGTCGGGAAGCTGCAGAAACTGGCCTTAAAATAAACATCCGGAAGACACAGGAGATGAGAACGGGTGTGAGGAATCCCGCACCGTTAATGTTGAACTCAGAGGTAGTGGAACGCGTACACAAATTTACCTACCTGGGAAGCGTCGTTTCAGAAACCGGAGGTAGTGAAGAGGACATCACTTCACGGATCGCCAAAGCTCGAGCAACCTTCGCACAGCTGAGACCTGTTTGGCAGTCGCGGAAATTGACCCGACGGATAAAACTTAAAATCTTCGGGTCAAATGTCAAATCTGTACTGCTCTACGGGTGCGAAACATGGAAGGTCACAAAGGACATCTCACGCCAAATCCAAGTTTTCGTCAACCGCTGTCTCCGTCGCATCCTCGGAATTTACTGGCCCGAGACGATATCCAACGTGGAACTGCTGGAAAAATGCCACGAGAGCCCGATCGACCGCCAGATCAAGCGTCGCAAGTGGAGGTGGATTGGTCACACGCTTCGAAGGAATTCCGATCACATACCCAAGCAAGCTTTGGACTGGAATCCGCAAGGAAAAAGAAAGCGTGGCCGTCCCCGTCAAACCTGGCGTCGCACCGTATTGGCAGAAGCGGCAAGCAACGGAATGACGTGGAGCGAGGTGAAGCGTGAAGCTCAAGACCGTTCGCGATGGAGAATTACTGTGGACGCCCTCTGCCCCATCTAGGGGACATAGGACATTAAGTCAAGTAAGTAAGTCAGGATATGTTGAAAATAAATGGAACAGACAACGATACTAAGTTGTTTGCTTTGACAGCATCAAATAACAACATGTCTGTTTGGTCTTTGGCTGTAGTCATAAACACAGAAATCGGAGCCAAAAACCGACATCAAGAAAATAATAAACCTCTAAGGCTAACCCTACAGTATTTATCGTATCAATATTCTATAGTAGTTATTTTGAAGGAATCATCCTCTAATTCAATCGACTCAGTCGCCACGACTACGAAAGAGTGTGAATAGGTTGCTTCTAGGTAAGCGCGCTCCATCGTCGACCGCATCGTCGCTTTCCATCAGGTGAGATAGCGGTCAAGCGCGAACCTATCAAGAATAAAAAAAAGTAAAAACTTTATTAATTTAAATAAATAATAATAATAATAATAATTGTCCTGATAGCCGTGGTATACCTCTCCACTCCTCAAGCACCTCAGGATATGTTGCCCTCTTGTTGCTACGTCACTTAGTGCTAGCGGCCGTTTTTGGGGGCCCATTTATTGAGTGTGCAAGTCACCCCCTGCCTTTTTTCGATGCATATTAATAACGTTGTTCAGGCAGGGGCCATAGTCTTGACATAGTTCCATGTTACCAGTCCACTTAAGACTCCAAAAACCATAGCCCTATTATCTTTGTTCTCCATATGTCGCAACAGTTTTTCAATAACCGGGGGTTGTCCTTGGGTGCACTAGCATAGCGCGTACAGGGATAATTATCGGTTGGTATCATGTTCCATTATAATTATCTAAAGGGCCTCTGCGAGTTGGCTTCGGCTCCTCGTACGCCTCCCAAAGGTCCAGGACCTCAGGGTCCTGAGATAAATAAAATAATAATAATAATAATATATCCATCAGTTTGACTATGGCGAATGGAGGAAATGACATATTAAACCTAGTAATATTCCAAGCCAGTTCGAAGGATTCCCAATCGACTCAGTTTCCATGAGAACGGAAAAAAACCATCGAAATGTTACCGGTAAAACTTTCAGTGTTCAACATGTGCTAATATCAAGGGTCACCACATCGACTGATCTTGTAGTTTTTGCAACTAGGGAATTCTTGTAATCTCCACCTGTATCTTCCAGTATGTGGTTGCCATTAAAAAACCTTTTGATTCCATCGACCATTCCATATACTACAAATAAACACTACCACTTAAGTTTAGCGATCAGCCGGCCTATTTCTTTTGAAGGGTAATCATTAAAAACCTGCATAACTTCTCCCTCAATGAGTAGAGACAGTCAGACTTTTACCAACTAAAACCCTTTGCAGGGCCGTGGTGAGCATATTCAAACAATCTTGCAGCTCTGATCTCTTCGTTTTTGATTCGTTAACACAAGGATTTTTTTATTCAAGCATAGGTGTTTGTCTGTCAGGTTTTGCGATATTGTATTTATCATCATCAAAATTTCAACTACTAAACGTCCTCTACTGGAAATATGCCTTTTAAACATTGCCACATTGCCCGATCCTGATATATGCTTTTCATCTCCAGTTCCATGTCCTTCACCAGACCATCGGACATATTTATATTCTGTTCATATTTCACCAATATTTTGATAGAGCGGCGTGGTTATTAAATTGTTCACTTTTAATCACTACTGTAATAATGGATCGCAAAATGTTATTATAATTGGTTGCAATATAATATAAAATGAACTATGTAAATGGACGTTTTATTATTTTAATGTCTGGTACTAGATAATAGATTATTCAAACAAAAGCATACAACGTAAAATATATAAAAGAGCTCAGAATAACTGTTATAAATCTATTTCAGTACAAAAGAACTTAATGATTGAGTCTACGCATTGAAATTGTGGACAAAATCAAGAAAAAATATTTTGAATATCAATGCACTTCAAATCAGTTTACTTTATCAAAAGTAGGATACGGTTAAGTACTATTTCGAATTTGTATTTCTTTGATTGTATTTAGATGCGGTCTTCGCGATTGGCGGAACCGTGCTGAGCGCTGTCAAATGGATGATGGTATACGCCAATTTATAAATAGAAGGTTTTTTTTAACAAGAAAATTTTGTTTTATTTATTAAAATAAGAGATATTCTTTATGTCCAATTTAGAGAGTCCAGATGCCTCCTGCTGGGGGTCGTACGGTCTATGACCCTTTACGAGGCGCCTGTGTGGGCACGGTCGCCGCTAAAGCGACCTACGGTTTTTGCTCATTTATGTGCGTAATATGTCATTCAAAATAATAATTGTTCAAATATAATGATTACAGCACAGGGTTACGGGATTGGGCACGCCATAATCATAACGATAAGTCCCCTTTTTGAGGAGGGGCTGTGAAAATCATCCAATGACATCCCCCGCTCTTGGGTTTTTTTTTATAGGTGGTAAAATCATCTTATGACAAATCTCGCTCTTGGGGAGAGCGGGAGATAGTGTCAGACTTTTACTGACTAAAAACCCACTCCTGTTCCTTCTTTGCCATTTTTCCAGGGCCCCGGGGATCTCTTTCGCATCACTCATGGCCCCAGTAGGCTTCGACCCGGCTGGGCCTCTTCGGTTGCTGACATCTCCTTGGGCTCGGTCCGGACGGTTACCGGACGGTTGGACGGTGAGCTACCCATTGCTCGCCGTCCTGTCGTCATGCAGAAGGTGACGACGCCGTGAGGTCTTTCCAGCCACGCCTCAAAGAGAGGACTTACCGCCATAATTATGGCGTGCCCAGCACTGGGTTGCGACAGTCGCTGTCGCCATTTCACCATGAGATCCCGCCGGAACTCTGTCCGCCATGTTTGAGGAGTGGCTGGAGAGGCGTCGCGGCGTTCTCACCCTCCGCATGATGTAGGGCCGCACCGGACATAGTAAGTTAAGGTGGTTCCTGTACCTGATTCAGGCGGAAGAAACCACCCGCGGTGTGCCCCGCTTGGGTCCTCTCGCTCCGCCCTAACGCGGGAGAAGTCATTAAAGGATTTCCCACTTGAAAAAAAGGGCTGCGGGATTGTTCGAAAAAGTTACCTCGGCTCTGGATAGCAAAAGGTAACTTGAGACACAGGTGTGTTTTATGATCACAACTAGACAATTACAGTGAATGCACGGCAGACTTTTGACTGAATTTATATTCCACACAAAACATCATCGAAAAATGTTTAAAAAAAAGCAATTGTAGTACTGTTGTTGTGTGTTAGTTGTATCCCACTATTCTATACTGTTTAGCTATAACATTTAGGTAAAGTTTGCTATTAATTTTATTTAAATTCAAAATTCGAGTACTTTTAATGAAAATAAACGGTTGTAGGTATAATAAAATGTTATATTCGTATTCTTTTCCTGAGTCAACGTGATGTATGTAGTTTAACCATCAACGACAAAAAACCTCGTTGGCTTGTAATTAAAATTGGCTTAAACTTGCGCCTACATAAAGCTCCATTAAAAGTTTTACGAACGGAACATATCCTGACGAAATTAAACTTTTTCAACATCTCATCAATATAAATCGTTCAGATATAGGTCGTGGAGTATAAAATATTCAGCAAAAACGTAAGTGTGAAAGAATGCCAAGTTCTCTAAATCAAGAATGCTTATAAAAGAGTAGTCCAGTATACAAAATTATACCATTTTTTTTCGGGTGAGAAAATCATCTAATGACATCCCTCGCTCTTGGGCAGAGTGGGAGATAGTGTCAGACTTTTACTGACTAAGAACCCATTCCTGTTCCTTCTTTGTCATTTTTCCAGGGCCCCGGGGATTTCTTTTGCATCGCCCATGGCCCCAGTAGGCTTCGACCCTGCTGGGTCCCTACAGTTGCTGACATCTCCTTGAGGCGCGCGTGGAACACTACGCGCTGTCGACAACTCGGGCTCGGTCCGGACGGTTACCGGACGATTGAACGGCGAGCTAATACCATTAAAATTAATATTTCATAATTAGTATTTAACATTTCCTTAAATCATAACTCCTGTCATGCACAACCTTTTTAAGCAGCTTTAATTGAAAATTGGTTGTTCTTTACTACTTAATAAATTGAATTTCCTAAGTAACCTGGAAGTAGTCTACACTTTTGATGAGTAAGTGATAAAAATAATTATTTTGGTTGTTATTGTAGCGACATCTATGGCGTTACATAAGAACTAATCCTGCATCGCGCAATTAAAGTTCTCCGCGTGATTGGAACATACAGAACAGCTCGAAATCATCTATCGGGCAGTTGCCCATCAGACATAACATCTGGTCGGAGGATCCTCCCTTTTCAACGGAAGTTTCCGCGACTTTACTTTGTATTATCCCTTGAATAGTAATAATACTTATTCAAATTTGCTGCAGTTAGTTTGTGCAGTTGGCAAAGTGACCAACTGTCAAATCCAAAATTCCGATATACGTGACATTTACCGTACTAATGTTAAATCCTCAACGGTCAAACCCATCATTGTTGACTTCAATAGTGTCCTGCAGAGGGACAATTTCTTGAGCTCTTATAAAGATTACAACAAAGCAAATAAAGTAAACAGACTGAACACTAATCACCTAGGACTTCAGTGCGCACCGACTCCTGTCTTTATTGCTGAAAACTTGACTTTTAAAACAAAACGGTTGTTCTATCTCACTCGAGAATTTGCTAAAGTCAATGAATTTTCCTTTTGTTGGACTGCACATGGTATAATCTACCTTCGGAAAAGAGAAGGTGTGCAGTCAATACGTGTAACCACTGAAAATGATCTCAAGAAAATTAATTGTGAACAATGACTAGCAATAAACCATATTCTGTTGTCTGGACATTTTCAAATTGCATGCTATGTTTGGAAATTTTTATTATGTCTGTTTTATAATTATCTTTGTTTTTTACGTAACATAATTGTAACAAGTACTTACCCTACTCAAAATTTGTTAAACTCATTTAAACACACTTCACACACACAATATCACAAACAAGTCGTCGTAAAAGATCTGGTATAGAGCATTATTCTTCAGTTCTCAACCTGGCTACCATGTTCCCAAATAAATTCATATTTTAAAATTCACTGCGGATAACATAACTGAGATATCTAATGAATTAGAATCAATTGGTGTTTCTAGGTCATTTACTTGTTCTCGCTACACTTGCACTCAGTACATAAATAAGGCTCACAAAAACCTCAACATATTTCAAATGAACATACGTAGTATAAATTCAAATTTTAATGAACTTACTATTCTCCTTGACTCTATCGATATGCCTTGCGACATAATTGTACTGACAGAGTGCTGGCTTAGCAAGGTTGTAAATGTACCAGACTTGTATGGTTATGTCAGCTACCAATCAGCCTTTAGTAATCAGAACGATGGCGTAATTGTTTATGTCAAGTCGCATCTAAAATTTAAAATTTTCCAACCACAATTACTTGATGCTAATTGTCTGGTATGTGCTAGCGATGATGTCGCTATTGTAGCAATATATCGTTCTCCTGCCAAAAAGAACCTTGACAATTTCCTTGTAAGTCTCAATGATGTTCTCGTTTCACTAAGTCACTACAAAACCTTAGCTGTCACCGGCGATTTAAACATAGATATCGTACCAGAGCATCTGAATAACCAATCTGATGAATATCTTAATGTTATATCCTCACACGGCATGCTGCCTGCTCATATTTTCCCAACTAGAGGGCAGGCATGTCTTGATCATGTCATGTTAAAGACGCAAAAAAGTGCAACCACACTAGTTATGGATACATTGATCACGGATCATTACCCAATTATCTTAAGTATCAACACAAAAAATTCGCCACCCAAACCAAACCATTACGTTAGGCGCATGGACCAACAGGCGGTTTTGGATGACTTACGGGAAACAGACCTATCTTACTTATTAAGCATTAACGATGCCAACGAAGCCGCCGAGTCTTTTATCCACAAAATTTCATCCAAGATTGAAGCACATACGAAGCGTGTTTTAATTCCGCATAAAAAAAGGATCATAAAGCCTTGGATTACTCCTGGACTCCTGAAATGTATTAAAAACAAAGACACATTGCACCGTAATGCTCAAAAAGATCCCGAAAATTTGATACTAAGTACTACCTACAAACGCTATCGTAACTTTCTTAACAACCTATTGAAAAAACTTAAAACCGCTCATGATCAAAGTCTACTTCAGGAGGCCAGAGGCGACTCGAGAGCGACCTGGAATGCCATCAAAAGTCAACCTATTGAAAAAACTTAAAACCGCTCATGATCAAAGTCTACTTCAGGAGGCCAGAGGCGACTCGAGAGCGACCTGGAATGCCATCAAAAGTATTACTGATATGAAGCAGCAAACGACCTTACCAAACGACTTACTGGGCTCGTGCGATAACCCCGAATACTCAATAAATATAGTCAATAAATACTTTTCAAGCATAGGGAAGTCATTAGCAGACAAAATTGTTAATAGTGGCCAAAGCTCTAATGATCTAGCGTCTGCGTCGTCACATACCGTGAACAGTCCATGTTTCTCAATGGGTATTTTTGAGGTCTCGGAAAATGATTTAGAATCTGTTATTCTTAGCCTAAAAAATAATTGTGCTGTCGGTTGGGATGGTATACCAGTATCCTTACTCAAATCGGCCCGACATATCTTAATACCAGCTATAAAACATATTTTTAACCTCTCAATATCTACTGGGACATTCCCTCGAGTTTTTAAGAAGGCCATTGTTCACCCAATTTTTAAGAGTGGCGAAAGGGACTGTGTCGGAAACTATAGGCCAATTTCAGTACTGACAACAATTTCCAAGGTTTTTGAGAAGTTGATAAATAAACAATTAATTAATTATTTAACCAAGCATAATTTAATTTCCAGAAACCAATATGGATTCATTAAAGGCAAATCAACTGAGGACGCTGTAATCGACTTGACAACTACTGTGATTCAATCATTAGACAATAAGCTAAAAACCATTGCAGTATTTTTAGACCTATCAAAGGCTTTCGACACAGTTTCTATTCCCATTCTGCTAAGGAAGCTGGAAGAAATAGGTGTAAGGGGCATGGTCTTGAAGCTGCTTCATAGTTACCTCGTTGAGCGTAGACAGTGTGTGAAGATTGGAAATCTCACTAGCAACGATGAAATCCTTACATATGGTGTACCGCAAGGCAGTGTGCTTGGGCCTACATTATTTTTAGTATATATCAACGACCTATGTCAATTGTCCGTCAATAACTGCAGAATTATTACTTATGCTGATGACAAGGCGTTGATTGTCCAAGCTAAAGACTGGCAGCTAGCCTGTAATGAAACCGAAAAAGCCCTCTCCATCGTGATTTCCTGGCTTAATGCTAACCTACTTACAATAAACACAGATAAATCTAAATTTATTGCATTTTCTCCTTCTTCCGCATCCCAACCGCCAAATAATCTAAAAATAGAGGCTCACACCTGTCAACGCTCTAGGCCCACTTGCAACTGCTTACCTCTCTTGCGCACATCTGATATCAGATACCTAGGAGTACAAATTGACAGCCAACTTAATTGGGACAGGCATATAAATAATATAGTTAACCGCACAAGGAAACTTCTATACGTTTTTAAAAAACTTAGATCTTCTGCTGACTTAAAGACGTTAAAACTTGTGTATTTCTCCTTAGCGCAATCGGTACTCATGTACTGCATACCGGCGTGGGGGGGTGCACATTCTACAAGTATGATGCGAGTGGAAAGAGCGCAAAGAGCGGTCCTAAAAGTGCTTCTGGGGAAGCCTATTCGATACCCGACTACAACCTTGTACCAACAGTGTTCTGTACTCACAGTTAGACAGCTCTTTGTACTACAGACCGTCATGAGAAAACACGTTGCAATCCCCTATAAGCAAAATAACAAGCGCAGGAAGGACTTAATATGCAATATACTACCGCATAGATCTGGCCTCGCCAGTAGAAGCTTTCATATTATTAGCTCTCGTTTATACAACCGCATTAACAAATTAACATACATCTACAATCTAACTAAAATTAAATGTAAAAATGAAATTCGGAATCTGCTACTAAAATTAAGTTACCAAGAGACTGAAGACCTCCTCAGACCAACCCGTTAGATCATACGACGCTAACTTTCACTCACACACACCATTCATTACACTACACAGATACACACAGTCACACACCTACACATCATGTGCGCACACAAAAATGACCACCATGAATATCTATGTGACATGATGAAATGATGATTCTCAAAAATATAATTTTTCAATATTATTATTAAATATTAAATGTTTCTGGAATTATTACATTATTATATTTATATTTATTTTTTGAATCTTAAATTTTTACTATAATCTGATTTTGTAAATCGTTTTTGGACTGTTTTAGAGCTAAAATTATCCTTTATTATAAAAGAATGAAAGATGCTGGTGCCTGTGATACAATGTTTTTCATTAGTACAGGTACCAACGAAACTCCTTTTCTGTATTTACCAATTATTATTTGGCAAAATTGTTTATATCAATTGAATTTTCTGTGTATTTTTCTGAAAATAAACTATTATTATTATTATTATTAAATGAAAAAAGTTTTACTATACATGAGAAATTGCAACTTACCGTGAATCGCCCTTCTGCTTTGCGGACTTGGCTGGCACACTGCTGTGTTTAGATTTATAATTTGAATATGAAATTGAAGGGACATTCTCGATGGTCGTAAAAGGGAAGACTTATGGATAAGTCAAGAGGTTTTTTTTTTTAATTGATATAAACCAGTGCTTGACTGCGATCCCACCTGATGGTAAGCAGTAATGCAATCATTGATGGTGAGGAGCAATAGTTTTTTAAGAGCCTATTCACTCTAGCCTTGAAGGCACCTAAATTATAGTTGGACGGGAAGACCGCATCAGGCAAATTGTTCCAGCCCTTCGATGTACGCGGTATAAACGACGAAGCGAAACACTTAGTCCGGATCGTTGAAGTTTCAACAACGTAAGGGTGGATACTCGCCGTACGTCGGGTTGCCCGGTTGGTTTGCTCTTGTTATAATTTTTAACTTTGAATGTTCACCTGCCTACTACGGTAATCTTATACTGTACAAAGCTTTTTTTTAATATGTCTTTGTTACGATCTATACGATGACTTGGATGTTCCTTGTTGGAGTCTGTGTAAACTGCCTTCTGTTACTACCAAAAATATATTTAGTACCGCTATAAAATTAATTTTGTAATTAACCCTCCATAAAATTTTGCTGCAAAATTGATGACGTAAAATGTTCACATATTTTGGTAAAATAAGCATTAACCAACGATGACCGTTAGTGGACAAATTCAAAGTTATTCTCTCCATAACAATGACCATTATTAATAACGATTCATGTAATTCTTTTGTTCGCGCTTTTGTCATTCCCGCTTCATTATAAATATAAAGCTGGCTTAATTACATATTTAATTAATGAATTAATGACAAATTTTTATACTACACTAGTCTGTTCTCAATACTTTTAAACAACGGGTTGCGAAAAATTAATGTCATAATAATGGCGCAAAAGTAATGTCCGTACGCCTTCCAAAGGTCCAGGACCTTAGGGTGCTGAGATAAATAAATGTATAATAATATTCCACAACTATCACACAACGCCGTTTAGTCTCAAGCTAAGCAGAACTTGTGTTATGAGTACTAGACAACTAATAAACAAACTTATATATTTCTAAATACATACACATATTATAGATAAATTACACCCAGACACAGAACAAACGATCGTGCTCATCACACAAACATTTGTACTGGGTGGGAATCGAACCCAGAACCTCCGGCATAGCAGTCAGGGTCACTAATCACCAGACCAACAGGCTAGTCAAAAATGTAATTAATGTGAATGCGCCTTAATTTTTGCAGATGGCGTCAAATTTCACTGTACTTCAACATTTACGAGTGTATTATTTATTTATTTATTTATTACGGCACTCCAACGAATAGTTCGCAAAAACATTCACAAAAGAATAATATTATCAATAAACAATTATCACAGCGAATTTTTTACTAAAAGGTAAACTAATATTGTTTATATTTTATATCAATAATTCACATTTAATAATCAATCAATCAATCAATCAATCAAAATATTTATTTGCTAGAATATGGTACATAAGGTGTTACAGTATATTTCTTTCAGCATATCCTGCCATAACATGGCGTGCAAATATATTTACAGTCAGTGTTGTCAATTACTCGATCTTGTCGATTACAGATTCTATTGACTTGTCTTCTAAATAGTCCTTAACGGTATAATATCTTTTAAACAATAACAGATTAAAAAGTATTTTTTTAAACATTGTCAGTGGTAACTCCTGTAAACTATTTGGTAAATGATTGAAAATAATAATCGACATGCAGTATACATTTTTCTTAAATAATTTTAGCCTTATTTGTGGCAGTCGAAGTCTGTCTTTATGCCGTGTTCGGCTATTTGGCCTGTCAGTGTTGGTCTCGAAAATATTGTAGTATTTCTTAACAAAAACACATATTTCAAAAATATATAAACATGGTAAAGGTAGAACTTTAAGTTTTTGAAATAGTGGCTTACAGCTGTCTAAAAAGTGAGCTCCACAAATGGCTCGCATACATTTTTTTTGAGCTTTAAAAACTCTGTCAAAATCTACTGAGTTACCCCATAATATAATACCGTATCGAAGTACGGATGATACATAACCATGGTAAGCCAGCATTGCAGTATCACAGTTTACCGTTTGCCTAATTCTTTTCAAGACATATATAAAACGATCTAGTTTTGTAAGAATTTTATCTACATGTGCTTTCCAGTTGCAATTTTTGTCGATCGTTATACCCAAAAATACACAATTATCGAGAGTTGTCAAGTGAGAATCTTTATAATAAATGTCAAGCTTATTTATGTTTGAATTGTATGTCTGAAATTGTATGATGTTTGTTTTAGTCATATTTATTTTCAAGTTATTTATTTTGAGCCAGTCGATTGCATTATCCAAAGCCTGGACGATTTCGTTTTCTAAATTTTTGTCAGTGTCACTCTTAAGCATTATTGTCGTGTCATCAGCAAATAGTATGCAATCTTTGCCTATCGCCTCTAGAATGTCGTTGATGTAAACTAAATAAATAATAACAAGGTACAAAACGAAAACAAAGACAATAGAATCAATAAAATAAGGAATTATTATAAATCAATCAATTAAATAAATTATGTCAGATTAAATTAAATTACATTAAAATCCATTAAATAAATTAATGATGTCAAATTAAATCAAAATTATATTAGAATACATTAAAATACGCTAAATTACACTAAATTACATTAAATGGCAATAAATTACACTAAATTAAATTAAATAGGTAACAATATAATGTAATGTCATTGATCTACGAGCTGGTGCAAAAGATGCTTCCGAAACTGAGCCAAGGTATTGGAGAAGATGTCAATGCTATTGGTGCGAGAGTGACTCATTATACGTTCTCATCATGCGGTTCAGCGGCGTCGATCGTCCGAGGTTTGTTCGAGCTGCAAACGGCAAAAACAAATCCAATTTACGGTCAGGCCTGAGTTGACAACTTCGGGGGACTGATAAGTTTTATAAAAATACAAAGAATTAGTTGTCCACAAGCCACAAAGCGATACACACCTTAACAACGTGGAATTATTGTTACTGTTAATTTGACAAATTTCAATCTATTGAGTTAAGATTTGAACTGGCCGTACAGATCGCGAGATCTGTCGACGCTAGATTTTTTCCTTTGGAGCTTTTTGGAATCTTCTGTTCTTACCACAACAAACAACGAACCTTGTAAGTCTTGAAATTTAACATTGAAGAAGAAATCGCCAATTTGGAGTCAGATGTTTTGCGAGCAACAATTTAAACTGCCGTAAAACGAGCATTGTGCATCAACTCGGGAGGTGGCCATTTGCGTGCTATAATGTTTTTCAATTAATATCATCAATTTCACACACTTTCAAGTAAATTTTTTATGATTTTTTTTTAATTTTATTATTTTATTTCTAACTAAATGGAATTTAAATTATAAAATTCCTTTTGCACTACCCTGTGTATTGATTGTTGTTTGCTTATATAAATGGCTGTTTAAAAAAAAAAACTATTCGAAAAAAAAACACTCCAAAAGCTAACCACCTAATTATAAACGCATCCATCCGGTCATCACAGCAAATAAAAAGGAAAAACATTATAATAAAGTGAATAAAACTGAGAGTTTCGTACATAAGTGCTACAAAAAGCGGGCAAAGACATGACATTGACAGATGGTGTGGACATTAGAGCTGAGCCATTAGTGCCACACTGCTTTGCTTTACTTAAAGTCACAGAGTAAAAACATTGTTACAGAAGGCTTAATATATACAAGAAGTAAAAACAAACACACGCACTTACGGTGATCTCAGTCAGTTAATTTCGATCGCAAGTGTGCTTAAATAGAAGCGTGTCTGTATGTGCGTTCGTTTTCACTCCTTGTGTGGATTCGACCTTCTGTACCTTTTTTATTTCAGTTGTATCCCAGATATAAATGGTTTTATAGAAGCCATGGTCCCTTCATTAATTATGTGTAACACTTCTACATATTTGGAGAGAACATTTGTTGGAAAGTTTCATTAATTTCTTTACTTGTATGTAGAAGTTTGGCGGTGTTTAGTTGTGATTTTAATTGTTTTATATATGATATGATAGCCAACTAGTTTATATCTCTATTTGCGTACCTTGAGTTTTCAGTAACATGCGATAGAATGCTTGTAATTATTTTAGCGATGTTGAGTTGTTGAACTTTAGAAACCTCCTAATTTGTAAAGTTCAGTGCTCAGTTAGTTTTCTAATGTTGCTAAAATGATGACTGCAACTATATTCTGCCTGTTTTATCGCAAAAAAAAATTCTCGTTCATACTGTACTTTTCTAGACGATGTAGTTGTCAACTAGAGTTGTCGTAGAAAGTAGTCCGGCTTTTATTTTTGTCTGGACAAATTTAATTTTCAAAGTCGACAAAGTTTCTTGTAAAGTATTAGTGGCTGAATTAATTAGTGAACTTCAATGTTAATAAAGTTTAATGGTGCTGAGATATTAAACTAAGTTGGATTATGTATGTTTGTTCAGTTTAATAGCATTTTGGAGTCACAAAAAAATATAAAAGAATGAAAAAATTTTTTTTTCTAAATATTACAACAATTTTAAATGTCATGTACAATCGAGCTTAGGCTCACTTTTCTTTATTCCGTGGGCTCAAGCCACTCTTGCCATCCTTAAGAGAGGCCTCGGCGTCTACAAAATTTACTAATATTAGTTGACCGGCTTTTATATCCTCGGTTCACAGCACTGAAAAATTAATCATGAATATTTTATCTTTCGCACTGATGGATTTTAATGTGCCGCATATCAAAGATTACAGATGCCTTATGGAGACTCGCTTACTCGAATCCCAATCTACCCGACATCTTATCATCCTTAAGGCGGTAGGATGAGCCGCTCTGAAAAATAATTCAAGAAAACCTGATTGCAACATTTACTGTAATTGTGAAGCATGCGCGCCTGCTAGTTGCCGGACGGTCGGACGGCGAGCTACCCACTGCGGTGGCTGGAAATCGTGATCGGAATCCCGGCGGCTGGTGCGTGAGGGGCGTTCCCTCGCGCGTGCGGCCGCCTCCTTTGCTACCATTACTGCTTCGCAGAAGGAGGCGACCACCTGCCACTCCTCCTCGCTCCAGACCATGGCCTGTACCAAGGCCCGGCGCGGTGGTGCGAGAGGTCGCTGCCACCGATCGCCCCCACGATTACACGGTGGTGCTCTGCCCAAGCGGAGCACACCTCTACTGTATGCTCCACCGTGACCTACGGGCGGTCCACCAAATGGTGACACCCGGACGTTTCTTCCACAGGAATCCGGTGCAGGAACCTCCCGAACTTAGCATGTCCGGTATGGACCTGCGTCATGCGGAAGGTAAGGACGCCGTGAGATCTAAATGCCTTGTATGACACTTTGCGTCACCCAAGCATTGTCATACAGCGTGGCAATGCCGCCAGTGAGGAGGAGTTTTCGACGCCATTTTTATATCTTTTTTATTAGGGTTAAATTAGTTAAAGGTGCGTGGTACGCGTGGCTTGCTACCATGTTCGGTCGTCCAAGGCCACATTTACAATCAAAATAAATAGAATAGAAATTTCTTTTGCAATAAGAGTCATGCACAATAGTTCTTAAGCTGTTGATCCCCGCATTAACGCCGGCGTTCACGCGCCATTGTCTTACTATTGTATCTCTAATTACGCACTCAAAAGGTTAAGATTCAATATAGCTCTCCCAAATTTTACCATTACCATAATTCATAATATAAAATGTCATTATATTACAAATAAAAGGATCAATTTATAAATTACCATAATCAAATTTTTATTCATCAATTTAATTAAATAAATATGTAAACAATAAAAAGAAAAATTAAATTACCATAAAATTAACAAATCAACACTATTCAGAGTTAAATAGCTCATAAAATAATGCTCAGCATCTATGAAAGTGTTGAAACTACTTCAAGACACAAAACCGAAAACTGAAAGCGATTCTGAGAACCCAAATATGCGGTACAGACAAGATGGCTTCATTACCTAACTATTACTTAACACAGTAAGTTAATGTGCTAGCGAACGGCAATAACCTAGTTTGGCATTGACTGCTTCTGCACATGTGGCCCCCTGGTAACTCATAATATTGTGTAAATGTATCTATTAACTGCTCCTAATTTGTTGTAATATATACTTTTTTAGGCCTATGTGAAATAAAAAACTTTTGACTTTGACTTTGTCTAAATAGACCTAGTAAGGCAAAATCATTCTACGGAATTGTTTGAAAAAGTTATTGCGTGCTAGGAACGAAAAAGAAACCTGAATGAACACAGGTAGGTTTTAGTCGGATTCTCTCCCTCGCTCCTCCCAGAGCGAAAGAAGTTATTTGATAGACCGCAAAATAAAAAAGGTCCAATTATTATTATTATATCGTGCGCAGTTAAAGAGAAATAATTTATATCGGTAGTGTAAATGAGAGAATTTAAGGAGATTCTTAAGATGTTTTGTGATTCGTATGTGTAATGATTCTTTAAAAAAAAAACTAGGCAAGTACGAGTCGGATCGCGCACTAAGGGTTTCGTACAAACTTACTATGTAAATAGTTCAACTCCTAAATGGAGTCGAAATTTTTTTGAATCGCTAAAAAAGTATTTTGTTTTGTGATGTAACAACAAATTTACTGTTTTCAGATTTATTCCTGTACCTGTGCTATAAAGTCTCACTTCATGCCAAATTTCAAGATTCTAGTTCGACGGAATTAACCCTTTGAATTTTGATTCCCTTGAGAGTGTCGAAATACGTTTTTTGCGAGATAAACGCCCAATCTTTTTTTTTGTCAATTTAGATGTTTGATTTTTTCAGTTTCAGGGGACCGCAGATGTAAGTATATGGTTTTAATTTCAACTTGATATCTCCACGCATTCCCGAGGTAAAGGGTCTTGACAGACAGATAGACAGACAGACAAACAGTCTGACAGACAGACGGACAACAAAGTGATAATATAAGGGTTCCAATTTTTCCTTTCGAGGTACAGAACCCTAAAAAAAGATAAAAGTCAATATTTAGCTCTCCTAAATAGTTGTGATTTGTCTATTACTTTAATAAGTAAGAGACAAATCACAACTATTTACTATGTAATGTCTAACATACTTCCAGTATCGATACATCAACTCTGAAATAAATGAGTGGCTTTAATCTTTAAGTCAAGAGTGAATAGTTTGTTTCTAGGTAAGCGCGCTCCATCGTCGACCGCATCGTCGCTTTCCATCAGGTGAGATAGCGGTCAATGGCGAACCTACCAAGAATAAAAAAAGCGATGCTATTGCCTCTAACCTATTGTCAATGGAAAACATTAACTAACCTTTTCCCCATGATATTTGGGTCGGTTTTTAGTCCAACTAATTACAACTGAAGTCCAGTACTTATTTTAGATAGACTCCACCACTCAGTACCTAATTGAGTAACACGATACCCCAAACTAATCTAGACAATTAAATAGATAAATAAATAGATAAAAGCACTGTAAAATTACTCCCTTCAAAAGTATAAAATAACAATTTATATCTTAACATTTAATCCGAAGAAATTTTTCCAAGTCCTTTTACTAATCCACAAAAAGCTTTCGATTTATTGCTTACAAGCCGAATAGTTTCAGTCTTTCAGACCATAAAGGTTGCTCTAAAAATCACACAACACTCGTGTTTAGTGATAAAACGGCTGTAAAAACATTTTTAGCGATTTATGACTGCTGCTGATGTAAACATTTTCACGTTACTGTTACACTGTTAGAAATAGTGTGTAGGTTGTTGTGTGAACAAATATAGTTGTTAGTGATTCATGTCACAGAAAAGCTAGGGTTAGTAAATCATAAGAAGCTTTTATTGCATTAAGTAAACCAATACAGCATCCTGTAACTATATTTATGATAAATCAGAATCAACCGTTACATCTTTATAACAATAACTATAAAACCGTTTTTTTTAATAGGGTAGGGTGGCGTAAAATTAATCTCTTTATTGGAAGATGTTATAATTATTGCAAATCGCGTCGTACACCAATCATATTTGGTATTTAAAAAAATAAAAACATTCAGCCGAACATAGAACCTCCTCTTTTTTGAAGTCGGTTAAAAACCAAGTCTGGCAACTCAGTTCTTCTACCGTAAAAAGTTGTGAGATCCCAGTAATACCAAGTCGGTTAATTTATTCAGTCCCTACTTGTGGGACCTTTTGCAACATCTTTTATTGACCGTATCAATATTACAAATATTTTATGTTTTAAATAAATATATTGACTTGGCAATCGGACTAAAGAATCTAATTTAATATTATACGATTGCCAAGTTTATATATTTATTTAAAACATAAAAACTAAATGTAGGATGAAATGTTCCGACAGGGTAGAGTATTATAGTTTAGAAGTAAGGAAATTACCATAAACAAAGTTTTGAATCGTATACTATACATTATTTTTAGTAATTCGCTAATATGAACGTATATAGATAATGTGTAGTCGACACCAGAAGAACCAAATCTTAACTGGCCCCTAGCCAAGTTACAACCGTTTCGTTTCGATTCTCTTTTCGTCGATCGCCTCGAGTAGGCCACGCCTCCGATTCCTTTATTATGACGTCATCTCAACGCTCAGTCACGTGGTCAGAACAAAAGAATAGGAGGCGTGGCCGACTGGTTGTAATTTGGCTAGGGGGGCTGAGATTTTAATCTACACTAACATTATAAAGAGGTAATGTTTGTTTTTTTGTTTGTAGGAGGTAATTTCTGAAAGTATTGGTCCAATTGCAAAAATTTGTACACCGATAGAAACCTGATTTATTCCTCAGTGACATAGGCTATATTTTATGTACGCGAGCGAAGTTCCGGCCAAAAGCTAGTAGGTCCATAATCTCATTGGGTTTTGAATATCAGATAAGCAGTCACTCCATCCTGCTGCATCCGATTACACTGAAATGGCTAGGCAGGTTGATTGATTGATTTTTTTGGTAACTACTTCTAAAAAGTTATAAGTAGGTGTAGGTCCATGGCGTCATACAAAAATAAAAAGAGTCATTATACAAGGCGCAGGCGCAGTTTTGAATCTGCAAAAATATTTCAGGAGAATGTTAATGATTCTCGACCGAATCGAATCAACAATTATTTATTTTTTAATTTTATTCTTATTTACGGAAATCGGTGATTCTATTTTTTTGAAGAAGTTTTATTAAGAGTTTTATTCTGAATAACACTCAAAACTAAAAAAAAAAAACTAAAATTACAAGTATTATTAATATTGACCAGGTATCATATTTTTATATGATTATTTACAAGTTTCATGATAACCTGAAATTTTATGCAGAGTCAAAACTGCACCTTGTGTAATTAACATTGGAGCTGAAAGATTTATTTATTTATTTAATCAATTAATTACAACGGTTAAACAACCAATTACAGTAACTAAACAAAAACTTTTAAGTTATAAACAACATGTACTTTCTTCAATTCCTCTCACAGTACTTCTGACATACCAATAAAATCATCTTCCATTCATCCGCAAACAGATCGTTTGTTGGATAAGAATCCAAGAGATCATTTAGTGCAGCCAAAGTGCGAGGTATTGGAGACTGCGCACGGGCAACAGTGCGACACTGAGGCACAGCAAACATTCTGTGCTTTTTGCCGCGGCAGTAATTGTCCGGGACAAAGAAACGCGCTAGCATAGTAAGCAGATCAGGTGCGTCAATAGTGCCACGGAGCGTCTTGCAGGCTATGGTGAGCTGATCTCGCGCTCGTCTTACCTCTAGTGAGTTATATCCGAGGCAACCCAATAGAAATTTTGTCGGATAGAGGTATGGATAATAGCCGTGTTTCCGCTTGTACAGGAACCTAAGGAACGCTTTTTGCACTATTTCCAGTAAAAGTGCGTAAGAACTTTGGTGCGGGTTCCACACGCTACAGCTGGATTCTAACGTACTGCGCACGAGCGCATTGAATAAAATCTTAATGACGTGCGCAGTGCAAAAATCACGGCAGCAAAGATAGTTATAGATATACATTAGCCCTGCACTGAAAATATGTCGCAGCTAAGCAACTATAACTGCCAAACCGGTGCGTCCCAGTGTCCCACATACACTTAACACATGCGTCGTCACCACATGATCCATGAAGCCCTCAAAAGAGAATAGAACAGTGTGAAGGCACAGCCCTTCACACTCAAGATATTCCCAGTCCGAAGTGCAGCCACAATTCATAGTCAACAAGCCTTATCCTTAACAAAGTAGATAATAAGCCAAACACAGACGGTCCTCGGAAAAACTAAGTTCGAAAACTTCCTGTTACCACTATAATACTCAGAAAACTTTCCAAATAAATAAACCTGTTGTTTACGTAGAACCACAGGGGCCCTCGTCGTGTGTACAAACACCATCCGTCAACGTCCACCGCTGTTATTCACTCTGATAGTGTAAACACGGCCTTACAGGAGGGCCATGAAGTGAACGCTTGTAGCGTTTTCGCTGTGTGAATCAAAATTAGATCGTCATCATTTCAGCCGAATCTAGTTCACTGATGACGATCGATGGCCTTATGAGAGCTGGGGGAGAGTCCATTGGATGTGAGAAGTAAAGGCATTTGGTGACTTTTGAAAGAGACAATGGCCAACAGTGGACCTTTGTCTACATGAGGTCTTCGACCACGCGTCAGTAACTTTATTCTTTTTTGCGCGAGATGTTCAAAATTTGACTTAGTTTACTTATGCGTAAAGTTCTTATTTATTTAAGTGGTCGATCATAACGTCTATAAGTATTTGCATACCGTATGGTAGATTGTAGCGGAAATCCTCACCTATGTACAATTTGACATCATCATCTAACCTGTAGCATAGCATAATCAGCCTTTTAATGTTCCCACTGCTGGGACTCAGGCCTTCTCTCTAGGAGAGGGAATGGGCCGTAATCCCCCACGCGGGCCCAGTGCGGGTTGGTGAATGTCACATGTTTTTTAGTTTTTTGGTTATATGTATATATGCCGGTTTCCTCGCGATGTTTTCCTTCACCGTTTTGAGAGCATCTAACCTGTATCTACATTGATATTAAATACATATATCTGAATCTAAATAAATTGACTTAGAAAAAATACCTAAGTACCTCGTATATAATGTAGTTTATTGAAATGGTATTCCTCAAAAAGATTTCAATAGACTATACTAGGTAAATCGAAATTTGAATTAGGTATTTTTCTTCAAAAGAAAAATACCAATTCAAATTTCGATTCGACTCGAAAATTACGTTTTTTTCGTAGCCCTCGGATAAGAACCTATTTACCACCACAAAAGCATCCGTAGAGCACTTGTAAGTGATAAGTTTGTTAAGGTCGAAGGGATAATCGGTTCTTGGTAACAGATTTCAGTTTAAGGCCTACGTCTAAGACGTTAAAGATGACCTAAGTTTTGATAGTTGTTTGATTACTTTGTTCGTGACTATGATTGGACTTTGAAACTTGGACAACGTTTTGGTGACGTCATGTTTTAGAAATGGTGTTGTTTGGGAAGTCTAGGTCTAGGTTGTCTATATTTCTATGGGGTTGTTCAAAAGTTATCCTGGAACTTCAGAGGCCTGAGTCCCAGCAGTAGGAACATTAAAAGGCTGAATATGTATGAATATGAATATGTATCCTGGAACGTAAAGCGAATCTGAAGGAACGCGGGTGAGTTTTGACACGCCCTATCGCTCTAGAACTATGCTATAGAATAAAATCATTATGTTTAATATAGATTAATAAAAAGAGAAAGGGGCAGGACTCGTTGAGCATTGTCTTAGTTTGTTATAATGGTGTCCTTTTTAGATTTCTTTACCCAAAGGGTAAACACGGGATCCTATTGCTAATACTCCGCTGTCCGTATGTCTGGTGACAGACAGATGGACAACGGTGCTGTATCTCATGAACCGTGATAGCCAGACGGTTGACATTTTCACAGATGAGGTATATCAGTTGTTACATGACAACAAATACTAAAAACAGAATAAAATAAATATTTAAGTGGGGCTCCCATTCAACAAGCGTTGTTTTTTTTTTTTTGCGGTTTTTTTTCTACCGACGGTACGGACCCTTCGTGCAGGAGACCGACTCGCACTTGGCCGGTTTTTAGGTAAAGTCAATTAGTGACACAAAGTATTGAATATTATCGATATTTTTAATAACATAAATATGTTAAACCAAAAAAACTTTTTACAAAAAAATACAACCGACTTCAAAGTAAAAAAAACACTAAAAAGTGCAAAATAACTTTAATTTCGGAAGTCGGTGTTTCTATAATAGTTTTGTCTCTTCGTTATTTAACACCGACTTCCGAAATTAAAGTTATTTTGCACTTTTCAGTGTTTTTTTTTTTACTTTGAAGTCGGTTGTATTTTTTTGTAAAAAGTTTTTTATTTTACACTTTTTAGTTACGGTACCACCACTAAAAAGTACCCCTCAGCCAAACTTAAATACCTTATAGCCAGAGTGCATCTCATGACAATTCTAATAATCCCAAACACGGTTAGATTACATTAATTTATTACAGAGTTCCGTTGCCTAACTTCAGGCTTCATCATCAGATCAGTTCGATATATTCCCCCTCTACTTTCAGTCAGTCATCGACTACACGTATAAAGAAAGCAATTTTACTTGTTACGACGGTTCTGCTGTGATCCTATGAGGAGTTCTGTTCCATATCCTCGAAGTTCATGATCAGATCATAACAATATTTCTATGGGACCAACTCGGAAGCATAACCTTTCAATAAACCAGCGTCAGGCACTAGATGTCTGACATTCATGCTGAACTGGACCTATTTTGGTGCAGCCGTGAGGCACACAACTACATTTTAGCTTCTTTTTTATTATTGTTTCGTGTTTACCATATATTGTGTTTGTGCCTTGTGCTGTACCAAATAAATTCTTTTTCTTTCTTTCTGTCTTTCTTTCAAACAAAAAAAATAATTTTTCAAAATCGGTCCACAATTGACCGAGAAATCGGTGAACATACATAAAAAAATAAAATAAAAAACATACATTCAACCGAACATATAACCTCCTCCTTTTTGAAGCCGGTTAAAAAAGTGATTAAACGCCCTTAACAGCATCTCATCCGTTACTTTATAATCTCGAAAGTTATTTTTAGTGTGCAATAAAGTGTGAAAGTGATAAAGTCATCGCTGAAACTATCGTTTGTGTCGCACGATCCGCGATATCTCATATTTATGGGGCAAAGATATTTTCATCACTACCAAGTTTGCCGTAAGCAAACTTTTTACTTTGTTACTGCGATTTATTTTGGAACTAATTTTGGATCAACTGCAATGGAAATGGATTTAAGTAAAGAGGTCATGCAGCGTTTGAGGTTTCTGAAAAAAGAATGAGATGAAGGCACGAGTCTACGGTGCGGACTATGCATTTCGCCTCGTCATTTATACCGCATATATCGGAGAACTGGAACAATTTGCCTGCTCCGGTCTTCCCGTTTGATTATAATTTAGTTGTTTTCAAGGCTAGAGAGAATAGGCTCTTAATAAACTAGTGCGCTTCACCATCAATGACTGCATCACTACGTACGATTAGGTGGGATCGCAGTCAAGCAATAGTTTATATCATTTAAAAAAAGGATCTTGTTGAATTTTTTTTTTACAATTCAATCCCGAGAGTAAAGTCCCGCAAACCTCCGTTGAAAAGGGAGGATCCTCCGACCAGACGGGTGTTATGCCTGGTGGGCAGCTACCCGATAGATGATTTCGGGCTGTTCTATATGTTCTAATCGTGCGGAGAACTTTGATTGCACGGTGCAGGATTAGTTCTTTTGTAACGCCATAGATGTCGCTACACCATCATTAAAATTTCGTTTAATAAATGTTTCGTAGATAGTGTTAGGTTTAATTTAAAACAAAAGTAATCGTTTATTTTACTGGCAACATTTATAAAATTATTAAATAAGTGCAGATCAGTTTTATTGTAATGGCAACACCGAAAACTGGTATTTGAAAAAACACGCGGCAACGCTCTCTTTGGGTTCCGGATGTCATAGGAGAAAGACGTCCTCTGCACCTGAGTTGAGTGTCATTGGAGATATATGGTGAATAGTGGTGATCTACTGTAATATTACAGGTAAATTAATGTTAATCATGAATTATTGTAATTATTGTTATGTAAGGAATAAAAGATGTGATTGTGTAGCGTATATTATTTGGTTTTATAGTGCAATGAAATTAAATGAATTCGTAAAGTATTTAATTTTCAGTGTTTTCTATTATTTATTCTACCCCCTATATTGGATATCTGCAGCTTAAATAGATAAATTTATAGTTACTCATAGTACCTACAAATATAAATATTACATATTGAATTACATTAACTATCATATGAAGCGTTGGAAGTAGATTCTAACAATAGTTGTCAGATATTTTAAATCTATCAGATATCGAAAACATTTTTAATCCTAACAAGGATAAAAAATGTTACTTAAAATATCTATCACATTTTTAACAACTACTTGTATGTTGTACGTAAAGCCAGAAATAGAAAAGTGACGAACACAAAATAAAAGACTTTACCAAGAATATAGTTCCTGAATATTTACTATCGTCTATTTCCGAATAAATACTCAAGTCTTCGTCCCATTTGTGTGTAAGGCCCCGACCACCCTTGGGACTTCTCAAAGGAGACAGCTTCGAATCAAATTCAAATATCACCCTTTCAGGATTTCCTTTCCTCGCTACATTACTTTCTGCCCTTTGGTTTACATAGATTTATCATGAATTAATTATGAGGCCAACCTACACGGCTTTTGTGTTTCATATACAAATAAGTAAAGTTTTTTAGAAATTCAGAATGGAGATAAACATTATTTTAAGACTGCTTATATTTTTTTTTATTGTTTGATTGGCTCGCGTTTGACCACTATCTCACCTGATGGTAAGCGATGATATGGCCGACGATAGAGCACGCTTGCCTAGAAGTAACCTATTCACTCTTGACTTAAAGACCCCTAGGTTGTAGCTATCAGGAAACACAGACTCCGGTAGGGAATTCCACTCCTTAGCTGTACGCATTATGAATGTGTTCCCAGTCGTCATCGTCGTAATCGTCAATAATAAGGTTATTGAAAAACAAAAAAAGAGGTTTCTTTATTAATGTGATAGGTCTATTAGAATATAACCTCCTCCTTTTTGAAGTCGATTAAAAATCAATGCAAATTATTTCGAATATCGGTCATCATCATCATATTCCTGCCCTTGTCCCATCTTATTTGGGGTCGGCACAACATGTTTTTTTCTTCCATTCTATCCTGTCAACCGTCATGCTATCACTAACTCAAACAACTATTTCGAATATCGGTATTTACCTATAAATTAGTTCTTCACATATAATTATATTATGCTAACAAAGTTATCGCAAAAATAATCAAAAACCTGAACGGTAGGTATATACCGTTTTTGAAATGGAGAGAGACTCGGGTGACGAATTCAGCTAGAACACACTAGTCAGCTAGAAAACGCCAGCCTTGTCTACATATAAACTGGCTGTGTAAGTGTTATTTTTAACCTACTTACAAAATTAATATGATGTACAATCTAATTTTCTCCATTATAAAACTACTAAAGAAAATTTTATAAATTATTTTATTTTAATTTTTTATATAATAATTTTTCCCTAACTCTTAATGTATCACTTGTTGTTCTTATAATCAATTAGTTATGCTGTGCTTTGCTGTAAGTGATTAGGCGCTTAGAATTAAGTTAAAAATATATAAATTATAATGTAATAGCGTAGGTAGTCATTGTTAAAAAGGCTAATAATAAATAAAATTAAATTAAATAACTATACATATATATTATCATTTATCACATTTCTTCCACCTAAACCATGTGAGTACAAGCACCATTTGTCTAAAATGGGTTTAGAATAATAATCCTCATAATTCCTAAGTCCGCGGCTAAGCTTTCGTTCCATGCTCCATTACCACAACACCTGTGGTCTACTTCAGGGCTAATTTGCATAGGTACCTCTGACGATTTACGAGGATGCTGCAGTACGACTGCTAAGTTAGATTTCAAATTGGAGCGAATTGTTCCCAGTTTAATAAAAAACCGGGCAAGATCGAGTCGGACTCGCACACTGAGGGTCCGTACAAACTCACCTGTGAAAACTGTTCAATTCCCGAATTGAGTTAGGAAGATTTTTCCGAATCGCAAAAAAGTTTTTTTTTTGTGACGTAACTAAAAATTTACAGTTTTCAGATTTTTACCTATACTTGTGCTATGAGACCTTACTTCATGCCAAATTTCAGGATTCTAGGTCAACGGAAAGTACCCTATGAATTTTGATTTCCTTGAGAGTGTCAAAATATACGTTTTTTGCGACATAAACGGCCGTATCTTTTTTTTTCGTCAACTCAGAAGTTTGATTTTTTCACAGCTTCAAGGGACCGGAGACCTGAGTATATGGTTTTAATTTCAACTCGATACCTTCACGTGTTCCCGAGATAAAGGGTCTTGACAGACATACAGACAGACAGACGGACAGACAACAAAGTGATCCTATAAGGATTCCGTTTTTTCCTTTTGAGGTACGGAATCTTAAAATTACTGGAAATTTTATTAAACAGTGTTTTTTTGAGGTTTAAAATAATCTAATGCCTTCTTTCGCCCCAGGTTGAGGCAGAAGGGCGTGTCAGACTTTTATTGACTAAAACCACACTTATGTTCCTTCAGTTGTCCTTTGTATTCTAGGACCACGAGTTTCCTTGTTAACTTTTACCTCGTTAGCAATTTTTAAGATGTTTGTCTACGTACAAACAATTTCAATAATGACATTAATACTGAAATATGAAAAAAAAAACATGTTTCAAATGTACATAATGAACTCGCTAAAATAAAGGGATAACCTATATTTTAGGGTGTCCTCCGTAGTGAAAGTTTTTCATACATTTTTATTTTATTTTATGATAATGGAATTCAACGTAATCACATACAGTTTTAGGCGTAGTGAGTTTGACATTTACAGAAGTACAGAATAATTTAGTTCATTAAACCCCGAGCGAACGCCGGCGTTCGCTCGCCCATTGTCTTTCTATTGTGTCTCTAATTACGCTACTCAAAAGGAAAGTAGTAAAAAATAATTACTAAAAACCAAGAAATGGAAATTATTAAAAAAAATTATATATATATATATTATTATTAGGTGGTAAAATATATACGAGTGTGTTCATGAGTAGTGTCACCCTTCTACGATCGTCAACGAATGATATGTTAATCAGTATATAAGTACAACAGACAGTCACAAACAACATCAGTCAGACACTCGTAACAGTTTAATCTAAGACTATACTAACATAATGTAGATTCCTTAAACGACTTTACACACATCTATTGTAAACTGAGAAACCTGCAAAATAACAAATATAATCTACTATAGAGTATTGAAACCTTTAATTTAGAAAAATAATGAGGCTAATTCTACAACAATAACTTTTTTCCTTTGTCCTTCTTTAGAATACTAAGATTCAAAAACTTCTATTGTCAATAAGATCGATGAAAAACAAAAAAGGATCATTTCGAACGGTCGCATAAAAATTGTGTCAACAAGATTGATTAGCCGTCCATTTTCATTAATTAAAAAAGAGTATCCTGCCCTTTTGTTAGAATTCTGTTCCGGCAGATTGATAATTACAAAACGATTAATAATTCTGCCATCAGTACAATACAAGTGAAAACATCTTTTTAAATAAAGCTTAAGCAAAATCAGATTAAATATTGTATGGTTGTAAATATTATGTGGAATGTGGGTCCAATCTAAGCCCACATAACACTAACTCAATTATATCTAAATGCAAGTATATATCAGTCTGAAATTAACACAAGTAATAGAATGTTTTTAAAGGCGATAGGTAGCCTGTGTAACAAAATAAATTACGATTTGTACCAATAGAATAAGATCGTTTGTAAACAGTTGTTTTATAAATTAAGATTTGTACCAATCGAATAAGATCGTTTGTAAACAGTTGTTTTATAAATTACGATTTGTACCAATAGAATGATCGTTTGTAAACAGTTGTTTTATAAATTACGATTTGTACCAATAGAATTAGATCGTTTGTAAACAGTTGTTTTAAACATATGTACAAATAAAGAACTTTAAAAATCAATATCAGATTAGCAGGCTTTATTTATTCAATAATTCGAGTATTTATTATACATTTTATTACTAAAAACGTGTTAGCTACTGAATACTGGTGAGATGTATTCACAAGTATTCAGTAGCTCTGTAGAAACAGATCTGTACTAATAGATTCTAAAACACTTAAATCAATTTCCACACATTTAAAGGATTTTTAGTATTGAATGTGAATTAAACAGATATCGAGATCAATAAAATACAAGTGCTCTGTTAGTACACGCGTTGCTTTACATAATCAAGTTGCTTTTAATAAAATCATCTAGCTTAATCTATATATATAAAATAAAAAAACCGACTGACTAAAGCACAGCTAAAACTATTGAAACTAAGAGTGTGAAATTTTGCACAAGGTTTGGTTTTAAGATATAGATGAGCACTAAGAAAGGGTTTTCCAAAACTCACCCTCTAAGGGGATGAAACAGGGGTCCAAAGTTTGTATAGGAAATCTACTTTCACGCGGGCGAAGCCGCTGGCAGAAGCTAGTTTTTCATATTAACATATTCATCACGTTTCAGTAAATCACTGTTTAGAATAATACATTATTTTCTATGTAATAAATATAATACAATATATTAATACGGGCTTTTGCCCGCGGCTTCGCCCACATACATAAAAATAGTCTATGTCACTCAGAATTAAAGCAGCTTTCTGTCGGTGAAAAAAAATTCGCAATCGGACCAATACTTCTAGAATTACCTCCTACAAACAAAAAAAAACAAACTTTATCCGTTTATAATATTACTGTAGATAATCTTTCCGACCAAATTTTGAACGCGGTGGCTGATCTCAACGGAGATTAGCCAAGTAGATACGTAAAAAAAGTGTGTGAGCAAACAAAAGTATACTCTTTGTTCCTTTACCCTCATAGTAATGGCATCCCACATGACTAATGCAGGTCAGGCACTGGACCATCAGCTTTATATGTATTCTGAGGCACTCCTTTCCGATGTCGTGCAAGTGTTTTGGGTTTTCTATTACAAATTTCTCAGTATCAACTTGAAGTTTCGGAGAAGATAATATTGGATTTCGGTGAAGATATTGATAAGATGGTAACACAATATTATTATCTACTAGACAAAAATCGTGACATTTCAGACATGATCCATAAAAGGTTGCTAGGTCATCACTTAGTCCCTTCCTTTTGTTACCCATCCAACTCTACGCAAGTAAGCACGTCAAATGTTATATTTTCTTTGACCCTTTTCAAGGGTTTTATAATTTGTATTCATAATGCGTGGTACCTATGTTACGTGAATACTTAAAATGTCTAGTGAAAATAATGGTCTAATAAACTTGTATTGTTTATTCCTTTAAACAGGTTTAATTGTCTTTGTTATAATTGGGTTAAAATTATTATTATAACCAAGTTTTTCAGCAGATTTTTTGTTCCTATTCTACACAAACTGTGCTTTTTCTGGAATAAAATCCAACAGTGGACTCGTCTGGCTGAAATAAAAAAAAAGTTTTATTAGATTAGTACATATATATACATTTTTTTATTATTATGGATAGGCTCGCGTTTGACCAGTATCTCACCTGATGGAAAGCGATGACGTGGCCGACGATGGAGCATGGTTGCCTAGATGCTTCTAGGCAACCATGCTCCATCGTCGGCCACGTCATCGCTTGACCGCGTCATCGTTGGACCTAGGGGTTTTTAAGTCAAGGGTGAATTGGTTGCTACCAATTCACCCTTGACTTAAAGACCCCTAGGTTATAGCTATCAGGAAACTCAGAATCCGGCTGGGAATTCCACTCCTTAGCTGTACGCATAATGAATGTGTTCCCAAAACGCTTTGTAGGTATGGATGGAAAGTCCACCATGTACCGGCGGCGCAACGCCGTACGTCTTGTGGTCCGGTGATGGAACGGACTTGGTGGAATTAAATAATGTGCAATTCCAATGCACAGGCCCCGAAATGTAAGCAATAGAAAACCGACAGACTAGCAACTCGGCGTCGATGCACAAGACTTTGGAGTTTTGACTTGATAAGTGCATCATTACCGATGATCTTCTTGGCTCGGTTCTCAATCAGCTCTATATTTAAGTGTAGAATACTATCTCTAAAATGCAACGTTAGCATCTCTCACATTTTTTAAAACTATTTCCTTTCACGTCAGGCTCAAGATGGCTACGAATTTTTATATGAATAGCAGTTTGATCGATGCTTAAAAATGCATTAGCCCCGATAAGTGAGAAGTGTTCAGACGAGCTACTCAATCAAACTATCGTTATGCTTTTAAACAGCACTTGAACTATTAAAGCGGTCACTACGAGATATTTTTCGGAGTTTTCCGATCTATGACGTAACTATATGCTGACGTAAATGTTGCATGAATGGTTGATGCAGAATTGTTGCATTCTCGCATATAAAACTATTTAATCCAGTTACCGGTATTATTCACTCAAAAATTGTTCAACGTATCCGTCTGGACTCTCAGTGCATACAATAAAATATTTATTCAAATCATGACTATATGCTTATTTTAATTTAGTCTTATCCTTAATTTGAGAGCTGGCAATATTTTCTGTTTCTTTTGATTTAGAACCTTTGGGTGCATTGTCTATCCCTTTCAATATCCATTATATTTTTTTACACAAAATATAACTTGTTATATGTTTGAGCCGTTTGGGGTTGAAACACTAGGGCCATGGGGTCCGAGCGCTCATCGAATTGTCCGTGATATCAGCAAACAACTGGTCGACTCTTCGCGTGACCAGAGGGCTGGGCTTTTCTTCGGACAAAGAATCAGCATTGCTATCCTACGTGGCAATGCTGCCAGCGTTCTGGGCACTTTTCCCATTGATATCGATGTGGATGAATTTTTTGATGCTCAATAATTTCTTTTTCTACCCGTTTGTAAATATTATTATTTTTAGTTAGTATAAATTCCTATTTATTTATTAATATTTATTAGTTTTGATGTTCGTTAGCGTAATTGAATAATTAAATTTTTATATTGTAAAAAAATATATATATAACTTTAACAAATATCACGCAGTTTTTATTCCAAGCATGCCTAGTGGTCCTTCGAGCCGGATATCAAAAATATACTTAAACTTTTAAACAAATATTCTGAATACACGGCCGGTGCTTGCAGACTAATTGTCTTCATTGTGCAAAAAGAGAAAAGTCTAATTAAAACTGACATAAAAAAAATACGACTCATTTTCTCACGTCATAAACTGTCAACAAAATTGTTGGTAAGCGCAAAGTCCCCGACCCCTTATAATCTAGGTAAAGATATATTTGGGGGTGATTAAAATTTTTTGCACGTTAAAGATTAAAGCGAACCAAGTAGGGAAGTAGCTGGAAAGTGCACTGGGGCGGAAAATATCCCTGATCAGCATTAAACGGGTTGATTCTGCTCTTCAATTACCATTTGCAGATTGTTCCCGTCCATTGTCAGTCGATTCGATCATTATTGAATGGAAAGAATAGTTTTATTTCCCCACACGAGCAGGCTTTAGAATATGTTGATTAAAATGAAATTTTTGAATGAATTGGTATTGATAAAGGCTCAAGTAAGCCCGTCGAAAGGTTTTCATTTACGAAGAATTTACTTTTAAACTTATTTTAGGTCTGTCGATTTTTTACAGCTTCCAAAATAATTTGATTAGAAAGTTTTCGTTCGATCTCATTTTAGTATGAAGTGTCGGTGCTTTCGTTTCTCAAAAATTAAACAGATAACTAGTTTTCAGTCGATTGTAGTGTCTATATCTATTTTAGATGCCCTTTTTCTTTTTTTTTGTACGTGATATAAGGTGACTAATTTGGTAGTAACTTATTTTTGATTTTTTAAACTTTGCCGCCACTCTAAGAATTACTCCTTTATCGTTAAAGTTATCAACTCCTCCAGTTTTGGTTAAGAGGGAATTTTATACTTTCATTAACTAAAACACAAATGTGTTCCTTCAGTTGTCCTTTGCGTTCTAGAGCCGCAGTAAGTCTTTCGAACAATCCGTTTAATTCACAAACATTTAAACTCACATACATCAGGCACCTACAGCTACATCTAGAGCAATTATCTGTAGGTCATGTAAATATTTGTATCGCACGAACCCGTGACTTTTTGTTTGGTGGGAAAATCATCCAATGACATCCTCTTGGGCGGAGCGTGAGATTGTGTCAGACTTTTACTGACTAAAAACCTACTCTTGTTCCTTCTTTTCCTTCGTTCCAGGGCCCCGGGGTTCTCTTCAAGGTTCGGAGTTCAGTAGGCTTCGACCCTGTTGGGCCTCTACGTTTTGCTGACATCTCCTTGAGGCGCGCGTGAAACACTACGCGCCGTCGACAACTTAGGCTCGGTCCGGACGGTTACCGGACGGTCGGACGGCGTGCTACCCATTGTTTGCCGTCCGCAAGCCAGCGCCTACGATGGCTGGAAATGGGGATCGGGATCCTGGCGGCTGGGGCGTGAGGGCCGATCTCTTCGCAGAAGTAGGCGACCACCTGCCACTCTTCCTCGCTCCGGGATACATGTTATTGCTCAATTAGCGAATTTTTGACCGATAATAATTTAAATTAATCTGACATTTTCTTATTATTATTGTTTTTTTGTATTGTTGACTCATCATTAATTTATTTCATTTTGACATAATAAACTTATATTGATTTGATAATTTTATTATATAAACTTGACTGTGTTTGTTTTTAGTTTGTGTTTTAGTCCTAAGCATATTATGGTAACAGATTATGTAAACAGTATTTTGCATGCCTTAGTTAAGGTAGTTAGTATGGATCATCAAACTTGACAAAGACCTGTAACCTGTACCTACTTTCTGTGCAAATAAAGATCTATTCTATTCTATATTCTATTCCGAACCGTAGCCTGTACCTAGGCCCGGCGCGAGAGATCACTGCCGCTGATCTCGCCCACGAGGACACGGTGGTGCTCTGCTCAGGCGGGGCACACCTCTACCGTATGCTCCACCGTGTCCTCCGGGCGGTCCACATAATGGTGGTACCCAGGCGTTTCTTCCGCACGAATCCGGTGCAGGAACCTCCCGGACTTACCATGTCCGGTGAAGACCTGTGTCATGTGGAAGGTCCTTACCTTGTCATGTCCTTACGCCACGTTGTCTTTCCAGCCACTCCTCAAAGAGGGGACTTACCGCCATAATTGTGGCGTGCCAGAACCCGTGACACGCAATGTTAGAGGATTTCGCTCAACTACTGCGTCAACTGCGTCACCAAACTTTACTAAACGTAATAACGAGAAGTAAAATAGACCAATTTTATTTTACAAGGACTAAAAGCCTATTTCAAATACAAAACAATCTAAATGACCTTTTGTGTCCCCCCACTCTCTTTGACTATTAGGTAGCTGCCTAAAATAATTTAAAAGGCGCGAGTCAAGATAATTACATTGACAGGAATTGTTAACTAAGAAAACAGAATTGCCTTTCCTTATTGGATTAACGTTTAAGTAGACGTAACCATTACTTCTCCAGTAAGTTAGGGGTACAATAAATTGGTTAGTCGAGGCGCAATCTTCATTCGCACAACTAATTGCACAAGTCGAAACCAACTTAATTTCATGGGAGGCAAGACTGATTTTTATCTGATACAATTTTGGAAGGATTGAAAAGTGTGGGTGCCAACTCAATTAGGTTACTTACTTCGAACGCGAAGTACTAGTTTAGAAGGGTTTGAGGCGAACTTAATAGTATTTCTAAAAGTTGTGATTTTGGCTAGTTTCAGGCTTATTAAAGGCGAAACCTAGCTGTTGCCCTACGCCTAGGCGCTCCTTGTTGTTCTCCTCATCGCTGCCACTGTGGCGAAGTAGTCAACAGCCTTGGTCACCACGGCCTGTCATGCAATCGAAGCGCGAGACTGATAGCACGGCACGCGAATATTAACGACATCATCCGACGAGCCCTTGTCACCGTCGGCGTTCCGGCTGTTTTGGAACCTCATGGCCTGGCACGCCACGATGGTAAGAGACCGGACGGTATGTCTTTATTTCCGTAGAAGATGGGTAGGCCTTTAGTGTGGGACGCTACCTGTGTCGACACTCTTGCGCAATCCCATCTTCCTAGCTCTTCGTGCTGTGCTGGTGCTGCCGCTGCGGCTGCAGAGAACCTCAAGCGGCGGAAATATAACAACCTCGTCGGCAGTTATATTTTTGAGCCGTTTGGGGTTGAAACTCTTGGGCCGTGGGGTCCGAGTGCTCATAAGCTTTTCAAAGAATTATCCAAACGCTTAGTTGACACTTCGCGTGATCCAAGAGCTGGCTTTTACCTCAGTCAGAGATTAAGCATTGCCATACAACGTAGCAATGCCGCCAACCTTTTGGGCACACTTCCAGTCGACAGCGATGCGGAGGAATTTTATGACGCCATATTTAAGCTAGTAGTTTTTGCCTTTAGTGTATATATAGTTTTAATTAGTTAAGTGTTTTTATTGAATTATAAAAATTTCCATTGTACGCCTTTGAAAATAATTTCTGATTTGAATAGTGGACACAGACAAACTGCCTGCCTCGCCCATAGTGACTGATTTTAAACTTGAATACTATCAATTTAAGGCGAAATAGGTTTTGTTGTTAAAAGAACTTTGTCCTGGATGGAAAAGAAAATAGCCAAAAAACTTTCCTATGTAATTTCACGGTAAAATGAGATGATATTAAACGCAATATGCGTGGAAAGCACTTTAATATTCTCACACTTTCTATGACAATATAAAAAATTAAAAAAAAAACCGTTCCACTAATGACCAACTAACTGCGTTTTAGGTTGGCTAAAATTTTACCTTCGGAAACCCAAAAGCGGTATCTAATAAATTGGCATGTATTATTTAACCAATTCCATTCAGTCAGAAGCTAAAATGTCTGACTATCAGTCTATCCTAAGAGTATCGTGTTGCCTAGTAAACAAGGTGGTGGAGGTCTGACAGGCAGTCGCTTCATGTAAAACACGTATTCAGCCACATCAGGATAGACTAGAAGCCTGCTTAAAGCTAGTTGGCAAAAGACTAGGGCAGACTGAGAGCAGTGGTGGCCGTGGTAACGGCCCCGACTTACGAGTTGTAGGTCGCGAGTTCAAACCCAGCCAGGCGCATTACTTTGTGTTATTTATTTCATCACCACTGCTCTAAAAACGGTGAAGGAAAACATTGTGAGGAAACCGGCATGTCCTAGAACTAAAAATTCGAAGACATGTGACATCCACCAACCCGCACTGGGCCCGCGTGGTGGATTACGGCCCATTCCCTCTCCTAAAGAGGAGGCCTGAGTCCCAACAGTGGGAACATTATAAGGCCGACTATGCTATGCTATGCTAAAAGACTAGGGAGATGATGATGGTTTTGTGTAACTTATCCGTTACAATCTTAATTTTATCGCGGTTCACGTCTTAGACGGGTCTCATCACTCTGGGTGTTTAAGCCAACTGAACTAACTGCTTTCATACAAAAGTTAGACCGACAATCTTTTCCTAAACTCCCGGCTAATTCAAAAACAAAACCTTTTAGGTGGTACGTAAAAATATTGACCAAAACTGGTATGTAATTTATTAGCTAACATTCATTGTGCGTACAGCTAAGGAGTGGAATTCTTTGCCGGAATCTGTGTTTCCTGATGGCTACAACCCGGGAGTCTTTAAGTCAAGAGTGAATAGGTTACTTCTAGGTAAGCGCGCTCCATCGTCAACCAGATCGTCGCTTTCCATCAGGTGAGATAGCGGTCAAGCGCGAACCTATCAACAATAATAAAAAAAAACTGTCCGTCTATTTATAATCTAACAACGTTTGTATGTAGAAAACACATAACACGTTATACGTCTATATAAAAAAACAAATACAGTTAGTCACATCAAGTTAGTTAGACTCATTCATATCGCTAGCATGAGAGGTCACGCTGAAATCATGCACAAAATATTGGCAGTATTGCCATGCAATGTGGTACATGTGAGCCAGCGCTCTCAAGCAAGATAAGAAGATCTTTGAAATTATGACATGCACTTGGACCCCATGATCCAAGCCTTTCGACCCAAATGGTTTAATATTATTATTTCCGTATATATTTGTTGAGGTGGGAAATCATTAAGTAACTTTTTTTGCCTTGGGTGGACCAAGAAGGACTGTTTGACTTATACTAACCAAAACCCACCTGTGTTCCTGCAGTTGCCTTTTTTATTCCAGGGGCACGGTAACTTTTTCGAAGGATTTCGCAGCCAAGAATTGTTATTACCGATAAGGTTACAGTATTTGCGCTGCTTGAGGGTCTCAGTAGCCGCAAAGGCAGCACCAGCACAGTCAGCCGTACTGGAAACATGAGATTGAACAATAGTGTCGACACAGATTGCGTCCTACTCCAGAAGCCTACTCATCTTCCACGGCACCAACGTCATTCCCTCTGGACTCTTCTGCGATGGGTCGTATTCGGGATGGAAGGATGGGATAGGCACGTGATGATCGTACTAAGCCGCTAGGTTTTTATATTTCGGGTGCACTGGCAGCAACAAGAACTCGACGAATAATATCGTTGATGTTGGCATGCCGTGCTATGCAGCCTGTGTTTTTGCAGCAGAACAGGGCATGGTGCCTGAGGGTGTTGATAGCTTCACCACTGTGGCTTCGATGTGGAGCAACACAAGGTGCGTCTAAACGTAAACAAGTTTAAGGGCAAGATAAAATGACACGTGACATCGTCTCAAGAGGACTCGAAGACGTGTTAACCTAGTCAGTATACTTACCAGTCATTTACTATCCTAAATACTGTAACAAATTTTCCTTCGGCGAAGCAGTAATGCTCGCAAAGGAGGCGGACTATCGCGTGCGGCAACGGTCCTCACGCTCTAACCACCGCCGGGATTCCGATCCTGATTTCCGGCCACCGTAGGCGCGGGCTTGCGGATGGCGAGCAATGGGTCAAGCCCAAGTCGTCGACGGCGCGTACTGTTCCACGCGCGCCTCAAGGAGATGTCAGCAACTGCAGGGTCGAAGCCTACTGGGGCCAAGGGTCTGATTCTGAAAGAAAGATTCGGCCCCGGTACGAAAGGCAACGAAGGAACAGGAGTGGGTTTTAGTCAGTAAAAGTATGACACTATCTCGTGCTCTGCCTAAGAGCGGGGGATGTCAATACTGTAACAAATTTTCACCTTTAAAAGGGGATTAAGCATAAACGCTGTAAAGGTTCGTGTTTTAACATGAATGAAAACTACGTAGTATAACCGAAAGTTGATGTCGGTGACGACGACGAAAACCACAAACGAACCGGATAGACACTTGTATCTAATTAAAAGTTTTGTTTTAAGTGCAAATGGCACATCTCTAGTGGGTGAGCCAAGTGTTTGCTTGTTATAACTTTGGTAAGTACTAAGTTGCGATTCAGCTTCACTTAGAGTTTTTCGTGTGAACATTTTTAGTTCTGGTTTTCTTTTTTCGCATTTGTTATGTTTGTAAGAAACAAAAAGGATTATGTTTTGTGTTTCTTTTAAACTGATCATTATTTATTTGGCTTATATGCATCGAACGGCTCATTTTGTTTTAAAGAATATTATGAGTGTGCTGAGCAATCAATTCTTTCACATCACTTTTAGGTATATATAAAACAATAATATTGTTAGTGTTTTGTCACATGTGCGTACTCGTACAGCAAATACACTTAAAAAAAAAACGACCAAGCCCAAAAAGCAAACTGGTAAGTTAATAGCAACCCGCCCCTGCTGTGAAGGTGGGGCACTAGACTTCTTACACCCGTGTGAAAAACAGAAAGAAAGACAGAAAAAAAGAAACAAAGAAAGAAAGAAAGAAATAGAAAGAAAAAAAAACATGTTTATTTGGCACACAATGTACAAACAAGTATTGAAAACTTAGAGTAAAAAAAATTAAAAAACTAAACAACAACAAATAATGTGTCTCACAGCAGTGCCAAACGAGTGAACGGGAGTTATCACACGTGAGTTAGAAATATTTGAAATTCTTGGCTTTTTCTACTGTAATATGCATGTATACCTTATCTGCCTCAATAGACTACCGACAAACCGATAGACTATCTACTGAACGGATTTTCATGTAGTTTTCACATCCGTTATTAAGTTTATTAAGTTTACTGTGAATAGACAGACAGTGGCGGGAATTTGTAATACCTACCAGCTATATAATATGTAATGATGGATATGGTTAAGAATGTCTAAAATGGTACAAAGTAAGGTTTGACTTAACCTTGAACCGTTATAGTCAAGCCTCAATGTACGAAAAGTAACTTTTCACACACCACCACAACCCCCTAGTCCTAGAACGCAAAGGGCAACTGAAGGACACAGGTGTGGAGTCAAAGCGGGATAAGTCATTGGATGATTTCCACCCAAAAAAAAAACACCACCTCAATAAATAAAGATCACCTGAAAATAACAGTCCTAAAGATTTATTATCTCAAGTAAGGGCTTTTAAAGAGACTGAGATATCTCCCGAATGGGATAAATTACAGTCACACCAGTTCATTCAAATTCCGACTTAGTTGAAAAAATTTTTTGAAATAAAAGCGAATGCTTTTTTTAGTACTTTAGGGCCAGAGAATGATAAAACTAAAAAAGCGAATTAAATTAAATTTGAAAAGAACCTAGATCCTTTTTGAAATAAAATAGTGGAACTATGTATTTTCTCGTACTAGTATTCTGGGAGCTATAAATAAGCAAAACGCCTACAAAGGAGTGCCATTAAAAGCACCTAAATAAAACATTTGCGTAGGTGTCGGTTCTGAACTTCCGATCTCATATTGTCAGCGATTCCATGGATTCAAATTATAGTTGTTATTCGCAATCCTTGTGAACCTTTTTAACCGACTTCAAAAAGAAGGAGGTTCTATGATGTTATGCTTCCAAGTTGATCCCATAGAAATATTGTTATGATCTAATCATGAACTTCGAAGATTTGGAACAGAACTCCTCATAGGATCACAGAAGAACTGTCGTAACAAGTAAAATTGCTTTGTTTATACGTGTAGTTGATGACTGACTCAAAGAAGACGGGGAATATATCGAACTGATCTGATGGTGAGGTCTGAAGTTAGGCACCGGAACTCTGTAATAGATTAATGTAGGTAATCTAACCGTGTTTGGGATTATTAGAATCGCCATGAGATGCACTCTGGCTATAAGGTATTTAAGTTTGGCTGAGGGGTATTTTTTAGTGGTGGTACCATAACTAAAAAATGTAAAATAAAAAACTTTTTACAAAAAAAAAAAATCAACCGACCTCAATGTAAAAAAAAAAAAACTGAAAACTGGAAAAATAACTTTAATTTCGGTAGTCGGTGTTAAATAACGAAGAGACAAAACTATTATAGAAACACCGACTTCCGAAATTGAAGTTATTTTGCACTTTTCAGTGTTTTTTTTTACATTGAAATCGGTTGTATTTTTTTTGTAATTTTTTTTTAACACATTGAATGCCAGCTACAAGATATCTCGTAGATCAGTACTGTTAACTTGATCAATAAAGACACCAGCTACGAGATGTTTCGTATAGTCTGAAGATGTATGGTCGGAACTGAATTTGACTTCTTGACATTCTTGGCATTCAATGTTTCAAATCTGTGCTGATCAAATGGGTCTTAAGAATAAAATCGTTTGTTGCTACCAATATTTTTTCTTTGACGGGCAATCAGTTGCAGATCAGAATACCACGTCTATATTATCCGAAGTGTCTTAGATAAGATATATAACAGGGCTATTACTATCAACCGGGCACAATTCAAACTGATGAACTGCTAATGAGAAATTAGTGATGGAAAAGCAACACGAACAAATCCTGAACATTATTATTTTGTTTTTTGAGGTTTGAAATCATCAAATAACTCCTCCGGCTCTGGAATGGGAGCTAGAGAAAGTGTCAAACTTTTACTGACTAAAACCCAACTTTTCTTCGTTCTCTTTCAGATGCCCTTTGTGATTAAGGGCTGCGGTAACTCTTTCGAATACTCCCGCAGAACACAGATCTACCAGCCCTGCGTCCAAAAATAACCAGAGTAGAGTAGAGTCGCAATTCCAACCGTTCAAAAATGCTTCGAGTTGCAACCCAGGTTCGTTCTTTTATAACTCGAGTAGCCACCCTAGGGTTAACCAAACTAACTTTAACTCCGAGCAGGGTAGGTTGGTGTAACCGGCCATAAATTACACTTGCTTGAAATTGACAGTTGAACTCTATATTCGCGTTCAAAAATGCGAGCGTAGAGTACCCGGATGACGTCATTAGAGTTAACTCTAACCTCATTTTTGAACGCAGAGCTGGGAATCGAATGTGCAACAGGAATACACATGTCCATAAGCTCTGAATAATAGGACATTAATTTGTATCTACACTTTTACACTAGCAATAAAAAAGCTGTCGTTGCCCTTGTCGTTGTCCCTCAAGAGTTTAGTGGCTCAAAACATGCTGTGTGCAGTCAGGGGTCAAAAGTGCAGTTCCACCTTACCAATGCTAAAATGTCTAAAATTTCTTTGTAGTAGAGGGTCAATGGTTCATGACTGATTTAATTGGTAGCATATAATCTAAAGTATTGAACAAACTAGTTGTGGACTATTGAACTGCTCTAACAAAGAAATTTTAGACACAAGCATTGGTGGGTATAGTGCAACTGCACTTTTGATCCCTGACTGTAGGTACATGACTGTATCCGTATGAGAGTTAGATAGAGAGAGTGGGTGAGAATTATGTTGTAAGTTGTATAAAATTGTTTTAATGTTATTGTCGCAGAATTTAAAGTAACTATAAATTCCTTATTACAAAACACACGATAAACCAGATATACGGTTTGTTCATATGTACGGTAGCGCCATCTATAACATCATAATTTTTCAGCTGTCTAAAACTAAACAACTGGGTGTCAGTCGTCAAGCCCTTTGTTCTAAATTCAGTGGAAGCATTGTTTAAATTGATGTTCGCAGTATTTCTAAATGACGCAAAATTCCAACTTTTATTTAGGTGTAACTGATATACAATAAAAAAATGGAGTTGTCAACAAACTTTTTTCGTCAATCATTGCAAATATTTTATCAATATAATGTAACTGTGTATTTTACTGTCAATACTGTTAATTACTCTAAACTCTTATTAGGTTAAAACGCTTTTGTTTTATTTTATTTTTTAAATAGGAACGTTTTAGTCAACTATAAGTAGGTACCCATAGGATCACTTCGTTTTTTTTTTAGACAAAATAAAAATAAAGCTAATGAGCCATCACGTAAAAAATATTATTTAATTACATAAGAAATAATGCACTTAATAAAGATACATGACTAATTTTATTGTAAGGTTCCCTGAATCGGACGACGAGCAAAAAGGTAGCTCACCATCCGAAAAAAAACTAGGCCCAAGTTGACGCCGCGTTGTTCTTCAAGCGCATCTCAGAAAGATGTCAGCTTGACTGACGAGGCCCGCAAAGGCCAATGCCTGGAAGGATTACGGGATAGTTCGAAAGAGTCACCGCGGGCCTGAAACGCAAAAGGCAACTGAAAAGACACAGGTGAATTTCAGTTGGTAAAAGTCTGACACTTGGTCTCGCTTCACCTAGACCGAGAGGAGATATTTAATCATTACTCGGCTCAAACAGAAAACCAAGCAAGTGCGAGTTGGACTCGTACACTGAGGGTTCCTTACAAACTTACCTACGAAAATAATTCAATTCCCGAATTGAGTTACGAAGAGTTTTCCACATTGCAAAAAAAGTTTTTTTTGTGATGTACTTAACTACAAAACGGTTTCCAGATGTTTTCTTATACTCGTGCTATGAGACCTTGTTTCATGCCAAATTTTAGGATTCTAGGTCAAAGGGTAGAGTACCCTATGAATTTTGATTCCCTTGAGAGTGTCGAAATATACGTTTTTGCGACATAAATGGCCCGTATATTTTTTTTTCGTTAATTCTGAAGTTTGATTTTTTCAACTCCAAGAGACCGCAGAAATAAGTAAGTATATATGGTTTTAATTTCAACTCAATACCTCTACGCGTTCCCGAGATAAAGGGTCTTAACAGACACGGACAACAAAGTGATCCTATAAGGGTTCCGTTTTTTTATCTTTTGAGGTACGGAACCCTAAAAATGGTTCCTACTGTAGCAGCGTCTATGACGTCACTTGGGAACTAAACTACGAAATGCTGCATCGCACAATTTGAGTTCTCCGCGCGACTTGAACATATACAACAGCCCGCATCATCTATCGGGCAGTTGCCCAGATCAGACATAACATTCGTCTGGTCGGAGGATCCTCATACTTCCCATTCGCATACCTCTAAACTACAATAAGTGAATTATACCTAGTACAATTTATAATTAACCATTTATTAAACGTACCCTTTAGAAAATCATTATATTTCTGCTCTTTCAAGCTTCAATAATTGATGAGGGTAAGACACGAAGATTCTTAATTAACATGTCTTTAATTACATACTTCATTAACGTGGAGTTACTTTGAAAACTGCTTTTTAATAAACCCGTTTTGATTTATACTGTCTGACTAAGTTCATTGGTAATATTTTGGGGGCAAAAGTGGTTATGGATATGAATAAATGTTACGGTTGTTTTTTAAAACATAGGTACTTATACTTTTTTCACTGCTCCTGTTTAGGTTAGATTAGGTTAGGCTAGGCTAAATTTCAGGATTCTAGGTCAACGGGAAGTACCCTATGAATTTTGATTCCCTCGAGAGGGTCGAAATATACGTTTTTTGCGACATAAACGATCGTACCTTTTTTTTTATTAACTCAAAAGTTTAATTTTTTCCCAGGTTCAAAGGACCGCAGACCTGAGTATATGGTTTTAATTGCAACTCGATATCTCCACGCGTTCCTGAGATAAAAGGTCTTGACAGACAGACAGATGGACAACAAAATGATCCTATAAGGGTTCCATTTTTTCCTTTTGAGGTATGGAATCCTAAAAAATAATACACAAATAACTTTTCCTGCTTTGTATGGAACAATAAGTTTTTTTTTTAAATTGATATAAATTATTGATTGACTGCGATCTCACCTGATGGTAAGCTTCAGACTTTTACTGACTAAAACCGATCCGTATCCCTTCAGTAACTCTTTGAGTTCCAATAACCACCATTTTGTTTTTTAAATTATTTGTCCAGTTTCCCCATGTTAACAGTCTGAACTAAATACGCGCTTAGTTAACAGTGGTTTACTCTGAAATATCCAAGTACTCCAATTTTATCTATAAAAAGTTAACAGCAAAATATCAAAAAATTTAAAGGCACAGTAAATCCTCTTTTAAAACATCGTGAGGAAATCGGCATGTCCCAGAACCAAACATTCTAAAACATGCGACATGCACCAATCCACACTAGGGCCATGAGGTGGTTTAGGGCTCATTTCCTCTCCTAAAGAGGGCTGAGATCCAGCAGCAGAAACATTATAGGGCTGAATATGTTATGTTAAATTCTATGTTCTAAAATTTCGCTGTAACAAAAACAATGCTTTATTTCTTTCTTAATGAGCATTGAGTGAGCATTAAGACAGTAACTCTTTAATTAATTTAATCAGATCGAACAGTACTGTTAAGTATCATTCCGCCAATTTGGAATTCAGGCCGAAATGCAGGTGCCTGTTTGGTAAACAAACATCGTAGACTAGTTTAAAGATGGCGGATTTCCAATCGTCAACAAAGCTCGTGCTTGACATCTTTAATACTTCTGTCGTGGTTTAGAATCCCAAAGTAATCGACACTGTAGATTCCTTTTTACGAACCTCAATTTCATTTCAGACGTGCTTATTTCACTAAAGGGAAACAAATCTCAGGGTTTAAGATTTGCAGAACTAACTCAGTCCTTTCCTTTACAAATTGATATTTTAAAAACAACGAGTACAATGTATTAGCTGCAATGTGAAAAAATAAAAAAAAATACAACAGAATTGAGTTGGTTTTGTAGTCGGTTGAAAATTAAATCAAGTCGTTGCAGTATCAAACTATTCTTGCTTATTTAATTGTAATTCAGTTATTTATTGTAATGGTTATAGGCACGTATTATAAATTTTAATTATTTACTCCAAATCATATTATTTCAGAGAATCTATCAGACTTTGAAATAAGCAATGTACAAATAACTATTTGAATCGTCTTTTCCGTGGTAACAGCTATAAAATATTACGTCATTATAGAATCCGTCCCATTCGCATCAATCCGGAATCACATCCTGTATTCATAAAACATAATGGCCAGAAAAAAGACAATATTCACAGGCAAAATAATGTCACATCATTATTTGGCCTGTGAATATTGTCTGTGAAACCGGATTCAAAGATAATGCGTAAAATATTCATTGAATAGTCTAAAATTATCGTAACACTGGAGTAGTTTGAGCGAATCCTTACTCTAGCGAGAATGGCGATCTCCGTACCACTTGACTTGAATATTGCAAATCCTACCCTAGATTTTATCTTACAGCCTCCACCATATTCGCTTCGAACAATCTTGAATAAAATCATGTCGAATTTTCCGTATATGGAATATTAAGGATCACCAATATTTTTAAAATAGCGTCGAAAAGACTTGTAATAAAGAATTCGTGCGTAGTAAATAAGATTCACGAAATGAAGTACATCTGATAAAATTGAGTAGTGCTTCTTTTCTTTTTTTTTACATTTTATTAATTATAATTATATAAACACTATCTTACATAAAATACTTAAATATTAACTAAACTATACTAAAACCTAACTATGTACATAAATATAATAATTATATTATATATTATGCAATTGTAAAAGAAGCATTAGCTTCTTTTTAATTGCGTAGCTCCTTAAAATATTTTTTTCTCTGTAAAAACAATCAGCGTTCAAACGCTGTTTGTATTAGCACTAATAGTGCACTTAAGACTATAACAACTGCCGTAAAAGGTACTTATTGACAAATCATTGAATATTTTCTTTTACAAAAACAGTTAAAAAAAGCCTTTTCTCCGCATTCGCTAACATTTTTTAGTTACATACTTTCTAGTATGGTATAGGTTTATTAGATTTAGTTTATATTAAATTTCCCCCGCAGGCAGCGTTGGTATGTACAGGCACTATGGACTACAAAATTCAATTCCCTGTAAATCCACAATTGTATAGCGCTGTCACGAAAAACACACATTCTGCAACATCACTAGTTCATCCAACGACGAACAAAAATACCTCCCTTATTATGCTCCTCTAAAACCGTCTTTATCACAGCAACTTAAGATTTTTCAGGACTGCGTACTTATATTTGCTAGTTTGTATTCGTCATAGGACTGCGGGTCGAGTCTTTGTTCTTGAAAAAGTCGCTTTGTTTTTCTGTTTCCTATAGCCCGACAGACTTGCGGATGTGTTGTTTTGATATTTTATAAACAACTTGTTTGTTACACCCAGTCAGGAAGTTATAAAAGTAACATATTTGTCGTTGTGGAGACTACTTTAGCAACTTTTAGAATAATTACGTGTGGTAGCATTGACCGGTGCTGGGAGCCCGAGGTTTATACTGGTATATCTTGTTATTTCTGCTTCATAGAATAGGATAGAAGAAAAAGTAAACATGCTTTAGGAACTTAGTAAAGGAAGTTAGTATCCCCGGTGGACGGAAAGCTAACGAAAAGAATTCTTTCAGCTTACAACTAAATCTCAGTTTCTACAGCAAAGCACACACAATCTTCTTGCAAACAGGAACTCAGTAATAACATTCGTATGCGAATGTGATACACTCCAAAGTTAATGCGCTCTGGGTCTTTCTTTCCATAATATTGGAGCAAAGGATGTGGACGCACAGATTTATTACCCTGTTTTATATTTATTACTTTGATCACTGGTACTTTCCATTTAATATGGAAGAGGAATTTTCATGCGTGACCGCGTTCGGTTGCAATTTATTTCGCGTCTTGGTTTGCCTTTTCCAATGGATTTCCTGATAGGGCCTACTGTTATGAATGACTTTCATTTGGTTTAGGAGGCTGGTGAAACATTTTTCATTGTAACAATATATGTCTGGACCTTAAGTATGTACTATTAAGTGGAAAATAAGATAGAAATAGGTTTTAAACTAATGCTTTAATTTTAAGACGCTATCAGATGACTGCTTCAACGTTTGATGTTTTGAGTCATACCTAGACGCGCGTAGTTTCGATTACCCATCATCTTCATTTCGGCCGAAACACGTCCACTGTTGGACATAGGCCTCTCCCAAGTGTCGCCATAATGACTGGTCCGGACCATCTATTCTGCGAGTAATATGCCCCGTCCACTGCCACTTAAGTTTGGCGACTCTTCGGGCAATGTCAGTAACCTTGGTTCTCCTGCGGATATCTTCATTTTTGATGTGATCACGCAAGGAAATTCCAAGCATAGCGCTTTCCAACGATTTTCCATTACCAAAGAAATTAATAATATCTCTACCAGTCATTTGAATTTAAAACAATATGAAAATCACAGTCGTGGCTTTTGATTTAAAGACAGCTGAAAACGCAAGATCTTCTATCTGACAGACGAAATAGTAATTGTAAAGGATTTCGGCCGAAATTTATTAATAGACTTTTCTGACTAAGCTTGATTAAAGCAAAAAAATAATGCACAATCTAAGAAATAAATTAATTAAAAATAAATATTATACCTACAGATATTAATAAATAATAAAAACCTTGAATTTTAATGAGAAAGAATACATTCTACAAAAATAAAATCTAGCGTAGACTCTCCGATCTTGATAGGAGTGGCTGATACATGGATGTTTACTATGACCTTGGTTTTGTCTATGTTCATTTTAAGAGCCACTCTTTCGGAAGCTCTACTGAGAGGTCATCAAACATTGTAATAAGATCCTCCATAGTCTTAGTCATGACTACTTTATCGTCAGCTCATTGAAGGTGACTTTCCAGAATCTTGAACACATCCTTCTTTTCAGCCGTAACCAGTTTTGGAGAAATGACATCTCCTTGCCTCACACCCCGCTGCAGGATGATAGGTTTTGGGGTCTGGTCATGAAGTCGGACTGGTATGTGTCATTTTTGTACAATCACTTCAGCACTTCGATGTTTCGATAGTCAATCTGGTACCGTTGGAGTCTATATTCTTCGCTCTTCTGTATAACCTGCCGCAGTGTATGTATCTGGTCTACGGTGCTGAAGGTTTTCATCGAAGGTGTCAGTCCAGCGTGAGACGGTTTATGATGACTCTTTAAAATCGTTTGTAGGCATGGCTCTGAAGTGAAATAGGCCTGTGATTTTTAAGCAGGGCAGTATCGCCCTTCTTAAAGAAGCGTATCACTATACCTCTACTCCATGCTTGGGGCGTTTTTACCTCGAGTATGACGGAATCAAAAAGCTTCTGAAGGGTCTTATGGACCTGTTTTCCACTCTTCACAGCTTAAACTACTTCAGAGCCATCCTCGCCTATCTCGTACAGGCTGAGGTCTGGGATGTCTCCGGTATAGTACCGAGTCAATCTAGCTCTTCGTCGTTTACTAGATTCGCAGCGCGTTAAGTAGTGAAGTGCACACCTGTCCACAGAATATCTCGTTTCTTCCAGAAGCTCATGTTTGATGGATATGTCTCTGCCCAATAGAGAAATCTCTTACAAAGACCTTTGAGCCCTTGTTCCTTTCAATCGCGTCTTTAATTTTTTCGGTAAACTTCCTACTAAAAAATGTGAACCATTTTCAACGATTCTTTTTTTTGTTTTGATTAAAGTATCTGCCAGGTCGTTCTATTCTTTGGTGAAGATGATAACAAACTTTTGGAATTGCTGCAATTTCATCTTTGTTTATTGTTAATACCATTTCATAACATAAGTCGGAGTTGCAAGGTGATTTCCGAACAACTTAGGCGCGGGTTTGCGGACGACGAGCATTGAGCTCTTTGTTCGGTCATCCAGCAAGGACCAAGCTCGAGTCGACGGCGAGTAGTGTTCCATGTGCACCTCAAAGAGTACCGTGACTTTAGAATGCAAAGTGCAAATGATGGAACATAACCTATGTTTCTTCAGTAAAAGTCTGACACGCCCTCTCACTCCATCTCACCCTAGACTGAAATAAGACAATTGATGATTTCCCATCTCAAATTTTCCATCTCGGTATCTTACCAGAGAACTTGCTCACTGTTTAGTTTTAGTTGCGAGATAGAGATGTCAACTAAACCGTAAGGGAATGTTTAAAAGAATTATAGTAGCCCTGGAACGCTAAGGGCAACTGAATCATAGAGTGACTAATATGGACCATTACATGTGAGACTCATAAAATCTACATACGATTCAGTAAATGCAGTTTGCCTCTAAATTCGCGAAGTTTCAATGTTTATTGATATTTATTGCCAGCGACATGGATTTGCAGTTAAATGGAGTAGGATTATGCAGAAGACATTTTGTCTCAATGTTTGTATCGTATTTTCTTGGTAAACATGATCAAATAATTACTTACGGAAGTTTTAAAATGTCCAATTAATTTATCCACTTTGTATTCAGACTTTTTTTAGGTGGGAAATCATCCAATGACTTCTCTAACCCTTTCGTGTCAAACTTTTACTGACTAGCTGACTAAAACCCACTCCTATGTTGCCTACTCCTTCGTTGCCTTGCATTCCAGGGCCCCGGGGTTTCCTTTCAGAAGCAAACCCATGGCCCCAGTAGGCTTCGACTCTGCTGGGTCCCTACGGTTTTGCTGACATCTCCTTGAGGCGCGCGTGGAACACTACGCACCGTCGACGACTTGGGCTCGGTTTGGACGGTTACCAGACGGCCAGACGGCGAGCTACCCATTACTTACCGTCCGCAAGCCCGCGCCTACGGTGGCCGGAAATCGGGATCGGGATCTTAGCGGCTGAGGCGTGAGGGTCGTTCACTCGCGAGTGCGGCCGCCTCCTTTGCTAACATTACTGCTTCGCAGAAGGTGGCAACCGCCTGCCATACCTCCTCGTCCAGACCATGGCCTGTACCAAGGCACAGCGCGAGAGATCATTGACGCCGATCGCCCCCACGAGGACACGGCGGTTCTCTGCCCAAGCGGGGTACACCTCTACCGTGTGCTCCACCATGTCCTCCAGGCGGTCCACACAATGGTGACACCCGGGCTTTTCTTCCGCACGAATCTAGTGTAGGAACCTTCCGAACTTACCATGTCCTTTGAGAACCTGCGTCATGCTGAAGGTGAGGACGCCGTGTGGTCTTTCCAGCCACTCCTCAAAGTGGGGACTTACCACCATAATTATGGTGTGCCCAGCACTGGGTTGCGACAGTCGCTGTCGCCATTCTACCATGAGATCCCACCGGAACTCTGTTCGTCAGCGGAGTTGTATTCTGCACTTGTGTTTCCATAGCAGACACCATGACTTTTGATTTAACGGGACGTCCGTAATTCTGCTTTACAAAGTTCTTACAGTTTTTTTTAGACTTTCATGAAAATGTGACTAAAAAGTGGGACGGATATCCGACACCTCATAGAATCCGTCTCGCTTTAATGACGTCAAATTTAACGAACTACCCGTCTCCTTGAAAAAGATTGTAGTAGAATTTTATCGAAGCTTTTCTAGTTGATTCTAAGGCTAGCGTTGTTATTCAATTTATTTCCATTATGTACTGTAAAAGTATCGAATCAAATCCAAAATGTTTATTTGTTCCAGTTACAATATTGGTTTCGGCATATGCTGTCGTAATATGGTGTACAATTTTTTCTTTAAAAATCAAGGCTTGTTTTGGCAACCAATTAGTAATTATTAATTATTGAATGAAATTTAATTTTACTGTAACTTATTATTGAAAATTAAATTTCAATTGTAGTAATAATAAATTATTAGTAATGGCACAATGACACAAATGAATAAATGAAACAATGATTAAAAACTGGACTGCAAAGGGAGTGGTCCAGATACGGCCAGAGGTTGACAATGCTGTAGACAAGATTATTATTTATACTAAAAATCTTAATCATTACTAGAAATAATTATTAAAATAACATCACGTCAGTTAAAGTTCGGAAAAATAATAACTTTTGTATGGGACCGCGCGGGCGACTGTGTAACGCAGCGTCGGCCCTTAGAGAAAAAAATTACGGTGTTAAAGAATAACTAAAGGATAAGTCATTAGTAACACAATAAAATAAAAATAAACTTTATTCGACCATCATTTCCCCAGCCCTTTCCCAACTAGCTTGGGGTCGGCTTCCAGTTTAACAGGATGCGGCTAAATACACGTGTTGTACATGGAAGGAATGACCTCCACCACCCGGTTACAGGGCAACACGATAGGTACTCCTTGGTTAGACTGATAGTCAGACTTTCTGGCGTCTGATTACCTGTAACAACTATCAAAAATTTACGTATGATAACCGAGACCAAAGGCTTTATATGCGTTCCGTAATGTCATGTGTTATGTGTGTAATGTTTTTTGTGTGAGTTTCAGTTATATCCTAGATAGATTTAAAAAAGCTTGTGTTTAAACGCCTACCAAAAAAGTACCTACTTTACTACCAACAATTCTATGTCTTATAGATTTATAAACGCTTTTAAAGTTAATTTCAGACCAAATATTTTATATTATCGCTAAATAGATGTTACCAATATTTTATTTCACGACTTTCAATTTAGTCATTTTTGCTGAGGCAAAAAGCTAACGGTCGCTCGTACAATTTTTTTGAATATCAAATATAATATTGCGTATCCCAAACACATGTTACTTGTTTATTATTTTATGATTTGATTAAAATATGATAACACAGCCAAATAAATATTTCACTCTCAATATTACTGCAACAAGTGAATTATAAATTATTTCCAAATAAATCCTAACAATAACAAATAACTGCCTAATAACTATAAAAGGAATAATAAGTAATAATCCAATTTGATCCTTACCCGTCATAGGATAGAAAGAGACGCTTTCGTACTAAATTATTACTTGGTTCTACTCTTTCATAAGCTTGATTGAGTATAAGGAAACCGGCTTCCTTAATCCCCAAAAAAAAAAAACTTTTATTTGAAGTTACGTAATCAAATTACGCTCGCTTTTCAACTGCCAGAAGGCTTACAAGTATCTATTTTGGGGACAAAGCACAAGCAATCTCATCTATAAATAGAATTCTTTGGCCAAAAGTAATAGTGGGCGATAAAATGGATTATTTTCCTCAAGCCCACCATTTTCCCCACCCTAACTTACTGTCCTCGTCTAATTACAAGTTTCTTCCGAACATCTGCTGCCTTTTAATTAATGATCATGTCCCACCTCCTGAAACAGTACCTACTGTGTTTTTTAGTCTCCTCCGGTAAGACACTTGTCACTAAGATAGTACCATTTTGACTCAATATTATTGTCGAGCAAATTTTGAAGACGAATTTTGCTGTGGCTTAATTTTTAGTAGAGTAATGTTGAAAATTTGTATAATGGTACATAATTATTTTCGAGACATTTTTCTGTTTATTTATTTTGTTTTCATGTTGATTAAAATACTTAAAAATGACAAAATGTAAACATTATAAAGCCATTTATGTGTTCTACTTACAATCCCGCAGAGAGGTTGTGTATCGAGTTGTAAAAATGTAGAACATATAAAATAATATGACATTGGGCATCGTCTCATTGGCCTGTAATTTTTGTTTGATTTTTTTTTTTTTTTACCTGCTGCTATTGCCATCTTGTGTTAGTCAATCATTGCTTTGGAAAGAGTGTGTTACCTTTATGTTTCGTAGATCTTTCAACCTTAAGTCGGCTTGAACTTACGATGTATAAGATAGTATAAGCATAGCAGAGATACAGGATTCATCCTTGTTCGTGTACAGATGCTTATATAGTCTAAGAAGACTATATAAATAGTCTATGTGCTATGCTTTTAAGTGTAATTAATTCTTAGTAAGTTTTGGTGAATCAAATATTATTATTATATTATAGCATAATATAATAATAATACTTGATTAGTGATTGCAGAGCAGTGGTGGCCGAGTGGTAACGGCCCCGACTTACGAATTGTAGGTCGCGAGTTCAAACCCAGCCAAGCGCATTACTTTGTGTAATTTATTTCATCGCCACTGCTCTCAAAACGGTGAAGGAAAACATCGTGAGGAAACCGGCATGTCCTAGAACTAAAAATTCGAAGACATGTGACATCCACCAACCCGCACTGGGCCCGCGTGGTTGATTACGGCCTATTCCCTCTCCCAGAGAGAGGAGGCCTGAGTCCCAGCAGTGGGAACATTAAAAGGCTGATTATGCCATTACAGCATAATAAGTCTTACAAATAATGTTCCCGCTGTTCGGACTCAGGCTTCTCCTCTGTCACATTGTCTTTGTGTGATGAAATTAATTATACAAAGTAAGGCGCCTCCATGGGTTTGAACCCACGACGTATAACTTGTAAGTCGGGGCCGTTACCACTAAGCCACCACTGCTCTAAATGTCTACTTAATGTAAATCAGGTATGAGTATTTCTTATATACTTTCATTTTAGATCGTCTTTTAGTTTTTTTTTTAAATGATACTGTAGTGCTTGACTGTGATCCCACCTGATGGTAGACAGTGATGTAATCGTTGACTGTGATGAGCAATCTTTAATATGAGCCTATTCACTCTAGTCTTAAAGATATCTAAATTATAATTATACAGGGAGACCGCAGCAGACAATTTTTTCCAATCCTTCAATGTACGCGGTATAAACGACGAGGCAAAACACTTCGTTCGGATCGTACAGGTATCACTAATTCGTCGTGTTTTCCTTACTAAAATTCAACGATTCTATTATTATTAAAAAACATTATGTTGCATTCTTAGACTTACGCCCTACGGCTTAAATCATTCTTCTTTAAATTCAGTAACCTTTACAGGGTCACAAAAATTAAATACAAACAGCGCACTCCAGAAGAGCTTTGTGCACTCATCATATAAATTTTATCAGTGGCAATGCAAGCCTTAAGTGGTTCATTCCTTCCAGCCAGCCTTGATACCGGAAGAGCGTTCGATCTTCATTAGTAAAGACGCTCGTAGTTAATTGCCAATACGTTGTCTAAGTGCCTCTATTTAGTCGCGGTACCTTTAGATTAATATCTATAAAATGTCCCATCAAGTTCACAATAACCTGGGTTAGACCATAACATAGTTTATATTGAAACGAATTAAGATCAAGGATCACTTACTGGTTGCATGGTGAACTATTCTCTCCTCGTTTGTTTATCTTCAATGCTACTACCGTAAGTTGCGGAATTACTTTCTACACAAATATCATATGTATGTATGTATTGGTATATATTTGATTAAATATGTATGTATGTTTAGTTTTAGTTTTATATATAATTTTGTAAAACTTGTTGTCTAAATAATATTTTCTTTTTTGTTTTTTTATGCACCTGCCATATTGTCTCTGCACTACCCTAGGTTGACTGGTAGAGAATGCCTAAGCCATTAAGTCCGGCTTTGTACCTTTTGTTGCATGAAGATTAAATAAATAAATAAATACTTAAGTTAACAATTCTAATAAAAATTGTTTTGAATTTTTTTATCTATATTCTATACTAGAACATGCCAGCGGCTTCGCCCGCATGAAAATAGATTTCTACATACAAACTTTGAACCCCCGTTTCATCCCGTTAGGAGGTGAATTTTGGAGAACCCTCTCTTAGTGCTCGCCTACGTCATAAAAGGAAACTTTGTGCAAAATTTCACACTCCTAGTCCCAGTAGCTTCGGCTGTGCGTTAATATGCCAGTCAGTCAGTTTCTCCTTTTATATATATATAGATTAATACGTAAAAGGACAAACTGACTTACTGACAATATCTACACACAGCCAAAAGGTCCTAGGAACGTGAAATTTTGTCCAAAGGTTCCTTTTATGATGTAGGCGGCACTAAGAGATTTTAGAAAATTCTACTTTTAAAGAGGTGAAAAGGGGAAAATTTATTTGTATACAAAGTTGTATTCCTTGGGCTCATATTCTTGTAACTTAGCATAGGTAGTAACCCAAGTAAATAAACAAGATTTTCATTGTTTGTTTTTCGAAACTACCCCTGTACAATGATTTAGGATTGTACGAGAGAATATTATTCCTTGGGCTAATAAACGAAGCTTGCGATAAATTCTAATCAAATATAAATACTGTCAGAATTAGGTTTTCAAAACTACTCTTAAAATACTGTTTAAGGGGTGTTAAAATTTTTATGAAAAAATCTCGTGAACGAAGCCGCCGGCAAAGTGCTAGTGATCGACAAAACAACAATATACCTCCTTTAAAAAAATTTGTACATTTTTCACTTGGGAAGTAAACCGACAACTATTTCGGAAATAATTTATAACAACATTAAAATATGTCAAACAAAAATGGCAGACTTCTCTATCGCCAAAATCGTCAATTATAGGTACGCTAAAAATTAAATGTGAAAATCGGATTTGAATTTCCCGAACTATATTTCAATAGCTGAAGTACTTTTTGCTCCGTATTTTTCACAGAGCCATTTTTATTTTGCGCCGCCACACTCTGATCCTAGGATTGCAGTCAAAATGCACATGTCGAATTTAAACCGTAGGTCTCGATGGACATTTTATTCCCGACTAGATATTGGACAGCTAAACGCAAATAGGTAGGAACCCGCTTGCCTCGGCTGAAATCTCTCGGCGATTTATACATGAACAAATTTTTAATATCCTTTTCATAGATGAATTATTTTTCTGTATATTTTTTGGTTTCTGGAACACTAATACCTACTAGTATTATTCAATTTAATATTATTATGTTTTGGAACATGGTATATTAAGTCATCATATCTGTCATCATCATTTCAGCCGAAAGACGTCCACTGCTGGATATAGGCCTCCCCCAAGTGTCGCCACAATGAACGGTCCTTTGCGTCTCGCATCCATCGGACTCCCGCAACCGTTACCAAGTCATTGGTCCACCTTGTGGGAGGCCTTCCAACGCTACGTCTTCCGGTACGTGGTCGCCGTTCCAGAACCTTTCGGCCCCAACGGCCATCCGTTCTGCGAGCAATGTGCCCTGCCCATTGCCGCTTAAGTTTGGCGATTCTTCGTGCTATATCGGTAACATTGGTATATTAAGTAATTTATTTTATATCTTTCGATATTCCTGCAATCATTTTCGTTTCAAAACACAACACCGACGTCCCTTTTGACTTATATTTTTGCCGATTTATTGAAAAATTTATATGAGTTCACTACGCGAAGATCGTAACAGAAAATGTACCTACATACACTACCTTGTCTTAGAAAAGTAAATATCTGTAAGCTACTTACTATTCCCATTCATACTTCCCCAAAGACAATCAGAATCTTTACAATGAATGGAATGAGCTAGTACTTCTTACGTTTCTAGCCTCAGGTACGACTTTGTGATGGAAATAGACTTCTAAAAGTACAAGAGAATCCTTTGCAAAGTCCTACTACCGTTTTAAAACTGGTCTTAGAGGAGCAAATTGTTTTTGTGCCCTTGGGCGGTTTGCATCGTCTGGAAGCAAGCGAGCCGGGAAATATTAAGCGGTTCCTATCTCCTTTAAGTGTTCCTCGCGTCCATGTAACACAAGCTTACCCTTAAGTTTACAAAGATGCAGACGTTTTACAACTGTATGAAGAAAATGTAATAAAAATAGCCATTATATAGAAAAATCTTGAACTTAAATCTCAGTATTCTCAGTGGTGCCGACGAAATTATTTCTTTTGGCACCAGCTGCAGAATTCTTTTATCGTAAAAATGGCACAAAAGGGAATACTAACGTAGTCTGCAAAGAAATAAATGGATAATTTAAGTTGACTGGTCGGAGCAATTCTTCAGAAAAGACAAATACGTATATATAAATAAGATAAATCATTAAGAATATAAAAGCTGAGTTTTTAAGGATATTTTTATGGAATTTTGTATTCAGTCTTACGTTTTTTTTACCTGAAATTGAAGGATCACCTTGTTTCGAATCACTGAGTGAATATAAGCAAAGGTTGTTGAAGAGAACCGAGAGAATAACATTCAGGTGGCTCTCAAACTACTGAGCCATATTTTAGTGTGCGGCCCTCAATTACAACAGGTGCACAAGGGGATCCAAGAAAGTGTTTGGCGCGCAGTTATATATATATTCCTTTAAAAATGCTCAAGAAAGCGGAATTGCGAGATCGACTTTATTTAGATACGAAGACAAGAGTCTTGAGTTACACATAATATGTGCTACAAAAAATATCGAAGGATTTCTTGCCAAGGTCTGTTGAAGAAACCACAGATTACAGAGTCTGCATTACGGTATCTCAAGTCATTGCCTTACTTACGACTAAAATCTGGTCTTAACGTTGCCTTTTCAGCCCATTGTGTGCGCCGTGAAGGCTCAATTCATACTGGCTTTAACGGCTTTTAACAAACTCAAGAAACTAGAAGCTTTTAACCAGAAAGGAAGTGAATCGGAATTGTTGCATGTTAGGTAGGTCCGTCATGGTAGCAACTCTTACAAATAATAGGGTAGGTACTGCAAGATATATGATGATATATTTTAAGTCTTGATGAGAAACCAGCTTAGCTTAGTAGTTTGTAACTGCTTTAGTCTCATGAATTTTCTATTGTTTATAACAGAATATTGTGTGTACGCTTTAGCTTACTAAGGAACATTTCGAGACCGTGCGTACTGTTGAGCACCTTAGGTCACCGCGTGATGGCGGGTAAACTACCAGCAACAGCATTCCCAAGGAGGGTTAGTGTCAGATAGGCGGCCGACTGTAAAATAATAGCGAAATCATTTGCAATATGTTAGATATAAATGGAGTGATGATGATGATACAATTTTTTTTTTTGTATACAGAATGTTATACATAATGTATAGTATAATGTTTGTGTGATGAGCACGTGTCTGGGTGTAATATATCTATATTATGTATGTATTTAGAAACATATAAGTATGTTTATCGGTTGTCCAGTACTCATAGCACAAGCTCTGCTTAGTTTGGGACTAGATGGCGTTGAGTGAAAGTTGTGGAATATTATATTATTTTCTTTTCGTATCTTTGAGCTCGTGGCTAGAATAGTAACAGTCGCAAGAATCGATCTCCGAAGTTAGTTAGTCTGTAGATGGGTGACCATCTTAACATGCCAAGACTTTACCATCCGTTGTTCTTGGCTGATATGTGTATATTGATAGCCAAGAAATCAAAAACCAGGCTTGCCATATTGTTACCCAATTTTTAGTTTTAACTAGTTACTTTATTGTACACCTCATAATGTGGACAGAATAAATATTTGCAAAAACTAAGTGTATATTGGTGGCAATTACTGGGTCTGATTTTTCTTCTTAGCGTGTCGATGAGAAAATAGTTTTATTTTTTAAATTAAATTCTTTGCCTGTATTCGGGCACAGTAATGCCGTTCGCTGACGCTGTCATTAGATCCCTACGTCAAAACGTAACAAGGCACGTGACGCAAGATGGAAAGCGGGACGTGGTTTACGGAAAGACGCCGCACAAACCCTGAATATCGGAGCTGTCCGAAAATCTCACTTGTGGAGATTGTCTTTGCCGCACCTAACCTGCAGAGTCTGTTTAGATATAGTTTTTTGGTTAATCGTGTCCAAGCGAGAGGTTCTCCGATAGCTCGATGAAATCATGGAGAGGTTTAAGCGTCTCTCACCAAAGATCGTATCTCTTCGAGGTGGTTATTATGAGCTGGACTCATGCTTGCGACAAAACTTTTACGACTTTTAAGTCTCTGGTGCACCAACTAGGAGTTGTAACTGTGCATTGAATGGTGAAGATCGTTCTGTTGTTTCGTCATTTCTATGAATAGTCACTTCATATAAAGTACAGAACTGCACGCAGATGGACTGGAAGGCGACCCCAATATAGTCAGGAAAATGCTGAGCAGATTGATTGATATCTTTACGTATCTTACAGAAAATACAAAAAGTAGGTAGTTGTGATCTTCCTAACACATTCATTGATATAGTCGTACAATTCTTTTTAAGTTCACTATGTTAATAAAAAAAAATCTACAAAGTTAATTCCAGTAGTTGTTACAGCACTAACTGCGGCCAGCTGTTCCGCCCGCGTAATTGAACATACTTCATGAATAAAAAGTATCCTAAGTGCAGGCTATTCCAGTATATAGTCTACCTGAGTGTCAAAATTTAATTCATATCCAAATCACTTCAGCCGTCCCAGCGTGAAGAAGTAACATACACACATACACACACTTACAAACTTTCATCTTTATAATTGATTATGCTTCTTCAGAAAGACTTACCATCAGGTGGGATCGTAGTCCAGTTCTAGTTTATATAATTAAAAAAAAAAGAAACAAAAACTGAGCAAGTGCGAGTCGGACTCCCGCACTGAGGGTTCCGTACAAACTTACTTAAGAAAACAGTAAGTTCAATTCCCGGATATATTTTTTATTCGGCCGTATTTTTTTTTTTTCCGTTAACTCAGATATTTTATTTTTTCACAGCTTCAAAAGATTGTATACTTGAGTATATGGGTTTAATTTCAACTCGATACCTTCAAGCGTTCCCGAGATAAAGGGTCTTGACAGACAGACAGACCGACAGAGAGACCGACAGACGGACGGACAACAAAGTGATCCTATAAGGGTTCCGTTTTTTCCTTTTGATGTACGAAACCCTAAAAAGCAAGAACATGTTGCCCTTTTCACTAAATAAGTTATCACCAGTACAACACCATATAATTCCATCATGCAAAATTCACTAAGACCATACAATTCCATTCTGCAACCAATCTTTCACGGAGACGCAAGCATCAGCAATTTCAAGCGTTATATTTTAAGTTTTCTCTGCCGACACAAACAGTATTATGGTACCCATTCCTGGTAATCTCATCTTCTTCGCCGACGCTAAGGCGGGCACATTGTTCCATCTTTATCTCAGGTAAATTACGTTTGGGCCCAGATATTCGTCCCCGCCTGTCTTTTGTTTTGCCTTTCTCCCTTGTAATTACAGTTTTAGTTTTAAATCTTTATGTAAAAAGATAGCCGATGATCGTTTATGGTTGCGTTTGTGCGTTATTTTATTTTCATAGTCTTTTAGTATGTAAATGTACATGGACATGTGAATTAGTGAAAAAATGGCTATTCGAAAATCGGCTGCAGGCTGCGGATGCAGGCAGCACATGCGGCAGCTAAGCTGCACGAAGCCGGCTGCAGCTGCACGACTGGTTTTCTATGTAGTAGTATGGATTTTTGTGAAAACCATTCCAAACGTGGCTGCGGCCGCACGTGCTGCCGAGCTTCGGCTGGTTCTTTGATCATTCAATGAAATCCAGTGGTTTTGTTATTGTAAAGAAGGGATTAGGCGGTTGAAATCAGGATACATTTTTAATACTTCTTGGCTTCTAATCACATCACACTAATATTGTAAAGGCGGAAGTATGAGAGCTGTGGTGGCCGAGTGAGAACGGCTCCGACTTATGAGTTGTAGGTTGCAGGTTTAAACCCAGCCAGGCGCATTACTTTGTGTAATTTATTTTCATCACCACTGCTCTCAAAACCGTGAAGGAAAACATCGTGAGGAAACCGGCATGTCTTAGAATCAAAAATTCGAAGACATATGACTGCACCAAACCGCACTGGGCCCGCGTGGTGAATTACGGCCCATTCCCTCTCCTAGAGAGGAGGCCTGCATCCCAGCAGTGGGAACATTATAAGGCTGATTATGCTTATGCTATTAAGTATGTGAGTGTGCGGTTATGTGTGTATGTTTGTTACTCCTTTACGCTAAAACTGCTGAAGGGATTAGGATGATTAATTTAGTCCATGTCCTGGAATTGCACATAGGGTAGTTTTTATCCCGGGAGTATGTTCCCTTGGGATAATTTTCTACTATCACGTGACCAAAGCTCGCTAGCAGAAACTAGTAAATAATAAATAAACAGTTTCGAGTATTCTAAATAAATTTCCAACCGCCATGACAGACTACCAAACCATCACAAGACCCAGCAATACTCATTACTCAGCAACCGTACTTACAAGCAAATATTCTGTTTCCTCCAAACCTCTTGTATTGCGCAGACCATAAACATCATCACTGATGGGGGACGTACTTGCAGCTCGTGATTTAATTAAATTTTAAGTTCATCCATACGGAAACCGCAGGCGCCATCTTTGAAAATTATTGGATGCCGACGAAATATAGGGTTAAAATGTTCCGGTATACCAAATCGTGAATTTGTATCAGGTTTTGCTGTGCCAGATGTGTCCTTATTGAAAAGTTTTATGTGAAGACACTGACTATGGCGAGTATGTTTTTTTTTTTACTTTATGTATGCTCGTATTCAGAAGAATCACAAGACTATTTCAAAGCAGTATATTGCCCTACTAGACCAAAAAACGGTAACTCAATAAAAATGAGTTCCGAGAAAAAAAAAATATAAAGACCGATTTTTTTTTATTTTTTTATTTTTATTATTGATAGGCTCGCGTTTGACCACCATCTCACCTGATGGTAAGCGATGATGTAGCCGACGATGGAGCACGCTTGCCTAGAAATAACCTATTCACTCTTGACTTAAAGACCCCTAGGTTGTAGCTATCAGGGAACACAGAATCCGGCAGGGAATTCGTAATTCGATTGTCGTCACCTTCGTAATGTATAGTAGATAAAAGCTTCTGTCCGTAGTTTCATTAGCTTCGTATGTTGATAAAAAGTGTCTCAAGTCCTTTTCCGTATTAAGATTAATTAAGATCGGTTTAGCGACTTAGGCATGCAGATGTAAAAAACAAATAGAGTTACTTTCGCATTAATTTGTAATATAACTAAGTACGGAATGATTTTCCATATTTCATTAAAGATACAGGTTTTTCGACTAGCCCTTATGATGCGGAGCGTTTTAGAGATTTTGATGAAAAAAAAAAACAAAATATCGAAAAATATAGCTAAGTAAGGAGTGGAATTACCTGCTGGAGTCTGTGTTTCTTTATAGCTGTTACCGGTAATCTGTGTAATTCAGGTATTCTATACAATACCTAGGCAACGTATAGAATACCTGGGGCAATGGGTGAAATATTATAAATATTATTGTCCATTACATACTTTACCTGGATAATGTATACTATTCTTATGGATTGTATATATAATACCTGCTGGTCCACCGGCAATGTGTTAAATAAATAGAATTTGGTCTATTATCAATGTTAACCGACCTACCTATAAAATGATGGGCAAATTAAACGTGTTCTATTAAGTACTTAAAATCAATGTGTGTAAAAGACGAGAGCAGGAAAGGAATCGACGTAATTTTAGGGCACCCCGATAGGAACAGGTTAGGTTATATATAAGTAAACAGGCCCTATTTCTGTCTGCGGGGTTTAAAGAAAGGCTTTTATTTCCGACTGGTTATAAAAAAAGAACAACTAGTGAAGCGTTCGCTCGGGGTTTAATGAATTAAGGTTGTTGGCTGGAGAAAAAAATTAGATAATGCTTTTTGGCTTAATAGGGTAATAGAGACATATGAGAAATAAAATTTTACAACAATACTAAAGGTGCTATTCGAATCTCGGCTGCAGGCTGCGAATGCAGGTAGCACACGCATGACACGCAGCCGTTGCCTGCATCTGCAGCCGGGAGTGATTCTGAGGCTGACTGCACATTCTGCTAATCGCAAATCTACGATTCACGAATCGCCTACATAATATTAATGTGATGTGATTAGAAGCCAAGAAGTATTAAAATGTATCCCGATTTCAACCGCCTAATCCCTACTTCACAATAACAAAACCACTGGACTTCATTGAATGATCAAAGAACATTTTGTAGTTAAGTGAAATAGAAACTCAATAGAACCTTCATTAAAAAGAAACTTAATACTTTTATGTACCTACTAGTTGAAAGTTCATATCTTCTCGAGGGCATCCAAAAAACTATCAAAATAATAGGCGAAAACGTGGGCGAAGTGTAATAGGTAACCCGATATTTAGTAAGTCAGCAATTACTGAATAAACAGAGGTTCTCTGGGCATTTAATTTCTGGTCCGCAGAGGTTTAATTAAGAGCTTGCCGGGACCAACGATAAATTAATGTGGAACAGGATTTTTGAGACAATGTCCTATCTCCTTTGTGGGCGATTTAGTGAAATGTGCAAAGTGTACAGTTTTTTTAGTTAAGTTAGTCTTTTACGATAAATGTTTTAATTTTTGTACAAAAATCTTACAAGCTATTTTAGTGTGTAAAGTGGCCCTGAAACACAAAGACCGGATAGAGGGATACTGGTGGGTTTAAGCCAGTAAAAGTCTGACACTTCCTCTCGCTCCATCCAGAGCGAGAGAATTTGTTTAATGTTTTCCACTTAAAAAAAACATAGTACACCATACCTTGTTTTAATCAATCTACCTATTTTAAAAGACTGGGTACAAATTGAGAGGTAATGCTTTCATGACTGTTTTTATTAGTGTTTCCTGCATTTTACACAAGATGGAATGGTTAGAAATCGTCACACGCAAATAAACCAAAACAAATGAGAAAGAGGAAAATACCATCGATACGAACATCAATAAAACCAAACCACGATGCGTAAAATCAACATTTATTTCACAGATATACATCCTCACGTACTATTCCGGCAACAGTTCATCATATGGCACTTGTCCCAGCAATACTGATAAATTCTCCACGACAGCCGTGCTGAGAGACTGACAGATGGATGGGCCCACGTCAGCAACAATTTCACGCCACATTTCATTTAGAAGCCTGTTGATTTGGTCACCTGGAAAGTTCAGACATATAGTTTATTGGGTCTGTCTTTGAATCGTTTGGATTTATAGTATAAATAATAATAATTTATTAGTAATAAGACAACTTTAGGTCCACAATATTTGTTAGTAGCTCTTATTTCTATATTATAGGTATAAAAATTTACAATAACAATACTAGGATGGAACTTTCCGTAGGTATTCTAATAATGAAAAATTAAAATGAGTTCAAACTTAGACTTTATAAATGAAACTTGAAAATGAACTGAAAACAATAGAGTAATAACTAGAATGGTCAATAAAATACAATGTTAAAAAATGTTTCGATTATTAAAGTAGGCACACGTTTTCCAGTTTTGTAAAGGTATAGGTGAAGTAGAGATAAAACAGTTCGAATCAACTTATAAAAATGTTATTTGAATTATTACTGAAACTGCATCTAATTCCTTGTCCAAACAAAGCTTTCAGTGTGTAAAAAAAAATAGTTCAGAGAAATTAAGGAAATTTTTGGTAGGTATTTGGTTCAAAAATGGGCTGAAATAAACTACGTAGGATTTGTTTTGAGTCTAGATTTATATATCGCTGCCACCAACGTACATCACGCAGTTACTCAATAAATGGTTATGCGTGTAAACAATTCTGGACTAACGACAAAGACTACGCTGCGATCACGTAGGAAAATATTTTTTTGCTTCAAGCGGCATCAATCAAATGCACCATTACTCATTCAGAATGACACACTAGCAGTTTTGGCCAGAAGACTGACCTTATCTACAATAATAACTTTGATATATCATGTTTTTCCTTTCACCCTACCCATTGATTTGAAGTATTACCAATCGTCTAAATTCACAAACATCAAAACATGCAATTCGTTCTCCATTTGTAGAACTTTTTCGTCATAAATTGTTATGTTTTACTGTTCAGTTATCCGCAAAAGGCTTCCGCATAGATCAATCATAAAACTGTGGCAGTTTTTGTTTGGGGAACACTCAGGTTGCCTAACAAAGCTCTATTATTTTTTATATCCGTTTATTCTATTGGGGACGAGTAAATGGATGAATTTGTTTAATTTTATCGTGTTAAATTGAACTAAAATGTTTCATGTTTTCGAACACGATTTTAATTGAACCACAAATGATATTATTCGATCGGCATTTCATGTTTTAATTCAGTGTACTTAGTTCAGCGTTTCACAACATTATAGGGTTTGGTTTCGTCTGAAAGTTTGTGTTTTTTTTTTTGTTTCATTTGTGTTTGAGTAAATGTTTAATACTTTTTTTTTTCAAAATGGTTTCTATGTCATTATTAATCAAGTTAAATCCCGACAAAATAAAAAATAAGCATGCAGGTACCCTGTTTTCTTTATATTTAAAATTCAAAGTAGTCAAAAATGTATCGTCATAATAAAATAACTAAGTGAGAACAATTTGCAACCTAACTTGACTGCAAATTTTGCATCCTTGAAGAAAACAAAGAACCGGTGAGTAAGTAGATATATATAGAATAACTGGTAATAAACGAGTGATTGTAGCATTCAAATTAATTTTGGTAATTTATTTAATTTTAGTACATTTTTTGCGGGCATTCATTTTATGAACACAAAAATGGAATTTGCAGCAAATAAAATTTTACGGCATTTACTTATTAGTTATAAAGAAAACTGCTGTACGTGATAAAACTTACGTATGGTACAACTTTTTTATTACTAGCCACCCACGAAATTAGTAGTGATCTTATGTGTTTAGGTGTGTACTCTTGGAGAACTTCTGTTTCTGTTCTCTTAAAATTTACTATTTCAGATTTACCTACTTACCAATGTTTTTGTCATTCAAGAGATTTTCCAGTCTAAAGGATGCCTTTTCCACTTCATATTTGATATCGTGTTTATATATTTTCCAGTGTATTTTACCATCAGGTCCTTCTACGTGCTCATACCAGAAGTGGATGTGTAAAAGAGTATTCTCTGTAAAAAAAATGAATTTATGTGAATAATAATTATAACACTGTGTATAGGAATATAAGAGAGGTTGACCTCAGATGTGTGTGTAAGCAGTGGCTTCTGTGTGCTCAAGCCATTTTTTATAAAAACGATTGGTTTAAACTCACGCACACAGCAAAAAAGTATACATGAACCTACACACTCATTCAACTTTGGTAAAATGAAACAACTACAACTTATTTATAATGCATTTATATGATTTCTGTCTGTCTGTCAAGATCCTTTATCTTGAGAACGTGTGGAGATATCGAGTTGAAATTGAAACCATGTCCCTTGAAGCTGTGAAAAAATCAGAGTTAACGAAAAAAAAAGATACTTTTATGTCGCAAAAAAGGTATATTATTATAACATTTTTAAGGGAATAAAAATTCATAAGGTACTTCCCGTTGACCTACAATCCTGAAATTTGGCATGAAGCAAGGTCTCATAGCATAAGTATAAAAAAAAACTGAAAACTGTAAATTTTTAGTTACGTCACAAAAAAAAAAAACATTTTTTACGATTTGGAAAAATTTTCTTAACTCAATTCTGAAATTGAACTGTTTTCATAGGTAAGTTTGTACGGAACTGTCAGCGTACGAGTCCGACTCGCACTTGCCCAGTTTTTTTTTAATACGATTGTTTCATTTAATTTTCTTTTCCTTTGTATGCGCTATGATAAGAATCGTATAAAAATATTGTAATTTTTTTTTAATTGATTTTCCAATGATAAAATATAAGGTAATATAAAGTTGCACTTACTTAGGTGTATATTAGAATCTCCATTTGAATTGACTGAAATACCAAGAAGTTTTCCACTTAAATCGTACGTGTTCTTCACATTCAGAGTAACTAAAGCGTCTGCTGTTATCAATTTGTTTTCTAGATCAAAACTAAAACCAAAAACAGAAATCTATTATTAATATTAATCTGCCTAATACATCCCAATCATTAACATATATCTATATTAATGATTAGGATGTATTAGGCAGAATGAAATGGTCGCTTTCCATCCAGCCTTCTCTTTTAGTATCTATCACCTTAGATACAACCTCCATACTTGGCATCACCCGCCTTGGATATATCCTCGATATTTAGAATAGAACAGGATAAACTCCACTGTACATCAATAACATTATTTGTTTTCGTATACGTATTCGTATTCATAATTATTTTCGAATCGATTCGTATCCGTATTCGTGGGTCAATCTTTAGTGTTTTGTATTTGTTGAGACGACTGCTCAGCGGCAGTGAACGAGGGATGTGGGACAGTGGGTTGCGAGCCCCCGCTCACCGCAGGAATCAGCTGTTGCACACCTCCACGCACTGCTGCACTAACGCGTTTTTTAGTGTCATATGTTGATAAATGATATGATATATATTTTGCAAATAGGTTTAAAAAAACACTTTTACACGTTTTTTTTTTTCGTCATTTTAGACTAGGTGAGGCCGGTGTTTCCTAGCTGACTACCCTGAGAAGAAACACCGAAACGAACTCAGGAGTCAAAGTCTCTTCTAAAGTCCATACAGTAAATATGTAATGGTCAAATAAATTTATAATTTCTTTGTGAGTTGGTACAACATCCGTCCGTATAAATATTATCTATGCATGTGGCACTAGTAGAAGTTATTCTTGTGGGCTCTAAAAATAAGTTAACAAGATTGTAGGACTGAAATAGACTTAAAATTTTACTACGTAAACCTGAGTTTTCTAATAAATTAACATTAAAATCACCACATGTCATGTGATTATGTACTTGTTTGAATTGCAATTCCTAGCTAGGTTAATATATAACCTGTGTTAAGGAGTACAGTGCCAGTCCCCAAGGAAAGAAACAATAAAATCGTACATAGTATGCATTATAGTACATTATAGTGGTTAGTTACACAGTCCACTCATCTCTTTAATTTTACTCCACCACGACCTATCGTCGCGACTAGTATTATATCCAAATTGTCAAGTTTTTGACGGTCATGTTTGACTAAAGACCATCAGCGAAGCACAGGTCGGAAAGTAGTACACCATTAGGTATGCTTATCACGTATAGCTTTCATTTATGTGAAGGCCCATGCTGCTTAACCACAATTAGGTATAGCTTTCATTTATATGAAGGCCCATGTTGTCTTACCACAATCACGTATAGTTTTCATTTATATGAAGGCCCATGCTGCCTTACCACAATAACTTATGATTTTCATCTATATGAAGGCCCATCCTGCCTAACCACAATTATACATGACTTTCATTTATATTAAAGCCTATACTGCCTTAACTGCACTGCTTTCGAGTGGTAACGGCTCGACTTATGAGTTGTACGTCGCGGGTTCAAACCCAGCCAGGCGCATTACTTTTTATAATTTATTTTCATCACCACTACTCTCAAAACGGTGAAGGAAAACATCTTGAGGAAACCGGCATGACCTAGAATAAAAAATTTCAAGACATGTGACATCCACCAATCCGCACTGGGCCCACGTGGTGGATTACGGCCCATTCCTTCTCCTAGAGAGGAGGCCTAAGTCCCAGCAGTGGGAACATTATAAGGCTGATTATGCTATGTTATGCCATACTGCCTTAACAGAACTGCATGATTTTCATTTAGGTTGTATTATTTATATTTTTTCCTTTGGATATCACTATCACATATCGCTTTAAACATTGCACTTTAAATTAAGTCAATTTAATAATATTACCTACAGAAAATTAAAACAATGGGTAAACATTTTCATAAACACAAGGTTGATAAAAAAGTCGAAGTCTATGTGCTACGATATTTAAAAATTGAATCATTTGTTTGGTCAACTTTATTGAACTCATTCTTTCATTCATTAACATATTGAATCTGAACATTACAAACAAGAACGAATCAAAATTAAAGTTAAAAATCACTATTAAAACGCTCACGCATTTTTAATCCAAGTTCTTAAAGTCTCAACAAGAAAACTTGCAGAACAAAGCTCAGAAGTAATGAATATGCAAAAGTGTATTTGCATCCATTTAACGAACCCGCTGGCTAGTTTGAATCAAATTCAGCGCGATCATTGCGCGGTTTTTCACACCATTACTCCTTTTGTTCCCAATGAATCATCGCCTGAGCCTAATTATTTCAACGGACCCTTTAAGTTACGGCGCCTTCATAATATTATTCGTAATTAAAAGGTCCAAAGCTAATTGTCCGTGAGTCATGACGTCGTCGTTAGTCGGGCACATAGTTGATTATAGACTTACGTTCGTATAGTCTGTAAAATCATTTTAAGCGTAAAAATCCAATCAAGCTACGAAAACACAATTAGAATGAAAAGTTTCATAAATATTTTTTCAACACACTTGCTCAGAAAGTGACTCTTATTGCACTGCACTTAGGTATATAATGGCACTCGTTACCAAACTGTGACATTTTGATTACCATTACGCACTAGTGCTATAATGTAGTTAAAACCTTTTTGTTCAACCTCTTTGTTCGCAAAACAAATTTTGAATTCGAATAAAATTCCCATTAAGTTATTGCGTTCAATAGTAGGTATATATATTAGTATCTTACTTACTTATTTCATCCAATTTACAAGTTAAAATAGACAAATTTAACTTGTACAAACGATTTATTTAATAAAAAACATTTAGTAAATAAATCGTACATTCAAATAAAATTTGTTTTTTTTTTGTGGTCTATGGCCGCCATATTAAGATGCGCGTGGTTTTTGGCGTGATTTATTTTATTCCTGTGAAGTTCAGCGACTGTATTAATTAAATAAAATTAAATACTACAAAATCATTAGAAAATGTTACATCCGTATTCTATTGTCACTACAAAAGACATAATCGTAAAAACTTTTCACGCAAGAAAACATAAATGTAAGACTAGGCAGTATGATCAAAATACCTTAGCCTTCCTCTAGGGGTAAATAAAAAAAATGATGCGCCTGCTTATGAAAACAGATTTTTACCGCCATGTCACAGAAAATTTTACTAGTTTTACTGTTGTTTTCTTCACAAGTGTATTGAAAAACGTCGTATGACACACGTGAGTAATTAATGATTACCGTTCTTGGCTCTCTTAAGACCCTCACCACGGCTCGGGTCTAAATACCGCCTCGACGGTAATCACTAACATTACACACTTTTATCATAATGTACTATAATATATCCTTTTGAGTGCGTATTTAGAGACATAATAGTAAGACAATGGCGCGTGAACGCCGGCGTTAATGCGGGAATCAACAGCTTAAATCAGATTATATATTATTACTACACAAGTGAATTTATTACTTTTACGAATTAGTCGCAGCAAATGTGCAAGATTTACTTTGGAATTGAACAAATATTTGTAGTTGGGTTCAATGATCAAACTATTGTATCACAAGAAACCATTGTCCTATCATTGGCAGCTATAGATTTGCCAAGTACACAGCGGTGTTTTTCACTTCCTTGAAATCTGCAAAAATCTTGTAGGCAAAAAAATGTCCCTAAAAAGGTTTTTAATTGTAGACCACGACAGAAGCAAGGTAAAACAATTAAGGAATTAAAAAATTAAGCTGATGTAATTGAATTTGTTAATGTCGTCGACTTTCCGCTTTGAACAGCCTAGCAATAATTTAAAAGGTATTATTATGTTTTCGTTATGGAAAAGAATAACATCTTTTGTAACGTGACTGAAAAAGAAATCATTTCAGAATATTATTATTTTTTGCAAAAAAAAATTGTATGTGCTTTGAAAACGTTCAATTTTATTTTATAAATATTCGAATAAGTATTTTTCTGACAAGACTCCTTTTTATTAAAAATATATTCAGTTGCTTACAATAGGTTTTAAAATTTAAAAAAACAGTGTCCTTTTTAATAAAATCAATGTAGTCTAAGGAATTTATAACATAATGAAGTATTAATATTTTAAAATCTTGATTGTTTAAATTGAATACTCCTGTGGTTTTTTTATCACAAAAAAAATTACCTATAAACAAAATATTATTATCTTTTATTCTTACCGTTTAATCGTAGGATTTATATAATATTGTTAACATTTATAAAAATTAACATTAATATCATATACAACGTGACGCCGACAATACGACATGATGAACTCAGTCTGCAAACCAAAAATTATTCGAATATCCAATAGTTTGGTCACAGGACATTATTTTTCATTTTCAGCAGTTTCTACATATGAAGTTTACGATTACAAAAAAAACTTCTTTAGCAACTGGGAAAAAAATCATATTCGGTGCCATAAAACCGTTAATAATTAATCAAGTTAAAGTGACAGTTGACATATTAAGGTCACTGACGTTACGATTTTTATTAGAAAAGCATTGTATTCTAATTACATTTTATTTTTAAAATATCACGCCTCGTTACAATTACACAGCTTCGAAGTACTCCGACATGATTTTAACTTATGGGAAGTGTCACAAAAACGCCGCTTTAACTATACAGACATACCGAGAGAGGTATGGGAACACCCGAGTTCGTCCGACCAATGGACGCATTGTTAGTCAAGTTATCCAGAGGATGCGGAAAAATCGACCTTTATTCCCGCAAATGGGTATGGCTCCTATACGTGTTAGACGATAGAATTATCCCCTACGTCTCGTCTGCGTAGGGCAGGTCGATATTATTCAATATCGACAATAAGTGAGTGATAGTGAGTGCTAAGTGATGGAATAGTTTAAGTAACCTTAATATTAATAATTTTATTAATAAAAAAACTTTGATTTGGTATAATTGTTTTTATTATTAATAATAATGGCGCCAAAATATCACATCACTACTTGACACGGTTCTATTGCCACAGGTTGGTGTACCGATATTTATAAACGGTGTTCTATTTTTTTTACGATTTTATGCTATTTAGTTTCTTTGAAAAAAAAAACATTTTTATATTTCGATTTTAGGTTTTTTTTGATAGTTTAATAATATTCCTATGGACTAGTACTACGAGTGTTTTAATTTTTTGTTTTAATTGTCGTATATTATCGGCGCCACGTTGTATACATAAAATATTAAAAATTAAAAAAAAAAACTGTTGTCCGCTAGGATCGAGAACAGGATTTAGGCTAATACCTACTCTAAGGTACTCTAAGGGCTCCAAAGAAATAAACTTCCTCTCTTCCTCTAAGAAATCAAGCCTTTGGTCTAGCTGCCCAACGAGAGTTTCCTGAGGTTTTTGGTCAAAACTCGTAGCTATTAAAACAGTGGCTAATACGACTAACAGTAAAATAATCGCTAAGTCCAAATCCCACATGTCGAGTCCAGTTAAGATTCACAATTTGCTGTATTTTCTCAGCTTTAACTAGGTTCTCGTCATATGGGATGGTTATGTCAATGATAATTGTTATATGCTTCTTGATTCGATCAGGTATGTTGGCTAAAATAGTTCTATCAGTGATGATGGACCGATCGAGGTACACGTGATATTACTATATTAAGACCTGGCACCTTATACCTGTAGTAAGGCACCTCCCAATTCATAAGAAAGTATTTCAGACCAATCTGCTGATAGTTATTTTTTTTAGGTGGGAAATCTTTAAATTACTTCTGCTCTGGAAAGAATGAGAATGAGTGACAAAAAAAAACTATTAATGATAAAACCCGTTCATGTTCCTTTAGTTGTATTTTACGTTATAGGGCCTTGGTAACTATTTCGAATAATGCCACAGCCCTTGTTGGATAATTTTGGCTAGAAAGTTGAATAGATGCAAGCATTATCCGTAGCTAGTCAAGAACAACGAGAGATAATGGATTGATCCTCCCGGACGGTGACATGCCCGACAGATGTCAACCGTGCCGTCTTTTACGATAAATCTCCAGAAAATAAGTATAAAAGTATTATTTTCATATCTACATAGTTATATTTCTATCCAATATTGCTTTTGTTAACGTTGCTTATGATAATCATAATTCTCCGACAGTAAAATGCTAATGGAACCAGATATCTACTTAGTTCACGACTTCTGGCACTATTACTGTGTCATCTATGTAGGCAAGCTAATGCATGTTGTGACGTCTGGAGATATCTTCTTCGTAAATCACTTAGGAAACCAAAACTATTTCATTTCAGTACTTGCTCGGTTTATTACCCATAGTCATAATATTAGTAGTGATATGTGTAACAAATTGATATATTTAAGATATTATTTGATAGTATCCGCTCCTTGTGTTTTGCATAACAGAATCAATGTTAACATTTTGTTAACGTTATTAGACTACATAGTTACCACTACTTATTAATTACAATCTTAACATTCATTTTTCTAATCTATTAGTTTCTTAAACTTAGAGCTCTTTCAGTATTTTATATGCTTTTTATCTTAATTTAGCATGTGAATGTTTCTGACATTTTGGGTTTAGAGCGGCCAACTCGAGGTGCATTTTCATACAACCGCTCTTACGTGATTATGATGTAATTATACATCTTTCTCCAGGTATTTCGGACACACATAGATATATTTTGGATATTATCTAGGCTTTTATGTAAATCAAAATATAAATTTGTGTAAAACTAATCCAGTAAAGACTTCTGAAAATTTGCTGTTTTACGTGAACTTTGGCCTTCCATAATGTACTCATATATTAAAAATATAAAAAAGCATAAAGCTGCATCCATAGAAGCCAGCACATTTAATCGAGATTCTGAATGACGACAATTTTTCTCAAAAACTTTTAAAGAGTCTTAAAAAAACACGCATTTCCTGGAAAAAGTTTTGTGAAATATTCGAGTAAATCACGGAATTACCGAATGCTAACAGAGTTTTCAGGCGTTATCTCTCTTTTTACGCGTTGCCTCTTCATGAAACATCACGTTGGGTTGCGTTAGATGAAGCAACAAGCTTTTAAACCATGCTCGACGTTAACTTTAGGCGAGTGGAAAAGGGACCTCTTAATCAATGTCATGGAAATTTATGAAATTCAAAACTCAAACTAAAAATTATTTATTTCACTTAGGCCTACACGGGCACTCATAAAACGTCAGAAACTAGCGCACGTGAAGTTAAACAATTAACCTAACTTTACCTTTACCTTTTACTAACCTAACCACTTACCTAACCTAACCTAGTTAGTAACAAATCTGCAACTTATTGATTCTATACTTACAGCTCATTTGATTACAGCTGATTTATTGTTTCTAGGTAGGAATTGCCGTTCATAACTGGGTAATCATTAGGTAGGTACAGACATGCTCAGTAATTTGGAAGTAAGAAACTCTAATCAATCTTTGCTTGGCTAGATATAATTTAACTTGACATTGTTTGTAACTCTGTTGGTATTTAACTACAAAATAATATGCTGGCTAACAAGGTTTAATCCAGAACAAAGTTATCACTCTTAGTTGAAGTTAGATGCTCTTTTTAGGGTTCCATACCCAAAGAGTAACCAACAGAACCCTATCTATAAGCGTCGATTATTCGCCGGTCCATCCGTCCGTCCGTTTATCTGACAGAGAGTTGTACCTCAGGAACCGTAATAGGCAGATGGTTTATTCTTTTACAAGGTGTGTATTTCTAGTACTGCTATATCAATAAATTACAGACATTAAATAAATCTAAAAGGATATATAAAAAACTAGTAAATAGAAAAATCGGTTGAAAATCGGAGAGATCGATTGTTTTTTTTTTCCAACTTTTGTCCAATATAATTAAAAAACAAGTAGTTGTAACACACACTGAATCAATAATTCCGAGAGTATACTCTGTCATATTGAACTAATTAACGATTAGTGATTTGGCTAATTTATTTAAGGGTTAACTTACTTTAAGCTCTCCATATGCATTTTTGAAAGTCCTGTAAAGTAGTTATCCTTGAATACAACTTTAAATCCTTGTTTATTTGGGATATACACCGTCATTTCTGCTACATACAATGGGTCCAAAGGATGGAGTCCTCTCTCTGAATCTCCCAATGAAAATTGATGAATAGAGTTCCGTGCTGATTTCAAGGCACATTCGTTTAAGTTTGGGTCATTTCTTGAACAAGAGGCTATGAATGTGGCTGGAATAGTTTTATTGTATTAATATATTGTACTTTTTGCTCTTTGATATTTATTTTTCGTAATAAATTACTTATTATTTACAAAACGCTCAGAACATATTAAAAATAATTTAAATACTATTAATTTGTTCCAATTTAGATCTTGATACTGGCACAGTTACATGATTAGAATAGTAATGTGAAATTAAATTCACCGAATTTTGAAACCATTGATAACAAACATAATCTAAAATGAGTCTATTCGCATAATCGCAATTTTCGCCAAATGCGGACGGATTTAAACAAATTAAATACACAAACTAAATAAAACTTACGTAATCCTATAGCGAGAACACAACTAAATGACCCGAGTAAGAGAAACAATTGCAGCATTTTACTAAACAACTGTATGACACTAGTGGAAACTGGGTGACTGTACTACACTGCCTTGTTCAAGTCTTTATAAACTAATAATGAAAAAATTACATGTTACAGCCTCTTCATTATGTAAAGTAAACACTGAAACCCTTAATTTTGTGTCAACACGTGAAGGTTTGTCTCACGTTGGTTTGTACAATTGGGCTTCGACTCTATCGATGTCTTTGTCCTATTTTAGTTCTACGTCTAGTTTTGTATTTACTTGAAATATAACTGAACTTAGAACTGCGCAATGAATGTCATTCTATACAGTGCAATGCAACTTATAAGTTCTCTCTTAATAGAATTATGGTTTAAAATCAGTGTACCTTAAATTCAACTTTACTTTCAACTGCGGAAAGTTGATATTTCTATGAATTTTTATGAAGCAAACGCATTACGTGTTCTGACGTAAATAACTTTTTTCACATAATTTAATAGTAAGATCTGAGTAACATTAAATTATACTTTGTACGCAAAATGCGTCACTAGGAACTAATTCGCTTAGAGATTGTTGTTTAAGTTACTGAGATGTATGTAGTTTGTTATGATATGGGTATTACATACTTGAAATTGTAGGTTGTTATTTTATCATTTTAGAAGATTTACCCTCTCCTAGAGAGGAGGCCTGAGTCAAAGCAGTGGGAACATTATAAGGCTGATTATGCTATGCTAGAAGATTTACTGTGAATAAGACCAATTACGTCTAAAATCGAATTTAATGATGAGGTATTTGACGATTTTGCGATTATTGGAAAGGCATGCGAAGAGGTTAATTGGTGATCCTGATGTGGTTAACACCGATCTACAAAGCCTAGATTTCGCTCCATCGTTTATACCGTGTACATCGAAGGACTGGAACGATTTGCTTTCAGCGGTCTTCCCGTCCGATTATAATTTAGGTGTCTTCAAGGCTAAAGTAAATAGGCTCTTACTCTTACGGACTAGTGCGCTTCACTGTCCACGATTGCATCACTGCTTACCATCAGGTGGGATCGCAGTCAAGAGCAAGATAATATACAATTTAGAAAAAAAAAATAGAAAAATAACTCACGAAAAGCTATGTATATAATAAAATTTACAATGATAGCAAAATTGTTGAATACCTCATTATAAAATTACCTACATAACTTATTTTTGATGACAAGATGAGTTCCAAGGCATAATACTACACTACAACACTTGAATAAAGCAAGTTATCCAGCTGTCGCACTTTTTCTAAAGCAAATGTAAATAGGATGTACATTTTTAACAAAAGCAAGCGAAGGACTAGCTTCGTTCCTGAATTCTGACTGTATTTCTAAATAAATGATGACCTACGATTACAGCAACTTACAATTGCAGAGGAAATCTCACGTAACTTCATGACAATTAAAATAAAACCTCACGTGTCCTGTAAACATTTCATGAGGCTCGGAAGGCCTTTTCATGGAATTCCCTCTATCTCATATTTCATTACGACCTACTGTTTTTTAATAATACATTTCCAGAAAAAAAAAATTCCATGCTAAAAGCTAAAGTGTCCACTTGACAAGGACATACATGAAAAGCGTCGCAAATGAAAAATGTACGCGACAATATATCACCGAGGGAAATGTAAATAAAATCACTCGCATAAACATAACAAGATGCATCTTTGACATATGAATAATGTTCGTATAAAATTCGACCTTATTTTCTGGTGTATAGAATTCAATTTGAATAATGAATACATTTTCTTTTCATGAGATAAAGAAAATAAGACTCTGTTTCGTAGGTCTATGATTGAATGTCGAATAACACTTTTGTGGTAATGTATTTTTTTCCGGTTAAACTTTAACAAAATAGTTTAGGTTGGATGTGACAGGGAGCACGCCACTTGAGCTCATACAACATCTGTGTCGGATGAATGGTGTTTTTATTAACTCAAAATAATGCGCTAATTGTGAGAAAATTGCGTTTTAGTTTTAGAAAAATAGAGGGATGTGTTTGTGAAAGTTATCAGATATGCTACATTTACATTTCTAAGGTCATGTTGATAATAACACGTTATTTTTTCTTAATATTTCTACCAAGCAGTTCATTAGGTAGGTAACAAAGTTATTGTTTCTAGGCCACTGGTCGTATAGTTTGTATAACAAGCAATTTTCCGAGTTACCCACTTGTAGCTAAACTGCGACATTGACTTGTACTCTAGTATTTTCTAGTATTTGAGTCAGTATAGTAGGAGATACTTAATAATAATTGGTAGGTTAAGTTGTAATTTACAACATTGTTGTATTTGTAATCATCTGTCATGGGTGGATTACTCTTTGCGGGATTGTTTGAAAGTGTCATCGGCTCTGTAGTAACGCGGGTATTTGGGTATTTCTGGAGTAGGTAATTGCCCTTTGCAATTGCAGGAACACTTAACTTGGGAGAAGTAATAACAAAGTGGTATCTTCCTTCATCTTTAATTTGAAACTGGCAATATAATTATATTTTTAAGGTTTATGCTATCCACTTGACCGTCCAACTCCCGCATTTGACAATTGATTACACAGTCCCACTTGACACCTGACACTTTCTTTTTTATGACAGCGCGAAAGCCTTTCGAAAAATAATTACTACTCCAAAACGCCTACAGCTATATTAGGTTAAAAAACACTTACGAAAAGCTTAAAGAATCCAGAATGTAATTAAGCTAAAACTAAATTGTCCAAATAACTAATAAATAGTGAAAATAAGGCTTAAAGTCGAGAAAATGCAAAAAAAAACTCATAACTATTTTTTAATTGGAATCTTATAAGAAAAGTCTGGTTGAAAAGTCTTATAAGAAAATTATGGTGTGCTATGGCATCGTATACCCCTTCGTTTCATAATATAATCTTATAAGAAACGAATAAGATTCTAATAAGAAATTATAATTTCAGGGGAGTCCGATCTGCTGTCAAGCCCATAAATCTGATTGAATAATCTATATATATAAAAGGGGAAACTGACTGACTGGCTAACATATCAACGTACAGCCGAAACTACTAGGACTAGGAACGTGAAATTTTGCACAAGGTTTCCTTTTATGACGTAGGTGAGCACTAGGAAGGGATTGTTGGAAATTAAACAGTTAAGGGGGTGAAACAAGGGTCCAAAGTTTGTATGGAGAAACCTACTTTCACGCGAGCGAAGCCGCTGGCAGAAGCTAGTAATAACATAAAGTGCTTCAAAAAAAACCGTAATAATTTAACTACATAGAGCCCTCGCACTGATCGCCAACTCTGACAGTAATTTGATGATTTTCCACCCAAAAAAAAAATGGTAAAGAAGCAGATTACTCATAGATAGGTTTTTGGATCAAATTGGAAACGCATATAAAATAATACTCAACTACTTCAAAAAGGAGGAGGTTATCCATATATTCGGCTAAATGTAATTTTGATGTATGTTCACCGATTTCTCGGTCAATTGTCAAACTATTTTGAAAAAAAGATTTGTTTGAAAGAATATAGGAAGTGTAGATTGTATTTTTTTGTGAAAAGTTTTTTTATACTGAATGTATAATAAATTCTACTAACATAATAACAAAGACCAAAACATTAATTTTAATCCGCCAAAGAAAAAACATTCAAAACACTTCCTCACTACTTGATCCAGTAATTAAGACACCTAATTTTGTTCACGCATTATGAACGCATTATATAGCAAACAAACCTTATAATAATTCGCATAATAAAGAGATTTAGAGTAACATAATTAGTTATATTCTACGTTAATTGTATATCATCTTTTTGTTTTTTACCTCAGGAAGTTTACGCTTGAAGAATTTGTGATGATATATTCCAAGTTCAAGGTCTTGTTCTGTGTAAACCTTTATTATATACTAAATCGACCAGTTATGTGTCAAATTTTATTACATGTATATGTAGTAAAATTTGAAACACGCTCGCGCTCGAGCTCGTGATTTGAGCGGCTGGATTTGAATTTGTCCATGTAAAAAGAATAGTATATATCCATTCATGATCTATCTGACTTCTGATTATCCGTAATGACTGTCAAATATCTAGAAATGACAGCTAGAACCTATAGCTTAATATACTTTTTTATTGTTGATAGGCTCGCACTCACGCAGATGGGAATGAAAGGTTCTGAAGGAGCGACTGCACACTGGAAGAGGCAGCGTTAGGAGGCCTCCTACAAGGTGGACCAATATCCTGGTGATGTTCGCAGGAATCCGATGGATGCTAGATACACAAGGCCGTTCGTTGTGGCACTTCGGGACACGTATATCCAACGTTTATCGGCTGAAATGATGAGGCTCACTCTGATCACCTGATGGAAAGCGACAATGTGGTCGACGATGGGACACGCTTGCATAGAAGTAACCTATTCACTTTTGACTTAAAAATCCCCAGGTTGTAGCTATCAGGAAACACAGACTTCGGTAGGAAATTCCACTCTTTATTTATATGCATAATAAATGTGCTTTCTGAGGCATGGTTGAGTTTCGGTTACTGGTCATACATCTACAATCCAAAACTTGGCGACAGTTCTGATAATATTGAAGTTCTACACATAATTCATCAGACAGAATTTACTTTATTCCACTTTTATTCTTTAGTTTTTTGTGACCAAATCTATCACCATTTTTTACTGCATCCATGACGAAATTGGTTTGAAAAATTTACTTAGGTTGGAAACGCGTTTGTTAGCCACAAATGTCATGAACAGCGATGACACATGTTCAAATGTATGGTGAACCTGTCTTTCTCCGTATTGTGCATCTGTCCCAGACGTGTTTTGTTTGATTTTCCTGTTTGCCTAGAATTTGTTTTTATTAATTTTTTCAATATATTGCTACGTAGTCTTAATACATGTTATGCAAATTGGTATTTGCATGAGTGATATACTTTTTGTTCATTATGATGTTTTTAACTATTCTTACACGATAGTATCGACCTCATAAATATCATCTTTTCAGTTTTACTTTTTCTCGCGGATTCGCTGCTCTTATGACTGATTTCTTATGATTATCATCATCATTATTTCAGCTGAAAGAGGTCTACTGCTAGACATTTGGTGGAGGCCGTACATTTCGAATCCAACAGACTCCCACCACCTAGTAAAGTTCCATTTTGTAGGAGGTTTTCCAATGCTGCGTCTTCCGGTTCGCGGTTTCTACTCTAAAACCTTTCGCCCCATCGACCATCTCATCGTAACTTGAGTTCGGTGATTCTTCAGGTTATATCAGTAATCTTGATAGTCTTGAACATATCTTCATTTTTTATTTGATCACGTAAGAAAATTCCACGCATGACCCTCTAAATTGCCCTTTGGGTGACTTAAAGTTTTCGAACGTAAACCATTGTGAGCAACCACGTTGTGATTTCATATATCATCATTGATCTCCACCACCACTCGATAATTAGCGTAGCTTGTATTACTAAAATAAAAATATTAATAATCATTTTTATTCAGGTCAAATTCACACATTGACAATTGTAAAAATATCACGATGCCAATAACACAATAAAAACGAATAAAATAAAACCACAATAAAATAAAATCCAATTAAATAAATCAAAATCAATAAATTAAAATAATTGACGTGATCGGATCAATGGGTACACAGATGATTAAAGAAACATTTTGCAAATTGCATAAATAAACTAATAATTTTACCTCTCGATAGTATTAATTTATTAGTTTAATTTTGACTTGAAGGTATTTGCGGAAATAAACAGGAAAATTTCAAGCACTCTTTCATCATAAAATAAAAATGATTTAGAAAAAAATAAAACTAGGAAGTGTCAAACATATTATATTTTTTTTAAATGGCAAACAAAATCAATTTGTTGGTAAATAATTTGTCTATTGTAACAACTCCACATTAAGTAACTGAAATTATTCATTAACATTTCTCGGTTATAGAATTTTATATGCCATATTAATCATCCCTTGCGTACTTGGTCAAGTCGCTAGAAATGAATTTATTGACTGGCACCATATCGAAGAATTTGTTAAGGTATGCTAATATTTGGTCCAAAGCTTTGTCCATGTAAGGCTTGCCAAACGAATTCATGAGCATTCTCCAGTTTTCATTCAGTAGTCCAATCACGAGTTTGCCTGTAAAAGTTACAAATTAGGTCTCAAAAACATACTAACAAGCTTTGTGGTACACATTCACCTAAATTGTTAGATGTTTTTTCGATGAAACGGCTTGATTTGGAAAAAATCGTAAATATACTCGTAGCATAAAGCATAATCCGCCAGACCCAACACCATTCTCAGAACGGTGACTGACAGGTGGGACTCTCTGGTCTTGGGGCGGTGGATACGACTGCAGTCAGTCAAACAGACATTCCCAAGGTTTGATGTGTCTCACCCAGCTTAAAATAAGTACCTATTTGTTCTTTATGTTAATTAAATCACTAGTTCTAAGTTTACATTGTTACTAACAAAATATGGCAAGTTCAGAAATAATTTTTTTTGTTATTAATCTTTAATCTATCTATCTATCTATCTATAAAAATGAAAAGCTGTTCGTTAGTCTCGCTAAAACTCAAAAACGGCTGGACCAATTTGGCTAACTTTGGTCTTGAAATATTCGAGATAGTCCTGGGAAGGTATAAACGGAGAGAAAAAATGGAAAAAATCAATAAAAAATAATCTGAATACATTGCCATCTCTAATTAAAATATCATTATAAAATGATAAAATGAATTATGCTGTTCTGGTAATGCCAGTAGATGGCGTTATCCTTACAATTAGGTATTAGGCGGTACGAAGTTCGCCGGATCAGCTAGTATTATTATAATAATAACATGTGAATCAAAAGTAACATCAGAAAACATAGGTATTAAGAAAATGAATAACATAGGTTATCATAATATGATTCACTAGTTACATTAATTATGTGGGAACTAACATACGATCCGCAACAATGAGATACTCGTCATAATCTTTAAAACTAACATTTTAATCTGTAAAGTATAATTATTTTATGAAAATGACTAGATGCATAGTAACTAATAAAAACTAGAATTCCTCATCATTCTTTATAGCAATGCAGTTTAATATTATGAATTAAACACAACGTAATTAAGTCATAACCTGTTATTATATCTAATTTTATGCCCTAAACTAAATTTGCTACTGTTGTGTATTCATTTATTGTATTTTTATACTTATATATAATTATTTTAATAACATTATATAAGGCCTTACTGGATTCTTGCTTTCCAATATACAATTTATCAGCAAAGAATTGCATCTTTTTGATATCAATCGAGTATTTATTATGATCAGCGCTTAACTTGAGATAAAGTTCGCCATCTCGTTTCTGGATGTGGAAATTAAATTCCACTTTGACATTAAGTTTTTCTGTAAAATAAAAAAGTGTAAAAAAAATGTAAGTGTAAAAAAATGTAAAAAAAAAACTATACAATTTCGTATGGATTTTTTTGTTAATCCTGAATGAAAACCACACACATATAAATATATCCTTAAGCGATCAGACTCGACTTAATCTTTGATTAACAAAAAGAGTGCGATTGAGTAGTGATTGTACGTACTTTAAACGTGTATCTGTTAGTTTGTATAGACAGCCAATTTTTTTTTAAATTGTTGATAAATTAAGGTAGCTCCTTCATTTACTATCGACAGATTAGTTTAGTTTGAGCTAGCTAACAAAAAAAAAAAACAACCGAATTGAGAATCACCTTCTTTTTTAAATTTGTTATTTTAAGTCCTGTCCACTTACTCTGGACTCTACATATAAAAAAAAAATTAAATGTTTAAACAATATTGGAAAATTGTGTGTCTTTAAATCGATGAATGATCTTTTCTAAATCATAATTTAAAGTACAAGAATTGTTACCTACCTATTTTGATTTTTCCATTTCCTTCGCCACTTAAGGCTTGACCACCAATAAAACTTTTGACAAGAGGGTTATTAGAGTACATTTTATAACGTCCTTTAATTGTGAAGTCACAAGTCAACTCCATAAACACTTTTTCAGCTTCTAAGTCAGTCCTGTAAAAATGGATCAAAGTTAAAAAAAAAAAAAAGCAGAGTAAGGAGAGATGCAAGTAAAAGATTCATGAGGCCCTATCATGAGGTCTTGATGCGATTTATTTTACGACCTAAACTGAACTGTTAAAAGGATGAAGCTATATAGAGTGATTGGCAATTAGTGTACGATACTCAAACACGTGATTGTGCTTATGGTAACAAATAATTTTTATTATGGGAGCAAAGCCGAAATCGCGAAAAAAATATCAGCTGTTCAGTATATTAGGCAAACATAAATGTACTGAACAGCTGATTTTTTTTCGCGTTTTCTGGTTTGTTCCCATGGTAAAAGTTGTTGGTTATCATGAGCACAATCACGTGTTTAAGTATCGTACACTAATTACCAGTCACCCTATATAGAGTGTATAGCTCTATCCTATCTCTCTTTCTCGCTCGCACGATTGCTATTTTAACACGTCATAGTAAGGCACCTGTAGTAGGTACTAATCTGTAAAATTCTCATCGTAAAAACTTAGGTGAAGTGAAAGTAACTACTAATTCTAGATGTTCATTTATTAAATTTAAATGACAGTTCTAAACACATTTTAGTCATATTTTTTATTGTACACACAACTTTTAAAAAACTATAAAAATAGGACAGCTGATGTATACAGGCGAGCTTCAGTGGCGGTACCTTCATACAAGCAGAAAAGCCAGGCATGCCTTACTAAAATGCTCGATAGAGAATCAATATCAAACCCGAACTATTTAAAAGTTCGCGCGCTTTAATTCTTATCAAAATAACACAAAGTATCTACCTATGCCACACACACAGCGCGCGCAGAGTTTCGCATTGGCAGCATCTACGCGAGAGCTATATCTATCTCGCTTACACGTACCGGCTTTTACCGGGCTTTCAAATACTATCTCTGTCACTTTCGCACTTATAGCGATGTGCCGTATAACGAGTTAGAACTTTATGCGACTACAAATCGATCAGTATGGAAGATTTAAGCCGGGCATTCGTATGAAGTTGCATTCGTATGAAGTTGCTCGCGTATGCCAACTCTGCGGTGTTGCCGTTTTAGCGACGTTGTGAGATCTTGGAGATTTTTAACGAGTTTGGAAACTTTTTTAAGATTTAGCAACAATAAAAACTAGCGACTTTTTAAAATAACGAAATTAAATATTCAAAAATAAAGGCAATTTTTTAGAACTGGTCTCGTTAATTTCAAAATACGATGTCGTTTTAGAAAAGCATATGCAGCATTAGAAAAGTGACAAACCGGGGCCGAGTTATTTATCTAACAAAATTCAAAACGATATTATTCATTCCGTAGCCGATGTGATGCAAACTTGCATCGATTACGAAGTTAGGCAAACAAAATTTGTTTCAATTATTATTGACGAAACCCCCGATGTTAGTCATAGAAAACAACTGTGCTTGATTCTCAGATATAATTATAAATGAAATTCATGACTGTTTTTTGGGCTTTTAATTTATTGTACCTAATCAGTAGTTTGTGAGAAAATTGCGATGATACATACGTAGGTACCTACATACTCAGTCGAAAACTGAACTTTCTTTTTTTGAAATCGGTTAAAATTTTATTGGGCTTGCCTTATTTTGAAACCCTAGGCACGCCACTGGCGAGCTTAACCCACAATTGGGTTTTCTTACAGCAAACCTTATTTAAGCCGCTATCCCACTGTAGTTTTACGAGCGTTGGCGCTTCTCAAACGTCTGCGCAGCGCCAACGTTGCGCAGATGCGACGTTAACGTCGCGGTTTTAGGTGTACGCAATAAACTTGCGACGTTAACGTCACGTCTGCGCAACGTTGGCACTGCGCAGACGTTGGAGAAGCGCCAACGCTCGTAAAACGCCAGTGAGATAGCGGCCTTAAATTTCCCCTCAAAAAATGATGGATGCTTTTGTTTATGTTTTACTTCTATTTTATGTATTGTGATTTTCAGTAATAAGGTTCTAACTCGACTTATGACGAATTCACACCTGTATTTCCGCAATGGTCAAGCGGAGAATATTACTTATAGTACAACCACATCACGCACATATAGGTATATGGATTTCAGGTTATCAGCTGCCAGTGAAATTCCTAATGAACAAAACCCAGGACTTCATGATTATCTGTATCGTTTGTAACCACAAAACCGACAAGGTAATCTAGCCTACGTTTAAAGTGCGAAAAAATTAATAACGATATAAATTACAATGCTCCATCATCTGGCTAACTGGCCAATAATAATTTATAACTACATCATGAGATAATTATTATTTCTTAGTTAGTAGCCATGGCAAAACTTTAACTACAATTGTGTTAATATGCCACTTATAACGAAAAATAATATGTATGTATACTCACTCAAACCTAGATACTATGCAATCTTTGGCACCTTTAGCGGTTCCTTCCAGAATGGTAACATCGATAATATCGCTAAAATCCATACCAGACGTAGACATGTTTTTGAGATCCATGGGATCCAGTGGTGGGATCCCTAATTCTTCCAAACCATTCTTGGCGATTTCTTTGATGATTGATTGGATGAGGTCTCTTCCACAATCAGCGTCGTCTATTTTACATTTTCCCAAAGTGTCCACTGTAAAGAAGAATGAATGTTAATGAAATGCATTATAAAATCAAGTCAAGTGTGTGCCGATCACATTCAGTGTAAGGTTTTGTAGAGGCCTGTTATAACATGCGGACTTAGAAAGGGGCTATACATTTATTAGTATAAAAATATTAGATTTAACGGTATAATGGCCAATAATATTCAAAAACAGACGCGACTTCGTTAGCTTGGAATTTATGAACATTACTTTTCTTTGTCGTCATCCCCCTCCTCTCGGAATTAAGTTCTATTACCACGAAGAAATAAAAAGTAGCTTACGATACTTATTATAACATTAATATATCCCAGTGTCCCATCAAATATTCAACCGTTTCTAAGACTTGTTCTGTAGTATGAAATCCCGTTTTCGCGAGTAAATGAAAAATACTGCTTAAGTTACTCCTTGTAACGTCAGCTATCCGTCAGTAAAAGTTCCGTCAAAATCGGTCTAGCCATTTTGGAGATTAGCCGATACAAACAGACAGACAGAAAGTACGACAAAAAATTTAAAATTTTCAGCAGCAGTTTCCTTATATTTTTATATTATTTATTGTACATAATTTTACAATTAATTGAAAATTGGACAGCTGATGTATAAAGGCGAGCTTAACCCACAATTGGGTTTTCTTACAGCAAACCTTAATATATTAACCCATAATAAACCTTAACATATTTTTGTGATAGGTATCAAATATACTACTACTACTTTCATACATATTATGCATTTAGTAAAAAATTAAATATTTTGACATTACAAATTGACACTTCAATTTCATTACTATGTATATGTTACCGGCAATCTGTATAATCCGGTATTCTCTACAATACCTAGGCAATGTATGGAATACCTAAAACGTGTAGGTAATGTATGAAATATTATTTAATGTATGAAATTTTATAGTTTGCCTAGATATTCTATACAATACCGAATGCGCAGCCGGTAATGTGTGTAAAAGACGAGAGCAGGAAAGGAGGTGACGTAATTTTAGGGCACCTGGACACAGACAGGTTAGGTTATTGTTATTTTTTTGATAACCACCCGGAAACAGAAATCGGACTTGAGTACTTGTAATCAAATTACATTTACATTACATTTGGATCCAAAAATTTTATATTACGACATGCCTATTTTTTTTTAACGTGGGAAATCATCCAATGAATTTTCCGCCCTTCGGGCGGGGCGGGAGGGCGTGTCAGACTTTTACTGGCTAAAACCCACACCTGTTCTTTCTTTGCGTTTGTTCCAGGGCCCCGGGGTTCTCTTTCGCATCACCCATGGCCCCAGTAGGCTTCGACCCTGTTGGGCTCCTACGGTTGCTGATATCTCCTTGAGGCGCGCGTGGACACTACGCGACGTCGACGACTTGGGCTCGGTCCGGACGGTTACCAGATGGTCAGACGGAGAGCTACCCATTGCTCGCCGTCCGCAGGCCCGCACCTACGGTGGCCGAAAATCGAGATCGGAATCCCGGGGACTGGGGCGCGAGAGCCATTGCCTCGCGCGTGTGGCCGCCTCCTTTGCTAGCATTACTGCTTCGCAGAAGGCGACCGCCTGTCTCTCCTCCTCGCTCCGGACCATGGCCTGTACCAAGGCCCGGCGCGTAGGATCGCTGCCACTGAACGCCCCCGCGAGGACACGGCGATGTTCTGCCCAGGCGGGGCACACCTCTACTATATACTCCACCGTGTCCTCCGGGTGGTCCACACAATGGTGACACCCGGGCGTTTTTTTTTTTGCACGAATCCGGTGCAGGAATCTCTCGAACTGACCATGTCCGGTGAGGACCTGCGTCATGTGGCGGTTAAGGATACCGTGTTGTCTTTCCAGCCACTCCTCAAAGAGGGGACCACCATAATTATGGTGTGCCCAGCACTGGGTTGCGACAGTCGTTGTTACCATTCCAGCATATGATCCCGCCGGAACTCTGTCCGCCATGCCGCGACTTGGCGCGGCAGCGGAGTTTCACCCCGGCGTGGCATCTCCACGCACAGATCGTGCATGCGTGCAAGGACTGTTGCCTCCAAATAGCACGATGGTAGGCCAGCAAGGGGGCTCGCCGTTTCGAAGGAAAACATGCGCTATCCCCGCACCAACCGGATGGCCATGACCCTCTGGCATGCGTTCAGCTTGGCCGCCGGTTGCTTTCGCAGCGACGGTACCCATACCAGCGCTCCATAAAGGGCCATGGACCGAACGATTCCTGCATAGAGCCTCCGGCAGGAGGCGTTTGGACCCCCTAGGTTTTGCAGGAGCCGCTTCAGGGTAGCCCCAGTCTGATCCAGTTTGAGAGCCAGACGGAAATGCTCCTCGAAATTCCATCGGCTGTCGAGGACGAGTCCCAGGTACTTCATCGTCGACTCGACGCCGATGTGAACTCCTCCTACCGTTATTTGGGAACCCGGGGGTGGCGCGTTCCGAGGGCCATGTAAGCACATGGCCTCGGCCTTGTGCAGTGCCATCTCGAGTCTCAATCGACTTGCCTATTGACTTCAAATAAAATATAGGGATGGACTTCAAGCAATACAAAAATTGACATTAATTTTCTTTGAAATATCTCAAATATCGCCTACGAATCTTTAATCGCACAATTAACGGACATGGTGAAACTATAAAGGGTTCATTGTTAGGAAGCTTAAAAAATAGATTTTACGAAAATATTTACATGAAATATGCGGTTTTCATATGCGTGAAACAATATTATATTATAATAAAACCTATTTTTAACCAACTTCATATACACTCAGTCATGTATGCTTAGAAATTTCATCTTACAAATATTTGTGAAGTTATATAAATAAATAAAAAACTCACCAAACGCCGATTGACAAAACACGAAAACTGTGCACACCAACAACAGAGATATTTTCAAAAACATGATTCCTTCTTGAAGTACTACCACAGATAACGCTAGAACTCGCGGATTTGATTATATATAACATCCACAAAATAAACTAACACGTAAAGTGATTAAAAGTAAAAAAAAATAACCCAAGGCCAATGCTGAGTAATTCTTAACATAAGACATTACAAACACAATTGAGTGGGCTTGATAACCATCCAGAGGAAAGAATAAAAAAAAAACAGAATGAAACAATGATTAGTTTATGTAAATAGGAACTATTATACATTTTTTTTACTTCTTCCTAGAGTACCTACATCCGAATTGACCCTTAGTCTTATTAAAATTTTGGCTTGTTTATACTTATAAACTAATAAGTAATCCTAAAATAATAAATGTGTAAATTTCTTTACGAACAGTGAGTCCAATAGCAGTTGTCTTGTTGCAACAATATTTATACAGGGTGTCATTGACGTCAACAACAAATCTGTACTTTTTTAATTTAAACTGTAAATAATCGTTATTCTAATATTTTTAGTGAAAAAAATAATGAATTACTTTTAAAATTAAAAATGTCATCGGGGTTGATGAACGATTTTATCTACCCCGTGTCTTTTTTACTAAAAAATATCATCGGGATTGGTTAGAATAACGATTTTACACAGTTTAAATTTAAAAAGTACAGTATATTTTTAAACAAATAGGAAAAAGCCGACGAAAAATTCCACTCCTGGGGGGTCCAGAATCATATACTGGATCCGTGGTATTCGTTTGCATCGATGTCCAAGACACCGTGTATAAAAACAATCACTTTGGTACTTTATTTTGGTCATTCTTGCTAGGTTATTGTTTTTTTTTCTACATATTTTTTTTTTATACCAACTTTAGTCAAAATTCCTGTGGCATTAAGTGACGTGTCGTTATTGATCAGAAATGTTATTGATATCATTTTTAAATGGGTGCATTTATAGATTTGAGGTTAATTGTCGGTACTTATGTATAATTTATTTACATCGTTAATTAAAAATTATTACATTATTCGTAAAATTACCAGCATCAGTTTACCAGCTTTTATATCCTCGGTTCACGGCACTGAAAAATTAATCAGGAATATCCTATCTTCCTCACTGATTGATTTTGATGTGCCGTGCTTTACCGAGGCTATAGACGCTTGGAGACTCGCTTGCCCGAATTCCAAACAGCCCGACAACCTTTCTTCCCAAAGACGGTTGGATGAGCCGCTATGCAAAGTAGTTCAAGAGAATCTGTTGGCAACATCTGTAACTACTGCAGAGCGTGCGCGGGGGAGAGTGGGAGAGTGGGAGTCGGGTCTCTGGATTCATGCATTGCCGTCGTCGAACATAGGCACCTTGTTCGACGATACTACCTTCCGCCTCGCTGCTTCCCTACGTCTTGGCGCTCCTTGTTGCTCTCCTCATCGCTGCCACTGTGGCGAAGTTGTCAACAGCCTCGGACACCACGGTCTGTCATGCAGCCGAAGTGCGGGTCGCATAGCGCGACACGCGAATATCAACGACATCATCCGACGTGCTCTTGTCACCGTCGGCGTTCCGGCCGTATTGGAACCTCATGGCCTGGCACGCGACGATGGCAAAAGACCGGACGGTATGTCTTTATTTCCATGGAAGATGGGTAGGCCTTTAGTGTGGGACGCTACTTGTGTCGATACTCTTGCGCCATCTCATCTTCCTAGCTCGTCGTGCTGTGCCGGTGCTGCCGCAGCGGCTGCAGAGAACCTCAAGCGGCGGAAATATAATAACCTTGTTGGTAGTTATATTTTCGAGCCGTTTGGGGTTGAAACTCTCGGATCGTGGGGTCCGAGTGCTCACAAATTATTTAAAGAACTTTCAAAACGCCTTGTTGACACTTCGCATGACCCAAGGGCTGGCTTTTACTTCGGACAAAGGATAAGCATTGCCATTCAGCGTGGCAATGCCGCCAGTCTTTTGGGTACATTACCAGTCGACAGCGATGTGGAGGAGTTTTTCGACGCCGTACTTTAGATTGCTTTTTTTAGTACTTTATGGATATTATTTTTATTTTGTAAGTTAGTTTTAATTACGTTATTATTAGATTTAAATGTATATAAAATGAATATAGAACGATTAAAATTTTTTTAGATAATAATGTAATAATTTTTAATTAACGATGTAAATAAATTTTTAAATGATGCTAGATATATATTATTATAAATTAGGAATATACGAATTTACACGTTAAATTCCTCAACTGTGGGGTCCAGAATCATGTACTGGATCCGTGGAAATCGGTTGTGCGTCGATGTCGAAGACAACGTATATACATCAGCGTCCTCAAATCTTACAACTGTTCTCTCTACAGACTCTAGACTTCATACCTATATCTCTCTTTTAACATGCAAAGGTAAAGTGGTAAAGTGCTTAAAAAAATATCCCATATTTTCGCAGTTATTGGATTTTTGAAAAAAAAAAAAAATTTTAGCTGTGAACAGTTTTTTTATCTTGTAGTTCACCAGATATTGTTATTACAGCACAAAATACTAGCGAGTCTGTTGCATCATCTATATAAAAAACGAAGCATAAATTGTGGCCCCTTTGTCATATTAGTACAAAAGATGTAGAAAATCATGGCGCTTTACTTCATATCCCGGTCAACTTGGACATGCAAAATTTCTATAATTTGCACACAGTTAAAAATTGGTACGAATGTTCGGAACACCATTAAAAATAAAATGTCAAAAGTCCCCATCGATCCCATATCTACAAAAAAAAAGTATTCAAGGTCAAAGTCGGGGAAAAGAGGTTTATTGCATATTTCAGCCAAACGGTAAGTTTTATCATAAAAATTCATTAGTCAAAATTATAGATTTTGCAATTATAAGTATCTACAAAAATATTTCTTTTCCTAAGAGTTATCGTTTGTAACATATAACGAATAAAAAGTTGATAACATTGTATTTCGCACAAGTAGGAACACCCCGTATATACATAACTGAAGCAGTGATAGAAGTAAAACATATTTTTGCGTCCCTTGATAGTGTACTCGTGTTTATTGTTAATATTTACCCGACTGCACCAAAAGGAGGATTATTTTTCGAATGTATGTTTATACTCGTATATTTCTTTGGCACGCACTTTAAGGGATTTTCGTACACTAATGCGAAGAGGTCAATCCCATCGTACCTACTATTACACTTTAATCACAAAATAACATTACTTTCTTAAATTTATGAAGGAATATAAAACTTTTGCTGTACTACAATTAAGTTTGGTTTTTTTTTTTCTGTGGAATAATTCATCCAATGACATCCCCCGCTCTTGAGTGGGGCGGGAGGGTGTGTCAAACTCTTACTGACTAAAAACCCACTCCTGTTCCTTCGTTGCTTTTCATACCAAGGCCGAGTCTTCCTTTCAGAAGCAGACCCTCGGCCCCAGTAGGCTTCGACCCTGCTGGGCCTCTACGGTTTGTTGACGTCTCCTTGAGGCGCGCGTAGAACAGTACGCGCCGTCGATGCCTTAGGCTCGGTCCGGACGGTTACCGGACGATCGGACGAAGATGCCATTAAAAAATCCTACGTTTCTCTTGTCTTTGTATCAGACACATTCCACTAACACATTCTGTACGTCTTCCTTTTTCCCACACACCTCACAGTTAGGGGTGTCAGTTTTTCTCATGAGGTAAGCAAAGTTATTTAGTGGAATGTATCCTGACCGCAACCGATGCGCAGCAACAATTTGAGAGCGACTCAAGTTTGAATCAAAGAACCAAGGTATATGAGGAGGCTCACACTGTATACTTTTATCCCAGATTCCTTTTGATTTTGATCTCCCATTAAAATGCTCCTTCCAACATAAATAATTCATTTTTCTAAACAAGACAATATTGAAACCCGGTAGTGTTCCAACAAAATTTGGAGATAAGTTGCTTCTTAATTTACTATAGTCTTAAAACTTCTATAGCCCTTTGTGCCGTTGCCCTCTTACCTGATCGATCCTTGTATATAACCTAAGGGTCTACTTTTCAGGTACATTTACCTTGTCATCATTGTCTCTGCAATCAACGGCGACGGCAACGTCAACGGCTCGTTTTTCAACGTTAAATTCAGTCAGTATAGGTAATAGTTCACCCAAAGCAAAAAAAAATGTCTGCAAATAGGCTTTACATAATTAACAAATACGTCAGGGGTCAAGAACAGCTAACTAATCATAATTATGAAGTCTCATCAACACCTAAAATTTTAATATGGCATTTCACTATTCAAAAGTGCCTGTAATTGGTCTATATGAAATAAATGTTTCTGATTTCTTAATAAAAATAAAATATGAATACAATATAAAATGTGTTTTATTTAACCTTTTTGACTTTGTTACTGTATTCATTATTCCACGGCTTCGAAGCTAACTGACAAATAATTATTTCGGTAGGTATGCTAATCCAGGTAATTATCTAACATTGTGCAAAACATCTCATAACATCAGGTTAAGTAGTTATGACTGGAAAAGTAAGAAACATCCATCAAAACTTTCGCATTTAATCAGTCTGATGACAAAGGCAGTACAGTAAGTTTACACAGTAAGGTAAAATATACTTCCAAACTTGCTAATATAATGTAATAAAGTACACATCTTAATATATATTTTTTTGTATTACCTTTTTTTTACCAACATTTATCGATATTGTTTCGCTGAGGTCGACGTCACTAGTTTTAGTACCGTAAACACTCGCTACGGCTGACGGCGCCAAAATGGCGAATATCAAATAGGCACAAAAGGACTTTGACAACCAACAGTCCAGTGTGATAAATAGTAGAGGACAGTGCTTTAGTTACATGTACTCTTTTGTTGCAATGTGTAGGTGGATCGACACAACCAGATGAAACCAATGTGACAACCGGACCAACCGGATGTGATAACCAAGATCGAAACAAAAATGTATGGAGTCGACAATCATGTAGAAAATATGTTAGAGCAGTTTATTATTGACGTATCTGCAGAAAGTTCATCAGAAGGAAGTGATGATGATAGTTTTTAAGATTACAAGAATTGTATAATAAAATTATTTCTAAATTTAATTTAATGTTCTAATGCTTAATGTTGCAAAGTAGTTCAAGAGAATCTGTTGGCAACATCTGTGACTACTGCAGAGCGTGCGCGCCTGCTAGCTGTGAGGGAGTGGGAGTCGGGTCTCTGGCTTCATGCATTATAGTCGTCGAACATAGGCACCTTGTTCGACGATACTACCTTCCGCCTCGCTGCTTCCCTACGTCTTGGCGCTCCTTGTTGCTCTCCTCATCGCTGCAACTGTGGCGAAGTTGTCAACAGCCTCGGACACCACGGTCTGTCATGCAGCCGAAGTACGGGTCGCATAGCGCGACACGCGACAATATCAACGACATCATCCGACGTGCTCTTGTCACCGTCGGCGTTCCGGCTGTTTTGGAACCTCATGGCCTGGCACGCGACGATGGCAAAAGACCGGACGGTATGTCTTTATTTCCATGGAAGATGGGTAGGCCTTTAGTGTGGGACGCTACTTGTGTCGATACTCTTGCGCCATCTCATCTTCCTAGCTCGTCGGGCTGTGCCGGTGCTGACGCAGCGGCTGCAGAGAACCTCAAGCGGCGGAAATATAATAACCTTGTTGGTAGTTATATTTTCGAGCCGTTTGGGGTTGAAACTCTAGGATCGTGGGGTCCGAGTGCTCACAAATTATTTAAAGAACTTTCAAAACGCCTTGTGGACACTTCGCGTGACCCAAGGGCTGGCTTTTACTTCGGACAAAGGATAAGCATTGCCATTCAGCGTGGCAATGCCGCCAGTCTTTTGGGTACATTACCAGTCGACAGCGATGTGGAAGAGTTTTTCGACGCCGTACTTTAGATTGCTTTTTTTAGTACTTTAGGGCTTTAATTTTTATTTTGTAAGTTAGTTTTAATTACGTTATTATTAGATTTAAATGTATATAAAATGAATAAATATCATCTTCGGTAGTACGTTAAAAATGCATAATATAATTAGGTACTAATACAACATTGTTTTATTGTTATTTGTTTATGAAAATATAATAAGTACGTAAATATAAATCATAAAATAATAATTTAATTTTCTCTACAGTAAATTTTAGAAGTATTCAATATGAACGGGCCCTAAACAATTTCAAAACAAGACCAAAGGCGTTGGCCCCACCCTGACCAATGCCCCATCTCACTCTGTCAATATTGGAAATGTGCGAGAGACATACTTAATACTAGTTTATTAAAAAAAAAAAACAGACTATAATCATATTACGTCTTTTATAGGAAATATACAAAGAAAAATCTTTTTACGAAAAAAAAAACTTCTGCGTTCAACGTCTTACTATTTTTTAACCGACTTCAAAAAGGAGGAGGTTATATGTTCGGTTGAATGTATGTTTTTTATTTTTATTTTTTATGTATGTTCACCGATTTCTCGGTCAATTGTGGGTTTATTTTGAAATATTTTTTTTTGATTGGAAGGTTATACTTCCGAGTTGGTCCCATAGAAATATTGTTATGATCTGATCATGAACTTTGAAGATATGGAACAGAACTCCTCATAGGATCACAGCAGAACCGTCGTAACAAGTAAAATTGCTTTGTTTATACGTGTAGTCGATGACTGACTGAAAGTAGAGGGGGAATATATCGAACTGATCTGATGATGAAGCCTGAAGTTAAGCACCGGAACGTAATAAATTAATGTAATCTAACCGTGTTTGGGATTATTAGAATTGTCATGAGATGCACTCTGGCTATAAGGTATTTAAGTTTGGCTGAGGGGTACTTTTTAGTGGTGGTACCATAACTAAAAAGTGTAAAATAAAAAACTTTTTACAAAAAAAAATACAACCGACTTCAAAGTAAAAAAAAAAACACTGAAAAGTGCAAAATAACTTTAATTTCGGAAGTCGGTGTTAAATAACGAAGAGACAAAACTATTATAGAAACACCGACTTCCGAAATTAAAGTTATTTTGCACTTTTCAGTGTTTTTTTTTTTACTTTGAAGTCGGTTGTATTTTTTTTTGTAAAAAGTTTTTTATTACCGTTGTAGTTTAAAAATACTAAAACACTCAAAATAACTTTACATTGTTTTTTTTTTTTTGTAAAAAGTATTTTTATTTCACACTTTTTGGTTGTGATATACTTATAGCCAGAGTACTGCCTATCTTCCAACTTCCAGCTCCAGCATCTGATCAGTTCGATGGTAGATACCTTATAGCAAAGTTTATCTTATAACAATTCTAATAAACCCAAACAAGGCTAGGATGTACTACATTGATAAATTACAGAGATCCGATGCCTACTTTCTGGCTTCATCATCATCATCAGATCAGTTCGATGGTACCATTTTCAACAAAACTATTCAGAACTATTTATTTATTTGTATTGTGATAGTTGCTTAACTATCTTTATTGTGAAATCTATGTGACAGTGAAGTTCTGTTGGTCATTTCTGGTCTTCTTCATCAGTTACACTTCATCAAATGTTACTTTTTAACCGTAGATGCACGAGTTCTTGATGAAAATACAAAAATCACTATATGCCTATAATATTGAGGAGTTCACTCACTTCTTCATGGATCTTATCATCAGAACTGGATTTTGAAAAAATAAATGGGACCAATCTGGAACCAAATCATTTGAAAATACAACCGAATTGAGAACCTCCTCTTTTTTTTAAGTCAGTTGAAAATTTGGCCTGAATTTTTGGCATCATAAAACAACAGCGAGTAGCCTTACAAACACCACAAATAAAATAACTCCAAGTGGATGGAGAGTTACAAAAATTGCATTTGGCTTCATACTTCGTGAATGTCTAAGGTTTTGTGAGAAGATGGATAAAAAATAAGTAAACATTGTTTCATTTGTTTTGTGGGATATTTATTATTTTAGTGGTAATGTACCTATATGTATTTTCTTTTTATTCTTCAATGTGTTATTATGGTTTTTATTTACTTAATGTAATTTTTTAGTTTGTAAGTTTCTACTGTACAACACCTTGGGCTTCCTCCGTAACGTTGTACAAGTGCTTGTAAATAAAAAAAAAAATAAATACTTACTTTGTGTAATGCTATCATAGTAATGCGGTTCTCTATAATAATATCACTTGACCACTATCTCACCTAATGAGAATCGCCGATCACATAGTCGACGATTGAGCACGCTTACTTAGAAGTAATCTATTCACTCTTGACTTTAAACTTGAAGCTCAAGGAAGGATATAGGCTATTTTTTATATGGCTTCTGGCATCGATTTCGTGTCTGGAATAACCGATATTCACGCGGATGAAGTCGCAGGCAAAAGTTAATGTATACTAGAAATTACCTAATCTAATAAATATTACAGTATTCCTGTACAAAAAGTTTTGGCAACTTTTTTTTTTCGGTGCGAAAATCATTCAGTGACCCCGCTGTGTCAGACTTTTACTGACTAAAACCCCACTCCTGTCCCTTCATTGCCTTTCATACCAGGGCCGAGTCTTCCTTTAAGAAGTAGACCCTTAGCCCCAGAGAGAGAGAAAGAGCAAAGCGTCGCCTTTACAAATTTTTTACTCTCATATATACGACTAACTGCTCTAACAATGTTTAAGGCGCCTTTTACGCAAATACGCATGAGTGGGTCGACTATGTTAAAGAAGTAACCATTTTAGTTTACTTACCTTATAGAACTAGCCCCTAACCAACCTATTGCAGGACAGAGGTCCTTTCCTATACGTTGCAAGGATTAATAATAATGATAATCATTTGAAGAACGGTACGGTTGACAATTCTGTCGGGCATGCCACCGGCCCGGGGAATCAATCCAACACATAATTTCTGGGTGTTTTCATCTAGCTAACGGAGACTATTTGTATAGACACAACCTCGTAGCCAAGATTATTCACCAGCAACTTGCTCTTAAATACAATCTTGTGGAATCAAAAATACCATACTATAAGTATGTGCCCGACCCAGTTCTCGACAATGGCAATATCACATTGTATTGGGATCGATCTATCATCACTGACGGACTATTGTTGCCTATAAGCCTGATATAGTGGTGATAGATCAACCAGAGCGTCGCATAATGATTGTTGATGTACCGGTTCCTCATGACGAGAACCTCGTGAGTGAGATAAGCAAACTAAGTATCTTGACTTGGCTAGCTAGGTTGTCGACATGTGGGAAGCGGATAGAGCAATCATTGTAACGATAGTCGTGACTGCCGTGCGTTAGGAGATTCTTCTCTCAGGAGCCCTGACCACCGGTAGCTTGGATCCACTTCCCGATGCTGGTGGGCTACTATTTTTTATATAAATATATTTTTATTGTGTATTTTTTAAGGACATATTTAAAAATGTAATAAAATATGTTTAAAATAAATAAATAAATGGAATAATAATCATTTTATTTCAAGTAATAGAACCCATATTATAAATACATATAACACGAGGTTTTCCATCACTCATATCTTTCAAATCTAAGATCAACTAAAATGCCTTGCCTTTTCCCAACGATATTGGGGTTGGCCTTTCAGTCTACCCAGATGGCGCTGATTACCAGTATTTTACCGACTTCCTATCTGACCTAGACATCAACCCTCCTTCTGCGAAGCAGTAATGCTAGCAAAGGAGGCGGCCGATCGCGTGAGGCAACGGTCCTCACGCCCCATCCGCCGCTGGGATTCCGATCCCGATTTCCGGCCACCGTAGGCGCGGGCTTGCGGACGGCGAGCAATGGGTGGCTCACCGTCCGATCGTCCGGTAACCGTCCGGACCGAGCCCAAGTCGTCGACGGCGCGTATTGTTCCACACGCGCCTCAGGGAGATGTCAGCAAATCGTAGGGGCCTAACAGGGTCGAAGCTTACTGGGGCCACGGGTAGTGTGAAATAAGATGATTTCCCACCATTTAAAAAATAAAATAAAAAATAAACATTGATTTGCGGGAAATAACGCAATCTTAAGACTAGCTTACAAATTATAAACTTTCTTTAGGGAAGATATGCGCCACGTCCTCACAACACAGCCGAACACTCAGCATAATGCCGTGGCCACATGTATAATATGATGAGTCCACAGCGCTAGTTTTCAACGTAAGCAATGCTGGTGTCTGATTTTCAGGTTTATCCGTAACTTTCAAAGATTTACAAATGATATATTCAGACCCAACGGTTTAATGTGCTTTCCGAGACAAGATGAAATATCGATATGTTGAGATGTTCACCCATCCACAGACTGATTTAGCTAAGCGATGCTTAACTTGGAAGATTGACCATCATCATCATCTTCCACGCAATCCCGCTATCGCAACATCTTTTTTTTTCTTCCATTCTGTCCTGTAACCCTTTACTCTATCACTAACTTCCTTTTCTTTCATATCACTCCTCGAACAATCCATCTTTTCTTTGGCTTCCTTCCTCCCCTCCATCCATCTACATATATATTTATAATTCTTTTAGTAACATGCGTTTCATGCCTTCTGTTCATATGACTATACGAAAACCAACTATTTTCTTTCAACTTTTCAGTCACTGGCGCCACTTTCAAAATTCCTCTAATATATTCATTTCTCACTATATCCACTCTCGTCACACCACACATCCATCTCCACATTTTCATATCAAGATCGACTGATGGGGTTAAAAAGTTGATTTGATTCTCATACGGATTTTAACCCCTTAGAAACCTTGGATTCTAAGGTATTTTTTTTTTAGGTGGGAAAATTAATCATCTAATGACAAATCCCGCGAGATAGTGTCAGACTTTTACTGACTAAAAACCCACTCCTGTTCCTTACGTGAGTATTGAAATGGTTTAAAATAAGTAAATTGCCATAAAAAGTCATCGGTACTGTAGAGACTTTCATCAGGACCTCTTAAGATGGTTTAAGAACAATTAATATTGAAAGAGCGATTTTTTAGTACATTAATTAATTTTTAATAATAATCTAAAAGAGTATATTTGTAGGAAAAAATCCTACACTATACTTACTACGAGCGCGTTATTTATTTTTTTTTTCTCCAATAATACACAGGTGCGATTTTTTCTTTACTTATTGTCTTTCTTTGAAAAAGCCTTTTTACTATCTCCGATCCTTTTTTTTTCGGTGGGAAAATCATCTTATAACATCCCCCGCTCTTGGGCGGGGCTCCAGGAGATAGTGTCAGATTTTTACTGACTAAAAATCCACTCCTGTTCCTTCGTTGCCTTCGTCCCAGGGCCCCGGGTTTCGTTTTCACACTACCCATGGTCCCAGTAGGCTTCGACTCTGCTGGGCCCCTACAGTTGCTGACATCTCCTTGAGGCGCGCGTGGAACAGCACGCGCCATCAACGACTTGGGCTCGGTCCAGACGGCTACCGGACGGTCGGACGGCGAGCCACCCATTGCTCGCCGTCCGCAAGCCCGCGCCTACGGTGGCCGGAAATCGGGATCGAAATCCCGGCGGCGGTTGGGGCGTGAGGACCGTTGCCTTACGCGATCGGCCGCCTTCTTCGCTAGCATTACTGCTTCGCAGAAGGAGGTGACAGAATACACACCATAGTCTTTGAATCTCTACAAAACATTGTATATATTTATATTCATACCATAAACATTGTATCGACTAAAACTATCACCAGTGGACAGTCAAAAAAACACTAATTTCCTTTCAATTAATGAGACCTAATAAATTTTCATAAGTATCACGATTAAAACCATCATTATATAAAGTCTTATCATAATAATAATTCATTTAATTTTTTCTTTTATACTGAGTCACATATTTATCATTCTTTAAAATAAAAATAGATAGACTACTTAGCAACGCATTTACGTAATTGGTTTTTCAGTGGTAAAATAGTATTCAAAGATTTTAACAATGTATGTATGATAATAAATAAAGAACAATAGCTTTAATTAAATTCAAATTCTTTATAAAACAATAAGCCGGGAAAAATATAACATATTTTATAATTGTGTCAAAATAGAATATTTGTAATGATTACGCAATATCATTTGTATAAAAAAAGAAACATAAAAATTATTGAAAAGTTGTTCCAAAGTTGACAGATGATGAGATAGGGAAACAAGGGGTTTCCCTATCTCATCATCTGTCAACTTTTTGTCAATTTTGTTGGTACACATACATTAAGGTCGACATCGATATCAACTACATGCAGTTTAAAGCCAGTATTTTACACAAAGGGATTGAGTTTTTGACCTCGACCCAGTCAAACCAAGGTACTGTTTTGGGTTGACAGGACAGAACGTCAAGTGGCTATAAGTCTACCTATGCATCATGCTCATAATACGTTTTACTTCAAGAGTATAAATAAGTATTACGACACCCCTTTTTATGACTGGTTGTCGAAGTTTTTAACTCTTTTTTATTTTTTGTGATGGGAAATCATCTAATGACTTCTCTCACTCTAGGGAGGAGCAAGTCACTTGTCAGACTTTTGCTGATTAAAACCACACCTATGTTCCTTCAGTTATCCTATGCGTCTCATGATCATGAGTAACCCTTTCAGAAGTCGATCCCCAGTAAGCTTCGGCTCTGCTGGGCCCCTACGGTTCGCTGGTGGTCGAGATCGCGGTCTCGACAGCTGGGGCATGAGGATGTCTGTTCCATCACGCGAGCGGCCATCTTCTTCGCTAGCATTACTGCTTCGTAGAAAGAGGCGACTACTGCCCATTCCCCCTCGCACCGGACCATGGCCTGTACCAGGACCCGGCGCGAGAGGTCACCGCCACCGATCGAAGGAGTTTGTAACCATGAGCTCCTTCGATCGGCGGCGGTGATGTTATTATTTATTTATCCAAATAATAACTTCACACGGATTAATTTCCAAGGTTTTTTAAATAACGTTTGCTGGGGTTGGTCTGTGGATATTTATATATTAAATAATACGTAATCATTTTCGTCCAATGCGAACCCATAACAAATTTTGAGTGTGAACCTCTGATTCTATTTACTTTTCATCCACTTGTTCCGAGTGTTTCGGGACGTTCCTGTTTCTGTTTCAGCGGGAAGAACTGACCGCACTATGCAGATCACCCCAAGGTTACGGTGCATACCTGCGCGTGGGCAGAGTATCACCGCATTTTTGTGGAGTCGATCGGCGGTGGCGACCTGTGGTACCCGGCCGTAGTTTATGCCATGGTTTGGAGTAAGATCGAATGAGAAGTAGGCATCTTTTTCTGCGCAAAAGTAATGCGAGTGAATGAGGCGTTAGAAAGCTTGAGGAAGGCAGATACCCAAACCCCAGTCGCCGTAAAAGACGCCACAGACGTCGGGAGTTTCAAGGCGATTCCCGGCAACCGTAAGTGCGGGTTTGCGGATGGCAAGTCATGGGTTGCTTAGCGTTCGACAAAAACAAACCCTGGGTCATCAACGCGCTGTGTTCTACGCGCACTTCAATAAACTGTCAGCAGAATTGACAAGTCCGCTAAGGTCGATGCCTGACAGGCTTGCGAGATTATCTGAAAGAATGGTTATTGTGGCTCTGGAACACAACGGTTAACTGAAGGAACACAGGTAGTTTAAAATAAGTAAAAGTCTAAGACTACAAAAAAAAAGAAAAAAAAAAGAAAAATGTAGTCTAGCGGGAGGAGTTATTTGATGATTTGTTCAGTCTGTATTCTCGAAAAATAACAATTTTTAAATATTTCTTTTTATTTAAATTATTGTGAGTTATAAATAATTTAAGATCGGTGCTAATTTAGAGTTAGCACCTGGTGATTACAGGTGTTTCCTAGTATAGACGCTAGTCTCAAACAAGGAGTCACAATGTACGCATTGATATGATTTGACTTGTTTTTGTATGTTATGTGATTTACACATTCATTTGTGTATCTTTCTGTAGATTGAAAAAAAAAAATTATTCCCTTTATTCTTTTTCTACATACATGTCACCTTTTTTTTTAACAAAAGCGTATAAAAAATAAAATATAAAATTAGTAGTTCACCGGCATCGGGTATAGAGTCTAATCTACAGGTGGGGGTCTACGCTACGCCGAGTACAGTAAAATGGGGTGAATAGAAACAAAACTTCAAAGGGTATTTGCACGATATTCGAATATTTTTTGCAGCATTCAACTATATCAATTTATTAATGAATTGTTATTCTAAAAAGTCGATGCTTTGTTAGAAGCCGATAATATGGTATCAAAGCGAAAAACCAAACCAAAGTTTTGTTTCTCTTCACCCCTGCGTTTCTATTCACCCCGTTTTACCGTACGAGCGGAGCACGAGCCGAGCTCAAATTCGTGTAGTGATAGTGACCGAGTCTAGAGGAGCTGAGATGTAACTTTACCGGTGGTTAGGGCTCCTGAGAAAGGCATCTCCTAACAATGCGCGCCATGCCCAGTAGTACTGTTTTCTGGATTAAGCCCTTGATCTAACTGCTCAATGAAAAACTCCTCAGTTGCTGGTTTCGACCTGCTTTGTGCTGTTAGACCATTGACCGTCACGAGTATTGGTACAATAACAGCTATATGCACTTCCTCCATGTCGACAACCTCGCAAGCCAAGTCAAGATACTAGTTGTTTTATCTTTCTAAGCTTTCACGAGGTTATCGTCATAATGGACTGCTATATCAATAGTCATTGTGCGATACTCTAGTCAATGTGTCACCACTATACGAGGTTTATTGGTAACAATAATAATTCTGTCAGTAATGATAGATCAATCCCAATACAACGTGTCATTGTCACTATCGAAAACTGGGTAGGGCGTATACCTAATATTACTTCTGATTGCACCAGATTGTATTAAAAAGCAAGTTGCTCGTAGATAATCCTGCCTACAAAGTTACGTCTAAGCAAATAGTCAATATTGATTCCCTAGGCCGGTGGCATGTCCGACAGATGTCAACGGTATACCATCCTTCAAAATGTATTTTCGATAGTTGTTCGTCATCATAACTTTGTCCATAATCATACTGACAAAACCTTCGGTTTCCTCAAAGAAGTCACTAAACAGCAGCCAGGATACGAATTATTGTTTCCTTATTATTGTTATTTCCCCCGAAAAAAGTCCGTATATGACTAGTAGGAAATATAGCCAATATTTCCTACTATTTTTAACCACTATCATTTATTTTTGTCAAGCAACACTAGACAGGTTCTCTTCTCCTGCAGTTATGTCTCCAGCTATTTTTAAGGTACCTACAGGCTCCTCATGTCATCACGTTGTGAGTCATGCATGTCCGGGTTGAGTCATTTACTCTACAAGTCATGAATGATGAATTAAAATTTAAAAACAAAGCATAATAGGACTATCACAAAGATAAACAAAATTCACTGAATTTAATGAATAATTTAAAAAATATTTTTACATACTTCCTAATAAAAACAATTGTTTGACGAAATAATAAAGAATCTATAGGGTTACTCAGAGGTCGATGAGAAACTATTGAAAATATTAATATACATATAATATTAATATATAGATAATATTAATATATAGATATTATTTTTTTTTACATATGTTATTATCCGTCTATTTAATTGGTTTATAAAGAAATATAAGACTGGTTTACTAAAGACGATAATGATGATATATTATGGTCTAACTTGAGCCCTTGGGTTGCCATCTAGATTGGCTTGTTATAATATTAAAAACAAATAAGTTGCCCCAAAATCAGTTGTACGATCATCAGAATTTAGGCTTTGATATGAGTTTATGACATTATTATTATTATTATTCACTACACCCACTGACATTGATATTTTAAGCAGATATCTTCTCAAATAAGTGCATATAAAGCGGTATTGCATAAAACACGACTACACATTAATACATAGTTTATGTTTAGCCAGATTTTGGTCGACAACAAAATTACAACACGGTTTATCATTCTAGAACTATTATCATTTATTATATAAGTATTGTTACTTTTGTTATTTGCTTTAATCACTTCTTGATTTCTATCAAAAAAAATATTCTTATTTTTTTGAGTAAAATGCATAGTATCTACTTGCACTCATATTTTATGTTTTATGATCTTTAATTAAGTGAATGGAATAAAATGGCATTGTCAGTTAAATCAAACCTGGAAATTTTTGTAAGAGATTATTTTATGTTTCTACGGAACCAATTATAGTTAAATTAGTTAAATAATATATGCATGATCGTCCGCATTAAAGTATATAAGTTGAGTCACTTGCGGTTAATCAACATTAGATAGCTTAGTTCAACAGTCTCTTATTAAGTAGGATATACAATAAAAAGTACCAAAATGTTGCAATTGAACGTCATTTTGTTAGCCAGTGCAATCTTTGCTTTCTGCGATTCGTTAGCAATTCGTGAGTATATCAGTATTATGAGTTAACTACTCGGTGCTGTTAATAGAAAATTATATACATCTCTTAAATAAATCCTGCACCTAATCTTTCAGGAAATATAGGCAGGCTAACGTGCCTTTTTTAAAATAGTGTTCAAAGTTCTAATCAATTGATGTTATAAAAAATGTTGATATTAAATACAGAGTGTATTTAATATCGACGCACAAACGAATACCCTGGATCCAGTACATGATTCTCGTCCCTCCGGTGGTGAAATTTTTCGTCGGCTTTTTCCGACATTTTTTTTTTAATCTTTACGTTTTTTTAATTTAAACTGTATAAAATCGTTATTCTAACATATTAGTGATAAAAAGATGAAAATGTCGTCGGGATTGATTAGAATAACGATTTTGTCCACCCAGATGACTTTTCAATAAATTAATTTTCAATTGATTTTTTTTTTTTGATTTTTTTTTACTAAATATATCATCGGGGTTGGTTAGAATAACGATTTTACACAGTTTAAATTTTAAAAAGTACAGATTATTTTTAAAAAATTTGGAAAAAGCTGACGAAAAATTCCACTACTGGGGGGTCCAGAATCATGTACTGGACCCGTGGTATTCGTTTGCATCGATGTCAAAGACACCGTATAAATAAACAATCACTTTGGTACTTTATTTTGGTCATTCTTGCTAGGTTATTGTTTTTTTTTTCTACATAATATATCTTTTTTTTTTAATACAAACTTTAGTCAAAATTCCTGTGGCATTAAGTGATGTGTCGTTATTGATCAGAAATGTTATTTTTATCATTTTTAAATAATGCTAGATAAATTTATAAACAACCTACTTTTCAGACGGTTTCACTTCCCTTCCGAAAAAATGCAGAAATGGCAATTACACTCAACAATAGCTTTTAGCCTTTTTATCAATGAATTTCCGCTATAAGATCATTATATTGAGAGAATCATTTTTCTAAATATAAACATATAATTACATATTCTAATATTGATAGGTAAAGTTATTTGAAAAAAAAAATCTGTACTTAAGTAATATCAATATTTTCTATTTCAGTTGACAAAATAAACAAAAAATGTGCGACTAGTGACGACAAATGTGTACTAGGTTTATACAAGAGTTTAGTACAAGAAGCAGCAGATAATGGCATCCCAGAGTTGGGTGTACCTAAAGCAGATCCGTTGGTCATGAAAAATATGGAAGTCGTAGCTCTCGGAATGATAAAACTTACAATAAAGGAAGGAGAAGCTAAAGGTTTCAAGAACTGCGAACCAACTGAAGCAAAGTAATTTTTTTTAAATTCCTTTTAAATAACATGATCATTATTATGAAAATACCTTATAAAATTGATATTATAAGGAAATTTGACGGATGACAATTATGATGACTTCCTTAGTTATGCTAAGGAAGTCATCATAATTCACTGTATTTCGATTTATATGTGTCAGTGCAACATGTTTTGTTTATTCATATTACTGTAAATAGTCTTCATAAATTTTCTGCTTATATAATTTTTCATATTATTCATCGTTTCTTTTTTCGTCAATTGTATGGTCGTTATTTATTATTCTAATTCGTTTTATTATCTACAACACATCACTAAAATTCTTCCATTTTTTAAGGATTGATTTAGCAGCTCAAAGGCATACAGTAAGCTTCTCTTGCGATCGTATTGCTGTTGAAAGCACCTACAAGATAGAATCCACTCCAACTCTCTTGGCACTTATTGGTGGCATCAACGTTCACGGTGAAGGAACAGGAGGAGTCGTTCTCGGTAAGCATTTACAAGATAATTCAATCAATGTACTGGATGAAAAAGACACATATCTACTCACTGATTCTCATTGAGAGAAATCAAAGTTTTTTGTCTAAATATGGAACCCACTGGCATAAAAGCAGTGCAGTGTAGTGTTAAAGTCATGGATATTAACTTCATTAATCTTTTGTTTCCAGAACAAGTTACTTTATCTTTCGATTTTGCGTTCGAACTAAAGAAACTTGATGATGGAGAAATATATATCCAGATCAAACCTGATGATATTGCTGAGAATTTCGAGGTTAAAGGAAAAGCAACGGTTCATGCTGACAATATACTTGTCGGAAAACAGGAAATTAGTGAGTACTAGTCGTTTTTTTAACATATTACTTGAGTAATCCTATTGATTGATTCAATATTTAAAAACGGTTATATTCGTCGATGAATTCGTTACAATCGTCATTTTTAGCTGTGTTCTACTCACTATTGAGTAGAGTCTTCTTTTTCTCTACCATGTCCAGAATAGGCACAACTTTTGTGTGTTTGTGAATGTTTATGAAATTAAAACATAAAATAATTTTCTTCAGGCGCTGTGGTGGTTAACATTTTTAACGAGAACTGGGAATTCTTCACAAATCATTTTGGAAAGACTGTCATTGATAATGCAACAGGAATGTTCATAGAACATGGTCAGAAGTTGTTAAACAAAATTCCAGTTAAGGAGTTGTTCACTGATGATTTATCTTCTTACGTTAAGTAAACTAAGATAGAGCGTTATTTAACCAACGATTATACTTATTTGCGTAATAAATTCAAAGAAGGATAATGTAAAGAAAATAATATATTCAAGAGTAATCTCGTTAGAAAGAATCTCGTATGCCAAAATTACCTGTTTAAATTACGGAAATCAAAAAGTAAGAATTCCTTTATAACTATGTATCTTATTTACATCAGCTTTATTCTGTATTTTTTATTTTATTTGTTGGTTTGACAATAAAATATTCGTACGAAGTTGGCAGTAGTATCATCACAACGTTAATGTTTCTCTATTTGTTGATTTGGACCATGATTTGTTTTTTTTTTTTTGAGTATATATATTTTTATAGTTTTTTTTTACTAACCATTGGACCCTTTTTGGAGTTCATTAAATTATGTATATATTATATTTACCTATATTGTGTTGTATCTGCGATTCATTTGTATATCTTTTTTATATTAACCTTTTTTTTCTCTCTTTTGTCGCACCTACCACTGTTCTTCTCTGCATCACCCAAAGGTTGACTGGTAGAAAATGCCTAAGGCATTAAGTCCACCTCTGTACCTTTATGTGCATGAAGTATGTAATAAATAAATAAAACATGTTGATTTTTCATAAATCGTTTTATTTTCACTTTATTTCGTACAACTAAATCATTTTAACCTTTATAATATCTATAGATACAGTAAATCAAAGTATTGATTATGTTTATGATTGTTTGTTTTTCTAAATCCTTATCCTTGTCCTTTTTTATTTTTGTTTAACCGTGAGTACAGTAAAACTTTACATACCGAGTTTAGGGTTGAGTGATGATCGACCAATAAAATTAATTCCAACATAATTATATAAAAGAATTTACAAAAACTTTCTGTTACATTTAGATGAATTAAGAGATTTGATAAATTATGGTTAAAATTACATACTTCAATATATCGTTTTAATAAAAATCTACTAAATGTATAATATACAAAAAAGTTACCAAAAAAGTACTCGACTTACGACGAAAACAGCATATATAGCATAGCATAGCATTCAGCCTTATAATGTTCCCACTGCTGGGACTCAGGCCTACTCTCTAGGAGAGGGAATGGGTCACAATCCACCACGCGGGCCAAGTGCGGGTTGGTGGATGTCACATGTCTTCGAACTTTTGGTTTTAAGGTGGTATCGCGGATTTCTGAATTGAGTATTTTGAGTTAAGAACGTCTCAAACCATACTTAACTGCCAAATTTTGACAGGTTTTCAGGGCAAAGTAGAGTTTGAGTAATTCTAAACTCCGAATGCTTAAATCAGAAACCGAGCATAAGACATGTTTTCGGTTTTCTCACGATGTTTTCCTACACCGTTTTGAGAGCAGTGGTGATGAATAAATTACACAAAGTACAGTAAAGTTGCGCCTAGCTGGGTTTGAACCCGTGACCTACAACTCGTAAGTCGGGGCCGTTACCACTCGGCCACCACTGCCCTTCGAAAAGACAGAAAAGTGCAAAATAAGTTTCAAGTTTGAAAGTAGGTTTCTGGTATCGTTTTTTTTTAAAGCGACTTTCGAACTTGAAACTTAAAATTTTTAGCTTTTTTTCTAATCGGTTGTATTTTTTGTTAAAAACTTTTTTTAACTTCGTGACGTTGCAAATCGATTTGAGTGGACTGCAAGCGACATCTCTTTCATAGCATTGGAAATGATACCTCATAGTTGAATGTTGAGCGTTGAACTCACCGAGAGATGGCGTCCCGTGATAAATTGATTTGCGATAAATAAAGCAACATTAATAAAAATAAAACATTGAGTTAACTAGGGAAAAGAAGCAGAAATATTCCCACATTAGAAATAAAATAATAATTATATGTATCAAATACAATGTAAATTGTTCCTGATAAATAAATAAAAATAAAAATTAATTAATTAATTCACCAAGTATCAACTTAAAAATCAAACAGTGGAACGTATTTATAGTCTGTGGTTGGAAATTGATGACATGAATGAAAAAGAAAGAAGTCGGCTGGAGCCATATCTGGTGAATATGGTGGTTGCTCGATGGTATTTGTTGTGTGTTTGGTCAAAAATTCGTTCACAATGATAGCCTTGTGCGAAGGCGCATTATCGTGGTGCAAAATCCAAGAATTTTCTTACCACAACTCTGGCCTTTTTATTTTTGATAATCAAAGAAAACAGTCAACATGACTTTGACTTTTGATCGACTTTAGCGTGGTTTTTCGGTTTCGGTTCAGTTCGGGTCCGAACACTCCGAAGCTTGTTGACTAGTTTTTTTTTTTTCCGGTGGGAAAATCATCTTATGACATCCCCCGCTCTTGGGCGGGGCGGGAGATAGTGTCAGACTTTTACTGACTAAAAACCCACTCCTGTTCCTTCGTTACCTTTCGTGCCAGGGCCGAGTTTTCCTATCAGAATCAGACCCTTGGCCCCAGTAGGCTTCGACCCTGCTGCGTCCCTACAGTTGCTGACATCTCCTTGAGGCGCGCGTGGAACAGTACGTGCCGTCGACGACTTGGACTCGGTCCGGACAGTTACCGGACGGTCGGACTGCGAGCCACCCATTGCTCGCCGTCCGCAAGCCCGCAGAAGGAGGCAACCGCCTGCCACTCCTCCTCGCTCCGGACCATGGCCTGCACCAAGGCCCGGCGCGAGAGATTGCCGCCGCCGATCGCCCCCACCAGAACACGGCGTTGCTCTGCCCAAGCGGGGCACACCTCCACCGTGTGCTCCACCGTGTCATCTGGGTGGTCCACACAATGGTGACACCCGGGCGTTTCTTCCGCACGAATCCGGTGCAGGAACCTCCCGAACTTACCATGTCCGGTGAGGACCTGCGTCATGCGGAAGGTAAGGACGCCGTGTTGCCTTTCCAGCCACTCCTCATTGTTGACTAGTTTGCATGTCAAACTCGTAAACCCACGTCTCGTTACCAGTAACAATGCGTTTAATGAATGTTGGGTTGGAATTGACTCGTTCTAGCATGTCCTCAGCGACTCTCATGCGATTGAGTTTTTGGAGAAAATTCAGGTCTTTTGGGACTAGCCGAGCGGTAACATGTTTCATACCCAAATGATTAGTTAAAATGGTACGGATCGACTCGTGAGATACAGAAAGTTCGGCGGCTATCTCTCTCAAAGTTGAATGAGGATTTTTAGTCACTATTTCCTTCACTTTTGCGATGTTAACTTCAGTTGACGTTGATGGCCTACCAGAGCGAGGCATATCTTCCATCACATCTCGACCGCTTTTGAATGCTTTGTACCACTCATAAGCACGTGTTTTTGATAAAGTCGATTCACCGTAAGCCTTCTGTAACATTTTCAGTGACTCCGAACACGAAATTCCATTGGCGATGCTAAATTTATGACAAACTCTTTGTTCGATATTTTTGTCCATTATGAAATTCGCAATAAACACTAGATATGATATTACTAAAAACAGCACTGTATTTAATATAAATAACAGATGCAACTCAAACTCCGCGCCTAAATGGAAAACAGTTGTGCCAATCTACCAACAACAAAAAAACAAAAATTTGAATTTGAAACCATAAACAAATCATCCATTCCTAATACTTTTCTGCATTCAGTCAGAAAAGTATTAGGAATGGATGATTATCTAGTTATTTTTTTCCCACTTGATGACAGAAAATTCAGGCTTCCTGTTTCACCGACAATGAAGTTACAAGATGTCGAAAATGTCCTGATTGGCTTTGAAAAAGGGATGGTAAGGCTGTGCTTTTTGCTCGACTTGTTTGGGGCACCGCTATGCCTCCAGATTAGTTAGTAAGTCGATGGAGTTCCTTATGTATAAATAAATAAACAATGTGTTTAAGGTGTTAAAAACGTAAGGGTGAACACTCGCGGTACGTCGGGCCATGGTGAAAAGGTGATGGCAGAATAAAGTCATGTAACTTTTCTTGAGGAGAAGGATTTTTATAAATCGTTTGTCAGTTACCATCGTTTTATGTAGTACAATCAATAGTGTTCAAAAATGGTCATTTTTGAACACTATTGATTGTTGATTAAATGAGTTTTTTTTTTTAATTGTTCAATAAATGATTTGTATAAATAATCATAATTTGAATTAGTGCTTTAAATAAACATTTTTAAAGTGTTTAATATATGATATTATGATATATGTTGTCTGTATGTGTTTATGTAACTAAGATGAGTCTTTGGTACTTGAAATAAATAGATAAATAAAAAATAATAATGTTTCCTGATTTCCACCCAGTCTTGTTTCGGATGTTATATCTGTCTGAATTATGCAAGAAATGCTATTTCTGCTTCTGATTCATAGTAGTTAGAGTTTATTATATAAACCGAGGGCAGCTTTAGAACTAAACTACGAAATCCTGCATTGACCGATTTAAACCTATAGAACAGCCCAAAATTATCTATCGGGTAGTTACCCAGATCAAACAAAACCTCTGTCTTATCGGAGGATCCTCCCTTTTCAATAGAGGTTTGCGGGCATACCCCCAAAATACCTTTCTATTTTTTTGGTGACTTCATACCCGGACACGTAGTATTCACCTTTCGTTGATCCATTAATGCACAAGATTGTGACGTTTTATAAGTACCCATATAGGCCTTTTTTAAATTACTAGTGCTTGACTGCGATCCCACCTGATGGTAAGCAGTGTCGCAATCGTTGATTTTAAAGCACACTAGTTTATTAAGCTGTTGATCCCCGCATTAACGCAGGCGTTCACGCGCCATTGTCTTACTATTGTGTCTCTAATTACGCACTCAAAAGGTTAAGAGCCTATTCACTGTAGCTTTGAAGAAACCTAAATTATAATCGGACGGAAAGACCGCAGCAGGCAAACTGCGCACAATATCCAAAATGCATCCTGTAAAAAACCGAAAGGCTGGCTACTCTACACCAGTGCTCCAGGCTTTGTAAATCGGTCTTAACCAAATCTGGATCACCAATCCGATCTTCGTACTCCTTTCCATTGACTCCAAAGCTGATGGCATTTTGCAGCATCAGCCCATATATGGTTGCAGTAGTCCACATACAATCAGACCTGTGCTGCCCTGTGTGAAGTACCGCCGAAACTTTGCAAGAACACCGAGTTTCTTATCAGCTACTTTGGACTCAATGAACCGCCCAATGTTAAGGTCTGAGAAAATTTTAACTCCCAAGAGCTGAAGGCGGTCGGTGCACTCTAGGGATACATTCTGAAAAGCAGGAACTAAGGTGAACAGGCTCTTTTTGGCTTTTGGCGGTGAACAGACACACTAGTGTTTTGGCCACGTTGAATCCCACTAGATTGGCTTTGCCCCAGTTGGAGACATTCTTACGCTCTATCATGGCCTCTCTTTCGGACTAGATTAGCTCCTTACTAGCCCGAGCACTTGGCAGATATCTTTCTACAACTGTGCTATCATCTGCATACCCATAGATACCGGGTATCAGCAGATCATTGATATGCAGCAAGAAGAGAGTTACAGAAAGAACAGACCCCTGAGAAACTCAGGCATCAGTTATGGGCTCTGGAGAGCATCCACCGATAACAACTTGGGGAGACCGTTCACTCAGGAAGTCTGAGTCTTAATTAAAAAGTTAGCATTCCATACCCTGTCGAAGGCCTACGAGAAGTCTAAGGAGACAGCAATCGCTTCCCCATTCTTCTCGAGAACCTCACAATACAAGTGGGTGGCATAAACTAAAAGGTCCCCAGTAGACCGATTGCGGTGAAACCCGTACTGTCGGTTGGTATAAGGAAATTGTTACATTCCAGGTATACTATGAGGCACGAGTTCAACACACGCTCCATAATCTTGCAGATTACATATGGAGGTTATTGAAATCGGCCGACAATTGGCAGGATCGGCACGACTGCCTTTTTTGGGCACGGGTTGCACGTTGGCAAGCGTAGGACTTGGGCACTATACTAGTCCTAAATGAGAGGCAACACAAGCGAGTCAATACTGGAGACAACTCGAGCGCACAAGCCTGGAGAACAATCGCTGGTATACCATCTGGTACACTAGCTTTATTCATGTCTAGACGATACGGTACTCTCAGAACTTCTTTGTTTTTATGAAATCCTTGTTCCTTGGCTATGCGAAATTCTATTGATGGCATTTTATTCCAATGCAGAATAATGCCCACTTTGAGGGGGTGTTTGCTCTTTGATAATTGTATTTAATTGATGTAAATCGCAAACGACGGGACCATGGTTTGCTGTGTGCAAGCGACCCGTGGCCCAAGCCGAACTGTATGTAGCAACACTCACTCATTTATTTCGTATAACTTTGTCGTTTTTTAGTATTTAATTTAATTAACTTAGATTTAACAACTATGTTGCGCGTCTGCAGGCCACACGCGATCCACGAGAAGTTGTGAAAAATTAACATGAGGCGTTTGTTCGGGGTGCTGACAGAAGAATTGTGTCGTGAAGATCTCCCAAAGATAGTAAGCTGGTTGTCGTGATAAATCACTCGTCTGGAGATGACACCCATGAGCTATCCAATAACTTTTTTGTTGTTTGCGGTTATTTCTCAGTTTTATTATTTTTTTATTTGGGAAATCATCCAATGACTTCTCACGCTCTTGAGCGGTGCGAGAAGGCGTGTCCCAGTAGGCTTCGACCCTGCTGGCCCCCTTTGGTTTGCTGACATCTCTTTGAGGCGCGCGTGGAACACTACGCGTCGTCGACGACTTGGGTTCGGTCCGGACGGTTAATGGACGGCTGGACGGTGAGACGGTGACCCATTGCTCGCCGTCCGCGCCTACGCTGTGGCTAGAAATCGGGATCCGGATCCCGGCGACTGGGGCGTGAGGGCCGTTCCCTCGTGCGTGCAGCTCTTCCGCCTCCTTTGCTAGCATTACTGCTTCGGTTGCCGGACAGCCGGACTGCGAGCTGCGAGCGGCGAAAGATGGATCAGAATCAGAATTAGAATCGTAAACACACTAAAATTAACAATATCTATTGATAAAAACGACGTCAAACGTCAAAATAACTGCCGCCACACAGCAATAAATTATATTGATTTTTAGAGGTATACGAAACTGGGTGTATAGTCTCACAAACATCCGTTGAAAAGGAAGGATCTCCCAACTAGTTGAAGATTGGGTTTGGGGCATGATGTGCCGTGATGCAGGATTCTGAATTTTAGTTCCTTTTTAGCGCCATAGATGTCGCTACATCATTTACACATACGGAGATCGATAGCTTTTTGATGCGTCGTGATACGTGATAAGCTAGTGGAAGGTCGATTTCTTTGCGTCGAAACCGGAAGCCACATAGTGCTCGGTGAGTTGGAACTGTCTATTGTGATGCCCCAGCGAGTCGGGGTGGTGCTGTCCCAGTGAATCAGGATGATGCCCCAGTGAGTCGGGGTGATGATGTCCTAGTGAGTGGGGATGATGCTGTAGACTCCAGTGGGTTGGAGTAGTGCTGCTGGCTCCAGTGAGTCGGAGCGGTGCTGTGCAACGTAGTAGCTTGACTGCTGGCGTCAACCAAGAGAGGTTCTTCATGGTTCTTCATGTGACAGGCCGAATGTGCAGTGTGCTTAATCAAGGATGCTGATGAGGGTGAGAGTGATGACCAGGTAGGCATGCTGGTGGTCAGATTACCCTTTAAAACCGTGGGTGCTGGCTGGTATGGCTCGCTGCTTGAAATCTTGAGGAAGTGATGATGACGTCCGTCTCTCATCTCGCTGACGTTCACAGTCCAGAATCACCAGTTTTGAGGTATGAGAACAGTCTAAAGTTTCGCAAACCTCCTTTGAAAAGGAAGTATCTTCCGACCAGGTGTTTTGTCTGATCTGGGCAACTACCCATTAGATGATTTTGGGTGGTTATAAATGTTCAAATCACGCGGAGAACTCTCATTGCGCGATGCAAGATTTCGTTTATTTCAGTTCTTGCATGGCACCATAGATGTCGCTACGATTGAAAACAATATCTACTCAAAAAAATAACGAGAACAGATGGACGACTTTTTTATAGAGTAAGATCCCAGAGCGATCAGACATAACTTATTTTCACATAGATGAAACCTTAGGTTCTCAGTAGCGTCTCATGTACTTTGAATACCTGTGTGCTTGCTTTGTAATACCTGGTACGAAAGGTAACTAAAAATAAGAGTTACTTAACTTAAATTTATAAGGCTGATTTTTATTTATGTTTATGTCAGACACTATCCATGGACCAAAAGCTTTAAAGATCCACAAAAAATAAATGAACTTTAACATGTCTGATTTTTAAATACGTTATAAGATAACAATTACAAAGTTATATTTGATACATTCATTTAATAAAAGTTTACGAACACTTGAGACCATCTTTGTTTACAAGTTTGCCAGGATTTCATGCACTGACTGGATGTGGCTTTAATACCTCCTTTTTAAAGGTAAACAAAGACCATTTATTATATTAATGAAGAAAAATGAATATCAGCAAGCTTTTATGCAATTAAGAGATCCAGAGTCGTTTACCGATGATCATATACAAGAAGATATTTTCAATAAAATACAAAAAATTATCTGCGAAATTTATAATATTCCTGGCATACTCAACGTTGATGCTGCCTGGCTTCAGCTATTTTTGAGTAATTAAAACGTTTATACTATGAACGAAGAATTTCATCCAAAAAATTAAAAAAAAATGATGCTAGCAGTTTACTACCATTTTCTTTTTTAGATCGGAAATAATCCAATTACTTCTCCCGCCCTTGGGTGGAGCGGGAGTGCGTGTCAGACTTTTACTGACTCAAACCCACTCCTAGTTCCTTCGTTGCCTTTCATTCCAGGGACGGGTTTTCCTTTCAGAAGCGAACCTATGGCCCCAGTAGGCTTCGACCTTGCTGGGCCCCTACGATTTGCTGACATCTCCCTGAGGCGCGCGTGGAACACTACGCACCATCGACGACTTGGGCTTGGTCCGGACGGTCGGACGGCGAGCCACCCATTGCTTGCCATCCGCAAGCCCACGCCTACGGTGGCCAGAAATCGGGATCAGGATCCCGGCGACTGGGGCGTGAGGGCTGTACCCTCGCACGAGCGGCCGCCTCCTTTGCTAGGATTAAGCAGTTTACCACCATGCAAATCGGAGTTTTTCCAACAATTCTTTCGAGCTAGCATATGGAATAATGTAAATCAAAAACAACCTACCATTTTAACTCCTGAAAACAATGGGTGGAGTTTAGAGGAAAACCAGTATCATTTTTATTGGTTTGATGGTGACCAATTACCAGGAGACGTTAGTGAATCCCAGCGTTTCTATGGCACTCTCCATCTATCTATCTATATATTTATGTTTGGTTTCCGCACTTATTCCTACGTGGACCATTGTACGTAGGCCATGGCGGCCATAACCTTAGGTGGGCTTATTCCAACCAGCCCACCTCTCTCCAAAAACAGATAAGACCTCTTAGGTTTTTCAGGACATCAATAAGGGATTTCGGGGATCCTAAGGTTCGTGTGCGTATTTCAAATCAAATCAAATCAAATCAAATCACTTTTATTTGTTAACACAGGTACAGAAATACAGATCTTATATTTGATGAACAGAGCGCTATGTTATGCCAGGAGGCGTACAAATATGGTGAGCATCCAGCTCAAGATTACTAATTAAAGTTTAAAAAAATATGTATATATTTGAGAATCCTGCATAATTATGGTATTCAATTTAATTATTAACATTTAAAAAATATCATCTAGTACCTGAATTATGGCAGACTTAAATAAGGGATTATTTTTATAATTTATTAGATAAAAATGTCAAAAAAGCTAACTACCTAAGTCCACAATATTTAAAATGTCAAAAAAATCCAAGTATCTAAGTTCAAATAATTAAAATGTCAAAAATTATTTAATGTCAATATCAACAATAAATTTCATTTCCAAATAATTAATCATTTAAGTTAAATGTCAAAAAAAATATAACTATCTATTCCAAAATATTTAAAATGTCAAAAAAATATTAAATGTCAATATCAACAGCATACAATTCCAAACATTTCATAATTTAAGTTTAAAACATAAACACAAAGACAGAAAAAAAATTCACACGCATTATTATAATTAGTAACATTATTTTGTTTATATTGAGCCATCATTCAAAAATTCATCTAATGTGTAGTAACATTTGTCACAAAGCAACTTATTAAGTGCCTTTTTGAATTTTGTTAATGGCATATTTTTAATGGCATTCGGTATTTTGTTATAGATTTTTGGAGCATTGCCGAAAAAGCTTTTACGCATTAAAGATGTTTTACACTTAACATTACTAAGTTTATTAAAATATTGAGTACGTAATGGATTTCTTCTGACTTCAGATAAGCTGACAAATAAATGCGGATTTTTATTCACAAATAATGCAGTTTCCATTATGTACATTGCTGGCAGTGTCAATATTCTTAGTTTTTTGAAATGTGGAATACAGCTATCTGTCGTTTTTAAACCACACATAGATCTCACACAGCGTTTCTGCATCCTAAATACGACTTCCCTATTAGCTGACTGCCCCCAGAAAATAATACCGTACCGTAAAACAGAAGCTACAAGTCCATGGTATGCTGTTAGCAATGTCTCAATATTAACTTTTTTTGAGAGTTGGAATAGTGCATACGCAGATTTACTTAATCGCTTACATATTATATCAGTATGAGTATTCCAAGTCAATTTATTATCAATCGTGATTCCCAAAAACTTAGCATTATCAACTTCCTGTATTTTATAGTCATTATAAGTGATATTAATGTTATTATTTTCACGACGTTGGTGGTATTGCATGATGTTAGTTTTACTTAGATTAATTTTCAAATTATTGTCATTAAGCCAGTTTATTATTTTAGTCAGAGATTCATTAATGTCATTTTCATAATTATTTATGTCATTGCATTCTATTATGGCTGTGCTGTCATCTGCAAAGAGAACCATTTTATGCTGAATTATTTTTGGGAGATCATTGATGTAAATCAAAAAAAGAGGTGGTGCCAACACGCCGCCTTGGGGGACGCCATATTTTATGGATCTTTGTTTTGAGACATATACTGTTTCTAATTTAGTTTTGGGACATAATCGAGAGACTTCGGTGCATTGAACTCTATCACTTAAATATGATTCTATCAATCTTAGGATATTTCCCCTAACACCGTAGGCATATAACTTTTGTAGCAATATCTCATGGTCAACATAGTCAAATGCCTTTGTCATATCAGTAAATATAGTACAAATTGGATTCTTTTTATCAACTGATGTCATAATATTATTAATTAAATCAAACAGAGCCAAGTTAATATTTATGTTTTTGCGAAAACCCTTCTGTTCATTGCAAAACAAGTTATATTTTTCAAAGTATGTGTATATAGAGTCGTATATCACTTTTTCAACAATTTTGGAAAAGACGGAAATTTTTGCAATAGGTCTGTAGTTTTTGATGTCCGTTTTGTCGCCTTTTTTAAATAAAGGTTTAATAATAACTTTTTTTAAGCTGTTGGGAAATATGCCGTCAACAACACAAAGATTGATGATGTGAGCTAATGGCTGTGCTATATCTTCCTTTACGTACTTTAGAACCTTAGTACTAACGCCATCACAACCAACAGTATTCGTATTTTTAAGATGAGATATAATTTTTATAATGTCATTATTCGAAACCGGCGACATAAATAAAGATTGTGACGAAAGATTATCAAAAACATTAACATTAGTCTTATCAGAATTTATATTATTTTCAATAGTGTCAATATAGTAATTGTTAAATTCATTAGCGATGTCAATGGGGCGTGTAAAAGTCAAGTTGTCTCTGTTTATAGTCATAATTTGTTCCTGTGGTAAGCACGTTTTGGATTTATTAATAACTTGCCAAGCGGCTTTAGATTTGTTCTGAGAAGAACAAATGAAATAATTGTTTTGGGCTTTCTGAGTCAATTTTATAATTTTTTTATAGAGAGTAGAATATTTCTTTAGGTTATTCTTATTTGTTGAGCTAGGGTCATATCGATATTTCCAAAGTAACTGTCTTTGTTTCCGGCTGCATATCTTTATCCCTCGCGATATCCACTTAGTTTTTCTATTTAATTTGATAGTTATTGTCTTTTCTGGAAAGCATAATTTATATAATAATAAGAACAGAGAGTGTCAGTTCAGTGACACCTGTGCAGTCCAGGAGCACATGTGCAATTGTCTCCTCCCCCTCCAAACATGCTCTGCACAGGGGACTGTCTGTGATACCTATTGTGTGGAGGTGCTTATTCAGTGTGCAGTGTCCGATGATAGTCCCCGTCACCAGGCGCAGGCCGCCTCTGTCCAATCTTAGGAGTTTTTTGGTGAGGGCTTTATTGAGATGTGGCAGGGCCTCCTTGGCCTGCCTGCATCCCGGTGTCGAGGACCACCATCGCTCTGCTTGTATATGCGTGTGTTCACGTAGCCAACTACGCAGCTGACCAAAGGGGACCGGCACAATTGGTTCAGGCCCGAAGGTCACCGCTCCAGATCCTCTCCTGGCCAGTTCGTCCGCCGCGTCGTTGCCCAGTGAGCCGCTATGACCTTTAATCCACTGTAGTGTCACAGTATTGCGTTTCGGCACTGTGACACTTTCCAGTGCTGAGTGGCATTCTTGTATGATTTTCGAGGTGGTAGAGTTTTTGCCTAGGGATTGTAGGACTGAGGCATTATCGGAGAGTATCCGAATGTGTGTGTCCGTTACATTCCTCTTTTCTATGGCGTGGGCCGCTAAGATTATACCAACACATTCCGCCTGATAGACGGTGTTGAATTCTCCTAGCGTTCTGGATATTCTGATATTGAGGTCATTGGAGAAGACTCCAACTCCCGTGCCAGTATCTGTCTTTGATCCATCCGTGTAGACTCTTAGTTCAGCTGGGCCTGAGTAATCGTGCTCTTCTTCTGTTAGTTGAATATTGAAATGCTTTTGGAAATGATACGCCTTTGGAGCTTTGTCGCTAGGTGCTGCCATCATAGGTTGTCGTTTAATAGCGTCTTCCATTATGCGTATGTGTTTGATTCTGGAATCTTTACTCAGGGTGCCCGATGCGCTAAGCCTGAAGGCCGCTGAGGCCGCCTCCTCCTGCACTATTAGATGCAGTGGGGGCAGTCCCAGCATCGCTTGCAGGGCAGCCGTGGTTGTGGTTCTCATGCTGCTAGTGATCGCTACGCAGGCGAGTCGTTGCAGTTTTTCAAGATCTTTTTGTGCTGTGCTCAGTTCGGTCCTGGGCCACCAAACTACGGAGCCATATATGATTATTGGTCTAATAACAGTGGTGTATAGCCAGTGAGTAATCTTTGGGGCTATGCCCCAGGTGCGGCCTAGCATGCGTTTACACTGCCACATAGATATACTGGCTTTTTTGGTGATGTACTCGGTATGTTTTGCCCAATTCAGCTGTTTGTCCAGGTAGACGCCCAGGTACTTGACTTCAGTTGACAGGCTAAGGGTAGTTCCAAAGAAATGTGGTAGCTGTAGTGCTGCCAGTTTCCTTTTTTTGGTGTAGTATAAGTATAAAAGTACTAATTCAGTTTTAGTGGGGTTCACAGTCAGTTGGTGTTCCTTACACCAGTCCTCTACTATTTTCAAGGCCTGCCGCATAAGGTTACATAGTGTATTTTCGTGAGTGCCATTTATTAAAATGGTTATATCGTCGGCATATCCTACGGCGAAGTAACCTTTGGTGTTAAGTCTTTTAACTAGATCATCTGCAACCAGGTTCCATAGTAAAGGCGAGAGGACACCTCCTTGCGAGCAACCCTTTGCCACCATGGCCCTTGTGGTGTTATTTATATTTACTTGTACTGCTCTAAGTCTGAGCATATTTGTGATCCAGCCACTCAAGGTCGGGTCAACACCGTGACTTTCAAGTGCTGTGCTGATGCTTCGGAACATAGTCTTATCGAAAGCTCCTTCGATGTCTATGAAGACTGCTAACGAAGAGCCTTTGTGATTTATTGCGCATTCAATCTTTGAGATCACGCTATGTAGTGCAGATTCTGTTGATTTACCTGTTGAGTAGGCATGTTGTGGCACTCCCCATAAATTAAAATAATGTCGGAGTACTCCGAAGCTGTGTAAATTGTAACCAGGCGTAATAATTAAAAAATAAAACGTAATTACAATACAATGCTTTTCAAATAAAAATAGTAACGTCAGTGACCTTGATATGTTAACTGTCACTTCGACTTGATAAATCATTTGTCTTGTTTTATGGCTTTAAGGTTTTATGTTTTTGGCACCAATTATGTTTTTTTTTCTCAGTTGCCAAGTAAGCTTTTTTTTGTGATCGTGGACTTCATTTACATCATGTAGTAAATGCTGAAAATGAAAAATAATGTCCTGTGACTAAACTACTGGATATATTCGAATCATTTTTGATATGCAGACTGGGAACATCATGAGGTATACGCCGTTTAATTTAATGTCGTATTACCGGCGCCACTACGACAATAATTTGTCTGAAATATAACTTTGTAATAATTACCTTAATAACATATTTAAAAATCAGACAAATAAGTAAAGTTCATTTGTTTTTTGTGAAGCTGTAAAACATCTGACAAAAGTTTTGGTCCACGGAAAGTGTCTGACACGTATGATACTACTTTAGAATAATATTCTACAAAACATGTATAAAAATCACTCTTATTTTTAGTTACCTTTCTCACCTGGTACCTGCCCAGGTGTAACAAGGCGAGCTCCACAAGCACACAGGTATTGAAAGCATATGAGACGCTTCTGAGAACCTAAGGTTTCATGTATGTGAAAATAAGTTATGTCTGATCGCTCTGGGATCTTGGACTATTAGGTTGTAAATTATAATATTTAAAACTTTACCTACTAAACTGTAATATAACATATAATAGGAATAATATACTCCCTTGTAAATGTACACCCTAATTAGAAAATGAAGTTATAATCATAATTCAAGCAATGAAATTCTACATAAATATAATTAAGTAAGTATTTTTAAAGAAATTAGTTATCCTAATCGTAGGCCAATACTATAGGAATCGACGCACTACACTAAATATGTTTGCTGGAGCCGGAGGATGCCAAAAAAAAAACCAATTTACTTTAAACTAATTTAATGAAATAAAATGACATTACAATTTATAACTTAAGATTAATTAGGTGATAATTGGTCGATTTCTGTACCAAGAATGGGCCCCTAACGTGGTAACATGGAGCGCATTGCCGATGCGCTGTCTACGGTTACGAAATGCTGTGTAGGAACTTAGTCATTGCGATGTGCAATATCGGTATCTCATTGTCCACAATCCATGTTTTTATTTCAAAAAATATCAAAATAGGTAAAAAAAACCTATTTTCAAAATGGCTGCAATCAATTCCGTAGTCGAGTCTGACCATACTACTTTCAAGATTTGGGTTTATTATGTTGTATATTATATTTTTCTGACTAACTCTTACTGACTTAAATCATACAATTGATTTGCAGCTTCCTTTGTCTAACATTGGCCTGCATAAATTGAGGCGGATCCCGTCACCTTCTATGGCTGCGTGCAGCCATAATTCCTCTACAACACGGTGCATCTACCGTGGACATTTTACTATACAGGCAATAGACTCCGCCAGTCTATTACCAGCATGCAGGTCATACCCTGTAGCGGCCGGCTATCTCTCTAGCTACTCCATCATAAAGGACATCTTACCGTCGCTATTGTGTCATAACCTGCACAGGATCGCGCATCACAAGTCGCTGTTCCCACTGAACTCAATATGGTCACCGATATTCTCCCTATCATCATAGTTCATTCATACTATTATTTTTCTTTGATTCTGTTTTTTATAAAATATTTCAACAGGACATATTCTATGAGTTTCATAGAATACTACATCATTCCATATTACACCTCAATTCATCCATTAATTATTACATTATTATTCATCCATTATTACATCCTGACGAGAAATATTTAAAAAAAGTCTTTGTTTTTTTTTCGGATGGGAAAATCATCTAATGACATCCCCTGCTCTTTGGCGGAGCGGGAGATACTGTCAGACTTTTACTGACTAAAAACCCACTCTTGTTCCTTCTTTGCCATTTTTCCAGGGCCCCGGGGATCATTTTCGCATCACCCATGGCCCAAATAGGCCTCGACCCTGCTGGGCCCCTACGGTTACTGACATCTCCTTGAGGCGCTTGAAAAAAAAGTCTTTGTTAAAATGACACTATGTATTTTACTTTTCATTGAACTAGGCACTTATCTTTTAGAGCTGCGGAATATAAAATATAATATGCTAATATATACATACTTCCTACTGAAATCATTATCTGAAACAGAATATGAACACCAGGGTTCACAGAGCTCGATGAAAAACCCATTGAGGATGTAAATATGCATACCTACTATATATCCCATCTATTCCATTGGGTTACATTAAAAAAAAAAAAATGAAGAGACTAAGAAAGGTTTTTAAGTTAAATATAATACGTTATGCCCTTGTAAAAAATTGGAGGCTAGAAGTATACCTGCTTAAAGAAAATACACTTTGATAAGAGTTTACGAGCTTTATTATTCAGTACCGACACTATTAAACCACTATATACGATAATTTTTAATTAGTTTATCTTTCTACGGAACCACTTATAGCCAAATTGTTAACTGCATGTTTTATGACCATCCGCATTAAAGTGTATAAATTGCGTAACTTGACTTTAATACACATTAGATAGCTTAGTACCACAGTACCCTACTGAGTAGTATAATAAACACTAGCAAAATGTTTCAATTGTACGTCATTTTGTTAGCCAGCGCAATCTTCAGTTTGTGTGAATCAGCAGCAATTCGTGAGTATATTAGTGTTGTTAGGAAAATATATAGTACCTTAAAGAGAAAATTAAATTGGATTAGTTGTATTATCAGGAACACTACTACTCTTTCGAGAAATATAGGCGTGAAAATATGTACCTGTCTAATAACTTGTTTGTCGTAGTCTGATCTTTGTTAAATTGTTACCGATCACTTGTTAAAATGCCATGGTTTGTGGTTTTTGAGATAATGTTCCAGTCCCCCTTTTGAAACTCATTCTAAAAAAAAAACTTTGCTATGCGCATAATCAAAGTGTGTATATCAGTATTTTTATAAAAATAAATGAACATAATTTATAAACTAAAAATTTTTATTTCAGTCGAAAAAATAGACAAAAAATGTTCGATACATGATGATAAATGTATGCAAGGTTTATACAAAAACTTATTACACGAAATATCAGACAATGGCATTCCAGAGCTGGGCGTACCCAAAATTGATCCATTGGTGATAAAGAACAGAGAAATTGTTGCTCTTGGAATGGTTAAAATTACAATAAAGGAAGGAGAAGCTAAAGGTTTTAAGGACTGTTACGCTACTAGTTACAAGTAAGTTTTTTTTTAAGTTACATAATATTTTTTTTCAAATGCCTTTTATAAAAAATATTCTTGTCACGTAAAAGCTTGATAATGCCTACGTCATATGGAAGTATCATTATCATTAGAAATGGCCTAATTGTAATTTATATAGGTCGGCACACAACTAGTTCATGTAGAAGAAGAAGCTTTCATACTTCATCATCCGACGTCATTTCAATAATCACTCCTGTTCTATCCATAACATGTTTCACATAGTCCATAATAATATATCGTTTCTTTGAAATATCTATCATAATTATGAATAAAATCATTTCAAACATGTAACAAGAGATCCGTAATACTGTATTGATAAGAGGTAGCTGTGAAAAAGGATTGCATTAAGCAGATATGAGAATGTTGAATTGATGTGTAGAGTGACTATAAAATGAAAAACGAGTACCTATATTAGAAAAAGTTTGGAAGTAGCACCAGTGACTGAAAAGTTAAAAGGGAATTTTATTTAATTAAAAGGGGTTTGTCAAGGCATGGTCATGTAAAGAGGAGGAATAAATCACATGTTACTAAAAGGCTATACATATAGATGGATGGGGAGGAAGAGGAAGGTCAAAGAAAAGATGGATAGTGAGGAATATAGCAAGAATATATAATATAGCAAGAAACGAAATCAAACAGCGTCTGGATAGTACAACTATATCTTAATTTACCTGCTACCCATTTAACTTAATTATTATCTAACTAACAAACATCACAGATAGATTGTATGAGGAGTGATATGAAAGAAAAAGGAGTCAACAATGACGTGACGGTTGACAGATTGGAAGAAAAAAAACTTGTTGCCCGACCCCAAGTAAAATGAAACAAGGGCAGGAAGATAGTAAATGGTGTAGTTTTTTGTTTCTGTCTATTTAAAAAGTGTATTTAAATTTTGACTTAAAATGCAACAATTGTTATAGGAGTGACTTAGAAAATCAGCGGATTGCGATAGATTTTGTTTGCGATCACTTCACCTTTGAAGGAAGCTACAAGATTGAATCAACTCCCACTCTTTTGGCGCTATTTGGCGGCCTTGACGTTCATGGTGAAGGCAATGGAGGGATTGATATTGGTAAGTATTTGGAAGATAATAATATTGACGGTGAAAAATTTCGAGTTGGCAGCAATAACGATGTAGACGCAACTAAAGTGAACTTCGAAATTAGTTTTATTATTAGTTATATTATTGATAGGCTCACGTTTGACCACTATCTCACCTGATGGTTCTGTAGTAAATTAATATAATAATTATGCATACGCTATTCAAAGAAAACACTACTTTTTTGGGGCTTTATTGGATTTTATGAAAATAAAAAAGTTCTCAAAAAGTATTATGCAAGGTACTTTCGAGGTTGTGTGTGGAAATCAAACATTCCGGTCAAGATATGAGAGTTACGGGTACAAAAAAATAACCTTAAGATTATATTTTTTTCATATTTATATTTCTATTTATTGTTGGTTGTATTTTTTGGTAATAAGATTTTTATTTGCTACTTTTTAGTTGCCCCATAACTTAAACCAAATAGTAAACAAATTTTTTGATGTAATATCCATAATGTCTCAATCTACATTTTGCTTTGGGGTTAGCATAACTATCAAAATATCAATAACTACTCATTACCTAATATCATTTGTAGAACTTCGAAGATACACCAGTGTACTCCACACTAGTTATACTATATCTTCGAGATGCAAGATTCAATATAAATAGTTGAGCTACTTGAATGCTGACAAATGCTTGCACTGACTAGCCAGGTCCACTAAAATTTGTGTGGTCCTTTCTTTAAAAGACTATCTCAGACTCGAATTTTCATAATTCTCATACGATGTTTTCTGTATGCCCCTTAAAAGATGCTTCGCCCCCTGAGTTTTTTTCGGCATTTCTTCTCAGGGTAGTCAGCTAGGAAACACCGGCCTCATCTAGTTTAAATTGACGTATAAAAGTGTTTTTAAAAAATCTATTTGCTAAATAAATATAATTTATAATTTAATAATTGAACTACTACGGAGTTACGAGTATAACTAAATCCAACATTAACAGAATCATCAAAATCGGTGCATTAACGAAAAAGTTATGCCCGAATTCTGAATATAAAACGAATTGTGTTCATGTTATTTATTTATTTTTGGTGGGGAGAAATTATCTCCCGATCTAAGGTTTTTTTTTTTTTTTTTTTTTCGGTGGGAAAATCATCTAATGACAAATCTCGCTCTTGGGCGGAGCGAGAGATAGTGTCAGACTTTTACTGACTAAAAACCCACTCCTGTTCCTTCGTTGCCTTCGTCCCAGGGCCCCGGGTTTCGTTTTCACACTACCCATGGCCCCAGTAGGCTTCGACCCTGCTGGGCCCCTACGATTGGCTGACATCTCCCTGAGGCGCGCGTGGAACAATACGCGCCGTCGACGACTTGGCTCGGTCCGGACGGTTACCGGACGGTCCGACGGCGAGCCACCCATTGCTCGCCGTCCGCAAGCCCGCGCCTACGGTGGCCGGAAATCGGGATCGGAATCCCGGCGGCGGTAAGGGCGTGAGGACCGTTGCCTCACGCGATCGGCCGCCTCCTTTGCTAGCATTACTGCTTCACAGAAGGAGGCGACCGCCTGCCACTCTTCCTCGCTCCGGACCATGGCCTGTACCAGGGCCCGGCGCGAGAGATCGCCGCCGCCGATCGCCCCCACAAGGACACGGCGTTGCTCTGCCCAAGCGGGGCACACCTCAACCGTGTGCTCCACCGTGTCCTCCGGGCGGTCCACACAGTGGCGACACCCGGGCGTTGCTTCCGCACGAATCCGGTGCAGGAACTTCCCGAACTTACCGTGTTCGGTGAGAACCTGCGTCATGCGAAAGGTGAGGACGCCGTGAGGTCTTTCCAACCACGCCTCAAAGAGGGGACTTACCGCCATAATTGTGGCGTGCCCATCCCGATCTAAGGTGGAGCGAAAGGTCGTGTCCGAGTTCTACTGATGTCATTGAATGATTTTCCCAACCAAAAAAAAGAACAAAAAGATTGCAATCATTTACTGAAGAATTTTCCATGGTCTATCTTCGAAGTCCATTTTACCAGATCTTCACCAAATTTTAATAAGAATAAGAAATTTTATTTGCTCAAACATGTGTATGCATACAGAATTAAAATAATACATGCATGCAAGATCTTAAATAAAAGTAGCTCACGAAATGTCTGCCATTTCTCATGGCGTACAAATATCTTAGTTTCTACGATTATTACATTATTATTATGAATTATTTTTTTAAAATTTTAATGAATATTTTAATGATTTTAATTATATTTAATAACATTCAATTATAATAATATTAATAATATAGGCATCTTTAAGTCGTCCACTGCTACACAACCTAAATAATAATTACGACAATGTTAGTTATAATAGTTATTTATTTATTAGAATCCGGAGTCCTTTAAAAATTCGATTAATCGATATTATCTACTAAAATATTTTTCCAAACATCAAAATCGGTTAACATTTGGCGATGATATTGCTGAACAAGATACATACAACAGAGAACTTCTTTCTTTTTTTGAAGTTGGTTAAAAAACATTACAGTGTTCTGCTTAAGTCATCAGGTTACTTAATTACTTTTATTTTGTTTCCAGAAAATGTCCATTTGTCTTTCGATTTCGCAACCGAATTCAAGAAACTTGATGACGGTGAAATACATGTATTCATCAAACCTGAAGACTCCTCATATAACTTCGAGGTTAAAGGAAAAGCGACGGTCCATGCTGACAATATACTTGTTGGAAATCAGGAAATTAGTAAGTACTAGTATTTTATAATATTAGTGCATCCCTATAATCCCAGTAATATATCGTTTCGTGTGCACATACATATTTTTTTTTTAAATATAATTATATAGGGAGAGATGAATATAGGGAGAGATGGCACTAGCGCTGCCACGATCACTTCGAGTCTTTGACTTTGTTAAAAAAAATTGTATGTTTGCGTGCGATTGTATCTACATGAAGTAGTAGCAATTGCACACACACATTTGTTAAACAGATTGCTCAAACAGTTAAACGGATTTTAATGAAATTTAGTTTACAGGTAGACCATGTTCTGTTATAGCATATTGAAAACTTTTTATCTCGGAATATGTTCCCTTAGGATAACTTTCACCTTTCACGTGAGTTCAAGTTTCAAGCTATTGACAAAAGCTAGTTTCAGAAACATAGAGGAACATTTCGAAAGCAGTATTTTTGTTATTGTAGACATATTATTTTAAAATTATAATTTAAAGAATAACGCGTATAATAAATTAATTAAACCTGAGATAGAGCAATATTAAAAATGTCTTTAATTAGTATTCAAGACAATAAAAATGTCTGTTTATTTTAATGAAGATTTATTTTCTCACTAATTCATCGTGGTCATCAGTGACTCGAAATTGACATTTGGGCATCATCATCATACGGAACATGATCTCTTCCTCTATTTTGCACTATGGTTGTGTATTTTGAGTCATTATTTTGATGGTTTATTTTATTTAAAAAAAATTACTTTTTACAGGCTCTGTGTTGGTTAACATCTTCAACGAGAACTGGAAATTCATGACGAATACTTTCGGAAAGACTGTTGTTGATAAAGCTATGGATTTGTTCTTCAAACAGTCTCAACAATTTTTTGAGAAATTTCCCGCTAAAAACTGGATAACTGACGATTTATCTTCTTACGTTAAGAGCTAAAATGGAGATTAATTTTAAACTCTGTATTCATTGGAAACAACCGTTTCATTGCAGTGGCGCAACATTTTATGTTACCTATATATGATATATACTTTAGTTTAAGTACCACAAACACGGAATAAACATAGGTAAGGGACATTTTGTGCCCCAAAATGACGCGCAACGCTGTCGCATGTCCCGCGTTACGTAAATGCGTTGTAAAATTTTGAGGAAATAGCGGCGGGACATTGGGCAAAGTTACAGCCTCTCGTAGTTGCGCGTCATGTTGGATGATATGATATATCGACACCCGCATCGAGCAAGGCAGTATCTCGGATTACAGTCCAAACAAAATTCAAACATAGCACTATAACTTTTTGGTTCATTTAAAAAAATGACTGAATTAATGTTACAACCTTGTTCGTTGCGGGTGTCGATTATATATCTGACTGGCCTGTTGGTCTAGTGTTCAGTGGCCCTGACTGCTATGCCGGAGGTTGTGGGTTCGATTCTCACCAGGACAAATGTTTGTGTGATGAGCACGATCATTTGTTCTGTGTCTGGGTGTAATTTATCTATAATATGTATGTATTTAGAAATATATAAGTATGTTTATCAGTTGTCTAGTACTCATAACACAAGCTCTGCTTAGCTTGAGACTAGACGGCGTTGTGTGATAGTTGTAGCTATAATCATGATATTTTGTCCCCTAATGTATCTGAGGCTAGGTACTACGTTGTCATCAATATTGCAATATGCGTTGATCATCAAAATTGTTTCCTGCAAAACGAAACATGTTTGCAAGAACAAAATTGCGCAACTATTTTTCCAAATGAATACTCATTGTAAGTCGTTTCAAATAGGATTATAATTGTACCGAGATTGTTTTTTTTTTTAATTTGGCATCAACTGCTTGATTAGAATAATAAATGCATTTAGTACTTACATTTAGAAGTTCGTGTACCAAAATAACCTTCCAAAGATACGGAAAAGGAAAAATACGAATTCCATTATAATTATGTTTCTTAATTGTATTCATTCTGTGCTCTTCGTTTATTTGTAGGTTTGGCATTTTGATATTATTACATACTAGAATAATAAAAAGATAATTACTCACCTTCATAATTATTGACTTTGTGTTGCTATCTTTGGTTCAGATCAAAATTATCTTAAACTTTAAAGTACCTACCTGTGAAGATCGTAAATAAAAGTATGTTTATAGTGATTGTTTATTTTTTTTTTAATTCTTATCCCTCTTTTCTTATTCCTTATATTGGACTTTTTTTTTGTTTTTCTGGTTATTATTACTTTTTTTTATTATTTTTATTGTTTATTTATTGTGCACACCTACCACAGTGTTGTCTTTTTTAACGCAAAGGTTCACTGGTAGAGAATGCCTTGTTGCATTTAATTCGCCTATGTACATGAGGTTTAAATATATAATAAATAATTAAACAAGAGAAGTTTTGACAATGGTAGAGACCAGGTTCGCCTCCAATAGCAACAACCGAAGTAGACATACCAAAATAGTAACATCATTGTTTTCATTAGATCGTGTGTTTAGCAATTAGTGAAGAATTTTGTTTTTTTTTTTTTTCAAGATTAAATATTTTAATGACACTAATCATCATTTCATTTTATCAAAGCAACTGAGTTGTATCTTATAATAAAATGATTGCTTGACCAGTTATATAATTCATATATATATTCATATTCATTTATTCACATATAAGTAGATAATTTGTAGGTATATCTTTGGAAATAATCTAAGGTTATTTTTTTGCTCGTTTGGTGTGCAAATGTCCTTTGGATAAGATCTAAGGAAATAAAACACACAAGATCTTAGTTTTTAGCCGACATCAAAAAGAAGGAGGTTCTATGTTCGGCTCTATGTATGTTCATCGATTTCTCGGTCAATTGTAGACTGATTTTTGATTGAAAGGTTACGCTTCCGAGTTGGTCCCATAGAAATATTGTTATGATCTGATAAAGAACTTCGAAGATATGGAACGGAACTCCTCATCACAGCAGAACTGTCGTAACCAGTAAAATTTCTTTGTTTATACGTGTAGCCGATGACTGACTAAAAGAAAGGGGAACATCGAACTGATCTGATGATGAAGCCGAAAGGTAGGCACCGGAGCTCTGTAATAAATTAACGTAACCTTACCGTGTTTGGGATTATTAGAATTGTCATGAGATACACTCTAGCTATAAAGTACCATCGAGCTAATCTGATGATAGAAAGTAGGCACGAAAACTCCGTAATAAAACAATTAATGTATCCTAGCCGTGGCTTGGTTTATAAGATTTCCATGCAATATTTTAATTATTAAATTCTATAGGTACCTTCCTATAGAACTCACACACTATTTAAGTTTGACCAAGGGGTACTTTTTAGTCGGTACCACAACTAAAAAGTGTAAAATAAAAAACACTAATAACCCTTCTTGCAGTCGCGTAAAAAGTGCAAAATAACTTTAATTTCAGAAGTCGGTGTTAAATAACGAAGAGACAAAACTATTATAGAAACATCGAATTCCGAAATTAAAGTTATTTTGCACTTTTTATTGAATTTTTTTTTACATTGAAGTCGGTTGATTTTTTTTTTTTTGTAAAAAGATTTTTATTTTACACTTTCTGTAAAAAAAAGACATAAATGCGTTCGTAAATATTTTAATAAAAAAAACCATTAACCAGTTATGTAAGTACTTTTCTTAAATCTGAGGCTTCACAGTAAGTAAGAATAGACAGCTTGCAAATTATGGTCTAGCGTAAGGCGATAAGTCTTCAATGATGTAGTGTCTTGCAGGAATATTATCGAAGAAGTAGCCAGCAAACTTAAAGTAGAATTCCATAGCTTTGTCGATAAAGGGTTGACCGAAAGCTGACATGATGAATTTCCAATTTTGGTTAAACACATTTGTGATTAGTTCACCTAGAATCAAACGAGTCACGTAATTATTTGTTCCAATTATTGTTAGTTCAGAAACTTATAAATACAGAATATAAGACATACATAAGGTTTGGCTCCAGAATCGGCAGTATTTCTTTGACAACATGATATTCTCATTCTTAACAATTAAATATAATCAGAATTGAAAATTCTCGAGCTTGAAAAACTTTGTTTTAGTTTTTCTGAAGCATGAAAATCGCATACAGTATAATTATAAGTGATAAACCTATAAAATTGTGGATTTTATGTCATCACTATCATTTTCTTTTCAACTGAAAGCGCTACACATGAATATTAAAAGCTAGACAATGCTCAGAATTAGAAGATATAATTAAATGCATAGGTAACTATTTTTAATTTTAGATTTAGTTGGAAGTGCTAATGTTTTTAATTCAATTCATATATACGTATTTCGTTACGGTTACTTGATTTTATCAAAAACATAGACAGGATAAAGTAAGATACCTATTTTTTAATTATTATTTTTTGACAATGAGTCCTCCTTTAAAGTTATTTGATTATTTTGGCGATTTCATTTCGTAAATCAACATAATTACTTTAACATTTTTAGTGATACTGGGCATGAGTTAGATGAGAAAAAATTTAGTTCAATAAGATTTACAAGGCTCTAAATCATTGCTTTATTAGTACTTACTGGCTTCCTGGCCGGCCAAATAAAGATTATCAGCATTTAATACAACTGGGCCTCCAATTTCATAGTCGTACTTGATGAGGTCGTAAATGCATTTTATGTATATCTCTCCATCTTCACGCCTTTGCGCGAAAAAGGGAAAGTCAAATTTCAAATGCAGCTGGTCTGTGAATTTGATAAATTTTGGTGTAAGCAATCATCATCATAATCATCATCATTTCAGCCGAAAGACGTCTACTGTTGGACATAGGCCTACCCCAAGCGTCTCCACAATGACCGATCCTGTGCTGTGATCCGATGCTGTGTGTAAGCGATATACACAAAATAATAATAATAATATAATATTCCACAACTTTCACACAATGCTATCTATTCCCAAACTAATACATATTATACTGCTGATCTATAATATAGATTAATTACACCCAGACAAAGAACAAATGATCGTGCTCATCACACAAACATTTTTCCTGGGTGGAAATCAAATCCACGTCCTCCGGCATAGTAGATCAGGGGAATTGACCACTAGACCAACAGGCCTGTCAAATATACACCACTATTTTTTTAATTAAAACAAAAAAAAATGGTGCTCTATCCGTACCCGCAACTAATCATATTTGTATAGTCAAAAGTAAAAAAATCGAAATCCCAAAATTGTCCGTCACAATTGGTAAATTCATAATTCTCTTCTAATCATTCATAACAATTGCTACTAGAAAATACTACACGCAGTGTTTTTCCAATTTGATCACTATTCATTCATTCAATCATAATTAATACAATACAATATTTCTATAAATTGAGTGACATTTTGGTATATAAACAAACGCTAATAACTTTGCTGTTAATGAATAATATTTATTGATACTTTACTTAAATAATAACAAGACCTTTTCTAATAAGCCCTTTAAGTATTTGTACCAATTAAAAATTAGTGGTGTATATCAAAATAATACATCAAAATTTCCACAACATAAAAAAAAGAAATCACCAGCTCGTCGTTATCATTATCGCCAAATCTGAAAAAGGCTAATATCTGGGTACATTTATGCGGCTGTCCAGCCCACTTCTATTTCAGTTTAACTGTTTTTTCCTCACTGAATATAAAAATATTACAAAATAATTACCAATTTTGATTTTCGCGTTTCCATCACCATGTATGGTACTTGCTCCTAAAAAGTTTGTTATCAATGGACTGGAAGCGTCAGCTCTGTAATGTCCTTTAATTGTTAGATCACATGTGTTTTCTTGGTGGCCCCTTTCTTCTTTGATATTTATACTGAAAAAAAAAAAGGTTAAATCTTAGTAAAGACCATAAATGACACTTCGAATCGCGAGTCCGCTTTTTGTTGCTTTTCAGCTATTAGTTTCTGATACTGTCTTAGATATTGTACTGGATCATCAATGTTATATTTTTTTGTAATTTTCGTTATTGTAAAAGAATTCTTTCTAAAATCACCAAGTTAACCATTGTGACTTCATAAGCAAATACTTTTTTCAACGTTAGTTTAAACTTCACAAGGTGATGAAACAAAAAAATAAAGTCGCTTTTTGCCCCCTAGTACTTGGTACCTGTCATTGCAATGACACGGACAAAAAACTAAGAATTTAAAAAAATATCTCATTATCTTCGAAACAATTTTTTAAACTTATGCCATTTTGATTGATTGTGACTAATTATAAGTCTTGATTAACTCATTTGGCACAGCCAAAATTAATAAATTGTGTTTTATTTTTACTTTTTTTCTGGTTTCAAAATGATCTAAGCGAGAGAATGATTAAAACAAATTCACGATAGCAATCAGTTAATATTATAATGCATAATATTATCCACGCACTTTGCATTCTAGGACCACGGTTTCCTTTCCAGAAATTTCCCGTGGCCTTAGCGGGTATCGGTCACGCGTTCATCTCTTTGAGGCAAGCGTGGAACATTACGCGCCGTTAAGGAATCGGGCTCGATTCTTAACGTTCAGCCCATCACAAACTCACCAACCCATTCGTCGTCCCCAAGCCCGCGCCTACGGTAGCCAGGGATCGTTTTGCGACTCCTATCTCGGATAGATCGTAAGAATGATGTTAAAATTAAAATGTAAAAAAATAATATTGTGTGCTTTTCCATATTTTGAACAATTGTCAAATAGACAAAATAATTATATTCATATGCTTAACAAACATATGTACTTTTTAGTTAGTCACTATAGTGACAAGTTTATGTTTTTTGACACCAACATTTTTGTTGACCATTTAAAGTCGACCAGGGGTACAACGTATCTGCCAATTAGTTATAGACACACAATAGCAAGGCTATTAGCTTATTATATTAACACAGACATAAGTAGTATGTCGAAGTCTTGTATAATTGACACCGCAATGTTTAGTAATCATACTAAAAACCATATGTTGGACCAAATTAACGGTAGCACAATTGCTATGAATACTTTTACACAGTGTACGAAGGAGGTTCCACATATCACTTTGGAAAATTCCTTAACTAACGTGGAGGCTACAATTACTTGCAACTCACCGCCAGGTGATAATATAGATTTGGGACAAACTCCGGATCATTTAAACTAATGCATAAGACAACAGAGGGTACCAGTAACAGCATAGTTATATCAACAATTAATAAGGTATCTTCTTGCTCTCAAATAGGTAAACAGCAAAAAGGGTCTCAACAGCATGAATTGAAATTGTTTCATCAAAATATTCAAGGTATCTCTTCTAAATTATTAGAAATTGAAATGTTATTAGAAAAAACAATGTTTGATGTTGTATGTCTTAGTGAACATTGGTTGAAGGATTACCAGGGGCTACTCAGTTTTGAAGTTATAGTGTGGGTAGTTGTTTTAGCCGGAAATCTATGCTGCGTGGTGGTTCCCTAATTTTAATAAAAAAATGCTTAAAATTTAAGCAACGTAATGACATAGTTAACTTGTCAACGGAACATTGCGTTGAACTGTCCTGTGTTGAGCTGGATAAGCATGTTATAGTGTGCGTGTATAGACCCCCGAACCCTCCAGAACTTTAGTCTTTTTGAATCATCAATGGAGGATATTTTAGCTAAACTTGCAGATAGTAACAAATCCGTAATTATTTGTGGAGATTTTAATATTAACATTTTAGAAAATATTTCAAATAGCAGCAGATTTTTAAGTCTTTTTAAATCATTTAATTTGACTAATGTTTTTACAGAACCAACAAGAGTAACTCCAACCTCTGCAACTTGTATTGATAATGTTTTCTGCAATTGTGACTATTTAGATAAAGCTATAGTGAATTATCTTCCGTCTGATCATAGTGGACAAACTGTAGCACTTAAGTCTCAAGCAGCCCTGAAAAAAACGCAAATACAATTTAGGCCAATTACAATAGGCAAATTAAAAAAGTTTAATAGTAACTTAGAAAATAAGTTAAATGTTCTGGGCCATGATATTGATGATGCCAATAAATTTTATGATAATTTCTTTTCAGTGGTACTCAATGAATTTAATACAGCTTTTGAAAAGAAGTCTAAAAATATTTTCCCTAAGTTTGTATTTAGTGACTGGGCGACTAAAGGTATTAGGGTAAGTAGGGAAAGACTATATGAGCTGTATGGCCTTAAGCCATTCTTCAACACTGAAACTTTTAATAAATATGTAAATAGATATTCTAAACTTTTCAGAAAGATTTGCAAGGTAGCAAAGGCCCTGTACATTAGCAATAAGATCAAATCGGCAGACAATAAAATAAAAACTGTGTGGAAAGTTATTAATAGTGAAACTGGTAGGAATAAAGTACGCAATACGGATTTTTTATTGGAGACTTCACATGGACCCAAAAGCTCTAACATAGAAGTAGCCCAAGAATTTGTGAATTATTTCACCGATATACCTCTTAGGACTACGGAAGCTCTAAATTCCTCCCCTGAAGCTTCAGTTGCTTTATTGAAAGCAAACTTGCCAGGCTGTCCGGTTGAATTTCAATTCAAACATATAAACCCTTTGACAGTCATAAAGGCTTTCCGGCAAATAAAAGTCAAATTAACCGAAGACCTATGGGGAATGTCTGTTAAAGTATGCGCATCTATAATTGAGACCATAGCACCGTACTTAGCTTTAATATTTAATTTGTGTGTGGACCAAGGAGTCTTTCCAGATATAATGAAGTACAGTAAAGTTATACCACTTTTTAAATCCGGTGACCATAATGACACTAATAATTACAGACCTGTATCAGTATTGCCGGTTTTCAGTAAGGTGTTTGAAAAAGTTATGCTTAATCAAATGCTTTACCATTTTAACCGCAATAAAATATTTCATGATCAGCAATATGGTTTCACCAAAGGACGTTGTACGACTGACGCTGGTGTCACTTTATTGAAACATATATTTGCAGCGTGGGAAGAAGCCCAAGATGCAATAGGAATTTTTTGTGACCTCTCAAAGGCTTTTGATTGTGTTAATCACGAAACCTTGCTTTTAAAGCTAGAACATTATGGACTAGGTAAACTTGCACTCAGCTTGGTGAAATCTTATTTAATTGACAGGCAACAGCAAGTTCAGATAAACGGTGTCAATTCTCCGGGTTTGAAAGTCAAAATGGGTGTAGCACAAGGCTCAATATTAGGTCCTTTCCTCTTTTTAGTATATATCAATGATCTACCGCATCTATTAAAAAAACAACCACATATTGTACTGTTTGCTGAAGATACGTCGTTAATTTTTAAGATCAATAGACGTTCCACAAATCTTGATGACGTAAACAATGCTTTACAGCAAGTCCAAAACTGGTTTACTGTTAATAATTTAGTATTAAATGGAAAAAAAAAACTAAGTGCATAAGATTTGCGTTACCGAATGTTAAAAGTAATTACTCCGACATAGTATTGAACAAGGAGAAACTTGAATTCGTCGAGAATACGGTTTTCCTAGGGATCACGCTTGACTCGAGGCTACAATGGGGTCCTCATTTAACATCTCTGGCAGGTCGGCTTAGTTCAGCAGCATATGCTGTCAGAAAAATCCGTCAATTTACTGATGTGGATACTGCGCGACTAGTTTATTTTAGTTACTTTCATAGTATCATGTCTTACGGTATTTTGCTATGGGGACGGGCTGCAGATATAGAGTCTATTTTTATTCTGCAGAAAAGAGCTATCAGAGCCATATATAATCTTCGCAGATGCGATTCTCTTAGGGAACTATTTAAGGAAATAAACATCCTGACGGTCCCTTGTCAATACATTTATGAAAACATTATGTATGTTCGGAAAAATATTCATCTTTTTACTAAGATAAGTGACAGGCACAATTTTAATACTAGGAACAGGAACAAATTAGATCAACCTCGGTTCAGATTGGCTAAAGTACATAGTTCTTTCATGGGGTACTGTGTAAAATTTTATAATAAAATACCAGTTGAGATTCTACAACTAAATGAGTCCAAATTTAAAGCATGCATTAAACGCACACTATGTAGACAAGCGTATCCTTGATAAAAACGCTTGGCTAAATGCCGGTCCTGCTCCGCAGCCACAGCCACTTTTACCTTCAAATTAGTTCTTTTTTATAATTTTGGAAGAGATACTGTTCCCCTTTTTGTATTGTTGTTTTCGAAATGTTTTTTTATTTTATTTTATTTGTTTATTTCAATAGAGCTTATGATAATTTATTACCTTTTGTATTTGGAAACAATAGCATTGTATAATGTAGAAGCACTTTTCAAGTTTTGTGAATGTGAAGTACCATGGAGCATTTTTATTAGGTTACAACTTGTTTGACATTACGAGCATGGCAGTTGAGAGTTTGTCATGCTCACTCAAATGTCTCGCTGATGGTGGCACGTGTTATTGGGTCATTCAGTTCCCTTCAAAATGGTTGAGCTGAGTGGGGCTGATGCACGCGTCATGCTCGTGAACGGGTGCCGTCAGTTGAGACTGGTCATCTCTTAGCTGCCAGTGACTGAATTCAATTTCTATTTTTTTTAATTAGTTTTTTTTTTTAATTTTTTTTTTTTTTTTTTTTTTTATTTATCTCAGGACCCTGAGGTCCTGGACCTTTGGGAGGCGTACGAGGAGCCGAAGCCAACTCGCAGAGGCCCTTTAGATAATTATAAAGGAACATAATTTTAATTATTATTACTTATCTACATTGTGCTCACATATTAGAAGCGACAAGAAATATGTAACCAAGATTTATGTAACTCATAAGATGATTTAAAAGAGTGTCCATGGAGTTTCTTGCACGTTCTTCTCCATAGAGATCTACGCTTTGGAACGTGCAATTTAGCTTCACTTGTATTTTTTTTTTTTGACTGACCGACATTTTGACAATTCAAAAGTGCCTGTAATTGGTCTATTTGAAATAAACGTTTCTGATTTCTGATTTCTGATAATGCTTATTTCTGTTGTGGCCATCTCTTTCGGTAGCATTACTGCTGGTGAAGCGTCAATGCCTTTTCTTAAGGTATATGTATTTTTAGAGAATAAATAATATAAATTAGTTATCTTTCCCGCATTCTCTAAGTTAATTGAGTCTCTGTTGACGATTTCCTTCACCAATATCTACGACAGCAACGCCCACTGGTGACGTATCGAATGCTTTCTTGAGACGCTCGCTAAAGACCGCTAGATGGCGTCTAACCCGCTAACAGTTCAGTTGTGTCCGCTACGCAAATCGACATTGCGTCGAATAAAAACCGCTCCGCTGTAAAAATCCCATATCTGTTGAAAACCTGAGAATTCTCCTGTAATAAGTGTATCTGCTACTGTGAGACATTAAGACCATAAAGTGCAGTGTTGGTTTCACGAGTTCTGACCAGCCCACCGGTGGATGGATGAAGATTTAGCTCGCCGGCCGGCAGCACACAGACAGACCACGCGTCCGTGGATGAAGCTCTTTCCTGACGACGAGTTGGGGTCACTGGATTAGCAAGGTACGTGGGTTATAAGTTGCTATCGTTGTTGTAGAGGTCGGTGCATCGGGGAATCGTCAACAGGGATTTAATTTTGTGTAATATAACCATAATTTCACCGCCATATTGGTAGTCTTAAAACACCATCCCATTCAGGTGATTGCTATTTACACGCGTCACCATAATTTTTTGGTCCTTTCGAGCCTGGATAGGTAACCAGGTAACCGCTCCCTAGTTAGATTTTTACGTAATATTTGGTGAAAATCATAATAGGTATATGATATAGGTTATAGATATTTACGTAAACCTTTGGTAAATTATTCTTGCCTATAAACCGCTCTCCGCTATAACATAAACATAATTGACAATAGATTCTACGTAGGTTTTGGTAAATCTGTCAATATTGTTTCATAGAATTTAATGTGATACGTATTTCACTTTGATAACATATAATAGGAGGTAGTTTCACATCATTTCGGCTTTGTGCGTATTAGTGATTTTTATTCAGATACCGCCACAGAGCGGGAGGATACTTTACGATTGCTAACCGCCTGATAAGTTTACCCGCGCATATTTTTTTTAGATATTGCTCTTGATATTAACTTAACAAAATGACTGAGAAACAATTAAAGCCGGAAGATTTACTGACTATCCTTCATGAAAAGAAAGGATTGTTATTCAAACGCCTTAATCGATTATATGAATTATCGAAAAATATTTCGTCGTTCGATACGAGAAATAGTGAAAGTTTTATGATTGAATCGGAAACTATTGACGACATTCGTGATAAATTTGAATCGTATGTCGATCAAATTAACCACATAAACATTAATTTGAAACCTGGTTCGAGTCCCGACTATGCTTGTTTAGAATCCTTTGAAGATTTGTTTATTCGCATTAAGCGTATTAGGAACAAAATCGACAGTAGTCAATCTCAGTTATCGCAATGTAGTAATTCGAAAACGCCTTTTGAACCACTAAAAATAAAGCTGCCTCCGATTGCATTGCCATCTTTCGACGGGAAACCTGAGAATTGGCCTGTTTTCTATGAGTCGTTCAAGTCGAATATTCATGACAATGATCAGCTGACTGACTCGCAGCGTGTGCAGTATTTAGTAGGTAGACTTACACATAACGCGTTAAAGATTACAGCCGGTATTGTGCCTACGGCTGATACCTATCATTTTCTATGGGACAGCTTAGTTAATAAATACCAGGATAAGCGTACATTAGGTATACACTATTTAAATAATATATTAGATTTAAAAAGTTGTTTGTGTAACGCAAATAGTCTCGATTCTTTCATTGAAACATTTAGTGCAAGTATTTCTGCCTTGAAACAACTTGGTATTCCGGATCTTGCGGATTTTATTCTCTTGCATTGTGCTATGAGAAAAATAGATTCACAGACTGGTCAATCGTTTGAACTTTCCGTTCGCGATGTTGAAATACCTACAACTAAATTGTTAATTAGCTTTGTTCAAGATCAGACTAAGATATTAGAACGCTTGAATTTATCTCATTCGAACGCGAAAAATAATTATAATAAACTTCATAGTCCCGCATCTCGCGAGCCTCGCACGCGAACGAAAGCGTTTGTTGTGAGTGTATCGCCTAATTCTACCGCGCCAGCTCCGCCCCGCTTCGTCTGCGCGTATTGTAAAGATAACGCCCATGTTCATTTGTATAAGTGCGCTAAGTTTCAATCCGCGTTGACTCCTAGAACTAGGTTTGAGTTTATTAAATCCGTATATGGTTGCGTAAATTGTCTGAGCACGTCGCACGGTTTGAGTAATTGCAAGTCGACCTCAGTCTGTAACGTATGTAAAAAACGCCATCATACTTTATTACATTTTGAGAAAAATAATAAACAATCGCATGTAGCTGATGTTAAACCGACGAATTGCAATGTAGCCGTCGCGTCCAGCCTGGCTGTGCCGCTGGCCACTGCGCCCCCCGCGTTCCTCCCGCCCCGCGCGGCGTCTTGTGGTTCGGGTGACGTTGCTCAAACATGTCCGACCCATAACACGGCCGTATTATTGGCTGCAGATACGAGGGCTAAGTCGGCAGTCTTGTTGTCGACCGCTCAGGTTTATGCGCGCGCTAACAATAATAGTTCGGGCCATAAAACAATAGTTAGGTGCTTGATTGACAATGGTTCGCAAAATAATTTAATAACTACAGATTGTTGTAGAAAACTCAACTTAGTAATAATTCCTTTGAATAATTCTTTTGTCAAAGGAGTTGGTTCTGTGTCGCGGCCGATAATAGGTTATGTGAATCTAGATATCGAGTCTCGCGTATACCCGCATCAAAAATATACTATTCATGCGTTGGTAGTTGAGTGCATTACGGACAAGCTACCTTCGCACCATATTAAGTGGGATTGTCATGTGGACTTCCACTCGCTTCCGCTCGCTGATTTAAGCTGAAATATTCCAGGAGATATTGACATAGTGTTAGGCGCTCAACTGTTTCCGTATATTTATTTGGGGAATAGGGTAGACTTAGGTTCAAATGCGCCACCCGCATTATTGACCACATTCGGGTATGTCCTTATGGGTGATTTTCCGCCTAGTAAAGATAATTTAAATTTACCTAGCTCTTCTTTCACAGCATTAGCCCTTAATGATTCATTACAAAAGTTCTGGGAATTGGAAGAAGTTGAAAATAAACGTTTTTTATCTCCTGAGGAAACCGAATGTGAGAATATTTTTTCCTCGACCGTGTCACGTGGCGATGCGGGACGTTATACTGTCGCGTTACCCTTTAGTAAGGATCCCAGCGAGTTGGGTAACTCCCGTGCCGCCGCGTACCGTCGACTGGTTGCGCTGGAGAGAAAACTCCGCCAATCGCCGACGTTGCGGGAAAATTATAACGCAGTGATCCAAGAGTACATAGATAATGGATACTTAAGTCCAGTCGACGAATCCGCCATTTCGGATGACGGATACTACATCCCTCATCACGCTGTCATTCGGCCAGACAAGCCGATGCCGCGCGTCGTATTGGATGCGAGTGCCAGGATTCATACCGGTTTATCTTTAAATGATGTACTCCATATTGGTCCGAATTTACAAACAGATTTGTTTCTTCTTTTAATCAACTTTAGATTATTTTCTATCGCTATCAATTCTGATATTAAGCAGATGTACTTACGAATTTGCGTACCTGTTGAGCAGCGTAAGTACCTACGCATTTTGTGTCGATTCAGTGAGAATGATCCTGTGTTGACATTCGCTTTTAACCGCTTACCTTTTGGACTGAAGTCGAGTCCTTACATAGCTATGCGCACTGTGCGACAGCTGGCCTCGGACAGTCCGCATTATTATATACTTAAATTCGCTAGACCGAAGGTTCATTGTGAACCCCGGTCGCCGCAGGGATTGTCAGCGGCGGAACGAGTTATGATCCGTACTGTGCAATCTGTTCATTTCGCAGATGACATTGAGCTCATCAAATATGGTAAATTGTTACCAAAGAAACTTCGCAGTTTATCTGTCTTTTTAGATGAAGAGGGTATACTACGCATTGGGGGAAGACTTTCAAAGTCATACCTTCCCTTTGATGCTAAGCATCCTTTTTTACTTCCTAAACATGATCCTGTTGTGGATTTGATAATTCGTCATTACCATGTGATGAATTGTCACACTGGGCCAGGGCTACTTATGTCTATTTTACGACAGCGATTTTAGATACTAGATGCCAGGACTGTCATTAGGTCCAAGTTGCGACAATGCAACACATGCTTTAGAGTTAATCCGACGCACCCCACTCCAATGATGGCGGCCCTTCTTGAATACCGTGTATCGGAATCAAAGGCTTTTGTCCATACTGGAGTGGATTATGCTGGTCCCATACGCATAACTCTCTCTCGTCGCAGAGGTCAACACGCTCAAAAGGCTTAAATCTGCTTGTTTGTGTGCTTGGTAACCAAGGCTGTCCATGTAGAGTTAGTCTCTGAACTTGCTACCGACGCCTTTTTATCCGCGTTTGAGCGTTTTATCTCGCGTCGAGGGCCAGTATCCTGTCTCTATTCGGATAACGCTGCCAATTTCGTTGGTGCTAAAGCTCAGCTAGATGAACTTTATAATTTCTTAATGAGGTCAAACCTCAATTCGTCTCTTTTAAATGAGTTATCAACTCGCCGCATTAAGTGGAAAATGATTCCACCTCGCTCTCCACAGTTTAGCGTTATGTGGGAAGCCAATGTAAAACCATTAAAAACGCATATTTATAAAGAGACTGACAATGTCGCTCGCGTTGCAATGGTGAGGACAAGGTTCGGTAATTTTAAACGCTCTGTCACAAAACTATATCCTATTCCAACGCAATAAAATTTCATTTTTAACGATACTCGTAGTTTTTTAAGGTTTAGGATTAGTATTCTAAATGATTTTATTTTCCGCATTTAGTCATAAAGCTTAGACTTTCCGATCATGATCTAGGTTAGTAAATCTTTATAATTTTAACCTTTCCCTTTGAAAGCACTTGCGTCCTTCCAAGGGGGGGAGCATGGTGAAGCGTCAATGCCTTTTCTTAAGGTATATGTATTTTTAGAGAATAAATAATATAAATTAGTTATCTTTCCCGCATTCTCTAAGTTAATTGAGTCTCTGTTGACGATTTCCTTCACCAATATCTACGACCGCAACGCTCACTGGTGACGTATCGAATGCTTTCTTGAGACGCTCGCTAAAGACCGCTAGATGGCGTCTAACCCGCTAACAGTTCAGTTGTGTCCGCTACGCAAATCGACATTGCGTCGAATAAAAACCGCTCCGCTGTAAAAATCCCATATCTGTTGAAAACCTGAGAATTCTCCTGTAATAAGTGTATCTGCTACTGTGAGACATTAAGACCATAAAGTGCAGTGTTGGTTTCACGAGTTCTGACCAGCCCACCGGTGGATGGATGAAGATTTAGCTCGCCGGCCGGCAGCACACAGACAGACCACGCGTCCGTGGATGAAGCTCTTTCCTGACGACGAGTTGGGGTCACTGGATTAGCAAGGTACGTGGGTTATAAGTTGCTATCGTTGTTGTAGAGGTCGGTGCATCGGGGAATCGTCAACAGGGATTTAATTTTGTGTAATATAACCATAATTTCACCGCCATATTGGTAGTCTTAAAACACCATCCCATTCAGGTGATTGCTATTTACACGCGTCACCAACTGCTTCGCAGAAGGATGGGACTGCATCTCATTTCCTCTCGCTCTAGACCAATGCCTAAATCAGCACACGGCAGCGTGAGAATTCACAGCCGCATACGGTGGAAGTGTGCTCCGGGTGATCCGCACAATGATGACAAACCCGGGCATATCTTCTGCCTATTAAATTATCCACCTGCGGGATTGTTCAAAAGCCTTAACCGCGGCCATTTTTTCTTTTTAAGTGGGAAATCATCCAATGATTTCTCCTACTGTTGAGCGGAGCGTGAGGGTGTGTCAGAATTTTACTGACTAAAACCCACCACCTGTTCCTTCTTTGCTTTCGTTCCAGGGCCCCGGGGTACACTTTCGCACAACCCATGGCCCCAGTAGGCTTTGACCCTGCTGGGCCCCTACGGTTTGCTGACATCTCTTTGAGGCGCGCGTGGAATACTACGCGCCATCGACGACTCGAGCTCGGTCTGGACGGTTACCAGGCGACCGGACAGCGAGCTACCCATTGCTCGCCGTCCGCAGGCCTACGCCTACGGTAAATGAATAAAACGCAAACGGTAAATAGAGGTGGGTTTTAGCCAGTAAAAGTCGGACACACCCTCTCATTCCACGTAGAGCGGGAGAAGTTACTTGATGGTTTCCTGTCCAAACAACATAAACAAGCCATATATTATATCCACGGTCACAAGTCAAGAGAGCGATTATGCACACTCCATTTGGCCGGACTTAACAGCGTCATGTCTTTCTCGATTTCCATAATGGTTATGTTCAAGAGCAGAAAAAGCTGTCATAATGTTATGCTATAGATGTTTTGTTGTTGTATGTTTAACTGCACACGAGTAAAGTAAGGCTGTATGCCTTACTTTACTCGTGTGCAGTTAATGTTCAAATAGATTTCTATCTCAAAATTCCAAGAAGACTTCAAAGATTAGTTAACTGTGTACTAAAAAAGTTGCAGTTAATTGCTGCATTAATCATCTTGTGTATTCTTTTAATGGTTGACATTTTGTCGAGAAAAAAATAATTATAATTATATTAAACTAGTATTCGCTCGTATTTGCTCGGTTCAGGTGAAAGATTGCGAGCTTGTTTAATTTCGGCTGTTGTACGATGGGTGCGATTGACAAGTAGTAAGGAAAACCGGGCAAGTGCGAGTCGAACTCGCGCACTGAGGGTTCCGTACAAAGTTACCTATGAAAACAGTTAAATTCCGGAATTGAATTAGGAAGATTTTTCCGAATCGAAAAAAAAATTTTTTTTGTTACTTAACTACAAATTTACAGTTTTCAGATTTTTTCTTATCATTGTGCTTTATGACCTTGCTTTATGCCAAATTTCAGGATTCTTGGTCAACGGAAAGTACCTACCCTATGAATTTAGATTCCCTTGAGAGTGTCGAAATACACGTTTTTTGCAACATCAACAGCCGTCTCTTTTTTTTTTTGTTAACTCTGAATTTTGATTTTATCACAGCTTCAAGGGACCGCAGACTTGAGTATACAATTTTAATTTCAACTCGATACTTCTACGCGTTCTCGAAATAAAGGGTCTTGACAGACTGACGGACGGACAACAAAGTGATTCTATAAGGGTTCCGTTTTTTTTCCTTTTTAGGTATGGAACCCTAAAAAACAGGTCAGAACGTTTCGTCCCTTAAAAGGAAGGTTTCCACAATATCTGATTAGCCCTCGGCACACCTTGGCTCACACAATGGCCTGGTATTTCAAAGCACAAACACAAAATTTAATACAATTTCGAATTTTGATTGTGGACGCAATACTTCATAGTTCAGCCATTTTACGCCATTGAATTTGCAAGGTGTCACCAAAACGTCATTCGTTCGAATCTTTACGCGTATACGATAAACAGTATCTAGTCTCTCTCGCTTACACATGTGCGGCAGGCGAGTGCAGGAAAGGGATGGGTTTAGGAAATGCAACAATCAACCGAAAACATTGAAACTATTGCGCATGAAATCAACCTAACCAGCTAGTGACCTGCCTCAGTATCGTACTGGCGCAAATTATATATAAAAAAAAAAAATTCCTCGTTTATTGTCCTCTCTATTAGTAAAAAGCACATCTAAATCAGTAAAGGTAGAACTACACTGCGCACACGTGTGCCACACACGCCGACCTGGGCGCGTCGGTTTCCATACATTTTATATGGAAACTAGACTTGTAGAGCTACACTTGATCCACGCCACGCGACGCCACGAAAGTAGTTCTACGAACAAATTAGGCGTGTTACACGTGTGCGTCGGTCTAATGTTGTTCTAGCTTAAGGGTCGGGCCACACGATGCGTTGCGGCGCCTGCACCGCAAATATTTCGACGAATCGGCGGGCACACGAGAGACGCCGGCGCCGCCCCGCTCGTACGGCCTGCTCTAATGTGGTATTGGAAAAGTTAGCGGATAAGTAGTCAGACGCAGAAAGTGACTTTGTTTTGTACTTACTCTATACACCACTAATTTTTAATTAGTACAAAATAATACTTAAAGAGCCTATTAAAAAAGATCTTATTATTATTTAAGTAAAGTCTCAACAAGTAATATTCATAAACAGCAAAGTTATTAGCGTTTGTTTATATCTCAAAATGTTACTCAATTTATGGTAATATTATACAGGCTATTGATTATGAATGAATAAATGACAATCAAAATAGGAAAAATACTACGCGTAGTATTTTCTAGTACCTTGTTATGAATGATTGATTCAATTATGAATTTACCAATTAAGACAAATTTTCGTGGACAATTTTGGGATTTATTTTATTTACTTTTGACGACAAAAATAATGAACAGTAACAGGTACGGATAGAGCCCCATTTTTTTTTTGTACTAAATAAAAAATAAAGGTGTATATTTGCATTCATACCTGAACTTTTCGAAGATGCAGTCCTTGATTCCTTTTGCATATCCATCCACCAAAGTCAGGTTAACTATGTCAAGGACGTTAACAGTGACATTTGTCAGTTTAATAGGGTCAACTGGTGGTATATTCAGTTCTGGGATCCCATGTTTACCCATAGATCTGATCACCGTTTGGTACAGATCTCCGAGACAAATGAAATCGTCAAGATGACATTTTGGAAGGTTGTCAACTGCAAAAATAATTGGATTAGTGTAATGATTTATTTTTATAATACATATTTGAAAGCATGCGTAACGGTTTATTTTAGTGTGGTAATTTTATTCTGTTTATTGATTTTTGAGCTGTACAATTTATTAGAGATGTAAAGATCACAAAAGATAAGTATTGCGTCATTTCGCGTAAACAATTTATTTTCTTTCTTTTTCTTTCCTTTAGTTATTAAAGTTTGAAAACGTAGAAAATTAACTCAATGGCTTAAACATTCCCCAACTATTGTAGGGTTCTAGCGATTACAGTCTAACCAGACGCAAATAAATATCCGTATTTTACATAGATTTTACTATTATATATATATTTTTTCATTTACTATTGGGCCACCACAAACTAGATACTAGTATACACGATACCTGTTTTTCTAGTTTTTTTTTTAAGATGGAAAATCATCTAATCACTTCTCGCGCTCCAAGGCGGAGCAGGAGGTAGGGTTGCCAACTATACTGTTAAAAACAGTTTTATACTGTTTTTGACTATATTATACTTTTTACTGTTGAACAAAATTAAATTATACAAAATACTGTTTTCAGCATCAAAATGCTCGTAACTATATTCATAAGTGTTACACTTAAACGCTCACACTACTTTTTTTTTATCTAATCATAATAATAAAGTTCCAGAACGAATCGAATTAGGTCCTCATTTATTTTAATTTTAGTTAGAATTGTGGAATGATGTTTTTAAAAATGACTGTAAATTAATAAGTATTGCAAAAAGCTCTAAAAATATGTATTTAAAACTTATCAAATAAAATACTGTTCATTTTTCTAAAATACTATTTAACATTCTTCTCAGATAAAAAATACTTTATTTCTTGTAAAAAAAGTTGGCAACCCTAGTAGGAGGCATGTCAGACTTAACTACAATAAACTACTGCACTAAGAAAGAAACGCCTTTCACTATTAGTCCTTCGATCACGACAATGATAGGTACATACTTGTATTTCCAGAATATACAAAAGAAATATAAAAGTAGATAAAAGAAAATTCAAAAAAGGGGGGAAAGACAGAGGTCTTTCACCCTTCTTCTTAAGCGTAAGGAGTGGTCGGTCATCGCAGCCCATATAAATAAAATAGGGGAAAAGATAATAAAAAGATAAATTATTTTTGAGGGAATGAAAACTGAAGCTAAAAATATTATTCATTTTTTATACAAATTCTTAGTGTTCCAAAGTTCAAAGTTTATAAAGAACTTAAAATGTTACAAATATAAACCGATTCAAGTTAACAAAATATTGGAAACTCACCAAATGTGGACTCACAAAAAATTACAAGTGTGAACGTAAATAACACTGCCAATTTTTTAACAAACATTTTCCAAAATATTTTGAATCCTATGTTTCGTTAATGTATGAACACTTTAGACGAGACTCTATCTAATACTGGTATAGACGATTGAACAACATATTATTTTAATCATTCGTTCTACAGCGGTGAGTATACATATCAAGTACGTAGTGCACAAAGGCAATCAAGTTTTTATTAATAACTAGCGGTTTGCCCCAGCTTCGCACGGGTATTACATTATTAAATCTTTGCAATTTTCGTTTTTTTTTTCTACCACAGTATTTGACGGCACAATTGGCGTAGTGGTTGAGCGATCGGCTGCTGCGGTGCGTTTCACCGGTTCGACTCCAGCATACAACAAATATTTTTATGGCCTACATATAGTTATTCTAGATCTTGGTATCTTGTGTTTGTGAGTTAACATGTCTGTAAACGCACCCAGCCACGACACAGGAGTAATTGCTAGTGTGGGGCAAAGGCTTTAAAAAAAAAAGTACGAAAGAAAATTATGCATGAATTATCATCCACTTCCCCGTGATCAATCGCTCTGTCTATAATTGAAAAGCGCGTGTAAATCTTTAATATTAATATTATATAATATGTAATAATAATATAATAATAATAAAAAAAACCAATAATAAATCTTTAATAATAAAAAATATTATATTTAATATTAATAATAAAATATCTTTTTAAATGTTTTTGAGTTTTTTTGCTAACAGACAGATAGACCTACTCGGTGAGGGATATAGGATGCAAGCAAAAGCGACTCTGTAATGTTCGTTAATGGCTCCTGTGTAACAAGGTCATGAGACTGAAGTTGCAAGAATAAATTAATTGGCTGGCTTAAAATAAAAACCGGACAAGTGCGAGTCGGATTCGCGCAAGAAGAATTCTTTACCGTCCGTAGCAAAAAATGGCAATTTATTTTTAATTGTTATTAGACTTGCGCTTGACCAATAAACGCTTGTCTCACCTGGTGGAACGCGTCGATGTGGTCGACTAAAGAGCGCGCTAACCTAGAAGTAACCTATTCACTCTTGAGTTAAAGATCCCCAAGTTGTAGCTATCGGGAAACACAGTTTCCAACAGGCACCAGGTTCCACTCCTTAGCTGTGCATCATAATTTCAGCCGAAGGATGTCCACTGTTGGACATAGGCCCCTCTCAAGTGTCGCTACAAAGAATGGTCCTGTGATTCTCGCATCCATCGCATTCCCGCGACTCCCACTAGGCCATCGGTCCACCTTGTGGGAGGCCTTCCGAGGCTGCGTCATCCGGAGCGCGGTCGCCACTTTAGAACCTTTCAGCCTCATCGACCATCCGTTCTACGAGCAATGTGCCCTGCCCACTGCCACTTAAGTTTGGCGATTCTTCGAGCTATGCCGGTAACCTTGTTTCTCCTGCGGATATCTTCATTCTTGATGCGATTACACAAGGAAACTCCGAGCAAAGCCCTTTCCATTGCCCTTTGGGTGACTGTAAGCCTTCTGATGAGGCCCATTGTAAGCGGTTACGTTTAAGTGCCATATGTCATCACTGGCATCATGCCAATGGTAATAGACCAGAACCTTGAAGACATCCTCCATAGCAGCCGTAAACAGTTTCGGAGAAATGACGTGTCCCTGCCTTACACCCCGCTGCAGAAGGATAGGTTTCGATGTCCGGTCCTGTAAGTGTTTTAAGTAATGATTATATAAACAAACCTATTATTGTCTTAGGGGATTTTAATTCTCATCCTGGAGAATTATTTTTTATGAATTGAATATTTTGTGTTATGACTTTAAAAGGGTAATTATTAATATAAATAAGTTAGGATTGACTTTAGAAACATTCACCTATATAGACCAAGCCTGTGGGTCTAAGCGTTGGCTTGACCTTTGTGTTGTGTCACAATCAGCTGTTAACTTTGTGTGCAATGTTTATGTAAATTATGACGTATTGTGGTTAGATCATTTTCCCATCATATTGGAATGTAAATTGAAATGTTTGACGCCTCTGAGAATTATGTCGAGTACATCAACATTAAAGTACTTAACCTAAATATCAGATGTGGGAGAGAAAACCGCAGACCATATTATACAATATCGATATTTGAATTTTATAAGCTAATATGGATGTAGAATCTGAAATAAATTATTTATTATTATTATTATATTATTATTATAAGCGTCTCAGACTTATTGACTTCCCAGATGAATTTAGAATCTGTAGTGACCGTTATTGTGCTGTACCTACTCACAGGTTGGTACATCGACTGCGGAGGAGCGCTAACAGTATGCTGGCCACGCTTGCAGAGAGACTAGAATGTAGCATTATAATGCACTGTTTTTTGCGACACGTGACAGGCTTGTGACGTAATAAGCCATTTATTATAATTTGAATTTAATTTTGATTTTATTATTAAATTTTTATTGATTGAATTTAAATAATTGCAATTTTATTTTATTATATAGATATAATTTCAGTTTAATTAAATTTAAAGATTTTCACTTTATATGATTTAGCTGTCTAGTGACTGTTTTGATTATTATTTTTGATATTTGTATATGAGTCAATGTTCCTTGCAATAAAAAAAATATAATCTTTAATTTTTTACCATAAAAAATGTAAGATATTATAAGTATAGCAAACTGTTTTCTTTCTTAAGTCTTGTAAAATCAATAATTCAGTAATACTTAAAACACGTGCAATGAAACTTTCTTTCTGTAACTATAAATTAATGTCAAAAACATTATTTAAATAATTTTTAATCTATCGTGTTTTAAACCAAAACGTTAGGGGAGCGCTAATTTTTTTGCACGCAAGTTTAAGATTCGCGGCCGTAACAAATGTAATATAACAAATGTAAAATAATCAATAACCCTCTCAGTTCGTCTTACACTATTGAATGACGTTTTCATGAAATAGCCATTCAGTAGGGTAAATCGAACTGCGAGGGTTTTATTCGTGATTTTAATGATTATTGTTTCTCAATTTTAATCAACATACAACATGAAAAAGTACAACATACAACAACAACAACAACATAAGTTAAGGTGTGCAATAAAGAAATAAATAATAATAATAACATTAAACTGACTTGCAAAATGTGAAAATCTTACAAAAATTTTAAGTTTTTCACTTACAAAAAATTAATTTCATGGGCTACCTTTGAGCATTCCCGTTTTTAGAGGTGGAAAATTATCTAATAACTTCTCCCACACCGGACTTGTCAGACTTTTACTGACTAAAACCACTTGTGTTCCTTCAGTTGTGTTCCAGGAGCACCAGTAAGAACATCCCCCTTACGAACGCTTACAGCTGACGTAATATAAATTTAAGACTTCTAAAGTCTAGACGACTCTAATATTTTTGGTCTTGAAATATAATTGAGCTATCAATGTGCTAATATAAGCATATGCATTTTGATTCAATTATACCAAATTGAACAACATCTAAGTAAGTGACTATGAAAAAGTTAACCTTGAATTTTTATTGCTTGATTTAAAAATAGATATTAGATGGATTAGATTTTAGCACTGGTTTATATAATTTAAAAAAAAAAAAACTACTATACAAGTAGTTTTTTTTTTTGCGAAAGTATACTTTCACAAGAGTGGACTTACCTCCACAATTATAGCAAATGGCCCCTCTTTGAGGAGTGGCTGGAAAGACAACACGGCGTCCTCACCTTCCGCATGACACAGGTTCTAACCGAACATGGTAAGTTTAGAAGGTTCCTGCACCGGATCCGTGCGGAAGAAACGCCCGGGTGTCACCATTGGGAGCATACGGTAGAGGTGTGCCCCGCTTGGGCAGAGCACCGCCGTGACCTCGACGGGGTGATCGGCGGCAACGACCTCTCGCGCCGGGCTTTGGTACAGGCCATGGTCCGGAGCGAGGAGGAATGGCAGGACTTCGCCACTTTCTGTGAAGCAGTAATGCTAGCAAAGGAGGCGGCCGCATGCGAGAGGTAACGGCCCTCACGCCCCAGCCAACGGGATCCCGACCCCGATTTCCAGCTACCGTAGGCGCAGGCTTGCGGACAGCGAGCAATGGGTAGCACGCCGTCCGGTCGTCCGGTAACCGTCCGGACTGAGCCCAAGTCATCGACGGCGCGTAGACTTCCACACGCACTTCAAGGAGATGTCAGCAAAACGTAGGGGCCCAGCAGGGTCGAAGCCTACTGGGGCCATGGGTTAAGTGAAAATGAACCCCCGGGGCCCTGAAACGCAAGTCAAAGAAGGAACAACTATCATCGTACTTATATAAATTTATTATACTTTAGCGGAAAAGAGCTGTTTTACTTGGACCAACACAGAGAATATTAGATTCTCTTTTTCTCAACCGTGGCTTTGCTGGGGGTCTAATTTTTAAAAGCCGTGGGTTTTTTTACAAATACTGCCTACTACCTCGTAGATATATAACGACGAAAATATTATTGAGAAATCAGAAACGTTTATTTATTATTTATTTATATAAACTTTATTGCATACCAAGATTACAAATTTACAAATTGAAACATACAATTGGCAGCCTTATAGCACTCGGCGATTTCTTCCAGGCAACCCAAAATGGATAGAGATTGCCTGGATACAAAATGGGGTTGCACTTAGTGCAAATATAAAAGTAAAAAAAATAAAATTTATTGATACTTAATACTAAAAATACTACTTACTCACTCACTCTTACTTTTTTTCGTTTACTTCAAATAGACCAATTACAGGCACTTTTGAATTGTCAAAATGTCGGTCAGTCAAAAAAAGTGAAGCTTAAATTGCACATTCCAAAAGTTAATTGTAGCGGAATCATATTTAAACCTTCAATCTCTTAAAATATGGCTTGCAACTGTTCTGTGAACGTAAGTTGCATATTGCACGTATTCATTTTTCTGTGCTATGAATACGTCATTTTTGTCAGTGGAGTTCCCCAGAAAAGATACAGAGTACTCTTACTCAGAACGGATTCCATATAACTATGATAGGCAATAAGTACAGCATCACGATTGGAAAATTTGGATAGCTTATAAAGGGCAAAAGAGAAATTATTTATTTTTTTACATACTTCTTCCACCTGCAGTTCCCACGTTAGTTTGCTGTCTATCACCAACCGTTTAAGGAGTAACGGGTTTAGAAAAAGTTACAAACAAACGAACTTGCAAATGACCAAATATTTGTATTACCTAGGTATAGATAATAGAATCACTAATCTACAAATTTACAAAAATAAAAAATGCAACAGAAATTAACATAGTTGTTTCTTTATATTTAAAGGTTCTTAGTTCGAATTTGAGGTAGAAAAAAACTTTTTACAAAAAAAAAAATAACCGACTTCACTAAAAAAAAAACACTAAAAGGATCAAAATAACTTTAATTTCGGAAGTCGGTGTTTCTCGGTATTGTTTGTTTCTTATTTAACACCGACTTCCGAAATTAAAGTTATTTTGAACCTTTTAGTGTTTTTTTTTTTAGTGAAGTCGGTTATTTTTTTTTTTGTAAAAAGTTTTTATTTCACACTTTTTAGTTGCGATACACTTATAAACAGAGTTCCTATTTCTCATGACAATTCCAATTAACCCAAATACTGCTAGGTTACATTGTTTTATTATAAAGTTCCTGTGTCGACCTTTCTCCTTCCGGCTCCATCATCAGATCAGTTCGATAGTACGTTATAGCCAAAGAGCATCTCACGACAATTCTAATCAGCCCAAACACGGCTAGGATACATTGATTAATTACGGAGTTCCTGTGCCTACCTTCCGGCTCCATCATCAGATCAGTTCGATAGTACCTTATAGCCAAAGTGCATCTCATGGCAATTCTAATAAGTCCAAACACGGCTAGGTTACATTGATTAATTACGGAGTTCCAGTGCCTACCTTCCGGCTCCATCATCATCATCAGATCACTTCGATGATACCATTTTCAGCGTAACTATTCAGAATCATTCATTTATTTGTATTGTCATAGTCGCTTAACTATCTTCATTGTGATATCTATTTGAGTATGAAGTTCCGTTGACCATTTCTGATCTTTTTCATCAGTTCCACTTCATCAAATGTTACTTTTTGACTGTAAATGCTTAAGTTCTTGATGAAAATACCAAAATTACCATAGGATTGCCTATAATTTTTGAGGAGTTCCCTCGATTCCTCATGGATTCCATCATTCGAACTGGATTTTGAAAAAAATGGAACCAATCTGGAAGCATATCCTATAAAGGGAAAAAAAAATTGCAAATCGGTCCATAAACGACGGAGTTCTAAGGTAACAAACATAAAAAAAAAAAAAAAATACAACCGAATTGATAACCTCGTCCTTTTTTTTGAAGTCGGTTAAAAATGTCATCACGTCTAGATTTACAGTTATATTTAAAAAAAAAAACTCGCAATACACATTTTTAGGGTTCCGTACCTCATATGGAAAAAAACGGAACCCTTATAGGATCACTTTAGAATAGCCGAAATTGTTAACAATTTTTCCACGTGTAATCCAGGTGAATACGAACCAAAAACGTAAAAGAAAATAGTTCTTTGATGTATTTTACCAACGCTATAAGTATTGTACTTTATACATTTTTAAGATCGAAAATCTCAAAAATAGTACGTGATATGGACTTTTTAAGTTCGGAATCATATTGGTACGCATTAATTAATATAAAAACTTCAAATATACTCTGTTGCATTTTGGCTGTAGACTAGTGAAATGTTCCAAGTCTGCATATTTGTGAACGCATCCAAGATACCGAGGTAATTCCAAGACTGGGACAACGTATTTTTCTTATAAAAATAAAGTATATATATAAGTTACTTACACAACACAAACAAACGAAACATATATTTTTATAAAGTATAAATTAGTAGAAATATAATATGCATTACACATGCTTATTTATATAATAGCAGGGCCTATAATAATTATGATCTTCTTTTATAACACTTCCGATAACACTCATTTCATGTTTTGATCTAATTTTTCTAGAATCATTGTTTATGTGTGACTATATATTGTATCGTGATTGTTCATGTGCAATATAGTATACAGTATATTAAATACCTTCATGCATACCCATGAATAAAATGGGACAAGACCGTAGTGTTTCAATAATTATATTTTAGGGCTTTGTACCAAGTCGACAAAAACGGAACCCATAGAGGATCACTTTGTTGTCTATCTGTCCGTCTATCGAGATTCTTTTTCTGACTAACGCGTCTGAGAGATGTTAAGCTAAAATTCATACCAAATACTTCTGTTTGCTACCCCAAGCAGTAGTGAAAAAATAAAACTTCTATGTCAACGCAATTTAAAGAGTAGGCAGTTTATGCTCCCTTTATGCGCATATTTTGACACTTGCTAGAAAATCAAAACCTATAGGGTACTTCCCATTGACCTTGAATCCTATTTGGCATGAATCAAGGTCTCATAGCACAGGTATCTGAAAACTATAAAGTTGTAGTTACGTCACAAAAAAAAATACTTTTTGCGATTCGAAAAAATCTTCGAGACTCGATTCGGGAATTGAACTATTGTCATGGGTAGGTAAGTTTTTACGGAACCCTCGGTGCGCGAGTTCGACTCACACTTGACAGGTTTTTTTTATTATTATTGATAAGCTTGTGCTTGATCACTATCTCACTTGATGGTAAGTAATGATGTGGTCAACGAAGGAGTACGCTTGCCTAGAAGTATGTTATTCACTCTTGACTTAAAGCCGTCTTTCTTTGTAAGAGTATTTTCGGTCTTTTTAGTGTTAATCTGTAGCGGTATCTATGACGTCACATATGAACTAAAAAATTTAAAAATCCTGCATTGCCATATTAAAATTCTTTGCGTGATTAGAACATATACCTAAATAGCTTAAAATCAACTATTGGGCAGTTGCTCGCATGTCATCCCTTTTAAACGGAGGTATGTGAGACTTTACACCCTTTCCACATATCTCTTAACCGGTGACCCTCGACTATGAACGTCGGCGCGACCTTCGTACTAGACCGTGACGTCAACATCACTTCCTCAAACTGTCGAGAGGGGAGCCATTCAGCCAGCACCCACGGCTTTAAAGCGTATCTTGACTACCAGTATGCCTACCTGGTCATACCTGGTCAACACCCTTAGAATCATCAGCGACCTTGGCTAAGAAACCACACTTTCTCTGGTCTGACACGTATCACGATATATCAAAAAGCCGAAAGACATAATATATCATGTCGCAGTTCTTCGCACGATTAGGACAATTACAACAGTCAGAAATCAACTATCTGGCAGTTACGCGGGCCCCAAACCGAACCTTTAACTAGTTATTAAGTTTAGCCATAGCACGCCAAACTCAATAACTTGTTTTTATTGGATAATATTCTATAATATAAATTGTATTTACCTTTATTGTAGTTTCTTGGGAACCAGAGGTCATATAGTCTACGGAGCTTATCAATTTGGTAGTTGTATGCAACGTTGGCATCTTCAATATTGTATTATGTCGAAAAAAGAAAAAAATTGAAGATACTTTTTTGCACTTTGTTAAGTTACCAGCTGATAAATCTTGTGTTTTAATTATCTGATTCTACAAGTTCTATTAGCCTTGAATTTTAATATCTGCGCAATGTGAACAGACAGTGCCTAAGTCAATCACTTCACATCTACATTTTAAACGAGAGCTACTACAGGCGAAGTTATCTAAACAGTTACTACTACTTAAACGGGTTAGTTGAAATCATTTTAATTTGTTCATTTTTTTCAGGTGTGACCTTACAAATATCACTCAATACTGATGAAGAGGTCTCACTCAACACTGATGTCACCTTTCCATCAATGATCGTAAAATGTAACATGTGCCGAATATATTTTCCTAGACCACGCCCCGGCTTCGCACGGGTGCAATGCTGATACCATCGCAACCGCTATGTCCCTGCATTTTAAATCTGTAATATTATCTTCGAAAATATACATTTCAATTACATGCTGTGAAGGGCCATATTGATCTATTTTATATGCATAATGTATTTAAGGTACTTATTTGGATAAGGATTAATGCTGTATTGCTTAAAATTTCTTCGTAAATAAGCCATTATTTCTCGTAAAAATAAAGGATAAAAAATGGTTATTGTGGGTTATCCCTAACAAATAGACATATACCATTGCAGATTTTTTTTTAGACCTTTTTAAGGTGTGCAATACTGTAGTACATTATTTTGATCTATCTCGTAGGGTTCAGCCAGCGTTTGCAATGTAAGCGCAAAAAATGTGTTTATTTACGACATCGCATTAGAAACCTCTAAAATTACCAGTGTTTCCTAATATATTATGCATGTTTTATACATACAAACCTTCTTCTTGAATCACTGTATCAATTAAAAAAACCGCATTAAAATGCGTTGCGTATTTATAAAGATCTAAGCATACATAGGGACAGACAGCAGGAAGCGACTTTGTTTTATACTATGTAGTGATCATATTCGAATTATATCCTTTTCTTTTCACTTCTGAGCGCCGGTATGGGCACTGTCGCTACAAAAGCAAGCGGCGGCCAAGCTGAACGCATGCCAGAGGGTCATGGCCATCCGGATGGTGCGGGGATACCGCACGTTTTCACGCGAAGCGGCGAGTCTCCTTGCAGGCCTACCACCGTGGGATTTAGAGGCAACAGTCCTTGCACGCATGCACGATCTGCGCTTGGAGATGCAATGTCGGGACAAAACTCCGCTGCCGCGCCAAGTCGCGGCATGGCGGACAGAGTTCCAGCGGGATCTCATGGTGGAATGGCGACAGCGACTGTCGCAACCCAGTGCTGGGCACGCCACAAATATGGCGGTAAGTCCGCTCTTTGAGGAATGGCTGGAAAACAACATGGCATCCATACCTTCCGCATGACGCAGGTCCTCACCGGACATGGTAAGTTCGAGAGGTTCCTGCACCGGATGAAGAAACGTCCGGGTGTCACTATTGTGTGGACCACCCGGAGGACACGGTGGAGCATACGGTAGAGGTGTGCCCTGCCTGGGCAGCTGGCTTGCGGATGGCGAGCAATAGGTAGCTCACCCTCCGACCGTCCGATAATCGTCCGGACCGAGCCCAAGTCGTCGACGGCGCATAGTGTTCCACGCGCGCCTCAAGGACATGTCAGCAAAACCATAGAGGCCCAGCAGAGTCAAAGCCTACTGGGGGCCATGGGTGATGCTAAAGAGAACCCCGGGGCCCTGGAACTAAGACAAAGAAGGAACAGTAGTGAGTTTTAGTCAGTAAAAGTCTGACACGCCCTCCCGCCCCACACAGAAGAGAAAGAGAAGAGAAGAATATCAGTAAGACGCCTGTGCATTAATGATTAGCAATAATTTGAACTGTAGTGATTTTCTTCTTTTCATTTCGAACCTTATTCAATTGAAACAGGGTAATAGGGTAAACTCAGCGGGATATATCATTAAATGATTTCCCACCTAAAAAAAAGATACTGTGTTTCCAAAATAGCTAATGAAAAATGTGTAATAACGTCATAATCGCGTAAGAGCGGTTGTATGAAAAACAGTGAAAATGTATGTTGAGTTGCATCCCCTTAAGAAAAAATATTTGAAATCAAGAGTCATATTATTTCTTTTCAGTGTATCTATGTTGAAATCTCCACATAAAATTATATTATATGACTTGCAACATGACATTTTTAAAATAATGTCCAAATTTTCTTAAAATACATTCAAGTTGTTTCAATTTGGTGATCTACGTGGGACACTCAGAAAGTTTTGAGAAACTAAAAAACTAACTTCTACTAGCCTCTATACAAAGTTTCATGCGTCTGAACTAATTACGAAACATTTTTTCCAGTCCGCCGCAGACACCTATTCCACGGCCTATTCGAACGCTGCTAGCATCGTCTTCCGGCGATGAAAACTGTATCCTTTTCAGCTGTTATTTTATTTTAGGGAATAAAAAGAAGTCACACGGTGCCAGATCAGGACTGTAAGGAGGATGTACCAAGATTCTGACCGGTGTGGTGTCCAGGAAGTCCCTCGTTTTGAGCGCTAAGTGCCCGGGCGCGTTGTTATGGTGAAACAGTACCCCATGGAGCCTGGTGTTCGGTCGCTTGTTGCTCATTGCAGACAAAATTTCTGGCAGGTATTTTGTGGTGTATCATTCGGCGTTGATGCTGATTTGTTCTCGTAATGGAATTGAAATCAGATACCCCATCAAAGTGAAGAAACTAGCGATCAAAATTTTCCCTGTGCTTATCGATCGCTTCACTTTCACAGGCGTTGGTTCGTTTTGAAACAGACAAACTGTCAATTAACGCTTTGTTTCTGGATCATATTGATAAATCCAAGATTCGTCACCTGTCACAATGTCGTAAACGTGCCTAGACGAGCCTGCTTCAAATTTTTGAATCATATCACGGCACGACTCCCCCTGCCTCTCGCCCTGCCTGTCTCTGGCCTCTGGGGCTGCTTCTGAGCTTCGGTGAGGTTGTGCGGCACCCAGCGGCAAACTATCCTCCTCACGCATAGGTGCTCGTGTAGAATCTTGTAAACGCTTCCCGAACCAATCTGCAGCGTATGCTGATTCTCTTCGTATGTAATTCGCCTGTTTTCTGGAATTATTTTTTTTCTGCCAGCACACTTTCTTCCGTGACAGCCGTCGTAGGATGACCACTCCTTTGTTCATCCCCCAAAGTAAGGCGACTGCGCTTGAACTCGCTATAGCAGTGGTGGATGGTTGTTTTTGAAGGTCCTTCATCCATAAAAGCAATTTGATGTCGATCAAATGACTCATCAGGTCTTAGGCCACATTTAAAATCGTAGAGAATCATCGCACGGAAATGTTCTCGATGCAGATCCAGAAATTCAAAATTCGAACAATGGTATTTTTACTTTTAAATAACCAAAGTTTTCAAAATAATTACAAGTGGCCAGTGCCTTAAACATAAAAACTTTTTTTCGCAAAACTTTTTGAGTAGCCTGGTATAATACATATGATAATTAAATGCGGATTAACCAGTTCTGTACCGCAACATTTGATAGTATTTGTAATTAATAGAGTATAATGTTGAATACAACATTACACTCTATTCATTAACAAATACTATTGTACTTTGTGTTTAAGATTGTTTTTAATCAGAATCTTCACGTTTCTTCACTCTCGCATAGCATGCGTCTAATTTGTACATTAATCATTACATATGAAGCAACCAGCTTCTGCCAGCGGCTTCGCCCACGTAAAAGTAGGTTTCTCTATACAAACTTCCACTCTCCATTTTACCCCCTTTAGGGTAGAGTTTCACAAAATCCGTTCTTAGCGGATGTTTACACCCTTTATAGAACCTACCTGCCACATTTTAAGTTTGTTGTTGTTATAGTTTCCGAGATTTCGTGATTAATCAGTGAATGGCATTTCGCTTTTATATATATAAAAGCATAATTCCATAATTTCAAATGTAAAGATTATAATAGTAAGTAACCAAATTAGAATTGTATTATTCACAACAATTTTAAAACGGAGCTGATGTTGATGTGACAACTAGTGCCACCTGTCTGATTCGGCAACCGTTCTCTGAAGACTGATTATTGGATTGTTCGTCGACAGGTCGATTCATTTATTTGCGTTTTCCCAGCAGAATCTTTCACCGATGGTTTCGCCGACAGGAACTTTCATCTTCGACACTTTCGCCGACAGGCCTTTTCAGCTACCGAATGTTTGACCGACACGACGATAAGCCCCTAACTTACTCTTGTAACTACAGACCTTTTCATCTACGGAGAATTCGCCGTCAATCTTAAGACAAGCAATATTACAAAAAATACACCACTGGTAACCGAGCCTGAGTCATCGGCGGTGTGCAAAACCGTAGAGGCCCAACAGGGCCGATGCCTACTGGGGCCACGGGTCGAAAGAGAAAGCTATGGTCCTAAAACGTAAGGCAACTGAAAGAACATAGTGTGGTTTTAGTCAGTAAAAATCTGATACGCCCTCCTGCTACGAGCCTAGCTGCTAGCGGGAGAAGTCATTAGATGACTTCACACTTTAAAAAAAAAGTTGACAACGATTATTTAGGTTTCAATGAGTTTTTTTTTTAGGTGAGTAATCATCCAATGCCTTCTCCCCCTATTAATTGAGTAAGGTTTGAAATGAAAAGAAAAAAATCACTACAGTTCAAATTATTGCTAATCATTAATGCACAGGCGTCTTACTGATATTCATAATGATATGTAGAAGACCAGGTAACTAAAAAAAAATGTTAACATTCTTTAATGAAGAAAAACTGTTTGTTCTGTCATCGTAAATGGCATCGCAAATAACTAAATTCAGCGTATTTTTTTTTTCTTTTTTACTCACAAATGGCCAATCGTGATGGCTTGGAGAATCACCACTTATTTTTAGGCGCTAAAAAGAGATTTAACTAAACCTCTTTTTTAAGAAAAGCCATTTAGAAGCTTAACTGTGGAAAAATGTTTTTTGGATGATATTTATTCGACTGCCTTTTTAGTCTAGTCTAGTGGGCGAAAGCACGACTGCTGAGCATTTTATTTATTTTTTCACATGTGAAATCAACCAATGACTTCTCCCACTCTAAGGTGGAGAGAGGAGCATGACAGACTTTTACTGACTAAAAATCACCTGTGTTCTTCAGTTACCGTTTTCAGGGCCATGGTATCTCTTTAAAAAATTCAAGTGCTAATGGGTATTTTCATGGAAAAGTCTCCAGCGGATTTGTATTCGGTTGATGGCAATAATGCCATTGTAACATGACTGCCCTATAACCTGGACCTCAAATATAACTAGTGAAATGTGACAAGTATAAGAATCTGTACCTTACATAAGTTGTATGAACTTACATAACTCGGTACTTATCTAACGATATTTAAGTTTTTTCCAAAAGAATTATCATTACAGTCAAATGGGGTGAATAGAAACAAAACTTCAAAGGGTCTTTTCACGATATTTGAATATTTTTTGCGGCACTTAATTATATCAATTTATTAATTAATTGTTATTCTAAAAAGTCGATGCTTTGTTAGAAGCCGATAATGTGGTATCAAAGTGAAAAACCAAACAGAAGTTTTGTTTCTATTCACCCCTGCGTTTCTATTCACCCCATTTTACGATACCAAACTACATGGTAATGCTACCAATTTTATGGTCACGTTTCCGGCATGCCCAGACGACAGCAATGTGGTTTATTTGTTTTTAGTACATTATGCAATTAGGTAGTCGTACAAAAGTCAGTCATGAGAATATGTGATTGTGTGTATTGTGATTAAACAGAATAGTAAAAAATATACTCTTTAAATAATATACCACAACAATGACTTATCTAGTTAACAGATATTATTAGACAGTTAGGTTTAATAAAAAAAATATTTATAGTTAATATTTATGTCCTCACTATGACTATACAAATATATACCTCTAATCAGTAGTTTCTGAAAGGGTTATCAGATTAGATTTGACAGGCCTGTTGGTCTAGTGGTCAGTGGCCCTGACTGCTACGCCGGAGGTTGTGGGTTCGATTCCTACGCAGGAAAAATGTTTGTGTGATGAGCACGATCATTTGTTCTGTGTCTGGGTGTAATTTATCTATAATATGTATGTATTTAGAAATATATAAGTATGTTTATCAGTTGTCTAGTACTCATAGCACAAGCTCTCTCTGCTTAGTTTGGGACTAGATGGCGTTGTGTGATAGTTGTGGAATATTATTATTATATTAGATTTAGCTTAGGTTTACTGAAATTGATATCGAAACTTTAGTTTCAATCGTTTTTGCATGGCAATTACAAATTAAACGCTACCGAACTTAGTTTTGAATTGAGAATTATACAATTTATCCAGGTTGAATTAGCCAGGCACGATTAAACGCTTCTATTATTTTAGTTAGGATTATTTTAGCACTAACTAGTTTATTTAGTGTCCGATAGTCTGCCAATACCGACTTTAACAATGAATTTAAATACGGTTTCGTTCGTTACGTTGTGTCCTAAATCAATGTGAGTTACGAAGCATTGCAGTAGTTTACATATAAATGGAGAGGGATGGGATGTGAGGAGTGATATGAAGGAAGTTAGTGATAGCACGACGGTTGACAGGATAGAATAGAAGAAAAGAAAACGTGTTGCGCCGACTCCAGGTAACATGAGACAAGCTCAGGATGATGAATATAAGTATTGATTGGTGCACATAATTATAGCAGTTAACTTAAGTGAGCCTTCATCGCATGTGTTTATTAACAGACTTTTACTGACTACAATGCTCAGGGTGTCTCCTGCGGAGTCTAGGGCGTGAGGATTGACTCCTCCTCACACTTTTCACCACCTCCTTCAGTTGCAATACGGCTTCGCTGGAGAAACTGTCTGGTTCTCATTTCTTCTTGTTCCATACCATGGCCTACATCAGGGCCGGATGCAAGAGGTCACTCCCGCCGATTGCCTCCACGAGTATATCACGACAGTGCAACGCCCAAGCAGGGCAGACTTCCGCCGTGTCGCCAAGGCGATCCAGACAATAATGACACCCGAGCTTTCTTCCTGCCAAATCTGCAACAAGAACCTCTCGAAACAACCGTATCTGGTGAGGACCTGCGTTAGGCGGAAAGTAAGGGGGCCGTGGCACCACTCCAATCGTGCTTCAAAAAGAGTACTTTTCGCCACGACTGTACGCCACAGTCTTGAAGATAAGTTCCGGCTATTAATAGATAGATACTGAAGTTTATATACATACACAATTGTTTTATACTACACTATGTTGCAATTACTAAATGAAGGTACTTTGATCAGTTTAATAATTGATATTAAACTTTGAAGAAAACGCAGTCTCTAAAGATTTACCACTATCTCACCTGATGGTAAACGATGATGTGACCGACGATGAAGCGCGCTTCCCTATAAGTAACCTATTCAATCTTGACTTAAAGACCCTTAGGTTGTAGCTATTAGAAAACACAGACTCCGGCAGGAAACTCCGCGCCTTAGCTGTACGTATAATGAATGCGTTTCCAAAACGCTTTGTACGTATGGGTGGGATATCTACCATGTACCAGTGGCGCAACGCCGAACGTCTTGTGGTCCGATGATGGAATAGACTTAGTGGAATTAAATTGTGCAATTCTAATGCACACTCCCCGAAGTAAGCTCTGAGTGGAGCACGATGTAGTGTCAGATTTTCACTGACTAAAACCCACCTAAGTTCCTCCAGTCGCCCTTTGCATTAAATTTGCAATAGGCTATCCACGTAGAAATGTCAATGGGTGGTTACGTGTTCTTGAATGAATTTTCGCTGGATGACTGGTAGCAGCTGGACAAGACTTACCTTATACGGCCTAATTTTTATTTTGGCATCTATACTCCATCTGTTTAGGTAATTAACTAAAGGTAAACAATCTTAACATGTCTTTTATCTAAAAGTTGTCTATAATCTTTATCTAAAAATGTTTACAATTTGTTATTTACATAATAATATACCGATGTTTGGTAACTAACTAAATTTAAATAATCTTTGTATGTCTTTTAAACGTTTTTTAATAAAAAGACATATTAAGATTGTTTACGTTTAGTTAACTACCTAAACCGATGGAGTATAAATGTCTTACAATTGTGGTGAAATAGAATCATGAGACATGTTTTATAAGGAGATACATTCTAAATAAGTCCGTATTGGAACTAAATACGGACTAAGTTATGCAGTCAAGTTCTTAAACGGTAGTTTGATGTTAAGGTACTACAGTACTAACTACCTTAAAACCTAGTGAAAGCCGTAATCATCGCACCATTATGTATAAAATAAGGGTCGCACACACAAAGTGTATTCAATAATTATACGAGGTACCTTCGCAGTTTCGCAGTTAGGTATAAAATGATAGACTGCAGTTACCTCAACGACCTTTAAATGGTCGTTGACGTTAGAACGGCGGGTGATAGGTCAATTTATGGTGTTTCTGTAGCTTTGCGTAGGAAACATGTGGGTTGTGTTGAATTTAGAATAAATTTAGATTACAACCGATAGTGTTGCAGCTTTTTGAAAAGTGATTTATTTCTTTAACAATTTAGGGCCTGTGCAGACTACGTTTTCTAAACGCACCGGGAACGCGCGTTTTTATCCTATTAAAGGTCTACAGGCTGCGTCTGACTCGCGTGTGTATCGCGTCTGTATCGCTACAAACGCGCGTCAACGGCACGTTTAAAAAAACGTGGTGTGCACAGGCCCTTATGTACACAAGATAGAAACAGAAAAATAGGTAGGTACAAAGATGATGCTCATTTCTATAGAAATATCTTCCAAAATACCTACGAAAGGACAGTTGGAAAAAAAGAGATGAACGTATGTAAGAAGAAAAAAGCAGTGGCTTATTTATCTGTTACTATTAAGTTACAAAATACGATCAGTCTTCGTGTGATAAAACCATAAACAGCGAATCAGATATTATTGGACCAAAAACAGTTGTCGGATCATAAACTTTTATTATAGGTATTTTACATGTTTACTACCCACGTGTAAAACACAACAGGAAAAATGGATAAAAGCAGTTAACGGAACAACAGATTTAATAATAATAAAAATTATTTTGACAACGAAGGTTGCCGAAATGTGGAATGTGAACTCGGTTGTTATTGTGCCGATTGTCATTACTTATTGCCAACGGCCTGGTGGCCAAAAGCCTATATAACCACATAATACAGAAGGCAGTACTCCTCGATACGCCTCGCTTTGTAAGAAGATTCCTGTCTCTGGAGCTTCAAATATCCGTAGCGTGAACCCTGCTCTCGATATCAGCGGACTACCATTTTTTTTTTTATATTTAGTTTTTTTTGTTTAACATTTATTGGTTTTTATGCTAATAAAATCTTATCTTATTTAATAAATATTTAGTAACTAGCCGCCGCCAGTGGCTTCGCCTTCGTGATAGTAGAAAATTACCTCAAAGGAACATGCTCGGGAGCATGCATTAAAAGTATTCTATGTGCTATTCCGGGACATGGTTTTCTGCCAAGTTACATCGAAATCTATTCAGCCGTTTGAGCGTAAATAAGTAACAAATATACATACACCCATACACTCACAAAATTGCGCATTTAAAATATTGGTGTGATTAATAATTAGTGAGATAAGTTTAAATAAACGAATTAAAAATAAATAAATTACACCACAGTTACAATTGTTGCAGAACAAAATTTGTATAAAATTGTACAAAATTGAAGCGAGGTGTTGTTGTTGTTGAATTGTTTTATTAGTATGAATGTGGGATAGGGTTCTATAAAGACAGCGTAGTTCTATTTTATTTGTGGAAGAAGAAATATAATATTCTATCAGCTGTAATAAAAATCCGATGGGTTTGGGATTTAACTGATATAAACTGTTAGTGCAGAGAGTAATTGTAATTATGAAAATTAATGATTAAAATTAATCTCTGCCCTAACAGTTTATAGATATATTTTTAAGGCTAGAACATTGTTATATTTTGGATGGATGGAGACGGAGAGGGAGACCAAAAAAAAGATGAATGGATTGTGTGAGAAGTGATATGAAAGAAAAGGGAGTTAGTGATAGCGTGACGAATGACAGAACAGAATGGAAGAAAAAGACGTGTTGCGCCGACCCCAAATAAAACGGAACAAGGGCAGGAAGATGATGATGATGAACATTGTAATATTTAGGTAATCTATGTCAACATCATACCTGAGGTCGTTGGATTGTCTGACAATCTTTAAAGCTGAAAAATGTCACTTAGCGTAAGTCTTCGAAAAATATGTACATTTATGAAACAAACAACATCAAGTTACCTACTTTCTGATAAACTATGGGCGGGTTTCTGGATTGAGTATTTAAAATTAAGAACGTCTCAAACCCTATTTGAAAGCCCTGACTGGTTTTCCGGCTAAAGTTGAGTTTGAAAAAAACTCAACTTCGAATACTTAAGTCAAACATCGGGGGTAACTATCTGATTTCTTCTCTACCTACTTATTAAATAATTATGTCTTTGATTTTAGATTTTATTTATTTTTTGTAGTAGAAGAGTATATAATTATGTTACCGGCAATCTTTATTCGGTATTCTATATAATACCTAGCCAATGTATAGAATACCTAAAATGTGTAAGTAATGTATAAATTATTATTTATCGTATACATTGCCTAGGTATTCTATACAATACCGAATGCGCAGCCGGTAATGTGTGTAAAAGACGAGAGCAGGAAGGAGGTGACGTAATTTTAAGGACAACCGATACGGACAGGTTTAATTAGAAGGCTAAGTACTTGTAAGCAAATTACATTACTTTACTTATGGCTATAAGAAGAATTTTTAAAATAAAACACCGGTAAGTTCAGTGAGACAGAGAGCAGAGCATTTATTTTTTAAAATTTTATCCAACCATAGATTTTACAGATAATAATCAATGCCAAATCAAACATTATGTGTCTGTCCGCGGGGTTTAAATACCGCGAAATAAGAGCCTCATTTAAAGTAAAGCTCAATCAAGACAATGCTACTACTCGAATTTCGATGACAAAATCTAGCCAGTTGAATGTTCATTACATCGTCTTTATGTTGAGACCAGTTTTTGTCAACGGTTTCGCCCGCGTAAAATTAGAAGATTGTACTGACTCCTGGAGGGTACATACTCCCGAATAAAGAGGTGTTCTATTCCAAATCCGTTTAACCATTTGAGTGTGAAAGAGTAACAAAGATACACACACTCATATAAAATTCGCCTTTATAACATTAGTGTGACAGCTGAATAAACATTCATGACATACCGTTGCTAGAGCCTGGTTAGTTAGTAGCTAGCAGATGGTACCTAATCTACTTGCAAAATTAGGTACTAACAGGATTATTCAGCGAATAGCTCATACATAGCCGTATGAGCTCCTTGTTTGTTACGGTTGTGTGGCATTAGCTAGGAACTAGCTTCATAAATTTATATAGGTATATTCGTTTAGCTTCACATCGGAACGCCTTTCAGCAATTACTCTAACACAAAGTAGTTCAAAATGTACTACATTACAACACCATGTGCATCTCTGGAGTGGTAGACATCAAAGGAGAGGCGAGACGGCAGTTCACTTACGCAGCGTCAGGCCAGAGCTCCTTCAGGCTTCCACATGTACCTGATTCCATGTCGCACTTCTTTGGCGCTTATTGTTCCACACCTTCTATCAAAACTAGAGGCTACTGGTGTTAGGGTTAACACCCTCAAAATCTTTCTAGAATCTTTCTATCTTTAAAGCAACTCAAGTTTTAAAAAAACGACAATTTTATTATTTATAAATGTTTTTTAGAAGCTTTTTTAAGAAATATTAAAAATTTAATAAAATAATGGCAATAAAAAAAATTCTATCAATTATCTACACATTGCATCAACGTAACCAAATGTTAGTCTGGCCCTCCATAATGAATGCACCCAATATTGCCTTTTTAGTTATCGTCTTTGGATTCGTAAAAGAAGCGCATAGATCGCGTCTCTTCGAAATCCATGTTGATGAATGCCGCTTTGTATAAAAAAAACTTGCATTGCTATCGCTCCCGTATACACATAGTCTAAATTTTGGTGAGGAGACAGTTACTGAAACCAAAAAAAAATGCTGGGCAACAAAGTTGCTCGTGGGCGCCGGGCTCTCTAATTGGTTATGACAATCATTTAGTTTCCATAAGACTATTATGAGCATTTAAAGCTAGCTTCATCCTTTTTAGTAAAATCGACAGTTTTTTTAAATTTAACCAACCCTGTATCTCATCTACATCTGTTTGGTAAGAGCTCAGGAAACGCCAGGAAATCGAGAAAGTTAATTATAAAGTTAAAATAATCTGTCCTTATCCGACTTCAGAGTTTGTTGCGTCCATACTGATTGGGGATTTGGAGAATATCATGAAACAGCAATTTTGAAATGTATTTCGATAAATTTATGAACTAATTTTAGAATTACTGTAATTTTCTTAAACAGATTAAACTAAATTATTTGTATTGCTCAGTAGGAATTTATCTGTCTTTCTCTCAACCAAAAGATGACCACCGTTGGACATAGGCTTCCGCCAAGTGTCACCAAGACCAGCCAGACCAGCTCTATGAGTCTTGTATCCATCGGATTCTCGTGATTCTCACCAGATCTTTCCGAGGGAGGCTTTCCGATGCTCCGTCTCTCAGTAAACGGTTGCTACTCCAGAAAAAAAAGAAATTCCCTTTCAGCTAGAAAAAAAAGAAATGATAGAATATTTTGGTCTGAATCTGACGGATTCAATAACTTTTAAGGACTTTTGTTCAAGTGTCAATTCGTCGATTGACATCATTATTTCAACTAAAAAGCGTCCACTGTTAGATAGGCTGTCTTGCATTCATCGGATTTCCACGACTCTCATCAGGGTGATATTATTATAATTTATTATTAACTACATTTAACTCTTTTATATTCAAGTTTTTATAAGAGGTAACATTTAAAATATCTTATCAGTATTGCATGTCTGCATGATATTAAAAATGTATGATGATTATTCATCATAAATGATTATTCGTGAATATTTATTCAAAGTAAGGTTTTTCATAGTATTATACTTGGCAATTTAGGCAATTATTATAATCACATTTAAAATTAACATAATCAGTTTACTTTACCGTATCGGGGTCACTAGGTATAGGCTCATCAGTCATGTTACAAGTAAGGCCAAGCCCGCAAACAGTGTGGCAATTACCCTACTATCCAGTACTAGAGTGCCCTTGAATATCCAAATTAACACTGTTATCCATATTTAAATACATGGTTAGTCCTGGCATGGAACGTCGTGTTACCTATACTCTAATTTTGGACAAGCCACAATTATGGCGGTAAGTCCCCTCTTTGAGGCGTGATTGGAAAGACCTCACGGCGTCCTCACCTTCCGCATGACGCAGGTTCTCACCGAACACGGTAAGTTCGGGAAGTTCCTGCACCGGATTCGTGCGGAAGCGACGCCCGAGTGTCGCCACTGTGTGGACCGCCCGGAGGACACGGTGGAGCACACGGTGGAGGTGTGCCCTGCTTGGGCAAAGCAACACCGTGTCCTCGTGGGGGCGATCGGCGGCGGCGATCTCTCGCGCCGAGCCTTGGTACAGGCCATGGTCCGGAGCGAGGAGGAGTGGCAGGCGGTTGCCTCCTTCTGCGAAGCAGTAATGCTAGCAAAAGAGGCGGCCGATCGCGTGAGGCAACGGTCCTCACGCCCCAACCGCCGCCGGGATTCCGATCCCGATTTCCGGCCACCGTAGGCGCGTGCTTGCGGACGGCGAGCAATGGGTGGCTCGCCGTCAATTTTAATTAGATGCTCCAAAGTGACAGCTCCAATTTTTTTTTAATGTTGGCAGTGTGCAAGCATTTTGTTAGTCGAGTTTGACAATTTATCGATTCGCGCTATTAATAGAAAAGGATTTTTTTGGACGGCTTTGCTTTTGTATGGTCTGTATACTAGTGCTTTAGTTTTAATCATAGAGCATGGGGATACCCCAGCTGTTGCTGCTAAAGACGGCATTGTCATCAGATACCATTCAGAACGTTATTATTATAATTTTTTTTAATAAATACAGTGACAGACTACAGATTGAGACAATCACACAATTATGTCAGTGAATATGTGGAAATTGATATAATGCCTGAGACAGCTGTGCAACACGAATAATATTAGACGGGTCTAGTCGAAACTAGCGTTGCAGGAATTTTTTGGTCTGTGTTTTTTATAGATATAGCAAGTTTATCTGTTACTTAGCTTTAAGAATTCGTAAAAAAATTCTACCAGTTTGCGTTGGCGATTATCATCATTAATGTCAATGCAGTCAATTTTTAATGTGGATAATGCTTTTTTTAATGCAGTAGCTATGGCATATGTAGTCAAGGAGATACATTGTCCCGACTTAATTGCATCATAATGTCTATCGGAAAATGATTACGGAGGGTCAGTTCTTATGACCGGTACATAATACAGTCACTATTACATACTACATTTTTCATTAGAATGCGGATGACCCATTCTAATATTTTGCTTTATTTGGAAGAAAATGTAACGACCAAGCAATCTCGGCAAGATTCGCTGAGGTAGTAAATACTACAATAACTTGAGATAGAAAACTATACCAATCATCATCATCTTCCTGCTCTTGTCCCGTTTTATTTGGAGTCGGCGAAATACATTGTTTTTCTTTGATTCTGTCCTGTCACCCGTCAAGTTATCACTTACTCTGTTTTTCTTTCATACCACTTCTTACAAAATTCATCCATCTACAATTTACATGTATACTCATAACTCTTTTAGTAAAACTATACTCATAATACGTTATATTCAAAATCAATTTGAGCGCGATTAAAACGGCCACCAAACTCCCACCAAAACTATCCAGTTTGGTCGTTGTCATTTTGAACTTTTTTGGTAATCTTTTTTATATAAACCACTACAAGTGGTTTATATGAAAATATTACTCTGCCTAAACTTTCAAAAGATCTTTCATGCTCATGTCTGTTTATTCATAACCAATACATGCCCAGCAGATTCAATGAAAACCTATCAATTGCGTTGTTTATCTTTATGTCAGATACCGCAGAGTGCTGTTAAGCAGATAGCGACTGCTGGATTAGCTATCCAGCAGCCGCAACCTATTTGTTAACCAATCCGATTCCGAGATTGACTACTACAAATGTTTGGTGCTTTGATAATTTAGATACAACATCAAAATGCAAAATATTATACAGAAAAGGTTAAATATATTGAAGTTAGGAAAAATAATGGTGCCAACAGAAGGTAGTGCGGTAGACCACGCAGAAGATTGTTGAACGGGTCAAACAAAATTAAAAACCCTGGAACAAACCAGCTGGAACTAATGGGAAGGACCTTATTCCAGCTGTGGGATAATAGGTACAGGCTGACAGCAATCAGTAGTAAGAAGAATACCAGACGCAGGAGTAAAAACAAATGGTCCACGCTAGCCCTGAAACAAACCAGCTGGTACTAATGGGAAGAACCTTATTCCAGCTGTGGGATAATAGGTACATGCTGACAGCAATCAGTAGTAAGAAGAATACCAGACGCAGAAGGAGTAAAAACTAATGCTTATAGGTCGGCAAAACTAAGGTTTTTTGGATATCCAATTTTCATCCTTAGATGACCCTGTATGAATTTCTTGTAATTTTCAGCCCATTACTACATTTCATTATCTATGTTTTGATAAACATATTAGCATCGGAAAAATAAAGTACTTATAGGCAAGCAAAGCGAAAGAGCTAGCCAAGTGGCTACATAGCAGTCGAACAAATTTTGAGTTAAATCGTTAAATAAAATTGTTGATCTTTCAGCTAGTAGGAGCCTTAACATGGATAAACTTTATTGATTAAATTTAAATTGCTTGATTCATGAAGGAAAATTTTAGACATAAATTGCTCACACTGATTTTCACAATACCACCAATTGCTGTAATAATGTACTTATTGTAAAACACCAATACTAAAGATAATGATGAATCATGAAAGTTACTAAAAGTTTCGACACAACACACACAAGGCACAACAGTAGGACTCCCAACCGTTACCTTGAAATGATTTAATGCATAAATGCAACGAACACGCACCTTCTACTGAAATAGTTGAGTATTACCTATTTACTTATGGCCTTATTCTGATATCTAAGGATAATACATTTTTGTTATCGGCGATTTTTTTCAATATTTCTTTTTATCATATTTCGTTGCAACCAAAACACTGCTTGCAATTTATCACAATCTAAGTTAATCACTCTTAGTTGCACTTTATCTAGACCATCTTGTATCCCAACAGTTACAGAATAAAACATGTTCTATCGAACTTGTCTTGACTTCAATTCTCTTATTCCTTCGGATCTTTGCGAGGATAAACAGTTGCTTCTTTTGATTGCACTCCACTCTTAATGAGACTCTATAGTGAAAAATTTCAACAAAAAAGTGCACCTACATATTGTAAACGTAGTCTGCAATACCAAATTGGGCTTAAGGTTGACACATTGCACAATTAGCGGTAATAGTTCATCAGCGACCACCATGGTAACCCGTTTCGCTTAGTTGCCTTGTCACTTACGCAATGCAGCAGGTAAGTGATACGCGATATTTTTCTTTACGTAGACAAGTGAAAAATGAATGTAGATTATTTTGTAGAAACTCAATTTAGAAATTCGTCTAAAAGTAGTGTAAGATTATTGATCTAGTGACACCGTACAAATGTGGGGGTTTTGTTAGTAAGTTAATAATATAATGAATGAGGGACAGACACATATAAAGGGATCTTGATGTCTAAAACCACGATGAAACTATAAGTAGGTCACAGCATTTTTCGACTGCAAATTCCTCAAACAGCCACTCCCGTAGCAACACCCTGTCACAAATTCAACAAGAGTAAGTACCAAAGTACACAAACTTCGACACCACGACCTTTATACTTGAACCGACTTGGAAAACAACACCACTTACCAACCGCGATGCAATATCCCAGAATACGGTCGCCAGCGCACGCAGCCCAGCGCATTCACGTCGCGAACATTTTGTGGAACGGATTAGTGGCTAGCGTTCCGTGAAAATCAGGCTTCGAATTGGCAAAGAGCTAGTTGGATTTATGCAATACTCATAAAGAACAAGTTGTATTTACATAAGCGTACTGCGAAGGCACGAGGGTCAGGTCGTTAGTGTGCTCCTGGTTTTTGTGCTATTCGCTGTTATCACAGTTTAAGTGGTACTATGTGTGATAGAAGATATCTTTTGGTTTTCACTCTGCTGTCGGCGGCGTCTATCGTCAGCGACTGCTCAGCGAAGTATGCACGTGAGTTTTTATTGTTTGTTTTGCAATACTCGTTGTGATAGTTGTGGTTGCGCTGATTTATTTACAGTTTCGTCTCGATTGATTCATTGGAGACAGAATTGAGATTAATTATATCTGTCCACTTTATCATCTAAGCATACAAAGTAAGAGAGACAATGTTTTTATTTTTTTCTAAGTCCAACTGTTTAAGATCTTCGATGTTAGTGACCTGAATGAAAGTGAAATTGTTGGTAGACTGGTAAATTTAAGTGAATCTATATTGGTTTATTATCTAGTTTATATGTATCAACGTATCTATGACTTTCAATTTCAATAAACTGCAACACAACGGCAATTCTAATAAAATATCGAAATAATTGTTAATAACTTTTCACCATCCGCGATACATACTTGATTTTGATTTCTGAACTTCTTGTCGGTGGGTTAAAGTTTTGACAATTCAATAGATACCTACTCACTTGTTACGATGCTCTGAGACTCTTGCCACTCGATCATAAGTAGTTGTGTCGCTCAAGCATCTGTGGTTGAAATACTCTTGAATTTTGTGTCAGCTTTAATCATGAAATAGCTATAGGCCTCTAACTTTAATTGAATCATAAGTTAATTGTAGTTTGGTTTGACCTAGTTTCTCAGATTTATATAATTGATCACAGAATAATTATAATAATTATCACTGTTTCCAGGTGTCATATTTAAACCGTATTCATTTAACGGCAACCTTTATCTACATAATAGTGCATGGTATAGCTCGTTACATGTCATGTTTTTATTAATCCAAGGCACAATAAACATTTTATTTTTTCATAATGCATTTTTTTTTTGTTTTAATAAAACGTTACGCTGTTTTGGGAACAACTCCTGTACCGTGGGTTCGTTTACAAACATGTAAGCTCATATTTACATAATCGTTGACTCACGCTTGGCCACTATCTCACTTGATGCTAAACGATGCTGACGCTGCAATTCGCTTGCATACAAAAAAAATTATTCACTCTTGACAGACCCTCAGGTTCTAGCTATCAGGGAATCTCCTTAGCTGCATGCACAATTAAAGTGTTCCCAAATTAGTTTTAAATTGCATTACATTTTTTTTTACAGTAGCATATGAGAGTCACTATTTTCATTAAATTTACGGCGTGTGGCATAAATAGCTTTTTTACCATCACCATAATATTATTAGGCTAATGAGGTTTCGTTGATTCTGACTTTCAGTAGTGGTGGTGGCCCGGGAATTAAAAAAAAAGGCAGGAAAGAAGAAAAAGAATGCCTGCATTAAATCACTGAAACTATTAAGGGAAATATAACACTCGTATCATATCTACCAAATTCAATTTGACCAAAACATTAAATCGTGAAATCGATTATTATAAATTTTCGCCTATCCTTGATAACGGCATTATCTTTTCGAAGGCCAGAGAGAAGCTGCAGGAAGCAACTAGTGGTACTAACTAAATACCTCCGTCTACATTGCCGCCAATCTTATTAACCACTGTTTAGATATCTCATTTAAACCTTGAATTAACTTTGTTAGAAAGTCTTGCAAACGTTTAGGGATTGAGTAAGTAGATTACAAATCCAAATAATTGAAAAACCAGCATTTGATGACTCAGTTATTTTTAGAGCTCTAGTGATAATATTCCACTTCAACGGTATTGCAAAAATAGCGCTAGAGTAATCTACGGGTACATAAGGAGAAAGTGACTGCATAGCATAGCATAGTCGACCTTATAATGTTCTTACTGCTGGGACTCAGGCCTCCTCTCTAGGAGAGGGAATCGGCCGTAATCCATCACGCGGGCCCAGTGCAGGTTGGTGGATGTCACATGTCTTCGAATTTTTGGTTCTAGGACATACCGGTTTCCACACGATGTTTTCCTTCACCGTTTTGAGAGCAGTGGTGATGAAATAAATTACACAAAGTAATGCGCCTGGCTGGGTTTGAACCCGCGACCTACAACTCGTAAGTCGGAGCCGTTACCACTCGGCCACCACTGCTCTTGTGACATACAAACACATAGCTAAAACTACTGGGACTAGGAACATGAAATTTTGTTTAAACCTTCCTTTTAATATGTAAGCGAGCACCAAGAAGGGGTTTCTAAAATTCAACTTTTAAGGGGATGAAAAAGGGGGAATTCATTTGCATGCAAAAGTTTTATTTCTTGGACCAATATAGTCAAAGTCAAGTCAAAGTCAAAAAGTTGTTATTTCACATAGGCCTACATGGGCACTTATAAAACGTCAGAAGCTAGTGCACGGTTCCAAATGTGTCGCTTCCTATGGAGAAGAACCGGCAAAATCGTAATAGAAGTAACCTAAGAATTCGCGGAGTCTACAGTGTTCTCACATTCACATTATAAAAAAGAGGCTATATAAAATAAGCAAGAAAAATAAATAATTACAATTATCAATAAATGATGTAATTTATTGATAATTGTAATTATTTATTTTCGAGTTAGAGTCAACAAAATAAATTACTAAACTATATACTTAAAACTAGGTATAAATAGAAATCTAATTTAAAAAAAAAAAACATTAAGTATTTATTATCTTTTATTCAAAACTACCGGGAGAATATTATTCCTTAGGTTTACCTATAAACTTGAAGTTGGCACAAAATCTAACCAAAATGAATAATAAAGACTGACATTATTAGTTTTTCAAAATACTACCCCCAAAATAGGGTTTAAAGGGTGTAGCGCCATCTATGACGCCACATATGAACTAAAGGACGAAATCCTGAATCGCACAATTAGATTCTCAACGTCAATCTCTTGGAGGTTCCTGCACCGGATTCGTGCAGAAGAGACGCCCGGGTGCCACCATTGTGTGGACCGCCCGGAGGACACGGTGGAGCATACGGTAGAGGTGTGCCCTGCTTGGGCAGAGCACCGCCGTGTTCTCGTGGGGGCGATCGGCGGCAGCGATCTCTCGCGCCGGGCCTTGGTACAGGCCATGGTCCGGAGTGAGGAGGAGTGGCAGGCGGTCGCCTCCTTCTGCGAAGCAGTAATGCTAGCAAAGGAGGCGGCCGATCGCGTGAGGCAACGGTCCTCACGCCCCAACCGCCGCCGGGATTCCGATCCCGATTTCCGGCCACCGTAGGCGCGGGCTTGCGGACGGCGAGCAATGGGTGGCTCGTCGTCCGATCGTCCGGTAACTGTCCGGACCGAGCCCAAGTCGTCGACGGCGCGTAGTGCTCCACGCGCACCTCAGGGAGATGTCAGCAACAGTAGGGGCCCACCAGGGTCGAGGCCTACTGGGGCCATGGGTGATGCGAAAGTGATCCCCGGGGCCCTGGAAAAATGGCAAAGAAGGAACAGGAGTGGGTTTTTAGTCAGTAAAAGTCTGACACTATCTCTCGCTCCGCCCAAGAGCGGGGGATGTCATTAGATGATTTTCCCACCCGAAAAAAAAAAACGTCAATCTCTTTTCAACGGAGATACGTTGGACTTTACACTCTGTTCCGCACCTCCAAAGGAGTGGTTCAGTTTTTATGAAAACATTCTTGCGAACGAAATCACGGGCAAAGTGCTAGTACATGATACAATGAGTGAACTCGGAATAATGAATATGGTAACGGATAGGATTTTAACTTATTGCCTTCTCATCGTCAGTTTGTGCTTTTCAGAGTCGATTGATTGAATAAAAACAGTAAGGTAAAGCATATTCTCATAAAAACTCAAAAATATATATGTGGTGGCCAGATCTTAGGAATAGATCATTTCATGATATGGCCAAATAAAACTGGCCAGATCGTTTTAAACGTTAAAGTTTGATGATATTTCAATCTTCGTTTGGCTAACTTTCTTTAGACCTTTTATTATCATTGAAATTCACACGACATATACATAAAAAGCCTATTAAAACCATCATAGTTTTAATAATATCCATAATTCATTTAAACAAATATATATTCATTTATATTCATTCTTTTGAATTAATATAGGTACTGATATAAATTAAATTAGTTAAAGAGACACCGCTGTTAGAACGGGAAAACCGCGAAAAGTTTAGGAATTTTATTCACAATATTCCTCACTGGCCTTTTTTTTTTTTTTTTTTTTTAATTGATATAAACCAGCGCTTGACTGCGATCCCACCTGATGGTAAGCAGTGATGCAATCATTGATGGTGAGGCGCACTAGTTTATCAAGAGCCTATTCACTCTAGCCTTGAAGACACCTAAATTATAGTTGGACGGGAAGATCGCAGCAGGCAAATTGTTCCAGTCCTTCGGTTCTTCAATTGTTCCAGCCTTTTATATATGGTTGTTCACAAAAATATGCAGAAATACAGTTTAAAAACTTCAACAATGAAAAAATGGGCAAGTGCGAGTCGGACTCGCGCACTGAGGGTTCCGTACAAACTTACCTATGAAAACAGTTCAATTCCCAAATTGAGTTACGGAGACTTTTTTCGAATAGCAAAAAAAATTATGACGTAACTACAAATTTACAGTTTTCAGATTTTTTCCTATACTTGTGCTATGAGACCTTGTTCTAGGTCAACGGCAAGTACCCTATGAATTTTGATTCCCTTGAGAGTGTCGGAATACACGTTTTTTGCGACAAAAACGACCGCATATTTTTTTTTTCATGAACTTAGAAGTTTGATTTTTTCACAGCTTCAAGGGACCGCAGACTTGAGTATATGCTTTTAATTTCAACTCGATACCTCCACGCGTTCTTGAGATAAAGGGTTTTGACAGACAGACAGACAGACAGACAGACGGACGGACAACAAAGTGATCGTATAAGGGTTCCGTTTTTTCCTTTTGAGGTACAGAACCCTAAAAATGGGTATTATCCCATAATAATAAAATGCATCGAACTCATCGTCACCGTTAATTTTTCAGTACGTGACCTTTAACTAATAAACCCCATAATAATTGCTTGAAATGATGAGTTGAGATTATATTTTTTTCGTCATTAGATTCTATAATTGCTGTAAAAAAAAAATTTGCTGTAAAACCCTACAGACGTGATGGGTATCCATCACGTCTGTAGGGTTTTACAGCTAATTTAATTTGAAACTGTATTTTTTATGCTAATTGTTTTTTATTTCTTCAGTTTATTATTATTAATAGGCTCACGCCTCTCCACTGTCAGCGATGATATTGTGATCTACGATGGAACACGCTGTCACCTGATCCAGTCGTTAAGGTTTTTTATTGTTTAGGGTACGGGCTTGCCTTGTACCTTTACAATCTGTCCATAGGTTATTAGAGAATCAAAACACCTCATAACAAATACTTCACACCCTCGCTGACTTAATGTTGGTTTAGGGTCAATAGCAAACATGTCGCCCTTGGCTTAAAAAGGTAATTCTGTTAACTTGCAATAAACAATACACTTCACACAATACATGAGTGTATTGTTTCTTGGAGTTAAGAGATACAAAATGTTATGGTCTACTAACGCAATTTTATAGGCAAGATTAGTGGTAGCGACGATATACGATTAAAACTGATTTACGTCCGTCCCGTCTCAAGATCAGGTACAAATTATTTTTTTGTTTATCTATTATGCTTCTTTTTACTAAACACCTTGTCTGTCCTTGTCTATTGAGAGGTCTGGCTCATGTGATACAGGATATCTTAATACAAGAGCCAAGAGAGTGTGTTAAATAAATTATTATTACTAATTATTATTATTAGAGTAATTTTGGATGGAGAAAATATATTAAATGAAGGTGATGATATAGCAACATACTTTAACAATTATTTTACCAATGTCGCTAAAAATAGAAACGCCAAAAATTCAAAAAATAAACATATTTGCAATAAAACGGTTGTTAACTCAATTTATCTAGAACCAGCTTCATGCAGGGAAATATTTATGATAGCTATGAAATTACGAAATACCAACTCTGTCGGTTATGATAACATTAGTACTAAGATGATTAAACAAAATTTATTAACTTTAACAAAACCATTGACTTACATAGTTAATTTATCTTTGGAAAAGGGTATATTCCCCGACAGTTTAAATTTTTCTGTTGTTAAACCCCTTTACAAAAAAGGACCTAGATCTGAGGCTAATAATTATAGACTAATTACTTTGGTTCCCATACTTTCATAAATATTTGAGAAGGTAATGAGCAAAAGGCTTATAAATTTCTTAAAGAAACATGATATATTATTATTATGTAGTCAACAGAACGGTTTCATTAAGCAAAAATCTACAACTTTGGCATGTTTCAAACTAGTAAAAGAAATTATGGATGCTATTAATAAAAAAGAAATCCCAGTAGCAGTTTTTCTGGATATGAGTAAGGCGTTTGATATGGTATGTCATGAAACCTTTTTACGTAAACTTGAGCAATATGGTATACGAGGCGTTGCTTATAGGTGGTTCGAAAGCTACTTAAGAGGCCGACAACAATGCACTGAGATAAAAAAAATGTTTATCAAAACTTACACTCAGAAAACCTTTAGGTCACCGTACTTAACGACCTATTATGGCGTACCACAAGAAAGTGTCCTTGGCCCTTTATTGTTTATAATAAATATAAACGAACTGCCAAACTCCACGAACCAATATACTATATTATTCGCAGATGATGCCACCGTGTTGACAAAAGAGAAAACTCTAGATAACAGTAAAATAGTCACGAATAAAGCATTAACAGATTTAATAAATTGGCTAGATGAGAATAACTTGAAAATAAACACAACTAAAACTAAATTTATGACATTTTTGTCTTTTAATAACCATAAAAAATTAGGAAATGAAATGAAATTAAGTTTAGAATACAATAATAATGACATAGAAGAAGTTAATGATATCAAATTTTTAGAATTAGTTATAGATAGGCATTGCAATTGGAAAGCTCAAGTAGATAATGTATGTAAGAAAATAAATAAATTCGTATTTGCACTTAGGAGAATCAAAAACTTAACAGACATTCGAACAGCCTTGTTGGTGTACCATAGTCATCTTTGTTCGGTCTTAAGGTATGGAATAACTATATGGGGGATTTCAACAGATGCACAGAGGGCATTTATAGCTTAAAAGAAGTGTTTAAGGTCAATTTTCAATCTTAAGTGGACAGACTCTTGTAAACCTATATTTATTAAACAAAAGTTGCTGACCCTGCCATCTCTATATATATTTGAGATCTGCAAATTTGTAAGAAATAATTACTCGCTTTTTGAAAAAGATGAAAAGGTCAAGACAAAAAGGAAAATAACACAAAAGCCACTAGTAGTCCCGCGTAATAGATTAAAAGTATGCAACAAAAATTGTTATACCATGGCGGTGAAAATATATAACCACTTAGCCGAAAATTTTAGAATTGCTACAGATTTGGAATTTAATAGAAAGTTATATAACTGGTTGTGTGATAGATGTTTTTATTCTATCAATGAATATTTTGAATATAAAATCTAAAACTTTTATAATTTACTATGACATCCCTTGAATATTTAAACATTTTCACAATTTTTGTTATATTTTATTATTATTATTTTTCTTGTTGACCTGAAATTATTTTTATTATAAATTATTTGTATTCAATTATTTAGTATTTAATTTTAATTTATATTAATTTATTGGTTGAATGGTTATTTAAATTGAAATGATGAAATTATTATTATATGAGATTGTTAATGACTAAAATTAAATGTGTACCTACCGCATGCTAAAGATGTAAAATCTAAATATTTGTACGGCTGAAATGCCGAATATAGTGAGACTCCACCAAATGTTAAGAACTTGTTACCTATATTCTTGCAAATAAATATATCATTCATTAATTATTATTATTATTTGTTGAAAACCAACGTCAGGCACAGGTTGTCCTGCATTTATGTTGAACTGGACCTATTTTGGCATAATTGAGAGGCATATTATTTTAGTTTTGCTTCTTTTAACTTATACCTTTTGTGCTTAGGTGACTTGTGTTGTGCTAAATAAATCTATTTTCTTTCTTTTTTATGTTTCATCTTTATTTCTTTATATTTTTTTTTTTCAAATATTTATTTTAATGTTAAATTCAATTTTAATAGGTTTTTTTTTAACGAAATATTAAGTTTATTTATTATTTATTCATTTTATTTTATTCTTCATGCACACAAAAATACAGAGGCGGACTTAATAATTTCTTTATTCAGATAACAATGATCCACAATGGTTAGTAACAATTTGAACGTATAAACTATGTTAGTACGAGTAGGTACAAAATACAATCACAACATACATTTTATTTTACAATTTTATTGAATAACTTTTTTAATGTGTAGAGTCATTCTGGGACTACTAAGAGTCTCACTGATCAGATAATTCTGAATTTCATAAAATTTTTGTATGGAGAGAACGGGGAAGAAAGCAAGTTTAAGTGTTTTTTTTTTAATAGTCTATCCAATATTGCAAACCCTTATCGGTAATTGAGTCACTGAGGGCCAAAAAAGAACAGTAAGAGAAGCGGTAGCTCAGTAAGTAACTCAGCCAGGCGTTACTTTTTGTGATTTATTTCATCACCACTGATCTCAATACGTGGTGAGGAAATCGGTATGTCCAGAAAGAATAAGAAGAAAATCTCGAAGATATTTGCCATCGTTTCCCCCTCCTAGAGATGAGGCCTGAGTCTCATCATACATAATAATAATAATATAATAATAATCGTTTAATTTATAATTTTATATAAAATTCTACTAGCTACCGCTCTCTCCCCTTTTAGAGATGATCCCTGAGTCTAATAATAAAATAATAATAATCGTTTAATTTATAAAATAGGGCACGTTTACACTAAAAATATCTCAAATATTAAAAATACACAATCGATTATTTGCCTGAACTAGGGTAAACCTATGCTTCAGGCTATGTGTAAAGTGCATAAATTAAAAACAAACATAAAAATAATAGATGTACTGAGATAATAATAAGGTTGATTATGTTACGTTTATTTTGTTGCGTCAAAAATAATAATAATAATAATAGCATTATGTATTTATATACACAGTAAAATAGGATGCTAATTCAATTGAAAATTGTTGACCATGTTTTTCTACAATCATGCAAACACGTTTTAGTTTACTGAATGAAATACTGCTTTTTTACGACATAACAATGCTTTGAATATTTTATTTTTTGCATAATATTTTTACGAAAACGCCAGTCAGTAAAGTTGCAAAATAAATATCATTGCAGGCTTAGTCCGGTAACACAAGTACAATTTATTAAGATGACCTTGACTAATTAGCATATTTTCACTTGACTACACAAACTAAGTAGTTTGATGAACCAATGGAAATCTATGAGGTCAAGGCTGTTGAGTTACTTACTATAAGTTTAAGTGTTATTATATCTCAGAACCCTGGACCTTTGGAAGGCGTACGAGGAGTCGAAACCAACTCGCAGAGGCCCCTAGACGCTTTTAATGGAACGTGGTATCAACCGGCGATTATCCATCTGGCTAGATCTTATCTCATTTATATTTTCCGGCGGTCATTTGATTTCCGGCCACCGTAGGCGCGGGCTTGCGGACGGCGAGCAATGGGTGGCTCGCCGTCCGACCGTCCGGTAACCGTCTGGACCGAGCCCAAGTCGTCGACGGCGCGTGTTGTTCCACGCGCGCCTCAGGGAGTTGTCAGCAACTGTAGGGGCCCAGCAGGGTCGAAGCCTACCGGGGCCAAGGGTCTGATTCTGAAAGGAAGACTCGGCCCTGGTACGAAAGGCAACGAAGGAACAGGAGTGGGTTTTTAGTCAGTAAAAGTCTGACACTATCTCCCGCCTCGCCCAAGAGCGGGGGATGTCATAAGATGATTTTCCCACCGGAAAAAAAAAAAAAAAAAAAATCTCATTTATATTTTATTCTCCTCGATTTTACTTTCCATTGAACACGATTTTGTGCCAAGTCTATAATATTGAGACAAACTTCTTCAAGGTCTCTTTGAACCGCCGTTAACTAACTGGAGGGTGATCGCAGTTATGTGGAGGGTAGCATTCCACGTGTGCGCTTTGTCGTAGGTAGTTCCAGGGCAAGCTTCACCATCATGATTGTCTGCGTATCTTTGCACATAACCATACAACCATAAACGCATTTATTTATTAGTACTACTACTACTTCGACGAAGAGTATCGTGTACGAATTAACCTTTTGAGTGCGTAATTAGAGACACAATAGTAAGACAATGGCGCGTGAACGCCGGCGTTAATGCGGGGATCAACAGCTTAAAATAAAAATTAAGAAAAAATAATTTGATTTTTTTAAATTTTAATTTGGTTTCGAAGATTGTGGTGTACAAATACAAAACATATTGATTACATTTTTAAACAAAAAGATACAAAAAACATTTAAGAATATAAAAAAAAACAATATCCCACCGGAATCGGGAACTGGGCACACCATAATTATGGCAGTATGTCCCCTCTTTGAGGAGTGGCTGGAAAGAAAAAACGGCGTCCTCACCTTCCGCATGTCGTAGGTTCTCACTAGACATGGTAAGTACGGAAGGTTCCTGCATACCGGATTCATGCGGAAGAAACGCCCGGGTGTCACCATTATGTGGACTGCCCGGAGGACACGGTAGAGGTGCGCCACGCTTGGGCAGAGCACCGCCATGTCCTCGTGGGTGCGATAGGCGGTAACGACCTCTCGCGCCGGGCTTTGGTACAGGCCATACTCCGGAGCGAGGAGGAGTGGCAGGTGGTCGCCTCCTTCTGCGAATCAGTAATGCTAGCGAAGGTGGCGGCCGTACGCGCGAGGAAACGGCCCTTACGCCCCAGCCGCCAGGATCCAGATCCCGATTTTCAGCCACCGTAGACGTAAGCTTGCGGACGGCGAGCAATGGGTAGCACGCCGTCCGGTCGTCCGGTAACCGTCCGGATCACGCCCAAGTCGTCGACGGCGTGTAGTGTTCCACGTGCGCCTCCAGGAGATGTCAGCAAATCATAGGGGTCCTGCAGGGTCGAAGCCTACTGGGGCCATGGGTTCAGTGAAAATGAAACCGGGGGCACGCAAGGCAAAGAAGGAACAAACGAGTGGGTTTTAATCAGTAAAAGTCTGACATGCCCTCTCGCTCCTCCCAAGGACGGGAGAATTCATTGATTGATTTCCCACCTTAAAAAAAAAAAACCTGAATCGGGAACAGGGTCTAAGCAAGCGGAGGTCAGGATTCCAGAGAAAGAAACCAACTAATTTATTATTATGAGCTGTATTTGCACTTGGTTGTTATGGTATCGTAAATATACAATTGTTCTTGTTATTTAGTAGCCTTGGTTACGCAACCAGTTATACACGCATAATGTGCGTACTTACCCTACCTGGGCTCATGAATAAAGCTTTATGTTAAATCAACCTTCCAAAGAAGTTTTATCTGAATTCTAGTAGCTCACACATACTATATATTATTATATATATTTAAGGGCATGCAACTCGACATACATTTTCACTGTTTTTCATACAACCGCTCTTACTTGATTATGACGTTATTACACATTTTTCATTAGATATTTTGGAAACACAGTATCGTGTGGATATTATCTAGGTTTCTATTGAAATCAATTTATAATTTTGTGTAAAACTAATCCAGTAAAGACCTCTGAAAATTTGCTATTTTGCATGAACTTTGACACTTCATAATATACTCAAAAATTTAAAAAGTAAAAAAAAAAAATAACAATAGAAGAAGAATGTAAATTTAATTAAGATTCTGAATGACGACAAGATTTTTCAAAAACTTTTTCATAAATTTTTAAGGGTTTAAAAAAAAGAAGCATGGATTTCCTGGAACAAGATTTGTAAAATATTCGAGTAAATCACGGAATTACCGAATATTAACAGAGTTTTCAGGCGTTATCTCTCTTTTTTCGCGTCACCTTTTCGTCAAACATCGCGTTGGATTGCGTTAGATGAACAAACAAGCTTTTAAACCATGCTCGATGTTGACGATAGGCGAGTGAAAAAGGACCCTCTTAAGTAAATGTTAGTAATATTTTTTCAAATTGCTTTAAGTTTTAGTCAACTACATGCATCTCGTCATTAATTCCTTATTAATTCTTTATTGTACACAATACTTATAAGTAGTACGCAGTGGTTTGACAATTGATGTACAAAGGCGAGTTTAAATCACCATTGAATTTTTACCATCTTTCGATCTTTAAGCTCATCGATTTCTAGCTTATTTTTCATGTGCCTTGTTAGCCAAATTATACTTTCTGAATGCTTGATTTGTTAATAAAAATATCAAAATCACTATACCTATGTGTATACCTATAATATTTGAAGAGTTCAATTCTCTCAATTACTCATGCACCTCATAATAAAAACTGGACTTTATTAAAATAGGGTCAGTTCTTACAAATAACAACATCATTCGAAAATTTGGTTCTTCAATTACAGAGTTCTATAGTAACACACATAAAAAAAGTAACTCCTTTTTTTTGTAGTCGATTGAAAAGCTTTTCCGTCTCTTCTTGTTTATGTTTCCTCAAACTACTCATAAATTCATTTGCATTTGAGCCCTGACGTAGAAATAGTAGTTTTGAAAAACCAAGAATACCCAAAACTACCAAAGTACCAGGTGAAGTACGGCCAGCAATGCATTTACAAGTCATGTGGTTAGCACATTGCGCAGGAGTGGTACTGCACCACGTGCCATTCTCCCACTCTACCTCCTAGGTGCATGATAACCAGTTCTGATTGTGTTACAAAACTGGATGCTTCGTAGTTCTAGTTTCTGTAACATTGGCTCTATTGCCCGACAAACTGTATAGTAGTGTTACTTTGATAGTAGGTACCGGTTAAATCTTCACTTTAAGAACTAACTAATAACACTTGTATTTTTTTTAATCAAGTTTATTTTCCATTCCAAACGAATATAAACAACTTGAATTTGGTACAGTCAGCTCAGTCAAACGGGAACCGATCACTTTTCCGAATATTTTTTGTTCGAATTTCATTTTACCGAAAACTATTGACCGACGTTTTTTTTGTTATACGCATTATTTGACATGTTTTTAGATCATCGTAGTATCATGTTATTTGCCATATATTCACTACACCGAATCAACATTTTGCGGAACTTTGACCACAAATATATAGACGGTAGCATTTTCAATAAATTAAAATAGTGTCTTATAAAGTCAAAATTTACTGTCAAAAACGAATCGACGTCACACAGTCTTGACTGCCCTAGAGGGTAATTCAAGCCCACATAGGCGCGGAGTACAGCGCAGCGGGCCCGTATGAGCCATAATAAGCTCGCGAGGGGCCACCCAAACCCCGCAGCGCCAGAGTTGTGACAGAAACAATGCTTGCTGCATGTTGCATGCCTGCTTCTATGCTGCATGCCTGCTTGCATGCTGCCTACCTGCTGCATGTTACATGCCTGCTGCATGTTGCATGCCTGCTTGCATGTTGCATGCCTGCTTGCTTGCGTGCTGTATGCCTTCTTGCATGCTGCATGTCTGCTTGCATGCTACATGCCTGCTTGCATGCTGCATGCTTAAAGCAAGCATCCTTAAAAAAAGATATGGTATTGAAAATATGGTAATTAAAACAGTGGTATAATGAATGTTCGGAAACATAATACTTCGAACAAATGTTATTTCGGCTAAGTGTAACATCGGTGAAAAGTTTTTCGACCAAATGAAACGTCGAAGTAACGAAAACAATCGAATTGATAATAGGTCAATTGATACTGTGGCAGACGTGACTTCGACGAAATAAAAAAAACGAAGCGATAATAGTTGAAAAGTTTTAGGTGAAATGAAATTTGGTCAAATATTTTCGAAATTATGATAACCTTGTCAAACCTAATCAAAATTAATTGGTTTTCTTATATTTTTGCGTATTTTTTTTTCGTATATTTAATTGCTTTTTTTAATGTCTGTACCACTTATTTGGACGTGTTTTCAAATATGATTCGAAACAAATACCAGTGGTATTAGGTGTTTGTATTAAAGTGGAATAAATCCTTATTTGGTTGATGTCAATAATATAGTAAACATAATTGAAAGAATAATGTATATTGAAGTTGATTATTTAAACGAATCTGTTCTTGTTGCTAGGTTCAAATACTTTTTTAGGTACGTACATAATAATCTTAGAGATGTTTCTGAAGAACATGAAAACAATATGATTTTTGTTTGCACCAAAGTATAAACCAAATTAATCACCCAAAACTTACTATTAAAACATGTATTATCCTTTAACTTAGTAAATAAATAGGGTAAATAATAAAAATAAAAAATGATAACATCAAACGTTTTTTACTCAACTTTTTTTTTATTTGATATAAACTAGTGCTTGACTGCGATCCCACCTGATGGTAAGCAGTGATACAATCGTTGATGAAGAGGCGCACTAATTTATTAAACTCAACTTATTAACATCCATCATTAAATGCTTGGGCCCTGTAGGTTACGTTACACTAATAGTAGCGTCAGTGGCATTTTTGAGGTCCTCCAAAATGTAAGATTATGGGTTCTTGGGGTCCTCCAGCGTGGGAGTGGTTTGATTTTTGTAATAATAGGTGTTTATAAATTGATGCCCGCCAGGGCTGCGGGATTGTGCGAAAGCCTGGAACGCAAAGGGCCTGTGAAAGAATATGGATGGGTTTTAATCAGTATAAGTCTGACACTTTCTCTTACTCACACAGAGTGGTAGAAGTAGAGCGGATAGCTAACCCAAAAAAAAAATATTTTCAAAAATCTTACCCAAAAACCCACTCTTATCCTTACCGCTTTTAGGTATTGTTTTCCTTACTAATGCGGAAAAGTAATTTATTCATACGATAATCAGGATGGGCGCTACACGACCCCCACGAGTACACAACCCCTCTACATTAATTATTTCTTCGTATTGAAAAACGTCATTTGATTCACGTAGAAAGTCACTGCAGCACTCGGGTCCATAACATCCTCGCCTGCGGCTCAGGTGAGTTCTGCCTCGGTTACAATGAGAAACTTTCTCCACTTGTATCAAAATGCACTATCTATTTATAATTTTTTTATCTCTATAAATCATTTTTATTATCATCGCATGAAGGTTATAACTGTAATTCACAGTGATAGACATCTAAGTATCGAACATTATATTCTTCAATAAACTTGTTGTGAAGAGTAAATGGTACTTAAATGTAGAAAAATATGTGGATATCTGCACGCAATGTGATTTTAATGCACACATCAGAGGAAAGGCAATGCAAGGACAGGTATTAGAGGTGATACGGAAATTGAAGGGCCTTGGGCTACAAACCTACAATGATCACGTTGTCAATTCCATATAATTTTAAACTTTTGATAATAACACACACTTTATGTTGTTGTTTCAAGTTATCTGAATTCGTTTTTCTATCAAACAGTGATTTCCACATTCCGATTTTTACTACTTAACTGTTTTGTGATTTTCAGTCTATTTTTTATCAGGATTCGATTGGTTTACCAGCTATAAAATGTATCTACTGCTTATACGAGTAATAGAGACTTCAATTTTATGTTCTTGATTCTGATCAAGAGTATAAAATCGGAGTGGTCGGCCACCTTATAAACATTAATCCATGACCTTTGCCTCCAAAAACCAGACATTATTAGTATCACTTAAATTAGTCTCAGAATTAACATCTAAACAAAACAGAATTATAAATAATCTCGGATACGTAAAAAATGTTTTTATATGCCCATGACCTTACGAACTGTCAAACAAAGCCACTTATGCCACTGAGACAAAAAGTATGACAGCCAAGTTAAACAATCTGCACGAACTAGGTCAAGTTCGGCCATAAAATATCTCCAGTATTAAGGCATTCCGCCCATAAAGGTACCCTACGTCGCGTCGTCGGCATCGTCGTGTGATGAAACACGCAGATATGTAGGATTTTCCAGTAATGTACGTGTTTCCGTACATTGCACGTTTGTAATCAATGACCCACGAGATATTAAGGGGAAGTTGTTTTAAGCGTGCAGAATATTTAATGGGTATTGTTACTCAGCTGCTGGGAAATGCATGAATTTTAAAGCATGAGCGTAATATTGGAATAATTCTTCCTAGCAGTTTCCCAACTAATTAATAGCTGTAATGGTGTAATTTAGATAATTTTAAATAAATAAATAAACTATATTGACGCTGGCTTTCTTTGTCACCGGATGAAGAGGCGTATTGCTGTAATAGTAAAATAATTTTAAATCTTCCATTTATAACGAAAAACTCAGTGATAAAAAATATCATCATGATAATAAGGTATTCATTCGGTGTAGGATAAAAACGAATAATGAGACAATTACCAAACGATTTCACACGCTCATACACACACGTATTCAGAATGTATGCGTTTTCTTAAATTACGTTTATTATATGACAGTACCTACATGTTACCAAGGCTTTACTTCTAAATACCTTTTGTTTGATCTCAGATAGTAGTCAGTAATTTTTATCATGGAAAAAAAAGGATGGTTGGTTGGTGGTGGATGGGTGGTTTTTTTTTTTGGTATACTTCTTTGCATTAGATGGGGGGAAAAATAGTGAAGCGTAAGTGGGACGATTTGTAGGATATCCTTTCATTATGGAAGTGACATTCCCATGAAAATGATAATATTTATGTTGAAATCTTTTTACGCATATTTATTGAAATATATAACCTTTTTTGAGTAATTAATAATGCTCAAAAAAGGCCTTTTACGTTCCCAGGCCACGGCAACTCTTTCAGACAATCCTGCAGTCTTAGCAAGCATCGGGCCTGCTAGGCCCTTTCAGTTTTATTGACATCTCTTTGAGTCTTGAGTCTGAGTCTTTACCTGACGAACAGACGGTGAACTACCTATTGCTCGTCGTATACCCATTGCCCGTCGTATACCCATTGCTCGTCGAAAACTGATTACAATTCCACAATTTCGTGTGATTCTTGAAATAATTAGAGATTGTAAAAGATCTATCTATTTATTGGCTATTTTTAGGGTTCCGTACCTCAAAAGGATAAAACGGAACCCTTATAGGATCACTTTGTTGTCCGTCCATCTGTCCGTCTGTCTGTCTGTCTGTCTGTCTGTCAAGACCCTTTATCTCCGAAACGCGTGAAGGTATCGAGTTGAATATAAAACCATATACTTAGGGCTGCGGTCCCTTGAAGCTGTGAAAAAATCAAACTTCTAAGTTAACGAAAAAAAAATACGACCGTTTATGTCGCAAAAACCTACATTTCGACACTTTTTGTGATTCAAAAAAATCGTTGAAACTCCATTCGGGAATTGAACTAATCACGTAGTTTGGAACGGAATCCTCAGTGCGCGAGTCCAACTCGCAATTGCCCAGTTTTTCAAGATAATAAGAAAAAATATTAAGTAAAATACAGAGCATCTCCTTAACAGATCGCGTGAGCCTATCACGAAATGACTGCAGCATAGTGCAGTATAGTATTGCCTAACTATTCTGAATCAGTACCTTCACTCATTACTTGAAGCACTATTACTAAACTTTGGAATGCGTACGAACTAACATTTTCAGTTTACGATACAATTCCTTACTTTTGTTAGAAGATTTATTGATATATCTAGCACTTCACTCTCTACTTGACTGTTCTGTTGGTCTTGTGGTTAGTGGCTCTGACTGCTATGCTATGGTTTAATTCCCACCCAAGACAAATGTTTGATGTGTGATAAGCACAATCAATCAATCTGTGTCTGGGTGTAATTTATCTATAATATTTATACATATATTTAGAAATATATAATTATGTTTATCAGTTGTCTGGTACTCATAGCACAAGCTTTGCTTAGTCTGGGATTAGATGGCGTTGTGTGATAGTTGTGGAATATTATATTATATTACTTTGCCCGGGACTTCGTTCGCTTGAATATTTAATAAAAACTTTAATATAACTGAAGGCACAAATGTGGGTTTTAGTCAGTAAAAGTCACTCTCTTTCACTCTACCCTGAGCGGGACAAGCCATTTGATGATTTATTAGTAGAAGAAAATTAAAAAATACGAAATAACTATTATGAAGAAACTAGTACTTTGCCCGGGACTTCGTTCGTGAGAATATTTTCATAAAAACTCTAACACCCCTTGAACTGTTTTTTGAGGGTATTTTTGAAATACTAATAATGACAATCTTTATTATTCACTATGATTAGAATTTACCAAAAGTTTCAAGTTTATTCTAAGAATTAAGATTCTCCCATAAAATATTTAATATACCCCATAAATCTTTTTATAGGGATAGTTTTGAAATACGAATAATAAAACCCTTTTATTTATTTTGTATAATATTTATGCTAAATTTCAATTATCCCTAGAAAGATAACGTGCGCCTCGAAGGCGCCCGCGAAACGGATATATCGCTGTCTTTTGTCATCCAACGCGTTTACAAGCTTGTTTTTTTAAGCCAACTCAGTCGTTGGTCAACACTGCCGAGGGACGGCCGCTGCTGTTGAGTAAGTACCATGCTTTCGTTGCTATGACGACGTGTTGCGCTCGAGAGGCGCATGTTTATCTTCTGTGTAACTTTTATGCATTTCTATGTGATTTAGTTTTTGGTACTTTTTATTTATTTCTACGTAAATAAAGTAAATATACAGTTAGGTTATTGTTACTAATTAGTTTTAATTGTTATTAGGAACATATTTACATAATGGCGAGCAGAAGAGTGTTGGAAGAAAGAGAAATAATTTCCTTTTTGAGTCAAGAAGATGAAAGCCCAGATGATGGCAATGATATCAAAGATGGTGTATATGTTGTCCTCATGCGATGAAGGCGCTGTTATAAATCCTACAACTGGTGAACCTGAGATTATTATGGTCTACACAAGACAAAAGGCGGTGTCGTCCTATTTGACCAGATGCGTTCTTAGATGCTTTGTTCTATAAAGAGTAACAGATGGTCAATGACAATGTTTTATAATTATTATTATTATTTACACACACAATGTTTTTTCAAAACAAGAGAAACCACTAAACCGAAGAGGATATATGAAAAAAACTAAGTACTAAACTGTCTACACCGTGGATGAGATCTATATTGGAAATCCCTATTTTATCAAGGCGTTTGAGAGAAAATATTGAGAATATTCTGCCACAAACTAGTCAAGAGGCTTCTCAAGAAGCTGAAGAGGAACCTCTGGCTAAAGTTCGGCGTTACGGTAGCTTACATGCAAATAAAAAGAAAAGAATGTCTAAGATAACATGTACAAAATGTAAAAAGACAGTGTGTGGTGAACATAAAAAAGATGTTTGCAACAATTGTCTATAACTATAATTTTTTTCAGTATTACTTGTAACTTGAGATTGAACATATAGTAATTCATTAGTTAGTAAGAAAAAAAAACTATAAATGTTACTTATTTTAAAAAAAATCTACTTAAAAATAATTACTTCTATTTTTTGTTAAGATTTTATAAAACCCTACATAATTTACTTAATGAATAAAATAATAATATATATTTGTGTTTAATTAACTTCTTATTAATGTAATACTTCATTGAAATTACAATAAAAAGAATAATTATTTCAATTTGTAAATAAATAGTTTTTAATATTGTGCGGCGCCTCTCAGGCGCATGTTTATCTTTTCAGTACTATAAAATATGGTTATCTTTCTAGGGTTATATGGGCTCAAGGAATAACAATATAATAATAATATTCCACAACTATCACACAACGCCGCCTAGTCCCAAGCTAAGCAGAGCTTGTGTTATGAGTACTAGACAACTGATAAACATACTTATATTATTTCTAAAAACATACTTATTATAGATATCCTGGTATCCATAACACAAATTAAATCTTTCCTTGGGTACCAGAATTCCTATACAAATACTACTAACATACTGTTTTTTTTATTTTCTAATATGTCTTTGTTTTTTGTAAGTGTTTGCTTGTATGTTGCAATCCAATAAATGATTATTTATAATTATTAATTATAGACCAATTATGTCTATAATTAATAATTATAATTAATAATCTGGGTATACCCAGACGCAGAACAAATGATCGTGCTCATCACACAAACATTTGTCCTGGGTGGAAATCTAACCCACGACCTCCGGCATAGCAGTCAATATAGTGGCCCAAACTGCTATGCCAGAGGTCGTGTACCACTACTAGACCAACAGGTCAGTCAGTCAGTCAATATAGTTTTGCATTCAAACGAATTTCCCCCTTTCCACCTTCTTAGAAGTTTAATTTTCATAAACCCTTTCTTAGTGCTCACCTCCATCATAAAAGGAAGCCTTGTGCAAAATTTAACGTTTCTAGACACAGTAGTTCCAACTGTGCGCTGATATGTCAGTCAATCAGTAGCTGCGACAAACTGAGAAGAGAAAAACCGCGGTTGGTCTGGGAAAGAGATTTGGGAAGCAGTGATCTTGTGCTCACACAAGAGTAAAGTATCATTCTAAGTGTCGCCGCACACGGACCACACGCGATAGCCACAAACGCCGCCACGAGAAGCTTGAAGCGGCCACAAAGGAAACTGAAGCGTGCGACAGCCACTTGTGACCGGTGGCTGCTACTTATTTTAACTCATACGCGCAGTATCATAATGGACTCTGACAAAGAAGGTTTAAATTCGCTATTGGCGTGTGACGGCGTTTGGTATCGGCGTTTAGTGGCCAGTGCGAACCACAAGAAGCGAGCAGCGGCGTGTTGTAGCATGCGGCGGCCACCAGCGTCAACCGTGTGCGGCGAATCCATATAAAATGTATGAGAATTATAGGAAATATGCCGGTGGCGGCGTTTTGTGGTTGTGGCCGGTGGCCCATGTGCGGCGACCCTAATACTATTGTTCTTTGATATTAATGACACAGATAACTAACAGACATGCAACATTTCCGGAATGTCCTAGAACCAAAAATTTGAAGACATGTGACATCCACCAACCCACACTGGGCCCACGTGGTGGATTACGGCCCATTCCCTCTCCTAGAGAGGAGGCCTGAGTCCCAACAGTGGGAACATTATAAGGTCGACTTTGCTATGTTATGCTATGCAACATTTCATTATGGTTTCAAACTCATCATTCCGGTTTGTCTAAATTCTGTTTTCAGTACCTACATTCATCTTCAATCTAAATTATGATGAGTTTAGTAACATGCACTATCGCAATACGATAGCTCGCGTATTCTTACTTCATTCATCATACAAAGGAACTGGTTTTACTGTGTGGTTAGCAAGAATTCGAAATTGTAGTAATAGGTAATGTTAGAGCTTGTGACTAAATACTAAAACTCACATATCTTCAAAGTTAAGCAACGCTTGCCGAGATCAGTCCGTAGATGGGTGACCATTCCTTAAATACTAAAATCATTAAAACGCGTTAAGCTGTTGATCCCGACTGACATTTGTAACTTTTTTTTGGTTGTTACGTGTAGGCCAGGAAATCTGACAGCAGTCTTACTTAAGGGTATTATTTTGTTTCCCAGTTATAGGGTTATGGAGGTCAGATGGGAAATAGCTCAATGTAAAATACTGGTATTCAAATGAATCTGGTTAGACAGTAAAGCGGGGAATTCACTAGACGGACATGCCCACGGGCATTTTCTTACAGGCATGTCTATCGCCACAATACACTACACAGTCTAATCAGTTTGTTGTCACTATTTCAACCAGCTACACGGCTTTTTATCTTCCAAAAATATTGATATTTTTTATACTCGGCTAAAAATTCTTCCCAGAATATTTTACTGTCATTACTCATTTTATTGACACTTGGGGGAGGCCTATGTCCAGCAGTGGACGTCTTTCGGCTGAAATGATGATGATGATGACTCATTTTATTTTAATACCTAATTCATAGTTTGATACATAGATCATAAAAACAAACGTCTGTACTGGTTGCTGTAGCTCTCAGGTCTGAGAGCAGGCGGTCCGCGATGAACATTCACGTATGGACATGTGCCCGCGCAGACAAAATGAGTTCGCGCGGTCGAGCATCGGGCAAGTCTGCCAAACTGACTGCGACGGTCCTACACCAGCAAACATTTCCAAGTCGTCGACGGCGCGTAATGTTTCACGCACCGTCGTCGCCGGCGTCAAACTCCAGCAAACATTGCACAGACCTATATAGTAGCGAGATCCGGCGGGCAAGTCTGCAGATTTGCCCGCGGGCATGTCCGAGAAATGAATTCCCCGCTCAAGCCGAACGCAACATAATCGTAGTTGGCAAAAGGTTAGGCAGGCAGTAGGACACGTCATGAGTATGTTTTTAATATTGTAGTACGAAACCCTATGTGTGCAAGCTCGACTCGTACTCGGTCGCAAAATCAACGAATAAAGTATTCTAATTTTTATTCTTCTCCATCCACAGCCGATTTCATCCATCCCTGTAACAACACAAAGCCAGCCTGTTTAATACAAGCGACCCAGGATGCGATACCGCAGTTCTCAAAGGGTCTACCGGACCTAGGTGTACCACCGTTGGACCCATTCGTCATTGATCAACTGCCCATACAGCTGCCAGGCATCAAGGTGACGTTTTACGATGGAAAGGCGACGGGTCTGCGAAAATGTCAAGTCTTGAATGTCGAGTAAGTGATTTTTCTTTGTTAATATTTTCATCATCAACATCATTTCAGTCGAATAACGTCTACTGTTGTACATAGGCCTCCCCCAAGTGTTGCTATAACTACCGGTCCTGTGCATCTCGCATGCATCGGATTACCGCGACCCTCACTAGGTCATCGGTCTACCTTGTTGGAGGCCTTCCAACACTGCATCTTCTGGGATCGCCACTCCAGAACCTTTCGTCCCCATCGACCATCTGAGTAGTACACTTGCAAACACAGCTAAGTTTCTACATCATAATTTCGAGTAAAATAGAAAAAACTGTCACACGACATTATTGGTGTTGCCAGTAATTTGAATGAGTTCACCCTGAAGAATGGGTAATTAGTGTCGTCTTTAGATCAGAAATAAATCACGATTACTAACAAAAACTTTTAATAATCGTAATTTAAAGTTTAACTTAGCGAGTTTTGAAAGTTGATATTTAACATAGAGGTTTCTGTTAGTGTAAAAAAATAAGTTAGCTAGTTATGCAAAAGTTTAATAGCAAAAATGTAATTTAAAGTGCGTGCTAAAGCGCGTCTGCGCGATCACATTCGGCGCCAAACCATGGACGAGCTTGGCCAGACATTGTTACGTTAGAGAATGGGATGAAGTACTCCATCCCCTGCCGTAACACATCCGTCACGGCATCTACGCACGACGAAGCATCATCTGAAGAAAAGCAAGTAGGCTGCCAAGGATAGCATGCGAAGAAAGACCGCAAGCCATCCCAATCTGCTGACCTGTATCGCCAAACCCGCCGGGTGCCTCTAGGGCTGGGATCGGGCGGGGAGTAGACAGACACAGACTTAACCAGACAGTGGTCGGAACTGCCTAAAGGCGAACATATCGACACAGAGTCGGATCGGTCTGGATCTGTTATCAGCAAAAGGTCCAGGCAACTGGCTGTGTGCGAATCCACATCCGGCACCCTCGTTGCCCCCTGGACCAGCTGGGCGAGATTTAATGCTAGGGCTAGCTTTCGCACCTCTCGCCCAGCGTGGTCTGTGGACTGGTACGGGAAAAGCCACTCTTGGTGGTGGGCATTAAAATCCCCCAGTAACACCAATTGAGCAGAAGGGTACCGCTGCTGAGCCGCTAATGTTGTATGAGCCCGGATGTCTCTTGATCTCCGCTGTGCGAGCGGTAGACACAAGCGTAGATTATTTTATCTAGGCCTGTGTCCACCAAAGTCCAAAGTGTCGAGAACCTGGAGTCCTCAAGGTTACGGAGACGCCGATAGCAGATGTCGTCCCGGGCGTACATACATGCACCCGCACGTGGTTTGAAGTTGTGCTCCAAGGTAAAACCTGGGTAAGAAAGGTACGACACGTCGGACGGACCTCTGATCTGCGTCTCCGAAAGGAAGAAGAGAGCTGGTTTTTCAGTCTCGAGGTGGTGGTGGACTGCGACGAGATTGGAGTGCAGACCTCGTATGTTAGTGAGGTGCACTTTGTGAGAGAGGGAGTGCAGCCGCTGTCTAACTTGTCTCTTACTTTTCCTTTTCATTATTTGAGTGAAGGGAGGAGAGGAGAAGGAAGTGAAAAGAGGTTCCACGCAGCTAACCCTCAGGCACGCACTGAAAGGACGACATCATTGGGGGACTAGTCTGGAGACTGCGGGGACGCCCGAGCCCCCCCGGGAATGTCCATCGGGCACTGAAATGAATTTTATTAACAAGATGGCGGTCTTTGTTGGTGGACACAATTAACAAAGGGACTTTTGCAGGTGGCGTTTGAGTAAGCGGTCTTTGCAACTGTCACTTGTTTTAACTTAGAGAGTTTTGAAACAGGATCCATTTTTTATTTGAATTTTGTACGATAAATAGCGGTGTTTGCTGTAGTATCGTAATATGACAGTGTTCGTTGGTACAAGTACTAATACAAAACACCCGCCAGATTATTTAAAAAAAAAAGTAACTTGGCGGTGTTTGCAAGTGTACTACTCCTGTTCTGCCAGCAATGTGCCCTGCCCACTACCACTTAAATGTTGCGATGCTTCGGGCTATTATTTATAGTAGCGGGTTAAATATTTTACCGAAGACTTATTTATTAGGCATTGGTGAGATCTTCAGAAATTACGTCTTTGTTTTTCCTTTTTTTGTTTAAATAATAAAAGGACTAAATTAATTCATTGTTCTTCGTTTTTGAAAGAAACCCTATCAGTCTTTCTTTGAGCCCTTTCGTGATGTTAAAATCTTGCTCCAATACCCTTTAAAAAAGATCAAAAGGCAATCAAAGTCCCTGAAATAGTAGTTGTTACAATAGCAACATTGTTAAAACGGGCTGTTAAAAATAACAGTGTAAAAATACATAAAAAATAATACTAAATCAATGCTGTGGAACAATGTGATTTTTTACTATCGTGGAAAAGTACGAGCCTGATGCCAGCTGGTGTTATATTTTTTTTTCATACGTGTTTGTAAATAAAAAATATTTGCACAAACACGACATCACCTTTAATCCATGTAGAGGTAAGTTGTGGTGTAGGTACCTAATGTATCATATTTTGATATTTTTACCTCATAAACTATTTTTACTTATCGTATGATTTATTTTTACGGAGTCCTTAAAGAAAGTTCTTCATATTCATGGGTAGTTTTTAAAATATGACTACGTTTTTTCCAAACAACGTTGACATTCATGATCACAGGACTTCACAAATTATATGGAGCACCGAATTTTTTTTCGCAATTTTAGATTTGGTCGCATAGTAAAAGTTGTTCATATTGATGAGTACAGTGACCCGTTACAAGGAAAACCCAGCTGTCATTTCCACGTTGTATACTTAATAGGGGCAAGCCCATTGGTAATCGAGCAGTAATGACCCAATGGTAACGCTCCTAACTTACGAGTTGAGGGTCGCGTGAAGTCAATGGGCTTAAACAATAAGAGGAAACAATGTGTGGAAATGGCATGCCAAGAAAAAAAAAAAATCGAATACATGAGTGTGACATACCGTAACCGGCATTTATAGCACGTGGGGGATTACGGCCCATTCCTTCTCTTAGAGTAGACGCCCGAGTCCCAACAGTGGGAACTGAGAGTGATTTATTAATATATATCGATGTTAACCCGAGTATAAATCCAGGCTGCGGGCTGCTGCCAAGAAATTCCAGATGAAAAAAATGCGATAATACATTTCCTAATCTAAGAATCGCACACAGGACTGCAAAAACTGTTTGCAGACCAACAAGGCTATAAAAATATAACATAACATTAACATTAATTTAACATTTTAATAAGCTTAAATCATTGTGTAAAGGGCTCACTTCTCAATTTTAAGTCTGACAGTGAGGACTTGTAACTGGCTTGCTGTCGTCTATGTTTGTTTTTATTTTTAGTTTGTTCAAGCTGTAAGTCCTCCAACTTGTAATAAATAAATAAAAATATTTAGTCGGAATCTATTCTACATAATTATCCAAACTTATTAGGTATTTGTAAACGTTTTGATGCCAAAACAACTAAACCAATTTTGATAAAATGTGCACAAGATATATTGGACTTTGTTTGAAAAAGGACGTAGGATACTTTTTAACTCAGGTAAAGCCGAGAGCAGTAGCTAACAAGGTATATTAGGCAGATTTAAATTAATTTGAAGTCGTAATGTATTATTAAACTGTCCTGGAAAATAATTTATTAACCAACGCTTGTGAGAGGCAACTAGTGGCCTTATAATAGAGACCTAAACCTAGATATGCATTAAAGTTATTACTGCAATATAACTGCAGTTGAACCACATTCTATAAACTGTTGCCATATCATGGAAACTGATAAGAAGCAATTTAAAGATATTGTATGTCGAAAAATATAAAGTTGTAGATATTGCTACGTAAGGAACATGGTGGTTTTTATTCAGTAAAAGTCTGTAACTCCCTCTTGTTCCACTCAGAGCAGGACGCTCACTCCCCGAAATATAACTATGATCAAGGTTGCCTGCTGAAGAGCACAGTAACTGCTTATAGGCTATCCTATCAGGCTATGGAAAGCCAATTCTCGTATTTAAGAAACATTAGAACCTTCTTCAAAGAACAACGGCGCGGAAATTGTTGATAAAATTATTAAGTGTCTACATATTCCACCACGATATATACCGGCGAAATAATTTACTATGTTTTATGAAATCAAGCTAATGGCCAGTCTAAGTTTCGCCAAAATATCGTCTTTTATAATTGGAAAATAAATTGACTAGATTTTTTAGATAATAAATAATCATAACTTATTTTTTTTTTTGCTGGCTTTATAACAATGTCTTTTGGCTAAATAGAACTTTTAATGTTGCCACTAATATAAATCTTGGTCAAGTAACATAATATGCTTTGCTTTATGTATGTATTAATATACTTATGAAATACATTTCTGCATTAGATAATAAACATAAAAATAAAAATAACTGTTTGTGCCTAGTATATATGTGTCATTATAAACACATCGTAATGCAATTCGAGTATAGCAATATCAGCAGAAAAAAGCATGGCATTAAAACATTTCAACTATCATCCACCCTATAACATTATGACATGACATCTTGTCGTTCGTTCAAATATGCGTTTATTGATTTTTTAAATTATAAGTTCGTAGGTATTATTAATAAAATGTACGTAATCTCATCAACTTTTAACTGGAATATTTTTAATACGAAGATTCTACTAATAGTAATGTCTGAGACAAAAAAATAATAATAGAAAAATCACTTGACGCTAAAAAAAATATGCCAGCATTTTGTTCGAGAATCTGCAATCACCGTTTACGAGAATTGAAAATGTGGTAAGATTTAAATACTTATTTAAATTTAGAAGCGATAACTAATGACTATTAAGAAGAAAGCCACCAAAATAACCAGACAGGCAGTTTGTTAATGATGTAAAAGTAATTTTTTATAAGAATCTTCTTTTTAATGCTAAACAGCATATTAGGATAAGCTGTTTATGTAACGAGTAACTTATGCACCGAGATCAAACTCATTTACTGGCACTTAACTTATTAAAAGGGCTTTCCCCGGTCCGTCTATCGTCAAAATGAGCACGGTTGAAAAGCATGTTATTTCATTGAACGTAATCTATATATATAAAAGAAAGTCGTGTTAGTTACTTCACTTATAACTCAAGAACGGCTGAACCGATTTAGCTGAAAATTGGCAGGGAGGTAGCTTAGAACCAGGAGACGGACATAGGATACTTTACTTTACTTTTTTTTTTTTTTTTTTTAGAGTAGGGTAGAGTAGGGTAGAGTAGGGTAGAGTAGGGTAGAGTAGGGTAGAGTAGGGTAGAGTAGGGTAGAGTAGGGTAGAGTAGGGTAGAGTAGGGTAGAGTAGGGTAGAGTAGGGTAGAGTAGGGTAGAGTAGGGTAGAGTAGGGTAGAGTAGGGTAGAGTAGGGTAGAGTAGGGTAGAGTAGGGTAGAGTAGGGTAGAGTAGGGTAGAGTAGGGTAGAGTAGGGTAGAGTAGGGTAGAGTAGGGTAGAGTAGGGTAGAGTAGGGTAGAGTAGGGTAGAGTAGGGTAGAGTAGGGTAGAGTAGGGTAGAGTAGGGTAGAGTAGGGTAGAGTAGGGTAGAGTAGGGTAGAGTAGGGTAGAGTAGGGTAGAGTAGGGTAGAGTAGGGTAGAGTAGGGTAGAGTAGGGTAGAGTAGGGTAGAGTAGGGTAGAGTAGGGTAGTGTAGGGTAGAGTTGGGTAGAGTTGGATATAGTAGTCAGTTGACGGGAGCGAAGCCGCGGGCAAAAGCTAGTGTTTGATAAAGAGACAACGAAAAAAAAGAGCGAGATAGCGCCTGCACGCTCGGTTGGTATGCGATAACTTCCGTAGCTCACTCGAATATCTTACAAAACTTGTTCCAGGAAAAACGTGTTTTTATTCTTAAAAACCTCAAAACTTAGTAATAAAAATTTTCCTCCTTCAGAATCTTGATTTAATATGCAAGGTTTTCATAAATATATTTTCTGTACTTTTTTTAATTTATGTGTACATTATGAAGGGCCAAAGTTCACGTAAAATTTGTGCAAAGCATCAAATTTTCAGAGGTCTTTATTGGAGTAGTTTTACACAAATTTTTGTTTTGTTTTCAATACAAATCTAAACAATAACCACAAGATATCTGTGTTTCCAAAATATCTGGAGAGAGATGTGTAATAACGTCATAATCATGTAAGAGCGGTTGTATGGGAAGTACCATAATACGGGTTAGGCGCTCATAAGGCACAATATACTCGTATGTATGATTATAGGAGTTTAAATCTTTGTGAACGCATCCACGATACTGGAGTATGTCTTAGTGTTAGGCAACGTTTGATTAATAAATAAACAAGTTAAAAGAAAGAGCTAAGCTTGGAAGATTCCATGAGGGTAGGAGGGTCCCTACCCTCCTACCCTCCACCTCCTCCTCCTACCCTCTACCTAGGGTAGAGTAGATCTAGTCACAGGTCAAGATAATGTAAAATAAAATTTACCTGCTTTAATTGTTTGTTAGCGTTATTCACTTGTTTTGTTATTATCACGTGAATTTGACTTTGTCCGATTTTTTGGGTTCCGTACCTCAAAAGGAAAAAAACAGAACCCGTATAGGATCACTTTGTTGTCCGTCCGTCTGTCTGTCTGTCTGTTAATACCCTTTATCTCGGGAACGCGTGTAGGTATCCAGTTGAAATTAAAACCATGTACCTACTCAAGTCTGCGATCTCTTGAAGCTGTGAAAAAATTAAATTTCTAAGTTAACTAAAAAAAGATACGGCCGTTTATGTCTCAAAAAACATATATTTCGACACTTTCGAGGAAATCGAAATTTATAGTGTACTTCCCGTTGACCCAGAGTCCCGAAATTTTGCATAAAGCAAGTTCTTATAGCACAGGTATAGGAATAAATCTGAAAACTGTAACTGTGTTGTTAGGTCACAACAAAAAAAAAAATACAATTTGGAAAAATCTTCAAAACTCCATTCGAGAATTGAACTGTTTAGAAAGGTAAGTTTGTACGGAACCCTCAGGGCGCGAGTCGGACTTGCACTTGCCCAGTCTTTTTGAAACAATACCACAAACGTAAACGTAAAAATAAAGGCTCGCAATGTTCCCACATTAAAACTAAACCCCCAACGATGCGATGCCTCGACCCATGTTGATATTTTTTTTACCTGTAGAACTAATACTTCAGAACAATTTTTATAAATCATATTATGTCGCATATCATCATAGTGGCGTCTTTCTGGGAGTCTTGAAGAAACCAGTGTTAAATGTGTAAAAACATTTTTTTTTTGTTAGAAATATAGGTTAGAAAAACCAAACTTGACAAAATTCTTCTTTTTTCTGCATGAAAAAATAATTTAAAAAAAAAGAGTCGACACAAAAACACTTCATTTAACCTTTTCAAGGGTTAAATTTCAGTACCCGGGTGGGATTTTCCAGGTCTACAAAATAACGAGTACACAAAACCTTTTCTACGCAAGAACTTTGAGAACATTGTTGGAAACTCTTGGCCTGTACCCTGAATCACATTTGAACAAAGAAACGATTATATCCGCTTCAAATGGTTTCAAAGCTTCAGAGATTATCTTTGAAATTCCTGCGAAGAAGATGCCTTTGTCTGCGTAAAGACATATTTGAAGGCCATGGTTTCTACGGCCATTAGGTCACGTGCTTTTATTTTTATTAAAGAAATGCGAGTAACAAAACATGGAAAACCATTTTGAAGTCGAATTTGAAAAGATATTTAAGAAAATTGGTTTTTCCAGAATTTGAAAGTTTGTAAATTCGTCTATCTAATGGGTTATGTAGATATCATGATGCTTCTGTAACTATTTTATATAAGTGCAAACTCTGGATTGCTGACCAGTTGAATTGTAGTTTATTAATCATATTTATAGCGTGATGAAAATACTACTTTCTACACTAACAATTTACACCAACGTCAATCAACAGTAGGTACATTGGAAAAGCAAGGCTAAAGTTGTCAAAAAATAAAAGGCCCATTTTGACATCGGTCAAAACGAATACCTAAATACGCAAAAAGAATACACGCAATATCTTTATTCCATCACATTTAACGAGCCAAAAAAATGAGTTTTTTTTTAAACACTATGTAATTAATTATTATTTTATTGTTTCTTTAAGTTTCGTTCCAAGTTACATTCTAATAGGGTATTTCTCAAATGTCAAAATAAGCCTTTTATTTCTTAACGAGTTTAGTTCTCCGTCGTCACAGGACAGAATGAAAGAAAAAAACGTGTTGCGCCGACCCCAAGTGATATGGGATAAGGGCAGGAAGAAGAAGAAGTGCTCCATCGTCGTTGGTGTTGCCGACGAAGACACACCAATAAAACAATAAAAAACATTAAAATCCACAAATCGCTAAATAAAATTACATACTACTATTAATTTTATTTCAATATTTATTACATTTACAATAGACACCCCCTACATGGAACTTACAAAACATAACTGGCTAAATGTGGATAGGTACTTACATACGTGTGTTGTTTGGCAACTTGTATGTGCCAAACAACTACAGCCGTGGCAGGAAACATCGGCTCCTGGCAGTTCCGACGTGTCGTATAGTTGCAATCCAAATCACCCATACCGCGGACACTCTCTGCGCTTAATGCTGTTCTAGACAAGAACACAGATTTTGTTATGTATAAATAAATAAATAAATAATTTAATAAATAAATAAATAGATAGATAAATAAATAAATAAAAATATATTATTAATATTTATTTATTTATGTATTTTTTGGTGGCTGGACTGGCCAGTCAGGTATGCAGGAGATATTTTAGTGCACAAGTGTGTGCGATAACACAAGTGCACTCGCTGTTCCTTTACTCTCTTAATCCGTTTGATGACTTTCGGGAAATGTAATCGGCATTGAGAAAAATGCAATAAAAAGGACCAACAAATCTGCTCTCAGATTATGAACCAGAAAATTCTGAATCAAAAGTTTAAAGTACACTAGCGCTTTAAAGTTAAAACGTTAAGCCATATTAAGCTATAGTTTGCCTTCGGTTTAATCGTATCGCTCCGAGCAGCAAACGGCAATGTCTTTCAGTTCTGCAGTATTGTTTGAAGTTGATATTAAACTGGACTTTAGACATGGATTTCAATAAATGTTGGGTTGATTGCATAAAATTAAATAATAGGGGTTAAAGTATGAAATTGCCGTTTTTTAAAACGGGTTGCTTTGAAGTGTTATATCTTTGGATTGACTTGGAATTATAAGTTCAAATAAACTTTATATTAAAGGTACGTTATTCTTTTTCCGAAATTAGGTATTTATTAGATTCTTTGTGTTTTGTATTTTCTGTAATATCGCAGTACTTGTAACTATTTTTGTATGAAATATTAAAAAAAACTTTATATTATACGTTACCTTTAAGCTGTTGATCCCCGCACGAACGCCGGCGGTCGTGCGCTATTGTCTTACTATTGTGTCTCTAATTACGCTACTCAAGAAGTTAATATAAAGTTTATTTGAACTTATAATTCCAAGTCAACCCAAAGATATAACACTTCAAAGCAACCCGTTTTAAAAAACGGCAGCTTCATACTTTAACCCCTAATATACTGACTCAAATTAGCTGAATGTTAATATTATAATACATGCAGTAATAAAAAACTAGTCTGCAGAAAAAAGATGATAATTATGTTCCTATGTAGAATTGTTCGAAAGACACTCTCAATAGGCAACTGAAGGAACAAAAAATGTGGGTTTTATTCAGTAAAAATCTAAAACTCTCTCTCGCTCCACCCATAGTGGGACAAGCCATTTGATGATTTACCATAAAAAGAAAAAAGACGATATTTCTATTATAAAGAAACTAGCTTTTGTTTGTGGCTTCGCCTGCCTAAAAGTAGGTTTCTCCACAAACTTTATTTATTTTTATTATTTTTATTTATTGAGGGATAACAAACAGCAACAACATAAACCTCGTGCATATAAATAACACTCAGTAGGTGATAATGTTGCAGCCAACTGCATTATCCACAGATTAAACATAGTGGTAATAGGTACATTGTTTGCCATTAGATGGACATTATTGTACAATATATATATATATATACACTATAATGCTTGCTCAATATAAAAAAAATATATATTTGGTGGAATATTTTCATAAAAATAACTGAAAATTGACTGGCCTATTGGTCTAGTGGTTAGTGGCCCTGACTGCTATGCCGGAGGTCGTGGGTTCGATTCCCACCCAGGACAAATGTTTGTGTGATGAACACGATCATTTGTTCTGTGTCTGAGTGTAATTTATCTATATATGTATGTATTTAGAAATATATAAGTATGTTTATCAGTTGTCTAGTACCCATAACACAAGCTCTGCTTAGCTTGGGACTAGACGGCGTTGTGTGATAATTGTGGAATATTAAAAAAAAAATCAAAAACAATAAATATATACCTATAATATCAATGACTCAAAATCAATTAAGAATTTTTTTTATAATATTTGTTTTAAACTTAAATTTAGACAGTTCGATTCCCGAGTTACGAAGAGTTTTACGAATCATCAAATGGACAGAACCTTGAAAATAACTTTTTTGGCATAAATCTTTTAGGTAACAATCCAAAGCATTTACTCTTTGTTTTTATATCGCAAGGCAACTGATCCATTAAACGAGTACTCTTTAACGGGCGTCGCAATCTAAACGCAACTTAAAAATAGCTCTTACCTAACTGTGACTACTAAAGGAAACCTTGCCACACCACAGCAATGCGGTTTTATTCTCACGAGTTGACGAAACCCTTTGTGTTTTAGTTCTGAATATTTGTAAAACAAAAGGACTTTTCAAGGATAACGTTGATGTGAAAAATTATTGTGTTAGGAAAAATAATGACAAGGTTCTTTTGGATGCTTGTTGGTAAATAAGATGACAAGGTTACTTTTATATTAATAGGTACAACCAATTTTATAGCTCTAGCTGGCACTAAACGCTGTACGAAATTATTACATTTAGAAGACGGGAATGGGTCGCCCGTTTCGGCGTACCATTGATCGTCACATCAGATCAAGGAACTCAGTTTGAGTCTGATTTGTTTCACCGATTGACGACAAACTTCGCTATTAAGCGAATTAGAACGTCGGCTTACCACCCTTGCGCACCACGCTCAATCATGCTAACGGCATGATTGAGCGTGTTCATCGCCAACTCAAACTCAAACTCATGTGCCATCAAGATTCCTGGGTACGCGCACTGCCTTTGGTCCTTCTTGGCATGCGATCCGCTTTCAAAGAAGATCTAAAAGACACAGTCGCTGAATTGGTTTACAGAGAAACACTTCGCTTGCCCGGAGAATTACTCGTAATATCTTCTCAAATAGATAATATGAGCGACCAAGCAGACTTTGTCGTACAACTTCGACGTAAAATGTCGATTGTACGACCAATCCCTGCATCTCGTCACGCTTAACAATCTTTTTTTTGTTTTTAAAGATCTCCCAACTCACGTTTTTTTTTCGTGACGATACAGTCAGACACCCCTTACAACCACCTTATACGGGTCCTTACCAGGTCATTGATCGCGCCATTGATGGTAAAACTATGACTTTGCTCATTAAGGGAAGAAATGTCGTCGTAAGCGTCGATCGCATCAAGCCAGCCTACACAGAACACGCCAATCTTACTCTTGACCCTCCAATAATACGAACCCAGTCCACCTCCCAACTACCACCAAAACCGAATCAAACCACTACAAAACAGTCATATACCACACGGTCTGGCAGTCTTGTAAAATTTAAGGATTTCTCCGATTTCTGTTAAATCGGTTTATCTTTCTCCGTGGGGGGGTGGTGTGGCATCACATATTGCATATGTGAACGCACCTTAGATTAGTGTTGCATGTTAAGTCAATATTGTTAAGTTAGATAAGTGGCAACACGAGGCAAGGATTTTTTGCGGGACGCTACCGTTAGCGTCTCTCGCCCTCTCGCCTTTCAACCGTCGTGAAACACGGACTAGATTATTTATATTGTCATTAATCCGATCTCCTACAGCTAGTTACAATTGGTTATACTGGCTTGCTATTGTTTGTAACTACAACGTTTAGAAATACATTTTAAATACTGCAAGTTAGATTTTCACTTCTGGCTTCAAATATCATTTGCCATTATTTGTTTACGTATAATGGACTTTAAAAGAGACTTTGATACCTGAGTTTGTTTCGGTGTTTCTTCTCAGGGTAGTTAGCTAGGAAAAACCGGCGTCATCTAGTTTAAACTGCCGAAAAAAAAATTGACGTGTAAAAGTGTTTTTTTAAAACCTATTTGCAAAATAAACATCATTTTAAATCACATTTATCATTTGATTAGCATCCCCAATTTCGGTTTTTTCAAAGCAATCGAGTTCACCTGTGTCGTCATAACAAATACGTCGAAGCGATCGGGATCCAAATGGCTCGATCACTGCGGATGACGTCATCGGCAGAAATACCGATCTCTGGCGCAGTAATGCCGATCCAGTGCACGCTGTATCGTACAAATCAATACAAAGCAACGAATCCTTTCGCTCCGATTCCGACGCAGTGGACGCTAGCTTATGTGCTAGTTTTTTTTTTCTGTGGGAAAATCATCCAATGACATCCTCCGCTCTTGGGCGGAGCGTGAGATAGTGTCAGACTTTTACTGACTAAAAACCCACTCCTGTTCCTTCTTTGCCTTCGTTCCAGGGCCCCAGGGTTCTCTTTCGCATCGCCCATGGCCCCAGTAGGTTTCGAACCTGCTGGGCCCCTACGGTTTTGCTGACATCTCTTTGAGGCGCGCGTGGAACACTACGCGCCGTCAACAACTTGGGCTCGGTCCGGACGGTTACCGGACGGTCGGACGGCGAGCTAACCGTTGCTCGCCGTCCGCAAGTAAGCGCCTACGGTGGCTGGAAATCGGGATCGGGATCCCGGTGGCTGGGGCGTGAGGGCCGTTCTCTAGGACGTGCGGCTACCTCCTTTGCTAGCATTACTGCTTTGGAGAAGGAGGCGACCACCTGCCACTCCTGCTCGCTCCGGACCATGGCGTGTACCAAGGCTCGGCGCAAGAGATCACTGCCACCGATCCGACCATGAGGACACGGCGGTGCTCTGCCTAGGCAGGGCACACCACTACCGTATGATCCACCGTGTCCTCCAGGCAGTCCTCATAATGGTGGCACGCAGGCGTTTCTTCCACACGAATCCGGTGCTGGAACCTCCCGAACTTACCATGTCCGGTGAGGACCTGCGTCATGCGGAAGGCTTATGTGGTAGTTGAAGATTAATTCATAAAACAAGTGATATAAGATTCAATATTCCAATGTCTTATTTTTGAGTTATTTCTCTTTGTCGTTAAGCGGGTAAAAATTGTTAAGGCCGGTAAAGGTGACAACATCAAAGTTGCGTAGCTCAAAGGACGCTGTCTAAGTTCTTAGAAACCTTTTGGAGATCAATCCCTTCAAACACTACCGAAATCTTAAAAAAAAGACACTTTATTTAGATTCAGAAGATACCAGCTCTTCCCAATCTACTTTCAAAGATAGACGAGGAACCGTTTATCCAAATATAGCGCTTTTCTGGGACGAAGTATGGAGCTTATTATGTTGTCGTCGGGTAAAAGGGTATGACATATCTAAATTGTTTTTCCTATTGTTATATGGCTCCAAGGGTTCTGAGATGTGGGATAAAAAGGCTTAGAGAAACATTTTGTTTGTAAATGATGAATACAAAAGTAAGTTCCTTAAAACTTTTGGGCCGTCAAATTTTATTGGGTGTATAAAAAGTGTTTTATAAAAAAGTTGGTGTTTATTTGAAGTTATATTTGTGAGCAGTGCGTGCGTGTAGTTATGTTGGATAACTTTCACACTTATCTGACGATATTTGTATAAGGGAATCCAAAACCGGATTTACTAAAATAATGCTCTGCTAAAAGATTCCTAAGACTGGACACTGCGCATTTTTTCACCAGTTTTATAGGACTTTAAAAAAGGAAGGAAATGATTTAACTTGTTTTTATTAATGAGCAATTTTTTTCTACTTTTCAGAGCAATACTAGAAAAGAATATATTCAATTTGGACGTGCGATGCAACATTACGATCAAGGGCAAATACACGGCTGTTGGGAGACTACTGTTGTTCCCAATTAATGGTGAAGGAGACTCCAAGATCAAAATCGGTGAGTGTTTTAATTAGTGCTTCCTGAATATTAACGCACTTCTACAATGAAATATGATCAGGGAGGTTCTTATTACCAAATTACTGTTTAATGTTTTACAATGCAATAATGGATTGAATGGATAAAGTGAGAAGTGAGCACACTAGAAGGAGTTTGAAAGTGTTGCCAATGACTGAAAAGTTGTAAAGGATCGTTTATCTAGTTATGATCATGTGAAGAGGATGGAGAAAATGTATGTTAATAAAAGAGTTATGAATGTACAGTCAGGGATCAAAAGTGCAGTTGTACTCTACCAATGCTAAAGTGTCTAAAATTTCTTTATTGTAGAAGTTCAATAGTCCACAACTAGTTTATTTAATACTTTAGATTCTATGCTACCAATTAAATCATTCATGAACCATTGACCCTCTTCTAGAAAGAAATTTTAGACATTTTAGCATTGGTAAGGTGGAACTGCACTTTTGACCCCTGACTGTACATGCGGATAGATAGAAAGGGAGAGCCAGGTCAAACAAAAGATGGATGGGTTGTTTTAAGGGTGGTATAAAAGAAAAGAGAGTCAATGATAGCTTTAGTGCTGGCAGGATAGAATGGAAGAAAAAAACGTTTTGCACCGACCCGTCCCCAAATGGGTAAAAGCAAGATGATATTTATGTTAATGTTGCCCAATGCAACGTTAAAAAAAAACAGAATCAGAAATAAACTATTGGGTCTTGCGGCAAGACTCTTGCCAGTCTGCTGACAGCAACGATGTGGAAGAGTACTTTGACACCTTTGTATTTGCATATACATAGTAAAGTTATGTATATACGTAGTAAATATTTAAGTAATTTTATTACCCTAACAAGCTATTGGGTCTAATGGTAAAATATATACTTATGGTATCGAGTTTAAACCCCGGCAACCTTCAGTTTGTACCTCCGTATTTTATTTATAATACTCGTTGTTTTCAAGATTGTCAGCTTAAATTATTAGATTGTACGAGACTAGTTATATATCAGCTGATTATTCAAGCTTGTCTCATAAAACGATGAGGAGAGGCCGCTACACAAAAGACCAGAGTGACAGGCTTGCTAGCCTCATAACACAAAGCTATCATAGCTTGAAAGAGTAACCTCAGGCACATCAAGACGTAGCTCCCTATACACAGCGCCTGGAAGTAACTCTAAAGTAACTTATTGCTATTTGTACTTAATAAAACAGAAAAAGAAGAACAAACCTAAATGAACAAAACATTGCCGCTTATTTTTTTCTAGATCTTAAATTCCGAGACACGATAAATGATAGTTATTTTGCAATTTTTTTTTCAGAAATATCGCTTGTTTACGTCAAAATTTTTGTTCAATTCATTTTCGTACGGTTCAATCTAGATGAGGCCGGCTTTCAGCAGCTGACTGTCCTGAGATGAAACACCAAAACAAAACTCATAGGTCAAATAAATCACTTTTGAAGTCCATACAATAAACATGTAAATGGTCAAATCACACACTCAACAAACTGTGAAATAACATAGCATAAATAAGCTTAATCAACCTTATAATGTTCCCACTGCTGGCACTCAGGGTGCGGTTGGATGGATGGTACAAGGTCTTCGAATTTTCGGTTATAAGACATGCCATTTTCCTCACGATATTTTCCTACACCGTTTTGAGAGCAATAATGCGCCTGGCTGGGTTTGAACCCATCATCTACAACTCGTAAGTCGGGGCTGTTACCACTGGATTATCACTGCTCTCACTTACTTACTGTTAAATGGATCAAAGTAAATAACAGAGAACCATGTTCAAACTAATTTCTGCGTGATTGGTGAACTGAATACAAGAAAAGCAAACCAAACACTACAAAAATCAATTCATAAGTAAATTCAAATTTTCGTTTCGTAGTATGAATTCTAAGAGACGCAATACACACACACAGCTAACGTTACGTTAAAATAAATTGCAAATATCACTGAAATACCTTCATGTATTTTATAAACGGATACAAAGCTAACTCGCGATGAAATAGAAATCGTGCATTCGTTCGAATATTAAATATTGAAAATAGTTGCGTTATCGTATGCGCCTGTTTGTGATGTCTTAGCAATGTATGTTTTGTGAATATTTTATTGCGCTTCTTCGTATATATATATTTTGCAACGATTATGGGAATTGTTTGAAATCTTTTCAGGCCATGGTTATTAAATAAAAGGCTGCCCTTCACAACCTAATAATTTAAATAATCATTGTAAAGTGTGGTTGATTATAATGAAACTTGACCCTCAAACGACGATACTTGTCTAACTTTGTATGGGGCAACCGTTGTTTATTTTTGTATTTTATTCTTTAAGGTGGGAGCATTAATTAGAGAAAAAGTTGAATGATGAAATATTATAATGTGTTTTTTTGTATTATCATCAAAAGAAAAAGAGATTGCATAGGTACTTGATGTGTCACAAGATGACATGATTGATATAGTAACAAAAATAAGTCCAGCTAGAAATTAGTAGGCAATAAAATGAAGTTTGAAAATAGTAGTCTTGGTAAGGACATGGGTTGGAGACGGAGAGTAAGACCCAAAACAAAATGCGTTTGTAACATGAAGAATTAAGGGATGACGTCACGGTTGGTTCAGCAGCCAATCACTCAACCATGGTGTCGAGCGTTTAGGTACTGCACTACGTGTCACGGGTTTGATTCCCACACGGAAAAAATATTTGGATGGCCTACAGATAGAGTTTGCATGTTTATGAACGCATCAACGATACAACTCTGAGATTTTTTAATGATATAAATGAAAACAGAGTAACTATAACGTGACAGAGGAGAGAGTGGAATAACAAGACGAATGTCCAAGTAACATGAGACAAGAGCAAAAAGATAATGTTGAGCTGAGATTATATTTTGGGTTTTTAAATTATATATGATTCTTTTATTCATTTATTCTTATACATAATGCAGTTTTTGTATGTAGTCATCAATTATTTTATTTTATAATTGATGACTACAATATTTTATTTTAATATTGATCTATGTATCAATACGATAAAAAGAGCTCTATCATTAAATCAATTATAAGTCAACGTTTTATATTAGTTGTCAAAATTAATCTTCAATATTTTTACGTTCCAGTGAACTCGATCATCAAATTGAATATAAATACAAAGTACTTCAAGGACGCCGAAGGTCGAGACCACTTCGGGATCAAGAACTACAGGTACACGTTCGATTATGGCGAGAGAATCGTCTATACAATCAACAACCTTTTCAAAGGCAACCCTGAATTAAGTAAGTTGAACTTTTGAAGTATTTTTTTAACTCTTACTGAAGCCAAAAAAACATTGTGCTGTTGTGTGTGTACTTTAAATCATTAATCTTAACATGGGTGGAAACAAACAGAAACATGGTCGCTTACAATGGGCCTCATCAGAAGGCTTACAGTCACCCAAAGGGCAATGGAAAGGGTTATGCTCGGAGTTTCCTTGCGTGATCGCATAAAGAATGAAGATATCCGCAGGAGAACCAAGGTCGCCGACATAGCCCGAAGAATTGCCAAACTAAAGTGGCAGTGGGCAGGGCACATTGCTCGTAGAACGGATGGTCGATAGGGCCGAAAGGTTCTAGAGTGGCGACCGCGCACCGGAAGGCGCAGCGTCGGAAGGCCTCCCACAAGGTGGACCGACGACCTGGTGAGAGTCGCGGGAGTGCGCTGGATGCAAGACGCACAGGATCGGTCGTTGTGGAGACGCTTGGGGGAGGCCTGCAGTGGACGTCTTTCGGCTGAAATGATGACCATGGGTGGTTGCTACAGAATAAGAAATAGTACAAGTGGTGCTAATTTGATTTGATTAATTCACACTTAAAAAACGTTTTAATTATTTTATTTTCTATAAAGGCCTACGCTATATATACGATATACCTACGCTAGAGTAATTTTAGATCAAAATATTAAGGTTTCCAAAAATTATGAGGAATCATCAACACTTTTAATAAGTGCCTTTGTTTGAGTCCATATTCAACCTTTTAAGCGTGTCAATGACCAAAACTGTGGGCACGCCACAATGAAGGCAGCAAGTCCTCTCTTTGAGAAGTGGCCATGGTGTTTTCACCTTCTGCCCGATATAAGTCCTTACCGGACATGGCCAGTTCAGGCAGAAATGCCTAGGTTCAGATCACTTGGGGGACCCAGTAAAGCATACGGTGGAAGTCTGCTATGCTTGAGCGGAACACTGCCGTGTCCTCATAGAGGCGATCAGTGGCGGTGGCCTCTCGCGACCGGCCGTGGATCAATCCATAATTCAAAGTTAGAGAGAATGAAAAGCGGTCACCTCCATCTACGACGACGAGCAATGGGTAGCTCGTCGTCCGGCCGATGCGCACCTCAAAGAGATGTCATCTGGACTGTAGGAGCCCAGTAGGCCATCGGGCATGTGGCGGGAACGTTTGAAGAAGTTACCATGGTCCTGGAAAGCAAAAGGCAACAGAAGGATACAGGTGGGCTTTTAGTCAGTAACAGTCTGACTCACCCTTTCCCTCCACCCTAGAGCGAAAGAAGTTATTATTAAAAAATAATTAACAAAACGGACACGGGTGTTGTTAATTCCTAAATAATATGAATATAATCTAAATTAATTTACATTTTTACGTGGAGCCCCAGAGCTCTGTTCTGTGTTTTATTTCGCCATTAGCTGTTTTTTCGCACAAGCTAATTAACTTTAAATACAGTACCTCAAGTCTACTAATGTCTTTTGACATTTGTTGAGGTAGCGAAATCTTAAAATAAATAGTATCCTAACCTAAAACTCTGAATGTTGCCCGCCATTGTTATTTCCTGCTCCCATATCATTTGAACTGCTGACAATTTTACACAAGAGTAAAACTAAAGACTTTTTTTTTGTCTCTTATTATTAGACTTGGAAACTTCACCTATTGGACAATTCTCATGGGTTTACTTGACGTTTTCAGGTAAACAAGTACTCCAGTTCCTGAATGAAAATTGGCGGATAGTCACCGAGGAATTTGGCCAACCGGTCGTGGACTATGCTTTGAATGTTACCGTTACCACAGCGAAAAAATTCTTTGATGCTGTACCGTATGATGAGTTGCTTCATGTGCCTGTACCTAAATATTGATAAGTGCTCTCGTTCAAAGATTAATTATGATACATAAGCTCATATTTTAATAAAACAAAATCTTATTACAACATTTGTTTTTAGTTAATGTTACCTACGCTTGAAGCTCGAGCCTCTAAGTACATAATCAGTTTAAAAAAATAATTTAAGATTTCATACGAGTAATTTTTATAATGAGGTTTACCATATTATGCAGATGTGGTAATTACTTTCATGAAGTATTTTTTTTATTTATATTATTTGCCAATTAATATAAAAATAAATATAAGGTTAAAATGTGGAAGTATTTTCCCGGTAGTACCAACATAAATAATTTTTTTTCTGTTCAGTTTGCTAAAGATGTAATTATCCTATTCCATCCCTGCGATTTGAATGTGTAATAAATGTAAAAAGAAGAAAAAGTGCCTTGTTCCAAGTTCCAAGAATCGTAATTTATTGAAAAATAAAATATTTTACAAAAATTACTACATAAGATTTTGATACATTTGATATTAAAGCATCAATATTTTTTGTACAACAGCTGTAAGAAAGATTTATCGGGCGTGTTTGATATTGAACATTAGGTATTTTATACACGTAATCGTAACTTCAAATTCCTGAAGCACTTCCGAAATATACATTATATTTTTTTACAAAATTAAATAGATACGCTAGAATACTTTTCCAGTAGGTACCCACTCTTGAATCTTGTTGAAATGTAGGTACGATCTCTTATATTTTTATATGATATTTTTGTTGCTGAACTACAATTTTAAAAGACTAAATTTATTTTGTTTTATTTTGTCTTCAACAAAATAACTACTTTCCAAGATTTTCCAGGACATGCTTCTTAATTAAGATATCTTTATCAGAATTTTTCCTTGAGGCTGTTTGGCTAAATTCCTTTACATATTTTTTGTTACTAAGTTACATATCTAAATGTAGAATTTTATAAATATTTCATGATTGTATATTTTGGAGTTCATTGTAATTATTAATTGTGTATTGTAAATAGTGTACATTTTGTTCTAAGCCTCTTTAATTTTTAAACCATACTTCTTGAGTGTCTACTACATGGCTACAGGGTGATTTTTATACGACTTCAAAAAGAAGGAGGTTCTATGTTCGGCTGTATGTATTTTTTTTATGTATGTTCACCGATTTCTCGGTCAAATGTAGACCGATTTTGAAAATGATTTTTTTGATTGAAAGGCTATAATTCCGAGTTGGTCCCATAGAAATATTGTTTTGTTCTGATGATGAACTTTGAAGATATGTAACAGAACTTCTCATAGGATCACAGCAGAACCATCGTAACAAGTAAAATTGCTTTGTTTATACGTGTAGTCGATGACTGACTGAAAGAAGAGAGGGATGGGATATATCGAACTGATCTGATGATGAAACCAGAAGGTAGGCACTGGAACTCTGTAATAAATCAATGTAGCCTAACCGTGTTTGGAATTATTACAATTGTTAGGAGATGCACTCTGGCTATAAGGTACCATCGAGTTAATCTGATGATTAAAGGTAGGCAAGAAAACTCCGTAACAAAACAATGTGTCCTAGCCGTGGCTTATCTTATTGGAATTGTCATGCAGTGTTTTAATGATTAAATTCTATAGGTAACTTATTATAGAACTTGCACACTATTTAAGTTTGGCTGAAGAGAGCTTTTTAGTGGTGATACCTTAACTAAAAAGTGTAAAATAAAAAACTTTTTACAAAAAAATACAACCGACTTCAATGTAAAAAAAAACACAAAAAATTGCAAAATAATTTCAATTTAGGAATTCGAAACTATTATAGAAACACCAACTTACGAAATTGAAATTATTTTGTACTTTTTAATTACATTGAAGTCAGTTGTATTTTTTTTTTGTAAAATGTTTTTTTTTTATCTTCACAACATCCCTTGCACGCATTTAAAGTTTATAGTAGTTCATATTTATGAGTGTTTTCACTCTCTGAAAGATTACAAATGAAATAAAAAAAACACCCTTTTAGATAGCACCAAGCGTTCGAATATGTGTTATTAATCATTTATATAAAAAAAAACTTGTAAATAAATACAATCTATACCTACAACATTGTCATTCAAACGTTTTCCATTGATTAATTGGGATTTTCTTACTTTAAGCCGGTAGTTTTTATTTAAATAGATATGATAATAATATTGATCATCATCATCATCATCATCATTTCAGCCGATAGACGTCCACTGCTGGACATAGGCCTCCCCCAAACGTCGCCACAGCGAACGATCCTGTGCGTCTCGCATCCATCGGATTCCCGCAACCTTCACCAGGTCATCGGTCCACCTTGTAGGGGGCCTTCCGACACTGCGTCTTCCGGTACGCGGTCGCCACTCCAGAACCTTTCGGCCCCAACGGCTATCCGTTCTGCGAGCAATGTGCCCTGCCCATTGCCACTTTAGTTTGGCGATTCTTCGCGCTATGTCGGCAACCTTGGTTCTCCTGCGGATATCTTCATTTCTGATTCGATCACGCAAGGAAACTCCGAGCATAGCCCTTTCCATTGCCCTTTGGGTGACTTTGAGCCTTCTGATGAGGCCCATTGTGAGCGTCCACGTTTCGGAACCATATGTCATCACTGGCAACACGCACTGGTCATAGACTAGTGATGACATATTGATCATACATGTCGCAAATAGTGTAAACTGTATAAAGTAAAAAAATGTAAATGAATGAGACATCTTTGCAGTAAAGAATTGAATTGAACATCTCATCAAGCTTTAAAATGAAGAAGTATTGGAAAAATATATCAATATTTAGACATATTATTGTTATGAAGTATTATCTTAGCCACCTTTAAAAAATAATATATGTTTAGTTGTATACACATATAATTTGATAGCAATCTTTTAGGGGAAGAAAGTATGTATGGAATATAAGAAATTTTTACAATGGAACCAAATATAAAAACATGAGAAATAAATCAGCTGTTTCTTACACTTTTTCGAGTGTCCCTGTAAATAATGTAATAGATTTTTTCATATTTCTAATTGTATCAACGACAACTCTTTGTAAAATATTTATTTTATATGCAAAACATATATGTGGTTGTATGATTAGCTGGCTAATTTACTGTTGATTGCAGTCAGTTGTCTGTTTGCTGTTTAATTTACTGGCTAATTCACTGTTGTTTGCAGTCAGTTGTCTGGTTGCTGTTTAATTTACTGGCTATCGTTCGAGGGGTGGCCCTCGAGCGATAGCCAGTAAATTAAAAGTTACCCTGTAAGGTAAATGCCTAAATCTTCTTTATGATTTTTCGTAAATTTTAGTATTTTGTATTAAGTTTTAAACTTTATCTTAATTTGTAATTATTGTAATATGATTTACACCTTAAATAAAGATAATTTATGTTTTAAGTAAAGTTAGTCAATGATTTTGTTATATTGTGTTTTATATAATATTTTTTTCAACACACTTGCTCAGAAAGTGACTCTTATTGCACTGCACTTAGGTATATAATGGCACTCATTACCAAACTGTGACATTTTGATTACCATTACGCACTAGTGCTATAAATGATAAATGATATTTATTTTCTAAATAGGTTTAAAAAACACTTTTACACGTCAATTTTTTTTTTTCGTCATTTTTAAACTAGATGAGGCCGGTGTTTCCTAGCTGACTACCCTGAGAAGAAACACCGAAACAAACTCAGGGGTCAAAGTCTCTTTCAAAGTCCATACAGTAAATATGTAATGGTCAAATCACACGAGAACCATGCAGATTTGTCTGAAATGGTCTTTTGAAGAAAGAACCATACAGATTTGAGTGGACCTGTCCAGTCAGTGCAAGCATTTGTCAGTATTCGTAAAGCTCAACTCAGGACTACTAAGGAGCTCAACGACTTGACGAACAATACCAAGGAAAGGACATTTGGGTAGGCCGCAGAAAATACTCAAATTGCCAGACATACATTATAATTACTGAAAAGGGAAAAAAAAAGCAATGAACATAGTCCTCACGTTAACAATAATAAAAGGAAAAATATAGTTTACAAAATGTAATACTTTAACAAAGTAAACATTTTTGTCAAAAATTATTAGAGAAAAAAAAAGTCAAATTGCAAAATAAAAATAATCTACAATATCGAATTGTAATAAATAATAAAAAGCACAATTAAAAATAAAAACAAAAGAAAAAATAATAATAATAAGACAACAGTTGCAGTGCGTACTGGAGCAGGTCAATCCCAAGCCTTTTGGTCCTCAACATAGTCCTTTATTGTGTAAAAAGCCTTTTGGCAAAGTTTTCGCTTTACAAATAATTTGAATTTATTAAGGCTTAGTTGTTGAATATGACTAGGAAGTTTATTATAGAAGTGTATACATTGGCATCTAAATGAACCCCCTATTTTTTTTCAGCCTGTTTGTAGGAACCACAAATTTGTGTTTATTCCTAGTATTAAAATTATGAACATCACTGTATTTTTAAACATGTTTATATTTTTATGTGCATACAAATTATTCTCGTAAATATACTGTGAAGGTACAGTCATTATATTGATTTCTTTAAATTTATCTCTGAGGGAGTATCTGGGACTTAATTTATAAATAGAACGAATAGCCCTTTTTTTGCAAAACAAAAATTGACTGTATTTCGGCGGCATTTCCCCACAGTAGAATACCGTACGACATGACACTATGGAAATAGCTAAAGTAAACTAAACGGGCAGTCTCTACATCAGTTAAATTTCGAATCTGTCTAACAGCGTATGCTGCAGAGCTAAGTTTTTTTGATAATTTGTCTATATGTGGGCCCACTGCAGCTTAGCATCTAGAGTTATGCCCAAGAACACTGTATTATCTTCAGGACTCAACTCTTTACCTTTTATTAGCACACTAGTTTCTACTTGCCTAACATGAGGCATGGTAAACTTTATACATTTAGTTTTTTTTTTTTCATTAAGAAGAAGGTTATTTACATCAAACTAGTGTACTATTTTTGAAAGTGCTATATTTATATCGTCAGTAACCGGCTGCTGACGTTTAAGTTTAAACAAAAGTGAAGTGTCGTCTGCAAACAACACTATGTTATGGTTATCCTTTATGAGTATATGTAGTTAAAACCTTTTTGTTCAACCTCTTTGTGCGCAAAACAAATTTCGAATTCGAATAAAATTCCCATTAAATTAGTGTCTTACTTACTTATTTCATCCAATTTACAAGTTAAAATGGACAAATTCAACTTGTACAAACGATTCAAATAAAATTTGTTTTTTTTTTGTGGTCTATGGCCGCTATTTTGAGATGCGCGCGGTTTTTGGCGTGTTTTTTTTTATTCCAGTGAAGTTCAGTGGCTGTATTAATTAAATGAAATTAAATACTACAAAATCATTAGAAAATGTTACATCCGTATTCTATTGTCACTACGAAAGACATTACCGTAAAAACTTTTCACGCAAGAAAACATAAACGTAAGACTAGGCAGTATGATCAAAATACCTTAGCCTTCCTCTAGGGGTAAATAAAAAAAAAATTATGCACGCGCTTAGGGAAACAGATTTTTACCGCCATGTCACAGAAAATTTTACTAGTTTTACTGTTGTTTTCTTCACAAGTGTATTGAAAAACGTCGTATGACACACGTGAATAATTAATTATTACCGTTCTTGGCTCTCTTAAGACCCTCGCCACGGCTCGGGTCTAAATAACGCCTCGACGGTAATCACTAAAATTACACACTTATATCATAATGTACTATTATTCGTTCACGATAAAATATGTAATTTTATTTCAGGTTTGGTAAAAAACAGTGATTTATTATTTTATCGTTTTCCTATTGTTATTTTTGATCCTATTGTTGCCTTACAGACGATCCATCACTTCCTCTAACTAAATGTTAGGATTTCTTCTCATTCTCCAGAAGGTTTTCAAGATAGACTGTCTGTCTTTGGGATCATCTAAGTACTAAGCGTTCAAGAATATGTTTATAATTTTTACGATATAACTTCTGACCTCATTCATATTTCCGAACGAACTAAACTTTTTACCCATAATTTTGTGTTCTCACATGACTTTACAAATCAGAAATTTAAAAAATTACAACAAAATTCTGCTGCAAGTTAATCATCATCATCATCATTTCAGCCAAAAGACGTCCACTGTTGGACATAGGCCTCCCCCAAGTATCGCCACAATGAACGGTGCTGAGCGTCTGGCATCCATCGGATTCCCGCAACCCTTACCAGGTCATCGGTCCAATCTGCCTAGACTCCAATATAATAATATAATTTTTAAATTATATTGGAGTCGGCTTCCCGTCTAACCAGCTGCAGCTGAATATCAGTATTTTACATGGGGCGACTGCCTATCCTCCACTCCACAACACAGTAATTGGATAACATGGTACCCATTGGCAAGACGTGTCAGATTCCATGAGTCTGACTATCCGTAACAACTGTCATAGATCAATAAACGTCAGCCAAGACTAACGGCCTAACGTGCTTTCCGAGGCACAGAGGAATATCAGGCATATCGGTATTGCAGGAAACGTATTCAGATACATAGGCATCGGTTCCCGGGATGTTCTCGAAGATATCAAACAATACGTCGTAGTAATCATTTCTAATAATAATATACATTTATTTCAGACGAGGTCCATATTTTGTTAGTAACAAATCTAAAAAACTAATGTTAGTAGGTTTTAACGTTATAACAACACAACTAGACTAGACATGAAGCCGCACCCATCTTTGCAGCATGGGGGACTCCCACCTATCTACAAAAACACTCAGTATAGTGTTGGTGCTACCACGAACGCCAGCGAATCTCTTCCTGATAACAATATTTCATGGATTTTTTTTTCATGTTTATTTATATTTTTAATCTGTGGCCCGACTGTCAAACTGACTGACAACTAATTTTTTCTCGCCAAACTTTTTCCTTCAATTTGATTAAATAATACACCAAATAAAATGTCAAACCGTATACCAACAAAAGTTAATATACCATCGAACAAAGTTATATACACAACGACTTGGCGATGAAGTTATGATGAAATGCTGACGAGAGAGTCGACGACGACGACGAGAAGTCCAGTGATTCCCGAAGCTGCAGTTGCGCCAAGCTCGAGCGACTAATATTTCTCGCCGCCGACGACACCACCACCTGCGCGGCGATGGGGAAGAGGCCAACCTCCGTCCAGCTTGGGACCTCAAGGCCCTCCGGCCTCTGATAGGGTCCCCGCTGCCGGTAGAGGTATGCAGCGCATGCGATGGACACAATCCATTAATGAAAATGTCATGCGCTCATACTTTGGTGCTACAGAGGGGGAAAGTAACCTGACTGTGTACCGTGGTCGGATGCTCTCTCTATTTCAGGTGCTTGAGCCAGCTGTCAACGTTTCGGTCGAATGACTATCGGATCAGGTGCGGGTCATCCAGTGTAATCGTATGTTGGATGATGCTATACTTGATAGACAGCGCCTGGAATCACAGAGTAGCCGTGTTTCACCTGCTACACCACTGGCTGCGATGCAACTTCAAGCCAATGCTTCACCGCGACCCGACCACGCTGGTGACGCCGATGATGACGTGGCTATTTCTGTGAGTACCCAGTGCAATGAACGATTGAGGAGCGCTTTGGAGGACGCATTTCGAGAGTACCACTCCACACCGCCGGGGCCTCGTCCACCTCGTTTGCCCATGCACAAGAGAAATAGGGCGCTGGTGTGTGTTCTAGATTCGCAGCTATCAAATTGTTTTGATTGCAGCTAAGACCTCACTGATACCCACTTGATCTTGTACTGTGCAGCTGTAGCGGCATGTCGTGTAGCTCACGTAAAATTTCCTAATTGTGACTGAGCTACACGACTAGCTGTGCCAGCTTGGCAGTGCAGGATAGAGCGCCGTTTCGGTGAGGCTAGAGCACTCATCAGCAAGCTTATCTGCTTTAGGGAGGGCAACACTCGTCCTAGGGTGATGTGCTTTGTGATGCGGGCATTCTCGGGGACTGATATTAGTCTTCAAGATTATCTACCCTGCGTCACAGAGCGAATCGACTTCCTGAAGCAGAAGATCTATGCATGGGCAAACCGTATTCGTCGGTACAAGCGGCGAGTGGATTGGTACAATCAGAATCGTACATTCCAAAGCAACGAAAGGTGGATTTATAGGGTTTGGGAGCGACCGGACCAAGGTGTGACTGATACGCGCCTGCTGGATGATGACGCCATGTGTTCATTTTGGTGCAGCATCTAGTCGGCGCCTGTCAGTCACATCGAGATTGATTGGATTCGAGAGGGGGAACCGAAAACTATTGACCGACGGTTTTTTTGATATATATTATGCATTATTTGGCATATTTTTAGATCATCAAAATATCATGTGCCGTAGATATTATTTTACTAAACTATATTTCGCCGATTTACAAAATAACTATTTGCTATTGACCGAAGCCTCTTTTGAACTTTTTTCATTAGCCATTTGATTTATTTTCCATATTTTCACCACACCGAAACAACATTCTACGGAATTTCGAAAAATATTTAGACGGTTACTTGCATATAAACGGTAGCATTTTCAATGTTAAATTTAAATAGTGTCATAAAAAGTCAATATGTTGTGCTACAAAATTTAGTGACAGAAACGAATCGCCGCAAAACCGACTTTACAGTCTTGTCTGTCCTAGCCCTGGTGTAATTCAAGCCCGCGTAGGCGCGAAAGGGTAGGGCGGCCCGCGAACTGAGGAGCAGGTGGTTTGAAGGGCCGCCTCAGCTCGCGTGGGGCCGCCCAAATCCCGCAGCGCCGGAGCCGTGACGGAAACACACTGCTTGCTGCATGTTGATCAACTGATATAGTGGCAGACGTGACTTCGATGAAATAAAAAAAAAACGAAACGATAATAGTTGAAAAGTTTTAGGTGAAATGAAAGTTGGTCAAATATTTTTCGACCTTATGATAACCTACGTGAGGTCGAGCATGCATGTGATCTTTTACCAGAAATTGGGACAATAATCATCAGCCCCCAAGATGTAGCCCGTGCAGACCGTCCGTTGATTAACTGGAAATCTCCTAGGCCGGACGGGCTGCACAATTTCCGGATTAAATGGTTCCAAAGGTCGCTCGCTCGGTTGGCATCTCAGTTCCAGTCTGCTCTAGAGTCAGGGTCGCTGCCCCAGTTCCTAACAATAGGAATAACCCACCTGTTCCACAAGTCAGGTAGTACTGCGAAACCTAAAAATTAGAGACCGATCACGTGTTTGGTCTATAAAGTTCTTACATCCATACTGATAACCAAAATCAATAGTCATATTGAGACAAATTCTATCATGTCTGCCTCTCAGAATGGATGTAAGAACGGGTCCCGCAGTACTAAGGAGCTGGTCCTCTTCGGTATGGCCATTAGCCAACAGGTTCGACGTTCTCGAAAGAATCGGTTGGCATGTTGGATAGATTATAAGAAGGCTTATGACTCTGTTCCTCATACATGGCTCTAAGGGTGCTTTAACTGTATAAAGTTGATGCAACTCTGTGCACCTTCCTGATCTCATGTATGGGGCAGTGGAGAACGGTCCTTCATTATCCGGGATGTCAACAGATTCGGGAGAACAGCTAACCGATAAGGATTGAGCGTGGCATATTCCAGGGCGACAGTTTGAGTCCACTGTGGTTTTGCCTAGCTTTGAACCCTCTCAACACACTGCTGGAGGGTTTTGGCTTAGGGTATTGGTTGAAAAGAGGTGGTCAGGTCATATTTCACCTTCTTTATATGGACGTTCTGAAACTTTTGGTGGGTTACTATTTTGTATATTTTTGAATGTTTTATTTATTTTATATTGAAATATTTATAAATGTAATTTATATGTAATATTAATGAATTAACGAAATAATAATAATCTCATTTGCAACCAAAAATCACTTCCATCCATCAATTTCAAAATCTATTCTAAATATGCCAAATCCTTTAAAAGTACTTTAAATAGCTAGTCCGACAGCTAATAAGAACAATAACCCATGCGATCTCCTTCGATATAACAGTATGTTAAAATGGTCACCAATCCACAAATCAATCTCGGCTAGCATTGCTTAACTTAAATGGTGGACCCGAGCGGCTGTTATTATTTTAGCCACGATCTTCTCATTTCACCAGACATAACTGCTTATACTTAAACGTAAAGCTTTTATCTGTTTAGACTACAAAACTTTATCCCTAATGAATAACGTTTCCATAACAGGAGCAATATGTACCCTCTCTAGTTTCTAAAACGCTTTGCATTTAGTTCCAACTCTGATTGTGGGGCACAGGACCTGAATGTATAACTAAGTGTGTCACAAATTAATTTATAGAAGCTACCGGCTTGTAGTAGCAAGAACATGAATTTAGATCATACAAGTGTGGGTTCTATGTTTGGTATAATAATATCTTGCCAGTAATTGTATAATTAAAACGGTATAATTTACGAATGAAAATGAGATCACGCGTAGTTTAGTAACTGCACAGTTAATTCGACACTCGCACAAACAAGGTTTTAACATTAATTCAGTCATTTTTTTAAATGAACCAAAAAGTGATAGTGCCATGTTTGAATTTTGTTTGAACTGCAATCCGAGATACTGCCTTGTTCGATGCGGGTGTCGAATTAATGTAGAGCTCTTTAGTGCAGCTACTGTAGCGACATCTATGTATTCCATATAGGAACTAAAAAAATCAAAATCTTGCATCACACAATTAGATTTCCCCGCGCGGTCGGCGCCAGCCACGCTACTGCGACCCACTAAAGCCTGCAGCATCATCCTGACCCACTGGGACATCACTAGGAGAACACCACCCCGACTCACTGGGGCATTACCGCAGACAGTTCAGACTCACTGAGAACTATACGGCTTCTGGTTCCGATGCACTGGAACTAACCTTCCACTAGCGTGGCACACATCACAACGCGTCAAGAAAAAACCATTGATATTTAATCTCCGGAGGGGAGTGATGTAGCGACATCTATAGTGTCATATAGGAAGTAAAAAATTCAAAATCTTGCTTTGTACAATTCTCCGCGTGATTTGAACATGAACATAACAGCCCGAAATCATATAACGGGCATATGCCCAGATCAGACATAACACCCATCTGGTTGGAGGATCCTCCTTTTTTCAATAGAGGTATGTGGGGGCTTTATACTCTGTCCCGCATATACCTAAACTACCGTCATTGTTGTACGCAGAAACTACAGAATATCAGCAGTTACAATCTTAAAGCTAGAATTACATTAGACCGACGCACACGTGGACCACGCCTGATTTGTACGTAGAACGACGTCGCATGGCGTCGCGTGTCGTGTTATACCAAGTGCAAGTTCTACTAAGTGTGCGCAGTTCTACCTAGGTAGAACTACACTGCGCACACGTGTGCCACACACGCCGATCTGGACGCGTCGGTCTCCATACATTTTATATGGAAACTAAACTTGTAGAGCTACACTAGATTCACGCCACGCGACGTCGTTCTACGTACAAATCAGGCGTAGTCCACGTGTGCGTCGGTCTAATATAGTTCTAGCTTTACTCCGTATATTTTTGGGATTTTTAAATGGTAGATAAATGGTACCTGACATGTAGTTGTAAGTATTTCATATGATGCCTAACAACATTAATTGAAATATTTTTGCTTCTCATCAAAATTTTTCGCTAATTTTTCACAAAAATCTGAGTTAAAGATATTGTAGAATTTGAGTAAAATATACGACCAAAAAATACCAAATAACTGAACTCAAGTTTACTGTAACATAAATACCAACTAGCACCCCAGACTGCTTTCACTGCTCCACTAATAACAAACTGTAATTAATAGTTAGAAAAAAATATAACGCAAATAATATGTTATTACTTATGAAAAAATGATCTTGGTCTTGACCGGTATCAGCTTGACAGCATAGCAAACATTAATTAAACTTAATTAAAAGAGCAAGATAAAAATAATCACGATGTCGTAATAACCGGTATTAAATCACACCAAGGTCGCAGAAGCAGTAATTTTGATTTAAAAAAAAACTAGAGACTTCTAAATGTAGGTAGTAAAGATTTCTTTTTTTAGATATTACTTATCAAAACTCTTTTTTCCGAAGATAAAAATAATCAGATTAATATTTTCTTATATATATTATACATAGCTGAAAAAAATTTTACTTCACACTTTGGTTCTCCTTTTTTATTAGGGTTCTGTTCCTCAGTCGGCAAAAACGGAACCTTTATAGAATCACTTTGTTGTCCTTAAGTCCGTCTGTCTAGATCCTTTTTCTCATGAACGCGTGGTACCAAACTAAAATTTATATCTAATAAGTATTCAAGTCTACTACCTCTTTGAGCAGCGAAAAAATCAAACTTGTAAGTCAACGTAATCTAATGATAAGGTGGTTCATGCTCGGCTTATTGCGCATAATTATTTTGATGCTACCAAGGTATAATTGTGATATAATTTAATTTAATTAGGTCCTGAGCACTGCTCAGTACCTACACCCGATGTCACTATTTTCAGGGCACAAACACTAAATTTCATTCAGTTTCCAAATTTTTAATGTAGATGCAACACTTAACAGGATCAGACATTGACACGGACAGAACAACGCCATCGCCATTGAAAAATGAGGGCGTCAACAAAATGTCATTTCACTTGCAAACGATTAGTATGTATGTGCAGGAAAGGGATGGATATAGGAATTGCAACGGGAATCCAATTATTTACATAGGTACTTACCTATATACACACACACACAGTGACTCGGTGTGAGACTCTGTCACACACCGAGGATCCGAGTCTCACTTGACCGTTTTTATTTTTTATAGTTTTTATTCATATTTATTTTTATCTCGTTATCCTGCAATCTGTCGATTCGACATTGAACGGGAAATTAAGTAGTTATATGTGTTTAAATATACCAGGTCATATAATATTTATAATCGTATCTTAGGGCCTGTACACACCACGTTTTTTAAACGCGCCGTTGACGCGCGTTTGTAGCGATACAGACACGATACACACGCGAGTCAGACGCAGCCTGTAGACCTTTAATAGGTGACGCGCGTTTTAGAAACTTAGTCTGCACAGGCCCTTATATCGATATATGATCCTGTGGTGCTCTTCTCTTTGATCTTTGGAATGTTATATTTAAGAGTTTTTCCATCAAATTATTTGCCATACGCTTTTCGTAAGTTTTGAGAGAGCACCAATTCATTATTAACTGTTTTGATTTGTAAATTACGGTGAATTTTCTTATTGCACCACGATTCATCAGTTACCATAATGCAGAACTTTTGATTGGAAGTGTTGGAGAATTTATAAGTTAAAAAAAAAACAAATAAAATAGTTGAATAAATATATTTAAAAAATCAACCCAAGAAGTCTGCCTGTAATCCACATGTGTTCTTTCAGTTCCCTTTGTGTTCCAAAACCGCCGTAACTTTTTCGAAGAATCCTGCAGAGGTAAACAATTAAGGACAGGTTTCTGGGGTAGATGGGTAAACAACGAATTTTTCCACTAGTAGGTACGGAAAATACTAGTTTAACTGTCGACTTGATACTATGTATACAAATTACACGTTTCAGAAATATAGTATATTGATTTCATCTGTGTACTTAGCAACAAAGTAACTATGATCATTTAACACATACATAGTTATTTAAAGCAAAGTATACCATATTAATATAACCACCATAACGACATCAAATAATCTTTATGCCAATTAAAACGAAGAATACGTAATTGTATTTAACTACCTGCAACCTTGTTACATCACTAACCACGTGCGGCCTCCTCCTTCGCTAGAATTACTGCTTCGCAGAAGGAAGCCACCGCCTGCCATTCCTCCTCGCTTCGGACCATGACGCGAGAGGTCACTGCCGCCGATTGCCTCCACGAGAACACAACGGTGTTCCGCCCAAGCGAGGCACACCTCCACCGTATGCTCCACCGTGTCCTCCGGGCGGTCCACACAATGATGACACCCGGGCATTTCTTCCGCCTGAATCCGATGCAGGAACCTCCCAAACTTGCCATGTCAGGTGAGGAACTGCGTCATGCGGAAGGTGAGGACGCCGTGTTGCCGCTCCAGCCACTCCTCAAAGAGGGGACTTACCGCCATAATTGTATTTATAGCCTGCATACTTTGATTAAGTATATAATCAAAGAAAGAATCAAAGCCTGCATACAATAAAATCATCTTGCCTCTTTGACTCTTAATAAACTCATAGTTCACTCTCTGCCATGTTGCTTAATTTTACGCTTTACACTAATTAAAAATAGAATTCACAGTGAATAAATGAAATTATAATAAATCTATCTCAAACACCGATATTTTATGATTATGAGTTCAATGATCGCAAAAATGCAATATGTCAGTGTCACAATATTTCATGATAACGCAATGTACAAAAAAAAAATAAAGGAAAATTTACACGAATTGAGGTTGTCTATCCGTAATTTAATACGACCTCATAAGCATTTGAATTGACTTTATCAGTTTATATCATGACAGATTTATATACAATGAAGTCGGTTAAAAAAATATATAGTAGGTAGGTACACCCCTTCCCGTGGTCGCTTACGGGGACTTCAATGCCAATAACTTGGCTTCGGGTTCCCGGTACATGAACCATTGGGGTCGGATGGTAGAGAACAGCTCTGGAGACCGGCCTGGTCTTCCTAAACCGGGTTTCTATCCCCACGTGAGTGCGGATGCGGGGTGAGTTTTTGGTGGACATATCGTTTGCTATCCATGCTCTAACATCGCGTGTCGTCGACTGACGCGTCAAGGAGGGGGTGGAGACGTACTCAGACCACCGACACATCCAATTTGATGTCTCCGCCCAGACCTCAACCGCGCCGTTTTAACAGATCTCGTGTAGTCCGCGGTGGGCGCTAAGCAGCTGGATCGGAATCAGAACTCTGAACAGAACCCCGTGGGACGTCCCTACCAAGTGGTGCGGAATAAGTACCGCCCCTAGCCTCCCCCGATGACGCAGAGTCTCGGCCACAGCTTGTTGAGGGTGATCCTTCTGTTTCCGCGTGAGGAGAACATCCTCCTCTGCTCGTGGCTCCGCCACCTGCGGTGTCCGATGCGGACCACGACGGTGACGTCGGCGATAATGCTCCAGAGGTAATAAAGGCACCAGGGTCGAAGCCATGGATAACCCGGGGTCAGGAACGCAAGGCAACGAAGGAACATAGAAGTGATTTTAGTCGGTAAAAGTCTTGAGTCGCGCTCCACCCAAGAGCGCAAGATATCAATTGAATGATTTCCCAACAAATAAAATATTTTATCAAAAAGTTATTTAACTGATGTGTTCGATAGTACATTAACTGATGAGAATCTGGTGAATTGCGAATCTGATTAATTGAGAATCTGGTGAGTTGAGAATCTGGTGACTTGCACATAAGCGTATTTTTCTACCCTTAACTTAAGTAACATTTGTGTACCAGTGTTATGATGAATACGCATATTTGTCTTGACTACCCTCTTATTACAAGTCAGGCGAAAGTTTTCCAAATATGTTTGAAGAATATATTCGAATTTAGTTGATTGTTACATTGTTACTTACAATAATGCTTTGAAAAAGTTCTGAAGTGAAAGCAAAACAATATCTTGACTACGCGGGGTTTGAACTCGCGGTTTAGTTCTTCAAAGTCATATACATAGACCACTAAGCTATATCAACTTGTTTAAGGAAATCAAAATAAGCTATCAGTAGTCACTTCATTGCAAAATACAAAATAATAAACTTTAAGTCACAGAGTACTTTGGTAATATACTTTAAGTCATCATCATTTCAGCTGAAAGACGTCCACTGTTGGGCATAGGCCTCTCCCAAGCGTCGCCACAACGACCGATCCTGTTCGTCTCGTCTCCATCGCATTCCCGCGACTCTCACTAGGTCGTTGGTCCACCTTGTGGGAGGCCTTCCAACGCTTCGTTTTCCGGTGCGCGGTCGCTATCTAGAACCTTTCGGCCCCATCGATCATCCGTTCTACGAGCAATGTGCCCTGTCCACTGCCAGTTAAGTTTGGCGATTCTTCGGGCTATGTCAGCTACTTTGGTTCTCCTGCGAATATCTTCATTCCTGATGCGATCACGCAAGGAAACTCCGAGCACTCCCCTTTCCATTGCCCTTTGAGTGACTGTGTAAGCCTTCTGATAAGGCCCACTTTAAGTCTTAAGAAATAAGAATCAAAATTGCTTAAGTAGTTAATTATAACATTAGCATACTCTTGTCGAAATGTTTATAAATGTGTAGTTTGATTATGATATTAAAAATGTATTTTAATTTTGGACTATAAGCATTTATTTACTTCATCTTTCTTAAAGAAATATATTATAATGAAATAATAAAAGTTTTATTTACTTACAATGACTTTGTTTCATTTCTATGCTAACTGTCAATTTATAAAGACTTTTCCCAAATTTGTTTGTTAAAGAAAAGTAAGAATTGATAACTAAAACATGAAAAATTATGAACAATAATACAAAAAAAATACGGTTCTGTAATAGTTTTGTCTCTTCGTTATTTAATACCGACTTCCGAAATTAAAGTTATTTTGCACTTTTCAGTGTTTTTTTTACATTGAAGTCGGTTGTATTTTTTATTTTGTAAAAAAAAATATTTTACACTTTTTAGTTATGGTACCACCACTAAAAAGTACCCCTCAGCCAAACTTAAATACCTTATAGCCAAAGTGCATCTTATGACAATTCTAATAATTCAAAATCGGTCCACAATTAACCGAGAAATCGGTGAACATACATACATTTATTATTTTAGTGGTAATGTATAATAATATGTATTTTCTTTTTATTCTTCAATGTGTTATTATGGTTTTTATTTAATGTAATTTTTTAGTTTGTATGTTTCTACTGTACAACACCTTGGACTTCCTTCGTAACGTTGTACAAGTGCTTGTAAATAAATAAATAAAAAAATAAAAATACATTGAGCCGAACATAGAACCTCCACCTTTTTGAAATCGGTTAAAAAGAAAACAAAATTTTGGACTAAGACTGGAATCAAGCCATATTTGCGTAACGACTCGGTTTAGTTACCATTAGACCAAATGGATTCATATAGTCTGTATTGAAATTTAACGTTACTTGTCATGCTAGACTCAATTTTATGGCCCAATTACAAACAGTTGTTTTGAAGCACAAAGTTAGCTATTAACCGTAGACTTGTGTCACTGATCCGCCATATTTTTTTAACCGACTTCAAAAAAAGGAGGAGGTTATCAATTCGGTTATATGTTTTTTTTTTTATGTTTGTTACCTCAGAACTCCGTCGTTTGTGGACCGATTTGCAATTTTTTTTTTTTTTTGATGATTTGGAACTGATGAAGGAGACCAGAAATGGCCGATGAAGATAGTTAAGCGACTATGACAATACAAATAAATAAATGGTTCTGAATAGTTATGTTGAAAATGGTATCATCGAAGTGAACTGATGATGATGATGGAGTCGGAAGGTAGGCACTGGAACTCCGTAATTAATCAATGTAACCTAGCCGTGTTAGGGCTTATTAGAATTGTCATGAGATGCACTTTGGCTATAAGGTACTATCGAACTGATCTGATGATGAAGCTGGAAGGTAGGCACAGGAACTCCGTAATTAATCAATGTATCCTAGCCGTGTTTGGGCTTATTAGAATTGTGATGAGATGCACTTTGGCTACAAGGTAGAACTGATCTGATGATGGAGCCGGAAGGTGGAAGGTAGATACAGGAACTTCATAATAAAACAATGTAACCTAGCAGTGTTTGGGTTAATTCGAATTGTCATGAGAAATAGGCACTCTGGTTATAAGTGTACCTATCGTAACTAAAAAGTGTGAAATAAAAAACTTTTTTACAAAAAAAATATAACCGACTTCACTAAAAAAAACACAAAAAGGATCAAAATAACTTTAATTTCGGAAATTGGTATTAAATAAGAAACAAACAATACCGAGAAACACCGACTTTCGAAATTAAAGTTATTTTGATCCTGTTAGTGAAGTCGGTTATTTTTTTTTTGTAAATGTTTTTTTTTAATCAATCTACTCTCTTAATAGCAGCATGATTCATTAAAATGTTGGCACATAAGTATTTTCATAAGTATTTATCTTCATGCAACACAAAGGTCAAAGGTGGACTTAATGCCTTAGGTATTCTCTTATTTCTTTAATGATAGCTCGATAATGATTAAAATAGCTTATCAAGTGGGGTGGGTTAATCAACTTAGGGCACCATTAGTACCAGGGCCCGGCGCGAGAGACACAGCGGTGCTCCGCCCAAGTGGGGCACACCTCCATCGGATGCTACACCCTGTTCTCCAAGTGGTCTACACAATTACGCAAAAATCAAGTGCAGGAACCTCCCAAACTTACCACCATGTCCGATGAGGATCTAGGTCATGCGGAAGTTGGGGACGTCATGACGTGTTTCTAGCTACTCCACTTACCGCCATGATTATGGCGTGCCCCAGCACTGGCACATGAGATCGCGCCGGAACTCTGTCCGCCATGCCGCGACTTATCGCAGCAGCGGAGTTTTGCTCCGGCTTTGCATCTCCATGCTCAAATAGTGCATGCGTGCAAGGACTGTTACCTCCAGGTCCCATAGTGGCAGGCCGGCAAGAAGGCTCGCCACTTCGCGGGAGAACATGCGGCGTCCCCGCACCATTCGGATGGCCATGACCATCTGGGACGCATTTAGTTTATTCTAAGACTTCTGAGGTAAAAAACATAAGAAAAACAAAAATACTAATGTATTCACTAACATAGTCGATGCAAGGTCGCATATTCTTAAATATTTTCCATTATAAAATGAATAATATTGTTGTAATCGGGACGTTTTTTTTTTCGATTATATACAGAACGAATATTATACGTAGTGGTGCTAGTGTTTTAGTGGGACGTTTTTTAAGTCATGTTGCGCTTCCTTGTCAGTTTTTTGTTTCCGTATCTACATATTTTCAATTTTCATCTCCTGTGATACCTGTATACGACTGATGCACTACGCTGCCCCGTAATCCTCATACAGATCCGCCTCTCTGACCTCCGCATCCGGTGTATGGAAACGGCGCCTGTGGTGGACGGATACGGCGCCTGCGGTGTCTGGCGTACCGGCGCCTCGCGCCAACGCATTTTTTGCGCAGGGCCGCAATGACAGTACATGGTACGACCACAAATACATTCTGTTAAAATGTGAACTAAAATACTCATAAAAAAAGGAAATAAAAAGGTCCAAATAGTCGAATGTATCTTCTAAAACTAATTTTATTTTTTTAACATAGGACTTTACTTTCACTTTTATTTCCAGATTTCCTATGAAAGCTGATCCTGCATCCCCTTTATATCAACGAGCCGACACGCTGAGAGAGCTGCCTCATTTGTGACTATCACTTTCTCGCAAAAGGAGGCAAAGCCGTCCCATATGCTCTTGCATATGATTATAGAACGGACAACACCCAAAAGCGATGGTTATCCACAGCACAGACCACCGCGTCAAATTTATGGTGCTACACTGCCCAAGCTGAGCCTGAGGCAGTTGCTAGAATGGTGGCGCCCAGCCGTTGGATCTTATCCTTTACTTATTTTCCGAAGCACTGATTTCTTTGACATTTTTATTTTCAATTAGTGAAGATAAAGATCCTTATAGCATAACATTGACTAGCAAATGACCGGCCATTTATTAAATATTAACCCTAACCACGGTTTTACCTGCGTCTTTGCAGCTAAGCTCCTAAAACTTGGGTCTGGTGTGACTATTCTTGGATTTTTTTCCGAACTTATTAAAAGAATTGCTTCAAAATTAGTACCTTTGAATCTTAAATAAACAAGCTTCAATCATTTTAGCCGTGAACTTCTCAACCTCCAAAATTTTAGAACAATTATTATTATTCTCTTTAAATGTATGTTTTAGCTCTCCTGAAAAGTTACAAAAATGTACCTATATCAGACATCTGGTCCGGTGGTGTCTGATGGAACTTTGTAGTTCCAATAAGTTCTAGAAAACACTTTTACACGTCAATTTTCTTTTCAATTTAAACTAAAGTTTATGACCCTTGAGTTAGTTTCGGTGAACTGATGTTGATGATGGAGTCGGAAGGTAGGCACTGGAACTCCGTAATTAATCAATGTAACCTAGCCGTGTTTGGACTTATTAGAATTGTCATGATATGCACTTTGGCATAAGGTACTATCGAACTGATCTGATAATAACTGACTTCACTAAAAAAAAACACCTTACTTTTTACTTTTGATCCTTTTAGGATCAAAATAACTTTAATTTCGGAAGTCGGTGTTAAATAAGAAACAAACAATACCGAAAAACACCGAATTCCGAAATTAAAGTTATTTTGATCCTTTTAGTTTTTTTTTAGTGAAGTCGGTTATTTTTTTATTTTGTAAAAAGTTTTTTTCTTCTCAGGGTAGTCAGCTGGAAGACACCGCTCTCTTTTATAATCCACAGAGTAAACATGTAATGGTCAAATCATATGAGAACCATGCAGATTGCAGTCTGAGATGATTTTCTATGGAAAGAACCACAAAGATTTTAATGAACTTGTCCAGTCAGTGCAAGCATTTGTCAGTATTCGGGAGCTTAACAACTTGATGAACAATATCAAAGAAAGGACGTTTGGGTAGGCCGCATAAAATACTCAAGACTATCAGACATTCTGTTAAAATTACAGAAAAGGAAAAAGTGATCCACATAGTCCCGCTACATTCACAATAATAAAATAAAAATTTACAAAAATGGAAGTGAAGTCATCATCATCATCATCATCTTTCTGCCCTTATCCCGGGAAAACTCTGCCCCCACAAGGACACGGCGGTGCTCTGCCCAAACGGGGCACACCTCTACCGTATGCTCCACCGTGTCCTCCGGGCGGTCCACACAATGGCGACACCCGGGCGTCTCTTCTGCAGGAATCCGGTGCAGGAACCTCCCGAACTTACCATGTCCGGTGAGGACCTGCGTCATGCGGTAGGTAAGGACACCGTGAGGTCTTTTCAGCCACTCCTCGAAGAGGGGACTTATCGCCATAATTATGGCGTGCCCAGCACTGGGTTGCGACAGTCGCTGTCGTCATTCCACCATGAAGAACTATCTGGTCTGATATCCAGTTTTTGCAAGTTAAATGACTTTTATCGATTTAGCATATCATAATGTGAGCGTTGCAGAACAACATTTAGTTACTAAATTGCAAATATGAGAGGAAATAAAAAAAATACACGCTACGTACCACGCATGCGTGCGCGCGTACTTGAGATAATAATATGCTTCTACATATAATGTATTATAAAACGAAAGAATTTTTTGTTTTTTTAAACACGCTAATCTTTGGAACTACCTTTCATTACGCATAGCTTTGGTGGTTTGGTGTTTCGGTGTACAATAAAGTTTATTTTATTCAATAGTATATATAGGCTATATAAAATCATGATACGACCCACGAAGCAGAAAACAAAGACGCGGGTGAAGCCGTGGAAGACAGCTAGCACTTATTAAATGGCTGGTCAATTAAAACCGTTTTAAATGATAAATTATATTTATTCTGTAAATAGGTTTAAAAAACACTTTTACACGTCAATTTTTTTTTCGTCATTTTAAACTAGATGAGGCTGCTGTTTCCTAGCTGACTACCCTGAAAAGAAACACCGAAACAAACTCAGGAGTACGGGTTTAGTTTGACGAGACAGTGGTGAAAATGTTATTTTGAATTTTGTCTCCACTAATTACTAGTAAATATACTTTTCTTAGCAGCAGTCATTTTCGTTTACGACTCGACTGACTATATTGACTGGTTTATCAACTAACACGGTTAATAAACACAACAAAAGTAATAAAAACCATTTTTGTTTAAAGTACCTACTTATCTGATTATGTAACGGAAACAAATTCTTTTATAAGACGTAAGTGAAAAAACTAACCAAAATTATACATCTTTGTTTTCGCATCGAGGAGCATGAAAAAATATTCAGTACATAAAAAAAACAAGTCAATTTTCAATGTCAAGCAACACCTACCGAGTTTTGTCCATGGATATAGTGCATAATTTGAGTCACCACCACGATTGACGTGTCTGACAGAAAAAACTTCATAACTGAGGCGGTCGAGCTATGTCCTTACCTATACCTACCTCTGATTTATGATTGATTTTCTGCAGGTGAACCTGTGAATTGTCGTCTGCTTCATCGGAGACTTCAGCCAGGAGTATAAAATAAAAAAAAATAAAAAAACTAAAACCCGACTACGACAAAAAATACGACGAAACTAAAAGTATGAAACAAGATTTCCAGGATGCTGAAATAAACAAGGTAAAAAGAAAAGCCGCAGTCAAACGTTATAGGTAACAACCGAAACACTTTAATAACGTGTGACTACGGCTTTTAGTTTTTTTTTTACTTTTTTTTTATTTAAATTATTTTAGTGTTAAATCACTGTGCTTCTATACCATTTGCAAAAGCTAAATTTAAAATTTCTAATTAATAATGGTAAATTAATTTTTGTCCACCAGAGGGCGCCACATTGAATTTTGATGATATATTTTGATAAGTACCAGTGAAGCCCTTTCAAATGATATCAAACACGGCGTATTTATCTCCATTTTTATTTTGTACACATTACTTTTTGTCCGCTAGAGAGCGCCATATCAAGTTTTGTGACACGTCACGTAACCTATGTTCAGCGGACAATTAAGACGGTTCTAACGATACCTCATACGTCGAGTTCCGATAAGTAGATTAGGAGCTATGTGGGAACAGATGAACAAACTCACATACATACATAGCCTGTCAAAATCATAACCCTCCGTAGTCGGGTAATAAAAAACCTAAAACTAAACTAAAAACTAAGCGACTATATATTATGCTAAGACACCCCCTATGAGCTACGGAACTCAGGTTAGGGCGCCACTGGGGGGAATACCTATAGCAGGGGTTTTTTTTTTTAGGTGGGAAAATCATCTAATGACAAATCTCGCTCTTGGGCGGAGCGAGAGATAGTGTCAGACTTTTACTGACTAAAAACCCACTCCTGTTCCTTCGTTGCCTTCGTCCCAGGGCCCTGGGTTTCGTTTTTACACTACCCATGGCCCCAGTAGGCTTCGACCCTGCTGGGCCCCTACGATTTGCTGACATCTCCCTGAGGCGCGCGTGGAACAATACGCGCCGTCGACGACTTGGGCTCGGTCCGGACGGTTACCGGACGGTCGGACGGCGAGCCACCCATTGCTCGCCGTCCGCAAGCCCGCGCCTACGTTAGCCGGAAATCGGGATCGGAATCCCGGTGGCGCTAAGGAGTGTCGCGTGAAGCCGTTGCCTCACGCGATCGGCCGCCTCCTTTGCTAGCATTACTGCTTCGCAGAAGGAGGCAACCGCCTGCCACTCTTCCTCGCTCCGGACCTTGGCCTGTACCAAGGCCCGGCGCGAGAGATCGCCGCCACCGATCGCCCCCACAAGGACACGGCGTGGCTTTGCCCAAGCGGGGCACACCTCCACCGTGTGCTCCACCGTGTCCTTCGGGCGGTCCACACAGTGGCGACACCCGGGCGTCGCTTCCGCACGAATCCGGTGCAGGAACTTCCCGAACTTACCGTGTTCGGTGAGAACCTGCGTCATACGGAAGGTGAGGACGCCGTGAGGTCTTTCCAACCACGCCTCAAAGAGGGGACTTACCGCCATACCTACAGCAGGGGTTGCGGTAAATCGAATATTGTCTATATTATTCTTGTTAGTACCTACCAATAACTTTATATTGATGCTATGAAGGTGTACCTATGTCCTGGTTGTGGCCATGGGAGTCCGCTGGATGTGAAGAAAATAAATCTGGTCAATGTGGTAACACTTGGGGCCTGATGTCCAGCTGTTGACGTCTTTACGGCAGAAATAATAATAAGATCTTTGTTTTTGATCATTTTATCTCAAAGATACAGATCTATATTATGTTAGAAATTACTTAATTATGTTAGTAGACCACACATAATAAAAAATGAAAACATGAAATGATGATGAGGTGATTAGTATTAGAAATTCTTACTATATGTTATGCAACTATAATATATTTAACAGTTGTACTATTTACCCCAACTTAAAAAAGGCTTTTATTCTTCTGTTTTCAGTAACGGAATTCTAGAAATATAAATAAATAAGATTTTAATTTTTAGTTGATCAATAGGATCTTTTAATAGTCAGAAGATTAATCAAATGCCAATTGATGAATTTTATGACATTTAAAAGTTCCTATTGATCATCTAAAAAATAACAGAGCTATCAATATTATCTAGCTATTTTGATTCCTGAAAAAAATAACCTTGTGATATTAATTAAATGCCTTCCTCGTATGAGAATTTTAAACATGAACAAGTTAATTGGACGAAAATTATGCATATATATTAAATATTACAACTTACGGACTTTATTACTGTTCAAAATTACTTAATTCGTTTATTTTAATGTAGAGGAAACTTTTCAAAAATATTGAAACAAAAGAACTGCAGCCGAGCATGAAAAATAAGTAAAACATTGTTTGATTATATCTTCAGTCGTCTGATATAAAATAAGTCTCAAAATTGCGAAACTAATTATTATTCATTTTTGAACAAAAAGTTAATTTGGTCTTCAGATAGTAGATGTGGTTTAGTCCTTACATCAGAATTAATGTGTGCAATAAAGTAATAAATAAATAATTATTATTTTTTCAATGGTATGCAAAGAAAGTTGATACAGTGTTGAAATATGTCTAGATTCTCAGCTAATTTGAAAAATATTATGTTTTAAAGCAGTGTTTTCGAAACTTTGGTCCGCAGACCAACGGTAGTGCCATCATCATCATTTCAACTGAAAGACGTCCACTGCACACATTATCTGAACTTAATATCTCTGTACCCTGGCGCACTAAAACTTGATCTGTACGCAAACCGCATGTATAACAAACCTTGGTCGCAGTGAACCGATTTATGACTAATTATAATATAATCTACAATAGCAGCAACGCGCTCCTCGCGTTGCTGCTGAATAGCAGGCGGACGCCTCCTTCTACGAAGCAGTAATGCTAGCGAAGGAGGTGGCCACATGCGCTAGGGAACGGCCTTCAGGTCCCAGCCGCCGTGATCCCGACCCCGATTTCTAGCCACCGTAGGCGTGGGCTTGCGGGGGCGAGCAATGGGTAGCTCGCCGTCCAGCCGTCCAGTAAATGACCAGACCAAGCGCGAGTCGTCGTCTACATGCGCCTTAAAGAGAGCAAAACAGTCAGCAAAACCATTGAAGGTCAGCAGGGCCGAAGCCTACTGGGGCTATGAGGAAGTCCGTTTCCTCATGCTTCACACGTTTCGCAGAACGAGGCGATAGCTTGCCAATTCTCCTCGCTCAATGCCATGGCCTGTATCAAGGCACGGCGCGAAAGGTAGTTGCCACCGATCGCCCCTACGAGGATACGGCGGTGCTTCGCCCAAGCGAAGCACGCCTCCACGCATGCTCCACCGTAACCTACGGGCAGTCCACACAATGGTGACACCCGGGTGTTTCTTCCGCACGTATCCAATGCAGAAACCTCCTGAAATTATTATGTCTGGGGAAGACCTTCGTCATACGGACGGTGAGGATGCCACGACGTCTTTCCAGCCACTCCTGAAAGAGGGGACTTACTGCCATGATTAAGGCGTGCCCAGTACTGGGTTGTAACAGTCACTGTCACCATTTCACCATGAGATCTCGCCAGAACTTGGTGCGCTATACCGCAACTTGTCGCGGCAGTAGAGTTTCACCAACTCGGCGTTGTATCTCCTTGTGCAAATTATGCATGCGTGCAAGGACTGCTGTCTTCACATCCCATGGTCCATGAGCTGCAAGGTGGCTTACCACTTCGCGGGAGACTTTGCGGTATTCCCGCACCATCCGGATGGCCATCACCTTCTGAGAAACGTTCAGCATTGTCCCCGGACGCTTTTGCAGCGGCTGCGTCCACACCGGCGCTTCGTAAAGGGCCTTTGATCGTAAGATAGAGCTTTCGATAGGAGGCGTTTGGACCCCCTTGATTGGGCAGGAGCCTCTTGGGGGCAGCCTCAATCCGTTGCTATTTCCACTCTCCCTGGCAACCGGGATAGATGATGAACCCTGGTCAGGTAGCCCTCGATCACATGACGGAGGTATCTAAAGTAAAAGAGTTCTATCTTTCCTCTCTAGTGTGATAATTATATATGTATATACATTATGTTTTTTTTTTTTAGTATAAGGTATATATAGGTATATAAGTATTTATTACTTTAATTTAAGATTTCACATACTCTGCTTTTATTACTTCTACACACTATTGTCTACATTTCTTTCTATCTCTCCTTTTGCAGGTCTGCTGGAAGACATTTCTTTTAGAAATAAGGAGTACCTTTGTACAATTTTTATAATAATGATTTATATAATAATCTTTTGTATTTACGTGTGTACATAAATTATAAAATAAACAAATAAGGTAGGTCGGCAGATCGGCATCCGGTGATATCCGAGTGCCACTTTAATGCAACTCCTGGATAGGGTATTGAAGGCGTTAGATATGTCCAAAGACACCGCCAAAACGACCCTGCCTCGATACAGTGCATCCCATTACATACGCATACATTGGGGTTAAAAAAGACAACACTGTGGTAGGTGTGCATTCGTTTTTTTTTGTAACATATAACTAATATACTACCTACTAACTTAATATAGGTATGTAGAATAATATAGAATAGATTCATGTATTTAAAAAAAGAAAAAAATTAACTACATGTAGTCGTGTAACGCTCAAATCATGAAGTTATCATTATTTGTAGATCAACTTCACTACCAGGTTAACAACACTAAATCTACACAATATTTTTTAAACCTATTTGTTTTTGTGATATCCAGTAACTAATCAACAAATCTATGAATTAATTGCGATAATTTACCCCAGAGGTCCATCTTGGACCGGCCGTACATCAACAATGTCGGCAATTGAAGGTCTATAATAATCTTCACGTTTAGTCGATATATAGCTGTTATGCCCGGCGCGCTCGCAACAGTTTGTCGTGGGTCTTTAATTGATCAACATTGTGTATGCCGAAAATGAATTTGCAAGCCGCATTCAGTGGTGTTATATTATTTTTTGTTTTCTTTTGCTGTGATTATGGATATACAAGACTAGCACGTAAGTTTTCTTGCGTTTTTCTCTTTGTTCATTGCTAAGTTTTATATTTTTCAATTTAAATTGAAATTAGAGCGTTCTAACAAAATCTTTAGCTTTATAATATTAGTATTTAAATTTTTAGATACTAATATTATAAATAAGTGAAAGTAAATGAAAATGAACCATGATATCGAAGGTTATTGGTGTGCTTTATTGATAAAATAAAATAAAATGACACACCTATTACCATGTGTACTTTCTTGTCCCTTTAGGTTACAAAGCCGACCTAAAAAAAATAGATATACATTTGTATGCATCTCAATTTTTTTAAGTAGCCGCTTCTAATCTTGTGGACGAAAGGGTTAGGTGGAGTATAATGTAGACGAGACATAATAATATTTAGTAGGTATTTACAAATTCATAATAATATTATACATGAGTATGATACATGAGTAACTATAATAATCGCCGTATCTCTACGTTGACGTCGTGGTAGGGCTTGCGCGCTCCTATAAACCTTAGGTTTGTACCCCGGTAGAGTTTGCTTTGCCGTAACATGCCTAGGGTGAGGGGCCAGACTAAAAGAGATACAATTCGCAGGGCAGTTTTGTGGCGAACTGATGGGCATTAGCGACAATCTCTCGGGAGAAATCTTGTTCCTCATCTGCGGCTTGCCTTTATTGGCTGGCTTGAGTGTAGATTCGCAAGAGCAAACGTGCTCGCTCGGGAGAAGGATGTATAATCCAGTAAGGATCTTGGCCGTACTTCCGGGATTGTCCTGATAGCCGTGGTGTACCTCTTCACTCCTCAAGGACATAAGGATATGTTGCCCTCTTTTTGCTACGACACTTCGTGCTAGCGACCATTTTTGGGGGCCCATTTGTTGAGTGTGCAAGTCCCCTGCCTTTTTATCGATGGATATTAATAACATTGTTCAGGCAGGGGCCATAGTTTTAACATAGTTCCAAGTTACCAGTCCACTTAAGACACCAAAAACCATAGCCCTATTGTCTTTGTTTTCCATACGTCACAAGAGTTTTTCACCAACCGGGGGTTGTCCTTGGGTGCACTAGCATAGCGCATACAGGGATAATCGTCGAATAATAAATTATTTAAAGAACCTCTCCGAGTTAGTTTCGGCCCCTCGTACGCCTTCCAAAGGTCCAGGACCTCAGGGGTTTTTGTACTTAATCTATATACAAAATTAGATTAAGTACAAAAATAAAATAAACGACAAATAAATAACTATGTCTGTCTGATTGTCAACTTTTCACGTTGGCACACGGATTTACTATCTTAGATTGGGTTGGTCCTAAATGTACCTATTGTCAATAAGAATACCTAAATATTTTCTATATTGTTCAGGATCTATTCCACAAGCTCTGAGCATTTTTCTAGGCAACGAAGTAGTCTAGTCAGCACTCAGCGGTAATGAAATTCCAGAAATTACCCATATATCGTCAACAAACAAACACTTTTACCTTTTTTGGCACAGCACAATCATATTCGTAGACATGTGATATTCATCAAGTCGCAACTCTTTATCCTGTAGGAAATTATCAAATGACTTCTCCCGTTTGGGCGGAGCAAGGGGGAGTGTCAAACTTGTACTGCCTACAAAGCACCTATGCAGCGTTGGAAGGCCTCCTGCAAGGTGGACCAATGACCTGGTAAGGGTAATCTGATGGATGCAACACGCACAGGACTGTTCATTGTGGCGACACTTGGCGAGGCCCCTATGTCCAACAGTGGACGTCTTCCGGCTGAAATGATGAACCCACCTATGTTCCTTCAGTGGCCCTTTGCATTTCAGGGTCACGGTAACTCTTTCGAACAGTCCTGTTGCCCTGGCAAACCCGCACTGGACCTGTAATTTTCTTTTTTGAATAAATGGTTAACTTTTTAGCGAAGTTTTTACATCCGAGAGGTAACCTTGAACGATCAAATTGAGATAAAACTTGAGAACGTTAAAACGTTTCTAATTTTAGGAGAAGTTTTCGTAATCAAGGATGTACTCGTATTTATAGTTTTTGATTTTATTTTGAGGTTTTTTAAATCGTAGTAATGTCGAAGAATTTTTTTTCATTTAAGAACTACTGTAGCATCTTATCTGAGATATATTGTGTCAGAGTTTGTTATATAAGTCAGGTATTTTTTTTTTTAGGTGGGAAATCATCTAACGACTTCTCCCGCCCTTTTCGTGTCAGACTTTAACTGACTAAAACCCACTCTTGTTCCTTCTTTGCCTTCATTCCAGGGCTCCGGGGTTCTTTTTCGCATCAGCCATGGCCCCAGTAGGCTTCGACCCTACTGGGCCACTACGGTTTTGCTGACATCTCCTTGAGGCGCGTGGAACACTACGCGCCGTCGAAAACTTGGAATCGGTCCAGACGGTTACCGGACCGTCGGACGGCAAGCTACCCATTTCATTTCATTGGGGATCGGGGTCCTGGCGACTGGGGCGTAAGGGCCATTCCTTCGCGCGTGCGGCCGCCTCTTTTGTTAGCATTACTGCTTCGCAGAAAGAGGCGACCGCCTGCCACTCCTCCTCGCTCTGGACTATGGCCTGTACCAAGGCCCGGCGCGAGAGATCGCTGCCGCCGATCACCCCCACGAGGACACAGTGGTGCTCTGCCCAGACGGGGCACATCTCTACCGTATGGTCCACCGTGTCCTCCGGGCGGTCCATACAATGATGATATCCAGGCGTTTCTTCCGCACGAATCCGGTGCAGGAACCTCCCAAACTTACCATGTCCGGTGAGAACCTGCGTCATGCGGAAGGTAAGGACACCATGTTGTCTTTCCAGTCACTCCTCAAAAAGGGACTTACCGTCATAATTGTGGCGTGTCCGTGATAATTCAGGTGTGAGAATTTCATTAGGCTGTTCATGCTTATGCGCCTACATTAACATTCACGGTCAGGTGAATGACCATCAATAAATAATTTTAGTTGAAACAGTTACGGAAACAAAGTCAAAACCGCTTCTTGGCCTAGATGCATAATTTATATTTTTATTCTAAATTTTAATGTTATAAATGTACTCGTTTAATGGACAAGAAGAATGAGAAGGTTAATGCAGGGTCTTTCACTGTATTTATGTGTTGTACGCAACACATAAATACAGTGAAAGACCCCTCAAGAAAAGACCACTCAATAAAATAGAACACAAACATCTAAATTGTGTAACATAATGTAATATATATGTATGTACATTTAAATATAAATTAAAGCAAAGTTATGTACTGTGTTTTATATAGGTATATAATTATTTCAAATATATGCCTATCTATAGTGTTTTATTAATTGGTTAGCAGTACATCGCGGACTACCCTCTGTAGGTATTATTTTAAGTTCTTACGATCCATTCTAAGTTTGTTTGGTAGATAACGCTGACAATAAGACCATCATTGTACCCATACAAACATTATAAGTTTATGTATAAGTTGTGTTACTTTTTTGGTGTACAGTAAAGTTTATTTATATTCTATTTGTTTCTAAAACACTAGACAACAATAAATTATTGACTGTCTTATCACACAGGGTGATCTCATATGACAAGCTTTAGGTGTACTAAAATAATAAATGTAGATTCTGGACTTGTAAGTGTACAAAAATAAAAAGGTGAAATTAATTTCTTGGTCGAAAGAGGTAATCTCTGGAAGTAGGTACCTACCTAAAGTGCTACATAACATCTTAAAATCCTTTTGAATGCCGTATGCGAAAGGGATAGTGCTATAGGGCTTGTATAGCTCCGTCTTCCTTTGAAATTTTCAATAATTACAGTCATTATTGAAAAGTGTCTCAATTAGATTCTATAGCGCTAATAAACAATTTAAAAAACAGCAAAATTTTTATTCAGTCGCTAAGTACCCTAAATATGCATTTAAAATTTACATTTTCAAATTTCGCGCGTATTTGTTGAAAATGTAGAAAGCAGTGGACGCCATATTTACTCTTTTCGTGACGTCAGTTGGCTGTGTAAACCAATGCGCTCCGTATGGCCGATCAGTTGACAGTTGACAGCTATCACTTTACACAGCCGAATGACGTAATAACATGGTGGCTATTATTTCAAGGCGATAAACAACAGATAATAAAAACAGAAAACTTTGAATTGAATTTTAAAATTTATTTTGTTATTTTATGAACTAAAACTAACACTGCATTTTACCTAAGGTATCTTAATAATATATTTTAAGATTTTTTCTCATATAGAGTAAAATACCCTTTTATGATTATTTTAAGACGTCATGATGGGTCAGTGTGGCCCTGATACCATTCCGAAAATTCCTCCACTAGTAGGCACATTAAATTATTAGGTACCATGGGATAGCGAAAACTCTAGATTTTTCTAGCAAGTTAACCTGTACAAGTAGATTTCACACAATTAAGCGGCCAGTTACTCAACACCTTAGAATACTTTTATCATTGTAAACTCTTAATACATATTAAGTGTTATGCTGAGCCAAGATATATGTGGCCCTACTTGCAAGTTTTTTAATGTCTTATTTTAATATTATAGAAAACCACTTTTTAGGATTCCGTAACCTCAGCCGGCAAGAACGAAACCCCTATTAATAGGTTCACTTTGTTGTCCGTCTGACCATCTATTAAGGACCATTATCTCAGTAACGCATAGATATCTCAAGATAGATAGATATACTTTTTATCGTACACTATAAGTAAATAAAATTATAGTAGAAACTTAAAATTAATGGCGTGTCACAATAGGCGTTCTTATCGCTAAAAGTGTTTTTTTACAGACAACTTTGTAAGCTAAAATTAATATCAAATACTCAAGTTTGCTAGCTCTTAGAGCACTGAAAAATTCAAATTTGTAAGTCAACGCAATCTGAAAATAAAGTCGTTAATTCACCGTTTAGGCGCATATTTTGACACTCGCAAAAAAATCAGAAACTACAAGGTACTTTCCGTTGAACTAGAATCCTGAAATTTGACAAGAAACAAGTTCTTATGACACAAGTAAAATAAAAAGTCTAAAAACTGAAAATTTGTTGTTAAAAAAAATGACCGACTTCACAGTCAAAAAAAAAAAAACTGAAAATTGCAAAATAACTTTAATTTCAGAAGTCGGTGTTTCTATAATAGTTTTGCTCTTCGTTATTTAACACCGACTTCCGAAATTGAAGTTATTATTCAATTTTCAGTGTTTTTTTACATTGAAGTCAGTTGTATTTTTTTTTGTAAAAAAAAAATATTATACACTTTTTAGTTATGGTACCACCACTAAAAAGTACCCCTCAGCCAAACTTAACTTTTGGAGTAGCGTAATTAGAGACACAATAGTAAGACAATGGCGCACGACCGCCGGCGTTCGTGCGGGGATCAACAGCTTAAATACCTTATAACCAGAGTGCATCTCATGACAATTCTAATAATGCCAAACACGGTAAGATTACATTAATTTATTACAGAGTTCCGGTGCCTAACTTCAGGCTTCATCATCGATATATCCCCCTCTTCTTTCAGTCAGTCATCGACTATAAACAAAGCAATTTTACTTTTTACGATGGTTTTGCTGTGATCCTATGAGGAGTTCTGTTCCATTTCTTCGAAGTTCATGATCAGATCATAAAAATATTTCTGTGGGAACTACTCAAAAGCATAACCTTTCAATAAAAAAAAATAATAATTCAAAATCGATCCACAATTGACCGAAAAATCATACATTCAGCCGATCATAGAACCTCCTCCTTTTTGAAGTCGGTTAATTATAAAATAATTACTTTTTGCGATTCGTAAAAATCTTTACAAAACGACTCGGGAATTAAACACGTAAATAGGTAATGTAATCGTATCGTTTTTAGTTTGTAAGGAACCCGTGAAAACGAGTCGCACTTGACTATTTTTTTTTTGCTGTACGATTTAACATACACGAAGGTTTACGTAAAAAGCGGTTGGATACGTTAAAAAACTCACACTGGCCTTCGGAAGCAATTCAATTAATCGTTTAGAATTTTGGTAACAATTTTGAGCAATCCTGCAGTGCTTGGATTCAAAATTGTTATACTTATATATATTATAAATATTTTAGGTAAAAAAGAACCACGAAATATATAATCTGTTCATGCAGAACACTCATTGCGATGTATTAAGTACGAAGTGCACTTGTTCAGAAATTAATTCCTCCCTTGTTGAACTTGACTTCATAATTATTCAATGCAACGACAAGTTTTTAATATGTAGGTATAACTATATGAAAGAAAATATTAGTGATTAGTATCGAGCGTAAGGTCGAACTAAAGTTATTTTTATGTCAGATTGGATTGACAAGGTTATTATTTCTATTTTTAGCTAAAGTCAGTTTGAAAGTTACCAAAGTTTTTAATAGTGAACTTTATTTTACATAATTAGTTTTTAATATTTATTTTTGTATTGAATAATATATCGACTAATCGGGGTACATAAATGTCAAAAAGTGTTTATCGGTGACGAAATTTTCTAAACCATTTATGCAAATAAAAATATATAATTCTCGGGCATTATGTTAAATAGAAGCTACTGATTTCAGTAGCGTTAATCAAGTAGTGCGTTACAAGAAATGTACTGAAATTTTATATAACATCGATAAAAACATGTCGAAGTTCAGGACATGCCTGAACAATTTTTTTATGGTGCCGATTTCTGACACCTATAATTCCATTCTACGTCATTTTCAAATTGACAGTTATAACTTGTTATTTACTCGAAGGCGTTATCCATAGATATCCGTGGTGTTATCAGATATTGAGAGACTCGCGTGGAGTTCTTCCAAACGGATTGACATTATATACTTTAGTTCTAGTAAGATAACGTCAATTCTCTTATTTAAGTTTTTTTTTTAAAAAGAACTGGCGCCAATCTGAACTTATTGTTTAAAGTATACATTGAATCGTTTCAATGCTTCGACTTCCTTTAGGTTAATTAAAGGTTTTGCGGTGCGATTAGCCAAGGTCGCTGATGAGGCTGAGGGTGATGACCAGGTATGACCAGGTAGGCATGCTGGTGGTCAGGATACCCTTTAAAGCCGTGGGTGCTGGCTGTATGGCTCGCTGCTCGAAAGCTTGAGGAAGTGATGATGACGTCACGAAGTAGTAGCTGCACGAAGGCTGCGCTGACGTTCTTTGTCGAGGGTCACCATTAATAAAGTAAAGGCGGGTCTACGCTAGAGGAACTGAGCACGAGCGGAGCACGAACCGAGCTCAAATTCATGTAGTGTGAACCGACTACATAACAGAGGAGACGAGCACGAACAACACCACACGAATTTGAGCTCGGTTCTTCCACTCGTGTAACTGAACACGAGTGGAAGAACCGAGCTCAAATTCCTCTAGCATAAATCCGCCTTTAGTTTAGGATATTTAACTGTTATCAATTTATAACCCGTAATTTTATTATTTTAGCTAGCCCATTATGTTCCACTTCTGGAGAAAGGCCTTCCTCTTCCCCTTCTATCTTTCGCGGACCCGTTCTTCCTTCTTCCGACTCTGGTAAAATCTGTCTCACTGCAACCTCGCATTATTTTATTAAATGAAGAAATAAATTAAAACTAAATTAATAAACAGAAAAGGCTAAAAGGCTTTTTGTGGATTTTCATTGCATTTCCGTCAGCACCTCAATTGTACACCCACTTGATTACAATAATTTTGAGGTACGCAATCACCTCCCTGTTTCTGGTAAAAACTGTATAAACAAAGGTTCAAATTACATTGAACTTTTGTTTAAACAGTTTTTAATCGTTAGATCTTTTTTCCTCATCTTGGTAAAATTATCTAGCAGATAGACGGCACAAACCTCGACCGTGTCCTTCAAAAGAGCCACACGTAACAAATTGCGGTAGTCTTCGTTGCATAACATCATCTGGTTGTATGAAGTAAACACAAGTGTAAAACATCGTGTAGCAGATAGTGGATGTGACCAAAAATAACTAGTTTATTAATTTAAATATGTATGCCATGAGAAAATCAGACACGGTAATAAAATTCGTAAACACCCACCGACCTAAATGAGAACCTGAAGGCTAATTTTTCAGTAGTCAGGTGACTTCTATCTTAATATGGTAATTTGACATACATTTTATATACAGTCGAACCACTATTTATTGTTCCTCAGTAAATCAATCGAAAAATTAGGTGGGTTATTCGTTCCTAATTAATGTTACTCGTACTTACCTACCCATTATTTACTATGTTTCAATCAATAGACCTACTCAATAACAAATCTTAAGCTTTGAAAAATATTTGCACAAATAATCTAAAAACGAAACGAATCTTTGCAATTGTATTACGATATAATTATTATCGACTTGCTAAACATTTACTATTATGGAAGCGGAGAGACAATATTTCTGTCGACCATTTTTTTAAATTACATATACTAAACGACACGATGATCGAAATTTGTCGAAATACCGCATTTTTTAAACTAAATGTCCGATCATTCGTGACCCTAAAATATTGTGAAATTTTGGAATAAATTCGAAAATATTAATACAAAAGAATCATAAACTTTAGTCTAGAGCAATACAAAATGCTTTCGAAATAATTTACATTAATAACACTGTCATCTCATGTTTAATTAATGTGTATTATGTAAAGGTAAACTAAATATAGCCTTAGGCCTAAAAATAAATATTTATAAACAAATTCGTGTCGATAACATTGAACTTCGCGTATTGCAAGACATCATAGCGACTTTCTTGTTTAATAAATTTAAATGGCCTCTCAAATTTTTAATAATTAATTAATGTGATCTCATTATCGTGATATTTTTCTCTGCTCTGTCTCTGCTAAATTATACTTTTATAATCACCCATTAACTTTAACCATAGTAACTTCAAATGGCTGAACATGATCAACCAGAACTTTCGCATAAAAAAAAACAACGTAGAAACTAAAAAACTTAAAGATATTGTAGCTTGCTTTCAGTAAAAGAATTTTCAAATCGAAACCATATTTCTACTTACCTTCTCTTTTTCCCACTCTAATACGAGTTAGAGGGAGTGTCATATTTGTGCTGACTAAAACCCACCTATGTTCCTTCAGTTGTCCTTTGCGTTCCAGAGCTACGCGAAACTCTTTCGAGCCATCCCGTGGCCCTGGCAGGCATCGGTCCTAGTAGGCCCCTTCCGTTCACTGACATCTCGCTACCCATTACTTGCCGTGCCTGCAGTGGCCGGCAGTCACCCTGCGACTCCTGACCGAGCGTGAATAATGGAGGTGGTAGATAGAGTGAGGTGGAGCACGCCATCCACCGCCTCCTTCGTTTGTATTACTGCTTCACAGAAGCAGATAGCTTCCATTGCCTTTAGCTCCGTACTTTGACCTGGACCAAATCCGTACGCGAGAAGTATCCTTCACGAACGCCTTCACGAAGATATGGCGGTGTTCCGTTCAAGTAGGGTAGACTTCCACCATATACTCCACCGTCTCCTCCGGGCGAATTACACAATGTGTCACCCTAACGTTATTTCCGACCAAATCCGACACAGAAACCTTCCAAAACAACACTTACCTCCTGCAAAACAATTTCAAATGTTAATTTTATAAATATAAAAAATGTATATACATATATAATGTCCCCGGTTTTACCCGCGACTTTGGTTACTGCTCCTTTCTCGTGGGTCGTATCGTGATGTTGTTAGCCTTTTCGCCTTCCTTGATAAATAGGCTATCCAACAGCAAAATCATTTTTCAATTCAAGCCAGTAGTTCCAAAGATTAGAGCGTTCAAACAAACAAACTCTTCTGCTTTATAATATCATTAGCGGGATACTAAATATTCTACAAAATCAGGCAGAATGTCTTTTCATACAACCTCTACGTCCCTGCATTTTAAATCTTTAATATCTTCGAAAATATTCATTTAAATTACATGCTGTACCATATTGGTAGGGCCATATTGATCTATGTTAAATGCACAATGTATTTAAGGTACTTAATTGGATAAGGATTAATGCTGTATTGCTTATAATCGCTTCGTAAATAAGCCATTATTTTTTGTAAAAAGTAAAGCATAAAAAATGGTTATTGTGGGTTATCCCTAAGAGATAGACATATACCATCGCAGATTTTTATATAGACCTTTTTAATATGTACAATACTGTAGTACATTATTTTGATCTATCTCGTAGTTATTTATGACATCACACCAGAAACCTCTAAAATTATTAGTATTTCTGTACTATATTATACATGTATTATACATATAAACCTTCCTCTTGAATCACTCTATCTATTAAAATCGCATCAAAATCCGTTGCGTAGTTTTAAAGATCTAAGCATACATAGGGACAGACAGCGGGAAGCGACTCTGTTTTATACTATGTAGTGATTAATAGTATACAGTATATAGCCTCGTTTGAATTCAGATTCATCAGCGCAGTCTCTGTCATCAGAACTTAAGCAAATCTTTTTGTTTACAGCTGACTACATACATCCCTGCAATGATACATCCCAAGCATGCCTTATAAAAGCAACACAAGATGCTATACCAGAGTTTGTCAAAGGAAACGCAAAACTCGGAGTAGCTGTCCTGGATCCCTTCACTATTGAAAAGTTGTCCATCCCCCTGAACGGGTTGACATTCACCTTCTATCAGGGAAAAGTTTCTGGCTTCAGGAACTGCATTGTGGATGACGTAATGTAAGTATTTACTCATTTGTTTTGTGTTAGCATTATTAAGGTGAGTCTACGCTAGAGGAGCCGAACGCGAGCTGAGCTCAAATTTGTATAGTGCTGCTAGTGCTCAGTCGAGCCGAGTGAGGAGCCCTTCAAGAGTCGGTTCACACTACACGAATTTGAGCTCGGCTCGTGCTCGGCTCCTCTAACGTAAACCCATCTTTAGAGGTGGATAATGTTGCAACGTTTTCTTAATAAGGCCATTGTGAGCATGCACTGAAACATTGATGCACGTGATGCTCTGATGGGGCCAAAAGGTTCTAGAGTGAGAAAACGCAGCGTTGGAAGGTCTCCCGCAAAGTAGACCGACGATCTAGTGCGGGAGTGCAGTGGATGCGAGACGCACAGGATCGGTCGTTGTGGCGACGTTTGGGGGAGGCCTATGTCCAACAGTGGACGTCTTTCGGCTGAAATGATGATGATGATGATGAGCATGCACTTTGAAAAGAATTCTCACAAGAAAAGAAAACTTAAAGAGGCCGAAATGAAGTGTCAAGCCATTTTGACCCTGTAAAAATGGTCATGTTAAAGGAAGATGAACATTAGTTAGTTCATTAGCCCCCGACTTACAAGTTTTTGGTCGCGGGTTCAAACCCAGCCAGACGCATTACTTTGTGTAATTTATTTCAACACCACTGCTCTCAAAACGATGAAGGAAAACATCGTGAGGAAACTGGCATGTCCCTAGAACCAGGAATTCCAAGACTTGTAACGTCCATCAACCCGCACTGGGCCCGCGTGGTGGAATACGGCCCATTCCCACTCCTAGAGAGGAGGCCTGAGTCCCAGCACTGGGAACATTATAAGGCTGATTGGGTATGTATTATGTTATAATAATATGAGCATGGACTTTGAAAAGAATTCTCACAAGAAGAGAAAACTTAAAGAGACCGATATGAAGTGTTAAGCAATTTTGACCCTGTAAAGATGGTCAATTGACCATATTGAAGGAAGATGAACATTAGTTAGATTAATTTATAAAAAACGCCAAAAATATAGGGATTAAAAGAGAAGTCGATCAATCTCTTATCTCCCTAGCCTTTTTCCATCTGTGTTGGGGTCGGCTTTTAATCTACCCTCGGTCGGCTTTATATGAAACGACTGCATATCTGAGCTCCATAACCCATTAACCGGTTGTAAAACAATAAACCTTATCAACACTGCTGTCAGATTTCCTGGAATCTGACTATCCGTAACGTCTGTCCGTTTCCCAGGAAGAGGAATTAACAAATAGATGTGATGTTAAGATGGTCAACCATCCACAACCCAACCTTGTAAGCGTTACTTAACTTTAGACGAGTATTTTTTTTTTTTAATTTTTACTTTTTTTTTATTACTTCTGTATCGTGGGTGCGTTCACAAACATGTAAACTCACACACACAAGATATCCAGACCCGGAAAAACTATCTGTAATTAATTATACAACACTAATTTTTAGGGTTCCGTACCTCAAAAGGAAAAAACGGAACCCTTATAGGATCACTTTGTTGTCCGTCCGTCTGTCTGTCTGTCTGTCAAGACCCTTTATCTCGGGAATGAGTAGAGGTATCGAGTTGAAATTAAAACCATATAGTCAGCTCTACGGTCCCTTAAAGCTGTGAAAAAATCAAACTTCTAAGTTAACGGGAAAAAAGATATGGCCGTTTATGTCGCTCAAAACGTACATTTCGACACTCTCAAGGGAATCAAAATTCAAAGGGACCCGTTGACCCTAAATCCTGAAATTTGGCATAGAGCAAGGCCTTAAAGCACAGGCATAGGAATAAATCAGAAAATTTGTTGTTACCTACGTCACAAAAAAAACTTATACGATTCGGAAAAAATCTTCGAAACTCCATTCGGAAAATGAACTATTTACATAGGGAAGTTTGTACGGAACCCTAAGGGCGCGAATCCAACTCGTACTTGCCCAGTTTTTAATTAATACTTCTTCTAGTCTTGTTATTATTTAAGTAAAGTCTCAATAAATAATATTCATAAACAGCAAAGTTATTAGCGTTTGTTTATATCCCAAAATGTCACTCAATTTATGGTAATATTGTAAAGGTGATTTATGAATACATGAATGGCGATTAAAATGGTCTTGTAGTTTTTATTTTATTAATTACAAACCAAATACAAATCTTTCCTTTTTATAATCTATATATATAAAAGCGAAATACCACTAACTGATTAACCACGAAATCTCAGAAACTATAACACCTACAAACTTAAAATTTGGCAGGTACGTTCCTTATATGGTGTAGACATCCGCTAAGAACGGATTTTACTAAACTTGTTGTACTAAGTTTGAATGAATAAACCTTTCACGCGGGCGAAGCCGCTGGCAGAAGCTAGTATTAGTATAGAAGTAAAGATTTAACATTCATAAACTAAATAAAGCAATCGCTTCTCTCTGCTTTATCCGCGAGAGAAAATTTACTCGTATTATTTTATAATAACTAAAGAGTTATTATAAAATTGCCGCTGTTAGTGAGCAAGTGGTACGTATACAGTTGACGTCACTGGCATATGTTAAGAAAAGTAAGTAAAAAAAGTCAATCCCTTTTTTATTGCGTCCTTTGTTTGTTTTCTTGTATTGACTAATTTGACTCATAGTATTATTTTCCGTAATTAGTCAAATATTAGAAATTTAATTTATTAAATATTTATTATTAAAAAATACTTACTTTTATTCTGCAGAAAAGAGCTATCAGAGCCATATATAATCTTCGCAGACGCGATTCTCTTAGGGAACTATTTAAGGAAATAAACATCCTGACGGTCCCTTGTCAATACATTTATGAAAACATTATGTATGTTCGGAAAAATATTCATATTTTTACTAAGATAAGTGACAGGCACAATTTTAATACTAGGAATAGGAACAAATTAGATCAACCTCGATTCAGATTGGCTAAAGTACATAGTTCTTTCATGGGGTACTGTGTAAAATTTTATAATAAAATACCAGTTGAGATTCTACAACTAAATGAGTCCAAATTTAAAGGTTGCATTAAACGCACGCTATGTAGACAAGCGTATTATAAACTGAAAGATTATATCCTTGATAAAAACGCTTGGCTAAATGCCGGTCCTGCTCCGCAGCCACAGCCACTTTTACCTTCAAATTAGTTTTTTTTTTTATATCTATAAATATTGGAAGAGATACTATTCCCCTTTTTGTATTGTTGTTTTCGAAATGTTTTTTTTTTATTTTATTTTATTTGTTTATTTCAATAGAGCTTATGATAATTTATTCCCATTTGTATTTGGAAACAGTAGCATTGTATAATGTAGAAGCACTTTGTTTTTCAAGTTTTGTGAATGTGAAGTACCATGGAGCATTTTTATTAGGTTACAACTTGTTTGACATTACGAGCATGGCAGTTGAGAGTTTGTCATACTCACTCAAATGTCTCGCTGATGGTGGCACGTGTTATTGGGTCATTCAGTTCCCTTAAAAATGGTTGAGCTGAGTGGGGCTGATGCACGCGTCATGCTCGTGAACGGGTGCCGTCAGTTGAGACTGGTCATCTCTTAGCTGCCAGTGACTTAATTCAATTTCTATTTTTTTTTTAATTAGTCTTTTTTAAGTATATTTTTTTATTTTAATTATTATTACTTATCTACATTGTGCTCACATATTAGAAGCGACAAGAAATATGTAACCAAGATTTATGTAACTCATAACATGATTTAAAAGAGTGTCCATGGAGTTTCTTGCACGTTCTTCTCCATCGAGATCTACGCTTTGGAACGTGCAATTTAGCTTCACTTGTTTTTTTTTTGACTGACTGACATTTTGACAATTCAAAAGTGCCTGTAATTGGTCTATTTGAAATAAACGTTTCTGATTTCTGATTTCAGATTTCTTAGCTAACTATAATGACAGTAAAACCAACAAATAATAATAAAATCTCTAAACGTATTAAAACAAACTATATTCAATTTTTTATAAAAACTACTTACATTTTTTTGTTGACTGTACTTTTAAGGTAACTGTACTTTTAAGGGACATGTAATTTGGGACGAAACACGACTTCAATAGTAATATGGGACGAACAAAGAATTTTTTGGAATGTGGGACAAAACTTCGGGACGAACGAAGAATAAATCAAAAAACACTGCGCGTAGTATTTTCTAGAAGTAATGGTTATGGATAATTGATTAAATTATGCATTTACCAATTATGATAGTCAGTGTGATTGATTACTGATTATATAGTCAGTAATCAATTACCCTAAAAACCATTATTAACCTACTTTTCGAAAATAAATAATTCACAACAAAAAATCAGATTTTGGATCGCTTCAGTTTACTGATTGGTGTTAGCCTAAGGAACAAAATGCACTGTGTGCATTCGGGGCAGCACTTAGTCCAACTCCCATACAAAGATTGGCAATGTCCTTTTCGTGGACAATTTTGAAATTTTGTTTTTTTTTACTTTTGACTACACAAATCACTGATGATGAGTAACGGGATAGAGCCCCATTTTTTTATACTAATTAAAAAATAGGGGTGTATAAACTTGTGCTTGACTGCGATTCCACCTGGTAGTAAGCAGTGATGCAATCAATGATTGTGAAGTGAACTAGTTTATTAAAAGACTATTCACTCCAGCCTTAGAGACACCTTGAATTAAAATATATGTAGCTGAAATAGGTGTCCATCCAATGTAATACATAAATATTGTAGGTGTCTGCTTTACAAGTCACTGGACGACGTGTCCATAGATCAATTTATGCGTGGACGAGTCCAAGATAGTGTCATGTCATTGAAAACCGGAAACTAAAACAAGGAAAATAGTTTCAACTTTAATTATTGGCTTTAAAAACCAGTTTTAAATACAACTTATTAAGTAAGTAAATTGCGACTATATTTTAAGGTTCCGTATCTTAAAGGAAAAAAAGGGGACCCTTATTTATAGGATCACTTTGTTGTCAGTCTGTTTGTCTGTCTGTCTATCAAAACCCTTTATCTCGGGCCCTTTAATTTGGCATGAAAACTTTTTTGCGATTCGGAAAAATATTCGTAACTCAATTCGGGAATTGAACTGTTTTAATGGGTAAGTTTGAACGGAACCCTCAGTGTGCGAGTCCAACTCGCACTGGCCCTGTTTTTTTTACCCGACTACGGAGGGTTATGATTTTTTAATGGTAGGTTCGCGTTTGATCACTATCTCACTATGATGTGGTCGATATCGAAGCAGGCTTTCCAAGAAGTAGTAATTGACGTTTATAAAGGATTTTTATCATTATTTTTCTTGTTAAACATTAGTATTAAACATAATTTGTACAACTGTTTTTGCTTTGAAATGCTTAAAAAATAAAAGATATTTCTTTTGAGATTTAAAAAAACACATTTTTTGTAAAAATTTTCGCCAATTTAAACTGGGTGTGGCCGGTGTTTCTTAACTGACTATTCTGAGTAGAAACAACCAACAAATTTTTATAAAGCCCATACAGTAAACAAGTAATGGTCAAATTATTAAACAACAATGCAGATTAGTGTCTGAGATGGTCTTTTGAGGAAAGACCCACAAAGATTTGAGTGGCCCTGTACAGTCAGGGCATTTGTTAGTATTCATCTAGCTTCAGAACTACTTACTACTTAGTAGTTAAGTCTTACAAAAACTATAATAATCTGTAATTATAGTAACATCACTCATAAACAACTTAATGTTTAAGACAATTAAAACATCATCATTTAACTCGTTTACTATTATCAAGCTTGCAACACATTAAAGACCTTTATTTCTTCTTAATTTTAGAACTCGAGTTTTGAAATGATCTGATTACTTAAGATTATTAATTTGGATTTAATGTCAAAACCAATTAGAAAGACGTGATTAGACAGATCAAATTTTACCATTGGAAAATTATTTCACTAATTTACTAAAATCATAATACATAATATGTTCATATTTTTTTCTCTTTACACACTAGCTATTATAAGGTTTTTTTTTAAATTGGAAAATCATTTAATGACTTCTCTCGCCCTAGGGTGGAGTGGGAAGGTGTGTAAGACTTTTACTGACTAAAATCATGCCTATGTTTCTTCAGTTGCTTTTTGCGTTCCAGAAGCATGAGTATATCCTTTTTAGAACCAATCCTATGGCCCTAGCAGGTATCAGCTGTGCTGGGTCCCTACGGTTTACTGAGATCTTTTAAAAAGCCCCTAAGGTCGAAGGTAAAGTATGTAAAGGATAATAATATACATAATATTCCATACATTGCCTGGGTATTGTATAGAATGCAATGGAGGAGGCCACACGCTCACGCGTGAGTGCGCGGCCCTCACGCCCCAGCCGCCGGGATCCCGATCCCGATTTCCGGCCACCGCCACCGTAGGCGCGGGCTTTCGGACGGCGAGCAATGGGTAGCTCGCCGCCCGATCATCCGGTAGCCGTACGGACCGAGCACAAGTCGTCGACGACGCGTACTGTTCCACGCGCGCCTTAAGGAGATGTCAGCAAACCGTAGTGGCCCAGCAGGGTCGAAGCCTACTGGAATCAAGGGTCTGCTTCTGAAACGGAGACTCGGCCCTGGTATGAAAGGCAACGAAGGAACAGGTAGGTAAGGTTTTAGTCAGTAAAAGTGTGACACACCTTCCTGCTCCACCCAAGAGCGGGGGAAGTAATTGGATGATTTTGCACCGAAAAAAAAAATTAAAGATATTGTATAGAATACTGAATTTTACAGATTGCCGGTAACATAATTATAAATAGTCAAGGTAACTTGGTGCAGAAAACTTAATCCAGCATTCTCTATTTGCATTAGCTTTTGCAGCTCTTCGCTCCGGTCCACTTGGCTTTAAAGCATTTGTAGCGAAGTCATTTGCAAACAAGGCTTTTAGAATAAAACTACTAAGAAAATTATAATAGCCTACGGAATAAACAAGATTTCATTAAATTACTAGAAATATTTATAAAAGAAATTCACAACAAAGGATTCGTAAGCTCGATTAGAGAATTTTCCAAGCAAATGATTTCTTTGAAACGGTTCGATAATATTGTATTGTTAATGTTATGGTTCAGCTTGTGAACAACACTGGTTAAGTTGCAACGGAACCAAATTAATAGTTGAGAGCAAAAATGAGCGATGGGTAAAAAGAACAACACATCGGTATTTACCCGGATTTCGCTTTCACACTACCCCAGCCTTTAAATTGTAAAAAGTAAATATTTGGTATTATATATTTTTATGGAGTTTTTCCATTTTGGATTGCAATAGAGATATCAATGACCACTATGGATACATGAGTCGCGCGGTTTTGTAGATCATCTGTATTGATTCTTCGGAATTTGAAATATTCTGTCTTGGTTGAATAAATATCGATAGCTGAAGTAGCGCATCCTCAGTGTCGAAATCCATGTGCTCGGTACAGGATGTCATCACCATGTCATCATCTGACTCTATGACTAACCTTCGACTGCACCTGTGGTCGCTACGGGGAATAATAACCTCGTCCTTCGAAGAAATTATAGCGTCCTCGTCACTTTCATCAGTTTTGATGTGAATTTCGGTCTTTAAATTGTTATCTTAGTCTGATTTCAAAGATTGTGGTTGATTTTTGGGGATTTACTCCGTGTCCGAATCTTCTAACATTGCGATTTTTTTTGATTTTGCCTACTCAAATCCATCTTAAATCACAAACTAAATAAATAAATCTCTAAAACAACGATAAATAATAAATTTCTAGTTAAAAAAAAAAAACTTCATAAAAAAGTAGGGCAATTTTTACGTATTGTAATAACATAAAATAATATGATTTATGGTATTTATTGAATATAATAGAAAAATAAATAAATGTATAACTTGGAAAAAAAGTTACGTAGTTACTAACCTTTCGTAATTTTTACGACGATCACACGATAATTTACTGATCTAATAAGTGTGCGTCCGCAATGTGTGATTGGGGATCGCAAAAAATGCAAATTAGGAAGGTACTAGAAATGGGCGGGGTGGCGGGGGTCGGGATCTTACCAAAACACTAAAAGCGCAAGATGCACGTGATCTAGGGTTAAGCTTATTGTCTACATTGAGTACCTACAATATTTACACGTATTATATGTCAAATTGTTAGAAGGCTCTGAAATGTGTATAAGTCTTCAATTAGTTAAGCTTAATGAAAGCAACCGTAAATAAGTGCGGAGAAATATTATAGCATAAACGTGTTATCTACCAGTAGAGCAATTTAATATATATGTTTTTTTGTTTATATGTAAAAGGGGAAACTGACCGACTAATATAATATCAATACTCAACCGAAACTACAGGGACTACGAACATAAAATTTTGCAGTTTTAGCTTCCTTTTATAACGGTAACGTAAACAAGCACTATGAGAGGATTTCCCAAAATTCACATCCTAAAGGGATGAAACTGAAGGGGTCCAAAGTTTGTATGGAGAAATCTACTTTCAAGCGGGCGAAGCCACTGGTAAAAGCTAGTTTTCAATAAAACTGCGTCTTTGCATCATTATCGTATAAATTATCACGTCAGCCTCTCTATGGAAACTTCACGCAAGACGTCAAGCTTTACGATAATTAACTAAACATGGGGTCAATTTATAAAAACCAATAATGTTTGTTGACTAACATAACCGGCCTCATCTAGTTTAAATTAACTAAAAAAATACCTGTAAAAATGTTATTTATAACCTACAACAAATAAACATTAATGATGAAAAAAATGGTTCCGTATACATTAACCGTGAGAACTAATCATGTGGATCAGAAAAAAACCGCCGACTGATAATTGTTTTCTTGCTAATCTTATACTAAAGAAAAAGGATCGGTCCGTAATTTTCTCAAAGGTTATATTGAAGGATTCATATAAAACTAGTTATCAATGGACGAGTTATTAACTTTTGTAATTATTGTAGTAATTTTCTTACTGTCTGATGGAATGACTAAAGAATAAAAAGTTCGTAGTTAAGACACATTATTTTCACACACACTGACATACCTACATCTCCGCCGCACGTACGCTACCGCTATTCTTTAATTATGAACTGTAATTTAACTTCTTTTTATGTTACCGTTAGTTTTTGCCAATTACCATATTTTTTTATTTTATTAATCTAGTTTTTGTTATTAACCCGTGAGAAGGCGCGCTATGAGCAATTTGCTCACACAAAAATTAAAAGCAAAAATATTTGATTATACCGACGCCGTAACGACTTAAACGCCTAGGTACCTTCCTAAATATTCATCCCCTCTCCCCTGGTGCAACTTTCATGCCGGTCAGTCCGGCTGTGACTGCGCAGCGAAGGGTTTGTGGAAGCCGTATACCATCGTGCGGCAATTTGCTCATCACGCGCCCATCCGTGTAAGTATTTATTTTTTTAATAAAAAAGGTATTATTGTAGTTTCTGGAATATATTGGCTTATTTATTTATATTATATTGGCTAATTGTACGTAAATACTCTATAGTAATATTTATATAACAATATTTTTCGTTTTTAGGTACAAACACACACGTAAAATGGATGATCGACGTGAAGTACAAATTTGTTCGTGGTTGGAAGAGGAATCTGGTTTCGGTGAAGATATGATGACCTTATCATATGTACCAAAAAAGAAAACAAAGAAAATTGTTCTTGTGTTATCATCTCTTCACGATGATGACAAAATAGATGAAAAAACTGGAAGTGAAGATAACCTGAGGTTGTAACATTCTACAATTCCACAAAAGGAGGTGTGGATGTAGTAGACCAGAAGAAAGATGACTATTCCGTTGCCAGAATCACTTCAAGATGGCCAATGCGCATATTTTTCTCCATTTTGAAAATAACTGGGATCAATGCCCAAATAATATATAAAGCTAACACAACAACTTTGATTGAAAGACGGACATTCCTAAAAATTGTGGTAAAGCCATATATTTCACGCTGGATTTGCACGGAAAACATATCAACAGATCTCAAATATCATAAGAAGCGATTTGTACCGGCTCCTAGACCTAGTACAGAGCCTAGGCCAAGCGGATTCTGTTCTATATGTCCTAGACGTAAGAATAGACGCTCAAAAAAAGCTTGCACTTCATGCAAGGAATTACTCTGCACCGAACATATTACATATATGTGTTCTATGTGTTTTGAGAGGCACACTCATCAAGATCTCATGGAAGAATATTTTTTTAAAGTTTTTATTATGTAAGGTTTTTTATTGTGATTTATATGGAGACTGACCAAATTAGAAAATAAAAATAAGTTATTTCGTTTTTTGTTTTAGAAGTTACATTTATGTTTCTTAGTTTTAATTAAAATACTTATTTTCCTACTTACTAAACCTTGTTTTATTCATATAAATTCATAATAAGTCAATAAGTACTATTAAAGTTGAAATATGAGCATTTAAAGTAGTGTGAGTCATTTGCTCGCGCGCGCCTCTCCGTGTAACAAGCTAAGGCGCGCCTTCTCACGGGTTAAGCAAGATCATTGTAATCGGGGATACTTCAATCCCTGTCATACTGGTTGTCCTAGTTCAGGGGTTGAGAGCACATGTGAACACATAATGTAAGTGTTCTAGAAGTTGTAGCAATAAATTATTATTGTTATTATCAAATAATAACAGTCGTACTAGTCGATCTTCAAGATTATACAACGCTGAGCAAGATCGGTCTGCAATAGGAGATCGTCTTATAACAGCGGCAATGCTTCATGCTTCAAAAAGGACATTAAGCTGTTGGTCGCGTTTGTCATTTGAAGATCCTTGACTGAACACACCGTGGTGAAAAAAAAAGTTGTAGTGGACTGTATAATAAGTATAATGAAACAAAGAAATTAAATTACAACGGTCAGTTGAACAAAGCTAAAAAGGACGATAAAAGAACGCGCAAGCGCAGCCGTGCGTGAAGGCGTGCAACAGCTGACTGTCGGGTCATGCGGGGGCTCGCGACCGGCCGTCCATCAGCTGACTCCCCGCTGTCCTCGCAGCCCTCGTTCAGTGCCACCAGCGCGTGGCGATGTTGAGAGGAGGAGTCTCAACATTGATAGTCTTTACCGGTCTAAAGCCAGAAAATCTAACACCAGTCTTGCCGATGGGTATAGTGCTACCCAGTTACTAGGTTCTGGAGGTCAGATATGCAGTCGCTCCATGTAAAATACTGGTCATCATCATAATCAGCCTTTTAATGTTCCCACTGTTGGGACTCAGGCCTCCTCTCTAGGAGAGGGAATGGGCCGTAATCCACTACGCGGGCCCAGTGCCGGTTGGTGAATGTCACATGTCTTCGAATTTTTGGTTCTAGGACAAGCCGATTTCCTCACGAAGTTTTCCTTCACCATTTTGAGAGCCGTGGTAATGAAATAAATTACACAAAGTAATGTGCCTGGCTGGGTTTTAATTCGCGACCTACAACTCGTAAGTCGGGGGCCGTTACCACTCGGCCACCACTGCTCTCACTACATACTACAGCTACATTTAGTTAGATTGGAAGTCGACTCCAACATAATTGAGAAGAGGAAAGCCAGATTGATTTGGTAGAGTTGGTAATTATTGAGATGACGTCATAATTTCTATGTTTGTTGCTCAGCTGAAGAAGAAGACACGACCTAATATATATTGAGATTAAGAAGTGATAATGAGCACCATTGACCAAACTAATTTAACCGAAACAACTTCCTAACATGTACCTTGATTACCTCCAAAAATATCACACTGTAATGTAAAGAGCAATCAGTTGACATAACACGCTTAATAGCTGTGATAACAATAACAATTCGAGGTGAGCAGTCAATGATTATAAAACCATCAATAACGATCTTATTAATGGTTTTATAATCATTAACTGCTCAGCAAAGCTTTAAGTCGATAAACATTTTAATATATATTTAAATATATATATATATATATTTAATAATATTCCACAACGCCGTCTAGTCCCGAGCTAAGCAGAGCTTGTGTTATAAGTACCAGACAACTGATTAACATACTTATATATTTGTAAATACATACATATTATAGATAAATTACACCCAGACACAGAACAAATAATCGTGCTCATCACACAAACATTTGTCCTGGATGGGAATCGAACCCACGACCTCCAGCATAGCAGTTATAGGCACTAACCACTAGACCAACAGGTCAGTCAATATGAAACGTAGTGCATATATTTCCGTGCCTAACAGTTAACCTCTAATGTTTCCAATGCTGGAACGTAGGCGTCCTCACTGTGGAGCATACGGTGAAGGTGTGCCACGCTTGGGTATAATGAACGTCAACCGAACGTTCAGGCGTTATTTCTGTTATGTCGCGTTGTCTCTTTAATGTTTGATTCATTGCGTTGGATGAAACAATAAGCTTTTAAACCTTGATCACGTTGACGATACAGGGGTCGAGAAGGGCCCTCTTAATACCTTCACGTCGCATACCCATAGAATGACAAACAATTTCAAGATGATAACTAAACAAATACTTCGTGTTAAGTCACTGTATCACCCGTCTAGTACACGATTAAACGAATCGTGAATAATGTAAATAATTTATTTCCGTATTGTACTAACAGTTACGCGCTGTTGGACTGATATTTTTATTCTCGCCTACAACAAACTCTATAACAGCAAGAAAATAACAAAAACACTAATTTACATTATTTTACGCAGAAAATTTAATGTACAAAGTCTCGCAAATAGATACTAAACAATATCAACAAGATGTGTCGAAAAACTGCTTTTTTTATGGATTGGATAAATCATCAAATTACTTCTCCCGTTCTGAGAGGCACGAGTCAGAGAGTGAGACGTTTACTGACTAAAACACACACGTGTTCTTTCAGTTACCCTTTGCATTCCAGAGCCACATAACTCTTTTAAACAATCCAGCCACCCTAGGTACATCTGGTACATGCATACGAGTATATTCACCTAGAATTTTCTTAACTGCCTCTGTCAACTTTGCAACATTGAAATTCGCTGTGATCTCATTTGTCATTTATATGTATGTTATGAAAGAGTTGCAAAACAAATCAATTTTTATTTGTTTGTCCGTTATTTGCAAGGGTGAATACCAAAGGGACCAGTTTTTCCCAAAATTTATTGATGTTTTTGCGTATTTTTGGTGCTTAACACAAATTTGGGTATGTGTTTTTTTCGCCGCATTTATACGTTATACAGCTTATACGTTGCGGTCAGATTTTTAGAATTGATCACTTTCTGACCTGACCGACTATTTCATGAATTGGTTGCATATCATGATGTAGTCCTAGAACACAAAGGGCAACTGAAAGAACATAAGTGTGGTTTTAGTCAGTAAAAGTCTGACCGCTCCACTCCAGAGCGTCAGAAGTCATTAGATGATTTCCCACCTCAAAAAAAGCTGCTTTCGAACTGCTGATTGACTGCAGGCTCGGATTAATTTTATCAAATAACGCAGCTTTATATCGTAATTATATTGTACACTACTGCACTTTTATCTATCATTTGAAAATACAATCAAAACAAAAAAAAAACATTGCCGTCATGTTACGTCATAAAAATGAAGCGAAATCAGCACTTCTATCGGTGAACAACGTAACTACTTTACGATGTCATCGATCGCTCATGTTTGACCATATCACGAAATAATCGTGCTTTTGATGTTCATATCAATAAACCTATAGTACAGTATAGATATATGGAACAGTACGGAAACTACCTACAAATATTCGAAACGGCACACTCTCACAAACATACGCATCGACGAGACTCTTAAGCGTTTCTCGCGGTCCTGTCAGTAGCGAATGCCGCTTAGGAGTCTTGTCAATGCGTATGTTTGTGTGAGTGAGCCGTTTCGAACATTTGTTGGTAGTTTCTGTACTGTTCCATATATCTATACTGTGCCTATAGAGTTCATTGATAATAATGATTAGCCCATACCATGATGTGGCACGAGTTGAAAAAAAAAGGTTGAAAAAAAATAATTAAATATTCAATTCTAAGATATAACCACGATAATTATATAAACGGATAAATGATACTAAAATAATGTAGGAAACAAACTATCTCAAACATTTCTGTACCTACTAGTAATAAAGCACAAATACTTATTGCATAAATTGGATCATTACTAATCACAAAGAGTAGATATATTTATCACAGAATGATGCTTCTAGATAAATATAAAATAACTAACATTATGTCAATATAATGATTAAAAAATTTGAAGGTTAAGACTTTACTTTGCTAATTAATAGATACTGACATAAAATTAAAACTGTCATAAAAACTCAAATATCCATTCTGTTTTTTTTTTGCCATCTAAAGCGTACAGTGAATTTGTATTTTATGTAATGTTGTGTACTGCTTATCTAATTAGTTTTTTTGGCCTCGCTAATTTTTGACGTTGTTTTGGGTGTCTTGTGTATGGGAGTTTATATAGTATATGTGACGCACGGATTTTTTATAAACGATATTTATTTTGCAAATAGGTTTTTTTTTAAACTGAGCAAGTGCGAGTCGGACTCGCACACTGAGGATTCCGTACAAATTTAAAGGTAAATTGCGGTTTATGATTTATGACGTATTAAAAAAAACTAATTACTAGATCTCTCGTTCAAACCAATTTTCGGTGGAAGTTTGCATGTACCTACATCATATATTTTTTTAGTTTTATCATTCTCTTATTTTAGAAGTTACAGGGGGAGACACACATTTTATCACTTTGAAAGTGTCTCTCGCGCAAACTATTCAGTTTAGAAAAAAATATATTAGAAACCTCAATATCATTTTTGGAGACCTATCCATAGATACCCCACACGTATGGGTATGATGAAAAAAAAAATTGAGTTTCAGTTCTAAGTATGGGGAACCCCCAAAATGTATTGTCTTTTTTCTATTTTTATGTGAAACCTGTGGGAGGTATGGGTTTAATGAAAAAAAAAAATTGTTTTTTTTTCTATTTTTGTATGAAAATTTTAATGCGGTTCACAGAATATAATTCTATTTACCAAGTTTCAACAAGTTCTTATAGTTTCGGAAAAACATGGCTGTGACATACGGACGGACAGACAGACATGACGAATCCATAAGGGTTCCGTTTTTTGCCATTTTTTAAAAAAAGAAAGAAAACATTTATTTGAGACATTACATTGTTACATTTATTTTATTTTTATTTTTTTTTGACATTAGGCTACGGAACCCTAAAAACACTTTCACAAGTAAATTTTTTCTTCAATTTAAACTAGATGAGGCCAATGTTTCCTAGCTGACTACCCTGAGAAAAAACACCGATACAAACTCAGGGGTCAAAGTCTCTTTTAAAGTCCATTCAGCAAACATGTCATGCCAAATAAAAACACAAAATGATGAATGATATGCTAAGTACTTATAACCCAATACCTATCTCATTAGCACTAGAAACTCTAGAAAGATTGTATGTTTTTGTACAAGAATGTTTTTTTTTTTTTAATGAAAAAAATCGATTTTTTTTATGAGATCAATATTCCTATACTATTAACTACTTCAGCAAAGCTGTCGAGAAGGCTGAATTGACTTTGCTGCCAAATACTGCAGACATTATTAAAAAAAAATTTGTTGCCTGTAAAGTCGGTATACGGGCGAAAGTTTTACGTGACAACGACTTTGAGTGGTAAAATCTTTTTATGTCTGTCTCTCTCGCTCTTACGCGTTCGCGCTCGGACGCGTGCCTCTCACTCGCTCTCATTGTGAGCGCATAACGTGAGCGGAGCGTAACGCAGTTTCTTGAAGTGTCACCCGGCAAACCAATTTATAAGACGTTGTCACGTCAAAAGTGTTTTGCAACTGCATTCTAAAGGATAGCAAGGATATTGTAAGTTGCATTAAAAACTAAATACTTTCTAAACTTGACACCGGCTAAATAAATTCACAAACCGAGCGAATCAAAAATTTTGTATTTTGTAATCGTAGACAATTTATTAGCAACCCAATAAAAGTTTATCTCGCAACTTCATCAATTTTAAACGAGCAGCGGCCATGCTTCTTTATACCTGTACCATTAACTTTTATTTTTAAAAGTTTAGCCCCAAAAGTCTTAATTACGAGTAAAGAATTCAAACATGGCAAACAAACTTCAATTATTAGGTCGAAACTTTGTTTCAATGTTTTACGCAGTCCCGACATGAAAGAACTCGTAACATCATCGTTATTTTTATATTACGTACTTCTGAAAGTTAAATCAAAAGTTAGATACAAGTGGACTGGATTCTTTGGCGCTATCATTTGAGTCAAAGAGAGAGCTAAAAATTAAAGAAGAAAAAGATATCAAGATAATATAATATAATAATATAATATTCCACAACTATCACACAACGCCGTCTAGTCTCAAGCTAAGCAGAGCTTGTGTTATGAGTACTAGACAACTGATAAACATACTTATGTATTTCTAAATACATAATATTATAGATAAATTATACCCAGACACAGAACAAATGATCGTGCTCATCACACAAACATTTGTCCTGGGTGGGAATCGAACCCACGACCTCCAACATAGCAGTCAGGGCCACTAACCACTAGACCAACAGGCCAGTCAAAGATGAAAATGTTCAAAAACTTTATTATAGTCCAGCCCAAATCCCGATTTAAGGAATAGTGATTTAAATGCTCGTTGAGTTAAATCAATTTCAAATCATTCTATCTTTTTCCAATCCAATGACATCCCTCGTCTTGGACGGAGCGAGAGGGTGTGTCAGATGACTAAAAACCCACTCCTGTTCCTTCGTTGCCTTTTATACCAGGGCCGAATCTTCCTTTCAGAATCAGACCCTTGGCCCCAGTAGGCTTTGACCCTGCTGGGCCCCTAAGGTTTGCTGACGTCTCCTTGAGGCGCGCGTGGAACAGTAAGCGCCGTCAACGACTGGGGCTCGGTCCGGACGGTTACTAGACGATCGGACGGCGAGCTACCCATTGCTCGCCGTCCGCAAGCCCGCGCATTCTATCTATCTGTATAGTCTTTTTCTTTTTATATTGGGGTAGGCTTTCAATACAACCAGGTGCAGCTGAATACTTGTATTTTACATTAAGCGACTCCCTATCTAATCTCCATAACCCAGTAACTGGGTAACATGATAATCCTTAGCAAGATTGGTGTCTGATTTCCTGACTACTGATTATCATTTCTAGATCTTTGGCCGTGCTTTTCAATGCCTTGAAAAGCACGTTTAGTGGTTACTCAACGTGCTTTTCAAGGCATTGAAGAATTTTGATTTTTTAGGATAGTCACCCAACCACAGAATTGCTTATATTAACCTCAGAGACCGACTCGTGTGGCTATTATTATTCTAACCATGACTTCTTAATCTAAATATTATCGAAAGAAAATAATATAAATACCCACTTAACATTTTCCTCATATCTTATTTTGCCTACCGTACGTTTACACTTTAACAATCTGTGATCGTTTTCATGACAACTGCGCTGTCATGTCCTCATCATCATCACCGTTTAACGCGTTTAACTGGATATCTCCTGAGCATTTCGCATCCATCGGATTCCCACAACCTTCACCAAGTCGTTGGTCCACCTTGTAGGAGTTCCTTGAAGTACTTAAATATTTTCCGACTGATGAATGTTTTTTTTCCAGTTCTGAACTTGAGAAACGTCACTTCGTCCTAGCGTTCCACTGCAACCTCACGATCAAGGGAACGTATGATGCCAAGGGAAGAATCCTCCTCTTCCCTATTGACGGAGCGGGTGACGCCACAGTTGAGCTAAGTAAGTAACACTGCCATTAATAATTCAACAGTTTGTGATGTTTACAGCTTCCGCCTTTATCCTCCTTTTAAGTTTGATAGCTTTGCATTTTCAAATTCATTCTCGTTTCATTGCAGTTTGCGGCAAGATTAAGAAATTATTATGTAAACGATTGTTTGTTTAAACATAAAAGGAACTGTCATTTTTATGTTATGCATTTTTAAGTGTGGCTTAAGTTAGCGTGGACCAAAGTTTGATTTTACTGTGAGGGTACAAAACTTTTGCACTGAGTCTGAAATTCAAATTAAGATTGTATCTCAAAGTAACTATAAAAATAAAGTCAACAATAATTTGGTGCTTATTTTATAATTAATTTGCATAATGTCTCGAAGCGACGAGCCTCCTTGTGGCATGCCGCCGTGGGTTTTAGAGGCAACAGTCCTTACACATATACACAACTTGTGTTGCTGGTGTTGCAACGCCGGGGCCAAACTCCGCTGCCGTGACAAATCTCACCCCGGCAAACAGAGTGCCGGCGGAATCTCCCCCGGGTGTCGGAAGTGCCATCGTAGGCGCGGGCGGACGACGAGTAATAGGTAGCTCGCCGTCCAGTCGTCCGATAACCGTCCGGACCGAACCCAAGTCGTTGGCAGTGCGTAGTTCTCCACGCGCGCCGCATAAAGATGTTAGCAAAACTGTAGGGTCCCAGCAGAGCCGATGCCTGATACGGGAACGAGAATTTCTAAAAAAGATACCTATGGTAAAAAAGGCAACTGAAGGACACAGGTGTGGTTGGCTCCACCCCAAAACGGAAGCAGTCATTCACATCACAGAATGATTTCCAACCTCAAAAAAAAAAAAAACAAAGATATTTACATGCATAATTATGGATTTTTTGGCATTAATATTATAATTAATGCCAAAAATAGATATTATTCTACTTCTAGAACTTTAATTATGGTACAAGTGTGTAATGTTGGTGATTACCGCCGATGCGGTTTTTAGATCCAAGCCGAAGGCGAGAATCTTAAGAGAGCCCAGGATGGTAATCACCAATATTCACGTGCATCATACGACGTTTTTCAACACACTTGTGAAGAAAAATAATTTAATTAACTGTTTATTCAACAGCAAAACTAGTAATGCTACAGCGGTAAAAAATTAAGTCTGGTTTCTTATGCGCACGCATCTTAATTTTTTTTTCTTCTCTCCATTTGGGCAGGCTAAGGTCTTTAAACCATACCGCCTCGTCATCAGTAATAAATATGTAGTGCGGGTGCAACACATTTTAATATTTTTGCCGTATTGCCAGCAAATGTATCGAGTCAGCCTTAAAATGGTGGCCATAGACGGTCTTAATGAAAATAAGAATAAAAAAATTGCATATCTAAGAAAAACAATTTATATAATAAACATGTACAAGTTAAAATGGTTTATTTAAACACAAAATTGCATGAAATAAGCAGCGCAATAACCTAATGTGAAATTGAATATTTGGCGGAAATTCTTCGAGTGAAGTTCTATGGCTATTTTAATCATTCGCAAATTGACTCATAATATATATTGTGATGCAAATTGGTGTAGTTTTGTATTTCAAGTGTCTATGCAACTCGATAATAAGCGGAATCATTGAAACAGGCGCAATCTCGGTAAAATAGGGCTGCGAATTTTATTGTAGTGTTCTGAGTTTATTGTAGTGTTGACTACCTCAGCGACCGTGTAGTGACAGCGAGCTGCCAAATACTACAAAAAAAAAACATTAGAACGTGTACAACCATATTCTAATGATAAACCAATTAACTACATATTCATATGAAGACATGGCTTAAAAGACTTAATATCCAAGTCAAAAACATTAACAAAAGAAATAAAACAATTTTTTTTTTTTTTCGTTTAAATTTGTATTGAGAATAGAGGTTTAACAAAAAGATTTTATCTACATTATCGCACTCAAAAAGTCACAGTTTGGTTACAAGTGCCATTGTGTACCTAAGTGTAGTGCAATTATAGCTACTTTCTGAGCAAGTGTGTTGAAAAGTACATTGTTATGTTTACTAAATTATTTTGACCTCAGTTATTTTTGTCTTCAGTACTCGAAAAAAAAAATGGCTAAATAAGTTCATCATGATGTTCTGTCACGCTCTGCTGCATACAATGAGTGAATGAATTCCTCTTTTTTAATGTGCAAAAAGTCTGACATCATCTCAAAACAGGTTTTGCCTTTACTCATTCGAGAAATATCTTATTCATTCATTGAATTCAGCCTAACGGATCACACTTAACAAATTTCATAAAATTTTAAAACTTTATAATAATGTATTATTTTATTCAAATACGCATTATTATAATTACTATACATTACACTACAAAGCTTACATCCAACTGAATTTGAGGTTCGACCCACCTTGAAAACCAGCGCTGTGCAGCGTCGCATTTTGCGTGTATCACGACATTATGCTGAGCGTTTGGCTGTTTTATGAGGTTATGGCGCATTCATTTCAGGCAACGAAGGAACAGGAGTGGGTTTTTAGTCAGTAAAAGTCTGACACTATCTCCCGCTCCACCCAAGAGCGGAGGATGTCATAAGATGACGTTCCCACCGAAAAAAAAAATGGCGCATTTATAAAGAATGTTTATAATTTGTAAGTCATTCCTAAGATTGCGTCTTTTCCACCAAATAAAACGTTTTTCTTTCTTTCTATCTATTTTATCTCAAATTCAGTTGAAAACCCTGCGTCAGGTACAAGTTGTTTGGCATTCATTCTGAATACTTGGACCTACTGTGATTTTATTTTTATTATGAAATATTTTTTTTAGCTAATTTATTTTTATTCATTTTCTTTTGTACTTTTAAACTTGTTGTGCACAACACATCAAGTTCCTTTGCGTTTGATCTAAATAAACGTACCTAATTTATTTGTTTATTTCTATTTTAAATAATTTAAACATTAATATACATGTTTGTTACAGCTAATCTCCGAATGAAGGTCGATATAAAATCAAAGTACATCAAAGACAAACAAGGTGTCAATCATTTCTCTGTGAAGAGTTACAAGTACTCTTTTGACTATGGAGATCGAGTTTCCTTTGACATTACGAATCTCTTCAAACAAAGCAAAGAACTCAGTAAGTACATACATGATAATATTATAGGTTTGATAAATGTCAATAAAATTTATATCAATACTTGACAGTGCCCACAAGATAAAAGTAATGATATTGGGGAAGAAATTAGAGAATCACAAGAAACTATAGTCACAAAAAAATACAACTACGAATCAGAATATTGGACTTCAGACTAGAGCATGAAGTGAGCATCAAATAACTTCGGCTCATTACCAATACTGTGTCATTATCGTAAATAGATGCATCATTTTATTTCGCTGCTAATGAGGCATTCTAGCAATTATTTTACTTAATTGTCCCCAACGCTGTATCCTCCAAGGAAATCCGCTGCCAATCAAGATGTGCATATCCGTGAATATTCCGATGTGTAATAAAAATTCTATTGACCTACTTGGAAACCGCAAATTCTTATACACATCTTCTATGATAATTATCGCCTTGTCAAGGTTTACGAGGTTAATTTCCTTTGAATTAATGAAATAAAATCATAAATTTTACGATACGGTTTTGGCTAAGCAATTGTTTTTTGTACTGCGTATCGCGGGTTCAATTCCCGAACAGAACAAATATTTGTATGGCCTCCAGATAGTTTTTGCGGGTCTGGATGTCATGTGTATATTTTTTTATTGAAGTAATTCTTAGTAAAAAAAAAACTTCTTGAGTTTCACCTTTTTTACTAGCATTAACAGCCTCTAATTGTTTCAGGCAAAACAGTCCTTGCGTTCCTTAATGACAATTGGAAGCTGGTAGCAGATGAATTTGGAAAACCTATCGTAGACTATGCTGTAGAGTTAGCGATCAAAACTATAGAAAAGTTCTTCCTTGTTGTACCATATGAAGAATTGATCAATGTTCCTATTCCCAAATTTTAATATTACCGATAAGAATATTTTACGTACATTATAAGATAATTAGAATATAATTTGTTTGAAGGTATCATTTCTTTTATTTATCTCTTTAAAAATTGTTTTTTTTTATGACGCAAAAATGTTTATAGCTCAGCAAAGTTTCTTTATCTAAAATAGAGTCTTAATACCACTTAAAGGTTTTGAGAGCAGTGCCATTAATTTTGAAAATATCAATTCATTTATCTTAGTTGGACGTAGGAGACAGTCCCGCCTTTTCCGCGTTTTCGTCATCTTGACAAGATCCTTTCCTATTAGACGTGGCGTTAGATTTTCTACATGACAGTTATTTCTTATGATCGCTTAATGGCGTTGGACAATAGTGTCGCTTCTGAAAGTCTTTCTACCATTTTGTTTTTAGATAACTTCAAGTAATTTAGGCTTAACGTTGATAGTTCTGATATGTTATTTCTTAAATACGTTTATTGCGAATGGATTAAATTAAAACAAACTTCTTTTTAATGTTTTTTCCAATGTCAGCAGCTAAAAATATATTTTATCCTCATTTACAGAATTCTTATTATCCTTTGTATTATTGAATGTTAGTTGAATAAAAAAAAACTAATCTCGATTAAAACAGATAAGGAATTATCTTAAGATAATTATATAATTAAATATTTTTAGCAACATTTGCTTATTCATTATATAATAATAAAATGTATATAATTAGCTATTTTAAAGTGGTTAAATTAAAAAAAAAAAATAAGCGTCTGTAGCCAAACTAGTCAAAGCTTGTATTTTAACTATCAGAGCAATTCCCCTTGACACGACCACGAGGAAGTGGATGACTACCCGCCAACTGGTGGTCAAATATGCAAAAGGAAATCCAGCAAGTTAGTCTGAGATGCCCAGACAAGCCAGAACATAGCTCTCTGACGCAAACGTACAAGGTCACCCGACTCCAGCTGAACTGGGAAGACGGTTGAACAAAGAAGAAGAGAATAATTCCCCTTGAATAGTAATGAAGCCATTCATGTTTATTTTTACATCTTTCCAATTTTATGAGCCCCTGGGATTCCAGAGTTTTTGAAGACTTACGAGGGTTAAAACCAACTCATAACCAACCATACCAACTCACAAGTCCCTTCGTCGTTTTTTTTATAAAATGAGGCACCAACCGACAATCACTGTACGCGCTATGCAAGTCATCAAAGGACAATCCCTGTTTGGTGGGAAATTATTGCAAGATATGGAAAACCAAGACAAGATATGATTTTTATCATGTTACAAAAAACTATTTACTAACTTGCCTCAATAATGTTATTGAAATACATCAATAAAAAAGGCAGGAGGTGACTTGCATATTCTATAAATGAACTACTAAAACTGGTCGGTAGCATGTAACAATAACAATATTTTGAAGTGCTTAAAGAGTGGATAGGTTTATACCGACCGACCGAACCGACCGACCAGTTTTTTTTTTTGTTACTATTTTGGTGTACAATAAAGTTTTATTCTATTCTATTCTATACCGACTAGTAGGTCAATCCTGGAAATACAGTCAAGATCCCGGGCATGTTGCGGTATAGCTAAATCTATCGACACAGACTTACACAAAGGATTTCACTGTAATAACATAAAATAAGAACAGGTAAGACAACCGTCATTCATATAATATAAACAGGGGTCAAATATTAATGATCTTTCTACCATCGGACAACTCGACGTATGGCAAGTATCCACTCTTACGTTGTTGAAACATCTACGGTCCAGACTAAGCATTTCGCCTCGTCGTTTATACCGCGTCCATCGAAGGAATGGAACTTTTGCTTGCTGCGGTCCTCCTGTCCATTTAGGTGTCTTCAAGGCTAGAGTGAATAGGCTCTCAATAATCTTGTGCTCCTCGCTGTTAACGATTGCATCACTGCTTACCATCAGGTGGAATCGCAGTCAAACAACAGTTTACATCAATAATAAAAAATTAAAATATTGACGGTCTCGAGAAAGTTCGCAAATCTGCTAAAACAACACATAATATAATGGGCCCGACAGTTTAAAATAATCAACAGCTATTTCTAGTGGCCCGACTATAGCTTGTTAAAAAAATTACTTATCGGGCAAGTTTTTTTTATTTTTTTACGGATTTACGATTCTTGACATGAATTAGGACTCAAATTTATAATATATAATAAACTTTTTATATGAGTAATAATTGCATTTTTATTTATTTGTTATTATTCTTTTACTGATTTGACAAATTTTAAATTTGATATTGTTTGAAAAGGAAGTAAGTGATAGCATGACGAGTGACAGGACAGAATGGAAGAAAAAAACGTGTTGCGCCGACCCCAAATACCACGGAACAAGGGCAGGAAGATGGTGATGATGATGATGATTGTTTAATAATTATTTATAGGCTTTAATGTAATGAGTGCCTACATTGTATATGCCTTATGGTGGTAACTTACCAATTACTTCAGCGGAAAAATAAAAATTGAATGTGGTTTTCCCAGACGCAGCTCAAGCAAAAGGAAAATGGACTGTATTGATAATGGTTCAAATGCATAATTGTGCGTGACCTTGCAAATGCGACACAAATTGGACGACGAATTAGGTTTTGGGTCTAAAAGGAAAATTAGGTTAGGATCATGCTCCACTGACCTGGTTTATCATTCGTCGGCCAAAAGCTGGACCCCTTTGATTGATCTTTCCGGAGCAGCAGACACGATATAATGTTGTCTACCACGTATAAACGCACTTTTTGTAATGTTCCCGGATAAAAGCTAGGTTTCACATGCTCAGTTAGCAAATCGAAAATATAATAAAATTAATGAGGTATTATAGAGTATTTCTAGGCGCGGTTCTCAATGCGAAGTTCTCAAGGCGAAGAAAGGTATATCTACATCCAAAATTGTCCCAAGCAGCGATGACAGAGAAAATACTAGACAAAGTGCACGATGGAAAGGGATGGAGCATATGTAGGTTATACTGAAAGTTTCTGGATCTGGCCACTTACAATAAAATAATGAAAAAACAATTATAGAATTCGAAAATGGAACTCTTTGCGAGCATGTGACCTACTTTTTAATTTGCGAGACTGTCATCTTTTAAGGGTTCCGTAGCCAAATGGCAAAAACGGAACCCATATGGATTCGTCATGTCTGTCTGTCTGTCTGTCCGTCCATATGTCACAGCCACTTTTTTACCGAAACTATAAGAACTATACTGTTGAAACTTAGTAAGTGGATGGATTCTGTGAACCGCATTAAGATTTTCACATAAAAATAGAAAAAAGACAATAAATTTTGGGGGTTCCCCATACTTAGAACTGAAACTCATTTTTTTTTTTTCATCAAACCCATACGTGTCCTATCTATGGCTAGGTCTTTAAAAATGATATTGAGGTTTCAAATATCATTTTTGTTCCTAAACTAAATAGTTTGAGCGAGAGACACTTCCAAAGTGGTAAAATGTGTGTTCCCCTGTAACTTCTAAAATAAGAGAATGATACAACTAAAAAAATAATAATGTACATTATCATACAAACTTCCACCGAAAATTGGTTTGAACGAGATCTAGTAATTAGTTTTTTTTTTAATACATCATAAATCGTAAACCGCAATTTAACTTTCAAGTTTGTACGGAACCCTCAGTGCGCGAGTCCGACTCGCACTTGCCCAGTTTTTTTCATTGTAGCGTTCTTTCGAAGATTGTGTGTCACTATCAAAATGAATTTAACTCGTGAACATTTTCGCTGAATGATTTTTTATGATTTTCGTTGTGGCTTAAGTCAACAAGAAAGTTGTCAGAGACTTCAATTGGCATTTGGTGATAGAGAAACATGTCACAGCTCTATGTATTCATATTTTGGAGAATTTAAACGCCAGCAAATTCGTGCTTTGTTAGGCATTGAAATTAGTCAAGTAGAAAACATTTTACATGTGGATCTGAAGGTTCGGAAGATACCACATGACTTAACGGAGGACCAGACACGACTGCGTGTCCAGTGGTGCCGTAAAATGATAAAAAGTTTAATGGAGGACAGTCATTGGCTGTCGATACAATTGTGACAGGTGACGAAACCTGGGTGTACAGCTTTGAACCCGAAAGAAAAAGCCAGTCGGCAAAGTGGGTCTTTCCTTCAGAAGCTTTGCCCACGAAAGTTAAGAAAATTCAAGAGTGTTGATAAAAAAATGGTTGCTTCTTTTTTTCGGCAAATAAGGACATTACACTACAGTATCGCTTGAATATCAAAGGACAGTGACTGCAGATTGGTACGTCAACACTTGCTTGCCCAGAGTCATAGAAATAGTTCGCAAAAAGCGTCCTCGAAGCAATGTACTCCTCTACCACAATAACGCATCCTCACAGTTAGCTAAGGTGTCAGTAGCCTATTTGAAGGCTTCAAATGAGGAACTGATGACGCATCCACCTTACAGCCCGGACTTCAACCCTGCGACTTCTATTTGTTTCCAAAAGTTAAAGAAAAACTTAGAGGCACACGTTTTACGAGCCCTGAATCGGCGGTGAATACGTTCCATAAAGCCATTGAAGAGGACTGGGTCAGTCCCCTAAAAAAAAACAGCAGTTGCTTTGTAAAGTGGTTTCAGTGAATGCAAAAATGTACTTATTGAGAGGGAATATTTTATTTAAATAATAAATTTATCGTAAGTCTTATATCTAGTCTTATTTTTCAGAATCCAGAGACTTTCAGTATGCCCTAAGTATATAGGATGATTTAGCTTTTGCAAGGCATGTACGCTTTTACCCTACAATTGAAATTATGAATGGCACGAAACCCAACACCTTGTAAGAATCCCTTACCAATACACTATTATGACTAATTATATTCATGGAAAAAGATACTGAACCTTAAAAAATATTTAAAAAAGATGATAACGTTCGTAAAATTGGTGGAAAAGCTTGGCATTAGCTTTTTTATGATTTGAGACATCTAGTATGTGTGTCATGAAGGAATTTGATCTGTTTTTAAAGATAAAAGAAAGGTCTCTGTTAATTTACGTCTGATTCAGATAATCTGAATAAAATATTTTATTTTACATTATTAATAAAATCGCTTGCACCTGTCGATCTGGTAGCTTTATTTATGTTTATTTCTTAGATTGATAATGTGCCATAAGTTTTACACCCTTAAAGAGAACTGGTGAAAGAGTTTTTTTCAAATACCTACTCTTGCGCATCACTTCAATAAGTTCAAGAACATGTGCAGTGTATTGCCATACCTTTTTTGAAAAACTTTACCGATTATAATCAAAAATGTAGGTATGACTAAACTAGTAATTAACACTATGGTCATAATTTTCAACGCATTCGAAATGATGAATGAAGTTTAATCAATATTGGAATTTTGGTTGCAAATTCGCGTGATATTTATCGATCTGCATTGATATTCACCTTTAGAAATGCACCTGCAAGGTCATGACCTTCGCTGGAAGGTTAACATTTCATATTTATTGAACTCAATAGAGATTAGCATAATTATGACAGCATAATGTTTCATTTGCTTTTAATTGTATTAAATTGCACAAAATTGAAATTATGAAATAAAATTGTAATAAATTATAATATCAATATTTAATTGTATTAAAATTATAATAAATAGAGAGGAGGACGCTGTCGACTGTGTCACAATTCATACTAGTACAGTCGTCAACGCTATCTCTTAAAAAGTTTGCTATCTATAGCAAAATGTCTGAGAAAAATTTTAGATTAAGAGAAATATGAGAATCGATACCTCCTACGCATAAGGTCGTAAGGCAAAAAATGCAATTTTTTCAGGAGAGCCGTTTTTGTAATTGTTAATGATATGAAAGTAATTTGATAAAACTTTAAACCGATATTTTGCATTATGCAATCAAAATAAGTGTAAGATCACACTGGATCCAATAAGAAATAATAACGTTTTTTTTTTTTTTTTAATACAATTTGCTTCTAGAATAATCTTTTCAAAAATATTTTACAACTTTATGCGTAGGTGGTTTGGATTTGAAAGTGTTGAATAAATTATTATTATTTTACTTTTCAAAAAAAGATATTCAGCAATACCTACTAATCTTTCACTTTTTTACGATGATAACTAACGTGACAGTAGAAAACTTTCCCAAGAGAACATACACTCGGGATAAAAAGTGTATAATTGTGTGCTATTCTAAAAGTGCTATTCTAAAACATGGTCTACCCGTTTACTAAGTTTCATTGAAATCCGTTCTGCCATTCTAGCTTGATCAAGTTACAAACATACAAATATACTCACAAACTTTCGCCTTTAAAATATTATGTTATAATAAGAGAGACCACTGATAAAAAGCAGGAATACAAAGTAGCATCGTTTATAAGTAGTATCGTTTCGCAATTTATAAAAAAATATACTAGCCATGTGTCGATCGGGATGAATTGGATTGAAAATTTCCATACAATAAGTTGCGTAATCATTTTCTACACTAATAGCAGAATTGTTTCAAAAACCCTTTTTCTTTATATAAATAAACTAGCTGACCTCACAGACGTTGTCTTGTCGTAGCAATAAACTGTCAAACGCGTGAACTGTAGCGGAATCCGTGGTAACTTCTAACCGTGCCGCAGTTTTGTAAAAGGTATATCGAACGTGTTTCATGAGGTGTGATAATATCTCTAATGCCGAGGCGCCATCTCTCTCTTTTAGAAGGAAACAATATGATATTATTATGTCATTAGTGAAAAAAAGAGATGTCACTGTTTTTTTTTTAGGTGGGAAAATCATCCAATGACACTTTTACTGACTAAAAACCAACTCCAGTTCCTTATTTGCCTTTGTCCCAGGGCCGAGTTTTCCTTTCAGAAACAAACCCTTGGCCCCAGTAGGCTTCGACTCGGCTGGGCCTCTATGATTAGCTGACATCTCCTTGAGGCGCGCGTGGAGCAGTACGCGCCGTCGACGACTTGGGCACGGTCCGGACGGTTACCGGACGGTCGGACGGCAAGCTACCCATTGCTCGCCGTCCACGAGCCCGCCCCTATGGTGTCCGGAAATCGGGATTAGGATCCCGGCGGCTAGGGCGTAGGGGTGGGTGAAGGTCGCTCCCTCGCGCGTGCACGTGCGCCCTCCTCCTTTGCTAGCATTACTGCTTTGCAGAAGGAGACGACCGCCTGCCACTCCTCCTCGCCGAAGCGAGGTCGGTGAACGGTCGGTCACGAATCCGGTGCAGGAACTTCCCGAACTGACCATGTTCGGTGAGAACCTGCGTCATGCGGAAGATGAGGACGCCGCCGCCGTGTTGTCTTTCCAGCCACTCCTCAAAGAGGGGACTTACCGCCATAGTTATGGCGTGCCCAACACTGGGTTGCGACAGTCGCTGTCGCCATTCCACCATGAGATCCCGCCGGAACTCTGTCCGCCATGACGTGACTTGTCGCGGCAGTGGAGTTCCGCCCCGGCGTTGCAAGATGACGCTAGTAGTAATCCACATAATAATTTGAGTATATTATTAATTGCTTTTAAAATTGTTAGATTTATGTGTTAATTGTTACTGTGTTTTTATTTATGTACATAAGTAAATATGGCATTTTCAAACAATACATTTTATGAAAAATACTGCTGGGTTAATTACTAAGTCAAATTTCAAAGTAGAGCGAAGCGACGCAATCTCCTGCCAGGGTTGCAGATTGTTCGACATAGTTACCGTGGTCAAAAAGGGCAACCCCTTTTTGACCACGGTAACTATGTCACTAAAGGATCACTTTCCCATTAGTGTTCCTTCAGTTACCCTTTAGTCAGTAGAAGTCTGACACTCTCTTTCACTCCACCCAGAGCGGGGAACAGCAAACGGTGCGGTCTGATTTGACCTTTTGAACGTCTGGACATTTTGTTTCCCATCAGAAAGGTAAACAATATTATTACCACAGTAACCTAGAGATCATTTGGAACGAATCAATATGCGCTTCATTACTAGCCAGACATAACGCAAAAACATAGCAAAACAAAACCAAAAATGTCATGGCCTTATTGGCTGTTGAAGCAAGAATTAATAATATTTAAAATTTTTACTTTAAATGTCCTTTGATGTTTGCAATAAAATTTCCAAATTTAAAATTATTTTGATTTCTACGTGCCAGTAAAGTAATTCTGATAGAAAAAGTAATTTATTTCATCACCACTGCTCACAAAACGGTGAAAGAAAACATCGTGAGGAAACCGGCATGTCCTAGAACCAAAAATTCCTAGACATGTGACATCCACCAACTCGCACTGAGCCAGCGTGATGGGTTACGGTCCTATCAAAGAACCCTCCTAGAGAAAAGGCCTATGTCCTAGCAGTGGAACCATTATAATTATGGCTGATTAAGCTTAAGCTTATGTGCAATGGTGGCCGAGTGATAATGGCCCTGACTTACGAGTTGTAGGTCGCGGGTTCAAACCCAGCCAGGCGCATTACTTTGTGTAATTTATTTCATCACCACTGCTCTCAAAACGGTGAAGGAAAACATCGTGAGAAAACCCGCACCGGGCCCGCGTGGTGGATTACGGCCCATCCCTCTGCTAGGGAGGAGTCCTGAGTGCCCCCAGCAGTGGGAACATTAAAAGGCTGATTATGCTTATTATGCTTATGTGCATAAGCCTAAAGTCTACTCTATTGACATTCTACGTGACAAAAAACAAAAGTTTAAAAAAATTATCTTGACATAGATAAATATTATTATCAATCCCAAAAATCTTTAATTTCAATTGGTTTTATTTCAATTAAAATCAACCGTTTGCCTGTACTATATTATTTTAATTCAATTTTATTATAATTTAATTCAACACTCCATTCATTTTTGCATTAGACAAAAAAGGTTCATAGAAGCACCCCTGCACCCCTGTGCACAACATTTATTTTTCGAGACAAAGTCAAACAATTTTAATAAATAATGGTTTCAATATAAAATTTTAACTTTTTTTAGATAAATTTTTAATAAACACTAAGTAAATGAAATGGATTTTTTTTTTAAATAAATAACTTTATTTCAAAAGTTTTTTTTTTTTTTAAGTGGCTCATCACCAAGTTTCCTCCTTACAAAACATGAATTGTACGCAATACAAAGCAACAAGATAATTATTTAACATTCATACAAATACAAATAACTAATAGCCTGGGACTAATAGCTGGGTATGATGAAAAACGTTCCAGGTACTGACAACCCCTGCTTCTTTTAGGTTTTTAACATGGACACTAGTAGTATAAGTAAGAATTAAATAATTTATTTAATTAAAAGCCTCATAAATTCAGAAGATGGATAGTTTAAATGAATTAATTTAAGTATAACAGTTGGTATATAAGTTGATTATAATAAATTCACCATCAATCTTAACTGTAATAAAGCACAATATACATATATTATACTTTTATCACAAAGTGTACCCTAAAACAACCTTTTTTAACTTCTGTCTAATGCTATCGTGAACAGAGTATAGACATTATAAATGTATTTTTGTATTGTAATTTATCTTTTTTTTCTTTCTAAGTGTGTTTTTTGGGTAATTATTGCTGCCATAATTTTAATCCTTTTTTTTCTTTCAAATTTTTATTTAATGAAAGGTAAACTTTTTTTAACCCAGCTCCGGCGGAAATGAGATGTATCTTAAAAATTATCAGTAACAATAAGTAATAAAACAATAACCAGCTATTATCGTGATCCTGGCAAACACGTAAAAATTGCCAGTTTTATTAATCAGGCGTCGGTATTAACAGATGGCTTAATTGTTAATTCATTGTTTTTGATTACTATATTTTTGTTATGCTGCTTAATTTTTCATCGAGAACTCAAGTAACTTCAGTCAAAAAGTATAATTTAATGAAGTGGAACTGATGAAGAAGATCAGAAATGGCCACCGAAACTTTACACTGACATAGATATCACAATGAAGATAGTTAGGCAACTATAAAAACACAAATAAATAAGTGGTTCTGAATAGTTATGTTGAAAATGGTACCATCGAACTAATCTGATGATGATGAGGCCGGAAGGTAGGCACCGGAACTCTGTAATTAATCAATGTATCCTATATCATGAGATGCGCTATAAGGTACCATCGAACTGATCTGATGATGGAGTCGGAAGGTGGAAGGTAGGCACGGGAACTTCGTAATAAAACAATGTATCCTAGCAGTGTTTGGGCTTATTGGAATTGTCATGGGATGTTGGTACTCTATATAGCTATATCACAACTAAAAAGTGAGAAACAAAAAACAAAAAAATAAAAATAAACAACTTCACTGCAAAAACACTAAAACGTTAAACTAACTTTTCTTTTTGGAATTCAGTGATAAATAACAAATAAATAAAACCAGAAACTTTCACTCTCGATATGATGTTAATATGCAGCATCTTCGAAATAGCAAAAACTTTCGACAAAGTCTGATACAATGGCTTATTATACAAGCTACGTATATCTCGGTATGCCATAAAGATTCGTACTCATTTTGCGAGACTTGCCGAATCGTACCTTCCACTATCGCAAAGACCTATCCCTTTCATCCTCCCATCTCATACGAGAAGGAGTCCCTCAGTGCTATTCCCCTTAGTTTACACGATGTTCACCAACGATACCTCAAAAAGTAAAAAGGCCCAGTAGGCTCTTTTTACTGATGACACGGCCATTCACTACACCAGTAGAGACCCTGGCGCTATCGCTCGCAATCTCTAATCTTCCGTAAATATTTTGGGCAAATAGTTCTGGAAAAGTATAATCGGAGTTAACCACGTTAACAGTCAGGCAGTCATCTACACGAGACTTCAGAAAAACCTCCCACTCCCTTAGGAGATGCAAGCAAAATACATCGATGTACTAAACCAGAATCTGACACTTTCACTGGGTACATAAAGCCACCAATGTCCAATGCATGTTGCCTGAAATAAATGGATTATTATTATTATTTATATGTTTTCGTAAATCTCAGAACCCTGAGGTCCTGGTCTATTGAAAGGTGTACAAGGAGTCTAAACCAACTCGCAGAGGCCCTTTTAGACGCTTTTAATGGAACGTACCATCCGGTGATTATCCCTGTACGCGTTATGCTAGTGCATCCAAGGACATCCCCCGGTTGGTGGGAAACTATTGCGACATATAGAAAAAAAAAAGATATAAGTCTATAGTTTTTGAGGCTTAAGTGGACTGGTTGCCAAGAACTATGTTAAGACTATAGGCCCTGCCTGAACAATGTTAGTAATCTACATTGATAAAAATGGTAAGAGGTGACTTACACACTCAATAAATGGGCCCAAAAACGGTGACCTAGCAACAAGAGGGAAACATATCCTGAGGTGCTTAAAGAGTGGAGGATTGCACTTGTATACTGTTATATAATGTACCAATAAATTCCCAGTGCCTGGAATATTGGCAATCCTAAAAAATCCAATAAATACCTAAGTAATGACATTTTGCACACTTGCCAATCTGGTTTCCGTCCAGCTCACAGTACTGTACCAGCACTAGTTAAGATAACTGATGACGGTCGCTCTTAGTCGGTTCACTACGTAGGAGAGGCTTCCTCTGTCTGGTGAGACCTAGCTGTGGGAGTGTGGGTGATCCTCAGGGTAGCGTCCTTGCTCCTCTTCTTTTCTCTATTTTTATAAATGCTATCACAAAGGTCTTATCTTCACATCACCACCACCATCACCATCACCATCACCACCATCATCAACAACAACATCACCAACAATCACCATCAACATCACCATCTCTATGCAGATGACTTGCAGCTTTATCACCACTTTAAACCTGAAAAGCTTTCCGACGCTATCGATGCCATCAATAATGATCTTAAAAATATTTGTCAATTGGCAAAGAATTTATACTTTTAGTAAATCCAACAAAGTCACAAGCTATTGGCAAGCTATTGGTGGCAGATATTCCGTAAATTTTTTGAGTAACTGTCTCTCCCTCCAGTTTTGTACAATGCCGGCGCTATGGAATATTCAAAAAAAAGTTAAAAACTTAGGTGTCTTCCTAGACTGTAACCTGTCTTGGAATGTCCACTTTGCGGAAGTAAGAAGGAGGCTATTTTGCTCGTTTCAGTCACTAAAACGTCTCCAGAAGTTCCTGCCTTTTTCAACTAAATTTACTCTTGCTCAGTCTCTTATTTTCCTATCCTAGACTACGCTAATGTCTGCTTCCTTGATGCGACTGAGGAACTTCTTGATAAGCTGGAGCGTCTGCAGAATCTGTGTATCTGTGTATCCACTTCATTTTTGGCCTTAGAAAGTACGACCATATGTCGGAATTTCGAAGGCAATTGAAGTGGCTGCCTATTTGGCAGCGTTGGGATTGCGACACTTTTTCTTTTCTCTTCTCTGTTCCTCATAATCCCAACTCCCTCTTGTATCTTCTTGAACGCTTTGAATATTTTGTTCCGAGAGGAAAGCCTTGTCGTTCATCATCCTCTCTTCTCCTTCGTTTTCCTCCCCATTACTCTAGTCGGTACAGTGTATCTTTCATTGTTCGATCTGTGCGCCTTTGGAATTCTCTTCCACACACATTAAGGACTAACGCCTCGTTGGAAGTCTTCAGGGGAAGAATTAGGGAACATTTACTGACAAAATGACCCCTAAATATGTATATATAGGTTTTATATATTTTATATAGTATGTTTATGGTTTGTGTGTCGTGCACATGATTGTATAGTTTATTTTAGTTATAAAAATGATTTAAATTATGTTAGCTTAAGTTTTGTTGTGCATTTGTTTGAGTTATTCTCATGTATAAAATTTCTCCCAATCTTTTTTTCCCAATTGTGGGTTAAGCTCGCCTGTGTACATCATCTGTCATATTTTTATTAATTGTAAAAGTTATCGACAATAAATAATATAAGCCATTTTTCACTTACTGCCAAAGGACAACATAATGAATAATAATGATTTTTTTTATTCAGAAGTAGGTACAGTAAGATTTTTTTGAGTTCTAACCCTGTTACTTGATATGGTTGGTACAAAAATGATCTATGTACTAAGTTTTACGAGATAGACAAGAATAAAGTATGCAAAAAGTACATAAGAAAGATTTTTCAAAACAAATCAAGTCATATTGATTTTCTCTCTTATTCTAAAACTCCAATCCCGTTGGATGTAGACAAGTACTAAAGTTTTAAACGCTCGTAAAAGCGTATTTTATAACACAACTTACTTAATTTTCCCTTGTTCATATAATTCACTGCAGTCAGCAAGCAGATTTTGGCCCTGTTCACGTTTATTAACGTTGTAAAAAGTATACTACAGGTATGCAAATATTTTAATTAACGCAGAGCAAATTAAATTAATGTAGTACTTTAAGTAAGTGCTTATTCTGTGTATTTTCGTCTGCGACATAAATTTGCAGTGTAATTACTGTGTCTATTTTCAGAAATTCTTAACTAGAATAGTAGCAGGCGCACGGTCGATCTCCATGCCTCGGAAAGCACGTTAAGCCGTTGGCCCCGTCTGTCATTTGTAGACAGGGGCGCCGACTCCGTGGGTGCTCGGGGGCTCGAGCACCCATGAGAAATAAACAGTGGGTGCCGAGCATATCAGTAATCGCCTTTTAGGGATGGGCGTTTTTTCATTACCCGACGACCCATTTAACGCAGTGATTTGGAGCGCCGGTTAAGACGCAAGGGTCGCCGGTTCGATTGCCGCACCAACACAAATGTTTGTTGATGAAACAGATATTTGTGTTGGGTCTGGGTGTTTGTGGTACCTTCGTTGTTCCTGGTTTCCATAGTAAAAGGGAAAACCTTAGTTTGGGACCAGGACAATGTATGTGATGTTGTCTCAAATTATTATTTATTAATGATGTGGGCAACGGATCCGTTATCAATCAAAATGTCGATCAGTGTGCATTTCTCTTCTCACACTTCGCCACGTTTTCGAGTCATCAAATGAGCATGAGCACCCATGAGGTTTTCTAAAAGCTGGCGCCCCTGTTTGTAGACCTCTGACAGTCGTTATTGAAATTCAGCGGCCAGAAAATCTAACACCAGTCTTGCCAAAGTGTTTCGTGATACCCCATTACTGGATTGTGGGGGTCAGATAGGTGGTCGGTTCCATATAAAACTGATATCCCACTGCATCTGGTTCGACTGGAAGCTGACGTCAATATAGTTAGTAACGGCTAGGCAGATTGATTGGTCTACAGTGCTTTAAATTTTGTTGCTATCCTGAACAAAAATCAAGCAATTTGAACTTAAACCGGCCTAAATAATAAATATTTCAGTCTGTGAATACATCAGCATCTTCAAAGTTAAAACAAAATTTATGCAATACTTTTATTATTATACATTTATTTACCTCAGCACCCTGAGGTAATGGACCTTTGGAAGGCGTACGATGAGCCGAAACCAACTCGCAGAGGACTTTTTAGACGCTTTTAATGGAACGTGGTACCAATTGTTATTATTATAAATAAAGCGAAACTATAGCAGTCACATATTAAGGCTATTCAATTATCTCAAAAAGATCCTGTATGATTTTACACGTTATTCCACAAATAAGAGCAGTGGTGGTCTAGTGTTAAAGGCCCCGACTTACGAGTTATAGGTCGCGGGTTCAAACCCAACCAGGCGCATTACTTTGTGTAATTAATTTCATCGCCACTGCTCTCAAAACGGTGAAAGAAAACATTGTAAGGAAACTGACATGTAAAAAAACTTTGAAGTCATGTAACATCCACCAAACCGCACAAGGTACGCTTGTTGATTACGGCTGATTCCTTCTCTTTGAGCAGGCCTGAGTCTCACTAGAAACATTATAAGGCTGATTATGCTTATAATGTTTATTACTTTATACACCGCTTGAAAGCCTTATATCCTCCTTATCCGAGATAACTAGCAAGAAAAATAGCGAAACCAAAACAACAACGGCACATACAACACACACACAAACTGACAAGTCACAAACTATTAATTAAATGCCCGAACAACCCACAAGAGATAACCAAGTGCAGCGAATTCTATTCTCAGTAACAATGCTGCGGAACCTCTGTACCCAGAACAAGTCACAACTCGGCGGTAAGTTAACAACTTGTTGTGGCAAGTACAGTGAAGTGGATTGTCCCGACTGACCGAACATCATTTTATTGTTCGGACAACTTTGCTTTTACTGAGCAAAGTGAAAAAGTTATCTACTATTTTGCGATTTTCTGATAATTGCAGTAACGTACTAAAAATCTTCGGGAGCGTGATTGCTAAGTCACAAAATATCTTTGATAATAAAATATATGTTAAATAAAGTCGAATAAAATTGTTTGTAAATAAAGATTTACTATCTTCAAGTATTTTGTTGAACGAAAATAACTATCAGGAAGTTTTTTGACGGACAGAGAAAGGTATGTTGGCTACATTAAAATTAGTTTTAAAATGACAACATTGTGCAACCAATACGATGTTTTGTATCCGGCTCGAAGGACCATGTTTGCGGCACAATTATAAAAAAGCCAAACCGTATTGTTTAATTGTATCGCAAACAAGGTATCTGGAATACTCAACGTGGCTTGATATAAGTTCTCACAACTGTTGATGGGAAATGTTAACGGAATGTGACGCAAATAAGTGCGAAACTTGGCAACATTTTTTAAAATAAAATGTTTTTGATGGGTATCAAATTCAATACGGCAAGATAAATTACAGATAATCGCCTTATATTTTGTACTTATAAAACGTGAAAAAAAATGTGAATTACAATTATACACATGTTGTAGAATATGAATTCATGTTCAATAAGTTACTGCAATAATCATAAAATGGCAGATTTTTCTTTTATTTGCTCTCGTTGTTTTGTCAGCTTTAAGTAATTGATTGTGATCGGTGAAATAACAATATTGATGAACGAAATCCTATTTACTTTTTATTTTCTTCTGAAAAGCAGGTCTGAAAACAGCTTCTGGTAAAAAAAAATTAACAAAAAAAGTAGAAAGCAGTTCACAATTTGAACAACAAAATTGTTTTGTCAGAATGAGCTGCATGTCAGATCTTCAACAACGGACAAAATGAAAAACAAACAGCTTCTTTTCAAAAATTCTCTTTTTCGTGGTGATAAGTCAAATCTCTGATGACTCTCAGTTTTTCCATTTAGTAGGTACTCACTAGTAATCTGCTAAAAGCAAACTTGATTTCAAACCGAAACTCAACACCAAATCCTTAAATCCAAGTACAGTGGCCCAATATTCAAATGAAGTAAATATTCATTGTACTAACGCACGTCAATTGACGTCCGCATTTAAATTCAATCAAACATGAACGTTAATCACCATTGATTTGTATCAAATTGATGCCACTATTGAATGATGACTCTACTCCACAAATTGCTATCAAAATTGAACGTTAATTTAATGGATTTCTGTTTGTTTAATTTGCTCGTTCTCAGAAATTGTTTTAACGAATCAATGGGCAATATGAGATTGTTTGAAACCAGTTAAAAATGAATACAAGTTTGTATTCATTTTTAATTATATTTTTATTCATACGATTTGAAATTGTTTTTTTTTTTCTACATTTAATATTTAGAGCAGCGATGGCCCAATGTTAACTAACTCCCGACAACTTGTAGGACAAATTTATTTCATCATCACTACTCTCAAAACAGTGAAGGAAAACATCGTGAGGAAACCGACCGATGACCTAGAACCTAAAATACGAAGACATGTGACACCCACCAACCAATACGCACTTCTCCTAGAGAGGTGGCCTTAGTCCCAGCGGGAACATTATTTTAACGGGCTTCGACTTTGCATCAGCAATAACCGATATTCACGCGGACAAAGCCGTTGATAGATGCTAGCATAGGTACTTATAAGCGACAAACAGAATATAATAGTATAAAAAAAAACATGATGGCCAATGAGTTTATTTCAACTCATTGACCATCTAAAAATGTACCTACATCGTTATCAATGGGAAAAGTGCCCAGTAAATGTCTATATAGGTATTATACTTTTTATAGGGAGCATAATATATCATCCTTTCATATACCCATGCTTTATTATGCCTAGACTTCACACAAAATACGAGGGCAGGCTTCCATTCTAATCGAATTCCTGTACCTAGGTATATTACTTGGAGCGACTACTTTATTCTGACCTCTCTAAATCATCTTATATCTGCGTATATACCTTTTTTATTTACCTCAATCATGCCTATATCCAGTCTTCAATATTTGATGACCTCTCCACGCTTTATGGAGTACATCATCCCTCCAGCATTATTAACATACTCGTTGATACGAATATGCAAATCGGCTCACGCAGTCGGGAAACCTAAAATGCCAGAGATCTTGAGAAGTGGGTATAAGCTCTGATCGGTTGGTATGAATTTTATGGGTTAATGTGAGAATATTTTTCTAGATGATTGATTGATGGCACATGATACCACATGGCAAAAATATTATCATCGTCATCGTCTTCCTGCCCTTGTTCAGTGTTATTTGGAGTTGTTTCAACAATTTTTTCTTCTATTTTGTCCTGTTACCCATCATGCTATCAATAACATGTATATATCATAACTCTTTTAGTAACATGCGTTACATCCTTCCCTTAAATGCACGAACCGAATACTAACTAGCTTTTAGTACCCCCATTTTTATTGTAGCTAACATAACCTCTAATTGTGTTAAAACTTTTCTCACAGACGTTCTAGGCGATGTTCTAACTGAATTATACTTAGATTTATTGAACAGATAAACAGAAACGAACGACCGAACGACCAACGATTTTATTGAAAACATCAAACACTCTTAACCGACTCTAAAAAGGAAGGAGATCATCAATTCTGTTGATTTTTTTTATTTTTATTACCCTAAAATTCTGTCATTGATAAATCTATTTGAATTGGCTTCTATACGCGAAGGGTGCCAACAAGGCCTTATTACTAAATCTCCACTGTTTGTCCGTCCGACTATTTGTCTGTTACCATCTGTCAGCGGGCTGTATCACATAAACCGTAAGAGGTAGAGAGTTGAAAAGCTCTTGATCAGTTTTTTTATTACGAATAATAAATTAAAACTAGATCATAAGATTGCAAAATGTTTAGTTATCACGTTTACTCGAAAGACTCATCCAGTCATATTTAACTACTCGATCGAAAATCAGCTGTTATCGCGTACTAACGTTACCAGAGATCTCGGTGTTCTTATTGACAGTAAGCTCTCCTATGAATGTCATGTCGATCATATCGCCAAAAAAGCTGCCAAAGCCCTGGGATTCATTATCCATAATTCCATTTTGTTTAAAAATATGAAAACCCTAAAAAATCTGTATTGTACTTACGTCCGCAGTCACCTTGAATACGGTAGTCAAATTTGGAACCCTAATTATACAGTTCAATCCGATAGGTTGGAACGAATACAACGGCGGTTCACGAGGTACTTGGGGTACAAGTTGAAAATCCCTTATATAAGTTACAATGAAAGATGCACTCGATTCCACTTGTTACCTTGATATCGGAAGATTTCCCGCGAAGCGGCAAGCCTCCTTGCTAGCCAGCCACCATGGGATCTGAAGGCAACAGCCCTTGCACACATGCACGATCTGCGCATGGAGATGCAACGCCGGGGCGAAACTCTGCTGCCGCGACAAGTCGCAGCATGGCGGACAGAGCTCCGGCGGGTTCTCATGGAGAAATGGTGACAGCGACTGTCGCGACCCAGTGCTGGGCACGCCACAATTATGGCGGTAAGTCCCCTCTTTGAGGCGTGGTTGGAAAGACCTCATAGCGTCCTCACCTTCCGCATAACGCAGGTTCTCACCGAACACGGTAAGTTCGGGAAGTTCCTGCACCGGATTCGTGCGGAAGCGACGCCCGGGTGTCGCCACTGTGTGGACCACCCGGAGGACACGGTGGAGCACACGGTGGAGGTGTGCCCTGCTTAGGCAGAGCAACGCCGTGACCTCGTGGGAGGGATCAGTGGCGGTGATCTCTCGCGCCGGGCCTTGGTTCAGGCCATGGTCTGGGGCGAGGAGGAGTGGCAGGCGGTTGCCTCCTTCTGCGAAGTAGTAATGCTAGCAAAGGAGGCGGCCGATCGCGTAAGCAAACGGTCCTCATGCCCTGACCGCCGCTGGGATTCCGATCCCGATTTCCGGCCACCGAGCAATGGGTGGCTCGCCGTCCGACCGTCCGGCAACCGTCCGGACCGAGCCCAAGTCGTCGACGGCGCGTATTGTTCCACGCGCGCCTCAAGGAGATGTCAGCAAATCGTAGGGACCCAGCAGGGTCGAAGCTTACTGGCTTACTGCGGCCACGGGTAGTCTGAAAGTGAAACCCGGGGCCCTGGGACGAAGGCAAAGAAGGAACAGGATTGGGTTTTTAGTCAGTAAAAGTCTGACACTATCTCTCGCTCTGCCCAAGAGCAGGATTTTCCCACCCAATAAAAAAAAGCTATTAGTCCCAGGCTATTAGTTATTTCTATTTGTATGAATGTTAAATAATTGTTGCCTTGTATTGTGTACAATTCATATGTTTTGTAAGGAGGAAACTTGTTGATACAACATTAAAAAAAAAATTGTTAAAAGCGGGGGATGTCATTAGATGATTTTCCCAAACAAAAAAAAAACTAAATTAATCACTTTTTATCCCCATCAAAAACGTTTAATTAAACAAAATTAGAACAAGTAAACAAGTTTACTCTACTCGGTTTGTCTATAGCAAGAGCGGGATTTGTCATTAGATGATTTTCCCACCTAATAAAAAAAACTATATAAGTTTTTAGTTACTTTTTAATCGGAAAGTACCACTTGATAAAATGAAACTGACGAAGACGACCACCGATCATCACTACGGATCTTCACAAACACTCGGATATCTCGATTAAGACAGTCTATGAGGAATCAAATTTAAATCAATTGTGCTGTGAAAATGGTATCACCATAACTAAACTAATAGTCTAATGATGAAGTCGGTAAGTAACCGAGTGAAGTCTGTAATAAAACAATGTATCATAGCTATGTTTCGGCTTGGTGAAATTGTGGCAAGATGCACTCTGGCTACCTGCCAAGGCTGTGGGAAAATTCGAAAGAGTTACTGTGGCCCTCGCGGGTTTTAGTCAGTAAAATTTTGATATTTCCTCTCTCTTCTCCGAGAGCGAGAGAAATCATTTGATAATTTTCCAGAATAAAAAAGTTGCACTCTGGATATATCTATCTATATCTATAGCCAGAGCCATCTGGTTTTAATCAAATTATCTATATTCTTTAGGTACCTGACTATGTAACCTGACCACAATGTAGGTTTAGCTGTAGGGTACCTACCTACCACAACAGAATAATGAAAAATAACTTTAATTTCGGAAAGAAACAAAACCAAAAACATCAACTTCCTAAAAGTAAAGTTGACGGCGCTTTTGTGTTTAGTTTTCAAAAGATATCAGAGATGGCGCTAGTTACTTAGAATGGTGCTATTGGTTTAGAGTGACGTGTGTCACATGACTGGCCACGACACTCTGACGCAACACTGAGTGCTGGTGGGATGCGGGTCGACGGCGGAGGCACAGTATTAACTGAGCCCGGACGGAGACACATGTGTCCACTATGCGTTCAGTGGAGTGTCTTAATTGTGTTGCCTATTTTGTAGTAATGATTATTATGTGGTGGTTTATCCACGTTGATTATTTTATGAGAACTAAAAGTAAGATTGATTGATTTGATTTGTATCGCATCTCGAATCGCCTTTCGAGGTTACAGATCCGATTAATATTGCTGATGGGGCTCAAAAGCCTTTAAAGTTGTTTTGCACACAATTCAGCCCTATTTTTAGTATAAAGATTTTATTATTTTGAGGTGACTGAATTCATAAAGATTTAAAAACTTAGCTGAAAAATAATGTAGCTTACTTTGCTGATTAGTCTTAGGTAGCTACCGCAAAGTTCAAAGGAAGGTAGGATTCGATTGCAGTTGTCTGTTTGTATGTATTTATTACTTGAGTTTGTTTCGGTGTTTCTTCTCAGAGTAGTCAGCTAATAAACACCAGCATCATTTAGTTTAAATTGACGAATAAATTGACATGTTTTTAAACCAATTAGCAAAAAAAAACATTTTCTAATGTTCCATTGCAGTGCCTGCACTACTGAGCCAATTTTGATGAATGAAATGTCAATATTTTTTTATATATTCCAAAGTGACCTATTAAGCTATATTTTTGTTTTTTTCCATAGTCGGGTTTTCAAGGTAGTTGTGTTTTGTTTTTTATTATTTTTTAATAATACTTAATGTTATCTCCACTAATGGCATTCTTATACCTATTTGGTAGTCGGTCTTGAATAGAATCGAGCATTTTAATAGTTTTTGTTGCTTTCTTACGTAATATTACTAGTTTGTCTTGCACATAACATGTTTTGGTTAGCTGCAAAATGAGAATTTAATAAAAAACCAAAACCTGTCGTTTGTGAATTTTAATTACCAAAAATATTCCTTTGTTTAAAAAGGCGTTGATATTTTTAGTAGTACACATTGGTGTTTTTGGTTTCTTTGTCTTGAGACTCGCTTTGGGAATCACTTGATCTTTTTATGTGATAAAGACAATAAAACAGACTGCGGTTTTAACCCATGTAACACCGAGCGTTTTCTAGGCCTACATTTTCTAGACTTCATTGTAGATCTTATTTTTGATATATTTACAGACTACTTTATGAAGAACTTTTTATTTAAGTTCTTGCATAAATTTCCTACAAATAGAACGAGTAATATGTTATAATCTATGCGGACTTGGTGTTTAACCGAATGGCGCGAACGCCGGCGTTGGATTATTTCTTAAGTCTGTTTGTTACCTCAGTTAATATTATAAAGTTGAAAGTTTTTGAAAGTGTACGTACTATACATGTTAGTTACTTCGTCACGCCCAAAAAAAAAACGGATTTGAAACGTTGAAACTTGATACACGGGTAGGCCATGTCCTGGATTTTTTTTTCTTTTTGGGTTATCGTACCTCTAAAGGAAAAACGGAACCCTTATAGGATCACTTTATTGTCCGTCTGTCTGTCTGTCTGTCTGTCAAGACCCTTTATCTTGGGAACGCGTGAAGGTATCGAGTTGAAATTAAAACCTTATACTCAGGTTTGCAGTCCCTTGAAACTATCAAACTTCTAAGTTAACGAATAAAAAAGACACGGCCGTTTATGTCACATAACACGTATATTTTGACACCCTCAAAGGAATCAAAATTCATAGGGTACTTCCCATTGATCCAGAAACCTGAAATTTGGCATACAGCAAGGTCTTATAGCACAGGTATAGGAATAAATCTGAAAACAGTAAATATGTTGTTACATTTGTCACAAAAAAAAACTTTTTTGTAATTCGAAAAAATCTTCGAGACACCATACTTACATGAAGTTTGTATGGAACCCTCAGTGCACGAGTCCGACTCGCACTTGCCCAGTTTTTTTTTTCTAGCCATTACTGTCCCACTGCTTGGCAAAAGCCTCCATAGTTTTTGGGCAGATCACGTCAACCGCATGCAAAGTGACTGCTGGGCAAGTGTCGCCACGCAGTGGATTCCTGCAGAGGGAAAGCGCCATCGAGGCCAGCCTAGAAAGAAATGGCGAGATGATCAGGACGCGTACCGTGAGGACCAGTTCGTGACGGCGCGAGAGAAGAATGTCTGGAACAGCGAATAAAATACTTTTTATCCTGGGATTATTTTCTTGAGATAATTTCCTACTATCCAACGGGCGAAGCCGCTGCAGATATTTTTCAATAACATTGGAGTTAGGAGAAAAGAGACACGTTACGGAATAGAACTCACACTGAAAGTAAGCTTTGAATTCGAAGAGGATTCAAGAGATGGAGGGATAATTTCAGGCACTGCATATATAATAATAATAATACTCGATATATACTCGAGTATATTATACTCGAGGAGGTAGCGGTGTGTGTATCTTGTTACAAAATCATCTCGAGTATAAGGAAATTTGTGATGTTAGTAATATGTCTTTTGAGTATTGTATAGAATTATGTGCAATAGAATTACCTAATGAGAATGTAGTTATAGTTATAATTTATTGGAATAGAGGAGAGGAGGAAGTATTTACTCGCCAATTAAAAGAAATGTTGTATTATATTAATAAAAAATATTCAAAATATAATGTAATATTGGGAGGAGACTTAAATATAAATATCTTAGATAGCTGTCTAAAAACTAACCTGTTCTTGGATCTAATGTTGGAACATAAATTCATACAACATATCATATACACGTGCACGTGTACGTACAACATACACGTATCTCATAAACTATCTTGATATGTTTAGACTTAATTTTTACAAATTTTAATTATGGATATAATTATACCACCGTAGAAGAATTAGGCTTTTCAGACCACTATGCAACCATCTTTCACACGAAATTACCCAGCAACAGCAATAAAAAAAAACTGGGCAAGTGCGAGTCGGACTCGCGCACTGAGGGTTACGTACAAACTTGAAAGGTAAATTGCGGTTTACGATTTATGACGTATTAAAAAAAAACTACTTACTAGATCCCGTTTAAACCAATTTTCGGTGGAAGTTTATAAGGTAATGTACATCACATATTTTTTTTAGTTTTATCATTCTCTTATTTTAGAAGTTACGGGGGGGGGGACAAATTTTGAGTTTCAGTTCTAAGTATGGGGAACCCCCAAAATTTATTGTTTTTTTTTCTATTTTTTGTAAAACTCTTAATGCGGTTCACAGAATACATCTAGTTACCAAGTTTCAACAGTATAGCTCTTATAGAATCGGAAAAAAGTGGCTGTGACAAACGGACGGACAGACAGACACATGACGAATCTATAAGGGTTCTGTTTTTTGCCATTTGGCTACGGAACCCTAAAAACCACACTGGTTCGTGAAAAAAAGATTATAATTGGCTACGAAACCCTAAAAACCACACTGGTTCGTGGAAAAAAAGATTATATAATGTTGAAAACTTTAAATCAGAATTAAAAAAACAAATTTGAATGAAATAATACAACCAAATAAAAATATAAATGAAAAGTACATTGCATTTACAACTACAATACCTTAAATAAAATTTTAAATTTATGTTTTCCGCTACTGCTGTTAGATAAAAATAAAAACAACATTTAAAAAGTACTGGCTAACAAAGGGTATCAAATTATCTTGCAAAAACAAAAGGCTACTTAAAATACTTACCACTAAAACAAAAAATCCCGTATTATCAAAATATTAAACTAAAGCAATCTTTACAGATTGCTTTAGGGTTTTTTCATATTTTATCGTCAGCAAAAAGACTTAAATAAATAGAATGAAAAAGTCAACAAATAGAGTAAAAACTATGTAGAATTTAATAAACGAAAGAACAAATAAACCAATGGAAAGGGAAAAGAATAATATAAAATTACATAAAAATGATAACTTGATAATAGAACCTAAGCAAATAGCTAATATTTTTAATGACTTTTTTACTTCTATCGGGGAAAATATCTCACCAGCAAAAGGAGAAAAACTTCATGTTTCTCAGCCCTCTTGATCCTTATAAAGTAAATAAAATAATAAAAATAAAAAGAGCTTTGGAGTAGACGAACTTCCCCAATTTGTAATAAAGCAATGTACAGATGAACTAACCCTACCACTTTATAAACTATTTAACCAATCGTTTGATGAGGGAAGTTTTCCAAATCAATTTAAAAACGCACTCATAAAACCTCCATACACAAGAAAAATTCCAAGACTGACCCTAATAACTATCGCCCAATCGTGTTGTTACCAAATGCGTGTAAAATCTCCCACCCATATAGCTTATCAAATAATATTTTAAATTGTTGTAGGAATACGAGGAAAAGCTCATGATTGGTTGGGATCATACCTAAAGGATAGGGTTCAATCAGTAGAAATTGAATATTTCGAAAGAAACACATATGAAATAATAAAAATAAGATCTGACAGAAAAGCAGTTAATGCATCAATCCCCCAAGGGAGTGATAGAGTGTATAGGCTGTTTATTATTCCTTATCTATATTAATGACCTTCCTAATATTATAAAAAGACCATGTGTCTTATTCGCGGATATGTCTCTACTCACATCATGCCAGAATGATGAAGATCATCATCATCATCATCTTCCTGCCCTTGTCCCATCTTATTTGGGGGTCGGCGCAACACGTTTTTTTTTTCCATTCTATTCTGTCAACCGTCATGCTATCACAAACTTCCTTTTCTTTCATATCACTGTTCACACAATCCATCCATCTTTTCTTTGGCCTCCCTCTCCCTCTCCACCCATCCACATGAATACTCATAACTCTTTTAGTAACATGATGAATGATGACAATATAAACGCCAAATTAAATTCCCTTCTCTATACAACTGTAAACTGGATGAATAACCATAGTCTAGAAACCAACTTCTCAAAAACAAAATTAACTACTTTTCATCCCCATCAAAAACCACCATTAAAATTAAATTTTATATATAATAATACAAAATTAGAACAAGTAAACGAGTTTACTCTCCTCGGTTTATCTGTAGATACCCATGTAAACTGTAAATCCCATATACAGAAAATAAGAGCAAAACTATCAAAATTTTCATACGCCCTTCGCCAAATTAAAAAAACCTGCAAACTGCACTTGCTACTTACTATGCATATGCCCAAGCATGACTTAGCTATGGGGTCATGCTGTGGGGTAACAGTACTGATTCACAGACCATATTTATTTTGCAAAAAGTTCATTCAAATAATAAACAATATAGAACAAACAGAAAGTTGCAAACCACACTTCTTAATACACAAAATCCTCACACTTCCCTGTTTATACATCTTAGATTTATGTAAATTTGTCAGAAAACACCCAGATTTCTACACGAATTGCGATGAAACACAAATAAGATACACTTCTCGACACAATAGAAACAAGTAAGCATACCTCGATCCCGGTTAAAAATGCACTCTACCAGTCCTTTAGTAATGTCCACTAAAATTTATAACAAACTGCCAAATGAAATTAGAGAAGTAAGAAAAACAAATATATTTATTAATAAATTGAAAGAATTTCTGGAATCTAAGTCATACTACTCGGTAAAGGAATTTTTAGATGATAAGTCAATCGCATTTTTTTTTTCTATATTATTATTCACCAAAGATTCTGCAAAGACATTTATTAAATATATTTAATATAATATAGTATGACAAATAGAAAATTTAATCAAATATAAATTCCCATATAAATAATAAAATAATTTAATAATAATGACGATGAAAACTAAATAAAAGTACTTGACATAATTTATCAATACTTACACTCGGACATAATAATAATAAATATACATAATTGATTTAAATGAATGTATAATTTAATAATGATGACGATAAAAATAGATAAAAATAACTAAGAAAATTTACCTAACCTAATTACACAAAACATAATAATAATATACATACATAAATTAATTTCAATAATAACAATTTCATTATAATGACGACAAAAATAAATAAAATATTTGACATATTTTACAAATACTTATACAATAGACATAATATTATAAGAACTTTCACACACAATCTAATTTAAATATATACAATACATACATAATTTAATAATAATGATGACAAAAATAAATAAAAATTACGGACACAATCTACCAATACTTATACACATACATAATAATATACCTATTAGATCTACCTACAATAATTAATTCCATGAATTGTTACTTTGCCGACATCCTCTCTCCTAACTTGACAGGGTCCATATTGATCTTGACAATATTTCATACCACCAAGGTACATAATATGGAATGCAATAAAGTATTGAGTCAAAATTACTATCACAGACTAAAAGACCCAGGACTGCGAGATGGTTCCACAGAATCACCACATACCTGGAATGGAAAGGGCATCTGAAAGAACATGGGTGGGTTTTATACATTAAAAGCTTGACACTCCCTATAACTTAGCCCAGAGCTGATGAAGTTGTTTGATAATTTCATACCAAAAAAAGACTTAAAGTTTTGGAAAGTAGCAGTTTTTCTTCAACGATTTTAGATTACAAACTAAATTTGCAGAAATTAATATACTTTTATAAACAATGCAGGCACTATTATTCCTTTGTGCTCTTCAAAATCCCAGAGTTAGCTAAAAGAACCGTACAGTAAATGAAAATAATAGAATTTGGAAGCGGTCGACCTCGCCCCGGCAGTTTCACAACCCTGTTACAACTTCATTTTACACTCAAATTTGATTTAAGTAAACCCCAGTGGAAATACTTTAACGAAAATAAATTTAATTATGAGGTTCGCTTTTTATTTGTCCTAGGTTTGTTAGAATGTTGCTAGGGTTGGCTCAAATGAGCTCTCAAAGGCAAGAAAAAGAGTTAATAGTAAAGTCATCTTTATTTAGGCTGAGGCTACATTAGACCGCGACGCGACCTGCGATATATAGTATGAGCGATTAAAACAAATAATTAAAATTCATGTTTATGGCTTCACTGTACGCCAAATATTACTAGTGATATTTTTTTTTTTTAACTTTTTCGTGTCGAATTCCGTTCTCCAATCGGTAACGCCTCGGTGTCAGCAATTGTAGAAAACGATAAATTGGTAGCCATGTTGACGCGCCTAAATCGGCCGTTCGTTCTACAATAACAAAGGATGTAGCGTTGAACATTGTAGATACGATAACAATTCATTCTATTATTTTGAACGATGTGAACTTGGCTACGCATTTCCTATTCGTTTGTTCTGACTACGTGACTTAACGTTGAGATGATGTCATTCCCATACATTTGATTAGTTTTCGACTAGCGTTAACGATCGCAGATTATCAACTTGGCTAGGGGTGCAGGAGTGTAATCTCAGCATCAGCTACATCAATATTTTCAGCGAAATTTATGCGAACTTATTTTATAATTTCTCACTTGCATGACAAGTTCAACAGTGCTATTTAATATGTCTGAGGCTACATTGCGCATATCGTCAACAGTGACAGACGATTTGATCGCTGATGGATCGCTGTCTAAGAAAAAGCCCGTTTCAATTCAAGTCTCTGTTATGTTTGTGGCTAGATTAATACTGCATTTTAGATCGTAAAAAAAAAACAAATGCTCGTGAGGAGCAATTTATTTTGCGAGAACTTCAAAATAAAAATTTTAGAGGGTTCGCAGTCTAGTGGCTACATTATCGCGCTAAAGACAGTACGAAAGGCAGGGACACCACAAACACTTGTGCACTCGGCAATCGCTCACGACGCGTTCAAACCAGTGTGTTTTCATCGCTCGTCGAAAGAAGGTTTGTATATAAATCTATCTATCTATCTTCTATTTTTTTCTTTATTCTATCTGTTTGTATTTGAATTTTGATTTTTAATTTATTTCAATCGTTTTTTTTTTATTTAATTGATTTGTATATAAATGGACTTTAACTTTAATTTATTTTATTTGAATTTAATTTGTTTAATTTAATGGCAATTTATTGACAGTGTCACATTAATTTTAATTTTAATGTATTGCTTGCGTTGTTATGTGTTTTGATTCTGTAAATGGGTATATTTGACCCATTTACACCCGGCTCGGCGCAAGAGGTCGCTGCCACCAATTGCCTCTACGAGGACACAGCGGTGCTACACCTAAGCGGGGCACACCTCCACCGTATGCTCCACCGTGTCCTCCGGGGGGTCTACACAATGGTGACACCCAGGCGTTTCTTCTGCCTGATTCCGATGCAGGAACCTCCCGAACTTGCCACGTTCAGTGAGGACCTGCGTCATGCGGAAGGTGAGGACGCTGTGTTGCCGCTCAATCACTCCTCAAAGAGGGGACTGCACTGGGTTGCGATAGTCGTTATTGCCATTTCACCAAGAGATCCAAGAGATCTCGCCGGAACTCTGGCCACCATGCCGCTACTTATCGCGGCAATGAAGCAAAGTACTATGAATTACTTACTAATTCCTTGATAAAAATAAAAAAACAATTGCGCAAATTGTGATCCTGTTTTGAATTATAATTTGTGAGTCTAATTTTTTTACGCTAGTCTACTTCTATCAACTTGTTTGTCAGCTGCTGTTTTTTTTATATTTTTTCCACGAAAGGTGACATATTAATAACATAGAGCCAAAGTTTTCAAACAACGTGGGTTTTTTTAGTTCAGTTTGGTCCTTCGTTGGAAACTGGTGTATTTCACAGAAAATTGAAGCTAAAATAAAACCCAGTTCTCTGAAAAACTAATAGGCAGGCTACATGATAAACCTATCATCAAATATCTAGATCAATCAACTTCTAGTGGTCCTTTGCAAGTCTTTGTTAAACGAACTTTTGAAACCTACCTTGGGTATATATGACTCGACATAAAAGTAGATAAAAAAAGTATTCTATTTGCTAATCCAGGACATGAACGTGTCAATTTTTATCCAAAGCCCAGCTGTTTGAGCGTTAAGAGAAAACATACATTCATATATTTTCATAATGAATGTAATAGTATTATGATTGGGTAAATAATTATAAATGTATTTCAATATACTAATAATGATTAATAAGATCTAAAAATTACAAAAAAATAAATAAGTTAATATTATTTCAGTTTATTTATAGAGATGGGAAAAAAACAGATATGAACTAAAAACCAAACCTATAAAAAATACTTGTGCTATAAGGAAATTATGCCACCAAGTTTATAATTTACCTATATAATATATAAAAAATTTACCTATTCTTTATGATCAATTAACTTTAATGATGTGTAGGTGTAGGTAGCCACTTAATTTATTTACTCAAGTAATTATTTTTATCGGTACTACAATGTCTACATTATAAAAATAAATATTTCGTCACTTCTGTACTAAAGATAATTTTTTAAATTAATATTTATGTACCTAAATAACTTAATTATTAATTAATTAGTAGTATTTATAACCTAGGTACGTACTTCAACACCTAACACAAACAAATACTTGTACTTCGGCGTCGAAGTACCTACTTTTCTACATTGCTATCATCTGGGCACGCAGGAAACGTACACATAAGACTGCACACTGATACTTTTTGCGTTTCAACCCCTAATGAGTCTGGAGCATACGGTGGAGGTATGCCCCGCTTAGTGTTCCAAGCGCTTCAAAAAGATGTCAGTAAAACTGTGGGGGCCCAGCAGGACTGAAGCCTACTCGGGCCATGGATTGATTTTTGAAAGGGAAATCCACCCCGGAATGCTAAGCAAAGAAGGAACATAGGTATGGCTTTAGTCAGTAAAAGTCTGACAGGCCCTTGCGCTCCGCCCAAGAGTGGGAGAAGCCATTAGATGATTTACCACCAAAAAAAAAACCCCCAAACGACTGAAAATTGCAATTACCAATAATAATAATAATAATAATAATTCTCCCCATCGCCGTATCTCTACGTTGACGTCGTGGTGGGGCTTGCGTGCTCCAATATACCCTAGGTCTGTATCGGTAAAGTTTGCTTTGTCGTAATATGCCTAGGGTGAGGGGCCAGACTAAGAGAGATACAATCCGCAGTGCAGTTTTGTGGCGAACTGTTGGGCATTAGCGACCCCACGGACCCGATCTCCCGGGAGAATTCTTGTTCTTCATCTCCGGCTTGCCTTTATTGGCCGGCCGTAGTGAACACTGACGAGGAACTGAGCTCCCACCTCTCTCTTGCCTTTATTGGCTGGCTTGAGTGGAGATTCGCAAGAGCAAACGTGCTCGGGAGAAGGATGTATAATCCAGTAAGGTGCTGGTAGGGATCTTGACCGTATTTCCGGGATTGTCCTGATAGCCGTGGTATACCTCTCCACTCCTCAAGCACCTCAGGATATGTTGCCCTCTTGTTGCTACGTCACTTCGTGCTAGCGGCCGTTTTTGGGGGCCCATTTATTGAGTGTGCAAGTCACCCCCTGCCTTTTTTCGATGCATATTAATAACGTTGTTCAGGCAGGGGCCATAGTCTTGACATAGTTCCATGTTACCAGTCCACTTAAGACTCCAAAAACCATAGCCCTATTATCTTTGTTCTCCATATGTCGCAACAGTTTTTCAATAACCGGGGGTTGTCCTTGGGTGCACTAGCATAGCGCGTACAGGGATAATCGTCGGTTGGTATCATGTTCCATTAATAATTATCTAAAGGGCCTCTGCGAGTTGGCTTCGGCTCCTCGTACGCCTCCCAAAGGTCCAGGACCTCAGGGTCCTGAGATAAATAAAATATGTCGGCGCAGGGTGCCGATCATCATTGTAGCTCTGTCTGGAGACTATGTCTTGTGGGCAATGGCTGGGTAACGAGCAATAAACAAACTATTTTAGATCACACAACTGATTTATTATGAGGCAAGCTTTAGGTATTCACTTTACACAACGAGCAGTGAGACAGTCCCCGACACTTAGACGTTGTACGCACGGCTGCCGACAGAGGAATGAGCCACGGACCTCTGCGGTCGGCCCTTTTATCTGCTCGTTTCGAGCAAACGTCAGCGCGGATTCTGTCAAAGTGACATGTGTCACTTTTCACTTAGCTCGTTCATTCGTTCTCAAGCTTCCGTACTATTGACTTCACCGACACGGCCATCCTGTGGAACACACGTCCCTGTGTGTTAGTCATCATCGTCACCTCAGCTGGAAGATATCCATTGACGATACGTCCCAACAAGACATCCGTCGCTGTGTTCATCATCACCAGTTCACCACCTCAGCCAGAAGACGGTCCACTGACGAGACTTCCAAACAAGGCGTCGGTCTCTGTGTGTTGATCTGAAACAAAATACATCTCGCAGTATCATATAGCTCGGTCACTCCTGACAAACATCAGGAACTACTCTCGCACCGTGAGTGCGCTCCCAAACATGTAAACTCTCACACACACTAGACATCCTGATCATGAGTGACTATGTATAATGAAATTCCCAATCCAACCATAAATCCAAATCGTTTACGCACCAACGCAAACGTGGTCAACTCGCTACAGGCGTCGCACCAACGACTCCTCTCGTTTACGCACCAACGTAAACGAGGATAACTCACTAAAGGCGTCGCTACAACGACACATCTCGTTTACGCACCAACGTAAACGAGGATAACTCACTACAGGCGTCACTACAACGACTCATCTCGTTTACGCACCAACGTAAACGAGGATAACTCACTACAAGCGTCGTTACAACGACTCATCTCGTTTACGCACCAATGTAAACGAGGATAACTTACTAATTGCGTCGCTACAACGACTCATCTCGTTTACGCACCAACGTAAACGAGGATAACTCACTAATTGCGTCGCTACAACGACTCGTCTCGTTTACGCACCAACGTAAACGAGGATAACTCACTACAGGCGTCGCTACAACGACTCATCTCGTTTACGCACCAACGTAAACGAGGATAACTCACTAATCGTTCCTTAATTCTAAAGCAGCAGTGATTAAATAGTGCCATGATTACTTTCCCCACCTACTTCCTATGCATCTAATTCAACCGGAACCTCATGTTTTATTATCCCTCTCTCTGTAGGCCATAACAACGTCTACCCCCTGCGGGAATCGAACCCGCAACGCGCAGCGCAGCAGTCAATCGCTAAACCACTGCGCCAACCGTAAATTATGAAGGTTCAACAAAACTCGAGATGTATCGAAACTCTAAATTTCTATTAACTAACCTACTAATTCTCACTACTGTTCATAGTACTGCTAAGTTCAATTAAAGAAAATAAATTAACATCAAAATTTCTATATCGTTTCAATATCAAAATCAATAATCAGAAAATTCAGAGCATAACCGTGAATTAATTATCATGGTAACTTCTCCACCAAATCAATCAAACTAATCCAAAACACTAATCATTAATCTCTGCAAGTGATCTCTGGCTACTAATAGCCCAGTAACCTCTAGTCACTCAACCATTCCTGCGCATCCCTCCAGGATTGCCAAGTCTCTCACGACTTAATGGTTTCCTACATTACGTCCCAGGTTTGATCGCAATACCGCGTACTCACGGACTGCTGTGATCACTAGATACCGATTTCTATTAAGCTACGGCTACAAATCAAATCTGGTATAGTCCGATCATCATGTAACCTTAATAATCTCATTATCTCTACTACTTTACTCTACTCCAATTTTATCAGTTATGCGCTGATTTTCTTTCTCTCTCTATTACTTCAAATTAATCTTTAAATGGATCTTACTCAGTTTACTTGCTCTGCTCGTATATGAAAAAGTCTTATCAAAAATTTATCAACTTCCGCCTTCGTCAGATTAAACTTACACTTTTCATAGGTTGCTAGGCACTCTCTATATGGCGTAACGCATCATTTCTCACGGTACTAAAATTTAACTCTGAGTCTACATCGTCTTTTGTCATTAACGGTAGAGAAAACGCAGCCTTGTCAATTAACAGTGCTAAGGGACCACCTGCCTTCGTCGTTTGGTTTAGCGTTCGTAACTGAACAATTAATCACGAGTTAGACTTCGCCTAGTGAACCCTACCACAAACGGTTTTTTGTCTAAGGTAAGTGGTATCTCGGTTAGGCACATTGTTATTTAGTTCACAGTAATCTTTACTCATTATATCTGACCGGTCGAGTTTTTAGGTCAAAAGAGCTAACAAACACCGAATTACTCGGTCGAATAATATTTGCCAGCAACAATCATCTACCCGCTCACGCATTATTAATTTTTCCGCGCTAGACCGCTATGGTCATCTTTATACAGTCAAATACGTGTCAATCAAACGGATAAGTTTACTTTTTACAACACGCGTTTGTAGCATACCGACACACGTCACACGTCAGTGTCAATATCGTCAAAATTATCTATGGAGGAATTATCACTGTCATAAAAAAATCGAAACGGTATCTACTGGATCTAATGAGGGTAGTTGTAATTACAATTGTTTACGTCGTGAACTTTAGCAATTTTTACTATTTGAACTGAACCCTTGCAACAATATTTCACGGCCAAAATATCACTTCGCAAATAGATCTGAACACACTGAACTGACCCTTCAATGTAACAATACTGTGTTTACGTTTGCCGTGAAATAGTGATGACAGACTTTAAAGTGAAAGAGAGACAACACTCAGCACCAGAATTAAAATGGAATGTGAATACCTAATCACTGGTGACTTCGGATTATCAGCAAAGCACGTATCGGAAAATGGTACATCGTGAACATGCATTTGCGTCGGTCTTGTCCCGGTCACAATCTGGGTAGTACACGGTGATTTAGTCAGTTCCTATTTCCTTCTGGGGAAACAATGTCATCATGGTTCAACATTCGTTGCTCAGGATTAGGGAAAAACCCCAGAAAAAACCTAATCAGACCAAAACTGATAATGACATTGATTAACGGAACTTTGAATCTTATTCGGTCCAGTGCTTCATTCCAGGTCTTCACTTTCTAATTTTCCATTTCAAATAATGACCGTTATTTGTCTTGGCTCTTGCTATTTTATTCGTGACCGGCGGGCGTTACGTAACCTTCGTGCTGCTCTTGTTTATTTGCTCGGAATCCCACTTCTGATGTCGGCGCAGGGTGCCGATCATCATTGTAGCTCTGTCTGGAGACTATGTCTTGTGGGCAATGGCTGGGTAACGAGCAATAAACAAACTATTTTAGATCACACAACTGATTTATTATGAGGCAAGCTTTAGGTATTCACTTTACACAACGAGCAGTGAGACAGTCCCCGACACTTAGACGTTGTACGCACGGCTGCCGACAGAGGAATGAGCCACGGACCTCTGCGGTCGGCCCTTTTATCTGCTCGTTTCGAGCAAACGTCAGCGCGGATTCTGTCAAAGTGACATGTGTCACTTTTCACTTAGCTCGTTCATTCGTTCTCAAGCTTCCGTACTATTGACTTCACCGACAAATATATAAAAATAATAATAATAAATTTATTGAATCATTGTTACAAGTGGTACCTTAAATTAAATAATCTTAATGTATTAATAGGTCTGTAACTAATTGCGGGCTTCAGTTGTGTAGTATACGATGGTCCCCAAACTAGGCGGCGCCTGTATCTTGGGGACCGGAGTTGGATATGGTAAAAATAAAATTGCCTTTTGCCACTGGAGAATGTAACAAAATGTACATAAAAGAGTATAAAAAAATAAAATCTAAAATTAAGACAAGGTAAAAGGAGATCAAAGTAACTTAAAAACTAAAGCCTAAAAATTTGAAAAACAAAAAATAAAAAGTAGAATTAAAATTGTGCTGGACCTTGCACAGAGCTTACAGTCTTAGTGAAAATTAAGTAAAAATTAAGTTAAAACTAAGGTGTGGCTGTGTGAGTGTGGTGAGTAGGTATGGGTTTGGTGTGAAGGTGTAAGTGTGGTGTGTAGGTGCGAGTGTGGTATGTAGGTTTGAATGTGATGTGTAGGTGTTAGTGTCTGTGATGGGATTCCGAGTGTGAATTAAATGTCGTGAGAAGGTTTTCTGAATCATCATAAGTAAGTCCTAAAAGCCATTTTTTGACTGTTTTTTTACACATTGAGAGGGTGAGTGTTTTTGTATCGCAGGGTAAACTACTAGTGACCTTGTTATAAACGAAGGTGTGTAGGTAAGCGGGGCATCGTCTAGCTAGAAGAGAGGTTGTTCGTTCCAGCGGTATATGAAAGACACGTTTGGAGGTTAATGAGCGATAGTCTGGTCGGAGCTTTATGATTTTATGAGTACGGAGAAATGCATTGAGAATGTACAATTGACGAACACGTAAAACTGGAAATTCACTGTACAAGGAGTCTGTAGGGAAGAAAAATGATTTTTTTAGTAGAACCTTTATAACAGCTCTCTGGCAGCAATAAGATTGCCATTACCACCAACCCAACACAACATATTAACACCAGTGAAAAAGAAATTGTTTCACACCAAAAACGTAATAAGAGCATTTCTGACTAAAAAAACCTTTTCGAAAATAAATTCAAAAGTTTCACCTGAAATTCGTAACCGAAGAAAACACTCTGAACTGGAAGTTGTTGGGTAAACTTGTCCAAGCTAATTTCAACGTGTAAAGTTTGGACTTATAGCACCGCGACCCGTTTGTGCGAGAATTTATGCTTTAGTCCCGGATTTTCACCTTATTTTTACCTTTGTTAGGGATCCAGAAAATAGGAGGCTGCGTATGTAGGTACTGAATCTTGAGATGTAGTGAATTGAGGATTATTACTTATGAGTAAATCATCAGAAATCCAATATTTAGTTTTCGCTAATCGATACTTCTATACTAATATTATAAAGAGGAAAGATTTTTGTTTGTAATGACTAAACTCAAAAACTACTGTAACTATTTAAAAAAAAAATCACTTATAAAATGCTACTTTATCACTGAGTGACAAATAGATGCGGGCAAAACCGTTGGGAGAAGCTAGTGTTTTACTATTTGTTTTTGAAGTCTTTTTCAAGTCTTTCGTGCATTTGACAAAATAATCCCAAAACCTGGCTTTTTATCTATAACATTCATAAATCTATATCTAAAACACCGGCCGAGTGCGAGTCGTCAATACTACTACCATATTAATTACCATGTTGATTGTAATAACTACCATAGTTAACATAGTCATGTTTTTCATCATAGTCATGTTTTGTCATGTGTTGTGTTTTGATGACTATGTACCACATAAAGAAGTATATTAGTCGACCAATATCGTTATCATCATTTTTAGGGTTCCGTACCTCAAAAGGAAAAAAAATTGGGCAAGTGCGAGTCGGACTCGCGCACTGAGGGTTCCGTACAAACTTGAAAGGTAAATTGTGGTTTACGATTTATGACGTATTAAAAAAAAACTACTTACTAGATCTCGTTCATACCAATTTTCGGTGAAACTTTGCATGGTAATGTATAATTATTATATATTTTTCTTAGTTTTATCATTCTCTTCTTTTAGAAGTTACAGGGGGGGGGGGGGGGAACATATTTTACCACTTTGGAAGTGTCTCTCGCGCAAACTATTCAGTATAGAAAAAAATGATATTAGAATCCTCAATATCATTTTTGAAGACCTATCCATAGATACCCCACACGTATGAGTTTAATGAAAAAAAATTTGAGTTTCAGTTCTAAGAATGGGGAACCCCCAAAATTTATTGTTTTTTTTTTCTATTATTGTGTGAAAATCTTAATGCGGTTCACAGAATACAATTTACCAATTTTCAACAGTATAGTTCTTATAGTTTCGGAAAAAAGTGGCTGTGACATACGGACGAACCGACAGACTGACAGACATGACGAATCTATAAGGGTTCCGTTTTTTGCCATTTGGCAACAGAACCCTAAAAACGGAACCCTTATGAGATCACTTTGTTGTTCGTCTGTCTGTCTGTCGGTCTGTTGGTCTGTCTGTCTGTCAAGACCCTTTATCTCAGAAGCACGTGAAGGTATCGAGTTGAAATTAAAACCATATACTCAAGTCTGCGGTCCCTTGAATCTGTGAAAAAATCAAACTTTTAAGATAATGAAAACAAATGATACGGCCGCTTATGTTGCAAAAAAAACGTATATTACGACACTCTCATGGGAATCAAAAATTCATAGGGTTCTTCCCGTTGACCCAGAATCTTGAAATTTGGCATGAAGCAAGGCTCATAGCACAGTATAGGAAAAAATCTGAAAACTGTAAATTTGTTATTACGTCACCATTTTTTTTTTTGCATTTCTGAAAAGTTTTCGAGACTCCATTCGGGAATCGAACTATTTACATAGCTAAGTTTGTACGAAACCCTCAGGGCGCGCGTCCGACTCGCTCTTGCCCAGTTTTTTTTAAATAACAATCACATACACTGCATTCTTGTTTTGAAGTCTGACATCAGTCTTGCTAAGGGGTATCATAACCCCAATTTTTCGGTTGTGGCGGTCAGGTAGGCAGTCACTTCTTGTAAAATACTGGCATACAGCCTGCATCTGCTTAGATTGGAAGCCGATGCCAAAATAGTTAGGAAAATTATAGGTAGTTTTATTGTCTATATTAACACATGGTCACTGCATTCTTGTTTCGAAGTCTGACATCAGTCTTGCTAAGGGGTATCATAACCCCAATTTTTCGGTTGTGGCGGTCAGGTAGGCAGTCACTTCTTGTAAAATACTGGCATACAGCTGCATCTGCTTAGACTGGAAGCCGATGCCAAAATAGTTAGGAAAACTATAGGTAGTTTAATTGTCTATTCACACATGGTTACTGCATTCTTGTTTCGAAGTCTGACACCAGTCTTGCTAAGGGGTATCATAACCCCAATTTTACGGTTGTGGCGGTCAGATAGGCAGTCAGTTCTTGTAAAATACTGGCATACAGCTGCATCTGCTTAGACTGGAAGCCGATGCCAAAATAGTTAGGAAAACTATAGGTAGTTTAATTGTCTATTCACACATGGTCACTGCATTCTTGTTTCGAAGTCTGACATCAGTCTTGCTAAGGGGTATCATAACCCCAATTTTACGGTTGTGGCGGTTAGATAGGCAGTCACTTCTTGTAAAATACAGGAATTCAGCTGCATCTGGTTAGTCCGGTTAGACTGTTAGCCAATGCCAAAATAGTTAGAAAAAGTATAACAGTATAGGTAGTTAGTTTAACTGTCTATTCACACATGGGTAGTTTGCCATCCGCTCGTCCTATAAGAACCGTGCCCGAGATGTGGATGGCGTATAGTGTTCCACGCGCGCCTCAAGGAGATGTCAACCAACCGTAGGGGCCCAGCAGGACCGATGCCTTCCAGGGCCATGGGGAAAAGTATGAAAGGGATACTCGTGATCCTAGAACGCAAAAGGCAACTAAAGGAACATAGGTGTAATTTTAGTCAACAAAAGTCTAACACGACCTTTCGCTCTACCCTAGAATGAGAGAAGGCATTAGATGATTTCTTACCTTAAAAAAAACAACACGTGATGTATTGACTACAGTCACGCGAATAAATCATGAATAGCCCACATACACGTCAAAAATATCTCAAAACAAGATATCGGAATAAATAAATATCAATACAAATACTAGAATCCATTCAAACAGCGACCCACTATACAAGAGACATCAATCAAAAGCGTAAAGCAAATAGGACGGGAAGATAGTTCGTTGAATTTTCAATATCGCTCTACCCTAGAATGGGAGAAGCCATTAGATAATTTCCCACCTTAAAAAAAAACACGTGATGGTTTGACTACAGTCACGCGAATAAATCATTAACAGCCCACATACACGTCAAAAATATCTCAAAACAAGATATCGGAATAAATAAATACCAATACAAATACTAGGATCCATTCAAACAGCGACCCACTATACAAGAGACATCAATCAAAAGCGTAAAGCAAATAGGACGGGAAGATAGTTCGTTGAATTTTCAATATCGCTCTACCCTAGAATGGGAGAAGCCATTAGATAATTTCCCACCTTAAAAAAAAACACGTGATGGTTTGACTACAGTCACGCGAATAAATCATTAACAGCCCACATACACGTCAAAAATATCTCAAAACAAGATATCGGAATAAATAAATACCAATACAAATACTAGGATCCATTCAAACAGCGACCCACTATACAAGAGACATCAATCAAAAGCGTAAAGCAAATAGGACGGGAAGATAGTTCGTTGAATTTTCAATATCGCTCTACCCTAGAATGGGAGAAGCCATTAGATAATTTCCCACCTTAAAAAAAAAACACGTGATGGTTTGACTACAGTCACGCGAATAAATCATTAACAGCCCACATACACGTCAAAAATATCTCAAAACAAGATATCGGAATAAATAAATACCAATACAAATACTAGGATCCATTCAAACAGCGACCCACTATACAAGAGACATCAATCAAAAGCGTAAAGCAAATAGGACGGGAAGATAGTTCGTTGAATTTTCAATATCGCTCTACCCTAGAATGGGAGAAGCCATTAGATAATTTCCCACCTTAAAAAAAAAAAACACGTGATGGTTTGACTACAGTCACGCGAATAAATCATTAACAGCCCACATACACGTCAAAAATATCTCAAAACAAGATATCGGAATAAATAAATACCAATACAAATACTAGGATCCATTCAAACAGCGACCCACTATACAAGAGACATCAATCAAAAGCGTAAAGCAAATAGGACGGGAAGATAGTTCGTTGAATTTTCAATATCGCTCTACCCTAGAATGGGGGAAGCCATTAGATAATTTCCCACCTTAAAAAAAAAACACGTGATGGTTTGACTACAGTCACGCGAATAAATCATTAACAGCCCACATACACGTCAAAAATATCTCAAAACAAGATATCGGAATAAATAAATACCAATACAAATACTAGGATCCATTCAAACAGCGACCCACTATACAAGAGACATCAATCAAAAGCGTAAAGCAAATAGGACGGGAAGATAGTTCGTTGAATTTTCAATGGCTCTCTTCAGGCATTTTGATGGATATTCATTCGTTCATAATGGTCCACATTTTTACGAAACTTGTCGTTCATAACTCGTGTATGATCGGTTTTAATGGAACAATTGAAAAAATTTAACAATTGATAAGTTGTGTTCTGTCTGCAGGTCAGATGGGAAGTAGCATCATGTAGTGTCTGGAAAGACTGGAAGCCAATCAATTTTTTTTTTTGTGCCAATGACTTCGCCCACTCTAGCGTGAAACGCTTTTTTCTAACTAAGACGTACCTGTGTCTTTCAGTTACCCTTTGCGTTCTTTAGGTCACGGCCACAGTCACTTTATCAAACGTGTCCACAGCCGATCCAACTTGATTGGGCTGTTGCTAGGCAAATGATAGAATACTAGTAATTTTGTTTTGGTTGCTGACTTTTGATAACAACCCGGTTTTTTTTATGGGCATTAAAATTAAATTGGTTTTGAATATTAACTAATAACTTCAAAGTAGTTTGCCTCTCTTTTTATAGCATACAAAAAATAATTAAAATAATGTAGGCTTAGATCAGAATCCATTATAATATACCTGCAGAGCAGTGGTGGCCAAGTGGTAACGGCCCCGACTTACGAGTTGAAGGTCGCGGGTTCAAACCCAGCCAGGCGCATTACTTTGTGTAATTTATTTCATCACCACTGTTCTCAAAACGGTGAAGGAAAACATCGTGAGGAAACCGGCATGTCCTAGAAAAAAAAAATTCGAAGACATGTGACATTCACCAACCCGCACTGGGCCCGCGTGGTGGATTACGGCCCACTCCCTCTCCTAGAGAGGAGGCCTGAGTCCCAGCAGTGGGAACATTAAAGGGCTGATTATGCTATGCTATGCTATAATATACCTCGTATCAGTTTTTTTTTTTATCTTGCCAGCTACCATAATCGACGCGAAGGAGGCCGCAGAGTCCGTGATTGAACGGACATCCTCACGTTTTAGCCACCGATATCCCGACCCAGATTTTCAGCCACCGTAGGCGTGGGCTTGCAGACAGGCTTGCTTGGAGTAGCTCGCCGTCTGGCCGTCCGGTAGCCGTCAGGACTGAGCCCGTGTCATCGAAGGCGAAGTGTTCCACGCACATCTCAACGAGATGTCAGTAAAACCGTAGGTGCCCAGCAGGGCCGGAGCCTACTGGGGCCATGGGTTGACTTCCCAAAGGGAAACCCTGGGTTCAGGAACGCTAGGCAAAAAAGGAACATTGGTCTGGTTTGGAACATAAGTCAGTAAAAGTCTGACACGCCCCCCTACTCCACCCTAGAGTGAGAGAATTCATTGGATTTACCACCTTAAAAAAAAAACTGCCACAGATAAATATGTGCCTTTAGATAAATATGTGGGACACTCAGAAAGTTTTGAGAAACTAAAAAACATCTCCTCTATCCAAATTTTCATTTTTTCCAGTCCGCCGCAGCACTTCTTCCACGGCCTTCTCGAACGCTTATAGTGCGTCTTCCGGCGATGAACACTGTATCCCTTTCAGCTGATTTTTTATTTAAGGGAATAAAAAAAAGTCACAGGGTACCAGATCAGGATTGTAAGGTGCCCCAAGACTTTGACCGGTGTGGTGTCCAGGAAGTCCCTCGTTTTGAGCGCTGAGTGCGCGGGCACGTTGTCATGGTGAAGCAGTACCCCGCGGAGCCCGGTTTTCGGTCGCTTGTTGCTCTTTGCAGACAAAATTTCTGGCAGGCATTTTGTAGTATACCATTCGGCTTAATGCTGCTTTGGTTTCGTAAGGGAATTGAAATCAGATACCCCGTCAAAGTGAAGAAACTAGCGATCAAAATGTTCCCTGCGCTACTCGATCGCTTCACTTTCGTAGGCATTGGTTAGTTTAGAAACAGCCAAACTATCGATTGACGCTTTGTTTCTGGATCGTATTGATAAATCCAGGATTCTTCACCTGTCACAATGTCGTGAACGCGCCGAGACGAGCCTGCTTCAAATTTTTTAATCATATCACGCCACCATTCCACACGGGCCTGCTTCTGAGCTTCGGTGAGGTTATAGGTGAGGCGGTAAACTATCCTCCTTACGCGAAGGTGCTCGTGTAGAATCTTGTGAAAGCTTCCCGAACCAATCTGCAGTGTATGCTGAATCTCTTCGTATGTAATTCGCCTGTTTTCTTGTTTTTTTTTTTTTACTGCCAGTACACTTTCTTCCGTGACAGCCGTCGTAGGACGACCACTCCTTGGTTCATCCCCCAAAGTAAGGCGACCGCGCTTGAACTCGCTATACCAGCGGTAGATGGTTGCTTTTGAAGGTCTTTCATCCATAAAAGCAATTTGAAGTCGACTTCGTCGATGACTTACCAGGTTTTAAGCCACATTTAAAATCGGAGAAAATCATCGCATGAAAATGTTCTCGATGCAGATCCATTTTTAAATGAGACACGATAATTTGATTTAGCTCTCGAAAAAATGTGGAGGATAATTCAAAATTCGAACAACGGTATTTTTACTTTTATATAATTAAAGTTTTCAAAATAATTACAAGTGGCCAGTGCCTTATACATAAAATCTTTTTTTCGCAAAACTTTCTGAGTGGCCAACATTCAACTTTACTATCCAATTGGGATAAACCCACACTATTTCAATTTCCTTGGACACTTTTCACAAAGGCAATTGTCCTATACGTATAGACTCTGACGCTTTGTAAATACGCAAGTAGCAAATTCACCAGTTCATAGCCATGTGTTCTATTTCTTTAGCAGAGATTCTCAACGTGCAGCCCGCAGGCCTACACTCTCAATCGTCGATTTGTTCTTAGCAGACCGTTTAACTTTTCTAAGAAAGCCAACGCTATAAATTTGTGATTTTTATTTATATAGGTTACCAAAAAACATCTCTACAATTACAATGTGAGCAAGATTATGTTATATTACTGAATACATCCCTGATGGACATCGTTTATGATCTGTTATATTGACGGTAAAGTGCCAATTACTCCTGACAGTTTTTCGAGAAAATTACTTTTTGCACTTATAATTTAAATATGAGGTTCCGCATGTTAATTTATAGTATTACCTGCTAATGTTTTTAAGACAGGTAATTTTTGACTTCGACAGTGAGGAGTTATTGGCACTTCGCATTCGATTTATGTCTTTAAAAAATACTCTAGCTGTCGTAACACACATATTATGGTGTTAGTGAATTGACCCTTACCGAATTAAAGTTGAGCACCTCAGACTAAAGGCTGTTTGCTCCCAAGACAATGAGAACTCTAATTAAATCTGGTTTCTCTTCACTGTCACTATTTGACTCTCTAATTAGATTCCCATGCTCGGAGAGAAATCAACCGTTGACAATATCCTTTTGTCAAAATTATCTCGAGGGAGGAACTTGACAATAAAAGGTTTATTCTTTGATATTTAATGGACGTTTCTTGTAATAAAAATGTGCCTGTAATCAAAACTTCCTGTCCTTCATTAGCAGGAGAGGAAGTTTTGATTTAAATTGATGTACCTTGTGTTATTCCGAATAACACGCTGCGCTCCAAAACGGGCGTAATAGACGTGGGCAAAAGGCTGCCAGGCTCAAATGCTCACGTCAGCTGCATGAACAATGACCGCTGGGCAAGAGTCGCAACGCAGTGGGTTCCTGCAGAGGGAAAGCGCCGTCGAGGCCGGCCTAGAAAGAGGTGGCGAGATGATCTGGACGCGTATTACGAGGTTCGAGATGGTGCGGGAGAAGAATGTCTGGAAGGACTTGGGGAAGGCTTTTAATAATAATATACAGTAATGGCTAGGTAAATGTACATACCTGGTGATTTTACTTTAGTGATTTTATTTTGTCTAATTTGTTGTTTGACTTGGTAGTATTTTAATTATTTATTTTTGTTTTATTATAGATTTCATTTAATTTTATATTATGGAAAGGACAATGAGTGTAAATTACCTGCATAAATGAATATTATTTTTATTAAAAAGAAAATGGGTATTGCAATAAATAAATTCTTTATTTTACGCAAACTTACATAGTACATAAATGATTTGATTCATGTACAAAGGCGAGCTTAACACAACAAAGAGTGATCTCCCAACAAATCTTTGAGTTACAGAAGGAGATCACCATCTTTCAATAGTAGTATGATACAATATAAATCTTCATAAATAGGTCTAATATATAAAATACATACTAATAAATACCAATATAAATATACTATTATTATGTTAGTAATGACAGAAAGTGCTCTTTAATTTTTCTCTTGAAAACGTCTAAAGAAGGGGTGTCGCGAATGAAGTGTGGGTGAGAGTTCCAGAGACGCGCTGCAGCTACAGAAAAACATCACTCGTAAACATCTTTTTTAAGCCTTGAAACGTAATAATTTTTTTATTGAGTTACCCCAAAGTATTATACCGTAACATAAGTAAGTATCAACTATATAGTAAACCAGGCATACCAGCCCCAGTTGGTAATACGCCCCACTTGCAAAACGAAGACACGTTTTTATTTGGTGCTTATTTGTGCTGATCTGGTTAGAATTAAGGTATGACGGCGATGTAAACGTAAGTTTATTGGGCACGCCCCAATTATGGCGGTAAGTCCCCTCTTTGAGGAGTGACTGGAAAGACCACGTGGCGTCCTTACCTACCGCATGACGCAAGTCCTCACCGGACATGGAAAGTTCGGGAGGTTCCTGCGAATTCATGCGGAAGAAACGCCTGGGTGCCGCCATTGTGTGGGCCGTCCGGAGGACATGGCTGAGCATACGGTAGAGGTGTGCCCCGCCTGGGCAGAGCACCGCCGTGTCCTCGTGGGGGCGATCGGCGGCAGTGATCTCTCGCGCCGGGCATTGGTACAGGTCATGGTCCGGAGTGAGTAGGAGTGGCAGGCGGTCGCCTCCTTCTGCGAAGCAGTAGGTAATGCTAGCAAAGGAGGCGGCCGATCGCGTGAGGCAACGGTCCTCACGCCCTAACCACCGCCGGGATACCGATCCCGATTTCCGGCCACCGTAGGCGCGGGCTTGCGGACGGCGAGTAATGGGTGGCTCGCCGTCCGACCGTCCGGTAACCGTCCGGACCGAGCCCAGGTCGTCGACAGCGCGTATTGTTCCACGCGCGCCTCAGGGAGATGTCAGCAAATCGTAAGGGCCCAGCAGGGTCGAAGCCAACTGGGGCCACGGGTAGTGTGAAAGCGAAGCCCGGGGCTCCGGGATGAAGGCAAAGAAGGAACAGGAGTGGGTTTTTAGTCAGTAAAAGTCTGACACTATCTCTCGCTCCGCCCAAGAGCGAGATTTGTCATTAGATGAATTTCCCACCTAAAAAAAAAATATAAGTTTATGTAATTTTACATGTCTTAGTTTTACAAGTGAGGCACGTTACCGACTGGGGCACATGTGGCTGGTTTACCCTTCCATAATAAGTAGTCAGAAAATCATCATTATCATCATCATTTCAGTCGAAAGATGTAGACTGTTGGACATAGGCCTCCCCCAAGCGTCTTCACAACGACCGATCCTGTGCGTCTTGCATCCACCGCATTCCCGCGACTCTCACCAGGTCGTCGGTCCACGCAGCGTTGGAAGGCCTCCCACAGGCCTTCCAACGCTGCGTTTTCCGGTGCGCGGTCGCCACTCTAGAACCTTTCGGCCCCATCGACCATCTGTTTTACGAGCAATGTGCCCAGCCCACTGCCACATTAGTTTGGCGATTCTTCGGGCTATTTCAGCTACCTTGGTTTGGTTGTAGCAGAAAACCATAAGCAGACGAAATGTAGAGGAACTTAAATATAAATTAAACGGAATGACGATAAATTGAATTTTAAATGAAAACACTTGATGCATTAAGATATAAGACCGAAGTTAGTGACGTATTAAGAAATAAGTTCTGTAACAGTAAACTGTATAAAACTCAAAAATAGAAAACTAAGAAATAAGAAGAAAGAATACTATGTAAGAATACTGAATTTTTAGCATGTATAATGGTGTATGCTTTGTTGGTTGTCCTTAATAAATAAATAGAAATCTATTTATTTTCTACATTTGGCCAACACTAATGAGGAAAAATTTAAATGGGTTAATTAAACAAAATAGACGATTTTTTGGTACATATTTCATCCGTGGAACGCTCTAGCCCAAAAACGGGTTTCCCCTTTATCCAATTTTTGCTTTCCAACCATCATTAAAAAAACAGGCATTTTGTACCTGTAATATTTACTATTATTTATTTATTTGTTCGAAAGTAGATGTCAGTTCAATCACGACCTCTACATTCTGCAACCGATTCTATCGAATTAGTTTTCGATGACTTTTTGTTTGATTTAGGGGATATCTTCGCAACTACTTAAGTTTCAGAAGCTCCAACGCTACATGTTTGTTGACATAGACCCATCCCTCAAGAAAAACCCACAACCAAAAAAGACATAGGCGTTAAAGATTGAATTGACCATAATTTTCTGCATAAAACAACTTTACATTACTAAAAGACTTTGAGAGATAGCTTTAGGATCAAGCGCTTCATATTGTAAATGAAATATTTTGAGCTAACATTTGGCGTATGAATCACGCGTCATTATTGATAGCCATTTAAATTGCAGTGGTTCAAACATCGAAATGGCCCATCCTATGGAAAGACGGTTCGGACGATTCATTTACCCAATTTCATCTAAAGATGTTTCGCCGTTTTTATACTCAGACACTTGACCCAAATTCAGTTGATTGATGAAATCAACGGATGCAATCTACAAAATTAAACGCAGACTCGATTTCAATTCGACAGAGGGGGGATATTGGGGGAAATTGAACATAAATTTTCAGTCATCTTCCCAAAGTGTATGGGACTAACAACCGTCTTCCAAATCCCATCGAAACTTTCCCGATAAGATTAAGATAAGATAGAATAGGGAACTGCATTTAAACTGAGATACCTCCAGCTGATATTTAATGGGTTAACGTGGGTCATTTAGTTAACCGAATTTCACTTCGGGTCGATTATTTGATTTGATCAACTTTAGCTGTTCGTATTTAAAAAAAAAATCTGTTCCTTAGTAGGATGTTTAAAGATATTGTCCTATATAAACCGGGATTACGTTAAGTGAGAATCGGGATTTAATTTTATTCTGTGTCACTAACAAATTCTGCGCTGTTTATATGAGTAGGTATTACAATGAAAGCGATACTGAAAGCAAATCTATCTCAAACTAAGACTGAGCTAGCGTTGTGTTTTGCTGTACATGATAAAGCAATTTTTGGCTAATCGATAAAATAAGAAAGCTGAACAAGTAGGTATCTCATGCACTAAGCAACGCACAACAAAGAACATGCGTCCAAACTTGCGTCATATTGTTGAATCGGCTAAGAAACCAGGGAATTTCAAGTCGTAAACTCCGATGAGAATTAGCTCCTTGAACGACAATCGTAAGCGCTCAACTCAGTAGTTAGATACAAGTGCAAAATAATGGCCGGATTTGCCAGAATAAGCTTATGATAACAATTAATTTCATTTTCTGTTAGTATTAGTCAACTACTTCATAATAGAAGTAGTTATCAATAATAATAATAAATGTGTGGAATGTAGACTCGGCTGTCATTGTGCCCATTGTCGTGACCGCCAAAGGCCTTATAGCAAAAAGTTTCGACGACCATCTGTCGAAGCTGTCATTGCGCGGTTGGATCAACGGCCTGATACAGAAGGCAGTACTCCTCGATACGGCTCGCTTTGTGGGGAGGTTCCTGTCTCTGTAGCTCTAATTACCGGTAGGTACTGGACCCTGTTCCCGACACCGGCGAACAACTATTTTTTATATTTTTATATGTTTTTTTAAAGAAAGTTTAAAAATATAAATGATATATACATACCATTATCATATATCATTATTATATGTATATATCATTTATATTTTTATCATGTTTATAAAAATAAATAAATGGAATAACAATAATTATATTAATAGATGCTAGTGCTGCTAGCCATCTGGGGCCAAAGTTACTGCTAAGTAACGTCTCAAGACTTGTATATAATGGAGGAGCTGGCAGTCAAACTAACCATACTGGTGAATTTCTCAACGCTCATCGCCATTCTCATTACGAGATACTGCACAACAGACATCGAAAAAATTTTACAGAACTTGGACCCATCCTCAACTTTATGAAAGAGAAAATATTTAATACCGAAGAAGTAAAGTATACCTTTTAATACAAATATTTTATCGATTCTCGTGCAGCAGACTTCGACAGCACCCCTGCTGTAGCAACAAATTGATTTTGATACAATAAAGTAATTTTTTGTAAAAAAAAAACCATGCAAGACTGAAACTGCATAGGTAAAGATCGGATAATTAAAAAATATTACTTTGACCAAACAGTTTATAAATATTCTTGTTTATGAAGGCGGGTTAGTCTTGGCTTTTTTTGAGGTGAGAAATTATCTAACGACTTCTCTCGCTCTAGGGTGGAGCGCAAAGCCGTGTCAGACTTTTACTGACTAAAGCCACACCTATGTTCCTTCAATTGCCCTTTGTGTTCCAGGACCACGGGGTTCTCTTTCGGACAACCCATGGTCCAGTAGTTTTGATAACATATCTTTCAAGCGCGCGTGGAACATTACGCGCCGTCGACGATTCAGGCTCGGTCCGGGCGGTTACGGACGGTTGGACCACGAGCTACCCATTGTTCGTCGTCTGCAAGTCCACACCCACGGTGACTGGAAATCGGGATTTCGGGGACTGGAGCGTGAGGACGTCGTCTCCTTAATTAGCATTACTGCTTTGCAGAAGGAAGCGACCGCCGCTCGTTCCCCCTCGCTCCGGACCATGCCTGTGCCAGAGCCCGGATCGAGAGATCGCCGGTGCCGATCACCTCCATGATCACACGGAAGTGTTCTGCCCTAGCGCGGCACACCTCCACTATATGCTCCAACGAGTCCTCCGGGTGGTCCGCAAAATGGTGACACCTGGGCGTTTCTTTCGAATAAAACAGGTTTTTTTTTTTTTTTCGGTGGGAAAATCATCTTATGACATCCCCGCCCTTGGGCGAGGCGGGAGATAGTGTCAGACTTTTACTGACTAAAAACCCACTCCTGTTCCTTCGTTGCCTTTCGTACCAGGGCCGAGTCTTCCTTTCAGAATCAGACCCTTGGCCCCAGTAGGCTTCGACCCTGCTAGGCCCCTACAGTTGCTGACATCTCCTTGAGGCGCGCGTGGAACAGCACGCGCCGTCGACGACTTGGGCTCGGTTCGGACGGTTACCGGACGGTCGGACGGCGAGCCACCCATTGCTCGCCGTCCGCAGGCCTGCTGAAATCGGGATCGGAATTCCGGCGGCGATTGGGGCGTGAGGACCGTTGCCTCACGCGATCGGCCGCCTCCTTTGCTAGCATTACTGCTTCGCAGAAGGAGGCGACCGCCTGCCACTCCTCCTCGCTCCGGACCATGGCCTGTACCAAGGCCCAGCGCGAGAGATCGCCGCCGCCGATCGCCCTCACGAGGACACGGCGTTGCTCTGCCCAAGCGGGACACACCTCCACCGTGTGCTCCACCGTGTCCTCCGGGTGGTCCACACAATGGTGACACCCGGGCGTTTCTTCCGCACGAATCCGGTGCAGGAACCTCCCGAACTTACCATGTCCGGTGAGGACCTGCGTCATGCGGAAGGTAAGGACGCCGTGTTGCCTTTCCAGCCACTCCTCAAAGAGGGAACTTACCACCAAAATTATGGCGTGCCCAGGGTTGGTCTCGGTTGACTATATCGAAAGATATACTACTCGTACATTCATTGACTGTTAGGCGGTACGAAGTTCACCGGATCAGCTAGTTAAAAATAATCTTACTATTAATTGCGTATAGTACAAAAATGTTAAATTAGGTTTTTTTGGAACATGTTTCTTTTATGTCTTTATGAACCGTACTTCTATACCTATATCTAAATACATCTTATGTAATAAATATTATAGCTTAATAGGTATATCTAATATACAAACTGAAAGTATTAGTATGTCCGAATGGGTAGAAAATGAACTCATTGGGCATCAAAAAAATCATTCACATCGATGCCATTAAGAAAAATGCCCAGAACGCTGGCACCTTTCTCACGCTGTATAGGAAGGCTGATTCGTTGACCAAAAAAAGTCCAGCCCTCTGATTACGCGAAGAATCGACCAGCTGTTTGCTGATATCCCGAACAACTCGATGAGCGCTTGGACCCCATGACCTTAGTGTTTTAACCTCAAACGGCTCAAACATATAACTTCCGATAAGGTTATTATATATACGCTATTTGAGGTTTTCTGCACTTGCAGCAACCGCCCCAGCACAGCCCGTACTCAAAAGTTGGGATGACGCGAGGGTGTCGACATTTTTGAAAAACCATATTTATATGTTCAGTAGTTTTACTACATAACTACCAAAAAAAAACTTAAAATTAATCTTTATAGAACCCTAACATTGTCTTCCAACCCGAAACGAAGAACGACCACAAAACTGATGATTTTTAGGACAGACGATAATAATTATTGTTAAAATGGAAAAGGGTTCTCTTTCTCCTAGAAGATCAAAGGGTATACGATCTTAATTAAATACCAAGACGATAGGACTATACATTATTATGGCTTGAAGGCATTTTGAAATTGAATTTCAGCTTTTTGTTATTATTCCATTTATTTGTTTGATAAGTCAAAAAGCAACAAAATACAATTTAAAGCTGTTTAAGCTTCAACCGTATTTTATTACTTTTTGACTTATTGTGTATTTTTGCATTAATCAAAATTTAATTCAGTTTAGATACTTCACTGCACAATATTACATAGCAATCAATTGCTTGAATGTGCTACTTAAATCTTTATTCTTATTTTACTTCTTGAATTTTATACTACAAAATGCAAAATACATTTATAAACCACTAAAATTACAGTCTTGTTATTTTACCCTACTCCATAGATTTTACTCCCCCTCTTTTGTAGGAGATTTTTTTTTTTGTAATAAAAGACAAAGTCCACTCACTGACTCATCAAAACACAGTCCCAAGACTTTACAAAGGATAAGAAAGAATTTTCCAAAATTCACCCTCTGAGGGTATGAAATGGGAGTCCGAAGTTTATATGAGAAACCTACATTCACGTGGGCGCCGCTGGCAGAAGCTGACTTTTATATAAAGTAACAAGTCAAAAATAATCAGATTTTTTTAAATATTCAATAATCCGTACCACGATAATATGGCGCTTCATAATTCGCGTATCTAAATTACCAACCTCTTTCCCTTACCTTAATTACCTACCTCCACAAGACAGGTGTGAAGTGTTAAAAAACACGCTACAAGATGCCCTGGCCGGAGATGGGACGCGCCCCAGTTGACGCGGTAATTAATAGAAATATGATGCACCAGGGACGGACTTGGGTACAAGAATTTATGTAGGCGTTTTTTAGTTAGGTTAATTTAGTTTTTTATTAGATATATGTAATTAAATAGTAATTGCTCTGTCGCATTGGAATGAGACCTGATAAAGCAGTTGTATGAGGATAAATAAATAAATAATAATAGAAAGTTGAACCTGAAAATCAAGAAATCTTAATATTCTGTTTAATAGCTACCTACTTGTTGACCCGACAGACGTCGTTCTGTCAAAAGAAAACGGTTAAATCAAAATAGTTGATAGTAAGGATTAGCAGCTAATTCTAACACTGTCAGCTAATATCGGTTTTTATTTAATAAAGAAATAATAGTTTTTCACGGTTTTTTGAGTATTATTTTTTAATTGATATAAATAGTTAAAAAAAAAACAAATTTCATTGTGGTTGGCCTCTCAAGTTTTGCGCTTTACAATACATTTTTCATTTTTATTTTTGCATATTATGTATATTAAAAATACCATGAAGCCACGTATATAGGTAAAGGTGACATTAACAAAACTGTATCAATATTCGTATGAATCAATAATAGTCATAATTATATATGATTTTGTGATTAAAATGCTTTTTTTTATCTGTTTGTTTTTATAGCGCCTATGCTTTAACGCCTGATGAAATATTGTTTAATGAAATTATCAGGCGTCATCAATTTTAACTTTTAACAAGTTCAATAAACTTCAATATATTGTATACTATTTTTTACTCTTGTATAAAATTTTCTTTTTATGCACCTACCATATTGTCTCTTCACCACGCTAGGTTGACTGGTAGGGCATTAAGTCCGCCTTTGTACTTTATGTTGCATGAAGATTAATAAATAAACCTCACAGTATCTACATTTTTACAGGGCGTATAGTCTACCACGATCATAATCTAAATCAATATCTCGACTCACTACAAGCTGGATTCTACACTTGATTCGAACGTAGAGAAGGTTCTATTTTGTAAACCATTGATGATCCCATTTTATTGAATAAGGCTTCAATTAACCAGATGGCGCCATGAATGGAGCACACCTCACATAGAGATCAGCCCATGTCTATTGAATGGTAGTTACAAGCTCCCACTGGTACCGACTTGAAGATGTCTCGAGAGGTTTCCTGCACTGAACTTGCAAATACTTCAGTGTCAATATCGTATGATCTCCTCAGTTGTATTTCTTGTATACTTACATAGCTTCAATCAAGCTACCGTAGGGTCATTGATTATTACCAAAGACTATACTGACTAGACTGTTATGTACTATTGTATAGTAGTACAGACCGGCAGAAATAACCGCTTTATGCCAATATCTTAAGAGCGCCCAACCCGAGATACATTTGCATACAACCGCTCATACGTGATTATGACGTTATTAAACATCTTTCTTTAGATATATTGGAAACACTGATAATCTTGTCGACATTATTGGTGAAGCGTCAATGCCTTTTCTTAAGGTATATGTATTTTTAGAGAATAAATAATATAAATTAGTTATCTTTCCCGCATTCTCTAAGTTAATTGAGTCTCTGTTGACGATTTCCTTCACCAATATCTACGACCGCAACGCCCACTGGTGACGTATCGAATGCTTTCTTGAGATGCTCGCTAAAGACCGCTAGATGGCGTCTAACCCGCTAACAAAAGTTGTGTCCGCTACGCAAATCGACATTGCGTCGAATAAAAACCGCTCCGCTGTAAAAATCCCATATCTGTTGAAAACCTGAGAATTCTCGTGGAATAAGTGTATCTGCTACTGTGAGACATTAAGATCATAAAGTGCAGTGTTGGTTTCACGAGTTCTGACCAGCCCACCGGTGGATGGATGAAGATTTAGCTCGCCGGCCGGCAGCTCACAGACAGACCACGCGTCCGTGGATGAAGCGCTTTCCTGACGACAAGTGGGTTCACTGGATTAGCAAGGTACGTGGGCTTTAAGTTGCTATCGTCGTTGTAGGGGTAGGTGCATCAGGGAATCGTCAACAGGGATTTAATTTTGTGTAATACAACCATAATTTCACCGCCATATTGGTAGTCTTAAAACACCACCCCTTTTTCAGGTTGAGGCTACTTACACGCGTCACCATAATTATTTTGGTCCTTTCGAGCCTGGATAGGTAACCAGGTAACCGCTCCCTAGTTAGATTTTTACGTAATATTTGGTGAAAATCATAATAGGTATATATAGGTTATAGATATTTACGTAAACCTTTGGTAAATTATTCTTGCCTATAAACCGCTCTCCGCTTTATCATAAACATAATTGACAATAGATTCTACGTAGGTTTTGGTAAATCTGTCAATATTGTTTCATAGAATTTAATGTGATACGTATTTCACTTTGATAACATATAATAGGAGGTAGTCTCACATCATTTCGGCTTTGTGCGTATTAGTGATTTTTATACAGATACCGCCACAGAGCGGGAGGATACTTTACGATTGCTAACCGCCTGATAAGTTTACCCGCGCATATTTTTAGATATTGCTCTTGATATTAACTTAACAAAATGACTGAGAAACAATTAAAGCCGGAAGATTTACTGACTATCCTTCATGAGAAGAAAGGATTGTTATTCAAACGCCTTAATCGATTATATGAATTATCGAAAAATATTTCGTCGTTCGATACGAGAAATAGTGAAAGTTTTATGACTGAATCGGAAACTATTGACGACATTCGTGACAAATTTGAATCTTATGTCGATCAAATTAACCACATAAACATTAATTTGAAACCTGGTTCGAGTCCCGACTATGCTTGTTTAGAATCCTTTGAAGATTTGTTTATTCGCATTAAGCGTATTAGGAACAAAATCGACAGTAGTCAATCTCAGTTATCTCAATGTAGTAATTCGAAAACGCCTTTTGAACCACTAAAAATAAAGCTGCCTCCGATTGCATTGCCATCTTTCGACGGGAAACCTGAGAATTGGCCTGTTTTCTATGAGTCGTTCAAGTCGAATATTCATGACAATGATCAGCTGACTGACTCGCAGCGTGTGCAGTATTTAGTAGGTAGACTTACACATAACGCGTTAAAGATTACAGCCGGTATTGTGCCTACGGCTGATACCTATCATTTTCTATGGGACAGCTTAGTTAATAAATACCAGGATAAACGTACATTAGGTATACACTATTTAAATAATATATTAGATTTAAAAAGTTTTTTGTGTAACGCAAATGGTCTCGATTCTTTCATTGAAATATTTAGTGCAAGTATTTCTGCCTTGAAACAACTCGGTATTCCGGATCTTGCGGATTTTATTCTCTTGCATTGCGCTATGAGAAAAATAGATTCACAGACTGGTCAATCGTTTGAACTTTCCGTTCGCGATGTTGAAATACCTACAACTAGATTGTTAATTAGCTTTGTTCAAGATCAGGCTAAGATATTAGCACGCTCGAATTTATCTCATTCGAACGCGAAAAATAATTATAATAAACCTCATAGTCCCGCATCTCGCGAGCCTCGCACGCAAACGAAAGCGTTTGTTGTGAATGTATCGCCTAATTCTACCGCTCCAGCTCCGCCCCGCTTCGTCTGCGCGTATTGTAAAGATAACGCTCATGTTCATTTGTATAAGTGCGCTGAGTTTCAATCCGCGTTGACTCCTAGAACTAGGTTTGAGTTTATTAAATCCGTACATGGTTGCGCAAATTGTCTGAGCACGTCGCACGGTTTGAGTAATTGCAAGTCGACCTCAGTCTGTAACGTATGTAAAAAACGCCATCATACTTTATTACATTTTGAGAAAAATAATAAACAATCGCATGTAGCTGATGTTAAACCGACGAATTGCAATGTGGCCGTCGCGTCCAGCCTGGCTGTGCCGCTGGCCACTGCGCCCCCCGCGTTCCTCCCGCCCCGCGCGGCGTCTTGTGGTTCGGGTGACGTTGCTCAAACATGTCCGACCCATAACACGGCCGTATTATTGGCTGCAGATACGAGGGCTAAGTCGGCAGTCTTGTTGTCGACCGCTCAGGTTTATGCGCGCGCTAACAATAATAGTTCGGGCCATAAAACAATAGTTAGGTGCTTAATTGACAATGGTTCGCAAAATAATTTAATAACTACAGATTGTTGTAGAAAACTCAACTTAGCGATAATTCCTTTGAATAATTCTTTTGTCAAAGGAGTTGGTTCTGTGTCGCGGCCGATAATAGGTTATGTGAATCTAGATATCGAGTCTCGCGTATACCCGCATCAAAAATATACTATTCTCGCGTTAGTGGTTGAGTGTATTACGGTCAAGCTACCTTCGCACCATATTAAGTGGGATTGTCATGTAGACTTCCACTCGCTTCCGCTCGCTGATTTAAGCTGGAATATTCCAGGAGATATTGACATAGTGTTAGGCGCTCAACTGTTTCCGTATATTTATTTGGGGAATAGGGTAGACTTAGGTTCAAATGCGCCACCCGCATTATTGACCACATTCGGGTATGTAATTATGGGTGATTTTCCGCCTAGTAAAGATAATTTGAATTTACCTAGCTCTTCTTTCACAGCATTAGCCCTTAATGATTTATTACAAAAGTTCTGGGAATTGGAAGAAGTTGAAAATAAACGTTTTTTATCTCCTGAGGAAACCGAATGTAAGAATATTTTTTCCTCGACCGTGTCACGTGACGATGCGGGACGTTATACTGTCGCGTTACCCTTTAGTAAGGATCCCAGCGAGTTGGATAACTCCCGTACCGCCGCGTACCGTCGACTGGTTGCGCTGGAGAGAAAACTCCGCCAATCGCCGACGTTGCGGGAAAATTATAACGCAGTGATCCAAGAGTACATAGATAATGGATACTTAAGTCCAGTCGACGATTCCGCCATTTCGGATGACGGATACTACATCCCTCATCACGCTGTCGTTCGGCCAGACAAGCCGATGCCGCGCGTTGTATTGGATGCGAGTGCCAGGACTCACACCGGTTTATCTTTAAATGATGTACTCCATATTGGTCCAAATTTACAAACAGATTTGTTTCTTCTTTTAATCAATTTTAGATTATTTTCTATCGCTATCAATTCTGATATCAAGCAGATGTACTTACGAATTTGCGTACCTGTTGAGCAGCGTAAGTACCTACGCATTTTGTGTCGATTCAGTGAGAATGATCCTGTGTTGACATTCGCTTTTAACCGCTCACCTTTTGGACTGAAGTCGAGTCCTTACATAGCTATGCGCACTGTGCGACAGCTGGCCTCGGACAGTCCGCATTATTATATACTTAAATTCGCTAGACCGAAGGTTCGTTGTGAGCCCCGGTCGCCGCAGGGATTGTCAGCGGCGGAACGAGTTATGATCCGTGCTGTGCAATCTGTTCATTTCGCAGATGACATTGAGCTCATCATATGTGGTAAATTGTTGCCAAAGAAACTTGGCAGTTTATCTGTCTTTTTAGATGAAGAGGGTATATCACGCATTGGGGGAAGACTTTTAAAGTCATGCCTTCCCTTTGATGCTAAGCATCCTTTTTTACTTCCCAAACATGATCCTGTTGTGGATTTGATAATTCGTCATTACCACGTGATGAATTGTCGCACTGGGCCAGGGCTACTTATGTCTATTTTACGACAGCGATTTTGGATACTGGATGCCAGGACTGTCATTAGGTCCAAGTTGCGACAATGCAACACATGCTTTAGAGTTAATCCGACGCACCCCACTCCAATGATGGCGGCCCTTCTTGAATACCGTGTATCGGAATCAAAGGCTTTTGTCCATACTGGAGTGGATTATGCTGATCCCATACACATAACTCTCTCTCGTCGCAGAGGTCAACACGCTCAAAAGGCTTACATCTGCTTGTTTGTGTGCTTGGTAACCAAGGCTGTCCATGTAGAGTTAGTCTCTGAACTTGCTACCGACGCCTTTTTATCCGCGTTTGAGCGTTTTATCTCGCGTCGAGGGCCAGTATCCTGTCTCTATTCGGATAACGCTACCAATTTCGTTGGTGCTAAAGCTCAGCTAGATGAACTTTATAATTTCTTAATGAGGTCAAACCTCAATTCGTCTCTTTTAAATGAGTTATCAACTCGCCGCATTAAGTGGAAAATGATTCCACCTCGCTCCCCACATTTTGGCGTTATGTGGGAAGCCAATGTAAAACCATTAAAACCGCATCCTTATAAAGGGACTGACAATGTCGCTCGCGTTGCAATGGTGAGGACAAGGTTCGGTAATTTTAAACGCTCTGTCACAAAACTATATCCTATTCCAACGCAATAAAATTTCATTTTAACGATACTCATAGTTTTTTAAGGTTTAGGATTAGTATTCTAAATGATTTTTATTTTCCGCATTTAGTCATAAAGCTTAGACTTTCCGATCATGATCTAGGTTAGTAAATCTTTACAATTTTAACCTTTCCCTTTGAAAGCACTTGCGTCCTTCCAAGGGGGGGAGCATGGTGAAGCGTCAATGCCTTTTCTTAAGGTATATGTATTTTTAGAGAATAAATAATATAAATTAGTTATCTTTCCCGCATTCTCTAAGTTAATTGAGTCTCTGTTGACGATTTCCTTCACCAATATCTACGACCGCAACGCCCACTGGTGACGTATCGAATGCTTTCTTGAGATGCTCGCTAAAGACCGCTAGATGGCGTCTAACCCGCTAACAAAAGTTGTGTCCGCTACGCAAATCGACATTGCGTCGAATAAAAACCGCTCCGCTGTAAAAATCCCATATCTGTTGAAAACCTGAGAATTCTCGTGGAATAAGTGTATCTGCTACTGTGAGACATTAAGACCATAAAGTGCAGTGTTGGTTTCACGAGTTCTGACCAGCCCACCGGTGGATGGATGAAGATTTAGCTCGCCGGCCGGCAGCTCACAGACAGACCACGCGTCCGTGGATGAAGCGCTTTCCTGACGACAAGTGGGTTCACTGGATTAGCAAGGTACGTGGGCTTTAAGTTGCTATCGTCGTTGTAGGGGTAGGTGCATCAGGGAATCGTCAACAGGGATTTAATTTTGTGTAATACAACCATAATTTCACCGCCATATTGGTAGTCTTAAAACACCACCCCTTTTTCAGGTTGAGGCTACTTACAAGCCTCACCAATTATCTAGGTTTCTATTAAAATCAAAACATAAGTTTGTGTAAAACTAATCCAGTAAAGACCTCTGAAAATCTGTTATTTTGCATTTTGGCCCTTCATAATATAGGTACTACGAGATTCTGAATAACGAAATTTTTTTCATAAGTTTTATGGTTTAAAAAAACACGGATTATCTGGAATATGTGTTGTAAAGTATTCGAGTAAGTGACGGAATTACCAAAAGCCAACAGAACGTTCAGGCGCGATCTCTGTTTTTCGCGTTATTTCTTTATCAAACACTGCGTTCAATAAAACAACAAGTTTTAAAACCACGCTCACGTTGACGAGGGACGGATCGGGCAGGGCCCTCTTAATAGTTTGAAGAAACACAAAACTATAATTAGAAATATAATCATTCATAGCTCTTTAAAGTAGAGTATTAATATCAAATACCGTGATGGAGTCCCAATATTAAAGTCAATCTACTTAGCATAGCATAGCATAGTCAGCATTATAATGTTCCCACTGTTGGGACTCAGGCCTCCTCTCTAGGAGAGGGAATGGGCCGTAATCCACCATGCGGGCCCAGTGCAGGTTGGCCCAATCTACTTAAATATAATTAAGAACAAAATGTCAAAAATACAGCCACATTAAGCCTACTGTCCAAGGACGCGTAGCTTCATAGACGCGTATTAGCCATTACACGCTTGGTGTACACCTGCTCTCAGATTATATACAAAACTATGAAACTCTGTCGACGATGTGGCAACATCGTGCCGTCATGTCCTTGCCACTTCGTCGACAGAGTTTCAGAGTATTTTGAGTTTATTTAGATTTACTTACTTAATGCCATATTGCACTACTTTTGGGTAGGAAAATTTCCAAAAACTTCTCCCGTTCTGGGTGAAGCAAGAAAGAGTGTCAGACTTCTATTGACGAATATTCACCCGAGTTCTTTCAGTTACCCTTAACACTTTGCCTCTCTGTCATCTGGTTTAACTGAGACTTGTCAATGAATACAACTATTCTCCAAGCATCATCATCCTAGTTTCGATGTGAGCGGGCAAAATTGAACCAAGCTACTCAATGTCCTGTTGTAAGTAAAGTCCTCTGACCGGTAAGGGTGCCCCTATTCTAGCCAAATTAAGTCTCTTTATTATGATTGACGCTGTTACTATTTCTTACCTTAGAAGAAGTTGAAGTGAAGTGCGATTTCTGAGCTCACTGCTCACAATAAATATGTCTTCAATTGCCGTTGTGACTTTTTTTCTACTTTGCCCTTTAAGTCTCGTTAACTTTCCAATATTGTTCAACATTTCACAAAGTGACTGACTTGTAAACGCAACGTTTGAGCCACTTCATTGTAAGTCAATTTTCAATTAAAATTACAACCCTGGATACTTAAGCTTCGCTGATCTGGCATTTTTATTTTTATTTAACAAAATAATATGATGTTTACTTAACACGACAACAACAAAAAAAATTAAAAACAAAATTTGAATTTAAATAACTGCAAACTTTTTTACATTAATGCATATTAATGAACTTGACTCATAGCCGAAAATAAGTAAATGATAATTTATTTATTTTCGACTAAAAGTCAATTTGAGTCAAAGTTTTTATAGTTGGGTTAACCCAACCCAGCCATCCGTCAAATGCCAAACGTCATTTCGTATTGACACAGCTATGTATAACACGTTATTTTATTGTGATTTTTATTCGAAATTATTTGCAGTGATTTAATTTTTACATTTCCACAAGAGAAACAATATTTAATAATATATAATACAGTTTTGCCAAAGAGAAAAAGTGGCAAATTACACCATTATTGATCTAAATAAAATCACGGAACGTTACAATTATAGTTTGGCAGGCTAGAGCCGATAAAAATAGTTTTATTTTAATGATTAGGTATAGATTTTCTAGGTGAACTTCGGTCCCTGACATCTCCAAATAATTATATAAATTAAAAGGTAATTCATTTAAACATGATAATATTTGTTTATTTTGTTTCGGTCATTATTTTCTATAGAAGGTATAAAGAGTATTTGATTCTCTTAATTTATAATGCGTTTCGACTAACTAAAATATTTCTTTTCAGGCTTGAGTAAAAATACAGTAAGTAAAACTAAAAAAACCGGGCAAGTGCGAGTTGAACTCGCGCACTGAGGGTTCTGTACAAACTTACCTATGAAAACAGTTTAAATCCCGAATTGAGTTAAGAAATTTTTTCCGAATCGCAATTTTTTTTATGACGTAGCTACAAATTTACAGTTTACAGATTTTTTTCCTATACTTGTGCTATAAGACCTTGCTTCATGCCAAATTTCAGGATTCTAGGTCAACGGGAAAACGGGTGTCGAAATTTAGATTTTTTGCTACATAAACCACCGTATCTTTTTTTTTCGTTAACTCAGAAGTCAATTTTTTTCACAGTTTCAAGGGTCTGTAGACTTGAGTATATAGTTTTAATTTCAGCTCGATACCTCCATGCGTTCCCGAGATAAAGGGTCTTGACAGACGGACAACAAAGTGATCCTATAAGGGTACCGTTCTTTTTTCTTTTGAGGTATGGAACCCTAAAAAGAAGGTTCCACAAATAACGAAAAAAACACACCTGGAAAAAAACGCAAAAATGTGTTTGATCGTATAAATTTGTGTCTTACTTGCTTATTTTATGCAATTTCGTGATTAATTATACAATTTTAACTTGTGCAAGCCTAGTAAATAAATAAATCGTACTTTAAAAAACAATGTTTTTTCTTTATTTTTGCTAAGCAACCTCATTAGTCACAAAAAAATCACATCTACTAATTTCACTGTTGAAGTAATAGTTAAATAAATTATTTTTCTTCACATGTGTTTTGAAAAACGTTGTATGATATACGTGAGTATTGATGATTACTGTCCCGTCTCTCATAAGTTCCTCGCCTTCGGCTCGGCTCTAGATATCGCCTCAGTGGTAACCAACATTACACACTTATATCATAATGCACTATTATTTTCAAATATTTTTTTTGTCATATTCTTTATACCTAACTTTGATTAAACTGCACATTACATCTATTCAGAAATATATTTAACTAGCTTCTACCCGTGGCTTCGCTTACGTGGTATCCTACTAACATTTTAAATGTGTATGTACCGTATGGTGTTCGGACTTAAAGAATAACACCATCCCATCTCTTCCCGTGGGTGTCGTAAGAGGCGTCTAAGACAGCGCGGGATACCATGGCAGCGCGACCAGTCACCGCTACCAACAAAATGTATACAGCTCTACAGAGAGTTACTCACCTGGCGTCCGTTTGGTTGCGCAACCAATTTGGTGCTCGGACGCCAGTCCGGCCGCCAGTGATGCTCCCACCAAAGAGCATATAAGATGAAAGTCTATGTTATGAAAGGGATATGTTTCACCGGGACACCATGGCGGCGCGACACGAAATATAGCCCTTAGAGACACACCAGAGAATGGGCAGCAGCATTCTCTGTGCAATACAACAACCACACTACGATCAGTAACCCGCTTGCCAAGCGTAGCGATTATAGCAAACCCCCCACCCCCAAAATGAAAAGCAAAACTAAAAAATGATGCCTAATGCCCGGTCGCCCTTCTACCCTTGACTCCTGTGGCGGTCAAGATAACGGTGAGGCAAGGGATGCTAAGAATCACTGGATGAGATCTGGCTACCCTTTTAAATTGTTCCGAAAAGTGGTCGCTTACAATGGGCCTCACCAGAAGACTTAAAGTCACCCAAAGGGCAATGGAAAGGTCTATGCTCAGAATTTCCTAGCGTGATCACATTAGAAATGAAGATATCTGCAGTAGAACCATAGTTACCGACATTGCTTGAGGAATCGCCAAACTTAAGTGGCAGTGAGTAGGGCACATCGTTCGCAGAACAAATGGTCGATGGGGACGAAAAGTTCTGGAATGGCGACCAAGTACCTGAAGACGCAGCGTTGAAAGGCCTCCCACAAGGTAGACCGATGACCTGGTGATGGTCGCGGGAATTCGATGGATGCAAGATGCATAGGACCGAACGTTATGGTGACACTTGGGGAAGGCCTATGTCCAACAGTGGACATCTTTCGGCTGAAATGATGATGATTGTAAATGCGAAATAGGCAAAAACCACTAGACAGATGCACTTAATGATAAACGTTGCAATAATATAGCTTATAAGCTTATTTTTGCAAAGTTTCATCACATGAGCATGTTCAAGACTTCCTGTTGAGCTACTTCTTAATAGAGATCAGAGCCGCTGGCAGAAGCAACTCTAACATAGTTTCAAAATATCAAGATGTTACAGTCGCACTATGATTACGTATATACAGCAGCGCCCTCAAATCTTAGAACTATTTCCTTTCCGCACAGACTCTACTTGAGTTGATGGCGAAGGATTCAAATTATCTCTAATCGGAAATTCTATCTATTTTCACATCCTCCTCATTTTATTTTATGGAGTAAGAAAACGCTCATAACTCTTTTTACTAAACATGTCGGTCCTCTAAATGCGACTCTGGTGATACATGAACATGACACGCCACCGAGACCCGCTGACCCGTTTCCCTTCAACCACCTGCGACCAGTCAATTTACCTTTAAAAAAACTCAAGCAAACCTCAGCCTGAAAGAAAAGCAGTCTGTTTACTCAACACACATACATACAGTAACGGCCGCGTGCCCTCATTTCTTCTGCCAAGCAAAAAGTCACTTTACCCTTTTCACACCTTTACTTTTAAAGTTTATATTGCTGTGAGCTTTGAAGTGGTTCTTCTGTCGTTTGGGAAGTCGATTTTAGAGGAATGCTTAGGAATGGTTGAGACCTGAAGCGCGATGTTTACGGTATTCAAATTGCTGTCACATGCCTTGCGCGCGGTTTAGGTCCGATCGCACTTAAGTTGGAAATATTCTGTTTTGTGTGAAACAAAGTATTGCACTCAGATGCGTGTAAAGGCACTTTAGCTTTACGTCTTTGTTGTTTTATATTTTGCATCAGATATTTATGTGTGATAGGACTTTTACGGTTGCACCTGTTTTGTGGAACTTAATATAGTAAAGGTTATTTTATTCTTAATCGGGTAAACAATAATGTTTTGTGAAGGTTTTTTAAATTTTATTATACACCAGGAGTGTTTGACGATCTAAACTGAACTGATAAAGGGATGGAGCCATATAGGGTGTATAGCTCCATCCTATTTTTTTGCTTGCACGCCTGATATTTTAACAGGTGGGTGGTAAGGCCCCAAATCTCTTCATATAGGCTAAGCCTTCTATCTTAACCTACTTTTTTAAATAAGGACCAATAAACTTAATCCCTATCGAACACTATAAAATTCATACTATACGTAAATCTGTTTCGGAAAGTGACAAACACTTGCAAAGTCTCTCATAATGCGCGATTGCATTTCAAATACTATCCGTTGAGCCCGCGTATAAGTCGAATGAATAATTCAAGTCAGACTCCCGTATTCAAACACCTTATGTATGGATGCAAAGGAAATCCGATCAGTAAGTACTGGGAAATTTGTTTTTACATGACATTTGCGTTTTGATCCCTGAAGCAAAACAGACATTAATTTTTTTTGGTTAGTTAAAATAACAGCAAATAAAATAACGCATATCTTATACAAAATGTTTCATGGAGCAAAAGCGATAAAAGCGACAACTCTTCTCCGAAAAATACGTAGAATCTTTATTATTATTATGCTTAACCTGTAAAACCCTCCATCTGTTCCTTCTATTGTTCTGCTCCAGCTTTGGACCACTTCTAGCCAATTCATAAGGAAGACGTCTTAATCGTCTCGCAATTTCCTTCGTAGTGTACTACGACTCCGTCATGCGATTTCAGAGCACCAAGTTTGTGTAGAACTAAGCAATCTTTTACCTAAAAAATTTTGGGATCTAATATTCCAACCAAAATAGTCGTAGATCGTTTCCAAATATTCAAACATCGAGCGTGTCAAAAATGAATTTGTACGCAATATGGTTACAAAAAGAGGACATAATTGTAGAAAAAATATGTTGATAATTATGAGTTACGGTGCGACGCATATTTGCCAGCATCGTATTTACTACTTTGACATGCAGTTGAAAAACGCCAAATCAAGCAGCAAAAGCGATAAATACTCGTAATATTGAGAAAAATAGTGCGCAAATTTACACCAACCAGATAATCTGACACGAATATACAATACCTATAAAATATAAACATTTTAAAATCTTCCAAGAAACTAAAAATCTCTTAAACTCTTTAGGGTAGTACTCCCATATTTTTTTAGATTATCGTGTTTTCACGTTAATAAAGCCAAGTTCTCCTGACTACCAATAACGATTCAGATATATTTAATTGCCATTTGCCATCAAAAAACAGATATAAAAAGGTACATAGATGAGAAGTAATAGATTCGAAATTATTACAACTGCAAAATTATTACAAAGGACGATGTAGGTTAGGTGCCGTTATATGCATTTTATATGAGACTTTTTGCACAAGAGCTTCCTCCACTGAACTAAACGGTTCCGCGGGATTCCGATGTGGAAACTTGTAAGGTATTTCGTACCCTACTTTATTATGCAAATTGTTCTTGAGTGCGATTGTAAGCGTGAGCTTTTCATTATATGCTTTGGGCTGGATAAAAGTGTCTCATTTTGGACAGAATTGGTTTGGTTATGGAGATTACATACTCACTTTCTAGTTCACAACTATATACTATATAATTATTGTAGTATAATTATCTTTACATTGTATGACATACGAGTACGTGTCTGCTAGCGACTACTTTATGCATATTTGTCAGTGTGATTTGTTTTTATACACTTTTTTTTATCATATAATGGTTTATTTTTATGTTATTTCTTTAGTTGTTTTAGTTCATACGATGAAAACTTGCTATCCGTTCAACGTCTCGTCGACGTCAGCTGGCGCTGAAAATCAGCACTGTGGCTCTGTTCAATACATGAGCCCCAGCATTTTGCTGAGCGCTGACCGTTTTGCGCGGATGAGTCGCATAACTCACTCTATAGTATAGATTTGTTATTGTTATATTTTTTAAGTAATGTGCCGTGTTTGTCGTAAATAAACTCTTTTTCTTTCTTTCTTTTTCTTTGTCTTTCTAGCTTCTGCCAGCTATTTCGGTCACGTAAAAGTAGAAAATTAGTCTAAAAGAATTATACTCCTGGGATAAAAAGTTAATATCCTATATGCTGTCCCATGGGCACGCCATAAGTATGGCGGTAAGTCCCCCCTTTGAGGAGTGACTGGAAAGACGTTACGGTGTCCTCACATTCCGCATGATGCAGGTCTTTACCGGACATGGTAAGTTCGGGAGGTTCCTGCATCTGATTAGTGAGGAAGAAACGCTTGGGTGTCACTATTGTGTGGATCGCCCGGAGGATACGTTGGAGCATACGGTAGAGGTACCTATATCCTGATTGGGCGGAGCACCGCCATGTCCTCATTGGGGCGATCGGGGGTAACGACATTTCACGCCGGGCCCTGGTACAGGTCGTGGTCCGGAGCGAGAAGGAATGGGAGGCGGTCGTTTCCTTCTGCGAAGTAGTAATGCTAGCGAGGGAGGTGGCCCTCACGCGCCAGCCGCTGGTATCCCGACCCCGATTTTCAGCCACAGTATGCGTGGGCTGGCGGACGGCGAGCTACCCATTGTTCGCTGGCCGTCCGTTAACCGTCCGGACCGAGCCGAGTCGTCGATGGCGCGTAGTGTTCCACGCGCGCCTCAAGGAGATGTCAGCAAAACCTTAGGCGCCGACACGGACAGGTTACAGCGTGATCACGACTTTGGTCTTAACGGCGAGTGGTGCGGTGAGCGAGGCGGCATCGGTAAGCGGGGGTGCGGCGCTATGAGCGGCGTCTCGTGGCGTGCTTCAAACATTTTCATATTTTTGATCTTACCGCTCGTCACCCCGCACTTAGCTTCCGCTCACAGCGGCAAGGTCTTTAACGGACCGTTATGTAGTGTTTTTTACATTGTACAATACATTACATAGACGCCCTAGGTATTCCATACATTGTTGCCTAGGTATTGTATAGAATACCTGAATTATACAGATTGCCGGTAACATTTGATGACATGTCAATCTTCGTTTGACCATATCATTGATATAGGATTTCTATGATAATAAAAGGTCTAAAGAAAGTAAACCAAACGAGGATTGAAATATCATCAAACTTTAACGTTTAAAACGATCTGGCCAGTTTTACTTGGCCATTTCATGAAGTGATCCCTTTCTAAGATCAGAGGGGCTATTGAGTAACTCTGTTGACAGTTCAAGTGATGATCACTTGTTAACAACGTGCATCATTGAACTGTCAAACAGCTAGTTTCGTATTGCCTATCTTCAGTGACCAACTGCAGTGACGTCATTAGCCACTGGTGCCTTTGATAGCCACCGTAACACGTTTTGACAGATGTTATTGTATCGATACTGTTAAAATTGCGATTGTGTAAGCTTTTGTAGCTGTATAATAGTTGATAAAATTTTAGAGTGGTCACAATAGGCACCGTAAATTTTTATAATTCACCACATTTCCACCGTAGTTTGTTAGTCACTTGTGTGATACGTAATACCAATTTTATGAAATTGTCAGTTGACAACTAAGTTCAGTGTGCAACGAATGCTAGTTGTCAACTGTTATTGAAAAAGTTAGCCAATAGCCCCCCTGGCCGCGACATGTACATTAATTGTGAAATAAAAAATAAACAACATTCATGCAAATCAATAACAACAACATGTATTTTTCTTCCATAATTACCTATGTTAAACACAGCTTGCAACATGCTGTAATTTTTGCAGATAAAAATAAACAAAAAAAAATGGATTTTATACAACGTCATCTCTATGTGACATTATCTATAAAAAGTTCAATGTATCATTACTTACGCCTGCATGGCTACTACTGTGTGTAGGATGGTTTAAGCTGTTGATCCCCGCAATAACGCCAGCGTTAACGCTCCATTGTCTTTCTATTGTGTCTCTAATTACGCTATTAGATAGATAAAATAATATGATTTATGTTAGAGGTACGTAGTGGGCTGGCGTGGTGCCATGTGTGTACCGAGCCTTCTGAAAATGTCAGTCATAAATAAATTATATAAAACTGCTTAGTTTCAACTTTTCAGTTAATTGTTTTTGCTGAGAATCTGAAATTGTTTCGGATATAATACTGTGGCGATCATGGAGGTCACATGAATACTACTAACTTACAAACTGGCAAGATATACTTTTAAGATTTATGTTTTAAAAAGTTTAGGATGGATAGATGAAAAAAAATATATAGTTAGGGGGATGTCAATAAAAATCTAGACGTAATTTTATATATATAATGTATTAGAAAGTGCTTCATACAATATATATAACATTATAATTGAACCAGAAGTTTTTCATAATTTTTTTTTTATTTTTTTTTTGAGGTGGGAAATCATCAAAATGACTTCTCACGCTCTGGGTGGAGCGCGAGGGCGTGTCAGACTTTTACTGACTAAAACCACACCTGTATCCTTCAATTACCCTTTGCAATCTAGGACTACGGGTTTCCTTTTCAGAAATTCTCCGCGGTCCTAGCTAGTGGGCATCGGCCTTGCTGGGCCCCTACGGTTTGCTGACATCTCCTTAGAAGTTTTTCATTAGCGTCTCCCCCATCACAATACCTACTATCGAGTTTTTTGTCAGTATCAACCACTTTACCAAACCATTAATAACATACAAAACAAATAAATACATATATCTGTGGCGACAGGTCCGACTGATCCAAAAAAAACTACAAAAGCCGGTTTCGAAGTACTACTACTACATATTCATTTAAACGAAAAAATAAAATGGTCATTTTCTTATTTTTTAACCTAAATTAACATAGATTACGCACGTTTTAATTTGGTTGTTGTTTATCAACACAACAACACCTGGTAAAAATTGTTTAAAAATAGTTTAGTGAGTTTTAATATTTATACTACTAGACATAAATCTGTTTTCTCCAAAATAAAAGGAGGAATAAAAACAATATTTCTTGGCTTTACTTGGTTATCATAAAGATGATCCCTAATGCATATCCCTTTTTACATTAACATTCAACTTATGGAAGAAGAGGTACAATTTATTTTATATCCTCAAAGAAACTATAAACTTTACATAAAAACTATAAACTTTACATAAAATATTACCTAAAGAAGAGCATAAATCTCTTACCTTCAAAAAAACATCAAAGTATTTGGTAGCAGTTAAAATGTCACACAAGGTCAAACACACAACTTGAAGCGCGTGGACTGATTTTTTGCGTTTCTTATAAAGTTGTATTTTTTAACTTAGATCTCTGTGCACTAGGGTCACAGATATTATATAAACAAAAAACTTTTTAAAATCCGCCTGTTAATACTTCCTTGTGTTTTGTTTCCCAAAGTAAGGTTTAATACAAAGTTTAAGTACTATGATTAAATTGATCCTAATCTCAGATTATCCACTTTCAGTAGTTTTACCTTCCGTCAATGTTGTTTTACGCTTTTTAATTTCAGCTGAATTTTAAACTCCTGTCCTTGTAAAACACTATTTAGGTAATTCTAACTACCTAACATTCTGCGAAGCACAAGGCTTATTGTTATAGGCACTATTACTTTTTTGTGAACTCACGAATCTCATTGCCCTTCTTATTACTTTGTGTGACTAATGAATCATAATAATATTATGTATCTAATCTAGTCTTCTTATAAAAGAGAATCTTTGTGGCCATAAAATTCTTTTTTTAGGTTTTTATCTGACTTAGTGATAATTTTCTTACTTATTATTTTTATTTGTGTTGGTAGTGCAGTTAATCCATCATTTTCATTATTTTCACAAATCTAATTTAATTTTAACAAAGTTTAATAATCACGACAAAATAAAACGAGTTATGACAGTAAACCTTCTCTTCGTATAATCCACTAAAGTTACAGTAGGAACGTTGCCGTCGTGATACGGTTGTGCAACGTCGCTGGGCAGACTACTAAGTGCTACAAATCCCCTGTCCAATGTCCCGCACCCCACAACTCAGTCAACCGGTGACACTTACGACACAAAGTCGCGGACAAATAAATTAAACAAAAATCTAATAAAAATATGCCATCGCTATGGCGACGATTTCTCTAATTCTCGTCGTGCTCGCGAATCGAGTCAATCCACAAACTGCGTTGAACACAGGAAGCGACATAAACAGTTTAAGCGAAGGACTAGAAGTTAATGCCATTTTTCCAACGCAAATCCAACAAACTCAAACGACTTCGGAAACGACGCTCGCGGCCTCCGCCGGAAACAATCTAAATGACGTTGGTGGCACCGCAGCAGCCTCCTTCGATGTACCAGGAAAGAATTTCCAAGCAATCTCCACAATTTACTCGATAAAAAACCAGAAAACCAATAATAATAAAAATGCGCGCGAAGGAAATGTCAAATCATTTGGAGATGGAAGTGATGCTGGAAATAACGAGAAGTACTTGCAGTACTCTAAAGAAAATCTTGGTACTGTAAAAGCTGAACCTCTTGTTTGGGACAACTGTTTGGAAACTAATTTTCAGGGTAGCAGCCCACAGAATATGGTGAAACCTCAAGAAACGCAAAATGATAATCATGACTACAGATATCAAGGAAGTAAAGAATTGGGTAGTTTATGGCGAAAACGAGATGCTGGTAATCTAAATTTGAATTCAACTGCGGGAAAAGCTTGGCTGGAGAAATACAACAATCTGCTGAATGCTAAAACAGAGGAAAGACGTCAACAGAAGCCTGAACTAACACCAGTTAAAAGAGTAACTACTACAGAGGCTGCTTCTACTACTATACAAATAACAGAACCAACTGTCAAAACCACGGTTCAAGTGATAGCAATAACAAGAGAAGTTTTCAAAGAACCTAAGGATTTTTTTAACACCACACAAACAGCAGTTACCGAAGATGATATTATAGCGAGTTACACAGAGGATTGGTTCGAGGAAAAGGACAGAAGCAAAATAAGATTTGGTAATTTGCCACAAAAAGAAACATATTTAATACCCGCACTGAAATTGGAACAGGGATTTCACCCTTTCGGGTTTATGTCGGAGTTTTTTTATCTGATATACCCGTTTGATTTTCCAGTGGGTAAGCAATGGCTTTATTAAATTTTGTAGTACAATGATTGCTTGTATACACAATAATAGATTTTGTAAATAATTTTATGTTATGACGATAGACTTTGATATTAATTCCTGAACTTTGAAGGCAAAACACCATATTAACATGCGCTTTGTGATTTTTTTATATCTCTAATATATCAGTATATTTACACTGCTAGATTTATGTCTAAGTTTCGATAAAATTATTCCCTTGATCTTACCAACAGTACTCATTAACATAATTAAAAACATCAAGGTATTTCGTAACATTTATAACATAACCCCAGTATAGACAAAACAGCAATTTACCGTTGTGACCTCGTGCCTGTCCGTACAATATCAAAAGGCTTCACTACGGCTCTCACAACGAGGTCGCGGCGATGATCTCGTTACTTCACTCGCTAATAAAGTATCTACAAGTATCGGGCTGGATTCTTTACTTTTTTGTTTGGGGTACTTCTGTTATTGAAAAGTGGGTGTTTGTTTTTTGTGTCAGATTTTTTAATTGTAGGTATTTGGACACTTCCCACGCATAAAGTGCGTTTTTTCAGAAGAAGCCTTTTTGTAATAGTTAATGGTGTACGTAATTGGTGCCTTTGCATTATGTAATCAATAATCAGTTTAAGATCACGTTATCAGACGCTGGATGTTACAAGAAATAACAACATTTATTTTACATATTTACAAAACAATCGATTTGTGTATGTCTGGTCTGAGCCCAAGCTATGATAAAAATTAAAATCATTTTATTGGTTTTCCAGGACTTATCAAAGATATTGTGTGGGGTGAATTCACATTTCCTTACTCTTTTCTACAGGTATGTTGATTTTTTAACAAAATATAAAAACCAAACCACCAACTTATACATATATACGTATACTTATTATGTATATTTATTTATTGTAATATTTTACTTATAACTTAAATTTTAACAGCCCATTTGTAACACTCACAGTTAACTTACAATATAAAATTATTATTTTTTAACATAACATCACTCCGCGAACAATTCATCTTTGGGAACACGTTCAAAGAACCTCTTCACAATTTTACTAACGATATTAACGAGTCTATCAACAAGGGGTTTTCCGAATTCCTCAGAAACCTGTTTCCAATTCTGGTTCAAAAACTGTAAGACAGCTTCACCTGGAAAATGAAAAGAAAAGACATTACCAATCTGTTTAAAATCGACTTTACGACTATTTCATTGAAACAGGCTGTAGAAAAAAAAGTAAAAAAAACTAAAACTACTTTTTCAGTTTCGTCGTTCTTTTTTTGTCGTAGTCGGGTTTTAGATTTTTTTACTTTTTTTTATTTAAATTATTTAGTTTTAAATCACTGTGCTTCTATACCATTTGCAAAAGCTAAATTTAAAATTTCTAATTAATAATGGTAAATTAATTTTTGTCCACTAGAGGGCGCCACATTGAATTTTGATGATATATTTTGATAAGTATCAGTGAAGCTCTTTCAAATGATATCAAACACGGTGTATTTATCTTAACATTTTTTTAACACATGACTTCTTGTCCCCTAGAGGGCGTCACTTTAAATTTGAACAATATTTTGGAAATGTACAAGTAAAGCCCTTTCAAATGATACCAAACGGCGTATTTATCTCCATTTTTATTTTTTACACATTACTTTTTGTTCGCTAGAGGGCGCCATATCAAGTTTTGTGATACGTCACGTAACCTATGTTCGGCGGACAATTAAGACGGTTCTAACGATACCTCATACGTCGAGTTCCGATAAGTAGATTAGGAGCTATGTGGGAACAGATGAACATACTCACATACATACATAGCCTGTCAAAATCATAACCCTCCTTTGGCTTTGCCGTAGTCGTGTAAAAAGAGAAAAACATCGCCTTTATTTTGAAATGAACCGCAGTCGGGTAAAACGACAGTGATCTTTTTGTAAAAAATAAATCAGCTCTGATCATTTTTAAATACCATATTTTTAATTATAGGAATAAAAAACTAGCTGGAAGATATTTTGTTGAATTCAAGATTTTTTCTGCTAAACCAACAATGTAAAATATTACCTTTATCCAAACCAAAAGAAAAGCAATATCATTAAACTCATAAAGTAATTTTTAAGATAACTTTTAACTGTATATTTTCCTTAACTTTTAAGAAAAGGAATAACGATACACTGTCCTTTATGTCGTCAATTATGGATTTCATTATGTATTGAAAACTTCAAGTTTACAAGCGCCTTCACCTTACGCCTGACATAGACATCAAATACTACTTAACGCAACGTATTTTGAAGAAAAAAAAATACTTTCATCGGTAAAGTTATAAAACCATGGTCGGTTATCGAAAATAAGTTACAAAATATTTATAACAGTAATAAAACAACCAAGAAATCGAAAGTAAAGTCTGGAATAATATTATAATTGAATGAATTAAAGTTTTCTTAAAAACTGGCCAATCTTGAAGTGCTTGAAATATTAAGATTATATAATAAAAATTATACTTACTTAGTTCAGGGTTTCCTTGGAATAAATTCGTCAAGCCAAAAGTAACTCTGTCTCCATAATTCTGAGTGATGTCAATTGATTTAACTTCATGGTATACCACACCATCGCGAACAACATCATGGAACTTGATTTTGCCATGTAACGCATTATTTTCTGAAAAACAATAGGCAATTAGATGAAATTAAATAAAGTATTCACATATAATTATGTTACGAATTTGATCCATAAAAATACCCAGCAATATCTGACATTAACGTCTCTCTTCATAAAAGAAAAAAGCCAGGCAAATGCGAGTCGGGCTCGCACACTGAGGGTTCCGTACAAACTTACCTATGAAAACAGTTCAATTCCCGAATTGAGTTACGACAATTTTTCCGAATCGCAAAAGAAGTTTTTTTTGTGACGTAATTAGAAATTTACAGTTTTCAGATTTTTTCCTATACTTGTCCTATAAGACCTCGCTTCATGCCAAATTTCAGGATTCTGGGTCAACGGGAAGTACCCTATGAATTTTGATTTGATTAAGGGAATCAAAATTGAGAGTGTCGAAAAATACTTTTTTGCGACATAAACGGCTGTATCTGTTCTCAGAATTTTGTTTTTTTGTTCACAGCTAACGCAGACCTGAGTATATGGTATAATTTCAACTCGATACCTCCACGCATTCCCGACATAAAGGGTCTTGACAGACAGACAGACAGACGGCCAACAAAGTGATCTTATAAGAGTTCCGTTTTTTCCTTTTGAGGTACGAAACCCTAAAAAAAAAAATGTGTTGCACTGAACCCAAATAACACGGGAAGATTATGAACGCCTCTTTTTATAAATTTTAAACAAAAGCTAATTTGATTGCTCAACATCAAAACATCGTACTCACTGATTTTAATTTTAGCATTTCCATCGCCGTTTATGGCTACAATCAATATTCTTCCAATCGCTTTATACATTCCCTTGATAGTGAGATCACAATGCATTTTCAAATCAGCTTCATAATCTTTGTACCTAAAATTAATTAATACATCTTTATTAGTATTTACTTTTACTTCCATGGTTGATGATGTGTTATGTTATATATTTTGAGATTCATCAATTTTTTCTCAAACTAAAACTAAAAAAAATACATTAAACATTCAACAAATATGTATTTACTGAAACTGTTTACACTCAATTCTGGTGACCTAAAGAATATGATAAATTAGCCCATGATAATTTTGGAATAGTAAATTTTTGCAACAGTTGCAAGTAAATATTCTAATGTAAAACTTAAGGGCCACAATATGCACAACATTTTACTTTTATTATTGTAAAACAATTAATGAAATTAATTTGGTACTTACGACACAGAATCTACAGTGCACTTTCTAAGTCCAGTCATGGTTCCATTACGGAATTCCACTTTGAACCCTCCAGGAAGGACCATTTTAACACTATCTTCTTTAAGAGGATCAACAGCTTCAATGTCCAGTTCAGGGATTCCCTTTGTGAATAATGGCATCGTTTCTTGTACTATTTTCTTCAAACAATCTGACTTTAGACCTGGGCAGATTTTGATGTAAGAAGCTGTAAGGAGAGTTTGTTTTAAGATTCATTTATAATATTATAATAATTTTCCACAATCCATCCAGATCTATATATATTTCACCATCTAGTCCCAAACTAAGCAGAGCTTGTGCTATGAGTACAACTATAAATATATTATGAAAAACATATTTTCGTTCTTAAAATAAAATAATGATCGCATATATCTGTTTTCGGTTAACATTTATTTATTATACAGATACTCATTAAATAATTATTATATTTTTACTATAGCGCTCCTGTAACGTCAAAAATTCTAAACTCCAGCAACTGCTATGCTGATCTTAACCACTATATTATCTTAAAATTATTAAAACTAGACTACTTACCTGTTTTGTTGCGTACAAAATTTAAACAATAGCAAATTAATATTGAACCAAAAGTTAAAACAGAGTCTTCTCAATGGCATTTTTTTTCTAAAACTTGAGAAAATAATATGAAAAACTTACGCGCAACTTTCGCAGTACCTCCATTTATAAACGCTAAAAGTAAAACAAAAGAACTAAAAACAGTTAACTTAAACATCGTGACCCAAAAGCCGTTTACAGCTGGTGATGTCCAGAGCAATACTGATGTATAATCGGAAGGACCTACAAAATCAATCTTATTTATAATTCAATTGTAAAGAAATAGGCATCGCGGAAAGAGGCGGAGTCTCATATAACCGGTCCACAAGTTTGGATAAGACGCTTAATGTCAGCAACTATACTGACGAGAAAAGACCTTACATTGAAGTTGGTAAAACAAGAAAAGAAGTGCCCGCTGACGTTCTTGTAAACTTGTTTAAGATTCATTATTTACATTCATTTGTGAATCTCAACTAGGTCAGAGAGCTTTTTAACTTTATCACCTAATTGGGTAAATAAATCCCACAAAAGTATAAAACAACAATTTCAATTCGACTAATATTATCCAAAACTAACTGCCACTAGTGGCTCCGCTCCAATTTTTTTTTTAACTGTTTTAATAGTTTCCTCTATTCTTTTTCTTTTTGTTTTACTTACAGCGAAAAAAACAAAAAACACAAAACATTTTTTGTTTTAGTGAGACTAAAAATCAGCAATTGATTTTTATATAAATATATATACAGATTTCGCCCGGTACCTAATAACTATTACGAAACTTAATTTAGTAATACCAGTTTCAGTAGACATTCCAACAAAGGCTGTTACAATGAACGAAGGAACGTGAAACCTAAGATTTAAAACCAAAACCTTAAATATACTTATATTCTCACATATCAAGCTAACATACGTCGGTTAAGTCCACACAAAGACATTGACATTTTAAAAGGATAGCTTCCTGTTACCCGATCTTCGTTATGGATGTAGTACCTACGAAGAAAGGCGATAATGCGTCGCTAATGCCACCATAATATGTTTGCGTCCCCAACTTATTTTAATAAAAATCCTGTTGTAATATATTTTTATAAACGTCGATCTGGAAAGAGGTGGTGAGACGACCTAGACGCCTAGCGCAAGTGCTGGTTTGAGGTGGCTTAGGAAAAAATACGTGGAAAGATTCGTGGGAGTCTTTTACCCAGCAGTTGGAAAGTATAGGTCAAATAAAGAAAAAAAATATTACTGTCCTTTGGTCATAATAATTTTATTGCTACACACCACTAATCATATTGTAGCATTTGTATGCTTTTCTTAAGCTTTATATTCTCTGCTGCAACTGTTTGCTGTTGCTGCCTATTTTTATGGCACGTGCGTTTCACTTTGCATCATGATAGATGAAATAAATGAGCACCAATTTCAATTCCATTCAAAATATTTTATATCACAATGGCCCATATGGGCACTTACGAAACATCAGCAGCGCACGGTTCTAATTGATCGTCCCATATTGAGAAGAACCTGCAACTAGCTTAACTATTCAAACCTTGATTATACCGACAGCTCTATAGTTCGTGGTCCTCACTCTTATTTTAATTTCTTTCTTACCTGTCAATATTACCTACTTACATCATCTTAGTTTAGATAAAATTGGGACACTTTTCCTATAGATTTTCTAATATTGACACACTCAGTCCGGGCATTGACAGAAACCTTTCAAGTAAGATCCAAGTTCAGATTTCTTTCTTTACAAGTTTATAACACGCGTGTTCACTATTGGAAGTCTTATAAAATACTTTACGAAAGAAAATGGACGAGTCGTTTTACAATGAAATTGTTTTCGATGGTGTTTTCAAACATTGAAACGTTAGTATGTTTTTTGAAAGGAGATCTTGTTTTGAGTGATGAATACATCGATGAATGACGGACTCTTAAGTTATGACATAGCGTTTATAAATTGGATAGTAATAGACAGAAGACCGACTGATATAATAATAATAACTTTATTTCGGGTGGCATATTAGACCCATAGATATCTTAGCCTAGTGCAAATTTTATTTATTATATTTTATTTACCATGACTGGCCACACCAAGAGCGGGATTTGTCATTAGATGATTGAAAAAACAAAACCTATATATGTCTCACTGATTAAAAACATGATAATTATACATCTTGATTTTAAGGAAAAGAAAAAGGAAATAGCCTGTTTCATACATTTCGTCGAGTTATACAAATAAACATATAAGTTAACAGTACCTTTCTTTGATTGATATTTAATGCCTGTAAAAATGTTGAATGATGATTTAAAACTCATTTAAGACATATTCATCTATGACAGCATAGGTAGGCCAACAGAAAACTGGTCTACGGTTTTTAGAAGAAACAAGCCAAGTAATCTTAGAGAAAATTAGCAACAAATTGCACCCTCTTTCTTACGAAATAAGTTGAATAAAATATAACGTTTTCTGAAAGAATTCAGGATATAATGTCAGGACCATTAGACGATGATTCCTCCGAGATTCCCTCCTCTCATTAACACGATAGCACATTTTTCTTACGGACAAGACACATCGCTCATTCCTAATTACGTGAGCTTTTAACGAAGATTATATCTCTGTTTCTGTTTATTTGTTGATATTATTACCAACATTGGAAAAGAATTGATAAACATCATTTTTGACAGAAAATAGAAATAGCGTTTTCAAATCAATCTTAGAACTTTTGTGTGTTCTTTATGATACATTTTATTTGTGTAGATAGAAATGAATTTAGCTTTTGAGCGGCTTCAATAATATTAAAACCTTATTAAGACCTTCAGAAAAAGAATAAAATCAGAACTTGTCTGGCTGTCGAGCAATTTCTCAGGCTGATCAAAACATGTTCAAACTAACAAATAAAGGATTTTTTTAAACGAGGAACCCCTTTGCTTGGCTGTTGCAAGGTTGCGAAGTAAGTGGGATCAGCTCTAATGTAACACAAGATCTAGATTTGTGAGCCATAGCTTTTCTCTCTTTATTCCCGTCTTCTGTCTACGACCTCTGAGAGCTAAATATGCTCAGTGTTAGGATGATAACTTTTGCTTAAGACACAGTGCTGTTGTTTGAAGCCTACTCCTGACCCGAAATTTACAGTTGCATACAGGCTGGGTTATCCCTAGTTTAAAATATCTTGGCTAGGTCATAATATAGACGCTTTCAATGTTGACAAGAAGAATGTACTCTTACATAATAAAAACAAAAACAGTTAAGTAATTTAGACTGGCCTGTTGATCTAGTGGTCAGTGGACCTGACTGGTCGTGGGTCCGATTCTTACCCAAGGCAAATGTTTGTGTGATGAGCACGATAATTTTTTCTGTATCTGGGTATAATTTATCTATAAAATGTATTGTATTTAGAAATATATAAGTTTGTTTATAATTTGTCTTGTACTCATAGCACAAGCTCTGCTTGGTTTGATTATTTAGATGTTTGATTTTTTTCACAGCTTCATGGGAACGCAGACCTGAGTATATGATTTCAATTTCAACTTGATACCTCCTCGCGTTCCCGAGATAAAGGGTCTTGACAGACAGACAGACAGAAGGACAACAAAGTGATCCTATAAGGGTTCCCTTTTTTCCCATTGAGGTACGGAATCCTAAAAATAGATGATGCTGTGTGATGGTTGTAGAATATATTATAATAAAATTATTATTGTATTAATTCCTAAAAAAATATCAAAGGTCACCGCTCATCCTTGTGTTCGCTTGACCTACGACTTAAACGTTCATAGATGGCTCTTGTCACCAGGATTTGAAAACTTATCTGTGTATTTAAAAACCTTTGTTATGTTGCGGACACAGAAACGTTGAAAACGATTTAAAAAAAATATTGTTTTTCTTTATTTGTTTGCATCTATTACTTTATGCTTTGGACCGAACAAGCAAAAAGACCGTGTTGAAAGTTAGTAATTTTCTGCCGTTTTTATTACCCACCTAAGAACTAAATATGCCAAATACACACAACACACACACATTTTGCACAATTGGTTTCCATACAACTTTTGGCCGTCGACATTTTGGTTTTCTCAGAAACTATTTGTATAATAAAGTTAAAGAAGTCTTGTCAATATATGCGCTTCCCAAACAGCTTTACGAAAAAAACTTTCAGGCCTTTCTTTTTCTGAGGTGGGAAAACATGCAATGACTTCTCACGTTCTGGGGCGGAGTGGGACGGTATGTCAAACTTTTACTGACTTAAATCACACCTATGTTCCTTTTTTGCCCTTGCGTTCCAGGACCATGGGTTTCCCTTTCGGAAGTCAATCTATGGACCCAGTAGGCTTCGGTTCACCCCTACGGTTTTGCTGTCATCGCTTTGAGGCGCGTGGAATACTATGCGCCGTCGACGACTTGGGCTCGGTCCGGACGGTTACTGGACGGCCGGACGGCGAGCTACCCGTTGCTCATCGTCTGCAAGCTCTGTGATTGGAAATCGCGGTCAGAGTCTCTGCAGCTGGGGTGTGAGGATGTCTGTTCCATCACGCGTGCAGCCGCCTCCTTCGCTAGCATTACTGCTTTGCAGAAGGAGGCTGGTGACAAAAGTTAGACCATGATGTCACTGAGCGGTTGCTCATTGTTGCTTCGTGAGTTATGTATGTATCTCACCGTCATACCTATACTAAAGCCACCTTACATGCGCTCGCTCACGCCCAACTACAAGTATTTTTATACACGACACTTTAATACCTACACTTTACTTTATATTTCTTTTGCATTCATTTTATGTAAAGTTTAAGTTCAAGATCAAGATAAGGTTAAGGTGATTCAGTATTCTCATATATGCATTAATAATAAACAAATCAGAGGGGATTTATTAATTTGTAAATAGATAAAAAAAATTGCCATTGGCGCAAAGTCAAAGTAGGACCTGGTGATCCCACACACAGTACCCTGTGAAAGTACTGGAATCCACATTAGGATACCTTTTAATGTGGAATCTAGTCCTCACAAAGGATCATATTATTTTAAGCATTGTTTTTTATTTTAATTGTAGCGACATCTATGACGTCACATAAAAACTCAAAATGCGAAATCCTGCATCGCGCAATTAAGAGTTCTCCGCGCATTTTGAACGTATACCCGAAATCATCTATTGGACAGTTGCCCGGATCAAACATAAGACTTGTCTGGTCGGAGAATCCTTTACACTTTATATTCTGTTTCGTATAGCTCTAAATTAATTACTCTTATTATCATTACCATTACTAGATAACTTAAATATCAGTGTCCATCTGAGAGGGCCGAATGCTTTTGGTGGGCTTGGTGTCCGCCCAAGTAAAGCTGTTAGAGCCCAAACCTCTACGGTGCTACCGCTGCCATGTAGGGCACTACGTGGGGGTCTATTGCACCGCGGAGGTGGATCGCAGTGACCGCTGCTCCCAGTGCAGTCAGCCCAGTCACCGAACTGGGAAAAGGAATTGCGATCCCCCTACCAAGACCAAGGGCAAGGTCCCGCGGCCCATCCCCTCGGATGTGCTCGCCGCGGCCACCACCTCGTTAGCGTCGCCGCTATCGCTTCCGCAGATGCTGGCCGCTACAACCACCGCGGCAGGGCCCTCACGGGGGGCTCGGGAGGAGACTATAATGGACTGTCAATAATGGCTCTTTTATTGACATCTCCTCCAGGCGAACATCAACCATTGCGCCCCTGCTCAGGATCTGTTGCTCCAAAGTATAGCGCAGTGGTCGATCAATATCGCCGTAGTCTCCGAGCCGTACTATATATGTTCTGCTCAGGGATGACTGGGTGCAAAACCTGAATGGCTCGGTGACCCTAATTTCGTCGGCCGCCACCGGTATCCCGTCCCTCGAGCGTATCACGAGAGGACAGGGTTCCGTGGCAGCACGGTTCGGGGAGATGGCTGTGGTTGGGTGTATCTCTCCACGAACAAAACTCTCGCCGAATTCCACAACTCCCTTATGGAGCAGAATGCCGTCGTCGCTGGGTTTGGATCACTCTCGATCCAAACCCAGCGACGACGGTTCGTGACGACGGTATGGTCGTTTTTTGGGGACTTCAAAGCCAAGAACTTAGCTTGGGGTTCCTGGTACACGAACCAGCGGGGCCGGATGGTGGAGGGCTGGGCTTTGGAGACAGGCCTGGTAGTCCTAAACCCGGGTCTGTCCTGTGTGTGCGGATACGGGGTGAGTCAGTGGTGGACATATCGTTCGCCAGCCCCGCTCTATCAAAGCGTGTCGTCGACTGGCGCGTCATGGAGGAGCTGGAGACGTACTCAGACCACCGGTACATCTAGTTTGACATCTCCACCTAGACCTCGACCGTGCTGGTCCAACAGACCCTGTGTGGTCCACGATTGGCGCTAAAGCAACTGGACCTTCTCCTGGAAGCCGCGATGGCTCAGGCCTGGGTCCAAGCACCGGACAGGCCTGTCAGGGCAAAACGCACCCTCCGAGCGGTGATAAAGCGAGCCAAGTTCCGCAACACCCGCAACGTGTGGCTGGAGACTCTAAACAGCGACCAGTGGGGACGCTCCTATCAAGTGGTATGGAATAAGCTCCGCCCCTGAACTCCCCAACTAACGCAGTCTCCAGCCCCAGCTTGCGGAGAGTGTGGTGAGCGCTCTGTTCCCCACGCGAGGGACTATCCTCCCCCGCCCATGGCTCCGCCAGCTGCGGTGTCCGATGCGGACCACGATGGCGACGATGACGACAATGCTCCAGAACCCCACCCACCGCCACCGGCCCACGCTGAAAACCAGCGCTGTGAGCTCATCGCATAATGCGTGAGGCCGCAGATTTATGCTGAGCGTTCGGCCGTTTTGCGCGGATGTGACGCATATCTTCCCTATTCAATTGATAATGTTTGTTAGCTAGTTTTAAGATTGCGTCATTTCGCGCGAATAAATAGTTTTTCTTTCTTTCTTTTCTGTCCAGAGGTGACCGAGGTAGAGATGCGAGTGGCGGTACGAAGGTTGAATGGCAAAAATACCACCCCAGGACCCGACGGCTTGTCTAGGAAAGTCTGGGTCCTAGCCATGGAGGAAGTCGGGCCTCAAGTAACAGGGCTTTTCAGCGCATGGCATGGAAAGGGACCAGTTCCCACTTCGCTGGAAGACGGGGAAACTGGTCCTTATCGTGAAGCTGGGGCGCCCTACGGACTCTTCGTCCGCGTACCAGCCCATCGTGCTGCTCGATAAGGTGGGCAAGCTCTTTGAAAGAGTAGTTAGAGACAGCCTCGTCACGCACCTGGTACGGAAGGGGCCGGATCTTGAAGACGGCCAGTTTGGCTTTCGCATGGGGCGCTCCACGGTGGATACCATCATGAGCGTGCCCCTCACGACGAGGCATGCAGTTTGCCACGGCAGGGACAACTAGGCGGTGTCTTTGGACATCGCCAATGCCTTCCATTCCCTGCACTGTGGTAGCATTAAGAGGGCACTCCGGTATCACCAGGTGCCCGACTACCTCCGTCGTGTGATTGAGGCCTACCTAACAGACAGGTTTATCATCTACTCCGGTCACCAGGAAGAGTGAAACGCCGAGAGATGTCGTGCGGTGGTCTGCAGGGTTCGGTACTGTAATAGGACCGCCATTGTGGAACACCGGTTACGAAAACATGCTGCGCGGCGACCTCCCTGACGAGATCAGCGTGGTCTGTTACGCAGACGACCCGCTGGTCCTGGCGCAGAGAAAGTCGTATCAGGCGGCGGTCGAACTAGCGACACGCGGTGTTGCGACAGTTGTGGAGAGGATCCAGTAGATGGGACTCAAGGTGGCACTGCACAAGTCCGAGGCATGTGCTTTCATGGCCCTCGGAACGCGCTACCACTGAGTTCCCAAATAACGGTAGGAGGGGTTCACATCGGCGTCGAGTCGATGATGAAGTAGCTGGGACTCGTCCTCGACAGCCATTAGAATTTCGAGGAGCACTTCCGATGTCTGGCTCCCAAACTGGATCGGACTGAGGCTACCCTCAAGCGGTTCCTACCCAACCTAGAGGGTCCAGACGCCTCCTGCCGGAGGCTCTATGCGGGTATCTTTCGAACCATGGCCCTTCATGGGGCGCCGGTGCGGGTGCCGTCGCTGCGAAAGCGACCGACGGCCAAGCTGAACGCAAGCCAGAGGGTCAGGGCCATCCGGATGGTGCGGGGATACCACACGGTTTCCCGCGAAGCGGCGAACCTCCTAACTGGCCTGCCACCATATGATCTGGAGGCAACAGTCCTTGCCCGCACGCACAACACCGGGGCGAAACTTCGCTGCCGCGATAAGTCGCGGCATCGGAGATAGGGTTCCGGCGTGATCTCGTGGTAGAATTGCGACAGCGGCATAATTCAGCAACCCAGTGCTGGGCGCGCCATAATTATCACGGTAAGTCCACTCTTTGAGGACTGGCTGGGAAGACGTCACGTCAATCTCACCTTCCGCATGACGCAGGTCCTCACCCGACATAGTAAATTCGGGAATATGAACCGGCTGGAGGACATAATGAGCATACGGTATAGGTATGTCCCGCTTGGGCAGAGCACCACCAGTATCCTCGTGGGGGCAAGCGGCGGTAACGTCCTCTCACGCCGAGCCCTGTTGCAGGCCTTGGTCCGGATCGAGGAGAAATGGCAGGCGGTTGCCTCCTTCTACGAAGCAGTAATGCTAGCGAAGGAGGCGGCCGCACTCGTGAGGGAACGGCTTATGCAGGGATCCAGATCCCGATTTCCAGCCACCGTAGGCGTAGGTTTGCGGACGTGAGCCATGGTTAACTCGCCGTCCGGTCGTCCGGTAACCGTCCGGACCAAGCTCTAGTCGTCGATGGCACATAGTGTTCCACGCGTACCTCAAAGAGAGGTCAGCAAACCGTAGGGCCCCAGCGGGGTCGAAGCCTACTGGGGCCAGGGGTTGTGCGAAAGTGTACCCCGGGGCCCTGGAACGAAAGCATAGAAGGAACAGGAGTGGGTTTTAGTCAGTAAAAATCTGACACGCCCGCTCTGCCCAAGAGCGAGAGAAGTCATTGGAGGATTTCCCACCTAAAAATAAAAATATTAGTGTCTATCTCATATTCTGAAATTAATAGTAAGAAACGCGTCACTGCGGGTTGCCACCTGAAAATCAGCGCTGGGTGTCTGACGCCCAGCAATTGCTGAGTTGGCGACCCTTTCGGTTTCGGCACTCTCAGCGCAACTATATTGTAAATCTGCCCTTTTTATTTTTTTTGTGTTGTTGCCTATTGTATTGCCTGCATCGAATAAATCCTATTCTATTCTAAACTCATGAAAGCCCGTTGTTTAGTTTAAAAGAACTAAGCAGTTAAACAGAGCGTTTTTAATAGACTAAAGACCTGCGTATTATGACATATAATTATTTTTTATTACTATGGACATAATATGAACTGGATAACTGATTAGCATATGGCACTATAAAATGTCATCTAAAATTTCTTGTATAATTCAAGGAAGTCATCCATTTCTTAACCTTGAAAACGAATGAAATTAAATTAATATTCATAATAGATTCACGTCACTACTAAACATCAACTTTGTTTGTACAATTTACGTAATTTAGGTAGGACTTCTACCTAATTTGTTTACGCACTCACAAAAACCAAGTTAGAAATCGAATTATTTTTATCACCAAATAAATAAAACACGTTATGTTTAAATTACTCCTACGCAAGCAGCTATGATTGGCTTCTAATCGTTTCTGGAAAGATTTCGAGTTTTCATGAGACAAAAATTAAAGATCCTCAAAATTTTCAAGGTTTTTTTTAGTGTTCTGTACCTCAAAAGGAAAAAACGGAACCCTTATAATAGGATCACTTTGTTATCCGTCCGTCTGTCTGTCTGTTAAGACCTTTTATCTCGGGAACGCGTGGAGGTATCGAGTTAAATTAAAACCATATACTTAGGTCTGCAGTCCCTGAATGCTGTGAAAAATCAAACTTCTAAGTTAACGAAAAAAAAAGTTACGGTCGTTTATGTAGCAAAAAACGTATATTTCGACACTCTCAAAGGAATTAAAGTTCATAGGGTACTTCCCGTTGACCCAAAAACCTGAAATTTGGCATAAGGCAAGGTAGCACAGATACAGGCATAAATTTAAAAACAGTAAATTTGTTGTTACCTACGTTACAAAACAATAATCTTTTTTTGCAATTCGGAAAAATCTTCGAGACTCCCTTCGAGAGTTGTACTATTTACATAGGTAAGTTTGTACGGAACCCTTAGTGCGCGAGTCTGACTCGCACTTGCCCAGTTTTTTTTATTGTTATATATTTTAATTTTATTAGTTTTATTTTCATATCGAGAACATCTCATATTATTTTAATTTTTGATTTTAATATGATTAAGAAACTAAATTCGGATGATTAATTAAGTAACAGTTGATCTAAAAGGGGAACTGACTGACTGGCATATCAACGCACAGCCGAAACTACTAGGCCTAGGAGCGTGAAATTTTGCAACAGGCGTCCTTTTATGACGTAAGCGAACACTAATTAGGGATTTTGAAAATTCAACTTTTAAGGGAGTGAAAAGGGGTTTCGTTTGTGACCATATTCCTTGATACTTACTTGAAACTCAGCATAAATAGTAATCTAATTAAATTCAAAAGGTTTTCATTATACGTTATTCAAAACTGCCGCTGTAAAACGATTTAGGTGGTTTTAAAGATTGTATGGAGGATTCTTATTTAAAGGATTAATAAACTTGAAACTTGGCACAATTTTTAATCAAAGTAGTGGGTAGTTTTTCGAAACTACCCTCAAGATATTGTGGTTAATGAAAACATTCTAGCGAAGTCGCTGGCAAAGTGTTAATTTATTATAAGTTGCATCAAGACTTACTTTGATCAATTTATAATAATCCAAATACTTGTTTACTATTCATCATCTCATCTAGTTTCCCTTATCCAGTGTTATTTGGGGTTCGGCGCAACTGGTTTTTTCTTCCATTCTGTCCTGACAAACGTCACGCTATCACTGACTGCCTTTTCTTTCACATAGACTCTCCTCACACGATACACACGATCGACGACACACACACACGATACGATCTCTTTTTTCTTTGGCCTCCCTCTCCCTCTCCATCTATCCCGCACACACACTTAGGTACTTGTGCACGATCAAAATTATGTAACGTCATTTAAACCGTTATTTGTGTAAAGAGCAGTGGTGGCCGAGTGGTAACGGCTCCGACTTACGAGTTAAGAGTCCTAGTTTGTAGGTCGCGGGTTCAAAACCCAGTCAGGCGAATGCGCCACACAAAGTAATGACTTTGTGTAATTTATTTCATCACCACTGCTCTCAAAACGGTGAAGGAAAACATCGTGAGAAAACCGGAAATGTCCTAGAACCAAAAATTCGAAGACATGTGACATCCACCAATCCGCACTGGGCCCGCGTGGAGGATTATGGCCTATTCCCTCTCCTAGAGAGGAGGCCTGAGTCCCAACAGTGGGAACATTATAAGGCCGACTATGCTACGCTATGCTATTTAAACTGTTACATATTATTAGATTTCTTTCAGAATTCCAAAAAAAAAAACTTAACTTTAAACATTCTAAAAAAACCACTCTTTCGTGTATATAATTTAAACTCGTGCGTCACCACAAGTTTTGCATATCAGGAACAAATATTTTGATCAATAATATTTTTTCCGTACTCTAGTAACAGTTATTATTAGAACAAAAAAGTAAAAAAAATATACTGAATAGATTATGTCGATATTTCAATGATGTATGTATTTAATGATTTATTTGGACATGATAATTTTCCATTGCGGAACTCAAGGTTAGATTACCGACTTCAACGATCAGAAATTTGAGATGGCGTGTCGAGGTCGTTGCTTTGGAGTAAGGATAATTAATTAATTTTTTGCAGTAGGTATTAATGTATGAAATAAGCAAGCCCAATCGACAAAAATTACCATACGGCTGCTTGACCACATCTTCAAGAGACTTAAATTGTATTATTATTATTTAATATTATTATTATATATTTATAACTAGCTGTTATCCGCGACTTCGTCTGCGTCATGTTAGTAAAAATGCGTAAACGTTATTAATAATTCTGTGCTTGTGATTTATGCCGAAAGCATCTAATTCATTTAACGGAAATTAACAGTAAATATATGTAAAATGTATTTGTTATGTCTAGATATACAATTTATTTTATTATATTTATTTGGCTCACCAATAATAGAATACTCGTAAATGACATACATCAAATAAACTTATGAACGTCAATAAACAGAAACAGACATGTTGAGGTCGCAGTAGTTGATGTTCAAAGGTTCTGCCTACCCCTAAAAGGAAAAAGTGTTAGTTTAAGTTTGATTTTGGTTTATTGAAACAAAGATAAATGATTTTAATATGATTGGTTCATTAGAATATACTAAAAGTGTATTAAACCGTTATTATCTTTTAACAACACTAAATAAATGTTTAACGTAAGCTATCAAAAAAGTGGATAAAGTAGTTTTCAGTTGCCAAAATGTATAAAGAGTCTGTACGGATCTTGTTCTGAGGTCGATACCCACAGTTTTTAGTGTCTGCACCTTTTACTTTTAGGAAGAAAATCATCAAATACCTTCCCCCGCTCTAGGTAAAGCGAGAGTTTGTGTCAGACTTTTACAGACTGAAACCCACCTGTGTTCCTTTAGTTGCCCTTAATGTTCTAGGGCTACGGTAACGAATAAAGTAGTTACTTTATCCACTTTGTTTTAATAGCTTACGTTAAATAACATTTATTTAGTGTTGTTAAAAGATAACTGAACTGAACCAATAATTTTAAAATCATACAGCGTTGTTTTATCATAACATAAACCAGAAAGAAACATACATAAAACCCACTCCTGTTCCTTCTTTGCCATTGTTCCAGGGCCCTCTCAGGGAATCTCTTTCGCATCACCCATGGCCCCAGTAGGTTTCGACCCAACGCACAATGGTCCGATAAGGACTAAATGCGGAAACCAGACCACAAAGATAAAGATAAGGCTTCGACCCTGCTGGGCCCCTACGGTTGCTGACATGTCCCTGAGGCGCGCGTGGAACACTACGCATCGTCGACCACTTGGACTCGGTTACCGGACGTTCGGACGGCGAGCTACCCATTGCTCGCCGTCCGCAAACCCGCGCCTACGGTGGCCGGAAATCGGGATCGAAATCCCGGTGGCTGGGGCGCGAGGGCCATTGCCTCGCTCGTGCGGCCGCCTCCTTTGCTAGCATTACTGCTTCGCAGAAGGAGGCGACAGCCAGCCACTCCTCTTCGCTCCAGACCATGGCCTGTTCCAAAGTCCGGCACGAGAGATCGCCGCCACCGATCGCCCCCACGAGGACATGGTGTTGCTCTGCGCACCCGGGCGTTTCTTCCGCACGAATCCGGTGCAGGAACCTCCCGAACTTAACATGTCCGGTGAGGACCTGCGTCATGCGGAAGGTAAGGACGTCGTGAGGTCTTTCCAGCCACGCCTCAAAGACAGAACATAACACAAAACGTAACACCAACAAACAAACAACATTTAAATATTTCACACACACAGTTATCGATGACTGCAGGGGGGACTTACCGCCATAATTATGGCGTGCCCAGCACTGGGTTGCAAAAGTCGCTGTCGCCATTCCACCATGTGATCCCTCCGGAACTCTGTAGGCAAAACCGTAGAACTCCAACTACGAAATACATATAATTTACTTTTCTTGCCCTAAGGTTGGGTTGGTAGGCCTTACTTAATTAAAATTATAACAATTACATAGGTCAAAAAAAAAAAAAACAAAATTGATAAATGGCGCGGTCTGTGCAATTAATAGTCGTCTGAATGCATAGCCGCTGGATTTCTGTCATGTATAGTGAAGGTCGATCTGCTTAACTGCTTCGAAAGTGCTGATGTAGACACCAGACTGTCAATAAAATAATAGTAAGAACGCAAAAATATGTAAGAATTTCTTGTTTACAATAAAATAAAATAAAACTATTACAAAAAAAAAACTGAGACTCGAACCACTATCCCCCTACGTACCGATCTATCCCTGAGACCACTGTGCTAACGGTGTTCGTTGGTGCCTGTCTGAAGTAGGTGTTCTTATATAAACGTCATCATTGTCTGCTTAGCCCTAGCGTGATGGTTTTCATTTAAGATTTTAAAATCGTAGCTAAATGAAAAAAAAATATTATTTTCGTTTCACCAATTCGATTTTATTACATGTTTTAATTACTTTTTACAAAAATATGAAGTAAAAATGTATATGATGTGTTAAAAATATGCTAAAAGTCCTTTTATTATTGTAATCAAAGTACCATCGTATATTACATGCAAAAAAGACGACAAAATACTCACAAAAATTATTACTATAACTGGGGATCGAACTCACGGCAAAAGTCGTTCAATACCGACATTTTGGAATATTGCTCACCCCCCATAGCAAACAGCGTGATAATTTATAGCCTATGTCCTTTCTCATGCTCTATTCTATCTTTGTACCAAATTTCATCAAAATCGGTTCAGCGGTATAAGCGTGAAGCGTAACAGACAGACAGACAAAAAGACAGAGTTACTTTCGCATTTATAATATTAGTATGGAAGTATGGATTTAAGTGTCTTCAAGGTTAGAGTGAATAGGCTCTTAATATACTGCCCCCCGTACGATTCACCATCAACGATATTATCACTGCTTACCATCAGCAGGAATCGCAGTCAAGCACTAGTATATACCATTTCAAAAAAAAAGTATCTCTAGGGATTAGGGATCTCTCTGATCTACATCAGACACAACTTACCTACAAAAGTTATTGTAAATTAAAAACCATTAACAGAGGAAGTCGACCAAGTTTGGTATCAGGCGACACGAAAGGTGAAGCTAGGAGTTGTTTCTGTGTAAGAAACATTAAAATTTTGATTCGTAAATGAGCCACCGGTTTGCAAAAATATGTCAGAAGTCATGGCGCAATAAAAACAAAGCTCTCAAGGTTATAGCGCCAGGATAGCCTGCGATATTCAAATTTCCTTTTTTTTATATTTTGCAGTTTAAAGTCAAGTTGTATGTTGATTTGCTTTTTCATGAAATAGCCATTTAATAGAGTAAGATGAACTGAGATATTTATATTGGTGATTTTAATGATTATAAATTATGTACGTTTATAAATACGTATTATGCCCGCCAATCATATTTCCATCAATATACAACTTAGCATTGACATGCATTTGAGCATTCCTCTTAAAATAAACAAAGCTTTTTTTAGTGTACAAAGTTTTGAAAGCAATCTATTCACAATAATATTTTTTTTACAGTCAATAAAAGTGGAATCAACGTTCCTCGCATTTATCATCGCGTTTGCCTGTATTGCCCTCGTGATACCTGCATACCTTCTTGTCTTGGGGATACTATCCTTATTTTCAAGGTCCAGGTACGAAGGTGAACTGGAAGCTGGAGCTTTATTCCCCGAAGCAGAGAGCTCAAGTTGTAACGAGAGAGCCTTGGTGGCTGTGACCTTATTCGTCGTGCTCATCTGCTGGTTAGTACGATATTAATCTTATATTTTCTTAACAGGAACTCTCAAACTTTTGGTACTTCTACTTAATACTACAAGATACCTGAATAAAAGCGGAACAAATTTTCATCTTATAATTTGTGACGTAAGAAGAATATAAACCTACCTCTTTTGGTATCTCTGTGATGTCAATTGGTCACGCTGAAAACGCGTTTCGTCGCATTATGCATGAGGCCACGGCTTTATGCTTATCGTTCGGCAGTTTTGCGCGTGTGTGACGCATATTTTCTCCATATATAGATTTATGATTGTAAGTAAATTTTAAGACTGCGTAATTTCGAGTAAATAATTTGTTTGTCATTCTTTCTTTCAATTTCTTTATAGAAAAGAACTAAAAATAAAATTCACTTTTTGTCGTTTACACTACTTGAAATGGACCTCTCACGAAGAAGATAAATATACCATGGGCATACTAAATTCCTTATATTCACATAATTATGTAAATAGTCAATAAAGGAGGGAATTGCCATTTTGCGGCATCTGGTTACACTAGAAGCCGACTCTAACTCATTAAAATTTGAGAAATGACTTGGCAGATTGATTGATAAAATATAAATTATTTATCTCGAATGTAAAAAAAAAAACAAGACATACCAACTGTTGTTTTTCTTTTGCATGTAGAAAGCAAAAAAAATGCTAATCTCGTCTCAGTTATCGACTACATTAATACATTAAAAGCAATAGCATATAAAATAATATAGATATCTCAGAAATATTCTACGAAATATGCTGTTAATTGTACAACGATTATATACTTACTGTGGAGAACTGGTAATGTGCTTTGCAAAAATTCTATGAATTTTCAGACAAACAATGAAAAGGCAAGTTTTATTAATTACAATTACAAACATTATCTAATATTTAGACAAAGTAAACACATTATCGCCCACAAATTATTCTTATAAAATAATATAGATATCTCAGAAATATTCTACGAAATATGCTGTTAATTGTACAACGATTATATACTTACTGTGGAGAACTGGTAATGTGCTTTGCAAAAATTCTATGAATTTTCAGACAAACAATGAAAAGGCAAGTTTTATTAATTACAATTACAAACATTATCTAATATTTAGACAAAGTAAACACATTATCGCCCACAAATTATTCTTAAAACCGTCTTTAAATAATTTAAGAACTAATTTATTCGATCCCACGTGTTTACACACGCTCGTGCCGCGGGTGCTACCTAATTAATTTTAAAACATACTTGGGTGGAAACAAGAAACTTCCGACCTCGTGCAATACGTAGGAAAGTTATATAAAGTTAAATTAAATGCCGACAGTGTATCGTCTTGGAAATCTGCCTTTTGAATCAGAAAACTGGAACATGTTTTTGGGACAAGATGTTTAAATATTGATTGAATAGTCTTCGTACTGAAAATGTAGATCGTGTAATTTCAATGTGTCAAGTACAGTCACGAACAATAAGACATAATATAGATTGGCACATTTTCAATCTATCTTAACAAATGGTTCTTGATTACCTCACCATCAAATAGGAAATTTAGTACAAGGAGCAATTGTCGTAAACATATTTCTTGAATCGCAGAAGTTAAGGTAGCTAGAAAATGGGACAATGTATATCAATGTGTATGTGTATCTTATACATTGAGATCAAAAGTCAAGTATTTTCATATAAATGTTGATGCCATCAAAAACATAACTCGTAAAAAATCTAAGTCTCGCAACTCAGTGCTTCTACTGTAAATAATTGTGAGATCCATGTAATCACAAGTCGGTTAATTTGTTCAGTCTCCCTACCTAAGGGACCTTCTGAAACATCTTATTGTGATAATTTCAATATTACAAATCTTTTATGTTTTAAATAAATAGATTGGCTTGGCAATCGCATGAAAATAAAATGTAGGTATCTCACAAGTAATACATATTATGTTTAGTCCGATTGCCAAGTCTAATATTGATATGGTTACTGTAAGATGTTGGAGAAGGTCCCTTAAGTAGGGACTGAATAAATTAACCGACTTGGTATTACATGGATCTCAAAACTATTTACGGTAGAAGAACTGAGTTGCGAGACTTGGTTTTCTTACATATTTTTGATGGCATCTCATTTCTTTTTGTAGATTCCTTAATATTATAAAATACAGGTACACTGATTCATTAACTGCAAATGTAACTTTGTAATCCTATATATTTATATGGGATTACAAAGTTATTCTATCTAGAAAACTGTACCGAAATTGCAAAATATTTTAGTTTTTCATTGATTTATACACTAAACACTAATGTATTTTAAATTTGAAGCTACTATGTCTGCTAGAAGTGCCTTAGAGTTTTGATGATCGATCAGTTAGTGAGTGACAAAATTAAGAAACTTTGACCTTCTTAAACTGCTGGTTCAAATTGAATGAAATTTGAAATATAAGCTGTGTTTATACAATGCCTGCTTGGTTACTGAAATTCAGACTTCTAGTTTTATACACAACGAAGTTATAGGGGGTCGAAAATGGTCTAGACTGTTTCGAGAAAAGGATGGTTCGGCCGCGCCGTTTTTTTGCTCGCCTTGGCGGGGACAGTTCCGTGCCCCCAGATTCCACAAACAGTATGAAGAAGCATACTGTTTGAAGTCAGTTCCCTATTTTTTAACTCTTTTTCTATTTTTTTTGTAAGATACCTGATATCGTCAAAATTTCTCTCTTTCTTCCTCTTTTCTCATCACAAACCTAAGCATAGCACGAGTAAATTACAATTTACCATGATTTTCATTCACTTTTTCTGTCTTTAGCGCAATTTTCAGTACCATTAAATATTCTTTCATCTTACTTTGTACATTTTACTCACTCACACAAATAAGTCTCTTAATTTTTTTTTTTCACGTAACTATGGGTAGGTAGTGTATATCGTCCACCAAATATTTTTTTAATAATAATGACGTATATTATTTTCCTGTTCATCAACTTACGTAGTAGGCAAAATTATCGTACAACTAGTTTATTCAATTAACATTAATTTATAATAGTTTTAATGGTAACTCAATAAACTAGTTTTACGATAACTTTTTGATTTATAAAGACCGGTTTTAATCAATGGAGCGAGTTTGAATTACAACTCTATAATTATTTATTTGCTTGCGTTAACGTGACAAAAAGACGATAGGATTATTTGCGGTCTATAGTAGGTATGTTTCAGTTTTAGTAAATAAGTATTGAAGGTGAACTGAAATTGTACCTTCAATACCGGTTTTCAAAAAGTCAAATGTAGGTAATTGACTTGGTGTTGTTTCGGTAGCACATGCACAATCGTGCTAATCTATGCATTTTCAACTTTTTGGCAATCGTTACTAATGAAAATGCTCTAACTTAAGTAACATTTCTTTACTTAAGCTAGAGCATTTATTTATTTATAAGTTCATGTACACACATATAATTTAAGACAAGATGAAGGAAACAGAAAAATTGGTTAAAGGGATCACCTTTGTACCTGTTTTTTGTACAGAATTGCTTATTTCTAACATCAGAAAGCTTATTTCTACAGAAAACTCTTCCAGCAGATTTGCAGATTTTATAAAAAAAGAATAAAAATAAAATAAATTCGTTTCTTCAAAAGTTTATTTAGAAGAAAAAAGAAAGAAAGAAAAAACGTTTATTCTTGCCTCACACAATCGTATAAACTAAAAATACACAATAAAAAAAGAAAGTTATAATCAGTGCGAGGCCAAAAAGGCGCCTAACTCAGCATAATATACTGCGTTATTTAAAACGTAGAAGCATAATTAGACCATAACAATTTTCATAGTCAGGTACTAAAGCTGTGAATAACTCCTACGGTTATTAAAATTTAATAGGAACAAGTGCCGCCATAGCACCCAATTCCTTTACTCCGTTCGTCAACGCTCATTAAAACGGAACTTCATCTAACGAGGAAAGAGTACAAAAAGTTACCGATAACCAAGTGCCTTTAATTCAGTTGTGAATTTGAAATTGAAAAACGATTTGAGGGATTAAAGTAACACGAAATGGTGTTAAGTTTATTTATGATACGATATTGTTTAATTTATAAACAACTTTGATAATTGGCTATGAGATCTGAATGGCTATAGGTTTGTCGTCTAGACGACTTCACAGTTACCTATAATATGTTATTATTATATATTCAGGTAAACTTGTGTGGTGACTAAAACTCAACCACATTAACATCGTTACTTGTGGCATTATAAGACGTTTATTATGTAAATTTAAGTTTATACATGATAGTTGTTCCTACTTAACCTTGTAGAATACGCATTCTAAATATAAGTCTCCACGATCGCATCTTGACCATATCTCTCTACCATCTTGCTAAATACTCTAGTAGATGTGCTTAATAAATGAAGTGTCTTTAGAAAAAATTACACCAACTAAAAGCAATGACTCCTAATTATTTTCTAGTTAAATTTTTTATTCATTTTCTTCATCATTCCAGCGTCCTGATATCAGGCATGGCAGTAAGCAATGAGCAGGCCCGCTTAGCCGCTTCTGACGGGCGCAACGTAGTAAGCTGTGCCTGCTCTGACATTGCGTCTTGGCTGTCAGCTGCTGCAAGGGAGCTGCACCACAGTCTTGTGTCGCCTGTGGATTTAGTGCTACATGCTTATAAACAGGATTTGAAGAGTAAGTCTCTTTTATTTATTTTTTTCTTCTATATGAAGGGCATAAGAAGATCATTATCATCTCTCTAGCCTTTTCCCAACTAGCTTGGGGTCGGCTTCCTGTCTAAGGGCTATATTTTACTGGGACACCATGGCGGCGCGACCAGTTGCGCCGCCATGGTGTCCGTAAGCTACCAAACTAGACACTAGAGTCGCTAAACTACATTAAGACAGTATCAAAATGGACCTTAAGTGCACGCGTCAGAGTTGGTTACCCCGCCAAATTGGTTGCCCAACCAAACGGATACCACGTGAGTAACTCTCTCTAGAGTTGTAAATATTTTTTTGGTAGCGGCGACTGGTCGCGCCGCCATGGTGTCCCGCTGAATTATAGCCCTAACTGGCTGTGGCTGAATACCCGTGTTTTACATGGAGTGACTACCTATCTGGCCTCCACAACCTAGTTACTGGGAAACACGATACTCCTTGGATAGACTGATGGACTAAGATATCAGAACATTTTGCAGTGGGCTGAGGGATTCTTTGACAGAGTCACAGCGGCCTTGAAACGCAAAGGGCCACTAAAGTAACACGGGTGGGTCTTAGTAAAAGTCTGACGCTCTCTCTCCCCGCACTATGATCGGCTGGTATAATGGTTTCCCAGCCCAAAAAAGTACATTTTGCAGCAAGACAAATATTCTCACAGGAAAATTTTAATTAAATGATATCTTAGCATATTATAGAACAAAGTACCCCACCGCGTCTTTGTCTTTATGTTCGCAATAAAGTCAAAAACTACTAAATTATGTTTTTTTTTTCAGAAAGCTCAGTATTCACTAAAATACAGTGTTTCATGAGAAAAGTTTAAATATATAATACTTGCATTTTTTAGCAGAGAAAAACCAAGAAAATTAATAAATGTGTAACACGCCTGCGAAGCGGTGTGGTTCGCTAAACTAGGTGTAATAATAAGGTAAAGGTGATAGTTCAATATAATATCCGAATAGATACGATAACAAAGATTATATACTTGTTATTATAGCTTCTTGTCATAACAACACCGAGGCTGCGAAAACAAATCCACATAAAACATCATTTTATAGTCAGAATTATAATAAAATCTTAGATAGTTCTTTATTTGTTTTGTCTGCTTTAACAGGACCGATAAGTATTTCTAGGATCTATAAGAGCAAATAAACAAGACAAGACCAGAGTGTGTCAATATAAAATATAGTTATTTGTTTAAAATATTGACCTTCTTTTCAATCCAGAGACTGCAATAACACCTCACGAATCACACTCAAAGACTGTGCATCATATTTTTGAGTATGATGCGTCAAGTTTTATTATTAACTAGCTTTTGCCCGCGGCTTCGCTCCCGTTAACTGACTACTATAGTAGAGTAGAGTTATATATATAGCTATAGTAGAGTTATAAATAGTGTAACTAACACGACTTTCTTTTATATATATAGATATAGAAGGCCGTCACGCCGTCACACACGATTAAGCTAGCAAAGGAGGCGGACTGACTGACATATCAACGCACAGCCGAAACTAAGGGGCCTAGGATTGTGAAACTTTGCACAAGGTTTCCTTTTAGAACGTAGGCGAGCACTAAGAGAGGATTTTCCAAAATTCGCCCCCTAAGGGTATTAAACGGGGGTCTAAAGTTTGTATGGAGAAACCTACTTTCACGCGGGCATAGCCGTTGGCAGAAGCTAGTATACTTATATATTTCTAAATACATACATATTATAGATAAATTACACCCAGACACAGAACAAATGATCGTGCTCATCACACAAACTTTTGTCTTGGGTGGGAATCGAACCCACGACTTCTGGCATAGCAGTCAGGGCCACTAACCACTAGACCAACAGGTCAGTCAAAATAGGTAATTATTAATTTTTTGATAAATCTTGATTGTGTTGCTATAGTGTTTGTGTGACGCGCTACCAGTGTAGTGCGTCGATTCCTAAAATTATTTGTCTACAATAAGGATAACTAATTTCTTAAAAAACATTACCTATACTCCATTTGTTTAGGTACTTAACTAAACGTAAACAATCTTGCTATTATATACTATACAAAGATTATTTAAACCAAACATCGGTATAGTCGGTATAGTTTAGGTAAATAACAAATTGTAAACATTTTTAGATAAAATTTTTAGACAACTTTTAGATAAAAGACATGTCAAGATTGTTTACATTTAGTTAAATTACCTAAAAAGATGGAGTATAAGTGCATTTAAGTAAAATTTCAGTACTTAAATTACCTTAATTTTCTAATGTGCATTATTCTAGTTAACATGTTGTATACAAGATAAATGTTTTGGATGGCATTCAAAGCAAGTACCTTATCCGTTGTAGCTTCAGGAAAATTATCTAAGGAGATTGTTCTTACATTTTTAACTAATTACAAACAAAATTCACAGCTCTTTTAACTGTACCTTTTTTAACTTTGCGCCGGATTATAAAAGAAAGGATAATGAAAAAGAAACATTCATGATGCGGAACCTTTCTGCGTGTCTGCCTTGCATTTGACCAGTATTTATTCTTTATTTATATTATTAAATAAAAAATTACGCCTTTTAAAGTGTTATTTACGTCCTAATTCAAATAGTCCATACCATCCATTTGGACTCAACTGGTACCAATAAGCTGCACCTAAAATCTTACTTAGAATTGCAGGTTGCAGGCTGTGTTCTAGCATGTTCTCAGAAGCAAAAAATTCAATTGATTTATTTGAGCTAACCGCAAACATTCCCTTCGACCACGGACTTGTTAAGCAGTTCAAACCACAAGTTAGAACTACTTAATAAAAATCCTGCGTGCCTGAACTGACAATTCATAAAATTTTCAGGTTGTATTCTTTTTGTTTGTATTTTTTATTTTTTGCTTATACCTTAAAAAATATAGGAACTTGCATTTTTAACCGACTTCAAAAAGGAGGAGGTTCTATGTTCTGCTGAATATATATTTTTTTATTTATGTTGACCGATTTCTCGGTCAATTGTGGACCGATTTTAATTATTTTTTTTTATTGAAAGGTTATGCTTCCGACTTGGTCCCATAGAAATATTGTTATGATCTGATCATGAACTTCGAAGATATGGAACAGAACTCCTCATAGGATCACAACAGAACCATCGTAACAAGTAAAATTGCTTTGTTTATACGTGTAGTCAATGTCTGACTGAAAGAAGAGGAGCAATATATTGAACTGATCTGATGATGAAGCCTGAAGTTAGGCACCGGAACTCTGTAATAAATTAATGTAATCTAACCATGTTTGGGATTATTAGAATTGTCATAAGATGCACTCTGGCTATAAGGTAATTAAGTTTGGCTGAGGGGTACTTTTTAGTGATGGTACAATAACTAAAAAGTGTAAAATTAAAATAAAAATACAATCGACTTCAATGTAAAAAAAAACGTTGAAAAGTGCAAAATAACTTTAGTTTCTGAAGTCGGTGTTACATAACTAAGAAACAAAACTATTATAGATGCAGGTTGTATTTTTTTTTTTATAAAAGGTTTTTACGATATAAAATAAACCAATTAAACTCAATTTTAGGGTAACCTTTAATCAGAATATGCTATAACCAGCATGTGTATTCTGTAAACATCTCTCCGTGAAAAATTACTGAACATTTAAAGTGAACAATGATTCCTCCTAAAACTAGGGATGGATCGCTCATTTCACACTCACTTCACTTTAGTCTGCAAGGTGAGATATGAACTACACACATACTCACTACTAGGTACTATTCTTAAAATGACATGGTGAAAACTTATCTGAAGTGAACCTTAAATGAGCCGCTAGGGTTGATACCTGCCAGGTCTGCGAGATTGTTTGAAAGAGGGCGAAACCAATCTAGTAGAATTCAACGCCGCCAAAATACAAGCGTGTCTATTCACCGCCAAAAGGAGCCCGTTCGCCTTGGCTCCTGCTTTTCAGAATGTATCTCTGGAGTGCACCGACCGCCTTCAGCTCTTGGGAGTTGAAATTTCCTCAGACCTCAATTTTGGGCGGTTCATTGAGTCCAAAGCCAAGGTAGCTGCTAGAAAACTAAGCGTTCTTGCAAAGGTCCGACGGTACTTCACACCGGGACAGCTTCTAATGTTATACAAAGCACAGGTCCGATCGTGTGTGGAGTACTGCAGTCACATATGGGCTGGTGCTGCAAAATGCCATCTAGCAGCTTTGGACTCAGTGGAAAGGCGTGCGAAGAGGCTAATTGGGGATCCAGATTTGGTTCAAAGAAGTCTGAAGTCCAATCTACAAAGCCTCGAGCACAGGCGCAGGGTAGCCAGCCTATCGGTATTTTACAGGTTGCATTTTGGAGAGTGTGCGCGGGAATTGCATAACTTGATTCCGCCATCTCCTTTCTACCATCGGACAACCCGACGTACGGCGAGTATCCACCCTTACGTTGTTGAAACTTCAACGGTCCGGACTAAGCGTTTCGCTTCGTCGTTTATACCGCGTTCATCGAAAGACTGGAACAATTTGCCTGCTGCGGTCTTCCCGTCCAACTATAATTTGGGTGTCTTCAAGGCTAGAGTGAATAGGCTCTTAATAAACTAGTGCGCCTCACCATAAATGATTGCATCGCTGCTTGCCATCGGGTGGGATCGCGGTCAAGCACTGGTTTATATGAATTAAAAAAAAAAAAAAAAAAAAGAATTACCGCGACTCTGAAGCTCAAAAGGAAAGGCAAACCGTGTTCCTTACACGGGTGGGTCCCTCTAACTCAACCCAGACTGGCTTACACGGGTGGGTCCCTCTAACTCCAACCAGACTGGGAGAATTTATTTGATGATTTCTCATACCAAACAAACAAGGTGGTATGACAGTACACTTCATGCTCACTTCGCCTTAGCTTTCACGCTGAAAAATTAAAAAAAAAGTACGCTTGATTAAGACATAATTATGGACAAAATCTATTGTAGCTGTTTATGACATTAGTTTATAGACTTAAATAGCTGTGCCCGCCAGTTTACTCAATCGACTGCAGAATTTTAATTTTAACCTCTAATAGCTGTTCTGACAAAAAAAAATACTTTTTATGGTAATGCGGTATTATTAGAAACAACCTTTTTAAAAATACAATAAATGAATATTAATTGTAGATAAATAATTTATTCGTGCTAATATTATCCTTGACAGTCGCCATTAAACTTTATTATGTTTTAAACGGTTGTTTATAAGAGTATCGATTTATGTTAATATTTTGATCAAGAAGTTAAAGATGTTTGCGTGCTGTAACCCTGAATCATTCGGCAATTTGAAGTAGTTTGACGTGGTGTCACTATATTCGATATTTTGAACTTTCCATGTGGAAGCATGCATGGGAACTCGAGTGTATATTTTCGACTATAACCCTTAATATTTCAACTGATTATCTCTTATATAAACATATAATATATCGCTACTAGCTGTTCCGGCAAACTTCGTACCGCCTAACAGTCAATTAATGTAGTAATTACGTTTTAGTTAAACTTATTATCCGAATGATTGAGACCAATGTCAGTAAATCAATGACAGTTGCTGTCATTTTTCGATGTATTCGAATATTTTTCTATTTTTTTTTACGTGAATTTTTTCAAAATTTTTATAGTTATTCTGCTATCCGGGGTGGAGACAAATCTAACAAAGCAAAGGTCATTAAAATGGCTTCAGCCGTTGTTGAGTTATAAATGGTGTAACTAGCACGACTTTGTTTTAGGTATATACGAGTAGGTTTGCCCATTCTGGCACATACTTGTAATACCGTAGTTTTATAAAAAAGGATATAAAAAGCATAGTTAAAACACCACGTAAATTCCGCCATAATATTAAAGTAAGAGCCCTGTTCAAACATTTTTTCCCCAAGTTAATTAAATTTTCAGAAAATCCGGTGTGCATAATATGAAGGTTGCCGTTTTCTTTTTGTCTTACTAGTAGAACGTACCTACGGTATGTAGATAATGTAGCACTAACGACCTATCCATTATGAGAGGTTACGGTTGTTTTTTTTTTTTGTGAGAATAATAGATTAGAAGTTTTTTCTTTGTGTCTATTTCGATTTGGTCTGAACAACGTTGGTAATAATAAATTCTTTTAATTTATATAAACATTTATAATTGGTTCCAATAATACCTAACTAAATATTATTATATTGTTTTAAATATGGACAGGCCTGGTGCACTTCACACTGTAGGCATAAATCTATACCTACGCTGCGCGACCCCTTTCTCGTGGGTGATATGGACAATAATGATGTATTTAAGTTTATGTTTTGAAAAACTTTTCTCTTTTTCTTCTTTTTTTCATGTCAATAGACTCAAATTCGTCTGACCAGTATTTGGTCTGTAGATACAACACTGACATTAGCCTCGTATTATTCCTGACAGGTGCAGGTGGTTTTGCAGGACAGGCAGTATACCAGGTGACGCATGTTCTGTGAAACGACTCAACATTGGCACCGTATTTGAGATATATCTGGGTAACCCCATTTGGCTAGATTGTTTGTGCAGCAGCCAACATGGGACCACAGTCGATTACAAGATTGTCAGATTGGCCACTGTAACTCATGTCCAGGGGGAAATTTTACACTGGGGTGACGAGAAACACCCAACTGCTCCACATTTGGAACAGGTGGATGTTTCTACTTTCACAGTCTGATTGCTTTACTTTCGCCCTCTGTATAAAACTTTTCCCTGTAAACATACATTATTGATTACAAACTATCACGATTCACGTTTTGTGTTTTCTCATTTTTTGTCAGCAATAATTTTAAGTCCAATGAATCTAAATGTCTTACTACTTAACTTATTTTGTTATCTTTGCCCTCCCTTAACCCAACGCAATAAAGAAACAATAACCTATTAATACATATAAGTTTATCTTTTACTAGGAAATCCACCCAATCCAGCTCTGAATGTATTAACGATAATTAATGGTCAGATAATACTTAGATGATTAATAGTTTCTCTGTTCATCCACAGACGTGGAATCGTTGCTAGGAGAACCCATTCAACAGGCGATATCTTCAGAAAGCGGAATTGATTTAGTCTTCGACTCTTTGGCGGATATTATTTCAGGTATGATTTTAGTATTTTTTTATATTTCCTCGTCAGATATATTTTTATTAGTTTTGAGTAGTGAAATAAGGGATATACACGACTATTTTTTTAATTAGTACAAAAAGATGGGGCTCTATCCGTACCCATTATTGATCATATTTATGTAGTCAAAAATAAAAAAAGGAAATCCCAAAATCGTCCACGAAAATTTGTCATAATTGTTAAATTCGTAATTGAATTCATTCATAACAATTGCTACTAGAAAATACTACGCGCAGTGTGTTTCCATTTTAACCGCCATTCATTCATTCATAATCCTTTAATGCCTGTACAATATTTCCATACATTGAGTGACATTTTGGGATATAAACAAACGCTAATAACTTTGCTGTTTATGAATATTATTTATTGAGATTTTACTTAAATAATAACATGACCTTTTCTAATAAGCCCTTTAAGTATTTGTACTAATAAAAAATAGTGGTGTATAGAAATATACGTAAAAATCAGTCACTTCAATTATGTCTATCGCATAAGCATAAAGCATAAGCATAATCAGCCTTTTTTTAATGTTCCCACTGCAATAAGCTGGGACTCAGGCCTCCTCTCTAGGAGAGGGAATGGGCCGTAATCCACCACGCGGGCCCAGTGCGGGTTGGTGAATGTCACACATCTTCGAATTTTTGGTTCTAGGGCATGCCGATTTCCTCACGATGTTTTCCTTCACCGTTTTGAGAGCAGTGGTGATGAAATAAATTACACAAAGTAATACGCCTGGCTGGGTTTGAACCCACGACCTACAATTCGTAAGTCGGGGCCGTTACCACTCGACCACCACTGCTCTCACTATCGCAAAAATCCTAAAATATCTATATTAGTAAAGTACTTTCGAGTTGGAGTGAAATCAACTTGGAAATTATTTAAATTATTTCGCATAAATAACCTACATCATTCAAGACTTCTAAAGTTAGACTTGGAAATATTTTAGTCCTACCTAATTAAACTTTTAAAAATAAATCGACTCTCTAACTACTTTGATACTCCAACTTTACGAAATCATACACATCAATGCACAAAAAACCAACTACACCTGAAGACAAGTCGTTGTGATGATCCTTAAACCCTTGTTAGAGGTCTTTCAGCTAAAAATATGATGATGATGTTCAATTTCAAGAAAATCTTGTTCAGGGTTTGACCACGGTATCCTAATCAGCCATGTTACTATAGCACTCATGTATCCTCTCCAGCAGGATGAATGGACCGTAATCCACCACGCGCCCCTAGAGCGATTGGTGGATAATATTATTGCGCCTCTCATCAGTCCCATACATTTTGAACTCTTGCCAATCTTTATCGCTGGTAGGCTAGTGATCTTCCTTCTAGAATCCTTCCCTCCAAATTTCGGCTATAGTGGCCAATCTAAATGGAGATCAACCTGGTACAAATACAGGTGGACTCTCTGTTTCTTTACTCGCATAGTCTAGTGGGATGGAAACCGACCCGACCGGAGAGAGACCAGGTGCAGGACCCACGGTACCGCATGCTTTCCGAGACACAGGTGCACCATACCACCAACTTCCAAACCCTGAGCTGCCACTGATAAAATCCTAAAGGAGAAACCCTATAACTTTTTGCCGTACTTAGAAAACTCAACCGTCGCGATCTGCGTCTCATTGGCAATAATTGTTCTTCTGTTTCCAGAAAGCGAAGACCTATCTAAAAAGATATCTTCCTTAAGAGACGTGAGCATCAAAGCAGGATCACTAGCTTCTGCAGCATCAGACAGAATCAAAGACTTAGCTCGTCAGCTGGAAAACCTCAAGAAACACTGCACTTTGAAAGACTCTCCTCTTTGTGACACAATCAATACTCATTCACTTGAGTTGAAAATGAAGTTCGATTTGGTAAGCATAATGCAACATAGAAATTATGGAAATGTCCGGTTAGATTAGAAGCTAATTGCAGCATAACGCTTTTGGATAACGCTTGGTAGATGATAATTAGACAATGGAAATATTCAAATTCAAATTATTTATTGTGGATCATAGGTTCATAAGGTGTTGTTTTAGTTATAGGTAATATGATTTTGAATATGTTTGTTAGTTTCGTAGTACGTGTTTTATACGTTATTATCAGGAAACGTACATATATTGTCGCATATTGTTTGCCCGGTTTAAGCGAAAAGTTGCGAACTATTTAAAATTTGGCTTCTTGCTGGCTGGGATTGACGAGCCGTAGGTAGAATAGTTCAGGACGACTAGTCCCTTATAATGAGTTTTTGCATACCTAGTATCTGGTTATCTTAGGTAAAGCTTAGCACAGACAATGTTACTGTTTTCAGTAGCATAAACACCTACTTGATTTCTGAATTTTCATTATGGACGCAACACGAACAGGTTAGTCATTTCGACGCCATTGAAAAATTGCGGGTGTCAACGAAATGTCATTCCACAAACGATTACCTGGGTAACTCAGTTTCTTTCACTCGATAGGTATGGATAGGAATTGCAACATCCAGCCAAAAAAAAATATTTATTGCGATAAAGAAAACAGCGTAGCCACATATTAATTCTTAGTTAACAACTTCAGATTATTCAGCAGTACGTGTTTATTGCGTTGATCATTATCAGGAACTGCGTATATGATCCCACATAATATTATTACCGTACCTACTGACAGTGTATTGATTTTTGACTCTGTTACAAAAATTTTTTTCGCTGAATGTCATCCAACTTACGGTAGCCATATTTAAAAAAAAATATTATCATCATTATCATCAACCTATCCATATATCTAACCACTGCTGAATATATGCCTCTTCTATTTATCTTGATCTGCGGCTACCTCTTATTTAGTTGTTAAATGCTACCCTTATTAATGTATGACTGTAGCTGATGCAGTAATTTGTAATGGTTTCCCTTACTAATAAATTGTGCAACTAGTGGACACAAACCCACTAGTTGCACCATTTATTGAGAACCAAAACTTGTTATTTCAGATTCTACACGAGCAACAACTGTTGGAACTCCGTACTCTGGGGGTGGAGAACTTGACGCGCGCGATATCAACAGCGAGGCAAGAGTTCAGAACTTTGCCTTCTGCCATATTAGCGCAAACCTCGGTAGTTAGAGAAGGTAACCTTTATGACCAATGTTTATTTAGGCAAAGGAACACAAATGTTTTTTTTTTTTAATTTTGTGGTTTTTATTGTGCCAAGCAAGATACATGAAAACTTTCACATGTATAATTATGAAAGTAATAAATTATACGCTGTACATTTTTAAGATAGAATAAACTTATCCGAAATTATTGCGGTGTTTGTCATTAATATTTTTTTAAAACATAACCCTTCGTCTAGGGCAGTTGGACCAATATTAGCATAGCGTAGCATGCATAATCAGCTTTATAATTTTCCCACAGCTGGAACTCCGGCCTCCTCTCCAGGAGAGGGAATGGGCTGTAATCATAGAGACAATATTACCATATTAACATGTAAATTAATTAATTCGCCTTTTGTAAATATTAGTGGTGATTATTTGTACAAACATTGCCATATATTATGTATAACATTTTATCGTAGGTGTTAAATGTTTTTAAGACATGGTATGGACCTACCTACATTTTCCAATTCGTTCATATTAACTACTAATCCAAACATAGGTTACTAATAAAATACTTTTTATTCACTTTTTTTAACACCTTTCATTTATTTCTACAGATATCCTTCGAGACGTAGAAAATCGTCGCGAAGCGGTCCACAGTTCCGCTAAAGTCCTAAGCGACATAGTGCGCCATCTGACGTCGGGCTTACACACTATCGCAAGACAACTAGAGTCGAGTCTCGAGAGAGTGCAGAGATATGAGTTCGCGAGGTGGACACTTATGTTAGGTAAAGTTTGCGCTGTATTGGAACTTAGTAAGCGCTGCAGTGCTGTAAGAACTCCTTTTGGTTTATGTGAATCTGTAAAGTACAATAAGACTTGTATAGATAGATGCAGTCACAGTTAGCGCTTTGCAGTTTTTAAAGCCATAGAGTAAGAAATGAATTATGTTTAGATTGATGGTTGCTTGCTTTTTTGGGTTGCAGAGGTTTAATAATAATGCTGGTATTCCAATGCCTTGCTTAGACTAAAATCTAACCCTAATAAAGTTGGTAGAATATAAGCATGATTACCTGCGAAGTAAATTTTCTTGATAATCTATCTGACTCAGCAAACGTTTATCTGCCATATAAATTATCAAAGAAAAATTGGGGGTTGTGTGTAGGAAGGAAAAAAATTGCCTACAAGTTATTCTAAGACTTACCAAATATATGTAAAAAAATGCATGAAAATTGGTCAAGCCGATTTGGAGGAGCTCGTGAAATAATGTGATACGAGATTTTTTAATATTTCAAATAATAAATATTTTTATTTTTTGTAATATTTCAAAGAATACCTGGAAGAAGTTGGGGAGGTCTTGGTCCAGCAGTGGGACAATATAGGCTAAATTAAAAAAAAAACGAGATTTTTATATATATTAAATAAAGCATAATCTTTCTGTTTAACTGAAACGCAAAAAACTGTGACATCCATTTGTTCCCGACGGTAAATGCATTATTGTGAATTGAACTGGGCTTTGTTATTCTAGTAGTATAGTTTGCATGGCATAACAATAAAGACAAACCACTATTTTTGTAAAACAAACGAATCATTTTGGAATGATAAGCCAACAATACACAGAGTTTTTCGCTGAAATACCTATAACGGCTTTGTTTACTCCCCCTATTATTTTATATCGTCATGCATTTATATTATCTGGTCACTTTTTAATACCAAATTAATTTATTAATACAAAATTTCAGCATGCATTGTTACTTTTGGCTTTGTTATGATGCTTATTATTCTGGCCATGCTTTGTGGTTGTGGGCACGCCAAAAATCATGCAAGAAGAACTTTAAAAGTGTAAGTATATATATTTTTGTACTCTTTTTTTCATTTCCTATAATTATATAGGTCAGCTTGTGCATTGTCTTTTAATTTGTGTATACATCTTTATATATATATTTAAAGATGTGTGGCTGTAGTTTAATTGTTTCAGTAAATACACCGCAGAGTACCCCCTTTTTTATTTTAAGTTCTTACAGTCCATCCTAAGGTTGTCTGGTAGATATCGCTGTCAGCGATAAGACCGCCGTTGTACCCATAGGTAATTTAAGTTGACGTAAAAGTGTTACTACATATTTTAATCTGTAATAAAATTTATTCCCTTTTATTCTAAACAATATATCAATCAATCACCATGCACGACGTCTAATTTTTTTCTTTTTTGTGCTTTTGGTATGTTATAGATCAAAATGCCTGCTAATAGCTTTGAAAAAAAGACCTTGGTTAAGTTGAAAACACTTAATTTTAAAGCCTTAAAAACCTCATCAAGATAAGGTTTAGCAAGCTCTCAGACACAAGAGCTTTTCACTATTTAAATATAATCATTTTATTTTCAGCTCAGCTTTCTGGTTATGCCTCACCTCTTTTTTACTATGGGGCATAGTATCTGCCGTGTTCCTCATAGCTGGCCATGCAGAAGTAAGTAAAAACAATACACACTCATACATTTGAAGTAAAATTACACGCACAATAATCAAAGGCGAAAAACTGTTTTTAAAACGCCTTTGTTCCCCTGGTTCCCCAGTTGTGAAAATCGCTTTCGTGTGTATTGCTAAGTATTTCTTTGAAGGTGTTTAAAACACTGAGCAACTGAGCAAGTTGTTCAAACATGCGTCTACTGATACTAACTTTGAGTTCTTACTTAGTTCGTCTAGTGTGTTATTTGCAGCGTATGCTGTTCCAACTTAAGTTACATATTATGGAAGTTAACGCATATTATTACCGCTGTTTACTCAAACATATGATTTCAAGATAAACCGCTGTATATATTAATACTGTTACACTACAGCTTTTCCTAATTATACAAAACTAACAACATTCAAAACCAAAGTTCGCAAGCTAATTCGTAAGAAGTTGGCAATAGTATCATCACAGCGTTAATGTTTTCAAATTGTCGATTTGAACTAATTGTTTGACTTTATTAGTGTAGATATATATGTAGATAGATTATTAACTCGTGTATGTATTATATAATTGTATGATATTTATGGTTTATTAGTATATCTATTCTTGTAGGTATTCGCCTTTTCTCTCTCTTTTATTGCACCTACCACTATTTATCTCTGCATCACCCAGGTTGACTGGTAGAAAATGCCTAAGGCCGCCACTGTACTTTTGTGCATAAAGTATTTAATAAATAATAAAACTAAAATTTAATGTAAATAAAAAGATGAAAGTTAGGTAAAATGTAAATTATTTTTTTTTATCTTCACTGCTGTTTAAACGGTAACGCAAACTCTCACGAGTATTATCGTCATCAGCATAATTAGATAGGTATTCTAAATTCAAAGATATGTGATACATTGTTAGGCCAAATTTCGACTTAGGGCCTAAAATTGTTGATTAGGCGACGCGCCAAAAAAAATTTAAAAAAATATATAAATAAAAACACAATACAAACTGCAAATTAGCTGGCACTGGATAGACGAAGAATTTTACAAAGATTATACTAAAACTCTGTCATCACCATTATTCTCGTAGGCTTTTCCCATTTTATTTGTCGTCCACACAACGTTGTGTCTTCACTCATACTGCCCTATTCATCATAATCATCAACCTCGTTTCAACCGAAAGACGTTCACTGCTGAACATAAACTTCCCCAAAGTGTCTTCCCACAACGACCGGTCCTGTGCATTTCACATCCATCGGATTCCTGCAACCCTCACCAGGTCATCGGTCTGGACCGATGACCTGGTGAGGGTTGCGGGAATCCTTCTCCCTTGTGGGAGGCTTTCTAACGCTGCGTCTTCTGGTCTGTGATCACCATTCTAGAACCATTCAGCCTCATCGACCAATCTGTTGTGCAAGCAATGTGCCCAGCCCACTATAACTTAAGTTTGGCGATTCTTCAGGCTATGTTGGCTGCCCTTTAAGTTGCTATTTACTAAGAGTACTCACTACAAAGACCATTGTTTCAGGTATACGTATGCCACGCGTTGTGGGACTCTCAATATGAAACACTATCAGATTTGCTTGACAGACCGTCACCACTCCTGGCAAACAATGAAGGAATCTTCGATGCTATGTTTCGGGATCTGGAAAATATTACTATTGATGTATCTGTCAAGGATGTGCTAAGGTAATTAAATGTGCCTTTTGGAGGACTTTAAGGATTGAATAATCCTTACATATTATAAAACAAAATCCCCCACCGGGATTGTCTTTCAGTTCGCGATAAACTCAAATACTGCTAAACGCATTTTTCTTTAGTTTTCACGAATAGACAGAGGGATTCATGAAGAAGGTTCATAATTTATGAGATAATTATGTAGGTATATTAGTTTTTAGAGAAAAGTCGAATATAAAAATCCAAGGGATCTTTTGTTCGGAAGCCGAATAAATTCAAAGGATCTTTTATAGCTGTATGGAAAACCAAAAGGAAACAACAATATTATCTTTTACAGCATTAATGCAGTAAGAGCTCACTTTTAACAGCTCAGGTAAAATAATCTTAGACATATTATCATGTTGTGAAATAGCTTAATGTTGACCAAAATAAAATAAAAACCGATGCAATATCTAATGATAGATGGACTTGTAAGATAATTGAATAAGAGAAAATATAATATTTTTGTTTAACTAAATTACCAAAGAATTTTTCAGGGATTGTGAAAAAGATAGACCAGCATACTCTGTCTTTCAATTAGACAAAATACTTGACGTGAACAAGGAAACCTCATATTTCGAGTGGGAAGAACTGCAAAATGATTTTGGAAGACTAGCCTCGTCAATAGATGTTGGACTCTTGAAGACGATATCAGTTAACTTCAGCCGGTTATTGCACGAAATGCTGATTGTTTCTGATGTCAATATCGCTAAGTACAGGTAAGAACTTCATGGGAAAATATTTTTTCAACACACTTGCTCAGAAAGTCACTATAATTGCACTACATAATTAATGGCACTTGTAACCAAACTGTGACTTTTTGATTACCATTAGGCACTAGTGTGATAATGTGGATTAAACTTTTATAAACTTCTCTTCTCAAAACAAATTTTTAATACGAAAAAAAAACACTTTTCTTTTGTTAATTTTTTGTCTTGGATACTAAGTCCTTTAAGCCATGTCTTTGCATAATTTGTTTACCATTGGAGTTTTTAGCAGGATTTCTTCGAGTGAAGTTCCATGACGGATTTAATTATTCGCAAATTCATCATCATATTCCTGCCCTTGTCCCGTGTTATTTGGGGTTGGCGCAACACGTTTTTTTCTTCCATTCTGCCCTGTCACTCGTCATACTATCACTAACTTCCTTTTCTTTCATATCACTCTTCACACAATCCATCCATCTTTTCTTTGGTCTCCCTCTCCCTCTCCATCCATCCACATGTAAACTCATAACTTTTTTAGTAACATGCGTTTCATCTTTCCTCTTCACATGACCATACTAAGACAAACGATTCCCTTTCAACTTTTCAGTCACTGGCGCCACTTTCAAACTTCCCCTAATATACTCATTTCTCACTTTATCCATTCTCGTCACACCACACATCCATCTTAACATTCTCATCTCCGCTACGTGCAATCTTTTTTCATCCGTCTTTTTCACAGCCCAACATTCTGATCCATACAGTATGACAGGCCTTATCACGGACTTGTAGATTTTACCCTTTAACTTGAGGGGCATCCGTGGGTCACAAGTTGTTCCCGTGACCTGTCGCCATTTCATCCATCCTGCGTTGATCCGATGTGTTACGTCCCGGTCTACCTCACCATCCCCTTGGACGAGTGACCCGAGGTACCGAAAGTCGGAGCAGATCGGTATGGGTGTTCCAGCGAGAGATAAAGGCACTGGATTGGAGAGACTGCCGAAATCGCAGAACAAGTATTCCGTTTTGGTTTTACTCAATTTCAGGCCAACACTCTCCAGTCTGTGCCACCACACCTCCAATCTGTTCTGGACCTCTAGGCCACTCTCGGCAACCAACACAATGTCATCGGCAAACAGCATACACCAGGGAGCCTCTTCCTGAATGTCCGACGTCAGAACATCCATTATCATCAGGAAGAGGTAAGGGCTGAGAGCCGACCCTTGATGTAAGCCGACAGCCACATTGAAGCTGCCAGTGGTGCCCACTGTAGACCGGACTTGGGTACTGCATCGACTGTACATCGCTCGGATCAACTGCACATACTTCCCAGGCACACCTTTCTCCTTAAGGGCCCACCACAGAACCTCACGAGGTACCCGGTCGTATGCCTTTTCGAGGTCAATGAATACCATGTGCAAGTTTTTATGCGCACCTCTGTATTTCTCGCACAGCTGGCGTATAGCAAAAATGGCATCCGCTGTACCCCGACCCGAATTGGTTCTGTGAAATTTCACTCTCTTCTCTCAGTCGCCTTTGAATAACTTTCTCCCAGGCTTTCATAGTATGTGACATTAGCTTTATTCCTCTATAATTGTTGCACTCAAGCACATCACCTTTATTTTTTAAAATCGGCACCAAAGAGCTATTGCACCACTCATCAGGTACGGCTTCTTCCAGCAACAACTTATTGAAGAACAAAGCTAACCACGTCCATCCATCCACTCGCAATAACTTCCACACTTCAACTGGTAATTCATCTGGACCAATGGCTTTACCATTCTTCATTCCATTTACTGCTATTCTGACTTCATCCATACTAACCATTCTCACTAATCCCACATTCACTGGTTTATTCTCTAACACCCCACTCCAATTATTTTCCTCATTCATCAATCTTTCAAAATATTCCTTCCACCTCTTTCTGATTTTTTCATCATCCGATAGAACCATTCCAGTTTCATCTCTCATACATCTTACATGACAAACATCCCTCGCCTTTCTCTCTCTTATTCTAGTAAGCCGGTATAGCTCTTTTTGGCCTGCAGGACTGTCCAGTGCGTCATATAGTTTGTCCTGGGCTTTTGATTTTGCTATTGCCACGGCTTTCTTGGCTTTCTTCTTTAAAACGTCATACTCACTCTTTTTTTCAGCTTTTAAACTAGCGTTTCCAGGCTCTGCACGCTGCCATTCCTTGAATTTTCTCTTTTTTTCTTTCAATACACTCTGAACTTCTGTCGACCACCACCATGTATCCCTATCTATTATGCCCTTTCCTCTCGTCTCTCCCAAAATGTCTTTCGCTGCATGCCTGATACACTCAGCCATCTCATTCCAGCTTTCATTTATACTTCGATCATTCATATCTCCCATCTTTATCATTCTGTCCACCACTCGCTCCCTGAACTTCTTCGCACAATCATTCCTCTCTAACATATGCCATTTTATTTTAGGGGGAGGACGCTCTTTGTGTTTGGTAGACAGTATTTTAACCACTGATGTCATAACCAGGAGTCTGTGTTGTGAGACTAGGTCTTCTCCTGGCAGTACTTTGCAATCTTTGACGTGCTTTAAGTGGTTGCGCCGAACTAGAAAGTAGTCGATTTGGGTCTTATGATTACCACTTTTGTACGTGATCATGTGTTCGTCTCTTTTATGGAACCACGTATTGGCTACTGCTAGGTCAAATGCAGTAGCGGATTGCAACAGGGTCGCTCCTTCACTGTTCGGACTACCGAAACCCCATCCCCCATGTACTCTTTCATAAACACCTTTCATTCTTCCCACATGTCCATTAAAATCACCTCCAACTATCAATTCTTCATGAACAGGGATGTTCATTAAAGTTGTATCAAAATTCTCCCAAAACTTCTCTTTTACCGTTTCATCACATCCTACTTGTGGTGCATACACACTAACTATATTCAACATCACATTCTCTAACATAACTTTCACAACTATAAATCTATCACTAATCCTTTGTACTTCCATCACACTTTCTTTCAATTTACTGTCTAACACTATTCCTACACCATTTCTTTTTCCATCACTTCCACAGTAGTAGAACTTGTATCCCTCACCAATTTCTCTCGCTTTTGTTCCTCTCCATTTAGTTTCCTGCAAGCATGCTATATTTATCCGTCTTCTTTTCAATACATCCGCTAACTCTCTGGCCCTTCCAGTCATAGTCCGAATTATTCGCAAATTGATTCCTAATAAATATTGAGATCTAAAATTTGTGTAGCTTTATATTTCAAGTGTCTGCGAAACTGGATAGTATGTGGAATCATTGAAACAGGCGCGATCTCGGTAAAATGGATCTGAAAATTTAATTATAGTGTTGATTACCTCAGCGAAGTTTGCCGAGAAGGTATAGAATGTATTACAGACCATCAGGTGAGATCGCGGTCAAGCACTGGTTTATTTATACAAATTACAAAAAAAAGGTTCAATTAATACATTTGCTGTCAAATACCATAAAAAACATTAGAATGTTGAGCATCTGCATTACATTTTTTTTTAGACCTTAGCCTGCCCAAATAGATCAATCGCGGCGTATATCGTAAGAAAACAACGTTGTATCCTTGACTGCGTTGGCCAGTCCAGCCTGAAAGTTTAAGCATTTATATTGCGTTTTGAGCCGAACTTCGCTTCTACATCTTTCTATTCATTGCTCCAAAACACTTTCAGGAACAACTGCATTCAAACAAACAAGACAAACACCACGTTTGTTGATTATAACTGGTGCTACTAAAATATAGAATTCATCAGTACACGATAAAGTGTTTATGTAGACTCAAATCATGGGTCACCAACGTACAAAACGTTTTGGGAACACATTCATAGAACGAGCATTCAGCTAAGGAGTAGAATTCTTTGCCGGAGTATGTGTTTCCTGATAGCTACAACTTGAAGGTTCTTAAGCCGGTTACTTTAAGGCAAGCGTGCTTCATCGTCGATCACATCGCCGTTTTCCATCAGATGAGAGAGAGAGATCAAATGCGAGCCTATAAATTACAAAAGAGATCTAGGTAGTGAGAAATTATTGTACCTATTTGTTGGGATGTACTCGTAATTAACATTTTGTTCTTGCTGGCGCTAAAGTTCCTGTACTAAATAACATGAAGATTTCTTAAGACACACATTTTTATTTTCATTTTAGAATGGATTACAACGTACCTGTAGTTGGAAAAGATCTACCATCTCTTGTGGATCAACTAGAAAATATCGCAGCTCAAGTAACAGATTTGACAACTGCAGGAAGATTGGAAACTTTAGGTAAGGTTGTTTTATTAATTGTTACTGTTGAATTCAATCTAATTTTCAATTACTTTTCTACTAAATACATCCTTTAAGAGCGCCCAATCCGAGACATTTTTCCATACAACCGCTCTTACATGATTATGACGTTATTACACATCTTTATGTAGATTTTTTGGATACATAATATATATTTTGTATATTATCTAGGTTTCTTTTGAAATTAAAATTATTTTTTGTGTAAAACTATTACAAAAAATCTCTCTGAAAATCTGCTATTTTGCATGAACTTTGGCTTTTCATAATGTACGCATAAATTACAAAAAGCAAAGAATAATAGTAGAAACCTTGCACGTTTAATCAAGATTCTGAATAATGAATATTTTTTTCAAAAAGTTTTAAAGTTTAAATCACACTTCCGAAATAATGACGGAATTACCGAATGCCAACAGAGCGTTCAGGTGCTAGCTCTCTTTTTTTGGGTTGCCTCTTTATCAAACATTGCTTTGGATTGTTGTGATCGTCGGATGAACCATCAAGCTTTAAACCATGTTCAGGTTGACGATACACGGACCGGGAAAGGCCCTCTTAATGCCACAAGCATCTTTCGTATCCTATATACACTTAATTACCAAAGTTTGGAAATCTTGACTTACCTTACGTCAAAGAGCGTGACAAGGGAAATACAATGAAAATGGCAGAGGTGTGACGTTGACATGACATGGCATCCTACCTCCTCCTAAAACTTAAAATGCTGCTAAAAAACTTAGTTTCCTAGTCTGCTTCCTTAGTCTAGGTAATGGCACGCGGTGACAACTGAGCATGAGGTCTTAGGTTCGATTCCTGGGTCCGTAAATAATTGGCCGCCTGGTGTCTTTTTTTAGGTGGAAAATTATCCAATAACTTCTCCCGCATTAGGGCGGAGCGCGAGAGTGACGGCACGGACGAATCTTGGTATGAAGAAGGGTTGAAGATGATTATTTATCCACAGACTGACCTCAAAATATAATTATTATATAGGTCTATCTCCTTTTTCCAGCTACAAGAACTCAAAGACTATACCTCACCAACATAAAACCGCTAGAACAGCTGCGAGCTGACGTGGTCTTCAAATTGACGGAACTAGAACTTCAACTGTTACCGTTTAGAAGAAAACTGAACATTTCACTCAGCCACATACATACGGCGCAGTTTTATATCGACAACCAGGGTGACGTTATTGCTCAGAAGGTAAGCTGGCGGAACTGGTATCACGAAGTTATTGTATATAGTTGTATATACCTAGATGTCAAAAGAATCTTAAAGAATCTAGGTGAAATGGCCTTGAACCTTATTAATTTTATTTTCTTATCCAAAATTGAAGAGTCCGCCTCTGTTCTTTTGTGTGTATAAGGCATTTAATATAAATGGAAAAAGTTCTCATTGCGACCGAAGTGGAATTAGCCCGAGGTGCAGGTGAGGGGGTTGTGGGGCCGAATGCTGCAGTGACAAATTTTCACGTGTTTCAAACGACGATTTTTCAATACACTTACGAAGATATAAATAAATGGAGGTAGACGCGCGACTCGTGGGGGTCGCTTAGCGCGCAACCTGATTCAATAAATGTAATAAATTGTAAGGGAGGCGAGTTCGCGCATATTTCCGCACTAGTGCGAAAAACAGAAAATTGCGTGTCTAAAAGCGGTATGGATAAGAACTCGTTTTCGAGTAAGTGTATTGAAAATAAATAAGAATGGGTAACACCAACACCAATTTTTTCTTCCACGAAGCACAAACTTTCTTTAACATTAAACGCAATGTCCCACAATATTACTTAAGCTACGTCCACACTGACAAGTGGCTGGCTTACTGCCTAAATCCTAGTGAGCCACCTAGCGAGTAGCGAAGTGAAACTAATGTAGGTACTAGAATTTTCAACTCACGAAGTCTCCAAGCGCGCTTTTGAAAAGATTTTCACGGCAAAGTTCACAATTATTCTCGTAGCATAACACCTTACTTTGATGACCTCCTAAAGACTGCTAGTTAATAAGTAAACAGCTTTATAATTTTCCCACTGCTGGGACTTAGGCCTCTTCTCTATAAGAGAGAATGGGCCACATGTCTTCGAATTTTTGGTTCTAGGACGTGCCAGTTTGCTCACGATGTTTTCCTTCAACGTTTTGTGTTTTTAGTGGTGATTAAATTTATTACGCAAAATTATGTACCTGGCTGAGTTTGAATTCGCAACCTACAACTTGTAAGTTGGGACTGTAACCACTGGCCAACCACTGCTCGAAAAACTGCTAACTACAATATTATAGAGTTATTTACTTGTTGATTGTTACAGAAAGTTTCGATGTACATATCCCGTCTAGTCTCACATGCCGCTGGATGGCGGACGCATGTGTTAATATCGACTGGGAAGCATGCGGCTCGATGTAAGCCCTTGTATGCTGTGTATGCGGCAGCGAGAACCTTGCTGTGCTCTCAATACGTTTCGTCTTTGGTAAGAAGATTGACTGTCTTAACCTAAATTGTGTTTTCTCCTCTTCACTGTATGAGTACCTATCAAATCAGCTGTTTCCAAAGCTTAATAAACTTGAGAGCCATCATCGGTACTTTTTTACCAAATTCATCTAATGCTATAATCTTATCGACTGGTTCAAAGTAAAAAAAAACTGGGCAAGTGCGAGTCGGACTCGCGAAATGAGGGTTCCGTACAAACTTGAAAGGTAAATTGCGGTATACGATTTATGACGTATTAAAAAAAAACTACTTACTAGATCTCGTTCAAACCAATTTTCGGTGGAAGTTTGCATGGTAATGTACATCATATATTTTTTAAGTTTTATCATTCTCTTATTTTAGAAGTTACAGGACACACATTTTACCACTTTGGAAGTGTCTCTCACGGAAACTATTCAGTTTAGAAAAAAATTATATTAGAAACCTCAATATCATTTTTAAAGACATCCATAGATACCCCACACGTATGGGTTTGATGAAAAAAAAATTTTTTGAGTTTCCGTTCTAAGTATGGGGAACCCCCAAAATTTATTCTTTTTTTTCTATTTTTGTGTGAAATTCTTAATGCGGTTCACAGAATACATCTACTTACCAAGTTTCAACAGTATGGTTCTAATAGTTTCGGAAAAAAGTGACTGTGACATACGGACGGACAGACGGACAGACATGACGAATCTATAAGGGTTCCGTTTTTTTGCCATTTGGCTACGGAACCCTAAAAAGTAATCTGATTTTCTCATACTAGCAGTAACTTACTTAAAATAATTCGGATCTCCTTTGACGTATTAAAAGCTATCGTATTTCCCAATTACTGGGTTTTGTAGGTCAGATAGACAGTCTCTCCATGTAAAATACTGTTATTTAGCAAAACCAACCCCAATATAGTTGGGAAAAGGCTAGGCAGACAGATAGCTATATAGTTGATAATTTAACATCACGTTGAACGTATAGCTAAAAGTTAAAATGGAAATCAATCTAAAGGTTATACACCACTAATTTTTAATTAGTACAAATACTTAAAGGGCTTATTAGAAAAAGTCTTGTTATTATTTAAGTAAAGTGTCAATAAATAATATTCATAAACAGTAAAGTTATGAGCGTTTGTTTATATCCCAAAATGACACTCAAGTTATGGAAATATTGTACAGATTATGAACGAAAAAAAATAGAAAACACTGCGCGTAGTATTTTCTAGGAGCAATTGTTATGAATGATTGATTCAATTATGAATTTACCAATTATGAAAAATTTTTGTGGACAATTTTGGGATTTGGTTTTTTTTACTTTTGACTACACAAATGTGATCAAAATGTAACGGGTATGTACGGTATAGAGCCCCATTTTTTTTACTAATTAAAAAATAGGGGTGTATATAGAATCAAATCACACAAACCAAGTCAAAGCCTATACGACAATCTCTTTTGTTATTGAATATATCCTTTTACAACGCTTTCAGCACGGTTGGTGGGTTTGCGGATTCTTCCTGGGGATTTCATGGTGCGCCGCACTAACTCCACTTTGTGTCAAACTTTGGCGCGCGTACGGGAGGAAAATTAGGGCACATGAAGCTATGACGCTGGCTAACTTGGGATCCGGGTTAGTACGAGTTTTGCTTTGAATTCGCCCATTTGAAGATGTTTATGTTATGTGACTTTCACTCTGTTTAAAGCTAAAATAACAGTGTATACCACCAGTCTGTTTTAAAAGTGAAATGGTTTTTCTTTGTTTTTATTTTTTCACTACCCAATTGGCGACTGATTGTCGATTTATATCTCGAAAGACTAAATTATTAACCCATTTTTTTTATGTTCTTAATTATAATTATTGTCTTGATTTTCAGACAGCAAGAAACACCAACTACAGCTTTATGTGACGGCAGTAATTGGAATACCCCTGGGTTAGTGAAATTATTGATTAAACACATCTCGTGAAGCGGTATTATTTTAAAATTAATCTTTAAGAATGAATAGGTTACTTTTAGGCAAGCGTGCTCCATGCTCGATCACACCATCGTTTAACCATCAAATGAAACAGTAATCAAGCGTGAGTCTATCAATAATAAAATTAGAATAATTTAGTTCATGTAACTAAAAGAGTAATGAATATACAAACCGTTTAAAAATGGACGAATGGAAAGCGAGAGAGAGGCTAAAGAACAAACAGATGAATTGTGTGAGGAATTATTGCAATATAATATTTATTTCAAAAACATTCAACAGATTGCATACATACTTTGCGGCCAATTATGACATTGGCATTTTAATATAGAATTGCACTAATATTACACAGGCGAAAGTTCGTTTTTTACTCCTTCATGCTCAATCGGCTGAATGGGTTTGGACAAAATTAAGCACATGCATAAACTATATCCTGGAATAGCAAGTGAAGCCGTTGCCAGAAGCTAGTGTGAATGATATTGTGATGTGTGGTGACGGAAGGGAATTCAAGAAGAAAATCTAATTATCATGGAAACAGAATTGTTCTATTAGAACGCAAAAGGCAACCGAAGAAACACATGTAGGTTTTAGTCAGTACAAGCCTGACGCTGCCTCTCGCTACAGGAGCAAGAGAAGCTATTTGATAACATATCCAACAAAAATGAAAGATAAAAGTACCGTAAAACGGGGTGAAAAGAAACGCAGGGCTGAATAGAAAAAAAACTTTGGTTTGGTTAGGCTTCTAACAAAGCATCGACTTTTTAGGATAACAATTCATTAATAAATTTATATATTAAATGCTGCAAAAAATATTCGAATATCGTGAAAGTTTTGTTTCTATTCACCCCATTTGACTGTAACATGGAAAATGGACAGCGAGATAATGAGCATAGTGTGATAGTAGTGTGGGTGATGGTGATGGTGTGTGTGTACACACCATCACCCACATGTTGTGTTTTATTTACGGTGTACAATAAAGAGTATACTTATCTATCTTTCTATAGTGAAGCCCAAACAGTAATGTCAAAAAATGACTAATTAAAACTGTGATTTTATATTTTGCAGACCACCTGCCCCTCCAACAAGAAGTGATAGCTGGTGAAGCAGTGAACATTAATGATGTATAAAGAGGATATTTGCTTGTAAAAGCACAAAATGTGTTCAATTGTGACTTTGTTATCCAAAGTCTTTTAAATAATTTATTACTGAGAGTAACGTCACATTATTTTTTATTTCTACGTGGTTGGCATCACGTTATGTTTAGCTTTATGTGTAGTACCTGTATGAGTTTTCATTTTTATGGATTTAGTAAGTACGTCCCTACTAACCTGTAGATATTACTTTACAGAATAAAATATGTGTAAATCATAATTTCAACGATTAAAATGAACTTTATCTTTAAAACGTGTATTATAAGTGCATAATATAAGCCAGTAAATAATAAACAGAAAAAAAAAACCGTTTTGTTACTCTGTCAATAATTTAGTCAAATTATTGCATCCTTCAAATCCTGCGCAAAATTGAGGCTATGAGAGCCAGAGTGGCTTAAATCACTTTTACAATACCGACTTTATTTGAAAAAAGAAGTTTTAGTCTAACTTCATTTTTTCGATACGGATTTTATTTGAAAAAAAAAGCAGTTTCTTCATATGGGATCAGTATTGAAAAAAATACAATTAGGACACTCAGGCTCTCATGGCCTCAATTATAAATTATTTTTTAGTAAAATCTAGAACTGTAAAGTAGCATCATCACATCGCTGACTGCTTTTAGCTTACCAAAAACTCCTTCTTGGAACTAGAATATTTTTAAATTTATTTTGTTATGCATCGGAACACTCCGTTATATACATGATACCAACATAATATATATATTATGATGTTAGTACATTACATTTTTTACTTTCGTTAGACGCATTTAGTCTAATATATTCTGCCCATATTTGAAAATATCTGCTGATTACCCACATATTTTATAACTCAATTCTATTAGCCATACGAAAATTCACCAATTTTCACTGGCCAGAAATAAAACATTTTCTACAACATTTTCAAAACAACATTTCCACAAATATTTTATTTAGTTACGATTTATTTAGCTTTCATTGTGTTAGCTCGACGTAACGCTTTTAGTCTGAAAATATATAGTGTGAGTAATGGTTTCTTTGTTCTTCCGAATATACTGACTATTGTATACTAGAGTTTGACAGAAATATAGTTTGGAATGTACTGAAGATAAATTTATTTGGAATTTAATTTCATAGTTTTACAGACCATATTTATTGTTATAATTTATATTATTTAAAATTTCGTAAATAACTCCTAAGCATCTATAAAATACCATTGCGAAAATTTATAAAAAAATAATTAATAAATAGGTAAGTTATTAAATGAACTTTTACATTTTCAATGCACTTCGCTACTATAACTTTATTGAAGCTGAGCAAGCTGCAGTGAATTGTATCTATCTCAGTTGCTATAATGTTCAGCCATCATTTGGCATATTTTCCTGCAGCCGAGAGGTACGCGCAGCTCCAGCTCCGCTAGCAGCAGTAGCCAGCCACGCCGCGCCCGGAACACGAAACTACACAAAGCAACGTCCCTCCGCTCTACCAGCCTACTGTACTCAAACATACCTATTACGAAAAAATTTGGGCATATGAGTGGGAAAAGGGATTGTCGCTGATGCATAAAACCTCTGCTTCCGTGGAAGTTCCACGTAGTTTTTCATATCCGTTTCTGCTTCTTTTTCTGCATTTTTACAATGGAAACATGACCAGAAGTTTACATGCTACTTTTCATAAAATATAACTTACCACTACTAATAATAAAATAAATTTAGAATACTAAAATTAAAATAAAAAGTTTAAGATTTTTTTCTTAGCTTCACTTTCACTTCTGCATTCGCTTCCGTTTTCATTTTTGCTACGGTACTTCCGACGCAACACTAATGAAAACTTCAAAAGCTTAACTAATTGACACTACCCAGAATGAATCTGAGGTGCTGATTTCCCTGTTAACCCTCATAACGACTTTCTTAGCCATCCTCTTCTATAGATAGTACAGATATTCATTTAGGATCTAGTTTCCTAACCATCCGTCTGCTACAACTCCCAGATTGACATGATCTACATATTCGTTCACTTCCCTTTCCCAGCAAGTTTATTCTCATTAAATAAGTGAACGTCGAATACATTGGCATATACTAATGACGTGTGACCTAAATGCCTGATTTACATTTTATGGCTCAATTTAAATTGGCGCCGATAGAGTCGAACTTAATTAGGAAGGACTATTATTCATACTCTAAAATTTAAACTGCTGCTAACAGCCTATTTAATTAATCTTCTCGGTCTGGTATTCTTAGAACTGGTTTCTGCCAGCCTCTGTCATCTAAATGCTAGGCAAAGTTTCGCCTATGAATTCTTGCTCAGTTCTAGGAAAGTCATAAATTTTATCTAGCTTGTTAAACCATCTTATGCTTGAATTGCCGCGACTCCGTCGTTACTGCCAGTGTTAATATGATTAAATATAACTTACATCAGACGATTTTTTTTTGCAGTTATTTATCAATTTCCACCTTATGACTAATATAAATAAAGACGACTTCGTAGCGGCTCCAGTGGTTTTCTTGACGACGATGGAAGATAGGCATGGCACGGAGTAAAGGGCGCTTTACAACCGTTTCGTGTCGAATTCCATTCGCCAATTGGTAACGCCTCGGTGTCAGCAATTGTAGAAAACGATAAGTTGGTAGCCATGTTGACGCTCCTGATTCGGCCGCTCGTTCTACAATAACAAAGGATGTAGCTTTGAACTTTGTAGAAACGATAAAAATTCATTCTATCATTTTGAACGATGTGAACTTGGCTACGAATTTTCTAATCGTTCGTTCTGAACTTCTGACCACGTGACTTCACATAGTCAAATGACTAAAATTAGCAAACCAACTAGGATATTTTGATTCCTTGTTTCATCGTGTTAATAATAATTCTCCCGGCCGAATTCCAATCATGGTGACCAATCTCAATGGAGATTAGCCCGATAAGTACGCAAGAGATATAGTACTCATGCAGGTGCGCAAACACAAAGTGTTCACATAACTCTTTGTTCCTATAATCACATTGTCCGATGGACCGCAATCCGATAAGACCGGGGAGAGATCACAGCAGGCAGAGGGCATTACGTGTTCTCTAAGGTGTTATATGTGACCAAAAAAGAAGAATCACACCACCTACAGAATAATTCCCAATGGAAAAACCCAACAGTCTGAAGAATCGTCAAACTTATGTGGCCACAGGCTGGCTATATTACTCGCAGAACAGATGGTCGATGAGGCCGACAGCCACGTACCGGAAGATACGGCGAAGGGAGGCCTCCCGCAAAGCGAACCGACAATCTGACGAGGGTCGCGGGAATCTGATGGAAGTGAAATGCACAGGACCGGTCGATGTTGATGATGTTGTGACGACACTTGGGTGAGGCCTATATCCAGTACAGGACTGATCTTTCGGCTGAAATGGTAATGATGATGAGTTATTACCCGACCTGGGAATCGAACCCAATACCCCACGCTCATTAGTCGCGCATTCAAACACGGTAATACGAAATAAAATATTTGAAATATGACGCCTGTGAACCTGAAATAATTACAGCAGCGAAGATCCCGAGGTCAGACAAAAAATATTCCCAGCATTACCATGATAACGGGTTGCTGCCGTAATAATAAATAACAACCCTTAATGGTAAACCAGTTCTAATGATTAATTATCTTAACAAGCTTGGACTGCCTGTTGGTCTAGTGCTTCGTAGCCGAGGATTCGAGGTCGTGGGTTCGATTTTGTGTAAGTTTGGCGAATTTCGGGCTATGTCAGCGACCTTGGTTCTCCTGCGGATATCTTCATTTCTGATGCGATCACGCAAGGAAACTCCGAGCTAAGCCCTTCACATTGCCCTTTGGGTGACTGTACTCGTATACGTAAATTTCATTATTGAATTTTTAATTAACTGTAAAATTATGTACAGTAAAAAATATAAGAATAAGCCTGATTGACTATAATATAGTACTGGATGCAAAGAGCACAGTTATATCAAACAGAATATATAGTATTGACTTTTTTCCTCTAAATACAATAATTATTCAAGAAAAATGGGTCGCAGTATTTCCCGGCCTAATAAAAAAACCTATTATTAAGAGGATGCAACTCGACATACATTTTCATTGTTTTTCATACAACCGCTCTTCAGCAATTATGACGTTATTACACATTTTTCATTCGATATTTTGGAAACACAGTATCTTGTGGATATTATCTAGGCTTCTATTGAAATCAATTTATAAATTTGTGTAAAACTAATCCAGTCCTCCGAAAATCTGCTACTTTGCATGAACTTTCATAATTTCTTCATAATTAACTCAAAAATTAAAAAAGTATAACAATAGAAGCCTTGCAAATTTAATCAAGATTCTAAACGACGACAATTTTTTTTTTTAATTTATGATTTAAAAAAAACACGCATTTCCTGGAACAAGTTTTGTAAAATATTCGAGTAAGTCACGAAATTACCGAATGCTAACAGAGTTTTCAGGCGTTATCTCTCTTTTTACGCGTTGCCTTTTCGTCAAACATCGCTTTAGATTGCTTAGATGAAGTAACAAGCTTTTAAACCATGCTCGATTTTGTCGATAGGCGAGTGAAAAAGGACCCTCTTAAAGGTATTTATGTCGGAACTCTTTGAGCATACAGCCGGTACGGGTACCGGTACGCTACCGATATTTGTTTACGCGCAATATGTACCAGATTGATTACAAGTATAAATTATTATCTGCTATACATCAAAGAGTATCCGGCCCGAAGGACGCGGTAACTTTTATTCGTAAATCATTTACGTTGGAACATTTTTTCGGTTACGCTTAACTGTGCTTTGTCTAGGTGTGTTGATTTGTTTGTTATGCTGCTCACTAGTGGAAAAAGTATCTGAAAATAAAAAATATTTAGGGTGGAACGAAAACAACATCATGTACTTTTATGCCAATACCTACTATCATCACAGGAGTAATTAAAAAAAAAACCATAGATAAACTGATTATAGAGGCAATATAGTTTGTTTTTAACCGACTTCAACCGAAAAAAGGAGGAGGTTCTCAATGCGGTTGTATTTTTTTTATCATTATTTTTTTTTATGTTTGTTACCTCAGAACTCTGTCGTTTATGGACTGCTTTGCAATTTTTTTTTTCACTAAAAGGATATGCTTCCAGATTGGTCCCATTTTTTTCAAAATCCAGTTCTGATGATGGGATCCATGAGGAATCGATGGAACTCCTCCAATATTCTAAGCAACTATATAGTGATTTTGGTATTTTCATCGAGAACTTAAGCCTGTCGAGAACTTGAGACTGTAAATCAGACAAAAAGGATCATTTTATGAAGTAGAGATGATGAAGAAGACCAGAAATGGCCAACGGAACTTCACCCTCACATAGATATCACAAGATGGAGCCGGAAGGTAGGCACTGGAACTCCGTAATTAATTAATGTAACCTAGCTGTGTTTGGGCTTATTATAATTTTCATAAGAGGCACTTTGGACATAAGGTACTATCGAACTGATCTGATGATGGAACTGAAAGGTAGGCACAGGAACTACGTAATTAATCAATGTATCCTAGGCGTGTTTGGGCTTATTAGAACTGTCATGAGATGAACTTTGGCTGTAAGGTACCATCGAACTGACCTGATGATGGAGCCGGGAGGTGGATGGTACTTCATAATAAAATAATGTATCCTAGCAGTGTTTGGGTTAAATCTTATGGTCATGAGAAATATTTATGTACTCTGGCTATAAATGTATTCCAACTAAAAAGTATGTAATAAAAAACTTTTTACAAAAAAAAAAATAACAGGCCACTATAAAAAACAAAACACTAAAACGATCAAAATAACTTTAATTTCGGAAGTCGGTGTTAAATAACAAGCAAACAATACCAGAAACAACGATTTCCAAAATTAAAGTTATTTTGATCGTTTTAGTGTTTTGTTTTTTGTAGTGAAGTCGGTTTTTTTTTTGATAAAGTTTTTCATTATGTGTATGTTTGTTACTCCTGCACACTCAAACGGCTGAACGGATTTGGACGAAACTTTTGGCACAAGAGTAGACCATGCCCTGAAATAGTACATAGGATACTACTTACTTTTTACTCCGGGGGTATGTTCCTTGGGGATAGTTCTCTACAGTTACGCGGGTGAAGTTGCTTGCTAAAGCTCATACATAATATTTTTAAATTGTCACCGAGACAGACCGAAAAAGTACTCGTTCTTAAGTTATCGGCTAGAGATAGCAAGAAATTAAAAGAACTAAAAAATATTGGAAAGGCCTTTGCCCAGCAGTGGGACTAAATAACCTCAACTTACTTTAAAATGTAAAATACCAAAGCATTTATGTGTGACTGTATAACAAATAAAACGACTAAATTAAACTCACAGGGAAACATTGTCCTCAGCTTCAAAATAAACAAAAACCAGAGCACATAATTTCAAATGACGATCATAAATCAGACAAAACAACTCAGAATCAGAGCTTTCACAAAACAAATACAATTTAGTTGAATAGAACCTCCCTGATATACGAGTAACTTCGTGTTTGACTCGAACCATTGAATAATAAACGCTTGTAGAAGCGACACTAATTGCGTACTTGGTACAATAGGTCGCTCATTAATGGTAAGAAAACCAAAATAAGTACGAAGTATGCTTAAGGTGTATGTATAGTCCCTTGAACATCTGGCCGGAGTTAAATGCACACATACTCGTACTGCCTGTGCCCGCATAGAGCCCCGCTGACTTTTAAAACCATTTTCTTTGCAAAATATTGATTGATTTACATTATGCTATGTACTTTCTGAAGAACACTTAACCAGTAGTTTTTTTTTTTTGTGTGAGCAAATTTAAAAGATCAAAGCTGTTTAAAAGGAATAGAAAAAACAAGCGAAAAAGTATCATGTTGTTAATATTTTTTTTGGCAAAAGTATTAGTCATATGAAAAAATCATATGTCTGAATATCGAGACTATCTAAATATCGAGTTTTGTAATAGGCCCTTTACTGTTTTATGACACTGCTCGGAAGCTAGGGCCTTAAATCAAGCAAACCTCTGAGCCATAGGGCTGCGGGATTCAAATGAGTCACCACGATCCTGGGACGCAAGGCTAACTGAAATAACACGGGTTCCTTCAGTTTACCTTTTGCTTTCCAGGGCCGGCCGTGGCGTTAGATTTTTACTAACTAAAACCTTTCCATGTGGGTTCTATCTCGCTTCACCCGGATAGGGAGAAGTTATTTAACAATTGCTGAACCTTAAAAAAAATCCTTTTATTTCATCGGAACTCTCGTAATATGCGAGGCCAGCTCAATTTCAACGTGCTACCAACTTACGACCGACAACGTGCCATCGACTGTGTACTGACTGTCACTGAATATCTAAGTTAGCACGCAATTTGATGTTTCTTCCATACATCGCTTTTAGCCATCATTTTAATAGTCACCATCATTTTAATAGTCAACATCATTTTAATAGTCGCCATCATTTTAATAGTCACCAATAGTCACCAAGGTAATTTATCTGCGAGATTGTTCAAAAGAGTTACCGCGGCTCTAAAATACAAAGGGTAACTAAAAGATGGCTGGTGAGTTTTAGTCAGTAAAACTTTGACACTATCTCCACCCACAGTGAGCGGAATTACCTGTTAATGTCCCACCTCAAAAAAAAGGGCCGACTACTAACTATAACATCATCTTTTTCACAATACACTAGCAGTTTCTTTTATATTTTCTTTCTTCTCTAATCCACAATTTTCTCAAAAATTTTCAATAGTTCTAAATTATTGGCATCTCGTGCTCATATTGTGACTGCCACCCCAGTGAAGAAGCGCGGCGAACGCTGCAAGTAAGCAACTTTACAACAATGACTGCGATGGCCAGTTCAACCTGAAAGTATAGGCATTCAGGTTGCGTTTTGAGCCGAGCTTCGCTTCTGTCTTTCTATTCTTTGCTCCAAGACACTTTCTGGAACAACTGAGACCAAACAAGCAAGACAAACACCACGTTTGTTAATTATAACTGGTGGTACTAAAATATAGAGTTCATTAGTTCACGATAAAGTGCTTATGTACTCAAATCTAGGTAGTGAGAAATTATTGTACCTATTTGTTGGGATGTGATGTAAATATTGTGTTCTTGTTGGCGGGAAATTTCCAGTACGGAACTAAATTATATGAATGGTTTTAATATTACGAGTACTAGGATTGTCAAATGGGCTTGCACCTAATACACGGTAGTGGCATTATTGAAACTATGAGAATTGAATTTCAATAACATTTTGTACATAAGAGAAGTTGAGCAATAAAAATTATGTCTGGATTTACACTTATCACTTTCTTAAGAGGAGATAAAATGAGTTATTCTTGATTGATGACGATTACAAAAGTTCTTCACTGATTAAAAGCTACACAATCGCTGAATGTCTCTGGAAAAATATCTAGTTCCAGATAATCTATTAAATCACGACTATTCACATACATAGGTACTGTAACTAAACAAAAAAGATATATGCTTTCGGGGCGAATTCGATGTCAACTGAGATTTCTACACACTTACCTTAAAAACACCACATGGTGCTTACATAGGGCGTGCCATATAAATCACATGCCTACCAATCAATAAAAATTAAAACAAAATAATATACATAACATTAACTATTACTACACGCAAAACCCAATCAACTAGAACCAGAACACTTAAGGATTAAATACAACATGCAAATATCTACAATTAGGTAGGTGCGTTTGCGCAACTCGTTCGGATGTAATGATCCATCTGGCCACTGTCGACCGCTTAACATTTCGCATGGCCTTAAGAGTTGCGACATTTAGGATAGAGATCACATCTAAATTCATTGTTGGGTAGATACCGAACTAATGGTTATGCATTTATTGATTGGAAGGTCGCTTGATAGGTATATGAACTGAAATACTAATAAGCCTTTATTAGAAAGTTTTTCTGACTATTTTGGAAGATGGCATCATTTTGCCGTCTTCCAAATCAATAAAAAAAAACTCTTCTTCTTTCTCTGGTCTCATTATTTGACAGCTTATATGTTTTTAAATGTACCACCAATAGGTGAAGATACTGACTGAAACAGAGGTTACCTATAGCTCAGGAGCCAGAGCTTTAAAAAAGTACGTAACAAAGTAACAACTGTATTTTGTATTAATAAACTTTATTATTATTAAAATTCGGTCGAGTTTTCTCACTCTCCTACGCCAAATGGAGTCTTATATTGTCAATTCTGGCAGTTGAGCTTGCTTGAGGTCTCTCTCTATATTCGACCACTAACTAGGTGGCAGGCGGTCTCTACGTCTTTTGTGTTCTGACACAGTCCAACTTGAACTCCTACGTCTTTTGATGTGTCCTTACCAACACAGGCGATTTTCTACACTTTTATCGGAGATTGATGCGACGTTGAAGCTTCCTCGTATGTGTTCATTTCGCACTCTTTCTGCCTTAGCCACACCCCTCGTCTATCTTAGCATGGACCTGGATTTTTTTTTTCAGAAAGACTATTTGTAAAATTCTCATTGCTTTCCGATTGCAAAAGGGAACGATCACACGAACCTGTTAAAGTGGATGGTGGATTTTGCTATGGCATTAAGACAATTTAAAACTGGCCTAAAAGAGGGCTGCTACTAGACCTAATCTAGCTTCATTAATTCATTAACGCTCAGGCGGTAGCCGGCGTCCGCAAGCCATTGTCTTACTATTGTGTCTCTAATTACGCACGTCAAAAGGTTAATTGACTATTTTCGGGAGTTCAAAACTTCCCCAAACATACATGAATAGGGTAATCTGTCACAATATGGAATTGTAGTTTACAAACAAATTAGTAAAAATAATAACCGTTATGATTGTGTCTGTCTAATCAATTGGGTAGACTGTATTTATAAGTGACATTAACAGACCATTTAATTAATGATTTATAATGCCAAGTCAATGTCTAAAGATAAGTCTATAATTTATTAGACGAACCATGACCGTTAATTACTAAATAACAATTTACATGCAATCAATGGATTCAATGGCCTCTTACACACGTGAGTATATTTTTATTCAACGTTCACTTATAAGACTAACTTAAATACCCAGGATTACTTATTTCACTAGCCTGCTTCTGCCAGTGACCTCACTCACGTGAAAGTAAAAAAATGTCCCAAGGGAATATAATCAAGCAGTACCTTCGTGTTTTTGCTTGCTTGTGTGTTCATAAATAAATAATCTACAAGCTGCTGCTAGCGGCTTCGCCCGTGTGATAGTAAAAAATAATCCCAAGGGAACATAATCCCGAGATAAAAAGTACCCTACAAACTATTCCAGAACAGGTCTACCCGTGTACCAAGTTTCAGCAAAATCCATTCGGTAGTTTTTCCGTAAAAGAGTAACAAACATCCATACATACAAACTTTAGCGTTTGTAATAATAAGGAAAAACTGACTGACTGAAATATCAATGCACAGCCGAAACTACTAAGACTAGGAAAGTCAAATTTTGCACAAAGCTTCCTTTTACGACGTAGGCCAGCAGTAAGCAAGGATTTTTCAAAATTTAGCCCGTAATGGGATGAAACGGGATTTAAAGTTTATTTAGAGAAATCTATTTTCACGCGGGCGAAGCCGCTAACAGAAGCTAGTCCCAGAAGAAAAAGAATATTTTGTGCAATTCCTGGAGACGGTCTACCCGTATACTAAATTTTATCCAAATCCATTCAGTTTCTTGTATTACACACATAAATACAGGCCTTTATAATTATAAGTGTGTGATTTTAAAAAGGAATAAACTGCTTTCAAATCTAGATACATCAAAACCATAGCAATTCACTTCTCTTTGGAAAAGGACCTAAAATAAAAATTACTTGTTTGTGACAGCGTACCGGTTGCCAAGCAAAATATATAGCTTATGCGTTACCCTCGCAAAATAATAACAACCCACAAATGAACCGCTAAAACGTATCAGCTACAGCAAAATTATTTACTTACGCCTACTAATGATCGCAATCGAGAACCCAAGCCATATTTGGGATTCAAATATCACTCGTTTCTCCATAACCGTCTAGTAAAACAGATTTTGATAAAAAATATTCTGACGTCTATCTGTGCACGGATCGTTAACGGTAAATAAGGTAACCGGTAATTGAGTTTTGTACCGAATCTTTACTTAAAACGAAAATTTACTGAAGGTCACAGTAATTTTATAAAGAAAGAAGACAAGTATTTTAAGAAGCTAAGAATCTTTATAAAGCTAAAAGATAAAAAAATCATTGTTCAGTTTTTTTCAGTATGTGGATCGAAGCCCTTTACTAACAAACCATTGACCGACACGACTTTTGGTTTCATATTTAATATGAGAGTCAATATTTACAGTCTTCTAGCTATTGCAACCCTCTTTACCAGACCTCATACGTATTCACAGATTTACAATTCCGCCACTTCAAACCGAAAAGTTCATCATTTCACAATAGGCCGCCTGAATATCTTGCCTTGGCACAGAATTCATACAATAGTTAATTACGAGTGCAAACCACACAAGCACTTTGTTATTATAATCATATGCATCTACATTATGATCATTTCTTTGTAGGACGCTTAAGGCAACTATCGTTGTTCCATTATCTACAAATCTATCACGACCAATAACTACATAATTTACCGGCTGTTAATCGATAAAGATGTTGAGAATTATATTAAACGAGTTCCTAGTCTAGATCCGTGACTAAAATAGGTACCTATAGATTTTATGATGTAAAACTTCATGTTCATTGAGTCACAGGCACTCATATTTATGTGTATATAGCACTACGAAAAGAAAGGTGGACCGATGACCTGGTGAAGGCTGCGGAAAACACTTAATGTAAAAAGAACAGGACCAGTCGATGTGGCAACGCGTGAGGGAAGGTTTATGTCCAGCAGTGGATGTTTTTGGATGGAACGATGAAACTATTTGGAAAACATTCAGTCATTTTAGCAAGGGAAGAGCAAATGGAAAGAAATGTTTACCAAGGGGCTAAAGAATATGACAAAGTTCTAAAATGAATCGATAGAAGGCTGTTTCTAGATTTAGGAAAACAAATATCAAACGCTAACAGACAGACACCTGAACATATGTATAACGCCCATACCAATATCTTTGTACAAAGTAGTCAAACATAATATGACCACTATGAAGCTACTAATAAAATGAATACCAGCTAAGATCAATGACCTAACAACAAAATACAAAAAAAAAACAATGCAAAAGATGTAACAAAAACCTTGAACTAATGCCTTATTGACGCGCTGACGAACCCACAGTCAAGTGCCGAGTAGACTCGTCTGCTTGATCTCACCAGGAATATATATAAATCGTAGATGTGGCATTGGCTACAGTAATATTTTAATATATTTGTGAGCTTGAGATGATACAGTTATAGCCAGACTCGTCTGCTGTATGTTACATGAAGCATAATGGTATTTTGGATGTGGTATTAATTACTTTCAAAATTTTTTTTGTGTTAATATTGATGTGATATATGCTGATCACACAATACTTACGTAAATATTGTGACCAAAAATTTGCTTACGAGAAAAAAAAAAAACGATTCGAAATAATCTCAGTAAATATAAACACGATACTTCTCTGCATAAGCTTTTTAGGAAATAACAAGTGACCTAATCAATTGACGGCTACAAGTTTATATCTTTACGCATACCAAAAATGTATGCATATAAAGCAAGTAAGCACTTAATCTAAATCACAGGTTACTAAATTGAAAATTAGTTAATAGTCTAATATGCATTTTAAACGAACTCCTTTCCTTACAGGTTGGTCAAGCTTCTGTGATACAAGGATAGCTGATTCATTAACATGGTAATACATCTAACACGTTAATCTATCGTGTTTATTAAAATGATAAAATTTAAGTTACATATTTCTGCTTCTTTAAGATTCTCTTCTTGGCAGTGCGTGTCTTCATTTGCATTGTTCTGATTTAAATAGAATAAGAATACTCTCAATTTTTTTATGCATCTAATATGTTTCTCGCATTATATTAATTGCCATCCTTTTCGTTTCATTTTATAGGGCAACATCCTTAAGACACCATCTTATTTCAACCCCAAGAGCATCACCATCATTATCTTGTTCTGTTACGAGTGGACGGTGAGACACTTGTTCCACATCCTTACTTCACATAATCATTATTCCTTTTTATATCATATCATTTCTATAAATTATATTATTATTATTAATCTATCCATCTGTCTTTTGCTTCACTCATCCTCTCCATATCATTTTTTTTTTAGTCGCACAGAAACTCACGAGGTATAATATAAAATTAAAATACCGCATCTTCTTTTCCATCAGCGATGTCTCGACTTTTATTATAATGTAAAGGAATGAAGACGAGTAGGTAGCTCACGAACAAGGTCAAGTCTAGTTACGTAACTTACTATATAATCTACTACAACCTACGAGATCGAATCGTGCGCATCTCGGTGCATCGTTACGTCATTTGTAGGTTGATGAACCTTGTAGTAAAGGTTGTAAATAATGTTGAAGTATGAATGGTTAAGTTTAGAATATAATTGAAATGTTTATGAGATTTTAATAATATTGGTTTATGAAATTGAATGGAACTTGTGGCAAACCACAAAGTATATGAGGTATACGAGATACCTCAATATCATGCTAAAGTTCAGATGTATAAGATCCTGAACAAGAAAATGGCTCTTTTTAATATGTACAAACTACGCTATCTACTTATGTAGACAAATTAATAGAACGTGTTGTGATATTAATAAAACTTGCATAAAAAAATGCCTGGCATAAATGAAAAGCACAATAAGTTTTGAAGCATGATAACATAAATTTTATTGTGGTTCAAAACTCTCAGTTCATAGGAGTAGTTTCACATAAAAAATATCCATTTGTTTATATGACTTACATAAAAAGCTCTCATGCCACGATTGCAAATTAACGCCTAAGAAAATTTATATGTGCACTAAAACCTAAAATTACAAAATAAAACACGTTCCTTCTAGAAAATTCACACTCCAATACAAAGTGAGTAACCAAGCCCTAGCAATTTAATACGTATGTTTCCCCCACAAGTTGCCCAACACCGCCTGACGGGTTTGCTTGACCTTTCACCGCAAACGTCCAGTCAGCGCTCTAGATTCTCTACTAGATAAACCATAGAAGGCTTAACAATGTCATAGTCGTGGCAATGAGATGGTTTTGTTTGAAGGATGAAGACTAGCTACCATTTATAGTAGAAATGTAGTGATTCGAGTTGACAAAGAGTTTAGTAGTAAGATCTTTGTATAATGAAAAAATGGCATATTACAAGCATAACATAAATAATCAAATTAAGAACCCTAAATTATTATGGCAAAATCTAAAATCCACGATATTGACTACAAACTCTAGACAAGACCTTCCGTCGCACTTTGCAGATCCTGATTTAATTAATAGCAACTTTTTGACCGTTCCTGGTAGCATCGTGGCAAATGAGTCATTGTTGAATTATTATGATGAACACAAACACGGTGAGGCAACATTTTCAATCATTCCGGTGGAGCAGGCTGACATCTCACGAATCATATCCAACCTTAAAAGTAATGCTGAAGGCTCAGATAACATCACCCTGGACATGATTGTCATGACTTTGCCACACACATTAAAGGCTATTACAGATATGGTAAACTGCTCAATAGCGACTTCAACTTTCCCCGAAGAATGGAAGATTGCCTCTGTTAGGCCCTTACCTAAAATTCCAAATCCAGTTGATTTTAAAGACTTACGACCTGTCAGCATCTTGCCATGTTTGTCTAAGGTGCTGGAAAAGGTCGTCGCCAGCCAATTAACTGTTTTTTTGGAACAGAACAACATATTACCAGACTTACAATCAGGTTTCAGAAAGCAGCGAAGTACCGCTACTGCTTTACTGGATGTCACTGATAATGTGTTGTCTGCCCAAGATAAGGGAATGTGTACATGTCTGGTCTTACTTGATTTTTCCCGGGCATTTGACGCAATAAATATACCCTTGCTACTATCGAAGTTGATTTATTACGGTTTCGACCCTGACGCTGTGCAATGGTTCCGGAGCTACCTCAGTGACAGGAAGCAATATGTAGATTTACGCATGGGGGATGGCACCACTCTAAAATCAGCTTTAAGCTCTATACAGAGAGGAGTCCCGCAAGGCTCTATATTAGGTCCAATTATATTTATCTTATATTGCGCAGATATAATTAAATGCCTTCATAAATGCAAATACCATATATACGCCGATGACGTCCAACTTTATATATCTTTTTACCCCGAAGAGTATGATGCTGCCATGAGGGATCTAAACGATGATCTTTGCAGAATTGCCGCCTGGTCTGAGAATAATTGTCTGTCGCTAAATCCAAACAAAACTAAATTCATGGTACTTGGCTCTAAACAACAGCTAGTTAAGCTACCCTCAACCCTTACACTCGAACTTATGGGAAAACCGATAGACAGAGTCTATGAAGCGAGAAACCTTGGTCTTGTTATGGACAAAGACCTTCGTTACGAAAAGCATATCGCCGACTCTGTTAGAAACTGCTTTTATCGACTAAAAGTGCTTTATAAAATGAGACCTTACCTATCGGAAATACTTAGGGAGCAGCTCGTTGAAAGTCTGGTTTTATCTAGGCTGAATTATGCAGACACGGTGTACGGTCCGCGTCTACTAGCTCGTACAGACCGGCTCATTCAAAGGGTGCAAAACGCTTGCGCTCGTTTTTGTTATAAAATTCCTCCTAGAAGTCACGTAACACCATTCCTTAATAAGCATTATACCCTTAAAATGAAGTCGAGACGCAAGCTTCACTTGGCCTGCCTTCTATTTGGGGTGATTAAGTTTCAGAAACCAGACTACCTCTACAATAAACTGAGTTGGATCACTAGCAGACGAGAATGCGGAAGAAGGCAATGTTCACAGCAACTCTCATCGCAGCCCCATAGTACAGCATCATTTAGAGGCAGTTTCCGTTACGCGGCATCCAAGATATGGAATAACGTACCACCGCCTATTAGACAAATAAAAACGATCAGTACTTTTAGAAAACGTTTACGGCAGTTTTTGACTGATGCACAGCGGAAACTAGATATGACCAATTTAAATGTTTCATTAATATGACATGTAGGCTAATGATTCGTCTTCGGTTTTGTGTGTATCGATGGGAAATGTTGCACAATAATGCAAGGGATGATACATAGCTACAATATGTGGGTGTTTGAGATTCCTTGGGCACGGTGTCCCGTACAGCTGCCTCGTTTCCTTGTGTCCGAGGCTCGGAGGTGCAGACGTGTCATGCGCGACACCGACGTTAAGACCTGTGGGAAACGAAGGATGCGTTATGAGGTTTTGTATGTAACAGTTGTCTTATTGTTGTGGTATTTATTTATTTATTTGGTCAATTGTATTTGTGGTTATTTAGTCAATTGTATTTGTGGTTACTTACCCCATGTGTCTGGCCCTTGCAATCCGGTAGATACATAAGTGTTCGGTGTCTGCCTCGCCATTCATCCTCCTTTTGTTGCAATGAATATTCATTATTTTTTATTATTATTTTTTTGTTGGCATTATGTACCCGCAACTGCAAAAACAAAAATGTACATATTTTAACTTAATTCTAAAATAAACATACGTACTTGATTCTTGCTAGGAATAAGCGACACTTACCTTTTGCCATTTATATCTTCATAAATTTCACTATTTTAGGGTCACTTTACTGATAACGTTAATCAACACATAATAATCCGATTGAGAATATATATATTTATTTTTATTTTTTTTATCAAATACCCGACGTCGAATCACTTTCTGTTTTAATATAATATTTTTCGCTGGTTTGCTACTCGTCTGCCGCGCTCAGCCGCCAAATGCATAGTAAATGTAACTGGCACTGTATTGACGGCGCGGCGGTGGCTCGAGACCGGTTAACTTTTAATCGTAATATACACTTATACCTACTAAACGCTTTATTGAAGTTGGCGATATTTACTCTTATACATACCTACCTACACATCTAACACTAAATATCTATTTATGATTTAAGTATCACCTTGTATACAGTAATATATGCATAATTATATACTTATATATTTATTTATTTTAATTCCCTTATAAAAAACTGATTTTCATCCGTCACTACACTCTAAGGTTCAGTTGAAAACCAGCGTCAGGCAACTGCTACGTAGTTGTCTGGCATTATGCTGAACTGGACCTATTTGGCGTAGCCGTGAGACATTTTGTTATTGTTAATTTTATTTCTACTTATTTTTATTTTATTTTTTTATGTTTATTTTAGTTTTTAAATCAATTATCTGTTGATGAATGAATCATGGTGTACCAAATAAACATATTTTCTTTCTTTCTTTCTTTCTTTCTTTACAAACAAAGTCAAATTCTAGTCAAGAATTCAATTTCTTTTATATTTTTGCCATGATTTGTCAGCTTTTTTCTGGTTTGAGATCCTGGTTTGAAAGCAGTACGGATAGCGAAGGAGACGGCCGCTCGCGTGAGGGAATGAACATCCTCACGCCCGTAGACTAGCTGCCGAGACCCCGATCCCGACTACCACGATCCTCCTTCTGCAAAGCAGTAAGGATAGCGAAGGAGACGGCCGCTCGCGTGAGGGAATGGACATCCTCACGCCCGTAGACTAGCTGCCGAGACCCCGATCCCGACTACCACCCCACGGTAGACGAGGGCTTAGACGAGCAATGAGTAGCTCGCCGTCCATTTTGAGCGGAAGAAGTCATTGAATGATCTCTAACTTTAAAAAAAAGTGGCATTAGGCAGGGCAAGTGAATCTTTCTATTGGTGAAAATTATTAAAAAATGTTTTTGACGAATATACAAAGAAAGGCTGCAAAAGAATATAAATGTGCATTGTACGGTTATTAAATCATAAGTCACATCTATTCGATCTATAGGTTTCTGTGCAATAAAATTATGTACGTTTGCGAAACATAAATCGGTAGACGCTCAAGAATTCTCGAAGTGTCACAAAAAGTATCGATATCTCGCTAATTAATCGTCTCGATATGATAGAGCGATATAAATACCGTCATTGGTTATGAATTTAGTTATTTTAAGAGCATTAATATGTCCTTTTCTAGGACTGGTATTGCTTAATTGCCACTTCGATTTGATGTTAATGCATAAGACTGTATCAATGTTTTTAATGAAAGCAGATTATTTGAGCATCTGTTATAGGTATTTTTTACAAACCTTTATTTTTGAAATAAATGTGTGTAAAAGTACCTTAGCTTGACGTAAATCCTTTAGTTTAATAGTAAACTAACCCTCGGTAAGGTCAAAAAAACCGGGCAAGTGCGAGTCGAACTCGCGCACTGAGGGTTCCGTACAAACTTACCTATGAAAACAGTTCATATCCCGAATTGAGTTACGAAGAATTTTCCGACTTGCAATTTTTTTTTTGTGACGTATCTACAAATTTACAGTTTTCAGATTTATTCCTATAGGTACTTGTGCTATGAGACCTTGCTTTATGCCAAATTTCAGGATTCTAGGGAATTACCCTATGAATTTTGATTTCCCTGAGAGTGTCGAAATACACGTTTTTTTACGACATAAACGGCCGTTTTTTTTTTTTTTCTTTAACTCAGAAGTTAGATTTTTTCACAGCTTCAAGGGACTGGAGACCTGAGTATATGGGTTTTAATTTCTTCTCGATACCTCTACGCGTTCCCGAGATAACGGGTCTTGACAGACAGACAGACGGACAACAAAGTGATCCTATAAGGGTTCCGTTTTTTCCATTTGAGGTACGGAACCCTAAAAATGATCCCAAAGTAAAATATTCCCGGGATAAAAAGTAACCTATGTGCTGCTCCAGGATATGGTCTCCATGTACCAAATTTCATCCAGACCAACATACACACTTTTGCCTTTATAATATTATTGATTTCGATTTTAGATTACTTTATCTTTCCGAGAATCGCACTAGGAATTCTTGGAAAGATAAAGAAATCGACGTCTCACAAATTCCTATTTTTTGGAAACAGTCTGTTTTATCTACCGAGAATTCGAATATTTAGGCACGAAATAATCTTATCTAAAGCTGCCAAAAATCACAGGGATCCGTTTGGTTAGCACTTAGGTACCGACTATTGTGAAAACGCCTTTGTCTATCAGACAAGTAAATTCAAACGAAAATTCTGACTATCTAGACTCTACAAATTGCTGTAGGCAAATATTTGAAGTTTATTTAGTAAAATATATTATTGAAATATTCGCCTTTGTTTTACGAGGATCATAAAAGAGAAATTCTTATCAAGATTGTAGTTTCAAATCTACCACCACCATTCTGTATTCCGATCATGACAATATCTTTAAGGATACATTGCTATAATATTTATCACCATGCATATTAATAGCAATAGAATAATACAACCTATATCTGGCTATTCTAGACAACGGGCAATACCTTCCAAGAACTTCTAAGGATGGTCCTCTTGATGGGATTGCTATTCACTGAATGATTATGACTATGTCCATCTTTTGGAGTATACTAATGTATTACACTCTTATTTCACCAAAATCTGTCTATTAAAATCGGTATTGTGTCAATTCAGAGTATATCATATGCATTTTACATTGTCAGCAGCACTCATAATTTTCTATGTGACTTAGGTCATTCGAAATTTATGACCACCACTTTTTATCGTAGTTCTACTATCTTTATAACTAAATCATATCATCAAAATTGTGTTTTTTTTTTTTCTGGAGAACAGATGTGCTGCTAAACTATTTTAGCAGAACGTTTTTCGGTTATTGAAAAAAAAACTGAGTTACGCATTAAAGAACGCTTACAAGAAGTAGCTCGTAAGTAACTAGAGTATCAGTTCTATTCTATCTATAGCCACAGCAGCAAAAGCAATACTACTAAGTTATGTGGTGTTGCTGTGGCATCTATGTACAGTCAGGGGTCAAAAGTGCAATTGCACTCTACCAATGCTAAAGTGTCTAAAATTTCTTTGTAGTAGAAGTTTCATAGTCCACAACTAGTTTAAACAATACTATAGATTCTATGCTACAAATCAAATCAGGCATGAACCATTGACCCTTTTCTACAATGACATTTTAGACTCTTTAGCATTGATAGAGTGCAACTGCACTTTTGACCCTGATTGTACAACAGTCAAAATTCAAATAAATCAAATTCAAAATATTTTTAATTTCACATAGGCCTACATGGGCACTAATAAAACGTCAGAAGCGGTTCCAATTAGTCCTTTCCTACGGAGAAAAACCGGCAAGAAACTCTGTTGATTAGAATGGTTACTCTTTTAAAAAAAAATGATTGTTTTTACAATATTTCCATATTACAATATTAATAGTGTGAGGACAGTATAGACCTGTCAATATCGTAAAAGCAACATAAAAAAATTACAGACAGAAATACTGATTGTTTTTTATGTTAAATTACGGGTTACCATTGGTTCAAATCTTTGTGTATGTTTGTCAAACGCTTCCGATTCCTTATCCAATGACGTACGTTAAGTATATAATAAAAAAAAACTTACGTGGTGTTTGAACTTAAGCGACATTACCGTCCTATTTAAAACGTATGCATTTGTGTCTATAGATACCTACACACTCAGCACACCTGCCCTAAATCCAAACATACTACATGAAATCATAGAGGGTCATATCTCACGACACCATTTGGTCCACTTAGATAATTAATACGCTATTTGAAATGCCTTTAACTGAGTCCGACGGTTACGAAATGACTTCTTACTTGTATGACTAAACCACGTAGTCAGAGGTAAAATTTATATACGAATGAGCAGTATATTTCCACAGGGGATTTTAGACAGCAGAAACATTGATTCATTATTGGCACCTTGATCGCAGAATAATTTTCACTTGGTAAATCTGAATATTTTTTAACGATTATAATTTGTAGGTATATCAATTCAAACTAATCATCATCATCATCTTTCTGCTCTTGTCCCGTTTTATTTGGGGTTGGCACAACACGTTCTTTCCTTCCATTCTGTCCTGTCACTCGTCACGCTATCACTAACTCCCCTTTCTTTCATATCCCTTCTCACACAATCCATCCATCTTTTCTTTGGCCTCCCTCTCCCTCTTCATCCATCCACATGTAAACTCATAACTCTTTTAGCAACATATGTTTCATCCCTACTCTTCACATGACCATACCAAGACAAAGGATACCACATCGATTCAAAACAATATGATTAAAAAAAATCGACCCTGAATTATTTAGCATTTAAAAACCTAATATTGAATTATCTTCTTTTCACCAAATTGGAGAATTAAGAACGAAAGGAAAACGACACATCCTAATCCAATAGCTTCGTTTTTACCATCATTTCAGCTGAAAGACGTCCTCTGCTGGACATAGGCCTCCCCCAAGTATCGCCACAACTACCTACCGGTCTTGTGCGTCTCGTATACATCGATTCCCGTAAACTTCACCCGATCATCGGTCTATCTTGTGGGGGTTTTCCAGCACTGCGTCTTCCATTTCTTCTTCCGGCTCTATCAATAGCATGTTCTACGAGGATCCATACTACACTGATAGGCTAATGCCACTCCGTCTACGACGATAACAAGCAAAGTGCAGAAACAGACCAACTTAAATTAATGCGATAAATGTAAATACTCAAGCTTGTGCACTGCTTAATGCCCTGGGCGGCAGTCTTGATATTAATAGCGAAATTGACGTTAGCTACCGATTTCTAAATCGCAGCCTTTCTAATTCCTAAACTGCTAGGCCTTTTTTTAAAGTGAGAAATCATCAAATTATTCTTCCCGCTCTAGGTGGAGTGAAACAAAGTGTCAAACTTCATTCATCATCTTCTGCCCTTGTCCCGTGTTATTTGAGTTCGGAAAGGAAAAAGACGTGTTCCTCGTCTTTTTCTTCCATTCTGTTCTATCACCAGTCACGCTATCACTAACTCCCTTTTCTTTCATATCACTCTTTACACAATCCATCCAGCTTTTCTTTGACTTTCCGCTCCCTCTCCATCCATCCAGTATGAATGGGAGTGTCAAACTTGCACTGGCTAAAACCCAACTGTGTTCCTTCAGTTGCCCTTTGCGTTTCAGGGCTATGGTAACTCTTCGGAACAATTCTACAGCAGACTGCAGGCCCTAGAAAGGCCATAACTAATCTAAATACCGCTTTGATAGGAATTGTAACATTTCTAAACACTAATATCTTGATTCTGTTTTAATCGTTTGATATTTTACTACCGTGATTTGCATTTTAATTGCTTGTAGAGTTCAGAATAAATTATATTCAAACGCTGTTATCTACACTAATATTATAAAGAGGTATAGTTTGTTTTTTTGTTTGTACGAGGTAATCTCTGAAAGTACTGGTCCGATTGCTAAAATTTTTTCACCGATAGAAAGCTACTTTATTCTTGAGTGACATAAGCTATTTTATGTATGCGGCCGAAGCCGCGGACAAAAACTAGTTATCAATAAAATCAGATTACTTCAATAGAAATCTACAGTATAATTTATTTACTTTGGTTCTATTCCCGCTCGGAATAAATATTTATATGGCCTACAAATAATTGTACGGGGTCTGGGTGCCTTGTTGGTATAGGTATTTGAGTTTACATATTTGTAAAGGCACCCTCGATAAAGGAGTAATTCCTAGTCACAGTATAGATATATGGAAAAGTACGGAAACTACCTACAAATGTTCGAAACGGCACACTCACACAAACATACGCATCGTCGAGACTCCTAAGCGTTTCTCGCGGTCCTGTCAGTAGCGAATGCCGCTTAGGAGTCTCGTCGATGCGTATGTTTGTGTGAGTGTGCCGTTTCGAACATTTGTAGGTAGTTTCCGTACTGTTCCATTTATATCTATACTGTGTCCTAGTGTTGGAAAATTGTACTAATTAAATCACATGTTTACATAAAATAACCAATTATACGAAAAGATTTGTTTCAACACAAGATATGCTTATCGTTTTGTGAACAAATATGGCATCAGTCTACTTTTTCAATGACTCATGCCATGTTATAGTTCACAAAAAAGATTATTAGCCAAGACGGAGTAGTTGAATACACTCAGTGCTGTGTCAAAGATGTGTGTGACGTCATAAAAGAGTTTTTAAGAAACGGTGGCCTATATAAGTACTAATTGGTTTCGTACACTGTACTAACACAATTTGCACTAACACAGTTTTGAGGAATACTACGCAACAGTTTAGACCAAAAATAGATTTCATTTATTAGAACATTTCACAAGTTTTGTAAGAATGTAAAAATCCTTCTTTTGTAATATTGAGATTTAAATCGGAGATGTTACGGAGTTTCAATTCCGATTTCGAAAACTAGGAACTTCCGTTTCCAATTTTGCACCTCCGATTCTGATTCCGAGTCGCGGGAATCCGATGGATGCGAGACGCACAGGACCAATCGTTATGGAGACAATTGTGGGAGGCTTATGTCCAACAGGGGACGTCGTCCAGCTGAAATGATGGAGCTGATGATGATTCAGATATCGATTTCGGTTAGTCGATATTTTAATCGGAACCTATATCGGAAGTACAAACAAGAATAAATACTTATTGTCACGCGTGGAACGGCGTGAGAGGAGAGATGTGCCCTGTGCCTTCTTTTGATTACTCTTTCACTTATTGTTTTGTTTCGTATTTAGAATGTTTTGAATTCGCTCTTACTTATCAGAGTTTTTTATGTTTGACGCTTCTGCCGCCACCTGCACCTCCAAATTTACATCGGATTCTGACAAACCAAATTTCGAGATTCCGGTTCCGATATTTCCTCTTTGTAACATCCCTAGTTTAAATATGTAGGCGTCGAAGCAAGGGGTCTTTATTTTTGTGTTGAATACAGATTTTTTAAAACCAAGAAATTAATGCTAAGTTAGGCCTTACGCAAGACATTTTGTTTTAGCGTATAGGCCGTGGCCAATATGGACGATTTTACAACGAAATTACTCTAGGCTGATAAAATTTTCTTTTCTCCTCAAATTTTCTTTTACTCAGTATTGAAGGTCAGTTTTCGTTTGGAACCGTACAATGACGTATTTAAGTCATCATTGTTCCGTTTCAGGGCTGCAAGATTATTCAGACGGGTTATTCCGGCCTATGTACGCAAAGAGCAACTGAAGTAACACGGGTGGATTTTAGTCAGTAAAAGTTATCTGACCTCCTCTCACTCAATTGACAGCGCGAGGAGTTATTTGATAATTTTCTACGCCAAAAATTATAAATTATAATATTGTGGAGGTGTAGCTCTGGTAAGCCTTGGTTCTGGGATGTTTACTTGAAGAAAAACAATCAGGGCGTCGCAGTAATAACTTATATTTTCTTTCAGCTTCAATAATATTACATTTTACTCAAAAGTCACTTCATTACTGAAAAAAATAACTGGGCAAGTGCGAGTCGGGCACGGAGAGTTCCGATAAAGGGTCTTGACAGACGGACAATAAAGTGATCTTATAAGGGTTCCGTTTTTACGGTTCCGTACCTCAAAAGGAAAAAAACACTTTTTTTGTCCATCTGCCTGTCTGTCTCTCTGTCAAGACCTTTTATCTCAGAACCGCGTGAAGGCATTGAGTTGAAGTTAAATCCATGTACTCAAGTCTGCGGTTCCTTGAAGCTGTGAAAAAATCAAACTTCTGAGTTAACGGAAAAAAAAGATACGCCCGTTTATGTCACAAAAAACGTACATTTCAACACTCTCAAAGGAATCAAAATTCATAGGGTACTTCCGTTGACCCAGAATCCCTGAAATTTCGCACAAAGCAAGGTCTTATAGTATAGATATAAGAATAAATCTGAAAACAGTAAATTTGTAGTTACGTCACAAAAAATAATCACAATAACAATTCGGAAGAAGATTTTTCCGAATTGTTATTGTGATTTTTTATTAAGTAAACTCAATTCGGGAATCGAACTGTTTTCATAGGTAAGTTTTTGCGGAACCCTCAGTGCATGAGTCCGACTCGCACTTGCCCTGTTTTTCCTTTTGAGGTACGGAACCCTAAAAAACAACACAATTCTTTTTTCCTATCAAATTTTCAAACCTATTCTAGAAATGCAAAATCCTTAAAAGTATCAATATTATAACCGATAGCACCATCGCATTCACACGATGGAATCATGGTATTAGCTCATCAAACGTTTTGAGAACAGTGGTGATAAAATAAATTACAGAAAATTATGCGCCAGGCCGTGTTTGAACCCACGGCCTACAACTCGTAAGCTGGGACCGTTACTACTAGGCTGCCACTGCTCTCAATGTGTCTCAGTTCGGCATAATGCCAGGCAAGTTCTATAATGTAACAGTTACGTGACGCTGGTTTTCAACTAAACCTTACTTTGAGTGTATATAACTAGGTTCATTTGATTTCAATCCTTATAGTTACCGTCCTTCATTGCAACTTAATTATATTTTACACTCTACACTTACACCTACACACACTGACCATATAGTTTTGTTTTCTTATTATATTGATTAATTTTCTGTTTTCTTAGCCACCACTTGCTTACTGTTGAATTGTCCTCTTTTTAATATAGTTATGACTTTGTTTGTTACGAAGAATCACTGACTCCTAAGTTAAAGGCCCACATCTAATTTAGGAGTCAGAGTACCTACCTATATATTTGTGACCTTGTAATAAGCCTACATGGCCACCGTAGACGCGGGCTTGCGGACGGTGAGCAATGGGTAGCCCGCCGTCCGACCGTCCGGTAACCGTCCGGAACGAGCCCAAGTCGTCGACGGCGCGTATTGTTCCACGCGCGCCTCAGGGAGATGTCAGCAAACCGTAGGGGCCCAGCAGGGTCGAAGCCCACTGGGGCCATGGGTAGTGTGAAAACGAAACCTGGGGCCCTGGGACGAAGGCAACGAAGGAACAGGAGTGGGTTTTAGTCAGTAAAAGTCTGACACTATCTCTCGCTTCGCCCAAGAGCGTGATTTGTCATAAGATGATTTATCCAACTAAAAAAAAAAAAAACATGTTCATAGTTTTATGCTGTAAATGCTGTTTTTTTTTTTGTGTGAAATAAATTTATTTATATATTAATTATTTATAACACCTGTTCAGATGACCTAATAGAATTTTTACTATTAGCACTAATCAGCTAAACTGTAATTTATATGACTAGAATATCAAGAACCTCGACTACTGATCAATAATTTATGGTAATAGGTACAAGCATTTTAATTTCACGGCCTGTTTATAAAACATCAACCTGTCATAGGCCTTATAAATCATTTCGTCAATGTTTTTAAGTTGTGACATGAACTGCTTTTAATTATGTTGCCATTACATGTAATAATTAACCCAAAGAGAACAAACATACTCCTTGATTAAAAAAAGTATCCAATGTCCTATTTCGAAAGATGGTCTACCCGTTTTTAGGGTTCCGTACCACAAAAGGAAAAAACTGGGCAAGTGCGAGTCGGACTCGCGCACTGAGGGTTCCGTACTAACTTGAAAGGTAAATTGCGGTTTACGATTTATGACGTATTAAAAAAAAAAACTACTTACTAGATCTCGTTCAAAACAATTTTCGGTGGAAGTTTGCATGGTAATGTACATCATATACCTATATTTTTTAGTTTTATCATTCTCTTATTTTGGAAGTTACAGGGGGGGGACACATTTTACCATTTTGGAAGTGTCTCTCGCGTAAACTATTCAGTTTTGAAAAAAAAAAATTAGAAACCACAATATCATTTTTGAACACCTATCCATAGATACCCCCCCACACGTTTGATGAAAAAAAAAATTTGAGTTTCAGTTCTAAGTATGGGGAACCCCCAAAATTTTAGTTTTTTTTATATTTTTGTGTGAAAATCTTAATGCGGTTCACAAAATACATCTGCTTACCAACTTTCAACAGTATAGTTCTTATAGTTTCGGAAAAATGTGTCTGTGACATACGGACGGACAGACAGACAGACATGACGAATCTATAAGGGTTCCGTTTTTTGCCATTTGGCTACGGAACCCTAAAAACGGTACCCTTATAGGATCACTTTGTTGTCCGTTTGTCTGTCGGTCTGTCGTTCTGTCTGTCAGTCTGTCGAGACCCTTTATCTCGGGAACGCGTGGAGGTATCCAGTTTAAATTAAAACCATACTCAGGTCTGCGGTCCCTTGAAGCTGTGAAAAAATTAAACTTCTAAATTTCTTTTTAAATTTACCTTTTTTCTCTCTCTTTTATTGCACCTACCACCATTTTTCTCTGCATCACCCAAAGGTTGACTGGTAGAAAATAATAATAATAATAATTTAATAACAATAAGTAATGGATGCGAGACGCACAGGACCGTTCATTGTGGCGACACTTGGGGGAGGCCTATGTCCAGCAGTGGACGTCTTTCGGCTGAAATGATGATGATGATGATGATGAAATAAGTAAATAATTATAATAATTAAAAAAAAATAGTGCCCAGGGATCGTCTTCAGACTCCTGACGCAAGAGGCGTCTCCTGCGACGACAGGGCGTGAAGATTGCTTAAATAGTCTATGCGTATGACTGTGATTTCATCCAAATCATAGAAATATCTTTCTTACTATATCATATCTTTCTTTCTTTATATATCTATGATCCAAATTCATTCAGCCGTTCAAGCGTGAAGGAGTAATAAACATATACAAACTTTCACTCTTATAATATTCGTGTGATAATAGCTTTATTAAGCTGTTGATCCCCGCATTAATACGCACGAATGCCGGTGCGTAACGCCGGCATTCACGCGCCATTGTCTTACTATTGTGTCTCTAATTACGCACTCAAAAGGTTAAAACTTGGATTGACTGATTAAATGTTATTTTGTATAGTCCAGTGATGTAGTATAGGACATCCCCAGGCTAAATAGGCCCAGGGAATAAAAAAACCTTGAAAAAGTATCCGGATAAAAGATGCGATCACGGCATGGGTAGCAGAAAGCGAAGAACTAAGTGACGTAAACTATAGCTCCAAGAAATAAGCTCTGGAATCAGCACTTCTATATTATATTTTCTCTCTACCTAACCTTGCCAGTTTTTGCGTTTGACAGAAATATATTTCTACTCACTAGCTTCGGACTTCTTATCCGTTACGACTGTCAAAGATCCTCAAATAAAGGCTGGGATTACAGATTCAACGTTTACGAAAAAACAAAAATCAGCACCTGTCAGCACCCAATTATAATCAAACCGAACTAGAAAGAAAGACAGAAAACCAGTTTATTAACTATAAATACTTTTATACTAAACCTAACTATGTACATATTATAATACAAAGACACAAAACACACTCAGGCGTCGATGTACTCCTCCAAATCGCTGTCATCCGGAAATGTGCCCAGAAGGCTGGCAGCATTGCTACGTTGAATGGCAATGCTAATTCTTTGGGCGAAGAACGAGCCAGCCCTCTGGTCACGCAAAGTGTCGATCTGACGGCGTGTTATTTCTTTGAAAAGGAGACGCGCACTGGGATCCCATGACCCAAGCGTTTTGACCCCAAATGGCTCAAAACAAAGTTTATTTAGTATACAATGGAGAAATAGGTAAATAGAAATTTAAAAAAAAATCATATGTGACCCAGCTGCTCCAAATAGGTTCAGTTCGACATAGCATAGCATAATCAGCATTTTAATGTTCCCACTGCTAGGAGTCAGGCCTCTTCTACAGAAGAGTGAACGGGCAGTAATCCACCACGCGGGCCCAGATATCACATGTCTTCGAATTTTTGACTCTAGGATATGTTTCCTCACGATGTTTTCCTTCACCGTTTTGAGAGCATTGGTGATGAAATAAATTACGCAAACCTGACCGGGTTTGAACCCGCGAGCTAAAACTCATAAGCCGGAGCCGTTACGACTGTACCTACCACTACTGCTCTCAATGAGTCTGAGTTCAGCATAATGCCAGACAACTACGTAGCAATTGCCTGACGCTGGTTTTCAACTAAACTTTACTTTGAGTGTTTATTGCTAGGTGTATTGTGAGTATGTTCAGAAACATCCTCACTGATCATCATCGTCATCCTTACTCTCATCATTCCCATAGACTCTTTTATAAGCTGCATCCTAAAACAGCCTTTGAAGAAGCACCTTCTCATCAAAACATTAAAGATTTTTCAAGAAAGCCACCTTCTCAAGACTACAAAATTAAATGTTCCACTAAGTCTAATGAGTCACAGACTTAATTGCGGTAATTATTCATGCTAATTAATACAGACTTTTGCAATCCCTCGGCAATGGTACCGGGTATTCATACGATCAAAGGACGAACTGTTATATTTTAATTTAACAATTTTTTTTACGCAATGTTCTTTTTATAGAGCTAGACTAATTTATTATGAGAGTTGCGACTAATAAAATATAGCTGTTGCTTTACACGCGTTATAGTGTTAATTTCAAACATCTTTTTTCTTTCAAACGACTTTTTATGAATCCATTAAATAAATAATGCAATATATGTATGTCTTTTTGTCGAATCAATTTTTCTGCTCTGTTTATCTCTTTTTAAGATAGGAAATCATCCAATAGCTTCTCCCACTCTAGGGCGGGGCGAGAGGGTATGTCATACTTTTACTGACTAAAATCACACCTATGTTCTTTCTTTGTCTTGCGTTCCAGGACCCCGGGATTCCCTTTCCGAAGTCAACCCATGGCCCCAGTAGGCTTCGGCCCTGCTGGGCCTCTACAGTTTTACTGACATCTCTTTGAGGCACGCGTGAAACACTACGCGCCGTCGACGACTCTGGCTCGGTCCGCAGGGTTACCGAATGGCCGAACGGCGAGCTACCCTTTGCTCGTCGTCCGCAATCCCACGCCTACGGTGGCAGGAAGTCGGGGTCGAGATCCTGGCGGCTGGGGCGTGAGGATTTCCGTTCTCAGATCACGCGTGCGGCCGCCTTTTTTGAAAAAGAAGGAGGCAACCGTTAGCCATTCCTCCTCGCTCCGAACCATGGCCCGTACCTGGGGCACGGCGCGCGAGGTCATTGCCGCTGATCACCCCGTCGAGGACACGGCGGTGCTCACCTGGAGGTGAACTCCGATGACAGGCCAGAGGTCACGGTGGAGTATACTGTGGACCGTACCGTATACTCCACCGTGTCCTCAGGCCCGTCTTGGTGACAACGCATGTCCGACTTCAGATATCCACGATGGAATGATCCTAGCCTATCTGTTTGTTTCACTGATTTTTTGTTTGAAATCATATATCAAAGAGAAGCGTATGTTGACTTTCCACATTTTAAGAAAAGGATTACTTGTATAACCTCCTACATCACACCTCAATTTTCATTTTTAGTAGATAAAATTACTCTTTCATATAAGAAACCCAAATACGTAGTTATTACGCTTAAAAATACCCATTTCGTACAATGTCTTCCGTCCTATTATGAGCATGAACAATCTCCAATTTTGCGGGTCCTCCTCCATGAATGAAGTGCCTCGCTTTTAATGCAAATTACTCAGTTTGCCTTATCGCGATCACTTTGTTTTGCCATTGTGTTTGCTTTGATATGTAGAGGTTGTTTTTCGGTTAAGTTTTCGGTATTAATGTTTATTTATGTAGGTAAGATGTCCTTGTAAAAGACCCCTGTAATATTTTGTATCTTTATTGAGAGATTTCGTCCCTTAGCTTACAACACCGCTCAAGTCGAAAATTGGCGGTTTTCACATTTAAATGCCTTTAGATGGAGCTGCTCATTGCGCGTCTAACCATTGGTCACTTGATATAGATTTCAGCCAATCAGAAGCCATAATTCGAAAAGTAGTGTAAGCGCGCAAATCGGTTGGCCTCTCAACACCGCACAGTTTTTTTTGTCTCCTGTAAAGTCGGTAAAAATGACTTTTGCGGTGTTGTTAGCTAAGGGACGATTTCTTATCTTTATAGAAATGAGTCTAAGTGTCAATTGATATTTTTGCATAGGTTCTTGATAACTTGATCTTTATTAGCGAAAAGGATTGTCAAATGAAAATCTGGCATGGGATTGACAACAATCATGTGGAAATATCTTGTGGAACAAAGTGACATTCTGTCAGTGACAAAGATTGTTAAAAGATTGTTTTTATTATTATCGCTGATAGTTTCACTATATCTGCGACTCTTTATTTGAGGGTGAGAAATCATCAAATAAGTAAGTTATTTACTTCCTTTCGCTCCACCTGAAGCGGAAGAAGTCCCGCTCTAGGTAGAGCGAAAGGCAGTGTCAGACTTTTACTGACAATAACCCACCCGTATTCCTGTAGTTGCCGTTTGCGTTCTTGGACCGCAGTGACCCTTTGGAACGATCCCTGACTAACCCTGTCAATGAAGCCTGATCCTTATCGAACGGCGAGCTACCCATTGCTCGCCGTCCGCAAGCATAAGCATAATATGCGACCTAATGTGGCCGGGAATTGTTTCCCGGCACCCAAAGCATCTCCTGCGGTACTCGAGTCGTGAGGAGTACCTCTCCCTCACACTTTTTGTTGTTGCTTGCTATATCACTCCTTACCATGGCCTAAATCAGGGCCGAGATGGCATCCACGAGGCCACCAGCTCCACTATATCCGCCGGGCGAACCACATATTGGCATCACCCGTGCGTATCTTTCCGCCGAATAAGAAACAGCAACGGCAGGCAGAAACTGAGGACGCCATGGCGCCTTTTTAATGTCAGCTTCCTTATAAAATGGTTTCTAAGGTATTGTAGTCGCAGTTTTTCAGTAAATAAATGTTCGAAATCTATTTTTATTTTGAAAGTATTTATTAAATATTATAAGAGAAACAACGAAAATAAAGTAGACTTTGCCCAGAATTAGTGTTGTGTGTGTTTGTTAATTGATATTTGATTGTGTGATTTAATTATTACTATTGACATGCTTATTGAATTTATTTATTTAATTGACAGAGATAATTGTATATGTACTAACATTAGTTTATAAGTTGTGTATGTCTTTACTAACAATAATGGATTGTATTATCTTAAAAATAAATTATTATTGTTATTATATTCTCTTATTGATAAAAAACGTTACCATTTTAAAATTAACTCCAAGTTAGATAGCGGTCAAGCGCGATCTTATCACATTAATATTATAAAGACAAAAATTTGTGAGCATGTATGTATGTTTGTTATTTCTTCACGCTCGAACGACTGAACGGATTTGGATGATATTTAGACCATCTAGGAAAGTAAACCATGTCCTGTAATAGCACGTAGGATATTTTTTATCCCAGGAGGTGTATTCCGCCATAAACCGCTGGCAGCTAGCTGCTGCCAGCGGTTTATGGCGGAATACCCCCTCAATAATAAAAAAAAAACTGGTTAAGTGCGAGTCAGACTCGCGCACTGAGGGTTCCGTACAAACTTACCTAGAATCTCGAAGATTTTTCCGAATCACAATTTTTTTTTATGACGTAACAACAAATTTACTGTTTTCAGATTTATTCCTATATCTGTGCTATAAAACCTTGTTTTATGCCAAATTTTTAGGATTCTGGGTCAACGGAAACTACCCTATGAATTTTGATTCTCTGAAGAATGTACGGCCGTATCTTTTATTTTTGGTTAACTTAGAAGTTTGATTTTTTTTCTTAGCTTCAAGGGACCGCAGACCTGAGTATATGGTCTTATTTTCAGCTCGATACCTCCACGCGTTCCCGAGATAAAGGGTCTTGACAGACAGAAACGCAGACAGACAAATGGACAACAAAATGATCCTATAAGGGTTCCGTTTATTCCTTTTGAGGTACGTAACCCTAAAAAACACTAAAAAGTGCAAAATAACTTTAATTTCGGAAGTCAGTGTTCATTAAGTGAGCAAGAAAATCATTTATAAATCCAATTATAAGTACTTGATAGTACTCTTACTTTACGGCAAAATTTTAGGCTCCTTAACACAACTAATGAAAAGAAAACGTTTGCCTAAAATCAAAACTGCTGAAACCGAATAATTGTTGAAAACACTTTTAGCCAGCGATTATTTACTCTATTGAGAAAGTTTCAATGAACCGGAGATTGTTATACGGTGGTTGAATTTTTGATTGACTTGGGGCAAATTTTTGAAAGTCTAGTTAAGTCAACCAATAGTTGAAAATAGTAACAGATTGTTAAATTTCGGCAAAATGCGTTGTTACGGAGACAACGCAACCTTTGTTTAAAAAAAACCCTTTAATTCAGCAAAATTTCAGGATTCTGGGTCAACGGGAAGTACTCTAGAATTTTCGTTCCCTTGAATGTCGGTATACGTTTTTGCGACATAAACGGCCATATCTTTTCTTTTCCGTTAACTTAGAAATTCGTTTTTTTACAGCTTCAAGGGACCGCAGACTTCAGTATATGGTTTCAATTTCAGCTTGATACGTCCACGCGTTTCCGAGATAAAGGGTCTTGACAAACAGACAGACAAACAGACAACAAATGATCCTATAAGGGTTCCGTTTTTCCTTTTGAGGTACGGAACACTAAAAATATCCTGCGTGCTATTCCAGGACATGGTACCACGTTTACTAAGTTCTATCGAAATTCGTTCAACCGTTCGAGCGTAAAGAAGTGACAATCTTAAACACACACACACACGCTCACAAACTCGCTCTTATACTATCAGTGTAAATGCCTACCAAATTTAAATCCTATTCTACACAACCCTTTAAAACTATATTAGTCTAACTAGCTCACATGCTAACAAGGTACGTTTCTCATGCAATCTTCTTCGATATCACAATATGATAGACACAACCAGATAGTACAATTGTAAATGTCATATTTCAACCCACCTTGTTCCATTTCAATCCTGTAAGACAAAATAAACCTTAGATAAAACTGTTGATCACACAAGCAAGGGGTGTGGCAACCAAGTCAAGCGGAGTTTGATATATCTCCATCAAGGCCGTAAATATATCACATCATGTGGTATCGTAACATCAACACGACATGCGATTAATATTGCCCACATGAGAGATCATTTTTCTTGAATTTGGACCAAGGTGACGACTTGTTAACTCTTGTAGTGGGTAGGTTCTACCATATCACAGTGTTTTGTGACTTCTTTCGTATTTTAGTGGTTACTACTTAACTGCCTCCTTTTTTTTTAGTACTTAGTAGTTACTACTGACACCTTTTTTATTGTTTTAAATAGGATCCACTAGATCTTAAAAAAAATATGTTAATCATCATAAGATCTTCGGGTAATTAATTTTTCGTTTTTTGATTCTCTTGATTTAAACTCATAAATTATAATTTTATTAAATATATGTAAACTAAAACAAAAAAAAAATTAAAACTGTAATAACTAACTACAAATATGTATATATAGGTACAGTAGGTGGCCATATTATACTACTGGCACCTTTTTAAGGTTCCGTACCCAAGGGTACAACGGGTATTTCTAAGACTCCGCTGTCCGTCCGTCTGTCCATCTGTCACCAGGCTGTATCTCAAGAACCGTAATAGTTAGACAGTTGAAATTTTTATAGATGATGTATTTCATTTGATAACAACAAATATTATTACGAGTATTTAAGGGGCCTGCCATAAAACAAACGTGAGTTTTTTGCTACGGACGGTTGGTTTTTTTTAGGTGGGAAATCATCTCATGAGATCTCTCGCCCTTGGGCGGGACGAAAGGATGTGTCAGACTTTTACTGACTAAAAACCTATTCCTGTTCCTTCTTTGCCTTTCATGTGCTACGGACGGTACGGAACTCTTCGTACGCGAGTCCAATTCGCACTTGGTCGGTTTTTTCATTAATTTAGACATGTGACTTCTTTCGTATTTTGGTGGTTACTACTTAACTGCCTCCTTTTTTTTATTGTTTTACATAGGATCCTACCAGACCTATTAATAAAATTATGTTAACCTTCATAAGGTCTTCGGGTAATTAATTTTTCGTTTTTTAATTATCTTGATTAAAACTCATAAATTATTTTTTTTTAAATATAATTATGATATATGTAAACTAAAACATAAAATAATTAAAACTGTAACAAAAATAACTACGAATATTTATATATACAGTAGATGGCCATATTATTAGGGACAGCACCTAGATTTATATATAATCTACTTAAACTGAATTTTGCAGGCAAATGTTTGGTTGTAGGTTCGGCTGGTATATTTCATTTATAGACTTTGTTGATTCTGATAATAAATACAACAAATTTGAAAGCAAAATTGAATGATTTTGCTTTTTGAAAAGAAAAGGTATGATAATACGAGTAAGTTGGACGAATATTACTAGTATTTTGTGACAGTTTCTATTAATCGTAGTATACTCTCTATGCTAGTTCTGGCATTCTGTTGCAGGTTTGTGATATGATACCACTCTTTTATGAGAGCTGCAATCAACTGGTGCTTAATAATAATAAATCATTTATTTGATTGGTCGTGATCACTTGCCAAGCAATCGTCTACTTGGTGGGCTCCATGTTTTCATTTTAATAGGGTTCTTGTCTGGTGAATTACTTGGCTAGGGTAAAACATTATTGCAGATTCGTGCATAAAAATGTACTCTTCGTCATTAGGGAACCATTCTTTGAGCTGCGGCAGTAGTTCATTTTTTAGTAGTCGTTGGTACAAATAGACTTGGGCATCGAAATACTCCACCACATCACTTTGTCACGACACGAATTAGTAAACACTTTTAAAATACTGGGATAGCCAAAAAAAATTATGATCACATTTCCAGAACAAGGAGTTCATGGTAAAAAAAATACTATTTTTGGACCTAATTTTGATACCATTTTTTTTTTTTTTTTCGGTGGGAAAATCATCTTATGACATCCCCCGCTCTTGGGCGAGGCGGGAGATAGTGTCAGACTTTTACTGACTAAAAACCCACTCCTGTTCCTTCGTTGCCTTCGTCCCAGGGCCCCGGGTTTCGTTTTCACACTACCCATGGCCTAACTCAGTTACTAGAAAAAGCATCTGGACAAATTAATTTCTGCATGTCTAGCCTTTTTTTCAACCGAGTTGAGATCGGCTTTCAGCCTTACAGATACAAATTTCAAATTCATTTATTTATCAGAATATAGTATATATTATAGTCTTCAATTAAATCAATGGCCTTATGACAGTCTGCCAAGTGTACATATATTTGGCACACAGTACAGTTGAATACAAGTAAGGATTTTTTCATATAACGACTGCCTATAAAACTTCCACTTCCTTCGTACATAGCATAGCATAGCATAATCAGCCTTTTAATGTTCCCACTGCTGGGACTCAGGCCTCCTCTCTAGAACAGGGAATAGGCCGTAATCCACCACGCGGGCCCTGTGTGGGGTGGAAGAAGAAAACATGTTATGTCCGAGCAAAATATTTTTTTAAATTATGATAACGGTAGAGCAACATCTTTTATGTTAATGGCGGTAAAAAATCGTTCTTTACAGATTCCATAGTCAGATGATAAAACTAGTTGTGTCCTTTATCTAAAAGACTTACCATTATGTCCAATATAATCCGTGTCATATCGTAATCATGGTCACCTCACATAACACTCAAGATGTACAAAACGTACAGTTGCGCACAAACGTGCTATTCGTTGCATAAATAAATACTAACAAGGGTACCTACTTGCTACAAAATATGAATAAATTAATCTAGTTTCGTGTTTTATGACTACTAGTAATATGATATGATAATTTCGTTACGCCTTCAGTTTATCGCTTTGTTAATGGCTTTTTTTTTTTCTTCAATTGTGAAGATGTATATCTTTGTGAAGTAATAGAAGCTATTGAATGTTATAACTGAATGTTACAAGGCTTAAACAACGGGATTTTAGAATGTTTATGTTAACTGTGAGCTTGTGTATAAGGAATATTTAATACTTTATCCTAGCTTAGAGAGATAGGATAAAGTTTGAGCGAAAGAATATTTAGTAATAATGTATCTTTCAATCTCAAAATCGAATCAATCTCAAAAAAGTTCCACTCATTTAATTGATTATTTCATAGTTACTCTATCATTGTCATCAGCTCTAAGCTTTCTTGTAAATATTTAACCGATGCCGTGGTCCTAGAACGCCCAAGACAACTGAAATATACACATCTGGGTTGTAGTCAGTATAAGTCTGACATGCCCTCTCGCTCCACCTTAGAGCTAGAGAAGTTATCGGATGGTATTCTATCTTAAAAAGGAATGCCGGGCTCTGGTATAGGCCATGGTCCGGGGCGAGGAGGAATAGGCGGCGGTTGCCTCATTCTGCGAAGCTGTAATCTATTGCTACTAGCGAAGGAGACGGCCGCACGCCCCAGCCGCCGAGACACCGACCCCAACCAGCAATGGGTAGCTCGCCGTCCGGCTGTCCGGTAACCGTCTAGACCGAGTTCGAGTCGTCGAAGGCGCGTAGTATTTAATAAAACATTTTATTCTTACTAGTACCACGTTTAGTCAAACAACCTATCAAATGATGCGTGAAGACGTTGATTTTGTAACTTTTGTGCTCGACTATCCACATAACCACGCCTGTAACGAGATTATGACAAATTACTCGATTGTCTCCAACTGTACTTGAACTTCAATAATGGAATTCAAGTAGATAGATGATTTATAGAGGCATTTTGTCTTGATGTTAATCTTTTAAGTGTCTTTATTTTGACATTTTTATATAATCGAAGGCTATTAGAAGATTTATGCTAATTACAAAGTTACATTTTATACATTAAAGTTTCAATGTGTTAGTTAAAAAGTTACTAACTGACGTAAAATTTTTCTCTCAATTCTGGCTCATAGTATTTTGGTTTTTGATCATTCAAAACTTAACTCATACTCAAAGCATTTGGTCGGAGCTTCCTTGCGTTGGATCATAAATGACGATATCCGCAGGAGAACCAAGGTTAGTGACGTAGCCCGAAGAATTTCCAAACTTAAGTGGCAGTGGGCAGGGCACATTGCTCGCAGAACAGATGGTCGATGGGGCCGAAAGGTTCTTGAGTGGCGAACACGTTCCGGAAGACGCAGCGTTGCACAAGGTGGACCGACAACCTGGTGAGGTACGAGAGAATCCAATGGATGCGAGACGCACAAGACCGGTCATTGTGGTGACACTTGGGGGAGGCCTAACTCCAGCAGTGGATGTCTTTCGGCTGAAATGGTGATGAGGCACACTCGTACAAGAGAGATTCGAGAGAATAACGTGCAAGAAACTCCTCTCTTTTAAATCAGGTTATGAATTACAAAACTCCCGGTTATATTTCTGGACCATGAAAGTCAGATAGCCTCGGTAACTTTTTTGAACAATCCCGAAGCCCCAGCCTAAAAAATAACCCAGCAACAACCATTTTAATGCCTCGAGGTAAAAAGTAAACACAAGCACCAACATCAAGCCGAACTTGTTTTAACGTCAACACGTCAGTAATTAAAGTTTTACTCCTGACATTTTGTGGTATTTAGTCTATAATAAAAGTCCAACAAAATAAAGTAAAAGTCTGGAATCTTCTCGTTTCCTGGCTCTAGTTAGTTCGCTCGTAAATTCTGTGGCAGGCGTTACCTTGGTACATTAGTGTACTGACTGTAACCCAGACTATCTTTTGTTATTTTCAGGAATAAAACCCTTGTGTTTTCTTCATTGTTGTTAAATTACACTATACATTGTGTTTTTTGAATATGCCGCCGTTTTATTACTTCAGTGGTTTTGTGATTGAGAAATTATACCTAATATTATATAAATTATTTATGTATTTATTATATTCGTTATTGTACACTATTACAAACGTTAAATATACAAAAAAACTTTTTACAAAAAAAATACAACCGACTTCAATGTAAAAAAACACTGAAAAGTGCAAAATAACTTTAATTTCGGAAGTCGGTGTTTCTATAATAGTTTTGTCTCTTCGTTATTTAACACCGACTTCCGAAATTAAAGTTATTTTGCACTTTTCAGTGTTTTTTTACATTGAAGTCGGTTGTATTTTTTTTGTAAAAAGTTTTTTATTTTTCACTTTTTAGTTATGGTACCACCACTAAAAAGTACCCCTCAGCCATACTTAAATACCTTATAGCCAGAGTGCATCTTATGACAATTCTAATAATACCAAACACAATTAGATTAAATTAATTTATTACAGAGTTCCGGTGCCTAATTTCAGGCTTCATCATCAGATCAGTTCGATATATTACCCCTCTTCTTTCAGTCAGTCATCGACTACACGTATAAACAAAGCAATTTTACTTGTTACGACAGTTCTGCTGTGATCCCATGAGGAGTTCTGTTCCATATCTACGAAGTTCATGATCAGATCATAACAATATTTCTATGGGACCAACTTGGAAGTATAACCTTACAATCAAAAAAAAAATTTTCAAAATCGGTCCACAATTGACCGAGAAATCGGTGAACATACATAAAAAAAAAAAAAAAACATACATTCAACCGAACATATAACCTCCTCCTTTTTGAAGTCGGTTAAAAAGGAAACTACAACACATACATATAATTTTTATAAGATTAAAATGATTTATTTTGTTCTGTTTTTTTTTAGTATTTGTTGTTATAGCGGCAGCAGAAATACATCAACTGTGAAAATTTCAATTAACTATCACAGTTCGTGAGATACAGCCTGGTGACAGACGGACAGACAGACGGACAGCAGAGTCTTAGTAATAGGGTGCCGTTTTTCTCTTTGGGTACGGAACCCTCAAAACTACATAAGCGTCATAGCAAATCCTGTCTTATTCCCGTCTTTCTTTTTATCTTTCACACAATCACCATCTCGTTCTTATAGCTGGTTTCATTTTTCGCATAGAGATGTCTAGATAATTGTAAAAAATTATATAAAAAACCGGACCGGAACCGGAAGACTTAGCGTTGGAAGGCCTCCTACAAGGTGGACCGATGACCTGGCAAGGGTTGCGGGAATCCGATGGATGCGAGACGCACAGGACCGTTCATTGTGGCGACACTTGGGGGAGGCCTATGTCCAACAGTGGACGTCCTTTGGCTGAAATTATGATGATAATGTAAAAAAATATCATAAAAAAACAACTTCCTTATTGGTAGGAAACAATCTCCAGTTATATTTTTGTTTTTGTTTTTGATGTAGAATATAAATATTATACATGGAAATAAAATAACATTGATCTAATTGCTATTTATGTTAGTTCAAAATCCATTGAGCATTAACACGAAGATTTCATTTCAGTCCAACGTGCAAAACTCTCAATTTAACAAAAAAGATCGTAATCAAAACCGTAACTAATTAAGAACTCAATTAATTAACTTAATTTAGTCTACAGAGGTAATAATGTAACCTCGTTATTAACAATAAAACTGGTCAAGTACACGTTTAATTCGCTTATTCCGAATTTCCGACTTACGATACTCATGCGTGCCTTGAGAATGTCGACCTTTGTTACGTAAAGAAAGATCCAGTGTCGGAAAGGTTCTTGATCAAATGTAGGGTTGCTAGGGCTTAAAAACGGACAGACAAATAAACCAATTAACTTGTTTTGATAAAATAGCCCAACTTTCTACTAATCATAATTTATTACTCAAAACCCAAGCGAACGCCGGCGTTCGAACGTCATTGTCTTTCTATTGTGTCTCTAATTACGCTACTCAAAAGGTTCTTAAGACAACTTTCGGTCCACAATGTGTATTAGTAGCACTTGTTTGTATGTTAGTTCATAAGTATAACTGATGGTATTCTTATAGTTAAATTAAAATGAACTCATAAAATTGGCAGTGAAACTGAACATGCAAAGGAAGAATGAAATAAACCAAAATAGTGTACCGCGTTACCGTTGGTACGGTATGCGACTGACTACTATCTGAGGTCATACTAGTATGGCGGCGATCTCTCGCACCAGGCCTTGGTACAGGCCATGGTCCGGAGCGAGGAGGAGTGGCAGGCGCTCGCCTTCTTCTGTGAAGCAGTAATGCTAGCAAAGGAGCTGCCGATCGCGTGAGGTCACGGTCCTCACGCCCCAACCGCCGCCGGGATTCCGATCCCGGTTTCCGGTCACCGGACCGATCCCAAGTCGTCGACGGTGCGTACTGTTGACAGACAGACACACGCGTGCCTCAGGGAGATGTCAGCAAACCGTAGGGGCCCAGCAGTGTCGAAGCCTACTGGGGCCAAGGGTCTGCTTCTGAAAGAAAGACTCGGCCCTGGTACAAAAGGCAACGAAGGAACAGGAGTGGGTTTTTAGTCAGTAAAAGTCTGACACTATCTCCCACTCCGCCCAAGAGCGGGGGATGTTATTATTGTATAAATATTGCCTTAGCCTAATCGACTGAGCGCCATCTTATTTGACCTGCATATAAAAATTTACCTACACTTGACTTGATCCGGACGTTTACTAGCAACCCTAGTCGGATGAACTGGTAACGGAAACCTTGTATGGTTAAATTAGCAATTTTTATTATAATTACGTCATTGTAATTGCTCTTGACACGCCAATTTCAGGATACGAGTAGCTTGATTTGTATGACAAATCTTATAATTAAATTAAATCACAATTGCGACATTTATAAAAATTGACAGAATATGGTCTACCCGTCTGCTAAATATTATCCGAATCTGTTCAGCCGTTTGACCGTGACGAAGTAACAAATGTACAGACTCACAAATTTTCATTTCATTCACATTTCAATTAGTGTGATCAATTTCTGCCAACAGCTGCGCCCGCTTAAAGGTAGAAAATAATCACAAAGGAACATTTGCTATTCCAGGACATGATCTAACTGTTTGCCAAATTTCATCTAAAACTGTTTAGCTGTTTGAGCATGAAGAAGTAATAAGCATACAAACACATACGTAGGTACATATAAATATATACAGACATGTAAATGTTTACATTTTTACTGCAGTTCTCACTAATTTTGGGTTTGCACATTCGACTGCTTACAGTGGTTGTACCTAATGATGATTAGACAGATGGCAATAAAATTTATAAAACTAATTAGGGATAACGTAATTTGACTTCCATTTTACAATTTTATAAACCACCTGCAGTAGTTAACATTTTTCCGTAAATACACTGACAATGAATGAAAAGAATGCACTTTAAAAACAAAGTTACGTTATAAGATATCAAAACAAGTTGAAACGGCTTGACATTAAACCGAAATACCAACATTTATGAATATTCTTTTATAGGCACAAATTATGAATACGACAATTGATAAGACCGAAAACATGGAGGTACGAAACTACATAGTGAAGGAACATTTTAGTTGTAGGTAATTTAAAATAATACAGAAGCATTTAGAAAATAGCATATCATTGATTCAACTAATGGGTCTACCACACGAACAAGCTCCACCACATTTTAGGCTGCGTGTGGTTGAAAAAACAAATACAATTTTACACGGTGTTTCGTGTACAAATACAAACCCGCCTGCTCAGGTAAAAGATATGTAGACAAAAAAGATATTCCTAAATCATGCGGAAATTGAACTGAACTTCTTATAGTTTTTAACAGTAGATTAAATTATTTTCGTTTATGATTGCTCTCAAAATTGTAACCTAAATGGGAGACGTCACTAGCTACTGAAATACCGGGAGGGTTTCACTTTCTTATAATCCAGTACTATGCTAATCTATAATAATATTTTAAAGAAATAAACCAAACACTACTGGACCGATTTTAAAAATTATTTTACCAATAAAAATCTACTTTATTATTAAGTCACATAGGGATACAGGCAAAGCCGCTGGCAATAGCTAGTATATTATATTTTTACTACTTCGTAATAATCTGAAAAAAATATCTTAGTCAAAATTTTACTGTACAACTAAGATGTCTTTACCACATCCAAAAACTCACACCGCACCAAAGATTTTGCTCGAGTTTTTAAGAAAAAATTAACTACTTCGGCCGATTCACATTGACCCACATATCCGAAGGCCGGACAAATGTCAACAGGACCTTTGCGATGAGAACCGGAGCACCTGCAGTGCCAAATGTTATAAAACTCGATTTTACGCATCGCACATCCATACGATTGCGTAATCAGGTCGTTTTGATCTAGTTCGATAGGTTCGGTTCGATAAATATTTGCGATTGAGTGACAAACGAGTGAGTTGAGTGCGTGTCGTTCGAAGGTTGGCTTTACTTAAAAAAATGTAGTAATTAACTAGCTTCTGCCAGCGGCTTCGTCCGCGTGAAAGTAGATTTCTCCATACAAACTTTTCAGCCCCATAGGGAGTGAATTTTGGAAAATCCTCTCTTAGTGCTCGCCTACGTCATAAAAGGAAACCTTGCGCAAAATTTCACGCTCCTAGGCCCTGTAGTTTCGGCTGTGCGTTGATATGTCAGTCAGTCAGTTTCCCCTTTTATATATATAGATTATATGTATACACTATTCAATGTGGTTGACGTTTCAGCAGTTTTCTGCTACTTTACCTGACAGTCATACTCATATCTTCAGTTCTTTATCCAGATAAGGAATAAAAATGATGCAATGATCAATAGCCTGAACAATCGCCAAATTTAAGTGGCAGTGGGCTTGGATGGCTGGCATTGCTCGCAGAACAGATGGTCAATAGGGCTAAAATGAGCCGAAAAGTTCTGGAGTCGCAGCGTTGGAAGGCCTCCCGCAAAGTGGACGGATGACCTGGTGAGAGTAGCGGGAATCCGTAGCATGTGAGACGCAAAGAAATGTTCGTTGTGATGACACTTAAGGGAGACCTATGTCCAATAATGGACGTCTTTAAGCTAAAAATGATGATTACGATGATCATTAACAATAAAAGAATTTATCTGTTCCTTTTTTAAACCTTATAACTTATCATCTTGATGTTGGCGCAATGCTATTATTTCCAACAGCGAGCTTTATCGAGCATCATCTCTGTCTTCACTTCCTTCCTTGTCATTATCATCCTTCACACTACCCACATTTCGTTGTGTTTGCCCACTTCTCTGCAATACTCGTTCATTCTTTAGTTTCCTATCTCTCAAGTACTTATTATCACCGAAAGCCAATATATCATCATAACAACGAAAACTATCTCTATCACATTCGTATAAGTCCGTGTTCACACGGGTGTGTCCCCAAGTTTTCCCATCGTTAGAAGTTATGGCTGACACCGGTCATTACGCCCCCTACTTCCTTCTTCAGACATAACTTCCCTTATACACTGCGGTCTTACGATTATGAGTTCAGAATGATAGAATTGTCTTTTCCGGGGTTTTCCGAAGTAACTTTTACACAAGACCGGTTTCCATACTTTTTAAATCACAATTTGACTCAAATGCTTTATTAAATAAAATTAAATCAAAATGTTTTTATTTCACAGGTAACATCGGCACTTATGACAACGTCAGAAGCTAGTGAACGGTTCCAATTGTTCGTACCCAGAGAAGAACCGACAAGAAACACCATGGTTACTCTTTTTAAAAAATGATTGATTTTACAATATTTCTATATTACAATATTATTAGGTACGGGTATGAGAGATTAGATTTGGTCCTCGGTTTATTGTTACTTATCTATTCTACGAATATTCTAATTGTTAAAGACTGTTCATTTAGTTAGTCACGCTTCAACAGCTGAACAGATTTGGACGGAACGCAGCAAGACTATATCCTGACTTTGAGTAACGTATACTTTTTATCCCGCCAGCACAAATTCTCTTGTTTATTTTTTTGAATTTTGCACTTACAAAAGAGCTACACTTTTAATAAACCTAAATATAGTATAACCTAGTAGAAAATATCTCAAAACGCTATATTATCAATTTATGATATTGAAATGGGTTAACCGAGAACAACCGTACTGGGAAAAACGTAATTAATAAATAATTTAGTAATAATATTTAGTGAACATTGGTCCCTATTCGGAAATGGATGACGATTGAAAAACAGACTCTTAGCACCCTTAATTAATAGTTAGTTATTAGTTAATCATAAAGGTCTTTGAGAACAGCCATGAATTGCACAAAACTAGTTGACGCTCACCCACGAGCACTAATCAATCATGTTTATCAATAATGCGCAAGAAAATAGAATCATTAAACTTTTTGTTCTCCTTGATACAAAATAGCTGTAATCAATAATATGGTTTCTATCTTAACATTTTAGAACATAACTATTTATAGCCTATTGACCTGCTGAAGCCGTTGAGCCATAAGACTTTACTTATTAACTCAAAGTATGTAACAAACTTAAGGCGCTAAGTACTGCTGTTTTAGACCCGTGCCTCACTGGAAGGTCATAGCAGCGTTACCATTTCTCGCAGCCAAAAAAATGCATGCAGTTCTTAGGTGTGTGCCTCACCTGGCCACTGTAGTCAACCATACATTTTTTTAGCATCATGACTTGGCTGCGCTGCCATGGAGCCCCAGTGAGGTACGGCCCCTAAATCTTCCGATCCGTTTTCTCCAAAGGTAACCGTTACAGGTGCGAATACAAAATGTTTTCAAAAGTAGGAAAAAATTCTTTGAAATTACATATAGATTTTCCTGTGATTTTTAATGAACTTTATTTTTCTTTGCTGTTAGTCGAAAACTCATCCCAAAGAGAAATTAATTAAGTTTTAGTTTTTTTTTTGTCTTAAACAATAATTCAATCGGGACGAGACCGAGCACCTTAACACAATTCTATTAATAAAGTTGACAAATAATGCAATACTTCTAAGTATAACCTTAAAAGATCAAAGCCCCTAATTGAACAGCGTGTAAGAATTTCAAAGAACTATTTTTTCCTTATTGTATTTTCTAGTAGCAATCTCAATTATTATCGCCTTAGTAATCATATCATCGGGTTATTAGGTTTTGTAATATGGATTGCGCTGATAGTATTGTTTTAAAGCGATGAAGAAATATTGACATCACTGTATGCTGCAATGCTTTGAACTCCTTTTCCTGGTTCAATAGAATTATGCTTAATGTCCAGGCCCAGGTTCCTCCAGGCCCCCATGTCGGCAAAGTATCATCCTCAGTGACAACAATACTCAAAGTTTTCAATATTTAGAATTTACCATATGATATTTCGGATGCTTTTCTCAGTCTCATACATTTGTTTTTTTTTTTTTTTTTGACAATCATCAACCCTGACAGATTTTTAGGCAGTTGTCACGAGTGTGTCAGTTGCTAAGTCGAAGCGACTAAAAAAGAAAAAAAAACATCTTTTCAACAATGTAGTCTATATTATTTACAACCTAACCAATTAAATTATAACCAGAATCCTATTTCTAAATCTATGCGCACGAACAATTCTGTTGAATGGACCAATGAGTCAGAATTATTCAAAGCCCGTGCATGACTGAAGCACATAACTGAAGCCGTGAATATTTAAGTAAATAATATGTAGACCCTAGTCTAGAATTCTAGTACCTAGTGTTTCTATCTAAAATTAATTTAATAAACAGGAAGCAAGCAGGATATTTCAAAGCATAACGAAATAGTACGATCAAACACTAAGTGCAATTTCCTTCTTAATAACCCTTAAAGGAAACTTAATAAAAACCTGTAAACAATTCTCCCTTCACCAGACAAGACAAGGTTTTTACACAAGAAAACAATTACTTCTTAAACTTGCACTAGTGAGACCCAAAAAAAACATTAAGAACGATTCCTCCGGAGACAGAACATCCATTTTCTCAGTCTTTATTGCCCATTCTTGAAGAAAACGTTGGTCAATTAGAAGCACGAGGACCGTTATCAACCACAAAAATTACCCCTGGCTTGTATCCAGCAACATCTGAGCTTGAAAGGGCAATTACTGTGGTTAAATGTCACCTACTCCGCGATATTGGCAGAGGAACTACACAGGTTAGGCTCGGAGCCAACCCCTCCGTGATTATTAGTTTGGCTAATGATAATTATAGGAATAGGTTCTTTATGTAGATCAGAAAAATGAAATCAAAACAATATCTGCTTTATATTTCGTAGACCTTTCAAATAATTGATGATTTAATGTAATTAGAGACACAATAGAAAGACAATGAGAGAGCAAACGCCAGGCGTTTGCTTAGGGTTTAATGAATTAATGTATAAAATACTATGAGGTGAGATTAAAAACAACCATCGCCATCTACACTAATAAAGTAATCTCTGAAAGTACTGGTCCGATTGCTAAAATTTTTTCACTGATAGAAAGCTGCTTTATTCCTGAGTGAAATAGGCTTTATTTTATGTACGCGAGCGAAGCTGCGGGTAAAAGCTAGTCGGTTATATATAGCCAAGCAGCTATTGTGCGTAGTCAAGATTAAAGGATATGGTACCTATTGTCGCCTTGGAGCGAAAACCTTGCGAATAAGATAGGAGAAAGAAAAATCTACGTCCTGCAAAATTTCATTATACTGCTTATTTACTTACTATATGTTGTGTCTATCTTAGTTTGAATATGGATAAAGTAATACTAATGCATTGGAAAACGTTTCCAAATTATATTTCAAGTTATCGTCGTAAAAATGTCAAATGCTACATGCGAGCTTTTCGTAATGATACTTGTGACTTTTAAGCGGTTTTAATAAACCGTCACTGGTGTTAAAGGCTACTAAACTTAATTGTGTGAAATTAGAACATGCGTGCGAAAAATTTCACAAAAAACTACATTCCCTAACTTTTCATTCCATGGCGACGATACATTATATATATATATATTATATTAGTGTTGCAACAGACTCTGCTTCCGCTTCCACTTCTGCACAAGTTCCGCAAGCTTTTTCACTTCCGTTTCCGTTTCTGGTTCCGCAAACTTTGTTTATATTAAGTATATTATACTTTTTTTGGGTGTTTTCTGCGCAATGTCGCGCCTCGGGACGTTTAGCGTAAGCGCGTAAATCTTTTGTTCTTTTTTTCTTATGTTAGTTGTTTGTTTTGTTCTTCTGTTGCCAATACTTCGCCAACACTTATCAGCTCCTCCAATAAGTGTAGCCAGTGAGCTGGTTTAATATATGAAGAACACCGAAACAGACTCGAAGGTGTAAAAGCGGCCAAATTACTTTTTATTATATATAATTTGCCTCCGTTTAATTTCGAGTACTATAGTAAGTAAATTACAAAATACCAATTTAATTAGACAAATCTTAAAAAATAAAATTGTATTTTTTCTTCACTTCCGCTTACGGTTCCGCTTCCGCATACGCTAAGATTTACTTTTGACCTCTGTTTCCGTTTCTGCTTCCGTTAAGACACTTCCGTTGCATCACTAATTATTATGTATGTGTCTATTTAACTTTTCCTACTTGCCTACAAAACTATTTTCTGGTTTGAGTATACATTTAAGTTTTTACTACGTTTTTGCGGGCAACAAAAGTGAAAAGTAGTTTATAGAAAATTACAGTATTAATATCTCCAGATAGTTAGTTGTTTTGAAATTCTATACCGAGGCGACCAAGTAATAGTAGACTACTATTAATAGTGACAGCATTATTATAATAAATTAAGCTAACAATTTATCTTTGCGAAAGTGGCCTTCACTGTCTTATTTAGATTAAGCTTGTTTTTCAATTGCACTTTATATCGTTACTTTTGCAACATGTAAAATGTTTGCTGGTGGATATTTGTATTTTTTTCAAAATCCCAGCATACTTTCTGGAAGAGTACCAACAAGACACAATAACTTTTGAATGCAAGATTGTTTAAGAGTGTCAATGGGGCCTTGAAACGCAACTGAAAGAACGAGGGTAGGTTTTAGTAATACAGGTCTGAAACTCCCTTTTATTCCACCCAGAGTGAAACAAGTTAGTTTTATGATTTCTCCCCCTTAAAAAACTTCAGTAATTATGTAAATGCACGTAGATATATCTGTATACTTTTAAGGATTGTTTAAATTTTGAACGGGATTTGAATATAGTAAAAAGTAATGGTAGGTAATCGGGTTGTGGAAGTCTGATTGGCAGTCGCTCCATGTAAAAGACGGTTATTCAGTCGCATTCAGTTAGACTAGCAGCTGACCCCAAGCTTAGGGGGAAAAGGCCAGATAAATGATGATTTGAATTCGATAGGGAATTAATATGGTATGGTTTTAAGTCAGTTTGGATAAATGTTTTTTTTTAATTTGATATAAACTAGTGTTTGACTGCGATCCCACCTGATGGTAAGCAGTGATGCAATCGTTGATGATTACGGCACTCCTGTTGCAGATTACCGTCAATATAAAAATGTTGAAATATTGTGCTCCAAGGTTATCTTCATAAAAGATATAGGTCCTCACTGTACAGAAAACATAAGATTTTGATAGAACATCTAAAAAATACCACCACAACCACCAATATGACCATATTTCTAGTTATAGATCCGAGCTCAAATGGTTGCCCATTCGCCAGAGAAGAGGTTTGCGCGCACTGACTACACTTTTCTCTCTGCTCAACTCTCCCACCCCTCCTTCTTATCTCATATCACACTTTCAATATCTATCTTCTTCCCATGCTAAGAATCTACGTTCTTCTAACAATCTTCTACTGCTTTGTCCTTCTCATACTTCTGACTTTGTTCATTCTTCCTTTCATATACAGTCCATACTTCTGTGGAATGCGCTTCCTCTTGTCATCAGGACGGCCACCAGTCAATATGCATTTAAGCGGAAATTGCGGCTTTATTTTCTATACAAATAGCGGAGTAGTCTCAAAAATCCTTTCATTATTCCTTGTATAAATAATATATATTTTTGCATATATATATGTAGGTTTATATTATATTAAATATTTGTGTATGTTTATTTTATGTATATATACATTTGATCCCTTGTTTTCGTATTATTCTTTTCTTTTTTTTTTTATGCACCTACCATGTTTTCTCTTCACTACCCTTGGTTGACTGGTAGAGAATGCCTAAGGCATTAAATCCGCCTTTGTACCTTTATGTACAAAGCATGAAGCATGAAGTTTTAATAAATAAATAAATAAATAAAATACTTTTTGGCTATTGTCATCGTTGGAAAATTGACACTTTATCAAGAACTCTAGGGCGTCTTTAGCACCAATAATGTATGTAGACATGTATTTTGTTAGATGACAAATGACAAAATAAAAGCACAATTTATCGATAAAAGATTCATTGGAGTAAACAAATGAACTATTGTTGCTGTCAAAGCCCAATCTAGGAACATTGCTATCAGAAGTATCAACTAAAGATTCTTTGTTGGCCCTCTCGTTTTTCCACACGATTAAGTACTTGTATTTGATGATGTGGAAGAAAGAATTCGTCACTTCTAATTCTTTATGTGTTACGTAGTTTTTGGTTAAGAATACTTAACGTATTGCTATGTAAGTACCTAAACCTTTGAATGTTGTTATGGTTCTGTGAATCTTTTAACCTATAATAATAATTTATTAGTCCAGTGTTACACAATGTATCTTAATCTACTAAAGTTATGCTACTTATAGGTATTATCAGTAACTGGTAAAATTAACATTAAATTGAACTGTGGTCCCCAAACTAGGCAGTGCCTGTATCTTGGGGGCCGGAATTACGTTTAGTTACATTTAGTCCAAGACATGCTAATTGCTAACTTTCATAATTGTAACAAGTTTTTTTTTTATCAAATCAAATAAAATACAATACCAGTAGCAATCTGCCTACCGGGGTAAAAGTAAAATAACACAAAACAAAAGAAAAAACAAAAAAAAATATAGGAATAGGTGCTGTTATTGGTAACTACAAGGCAAAGGGATACGCAGAACCCACCTTGGTCACAAATCTATATCTCGTGTTATTTTATACAGACAGTTTCCTTATTTCGACCATTGAAGCTACTATGAAAAAAAAATAGGTATCTTGTTATTCCGGAGTATATAAAATATAATGTATAAACTAGTTCCAACATCTTAAGGTTTTTTTTTTTTTTTTTCGGTGGGAAAATCATCTTATGACATCCCCCGCCCTTGGGCGGGGCGGGAGATAGTGTCAGACTTTTACTGACTAAAAACCCACTCCTGTTCCTTCATTGCCTTTCGTACCAGGGCCGAGTCTTCCTTTCAGAATCAGACCCTTGGCCCCAGTAGGCTTCGACCCTGCTAGGCCCCTACAGTTGCTGACATCTCCTTGAGGCGCGCGTGGAACAGCACGCGCCGTCGACGACCTGGGCTCGGTCCGGACGGTTACCGGACGGTCGGAAGGCGAGCCACCCATTGCTCGCCGTCCGCAAGCCCGCGCCTACGATGGCCGGAAATCGGGATCGGAATCCCGGCGGCGATTGGGGCGTGAGGACCGTTGCCTCACGCGATCGGCCGCCTCCTTTGCTAGCATTACTGCTTCGCAGAAGGAGGCGGCCGCCTGCCACTCCTCCTCGCTCCGGACCATGGCCTGTACCAAGGCCCGGCGCGAGAGATCGCCGCCACCGATAGCCCCCACGAGGACACGGCGTTGCTCTGCCCAAGCGGGACACACCTCCACCGTGTGCTCCACCGTGTCCTCCGGGTGGTCCACACAATGGTGACACCCGGGCGTTTCTTCCGCACGAATCCGGTGCAGGAACCTCCCGAACTTACCATGTCCGGTGAGGACCTGCGTCATGCGGAAGGTAAGGACGCCGTGTTGCCTTTCCAGCCACTCCTCAAAGAGGGGACTTACCGCCATAATTATGGCGTGCCCAGCACTGGGTTGCGATAGTCGCTGTCGCCATTCCACCATGAGACCCCGCCGGAGCTCTGTCCGCCATGCCGCGACTTGTCGTGGCAGCGGAGTTTCGCCCCGACGTTGCATCTCCACGCGCAGATCGTGCATGCGTGCAAGGCCTGTTGCCACCAGGTCCCATGGTGGCTGGCCAGCAAGGAGGCTCGCCGCTTCGCGGGAACATCTTAAGGTTGGGGATGAAGAACTACATCGCCGACTAAACCCACCTTCTTTCTTGCCCTCTTAAGCGGATGTCCTGAATGAGTACAAATTGAATAACATATCTGCAATTTTACGATTTTCTGACGTTTAAAATTCTTTACATTGTGGAATATGTATTACATTTTTAGTAAGTTTCTGTAATTATCAGAAAATCACAAACATAGCAGAGCGGCGGCGATCCCTCGCGCCGGGCCTTGGTACAGGCCATGGTCCGGAGCGAGGAGGAGTGGCAGGCGGTCGCCTCCTTCTGCGAAGCAGTAAAATCCTAATAAAGGAGGAGGCCGCACATGCACGCGCAAGGCAATGGTCCTCGCGCCGCAGCAGCCGGGATTCCGTTCCCGATTTCCGGCCACCGTAGGCACGGGCTTGCGGACGGCGAGCAATGGGTAGCTCGCCGTCCGACCGTCCGGTAACCGTCCGGAGCCCAAGTCGTCGACGGCGCGTACTGTTCCACGCGCGCCTCAAGGGTCAGCAAACCGTTGGGGCCCAGCAAATAAAATCTACATTTTCAATCGATACGGAGAAGAAGAAAATCATGATGTTCAAAGCAATTTCCCTGAACAATAATAGGCCTTCTTTGATAATGTTACGATGATGATGATGATCCCATCCAATTCTTATCGCATTAAACATCACAATAAAGGTGATTTTACTATATCACAGTTTAGATGCTATCTTACATAATTACGTGCAGATCCAAGTTACATTACAGGTTAATTTGAACTTAAATACTTCTCCCATGCCCTTTACAAGTGACATACTAATGTAACCTTGTGTTAATACGAACTTGTATAATTATTATCACACAGTTATAAGTCTTATGATTCACATACCTACCTACATAACATTTTATAATTGGAACAGATTTTTTTATAAGATCATAAAACATTTCAAGATTTTTTTTTTGTTCCGAGGACTTTATTTTTATATGTATTGATACGAACATAATGTAATATTACATTCGAAAAAAAAGTGTTTCTTTTTTTATAAAACTAGTGTACTGTACTGGTAAAGTTGGGTTACTTTGGCCCTGGGTTATAACTTTGGCCCAAGCTTATTTACAAATGGGAACACGGGATTGTACCATAGATTTATGTTTGTGTAACAGTTATGCCACTATATTGGTGTACAATAAAGTTGATTCTGTTATATTCTACATTATTGCTGAACGTAGTCTTTGATACTACGTTTTTACTTCGGCCAAAGGTACAGTTCCAATAAATTTGACCCAGAAGCGAAACCGCTGCAACACACTTGGTTAATAATAAAAACGCCGTTGAGTTAAAGAGTCAATGTTTTGAGGAAAACCGCAAATTATCTGAATCAACTAAAGCTTTTAACCACGATGAACTAATTCCTTTCTATTTTTGTTTTTTTTTTTTATGCATTCTGAGGCGGTTTTTACTTAGAATACTCGCATATTAAACATAAAGAATAGAATAGAAATACTTTTATTCGGGACAGACACAACACAACGGTTACAAACACAAAGAAAAAAAAAATACAGAATGCGCCGGGCGTGCCCGTACCAAAAAGGTGACCACCTCAGCATTTACCCGGTGTCAGACACCCAGCGCTGCTAGTGGCACGGTCTACACAACATAAAGTATATGTAATTCCCCACCAGGACTGCAGAATTGATAATTTCACTGCGGCTCTGAAACGCAAAGGGCAGCTGAAAGAAAATGGGTGGGTCAAATCAATTTAATCAGTAAAAATCTAACACTAAATCTCGCTCTACCTAGAGCGGGGGAAGATATTTTATGAATTCCCAAACTTAAAAAAAAAAAGATATACTAGCTAGCTAACGTTGTTCTACCATATAAATAATCAAAGTAAAAAAAATGGCGGGTGGGAGTAGGAGGGTACAAAATAGCCTACGATCTATTTTCAGACCTACCAAATTTACACAAAAAAATAACATAAATTCGGTCAAGCCGTTTCGGAGGTGTTCGATAACAAACACAGTGACACTAGTTTTTATATAAATTAGATTCCCAAAAGGCTTAGGTAGAGTTACATACAATATAATCACATTTACATACACCAGTTACATTAGTGATACTGGTGAAATACGAAGGCCAAGTATTCCATAGTGAAGTGATTAAATTCCTATACGATGACAAGACAAAACACAACGATGACGACGGTGATAATCGTTGACAAGCCAAGCATTATCAACAAAAATAAATGATCAATAACGTTCGTAAATATCTGCTAAGTACGAGAAAAAGTGAAGGTACTTCCTCGCATAATTTATATCCATAATGTCTTCATTTTCGGCAAGACCACTTCTCCTAAATAATTAATACAAGAATGTTGAAAGGAAACTGATTCTGTCAGAATTCTTTTTAAGGTCTGAGGACACTTCCGTTCGTGAGCAACGGTTATTTTTAATTTGTCATGTTTGTACTTAATACTGCAAAAATAAACGAATGTAGGCCGCTGTTTCAAGGTTAATACCTTATTAATTTTGCGTCTAGCCAAGTGTTGAATTACTTAAGAAAATTGCGACCAAACCCACTTGGCACTATTACACACATGTTGAATTAACTAGTCGGCTGGGAAAACGGAACTTGGATGTAGTGGTAGCGAAAAAAATATATAATAATATAATATTCACACAACTATCACACAACGCCGTCTAGTCCCAAGCTAAGCAGAGCTTGTGTTATGAGTACTAGACAACTGATAAACATACTTAAATATTTCTAAATACATACGTATTATAGATAAATTACACCCAGACACAGAACAAATAATTGTGCTTAACACAAAAACATTTGTCCTGGGTGAGAATTGAACCCACGACCTTCGGCATAGCAGTCAGGGCCACTAATCACTAGACCAACATGCCAGTCACACAAATCAGTAAGATTTAAATGGGGTAATGTTTTGTTTTGAAAATAATAATGATTTCTAAAAATTTAAGATATCGACAGGTGTTTGAAATACCATTTGTTTTATAAATGACTGTTGATTTGAAATAGTTTTATTTTTTTATCTATGTAAGTGTATTACTGACAGGACACCTACCGGATTATAATGTACTTTTAATATAAATTTGATGTGACAGCATTGGGTCGGTTGGTAGGTAGACGCTCCATGTAAAGTAGACTAGAAGCCGAACCCAAGATCGTTGAGGAAAAGCTATGCAGAATCATTTAATCCAACAACCTAATTTTTTCTGAATTAAATTTAATTCATTTATTTCAGATACAATGTAACCAACCCATATAAGAAATCATTTACATTTAAAAAATTAAATAGCTATAAAACTCAATAAATATCTAAGTAATTCTAATGCTTTTTCAACCAATCCAACCACAATCTCTAACGACACTATGGCGGTAAGGCTCCTCTTTGAGGAGTGGCTGGAAAGACGTCACGGCGTCCTCACCTTTCACATGACGTAGGTCCGCACCGGACATGGTAAGTTTGGGAGGTTCCTGCACCTGATTCGTGCGGAAGAAACGCCCCGGTGTCACCATTGTGTGGACCGCGAATAAGGTAAAGCATACGGTAGAGATGTGCTCCGTTTGGGTAGAGCACCGCCCTGTGTCCTCGTGGGGGTAATCGGCGGCAACGATCTCTCGCGCCGGGCCCTGGTGTAGGCCATGGTTCGAAGCGAAAAGGAATAGCAGGCAGTAGGCAGTAATGCTAGCAAAGGAGGCGGTCGCATACGTGAGGGAACGGCCCTTACGCCCCAGCCAACGGGACTCCGATTTCCAGCTACCGTAGGCGTAGGCTTGCGGACGGCCAGCAATGAGTAGCTCGCCATCCGTCCAGTAACCGTCCGGACCGAGCCCGAGTCGTCGACGGCGCGTAGTGTTCCACGCGCGCATCAAGGAGATGTCAGCAAACCTTAGCCTTAGCCTGGCCTTTAGGGGCCCAGCAGGATCGAAGCCTACTAAGGCTATGGGTTAAGTTCAAATGAATCCCAGGAGGGTTCCTGGAACGCAAGTCAAAGAAGGAACATAGGAGTGGGTTTTAGTCAGTAAAAGTCTGACACGCCTTCCCGATCCACCCAAGGGCGGGAGAAGTCGTCGGATGAATTCTTACCTGAAAAAAGGGGCCCAGCAGAGTCGAAGCCTACTGGGGCCGTGGATTATGCGAAAGAGAAACCCGGGGAATGAAGGCGAAGAAGGAACAGAAATGGGTTTTAGTCAGTAAAAGTCGGACACACCCTCTCGCTCCGCCCAAGAGCAGAAGAAGTCGTTGATTTCCCACCTTAAAAAAAAAGTCCCTAACGACAGTAATAACAACCTACCTAGAGCGAAATAAGTCATTATACGATTTCCTACCTCAAAAAAAACGGATATGTCAAGAGAAAATGTGAAGATCTCATGATCTGACAAATCCCGAGCAACACCGGTCGGTAAACCACGACCATAAAATTTAAAAAAAAAACTGGCGATTTGACCCTCTACCTTTTTTGAAAGTTGGTTAAAAATCACCATAGTTCCGGTGTGAAAATGGAATACGGAGCATTACAATCTAAAATAGAACTGTCAGCATTTTTCTGCAAACTGTACCTAATTTAATCTCGGACATATGCATGCAAGGCCGATGTTAGACTCATAATAATTAAGTAGGCATTATAAAGCAAATACTACACAGTCTACACGATAAATTGCCATTTGAGAAGTATTCTACATTGTTACAATAATAATAGTACCTACATTAGATATAAGTAAATGGAAAGGATTTTGTTCCCATTTTAAATTAGATACCTAGGTAAATTAAGTGTATTTTTTATATATACATTATGTGTGTCGTGAATGTCTAAGATTTTGTTAGAATATGGATAAAAGATGAGTAAGCCATTGTGTTATTTGTTTTGTCGCGTTATTGTTTTAATCGAAATGTATATTTTTTTAATTCTATTTTATTGTTTTTCAATGTGTGTGGATTTTTTTGAGATGGGAATTCATTTAATGACTTCACTCGCTCTAAGACGAAGCGAGAAGGCGTGTCAGACTTACTGGCTAAAACCAAGCCCATGTTCCTTCAGTTGCCCTTTGAGTTCTAGGACCATAGGTAACTTTGTAAACTTGGTTACCTTAAATGCGTGTGGATATCCACACACATTAGTTAGAATTTTAGAATATTATAATTATTGTTTTATTAAATATGGAATCGGACTTGTGCAATGCCACCTTAAGTCCCAACTCTTGGATCCTGTACACAACTGTCGCAACTCCGCATGTCGCTAGTTCGACTGCCGCCTGCCCCCCTGGCCAAGTTACAATCGTATCGTTCGCGCCGAACGCCTCGAGTAGGCCACGCCTCCGATTCCTTTGTTCTGACGTCATCTCAACGCTCAGTCACGTGGTCTAAGACCTCTCCCTGCGCTAAGACCAGCGTGTCGTCTGCGTAGCAGACCACGCTGACCCCGTCAGGGAGGTCGCCGCGCAGCACGTAGTCGTACCCGATGTTCCACAAGGGCGGCCCTAGTACCGATCCCTGCGGAACACCGCACGACATCTCTCGCCGTCTCCACTCTCCCTGGTGACCGGGGTAGATGATGTACCTGTCCGACAGGTAGGCCTCGACCACACGACAGAGGTAGTCGGGAACCCGGTGATACCGGAGTGCCCTCCCAATGAGTGCTATTCTAGGATGTGGTCTACGTGCGCCTTTCACCCAAATCTGTTCAGCCGTTCGAGTGAAAAGAAGTAACAAACACACAAACATATTACTATGATTTCGTAGCATTTGTAGCTGTTAGCACTAACCAGAAAAAAAAACTAAAAGTTACATAAAATTGTATTTAAGTCAGTTTTTGCGATAAATATTTACCTCTACGTGAACAGAAAATATAATCTAGGACAATATGAAGTTGCTAAAATTGCAAAAAAATTTTTTCTATAACGATTTTTTCAAACTTAAACCATTCAGTTCCAAAAGTTTTTATCGATATAAATCAAGGTAATGACGAAACGATATCTCAAACTCAATGTATTCAATTGCAATAAGAACACTCATTCATTTTGTTGCACAAAATTATCTAGATTAGAGCTTATCTTATCAAACAAGTGATTTACGATTTAGAATTATTATTACTGGAGCATATTAACAAAGAATTGTGAAAGGATCTTTCTGTGATACATACTCGTAAAATAGACCCGTGAATCTTGATACATAATCATAATCCATACTAATATTACGAATGTAACTCTGTCTGTCTCGCTGTCACGATTAAACTACTGAGCCGATTTTGATCAAATTTGGTACGGAGTAAGTTTGAGTTTGTATCTGGTTTCGACATCGCGTCACTGTCAGAATAAGAAGAAGCTACTAACAGAAGCTAGTATTATAATTAGTAATACGAGAGAGTGCTACAGCTGGTGTGAGAGAAAAACGAACATCATTCAGAATGATTTTAAAATTTAAAAAAAAAAATGGGAAGTATTGATCCGAATTCTACGAGTTCACAGGTGGGGCTCACCACTTACTATAAAGTGGTACCAAATATCATTTCTCTATCATTTTACAAAATATAAAGCGGTTGACTTATTTGCTTTCCAAAATGGCTATATGATCTTCAGAACACAGTGAACATGCAACTTTACACTGACCTGCAAAATGAAAAGAACATTTTTTTTTTAATTTTGTTTCTACCCTGAAGCATCCCTGGTCGCATCTTTCTGCAAAGCAGTAATGAAGGAGGGGGCCGCAAGAATGAGGGAACGTACATCCTCACGCCCCAGCCGCGATCTCCGGCCACCGCAGGCGCTGGCTTGTGAACGACGAGCAATGGGTAACTCACCGTCCGCTCGTCCTGTAAGGATCGGGCGCGAGTCATCGACGGCGTGTAGTGCTCCACGCGCGCCTCAAAGAGATGTCAGCAAACCGTAAGGGCCCAGCAGGGCCAATGCCTGCTAGGGCCATAGGATTAGTTCTGAAAAGGATATACTCATGGTCCTGGAACGCAAAAGGCAACTGAAGGAACATAGGTGTGGTTTTAGTCAGTAACAGTATGACATGTCCTCTCGCTCCACGCTAGAAAACATAAAATGAACCCCCCCCCCCGCTATCGCTATCGCAGCTTGTTGGGGGACCCAACAACAACAACATAACATAACAACACATACACACACACACATTACAACCACACACACTTAACTTTTTTTTTCTTTTCTTTATCATGTATCAAAATATATAGGACGCTGTTACGCGATGAACTCGATGAACATAAGATGTAATTTAAGACATTGTTCGATAGTGCGACCTTCGTTTCGATTATTGTTCATGCATAAAGTTCTTGATTTGGCTATCGGAATCTTAACTGATTGTAATTTCTATTGTAGTGTGAGTATTTTTTGGAAGAAGCCTAAGTTCAATGTCTGTGAAAGGTAGCGATTGGTCGCTTGCATTAAGTCATATTCATTCGCTTATCTACTACTTATATTACACTTACTACTAATATTACAAATAAATCAAAAGTAGGTAATGTTGCTTATTTGTTTGCAAAAGATAATCTCTGGAAATAAAAATACAGTTATTAAAATTGTTTCACAACCGAAGAAATCATCAAAGACTTCTCCCGCTTTGTGTGAATTGCGAGAAAGTATCAGACTGTTGCTGGCTAAAACCCACTATGTTCCTTCAATTACCCTTTGCGTCCTAGGGCCGCGGTTACACTGGCTTCTACCACTGGCATGCTTTTTAAAAGTCCAGGACCTAAGGGGTGTTGAAATTTATTGCCATCAGCTTATGATGTTCGATGATAATCACAACATACGTTGATATCTACAGCCACAGTTCATTTAAGTTCCTTATTATCATATATAAAAACACTCAACTAATTAAAATTGCATAATATATACACAATAACTCCTACCTAAAATATGCCGTCAAAAAATTCCTCCACATCGCTGTCGACTGGAAGTGTGCCCAAAAGACTGGCGGCATTGCCACGTTGATGGCAATGCTTAATCTCTGACCGAGGTAAAAGCCAGCCTTGGGTCACGCGAAGTGTCAACTAGCCGTTTGGATAATTCTTTAAAAAGCCCATGAGCACTCGGATCATCATATGTTGATGATATTATTCAATATAATTTTATATCTATGTATAGTCTTATATATATTTTTAATTTAATTTAATTTTAATTTAATTTGCAGTACACCGCAGTCTACCCCCTTTTTTATGTTAAGTTCTTACAGTCCATCCTAAGGTTGTCTGGTAGATATCGCTGTTAGCGATAAGACCGCCATTGTACCCATAGATTAAGTTAGTTTATAAGTTTTTGTTACTATTTTGGTGTACTTACAATAAAGTTTTATTCAATTCTATTCTATTCTAAATCCCTTAAGTATCCTTGGTTTCTCTAATCCAGCTCACAGAACTCTTGATCCACAAAATGATTACGAATTCGTAATTTCTTCAACATTGCAACAAAACTATAATGAAACAGGAAGAAAACTATGCTACTAGCACCACAATTATTATTAAACATAGCTTTAAGCACTAAATTGTAAAATAACAGCTTGTTCTGTAGATAATGTTGGTACTCTAATTATTTCTACAAAGCGTTGCAGCATTTATTATCCAACTTGCCAATCCTACCAGCCAATGTATGTTTTACCTACTTGAAATCATACATTAGCTGGTCAACGCCAACGTTCGATGCTACATAATTCTCTAGTATACCTACCTATATTGAAATTAAAGATTTCCTTTTGAAACAACAAACGTAATGTCTTACAAAAAAAAATTCAAGCACTCCTCAATTTGTTGCTACACTGGGTACTTACATGTGTAACCATGTCAGTGCTCTCCTCGTCAGCGTGGTTGGGAAGATTGTTGGACGGTGATACCTGTGAAGGTACCACCGTCTGCGACGAAGAGGCAATGGCATGGCTACCCATTTCCGTTCGGAGGCGATCAAGTACAGTATCGTCCAACATAATGATTACGCTGGATGACCCGCACCTGATCCGACAGTCGTTGGGCCGAAACGTTGACCGCTGGCTCAAGCACCTGAAACAAAGAGAGCATCCGAACACGGTACGCGGTCAGGTTGTTTCCTCCCTCTGTAGCCCCATAGTATGAGCGCATGACGTTCTCATTGATGGATTGCGTCCATCGCATGCGCTGCACACTTCCGCCGGGAGCTGGGACCCTATCAGAGGCCGGTGGGCCTCGAGGTCCTAAGCCACTCGGCGGCCGGCGTCCTCTCCGTCGACGCGCAGGTGGTGGTTGCAACTCATACTTTTTTCTGGAACTTTTTCATTACAAATAAACACTTTAAAGACACGATGCTAAAATAAACAATAGTATTAGAAGCATGTCGAAACCGTTACCATTAGGCCATCACTGCTCACTGATGTAATAATAACATTTTACTGTTCGGCTAGCAACCCAACAAATGGAAAGTCTAGGTTCAGATGTATATCATCATCCTTATCATCATCATCATATATATTTTTTTATTATGGATAAGCTCGCGTTTGACCTCTATCTCACCTGATAGTAAGCGATGATGTGATCGACGATCGAGCACGCTTGCCTGGAAGTAACCTATTCACTCTTGACTTAAAGACACCTAGGTTGTAACTATCAGAAAACACAGACTCTGGCAGGGAATTCCACTCCAGATTCCAGGCAGCTGTACGCACAATGAATGTGTTCCCAAAACCTATTGTGTGTATGGGTAAGATGTCCACGATATACCAGTGGCGCAACGCCGTAGGTGTATCTGATGGTCCGATGATGGAACGGACGGGGAGGAATTAGATTGTGCAATTGCGATGCACACTCCCTGAAATGTAAACGAAAGAAAATCCACAGGCTAGCATCTCGGCGTCAATGCCCAAGAATTTGGAGTTTTCAACGAGTGCATCATCGCCGATATTTTTCTTGGCTCGTTATCATATCAGTGAATATTGACCGGTGGCGGTACTGTCGACGTTTGCGTATTTGAGTTAACACCGATTCAAATACGCACACATTCTATTTCAGGTCACGTTATTTTTCACCTGACCAACGCTCAATATGGTTTCCGGGCTGGTCGAAGTATGGGAAGTATTATAACTTGTTGTCATTTATGACGTAGGTATCTGGCGCCAGTTGTTGACGCTGGGGCGCAGATAGACACTGCGTGCTTTGACTTCCGGAAGGCGTTCGCCACCATCGACAATGATGTGATATTGGCTAGTTTTGCGGCATTTGGTTTCACACCACACCTTCGCGAACTCTTCGCGAACTACCTTAAAGATCGCTGGCAGTTCATTGAATATGGTGAATCAAATCAATATTATGAAGGCGAAAGTTTGAATGTATGTTACTCTTACTTACTCCCTTACGCTCAAACGGATTTAGACGAAAGGTACACAGGGTAAACCATAGTCTTGGAAAAGCCCAGAGATCTACTTTATTCCGGAAAAATGTACTAAATTCACACAGACGAAGCCGCTGACAGAAGCTAAATAACCCAAACTATCGTCTTGATCCACACAAGAGTACATAGATTAGCATGGAGTTTTGTATAGTAATGAACTAAAAATTCACTCAGATTACATCACATTCATACATTACAGTACACACACGAATTCTAAATTATAGTATTTATGTTGAGCCTAAAGCGCCACCATCAATTACACCAAATGTCAAAACTCCATAATCTAACTTAAACCTTATTTTTGAGACAATAAGATTTATAATTCCTCCAGCTTTAATAAAACGAAAGAAGGATGAAGATCTTAATCTTTTTGACACTACACTATCGTAAATTAAAATTGTGTTGAATAAAAGTCTAACTTTATGTTATAAATTAGATTTAGGTTTAATTAACTGGTTCAGCAAAAAGTGAACTCCATCCATCATAGTCAGATATCGTTATCTGAAAGTCTCTTAGTAAAAGCATTTAGTTATAAACTAAGTTATGAAACAGAATTATATCAAGTAATTACTGCTCTAATGACGCAACGACAAAGACGGATGAAAAAAGAATGCATGTAGAGGAGACTAAATTGTTGCAATGGCTGTGTGGAGTGACGAGAATGGGTAAAGTGAGACATGATTGAATATAAATTAGAGGATGTTTGAAAGTGGTGTCAGTCATATGAAGAGTAGGGATGATAAGCACTGTACTAAAAGAGTAGACAACCTATACTTGTGGATGGAGGGAGAGGGAGAACAAAAAAAAGGTGAATGAATTGTGAGAGGAGTGATATGAAACAAAAGTCAGTGATAGCGTGACAGTTGACAGGACAGAAAGGAAGAAATAAACATGTTACACCGACCCTAAGTAATATGTGACAAGAGTAGAAAGATGATGATGACTGTTTTAATGCCTGATATCACAATATCTAAGGAAAGATGGTATATTTTGCTCAGTGCTGCGAGTTAAACACCGTATTACCATGCATAATAATTATTCCACTAACATTAAGAAACACAATAACGTACTAGCTAGGTATATAGGTGTCACCTAGTGATCATGGAAGCTAGTTTTTGCAGTGTTTAGCCAAAGAGTCAGAACACGCTGAAACTACGTAACTTGACTCTTTATTACAGGGTGGCGCAAAAGTAATGTCAAAATTTGAATTGGCTGCAATTTTGTAAGAAATGAAAAAAAAAACCGGCCAAGTGTGAGTCGGACTCGTGGACGAAGGCTGCCGTACCTTCCGTAGCGTTTGTTGTTTGGGAACCCTTAATAAAGTAAAGTAAAATAACCCTTAATAAGTAAAGTTTAAGGAAAAATTCAAAATATTTAAAAGAACCCTTAATAAGTAAAGTTTAAGTAATAATTCAAAATAAACCAGCAAAATTCTTCTTCTTTACATCAAACTATGTACCTAAATTAGCTTGTAAAACCACGTTCTCAAAAATTTTCCATTGAACAGCAAAAAAATCATGTCCAAATAACAACACTAAAACCAAAGCATTAGAAAATACATTAAAACGATAAAAAAGGGAGCGAAGGGTGTGTCGACTATACATAGTGGTTCGACAGGGGTTCCCACTTACCATCCTATGTTTTATTGATGCGCCGCCCTAGACTGCCATTAAATTTTCATTGCTTTATCACGCAAAAGCCACATTATGTATGAAAACAGTAATTGCTGCATTGTATTTGCAGTGTCTGTGTTTTCTAATAGACCTGTGGCCCTACGCAATATATTTGACGATCTAAACTGAACTGTTATAGGGATGGAGCTATATAAGATGTATGCTGGATGGATGGAGCTATATAGGATGTATGCTGGATGGATGGAGCTATATAGGATGTATGCTGGATGGATGGAGCTATATAGGAGCTGCTTAGCTCAGCTGCATATGCTGTTAGAAAAGTCCGCCAATTTACGAATGTTGATACCACTAGACTAGTCTATTTTAGTTATTTTCATAGTATCATGTCATATGGTATCTTACTATGGGGACGGGCTGCAGACATCGACTCAATTTTTATTCTACAGAAAAGAGCTATCAGAGCTATTTACAATCTCTGCCGGTGCGATTCTCTAAGGGAACTGTTAAAGGATATTGACATAATGACGGTGCCTTGTCAATATATCTATGAAAACATCATGTATGTTAGAAAAAATCTTCACCTTTTTAGCAAAAGAGGCGATAGACATAATTGTGTTACAAGAAATAGGGAACAAAAGAGTGACCATGGAGTTTTTTGCTCTTCTCCATAGAGATCTACGCTTTGGAATGTGCAATTAGCATCATTTTTTTTTCTGACTGACTGACTTCTTGACATTTCAAAAGTGCCTGTAAATATATTTATTACAGCTTTATAATTAAATTTGAAATAAAATGCTTTTGATTTATTTATTTTTTTGATAGCTCCATCCTTTTCTCACTCGCACGACTGGCATTGTAACATATTGTGGTAAAGCCCCTGATACCTCTACTACGACATTGTAAAAGTTAAAACTATCACGGTGCGAGAGAGACGGCTACACAGGACAAATAGCATAATCCCTTTTTCTCAACAGAATTATTTTTGGCATTGGCACTTCGTAATTCGGCCCCTGGGGGTCTACAACTTGAGAGTGAATGTACTGCAAGGCAAACGTATTCCGTCATCGATCACATCATCGCTTACCATCAGGTGAGATAGTGATTAATCGCAAGACAATAAATAATCACAGCCCCCATAGGCACGGCTTGAGAGCAACGAGCTACGGGTAGCTCGCCGTCTGATAAAAACATCGACCTAACACCCAGGTTGATGGAGCGAGCCTCAAAAAAACGTCAGCATGATTGAGGGACTCCTTAGGGTCGATGCCTGCCAAAGTTGCAGGATTGTTCGAAAGAGTCACCGCGGCTCTGGAATTCAAAAGGCAACTGAAGGAAAGCAGGTGGGTTTTAGCCAGTAAAAGTCTGATAATTCACCCAGAGCGGGAGTTTTTTCTTCCAAAAGTCTATAAAGACTGCCACGGTGATCTAGGCTCGCAATTACAACCCATCATCATCATTACGATTTCAGCCGAAAGACGTCTACTGTTGGACATAAACCTCTCCCAAGTGTTGCCACAACTACAGGTCCTGTGCGTCTCGCATCAATCGGATTACCGCGACCCTCACCAGGTCATCAGTCCACCTTGTGACCAAAGCGCTGTCTTTCAGTACGCGGTCGCCACTCCAAAACCTTTCGGCCTCATTGACCATCTGTTTCTGTTCAAACAACCAAGTACAACTGCCCCCCTAGCCAAGTTACAATCGTATCGTTCGCGCCGAACGCCTTGAGTAGGCCACGCCTTCGATTCCTTTGTTCTGACGTCATCTCAACGCTCAGTCACGTGGTCAGAAAAAAGGAATTAGAGGCGTGGCCAACTCGAGGCGTTCGGCGCGAACGAAACGATTGTAACTTGGCTAGGGGGCCGAACCTGAATCCTGGCCTTAATCCATGTCTGAGTTAAAAGTGTCACAAAATTTTATCATCTGGAATTTTGCAGTAGGAGCCCAAACTCTTGTTTTGTGGACAGCCTGGTGAAATGTGGGTGTACTGTAGATATTCTCGACTTAACTTTTCACGGAATACAGGCGTGATGTTTGTGTCATTATGTTTAAGCCTTTAAAAAAGCAGAAAAGTTCGTTGCGTGATCTCCATCCGACGTTTTGAGTCGTGTAATTAAAAATGCTGTTTTTGTTATTTTGTGTACAAGCCGTGGCCACTTAAGTGAAAAGGTTCTAGTGAGTGCGTATTTCACTGAAAATGCTACACAGTTGGTTGATCGTATTTCAATATTAAAACCTTTTGCTACCCGTGAAAGTAGTAAATACAAACATCGACAGTGTTTATCTCATAAAACATGTATTCATTGAAGTTGCATAATATTCTCTACTGCTCAACCATACATTCATCTAGTCCGATCTACGGCTGCGACTATATTTACCTCTGCTATAACAAAACAATTACTATCCACAAAAGAATACTTTCATCCGGAACGTCGAAACAGTTTTCAACAAATCAATGAACACAATCTGTTTCGAGTATCAGACAATCGAGGTCACACCTACACACTCGACTACAATGCATAGGTATGTAGGCGCATGCTAACTCCCGCTAATATTTTAAAACAAGCCCATTGACAGACCAGCTCTCCTAACTACCACGTCGTAAAGTCATCATAATTTCGGTGTAAGACAGGGTTAGAATTATTCGGCCTGTATAGCTCCATCTCTCTCTCACACTAGAATTATGATAATTTTAAGACGTCATGGCCCTGCTCGCAATTGCAACAAACATACATACCGAATAAATTCTGAGAACGATTATGCAACAAATCGAGTCTGATATATCGATGTTTAGACTATCAGGCGACATTAACAAACGAAACTGACTGGTGCCCACCCATTGGGAGTCGATTATTCATATTTATCGATACCGAGCTAACGAGCATCCATCGAATGGTTTGCGGTGTGACATGAATAAAACATACCGATTGTTCATAATTCGCCGACTCGAATGCGCAAGCTCATGTAATTACAGATTCATTTTATTAACAAAAAAACAATCGTTTATATGATAAATTGAATTGTATGAAACCAATATGCATGAGGATGCTCAATGGAAAATTCCGTTTCAATTAATTTATGTATTGAGAACTGAGATGTAAAAACACAAGCACATTTTTTTACAAACAAGTTAAATAAAACAGTTCTAGCGAAAAATATCAGTCTTACGGAATCAAACAAGGTTCAAAACGAAAGTATGCCCGTGCCGATTGATACAATCATTTGATTTTATACCCTTAAAAAGCTTAAACGTTTTATAGGTGAACATAATTTACACAAATTATATTGCAGACAAAGTCCTTATAAAGATTTAACTTCCATAGATGCAATAGACTTATCAAGAACGGAAACCACTTGGAGTCAATCTCGTTGGACATAATCAGTAAACCAAGATTTACATTAAATACAATGAAAGCATGGAGCCGTTGAGAATAATAATCATTCATTCTACCTTTACGGTGAGTTATTACAGTCAAAGGTTAAATTGAGTTTAAGGTCCCGAACTGGTTTTGCAGCTGTTATTTAGTGATGCATAACAGCCATTATGTTGCTCATTGAGGGTGAAATTCTTAAATCGTTCGTTGTATAAAAGCTCGGAGCTTTTGACCAAATTGTCACTCATAAACCAAAGTTTAAGGAAAATAAACGACAAGATGATACGAAAGGTGAGCTTTAAAACAACTTCGAATAAACTATAAGAGAGTAAATGAGTAAAGAAACTTACATCAAATTCAAGTAATATCTCTCGGTCTGTAACCTTTATTCAAACAAAAAACAAATATAAATGAGTGGTTTCCTTTGCTACACAATAATAAACCACTCCATTTTAATTTTAATAAATATTTATAATTCTATCCAGGTACTATTAATGCTGTGCTCCTCTGCACTAATCAGCGCAGGAGTTATCGGAACTGATTATGCTCCCGCCGGTTCAGTTTCCTACTCTTCGACCCCCGTGATCGAAAAAACTTTCAACACTCCAATAGGATACACTAAAATTATTCAGTCTCAACCAGTATACCAGTCTGTATTGACAACTAAAGAAAGTAACTACAGAAGCCCCGATGGCACCCAGCACACAGATTATACTAAATCTTTGGACACAGCTTACTCAAGCCTGAAGAAATACGAAACAAAATCAACTAAGGATGGTGATGTCGTAGCTAATACGATACCTGGTATTTATTCTTCTGCCGTTCATTCTCCAATTGTCTATCACCAAGGACCAACATATACCGTCTCTTCTCCTTTAATTCATACGGTACATACGCCAGTTTTGACAAAGTCAGTATCTGCAGTTCCTGTATCATATACTACACATTCTGTTCCTTTAACTAAAACTATTGTGTCTCCATCTTCAGTCTCATACTCCACTCCAGTTTTTGATCAAACCAAGTATATTACTTCAGGGCTTTCTTCATATTCTTCACATACACCTGTTATTGAATCCCAACCTGTTAAAACTACTATTACATACTCACAGGCTCCCTTAGTTTCCCATATGTCATTCACTGGCTTAGGAGCTAGTTATGCTTGGTAAATTATTAAGATTTTTCCCTTAACATGACATGCGCGACTGACTGCTTGATTAAGTTTAAGTTAAGTTTTAAAATGTTACGTTTATGAATTATGTAAGTAAAATTATATCTTGTAAAATAAATTATTTCTGCATTGTAAACTGTATCTCATTTACCTTCCTCGTAGTTTATAGACAATGAGTATGTCTATGTATAAGTTATTTCTTTACAAAGAAAACCGTTAATATCATGATATTTTAATAATATCCTATTTGGAACATAGACCGCAATTCTAGGCGGTAGAGTGCTCAACATTTCACACAACTAATTTCTACATTCTACACGATAAATTACTAGGCAATGTGTTAACTTTGGAACAGACCAGTAAGTTCTAAGTCCCAGGCGGAATCAACATTCTAACCAATTACGTGTCGAAGTCAAATAAACACAACTTTTGTGTACAAGTCGATAGTTAATAACATCTCTTGGATTACTTCCGACTTGGACACTGAATAGAATAATAGCTACTTTTCTGTTTTCACTAAAGTTTTAACAAGTTACTGCGTCTGTCTTTTGAAACCTTAAATAAGAATAATAAAAATAAATAATAATGTTAATAGACCTTAAACGAAAATAGAACAAATAAATATAGTCACGGCCAAAAATGGCATTATTCCGTAGTTCGTACTACGTGTATGGGATTTAAATGATAAACAGTTTAAAGTTATGTAAGAGGACCGGAATATCAATTTTTTTTTTATATACAGGGTGTAAAGGAATGGTGTACCAAGTCATATTTTTGACATCAGCTGTTCTAAATTAGCATATAATAATAATATAATAATAATTTTTTACGATATAAACCCACTGCTATGTTCCTTTTTTGCCGTCGTTCTAGGGTTCCTGGGGTTCTCTGTCGCACAACTCCTCAGTAGGCTTCGACCCTGCTGGGCCCCTACGGTTTTGCTGACATCTCCTTAAGGGGCGCGTGGAACAATACGTGCCGTCGACGACTCGAGCTCGGTCCGGATGGTTACCAGACGGCCGGACGGCGAGCTACCCATTTGCTCGCCGTCTACGGTGGCTTGAAATCGGGGTCGGGATCCCAGCGGCTGAGGCGTGAGTAAGGCCGTTCCTTCACGCATGCGACCAACTCCACGACGACTAGCATTACTGCTGCGCAAAAGGAGGCGTCCACCTGCCATTCCTCCTCACTCCGGACCATCACCTGCACCAGGGCCCGGCGCGAGAGGTCGTTGCCGCCGATGGCCCCTGGCACAGCGGTGTTCCGCCCAAGTGGGGCACACCTCCACCGTATCGACCGCAGGTGTCCTCCGGTCGATCTGCACAATGGTGACACCTGGGCGTTTCTTCCGTACGAATCCGGAGCAGGAACCCCCCGAACTAACCATGTCTAGTGAGGACCTGTGTCATGCGAAAGGTGAGGACGGCGTGACGTCTTTCTAGTCACTCCTCAAAGAGGGGGCTTACCGTCATAAGTATAGCGTGCCCAAGGCTCTATTTGACTATGACTTCCTTGAATGAAGTTATTCATGTCAATAGGTAGAAGCAGTGGTTGAAATATGACCACACCTTTGACACCTTACATTTATAAAGTTTGTTTTATAGATTCTACAACATTTAATAAAAGTAAAAGAAGTAAACGTAAGTAACCTATGAAATTGCCGTTTTTTAAAACGGGTTGCTTTGAAGTGTTATATCTTGGGGTTGACTTGGAATTATAAGGTCAAATAAACTTTATATTAAAGCTAGGTACGTTATTCTTTTTTCGAAATTAGGTATTTATTGGTTTCTTTGTGTTTTGTATTTTTTGTAATATCACTGTATATATAATTATAGCAATATTGATAAGTTATACGGACTTAAAACTGCTAATGAATGGGATGTCTATTTTTGTTTCACGAATAAGTTTTCTTCTCAGGGCGGCTACAAGACAAAATTTCCAAAACGAAAGCTAATAAACTAAGAACACAGAATTCTTTTGTTAAAAGAAAGTCGTAAGTGCACGTCATTGATATTGCTTGCCCTTTGAAATGCATAGTTTATTATTTATTTATTATATTCCTTATTTTTTTATTGTTTCAACGTTGGAAGTCTTAATATGAAAAAACGTTTTTTTTACTAACTTTTATGGTTATAAGTACTGCAATATTACTGAAAGTACAAAACACAAAGAAACCAATAAACACCTAATTTCGAAAAAAGAATAATGTACGTTTAATATAAAGTTTGAACTTATAATTCAAGACAATCCAAAGATAGAACACTTCAAAGCAACCCGTTTTAAAAAACGGCAATTTCATAAGTAAAGACCCATTAAATTCAATGTATAAAGAGAATGAATCTCATTTAGCAAAACTTTTAAATACTTATCAAAGCCCACCGGAAAAATTAGTTAGAGCATGGTCGATTTCCATCAGGTGAGATAGTGGTCAAGCGTGAACCTATAAGCAATAAAAAAGAGCTATATTTAGCTGTTGAAAGACAACACGGAAAAATGTTCCAAGATTTCAGTTCGAAAATATAATTAATTCATACCGTTATCTATTTCAGGTAAATTCCAACATCTGTGTCCTCCATGTTTTGCTAAAAACATCCATCAGCTTTGATACAGATTTTATTTTGATAACAGATTTTTGTAACAGACTGATGGAAGGGCCAACTTGAGCACGGTCTGGACGGTTACCGGACGATCGGACGGCGAGCTACCCATTGTTCGCCGTCCTGCGCCTATGGTGGCCGGAAAAATAAGCCCTTACCCCCACAGGAAAACCCCCACCACTATGCAATATGGGATTGACAGTCAGGAAGAGTAATAGAGATAACTAAAAGTATTATACTATTTTCATATTTAAAAAAAAACACTTGATAAAATACAGGGTATCTTTGACATCGACGCACAAACGAATACCATGGATCCAGTACATGATTCTGGACCCCCAGTGGTGGAATTTTTTGTCGGTTTTCTCTTAATTTTTATTAAAAAAAATCGTTTTGTTTTTTAATTTAAACTGTTTAAAATCGTTATTCTTACATTTTTAGTGAAAAAAATGAATGGATTACTTTTAAAATTAATAATGTCATCGGGGTTGATTAGAATAACGATTTTATCTACTCCGATGACTTTTTATTTAATTAATTTTTAATTCAGAAATATTTTTGATTCTAGAAATATTGTTTTTTTTACTAAAAATATCATCGGGGTTGGATAAATAACATTTTTACACACTTTAAATTTGAAAAAGGACAGATTATTTTTTTTAAATTAGGAAAAAGCCGACGAAAAATTCCACCACTGGGGGTCCAGAATCATGTACTGGATTCGTGGTATTTGTTTTTGCGTCGATATCAAAGACACCGTGTATAAATTATGTATATAGGTACTCAGGTAGGTAGACTAAAATTAAATAAAAACTCTTAACTAATTAAATCGAACTATAAACAATCTAAAATCGGTCATCAGTCTGGTAATGTGCCCAAAAGACTGGCGGTATTGCCATGCTATATTGCAATGCTAATCCTCTGTCTAAGATAAAAACCAACCCTTGGGTCATGTGAAGTGTCAACAAGGCGTGTAGAAAGTTCTTCATACATTTGGTGAGCACTCAGACCCCACCGCCTGAGAGTATCAACCCCAAAAGTATAACAGATCGTTTTCGGAACTGTGCCAGATTAGTTGAGTCAATAACCCCAAGTGGGTTTATTATAATACACGTGCCTGGCTAAGTAGCAAGGCACGTGTATTCTGGGTCTAACAAAGTAACATCCGATATACTACTTAAAACTGAGCTTTTCAACATCGTGGGCGGACGAAATTTTTAGTAAACAATTCTGTACACCTTTTATCTGTACGTGAATGTCCTGGCGATGAGAATGAAAAGGCCTCTCTCTCTCTTCGTTTTATTATTGGCCTTAATTCAGCTTCTAAAAGCCATTAAATTTGGTCCAAATACTTTCAAAAAATGGGACTACCCATTTTCACTTAAACATTTTCATCGCGGTTTCGTTCCCGTGGCCTATCCTACAGAATCTTATTTTTTTCATGAAAGATACTACCTTGCATAATCCCAGTGTTACACAAATCATCGTGAACGCTTTGAGTACCTCATCCCGAGGGGTAAACCTAGTCGCACCACCATCTCATTTCTCTTTCGTACTCCGCATCACGCTTCCATTTGATATAGTGACTACTTTTCTGTAACTGCAGTGCATCTCTGGAACTTTCTCTCACACTCCCTTCGCGCCAATCCTTCTCTGGAAATTTTTTAGAGGAAAATTAAAGAACCTTACTTTTATAATTAACACAATATTAGTATGTGTAGATAATATACTTTCACACAGGTACATATTATATTCGACTTATTTGTGTAGGTTTATGTTATACACTGAACCCTACCTCCGATCCATGATCTCTAGTGAAAGGATTCTATTAGTATATCCAGAAATTGCCTTCAAAAACAAACAACCCATTTTACCTCTTTATAATATCAGTTTTCAAAGTATAAGATCTAATTAAAACCGCTTATTTGCGTACAGTATCCTGTTAGATTACCAAACACGTGCGTTACATTCTAAGCTCAGATTACCACACGCCAGGCGGGTCCAATCGGGGACCGGTCACAATAGGTGAGTGGTCACAGTACCGGGCCTGATAAAGATGTATTGTGGCCACTATGTACATATTTACGTTACACACTCGACTTGCGGCCCGCACGATTGACCCGTCCATGTGCGTTGCAAAACTAGTGTAAGCACGGCTCACATGGATGTTAGGGTTTCATGAGGCAATAATTGAAAGCGAATTGGATGAAGTTGTGCTGGGGAGTATGGAAGATGGAATAAATATGCAAAAACAATAGGAAGATGATGATGACAAAGAAGAAATAGAGGCAATAAAACATATTTAAGGGATAAAATCTGCCTAGTTACAGGTTATGAAAAAAAAAACACTACTAATCTAATCTGCCCTTTAATTAGAAAAAGGATCGTGGACCGTTTTTAGGGTTCTATAGCCAAAAACAATAACGAAGCCCACATAATTTAATTTGATAACTTTCACGCTGTTAATAATTTGCGTATTATTTGACACGTGAGTATATTATGAATATTCAATCAAAACCACTCGTAATGTATCAAAAGACCAGATAATATTATTATTTCCAGTTCACTGCCTTTTTTGTAACATCAAGTAAAACCACAAAAACATCGAATCGGAAGTGACAGATCAATTTGTACTTTTAGTCCTTTGTTCCGCGCTATTCACTTTTTTACAATCTAATGACGTCAGATATCAGACAATGATTTCAACAGCCTATACATAAAGATTAAAGAGTAGGTATCAAGATTAAAAGGTGGTACAATTATGATTAGTATTTTATATTGTAATTATATTGTGAGTACAAGATTGATGAATATATTATTTAAATATATGGAGAGAGAGAGAAGAAAGACAAAAAAAAACGATTGTGATAGAAATTTCATGAAATAAATATTGATGTTACAAAAGAACGTGTCACGCATATCTCAATTAACATAAAACAAGGGCATGTAGATGATTAAGAATAAGGTTTTTCAAATGAAAGACTTGAAGCTTGAATATTTTGTAAAGTTGTAGGCGGGTGCGATATTCTCGGCGACTGTCATGTTATGTGACGACTAAATTATCTCAGTCATGTATCTGATTCTTGACCTTGTTAATTGAACACGATGTAGGTTTTGTTGACTTTTATGAATAACAATGGTTTTGTATTTATGGTACGCTTTTGTCTAAATGTGTGGAAATTAGTTTTTTGCTGAGCTTCATAAGTTATTATACCCATTTATGAACTAAGAGCTTGCAGATGTGGTCTAAGACCAACTAAAGCATCGTTTTAATTAGTTCTTTCGGAGTCATCATTTTTAGTGAATTTAAAAGCAAAAATCTTTGCATTACCTTTAGTATTGCACACAAACTTGTCCGTCAGTTTTGATTTTTCCTTCTAGTTTGATATTTTGCCCCATTGGTAGGACTTAATAAACACAAACACATCAAAAACTGATTTATAGAGCCAAATAAATGTAATAATATAATTTTAATGGTTAATCAAGAAGTATTAGACGGTTGTAGATCGAAACCCAGTGAACCGGAACTACATGAACGAATTAATTTGAATAAATGAATGTTAACTAACTTAAAGATCAATGGCGACAAAATGTGTTGATAAATTGCCTCCATGGAACAGATAGTGTTGACAAAATATCTCATGGCTTTAAACATTAGAGTTCATAGCTGGTAAGTTTTAATATACATTTGGATTTCCATCAAAGGGTACACAGATATAATGTGATAATACAAAAGTTGCTCTTTCAGCAACTATACCTTTCACATATAGAGGAGTCAAAAAACAGTCTGGGTTGGCCACGTCTTAATGTGCTAAAATAGCCTCTCTCTAAATGTGGAGGGTTAAAACGAAAAAGTCTAAATGGCCAACATTAGTCCTATATTCAAAAGGCTGGAAGTTATGAAGAGAGAGTATTGCCCAGCTGTGGGAAGATGCTGGCTGACAGTTGCAGTACTATATTGACAACGTATAAGTATTGCCTTGATAACCTGAATGAAGCATTACACGATGCTGTATTTATTATGATCAAGTTAGGAGGCTTTTCTGAGCCTAGTATCTAATCAAAGTTGACACAAACAAGCACCCACAAAAACCAGAAAATGAAATCAATGGACCTAAAAATTAACACATCGAAACCGTGTGAATTGAATACTGACGAAATTCATTTTTTTTTTTATAGCATTAAACCATTTTCTTTAGTTAAACGATTTATCAAGGGTATCAAAATTGGTACCTCCCCAGAAATCGCGGCACAGGGTCAACGCGTACCACGAAAGAGATGGCGGGACGACTTAAATGTCTTTCTTTGACAAAAAGTCATTCCGTAATAGGAACAATACAAGGAATAGAGAGAGGCCTTTGTCCAGCCGTAGGACAATGCAGGTTAGATATAATTATAAAGTTAATGTCAAAGAATGTAACTCATTTTGCACAATGTCTACAAAAAAAGTACAAATTTCTAAGAAGTCTGCCGATTACACCACATTATACCATGACCATGCTTAGAACGTATCAAGCACAGAATGAAGCATGACATACCCTTCGTGGCCAGATTCACAATATCCGTGCATTTTTGGGCTAAAATGCAGCCGATGGCAGTCAGCTATAGCTTTCAGTAAAATAATTATAGTTTTTCCACAGATTACCTCCTACAACAATTATCACCCTTTTAATGTTTGTTCAAATAATTATGCTAAATTCTATGTGATCTAGATACATGTAAGCCAGTCTTTTGTAATACCAGTATATTGCCCTTAAACAAAAGCACTCCTAGACTTGCATAACCTGATACTAAAGTATCATATAAAACTATAGGCACACCACAAAGTAAGCCCTCGTAAAATTTTATCTTAAGTACGTATCAACTGTCGTATCTAGATGGAGGAGAAAAAGGATTTCGTGAAATAAAAAGGATATACTTTTCAAAGTTGTTGAAGGACGCTTTAAATGTGACAGAAAACAAAATGAAGTGAACAAAAAACAAAACAATTTATACATAACATATTATGATGTATGAAGGAAATATGAAACTCACAAGAGCTCACAGTAGCTCAACAGGAAAGAAGAATTGTTAATAGGATTATCTTTCGGTATTAACTTTCGGTTAATCAATTTTGTTTTTAGGGTTCCTTACCTCAAAAGGAAAAAACGGAACCCTTATAGGATCACTTTGTTGTCCGTCTGTCTGTCTGTCAAGACCCTTTATCTCGGGAACGAGTGGAGGTATCGAGTTGAAATTAAAACCATATACTCAGGTCTGCGGTCCCTTGAATCTGTGAAACGAAAAAAAAGATACGGCCATTTATGTCGCAATAAACGTATATTTCGACATTCTCAAGGGAATCAAAATTCATAGGGTACTCCTGTCGGCCCAGAAACATGAAATTTGGCATAAAGCAAGATCTTATATCATATGTATAGGAATAAATCTAAAAACAGTAATTTTGTTGTTAGGTCACAAAAAAAAATACTTTGAGATTCGGAAAATCTTCGAGAGATACGGGAATTGAACTATTTTCATAGGTGAGTTGGTACGGAAACCTCAGGGCGCGAGTGCGACTCGCACTTGCCCAGTTTTTATTTTGTAAATTTTGGTGTAATCGTCCATTAAAAGGACTTTACGATTTTTAAGTTTCATTATAATTGTTACATGAGCGGTAGGCGGCTTTGACTCTCCATGTCATATAGTTCCTAACCCCTGATGGTATCATACTGTGAAACCTAATGTCCCCAAGGACCACTTCATATTAGTCAGTAGGTTAATTAAAAGATATCCTAATATAAAATCTACAAGAACCAAAAAGCTGTTTCATAATTTTATCACAGTTGATCAAACCATATCTTAGTCCTAATTAAACTTGACGTTATTAATTTCTTCATCAACACCGATAATGAAACTAATGAACAGCATTATACCGGCTTAGTCCCAGTATTAGCAGATCAGTAAGATAAGAGTCTCTAGACAGATTGACAGTCTAGCAGCGACAACCGTATTCGAAATATAAGGGATTGATCACGAGACAATTCGGTCAACTCGTGTCATTGCCCGCGGTAGAATAAACTCTAAATGAAGTTCCATTTCCATCGTACACAAAGTTCCAGCGTGAAGCCCTTCATGCCAACCATCTGCATCTTCCAGACTCTGAACATAGCTAATGATAGAGCAATTCAAGTAGCTACATACTAGTCTGAGTAAATATTAAAAAGGCCCAGTAGTGCCGATGCCCACAAGGTCCGATGTCTGCAAGGGCTGATGCCTGCAAGGGCTGATGCCCGCCAGGGCCACGGGAATTATTGAAAGAGTTACATGGTTCTGGAACGCAAAGGGCAACTGAAGGATACAGGTGGGTTTTAGTTGGTAAAAGTCTGATACATCAATTTACTCCGCCATTTGATGATAAAGGAAATCATCAAATGACTTCTCCCATTCTCCCTCAAAAAAAGTACACAATCGACTTTTTAACAATCGCTATCACCGATAGAATATCAGTCTGTGCGAAGCCTAAGGAAAGTAGTAGCCGTCACATCACAAAGTTTATAATAGAGACAAATTAATAAGCCGTGAGACAGATTACTGTTCTAAGTAAAACTAAGCAGGAAGTCACAAGTTGAGGAGTTCATTCATTGATAAAGTGTGATTTCGAAACTACTTGTTTATTATTTAATGATCAGGAACTTGGTAATTAGTTGGAAGTGTGATTCATGGATGAAGCCACGGCTATAATGTTTGATGCGTAATGGTAAGACAAATGTTAGGTACACTGTAAGATTGCGTAAAATATTCCTAAGTGATATTTCTCCCTAACCGAGTCGTAACAGAAAGAAACAGTCCCGGAAAGTAAACACTTTCCGTTTCAAAAACTTTCACGTTTCACTTTCAGTTTTAAAAACTTAAAACTCCCACATTGAACTGATTTAAAAATCGGTTTGATAGACTAAATGTCTCCAAACTATTTGAAACACACGCATCAGCTAATAGCTAAATAACAAATAAATATATATGTATGTCCTGCTAAATAACATTAATATAGATTGGAAAACGAAGAAACTCATGTTAGCATATAAGCTTTAGTTCTCCCAATTTCGAAAATTTCTTAGAAATTTATTCATGTACGTGAAATAAGGGCCAATGTTCAAAAGCCTAAACAAAGATCAAAGATCCTAATCTTACTTTGTCGTACATTTTTTAATAAATTAACGGATGTATGCTGAGCTAAATATTTAGTAAATTTCTCTCTAAAATTTCTTTCTGAGGCCAGCAGTTAAAATCAAATATCCGTAAAAATACTGATACTGGGATAATATTTATGTACCAAAGGTTGTATAAATCTTTTCCCGTGACTTTCATCTTTCATACCACCTTGTATCCATTGCAGCCAAAAATTCTAAAATTCTCAATATTCAACAGTACAGTTTTCTAAAATTTTCGCATATGCTACGTTACATATTAGTTAGTGGCATACATTTTGGGCGGTCAGTTTGTGACAGGGTTCTAAGTATAACTTGCGATACTAGACCACATTTGGTACATAAACCTGCGCTTGCGGGGATAACGAGTCTACTATAAAAGTGCCTGTATGTACACAGACCGTATCACTTGCCGTAGTGGATTTTATATATCATAATGGCTGCTAAGGTACTTTGTTTTATAGTGTTTTGTGCAGTTTATAAAAATAATTTATAATGAATTTTACGAATATTGGATTTTTTTGTAATAACTGATAAGTTTTTGTAGTTTTGGTCCTTTTGGGTTGGAAAAGACTTAACCAACATATTATCTAATAAACTTAAATAAATGTAAATAAGCATATTTAAGGATAATATTTATAGTATATAAACGAGTACTTTACCTAATTTTTGAACTTTTAAGCTGTCTTTATATAATGAGAAAAGCTTTTATAATAGAAACAGCATATTTGAACTGTTCTTAAACATTTTAAAAAGAAATAAGGTTAGAGACTTTTAAAGGACATTCAATTATGAAACACCTATTCAACATCCTGCCCTGCCCTGCCCTTTTGGGGAAAGCCTGTTTGTTTCTTACATTCGTGTTACATTAAATTTTTGTTTTATTTTTCAGTTACTAGTCCTTCTGTGTGCGTTGGCGACAGCCCGTGCTGGTGGCCTATATGCCGCTGCTCCCGTGGCTACATACGCCGCAGCTCCTGTCTACAAGAGCTATGCGGCGCCGGCCGTGGCATACTCCGCTCCACTCACATACTCCGCCCCTGTGGTCAAAGCGGTCGCGCCTGCAGTCTCCTCTATCTCATCATACTCTACACACACCGCCCACGCGGCACCTTTGGTGACTAAGTCCTACGCTCCGGTTGCCACTTATGCCGCTGCTCCCGTAGCCACGTACGCCGCGCACGCCGCTCCTGTTGCCACTTATGCCGCTGCTCCCGTAGCCACGTACGCCGCGCACGCCGCTCCTGTTGCCACTTATGCCGCTGCTCCCGTAGCCACGTACGCCGCGCACGCCGCTCCCGTATCGTATGCCGCACCCGCTGCCTACGCCGCCCCCGTCGCTACATACGCTGCTGCTCCCGTCGCGTATGCTAAGTCGTACGCCGCTCCTGCTGTGACATACGCGCACTCAGCCCCCGTTGCGTCATACGCCTCATACGCCGCGCCTTCCTACGCCTCATACGCCGCGCCTTCCTACGCCTCATACGCCGCGCCTTCTTACGCCTCATACGCGTCTGCCCCCGTATACAAGTCCCTGTCTTACTCAGCGGCTCCCGCCGTCTCTCATGTGGCATACAACGGCGTGTCAAACTACGGCTGGTGATCACTTTATCGACTGTACAAATTAGTTGTTTATGTTTGTATATATACTTTTATACAATGAGAATAAAATTTATAAAATCATAAATATGTTTGTTTTGTGTGCTACTGAATAGAGTTAAATTTGACATTATCCAAATCTTGATTACTGGTATTGACAGTTTTTCATTAAACAAACGAACGGGTAGAATTACGAGCTTCGTTTATATCTGAAAATTCAATTTAATTTCTTGTTCCTTAAAAATAAAGGGATTTATTTGCCTAAATGCATAACCAGGCCATTTGACTAACCTGGTTGTTTGAAAGAGTTACCATGGCCTTAGAACACAAACGGCCACTTATTGAAAGAATACTGGTGGATCTTAATCAGTAAAAATCTGACGCTCTCTCTAATTCCACTCAGAGCGGGAGGACTCATTTGATGAAAACCATGTATGTATACATGTACGTAGAATATTTTCTAACAAATCAGTATTTCAAAAGAATAGTTTGCAACACGAAAGTATTACCCTACTTAGACTATACAATAATATACATCGGGAAAAGGAAAATCCGCTCCGAATAAATTATATCAGACACTAAAATTTATTAAATAACATTAAAATTCAAATAAAGGAAGGTACATTAGAATTTTTAATTTATCTACTATCACGATCACAATTTAGGATATAACAACAGATAACACAATAAACACCCTAAAGACTAAAACCTACAATTATAAATAAAACTATGTGCTAATTGATATAATTTGTATATTCTGTACAAAATTCTGACTATTTATAACTATATGATGTGTTAATACTTTGATAGGCATCATTATAATCACCGTCATTGTCTTCAACAAGGTTAAGAAATTGATGTTGAAAGTATGGGAACTAGCCTTGTCTTATGTCACGCAACCCGCAAGCTTATCACGCACTAGATATAATGTGTCACAAAATTAGTTTTTTATTTTGAATGGAAATTTCGACAAAAGTGACCAATCTTCACCATTTCTGCCAAAACACATCCCTGAACATATCTCCCTTAAGCGTCGTTTCATCTGCCAATTCAGTGCTTCGCAATTGCTAGGAGTCAATACGATATTGACTCGTAGCGACCCCTAAGGCCCACTATCATCAGGTTATCGGTCCACCATATTCTTCCCTACAGGAACCGACCAATTTGAAACCGTACACTAGCTTTTGACGTTTCATAAAGAAAATAAAAATATTTTGATTTTTTTAACGTGGAAGACAATCCAATCCCCTTCTTTCGGTTACCATTGCCCAAATTGTATTTTTTAATTTATAAGAATTGAATATGGTTTATTGCTAAGTTTTTATTTAGAAACATACATCAAAAGTCCCTCATCGATTACTAACCATTATTACTTTCCAAGTTTGAGATGTTACTCGCTTCAAATTATAGGGACAACATATTCCCTATGGCAGGATCCGAGGTCTTACTAATTTGGAAGATTCCACAACGTCTGCAATATTTTCGTCTTGTCAAGACCGTCTGGGCTAGGCAAAAGTGACATATTATTATAACTCATAGAAGATAATTGTAGTCTTGCGGACTCTAGGACCAAAAATGTCTTATTTCGCAGAGTCATTACGAAATTTTTCTCACTTGACATAGATTAGATTTTAATAGTACCTGTGTGTATTTAGAGCAATGCAATGACTCACATGCATTACGAAGTGATTATATTAAACGTTTATTTCCTATGCAGCTGATCTAGGCAGTGAAATAAAAATGCTGTGCCGTTTAATTGCGTAGTAGCAAGAAGTTCTAAAAGTAAGAGAAACGACACTACACTGACTTGATGGCATTGGGCTACATAAACTCAGTTCTATTTATAGAAATACCCGTCACAGCTTCATTCTGTGTCTTGAAACCTTATGGATTTCAGAAACCTTGTCAAGAGATTTGATGCAATATAAAAAAAAACCGGGCAAGTGCGAGTCGGACTCACGCACTGAGGGTTCCGTACAAACTTACCTATGAAAACGGTTCAATTCCTGAATTCAGTTGGGAATTTTTTTCCGAATCGCAAAAAAAGTAGCACAAAATACGACCCGCCCGACGTACGACGAGTATCCACCCTTACGTTGTTGAAACTTCAACGGTCCGGACTAAGGGTTTCGCTTCGTCGTTTATACCGCGTACATCGAAGGACTGGAACAATTTGCCTGCTGCGGTCTTCCCGTCCAACTATAATTTAGGTACCTTCAAGGCTAGAGTGAATAGGCTCTTAATAAACTAGTTCGCAGTCAAGCACTGGTTTATATCAATTAAAAAAAAAAAAAAAAAAAAAAAAAAAAAAATAAGCAGGACCTTTGTACTCTTTCATCTGTATTTGTTCTTTTCGATTTTAAGTGTTTGTGTGTACATAAATAAATAAATAAAAGTTTTTTTTGTGACTTAACTACAAATTTACAGTTTTCAGATTTTTTTCGATATTTATGCTATAAGACCTTGCTTGATGCCAAATTTCAGGATTCTAGGTCAACGCGAAGTACCCTATGTATTTTGATTCCCTTGAGAGTGTCGAAATATGCGTTTTTTGCGACATAAACGGCCGTATCTTATTTTTTTCGTTAACTCACACACTCACAACTCTTTTAAATTTTAGCTCGATACCTCCACGTGTGGGTCTTGACAGACAGACAGACGGACAACAAAGTGATCCTATAAGGATTCCGTTTTTTCCTTTTGAGGTACGGAACCCTAAAATAGAATAGGTTTCTTAAATTACTATCTATATATGTAAATAAAAAGAGAAACTGACTGACTGACATATCAACGCACAGCCAAAACTGGGACTAGGAGCGTGAAATTTTGCACATGGCTTGTTTTTATGACGTAGGTGAGCACTAAAAAAAGATTTTCCAAAATTCACCGCCTATGGGGATGAAACGGGGGTCCAAAGTTCGTATGGAGTCACTTACATTCACGCAGGCGAAGCCGCTGGCAGAAATTAGTTTATGTATAAACGATGAATGATCGTGAGTTGTGTCCATGGCTTGTATGTGTCTACATTACAGTGAGTACCTGTGTAGCTATTAATATCAAAAAGTCTTCTACTAACTATAAAATACCGTCAAATAAATTGGATTATACTCGTATTAATAAAATACAAGCAAAATAAGCAAATATTTTTAAACCAGGTGAAATGATAGACCACAATATTATAACACAAATACTTGAGCTTCAAGCTAAAATCATTTATGATTGTGTTGATTAAATAACAATGTGGCAGTAAGTGACCAGTCAATAACATATCAACTTATAAAAAAGTCATGTCAACAATTTCATTATTTGTTCATTGCTTACAAATAACTTATATTGCACAAATAATTCGCACGAGCTTGGAACCTGCATTCGCGCAACGTTCATTCAGAAACTGGCCACATTTTTTGGATACCATGTCAATTGGGCTATATTCATATGATGCTCGACTGGTTATTACATATATTTTTTTTTTATTTATTTATTTATCTCATACATTTTTAACAATCGTTTAACATATTTTTAGCTCGCCAAACTTTACAGTTTGATGGCGCCGTATATGACACAACCGTACATGTTTATAAGGTGATAATATTGTGTTTCATGTCATGATGAGACGATTTGTTGTCGTGAACAACTGGCTCTTAACATATGGTATAATTTTCAAACTCAAACTCAAAATTATTTATTTGACATAGGCCTACATGGGCACTTATAAAACGTCAGAAGCTAGTGCACGGTTCCAATTGGTCGTTTCCTATGGAGAAGAACTGGCAAGAAACTCCATGGTTACTCTTTAAAAAAAATATGATTGTGTCTACAATATTTCCATATTACAATAATAATAGATTTTTTTTACAATAAAAATTGTAATCCATGAATCTGCGGAGTCTACAGTGTTCTCACATTCACAATATAAAAAGAAGCTAAACAAAAATAAAAATAAACTTATCAAAAAATTATAGATGTATACAATAATAAATTACCAGTGAAATTAAGGTTTAATTAATATATAAAAAAAACATTGCAATAACAATGTCACAGGAGAGGGTTTTTTTTGTATAAATAATGAAGTTAGAACAATGATGGAACAGTTAATAGATAACTGTACGATAATTCGGTTAATGAGCTGCCAGGGAAGCCACATGTGCAGAGGTAGTCATTGCTAAACAAGCGTGTCTTCAACGTAGTCCTTTTTTTAATAGAATAGAATAGAATATAGAATAGAATCGTTTATTTCTGAGTATATGGTATATGAAGATCTTAATATTAGACGGAATCACATATACTACCTTTGCCGGTGTAGAAATATTAAATGAGGTATCTAATTTGCAAATTCACATAATTATAGTTCACGTAATATTAAGTAAAATTTAAAAAATAATAATAATAATAGTGGCAGTTTTAAATGAATATGAGTAACTTTATGGACCACGTATTTTTTTGCAGACATAATTAAAAAATGACTAATGATTTCAGTGTTAACTAATTTATATAATGTAATATGCGAAAAAAATAAAAATAAAATTATTGAACAATTCTATAATAATGTCAAAAAATATTCATAATATGTCAAAATTTATTACTAATACAATGTCAATGATAAATGATAAATGATAAATGATAAATGATATTTATTTTGTAAGTAGGTTTAAAAAAACACTTTTACACGTCAATATTTTTTTTCGTCATTTTTAAACTAGATGAGGCCGGTGTTTCCTAGCTGACTACCCTGAGAAGAAACACCGAAACAAACTCAGGGGTCAAAGTCTCTTTTAAAGTCCATACAGTAAATATGTAATGGTCAAATCACATGAGAACCATGCAGATTTGTCTGAAATGGTCTTTTGAAGAAAGAACCATACAGATTTGAGTGGACCTGTCCAGTCAGTGCAAGCATTTGTCAGTATTCGTAAAGCTCAACTCAGGACTACTAAGGAGCTCAACGACTTGACGAACAATACCAAGGAAAGGACATTTGGGTAGGCCGCAGAAAATACTCAAATTGCCAGACATACATTAAAATTACTGAAAAGGAAAAAAAAAAAAAAAAACAATCCACATAGTCCTCACGTTCACAATAATAAAAGAAAAATATAGTTTACAAAATGTAATACTTTAGCAAAGTAAACATTTTTGTCAAAAATTAATAGAAAAAAAAAAGTCCAATTGCAAAATAAAAATAATCTACAATATCGAATTGTAATAAATAATAAAAAACACAATTAAAAATAAAAACAAAAGAAAAAAATAATAATAATAAGACAACAGTTGCAGTGCGTACTGGAGCAGGTCAATCCCAAGCCTTTTGGTCCTCAACATAGTCCTTTATAGTGTAAAAAGCCTTTTGGCAAAGTTTTCGCTTTACAAATAATTTGAATTTATTAAGGCTTAGTTGTTGAATATGACTAGGAAGTTTATTATAGAAGTGTATACATTGGCACCTAAATGAGCCACCTATTTTTTTCAGCCTGGTTGTAGGAACGACAAATTTGTGTTTGTTCCTAGTATTAAAATTATGAACATCACTGTATTTTTTAAACATGTTTATATTTTTATGTACATACAAAATGTTCTCGTAAATATACTGTGAAGGTACAGTCATTATATTGATTTCTTTAAATTTATCTCTGAGGGAGTATCTGGGACTTAATTTATAAATTGAACGAATAGCCCTTTTTTGCAATACAAAAATTGACTGTATTTCGGCGGCATTTCCCCACAGTAGAATACCGTACGACATGACACTATGGAAATAGCTAAAGTAAACTAAACGGGCAGTCTCTACATAAGTTAAATTTCGAATCTGTCTAACAGCGTATGCTGCAGAGCTAAGTTTTTTTGATAATTTGTCTATATGTGGGCCCCACTGCAGCTTAGCATCTAGAGTTATGCCCAAGAACACTGTATTATCTTCAGGACTCAACTCTTTACCTTTTATTAGCACACTAGTTTCTACTTGCCTAACATGAGGCATGGTAAACTTTATACATTTAGTTTTTTTTTCATTAAGAAGAAGGTTATTTACATCAAACCAGTGTACTATTTTTGAAAGTGCTATATTTATATCGTCAGTAACCGGCTGCTGACGTTTAAGTTTAAACAAAAGTGAAGTGTCGTCTGCAAACAACACTATGTTATGGTTATCCTTTATGAGGTAAGGTAAATCGTTTATATATATAAGAAACAAAAATGGGCCAAGAATTGAACCCTGGGGGACACCCATTTTAACTACAGATCCAGGAGATCTTTTTCCGTTTACATCAACTACAACAATATGTATTATTACTGCAATGTCAATATTTATTACTACTACAATGTCAATATTTATTATTACTGCAATGTCAATATTTATTACTACAACAATGTCAATAAAAATTACTAATACAATGTCAATATTTATTACTTATTTTCGATTTAAAAATTCATTAACTGAATAGAAACAATTATCCAAAAGCCAAACGAAAATACTTTTCTTGAATTTATTAGTAGGCAACACTCTGATGTATGCAGGTAAATTATTAAAAATTTTGATTGCCATGCAATAGGAATTTCTGCTGTATAAATGTAGTCTTTGTCTAGGTACCATTAATTCGTTTGGATTTTTGTTCTGTACTCTTTTGGAAACGTGCTCATATAATGGGAACAAGTGAGAATATTTCTTTACGAATAAACAAACTTCATAAATGTATAGACAAGGAAGTGGAAGAATTTTTAACGATTTAAATAAGGGTTTGCAATGTTCCAAATAATCAGCTCCATAAACCACTCTTACACATTTTTTTTTTGCAAGGAAGGCTCTGTTTACGTCTACTGAGTTTATTCTAGTTTATTATTGATAGGCTCGCGTTTGACCACTATCTAACCTGATGGTAAGCGATGATGTGGCCGACGATGGAGCACGCTTGCCTAGAAGCAACCTATGTACCGATGGCGCAACGCTGTACGTCTAGTGGTCCGATGATGGAACGGACTTGGTAGAATTAAATTGTGCAATTCCAACACACATTCCCCGAAATATAATCTATAGAAAACCGACAGGCCAGCAACTCGGCATCGATGCTCAAGGCTTTGTAGTTTTGACTCGACAAATGGATAATCACCGATGATCTTCTTGGCTCGCTTCTCAATCGACTCCAGGGCTTCAAGCTGACATTTAGCAAACCCATCCCAAAGATGAGAGCAGTATTCCATACACGATCGAACTTGCGCTTGATAAAGGTTGAGCAGCTGTTTCGACGTGAAGTACCGTCTCACCTTGGCTAAGGTCCCCAATTTTTTGGCAGCCTGTTGAGCTTTTGCCTCGATGTAAGAGCCAAAATTGAGGGTAGACGACAAAGTTACCCCAAGAACCTAAAGGTTGTCGGTTATCAGCACGGTTACACCCCGGAATGATGGAGCCGGGAGGAATTGGCTCCGTTTGGCGGAAAAAAGATACGCCTGAGTTTTAGCAGCATTGAACTTGACCAGATTGGCATTGCCCCAATCGGATATTGTCTTCAAGGACAAGTTCAAGCGTTCAAGCCAGCATAGCCTCTCGGAAAGACTGGATCTGTGACCCACTACTAGCACGTGCATCGGACACGTATCTCTCAGCAACAGTGCTATCGTCTGCATACCCAAAGGTACCATTACAAGTTCTTAACCTTGTAATACGCTTTCTTGGCAAGGACATGCTTAATATGGGTTTTGAACTTCCCCTCGCTAAGCTCGGTAACCGACTTAGGCCATTTTAACACGCTCTTTTGTATAAAGAATGTCTGCATCAGCATGCAATGAAATTGTTTAGTATTGTTTTTTCTCATTTCTTTACTGTCATGGCCATAGCTTCTTTCTAGTGATGACACGGAAGTAGCTGCATGTCATAGAAACTACAGGTGCTTATCCTCAGAAAATAATGAGCGTGTCTCATCCTATGCCTGTAACAAATCCTTAGAAAACAATGCCAAATGATACATTGCAGTTACGAGAATCAAAACAAGTTGGTACACGTGTCAAAACCAAGGTCATAATTCATTTTATCGACACAAAAGAAAAAAAATGATCATAATAAAAGTTTCAACCAGGTTCGACTCTTTGATAAGTAGATGATAATCTTTGGAATCACAAACGCTCAGAATTGCACAGTTTTCTTACAGTCTTTACACAGATGGGATTCTGGAGTAGTCTATTAATAGATGACGATACTCCTTCCATGTGCTGATGGTGATCACCAGAGTGGTTTTAGTAAGGTGAAAATTTCACACTCCCTAGTCATTCCCCTAAAGTCCAGACTTCTTTTAAAGGTTTCCCCTCAATAATCCCAAAGGATAGGCCATACCTACCTATCAAGCAAGTGGTATAATCTAATCTGTACCTATATTACAGATTAGATTATATTTTCCCACCGAAAAAAAAAAAATTAAAAAATTAAAAAATTTGTACCTATATATATATATATATTTTTTTTTAATTTATATAAACCAGTGCTTGACTGCGATTCCACCTGATGGTAAGCAGTGATGCAATCATCGATGGTGAGGCACACTAGTTTATTAAGAGCCTATTCACTCTAGCTTTGAAGACACCTAAATTATAGTTGGACGGGAAGACCGCAGCAGGCAATTTTTTCCAGTCCCTCGACGCGATATAAACGACGAAACGAAACGCTTAGTCTGGACCGTAGAAGTTTCAACAACGTAAGCAACGTAACGTATATACTGCTGGAACAAAGGCATTAAAACTCACAAAGCAAGTGCTATACATACTTATATTTCCACTGATTTACACGAACGCAAACTAGACACAAGACACATCCGCAATGAATACGAGGTTATTTAATGGTGATACAATTCATCCAGAGAAAAAAAATTGGTATGTTGCCAAAACATATGAGTATTTTTCGGTTTATTACATATCCCATATGAAAGAGGGCTCCATTTATTTATTTTCATAGTAAGTAAACGTTGGGGAAGTTGTTCAACCTAGATATTAAGGTTATTCATCATTATGATTAGTGTATAAAGTTCTGTATTATTTATTTTTTTCATAACAGAAAAGCTTTGGTTTGTCTGTTCATATTTCTATGGGATCATTTATTTTATGTCATGGATTAATTATTTTTTCAGTACAATTTTTAGTAAATTATTAACAAATAGGAGTTTAAAATAAAAATACATTTAAAATTTAATTTACCTAAGTTATATATATTTAATTTACCACCACATATAAAATGATTGCACATGAATACTGAACATATTGAGCTTAATGTTGAGTGAGCTATATCTATTAAAATAGCTTACATACATGTTTTATTGGCCTAATATAAATTAATGTCTACAAATAGAGTATATGTGCAAGGGGATATTTGGATATTTAAAAACACGGGGTTTTATGAACTGAAATTTATAAAAATATAAAAACTTTTATAACTTCAACAAATAAACTAACTGGTAAATAACTTATCTTAAAAAGCACTTAAACATCATAATTTTATTTATCTTTATATGTCCATATTTAAGCATATAATTTTTAAACTGAGTTAAACTACTGAATTATGAACAAGTAGCTTCAGCCAGTGGTCTCGCCCGCGTGATAATAGAAAATTTCTACAGGAACATACTCCACACACACAAAAACAAACAAAGACACTCGAACAAAAAGTCCACGTGAATGAAATGAAGATGCTGCGGGCCCACCGCAGCATCCACGTGAATGAAATGAAGATGCTGCGGTGGGCGGGAGGTGTGACCAGGATAGACAGAGTGCGCAACGAGTACATATGGGGTAGTATTGGGGTGGCGCCCATCACGGACAAAATGACAGAACACCACCTAAGATGGTATGGACATGTAATGAGGTTTAGCGAAGACCATGTGTTAAAAACAGTCTTTTTACCCGAATAAAATAGAGGGAGAGGCAGTCTGCCATTAACCTGGTGGTATAACATCGAGAGAGAACTCGAGAAAGCCCAATTGCCAAAATCGACAACCCAGGAAAAACTGTCCTGGCGCAGAATTGTGAGGAAACCCGACCCCAGATAATGGGAGGAGGGACCGACGAAGAAGACGAAGATGACAGAAACATACTCCCGGGATAAAAAGACCCATGTGCCAAGTTTCATCTAAATCCGTTCAGCCCTTCGAACGTGAAAGAGTAACAAACATAAACAATACATACATCTATACATACAAACTTTCGCCTTTATAATATTAGTTGAAAATCCACCACCGTAAAATGACATGGAAATCCTAGATTTAAGGACAACAAAAACTATCCACCAACATAGGTACACACTTACAAAACAAATTACTTAGGCCGAAACAAGAAGTGTTGAGTAATAATTTAGACAAGAAGTAACGAGATAGAGGTGCGTGTCACATAGAGGCCTATCTTTTATTGTGACAACACATGTTGCAGGTCAGCGCAGAAACTTGTTATCCTTATTGACTTATAATGAAATCTGGTCCTTCCGTCCGAGTTGTTGCAACTTGTAGTATAACTTAACGAGTAGTGCAAATATATATCTTGATGTGTTTACTTTTCTTGATGTTTGTATTATGGAATATATAATGGTCTGAGTTCATGCAAACAAACTTGTATCCCGGGAACCCAACTCCAGATAGGAACTGTGGGAGTCCCATTTACTTATGAAAATTATCGTTTAATAAAAAACTTTTTACAAAAAAAATACAACCGACTTCAATGTAAAAAAAAACACTGAAAAGTGCAAAATAACTTTAATTTCGGAAGTCGGTGTTTCTATAATAGTTTTGTCTCTTTGTTATAACACCGACTCCCGAAATTGAAGTTATTTTGCACTTTTCAGTGTTTTTTTTACATTGAAGTCGGTTGTATTTTTTTGTAAAAAGTTTTTCATTTTACACTTTTTAGTTATGGTACCACCACTAAAAAGTAACCCTCAGCCAAACTTAAATACCTTATAGCCAGAGTGCATCTCATGACAATTCTAATAATCCCAAACACGGCTAGATTACATTAATTTATACACAATAGAAAGACAATGAGTTAGCGAACGCCGGCGTTCGCTTAGGATTTAATTAATTAATTAAAAGACACTGAATAAAGCGAACTTTATGCCTTAAGCACTTTAGTCGACCTTAGGGTAGTGAAAAGACAGAACTTGATTGTTGCAACTGAAAAGAAAGGCCAACAGAGAAAAACACAAAAGTAAATTCATATCTCTAGATACATACATATAACCAAAACAAATTATGCTGCAAATAATAACAAATCCATCAAATTAACACTGTGACGATTCTCTACCAACTTATTGCAAATGCTTTCAATTTAAAGGAAAACCGGCTGGTTGCCGTCCTAATGTTCGGAGGGAGCGCTTTCCAAAGAGAGATCGCCTGGACAAAGAAGGATGAGTGGACATCGCAGAAAACGGTTATTTTTTGATCAAAGATTTTTAGCATGATCGAATAAAAAATTGAATATTTGTGAAATCAGATGAACAAGAGGAAGCACGTAAGTTTATTAAGATAATATATAAAGCAGTGTACCTCAACGCTCTACGCTGACAGATTGGTAATCATACCAAAAGTGATACGCGGATACATGATCATACTTACGAAGGTCAAAGACGAATCGAAAGTAGTTATTTTGGTGGTATGAAAGCTTATTGAAGACATCTATCTGTATACAAGTCAAAGCAGCACACATATGCGTACAGTAGCATTCTTCATGTGAGCTGGGAGAAGATTCTTCAGATAATAGAGCGACTATAAAGCTCCCGTGACTTTTCTAGTGAAACTTGTGACCTGTTTCCGCCAATCAAGACAAGTATCAACATGCAGACCAAGATCCTTACGGGTTAAAATTATGGATGGTGCAGCTAGACGATAGGGGGTCTCAACTGTGACAACTTGATACTTTGCAGGGCATCCGCCATCCCAAATCGATCTAACCAGCTGTAGCGACATCCATGGCGTATAATTGGGAATCAAACGAGCTTACCTGTTAAGCGAAGTCTTGATTCTAATTTTATGAGCGCCGAAACTGAAATGCAATTCTATTATTGTTCACATAATGTAGTAATATTTTCATTACGGGTCAAAGGATTCGCAAGTTTAGATATATATAAAAAAATACAATCAATGTATCCTGGCAACACCATCGCGTCTAGATGTCACTTACTTTAGAGATTATAGGACAAGGAACAAGCTGTCTTTTGGACAGACTTGTTACCGCATACTTACATTCACTATTTCCCTGTAAGGATAACTGTGAGTTAGGTAGGTTAATTATTGCAGCTTTGGGGCTATTAACTAGTGGTGGGTGGGTGATTGCATTTCAGTTTCGGCGCTCATAAAATTAGAATCAAGACTTCGCTTAACAGGTAAGCTCGTTTGATTCCCAATTTTACTTCGCGCCGAAACTGAAATGCAATTCTATTATTGTTCACATAATGTAGATGTTTAGAGTTTGCTGCAATAATTAATTGTTACGCTATTGTTAGTACTGGTACTATCAACTCAAGTGCGGTTTCTTTTTATAGTAAGATATGAGTTGATTTCAGTTTTCCCTAAGGTTTTTTTGTCGCTACAGTCATACGTTCTTGCTGGGAGTGTCCCAAGGTGTTGACTAGACTATCCGTTCATTTTTTTTTTTTTAAAGTATTGTGTGACAAGTATTCTCGTATTGTAAAAATATATTTGATTCATTGATAGGCAACTGATTTAGATGAGAAGCATGTTATCTTTAACAGGGGCAGTTATAATACCACGGTGTGAGATGTGTATTGTAATTAATTGGATTATTCTTAATGAAAGTCACTTATGACTTACTAGCTTATTTTAGAAATATTATATCATTACTCTCAGTATATTTTAGTACTTACTTGGTTATTTGTACATCATCGTTATATGTACCTAGCCAGGGGCGCCGATTATGAGAAATAAACAGTGGGTGCCGAGCACCCCTGAGAATAAACATCAAGAAACAGATAAGTAATCGCCTTTTAGGTTACGGTTACATTATAATATTTCTTGATACTAAAAACTAGTTTCATTTTTATAAAATGATTTCATTTTATATTTTTATCGAACATAATTAGTAATTAGGTACGCAGTATGTAAGTAGGACATTTATTTATTTGTCGGTTGATCAGTGTGCATTTTTCTTCTCACACTTCGCCACTTTTTCGAGTCCATCAAATGAGCATGAGCACCCATGGGGTTTTCTAAAAGCCAGCGCCCCTGTACCTAGCCGTTGATGTCGGCTATATTACAAGGTCATTATTACTAAATGTAATCAGACAAAAAGTTACTTTGGTTTTATAGTACTGCTGTTCCCACTTAACACAAAGACAATTTGTTGAAATCTATTGAAGCAGAATAATCTCATTAGTTGTTTTTATCATACCATAGTGATGTTTTAAATGTCACTGGGGGTAATGTAATTACATTACATGCATCATATAATTAGCCTTGCATTAGGCAATGCAATTAGGTACATGCATTATATATTATCACATTCATCATTTTCGTTTCAAACGATAACTATCTATTCACATCTAAGTTATATTTGTGTTGACATTGTAGGTGACTGGTATGGAAGTCTAGCTTATCGATTTTATTATTATTATTCCGTTTGTTCATTTAACATAACATATAAATTATATTTTATTATATTAAATTATTATTATTATTAATATTATTATTATTATTACAATTTTTTTTTTTTTTTTTTCTCTACTGCATGATACAGCTAGTATACTAACGTTTATTTCAGCATGTATGTGTATACTTGTATATACCTGTATGTATATGCATATGGGTCTATCTAAATATATGTAAATACAATTATTTTATACTTATGAAGACCATTTTATGTCATTTTTTTTGTGCCTCCCGAAATGGAAGTTAATGCGATTGTCTTTCTCTGTCATCACAGTAGTATTTTTGTGTCACAGTTTATGTTATATGTAACGAGAAACTTTGTTTCTTGAGGGAGGGGTTTATGTCATGTCGATGGAATGAACTTCCTGCTAGGGACTAGATACCTAGAGAAGTTGTATGGTCACTGACTTTTCACGAGGACCTGTTGCACTAGTTGGTCCCCAGCATACACCCCCCCCCCCTTTTTTGTTTCAATGCAATTTTACTTTTGTATTGGTAAGTTAAGTACTTATAGTTTTGATGATACTAGTAATTCAAATGGGGTAATTCATTGCCTCAATTAAGTAAGTGTATTTTGAACATTCAGTCCCACTTAGCTATTTTAGAGAATAAAGAGGAGATAAGATATGTTTATTCTACCTGGATAAACATGAAATAAATTTAAAAGTATCAGCCAAAGAAAAGACTAGTTTTACTGTAGGTCATGTGTGGACCGGGTTTTAGCTGCACCGTAGACAAAGTTGTCTATTGCATTTCTGACACTGTTTGACAGTGACAACCTAACAAAGTAGAGAGAAGCCATAATTTCACCATATGACTTATAGGATACATATAGGCTTATAGGCATGATATTAAACTGTGTTCAGCAAACCATCCCTGTTCCAAAATTGGTGGGTATGCCATGCATGTTTTGGGAATGTCTGAATGATCTAACATAAAATCTAACATTACATTTCTTTACCAAGTGGTAGATAGTTGTCTACTTTTATGTTAAATTTTTAAGTTCAGGAGTCATGTATACTGCAAAGTAATTTTTCTATTAAGCGCAGTGAGATTTTTTGATTGTCATAGAAGTGAGTCCTTTGTGAAACAAGTTGCTTTGGTGCACACTTTTTGTGTCCCGTGGCATGAGAGCTCTTATGTGCCAAATGCATCAGAAGTAATGTTTCCATGACAAGGCCAGTTGTCTAGTCATGGGAAGCTTGTTCCTAGGTATTCCCTATAATAAGGCAATTTCCCTCCATACAATATTTGCTTTGAACACAGAAAATATTGTCAATATAAGACAATTGCTACTGGAAATGTTATACCAGTGCAGATCAAATTAAATCTGAATCTTGTTATTTCTGTTTTGTTACAACAAAGATTTCCCTGTTTATTCATTTATTAGGAGCACCAACCAGGTAAGTTTTTACAAAAGATTTGAATTTAGGTTTAGTTCTGTGCAATTATGTCAATAGCAGGCGTACACGGTTTGTGTAATTTGACATTCATTTATATTGAATTTTTAGTTTATTGAGTGATTTAGACATTAAGTACGAGTAAGGTAGATACCTCATACCATTTTGTTCTAACAACTATTTACAAATATATCAGCACATATTTCATTATTTAGTTGTTGTATATCATTATAAGTTTATTGCTGACTTACTCCCTTGGGGTGATTATAAGTAAGTAGGGCTGGTGGTTTTGCCCGTCAATATTATTCCCTTCTGCTTTCAACAGTGAGAAGTTACTTCTTCTTAAAATCAATGGTAGCTTCCTCAAACCGCTCAGCCCAGCGGGTGGCCACACCAATTGTGGCATTGGTGTCATGCATCAAGTATTCCAAGGTGCAGGTGCACGGGTTCTTCGAGCCTGTGAGGAGTTCCTGTAATTCTGGTATTGAAACTTTAGAACCTTATAATTTTATTCAGGACTGCTGGTATCAGCAGAGGACTTAACCTGCGATTTCCTTAGGTTTTGGTTCCTTAAAAGTTAGCTTACATGCTCTTTGAGCAAGGTTTTTACTATAAGCTTAAATACTGAGGATGTGGAATGATATGCTGTACCTATGAATTTAATCCGTTTAAATTATATCAAGATTTTCCATAGATATTATTACATGGAGTCATATCATAATCAACACTTACTGATATTTGTTGCTTTATGTGAACATATCATTTGTAAATTGTTGATGAAGTATTCATGTCACTTAGTGCTTAGATATATATCATTGTGAACATCTCGTGTTCCATGGTTTGTTTTTGTTTTTATTATTTTGAATATATTGCAGGTCAGTGTACAACATAACCATAAGGAAATAATAATATTTCTATTGAATAGGTCTTTACTATTTAGCTCAGCAAAAAATAGGTTTGATAATCGGCCACCGTTATGCTCGCACTATGGCAGTATTTTCCACCAGCATTGTAGCCGGTGAGGGTGTCAATAATTCTGCCTTGCCTTCTCCCATGGTTTTGGGTTGGCTTCTAGTCCAACAACTGGACACAGGTGGGTATCTACCGGCAATCCGGCTAGGTACATTGGATTAACTTATGACAGTTTGGAATATCTCGTATTCTTTAGCATTACTTTGGAAAGTTTATAATTTACATATTAGGCAGTATAACTTGCCACCTTATGGTGGTTTGGAATATCTCGTATTCACTAAAGGAGTTTGAATGTTTTGTAGCGATCTACACATAGGTGGTGTACTGTTTTTACACGAATTAATAATACACAGATGGGTAGTATGAACTTGGCCTTCTCGTGACCTTTATAGGCACTGATAAAGTGGAGCACGTCGAACTTAGTCTTTTTGCCATTTTTGTTCTTTGGATTATAAATGAATGGGACTCACCTGCTATAACAGATGCATACCAGATTAGCAACGTAGAGTAACGAAGCCAAGAGTATCGCGTACTAGTCTGGTAGCTTACAATCAGTTGGCGCGTAAAAATTAACGTCGCCAATGGTATCTCGTACCCTGATTGAAGATTGAACAAGGCCTCGACTAGCAAGTCCGAAAAACAGCACTCGCTATGATCACTTAGTGCCTCCGCCATTGCCCGATGAGGATCGCGTCCTCGATGACAGGTTTCAGGGGCCTTTTCAGACTAGCAACGTAGAATAAGCCGCTAAGAGCATCACGTACCAGTCTGGCAGCTTCCAATCAGTTAGCGTGCAAAAACAACTTCGCTAATGGTATCTCGTACCCTGATTGAAGATTGAGCAAGGTTTCGACTTGTAAGTCTGAGATGCAGTACTCGCTATGATCACTTAGTGCTTTGGCTTTTGCTGGATATCGGTTCTTCATCCTGTGTGATTGTAGATTCAAGGCTTAAATTCGACACTGAAATTCGTTATTGCACAATACACTTTATAGGTTATCACTTGAAATTTTGTTATTTTGCTAAAGAAGGAACTATTTCATGTATTATAAATGAATAATAAGATGTATCACTTGGGATTTTGTTAAATTGCTAAAAAAATACTATTCCATGTATCTTAAATGAATAATTAGATAGGATAAAGTTTTTTCCATGCGAAACTTTTACCGCAAAAAAAATAAGTGACATCTAGACGCGATGGTGTTGCCAGGATACATTGATTGTATTTTTTTATATATATCTAAACTTGCGAATCCTTTGACCCGTAATGAAAATATTACTACATTATGTGAACAATAATAGAATTGCATTTCAGTTTCGGCGCGAAGTAAAATAGAAACTTAACTACGAAATCCTGCATTGCGCAATTAGAGTACTCCGCGCGATTTGAACATATACAATAGCCCGAAATCATCTATCGGGCAGTTGCCCAAATCAGACAAAACATCCATCTGGTCGAAGGATCCTCCCTTTTCAACTGACATTTGGGGGACTTTACACTCTATATCACATACCTCTAAAACTCGTAAATATTGGTCTAAATCCTCAATCGCATCCGATAAGTTGCCGCATGATACACATACTGTAGCACGGCACTCCGAATCCATCTGACCAGTTCTTAATTACTCGTAAATATTGGTTTCACTCCTCAATTGCATTCGAGAAGTTGCCGCATGATACACACACTGAAGCACGGTTTATGAAAATTTAAAACAAAACAGGAGATAAAATACCGCTTTGAGGGACACCACTCTGAAAATGACTATAATGTGAATTTTATTCTAAAACCAATCAGTACTATACTCTGATGTAGTTAAGTAATTATTCCGCAGACAATAATTGATAGTGCTCGCCAATTAGATTGGGATTATTAGCAATAAAAATCTAGACATCACTTTTGCACTGCGCAATAACAGATAGCACTTACTCGATTACATTAATCAACTTAGCCACTCAAAGCCAAATCAATCTAAACTATTAAAACTTCATATAAAAGGTAGCAATCACCAATCTAATAAACGCACTCAAGCTGCTATTAACAATTAATATAAAACAGTTCTGACTAATTAGGTACCGCATAAGACCATTAGTCATGTTGTAAAAAATACTAATTTATTAATAGACATCGCCACAGGGCAAAAACAGTATGCAAGTCGCTATACTAGTTACAAAATACATGTACACATTGACATATAGTGGTAGCATAGATACCTAGTTTTTGTCGTGACTTGTTGTCGAGCCACCAACCGCCCTATGGGTCAGTGACCTTTGAGCAACTATTGACCCCAGAATATTGTATATTTGTAAAATAACAGTGGCATACCGAATTAAATTGTTTGTCATGGAGAATAAAGTTCAGATTTTTTCTTCATTATGACTCATGCTCTACAGTCAAGCCAGAGCAAGTCAGATCAAGGAATTTCTCTCAAATGACCGTTCTTGTGCTTCTGTCAGCGAATAATGAAACGCAGTACTCCAAGGTCAATCCACAGTATAAATCTCTGATAGTATTAGGAACTCAATATTGACTTCAAAATGTCGAATCACTGATATAGGGCACAGGAAGCCAAGCTGAAATGTGAACTAGAAGAGAAGGAGCTACGGACATAAATAACTACATAATGGGTCCCAAACAGTAGCAAACGGCAACACTTCTACCCCTCTAGCCAAGTTATATCGATTCTCTTTTTGTTGATCGCCTCGAGTCGGCCACGCCTCCTATTCCTTTGTTCTGACCACGTGACTGAGCGTTGAGATGACGTCAGAATAAAGGAATCGGAGGTGTGGCCTACTCGAGGCAATCGACGAAAAGAGAATCGAAACGAAACGGTTGTAACTTGGCTAGGGGGGCAGACCCAGAAGAAAAAGGCGATATGGTCCTTATGGATTCACTAACAATCTCACTGGATCTAGAAAAGTGAAAATAATAAAAGTAGGCCTTCTCCCTCTAGTGGGACAACAATCAATCTGCTTAGCTTTTTCTCAGTTAAGTTGGAATCAGCTTCCAATCAAAGCGGATGCAGCTGTATACCAGCATTTTTAAGACTTTTCTTGAGGTGGGAAATCGTCCAATATCTTTTCTCGCACTAGGGTGGAGTGAGTGGGCGTGACAGACTTTTACTGACTAAAACCCACCTGTGTGCATCAGTTGCCCTTTTTCATTCTAGGGCCACGGTTCAACGAGTTGTACTGACATCTCTTTGAGGCGCGCCTGGAACACTACGCGCCGTTGACGACTCGAGCTCAATCCTTACCGGACGCCCGAACGGCGAGCTAGGTACCTATTGCTTGTCGTGCGCAATGGCCTGGGATGGCCCTGCTCCTCCCGACGCCAGGGGCGTCGCCTGTGGAGCTTCCTGGGGCATGAGGATGTTATGTCCTTTCTCTCCTTCGCTGGCATTACTACTTCGCAGAATGAGGTGACCGCATCCCATTCCCTCTCGCTCCGGTCCGGGCCCGGTGCAAGAGGTCACCGCCGCCGATTATTTTTAAAACTGGTGTTAGGGTGTTAGATATTCTGAATTCCGACTATCCGTAACTACCATAGATTACTGTTATTGATCTACACATGACACTTAGAACAAACTGCTTAATATACTTTCCGAGGCATAGAGGATGTATATAGTATGTTAAGACGGCCACCCATCCACAGACTGACCTCGACAAGGTTTGCTTAACTTTGAGAATCGACATGTTATTACTTAGTTACGGTCTCCAGTGGAACAACCTAAGTTAATAATAAGTAAGAAGTCAACTTATTACTAGGGTTCACACTGCATAAAATCTAATCCTACATTACCTCGAATAAGATCGTTTCCTTAATTTAAACCAGATTCAGGTTGTTCCTAGAGATAACGACTAGTGATAAGGCAGATTAATATGACCATTTAGCTGCCCATTTACTTAACACCTTTAATCCTAGAATCGTGTGGTTCAGTGGAAAAACATCGTACGGAAGACAATTTGCGTTTTTTACGGGAATGGACTTTCTCTTCCAAAATTAAAAAAAAATTATGTATATTTATTTCTATTAGGTTAGTAGTTATATAAATAATATATATATTTTAATGATATTACGCACGTTTTTTGTTATGCTTATGAACAACTTTCTAAAACAAAACAAAAACTTTAAAAAAATGAAGCATATTTTGTGTCTTATTGAATCTGCATAATTATGGTAATTTTACTTATTGATTCTTTGTGGCGGCTATTTATATCACTTATATACAGATTAGTATTTTTGAAAGTATTTTTTTTAGCTAGCAGTTTAATTTTCTGCCTGAATAGATGTGACTTTGATGTAATACCGAAACAAATAAGGGATAAATGAGGGGGAGGGGCCCTCGGCGACTTTTTGTAGCGATGCTGTCGCACGTTTAACACGCGTTACTAACTAACGCGCTACAGCATCGCGACTACATCGATGAGAACGCGCTACAGCATCGCTACAAAAAGTCGCCGTGGACGAGGGGTCTAAGCGAAGCTCCAATCCTTGAACGGAGGGTATGTATGACTTCTAGAAAAGTTTTAGTTAGTTTGTGGTGTTTAATTGATTTCTAATTGGATAAATTAGCTTCTGGTTCGTATATTTATCATCTCTATCTTTCTGTATAGTGCACGACTCGGGCGATCAAATCTACTTACAGATAATGAATCGATGAAATTTGAGATAACACACAATAACTGATTTTTGGAATGTTTACATTGTACGTATTGCTAAAGAGTACCTACTACCTAGTAGTGGACATTAAGTCAAGAGTGAATATATATTACTTCTAGGCATGCGTGCTTTTTTGACGACTACATCATCGTATGGAAGTGGTCAAACGCGAACTTATCAATAACAAAAAAAACTGTAACCGTTCTGTTATGTATGCCTCGATAAAATAGTGGCGTAACTCGCAACGAAACCAATAACATGGGACGTCTAAAGATGACAGGAAAATTAGAGGGCAAAAAACCTGGAAGACAGAGCTCAAAATGGTAGATGGAGCAGATACTCAAGAATTTAGCTATTAACGCCGCACTTTACCTATTAATGATGGAGTAAATCGTCGACATATTAAAACGGAGTCACGATTCTCAGAAGTTGGAAAGAAGAATTATATGATTCACTTATTTCGAAATAAAAAATTATTTGATATGTTGACATCAAACGAGTTGCAGTAGATGGTGTCATCGGATATTCATCCGTCCGGCCTCGCCATGCAAATTAGCAGATATTATTATGTCATTGAACTATTGATCTAGGCTGAAGCTAGAATACTTATATTATTTTCTATGCAGAAAGTAGTTTCGTAACATCCTTCTTTTTTTAGGATTCCGTACCGCAAAAGGAAAAAACGGAACCCTTATACGGTCACTTTGTTGTCCGTCCGTCTGTCTGTCAAGACTCTTTATCTCGGGAACGCGTGGAGGTATCGAGTTCAAATTAAAACCATATACTCAAATCTGCGGTCCCTTGTTGCTGTAAAACAATCAAACTTCTGAGTTAACTAAAAAAAAAGATATGGCCGTTTATGTCGCAAAAAACGAAAAATTCATAGGGTACTTCCCGTTGACCTAGAATCCTGAAATTTGGCATGAAGCAATGTCTCATAGCACAAGTATCTATATAACAGCGATATCTACCAGACAACCTTAGAACATCAAAAAAAATCAAATGAAAATCTTCGTAACATTCGGGAATTGAACTGTTTTCAGTTTTGTACGGAACCCTCAGTGCATGAGTCCGACTCGCACTTGCCCCAGTTTTTTATTATATTGATACACTCGCTTTACCACCATCTCACTTGACAGTAAGCAATGATGTGATCAACGATGGATCACACTTACCTAAAAGTATCCGTAAGTATCACTCTTGACTTAAAGAACCCCAGTTTGTAGCTATCAAAGGCCCTACCATGAGCTATTAACGCGATCTATTTGACAACCTGGACTGGTCTGTTGGTCTAGTAGTTAGTGGCCGTGACTGCTATGCCGGGGGTCGTGGATTCGATTCCCACCCAGTACAAATGTTTGTGTGATGAGCACGATCATTTGTTCTGTGTCTGGGTGTAATTTATCTATATAAATATGTATGTATTTAGAAATATATAAGTATGTTTATCAGTTGTCTAGTACCCATAACACAAGCTCTGCTTAGCTTGGGACTTTTTTTTAAGGTGGGAAATCATCAAAATGACTTCTCGCGCTCTTCGTGTCTGACATTAACTGACGAAAACCACACCTGTATCCTTCAATTACCCTTTCCGTGCTAGGACTACGGGTTTCCCTTTCAGAAATTCTCCGCGGTCCTAGCTAGCGGGCATCGGCCCTGCTGGGCCCCTACGGTTTGACTGACATCTCTTTGAGGAGCGCGAGGGTACGCGCTGTTGACGACTGTTCTCGGTCCGATTAATTACCGAACAGCCGGAAGGCGAGCTACCCAGTGCTCGACTTCCGCAAGCCCGCGTATACCCTGGCTGGTAGTCGGGGTCGGAATTACAGCGGCTAGGGCGTGAGGACCTTCGTTCCTGCTTAGCTTGGGACTAGACGGCGTTGTGTGATAGTTGTGGAATATATTATATATACTCGTATTACCTAAACTGAAACATTTAAGGGATGGTGCTATATAGGTTGTATAGCTCCATCTCTCTCTTACACTCTCTTACGCTTTTAACACATCATGATAAGGCCTCTAGAAACATAACTTCGGCAGGAAACTGTACTTTTTTTTTATTCTTGATAGGTTCACGCTTGACCGCTATCTCACCTGATGGAAAGCGACGATGCGGTCGACGATGGAGCGCGCTTACCTAGAAGTAACCTATTCACTTACTTAAAGATTCCCGGGTTGTAGCCATCAGGAAACACAGATTCCGGCAAGGAATTCCACTCCTAAGCTGCACGCACAATTAATGTGTTCCCAAAACGGGCGGGATGTCCACCATGTACCGGTGGCGCATTGTCGTACGCCTGGTGGTCCGATGATGGAACGGGCTAGGCGGAATTAGGTTATGCAATTCCGACGCACACTCTCAGAAATGCAACCGGTAGAAAACCGACAGGCTAGCAACTCTAGCTACAATACCATGTACTCTTCATATAAGGATAATTATGAAATATATGATGAACTCATTCTTTACCCGTCGACGGTAAAGCGATCTTTACCCGATAACTTTTTCGGTGGCGACTTTTTCATAGAGCGATTTAAAGCAACGAGGCATTCCTCGTTGCGTAAAATCCGCCTATGTATACTACTTAAAGTTAAGGGCCTCACAAAACAAAACTCTATAAGATAATAGTATGTTTGTATAGATTTAAGTAAGTGAAAAGTTATATAAGCCCATAATTTGCAATTTATTCTTAGAGGGTTTTTTTTTTCGGTGGGCAAATCATCTAATGACATCCCCCGCTCTTGGGTGGAGCGGGAGATAGTGTCAGACTTTTACTGACTAAAAAGCTACTCCTGTTCCTTCTTTGCCATCGTTCCAGGGCCCCGGGGTTCTCTTTCGCATCACCCATGGCCCCAATAGGCTTCGACCCTGCTGGGCCCCTACGGTTTTGCTGACATGTCCTTGAGGCGCGCGTGGAACACTACGCGCCGTCGACAACTTGGGCTCGGTCCGGACGGTTTCCGGACGGTCGGACGGCGAGGTACCCATTGCTTGCCGTCCACAAGCCAGCGACTACGGTGGCTGAAAATGGGGATCGGGATCCCGGCGGCTGGGGCGTGAGGGCCGTTCTCTCTCGCGTGCTAGCATTACTGCTTCGCAGAAGGAGGCGACCGCCTATTCTTAGAGAGATACTGACTTACAAGAAACTGGTAGGTATCTGCCTAGTTTGGAAATCAGGGTTTTATTCTTTTTAAGTCTAGTCATACTTTGTACACCCTTAAAACTTTCCTGGGTAGTCCGAAAAAGAACTCCGGAGTCATGGAACGCAAGATAGAGAACGTATATAGTTGTGATTTTAGTCAGTAAAAGTCTGATACGGCCCGGCCCTAGATTGAGAGAAGTCATTGGATGTTTTCCTACCTTTAAAAACACTTAAAACTTATTACATTAGTGTTGTATGGCTTTGATGAATAAAAATATGTTATCTACGTTTTTTACTTTTAATAAGTTTGGCACCACCTAAACGACATTCTGGGCACTTTTCCAAGATACGGCACATTAAAATTTATTAATTTACGATGTGTGATAATAAAAATTGTCGGTAAAAACCAAATTATGAAAATATATTATAGAAATTTACATTTTACTAAGCCCACTCCTTAAAAAACTTTGTTTAAAAGTGTTTCTGGAGCGTAACGCATATTTATGTCGTATTAAACATAGTTCGTTTAAGTATTCTAGGTAACTATTTTAATATTTCTAAAATAAATTAGTATTTCAACACCCGTGGTAACTCAGCGAAGGCATCCATTAAGAGGACCCTTCCCCACTCGTGTATCGTCAACGTGAGCATGGTTTAAAAGCTTGTTGCTTCATCCAACGTAATTTAACGCAATGTTTATTGAAGAGGCAATGCGAAAACAGAAAGATATCGCCTAAAAACCCTGTGTTTTTAAAAACCTTAAAGGTTTTTGAAAAAAAATGTCATAATTCAGAATCTTGATTAAATGTACAAGGCTTCTATAGTCATATTTTCTTTATTTTTTTTTTAATTTATGAGTACGAGAAGGGCCAAAGTTCACAAAAAATGGCAGATAATCGAAGGTCTTTACTGGATTACTTTTACACAAATTTATGATTTGACAAGAAGGGTATCACTTTGAAATTTCCTTATTAATCCAGTGGCAAAACAACCCATTGCAAACAAAAAAGCATCGTGTATGGATTTATATGCCTATCATATATGATGTTACGACAAATGATATTAACCTTTTAGCTCGGTGCAGACAACCATTTCATCAGTTCTTGGGTGATATGTACCTGAAGGTGGAATCGAAGGTCTTCGTTTTATTACTTTAAATCAAAAAAAGCTACGTGTTGATAATTACATAAATTTGCAAGATGCAGTTGCTAGTGACACCAATATTAATCCTTCAGATCTAGGAAAAATGGTAATTCTTCCGTCAACAATAATAACAATAATAATCACCGTATCTCTACGTTGACGTCGTGGTGGGGCTTGCGCGCTCCAATAAACCCTAGGTCTGTACCGGTAGAGTTTGCTTTGCCGTAACATACCTAGGCTCAGGGGCCAGACTAAGAGAGATACAATTCGCAGGGCAGTTTTGTGGCGAACTGATGGGCATTAGCGACCCCACGGACCCGATCTCCCGGGAGAAATCTTGTTCCTCATCTCCGGTTTGCCTTTGTTGGCTGGCCGTAGTGAACACTGATGAGGAACGGAGCTCCCACCTCTATCTTGCCTTTATTGACTGGCTTGAGTGGAGATTCGCAAGAGCAAATGTGCTCAGGAGAAGGATGTATAATCCAGTAAGATGCTGGTAGGGATCTTGACCTTACCTCCGGTTTTGTCCTGATAGCCGTGTTATACCTTTCCGCTCCTCAAGCACCTCAGAATATGTTGCCTTCTTGTTGCTACATCACTTCGTGCTAGCGATCGTTTTTGGGGGCCCATTTATTGAGTGTGCAAGTCACCCCCTACCTTTTTATCGATGGAAATTAATAACATTGTTCAGGCAGGGGCCATAGTCTTAACATAGTTCCTGGTAACCAGTCCACTTAAGACTACAAAAACCATAGCCCTATATCTTAGTTTTCCATATGTCGCAATAGTTTCCCATTAACCGGGGGTTGTCCTTTGATGCAATAGCATAGCGTACAGGGATAATCGCCGGTTGGTACCACGTTCCATTAAAAGCATATAAGGGGCCTCTGCGAGTTGGTTTCGACTCCTCGTACGCCTTCTAAAGGTCCAGGATAGTCCAATAAACTTATATATCTCAGAACCCTGGGGGGTTCTGAGATATATAAGTTTATTGACTTAAAGGTTACATAAAAATGAATCCCCTGGTCCTTAAATTCGTTGGTAACAAAAAGTCTGTATACCGATTTATATCTTGAAAATTGCGAAGTCTCATATTAAATTTCACCCCCTCTTTTGAAGGGTTGGGGGCAGATTCCCAAAAGAAAATGATGCACGATTTTTTTGTTAGTCACAAATAGTCCGCATACCAATTTTTAGCTTTCTACCTTGAAAATTGCGGAATGCTCCATACAAAATTCAACCCCTATTTTAGGGGAGTGGGGGGGGTTTGAAAGAGACAAAAAGTTGCCTATGTCACTCTCCATCCCTTCAACTATCTCCACTTAAAAAGTCACGTCAATTTGTCTCTCCGTTTTGCCCTGAAAGACGGACAAACAAACAGACACACTCACACATACACTTTCACATTTATAATATTAGTAAGTATGGATTTCAATAGAAGCCTAGACAATGTCCTCAAGATATCTGTATTTTCGAAATATCTAGAGAAAGATGTGTAATAACGTCATAATCACGTAAAAGCGGTTGTATGGAAATGTATGTATATCGGATTGGCCGCTCTTAAATGAATTTCGTGAAATTAAAAACAAGAGTCGAAATTATAGCAATGTTACAAAAATAAAAAAAACACATCCACTTCCTGTATTATTAAACATTTAAATATACGGCTAATTAGTTCACCTTCAGTTCTTTTATTATTATAATAATATAAAAATGTTTTAATTTTAAAAAAGACCTTATGTTCAACGTTAGTGGTACGATTATGCGCTATTTTACTAAAATTACATAGAAACTTGACAATAGCGAGGCCGCTTTGTTTCCTGAGATTTCGTTAACTATATAAGCTGACATTTTTCGTTTGGCTAACATTCAACACATCATATTCCAACAAACTACATCAAAATGATCGCTAAGGTAAGAATAGTGATATTCTTTTTTAAGAATGCATCATATCAAGGATCATCAGAATTATATAAAAAAGTGTTGTGTCAATAGTGCAGTGAATAATTCTAGTGATATCCAATCCAAAGTGAATAGCTTCTAAGGATATTTTGCCTTCTATCCCGGATCGGCAAATCTCTGGAAAAATTTATTCTTCCCTGTTTTTCGTATTTTGATATTTATTTTAAATGACAGTCGTTTTTAACAAACTTTAGTGGCATAATCTGCATTCGGGGTAGAATACAAGATATCATCTGCCTATTTTGGCTACTCCTTTAAATAAAACTGTGCAAGTGCAGGTACAATAACACAAAGTGCTCCAAAGGAATCAACGGACAATAGTATCCAATACACATAGGTCGATTGTCACAAGCTTTCGAACTGAGCAGATGCTAGCTACTATTTAGCTGACAACGAATACTCTAGTAATATTATTCTTAGTAATATTAGTAATACTAGTAATATTATAATTCCAAAATGTAGCAGATTGAAATATCACGTGGTCAATCACTTACATTTAGACTTTGAGACCCTCGTTAAAGTAACAGAATGTCATTTTATCTAGAATATGATTACATACAGATAATATATCACCCGCATTTCACAAAATGGCAGAGAGAGCACACATAGTGAAACCACATCAGCTCACGTTTTCCTGGAATATGGGTTCAATGTTACAGGGATCGAGGCACCCATTTTTTGTCAACCAGCCTAAATTCAAACTGCAGGCTGTTATTGTGAAATTCGAAATGAAATAGCCAATTCAATAGCTCAGCTTCAACAGTAACCCCATATTCCGTGCTGCCATATCATATTTTATACGTCCTAAGTTACGGACATCTAGATTAGTGAAACGGTGACGCTAGCACAGTTTTGGGCGCGTGCCAGAATGTTTTTTTTTTCTCAGCAAGGTGGAAATAAATTTCAGCGTGAACTGGCTTTTATAGTTTTCCTGCGGTGGGCAACAGATAAAGATTTTTTGGACATAAATTAATAATTACTTTTTCAAAATTGTCTTAATTTTTTGTCTCCATTAGTTAAATTTACATAAAACCATGTAGAATGATTTTTATTTCTTATGCCTCAAGCTGGTTTTTCCAGAAAAAAAATCTCAAATCTTTTCTATTTCTGGGACTGTTTTGAAAGGTTTACTCCCAGAAAACAAAAAAATTGGTAGAAAATAGGATCAATTGCATCATCACTATCAGTGGTTGTTGTTTGTTTTCAATAATGTGTGAGCATTGTCGGTATTTTTTTGCTTCTAGATGTAATTAATGCTTTGGTTTCGGATTTAGTTGAAAACATTATAGACACATAACAGTCATTTAATTTTATGTTAAAAATTTATTTTCGGTCTATCTCTTTAGCTGTGATTTACTAACAAAATAGTATTTTAAGTCTAATCTTGGATTATAAAACCGGATGTAAGAAGGTTTACCGATTAGAGCTAGTAGATATTTCTAAAAATCATGTCAATATTCAAACTCATACATAGTAGTATTCCTATTAAGCAGTATATACACTTGGGTCTGTATACTGTAAATACATTCGCAAGTCACACCTCACTGGTTTTCAAAGCCCAACCAGAACAGCCTATTCGCTATTATTCTAAATCTGATCAAAGGCTTGCCTAACCCAGTTCTTATTAAGTAACTCTGGCCTTTAAGCGAATCAATCAGTACTGGTTTTAGAGGAGACAGCTTTCATAATGTCTGTCACACATGCAATCAAGTCGATCGTTAATCATAATGTCTAATATGAATTAATAAGTAAGATATTCCCCTTAATATGTCCTGCAATATGGATGTCCTGCAATCATTTGATGTTACCGATTTGACCTTTTATTGAAGTTTAAGCATTGCGTTTCAAAATGACCGGTAGTCAATTATTTCCATATAAACCGTTGATCGTAATTACATGTAAAATACATTGGTTTTGGAATTGTAAGTGGAACTGCTTTGCCAACTGGTCATCATTATCATATCAGGTTAAAGACATTTACAGTATTACAAAGGCCTCCCTTCTATTTATTTATGTCTATCTGCATCAGTATTATCTTCTAGCTCTTGTACCTTTTTGGTAGGAGTTTTGTTTGAATCATACATCGGTTTCTTCTATTATCATCATCATTCTCCCCGAAACTAACCAGCAATTAGAAATCATTCAGTAAATCAAAACTTTTAGTAGACTGTATCACAAGAGTCAAACCGTTGTATTTATCTAGATCTAAGCTTACAATTGTCAACTTCTAGACATCTTTCGCAAGATAAGAGTGAAATGCGTCCTTGCATAGCGAATCAATCCGTCACTGCTGTTTGTTATTTAAATCCATCTTGTTATTGCTTCATTTACATTCAAACGTATTAATATCAAGCGTTAGGTCTTAATTTGTTAATATTTAGAATATTAAAATCTGTTGAAGACCAAGCGTCTCTATAGAAGTACCAAAAAAATAATCATTTACAATATTATCAGTCCAGGAAAAAATAGGCACAGTAATCGCAGAAGTTGCAGACACTGGTTCCCAAACTAAGCTATCACTTATGTTTTGGGACACAGTGTTCAGCCGTGGCTATTGTGTAGAGAAGTGATAATGAATTTACCAGTTTGATAGTTTACATCATCATTTAGAGTCTTACATTAACTTTAACATATAATAATTCTTGAATACGGAGTTCCATGATCCCTTTAAGGGTAAAAAATACTTTAGTACGAAGAAAAATATTAATTGCTTAAGTGATAAAAGCTGTGATTAAGTACGTAGGTGGAAGAATAATGTGGATTGTCTTATGACAATCACCTGCTTACGTCTCCTTTCGCAATTGTCAAGGTACCGACCTCGAAAGTACCCTAACGACCAGTAACTGCAGATGGACCGAGATTTGGGCCTAATTTTAAGGTAGCCATAATTACGCGTCAACACGCTATGTCTATTAAAGTTTTAATAAAGATGCAAGGTTATATTTAAATGAGAAAATAGTTAAGTTATTAAATACGGTGTCATTTTTTATGGTAGATTTGAAACAAAATACAAATACTGTAGACAATTTAGGATTGACATTTCAAAATAGAAATGAGGATACACAATTTGTATTCTTAGTAGGTACCGATTATCGTAAAATTACCTATATATATAATATTTCTTAAGAAACCATTTTCTGAGTATCCACTATCTTTGTCTTAAAAAAATTATTGTTCCAGTTTGCCGCTGTCCTCTGCTTAGTCGGCTTGGCTCGCGCCAGCGGCTGGATCGGCAGTGGTCTGGGCTACTCCTCTGGCTACGGAGCTGGTCTCGGCTACTCATCTGGCATTGGTTACGGCCACGGCTATTCCGGCTACGTAGCCCCAGCATACACTGCTCCCATCGTCAAGACTGTAGTCGCTGCTCCCATTGTGACTAAAGCTGTTATTCCTGCTGTTTCGTATGCTCCAGCAATTTCCACTGTCTCCCGTTATCAAGTTCATTCTTCGCCTATTGTGAAATCCTATGTCGCCCCATCTGTCTCATATGTGGCAGCTGCTCCTTTGGCCGTGTCCTACGGTCACGGGTATGGCGGCCATGACTACAGCAGCCTCGGCTACTCCGGCCATGGTGGCATCAGCGCTGGTTACGGCTATGGCTCTGGTTATGGCTATGGTGACAGCCACGGCTATGGCTCCAAATACGTTTGGTAAGCGGTAAACAAAACATTGTATATAGCAAAAATATTTGACTCTGTATGATATTGTAAATATTGTATTTCTCTCTGTATGGCTGTTTTAATTTATAGCAGATTTTATGTTGCTGTTCTATTTATATATTTAATAAACTTGTACCTGTCTAAGTAAGATATTGTTTAATTTTGTAACTGCGGTTGTTTCATTGAAAAACAAATCTTTGCAATTAAAAATACATTGATATGATTTTAAAGTAATAATATGAACTCGTATCAATCACTATTAAACGATTTATTATGACTTGAACATACGCAATAACAAGCTTATTGCACTGTAGTGGAAATAAAACTCGTTCAGTAAGCACTGCCTGCATGCACAGCTGTATCAAAGCTGCCTATACAAGCCATTTACCGGGTCATCAGTACATCCTTCCTCTAGGTCTAAAAGCTTTTTAAAGGTATAAATATTTGTCAATGAAATAAAGATATCCGCAGGAGAACCAAGGTTGCCGACATAGCACGAAGAATCGCCAAACTTAAGTGGCAATGGGCAGGGCACATTGCTCGCAGAACAGATGGCCGTTGGGGCCGAAAGGTTCTAGAGTGGCGGCCGCGTACCGGAAGACGCAGTGTTGGAAGGCCCCTTACAAGGCGGACCGATGACCTGGTGAAGGTTGCGGGAATACGATGGATGCGAGACGCACAGGACCGTTCATTGTGGTGACATTTGGGGGAAGCCTATGTCCAGCAGTGGACGTCTATCGGCTGAAATGAAGATGATGAAATGTTTGTCATAAAGTATCAAAGAAACCGGATTTTCTCGTCCTTAAGTCTAAAGATGTTTGTTTAAATTAACATCTCATTTAGTGCTTACCTAGTGGTAAATTTAAAAAGTAGCATGTTTATATTATTACTTAAATACGATAGTAATTATACTTGACTAGTGCTTAATGTAATTACTGTCCAGGATTTGAGTAAGATTTTAGATTAAATTGATGATGTTTCAAGAAACATTCAACCAACATTTTGGAATATTAAACGATTTAGGTAAAAGCAAGTACATGGAAAATTAGTAGTAAATGAAACTATTTTAATGAGTGTAAAACCAATACAAGAAGAAAGCGCATAAATATTTTTTTTTAAATAACAAAGTACAATTTTACTGGTACTATACTATATGTAAATCAGATATACTCAGAGGATTTAAAAAAAAAATAAACTAGGTAAACCTCTAGTTTAACAAAAACGGTCTTATTTTAGTAGGTCGCCCATATTCAATCTTACCTTTTTGTAACATAATTTCATCGTTCTTGTTCGAAATTGAGATACCTTCTGTACTGCTGTACTGCTCTACATACTACATGATCTTATTACAATTAAACTTATGAGCTACTGCGTTCACAGTTGATCGACTATCATTTGTGGTGTCAAGGGCGAAACCAGCGCAACAGTCATCTCCATACAATGGAGAATTTTGCTAGTCATTATACTAAACCTTTAATTGGTGGTGATACTTGAGAAAGGCTTATGTCCTAAATTGATTGAAGCTTATAAAACTGTATCGATAATTGACCCATTTTAAAAATAGGAATGATCTTTCAAATTATCAATATAGCAAAGATCGTATTAAATAACAAAGCAATTATCACATATTGAAACGCCTAAACATAATGAATTAATAATTAATTTATCAATTACTACGCGTTTTGTATTTTACGCTAATGCCAACCCTTGTACAACAATTCTCAAGATAACACTATAAATTCAAGATTATATCTCGCTACTATTCACACAATAAACTTCTTAAAGACAAAACAATAAGGTTTGCAATTGCCTGTCTTATTTCGGTGGATACATTAGTTGATATTGCATTTAAGCCTAATTAATTTCGTTACGCTCCGGTTTTCTCAAAATCTAAAGGGACCTTGAAAAGAATACTTGCTTCCTACATTTTTAATATAAAAGAGTGAAACAATAGCATCTAACACATTCAACTCATCACTGTTGAAGATTCCAGCAACATGTTCACTAAGGTAATTAATTGTATATTTTACAGTGTTTAAATCTTAATTACATTGTTCAATTTAGCGGTTTAATTTCGAAATTATCGTTTCTTTGTGTTCAATCTCATGCCTATACTGACCTACCCCAAATACCAGTACAGGCATTCTTATGATCATTCCTTTTTTGACAAGTTGTAACGCTATTGTTTTCTTCTACTATCTCTGTTAGTGTCAGTAGCAACCATTACATTTTTTATTTCAATTTGACATCTTCATCTGATTTTCTGCTCTATTCCAGATTCTTGCCATCGCTATCTGCCTCTTTGGCTTAGCCCGTGCTGGAAACCTTTACAACGGTGGCTTAAATAGCGGGCTCTCCGGCCACGGTGGCTATGGAGGGTACGGCAGCCATGGAGGCTACGGTGGCTACGCCGGTGGCTATGGCGGCGGCTATGGCAGTGGATATGGCGGTGGCTATGGCGGTGGCTATGGCAGCGGCTACGCCGGCGCCGGTGGTTATGGCGGCCCAGCCACATCATACACTTCTGTGACCAAAGTTGTCCCTGCAACCGGAGCTCACGGTGGATATTCTGGCGCTCATGGAGGTTATTCAGGAGCTCTTGGAGGATATTCTGGAGCTCTTGGAGGCTATTCTGGTGCTCTTGGAGGCTATTCCGGCGCTCTTGGAGGCTACTCTGGCGCTCTTGGAGGATATTCTGGTGCTGGTGCCCTTGGCGGTTATGGTAACCACGGTTACAACAACCTTGGCTACGGTTCCAACGGACTTGGCTACGGTTCTCACGGCTACAATGGTCTCGGTAACGCTGTATCCTCTGTCTCCGTCTACAAAGAACACTCACCTAGCTACGCCAGCGGTGCGTATGGCAGTAACGGTGGTTACGGAGGAGGTGTCTACGGTAACGCCGGTTATGGCGCCTACGGCAACGGCGGCTATGGCGCTTATGGTAACGGCGGCTATGGCGGCTACGGTAGCGGCGCCTATGGTAACAAACTCGGCTGGTAATTCATTAACAAAATATGTAAATATGATGTGAGGAAAATAAATGATTGAAAATGTAAATCTGTGTTATTCACAACAAACCGCAAACCCTTGTTCTTTCTTTCAATACGCTGGGCCCTGAATTTTCGAATAAAAGGGATGCTATGTAGATGCAAGAGTAATCAAAACGAGCTCTAAAAACTCATAAATTCAGGTTATTATTTAAATAGTTACCATCAGGTGAGATGGTGGTCAAACGCGAGCCTATCAATAATAAAAAAAAAAAAAAAAAAAACTGTGCCGAGTTATGCAGAAAAAAAATCAAATAAAAGTAAAAGCGAGAGCATTAAGCATAATCAGCCTGATACTACTGAGACTCAGTTCTCTTCTCTAGGAGGTAATGGGTCCTAATCCACTACACCCAGTGCTGGATGGTGGTGTGTATGCAATGTCTTCCAAGTATTGGTTCTAGGATATACCGGTTTCCTCACGATGTTTTCATTTGCCGTTTTAAAAGCAGCAGTGATAATAAAATTTACGCAAAGTAAAGCTTCTGGGCCGTTATCACTGAACCACCACTTCTCTTATGCTCTAACGAGAGCATTAAACGCAAGTATTGTATTACTTCGCCTTGGCTTGTTAGACCATTCATTCAGAAAAAGGAGTTGCACTACCTGCATTGGCAGAAAAGGCGTTTTGGAAACGAGATCCTGCAGGATACAATAGAAAGCAAAGCGAGCTCGAAAATTTTGGATGTCTTATCTACTCTGATTTTGAAAAATCCTAAACTTATTTGTTGTTTGGTATTTGAATAAAAAGGCTATTCGAGATCAGCAGTGCCCTTTGGGACGGAGGCTCTGGGCATTCCGTGCCCGGTTCACCACCACCATAATACGTCATAAAATACAAATTACATTATAATAAGCAATCTTAAACATAGAAGAAACAAAGGTAGATCTTCTCTACATATACAGCTTACAACTTTTGTGCATTATCACAAGTTTCTCATGAAACCTAAAAATATACCTAATTTTAAATATTAGGTCAGTTCTACGACCGAGAACCGGATATCCCTATAAACAACAAGATTCTTAGGAGTATCATACATTTTATTATAAAAAATTAATGGTTTAAGCCTGTTAGGCTTGAAACGCCATTGATTGTATTTACACCATAACCAAGTTCCGCAAATAACTTCCTCATTAGTAGATATGGAGTACATTCGATGCTACTTAATATCGAATGCCTCGGGCAGATTACACAACTTTATTTTGCCGGGTCGAGTACTCACCTTGACATTGAAACCGAAAGTGCCCACGGCTGATCCACTACGGGATCCGATACCAATACCAGTTTGCAGACGATATATAAAAGCGAAAGCAAGTGCTCCAAAAATTACACACAACAACCACGCTCAATACAAACATGTACTCCAAGGTACGAGTAGATTTTAATATTGAATTTCGATTTAAAAAATATATTTTTTGATCGTCGTTGATGATGGGCTTGATGCCCTTTAAGCAAATTGAGATTTTAAAGCAAAAATGTATTTTAAAATAAGTGGCTACAATCAGTGTTAACTTGTGTTCTGAAAAATGTAATCGTGCTAAATAGAAATATTCATAAATGTGTCTTTGTTCTTATCCTAGGTCGTAGTCTTCCTGTGCGCGGCGAGCATCGCCTCCGCCGGCAACCTCCTGCATTCCGCTGGGCCTGTAGCATACAGCGCGCCCGTTGCATACAGTTCTGCGCCTGCCGTCTCCTCCGTGTCGTTCTCCTCGCACACCTCTCACGCACCAGTCGCCACCTACGCCGCCGGTCCCGTCGTAGCCAAGACCTACGCTGCTCCTGCCTACACCACCTACGCTGCCGCTCCCGTTGTCGCCAAGTCTTACTCCCCTGCTGTGTCTTACCAGACGATCTCCAGCCACTCTGCCCCCGTCGCCTACGCTAAGACCTACGCCGCACCCGCCGTCACCACCTACGCTGCCGCTCCCGTGGTAACCAAGTCTTACTCCCCGGCTGTCTCTTACCAGACCATCTCCAGCCACTCTGCTCCCGTCGCATACGCTTCCCCAGCCGTCCACACTTACTCTGCCGCTCCTGCTGTCCAGACATACGCCTCCGGCCCTGCTGTGTACTCTACTGGTCCAGTATACGCCAAGTCTGTAGCACCTGCTGTGTCCTACTCTTCGTACTCAACCCACTCCGCTCCCCTGACCTACGCCGCAGCTGCTCCGGTTGTGACTAAGACCTACGCCGCCGCTCCCGTCGTAACCAAGACCTACGCTGCCCCCGCCGTTGCATACTCCGCTGCTCCAGCTGTCGCATACTCCGCTGGTCCCGTACTCAAGTCCGCTGTGACATACTCGGCCGCGCCCGCCGTCTCTCATGTCACATACTCCGGTCTTGGAGCTAACTACGGCTGGTAAACAAATGGTTATTAATATTTATTGTTAGTAAATAAAATCGACTGTATATAATTGTTTGTATGTTCGTAAAATGAAACGAAAAATAAAAACTAAAGAATATTTCCGTATTTTATTAAATGCCTTTGTCCAATTTAATAAGACCACTGAATTTCAATTTCTTATTTTTTGATTTCAATCATTGACTTCGTACTTTTTCGACTGAAATATATATGTCTTGGTCTATACTTTGTAAAAACGCATAGTTTACCTCCGCCGCACTTACACATGTTTCAGTCATCAATCAACTTACATATATTGCTAATGTCAACTCATATGATTTGCATTGATTGGCAGTTCAGTCGACCAACCTCGATGTCAAATACGAGTATAAGATTTAAATTAATGGCTTTCTGAAACTGGGTGTCCAAACCAAGGTTGATTATAATATTTTAATCATACCTGTATGCTCTTTAAACTAGTGGCACAGCCGCCAAATTTGCTTGAAACGATCACGTGGCACTTACGACAGTTTTGATTTGAAACAAAAAAAACGAAGGAAAAGAAAGAATAGATTGACATCAACACTACGATAGGTAATACCACACCATCATACCATACCACCACCGTAAATATCATATTACTATTTTGGTATTTAATAAAACTTTATTGTGGTTTAAAATTATAAACTAAAAAGCTTATTACATAAATAATAACCTATGCGATAAGACCGCCCATTGTACACTTATTTTTAATTATGTTTGTCCTTATTTTTGTTTATGTGGTGTACAATAAAGAATATAATAAATAATAATAGATATTTTATTCTATCAAATATGAAAATAAAGGTAAATAATTTCACAATATCCTCAAAACGGGTTTCAAGAATTTACCTGTTTGAATAACATTTAACTGAATATCTAAAGTTAAATAAAAAAAAAAAATATCTAAATATATGCAGCGGAAGTTTTAAAACATGTTGGATCCCGTCTGCATTACAAAGTTATAAACACATTAAAGCATATCATTTATGTGCCTTACTCATTGACGTTTACTGTCATTGATTGACATAAAATCTTATTCAACAGTGTAGGTACATAATGGCAATAGCAAGGGGCCATTGTTACCATGACTTGTTCAAATATCAGGCGTGCGAGCAAGAAAGAAGGATGGAGTTATACACCCTATATAGCTCCATCCCTTTAACAGTATCGTTTAGGTCGTTAAATGGATCGCGTTAAGAACACGTGGTAAGACCTCAGTGATGTTACAGAGGTTCGATTCCAATTCCGAAAGAGCGAAACTTCCGAATCTTCCGAACTTTAGAATCGAAATTAGAACCGAAAACTTTCAGTTCTAATTTCGATTTTGATAAATAATCGGAATTTATATCAAGCATAAACTTGTTTACACTTATGCAAGTTTTTGCTTGTCGTGCGGGGATCTTCCTCCCCTCCGTGCCTTATGTCGATTATCTACTCTTTTACTAGTTGTTTTGTTTCGCATTTAGAATGTTGTGAGTTTGCTTTTCATATTATTTATCCAAGTTTTTGATAACTTTTAGTAGAGAGAGTATTACATTTGACGGTTCTGCCTCCGCCTTCGCCTCTGATTTCAGTTTCGATTCTGATTCCGAAAAACCATGTTTAAAAACTTCGGTTCCGTAAATTAAATAATTCATGGTAAAAAAGTAAATTAATTCATGGTATTTTGTCATTTACCCGGACGTTAGTTTGTAGTCACCGTACTAAAATATAATATATCAAGGCCTCATTAAAATATCCTCTTCGATCCCGCGCCGGTTAACCAGGTGATTAGTGGTAATAATTCAAACCTATTTTGACCGAATCCTGAGACTCACTCTCACTCTACCCAGTACGGGTACAAATTAAAAAAAGTTATTTGACACTTCACTATTAGAGTCTCGCTCCTATACTATTAGAGTGTCGCTCACACCAGAGCACCCTATACCGTCATGATGCTGTCACATCCTTAAATGTGTGTGTGTATGTGTGCTTGGTGTGGTGGTTTGGTTTATCAAAAGTGAAACCTCTGACAAACATGGTGTGGAAGATGGAGAACTAGGGGCTGATGTGCTACTGTGAACTACTAAAGAACAAACTGCGTGTGAAATAGAGCGTAGAATAAAACTTGCTTGGAAAAGGTATTGGTCTCTAAAGCACTTCTTTAAATCCAAACTCCCGAATGATGCTGAAGAAAAAAGCTTTCGAATCTGTCGTATCGCCCACACTGCTGTATGGTTGCCAGACTTGCCCCCCTAGCCAAGTTACAACCGTTTCGTTTCGATTCTCTTTTCGTTGATCGCCTCGAGTCGGCCACGCCTCCTATTCCTTTGTTCTGACCACGTGACTGAGCGTTGAGATGACGTCAGAATAAAGGAATCGGAGGCGTGGCCTACTCGAGGCGATCGACAAAAAGAGAAACGAAACGGTTGTAACTTGGCTGGGGGGCAGGGCACTAACTAAAGATACGCTCTTAACAAACTCAAAGTTTTCCAACAGGCAGTCGAACGAAGTATGTTGGGACTGAAACTACGAGATTGAATTCGAAACTCTCAAATCAAAATGAATACAAAACTGATAGATGTAGCTGACTTAGGATGTAGGCTGAAATAGAGATGCGCAGGTCTCGAGGAGCGCGTGGACAACGGGCGCTGGGGCGAGCGTGTGCTGAACTAGTGGCCGCCCGCACCGCCGCTGGAGCAATGACGTGGTGCGAGTCGCAGGACACATTTGAATCAGGATTGCCAAGGATAAGAAATTATGGAAATGCATGGAGGTGGCCTATGCCCAATCTTGGATATCCAAAACATAAATTTAGTTTATAAATTTTAGTCTTAATTATTATTATTATCTATATTTTTTTAAACATATTTATTGTAATGAAATTAACGGGTAAGTTTAATTTAAAATGGAATATTATAACTAAATTTTTTATCAACTATTTATATTTGTACAGAATAAATTGAAATGAATTGCTTAATTTTATTAATTTTATTTAAAGACTGAATAATTCAATTTGTATATTATTAATTGCATGAAATTAATTAATGAATGTCAGCGTCGGCGTTCCGGCTGTTTTGGAACCTCATGGCCTGGCACGCGACGATGGTAAGAGACCGGACGGTATGTCTTTATTTCCGTGGAAGATGGGTAGACCTTTAGTGTGGGAAGCTACCTGTGTCGACCCTCTTGCGCGATCCCATCTTCCTAGCTCATCGAGCTGTGCTGGTACTGCAGCTGCGGCTGCGGAGAACCTCAAGCAGCGGAAATATAACAACCACGTCGGCAGTTATATTTTTGAGCCGTTTGGGGTTGAAAGTCTTGGGCCGTGGGGTCCGAATGCTCATTCGCTTTTTAAAGAACTATCTAAACGCTTAATTGACACTTCGCGTGACCCAAGGGCTGGCTTTTACCTCGGTCAGAGATTAAGCATTGCCATAAAACGTGGCAATTCCGCCAGCCTTTTGGGCACACTTCCAGTCGACAGCGAAGCGGAGGAGTTTAATGACGCCATATATTTTAGTTAGGAGTAGCCTTTAGTGTATATATAGTTTTAGTGTATTTTAGTTAAGTGTTTTTGAAATAATCGTGTAAATATAGTAAACAACATTGGTACAAAAAAAAAAAAATTGAAAATCATTGTTATAAAAATTTAATTTGCAATTGTTGATACAATGTCGGTAAAAATACATTGTATTGTTGTTAATTCAAATATGGAATCGAGATTGAAAAAAAAAATGCATGAAATGGATTCGTGATTTTTCTAGATTTAATTTATAATTTTGTATATTTGGGATTAAATGGCTTTATTATTATTATTATTATAAGAAAAGGTACTGCTAAGGTCTCTATCCTTACTATATGATCTTCAAATAATATATTCACAAAATTACGGCTATAAGCTTTGACATTAACATTACACTCAGAACTACTACTAGAATTGCGTAAATACTAATTGTGCCGTTACCCTCGAGCTGTGAGTCACACTCGTGCTTGACCGGTTTTGTCTTGACAGAACAAACTGAGCTCTAGGCAATATCTCATGGAGATTCAATGCTAATACCAGTTTGCAGACTCTGATATAAAAGCGAAAGCAAGTGCTCCAAAAATTATTACAATCAGTAACCTCCTACAAAACAAACATGTACTCCAAGGTACTACAGTGATTTTATTTATTGGATTTAAATTTTTCTAGTGATTTTTCTTAAGTCTGTATAATTATGTGACAAACTAGTTTGATTCTATAAGTGTAAAATTAAGTGCAAATAATTAATAGTCCCGTTTGTGCTTTAACGTCGAACATTTAACGCAGCAGCAGCTAAGCTACTTCTTCCCTTCTTCTTCCCAAAACTGAGATTGAGTAGGTACCTATCTCAGATTTGGGAAGAAGTAAGACTTAACCCTGTTTCGGTATCTAATTCAACACTTTTCTTTCGTATTTCAGGTTGTAATCTTCCTGTGCGCGGCGAGCCTTGCCTCCGCCGGTAACCTCTTGCATGCCGCTGGACCAGTAGCGTACAGCGCACCCGTGGCGTACAGCTCTGCGCCTGCCGTCTCCTCCGTGTCGTACTCCTCACAAACCTCGCATGGTCCCGTCGCCACATACTCCGCCGCCCCCGTAGTAGCCAAGACCTACGCCGCTCCCGCCTACGCCACCTACGCCGCTGGTCCCGTCTTTGCCAAGTCTTACGCTCCGTCCGTGTCCTACCAGTCCATCTCCACTCCCGTAGCGTACTCTAAGACCTTCGCCGCACCTGCGTACAGCACATACGCCGCCGGTCCTGCCGTCGCCACCTACTCTGCCCCAGTGTACGCCAAGTCCATCGCTCCTGCTGTATCCTACTCCTCAATCTCTACCCACTCTGCTCCTCTGACCTATGCAGCGGCCGCTCCCGTTGTCACCAAGACCTACTCCGCTCCCGCTTACTCCACCTACTCTGCCCCTGTCGTGGCTAAGACCATCGCTCCTGCAGTTTCTTACTCTTCTTACTCGAGCCCCGTCATTGCCAAGTCCTACGCCGCTCCTGCCTACACTTCCTACGCCGCTGGCCCCGCCGTCGCATACTCCGCTGGTCCCGTGCTCAAGTCCGCTGTAACATACTCGGCCGCACCCGCCGTCTCTCACGTCACCTACACTGGTCTTGGAGCCAACTACGGCTGGTGAAAACTTGTTTGTTGAAATATAAATACTCGTACTTATTTATTTTTAATAATCATGCGACTATATATACTCAACTGATTGTAAATAGAAAAACGAAATAAAAACTGAAAAATAAGATCAAATTTTCTTTTTCCTTAATCATAAAACTGCTCTGAATTTAACAATCCTGATTTTTAGACTCCTCTTTACAGGTCTCTAATACAGGAGTTTCCTTGCGTGATCACATCAGAAATGACGATATCCGTAGGAGAACCAAGGTTACAGACATAGCCCGAAGAATTGCTAAACTTAAGTGGCAGTGGGCAGGGCACATTGCTCGCAGAACAGATGGTCGATGGGGACGAAATGTTCTGGAATGGCGACCACGTACCGTAAGACGCCGCGTTGGAAATCCTCCCACAAGGTGGACCGATGACCTGGTGAGGGTCGCGGGAATCCGATGGATGCGAGAAGCGCAGGACCGGTCATTATGGCGACACTTGGGGGAGGCCTATGTCCAACAGTGGACGTCTTTCGGCTGAAATGATGATGATAATGATGATGAGTACAGGTAGAACAATTAAGAAACTACTCAAAATGCGCTTATTTATGAATACTTGACATTTATAAAGGTATCCGATTACGACTAAGTATTAATACGAGTACAAGTACCAATAAACAGACTGTAAAGGGGTAACCAGACGGTTGCAAACTAGCGTTCCAACCAAGGTGACCTTGGTTTATGTGTTTGGTTTGTTTTGCGGCTACATAGATGTAAGCCACGCGCCAACACGTTCAGTGGTTGGGAAAACGCGACTCCCAACCAAGGGCGTTGAAGGTCATGGATTACAACTGCTGTCTACACGGATTGAACACTAGCAAGGTCACCTTGGTTGGGACGTTGGTTTGCAACCGTTTGGTCAACCCTTAAATCACACTGATATTATAAAGGCGAAACTTTGTGAGTGTGGGTGTGTGTGTTTGTTGTTGCACTTCTTCACGCTCGAACAGCTGAACGGATTTCAATACCCTTTAATCACCTTTGTACCTATTTGTCTGTTTCCTTCTTCTTGTCTTTAGTTATATGTGTTTACACGAATTGATAAATAAATAAACTTGGCACACGGATAGACTATGCATCCTGAAATATATAGGATACTTTTTATCCCGGGAAAATGTTCCCTTGGGATAATTTTCTTCTATCATTCAGACGAAGCTGCTGGCAGCAGCAAGTTGTACAATAAGGCCCGAAGCATAACTTTTACACACAAAATGAAGTAGTTTTCCATGTAAAATTATTGAAAATGAATGAGTGTTGTGTAAATTACACCACTATAGCTTCCAATATCCTACTGGATCCATACGTACAGGTGCTTTGAAATTGCATAATTATTATTTTTTATTATTGGTAGGCTCGCGTTTGACCACTGTCTCACCTGATGGTAAGCGATGATGTGGCCGACGATGGAGCACGCTTGCCGCCAAATCCGTTCCATCATCGGACCACTAGACGTAAGGCATTACGCCACCGGTACATGGTGGACATCCCACCCATACGTACAAAGCGTTTTGGGAACACATTCATTGTGCATACGCTAAGGAGTGAAATTCCCTGCCGGATTCTGTGTTTCCTGATAGCTACAAACTAGGGGTCTTTAAGTCAAGAGTGAATAGTTTACTTCTTGGCAAGCATGCTCCATCGTCTACCACATCATACCTCATCGTCTGCCTCAAAAAAAGGGTTCACGTACATTTACGTCACGTACCTACATACGATGTAAATTGATTGAAATGAATAGTCACTTAGAAATAATCACAAAGTTATTCAAAGATTCTGGCAGCATAATTATTTTATTTCTGGTAATGTTGGTAATTCCTGGGGCCTTACTGGGGCCTTGGGGACTTGTAAAATGTCAAGCGAGCGAGCGAGAAAGAGGGATGGAGCTATATAGGGTGTATACCCTATGGTGATGAGATTTATTTGGTCGGTGATCTAGCCCTCGGGTGGTTGGAATGGAATGACACCCTGCCAAAAACGAATCAGCAACTCAACAAAAATCACTCACCTTCAACCGTTGAACCGCGTGGCCTGGCTGGTCGGGCAAAAACACTTCCGGACTTTCTTGAGGCTGGATGCTAAGATGACAGTGGCTTGATGGATGTCTGTATGCGGATGAGGGTCTGATCGGCTCAGCTCAACGCTGGAGCAGAGATTTCGCGGCGATACTTAGAATAAATAAGCGAGGGATGGTAGCGATTGCGGTGCATGCGCGCGCGATTAGGGTCAAGATGGCACTAGTATTTTTTGTTTAGCGGGACAGCCGAATGGAATTGTCAGGGTATTATATTCCGCGGCTTGCGATCCCGTTGAGTGCCGGAACGCAATGGCGATGGCGTCAACACCCGATATAGCTCCTTCAACACCCTATATAGCTCCATCAACACCCTATATAGCTCCATCCCTTTAATAGTTCAATCTAAGTCGTCAAATGGATCCCGTCAAGAGATCGTGATAAGGCCTCTGGTCATAAATCATAGTTTTAATTTTATTTTTATTTTTTTGGACGGGTAATCATCCAATGACTTCTTCCGCTTTATTGTGTCAGACTTTTACAGACTACTACTTTTACCCACTCCTATCTTCCATCTTTGCCTTGCGTCCCAGGACCCCGGGGTTCCCTTTTGGACAACCCATGGAAATAGATATGTACTATCGTACGTAAAGATATTTTATAACGATCAGCAATTTCACAAACAAGTATTTCAGTTATTTTTAACTGACTTCAAAAAAGGGGGAGGTTATCAATTCGGTTGTATTTCTTTTTAATTATTTTTGTTACCTCAGAACTACGTCGATTATGGACCGATTTGCAATTTTTTTTTTTCCCCCTTAAAAGACATGCTTCCATATAGGCACCATTTTTTTCAAAATTCTGATTATGGTATCCATGAGGAATCGAGAAACTCCTTAAATATTATAGGCAACCATAAAATTTTGGTATTTTCGTCGAGAACTTAAGCATTTACAGTAATCATTTGATGAAGTGGAACTGGTGAAGAAGACCAGAAATGGCCAACGGAACTTCATATTTACATAGATATCACAATAAAGATACGAGTAGTTAAGTGACTATGACAATATAAATAAATAAATGGTTCTGAATAGTTAAGTTGAAAATGGTATCATCGAAGTGACCTGATGTTGATGATGGAGCCGGGAGATAGGCACGAAAACTCTGTAATTAATCAATGTATCCTAGCCGTATTTGGGCTTATTAGAATTGTCATGGGATGCACTTTGGCTATAAGATACTATCGAAATGATCAGATGATAGAGCCAGAAAGTGGCAGTGTTTGGGTTAATTGGAATTGACATGAGAAATAGGCACTCTGGGTATATGTAAGTGTATCGCAACTAAAAAGTGTAAAATAAAAATCTTTTTACAAAAAAATATAATCGACTTTACTAAAAAAAACACGAAAAATTTCAAATTAATTTTAATTTTGGAAGTCGGTGTTAAATAAGAAACAAACAATACCGAGAAACATAAAAAAAAAACACAAAAAAAAACTAATAACCGACTTCACTAAAAAAAAACACTAAAAGGATGAAAATAATTTTAATTTCGAAATTCGGTGTTAAATAAGAAACAAACAATACCAAGAAACACCGACTTCCGAAATTAAAATATTTTGATCCTTTTAGTGTTTTTTTTTTCAGTAGATTTCTGTACTGAAGCTCAATTTAAAACTAAGAAAAATAAATAAAAATATTAAGCTTAAAATTTGATCAATTAGTTACTCCAAATTAGAAGGCTCCTATTAATAGGCAATTCTTGGCTGTGGGAATCATAAAGCTATCGGTGCAAGAGATGATCAAATTAACCAAATCGAATAGACCTAAGTGTTGATTTATTCTAAGCATTTATTTCTTTGAGAATAGAGGTAGGTTTTTAACGTTAATATTTGACTTGTTTATTAGGAAAAAAACAAAATAGATGGACATAATTACCGTCATCATCATTTCAGCCGAAAGACATCAACTGTTGGACATAGGTCTCCTCCATGTATCACCACGACGACTGGTTCTGTGCATCCAACAGTTCCTGTGACCCTCACCAGGTCATCGTTCCACCTTGTTGAAGAGGGGAGTGACAGTTTATTTCTGAATATCCTACGGATATCTTACAGAATTAAACTGCCACGTTGAATGGTAAATTCTATAAGATCTTAAGCTGACTTTGCGAGATTACTTTTTGTATTCTCTTTGATATTATAACATAATAGTAATAAGTTCAAACCTAAAACCCGACAACGGAAACAATTAATTTTTAGAGCGGTCGATAGATAGCGATAGGCGTTTCATAAACGCTGAAATGCAGTAAAATTGTAATTAATTATTTTTTTAATGTTTTTTGATATTCCACTCAAAAATAGGAAAACAATTATTTTCAAATAACCAAATTTTTTAACCGATTTTTAAAAAGAAGGAGAATCTCAATTCCTCGGAATAAACACGTACTTGTACATGCGTAAACTGCTTAAATTATAACTCTTCTTTTTGCCTTTGTAGAACTTGGTTGATGAAGCCGTGACGGTTGACAGGAGAGTGTCGGAAGAAAAAAGCAGGTTGTGCTGACCCCAATTACAATGGGATAAGAATAGATTATAATGACACTTATTCAAAAAGTCTATATTTGAACTAAGTACAACAATCACAAGTTCTAAGAAAACTAATCATTAAAAAAATAATTATAATTTTATGTTAGCTTATCTACACATGCATGTATGTAATATAATATATGTACGTAGGTATGTGCACCCACTAATAATAATTCTCATCAATTTAACGGTCTGCGACATATCTACATGATATGCATTAAGCTGCTACTGCAGTTGGAAATGTGAACAACATTTTCTGTTCCAGTTTAACACATGACGTGAATCACACTCGCACTTGACCGATATTACCCTCATAAACAAATTGAACTGTAATCTATGTCAGCTAGGATTCTATGAACCAGTTTCAGACGTTCATATAAAAGGGCAAGCAAGTGCTCCAAAAAAACATTGCATCGTACAACCACGCTCAATTCAAACATGTACACTAAGGTACTGGTGATTCATTTATTCGTTTGAAAATAATAATTGTGGGACCCCGAAAGTATACTTCGACAGTGCCTCGTTATGTTGATGAAACTTTGGATAATTTTGCATCATCGTATCAGCCCATATGCTAATGAACATTCGCAGAAGAATGTTGGCAAATATTTGACAGGCGTATTGATGATCCCGATCCCTTACATTGAAACAAAACGGGATGGGAGTCTACTGCCAATTCTTTTCAAGCAAGTCTGAATCACCTGTACCAGAAATCATATTGATCACATTTTGTTCTTTCATCCTAGGTCTTAGTTTTCCTGTGCGCGGCGAGCATCGCCTCCGCTGGCAATCTGCTGCAGGCTGCTGCGCCCGTAGCGTACAGCTCGGCACCCGCCGTCTCCACCGTGTCATTCTCGTCAGCGGCTCCCGTCGCCACATACGCCACTGCTCCTGCGTACTCGACATACGCTGCCGCCCCGGCTTACGCCACATATGCCGCCGCACCCGCGTTCGCCTCATACACCGCCGCTGCTCCCGCTGCCTACTCTGCCCCAGTATACACAAAGGCTGTAGCTCCTGCAGTGTCTTACTCCTCTGTAACCAGGCAGTCTTCTCCTGTGACCTACGCTGCATCTGCTCCAGCTGTATCAACCTACTCCGCTCCCGTAGTAGCTAGGACCTATACTGCTGCTGCTCCCGCTTATACGACTTACTCTGCACCTGCAGTTGCGGCGTACTCTGCGCCCGCTGTTGCAACATACTCCGCGCCTGCCGTAGCTGCGTACTCAGCACCTACTGTTGCAGCGTACTCCGCTCCTGCCGTCACTACATACTCTGCTCCCATCGTAACCAAGACTGTTGCTGCTCCCGCGGTTACCACATACGCTGCAGCTCCTGTTCAATCTGCTGTGACTTACTCGGCAGCACCTGCAGTTTCACACGTTGCTTACACTGGTGTGGGAGCTAACTACGGATGGTAAACATTGTCTGTTGATTTTTGATATTTATTCATAAGAGTTTTTTTACGCTTATTTGGTACAGTCAAAGCAAGAACTATAATAAAAACTATAATATATAAAGATTTGACTTTATTTTCTTCTCAATATCCATGGGACACCGATATAAGTTTTATGAAGCAGAGGATATAATCAGGTTACCATTGACCTTGATAGTCATCACAGAGTAAAGATATGATGAAATGTATGTATGATCGTAACAAGCTTTGAAACAAACATGCAATTCTAAATCCCATTGAATCAGTCAAATGTCGTACGGCTTTTGCAATAAGACAAAAAACATCTACTCTCTGTATATGCTTACAAAAAAATTAATAGAATCTCTACCCATTGTCCCTATGCGATTCTAAATTAAAAGTAAGGAACTGGCTCTTTCCTTTGATTATGATGGTGTAGAGAAAGTAATTCATAACTACCTAATCCAATTTTTGCTTAATAACAAATATTAAATATGAAAAATATATTTGTGTACATACGCATGTATATACTCATACATTAACACGCATACATACACGAACAATACACACATAATTTAGTTGTATCAACTTTATTAAAGTATTTAAAGAATTGTATTATTATATAAATACAAGTATAAACAAGTTATTCGTGCCTAATGTAAGAGATTTATTTGTTTAATTATAGATACAAAAATACACGGATATAATCAATCACTGTTTGCCAAATTGCATTACAATATTCAACAGTTAACACCTTGGTTCATCAATTATTTACGGTATCTAATTCCTCAATACAAAATATCCGTACAATCATGTTATCATCATCATCAGTAATCAATTTAAAAGATTAAATTCAAATCAATGAGCCTGCAGTTATAAATAATAGTTAATTAGATTAAAAGAAACTAATTGTATATATTATAATACTAGATACTAATTGGAAATTAACTTAGGTACCTACAAATGATGTAATGTTCGAAAATGATTTATAGTTTTTTTTTTATGTTGGTAAATCATCTAATGACGGAGCGCGAGGGCATGTCAGACTTTTACTGACTAAAACCACACCTGTGCCTTTCAATTACCCTTTGCGTTCTAGAACTACGGGTTTCCTTTTCAGAAATTCTCCGCGCGTGGATCACTACGCGCTGTTGACGACTGGGCTCGGTCCGGTTAATTACCGAACGGCCGGACGGCGAGCTACCCATTGCTCGACGTCCGCAAACCCGTGTCTATCGTGGCTGGTAGTCGGGGTCGGAATTACGGCGGCTAGGGCGTGCGGACCTTCGTTCCCTCACGCGTGCAGCCTCCTCCTTCGCTAGCATTACTGCTTCGCAGAAAGAGGCGACCGCCTGCCATTCCTCCTCGCTCCGGACCATAGCCTGAACCAGGGCCCGACGCGAAAGGTCGTTGCCGCTAATTGCCTCCACGAGGACACGGCGGTGCTCCGCCCAAACGGGGCACACCTCTACCGTATGCACCACCGTAAAATGATATCTAGGTAACTAGCTTCTGCCAGCGGCTTCGCCCGCGTGAAAATAAGTTTCTCTATACAAGTTTCGGACCGTTTCATCCCCATAGGGTGAGCGATGGGCCAACTCGAGTTAACCGAATTGGAGTGGTGGTTGATTCGAATTGCGATTCGAATCAACTCGACTCGGTTGGCCAAAGCCCAGGTCGGTCGACCGAGTCAACTCGGTTCGACAAATCAACTCGTTCCACCGAATCAACTCGTTCCACCGAATCAACTCGTTCCACCGAATCAACTCGGTCCGCCGACTCAACTAGTTACGCCGACTCTTCCGTCGACTCGACTCGGTCCGCCGAGTCAACTTGTTCCGTCGACTCAACTCGTTCCATCGACTCAATTCATTCCGCCGAATCGACACGATCTACCGTGTCAATTCGTCAATTAACCTTTTTAATTCGTAAGTGCAATTTCTGTTTTCAATCGTTTTATGTTAAACCAGCACTTTGTTGTATTTATGTATAGTATATAAACACAAGGAATATGATTACTTTATAAAAACTTAAATTTCCCTAAATCGTTTGGCGTCGCGACATGCGTCGAGTCAACTCGAGTTCTACTGAGTTGAATCTTGCGGTGCGTCGCGTCGGCGTCGACTTACGAGTCATTCGAATTGAAGAAACAAGCAACTCTAATTAACTCGTTCGTGGTTTGACTCGAATAACTCGATTAATATAACTCGATTCGCCCATCGCTACTTAGGGCGTGAATTTTGGAAAATCCTCTCTTATTTATTATTATTATTTATTATATTCTTTATTGTACACCACATAAACAAAAATACAGGACAAACATAATTAAAAATAAGTGTTCAATGGGCGGTCTTATCGCACAGGGCAATAGCCCGCTCTTAGTGCTCGCCAATGTCATAAATCGCAAAATTTCACGCTCCCAGTCCCAGTAGTTTCGACTGTGCGTTGATATGTCAGTAAGTCAGTTTCTCCTTTTATATTATATTATATATAGATTAAAAAAATAACAAGTAAATATTTTAAATATTTATTTGGTTTTTCATTTCGAACAATAAACCTTACGCTACAGTTATATTTTCTGAAACTAAACAATTATTTTTTTACCATCCGTACTTGGATTCCACACCATCGTACGAAACGGCCGGCGCGGCGGAGTAGGTCACAGCAGACTTTAGGACAGGAACTGAATATGAAGCTATGGCGGGAGTTGCGTAGGACTTGGTGATGACAGGACTAGCGGCGTAAGTGATAGGCTCTGAGTGGGTTGAGTACGAAGAGTAAGACACCGCTGGGGAGACGGCCTTAGCCACAATAGGAGCAGAGTACGTTGTGGTGTAAGCAGGAGCGGCGTAGGTCTTGGCAACGATGGGAGCTTCGGCGGCGTAAGTCACAGGAGAAGAATGAGTAGAGATTGAAGAATAGGAGACAGCAGGAGCGATTGACTTGGCGTACACTGGAGCAGAGTAGGTTGTGACCGGAGCTGCGGCGTAGGTTTTGTATACAGGGGCGGTGTAGGTCTTCGCATACGCTACAGGAGCAGAGACGGACTGGTAGGTCACAGACGGAGCGTACGACTTGGCGACGATGGGGGCAGTGGCGTATGCAGTGTAGGAGGGAGCGTCGTAGCTTGTGTAGGCAGATGCAGCTTCGTGAGTGGTGATGGGAGCGTGTGACACATGTGAAGAGAAGGACTGTGAGCTATACGCTACGGGTGCAGCGGCCTGCAGGAGTTCACCAGCAGAGGCGAGGCTCGCCGCGCACAGGAAGACTACGACCTGAAACGATAAAATTTTTGCTCAGATGCGTCACATACAATTCATACATTAACTAAAGATAACTGCAGTTGGAATTAACCAAAGCAACAAAAGGTTAGCTTTGCTTGATATCTCAATATAACGATGACAAGAATTACATAGTTCAACACAATTTCACTGAACAATCACAATTACTACAAAGCGACATATTGCTTATGTTAAAATACCAGTGCATACCTTGGAGTACATGTTTTACTAAACGTGGTAGTTGACTGTAATATTTGAGGCACTTGCTTTCGCTTTTATACGAGTGTAAACTAGGTGTTAGCATTGAATTCCTGGAAGACCTTCCCAGTAGTTCAGTAAGGACAAGATCAAATTCAGTGAAAGGGTGACTTTAAACTTCAGTGGTTTTGGAATTACATTTTAAGCACTTTATTATTGAGGTAGTACTTTAAGATGGCTCTAGAGAAAGCAATTTCGCCCTCGTGAAAGTAGCATGTTATCTCAAAAGAATACCTACACCCCCAGGTTACCGTGGTTTTAGCGTGAAGGAGTAACAAACATACATACACACTATGGCTTATAAAATATTAGTATGATGAAATGTGTGATAGATGAGACGACTAAAATAGCTCCAGCGTCATGAAATTGTTTGAATTTTGTAGATATTAGAAAATATAACTTTTCTATCTTAACAACTGCGACTGTAAATAATTGTGAAAATACTATCCAATACCCGTAGGTATCTCTTAAAAAAAAAAATTCATTTTCTTGTTCCGAACGGAGGACAATATGTGTTTGGTAGAGGTTATTCGCCAATACGAGTTGTCTCCTTACTCTGTTTTTCCAAGTTTTGTAATAGTGTAAATATTTTTCAAGACTTGGCATTAACATGAGGTTTGTGACAAGTTCTTCATTTCAAACACTCGCTTCAGAAAGCCGCCCTGAATGTCAGCCTCGCTCATCCATTCTTAAAAAAAACAACTCATCATTAGAATTTGCTATTCAATAATAATGTGTTCGAAATTTTGGTTCTAGGATACGCCAGTTTTCTGATGCTGTTTTCCTTAAAATGGCAAATATAAATTATCCAAAGTAGAGCGTTTGTCTAGGATTGAACCCACGTACTATACTCGTAAGTCGGGGCCGTTATCTCTGAGTAACCACTGCTCTTAAGTACAGGGGCGCCGACTCCGTGGGTGCTCGGGGGCTCAAGCACCCATGAGAAATAAACAGTGGGTGCCGAGCACCCCTGAAAAAATAGACATCAAGGAACAGATCAGTAATCGCCTTTTAGGGATGGGCGTTTTTTCATTACCCGACGACCTGTTTAGCGCAGTGGTTTAAAGCGCCGGTTGAAACGCAAGGGTCACGGGTTTGATTCCCGCACCACCACAAATGTTTGTTGATGGAACAGATATTTGTGTTGGGTCTGGCTGTTTGTGGTACCTTCGTTGTTCCGCAGTATGTAAGTAGGACATTTATTTATTTGTCGGTCGATCACTGTGCATTTCTCTTCTCACACTTCGCCACTTTTTCTAGTCATCAAATGAGCATGAGCACCCATGAGGTTTTCTAAAAGCCGGCGCCCCTGCTTAAGTGTATCATCTCTACCAAAAACACGCACTACAAGTTAAATTTAGAGTATAGAGCTCATACACATGAGCGGCATGTTGCCAACGGCAGAGGTAAGTATAGCCGTCGACGCTTTGGCGGCAGCCGTCGACCTATAGTGATACTTGACATACACGATGGCTGCCACTGATCTTCAAAGTTGGAATGTCGACGGGCACCGTCGACGCGTCAACAGCTACCGCCGACGTGTCGACGGCTGCAGTTATCTCTACCGTTGGCAACATACCGCTCGTGTGTATGAGTTCTAGGTGAAAACTTTGAAGTATCTAGTACAAACAAAAAATGGGCAAGTGCGAGTTGGACTCACGCACTGAGGGTTCCGTACAAACTGTCCTATGTAAATAGTTCAATTCCCCAGTGGAGTCTCGAAGATTTTTCCGAATCACAAAAATGATTATTTTTTTGTGACGTAACAACAAATTTACTGTTTTCAGTTTTATTCCTATATCTGTGCTATAAGACCTTGCTTTATGCCAACTATCAGGATTCTAGGTCAACAAGTAGTACTCTATAAATTTTGATTCCCTTGAGAATGTCGAAATACAGGTTTTTTGCGACATAAACGGCCGTATCTTTTTTTTCGTTTACTCAGATGTTTGATTTTTTTCACAGTTTCATGAGACCGCAGACTTAAGTATATGATTTTAATTTGAACTCGATACCTCCACACGTTCCTGAGATAAAGGGTCTTGATAGACAGACAGACAGACGGACAACAAAGTGATTCTATAAGGGTTCCGTTTTTTTCCTTTAGTACCTCAAAGGGTCGCGGGCTCAAACCCAGCCAGGCGCATTACTTTGTGTAATTTATTTCATCACCACTGCTCTCAAAACGGTGAAGGAAAACATCGTGAGGAAACCGGCATGTCCTAGAACCAAAAATTCGAAGACATGTGACATCCACCAGCCCGCACTGGGCCCGCATGGTGGATTACGGCCCATTCCCTCTCCTAGAGAGGAGGCCTGAGTCCCAACAGTAGGAACATTATAAGGCCGACTATGCTACTATGCTACCTCAAAGGGAAAAAACGGAACCCTAAAAAACGAAAATAAAGTTAAATTATACAGTACTTGAATGTACTGTATAATTTTCATGATAAAACCTATAGATATCATGATAGCAATGTGTGTTGTTACGGTTACTTGTGGTGTTGTCTAATATGCATAAAACGTTCTATCTTATATTTCATTCACTTTAACAGACATATACTTGTGGGCTTGTTATGAATCGCTCCTGATAGAGTCCCAATTGCCGGATCCTCAACACGACTCGACTGTCGCAACCCCGCACGTCGCTAGTTCGGTTGCCGCCTGGTGCGAGTCCCCCTGTGATGAAAAGCAGCCCAAGTTACTCTTTGTAACATCAGCTATCTGTCAGAGAAAAGCCCACGAAATAGAACAACCGAAAATACCGTATTTTTCTATTCCGTGGAATAGAAAAATACGGTATTTTCGGTCTTTTTTTTGTTTTTTTTTACGGTTTCTCACGACACACACTACACACTGACCACTAGACCAATAGGCCCGCCAAATCGATCCAGTCGTTTTGGAGATTAACCGGAACAAACAGACAGACAGAATAAAATGTTAAAAATTGAATTTTTGTTAATAGGTACCTATTGAATATATTTTCATATATGCATTTAGTAAAAAAAAATATTTTGATATTACAAATAGACGCTTTAATTTTATCTGTATATATGTGTGTATTGTATGGATACAAATTGAAAAAAAAACAAACAGGGCAAGTGCGAGTCGGACTCGTGCACTGAGGGTTCCGTATAAACTCACCTATGAAAACAGTTCGATTCCCGAATTGAGTTACGAAGATTTTTCCGAATAGCAAAAAAAAATTTTTTTTGTTACGTAACTACAATTTTTTTTGTACTGTACTATGAGACTTTGCTTCTTGCCAAATTTCAGGATTACCCAGAAGTACCTTATGAATTTTGATTCCCTTGAGAGTGTCGAAATACTCGTTTTTATTTAAAAATATAAACGGCCGTATCTTTTTTTTCTTTAACTCAAAAAGGTTTTTTCACTGCTTCGGACCGCACATCTGAATATATGTTTTAATTTCAACTTGATACATCCACGCGTTCCCAAGATAAAGGGTCTTGACAGACAGACATACAAATAGACAGACAGACAGACAGACGGACAACAAAGTGATCCTATAAGGGTTCCGTTTTTTCCTTTTGAGGTACGGAACTCTAAATAGTTAAATTAGTTACGCATATCATTAAATGCTTCAAAATAATGAATAGGTAATTAAAACAAATAGATATTTTTAACATTTATTTGGTTTTTAATTTCAAATATAAATCTTAAATTACAGTTATATTTTTTAAAACTATACAAACAAGACTTCACCAGCCGTATTTGGCTTCTCCACCATCGTAAGAGATGGCGGGTGCGGCGGAGTAGGTCACAGCAGACTTTAGGACAGGAACAGAATATGAGGCTATGGCGGGAACTGCGTAGGACTTGGTGATGACAGGGTTAGCAGCGTAAGTGATAGGCTCTGAGTGGGTTGAGTAAGAAGAATAAGACACCAAAGGGGAGACGGCCTTAGCTACAATAGGAGCAGAGTACGTTGTGGTGTAAGCAGGAGCGGCGTAGGTCTTGGCAACGATGGGAGCGGCCGCGGCGTAAGTCACAGGAGAAGAGTGAGTTGAGATTGAAGAATAAGCAGGAGATAAAGACTTGGCGTACACTGGGGCAGAGTAAGTCGCAACAGGAGCTGCGGCGTAGGTGTGTGTATATGCAGGTGCGGCGTAAGTCTTTGCGTACGTCACGGGAGTAGAAATGGATTGATATGATACGGAGGGAGCGTAGGACTTGGCAACGATGGGGGCAGCGGCATATGCGGTGTAGGAGGGAGCGTTGTAGCTGCTGTAGGCAGATGCAGCTTCGTGTGTGGTGATGGGAGCGTGTGATACATGCGAAGAGAAGGACTGTGAGCTGTAGGCTACGGGCGCAGCGGCCTGCAGGAGTTCGCCAGCAGAGGCGAGGCTCGCCGCGCACAGAAAGACTACGACCTGAAATAAACAAATTCCTCACGTGGGTACAAACTTTTCCCAAGAAGTCTTGTAAAGTTTCCTATATAAGTTTCCTATCTACAAAAAAATTTCAAAGTAACGATGGGTATATTGGCATAATTACTCTAACTGTACGACAAAATTATAATCAAATGTTAAATTTATTTAAATCTATAAATATATCACTATAATACCTTGGAGTACATGTTTGTATTGAACGTGGTGGTTGTGTGTAATATTTGGAGAACTTGCTCTTGTATTTATACGAGTGTCTGCGAATTGGGTGTTAACATTGAATTCCTTCCCTATAGTTCGATAAGGACAAAATCAATACATCTGTGAAAGCATGATTTGTAGTACCTAAGTTGTTTTGTAGCTAGACATGTAGGTATTCACTGAGAAAGCGCTGAAGATATTTAATATGAGAATATTTACTGTTTATATTGTGTATCGTAACATTCATGTACAATCTATCTACCCATATTATTCAAATAAATTATTTGATTTGATTTCATACAATAAACAAAACAAACTCTTAAAGTTTGTTTGTTTGAACGCGAATATCAGGAGCTACAGGTTTGAATTGAAAAATTGATTGAATGATTTTTGACATTCACGCGGGCAGAGCCGCTGGTAGAAGTTAGTTAATTATAACTCTTTCTTCATTCTTTAAAAAAAAAAAAGCCGTTGCCCCGGCCTAGGGATAATTATAAATATAATGTATCGTTAAAAATTATAATGTGTCGTGGGTGCGATCACAAACACTTAAACTCACATGCACAAGACACCCAGATCCGGAACACCTATTTGTAGGCCATACAACTTTTTGATCCATGCGCGAATTCAACGAACGAGTATGTCAATGAACAATGGCATTTTTTTCCCTCATTCATAACAAGCCCACAAGTATATATATCCGTTAAAGTGAATGAAATATAAGATAAAACGTTTTATGCATATTAGACAACACCACAAGTAACCGTAACAACGGTTCTGTTTTTTCCTTTTGAGGTACAAAAGGAAAAAACGGAACCGTTGTTACGGTTACAAAAGGAAAAAACGGAACCCTAAAAAACGAAAATAAAGTTAAATTATACAGTACTTGAATGTACTGTGAAAAAATGTCATGAGAAAACCTATAGATATCATGATAGCAATGTGTGTTAAGTTACGGTTACTTGTGGTGTCTAATATGTATAAAACGTTTTTTCTTATATTTCATTCACTTTAACGGACATATATACTTGTGGACTTGTTATGAATGAGGAGAATAAAATGCCATTGTTCATTAACATACTCGGAGTTTCCTTGCGTGATCGAATCAGGAATGAGGATATCCTCAGGAGAACCAAGGTTACCGACATAGCACGAAGAATCGCCAAACTTAAGTGGCAATGGGCAGGGCACATTGCTCGCAGAACGGATGGCCGTTGGGGCCGAAAGGTTCTGGAATGGCGACCACTTACCGGAAGACGTAGCGTTGGAAGGCCTCTTACAAGGTGGACCGATGACTTGGTAACGGTTGCGGGAGTCCGATGGATGCGAGACGCGCAGGACTGTTCATTGTGGCGACACTTGGGGGAGGCCTATGTCCAGCAGTGGACGTCTTTCGGCTGAAATGATGATGATGATGATTAACATACTAGTTCGTTCAATTCGCGCATGGAACAAATAGTTGTATGACCTACAAATAGGTGTTCCGGATCTGGTTGTCTTGTGCATGGGATTTTAAGTGTTTGTGATCACACCCACGATACAGGAATTATCCCTAGGCTGGGGCAACGAGTTTTTCTTTCTTTAAAAAAAAAGAAAGAAGAAAGAGTTATAATTAACTAATTTCTGCCAGCGGCTCCGCCCGCGTGAATGTCAAAAATCATTCAATCAATTTTTCAATTCGAATCTGAACCTCCTGATATTCACGTTCAAACAAACAAACTTTAAGAGTTTGTTTGTTTATTGTATGAAATATCAAATCAAATAATTTATTTGCTTAATATGGGTAGATAGATTGTACATGAATGTTACGATACACAATATAACAGTAAATATTCTCATATTAAATATCTTCAGAGCTTTCTCCGGTGAATACCTACATGTCTAACTACAAAACAACTTAGGTACCTACTACAAATCATGCTTTCACAGATTCATTGATTTTGTCCTTATCGAATTATAGGGAAGGATTTCAATGTTAACACCCAATTCGCAGACACTCGTATAAAAACAAGAGCAAGTTCACCAAATATTACACACAACCACCACGTTCAATACAAACATGTACTCCAAGGTATTATAGTGATTATATTTATAGATTTAAGTAAATTTAACATTTTATTATAATTTTGTCGTAGTTACAGTAATTATATCAATGTAGCAATTGTATCAATGTTGCTTTGATATGTGTTTGTGCATATAAATTAGGAAACTTTACAACACTTCCTGGCAAAAGTTTGTACCTACATGAGGAATTTGTTTATTTCAGGTCGTAGTATTCCTGTGCGCGGCGAGCCTCGCCTCTGCTGGCGAACTCCTGCAGGCCGCTGCGCCCGTAGCCTACAGCTCACAGTCCTTCTCTTCGCATGTATCACACTCTCCCATCACCACACACGAAGCTGCTTCTGCCTACAGCAGCTACAATGCTCCCTCCTACACCGCATATGCCGCTGCCCCCATCGTCGCCAAGTCCTACGCTCCCTCTTTATCATATCAATCCATTTCTACTCCAGTGGCTTACGCAAAGACTTACGCCGCACCTGCATATACACACACCTACGCCGCAGCTCCGGTTGCGACTTACTCTGCCCCAGTGTACGCAAAGTCTTTATCTCCTGCAGTGTCTTATTCTTCAATCTCAACTCACTCTTCTCCTGTGACTTACGCCGCGGCCGCTCCCATCGTTACCAAGACCTACGCCGCTCCTGCTTACACCACAACGTACTCTGCTCCTATTGTGGCTAAGGCCGTCTCCCCAGCGGTGTCTTACTCTTCGTACTCAACCCACTCAGAACCTATCACTTACGCCGCTAGCCCTGTCATCACCAAGTCCTACGCAGCTCCTGCCATAACCTCATATTCTGTTCCTGTCCTAAAGTCTGCTGTGACCTACTCCGCCGCGCCCGCCATCTCATACGATGGTGGAGAAGCCAAATACGGCTGGTGAAGTCTTGTTTGTATAGTTTTAAAAAATATAACTGTAATTTAAGATTTATATTTTAAATGAAAAACCAAATAAATGTTAAAAATATCTATTTATGTTTTTAATTACCTATTCATTATTTTAAAGCATTTAATAATATGAATTTTGTATCTATACTTATACACACATATTTAAGTTAAAGCGTCTATTTGTAATATCAAAATATTTTTTTTTACTAAATGCATAATTATATGAAAATATATTCAATAGTTGACACTTCGCGTGACCCAAGGGCTGGCTTTTACTTCGGTCAGAGATTAAGCATTGCCATACAACCTGGCAATGCTGCCAGTCTTTTGGGCACACTTCCAGTCGAAAGCGATGCGGTTCCTCCGCATCGCTGTGTTTTGACGCCATATTTTAGGTAGGAGTTATTGTGTATATGTAATTTTAATTAGTTAAGTGTTTTTATTTTTCTTGTTCTATCTATGTTCAAAATAAATTTACAAGTAAGTTTTCAATAGGTACCTATAACAAAAATGCAATTTTTAACATTTTAATCTGTCTGTTTGTTCCGGTTAATCTACAAAACGTCAGGATCAATTTGGTGGGCCTGTTGGTATAGTGGTCAGTGAGTAGTGTATGTCACGGAATAGAAAATACAGTATTTTCTATTCCGTGGGCTTTTCTCTGACAGATAGCTGATGTTAAAAAGAGTAACTTAGGCTGCTTTTCATCGCAGGGGGCCTCGCACCAGCCGGCGGCCGTACTAGCAACATGCGGGGTTGTGACAGCCGTGTTGAGGATCCGGCAATTGGAACTCGAGGTGGCATTGCACAAGTCCGAGGCCACGTGCTTTCATGGCCGAAACGCGTCACCACCGTGTTCCCAAATAATGGTAGGAAGGGTTCACATCGTCGTCGGTTCGACGATGCAATACCTGGGACTCGTCCTCGACACCCGGTGGAATTTTGAGGAGCACTTCCGACGTCTAGCTTCCAAACTGAAACAGGCCGAGGCTGCTCTCAAACAGTTCCTGCCCAATCTTAGGGCTAGACGCCTCCTGCAGGAAGATCTACACGGGGATCGTGTGACCCATGGCCCTTTACGGAGCGCCGTAGTGTGGGCGCAATCGCTGCGGAAGCGACCAGCGACCAAGCTGAACGCGTTCCAGAAAGTCATAGTCATCCGGATGGTGCGGGAATACCGCACGGTCTCCCGCAAAGCAGTGAGATAACTTATAGCCAAAGAGCATCTTGTAAAACTTCAAATTAGCTCAAAGACGGCTAGAGTATATTTATGAATTACAGAGTTCTGATACCCACCTTCTGGCTTCATCATGGCGGCCAGAGTTCCAGCGGGATCTCATGGTGAAATGGCGACGGCGACTATCGCAACCCAGTGCTGGGCACGCTACAATTATGGCGGTAAGTCCCCTCTTTGAGGAGTAGCTGGAGCGGCAACACGGCGTCCTCACCTTCCGCATTATGCAGGTTCTCACCAAACACGGTAAGTTTGAGAGGTTCCTGCATCGGATTCAGGCGGAAGAAACGCCCGGGTGTCATCATTGTGTAGACCGCCTGGAGGACACGGTGGAGCATACGGTGGAGGTGTGCCCCGCTTGGACGGAGCACCGTCGTGCCCTCGTGGAGGCAATCGGCGCGGCGACCTCTCGCACCGGGCCCTTCTTCGGGCTATGGTCCGAAGCGAGGAGGAATGGCAGGCGGTGGCTTCCTTCTGCGAAGCAGTAATGCAGCGAAGAAGGAGGTCGCACTCATGAGGGAACGAATGTCCTCACGCCCCAGCCGCCGAGATTCTGACCCCGACTACCAGCCACGGTAGATGCGGGCTTTCGGACGTCGAGCAATGGGTAGCTTGCCGTCCGGCCGTCCGGTAATTGGCCGGACCGAGCCCAGTCGTCAACAGCGCGTAGTGATCCACGCGCTCCTCAAAGAGATGACAGCAAACCGTAGGGGCCCAGTAGGGCCGATGCTCGCTAGCTAGGACCGCAGGGAATTTCTGAAAAGGAAACCCGTAGTCCTAGAACGCAAAGGGCAACTGAAGGGCACAGGTGTGGTTTAAGTCAGTAAAAGTCTGACACGCCCTCTCGCTCCGCACAGAGCGGGAGAAGTCATTAGACAATTTCAACAATTAAAAAAAACCTGCTTCATCATCAGATTATTTCGATGTCCCTCTCTTTCATCGACTACACGTATAAACTAAGAAATTTAACTTGTTACGACAGTTTTGCTATGATCCTATGAGAAGTTCTCTATATTTCTTATGTTCATTAACAGATCATGAATTCGGCAGCACACATTATTAAACAGAAAAAATATAATTAAAATTAGTCCACAACTAACCGAAAAACGGGCGAAAAATTTTTTACAGCCTAACATAGAACCTCCTCCTTTTTGGAAATTTTGTTAGAAATTGGCTTTCGTTTGCGGTAAAACGGTCCTAAAGTCAACTCAATAAATTTAATATTTTGTTAGAAAAACTACAATGTTAAAGTAGTAATTATTAAAATATGCATTTCTAGTCTTTTAGCACATGATGTGACCTACAGCTGAAGTTCAATAACTTAGTAAAAAAATATCTAATACAAAAACTCTTCGATGGGTAGATAATATAAGTTATAAAAACAGTAAATCTATATATATAGGGTGACTGGTAATTAGTGAACGATACTTAAACACGTGATTGTGCTCATGATAACCAACAACTTTTACTATGGGAACAAACCTGAAATCACAAAAAAAAAGCAGCTGTTCAGTACATTTATGTTTGCCTAATGTACTGAACAGCTGATATTTTTTTTGCGATTTCGGCTTTGCTCCCATAATAAAAATTGTTTGTTATCACGTGTTTAAGTATCGTACACAAATTGCCAGTCACCCTATATAAAAGGAGAAACTGACTGACTGACATATAAACACACAGCCAAAACTACTGGGACTAGGAACGTGAAATTTTGCATCAGGTTTCCTTTTATGACGTAGGCGAGCACTAAGAGAGAATTTTGCAAAATTCACCCACTAAAATTCCAAAATTTGTATGGAGAAACCTACTTTAACGCGGGCGAAGCCGCTGGCAGAAGCTAGTTTAAAATAAAAAGAATAAAAGTAATAAGCACTAGTGCGCGAAAACGAACTTTGCGATTGCCGAACGACTACGAAAAATACCACTTTATGAGAAAGTGTATACATCAAAAAGTTTTTTTATATTAAATTTATTCATCGTCATCATCATCATTTCAGCCGAAAGACGTCCACTGTTGAACATAGGTCTCCCCAAGTGTCGCCGTAATGACCGGTCCCGTGCGACTCGCTTTAATATTTGAACTATTTTTTTCATCTAACTTTTAATTCCATTCGAACTCGCTAAATCCCAATCTTATATACGTCGCTGTCATCGATTTAATAATATGATTATTATCATATTATTAAACTCTCTTCAAAAATCGATTTTTTAATTTTGACGTCCTTTAAATATAGACGTCCCAAAACTAGTACCTAATGATCCGTATGTGCCATTTGTGGTACAAAATTTTTAATAATAAATTATTCCACTAATGGCACCTGCAAAAAACATGAATAGGTGCCGTATGTGGAATACCTCAGGTACATTCACTCAGGGGCCGTTTAAGCGGGTGCCCAATGTGGAATACGTCAAACTAAATCTGTAAAGAACAAGGTTTTCAGAACTCACAATAGATAGCGCTAGTAGTACACATAAACGCAAGAATACACTAAATTCAGCGTTATGTTTTTTGTTCTATTTTGTTTTTTTTTTCATGTACATACGTTTTTAGACTATTTTATTGTTTGTTTGTTGTTTGTATTTCTATTTTTATTGTTTTATTCTATTTTATTTTTTATTATATATTTTATTCATTTATAATTTTTTACTATTTTTTTTCCTCTTCCATTTCATATTCCTCTTTATAAATCCCGCTTTTTTTATCGATGTAACATTAATAATGCTACCAGCAGCTTTGCCCACGTGAATGTAAAAATACCTATAACCGATTACCCCCTACATGTAAACTTACAAATATTTACTCAATCAAACCATAGTAATAAATAGATTATCGTTACCGTCTCACTAATTTAGGCGCCACGGAAGTACATATGTATATGTACACAAACATACAGACTGCTTATATCATATTCATAACCCTTCCATTAGGCTTTGCTACAGATGAGTAAGAAAAGTCAAAAATATTATACTTGTTTTTATTTCGTTTTATGTTTCGTACATACAAACATTATTATATACAACCGTTAATTTACAAACAATAAGCTTTAACAAACATTTGTTTACCAGCCGTAGTTGGCTCCAAGACCAGTGTAGGTGACGTGAGAGACGGCGGGCGCGGCCGAGTATGTCACAGCGGACTTGAGCACGGGACCAGCGGAGTATGCAACGGCGGGAGCAGCAGCGTAGGAGTAGGCAGGAGCAGCGGCGTAGGTCTTAGTTACAACGGGAGCAGCCGCAGCGTAGGTCAGAGGAGCGGAGTGAGTCGAGTACGAAGAGTAGGACACAGCGGGTGCTACAGACTTGGCGTACACTGGAGCAGAGTAGGTGGCTACGGCGGGGGCAACCGAGTAAGTCTTAGCATACGAGACGGGAGCGGAGATGGACTGGTAGGACACAGCGGGTGCTACAGACTTGGCGTACACTGGGGAAGAGTAGGTCGCTACGGCGGGGGCAACAGAGTAAGTCTTAGCGTACGAGACGGGAGCGGAGATGGACTGGTATGACACGGAGGGAGCAGAGGAGTAGGCAGTGTAGGCGGGAGCGGCGTAGGTCTTGGCTACGACGGGGGAACCGGCGTATGTGGCGACAGAACCATGCGATGTTTGCGAGGAGTACGACACGGAGGAGACCGCGGGTGCAGAGCTGTACGCCACGGGCGCACTGTACGTTACGGGCCCAGCGGCATGCAGGAGGTTGCCGGCGGAGGCGAGGCTCGCCGCGCACAGGAAGACTATGACCTAGTGTAAAGAAAAAATATATTAGTACCTTATATTTACACTTTCACCTGAATTAATACAGTCCATGGGTAATCCAAATTATGAGGTACACAGAAAACAGGTGCCAGGTCGTTAACCCATGACCTACACCGCAATAAAAAGTTTAATAATTTAAATATCAGTGCAGTACCTTGGAGTACATGTTTGTATTGAGAGTGGTTGTTGTGTGTAATTTTTGAAGCACTTGCTCTGCCTTTTATATGAGTGTTGAAAACTGGTATTAGCATTGAATCTCTGTCCGGTATCGCCTGAAGCTATGTTTATTCCGGCAGTCAATTGACGGAGTGTAAGTATGATTTACATGTCATTTATAATTAGCGGGTCCTCGAAAATATTGCACTAAACTTGCCAAGTTAGATATTTGGTAGATTTTTATTTGTAAAATGAAGCAAGCTCCTTTTTCAGTAATGAATAAGTTGTTTCTTTTGTTTTTTTTTTGTTTTTCCTTGCCCCAGTTTTGCCTAGGCGTATCGTGTTGATCAATTACTGGGTTTTGGAGACCAGAGAAGCAGTCGCTCAAAATACTGGAACTTGGCTGCAGGTTAGACTGGAAGCCGATATCAACATAGTTCGAAGAAGGGTAATTAGATTGATTTGTAATCAGACTTCACGTTTTTTAAGGTTCCGTACCTCAAAAGGAATGAACGGAACCCTTATAGGATCAATTTGTTGTCCGTCTGTCTGTCTGTCATTCAAGACACTTTATCTCGGGAACGTGTGTAGATATTGAGTTGAAATTAAAACCATATACTCAGATCTGTGGTCCCTTGAAGTAGTGAAAAAATCAAACTTCTGAGCTAACGAAAAAAAAGATATGGCCGTTTATGTCGCAAAAAACTTATATTTCCACACTCTCAAGGGAATCTAAATTCATAGGGTACTTCCTGTTGACCTAGAATCCTGAAATTTGTCAAGAAGCATGGTCTCACAGCACAAGTATAGGAAAAAATCTGAAAAACTGTAAATATAGTTACGTAACAAAAAAAAACTTTTTTTGCGATTCGGAAAAATCTTCGTAACTCAATTCGAGAATTGAACTGTTTTCATAGGTAAGTTGGTATGGAACCTTCAGTGCGCGAATCCGACTCGCACTTGCCCGGTTTATTCATCTTGGCCATTATTATGAATTACTTACATAACTTAATTCCGCCAAGCCCGTTCCATCATTAAGAACATCCTAGTTAGTATTAATGTTTTGTGTTTATGGTGGATATCGCACCACAGACACAAAACGTTTTGGAAACATATTCATTGTGCGTACAGCAAGAGTGGAATTCCTGCCGGAGTCTGTGTTTGCTGACAGATGCAACCTAGGGATCTTTATGTCAAGAGTGAATAGGTAACCGTGCTCCATCGTAGACTTCATCGCCTACCATCGGATGAGCTAGAGATGAAGCGCAAGTATATCAAAATAATAAATATAATATATATACTCGTAGATATCTTAATATAATCGCCAGCAGCAAAAGTATTTCAGAGTGTAGAAAACACAGATACGAGATATATCGTCAACTTGGCTATGATTTACAACGCATCGATCATCTTCTAGTTCAGGGGTTCCCAAACTTCATTGGACCGGCGGGGACAACTTCGGTTTCTTTTTTGTTAGCAGGCACCAGAAGTCCAGAAAAAACTTAACAGTGCTAAGAAAAAAATCTTTATACAAAAAACTGTTTAAGTATTCCGAAATTTAAATTATTTTGCGTTATTAGATTTAATAATGTGACATAATAATTCTATAATTAATTTTATTTTTATTTTATTTAAATTTAGGCATTTTATCTGTAATTTGATTGGTATCTATGTAATGTTTATTTGTATTTGATTATATACATTTTGTTATTAACATAATTTTAAGTGCCTACTTTCTAACACAAAATATGGATCTTGTATCTAAAGCAAATAAATAAATAATAAATTTTGTGTTTTTGTATCGACGTACCTTAATTTTTAGATACTCTTTTCAGTTGTAGTACCCCTAAATAATTATGCAAGTTCTTTAGTAAGGACTTACTAAAAAACTTGCATATTATATTTTCCCCAAACACAGCTAGGATACATTTATTTACTACACAGTTTCAGTGCCTACCTTTGAGTTTTATCTTCGGATCAAGTAGTGAATGATATCAATTTCATCTGAACTATTCAAAATAAATTATTTATTTTTTTCTATCTTAGTTGCTTTACTATCTCAATTGAGTTAGCTATGTGTGTGTGTGAGTAAAATTGCGTTGGTCATCTATAGCCTTCTTCATCGGTTCCCTCTATTATTCATGGACAACTTACTAAAACTGGTAGGAACCAATATGGAATTATATCCTTTAAAATTAAAAATAAACCTCCAAATTGGTTCATAAAGGACGGGGTCTGACTTTAACAAACATAAAAAAATACAACCGAATTGAGAACCTCCTTTTTTGAAGTCGGTTATATTTTTTTTTATATTTTATATATTCATATAAACCAGTGCTTGGCTGCGATCTCACCTGATGGCAAGCAGTGATGCAATCATTGATGGTGAGGCGCACTAGTTTATTATTATATGTAAGTGTTTATGTATAATATGACAAATACGAGTATAAACTTACCAATTTTCCGCATTTGAGAATTTCCCTCACCTCTAATGCCAATTCCTGAATACATAACCTACATAGGGAATTAAGTGACGGAAAAAAAAGAAAAAAAAACATTTATAAAATCCGTTCTTATATTATAATATCTTAATTCATATTTGAGTATTTAAACGTCGACGAATATTAATCAGTTTACTTGTACATATCGTTGCCCTAGTGCTTAAATAGCCAATCGATCAATTTTAGCAAAATTTACTTTTTTATTTCAAAGTACAGCAACTATTTTCTAGTTTTTATTATTTTTAATTATTATTCAAATATATATAAAGAAATACTACTAGCGTGCTGGGCGCGGCCTATTGCAAAGTCTTGTGTAAAATAAAGTGGTTTTCAAAAGTTCATTGCCAAGGTCACATCAATCAACCGGTCAAATTCCATCTTAAACGCTACCTCAACAAAAAATAATTTTGCAATAAAATGCAAATCCTATTGATGTCCGTATACCGTTCAAGATGAGCCATGGTGAGCTTTTATGACCTACTTTAACTGTTCTTCAATATTGTTGGTGGATTTCTCCCACCCAATGTATTGTTTACTATTTCGCTCTTTTTTATCTCTTTATTTTGATATGGTTAACTTTGCCAGAGACTTCGTTGTTTAATATTTTTAACCGACTTCAAAAAGGAGGAGGTTCTATGTTCGGCTGCATGTATGTTTATTTTTTTATTTTTTTTATGTATGTTCACCGATTTCTCGGTCAATTGTGAATTGATTTTGAATTAATTTTTTTATTGAAAGGTTATGATTCCAAGTTCCCATAGAAATATTGTTATGATATGATCATGAACTTCGAATATATGGAACAGAACTCCTCATAGGATCACAGCAGAACTGTCGTAACAAGTAAAATAGCTTTAGTTATACGTGTAATCGATGACTGACTGAAAGAATAGTAGGAATATTTCAAACTGATCTGATGGTGAAGCCTGAAGCTAGGCACAGGAACTCTGTAATAAATTAATTTAACCTAACCGTGTTTGGTATTATTCGAATTGTCATGAGATGCACTCTGGCTATAAGGTATTTTAAGTATGGCTGAGGGGTACTTTTTAGTGGTGGTACCATAACTAAAAAGTGTAAAATAAAAAAACTTTTTACAAAAAAAATAAAACCGACTTCAATGTAAAAAAACACTACAGGTGAGATAGCGGTCAAGCGCGAACCTATCAAGAATAAAAAAAAGAACACTGAAAAGTGCAAAATAACTTTAATTTCGGAAGTCGGTGTTAAATAACGAAGAGACAAAACTATTATACAAACACCGACTTCCAAAATTAAAGTTATTTTACACTTTTCAGTGTTTTTTTTATATTGAAGTTGGTTGTATTTTTTATCATAATAATGTTAACACCCCTTAAACTGCATTTTGAGGGTAGTTTTGAAAAACTAATACAGTCTATATATTGTTCACTGTGCCAAGTTTCAAGTTTATTGACCCAAGATAGGAGAATCCTCCGTACAATCTTTAAAAACCTCCTAAATTGTTCTTTTGGTTCTGAAAACAAATAATGACAATCTTTATTATTTTACTTATTTTAATATTTGTGCTAACTTTCTAGTATACGGAATATTAAGTAGACGGAATAAGATTTTGTATAAAATTCGCCTTTTTTAGCCCCTTAAAGGTTGAATTTCGAAAAACCCTTTCTTAGTGCTTACCTACGTTATAAAAGGAAGCCTTGTGCAAATTTGTTTGTTCCTAGTCCTAGTAGTTTCGACTGTGCGTTGAGTCATTCAGTTTCTCCTTTTATATTTAGAACAACGGATATTGGACGCGTCATTATGGCATACTGACAACACTTTTCCTTTTTTATCGCTTACATACTTACGTAAATCTGTCGCAAAGAGGAAGTCAGTAAGGATGCGACGTAGACCGAGGAAGTTCTATACACCAGCTCACACTATAATTTATATTGTTACTGCTATCAATAAGCTTGCAAAAAAGATTGTATTGTTACTAATGAGGAAGACGCCTGTTATACCCGATTATGACACAAAACGAGGGTAATGTGTTATCTTAAGTAAGATCTTCACCTATCGTATATTGATATTGAGTCTAACATTTGACCTCAAAGACTTATTTCATATGTCAAGCCAACCAATGTTACCTCATAGTAACATATATTCTATTTATCTTTATCAGAAATATGTCAATGAAAAGTCTTAAGTATATTTTATTCATATAAAGTATAGATAATTATTTTAATGATAATACTAGCGAATGGTCTTGACTTTGTTTATTTTTACAGAAGCAAACAAGGCTATTTTTATAAACTGTCTTGAAATAAAATAGCTGATTAATTAGTTTCATTTATTTTTAATAAAACTTAATAATTCGTTCATAAGATGGTATCTGGTCTAAACATTTCATGAAACAGCATATAATTAAGTTAAACATTTAATAAGATTTTAATGACCATTTTAACATCAAATGAAATGCATCACACGGAAACAAACGCAAAAGTAAGTCATGGCAAATATCCAAACGAACTTGAGAAACAATTGGCAACACAGTGCATCACGACTAAATAAAACAAGCATTTATATAACTGAGGTAACATGCGTTTATTCACAAAACTTAAAAAACAATAAATTACTACTCTAACGATTTACCTACTCTATCAATATGTTTCACCATCCATAGGATACACCCAAACCGTTGAAGATGACACGAGAAACCTCGGAAGCAGGGGAGTAAAGGACGGCTTTAGCATAACCGTTTTGATGACCACCAGTCACGGGAATGGGTAGATATTGCAGCCTGGCACCGTTAGTGATATAAACCGGTTGAACACCAAAGGGTACTTGAGCATAAGGAGCAGCAGTTGGAACCATGGTTCTAGTTAGAACAAATTGTTGAGGGTTGGTTTCTATTTGTTGATATATAACTGGGACCGGGATTGGAGCAGGAGCATATTTAGGAGCTGGTAGAGGATGTGTCTGGACTGAATTGTATGCCTCTATGCTAACTTTTTGGGGGGCCACGGGGACAGAAACAGTTTGTAGTTGAACAGCAGGCTTGACGTTGTACGTAATCCTTGGAGCAGGAATGTATTGTGTAGGTAATGGAGATACCTGAACCTGGTTCACTTGGTTAACTTGGTTTACCTTGTATGATGGCAGAGATGGCGATTGAGCTACATATTGTCCATGAGATTCAAGTATCGCAGTACTAGGTTGATAAAATGGTCTTGGGGTAGAAGGGCCAGAAATGGTGGAGTATGCTACAGTAGGAGCACCGTACTGATTACCTTGGTTGGAAGGAGGTTGAACATTAACTGATCTTTGTGATTCAACTAATCTCTGTGCAGGAGAAACTGCATAGTACTGGCCTGATTGTGCTGCATTATTGGTGTACACTACAAACGGTCTATTTATATAACCATTATTATTGGCCTGAGCACCCTGACCTGTTGCTTGAGACCCAACTGAAACAGTCTTTGCTGCAACTGGAACAGCATAGTACGGCTTTATGGGTTCTACAGCAGGAGCGTATCTCTCAAGAATGTTTTTATAATCTGGAGAAGATGGATCGGTAGCCACAGAAGCAGAGATGCTAACAATTGGTTGTTGCACGTTTGGTGATCCGTAAGGTTGCGCAGGAACACTTATAGCCTGCTTTGCTTGAGATATAGTATCCACAACCGCAGGACTCACTTGATATGATGGAGCTGAATTGGGAGCAGGAGCCACGTTTTGGTAGGAATTCTGGGAAGGCAACGCGAGATGGTCTTGTTGTTGAGCAGCTCCTGAATTAGGGGCTTGAAATTTTGCTGGAGCTTTCTGTGTTCCAGAATGTACAGCGATACCGCACACGTAGGTCCCCGCACACAGAAGAATAACGAACTGGAAGAAAAACACAAAATTAATACTTTTTAATGATCATCATCGTAACTGATTATATAATTTTATAAACTGGAGTAAATAATCACCTCTCGAAACATGTTGGTTCCGATAGATTTGATGACAAAATAACATCGAGAACACGTGCATTCACTTTTATACCATCTTCGTAAAACTGGTATCTAGTCCTAGAAGAATCTTTATGCAATGCAAATGATAAAAGTTAGTCATTGAGAAAATGACCTTTCGAGCGTTGCATTAAGGTGTTTAGTAACGGCGTGTTTAAGTTTGTAGTGTTAGAGCATCAATGGAGGCTTCCCATATCAGATTTATACGTAACATTGACGTCATACGAATTCCTTAACAGATTAATTAAAAAAACATTCTTTAAAAGAATATATTCGGCTGAAAAAAGTCACATTCAAACGCATAATATTATTTTAAATTAATTTAGTATTGTCAATTAATTAGGATATCCTTCTGTATATAGCCTTAAATATTTTAAAAAATAAAACACTGATTAGCAGGTTCATAAGACAAGATTGTCTATGTAGAAATTGAATTTAGAATCCTCTAATCTATATATATAAAAGGAGAAACTGACTGACTGACATATCAACACACAGCCAAAACTAATGGGACTAGGAGCGTGGAATTTTGCACAAGGATTCCTTATATGACGTAGGTCAGCACTAAGAAAGGATTTTCCAAAATTCAGCCCCTAAAGGGATGAAACGGGGGTCTACAGTTTGTATGGAGAAACCTACATACTCGTACATGCGGACATAGCCGCTGGGAGAAGCTAGCCAGTATATATGAACTAAGCTTATTATGGTTAGCGAGTTTTATAAATAAGGATATTAGTTGCCAATAAGACCGAATTGATAATTATACATTTTGGATTGCGGCCTCAAGTACCTATTGCGATTTTTAATTATTCCACAATTTAAATAACGGTTTTGTTTTTTCATATTCCCCTATTTCCCCTATTGTCATACCTAAATTCAGCACAAATATTAACATAGTCAATTTATATTAAGTTACCTTTCGCAGACTCGTTTCACTGCACCAAATTTTTACACATTTACATAAATATTATTCTTCGTTTTTTTTTTCTTTGTCGCTGGCTGACAGGTTGGACTCTCCGATGTTGAGGGCGGTGGATACGACTGCACGCGGTCAAATAGACATTCCTCAGTATCGGTGCGTCTCACCCAGCTTAGTAAGTACCTATTTGTTCTTTATGCTACTAACAATAGTTCTAAGTTTAAATTGTTACTTAGACAATATGGCTACTTCCGAATTAAACGTGTTTATTATTATTATTATTAAATTTACATAAATGCGTTCTCGAAAGACAAATGTTTTTTTTTTAAATTGATATAAACCAGTGCTTGACTGCGATCCGCACCTGATGGTAAGCAGTGATGCAATCATTGATGGTGAGGCGCACTATTTATTAAGAGCCATAACTTAGGTGCCTTCAAGGCTAGAGTGAATAACTCTAGCCTTGAAGACACCTAAATTATAGTTGGACGGGAAGACTGCAGCAGGCAAATTGTTCCAGTCCTTCGATGTACGCGGTATAAACGACGAAGCGAAACGCTTAGTCCGTACCGTTGAAGTTTCAACAACGTAAGGGTGGATACTGGCCGTATGTTTTGCTCCATTGTTCGGTAAAAAGAAGATTGTAAGTATTCGTATCGTGAAAATCGATGAATCTATATAATAATGTCAGCTAGCCAATGATAGCAGAGAGACAACATGGCAGATACATAAAAAAAACCGGACAAGTGCGAGTCGGACTCGCGCAGTTAGGATTCCGTACAAACTTACCTATGAAAACAGTTCAATTCCCGTATTGAGCTAGAAAGATTTTTCTTAATCGCAAAAAAGTTTTTTTTGTGACGTACTTAACTACAAATTTACAGTTTTCAGAATTTTTCCTATACTTGTGTTATGAGACCTTTTTTCATCCCAAATTTCAGGATTCTAGGTCAACGGGACATAAACGGCCGTATCTTTTTTTTGTTAACTCAGAAGTTTGATTTTTTAACAGCTTCAAGGGACTTTAGACCTGAGTATAGGGTTTAATTTCAACTCGATACCTCTACGCGTTCCCGTGATAAAGGTTCTTGACAGACAGACGGACAACAAAGTGATCCTATAAGGATTCTGTTTTTTTCCTTTTGAGGAACGGAACCCTAAAAATACATTATTAAAAAAAACAAAAGCACAAAATTATTTATATATATATTATATTTAAAATTAAACATACTCATCTATTTAATATAATATATGTATAAATATCCTTTATGTGTATATTACTTTCTGTATCACCAGGTTGACTGCTAGAAAGAGCCTAAAGCATTAACTACTATAATCTGTGCTTTAAATATTAAATAAATATATAAATTATAAATGCATAAATCAAATTTAATGCTTTTATAATATTACGTAAGACGGCTTATTTTAAAGGTTGAAAGTTTACGCAATTTCGAACCGTTTAGATATTCAGACGTCTATCGTTGACTTGATAATTTAGTTTTTGACTAGCTCGCTCTCTAATTTATATGATTTACATAAAATATGTGTCGCAAAATAATATGAGTCTGAAGTGGCAGCTAACGACAATGTTGTTTTTTTATATATCCTTTATTGGTTCTTTGGAAGGCGCACGAGAGCCGAAGCCAACTCGCAGAGGCCGATTAGGCACTTTTTATGAAATGAGGTACCAACCTACGATTTATGTTATTTTATTTGTTTATTTTATTTTATTTGTTTATTTCAATAGAGCCTAAGATAATTTATTACCTTTTGTATTTGGAAACAATAGCATTATATAATGTAGAAGCACTTTGTTTTTCAAGTTTTGTGAATGTGAAGTACCATGGAGCATTTTTATTAGGTTACAACTTGTTTGTCATTACGAGCATGGCAGTTGAGAGTTTGTCATGCTCACTCAAATGTCTCGCTGATGGTGGCACGTGTTATTGGGTCATTCGGTTCCCTTCAAAATGGTTGAACTGAGTGGGGCTGATGCACGCGTCATGCTCGTGAACGGGTGCCGTCAGTTGAGACTGGTCATCTCTTAGCTGCCAGTGACTTAATTCAATTTCTATTTTTTTTTTATTAGTTTTTATTTTATTCTTTTAATTATTATTACTTATCTACATTGTGCTCACATATTAGAAGCGACAAGAAATATGTAACCAAGATTTATGTAACTCATAATATGATTTAAAAGAGTGTCCATGGAGTTTCTTGCACGTTCTTCTCCATAGAGATCTACGCTTTGGAACGTGCAATTTAGCTTCACTTGTATTTTTTTTTTGACTGACCGACATTTTGACTATTCAAAAGTGCCTGTGAAATAAACGTTTCTGATTTCTGATTTCTTATCCCTGTACGCGCTGTGCAACCCAGGGCAACCCCTGGTTGGTCGGAAACTATTGCGACATATAGAAAATTGGCCAATAGTTTTGGGAGGCTAAAATGAACTGGTTACCGAGAACTATGTAAAGACTATGGTTCCTGTCTGAACAATATTATCAAAGTACATTGTTCAAGCAATATTATAAATTATTACTTATACTAGTAATTTACATTTATTCATCATTCTTAATTATTTAATAAATTTTAAATAAATTTTAAATATTTTTAAAAACATTTTAAAAAACATTTGAATATATAATAAACAACTGTTGCAAAAAAAAATAACCGACCACTAAAAAAAAAACACTAAAAGGATCAAAATAACTTTAATTTCGGAAGTCGGTGTTTCTCGGTATTGTTTGTTTCTTATTTAACACCGACTTCCGAAAATTAAAGTTATTTTGATTCTTAAGTGTTTTTTTTAGTGAAGTCGATTATTTCTTTTTTAAAACGTTTTTTTTTTTTCATTTTACACTTTTTAGTTGCTATACACTTATAACCAGAGTGCCTATTTCTCATAACAATTCCAATTAATCCAAACACTGCTAGGATACATTGTTTTATTATGAAGTTCCCGTGTCTCCCTTCCACCTTCCGGCTCCATCATCAGATCAGTTCGATAATACCTTATAGCCAAAGTGCATCTCATGACAATTCTAATAAGTCCAAACACGGCTAGGATACATTGATTAATTACGGAGTTCCGGTTCCTATCTTCCGGCTCCATCATCATCATCAGGTTACTTCGATGATACCATTTTCAACATAAGTATTCAGAACCAATTATTTATTTGTATTATCATAGTCGCTTAACTATCTTCATTGTAATATCTAAGTGAGTATGAAGTTCCGTTGGCCACTTCTAGTCTTCTTCAACAGTTCCACTCCATCAAATGTTACTTTTTGACTGTAAATGCTTAAGTGCTCGATGAAAATAAAAAAACACTATATGGTTCCTATAATATTTCAGGAGTTCCTTCGATTCCTCATGGATCCCATCATGAGAACTGGATTTAGAAAAAAAAAATAAACCAATCTGGAAGCATATATTTTAAAGGGAAAAAAAAAGTTTGCACATCGGTCCATAAATGACGGAATTCTGAGATAACAAACATAAAAAAAATACAATTGAATTGATAACCTCCTTCTTTTTTTGAAGTCGGTTAAAAATAGTGTTGATATCGGGAACAGGGTCCAACCTACCGGCGGGCGGTTAGAACTTCAGAGAAACGATGCTATTACTGCTTTCTGAGACCAGCCCTTGAACCAGCTGCTTTTACGAGGGCCCCCTAAGATGTTGGTCGAGGCTCATGGCTACGGTGCAATGATCGTTGAGTCTACATCCCACATGTCGACAACCTCGCGAGCCAGGTTAAGATACTTGCTACTACGAGATATTGTTACCGCCTTTATTTATTTTTTTAACTTTTCTGCAGTAGATATTATAAAGGCGAAAGTATGTGTGTCTGTATAATTGTAGTATTTTTAAGTTAGTTACTCCTTCACGTTCAAATGGCTGAACTGATTTGGATAAAATTTGGCTCATGGAGGCTCCTCACGTTTTGAAATAACACATAGAATACTTTTATTTAGAAAGTATGTTCCCTTACTTTCGTACTTACTTAGAAGCTAGTTTTAAATATAAGTAGAATATTGTTATGAATACCTTCTAAAGTATATTAATGCTGTCCATGTTTACAATATGCAAAGTTGCAAAATTTAGTAAATATCAACTTATTATTTTAAACATTTCTCAATAAAATTAAGAACGAAACTTTTGGAATTCGCTATGCAAAAAATAACTACCTAGATAAATTTATAATGAAATATATGAATATCATTATTTATGTAATTTCCTATAGGTAGTAACTACAGGTGTTTAAAGGTCAGATGATAAAGGAACTGTTCGTGCTGACTAATCGGGGCACGAGTTCCTTTATGTGAAGCGGATACCGATCAGGAAAAGGCACGAACAAAGATACATAGGTAGCAGCCATTATGTACCTAGTCAATATTTAAAAAGGCTCATTTGATATCAAATTAAAAGGTCCTATGTAATAATAGAAATACAGTTTAGATATTCAATTAAAGAACTTTTTGTAAGGATCAAAAACAAACAAAAAAATAAGTTATGGCGAGTCGTTTATTGTTTTAATTGGTCTATTTACATAAACAATTTGATTCAGTTTACCAACCGTAGTTAGCGCCGTGACCGCTGTATGCGATGGCGGGACCAGCGGAGTACGCTACGGACTTGAGGAGGGGAGCGGCGCCGTAGGTCTTAGCGACCAGGGGAGCGGAGTACGCGGCGTAGGCGGGAGCGGCATAGGCAGCGTACTGACCACCGTGAGCGGTCTGGGTGGAGTAGGAGGACACGGAGGAGACGGCGGGAGTGATAGTCTTAGTCACAACAGCGGGAGAGGAGTACGCGGCAACCGCGGGAGCGGCATATGCGGCATAGGCAGCGGGCGCGGCATACGCACCATACGCAGCGGGCGCGGCATACGCACCATACGTAGCGGGAGCGGCGTAGGTGGCGACGGGAGAGCCGTGAGCGGTCTGGGTGGAGTAAGAGGAGATGGAGCTCACAGCGGGGGAGATGGTCTTGGTCACGACGGCGGCGGGGGCAGCAGCGTAGGTGGCGACGGGTGCAGCATACGCGGCAACGGCGGGAGCGGCGTAGGCCTTAGCGACGACGGGGGCAGCGGCGTACGCGGCGTATTGACCACCGTGCGCGGTGTGGGTGGAGTAAGAAGACACGGAGGAGACAGCGGGGCTGATGGTCTTGGTCACCACGGCGGGGGCGGCGATGGCGTGCGCGCTGTAACCCAGGGCACCGGCCTCATAGAGACCACTGGCACGGGCCACTCCCACGGCGCAAAGGGCGATGATCAACTGAAACGACATCATTAGATTATTACTAAGAACTTACCGCACAACTTAAAGTTAATAATCTACTTCCTGGTTTTAAAACCATATAAATAAATGAGCAAAAGTAGAATTTGCAAAGGGTTTTAATGTTAAATGTTATCCTCTAAATTAAATCAAATAATTTTCTTATATTTTGTACTGTTTCAACACAAGTTTTATCGATAAATTTTAAGGTAATTAATAAATCCTTCTAGTACCTTGGCGTACATGTTTGTTCTGTTAATGCTGGTAACTGAATAATTTTGACAGGAGGTGCTCTGGTTTTTATACGACTAGATCGCTATACATTGTCCAATTCACTTTCATTGTCAAGGTAATCCGGCGTACTTACTGCAGTAAGTTAGCCTACGCCTGTGACTCAGAGATAGCCTTTCGATTTCATTTGTTCCGTACTTACAGAAGCACAGGGCGGTTACAGCCTTGGGCAAAGCTTATTCGTCCTCGTCTAGAATATATCGCAACTAGTATTAACTGATCTATTTTTCGATATACATAAAGGTCAGAATAAAGTACTTGGTGTCTGTAATATATGCGTAGAAAATAGTGTCCTCGTTTTAACAAGTGTTTATTTATTTGAAGCATTCATTCCCTTGTAAATAAATTGTGCAGATGTGGCTGTATTTCTTGGAAAGAAGGATAAATTTATTCTTAGAAAATGGTGAAAATGTAAGTTCAGAGTACCTGCCTAAAGCTTTTATATCCTTGTAGACAAAAAATATAATGATCATTATTTTCACACATTTTTGTTCAAGATTAATAGTCATATTTTTATTATACGAATTAAAGATAGCGTCAACTGTGCATTCTTTGTGCTCGCTTGATAATGAAAGATAACGTCAACTGTGCATTCTTTGTGCTTGGATACTCGCTCGGAGCATTTTCAACTAGAAGGTCTTCATCATACATTTGATGAAGTGGAACTGTTGAAGAAAAGCAGAAAAGGCCAACGGAACTTCATACTCACATAGATATAACAATGAAGATAGTTAAGCGAATATGACACTACAAATAAATTAATGGTGTTGTTGAAAATGGTATCATCGAAGTGACCTGATGGAGCCAGAAGATAGGCACCGGAACTCTGTAATTAATCAATGTATCCTAGACGTGAATGAGCTTACTAGAATTGTCATGAGATGCACTTTGGCTATAAGGTACTATCGAAATGATCAGATGATGGAGCCGGAAGGTAGAAGGCAGACACGGGAACTTCATAATAAAACAAATTTATCCTAGCAGTGTTTGGGTTAATTGGAATTGTCATGAGAAATAAGCACTCTGGTTATCAGAGTATCGCAACTAAAAAGTGTGAAATAAAAAACTATTCACAAAAAAAAATAACCGACTTCACTATAAAAAAACACTAAAAGAATCAACATACCTATGTCCTTCAGTTGCCCCTTTGAGTTGATTAATTTTGTAAATAACTTTAATTTCAGAAGTCGGTGTTAAATAAGAAACAAACAAAACCGAGAAACACCGACTTCCAAAAATTAAGTTATTTCCAAAATCAACTCAAAGAGGCAACTGAAGGACATAGGTATGGTTTTAGTCAGTAAAAGGCTAGGCGCCTTATAGCAGGAGAAGCCATTAGATGATCTGTCTACCTACCATCCTATGCTTCAACAATCAAAGTGAATCAATTTTCTGCAATAACAGAAACCCGGATCCTATTTAGAGGAATCGATACTGTAAAAACCACATGAAACAAAAATCGTCAAAAAACATCAACAATGGCTTAGTCACACATTCTTTAACTTAAAACTAAATAATACATATTCATCGGTAACTGATACTTCTTTCTGTAGGACCATACCGGAACTAAGCGTGACAATAAATTCTTGTAAATTGAAATTGGCGAAACACAATCATGTAGACATATCAAGGACATGTTCGGATCGTATTTCCTTAACCATGTAATTAATAAAATATGGTACCTATATATATCGATTTCAACGTGTAGATGTAAAAGAGCCGGACTTTTGAAGTTGGCGGTGTAATGGTAATACTCTCGTGCCTATATAATACGTTCAGCACGTGTTGCAGACTCTCCGGTCGTGCTTGTTGAATTACCGTCTCATCGGACTATATCTATGCAAGTCAGGAATGAGAAAGTGCAACTGTATTTGTATATCTCATGTCGACGGTTAGTCTCCATTGAGATTAGCCGCCATAATCGAACTTCAATCAGGAGGTCTATTTATTTCGATGTAAAAACCCGGCATTGATTGATCGAATAACCATACTGGGCTTCTATCCTGCTACAAATACTGCTGTCATTTTTAGTCTACACGGTCAAATTAAATTAGCTAGCAAAACTCTGCAATGTGATGGTTGCGATATCTGATAATTTATTTATTTAAATGTCATGTATAAATAGTGGTACATGTATAAACGGTGAACTTAATGCAACACAGCATTCTCTACAAGTTACCCTTTGGGTTAAAGAGACTACTAATGACAGTAGCGGCGTTAGGGTAGGGCGCGGTTGGGCGACCGCCCTAGGGCGCTAGAGGTAAGGGGCGCCAGAGGTAAAGGGACGCCGCAGGCGCCCCTTTACTTCAGCTCTTTTTTTTTGAACAAGCCTAACTTAATTGATGGCTACACTAGAATGAAATGCAGAGTTTGGTTGGAACATAGCATAGACCACAAAACAAATGATCATTTTCGTCTTTTTTGTAAAAAATCAAAAAGATTCCAGAAAAATCAGACCTTATCAAACTGTGTGCTAATCTGCAACTGAAATTAATTGTAGACTCTAAATCAGATATATAGATGGTTGAATGTTATGCGATGAAGTTTAAAATCGTCTCATGTTCTGTCTCTCTTGTGTCTCTCGAATCGCATGTTACTAAAAGAGTTATGAGTATACATGTGGATGGTGCATGTGGATAGTGGTGGGGAGGAAGAGGGAGGCCAAAGAAAAGATGGATGGATTGTGTGAAGAGTGATATGAAAGAAAAGGGAGTTAGTGATAGCGTGGCCGGTGACAGGACTGAATGGAAGAAAAAAACATATGCCATTCACATCTGCAGTGGGGCCATCGAGAGGCACCGGTTTGCCGTTTCCCTCGACATCTCGAAGGCTTTCGATAGGGTCTGTCACTAAAGTCTTATTAGTAGGCTTCCTTCTTTCGGTTTACCTGCTGGATTGTGTGCTTGGATCGCAGACTTCCTAAGTGCTAAGTGCGATGGCTGTTCGTCCGGGAAAATGGCCATTAATACCGGATTCCCACAGGGATCAGTGCTCTCGGCAACATTGATCTTGCAGCACATAACCGATCTGCTAAGCCCGGTACCTTTAGGAATGCACTCGTGTGCAGCACGTAGCACTGTGGCTAAGAGTTACATGTCCAGCGCATGAGCTAATGGGTCACAGATCTAGTCTCTCTGGGAGGCTATATTTGATAGCTTGAGCTTGTCCTTGGAGGCGGGTCTCAGAATGGGGCCATACCAATTTGGTCAGGTCAAATGCTGCTAAAACCAAGGCGTGCCTATTTTCTGATAAAGGGAACTAATTCCGCCCTGCTCCAACTTTGCAGGGTGTACCCGTGCCGACCATCTTGATCTTCCTGGTGTTACGTTGACAACAACTGTCAACTTTGGGTCATACATCGAGGCAAAGGCTCAACTGGCTGCAAAAAAGTTAGGAATAGTCGTAAAGGTCAGACAGTACTTCACACCGGAACAACTGATCATGTATGGAGTACTGCTCTCATCTTTGAGACGGATCTGCAAGATACCAGCTTGATGCACTTGAGACAATTGAGAGGCGAGCCAAGACGATCATTGGCAACGATGCACTCATCGAGTCGTAAAGTCTTGAGTGAGCATCGCCGCAGAGTTGCTAGCCTGTCTATTTTGTACCGGTTGTATTGGACATCCCACCTATACGCACAAAACGTTTTGGGAACACATTCATTGTGCGTAGGTACAAGTTCTAAGGAGTGGAATTCCCTGTGTTTCCTGATAACTACATTATTTCTAGGCAAGTTCGCTCCATCGTCGACCACATAGACGCTTTCCATCAGCCCCCCTAGCCAAGTTGCAAACGATAAACGTGAACGCTTAGTAATCTCTAATAGATTTTCAACTTTATACCTAAGCGCATAAAGTTGAAAATCTATTAAAGACTACTGAGAGTTTACGTTTATCGTTTGTGACTTGGCTAGGGGGGCAGATGAGATAGTCGTTAAGCGCAAGCCTATAACAATAACAAAAAAAAACGGTTTTGCGCTGATCCCATGTAATATGGGACAAGGACAGGAAGATGATGATGACAATTGATGTTTTCTATTCCTTTTATAATATTTATCTTTGTTTAGTTTAAATGCAGAGTTTTATAAATTGTATTTTGCCTTATGAACGACTAAATATAATTACTGTAATGTTCATAACTATGTATTAAATTTAATTATAATAGATAAATCTCTTGCTTTCTTTTCGTATCAGTTTCAATAGGAGATGGGGGGCGCCGTAGAATTCTCGCCCAGGGAAGCTGCTGGTAGTGCTAAAACCGGCACTGACTAATGACGACAAAAGAAAAATGAAAACTCCTGTTTCAAGAAGGACTATACCTAGATAATTAATCTGTAGCTGTAGACTAGTTGCTGTTACAGGTACTAATGCTACCCATGACTATGGAGTACAATTGTTATAGGATGGTGGGGGTGACAGCTGTCGGATTCATACAATGTAGCTACCTATACTTTTCTCTCATCTTAAAGATGCATATTTTCGTCCTGCTGTCATCCTACCCATGCCACGTAAAAAGACCTTAACTTATTACTATTTAATTTGGTTTAGTTAAGTTTATTCTCCGTAGTTGTTCGCGTTGTTGTTGTGGTTGTGGTCATATCCCCACTTCTCTTTTGATGCAATGCCATGTATTCCATGTTTAGTGGTTTGAGAGTGGTCGTTGATGCTGGAGTGCGTCAGAAATTTAATGAGATCCGTCCACCGTGTTAGAGAACGCCCACTTGATCTCTTACCCTCAACTTTCCCTTGCACCACCAATCGAACCATCGAGTTCTCGTTTCGGTTAAATTCATACTCTATAGAGCTATTCTAAGACACTGTCTTATAAAACAACAGCGAAGCTATATATTAACGTCACTGTAGAAGAACATAAAGGACCTAAGCATACTCCGAGATCACCTTCCAGCTACAGCAAACGTCAAAAATCTGCTATTTTTTTAAATTGGAGTCGGTTGTACTTTTTTGTATTTTTTTTTATGAGATAGCAGAGCGAAACTAGGCCAGGATACATTGTTTTATTACGTAGAGTAACTTGCTACCAACCAAGCCTGCTTTGATTGATATCAAATACTCAGTCTGCTGCTATATTTTAAGTCAACACAGTCTTTTTGGCGCATATTTTGACGGTCGTATGGAAATCAAAACCTGCCGATACAGGGGTACTGACATCCTTGCTTAGCTTGTGCAGTCCAAGCTGTAGCTGATGTAATTTGCCCATGGTCATGAAGTTATAATATTGATTATTTGCATGATAACACAAATTCACATAAAAATAAGAACGAACTTACATCTTCGATACCTACAGAACCTATCTACCGATCATAAGCTTTATAATATGAACGGAAAATTCATTTCCAAGTGGGATATTTATAGGAATAATAATGTCTGAAGCAGCATCATATGAAATTTTGTATAACCCGCCACATAATAAGAAACGAGTTTTTTTGAGGGTAGGTACTTCAATTCTTGATGAAAAGCGTCTCGGTAAATTCTAATAACAAACTTGACGAATTGACATCTCAATAGAATAATGAATTTCATCGTATACAGTGGTTTTGAACAGACTTCAAAAAAAAGTAAAAGTAGGAGGTTCACAATTCGGTTGTATTTCTTTTTTATATAGGTATTTTACCTCATAACTTTGTCATTAATGAACACGATTTTTTTTTATTTGAAAGAATACACTTCCAGATTGGTCGCATTATTATCAAAATTGATGGAATAAAGCAAGGGATTAGAAAACTATTTAAAATATTTATTAGGTATGTGTAAAATATTACAGAGCACATTAAATCAACATTAACCGGTAGATGTGAGGGGGAGGGCACCATGTGCCGTACGTTCCATGTCAGAATTTTATGGGCGCGTTCATAACATTAGTCTTTAGCAAAAGTCCAGTTCTGATAATGGGTCTATGAAGAAGTAAAGTAAAATATTATAAGCACACAAGTGGTCCCGACAGACGTCTTTACGTGGGGCCACGGGTGGGTGGGTTATTAGTCAGTAAAAGTCTGACACTATCTCTCGCTCCGCCCAAGTGCGAGATTCGTCAATTTTATATTCAAAACAACCAGGGACTCGCCACCATCCAGGCTGCTTGTTGGGCCTATTTCGTAATAAAAACAACAGTTTGAGCTTTGCAATAGTCCTAGACCTATAGGACCTTACCATGACGTGTTACCACGAAGGCAAAGAAGGAACAGGCGTGGGTTTTTAGTCAGTAAAAGTCTGACACTATCTCGCGCTCCGCCGATATCATAAGGTGATTTTCCCACCGAAAAATATAAAAAAACCTTGACGTGTTAAATATGTCAGTCGCTCGAGCAAGAAAGAGGGATGGAGGTATACACCCTTTTATAGCTCCATGCCTTTAACAGTTCAGTTTAGGTCGTAAAATAGATCGCGTCAAAAGCTCGTGGTAGGGCTTCAGAACTTCTTTAGGACTAGTTACGCCACAGAAGCACAGTATAGATATATGGAACAGTACGGAAACTACCTACAAATGTTCGAAACGGCTCACTCACACAAACATACGCATCGACGAGACTCCTAAGCGGCATTCGCTACTGACAGGACCGTGAGAAACGCTTAGGAGTCTCGTCGATGCGTATGTTTGTGTGAGTGTGCCGTTTCGAATATTTGTAGGTAGTTTCCATACTGTTCCATATCGTATCGTATCGTATCGTATCTATACTGTGACAGAAGCGAGTAAAGTAGATGAGTTATGAGAACTACTAACATTCTGCTTAATTCAACCCGCGTCCTAGTCAATTGCAGATTAGTGGTAACGTCGAACTATAAAAATCACTATTACTGCAATGGCATAAAGGCTTTGCTAACGTTATATTGTTATAATTTTTTTGTTAATAGGCCCATGCTTGACGGCTATCTCACCTGATGGAAAGCGACGATGTGGTCGAAGATGGAGCGCGCTTGCCTAGAAGTATTAAGAGCCCGGCGTAAGCCGCTTGCAACTGCAAGTTGACGCGTATCGCGGAATATAGCTATCTCTGTTTGGCAAAAACAAGTGAGCGACTCACGCAGTGCGCAGCTGTGTGTGTATAAATGAGCGTATTGCAATATTGTTAGTAAAATTAGGTATGTTCATTATTTGCTTTATTTTTGCCGAATACTTTAGGGAATCGTTAGTGAATGTACAGACTAGTAATGCGTTTGTTGGAAATTTTATTACCGTGCCGATATCTCAACATATTAGGATAACTAGCACACACTAACAAATTAGAAAATGTTATGGAGGCGAGTGCTTTTTTTATAAGTGGGAAATCAGTCAATGAGTTCAGTCAATGAATCAGGCCATCGGCGGCAAGGCAACGAACTCTCGCGCCGGTCCCTGGTACAGGTCATGGTTTGGAGCGAGGAGGAATGGTAGGTTGTCGTCTCCTTCTGCGAAACAGTAATACTAGCGAAGGAGGCAGCCACACGCACGCGGGAACGGCCCGCACGCCCCAGCCGCCGGAATCCCGACCCTAAATTCCAGCCAATGTGGGCGTGGGCTTGCGGACGGCGAGCAATGGGCAGCTCGCCGTCCGGCCGTTAAGACCGAGCCCGAGTCGTCGACGGCGCGTAATGTTCCACGTGCGCCTCAAGTAGATGTCAGCAAAACCGTAGGGGCCCAGCAGGGTCGAAGCCTACTGGGGTTGGGCACGCCAAAAATATGGCGGTAAGTCCCCTCTTTGAGGCGTGGTTGGAAAGACCTCATGGCGTCCTCACCTTCCGCATGACGCAGGTTCTCACAGAACACGGTAATTTCGGGAAGTTCCTGCACCGGATTCGTGCGGGAGCGACGCCCGGGTGTCTCCACTGTTTGGACCACCCGGGGGACACGGTGGAGCACACGGTGGAGGTGTGCCCCGCTTATGCAGAGCAACGACGTGTTCTCGTGGGAGCAACTGGCGGCGGCGATCTCTCGCGCCGGGCCTTGGTACAGGCCATGGTCCGGAGCGAGGAAGAGTGGCAGGCAGTTGCCTCCTTCTGCGAAGCAGTAATGCTATCAAAGGAGGCGGCCGATAGCGTGAGGCAACTGCAACGGCCCTCACGCCTCAACCGCCGCGCCGCCGGGATTCTGATCCCGATTTCCGGCCACCGTAGGCGCGGGTTTACGGACGGCGAGCAATGGGTAGCCCGCCGTCGACCGTCCGGTAACCGTCCGGACCGAGCCCAAGTCGTCGACGGCGCGTATTGTTCCACACGCGCCTCAGGGAGATCTCAGCAAATCGTAGGGGCCCAGGAGGGTCGAAGCCTGCTGGGGCCATGGGTAGTGTGAAAACGAAACGCGGGCCCTGGGGCGAAGGCAACGAAGGAACAGGGGTGGGTTTTAATCAGTAAAAGTCTGACACTATATTGCGCTCCACCCAAGAGCGAGATTTGTCATTAGATGATTTTCCCACCTAAAAAAAAAACCTTCCACATGACGCAGGTTCTCACCGAACACAGTAAGTTCGGGAAGTTCCTGCACCGGATTCGTGCAGAAGCGACGCCCGGGTGTCGCCACTGTGTGGACCGCCCGGAGGACACACAGGTGTGCTAGAGCACACGGTGGAGGTGTGCCCCGCTTGGGCAGAGCAACGCCGTGTCCTCGTAGGGGCGATGCGGCGGCGATTTCTCGCGCCGGGCCTTGGTACAAGCCATGGTCCGGAGCGAGGAGGAGTGGCAGGCGGTCGCCACATTCTGCGAAGCAGTAATGCTAGAAAAGGAGGCGGCCATCGCGTGAGGCAACGGCCTTCACGCCCCAGCCGCCGCCGGGATTCCGATCCCATTTCCGGCCATTATAAGCGCGGGCTTGCGGACGGCGAGCAGTGGGTAGCTTGCCGTCCGACCGTCCGGTACCCGTCCGGACCGAGCCCAAGTCGTCGACGGCGCCTATTGTTCCACGCGCGCCTCAGGGAGATGTCAGCAAATCGTAGGGGCCCAGCAGGGTCGAAGCCTACTGGGGCCAAGGATAGTGTGAAAGCGAAATCCGGGGCCCTGGGACAACGAAGGCAAAGAAGAAATAGGAGTGGGTTTTTAGTGAGTAAAAGTCTTACACTATCTCCCGCTCCGCCCAAGAGCTGGATTTGTCATTAGATGATTTTCCCACCTTAAAAAATAAAAAAGCCTACTAGGTTTGCTTCTGAAAGGAAAACCTGGGGCCCTGGAACGCAAGACAAAAAGGGAATATAGGAGTCGATTTTAGTAAGTAAAAGTCTGACACGCTCTTTCGCTCCGCCCAAGAGCGCGAGAAATCATTGGATGATTTCTCACACAAAAAAAGTACCTAAGCATTTGAAGTTTAGTAAAAGGAATATATATATTTATTAGTTTTGATGTTCATAAGCATATAAATAATTTACATGGTCCGGAGCGAGGAGGAGTGGTAGGCGGTCGCCACTTTCTGCGAAGCAGTAATGCTAGAAAAGGAGGCGGCCATCGCGTGAGGCAACGGCCTTCACGCCCCAGCCGCCGCCGGGATTCCGATCCCATTTCCGGCAACCGTAAGCGCGGGCTTGCGGACGGCGAGCAGTGGGTAGCTTGCCGTCCGACCGTCCGGTACCCGTCCGGACCGAGCCCAAGTCGTCGACGGCGCGTATCGTTCCACGCGCGCCTTAGGGAGATGTCAGCAAATCGTAGGGGCCCAGCAGGGTCGAAGTCTACTGGGGCCAAGGGTAGTGTGAAAGCGAAATCCGGGGCCCTGGGACGAAGGCAAAGAAGGAATAGGAGTGGGTTTTTAGTGAGTAAAAGTCTGACACTATCTCCCGCTCCGCCCAAGAGCGGGATTTGTCATTAGATGATTTTCCCACCTTAAAAAATAAAAAAGCCTACTAGGTTCGCTTCTGAAAGGAAAACCTGGGGCCCTGGAACGCAAGACAAAAAGGGAATATAGGAGTCGATTTTAGTAAGTAAAAGTCTGACACGCTCTTTCGCACCGGCCAAGAGCGCGAGAAATCATTGGATGATTTCTCACCCAAAAAAAAGTACCTAAGCATTTGAAGTTTAGTAAAAGGAATATATATATATATTTATTAGTTTTGATGTTCATAAGCATATAAATAATTTGCATGGTCCGGAGCGAGGAGGAGTGGCAGGCGGTCGCCACTTTCTGCGAAGTAGTAATGCTAGAAAAGGAGGCGGCCATCGCGTGAGGCAACGGCCTTCACGCCCCAGCCGCCGCCGGCGGGATTCCGATCCCATTTCCGGCCACCGTAAGCGCGGGCTTGCGGACGGCGAGCAGTGGGTAGCTTGCCGTCCGACCGTCCGGTACCCGTCCGGACCGAGCCTAAGTCGTCGACGGCGCGTATCGTTCCACGCGCGCCTTAGGGAGATGTCAGCAAATCGTAGGGTCCCAGCAGGGTCGAAGTCTACTGGGGCCAAGGGTGTGAAAGCGAAATCCGGGGCCCTGGGAAGAAGGCAAAGAAGGAATAGGAGTGGGTTTTTAGTGAGTAAAAGTCTGACACTATCTCCCGCTCCGCCCAAGAGCGCGATTTGTCATTAGATGATTTTCCCACCTTAAAAAATAAAAAAGCCTACTAGGTTCGCTTCTGAAAAGAAAACCTGGGGCCCTGGAACGCAAGACAAAAAGGGAATATAGGAGTCGATTTTAGTAAGTAAAAATCTGACACGCTCTTTCGCTCCGCCCAAGAGCGCGAGAAATCATTGGATGATTTCTCACCCAAAAAAAAGTACCTAAGCATTTGAAGTTTAGTAAAAGGAATATACACTTCTGGACACATCTATTGGCCCACCTTAGAGTTTAGGTTTCGATGGCCCCTACCGAAATATGATTGCTAGATTGAACAAAAACTGTTGATGCAGTTTTAAACCTGATACATTTTACCATTTTTTTCGATCGTATTGTTTTAAATTTGAATTCAGAATACCATACGACATGGAGCTACGCCTAACAAGTCGGATATGCGCCTTGTTAAAGGCAATTGATTTTTGAATAAAAAACATGTTTTATCAAATAAAGGTTTAATTTAATAACGCGTGTTGCCTCCATGGGCATCTACCACAGCTCTCATACGATTAGGCATAGAGTTTATCAACCGCTCTATGAAATTTTGAGGGATCATCTCCCATTCCTCTTCTATGGCAGTTTTCAACTCCTGCATCGTCTGGGCAACTGGCTGACGAGCCCTAACACGTCTTTTTAGCTCGTCCCACATGTGCTCAATGGGGTTCATGTCTGGGCTTCTGGCTGGCCAGTCCATAACTGTGATGTTCACATCCCGAAGATATTCCCTGACGATGCCGGCCGCATGGGCTCTTGCATTATCATGCATAAAAAGGAAATTTGCGCCCACATAGTCCGCGTATGGTATCACGTGAGGTTCTAAGCACTCACGAATGTACCTTTCAGCATTTAATGTTGGCAGCCGTGGTCCTGTAACAACCTCAAGTTGAGTTTTGCCGCTCGCGGATATACCGCCCCAGACAGTCCATGAGCCACCGCCATAAGCAACCCTCTCTTCAAAGCAGCATTGTGCGAAACGCTCTCCCTTACGTCGGTAGACCTTCTTCTTTCCATCATTGCCATGTAACACAATTTTAGACTCATCAGAAAAGAGTATACGGCTCCAATCTTGCTGTGTCCAATTTAAATGACTGCGTGCGAAATGAAGGCGCGCTGTTCGGTGGGCTCGCGTTAGTTTGGGCCCATTAGCTGGCTTGTGTGGTACCATATCACGTTCTATTAACCTTCTCCGAACAGTTCGAGCGCTCACAGATACTCCGTGGAAGTCGCGAAGTTGGTTTTGTATCTCAATGGAGGTAAGGTGACGATTTCTCAAGCTGGTCGTCACGATGAGTCGATCCTGCCTTTCAGTTGTGACCCGAGATCGTGGCCTTCCTTGGCGACGAACAAAGCCGCCAGTCTCTAGGTACCTCCGATAAACATTTTGGACCGCAGATCGACTTAAATTAAGTTGAGCACTCACGTTTCTTTGGCTGTGTCCGGCCTGAATTAGTGCCACAGCTTGGGCGGGGATTTCAGGTGAAGTATCCATAGATTATTGATAGAACCTCACCTTAATGTTAAGAAAAAGTAATGTTTGTTGCAAAACCAAAGATATCAATCACTTTTTCAAGAATTAAATCCAAGTAAACCAATAAAACCAAGTTTTCTTAGTATTCGATTGTTTGATATCAACAAACAGGCTCCAAATTATCTTTTGTTTCTTTAAATTCTGTGTTCGAAATTCAAAAAAAGACTATTGAATGAAATTGTGAATGTGCTAGGTTCAAAACTGCATAAAAACTTTTTGCTCGACCTAATATAAAATTTTAGCTAGGACCAAACGAAACTGAAAATACAAGGTGGGCCAATAGATGTGTCCAGAAGTGTAATATATATCTATTAGTTTTGATGTTCATAAGCATATAAATAATTTGCATAACATAAAAACAAAACAAAAGTAAAAGGAATACAGAAAGTCAATGTAAAATTTACAACGCGACCGAAGTAATGACATCACGTACACACTGACACAGACGCACACACGCACACTCTCGCTTGCCGCGATAGCACTACTAACTCTTGGTTTGGGATAAATTTGGATGTGTTCCGTAATACCAAAAAACATGAATGAAAACTTAATGTTTTTTCATTTTTTTTCTATAATTTGTAACTTGATAATATAAACTATGTTCCTACGGAGAGAATATTAGAAATATTGTTGTTTATAATACAGAAAAAACAAAATGAAAACATGCCATTTACGCTACAAAAATATGCGAAATGAAATTCGCTTAAATTTCGTTTTAGGTTAGTATTTTTAAAAAAGAAAGATGTAGGAACCTAGATAAATATTGTCTTAATCCGAATATTATCATACTTATTATGGTGGAAATATGCTCCATCTGCAAATGATTTTGGTATTACGTTTGTATGGATAATTCAGCTATCGCCGTCGCCTTAACCTATTCACTTTTGACTTAAAGATCCCCAGTTGTAGCTATCAGAAAACACAGACTCCGGCAGGGAATTCCACTCCTTAGCTGTACGCACAAGGTACGATTGGTACGATGTCCACCATGTACCTACCGATGGCGCATCGCCGTATGCCTGGTGGTCCGATGATGGAACGGGCTTGGCGGAATTAGGTTATGCAATTCCGACGCACACTCCCCGAAATGCAACCGGTAGTAAACCGACAGGCTAGCAACTCAGCATCGATGGTCAAGACTTTGAAACCTTGGCTCTTTGTGACTGACGTGAATCATAGGAATGAAAGTGTAGTTTATGGCAGATCGGGATGGTGATCTAAAATCGAATAATCGATTTTATAGGTCAAGAAAATTGATTTTAAAATCGATCATAAACAGATCAATTCGGTGAATCGGCCTCAGAAACTTGAAACCGAGATTCGATTTTTTTCTTGCGGTATGCAAACTTTATTTGAAAATGTTCAAAGCACTTATTATCCTCAAGTAAAGCCAAATACTCAGCAGTCATTAAAGACATGTGCACGGCATTGGAGGATCGTCTATATGGTGCTTTTTAGGACTTAGTAACCAATGGATCGATCTTTTAGAACTCGATTTATTACTGAATCGATTCTTTAGACTTCGATTCAAAAATCGATATTCTTATACCAAAAACTAAGAAGTGCTGTTCAGGTGTCCACCCTTTCATCACTATCATCATTCTAAGTAAGTACATAGATAGGTAGTGTTCAGTAAAACCTCTTCAGCTACGCAAATACCGCCCAGTCAAGGACTGTCACGTTTGTCGGTTCGTCGCTAAAGATTTGACGAAGCTGGTATTTGTCGCAGTGAAAGAAGCCACAGCGAGGCAAACCGGATCACTTTGAGTTCCTACTGCCGATACCCTTTCGGTACTGTTATTAAAATTAATCACGAAGGCCGGTGTAAACTGCCGGACATGTGACGTAAACACTGCGGTCATTGGCTTTATTTACTCACTGGAATATAGACCGCTTATTTAGTTCGCTTTAGGTATTTAAACTTCTACATAGAAAAGCCACACCTGGTAGTGTGAAAGTGAAACCCGGGGCACTGGGACGAAGGCAAAGAAGGAACAGGAGTGGGTTTTTAGTTAGTAAAAGTCTGACACTATTTCGCGCACCGCCAAAGAGCGCGATTTGTCATAATATGATTTCCCAACAAAAAAAAAACTGGCTTTTTTTTCCCTATCAGATTTTTGAGAGTAGCAGTTTTGCGTTCTAGGGCCACGGTCACTTCTTTCATACTTTCCCGCAGCCCAGTTACGCACGGCTAGAACAGCGATTTGACTGACTAAAAATGGAAAATAGGTAATACCAATCTATTAGATTCATATGTAATTGGACTGGACACAACCTGGATCTGACGAAAGTCAGAACTAAACGCCTGACAACCAATAGCCGAACGTTTTCATGTAAATGTAAATTTATAATAAAACTGCAAAGAAACTGGTCTGCTGGTTATGTTTCGTTTTTGTCATCGGACAATTATGTAGAATCAAACAGGCGCGATCTCAGAAAAATGGAGCTGAGTATTTTATTGTAGTATTGACTACCTCTGCGAAGCTTGGCAAAAAGGCTGACTCGACACATTTGCTGCCAAATACTGCAAAAACATTAGGATTTGTGACATCTGCATTCTGTGGGACTCAAAGTGACGATAAAAACTAAAGACTTTCTAAACTTGACACTGGATAAATGCACAAACCGTGTGAAGCTAGAACAAAAAAATGGGCAAGTGCGAGTCGGACTCGCGCACTGAGGGTTCCGTACAAATTTACCTATAACAGTTCAATTCCCGAATTGAGTTAAGAAGATTTTTGAATCGAAATAAAAGTTTTTGTGACGTAACTACAAATTTACAGTTTTCAGATTTTTTCCTATACTTGTACTATAAGACCTTGCTTCATGCTAAATTTCAGGATTATAGGTCAACGGGAAGTACCCTATGATTTTTGATGCCCTTGAGTGTCGAAATAAACGTATTTTGCGACATAAACGGCCAAATCTTTTTTTTCCTTAACTTAGAAGTTTGATTTTTTCACAGCTTCAAGGGACCGCAGACCTGAGTATATGGTTTTAATTTCAACTCGATATCTCTACGCGTTCCCGAGATAAAGGGTCTTGACAGACAGACAGACAGACAGACAGACAGACGGACAACAATGTGATCCTACAAGGGTTCCGTTATTTCCTTTTGATTTTCCTTTTTGTACGGAACCCTAAAAATGGGGGGGTTATGAAGGTAAGAAATACCCTACGACCTATTCTCAGACGTACCAAATATACACAAAAATATTCATAAAAATCGATCAAGCTGTTTTGGTGGAGTTTGTTAACAAACACTGACACGGTTTTTCTATATTAGAACTAGCTGATATGACATACGACAAACTTTCAGCCATATAAAAAAAATCATAAAAATCGGTCAAGCCGTTTCGGAGGAGTTCGATATAAAAAACACTGTGACACGAGATTTTTGTATATAATATTAGACTAGCTTCTGCCAGCGGCTTCGCCCACGTGAAAGTAGGTTCCTCCTGGATACGAACTTTGGACCCCCGTTTTATTACCTTTGGGGGGAATTTTAAAAAATCCTTTCGTATTGCTCGTCTACGTCATAAAAGAAAACCTTGTGCAATTTCACGCTTCTCGTCCCAGTAGTTTCGACTTTGCGTTGATATATCAGTCAGTCAGTTTCTCCTTTATAAACATACTATATAAATAGATAAACGCGTATGATGATGACAGCAAACCTGTGACTAATTGTCAAAGATACAGGTCGGTACCTTCAGTAAGTACCTACTCTTTTTGCTAATCCACTGCTCTATTATTGAACTACTAATAGTTATGTAAGTAAATATAATACGACGTTTTTTGCGATTGTAGGTCATGCTATATTTGTATCAAATGAACTCTAGAAAATGCAATGTCATGCGACACGGTTACCTATTTTACACGAAACCCGTGTAATTTAAATTACGTGACCTATACTTATTATTCTTATCATTATAACTTACATCACATTGTTAAATTTATTGAAATTTATAAGTAGGTAGAAACTGACTGACTGACATATCAACGCACAGCTGAAACTGCACTGGGAGTGTGAAATTTTGTACAGTCAGGGGTCAAAAGTGCTGTTGCACTCTACCAATGCTAAAATGTCTAAAATTTTTTTGTAGAAGGGGATCAATGTTTCATAATTTAATTCGTAGAATAAAATCTAAAGTATTGAATAAACTAGATCTGAACCATTCAACTTCTACTACAAAAAAAATTCAGACAATTTAGCATTAGCAAAGTGCCTCTGCACTTTTGACCTCTGACTGTACAAGGTTTCCTTTTATGACGTTGGCAAGCAGGCACTAAGAGAGGATTTTCTAGAATTTCTCTAAGGGGGTGAAACAAGGGTTCAAAGTACGGAAGGAGAAACCTACTTTCACCCTAGTGAAGCCGTTGGAATTGAAGCTAGTTCAATTACATTGAGAACAAGTACACATATTCTATTTCACGAAGTTCGTTTGGTTCCTCTAGTTTTAAGAGCGTCCTTTTCGATGTACATTTTCATACAACCGCTCTTACGTGATTATGATGTTATTACACATCTTTCTCGAGATATTTTGGATACACAGCTATCTTGTAGATATTATCTAGGCTTCTATAGAAATCAAAACGTAAATTTGTGTAAAACTAATCTAGTAAAGACCTCTGAAAATCTGCTATTTTACTGAACTTTGGCCCTCCATAGTACTGTACCAATGTATTTATATATTAAAAATATAAAAAAGTACATCAATAGAAGCCTCCCTGAAGCATTTCCTGGAACAAGTTTTGTGAAATATTCGAGTGAATCACGGAATTACTGAATGCCAACAGAGTTTTCAGGCGTTATCTCTCTTTTTTAGCATTGCCTCTTCATCAAACATCAACAAGCTTTTAAACCATGCTCGATGTTGACGATAAGCCAACTCGCTTATCGTCAACATCGAGCATGGTTTAAAAGGACCCTCTTAATAGTGGTAAGTACAGTCAATAAAGGAGATAAGTAACCAAAATTTTAATTTTATTAATGAGATGTTTATTTAGTAAGAATTTAATTATGTTTCATTCATATTCATCTATCGTTTTCGATGACAACTTCAACTATATTTGACGACCCTGCCCCCCTAGCCAAGTTACAATCGTTTCGTTCGCGGCGAACGCCTCGAGTAGGCCACGCCTCCGATTCTTTTGTTCTGACCACGTGACCCAGCGTTGAGATGACGTCAGAACAAAGGAATCGGAGGCGTGGCCTACTCGAGGCGTTCGGCGCGAACGATACGATTGTAACTTGGCTAGGGGGGCTGGTTACTTATTAACGCACTTGTGTGTGTGAACGTGAGGAGCGTTAGCAAAAGAATAGTACATTTTGAAACAAGTGGAGAAAGTTTGTCATTGCAACCGAGGCGAAATTCACCAGAGCCGTACAGGCGAGAGTGTTATGGAGCTGAGTGCTGCAATGATTAGGTATTTCATTCTTTTCTTCTTGACTTTTCAATAAACTTACGAAGAAATACTTTTTCTGAAAATTATGACGCATTTTTGTTCATTTTGTACTGAAGAAAATTTTCCAAAGTTGCCATACATTTTAGTTTTATTCATAAACACAATTTAAATTTTCATTAAATATTAAAACCACAAAAATATGCGCATATGTGCTTTAAAAAAATATCACCGTTGACTGTAACGAAATAGAAAAGAAAAAAGCCCTTGTGATAAATTAAAAAAAAAACACGAGAGTGATATACATGGCATGTTGAACCTAATCGTAGTGCGATAAGAACCAGATTTTGAGAAGTGTATTGAAAATATATTATACCTATACATATTGTTATAGACGCAAATGAAAGGCTTCTGGTTGAATTATACTGTTATTATATTGAATGAAGCACTTTCTAATACATTTTATATATATATAAATAAAGTAAAAAAACTAAAACCCGACTACGACAAAAAAAAAACGACGCTGAAAAAGTATGAAACAAGATTTTCATACTTCGAACAGAACAAAAAGAAAAACCGTAGTCACACGTTATTAAAGTGTTTCGGTTGGTACCTATAACGTGTGACTACGGTTTTTCTTTTTGTTCTGTTCGAAGTATGAAAATCTTGTTTCATACTTTTTCAGCGTCGTTTTTTTTTTGTCGTAGTCGGGTTTTAGTTTTTTACTTTATTTTTATTTAAACAATTTTGGTGTTAAACTTAACACATGACTTTTTGTCCGCTAGAGGGCGTCACTTTAAATTTGAGCAATATTTTCGAAATTTACAAATGTAGCCCTTTCAAATGATACCAAACACGGCGTATTTATCTCCATTTTTATTTTTTAACACATACTTTTTGTCCGCTAGAGGGCGCCATGTCGACTTTTGTGACACGTCAAGTAGCCTATGTTCAGCGGACAATGAAGAGGGTTCTAACGATACCTCATATGTCGAGTTCCGATTGGTAGATTAGAAGCTATGAGGGAACAGATGAACATACTCACATACATACATAGCCTGTCAAAATCATAACCCTCCGTAGTCGGGTAAAAATTACGTCTAGATTTTATTGACATCGCCCTAACTCTTATCTTTTTTCATCTATCAATCCTAAACTTTATAGCGCAATACACACTGAGCCCGCCGGGCCGCCGACAAAGCCCGGCGACACAACCCGGCGGCTTGTATGAAAAGAATGTTGTATGAAATGTATGAAAAACAAAAAGTTGCCGACATATGTCGGCGGCCCGGCGGGCTCAATGTGTATTGCGCTTAAAAAACATAAACCTTAAAAGTATATCTTGCCAGTTTGCTAGTTAGTAATATTAGTGTGGCCTCCATGGTCGCCACAATATTATCTATATTAGGTATATCGATGTCTTACGGCAATAGGTCGGTAAAAGTAAAACTTTGAATGAGCAATGGTTTTCCTGTTTTTGTAGAAAAACTCTTCAACGAAATATACCTCGAGTCATCGATACACCAAAAGAAAGCGATGTTTTTTGTAGGTAACTTAGTTTTGACAACAACATTAAATGATTGATGCGAAAAAGCCTACATTTATTTAAAAAATAAATAAAAATGTAACAGGTACCAAAATTCTACCAGTAAGAGATACTATTACGCCATAATTGCAATAAATTTGTTAAAAATATCGACACATAACTATTATATTACGAATTTTTCCAACGTAATTTTTATTATAAAGATATTACGTAAATTGTTTGTTACAGTTGTAGATACTCTAGTAATTTTATTTAGACATAGCAACAGTATAGTGACTTTGTTTTCTGCCGAAACCACAAAAAAGTGTTAGCGTTTACTGAAAACTGTATGATTACGCCAATAAGTCGATAATATTAACAACTTACCGAAATAAAATATAAATTACATTTTTGTATAGATACTTACGTAACGATACTAACCCTGTTTTTAAATTTCCTTAAATGTACTAATAGTGTTTTTCTTATTATGATTTAGGCGTGGGAAAAGTGTGTCATCTTTGCGATTGGAACATTTGCATCTGAATCACTGAAATGTTCCGAAACAGTGATATGTATCATTTGGAACATTTGGAAAATCGGCTCAAATGATACAAACGGAACATTTGAAACATCGGCTCACATGATACAAACGGAACATTTGGAACATCGGCTCAAAAGATACAAACGGATCATTTGAAACATCGGCTCACAAGATGCAAACGAAACATTTGGAACAGCGGCTTAAAAGATACAGACACTGACTGATAAGAATCGTGATCTGTTACATTGCGTCATATACAGTAAAATTTTTATATAATTGAATTTTGATTTGAGAATAATTTAAAGCAGATGTTTTTCGTCTACACTATTTACTTTATAATTTGAATTTTAGAAAGACTGCTGGTCACCTAAAGTAAAGAGTGTTTCAGTGTTCCAATTGTTCCAAATGATGCATTTAAAACATTACTGATGTTTCAATCTTTCGGAACACTAAAATGTTTCGAAACAGTGAGTCGGTTCAGTAAAGAATTACAATTTAAAAAAAATTGAGAAGAGTTTGCGCACAGCACAAGCAATAAGATGATATTTTATGATTAAGTCGAAGTAGGTATCTACCTGAGCTTAGTAGCTCAACGATTTAATAAAACCACAGCTATTTTTAATTTCGTTCTAAATCGAGACGAAAGGTTTTCATAAATCTGTCATCATGGCATGATCATGCACTTGTTGATATTTTATAAAGACCGGTTGCAAGATATAGCCGTGTATGTAAGTCGTGACATTACAAACGATAGGTAACTACATGTTTTTTTTTCAACGATTTATGGTCACTGACCTTAGGGGAGTTGGCTGGAGGCCGTCTAAATGCAGCTCCTTGTTTTGCACGGATTTGGTGAATGTAGCCTACCTACGTAAATTGGTGCCCTGAAATCGCACGATGCGACGCCGACGGGGTCGCGGCATAGGTACCATGAAGGAGATGACGGGACGACGTTTAAATAAACCATTTTAACTTGTACATGTTTCATAAATAAATTGTGACTCCGCGAATTCTTAGATTACTTCATATTACGACTCACTTTTTATCATGATTATTTTTATTGTATACAATATTAACTGGTCTACACTATCCTTAAATAATATCTATCCTTCAATTACCCTTTGCGTTCTAGGACTACGGGTTTCCCTTTCAGAAATTCTCCGCGGCATCGGCCCTGCTGGGCCCCTACGGTTTGCTGACATCTCTTTGAGAAGCGCGAGGATCACTACGCGCTGTTGACGAATTACCGAACAGCCGGACGACGAGCTACCCAGTGCTCGACGTCCGCACGCTAGCATTACTGCTTCGCAGAAGGGGGCGACCGCCTGAATCCGATGCAGGAACCTCCCGAACTTGCCATGTCCGGTGAGGACCTGAGTCAAAAAAAAAAAAGGTGTGGTTTTAGTCAGTAAAAGTCTGACACGCCCTGCCGCTCCGCCCAGAGCGGGAGAAGTCACTGGATTATTTCCACCCTTAAAAAAATGATACTTCCCCAAGTTCCCCCTTTATAAATTATAGCTTAGGTATATGTTATTCTGATGTGTAACCTATATTAAATTTAATGTTAAGTTTCATGCAAATCCGCCCACATACCTAATACTTTCACCATATTTTTTTTTTAATTAAAACCTTGCCCCACTCCAGGAATTACTTCTGTATCCATACCTACTTACAAATATTATTATATTACAGAACTAATATTTGTATGGCACAAATATTAGTTCTGTGTGGGAATCGAAACCGTGACACGCAGCGCAGTAGCCTATCACTCAACCACTGCGCCAATCGTGTCGTCCAAATTAGTTCGACTTTAGCATTAAAATAATTAAATAAATTAGACACAGTTTTTAATTTGAAATGACCGTGATGAAGTGTCTGTAAAGTGATACGGAATTGAACAATATAATTCCGATTCACATACATATACACCCAAGGTTCTTAATTTGAAACTAAACTCTTAATACCTATCTATTGAGGTAGATACAAGAGACTAATGACTAGCACTTACGAAACGACCTCGCAATTTTTTTTTCTGTGTTCGGCCTACATTGTTATGCTTTTACATCTAGACTTTGGTAGATAAAAAGTTCTTAGCAATATGAATCTACATTGCATCATGCCTGTACTATCTGAAGGAGCTGTTAGATGCTAGGACTGCGGAAATGTGCTAAGGCTACGGTAATGATCGGAAGTTAACTGTGGCCCTAAAACGCAAAGGGCCAATTAAAGGACACAGGTGGGTTTTAGTCCGTAAAAGTCTACTTTTTTTTCCAACCTGGAAGAAGAAGAAGGAAGAAGTAAGCAGGCCTGTAGTAAATTCTACCAAGGGCCCCCCTAAATATTTATAAATGACACCGAATTAAAACTCTTTTAACTTATTTCCAAACAGGCCCCGAAGCTCTTAGGTAGCGATGGGTCCACAGGTAGTTTGTCTTTATTTAAAATGTGGAACTGGTTAGAATTCACATGACAGAGGTATCTTGACATGTTTTTTATGTCCATGCGGGGCCCCCCAATGCTCGGGGCCCGTAGCATTTGCTACTCTTGCTACGTGGCTAATCCGCCACTGGAAGTAAGTAATTTAGAGATTTCCCACCTCGAAAAAAAGGGCACGGTGGATACTTCCACAATCCACAGGGATGTATTAAATTAGTTAGTGAAACTCTGCAGTGGTAAGTAATAAGTATCGATACCTATCTAACAACGATCATCCTCGGCCTTGTCTTTCCCCAACACCATTGGAGTTAGCTTCCAGTCTAACCTGATTCAGTTGGATACCAGTATTTTACATAAAATCAAAAATAACACGTAACTGCATTACCATCGTCTGTTGAATTCAAAGGCATCGGAGGCTGCGGGCATGTGCTAGGGCTGTGGGAATGGTCGAAAGAGTTTACCGTGGCCCTAGAACACAAAGAGAAACTATGACACAGGTGGGTTTTAGTCAGTAAATGTCTACTTTTTTTCCACCCTGGAAGAAGGTAGAAGTAATTTGATGATTAACTACCTCATAAAAAAGAGGGCAGGTAGGAGTATATAAGGATACCTACTCCCCAATTTCCACAGTAGGTATATAAAAGCCTAATTTGATCCTATAATACAGGGTCAATTTAAATTATTGAAACTCCGCCGTAGTAATTAGTAATGGTATCTAATAACGAGCATCGTCGGCCTTGACTTTTCCCAACACTATTGTAATCTAATCAACCCGAAATCTAAATTGCAGCTGAATCACAATTTGATGCAGCTGAATCACCAGTAGGAGTTTTTGACGGGGTTTTTTCGAGTGAAGTTTTTATTTTTAATTGTTCACAAATTGATTCCTAGTAGAATTATGGTGATGACTGCGAACATGCGAGTGTCGTGATGGCCCAATGGTTCAGGCACTCGCCTCTCATGCATGAGGTTGCGGGTTCGACACCGGGCACCATGTTAAATTTTTCAATTTATTTGTACCTACTTTCCTAAGTTTATCTAGGACATTACTGACACCGGTGCCTCGGAAAGTACATAAAGCACTTGGTCCCGCCGGTTGTCAATCGTAGATCTTTGAGTCATTACAGGTAATCAAACGGCAGAAATTCTATGTTGTGTGTTATGTTACCCAGTAACTGGGCTGATGGCAGGCGCTCCATGTAAAACACAGGTATTCAGCCCATCCGGTTAGACTGGAAGCCGGCGCCAAGCTAGTTGGTAAAAGACTAAGGAGATGATGATGGGAATTGTGATATAAATAATATTGGTGTAGTTTTGTATCTCAAGTGTCTTCACTACTGGACAATATATGGAATCATTGAAACAGGCACGATCACAACAAAATGGAGTGTTGATTTTTATTTTACCTAGTATTAAAGTTGTCAAAAAATAAAAGGCCTGTTTTGACATCTGTCAAAACGAATACTTAACTAAGCAAAAAGAATACTCGCAATATATTCCATCATATTATTAATAATAAATACATTTTTTTTAAATGTATTTTTTTTAAAACACTGCAATTCTTATTTTATTGTTTCTTTCAGTTTCGTTCCAAGTTACATTCTAGGGTATTTCTCAAATGTCAAAACGGGCTTTTTATTTTTAACGAGTTTAACTACCACACCGTAGGCACGTGTAACAAAACTTCTGTATTATGGTTTAAAAACGAAATGGTTTCTAAACTTGACACTGTTCAATTGGCTAAATCATCACCATCATCATTTCAACCGAAAGACTGTTGGACATAGGCCTCCACCAAGTGTCGCCATAACGACCGGTCCTGTGCGTCTCGCACCCATCGGATTCCCGCGACCCTCACCAGGTAATCAGTCCACCTTGTGGAAGACCTTCAATATTTAAGAAAAAAAAAACAATATTTTACATGGAGCGACTGCATATGTCTAATGACAGTTACTGGTAAAGTCAGGTTACTTTGGCCCAAGCTTGTTAACCCAATAGGAACACGGGACACTGTTTACTGTGTTCCTGAGCATGATTCAAAGTAACCCGGCTTGACGATATATGAAATTAATCTAGTTTATTAATCTTTAGTGAGAACAAAATAAAACACAAATTAGACACAAACCTAACTTTATTTGTCTTTTAATTGACAGACAGTTTCACATCAAAATACACAAAGAGTGACTTACGATCTAACATAGATTACATACACATTGTTCATATAAATGGCATCAAATACTAAAACTCGTACAAAAAAAAATAACTCATCAATATTTTTCTCGTACATTATAAAAACAAAATGATAAAAGGTAATAAGAAAACTATAACCAAATAACAATACCTTTACAAACTTCTGAATCAAAGTTTTCTTTGAGATCTGGTCCTTTAAAAATCTAATAACGAAAGGATGCATTCATAATGATTTATTTAACATGCATTCGGAACCACTGCTCTTCCCAGTATAAAACTTTCAAATAGGGTCTTATTGTCTTCTCACAATTAGGAAAACAGGTCCCTGTAAATTTCTATCAACAATTAGGTACCACGCTAATAACATGATACCTTTGTGTATCTTACATTAAATTTAGATGCAAAATTAAAAAGCAAAAAAAGGGAAATCTTTATATTTAGCACCCTATATTTAGGCGATTGGTAAGCATCAATTTAAAATTGTCAAATCGATTTTAAATCTCATTGATATAATTGTACGATTTAAGTTTACCGTAGCGTTAGCAAAAAAAAAATGCTCAGGAGTATATTGCCATATAATTAAGTTAGAGTATTTTTAGTTATCTATATAATTACATTGTGCGTGTAATTTCTAATAGTACATTTATTTATCAAAATAAAACTTTTGTATCTAAGCGAGTATTTCTAATTCGTATTTGTATAATTGACCCAAATTTCAATTGTTGTGTACAATTTTCGAGAATTCGTTTTGAAACCAAATTCTTAATCTATGGCAACAGCAATATACTCGAGCGATCGCATTTTAATGGCACATTTTAAAGTTAAGCAATAAAGCTGACATTTTGAATGTCGTTACATTTTTCTAATCTCTTACTTAGCACTTGCATTTTTATGCAACCATCACCGTTTATAAGAACATTCTACATGTTTATCACACGATTCCGAAGCACCATTCCCTTTGATACTTATCACAAATATGTAATGTATATTAACGCTGAAGACTACCTTAGATGCTGATCTACTAATACGTTTCAATTGTAATTCGATCGAAACTACACTACTGTCAAAAAACTTGATTCTGTCTTTGGCATAACTAGAACAGAAAACCCTTTCTCTTCTTCTTTCACGAGACCAGCTGCGAATGAAACATTTAATTAAAACCAACATGTCTGCAAAAAATCTTAAAACCACTTATTTTAACCTATGTATTATCCTATTAACCCAGGAATATTCCAATCCTTGAATAGACATAATATCCTAGTACATAATGCATTTGCAGAATGCGTTCGGTCCGAATCGGAAAAAATCCGAACGAATACGGTTGTTTGTGCAATGCCAATCTAAGATGGATAAGAATCATACATTTCTCTTTTGAATTATTATTTGATAAAAAGATTTATGGACTATTCTGAACTTTTTTATAGATAAAATTCGCACCGAACGCAATGCAATGTATCCTAATTAATTTACCCTAAGGGTACCTACATATTCAAAATTGTATAGACAAATACAAACATCTAAAGTGTCAAACGACAAGAGGTGGGAATTCTAAAATACTACTGTGACAGATGAGGCACTGGACAGCCGATCTAATGAATCCCACACCTTTTGCTTTCTCTATAGAGATAGTATTCATCAATACTAATACAGCACAAAGCAGCCAGACTCTGCCGAGTATCATCTACCTAAAATTCAATCTATAAAACTACTGTTTTTGCTCGGATATCCTTGACTTATTCGCATGAATCCTCTTTCCATCTAAGCCACATTTCTAAATTTTTCACACAGCAAAACCATCAGTAAAGCTAATCGATAGTTCGCTGTGTAAACGAATAAGTCCGAGCAATCCCTAATCCTACAGAAAAATCTGAATTATGTACTTCTAAAACTCTACTTTATAAATTAACATTCGTTTATGAACGATCAACGACAACTACAAAAATGGCCGAAGCCCTACGATATGAAGTATAACAGTAATACGCATAGACATCAAAATATGTAATACATTTAAACTACGTCAAACAAGTTTGTTCGATTTAATGGCATATCAAAGTGCCAAAATAGTACCTATTACTTCGACGATATACAACTGTCAATAAACCTTCAAAAACACGCCTGTTTTGTCCATTATCATAAATAGGCTTGTAAGAATTTTAAAGCGGATTTGGCCAAAAAGCCCAGTTTCTATAATTTTGATAAAATAGACTTTTAGTCTATATTTTGAAAAAGTGACTAACACTCAGCCTTGACAAAGGTTTTTTGATAAAGGCATCATCAAATCTTAATAATTATTATTAAATAACCTGATCTTTTACAAGATAATACAATTTTTATCATCTGGTGCTCATTTGGCACAATCGACATTGTTTTTTTATGTTTGCTTCGGTACAAATATCACCCTTGAGCCAACCACATAAGGTTCAACGTGCAAAATTACCAGCTATTCAAGTTAGTAACTATTTATTTAATACAAAGAGTCCTACAGACGAAAAGTCCATATTGTAATTTAGTATTATAATAATTAATTGTGAATAAAGTAATAAAAATAAAAGTCGATAATATCATAAACCCGTCTGTAGACCGCTTTTGGTGCATTTAATCTATCTTACAAATAATGTAACCTGTACTAACAAAAAGTTTGTACGTGAAAATACTTTATGAGGTATGATATGAATGGAATTTGGGAAGTGGTCCACAAGAGTAGTAATATACGAGTACAAGAAAAGTAATAATATATGTGAAACTAATATTATATGATTAACATTACGAGGTGACCGTACAAATTGTACTATCAGAGAAATAATTATTTTTAAATTAAGTGAGGGCTACTTTTAGTTATAATTATAGAATCTTCAATAAATAGGAATAACAATTGATTTAATTCTGGGAGGGAATATCTGAAGGTACCTTAAAAGGGATTGGACGGTTCATACTAAGAGAAAATATGTACCTAAAAGAATCAAAATTTTTCGGTTCGTGATTAAAGGATTCTTAAAACCTTTTTATAGTTACACCCTGTTACGATCACAGACAAAAACTCATAGATAAATAATTGGGGTTTTAAAAGCTGACAAACAAAAATTCGATATATCACCTGATATTTTCACGACGTAACTGCAGAGTATCGTTTAGCAGTTCGTGAGAACGTGTATGTCAGACATACATACATACAAAGTCGTATATCAAAAATGCCGGATGATATATCGAACTTGTATGCGCAATTAACAGTTATAGTAGCAGCAGTAGTAGCATCTTAGTTATAGATTCAGCAAATCGCAATTATCATAAAATATCATATTTTTTTTAACATGCGTCTATGAAATAAAACAAAGCGAAATAGTATCAAATCCTAATGTGATACAAGATTACAATGACGTGATAAGCCGCCATAAGTCGATTGCATAAGGTTCTCCATTAATTTCTCTTTCCTACTTCGTGCAAAAGCTACTAAAAATTGGTCGAATTATTGTATACAATGGCGGTAGAAACTTAAATATTTCAAAGTATTGTTTTTTATTTTTAAATTATTTATTTTTGGTAATATGTACTTATAAAATATAAACTAAAGTGTATTTTTTTGAGCAAACATTTACAACTTATTCTAAGTATATGTGGTAAAATATGTCTTGGATTCGTAACGCAAGCCCTAACGTCGTGTGAAATTTTATCAAAACTTTGTAAAAACTCAACAGAAACAGTTTTTGTATTCTGTTTTTATACTAAAAGCCTCTTACTACCAAAACATCAATTCTTGTTCAATATCATAGACAGCGATTCTACACACTACGAATAACACTACTAATTAATTAAAAATAGGCGTACAATGTTGAACGTAAAACAGATTCTACAAAATCATGGGCATATTTTAGAAAACGCGCCAAGGTAGTGCTACCTCAGTTATTATGGCAGGAGGTGTAGGAGGCAAGACAGGAAAGTACACATAAGGTCGGTAACGATAAATACGCATTGGTTTTGTGCGAAAAAAAATTTTGGGGGGAGCGTAAATGAAAGTAGCATTGGCGAGGAGCATGAGGGACTCTACGTCATCCGTCTTGGGCCAAAACGTAAATTCCAAGGCAAACCTGAAATCAGTGCAGGCGCGAAAACAGTAGACTACGGGGCCGTAGGTGGCTAAAACGGGGAAAAAAACAGCATATTCCTTGCCGCAAAACATGGTGAAAGCGCCATTGAAAACAAGCCAGACGCGACACGGCCTCTTAAAGAAGAACGTATCAATGTCTTGGCTGTCCGTTCCCTAGGGAACAGATACTTGGTACGTCAACTTGGTGTCGACGTTCACTTTAGCAGCAAGCAGGCCTGGATTCTTAAGTGAATACCTGGAATGTGAAAAAAAAAAAGCTGTAAGAAGCAGGTAAAAAAAATATATAGCACTCTCTTGACTATCCATTGTTTTTTAGTGAGTTAAGAATGGTCTAAAATCAAGCTAAAGTAAAATGCTTAAAAATCAGTTATAAGACATTGAAATGTCCATGTATGTATATAAATTTGAATGTGTGTCTGTGATAGTATATTTATCATTATCACCTGGGAGTATAATAGCCTACGACCTATTCTCAGACCTACTAAATATACACAAAAAAAAACATAAAAAACAGTCAAGCTCTTTCGGAGGAGTTCGATAACAAACACTGTGACATGAAATTTTTATACATATATTAGAAATATAAAAATCTTCCCTCTTTTAATGATATGTACATACATAACATTAATAGAGGGAACAGTTTATAGAAGGGGGGGGGGGCAATTGGACCGTACCCGCCCACCCCAAGATGTTGGGTTACCGATTCAAAATTATATGCAATACGGTGCAATTTTTAAAACTAAATCATTCATATAAATATATTACAAATGTAACATAAGCCACATAACTATTATGTCATATCACAACACAACACAAAGGCTACATTGGAAGATTTTTTCACGAAACATACTAGTTATTTTTTTAATAAACACATCAACATTTCGTTATTTAATTCAATATTTGGTATGTTCATTTGTGTTGCTATAATCCACCGATTTCAGTGGAATATCACATTTATCACCTGTCACAATAAGATTGTGTTTTCAAATTTTTTTTACTATAAAGGACTTGCCATATTAGTACAATATTTATTACTCAAATAAAATTACATTAAAAAAAAATTCTGAAAACCGAATCAAAAATGCTTATAAAATGAAGCAGCATTTCAAATATTTGTATAAGGAAAAGTGGGGGCGTGGTGGAAACATCTTGCTATCTCTTTTCTACGCGCGTAACCAAATGACGATGCTGTTACATTGTAATGTTTGTACCTATTTATTGTTACTTGACAGTTTCCCCTTCTTTGCTACTTAATTTTGAATGAATTTAAAAAATTCTTACTATTACCGATTTTGGACAAAGTTACCTACTTTTTTCATACAGATAATAAAGAGTCGTCAACCCAATTATCAAATATTCAAAACATCGTCTTCCTGACGTAGTCTCATATTACTTAAGATCGGCGCAACCTTTTCTTAAATGACATATATAGGTACTTACGTAATATTGAGTTGTTTGAAGAAGCACGGGTGAAGTGTTCCTAGAAGGATTTGGTCTCCAAGTCCTTTCCGGAAAACTTCTCCCGTACTTCTTCTCAGGAACTCTCCTTAGGAAATCTTCACAGGAACTCTTCTTTGCCCAGCGATGGGGCAGCAACCGCTAACCAAAGAAAACATTGTTATCCTTACCCAAGGCCACGTTGCTTCAGACGTTCAATTGTAGCTGGTTTAATACGAGCTCGTCCCTGGCTATGGCTGCCGCGTCCAGTTATGAAGAAAAGCATCTGATTGCGACGCACGCCTGAATCACGCAACTTCGAGATGTGCGTGTCTATGAATATATCCAAGGACTCCTTTGCTTCTTTTACGCGAAGGTAGTGAAGGTCTATGGTTGTGCTGTCCGGATTTTTTCTGGCGTGGAACTGGAAAATATTTTATGAAAATTAGAATTTATTTACAAGCTATGTACTATTTTTTTGAATATCGAACGGGTCACTAGAATAACGGATTTATTAAAATCTGAGATATGGGCTGGGATTAAACGCGTTCTGAGAATGTGTGAATATTCGACATTATGAATGTAAAATCAGGCGACAAAAGCATTATCTAGTACATGATGGTTCATTAAAAAAACAGTGAAGTTACGCAACATAAATGTTCCTGCAAGTATGTAGATGAAGTTAGATATATTATTAAATTTATTCATATTATTTTGAGAAAATCGCGTACATCGGCACATAACGGCTGACGCCTTTTCCTATCACGATCTTATTTTCACTTCTTATAAAATTCGGCCCCCAAAGCATAAGTCCAAAATTCTTCTGCTTCGCAATTTTGATGGGATGAACCTTGATCGTCTTCGAGAGGACGCCAACAATATTGATTGGACGCCTTTGGTTACATCCACTTCCGTCGACGAACAAGTTGAATTCTTGACTTCAACCTTGATTCGGCTTTATGATACTCATGCACCTATTCGAGCTGTGAAAGTCAAACATCTTCCAGCACCATGGCTGACTGATGACATTAAACTTTTGCTCCGTAAAAAAGCGGCTGCGAAGTTCAAGTTTAAAATTCGGCCCAATGACATTAATAGGGAGAAATACGTCTCTATTAGAAATCTCAGCAACAAGGTGTGTAGAAACGCAAATCGCCAATATATCCACAGTTCTGTTCAAAATGGTGACCCAGCCAAAGTCTGGAATTTCCTCAAAACATTAGGTATCGGGAAAAAGTCTCATGACAAGATTCCTAAAGACTTAGATTTCAACCTACTTAATAGTCATTTTTCTTCCTCGCCCTTATTGGATAGGGCCACTAAAACTGCTACACTAAGTCATCTTTCAAACCTTTCGATACCTAATTATTCTCCTTTTGTCATTAGTCAATTCACTGCATGTGATGTTAGAAGGAGTATTATGTCGATAACATCTAACGCTGTGGGTAGTGACTGTGTCAGTCGTAAGATGATCATTCCCATCCTTGATATCATCCTTCCTGGCATCCTTCACATCCTCAATTTCTCTGTTTCCAGTAAAGTCTTTCCACAAGCCTGGAAAGACGCCCAAGTTATTCCTTTACCTAAAAAATCTCATCCTGCATCCTTCACTGACTATCGTCCCATTTCTATTCTTCCATTCCTTTCCAAAGTCCTCGAAAAGCTTGTCCACCAACAACTAAGCACGTTCCTTAGCAAGCATAATCTTCTCAATCCTTTCCAATCTGGGTTTCGACCAGGACATAGCACTACCTCAGCACTCGTGCATATTACAGACGATATTAGGTCGGGTATGGAGATGGGGAAGTTGACGGTACTTGCTCTACTTGACTTTAGCAATGCTTTCAATACGGTCGACTTCGACATTTTACTCGGCATCTTGTACTCTTTTAACATATCTCCATCGGTAATTGACTGGTTTCATAGTTACCTGTTTGGCCGCCGGCAGCGTATTTGTATTGAAGAATCTTTCTCGTCTTGGTGTGACACCTCTGCCGGTGTGCCGCAGGGTGGCGTTTTATCTCCTCTACTCTTCGCAATTTTTATAAACGCTATCACTCAACGACTAGTTTCTTTCTACCACCTGTATGCTGATGATCTCCAAATTTATGCTCAAGCCCCTATCGGAAAGTTATCTGAGGCCATTGATACTATCAACTTAGACCTGGCTCGAATAGGTGACTGGAGTGCTGAGTTTGGGTTGAAGATCAATCCAACTAAGACGCAAGTGATTGTTATTGGTAGTTCCCGGAATGTGTCTAAAGTAGATTGGTCGAAGCTTCCCCAAGTTTTTTTCAATAATACCACTATTCCTTTAAGTTACACTGTGAAGAACTTGGGGATCTATATCGACCGCACTCTTTCCTGGACAAAACAACTGCAGGAAGTCAGTCGTAAGCTATTTGCTTCGGCGGGCTCCCTAAGACGTCTTCGTAATTTTCTTCCCATCACTACTAAAATTGCGTTAGCACAATCTCTTCTTCTTCCAATCCTGGACTATGCTGCTGCCAGCTATCTTGATCTCACCCAAGACCAATTGGATAAGCTTGAGCGACTTCAAAATCTCTGTATAAGGTTCATATTTGGCTTGCGTAAGTATGACCATGTTTCTGAATTTCGTACTAAGCTCAAATGGCTTCCTATTCGCCTTCGCCGGAACGCCCACATACTTTCTTTGCTTTATAATGTGCTATTTAATCCTTGTACCCCGTTTTATCTTAAGGAACGCTTTCAGTTTCTCAGTGACACACATAGTAGGTCCTTGAGATCATCGGAAAACCTAAAATTAAGTATTCGCACGCATTCCACTTCTTTCGTTGACAAATCTTTCACAATTCAAGCAGCTCGTTTGTGGAATGCGTTACCCTTAGAAGTGAGGCGTGCCCAAACGCTACCTACGTTTAAAAAAATGGTGAAGGAGCATTACCTTTCACTTTGATTTTTTCTTCTCCTGGCTCAATTATATATTTAATATTTATTAGTATATGTTTTTCTTATATTGTATGTATGTATTTGTGTTATTGTCTTATTAGTATTTTCTGATGTTGTACACTGACAACCCTAAATCCATCTTCTTTCTTTCAGTCCATCCAAAGGTTGTCTGTAAGAAATTGCCCTGTGCGATAAGACCGCCCATTGTACACTTATTTTTAATTATGTTTGTCCTGTATTTTTGTTTATGTGGTGTACAATAAAGAATATAATAAATAAATAAATAAATAAAACTTGAATACAGAACGTTCTTTAATCGAAGTCAATTAAAATGAATCTTTCGTTTAAATCGATTTAAAAGAACGAAGAGTAAGGTGACATAAAATACATAGGCGGTATCTTATTTATTATTATGCATAGGCTCGCGTTTGACCACAATCAAACCTGATGGTAAGCAATGATGTCGAAGACGATGGAGCACGCTTGCCTAGAAGTAACCTATTCACTCTTGACTTAAAGACCTAGGGGAGGTTATTGCTATCAGGAAACACAGACTCCGGCAGGGAATTCCACTGCCTAGCTGTACGCACAATGAATATGTTCCCAAAACGCTTTGTACGTATGGGTGGGATGTCCATCACCTACCGATGGCACAACGCCATATATATATAATATAGCACAATCGGAGGATATATTTGGCCAAACACTGCCGAAATTTTTAGAAGCAGCTCAAATAATTATTGAGAAAGGTCTGGACATTACATGACATCCTAATTAATTTAAGAATATCATAACCATGTAGGTACATATATTAAGTGTTAGTTATAACATCGCCTTGGACTTGTCTGTAAAGGTGTTATAATGTAATAAATAAATAAAAAATAAATATGTCTAGTGGTCCGATGATGGAACGGACTAGGCGGAATTAAATCTGTGACGGCATCACAAATATTTTGTTATCTCAACTGGCTGAACAGCAAAAACTTATAAAAAAAATAACTCCACGTTTTCTCTTACTTGCATCAAGGATGCCACAGCCAATCCGTTGGCATGTTCATACTTCTGCTTGTGGAAGTTGGCAAGCTCGGAGTAATAGTTAGCAACTTGAGTCATGCCGCGCCGAATGCAGTCTTGCGCCTTTTGGTAATTCCTGTAAAACATACGTACAACTTATTTATTTATACATTTATATAGTACATAAACAACACAATTATGGACAAATTACATTATGGTTATTATGGTTTTTATTTAATGTAATTTTTTAGTTTGTAAGTTTCTACTGTACAACACCCTGGACTTCCTCCGTAACGTTGTACAAGTGCTTGTAAATAAATAAATAATTATATGGGATCTGGTTTTGAACTAGTTTTTATGCTAATAGTAGATGTGCACAGCATTTGCATACTAATCAAACACAAATTAAAGAAAACCACAATAAATTCACATTCACAGATTACATTTTGATGTCAAAAATTTTTATTTGTTTTAAGTGTGGTGGTAATGAAAAATGCCTAGGTCATGAAGCCCACACCAAACATGATATGTTGAAAGGTAGACTCGCCATTGGAGGGATTTATTATGGCAGCCACACACGTAGCGATTTACTTGCGCATGTTTAGACTTGCACAAATACATTTTTTGAAATTGAAAAGGCGCAAGTATCTTCCAACACACGTTACAGTATACTTGTGCAACTCATAACTTGCGAAGTAGGTAAATCGCTACGTGTGTGGCTACCATTAGACAACAAATACAAGTCCAACGGCTTTTAAGAAAACATCACAATCTATTGTTTTGTATTTTAAGAAAACATCATAATCTGTTGTTTTGTATTTTATGAAAATATCATAATCTATTGTTTTGTATTTTAAGAAAATATCATAATCTATTGTTTTGTATTTTAAGAAAACATCATAATCTATTGTTTTGTATTTTAAATACTTTATCTGATACTAAGTAGTTTGTACCGCGGTTTCACCCGCGGGAAAATAAAAAATATACTCCCAGGACAAAAAAATGTCCTCTATCCTATGTGTAATTCCAGGATTTGATATGATTTCATCCATTCGTTCAGTCGTGTGAGCGAATAAAAGTAACAAACATGCATGCAAACTTTCATCTTTACAATATTAGTGTGACTACATTTCAGTGTGATTTACCACTTTTCTACTAGAGCTGTGCTAAGCTTGGTTAAGTAAATTAAGTGATTACATTGGTGTATCTTTCCTCGCGCATCGCCTCGTTAGCTCGTACATCTTTAGTGGAAAAGGCCAGCAGTGGATGTAATAAGATGGTGATAGCTACGGACTGATGCATGTACCTACTATTCATTTGTAGGGCCTAATCATCTTTTACTTACAGATTACGACGGGCAAGATGGTTGTCAGCCTCTTCACGGTATGCATCCACAGTGGCCATGTCCACTTTTTCTACACCTTTGGACAGCAACGGCCATTCTGTCTCGGATAGCTCCTGCAAAATATATTTATGATTTAAAGTGATAGAAGAAATGTCAACTATGCAACTAAAAAAAAAATTAAGTAAACTTTTGAATAACAAATAGGTTTGTAATAGCATGATAAATCAAATACAGTTGTAACAGATACTGAGCTGTAATCCAATAGATTTAAGGTCCATACTACCGATTTATCTAAATTCTGAATTAGCTGATACATATGTAGCATCATGATGACTAAACACTATTGTTATTGTTATTTGTGACTCGACAATTTAAAGATAATACTGGTTTCCTGTCGTCGTGTAAATAATTATGTAGCATTTAAATAAATACGTGGTCAACTCGAGTAGTTGTTACATTTCACGATCACCCATCAATCATTACGACGTAAGGGTCAGTTCACACCGAGACGCGACGCGACGCTGCACGAATAGCGACTCACACGAAAAGATACACATTTCACTGTGAGAATTCAGTATACGTTGCACCACGCAGCGCTGTACCGCGAGGCATCTCGATCTGAAATGTATATATTTTCGTGTAATAAATGAAGTTATATGTTGAGTCGCTCTTCGCGCAGCGTCGCGTCTCGGTGTGAACCGACCCTAAAAGCTCCATGATGCGGCCACGTGATTTACAAGGACCATACCTTTTTCTGCTCCTCCATTATTTTTTCCTTGAGTTTCATTTCCTCCGATGACACAAATTTGTTAATGCCATTTTCTTGTTCCAGTACATCATTGCGGCCGGTAGACATCAGCAGAACCTACGTTTTTAAAAAACAAGAATAATTTGTAATTTATGATGAAATATTTCATTAGGCAAACAAAAGGACAAAAATTATTTTATGGTATCGAACTAGCAAACTGCAGAGCCCAGTGACCGCAGCGTTCAATAGCGAAAGAAATGTACCTAAATAAAAGGTGCTGTAAAATTATGCTTGCATATAAGTTTAGCTCCCGGAATTATAATACCAACCTGTGACTACCACACTGCAAGGCACACTCCCTCTAACTCCACCCAGAGCGAGAGAAAAAAAATGGCCTCTTCTCATACAAAAAAGGCAAGAGCATTAATCACCAATGCTTACAGTACGGTTAAAATATGTTGGCCGTTCCGAATTATTGCGCAGACTCGAAAAAATACGTAATACGATTCGTAAAAAGAATTAATCCGATATTATTAAAAAGATATTCCGGCCTTACTGTACATTGTACCCTCATGTAACCCTCCATGTTCGCGGATTCATAGTAGCAGCCCGGAGTTTTGATATGAAGCCGTATTGGTAGGAATAGGGTCGCCCCCAACTAGATGGGATTTTAATATAAACAGCGAAAAGTTTATAGATACGCCTTCTACCTAATCCTTCCGGAAACATAGGCCTTATATTAGGTTACGTTTATGTTACAACAAGCTTCTGCCAGCGGCTTCGCCCGCGTGAAAGCCGGATTCTCCATACAAACTTTAGACCCCCGTTACATCCCCTTAGGGGGTGAATTTCGGAAAATCCGTTCTTAGCGGCTGTCTACACCCTATAAGGAACCTACCTGCCAAATTTTAAGTTTGTAGGTGTTATAGTTTCTGAGATTTCATGATTAATCATTGAGTGGTATTTCACTTTTATATATATAGATAAGAAACGTAAAAAGAAAGAGAAGAAAATTATAATCACCTCAACCGTTGCATTAAAATTATTGTCATGGGCCATCAGCAGCTCAGTAAGAGTATCCTTATCAACACCAGGGAACAAGTTATACAATTTGTCTCTGGTCATCTTAGCTGCTAAGTCAGTTGGCATATTGTTGCGCCATTCGGCTACATCCTTCTGGTAAATAGCAAGAGCCATATCCATATCCATGATTTCTTTGAAGTCAGGAACCTCTGGTTCTTTGCCGGCAAGAGACAACTCCGCTTCCTTCGACGCGATTTGTCTAGAGCAGAGAAAGATGTATGGAGACAAGGCATGAAAACACTATATGCAGAATGTGTCAAAATCAGTGTTCGATGATATAATAATATGAAAATCTGTTTGACTAAGGCTCATCGGTTCGTCAGAGGCATATAAAAGCTTCTAACTTAGACCGTCCGACTTCGGGATTGTTCAAAGAGTTGCCATGGCTCAGGTAACCGAAAGAACGCAATGGGTTTTAGTCATTAAAAATCTGACACTCTCTCTCGATCCACGGCGCGGATGCCGTTCGGCGCTTCGATTTTCCAGAAACAGATTAACACGCAGGCCATCCTTAGCGGATTGCCGCCTAACAGAACGGAAGGCCTTACTAACTACCACAACACCGACTAGGTTAGGATTCAGTCAACACTTACAACTGTATATTATGATCGGCTATTTACAAGTATCTAGAATGTTTCTAAATGAGTTTTTTTTAATATTGTTTATTTTCCTCACCTGGCAAAATCTTCGTCCTGCTGCATCATTTCTGCGGTTTGTTTTGCATGCTCGTCGAGCTGAAATATCAATGATTCCATCCATAAAGCATTGATTTCGTTCAACCTAGACATTGGGATGCTAATCCTAGGCATAATGTAGTCTGGGTATTGCATATCTTGCCTGCCAAACTTTTCATCTAACTCTGCTATGAAAGCGCTCCCCAAATTAATAGTAACTATAACGTCGTCGTCAATATCGCTAACCGAACAATCCTCGTCGTCACTTAAATCTAAGTTGTTGCTGTAGCTAGATTCAAATGGTGGAGCTTCAGCCGACAACCCAGAAGCTACAAATTCTTCAATGTTATTCTCGTATACATCCGGTTCTCCACGGCGTATCTTCCTTATCTTGAGGCAATGTTTCGAATAATGATTGTCTGCGATGACCACATTCTGCTCAATCTGGCGTTTGATTTCAATATTTTCTTGTGACATTGGCACGTCACGTTTCTTCTTTTGGGATTGGGAACCGTTCACCGCGACTGATACTTTTTCTTCTATTGGCGGAGTTTTTACTGTATCTTGTATTGGAGTAACTACGTCAGGTATAATATTATAATTTGCCAAACATGCGCATTGCTCCAAGCTTTCTTCTTCTGAATCCGATTGATCTTCAGTGTCAACAGTTTTGAACTGATTGTTGTTCATTCCATCAAGCACAATTTCCACACTCCAATTTACATCACCGCAACATTTATCGAAGATGTCCCGCAGATCCGACCGCGCGATGTTCTTGAATAGCTTTCTAAAAGCAATGAAATGTTTTTCTTCGTTCGGACACCTATACGCGTTTGTGATCATTACTTCATTAGTCATGCTGCTTTTATCGAGCATGCGTTTCTGTGGGATCTTTTCACGGTCAAATGATATGTGGAATTCATTTATGTTACGTGTTGTGGCACTGATAACTTTGTATTTACCGATCACATTTGTGTCTCCAATTTCCATACATGTGCCGCAAGATACTGTTTCAATGGGAGCCTCTTGATTAGCAACAGAAGTTGACGGTGCTGAATCGTCCCATGACGGCATATACATTGATATTTTACTCCAATCTTCACATTCATTTACGTTTTTCATCAAACATCCTGCGGATTTCAGAGCTGGAGTTACAGGAGGAGACATTTGAGATTTTCTTTGTGGTTTTGCATCAGGTAAAGTAATAGGAATATTAGTAATTACAGGTTTTTTAGAAGTTCCTTTTGAGATAGAACCTTTTCCTAAACCATCTTCGTCCCAATTATCACCATTGTCCCACTCTTTTTCTACTTTTTCAATTTCCTCAAGCTTTTTCTGAGCTTCTATGAATAGTTTTAGCTTAACTTGCTCTTCTTCTGTAAAATCATCATTCTGATCAATAAGAAAAGACTCTTTGTTCCCTTCCTTGATGTCTATTTGTGGGCTTAAATCGTTTTGTTGTTCTAGACTGGGAACAGTTAGTACTTGCTGCGTTTGAACGTTCACTGTTGATGTTGACGAACGAAAAAACTGGGTATTAGCATCAGTCTGTGAAGAAGTGGCAGAGTCATCTTTAACAATTGTAGACTTTGGCGCTGGCTCATCTTTAACAATTGTATCTTTTGGCGCTGGGTTCGCTGGCTCATCTTTAACGATTGGAGGAACTGTCCGTTTTACTGGAGGAACCATATCAGCAGGATATGCTAAGCCATACGTCTGTCTTAACATGTTACCAGTTACTCCATCACGGTAATTGTCCAGCATTCTTTTAATGTTAACCATAGGTACATTGTGCACATTTTTTCTGGCTAACTGACTAGCTTTTTTAGCCCATGGTGTTTTTGGTTCCACCACTTGAATAATGTAACCGTTCTTGACCCCTTCTCTTAGATAAGGTTCCATTTCCCACAACTCAATGTTAGTGTTGTCGATAATGACCGGGCTCAATCCTGCTGTGATAGCATTTCTAGCTCTGTTGTGATTCCACGAGTGTGCATCTGAGAGTTTGTACTTATCGTACTGGTATTGGCCCCTAACCATGAAATAGTCATCTGTTGTCAAAATATGAGTCTTATAATTGTTGGGACTAGCGCCAATAATCATGTCTACTAGCTGTCGGGCCAAATACGATTTTCCACTACCGGGCACGCCTCGCATCAAGATCAATGTTCTGTTGCCTTGATTATGGTCAGTTATGATTTCCTTGATCTGATCAGTCCAGAAGCCTGCGGTGTTTTGGGTTATCTTTTGAGTTGTTTTTGGTATAGCACCCGTGCTCTGTGCTGGTTGAGCAGCAAATGCAGCATATGACGAGATAGGTTGAATAGGTTGATTCGTTATTGAAGGTTGAAGGAGTACGCTGTTTGTTGAAGGTTGAAAAGGAGGGCTGGTTATTGAAAGTTGTGTTGGCTTGTTGGTTGCTGAAGGTTGTGTGGTTTGTGTGAATGTTATATTTTGATTTGTTGCACTTGACGCTTCCTCTTCTTTTATTACATTGCCGTCATTTGTAATATTCATTATTGCATCCACAGATAGATTCACTAGGAATAAAAACATGAATTAAAAATAATGATAATAATGTTTATGTGGATGAGCAAAAGAGCAAGTGGAAAAGATTGAGTGGATTGCACAGGCTGTTGAAAATTTTCCTGAAGTTTATAAGAAGTGCATGAATTAAAATCATTTAAGTTATCATTTTCAACATGTAATCAGCTGTGTATAAGTTTGTATAATTTTTTAAAGTTAGAAATAAAGGAACAAAGAAGTGACACTAAATTTGACGGCACGATTGGCGCAGTGGTTGAGCGATTGACTGCTGCGCTATGTGCCGCGGGTTCGATTCCCGCACGGAACCAATATTTGCATGGTGATAGGTGTTTCGGGTCTGGGTGTTTTGTGTAAGTATGTGAGTTAACAAATTTATAAACCCACTCACACATACAGGATTCTTAATGTGGGGCAATGTTCATATAAAAAAAAATTCAACCCCAGGTTCTGGAACTGTATTACCTGAAGCAATGATTCAACCAATTACATGAAATCAATATCTATAACCCATGTAATGTTTAAAACTAGAATTTACATTCTCATTTGTCTTTGCCTTTCCATTTGCTCTATGCACACCTTCAAATTTCAAAACAAAGTCAACTCCATTATATTATAAGCATGACTAGTAAAACAAGTTTTTATTTATGCAAGATAGTTTGAACAAGAATTTTAAGCTGATGAAATATATTACATGAATAACAAATGTAGCCTATAGTTAGGCTACTGAGAAAGTAAGGTCATAAAACCAATTAAAATAACTGCCATACTGCTCTTGAAATGCAATAAGTAGGTATTGTGTGCAACAAGCTGTAATCAAGGGATTTCCCCAGCATTATCAATAGTCTCTAATCTAGACTATGGTGAGGGGATTTCCCTAAAAAATGAATACTGTTTCTCAACTCATGTATTTATTTTTTGCTTCAGTGTATAACTTCATCAATATTTCCTCTCAATTAAAAAAAAAAAATACTAGCAGTCATCAAATTTTTTGCTGTGTAATATAATGTAATTAAGATTATTTCAATTAAGTTAATTACAGAACTTACTGTATTGTTTTAAAAAGTTGTGGTTTCATTATGCCTACATTTTAATGTAGCACAAACAAATTATTCATTCACATTACTAAGTATTATGAATTGTTATTATGTCACTTTAGTATTTGTTGCATACCAAATACATTTAATATGATTCAAGATACCACCTGTGATACCACTATGTCACATCAATTTAGGTAGGTACTTTAGTAAGTTATTGTGACCTATATTGGGGCTAGGTTAGGTTTATGGTTTTAAGTTGTAAGTTACTCATTGTTTAAAATATTATATAACCCTAAAGGGACATGCACATTGTTCACATCATGAGCATTCATACTACAGGCATTAGGGATGTTACAGAGCTTCAACTCCGGCTCATTCAGGACTTCCAATTGAATATTTATGTACGCTTGGTTACGACTTGACCTCCAACACTTTTAAATAGGTTTTAATCAGATCGAAGCACAGCAATGGCTGCGGTCAATGTGTACAAACAAGTTGTCAAGTCGGAGGGTCCCTCCGACTTGTGCTTTCTGCTGTTGACTACTCTTACAGCACTATTTTATTTTATTTAGGCCTGCTCTTAACTGCTTCTGTTACCACTACAGACTCGGCCTAACCAAATATAAAACAACTAACTCCAACTTCAGTTCCGATAAACTCTGCAACATCACTGTTAACAACTACACAGCAGCCAGTGAGCACTATCATTTTTTGATTAGAATTGATTTGTTTTGCTTATATTATTAGATTTCCACCACAGAGAGAGAGCAATGGTGGCCGACTGGTTTAAACCCAGCCACGCGCTTTACTTTGTGTAATTTATTTTATCACCACTGCTCTCAAAACGGTGAAGGAAAACATCGTGAGGAAACCAGCATGTCCTAGAACAAAAAATTCGAAGACATGACATTTACCAATCCGTACTGGGCCTGTGTGATGGATTACGGTCCATTCCCTCTCCTAGAAAGAAGAAGCCTTATTCCCAACAGTGGGTACATTAAAAGGCTGATTATGCTTATGCTACGCTATTAGATTTCACAAACAATTGGGTTGTAATATTTGTAATGGCTTTGCTACAACAAAATGTGTTTTACAAACAATGATATTGCTCAATAATAAAAGCACATGATGTGGACATAACATAAGATTATTTGTTGCAAATTATTGTTCCAAGTATTTAGTTCTAGTACTTATGTTTTATTACAGGAGCGCTACATGAAAAACAAGGATGGCATTATGTTGCTGTTGGCATTATGCATCTTACATCTATTTCTTCATTACAAAACAAGATTTCTGAAATAATAAAATTCTATTCCTAGTTCTATTTTCTAAGGGTGAATTCAGTCCATTGTATGTAGTCTGCTAGCATGCTTTTAGCAAGTTTAACACTTTCAGTTCCAAGGAGCCAGCATATGGGTCATACAATAATTAACCTATTGAATAGCGTAATTAATTAATTAAAAATCTAAGTATGCTAAGCATGCTTGGACTTGCTTGTCGGATACTGGGCATAAACACAAGTCAACAATAGCTATGTATTATAACGACTCGGAAGGGGAGTTGTAGGCTCACAAACCAATTATTGTATATATGTTCTTGACACCAAATGTTAATAATACAGAGTTTTTGAGCAAAAGTGAAATATTTTTAATATATTGAGCACTGCTATTAGTTCCACAGTCTAAACAAGACTTGTGCAAAAGGCGAAAAATATCTGAAAATTATTTATCCCTTCATTACTTTAATTGTTATATCGCAAACACTAGCCTTATTAAGCAATTGGTATTTTTTTTATTATCATGATATTAAACTTATGTTTAAAGATTGAAAATAAAGAAAGTTCTAACAATTCCACCAATATTACTTTTACAAAAACATCACAAGATTTTTAATATTTCAACATCAATCTTTTCAGTTCCCTTAACATAAATAACAATTTACATAATAATATTAGATTTATTTATTTATTTAAGATAAAGATAAGGTAGGCAGCATGTGATTAAAAATTAATACCCAAACAACATATTTAAAATGTGTAAGGTTGCATTGCAAAAAGAAAAAGAGATAAACACAAATTCCAATAAAGTTGTGAACAATAATAAAGACTGAATTACCTTAATAAATTATGTTCAAGTTGAATAAATTTCTTTGTTGTTCAACAAAGCAGTAAGCTATTGATTACCCTCCATAAGGCCCTCTTTATGACAAACAAAGCCAACCCTTCAGACTCATCTTTTATGTACAGGTATTGATGTAGTCCAGTTTATAAATAACTATTGATCAAAACAAGCCCCCAGACAGGTAGAGAGGTACGGGGAAATGGCTGAGGGGAGCGCCACCCTTGAACGGTCCCCGCACCCCTCACCCTGCCCAGGCCAAACACAATACACCCGTAATAGATAAGATCAATAACATGATAAAATAATTTGTTATCGCTAATGATAATTTTAATAAAAGTCAAATGGTCATTGGGTCGTCTTAGGGGCAAATTAATAATATTCACATCAAGTAGTGAATGTTAATTATTAAAACACGTGTTCTTTGTTTATGACAATAAACAATACAAATAGGTAATAATATCAACACAAACATCACTGTTGTTGTCTTTAGACAATTACTTTATCATGTTATTTAAGAAATGGAGATATGTATACCAGCACGTCCATAGTGACGAATGACCGGCCGTCAAGGTCCCTAGAGATGGACTGAATTCGTTCCACCCTATGAATATAGATTTAACGAAAAGTGAACCTAGATCTGTCATCCTTGTTCCGCATATTACCATCCTGTAACTACCTACCTATAAGAAGCATAGGTACCATCTATTGACCGATAACATCGAAACTACGTTCCAAGTGCCGTAATTACTGCGCCGCGCAGCCAATCGGAAGTCTCGATAAACACAGTTGCTTTTCACTCTAACTTGAAAATTACTATTGATTGATGGTTTTCTACTTACAATCACCCTCGCAACTCTCGACAACAGCAGAAATCACGTCTTTACTCATTACGTTGCCAAACATGTTCATTAAATTTTCAATAACATCGTCGTAGTTACTTTCTTCGTCTCCGCAGGGCTCCATGATTGCTACGTTCAATCAAAATCAAAGGTAATAAAATAACGCGATCTTTTTGAAAACACTTCCACTTTTGTAATAATTAATCCAGCAGATGGTTCTCGATATTTTTATTGAAAACACACAATACACATCACGGACAGGGGGAGCTTAACCACTTCGAACACTTCGAACTGACAATCTGACAAATTCAGACAATTTGCGTTGACAGAACTTTGCTTTGGTTTGGTTGGCACTTTACTGACTCAGCGTTCCGAATTGCGATAAAAGTGATTATATCATGAATCCAACAGTAAGAGTAATATTCATGGACTTGTATTATTGTGACGTTGCGCGTTGGTCAGATTCACGATTACTCGGAACGCAGGGCGAATCAATCCCTACCAAGGCTGCCAACTGACGCAAGAAAAATATCAATGTTGCCAGACCAACGCTAACAGACGCCGTGCGGTACAGGAGAAGAAATAAATGGCCAATATTTTTTTGCCACAAAAAACCGGCAAACTAGTGCAAGTTTCTTATATGGGGGCAAAAAATAATTTTAATTTATATTACTTGTTATAACGTTTGTAGGAATACAGTCTGTAAAAATTTCAATCTTATCACAGTTCCTGAGATACAACCTGCTGACATACAGACAGATGACTTGCGATGAACGTACCACGGTGTCTTGGAAATTAAACGTTGGTTAAACTCTGAAAAGAAGTAAACACTACTAAGTTCATAGAACGGACCAATCTAAGAATTATCAGTCCACCATCTAATCAAAGATTTTGCGACCACTTTTGTTAGGTCTCTGTCCGTTTCATTTTTTGAGGGTGGCAAATCATGAAATATTTTCTCCCTTATTAGGTGGGGCGAGAGGGAGTATCAGACATTTGGGTATTGACTTTAGTCAGTAAGCAACTGAAGGGTAACTGAAAGAACATGCATCGTGGCTTTTAACCTTTGTTCCTTCAGTTGCCCATCTGATTGCGTTCCAGCCACGCAAACAGTGCCGGATTAAGCTAGCACAGGGCCTGTAGCAAATCTGACCAAGGGGGGCCTTGGTCGGATGTAGAGCCAGATAAATAAAATAAAATAAAATACTTTGTAGAAAATGACTTCACATGATTCTTCATTTACCGTAACACTCAAATACTTCAACGAAATGACTTTCTGTAAATGATACTAATTAATTTAATATTTTTGGAAGAACCTAGATAATAATTGTTTTTAGCATAACCTGTGCGAGCAAAGATTCAAAAAATGCCATCCATGTGAGCCGCGGCAAACATCCCCGACGCACTACAACGCCGCGGCAACCGCAACAGCATCCTTAAAGCGTTGTTATATTGTACGCGCAGGACGTTGTAAGCCCGGTTTGTATATGACACCCACAGGCCGCTCGATTATAAAGACTGACAGTACGCCTTAAATAAACTAATTTTAACGTCTGCCGTGCAGCGAGCGAACCTACGGGTATTTAAAGGTTAAATTTAAAAAAACCAAACTGATCTCGAAAATTTATTATGCTTAGGCCATTTTAGGTTCTCTTTTAATAAATAAGAATAAAGGCCTTCCAACGCTGCGTCTTCCGGTACGCGGTTACCACTTCCATCCCAACCTTTCCATCCCAGCGACATCTGTTCTGCGAGCATTGTCACATTCAGTTTTGGAGTCTCACGGTTCTTATTACTATCCCCAAACATCCATCCACAAAAAGTTTCCGATCAACGAAATGCAAATGCAGACTATTCGTGATATAGATGTTGTTGTAAACTGTTAATAAGGAAAAAGGACTATAACTTTGTGTTTAATAGATAATTTGGAATTAAGAACATGCTAATTAAAAAATATTATTTTGTAAAATATAATATTTTACTTTGCTGCTGAATTGGCATTGAAGTGCTGAGCTTAAATTTTTAATTTTGGCTACCATTTTTATCTTCTCCACGAAGTTTGGGAATCCATTATTGAATAGCAGCACCTTTTCAAGTGCTTTGTATGACACAGTAAAAATAAATAAAAAAACTACCGTACATAGACAAAACTTTCTTTCTCTTTATATGCAGTGCAGAGTGTGCACAAGAAGAAAGAATGGTAATTACCATACATAGACAAACAAACACAAACAAAGAACATAATGAAATTATAGAGATGGTTATCTAAAAGTTACCTAATTCAAATTCTCGCAGATTTTTTTTAAAATCAATATTTACAATGATCCTTTTGCATTCATAATAATAAAAAAAAATTACAACGACTCCCAAAGTTCCAACCAAGCTCCCAAAATCCCAGTCCCAATACACAAAAAAAAAAAAAAATTAACTGAAACTTGACGTTGACAGGCAAGCTAGGATTAGTTTTTTTTTGTTAATGTTTTTGGCTTGGATACTAAATCCTTTGAGCTATGTTTTCGTATGAATAGTTCATTAGTTTAATGTTTTTCTAGTATTTGGCAGCAAATGTATCGAGTCAGCCTTCTCGGCAAACTCCGCTGAGGTAGCCAAAACTACAATAAAATTCTCAGCTCCATTTTACCGAAATTGCGCCTGTTTCAATGATTCTACATTTATTGTTCAGTTGCACAGACACTTGAGATACAAAACTATACCAATATTTTACATTACAATATCCACAAGGAATCAATTTGTGAATAATTAAAACAGCCACTGAACTTCACTTGAAGAAATCCTGACAAGAACCAGCTAGGCTAGTGTTCTATGCAGCGGTGCAGCCACTGCAGACATATAAAAAGTAATGACCGACCGAAAGTTCGGTTTCGGTTTCGGTCAAGGAATCTAGTTTCGGTTTCGGCCAGGAAATGGCTGAAACTTTCGGCCACGCCGAAACTCGAGTGTTCGTGAATTATCGTGCATCGTTCGGCGAACTTTGCGGCTAGCTCGTGCTTGCTCGTCGCGTCGCCGGCTCAGTTCACCGCCTTCCATCGCACAGATTCCATCGTTAATCGCATGGAGTTGAGGTTGTGTTTTGCACATAAATGATTAGGTAAGTATTTCTTTTGTAAAACACACCAGATTTCTGTATACGATAGAAATTTTAAATATGTATAAGTAGGTTTCGGTTTCGACCGAAACTAAGAGCAAGGCCGAAAGTTCGGTTTCGGTTTCGGTTTCGACTGAAAAACCTGTTTCGGTCGGATAAAAAGGTACTCTGTGCATAGAATAATATTATCTGTGCACTGCAACCAGGCAGTGACATAATGACATTTGGTTTGGTTTGGAAAAACGGAACGCGAAGCAAACTGCAATATATAGAAATCTATGAAAGTCTAAAAAAATCTGTATAAAATTTAACAAATATCATCAAAGCTCTCGTTTTTCTCCAAGTGTGAAAAAAAAATGCAATAATCCACCTGTCCACCAAATACTTCTTTCATTCATTCGTAAGAAGGTAGCGATTAAAAATAAAAAAATGGGTGACAACTTTCAAAACAAAACCATGGCTCCGGTTATGATGGATTATGATTTCAAAGTGAAGACTCAAAACGAACGGTCTAAAGTCGAGGATCTGTTTGATTTCGAGGGCTGTAAAGTCGGCCGTGGTACATACGGTCACGTTTACAAGGCTAGAAGAAAAGATGGCTCAGATACTAAGGATTATGCCCTAAAGCAAATCGAAGGTACTGGCCTGTCTATGTCAGCGTGCAGGGAAATAGCGGTAAGTTTGAGCTCCTTAGAGTGCGTATAAAAAGCCCAATCAACAATATTGTTACCTGGATAAATGTTTTGGGGGTTATGTAAAAAAGTGTTGAGTAGCCAGGTTTAATTTAGGAAAGCCTTATCCAGATTATGATGCATTTGCTGAAGTTCCCTAGGCGCCCAAACTCCTACACTTTAGACCTGATGAGTGCTACTGATACTGCAATTATATGTACTTTAAAAAGTAGTGGATCTATGCACTAATATATACCTGTCTGCAGCTATGTACCATTACTGGGTTTTGGTGTGCATATTATATAATTGCTGAAATTATTGGCATGAGACTAAAGGAAAACTCTTGGTGTTCATTATTGTGAAAGCAGTGTTTTATCAAATAATCGTCTTTCTTCCAGTTACTCCGAGAATTAAAACATCCAAATGTAATAAACCTCATTCGTGTTTTCCTCTCACACACTGACCGCAAAGTTTGGCTGCTATTTGATTATGCAGAACATGATCTATGGCACATCATAAAGTTTCATAGAGCAGCTAAAGCTAACAAGAAGTCTGTAATGGTGCCTAAAGGCATGGTGAAGAGTCTCCTCTATCAGATTTTGGATGGGATACATTATTTGCATTCTAATTGGGTTTTGCATAGAGATTTGGTAAGTGTTTTATATTTTTGAACATTTTACATTGCAAATTTGCCTTGTTGACCTAAATAGTTACTAGCTTGGTTCTAATTTTGTTGAGGCAAAGTGTTATTAGATTCTACTACCTGGTATTCCTCAATAGTAGCTTAGATGCACAGTTTATGGCAATAGTTTCACTCTCTATGACCTTACATGGGACTTATACAACTGGCGAAATGTGAGTATTCACCTTAACCTTTCTAGAAATACAGGCATTAGAATAGAATAAACTTAATTGTACACTAAAATAGTACATTACTTTTCCCAGGTTGAACCAAAGTGTGATGTCCCTGGTACATACCTCTAACAAAAGTTGAATTTTAAGTTGTGTACCAGAGTTTAACAAAACTAGCATTTAAAATATGTAAAATAGTCTTTGGTGTAATGCTTATTTTTCTGTATGAATTTAATTGCAGTTTATGACTGCCTTAACTATCTGTCAGTCACTGACTGACTCATATAGAAAAGGCTGCAGTCTTATCACTGCTTATATAGAAAAGGCTTTTATTTCACATAATAAACTACATAATATGACCTGTATACAGCCACAAGATCTTTACTTCTGTTCACATGTACCATGCAACATGTCAAATGAAAGAGCTTATTGTGAGGATGCCATATGAATTTTTTTCAAAATGTTCTTCTTATTTATAAAAATCAATCGCTGTTCATTAGTCTTGCTTAAACTTAAAACTCAACTCGCCTTGACCAATTTTAATACTTTTAATTTAATTTTTTTTTCACTTCACATGTTCACTTCATGATTATGGCGGTTGAAAGAAAAAAAAATTATGAATTCTTTTTTTAAATTGATTGTAATTACATTGCAGCTTGCAGCAAAATTTTGTTTGTTTTTTACAAGCTTTATAATAACTTGCAATGTATTAACTATGTATGTTCGTCTCAAATCTTGCAATTCAATTTTGAAGCAGATTTCTTCAACCGATTGAGCTGATTTTGAACGCCGGCATTGTCTTACTATTGTGTCTCTAATTAGGCACTCAAAAGCTTAACCTGGGTCCCTATTTAATGGGAACGCATATAATGGGGACAATAGGTATACACCTTTTATTATTGTTATTGTGCTTTTGGGTAGGTACAAAGTTGACTGGCCTACACTGTCCTCTCATATGTACCTATTAATTTTATAATATGGAAATATTGTAAAACCAATATTTTTTTTAAAAGAGTAACCATGCAGTTTCTTGCCGGTTCTTCTCCATAGTAAACAACCAATTGGAACTGTGCACTAGCTTCGTTTATATATAGGCAATATTTAAAATTAAAATATGTATTTTGATTTGACTTAAGCCCATAGGTTTCATGTTATTTTACTATAATATTCTTAATCATTCATTTTCAGAAACCTGCCAACATCCTGGTAATGGGTGAAGGCCCAGAGAGAGGCAGGGTTAAGATTGCTGACATGGGTTTTGCAAGACTGTTCAATGCTCCTTTGAAGCCTTTGGCTGATTTGGATCCAGTAGTGGTCACATTTTGGTACCGGGCTCCAGAACTGCTGCTTGGTGCAAGACATTATACTAAGGCTATTGGTATGTTACTTTTTTTATTGTTATAATAACTTGAGCCTTGTTCTTTTAACTGTGGGCCTGGTGACAGCATGAGTCATTCTAAAATCTTCTTTCTTTAAATCTGTAAGAAATCAAAATAGATGAAGGGCCAGATGAAGTTAACATATTTAAAATTTTGAGAAATTGGAGCTAAGAGCATTTGGGGTAGGCCTTCGCCCAGCTGTGGGCAAGAACAGTGTAGTCAATCCAGAAGCATTACCTGTGCTTTTTGGCATAGGATTCTTGAGTCTGCATTCAAAGTAAGGTTCAGTTAGATTCAAAATTAAAGGCAGATCATCAATTAGTTATGTTCATGTTATCTTTATCTATACTTAAATATCTACCTAAAATATTATATAAAACTAAAAATTTGTTTGTTTGAAAGCGGTAATCTCAGGGATCTGGTACAAATTTTTCATATTGTAGTAAGGTACAAAATGAAAAATTCTCTTAGTTTTGGATAGCCCATTTATCGAGGAAGGCCAGTAGGAGCGGAGCAGTATCTTATCTTATCTTATCTTATAGTGGGGCTGGCCCTAGGCCATAGCACTTCGACCCTTCTGGATCTTTTGTGCTAATCCCCCTCCTTTCTACTCAACCCCTTGCCCTCCATGCACCTTCTTCATGAGTCCCAGTATGGCCTTGATGGGGCTGAGCCTGTAGTCCTCTGGTCTTGGAAATAGTTGGCCCAGATACTCTAGTCTTTTGGAGCCTAGTACTGCACAGTCGCACAGCAAGTGTAGCATATTCTCCTCTGCCTCTCCACAGATCCTGCAAGTCGGGTCTCTTGCTAGTCCCATGTTGTGGAGCTGTTTGTTGGTGGCATAGTGCTCTGTGAAGACTCCTGTGATTGTTTGGAGCTGTGATCTGCTGTATGCCTCCATAGTTTTTGGGTCCAGGCCTTATCTATGTCATTGAGAAATAGCTTTGCATGCTTCTGGCCTGTTGTGTTGCGCCAGTGTGTGCTGTGTATCTCCAACGCAGCCCTTTTCAATGCTTGGTTGATGACCTTTGGTGAGAGTCCTATGAAGGGTTCCGGTCCGTATAGGGGTATCTCGGATCCTTTTTTGCCAGAGTGTCGGCTCCTTCGTTGCTTTCTACTCCTGTATGACCTGGCACCCAGATCAATCTGACCTTGTTGCGCCTTCCTATCCGGTTTAGTATTTTAATACAGTTTAGTACCTATTGGACGTGAGTGCCTTAAGTGTTGCTTGGCTGTTGCTTAAAATGTAGACAGTGTCCCTTTCGGTGCCTCTGTCTAGAATTTCCTGCGCGCATGCGATTATAGCATAGGTCTCTGCATGGAAGACCGTCGCCAGTTTGCCCATGCTTAGGCTGAGATTGCAGTTGTCGCTATGTACCCCCGCTCCTGTTCCGGTTTTCATTTTCGAGCCATCCGTGTACCATACTTGATTGTTCCCTTTGTGGGGTTTTATCCCACCTTTCCATTCCTCCCTACTCGGAATTTAGATCTTAAACTCCTTTTTGAGATTTTGAATGGTATGTATTTTGTCACATCCCATGTCCATCATCTGGTCAAGTTCCCTGTTTGGTCTTGTGTTTGTATGGTTTGTTTTACATCCGGAGTTTGTCCAGTGCCCCATACTTTTGAGCCAATGAATGGCCCTCCTCGCCTCTAGTTCCACTTCAATTTGTAAAGGGGTGAGATTGAGCACCGTTTCCATCGCCGCAGTTGGCGTGGTCCTAAATGCTCCTGTAATGGCCATGCAGGCAGTCCGCTGTACTTTGCTTAGGGCCTGTCTGCAAGTTGCCAGCTTGGTTCTGGTCCACCATACGATGCTCCCGTATGTGATTAGTGGTTTCACCATCATGGTGTAGATCCATTTGATAACCTGGGGTCTAAGGCCCCATGTTTTCCCATAGGCAGAGCGACACATGCCAAATACTCTTAGAGCCTTGTTTGCTGTCGCTTCGATATGGCTTTTCCACGTCAAACTCACGTCTAGGATTACTCCTAAATATTTTACTTCTGTGGACAACTCTAGTAAGGTGTTGTAGAGCGTTATGGTACCCATTGCTGTGAGGTCCTTCCTTCTGGTAAACGGGATGAGCACCATTTTGCTTGGGTTGATGGATATGAGATGGTTGAGTTTACACTACCTTTTTTTTTTTTTAACCTGCCCAAATTACAAAAACGCGTGGAAACATGCCCTGTCCCACGCACTAGAACCGCATTTGCCAAAAGACACTACACTTTTCTAGCCCCAAAGATTTATAACAAATTGATCAAAATTCAGAAAAATAGCAAAGTAAGCAAATTAAATAACAATTTATTTAAGATTATGCTATTCAATTGGTTAAAGTCAATGGACTACACTGATGTAGAAAATCTAATAAAAACATAATCCATTTTGAATAGCACTGGTACCTATACACACATCCTCACTCACAACAGACACCATAAGCATACGTACACACTTACATATACACACCCACGCATATATAAATACACTCACTTGATTATACACACTAATATACACAAACTCACTCACAGAAAAACACACAGACACACCATTACACACACTTTCACACCATCATACACAAAACTCATACACCCACGCATGGCAGCATGTTTGTCTACTTTTACTTAAAAAAAAAAAAAAAATGTTTTTCTTTAGTTTAGTTTTAGTTATTACTTTCTTAACACACTGTCTGCCGTAAGTTTAATGTCACTTTATTGTAGGGAAGACACTAACACCTGCAATATAGTTTCTACTAGCGCAGGTGTTACGGAATCCTATGATCCTAATCGTGTATATTATGTCAATAAAGAATTATTATTATTATTATTATTATTACCTTTCCACCATGTTTAATCTCTCCTGTATGATCCCTGGCACAGTCTTAGGAAATTTTCCATTTGCAAGTATCACGAGATCATCCGCATATCCAACCATGTACGTTGGTCCTTTGTTCAATTCTATTAGCAGCTCGTCTATCACCAAACACCAGAGCGTTGGCGAGAGTATGCAATCCACTTGTGACATGCGCCCTTTTGGTCACACTTAGCAGTGTTGATTCTATAACTCTGCCCTTCAGCATATTATCCATCCAGTCACAAATGGTGGGGTCTAGGCCATGTTTCTCTGCAGCTGTTCGTATCGTTCTAAAAGTAGTACGATCGAACGCGCCTTCTACGTCGAGAAAAGCTGCTAGGCATATCTCTTTGCATTCTAGTGCCATTTCGGCACGGCTTACGACCTGGTGTAGCGCCGTTTCTGTTGACTTACCAGGCTGATATGCGTTTTGCATCCTGTGAAGCGGTTGTTTCTTCAGCGCTCCCTCCCTGACATACTTGTCTACAAGCTTTTCCAGAGTTTTTAGGAAGAATGATGTCAGGCTTATAGATCTGTATGACTTAGCGTTCTCGTAGTCCGTTCTTCCTGGCTTGGGAAGAAAGATTACCATCGCCTGTCTCCACGCTTTTGGTATGTAGCTAAAGGCGATGCATGCTCTGTATAGTCTACCAAGGTGCGGTTCTAGTATGTTCCCCGCTCTTTGTAATAGGGCTGGGTACACTCCGTCAGCTAGTTGTTAATAAAATTGTTTTGTTTTTTGTTTGTTTTAGATATCTGGGCGATAGGCTGCATATTTGCAGAATTGTTAACATCGGAGCCTATTTTCCACTGTCGTCAAGAGGACATTAAGACCAGCAACCCCTACCATCATGACCAACTGGACAGGATATTCAATGTTATGGGTTTCCCACAGGAAAAAGACTGGGAAGACATTAGGAAAATGCCTGAACATGCCACTTTAGTTAAAGATTTCAAGAGATCTAAGTAAGTAGATGCTTTCCATTGTCATCTTCAGCCTTTTCACAGGTTGGCTTCATCAGGCCATGGGCATTATCTTTTCTTTCGAGCCATTTCTTAGTTTTAGAGAGACTAACAAACAGCAATTGTTTTTTTTTTATATATAAGAAGATTAGTACCTATATTATTTTAGATATATCCCATGCTGATTTCTGCTATGGTAACAGATTTCTGTGCGAAAATGGGTTTGGATGTTTTTGTGAACCTACTTGTTATGTTTTCTTCCAGTTACCAGAACTGTTCCCTAAGTAAATATATGGACAGACACAAGATTAAACCTGACAGTAAAGCATTCAGTTTACTACAGAGGCTGTTGCTAATGGATCCCAATAGGAGGATCACATCTGAACAGGCTATGCAAGACCCTTACTTTGCTGAAGATCCACTACCAACCCAGGTTAGTACCAAAAAACAAAGTTACCATTAATTGAGTAGCCTCTTTTTCCTTGTGCCAATCCCCACGTTGGCTAGTCTCATCCAGGTTTTACCAACGATGGCAACAATTTCGTCTGCCTATCTCGAGGCCGGACGCTTCCGGTCCTTTGAAGCCACTCGGTCACTGCTTTACTCCAGTTATCATTATCATGCCTCACCAAGTGTCCAGCTCCGTTCCTACTGAGTTTCATTATTCTTTTACCGATGTCTTCGGTTTTCGAAAAATATCCTCTATTAAACGTATGCCGAACATGGAACGCTCCATAACTCTGTGTAACTCTATGACTGTACACAATCCTCTGCATGAGCGTCCACGCCTCAGCACCGAAAGTCGGTAATTTTGGCTGATTTCAGAATCTCGTCCAATTTGCTAAAAGCTGACCATCCAAGCTGTATTCTTCTTGATAATTCTGTTTGTTGATGTTCTTTGCCAAATTAAAGAAAATGGCCATGGTTGACATATCGGTCAACCCATTAACCATTTTACTCATCTATCATCTTACCTAATTTTTTAATTCCATGTTTAAACTGGATGGTTTAAATTGCTATAACCTTCGTTTTGCCTATATTCACCTTAAGAAGTATCATAAAGATTTATAAGCACTTTCTGGAGGTCATCAATGTTATCAGCGAAAAGCACAAAGTCATCTGTAAATCTAAATAAGTATATACGAAAACAATATTGCTGTTATGGATGAAATCTAAGGGTTTCACGATGTCTTCTAGAGTCTGTGGCGTAAAATGGAACTAACATGTAACTAGTCACAATAACAAGTACGCTAATTTTTACTGGCGAGAGGTGCCGCTGTTAGAAGCTCAGTCACACTATAATAACGTAACAGTGATCTCAACATAACAAAAATATTATTTATACACAACTGCACCCTCAAAACTTGTGACGGTTTCGCTTTCCGCACAGACTCTAGGACTTCTGTGAAAAGATTTGGTGAAATGGTATCGCTCTGTTTCTCTTTCCCCTTTGTCGATACGGGTTTACATAGGGTATGCATTCGGACACGCAAAGAGGCCAAGATGTACATTCAGTCAGAAAAGTATCGGGAATGGATGATTTGTTTATGGTTCCAAATTCAATTTTTTTTAAAAACTTCTATGCGGGCTGAGTACTTAATGTTATGGGTATTAAAGGAGACAGCCGTCACACTCGGCTATGTACCTAACACTTCTTCGGGTAAGGTCGGCTCAAGTCGACTAAGGGAGCGAGAAAGATGTAGTCAGCGCGTAACTACTTTACTCGCTCGATGTAAATGTTTTCTTTTTTTATGAATATAGATTTAAAAAAATTATGTATTTTAGAATGAAACCTTGCCATGAAACATTTCATTTTTTTTAAATCTTTTGTCTTGTCCATGTTCATGATGTGTAAATTTAATAAAACATTTCAAAACGGTTTTTAGGATGTATTTGCTGGGTGTCCAATTCCTTATCCGAAGAGAGAATTCTTGACTGATGACGACCAGGATGACAAAAGCGATTCTAAGGCTCGGCAAAATCAACAGCAGCAACAGCAACAACAACAGAATAATGTAAGTAGAAGATGATACTTCATTTGTCAAATTATATTTTGTATTGACACAAATATTAGTGCTAACCTGGCTCTTGCACTAGGAAATCCTGTTTCGCAAGAGTAACATGTATAATTATAACATCAGTAACTCATTGATGGCACTTGAACTAAGGAAACTGATGAAAGCGCTTTGTTAAAGTCAAAATTTTATTATTGATGTACTGTTATGATGTACAGCAGATGTTCTGCATTCAGCAATTGTTTTTTTTAGACTTCTAGTTCGTTCTGCTGAAAGAAAGAAATAAAGAAAAACAGTTTATTCACGTCAAACATGGCCCACACCTTAAAAATAAATACAAATAAAACAATGACTTATATTCTAAGTGGCTGGCTTAACCCTTTAAGAGGGTCCTTTTTCACTCGCTTATCGTCAACATCGAGCATGGTTTAAAAGCTTGTTACTTCATCTAACGCAATCTAACGAGATGTTTGACGAAAAGGCAACGCGAAAAAAGAGAGATAACGCCTGAAAACTCTGTTAGCATTCGGTATTTCCGTGATTTACTCGAAAATTTTGCAAATCTTGTTCCAGGAAATACGTGTTTATTTTAAACCCTTAAAAGTTTTTGAAAAAAATTGTCGTCATTCAGAATCTTGATTAAAAGCCAATGCAAAGTATTGGCATGTTTTACTTTTTTCTTTTCGCCAGAAATGAAACCTAGGTTATATGTTAAGAGGCCAATACGAGGAATCAATAGCAAAAAGAACCAGGTCTTTAAACCGTAACCGAACGAAGATACGTATAGCATTGCTAGTATATATTTGTGGCTTTAGCTATTTTCGTTATATTAAAACAAGCTGCACAGAAATCAGAAATCAGAAATCAGAAACGTTTATTTCAAATAGACCAATTACAGGCACTTTTGAATTGTCAAAATGTCAGTCAGTCAAAAAAAAACAAGTGAAGCTAAATTGCACGTTCCAAAGCGTAGATCTCTATGGAGAAGAACGTGCAAGAAACTCCATGGACACTCTTTTAAATCATGTTATGAGTTACATAAATCTTGGTTACATATTTCTTGTCGCTTCTAATATGTGAGCACAATGTAGATAAGTAATAATAATTAAAATAAAAAAATATACTTAAAAAAGACTAATTAAAAAAAAAATAGAAATTGAATTAAGTCACTGGCAGCTAAGAGATGACCAGTCTCAACTGACGGCACCCGTTCACGAGCATGACGCGTGCATCAGCCCCACTCAGCTCAACCATTTTTAAGGGAACTGAATGACCCAATAACACGTGCCACCATCAGCGAGACATTTGAGTGAGCATGACAAACTCTCAACTGCCATGCTCGTAATGTCAAACAAGTTGTAACCTAATAAAAATGCTCCATGGTACTTCACATTCACAAAACTTGAAAAACAAAGTGCTTCTACATTATACAATGCTACTGTTTCCAAATACAAAAGATAATAAATTATCACAAGCTCTATTGAAATAAAATAAAATAAAAAAAAACATTTCTAAAACAACAATACAAAAAGGGGAACAGTATCTCTTCCAAAATTATAAAAAAGAAAACTAATTTGAAGGTAAAAGTGGCTGTGGCTGCGGATCAGGACCGGCATTTAGCCAAGCGCTTTTATCAAGGATATAATCTTCCAGTTTATAATACGCTTGTCTACATAGTGTGCGTTTAATGCATGCTTTAAATTTGGACTCATTTAGTTGTAGAATCTCAACTGGTATTTTATTATAAAATTTTACACAGTACCCCATGAAAGAACTATGTACTTTAGCCAATCTGAACCGAGGTTGATCTAATTTGTTCCTGTTCCTAGTATTAAAATTGTGCCTGTCACTTATCTTAGTAAAAAGATGAATATTTTTCCGAACATACATAATGTTTTCATAAATGTATTGACAAGGGACCGTCAGGATGTTTATTTCCTTAAATAGTTCCCTAAGAGAATCGCGTCTGCTAAGATTATATATGGCTCTGATAGCTCTTTTCTGCAGAATAAAAAATAGACTCTATATCTGCAGCCCGTCCCCATAGCAAAATACCGTAAGACATGATACTATGAAAGTAACTAAAATAAACTAGTCGCGCAGTATCCACATCAGTAAATTGACGGATTTTTCTGACAGCATATGCTGCTGAACTAAGCCGACCTGCCAGAGATGTTAAATGAGGACCCCATTGTAGCCTCGAGTCAAGCGTGATCCCTAGGAAAACCGTATTCTCGACGAATTCAAGTTTCTCCTTGTTCAATACTATGTCGGAGTAATTACTTTTAACATTCGGTAACGCAAATCTTATGCACTTAGTTTTTTTTCCATTTAACACTAAATTATTAACAGTAAACCAGTTTTGGACTTGCTGTAAAGCATCGTTTACGTCATCAAGATTAGTGGAACGTCTATTGATCTTAAAAATTAACGACGTATCGTCAGCAAACAATACAATATGTGGTTGTTTTTTTAATAGATGCGGTAGATCATTTATATATACTAAAAAGAGGAAAGGACCTAATATTGAGCCTTGTGGTACACCCATTTTGACTTTCAAACCCGGAGAATTGACACCGTTTATCTGAACTTGCTGTTGCCTGTCAATTAAATAAGATTTCACCAAGCTGAGTGCAAGTTTACCTAGTCCATAATGTTCTAGCTTTAAAAGCAAGGTTTCGTGATTAACACGTTCAAAAGCCTTTGAGAGGTCACAAAAAATTCCTATCGCATCTTGGGCTTCTTCCCACGCTGCAAATATATGTTTTAATAAAGTGACACCAGCGTCAGTCGTACAACGTCCTTTGGTGAAACCATACTGCTGATCATGAAAGATTTTATTGCTGTTAAAATGGTAAAGCATTTGATTAAGCATAACTTTTTCAAACACCTTACTGAAAACCGGCAATACTGATACAGGTCTGTAATTATTAGTGTCATTATGGTCACCGGATTTAAAAAGTGGTATAACCTTACTGTACTTCATTATATCTGGAAAGACTCCTTGGTCCACACACAAATTAAATATTAAAGCTAAGTACGGTGCTATGGTCTCAATTATAGAAGTGCATACTTTAACAGACATTCCCCATAGGTCTTCGGTTAATTTGACTTTTATTTGCCGGAAAGCCTTTATGACTGTCAAAGGGTTTATATGTTTGAATTGAAATTCAACCGGACAGCCTGGCAAGTTTGCTTTCAATAAAGCAACTGAATCTTCAGGGGAGGAATTTAGAGCTTCCGTTGTCCTAAGAGGTATATCGGTGAAATAATTCACAAACTCTTGGGCTACTTCTATGTTAGAGCTTTTGGGACCATGTGAAGTCTCCAACAAAAAATCCGTATTGCGCACTTTATTCCTACCAGTTTCATTATTAATAACTTTCCACACAGTCTTTATTTTATTGTCTGCCGATTTGATCTTATTGCTAATGTACAGGGCCTTTGCTACCTTGCAAATCTTTCTGAAGAGTTTAGAATATCTATTTACATATTTATTAAAAGTTTCAGTGTTGAAGAATGGCTTAAGGCCATACAGCTCATATAGTTTTTCCCTACTTACCCTAAAACCTTTAGTCGCCCAGTCACTAAATACAAACTTAGGGAAAATATTTTTAGACTTCTTTTCAAAAGCTGTATTAAATTCATTGAGTACCACTGAAAAGAAATTATCATAAAATTTATTGGCATCATCAATATCATGGCCCAGAACATTTAACTTATTTTCTAAGTTACTATTAATTTTTTTTTAATTTTCTTATTGTAATTTGCCTAAATTTAATTTGCGTTTTTTTCAAGGCTGCTTGATACTTAAATGCTACCGTTTGTCCACTATGATCAGACGGAAGATAATTAACTATAGCTTTATCTACATAATCACAATTGCAGAAAACATTATCAATACAAGTTGCAGAGGTTGGAGTTATTCTAGTTGGTTCTATAAAAACATTAGCCAAATTAAATGATTTAAAAAGACTTAAAAATCTGCTGCTATTTGAATTGTCTTCTAAAATATTAATATTAAAATCTCCACAAATAATTACGGATTTGTTACTATCTGCAAGCTTAGCCAAAATATCTTCCATTGATGATTCAAAAAGACTAAAGTTTTGAGGGTTCGGGGGTCTATACACGCACACTATAACATGCTTATCCAGCTCAACACAGGACAGTTCAACGCAATGTTCCGTTGACAAGTTAACTATGTCATTACGTTGCTTAAATTTTAAGCATTTTTTTATTAAGATTAGGGAATCACCACGCAGCATAGATTTCCGGTTAAAACAACTACCCACAGTATAATTTTCAAAACTGAGTAGCCCCTGGTAATCCTTCAACCAATGTTCACTAAGACATACAACACAAGCAGCAGATCTACCCGATAGTGCTGTTCATCAAGTTCAAGTCCTTCAAGCAGATTGAAATGGAAATATATTACGTAATATTTTGAGGTTTCCATTGATAAAATAGATTAAATTGGTTATTACTGTTATATATTTTCCACACTCGCAGTTTTTCATCACTAAAACTAGTAAAAAAAAAAAAGTGATAAACGAATCGAAAAGATACGCGTTAGTGATGTGATAGTGATTGACACTATTTAATGCGTATTCACCATAAAAACCGAAACTAAAACTATATTTAGCAATGGTAAACTTAAAATATCAGACATACAGTATTTAAGAAAAATAACGCCTGATAACAAACTATAGCAATATACTAAATAATGTCTAATTTCGTTTGGTTACGGCTGGTAGACATAATTCTTTTTGCTATTGATTTATCATACAGGCCTTTAAGATATGGCCTAGGTTTCACTTTTGGCGAAAAGAAAACAAAAAAACATGCCAGCAATGAAAGGGAAAAGTTTCATTCCCCTTTGCAAAGCTTCTATTGTTATACTTTTTTGATTTTTTTAATTTTTGAGACAAATATGAAATGTCAAAGTTCAAGCAAAATAGCAGATTTTCAGAGGTCTTTACTGGATTAGTTTTACACTTTATAAATAGATTTCAATAGAAGACTACAATTTGTTTTTTAATTAGAGGTAATGATTTGACAATTCGAATGTTGCTTGTTTTTTTTTATTTCATAAATAGTGAGGTACTGCAACCGATATTGAACAAAAACCGAAAATATTCGTAAAAATAATTTCGTTTTAAATTTATGCAACAAATTATGGTCAGTTTTTGTATTTTCTGAAGGTAAATTGATAGATGCAAATGTCTAACTCATAAAATAAAATATAATTTAAGCCTAAGAATTGAAAGACTAGCAAAAGCTGCGTCATTTTATTTTTTCGTCTCGATTTGTTATTACCAAACCCAGACAAAAATATAGAATTACTTAGTGATATTTTTAATGACACTTACAACTTTACTAATAGGTAGTGTTAATAAGGACTTCGGTTTGAAAACTAATAATAGTTAAAATTAAACAATCATAAGTCCTCTTTTTGTAATATTTTCGCATGGATCTCTAATAAAATTGTAGCGATAAACGAATCGAGTGTCGGTTTCTTGCAATGCAGACATGTGATTCACAGCTTGACGACCAATGGGCACGCCATAATCATGACGGTCAGTCCCCTCTTTGAGGAGTGACTGGAGAGGTGTCACGGCGTCTTCATCTTCCGCATGAAGCAAGTCCTCACTGGACATGGTCAGTTCGGGAAGTTCCTACATCGGATTCAGGAGGTCACCACTGTGTGTACCGCTCGGAAGACACGGTGGAGGTGTGTCCCACATGGGCGGATCACCGCCGTGTCCTCGTGAAGGCAATAGGTGGCAGCGACCTCTCGCGCTGGGTTCTGGTACAGGCCATAGTACGGAGCGAGGAGGAATGGCAGGGGTCGCCTCCTTCTGCGAAGCAGAAATGCTAGTGAAGGAGGAGGCTGCACGAGTGAGGGAACGAATATCTTTACGCCCCAGTTGCCGAGACCCCAACCCCGACTACCATAATGTCAATACCGATGTCGAGTAATGAGTAGCTTGTAGTCCGGCAGTCCGGTAATCGCCGGGACTGAGCCCCAGTCGTCGACAGCGCTTATTGATACACACGCTCCTCAAAGAGATGTCAGCAAACCGTAGGGCATAGAGCCGATGTGGTGTTAGGCAGTAAAAGTCTGACACGCCCTCCAGCTCTGCCCAGACCGGGAGAAGTCATTGGATGAATTCCCATCTTGAAAAAATCTTGACGACTAATGTTGATAACTTTTTTTAATTCTAAAACATAAACTGCGACGGTCTCGTTCCGCTCTTGTAAACAAGATATAAAATTGTGTTGGGACGCCCATATACTGGAGCTCCCTGGTAAAAGGAAGTAGCTAAGAACTCATTTAGAGGTTTTCAACCGCGCCCGTCACGTTGGAGGAAACAGCTGTTTTATTTCTAAACTTACGAGGCCGGAGTTTTGTGTGGTTATACAGCCGTCGCGGTTGCGGTTATCGCTCGCAAACTTGGCAGATGACAATCGCAAGACGGGTGGTTAATTATCAGTTGAGCTCCAGACTGCCGCCGTGGATATACACCAGAAACGAGCTGTTGCGTTATACTTACTTCACAGAAGAATTAAAAAAAGAAGGCCTATAAAGTTCTGGGTGCATCAATCGATTTTCGGATTTCGCATCGGATTTCTCTACCCCCTGAAGGCCACTGCGGGTGTTAACCGACCGCAGAGAGTGCGGGCGCAACCCGCCGAGGTTTGCGGGTGACCGTGGCCCGCACGATTCTACTAGTTGCCCGCCGGTGTAGCGGGGAGCGGAATACAACCCGCAACCGCAGCGGACGCGGGTAAAAACGGTTTCGTGAGTTCTTAGTATAAGTAAAAGTCGAGTATATAAAAATATGTTAATATTTTTGAATAGTTTTAATTATTTTAATCTTCAATTCATATTAGACTCTACTATAAATAAACACTATCGTATCTTGGTCCTACTTTCCTTAAAGGTTGTAGGTATAAGAACGGGTATAAATCGAAAATCGAATTTGGAGACATCACTTTTATCAAAAATCAGGCAACATATTTTTGGAGTTTGACATTTGCACTTGTCAAATCATTATCTGGAATTAAAAAACGCATTTTAGATAATATTCACAAGATACTGTGTTTCCAAAATATCTAATGAAAAAATAACGAGTTTTCTTAACTTTCATACAAAAATGGTTATAAGTATTGCAATATTACAGAAAATACAAAACACAAAGAAACCAATAAATACCTAATCCTTTAATATATAAAGTTTAATTGAACTTAAAATTCCAAGCCAATCCAAAGATATAACACTTCAAAGCATACCGTTTTAAAAAATGGCGATTTCATAGGTAAAGACCTATTATAACAGTTTTGTGTAATAATATGTACGTGAATGAATCTCTTATCTGCCACTGACTTATTTTAATTTCTATATTTACAATTTGTTTTCGTACCTCAAAAGGAAAAAACGGAACCCTTATAGGAGCACTTTGTTGTCCGACTGTCTGTCTTTTTTTTTATTATTGTTAGGCTCGCGTTTGACCACTATCTCACCTGATGGTAAGCGATGATGTGGCCGAAAATGTCTGTCTGTCAAAACCCTTTATCTTGGGAACGCGTAGAGGTTACTAGTTGAAATTAAAACCATATATTCAGGTCTGCACTCCCTTGAAGCTGTGAAAAAATGAAACTTCTGAGTTTACGGAAAAAAAGATACAGCCGGTTATGTCGCTAAAAACGTATATTTCGACACAAGGGAATTAAAATTACTTCCCGTTGACCTATAATCCTAAAATTTGGCATGAAGCAAGGTCTCATAACACAAGTATAGGAAAAAATCTGAAAACTGTTTTGTAGTTACGTCACAAAAAAGATCTTCGTAACTCAATTTGGGAATTGAACTGTTTTTATAGGTTAGTTTGTACGGAAACCTCAGTGCGCAAGTCCGACTTGCACTTGCCTAGTTTTTTTTTACTTTATTTACATTGTGCTTACATAATATTGCCGACAAGAAACATGTACCTAACCAAGATATTTGTAATACATAACATGATTGAATAGAGGGTCTTCATGGTGTTTCTTGCACATTCTTCTCCATAGAGATCTACATTTTGGAATGTGCAATTAGCATAATTCGACGTAACTGACTTCCTGACAATTCAAAAGATAAATAAATGTTTTGACTTTGGCTTTGTACTGTTATTGTTTTGTGAATTGCTATGTTTGTTTCACACTAATATTATAAAGGCGAAAGTTTGTATGTATATCTGTTTGTGTGTGTATACATGTTTGTTATTCCTTCACGCTCAAACTGGATTTGGAAAAAAATTGCCAAGTAAAATAAACCGTCCTATTCCAGGTCAAGACCTGGAATACGACGTATTATTTTACTCCGGGAGAGTATATTCCATTGGGATTATTTTCTACTTTATCATGGGGGGAGCCGCTACCAGAAGCTAGTTAGATAATATAACAAAACGCAATAATATTGAATTACTTGCATTGTTTATGAAATCATATTTTTTAAACATATGTCATTCTGTTTGGCAGGAATCTTTGGCCCTCCAGTACAGATAGTCTCAAAATTTAACTTGCATTGTATTTATTTATTATTTTCAATGCATTGCAGACACAACAAAATCAAGTACAAGCCAATAATCACGACCACGCAGCGAATAATGCGAAGAGGATGAGAATGTCAGGTACATTATACCGTATGTTATAAGTTTTTATTTTATTTTTGACATAACATAAAACATTTTATCGCTAGTAAACGTTTGATTAGTAAATCATTAGACACAATGCATCCTTTGAACTGTCAAATTAGTAGTATTTTTTTTAAACATTCCCCAATTTTAAATTACTCCTGTATCGTGGGTGCGTTCACAAACATATAAATTCACATACACAAGACACCCAGATTCGAAAAAAACTATCTGTAGGTCATACAAATATTTGTTCTATGCGGAAATCGAACCCGCGACTTAAACAACAACCAATCGCTCAACCACTGCGCCAACTGTCAACATCACGGTACGTGCCAGCCGTACCGTAATTTAACACTTATGAAGTAAATATTTGCAATTAGCCCTGATTAATACTGCTACAAATACTGTTATTCGAAGACATGTGACATTCACCAACCCGCACTGGGCCCGCGTGGTGGATTATGGCCCATTCCCTCTCCTAGAGAGAGGAGGCCTGAGTCCCAGCAGTGGGAACATTAAAAGGCTGATTATGCTTATGCTAATACTGCTACGAGCCCTATGTAGGCTGATTTACGAATGAAATGTCAGACAGAACTGTTTTTAACCTTTTGAACGCCAGAGCATAAACGCATCGGCGCCCCTTCCACGCCAAGCCACAAATTGAGCGTTAATACCTACAAAAAATAGGGATTCCTACATCTTATCGATAACTTATCGACCACCAATTAATCATTGCTTTTCGTTCCATATTTTTTAAATAAAATATTAGTCGTTGCATTATTCTTTTATTTAATTTGACCCTATTTGGTATCATACTATCATTAAACAGCTGAAAAAAAGAGTGAGTATGACGTTTTAAAGAAGAAAGCCAAGAAAGCCGTGGCAATAGCAAAATCAAAAGCCCAGGACAAACTATATGACGCACTGGACAGTCCTGCAGGCCAAAAAGAGCTATACCGGCTTACTAGAATAAGAGAGAGAAAGGCGAGGGATGTTTGTCATGTAAAATGTATAAGAGATGAAACTGGAATGGTTCTATCGGATGATGAAAAAATCAGAAAGAGGTGGAAGGAATATTTTGAAAGATTGATGAATGAAGAAAATAATTGGAGTGGGGTGTTAGAGAATAAACCAGTGAATGTGGGATTAGTGAGAATGGTTAGTATGGATGAAGTCAGAATAGCAGTAAATGGAATGAAGAATGGTAAAGCCATTGGTCCAGATAGAATACCAGTTGAAGTGTGGAAGTTATTGCGAGTGGATGGATGGACGTGGTTAGCTTTGTTCTTCAATAAGTTGTTGCTGGAAGAAGCCATACCTGATGAGTGGTGCAATAGCTCTTTGGCGCCGATTTTTAAAAACAAAGGTGATGTGCTTGAGTGCAACAATTATAGAGGAATAAAGCTAATGTCACATACTATGAAAGCCTGGGAGAAAGTTATTGAAAGGCGACTGAGAGAAGAGAGTGAAATTTCACAGAACCAATTCGGTTTTATGCCGGGTCGGGGTACAGTGGATGCCATTTTTGCTATACGCCAGCTGTGCGAGAAATACAGAGGTGCGCATAAAAACTTGCACATGGTATTCATTGACCTCGAAAAGGCATACGACCGGGTACCTCGTGAGGTTCTGTGGTGGGCCCTTAAGGAGAAAGGTGTGCCTGGGAAGTATGTGCAGTTGATCCGAGCGATGTACAGTCGATGCAGTACCCAAGTCCGGTCTACAGTGGGCACCACTGGCAGCTTCAATGTGGCTGTCGGCTTACATCAAGGGTCGGCTCTCAGCCCTTACCTCTTCCTGATGATAATGGATGCTCTGACGTCGGACATTCAGGAAGAGGCTCCCTGGTGTATGCTGTTTGCCGATGACATTGTGTTGGTTGCCGAGAGTGGCCTAGAGGTCCAGAACAGATTGGAGGTATGGTGGCACAGACTGGAGAGTGTTGGCCTGAAATTGAGTAGAACCAAAACGGAATACTTGTTCTGCGATTTCGGCGGTCTCTCCAATCCAGTGCCTTTATCTCTCGCTGGAACACCCATACCGATCTGCTCCGACTTTCGGTATCTCGGGTCACTCGTCCAAGGGGATGGTGAGGTAGACCGGGACGTAACACATCGGATCAACGCAGGATGGATGAAATGGCGACAGGTCACGGGAACAACTTGTGACCCACGGATGCCCCTCAAGTTGAAGGGTAAAATCTACAAGTCCGTGATAAGGCCTGTCATACTGTATGGATCAGAATGTTGGGCTGTGAAAAAGACGGATGAAAAAAGATTGCACGTAGCGGAGATGAGAATGTTAAGATGGATGTGTGGTGTGACGAGAATGGATAAAGTGAGAAATGAGTATATTAGGGGAAGTTTGAAAGTGGCGCCAGTGACTGAAAAGTTGAAAGGGAATCGTTTGTCTTGGTATGGTCATGTGAAGAGGAGGGATGAAACGCATGTTACTAAAAGAGTTATGAGTTTACATGTGGATGGATGGAGAGGGAGAGGGAGACCAAAGAAAAGATGGATGGATTGTGTGAAGAGTGATATGAAAGAAAAGGAAGTTAGTGATAGTATGACGAGTGACAGGGCAGAATGGAAGAAAAAAACATGTTGCGCCGACCCCAAATAACACGGGACAAGGGCAGGAAGATGATGATGATGACTATCATTAAACACCAGTTACAAAGTTCTAAACAACCTAAAAGCAGACATTAGAACTACAAACGAATAAATAATAATAAGGTACATTACTAATCTCGTTCGTAACGTTATCCGCTGTCGGGAAGACCCCGACTCTGGCGTGGCTGGCACGACTTTTGACAACTTCCTCGCATGCGAGTAGGGATGTGATATTGTGGGACATAATAAATAATAATCATATGGTATTTAAAACAATTTAATCAATTTACTTATAATTATGACCACGGAGCAAGTACAAAGAGGAGATGTTGCAATTAGATTTTCCTAAGAAACAACGCGTGACACTTTGCGGGGTGCGGGGGTGTTAGCATATAGCATAGTCGGCCTTCTAATGTTCCCACTGTTGGGACTCAGGCCTCCTCTCTAGGAGAGGGAATGGGCCACCACTGCTGCAAGTGAGTGAATCCACCACGCAGGCCCAGTGCGGGTTGGTGGATGTCACATGTCTTCGAATTTTTGGTTCTAGGACATGCCGGTTTCCTCACGATGTTTTCCTTCACCGTTTTGAGAGCAGTGGTGATGAAATAAATTACACAAAATAATGCGCCTGGCTGGGTTTGAACCCGAGACCTACAACTCGTAAGTCGGGGCCGTTACCACTGGGCCACCACTGCTCGGGGGTGGTAGACTCCGCCCATTTCTTTATTTGCCATCTGCCAGTCAATAGCAAAACTACTCGCTCGTTGTGTCGTTTTTATTTTGTAGTTACGTAATTATCTCACACTAGATGCCACTAAGTGCAGGATGCAACAGGGGCGTACTCAGAATTACCAGGGAGTTATGCGTTCTTTTTAACTAATTTTACGAACCATCTTCATACGTTGATAGAGTTTCTTGCCGGTTCTTCTCCATAGAAAACGACCAATTTGGAACCGTGCACTAGCTTCTGACGTTTTATAAGTGCCCATGTAGGCCTTATGTGAAATAAAAATCTTTTGACTGACGTATTTTTTTCATAATATTTATTTTGATAATAAGACTTATCAAGATTGATTACAAAACTAGTCTTTTTAGAAAAAAAAATCACCTCCCGTTTATGTGGCAGTCCATCCGAAACCATTAAATAAATAAATAATTATTACCAGACTAAATTAAAAGCAGCATGACGTATGATTTTATGTCCAGCGTATTTAATGTTTTAATTGAGACAGCCGCGGGTCATTCGGTAAAATAATTGGCTTCTAATTACTGCGCTGTGTTTTTGTTCTGTTTATGTTTGTTATTCATAGTTGAAGATAGATGGCGGCCTGTTTACAAAATGATATAAAAACTGCAAAAAAAATATTTTGTCGATTAAAGAATCTTTAGGAATGAATGTTGAACAAATTTCAGTACATATGATTATTAAAATATATTAAGACTGAACTCTACGTACCTAAATATATTTAGTTCCCATGACACAAAGTGTCGCCATCTAATGTCGAGTAGAATTATATTTGGAAACGCTGACGCTAAGAGATTTTTCTAGAACTATTTTAAAAAATTACGCTTATAATAACTTACAAATGAAATGTGATGCCATCCATAGCGTCAGAACGTCTATCCGAGTAGTTTTTACAAGATAAAACACAACATTTCATTCATTTTTTCTTCTATCGCGAATATGCTGTAAAATGAAAGTTGTGCACAGGACGAACGCCAACAATACACTGACTTAAGCCACGCCCACTGTGATGACGTCAGGACCCAGTTGAGAATCACAATGCACAGTTGTTTAGGCCGTCTCCTCTTTGTACTTGCTCCGTGATTATGACTCTGATTCTCCGTAACTTGGCAAACTTATGTAAGTTGCTGAATGCTGTCGTTCTTTTCTAATAACGTTCTGTATATTGACTGTTACTGAACGTCTTTCTTCTGGCACTCGATCCAGTTCAAAAGCAACTAGCCTTGCGAACGTAAACTATCGATCTATGGATATCAATTATGATTTTTTTTCCACAATTTTTTGCATTAGGAATATTCAGATACGAATAGTTGACATTAAAAAATAATTGTCGAAGTAATAGTAAGCTACTTTTAATAAAATATTTCATAAATTTGAAATATACCTAAGTTACCTTACTTACCCATCACTAGCTGTCGTGTTTTGACACTTTTTTATGGATTTCGATTAGCAATTTTTGATGATTGTTTTTTCTAGTGAAATGTAAGTAAAAAGAAACACAGAAAACTTAATTTAGTATATTTATTTTGTACTTAAAAAAATGTCGTTTTCTTGTCGACTGTAGACGGTGGCGTGTTTGGCACGTTTTTGTTTGACGGCTATATCCAACCGTAGCGTTCAAAAGGTTAACCAACCCGTACATAGGGCGTTACCATGACGTGTTAAAATATCAGTCGTGCGTGCGAGAGAGAGGGATGGAGTTGTACACCCTATATAGCTCCATCCCTTTAACAATTCAGTTTAGTTCGTAAAATGGATCGCGTTATGAGGTCGTGTTAGGGCCTGAGATCCTCTTTGTGGTATTACGTTTTGCCGTCACGTCCCATCATTATGGACATAAACAATAACACTACCTATGTATGGAAAAGACTGCCAACAACTTATTATACAAATGAATTCTTCAAATGGGCGTGTGAAATGCACTTTGAGATTAGATTAGACATAAAAACACTAATAATTACTTTAAAAACTAATTTTTTTTTTTTGAACCCAACATTTTTCTTATGTCTGTTATTACTTCCCAGAATGTTATCCTAATGAGTGACAAAGATGGATTGATAATACAGTGTTTTTTTTCCAAAATCAATGAGTCGATTCCTGGCTAGGAATTTTGATTTTTAAAAAATCAAATGATTCAGTTTTAGTTTTCATTAAAATCCAGACCGAAACTCCTTTCAGTACTTTTCGTTATTCCTCATAGTTTCTGATATGGTTACCCACATGAAAAAATCATACTGTACAGTCAAATGGGGTGAACAGAAACAAAACTTCAAAGGGTATTTTCACGATATTTGAATATTTTTTTCAGCATTTATCTATATCAATTTATTAATGAATTGTTATTCTAAAAAGTCGATGCTTTGTTAGAAGTCGATAATATGGTATCAAAGTGAAAAACCAAACCAAAGTTTTGTTTCTATTCACCCCGTTTTACGGTATAGAAAACTCTTTATCAGTTTTATTATTTCATTCTTTTTCTTTGGTTTACAAACCTCTCGACGTAAAATCCTGACTGATGTGTATTTGTTTTCCAGGGCAGAATCAGGGCAACAATGCCGGTGGCGGCGGTCAACAGGAATTCCATCAACAACAACAGATGATGTTCGGCGGCCAACAACAGGGCGGCAGCTCTCAACAACAAGGCAATTTCCAACAAAGGTTTTAACGTAATTATTTTTAGTTAGCTTTATGTTCAATGTATTTGTACTAAGTAGTCCCTAGTCTCTCGAACGGAAATAATTGAAAAATAATTCTAACTGTCAAGGGCGCGTATATAAACGCGCGAAAAATAATCTAATTGGTTGAAAGCAGTGTTGGGAAAAAAAATAATTAGATTAACGATTAAAAAGTTAATCATTGATGATTAAGTAAGATTAATTAATTGTAATCGTTTTTTTCTAGATTAAATAATATGTTGCAGTTGTTTGAAAAAGTTTAGAACGCAGGAATTAAAATGACTGAAATACAGATTTTAACTTTTAGAACGTAATTAAATATTTGCAAATGAATTAAATTAGATTTCTTGTTTACTCTTTTCTCAAATAAATCGTCCATTTTGTGCGACCAAATTCAAACCAATGGCTAAATTCCATAATCAAGTAACGTAATCGATTAATACCAACACCGGTTGGAAGCATTGCCAACAGTCAATTACAACATTTCACCCCCGGCTGATTATTTGTGACACTTATTTTGCGATAATTTTCGTTCGAGAAACTTGGGGTAAAAATCATTTTAAATGTCGGCTCTAAATTATAATATTTTGACGTGAGTGAATAAGCATTTATCCACACGATTGCGGCAGGGAGAAAGGGTTGTCTGTATAAATATGTATTTTGTTGTCAATAGTATAAGAAAATATTTGTAAAAGACTGACATTTAGTATTTTCATCATCAATGTACTATTATTTCGTAACAAATCCTATAAAAATATATCAAACCGAACTGTAGGGGCCCAGCTGGGCCGAAGTCTACTGGGACCATGGGTTGGCTTCCGAAAGGGAAACCCGGAGTCTCCAGGACTCCGGGTTTCCCTCTCGCAAGGCAAAGAAAAAACATAGGAGTGAGTTTTGGTCAGTAAAAGTCTGACACGCCCTCTCGCTCCGCCCTAGAGCAGGAGAAGTCAATAGTTGATTTCCCACCTAAAAAACAGGAGTTAAAAAACCTTTTATAATGGACTGAAAATGGCGTCTGGGTGACTACACTATTTTGACATGTTGTAAGCAATTATCTTAGGATTTTATTAAATGATCGAAAGGCAGGGCCTAATCGCATCCTTTGTTGATCTGATGAATTTGTATACTGCAATTTTTCTACAATTTGACACTATTTTTCTTTAACTACAATTTGAAATAAGTAATGAATAACAAAGTGTAAATAGAATAGATCATAAGTGTAATTTGTATAAAGTAAATTTGAAAATAAACTGTTAAAAAGTACAAAAATCGAATTTGTTATTTAATTAAAACCTCTGATTATTATAAAACACAATATTTATTATAAAACAAGTACTTAAATATGTACATCTTTATGGACGGAATGATGTAAGTAGGAAAATAACTTAAGATACGACAAATAAGAAATCTTATTATTATAAAACTAAAAACTTAAACATATCAGTCGAAATAAGGGCAGGTGGTGCTGATACATAAATATAATATCAAGAACCAAATTATAACTTTATAATATATTATCATTTTTTAAACTCTTTCCTCATGTAGTAGTACAAGTTACCATTATTGTGGGCTGCGGTATAGTTTTAAACAGTTACCGCGGCCCTCGAACGCAAAGGGCAACTGAAGGAACGTCTGAGAGTGAAAGTTTGATACTCTCTCCGCTCCACCTAAGGGTGTTTTTCAAAATGCAAAAAAGCGCGTCACGCGTGCGTATTCCACGCATTACAATAAATACTTGTATGAAATGGACATTTGCAGCAGTTACGCGTGCGGGACAATCTCGCATGCGTGATCAAAATCGCACGATATTATAAACACCCTAAAGGCCAACTGTCCATGGACGCGACGACACAAAGACATGACATTGTCGCTTTGTCGACAGTTTCATAGTTTTGTGTGTAAGCTGTTCAAACAGGCGTACACCTAGCGTATAATGAGTATGACGAATACGCGTCTATGAAGCTACGCGTCCGTGGGAAGTGGGCCGAAGCGAGACAAGTTATTTGTTTTTGACAATTTAATAAAAAAAAAACCGTTACTGTGTTGTTGCGGTAGTCGTACATTTTTGTTTTGTGATGTGTAGAACCGTTATGTGAAACTTAACAATGGATAGTACTCGTACCAACATAGATTTGACAAACGATATTAGAACGTTCATTGATATGCAACACACAGTTTTACCAAAATATTGCGGTCAGCAACACAAAAGTAGACTACGTTAGACCAATATTAAGTTCAAAGTCGAGTTATACATACATATTTCAGCGCGAAGATAAATATAACCTGTAGGTATTTAGTGCCCCTATATCTATGCAATAGCATCATAAAAATAATAACATTAATTTAACGTAATTATACCTACTCTATTTCAGTATATCGATATCAAATCGTTTTTAAAACTAATCATTGATCGTTCTGTTTTTTTTTTTGAGAGGCGGCATTAATTTAGTAGTGTTTTTTTTTAATACAAAGAAAATGGCCCAAATAAGATTTTTGAGAATTAATAAAAAAACTCTTTTTGAGTCTCAATGACATCTGTGCCATAAAGATTGCCAATTTAAATAAAGCGTTTCTGCTTTTTAAAAAACACGTATTCTTCTCCCTTCAAATTGTGTGATTTTATCACATAGTACCTATCTTTTTTACCAAAATGTAAAAGCAATTTTGTCTTTTTATATGAAACAATATTACAATATTATTGATTTAAACCTGAGAATTCAACAATAGTTTTAGTGCCGCTGTTATCAAGGAAATATTGGGCCTTGTTCAGTTCTTCTCTTTTTAGTTTAGTGTTCGAGTCGACAGTCCTGATACGTGTGCGCAGTCTGCCACAACGACCGTCCAGCACCTTTTCATAAGCTGAAAATATAAAAGAAAAAAACATGTAAATCATCATTTTCATACACATGAATTGATTACTACTGCTCTTAAAACCATGAAGGAAAAAAAATTGTAGACATGACACATCCACCAATTCATTTAATTGGTTTTGTTGCCATCACAAAAATCTATGAAAAAAACTGGTATCAATTTCATGTTCAGGTAAAAAAATGGTATCGTAATGTGCCAATTACGATCTACTTGGTTCGGTTAACAACATTTTTCTAGGTATTACCTAGTAGCATACTTTTGTAAGTAGAGTAGGGGTAGGTATACCTATACCTATTAGTGTGGAAATGTGATATATTTTAAAGCAGTATAGTTTTTGTAATCTAGTTTATGCGCACTGTTGAAGATTGTTTATTATTTATTCATTCATCGCTTGAGGAAATCGTTATTTTTTAAAGTAAAGCGATTACACCTGTATGTGCAATGCAAGTATCAATCCGGTTGGATCAGTTTAAAATGTATTTTTTTTTGTTCTTCAAAAAAGTGAGCCAATCAAATTGTTTGCTGACTTGCAACAAAGGAATTAAGTAATAAAGAATTAACAATGTAGGTACCTAACGGATATTGTAAACAAAATTTAAACGTACTAATAAAAATAATCGAAGTAATAAATGTTAAGGGTCAACCTAGGTCGACTAATAAATAACAATAAACTGCGATGACTAATACCTACGTTTGACTAAACATACACATGATACTCAGTTCATATAGTCAGGCGGTATTGTTCACAGGATTCTGCGACTTCTGGCAATGGAACCATTGCACATGCCAGTTTTAAACCTAAATTAGATTATAGTAACACGAATGCTTATTTAGCTTAGTAGCGTGCACTTCCCCTCCTTTTAGGGCTGGTAAGTGAAAATATATGTAATAAAATGAAAAACACTTACGATCCTTTCTGTAGGAGTTGTGGCAAGCCATATGACAGACAGATGGGAAACCCTTTAAAGTGTCCGGATCTAAAAATGCAGACGAAAGCGGGGCTGCACATATAGGGTCTCTTCTTCCTTTGCACCCGTCGGTACACGTCTCATAGTTATTCCGCCTGGGTCTTGGCGTCTTTCGGGTTCTAGTCGTTGTTGGTTTTCTTGTGGTAGTAGTTCTAGGAGAGTTGAAATTGACGTTAGTGATTGAACCACTGGGGGCCACAACCCTTATTCTTAGAGGTCCGCTTATAGCTGGAAGCGGCAGTTTTGGCGCTGGACCAGAGTTTGAAAAATTTTGGCAGGAAGTATTGGGTTTTGCTGTCGTAGACGTTTGAATTCGAACTGACGTAGGGAATGGAGTCGTCGAAGAAGGAGGTGCCGTACGAGTAGATGGAGGAGATATCGTAGGAGCTGGCTGAATGATCACTGTCGATGGTTCTCGAGTAGTAGGAACTTGAGCTACTGTACTAAATTGTGGCACTTCTTGCGATGTTCCTGTCTGTCCGGGGAAGCCTTGAATGGACTGTGGCGCTTGTTGGTAAATCAAGAAGTAGTTTGATAGTGGTTCTCGCGTCGATGATTGCGATTGTTGCTGGGTGATCACTTGTCTGGGCAAATTCTGGTCTCGAGGGACAAGTTCGAGTCGGATTTGCTGCGACTGCGTTTGCGATGATTGAGATAATGTCGATTGTAGTCCAGCGTCGGGTTGTGGCACTGCTAAAGTTGTTGGTAGCTCTGGTTGGACCGAGAACACTGGTTGTGATGGTGGTAGGGCCCGTTCGGTAAACTGGGTAATTATTTGAGGTGCTAGTGTCGATGAGTAGTCTGTTTTGGTAAATGGTGTTGTTTGGAATGTCGTTGGCGGAAAAGTCTGTAGCGAAGATGGTGGGATTGTCTGTATTGCTAGTGGTGAAGGCGTCGAAGATTGCAAAAAATCACCAACAGAAGAACCAGTCGTTGAGATCTTCCTCGGAGGTGCTAATGTTGATAATAACAAGATTTCATCCGGCACGGAACTGGATTGTTTCGGCAAAACAACTATCGGATTTGTTGGAGAAAACGGCGACTCAGTTGAAAATATCTCCGATATCGGTTTGGGTTGGAAGCCATCACTGATTACGTTTGCCGAATACCAAGATTCTGGTAAGGAGTCTGATATTTCAGCTCGGCATTGTTGTAACACTGAAAAGAGAAAAAGATAATGATTAAACAGTAGTTTAGTTTGTGAATTTTGTAGCATTATTTGCAAGCATTGAGCAGTTTTAATAGGTATCTGTTACTCGTAAGACGTCGTAACTACACCTAGTTACGACGTCTCGACGTTGTCACCACAAATTCCAGAGATGTAGATACCCAGAACTCCAACGGTAAACACGATCTATTGCGGCATAGTTACAAGAACAACCATGCAGTTAATAAACAAAGCCAACATCGCTCAGTTGATTTATACATATTTTTGCTCCATCACATCCCGTCTTGTCAGAACCAGTTTTCAAGGCCCGCTTTTTGCGAATCTCGTCTCCAGAGAGGTCAAATACCTCAGGGACGGAACCCTTGTGTTGTTTCATTGAGTAAATCGCATGCTCTATATGTATTGCACAATGAGTGCGGCTGGAAGGCGAGGCGGTCCGAACTTTCACGTTGTCCACTCAACCATGACTTTACAAACGCCAAAATATTAATGGATGTCTGTTTTATAATGTTGGGATTATGTATTTTGAATTGCAGTTACGTCTTTTTAACAGCATGTCTGCGTAAATACTCGTAGCTAACTCAATCAAAACTTATCGAATCGAAGCAAACAAGTATAACATGGTCTCCGTTATACGTTGTTGTGCAAAACAAATGATGTGATTTCAATGTACCATCGACTTTTATATTTTACTTTTTCTCAAGACAGAAGAAGTAAATATTTTTATATTTGAGGACTGAACATGCTAAACAGTTTTTTGTTTCGCATCGGCCAACGTGATGTGATTTGGATGATGTCACCGAAATATTTAATTCAGTTAGCAATCTTTTTTTTTTGCACGTGTAGTTTTTTACTGAGAACTAAACTACTAAGAAAATACGTGTAAGATAATCATCTACACTTCAACAATAAAGAAAAAACATCAAGATTTAAAAATAAACACCTTTTGCATAAACGCAATGGAATTTTCTGTGATTCATGGTTCTAGAATCTTAATCATATGGAGTATGTCTAACCAAGTTGTAGGACTAGGTTTTGAAGATAATTTAGAACTTATCGACCCATTATTAAGGTCTAATATAAGTAATTCCATCTTAGTTTATTATTCAAACAGCTGTAGTTACTAGCTAAGGAATTTAGATTCTATGAAACAACCTTGACGGCTTGTAGCGTCATCAATCAAGATGCGACTTTATTGTATTGAGATTGTATATAAAATCACGTTTACGGGTTAGGTCATAAACGTTTATGTTAATTTTTATAGCATTTTCATAGCCTTTGGCTGTTAGGAATGATTAATTATACCTAGGGTTATCGTTATCACCTAGCAGGTATTAAGTAGGTATTTGGTTAAATACAGAGTAATTTTTTGAAAAGGAACGGTAATGCCAGTAACTACAGGAAGTTTTGAGTAATTGCGAACTGCATTCACAGGTATTGAAAAAATGTAACATTTAAAAAGAGGCGTTTCAAAAAACCATCATAGCACAGCTGGTTGATTTTAACTGCTGCAGGTAAGTGACAATTAGCATGCTAGTTGCCAAAGAGAAATTTTACAAATGTCAAAAAATCCAACCGTCTTATAAACGGAATTCCAATTTGTTTACAAGTGTTTAGGTATTTACTACTGGCGCTCACATGAATCCGCCGTGGTCTGAATCAAAAAAAAAATTTTAATAGCGCCACGCGGGTCACTCTGTCGGACACGCTCGTGTTTTCGACGGAATTCCGCCCTTGTCACTTGATGCGCATGAACTTAAGTCTAAGTACCTAAGCGATATTGTATCTGTCGGTCACCATTGTCCGACGTGGCGTGAATGGAACATTTACTGGTGGTCACTATTGTCCTTCATGGTGACTAATGTGTTAAACAACTAGATTTGAGTTTTTCGGTTTGATTTACTGCGGTGTAAATAGGTACGGACATCACGATCCAAGTTGACTCGACATGAGATCAGTAAATCTCTTGTACAATCTCATCTTATTTTAGATCATCTGTTAATGCTGTGAGCGGTTGACGGAATAACAACCGCCAATCAAATTGTTAGTTATTTTTTTTTACTAATGGGCTTTTCGAGACTGTTTTTCAGGCTGTTTTTTAAAGTCATATCAGTGTAATTTTGTTAGTTTAAAGACATTGTACTTTGACATCATCATCATCTTCCTGCCAATTTTTTCTTCCATTCTGTCCTGTCACTCGTCACGCTATCACTAATATTGTACTTTGACATATTGTATCTAAATGTCGTGGCCAGATCTTAGAATTGATCACTTCATGATATGGCCAACTATAACTGGCCAGATCGTTTAAACGTGAACATTTGATGATATGTCAATCCTCGTTTGGTCATATCATTGATGTAAGATTTCTATGATAATAAAAAGTCTAAAGAAAGTAGGCCAAACGAGGATTGACATACCATCAAACTTTTACGTTTAAAACGATTTTTTTCGCCAGTTTTACTTGGCTATATCATGAAGTGATCAATTTCTATTTTTCTAAGATAAAAAAAAAGTATCGAATTGTTCCGTAGTATCGTGATCCCCAGTTTTTGGATAGTGGAATCACCACTCTGTATCTTGTTAAGCTGAAAGCCAACCCCATCACAGTTTGAAAGGCTAAGCATATTGGCTAAAAACATCGATCACAATTCTTCACTACCATAGACATAGAGGGGGTGAGAGGGGCAGTGGGCTGCGCCTATCCCAGTAGGCATGGTTTATCATCCACCCTAGGAAATTGGGCGACCGATTCGAAACTCTGATGGACGCCAAAATTCTGATAACTTCACACAAAAATCAAGCATGTCAGGAAGCGGGTCTCTCCTGAAAAACAACCCAAGATATGTGCTCAGTACCTACTCAACTAATACCTAGTTCTTTTTATTCCTCGACGTAAAGAAAATTAAGGTCATTCATCATACCCCTAGGGTTGTGGGATTGTTTGAAAGAGTCATCACAGCCCTGAATGCAAAGGGAAACAAACAACAAGATAGAAACATAGCAGAGTTTTAGTCGGTAAAAGTCTGATACTCTCCCTCGGTCCACCCAGAGCTAAAGAAGTAATTTGATGATTCCCACCCTTAAGAGAAGGGCATTTATCATCATAAGAGGGCATCACTCAAATTCTGGAGTGTCTCTACAAAAATTGAGAGTTATAGTTGACTGAAGTTGGTCTGATGGACCCAGCTTTCTTCTGGCTATTTAAGCTGCACATTATGCACTGTAAATTTTTGGCTAGCTAAAAAAATATTATTAGAAACAACTTTCTACGACCCCGAGATATTACAACCTCATTAACAGCACCTGCCTACAATGCATTGTACTTCAATGAGGCGTCAAATTAAGCAGGTTTGCACTGATTACCAAATGTTTACAGGTATTAGAAATTTTAATGATCATTTTGGATGCGTGAGTGAGTTCTAAGTATTTTTTTGCTTTTGATACCTAATCATTGTTGCGTAGAGGCATTAGTTAATATGGGTAGTTAGTAGTAGGATTATAAGTTTTCTTGATTTGGTTGTTTTTTTAAAATTAGTGTTGATGGACGGTTTGCGGTTTTTTAATGGCTTCATTATTTAAGTCAGTGGTTGACCGCATAGAGCATACACTGGGTCAGTCTTTATGAAAAAGTGTTCTAAATGTAGGCTCTATCTACATCTGACCGTGGGTGGAGGACCGTATTGTCATTTCAGGCTAATATGAAAGCCTCTCATTAAAAAGAATTTGAATTTGTGAACAACATTTTACAATTTTATGCTTCCATTGGGGCCCCTAAACAAACGGCTCTAATATACGGTGGTAGCTACACCCCTATTAAGTATGAAGTTGAAGTTTAAAGTTCTATGAATAACGAGAAGTGGTAGAAATTTGCTGGGTACATAGTCTCTCCTTTGACTCGGACAAGGACATAAATATTATGCTGTCTCACACACGGACAAAGGCCATAATTAAAAGCTGGCAAGTTCATTATGATTATAATAATCGTTTTTCAAAATTAATTAACAACCTTCAACAATAATATAAGTGGAGAAAGTTAAGTCGTTTTGTGATTAGCCTATGGCATTAAAGTCTATATTGGAAAACATCTCAAGTAAGTATCTAACGAATAATGCAGCTTTCTATCTCTGTATTAGGTAATATTCATTAAAATCATAATGTAAGTCTTTAAATATCTACCTCGATTTTTTTTTAGAGGGTGGGAAATTATCGTCAAATTGGTAAGTATGACTTCCTAAACCAAATTAAAAAAAAAGCAGATCATGCGACAGAATTGAAAACTTTATCAAAGTGAGGTTAATAATACAACATCGTAATCGTTCGGGTAAGGTCAGCCGACTTGAGCTGACTTTACCCGAAATGAGCGTTACATAGCCGAGCGTGACGGCTCAGTCACATTCATGATCATCATTTCAGCCGAAAGACGTCCAATGCTGGACATAGGTCTCCCCTAAGTATCGCCACAACGAACGGTCCTGGGCGTCTCGCATCCATCTCATTTTCCCGACTCTCAACAGGTCATCAGTCCACCTTGTGGGAGGCCTTCCACGCTGCGTCTTCCGGTACGCGGTCGCCATTCCAGAACCTTTCGGCTCCATCAACCATCTGTTAAAAGAGCAATGTGCCCTGCCCACTGCCACTTAAGTTTGGCGATTCTTTGGGCTATGTCGGTGACATTGGTTCTCTTGCGGATATCTTCATTCCTGATGAGATCGCGCAAGGAAACTCCGAGCATAGCCCTTTCTATTACCCTTTGGGTGACTTTAAGCCTTCTGATGAGGCCCATTGTAAGCGACCATGTTTCAGTGCCATATGTCATCGTTGGCAACACGCACTGGTCATAGACTTTCGTCTTGAGACACTGTGGTATGTTGGACGAGAAGATACCGCGCTGCTTCCTGAAAGCTGCCCAGCCCAGTCGAATTCGACGATTGCCCTCTTTTTCGAAGTTAGACCTACCTAACTGGATTGTCTGTCACAGCTAAAAGGTAACTATCGTCCACAACTTCGAGTGTAGATATAGGTGGGTGCTACATGGTTATTTATATACCATGACTTTAGTTTTGTCCTTGTTCATTTTAAGACCCACTTTTTCGGAAGCTCTACTAAAGTCATCCAGCATTGTACTGAGTTCCTCCTCGGTCTCAGCCATTACTACTATGTCGTCGGCCAACCGAAGGTGAGTGATGTACTCGCCATTGACATTAATGCCTAGCTCTCTCTAGTCCAGAACCTTGAAGACATCCCCCATTGCGTCCGTAAACAGTTACGGAGAAATGACGTCACCCTGCCTCACACCCCACTGCAGAAGGATAGGTTTTGAGGTCTGGACATTCAATACCCACAAAATAAAGTGCTCATTGCACCTAAAGGAAAATAAATTAGCCTGAAAATGACGAAAGACTAGTTAAAGCCTTCAAACGCCTAAAATAGATCTTATCAGACTATATCATAGCAAACACAGATTCACGTACGGAACCATTGAACTATACCCATACCCATTAGGAAGGCAAAATAGCTGGTAACTCTTTAAACTGGGAAGCTTCTTATCATTCTTTATTTACTTTATCACTTCACACTTCGAGACATTTCTTTACGTACTTATTTACATTCTCAAAGATAATAACGGTTTAAACCGGCTTGACCTTTTTCAAATGGGAAACTATGTTCCCGTAGTTAAAACAATGATAGTTATGGTGGGAATTGTAAGAACTGACTCGAGGCGACAAGATGCTCTTATTGTTGAAACAACATCGAATGTTACGGGGAAACAACTTTCTTCGCATAACTTTAAACTTTCTAGAGTGTATCTGTAATATTTTTGTGACTGAGAAGATTATGTGAGAATTGGACATTCAGATTAAGAGGATTGAAATATCAAACTTTAACGTTTAAAACGATCTGGCCAGTTTTACTTGGCCATATCATGAAGTGATCAATTTTCTTAGATCTGGCGACGACATATTATTTACACTATACGCGTGAGCCGCGGCAGCCACATGCCCGAAATTATATTCAAACAAAATCATCTCTCAAATAAAGTCAATTTCATGCATATTATAAACATTTTTCTGTTCTTTATTTTAATTTAAAGTTCTCCTCCTCTAAAAAACATATTTATAGTAGGTACCTACCTAATTATTTTATTTTATTGTTTGTTATCCCTTAATAAAATAAAAACATTGTTTAATTTATAATCTAGGGATAATACAATGGCTTGCGAAATTACAATTTAAAAATTAAGTAGGTATTATTTCACAAAATAAAAAAATATAATTAAGAAATTTTTTAATGTTAGTGATAGTTGAGCATGTAGAACTTGATAAATGTTTCCACCTACTTTGAAGCAGGTTTTAATTTATAGACGTCACCTAATGCGGTGCGAGCTAATGCATGCACGTGTTCCTCTATTGAATTCGTGTTGCAGTACTCTAAGGTTTTAAACATTTACTTATAAGGTCCAGGTTGAACCGTACCTACACATGATGTGAAAGTATCCAGATGTAAGAAAAACCTTCAAAAGTTTTCACACTTGTGGGCCGCGCAATACTAGATACTAAGCTAACTTATGATCCATGATTTAATGGGATCATAGATTAGGAAACCAGAAAAACTGTGTGTGATGATAAGCTAGTTTGCAACTTGTTAGGGCAGACTGAAAAGGGCTTGAGCTTAGGTACAACTTTCGTCCAGTCAGTGTAGCCCTCATTCCTCTTGGCTCAAGGAGACAAGGTCTCGCTCGATCTTGGCAACTAAGACCTGCCGCTCAAAGACCCACACAGGAGACCTAGAGCGTGTGCTATGACTAAGATGCCTATAATACAATATTTCACATTATGATATTAAATTCTTACTTGATTCTTAACATCAACATTGACGATAGCAGAACTTCATTGTTTCCTCCATCTTTATGTAAACAATACTGGTGTATAATGTCAATATTATTCAATAACCTGATAACCGTAACAGAACACGAGAGAGCCACAGGCAAAATCCTGATTACCGGTTTAGGTTCGCGTAAGGCAACGGCAACGGTCCTCACGCCCCAACCGCCGCCGGGATTCCGATCCCGATTTCCGGCCACCGTAGGCTCGGGTTTGCGGACGGCGAGCAATGGGTAGCCCGCCATCCGACCGTCCGGTAACCGTCCGGACCAAGCCCAAGTCGTCGACGGCGCGTATTGTTCCACGCGCGCCTCAGGGAGATGTCAGCAAATCGTAGGGGCCCAGCAGGGCCGAAGCCTACTGGGGCCATGGGTAGTGTGAAAGCGAAACCCGGGCCCTGGGACGAAGGCAACGAAGGAACAGGAGTGGGTTTTTAGTCAGTAAAAGTCTGACACTATCTTCCGCTCCGCCCAAGAGCGAGATTTGTCATAAGATGATATTACCGGTTTAGGTAGCTATTTAGCTATTTCCTGCATTTTAAGATGTTCAGAGGCTCTCTACCATGAGCTCTTACGGATCCATTTGAAGACCTGTATTGAACTGTTAAAGGTATAGAGCTATGTAATCTATATCTATATATATAAAACAAAGACGGGTTTGTTACAACACTTATAACTCGAGATCGGCTGGATCAATTTTCATGGTTTTTGTTTCGTTGGATTTGTCTCCGCCCTGAATAGCAGAATACATTTTAAAAACAATGAAAACTTGACGAATACATAATTATGAAAATGAATCATTTTCCATTTAATTATGTTCCTTTGTTTCGTACCTGTCAAACATTTGTTTTCCTCCTGTCATCCTGTCAAATACTGTGATTGACATTTATGCATGCGTTCAGAAATGTATTTTGTGTAAACTATTTAAAAAGGGTGAATAAACTTTTGTCTGTATTTTTTTTAATCAATTAAAAAGGTTGAAAAGTGTAGCTAGATGCTAACACTATTTATAACTCAAGAAAGGCTGAACCGATTTGGCTGAAAGTTGGTGGGGAGGTAGCTTAGAACCAGGAGAAACACATAGAATACTTTTTTTTTTGTAGGGTAGAGTAAGGTAGAGTAGGGTAGAGTAGGGTAGAGTAGGGTAGAGTAGGGTAGAGTAGGGTAGAGTAGGGTAGAGTAGGGTAGAGTAGGGTAGAGTAGGGTAGAGTAGGGTAGAGTAGGGTAGAGTAGGGTAGAGTAGGGTAGAGTAGGGTAGAGTAGGGTAGAGTAGGGTAGAGTAGGGTAGAGTAGGGTAGAGTAGGGTAGAATAGGGTAGAGTAGGGTAGAGTAGGGTAGAGTAGGGTAGAGTAGGGTAGAGTAAGGTAGAGTAGGATAGAGTTGGGTAGAGTAGGATAGGCGGTACGAAGTTCGCCGGGTCAGCTAGTATTATATATATAAAAGGAGAAACTGACTGACTGACATATCAACGCACAGCCGAAACTACTGGGACTAGGAGCATGAAATTTTGCACAAGGTATCTTTTTATGATGTAGGCGAGCACTAAGAGAGGATTTCCCAAAATTCACCCCCTAAGGGGATGAAACGGGGGTTTAAAGTTTGTATGGAGAAACCTACTTTCACGCGGGCAAAGCCGCTGGCAAGGTGCTAGTGATGTATATTTCCATCTCTCTCTCTCGCTCGCATGACTGATATGAAGAGCAATTGCCTCTTTTCAAAGAAACGCGTAAGTTTTCCATAACTTTTCGTAAGTTTGATAGTTTTGTTGCTAAAATCTATATATATAAAAGGAGAAACTGACTGACTGACATATCAATGCACAGCCAAAACTACTGGGACTAGAAACATGAAATTTTGCACAAGGTTTCCTTGTACGATGTAGGCGAGCACTAAGAGAGGATTTTCCAAAATTCACCCCCTAAGGGGATGAAACGGGGGTCCAAAGTTTGTATGGAGAAACCTATTTTCACGCGGGCGAAGCCGCTGGCATAAGCTAGTTGTACATATTTAAGTAGGTATAATATAACCAGCGTTATTATTCTAAGATAACCAGTCAATAAAGATTTAAATAGTAAAAACAATATATATTTTTATGGTATGCATAATGTAATGAATATAAAAGAGATACAGCCAATTATATTAAAAACATATAATAAAACAGTAAAATTATTTTGCGATGGTATTAGTTGGCGCAAAAACTACTGAACCGATCCTGTTCAAATTTTGCATACATAATCCTTATAGGTCAGGGCTACTTATAGGCTATAAATTATCACGCTATTTGCTATGGGGGGTGAGCTATAAACCAAAATGTCGGTGTTGAACGACATTTGCCGCGAGTTCGATCCTCAGCTACAGTTAAAATTTTGTCATTATTTTATCTTCTTTTTTTGTAATAAAATAACTTTTACCATTTTTTCAAAATAAAATCGACATTTCTATTCGATATCTTCTAAATATTTTGTAAAAACTAATCAAAACACATAATAAAATCAAAGCGGCGACAAAAACCACGTACTATAATGTTACATTATTCAGATACTCGCAACGCCATCTAAAGACTCAAAGTAGAAATAATGATGACAATGACAGTTGAACTTCATATTTGATAGATGGCATTGTGTATTTTACGTAATTTTCTGAATGGCGAAAGAATGACCATCGCCCACGTTTGCAGACAGTTTTATTCTTTAAAATTGGACGAAAATAATGGTTAAACTGGTGTTAGACGGAGGCATTTTTAACAATCCTCCTGCTTTTTTTCCTCCGTGGTTGTAACAAGCTAATTGACCGTGATTATTCAAGGGATACCAACCAAAGGCGATAAAAGTAAATACTTATATGTATTTAATTATTGACTTTAAAATAACACGGCCAAATTTTTGGAAGGGATTGCATGGCACCTTGTGTTGGAAGACCCCCAGGTGGACCAAAGACCTGGTGAGGGTCGCAGGAATCAGATGGATGCCAGACGCACACCGGACCGGTCATTATGGAGACACTTGGGGAGGCCTATGTCCAACAGTGGACGTCTTTCGGCTGAAATGGTAATGATAATGATGGTATCTTTTTTCTTTTTTTAAGGGTGGTAATCATCTAGTGACTTCTCTGGTTGGAGCGGGAGGGCGTTTCAAACTTTTACTGATTAAAACCGCACCTGAGTCCTTCAGTTGCCCTTTGCAACATCTCTTTGAAGAGCGCGTGGATCACTACGCGCTGTTGACGACTGGGCTCAGTACGGTCAATTACCGGACGGCCGGGCGGCTAGCTACCCTTTGCTCGATGTTCGCAAGCCCGCGTCTACCGTGGCTGGTCGTCGGGGTCGAAATCTCGGCTCGGAGTGAGGATGTTCGTTCCCTCACGCGTACGGCCTGCTCCTTCGCTAGCATTACGGCTTTGCAGAAGGAGGCGACTGCCTGCCATTCCTCCTCGCTCTGGACGATAGCCCGAACCAGGGCCCGGCGCGAGAGGTGACTGACGCCGATTGTCTATACGAAGACACGGCGGTGCTCCGCCCTTGCGGGATACACCTCTGTATGCTCCACTGTGTCCTTCGGGATGGCGGTCGAAAGTGGTTTGCGTTTCTGATCACAGTTCGACAACGTATGATGTATCTCAGATTCCTTGCAGCCTTACGTCGACATCTGGACGTTACCTCCTTCCAGTGAGTGGTGACCAACACTCAAACAACCCTCTGAGGGAGGCCAGTCTCAGGGATAACACTAATCGGCTGCTACATTTGTTTACCATAATTTCATTGTTTTATGGATACACAAGCTCAGGACTGTTGAGGGTGTTTCGAGCAGTTTCTGTTCCGGATTCGGTTGGAAGTACCCTGATATTACCATTTTATGAATCGCCCGAAGGACCCGGTGTAGTATGCGGTGGAAGTCTATCCCACTTGGGTGAACCGCCGTGTCCTCATAGAGGCAATCGGTGACAGTGACCTCTCGGTTTGGCCACCAATATGCGAGTTCAATTAGGCGGGGATAAACGCGCTCAAAATTTCGCCGAAATTCATTCAAAAGTTGGAGACTCTTCATAGGGTAGTTCCCACTACGGAAAAACATTTGTCTGATATACGGGGACGTCAGTCAAATTTACACCAAGAAATCCTAGGTAAATGAACAAGTATTTTTTACGCCCAAAATGATCAAGCTGCAACAATCAATGCAAGCATGCTCTCGCAAATTCTTCATAAGTACTGTTGTGGAGGAAGATAGTAGATGACGATGATGGTAGTTTTTGGATTCACTGGCTTATTGGCTTTGCACTATCAGCGCACGTTATCCAGCTGAAGGTCAGTGTCCCGATTATGCTCTTTCGTTTACCTCTACCAAAACTGTCTGACGACTTAAACTCAAAAAACGTTATTGAGGCGAAAATTTTACGGGAGGTAACTCTTTCGAACAATCTCGCAGCTCTAGCAGACATCGGCCCTAGAGGGCCCTATCCATTTACTGACATCTCTTTGAGTCGCGTGTAGAATACAACGCGCCATCGATTCAGAATTGCTTTGACCAGAGGGCCGGACGGCACTACCGAAATCCCGTGTTTGCGATAGCTGATAATCTCCCTGCGGCTTTCAACACCCGGAGCGTCACTTGCAACGACAGCTGAGGAGTCAGGATGTACTATCCCTCATAGTTTCAGCCATCTTCTGCGATCGTAGTGCTTCACTGAAGGAGGCTACTGGTTGACATTTTCTCCACCAATCACCTCCATGAGGACACGGCGGCACCGGCGCTCCGACCAAACGGGACTGACTTCCACCGTATGCTCCATCGTATTCTCCCGTGACACTCGAGTGTTTCTTCCCGCTGAATTCGATACAAATACTTCCACCCACATCCGGTAAGTCATGCACAAAGAGAGGATGCCGTGACGCCTCTGTAGTCACTCCTCAAAGACAAGTATTACCGCTGCGATTGTGACGTGCTCACTGTGGCGAGGGGTTAAAATCATACAATGTTGTTTTACCAGAACATAAACCAGAAACATACACAAACTAATGCCTTTTCCCTTGGGGTAGGCAGAAATACCAACTGCTACGACCCATACATACTCTTTCTATTCATTGACGTTCATACATCTGGATCTGGACGAGTACATAACATGTTTCTTGAAGGTAACTTGCGTTTTTACCTTTAACCGTTTTATGTTAAAGTACAATAAATAATTGCGATACTTTCGGAATGAATTGCAAGCACAAAATGGTTGTATAGTTTTACGAACTTAACGCGGACGAAGTCGCGGGCAACAGCTAGTATTAAATAAACTTAGTTTATTAGGTGAGTAATTATGTTAAAAATATTACTATCCTGACTGAAACGTAGTTTCTAGAATCAAAATTAAAAGAAAATAATATTTTCTGACCAAACCTGTTTAAGTTTGCCTAGGGAAAGGAAAATCATTTTTGAATGGAAAATTTACGAATATAGGGTACCTAGTAGATAGCAGTAGCAAACCAGTTCTCGGCTTAGACTTCTCCTGCGTGATGTTTTTAGCAGAATTTTAGTTAGGTACCTAATGCTATAAAACTGGGCAAGTGCGAGTCGGACTCGCGCACTGAGGGTTCCGTACAAACTTACATATGAAAACAGTTCAGTTCCCGAATTGAGTTACGAAGATTTTTCCGAATCGCAAAAACAGTTTATTTTTGTGACGTTACTACAAATTTAGAGTTTTCAGATTTTTACCTATACTTGTGCTATGAGACCTTGCTTCATGCCAAATTTCAGGATTCTAGGTCAACGGGAAGTTATACTCTATGAATTTTGATTCCCTTGAGAGTGTTGAAATATACGTATTTTGCGACATAAACGGCCGTATCTTTTTTCTTCGTTTGAAATATACGTTTTTTTGCGACATAAACGGCCGTATCTTTTTTTTTCGTTAACTCAGATGTCTGATTTTTTCACTACTTCAAGGGACAGACTTGAGTAATTATATGTATGGTTTTAATTTCAATTCGATACCTTCACGCGTTCTCAAGATAAAGGGTCTTGACTGACAGAAAGACAGACTGACAGAGAGACAGACAGACGGACAATACAGTGATCTTAAAGCCATCAAAGCTATTAGAAAGCCTGCTGATTCGGCTCAGTTTCAGGACGATTTGGATAGGCTAAGTGAGTGGTGTGAGCTCAATAAAATGTCTTTAAATATTAAAAAATGTAAGCACATCAAATTTACAAAAAAAAAAAAAATTGTTGCACCCACAGCATATAACTTTAACGGTCAACTACTTGAAGAACCTGGAGACCTGGACGTTCAATTTGATAAAAAAGTAAGCTTTATTGAACATATTGACCTGATTACAATAAAAGCAACGAAATTACTTGGTTTTGTCATGAGAGAGTGCAAAAACTTTAAAAAATTTAAAACAAAAAAGATTATGTACAATTCGTTAGTCAGAAGTCACCTAGAATATTGTAGTGTTGTCTGGTCCCCAAAATACAATGTACACATAAAGCGCATCGAACGATTACAGAAAAGGTTTATAAGGCATCTGACTTATCATTGTAATATGGGTAAAAGTCTCAAATCGTACCGGGAAAGATTGAAGTATTTTGGGATGGTCTCGTTGGAAAAACGAAGAGACATGTTAGATTTAATTCATTAACGCTCAGGCGGTAGCCGGCGTCCGCAGTTTCCTTACTATTGTGTCTCTAATTACGCACGTCAAAAGGTTAATATTCCTTAAAAAATTAGTGACAGGTTCTTAAAACTGTCCTGAGTTGCTCAGTAAAGTATCCTTCCATGTGCCTCGAAACCTACCGAGAAAATCAAATAGAAAACTGTTTTGCATGCCAAAAAGCGTTACAAATTTAAGGCGACATTGCTCACTGCACAGAATGTATGAATTATACAAACAACATGATGAAGATATCGACTTGTACCATACATCTGTGCCCTCTGTTAAAAAACGTTACACAATTAGCCTTTGAATTCTGTTTGTCCAAATTTAATTTTTTGTTTTCGTTCTGTTCTGTTCTGTTTTGATGTTTATTTTTATTGTTTTTGTTTTTCTGTGTTTTAATTATTATTAGCTGTTAAGGCGTATTTAATAGTGCATGTAGTGCTCTTCTTTAAGTGATGGGGCACTTAGACTTAAGTTCGTATTGTTTCCCTTTATATTTAATAGTGTACTCATTGTTGAAGAGCCAAATAAAAAAAATAAAAAATAAAATAAAAATAAATCCTATAAGGGTTCCGTTTTTCCTTTTGAGGAACGGAACCCTAAAAATGTACTATAAAATTGGCTACATTTTTAAAATAAGCATATTGTTGATGCGATAATTGATTTTTTTTGTTGATTCTCTTGTCTCTGCGAAACCTAGAATTGTAGTTGTGACTGTTGGACTATATAATAAAGGATACCAAATTAAATATGTCAGATACTAAAATTGCTCTATCTTTGAGGGTGTAGGTAGGTACTCTCTAAGTCTTCATACATAGAGAACTATGTGGGATGTATTTATTAGTAAAATACATACAGACCGGCCTTAACGTTTTGCTACCACAAACCTGGACATATTTTAGAATATATAATAGAGTATCCTTCAAAATCATTCGGATTGTGAATTGGGGAGCTCGTTAAGTAGCATGAAAGTGTTGGGTGAGGGAGACCAAACTGGGAAAAATGGCGTGCATTGCCAAATATTGGTAATTCTACAATCAGCATTGGTTGAGTAGGTTCCGATTCAAGAAGAAACGAAAGAGAAATACTTCGACTCCATATGCTTACTTAATGATTTGTCCGCCGAACATCTAGACAACGTACGGCAGTAAAAATGCTTTATATTCAACGCTTGTCCAATGTTGCTTACACTACATAACGTTACTATTCTTCGTGACTTGTATAGGTACTAGTATGTATGGTTGCATGCCTTAGCATAATTGATAACAAGGCGTAACTGTGTGATGGTAAAGTTAAATCTACTGATTAAGTTAACGCCTCGTAATTGCTTAATAATATATAGAGGAATCGCTTCCGACGTTTCGTAAGTAGATATGTAGGCTTTGATAAATGAATATGTCATTATATATTCTCTCGTAATAAACGAGAAGGAACTCTTGTATGAGTTTATTTATCCAAACAAAATACGTAAATAAATAACATTTACCTGCATGTGTTTCATATGGATAGGTACATAATATCATATTGAATATACAATGCACCTAGCTACAAAACTATTGCCCATTAGATAGAAATAAAAATAAAAACGTAAATATTCAGAACAACAATGCAGGAAATGAAGAAGAATAGTTTGAACTTCGTCGTTCAAACTAGTTGCAGAATGCAGAAAAAATCAAGATAATTATAACTGTAGAGGTACAAAGGTAAGCTATTGACAATGGAAAACAAAAAGTTTCGCCTACTTTTTAGTACCTGCCTTACTACATTATTAGTCATAATATGACACTTGAGTAGGTCATTCTGGTCATCAACCGCAAGGAATGTGAGGTTTTTAGTACGTCAATAAAAAAATTGAAATTCAATCGACAATAGTAGTTAAGTATTACCTAATTAAATTACTTACTGAAAGCCTATTCATCGAATGATTGTAGAGTAACAGAGAACACAACAAAAGTATGAATTATAAAAGACGATTAGAAATACGTTCAAAGCTCATCAAACCACGAGAACCGTCAATTGTTTTCTATTTCCCATTTTTTTGTTGGCTTTTAACGCAATTTAAAACCGATTTGGAGACGGCAAAACACGATAACCACAGATAAAACATGACGTAACAAAAAAAAAACGAAAGTGCTTTGAATCCTGTCACCTAACAAAACGATCACTTTGTACACAAGAATGAACGAACTTAAATAGAAAAACACGTGTAAAATACGTAGGTAAATAAAGATATAAATCATGTTGTAAACATTGTAAAAATCTACTTACAAGTTAGAACGAAGAGCGAGATCACGCGCGTGTGTTCCATTCCGGTCGGACGATGACGGTGTGGCGACTGGCGAGCGAACGGGCTGCGTCCACGCAATGAGCCCACCACTGGAGCGAGCGCATTGCGAACTTGATAGCTTGGCAGGTGTTTCAAATGATGCGCATGCGATTCAGGATAGGGGACCTCATTCAGTTTTGGGCGCATGCTACTTCATACTTTCATTGCGTTTTTTTATTGAACCTATATAGGCATTATATTGTAGGTATGTTTAGGTCGGTAATGGATCGCGGTAAGAGCTAATGGTACGGCCTCTGGAGAGACTTCATATTTCTACACTCCTAATGGTCGTTGACTCCATAGTCAGCTGTAGTTATTTGAAATACCCATCATTTATCCACATAAACTCCACAGTTTGGCTGGCCAAGTAAATTTTGACCGGTTTCAAGCTATGATCCATCATTCTGACATTATTTGGGAGAATTAGGGTGATTGCGCTGGTATACCGTCCAGTTCCACTATTCGTCCATTTGACTAAGCTGCTACAAATACATGCGTAAAACTTGAATATAAGCTTACCTTCCCGCGCAAGTTTGAACTTTCTGCGATCCGTAATGTCTAAGCAACAGTTCTACTAAGATGAAAAATGTGATTAGACAGTTAGCGAATTTTAAAAAAATAACGTCAGTAGCCACTTCGCATCCGTGCTTGAAGAATAGAAAAAAAAAACGCCGGCGAGAAAAGTTTGTGGCAAGTAACAAGTTTAATTACTGACTACATAAAATATACCCTATGTCACTCAGCAATAAAGCAGCTTTTTATCGGTGAAAAATTTAGCAATCGGACCAGTACTTCCTCCTTCAAACAAAAAAACAAACTTTACCTCTTTTTAATATTAGTGTAGATAAAGCTAGTTTACGGAATATTTTTGGCACGTATGTCTACTTACGAGGCATGCCTTTTAAGTTTTGTCGTTTGAAGAAAAAAAACACAACTAGAACCTTATAGTACTTTTTATTGTTTTACAAAGTATTCACCACGTAGCTAAACTTTTCCATTCGCTCAAACCAGTTAAAATAAATAAAAAAACTAAAAATAAAAAAATAAAAAATAAAATAAAAAAAATAAAAAAGCCTTTTATTTCCTAAAATTGTGCCAAATTACAATAAAATCAATTCAATAGGATGTTCACGTTTTCATTATAGTTTTAGATTATACTCGTATAAATTGATTAAATTGATTATCAATTACAATCACTAACAACTGATAAACTAACATTTAACAGTTGATAATTAAAAATAATAATAATTGATGAATTCTATTAATAATAATTGATGAAACATAATAACAATAATTGATAATTAATAACAATTGATAATTGAAACAAAATTGATAATTAAAACAATCCAAACCAGTTATTATAACATTTATTCCACTCTAAAGTGGGGGTATTCAAAATGGCTGACTTGAAAGCGTCGACTGCTTCTTCACCGGACTGGAACCTTTGACTACGAAGACTTTTCTTAATTTTAGGAAATGTAAAAAAATCTTTAGGGCTTAGGTCAGGACTGTATGGAGGATGGTCAAGAATTTCTACTTTTTCCTGCTTCAAATACTCAATCGTTTGACGATCGCTGTGTAAGCTTGCGTTGTCGTGGTGCAGGATGATGCGTCGCTTTGAGTTAGATTTTCGAAGTTCGGCGATGACTTGTGGTAAACAAACTGTGGTATAGCACTCTGCGTTAACCGTTCTACGATCTTCAAGTGCAATAGTCGCAACATAGCCGGTTTTTCCAACGAACGTGGCCACAATTTTCTTTGAAGTGCATCGAGAACGAACAACTTTAGTCGGCTTTGGCTCGTCTTGAAAGACCCAGATTGTAGAATAGAATAGAATAAAACTTTATTGTACACCAAAATAGTAACAAAAACTTATAAACTAACTTAATCTATGGGTACAATGGCGGTCTTATCGCTAACAGCGATTTCTACCAGACAACCTTAGGATGGACTGTAAGAACTTGACATAAAAAAGAGGGTAGACTGTTGTTTGGAATCAGGATCGTACGCATAGATTCAAGATTCGTCACCACTGATGATGTCATAGACGTGATTTGATTCTCCTCGGTTGAACCCATGCAGAGTTTTCTTACACCATCTGACGCGGGCCGCCTTGTGATCGTCGGAAATCAGATGCGGTATCCAACGGCAAACTAGCTTTCTCACACCAAGCGCTTCATGCAAGATCTTCTGAATAGTTGTCCCTGAGATGCCTAATAGAGCCTCTATCTCCCGATACGTCACATGGCGATCTTCGAGAATTAGTTTTCTCACAGCAATGATGTTATCTTCAGTGAAGGCGGATTTTGGGCGTCCTTCGCGAGATTTGTCACTAACACTAGTATGTCCACGCTGGAATTCTAAATACCAGTGTTCGACAGTCCGCAGACATGGGGCTTCATCACTGAACACAGATGTTAGCTCTTCAAAACACTGAAGCCGTGTCAGGCCTCTTCTAAAGTTGTATAAAATTATTGCACGAACATTTTTCTTAGAAAGATTCATTTTCGTACGTAACCTGACAGATTCCAATCGACGCTCGCTGTGACTAAACAACAGCATTAATCCTAATACTTTTAACTGTTTTGAGATTCAAAATTTAAACACATTCGAATATAGAACAGTTCCAAATTCAAAATTGCCGGGAAATATGGAAACGACAGAACTTAAAAGGCATGCCTAGTACGAGCATAATAAAATTTAACCCTGAGCAAGTACGTATTGGAATGGTTAAATAAAAAGAAAACTAGTCTAAATTAGTTTTTTTTAACTACTATAAACAAAATGAAAAGAAAAAAATAATTCAGGAACATTTCACTGAGTTTTCAGGTTGTAGCTATTTAGATACAAAAACACAATTGTAAAAAATTTATATTTACTTTACTACGAACTTTGTATCTAAAAATACATAAAATTACTCTAAGGCTTATTAACTACTAGGTAAACCTCGTGGTTTTACCCGCGTTATTAATTACTGCCGCCCAGAAAGTCGGTGTCTGTTATTGGGATAAACAACAATGCTATTATCGAAGCAATCCATGTATTTACGGAAAAGCTTCTGGTGTTGAATTTCCATACCAGCGGGGCTATTGCGTAACTCTGTTGACAGTTCAAGTGATGATCACTTGTTATCAATGTGCATCATTGAACTGTCATACAGCTAGTTTCGTATTGCCTATGTTCAGTGACCAACTGCAGTGACGTCATTAGCCACTGGTGCCTTTGATAGCCACCGTAACACGTTTTGACAGATGTTATTGTAACGATACTTTTAAAATTGCGATTGTGTAAGCTTTTGAAGCTGTAAAATAGTCGATAAAATTTTAGAGTGGTCACAATAGGCACCATAAATTTTTATAATTCACCACATTTCCACCGTAGTTTGTTAGTCACTTGTGTGATACGTAATACCAATTTTATGAAATTGTCAGTTGACAACTAAGTTTAGTGTGCAACGAATGCTAGTTGTCAACTGTCATTGAAAAAGTTAGCCAATAAGCCCCCTGAAGTCTTTTTTTTTTGAGCTGGTAGATCATCTAATGACTTCTCCCGCTCTAGGGTGTAGCAAGAGGGCGTATCACGTGTACTAAGACCACGGGTTTCCTTTTCAGGAATTCCCCGTGGCCCTAGCGGGCATCGGCTTTTCTGGGCCCCTACGGTTTTGCTAACATCTCTTTGAGGCACACGTAGGAAATCTTCACGCACGGTTGATGTTTCTGGCTTGGTCCTTACCGGATAAGCGGACATCGTGCTACCCATTCCTTGTTGTCCGCAAGCCCACACCTATCATGGCCGGAAATTTCACAGCGACTCTTGACGCCCGGGGCGTCTCTTCGGGCGCCTACTGGGGCGTGAGGATTTCCGTTTTATTTTATTTATCCCTTACGTTTGCGGCTATTTTCTACGCTAGTATTACTGCTTCCAGGCGGAGGCGACCGCATCTCATTTCCTCTAGCCCCGGACCATGGCCTGAACCATGGCCCGGCGTGAGAAGTCACCGCTGCCGATCGCCTTCACGAGGACACGGCGGTGCTCCACCTACGCACAGCACACGTTCGCACAATGGTGACATTAATGGTTCATGGTCACCTGGGCATTTATTTTTGCCGAATTTGAAACGAACCTCTCGAAACATCCATGACCGGTGAGGACTATTTATAATAAGATTATACAGGGTGTTTGGTGCATCGTGTGCCAAATTGAAATGGTCGATGGGAGGGGTCCCCTGCTATCCTTTCAGACCCCTAAACACTTCTCATACCCTGTGGATTTTTTTCATCGACTTTTTATTGTTTTATGAAAATAAAGCCCAAATTTTTCATTAAAATACAAATTAAAAAAAATATATAAGGCGTAGACGCGTATTTACATTCTGTACATAGCCAAAACGCATCCATAGGAAACTGCTCGCGTATACATTGTAGTGCAGTTTTTAAATTTGCGATTACAAAGTATACACGAATTTTGCGTACTACTCGTGTATAGTTTGTAACTTAGACGCGCACATGCATCTTTCCAATTTATACACGGTCAAAACGCCACCATAGGAATTATTATTAGTAAAGCATTAAATATACAATAATAAATATAGGAATATATTATTAACTACCTTGATTCGTTTTGTTTGGTTTTATTTTTAACCCCCGACGTAAAAGAGGGGTGTTATAAGTTTTATGTGTCTCTGTGTCTAGCCGTGGCATCGTAGCCCCCAAACGACTGGACGGTTTTTGATGCGGTTTTTTTTTGTTTAAAAACTGTCCTAATCGAGATGATTCTTAGCTGCAATGTATGAAGATCAGTCCAGGTGTTCAAGGTCATAAGCTCGTTCATAATCCAATTCGTGTTAGTAAAAATAGAAAAATTATCAATAAATTTCTTACAATATTCAGAGTAATCTTCGTTCTGTTCTCCCAGCTTGCACTTGATGATTACTTCAAACTTTTTCGAAGATTCGAATTCAGCTTTTCTTTGTATTCACCACATTTACTCAGTAAAAACTCTTGCAGAGTGTCTTTGGTAATCATTTTTCACATTTGTATTAAGTAAACAAACGTATTTACCACTTTTTTATAATAAACTATGCAGAGGCAACAAAAAACCGCTAATCAAAACAAACAGCACGTGCCGAAAGATGATGCAATGTTTAGAATAATATGATTACCATATAATAGAGAGAGAGGTCAACAAATCAAAATGGCGAGCATGCAACTGCTCGCGTATAGTTTGGAATCTAGAGCTTTTCGCGCCTATTCCGATCTATACACGAATAGTTTGCATGCGTACTAGCACTGTATATTATGGAACAAAGCTAGTTACTTTGGCTACTACAAAGTATACGCGAGTATTTGCGTACTACTCTTGTATACATTGTAATCGCAAATTTAAAAACTGCACTACAATCTATACGCGAGCAGTTTCCTATGGATGCGTTCTGGCCATGTACAGAATGTAAATACGCGGCTTTGACTCTGAATTTTAATTTTATTTAGATGTGCATTGTACTAGAGTATTTTAAAATTTAAAATTAGTGACAATAGCTGTCTAGCTTTTTTTAAATTTACTTGCAAAGTTTTGGACTTGGATTAAAGCTGTCCATGTTACAGCCATTTACTTGGCGATAAAAAAAAACCAAAAGCGACCGGATTCTTCCAACTTCCTCAAAAATTCTCTAGTTTATCCTCTTGCTAGTGATGTGCACATGCAAAAAATAATTATTAAAATTGGTCCAGACGAACAATTAAGGAAGAAATACGACTTCTTACAACAACTGTCGAAATACGAAACAGATGTTGGGCCTGCATTCACAACAGAGGCCAACAATTTGTAAAAATTATGAAGTAAATGTTAAAAATGCAATGTCATTTTTTTTATTTCTAGTAAAACCCACGAAAAGAGAGATACGACACTGATTTTTCCTTATAAGAGTGAGATAACATTTTTAATAGGTTTTTCAGGTATTATTTAAGCAAAAATATTTTTTAAATCATAATTTTAAATATTAGTAGGTATATGTGACTCGATTCACAATTCTAGCGAATTCACAAAGTTATAAAAAGATTTTTATGGCATGTGGCACATCACTAGCAAGAGGATAAACTAGAGAATTTTTGAGGAAGTTGGAAGAATCCGGTCGCTTTTGGTTTATTTTTTACCGCCAAGTAAATAGCTGTAACATGGACAGCTTTAATTCAAGTCCAAAACTTTGCAAGTAAATTTAAAAACTACTAGATAGCTAATATCACTAATTTTAAATTAAAAAGTACTTTAATACATTACACATCTAAATAAAATTAAAATTCAGAATCTACGACTTATGTATTTTTTTTTAAATTTGTATTTGAATGAAAAATTTGGGTCTCTTTTTCCTATAACAATAAAAAGTCGATGAAAAAAAATCCACAGGGCATGAGAGGTGTTTAGGGGTCTGAAAGGATAGCAGATGACCCCTCCCGTTGACCATTTCAATTTGGCACACGATGCACCAAACACCCTGTATATGATATAATAGGTCAGTCTGAGTCAGGATGTTATTTATATTTGACTAGACTACTAATTGGTTCAGTTCGTATCTTAGATGAATTATAAAAATAGAACAGTAATTTAATTGACCTTAATTGAAAACAAATAATAGAACAATGCATTTATAAAACTGCATATAACAACAGATAAGTATCCGTCTGTTCTATAAATAGTTTATAATAAAAAAGTTCTATTAACACATGGACTCCTAGTGGCCGAGTGGTAACGGCCTTGACTTACGAGTTGTAAGTTCCAGGTTCAAACCCAGCCAGGCGCATTACTTTGTGTAATTTATTTCATCACCACTGCTCTCAAAACGTTGAAGGAAAACATCGTGAGGAAATCGGCATGTCCTAGAACCAAAAATCCGAAGACATGTGACATCCACTAACCCGCACTGGGCTCGCGTGGCGGACTATAGACTACAGCCCATTCCCTCACCGCAGCGCGCGGTAGGTTTTGGCGTACGGCCGTTTTGCTCGGACGTGGCGCATATATGTTATTTCTAATTAATTATGTTTTTGTCTTGCAAAATGTTTGCAATATGTTAGTTATAAGTTTGCGCCTTTTCCGGCAAATAAAATGTTTTTCTTTCTTTCTTTCTTTCTTTCTTTTCCCTCTCCTAGAGAGGAGGCCTGAGTCCATCATCATCATCATAAGACTGATTGATATTATGCTACACATGGACTCCATTATCTGATTGAATCGTGTCAGACTTTTACTGACTATACCTACTCATAGCTTTGTCCCTTTATAATAATAATAATAATATTTATTTATTATAAAATACATATTTGACATTAAATGTAAGTACTAAAAGTATAAGCGATATGACAGTCAATTTAACTTGAGTACCCTGACTCCTAAACTAGGAAGATCCTGTATCTTAGGAGGCAGTGTCTTCGCATAAAATATTTATTTACCCTTCGCGTTCCAAAACTACGGTGACTCTATCGAATAATCCTGCAGCACAAGGGGTGGTACAGCTGATTGCAAGTCAGTGGCGATATTTTTACTTTCAGGTGGTTTACCGTCGGGATTACGGACGACGAGCAATGGGTAGCTCGCCGTCCGGCCGTCCGGTAAGGACAGAGCCCGAGTCGTTGACGGCCCGTAGTGTTCCACGCGCACCTCAAAGAAATGTCATCAAAACAGCTCCCCACCGCAGCCCTAATGGACATCTGCCCTAATGGGCTCTACCATTCCTCCCACCTTTTAAGGCCATAATATCTGCTAGGCCTGCGGAAATTCTTGATAGGGTTGCCGAGGCTCTGGAATGCAAAGGGTAACTGAAGGACTCAGGTGAGTTTTGGTCGGTAAAAATTCGACACTCCCTTAGTCCCTTTTTATCCGTCCTAGAGCGAGAAAAGTCAATTGATAATTTCCCACCTCATAAACAGGTGGGCTAAAGTAGCACCAAATTTCAATTGGATAAGAGACCAGGGCCTTACCATGACGTGTTAAAGTATCAATCGTGTGAGCGAGAAAGAGGGCAATCCGTTTTTCTCGCTCGCACGCTTGACATTTTAACAATGATATGGAGCTATACAGGGTGTCTTTGACATCGACGCACATACGAATACCACGAATCCAGTACATGATTCTGGACCCCCCAGTGGTGGAATTTTTCGTCGGCTTTTGCCTAATTATAAAAAAAAAATTCTGTACTTTTTTAAATTTAAACCGTGTAAAATCGTTATTTTAATCAACTCGATGATATTTTTAGTAAAAAAAAAAACAAAAATAATAATTTTTAATTAAAAATTAATTAATTAAAATGTCATCGGGGTAAATAAAATCGTTATCAACCCCGATGAAATTTTTAATTCATTCATTTTTTTCACTAAAATGTAAGAATAACGATTCTAAACAGCATAAATTAAAATAAAAGATTATTTTTTTTTAAATCGGAAAAACCGATGAGAAATTCCACCACTGGGGGGTCCAGAATCATGTACTGGATGCATGGTATTCGTTTATGTGTCGATGTCAAAAACACCCTATATAGGATGTAAACATAGATATCCGAAAGCTCTATTAACTAAAGCTCCATCCCTTTAGCAACAATCCAGTTAAGTTTGTCAAATGAATCGCGTTAATAGCTCGTGGTAGGTTATTACCAGTTACCACTGATGTGTAACATAAGATTCTGAATGCTGGTCAGATTTTAATTCTGACTAACTCGGTCAGATTTTAATTCTGACCAACTCCTCTAGATTAGTCTAGAATGTCTATAAATATATTTTAAGACTCACTTTATCTTTAAGACTTTTCCAGATTGAAATTTACTTTTGAATAAAAGATCCCGATTACCATGTCGTACAGTTTATTTAGGTATTTCCAGTAATTTTGTAGGAAATAACTGACACTGAGCTTGCTGGAGTTTGTAGATAAGAAATGATTTAACGAACGTTTACGATATCATTAAAGTTCCAATAAAGAAACGGAGTAACTCAAAAATGTGTAAAATATAAGTTGGAGCTTCCGGTCATGTGGTTAGGTAAGGTACTCCTATTTAGATCTAGCAAGGCTAGCACAGTACGCTAGCAAGCAACAATTAAAGCTTATAAATATTGAAAAAAGTTGAAAATCCACGCTACCATATACTTGCAAAACCAACCAATCTGCTAAATTAAACACTTAGCGGAAACATACTCTACAATCGAGAACAACCATTACAGTTTTACTATAAGAATCGTTTTAGGAAGAAATATGTTAGTTAATGGCACGTTTCCTGAAGATACATACTAAAAAACTGAACTGACTTTCTGTACGCGAAAAACTTAAAACCAGGTAAGGAGATAAAACTTTACTGAAGGACACTTGGGTACCCTCGATTTCTCATTTAGCATTTGATGTTTAGTATTTCTCAAACTCTACTTTAGCCTGTCAAAATTTGGCTTTTAAGTAGGGGTTTGAGACTTGCTTAACTCAAATCAAAATACTCAATTCGGAAACCAGCCCGTAATAAAAAACTTTTTACAAAAAAAAATACAACCGACTTCAAAGTAAAAAAAACACTAAAAAGTGCAAAATAACTTTAATTTCGGAAGTCGGTGTTTCTATAATAGTTTTGTCTCTTCGTTATTTAACACCGACTTCCGAAATTAAAGTTATTTTGCACTTTTCAGTGTTTTTTTTTACTTTGAAGTCGGTTGTATTTTTTTTTGTAAAAAGTTTTTTATTTTACTCTTTTTAGTAATGGTACCACCACTAAAAAGTACCCCTCAGCCAAACTTAAATACCTTATAGCCAGAGTGCATCTCATGACAATTCTAATAATCCCAAACACGGTTAGATTACATTAATTTATTACAGAGTTCCGGTGCCTAACTTCAGGCTTCATCATCAGATCAGTTCGATATATTCCCCCTCTACTTTCAGTCAGTCATCGACTACACGTATAAACAAAGTATTTTTTTCTTGTTACGATGGTTCTGCTCTGATCCTATGAGGAGGTCTGTTCCATATCTTCGAAGTTCATGATCAGATCATAACATATTTCTATGGGACCAACTCGGAAATATAACCTTCCAATCAAAAAAAAAATTTTGAAAATCGGTCCACAATTTACCGAGAAATCGGTGAACAGACATAAAAAAAAAAACATACTTTCAACCGAACATATAATCTCCTCCTTTTTGAAGTCGGTTAAAAAGCAAATAAATAACCACAAATTACTATTGTTTGTTATTGTGCTATACGCGAATTTTTTTTTCTCAAAAGTTGACGTATAACCGTTTGACTGACGGATACCGACTATTACTAATGAAACTTTAAAAGGGTCGACTTGCAGTCGCCGGTTTCATTACGGTTTTATCTTTTGGTGTGAAGGTGGTTCTTAGTGTTCAAAGTGAGTAATTTTATTTTTTGTTAATTAAAAGTGACTAGTCGAGGGAGTTCTATAATGGGCACCGGGAGGAGGTGGAATGGGCAAAAAAGAGTAGTTGCACTAAAAAATTCTAGCTCACATTATAAAGTTTTGGTAGTGACCATATTTGTGTACGAACGAAAGAAGAAGAAGAAGTCAGGAAGATCTTTGACATGAGATGCTAATCAGGGATGTTATAGATAATAAGTTTCGGATCTGGATGCGGATACAGAAATAATATTATCTGCTAGTTTTGAACAGCTTGATTATGGATATGAATTTATTTCGGATTAACCGCTAGTTTCGAATAGTTTCGATCACTGATAAATGATATTTATTTTGTAAATAGGTTTAAAAAAACACTTGCACACGTCAATTTTTTTTTCGTCATTTTAAACTAGATGAGGCCGGTGTTTCCTAGCTGACTACCCTGAGAAGAAACACCGAAACAAACTCAGGGGTAAAAGTCCATACAGTAATATGTAACATATGGTCAAATCACATGAGAACCATGCAGATTTTTCTGAGATGGTCTTTTGAAGAAAGAACCATACAGATTTGAGTAGACCTGTCCAGTCAGTGCAAGCGTCAGGATTCGCAAAGCTCAACTCAGGACTATTAAGGAGCTTAACGACTTGACGAACAATACCAAGGAAAGGACATTTGGGTAGGCCGCAGAAAATACTCAAATAGCCAGACATGCGTTAAAATTACTGAAAAGGAAAAAAAAAGCAATCAACATAGTCCTCACGTTCACAATAATAAAGGGAGAAATATAGTTTAAAAAATGTAATACTTAGTAAAGTAAATATTTAAGTCAAAAATTAATTTAAAAAAATATATATGTCAAATTGCAAAATAAAAATAATCTACAATGTCAAATTGTAAAAAAAAATATAATAAAAAGTACAATTGAAAATAAAAACAAAAGAAAAATAATAAGATAACAGTTGTAGTGCGTACTGGAGCAGGTCAATCCCAAGCCTTTTCGTCCTCAACATAGTCCTTTAAAGTGTAAAAAGCCTTTTGGCAAAGTTTTCGCTATAAAAATGATTTTAATTTATTAAGGCTTAGTTGTTGAAAATGACTAGGAAGTTTATTATAGAAGTGTATACATTGGCATCTAAATGAGCCCCCTATTTTTTGAGCCTAGTTGTAGGAACCACAAATTTGTGTTTGTTCCTAGTATTAAAATTATGAATATCACTGTATTTTTTAAACATGTTTATATTTTTATGTGCATACAAAATATTCTCATAAATATACTGTGAAGGTACAGTCATTATATTGATATCTTTAAATTTATCTCTGAGGGAGTATCTGGGACTTAATTTATAAATCGAACGAATAGCCCTTTTTTGCAAAACAAAAATTGTCTGGATATCGGCGGCATTTCCCCACAGTAGAATACCGTACGACATGATACTACGGAAATAGCTAAAGTAAACTAAACGGGCAGTCTCTACATTAGTTAAATTTCGAATTTGTCTAATAGCGTATGCTGTAGAGCTAAGTTTTTTGATAATTTGTCTATATGTGGGCCCCACTGAAGCTTAGCATCTAGAGTTATGCCCAAGAACACTGTATTATCTTCAGGACTCAACTCTTTGCCTTTTATTAGCACACTAGTTTCTACTTGCCTAACATGAGGCATGGTAAATTTAATACATTTAGTTGAATTTTTCATTAAGAAGTAGGTTATTTACATCAAACCAGTGTACTATTTTTGACAGTGCTATATTTATATCGTCAGTAACCGGCTGCTGACGTTTAAGTTTAAACAAAAGTGAAGTGTCGTCTGCAAACAAAACTATATTATGGTTATCCTTTATGAGGTAAGGTAAGTCGTTTATATACATATAATAGAATTATAATTAATTATAGTTTTTAGATAGTAGAATTTTAAAATTATAGAATTAAAATAGTACGATTTGATTATTATTTCTAGTCTAGATTATCAATTATTTAGCCGGGCAAAACAAATAAAAATCTATCATTTAGACTCTACCTTTGTCCGAAACTTTTATATCGGTATCGGTTACGGATACAGATATTTTTTTATTTCGGATATCCGGTTACGGTTAGGTATGGAGCTTCATAACATTCCTGGTCATGTATTCTATAATATCTTTATTATTGAGCATTTTTTTCATTTAGAGATTGCCCAAATTTGTATGTGGATCCGTACCAACTTGTATCAAACCAAATTTACTCTCAAGAGTATAGTCATAATTTAGCTTTTCATTAGCTAAAATATTTTGATAATATTTAACCACATTTTTTAAATGTTCAAAAAAGTTAGAAAACGCCTGATCATATTTCATAGCAATTTTTAACCATACTGATTATTATAATAAGCATTCTAAACGTATAGGTATGTGTTTTAGATCAAATTGCTGAGTAGTGTATTGCATTATTATTGATATAATAGGTACAGGAGCGTGATAAGTTAGGACCCGGATTCCTTCGCTCCTATATTGTGGCGTTACTATCACTCAGGCTTTTATCGCGCATGGGTAATATCTTTACGCTATACCTAGGTCTACACTGAAGCACACGACCTTAAGACTGTTAAAAGTCGTAAGTCGTAATCGTTTAGTCTTTTATATACTTACTTATTTATAAAGTTATCAAGACCTAAACAATCTTACTACGTGTTTAGTTCGATTTCTCGAATCGAAAAACGCAGTACATCACTCATAGGTTGTGGGTTGTACATTCAGGTACCGAAATGTACAGTAAGGGAGTTAATCTCTACTCTAAGACTTTGCTTTATGCTAAATTTCAGGATTCTGGGTCAACGGGATGTACCGTATGAATTTTGATTACCTTGAGAGTGTTGAAACATACGTTTTTTGCAATATAATCGGCCCTATCTTTTTTCGTTAATTTAGAAGTTTGATTTTTTCACAGCTTCAAGGGACCGCAGATCTGAATATATGGTTTTCATTCGATACCTTCACGCGTTCTTGAGATAAAAGCTCTTGACAGACAGACGGACAACAAAGTGCTCCTGTAAGGGTTCCGTTTTTTCCTTTTGAGGTACGGAACCCTAAAAATTATAATTTGTATTATTATTGTAAAAATAATTTCTAATGTAATTTTTAGAAAAAGAATGTTAAGTTGTGCTATACAGTGCTCAGAAATGACAGGTACGCGAGGTGCGCGCACGACCTAGATGTATTTGCCACTATTATCAGTCGAGCAAATGCTGGCTTGCGTGCCTCTCTTCATCGCCATAAGAGCAATTTTAATAAAAAAATTCAGCGATCTAGATAAAAGGAAATACAAAATAATGTTACTCAACTAGTTAAAAATCAATATGATTAATAATAATCTATATAATTATATAAAAGGTGAAACTGACTGACTGACATATCAACGCACAGCCGAAAATACTGGGGCTAGGAACGTGAAATTTTGCACAAGGCTTCCTTTTATGACGTAGGCGAGCACTAAGAGACGATTTTCCAAAATTCTCCCCCTAAGGGGATGAAACGGGGGTCCAAAGTTTGTATGGAGAAAACCACTTACACGCGGGCAAAGCCGCTGGCAGCAACTAGTAAGCTATCCGAGTACCGTGTGTTATAATCGGTCCATACAATAATATCGAATAAGTGATATAATATCTTGATAAACTTGACAAAAATTAGTAACGGCACTTTAAAACTTAAAAAAAAAAAACTTAGTGTAATCTCTGTTATTTGCAAAAAACTGTTTAAAGCTAATATTCCTCAGTGCTGTATAGTGACCTTTGAACTCTTGAGAACATCAACAAAAGAACCGACAGTAATAAGCACAGTAGTTGCTTGTTAATTTTGTGTTCTATGTAGTGGTGCCAAAATTATGACGCCGTGGTCGAGCGGTATTAGTTGAGGTTTTTTTGTATCAGTGGGCCCGCGCGACGTGGCGCTGGTTCGATTCCCACTAAACGCAAAACTTTTTCAATTTATTATTTGCTATAATTTGTATACAATTAAGTGGTTCTACCTACCACAACAAAATGTCAAAATTCTCAGAGAATAAAGAGTTTCCTTCTGATACCGATCTCAATAAGGAACCTGGCGTAGAAATGACCGATAAACAAAAAGTGTCAGTACGTAGCGTAGGCGTAAAACACCGGATTGTGAATGGGCCCAGGCCATAAAAGATTGACTAAGGAGTTCTGGAGTACGGTAAATTAGTGGAAACTTGACTTGGAAACTGGTATCACCAAAATATCTGAGAACGTTGTATCAATAAAAAGCAACTTAGCTTCCCTTACTCAAGTTACATCTGAGATTAAGAATGATATTAATTCCCTTCGTTCGGATCAGCTCTTTCCACGCAAGCGAGTATCTGAACTGGATGAAAAACATACAAGTCTGACGAGTCAAAAAGATTCTCTTAAGAACTCAGTCCAGTTTGTTACTGACGATCACATAGATCTTAGCAAAAAGATTGACCACTCTTGTAAACAATTTCAAGAGCCCGTTCTTTTAAATAAGTTGGTTTCGGATTTGGTGTCTAAGATAGATAATCTCGAACAGGCCCTCGAAATTGTAATGTAGAGATATGCAATATACCGGAACGGCGTAATGACCATCTTATTAATTTACTGATAAATATTGGCTCTGCTGTTAAGTGCAATATGCAACAAAACGATATAATATCTATTCATCGAGTTCCACATGCACATCAGCATGATAACAAGCCTAAAAATATTATAGTGAAATTTGCTTTGAGGATATTGCGCGACAACTTCCTGAGCGCACATCGACTTTGCAAGGGAACTTGCAACAGAGCAACTGGGAATATCAGGTACATCACTGGCAATTTACGTGCACGAACACCTTACCCTTAAATACAAACAATTGTTTCGTGAATGTCGGGACGCTGCCCAGAAACATGATTTTAAGTTTATCTGGCTTAAGCATAGAACCATACTTGTCCGTGCAAAAGAAGGTACTAAGGCCATTGCAAGGCTTGATTTTCTTCTTCTCTTCTTCTTCTTCTTTGGTTCTTGATTTTATTTACTGTGCAAAGCATAATTAGTTATAACAATTTTTTTTCTTAAATTTTGGCAGAGCAAGGTTTGATTTTAGCGATGTCTTGTGGATCGGACCCCACAAAATTGTTATAATTAATTATGCTTTGCACAGTAAATACTTTTGTGTTATTTCCTTTTTTTTGCATATATCTCTATCAATATTCCCTTAATACAATAGTTTTAGTTCTGGACCGAGAGACATTATTTGTGTTCTTTCGTAATTTTGTGTGTTCTGCGGTTCTGCCTACATAACAATCAAAGTAAAAAGCTCTTTGACGAGATTGCTATGGGCTTTTTATTAGGCGTTGATGGCATTTTGCATCATATTTGCCTGGACTGTGAAATAAGGTTCTCACTGTTTCTAAACTACAAATCTATGTTCTGTCATGTGTTTTTCAGGTTTTGTATACAGTTATATTACTTTGTGTTGATATTGAATAGTGACTTTTGAAATTGAATTAATTAATTTTGTGTCAAATAATCCGTTCGATGTGATGGCATTTTGTATTTTCCTAGGCATTAGTGGCATATCAGATTATGTTTATCAGGACCTTGAAGTAACGTTTTTGTATTGCAAACTTACATTGTACCATGTCTTTATCATGTCTCGGAGGAAGCTATAGGTATTATTGTTTTGTATCAACATTAAATGGATATCCTATGACTAAAATACTGTTGTTATTTGTTATATTCACAATGCATAATTCTGGCGCTGTTTTATTCTGGATAGCTCATTGCTACAATGACAGATAATTTAATAATATATTACCAAAATAGCATGGGAATCCGTGCGAAACTGCATATGCTGTAGGATATGAATATACTTGCTAATTCTTATGATATAATAATCTTGACCGAGACTTGGCTAACGTCCGATATAGCTGACAGCGAGTTTATCGACGAGCGTTATACTGTACACCGATGTGACAAGGATCGCGCTGCCACCAAAAGGAAAGACGGAGGTGGCGTTCTCGTCGCTGTATTAAAAGGACTGCGCTCAGTAAGATTAGTTCCATGCTCCTCTGTACATACGCACATTGAACACATACTAATACAGATGACATGGTCGGGCCTAGGTCAAAATGTAATTGTTGCTGCAGTTTATATTCCACCCAAAACGCCTGAAAGTATATATATGTTGAATATTTCAATCTTATACAATCCTGATTGGGCATAATAACCCTCAACATTTTTATCTGTTAGGAGATCATAATTTACCCGAAATTGAATTGGTCACATGTAATGCGGCTGCCTCGCAAACCACTCAGACTTATAGAGGTAACTCTCTTGTAAGTATTCACTTAGGTCAGTTTATGTCCTTCCTCGACGCTTATCAATTTAATATTGCAAGGAATCTGAATGGGAGAATACCGGATTTGGTCATTAGTAGTGACGACTGCACTACATACTCCCCAACGGATTATCTACTACAGTTACGGGGCCTGTTCACGACTTCGGTCTTAGCGGCGAGCGGCGCGGCGGGCGGCGCGGCGGCGGCAAGCGGGGCGAATTGCACGCCACCACACGCCACGAACCCTCAGTAGCGGTTAGCGGCGGCGGCTGCGGTGGACGTATTTAGGTAGTCAGAACGTGCTCAAAATAATGGCGTTATCAAAATTATTCCTTCTCTGTTAAGAAAGCAATATATTTTTAAAACTAGATATTCTTAATATGAGAGAAGGAGTGCACGAACTGAATAAAGATCGGTGTTTAAATGGCGAATTTCATCACCTATACGAAGATTACAGAAAATATCCAGATAAGTTTTATGAGTACACAAGAATGAGTGTGAAAACTTTTGATTATATTCTGCGGGATATAGAAGTACTCATATTTAAAACTTTCTATTTTTTGTTTTTTTGCTTCGCCACTGAGTACGTCACTCCTACACCGCTGTCCGCGCCACTCTGTTACGTGGCGTTGCACTTAGTCGCTGGTACTAAAGCGTTAGCTTTACATACTCTTTGGCTGGTACTTTTGTTCCCACCGCTCACCTCACCGCTCGCCGCTGTAGCGATTCGCTCTGAAACCGCGCGCCTTTTCGCTATGAGCGGCGACTCGTGGCGTGCTTCAAACATTTTCATACTTTTGATTTTTACGCTCGCCGCCCCGCTCTTCGCTGCCGTGAACGAGCCGTTAGATAACCATCATCCACCGGTTTGTGTGTTAATTACGGTCTCATTATTCAATAATTCAATAGTTCGTAAGACAATTAAGAAATATAATTACATTAAAGCAAATTAAGAAAATATTTATCAAGATTTAAAAGAAATAAATTGGGACGACTCATTCTCAAATGACCAAACGCCTGACGAGTACTTAAACACGTTAAACAACAGTATTTTTGGTATAATAAGAAAACATGTACCATTGGTTAGTAGAAGGTCTTTGAAGTTTCCTGTGTGGTTCTCAAATCTCTTTTACACATAATATATAAAAATAAAACCAAGGCGTGGGTTAAATGGAAAAAAGTACGAGAATTTATCTGACTACGAGCAGTTTTCACTATTCCATACAAGATTTCAGTCTGAGTGCAAAGAATCCTATAGAACAGGGAAGCACAGACTTATTGAGACTATGGGCCACTTGGGCAAATGATGAACAAATGGTGGGCCACCAGCAAAAATTAAAAACAAAAATAGCCAAAAATTAAAAAACGTAAAATTGCTTCCAAGCTTTCATTTGCAAGGCGGTTTTGATTTTTTGTTTTGTTATTATTCAATACCGAAAAAGTTTGTATACTTAAGTACAATCAAATAAGCTGGCGCATTTCAGGGCATTTGTGCGCAACTCTATGTACGTAGTTTTATCAATGCAGCGGTTTTTTTTAGGTGGGAAAATCATCTAATGACAATATAATCTTGGGTGGAGCGGAGAAAGTGTCAGACTTTTACTGACTAAAAACCCACTCCTGTTCCCTCGTTGCCTTCGTCCCAGGGGGGGCCCTGGGACGAAGGCAACGAGGGAACAGGAGAAGAAAAAGAAACCCGGGGGGGGGGGGTTTTGTTTTCACACTACCCATGGCCCCAGTAGGCTTCGACCCTGCTGGGCCCCTACGATTTGCTGACATCTCCCTGAGGCGCGCGTGGATCAATACGCGCCGTCGACGACTTGGGCTCGGTCCGGACGGTTACCGGACAATCGGACGGCGGGCTACCCCTTGCTCGCCGTCCGCAAGCCCGCGCCTACGGTGGCCGGAAATCGGGATCGGAATCCCGGCGGCGGTTGGGGCGTGATGACCGTTGCCTCACGCGATCGGCCGCCTCCTTTGCTAGCATTACTGCTTCGCAAAAGGAGGCGCCTGCCACTCCTCGCTCCGGACCATGGCCTGTACCAAGGCCCGGCGCGAGAGATCATCAATGCAGCGGTAAAAATTCAACAAGTCCCCTTCATTGAATTTGTTGCGAAAATCTTAATCGTTTTGAATATCGATTTATTCTAACTGCATTGACTCTGGTGCAGTTTCAGCTGAAATGGTGAAAGGATTGCTAAATATGTCCAATAGAGGTTTAATTTTTTGAAACTCAAAAAATGGTTCACGAAGAATGTATTAAAATATCTAACTTTTCGTCAAAGCTAAGATTAACCGCAGTTTTATTGAATTTTTCAGCCATTTTCTTGTAATTTGGAAAAAGATTGTAATTGCCCGAATTTATTTATGATCTGAAAAGAGCTAGCTTGCTGGCGGGCCACTGGCATATTGCCGGGAGGCCGCATACCGCCCGCGGGCCGCGGTCTGTGCATCTCTGATATAGAAAATACATTAGCTCTGTGGAGGTAGGTATTCGAGACCACATTAAATATTTCTGGACCTTCATTTCGAAGCAAAAACCTACTACTGGATTTCCTGCCTCTATGAAACACAATAATTAGTCATCTAATAACCCAGAAGATATTTGCAATATTTTTTGTAATTTTTATCTCTGTTTATGAACCATCCACCTTAAACAGTGTGCCGTCCTCGTTAACTGAATGCTCCCCTGACTGTTCGCTAATATGTGACATTCAATTCTCCGAGGCTGATGTATTGAATAGGCTTAATTCATTAGGCCCTTCCAAATGGCCTGGACCTGATGGTTTGCCAGTAATTTTTATTAAGAAAACTCTAATCTATGTATGCCTTTGCATACTATATTTAATTTATCCATTTCTCAGGGGATAATTCCACTAGCTTGGAAACTTGCACATATAACCCCTGTTTACAAGTATGGACCCAGGAATGACGTCGAGAACTATCGACCAATATCAATATTGTCGACTTTTGTCAAAGGTTTTCGAGAGATTAGTACACGATAAAGTGTACCCTCTACTTCACAACGTTTTATTACAGCAGGAACATGGTTTTGTCAAAAAGAGATCAACCGTGACGAATCTGGTGACTTTTACAGATTATTTGTTTAACAACTTGGATGCCCGTGTTCAAATTGATGTCATATATACTGATTTCAAGAAAACCTTTGACAAAGTTGACCATGAACTGCTTCTGAAGAAGATTGCTTTTAATGGGATACGTGGGGACCTTTCAAGGTGGTTCTATTCTTATGTTTGCAATAGTACATAAAGATTGCTCTGCTACTATAGATGTGATTTCCGAAGTACCGCAAGGTTCCATTTTGGGACCTCTTCTATTTATTTTATTCATCAACGATATTGACACATGTTTTTTTTAAAAAAAAAAACCCATTAAAAGTCACTCGGCGATTACTCTCTCTTACAGAAAGATTTAGATGCCTTCTTGGAGCACTGTACACGCAATAAACTTCAACTTAGTATATCTAAATGTGGTGTCACTAGTTTTACCAAAAATAAGAACATCATACTAAATCCCTACACCTTAAACAACAATCGGACGATTTCCCGCGGAGCGGCGAGCCTCCTTGCTGGCCAGCCACCATGGGATCTGGAGGCAACAGTCCTTGCACACATGCACGATCTGCGCATGGAGATGCAACGCCGGGGCGAAACTCCGCTGCCGCGACAAGTCGCAGCATGGCGGACAGAGCTCCGGCGGGTTCTCATGGAGAAATGGCAACAGCGACTGTCGCAACCCAGTGCTGGGCACCCCACAATTATGGCGGTAAGTCCCCTCTTTGAGGCGTGGTTGGAAAGACCTCACGGCGTCCTCATCTTCCGCATGACGCAGGTTCTCACCGAACACGGTAAGTTCGGGAAGTTCCTGCACCGGATTCGTGCGGAAGCGATGCCCAGGTGTCGCCACTGTGTGGACCGCCCGGAGGACACGGTGGAGCACACGGTGGAGGTGTGCCCCGCTTGGGCAGAGCAACGCCGTGTCCTCGTGGGGGCGATCGGCGGCGGCGATCTCTCGCGCTGGGCCTTGGTATAGGCCATGGTCGGGAGCGAGGAGGAGTGGCAGTCGGTCGCCTCCATCTGCGAAGCAGTAATGCTAGCAAAGGAGAAATGTCTCACGTTTTTATATGTGGAGAACGTTGTTGATATCACATTTGTAAAACTATTTAAAAACCTTTCTTTATGTAATACTCTATGTGTAAATGTTGGTTTTGTCCAATGAATAAAATAAAAATAAAAGATATCTGAAGGAGAACCAAGGTTACCGACAAAATCCAAAGAATCGCCAAACTTAAGATTTAAGTGGGCATTGCTCGTAGAACATGTGCCCTGTTCACTGCCTGCTTAGGTTGATGGGATCGAAAGGTTCAGGAGTGGTGACCACGTACCGGAAGACGCAGCGTTGGAAGGTCACAAGGTAGACCGACGCGACGATCTGGTGAGGGTCGTAGGAATCCGATGGATGTGAGACGCACAGGGTCCTACCTATGAAATTGCTGTTTTTTAAAACGGCTTATCTTTGGATGGACTTGGAATTATAAGTTCAAATAAACTTTATATTAAAGGTACGTTATTTTTTTTTTTCGAAATTAGGTATTTGTTGGTATCTTTGTGTTTTGTATTTTCTCTAATATTGCAGTACTTATAACCATGTAAGCTAATAAAAAAAACGTTTTTTCATATTAAGAGTTCCAACGTAGGAACTATGCATTTCAAAGGTAAACGGTCATAACTTTTACCTAGACTAAAACCCACCTAGGTACGTTACCTATTAGCATATACAGTTCTTCGTCAAATGTTTACGCATATAACTTTATAGATCCCCTAACCTGCATTTAAATACTATCAAGTCACACAAAAACTACTTTGATAATGTGATACTAAAGAGTGATAAATGCTACCTACAACTCAGTTTTCACAGTCGTTTTCAACACATTGGTCCAAGTCATGCTATGGTACCTATTATTAAACTTAACCTATATATGTACTAAAAATGAAGAATTGCGATAAATACAGAACAGTTATTGACTTTGATAATGCTAATAGATAAAGATATTTCAACACATATTATGAAAACCCGGTAGTCGTATCGGTCAGTTTGATAGAAAGGCGATTAGAGCCAGAGATTTAAAATGGGAATATTTCACACTGAATTTAAGTGATTTGACACAAATGTGAGGACAAAAACGTCGTCAATATCTCTACAGAACTATCTATTTGTGTTTCGCTTTGCATCCCAATATTTTTTGTAAAATAACTAAATAACAGACTAATTAAGTACGCAAATAAAATAAAATTATTATCATACTCAATTCAGTACAATTTCTGCTGTTTTGACACTGAGAACCGAGATAATAGATAGTGTCTTTAAACGAGACAACAGTACTTTATAGACCTCAAACTGACACAGTTTCTGTTCTCATCCTTCTGTACAAGCTTAAGTTGTCGGTATTGGAGATGCTACTCTTTCTATCTTTGAAACCTATCGTCGAGATAGAAAATAGCAGATCAAAATTAGCTTAAACCTTGTCGAAAGAAAATGTCGTTTGTGAGGTCTCGCAGGGGAGTGTTCTTGGCCCGATGCTTTTTTTGCTATACATAAATGACCTATAATGTTATCTAACATTCGGATCAGTGGCAGGCAGATTATCTCCTATGGGGATGTCCCCACTATTGCTTTTTTGGGTTTTCCTAGACCACTGTACAGGCCGTCGCTGAGTTTTGGTCTTGCTAAGGTAGCTGACAATCTTAATGATAACTTGTTAACCCGTAACGTCTCAAAAAATATTTTCTTTTCTTTCACTTTAGTCAGAGGTCGCTGATGTTTGGATTTGGATACATAAGTATGCCAATTTGCAACACTGTGTTTGCATCTGTCAGAAAATTCGTCTCTCAAGTCCGATCGATAAAATACTTGGGACTAATAGTTAATCAAAGATTATCATGGTACTCCCAATTTTAAAGGATCAGTTGTCTCCTGTCAGTCAGAAAACTATACACCTATTTTAAATATAATAAACCACTACAAGACGTTGTTCTTTTAATTAGTAAGTTAATGTTAACAGAAGTTGCAAAAATATAGTGGTTCCGCCCCAATGGTCCGTAATGTTTTTGTCAGACGTCAACTTACATCATCTTATATATAAAAATCAAGTGCTGTTCGCTTTAATATAAGGATGGTTTAAAAGAAAAACAAATAGGGGAAAAAACTTGAAAATTTTGAAATTTCACGGGGGCAGAGCCAAGGGTTGGTAGATATACAACAAGATCTCTACTAAATACGAGTATTAAACTAAGTATTAAGTTTCTTTAATTTTCTTCGTGACTGCAAAATAACCCAAATAGATTGGCAACAAAAACCCTTTCTCATGAAAAAAATTGAATCCAGCTTAGTCAGACTTAGTTACAAAAAATTAAAAAGCATCAAACTACATACAACATTACTTACACGCACTATAAACTCACACATACATATTCAAGTTCGCTCATGAATACCCAATGCTGTCATTAGACTATTTTAACTGATTTAAACATTCTATTAAAATTTGATTTGGCTTCTAAATAATTTTTTTAATTGTATTCTATTAAGTACCTAATTTAAATAAAAACTGTTTAATTTAATTAATTTAATTTAATGTTCTCATTATTACCAAAATAGACACTTGAGAAATCACGAGATAGTTCAAACACGTGTATTTTGGCATTAAATACACGTGATGGGACTATTGAAATTTGCGGAGGCTAAATGTAAATCTGTAACGCAATTGAAGGTTTGAGAAACAATTAAAATATTTTAGTTTTTTGACTAACACATTTTGTACAAAAAAAAAAAACGCAAACAATAAAGACATTATATTGAGAGCAACAACAGTCAATGTCATAACTAGCTAGTGCCAGCGGCTTCGCCCGCGTGACAGTAGAAAGTTATCCCAAAGGAACATACTTCCAGGATAAAATGTATCCGATTTGCTATTCCAGGACATGGTCTACCTGTATACAAGTTTCATCGAATCCATCCAGTAGTTTTTGAGTGAAAGAGTCACAAACATCCGTACACATCCATACATACAATTTTCACTTTTATATTATTAGTAGGATAAATTTTGGTACCCAACAATTTGTGACCCACGGATACCCAAGTTGAAGGGTAAAATCTACAAGTCCGTGATAAGACCTGTCATACTGTATGGATCAGAATGTTGGGCTGTGAAAAAGACGGATGAAAAAAGATTGCATGTAGCGGAGATGAGAATATTGAGATGGATGTGTGGTGTGACGAGAATGGATAAAGTGAGAAATGAGTATATTAGAGAAAGTTTGAAAGTGGCGCCAGTGACTGAAAAGTTGAAAGGGAATCGTTTGTCTTGGTATGATCATGTAAAGATGGGAGATGAAACGCATGTTACTAAAAGAGTTATAGTATACATGTGGATGGGTGGAGAGGGAGAGGGAGGCCAAAGAAAAGATGGATGGATTGTGTGAACAGTGATATGAAAGAAAAGGAAGTTAGTGATAGCATGACGGTTGACAGGATAGAATGGAAGAAAAAAACATGTTGTGCCGACCCCAAATAAGATGGGACAAGGGCAGGAAGATGATGAAATTTTGGTACCCAAGAAATGGTACAGTTTGTGTTATGGGTATTGGGTTTCTCACGCTAGTTTTTTATATGAGAAAAGTAACATCAGAAGGTACAAAAGCAATGAATCAAAAGCTACAAGGTCAAACGCGAGGACAGCATGTTTACGTGACAAGCATGTTTTTTTTTGAAGTGGGATATCATTCAATTTTTTTCCCACTAGGATGGAGCGAGAGAGCAAGTCAGACTTTTACTAATTAAAACCATATCTGTGTCCTTCAGTTGTCTTTTGCGTTCTAGGACCACGGCTTTCCTTTTCTTCGTGTCTTAATTCTTCGTGGCTCTAGCAGGTATCGGCCCTACTGGGCTCCTACGGTTATGTAAACATCTCGGGCTCGTTCTTACCGGACGGCCGGACGGTGAGCTACCAAATCCTCGCTATCCGCAAGCCCGCGCCTACTGTGGCCGGGAATTGTCCTGCGACACCCGACGCTCGGGGCGTCTCCTGTGGCATCGGCTGGAGTGTGAGGATGTCTTTACCCTCTCGTTACTTTTGCTGACGGGGGGTTAATATTTGCAAAAAATCTGCTTACGTACCTAATAATTGAACGGCCCGTTATCTATTAACTGCTTATGATCGAAATGGCTTGCGTCTTCAGTTTGTGATTCTGTTTCTGCGCCTATCAAAACGCTCTGGGCAATGTATTGATTGAAAAGTTTGCTTGCAGTTTTAAGTATTTCCGTCATTCGAGGTATTCTTCGAAAGAGTTCCCGGGGCCCTGGAACCTGGAACGCAAAGTGCAACTGAAGAAACACAGGTGGATAATAGTCGGTAAAAGTTAGACAACCCTCTCGATCCACTCAGAGCGGTACGAGTCATTAGATGATTGCATACTGAAAAAAACAGAATTTCTATCATGTTTTGTTTGTAATATCCGTAATATCTATAACTTTTTTTCGCAGCATCGTTTACGTGGCTTAACCCTCAGGCACCTTTTTTTTTTTTAGTTAGGAAAATCATCTCTAGCATTCTATAAGTGAAAGAAGTTTTATGGTTGCTTACTATGATGTCATAAATCATCATGAATCCAATGCGAGAGCGAGACGGAGCTATAAAGGACGAATAACACTATCTCTTTCTCACATTGGTTTTATGATGGTTTTAAGACGTCATAATGGGCGGGTAGGACTTCCAGAGAATACCATTGACGTATACCTATAAAAAAACAAACATTTTATAATATCACTAGCTGTCTCCCGCGGTTTCACCCGCGTCTTTAGTTAGTGCTCTGGTCCCGTGGGTTGTTGCGTAATGTTATGTAGCATATAGCCTTTCTCGATAAAATGGACTATCCAACAATGAAATAATCGGTCTTTACCTATGAAATTGGAGATTTTTAAAACGGGTTGCTTTGAAGTGTTATATCATTGGATTGACTTGGAATCATAAGTTCAAATAAATTTTATATTAAAGGTATGTTATTCTTCTTTTGAAATTAGGTATTTATTGGTTTCTTTGTGTTTTGTATTTTCTGTAATATCGCAGTACTTATAACCATGAAAGCTAATAAAAAAACGTTTTTTCATATTAAGAGTTTCAACGTAGATACTATACTCCGCCCGAGCGGGGCACACCTCCACCGTATGCTCCACCGTGTCCTCCGGGCGGTCATCACAATGGTGACACCCAGGTATTTCTTCCGCCTGAATCCGATGCAGGAACCTCCCGAACTTGCCATGTCCAGTGAGGACCTGCGTCATGCGGAAGGTGAGGACGCGGTGTTGCCGCTCCAGCCACTCCTCAAAGAGGAGACTTACCGTCGTTATTATGGTGTTTCCAATCACTTCCTGGGGTGGAGCACTTAAAACTCACCTACTGCCTCTTGAAAGAGCTCGGAGAGCAATTTTAAAAGCAGTAAATTTCGTTCCCTTTCTCTATCCTACAAATCAGCTATACAAATCCTGTTACGTGCTCACTGTTCGCCAGCTTTTCATAATACACTTAGTATTAAAACAGCACACCATGCTTTCTTACAACGCCGAAATTACTAACAAGAGACAGAATGATATTGTTTGCCATTCTAATGCTTATTCAAAATATGTATTTGTAAAAAGATTTTTTACTTTTTAACCGACTTCAAAAAGGAGGAGGTTATATGTTCGGTTGAACGTATGTTTTTTTTTTTTTTTTATGTATGTTCACCGATTTCTTGGTCAATAGTGGACCGATTTTGAAATTTTTTTTTTTGATTGGAAGGTTATACTTCCAAGTTGGTCCCATAGAAATATTGTTATGATCTGATCATGAACTTCGAAGATATGGAACAGAACTCCTCATAGGATCACAGCAGAACCGTCGTAACAAGTAAAATTGCTTTGTTTATACGTGTAGTCGATGACTGACTGAAAGTAGAGGGGGAATATATCGAACTGATCTGATGATGAAGCCTAAAGTTAGGCACCGGAACTCTGTAATAAATTAATGTAATCTAACCGTGTTTGGGATTATTAGAATTGTCATGAGATGCACTCTGGCTATAAGGTATTTAAGTTTGGCTGAGGGGTACTTTTTACTTTTTTAGTGGTGGTACCATAACTAAAAAGTGTAAAATAAAAAACTTTTTACAAAAAAAAAATACAACCGACTTCAAAGTAAAAAAAAAAAACACTGAAAAGTGCAAAATAACTTTAGTTTCGGAAGTCGGTGTTAAATAACAAAGAGACAAAACTATTATAGAAACCGACTCTACATAAGCAAATAGCAGACCTATTCTCAGATCTACCCAATATAATTATATAAAAATCGGTCAAGCTTTCTCGGAGGAGTTCGATAGCAAATACTGTGACACAAGATTATTAGGTATATACATATTAGAAGATATTAAAGCTTGACGAGCGACAGGGCAGAATGGAAGAAAAAAAAGTATTGCACCAACCCCAAATAAAACGGGACAAGGGCAGGAAGATGATGATGATTAGAAGATTTTAAAGAAAAAAGATTTGTATTATCGTTTGTAATTAATAAATTAAAAACCCTATGTGACCGATTTTAAAAATTCTTTCATCAGTGGAATACTACTTTACCACTGATGACATAAATATAAGCCATATATTTTCTACTTTCATCCGGGCGAAGTCACTGACAGTAACTAGTCTATACAAATAATAAATCTGTAGAAGTTTCTGGTTGTACACGCATCACGTAAAATGTAAGAAATCGATGACGAAGGCAAAGAAGGAACAGGAGTGGGTTTTTAGTCAGTAAAAGTCTGACACTATCTCGCGCTCCACCCAAGAGCGTGATTTGTTATAAGATGATTTTCCCACCCAATAAAAACCTATAGACAACTTTTATACATTAAAATTATGTGTAACTTGATTATATTACAGCTTTGTTTCATCGCAATCGATTGAATTATATTGAAAGATATAGATACTATATTCATAGACTGTTAGGCGGTACGAAGTTTGCTGAATCATCTAGTTCTAAATAAAATCAAGTAATTAATAATAATAATAATAAAGGTCTGAATAATGTTTTATAAAAAAATAATGGAAAATAATTATTCCAGAAACTAGAAAACATCGAGCAAAACATTAATTAATGCTTCGATGGAAAAAAAAAAAACTAAAATTATTTACTTATTCTGCCTACACAAAACGTACATTACGTAGATACTGATTCACACAGTAACTGGAGTTAAAGCTTAATAGTTTGAATAAATATAAATTGACTCAGTTATTTTTGTAGTTGCTTTTGGAAAACCGTAGATGGAACAACCCTCCCTGTAATAAATAGTGTTTGGTGGAAGTGGGTATATCGATTGCGAACAAGGACTTCGATAGTGTGAAAACATTATTTCCTGTAAGAAATTGCAACTAGGTAGGTAATACGTTTTTATAAACATTTTAGGAAAACAAATCCCACCAAAAACATTTCATGTAAAAGGTTGCCAAGACGACCACATAAGGTTTGCCCTGTGAAAAAGATATCAGATCTCATGTAGAGACAAGCTTCTGAATCTACACGGCCTAACTCTACCGACCCTAACTTCACAAATTCTACTTAACAGTAAAAATGTATGGCTTCGCCGTTTCGCTACCGTCGTGGAGGTGATGCGAATATTTAGTTTCTGAAGTGAATAACGAAACAGCCAAGCCATACATTTTTACTGATATGAAGAATTTATGAAGTTAGGGTCGGTAGAGTTAGGCCGTGTAGATTCAGAAGCTTGGCTCTACAAGAAATCTGATATCTTTTTCACAAGGCAAACCTTATGTGGTCGTCTGGGCAACATTTTACATGAAATGTTTTTGGTGGGATTTCAGTTCTTTTTGTAAGTTGTTAGGCAGTCTTTTTAGTGTTTATTTTTTTCTTCTTTTTTGGGTAAAATTATTTTAATTATATACCTAACTTTAGTATTACATCTTATCGTATTAATTAAGTACTAACAGTCGATTTGCTCACCTCGTCGTCAAAGGGCGTAAATAACTGAGATCTACCATGAGACTCTTGATTAAGGCGGAGGTTATTGTAAGTACTTATTAATAGGATTTTTAGTTACTGTCTACAGTCTCGTGTAAACTTTCATGTCCTAATTCATTCATAAAATTGGTGAAAGTCCCAATTTTAGGGGATGAGGGCGAAAGTTATAAGTTTATCTGGGGGCACGGTAGTGTTTTTTTGTATAGGTACTGAACTTTGTTTACATACCAAATTACAGCTTTCTAGCACTTCAGAAAGTACCCCAACATTTTGAAGTCTCATACAAACTTCCACCCTCCCATATTAGAGGATGGGGGGCGAAAGTTATAAGTTTATGATTTTTTTTGTTGATTGTATACTAAACTTAAATTACATACCAAATTTCAGCTTTCTAGCACTTCAGGAAGTAGCCAAACATTTTGATGATCATCAGTAGTGAGTCTGCCAGTGACGAAATCGGTGTATTTTAGATATCAATAAAATCTAAAGTATTAGAGCTATTCAATTGAGACTTTGTATGTTTAATTAGTCTATTATTGACATCATATCCTGAGAATATGAACTATCTAGTACATCGGAAACCAACTCTATGAGGGTTCAAAAAAACGACGAAACACTTCGAGAAAAGGTAGGTAGTGCCCTTGCGCTTCGCTTGGCTCGTCTTGGCGGGGGCACTATGCCTCCAGATTAAGGTATTCTCACGGGATTATGTGCTTTGTTAGTTTCGTGGGTCGCAAGCTAGATAGAGAGTAACTTAGTGTGTGGTCTTCGGTTTAATTCCCTGGTCGGGCAAAAAGTGCTGTTGGGTTTTCTATTAGAAATTACTCTGTAGCAGCCCGAAGATTGTAAGTTGGTCGTGTGACACCTTCATGTCTCGGAAAGCACGTAAGAACGTTGGTCTGCGCCTGATTTCTCTCCGGTTGTGTCTGACTTACTCTCATAGTCTGTTGGGACGGCAAGTCCCAACAGACTATGAGAGTAAAGGAAGAGAGTGCACCAGTGTTTGTGCACACGTTTGTGCACTATAATATCTTGCGTACTTATTTGGTTATACTCTGCAGAGATTGGCTTACGGTGATTGAAATTTCATTTTTGATTATTTTTATTTTATATTATGTGCCATTTTGTTATTCGTGCTTTGGAGCAAAATCTCCTGATAAGAACTTTAAACCTTATTAGCAGTTCTTTTTTTTTGGGAGGTGGTAATCATGCAATTACTTCTTCTTCTCTAGGATGGAGCTAGAGGGAATGTCAGACTTTTACTGAATAAAACAACACCTATGTTCCTTCAGTTGCCTTTTACGTTTTAGGACCACGGGTTTTTTTTTCAGTAATTCGCCAGTATTACCTAACGGGTATCGGCGCTGCTGGGCTCCTACGGTTTTGGTGATCTCTTCGAGGTGCGCGTGGAACACTACGCGCCGTCGACGACCGTGGCTCAGTCCTTCCCAGACAGTCAGGTGCGAGCTACCTATTGCTCGTCTTCGGCAAGCCCGCGCCTAAGGTGGCCAGAGATCGCTCTGCAACTCCCGACGCCAGGGGCGTCTCCTGTCGCAGCTGCTAGAGCGTGAGGATGTATATTCGCTCACGTATGCGGCCATCTCCTTCGCAAGCAGTACTGCATCGCAAAAGGATGCGACCGCATCTCATTCTTTCTCGCTCCGGACCATAGCTTTAACCAGGGCCCGGTGCGAGAGATCGCCGCCACCGATCGCCTTCGAGGACACGGCGGTGCTCCGCCCAAGCGCGGCTCACCTCGACAGCATGCTCCACCGTGTCCTCCAGGCGGACCGCACAATGGTGACACTCGGGCGTTTCTTCCTCATGAATCCGGAACCTCTTGAACTTACAATGTTCGGTGACTGTGAACTGTGTCATGCGGAAGGTGAGGACGTCATAGCGCCTTTCCAGCCATTTCTGGCGATAACTCCAAAGAGGGGACTTGGTTGTGCCCATCACTGGGTAATCTGGGTTGCGACAGTCGATGTCACCATATCGCCATGAGAGTTTCGTCCCGGGGCGTTGCAATACCATGCGCAGATCGTGCATATGTGAAAGCACTGTTGCCTCCAAATTCCAGGCCGGCAAGGAGGCTCGCCATTCTGCGGGAGATCGTCCGGTATCCCCGCACCATCCAGATGGCTATGACCCTCTGGAACGCATTCAGTTTGGCTGCTGCTCACCTCCAAAGCGCAACCTCATTAAGGGTAGAGTTATCAAAAAAATTAAAACGCCTAAATCGGGTACATAAACCTTTGTCTAATTAATCAAACATACTCGTACTTTAACAACTTTAAAACCATTAGTGGGGTAGAGTTTTAAAAACTGATAGTTTTAAATACATTTAAGTATGTCTAGAGACTCATCGACCCCATAGTCAAACCACTGCAACGGTTTTGTGGGGCTTAGCTTATTATTACTTACCTTTTTGGAATAAAGATGAATACCTAATTAATAAAAAAATTACTGATTCGCGAAATGACTACAAAGTCTATAATTGACTAATTCTTGGAATGTATCTACAATTAAATAAATAACTGATTCTACAAATGACCGATGCTAAAAATAACTGATTCTGATTTTACCGAAGAAAATTGTCATTTGTAAATAAAACGCAATGTGAGGAATGGCGAATAATTTATTTAAAACAGCTTTCAATAAAAATGTCTATTTTTGTGTAACAACAATTTATAGTACGAGATATACTTTATTGTAATATGATAAAATTATTATCCTTTTTAGTGTCTACATAAGTTGTTTATTCATTCTTCTTGTAGATTCTTTAATTATCTCTAGATAATTAAAGAATCTACACGCCCTCTCGCCCCACCTATGAAGCAAGAGGGCGTATCAGACTTTTAATGACTGAAACCCGATGTCCTTGAGTTGCCCTAGGGCCATGGTAAACTCTTTTGAACTTTTCCACAGCCCTAGCAGGCATGGGCTCTACTGGACCCCTTCGGTTTGTTTGCGTGAAATACTACGCTCCGTCGAGTCGGGTTTGCGAGCGCTGTGTGAGCTTGCGTTGTCGTGGTGCAGGATGATGCGTCGCTTTGAGTTAGATTTTCGAAGTTCGGCGATGACTTGTGGTAAACAAACTGTGGTATACCACTCTGCGTTAACCGTTCTACGATTTTCAAGTGCAATAGTCGCAACATGGCCGGTTTTTCCAACGAACGTGGCCACCATCTTCTTTGAAGCGCTTCGAGAACGAACAACTTTAGTCGGCTTTGACTCGTCTTGAAAGACCCAGATTGTAGATTGTTGTTTGGAAACAGGATCGTAGGCATAGATCCAAGATTCGTCACCACTGATGATGTCGTAGACATGATTTGACTCTCCTCGATTAAACCTTTGCAGAGTTTTCTTACACCATCTGACGCGGGGCGCCTGGTGATCGTCGGAAAGCAGATGCGGTATCCAACGGCAAACTAGCTTTCTCACACCAAGCGCTTCATGCAAGATCTTCTAAATGGTTGTCCCTGAGATGCCTAATAGAGCCTCTATCTCTCGATACGACACATGACGATCTTCGAGAATTAGTTGTCTCACAGCAATGATGTTATCTTCAGTGAAGGCGGATTTTGGGCGTCCTTCGCGAGATTTGTCACTAACACTAGTATGTCCACGCTGGAATTCTAAATACCAGCGTTCGACAGTCCGCAGACATGGGGCTTCATCACTGCACACAGATGTTAGCTCTTCAAAACACTGAAGCCGTGTCAGGCCTCTTCTAAAGTTGTAGAAAATTATTGCACAAACATTTTCCTCAGAAAGATTCATTTTCGTATGTAACCTGACAGATTCCAATCGACGCTGTGACTAAACAATAGCATTAATCTTAATACTTTCAACTGTTTTGAGATTCAAAATTTAAACACATTCGAATATAGAACAGTTCCAAATTCAAAATTGCCGGGAAATATGGAAACGACAGAACTTAAAAGGCATGCCTAGTAAGCCCTTTAAGTATTTGTGCTAATTAAAAATTAGTGGTGTATAGCCCACAGGCAGTTGTTCTGGGTCTGGGTGCCTTGTGTATATAGGGTGACTGGTAATTAGTGTACGATACTTAAACACGTGATTGTGCTCATGATAACCAACAACTTTTATTATGGGAGCAAAGCTGAAATCGCGAAAAAAATATCAGCTGTTCAGTACATTAGGCAAACATAAATGTACTGTTCGTCACCCTATATAAGTTTACACGTTTGTGAACACACCCACAATACAGGAGTAAAACCTAGTTTGGGGAAAGGCATAAAAAAAAAAACTTAATTAATAAAAAGATTAGAAACACATTAATGTTATCAACATATTTCCTATTAACGCCTTTGTCTAAATCCACGTATTTTCTTTCAGTAGTAAAGAATGGCTCAACGCGTGCAAACGACTACAATTTTGAGAGGGGAGGAAGAACAAACACTGACATTGCGTGTACCGCCAGCATCGCCGAGGAAGTACCAAATATTTTACCCAAACCTTATCACGTTTGGATATTGGCATATAGCTGGTCTGTACGGGCTCTATCTGTGCTTCACTTCGGCAAAATGGCAAACAATGTTATTCAGTAAGTGTTGGGGTTGGATGGAAATGAAGTGGACTGTATCTTATAAGTGCTGGTATATTGCCGTCAAATCAATATTCCAAAAATACAACGACCCGGACAAACAATAATGAATTTAATTATATTCGAGAGGTGTCGTTCGTCGCGGCGGTGTCCTTCGAAGCGAGTGTCCGCGGTGCGCCGGACAGCCGTGTCACCGCCCGCGTATCCGTTCCCCGCTGCCGATGACGTATATGTGAACGCCGCCTGCGCGTGCAGACCGCGTCATCGATCTGTTGGGTTTGATTCCCAACAGTAAGTAGACATGGATGCGGTGGTCATATTCCCTATTAAAAAAATTACGAATTTTTTATTTTTATTATTGACCCGTCTTGATCTTACAGTTAAGACGGAAAGTTCTGGAAGTTGTGACTCTTTTCAATATGTGTCGTAATTGTTTTGATTGTCCTGACTTAGTTAGACATTTGTGTTACCTGGTTCCTCGAACAGTTCATGAACTCATGTGAAGTACGCACTCGAGGTTTATTCGCTACTAGCCTTTGTAAATCCAACGCCGACTCACGCTCACCACTTCATCGTTTGGTTGAGATTTAGACGTATAATAATGAGTTTCATTCAATCGATATTCTTTTCTTTAATAAAAACGCATTTAAGAAGCAAGTCAAAGCAACCCTTAAGGTAGCACTCGGTTCTTGGCGACCGCGAAGCGCAACCGTGACCCGCGACCGGGGGTCACGCGACACACTGCTTAAGGGTTGACCAGACGGTTGCAAACTAGCGTTCCAACCAAGGTGACCTTGGTTTGTGTGTTTGGTTTGTGTTGCGGCTACATGGATGTAAACCACGCGTCAACACGTTCGGTGGTTGGGAAAACACACCTCCTAACCAAGGGCGTTGAAGGTCATGGATTACAACTGCTGTCTACACGACTTGAAACTAGCAAGTTCACCTTGGTTGGGACGTTGGTTTGCAACCGTCTGGTCACCCCTTTAATGTTTATTACGTTAGTTCTGTTGTACGCACACAAATTTACTTTTTTTAATTATGTGATATTTAAGTTCTTATGCAGTTATTATGCTACTCCTTGTTTTTCCTCGAATAAACAAAATAAAAATTAATAGGCTCGCGTTTGACCACTATCTCACCTGATGGTAAGCATTGATGTGGTCGACGATGTAACACGCTTGTTAGAAGTAACCTATTCACTCTTGACTTAAAGACCACTAGGTTATAGCTATGAGGAAACACAGACTCTGGTAGGGAATTCCACCCCTTAGCTGTATCTACAATAAATGTAAAAAGACTTCGTGTATTAAGTTTCTCAGGATGACAACCTATCGTCAGTCTTAAAGCAAGAATTAAATGTGCTCAAAACTTTGTTGGTCTGAGGCTCAAAATCACTACAACTATATTCTGATTTTTAATTAGCGGGACTAAACTGACAGCACTGGCCAGCCCAGCTGTCGATGAATAAAGTCCCGCTGTCATTATACCATTGTGATAGCTGTCACTTTGGTCTATCTTTAATTAATTGTTGCACTGTCTTGTTAATGTTACCCTAATAATTAAGTTTGAAATGTATATGTGTAAACAATAATTGTTGGTTAACCTAAATAAATAAAATAAAATAAAATAAAATCTTATTAAAAACTAGCTTCTGCCCGCGGCTTCGCTCGCGTAAACGTAGGTTTCTCCATACAAACTTTGGAACCCCGCTTCATCCCCTTAGGGAGTGAATTTTGGAAAATCCTTTGGCTAAACTTTCCTTTATGGACCGTCGATTTGGAAGTTCATTTTTTTACTGTAGATAGTACTCATAAATAGAAAGCTTTTTGCAAAATATTAAGTAGCGCAAACTTACCGTTTACGAGATATAATTTTCCAAAGTTCCATAAAAATTGTAAATTAATACGCCATTTAGGTTAGATAAATTGTCATTGTAGATGTCAAAGTTGACGTTTCACGTTTCGTTAAGCGTCCACGCTTGTTTGTGGTTTGTTTCATTCAATTTTGTCATATATTTTTTTAAAAATAATTTTATTTTCACGTATTAAATTACGTAAGTAATTAATGTGCACAAAAATCATGCAGTAACAAGCAATTACATTGACTATTTACATAAAAAATAACAAATATTTGTTTTCACTGAGTAACGGAACGGAACGTGAAGCGAGCCCATTTTGTTTTATATTCGTCACGACGTCATGTCAGTCATCGTCCGTTTGTTTTTGTTGCCCTTGCAAGTTGCGTTCGTATGACTGTGTTAGTGAATAATTTGGGTTAGGTTAGGTTAAAACAGTGCGAGCGAAACAGCCGAGCGCCAGATCCCCCTCTAATGTTAGCGAATCATTTGGGTTAGGTTAGGTTAGAACTGTGACCATCAACGCCAGAACCCCCTCTAATGTTAGTGAATCATTTGGGTTAGGTTAGGTTAGAACTGTGACCATCAACGCGCGAAGGCGAGCGAGCGGAGCGAGCGTGCCGCGGCAGCGGCCGCCGAGCGCCATATCCCCTTCTAATGTTAAAAACCATTATGATTTAGGCCGAAACCGCCCCATAAATCGATGAAAATTAGTGTTCTAACTTAACCCAACCTCAAACTTTAAAAATGGATATCTCCATAACCATGGGGTTCTGCGGGTGGGGATGATACAGGGGGGTAGCTCTCCCTCCCCGCCTCCCTCCCCACCACTCCCAGACCCTTAAATCAATGGAAATTATTGTTTTAACCTAACCTAACCTCATACTTTAAACATGAATATCTTCGTAACCATGGGTTTGCGCGGGTTGGGAATGGTACAGGGGGGTAGCCCTCCCCCCCCACCCCTCCCCCCACTCCGACCCTTAAATCGACGGTCCATAAAGTAAAGTTTAACCAATCCTTTCTTAGTGCTCGCCTACGTCATAAAAGCAAAACCTTGTGCAAAATTTCACGCTCCTAGTCTCAGTAGTTTCGGCTGTGCGTTGATATGTCAGTCAGTCAGTTTCTCCTTTCATCTTAACTCTTCAACTGTGTAACATAAGACATTCGAGAGGAAATAAATGTTTATAGTTTATATGTTAAAGTTTATCTCGCCAATTTTCGAAGAAAGCTTAGCTTAGAAACAACAGACTGCAAAATTGAGAATCAAGAGAGAGTCTAAGTTTTAGGACTGTGGGTTCATGTAGTGTCTATACTTTGATTTTTTTTTAACTAAAAAACTTTTTTCTTTCAGGTTACGTCCTATTTGTATTGGCAGAAATAGGAATCACAGCTGGTGCTCACAGGTTATGGGCCCATAAAACGTACAAAGCGAAGTTACCCTTAGAAATTCTTCTGATGATATTGAACTCTATTGCCTTCCAAAACTCCGCTATTGATTGGGTGAGGGATCATCGTCTGCATCATAAGTACAGTGACACGGATGCCGATCCTCATAATGCAACTCGAGGTTTTTTCTATTCCCATGTTGGATGGTTACTCGTAAGAAAACATCCTGATGTCAAGAAACGTGGAAAAGAACTTGACATGTCTGATATGTTTAACAATCCAGTGCTTAGGTTTCAAAAGAAGTAAGTACCAAATTACAAAAAAGGGATTTATGAATGTTTGTGTGTGAATTGTGTCCAAGCTAATATATTTTAAAATGTAGATACATTTTTTAAAACTAAAATACAGTAGGTATATAATTCAGGAAAGTCATAATTATTTATTCAAATATCTGGCTGATGGTGGCGCGTGTGTTGGATCATTCAGTTCTTCAGTTCCTTTCAAAATGGTTGAGTTGAGTAGGGCTGTGGGGCGTTCAATTATATATTCTTTTTTTTTATATTCATTCATCACACAACGCCGTCTAATCCCAAGCTAAGCAGAGCTTGTGTTATGAGTACTGGACAATTGATAAACATACTTAAATTTTTCTAAATACATACATATTATACATTAATTACACCCAGACACAGAACAAATGATTGTGCTCATCACACAAATATTTGTCCTGGATAGGAATCGAACCCACGACCTCCGGCATAGCAGTCAGGGCCACTAACCACTAGACCAACAGACCAGTCAAATTGAGACTGGTCATTTTTCAACTATCAGTGGTTTATTTCCGTTTCTATTTTTAATTACATTTTTTTTCTTTTACATTTACATTATGCTCACATATTCTATGCGACAGCAAATATTCAATCATGATTTATATAATTCACTAGCTTTTGCCCGCGGCTTCGCTCCCGTCAACTGACTACTGTATTCGCTCTACCCTACTCCAAAAGGTAGAACAGGGATTCTACCCTACTCTACCCTCTACTCTACCCTACTCTACCCTACTCTACCCTACTCTACCCTACTCTACCCTACTCTACCCTACTCTACCCTACTCTACCCTACTCTACCCTACTCTACCCTACTCTACCCTACTCTACCCTACTCTACCCTACTCTACCCTACTCTACCCTACTCTACCCTACTCTACCCTACTCTACCCTACTCTACCATACTCTACCCTACTCTACCCTACTCTACCCTACTACTGAAACCTGCTTTCACGCGGGCGAAGCCGTTGGCAGAAGTTAGTATATTATGTTATGTAGAAAAACTTTACACATGATAACAAATAACACAAATGCATGACAAAACTTAAGCTAATATTAAATAAAATTATACCTAAAACTAAAAATAAACTAAACAAATCATGTGGACAACACATAATATATAAACATACTACATAAAATAAATAAAACTTATACATAAATATTCATGGGTCATAATGACTTATTACCAATTCAAAACTTCCTGTAAATGGTTTATTTGAATGAAGTCGTAAAAGTTTTTTAAGATTTATGACCTCCTTGGAGAATAGCGCTTCGGACCACGCGAACTGTGGAGGAAAAGATATTCCACTCCTCCAAATTTCATCTCTCCGGCAGAACATCTGCCACCGGGACACAAACTGCAGTGGCCAATCTGGAAATCTCTAAACCGACTGCGAGCTCAGATTGGTCGCTGCAGAGATAATCTGGCCAAATGGAGTATGCTCAGCTTGCACAACTACCTGCACCTTCCACGATTTATGCGAGGCCAACGATAGAGCGGTCCAGATGGCTAAATATTGGTTAGAACTAATTTGAGTTCGATCGACACGAAAGAAGAAGAAGAATGCTTTAGTTTTGATTTTTTGTTGTACCTACTACCATCAAAACGATTTTTAAGACACTTGCTTTTCTTGTACAGGTACGCAATACCCTTCATCGGGGCAGTGTGCTTCGGATTACCAACTCTCATCCCTGTCTACTGTTGGGGAGAAACCTGGACCAATGCTTGGCACATCACCATGCTTCGTTATATAACGAACCTCAACGTAACTTTCCTGGTTAACAGCGCTGCCCATATTTGGGGGCAAAAGCCTTATGACAAGAAGATCTTACCTACCCAGAACATTGCTGTTTCTATTGCAACTGGTGGTGAAGGTTTCCATAACTATCACCATGTGTTCCCATGGGATTATCGTGCAGCAGAACTTGGAAATAATAGTCTTAATTTAACGACCAAGTTCATTGATTTCTTCGCTTGGATCGGATGGGCTTATGACCTGAAAACGGTGTCTGATGAAATGATTAAACACAGGGCACTAAGAACTGGTGATGCGACTAATCTTTGGGGGCTAGAAGATAAAAATAATGAAAAGAATGGTAGTAAAGATAATTAAAGTAGTTTATAGATTTAAATAGTGATGATTAATGTGATATTTGTAGTAATTTATTATGTTATAGTAATTTATGTTGTTATATTCAAAACCACTAAAAGTTATGTATTTTTTAAATAAGAAAACTAAACGCGTTTAAAATAATATGAATAATTAACGGCATCGACTGTAACATGGTTTTATCGTTGTTGGTGCAAGGCGCAATAGTTTTTTTTTTTAACTTTTTTTGGTGTAGGTTTATTTCCACTGTAAATAAGTAAGTTATTTGCCTACAAAAATATGTGTTCTGATAGTTTTCGGGTTTGATTTATATCCAGTATGAGATCTATTTCTACAAATCACGCAGCATACTGTTGAAATAGACCTAATGTTAAGAATAATAAACCAATTAATACAATAATGAGTTTTAGTGATTAATTCAATTGACCCTGATTTGTTTTGACCCTAGTTTGACCTCGTTACCTCGATCATTCTGGTCCAGTATAATCAGCTTGGTTACCTAATTAGTTAAAATAGGTTTCTACCTCGGAATCCAGTTGTAATGGATGAATTTGAATGTTTGTATGTTATTAGACTTTAAAGTAAAAAGTTTACCGTTTGAAATATTTCGCTTCTTTTATTCCATACAGTGTGGATTTTTGGGTTGGGGCAGTATGAACAATAATAGTAGCTTCAAGAAAACGTGCTTTAGAACTGAACTGACTAAAAAAAAGGGCGAATATAACAATTTTTATTTTGCCAATCCACTCTGACACGTTATAAAAACTAAAATTACATTAAACATTATTTTAAAAATGATAATACAAATTATAATTTTTAGGCTTCCGTAACTCAAAAGAAAAAAACGGAACCCTTACACGATCACTTTGTTGTCCGTCTGTCTGTCTGTATGTCAATACCCTTTATCTCAGAAAAAAACGTGTGTTAGAAAAGAAAGAAAAACAGTTTATTTACGCGAAATGACGCAATCTTAAAACTAGCTAACAAACATAATCAATTGATAGGGAAGATATGCGTCACATCCGCGCAAAACGGCCGAACGCTCAGCATAAGTGTTCGACCCTCGAATCAAAATTCATAGAGTACTTCCCGTTGACCTAGAATCGTAAAATTTGGCATGAAGTAAGATCTCAAAGCACAAGTATAGGAATAAATCTGAAAAGTGTGAATTTGTAGTTACGACACAAAAAATCTTTTTTTACGTTTAAGAAAAATCTTCGTAACTCAATTCGGGAATTGAACTGTTTTTTTTTTATTAAATCATAAATTATGTATTTGTTTGCAAACATGGGTGATACATAGACGTTTTCTTACAATTATATTTAGCCTCTCCATATTCTACCGTCGCATGGGCATGCAAATAATATTTTATTCGTTAAGTTACAGAAAAAATATATAAAATTATATTGATACTGAATAAGTTTAAATTATCAAAATATGTACTAAAAAAAAGTCAGACTAATAGCAATGGTAAAATTTTAATAATAACGTCAAACAAAATGATAACGTCAATCAGGAAAAGAAAAAGAAATGTCAGAAAAGTGATGTCTAATATAAAAATATTAAAAAAATATACATGTCAATCATAATAATACTTCTTTTTTTGAGTATCAATTTATTTTGAACATAGATAGAACAAGAAAAATAAAAACACCTAATTAATTAAAATTACTTAGACAAAATAACTCCTACCTAAAATATGGCGTCAAAAAATTCCTCCGCATCGTTGTCGACTGGAAGTGTGCCCAAAAGACTGACGGCATTGCCACGTTGTATGGCAATGCTTAATCTCTGGCCAAGGTAAAAGCCAGCCCTTGGGTTACACGAAGTGTCAACTAGCCGTTTGGATAGAGACGAGCTAGAAAGATAGGATGGCGTAAGAGTGTTGACACAGGTAGCGTCCCACACTAAAGGCCGCATCTTCCATGGAAATAAGGACATACCGTCCGGTCTCTTACCATCGTCGCGTGCCAGGCCATGAGGTTCCAAAACAGCCGGAACGCCGACGGTGACAAGGGCTCGTCGAATGATGTCATTAATATTCGCGTGCCGCGCTATGCGTCCCGCGCTTCGACTGCATGACAAGCCGTGGTGACTGAGGCTGTTGACAACTTCGCCACAGTGGCAGTGATGAGGCGAACAGCAAGGAGTACCTAGGCGTAGGGAAACAACTAGGCAAAAAGTTGTGTCATCGAACAAGGTGCCTATGTTTGACGATGGTAGTGCCTGAAGACAGAGGCCCGACTCCCACTCTCCCACAGCCAGGCGCGCACGCTCTGCAGTAGTAGCAGATGTGAAGATTAGGTTTTCCTGAACTACTTTGCAGAGCGGCTCATCCCCACCGCCTCTGGGAAGAGGGGTTGTCGGGCGGATTTGTATTCGGGCAAGCGAGTCTCCTGGCATCTATAGCCTCGGTGAAGCACGGCACATCAAAAGGAATCAGTGTTGAAGTTAGAATGTTCCTGATTAATTTATCAGTGCCGTGGACCGAAGATATGAATGCCGGTAAACTAAACACTGGTAATTTTGCGGACGCCGAGGCCACCCTCCCTCTTGCTGACAACCGTTGCCTAGTGAAAACTGGCGTCGCGTCCTCAGCGACACCAAGCGAAACCTTCAGGCTGCACGTCAGCAAAGTTGCGATGTGCCGTACAGTATGTTACAAAGTACTCTGTGGTGCCGTATGGCAGCTAGTACGGGTCGGATGACTATAGTAGAAATTAAATTGGCCAGAACATCGTAAAGATTCGGCCGCGATGCTAAAATCACCTAATCCAAAAAGGATTATTTAAGTTTCTTTTGAATCAGATTTAAAACTTGAGGAACCGCTCGTTTAACAGGTTTTTATTTTGATTGTTAAAATGATTTTATAATAATAATTTATTTTTATTAAGATTTCAAATTCAAATTAGACGTCAATATCAACGTCAATCCCCAATAAAATTAATCAATAAACTTAACAATCAATAATACTTATCAGTACAACAATTTATTATTAAGGAAATCTTCAATTGTGTAGTAACATTTCTTAATTAATATTTGGTTTATTGCTCTTTTAAATTTTATAAATTTATTATAGTCATATTTTTTATTGCGTCAGGTAATAATAATAATAATAATTCTGTGGCTCGGCTGTCAACCAAGTGACAAACAAAAATTTTCTCCGCACATTTTTTTTATTACAAATTTATTTAATAATAAATCCTAAAACACCATCATGAAAATAAAAAGAAATAACCTCAGAAATAACAAATATCACGTCACCACCACCTGCGCGTCGACGAAAAGGACGTCGGCCGCCATGTGGCTTAGGACCTCGAGGCCCACCGGCCTCTGATAGGGTCCCAGCTCCCGGCGGAAGTGTGCAGCGCATGCGATGGACGCAATCCATCAATGAGAACGTCATGCGCGCATACTATGGGGCTACAGAGGGAGGAAACAACCTAACCGCGTACCGTGTTCGGATGCTCTCTTTGTTTCAGGTGCTTGAGCCAGCCGTCAACGTTTCGGCCTAACGACTGTCGGATCAGGTGCGGGTTATCCAGCGTAATCATATGTTGGACGATACTGTACTTGATCGCTTCCGTACGGAAATGAGTAACCATGCCATTGCTCCTTCGTCGCAGTCTGTGATACCAGTGATGGTACCACCGTCCTACCATCTTTCCGACCATGCTGACGAAGAGATTACTGACATGGTTACACATGTAAGTACCCAGTGCAACAATGAATTGAGGAGTGCTTTGGAGTGTGCTATTCGGGAGTATCGCAACATGCCGCTCGAACTTAGGCCGCGCTTACCTCGTTTGCCCATGCATAATAAGAATAAGGCGCTGGTGGCTGCTCTGGATTTGCAGTTGTCAAACTATTTTGACGACTGCGAAGATCTCACTGATACACACTCGATAATGTACTGCGCAGCTGTTGCGGCATGTCGTGTAGCTCACGTCAAGTTTCCAAACTGTGACGTAGCTACACGACCGAAACCAGCCGTGTCGGCTTGGCAGTGCAGGATCGAGCGTCGTATTGGTGGGGTCAGAGCACTCATCGGCAAACTAATCTGCTTCAGGGAGGGCAACACTCGCTCAAGAGTGATGCGCTTTGTGAGGCGGGCGTATTCGGGGACTGACATCAGTCCCCGAGACTATATGTCCCGTGTCACAGAGCGCATCGACTTCCTGAAGCAGAAGGTATACACCTTCTGCTTACATACGAATACGCAAGATGCATGGGCAAACCGTATCCGCAGGTATAAGCGGCGGGTGGAGCGATACACCCAGAATCGAAAATTCCGGAGTAATGAAAGGTGGGTTTATAGGGCTTGGGAAAAACCGGACCAAGGTGTGACTGATGTGCGCCTCCCGGATGATGATGCCATGAGTTCATTCTGGCGCAGCATCTGGTCGGTGCCTGTCAGTCACACCGAGGGTGACTGGACTCGAGAGAGGTCGAGCGTGCGTGCGATCCAATACCACAAATGGGGGCAATTGACATCAGCCCCCAAGATGTAGCTCCTGCAGTCCGTCCGTTGCCAAACTGGAAATCTCCAGGGCCGGGTGGGCTGCACAATTTCTGGATTAAGTGGTTTACAAGATCGCACGCTCGCTTGGCATATCAGTTTCAGTCTGCCTTAGAGTCAGGGTCGCTACCCCAGTTCCTAACAACAGGAATAACCCACCTGCTCCATAAGTCAGGTAGTACTGCGGAGCCTAAAAATTATAGACCGATCACCTGTTTGCCGACGGTCTATAAAGTTCTTACATCCATACTGAGAAGCAAAATTAATAGTCGTATTGACAAAAAATTGATCATGTCACCTTCTCAGAATGCATGTAGGAACGGGTTCCGCGGTACTAAGGAGCTGCTCCTCATTGATATGACCATTAGCCAACAGGTTCGACGTTTCCGAAAGGATCTGTCGACATGTTGGATAGATTATAAGAAGGCCTATTACTCTGTTCCTCATACATGGCTCATGAGGGTGCTGGAATTGTATAAAATTGATACAACACTACGCACCTTCCTGATGTCGTGTATGAGGCAATGGAGTACGGTCCTCCGCTATCCAGAATGTCGACATATCCAGAGAAATAGCGAACTTGTAAGAATCGAGCGAGGTATATTCCAGGGTGATAGTTTGAGTCCACTTTGGTTTTGCCTAGCCTTGAATCCTTTAAGCACACTGCTGGAGAATTCAGGTCTAGGCTATCGGTTGAAGAGAGGTGGTCGGGTAATATCTCACTTACTTTACATGGATAACCTGAAACTTTTTGCCCCCAACAATCTGCAACTGATGGAGCTACTGAAGGTAACTGAAACCTTCAGTAGTGCCATCAGGATGGAGTTTGGTGTGGACAAATGTGCGGTCATGCATGTAAAACGAGGGGAGATTGTGGAATCCGTGGGCACTCAACTCACGGATTCCATAAACCTGAGATCCCTCTCTCCAACCGAAACCATAAGTATTTGAGTATGTCGGAAGCTCTAGGCATCAATATCACTGACATGAAGCAATCGTTGAAGGAACGTTTCTTTGGACGCCTGAAGAAGGTATTCAATAGCCTTCTTTCAGTCGGAAACAAGGTGCGCGCCTTCAACGGTTGGGTCATGCCGGTATTGATGTACAGTGACCCAGCAAAAGTGCTTTGATACCTTAACGCCTATTTTCCCTTGCACGTTAAAGTTCAAGTTTTCGAAAATTAAACTAGATGGCGTTGGTTTCTTCACAGCTAAGTGGCGACCAAAGGCAATCTCACAAAGTATAAACTTGACTTTTAGTTTAACAAATAATAATACACATGCGTCATCATTGTCGTCAACAACTGATTGTAGTTCATAATTTCATAATTCAAACTAGAGTCATGTTGACCTAGCGGTTTAGCATGTGCAGATAGATGCGTAAATCAATGAGCCATGAGTTCATATCTCACGTAGTACTCACACTTTTTGTAAGTTATGAATAATAAACAAAAGAAGTCGGAAGGAATATTATATCAAAGCTAACAAGTGGATTTTATTTGTAACATAATATTCAAGTGAAATTCATCAAACAAAAAGGCAGTATTAAAAAATAATATGTTTATTTCTTACAATTTCTTAATCAAATTTAACAATCACCGTTTATTAATCACCGAATAAGATTATAAGATTATATATAATTTTTTATTGAGGCCATAGCTTAAGTATTCGTTTCCAAAATTGGAAAGAGGATTAAAGCTTATATAACCTTAACAAAAACAAACAAAAGACCAGATAATTTTATTACAAAGGTCAAAAGGATTAAAAATGTAGGCTAAAAACTATAAAATTGCACAACAACACATCAAGTGTTCATAACTTTTTTAAGTTGTTTTAAATACGGATATTAAGTTAAACACACTTATCAAGGTCTCCAGCTAATACAGAGAGTAAGTACTGAGTAAATAATATTAATTCAGTATTATAATTATTCATTATCTTGTAGCCACAAACATAACCGTCCGTGTTCACTGGACTTAAAAGTTTTTTCATGAGTAAATATGACATTACTCTAATCAAAGTTTATGTGATCCAAAGCAAACTGCAATCTTGCCCTTTTATGGTTTTCTGTAAGCAATGATTTCAAAGCATGCCTCCGATAATGCAGTTTTTCACTAAGTATGAAGAGCACGACGGACAGTGTCAACGCTTGTGTCAAATATACCAGCATAGTGGTTCGTCGACCGACGTCCGTTTTCTTCGTAGTCCCTTATCATGGTTTGACGCTGCAACATGTTTATTAGTTTTAGTCTGCCAGCTCTTTGATGGTGTTTCAAAGAACCCTCTTCTTCAAATCGTCATATCCATAGAACAACTATTTTTCTCTGCACAATAAAACAAAAATATATAATATCCAATAATGATTTTTATACTATTTACATACTATTTTTATAATATTTAGACTAGCCTGTTGGTCTAGAGGTCGTGGGTTCGATTCCCACCCAGGACAAATGTTTATGTGATGAGCACGATCATTTGTTCTGTGTCTGGGTGTAATTTGTCTATATATATATATATGTATTTAGAATTATTTAAGTATGTTTATCAGTTGTCTAGTACCCATAACACAAGCTCTGCTTAGCTTGGGACTAGACGGCATTGTGTGATAGTTGTGGAATATTTATTTATTATTTATTTATTTATTATTTAATAATGATTATTATATAGTTAGTTATAGTTTTTTTGTTATATAAAATAGTAAAAAAACTACTTACGTTTACACCGGTCTTTTTGGCTATTTCTGACAAGTTTTCAGCTTGATTATGTATAGCAATTATTTGAGCTCTTTTTACTAAATCTATATAACAATGCATATTTACTCATTTTGGCAAAATAAGTAGACAATACACCTGGTTAAAAATAAAATTGAACGAAAGGCGCTGGAATGAGATAATCGAAATTAACTTAGCGAACAACCAATTGAGCTTAGTCATAACTCTTTGGTCTAAGTATTATTTATACTACCTACTAGTTATTATTTATAAATCCATATTCAACCTACCCTCTCAAGTTTGAAAACTAACACAAAGATAATCAAATATTTATAAATTGATATTCAATTTTAATATCTTCATCTCTTTAAAATAAATTATAAATTATTTCAATATTTGAAGAAACAAAAAGAAAGTACAAAAATAAGCATTAATTAAGCATTAATCATTTGAAGCACAGCGGCGCCATCTATTAACAGTATAATGTAATGTTGTCGATAGCAACATTTCAATCTGGTTTTACGCTAGATGGCGTCATTTCTCGCTTCACACGATTTTATTTTTGTAGTACCTATGCACTTTTGCTTTTGATCGTACTCTTTCGGCGTACTCAAATGGACTCAAACGGAACTTGACGCCCTGGATAGGAGGATCCGCACACTGCTGACTGCATACCGAATGCATCAACCACGATCGTCGGTGATGAGACTGTATATCCCGCGGAAGTGTGGAGGTCGAGGTTTTTTAAATGCTAAGACCCTACACAACCGCGAGGTATTTCCTAGCTACCGACGTGGGTATGCATCGAGATGTAGTGACAGTGGACAAGGGACTCACCCCGCTCTCCCTGGCTAACGAGAACTGGCGCAAACCGGTAGTGCTTGACACTAACGATCGCAGGGAAGTATGGCAGAGCAAGGAACTTCACGGACGCTTTTTCCGGGCCTTTCACGGGCCCGATGTAGACCAATTGGCGTCCGTAGCCTGACTGCGTTTCGGTGACCTCTTTGGGGAAACCGATGGTTTTGTCTGTGCAATTATGGACGAAGTTATCATGACGAATAACTACCGGAGATTTATTGTGAAGGACGGCACAGTTGACATCTGTCGGGCATGTCACCGTCCGGGAGAATCAATTCGTCACATTATCTCTGGTTGTTCTCGTCTAGCTAACGGAGAGTACTTGCATAGACACAACCTTGTAGCCAGGATTATCCATCAGCAACTTGCTCTGAAATACTCTCTTGTGGAATCGGAAGTGCCGTACTACAGGTATGAGCCCGACCCAGTTCTTGATAATGGTCATATCACTTTGTACTGGGATCGGTCCATCATCACTGACAGGACTATTGTAGCCAATAAGCCTGATATAGTGGTGGTGGACCGAAGCGAGAGGCGTGCAATGATTATTGACATATCCGTTCCGCATGACGAGAACCTCGTGAAAGCCGAGAAAGATAAACAAATCAAGTATATTGACTTGGCTCGCGAGGTTGTCGACATGTGGGATGTGGACTCGGCGATCATCGTACCGATAGTCGTGTCAGCCAATGGCTTAATAGCTAAGAGCCTCGACCAACATCTTAGGAGGCTCGCGTTAGGCGGCTGGATCAAGGGCTTGATTCAGAAAGCGGTACTCCTGGACACGGCTCGTATCGTTAGGAGGTTCCTTTCTCTGGAGCCCTGACCGCCGGTAGCTTGGACCCTGTTCCCGATACCGGTGGGGCACTATTTTTGATATTTTTAAATGATTTTTTTTTATTTTTTAGTGAAATATTTAAAAATATAGTTTATATGTATATACGAATGAATAAACGAAATAATAATAAAGTATCATGTTCCATTATAATTATCTAAAGGGCCTCTGCGAGTTGGCTTCGGCTCCTCGTACGCCTTCCAAAGGTCCAGGACCTCAGGGTCCTGAGATAAATAATAATAATAAAAAGCTTTATTCATTCCACACAATTTTAACATGAATAAAAAATAGATTAACAATTAGAATAACTTATATCATAAAGATCACATTCAATAAAAAATAAATCAATTAATTAATTAGTACTATATCAATTGATAAAAATAAAAATAAATAAAAATATAATTTCAATTGATTAAAATGGAATTGTATAATAATGATATCTGAATTAATTAAAATAAAATTAATTTACATACAATTGATTAAAATAAAGAATTAATTGTATAATAAAATTGTTAAATAGCATTAAAAAGGATTTATAGTAAAAACAATTCATTAGGATTAATAAAATATTTAGTGCTCTTATTATCAATTAGTAAAAAATATTGTAGTACGTAGTTACAAATTATCATCCATATTGATAATTTTAAGTGTGGACCCCCTTCGGGTAAAAGCCTCCTACAAAGAATTCCATGCTTCTCTATCTAAAGCGGTAACAGTCCAGTCTTGACCAGCATTCTCTACAATCTCGTCTTGCACACATTGCAAGGTTTACTGATAATCGCTAGACAATAATGGCAACTAAATGGAAAGGAAGGTCCAAAAGGATCCAGATGCAAAGGTCGGCCTTGCGCTCGTTGGCAAGATGAGGTACTTTATTATAAATAGTATATAGTGGGGCGATACCAAAAAAATTCTTTTGCATAAGTGCGGTTTTGCATTTTACTTGATATAGTTTGGTAACATATTGAACCCGTGTCGGCTGACAGTTTTTCAAATAATTGTGCATAATTTTTTACAAATAGAGCTGTTTCTAAAATGTATTAAGACGGGAAAGTTAAAATCTTTAGAGATTTAAAATAAGGAAGACACCTATCTGTTGTTTTAAGGCCACACATTGACCTTATACATCGCTTTAGCATTCTAAATACCAGTTCCCTGTGAGTAGACTGCCCCCAAAAAATAATACCATACCACAAAACAGAGAGAGATAAAAGAGCCTCAATGTTGACTTTTTTTTAAAGTTGACGGCGGCGCGCATACGCGCTATTACTGAGTTTTTTGCACTCAACTTCAATATGAGGTTTCCAAGTGAGTTTACTGTCGATCTCTATCTAGAAACCTTGCCTGACTTACTTCCTCAATAGCCTTGGTAAGCAATACTAAAATTTGTTTTTTTTTCATAAGTAAGTTTGTACGGAACGCTAAGTGCGCAAGTCCGACTCGCACTTGCCGGTTTTTTTTATTTCATTGAACCTAGGATTCCATGAAATAAAAAACAAATTTAAACTTCCCGACATCATGTCTTCCTGGGATCTCGAAAGTACGTATCAGAAATCCCATGACCCCGGGATTAAAAAACATGCTCGATATTGTCTTGTTTGGCTATGATAACGAGTTGTTTGATAGTTCATAAAATAGGTCATAATGATACGTGTTAACTACGTGTCCAGAGTGTCCCTAAATGTTGACTTTTAGGTAATATTTAAGCTGCTTATGATTAATAAAATTTAAAGGTTATTATGAAGACTTAATTTTTCTTGAGCAAATCCTCTTGTAGTGAAAATAATTTGTTGTTGAAAATAATTTGTTACAAACAATCCTTAAGATAATGAATAATGTATCTACCTTGTCGATGGTCAAGGCTAAAAAGGCCTACCCACGTTTTAGATCGTGATCAAGATCAAGATTAAAGAAATAGACATACAGTGATTAAGGAAGTAGACAAATAGATAGTCGCTACTAGACTAAATTGATAAGGAAATTAGATACACATTAAAATTAATTAGATATTTCCCTAATTAGCTCAGTGTTTGAAACTCACATAGTAATTAATAAATAATAAACACCTTCTCAATCTTTGTAGCAGTATTCAAAAATGGCTCAAAGCGACCAAACGCCTACCATATTGAGAGACGAGGAAGAACCAATACTGACGTCACTGGTGCCGCAAGCATCGCCTAGAAAGTTCCAAATAGTGTACCCAAACCTTATCACGTTTGGGTATTGGCATATAGCTGGTCTGTACGGGCTCTACCTGTGCTTCACTTCGGCAAAATGGCAAACAATGTTATTCAGTAAGTAGACATTATCATTTAAGCTGAAAGACGTCACCTTGTACATGGACCTCCTCGAAATGTAGCCACAATGATCTGCGCTCTGCGTCTCTATCGGATTTTTACAACTCCAGGTCATTGATTCGTTTTGTGGGAGGCTTTCTAATTCTGCGTCTTCCGGTACGCGGTCATCATTTCTGAATCTTTCGGGCCTATTGATAGTCCGTTCTATATATACCTAGCCTACTGTCACTCTTTATGTTTGATTCGATTACGCAAGGGAATTCCGAACATAGCCTTATTTTGAACCTCCTGATGAGGTCCATTGTGGGCGACCACGCTCCTGAGCCATATGTCATCACTGGCAAGACACACTGGTGATAGTGGTCGTAGACTTTCGTTTTGAGACAGTAGTATGTCGGACGATACCATGCAGCTTCCTGAACTCTCTTTCTCGAAATTAGATCTACTTATCTGTTTCAGTTATATGTAATTGTCAACAATTTCGAATGTAGAGTTGCCGATTTTGATAGGATCAAATAGATATGGGTTTTTTTATGTGGGAAATCATCCAATGACATCTCCCACCCTTTCGTGTCAGAGTCTTACTGACTAAAACCCCCTCCTACTTCCTTCGTTGCCTTTCATACCAGGGCCGGGTTTTCCTTTCAGAAGCGATCCCATGGCCCTAATAGACTTCGACCCTGCTGGGTCCTCTCCTTTCTTATATCTATGGTCTCTACGGTTTGCAGATATTTTGAGGCACGCGTGGACCAAAACGCGCCATCGACGTCTTGGGCTCGGTCCAGACGGTTACAGGACGGTCGCCATCCGCAAGCCCGTGCCTATGACGCAGGTTCTCACCGAACACGGTAAGTTCGGGAAGTTCCTGTACCGGATTCGTGCGGAAGCGACGCCCGTGTGTCGCCACTGTGTGGACCGCCCGGAGGACACGGTGGAGCACACGGTGGAGGTGTGCCCCGCTTGGGCAGAGCAACGCCGTGTCCTCGTGGGGGCGATCGGCGGCGGCGATCTCTCGCGCCGGGCCTTGGTACAGGCCATGGTCCGGAGCGAGGAGGAGTGGCAGGCGGTCGCCTCCTTCTGCGAAGCAGTAATGCTAGCAAAGGAAGCGGCCGATCGCGTGAGGCAACGGTCCTCACGCCCCAACCGCCGCCGGGATTCTGATCCCGATTTCCGGCCACCCTAGGCGCGGGCTTGCGGATGGCGAGCAATGGGTAGCCCGCCGTCCGACCGTCCGGTAACCGTCCGGACCGAGCCCAAGTCGTCGACGGCGCGTATTGTTTCACGCGCGCCTCAGGGAGATGTCAGCAAATCGTAGGGGCCCAGCAGGGTCGAAGCCTACTGGGGCCATGGGTAGTGTGAAAACGAAACCCGGGGCCCTGGGACGAAGGCAACGGAGTGGGGTTTTAGTCAGTAAAAGTCTGACACTATCTCCTGCTCCACCTAAGAGCGGGATTTGTCATTAGATGATTATCACACCTAAAAAAAAAAAAAGCTCCTCGCTTCGGACCATGACCTGCAACTGCAAAACTGAAATGAGAATTAGCAGATAATGTCTGCCTCATACCGTCTAAGCTGTAGGACTGAGGTTCAAACCTATATTGGCAACCTTCAGATAATTATGTACGATTTAAAAAAAAAAACATTTTTCTTTCAGGTTACGTCCTATTTGTATTGGCAGAAATAGGAGTCACAGCTGGTGCTCACAGGTTATGGGCCCATAAAACATACAAAGCGAAGTTACCCTTAGAAATTCTTCTGATGATATTGAACTCTATTGCCTTCCAAAACTCCGCTATTGATTGGGTGAGGGATCATCGTCTGCATCATAAGTACAGTGACACGGATGCCGACCCTCATAATGCAACTCGAGGTTTTTTTTATTCCCATGTTGGATGGTTACTCGTAAGAAAACATCCTGATGTCAAGAAGCGTGGAAAAGAACTTGACATGTCTGATATGTTTAACAATCCAGTGCTTAGGTTTCAAAAGAAGTAAGTACCAAATTACAATAAAGGATTTCAAAACTGTTTTTAGCCAAGCCAAGTAATACTATAGAAATAGACTTGGTTCGAGAAAGTACCTCTTTAATTTTCTACTTTTTAATTTATTAAAATTATTCAATTATAAATTAGTCGAACACGACCCTCAAAGCGATTATTTTTCTTGTACAGGTACGCAATACCCTTCATCGGGGCAGTTTGCTTCGGATTACCAACTCTCATTCCCGTCTACTGTTGGGGAGAAACCTGGACCAATGCTTGGCACATCACCATGCTTCGTTATATAACGACCCTCAACGCAACTTTCCTGGTTAATAGCGCTGCCCATATTTGGGGGAAAAAGCCTTATGACAAGAAAATTTTACCTGCTCAGAACATTGCTGTTTCCATTGCGACTGGTGGTGAAGGTTTCCATAACTATCACCATGTGTTCCCATGGGATTATCGTGCAGCAGAACTTGGAAATAATAGACTTAATTTAACGACCAAGTTCATTGATTTCTTCGCTTGGATCGGATGGGCTTATGACCTGAAGACGGTGTCAAAAGAGATGATTGAACTTAGGGCACTAAGAACTGGTGATGGGACTAATCTTTGGGGATTCAAAAACAAAGGTGATGAAAAAGACAATAGAAAAGGTAAATGAAGTAGTTTGAAGATTAAATAGTGATTAATGATGTGATATTTGAAGTAATTTATTTTGGTATCGTGATTTATATTTATAGCAATTTACTTTGTTATCATGATTTATATTTATAGTAATCTATTTTGCTATCGTGATTTATATTTAAAGTAATTTATTTTGTGTGTAAAATAACATATGGTTTTATAGTTGTTGGCGCAATGATAAATGCGCGATGCGCGCCTTTAGGTGTAAGTTGGTGTTGGTTGTGTGTTTTATTTTATTTTTTTCTAAATTACGAAATCTACATATTTTTGTAAATCACACAGCATCATCATCATCTTCCTGCCCTTGTCCCATCTTATTTGGGGTCGGCGCAACATGTCTTTTCTTCCATTCTATCCTGTCAACCGTCATGCTATCACTAACTTCCTTTTCTTTCATATCACTCTTCACACAATCCATCCATCTTTTTGTAAATCACACAGCATATTATTATTTAAATAGTTATATCTAATGTTAAAAGTAATAAACTAATTAATATAACATTGAGTTTTAGCGATTTCATTTGACTTTGATATAGAGTTTGATTTTAGATTACAGGTATAGTTAAAATGAATGATTCTATTTTTTTTTAACATATTTTCGAGATAAACATATCTGGATGATGAGATGATCTAGTGGTTTTCCGAATTTTAACTAAATTCGACCTGCCGAGAGTGCATGTGCAGAGTCTGAAAGCGTACCTAACAAATATAAACATAATAAATGCAAATTTTCGCCGTTGTATAGATTAAATTTGTGATAATGTGATAAATCGATACAGAAACTTTTTGAATATCGCACGAATGCACTCGAAGGAAAGAAGGCGAAAATTGTAGCTCACTGTACACGTGATGATAGAAGACGTCACCATCGAGGTTGACTATGGAGGAGGTGGTGTGATAATCTAATTACGTTTGCGGGTTAAACTTGGAAAGAAATCGTGCAGGGCAGAAAGGAAACGACCAATTGGAACCGTGCACTAGCTTCTGATGTTTTGTAAGTACCCATGTGGGCCTATGTGAAATCGAATTCTCGTTTTCAGATAAGGTAAGGTAAGGTTCATAAGAGGAGACAAGGAGTATCATAATGTAACAAGATAACTGTGTGTACTAAGTACATTTTAAAATATATTTTTTACATAGGTCTAGTTTTGTTCTTTTGTATTATAAGTATAAGTGATTTGTATAAATAAATTATTAAAGTATAAGCTTATCTATTCACAAAGTATTTAAGTAATGTATTGAGACTGATACAGGTTATTCCTTTATTTTAAGACGCCTATCGGTGTGCATCCCTCATCGCATCATCGACTTGGTGAGCTCAATGGCACAGCATTCAAAAGTTCCTGTTATTGATATTTTTGAGATTTTTAACTAGCTCGTTCCAATCATGCCCTTTTCTAATAAGGATATATGATCCACCTCTCTTAACTTCCTTTCTATTGTAATAAGCAGATAAGCAGTAGTTTGGTATGCATAGCTGGTTTTCGTAACCCTCCATCATAAAATGTTCAGTAACGCATAATACATCCACTTGTTTGTTTTTTTTCTTCATGTTCATTTAAACATGTGTAATTGTGTATTGTGAATTGATATTATGAATTGAATTGTTTGGTAAGAGAAAAGGAAACCTGTTGGGCCTCTGCCCAACAGTGTGACTCAATTAAGGGCGAATTGCATCATTAGTATAGAAAAAAATAACTATGTTATCCTCAAAAAGTTCCTGTATTGTCGCAGTTCTATTACTCTCTTTATCATTGACTCTTATTGAACCTGTATCAGTCATGTCACAAATGTCATGTGTGAAATTATCATGTTTGTGTTCGATAATATAATTTATTTGAGAGGTATAATTTTCTAATCTGCAATTCCCATGAGTCGCTGAAGGTCCAAGTATCATCGAGAACCAATTGTAATACAACCGTCAAAGGTGATTTTGTACAGGTCTCGTTTCAGAATAATTCTTATATTATGTGCTTACATGGTTCTAAGTCCCAAAAATGTTATCATGACGCGAAGAAAGGTCAGTTTTTGTACCACTTTTATTAGGTATCTTGAATTGAAGAATAAAATAGGAATGGCATTAAAAAGTGGCTGTAGTATACATAATTTTTTTTAGCTAATTACTTCAACAGGTCTTGGATGGCCGACGCAGTAGATTGAGCACAAATTTTGGTGAATTAGTACACCAAGGAGAATGGCCACATAATGTAAGAATTTTGGTGTTTTTTTTATTATTCTAATAAGTTGCTCTCAGGGCTGTCTTAAGCGAATTTCGGTTAGTCACGCTATGTTCTAGTTTCGTTATGCTTGACTCGTAAAATATCTACCGAAAAGTTTCGCTTTGCACGAAATCGCATTCACGAGTAGTGATGAAGAAAAGTGTTAGTGTAATAGGTATTTTATTTTTTGAGGTGGGATATCATCAAATCACGCGCTAGTGGGTCACAGATCCAGTCATCCCGAGAGGCTATGGTTGAACGCTTGAACTCGTCCTTGAAGTCGGTCTCCGATTGGGGCGATGCCAATCTGGTCAAGTTCAATGCAACTAAAACCCAAGCGTGTCTTTTTTCCGCTAAACGGAGTCAATTCCACCCGGCTCCATTTTTCCGAGGTGTGACCGTGCCAATAACCAACCATCTTGATCTTCTTGGCGTTACGCTGACGTCAATTCTTGGGCCATACATCGAAGCAAAGGCTCAACTGGCAGCAAAAAAGCTGGGAATCCTCGCGAAGGTCAGACGGTACTTCACGCCGGAACAGCTGCTAAAACTTTATCAAGCGCAAGTTCGATCGTGTATGGAGTACTGCTCTCATCTTTGGGACGGGTCTGCCAAATACCAGCTTGATGCGCTAGAGTCGATTGAGAGGCGAGCCAAGAGGATCATTGGCAATGATGCACTTGTTGAGTCGAAGCTCCAAAGCCTTGGACATCGCCGCCGAGTTGCTGCCCTGTCGGTTTTCTATCGTTTACATTTCGGGGAGTGTGCACTGGAATTGCACAATCTAATTCCGCCAAGTCCGTTCCATCATCGGACCACTAGACGTACGGCGTTGCGCCACCGGTACATGATAGACATCCCACCCATACGCACAAAACGTTTTGAGAACACATTTATTATGCGTACAGCCAAGGAGTGGAATTCCTTGCCGGAGTCTGTGTTTCCTGATAGCTACAACTTAGGGGTCTTTAAGTCAAGAGTGAATAGGCTACTTCTAGGCAAGCGTGCCCCATCGTCGACCACATCATCGCTTACCATCAGGTGAGATGGTGGTCAAACGCGAGCCTAACATTAATAAAAAAAAATCCCCGCTCTGGGGTGGAGCGAGAGGGTGTGTTAAACTTTTATAGATTAAAACTCACCTCTGTCCTTCAGTGGCTCTTTGCGTTCCAGGGTCACGGGAACTCTTTCAAACGTTCCCGCAGCCCTGCGCTTCGGCTCTATTGGACCCCTTTAGCTTTGCTGATAACTCTGAGGCGAGCGTGGTGCACTACGCGCTGTCGATTTGAGCTCGATCCTTACCCGACAGGCGGACGGCGAGCTACTCATTTTTCGTCGTCTGCAAGCCCGCACCTACGAGGGCCGGGCTATTTTCGTCGCCCAGGGCACCTCTGTGGCGACGGTCGGTGCTTGACGATATCCGTCCCCTCACAGCTGCAGCCATGATTCACATTACTTAGGCCTTGCGCGCACTGCCTTGCGTTTTTCTAACGCATAATCTGTGAAGTATGGAGTCTCATAGAAGTGCGCGCACTGCGGTGAAATAAACGCATGCGGTGAAATCACCGTTGGCCCCTCGCTGCAAATTTGCGGTGAATCTACCGCAAATATTTTTGTAACGCATAGAGATCTAGGAAGCGCCGCGCACTGCGGTGAAAAAAACGCACGTTTCAACCGACTTCAAAAAAAGGAGGATGTTATCAATTCGGTTGTATTTTTTATCATCATTTTTTTTAAATGTTTGTTACCTCAGAACTCCGTCGTTTATGGACCGATTTGTATTTTTTTTCCCCATATAAGATATGCTTCCAGAATGGTCCCAATTTTATCAAAATCCAGTTCTGATGATGGAATCCATGAGGAATCGAGGGAACTCCTCAAATATTATGCATTTACAGTCAAAAAGTAACATTTGATGAAGTGGAACTGATGAAGAAAACCAGAAATGGTCAACGGAACTTCATACTCACATAGATATCACAATGAAGATAGTTAAGCGACTATGACAATACAAATAAATCAATGGTTCTGAATAGTTAGGACTTTGAAAATGATACCGTCGAAGTGGTCTGATGATGATGATGCGGCGAAAAAAATGCACGTTTTTAACCGACTTCAAAAAAAGGGAGGAGGTTATCAATTCGGTTGTATTTTTTTTTAATCATTTTTTTATGCTTGTTACCTCAGAACTCTGTTGTTTATGGACCGATTTGCAATTTTTTTTTCCCCTTATAGGAAAAATCCAGTTCTGATGATGGGATCCATGAGGGATCGAGGGTACTTCTCAAAAATTATAGGCCACCTTATAGTGATTTTGGTATTTTCATCGAGAACTTAAGCATTTACAGTCAAAAAGTAACATTTGATGAAATGGAACTGATGAAGAAGACCAGAAATGGTCAACGGAACTTCATACTCACATAGATATCACAATGAAGATAGTTAAGCGACTATGAAAATACAAATAAATGAATAATTCTGAATAGTTACGTTGAAAATGGTATCATCGAAGTGATCTGATGATGATGATGGAGCCGGAAGGTGGAAGGTAGACACAGGAACTTCATAATAAAACAATGTAACCTGTTTGGGTTAATTGGAATTGTCATGAGAAATAGGCACTCTGTAAGTGTATCGCAGCTAAAAAGTGTTAAATAAAAACTTTTACCAAAATAAAATAACCGTCTTCACTAAAAAACACACTAATAAAAATAAAAACACTAATAAAAATTTCGGAGAAACAAACAATACCGAAAAACCCCGACTTCCGAAATTAAAGTTATTTTGATCCTTTTAGTGTTTTTTTTTAGTGAAGACGGTTATTTTATTTTTGTAAAAAGTTTTTATTTACACTTATACCACCTTCCGGTCTTCCCACTTATACCATCATCATCAAATCACTTCGATGATACCATTTTCAACGTAACTATTCAGAACCACTCATTTATTTGTATTGTCATAGTCGCTTAACTAACTTCATTGTGATATCTATGCGAGTATGAAGTTCCGTTGACCATTTCTGGTCTTCTTCATCAATTCCACTTCATCAAATGTTACTTTTTGACTGTAAATGCTTAAGTTCTCGATGAAAATACCAAAATCACTATAAGGTGGCCTATAATTTTTGAGGAGTACCCTCGATTCCTCATGGATCCCATCATCAGAACTGAATTTTTCCTACAAGGGGAAAAAAAAAATACAAATCGGTCCATAAACGACGGAGTTCTGAGGTAACAAACATAAAAAAATGATGATAAAAAATACAACCGAATTGATAACCTCCTCCTTTTTTTTGAAGTCGGTTAAAACGTGCGTTAGTTCCGCCGCAGTGCGCGGCCCTGTGAATGTGTTTATTCTACCGCACGGTAGAATAAACGCACCGCATTCCACCGCAAGGCAGTGCGCGCAAGGCCTTATTAGCAGAAGGTTTTGACTCTTTTCATTTCCTCTCGCTCCAGACCATGGCCAGAACCAGGGTCTGACGCGAGGGGTTACGGTCAGAGATGCGATGATCGTCAGTGCTCCGCCCAAGCGAGGTAGACTCCTACCGTAAGTTGTGTGGGCGTTTATTCCGCCAAGGCGTCTGAATCCAAGACAAGAACAGATGGCGCCTCTCTAGCCACTCCAACACCAACAGCTGAGAAGCTGCTCGTGTTCTTGGACGGTGCGTCACTCTTCAATTTTGGAGTGTGGGTTCAACTCTAGTACGTATCTGTACACTAGACACAACCAAGATGGCGAACGTATTTATTAGGGAAGAAAACAAATCTGTGGTCAGACAATCAATCATAAGTGCGAATAATACAAAAATATTACCCCAGGTGACCTACCGTGCTGAAGAATTTGCAGAGAAACACAAAGCATTTAACCACTTACAGTACTCGTAGCAGAGTTTGGGCTACCCCTCGTATTCTGAGACGGAATGAGGGGGCAATTGCCACCTTGGATCTACAGATCCCTCAACGTTCTTAATGGCTACATTAATTGTCAGAACGAGAAAGCAAATTAAAAAAATTATAATTTACAGATGCTTATTTATATGCTATCAAAATTTTAAATTAAATTCAAAACACTTTTCTCTTCAACTCTTCGGCTTCGGATGGAACCAGGGAGCCCCACAGAAAATAAAAGATTGCTACCCTGTTCCAACTGTATATTTTCGCAGATAGAAGTTTTTCACAAGCAAATAGGGGTTATACATAGTGTTGCCGGAAAATCTTAATAGCGCGATGTAGAAAACAATACAACGCCATCTATCGATTCAAGCTGAACTAATAAATTTAATTACAAATAATTCTAACCTTCTTACTATCACGTTAAACAGCTTCCATTGTTCTCGTATAGCTGGAGAAAGCCTGGGCTAACGAATTAATTATCATTAAAGCTAGCTTGTTCTGTGTAAATACCTACTTTTCATTTTTTTAAGGAATACATCAAAGTTATCCTACCATTTCTTTCGTGGTCAGCCGCAACCCCGTCTTGCGGTTTCAGGGCACCAACCTTGTGTTTGACGAATATTTTTTAATACTGTTTCTTGTATAAAGGTACTAATCTTTGAATTGGATGCAAATAATTCAACATATCATGCCTTTTGTGCTGGAAGCATTATATCTGAGAAGAAAGTATTAACATCTGCACACTGTTTTGTTACTAATAGAAAAAAGTAAGTTAAATGTTTAATTAATAACGAAATGTTTGTTATGCTGTCTGCCATTAATAGCATAATCAGTTTTATATTGTTCCTACTGCTAAGACTTTCTAAGAGCGGGCCTTAATCCACCACAAGGGCCCAGCGCAAGTTTGTGCATGTCATGTCGGTTTTCTCACGATGTTTTGAGACCAGTGGTGTAAAGTGTTAGGGCGTTTTTAATATTGTGCGGTTTTGATCACGCATGCGGGATTGCTCCGCACGCGTAACCTCCGCAAATGTCATTTTCATTCAAGTATTTATTATAATGGGTGGAATATGTACGCGCGGGGCCCGCGCGCGTTTGCCGTCCGTTGTACACAACCACAACGCGCAAACTAGATCAAGGGCTAGCGTTTCTCACGCTGCGTGAAATTTTCTGCATGCGGGGGGCAATCCGCATGATATTAAAAACACGGTTACTGAATATGGGCGCTAATAAAATTTTTGTGCACGATATTGAGTGGCCACATTTAGTCAATCCGTATATTCAAGACGTCAGTGTGCTTGCATGGAGTGACGAGCGCGTAACCTTAAAACGATCATCTCATAAAAAAAGAAAAATATTTATCTTTATAAGAAACTAAGAGTTTATTTTTATGATTTTATTTTTGTGATTTATTCATTCTGAAAATCAATATTATTTACAAAATATACATAGTATTTATGCAGGCGTCTGATGACGATAAATCATCTTAAATCGTGTACCTAGGAATCGTGTAATTGGGATGAGATGCGGTACTTCTTAGCATCTTATCCTTGGCAGTAGATCTGCTTCTCTTCTGAAAATCCGTCGAGCTGTGCAGATGCTATATCCGATGTAATAGGTCAAGCTATGGAGTATTTTATACCTTATTGTGACGTACCTATCGGTGGCTCAGCTCTCCCATGGTTCAACGCCGATTGCGTTTAAGCTGAGCAGCATAAGCGTTCAGCGTTTCTCGCCTGGGTTGACGCTCGAAACCAAAGCTCCGAATCTGAGCTCAAAGAAGAGAGCCTTCACCCGTGCTGCCGAGTCCTACAAAAAGGCACTATGGAAGGCTTGCTTCGACCGTATTACCCATATTGGCGCAAAGCTCTCTGCACAGCCGTCCGGTAGCAGAGCATTCTGGTCCCTTACCAAGACGATCGAAGCGAACTTCGGTCGGCCCTCATTGCCTCCGCTGGTTAAACCTGATGGAACACTGGCTCATACGGTGAGAGAGAAAGCAGGTCTTTTTGCATCTCTCTTCGCCCATAATTCTCGTCTGGACACTAGCAATGCTACTCCACCGACTCTGTCTCACTGCGACACTCCAATGCCCGAGGTTTGCATAAGGAACAGAGAAGTTTTGAGAGCACTGTGTCGTCTAGACGTGAATAAGGCTAGTGGATCAGATGGTATACCAGAAATTGTTCTCAAGGCTTGTGCACCCGAGTTGTCTCCTGTATTGACGCGCTTGTATCGCCTCTCATTTAGGATCTAGGTACCTGGATAGGCGCCTGGCAGCTTTGGACTCGGTGGAAAGGCGTACAAAGAGGCTAATTAGTGATCCTGATCTGGTTAAGTCCAATCTACAAAGCCTTGAGCACAGGCTTAGGGTGCCCTGTCTTTCGGTGTTTTACAGGATGCATTTTGGAGAGTGTGCGCAGGAATTGCATGATTTGATTCCACCATCTCATTTCTACCATCGGACAAACCGACGAACGGCGAGTATCCACCCTTACGTTGTTGAAAACTCTACAGTCCTGATCAAGCGTTTCGCCTCGTCGTTTAGACCGCGTACATCGAGGAACTGGAACAATTTGCCTTCTGCGGTCTTCCCGTCCGATTGTAATTTAGGTGTCTTCAAGGCTAGAGTGAATAGGCTCTCAATAAATTAGTGCGCCTCACCATCAACGATTGCATCACTGCTTAGCATCAGGTGGGATCGCAGTCAAGCACTAGTTTATACAAATTAAAAAAAAAATAGGTATAGTGCCCAAGTCCTGGAAGCTTGCCAACGTGCAACACGTGCTCAAAAAAAAAAAAAAAACCATTCCATTCATTTGGCGTTAATTCTTCGACCCTTATGAAAATTTCGAGCTGTATAGTGAAATGGTATATAATAGGTCTTTACCTATGAAATTGCCGTTTTTTATATTATAATCTATAATATTTGCAATATATTTTATTCTGATTTCAGACGTAAACGCCAATTTAAACTAGTTAGGTTTGTGGCCAGTATACTTACTACAGTTGCGAATAAATCGGATGCTGAAATAAAAGATGAGACAAATCGTAGTGAACAATGGCGATCAATGGACCATGTGTATACCCAGAAATTTTTTAAATTTCCCGCTTTCAATCTTGCTATTGCGGTGAGACTATAATATCCTTCTCCTACTTATAATATTACTAGCTGCCCGAGTGCGATTAGTAGATCCCTTCTATAAATTTTGTATAAACAACATTATATATTGGTTGGTTGATGGCGTCACCGGCCCACGCTGAAAACCAGCGCTGTGGACTCGTCGCATTTTTGCGTTGTGGACACGGCATTATGCTGAGCGTACGGCCGTTTTGCTCGGATGTGGCGCATTTATGTTATTTCTGATTAATTTATGTTTTTGTCTTGCAAAATGTTTGAAATATGTTTAGTTATAAGTTTGCGCCTTTTCCGGCAAATAAAATGTTTTTCTTTCTTTCTTCTTTCTTCATTAGTTTTAGTATGTGCGAAACCCGAAACACGTGTCTAGTATTTTTATGTAAAGAATCTATGTACAAAATTTCATAACTGTATCGTGAAAAATCACAAAGTTATAAGCTTGTTATGTTACCTAGTTGTCCGCACAAACACATGGTCACCGGGCCATCCGGGCAACTGAGGGGTTGTTTCGCTCTCGCACCCAGGATGTGCACTGGCGCCAAATACCCGATATGACCTGCCGTGAAAAGAAAGAAAGAAAGAAAGAAAGAAAAAGAATTTATTTGGTACAGCACAAGGCACAAACACAATATAGGTAAACACGAAACAAAAATAAAAGCAAGAAGCAAAAAATGTAGTTGTGTGCCTCACGGCTGCACCAAAATAGGTCCAGCTCAGCATGAATGACAACTAGTGCCTGACGCTGGTTTTCAACTGAACCTGTGGTTGTGACGCAACGGACGTAAAACAGTTTGAAACAGTGACATTTTTTTTAGGTGGGAAAATCATGAAATGACATCTCCCGCTCTTAGGCGGGGCGCGAGGGTGTGTCAAACTTTTACTGACTAAAATCCCACTCCTGTTCCTTCGTTGCCTTTCATACCAGGGCTGAGTTTTTTTTTTAGTTGCATTTCATACCTTTCAGAAACAAACCCTTGGCCCCAGTAGGCTTCGACTCTGCTGGGCCCATTTTTTTTTAAGGTGGGAAAATCATCTAATGACAATTCACGCTCTTGGGTGGAGCAGGAGATAGTGTCAGACTTTTACTGACTAAAAACCCACTCCTGTTCCTTCGTTGCCTTCGTACCAGGGCCCCGGGTTTCGTTTTCACACTACCCATGGCCCCAGTAGGCTTCGACCCTGCTTGGCCCCTACGGTTTGCTGAAATCTTCTTGAGGCGCGCGTGGAACAATACGCGACGGCGAGCTACCAGTTACTCGCCGTCCACTAGCTCGCGCCTACGGTGGCCGAAAATCGGGATCGGGATCCCCGCGGGTGGGGTGTGAGGGCTGTTCCCTCGCCTTCTTCGCGTTTTTAGTTCCCGCAGTTTCTATAGTATATATTAGACTAGCGCTTTGCCCGCGACTACGTCCGCGCGCATCGCCGTTTTAAGCGTTTGGCCCTGTGATTTGTTTATTGCCATTGCAAAGCAAACTTTCAAAGGAAATTGTAGTCTTTTGAATTCGAAAGGAACATCGTTCGGGATTAATGGAATACGCGGTATGAACTCTGTTTCTCCCTGGGCAGCATAGCATAGCATAGCATAGTCGGCCTTATAATGTTCCCACTGTTGGGACTCAGGCCTCCTCTCTAGGAGAGGGAAAGGGCCGTAATCCACCACGCGGGCCCAGTGCGTGTTGGTGGATGTCACATGTCTTCGAATTTTTGGTTCTAGGACATGCCGGTTTCCTCACGATGTTTTCCTTCACCGTTTTGAGAGCAGTGGTGATGTAATATATCCCTGGGCAGACCCGGTTAAAATAATAACCTCAACCATACTGCGGTGCAATGCTTTTACTTGCATCCTGATACCGTTACATAACTTCGGAGGCTTCAAGTTCCTAAGCAACATCACGGGTGTGCCCACATGCAGTTCACGTTTATGGTATGAAAGGCCGACTGGATTAAATAGTATTCAGAAACTCAACCGGATAGTGGAGTGCTTCGTCTGCATTTACCACAGTGTCTATAGAATTAAACACTATTTCTTCAGCTTCAATTGATGTCAGCAAAATATCGCTGATAACTGCTGCTCGGTCGTTCTTAGACGGCAATATAGCTCTTTCTCTTAGCCATTCTAATGGTTTGTCCTTTATTTGAGCCACACCTGAATAATTTCTTCCTATCTTCTCTTTGACTGTACTTACTACCGTACATAATTTTTCTGGTATGACTATAACTCCATCTAATTGTTGGTACTTGCCGTTACCTAATTGAAGTAAAAGGTCTGAAAATTCACCTGCAGAGATGTCCCCTCTGAGATTTACTATGAGAGTAAATCTCAGAGGGGACATCTTCAAGTTTTTGGTTAATTTAAGGATTTTAGTTAAACGCAGCGTTGACGGCCTCCCACAAGGTGGACCGATATCCTGGTGAGAGTCGCGGGAATGTGGTGGATGCGAGATGCACAGGACCGTTCGGTATGGTGACATTTGGGGGAGGCCAATGTTCAACAGTGGACGTCCTTCGCCTGAAATGATGATGATGATGATAATGATGAAGGATTTTAGTACAGTATCTTTTAATATTTGCTTTGTTTCATTCACTCGTGTCTTTTTTGGTACAACTGGTAACCTTTGCTGAAAATCTCCTGCCAGAAATATTGTCAAACCACTCATTAAGTTGTCATTGCTTCTTATGTCCTGTTATCCTGTAGAGTCCCGTTCCGCTTAATAGCTCTTTTGTTTGCCATTTTGCTTTCATCCCAGACTATTATTTTTGCTTTACGTAACAATTGGGCCAGATTACTATGCTTGAAAATGTTGCACATTGGCGTCTAATAATTGGCGCAAAATCTGATCTATAAAATGTTATAGTTCGTTATTAACATGCCTCTCCATGTGTCTTTAAAATCTTCTGAAAGATATGGTTTGAATTCATCCCACAGGCTGAATGGAATCGCTAGTTGACAAAAAACTAACATTATAATGAAAAGCTCTCTCACCATGAACGGCTATTGATACATGGCTGCCTCTCCTAGGACTGTACGTCAGTGTTGATCATCTTCAAGTAACCCTAAAACTTTGCATGCTGATTTGAAAGTCGTATGTTCTGGACCTCGAACTTCATAAAAAAGCAAACGAAGGTGGTAACACTCTGTATTATTTGGATATACCGTATATTCCCTGCTTAAAGCGCTGTCTTTTTTAATGTGTAGCCAACCATCTACATTTACTCCTCTTTTCCTCCTTTCGAACCGATTACTGTTCCAAACATAGAATGCACAGATTTCACAGTACAATAAGGTTTGCAAAGTCATCTACTTGACATAGTTAAAAAAAAAGACGTGAGAGTCGTTTTTGGTGGACAGGAAACCTTTATTAGCTAAGTTTTCTTGATTAAAAAAATATTTTGCTAAGTGCACAGCAAGATGAAACACCGTGGGAAAATTCTCATGAATAGAAAACCCGAAAATTTACCACACTGCCTCTGAACTACTGATATACTTTCCACTTTCATACGTTTTGACTTCATCTTTTAAATTGTTTACAGAAAGAGTACCTTGGTCAGACCCTTTATTCACATATTTAATCGATTTTACCGAGTTACAATATTCCACATTGATGTGAAAGAACTGGATTACCAACGATTATCAAGATCTACTCCATTTATGGTCACAGTAAATCCGCCATTATCTGAAGGATGTCTATTCAATTATAATTGTGATATTCAAACTGCAGGGTTTGAATATCCGTCATCGCCGGTCAGTGTTTTTATAAGCATTGTTCGAGGATAGCGTTTAGTGCACAGCTGGTCTCTCATGCATGGCGAGTTGGCGTTGAAATTTCCACAGGGGACATGTATCATATTAGATTTCACTATCTCATAGAGCTTTGGATCTAGATGGGATCAGATATTTTGCACAAATAAAATTGTCAGTAATGTCAGAAAGAATGTGTCTTTTTAGCCATATCAGAATATGAATGTACCGAAGTCTGGTAGAAAACCAACATTTTACGTACATGTATCACGGAACTTCACCAAATATTTTTCCTTTAGTTATCAAGTCCAACATTTTTTTTTTTACTTTGATGCGAAATATTTGTGCGATGATATCGTGGCGATCGTGAGGTTTTTATTCTGGAAACAAATTTTCTTTAATTTCTTTCCACCGAGGGTTGCACGTGAAGGTGAAAAATAAGTCTGTACGACCATAATGACGTACATAAGTCATGGCGTATTGAGTGTGCTCGTGCATGTATCTCGGCCCACCGGTGAAGGAGGACGGTAATCCACTATTTGATCCAACTGATGAGCATCAACATCTTGCCTACTGATGGTGTCCTTAAGTATTACTGAACTAATCAATCAAAGCTTTTAGACTTTTAGAACATTAAATTAGCATAATAATTTCTATCGAAGAAGACGCTAACTATGACACACCAACTTGTTTTGTAATTAATTTTATGTTTTCGTTTGTACCAATTTGGGTCAGTAGATGTCGTTGTACGTATATAAATAACATGATTGATATGTTATTATAGGATTAGGTTATCACATGGTTGCGTTGCAAAGAAAATCTATTAGCAGTAGTATTAGAATCCATTTCATCAACACTTGAACTTTTTTGTTGTTGTTGAACTATTTTTGTAATCGCTATTTGCTCTATTAGGGCTTGTTTTTCTAATTTCTAATACCGAGTTAAATTATGTCGAGTAGTAAGACTTCAAAAAATCTTGAACACGACCTAAACCGTAATTTGAGGGTAGTTTTGAAAAACGAATAATGGGAATCTTTATTATTTATTTAAACATGTATTCGTGCCAAGTTTCCAGTTTATTAACCCAAGGAATAAGATTCTCCCATACAAACTTTAACACCCCCTAAATCTTGCACTGAGGGTAGTACTGAAAAAATAAATATGGAAAATTTAAAAACTAATTTAGGTTAATATTTGTACAAAGTTTGGAGTCAATTGGCCCATGGAAAAAAAATTTGCACACTTACGAAATCCCCCCTTTTTACCCCCTTAGAGGATGAATTTCCAAAAATCCCTTCTTAGTGCTCACTTACGACATATAATTAATCTATATGCAAAATTTCAAACTTCTAGCCCCAGCGGTTTCGGCTGTGCGTTGATATGTCAGTCAGTCAGTTTCTCCTTTTATATATATAGATAATAAAATATCATTTTGTAGTTTTTGCGTGAAAGAGTAACAAATATTCATCCATTTTAACAATCTTTTCTTTTAAGTCTTAGTCTTTTTTATTAACTAGTTTACCCCCATTTTCTGTTGGTCTAGTGGTTAGTGGCCCTGACTGCTATGCCGGAGGTCGTGGGTTCGATTCCCACCCAGGACAAATGTTTGTGTGATGAACACGATCATTTGTTCTGTGTCTGGGTGTAATTTATCTATATATGTATGTATTTAGAAATATGTAAGTAAGTTTATCAGTGGTCTAGTACCCATAACACAAGCTCTGCTTAGCTTGGGACTAGACGGCGTTGTGTGATAGTTGTGTAATATTATATATTATTATTATTATATTATATATTTATATTATTTCACTTTGTTAAGGTCCAAGCGCTCGAGCAGTGCCATAAAACAGTGACTTTCTGAAGACTACTCCTCGATAACAGCTAGGTCACAATAGGTTTGAAAAAAATATATGTTTATTATAAACTCACATACAACATTATCAACGTATGATTTTTCGTATGACTAATACTTTTGCCAAAAAAAGACATGATATTTTTTCACTTGTTTCCACTACTCCTTTCAAACGGCTTTGATCTTTAGAAAAAGTGTTCTTCAAAATGTACGTAGCATATGTAAATCAATCAATATTTCGCACAGAAAATGGATTTAACGGTCAATGGAGTTCTATCCGGGCGCAGGTGGCCGGAATTAAATGCACACATACTCGTACGATTTAACTCCGGATAGATGTTCAATGTACTATACGCCTCAAATCTAATAAGTACCTTTTCACGTTACACACTTTTCAAGCCAAAATAAATTTGTTTAAGCATAACTTGCACAATTTCACGTAAGCACCTTTTCCGTAAAACCATGGAATTATGAAACTATTTTTATTTTATCACAAGATATACAATCTATTCAACTAATTAAAATTAAAATCTCTCAAACAAAGCATCATCGTCATCATTTCAGATGATAGACGTCCACTGCTGGACATAGGCCTCCCCCAAATATCGCCACAATGAACGGTCCCGTGCGTCTCGCTTCCATCGGATTCCCGCAACCTTCACCAGGTCATCGGTCCACCTTGTAGGGGGCCTTGCAACGCTGCGTCTTCCGGTACGCGGTCGCCACTTCAGAACCTTTCGGCCCTAACGGCCATCTGTCCTGCGAGCAATGTGCCCTGCCCTGCCCTGCCACTTAAGTTTGGCGATTCTTCGTGATATGTCGGCAACCTTGGTTATCCTACGGAGATCTTCATTTCTGATTCGATCACACAAGGAAACTCCGAGCATAGCCCTTTCCATTGCCCTTTGGGTGACTTTGAGCCTTCTGATGAGGCCCATTGTGAGCGACCACGTTTTGGAACCATATGTCATCACTGGCAACACGCACTGGTCATAGACTTTCGTCTTGAGACACTGTGGTATATTGGACGAGAAGATACCGCGCAGCTTCCCGAACGCTGCCCAGCCGAGTCGGATTCGGACGGTTCGCAAATAAAGCAAAATAACCTATATATGTGTTAAAATCGCGTAGTAAGGTCATTTATCGTAGTGTTGCGACTCTTCAAATTCACTGATATACCTATAGCATACGAATAATCTTTAAAAATTTCCGAATAATCGAACTTAGTAATAACAAGCCGTTGTTTTTCCGAACGTCTTTTAGTATCACTTAATTTTCAGCTGTCAACAAAAACGCATAATTAAAATTAAACATAATATGTAAGCTATTGTTATTGTAAATAAATCTTTGTAGTAAAGTCACTCGTGTGTTTCCTTTGTTTAAACTACAAAATTCACGATCAATATAATTTAGAATGTCGGTTAGGTTCTAAGGAACTGAAAAACTCGAAATAATATGTCCCATTTCCCTATAATTCTGACATTTCCCTACACTATATCTTAAGATTTACTAGTAAAATCTAAGATAAACCAATGAGAAGCTAAGATAAAAAAACAGGCTTTTATAGAAACTGTAAAACTGTAATCGATAAGTAATTGCAAAAAAAAAGAATATCTCTTAAGAAATGGAAATTATAAATCGATTTCTTTGACCCCACTACTTTTTTGCAATCTATCAGAACTGTCAAATGGTAATTCTTAGATTTGACGGGCATTAATAAGGTCGAGTAAAAGTAACTGTTTAAATGTTTTCAGAGAATGACTAAACCCTGGATATTTAATGATTTCGTCAGTAAAATACCTTATGCAACTCGTGACATGGACTTTGATGGAGTTTGCACCGCTACTGCTGTGAGAGCTACTAGGGTGAGATCTTATTTCAAAATCAGGTAGAACTACATTGGGCCTACGTAAGCCACGTACACCAATCTTGGCGCGTCCGTCTCCATACATTTTATATGGCAACTAGATTAGTAGAGCTACATTAGACCCACGCCACACGACGCCACGCGACGCGATGTCATACGACGCGACTCTACGTACAACTCAGGCGTCACCCACGTATGCGTCGGTTTAACATAGTTTCCGTACCAGAAGTATCGATTAACGTAGGGCCCTTCTGGACAAAATATCAACATCAGCTTCTTGCTTTTTAATAAGAAAAGTTATGAAAACAAGTAGGTGCATTGATTTGACCTGTAGCCGAAAAAAAAATTTAAACCTTTGAAACTATTAAAAACCCCGATACAAACTTGAAAGGATCAAAACACATTGTTTACTATAATTGCGTCGGGACTTTTTATGCATTAATTTTTTTATTTTATTACTAGCTCTCTGCCAGCGGCTTCGTCTGCGTGAATGTCGGTTATTACGGACGCAAAGTCGAAGCTAGATAATAAGTAGCCTATGTCCATCCTTGGAGTTCAAGCTTCCTCCGCACCAAACATCAAAATCGGTTCAGTAGTTTAACCATGAAAACGTAACAGACAGACATACAGACTTACTTTCACATTTATAATATTACTAAACCTTACGATCGACATTCGCTAAACGGTAAACGTACTACATCGTTTACTAAAATATCATATCGATTGAACTGAGTTAAATTTGCTTAGAACCTCTTACCAAATTATTTTCATTTCCGTTTCATCAGATACTAATCACCATTTATTTGTAACCCTATTTAACAAATTGTACCTTTTATTCATCTTCGCAGCATAATCAACTAATCAGCAAACTCCTTTTATCTTATATATAAAATTCTCGTGTCACAATGTGCGTTCCCGTACTCCTCCGAAACGGCTTGACCGATTCTCATGAAATTTTGTGAGCATATTGAGTAGGTTTGAGAATCGGCCAACATCATTTTTTTTTTTAATTTATATGGCAAAACAACGTTTGCCGGGTCAGCTATACTATATATAAAAGAAAGTCGTGTTAGCTACAGTATTTATAACTTAAGAACGGCTGAACCGATTTGGCTGAAAATTGGTGGGGAGGTAGCTTAGAATCAGGAGTCGGACATAGGGTACTTTTTATCCCGTAGAGTAGGGTAGAGTAGTGTAGGGTAGAGTAGAGTAGGGTAGAGTTGGGTACAGTAGAATATAGTAGTCAATTGACGGGAGCGAAGCCGCGGGCTAGTGTATCTATAATATGTATGTATTTAACAATATATGTTTATCAGTTGTCTAGTACCCATAGCACTGCTTAGTTTGCGACTAGATGGCGTTGTGTAAAAGTTGTGGGCTATTATGTATAGAGGCATACTGAAAGTTTCTAGATTCTGATAAATAAGACTAGATATCAGACTTGCGATGATTTTTTGTTTTTCAAAGTATATTCCCTCGCAATTAATACATTTTTGCATTTGCTGAAACCACTGTACAAAGCAGTTGGACCAGTCTTCTTTAAGGATTTCAATGGCTTTATGGAACGCATTCACCGCCGATTCAGGACTCGTAAAACGTGTGCCTCTAAGTTTGTCTTTAATTTTTGGAAACAAATAGAAGTCGCAGGGTGCGAGGTTCTGGCTGTAAGGCGGATGCGTCCACATTTAAAGCCTTCAAATAGACTTCTGTTACCTTAGCGGAAACACATCCTCACATAGGTACATTGCTTCGAGGACGCTTTTCGTGAACTTTTTTTAAGACTCTGGGCAAGTAAGTGTAGACGTACCAATCTGCAGTCACTGTCCTTTGATCTTCGAGCAATACTTTAGTTTAATGTCCTGATTTGCTGAAAAAATAAACAGCCATTTTTTACCAACACCTCGACTTTTCATAAATTTTGTCGACAAATCTACAAAAGCAAAGACCCACTCTGCGCACTGGCTTTTTCTTTCGAGTTCATAGCAGTACACCCAGGTTTCGTCACATGTCACGATATTATAGACAGCCAATGACTATCCTCCATTAAACTTTTTTATCATTTTACGGCACCACTGGACACGTGGTCGTTTCTGGTCCGTCGTTAAGTCATGTGGTATCCATCGAGTGCAAAGCTTCCGAACCTTAAGATGCACATGTAAAATGTTTTGCACCTGGCTCATTCCAATGCCATAAGCACGAATTTGCTGGCAAGTAATTTTTTTTATCAGTTTCAATAAGTTGTCGTACGGTGTCAATATTCGAGTCTGTAACCGCAGTCGTCAGCCGACCTTCATGTACCTCGTCATAGAGATGATCGTCCACGTCTAAATTCTCCAAACCACGAATACACAGAGCTGCGACATGGGGTGCTTCATCACCAAATGCCAATCTCTGGCAACTCTCTTGTTGACTTAAGCCACAACGAAAATCATAAAAAATCATTGAACGAAAATGTTTACGAGTTAAATTCTTTTTGATAGCGAAAGACAATCTTTGAAAGGACGCGACAATGAAAAAACAAATGACAGTCTCGCAAATAAAAAGTAATATGCTCGCAAAGTGTTCCATTTTCAAATCCTTTAATTCTTTTTTCATTTTTTTTTATTGTAAATGGCCAGATCCTGAGACTTTCAGTATGCCCCACGTAATATAATAACAATATTTATATACATTCATTTATATGTTAATTTAAAGTGTTATTAAAAATATAAATGTATTTCAGAGCTGGTCATCAGTTAAGTTCTTATACACCGAAGAGGTTGAGATGATGCAAAGGAAAGATTGCGAGAGAAAATTGTATCGTAGTTGCAGACTTTACATATGCAGTGCATACGACCATAGAGAAAAATATGTTTTTTCTGTATGTATCAATCGTAGGTATTGGTCAAAACTAGTAAAAATCATTATCTAGAACTTTTGTGAGTCAATTATAATATATTGAATAAAAATCCATTAGAAAGTCCCACAAGCCTCTGACCAGATCGGTGTTGAGTCTGGTGCGGGGTGCAACTACCTGATAGTTGATTTCGAGCAGTTGTATATGTTCTAATTGCGTGGAGAACTCTGACACTGTGTTATAAGATTTCGAAGTTACAGGTGCTCCAATTTCCATAAATATGTTAATCGTAACTGTTGTAGCAGACTAACTAGTGGTCCACCCACTAGTTTCTTCTGATATCTAACATTCTTGCCACATTACATTATTTTTGTCTAAGTAATTAAACTATTGTAACTTTTTACTTTTCATGTTTAAGCAGTGACGCTGTGTACGCTTTAAAATAAATATTAGATATTATTCCCCCCACAAGGTGGACCGCTGACCTGGTGAGTGTCGTAATCCGATAGACTGGTCGTTGTGGTGACACTTGGAGAAAGAGGCCTATGTCCAACAATGGACGTCTTTTGGCTAAAATGATAATGATGATTATTTTAAGGAAACTGAAGGCGGCAGCTTAGTATGTTATGAAACCGGTGATCCTGCGGAGGTAGATATTAACCAAGGAGTCTTAGTCGGTGTGACATCTATCATCAACATCGGTCTACCAAGCCTGCACATGCGGGTCGGTTTATTCAACGAATGGATAACAAATACCGGTTGCATCGTGCCTAACAATGAATTCTTGATAGTTATCTGTATCATTGTTTGTATTAAAACTATTCTTCTGTATTATTGTTGTATTATTTATCGTCATTTTGTTTTTGGATTGCTTTTTTGAGTAACGGGAGACGGTGATAATGATTTCATTATTAAAATTGATGTCATTGTGATATGCACTTGAAACTTATCATGTACTGGCCCGAGTGTGGCCATGTCAAAATCAAAAGGGTATTGACAGAAAATCGTACAGGATAATTGAGGAGCCTGTTCAGGACAATTGAGAGCCTGTTCAGGAAGATTGCAAGGTCTGTTCAGGAAGATTGAGAGGTCTGTTCAGGACGATTGAGAGACCTATTCAGGACGATTGAGACGCCTGTTCAGGACGATTGAGAGGCCTGTTTAAAACGATTGAGAGGCCTGTTCAGGACGATTGAGAGGTCTGTTCAGAACGATTGAGGGGCTTGTTCAGGACGATTGAGGAGCCTGTTCAGGACGATTGAGGAGTTTGTTCAGGACGATTAGGAGTCTGTTCAGGACGATTGAGGAGTCTATTCAGGACGATTGAGGTACCTGTTCAGGACGATTGAGAGGCCTGTTCAGGATGATTGAGGTGCCTGTTCAGGACGATTGAGGAACCTGTTCAGGACGATTGAGAAGCCTGTTCAGGACGATTGAGGAGCCTGTTCAGGACGATTGAGGAACCTGTTCAGGACGATTGAGGAGCCTGTTCAGGACAATTGAGGAGCCTGTTCAAGACGATTGAGGGGTTTATTAAGGACAATTGAGGGGCCTGTTTAGAAGGATTGATATCCCATATTTGAAATCTACGGTGCCTGATGCATCTATTACATATTACACTATTTTTTTCGTGAATTTCCAGCCAATATTCAAAAAGTAATAAAATAATGCAATATTATTCGTCACTTTTTCAAGCACAAAATGGCGTCTTAAAAAAAAAATGATATGAAGTTAGTGAAACAGTATCTAGATACGACAAAAACTTTTGTAATCATGGCGGTAGTTCCCTCTTTGAGGAGTGGCTAGAGAGGTGTCACAGCGTCTTCACCTTCCACATAACGCGCGGTTTTAGTCAGTTCGAAACGCTCGGCTGTCACATGGTGCACACGGATCACACGGTGGAGGCGTGCCCCGCTTCGGAGGAGCACCACCGCGTCTTCATGGGGGCGATCGGTAACGGCGACCTCTCACATACAGGCCATGGTCCGGAAGGGGAATGGGCAGCGGTCGCTTTCTTTTGCGAAGCAGTAATGCTAGCGAAAAAGACGATTGCAAACGTGAGGGAACAGACATCGACACGCCCCAGCCGCCCCTGACTACCGGCCACCGCAGGCGTCACCAAGTGGACGACGAGCTATGGGTAGTTCACCGTCCGGTAACAGTCCGTGAGTAGTGTTCCACGCGCGCCTCAAAGATGTGTCAGTAAAACCATAGGGGCCCAACAGGGCCGCAGCCTACTAGGACCATGGGTCGACTTCAGAAAGGGTAACATCGTGGTTCTGGGACGCAAAAAGCAGCTTAACCCTAGAAAGATAATCTACGTCTTTGAGACGCACGGCCGACACAAATATTGCTATCTCTTTTTTATTTCGCATCGTAGCGCTCTGTCCTTCTAGGTTATCCCAGTGGCCGGGCAGACCTTACGCGAGACGGCTGTGTCACCCTGGTAAGTACAATAATTACGTAGATACAGGGATAGCGTACGTTCGAGAGACGTATGATTATCCTTTGTGTAACTTTTGAACCTCATTCCCTGTAGTAATAGTTCGTTTTATTTATCGTTTTTTTTTATATTTTAGGTGATTTTGGTAATCAATTGCAATGGCTGGACGCAGAGCCCTTGATTATAACCAAATTGAAAAAATATTGGAGAACACTGAAGATGAGATTCCTGTTGTTGGATCTTCGATGTTCTGCTATGATGGGCCGTTGACTCTTGTGTCCTACAAACCCAAACCATCAAAGATGGTATATTTATTATCATCTTGCGATGAAACAGGTACGATCAATCAAAGGACAGGCAAACCTGAGATGATCATGTACTACAACCAGACAAAAGGTGGAGTTGACACTTTTGACCAAATGTGCTCGTCTATGTCATGTTCGAGAAAGACCAACAGGTGGCCTATGGCAGTTTTTTATGATAAGATGAATATATCGTTTGTGAATTCTTATGTCATATACTGTCATAATATGATAGCTCACAATGATAAGCCTCTAAGTCGCAGAAATTATATGAAAAAGCTGAGCACAGAACTTATATCACCTTGGATGGAGAAAAGGTTAGAAGCTCCTACTCTTAAAAGACATGTCCGTGTAAATATCCAAGAGTTGCTACCAAAAACTAATACTTTAGATAATAATGAAGAACCAGTAAACAAAAAGAAGAGATATTGTGCGTATTTTCCGTCAAAAATAAGAAGGATGTCGAAAATTACATGTTATAAAGCATTTGTGGTGAACACAAAACTGATATGAAGCTCTTAATTAGTCCTTATTCTATAATATTAAGTAAAAAAAAAATGTGATTTTAAACTTAAGATTAACATAATTACTCAACAAAGGAAGACTTAATATTTTTTAATTATTTTGTAAGAGGTTTTAAAAATTTCGTTATGTTTTTAAATTATATTCATTTTCTAATTGTAATTATGTTTTTATTTGTCGTAGAAAACCCTAAACTAATGATTCAATAACTTTTTAAAAAGTTATTTATGGAAAATTGTCCCATATGCACTTATAAATGCGAATACGTATCAAAGACGTATGATTATCTTTACCGTAGGTCAAAATAAGATTATCTTTCTAGGGTTAAGGAACATAGATATGTGATTTTAGTCAATAAAAGTCTGATATGCCCTTCCGTTGCGCCCAAGAGCAAGAGAAGTCATTAGATGATTTCCCACCTTAAAAAAAAAGAGTGTGTGTACTTATGTACACGCGTTAGAAGTTATACTTCTTTGGCGTATGGAAAAAAAATAACTAAAATGCAGTAGTGATTAACGATCAATATTAAAATTAATCAAAAAGATTTTATTTAAATAAAAATTATACATACCGACAATTAACCTCAAATCTATAAATGCACTCAAAACAGTTTATTCAAATCAGTTTTATCACTAATATTCAATATATATATATACTAATAAATAATAAATTATTAGTATCACCGTCGTATATGAAATTGATTTAATAAAAACACCAAAATAATATTTATTTATTCACACTGTTTAATTGTACTCTTACACGTGTTCTAAATATAAAAATACTAGAATATACAACTTGAACATCGTTATCAATTTTCATGCATGCCACCTAGAACTAACTTCACGATGTAGAATTTAGGTGTCGGTGTGCACGCGCATCGTAAAAATTCACTCTCATCATTTTTCTCTATCGCGCCAAAAGAAGTATGACTTCAAAAAGACTGTAACCAACAGCTGATTACTACAACATTGTTTTATTTTAAACCCTGGAATAAAAGTTCAAGGATCTGTTACCGTTCAATGTATTTTCAGTATAACTTAGAATAGAATGGCAAGTGATATTATGTTCCGTTAATTTAGTGTCTATTACTCGTTGAATATAATTGTATAACAATAATGCAATACTCATAATCTCTTGAAAGTATCGAGAATAATATATTAAGTATTATTTGTAAAATAAACCAACAACAGAATTTTAGTAACTTTTTAACCGACTTCAAAAAGGAGGAGGTTATATGTTCGGTTGAATGTATGTTTTTTTTTTTTTTTATGTATGTTCACCGATTTCTCGGTCAATTGTGGACCGATTAAAAAATTTTTTTTTTGATTGGAAGGTTATACTTCCGAGTTGGTCCCATAGAAATATTGTTATGATCTGATCATGAACTTCGAAGATATGGAACAGAACTCCTCATAGGATCACAGCAAAACCGTCGTAACAAGTAAAATTGCTTTGTTTATACGTGTAGTCGATGACTGACTGAAAGTAGAGGGGGAATATATCGAACTGATTTGATGATGAAGCCTGAAGTTAGGCACCGGAACTCTGTAATAAATTAATGTAATCTAACCGTGTTTGGGATTATTAGAATTGTCATGAGATGCACTCTGGCTATAAGGTATTTAAGTTTGGCTGAGGGGTACTTTTTAGTGGCGGTACCATAACTAAAAAGTGTAAAATAAAAAACTTTTTACAAAAAAAAATACAACCGACTTCAAAGTAAAAAAAACACTGAAAAGTGCAAAATAACTTTAATTTCGGAAGTCGGTGTTAAATAACGAAAAGACAAAACTATTATTATAGAAACACCGACTTCCGAAATTAAAGTTATTTTGCACTTTTCAGTGTTTTTTTTACTTTGAAGTCGGTTGTATTTTTTTTTGTAAAAAGTTTTTTTTTAATTCTAAATATCTTCAGTTTGCATAACTTTAGTATAACACATTTAAAAACATTACAAAGGTATAAAAATCAGGTATCATTGAGCGTTTTTTTTATTTCTCTACATCTTGTGGTTAGCAAGTTACAGTCTAAAAACAGTTTTTTATTTTTCCTGTATAATCGTGTTTTTGCAGTTATCATTTTATTCTCCAGGGGCCGCGAAATGTAGGCTGAAACCTACTAAATTGCACAACGACATGTGAAATGGTTAGTAGGTAACATAAAAAAATAAAATTATGTTTTGTTTTAACATGAAGTGTTCATAACTTTTTTAAGTACTGAGTCAATAATATTAATTAAGTATAATTATTTATTAATAGCTCGTGTAACCACCATTTTGGTCAATAACAGCTTGCAGTCGGGAACGCATTGAATTTATCAAATTTTTACACAAATCTGAACCACGAATACTCTCCCATATTTGTAAACAATGAGCCTCTAACGCATCTGGAGTACGCTCATTTTGATTATTCCATCGTAGAACAAAACACCCCTAAATTTTCAACTGGATTTAAATCCGGTGATCTAGCAGGCCAAGGAATAGAGCAAATGTCATTATGCTGACGAAACCAAGCCTGCACACTGTGGGAACGGTGTATCGGACAATTATCCTGTACAAATTTTACCTGTGGTAATTCTTCTCTTGGATACATTTTCGAACTGTAGGCAACTTGATCTCCTCCAGCACTTCTATATAATTTGCACTATTTGCTGGACTCGGTATTCTGACAAGATCCCGGATCGACTGTACTCATCCATCCCCACGTGTTCACAGTAATTATATGACCAGATTGCATATTGACCAGATTACATGACCACTTGTGTATCGCGTATTATCTCGACGCCACAAACATAAGCGTCCGTGTTCACTGGACTTAAAAGTTTTTTCATCAGTAAAGATGACATTACTCCAATCAAAGTTTATGTGATCCATAGCAAACTGCAATCTTGCTCTTTTATGGTTTTCCGTAAGCAAGGGTTTTACAGCATGCTTCCGATAATGCAGCCCTTCGCTATGAAGAGCACGACGGACAGTGTCAAAGTTTGTGTCAAATAAACCAGCATAGTGGTTCGTCGGCAGAAGTCCATTTTCTTCGTACTCCCTTACCATGGTTTGACGCTGCAACATGTTTATGAGTTTTGGTCTACCAGTTCTTTGACGGTAACCGTAAGTAACAACAAACAATATTCGTGATTTAACTACGTCATACATAATGGCATTCGTCATTATATATAACACATGCGAGCCCTCACGACGGGAGATGAGGTATCCCAGGGCAGGTGAGTCTTTGGACATAGCCAATGCATGTAATTCCCAACTCTGAAGTAGCATTAGGAGAACCCAAGGCCTCAAAAATAAAAGAAGTCGCTGGTTATAACATTTACATGAAATAGTAACTTTTATCATTCATTAAAAACTCACTTTTTTAGAGAATTAAATCTCATTGTAAAAATATGCTTTCAACTCATTTTATCTATACTTACAGAACATCTCCACCCTGGACGCGAATTGCAGTGGCCAATCTGTAAATCTCTTAATTGACTGCTGACTCAGGTTGGCCGCAGTAAAAACAATTTGGCCAAATGGGGCTTCCTCGAGCCATCTTTAATACAGCGCCAGTGTGGAGCCGCTGCACAGGACATGCTTCACCTTCTATGCTGTACATCCTTCACAACCACATGCAGTTTTCAGGATCTATACAAGGCCAATAACAGAGCCGTAGAGGTTGCTGAATACTGATCAGAAAAAATTTAGTAAGAGTACATCGACACGAAAAGAAGAAGATCTGTACTTACAATATTCATAAACTATAACAGAATGTTCAATTAAAAGAAACTAGCTAACTACTTTGGACTCGGTGAAAAGGCGTGCGAAGAGGCTAATTGGTGATCAAGATTTGGTTAAGTCCAATTGTATCTGCAATTTCTTGAAAAATCGCTTGTAAGATTTGTGAAATTGATTGATTGTAAAAAAGAGTGACAGAAGAAAATAAAACAAATCATAAAAGTACAAACATTTTATATATTAAAAAAATTATGATAGCTGAACATGATTGTGTGTTATATTTATACATAAGTCTAGAAACCGAGTTTACACTATCGATAAAAGACCGGTAACTTGTGATCCTGGTAAATAATGAGACCTGGTCTACTATGGTTCCGCAAAGGATTCCAACCAACAGTCCTTTGGATTTGTCCTCATTAGGATCGCCTGTCTTCGCACATACTAGAGGTCCACCAGAATCTCCCTGTAATCACGAAGACATACGAATAAGTGTCACACAGATACAGGCGAGCAATGTAAAGCGTTATCCAATTCAAAGTCCCTATGTCGATAATGACGTTTGATTCATACGTCATAATTATTATGATAGCTTGAAACAATTCATTTACAGATCGCGGCGTGTAAGTTGAACCACGCGTAACCGTAGCTACGCGGCGATGCTAGTTACCGCGGAGTCGCATCCGCCCCTCGCTACCCGCTTACGTTCCGCGCTGCCCTGCCCCCCTAGCCAAGTCACAAACGATAAACGTAAACTCTCAGTAGTCTTTAATAGATTTTCAACTTTATGTTATTGGATATAAAGTTGAAAATCTATTGAAGATTACATAGTGTTTTCGTTCGTTCCGGTCGCTAACGCTCAGTAGTCTTTAATAGATTTTCAACTTTATGCTCTTAGGTATAAAGTTGAAAATCTATTGGAGATTACTAAGCGTTCACGTTTATCGTTTGCAACTTGGCTAGGGGGGCTGGAGACACTTGCGAACCAAGTGTGAAAACTTGTAGGTTGTTATTGTTTTTGTTTGGTTGTTATGTTGTTTTGAGGTTTTGTTATTTTCAGTTGATTGTTGTGTTTTCAAGAGATAATTTATCTTCAAGAAAATGTGTATACTACAACCAACTTAGGAGACAACTTACCATCAAGTGGAATCGCAGTCAAGCAATGGATTATATTTTTTTTTATAAATGGCAGGCGAGAAAAATGGTGTTTGACGTCTATAAATTTTTTTAACAGAAAATAATATAACTGACTCTCTAAATGAAACTGCTGAAAGTCTGTAACCACAGTTATAAAAAGTTTCAAAGAAAGCAAAATTTCTAAATTTATAGTTGCATTTAGGACTCCTGGTAAAAAGCGACAACGAATAAAACCAGTCACCGGTATCCACGATTGTGACAAGGGGAAGATAAAAACTTGCATAAATATTTTTCATATAACTGAGAACGAATTACCGACCCTTGGTAAACTTCGTGCAAAATTACGCACTTTTATAAATTTTAAAGGTTCTGAAAAAGTCTTCGCCACATTTTTAAGGAACTCTGATTTAAATAGAAACCGAGAAAGATCAGCCATCGAATTATCTATATACAATGGATGACAATTTTTTGTTAAATAAATCTTATTCTAACAAATACGAACACAAAAAATAAATAATGACAGCTGTTCTAAATTGATACGTTTATGTACATATGCATTCGGCAATTAATGTTTATTTATAATAAAGAATATAATTATCATAATATGCTCACAGACAGGCTTGTTCAAACCTAACCGAATAACGCTACCTATATTTGTAGCGAAAGGAGAGGTCAAAAATGGGCTATTATTCCGAAGGAACATCTATGTGTTATACCTTATAAGAAAGCTTATTTACTACGCTACTCGATCATGATTAAATATAAATTTTTCAGTCCTCCGTTTTTGTGAAAACCTGAAAAATGTTTTAGTAAAAACAAAACGCATATTTTTTTGATTATTTGTTCCTACGCAATAGAATTATTTAAAATGTAGCTAAAATTGCCTTATCTATAAAATACCATAAGTTTTTATTATGATTTCATCTGCCATTTTATGAATTAACCTTTTGAGTGCGTAATTAGAGACACAATAGTAACACAATGGCGCGTGAGCGCGTTAATGCGGGGATCAACAGCTTACATACAAAACATAAGTATTATCATGATAATGCAATATCAAAACGTGTCGAAAGAAGATCAAATCCGTAAATGTCAGATTGTCATTCTGTCAACTTGACGTCTGACGTTGAAATAAACACACACAGATACACGATACGTCATTGATATACACACACGCACTGATACAAAGTTATACTGTCACGTCAATTATCACAGAGTTGCTAACCCTATAAAATGATTTATAGTGATACAAGTTTATACCTTTTCCTAAGTGGAAAAGGTCCCGTCCGTTTTTTTTTTTAAAGTTAAGTACTTAAAAAAAACGGAGGGCTGAAAAATGTTATTCGAAGCTCAAAAAAATCAAGATAATTACGCTCTTTCAGCCTGTATAAGTCAGAATGCTGTTAATTTTTTTGATTATTTTTAGCCCAAGCTTCATACATTTTTTGAACGTCTCCTTTCCTATTTTATTTTTTAAGGTGGGCAATCATCCAACGACTTTTCTCGCGAAAAAAGTGGAGGTATCGAGTTGAAATTAATTTATTTTATTTTTTATTCTATTTTATTTTTTAAGGTGGGCAATCATCCAATGACTTATCTCGGAAACACGTGGAGGTATCGAGTTGGAAATAATTTATTTTATTTTTTAAGGTGGGCAATCATCCAATAACTTATCTTGGGAACACGGGAGGTATGGAGTTGGAATACTTCTTATTTATTCAAGTTTGCGGACTCTTGAAGCTGTAAAAAAATCGAATTTATAAGTTATCGAGAAAAAAAGATACTTCAGTTTATGTGGCAAAAAACATACATTTCGACACTCTCGAGGAAATCAAAATTCATAGGGTACTTCCCGTTGACCCAGAATCCTGAAATTTGGCAAAAAGCAAGGTCTTATAGCACAAGTGTAGGAATAAATCTGAAAACTGTAAATTTGTTGTTACGTCACATTTTTTTTGCCATTCTAACAAATTTATTTATTTATTTAAACTTCATGTAGGTGCAGTAGTGGTACATAAGCGGATTAATCTTCCGAGGCTCCATTCCGGAATAGAACTATTTACATAGGTAAGTTTGTACGAAACCTTCAGGGCGCGAGTCCGATTCGCACTTACCCATTTTTTTTATATTGAAGTCGGTTGTATTTTATTTGTAAAAAATTTTTTTAGCAAATGTTTTAGGACTAAAAAATTTATTATAAATGAACATTCGGAATAATACACATTATTTAACACAAAACTTAGGACGACTTTAGATCATGTAAAATTAGGAGATTCAATTATTATAGTACTCGATGTTATGACAGAATACTTTTAGAACTAAAGATGAAAAACAAAACAAAATTTCGCGATTTTGAACATTATGGTTACTGAACTTTATAGCAAACGTGTTATGGATAATGATTTTCGGACAAACAAATTTTAGGAGAAGAAAGGGAGTAACCATCGGATGCACTCCACTGAGTAGATGCAATCCACTTTCCAATCTACCTACCGTGTGCCTAAGTGCCGTGTCATCGTGGAGGCAATCGGCGGCGGCACCCTCTCACACCGGGCCCTGTTTCAGGCCAGGGTCAGGACCGAGAAGAAATGGGATGCGGTCGCCTCCGCGTGCGAAGTAGTAATGGTAGCGAAGGAGATGGCCGCAACCGTGAGGGAACAGACATTCTCACGCCCCAGTCACCGTGATAGGAGACGCCCCTGGGGCCCAAGTCTGCTATTTTTATACATTCGTCATTCCAACACGATCCCATTTTCATTTTGATAAAAGTTCGTAATCTTCTAATTCATAATGATCGATCATTGATCGGTTAATGGTCTCGTTCTAGACTTGTGGTAGAATGACAATATCGAGCTTGTTAAAAGCAATGACAGCACAATGAAGTTCTAATGGTAGGTCAAAGGAACTGTCAAAATTTTAGCAGATTACCACATACGTCAGATATTCATTGGTCAGTTTGGGATTATATGTACGAGATTACCACTTCTTTCAATGGAGTGTCAGTGGTGGACCATTGTAAAGTCATAATGACGCCATTATATTAGTAGATTACCAAACTTGTCAAAATCAACAATTATGAAATCAATGATAGACCATTCTGACACTATTGCAATAGCAGACCCAGGCAGGTAGCAATGAGGCCCAGGTATCGAGAGTTACAGGGCGATCCTCGGCCACCGTAGGCGTGGGCTTACGAACGATGAGCAATGGGTAGCTCGCCGTCCGGACATCCAGTAAGGACCGAGCCCGAGTCGTCGACTTTTCGAAAGGGAAATCGTGGTCCTAGAACGCAAAGGGCGACTAAAGGTCACAGTTGGGTTTCAGTTACTAAAAGTCTGACACGCCACACGTCATTGGATGATTTCACACTTCAAAAAAAAAAAAAAACACTACTTAATGGTATATGAGACACTAAAAGGTAGCAACATTAATAAGAACATTTAAATACCTAATAATCGAAATAATATTTATGTACTTATATAAAACGATCTACATTAGTAAACTTATAGGTACGTAGGTACCTACATAACCTTAAATAATAAAACTGCCTATAACTTTTACGTCCCAACTTCTAAAAATATAAGAATTTAAACAGCGCTTTAACTATCAATTAAAAAAAAAAAATCCAAAACACGAAATATCAAATGGTTAGTAGGTAACATAAAAAATAAATAAATTATGTTGTGTTTTAACTTGAAGTGTTCATAACTTTTTAAGTTATTTTAAATATTTACAAGTATTAGGTTAAACACACATAACGAGATCTCCAGTTAGTATAGAGAATAAGTACTGAGTAAATAATATTAATAAATTAAGTATAAATTATTTAATAGCTCGTGTAACCACCATTTTGGTCAATAACAGCTTGCATTCGGGAACGCATTGAATTAATCAAATTTTTACACAAATCTGAACCACGAATACTCTCCCATATTTGTAAACAATGAGCCTCTAACGCATCTGGAGTACGCTCATTTTGATTATTCCACCATTGAACAATGACACCCCATAAATTTTCAATTGGATTTAAATCCGGGGATCTAGCAGGCCAAGGAATAGTGCAAATGTCATTATGCTGACGAAACCAAGCCTGCACACTGTGGGAACGGTGTATCGGACAATTATCCTGTACAAATTTTATCTGTGGTAATTCTTCTCTTGGATACACATTTCGAACTGTAGGCAATATGATCTCCTCCAGCACTTCTATATAATTTGCACTATTTGCTCGACTAGGTATTCTGACAAGATCTCCCGGATCGGCTGCCCTCATCCATCCCCACATGTTCACAGTTATATGACCAGATTGCATATTGGGCACTACATGACCACTTGTGTATCGCGTATTATCTCGACGCCACAAACATAAGCGTCCGTGTTCGCTGGACTTAAAAGTTTTTTCATCAGTAAAGATGACATTACTCCAATCAAAGTTTATGTGATCCATAGCAAACTGCAATCTTGCTCTTTTATGGTTTTCCGTAAGCAAGGGTTTCACAGCATGCCTTCGATAATGCAGCCCTTCGCTATGAAGAGCACGACGAACAGTGTCAACACTTGTGTCAAATAAACCAGCATAGTGATTCGTCGGCAGAAATCCATTTTCTTCGTACTCCCTTACCATGGTTTGACGCTGAAACATGTTTATGAGTTTTGGTCTACCTGTTCTTTGACGGTGGTTCAAAGAACCCTCTTCTTCAAATCGTCGTACCCATAGAACAACTGTTTTTCTCTGCAACAATTAAACAAAAATATATAATATCCAAAATTATGATTATTATATAGTGGGTTTATTGTTATATAAGAGTATATATAAAATTACTTACGTTTACACCGGTCTCCCTGGATATTTCTGACAAGTTTTTACCTTGATTATGCAAAGCAATTATTTGAGCTCTTGTTACTAAATCGATATTACAATAATTCGTACTCATTTTGATAAAACAAGTAGATAAATTCTCCTGATTTACAATAAAATTGAACGAAAGGAGCGCGAACGAGGTAACCGAAATGAACTTAGCGAACAATCAATTAAGCTTAGTCACAATCTTCAGTTTAAGTAATATTTAGACTACCTTCTAATTATTATTTATAAATCCATATTCAACCTACCCTCTTAAGTTTGAAAACTAACACATAGATAATAGATACATATTTATAAATTGATATTCAATTTTAATATCTTCATCTCTTTAAAATAAACTATAAATTATTTTAATGTTTGAAGAAACAAAAAGAAATAACAAAAATAAGCATTAGCATAACATAAACATTTGAAGCACAGCAACGCCATCTAGTAACAGTATAATGAGATGTTGTCGATAACAACATTTTAAATCTGATTTTACGCTAGATGGCGTCATTTCTCGCTATCCAGGCACTTTCGCAGGTCGCCGTACATTATGTTAACGAAATGTTTAAATTTGTCAGATTTAACTTTCTGCGCATCGATCAAAGACAAAAACAGAGCTGGCTCCCCAACATCATGGATTCTGCACACAAAGATTCACTACGACTTACTTGACCGTTTAAATCAATGACCCCAGCAGACATATTGACTGTTGTTTACAAGTTGACTCCTTAAATACAAAATTCATTAGTGCCTTCGAAAAGATCGACCACAAGATACTGCTTCAAAAACTTTCAAACCTGCCATATCGTCCAAATTCTCTAGTAGTTCAAATAGCCATTCCATATCAAAATAATTTAGTCAAATAAACCTACTACGTTTCAGTGCCATATGTCATCGTTGGCAACACGCACTGGTCATAGACTTTCGTCTTGAGACACTGTGGTATGTTGGACGAGAAGATACCGCGCAGCTTCCCGAACGCTGCCCAGCCGAGTCGGATTCGACAATTGACCTCTTTCTCAAAGTTAGACCTACCCAACTGGATTGTCTGTCCCAGGTAAACGTAATCGTCTACAACTTCGAGTGCAGAGTCTCCGATCTTGATCGGAGTGGGTGCTACATGGTTATTTACCATGACTTTGGTTTTGTCCATGTTCATTTTAAGACCCACTCTTTCGGAAGCTACTAAAGCTACGGAAGCTACTAAGGTCATCGAGCATTTTACTGAGCTCTTCCGTAGTTTCAGCCATGACTACTATATCATCGGCAAACCGAAGGTGAGTGATGTACTCGCCATTGACATTAATGCCTAGTCCACTCCAGTCCAGAACCTTGAAGACATCCTCCATTGCAGCCGTGAACAGTTTCGGAGAGATGACATCTCCCTGCCTCACGTCCCGCTGCAGAAGGATAGGTTTCGAGGTCCGGTCCTGAAGTCGGACTGACATTGTGACATTTTCGTACAAACACTTCAGCACTTCGATGTACCGATAGTCAATCTGGCACCGTTGGAGAGACTGCAGTACAGCCCAAGTCTCGATCGAATCAAAAGCTTTCTCGTAGTCCACGAACGCTAAGCATAGAGGCAGGTTATACTCCTCGATCTTCTGTATAACCTGCTGAAGCGTATGTATGTGGTCTACGGTGCTGAAACCTTTTCGGAAACCGGCTTGTTCGGGGGGCTGGAAGTCGTCAAACCTGCGCGCGAGACGATTCGTGATGACTCTGGAAAACAGCTTGTAGACATGGCTCAGAAGTGAGATGGGCCTGTAATTCTTAAACAGGGCATTGTCACCCTTCTTAAAGAAAAGTACCACCACAACTCTGCTCCATGCCTGTGGCGTCTTTCCCTCAAGTACGACGGAATCGAACAACCTCTGAAGGGCTTTTAGGACCGGTTTTCCACCCGCCTTCAGGAGTTCGGCTGTAATTCCGTCGTCACCCGACGCCTTGTTGTTTTTAAGCTGCTTCAGAGCCATCCTAATCTTGTACAGGCTGACGTCCGGGATATCTTCGGTATAGTGCCGGGTTAATCTAGCTCTTGGGTCGATTGCTAGATTCGTTGTGGGTTTTGTGATAGATGTGTACAGCTGTCCATAGAATGCCTCGATCTCTCCCAGAAGCTCCGATTTTGCGGATATGACTCTGCTACCCTCGGTCTTCAGTTTCGTGAGCTGGCTCTACCCTATAGACAGATCCCTTGCAAAAACCTTGGAGCCCTTATTCCGCTCATTCGCATCCTTAATCCGTTCGGTATTAAAGAGGCGGAGATCGCGTTTTAAGGACTTTGAGATCCGTCGATTGAGCTGCCGGTAGATGCACGCATCGTCTGAAGACTGCAGAATCATCTCACGCCTCTCTTTCAAGTGTTCGAGAGTTTGATCAGAGAGCCTTTTCTTCCTTGTACGACGAGTCTTAAAAAACTTAGACCCGACCGTATGGACAGTTTCCACGAACCCATCGTTGTATTCGTCCACAGAGCCACCTAGGCACTCGAAACGATTGTGAAGTTCGAGCTGAAAGCTCTCGGAGTTTTGAATCTGGATCTGTGCTGGGCGGAGCGTAAACTTCATCAGTCGAGATTGTTCAAGCTTGATATTGATATTCAATGTGCCTCTTACCATGCGGTGATCACTTCCAGTTTTCACCGCGTTGATCACAGAGACATCATTGAATATTTGCTTCTTCGTCGACATGATGAAGTCAATCTCATTTCTGGTCGTACCATCAGGGCTTTGCTAGGTCCACTTCCTACGCTCACGTTATTTGAAGAAGGAGTTCATCATATAGAAGCCCTCCTTCTCCATAAAACTAGCCAATAGGTGTCCCCGGCGGTACTGTATGGTGTCGGACGTAAAGAATAGCACCATCCCATTTCTTCCCGAGGGTGTCGTAAGAGACGACTAAGGGACATTTTTGAGACTGTTAAGCACCTCAGGTCACCGCGTGGTGTCGGGTAAACCACCAGCAACAGCATTCCCAAGGAGGGTTAGTGTCAGGCAGACGGCCGACTGTAAAACAGTAGCCATATCTCTTACAACATGTTGTGTATAAATGGAATGCGCGATAGGGTTAGGGCATACCCCACAGGCGACGCGTAGGGGCAGCACCCGGCTCCTGTGGGAAATGGACTAGGGTTGTTGCACCATCCCGGGCGGGGGCAACTTAAGAGGCTAGCTCGGGAAATGAGATTGAGGTATGCAAGTTGGAATGTAGGAACAATGACTGGAAGGGCCAGAGAATTAGCGGATGTATTAAAAAGAAGACGAATAAACGTGGCGTGCTTACAAGAAACTAAATGGAGAGGAACAAAAGCGAGAGAAATTGGTGAGGGATATAAGTTTTATTACTGTGGAAGTGATGGTAAAAGAAATGGTGTAGGAATAGTGTTAGACAGCAAATTGAAAGAAAGCGTGATGGAAGTACAAAGGATTAATGATAGGCTCATAGTTGTGAAGATTATGTTAGAGAATGTAATGTTGAATGTAGTTAGTGTGTCTGCACCATACTTGTGGTGCATACACACTAACTACGGATGCGATGAAACGGTGAAAGAGAAGTTTTGGGAGGATTTTGATAGAGTTTTAATGGCCATCTCTGTACATGAGGAATTGATTGCTGGAGGAGGTTAATGGACATGTAGGAAGAATGAGAGGTGTTTATGAAAGAGTATATGGGGGATGGGCTTTTGGAAGTCCGAACAGTGAAGGGGAGACGCTGCTGCAATCCGCTACTGCATTTGACCTGGCAGTAGCCAATACTTGGTTCCAGAAAGGAGACGAACACCTGGTCACGTACAAAAGCGGTAACCACAAGACGCAAATAGATTACTTCCTGGTTAGGCGTAACTAGCTAAAGCATGTCAAAGACTGCAAAGTGCTGCCAGGAGAAGACCTAGTCTCACAGCACAGGTTCCTGGTTATGGTGTCAGTAGTCAAGACACATAACAAAAAAAGCAAAGAGCGTCCTCCTCCTAAAATAAAATGGCATATGCTAGAGAAGAGTGACTGTGTGAAGAAATTGAGAGAGCGAGTGGTGGACAAAATGATAGAAATGGCAGACATGAATGATCGAAGTATAAATGAAAGCTGGAATGAGATTGCTGAGTGTATTAGACATACAGAGAAAGATATTTTGGGAGAGACGAGAGGAAAGGGTACAATAGATAGGGATACATAGTGGTGGTGGTGGAGATTTATGTAACTCATAAGATGATTTAAAAGAGTGTCCATGGAGTTTCTTGCACGTTCTTCTCCATAGAGATCACTTGTATTTTTTTTGACTGACCGATATTTTGACAATTCAAAAGTGCCTGTAATTGGTCTATTTGAAATAAACGTTTCTGATTTCTGATTTCTGATTTCTGATTTCTGGTCGATAGATATACAGAATGTGTTGAAAGAAAAAAAGAGGAAATTTAAGGAATGGCAGCGTATGGATCCGGAAAACACTAACTTAAAGTCTGCGAAAAAAAGTGAATAATAATATGATGCTTTAAAGAAAAAAGCCAAGAAAGCCGTGGCAATAGCGAGAGCAAAAGCACAGGACAAACTATACGACACACTGGATAGTCCGGCAGGCTAGAAAGATTTATACCGGCTTGCTAGAGCAAGAGAGAGAAATGCGAGAGATGTTTGTCAGATAAGATGTATAAGGGATGAAACTGGAATGATTCTATCAGAAGATAATAAAATCAAAGAGAGGTGGAAGGACTATTTTGAAAGACTGATGAATGAGGAAAACAACTGGAATGGGATTTTAGAGAGCAAACCAGTGAACGTGAGTTTAGTGAGAATGATTAGTATGGATGAAGTCAGAATAGCTGTAAATGGAATGAAGCAATGAGTGAATGTAAGGCAATTGGTCCAGACGGAATGCCAGTTGAAGTGTGGAAGTTGCTGCGAGTTTATGGATGGATGTGGTTAGCTTTGTTCTTCAATAAGTTGTTGCGGGAAGAAGTCATACCTGATGAGTGGTGCAACAGTTCCTTGGTGCCCATCTTTAAAAACAAGGGTGATGTGCTTGAATGCAACAATTATAGAGGAATAAAGCTAACGTCACATACTATGAAAGCCTGGGAGAAAGTTATTAAAAGGAGGTTAAGAGAAGAGAGTGAAATTTCACAGAACCAATTCGGTTTTATGCCCGGTCGGGGTACAGCGGATGCCATTTTTGCTATACGCCAGCTGTGCGTGAAATACAGAGGTGCGCATAAAAACTTGCACATGGTATTCGTTGACCTCGAAAAGGCATATGACCGGCTCCCTCGTGAGGTTCTGTGTTGGGCCCTTAAGGAGAAAGGTGTGTCTGGGAAGTATGTGCAGTTGATCCGAGCGATGTACAGCCAATGCCAGTTTAGGGGTATGTGGAACAGAGAGTAAAGTCCCACATACCTCCTTTTGAAAAGGGAGGATCCTCTGGCCAGACGGGTGTTATGTCTGGCGGGCTACTGCCCGATAGATGATTTCGGGCTGTTCTATATGTTCTAATCGCGCGGAGAACTTTGATTGCGCGATGCAGGATTAGTTCCTACGTGACGCCATAGATGTCGCTACATCACTCCCGTCCGGAGATCGGAGATCGATGGTTCTTGATGCTTCTTGATGCGTGCCAGGCCAGTGGTAGGATAGTTCCAGTGGGTCGGAACCGAATGCCGCATAGTTCTCTGTGAGTCGGAACTGTCTGCGGTGATGCCCCAGTGAGTCGGGGTGTTGCTATCCCAGTGAGTCGGGATGATGCCCCAGTGAGTCGGGATGATGATGTCCCAGTGAGTCGGGATGATGCTGCAGGCTCCAGTGAGTCGGAGTAGTGCTGCTGGCTCCAGTGAGTCGGAGCGGTGCTGTGCGACGTAGTGGCTTGACTGCTGGCGTCGACCAGGAGAGGTTCTTCGTGGCTCTTCATATGACTGGCCGAAGGTGCAGTGTGATTCGCCAAGGTCGCTGATGAGGCTGAGGGTAATGACCAGGTATGACCAGGTATGCATGCTGGTGGTCAGGATACTCTTTATAGCTGTGGGTGCTGGCTGTATGGCTCGCTGCTCGAAAGCTTGAGGAAGTGATGATGACGTCACGAAGCAGTAGCTGCACGAAGGCTGCGCTGACATTCTTTGTCTAGGGTCACCAGTTTGGAGGTATGCGGAACAGAGAGTAAAGTCCCGCAAACCTCCGTTGAAAAGGGAGGATCCTCCGACCAGACGTTGTGTTATGTCTGGTGGGCAGCTGCCCAATAGATGATTTCGGGCTGTTGTATATGTTCTAATCGCGCGGAGAACTTTGATTGCGCGATGCAGGATTAGTTCCTATGTGACGCCATAGATGTCGCTACACAGTACCCAAATCCGGTCTACAGTGGGCAACACTGGCAGCTTCAATGTGGCTGTCGGCTTACATCAAGGGTCGGCCCTCAGCTCTTACCTCTTCCTGATGATAATGGACGCTCTGACGTCGGGCATCCCGGAAGGAAGAGGCTCCCTGGTGTATGCTGTTTGCCGATGACATTGTGCTGGTTGCCGAGAGTGACCTAGAGGTCCAGAGCAAATTGGAGGCGTGGTGGCACAGACTGGAGAGTGTTGGCTTAAAATTGAGCAGAACGAAAACCGAGTACTTGTTCTGTGATTTAGGTGGTCTCTCCGGTCCTATGCCCTTAGCTCTCACTGGAACGCCCATACCAATCTGCTCCGACTTTCGGTACCTCGGGTCGCTTATCCAAGGAGATGGCGAGGTAGACCGAGACGTATCAAATCGGATTTATTCAGGATGGATGAAATGGCGACAAGTCACTGGAACAATTTGTGACCCACGGATGCCCCCCCAGTTGAAGGGTAAAATCTACAAGTCCGTGATAAGACCTGTCATACTGTATGGATCAGAATGTTGGGCTGTGAAATAGACGGATGAAAAAAGATTGCATGAGATGAGAATGTTGAAATGGATGTGTGGTGTGACGAGAATGGATAAAGTGAGAAATAAGTATATTAGAGGAAGTTTGAAAGTGGCGCCAGTGACTGAAAAGTTGAAAGGGAATCGTTTGTCTTGGTATGGTCATGTAAAGAGGAGAGATGAAACGCATGTTACTAAAAGAGTCTGTTATGAGTATACATGTGGATGGGTGGAGAGGGAGAGGGAGGCCAAAGAAAAGATGGATGGATTGTGTGAACAGTGATATGAAAGAAAAGGAAGTTAGTGATAGCATGACGGTTGACAGGATAGAATGGAAAAAAAAAACATGTTGTGCCGACCCCAAATAAGATGGGACCAGGGCAGGAAGATGATGATGAGGTGTCCCCGGTGGTTCCGATGTCCAAATCCAAATTGCCCTACTCGCAGCTCATCACCGTCTCGTTTACCCAGTTTCGCGTTAAAGTCCCCCATGACCACGGTGAAGTGAGTCTTAGAACCATGCATGGCTCTGGATATATCCTCATACATGGACTCTACTTCGTCGTCAGGGTGTGTCGAGGTCGGGGCGTAAACCTGTATGAACTTCAGCAAATATCTTGATTTCTAAATATAAGATACGCCACCCTGGTCGACACACTCTCGATCTTCACCACATTGTTCACAAGGGACCTGTGGACGATAAACCCGACACCACCCTGGGACTGCTGGTCACCCTCCCGGAAATAAAGCAGGTTACCGGATTTGAGAATTATCGTGTCCTCCCCCTGTCTTCGGACTTCAGATAATCCCACAATACTCCATCGTAACCTGCCCAATTCTTCCTCAAGTTCGGTGATCTTCTCTTCGGACCGGAGTGTACGCGTGTTATATGTTGCCAGGCCCAGTCGTCGTTTTCTAAAGGGGTAGCCGGATCCCATCCGGAGATTCTTCGCACCCCTTGCCTCGCCGTAACCTTGACCGCTACCGGAGTCAAGGGTAGACGCGGTGCCGGGCACTAGGGGCCATTTTTTGGTTGTGCTTATCATTGGGGGGTATTGCCATAATCGCCACGCTTGGCATGCGGGTTGGCGATCGCAGTTTGGTTGTTGCAATTCACAAAGATTGCTGCTGCCCATTCTCTGGTATGTCCCTTAGTCGCCTCTTACGACACCCACGGGAAGAAATGGGATGGTGTTATTCTTTACGTCCGGACACCATACGGAACCGTCCGGACACCATACGGAACAACATAGAAATTGAGTACATAGAAATTGTTAAGGACACCAAAAGAGAACGGGTGTTTTGGACACAGTACTGTACCTAGATGAGTTATATATCACATGAAAGGACATAATAAAAGCTTCATTTTATCGCACGATATCAACAGTCAGACATATGCCTGACTGTAGAAGGTGTGATATCTGTAAATTAAGGGTAATTTGTTATGTTTTTTTTATATGTATAAATATATGTCAGATTAATTCGCGAATATATGCATTGCAGCTAAGTCGTGGTTTCATTACTTTCCTAGTATTCCTCAGTGGCGACGGGCAACTAAGGGACAGCTTGTCATGTCATGCTTCTCTCCTGGTCCCGTGCTATTTGGGGTTGGCGCAATACGTTTTTTTCTATCATTAATCTGTCTTGTTACCCGTCACACTTGCATTTAATAACTAAGGAATAGTGATTAATAAAAAAAAAACTAACTAGTCCAACATCCGTGATCCCAGTAGCGGTACAAATATGTTTATCTCTTGACTTGCCAGACGCCAGATTACATATCTTCCTTGTCATTACGATTAAATGTGCCATTTGAAGAACTGGACTATGATTCTACAAAAAATATTACATTTAATTTAATCCGATAACAAAAAAATAATAGGGATCTCAATTCTGCTGCAAGTTATCGACCCATCTCCCTTGAAACTGTCCTGGGTAAAGTGTGAAGGAGTGCTAAGATTAATGATGCTCAGCTTGGTTTCCGTCCTAGTTTATCAACTGATTTAGCAATACTTACATTAAACATGCACAAGGTGAATTATTATGAAAGTCCGACCACTTCGGTGGATGTAAATCTTTTACTTTTTTTTTAGGTGGGAAATCATCTAATCATCATCTGACATCTTCCGCCCTTGGGCGTGACGGACGTGATGTCAATCTTTTACTGACTAAAACCCACTCCTGTTCCTTTTTTGCCTTCGTTTCAGGGCTCCGGGGTTCTATTTCGTATAACCCATGGCCCCAGTAGGCTTCGACCCTGCTGGGCTCCTACGGTTTTGCTGACATCTCTTGCGCGTGGAACACTACGCGCCGTCGACGACTTGGGATCGGTCCGCGAGCCCGCGCCTACGGTCGCCGGTAATCGGGATCGGAATCCCGGTGGTTGGGGCGCGAGGGCAATTATTTCACGCGTGCAACGTGTGGCCTCCTCTTTGGCTAACATTACTGCTTCGCAGGAGAAGGCGACCGCCTGCCACTCCTCCTCGCTCCGGACCATGGCCTGTACCAAGGCCCAGCGCGAGAGATCGCTGCCACTGATTACCCGTACGAGGACACGGCGTGGCGGTGCTCTGCCAGGTGGGGCACACCTCTACCGTATGCTCCACCATGTCCTCCGGGTGGTCCACGCTATGGTGACATCCGGCGTTTCTTCCACACGAATCCGGTGCAGGAACCTCCCGAACTGACCATGTCCAGTGAGGACCTGCGTCATGCGGAAGGTGAGGACGCCATGTTGTCTTTCCAGCCACTCCTCAAAGAGGTGAGTTACCGCCATAATTGCGGCGTGCTCAGCACTGGGTTGTGACAGTGTCGCTGTCACCATTCCATCCTGCCGGAACTCTGTCCACCATGCCGCGATTTGTCGAGGCAGCGGAGTTTCACCCCGGCGTTCCATCTCGACGCGCAGATCGTGCATGCGTGCAAGGACTGTTGCCTCCAGATCCCATGGTGGCAGGCCAGCAAGGAGGCTCGCTGCTTCGCGGGAAACCGTGCGGTATCCCCGCACCATCCGGATGGCCATGATCACCTGGCATGCATTCAGCTTGGTCACCGGTCGCTTTCGCAGTGACGGCGCCCATACTGGCGCTCCGTAGAGGGCCATGGAGCGAACGATTCTTGCGTAGAGCCTCCGGCAGGAGGCGTCTGGACCCCCTAGGTTGGGTAGGAAAGCGGCTCCTACCCAACCTAGGAGGGCAGCGCCAGTCCGATCCAGTTTGGGAGCCAGACGTTGGAAATGCTCCTCGAAATTCCATTGGCTGTCGAGGACGAGTCCCAGGTATTCATCTTCGACTCGACGCTGATGTGAACTCCTCCTACCATTATTTGTGAACCTGGAGGTGGCGAGTTCTGAGGGCCGAGAAAGCAGATGGCATCGGTTTTGTTCAGTGCCACTTCAAGTCCCAACTATTGGATCCTCTCCACAACTGTCGCAACCCCGCATGTCGCTAGTTCGATCGCCGCCTGGTAAAACTCCCTGCGCCAGGACCAGCGTGTCGTCTGCGCCAAAAACCACGCCGACCCTGTCAGCGAGGTTGCCACGCAGCACGTAGTCGTACCCGATGTTCCACAAGGGTGGTCCTAGTACCGATTCCTGCGGAACACCACACGACATCTCACGCCGTTTCCACTTTCCCTGGTGACCGGGATAGATGATGAATCTGTCTGTCAGGTAGGCCTCGATCACATGGTAGAGGTAGTCGGGCACCTGGTGATACCGAAGTGCCCTCGTAATGGAATTTCCAATTTGGAACCGTTCACTAGCTTTTGACGTTTTATAAGTGCCCATGTAGGCCTATGTAAAATAAAAACTTTTGACTTTGACTTTGACTTTGAATGCTTCTCCAGGGCAGAGAATTAAAGGCGTTGGCGATGCCCAAAGACACCGCCAAGACGACCCTGCCCTGGGACACTACATCTCCCATCGTGAAGGCTCGCTCGCATGCGCTTGATGGCGTCCATCGTGGAGCGCCTCCTGCGAAAGCCGAAGTGGCCGTCCGCAAGATCCGGGCCCAGCCCGTACCTAGTGCACGACGAGGCGGTCTGCAATAACTCTTTCAAAGAGTTTGCTCACCTCGTCGAGCAGCACGATGGGTCAATACGCGGACGGTGAGTCCGCAGGGCGCTCCGGCTTCGTGATGAGAACCAGTTTCTTCGTCTTTCAGCGAAGTGGGAACTAGCCCCTCTCCATGCATGAGACCCGAGTTCCTCCATGGCCAGGACCCAGGCTTTTCCAGGCCGTCAAACCGTCGGGTCCTGGGGCGTTATTCCTGGCATTCAGTCTTCGTACCGCCACTCTCACCTCTACCTCGGTCACCTCTGGGGCATTGTCATCGTCGTCGTGGTTGTAGGATCATAGTCGGACACCGCAGGTGGCGGAGCCATGGGCGGGGGAGAGTTTTCTCCTCGCGCAGGGAAAAGAGCGCTCACCATACCTCCACAAGCTGGGGCCGGAGACTGCGTCAGTGGGGGAGCCCAGGGGCGTAGCTGTTCTCGCACTACCTTGTAGGGGCGTCCCCACGGGTCTCCGTTCAGTCTCCAGCTACACGTTGCTCCAACTTGGTCCGCTTTATCTCCGCTCGGAGAGTTCACCTTGTCACTCTGTATCCCTCGTACAGCTCCGCCTCTCTGGCCTCCGCATCCGACGGGCGGATGCGGCACCTACGGTGTCTGGCGTACCAGCGCCGCACGGCATTGCACGCGCTACGCAGTGCCCCAATCTCCGGTAACCACCAGTACACCTGACGCCAGGCAGGTCCTGGCCGGACTCGGGGCATTACCACGTTACAGATTTACGGCATGGCCTCCCGGAATCACTCTGTGTCCACGTCGATGTCGACAGACTTGTCCGGTGCTTGAACCCAGGCCTGTACCATCGTGGCTTCCAGGAGGAGCTCCAGGTACAGCTGCTTCTGCCCCTATTGCAGACCACACGGGGTCTGTTGGACCGGCGGCGGCGCGATCGAGGTCTGGGTGGAGACGTCAAATCTTTTAGACTTGGGTCACGCATTTGATCCATGAAATGCGTATATATACATATCATCTTTCACAATATATACCCCTATTTTTTAATAAGTACAAATAATGGGGCTCTATCCGTACCCGTTACTGATCATATTTTTGTAGTCAAAAGTAAAAAAAACGAAATCCCAAAATTGTCCACGAAAATTTGTCATAATTGGTAAATTCATAATTGAATCAATCATTCATAACAATTGCTACTAGAAAATACAACGCGCAGTGATTTTCCATTTTGATCTTCATTCATTCATTCATAATCAATAGCCTGTACATTATTTTCATTTAGTGAATGACATTTTGGGATATAAACAAACTCTAATAACTTTGCTGTTTATGAATAATTATTATAGACTTTACTTAAATAATAACAAGACCTTTTTTAATAAGCCCTTTATGTACTAATTAAAAATGAGTATTGTATATCGTTCTGGTCTTTTCTACCTCATCGTCATTGGTACTCTAAACTATGTATATTCACAACATGTTCAATATTTCCCTGCTACTCAAAAATAATAATAATGAAAAAAATAGTCTTACCGAGTTTTCACCTGTCCCTACTCTTCCATAGCCCGAAACCAAACATTTTCCCTGATAATCTTTATCTTGGCTTGCCATTGGAATGGGGCCAATATAATTATTATATTCGAATCGACGTGTTGTAATCTGAAAAGATAATAATATAATATGAATAAACTTATATATATGCACGTACATGTACTCTCTTGGATGTTGCTTTTGTAAAAGTCAATATCCAAAATATATGGGAAGGTCGTGTATTTTTCTAATTAAACTGACAACTAGGTAGTAATGGTACTAGTAAATTATTTACTAGTAAAAAATAACATTACTTGTGACATGTTATTTACAGTGAATCGCAGAATGAAAAAAATTTACATTTTGATACTCAAGTGGCTCCCTATTCAACTTCGCAGGAACTCTCGGATATTATGTCTGCTATTTAACACCCTTCACAACCCTAAAACGCCCTCCTATTTGCGGGAACGCTTTTTCTACTCACTTCCTTCTGATGCACCTTGCAGATTGCATCTAAAGCATCTCTTAAAATCCACTTCTCATTCTACCGATTTCTATTCCTACTCCTTCACTGCGCACGCAGTACGGTTGTGGAATTCACTACCGTCTGACATTAGGGGCTGCCAAACTATTGCAGTTTTTAAGAGTGATAGAACACTATCTTTCTATTTCGTCATAGTTGCATATTAGTTAGTATGTATTATTTTATTATATTATTTAGTATGTATTTTTGTGATATTTATTTTATTATGTGTATGTATATAATTATAATAGTACCTATATCTTTATTTTTATTTTTTGCTTGTTATATTATTTCATTGTTAACTAAAATAGAGATGTACACAGTGTTTACATCTCTATTTTCTCCAACTCTCCTTTCGCAGGTAAACTGGAAGAGATTTCTTTAGAAAAAAGCATCACCTTTGTACTATTCTTGTTTCCTTCTTCTTTTCTTTTATTATTGTGTGTAGATAAATTGGTAAATAAATAAACAAGTGGAAAACTTTGTCATTGCAACCGAGGCGAAAATCGCACGAACCGCAGGTGAGGGTATTATGGAGCCAAGTGCGACAGTAACTTTTTTCAATACACATACTAAGAAATACTTTCTCTGAAAATGACGACGCAATTCAAAAATTAACAAAAATGTCCATTTTCAACTGAAGAAAATTATCCAAAGTTGCCATACATTTTAGTTTTTTTATTATTATCTGTAACAGGCTATCGCAAGTATATTCTACCTTAATCACAATATCTGGTGGCGTACAAATTATAAAGACTTTAAATAAGTTATTAAGATTCAATTGGTGTTTTTCCCGTGTTTAACCTTTGCAGATTGAAGGAGAAGCAAATGTACGAAATCACTAACCAATATCCATGTCGTCCTAATATTAAAATTTAGAACAAGGATAAATGTTATTTTGTTGGTAAAAGCAAATTCATGCATGAATAATCAATAATCATGTTACAATTTAAAGGACGATGCATCAAAATGATTTGAAATGTATCTCAATTGATAGATCTTTGTAAGGAGTGAATTTTTACTATGGCGACATTTCGCAAAAGTGAAGGGTTTAACGAGAAAATCATATTCTAATATTATTATTTTTTGGTACAAAATAACACCAAAAGATTTAAAATGTATCCCAATCGAAAGATCTTAGTAAAGTGACAATTATTACTATGGCGACATCTCTCAAAAGTGCGGGATGTAACGAGAAAATCATATTTTAATTTTATTATTTTTTGGTACAAAATAACACCAACAGGTTTGAGATATATTATTTCAATCGAAAGATCTTTTTTTATTTTTATTTTTTTTTTTATTAATGATAGGCTCGCGTTTAACCACCATCTCACCTGATGGTAAGCGATGATGTGGTCGACGATCTTAGTAAGGTAAGATTTTTGTACTATCTGTCAAAAGTGCGGGATATAGGTTAGGTTAAAATTAAAATATTGTTTATAACCTAAACCATGGGGTTTAACGTTTGAGGTATATCGCCATAATAAAAAATAAAAAATAAAACTTTTCAACAAGACGCTTCGAATGACACCTGTTTCAAGTCTGTTGATGAGTACCAACCGATTTGAAAAAGGTGTCATTTTTGGAGACAGTTTTACGCAATGCCCTTTGACAATATTTTATTTTTGTAGAATTTTGCAGGGCTCGCCGAACCACATTAAAAAAAAATATTACAGTATTATAATGTTATGAGTATATTTAAGGTCTAAAATACTTACATTATTTTGGGTTCAGTTAAAAAAACATATTTTATAAAACCTAAACTTTTGAGGTAAGTCGCCAAAAAAAAAAACTATTCAACTAGACGTTTCGAATGACACCTGTTTCAAATCTGATGGTATCTGTTGGATTGTGGGCTCGGGCCTCATATAAATTATGTCATCGTTCTTTTAATTCAATATTAATACATCAATTTGCACCTCATTGCTACAAAAAAAAATGACTGATATTTATTGTTACCACTGATGAAATCAAAAAAATAAAAATAAAACCCGTGTGATGAATAGAAATTAAACACGAGTCGGTTTTCGAGGAAATGTATTGAAAAAAAAAACACTGCTGCACTGCTGTGCTGTTAAATAGACTTATATTAGTTAATACTGGGTAATTTTTGCCGTACTGCTAAAAGGTATGAGTGATGTCTTGTTAGTGATACGGTGTCCTATGAATGTGAATACTTACAACGACTGCTATATCATCTTTAGGAAACTCGTATGTTTTTGGATATTGCACATTTTCCAACTCCGTCCACTGTCCATCAGAGTTATATTTTGCAACATTTTTTAGAGTACCAGCAACCGCGTACTTTTCACTGAGGGTTTTACTGCTGACGTGTCTATCTTAAAAATATCAACAAAAATGTATAAAACTTAGGACTTTTTGTATCATAAAGGTGAAGTGTGAATAATGCGTTTAATTTCACGTGTTTTAGATATATAGTAATATGACCAGAATACCAACGGGGCTAGGACCGATAAAATACAAACATGCAATTTGTTTCAAGGATAGCGGTAAGAAAACGATTCAAGGAATACATACTAATATCACACACTTGTTTATTTCTACAAATAATCATACTGGTTTTTAATTTATATGTTGTCAAATTATATTTCTTTCTCTAACTTCCTCAAACTATTAACAAAACACTTTTTACAACTTATTCAACAATAACATATCTACATACAAATTTTAAATCCTACATAATATACACCACTATTTTTTAATTAGTACAAAAAAATGGGGCTCTATCCGTACCCGTTACTGATCATATTTGTGTTGTCAAAAGTAAAAAAACTAAATCCCAAAATTGTCCACGAAAATTTGTCATAATTGGTAAATTCTTTATTTTTTTTTATTATTATTAATAGGCTCGCGTTTGACCACCATCTCACCTGATGGTAAGCGATGATGTGGCCGACGATGGAGCACGCTTGCCTAGAAGTAACCTATTCACTCTTGACTTAAAGACCCTTAGGTTGTAGCTATCAAGGAACACAGACTCCGGCAGGGAATTCCACTCCTTAGCTGTACGCATTATGAATGTGTTCCCAAAACGCTTTGTACGTATGGGTGGGATGTCCACCATGAACCGATGGCGCAACGCCGTACGTCTAGTGGTCCGATGATGGAACGGACTTGATGGAATTAAATTGTGCAATTCCAACGCACACTCCCCGAAGTGTAATCGATAGAAAACCGACAGGCTAGCAACTCGGCGTCGATGCTCAAGGCTTTGGAGTTTTGATTCGACAAGTGCATCATCACCGATGATTCTCTTGAATTAAATTCATAATTGAAAATCAATAATTCATAACAATTGCTACTAGAAAATACTACGTGCAGTGTTTTTCCATTTTGATCGTCATTTATTGATTCATAATCAATAGCATGTACAATATTTCCATAAATTAAGTGACATTTTGGGACATAAACAAACTCTAATAAATTTGCTGTTTATAAATATTACTTATTGAGTCTTTACTTAAATAATAACAAGACCTTTTCAAATAAGCCCTTGAAGTATTTGTACTAATTAAAATTATGAGTGTATATACCTGATGATTTATCGACATAGTTAAAGGTTGTTTGTTTTGTTGATGTATGATTAAATATTTTTTTTACAAACTGAAGTTTTCCTAACGATTTTTTTCGCTCTTTTCTCTCCCTTTCTGCCTCCCTTTGAATCTATATAAGGCTTAAGCGCGTATTGGTTACAAAACCAATAACAGTTTTTTTTATTCGGGATAGGATGATATCTTTATTTCTTATGATGTTTCGACTCTGTTGATTTTGAGAAATGAAATGTTCCATCACATTACAAAAGGTAAAAAATACCCGCTTTTTGAAGACCACAATTCGCTGTAGAGCGTGTGCGTTCCCAGTTGTTTTTATCCATAAAAAACCTGTATTTAATTTTTGTTTAACTAACAGCTGCACAACCAATAATATTACAAATATTTTGACATTCAAAAAGCTGAAGTAAAAGTTGCTTAATTTTGTTATTACAAAATTGTCTTTTGGTAAGAAAATTATTTTTGTGATCTATATATATAAAAGGAGAAACTGACTGACTGACATATCAACCCACAGCCAAAACTACTGGGACTAGGAGTGTGAAATTTTGCTAAAATACAGCACCTAACGGGATGAAACCAACATTCACGGGAGCGAAGTTGCTGGCAGACATAGTTAATATATAAAAGGAGAAACTGACTGACTGACATATCAACGCAAAACCAAAACTACTGGGACTAGGAGTGTGAAATTTTGCTAAAATTCAGCACCTAACGGGATGAAACCAACATTCACGGGAGCGAAGTTGCTGGCAGAAGCTAGTTAATATATAAAAGGAGAAACTGACTGACTGACATATCAACGCAAAACCAAAACTACTGGGACTAGGAGTGTGAAATTTTGCTAAAATTCAGCACCTAACGGGATGAAACCAACATTCACGGGAGCGAAGTTGCTGGCAGAAGCTAGTTAATATATAAAAGGAGAAACTGACTGACTGACATATCAACGCAAAACCAAAACTACTGGTCTATAAACATGAAATTTTGCACAAGGCTTCCTTTTAGAACGTAGGCGAAAACTAAGGAGTTTTTGGAAATTCAACCTGTAAAGTGGAGAAAAAGGAAAATTTCGTTTGTATGCAAAATCACACTCCATATACCAATATACTTGAGAGTCAGCATAAATAGTAACTAAATAATAAAGTTTGTCACTGTTCGTTTTCAAAACTACCTTCAATAGAACAATAGAATAAATTTAGGGGGTTTTAAAGATTGTATAGACGATTCATAACTTTCTTGGGTTAATAAACTTGAAAGTATGCAAAAATTTTAAACAAAATAAATAATAAAGACATTCATTGTTAGTTTTTCAAAACTTCAAGATTCGGCATACGGGGTGTTGAATTTTTAATAAAAACTTTTTTGTGATTGCAGTCACTGGCAGAGTGCTAGTCATTAATACTAGACCTAAAATGGAAGAAAAAAGAAAAATGTAAACTTAATTTAACATTCCTACCCGGGATGTAAAATGAGATGGCAGTTACTAGTTAATTTTTCTTCAAAGCAGTGGGCAGCACTAAGCAGCTTTCTTGGACCTATTATAGCCGCACCACAAAAAGTTACATACAATGATTTAGACCGTTTTAGTATACTCTTCAGCGCTATCTGTAAAAAACAAAAAAAAATTAAACAAAACATTTTTTTATTTTTCATATTATTTTTCATATTTTCACTAGAATATAAATACAAATACTAATCTATGCCTACTAATATTATTGTGAAAACAATTTCAAAATTGATCGTGATTAGTAAGAATTGACCTAATCTCTTTAGTCTACCCAGATGTAGTCTATAGTCGATGTTTCAAAGGGCAATATTGGTGGCTAGAAATAGTAGCGTTGTCAAAATCGATAACAATAATTCTGGGTAAACCTCCAGGAGATAGCATCAACTACTTTTCCATTGATAATATTATAAGACCCAGTATTTTCACCCAACGTTCTTTAGTCCACTCTTACTTATAATAGCGTGCGTGATGCACCTAAAACAGCCTTCTAATGTACTTAGACCTTCGATCAAAAATGTACTAGATTAAGGATTAAGAACAAAATCATAACGCGTGGCCTAGAAATGTGTTCAAAAATAATTATTCAAAAATTAAACCAAAATTGAAAGGAATAAGGTTTATTATAAAATGCTAACAATGGTGTTTATTATATTTTCATAATAGAGAGATATCACATTTCAACGCTTAGAACAGAGTCAGTATGGAATTGCAGAGATTTTGCAGATTTTTATATGAACATTCCATTAAATACTTCTGCAACTTCAATATTCGTTGCCAAATCTATAGATATAGTATCATCAACAGATTGTTTTTTTTTTTGAGCAATTTAATCATATTTTTCATTGTTATGCTCTTTTTTATTATAATAATTTTATTTTAATAATGATAGATTATGTGGAATCTTGATTATGATGTGGCCTGAAAAAAAAAACAAAAGTTTACAATGTTTATATCCCTATCATCTCTATAGTATGTAAAGTATTAATGAATTTGGTGCAAAACAAACTTGGTTTCATAAGTAATTCTCAAAATATGTACATACCAGCTTTTCTGTTAACATAAATCTAAAAAAAAGCAATAAAAAATAACACGACTTGACGTACGTATATAAGACTATAAGATACTGACGTATTTTGTAGTAGGTCTGGATAGTAGGACAGGATCTCTACTAATAAATACCTAGTTAATTATTTTTTTACTTTTAACCAACTATTATAGGTAAGGTTTTGTATTTACCTGTAATTTGGGAGCGGCTGTTTTTAGTACCTAATAATAAAAATAGGTAGCAAAAGCGAAGTCTTACTCCATTCATTCCGATTTCTCAAGCAACCAACGTTTGACGAAAATGTTTGCGCGTTATACCAAACATTGGTGTAAAAAACAAAATTGATAAAATTATTTAAATCGCACAGTTAGTTAAACCTTTACCATGAAAACAAGCAAATGTTAGCATAAACCTACCGAAAAAATATATTCATCCGAAATTTTAGTATTGAGCTGGTTATTTGTACAATTTTTGAACGCGCTGTGCGGCCTTTTCGCCTGTTAATGTTAACTACAATTGGACCACACTCACTTCAAATATCACTCGCACAGTTAATAGGTCTTTACCTACGAAATTGGAGATTTTTAAAACGGGTTGCTTTGAAGTGTTATATCATTGGATTGACTTGGAATCATAAGTTCAAATAAATTTTATATTAAAGGTATGTTATTCTTCTTTTGAAATTATGTATTTATTGGTTTCTTTGTGTTTTATATTTTCTGTAATATAGCAGTACTTATAACCATTTTTGTATGAAATCTAAGAAAACTCGCATTATTTTGTAATATGAGTTCTACCGTGGAAACAATGGGACTCAAGTGATATGCAATATTGATGATGTATACGGACGTAAAACTGCTAATGAATGAGATGTCTATTTTGGTTCCAATCACTTTCATGTGAGAAATTTTATCTCAGGAATAACTTTATTTCTTAGGGCGGCTACAAGACAAAATTTCCAAAACGAAATCTATTAAACCAAGAACACAGAGTTTTTTTGTTAGAAGAAAGTCATAGGTATGCGACATTGATATTGTTTGCCCTTTGCAATGCATAGTATCTACGTTGAAACCCTTAATAAGAAAAAACTTTTTTTAATTATTTTTCATGGTTATATGTGCTGCGATATTACAGAAAATACAAAACACAAAGAAATCAATAAATACCTAATTTCAAAAGAAGAATAACATACCTTTAATATAAAATTTATTTGAACTTATGATTCCAAGTCAATCCAATGATATAACACTTCAAAGCAACCCGTTTTAAAAATCTCCAATTTCATAGGTAAAGACCTATTATTTGTAGTTATATTTTTCGGGCCGTTTTCGAAACAGTGATCGGTAATCTAGTACATTGTTGATCGAAGACTTAGAACTACAAATATTAACATAATTAACGATTGATATAATTTAAGCATAACATTCTTTGATTAAAAAATCTTTAGATAGACCACTAAAAAGACATCAAACTTAGTCTAATATAAAAGAACAAAAGCTTTTTATAAATCATAATGGCTTTTAATTTAACCTAATCCAAATGATTCACTAATATTAGAAGGGGATCTGATCTCGTGTTTATTATATCTTGTGAATGTTATTGAAATGAAAATATACCAATATGAGATGCACCCCTCTACACTACTACGGCACTATTTTTGTGTTGCAATTAGAAATCGGATATATTGTCCATTCTTTTAGAATTTTGATAAATTGTTTCTTTGACTTGGTCCTTGTCTCTTGTTCCTTTGCTATGAATAATTTATGGATTTCAAAGTAGAGATTCTCAGAGTTAAAATATGTACATACAAAATAAAAAGTTGAAGTAAGCGAAAAACAGTCACATTAAAAAAGATGTAAGCTATACGTACCTGATAAGGAACATCTCCTAAACGTGCTGGGAAGCCATTAATTACACGCGGTTTCCAATCGTCATATTTCGTATACGATGATAATGAATCAGAATCATTTATGAAGTTGTGATTACTAACTGTTACTGCAGGAAGAGCATTACCAGGCAGTGGAAAGGTTTGCTATAACGATAAATTATCTAGAGTTGTACTAAATTTGTATGAGTATCATTCGATAAAATAGTAATAAGCAATATTTATAAAATGGTTAATTCCAGTATCATAAAATTGCATGATGAGAAAGACTTACTTTTGAAAACAAAATTATACATAGCAAAAAAAAAAGACATCAAACTTAGTCTAATATGAAAGAACAAAAGCTTTTTATAAATCATAATGGCTTTTAATTTAACCTAATCCAAATGATTCACTAATATTAGAAGGGGATCTGATCTCATGTTTATTATATCTTGTGAATGTTATTGAAATGAAAATATACCAATATGAGATGCACCCCTCTACACTACTACGGCACTATTTTTGTGTTGCAATTAGAAATCGGATATATTGTCCATTCTTTTAGAATTTTGATAAATTGTTTCTTTGACTTGGTCCTTGTCTCTTGTTCCTTTGCTATGAATAATTTATGGATTTCAAAGTAGAGATTCTCAGAGTTAAAATATGTACATACAAAATAAAAAGTCGAAGTAAGCGAAAAACAGTCACATTAAAAAAGATGTAAGCTATACGTACCTGATAAGGAACATCTCCTAAACGTGCTGGGAAGCCATTAATTACACGCGATTTCCAATCGTCATATTTCGTATACGATGATAATGAATCAGAATCATTTATGAAGTTGTGATTACTAACTGTTACTGCAGGAAGAGCATTGCCAGGCAGTGGAAAGGTTTGCTATAATGATAAATTATCTAGAGTTGTACTAAATTTCTATGACTATCATTCGATAAAATAGTAATAAGCAATATTTATAAAATGGTTAATTCCAGTATCATAAAATTGCATGATGAGAAAGACTTACTTTTGAAAACAAAATTATACATAGCAAAAAAAAGGCATCAAACTTAGTCTAATATGAAAGAACAAAAGCTTTTTATAAATCATAATGGCTTTTAATTTAACCTAATCCAAATTATTCACTAATATTAGAAGGGGATCTGATCTCATGTTTATTATATCTTGTGAATGTTATTGAAATGAAAATATACCAATATGAGATGCACCCCTCTACACTACTACGGCACTATTTTTGTGTTGCAATTAGAAATCGGATATATTGTCCATTCTTTTAGAATTTTGATAAATTGTTTCTTTGACTTGGTCCTTGTCTCTTGTTCCTTTGCTATGAATAATTTATGGATTTCAAAGTAGAGATTCTCAGAGTTAAAATATGTACATACAAAATAAAAAGTTGAAGTAAGCGAAAAACAGTCACATTAAAAAAGATGTAAGCTATACGTACCTGATAAGGAACATCTCCTAAACGTGCTGGGAAGCCATTAATTACACGCGGTTTCCAATCATCATATTTCGTATACGATGATAATGAATCAGAATCATTTATGAAGTTGTGATTACTAACTGTTACTACAGGAAGAGCATTGCCAGGCAGTGGAAAGGTTTGCTATAATGATAAATTATCTAGAGTTGTACTAAATTTGTATGAGTATCATTCGATAAAATAGTAATAAGCAATATTTATAAAATGGTTAATTCCAGTATCATAAAATTGTATGATGAGAAAGACTTACTTTTGAAAACAAAATTATACATAGCAAACACTTAAAAAACATTAAGGAATAATAAATTTTAAATTTAGTACAGTAAGGTTATTTCTCAGAACTTTCTGTGGCTATTTCTGAATCAACATGGAATGAAGTCTTCAGAATGACAGATTCAAGAATTGGATTTTGTGGTAACAAAGGTCGTACTTAATGATTCCATGACCTCGATAGATTTTTCCCACTGACCTCTACAATGTAGTTATTTATGGACAGGCTGTTTCATACGTTGAACCGCTAATATTTTGTGCCTATTTGAAGCGCCACCTGCAAGCGTCTAGAGAACTAATTTTGGCGTCAAATGCAAATAGATGCAGAGAAGTCTGAAGTATTTTTGCATTTTTAATTAATTTGGTTTGAAATCCTGCTCCAGGAATTGTATAAAACGTATAAAAAATGGGATCATGTGTATATTGTAAGCGGCGCTACAAAAAATGAATAAATTGTGAAATATCTTTCCATAGGTATAATATGTACTTTAAATATATTTTTTTTTAAATCTTAAATTGGCATTTTACGTAGAATTTAATCATGTTGTATTTATTTTTTTATGCCTTAATTTCAATTATGTTTTACTATAAACATTAATTAATGAAATACGTTTGAATAAAATTTCCAAGTAGTGGTTGCAACATATCGATAGTTTCATTATTGATATGATATAGTACGGTTTTCCGAGATATTTACTTATTTTAGCTTGTGTAGTCAATTTATTTTCTCGCACTCGATGTTAATGCATAAGAATTGTCCAACCTTAATTGGATATTGTAGGGGTTTTATTACTATATTTTTGCAAAATTTTCACAATGTGTCAAAATAGAGTCCAGTCGAGATCCGAGTGCGTCCGCGAGTGAGAGTCGTTCGTTTCTTTTTTTTAGGAGAGAGCGGGGTCGCAGGTTCGGGACGCGGGCGGTAAGACGCTACCATTAGGTTGGTGACAATGTTGTAGCAGGTGCATGCAGTGGTGTAGTTACTGTTTTAGATGGTACTAATTCCTAGTAATTCGAAAGTCCAAGATAGTTCTATAATATATTTTAATTCATTTGACACATTTGTATTTCATCCACAATTGACAGAACGACATTTACACCAAAGAGTTTATACAATAATACTTTCCCTAATTGATTAGAAGTATTTTAGTTGCCTAATGTATTCCAATCATAAAGCTTATATCCGCAAGCGGAACTGCCTTGGTTAGGATATCAGCTAGCTGTACGAATGAGACTTATTTTTAATTATGTTTGTCCTTATTTTTGTTTATGTGGTGTACAATAAAGAATATAATAATAATAATAATAATGAGGCTGTCTTCAGGACCATAAGGGTACCTTCATGCACCTTTTCTCTTACAAAGAAATGCCTGATTCTGATGTGCTTCGTCCTTTTATGGAATTCAGGGTTGTGGGCTAATTTTATAGCAGCCTCATTATCCACTTTAAGCACGGGTACATCTTCTGGATTTGTCATCGCTTCAAAAATCCTCTGTAGCCATTCTAGCTCCTTTGTAGCTTCACTAGCAGCAACTATCTCCGCTTCGGTCGTAGATATAACGACTTTGGCTTGCCTTTGACTCAGCCATGACACAGCAGCACCAGCGTACATACACACTACGCCGGAAGTCGATCGTCCAGTAGTAGAGTCTCCTCCGTGATCAGCATCACTATAGCCTATTAACTGTTTAGGCCCATTACTGTAAGTAAGTCCAAGAGATATTGTTCCTTTACGGTACCGGAAAAATCTTTTGACCGCGCACCAATCTGCCGTTAAAGGATTCTCTAACTTACGTGAGACTACTCCAATCGCATATGCAATATCAGGACGAGTGCCTACCATTAAATAAGCGAGTGCACCAACTGCCTCTCTGTAGGGAAACTTCTTTTCATGCTCAAAAACGACTTTCCCTACTTGAGTACCTTCTTTCTCTATTGGGGTAGAGACTGGATTGCAATCGGCCATTCCAAAACGCTCCAATATCTTTTTCACATAGGCTGCTTGATTAATGGTAATAGAACCATCACTTAGGTTTAATCTCAAGTCCTAAATAATATGCAGCAGGTTTTACAGTGATCTTCAATTTACTTTTAAGATCTTCTAAGAATTCGTTAGTCAACTTAACATCTGTACCAGCTACTAGACCGTCATCCACGTACAAAGTAATGGGGATCTTCTTTTGTCCAACCTTCTTAGTAAATAGACAACAATCTGCATCACTTTGTTTGAAGCCCATATCTAGCAATATACATTCAAAACAGCTATTCCAGCACATCAGAGCTTGTTTATGGCCATACAAACTACGATTTAGGCGACATACTTTCGTAGAACCGTCTTCAAAGCCATCTGGTTGCTTCATAAAAATGTCTTCTGTTAACTTTCCATACAGGAATGCAGTTGTAACATCAAATTGCACTAAATGTAGCCTTTCCTGAGCGCTAACAGTTAAAACTGCACGTATTGTAGCCAATCTTGCAACGGGGCTAAAGGTTAGGGGCCCAAGTCTGCTATCTTTATAAATTCGTCATTCCAATACGATCCCATTGTCATTTGGCTAAAAGTTCGTAATCTGCAAATTCATAATGATCGATCATTGATCGGTCAATGGTCTCGTAATAGAGTTGTGGTAGTATGATAATATAGATCTTATTAAAATCAATAACTGCACAGTGACGTTCTAATGGTAGGTCACTGATCAAAGGAACTGTAAATTTTTTTGCAGATTACAGCACACGTCAGACATTCATTTGTCAATATGTACGAGATTACCATTCTATGCCACTTCTTTCAATGGAGTGTCAGTGGTTGATCATTGGAAAGTCATAATGACGCCATTATATTAGTAGATTATCAAACTTGTCAAAATCAACTATTATGAAATCAATGATAGGCCATTCTGACACTATTGTAATAGCAGACTTGAGACCCCTGTCGTAATCAAGACCTTTCCTTTGTTTTAACCCTTTTACTACCAGCCGCGCCTTACCGTTCCCAATTAAAGGTAGAAGGAGTTCACATCGGCGTCGGGTCGACGATGAAGTACCTGGGACTTGTCCTCGACAGCCGGTGGAATTTCTGAATCGGACTGTGGCTGCCCTCAAGTGGCTCCTGCCCTACCTAGGGGGTCCAGACGCCGCCTGCCGGAGGCTTTACGCAGGCATCGTTCGGTCTATGGCCCTTTATGGAGCGCCGGTGTGGGCGCCGTCGCTTTGAAAGCGACCGGCGATGCCTTGCGGACGGCGAGCAATGGGTAACTCGCTGTTCGACCGTCCGGACCGAGCCAAAGTCGTCGACGCGATGTTCCTGTTCAACGCGCGCCTCAAGGAGATGTCAGCTAATCGCAGGGGCCCAGCAGGGTCAAAGCCTACTGGGGCCAAGGGTCTGCTTCTGAAAGGAAGACTCGGCCCTGGTATGAAAGGCAACGAAGAAACAGGAGTGGGTTTTTAGTCAGTAAAAGTCTCACACCCTTGCGCTCCACTCAAGAGCGCAGTATGTCATTAGATGATTTTCGCACCGAAAAAAAAACACGCATATAGAAACAATGCTTTGTGATGGAATAATTAATCCACCTCTAATTGCACGCTTTGGAACGTGCAATTTAGTTTCACTTTTTTTGACTGACCGACATTTTCACAATTCAAAATTGCCTGTAATTGGTCTATTTGAAATAAACGTTTCTGATTTCTGAATAAAAATAAAATATGAATACAATATAAAATGTGTTTTATTTAACCTTTTGAACTTTGTTACTGTATTTATTATTCCACAGCTTCAAAGCTAACTGACAAATGATTATTTCGGTAGGTATGTTAATCCAGGATCCAATATTGTGCCAAACATTTCATATCATCAGATTAAGTAGTTAAGATTGGAGAAGTAAGAAACGTTCATGAAAACTTTCGCATTTTTAGCAGTCTGATTGAGACAAAGGCAGTACAGTAAGTTTACATACAGTAAATTTAAAATATACTTCCAAACTTGCTAATATAACGTAATAAAGTACACACATCTTAATATATGTATATTTTTTGTAATAATCTTTTTTACCAACATTTATCGATATTTGTTTCGCTGAGGTTGACATCACTAATTTTAGTACCGTAAACACTCGCTACGGCCGACAGAGCAAAAATGGCGAATATCAAATAGGCACAAAAGCACTTAGACAGCCACCAGTCCAGTGTGATAAATAGTAGAGGTCAGTGATTTTTCCTTTTTGAAAAGATACCGTACATACTAATTCCACGGAGAGTACTGACGATAGAGTCTGTCCATCGTAAGAATTTTTTAGTTAGTCCGTAGAGTATGGTATACAAGATCCTTGGTCCAACGAAAGCGCGACCTGAGAAAATGAGGTCAAATAAAAAATCTTTTTCCAAAAAAAAAAAAAATAACCGACGTCACTAAAAAAAAAACACTAAAAGGATCAAAATAACTTTAATTTCGGAAGTCGGTGTTTCTCGGTATTGTTTGTTTCTTATTTAACACAGACTTCCGAAATTAAAGTTATTTTGATCCTTATAATGTTTTTTTTTAGTGAAGTCGGTTATTTTTTTTTTTGGAAAAAGTTTTTATTTCACACTTTTTAGTTGCGATACACTTATAAACGAGTGCCTATTTCTCATGACAATTCCAATTAACCCAAATACTGCTAGGTTTTTTTCGCAGACTATCTACGTGATCGTCAGCAGTTTGTTAGGCTCGGAATGTACGAATCCGGTGCCTATCACACGCGTTCCGGAGTGAGTCAAGGCTCAATTCTGGGGCCTTTATTATTCCTAATTATGATAAATGATCTTCCCCAAGTTCTGCGTCACGCAAAATGTCTATTGTATGCCGACGACTTGAAACTTTACCTCGAAGTAAACTCCGAGTCTGACTGCTTGGCACTACAGCAAGACATTGACGCAATCTACAAGTGGAGTCTAGATAATAAGATGGATTTTAATACCTCTAAATGCTTTGCTATGACCTTTGGTCGAATGCGGCACCCAGTTGAATTCGAATACCATCTCGATAATAATGCCATCATAAAAACAACTGCTATGAAAGACCTGGGAGTCACATTCGACCGAAAGCTCACATTCCACGACCACATGGTTACAGTAGCAAAGCAATCATACCAAAGGTTGGGTTTCGTTTTACGCAATTGCCGTGATTTTCGCACCGCGCACGTCATTAAGATTTTATTCAATGCGCTCGTGCGCAGTAAGTTGGAATCCAGCTCTAGCGTGTGGAACCCGCATCAAAGTTCTTACGCACTTTTACTGGAAAAAGTGCAAAAAGCGTTCCTTAGGTTCCTGTACAAGCGAAAACACGGCTATTATCCATACCTCTATCCGACAAAATTTCTATTGGGTTGCCTCGGATATAACTCACTAGAGGTAAGACGAGCGCGAGATCAGCTCACCATAGCCTGCAAGACGCTCCGTGGCACTATTGACGCGCCTGATCTGCTTACTGTGCTAGCGCGTTTCTTTGTCCCAGACAATTACTGCCGCGGCAAAAAGCACAGAATGTTTGCTGTGCCTCAGTGTCGCACTGTTGCCCGTGCGCAGTCTCCAATACCTCGCACTTTGGCTGCACTAAATGATCTCTTGGATTCTTATCCAGCAAACGATCTGTTTGCGGATGAATGGAAGATGATTTTATTGGTATGTCAGAAGTACTGTGAGAGGAATTGATGAAAGTACATGTTGTTTTTAACTTAAAGTTTTTGTTTAGTTACTGTAATTGGTTGTTTAACCGTTGTAATTAATTAAATAAATAAATAAATAATAAATAAATAAATTGTTTTATTATAAAATTCCTGTGTCTACCTTCCTCCTTCCGGCATCAGATCAGTTCGATAGTACCTTATAGCTAAAGAGCATCTCATGACAATTCTAATAAGCCCAAACACGGCTAGGATAAATTGATTAATTACGGAGTTCCTGTGCCTACCTTCCGGCTCCATCATCATCATCAGATCACTTTGATGATACCATTTTCAACGTAACTATTCAGAATCATTCGTCACTATTAGTTTTTTGATAAAAAATAATATTTGTGTATCTACTTCTTTTTTTTAAATATTTAAATTAAAAAAAAAAACACTATTGCATATCCCACTTGGGTAGACTGTTTAAACTAAAAATGTAATGTTTATAAATAAGACCTTATTGTACACGGTTACGCAATAAATATATCTTTATCTTTATCTTATCTTTATTCATTTGTATTGTCATAGTCGCATAACTATCTTCATTGTGATATCTATTTGAGTATGAAGTTCCGTTGACCATTTCTGGTTTTCTTCATCAGTTCCACTTCATCAAATGTTACTTTTTGACTGTAAATGCTTAAGTTCTTGATGGAAATACCAAAATTACCATAGGGTTGCCTATAATTTTTGAGGAGTTCCCTCGATTCCTCATGGATTCCATCATCAGAACTGGATTTTGAAAAAAATGAGACCAATCTGGAAGCATATCCTATGAAGGGAAAAAAAAAATTTGCAAATCGGTCCATAAACGACGGAGTTCTGTGGAAACAAACAAAAAAAAAAATGATGATAAAAAAAAATACAACCGAATTGAATAACCTCCTCCTTTTTTTGAAGTCGGTTAAAAAAAAAACAATGTGGTGTTAGTCAGATCAATTTGGACGTCCGAGGTTACAATAATTCGCACCCAGCTGAAAATTGGTAGAATTGTTCAAAACACCATCTTATATGATATCTAAAAAGTCCTCAAAGATCCGACACCTGGAAAAAAATAATAGGGGTTAAAGTATGCAATTGCCGTTTTTAAAACGGGTTGCTTTGAAGTGTCATATCTTTTGATTGACTTGGAATTATAAGTTCAAACAAACAAAAAATAACCGAAAAATAATAACTGACCTTTAATATAAATAAAGCTTAGTTATTACTTTTCCGAAATTAGGTATTTATAGGATTTCTTGTGTTTTATATTTTCTGTAATATCGCAGTAGATAGATATTTGTAACTATTTTTGTATGAAATATAAGAAAACTCGCATTATTTTGTTATATGAGTTCTACCAAGTTCCACTTCAAAGCAACCCGTTTTAAAAAACGGCAATTTCATACTTTAACCCCTAATACTCGGGGTCAAAGTTCACTAAAAACGAGTTTTTCGCGATTATCAACAAAACGGTAAGTTTTATCATTAAATTAGCTCAGACACAAATTGTAGATCAGACTCTACAAAAATGTCTTAATACTTTTTTCCTAAGAGCCACCGTTTCTGAGATATAATTATTCAAAAAGTTGAAAGAGGATATCGTCATAATATGCACACGTTTTCACGCCCCCTATGAGCTAGTGTACTTAGCGCGTTTTTGAGGTTCCGTATCTCAAAAGGATAAAACGGACAACAAAGTGTAATTTTTATATTTGGTGTACAATAAAGAATATTATATCTATCTATCTATCAAAGTGATCCTATAAGGATCACTTTGTTGTCCGTTTGTCTGTCTGTCAAGACTCTTTATCACGGGAACACGTGGAGGTATCGAGTTAAAATTAAAACCATATACTCAAGTCTGCGGTCCCTTGAAGCTGTGAAAAAAATCACATTTTTAAGTTACCGAAAAACTCGTTTTTATGACGTTTGATAACGAGGATTTTTTTTCCAGGTGTCGGATCGATGAAGACTTTTTAGATTTCATTTATGATGGTGTTATGAACAATCCTACTAATTTTCGGCGGGGTGCAAATTATTGTAACATTACCGCTACATTTTAGCTGCTATTTTACGAGAGCTTGGTCTTACCTGACCCAAGCTTATTAACCTACCTAGATATTCAAAACAAACAACAAAAAACACAAAAACAACAAACAAACAAACAATAAAAAGTCAATGAAAAAAAATCCACCAGTCATGACAAGTGTTTAGGGGTCTGAAAGGATAGCAGATGACCCCTCCCGTCGACCATTTCAATTTAGCACACGATGCACCAAACACCTTGTATAAAAAAAAATAAAAAATATATAGGTACATTTAGGGCAATTAGGGCTCCAAAACTAGTAACCTCCACAAGAAGCGAGCCGTACTGTATTCTGGATCGGGCCTTTGATTCAACTAGGCAACGATAGCTTCGACGGATGGACGTCAAAACTTTTGGCTATCAGCCCCCCTAGCCAAGTTGCAAACAATAAACGTGAACGCATAGTAATCTCCAATAGATTTTCAACTTTATACCTAAGAGCATAAAGTTGAAAATCTATTAAAGACTACTGAGCGTTAGCGACCGGAACGAAAGAAAGACACTGTGTAATCTTCAATAGATTTTCAACTTTATATCCAATTACATAAAGTTGAAAATCTATTAAAGACTACTGAGAGTTTACGTTTATCGTTTGTGACTTGGCTAGGGGGGCAGGCCATTGATGTAGATAATATAATCGGTGCAATAACAGTCAAGTCATTCCACATGTCGACGACTTCGTGTGCTAACAAACAAAAGGCTAATATCTCGTTTAGCACACGATTTCTTATCATTCACGAGGTTAGTGTCGTGTGGGATGATAAAATAATAATATTATAATAATAATATGTATATAAAACGTTTTACAAAAAAAAAAAACCGATTTCACTCGAAAAAAAAAACACTAAAATGATCAAAATAACTAAATGCAGAAGTCGATGTTAAAGAACAAACAAAAAATACCAGAAACACCGACTTCCGGAAAAAAAGTTATTGAAGTAGTCGGTTATTTTTTTTTATTTTTATTTCACACTTTTTAGTTGTGATACACTTATAGCTACTTATTCCAATTAACCCAAACACTGCTAGGATACATTGTCTTGTTATGAAGTTCCCGTGTCTACCTTCTACCTTCCGGCTCCATCATCAGATCAGTTCGATTGTACCTTATAGCCAAAGTGCATTTCACCCAAAGCCCAAACATGGCTAGGATATATTGATTAACTACCGAGTTCTGGTGCCTATCTTCCGGTTCCATCATCATCATCAGATCACTACGATGATAATATTTTCAACATAACTTTTCAGAATCATTTATTTATTTGTACTGTCATTGTTTCTTAATTATCTTCATTGTGTTATCTATAAGAGAACGATGTAATAGCCCGGTCAATTTAGATATCCGAGGTTAAAATAATTCGCAATCCTACCAATTTTCAGATGGGTGCGAATTTTTTTTTTATTATTCTTGATAAGTTCGCGCTTGACCGCTATCTCACCTTATGGAAAGAAAAAAGAATATTGTAATCTTACCCCAATTTTTTGGACTAATTTGACTTGACTATAACAAGCATAAAAAAATACAACAGAAGTGAGAACTTCCTCCTTTTTTTGAAGTCGGTTAATGATAGCCTTCTGTGGGTGCTTGGTTTTAACAACGGACTTAGACCCAGACCGATGCTCATACCACTGAGATGTGGTCGCATGGACGATTCCGTTGTCTATTATAGCTAGAGACCTATAGCTTGAAATCTGTAATAATTACGACCACAAGGGGGTATGGATGGGCACGCCGGCGTCCTCACCTTCCACATGACGCAGGTTCTCACCGAACACGGTAAGTTCGAGAAGTTGCTGCACCGGATTCGTGCGGAAGCGACGCCCGGGTGTCGCCACTGTGTGGACCGCCCGGAGGACACGGTGGAGCACACGGTGGAGGTGTGCCTCGCTTGGGCAGAGCAACGCCGTGTCCTCGTGGGGGCGATCGGCGGCGGCGATCTCTCGCGCCGGGCCTTGGTACAGGCCATGGTCCGGAGCGAGAAGGAGTGGCAGGCGGTCGCCTCCTTCTGCGAAACAGTAATGCTAGCAAAGGAGGCGGCCGATCGCGTGAGGCAACGGTCCTCACGCCCCAACCACCGCCGGGATTCCGATCCCGATTTCCGGCCACCGTAGGCGCGGGCTTGCGGACGGCGAGCAATGGGTAGCCCGCCGTCCGACAGTCCGGTAACCGTCCGGACCGAGTCCAAGTCGTCGACGGCGCGTATTGTTCCACGCGCGCCTCAGGGAGATGTCAGCAAATCGTAGGGGCCCAGCAGGGTCGAAGCCTACTGGGGCCATGGGTAGTGAAAAAACGAAGGAACAGGAGTGGGTTTTTAGTCAGTAAAGTCTGACACTATCTCGCGCTCCACCCAAGAGCGAGAGTTGTCATTAGATGATTTTCCCACCTAAAAAAAAGGGGTTATGGAAAGGCAAGGAGGATCTCGGGTGCTTTTATCGGAATCTTCATGGGCCTCACGTACATTTCTTGGCGTTTTCGGCCACCTCTTCGTATAAATTGAAATTAGAGTAGTTATGGGCTAACTTATCTTGACGAATAACTACCGGATATATATAATGAAGGTCGTGATGGCCGACTTGTGTCGGTTATCTGGTATCTATCTGATGAACTCACCCAGATGATCATCATACATAATGTCATCTCTAGTTGTTCTCATCTGGCTAACAGTGAGTAAAATCTGCTAATACACAAGAAGAAGAGTATCATAGAAGAAAATAAAACATATTATAACAGTAAAAACGTTTTATACATTGCAAAAATTGTTATAGCTGTACATGATTGCGTGTTATATTTATACATGGGTATAGAAACCGAATTTACGCTGTTAATTAAAGTCAGGTGTTTCGAAACCCTGGTAAACAATGTGTACTCTTCAATGACGGTGCCGCTAGTAATTCCAACCAACACTCCCTTGTTTCCCTCATTAGGATCGCCTGTCTGTGCACATACTAGTGGTCCACCAGAATCACCCTGCAAGCATGAATACAGATAAATCATGAATAAAGAAAGGTCTGAAGCACTCACCAAAAAAGTTTGGGATTATTTTAATTATGATGATTATTTTAATTGATTATTTTATTTATCATCATTTTAGTGGAGACAAATTGTTATTATCGACTGAACTGTAAGACCGTTTAGATCATTTTACGGGCGCCAAATTGTGTTGTCGATGATAATGTCTGCACATCAAGCTGAACGAATGAACATCACTATCTGAAAGTAGCACATTTCACAATTAAATTAGCCTTAACCCGATTGAACACGCATGTGCAGATTGAGAAACATTGAGATTTGAGAAACCACCGTTTCAGATTAAGATAGGTTATTTCAAAGGTTACCCAATAACTTGATTTTCAGCTTACCCAGAAGGATATGGACATTTATCATTTCCTTTTTATTTTTTTTTTCACTTCATAGGTTTTTTTTTTAATGGACGAATTCGGTTATACATTCTAGCGTCCATATCTGGCAAGATCTGCAGGAGTGTGTAGATCATGTCAGCAGAGCAATTGACAGTCGTTTTGACCAAACAGGTGCCATAAAGAACCATAAAACCAGAGTGTCTCAGTTTCATGAGGCACTATTTTCAAATCAAGACTTGTCAACAAGTCGAAAAGCTGGTTGGTCCCATCGAACGTAATTCTAAAAGCCAACACGAGAGTTTAATCTACGTAACAAACGATATTTACAGTGAGGTCGCCACGCAGTACAACATCTTAAGGGAGATCCATAAGAGAGTACCTAAAACTACTCGGAATAAGTAATCTCCAGCTATTCTTTCGAATACCTTAGATATCTCGTCAAGCTGGTTAATAGGACGGTATGCAATAATATGCGTTATTCGCTTTCTATTAGCACGATGCCTTATAGACCAAGCTCCAAGTTATTTTTAGTTCCCTTTCTCACCTAGTACTTGCCAAAGTTCCCCAAGGGGGAGCTCCACAAGTACGCAGGTATTCAAAGCGCACATGAGACGCTACTAAGAACCTAAGGTTTCATCCATGTGAAAATAAGTTATGTCCGACAGCTCTGGGATCTTAGTAGTTATATTACAGAGAGATCGGTAGGTCGTCGTTTGACGGACGTAACCACGAGTGGTCCAAGAAGTGACAATATTTTAAGCACCTACGGAGCCGAAGGGTTAGCGCCCTTATAGAATCAATACTGTTGTGTATGTTACTGGCAATCTGTGTAATCCTGTCTTTTATACAATACCTAGGCAATGTATAGAATACCTAAAAGGTGTTTTTTTTTTTCGGTGGGAAAATCATCTTATGACATCCCCCGCCCTTGGGCGGGGCGGGAGATAGTGTCAGACTTTTACTGACTAAAAACCCACTCCTGTTCCTTCGTTGCCTTTCGTACCAGGGCCGAGTCTTCCTTTTAGAATCAGACCCTTGGCCCCAGTAGGCTTCGATATCGGCCTTCGGGATCGGCCGCCTCCTTTGCTAGCATTACTGCTTCGCAGAAGGAGGCGACCGCCTGCCACTCCTCCTCGCTCCGGACCATGGCCTGTACCAAGGCCCGGCGCGAGAGATCGCCGCCGCCGATCGCCCCCGAGGACACGGCGTTGCTCACCGTGTGCTCCGTGTCCTCCGGGTGGTCCACACAATGGTGACACCCGGGCGTTTCTTCCGCACGAATCCAGTGCAGGAACCTCCCGAACTTACCATGTCCGGTGAGGACCTGCGTCATGCGGAAGGTAAGGACGCCGTGTTGCCTTTCCAGCCACTCCTCAAAGAGGGGACTTACCGCCATAATTATGGCGTGCCCAGCACTGGGTTGCGATAGTCGCTGTCGCCATTCCGCCATGAGATCCCGCCGGAGCTCTGTCCGCCATGCCGCGACTTGTCGTGGCAGCGGAGTTTCGCCCCGACGTTGCATCTCCACGCGCAGATCGTGCATGCGTGCAAGGCCTGTTGCCACCAGATCCCATGGTGGCTGACCAGCAAGGAGGCTCGCCGCTTCGCGGGAAACCGTGCGGTATCCCCGCACCATCCGTATGGCCATGACCCTCTGGCAGGCGTTCAGCTGGGCCGCTGGTCGCTTTCGCAGTGACGGCGCCCACACCGGCGCCCCATAAAGGGTCATGGAGTAGACGATGCCTGCGTAGAGTCTCCGGCAGGAGGCGTCTGGACCCCCGAGGTTGGGCAGGAGCCGCTTGAGGGCAGCCCCAGTCCGATTCAGTTTGGGAGCCAGAGAGATACATTTCTCGCCGTTTCCACACCTAAAAGGTGTAGGTAATGTATAAAATAATATTTATTTTATACTTTGCTTAGGTGTTCTATAAAATACTGTATACGCAGCCGGTAATGTTTGTAAAAGACAAGAGCAGGGACGGAGGTAATGTAATTTTAGGGCACCCCGACACGAACAAGTTAGAAGGCAGGTTAATTCTAGCTTGTGCAGACCGTTATTTTTCTAATCATCGATTATGGTGACGTGTGCTACTATGACCTGAATGCAGATCTCCTCAATAAACTTGACCGTCTTCTAAATTACTGCATTCGATTTGTTTTCAATTTGCGTAAATATGATCATGTTTCAGCGCATCGGTCGCTTCTAAAGTGGTTGCCCATACGTCAGCGCAGAGAGCAAAGGGCGCTCAGTCGCTCACCACCTTATTTTCATTTCTTGATTCTTCTAATTCCCCTAGTTATTTAGCCCCTCACTTTCAATACATTTGCGCCAACCACAATAGAAATCTGCGCTCATCTCATAACCGCCTTCTCTATTAGCCCACTCATCGTACTGACTTTCTTCACTATTCCTTTTTTATTCAAGCGATTTCTCTGTGGAATGCGCTCCCCCAGGTAATCAGGATGGCAACAACCCGATTATCATTCAAAACCAAAGTTCGCGAGCTAATTCGTAAAAAGTTGGCAGTAGTATCATCACAGCGTTAATGTTTTCCCATTGTCGATTTGGACCAATTGTTTAAGTATTTTAGTGTATGTATGTAGTGTATTAATTTGAGTATATATTGTATAATTGTATTATATTTATTCTATGGTTTATTAGTATATCTATTCTATGGTCTTTAAGTAAATCTATTCCTGTATTCGCCTTTTCTCTCTCTTTTATTGCACCTACCACTACTTTTCTCTGCATCACCCAAAGGTTAACTGGTACAAAATGCCTAAGGCATTAAGTCCGCCTCTGTACTTTTTGTGTGCATAAAGCATTAAATAAATAAATAAATAAAGGCATTCGTAGTAATTTTTTTATTGCCACCCGGAACTAGAAGCTTTACTTTAAACCCCGCAGACAAAAATAGGACCTGACTACTTGTAAGCAAATTACATTACCTATGCTACTTATAGCCAGAAGAATTTTAATTTCACGTTAATTTTATTATCATGTATAAGTACTCATGTCCTATTTCTATCCGCGGGGTTTAAAGTAATGCTCTTATTTCCGAATGGATATTAAAAAAAACCACGAAGCCTAAGGCGGGAGCTCTGCTCCCTCTTTAGCCTTTTAACCTAACCTGTCCGTGTCAGGGTGCCTTGAAATAACGTCAATTCTTTCCCTATCTTCGTCTCTTGCACACATTGATTTTAAGTAATAGAACATGTTTTATTTGCCCGTCATTTTATAGGTAGGATGGTTAACATTGATAAATATAGACCAAAATCTATTCATTTTACACATTACTTGTAGAACAGCAGGTACTCTATACATTCCCTAGGAATTAACAAATAACAATACACAAACTACAAACAACAATAATATTTATAATATTTCGTACACTGCCTGGATGCCCCAGGTGTTTTATATATTGCCTAGGATCTTATATATTGTATAGAATACATACACATATAACATACACTAGTATAAATTATTTCCTTGCTATTCCCCTATTTCTTTGCTGGACCAATTTTAATAGTTCTTTTTTTGTTTTGTTCACCAGCATACGGGAAAGGTTGTATGGCAGGTAGCGTAGAGTAGGTAACTGGGTAGGGTAGAGTAGAGTTTTTTTTGTTGGTAGCAGAGTGGAAAATCTTCACGGAAAATGGCACAATCGGAGCAGTGCCGGACTCTTACCGGCTAAAAATCACTCCTGCTCTTGCTATATAATCCTTTGACCGAGTCAAATCCATGCACGATATTTACTTATTATCTAGTCTTTATTACTTACATATTCTTATACTACAGACAAGAAAATAAAGGTCATTTACAATTTTACCCACTGGCACAATGGCTCTCTATTTCTGTTGGAGATAGAGCTTCCGGAACATAATAATATGTGCACACTTATTTATACTACTCTGTCAAGAAAGTACCGGGAAACGATCAATAATACACAAAATGTTTGTTATTCATCCAAATTTATTTTATCACCTTCAAAGTATGCTCCTTCAGAAACAATACACTTACGCCAACGAATAATCCAATCATCAAAACATTTTTTAAATGCTGTTTCCGGAATTGAGTTCAGTTCTCACCGCGAATTCTCCATTATGTCTTCTACCGATTGAAAACGGGTGCCACGAAGTAGTAATTTGAGTTTAAGAAAAAGAAAGAAGTCGGCTGGAGCCATATCTGGTGAATATGATGGTTGCTCGATGGTATTTGTTGAGTGTTTGGTCAAAAATTCTGATCTTTGTCCAGCATAATTAAGGGTAGTTTCTCATGAAACTATTTCCAATTCTATTTTTTGTACTATAGAGTCTTGTTGTTCATTCTACGTTGTGTCCTCTTGATTTTTTCAGCTTTATACTAAAAGTTATGCCGTTATGATCCGAACAGGTAAGGCCTTCAATCATCCTCTAACCGTCGACCAGATTTAGGAAATCCTTCTAACAGGCCGTAACATCAACATGACTGTAGTACCATTTTCCTCCACATGTGGTATCGAAGGTAAGGACGTCTACATTATTTAAAATTTTTGACCAAACACTCAAGTGTTTGGTCAAAAATTCTGATCTTTGTCCAGCATAATTAAGGGTAGTTTCTCATGAAACTATTTCCAATTCTATTTTTTGTACTGTAGAGTCTTGTTGTTCATTCTACGTTGTATCCTCTTGATTTTTTCAGCTTTATACTAAAAGTTATGCCGTTATGATCCGGTACGGCCTTCAATCATCCTCTAACCGTCGACCAGATTTAGGAAATCCTTCTAACAGGCCGTAACATCAACATGACTGTAGTACCATTTTCCTCCACGTGTGGTATCGAAGGTAAGGACGTCTCCATTATTTACTGGACCTATTTTGGCGCAGCCGTGAGGCGTACAATTGTATATCTACATTATAATTTTTTTTTTTGTTCTCTTTTGTATGGTTTCGTGTTTACATAAATATTATATTGTTTGTGTGCCTTGCGTTGTGACAAAATAAATTCATTTTCTTTCTTTCTTTTCATTTAAAATTTGCAGGCCCATTTCCAGGAGTTGTCCGCTCATTTGTTCTTCTCTAGATTTTTTTGCAGCGCTTCCCCACCAGGTACTTTTGGCGTCTGCATCATCTCCCACAGTTAGTTTGTTATTTACCATCCTACTTATTTCCTTTAATTGCTCTAGACAGGGTTCTATGGGCTGGTCCGGCTCAAAATATTTTAATAAGATATGAGTGTGATCGTCCAATCTTTGGTTGGGATCTTAACAACAACGATGTTGTTTATTGTTAATTCTGGGCACTATATAACGTCAAGGTCATTGTCCAAGACGGCAATTACCGCTTTGACAAAACCTTCTCCCACGCCAGAGTTTTGGTAGATTCTCACACCTCGATATCTCTTGACTCTCTTTTCTCTTCCAATATAGGGTTTCTGAATTAACACCGCTGCCATTTTTCTCTTTTGAGGCTTCGCTGCAAGTTTGCCTGGAGGTGCCTGCTGGGACCACCTTAGCAGTAAGAAATGGACGCCCTTGCTATGTCATCCCACTTCCGTCTTACCGGGCAAATACTGCTAAATGAGTTGCGACCACTGTTTTTAGTTTGGCTCTTTTACAATTTATACATTCCAGTCTTTTTTCATAACTTTATCAGGGCATTCTTTACTGAAGTGTAATCCACCGCAGTGGCTGCAGACGTCCTCCAATTTTTTACAGAATCTTCGGTCGTGTCCAAACCCTAAACATTTTGTACATTGCACCAACGGAGATTGGTCTTTTTAACCGACTTCAAAAAGGAGGAGGTTATATGTTCGGTTGAATGTATGTTTTTTATTTTTATTTTTTATGTATGTTCACCGATTTCTCGGTCAATTGTGGACCGATTTTGAAATATTTTTTTTTGATTGAAAGGTTATGCTTCCGAATTGGTCCCATAGAAATATTGTTATGATCTGATCACGAACTTCGAAGATATGGAACAGAACTCCTCATAGGATCACAGCAGAACCGTCTTAACAAGTAAAATTGCTTTGTTTATACGTGTAGTCGATGACTGACTGAAAGTAGAGGGGGAATATATCGAACTGATCTGATGATGAAGCCTGAAGTTAGGCACCGGAACTCTGTAATAAATTAATGTAATCTAACCGTGTTTAGGATTATTAGAATTGTCATGAGATGCACTCTGGCTATAAGGTATTTAAGTTTGGCTGAGGGGTACTTTTTAGTGGTGGTACCATAACTAAAAAGTGTGAAATAAAAACTTTTTACAAAAAAAATACAACCGACTTCAAAGTACTTAAAAAAAACAATGAAAAGTGCAAAATAACTTTAATTTCGGAAGTCGGTGTTAAATAACGAAGAGACAAAACTATTATAGAAACACCGACTTCCGAAATTAAAGTTATTTTGCACTTTTCAGTGTTTTTTTTAAGTACTTTGAAGTCGGTTGTATTTTTTTTGTAAAAAGTTTTTATACATGAATTTTTTGGAGGTCTACTCTTATTTTGCCTAATTCTTTAGAATTAGCAATTTGTCTGAGGGCTCTAGCCCTCTGCCAAATTTTTGGAGAAATCCTCATCATCGTCATCCTGTCCTCTTTTTTGTCGAGGCCTTGCAAAACTTCTTGGTTCTGATTCCTTAAGGCCTTCAGTACATCTTCATCACTGTGGATTACTAATACGTCCTTCAAAATCAGTAAAAGGTCTCTGTTTCTCACTTCAAGAGTCCTTAGGGTAGAGTAGGGTAGAGTAGGATAGAGTAGGGTTTTTTTGTGTGGGAAAATCATAATGACAAATCGCGCTCTTGGGCGGAGCGGGAGATAGTGTCAGACTTTTACTGACTAAAAACCCACTCCTGTTCCTTCGTTGCCTTCGTCCCAGGGCCCCGGGTTTCGTTTTCACACTACCCATGGAAGAAGCCTACTGGGGAGTAGGCTTCGACCCTGCTGGGCCCCTACGATTTGCTGACATCTCCATGAGGCGCGCGTGGAACAATACGCGCCGTCGACGACTTGGACTCGGTCCGGACGGTTATCGGACGGTCGGACGGCGAGCCAACCATTGCTCGCCGTCTGTAAGCCCACGCCTACGGTGGTCGGAAATCGGGATCGGAATCGCGGCGGCGGTTAGGGCGTGAGGACCGTTGCCTCACGCGATCGGCCGCCTCCTTTGCTAGCATTACTTCTTTGCAGAAGGAGGCGACCGCCTGCCATTCCTCCTCGCTCCGAACTATGGCCTGTACCAAGGCCCAGTGCGAGAGATCGCCGCCGCCGATCGCCCCCACGAGAACACGGCGTTGCTCTGTCCAAGCGGGGCACACCTCCACTTGTGCTCCACCGTGTCCTCCGGGCGGTCCACACAGTGGCGACACCAGGGCGTCGCTTCCACACGAATCCAGTGCAGGAACTTCCCGAACCTACCGTGTTCGGTGAGAACCTGCGTCATGCGGAAGGTGAGGACGCCATGAGGTCTTTCCAACCACGCCTCAAAGAGGGACTTACCGCCATAATTGTGGCGTGCTCAGCACTGGGTTGCGACAGTCGCTGTCGCCATTTCTCCATGAGAACCCGCCGGAGCTCTGTCCGCCATGCTGCGACTTGTCGCGGCAGCGGAGATTCGCCCCGGCGTTGCATCTCCATGCTTATATCGTGCATGTGTGCAAGGACTAGAGTAGGGTAGAGTAGGGTAGAGTAGAGTAGAGTAGAGTAGAGTAGAGTAGGGAAGAGTAGGGTAGAGTAGGGAAGACTACTGTAGAGAAGGGTAGAGTAGCGTAGAACAGGGTAGAGTAGGTAAGAGTAGTAATAAATCAATTAACTATGTAATGTAGCTGTAACTTATGCTAAAATTACAACCTATACGGATGGTACTTATAGTCTCATTCTTGGTTAATATTGATGTGACGCCTGTTCAGAGTCTGACACAGATCTTGCTCTGCTTGTCGCAATTGAGTTTGTTGTGGATTACCAATTTATTTTTTATTTGTCCCTATTAAGAAAAACATTTCCGAAAAGTACACATAACCTCTCAACCTCTCTTTGCCTTTAGTTCATAAATATGATTGAGTAATGTAAAGCAAAGCTGCAAAGCGTGCAAAGCAGCTTTGCTCAAATAACAGGCACATAAAAATGTAAGCTACTGTAATTGTTAGTACGATCTACTGAATAGTTTGAAAGCTCATGATGAGTCGTGCTACGATTTTTTGGAGTAAAGCAGGTTTTACTCATGTAATTATTGAAGGTGCCAAAAAACGTTAAAAATCCACTAAAATACCTACAAGATTGTAAAAATAAAAAAAAATACTAACTTTTCCAACGTCTGTTAATGAGACAGAGGTGCAAACATATTGTTCACTGTTCGTTACCCCTTTACGTCGGCACATATCCTGTGGTATTATGGTTAAATGCACCATTAAAAGAACTGGACTAGGTTCCTGAAATAAAATAATATATTTCATTTAACGGAGCAAATTCTTGGCCTCAAAAATACGATAATATTAAAATTAACAAGTTTTGTTGGCAGGCAGTTATTATGATAGTCAATTAATCTACGATCATTCATCTTTGTTTTCATTCCATTTATTCATCTGTCGCTGTCGGCACAATGAGTGCTGTATCTATCCCACATACCGAAAGCCCCGGGAGCCATGTCTAGATACATAAAGCCCTTATTGATTTATTATTGCCCTCGTTTGAATCTGGTTGGTCAGCACACGGCTGATGATAGTTTGCACATATATTTTCTTTGCTACTCTACTCTACTCCAGGGTTGTATGTGTCATGAATGAGTACAATGTCATGTACTGCAACCCTCTAATGACATCGATTACACGATACGATCCCTTCCAAATCTCCAGGATTCACCTAACAAGACATATTATTATTACCTATATTGTCAGAGTCTGCTCCAAAAGAGCTGGTAAATAGACTAGCACGATACACGAACATCGACAAATGAGCCTGTAGTTATAAATTGTCCCTAAATAATCGTGATCCAGCCCGCACAGCAAAAAATACAGTCTTCTCCCTATGATGCTCTAAGTTCAAACCCCACATGGAGCGCCCTTAACGGATAGTTGCTTGGTTTTTAAGTTTTCAGTTGCTCTGGTGGGAGACGAAGTTTTATTTAAGATTCTACTGGCTGGTTAAGCATACGCAACCCCAACAAGATGAATTGCTGAAGGCCACTTGAACGAAAAACAGGCTTTAAACTGGTTGCACGAGAGCTAGCGAATGAAAATATGCAGCTGGAACTCAAATGAATCAAAGAAGTCAAGAAGACTGAATTGTTTTATTTTGCTACGAATTGTGGGCACACCCTTCTTCGCAGTCGGTGCACTCTTGCTAGTGATGACCACGACCACTCAAGGTCGTGGTCATCACTGTGAATCACGAAGAGTGATGATCCTGCGGCACCATTCATCGCGGACTGCAGCTTTTTGGGTACATTCGTAAACCGAGCACTTAGTTGCGGCCTTGATCTAGTCTGTCCATCTCATTGGTGGGCTGGTGCCCTCAACTTTGCCCTGCACTACGCATATTAACGCCCCAAGGTATATATCATTGGACAACCTCGCAATTCCCTATGTGTGTGATCCCTGGGAAGTTGTTATTGGCGCGGTCGACAACCATCACTTTGATTTTTGTGCGATTTATTTTCAATCCAAATTCACGGCTTGTAGCTTCCAACTTATGCAGCAGATCTTCCATACGACGAGTACTAGTTGCGAATAGTGGTGTCATTCGCATATCGTAAGTTGGAAATCCTTCTACCGCCAGTTACGCCCCATCCGTCCAATCTTCCAATGCAATTCTCATTATCATCTCTGTATAGATGTTGAATAGTAGAGGTGAAACTATGCAAACTTGGCGAACTCTTACACTTGGATGAAATGACCCAAAAGCATCTCATCTGTTCTGACTGATGCTGATCCACTCACACATAGACGCTTGAATACACAACACACAACAACACAACAACAATATGTATCGGCGTGCCCACGTCCAGCAAGAATTTTCATAAAACTAGCCACTTCACCAAGTCGAACGCTTTCGAGAAATCAACAAAGCAAATGTACGTAGGCTCGTTGAACTGTTGTGCTTTCGCGATGATCTGGCGCACAGTAAAATTTACTCGAGGGTGCCTTTTCCTTTTACAAAACCTGCCTGCTCAGGGGCAATTTCTTTCGAGAGGAAGGTCTTTAGGCGCTCATTTAGAATGTGAAGCAGTATTTTACTTGCGTAAGACATTAAAGCAATGAGTCTATAATTACTGCATACTTTTGTGGAAGCTTTTTCATGAAGGGGAATGAAGACTGCATAGAGCCATTCTTTTGGCCATGTACCGGTCTGCCAGATTTTGTTGCATATAGTGTGAAATATCTGGACACCGTAATCTCCCATAGCGTTAATTACTTTTATCGGGATGACATCTCTGCCTTGCTTATTGCAAATGCAATACTTGCAAAGTGGCGCGGTTCGGAGATTAACGTGGTAAACATGTTTAGTGATATCTAAACAACAAGTCTTAGTTATAAGCTCAAAAGAAAAAATAATATTTTTATGTATACATTAGCCCCTTGTGAAGTCATTTTTGCATAAAAGTGAAAATACCAAAAATGACGATTACTGCATTTACAATTAGCAGCGCAGATCTATACCAGTAGCTTTGCCAGTTTTCAGTTGTTTGATAGCAAATCATTCCCTGGTTCTGTTGATGGAAATTCAAGTGAGTTTGGATCTTGAAACAAAGCTATGCAGTAAACCCTCCATGCTTCAGATATCTATTTCCGTAACTAACTCACCATTAAGTTTCTCTATAGCCCTGGTTTCAATTAAAGTGTCCTTGTTAGTGACCGGATTTTCTGATGTAGGTCTCTAGTTTCGTATTTTCTGTAGATGTTTCGCAGATTATTGCTTAGATCTTGCCTGCATCCCGCCTGGATTTTAGCAGAGAGATTGTTAAATTTTTTATGTTAGCACCTATCGCTTTGAGTCTTCGTCTCTCCACAACCAGCCTCAAAATATCATCAATATCATGTTAAAGATGTATTACATTCTTTAGTTCGTTTTTTAAAAGGTTTTTTGAACTGATTCACAGTTGATCTGAACTGTGACCAATCGACCTATCAATCCATTGATCCCAATTTTTCTCAAGCACCACTATAAACTTAGTGCTATCCTTTACCTCAATACTTCGTTATTTATTTTTCTAGCAGCTTTAAGTTTAAACTGTATCCTTGAGATCAACAGGTGGTGATCTGATCCCCAGTCAGCCACCACCTTGCTCTGATGAGGATGTAATCTATTTGATTGAGAGCACACACAAAATGTGCAAAAACCAGATAAGAGCGCACAAACATAATAAGATAAAACTTTAGGGGTTGACTGACCACGGCGGGTCATGTTGGTTGTGTAGATACATAAGGGCACCTCCGAGGCTTAAGAGCATCCAACCCAAGATAAATTTTCATTATTTTTCATACAACCGCTCTTTCGTGAATATGAGATCATTACACATCTTTGTCTAAATATTTTAGAGACTGAAAGATATTTTGTGGACATTATCTAGGTTTCTATTGAAATCAAATCATACATTTGTCTAAAACTAATCCGGTAAAGACCTCTCCATCTGTTATTTTGCGTGAACTTTAGCCCTTCATAATGTACTCATACTCGTGAATTAAAAAAAAGTATCTATAAAAACCTTGCATATTTATTTGAGATTTGAATGAACTTTTAAGGTGTTTGAAAAAAAAGAACCATATTTCTTAAAACAAGTTTTGTGAAATATTCGAGTGAATGACGAAATTACCGAATGCCAACGAAGCATTCAGGTGTTATTTCTATTTTTTTCACGTTACCTCTTTATCAAATATTGCGTAGAATTGTGTTGGATGAACCAACAAGCTTTTAAACCATGCTCAGGTAGACGATAGAGGGGTCAGAAAGGGCCCTCTTAAGGCATCGTTCACACCAAACGTATTGTCTGCCGCCGACTGTGAGTATCTTCACTGTCAGCCTCAGTGTGAACGTGGACTCAGTCTGCAGTATACGTTCTCAACAAACCCACACGCCGCGCGCGCGCTCGTCGCGCGTTTCTGTTATACGCTATAGCGAATGCGTTACTTGTGTGAACAAAAGAGTTTATTTGCTACGTGTAGTTCAATAATCCACAACCGAGAGTCAGCGACAACGCCCTACGTAATAACGTGTTCGTAGTCGGTTCAGTGTGAAAGAGAAGTTAATTATATAGAAAAGCGATAAACTGCGTAACGCGTACTCACAGTCAGCTGCTGACAATATGTTTGGTCTGACAATGGCTAACGGCCACGAACGCCCTACAAATGCCACTACATTATTGATTTGTCTTGAAGAGAGGGAAAATGTAACCCTCAAACATGCTTATAGGGTTCAAATTAATAAGAACCCTCTATGTAAGAGCTTTCAATGTACAGTTAACATGAGGTCTGTGAAATCTGCGATGAGCAATCGTTTATTTCAGCCTGCAACTTTCCAGCTTCTCGATGAAAGGCCTTCTTTTTGTGAGAGGGAGTGGGCCAAACACAAACACTCCGACCCTGTGTGGGTTAATGAATGTCACATGCCATCGATTTTTTTTTTCTTTATTTTTTTTTTTTTTTAATTGATATAAACTAGTGCTTGACTGCGATTCCACCTGATGGTAAGTGGTAATGCAATCGTTGATGGTGAGGCGCACTAATTTATTGAGAGCCTATTCACTCTAGCCTTTTCTTGGGAATACCAGTCTTCTCTCAATATTTTGCATATTTTATGGAGAAAAATAGTCAGAGCCGTCACCACTGGGCTACCATTGTTGTCTATCTGGCCTAATTTAAGCTTTTTGGCTTTAAGTATCTCACTATCAATATACTATATCACTGCTATCAACCTCACTACCTAGACAAAAAAAACTACCTACGATCAGAATTAAAAATAGCCTTCAATGGTTGATAGGCTGAGGAGCATCGCTATAATTACAACAATGAAATATTTGTCGGACAAAATTAGATTTGTGGCGAAAACATGCCCATCATGTCTTTTTACATATTGTTGCCGTCATCTCAGTAGTTAACTCGTTTCTAGCCATATCATCTATATATATAAAAAGAGAAACTGACTGACTGACATATCAACGCACAGACGAAACTACTAAGGACGAAGACCGTGAAATTTTGCACAAGATTTCCTTTTATGATGAAGGCGAGCACTAAGAGAGGATTTTCCAAAATTCAGCCCCTATGGGGTTGAAACGGGGGTCCAAAGTTTGAATGGAAAAAAACTAATTTCACGCGGGCGAAGCCGCTGGCAGAAGCTAGTCTTTCATATAAATCATTGTTTCAGAGATTTTCCTCGATCCCATCTTCATTCATACTCAAAACTTTCCCCATCACATGCTCCTCATTCCACCGTTTCACGCTTTTACATGCTCATACCATGACAAATGATTTTTTTACGGTCATCGTTATAATGCAATTCCTTTCTCAACTAAAGTTACTCTTGCTCAGTCTCTTCTTCTACCTATTCTAGACTACGCTGATGTCTGCTTCCTTGATGCGACTGAGGAACTTCTTGACAAGCTGGAGCGTCTGCAGAATTTGTGTATCCGCTTCATTTTTGGGCTTCGAAAGTACGACCACGTGTCGGAATTTCGAGGGCAATTGAAGTGGTTGCCTATTCGGCAGCGTCGGGATTGCCACATTCTTTCTTTTCTCTTCTCTATTCTTCATAATCCCAACTCCCCCTTGTATCTTCGTGAACGCTTTGAGTATCTTGTTCCGAGAGGAAGGCCGTGTCGCTCATCATCCTCTCTTCTCCTTCGTTTTCCTCCCCATTCTTCTAGTCGGTACAGTGGATCATTCACCGTTCAAGCCGTGCGCCTTTGGAATTCTCTTCCGCAAATATTAAGGGCTAGCCCCTCGTTGGAGGTCTTCAGGGGAAGAATTAGGGAACATTTCATGTCAACATGACCCATATATATATATATATATATATGTATAGGTTTTATTTATTGTATATAGTATTTTTATATGTATTGTGTGCTATGTACGTATTTGTGTAGTTTATTTTAGATCTGATCTGTTTTTTTTAACTTAGATTTTTGTTGTGCATTTCTTTCAGTTATCCTCATAAAGAAAATTTCTTAGAAATATATTTTAGGTTTGCTGTAAGAAAACCCAATTGTGGGTTAAGCTCGCCTTTGTACATCAGCTGTCCAATTTTTAAATAATGTGTTATTTTTATGTACAATAAAGAATATAAGAATATAAGAATGAAATGAGTCTTACTGAGTCGTCGTAAGGCCCAATTCTTCCAAATCCCGAAGCCAAACATTTTCCTTCATAATCTATATCTTCGCTTGCTATTGGAATAGGGCTGACATGATCATTAAAATGAAATTGTTTTTTTATAATCTGAGAAGAAAAAGGAACAAAATGTTATAATCATTTTAGGTATTACTATTGCATAGCTTATGATCAATGTGTGGAGATAGTAGTGCTCTTCTAGAAACTATGTTACTATCTAAGAAATTGCAATTGTATGTAGTTAAACATGAAATAAAAATCAATCAATGCTAAGTTCAATCAGGTAAAAGTATATGGGATATATATGTCCTACCTACGATATGAGGTCCTAAAGTGTCGCGATACCAATATATTTGGGAAAAAAGTCGTTATTCAAAAACCCAAAAGAATTCATAGTATAGGCAACTATCTACCTTGTCTTTTCTATTTGTTCAAACTCATTACATTTTACTGAGCAGCGTCTCGATAAAACTGGTAAATGGGTAATGGACACTAAAACCCAAAAAAAAATTATTTGCGATAGGCCACATTATATATATAATATAATATATATAATATAATATATATAATATAATATAATATTCCACAACTATCACACAACGCCGTCTAGTCTCAAGCTAAGCTGAGCTTGTGTTATGAGTACTAGACAACTGATAAACATACAAATCTATTTCTAAATACATACATATTATAGATAAATTACACCCAGACACAGAACAAATGATCGTGCTCATCACACAAACATTTTGTCCTGGGTGGGAATCGAACCCACGACCTCCAGCATAGCAGTCAGGGCCACTAACCACTAGACCAACAGGTCAGTCAAAAACTCAAGTCAACATTAGCGAAAAATATTAGATTTCTTTGTTCTTCAGACCATTGAGACCTTGTCAATACAGTGAGCATTTGCATCTACCTCATAATAAAAAAAAACAACAAAATATTAGCGTAATCATTGAAGGTCCCTCAATGATTAAGGCTGATAATTATTGATGCTTCATGATGAAGTTTCCATAGCCAGACTGCATTAAAAACTGGGCAAGTGCGAGTCGGACTCGCGCACTGAGGGTTCCGTACAAACTTGAAAGGTAAATTGCGGTTTACGATTTATGACGTATTAAAAAAAAAACTACTTACTAAATCTCATTCAAACCAATTTTCGGTGGAAGTTTGCATAGTAATGTACATCATATATTTTTTTTAGTTTTATCATTCTTATTTTAGAAGTTACGGGGGGGGGGGGACACATTTTACCACTTTGGAAGTGTCTCTCGCGCAAACTATTCAGTTTAAATAAAAATGATTTTAGAAAACTTAATATCATTTTTGAAGACCTATCCATAGATACCCCACACGTATGGGTTTGATGAAAAAAAATTTTTGAGTTTCAGTTCTAAGTATGGGGAACCCCCAAAATTTAAGTATTGTTTTTCTTCTATTTTTGTGTGAAAATCTTAATGCGGTTCACAGAATACATTTACTTACCAAGTTTCAACAGTATAGTTCTTATAGTTTCGGAAAAAAAAGTGGCTGTGACGGACGGACAGACAGACACATGACGAATCTATAAGGGTTCCGTTTTTTGCCATTTGGCTACGGAACCCTAAAAAGTTTCTATTTCACAGGATTCCTCAATAAAATTATGAAAAAAAAAAACTCTTAAAACAAATTTTTTTTTTGAATTATGGGGTCCAATACTACAACAAAGACTACAACATTGTTTAATGGTTTACAGAATACTTTACCTTGCCTATTGATATAGGAATAATCTCTGAGTAAAAGACAGTGAAATATCTATCATCATAATCTAGATGTAGTACTTGATGCTGTCTGTGAGAAATTAACTATACATAATATGTATACTTACAGCAACAGCTATATCATCTTTGGGGAATTTGTATGATTTTGGGTACTGCACTTTTTCCAATCTCCTCCACTGTCCATCAGATTTATATGCTGCAATGTTGTTTAGACTACCAGCAACCACGTGCACTTGTTTGAGTTTGGTACTACTGACTTTTCTATTTTAAAAATATCAAGAGGAATGTATAGGATTTAGATTATTTATGTCACCAAAGCAAGTTATATTATAGTGATTGTAAATTTAGTTAATATGCATCTGGATAATAAAGGTGTCTGCGAAGGTAGCTCGGTCTATATTGAACTTTCTCAAAGCTTACGCATACAGCAATAATGTGTACATACATTATTGCTGTATGCGTGTGCACACAATCGCGGTGGTGAGTCTCTTTTTTGAGTAACTGGAGAGACGCCATGGAGTCCTCATCTTCCGCACGACCCAAGTCCTCACTGGACATTTCAAGTTTGGGAGGTTCCTGTTTCGTATTCATACGAAAAAAACACCCGCATGTCACCATTGTGCGGACCGCCCTGAGGATTCGGTGGAGTATATGGTGGAAGTGTGTCCCACTTGGACCCTGGGCCATGGTTCAGGCCATGATTCGGAGCGCGAGAAGACTGGATGCGGTCGCAACCGTGAGGAAACAAATACCCTCGCACTCCTGCTACCGCGACAACAGACGCCATGGGCGTCAAAAATCGCAGGGCGATCCCCAGTTACTGGAGGCGCGGGCTTGCAGACGGTGAGCAATGGGTAGCTCGCAGTCCGGTCGTCCGGTAGGGACAGAGCCCAAGTCGTCGACGGCACGTAGTGTTCTGCGTACGAGTGCTTCAAAGAGATCAGCAAAATCGGTGGGGGGACTAGCAAGGCCGATGCCCGCTACGGTCACGTGCAATTTCTGAATGGAAAACCGTAGTCCTGATTCGGTTTTTTTCTACTTTTAATGATTAATCAACAAATCAGCTATTATTGCGGATTTCGTGATTATTCATTAAATATTATATATTATATAATATTATATAATTATTCCACAACTATCACACAACGCCGTCTAGTCTCAAGCTAAGCAGAGCTTCTGTTATGAGTACTAGACAACTGATAAACTTACATATATATTTCAAAATACATACATATTATAGATAAATTACACCCAGACACAGAACAAATGATCGTGCTCATCACACAAACATTTGTTCGCAAAGAGGAGGCACAAGAAAAACTAATTATAGCATTCCTACCCAGGATATAAAATCTTGTTGCAGTCACTGATTATTTTTTCATCAAAGCAATGGGCAGCAGAAAGCAGCTTTCTTGGAGCTAGGATAACGGCACCACAAAAAGTCATATATAATGCTCTAAAACGACTTATGATTATCTTCAAAGATGCCTGTAAAATATTAAAATAAAGTCAAATTATCATGGTACCTATCTTGAACCTATATATCTCGTAAATCAAAACCTGCGATGGTAGCGTGAAGAGTATCACGCTTACCTCTCCAGCACATGGTATTTTTTATTATGGACAGGTTCTCGTTTGACCACTATCTCACCTGATAGTAAGCGATGATGTGGCCGATGGTGGTGCATGCTTGCCTAGAAGTAACCTATGTCTGGGAATTTAACACCTTATTCCAATACGGGACAAGGCCTGACTGCAGTAATTGATGTATGTGTGCTAGGGAACATCGAGGTAAAAAAATAAATGTAGTCTATAATTCTATATAGATATAAGACTTAATTTCTATATAGATTCAATTCTGAGTCCATACAGATGTTGCAAAAAAAATGTTCGTACCTGATAAGGAACATCCTCTAGTTTTGCTTCCCAGCCATTAACTATACGAGGATTCCACTCTTCATATTTCGCAAACATTGATAATGAATCAGGATCATTTATAAAACTCTTATTGTTAACTATTTCTGGAGGAATGACCTTGCCAAGCAGTGGGAAGATTTGCTACAATAATAAATTTATAGTTAGTGTCCCCGAACGAATAAATAATGTGTTACTTGTATTGTGAGAAATAATTACTTTTGATAATAAAATTATACATAACAAACATTTGAAAAACATTCAGGTACAATTTTTTTTAATTAAAGCAGAATGAGGTTTCTCCGAAATTCCTGTAAAAATTTCTAAAATGACATGACAGTTGAAACCGACATGATAAAAAAGTAAATAATATTGCAGTGAGTTTGTATTAAATTTGACTATGGTTTTAAGTAAGTAACCTTTAGTATGTCAGCTGCATTCATGCGTCAAAAATGCTGTTCTCACTGGCTCTCTTGCCCACTCTGAAATTTATTCCCATGATACTTGTACTACTCTTCCTCTAACTTTGTTTAAATCTTGGTATAAGGCATGGCAAATCTCTAAGTCCATAAAGGGTAAATTTTATGGAGATATTCAACCCGAGATTCCCCACAAGCCTTGGTTTTTCAAATAAAAATTAGAAAAAAAATCACTACCTCTACTTACTATCTGTCGTTTACGATTAAATCATTTTTGTACCTACCCCTCATTTCTTGGCCAAACTTAGGATTAAGAATAACTCTCTTTGTGAATGTGGTTTGGATGAAGGAAACGTGGACCATTTATTTTTTCCTGTCCTAAATTGCGCTTCTTTTTTCATGAAATCATTCCTCCTCATATTCCTCGTCCAACCTCGGTCAAATGTCTTCTTTCTTTTGTGTTTACTCATTTTATTTTTAAACTATGCAAATTCATTGAAAATAATAAAATTAAGTTGTAACTATTGTAACTACTTACTTATTTTTTTTCTCTGTTTCACTCTTACGAGTTTCTGTCTTGTACTTAGTACTTACATAGTCATCGTCTGTGGTCTGGTCATAATGTCGATCTGCGTCTGCAAAGAAATTCTTTTATTTTGATCTTTAATGTTTAGAGATATATATTTATTTTATTGTTAATTCACACTTAATTCACGTTTATATACTCTCTCCAGCGTTTGATGGTCTATTAACAGTTTGCACGTGTTATTGGCAAAATGTGGTGTCTTTTCCGCAAATTAATGCCATTAATGAAGAGTTGTAGTTGAAGTAATCTTTAAGCTACGTTTACACGCTTGCCGACGCTTGGTAAGCGTCCACAAGATAATAAACGCTTGGATGCCATTTACACGCTTTCAAGTGCGCCAGTAGTGTTCCGGACAGGCAAATACGGCAGACGATATTTTTAACTGACTTTAAAAAATGAGGTTATTTTCAGCTTCAGGTACATTTTTTATGTATGTTCACCAATTTTTCTATCAATTATGGAGGGATTTAAAAAATATATTGGATGGGTATAATTCTGAATCGGTCCCATAGAAATATTGTCATGATTTTGCATATTTCGTTTCTTTTTACATTTACGTTTCTTATTTTTTTTGTAAAAGTTTTTCATTAGTCGTTTGACCAATTAGGTATACATGGTCGATACTTACGTGGTAGTATATAGCGCAGCGTAAACACACTTGCTCGACGCGAGATCTTGAGCGACACTAAATGCAGGCTAACGTGTAAATACGTTGCAAACGCTTGCCGCAAGCTGCCCTTGATCTGTGTTCAAAAACTGACACTAGCCCGGATCGGCGACCAGCTCACGTAAGCCAAGCTAACCCATGCCAAACACCCCGTTTACACGCTTGTGTTGCTTGTGGACGCTTGCTGATGCCTGCCAAGCGTGTAAACGTAGCATTAAAATGGTGGATTGGAATCTATAGTAATGCAGCGACATCTATGGCGTCACATAAGAACTAATCCTGCATCGCGCAATCAAAGTTCTCCGCGCGATTAGAACATATAGAACAGCCCGAAATCATCTATCGGGCAGTTGCCCACCAGACATAACACCCGTCTGGTTGGAGGATCCTCCCTTTTCAACGGAGGTTTGCGGGACTTTACTCTCTGTTCCGCATACCTCCAAACTGGTGACCCTCGACAATGAACGTCAGAGCAGCTTTCGTGCAGCTACTACTTCGTGACATCATCATCACTTCCTCAAGCTTTCGAGCAGCGAACCATACAGCCAGCACCCATGGCTTTAAAGGGTATCCTGACCACCAGCATGCCTACCTGGTCATACCTGGTCATCACCCTCAGCCTCATCAGCGACCTTGGCGAAGCACACTGCATCTTCGGCCAGTCACATAAAGAGCAATGAAGAACCTCTCCTGGTCGAAGCCTGCAATCAAGCCCTACGTCGCACAGCACCGCTCCGACTCACTGGAGCCAGCAGCACTACTCCGACTCACTGGAGCCTGCAGCATCATCCCGACTCACTGGGACATCATCACCCCGACTCACTGGGGCATCATCCCGACTCACTGGGATAGCACAACCCCGACTCACTGGGGCATCACCGCAGACAGTTCCGACTCACCGAGAACTATGCGGCATTCGGTTCCGACCCACTGGAACCAACCTACCACTGGCCTGGCACGCATCAAGAAGCATCAAGAACCATCGATCTCCGATCTCCGGAGGGGAGTGATGTAGCGACATCTAGTGCGTCACATAAGAACTAATCCTGCATCGCGCAATCAAAGTTCTCCGCGCGATTAGAACATATAGAACAGCCCGAAATCATCTATCGGGCAGTTGCCCACCAGACATAACACCCGTCTGGTTGGAGGATCCTCCCTTTTCAACGGAGGTTTGCGGGACTTTACTCTCTGTTCCGCATACCTCCAAAGTACCATAGATTGCACTAGCGCTTTGCAAGCGATATCCTTAGTGTCTAAACACACTATGCCGAAGGTACGCGACGGAAGTTCCGCGGCTGATTTTACGTTCCGATGTATTCGGCTGACATGACACACCATAAGTGCCGAACTTACGTGGCTGAAATTCAGATGCGTAACTTTGTGTACATCAAGGATTTTCTATACCCTACGGATAAACTGGATTGATTACAAAGCAATATTACAAACTCTAAAGTGTACTTTATTCCCATTGACTTTAAGTTCATAAGTTTCATTCACAAGCAAAAGGGGAAAAATGTACCGAGCAAGACAACGACAAAAAGGTGGTGTGTCCCTTTCTTACCTCTATTTTAACTAGGGTAACCATAAATTTACTAATTTAATTGTTATTATTTTTGTCACTAGCATTTTATATAAATGATGCTGTAGATTTTTATATATCGACGTTAAAGTACCAATAACTCCTAACTGTCTGTGAAACCTGAAAAGATAGTTTAATTTACTGAGAAGTCAAAAATTGCCAATTAATTAATTTATTGAAGATAATAATAACATCTGGTTTAGTTATAGTATACTGCTTTAATATATTTTATATTTATTTCTCTAACCACTTGTGTTTTATAACTAAACCAGAAATTATTATTCCTATGTTTAGCAGGTAATCATGAAATAGACACGTTGGTTTAGTTAGGAGGTATTTCCACATTTTAATTTAATGCAGTTTTAACAAAAAAATCATTTCGGAGATTTTACTAAAACATACGGAAAAACACTTTAATTCATAGCGGTAAATTAGATTTTCTCGAAAAATATTTTTAGGAGGTATTGGTACTTCACGGTCGATATATAATTATGTCAGAAGAGGTTGTAATCGTATCGTGATATATATATCGTACTTATGCTTACGGCATTAAGTCCGCCTCTGTACCTTTATGTGCATAAAGTATGAATAAATAAATAAATATTAGTTTTTGAACGTATAAGTTTATAATATAATAATATAATGTATTAATAACATTTTGAACTTATTTAGAACAGAATGTCTCGTAGTACGAACTAGTCTATGGACACACTAGTAGAAAGAGATAATATACCTTTTTGTATCCTACTCTCCGGTACACTGACCTGGTACGTTTTTGAGGTTGACGTAATCAATCTCAAGATTCTTCATATTAATCATAGAGTTAATGTAGCAAAACGTTTACAAAAGTCAACAATTGAACCGAACTTCGGTCGCGTGTAATGTGTGCTCTACAGAATACTTTGCCGCCGAATTGCCGCTGAACTTACGCCGGACCGAAGTTCGGCTGTATCCTGTAACGCAACGTAATTTCGGCATAATGTGTCGTCAGTAATACAAATAGCATTGCAGGCGTTAACATGCAACTTTGGTCGCGTTTTTTCGGCATAGTGTGTTTAGACACTTAGGTACCCAGTATGTTTTCATAAAGGTTTTCAAGGATTTAATATATCCTACGGATAAACTGGAATGATCACGAAGCAATAAAGATTACAAACTCTAAAGTGTACTTTATTCCCATTGACATTAAGTTCATGATACATGTTTCATTGACAAGCAAAAGGGGAAAATGTACCGAGCAAGACAACGACAAAGAGGTGGTGTGTCCCTTTCTTACCTCTATTTTAACTAGGGTAACCATAAATTTACTAAATTAATTGTTATTATTTTTGTCACTGCAGCATTTTATATTAATTGATGCTGTAGATTTTTTTTTATATCGACGCGACGGCAAAGTACCAATAATTCCTAACTGTCTGTGAAACCTGAAATAATTGTTTAATTTATTGTGAATTCAAAAATTTGTATTTAATTAACTTATATTAATAATAACTTCTGGTTTAATTATACTGCTTTAATATATTTTATTATAGTGTTTGTCTAACCACTTGTGTTTTATGACTAAACCAGAAGTTATTAGTATCCTATGTTTAGGAGGTAATCGTGAAATAGACACGTTGGTTTAGTTAGGAGGTATTTCTAAATTTTAATTTAATGCAGTTGTAACAAAAATTTCACTTCTGAGATTTTACTAAAACATACGGAAAAACACTTTTAAATTCATAGCGGTAAATTATGATTTTCTCGAAAAAATATTTTTAGGAGGTATTGGTACTTCACGGTCGATCCACGGGTAGTGTGAAAGCGGGATGAAGGCAAAGAAGGAACAGGAGTGGGTTTTTAGTCAGTGAAAGTCTGACACTATCTCCCGCTCCGCCCAAGACCGGGATTTGTCATTAGATGATTTACACACCTAAAAAAAGGTCGATATGTCAGAAATGGTCGTATCGTGAGTACTAGCAGTCTGAATTGACGAATGTTTGAATTTATAGAAGACAGAAAAGAAAGAGTGTATCTGTCAGTTCGGTGAATTTTCTCTAACAAAGATAATTTGTGTTTTTAGTGCAAATGTAAAACTAAAATAAAACTTTTTTTTCACTCATAGTACATGGTTATTATTCCATATGGTATAAGTGTGCCCTGCCTGGGCAGAGCACCACCGTCTCCTCGCGGGGGCGCTCGGCGGCAGTGATCTCTCGCGCCGGGCCTTGGTACAGGCCATGGTCCGGAGCGAGGAGGAGTGGCAGGCGGTCGCCTTCTTTGGCGAAGCAGTAATGCTAGCAAAGGAGGCGGCCGATAGCGTGAGACAACGGTCCTCACGCCCCAACCGCCGCCGGGATTCCGATTCCGATTTCCGGTCACCGTAGGCGCGGGCTTGCGGACGGCGAGCAATGGTCCGGTAACCGTCGGGACCGAGCCCAAGTCGTCGACGGCGCGTATTGTTCCACGCGCGCCTCAGGGAGATGTCAGCAAATCGAAGGGGCCCAGCAGGGTCGAAGCCTACTGGGCCACGGGTAGTGTGAAAGCGAAACCCGGGGCCCTGGGACGAAGGCAAAAAAGGAACAGGCGTGGGTTTTTAGTCAGTAAAAGTCTGACACAAAAGCGCAATTCGTAATTAGATGATTTTCCCACCTTAAAAAAAAAACATTAAAGGGGTGATTTGGACTACTTTTCACTTTTCTACGGAAACGGGGTTTCATATTCTTAATACGCGATGAGTCTTCAAAACGGTTGAACTTTGACGGGACTTTCATAGGGAAATAGCTAATATTATAGTGAGCACCTTAAGCTACTTTATATATTCTCGCGGAAACGGGACTTAATTCCGGCGGTGGGGGGGGGGGGGGGGTCCCGGGGAGAGGACATCTTCGAAACGGCTAGACTGTTTGTGACGGGACTTTCACTGACGGAAAGCTTTTTTTTCATCTAATAACTTCTCCCGCTGGGGTGGAGGGGGAGAGTGTGCCAGACTTTTATTGAGTAAAACCACACCTAGGTTCCTTTAGTTGCTCATTGCGTTCTAGGACCATGGGTTACCTTTACAGATTTTTTTTAAAATCCTTCCTGGACCCTAGTAGCCCCTGTAGTAGACCCTACTGGGCCATGCATCTCTTTGAGGAACGCGTACTACACGACGCGCTATTGACGATTTGGGCTCGGTCCGGACAATAGCCAGACGGCCGGACTGCGAGCTACACATTGCACGTCGTCTGAAAGCCCGTGCTTACGGTGGTTGGTAGTCGGAGTTACGGCTGTCTCCATCACTAGCATTACTGCTTCGCAGAAGAAGTCGACACGAGGACACGGCGTGGCGGTGCTCCGACCGTACTGGGCTAACCTTCACCGTATCCTCCGGGCGGTCCGCACGTGAATCCGCTGCAGGAATCTCCGAACTTACCATGTCCGGTGAGGATCTGCGTCATGCGAAAGGTGATGATGCCGTGACACCTCCCCAGCCACTCCTCAAAGAGGATACTTACCACCACCATTATGGCATGCCCAACTGACGGATAGTTGATGTTACAAGGAGTAACTTAGACTACCTTTCATTTTCCCGTGGGATCAGGAATTAGTTCCCAGGGGAGAATATATCTGTGAACTGGATAACATTTTCATACACGATTGAATCAAAAAAAAGGAAGTTACGCGAGTAACAACTAGTAGATAATAAAAAACATATTTCCTGTTGTATTTTTTTATATGGTCATGATATACAATTTTGAAATCCCCATGATGAGTCCTTTGATACCCATATTGCATAAACCAAAAAAAAAATTGTTTTTGCTCTAAATTATAGAATCTCAAGTCGTTATGTTGATTTTTTTAACGGCACATATATATAATATCTAAGAACACTAGAACACTTGGGTTATCAAAATGAATCTAACGATATCTTAATTATGTAAATCCGTTCAGCGTTTGAAAGATATGAGGTAATAAAGAATATTTCATGCATACGAGTACATACAAGATACACGCGAAAAACATAATAGACCAAGATCCCAGAGCTGTCTGACATAACCAAACATAACTTATTTTCACATGGATGAAGCCTTAGGTTCTCAGTAGCGTCTCATGTGTATACTTTAAAATAATGACACTGATACCCGCAAAGTGGCAGGTACCCACAGATAGACCACAGATTACTAAATATTTTGAAGAATGCTTTCTTCTAGAATGTGATACATCGTGTGGGGCACAGTCCAAACTACATAATAGTATAGTATATAATGAGGACGAGATTACTTCACATAATTGAGGATCGGACGTCACTAGGTAAGTTAGTCCGATCTGTTTAATTGTTGTAAATACAAAAATACTCAAGTATCAAAATTATTTTTGTCCTACTATGACAGTACATACAACATTCAACACACATTCAATATTTTTTTATTTGACTTCATTTTTTGATTTTCCATATCGATGGACATACTATACTTATTTACATCTTTAAAATTTTCTTAAAACTAGCAATAGTATTAAAAAATATACAATCATAAAAGATAGATGCCCACCGGCATCGGGAACAGGGTCCAAGCTACCGGTGGTCAGGGTTCCTGAGAGAAGAATTTCCTAACAATGCGAGCCGTGTCCAGGAGTACTGCTTTCTGGATCGGGCCCTTGATCCAGCTGCCTAACGAGAGCCTCCTCAGATTTTGTTCGAGGCTCTTAGCTATTAAGGCATTGGCCGTTACGACTACTGGCACAATTAATGCTCTTTCCACTTCCAACATGCTAACAACCTCGCGAGCTAAGTCAAGATACTTAGTTTGCTTATCTTTCTCTGCTTTTACAAGATTCTCGTCATGAGGGACCGCTATATCAACAATCATTGTGCAACTCTCGTCGATCAATCACTACTATAAATATCAGGTTTATTGGCAACAATTTTATTATTATTATCTCCTTTATTTAATTTCTATGCATTATACATTTTTAAATATTACTTAAAATACATTAAAAAAAACCTTAAACCTAAAAATATAAAAAATAGTAGTCCGCTGGCGTCGGTACCAGGTTCCAAGATACCGGTGGTTAGGGCTCCAGAGACAGGAACCTCCTCACAATGATAGCCGTAGATATATAGATAGCTTCTGACGTTTTATAAGTGCCCATGTAGGCCTATGTCAAAAATATTTTTGATTTTGATTTTTTGATTTTGATTTTGATATCTACGAGACTGCCTTCTATAATTTAAGTATCTTCAAGGCTAGAGTAAATAGGCTCTTAATAAAGTAGTGCGCCTCACTATCAACAATTGAATTACTGCTTACCATCAGGTGCGATCGCAGTCAAGCACTAGTTTTTATTAATAAAAAAAACGTGCCTGCCTACATATTTTTTTTATTTTTTTTCCACAACTATCACACAACGCCGTCTAATCCCAAGCTAAGCAGAGCTTGTGTTATGAGTTCTAGACAACTGATAAACATACTTATATATTTCTAAATACATACATATTATAGATAAATAACACCCAGACACAGAATAAATGATCGTGCTTATCACACAAACATTTGTCCTGGGTGGGAATCAAACCCACGACTGCCGGTATAGCAGTCAGGGCCACTAACCACAACGACCCGACACGACCAACAGGCCAGTCAAAATATTTTATATTATGTTTTAATAGAAACCACGAACAAATAATCAATAAATAGCGCAAATGCTTTATATATTATAAAAATTGTTATAGCTGTACATGATTGCGTGTTATATTTATACATGGGTACAGAAACCGAGTTCACGCTCTTGATGAATGAGTGGTGATATGAGACCCTGGTAAACATCATGCATTTATGAGGTTTGGTTCCACTAGAAATTCCAACTAACACTCCCTTGGCTCCCTCATTAGGATCGCCCGTCTGCGCACAGACTAGAGGTCCACCGGAATCACCCTGCAAATAATACAGATCGTGAAAAGTCTGAAACACACATCAGAAAAGTTTGGTTGCACTTGTAAACATTGTAAATTTTTATGTTGACAAAACTATCTATCTAACTATTGTGGTCTGGTTTCCTCTCTTAGTCCTTAGTGGACCATTGTGCGTGGGCCATGGCGACCTTCACTCCAACCAGACCACCTCACTGCAGAAGCTGATTAGTCCTTTCAGTTTGCTCAGGGCATCTGTGAATAAAAATATACAACCTTATTTTTTAGTACATGCGAAACCTGAATAATAATCTTGAATAAATCAGTAACTGAGTCGATTCTCATAATTTTTACACCGTGAAATATTTTTTTCAAAAAATATTTAAAAAACGGTCACAAGTTGGACACCACCGATACTAAGCACATTACAGGTCACGGCAGATCATAATGGACATTACACACCAGTGCACAGCTGGGTATGGGAGCAAAATAACCCCTCAATCACCCGGATGGCCCTGTGGCCATGTATTTGTGCGGACAACCAAGTAACATAACAAGCTTATAACATTGTGATTTTTCATGATATGGTTAAGAAATTTTGTACATAGATTCTTTATAAAAAATACTAGACCCGTGTTTCGGGTTCCGCATATACTAAAAGTAATGTCGTATAGAAATGATTATCATTTTGAGTTAAGAAGCAAGTGCAATTTTTTTTTATATATATATATTTTTATTTTATATAATTTATTTTAATATTTAATACAATTCATTTAATGTTTGACTGACTGAAGTTGTAATAAAATTCAATTTAATTAAATGATAATCCAATGACAATTCAATGCAATTTAATGATAATCGAATGTAATTTAAATTAATTTAATTTTAAAAATATTAATAATTTTAAATTTTAATTTTAACATTTCATTGTATGTAATTTTATGATATATGTTGTCTGTATGTGTTTATGTAACTAAGATGAGTCTTTGGTACTTGAAATAAATAGATAAAAAATAAATAAAATAGTACACAGAGTATCGAATCTGCTTCTGTAACTTACGTCTCAACTACGTCAAAATGTATGATCCAGCAGCCAACGCTACTTAAATCAGATCAGTTTTTGGGGTTTCGTACCTCAAAAGGAAAAAACGGAAACCTTATAGGATCACTTTGTTGACCGTTTGTCTGTCTGTCAAGACTCTTTTTTCTCGGGAACGCGTGTAAGTATTTTTTTTAGGTGGGAAATCATCCAGTGCCTTCTCTCGATCTTGAGCGGAGCGAGAAGGCGTGTCAGACTTTTACTGACTAAAACTACAATAGACTACATTGTTAAGAAATTATTTGGAACACAGCACAGTTTTTACTACTACAGTTGTTAACTTGGTTTATTAAAGGTGCAAAAAACCGCAAAAAAATCCACTAAAATACAAGATTGTGAAAAAGTAAAAATTCTAACCTTTGCAATATTCGTTAAACCCACAGTGCTAAAAATAAATCTTGGATTTTTCATCTTATTCCCACGGCACTTCTCTTCAGGTAATAGATTTATATGCGACAATAAAAGAACTTCAGTCACATCCTAAAATACAATATTAAATTTTATTTAACACGTTCGCTGACAGAACGTCGTTAGGTGGGAGGTTAAAATAGTGCGTTATGATTGTATGTCATTAGACGGGCCGCTTATTTTTAAGAGTAGCAGTTTTGACAGTACGTTTTCCGACTATAATTTTTCAAGTATTATGAAGAGCAGTATTCACTGTTATATTGCGAGCAATTTTATATTTCTTATTGTCGTACTCGTAACACTAGTATTTCGAAGGTAGTTGCTCAGTCGCTCACACACACGTAACCATTCATGCACGAGTACTACGTCGACCGGCCAACCGGCGTGAGCGCGCACCTTGTCTGCAAATATATGAATTTTAGTCTGTGCTTCACAAAATTTACCTATAGGTACGATAAACATTATGGTCACCCTACAAAATTTTCTCCTATACAAAATTGAAATTCAATTTGCTCTTAAAGTATAGCATTTAGTAGAACGAACGATACGTTAAAATTTAATTAAAATTGTAAGAAATCAAGATTTCTACTTTGCGTTAATCTATGAAGTTTAGTTTAATCAATAAAGCCGAAAATCTTGGGCCCTCCATTCAAACGTTTCAATAAAATTCACCTCTCATTTACATTTAAACGATAACTTTTTGGTCGTAATTTCTTTTTTACTAATTCATAGCGGTATCTGATTAAAATATATTAAAGTCGTATGTATGAATTTCGTCAGGTAAATTTAGTTTTTGCAGATTATTTATAAAATACATTAATGAATTGAGGGCTCAAGGTAAACCGCCATAAATCTGTAATGACTATTAAATTTATATTATTAATGATTATTATAATAAATAGATTCTACAAATTTGAGAATTATTTAAAATATTTTAGAAATTCTTAACTAAATTTCTAAATAATAATTATTAACCCAGACATCGTACTTTCCGAGATTTAGACTATACCTCTTTCTGCAAGCGCCTGGATTGAGGGCCCACGTTATTTAGTCATAACAGTTTTAATTTACGTTGTAGAAATTTATGGGTCATAGCATTAAGTTTTACTAATTTTTAACTAAATTCTCTATAAATCTTGTTTCGTTTCATAAGAAAACAACAAACAATTATGGTCCGCTTTAAATAGTATTACGAGTCGATCAACAAAGAAAGTCAATATCTCATCACACTTATTAACCTCATTGGGTACACCTCAAGATTCCGTAAACTGTGTAAATGACTTCTTTGCTAAAATAGGTGAAAAACTTGCTAAAAATATAAAGACTAGCCCAACATCTGTAGCAAGTGTGATCCGTCCAGAAACGTCAAAGTCTATGATTATGCTACCAACAGATGAGGAGGAGGTTAAACAAATCCTAGAATCACTTCGTAATAACTGTAGTGCAGGGTGGGATGGAATTTCTAGTGACCTACTGAAAAAGCATGGAACTATAATTGTGCCTCCTCTGACGTATATATGTAATCTTGCCATCTCCACGGGTAAGTTTCCCAATGTGTTTAAAAAAGCAATAGTCCATCCGATTTACAAGAGTGGGGACAGAAGCTGTGTTGATAATTATAGGCCAATAGCTGTTCTCACAGCTTTTTCTAAAATATTAGAACGGGTAATGAACAAGCGATTAATGAGTTACTTAGAAAATAATAACTTAATTGCACCAACTCAATTTGGATTTCGTTCCGTCAAATCAACCTCTGATGCTGTACATGATCTCACAGACTTTATAGTCACAAAAATGGATAGTGGAGATAAAGTTATAGGTACCTATATTTTTAGATCTTGCGAAGGCATTCGACACAGTTTGTGTTCCAATTCTTGTAAATAAGATGGAAAGCTTGGGAATCAGAGGACTGCCGCTGGCTCTTTTTAAAGATTATCTGAGTGAGCGTACCCAGAGAGTCAAGATAGATAAATTCATCAGTGAAGAGCAACCACTTACCTACGGAACTCCTCAAGGTTCCGTCCTTGGACCTACACTCTTCCTCATCTACATCAACGACCTGGGTGCGCTCAATCTCACTAGTGGTAAAATCGTCAGTTTCGCTGACGACACTGCACTTTTGTTCAGCGCAAGATCGTGGGATGAAGTTTATCAACTTGCACAATCAGGGTTCAACACAGTGTACAGATGGCTACAGGGAAATCGATTGACCCTTAATACTGCCAAAACGAAATACATGACTTTCTGTGTAAAAACCAATGGGCCAACTAATGATATTGTAGCTCACACTTGTATAGATGCACTTACAGGTAGTTGTGACTGTGTAACTCTGTCTAAGACAGAAAAAGTTAAGTACCTTGGAATAACAATTGATGATAAACTGAGATTTCAAGAGCACAGTAACATCCTTAGTAATAGATTGCGTAAGTTAATATATGTATTTAAAACACTAAGACACGTAGTCGATAAAGAAGTCTTGAAATCTGTGTACTTTGCCCTTGCTCAGTCCATAATAAGTTACTGCATCACCTCCTGGGGTGGAGCACCGAAAACTACCCTACTGGAATTAGAAAGATCTCAAAGGGCTATCCTGAAGGTCGCTTCCTTTCGTCCGTATCGATTTCCCACTGAACAGTTATACAAAGAGAGCAAAGTTCTCACAGTCCGACAATTGTTCATACTACACACCATATTGAAACAACACTCTCTCTTAACGTATGACCCGTCGCTGTTTAGTGGAAAAAGGCGGTATAACCCAGTAAAGCGTCTTCACCCTCATCTAAAAACGACTTTTGCTAGACGCTTCTTTGGACATTTGGGTAGTCATCTTTATAATAAAACTCACAAACTGCTAAACATCTATAACCTCAAAAAACATGAATGCAAAAAACAGCTAACTGAATGGCTATTACAGCTAAACTATGATGATACCGAGCATATGCTAACTATTATAGTCTAATCATTCTTAGGTAACTAGAACTAGAACCACACAAACGCACATACACACACATGCACACATTCACACACACTCATATACACGATGCATATAATATACTAACACTACCTTTTTACTTAAAATAAAACATATTATTGTCTTAATATTTTAATACATTGTCAGCGCTTTAGTACACAATCTAGGTTATGTAAAAGTTAAGGGGTGGGAACCTGGTGTCCTGAAACACAGGCCTAGAGCCTAGCTTAGGCACCAGTCTCCTACAATATATTGTAAAAACTGATTTGTTTTTGTATACTCATTTAAATGTTTGATGATAACTGTATATTGTAGTGAGAAAAAAAAAAAAAAAAATAAGGATTTAAAAAATGGGCCCTCAATCCAGATGCACACATTTTACGGTGCGTTCTTGTGACTCAGGACATATTGTTGGGCAATTTGATAGCGTCACGCCACATTTTGAGGGACATTTTGTTCACTAGTGTCTCTGAGGCTAAATTTTTTATCATTTTGTTTCTTTGTTTATTATTTTATAATTTATATACATACATATACATAGAAAGAGATACAACATTATAAAAAAATTGTACAAAGGTACAAGCAGTAAGCAATAAGCAGTTTTGAAAAAGAAATAATAATAATAATAATTTATTTATTTTATTTAATATGCCTTTAATTATTTATTATTTTATGTGAGATACAGATAAATATATTACATTTTTAAATATTTTTCTGTATAAAAGTTAAAAAAACCTAAAATAATATAAAATAGCAGTCCACCGGTATCGGGAGCATTGGACCCTGCTACCGGCGTTTAGGGGTCCAGAGACAGGAACTTCCTCACGATTCGAGTTATATCGAGAAGTACTGCCTTTTGTATGATACCCTTGACCCAATCGCGCAATAACAGCTCCGACGGGTGGTTTTCGAAGCTTTTGGCTATCAAGCCGTTGGCGGTAATGGCAATCGGCACAATGCCTATTCCAGATGTCGACAAACTCGTGTAATAAGTTGAGATATTTTGTTTCTCTTTCTCAGCTTGAACGAGATTCTTGATGATTCTTCAAAATAACTTTAATTTCGGAAGTGGAACTTTCTATAATTGTTTTTGTCTCTTCGTTAATTAACACCGACTTTAGGTAAGGAAAACCCTTGGTGGAACACCTTAGTACCTAGTAGAAACACGCTTTGCAATGAATTAATTAAGAATTTGATTGAGACAAAAACTCAAGACTCCCAGAAAACTGATACTCACAAAAAGGCATCTAATAGGTATATCTACAATAAAAAACTTTTTACAAAAAAATTACTTCACTACAAAAAACAAAACACTGAAACGATCAAAATAACTTTAATTTTGGAAGTCGGTGTTTCTGGTATTGTTTGCTTGTTATTTGTCGATAGTTGCATAATTTACAGTCACTGTTACGTCTTAACAAATTTTTATCGTTTTACGAGTGTCGTGTTCCTACCATCAAGACAATCAGCTGTCGCCAAAAAAAAATGTCGTAGACAACAGTTAATCGTGTCGTCCAATAAGTGAACACCTCCATTTAAATACACGGTGTCTTTCATATCGACGCACAAACAAATAAAAAGAAAATGAAAGAAAATGGTTGCGCGTATGCTACTAATATTGGAAGTGGACTGTATTTTGGATTAGCGTTTCTCAGATAATGTATTTGACAACTTGCAGTAGATGGATCTTATTGGAGCCGTTTAGGATTAGGAAGCAGAGAAAAACAGCTCGTATATGGTAGGGAATTGCACCAACCTTTTGAACTCCACGTGTCCATGTGCCAGCCGGCCGGTGTTACATAACACCATACCATACCATAGTCCATGTACCATAGTACATAATTCTGGACGGACCAGTGCTGACATTTTTCTTCGGATTTTTCCTTATTAAAAACAAAGATTTTTCTTAAATTTAAATTGTGTAATGTCGTTATTCTAACCAACCCCGATGATATTGTTATTATTAAAAATATAATTAAAAATTTAATAATTAAAAAGTCATCTGGGTAGATAAAATCTTTATTCTAATCAATCCCGATGATATTTTTAATATTAAAAGTAATTCATTCATTTTTTTCACTAAAAATGTTAGATTAACGATTTTATACAGTTTTAATTAAAAAACGTAAAGAAAAAATTCCAGTCCAGAATCATGGCATTCATTTGTGCGTCGATGTCAAAGCCACCCTGTATACACCACTAGTTTTTAATTAGTACAAATATTTAAAGGGCTTATTAGAACAGGTCTTGTTGTTATTTATGTAAAGTCTCAATAAATAATATTTATAAACAGCAAAGTTATTAGTGTTTGTTTATATCCCAAAATGTCACTCAATTTATGGAGTATTCATTGATCATATTCTCTCGCTCTCGCGTTCACGTGCTCACCCTCAAACTTGTCCTGCCTCCAACAGCTGTTAACGTAATTGTAGGTAACTAAAACGCATCTTTATGCTTTACGATTGAAAACTAAGAAAAAGTAAAATAAACAGTTTACGGAAAAATAATAGGCATTTACTCAATTCAAACTTTTAATTGAGATTGAATTATTAAGAAATTAATTAGTCATCTAAAGGAAAAAGAAATCAAATTAATTAAAGCTTCAAAATAAAAAAGTAATTTTGGAGTTTCAATCAGCATATTTAGCGTGCTCCATCGTCGACCACATCATCGCTTACCATCAGGTGAGATGGTGGTAAAACGCGAGCCTATAATTAATAAAAAAAAAATGGTCAGAGGGTCATTTTAGAATTTACGTATTTAAAAACTTACAGGTATTTTAACTGTCCTTCAATATGTCCACCACCATTAGCAACACAACATGCTTAATCAAATTGTTAATGATAAAAGTATGCTTCGCTCACTTTTTACTTCGCTAAATGTATCCAATATGCGCTGTTTTAATTGTTCTACACTTATTGGCTCACTGATGTACACTCGTCGCTTAATTTCGCTCCACATAAAGAAGTCTAATGGTGTGAGATCGGGAGATCGTGGAGGCCATGCCATGGGGCCGCCCCGACCGATCCACCGACTCCCGAATTCCTCCGTTAGGTAATCACGCACTGCGCTATGGTAGTGCGGAGGCGCGCCATCTTGCTGAAACCAGAGGCCTCTTAAATTGGCTAATGGAATGTCATCTAGCATCGAAGACACCATAGTCCGAAGCAAAGTTAAATAACTTTCGCCAGTAAGACGCCCTTCAATGAAATATGGGCCAACGATGTTGTCGTTCAGGATTCCTGCCCAGACATTAACAGAAAATCTGTGTTGGAAAGAGTTCTCCCTTGTTAACATTGGATTACGTATTGACCACCAGTGTTCATTATGTTGATTGAACAATCCGATACGAGTAAACATGCACTCATCTGAGAGTACTACCTGCAGAACGCCATCCTTTGTTCGTTATCTACAGTGGTCAATTCTTGGCCCTTTCTGTAGTGGTACCGGTGAAATCCAGACGAACTAATAATTTTCCATGCACAGTGCTGGCTGATGTTAAAATGACGAGCTGCATCATTCGTACTTCGTCGGGGATCTACTCCAAAGTAGTCCACTACATCGTCATATAGGTTTTGTAAATACGCCGCTTCTCCACATCCTTGACTATGAGCCGGTGCCTGGAATGATCCATGGTCGAGTAAACGCTGATACGCATTTACCACAGTCCGAACGTTCGGCTGGCGAGCATTTGGGTACATTTCTCGGTACGTACGTACAGCGGCACTCGCGATCTCACCAGACAAAAAGTACGCACGTATCATAGCCGTATACTCCCGAGATGAAAACTGGTAAGCCATCGCGACCGTGAAAACGTAAACAAAAAAAATGGGTTAAAAAAATCACACTAGTAATTTGATACTTTCAGTTTGATTTGTTTCTTGCTCACTCGAAAAGGGATCACTGGATCACTGGTGCAAAAAGGGGCGTGGCTTGAGCTTCGACGCGAGTTTGCAGGGACGACGCGAGTATTTTCTAGTAGTATTGTTATGAATGATTGATTAAATTATGCATTTACCAAATAAGACAAATTTTCCTGGACAATTTTGGCACTTCATTTTTTTTTTTGTTTTGACTACACAAATATGATCAGTAACGGGTACGGATAGAGCTCCATTTTTTTTGTACTAATTAAAAACTAGTGGTGTATAAAGCCACGATACTACGATTATAGATGTCATCACGACAAAGTGGGAACGCGGCCTTACTGTCACAGGTTTCACAATCAACAGCGGGTTTCGAAATTAGTATTTAAAAAAAAAAACGAAAAAATAAACAAAAAATACAACAAAAATACTCAACTTTAAATATTTAAATCATAAATCGGGGGAATGTGTAATAATCAAATCAGTCTTACTTACTTTTACGTTTGGCCCAGTGTTTCCAAAGCCCGATATCAAACATTTTCCCTCATATTCTATATGTACACTTGAGATTGGAATAGGACCAACATAATCGTTATAAATGAATTTTTGTGTTGGAACCTGTAAAGAAAATAATGAAGAAACAAAATGTAATCATTTTAGGTGCTGGTATTGTAATTGATACACGTCAAAATGTGTGGATAGAAATAGTAAGGACACTATTTTTTAAGAAACTATAATAACTAGGCACAAAATAATATTATTTATAAAATGTTCTGTACAGTAAATCATGTAATGGAAAACTAGTCAATTGCGAGTCTGACCCGCGTAAAAATTATAACTACAACACTGTTTGATGGTTCATAGAATACTTCGAGTGTCCCTAGGTAAACTATCGGAATTGAAAAAGCTTACTTTACAGGAAAGCGATTTTTGAAGTTTATTTTATGTATAACTTTATCATTAATGACTATTTATCTGTATGTAAATTTGGTTTCATATTTAAGTTGGATTTAAGAATCATTAGTCAAAAATGATTTTCATTAATTACTAGCAACCCGCCCTGGCTTCGCACTGGTGCAATGCTGATACTAAATATATTACAGAATATCTTTATGTACAACGTTCACAGCTAATACAAACATGTTTTCTTTAGATGTTACTCTTGAAAGGGTGACTATGAAAAACACGCAACGCTCAAATCTAAGCCTGCAACGTTGAAAGTTTGACCCTGCGATTTATTCATGGTCATTGCAACAGATATATTTACCGGAAATAGTAGGCGTATAAACTGGAACGGTAAATCCGATGGTATTAGAGGAATTCGGGGAATCCATAGGTACATTTTCTCCGGTACCACATCCGGTGAGTATTGTGTACTCTATTATGAAAGTTTTTAGTAATTTTACCAGCTAACGCGTGCTATTGCAAAGTTTACGTGGATTCAGAGGACAACCTATTTTCAACACCATTTTATGAGGTGGGAGTCCAGACGGGTTCAAAGAACTAAGAAATTCTGTAGGAAAATGAACAGTTTCTTCCAAATCGAAAATAATATCATCATCATCGATCTTTGAAAGAATCAAGTTATTTACCTTATCTACTTGTTCGTTAGTTGGTGACAAAATCGCTCTTTCTTTAAACCAAGATATAGTCTTACAACCTATGTTATCAATGCTGGATAAACATTGTTGACCAACTCTTGGATGTGTTCTATCAAAACACAATGGTGGTGCTACCGCAACTGCTATGTCCCTGTATTTTTTTTAAGTGGTGGTGTGACTGTTTACGTTAGGGATACTTGGTCGGTGTCTGTTATTTGTTAAGTGATAAATTTTATAATGAAAACTGCTTACAACATAAGTCGTATTATCGTTGGTTGTGTCTATTCCTCCCACGAAAAATCGTCTTAATTTTGGACCCATAACAATATTATTGAGCCCGAGTTTGACTATGCCAACTGGCTGGTAACCAAAATTGATAATAATATTACACTTCTTGGAATCTACCGCTCTCCCTCTTTCAGTAACATCGATAGATTTCTGAACTCATTGAATCGCTCGTTGGCCGGTTTGAATAGCTATCCATGCGTGATCATCACAGGTGACATGAATATAGTATAGACCTTCTTCAGAGATCCCCAAAGCCTCTCATATCGCATACCGGTGTTTGCTAACGGAGTATCACTGAACCAGCAAGGGGTAAAGCTTGCTTAGATCATGCTTTTACCAAAACAAAAGGTGCAAACTGAACGCAAGGATTGGTTTGCAAATCGTCGACTGCAGACCATGACCTTGTAATCTTAGGTAAAGTAAACGTAAACGTATAAAGTAAACGTTAGCAATCCACTACGCAACAAGTTTAGGCAAAGAATTGACTACTCTAAGATTGCTGTCGAGCTTGGCAGTGTCAACTGGGCTACAGTAAAGTCTAAAATTGAAGTAGGTGAAGCGGTGTTAGTGTTCAATAAGATCTTGTCAAACATCATAGAAAAGCACTCACAGAAAGTTAAAATGAGTCGCTCGAAGTTTAATTTGATACCGTGGGTAACCCCCGGCCTGATTCGCTGCATGCATCACCGGGATTCGTTGCATGCTCAAGTGAAAATGTAGCCTCTCAACCTGGAGTTGAAACAAGTGTAAGCACGATACAGAAACTTCTGTAACAACATCCTTCATAAACGCAGGACAGAGTACGAGAGTACTGAATTGGAAAACTACAGCGACCAACCTAAAAAGCTTTGGGGAGTCATTAAAAAAATTTGTGACTTCCCGAAAAAAAAACTATGACAGCTGTGCACTGCTAAGCTGAGGGGGAGAATAGCTTGTCGTCTGTCAATAACTGCAATTGTCATTTCGTCTCAGTAGGCAAGCGCTTAGCGCTTAATATTTTAGATAAACTCCAGACTATGGAGAGCAAACTCTGCAGTGACACGAATCTTGAGAACCGTTCCAAAGACTCTTTGTTTCTTCATCCAAATGATATTCAAAAAATAGGCAATGTAATTGCTGGTTTGAAAGACGACATTGCTCCCGGTTCTGCCGGGTTCTTCCCGTCCGGTCCTTCTCAAACGTATTAAGCCATTTATACTGGAACCCTTAACGCATATTTGTAACTTGAGCATGTCAAAGGGTTCTTTTCTTACACCCTGGAAAATGGCAGCTGTCACGCCGATAAACAATACAGGTGCCAAAGACTGTCCGGACAACTACAGGCCTATATCTCTGTTGTGTGTCGCATCAAAAACTTTGGAGAGACTCGTGAATAACCGTCTCATCAGCTTTCTGGAAAAGCACAACCTACTGTCTGGGCACCAGTATGGTGTCAGGCGAGGAAAATCCATAGAGCAAGCAGTGGGGCTTCTTGCTGATATTGTCTCTTCTAGGATCGATGAGTGACAACAGTCGATCGGTGTTTTTCTCGATCTTACCAAAGCATTCGACACTGAAACAGTGTTTATATGCTACTTAAAAAGTTGGAATATTTTGGTATTAGGGGCATCGCTCGAGACTGGTTTTGCTCCTACTTATCTGATCAACAGCAATATGTTGTAATCGGAGACAGTGTCAGTGAAAGTCTTCCTCTCGTCTTTGGGATGCCGCAGGGCAGTGTTCTGAGGCCTACATTGTTCACAATTTACATGGATGACATACTAAGACAAAACATCGCACAGTCAGATATGATTTGTTATGCAGATGATACGGCAATCATATTACATGGTGATACATAGAGGAATGCCGTGGACGCTGCAGAAAACGGTATGCGCACCATAGCGGGCTGGCTTGACAGAAATCTACTCACCCTAAATGTAGAAAAAACCAATTTCCTTACATTCCATATTAGTCGTTCTCGCTGTATGTCCGAACATAGATAAAATAAAAATACACAACACCGTTTGTCACGCCACAAATTGTGACTGTAGTGGAGTAAAGTCAACCAAGTATTTGGTCATCACCGTTGACCAGAATTTGTCATTTAGAGAGCATATCTCTATGCTCTCTAAAAGAATCCAAAAATTCATTTACATCATTAAATCTCTACGTGCCTGTGTTTCAAAAGAATTATCCAGAAGGGTCTACGTAGCTCTGTGCCAATCACTGTTACAGTACTGTGTGGACGTCTGGGGTAGTGCGCTGTCAATAATCATCATAATCGCTGTCCAAAAACACCAACAGTTGTTGGTGCCGATGCTTCTGGACAGCGCACCCTCTGTGGCTATCCGTCTAGACTCCGCCCTGTGTGTGTTCCTCTTGGTCTGGTCTCTCACTTGAGGCCTTCCGGCATGAGTAGCTCTACCGGCAGAGCCCTCAAGATCACAGAGACACGCAAGCCCCACCACGGTGACAACGTGGGAACACAGTTGGTGGGGAACCTTCATGGTTTGAGATTTTCGAGTGAAACTTTTACGCACATGGTACCTATGAAGTTCTTCTTTTAAAAAATGTGCAACATTCGATTATCGACTTTCAGTTCTTTTTTTACGCGGAACTAACGCGGCAGAAACAGCTCACAATATCAATGTTGCGTTTGAACAGGGAACTGCGTTCATTAGAACGCACCGTGCGATTTTGGTTTAAACGCTCTCGTGATGAAAACTTTCATTTGAAGAAAACCACGTGGAAGACCGAACATACAGGTGAATAAAAATGAATTGAAAGAGATAGTGGAAGCCGATCTGTGCCAAACTACCCAGGAATTAGCGGCATGGTTTAACGTTAGCTTACCAAAAATATTGACTCATTTGTGTCAAATCAATAAAATAAAAAATATGAAAAAATGGGTGCCTCATGATTTGACAGATCTGCAGAAAGAAACGCGTGTTAAAACTTGTGTTGTCTTGTTGAATCGATATAGAAATGAAAGAATATTGAATCGAATTGTGACATGTGATAAAAACTGGATTCTTATGATAACCGTAAGCGAAAAATGCAATGGCTGACCCCAGGGCAAACGCCGCAACAGTGTCCTAAAGCGAAGCTTACCAATAAAAAGGTAATGATAACTGTTTGGTGGTCTCAGCATGGTGTTATTCACTATAACTTTCTCCGATCTGGTCAAGCAATAACGGCAGATGTCTACTATGCCGAACTCCGAACAATGATAGCAAAACTAGCAGTGAAACAGCCCCGACTCATGAATCGATCTTCACCATTATTGCTCCATGATAACGCGAGATATACAGCACGAGAAACCGTTTTAACTCTACAGGAACTGCAATTAGAAACCATTCGTCACCCTCCGTATTCGCCAGACCTTGCTCCAACGGATTACCATTTTTTTCATGATTTGGACAATTTTCTACTTGATAAAGTTTTCTTCTCAGGAGGCAGTACAAAATGCTTTCACACAGTTTGTCGAATCTAGATCACCAGAGTTCTGTCGCAAAGGCATAAATGACCTTCCTATTAGATGGCAGCAATGTATAGATAATAATGGTAATTATTTTGATTAAATAAATATGTTAAATTAAAAAAAAAAAAAACGAATTTCAATTTTTCAGTACAAATAGGTAATTTCATACGTTAACCCCTTATACATTATGCAGTACGAACAATGTTTTTATTATTTAGCGAAAACCTGATATTTTACTTTTTTTGTTATTTTTGATCAAATTATGAAGCCTAGACGCACTACTTTGCTAAATTTAAGCTAATTTAATTAGCTTAAATTTGATGCCAAAGTCTACAAATTTTTACCTCATACTTTTCTCTAGGACCATTAATTTAGCCAGTACTTGTCTTTGAATATGACCCATACAAAAAATTTTCACTTTTAAAATAAAATACCTACCTTTGACAAGCTCTATCTCTCCCACTTATGGACATAGAGTGCTGGAGTTAAGTTTAAATTGTAGTAAATTTAGCTAGCTTTTTCTTTTTTTTTTATTCTTGATAGGTTCGCGCTTGATCGCTAACTCACCTGATGGAAAGCGACGATGCGGTCGACGATGGAGCGCGCTTACCTAGAAGTAACCTATTCACTCTTGACTTAAAGATTCCCGGGTTGTAGCCATCAGGAAAAAGAGATTCCGGCAAGGAATTCCACTCCTTAGCTGTACGCACTATGAATGTGTTCCCAAAACCTTTTGTGCGTATAGCTTTACTAAATTAAAAACAAACATACTTGAAAAACTCTTCCTTAGGGTAGTTTTTTCAAAAAATCTGAAACCAGTGCCAAAATTTCGCCTTTCGAGCACCATGGGAGTACAGGGTTTTCTGGGTTGCAAACATGGGAGTCAACTACTCTCATGGAATCTAACAACATATAAAAAAATCGAAAATACATGCGCGTTTGCGATGTTTGACATCGATATTGACTGGCCTATCTAAGCTAAGCTTAAAACAAATAAGAAAAATACAAATTTGTAGATTCGAGAGTTTACCTTAGGACAGTCAACTTTACCTTACCAATTGAAATATTTATAACCAATAATCTTCGGGTAAATGGAAATGAAACATTTGGGTTGTTGTTTGTTGATCGAATAGTTAAAATGCTGTTAATCTAGATGTAGTAGGTACATGATAATGTCCGTGTGAAATTTACTGCATAAATACTTACAACAACCGCTATATCATCATTTGGTAATTCGAATGTTTTTGGGTATTGCACTTTTGCCAATCTTCTCCACTGTCCTTCCGAATTATATGCTGCAATGTTTTTTAGACTACCAGCAACCACGAGCACTTCGGCGAGTTTACTACTGCTGACTTTTCTTGTTTTTTTTTTGAAATATCGATAGAAATAATTTAGAGACTTTAGTTTTATAGTGTCACCAAAGCAGGGTTAGTCTTAATAGTGAGTGAGGATTTATAGAAGGGCTTTGAATAACGTTAAAAATTTGGTATCGATACCTTCATCGCACGAAGATAACGTTATTAGTAGAGATAACGTAATGCTCGGTAACGGTACTTGAATGAACTTTTACCGGTAAACTGAGTAACGTTATCGATGAATATATTATCGGTAAATAGTAACGTTACCATGGCCCAAAGCTTGATAACGTTACTATAAGTACCGTTAAATTACGATCTCTTTGTTTCGTCTAGATTATTGCAGTAATTATTATGATAACGTATTCAAAAAGACTTGCATTGCGCAAAATTTTTCATTATACATAAGAATTAGGTGCATTTATTCTATTAAAATGTCAAAAAGAATACGCAAGTTTGAAAGGATACACCGCGCCGTAACAACGCATTAAAAAAGTATCGATACGTCTTATAACGTTAATTGTTAACAATATTTTATTTGATTCGGTAATAAAGTTGTGTACCTGTGTTACCGTTAAAATGTTAACTTTATGAAAATATCGTTACTTAATGATTACTTATAGTGTGGTAACGTTAACAAGCCCTGTTTATCTACATTTCTACACTAATATTATAGAGGTAAAGTTTTTTTTTTTTTTTGTAGGAGTATCTCTGAAAGTACTGGTGTCCAATTGCTAAAATTTTTTCACCGATAGAGAGCTGCTTTATCCCTGAGTGACATAGTCTATATTTTATGTACGTGGGCGAAGCTGCAGGCAAAAGCTAGTAGTGTAGTGTATAAAATAGTGTTTCTTCGTTAGCACTCGGCTTAACCACGCCCCTTGACCAATAAGAAATCAGAAAGTCGTGTTCACATTAACCAGTTGAAGTAAGCCCTTCAAAGAGAACGGACGCCTTTTTTAGGGTTCCGTAGTCAACTAGGAACCTTATAGTTTCGCCATGTCTGCCTGTCTGACTGTCCGTCCGTCCGCGGATAATTTCAGTGACCGTTATCACTAGAAAGCTGAAATGTGGTACCAATATGTACTTATATCAATCACGCCGACAAAGTGGTACATTAAAAAATGGAAAAAAATGTGGCTCCTACACGTAAAGTGAGGAGTTATTTTTTTTTTCATTTCAACCCTAACGTGTGATATATGGTTAAAAATGAATAAGGGTTTACTAAAGTCATTTTTTTGATAATGTTAATATTTTCGGAAATAAACGCTCCAAAAGTAAAAAAAATGCGTCCTCTTTCTTTTTTTTTTTTTTTCGTTGGGAAAATCATCTAATGACAAATCTCGCTCTTGGGCGGAGCGAGAGATAGTGTCAGACTTTTACTGACTAAAAACCCACTCCTGTTCCTTCGTTGCCTTCGTCCCAGGGCCCCGGGTTTCGTTTTCACACTACCCATGGCCCCAGTAGGCTTCGACCCTGCTGGGCCCCTACGATTTGCTGACATCTCCCTGAGGCGCGCGTGGAACAATACGCGCCGTCGACGACTTGGCTCGGTCCGGACGGTTACCGGACGGTCCGACGGCGAGCCACCCATTGCTCGCCGTCCGCAAGCCCGCGCCTACGGTGGCCGGAAATCGGGATCGGAATCCCGGCGGCGGTAAGGGCGTGAGGACCGTTGCCTCACGCGATCGGCCGCCTCCTTTGCTAGCATTACTGCTTCACAGAAGGAGGCGACCGCCTGCCACTCTTCCTCGCTCCGGACCATGGCCTGTACCAGGGCCCGGCGCGAGAGATCGCCGCCGCCGATCGCCCCCACAAGGACACGGCGTTGCTCTGCCCAAGCGGGGCACACCTCAACCGTGTGCTCCACCGTGTCCTCCGGGCGGTCCACACAGTGGCGACACCCGGGCGTTGCTTCCGCACGAATCCGGTGCAGGAACTTCCCGAACTTACCGTGTTCGGTGAGAACCTGCGTCATGCGAAAGGTGAGGACGCCGTGAGGTCTTTCCAACCACGCCTCAAAGAGGGGACTTACCGCCATAATTGTGGCGTGCCCATACACAACCCGTCTAGTTTATATAAATTAGTAACCCAATTACCCGTGAGATGGCGCTGTACTTTGGACTACTTCGCGCTGTTAAGATTTTTCCTGAGTTGATGGGGTCGGGACGGGTATCAGTTATTATATTGTCAAATTGTTGGTTGGTCTCCCGTTGGCATTGGTGGTATTTGTTCTTGCTCGTTGTCTGTAGTTCATTAACTCTTAAGTGGGGACATTTATTGTGACGGACGGGAAACTACGGAACCCTACACTGAGCGTGGCCGGACACGGTCTTGTCCGGTTTTTTGTCTATTTTGAAAATCCCTCGTAATATTAATATTTGTAAATACTGTGCAATTGAAAGGTTGCTTTAATATTAATGGGTTAATTTTTCCCTCAATATAAATACGCCTTTACTTTGTAGTAGTACTGATGAGTTACTATTTTCTTAGCGCGAATAGACTGTAGTTTATATTTACATAGACATTAAAGGCACAAAACAGTTAAGTACAGAAGTCAATCTAATGTATCTACTTCACTTTTTGTTCCGACGCTCGGCGGTCGCGTTAGGGTCGGCGCTGCTTTATTCGCACGCGTCAGGGCTCGGCGATGGCAGTGGCGGCGGCTGCACGTGCGACCGGTTCTCCAAGCAGACTTGTTTAAAAGAAGACTAGCTTCTGCCAGCAGCTTCGTCCGCATAAAAGTCGGTTTCTCCATACAAACTTTGGACCCCCGTTTCTTTCCCGGGAGTGAATTTTGGAAAACCCTATCTTAGTGCTCGCCTACGTCATAAAAGGAAGCTTTGTACAAAATTTCACGCTCCTAGTCCCAGTAGTTTCGGCTGTGCGTTGATATGTCAGTCAGTTAGTTTCTTCTTTTATATATATAGACTAGCTTTTGCCCGCGGCTTTGCTCCCGTCAACTGACTAAACTACTCTACTCTAGCCTACTCTACCCTACTTTACCCTACTCTACCCTACTGTACCCTACTCTACCCTACTCTACCCTACTCTAGCCTACTCTACCCTACTCTACTCTACTCTACCCTACTCTACCCTACTCTACCCTACTCTACCCTACACTACCCTACTCTACCCTACTCTACCCTACTCTACCCTACTCTACCCTACTCTACCCTATCCTGCGTATTTTCGGCGACTCGAAGTCGGCACTAGAAACAGTCGTCGATGGAGCTTCCCTCCATCCTCTAGCAGTGCAAATCAGGAACGTGATCAAAAGAGCTCAATCGCGCGCCCAGAATATTGAGCTATTCTGGGTGTAAGCCCATGTGGGATTGAAGGGAAATGAGAGGGCCGACATTCTTACGAAGGACGCGGCTCTTAAGGTCAAGAAGCGGGCTGACTATGACCAGTGTCCGATCTCATTCGTCAAGCGCCAGATCCATCTGTCCGACGCAACAATGGTGATGAGGACGATACTCCGGAGGTGACCGTGGTAGAGATGAGAATGGCGGTACGAAGGCTGAATGCCAAGAATACCGACCCAGGACCCGACGGCTTGCCTGGAAATGCCTGGGTCCTGGCCATGGAGGAACTCGGGCCTCGACTAAGAGGGCTCTTTAGCGCATGTATGGAGAGGGGCCAGTTCCCACTCCGCTGGAAGACCTCATCGCGAAGCCGGGGCGCCCTGCGGACTCACCGTCCGCGTACCGGCCCATCGTACTGCTTAACGAGGTGGGCAAGCTTTTTGAAAGAGTTATTGCAGACCGTCTCGCCGCGCACTAGGTACGGGTGGGGCCGGATCTTGCGGACGGCCAGTTCGGCTTCCGCAGGGCGCGCTCCCAAGGCAGGTGTGTCTTGGCGGTGTCTTTGGACATTGCAAACGCTTTCAACTCTTTGCCCTGGAGTAGCATTAGGAGGGCACTCAGGTATCACCAGGTGTCTGACTACCACTGTCGTGTGATCGAGGCCTACCTGTCGGACAGTTTCATCATCTATTTCGGTCACCAGGGAGAGTGAAAACGGTGAGAGATGTCGTGCGGTGTTCCGCAGGGATCGATACTAGGACCGCCCTTGTGGGACATCGGGTACGACTACTTGCTGCGCGGCGACCTCCCTGACGGGGTCAGCGTGGTCTGTTACGCAGACGACACGCTGGTCCTGGCGCAGGGGAGTCGTACCAGGTGGCGGTCGAACTAGCGACACGCGGGGTTGCGACAGTCGTGGAGAGGATCCAGCAGGTGGGACTCGAGGTGGCACTGCACAAGGCCGAGGCCATGTGCTTTCACGGCCTTCGGAACGCGCCACCTCCAGTTTCCCAAATAACGGTAGGAGGGGTTCACATCAGTGTCGAGTCGACGATGAAGTACCTGGGACTCGTCCTCGACAGCCGATGGAATTTCGAGGAGCATTTCCGACGTCTGGCTCTCATACTGAATCGGACTGGGGCTGCCCTCAAGCGGCTCCTGCCCAACCTAGGGGGTCCAGATGCCTCCTGCCGGAGGCTCTATGCAGGAATCGTTCGGCCCATGGCCCTTTATGGAGCGCCGGTATGGGCGCCAGAGGGTCATGGCCATATGGATGGTGCGGGGATACCGCACGGTTTCCCGTGAAGCGGCAAGCCTCCTTGCTGGCCTACCACCGTAGGATTTGGAGGCAACAGTCCTTGCGCGCATGCACGCTGCGCGTGGAGATTTAATGCCGGGGCGAAACTTCGCTGCCAGGCCAATTCACGGCATGGCGGACATAGTTTCGGCGGGATCTCATGGTAAAATGGCGACAGCGACTGTCGTAACCCAATGCTGGGCACGCCAAAATTATGGCGGTAAGTCCCCTCTTTAAGGTGTGCCTGGAAAGACAACACGGCGTCCTAACCTTCCGCATGATGTAGATCCTCATCGAACTGACCATGTTCGGGAGATTCCTGCACCGGATTAGTGCGGAAGAAACGCCCTGGTGTCACCATTGTGTGAACCGCCCGGAGGACACGGTGGAGCTTACGGTAGAGGTATGCCCCGCCTGGGCAGAGCACCGCCGTTTCCTCGTGAGGGCACTCGGTGGCAGCGATCTCTCGCGCCGGGTCTTGGTACAGGCCATGGTTCGAAGTGAGGAGGAGTGGCAGGCGGTCGCCTTCTTCTGCGAAGCAGTAATGCCAGCAAAAGAGGCGGCTGCCGGGATTCCGATCCCGATTTCCAGCCATCGTAGACGTGGGCTTGCGGACGGCGAGCAATGGGTAGCTCGCCGTCCGACCGTTCGGTAACCGTCCAGAACGAGCCCAAGTCGTCGACGGCGCGTAGTATTCCACGCGCGTCTTTGGAAGATGTCAGCAACCGTAGGGAACCAGCAGGGTCGAAGCCTACTGGGGCCACGGGTGATGCGAAAGAGAACCCCGGGGCCCTGGAACAAAGGCAAAGAAGGAACAGGCGTGGGTTTTAGTCAGTAAAAGTCTGACACACCCTCTCGCCCCGCCCAAGAGCGAGATTTGTCATTAGATGATTTTCCCACCTAAAAAAAAAGCCCATAGAATTATAGCACACCATTATATTTTTCTATTTTAACTTGGACGGAGCCGCTGACAGAAGTGAGTTGCATGTTATAAAGGTGGGTCCTTATAGGGTGAAATTCACCCTAAGGGGCCTAGCATAGCATAGCATAGTCGGCCTTCTAATGTTCCCACTGTTGGGACCCAGGCCTCCTCTCTCGGAGAGGGAATGGGCCCTAAACCACCACGCGGGCCCAGTGCGGGTTGGTGGATGTCACATGTCTTCGAATTTTTGGTTCTAGGACATGCCGGTTTCCTCACGATGTTTTCCTTCACCGTTTTGAGAGCAGTGGTGATGAAAATAAATTACACAAAGTAATGCGCCTGGCTGGGTTTGAACCCGCGACCTACAACTCCGTAAGTCGGGGCCATTATCACTCGACTAAGGGGCCTAAAGCTAGTTATTTATACAAGTTAGTTGGTACGGAACCCTCAGTGTGCGAGTCCGACTCGCACTTGCCCAGTTTCTTTTTGAGGCGCATACTTAAAACTCCACATTTTTATACTACATTTTTTTGTTCCTACCTTACTTAATGACGTAGGATAATCAGCGCTGTCACACGGTTTATAGCTCCAAAAGACAATCGAAATATTTTTTTTTAATAATTTTTTTATTGTTGATATGTTCGCGCTTGACCGCTATCTCACCTGATGGAAAGCGACGATGCGGTCGAGGATGGAGCGCGCTTACCTAGAAGTAACCTATTCACTCTTGACTTAAAGACGGTTGTAATTTATTTGAAATAAATAAAGGACATACTTGGAAGACACTGTCGTTTTTTTTTTCGTTCAAACATAGGCTACTATTGTATTATAAAAAAAATCTTTAGGCTTCTTTACTAAAACTAACTAACAGAGCATTCACAATCAGAAAGTACTCATTCCTCGTAAAACACATCCCACAACGCGCATACGTGATGACGACGCTTATCACTTCTTGTCAGTTTATTATGCCGTGTCGCGCGCTTGTCACTTCCATGGCGTAATAGCTCTCTGGCAATTACTACAATACCAGAAAAATGTATTTACCTTAAAAAATGCTATTTTTTTTATAGGGTGCAAATATAAAGGAAACCAAAATAATATGATTGTGATGATTTTCAAAACTACTTAAATTTCCCCCGAAGTACAGCTGCAGAAAAGCGTGAAAAACTAATTTCCATAGGTCGCACTGAGGTGCAAAATCTCAAACCATGAAGGTTCTATGTCAATTCGAAGTACCTATTACAATAAAACGCCAATTTCATACTTTAACCCCTATTACTAACTATTTATGCTAATAGCCTAAGAGCCCGTGGCTGCTTCTAATACCTAAATAAGAACCTAAATATGAAGTTTCAGTTGTGGTGGCTTCAAATTCATTTTTATAAATACAAAATTGTAATTTTTAATATTTCTTTTGTAAGACTAAGATTTACGTTGCTATATTACACACCTTTGTCACCAGCTAAAACCACTATAACTGAAACTTCATATTAGGGCATCCTTCCTACCTGTGTCAGTGGATGTCACTGACAAACTATCAGCTTTTATAAAATGACGAAAGTTTGGTTCAGGCCGGACCTAAGAGAAAAAAACAAAATAAATCCGGGCCAGATTAGTAAGTAGTCACTTTCTTTTCTAAAGTAATAATGCGAGCAAAGGAGGTGGCTGAAACCGTTAGGGAAAAGACAAAGAAAAAGCTGTATTTGTCTGTTCACCGGAAAGGACAATCGGAGGCAAACTAGATTATTTTTTACATAACTAAATAACAGTTAATGACTAGTAGTATAACTAGTTCAACGTTATATCCTCCGCCCCTGTACTAGGACTACAATAATTCCAATTGTTTCAATTTATAGTTCAACTTTCGGAAAGTTGATCTACGTACAAGTGATTTCGTGATAATCATTAAAAGTCCTAGAATGGAAGAGACAGGAGAAACTTAATATAATAGTCATACCCGGGAAAAAAAATCTTATTGCAGTTACTGATTAGTTTTTCCTGAAAACAATGGGCAGCACTAAGCAGTTTTCTTGGACCTATAATAATTGCGCCACAAAAATTTCTATATAATGAAGTTTCCGAACGTTTTATCAACATCTTCAACGATGCCTGAAAAAATATGAAAATTAGGTCAAATTATTTTGGTCACGGTACAGTCTATCGTATTGAGCCTATACGCTTTCCCCCACATTAATTAGAACCCGAGATGACGGTGTGAAGGGTATCACACTCACCTATATGGGGACTTAATGCCTCACTTCGCTATAGAATAAGGCCTGCACTTCACTATAGACGGCAGCTAGCGTTTAGTACGAGGTAGCGGCAGTCATTCCGGCACTTCTAGTGACCTAGTGTGCTAGGGAACATCAGGTTAAAAAAGGAGTTTGGCGTATACTGGCATATTATAAAGGTTGTACAGAATTTCCATGCAGATGATGATCTAATAAAGTGAACATACCTGATAAGGAACATCTCCTAGCTTTGCTGGCCAGCCATTAACCACACGAGGATTCCACTCTTCATATTTCGCAAACATTGATAATGAATTAGGATCATTTATAAAACTCTTATTATCACCTATTACTGGAGGAATGACCTCGCCAACTAGTGGGAAGATTTGCTAAAATCATAAATTAGTTATTGTAGATCATATCATTCAGCCGAATTAACAATGTGATACTTGCATTGTGAGAAATAATTACTTTTGAAAATATAATCAAACATAGCAAACCCTTGAAAAACATTCAGGTACAATACGTAGTACATATAAATCAATAGGTACAATAAATTTTAATTATAGCAGAATAAAGTTATCTCTAGGATATTTCTGGCACAGATTTTATTTTTGCTACTATTTATAAAATTACATGACAGTAGAAACAATAGAAAAGTAAATACATAGGCTGTGGCTTATTCTACATAGTGGTCCAACGTTAAGAGGTCGACACACCGTATGTTCAGCTATCACATACCACAATTTGAACCATTTTTTACCACAGGTGTCTTTTTTTTCTTCGGTTATTTTTTTTTCGGCCGGAAATCGGGATCGGAATCCCGGCGGCGGTAACGACGTGAGGACCGTTGCCTCACGCGATCGGCCGCCTCCTTTGCCAGCATTACTGCTTCGCAGAAGGAGGCGACCGCCTGCCACTCCTCCTCGTTTCGGACCATGGCCTGTACCAAGGCCCGGCGCGAGAGATCGCAGCCGCCGATCGCCCCTACGAAGGGCAAGCGGGGCACACCTCCACCGTGTACTCCACCGGGTCCTCCGGGCGGTCCACACTGTGGTGACACCCGGGCGTCGCTTCCGCACGAATCCGGTGCAGGAACTTCCCGAATTTACCGTGTTCGATGAGAACCTGCGTCATGCGGAAGGTGAGGACGCCGTGAGGTCTTTCCAACCACTCCTCAAAGATGGGACTTACCGCCATAATTGTGGCATGCCTAACCATAGGTGTTCAAACAAAACTGTTCTTTATATTTTTTTTTTAAAACTTTAGTATCTCAAGACTAATTTGGATTTAACTAGACAAGACCGATCGCAACACCAGTTTAAAATCAATCTCTGGGCGGGGATCATTAGCGGTCAAATTGTTTGCCCGTTTGAACTACCGGAAAATTGAATGCTGAAAGATATTTACATTTTTTACAAAATGACCTGGCCCTGTTGCTAAGAGACTTTACTCCGGAAATGCAAGAAGAAATATGGCTGCAGAATGACGGCTGCCCTGCTCACTATGTACTTAGAGTACGGGAGTACATGAATGCGACATATCCCCAAAGATGGATAGGGTGGCTAGGTCCAACCAATATTGGACCGGTCACCTCGCTCACCGGACTAAATCCCCTAGATTTCTTTTTACTGGGGGTACCTAAAAGAAAAAGTTAATAAAGAAGAGATTACTTCTGTTGACCAATTATGACAAAAAATTCGATCAGCAGCTGAGGCAATTAGCGCCAGTGGATTTACTCGAAAAATAAAACGGTAATTTATCCGACGGTGCAGAGCGTGCATAGCCGCCAGTGGACATTTAGTTTAAGGATTTTGCAGTGAATCATTTAATAAAGGTAAAAACTACTTCTAATTATACTCCATTCACGATAGCATTAGACAATGAGGTTAATAAAAGCAGGTGTGCAAAACATTTATTTTTCGAGATAAATTCAAACAATTTTAATAGATTACGTTTTCAATATAAACTTTTAACATTACCTACTCAGATAAATTTTATAATTGTAAGGTAAGTACTTGAAATAGATAGACAAAACCTTTAATTGAATAACAGGTTTTAATACGCTAAAAATTCAGTTTAGTAAGTAATACGAAGTATTTGACAATCAATGCTCATAGAGAAACATAGAACATAGAGCTGTAGCAAAGAGTATACATCATTCTCCCGCACTAGTCAAGAACATACTCATCTAAAAATTTTGGTGCTTGGCGCATGCGACAGGATCTACGAACTGTTTCTGTAGGCGGTGATGATGGTGGCAATTCTTGCGATACTTCTCTGTTAAGTGCTTGGCGCACGCTATAGGATTTACGAACTGTTTCTGTAGGCGGCGATGATGGCGGCAGTTCTTGCGACACTTTACTGTAACCAGGGACTGACTCTTCTGGCTCTGTACAAATTGCAGGTGAATCAGGCAATGTAGAATCCTGGTTTTCAATTTCCTGTGGAACCATGTCCTCAGACCCCAGAGGTGCCAGGTGCCGATTAGAAACTGTTGTTTCTCTTCCGTCGGGATATCTAATGAAGGAGTAGTCAGGGTTGCTGTGCAGTAACTCTACCTCTTCAACGTAAGGTTCATATTTGTTATTCCTGTTCTGTTTCTTTATTAATACTTGTCCGGAATAGTTGAGCCAAGTCGAAATGGAAGTTCCATTCGAGGATCTGCGTGGATGTTTAAACATTCGCTCATGCAGCGTGCAATTTGTCGTCGTACATAGTAGAGAACGAATTGAATGTAGGGCTTGCGGTAAAACTTTCTTCCAGTTCTCTACTGAAAAGTTTTGAGTTTTTAATGCCAAAAGTATCGTTTTCCAGAGTGTGGCATTCAATTTCTCCACTTGTCCATTACCCTGTGGATTGTAGGCCGTGGTTCGACTTGTAGCGATACTTCTCTCATGAAAAAATTCTATCCGAATGAATATAAGACGGGAAGCCGAATATCATAAATAGATTGTTCAGATGTTTGATAACTGTTTTAGAGCTGACGTCCGAGCAGGGAAAAGCGAAAACGAAAAAAATCATCAATCATAGTTAATACATACCTGTTAGGCGTATTTGTTGGAACTGGGCCTTTAAAATCTATGCTCAAGCGTTCGAAGGGTGCAGTTGCTTTGATAAGTCTTCTATGCTCATCACTGATATTACGTAAATATCTGGGCTTTACTTCTGAGCAAATTCGACAAGAGCTAGTCATTCTTCGGACTTCTTCGAGAGAAAAAGGTAAATTTTTGGAACGAATCCAATGAAACATACGTGAAACTCCAGGATGACAGAGATCTTGATAGAGTGATATCAGTTTGGCTGTGTGATTTTCTATGGAGGCACAAACCCTTGATAGAGTATCAGCAGCTTAGTTTTCTTTGCCAGGTCTGTATACGATTTCAAATTTATAAGAAGCAAGTTTCAGGCGCCATCTCTGAATCTTCTCATTTTTAATTTTGCTTGAGTGTTTCATATTGAACATAAAGGAAACCGAACGTTGATCAGTGACCAGACGAAATTGCTTGCCGATAAGATAATGGCGCCACTTCTTTAGCGATTCTACAATGGCATAGGCTTCTTTCTCAATAGCAGAATGATTTTGTTCAGTTGGGTTTAAGGTTCTTGAGAAGAATGCTACTGGCTTTGAATCTTGTGTCAACACTGCTGCGATGGAATGGTCAGATGCATCAGTTTCGACAGTAAAAGGTATGTTTTCATTGATAGCATGAATAGAAGATTTTGCGATATCATTTATCAAGCTCCCAAAACATTGATTTTGCTCATTTGTAAGGGGAAACGTTGTCGTTTTAGCAAGTGAGTGAATTCGTTCTGAAAAGCTAGGAATCCATTTTGAGTAGTGCGCAAACATTCCGAGAGTACGCCTGAGGGTTGGTATGTCCTGTGGTGGAGGTAAATCAATAAGTGGCTTGAGAGGCTCACTGTCAGGTTTGATAGAGCGATTGTGAATATTATAGCCAAGAATATTAATAGATTCTTGAGAAAATTTACATTTTTGCATATTCAACGTTAGACCGTACTTTTTAGCGGCCGTCATAAAGTTTTCTGAATTCTGGTCGTGTTCTTCTTGAGTTATGCCACATATAGTTATGTCATCAAGATAAGCGTATGTTTTCTCAAGCTTTTTCTTTCTAATTATCCAATCGATTGTTCGCTGGAAGCTTGAGACTCCATTTGTCACTCCGAAAGGAATGCGCCTAAATTGATATAAATTACCTAGAGCTTCAAATGCAGTATACTTCCTTTCTTCGGGTAAAATGGGCACTTGATGGTACGCGCTTTTCAAGTCTATCAGGCTGAACATCGTGTTTTTGGCTACTTTAGCTACTAAATCCTCCATATTTGGCAATGGATAGGCGTCGAGCTCAGTATAACGATTAATTGTTTGAGAGTAATCAATGACAAGCCGTTTTCTATGCGTTTCGTTTTTGGTTACGAGAACCTGGGCTCTCCACGGTGATTTACTCTCCTCGATCACACCTTCAATCAATAGATTATCGATATCGTTCTTAATAAATTTGGTATCTTCGTTGCTGTGTTTTCTGGATTTAACAGCAATAGGTCTGCATTTAGAAGAGACGTTTGCAAAAAGTGGTACAGCCGGTACAGATGCTGCAGCCACATTACACACATGGAGTGGTTTCTTTGGTCCACCAAATGAGAACTCTAGTGATGCATGTTCCCCAAGGACGTCATGACCGATTATTATATCAGCGCAAAGATTTTTGACGATAAGGAAATTCATATTTTCATACTTGTGAATACCGATATTAATTGTTTGAAAAGTTTGGCCTTCCACTTGTGATACATGGTTAAGTGAGGCCATTGAAATCGTCTGGTTGCAAGGCTTTGTATTAAGTCCGCAAAGTTTGGAGAAACTCTCATTTATAAAGGAAACAGAACTTCCCGTATCTAGGAGCGCTTCTGCTCTTACGCCTTTGATATATGCAGGTACAGTAGCTTTTCTTAGAGATGAAGGTGATGCTGCCATAATAATACAGGCTGAATGATTTTTGTTAGATGTTGTTGGATAAGCAGTTCTAGATGAGCTTCTGCAAACTGTAGCAAAATGTCCCTTTTTGTTGCAAAGTTGACAGATTTCTTCTAATGCTGGACAATTTTTACGGAGATGTACTTGCCCTCCGCAGAAAAAGCATCTACGTCGACGTGAGCGAGCAGCAGCAGAGAAGTTCTCGTCTTGCATAGTTTGATGATCAGGAACATCGAAGACAACCTGAGCAGTTTCCTTTTGAGTTGCGTTCACAGGTAGAATATTAAAGCAACTTGAGTTGGCCTCGGCAGTTTCTAGGGAAATTGCTTGATTATAAGCTTCATCTAGCGTTAGAGTCAGGTTTTCTAAAAGCCGCTGTCTATATTTGTTTGATAAGATTCCTGCTATAAAGGCGTCACGTATACAGTCGTTTTTATAAGTTTCAGCGTCGACGGAAGTGAAGCCACAGTATTTAGATAATTGTTTTAAAGCTTGTAGATAAGTATCTATACTTTCATCAGGACGTTGCTTTCTTGAAGCAAGCATGTGTCGTGCAAATATAATATTTTTCAGCTTCACATACAGCCTAGACAGAATATCTATAGCTTCATCATATTTGTTGACTTCGCTGACATAAGTGAAAACGTTCGGGGAAATATGGTTTATGAGAAGTTGATAGCTTACTTCAGCCCATTCATTTTTAGTTAATGTAGTTGTGGTCACCTTCTGTGCTGCTAAGAAATATTCAAAAGTTTTCCGCCAATGCTGCCAAATTTTCGTTGTAGTAGAGTTCGACGGATCAGCATCCAATTTTTCTGGTCGAAGATATTTATCCATTTTATGTTATTATATTATTTATCCATTTAGCATATTGAATTGAAATAGATAGACAAAACCTTTAATTGAATAACAGGTTTTAATATGCTAAAAATTCAGTTTAGTAAGTAATACGAAGTATTTGACAATCAATGCTTATAGAGAAACATAGAACATAGAGTTGTAGCAAAGAGTTTACATCAGTACAAAACACTTAGATAGGTAAATGAAATGATTTTTTTTAAATAAACATAATAAGTATTAAACAATTTTTCAATTTTTTTAAAATGACGTATCTACAAGTTTCCTCCTTACAAAACATATGAATTCTACACAATACAAGGCAACAAGATAATTATTTAACAATCATACAAATAGAAATAACTAATATTATATAACTACATAGTATAATAAAAAATGTTCCAGGTACTGACAACCCCTGCTCCTTTTAGGTTTTTAACATGGACACTAGTATATAAGTAAGAACTAAATAATTTATTTAATTAAAAGCCTCATAAATTCAAAAGATGAATAGTTCAAATGAATTCATTTAAGTATAACAGTTGGTATATAAGTTGATTATAATAAATTCTGCATCAATCTTAACTGTAATAAAGCACAATATACATTTATTGTACTTTTATTTTTTTATTTTATTACAAAGTGTATCCTAAAACAACCTTTTTTAACTTCTGTTTAATGATATTGCGAATAGAGTATAACTTATTTTTTAAATAATGGTAGATATCAGTTATTATTTTACCATATTAGAATCAGCATTTAATGGACATTTTTTTTTTCAATAATGGGCACCGACATGGACAGTGCAGTACATTTCATCACATTCGTTTCATTTACATCATTCGCACCCAAAGTCTCATGATTCTATGAAGATTATAGTTAAAATTTGAAATAAATATTTTTTTTCTTTAATATCTTTAAGTTTTCAGTAACACAGTTATTTGCTTATTATAGCACATACATTCAACAATTAAAAACAAAATAGAAAAAATAATGTTTTTTTGTGGAAATTAGAGCCAAATTAGTATCGCACGGTGGTAAAAAAAATATATAGAACAGTTTTGTTCTGGGATCTATGGTAAAAAGTGGTTCAAATTGTGGGTTGTGATAGCTGAACATACGGTGTGTCGACCTCTTAACGTTGGACCACTATTTACGCCACGCCTGTATAGTGGTCAAGGAGATTGTATACCTATGTAAGTTTTAATTTTGTATATAGTTTTTAAGTAATCTTTAATCTTTTGTTGAAATCTATGGTACTTTAGATTGTACTTATTAATTACATGTTCAATAGAGTCCTTGTTTCTAATGAAAGCGTGGTGTTCTATTTTTAATTAAATATGGCAACATTATTCAGCCGTCAAAAGCACGTCAGTCTGTGAATATCAGTATTTTGCAAAGAGATTTAAAGAGATACAATAGAGCGGCTATCAGAACAAATGTCTTAGAAAAACTGTCATCCTATGTCTCAGTGACGCCATCTGGCTTTGAATAGCAAACACGCGAATTAAATTTGTCAAAATTTATAATTATTTAACTATCGCTCGGTAGGTGGCCAGGGGCCTTACCATGATAATGTTAAAATGTCAGTCGTACGAGTGAAAAAGAGTGATGGAGCTATACACCCTATATAGCTCCATCCCTTTAATAGTTCGGTTTAGGTCGTAAAATGGATCACATTATGAGCTCGTGGTAGAGCCTAAGTGCTCGGCCACAGTGGCAGCGCGGTGCGGGTAGCGGCGCGGGTGCGGCAACCACAGAGTACTTTGGTAATATGGCGGCAACGCGCGCGATTTGGGTGGCCACACTGGCAGCGCGGTGCGGGCAGCGGCGCGGGTGATAGTGCCTGTCCGAAGTAGGCTTGTTGAAAAAATATCGATATTTTTGCTTCGATATATCAAAATTTTCAGTCTATATATTTTGATCCGACACATCGATATATCGATACAAAATATTCAATATCGAAAATCGTATCAAAAACTATTTTTTTTTTCAAAATTTATTAATCAGCAGAATATTTAAATGAATTCAAAGCCGTAAAAGATAGGAACGAACGGAAAAAAATCTGTATTATCTATACTGTACTGTCATGATTTTACTTTCATTAAAATGTCTGAAAAAATTAATTCGTCTTCAAAATATTACTATATTGTTATTTTGTTAGTTTTAATAAGATTACGTGTTGCGCCGATCCCAAGTAATATAGGACAAGGGCAGGAAGAAGAAGTTTTATGCAAATTCTCATATATTATAATAATGTGAAATTTGTATTGAAATTACTATGTATTATTACTACCTATTATTGACCTAAACTGAACTAAATAAATTCTTATTTTAAGACCGAAAATCTCGGAAAGTTTGACCGATATATATCTTGTCCTCGATAAATTCAGGCTGATATTAATATTTTTATAAATATCGATACATTGATAAATATTACTTCTAGCATGGCTCAAACCGCCCGCACGCTCACTGTGGCCACGTATGAACTCACTATGGCGTGAGATACCCGCGCGCGTTCCGCGTGTCACAGTCCGCGCCGCTTCCCGCGCCCGCGTGCCCACTGTGGACACTCAAAGGAAGTTCTTGTGTTTGAGATTGCCGCGCCGCGCCCGCCCCGCACCCGCGCTTCCACTGTGGCCGAGCACTTAGTGTGTGATAAAGGTAAGGTTAAGCTTTTCAGATGGCGTTATCACAAAATCAGCAAATGTTCTAGAACTATTTATAAAAATTATTTAATTTTAATTAATTACTTCGTAAATACCAAAAATATTTACGAAAATAAACCGAAGTTAGGTCCAGTCATTTTATCATAATAAGATTTTCAATAGCGTAATGCGCAGTTCGGCATATTTTCTCAGAAAATGATTTTCTTTTAATGCATAGAGCGGATACGCGGATACAAACACGACTTGACGTGTAGGGGCGTCATACTAGACTGAGCGACTTATGACCACTAGGTAATAAGTATCGGATCACGATTTTGTTCGCTATGTCTTGTCTATTGGTAGTATATATTTAATGTCTTTAGTATTATGTAACAGAGATGTATTTTTTTGGCAAAATTGTGGTGTCTCTTCCACAAATGCCATTAATGAAGAGTTGAAGTTGATTTATTTTTTAACAATAAGTGCTTTATCATGGGTGGAATAATAAAAAGGTATGTTCAGTAAGTTTAAACAAAAACAAGAAAAGAAAGAAGTTGTTTTCAAAGAAAAACAACAATGTTTACGTCTCGGATTTTCAAGTTAGAATGACATTATAATCTTGATCATTGTTGATTGACATTTAGGTATTTCGATGTCACTTCTGTAGATAATTAGATTTTAGATATATTGACTGGCCTGTTGGTCTAGTGGCCCTGACTGCTATGCTGTGGTCGTGGGTTCGATTCCCACCCAGGACAAATGTTTGTGTGATGAGCACGATCATTTGTTCTGTCTGGGTGTAATTTATCTGTAATATGTATGTATTTAGAAATATATAAGTATGTTTATCAGTTGTCTAGTACTCATAACACAAGCTCTGCTTAGCTTGGGACTAGATGGCGTTGTGTGATAGTTGTGGAATATTATTATTATATTAAGATATATTTTACGACATGAAGTTACTTTTTCTTATGTTAATAAATAATCTTGGAGATATTCAAGGACTCTGCGAAATAAAAAAAATATGTTGAAATGTTCTGAGAAGAAATATCTTCAGGTACTATACGTTCAAAAACGGTTGAGCTGATGTGATGAAAGATATGCCTCGGTCTGGTAGGCCATCAACGTCTTCTCTCCAACTTGATGGGGGTATAAATAAGTTTTGGTCAATGGAAAGTGTCTGACACTTATGATACTACTTTAGAATAATATTCTACAAAACATATATAAAAATCAGCCACAAAAATTGAAATTAAGTTAAGTTACTCTTATTTTTAGTTCCCTTTCTCACCTGGTACCTACCCAGGGGTCCCAATGGGGAGCTCTACAAACACACAGGTATTCAAAGCACATGAGACGCTACTGAGAACCTAAGGTTTCATCAATGTAAAAATAAGTTATGTCAGATCGCTCTGGAATCTTTATAAGTATTATTTCGATTTCATAATAGATGGAAGAAAGAAGAAAAATAAGAAGAAGATATAAGACTACAAAATTAATAACGTAAAAAAAAACAATTCAACTGACTGACTGGCCTGTTGGTCTAGTGGTTAGTGGCCCTGACTGCTATGCCGGAGGTCGTGGGTTCGATTCCCACTCAGGACAAATCTTTGTGTGATGAGCACGATTATTTGTTCTGTGTCTGGGTGTAATTTACCTATATATGTATGTATTTAGAAATATATAAGTATGTTTATCAGTTGTCTAGTACTCATAACACAAGCTCTGCTTAGCTTGGGACTAGACGGCTTGTGTGATAGTTGTGGAATATTATTATATTATTAATTAAAAACCTATTAGAAACATTTTACGACTTTTTAATTTTATTATTTTAAATATTATTGTAATTTACGACTACGCGGTCGAAATCGCGGGCAAAAGCTAGTTTTTTTATTTTTTATTATTAATGATTGGCTCGCGTTTGACCACCATCTCACCTGATGGTAAGCGATGATGTGGTCGACGATGGAGCACGCTTGCCTAGAAGTAGCCTATTCACTCTTGACTTAATATATATAAAAGGAGAAACTGACTGACTGACATATCAACGCAGGTTTGCTAATGATAAGCATAAAATATTTGTCATAATGATCATTACGTTTAATATTACTAGGCATAAATGTTTTGCCATAATTCTTGTTGCCATAAACACGGCTAGCATAATAATAATGAAGCATAATTTTATAAAGCAGAATATTATAAACGCATAATGATATAAACACATAATGTTCTTTGGAATAAAACTAATAAACCCTATTATCAAATGTAACGCCCGCGTAATTACAAAAGTAAATGACGAGCAAAATCACGAATTGATATCTAAACAGATACTAAATCACAACCATGAACCTAATGCTTCTCGAGAACAGGTAAGTTTTTAATTTTTACTGTTTACATTGATATAACTTATACAAAAACAAACATGTTCGCGGCTCATGGGTGGCCCAAGGGCCACCCTCGCCGCTCCTTAACCTATTCCAATAGAGTAATTCTCAAATTATAATAACCTAATCTAACCTAACCTCTAACGATCAATTTAAAATTGTTGGCTATACAATACACCCATTATGACTTTTTATATTTATGGCTCATGATTTTATTATACTTATCTACGAATAAATATTATGCCTTTAAAATTTCTGCAACTGTTGAAGTTGCATAAATTTTTATATATTTTAAGTATATATAATATTAAATTACCAAAACAAATTCGATTAAATGATAGTTATGCTAACCTATGCATTATGCAAAAGTGTTATTATGCAGCAGTATTATTATGCTAATAAAAGTTATGCGAAAACGTTATGCCAAACTATATTATGCCTTAAAATTTTATGCCAAGAGGAGTATTACCATCAATGCACACCCAAAACTACTAGGGCTATGAATCGTGAAATTTTGCACAAAGTTTCCTTTTATGACATAGGTGATCACTAAGAGAAGAGTTTCCCAAAATCACCCCCAAAGGGGATGAAACGGGGGTCCAAAGTTTGTATGGAGAAACCTACTTATCCGCGGGTGAAGCTGCTGGCAGAAGCTAGTTTGTACATAAAGCCTACTGTGGTTAAGTAATGCGATGTTCAACACATTTCATACACTTTGAATTTTGAATGGTTGGCATAAGGTGCAACAAATCGCAATGACTACATTTTATCACCGACGCGGCTTTTACGAATAAAGTACGTAATAATACCTACCTGGGAACCGATCACTTTTCCGAAATTTTTTTGTTCGAATTTAATTTTACCGAAAACTATTGACCGACGTCTTTTTTGCTATATGAATTATTTGAAACATTTTTAGATTATCGAAGTATCATGTGTCATAAGTATTATTTTACCGAACTATATTTCGCCGATTTACAAAATAACTTTTTGCTATTGGCCGAAGCCTCTTTTGAACTTTTTTCATTTACCAAATGATTTATTTGCCATATTTTCACCACACCGAAACAACATTTTACGGAATTTTGGTCACAAATATATAGACGATTACTTGGTACCATTTTCAATTAAATTAAATTAGTGTCATAAAAAGTCAACATGTTGTGCTACAAAATTTAGTGACAGAAACGAATCTGCAAAACCGACTTCACACAGTCTTGTCTGCCCTACCCCTAGAGTTTAATTCAAGCCCGCGTAGACGCGGAGGGGTAGGGCGGGCCGCGAGCTGAGGAGCAGGTGATTTCAAGGCCCGCCGCCGCGGCTGAGACTGGCCGAAGCTGTGGTGGTGAGCGTTAAAATCATCTGCTGCATGCCTTCTTGCATATTGCATGCGTGCTTGCATACTGCATGCCTGCTTGTATACTGCATGCTTACTTGCATGCTACATACCTGCTTCAAGTTTCATGCCTGCTTCCATGCTGCATGCGTTCTTGCATATTGCATGCCTGCTTGTATACTGCAAGCTTGCTTGCATGCTACATACCTGCTGCATGTTGCATGCCTGCTTTCATGCTGCATGCCTGCTTGAATGCTGAATGCCTGCTTGCATGCTACATGCCTGCTTGCATACTGCATACCTGCTTGCATGCTGCATGCCTGCTCATGCCTTCTTGCATGCTGCATGCCTTCTTGCACGTTGCATGTCTGCTTGCATGCTACATGCCTGCTTGCACGCTGCATGATTAAAGCAAGCATCCTTGTTTGCAGCTTCTTACTGGGACCAATTAAAACCACTTTTGTTCATAATCAACTATATTATTAAGTGCCATTACGTTTAAATAATTAAACAAAAATTAAATAATCTAAAATTAGCTCCTGTTGCCTCAATCATGCCCGTGTAATAATTACATTTCTAGGCGTTAGGATAATTGAAAATATGGTAATTAAAACAGTGGTTTAATGAATGTTCGGAAACATAATACTTCGAACAAATGTTATTTCGGCTAAGTTTATTATTATTATTATTTTTTATTTTCTTTTGTATGGTTTCGTGTTTACATATACCTATTGTTTGTGTGCCTTGCGTTGTGACAAAATAAATTCATTTTCTTTCTTTCTTTCTTTAAAAAATATTATCAATAATCGCTAGACGGCGCTGGCGCGTGCGCGCCTCGTAGTGACCATGTATTTCTACGGATAGTCCGGTAACATAACAAGCTTATAACTTTGTGATTTTTATGTTACGGTTTTGAAATTTTGTACATAGATTCTTTACATAAAAATACTGGACAGGTATTCCAGGTTTCGCATATACTAAAACTAAGGTTGTATTTATCGAAATATCGCAAAACATAAAAATGTAAAAACCTCGGAGCTCGGTCGCTCTGAGTGGGTTTCCGTCAAACTTTTTCCACAGCATCGTTAAAAACATAAATCAAACATTTTAACCACAACGAAAAAACATTTAAGCAATGATTCCAACTTTAAGGTGAGTACGCTAGAGGAGACGAGCAGAGCATGAGCTGAGCTCAAATTCGTGTAGTGCCTCGTGCTCGGCTCCTTTAGAGGTAAGTTTACGCTCAAATTCATGTATTGTGGACCGACTCTAGAGAAGCCGAGTACGAGCGATGTGTAAACGAATTTGAGCTCGGCTCGTACTCGGCCTCCTCTTGCTTAGACCCACCTTTAAGGAGATCGACCTTTATAATTATGCAACTCACGTCTGCCAGCGGCTTCGCCCGCGTGAAAGTAGGTTTCTCCATACAAACTTTGAACCCCCGTTTCATCCCTTTAGGGGGTGAATTTTGGAAAATCCTCTCTTAGTGCTTGCCTACGTCATAAGATGACGCCTTGTATAAAATTTCAGGTTTCTAGTCCCAGTAGTTTTGGCTGTACGTTGATATGTCAGTCAGTCAGTTTCTCCATTTATATATATAGATAATATTTGTATAACTCACAGTAAGTAAAATAAAATAAAAAATATGATGATCTGACTAAATATAAAAAATACCAAAATTATATCAGTGTTAAATAATAATGAAACAAAACCAGAAATATCGCCTTCCAAAATAATTTAAATTTAACTAAACTTGTATTTTTTAACATTTAATTAATTATGCATTTCAATATTTAGTCTTTAATAGTAATTTTTTAATAGATTTTCCTTAAATTTCGAAAATGGTTTTTTTTTATTTTTTAACCGACTTCAAAAAAAAGGAGGAGGTTATCAATTCGGTTGTTTTTTTTTTTTTTTTTTATCATAATTTTTTTTTTTTTTTGTTTGTTACCTCAGAACTCCGTCGTTTATGGACCGATTTGCAAAATTTTTTTTTATCTTTATAAGATATGCTTCCAGATTGGTCCCATTTTTTTCAAAATCCAGTTCTGATGATGGATTCCATGAGGAATCGAGGGAACTCCTCAAAAATTATAGGCAATCCTATGGTAATTTTAGTATTTTCATCAAGAACTTAAGCACTTACAGTCAAAAAGTAACATTTGATGAAGTGGAACTGATGAAGAAGACCAGAAATGGTCAACGGAACTTCATACTCAAATAGATATCACAATGAAGATATAGTTAAGCGACTATGACAATACAAATAAATGAATGATTCTGAATAGTTACGTTGACAATGGTATCATCGAAGTGATCTGATGATGATGATGGAGCCGGAAGGTAGGCACTGGAACTCCGTAATTAATCAATGTAACCTAGCCGTGTTTGGACTTATTAGAATTGTCATGAAATGCACTTTGGCTATAAGGTACCATCGAACTGATCTGATGATGGAGCCGGAAGGTAGGCACAGGAACTCCGTAATTAATCAATGTATCCTAGCCGTGTTTGGGCTTTTTAGAATTGTCGTGAGATGCTCTTTGGCTATAAGGTACTATCGAACTGATCTGATGATGGAGCCGGAAGGAAGAAGGTAGACACAGGAACTTTATAATAAAACAATGTAAACTAGCAGTATTTGGGTTAATTGGAATTGTCATGAGAAATAGGCACTCTGTTTATAAGTGTATCGTAACTAAAAAGTGTGAAATAAAAACTTTTTAGAAAAAAAAAATAACCGACTTCACTAAAACAAAAACACTAAAAGGATCAAAATAACTTTAATTTCGGAAGTCGGTGTTAAATAAGAAACAAACAATACCGAGAAACACCGACATCCGAAATTAAAGTTATTTTGATCCTTTTAGTGTTTTTGTTTTAGTGAAGTCGGTTATTTTTTTTTTTCTAAAAAGTTTTTTTTATTTACATGTAACAATACACTCCGTGTGCAATGGTTTACAACCTAGGTTGTGCCTTGCAGCCTTACAGCCTTGGTTGAAGTATCCTATAAGGGATACTGGTTTTTTACTTTACTGTCTGACATATAATTATAAACAATACAATCGTTTTGAAACCATAGTTGGAGTCGTGTCTTAGTCCTACACAAAATCTTCAGATACAAACACTATACGAAAAGCACAAAACTGCAAGACCCACACACATTTGAGGAAGGCGCATGATCTTAAAACAAAAACAAATAATAAAAGCTAGATACCGATATAATTATGTAATAAAATAAGGGAATTAAAAACAAAATAATAAATACTGCTTTCTTCTTCACAGTGGTTTCTTGCTATATAATCTTGGTATGATGACAATCTTATGAACAGTGAATTGCGGTCACCGATAGTTCCACTGGCGATCCCAATTAAAGTTCTGCGCTCTTTGTTTTCCAGATCAGAGGCACGTTGTTCGTAAATTAACGGACCACCGGAATCACCCTGCAGAATAAAAAAGTTTAACATGGAGTCAATGTCAGTGTTTATTTATATAATTTATAAGTGTAATTATAATTCTTCTGTACGTGTTTATTTTTCATTTTCATTTCATTTCTCATTTATTTATTTTGTGAACACAGGTGACTACAGCTCTTTTTCAATATAAATGTCAATTGTACAAACCATGTCTCGCCGATAGACATACAAAATCAGGCTTATGAAGTTAGTTTTATTATATCACTTTGAATTAGATATAAAAGAATTAACAATATCAAAGATTTCATGCATGTCAAATTATAAAATAGTTGTAATAAAAATGTCACGAAAATAGGAAAAAAAAAAATAATACACAATGTCAAAAGATTACAAAAAGAACAGATACAAAATAATTACAATTAAAAGTATAAATTATAAAACTTGGTCAAAATTTGTCATCCAGACCTTGTCATTTAGTAGTTTAAAGAGTTTACTTTTAAATTCATTATTATTCTTACTGTTTCTAATATGACAAGGTAATTTATTATACAATTTGGGTGCCATTGTATAGACACTTTTATAGATAAAAGCAGTTCTGGTGATTAGCGACGTTGACTTTCTACATGGCAAAATAAGTGCTTAAATAGGTTTTTACAAACATAAAAACCTCATAGATATACAGCGACGGTACTGTCAGAATATTTAGATCCCTGAAGTGTGGCTTACATGTATCTGTTGTTCTTAATTTGCAAATGGCTCGGATGCATCTTTTTTTTTGTGCCAAAAGTACAGAGGTTAGATTAATAGCATTACCCCAAAATATAAGTCCATTTCTTAATGTGGAGGCTACATACCCGTGGTATGCCGTTAGGAGGGCAGTTTTGTTTGCAACTTTACCTAACATATATAGGGCATAAGAGAATCGGTATAGTCTCAAACAAACACTATTGGGCACGCCATAATTATGGCGATAAGTCCCCTCTTTGAGGAGTGGCTGGAAAGATCTCACGGCGTCCTTACCTACCGCATGACGCAGGTCCTCACCGGACATGGTAAGTTCGGGAGGTTCCTGCACCGGATTCACGCAGAAGAGACGCCCGGGTGCCAACATTGTGTGGACCGCCCGGAGGATACGGTAGAGGTGTGCCCCGCTTGGGCAGAGCACCGCCGTGTCCTCGTGGGGGCGATCGGTGGCAGCGATCTCTGGCGCCGGGCCTTGGTACAGGCCATGGTCCGGAGCGAGGAGGAGTGGCAGGCAGTTGCCTCCTTCTGCGAAGCAGTAATGCTAGCAAAGGAGGCGGCCGATCGCGTGAGGCAACGGTCCTCACGCCCCAACCGCCGCCGGGATTCCGATCCCGATTTCCGGCCACCGTAGGTGCGGGCTTGCGGACGGTGAGCAATGGGTGGCTCGCCGTCCGATCGTCCGGTAACCGTCCGGACCGAGCCCAAGTCGTCGACAGCGCGTAGTGTTCCACGCGCGCTTCAAGGAGATGTCAGCAACCGTAGGGGCCCAGCAGGGTCGAAGCCTACTGGGGCCATGGGTGATGCGAAAGAGATCCCCGGGGCCCTGGAAAAAAAAAAGTGGCAAAGAAGGAACAGGAGTGCGTTTTTAGTCAGTAAAAGTCTGACACTATCTCTCGCTCCGCCCAAGAGCGAGGGATGTCATTAAATGATTTTCCCACCCGAAAAAAAAACAAACACTATCAATTTTTGTTTTCACGTCATATCATTGTCAATGTGCAATCCTAAAAACTTTGTAGTGTTCGTTTCTAGTACTGCGTCTCCTTTGTACCTGATTTGGTATTGTGTTGGTTTTCTTTGTCGAAGTTTTAAAGTTCATTATTTTAGTTTTAGTTAAACTAATTTTAAGGTTATTGGCATTTAACCATTCTATGATTGACTCCAGGTTTGAGTTTATATCTAGTTAAATTTCTTTTAAGTTACCCTTGTCGAAAACAATTATATAGTGCTATTGTCTGCAAACAAAAAAATTGTTTATATAGCAGATAAAAAGCAATGGACCTAACACAGACCCCTGTAGAACACCATACGAAATTGTTCTCGTACTTGAGGAGTACGTTGTTTAAATTTTTGTCTTAATGTTGACTTAGCTGATCTGAGTGAGCTGTTTTCTACCTTCTAAATAAGATTTTATAAGCTCAAGCACTACCTCTAATACCGTAGCTATAGAGCTTTTTTAATAGTATTTTAAGGTCAACATAATCAAAAGCGCGTGTCATATCCACGTACATTCTACAACCGGTTTTCTGTTGTTCATGTTGTGGTGTATCTTTCTAAAGAAATTGTACACTGACATATCACTCGTAGTTTTGTTTTGCCCCATTTGTTCCTTACAAAAAATCAAATAATTGTTGAGTCTATTATAAATTACTTTCTCAAGAATTTTTGAGATTATTGGAATTAACGCTACAGGTCTTTATTTGCACATTTTTGTTTTGTTATCCTTTTTGTGCAGTGGCTTGATAATCAAGATTTTTAGAGCTTCTGGAAAAACTCCATTTTGTATACAAGCATTTATTATATTACATAACACTGGTGCGACAATAGAGCCAACTGCTTTGATCATGCTGGTCTTGACTTGATGTCATCATAATATAATGTACTGTTTGTATTTTTGAGGTTCTTTATTATAGTTATCATTTCTTTTGGGACTATTGTTTCCATGAACATAGATTTGTGGGATTGTAAAACATTCGTGTTATAATAAGTTTGACTATTTACATTATATCATGAAACTCTTTCTAAAAGGCTGGACCGATTATGATTCAATATTTTGGTGTATTTGAGGATGTCTCTGGATGTGAATCTAAACTAGACTCACAATTGGATCCAAGGTGGTGGAGATTTTTTTTTACTGTGGGAAATCATCCAGTCATGCACTAGATTGGAGCGAGAGAGCGTATCAAGTTTTTACTGACTAAAACCCATATGTATCCTTCAATTGCCTTTTGCATTCCAGGTCCACGGTATCTCTTTAAAAAATTCCTGTGGCCCTAGAGGGCATCAGCCCTACTGGGCCCCTACGGTTTTACTGACATCTCTTTGAGGTGCACGTGGAACACTACGGGCCATCGACGACTTAAGCTCGGTCTTTACCGGACTTCTGGGTAGTGAACGGCTGGATTTGGAAACTTGAATCTAAGAACTTTTCTAAAATGCCATCTCAAAAATCCACACTGTGTGGTGTTAACAATAAAGTACTTATAAAACTAAAGTAACACAAATAATATAAACCGGCCAAGTGCAAGTCAGACTCGCGCACTAAGGGTTCGTAACCTAGTATCATGAAATTTCGTAGGAAGTAAGGTCTCAATAGTATGGAACACTTCGTATCCCTTACCTTAATAGGAAATTTACCAAATGATCAAAACAAGCCATTTTAACAATCAGGGTAAATACATGGGATTCAGAAATATTTTTTCTGAATCCCAAAACTTTAATAGGTTTATGTATTTCATAATTAAGCCTCCGTCAATATTTTACATTATATAATTTTAGTTTGAACGAGAAATGAATTTAAAAAAAGTGCATAATTACTGCGGGAAATTCAAATGATAGGCCTTTACCTATAAAATTGCCGTTTTTTAAAACGGGTTGCTTCTTAGTTTTATATCTTTGGAATGACTTGGAATTATAAGTTCAAATAAACTTTGGTGGTTCCTACAACCAGGCTGAAAAAAAAAGGGGGCTCATTTAGATGCCAATGTATACACTTCTATAATAAACTTCCTAGTGATATTCAACAACTAAGCCTTAATAAATTCAAATTATTTGTAAAGCGAAAACTTTGCCAAAAGGCTTTTTACACTATAAAGGACTATGTTGAGGACCAAAAGGCTTGGGATTGACCTGCTCCAGTACGCACTTGTTACATACGGATCCCTAATGGATATCGCCGACCCAGCAATTCATTCGATTGACGCCAAACACATGAAAACTGCATCGTCGACACTTGGGCCAGCCACGAGCCGCCGACGCAGCAAAACTGCATAGTAGCAATAAGTTATTTTTAATAAATTTTGTTCATTCCATATTCTAGCATCGAATAGGTTTCACTGATATTAATTGTAATTTTTTCTATTTAAAATAAATTAGTTTAGAAGTACTTTGGTTTTTTTTCGAGCCTCCGCCTGCAGTCTACGTAATTGGCGCAGTCGGTAGGATACTCACAGGCTAGTTCGCGTTTCGCATTAGAGTCATCTATCATCGATATTTGCAATCGCGGGTCGCCTGGGCGGCTATCAAGTCACGTCACGAGTATCCTGAACCTACGTTGGAGCTGCGGAGCCGGGTGGCGAATCCAGACATCGATTCACGAAGAAGAACCAGAGATGAAACACATGTAAGTGCACTAGAATCTTTCTCGTGTTGCTTCCTTCTACTCCTAAGTTACTTTTATGTCCAAGATTTTTCATCGCGACAGATCTTACCCCCGGGAACCTGCATCACGACAGGCGCGCCGGCATATAGTAGATATTAGTAGAGATATAGATAGCGAATTAGATTTTAATTTGAATAGCTTATTTGAACCCAATATGTCTTTTAATCCCGATATTATTTTCAAGGCCTTACGCCTCGTGCCCGATTTTGATGGAAACCCTAACGTTTTAACTAGATTTATTAACATCTGCGATAGAATAGTTACTCAGTACGCTAGTGCTGAGCCAGGTAGCGAATTAAATAATGTATGTCTTTTAAACGGTATTTTAAATAAGATTACTGGGCCTGCTGCATCCACTATAAACTCAAATGGCATTCCCGAAACCTGGGCAGGTATTAGATCAGCCCTCATCAACAACTTTTCAGACCAGCGCGACGAAACGGCTTTGTACAACGACCTCTCATTGGCTACACAAGGTACGAAAACCCCTCAGGAGTTCTATGACCAATGTCAAACCTTGTTCAGTACGATTATGACGTATGTGACATTACACGAGACCATCCCGACGACTATTGAGGCTAAACGAACACTTTATAGGAAGAATAGAATAGAATAGAATAAAACTTTATTGTACACCAAAATAGTAACAAAAAGGTTACCATGCAAGCCTTCGTACGAGGACTTAAGGAACCTTTAGGCTCACGTATACGTTGTATGCGTCCAGAAACTATCGAGAAAGCTCTGGAGTTTGTGCAGGAAGAATTAAATATAATGTATTTGCAGCAGCGTAATGAAGTATCAAAAACTCAAAGTGCCCCAAAGTTAGATAGACCTTCTAACATGCCCGTAATTTACAAGCCCCCTATCATGCATGCTATGCCTTTCAGCAGTGCTTCACGACCCCCACTACCTAACTGGCCTGCTCCAGTAGGTCTGTGTGGCCTTCAGCCCCAGCCTCAGCCTTTTAAATTCAATACGCCTAATCAACCACATCATCGCATGCCGACTCAAACGCAACAAATGTTCCGTGCACCACCACCAAATTACCATCCGCAAAGTAACGTTTTCAGGTTACCACCTAGGAATAATCCACCACAAAATATGGGCGGAGTGCAACATTTCATTCCGAAACCTTTACCCATGACGTCAGGAAATGACTGGCGTAGAAACGGGAACCCACCACCGTCAAATTATTTCAAAACGCTTGAAGTGAACATGAACGAAATCGCTTCTCCTGACAATTCTTATTACCCGGTCGAATATTATCCGGAACCAGAGTTCGGTTACTACATGGACTATGGCGACTATTACATGTTTTACGACTGTTGCGACACCCCTACTATGACCGAGAATAATGTGATTTATGACAGTCAGACAACCAGTGACATGGAACCACAATCAGGTCCAAGCGACGCTAACCAGATGCAAAATTTTCCGAAGGACAAGACATCAAAAGAGCAAGGATAGACCTTAACTTACAGACCCAAAGACAACTACCATACATCGAAATTTCTTACCCTTCTTTAAAATTTTTGATAGACACTGGCGCTAACCAGTCTTTTATCAGTCCCGAGGCTGTGCAAAAGTTTTTCCCTGATTACCCCCTCAATTAGGACCCTTTCGAGGTCACAAATGTACACGGTGTTAGTAAAAATGATTATTCTGTAACGTTACCATGTTTTAATGAGTTCAACGAATCCGATACAATTAAACTATTCATTTATCGCTTTCACGACTATTTTGACGGACTTATAGGATTAGATTTACTATCCAAATGGGAAGCTAAAATAGATTTAAAAGATTATAAGTTAATAACACGTACCGCTATAAATCAAATTAAAGTATATAACTCTCGTAACGTCAATCTGTATGAGGACATTATCCCAGCAAATAATTCAAAATTAGTTCGAATACCAATTAACGCCCCGGATGGCGATGTTTTAGTAAACGAACAGGGTTTTTGTAACTGCATTATTCATGAGTGTCTGACCACTGTAGTTAAGAATCGTGGTTTTGTAGAGCTAGAGAACCCAACGTCCAACGACGTCATCTTTTCTTTAGACCAACCAGCCCAAGCAGTACTCTTTAACGTTAACTGTACACCAACTAAGCAATCAAATCGTGCTGACGATGTATTATCACGTCTGCGTACAGACCATCTTAACGAAGAAGAAAAGGCTAACCTTTTGACGCTCTGCTCTCGTTACACTGACGTATTTTACATTGACGGAGAACCATTGACTTTCACTAATAAAATCAAACACCGCATAAGGACCACCGACGAAGTTCCCGCATACACAAAAAGTTACCGATACCCTTTTATCCATCGCGAAGAAGTTAGGAATCAGATATCAAAAATGCTTGACCAAGGCATAATTAGGCCTTCAGATTCAGCCTGGAGTTCACCCATATGGGTTGTCCCCAAAAAGATAGACGCTTCAGGAAAACAGAAATGGCGTATCGTAGTAGATTTCCGAAAGTTGAATGAGAAAACCATCGACGACAAGTATCCCATACCAAACATCAGTGACGTCCTTGACAAGTTAGGAAAATGCCAATACTTCACGACTTTAGATTTGGCAAGTGGATTCTACCAAGTCGAGATGGACCCCCAAGATATTCCCAAAACCGCTTTCAATGTGGAACATGGCCACTTCGAATTCCTTCGAATGCCTATGGGACTTAAAAACTCACCGTCCACATTTCAGAGAGTCATGGATAATGTTCTAAGAGGCCTCCAAAATAACATTTACCTCGTTTATTTAGATGACATTATCGTCTATAGTACCTCTCTCCAGGAGCACATGGACAACCTGGAAAAGGTTTTCCAAAGACTCAGGGAGTCAAACTTCAAAATTCAGATGGACAAATCCGAATTTTTGAAGCTCGAGACCGCATACCTAGGTCATATCATTAGCAGAGACGGCATCAAGCCGAACCCCGACAAAATATCTGCTATTCAAAAGTATCCAATACCAAAGACCCCCAAGGAAATTAAACAATTTTTAGGCCTTCTCGGTTATTACCGAAAATTCATTCCCGACTTTGCTCGGATAACCAAACCACTAACCCAATGTCTAAAGAAAGGTAGTAAAATAATTCTGAGTTCAGAATATACCAATGCCTTCGAAAATTGCAAGACTCTACTAACCAATGACCCCATACTGCAGTACCCAGACTTTAAACGAGAATTCAACCTTACAACAGACGCTTCGAATGTCGCTATTGGAGCAGTGTTATCTCAGGGACCCATAGGATCTGATAAACCCGTCTGTTATGCCTCGCGCACACTTAACGAAAGTGAGTTAAATTATAGTACCATCGAGAAAGAGTTACTTGCCATAGTCTGGGCCACGAAGTATTTCCGACCTTACTTATTTGGAAGAAAATTTAAAGTATTGACTGACCACAAACCCTTACAATGGATGATGAATTTGAAAGAACCAAACTCACGACTGACTAGATGGCGACTCAGACTAAGCGAATATGACTTCACAGTAGTGTATAAAAAAGGAAAGTTTAACACCAACGCTGACGCTCTTTCACGTGTGGAAATCCATAATGAAGAAGTAGATGAAATCAACTCATTAATCGAAAGCATTAAAGACCTTAGTTCAATGATTAATAACCCATCAGAAACACCACATCAGCAGACGAACTCCTCGACTGACACTGTACATACCAGTAATGAAAATCCCATACTAGAAGTCCCCATCACAGATGAGCCACTCAATAAGTTTCATCGACAGATTTACTTTACTGTAGTAGGTGACATAAAACGCCGACCGACAGTGACTAAGCCTTTCGAAAATCATACACGAATGGCAATCCAGCTTTCAGAGTCCAACCTAGAAAATGACGTTATCAACGCTATAAAAGAATATGTGAACCCGAAGGTTAAAACAGCTATCTTGATAAATCCCCCATTAGCAATGTATGCAATAATTCCCATTATACAGGATAAATTCAAAAGTTCCTCTCTCAATTTAGTATTAGCCAAAGTAGAACTGGAAAATGACAAGGAATACCTACGACAACAAGACATCATTCGACACTATCACGACTGTAAAACAAACCACCGTGGTATAAGTGAATGTCACTTGGCCCTTTCACAAAAATACTATTGGCCAAAGATGAAAGAACATATTACCAAGTACATCAATGAGTGTACCATTTGCGGTCAAGCCAAATACGACCGAAATCCTATTAGACCACAATTTAACATAGTTCCCCCAGCTAGCAAACCACTTCAAATCATTCACATGGACCTCTTTACAGTTCAGAACGAAAAGTACGTGACTTTCATTGACGTTTTCACGAAATACGGACAAGCCTACCATTTACGAGACGGAACAGCCATTAGCATTCTGCAAGCTTTACTACGTTACTGTACCCATCATGGACTACCTATGACTATAATCACTGACAATGGCACCGAATTCACCAACCAATTGTTCTCTGAATTTACACGCCTTCATAAGATAATCCATCATAAAGTTTTACCTCATAGCCCAAATGACAATGGTAATATAGAGCGCTTTCACTCGACATTATTGGAGCACATTAGAATCCTCAAATTGCAACATAAAGATGAACCAATTGTTAACCTTATGCCATACGCTATCATAGCATTACAATAGCTCTATCCACAGCTTCACCAAATGTAGACCCTTTGACTTATTGACTGGACATTTTGACCCCAGAGACCCGATAGACATCGACCTTACGGAGCACATCTTACAGCAATATGCACAGAATCATAAGCAGCAGATGAAGCAGGTTTATGACATTATTAATAAATCATCTCTCGCCAATCGGACAGCCTTAATCGAAAGCAGAAATAAAACTCGGGAACCAGAGGTAGAATATGCCCCTCAGCAACAGGTTTTCATTAAAAATCCCTTTGCCAGCCGTCAGAAAACTGCACCACGATATACGCAAGATACTGTACTAGCTGATTTACCGATACACATATATACCTCTAAAAAACGAGGCCCCGTAGCCAAAGCGAGGCTTAAACGTGTACCTAAAGGCCGCCAATTGTTACAGGTTTCTGCTGTTACTGACAATCCATGTGACGCACCTTCAAGAGATAAGACTTGAGACCCTAGCTGATGGACCAGGATTACTACCATATAAATTAGGACATACTAGACTAATCGCACATTACCACTCCTTCATACAGTACATACAACTAGCTGACATAGAGGAAAAAATAGACTCAGTACAAACGCAACTTCAATCGTTTAAGACCAGACTCAACAATGAGACTTACATGCTTTACGAATACCAAGTCGACTATCTTACTAACAAGCTTGACAGAGTTTTAAAGCAAGTCAGATCTTTGGAACCTGCTAGAGTCAAACGAGGTCTCGTAGATAGCCTTGGGTCAGTAATAAAAAGTGTTACTGGCAACTTAGATTATTTAGATGCCCTGAAATATGACGAAGCAATTAAAACTTTACAAAACAAAGAAAATAAAATAGTTTCAGAATTTAATAACCACATCAGTCTTAGTAAAGAATGGATGTCCCAGCACGGTACCATCTTAGACCAGCTAACTAAGAACCAGGAAATAATTAATGCAACATTAGAATTACTTTTAGAGAAAAATGCTTACAGAGATTACAGCTTAATCAAATTTGCAAAGTTTGCCCAAATCCTAGGAATAATTACTAATAATGTAGAAGATTTAATGTTAGAAATAGTTAGAATAGAAAATATAATGGCTTTTATACGCGCGTCTAGCACTCATCATTCCATGATAGACATAGAAGTACTAAGAAATATGATAGATAAGTTAAAATCTATATACCATCAAGATCAGATTTTAAATCTAGAGTTAAAAGAATATTATAATCTTATTAAACCAGGTTCTTACTTTATTGAGAAGAGAATAGTTATAGTTTACAGTTTCCCTATAGTTTCCATAGACTCTTATGACCTATACAGATTATCCATTGTACCCAATAAAAAACAGCTTGCCCTTATACCTCCTTCTCCCTATATAGCAACTAATGAGAAATCATTCGTGTACATAGAGGCTGAATGCCCGAAGTATAGTAACATACATCTCTGCGAAAAGAAGACGAGTCACCAAATCCGAACGAAACCAGATTGTATCCAGAAGCTCATCATCAACCAAGATCTAGAAGACACCTGCCACTTCGTCAAGATTTCACTTTCCAAAGAAGCAATGGAGAAACTGGATGATCAGCATTACGTTCTGTCACTGCCTCAACCAACCAAAGTACAATTAGCATGTGGAAGAAAAGACTACAACACTCTACAAGGCAGCCTCTACTCAACCTCGTCACCATTCCTGTGGACTGCTACTTGCAAACATCAGAAATCACCATCATCAATGACAGCAACGAGATTAAAGGCCAGCCGCTCAAGTTATCAAAGGTCCCGTACAACGAGATAAATCAGACCAACATTTCTACTCACATCATCGGCTTCAATTCAATCAACTTAGACGAACTTCACAGCATCCAGAGAAAAGCAATGATGGAAAGCCCTTTGAAGATTGACAAGACTCAGTCGGTTGTGTTATACCATCTATCTATCTATCTATTTATGTACGGTTTCCGCACTTAGTCCTGTGTGGACCATTGTACGTGGGCCATAGCGGCCACAACCTTAGGTGGGCTTATTCCAACCAGCCCACCTCTCTCCAAAAACAGATAAGGCCTCTTAGGTTTTTCAGGGCATCAATAAGGGAGTTCGGGGATCCTAAGGTTCGTGTGCGTATTTCAGTGACACCTGTGCAGTCCAGGAGCACATGTGCAATTGTCTCCTCCCCCTCCAAACATGCTCTGCACAGGGTGTTATACCATACAACCATACCATTCTACATCTTCGCAATATGCGTACTCGCACTTATCATCTTAGCGATGAGCCGAAGATTTAAATGCTGGAATCTCAGAGCGGATAGCAAAGAAAAACCACAAACTCTCAAGATACATACGTACGAAGAGGTAACTCCAAGAAACGAGATGAACCTCCAGCAACATTTTCTCTCAACATGATCAAATAGTTGCTGATCTTCGGGGGGAGGTGTTACATACGGATCCCTAATGGATATCGCCGACCCAGCAATTCATTCGATTGACGCCAAACACATGAAAACTGCATCGTCGACACTTGGGCCAGCCACGAGCCGCCGACGCAGCAAAACTGCATATTAGCAATAAGTTATTTTTAATAAATTTTGTTCATTCCATATTCTAGCATCGAATAGGTTTCACTGATATTAATTGTAATTTTTTCTATTTAAAATAAATTAGTTTATCCTATATAATTGTTGTTTCTCCGCCTGCAGTCTACGTAATTCACTGCAACTGTTGTCTTATTATTATTATTTTTTCTTTTGTTTTTATTTTTAATTGTGTTTTTTATTATTTATTACAATTCGATATTGTAGATTATTTTTATTTTGCAATTTGACTTTTTTTTTTCTATTAATTTTTGACAAAAATGTTTACTTTGCTAAAGTATTACATTTTGTAAACTATATTTTTCCTTTTATTATTGTGAACGTGAGGACTATGTTGATTGTTTTTTTTTTTTCCTTTTCAGTAATTTTAATGTATGTTTGGCAATTTGAGTATTTTCTGCGGCCTACCCAAATGTCCTTTCCTTGGTATTGTTCGTCAAGTCGTTGAGCTCCTTAGTAGTCCTGAGTTGAGCTTTACGAATACTGACAAATGCTTGCACTGACTGGACAGGTCCACTCAAGTCTGTATGGTTCTTTCTTCAAAAGACCATTTCAGACAAATCTGCATGGTTCTCATGTGATTTGACCATTACATATTTACTGTATGGACTTTAAAAGAGACTTTGAGCCCTGAGTTTGTTTCGGTGTTTCTTCTCAGGGTAGTCAGCTAGGAAACACCGGCCTCATCTAGTTTAAAAATGACGAAAAAAAATTGACGTGTAAAAGTGTTTTTTAAACCTATTTACAAAATAAATATCATTTATCATTTATATTAAAGTAAAGTTATTTTTTTTTTCGTAATTAGGTACCTATTTATTGATTTCATTGTGTTTTGTATTTTCTGTAACATCGCTGTTTTTTATAGCCATTTTTATATGTATACCACCAATCGCAGACTTCAAACCCGATATTATTTTTACTAAGTGTTTTTGTTATAAATTTGAGGAAACTATGAAGCCTAGACAAACGAAGAAACGTCCGGGTGTCGCCACTGTGTGGACCGCCCGGAGGACACGGTGGAGCATACGGTAGAAGTGTGCCCCGCCTGGGCAGAGCACTGCCGTGTCCTCGTGGGGGTGATCAGCGGCAACGATCTCTCGTGCCGGGCCTTGGTACAGGCCATGGTCCGGAGCGAGGAAGAGTGGCAGGCGGTCGCTTCCTTCTGCGAAGCAGTAATGCTAGCAAAGGAAGCGGCCGATCGCGTGAGGCAAAGGTCCTCACACCCCAACCGCTGCCGGGATTCCGATCCCGATTTCCAGCCACCGTAGGCGCGGGCTTGCCGACGGCGAGCAATGGGTGGCTCGCCGTCCGATCGTCCGGTAACCGTCCGGACCGAGCCCAAGTCGTCGACGGCGCGTACTGTTCCACGCGCGCCTCAAGGAGATGTCAGCAATCGTAGAGGACCAGCAGGGTCGAAGCCTACTGGGACCATGGGTGATGCGAAAGAGCCAGGGCGCTGGAAAAATGGCAAAGAAGGAACAAGAGAGGGTTTTTAGTCAGTAAAAGTCTGACTCTGCCGCTCCGCCCAAGAGCGAGGGCTGTCATTAGATGATTTTCCCACCCGAAAAAAAAAACCTGATGGTTAGCAGTTCCCATGTCGGTTGGCTGCTTAACTATTGAACTTATTAAATTATTATTTATTTATTAAATTTTACGTGCGGTTTCTTTACCCTTCCAATATCAGCTCCAATAAGCGATGTGCATATCATATCAGCCATATTTTTTTTTGGATTGAGTTTAGAACAGTAGTCGTAAGGAAAAAGTAACAGATGTGCTTTCAACAATCTGTCAGAACCTATCTGAAACAAAAATTTCATTAAGTACATTTGCTATTAAAGCTTGTTTATTTGTCCATTTATACTCCATTCGCTTGAAGATTAGACATTTAAACAAACCTCTTTTACTGTCCGTTCAACCGATTTAGACTTCTATTCCGTAGGCATAAGGATGGCATTAAAACCAAAAAAGTGGTCACAATACCAGCTATTCACAGCAACCGCCATTCATTAAGCTAATAACGCAATAAAAGTAAGTTTGTTTAAATATATTATAATCTTAACGTGAATAGAGTATATTTCTAATACCCTTAGCCACTCAACATTTTTGATGCAGTTTACACTATAAGTTAAAAAAATTATATGGTATGTTTAAGGGTATAATATCGGTATATTCACATTTTACTTTAGCAAAATATGCCATGCCAGCAGATCAGTAGATCGCAAACCCGATGCAATTTATATCGGCAAATAAATCTGCGTCATTATCGTTAAGTCTAACTAACGAAAACTGTCCCAACAAAAAGGCGGGAAATTAAAAAAATCTAAAGCTGTTCACCCCGGCTGTACACTGCTTAAACGGACTTAATACTTTTGATTATCCATGAAAATAATGCGATACATTCATACAAATGACTTCTCGCACTCTAGGTGGAGCGGGAGGGCGTGTCAGACTTTTTCTGAATAAAACCACACCTGTATCCTTCAATTACCCTTTGCGTTCTAGGACTACGGGTTTCCCTTTCAGAAATTCTCCGCGGTCCTAGCTAGCAGGCATCGGCCCTGCTGGGCCCCTACGGTTTGCTGACATCTCTTTGAGGAGCGCGTGGAACACTACGCTCTGTTGACGATTGGGCTCGGTCCGGTTAATTACCGAACAGCCGGACGGCGAGCTACCCAGTGATCGACGTCCGCAAGCCCGCGTCTACCGTGGCTGGTAGTCGGGGTCGGAATTACGGCGGCTAGGGCGTGAGGACCTTCGACCCTCGCGCGTGCAGCCTCCTCCTTCGCTAGCATTACTGCTTCGCAGAAGGAGGCGACCGCCTGTCATTCCTCCTCGCTCCGGACCATAGCCCGAACCAGGGCCCGACGCGAAAGGTCGCTGCCGCCAATTGCCTCCAAGAGGACACGGCGGTGCTCCGCCCAAGCGGGCCACACCTCCACCGTATGCTCCACCGTGTCCTCCGGGTGTCCACACAATGGTGACACCCGAGCGTTTCTTCCACCTGAATCCGATGCAGGAACCTCCCGAACTTGCCATGTCCGGTGAGGACCTGCGTCATGCGGAAGGTCAGGACGCCGTGTTGCCGCTCCAGCCACTCCTCAAAGAGGGGACTTACCGCCGTGATTATGGCGTGCCCAGCACTGGGTTGCGACTAATGCGATACATCTATGATGCATCTATTAAACATAAAATAATTCATGAATGAATATTAACACTACTTTATACTCACACTAACCCGTAATATACGGGTTAGTGTGAGATTTCTATTTGTGATGGCCATGCTGGGGGCATCTGGCAGTCGTTTAGCCATCTATTTGTCAATTATATATATTAAATAGAATACACCTCGTCGAACTTGTGATTGTTTTCGGCATTATTTTAAACGAATCAAATAAAATAAGATGCAAGTAAACCTTAAATAAGTACGAAACGACAATGACACAATTTTGAAAATTCTGAAATGTTGCCTTAAACAAAGTTTAATAAATAATTCACGGTCATCTTTCGTTGGCCAGACTCTATTATCCTCGCCTTTCTTCAACTACAACTTTCAAAACTACTAAGTTTCAGGGCGACTTATAATGAAACTGCAGTTAAATGCAGGTTTTTTATATGGAGCAACTGCCTCTATGTAAGCATTTGTGGATCGAAATGGCCTTTTAGTTTCTTCACTGCGCAAAATTTTGTGCTATCCACACATAGCCTACCCACCGTGTCAGAAATCTCTCCATATCCTGACACCAAACTAATGCCATCATAATCCAGATATGTTTCTGATATCTTAATTGGTTTCACTAAATCGTTGAATTCAAAAGGTTCCGTCACAAACTGCAAAGAGAAGAGTAAAATATGATAATTTTTATTCTCAATTTCTATCTACATAAAAAACTTTTTACAAACAAATACAACCGACTTCAAAGTAAAAAAAAACACTGAAAAGTGCAAAATAACTTTAATTTCGGAAGTCGGTGTTTCTATAATAGCTTTGTCTCTTCGTTATTTAACACCGACTTCCGAAATTAAAGTTATTTTGCACTTTTCAGTGTTTTTTTTTACTTTGAAGTTGGTTGTATTTTTTTGTAAAAAGTTTTTTATTTTACACTTTTTAGTTACGGTACCACCACTAAAAAGTACTGTCAGCCAAACTTTATAGCCAGAGTGCATCTCATGACAATTCTAATAATCCCAAACACGGTTAGATTACATTAATTTATTACAGAGTTCCGGTGCCTAACTTCAGGCTTCATCATCAGATCAGTTCGATATATTCCCCCTCTACTTTCAGTCAGTCATCGACTACACGTATAACAAAGCAATTTTACTTGTTACAACGGTTCTGCTGTGATCCTATGATGAGTTCTGTTCCATATCTTCGAAGTTCATGATCAGATCATAACAATATTTCTATGGGACCAACTCGGAAGCATAAACTTTAAATCAAAAAAAAAAAAATTAAAATCGGTCCAGAATTGACCGAGAATTCGGTGAACAGACATAAAAAAAAAAAAAAAAAACATTCAACCGAACATATAACCTCCTCCTTTTTGAAGTCGGTTAAAAATAACACGCCTGTGAACTCGACAATAAAATTGGAGTTTTGTGTTCATTAGCAGCTCAGAGTTTGAATCTAGCACACTGATTGCGTCTCACAGTTTCAAAGGGAAAAATATTAGATAAGTATTAGAAAGCGCGACTTTTTGGGATCTAACACTTTTTCCCATATCTAAAAGTGCAGTTTATTTCTGTTACATTGTGATAGTTAGACGAAATGTAATAGAAATAAAATGCACACTATGCTATTACAAATACTTTCCGAGTCGAAACTGCTTACCACTACAGCTAAATCATTATCAGGGAATTTATAATCTTCAGGATAAGTAACACTCTGTAATGTTCTCCATTGCTCATATTTTTCTTCTTTAAAATAAACAACGTTCTTTATAGTTGCTGCAACTGCATATTTATCTTGTAAACTTCTTATTTCATAATGTCTGAAAACATCAAGGGACTCGATTTTTTTATGCCGAACCTTTTGAAGTGTCAATTATTCAACCTACTTTTTTCCTTAGGTACTATAATAAGTTGTTACCGAAGCTACTACAAGCTCTTAATGCGATCCATTTCATGACCTAAACTGAACTGTTAAACGGATGGAGCTATTGAGTGTATAGCTCTATCACTCTTTCACGCTCGCACGCCTGAAATCTTAACACCTCATGATAAGGCCCCAGGTAACAATCAAAGATCACTGAGTAGTGGTTGATCACAAATATATACTAATAATATAAATCTGAAGAGTTTGTTTTTCTGTTTGATTACTTGAACGCGCTAATCTTAGAAACTACTGGTTCGGATCGTAAAATGATTTTAGTTTTGGATAATATATTTATCGAAAAGCAGCAGAAAAAACTATGTTTGACATCATTTATTTGACTGAGAAAATTATAATGTGGGCAGTTGTTTTAACCGAAAAAAAATATTAAATGGGGGTTCAATAATCCTAATTAAGAATAGTATTAAATTTAAAACTCGTAAAGATATAGTTGCACGTTATCCTTTGAACATAACATTGAACTGTCTTGTATTGAGCTGAATAGGCATGTCATAGTGTGCATTTACAGGCACCAAAATTATCAAAATTACTCTATTTTTGAGTCTGTCATGAAGGATGTTATGGCAAAACTTGCAACTGGTAACAAACTAGTAATTATCTGTGGAGACTTTAATGATAATATTTTAGAAAATAATTCAGATAGCTGCAGTAGATTATTAAATCTCTTCAAATCATTTAATTTATCAAATGTGTTTATAGAACCTACTCGAACTACGACAACTACTGCTACATGTATTGATAATGTTTTTTGTCGCTGCAACTATTTAGAAAAGGCCATTGTAAATTATCTGCCTTCTGATCATAGCGGCCTAATAGTAACTTTTGAATGCAACTAACCCATACAACAAGTGCAGATACAATCCAGACCAATAACATCCGGTAAACTAAATAAATTTAACAGCACTTTAATTAGCAAGTTAGGTGATTGGAATCTTGAAGTGAACAATGGTAATTTTTGTATAACGATTTTTTTTTCAATAGTTCAAACCGAGTTCAATAAGACTTTTGAGAAAAAAAACTAAAAGTCAGATACTTTTAGTTTTTTTCTCAAAAGTCTTAGCCCTAAGTTTAGATTTAGTGACTGGGCAACTAAATTAATCAGAATAACTAGGGAAAGACTTTTTGAGATGTATGGCCTTAAGCCTATTATTAACACTGAAACTTTTAATAAGTAGGTATGTTGCTACATATTCAAAATGTTTAAAAACACTGGTAAGGCAGCTAAGGCCTTGTACATTAGCAACAAAGTTAAATCAGCAGATGTTAAAACAAAAACGGTTTGGAAAACTATAAATAATGAAACCTACAGAAATAAAATGCATAACAATGATTACACATTGGAGACACATCATGGTCTTATTAGCGATAACAAACTAGTTGCAGAAGAATTTGTAAATTTCTTTGCTAGTATACCAATTAAAACTACTGAAGCCAAAAATTCGTCGCCATCGCATGCTTTTGGTTTATTACAGGCGAACGTTGCAGCCTGTTCGCTGAATTTAACTTAAAGCTTTTAAACAAATCAAGGTTAAATTGACTGAGGATCTATGGGGTATGTCTATCAAAGTTTATACTTCAATTATTGAGACTATAGCGTTGTACTTAGCTTTGATATTTAATTTGTGTATAGATCAAGGAGTCTTTCAGGACCTAATGAAATATAGTAAAGTGATACCACTTTTTAAATCCGGGGAAAATAAAGACACTAATAATTATAGGCCGGTGTCCGTGTTGCCGGTTTATAGCAAAATATTTGAAAAGGTAATGTAAAATCAAATGCTTAATCATTTTAACACAAATAACATCTTACACGATAAACAGTATGGTTTCACCATAGGACGTTGTACAACTGACGCTGGTGTCTCCTTACTAAAACACATTTTTGATGCGCGGGAAGAGGCAGAAGATGCTATAGGCATCTTCTGCGGCCTGTCTAAGGCGTTTGATTGTGTGGTTCATGAAACAGTACTCCTGAAACTTGAGCATTATGGACTAGGCAAAACAGCGTTAAGCTTACTAAAATCTTATTTGAATGACAGGCAGCAACTAGTTCAGATAAACGGTGTCAATTCATCGGGATTAAATGTGAAAATGAGGGTACCCCAAGGTTTATTTTAGGTCCTTTTTTATTTTTAGTTTATATTAATGATTTACCCTATTTGTTGCAAAATAAATTTAACATGGTGTTGTTTGCCGACGACACTTCTTTGACTTTTAAGATAAATAGAAGGACTAATAATCTTGATGACGAAAATAACGCCCTACTGCAGGTCCAAAACTGGTTCACTGCTAATAATCTAGTTTTAAACGGGATAAAAACTAAATGCATAATATTTTTCTTACCGAATATCAGAAGTAGTGATTGTGACATAGGATTGAACAATAAAAAAATAGACTTTGTCAATAAAACGGTTTTTCTGGGAATTACGCTTGACTCAAGGATACAATGGGGTCCTCATTTAACATCTCTTGCAGGACGGCTTAGCCTAGCTGCATATGCTGTTAAAAAAATCAGCCAATTTATGGATTTTGATACCGCTAGACTAGTTTATTTTAGTTATTTTCATAGTATCAGGTCATACGGTATCTTACTATGGGGACGGGATGCAGACATCGACTCAATCTTTATACTACAGAAAAGAGCCATCAGAGTTATTTACAATCTTCACGGCTGCGATTCTCTTAGGGAACTGTTTAAGGATATTAAGATCACGACGGTGCCTTGTCAATATATTTATGAAAACATCATGTGCGTTAGAAGAAATCTTCATCTTTTTAGCAAAAGAAGCGATAGACATTATTATAATACAAGAAATAGGGACCAATTAGTTCAACCAGGTTTCAGACTGGCTGAAGTGGCCTTTTCTTTCATGGGGTACTGTTTGAAATGTTATAATAAAATACCTCCTCAAATATTAGAACTCAATGAAACGAAATTTTAATCTTGTATTAGGCAAGCATATTATAAGTTGGAGGATTATATTATTCAAGATAAAAATGCTTGGCTCAATGCTGGTCCAGCTCCACTACCACCGGGGTGTACAAATTTATTAGTTTTGAAATTATTATTACAATTTTTTAATGTATAAGTATATGTATAGTATTGTATAATGTAGAAGCATTTTTTCTAAGTTTGTAAATGTGAGTACCATGGAGCTATTTTATGGTTTTCAGGTTACTATTGGACTTTTTTGACATAAACGAGCATGGCAGTTGAGAGTTTGTCATGCTCACTCAAATGTCTCACTGATGGTGACGCGTGTGTTGGATCATTCGGTTCCTTTCAAAATTGTTGAGCCAATCTGAGATTGGCTCAACAATTTTTGATTGAGCTAATCCATGTCTTAGCTGCCAGTTGCTATTTTAATATCTATGTTTAGTTTTTATTTTTACTTTATTTGCAATGTTCTCACATGATAGCGACAAGAAACATGTAACAGAGATTTTTGTAATTACAAAACATGATTGAAAAGAGTGTCCATGGAGTTTCTTGCACATTCTCTCCATAGAGATCTACGCTTTGGAATGTGCAATTAGCATCATTTTTTTCTGACTGACTGACTTCTTGACATTTCAAAATTGCCTGTAAATGATTTATTTGAAATAAAATGCTTTGAATCTTTGAATCTCTTTGAATCTTGAATCAGCATGCAAATATATGCGGCCCAATTTCACTTAAAATTAACGGCTTTTTGGGTAACCTTTATAAAATTAGACCGTATAAAAACATTTACCTACGACAGGAAAAACGACTATTTTCACCAACAAAACAATGCGCAGCAGATAATATTTTGGTTTTACCAATGATAGCACCGCCACAGAATGTATAAAACCTCTTCGGATCCTTATCATGTTTCGCTTTGAAAGCTACCTTCGGATGAAGAAAATTAATTTAATTTTTTAAGTATAAGATCTACAAATAGTTGAAAACACTTTTTTTATGGTGTAGTGACATCTATGGCGTCACATAAAAACTAATCCTGCATCGCGCAATTAAAGTTCTCCGCGCGATTAGAACATATAGATCAGCTCGAAATCATCTATCGGGCAGTTGCCCACCAGACATATCACCCGTCTGGTCGGAGGATCCTCTCTTTTCAACGGAGGTTCCGCACACCTCCAAAATGGGAAATCGTCCAATGACTACTCGCGCGGTCGGAGTTGAGAGTGTGTGTCAGATCTTTGCTGACTAAAACCCTTTCCTATGTTCCTTCTTTGCCTTGCGTTCTAGGACCCCGGGTTTACCTTTCAGAAGCGAAAGCTTAGGGCTGGGCTAGCTGGGCCCTTCCGGTTTGGCAAACATCTGCTTGTGGCGCGTGGACTACTACGCGCCGTCGACGACTCCGGCTCGGTCCGGTCGGTTACCGGACTGAGCCCACGCCTACGGTGGCTGGAAATCAGGGTCGAGAACCCGACGGCTGGGGCGTGAGGAAGTTCATTCCCTCACACGTGTGGCCGCCTCCTTCGCAAGCATTGTTACTTTGCAGAAGGAGGCGAGCGTCTGCCATTCCTCCTTGCTCCGGACCATGACCTGTAGCAGGACCCGGCGCGAGAGGTCGTTGCCCCCACGCGGACACGGCGGGCGGTGCTCCACTAGAGCAGAGCTTTACCGTATCCTCCGGGAAATTGGTGAAAACACTGACTCTTGCAACATCTAGTTAAGACTTCACATAAAAGTATATAGCGGCATCTATGCCACCTTAAAGGAACTAAAAACAGAAAAAAAATCTATAGTACGGTATCAAAGTTCTCCGATTAAAACATGTAGAACTATCCGAAAAACAACTATTGTTGTTTTGGTCAGTTGCCTAAACCAAAAGCACAACAGTTGTCAGGTGACATCTTTATGGTGCAAAATCGGATTAATATGCATGTAATGGAAGCAGTTTGGTCGGTAAAGCGTTCGCCGTTGAAAGTTTTATTGATTAAACTTTAGGAGACGATGTTGGCGAATTGTTCGTAGTTGAAAAGTTGTATCGGTAATACACGCTAAGTGAGTCGTTGCTTCCTTTGATGAAGAAGCAATTGGCAATTTCTTGTCTGCCATAGCTTTTACATTTTAGCATGGCAATAGCGGTCAATGATACACAGATTTTAATAAGCTTTTTACGAAGTGTGCGGAAAAGGGTGTAAAGCCCGTAATCTCCACTGAAAAAGGATCCACCGACCAGACGGATGTTGTGTCTGGTCTAGGTTACTACCATATCGATGTTGTCATTCTGTTGTATATGTTCAAATCACTGGGAGAACTTTAATATCGCGATGTAGGATCGAGCAGAAAGCTATTAGGGAAAGGGAAATTTTCTAATACCATATCGTTATTGTTGTGCTAAAACCAAATCATCTTTAATTTATATTTAAATGTTTCATGTGCTGCAGCGCACCATCGTACATTGCTGCTAATAATAATAATGTTTATTGGCACAAAAAATAAACAAATCAAGTATATTGACTTGGCTCGCGAGGTTGTCGACATGTGGGATGTGGACTCAGCGATCATTGTACCGATAGTCGTGTCAGCTAATGGCTTAATAGCTAAGAGCCTCGACCAACATCTTAGGAGGCTCGCCTTAGGCGGCTGGATCAAGGGCTTGATTCAGAAAGTGGTACTCCTAGACACGGCTCGTATAGTTAGGAGGTTCCTCTCTCTGGAGCCCTGACCGCCGGTAGCTTGGACTCTGTTCCCGATACCGGTGGGCTACTAATTTTTATATTTTTAAATGTTTTTTATTTTTTAATGGAATATTTAAAAATATTACTTATATGTAATTTTAAATGAATGAACGAAATAATAATGTTTGTTGACACAAAAAATAATTCAGGTAACAAACATTGGGTGAACCTGTGTTACAGGAGTCAGTGTCTTCATCTAGTTGCAAGTGGTACCTATATTTGATAACGTATTTATACATATTTGACAAAAAAAAGAGAAAAGATAAAGATAATCGGCATGAGGTGGTGGCAGTGAAAAAAAATTATAAAGAAACCTGTTAACCTGGTAAGGTAGTTCACCAAGGTTTACGGGTATTCCCCCATGAACACGCCGTGTCGCATTTTCTTGTAAATAACGCAAATTCTCACATGTACTTGACTGAAATAATAGGTTTAGCACCAAGGTTATTGTTGTTATTTTACATAAAGGAATACTCATTTCATCATTGACAACAACAACAGTTCAATGCATTTGAAATTAGAAATATATTATTTTTAGCATGCCACAGAACTTATGTGAGAAATTGTAAATAAATGTTGTTGCAAAATAAATATTATTTTCATGATCAGTAAAATATTGTAAGTGTCAAGTGGTGTATGTCAAATAACGGTCGTCCGTTCTGAAATAAAAACAGTTGTAATAAAATAAAAACCAGATTAATACGTTTTTTTTTTTCGTTATTGTAATTATTTTTTGTATGTAACGAGATCAAGACTGTGTTGAGGACTTGTAATAATAGGCATGTAATTGCGGAAGAAACGCCCGGTTGTCGTCATTGCGTGGACCGCCCGGAGGACACGGTGGAGGTGTGCTCCGCTTGGGAAGAGCAACGCCGTGTCCTCGCGAACGGCGGCGGCGATCTCTCGCGCCGGGCCTTGGTACAGGCCATGGTCCGGAGCGAGGAGAAGCAGGCGGTCGCCTCCTTCTGCGAAGCAGTAATGCTAGCAAAGGAAGCGGCCGATCGCGTGAGGCAACGGTCCTCACGCCCCAACCGCCGCCGGGATTCCGATCCCGATTTCCGGCCACCGTAGGCGCGCGGGCTTGCGGACGGCGAGCAATGGGTAGCTCGCCGTCCGACCGTTCGGTAACCGTCCGGACCGAGCCCAAGTTGTCGACGGCGTATACTGTTCCAAGCGCGCCTGAAGGAGATGTCAGCAACCGTAGGGACCCAGCAGGATCGAAGCCTACTGGGACCAAGGGTCTGATTGTCATAAGATGATATTCCCACCGAAAAAAAAAAAACAAAAAAAAGACTTGTAATAACTAATTGATTGCAACTCAAAAAGCAAGGCAACGTTCACAAATGAAACGTTCTTCCGTTCAACTTTCAAACAATTTAAGGCGACGACTCCACTTGCCAGACCACTTGCGGAAATCTTGCATGCGTTTCCAGAAATAACGTTTATTAAATAATAAAATAAAATAAAAAATAAAATTTCTTTATTTAGACACGATAGTCCCTATATATAACAGAAAGTGCTTATATACTATATTAGTGTTATTAGTAATCTATAGCTAATTTCACTCAGTGTCTCTGGATGGGGCAATTCGGCCTGTCAGCAATCATTTTCAGGATGCTGTTACGAGTGTTTCGCAAGCGTTGCAGTAAGGAAGCCATTTTCTTACGCATGATGGCGTGAAAGCCATTCGTGTGAGTCGTAGCAAACATTTCCGACGCATTACATCGCCGCGGCAAGCGCAACAGTATCCTGTAAGCGTTGTTATATTGTACGCGCAGGAAGTTCTAAGCCCGGTTTGTATATGACAACCGCAGGCCGACCGCTCGATTAGACTGATAGAACGCCTGAAATAAACTAATTTTGACATCTGCCGTGTAGCGAGTGAACCTACAGTCGAGCATATTACCCCGCACCGCTAACGCCATGCGCTTACGATCTATGTCACCATCATCACGTAGTGACAACATGACACAGGTTAACTCAGCGATGAGGTGATGATTGCTAAAAAAATTAAAGCACAACCGGGTTCGACAAAAGGTTTTAAGAAAACGTAAAATTGATGCTTATCACAATTTACTACGCAAAATACAGATGGAAAATGGTCAATCATATTTCAATCATATTCCTAGACTGCAGTTTATTAAGCCTTAGAAAAAAAAATATAGTTGGTCATTTTGGTAGATAGACGGATAAGCAGCACGTTCTATCGCAAGTCAAACGTGAAGATGCTTAGACTTGTAATCTATTGCACTCACAACTATTCACAGGAAACATTCGTCAAACTATCGCACTCGTACAATAACACTTTTACATCTTCAAGCAAACGTTCAAGCTACTGTTTGACAAACTGTCTGTCATTTCTTGCAGATGGAACCATGGCCTTAAAATCAGACTTGAAAAATTGAGACATTAAGGGCCTATCCGCACAGTGATATTTCACCGCAAGGAAACATTCGCGCGGATTTATTTCCGCATCGCATCATCGCGTCAAATCTGTATGAAATCACAGATTTTTTTATCTCTCGATTTTGCTGCTACTGATACTTCCATAAGATTCAATGTGTTCTAGAATGACAAAAAAAAACCGCGAGGCGAAATATCGCTGTGCGTACGGGCCCTTATTTTTCAAGTCCGGTTTTTTTTTTTCATTTCAACATTCAAGCATTCAAGTTTTAACGTATGTATGTCAAGTCAAAATATTTCATCTTTATTCATATTCTTGAGGGTTACAATCTCATTTAATATACAAAATAACGTTAAACTGAACGAATCGTGCAATCAATTTTCATTAAATGGTAATGTCACAAGTAAAAAATGTTTTTATATCAATGTTTTATATGGTGCTGTTCTTTGAAGAATCAGTAAATGCAGATCTATCATCAAATGAAGCATTCGATTTTCGAGTGAGTTTTCGAGTAAATAATGCACTATTTATATTTGTATTTATTAGGTAGGTAGGTCTAAAGGGTAAATTTTGTATTGCTCTTAGGAGGTGATAGCGGAGAATAGTCAGTATCATCCTGTGAAGGACATGTGTACCCGAAGAATATTAGGCGGGCAGACTGTGCATATCGAAGAAGTACCGTACCAGGTAAAAATATCAAAATATATTCCTGCAGATAAAGCTGTCTCTGCGCTGCTAGAAGTGGCCATTTTTTTAGCCAATAGAATTTAATAAACTGTCGTACTGATAGAAGAAAAAAAAAATAAGTACATCGTAGCATTGAGCCATCATTACATCACAGAAAAAAGTCTGTATCGCAGAATAAATGCATGGTTCCGGAAATGTAGATAAGTTTCTGGTAATTCATAGGTTAATCAGGTTTTCTGTTTCAAGTTTTCTGAAATAGGCAAAACCAGCGCCATACGCTGCTCCTCAAAAAACAGAAAATAACATGCCATAATCAGCCTGTAATTTTTCCAGCAGCGATACTGGCTTCCCCTCTGTTAGAGATCTTGGGCTGTTTCCGCCACATCGGCTTAGTGTGGATTGACGGATATCTGATATCTTCGAACTTTTAAGTCTGCCGATTCCCTCACCGCTATGAGAGCATTGGAGAAATTAATTCTACAAAGTAAAGGGCAAATACCTTTTTGAATGCTTTATGTGGTTGGGAAGTTATGAAATGTCTTCTTCCTCTTAGGGTAGAGCGAGAGAGAGTCCCGGACTTTTACTGACTAAAACGATGTTCGTTCAGTTGCCTTTAACGTTCTAGAGACGCAGGGAATCTTTCAAAAATCCCGCTGCCCAGGCATATTTACCTGAAATACTAATAATATTTTTTTTAGATTTTAATTGTACGATGCGACAGTGAAGGTGATTACTGGAACTTGGTTTGTGGTGGAGCAATCGTAACTCGCCAACACGTTATATCAGCCGCTCATTGTTTCCAAAGAAAGTAATTATCTTCATTTTCTACCTAGCCTTTTTGCAGTTCCACACAGCTTTCAGCAAAACCTAATGTCAGGAATAGTATACCTACTTGGTGCAACGGCCTATCAGACCTCGATCCAGTTAGGTGTAGGATAACACAATAAATAGTCCTTGGTAATGATGATTGTCAAAGCTCTTCAAAAGAGCCGGAACTACGTAAAGGCTTAAAGTAAATGCTACAGGGTAACCCAATTGGCATGCCATAATCATGGCGGTAAGTCCCTTCTTTGGGGAGTGGCTGGAGAGACCGTCCTCACTTTCTACAAGACGCAGTTCCTCACCGGACATGATAAGTTCGGGAGGTTCCTGCATCGGACTCAGACGGAAGAAACAATGGAGTCGGTCAGTGTAATGGTGAAAACCATTGTGTGGACTGCCACGGACACGGTGGAGCATATGGTGGAGGGGTGCCCTGCTTGGGCGGAGCACCGCCGTATCTTATCGGTGGTGGCGATCTTTCGCGACCGGCCCTGGTTTAGGCCATGGTCTCGAACGAGAGGGAATGGGATGCAGTCGCCTCTATCTGCAAAGATTACTGCTTTACTAGCGTAGGAGATGGCCTAACGACAGAGTACTCATTGGTGTGTGAGTCCAGCTCGCACTATTTGGGATTTTTAGGTTTTTTAACTGTATTTTATATAATTATATTGAAATGTTGCTTAGGGACGTGGAAACAAACTATAGAGTGGTAGCGGGTACCGGACAGGCTTATATGTTGTGGAACCGAAGATCACAACGGGATGCAAATTCACAAAAAAGGAGTTCAGAAATCTGGAGACATATTTTAAATTGTTTTACACATACATTTTACAGGAAAAGTGGGCATGACTTTGCAGTTTTAAAGGTAGGTACTTACATAATTATTTTATCTTTTTAAAAAAGATGAAGTTTTTGGTTCATAATAACACAATGGGTTATTTTTATCGATGCATTATTATTAACATTGTCTGAACAAGGAACATAGTTCTTAGTAACCAATCAACCTCCCAAAATCGTAGCCCTATTGTCTTTGTTTTACATATGTCTTAATAGTTTTCCACCAACCGTGGGTATTTTTGGGTGCACTTGCGTAGCGCGTACAGGGGTAATTGTCGGTTGGTGCCACATTCCATGAATAGTGTCTAAGTGGCCTTTGCAAGTTTTCTTCGGCCCCTCGTACGCCTTTCAAAGGTTCTGATATAGTCCTCTAGGGTTCTGAGATATATTTATAAAGACAATAGGTTAAATAAAAATTCTAACCTGTGGGAAGTCAGATCTGAACAATGACAAAGAGTCCTTAAACCTAGGGTGCTTCAGATTAGAATTTCAGATTAGAAGCACTTTTTGGAGAGAATGGTCTATTAGGAAGCTTATCTCTTGCTTGATTTTTCCCTGCACAACCTGCTTCAGACACTTATTTTATTGCTTAACTAGCTGTTGCCCGCGACTTCGTCCGCGTCAAGGTAAAAATGCACAAACGTAACTAATAATTATGTGCTGGTGATTCATGCCGAAAGCATCTAATTAAGCTGTTGATCCCCGCACGAACGCCGGCGTTCGTGCGCCATTGTCTTACTATTGTGTCTCTAATTACGCTACTCCAAAAGTTAATTTGTTTTACTTTCACACCAAACGGTTATAGGTCAAAATGGAAATTACATCCAGTAAATATGTTATGTAAAGATAATATGTTATGTAAAAGTAAATGTATTTCCATCCAGATATATTTATTTTATTTTATTTATTTGCTTCACCAATAATAGAATACATGTAAATAAAATACGTCAAATAAACTTAAGAACGTCAATACACAGAAACAGACATGTTGAAGTCGCAGTTTATTTGGTGTTCTAAGGTTCTGCCTACCCCTATAAGGAAAAGGTGTTAGTTAATGTATGTTTCTGGTTAATGTTATTATAAAACAACGCTGTCAACATCATCATCATTTCAGCCGAAAGACGTCCACTGTTGGACATAAACCTCCCCCAAGCGTTGCCATAATGACCGGTCCTGTGCGTCTCGCATCCATCGAATTCCCGCGACCCTCACCAGGTCATCCGCCCACCTTGCGGGAGGCATTCCAATGTTGGGTCTTTCGGTACGTGGTCGTCACTCCAGAACTTTTCGTCCTCATCTACCATCTGTTCTGCATACAATGTGACCTGCCCATTGCCACTTAAGGTTGACGATTCGAGCTATGTCGATAACCGTGGTTTCCCTGCGGATATTTTCATTTCTGATGTGATCACGCAAGGAAGCTCCGAGCATAGCCCTTTCCATTTTCCTTTGGGTGGCACTTTAAGTCTTCTTATGAGCCCCATTTCGGAGCCATATGTCATCACAACAATAAACAAAGCTGTATGATTATTAACCCACTTCAAATAGGAGTTCTGTGTTCGGTTAAATGATTTTTTTTTTATGTATGTTCACCGATTTCTCGGTCAATTGGGGACCGATTTTGATTTTTATTTTTTTATTTAAGGGTGTTACCGAATTGGTATGATTTGTTCATGAACTTCGAAGATATGGAACAGAACTCCTCATAGGATGACAGCAGAACCGTCGTAACAAGTAAAATTTCGTGTAGTCGATGACTGACTGAAAGAAGAGGGGAAATATATCGAATTGATTTGATGATGAAGCCCGAAGTTAGGCACTGGAACTCTGTAATAAATTAATGTAATCTAAACGTGTTTGGGATTAATAGAATTGTGATGAGATGCACTCTGGCTATAAGGTACTTAAGTTTGGCTGAGGGGTACTTTTTAGTGGTGGTACCATAACTAAAAAGTGCAAAATAAAAAACTTTTTACAAAAAAAATACAACCGACTTCAAAGAAAAAAAAACACTGAAAAGTACAACTACGGTTTGATGTACTTTTTGTAAATTCTATTGAACAAACCATTTAATAAAATACTTTTTACAAAAAAAAATACAACCGACTTCAATGTAAAATAAAACACTGAAAAGTGCAAAATAAAAGTATATCAAACCGTAATAATTTTTAGTACCTAAATAAATGTTATTCAACGTAAGCGGTCAAAAAGAGTGGAGGAAATAGTTTTTAGTTGCCAGCTGATCCTGAGGTCGATACCGACAGTTTTTAGTGTCTGCACCGTTTGCTTTTAGGTAGGTAATCATCAAATACCTTGTCCCACTCTGGGTAAAGCGAAAGGTAGTGCCAGACTTTTACTAACTGAAACCCACCTGTGTTCCTTTAGTTGCCCTTTTGCGTTCCAGGGCTACGGTAACTTGGGCACGCCACAGCAAACCCCTTCTTTAAGGAAAGGCTAAAAACACATCGGACATAAATGTTGGGAGGAACCTGTTTGGGATTCAGAGGGAAGTAATGCTCAGATGTCACCATTGTGCGGATCACCCGGTGGACATGATGGAGCATACGATCGAAGTCTGCCTCGCTTGGCTTTGGCGATTAGCGGTGGTAAGCTCTTGCACCCGGCCCTGGTTCATGCCTGATATGGAGCAATAGGGAATGGCAAGCAACCACCTCTTTCGGCAAAGGAGTAAAGAAGGTGGCTGAAACCATGAGGAAGAGGATATCGCCACGACCCAGCCGTCGCCCGGTTGTCGAGAGTCGCAAGATGATTCCCGGCCACCGCAAATGTGACCTTGCAGTCGGCGAGCAACGGGTAGCTTGCCGACCAGAGTAGTACTTCAAACGAGCCTCAAAGAGATGTTAGCAAATGGACGGGGCCCTCTAGGGCCAATGTCTGCTAGGGCTGTGGGATTTTTCGAAAGAATTATCTCCTATGAGAATTTTTGCCTCGATGACATTTCCTGCAGAGTTTTAGCCAGGTCCCGTTACACAACTTTGGCGGAGGTAAATTTCAAAGGAGCATAATTGGCACACTGATTTTCAGCTAGATAACGTGTGTGTTTGGTTTTTGAATAGCGTCTCTGAGTGTAGCAATTGTTGTGACTACACCAAGACACTACCTTTTAACTTTCTTTTAGGCAGCTTAGGGTACTTTTCCTGCGAGGTTAGAAGAAATAAAAATACATTCAACATAGAACCTCCTCCTTTTTGAAGTCGGTTAATAATAACCAAATCATTAAAACGTATAAGATCCTTCACGGAAGAACAGTTGCTCTTGAACTACCTACACGACAAATTATTTCAACTTTTTGCTTCGATCAACTTTAGCCATACCATGAAGAACAGACTGTTCCTTGTATCTGGGAGTAAAACCGTCGAGCACAGGGCCTTTACCTAAGACGATGTCCACGCTCAATGCTCTCGCTCAACCTGATTGTGATGTGTTCGCGGATGAATGGATGAAGATCTTATCTGATTGTTGTGAGGAGAGTGAATGACTGCCGTGTCGTAATATTTTGTGTAAAAAACATGCCTTTAACAATCGTAAATGACGTTTGTGTTACTTTACAGTCCATAATTAAATACATTTAAAATGTATTTTTCTTGCCTTAGGTTGGGTTGTTAGGCCTTGCTTAGCTAAAGTTAAAACAAAAATCATTTTTTAATTAAGTATGTCTGCAAAAAAATACGTGGTCCATAAAGTTACATATTCATATTCATTTAAAACTGCCACTATTATTATTATTATTTTAATTTTACTTAATATTGCGTGAACTATAATTATGTGAATTTGCAAATTAGATACTCATTAAATATTTCTACACCGGCAAAGGTAGTATATGTGATTCCGTCTAATATTAAGATCTTCATATACCATGTACTCAGAAATAAACGATTCTATTCTATTCTATTCTATTCTAACAATTATATGCGTAAAAAAGTGCAAATAAAAAATAGGATTGATAAATTGCGCCGTTTGACTGTCAATAATAAAAAAGTAAGAACGCAAAAATATATAATATTTTTAAAATAAAATATAACTATCATCAAAAAATAATGTCCGGGATTCGAACCATAATCATTCTACATCCAGGTCAAGGCATGCCCTCGTGGGCGGCGGCGGCGATCTCTCGCGCCGGGCCTTGGTACAGGCCATGGTCCGGAGCGAGGAGGAGTGGCAGGCGGTTTCCTCCTTCTGCGAAGCAGTAATGCTAGCGAAGGAGGCGGCCGATCGCGTGAGGCAACGGTCCTCACGCCCCAACCGCCGCCGGGATTCCGATCCCGATTTCCGGCCACCGTAGGCGCGGGCTTGCGGACGGCGAGCAATGGGTGGCTTGCCGTCCGACCGTCCAGTAACCGTCTGGACCGAGCCCAAGTCGTCGACGGCGAGTGCTGTTCCACGCGCGCCTCAAGGAGATGTCAGCAACTGTAGGGGCCCAGCAGGGTCGAAGCCTACTGGGGCCAAGGGTCTGATTCTGAAAGGAAGACTCGGCCCTGGTACGAAAGGCAACGAAGGAACAGGAGTGGGTTTTTAGTCAGTAAAAGTCTGACACTATCTCCCGCCCCGCCCAAGAGCGGGGGATGTCATAAGATGATTTTCCTACCGGACAAAAAAAGATCAAGGCATGAGACCACTACGCCACAGTGCTCGTTGGTGCCTGTCTAAAATAGGTGTTCTTATATTTAAACGTCATGATTGACTCTTGACCCCTTGTCAATGATAGCGTGGTGATTTTCGTCTAAGATATTAAATTAGTAGCTAAATGAAAAAAAAAATAGTATTTTTTCGTTTCGCCGATTCAATTTTATTACATGTTTTGGTTACTTTTTACAAAAACATGGAATAAAAATCTCTAGAATATGTTAAAAATATGCTAAAACTTCTTTTATTTATTATTGTAATCGAGGTGCCGTCGTATAATATATACAAAAAAGACGACAAAATACTCACAAAAATTATTTCTATAACTGAGGATCAAACGTAAGGCAAATGTCGTTCAATACCGACATTTTGGAATATTGCTCACCCCCCATAGCAAATAGCGTGATAATTTATAGCCTATAAGTTGACCTGGACTATAAGTATTACGTATGAAAAATTTGAACAGGATTTAGGTTCAGTAGTTTTTACGCCAATTAATACCATCGGTCCACAATTTTACTGTTTTATTATATGTATAGATTTCGTTCGTTGTTATGTATTAGGTACATAACCTATAGCGTTAGTTATAGGTTATGTTTATTAACAAAATGGACAATATCATCACAATTCAAACTGAGACTGGTTTTAGATCGTCGAAAAGCGTTTAGATCCGAGAGTGTTACATAATTCAGAAAAGTGTAACCTCGAATAACACGTTCCCGTAAGTTTACTAATCGGAAACACTTAACAACGAATGCACGTTACCACGAAAAGCTTAACGCCGTAGCCACGCGATCTCGAATTACCTACATGATTCAGAAACACTGTAATATCGAATAACACGACCCCGTATGTTTACTAATAGGAAACTCTTCACAACGAATGCACGCTGCTACGAAAAACCTAACGCCACAGTCATGGAATCTCGAATAACCAAATCTCTAATTCACCAATTCGATAAATTAAAAATTTGGAGATTTAGATAGTTATATTAAAAATTTGGAGATGTCTTTTCGTTAGAGGTTTGGTTAAGCTAGGTCGCGTGACTTCGGCGATAAGTTATTCGTAGAATCGCGCATTTGTTGTTAACTGACTCGAATTGTTGAATTAGAGACTTGGTTATTCGAGATTCCATGACTGTGGCGTTAGGTTTTTCGTAGCAGCGTGCATTCGTTGTGAAGAGTTTCCTATTAGTAAACATACGGGGTCGTGTTATTCGATATTACAGTGTTTCTGAATCATGTAATTCGAGATCGCGTGGCTACGGCGTTAAGCTTTTCGTGGTAACGTGCATTCGTTGTTAAGTGTTTCGGATTAGTAAACTTACGGGAACGTGTTATTCGAGTTTACACTTTTCTGAATTATGTAACACACTCTTTAGATCCACATACGTATCATAGTACTTGGTAGTGGTACTAACTTACTGTTTGAGCTCCGTATCCAAAAGGTTATAACGACAAATTACAGTGCCTAGGCTGTCTTCCAATTGTTTGTCTGTCTATCAATCACTGAGCTGTATTTTCAGAATGATACGTTACGCATCGTGGAAAACCGCCTTAATAACTTACAAGTTGAAATTGTAATAAAAAACGTTTCACTTTGCTTCATCTGCCTACCTGTTGTAACTGTAAATAACGTAAGTTTGGATACCCACAAGATTCTACGATCGTATGAACTGCCTACCAGAAGGTTTAATAATAACATAGTTCATGCAATCAAAAATACAGATTGGCGGACGTAATTGGCCTTAGGCATTTCCTCCTTATTAGTCAAACTTTGTGTGTCTTTTGTCTTAATTGTAGGTTTGTAACATACTTATAAAGCGTGTCAAACCAGTCTCACCAGTTATAGCTGCTTACCAGTACCTATTTCAAATAAAACGACAGTCTCAGATAGACATCAAACACCCAAGACACCCAACTCAGTAACTGGGTTACACAATATCCCTTGGCAAGGCTGGTGGAAAACCTGGCTTTGGAGCATCGTAGCGACTGTAAAAGATAATAGTCGAGACCAAAGTGCTCCACGAGGCACGGAGATGTGTCGGTATGTAGTAATGAATGGTCCCCATAGTGGACTTTAGTACGCATTGTTTAACCGTGAAGATCGACGAACTGTTGTTTACTCGACTACGAGTTCCTTGTGTACTTATAGCAAAAAGTAAAATTTTCACGTAGATACTAATCAGCCCTGTCTGAGTTAGCGAGTGGATTTCTCGTGGTAGCAAATGACGCCTGTGTCTGGAAGAGAAAGTGATAGTGATAGAAGAAAAACTGTGCTCTGGATGTTTCTAGAATTTGACCTTTATTCCTCTGTTTGCAGTTGGATACTCCTGTGATTTTTTCGAACTTTGTACAACCTATACCAATGCTGAAGGACAGTTACGGCATCGAACTCAAAGAAGGTGACTTGTGCACGGTTACAGGATTTGGAGAAACGGAAAAAGTTGTTTTCTTTTATTATTCTATGTTATACATAAATATATTTGTTCTAGTGTTAAGGTCACGTATTCATTGGAAACAATCAATTATTATGATAACATTTCTTTATGAAAGATACACTATCGTCGAGGGCTTTATAGCCCTCAAACAAATACGGTTTTCAGAAAAATAACATTTGCTGAAGTAATGTTCTGCAACTTTGTTTCTCAATGAATACGAAGCTTTATAGCTCCCACTGACTACTCGTTGTGAAAATTCCCTTAAACATTTTATTTGAACACGTGCATGTCGCATGTTTCGTCGCGTCTGTCTATGGGGGCTCTAATACTGCTATAGGGAACGTGCAGGAATTATAGGGGGCAGCACAAAGCCGATAGTAGAGCTTCTGTTTTTACGTGGGATTTCATCAAATGGCCTCGCGCTCCAGAGTGGATTGAGAGGGCGTGTTAGACTTTTACTGATAAAAACCAACCTATGTTCTTTCTTCTACTTTTTGCACTCTAGGGCCACGGTAACTCTGTCAAACGTTCCCGCAGCCCTAACAGGCATCGGCTCTACTGGCCCCTTCAGTTTAGCTGACATCTCTTTGAAGTGAGCGTAGAACACTACGTCTCGTCAACTCGGGCTTGGCCCTTACCGGACAGAGACACCCAAGCGTGGCTAAAAGAGAAGAGGCTGAAATATCTTTCACCATGGCAACGAATATGCTAAATATGGCCCTGTTTATTCAGCAAGATTTTGCTCCAACAGGTGGCAGAATCTTCTTCGTGCACGTTTCGTATTGGTACCTACTGAAGTGTATATCGTTAATTCAAACTTTTTTTCAGAATAAAAAGTCCCGGTATCTCCGAATGGTATGTCTTCCTTTTATATCGAGGGATAAATGCGTAGATGTCTTCGGATACAGAAAATTAGCACAGCATCAGTTTTGCGCAGGAGATTGGGGAAGAGATAGCTGCAAGGTTTGATAAAATTTTGGGATATAATTTGTTGTTTAAAATCCTCGCATAAAACAAAGTTCCCCATCACGTCTGTCTGTTTGTATGAACGCGATGAACTCAAAATATTCTAACGGATTTTTATACAGTTTTCATCAATATACAGGAAAGGAAGGAAGGAAGGAAGGTATAAATGCATAATACATGCTTATAATTTATATTAGAGAAAAACTGATAATTTTAAAGATTTGTAACTAGTTAATTCATAAAATGAATATAGTATATTGTACAGTCAGGGATATAAAGAGCAGTTGCACTTTGTCAATGCTAAAGTGCCTAAAATTTCTGTATATTAGACGTTCAATGATCCAAAAGTCGTTTATTCAATACCTTAGATACTACGCTACAAATTAAATCATTCATAAACCATTGACCCTCTTCTACAAAGAAATGTTAGTCACTTTAGCATTAGTAGAGTACAACAGTACCTACTTTTGACCCCTGACTGTACATCAATTTATTGGATGATTTCCCACCTAAAACAAAAAATGCCGTCATTTATATAAAACAAGTCACTGCTGCACCCGCATGCCGTTGGTCACATAGACTACCGCAACCGCAATAGAGTAAGTATATCAATTGTTCCATTCGTGCCGCGTCGGTTTGCGATTGTGATCATGTTGTGTCGTGACGTGTCTTACGTACTACCGTGTAAATTGTTAAGCAAAAACCTTCTTTGTAAAGTTTCGTACCTGAAAAAGATAAAACGGAACCCATATACGATCACTTTGCTGTCCATCTGTCTGTCTGTCAAGACCTTTTATCTCGAGAATACGTAGAGTTATCGAGTTGAAATTAAAACTATATACTCAGGTCTGCAATCTCTTGAAGCTGTGATAAAATCAAACTTCTAAATTAACAAAAAAAAAGATACGGCCGTTAATGTCGCAAAAAACGTATATTTTGACACTCTTAATCATAATGCATAGGGTACCTACTTTCCATTGACCCAGAATCCGGAAATTTGGCATAAAGCAAGATCTGCCCAGGTATTGGGATAAATCTGAAATTGGTTATTATATAACAAAAAATTTTTTTTTTTGCGGGTCGGAAAGAAATTCGATACTCCATTCGGGAATTTAATTATTTATATAAGTTTGTACGGAACCCTCAGTGCGCAAGTTCGACTCGTACTTACTCAGTTTTTAAACCCCAGACGCAAAAAGGAGGGTGTCATAAGTTGGACTGCTATGTGTGTGTCTGCCTGTCTGTGGCACCGTAACTCTTAAATGGGTGAACCGTTTCTAGCAATATCATCGCTAGCTCAATCCTCAACTTAATAATATTATTATTTTTTTAATATGGGTCGGGAACTTTTTTAAATTCTTAATTTCAGTTTTATTTGTTTTGTTTCAGGGTGATTCTGGTGGACCAATCACATTTAGAGGATATTTGATCGGTTTAGTTTCTTACGGAAATCCAATATGCGGCCATGGCCCCGGAATCTATACAAAAATTTCTAAATACACGACGGGGGAAATGATACCTTTATCCATAAGCCACTCATGTGTTATGCTAAGTCTAAATATTCTTAAAGTTGTCTGTTTTGTATTTTCAATTTTTGTACATAATTTTGTTGTCACAAATTTCTTTATATTCAATAAGTTTTGTGCGTAATTAATCCGTATTATTTGTTTATTCGTATTACAAATTGATTATGTAATCATGGACATTGGTGTAATTATGTATACCTATCCGTAATGATCATAGTGTTTTTATTTTTGGTTCTGTCCGAAGAAATTTGAGAGATACAATGGAGCGGCTATCAGGAGAAGGAGAAATGTTAGAAAAAGTGCTCGGCTACAGTGGAAGCGCGGGTGCGGGAAGCGGCGCGGACTGCGATACGCGGAACGCGCGCGGGCATCTCATGCCATAGTGAGTTCATACAAGTGGCCACAGCGAGTGCGCGGGCGGCAAGCGGCAAACTAGTTCGACCCATGCTAGAAGTAATATTTATCGATGTATCGATATTTATAAAAATATTAATATCGGCCTGGATTTATCGAGGAAAAGATATATATCGGTAAAACTTTCCGAGATTTTCGGTCTTAAAATAAGAATTCATTTAGTTCAGTCTAGGTCAATAATAGGTATATACTATAGGATACATAGTAATTTCTATTCAAAATTCACATTATTTTCTTATATGAAAATCTGTATAAAACTTCTTCTTCCTGCCCTTGTCCTATATTACTTGGGATCGGCGCAACACATAATCTTATCAAAACTAACTAAATAACAATACTTATACTAATATTTTGAAGACCAATTAGTTTTTTCAGGCATTATATTGAAAATAAAACATAACAGTACAATATAGACAATACAGTTTTTTTTTTCGTTCGTTCCTATCTTTTACTACGGCTTTGAATTCATTTAAATATTCTGCTGATACTTAAATATATTTTGAAAAAAAAAATCGTTTTTGATACGATTTTCGATATTGATCGATGTATCGGATCAAAATATATAGACTGAAAATTTTGATATATCGAAGTAAAAATATCGATATTTTTTCAACAAGCCCACTTCGGACAGGCACTATCACCCGCGCCGCTGCCCGCACCGCGCTGCCAGTGTGGCCACACAAATCGCGCGCGTTGCCGCTCCCGCGCCGCTACCCGCACCGCGCTGCCACTGTGGCCGAGCACATTTGTCATCCACTCATCCTATGCCTCAGTTACGCCATCTAGCTTTAAATAACGCGAATTTTTGTCTAAATAAATTATATAAAATTTAACTATCGCGCGGTAGTTGGCCAGGTGCTTTACCTATATTTGTGCTATAAAACCTTGCTTTAAGCCAAATTTCGGGATTCTGGGTCAACGGGAAGTACCCTATGAATTTTGATTCCTTGGAGAGTGTCGAAATATACGTTTTTTACGACATAAACGGCCGTAGTAAGAATACGGTTTTAATTTCAGCTCGATACCTCCTCGCTGTCCCAAGATAAAGGGTTTTGACAGACAGACAGACACACTGACGGAGAACAAAGTGATCCTATAAAGGTTCCGTTTTTTCCTTTTGAGGTACGGAACCCAGCAACATATAGCTGTGATCGTGACTTTAAATACTGCCATCTACCGACCCTTTTTGGTACTAGGCAGTATTTTGCAAAGCCTTGGCAAGTCAATTTCCAGTGTCACCAACCATCGGTCGCGTCGTCGCCGCGTTGCGAACGTAGCAACTAGTTCTCGTAAATATTTATAGGTGGCGCCGCTTGTGGCAATATGTGACAACAAACATTATTTAAACAACATTTTGTACCTAATAAAAGGAATTTAAATTACCCCCTTACTTGAAGTATAATAGGTAATGTAATGAAGAAAATTATTATGAATTTTATTGTTATTTAACGAAGTTTAGATCATAAAAAAATGTCTGCTACAACTTTCCTTTAGTGAATAATAGATGGCGCTTTCCAGCTAAGTCAGGTAGGGCAAGTTGGCCCTATGGTAAGGGCCACGGTTTACGACTTTACCTGTCATGGCTTCAAACCCTGGCAGACACTTTCTTTTTTTATAATTTATTATATCCACTGCTCTTTAAAAAGGTAAGATTAAAAAATCGATGAAATTTATTTACCACGTGGGGGATTATAGCACGAAATGCAAAATATTTTTATTTCACGTATACTATAAAGTATAAACCTCGATTTCTGATTTAAGTATTTGTAGTTGAGTATTGCTCAAACTCTACTTAAACCTGAAAATCTGAATTTGGCATTTAGGTAGGGTTTGAGACATGCTTAACTCGAAATACTCAATTCAGAAACCCGCCGTAAGTCTTCATGATTACAATCATACGAAATACCTAAGGCAGAGTGAGTCATTGTAGATCTTTGACTGTCGTTACGGATACTCAGAAGCTAGGAAATCTGAATCAGTCCTAGTTACCTAAATATGTACTGAGTTATGGAGGCCAGATAGGCAGTCGCTCCACGTAGAATATTTTTTTTTTTGTCTATTACACCGCAGACATGATGGTCCGCGCCATTTTTTACAGTGTTATTTGTTTAATTTTTTTTTGCGTTGGCATTTAATCGTGCCCTTCTCTTATCAAATATTTACTTAAAAACTAAGCTTACAAACTGTCCACCTCAGACTCAGTTTTTTTTTTGTTTAGTTTACCACGTAGAATATGAATACACAACTGCATTTAGTTTAAGTGGAAGCCTATCGCAACGTATTCGGGAAATTCAATCAATTAATCAAAGCACTTTTGAATGGTCAAGAAGTCAGTCAGTAAGAAAAATTATGCTTCTTGCACATTCCTAAGCGTTGATCTCTATGGAAAATAATGTGAAAGAAACTCCATGTACTTACGTGCACTCTTTTAAGTCATGTTATATGCCTATTACAAAATATCTCGGGTACATATTTCTTGTCGATCTTCTTCTATTAAGCGAGGTGAGAACAATATAAATAACTAAAGTTAATGAAACAATTCAAATTATAGAAATTAAAATATGTCACAGGAAGCGAAGAGATAGCAAGCTTGTTACCGCCACAATCATGTAGGTATATCTACATGACAAAGCAAGATGTGTCCTGCACGCCCACGTCATGACTACGTGACAGACGCTACGTGTTTTAAACGCTAATAAATCTAAAAGTATTGTATTTTTTTCTTATTTGTGTTGTTAAATATGTAGCTAGACTTATTCCAATTTCTATTATGTGAACTGCTTACTATTTATTTCATCAATATCAACATAAAATCACAAAAACGAACGCTATGAAATCGCAGCTTGACGCTGAGGGTCAGTTCACACCGAGGCGCGACGCGACGCGACACTGCGTGAAGTGCGACTCAAAATATAACTTTATTTACTACACGAAATGACGCACATAATATCATTGTGAGAATTCAGAATACGTTGCACCACGCAGCGCTGCGCCACGAGGCATCTCGATCTGAAATGTGTATCTTATTGTGTAGTAAATAAAGTTACATTTTGAGTCGCTCTTCACACAATGTCGCGTCGCGTCTGGGTGTGAACTGACCCTAAGAGCACGCTTTTGCTTTTATGTCGTGGCGGTCAACGAGCCAGAGGCCCTACCACGTGCACTTAACGCGATCCATTTCACAACCTACACTGAACTGTTAAAGGGATGGAGCTATACAGGGTGTATCTCTATCCCTTTTTCTCGCTCGCACGCTTGACATTTTAACTTGACTTTATATTACTGGTGACATCACATCTCAAGATTTATGGTATTAAGCTAACTTAATTTGATTTTGATGTAATATACTGCAAGCTCGCTACCTCCACTTTATCACATAAAGCTTTCAAAGGTTTTAGACAAGTGTTTTTGTTGTAATGAATGTAAACTATAAATTTATTGAACAATAAACTAAAAAAAAAAACACGTTATGATAGGGCCCTAGCCCCTAGGTCTACACTGACAGCATATGTTTATGGCGTTAAGTTAAGTAGATTGAGTTTTCAAAGTCAAATCTATATGATACATCTGTTTGTATACTTATTAACAAGTCTTCACCTTAAAGTCTCTTGTCTACAAAATTTCCTCGTTCTAAAATCTTAGCCGTAGTTTTAAGGCGATCGCAGACGTTGTGCATAATACATCAGATGTTTCATTACCTCTAGACTCGGGCCCAAGGCACCGGAACTTGCTTCATAAATTATAACTTCCGTTAGTTTAGACTTGACGGATCAAGCGTGCTAATACAGGGGGTGAATTTTTGCTGAGATGAATATTTTAAGAAACTATGTTTTATCGCGAAAAAATCAGTATATTAATTTTATATTTCACATTTTAGGAAAGTTTACAGACTAATAATATTAAAATAACCATTCAGAATCTTAATTAAATTTGCAAGGATTTCATTCTTGTATTTTTTTTACTTTTTTAAGTTTTGTGTACATTATGAAGGGTCAAAGTTCATGCCAATTAGCAGAATTTCAGAGGTCTTTACTGGATTCGTTTTACACAAATTTCTAAATTGATTTCAATAGAAGCCTAGATAAAATCCACAAGATATCTGTTTCCAATATATCTAATGAAAAATGTGTAATAACGTCATAATCAAGTAAGAGTGGTTGTATGAAAAACAGTTAAAATGTGTGTCAAGTTGGCTGCTCAAGGGGCTAACCCAGCATGGCCCTTGCAGTGATATAAAAATCACACAATTTTATCTTATTGTTATCCCGATCAAGACATTGAGTTTAAACTTTAACAACCACAGAAACCTACATACTCACGGAAATTTTAATTCACCATAGCATAACGTAATTTTCAACTAGGGACCGATCTTAATTCGCAAATTTTCACCTCGTATGGATCAACCCTCAGAAATCCGTAGCTCGAGAATCGTCTTGAGATTTCTATTTAATTAGTGAGACCTCAACCCGATGTGTGTAGCCAAACCGGATATTAGGCCTGAATACCTAATACCTCGTAGGTACTTTGCAAGGTAACCGACGCAAATTGGACGTGAAATGTGCAAATCTAATTGATAGAAATTGTTCTTGGTGATTTGATTACCAGAATGGCAATAATTGAATCAAACCGCTTGAGTTCTTCGATTGTGTTGTGCAAGAGATAGTCTCTATATCCTTCTTTTTTCGGTAGAAAATCGTCAAATGACTCCTCTCGCTTTGGAGGGAGCGAGAGGAAGTCGAAGAAGAAGCAGGGTCGCGGTAACTTGCACCGCGGGCAATGGATAGCTCGCCGTCTGACCGTCCGGTAAAGATCAACCCCGGGTCGACGGCGCGTTGTGTGTCTTAAAGGAACGTCAGCAAAATTGACGGCAATAGTTAGGCCCAACGTCTGTCATGGCTGCAGATTATTCGAAAGAGTAACCTAAAGTTTGGATGTATTGATTTTAACCCATAATAAGATAAGTATATTCAACATTATAATTTTCCCACTGCTGAGACTCAGGCCTCGTCTTTGGGAGTAGTTATTTTTTTTTTTATGTTTCACAAATTTATATGGCCTTAGTCTCCACACTAAGATCCCCTGTGTTGTGGAGACTAGTCTCCTTCGTTTTAAAAAAGTAGTAGATATTAGGGAGGCGACAATAATTAACGAGATTTGTGTCAAGATACATCATCTTAATATAAAATATATATATTTTTTTAATTAATTAATTGGGCAGTTATCCACCACGTTAAATTCTGATAAGTCTCTTTATTTAGGCACCTATTACCACTTACTCTACTTAAGTAGGTACGACTTAAACACTAAGTTGGGACTAAGTTCTAAGTAGACATCGACAAACCGGTAACACGGTACAAGACCCCGCTAATTAGGTCTGCTAAGTTAAACAAGTTAGAGACACCGTCACTACCGAAATACTAATTAAGTGATACGATGTTCTACTAAGTTGCTACTAAGTTGTATTGTCTAAGTTTAGTTCGACTGTACTGTGCATCTGGAGGCTTTAAACTTTGGTCCTCGTAATCTGTTCCTTGTTTTTAATTTTAATTAAGTACGGCCAGTTAATTAAATGGGACCTTTTTGTAATAAAAAAGGCTGTGTAATGTTTTCTTTTTTTTTAATGGTATGTCGTTTTCGCCTAATTGCTTTGATGTAGATTAAAATGGCTCAATAAGGTACTTACTGTGCTTTTTTTTGTTACGGAGATATGTGTTGATCACTAAGTGGACGAGGCGTATATTTATTTTCCCTATAAAATGTTTATAATTTGTAAGCTAGTCCTAAGATTACGTCATTTCCTGCAAATGAAATGATTTTTCTTTCTTCCTTTCTAAGTGAAGAATTTCTGAAAATATAACAAATAAAAACCAATCCAGTTATTGTAAATAATACACGTACTTACAATGGTCCACCAAGGTTTGAGTGTGGAAACTAGACCAGAAAGATAAGATAGTAAATAATAAATTAGTTGGTTAATCATTAATTTTTCATTATGTATTTTAAGTTTATACGATTGTGTGAGGCACTAATAAAATCTTTTCTTCTAGATAATAATTTATTAAATTATTATTATTAGTTAATTATATAATCTTTTATGTAGATCATAAAAGATTTACGAAATGGTTTTAGTAGTCGATCCTCATAAAGACAGTAGGGATACTTTTGCAGAACTAGACGTACAACCATACGTACTTACAACTGCCTGCACTTGTCAAAGAACATAAAAAGCCACTAGAAATCAAAACGAACAGATGTGGTACAATACTTCGTTATGCGGACGCCTCGCACACTCAATAAAAATATCATAATAATGAATCGTAATGTTACACATATGCGACTTTTTAAAGGACAGTAGAGTGGTTGGGTTGGTCTATGTCCCTTTGTTAGCACAATTATGAGTGCCAAATGGTAATAAGTAGAGATTACCGTTTCGTTATCGAGTGTCAATTAAAATTACGGTTGAATTCTAACCACTTACCATTTTTTTTTTGGTTGATATTATCAAATAAATTCTTCCACTTTGGATGGAGCGAGAGGGAGACTGGCAGACTTTTGCTGACTAAAACTCACCTGTACTCCTTCAGTTGCCATGGTAATTCTTTGAACACAATACTCCCTGGATCTAATTTAATGTTCTGGTGAGAAAAGAGTAGGAAGTTATTATGTAATTTGTTTATAGGTATTTCAATTGTTTATATATATTACATTTAAAAATAAACAATAAAAAACATTTAAATAAATAAAAAAATGTATTTCACCGATAAGGGATTCAAGCTACCAGCGGTCAGAGGTCCACGAGCCGTATCCAGAAGTACTTTTCGAATCAAGCACTTGAGCCAACTTCCTAACGAGAGCCTCATGAGGTGTTGGTCAAAGCTCGTGGCTATTAAGCCATTAAGCTGTTGATCCCCGCATTAACGCCGGCGTTCACGCGCCATTGTCTTACTATTGTGTCTCTAATTACGCACTCAAAAGGTTAAATTTGAAAATCTGCACGTTTTGAAGTGCTCCATTATCGATCACATCATCGCTTACCATCAGGTAAGATTCGCGTTTGACCTCTAAACGCGAGCCTACCAATAATAAACAAAAATCCAGGAGCTAAAATATCCCTAATTCACAAACATACAAAAAACTGACCATACTAGAAGGTCACTCAAGTGGCTAATGGCTCAACAAAAAGCTATTTAATAGTGGGGCTCAACGGGGCACAGTCACGAGAATCGAGCGGTGCTTATTAAAAATGTGGCCTGAATATCAAATTGCTATCTCTGTATTGTGTCGCACCCCTAAAGCATTGGCCGGTACCCCTTGGATTTTGATGGTAGTGTAACTGTAGTGTATGGAACGTATAGATGTACCAAATTTTTTTTATGGGGTTTGTTTAGTAAATTGTTGATTAGGAATTTTTAGATACAAATTTATACTGAATATTAACTGTGTATGAGTTTAATTTTCATGCAAACGAATATTTATTTAATGACATGTTTGGTGCAATGGCTGAGCAACTGAGCTGCGTATCTCGGGTTCCATTCGTTTAGTTCGTTAATTGTTCTAGGTCTGGGTGTCTTGTGTACGTGAATTTACATGTTTGTGAACCCACCCACAATACTGAAGTTAGTAGAGATTTTTTATAGTAAGGGCAAAATAAATGTATATATATTGACTGACTATTCCTAATCAGCCGTCGCATCGGTTTGGTAAATGTTTATTTTAGGAGTATTATTTTCTCAAAAGGAATGCAGAACAATAACAAACTTGTAAAAGGCCGGTAAGCTTACGCGGCATGTCAGATGAGATACGGGTAAAAAAAAATGTAGTGATATATATGAATGATGCCACATAGGAACTAAATTTCAAAATCCTGCATTACTGTATTAGAGTTCTCCGCGTGATTAGAATATATAACGAGTACAACAGCTCAAAATCAATTATCAGGTAGTTACCCTGCCCAAATACAACACCTGTCTGGTCTGAGGATCCTCCCTTTTCAACGATCCTACCTCTAAGCACCGAATGGTTGCTAGCCAAGGTACCGAATGGTTGCTACCCAAGGCTCAATGGCCAAGACTGTCCTGCCACCGTCTGATGATGGAGGGATGAGCTTGACTCCTACCAGACGTACCGCCCGTACTAGAAAAAGGCTAAACTGTTTGAAAAAAGAAAGAAAGAGGCTTTTACCCAGCCGCGAGACAAAATAGACGAAATAAAAGAAATCACTGGTAGTTGCTAAATCCAAACATCTAACAGAGAAAAGATTTGTATTTTAATTTGTTACAATAAACTCAAAAATACTGGATCGATTTGAAAAATTCTTTCACCAGTAGAATGTTGCTTAATCATTGAGTGACATAGGTTAATATTTTTAAAGCCGCTGGCAGAAGCTAACTTATTCATAACGTCTTGTTCCTTCTAAACTTTCATCACTCTACATAAAAAAGCCACTAGTTTGAACACCAGTTACCAGGGGCGCCACTAGCCCTAACGTCCTATTGTTTGTTTTTTTTTTTATAAATAAATTCAGTTGTCACATCTCAGATGATAAATGGTAGCACTGACATGAGGCTCATATGGCGAATTTAGGAGGAACCCACTTGGACCACTTGTTACTTTGTTAGTGCCTTCCCCGAGGGCGCGATGTTTTCGGATATGGTTTTTTTTTATGTTTTTTTTTTCAAGTGTTTTCATTGGCGTTGTTTTTTAGTGAACAATAATTTACTTGATTTGGTATCTAATTTATTTACTAATAAATTACACATTATTTTCATTTTATTTACTAATTACCAACTGGTCGGCATAATTATAAGATTTTAAGTTTTTTGTTTTCACCACCTTCTGCATTTTGTACAAATATTTTTTTTTTTTATTTTTACGTCCAGATTTATTTTCTCTCACTATTGAATGTCTTTGTACTTAAATGTAGTATCTAACAATTAGAGAAAATAGAAGAACCAAGTTTTATAACATGGTCTTCCCAATCGAGATTCGAGTTTCCCCATTTCACAAATTCAAAAACAAACAAGCCAGACCAACCCAAATAGATAAATGCATCTTGACAAAAATAATATAAACAGATTCCGAGGCTAATATTTCGTAAAGCTAAATAAATAATCAGTTTGCGAATCCATTTGCTTCGGTTTCCGCATTTTTTCGGCTCTATTACAAGACCGGTATGCAGCCAATTTGAAAATATTGAATAAGTAAAGCTTCCCGAAATATGAATGCAGAGATTAGGTTGATATCAGAACTGACACTTTGATGACGCTAAGGATATAACGGTTTAGAATTATGCCCGATGGTTTTTAATTTATATAAAATACAGTAGTTTATTTACAGAACATAAAAAAAACATTTATCATGATCTTAGTTACCATTGTAGTCACGGTCACTACTTGAAACACTGACTACTTGAACTGTTCTCAAGTTTTTTTTTTCCGAAGCAGTGAAAAGGGAATAATGAAGTAGCTAAGTAAATAAGAGGATAAGATCGACAAAGTAGACTGGGCCCTAGACAGTAGTTTTTTAAAATGCTTTACGTCGTCCAAAAGTTGTCAATTAAATATATTTATTAAGAGAAACCCCTAATTTAACTAAAGGCATTTTAAAGTCAAAGCTGAGGAGTTGGCTTCTCGGCAGGATTACTTAAAGTAAGGTAGGTAAAATATATTTGTTTTAAAGCAAGCGCTTCACTTGGCCCGTCTATCAAAGTGTTTGCATTGCTTGGGTAGCGTAGAATGAATTTTAATTGAATGGAAAAATAGGTTATACTTATTTTTTGTGGCCTACGTGGTGTGAGCACTTTGTCGAACACGCTTAATGCTACCATAACATAATTAGGTAAAATAAAATAGAATGTAAGGTTTATTGTTGAGTGTTTTTTTAACTTTTGTTAAAATACGTTTATTTCATTGTGTATTTATTATAAAAAACGAGCATATTCGTATCTCGCCATCAAAATGAAAAGATTGGCAAGAAAATTGTATAAAAAAAGATACAAAAACTGAGAGCCAATAAAAAAACAAACCGTAAAATCTGTCCTACGATTTCCCACCCTCAAAAAACCTAACCAGGTTTCACAGTTTTACGAGGTTTCGCATTATAATCAAATTTCGCATTACGCCAGGCCAGAGCTAATGTTACTGACGAGTGTTCCCTGTCCCATCTACAAAATATTACTAATTTATTCTTTGCCTGCTCAGCAAAAGAGCGAACGCTAAACACATTATGACGAGTTACCGTGTTATATCATGACGTCGCTCCTCAAATATGATAACACGGTTCTGTGGGAAAATACACCATGGAAACGCCATGGAAATATCATGAAAATTACAGCCGCACCATTAAGGCATTGTGGAAACACAGTGTATGCATATTTTGTTAGAGGAAATGGATACTTCAAGTTTTGTTTTCTGACTTTTTGGGACTGATTTTTTAGTGTTGTGTTGTTCGTGTCCTGTCTGAAACTGTTTAGATATTAAAGCTATTTGATTTTGGGCATTTATACGGGTCGAAAACAGAACCTCGTGTTTTGAAATTGGTTAGTAAATCGATCGAAGAACTTAAGCTTAGGAAACAATATAATTACCATTTCATAGGAGCTGCCAATCTACCTCAAACTCTGCCGCCACGTTTTCGCAAAAATGTCACAGCATGATACGAAAATCAAGTTAGAAGTTTCACGAAAAAAGTCGGCAAACTTTCACGAAAAAATTCGGCAAACTTTTATGGTGCCAACAAAACAGTAGTATCGGTGTGACTGACGGCTAACCCTTTTACTGCGGACACGGGGTACATTAATACCCTTTTATGGCTTATTTGTTTTGTCAAAGACGTCACTGAAGACGCATTCAGAGTGCTATAACGGAGTATTGTGTCAAAATGTTTGCGGGATTTGTTTCACAGCGTGTTGCAACTGTTTTTTTTTTGTATTCTTTTTGGTACGGTCTGGTTGCTAGTTTTTGAGGATTAATGATATGAATTTTGCAGTGGTACGTGAAAAAAATTACTAAAAATAGCACAAAAATTTACAAAAGTGCAATTCAAATACAGATTGCTTTTGACAAAACTAGAGGTTAGAAAATGAACTGTGGTTAGATACTTTTTCATTCATTGTTCAGTAGAATTTTCTTTTGTTACTTTTTGCAATCTATCTTTAGCTAGACAAACTAATTATTAAAAAGGCGAAAGTTTATGAGTGCGTTTGTATGTTTGTTGCTTCTTTACACTCGAACGGCTGAATGGATTTGTATGAAATTTGACATATGGGTACATAAACCATGTCTTTTGACTTTTTATGCTAGAAGTACATTCCCTTTGGATAATTTTCTACTATCACGCGGGCGAAGCCACTGACAGCAGCTAGTTAGTAATAATTTGTAGACTTCAGATTAGTAAACAAAAAATCATTTCCTTAACGTGTAAAGCTAAGTGGCCAGACTTTTTGCTCACTAACCACTTAATAAGTGTGAACTATCAAAAAAAAAACCACACTTAACTACTCACCGCAGCCCATCAAATATTCACACTGTTTGCAAACTAATCAATTGGTATCAACATCCGTTGCGCGCATCTGTCCGTTTTTGTCGCGGACATTTCCTAGAGGCCCTTCATAGAAAAGCAATCGGGTAGTCGTAAACGTTAAGGGTCTGAAAGCACCCCCTGGGGTGCTTGTGAAGGCAGGACGATGTTTCTTGACACTGGCAGAAAAAGTACCCGTTGGTACTTTGGTAGCCCCTAATCCCGGATCCGCGTCAAGGGGGTTATAAGGCCAGCAAAAAGTGTAATTTAAAGCTGACTTAAGGTTTCGAATTAAAATGAAGGAGGAAATCATGTCAGCTTGTTTGGCAAGTGTAACGTGATTACTGTTTTGGTTTTTTTTTCGTGAATTTTGCAAGGGATTCGTGAATATTTAAGGTGTTGTTGAAGGTTTCAGAATAAAAAGAAATTTTATCTGTGGTTTTTTAAAAGCAAATTTAACATATGTTATAAAACTTTCTTATTTATTAGAGAGTATTAGTATGTAGGAACTGTGAGTAGATTAGTAGGTAAAGGCAGTGGATCGCAAATCGGTGCAGTAATACCACATGACTAGAGCTGGCCTAGCATAGTAAGGAATTTCAATAGAATGCGAAAAAGAAGAAGAAAGTTAATGTACCGGCTGCTGGTTTTGTTACCATAGATAAAATTACAGCCTATCATATTGTAATTCGTGCAAATTTAAATTCGGACTACATTTTCATTTTTGCACATAGGTACAAGACTACAAGTATAACTAACACGTTGGCGTGTGTGTGTTATAAATTTACGGTTAAAAGTTTGTAAGTCACGCATCAATTACTCGACTAATAGAAAGAGTAGCATTAAAATTAAAAAAAAAAAAAAGTACCTACTTGTGTAAGTCAAAATTGAAATATATTCTAAACGTACAAATAAATAAAAGATAGTTGTAACTAATGTTTATAATAATATTCCACAACTATCACACAACGCCGTCTAGTCCCAAGCTAAGCAGAACTTGTGTTCCCAAGCTAAGACAACTGATAAACATACTTATATATTTCTAAATACATACATATTATAGATAAATTACACCCAGATACAGAACAAATGATCGTGCTCATCACATAAACATTTGTCCTGGGTGGAAATCGAACCCACGACCACCGGCATAGCAGTTAGGGCCACTAACCACTAGACCAGCAGGCCAGTCTAAACTTTTATTGCGATTCGGAAAAATCTTCGTAACTCAATTCGGGAATTGAAGTGTTTTCATAGGTAAGTTTGTACGGAACCCTTAGGGTGCGAGTCCAACTCGCATCTGCCCGGTTTTTTTAAATGAGATAATCTAGTGCTTGACTGTGATCCCACCTGATAGTAAGCAGTGATGTAAACATTGATGGTGAATCGCATTGGTTTTAAGAGCCTATTCACTCTAGCCTTGAAGTCACCTTCTATAATCCAGTATAATATAATAAATTATTATTCTTAATTTCTAACAATATCTTCACAATCACGTACAAATTCGTCATTCATTCAATATCACCAATTAACATTCACTCGCCAACTGCACTATGCTAATCCGTATTTCCCAACTGACTTCACTCCAGTTACTCGCACAATAGTAACCTGATTATAATGCCTGGATCTAGATCCTATTGTTCCAATAATGGATGTTCAGGAAATTGACTTAGTATGCCAAATGAGATTGACGGCATGGACGGGTTAGAAAATTGCGGTTTAGTTTAAATATTTTTCAAATCAAACAAATATTTTTATTGAAACAAAAATTTAGCCAGTCGTCAGTTTAAACTAGGTGAGGCCGTTATCTCCTCACTGACTTAGATCCTGGGAATAAATACCGAAACAAAATCAGATGTCGATGTCTCTTTTAAAGTCCATACAGCAAACATGTAATGATCAAATCATGTGAGAACCATGCTGATTAGTACCTGAGATGGTCTTTTGAGGAAAGAACCACGCAGATTTGAGTGGACCTGTCCAGTCAGTGCAAGCATTTCTCAGTATTCGTATAGCTCAAAGAGTCACATATCACAATTTTAAGCCCTGACTTCTGAGTTAGGAGTACATATAGTTAGTGATATCCAATTTGCCTGCTGCGGTCTTCCCGTCCAACTATAATTTAGGTGTCTTCAAGGCTAGAGTGAATAGGCTCTTAATAAACTAGTGCGCCTCACCATCAATGATTGCGTCGCTGCTTACCATCAGGTGGGATCGCAGTCAAGCACTGGTTCATATCAATTAAAAAAAAAAAAAGGTAAAAACCTGCATTACAGAAGTAAGTGTCTTCTTCTATGAATGTCGCTGAGAAGCAATAAAATTGACTACCTATTCCGTCTCAAGACGAAAGTCTATGACCAGTGCGTGTTGCCAGTGATGACATATGGCTCTGAAACGTGGTCACTCACAAGACCTACTAGGCGAGCTACTCATTGCTCGCCGTCCGCAAGCCCGCGCCTACGGTGGCCGGAAATCGGGATCGGGATCCCGGTGACTGGGGCGAGAAGGCCGTTCCCTCGCGCGTGCAACCGCAACACACACGGTCGATGGGGTGAAAAGGTTCTGGAGTGGTCGTTATGACGATACTTGGGGGAGGCCTATGTCCAACAGTAGACGTTTTTCAGCTGAAATGATGCTGATGATGATGACCTATTCCTAAAATATAAAAAAAAGAGTAGTCAATTGTTGTTCAGAACTTTAGCGCTTATAATTATTATTTTGTATGGCAACCTATCACGTGACACGCGTTCGAGAAAAATATATTAGTAAGTACAGGAGTCCCAAAAGAGTCATTCATTTTTCAAGGGTGAAATTACCCTTCTGCGATAGCGTAAAATCGTCAAGAAGAACATCGTGAGGAAACCGGCAAGTCCTACAACCAAAAATTCGAAGACATGATGTGACATTCATCAACCAGCACTGGGCCTGCGTGGCAGAAAACGGCCCATTCCTTCTCCTAGAGAGGTTTAAGTCCCAGCAACATTATGACGCTGATTATAGTTATCGGCGATAGAAAAACTAATTTTCGTAATTGAAATAAACAATGACCTTTTTATTAATTTAGAATTTTAGATTGCGAACGTATATACTTGTCCCTTACGAATAGACCCTCGAATACCTTGATATTATCTATATAAACTTAGACGCACCATCTATAGACATGGACCCCCGGAGCAAGCGCTTCCTCTGGGACACCATCCTGGCGAGTTTCCTGGTGAAACTAAGATAACTAATTTCTTTCAAAACTTCCAGTTCAAACGATGCGCTAGTGCACTTCACCATCAACGATTGCATCACTACCTACCATCAGGTGGGATCGCAGTCAAGCACTAATTTTTGTCAATAAAAAAAGGATGCAACAACACAACCCATAAATGAGTAACACGATATTAATCTTTGTGTTGTGTTTACTTATTTAAGTGAAATACAGCCACATCACATACATTTCACATCCACTGAACGATCTTATAACAAAAGGACATGAAAATTAAGGCGGACTCAATAAAAATCTTGCTGCCTTAATATATTATTATTATACTAGCTGTTGCCCGCGGCTTCGCTCGCGTGAATGTAGGTTTCTCCATACAAACTTTGGACCCCCGCTTCATCCCCTTAGAGAGTGAATTTTAGAAAATCCTCTCTTAGTGCTCGCCTACGTCATAAAAGGAAACCTTGTGAAAAATTTCACGCTCCTAATGCCAGTAGTTTCGGCTGTGCATTGATATGTCAGTCAGTGAGTTTCTCCTTTTATATATACATATATAGATTATTATTTTTATATTAAATTAACATTATGTTTTGGAGTATTAAGTTGAAGCAGCCGATCGTGGTAAGATAAAGTGACCATAGACTAATAAGTTCTAAGTCTAAGGCATAATTCATAAATCTTAATTTTATTTCCTTCGGGATATTCCTATAGTCCAGCACTACATTGGTAAACGCCCTAACATATTGATATGAACTTGACCTTCAGATAATAAGTTGAAATGTTATCATATGTCTGTAGTATCGACCGACAATCCGACAACCGTACGCTAACAACCAAAACGGAGGTACTTACACGGTATATGTAGGATAGGTACTCTGTGGCTTCAAACAATGAACTTGTACTATTGCGAATAATATTACAAATACAGTGTTTTTTCTAAGAAATATACAACGAAACAAATTGCATCACTTTCTCAAAAACATTAAGAACATTACTTAAAGATCATATCCGTATACTTAAGAGTAATACATCATACATCTTAAGTTAAAACAAGCATCGATGTTTCACGTAACAGCCAAGTCTCTAGGCACTCAATGGGCGTGGCTTGAGGTGGGCGTGGCCAAGAGGGCGGTCCCTCTGAGGCCTCCCAAAGCACTCAGGCCCCGGAGACGAATGCTAACTTGTTTGTGCCTTGTTGTTGAACTTAGATATTAGTAATTTTATGTGTACCTTAGTTGGATATTACTTACGACTACGTATGCGTGGTGGTTATGGTATAATACACACTATGCCATTTGGCTAGAAGGCCTTTTAACATGTTCTTCTTATCTCTTAACACACTAATAGTACTTACTTGCTTTATTTGCAGTACACCGCAGACTATCCCTTTTTTATGTTAAGTTCTTACAGTCCATCCTAAAGTTGTCTGGTAGATATCACTGTTAGCGATAAAACCGCCATTGTACCCATAGGTTAACTTAGTTTAAAAGTTTTTATTACTATTTTGGTGTACAATAAAGGTTTATTCTATTCTATTCTATTCATAACAGCATGAACTAAAAAATAGCATAAGCATATAATTATCAGCCTTAGAATGTTCCCTCAGTTGGTGCTCAGGCCTCCTCTGTAGGAAAGGGAATAGGCCTTATCCTCCCTGCGGGTCCGGTGCGGATTGGTGTTTATAAACTAAAAATACTGCATTAAAAATAATATTACAATGTTCTTTGGCTCAGGGGAATGCCAGGCTCTCAATTAGCCATCACCATTTGTAAATAATTCATTTAAACAAACCACCCCAAAACTATTTCAAGAACCTTGAAGCTTGAGTATTAAAGGAGTCTACCCAGTACACCATATCATGTCATAATAAACGTAAAGCTAAATATAATTGTAAGGTTGCAGTTTTTGGCAGTAATTTAGTGAGTTAAGCTCAGTGGCTAATTTTTTTTTTAAATCGATTCTTAGTGGATATTGTGATGTTAAATTGGTGTTTCAATGTGTGGAATCATTGAAACATGAAAAGAGTATCCATGAAGTTTCTTGCACATTCTTCTCCATAGAGATATACACTTTGGAATGTGCAATTTGTATTTTTTTTTTGATTCTTGATTCATGCATGCATAGTAACAAATTATAGATATCAAATGAACATACTCCCGGGATAAAAGGATTATATCTATTCCAGAACATGGTCTACCAGTATCATCGAAAACCGTTCAGCCGTTTAAGTGTGAAGAAGTAACAAACAGACACAATCACGAACTATCCCCTTTATAATATGTGACCGAACACGATTTTGTACCATGAGGAGATGAGCTTCTTTGAGTTCTCTTTGGACCAACCAACCAACTGGACGGTAAATTTCATGATCTTCATTACAGCCTGAGTAACCTACATAAGCTGAAAGTTGATTGAGTAACTAACTCGATCTGTCATGGGATCCAGATATCATCAGTGACGTGCTAACGCTTCGATCCAAACAATCAAGGTTTATTTCAGGAAAACAGTGTGTGATTCCGACTAACAAAATGAATTTAAATCTTTGCTTTGGCTTATCTCAGGTTTTTGTGAACCCAATGTTGGGTCTTTATGTCTAAGAATGAAGTGAGATCACGTGATAATAACTGTAAGACAAGCTTCCTATGTGTAATGAATATCCTCATAACAAGTTTAACAACTTATTTAAGTAATTGTTTTGAATGTGATTTAGGAAACAACTTCGCCCAGTCGTCCTCAACTTTCAGCATATCTAGTTTTTCGCCAAGTTTTGACCACCAACTAAAATTATAAAATAAAATAATAGAACCTACTTAAAAAAAAACCTGGATTATGAAGCTATTGTTATCTCAAAGAGCGAAAAATTATTACTTGTTCCTTGTGGTACATCCTACAGCTGAACCGAAATAATGTGCAAGCTCTATAGTAGGTAGGTACCTATAAAATCATCCCTAGCCCATCCTTTTCCCAACAATCTTGGGATCAGCTTCCAGTCTAACCAGATGATGCAGCTGAATACAGACCTCCACAACCCAGTTACTGGGCAACAATATACTCCTTGGATAGACTGATGGTCTGACTTTCTGATGTCTGACTATCTGTGACGACTATTCATATACGAATGACAAAGGGTACCAATGGCTTTACGTACTTTACAAGGAACGAGGTGTCAGTAATATGCTATCACTTAGAAAAGTACATATACAAGTACAAGTAAAATTTACATTGGTACTTGCCCGATTTGGCTTGGCTTCTTCTCTCAATTCCTTATATGTAGATTCCATCAGCAGGGCATCATTGAAAACCTCCTCCTTTCTTGAAGTCTGTTAAAAACTGTATCGAACCTTTGCCGTTGTTTGTCTAGCTCTCAATGTTCGTAGTTATAAAACAAGTAACGCTGAACAAAGCCTTTTTAATCTTAATTAATTTTTTTGTACTAAAGCTTAAACACAAGCTTGCGTAGAGCATGCTAAAATTGGGAAATAAAAAAGATGAAACACACCCTTGAATCAATTTACATTACACCTCAATCTATAGTGTGTAGTCTGTTCTAAAAGAGACAACAAAAAGTCATGCTTTAAAACAAGTATGTATTTCTAGCACGACATTAGTTTATTGTTTAATGTCTGAAATCAATTTCTTTCGGGGAATTTGCTCCAATCATTATATTTTATATTATAATTACATAAATAATACCTTAAAAGCTAATACACCAATGTGATGCTATTACCTACTACATAACACCTTAGATTTATAAAAAAAACATATACACAAGATATATTATTAAAGTTACTTAAACATTTTCAAGACACTTCATTGCTACTTCACTGAACCTTAACAGGCTACAGTAAAACAGATCTATCTCAGTGGCTATAATGCTCAGCAATCTTATGGCGTGTGACAAGGGGGAAAACTTGTTCAGTTTTGTTTAAGAAGGCAATTTTATCACGATAAAAGTATGCTTCTCAGCTATATCTTTAGTTGTAACGACATCTATGTTACCACATAAGAAAAAAAAATTAAAAAAAATAAAATTACAAATCTTGCATTGTGGTATCAATGCAAGAATCAGTTCTCCACGTGATTAGAACGTATACAACAGTCCAAAGTCAACTAACGGGCAGTACCTACCCCGGACTAGAAACACAAAACATCCATTATCGGACCACAAGACGTACGACGTTGCGCCATCGGTACATGGTGGACATCCCATCAATACGTACAAAGTATTTTGGGAACACATTCATTATGCGTAAAGCTAAGGAGTGGATTTCCCTGCCGGAGTCTGTGTTTCCTGATAGCTATAACCTAGGAATCTTTAAGTCACACACTAGATAAGCGTGCTCCATCGTCGGTCACATCATCGCTTACCATCATGTGAGATAGTGATCAAACGCGAGCCTATCCATAATAAAAAATAAAAATAAAACAATCCTTTTGACTTTTAAGGGAGCACCAGTGGCTCCCTTTAGAAAAGGCCTTTGCATTTCATTGAACTAAATAGTTCATCCCTCACAATTTTAATGTTTTTTTTTTAATTGTGAAAGCAATCGAAAAGTTCGATGATCCTCCCTTTTCAACGAAGGGAAATATGTGGGACTATTCTATCAGTAACTCGCTGTCCCATAAGAGCACGGTCGACGGTGGGTTGTATTCTACTAGTGTCTCAATGAGACGTGAGCATGATTGACGGAGGCCTTTAAAGTCGATGCCTGCGAGGGCTGCAGGATTATTCGAAAGAGTCATTGCGGCGGCCCTCGAAGATAAAGGGCAACTGAAAGAGCACGGGTGGGTGTTAGCGATTAGGTATAGGTCTGACACTCCCACTTTAATTCGTAATCAGATCAGGTTGGATCCCCAAAAAAAGTTTTACAGAAGTTTATAGATTAATAGTTCCGATTTGTGTTAAAGGAATTTTATGAAGCTGCTACATGTAGAAATGCATCGTGCGATTGTTTATACTAATTAATTTATTTATTTTACTTACCCGTCAATTACATTACCTGAAGAATATATTATTATTCACAAAATTCAGGCACTAATCTTAAAAAAAAAAACCAGATATAATGATATGATTGTCTTCCTTTTGTCCGCAAATAAATCACAGTCAGGGAGTGTGTCCAAAAGAGTGTTGAGCGCAAAGAGAGTGCAAAGGACAGAAGACGGGGCTCGCGCAATAGTGTGCCTCGCAGCACAGAATAAGAAATAGTACACGCAGGAACAGTCAACAAGCTATGTGTCTTAAATGTGGCTCAATTTAACTAGGACACACAGTTGAGACAGCTCGGCATGCAGCTCAAGAGTATCAGATTTTCACTTTGGAGCTTTCGTCTGTTCATGATGATCTACTAACATAGTTATTTAAGTAAATTTGTCTGTACTAATACTATGAGATTTGATCTGAGAGTAAAAGATTTTTATTTTTATTTATTTATTTTATTCAAAAAGGATTACCACATTTCTCAATCTCAACACTGAATAAATACTGTTTTAGTTGTTCTTAATATAGTTTTAGTTATTCTTAGTCATTAGTGAACCTCTAGAAACACTATTCCAGAGGTAGAATGCCGTCATCGGCGTATGATAATCATTATCATTTTCTTGTACAATTAATATTTTTCCTTCTACTTACCTGTTCTATTTTATACTAGCGATTCGCCCCAACTTCACACGAGTGTTAGAAATTTTTGAAATTATCGGCTTTTCTTTACTATAATATACACCAAAACCAAAACCTTCCTCATGAATCACTTTGCCCGAGGAAAACTTCATGAAAATCCTATCTATCTGAATTGATTTCCAGAAAACTGACTGCAGCTGGATTGATTTTACATGAAGCGACTGCCTACTTATAGAAAGCAAAAAAAAACAATTTGAATTAGAATCAAATATACGCCACGTCCGCGCAAAACGGCCGAACGCTCAGCATAATGCCGTAACCACATGTATTATATCTATAATGCGACGAGTCCACGGCGCTGGTTTTCAGCATGGGCCGGTGACGGTGTCGACACAAAGATATCGATATCGAGGGACTGGAACAATTTGCCTGCTGCGGTCTTCCCATCCGATTATAATTTAGGTGTCTTCAAAGCTAGAGTGAATAGGCTCTCAATAAATTAGTGCGCCTCACCATCAACGATTGCATTACTACTTACCATCAGGTGGGATCGCAGTCAAGCACTAGTTTAGATCAAAAAAAATATCGGAACGATATAGTGTGTGGTATTTGACCATCAGAACTCAGTAATTACATACCCCTTGGAAAGACCGGTGTCAGATTTCTTGGTTTCTGACTATTCTCAACGACTATCAAAAGTCTACAAATGACAGCCGAGGTGGCTTAACGTGCGTTTTGAGGCACGAAGGAGTCTCGAGACTTGCGAGACTCCTTCGTGTTTCTTACCTTTAGAGATGGATTCGTACATAGCATAGCATTGTCGGCCTTATAATGTTCCCACTGCTGGGCCTCAGGCCTCATCTCTAGGAGACGGAATGGGCGTAATCCACCACGCGGGCCCAGTGCGGTTTGATGGATGTCACATGTCTTCGAATTTTTGGTTCTAGGACATGCCGGTTTCCTCACGACGTTTTCCTTTACTGTTTTGAGAGCAGTGGTGATGAAATAAATTATACAAAATAATGCGCCTGGCTTTGTTTGAACCCATGACTTACAACTCGTAAGTCGGGGCCGTTACCACTTGGCAACCACTGCTCTTTGAATTCATACGGCTGTTATTATTCTAACCATAAGCTTTTCCTGTAAGTGCTTATTATAATAATATATGTACAGTCAGGGGTCAAAAATGCAGTTACACGCTACAAATGCTAAAGAGTCCAAAATTTCATTGTAGGAGACGTTCAATGGTCCACAACTAGTTTATTTAATACTTTATTTTCTATGCTACAAATTAAATCAGTCATGAACCATTTAACCTCTTCTATATATAAATTTTAGACACTTTAGCATTGACACAGTCTAATTGCACTTTTGATCCCTGACTGTACATATATGTATTAGTAAAAATATACATACTGTCATCGGTGCTAATGACTCTTGGTAGACAAAATCGATTGCAGTACGACCTGAACTCGCCATCTATTTGCGTCGTGCTGATTAGGGCATATTCCCTTGAGTAAGTACTTTGTAACGCTTTATGTTCCTTTGGTAATTTCAATTTACTCTAGCTCGTAAATTGAAAAAAAAGCTTTATCTTGTGTTTGTATAGACATATATTTAAATGAATTTAATTTGCTTCATTTGCTGTTGTTTTGAAAATACTGAAGGCCTAATAAAACAATGATGATAGTAAAAAGACTTAAAAATAAGGCATAATTATCAATCACATGTTTAGTTAGATAACCACGAATTAAAATACTGGTCATTTTAATCCGTGGTTATCTCAATCAACAGTTAAAATAATAACTAAATTATTGTTTAAAAATAAAAATTCCTGTGGGTATATTTTTATTACTAACAGGCACGCGCTTGATCATAAATATGATGATGTAGTCGACGTTGGAGCACGATTGCCTAGAAGTAACCTATTCAGTGTTGTCATGTTCTAGGTTTTTTTTTTATCGGTGGGAAAATCATCGAATGACATCCCCTGCTCTTGGGCGGAGCGGGAGATGTTGTCAGACTTTTACTGACTAAAAACCCACTCCTGTTCCTTCGTTGCCTTTCGTACCGGGGCCGAACCTTCCTTTCAGAATCCTTGGCCCCAGTAGGCTTCGACCCTGCTGGGCCCCTACGGCTTATTGACAACTCCTTGAGGCGCGCGTGGAACGATACGCGGCGTCGACGTCTTGGGCTCGGTCCGGACGGTTACCGGACGGTCGGACGATGAGCTACCCGTTGCTCGCCGTTCGCAAGCCCGCGCCTACAGTGGGTCTTGTTCTAGGTTGTAGATATCAGAAAACACAGACGCAGGGAATTCCAGTCCTTAACTGTACGCACAATGAATGTGTTCCTAACACATTTTCGTTATCTTCTTCCTTGGCTAGTAGTTATTTATTTAGCCATTGCTCAGGCTTATAATAATAAAATTTATTGAATAAAGAATTTTAGCGAAATTTAACAATTACTTACTATTTTAAAATATTGGTTAAGTTATTTTACTACAAAAAAATAAATCTGGTTCAACGCTTTAAACGAACCTAAAAACCAGGTCTATAATTCTATACCGTCTATTCATATCGACGAAAATCCAATAGCAACATAATATTTATAAAGCCCCTGTTATATAATTCCCTGTTGAATTAACACTGACATTTGTAACCACGGTTTTGCATTTTACACATTTGAATTTTATGACGATCTGTAATAGGGCTATTTTTCATCATGACAGAATGTTTTGATTGCGATGATTTTGTTATGAATGATATCATCGACCGGACCAAGCCCAAGTCGTCGACAGTGCGCAGTGTTCCAAGCGCTTCTCAAAGAGATGTCAACAAACCTTAGGGGCCCAGCAGGGCCGATGCTTGTTAGGGCAAGGGGGCGATTTTCTAGGCAACGAAAGGATACAAGTGTGGTTTTAGTCAGTAAAAGTCTGACACGCCCTCTCGCTCCACGTGACATTGGATGATTTCAAACCTTAAAAAAATCCATAACCATTTTTTCAGTAACATAGGTACCTACTATAGAACTAGCAATATAAAATACTAAAGAACAGTTCTTACGTACATTTTCAAAACCTAGATAGTATATTTTCAGGCGTCAGTAAGAACCTAGGACGGATCTTTGTTTTTTTTGTGTTCTTTGTTCGTCAATAGAGTGAATAGGTTCTTAATAAACAAGTTCACCTCACTATCAACGATTGCATCACTGCTTACCATAAGGTGGGATCGCCATCAAGCACTAGTTTAAATTATAAAAAAAAAACATCCAAATGTTTGTCTATCAAATTACGGCTAAAGTCGACTCGCAACCGTTGTACTTACTCCAGAATCATCGACAATTTGGACCTATCTCTCGTGAATATAACCCTTATAATAGAACGTAACAATGAACGATCATAAGGGAATACTCGCACAAATGTTATGAACCCAATCCTCTAGGCACCTTGCTTTCTAAAATCCAAAATTTATTTTAGTTCCCAAATATAAATCAACAGCGTATAGCGTGTCAACGACCCAAAACGTTATTTTAACGACAGCATTAGCAACTCAGATTTGTTCACGTTCAAACATACAGCACACTTTACATATAATTAATGAGTGACAAAACCTCATCTTGGTCGCAGTTAAAGTCAATTCCCACTGAAATTTCATCATCGTCAATCTAAGTTGGGTTTAATAAGTGATGCTGGTGGCGTGGGCCGTCCCCGAGCTGGGCACGCTCGTCCGGCGAGAGGTTTGTCGTCTCATCCAGCCGCTATCCCTTACTCGCGCGTTCGCGTTGCGGTCTCTGAGGGAAACCTCGCAACGTCCCTCCATTACCATAACACGCGTCTATAAATCCACTCGTGTGTGTTGAAATTTTAATAATAAAAATCAAACATGAATTTAAGATGTTACTTTAACCTGTTTTAATATATATTTTATCCGGATATAAAAGAAATGGAGGAGTGCAAGTGGCGCCACCTGCGCCGGTGTAGCCGTCCCGCTCTTGAGGCGAGGGCGTGTCCCCAGGGCACCTCCCCCAGTCCGCGGGGACGGACGGGGCTCCACCAAGCTCGGGCACTCTGCGCCGCGCTCCCGCGACGCTTGTTAGTGTTCCGCAAATCCACAGCGGGATCGCCCGCACAACCGGGACTCGATCCCAGAACGCACATACGATAACACAGAGCCGCCTACCGGATAGTTATACAACAGATAGTTACAACGAAGTTGAGAATTTTTGAGAAACGTACTTTTTGTCAACGAATGATTTTTGTGGTCTATTTCTGAGGTTTTCTTGTGATTTTAAATTGAAATTATTTTTGTGGTAGAACGTTTCTATAAAAAATAATCTTTTGAAATTGGAAACTTTTTATTAATTCTAAAATAAAATTCTCACAAGTTTCAATATTACAGACTTACAATTTAGAAAATATAAAACAGTGCAACAAGAATAGAATTTTGAATTTAGACCGCGATTTTCGGGCGTCTTCGTGATTTTCCGGGGGTGTTCGTGCGCTCTCGGGCGCGTAATCGGGTGCGTGTCGTGATTCGAGATTCGGTCGGACGAGTTGAACGCGGCGGGCGGGTACACGGGTTCACCGTGGCCGCCGCTGGAACTCGACCCCGTGGGATGGGGGCGAAAGCTGTACCCTTCGGGAGCCCCAAGATCTTCAGGTATGTTCGAAAATTACGAAAACTTTGGTCTAACTGACAAATTTTCTGTTTTGTAGAGACTCGTATCTTATGCTGTTTACATGCTCAGAAATTTATTTGGGCTAATAATTCTGATAAAATTAATTTGTATAAAGTTTGATTGCTTAAAACTTTTATATTGAAGAATGCTAGAAAAACATGCCATATTTTTTCACTTTGCTTAACATCGTTAAAATGCATTTCACAGTAGTATTTTCTTTCAAGCTGTATTTGATGTCATTGAAATATTTTTAGTGGTATCTTTTTACTTATTTTATTTTCTAACTGCAAAAACTAATTCAGGCAAATAAAACTCCTTTCTCAAAATTGTAAAAAGGAAAATCATTTCAATTCTAAATTCAAAGTGTTGATATTTAACCAGATCTACAAAGTGTCAACGGCGCGGCATAACAAATGAGTAGGTAACCGTCGTAGCCGCGGCATAGTAATTAATTTTCCGACTAATTCAGTGGCGCCTTAGCGAGAAATAATTTTATTATTGTTTAATTGATAGAACTTTATGATATTTTTTTTTGAGTTCTATTTCTATGTACAAGATTGTATTGTATCAAAATAGTTTTGGGGGTGTATTTGGAATTGGACTTGTTAAAAATGTTATAGATATGTTTTATGATTCTCAGATTAGTTCATGTTCAAAGTCTTTAAAAAGTATCGATTGAATCAGGCAGAAAGAAACAATGAAATTAGTTAACTAAATAATAAAGAAGTAGCAAAATCCTAATTTCTTAGAATTTGGGGTTTCTTAGAATTTAAATTTGACTAATAATTTGAAAATGTGATGTCTTAACGCCATAAATCATACTCAGGAAAATATTTAAGAGTATCATAATTATGACAAAAGTTGATTGTAATCTAGTTACAGTGATGAATTTTATTGGATAATATTAGATCTATCTTGAAATGTTCTTGGGTCTTTATTTCCCATATGTAACCTGCATTAATTAAATCGATAAATTGGCAATGCTGATGATCAGCATTGCAGTGGGAATGAATTTTATTTAAAAAAAAGTTAATACAAGAATTTAATAGGTAGGTACTTAGTTTTATTTTCTATAGATAATATCTGAGGGATTTTTGTATTGTTTGTTAAGTACAAAACTGAAACAACAAATAAACTGAAATTAGGGTTTCTGAGATAAACTGCATTAATATAAGAAGTAGGTATCTCATATGAGGAATAGTAGGTACCAGTAATGGGAATGATATTCAAGATATTTTTTATTAGTAAACTATTCAAAAAGTGTTCTATAAAAGTTTCTTTAGTAGGTAATCAAGTCTGTTGCATATAATATCATGTTGCCCAATAAATGATCATTTCTTATGACTTTAGGGCTTGTATTATTCCAATTATTTTCCTAAATTGATGGAAAATTTGTGCTCTTTCTAAAAAATTTGGGGTTAAAAAAAATTGTGTAAATACCTCAAGTTGATTTACTATTATTCAATAGAATAGACAAGTTTATAATATGTTAGTCAGTTGATTAACTACTATTAAAATCAACGCATTTATTGCAAACTAACAACCTTACCAATTTATTAAACTCGCTTTAACACCACAACGGGCTTTATTTATAAAAAATGTAATTACTTTAAAGACTAACAAGTAGGTTCTTAATTCAAAATGTTCAAATACAATTAAAAATTAATTGAATATAGAATCAATATTTAAGTATATGGATAGCTAACTTTATGAATGCATTTGCTTAGTTTAAATACTGAATAAGCAATTCTAAATTCAAGATAGCATACGTATTTTCCATCAAATTCAGCTGTTTAGAAGACAAACACTCTTACTACAGTACTTTACCACCCGCATCTATATCCTTTTTCTGAATAAAAACATTACAATTTGAATTTTAATTTAGAACCTGCTGATCAGTGCATAAACTAATCACATGATTTTTTTTTATAAATTACACCCAATATTCTTAGTTCAAACATTGCTTAGGGTATTCTAAATTCAAATTCTACGTAGAAAAAAAATAATTAAGAACCTGCTAATCGGTATTTAAATAATTAAAATGGTTATTTTTTTATATAAATACGAGTAAGACCCTACGTATATGTGACTTTCTTTAAGTTGGTACTTATAACTTTAATACAACTTTTTGCAATATCAAATATTACAAGTCCTTACTGCCAATAAGTATTTACTGAACCATTCGGCCCTTTCACGAAGTACCAAGTTGGTTAGGTTAGACTGTTCTGCCTCATTTTACAACAGCTATTTTTCCAGGCGGGCTGATGTTTGGCCTGCACCACCAGGAGGCGGCGGGAGGAATCCACGCTCAGCCGCGTGGTCCTGTCACCTCTCTGAAGGAGGAACCACTGACCCGCGCCTGGATGACTCCAACCTCGCTAGTTGATAATACCAAGTAAGTGTTTTGGTTAAGAATATTCTTAATGTATTTTGGACCGCATTCTTTTTTAAAGCAATAAGATCGATGCAATAAAAGCGTATATACCTCTTTATGAGCAGTGATTCTCCAATGTTCGTATGGATTTATTCTAGACACTGGGTATTAACCTATGCTATATATCGCAGACTGGATGTAAGCTTTTGCCGATATCAGAGTAAAAATAACAACAATCAAAGCCTAAATAGGATCGTAGATAGCTGGTATGATTGGGTTAAGGGAATATTTGTGGGAATGTGGAAGTTATTAAATCAAATGATTTCCTAACTCACAAAAAAAATGGCCCTATGGCCTATGGCTTATTCCTGGCTTAAAAATCTGTAACAGTGCGAAATGGATTTCGTTTTTTTTTTGTTTTTAATATACCGTTAATTGTAGAAAAACTATTTTTGATTTTCTGAAATATTAAAAAATGTAGATAATAAGTTAGAATATGGAACAAACGAATTAAAAATAATAATAATTTTTTTTTTGTACTTTATATATTTTTATAATGTTTGAAAAAAATAACGTTTTATGCATACATGGCCCTTTATGTTACTGAGTTTCCAAAAAAAAAAACTTTGGTCTTATAGCTGTCTTGATTATTTTCTCTTCAATTCAGTAGATACTCGTACCAAATAGGAAAAGTAGGGGAAATTAAATCGACTTCAAAACAGTCAAGTTAATTAACACGCTTAATTGCAAGAAAATAAGCATTGAAACAAAGTATAACTAATTTATAGAAAAAATGTTGGTTAAACCCAAACAAACTACCCTCATTTTGATACTCAGTTAAACCATTTAGTGGGCGAAAAGAGCATCGCACTAAACTTATTATATCCACCAAAATTGTATTAGCGTTCGAACTCAAAGCAAAACGAATGTACCCTATTTGACATTAAATAACTGTAAGGGATTAAGTTCGGTTCCTAATGCGGCTTTTTGAGGGTTGCTGTCAATCAATATGTTTGTCTGTGAGTGGGGAAAGAACAACTGGAATATCTGGTTTGCGCGTTGTGAATTTTGAACTGAATGTGTTTAATAATCGTCCTAAAATTACTTAAACATTTAGCTAACATCTGACACTAATAAGCAGCAAAATATTTTTGCAGTTTTGAAATATCGATAAAACTGTGTGAATTATTTTTCCCTAGACAATCAATTTATAGAGGAAGTACTTAATTTTAGATGCTAAATGTGAATTAAGGTGTAATTTTTAAGTATTGAAAAAGAGTCAAGATATTACTCAAACTGCTGCAAAGTACAGTCAAGCTTTCTTAAAAGTAACTCACCTGCGGAAGGCCGGTATTAAATCACCGCTTTGATTTTTACCCGACTACAGCTAAGTCAGGGTTCAGGTTATGATGTTATATTGCAGTTTATAAATAGTGTGTTTATATGTCTGTATGTTCCACCCACACCTTATTACCGGATCGATTGTGATGAATGATATGAAAATCGATTCATTATTACAGCTCGTATATCATAGGCTCGTAATCTATTTTATCTAATTTTACAGAAAAAATATCAATATGGCGGATATTAGGTAGGTACATAAAAACCCAAAAAGTAGAGTATCAATCTTCTTTGCGCAATCGTATTAAGTAGAAATGTCAAACGAAAGAAAAGGAAATTCCGAGTTCAAATAATTATATAAATATGATAGTATAAAACTATAGTTACCAAGGAACAGAAAAACAATCTCTCTATATTTTATTGCGTTTATGAATACTATTGTATATCGTAGTCGGGTTTTAATTTTAAATTTGTGTTACTTTAGCATATTAAACTAAGAATATCACGTGCCTTTCTCTATTAGCTAATACGTGGGTATAATATTTACTATCACGCTTTATCAAATAAGAAGCGTAAAAATTTCACACAAGCCATAATGAAACATGCGGTAATAAGTGTTTATTCTTATAAGTATAGGGCTCTATAAATCGTGGGATGGATACAAAAAGAAGAGTTGTCAATAGTTCATCGTGATAAATGATCTTACATACTAAACATGAACCAAGGAGAATTGGTCTCGAATAACACTACGGAAAATACTTTGACTACTGCAAAGTACAGTCAAAACTCCTTATAAATAACCCTTTGCGTAAGTGCAGATCAAAACACCACTTCGATTTTTAAACTAAGAACCATCACAAAAATCACCTGCTGCCTCTCTATCAACCAATACAATGACGCTATTATCACGCGGTATCCAATCAGGGGCGTATAAATTTCGCACAAGCCCATAATGAAGCATGCGGTAACAAGTGTGTATTCATAAAAGCAAAGGGCTCTATAAATCATAGCTTGGTGCGATGCGGTGGGGCGAATGGGCACAGAATTTTGCTTGTGACTGTACCGGAGTAATTAATGGGGTACAGATGCGTTTATTGTCTGTAGTAGATGATGAGTCTGGAGTTGGTGAAGATTTCAATACATGTGAGTTAGAAAAAAAATCTTTTTTTTTTCAAATATTCTCACATATTATAAAACAAAGTCCCCACCGCGTCTGTTTGTCTTTATAAACGCAGTAAACTCAATAACTACCGGACGGATTTTCATACAATTTTTATCCATAGATATACAGATTCATGACAAAGGTTTAGGTGCATTATTTCAAAGATTTCTAACACCCGTTCGAAGCTGGGGCTGGTTGCTAGTGTATTTTTATATGTAGCTATCTATTTATGTGTGGTTTCCGCACTTAGTCCTATGTGGACCATTGTACGTGGGCCATAGCGGCCACAACCTTAGATGGGCTTATTCCAACCAGCCCACCTCTCCAAAAACAGATAAGGCCTCTTAGATTTTTCAGGGCATCAATAAGGGAGTTCGGGGATCCTAAGGTTCGTGTGCGTATTTCAGTGACACCTGTGCAGTCCAGGAGCACATGTGCAATCGTCTCCTCCCCCTCCAAACATGCTCTGCACAGGGGACTGTCTGTGATGCCTATTGTGTGAAGGTGTTTATATATATTATATGTACCTATAACATGTAGTAGAAAAATAGTAAAGAAGGGATATTAAAAAAAAAATATAAACACCAAAGTAATTTTACAACATTAGACATTCCTTCTTAATACCGTTCAATTATTTATTCAAACTCATAATCTCTAACAAAAACGAACAAACCCATACATTTTATGATAATAATGAACTTGTGCAACAATAAACATTTGGCGTACTGTATAGTGTGATGTATTGGTGTACCGACTGCAAATTAGGGAGGTATTGTGTTTGCACAGAATCATAGAGCACCCTCCCGCCATCTGTCATGTTTTAGCTAACTGAGTTCCGTTCTTAAAATGTTTACTTCAATTGTTGAATGTTTTTATTTGTCTATCTGGTGTATGTATAATGGAAAAAGTGGTGGTTAGTTTAATTACTTTACGAATGGATATGCACAAATATGGTAGCTTAAACCTTGTAGAAGTTTCAAAATAAAAAATGCTTCATTTTTATATCCATCAGCTAGTTCTATTATTTAGGTTGCCTTTATTGACACAGTCTAAAAAAAAATTTTTTTGCTAACCTGTTCTGTCCCAATCTTGGGCAGAAACCTCTACTCCTTTCATCTTTCGCAGACCCGAGCCAGCTCTAGCGAAATCTGTCTAGTCTCCTTCATAGTCTGCCCCGATCCATGTCTCAGTGTCTCGGGGCACCAATTCTATGCTACTTTGGCCTTTAAAGAATCATACAGCATAAGTATAATCAGCCTTACATTGTTCCTACTACTACTGCTCAGGTAGACTCAGGCCTTCTCTCTAGGAGAGATAATGGCCTGTAATTTACCACGCAGGCCTAGTGCAATTTGTGGTTGTCACATGTCTTTGAATTTTTGTTTCTAGAACTTAGGTATCTGTTTCATCACGATGTTTTCCTTCACCGTTTTGCGAGCAGTGGTGAAGAAATAAATTAGGGGTTTAAACTCATGATGGGGCCTTGCCACTGGGCTGCCACGGCTCTCGCTATAAAATACCAGTTATTAAAATAGTTGGTTACGCACCAAAAATATCAGTTATTAAAGTAGTTGGTTACGCACCAAAAATACCAGTTTTTAGACTATTATACGCACCAAAAATACCAGTTATTAAACTATTGTTTACGCACCAAAAATTGGTAGGCGAGTCCACCTAATCAACTAAATGTTTTTTTCAATAACTCACTAATTAAAGTAATTGCAAGCAATCACCGGGTCTTGGGATGACAAATGTTGACAGATAGCTACCCGTCGGCGATGACAGGACCATTTGTAAGGGCCACAGTAAATCATTAGGTAGGCCGCGCCCGCGTTGTAGCGTTTTTAATAAATTACGTTACTAGGTAATGATCCGTCTAAGAGTGGCTGTACACGCAAATTGTAATTGTTTTTTGTTCTATAAAAGGAGGTAATTTTGTTTGAGTGATTAGGTTATTTTAATTGGCCTTAAGTTTTTTGTTTTTGTAAAACAAACGTCTGTACTTAAGCCATTTGTGTAAACCTCAGGCTGCTAAAATAATGCATAAATAATAATAAAAATCCACACTTTTCATACAACGCCATCTAGTCCCAAACTAAGCAGAGCTTGTGGTATAAGTACTAGACAACTGATAAACACACTTTTCCTCCCCCAGCGAAGCCCTAAACCGAGGTCCGTACCCCAAAGGGGGTGCCCTTAGCGTGTAGTCGCTTAGTTTTAAGTTTAGTTAAGTAAGCCCTGGCTGGAGGCTTAGATTCTTGAATTGAGGCCGCCACAGGCAAGTCCGGTTAAGCAGCCGACAACCTCCTAGGATGACCTGCGAGAGGCCACTCACAAAAGAAAACACACTTTTATATATTTCTAAATACATACATTAGATAAATTACACCCAGACACAGAACAAATGATCGTGCTCATCACAAAATCATTTGTCTTAGGTGGGAATAGAACTCATCACTTTATTGGGCCACTAACCACTAGACTAGAGCTTATAGAAAAATACTAAACGATCCTTAATATCATCGTAATCATCAGCTGCCATTACTTTCTTTATGTCTTACTTTTTTTTTAGCCGGTACTATCCCACTGCTGGGCAAAAGTTTTACTATACAGGAATGATTTTTTTAAGTGGGAGTGGTTGGCCAAATCCGAAACTATGAGGAAGAGCGAAAATACCCAACGGAGTCTCAGGCCAACTTTTGAAGAAAACTAAAATTACATAATTGGGTTTTGGAAATATCCAGGTATTGGAAAAAATCAAACACTGGACCTAGTATTACATCATTTGGTAATGTCGCTTATAAGGGTCAAACTCTAGACAGTAATGACATAGGTAGGTACTGCTAACTAAACAAACTATTGTATTTGAATGATTACGAATTTTTCAAAAAGTTTCATTCCTGAATGGGAAAATTGTTTTTTTTTTAGAATTCTAATGATGCAGTTTTAGTTTTATCAAAATTGATTCTGACTTTGAGTATTTATTGCAATATCTCATAGTTCCAGATTAAACCCTCCACGCCTCGTTGAAAACTACATCCTGTTCATTATTTGAATCAGCGGGTATACTAACACGATGCAGCTAAAATTTACAACATAAATATCGAAGGTACACAATACCAAAAATATAAAAACTCATACTTTTGGTAATATCTTTAATTAAACGCAATCTAAAGTTATTTAAACCAACAGCACAAACCTAAACAAATACAAAACAAAAAAAATCAGGGCACAAATCCTAAAAAAAAGAAACAAAAAAATAAATGCGCATAGCCAGAAAAAAATCGCCAAAGATTGACAAAACGTGCGCGATCTGTAAGCGGAAAAAGCACTACAACCTAATCGCGAACGCGCCGCCGAAACTGGTAACGATAAATAAAACAATGGAGTGTCGCGTGCGAGAGTATAAAATGGCAATCGCGAAACCAATTTGTTTACGCAAATTCTGCAGCGGGGAGAGATGAATGGGCAACCATAGCGTAATACGGTCCTGGTAGGTAATGTGTTCTAGTGTTGCTACTGAAATATCGAGGTTTCAACAACGATATGTTTGAGAGGAAAGACGTAGCTTTCATAGCTGTAACAAGAGATGAATATGTGATTGATGATACATCAGTTAAAGTGCGCAAAACCCAAAGAAAAAATTTAAACATTTCGAATTTATGTAATATAACTAATCTCATTTTAAAATCATGATTGAAAATTTTTCTTTCACACTTTTTAGTTGCTATTCACTTATAACCAGAGTGTCTATTTCTCATAACAATTCCAATCAACCCAAACACTGCTAGGATACATTGTTTTATTATGAAGTTCCCGTGTCTTCCTTCCACCTTCCGACTCCATCATCAGATCAGTTTGATGGTATCTTATAGCCAAAGTGCATCTCATGAAAATTCTAATAAGCCCAAACATGGCTAGGATACATTGATTAATTACGGAGTTCCGGTGCCTATCTTCCGACTCCATCATCATTATCAAGTCACATCGATGATACCATTTTCAACATAACCATTCAGAACCATTTATTTATTTGTATTGTCATAATCGCTTAAATATCTTTCTTCATTGTGATATCTATGTGATTATGAAGTTCCGTTTGCCATTTTTGATCTTCTTCATCAGTTCCACTTCATCAAATGTTACTTTTTGACTGTAAATGCTTAAGTTCTCGATGAAAATACCAAAATCACTACATGGTTCTTATAATATTTGAGGAGTTCCCTCGATTCCTCATGAAAGCAAAGAAAAAAAAAATGGGACCAATCTGAAAGCATATCCTTTAAGGGGAAAAAAAAAATTACAAATCGATCAATAAACGATGAGTTCTGAGGTAACAAACATAAAAAAATACAACCGAATTGATAACCTCCTCCTTTTTTTGAAGTCAGTTAAAAAGACACACAAAGACAATAATGCTGATTGTTTTTTGATTTAGAGACATACATATAACTTACATTATTTCTTTTTGTTAGTTTAAGGTAACCTAAATCACAGTTTCACAATTTTTAAAAACCAAACATCATTGCTGTATCGCTTTGCCATGTGTAGCAGAACAACAGCAGAACATCACTAAACACAAGCACATTTACGGGAAACAACAATGAGAAATGAGACCGAAGATTTGATGAACTGCACACATTTGAAATGTTGCTCTATCGATGCATTTATTGAGCTCATTGACAAACGCACACTGCTACTTGACCACGCAACATGATACCTTATTACCTTCGACATAAGAGAGATGGTAATGGCATATTTAAACCTGTATTTTAGCTCGAAATTCGAATAGCTCCATATGTCAATATCAATGTGTGTGGTGCTATTCGTACATCGTCACTTCATTAGTGTTATCGATATTTTAGGATTGCTTCTGAATGTTAATCTTACATTAGTTTGGGTATTATTTATTTATTTAAACTTCATGTATAGTAGTGTAACATAGGTGGACTTAATGCAACAATGCATTCTCTACTAGCCAACTTTTGGGTTAAAAAAGAAAATAAAGAGAGATAAGATTCGAGATTCAATTTTTTTAGAGGTATGATTCTGTTTTCTAGATACAGAGACACATTGCTCTATTTGTAGTCTGACTTAAACCGCAAAGTGCAGTTAATTTTATTTTTGTATTTTGATAACAAACGTAGCTAATGAAGTCGATTAGCTACCTTTTAAAAATATAAATATGTACTTCAATATTAATTTTAAACTGCAGTTATACTCAGAGAACCTTCTGCTAGATATATTTTGGTAATTCTTGCATCCATTTGCGGATACCATTATTTAACAAAATTCTCATAGCCATACATAAAAAGCATCGCTATTTGTTAGAAAATTAACTCATCACTGCATAAGAAAGAAAGGGTTAACAGTACAGAAAAAAACGACAAAAGTTATTGCAAAACGTCATCTTCATTCCCAGTAACGGTATAAGCTGAGCAACAAATAAATTTTTGAAAAGGTTTATAATCTGTTCTATTGTTTATCTGTGCTTGTAATGTCGTCTGTGGTTTGCTACAAAAGCGCGCCAAACAGTTTTGGTGGCAGCATGCCTATTGACAAATTGCCGTTTGGAAATAAAGTAACTGTGAAAGAAATTTTATGATTTATGACCCCAAAATTTGGGTTCCGGAGTTTTTGTCACTGAACTTCATGGTAAATTAATATTTATTTGTGGAATCTGCATTACTATTAGTATCGTATGCCTAATAAGAGGTGGGGTTTTGGTATTCTTAATTGAGATACTCGAAGTAATGTTTGTGATTAAATTTACTTTAAAGTTATGGTATGCATTGAATTTTCTTATTTGTTGTTTACTAGCTTCTTCCAGAGAATAAAAAAATTGTATATGCTATTCCAGGACATGGTCTATCCGTGTGCCAAATTTCATACGAATTCGTTCAGCCATTTGCGTGTGACGGAATAATAAACATAGGTACATAGAAACTTTCGCCTTTATAATATTAGTGCGATAAATGTAGTATTTGAAAAATAATTAATTTGACTGAAATACTGTAAAACTAAAAAAAAGAACCGAACGGCGAGTAGCCACCCTTACGTTGTTGAAACTTCTACGGTCCGGACCAAGCATTTCGCCTCGTCGTTTATACCGCGTACATCGAGGGACTGGAATAATTTGCCTGCTGCGGTTATCCCGTCCGATTATAATTTGGGTCTCTTCAAGGCTAGAGTGAATAGGCTCTCAATAAATTAGTGCGCCTCACCATCAACGATTGCATTACTACTTACCATCAGGTGGGATCGCAGTCAAGCACTAGTTTAAATAAATAAAATAATAATAATAATAAACATACTATAGACAAACTCAGATATAATTGACACCCAGATATATAAAAATATGTAAATGGTACACAATAACAGATTACAAGTAAAAAATAATAGGGTGTCACAATGAACGGTACTGAAAACATTGAGATTAATTCAGATTTTTTCTGTAAATATAATTTTATTTCTTTTTATTTAACATTTATACAAATGAATACAGGATTATCTACACTAATTGTCTATAACGATTAATAACATCTTTAGTTCTTTAAATGAGTAAAAACATTACGAAATAATACTTAATACATATTATTTCAAAAAAACAATTAAAATTAATATTGCATAGTATACTTTAATGTTAAACGCGTTCTATTGACGATATGTCCATTATATAGCTATTATTTATTTTCTAACATCAACACTTTTGTCCCCACAGCAGCGTAGGCGTGGGTCGAGCGCACTTCGAAAAGCAGCCGCCCAGCAACCTGCGCAAGAGCAACTTCTTTCACTTTGTGGTCGCTCTATACGACCGGGCGGGCCAACCGGTCGAGATCGAGCGGACCGCCTTCATTGGGTTCATTGAGAAAGATCAGGTAAGAGGGACACGCTTCTGCGGGATCGTTTGAAAGAATCGCCGCGGCCTTGAAAAGCAAAGGGCAACTGAAGGAACACAGGTGAGTTTTAGTCAGTAAAAGTCTGACACGCCCTCTCGCTCTACTCAGCCCATCTTGAGCCAGTGTCTTTGGTATTTGAAGAAGGCCTTGCTCTGCTGTGGAACAATATCGGGCTGGTATTATTATGATTATAGATAGATAGATAGATATATTCTTTATTGTACACCAAAAATACAAATTACATTAGGAACTTAAAATATATATATAATATGTTGACGCGCTACTTCGCCAATTTACCTAGTTACAATTATGTCAAACAACTTTCAAAGAATAACTATTGTTTTTTGTATGAATATAGGTAAAAAATTTAAGTTAGAAGAAGTTCTAAGCAAACATTTTTCTAATTTTATTGTTTGTTACATTTATTGATGAGATAATGTACTGAGACAACATTTTTTTTTTTGGGTGGGAATCGGTCTGGGTCAAGCAAGAGGAAGTGTCAGGCTTGATTGAACCGACTTGACTAAAACTTACCAACTTCAAACCTATCTAACCCATGTTTATTCAGGTACACTTAGCGGTCCAGGACCACGGTAATTCTTTCGAACTATGCTGCAGCTTCATTACAGAGTTATTAAATAAACAAAGTAGGCAGATACCTAGCATAGCACAGCATAACCAGCCATAGAATGTTCCCACTGCTGGGACTCAGGCCTCCTCTCTAGAAGAGGGAAGAGGCCGTAATCTAACACGCTGGCCCAGTGCGTATGTCACATGTCTTCGATTTTTGGTTCTAAGACACGCCGGTTTCCTCACGATGTCTTTTTTCACCATTTTGAGAGCAGTGGCGCCTGGCTTGGTTCAAACCCCCAAACTACAATTCGTTAGTCGGGGCCGTTGCTACCATTGCTTTCCATAACTAAAGTTATGATAAGTAGTTTAAATTACAACAATATAATAAGTAACAAAACTGAGCCGATTACCCAGTCTCCAAATAACTTTCAACTTAGTTAGCCCCTTTCAATACGCGTCATATTGTTAGTTTATCAGGAACGTTCGAGACGAGATACGGATCGTGATTCACTCGAGTTCATCAATCAGGATCCATTCGACATGATTTCTATTGTGTGCACAATACGCATTTACATAATACGCATGCGTGTTGGTGGCATGTGTTAAAATTATAGTTTTGAGAAACTTGTACTTTTTGTAGATTCCTGATTACCAAAGTACTCTGTGGATTCCTGTGTCAAGTCTGTCTTTTTTCGTAACGATTTTCGAATAGATAATATGTATACCCTTTTAGAACAATGATTTGGTCAATATTTTAATTTATTGTTTGACAAGGGTTCTCGAAGTAAATTTATCAGAAAACATTGTTCTCAAATCTTCACATTTACAAATAATTAGATGAGAAATGAAAATGATATTGATAGGGAATGTAAATAGGTAAGTACTATGGGTGGTGTACCTATAAGTGTCCCTCTGCACAGACTTTTAAAGACTGCAAAGACTTTTAGAGATTACAGACTCGATGTTATACTAGTTGAGACAAGTTTGCTATCCGATATACTTAGGTAACCAACGACAAAAGCTTCGTACTAAATTATACAGTTTTTGCTACTAAATAACAATAATAATATATTAATGCTAGCGACTATTTTTGGGTGCTCATTTATTAAGTGTTTGAAGTCGCCTTTTTATGAATGTAACATTGTTCAGGCAGGGACCACAGTCTTTAGATAGTTCTTGGTGACCAGGGCCTCAAGTCTGCTATTACAATAGTGTCAGAATGGTCTATCATTGATTTCATAATTGTTGATTTTGACAAGTTTGGTAATCTAGTAATATAATGGCGTCATTATGACTTTTTAATGGCCAACCACTGACACTCCATTGAAAGAAGTGGCATAGAATGGTAATCTTGTATTGACAAATAAATGTCTGACGTATGCAGTAATCTGCTAAAATTTTGACAGTTCCTTTAATCAGTGACCTCATTAGAACGTCATTGTGCAGTCATTACTTTAAATAAGCTCGAAATTGTCATTCTACCACAACTCTATTATGAGACCATTGACCGATCAATGATCGATCATCATGAATTAGCAGATTACGAACTTTTAGCAAAATGACAATGGGATCGTGTTGGAATTATGAATTTATAAAAATAGCAGACCCAGTACACTTAAGCCTCCTAAAACAATATCCTATATCACAATATATCACAATAACTGGGAGTGCACTTGTATAGCGCGTACAGGGATAATCATCATTCATGAAAAGTGTCTAAGTGGCCTCTGCAAGTTGGTTTCGATCCCTCGGACACCTTACAAAGTTGAGAACCCCAGGGCTCTGAGATATATAAAGAAATAATAGTGCTTTATTAAGCCAAAGTAAAAATCAGTTAAGTATTTTTTTAAATACCTACATACACATAAAATTGGTTTGATATAGAATGTATCGCAACTGGCATTTTAAATAGGTTTGGTACGCAGTAACCTGTGTTAAATATACAAATTCCATTCCCCATAGGGTTACATTTTCTCATAATAATATGATAGATAATTAATTTGATTTAGGTAAAATAACTTTTGAATTTAATATATTACGTATTAAAGTTAGAGATTTAATGACAATTTTAAAAAAAACACTTTTTTTATTTGTGTATTTTTTAACTTAACTTTTGCATTGTTTTATATGTGTTTGTGTGGTTGAGTGATTTGTGTTTTTATATGAATGTTGATAGGTATGCGTTTTATGAAGTTCGTGTGTTAACAGACCGTAGAAAATTATGAAAAGTAAAATTTAAATCAGGCGTCAAATAAATTTGTATCTATCAATATTCCAAACAAAAATCAACCAGCATCAATATATGAATAAAAACAAGTGAAAAACAAAAAATATGTCTCTCTATATAGGTTACAGCGTCTGTCGCCAGAGGGCGTTGGCACGTTCACACGTCTTGTTTGTTGGCATCGAGTTAATTATTCACATAGTATACATTCATGTTCGCGTTTTTACTGAATGTGTGGCCCACACTTTATATGTAACTATTAAAAGTATTACTGTCAGGCTTTACTTTTTTTTGCATTGGGTATTGGTTGGCCGCTTTTGGTTGGTAATATTAAATAAAATTCTAGTATTTTGTTCCTATTATTTTTAAGTTAACAACCGATCAACCAAACTAACCATAATATTTTTTTTTTATTGGAACAATAACTAACAGCTATAGGTAGCAAGTGAGTATGTGCCAATAAAATAAAAATCAACTTAAAATTAATGTCTGTGTAATTTTCTAACTTTACTCGCCTCGTTGTCATTTTCATGCCTATCTTATATGAACCGTAAATTCTTAGGTAGATAATGAAAAGCCTATGGAACTAAGCCATACTACACTGCCCCTTACATAATATCTACTAATACTGTAATATAGAAAATATTGTAAGAACAACATTTTTTTTTTTAAAGAGTAACCATGGAGTTTCTTGCCAGTTCTTCTCCATAGGAAACAACCAATTTGGAACCGTGCACTAGCTTCTGAAGTTTTATAAGTGCCCATGTAGGCCTATGTGGAATGAAAACATTTAAATTTTGAATTTTTTTGAATTTTGATTACTGTAATTTTTTTCCGTCAATGAAAGAATGTTCATAAGCAAATCGGTATTTACCTCCAAAGATATCACTAAAGTAAACATTGTAAGGTCTTCAGAACCACATCACTCTTCACACTATTGTAAACCCAAAAGTTTGCACGTAAGTGTATATATTTGTTACTCCTTCACGCTTCAACGGCTGAACGGATTTGGATAAAACTTAGCACACGGATAGACCATGTCCTAAAATAGGACATAGGACACGCATAATTATGATTTTTATGACCGGAGTATGGAATGAAAGAGCACACGTTAAAGGATCCCTTGGGTAGTTGTAATCTCTGTTATAACTGTGAGATCAAAATTTTGGGGATATTCGTATAGAGTGTGTCCAACAAACCTGCATTGAAAAGGGAGGATGCGACCAGACGGGTGTTATGTCTAGTTGGGCAACTACCCGAGAGATGATTTTGAGCTATTGTATATGTACAAATTGCGCGGAGAACTCTAATTGCACAATGCAGGATTTCGTAGTTTAGTTCTTATGTGGGGCTATAGATGTCGCTCTGAAAAAAATAAATATCCCTTGGGATAATTTACTTCTTCCACTGGCAAAAGCATAAATATAAAGAGCTAAAAATGTTTTACTTTGTCTCGTTACAATTTCAGTTCATAAGTCAAAATTCCTTTAAAAAAAATCAAACACCGCAGAACATTTATATACACCAGACTATTTCATTAACCATAACATTTTGTTACAGGAAGTCGAAGGACAGAAGACGAACAATGGCATCCAGTACAGACTTCAATTACTTTATGCAAATGGTAAGTGACTATCTGCCCAGTTTTGGGGTTACGCCATGACGAGCTTTAAGATATAGATGGACAAATCTTCCTCGTTTTTATACTAAGGGTAAACTTACACTTGTATCTTTTTTCAGAAGTTTTTAAAATATTATATTGTGTAACTACTCAAAAACATTTTTAGATTTCCATTGTCTCAAATAACAATCAGATAATATTGCGTTTTGTTTTATAATATATAATTATAATATACAAAAACATTTGAGACATTCTCAACCAGATCATCTGAACATGTTCCTAATTATTTACTTTAAAAGGATTTTATTCAGTCAACAAACCCAATTTTCAGCACATACCTTTATAAGAAAATCTTTCTTATAGAGACACAAGTCAAAAACTAAAAAAAGCATTAGGTACTTTCGATTCATCCAATCGTAGGCTGTTCACACAGAACTTTAATTTCGGTATTTCTGGTTTATTTTACATTTTTAGGGTTCCGAACTCTTATAGGATCACTTTGTTGTCCGTCTGTCTGTCAGTCTGTCAAGACCCTTTATCTCGAGAACGCGTGGAGGTATCAAGTTGAAATTAAAACCATATACTCAAATCTGCAGTCTCTTGAAGCCGTGAAAAAATTAAACTTTTAAGTTAACGAAAAAAAGATACGGCCGTTTATGTCACAAAAAAAAATCATAGAGTACTTTCCGTTGACCCGGGATCCTCAAATTTGGCATAAAACAAGATCTTATAGCAGATATAGGAATAAATCTGAAAAAAGTAAATTTGTTCTTAGGTCACAAAAGAAAACTTAGTTTGCGATTCGGAAAAATCTTCGATACTCCATTCGGTAATTGAAGTATATTTACATAGATAAGTTAGTACGGAACCCTCAGTGCGCGAGTCTCGACTCGCACTTGCCCAGTTTTAGTATTTTTTTTTTGTAATGTTTTTTTATTTTACACTTTTAAGTTTTTGTACTTCTCAGCTAAACCTAAATAGTATACAAGTTCTATAATACGGTACCTTATAGAATATAGTCAGAACATTACAAATGTGCCTCTATATGTTTTTTTCTAACACACACACACACTTACTGGAGATAGGAACCATACAACTACACATCACAATAAGCATAATTGTATTGTTCACGTACATACAAATTTAACCTTTTACTTTAAAAATAAATTCACAATGCTAAACCACCAACGTCGGACACCAAATCTGTTAAATTGTGGGTATACCGTACACTTACACAACTTTCTCTACACATAACACTTACACTACATAACACGGACATAGCACTTCTTCCACAAATTCAGCTCGACGTCGGTATGCCACTACAGGGACCCAGCAGAATACCAGCGTCCGGCATATTTGCCTGACAGATGCTGAGTTGGGCTCCCATTTGATGCAGCCTTGAAGCGCACACCGCACTATGCTATCTTATTGTTTGTCTCACAAAACTTTTACTAAGTACCTACCTATGTTTTTGTATTTAATTTTTTAACGTGTTTTTTTTAAATGTATTTCAATGTAAGTACTCGTAACATTGATGTCTGTGATTGTTTACATTTTTTATTTTTACTTTTTTGTTAATTTAAGTGCTTAGTTTTATGTTTGTGATTTTGTTGTGCTTTTGTGAAGGTACTATTTGTTAATTTTCTGTGTTGCATCAAATAAATGTTTTATCTATCTTATCTAAAATTTAAAGAGATTCCTCAATTTCTCCAGGATATAGTATATAATACGAAAGTATATAGTTTAAACGAAACAATAATTTTCCAAATCGGTCCAGACGCCTTCTAGTAATCAGGACAATCATATTAAGAAAAAGAATCTGACGAATAGATAATCTCCACCTTTTTTGAAGTCGGTTAAAATGTTTCTATACTTAGTCGTTTAAGCCGCGAACATCAAAGGACTGGAACAATTTGCCTGCTACGGTCTTCCCTACCGATTATATTTTAGGTGTCTTCAAGGCTAGAGTGAATAGGCTCTTAATAAACTAGTGTGCCTCACCATCAATGATTGTATCACTATTTACCCTCAGGTGGGATCGCAGTCAAGCATTAGTTTCATCATCATCATCATCATTTCAGCCGAAAGACGTCCACTGCTGGACATAGGCCTCCCCCAAGCGTCGCCACAGCGAACGGTCCTGTGCGTCTCGCATCCATCGGACTCCCGCAACCGTTACCAAGTCAGTCCACCTTGTAGGAGGCCTTCCAACGCTACGTCTTCCGGTACGTGGTCGCCATTCCAGAACTTTTCGGCCCCAACGGCCATCTGTTCTGCGAGCAATGTGCCCTGCCCATTGCCACTTAAGTTTGGCGATTCTTCGTGCTATGTCGGCAACCTTGGTTCTCCTGCGTATATCCTCATTCCTGATTCGATCACGCAAGGAAACTCCGAGCATAGCCCTCTCCATTGCCCTTTGGGTGACTTTAAGCCTTCTAATGAGGCCCATTGTAAGCGACCACGTTTCGGAGCCATATGTCATCACTGGCAACACGCAGTGGTCATAGACTTTCGTCTTGAGACACTGTGGTATATTGGACGAGAAGATACCGCGCAGCTTCCCGAACGCTGCCCAGCCGAGTCGGATTCGACGATTGATCTCTTTCTTGAAGTTAGACCTAGTTAGCATTAGTTTATATTAATAAAAAAAATAAAAAGGTTTTGTTTCGCGCCCTAATCAAAAGACGTCATATTACGTTATATTACTATAATTATAACACCTCTCAGTATATCAAACTACACTTAAAATATGCAACTACCTACGGTCATGGCCATAATTGCATAGACAGTTCGTCACAATCGTCAACATAGTGATGCGCTGAGCATTATCGGCGGTCGGGAGGTGAGCAAATATTGCCCGACTTGGCTTGCATTGTGGTACTGTCATGCATGCTATTGTCGTCAATAGCTATTCAAGACTCTAAGAGCTGGGTAGGTGCTTTGAAATACATTAAGAATTCCTTTCAAAGATATTATTTATATTTCGGAGTGATAATTTCTCCCTGTGGAATGAAGACGTGTGTGTCCGGCCTTAAAAAACAAATAAAATACGAAACCGATTAATCTCATGTACTATGCCACTGATCACAATTTAATGGTAATGTATGTTTAGCTTTAAAAGAACAAAGTACGTCTTAATCATATTTGTCACTGAATAATAAGTTGAAATCAAAAAAGTTATGGTATACAAAATAGTAATAAATACTAGTGTATTAGAGCTAATACGTAGCATATTTTGTAAACACACCTTTTAATGTACAACAAAAACATTTAACCAAGCAAATATACCCCTTATCCCAAAGAAACAAGGCATAAATCAAATGTAAACCTCGATCTCGTATTCAACAGACGTTCGGTGACAACACAGACTGCACGATGGCTCGCATTGTAAATATTTGCCGTCTTGCTAGACCAGGGATAATGGAAAATTGGCACAGAATAGCGAGCTCCTGGACTATGAAAGACGACGGCATTGAAGCTCTTAGACTATATTATAGGAGCTGGGTTGGGTAAATGAATTGTAGCAAAGCTAGGGTTGTTAATTTTGTTTTATTTAAGGTTAGCGTGATGAGTAATGTTTTAGTAAAAAAAAAAAAAAAAACATTAAAAATTGACCGAACAATTTTGATTTTTCCATTATGTTAAGTTTTATTTTGTGTTAAAAATCACGCTACACAATCTGTTTCTTCCATACTTCTGTATTAGTCGTCATCTCAGTTGCCAGAGTCACCCTATTCTAGCAAAAAAATCAATCATAGTTTATTTGGCACATATTATGTTAAAATAAAATCGATTTGATTTGTGATTACCAAAAACAACCTCATACTCGTATATCCTTTGTTTAATGGGTCTCCTGGTGTTTTTCCTCGAACTAATTACAATACGTGAGCTCTAAGAAATAAAACTTACTGTAATTCAAACGCATTCGGGCACGGAACTCTAAAAGGAGAGAACCAAGCGTAGAGGCAATTGTAGGAGGTTAACAAATTGTGCAATGTCTGCTACGCCAGCACCGTGCTACGCTCGTAGCCTCGTAGCCCGTAGCTCGCTACGATCTTTATTGCCACTATGTGTAAATGTTACTGTTTTATAGGAGCGAGAATTAGAACGATCTTAATATAAACACAACATGTTAGAACATACGGAGAGCATGTTAGTAATGCAATTATTTCTTATCTTTTTTTTTCTGATGAGGTTTTTGTCTGTATTAAAGTAAAAAATTCTCTATTTTTTGTTTTTATTCCTTCCATTGAATTATTTTATTCTATATTTCCAGTCACTGTAGGTATATATTTTTATACACTAACTTAGGTGTTAGATATAAAACAATACATAAATACATTCTTCTATCGTGATATTTATCTGCCTTCTTCTTTCACAGGTATCCGACAAGAACAAGACATTTTCGTCCGACTCATCGATTCGGTGACGAAACAGGTAAGATCTTTAATTGTTCTGTCTTAAAGCTTACGATATGATAATTACAACAAAAATTTCGTATGTTACAATAATTACTGAATCACATACTTACTAATATTATGAAGGCGAAAGTTTGTGAGTGTATGTGTGTGTGTATGTTTGTTATTTCTTCACATTCCAGACCATGTCCTAGGATAGCACATAGGTCGTTTTGATTCCGGAAGTATGCTCCCTTAGTTTGATTTTCTACTATCACGCGGGCGAAGCCACAGGTAGCAGCCAGTTAATAATAATGATGGTTCCCTCATGCACCCTACAAAGCCACAGCAAGATAAAACAGAACTAATAAAAAAAATTATAGATCACTTCAAATATGGTTTCTTCCTTCAAGCAAGACACTCACAAGCTTCATCTAGAGCTTATGATAGATAATATTATATCAGTGATAAAAATTTGGCGAAAAAATAATAATTCATGGCACACGATATTTTGGTAACTTATATAAGTTACCAAAATATCATGTGGTAGTCATATGACTTCTCCCTCTCTGTGTAGCGAGAGGGAGTGTCAGACTTTTACTGACTAAAACCCACCTGAGTCCTTACCATGGTAACTTTTTCAAACAATCCCGCAGCCCTGGCAGACTTAGAGCCTGACAGGTTTTGTCAATATTGCTCACATTTTCTTAAATATCGCGTGGTACACAATACGTTGTCGATCCGGGCTTGGTCTTTATCGGATGGCTAGCTACCTATTACTCGCCGCGTAATACACAGCTAAGGCCACAACAAGGCAAAACGTATAATACGAAGATTGTGACAATCTTTTTTCAAAGTAGCGCCATCTATGACGCAACATAGGAACTTAAAATTTGAAATCCTACATCACGGTATTAGAGTTCTCCGCGCGTTTAGAACATATACAACAGCCTGAAATCAACTGTCAGGCAGTTGGCCGAACTAGAGATAACACCCGTTTAGTCAAAGGATTTTGTCTTCGAAGGTTTGCTGGACTTTACACTCTGTTCCGCATACATCTAAACTGGTGACCCCGACGTGATACAGACACACAAAGACACATCTCGTCACATCTTTCCAAACAGACTCGAAGTCTGTATGTAATATGTCTTATTCCTCCCAAAATGGTAGTACCAAAAGTGCCCCATACAGCCACGTGTCCTCCACGTGGCATCCACACGACTGATTGTCATCGCCGCCGCCCGATTAGACCCCTAATCCACACGCCCCTTGGTCAACTAAATTGCATTGCGTTTGAGCACAATCATTATCTTTATCTCCTGTTACAATTTTATTTTATTTAAGTTTAGAATTTGACAGTGAATGGGAGTGTCATGTTGAAAGATTTGTGACAGATTGAAGGGTTAAATCAGCTGGTAGGTGTTAATCCGTTTGTAAGGATTTTGTTACGTGGGAATTGTATGGGACTCTAACGTGAAGGACGATAAAAGTTTTTCTGATATTAAAATTCTTGTGTCCAAAATATAAAATTTTGTATATTGTTACTTACACAGCAGAGCAGTGGCCGAGTGGTAACGGCCCCGACTTACGAGTTGTAGGTCGCGGGTTCAAACCCAGCCAGGCGCATTACTTTGTGTAATTTATTTCATCACCACTGCTCTCAAAACGGTGAAGGAAAACATCGTGAGGAAACCGGCATGTCCTAGAACCAAAAATTCGAAGACATGTGACATTCACCAACCCGCACTGGGCCCGCGTGGTGGATTACGGCCCATTCCCTCTCCTAAAGAGAGGAGGTCTGAGTCCCAGCAGTGGGAACATTAAAAAAGGCTGATTATGCTTATATTGTTACTTTTAGAAGCAGATAGTATATACAGTACAGTATTCACAGTTGTGAAGTTTAACGAGCCGTATAGTCTGGTATATGTATTTTTAGGGTTCCGTACACAAAGGGTAAAAACGGGACCCTATTACTAAGACTTCATTGACCGTATGTCTGTCATCTCATGGACCGTGGTAGCTAGATAGTTGAAATTTTCAAAGATGATGTATTTCTGTTGCGTTATAAAAACAAATATCTACTAAAACTGTTTTAAAGAAATATTTAACTGGGGCTCCCATACAACAAACGTGATTTTTTTTGACGTTTGCTCGATAGTAACAATAATTTTAATATAGAATGATACGGAACCTTACGTGCGCGACTCCGACTCGCACTTGCATAATAATAGCATAATCAGCCTTTTAATATTCCCACTGCTGGGACTCAGGCCTCCTCTCTAGGAGAGCCCACGCGGGCCCATTGTGAGTTGGTGAATGTCACATGTCTTCGAATTTTTGGTTCTAGGACATGTCGGTTTCCTCACGATGTTTTCCTTCACCGTTTTGAGAGCAGTGGTGATGAAATAAATTACACAAATTAATGCGCCTGGCTGGGTTTGAACCAGCGACCTACAACTCGTAAGTCGGGGCCATTACCACTCGGCCACCACTGCTCCTATACAACTCGCACTTGACCGGTTTTTAATTCTTATGAAAACGTTTGAACACATCTGATTATAAACGATGCTTATGATACTTTGCTTAAAGATAATTCTTTACATAATGAAGTTACTTTATGACTATCAGGGAACACACACTTCTATTATTGCTGTTTTTTTTTTACCTGAACTAGATTATTTAAGGATAGGTTGCAAAACTTAACCCTTCCAGAACATTAAAAATTCATCCAACAATCAACACCAATTATAAGCACTACAAATAACAATATTTAAGTCATGATGAAACTTCTCCACCTCACATATATAATTTCAACACGTCCTCTCTTAGTATTGTGTAACCAGAGGCCAATTACCAAAGATTTATGTTGAGAACATAATTAACTTAGGCCGAACATTGTTAACTAAGAATTACGGAATTGTATGTGGTGTACAGGTTGCAGTGTTTTGTTTAGATTGTAGTTGTTGAAGGTAGTTTTTTGGTTTTTGGCGGAAAAAGAAGACTAAGTGTGTGTCGTGAGTTTCATACGCGCATAGAACAAATATTTTCTGATTGTAATGTAAGGGGGGACTCTACTGGACTGGACTGGAACACTAAAATGCAGGCCTAGGCTTAGTAAAGTTTAGCCTCGAGATCTCCAACAAATTACTTCATATTTCTTATCAAACTATTTGTCAAATAAAAACTGTGCTGTCATTTGTTGGAGATAAATATTTTTATTATTATTATTATTTTAATGGACTTCAGGTAGTTGTCTGTTGTCTGGGTCTGGGTGTCTTGTGTATATGAGTTTGTACCTGTTTGTCAATTATACTCACGATCAGGAGAAATTCCTAGCGTGAGGCAACGTTCTCTCCTTTTTAAAAAAAGTTGTTGGCCTTTAAAAAAGTTCCAGTTCAAGTCGTAACGTCATCTCTGCGACAGTCAATGAAAAATATATATATATATAAGATTTTTTTTTAGTCGCTAATTTGAAAGTTCCTTCAAAGTAAGTAAGAGAATTGTCCTCATAACATAGATATTTAAATATGTCGAAGATATTTTAAATTACTTCTAGGTAAGCGTGATCCATCGTCAACCAAATCATCGCTTACCATCGGGTGAGATAGTGGTGCAACGGGAACCTATCTAATATTAAAAAAAAAACTAGAAAAATAAAACGACAAACAATGATTTCTGTTTATTACGTTTTTTTAAATAGAATCTAAACTTTAATCTAACGTCTTTTACTCAGTTCACAATTTAACTAACGTCTTGTACTGGAATCCTGACAATAACAGTTTGTTGTAATTAGTCCATGCCAAAAACTAATGAGCTTAAATCAAGATCGCGGTTTGACTGAAGTCAACAAAAGCTTCCATAAATTAAATAAAGCTAATTAAAACTGCACCAAGTCTTCATTCCGTACCCCTTTGAAGGGGTTGTTTAAAGTTATGGCTGCAAGATACAAGGACTCACCTTGTTTAAGGAGGTACACTTTGTATCTATTATAGGTACACAATTTATAATGCGAGTATATTTATATTAAACTCAATTTTGTTTTTAATATTTGTATCAAAAATCGCAAACAGAATTAATTTTTCAAAACATTTATTTAAAAAAATATTTGAAATCCTTCAAATCCGGAGAAATTCCCTGAAAGGAAAACTGTCAAGTAACAGAATAAATCCTTATTCTGTGCATATACTGAAATGTGACGTCACCGTCATTTGGTTACCAATTTACAAAAGTGATAACGAGAAATTCTTACCATACTCCCAATCTTTCACATACTAATGTTTGAAATATTAATTACTTCTTCATAATCAATTTTGATACTGTTTTCAGAAAACGATTATTAAAATTTTGATACTTTATACGTGTGGTGGAAATCAATAGCTAATGACGCATTGCCTGAGTCTGTGTTTCTTGATAGCTAAAACCTGATAGTCTTTAAGACAAAAGTGAATAGGATACAATATGGCAAATGTGCTCCCTCGTCGACTACATCGTCGGTTACCATTAGGTGAGATAGTGGTCAAGCGCGAGCTTATGATTAACTAGCTTTTGCCCGCAGCTTCACCCGCGTACATAAAATATAGCCTATGACACTCAGGAATAAAGCAGCTTTCTATCGGTGAAAAAATTTTAGCAATCGAACCAGTACTTTCAGAGATAAAAAAAAAACAAGCTTTACTTCTTTGTAATACTAGTGTAGATAATGTAAAAAAGACCCTGCATTCATAATTTTTCTTCAAAACTTCCCCACAAATAACAAAATAACACAGCTACAAATAAATTATATTCTATCACAACCACAAGTGCGATAGTGTTGTTTTATGAGCGAGTAACAAATAAAAAGTACGCTGCAGTGGACTTGAGACGTACCTACTTATACTTGCAGTACTTGCATCGCAGTGTCGCGTGATTTACATGACCGACAACGCATGTAGACTGGGAAATTGTGCTGTGCACAGTTTTGTTTTGTGCTACGTGTTTTTCAGTTGGAAATGTATGGGGTCAAGTTGGGCAAAGAAAAGGTTAGTTTTGGAACTTAATTTCATTTTCATTGGGATCATCTGTATTTACTTGCACTGGGACTGCTTTGAAGACCCCACCACTTAGACAAGCTCGATTAAGCTTCCTTTGGAGATGCATATTATAAGCTCATGACATGACAAACGAGTGGCTCATTGTGTGTTACACAGATTGCCAAGTAGCAGAAAATTAGAAGAGAGCAAAAAAAAATTGGAAACATCATCATAATTTCATTTAAGTGACCTCCTGAGCATTAATCAGGCTCAAGTATCATCAAATAAAAAACATACACGCTTTACTAAACGTTTAGGTCAAAATCTAAACCTAAGTATTTATTTTATTATATACTTAACCTTAATTTAATATATGTAGTTCTGACACAAAACTGTATGTACAAAAACAGGTAAAGACCCAGTATCTGCTATCTCCAATTAACACCAGCTAAAGGGACCAGGCGGGTGACATTAGTCACTTCTCCAAATGTATGGCAATGGCATTGCCATACATTTTGTAACGTTTGGCGGGAATAGTATCAGAAAAATCATTTGACTAAGCCAGCAGAGGATTCATACTTATATTACTTATGTATAACCCCTCTGCTGCTCCCTTTTATGTCAATAAAGTTTTTTTAAACTGTATGAAAATCCGTCCAGCAGTGTTCGATTTTATCGCGTTAATGCAAACAGACGCTGTGGGGAAGTTTGTATTATAATATGTAAGGACATTCATAGCTCAAAATTTGCGTATTGGATAGTATTTTTCCATCGTCTATTTTTTCATCATCGCTTACCATCGGGTGAGATGGTGGTGAACTTAAATGTAAGTCCTTCATAACAGTGCTGTTAAGCACGCTAGAGTATAAGCATAAGCTAAAATTGGTAAAATAAAATCTGTAAGATAATAGGACATTAATCAATTCCTCTCTTCAGTCGACTTGATTGTAATCATTCTACTCAACCAAAACACATATCATCAACTGTTGCCAATTATATGTTTACAAAAGAAAAGTCCTTCGGTTTATAACTTATTCTTTATGTAGAATTGCTTCTGAAAATGGCAGTAAAAACAGTTAAAAAGACAACAAACGATATGATTTACGCACGAGGCAAAGAAGCCTGGCAAGGCTGCCAGAACATTTACTGTAGATACTTCCATTATTACCTACTGCTGTTGCACTCTAGGGTAATTTATTTATGTACTTAGATTTTACTGTCCTTTTTCTCTAAATGGCTGTAGTTAATGTATTAAGTAGGTGGGTAAAGATTGTATGTTAAAATGTTAGGAAGGCTTAGAGTCGACATAGATAACTAAAAAAAAACGCGGAAAAAAGCGTAAAATTCGGAACTACTACTTGAAGTCCTCTCATCCTTAGTTCGGTCTTCGTCAGAATTATTATTAAGTTCTCTTAATGATTTGATATTTTTCATAGCATTTATCAGTTTATAATTTAGCATGTATATGTATTTTATTATTATAAATAACTTATTTTTTATTTTATTTTTCAGTTTGAAATATCTGTTATTTGTTTATTGTGCAAACCTACCACAGTGTTGTCTTTTTTAACCCAAAAGTTGCCTGGTAGAGAATGCCTTGTTGCATTAAGTCCGCCTATGTACCACTACTGAAGTTTAAATAAATAGATGAATAACTATTATTATTTCTGTCTACTTAAGAAAACTTGGTGATTATTTTTTACTGTGACTACTATCTGAATGACGATGGAGTACGCTTGCCTAAAAGTAACCTATTTACTCTTGACTTAAATATTCCCAAGTTGTAGCTATCAGAAAACACAGACTCCCGTAGGGAATTCAACTCCTTGGCTGGCACAATGAATGTGTTAAAACTTTTGTGCCTACTTTTTACAAAATATAAGTATCTACATACATAAATAACTTGTATATTAACTTACTACGAGTATTTATAACCTAACTAAGGGCATATGTACACAAAATTAAATATACTTAGGCATCGAAGGACTCAATCACATCACTATCAAAACTTGAAAACTTTACAACTAAGTAGGTTTTCACAAACCCAATGTGTTTATTTACACACTAGCTTTTGCCAGCGGATTCGCCCCCGGAAGTGTATAAAATTATCCCAAAAAAGTATACTCCTGGGATAAAAAGGACATGGTCCACTCCTGTGACTAATTTCATCTAAATCCATTCAGCCGTCTAAACGTAAAGAAGTAACAAACATACTAATGTATATACTTGGGCATACTGAAAGTTTCTGGATTCTGATAAATAAGACTAGATATACGACTTACGATATATTTATTGTTTTTCAAAGTATATTCCCTCGCAATTAATTCATTTTGCATTCGCTGAAACCACTGTACAAAGCAGTTGGACCAGTCTTCTTTAAGGACCTCTTCAATGGCTTTATGGAACGCGTTCACCACCGATTTATGTTGGGCTTTCGGCTTTTGTCGTTTCTGATCCTTCGTTAAGTCATGTGGTATCCATCGAGTACAAAGCTTCCGAACCTTCAGATGCACATGTAAAATGTTGCACTTGGCTCATTTCAATGCCTAACAAAGCACAAATTTGCTGGCAAGTAATTTTTTTGTCAGTTTCAATAAATTGTCGTACGGTGTCAATTTTTGAGAAAAGAAAGGACGCCATAGTGAAAAAACAAATGACAGTTTGGCAAGTTAAAAAGTAACATGCTCGCAAAGAGTTCCATTTTCGAATTCTATAATTGTTTTTCATTCTTTTATTGTAAGTGGCCAGATCCAGAAACTTTCAGTATGCCCCACGTACAACATTCGCCTTTACAATATTAGTATGATCCAATCGAATATTTCGAAAATATAGTTCTCTGTTTAGGAACACCTCAGATACCACAATATTCACACTAAAATCACAGCACGAATATTTGCCTCGAATTTTACTGACAGTGTTCCCAAATTCTTCGTAAACCGGCTTCCGAAAGTCATTTTCTCAACAAAAGGCAACCAAATTAATATGTTGTTTGAACATCGTTAAATAAACATAATCATGAGGCCACGTGCGCAGCGCACGCCTCTCTATTCAACCCATGGAAGTTCTATGGGATTTACTCGAATCTCATTCGACGAACCATGGGCCAGTATCTTAAGACTATACTCAAACAGAGGGTCAGCAGATTGATGTTTTAGATATTGATATGATAGTGATTTAGTATGGGAACACAAATAAATCGGTTGTTGCAACTTGTGTGAGTAATGGCTATCAAAAAAAGGTAAGTTCACTAATTTATCAGGGTCTTTGAAGGTATAGTTCAATTAGCGATTCGTGCGAAATGAAAAATTTATAATGGTTTTTTTAATTCAGTAATTCCAAGAACGCCTGTGAGTTAGTCCGGATTTGTCTGTGCTTATTTTTGTAGAATATTTTGTACTAATCGATAAATAACACTAAATAGAAATCATTTTCTGAACACAATATCAAAATTGGTTATTAAAAATGAAGAAGCAATTAGCATTCCAAATATTCGTTTGAGAAAGAGTGGGGGCGTGGTGGGAATATCTCGCTTTCAGCACTCGTAACCTAATGGCGGTGACGTCACATTTCAGCATCTTTATACTATTATTTGACAGTTTCTCTTTCCACCAGATTTGAAAGGTTACTAACTTGATTTATATTGAACCAATTTCATAATTTCTTTCTATTTGCGATTTTGGACGAAGTTACTTTTTGATTCCAAAAATAAAAAAATTGGACTAGTGCAAATCGGACTCGCGCACTAAGGGTTTCATACAAACTTATATATGTAAATAGTTCAATTCCCGAATGTAGTCTCGAAGATTTTTCCGAATCACAATTGTTTTTTTTGACGTATTCTTATATCTGTGCTATAAGATCTTGCTTTATGCCAAATTTAAAAAATCTGGGTTAACAGGAAGTACCCTATGAATTTTGATTCCCTTGAGAGTGTCGAAATATACATTTTTGCGACTTAAATGGCCATAGGGTCTTAACAGACAGACAGACAGAAAGACGGACAACAAAGTGATCCTATAAGGGTTCCGTTTTTTCCTTTTGAGGTACGGAATCCTAAAAAATAAGTCAAGTACCCAATTTCAGGTCCCATATTTTCATAGAGTAATTTGACATAATTTGCACACAGACAGTCTTATTTTTGTGTCTTACCAAAACAAGAGTTGCGTGTCCCGTTCGCATGCGCCGTACGGCATTAGCTGATTGTCCGTGTGCCGGCAGCCTAACGTTTTAATACAATTAAATTGACCGCAACTTACTATTACCCGAACATCTTTTCATCGCCATTTTTGTGAATGACCCTTTTGCGTGTCACTCGATTTGTATACTTATTAGGATAATGTTACGTGGCATTTTGGCCGATAACCTCCTTTATTCCAATCGTTTTTATTCAATCAGTATCAGCAAAGTAACTAATTTCGATCAAAAAGTCCGTGGTCCAAACCAATTCATCAGTTTCAAAATTGATAAGAATAAAACTTTTTGGATGATGAAAGCATAGTGTTCAAAAGCACCCTTTTGGGATTCAGGAATTAGCCCGTATGAATAATGAGAATATTTAATATTGAACCAGATAATCTATATTTTACGTCCATAATACCTAAGTATTTAATAATACACCGAAAGACTACAGTCGATACTTCCACGACACATAACTAATTACTAAAATATGAATCCATAGACCACACTGGTGTAACTAGGCGTCCATTTTTTAAATCCCTACTAATTCCCCAGAGATTGAATCCCATGCGACGGACTATGCCCAGTGCGGCGTCGACCCCAGACATCCTGGGGGATCGTCTCATTTCAACGAGTGAACTTGAAAAATGTTAGTTCACACCACTATCTGGTCTCCTAGTGTTTTTATTCTTAGTTTCTTACCAACAACTGTTTATACTTTTGTAAGTTGGTGAAGGTTTCTGATAAGGTTTGACCTTTTAAGTTTATATGCGTAATGTTTAACATCTTTAGGCGTTTCGGTTTACTTTTGAATTTCGAACGTATCCTTTTGTCTAGTTTCTGGGTACTTCGAGTGTCATATAAGTGTGAATGAGGATTTTTGGCGGGCTTTTTTTGAGTGAAGTTCAGTGGCTGTTTAAATCACATATTTGCAAATTAATTCCCAGAGGATATTGTTATGTAAAATTGGTGAAGTTCTATACTGGTCTAGTCTATTGGTGTAGTACGCGATCTCGGTGAAATGGTGTTGATAATTTTATTGTAATTTGAATTACTGCAGCGAAGCTTGCCGAAAAGGCTGACTCGATATTAAACTTTGAATTTACGATGTATGTTTTATTTTCGATACAGTTAATTTTTTTTCCGGACTTCTAGTTCTTATTAACAAAAAATAAACCAAAGTGGTCCATGGTCATCTCCGACAACTTACCTATATCATCACCAACAACTTACGTAAAAGAATAACTTATAAAAGAAAATACATATTGTTGTAAACAAATGTTGAAGTGACAATTACTTCAACATTTGTTTACAACAATATTTTCTGTTCAAATTCTGCATCATTTATTTGCATTGATTAGAATAGAAAAGAATAGCATTTATTGCAATAGCATTCATAGCAATATATTGGCAACAACACAAAATAATAATAAAAAAGAGTACAGAAATACAACATCGCATCGTGCATCGTTTAGTCATTACGATTATTGATTACACCAACTGCACAACAAAAGTAGCCCAAAATCTATTTGATTTACAACACCACCTGATACCATCCCCTTACTTATACTTAAGCCAAATGTAGAAAATACGACCCCAAACCTATTTTGGTGTTCTTAAATACTTTTGTATGACCCTTAGATACCTATTACAATATACAAAGCAAAGTCCTTGTAAATCCATGGTACAAAAGATGATAATACCCCTGTTTCATATTCAATTAAATATTGTGTCAGGGATGAAAAAATCTATTTGGGATTTAGGGGGTTCAGTGTAATGTTGGATGTGTAAGTAATAGTTGTACAAATTGAAGATGTGTGCATTTTAGGTTTCTTTTTGGATAAAAATAATTTTGTAGTTTCAACGAAAATGAGACGAGGAAATCAAAGTATTTTACGTGTCGAGTACGAAGATTTCATGTTTTATAAAATATTTCAAGAGATTTGAACATTTTAAACCAATATGGACATACTTAGTATTTTGTTCTCTAATTAAAAAAATGTACAAAACAAAGTCAAGAGCACTAACACAAAGATTACTTGACGATATTTTTATATCCTCTAGTACTAATTATATATTATTAGATAAACGCTCCGTACACGTACGTTAGCGCTGGATGAGATGCCAGATGATAATAAGTGAATACCTACCAGAGAAAGTGTTACTACAAGAAACTTCAAAAGTTTATTTTTTTAATTGCAAAAGTGTTTTTACTTCTGAATTTTCTAGTTTTTTGACTTTATGAACACTGAACAGCGTTTAAATATCGACTTTTAAAATGTTATCTGCTTCGTGAATTCAATGCGGGAATTATGGTAATAAGTTTTTGGTTTAGATAATAAAATGCAATAATTATGCATGCGAGGGGTGCATGAATTAGCAAAAATAATAGCTTGATGAAGACGGCCCATTTTATCTTATCTGTTCGACGATTTTTAATTAAATACCATAATTATTATCTTGTATCCATAATTTATAATTAAGTTTATGATAATTTTCTGACTCATAAGTTCAAACTATCTGAAAGGCACTTAAGATTAATTTACAGTAGGTAGTAGGGTAGGTCAGGTAAATAGAAATATTAATCTTTGTCTTTGTTGCAGCCCATCGTCTATGAAGGTCAAGACAAGAATCCAGAAATGTGTAGGGTTTTACTAACACACGAAGTTATGTGCAGGTACGTTTGCCTTCTCATTGATTTAATTAAGTTAACTTTAATTTAGGTACCTTTAGTATTTTTTATTGTAATACGAAGGTTAAACAGAAAAACATTACCAACTCTTCTTCAAGGACAGTTGGTGAAAAGCGCAAGAGTTTCTGCCTGCAAAAGTACAATGCATAAAAAAAAATACAAGCATGGCCTTATACCAAAAAAAAAAGTAACTGGGATCTATAATATCTGGCACTATAGAACCAAATTCGAATTCCATATTAGAAAACGACATAATCACAAAAAAAGTTACACATAGGTACACCTACTTCGTAGAAAATGGTAGCGATAGTCATTTGTCATAAATATTGACTCCCAATATTATTGCATGGTCATGTTTCTCCAAACGGCAAGCTTTTGTGGGCATTCATGATACGACTGTGTCAATATTTTTACAATTGCTCATAATGTGTGGGTAACGTCCTTTAAAAAAGGTGGGTTATTTCTTTTAACGTTAGGGACATTTAGATAAAAAAAAAAACTGACAGATAGATAAGAAGAAAATAAAGACTAAAACTTATATCCATATTCTTAGTCATTTTCTCCACTCGATTATACCTCGACTCAGCCTCTCTCTATCAAAATGACAATTATGATTTATAATTTATTGACATACTTTAGGAGGCCATTATTATAGTTTTTAATTGTTAAGGAGACTCAAGTATAGAAGAATGGAACCTTTAAAAATTATATATTATACATATATAATAAAACTAGCGGTCCCGACAGACGTTGTTTTCTTCGAAAACTGGCATTTCATCAGAAAAAAAACTTGGCAAGTGCGAATCGGACTCGCGCCCTGAGGGTTCATTCCGTACAAACTTACTTAAGTAAAGAGTTCAATTCCTGATTGGAGTCTCGAAGTTTTATCCAAATCGCAAAAAAAAATTGTGATGTAACAACAAATTTTCTGCTTTCAGATTTATTCCTAAATTTGTGATATAAGACCTTGCTTTATGCAAAATTTCAGAATTCTTGGTCAAAGGGAAGTACTCTAGAATTTTGGTTCCCTTGAATGTCGAAATATACGTTTTTTGCGACATTAACGGCCATATCTTTTTTTTACGTTAACTTAGAAGTTTTAGTTTTTCACAGCTTCAAGAGACCGCAGACTTAAGTATATGGTTTTAATTTCAACTCGATATGTCCACGCGTTCCCGAGATAAAGGGTCTTGACAGACAGACAGAGAGACAGACAGACAGATAAACAGACAGACGGACAACAAAGTAATCATAGAAGGGTTCCGTTTATTCCTTTTGAGGTACGGAATCCTAAAAATGAAAACCCAGTTGCAGCATCACCTGCCGTGTTGAAATATATTTTCAAACCATCCAGGGACCCACTCAAATATACACACAAAGTTTCATCCAAATCGGTTAAGCTGTTTAGGAGCAGTTAGGTGACAAACACACGTACAGAACGATTATATATATAAAAGATTAAATATCAAATGTATCCTCTAATCCAAATAAAACTGTAGATCAACAAAAACTGAAGTAACAAGAATTACAAAACAAATGTAAACAACTAACATCACTTATACACAGACGCATCTTGTAACTTCCTAATTACGAGCTCCGAACAAAGAAATGAGCGTTCTTATTAATTTAACCATTTGTTTGGGGTGGTTTTTCCGCTCGTAAATGTACTGAGTCTCGCCATCACATCAATGTATGAGTGCGTTGCTATACTCCATCGCGTCAGTGTGAGCAATTAAAATTTTATTCCACCTTAGACTTGTGTATCGTTAGCTCTTTCTTCTGAATATGTGTGTCCTTGTCACTCGTCTTCAGGGGAGGAGTCTCGAGGGAGTCTGTCCTTTCAATGTCTTTGCCCTTTGCGTCAAGGAGACCCCGGTAGGGCGCGTGCAACGTATTGTTTGTTTAGCGTGGATACGGCGTTTGGTAAAGATTTTTTATTGCCTAGTTTTTGAATTCTGTGAATGGGAAGTAAATACTGTTTTGACTAACATTTTAAAACTTATCCTGGACCGTTCCTTTTTTTTTTGTATAAAATGAAAACCTTCGCTTACCTTAAACCTAACCTTTTTAACCGACTTCAAAAAGGATGAGGTTCAACTGAATGTATTTTTTTAGGTAACCTTTGCTTACCTTTGAAATTTGTAGAAATAGTCCTTCATCTTAATTTCTGTGATATCTCCTTTGTCTTACTCCCTCAAAGTGGTTGTTACTCTTATTTCCATCCCTTTAACATTGCTATTATTATCTCATAAAAGTTACTGTTTATCTTATTTCTTAAAAAACCTTAGTTTTTTCAAACCTCTAAAGAAATTTGTCAGTCTTATTAAACTCATCCCATAGAAATTGCTGACTCTGTTATTTATTCTCTAGAAATTGTTGTACCTAATCTCTTTAGAATATTCTGGTAGAAAATGCCCTAGGCATTAAGTTCGCCTTTGTATTTTTGCGATGTATGAAGTTTTTATACTACTAACATTCTAAAGGCAAACGTTTGTATGTTTGTTGCTCCTTCACGCTCTATTGGCTCAACAACAATTAATAGACCATGTTCTGGAATAGGACAAAAAATACTTTATACCTTGGGTGTATGTTTCCATAACTTTCACGATGGCAAAAGCTAGTCTCTGCTAATATTATAAAGAGGTAAAATTTGTAAGTATGTATATAATGAATAATCTCTGAAACTACTGAACCGATTCTGAAAATTCTTTTACTAATACGTAGTTGCACTGTTTTTGAGTAGCTTTGAGTAAATAAATCTATTATGTTTATCAGTGGCGAGGTATGGCATTTATTCTAATAGCAAAAAAGAAGTCATAATAAAGGTTACTGATATACCTTTATTAAATCACATTTTATTAGACCAACAACTCACTATTCATGTTCCATATATTATGACTGATGCATCTAAACCCTTCGGTACGTTTACTAGCAATATATTGATTTTTATCCCCAAAACGAATAGGTATCCGTTTATGAGTACTCCGCTAAAGGTACAGGGGATCGCCCTAATGTGTCCCGATATTGAGAATTTATTGTGCTTTCTGATGTTATTTTTGACAAACCTATTTTTAAAGATACGTTTTTAGACGTTTTATTCTGTAAATGTGGCAAGTTTGTGAGTCTGAAGTTCATTATGAAGTCATAAATAAACCTATTCATATTTAAAAATGATTTTTGGTATATAACAATAAAAACCAAAAAGCTAAATATAGATTTAAGATAAACAGTGTTTTATAAATCATATCTAATACTATTATTCTTTACAGTCGGTGTTGTGACAAGAAAAGTTGTGGTAACAGAAACGAAACGCCTTCAGATCCAGTAATCATCGACCGGTGAGTGAACATTTTAATTTAGATACTTTTTAACTCTAATACTTAATAAGACATGTGATATCCACCAACCTGCATTTGGCCCGCGTGGTGGATTACAGCCTATTCCCTGTCTTAGAGAGGAGGCCTGAGTTCCAGTAGTGAGAACATTAGGTACAATACTGATATTTATTAACCCTCAACAGTTCAGTTCAATGTAAGATATGGAAGGAGCCTAAATCTCACGTCACAGGGAATCCGAGTGTGAGTTCCAGGAAACAAAGTTATATAAATGTATCTTCTGTAATAATAAATTATTCTTATTATTATAAACTTTCTTCTGATTTTCATTAGCCAATTCTAATGTGAACGTATCTACTAATTCAGTGGAGTAGAAATAATATAGATGAAGTGGACATATTGATTGGAAAACTTAGAGATTTAGGAGTAAAATTTCATTTATCATTTTTTTATGCACTTCCCATGTGGTCTCTCCTTAGTTGACTGGTAGAGAAGTCTCAGGCATAGTCCGCCTTTGAACATTTGTTTTGCACGAAGTTTTAAATAAATAATTATAACAATCCACTTAACAATTCCAATGTCACATTTCAAACTTCACAACCATCCTATTTCCGTGCTCAATTAATCAGCAGAAAATCGAAACTGAAACAAAAACGAATCGCAAAGTTCATTGAACACAAAAACAATAGAGTAGCGTTTGTTAAAATTCCGTATTCCACAATTCGCGGCGATTCATCAGGCTGCAATGACGGCAATCTCGAAACTTTCCCGAGCCAAATGCATTTTCGCGATACAAAACTTTTGAGGCATTCTCTCTCAGTTCGCATTGTATTTTTATTGCGATCGTCGCTGCCAGATATCTATTGCGGAGTTTTTGTTCGGAAAATTTTATTGAAAGCTCTTTGAGCGACCTTGTTGATGTGTAGAATTTGTTTTTGTTACGCTGACATGTGTTGACAAAGTTTTGTTACACAAAATTAAGTGCGCTAGAAATATATTTGATCTAACGACCACATACAAATTCATCAGTAGGAAATTCCCTTTTTTGCTTTCTTCCAAAAACCCAGTCTATTGTGCGAGAGTAATTACTCTAACCATATACCGATATGGCCAATTAAACCAAAACTTTAATTCATCCGGAACAATTTTCGGCCAACCCAATACCACAGGTATACAAATATTTCGGCAGTCATCAATCGGGGGCCACAATCTACAAACAACTCAATAAAAACAAAAGCCTGCACAAAATTGCGCTCACATCGGTCTCACGCTGAGCCATTCAGCCTCCTGATGTAGAACAGTGTCGGGAGGAACGGCAGCTAATCAGGCTGACAAATATCCGAAAATTTCAATAGAGCTGCCACCACTATTGATACGAGGGGTCGCAGGGCGTTCTGAGCTATATTTTTTTTATTTTTCGGCCTTTTTCGGGAATTCAATAGAGATAGGCGTCTCTCGTTCGGTACGTCGTTCGATATTTGAAATTTAGGGTTGGCGATTATGACTTACCTGAGATAAGTTCATTTATTCGGCTTCAATAAGTCAGTAGGCGTTTGATACCATTTGTCCTGAACGTAGGACAATGAATAAAATACAGATTAGGTATTTATTCTGATATCTTTAATTGTGTTGTGCCTACTTATACTATCTCTTAGATCATAACCAAGTAACTCTAACAACATTAAAATGTTTGTATTACATATACGAAACAGGGTAAGTCTTAGATAATGACCAGATTTATTTTTACTACACACACATTACACTTTGTAATCCATACATATACGGTACACCTGTAGTTTTCCGGAAATGTAGGCATGATGTTATTTTACGTTTTGTTACATACCTACATACCTAATATATCTATATAGTTGATTGTATTGACGTAATAAAAATACATACTGGTATCTAATACCTAACCGCCAACCCTATCCACCAAACGTCGCGCGTCGGTTTTGTAATTCGTTCGATTCAAATTTTTTTCTACCTTGGAAACAAAAAAAATCAACGGCCTTTGTGCGAACTTTCCTTTGGTTTTCGGCGCATGAAGTTGATCGCGGAAATTCTCCCTTACCACCAATAAAACTTGTGATTTTTTGAGCGTTTGATGTATCAAAATTAAACTCGGGTTTTTGATGTTCATTATTAGTCGGGATTTTTTCAGATAAAAGGCTTTTTATGAATATTTATTGTCGTTTATGATTGGTGGAGTGGGAAATTGTTCTTGGATTTAACAAAGCTTTTGACCATCGTAGGACAAATATAATGCGCAAAAAAAAACTGATACGACTCACAATCTAATCAATGTAAGCCTCAGTTCCAAAATTTATCTTTTCAAAACACTGTAGTGCACATAAAACTACATACAATTTACACGAGTTAACGTCAAGCATCAAGTACTATCACTGTCACAAGTGACTATATACGCAGCAATATCCATCAGCCATTCATGTACAGTGCCTCGCCCAGCCGCGGTACACTCGCGAACTAATGCGATAATTGAAATTGTGCAATTGCGTGCGAAACGCCCAACACCGAATTCATTACAGTCGTGTTTTTTGCAATTTGTTTTTTTTTCTGTTTCACTTTTTTGCACTGTCGCTGCCAGCGAAATGATACGTTCTCCAATGGTTTAATTATTTTATGCATGCGTCATGGTTATAGTCTTTTTACTTAGCAAATGGACGTTTTATCATAAAAGTTATTTTATGAGTAGTACTTTTTGTAGACGTTTAGTGTAATTTTTATTAGAGTACTTTTTCTATGATGGATTACTTTTTCGTAGTTTGCATCTACTTATAGATAGTTAATTAATTTCAAAAGAGGAAACCGACATTGTTCATTCACATTTCGTTGCAAAGCCAGTTTATATCAAGGTCATTTATTGATAAAAATCGTATAATAAATTAAGGCTTCGTTTATAGAAAAACATTAAACTGTCGTATCACAAAAATCAACACAAGTTATTGCGTACTACCATAACACCTTTTTCCATCCCTAACAGAGTCAGAAACAGAACTCGAAACAACACTCTAAACCGTTCCTGTATCGATAACACGGCGAATAATTGACGTAACGGTAAAAGCAGGCAACAATCCAGAACCCTACGAATCAGCAGCAATTTGTTAAGTGGATTTTTGGCCGAGACACGCTCGCGGCTCGTTGCGCATCTGTACACAATTTCATTATCTCTGCCCGCGTGCCCGGCCGACTCTACTATTAACTTATGCGATACTGTTGTAAGCCATGGACATTTTTTTAAATATTTTTTCGTATTGTTTTTTAAGTTTATGGTGAAGATTTTATATATATATTTTTTAGTTTATTTATTATACCTATATTAAGGTTTACTTGGCTGACTAAAATTTGCCCAAATTAATTGAACCAAATTATATTTAGCAAAGTTTTTTATTCCTGCAGATACCAAAATTTGTTCAATTTTATTCTCCAAGCCAGACATTGTTTTTGTCATGACTATAATTTGCTGAATGACGGTATATAGAAAACCAACTTATAATGAAAGAAAATCGTTTCCAACTATATTTAAAAATAATTAGCTCTCGATCCATAACTTACGTTATTATAAAAACGAATGAATTAAAATACAATTGACTACACTTAAAATAATTTCAAAACACCCCTCAATATTGTACCAATAACTACTACCGTTTACTGGGCAGGTACTTTAGAAGATAGACTTTACCAAATCAATTCATGCCCACGCAAACGGTCCCCTACGCAATCACTTAAGAATTTTATGTACCGTAATGATTAAGATGTTTTGTCGTACTTGGGTTTAAATGCGAACCGTGTATGAGGGGCTTAATCGACAAACTAGATTGTTGTGTTAAACATATTGTGACTGGAATAGCTATTAAAGGATTAAGCGGCGTTTTAAAAGTTTGTTTTTTTAATGGGGGGTGTCATTAATTGAGTAGAAGCGTGAGAGTGTTGGCGAACTATTAAAATAGTTACAAGATAAACTTTTCATCGAAGTTTGATGAAGAAATTATAGTTATTTCTGAACTAAGCGTTTTGTATCGTCGTATATACAGCGTACATTGAAGGATTGTTCCAGACAATTTGCCTGCTGCGGTCTTCTCGTCTGATTATAATTTAGGTGTCTCTAAGGCTAAAGTGGAAAGGATCTTAATAAACTAGTGCGCTTCACCATCAACGATTGCATCACTGATTACCGTCAGGTGGATTGCAGTCAAGCACTAGTTTAAGTCATTAAAAAAAAACTAACTGCTGTCAGCAGCTTCAATCGCATGATAGTAGACAATTGTCCCAAGGGAACATACTCCCAGAATAAAATGTATCCTATGTGCTATTCCAGGTCATGGTCTACCCGTGTACGAAGTTTCATTGAAACCCGTTCAGCCATACATACTTTCATCTTTATAATATTAGTGTGATCAAGTCATTAAAAGCGACTGTAGAGAGATGTAACCAGAGGCTTAGCAAGATATTTTACAGGGCCTATAAATATTTTTCTTTACTGACCACGTTTTTCTGGCAACTAAGATAAAATAACTAGGTAATTATAAGCCGTCAATAGTAACTAATTTTGAAGGTTCCAATCAGTCTACTGATGTTACTAATTTTAGCTACTGAAAATCAATAGCTTCAAGCTTTTTAAATGACAAATGTGACAAAGGGGCAAAAAGTCCGGTCTCTTTCGACATATGGCCAACATCTATATTACAATGGGATCTTTACACCCTATTTCGGGTGCGACAAAATCGATTCCCAATTCGATATGACCCTCTTGTGCTGCCAGTTTGATAGAGACATATTTTGGGTATAAATGTAGGCTCGGAGTAAGATAGATATAACACGAAATTAAAATTATAATTAAATTTAATGAAGAGTAAAAAAAAGTTTGAAACGCATTTTGTGCCTCTTGAATGTCGGTGTTTCCCAGAAATGATTCTAAGCTTTTGATAATAGAAGGTCAACTTTGGTTTATCCTTGATGCTACGGAAATCCCACATCTAAAGCAATTTTTATAACAAATAGGAAGCTATATTTATGTACCTAACTATACAAATAACTTGTTCCTTATTTAGATAGGTGTGCTACATGATAAATAAATCCCACAATTACTATTCGAAACCATTCACAAACAACGCAGTTCCGAACGCAAAATTCTAATTTCAAATTAAAGTTACGTTACCAAAAGGTGGTTTTCTATCGGCTGCAGTTTTCCGGTGATTTTGGTCTGTAAACGCCGCCGGTGTGAGGGAATCACGGCTATTATATTATCTCATTAGACACGCCGAGCGCCGCGCGCCCGCCTCTTTCTTCTCGCCAAATAAATTCCTTTCCCGTCTGATATCTTTATTACCTTTTTTGTTTTGATACTTATCTAGATATCTTTCAAGACTAGCTTTATTGGACCCTTCTTTATTTTTATTACCAGCCAACTACTTCATATGTTTTTTTTTTCGGTTGCTTTTTAAAAAGTATGAATTTATCGGGTACAGGTAGTGGAAAACCAGTGTTAACGTGAAACTATAAATTTATATTACAAATAGTTACCAACTACAAGTTTATTGGTGCACGACTTCGGAACGGCTCGGTTTGCAGTTACACTGAGAAAGTTATAATATATACTAACCATAACTTCATAAGTCCCTTTATTAATAGCTTTGCACTTTCTTCTGTTCGCTGTTTGCGGAGAAAGGGGAATTTATTTAATTGGTCTTTTATTACGTGTGGCTGAATATTGTTCTATAATTTAAGAATACCTTGCCAGTTTTAAGCTACATATATTTTTCCAGGTTTTGGATTATGTGGCTCAGTCAGCTAGTCATAAGCTTATCCTTACTGTTACTACATTTTATACATTTCACGTCAAATTACGCTACTTATCCCGCTAAAACGATGCTAGCACAAGTAAACACAATACAAATCACACAAATCTGTACAAAAAGCGGAGGCGGCAACAAAAGAATTCGGCACACTTACAGTGTAATGTAAACCAAAAAAGAAAACTGGTCCCAAAAGAGTACCCTGGGGAATACTCGCGCGCTCCGCTCGGCCCGATACAGACACGACGACTGGTGATTAGGCTTCTTATCCACGAGATAGCGACAGAAACTGTGCAAGACTTAACAACTAGGACCGTTTTCTTATTCCCTCCGACCAAGCATTTTCTTGCCCGCCGACTTATCTAATGCTACTGTTTGGCTTAAAATTCCTATGTAATATTAGCGGCTAACTTTCGTAGCTTATGAATTTTATCCTACGTATTAAATTTTAAATAAGTTTTATTGATATTCTGTTTCTTCCATGAGGAAACAACGTAAACGGATATTCTGTATTTTTGATGAGACCTACAAAATCAATAAATCATATTATTTCAGTAATGAGACGTCTCATTTCTGATTTATATCTGCGTATTGGTTGCCCCCCGATTTTCTACTCGATAAGTCTGGGTGGTGATCGTAAATTGAAATATGATAAAGTCGCAGTAATAAGCTCCCGTAATCGCATCGACCCTCTGACTGTTGGCGCTCCAGTGACGACGGGAAAAGTCATGCGAACCTAATTTGGTTTTTTAGTTTATATTTTATAAATAATTGTTACAAGCAAAATTACGTTGTTCTTTTTTTTCCTTCGCTCATTAATTATGATCATTTCTATTATCTTTCAACGCAAATCTTTTACTGGAAGCTCCTTTTATTTCACAATGTTCGGGTCTTCTATCTCAATTCCGCCCTCATTCCCGATTCCAATACGTGATTCGTCGGTTCGCAAATTATTCGGTGAAAATTCACCATCTCGTTAGAATGTGCGATCCGGTCGGGCGCGGCGAGCCAACCGCTTGATAAATTGTCTGGAATAATAATGATGAATTGCAACTAGTCCGATCCCGATGTAGGATCTAATCTATGGTGCTATTTTACTACCGAACCTACACACACCTACCACTAGCTTTATAAAATCACCACGTATAATATTTTTAACATTTTTTTCCAATAGGCTTTAAAGAAAATACGTAAAGAAAATATTTCGTTCTTGCTAATATGATTTCTAATTAAATTTTATTCGACGGTTTAAATAACGTTGAGCTCGTCAAAATTACTTCAAATTAGCGACAAATCTATTAAGAATAGGACGTCTCGAGCCCATTTAATTAGTGACGGAGTTTTACCATCCGCCCTCTTTCCTACCACTCATTGAGAATTTCAACTGTAATACTGCCATATTGGCGAGGCTTAAATAATATTGGGCGTACCTAATAATAGACGTTCTTTTGTAATTTATATTATTTTCAGAGGAACGTATTTTTCTGTTCCAGTTATCTGGTTTTATTTCTATTCGTTCATTAGTGTAAGTAATAAAAGCGGTAATGTAAAAGCATCATTAAATTTAAATACAAATTCACGCGTGACATCTCCTTTGAAGACAAACACACCCAGTACTTGGTAGTAAAACAAACTAAAGTTAATTGTTGCTTTTATGATGACATCGCGTGAGTTGGGGTCAGATAGCAAACTAATTGTTATTTTTATTCTGCCTCTGATGTTGAAAGTAATTCGCTGTTTGGATGTGGCATTGTTTAGGAACAAGTTGCTATACCAACATAAAATTGTTAAAGACCATTAATATGTCTCAGTATTGTTTCATGATTTTATAAAGATACAGGAGATTACTCTTCTGAGTTAATAATCTAAAGCATGAAGTGGATTAAGTGCAAGGTAGTTAAGATTACAGCTACTATCTTCTTTTCTACACTTTTGTTATGAATATTCACGTCTGTACACAGATACAGCATTATAATGGTGTATATACATGATTACATAATTATATCTATACAGTGTAATACAATAAATCTTTATTACATGTTTCTGTACTCATTATCTATAAACCGTTTAAAATTTAATCTTCTGTGACCATAACCACAAAAACCAAAACATCACTTAAATTCAATTTATACGAGTGGCCCATTCATTTGTTTATCAAGATTTGTATGTAATCATGCCCTTTTACTTGATTGATAGTATCTTCAATCTTCTTCAATTTCACGTTTAGTTAATTGCGGCTTGAATCGACCCTGTTACAGCGTGACCACAGTTTTATATCCATTAGCTTGATGATAGTGAGTTTTGTCATTAGGATTTCACAGATTTTTATGGCGAGACCTTTTATTCCGAACAAATTGGATTATTTTCCATATATTAAAAAAAAATATGTAGACACAGATTTAAAAAATAGACCAAAAGTTGTCATTAACTGTGTTTTCTCCACATCTAAAACAATTTCTACTTTCCACACATATGATCGAACACAACCCCTAGTTTCATCTCACCTATCAACAGAAATCTCATTCCGTATAACAATTTACAAATTCAAAACATGAGCAAACCCATCTCCACTTACGGATAGCAAGCATATGCATAGGAGCTGTTAGTGCCCCCCTTAGGGGTTCCAAGAGCCTCCAAGACGTCAGCGCGTTTAAGCGCCAATTAATTATTAAGGAACACTGAGGCTTCCTTTGGCTCTTTGACGGCGACTGTACAACAATGTGGCTGACTCTCGTGATTGGCTGCTTTGTAAATTGCATTAGCGAGGTTTGCGTGTGTGTTTGTTTGCTTGTATTATGATGGTGTAGGAAGTGTTTATTGGGGATTTATTGGTTTAATAGTGAGTTGAATTGTGTTGAACAATTTGATGTACCATTTCAAAAGTTTAATGGTAAAGTTTACAATAATAAATACGCGCTTTACTTTTGAGTTCCAATTTAAATAAATCAACCAGATTGGGACGTCTAAAAATTCAATTCAGTCAAGCAATCAATGGTGAGTACCACCTTTGATTGCTTGACTGTATTGACTTTTTAGATAATCCATTATTTTCATCAAAGAAAATCAAGAAACTAGTGCACCTCAACATCAACGGTTGCATCACTGTTTACCGTCAAGCACTATTTTCACCATCACCTTCATCATTTCAGTTGAAAGACGTTCACTGTTGGACAAAAGTCTCCCCCAAGTGTCACCACAATGAACGATCCTGTGTATCTCGCATACATCGGATTCCCGCAACCCTTACCAGGTCATCGGTTTACCTTGTAAGAGGCCTTCCAACGCTGCGTCTTCCGGTACGCGGTCGCCACTCCAGAACCTTTCAGCCTAGCACTAGTTTTTATTATAAAATTTTGAGTTGAACATCATTTTCATATGATAAACAAACTGCATATCATATTGATTTCTGTAGTAAAAATACACTTACATACACTTTCGATATAACGCAATAATTCTTCTTTATAGGAATAGAGAGCGCTTTTAAAATGTATTTCGGCAAACATGTCGCAGGGGTCGCCTTTGATGGAAGCGCCTTCTTCAATTGTCAGTTGTAAATTCAATTTTCACTTTATATTGCTAGTTTCACATGTCGGGGGGTGCACGGCTGATATTAGATACACATCTTTTGCGCACTAGATGCGTGGTATGATACAAGGTGGATTAGAAAACAATTCGGTAGCCTTTATTTCATCGTAAGTAAGATAGAAAAAATAAAAAACTTTAAAAAAAAAATACAACCAAGTTCAATGTAAAAAAAAAACACTGAAAAGTGGAAAATAACTTTGATTTCGGATGTCGGTGTTAAATAACGAAGAGAGAAAACTATTATAGAAACACCGACTTCCGAAATTAAAGTTATTTTGCACTTTTCAGTGTTTTTTTTTACATTGAAGTCGGTTGTATTTTTTTTGTAAAAAGTTTTTTATTTTACACTTTTTAGATATGGCACCACCACTAAAATGTACCCGTCAGCCAGCGTGCATCTCATGACAATTCTAATTCTAATCCCAAACACGGTTAGACTACATTAATTTATTACAGAGTTCCGGTGCCTAACTTCAGGCTTCATCGTCAGATCAGTTCGATATATCCCCCCTCTTCTTTCAGTCAGTCATCGACTACACGTATAAACAAAGCAATTTTACTTGTTACGATGGTTCTGCTGTGATCCTATGAGGAGTTCTGTTCCATATTTTCGAAGATCATGATCAGATCATTACAATATTTCTATGGGACCAACTCAGAAGCATAACCAGACAATAAAAAAAAAATTTTCAGAATCGGTCCACAATTGACAGAGAAATCGGTGAACATACATAAAAAAAAACATACATTCAGCCGAACACAGAACCTCCTCCTTTTTGAAGTCGGTTATTGAATGAATATATACTTTACTAGTCTAACTTAACTTAAACTTAACAAATACTTGTATGGCCTACAGATAGATATTCAGGTTTTGGGTGTCTTCCATCTGTGAGTATACCCACGATACAGGAGTTATTCTTATTGTGGGGCAACGTTTTAATTTAAAGATTTTTATCTTTAACTTTTCTTTACACTAGGATTTACTCCTGTATCATAAGTTCAAAAACATATAAACTTTTTGCACAACCACTGTACCAATAGTGGCGTCGCCTAGGTTTTACAAAAAAGAATAATTAGAAAAGACGTTTGACTTACTACCAAGAACGAAAATGGTCCAGTAATTACCATATTTCGCTTGGACTACTTGCCAGTCTCACTTACTTGGAGTTGTTGTGCACAAACATGTTGTCTGATATCGCTAGGAGGGGGCCGTCCACCATCACTTGTGTTGATATCACCACCTAGAACAAAATGAAGCTGTTAGTGAACTATGTTTTTGGTTTAAGCTTGGCTTTATTTGTTTCTGTTTTGACTGGCCTGTTGGTCTAGTGGTTAGTGGCTCTGACTGCTATGCCGGAGGTCGTGGGTTCGATTCCCACCCAGGACACATGTTTGTGTGATGAGCATGATCATTTGTTCTGTGTAATTTATCTATAATATGTATGTATTTAGAAATATATTTAAAGCATGTTTATCAGTTGTCTAGTACTCATAACACAAGCTCTGCTTAGCTTGGGACTAGACGGCGTTGTGTGATAGTTGTGGAATACAATTATTATATAATTATTAATAAATTGAAGTGTTATAGTTACTGACCGCCCCAAATCTATCTCCTTTCGATTAGTCCATCCTAAGGTTGTCTGTAAGAGATTTTTTGTGCAATAAGACCCTATCCGCATTATGAGGTGTACAATAATTATATAGTAAATATAATAAGGAAATCACAGACCGGCTATAAAAAAACCCAAAATCTATGCTGACTAACTCAACATCCCATAGAGAGAACCCTAAACATTTTTTTCTCGGCTAAAACGTGCGTATAAGTAAGAAATTCGGTTATACGCCAACTGGGGTAGATTAAATTGCATTGAGCTACCCATTAACGCCTTGTCAGATCGGGTTACGATTTATATATTTGATAAATTGGATATACTGCAGTAGGAATGCAGGGCTGTACGTGCAAGAATCATGAAGAGGATTATTGGAATGGTTTTTTATTTTACTAATTGTCGATCGATCTCGAAGCCTACTGGAACCATGGGTAGTGTGAAAATGAAACCCGGGGCCCTAGGACGAAGGCAAAGAAGCAACAGGAGTGGGTTTTTAGTCATTAAAAGTCTGACACTATCTCCCGCCCCGCCCAAGAGCGGGATTTGTCATTAGATGATATTCCCACCTAAAAAAATTTTCGTTCGATTAGAACAAAAAAGTGTGATTGAGGTGTATTTCGACAGAGTGCCTAATTAAAAGTCCTTGAATGTGTTTTACTAATAATCTTAAAATAAAAGAAAATTGAGAAACAAACATTTCAAGTGTAAATACGATATTTACTTCTATTTTTTTTTTTTTTAATTCATATAAACCAGTGCAATCGTTGCAGTACTTCTTTACATAATATGTATATACTAGTGCTTGACTGCGATCCCAGTAATATAAACAGGTAAACAGTGATGCAGTCATTGATGGTGAGGCGCACTAGCTTATTAGGAACATATTCACTCTAGCCTTGAAGACACCTAAATTATAACATTAGATATTGTCGATGTCGAGAAAAGAAGAACGTCCCTAATATATTTATGCCGAAGATTAATACGGAAATAAAAGTGTTACTAAGATAAATAAAAACTAAAGTTAATGTCGTCTAACATGTTGTTTATTATTTGAAATAATCATCATGTTTCTTTTCTCATTAGGGAAAGACACAAGTGTACCTATAATCTCTACATTACCCAGTAGCACCCCAAAATTTCGACCAGATGGTATTGAAGAATCAAGCAAATTGCCTCAAGTCAAAGATCTATTAGGTTAAGCCGCTAAGATGATATTAATGCCAATAGTTAATAATTTTCGTAGCCTGCACTAGAGCCTACTTGCCAATCCTGGACCCTAATATAGCTGACACGACGATGCGCACGGTCAACAGAGTGGAGATCTCACTGTCCTCTTTCGGCTTAGCCACCAGAGCCTGCTGGACGTAACTGGTTGTCACCAAGCTTATGAACATCTCCTTAAGAGTTACTATTGTTACATTCTTTTCATTGTCATCCTTATACTTCATGGCAATGGTGAACAACAGTACAGTAGCGGTACATTTGCAGCAGCAAGTATTCTACGAACAGCTCCGCCTCGTTGCCTTACTTACTCTTGATCTACAGTAGTCCCATATAAAAAAAGACAAAACCTATGCCCATTCCAGATTCAGGGATGTTACTGAAAAATTCCAGATAAAAAATCCATTAATACTTTGTCATCATCATCATCATCATTTCAGCCGAAAGACGTCCACTGTTGGACATAGGCCTCCCCCAAGCGTCTCCACAACGACCGATCCTGTTCGTCTCGCATCCACCGAATTCCCGCGACTCTTACCAGGTCGTCGGTCCACCTGGTGGGAGGCCTTCCAACGCTGCGTTTTCCGGTGCGCGGTCGCCACTCTAGAACCTTTCGGCCCCATCGACCATCCGTTAATACTTTGTATGAGTCGGAAACCAAATTAAGGATTTCGAAATCGGCAGTAGCGTTTACGACGACTAGATTGCCGAGGTCAGGCATGAATAAAACCGTGTTAAAAAAAAAATTAGTAAAACCTTTAAAAAAAAAATTCTTACTTATTACTGCTATCGTATAATAATATTTTTTTTTCCGATTCTGATTCATTTTTTTTTTGAGAATGTACCAAATAATGCAAAAAAAAATAAACAACGAAATGTTATATTAAAAAAAAAATTGGAATTTGATACATGTATGTAAATAAAATATTTTTCTTTCTTTCATATATACTCGTATTATCTAAGTATGTCAACTGTAGTGGTAGTAAGTATAAGATGTAGTTTGCAAAAGTTATCTTCTAATATGTATAAAAATCACTTATCAGTGTTTGTTATCGAACTCCTCTGAAAGGGCTTGACCAATTTTTATGAAATTTTATAAGTCTGAAAATATTTTTACTCTCCTACCCGTACCCTCCACTTCTTTCTTTGATAATTAATATGGTATTTTTATTTCTTTGATAATAGAACTTTTGCCGGGTCAGCTTGTTGTACCTACTACATATATTATAACAACGTATCAACGTTATTCAAATAATGTTTAAAGTGCGGAAAAAATACAATAAAAAAACAGCTCTGAAGATATAAACATTTACTTTTCCAAACTTCCTTTACATTTGTTTTCGTTTGTCTTACATTTTTTCCCGTTGTCACGGAGAGTTAATGAAAGAATTAGCTTTCATTACAACTGATACGATTCCTTAAAGGGATTCCCGAATGAAGATGAAGTGCCTTCGTAACCTTTCTGATGGCTAAGGATCAATGTGGGGAGGTCGTCCTCTTATCTCTGATTAGTTTTTGGGGACATATAAAATGCTGTTAGTACTGACACCTACATCGGTCGTATATACTCGATAAGGGTGATCTGATTCCAGATTCTTAACTATCGTTCAAAAACAAAATCATACGGAATGCCATTTTGTCTCAGTAATATTTTTATTTATACAATACTACGAGTAGCTCCTGATGAAAATTATCACAAGGGTCCTATGTCCTATTCCAGTTCACGATCTACTTATGTTTCGGGTTTCTTCGAAATTCGTTAAGCATTTATGATGCTGGCTGCTGCCAGCGGCTTCATCTATGTGAAAGTAGAAAATTGTCCTAGGGGAACATACTCCCAGGATAATTTTTAATGTTATAAACTAGTGCTTGATTGCGATCCCACCTGATGGTAAGTAGTGATGCAATCGTTGATGATGAGGTGCACTAGTTTATTAAGAGCCTATTCACTCTAGTCTTGAAGACACCTAAATTATAATCGGACGGGAAGACCACAGCAGGCAAGTTGTTCCAGTCCCTCGATGTTCGCGCTAAAAAATAAATCTTATGTACTAACTTTTTTTCTCCCGCTTGGATTCCTTTATTTTCTTTTTTTTCCAGAAAATGATCTACCCGTGTGCCAAATTTCATTAAAATCCCTTCAGTAGTTTCAGCGTGAAGGAGTAACAAACATACAAATATACATACACACACTCTCACAAACTTTCGCCTTTATAATATTAGTGTGATGTAAAAATATAAATATGATATCTGTCCATTTGTTTTTAGCGTTAACATTCTGCAGCAGTTGATTCACTCCCAAGTCATTTTTGATGACTTTTTAATTGATTAAAGAACATGATATTAGTATCAAGATGATTCAATTGTCCGTAATTTTTCTGCTATAATTGTTGTTTCTGTGTAGATCTAGTGAAAAATTTTAACACTTTGCGTGCTGATTTTAAGATGACGTGATTCCTATTGTAGATAAACTGTTTCAAGCTAACATTTAAATTATCAATCAAAAGTCATTATTTATAGCAGCCTGAATTACAGTGGTTCAAATATAGAAACATTAAATCATTAAAAAAACTCTCCAATTTATTAAAAGTTTATAATTTAATTTTATTACGGATATGAAACGTTAAACACAAAGTAAAATGGATGGTTCGCCTCGCCATAAATGAAGAGTCGTTGGGACTTTCAACTCTAATGCATTAATTAAGCTGGACCGATCCCCGAAAATCGTCTAGAAACTCTCTCTGTTTAAATTAGTGCAGAATTCATTTTCTTTTTAATTCGTCTTCCAAATTCAAATAAGATTTCTTTTTTTTTTATTACGCTGCGCCGCATAAAAGGGTAGACCAGGATTCGTCGCTCCGTCGTCGTTCACTTCGAAACGCTAATTCCTCCTCGTTCCGAGATACTGATTGGACGATATATTTAACAATGCTACCGACACGCTTCTCTGAGAAAAAATACATCTTACGTACTAACTTTTTTTCTCGCGCTTGGATTCCTTTATTTTCTTATTTTCTATTTGGCATCGTGGCCAAAGGTTGGAAGGGGCGCCGGATTGTACAAGCGTTAATGATACTAATAGCAATTAGTGGAAGGTTGTGTTTGGCTTGTACGGTTTTGGTGTTTAGCTATTCTGTGTTCTGGCTGTATAAGCATATTACGGGGCACCCAGCCCATGGAGGGTCTTAACGGGAGGTCGTTTGCTGCGCTGCCAGCCTGCTAAGATTAATGACATTACGCCAAGACAGTTTGTAAGAGACAAACGTGACAAAAAACTGAGTTGTAATTAAGTAGATCGAATGAATAGATTTAATGGCTGATAGTGGTTGTTGCTGGATTTTATTAGGTTTTTATTTAAAGTAAAAAGGAATTAATTACTACAAGAAATGAAACTGCCATCACTGGTATTCCAGGGCATACTTTGTAGCTTTCACTCAAGACGAAGTAAAGTCAAGCTAAGCTAATTTGAGGTTAAGCTTGATAGACGTTCGCAATAAGATAAGCGGTGTAGTAAAATTGCAGACGAGCATATCGTTGTACAACGTACAAGGCTTTACAAGATCGTGCCGACTTCAAACTCTGAAGTCGCGCTGGACATCATAAAATATTTAACACCCATATCTCGTGGAGCGGTCCAAATATTATCGACTTGCCTATAAAATGGAAAAGTCTCGCTAAAAAAAGATAGACATATACTTTACACTCATGTAAGAAAGAGATGTGAACACCGTTATTGTACGATCTTTGGAAATTCGTCGGAAACGTTTGGTTTCTTTTCCATCGTTTTTATCGTAGTCGTTATATTTTGATAGAGCAGTTTGGTAGAATCGGCGATATAACGTTTATGTTTTGGTTTTCGGTAGATACATTTCGCGTTGTTTTGTTACAATATTTTGTTACTGGTTATTGTTTAGATAGTTGAGAAGCCTGTTGGAAAATTTGATAATGAAACAGTAGTTTTAATAGAGCTAAAGAGACACAAGATTTCATTATTAAGCTAAACTACCCCCATAAAAATATAACTATGATTATGAGGATTAGGACCGTGGGGATTTTCTGAAAAGGAAACCCGTAGTCCTAGAACGCAAAGGGCAACTGAAGGACACAGGTGTGGTTTTAGTCAGTAAAAGTCTGATACGCACTACCGCTCTACCAGACTAGAGGTCATTGGATGATTGTCCACCTATTGTGGATTTCAAGTAATTAATTAGGTTAGAAATAAAAATATATACTAAATTTTGAAAATAATTTGCCATATTTTCTCATGTCCAAAATTTTCTTTATTTGTTGCCATCGCATTTTATCAGATATGTCTACTAAAGGGACGTAAATATGCTTACCTTAAAAGTTTTCTGTGATAAATACCCTGTAGGGCCCGTGAATGTAAAGCATCTGGTACAGTCGCGCACACAACGCTTTGACTCGGTTTTGATTGATGACAGTTTGTTTGTTTGTTTTATTGAATGTATCGAGAATATTTGTATCTTTCTGTAATAATGTAGATAGCTGTACTAATCGATTATCAATAAGTTTGACAACATATTAAAACTATCAGTTTGTATTTGCATAATTTATTAAGGTACTGGTAAAAGAATGGAAATTACTGTAACAATAACTTACGCTTGAAGAATGATTTATTTAAGAATAGGTACTGGTATATATTTGGGCAACAATAATGTCAGATAGAGCTGACAGATTATTGGCTTTATCAAAATAAAAAATGAACATTAACTGAAAATTACAACAGTAAGCTAGGTAACACAATTGCTAACTTTAAAAAAAATATTTTATCCATAAAACTTATTTGTCTTCTATCTTTTTTTTTTAAATTATGTAAACTAGTGCTTGACAGTGATCCCACCTGATGGCAAGCAGTGATGTAATCGTTGATGGTAAAGTACACTAGTTGATTATCAGCGTATTCACTCTAGCCTTGAAGACACCTAAATTATAATCGGATAAAACTTTCGATAAAAGGTCTTCCCGAGACCTTTTATCGAAAGTTTTCCTACTGCAAAATCACGACTTTAATGAGAAGAAACAAATATGACTTCTAGTCAAGAGGTGTGGAGTGAGAGCTTCTCTTCTTTTCTCTTCTTCGCTCTTTGGGAAAATTTTTCATGATTTCACATCTAAGAAAAGTGTTAACTCTTCAGTGCGCGAGTGTACGGCCGGTACAATAACTCAGCGGGTCCCTCTCGCGGATATGATACAGTGCGCACTGCAGCCACGAATATTTCTCATTCGGCTGCCAAAAATCTATCCGTGCCTCCATATTATAGACTGATTTAGGTGGCTATCTTGTATGGGATACGAAAGTTTGAGAGCAGTCTTTACTTTTGAAAATTCTTGAAAAAGAATTTTGTAGGAGTGTAATACTAAATGTAGATGTGAATTATCATGTGTAAATAATTATAATTTACGCCAAGGTACATATTAGAACTTGCCGCGTTGACATAGATAAGATAGGTAATCAGGTGCCTACTGAGGTTATTTAAATATTTTTTTAAAGTTTTGATTCACCAGTATAAATAATAGTGTTATTTTTTTTTCATTTCTTTTTATTTAATCTTAACAATTATTGGTCTTAATTTTGTCAAACTTGATTTTCAAACAAAACATAAAATATAGCAGTCACTCTAGAATTACTGATGCCTACCTAGCCAACAGGAATTCTGCTGCTTGCCTTTTGCTACTTTGAGTGAAATTTCTTCGGTTGTTTCTTCGTCGTTTCCAGACCAAGAATGATACTATCCAGCATAGGTTCTCATACAAATAGGCTCTCTTAATTAGCGGCCAAACAAAACCTTACGCACTTAATAAACCCACTTCAATTACGTACAGTATGATCCGCATAGCGTATGAAAATACGCGCCCGCGAATTTCCCAATAATAAATTATACTCCTTGTCCGCTTACCTCGGGTTAACCGGCTTTTATAAACTACCCGGGTAATTTATAACTATTACCCGGGCGAAAACGATCACGTGATATCACTTTATAGCATATTCAGCGGGTAAATATGAGGGTGGCATGTAATAATGTTGCTTATATTTACATAAAAGTAAATGCTAGAAACTATATGTGATGAGTTTATCATTTTGTGGGTGAAGGGTCAGTTGGGGGTTAAATTATTGGGTGAAGGATGATTAATATTGAAATAAGTGATAATCTACTCGAGTAGTGATGTCACTGTGGTAACAGCCCCCACTTACGAGTTGTACGTTGTAGGTTCAAACCTAGTCAGGTGTATTACTTTGTGTAATTTATTTCCTTATGTAGTACCACTGCTCACGAAGCGGTGAAGAACAACATCGTGAGGAAATCGGCATGTCTGAGAACTATAAATTCAAAGATATGTGGCACTGCGCCCGCGTGGTGGATTACGGCCCATTCGTTCTCCTAGAGAGGAGGCCTGAGTCCCAGCAGTGGGAACATTAAAAAGTTGATTATGCAGTATGCTTATAAGTGGCGATTCGTTTCATCATCTTTCACTTCTTCATTACATTGTTACTTCCTAACAATTTAGTATACACTTCTACTTTTCTTTTCCTGAAGGAAGTTGCTTTAACAACAGTATATTCCAACTTACATTACCTTATGAATAAACAGACGTTGTTTTGTAATAAAAGAAAATATAGCACGATTATTAGCAACTTCAAACCAATATTCCGCTTACAGCCCCACAACACCACAACGCTTCAAGTTTTTCATTTAACAACAAACAGTAACCGGGAAACATCGTGAAAATAGTCCACAAAACACTATCTTACCTTTCTAACACTACAACTGGGTACTTAATGTAATCGCGCTCAATATCCTTTGTTCACTTTCAGACTCATTAAAAAGGCGATGCAATTTAATGAGTTGATAGTGTGCGTTAACCCCCGCTACGTTTGCAGATACGACCTTTCGTCCGCAACCGAATTTGGTCTTTATTTCTTTAGGGGAAGGCTTTGTATTCTTTTGGGGGATTGGTGAAGCGTATTGGTATGTAGGGGTCGAAGATTAGTGGCCCACGCCTACCCGGCGGAGCGCTGAGCGGCTGATAGTGCCCAAGAGTGTAGTTACAATTAGACCGGTGCCCACAATGAAGTGATGCCCCGTAATGTCGGCCCTTGTCTTTGTATGTTGATTGTGCACGAAAGACCAATGTTCGTACGTCCATATAGTCGTATGTATGTTTCAAGTACACGTGCCTATAGGACTTGTTAGTACTTGTGAATATTTTAGAGGAGGTTATGACGCTTTTAAGAGGTAGACGAATGTATAGTTAGAAACGTTGACCTTGACAAATTCGCGCTTACAATTTACTATACACATTTGTATAGACAAGTTTATAAGATACATATTTTTCTTAGATTTAACCTTTTGACGTGCGTAATTAGAGACACAATAGTAAGACAATGGCTTGCGGGCGCCGGCTACCGCCTGAGCGTTAATGAATTAATGGAGTTCAAATTAGTTATAGGTATAGGTTAAGTGTAAGCATAATCGTCCTTGTACTGTTCCCACTGCTAGGAGAGGGACCGTAGGCGCGAGCTTGCGGACGGCGAGCTATGGGTAGCTCGCCGTCCGACCGTCCGGACCAAGCCCAAGTCGTCGACGGCGCGTAGTGTTCCACGCGCGCCTCAAGGAGATGTCAGCAAATCGTAGGGGCCCAACAGGGTCGAAGCCTACTGGTGCCATGGGTTGTGCGAAAGTGAACACCGGGGCCCTGGAAAGAAGGCAAAGAAGGAACAGGAGTGGGTTTTAGTCAGTAAAAGTCTGACATCCCGCTCAGTCCTAAAGGGTGGGAGATGTCATTAAATGATTTCCCACCTAAAAAAAAAAGAAAAAAACACTGCTAGGAGAGGGAATGGGTCGTAATCTACCACATCGGCAAATCAAATTTATACTTTCAGTATGGTTTGGTAGATGTCACATATCTTGAAATGTTTGGTTCTAGGACATGCCGGTTTCCTTATAATGTTGTCCTTCATCGTTTAGTGAGTAGTAGTGATAAAATAAATGAAACAAGGTAATTCGCCTAGCTAGGTTTGAACCCGCGGCCTACAACTTGTAAGTCGGAGCAGTTACTATTGGTCACCACTGCTCTGTGGTATAGGTTATAATATAATATAATAATAGTTATATAAAATAGTAAAGTCATATGCCTTAATTAAATACATATAAATAGTATCAATGTATTTAGATATTTTTTTTAAGATGTCGGTATTCAACAGCATCAGATGGTCCTTATTTTTTGGTTTCTTTTTTTTTTCATATGACATTGCCCCACTCTAGGAATTACTTCTGTATCGTGGGTGCTTTTACAAACATATAAACTCACATACACAAGACACCCTGAATATCTATCTGTGCCTAGACAATACAAATATTTGTTCAGTGTGGGAATCAAACCAGCGACACGCAGCGCTGCAGCCAATCGCTTAACAACTGCGCCAATCGTGTCAAATTTCCAGTATGAAAAATATTGCTAAATTTTTGTTTACGTTCACGAATGTAATTCGTAATTGATTAATTATACAACATTATTTTTAGTTTATGCGAAATCTGAATACAGTTTGTTCAGAATCAGTAACTGAATCGATTTCAATAACTTTTACACCATGTTATATTTTTCCCCAAAAATATTTAAAAAAGATCACAAGTTGGATACCACCAACGCTAAATACAACACAGGTCACGGCAGGTCATAGCGGGCATTAGACGTCAGCTCACATTGCGGGAGCAAAAAAACCCCTCAGTCGCCCGGATGGCCCGGTGACTATGTATTTGTGCGGACAACAGCTTATAACTTTGTGATATTTCATGATACAGTTATGAAATTTTGTACATAGATTCTTTACATAAAAATACAGTCACGTAGTTTCGGGTTTCGCATATACTAAAACTAATGTTGTAGGTGTGTCCCCTGAGTTTGTTTCGGTGTTTCTTCTCAGGGTAGTCAGCTAGGAAACACCGGCCTCATCTAGTTTAAAAATGACGAAAAAAAAATTGACGTGTAAAAGTGTTTTTTAAACCTATTTACAAAATAAATATCATTTATCATTTATGTATAATAATAGCAATAATAAGCCTTATAATGTTCCCACTGCTGGGACTCAGCCCCCCTAGCCAAGTTGCAAACGATAAACGTGAACGCTTAGTAATCTCCAATAGATTTTCAACTTTATACCTAAGAGCATAAAGTTGAAAATCTATTAAAGACTACTGAGCGTTAGCGACCGGAACGAACGTAAACACTATGTAGTCTTCAATAGATTTTCAACTTTATATCCAATAACATAAAGTTGAAAATCTATTAAAGACTACTGAGAGTTTACGTTTATCGTTTGTGACTTGGCTAAGGGGGCAGGCCTCCTCTCTAGAACTGATTAATTAAGTATGCATAAATAGGTGTTAATAGTTCACACAAACATATCAAACAGCCCTAGTTCATAGTACAGTATAAGTTGTAGTCTCCCATAATTTCCCAACCCGAATGTCCTAACAATACATAAATACATATTATTATAATCAAAGTTAACAAGATACATCTGACTGGTACCACAACAAGTATTTTACCAGAATTCTGGCAGACGGTGGGGGCAAAGGCGCTTACAAGCCGCGAGCGATTGCCCCGTCTACCAGTAGGTACATTGTCAATTGGAAACTACTCGGCTCCGAGAGCAAGCGCTTTTAGATTTGAAAGAGTAGCTACAACAGTATATGTGAGGATTGCAGATAAATATATTGACTGAATTTAATTCTAGTTTCTTATTTTTTTTAAATTAAAATGTAAACTAGTGCTTGACTGCGATCCCACCTGATAGTGAGCAGTGATGCAATCGTTGATGGCGAAGAGCCCTAGTTTTTTAAGAGCCTATTCACTCTAGCGTTGAAGACCTAAATTATAATCGAACGGAAAGAGCGCAGCAGGGAAAGTGATCTAGTCCTTCGATGTAGGTACTCGGTATAAACGATGAGGCTAAACACTTAGTGCGGACCTTAGGTGTTCTTCATTCACCATATTATATAGGATTCCTATGCCTTTGTCATGCTTCTGTGTTTAGTGTATCCTGCTTTGAACTACGTAGGTACTTATTTAATGATTTTTTAGTTCTTTTGCCAACCACGTGCAACTTCACTTCTTCAAATGATGAACCAACTTTTATATGCCTTTCACCACAAACACACAGGCAGGCAGGGTTCGGGGGGGGGGGGGGGGGTTTCAGGGTGACAGGCATGTAAAAGTCGAGACTGGAACAATTTGCCCGCAGCGGTTTTTCCGTCCGATTATAATTTAGGTGTCCTGAGGGCTAGAGTAAATAGGCGTTTAATAAAGTGATGCGATTAACCATCAACGATTGCATCACTGCTTAGCATCAGGTGGGATCGCAGTCAAGAACTAGTTTATGTCATTAAAAAAGAACCTTTAATTTTCAAGTTTGAATAGTTTAATCTCGAACTGTCTCTCATTAACTTTTATAAAAAATCATAAAACCTGTTGTAATATCGCTTCGATAAGTTATTTTTGAAAAGTAATCAACAAGTCCTTTTTTTTAAAAAAGTTTACCCGAAAATCACTTTACGAAAACGAACAACTACACAATCTTCCAAACATCCTCAATCCTCAATACGTGTTCAACATTAAAACCATACAATTTCCGTCGAAGCAAAATTCTCTGAAACTAACGTTGACTGTTACGGAGGGCCATGAAAAGGCGAGGTTTTATCACGTTGCCATGACGACGCCGGGATGCTGCGTCCTCCGATACCCCTCTCACTCGACACATTGGAAAAACTACTACAGTGCTTTATATTTACAGCCTTCAATATACATATAGGAAGTATTGTAGGAAGTGAAAGTCCCCCAAACCAAGGATGGAAATCGATGAGTGCAGCTTTGTAGTACAATGCTTACAGAGATTGAGAGGGAAATAAAAACTTGAACATAAAATATTTCTTTGACTGTTAAAGTGCAGTTTTATAGAAAGAAGAAAGTGTTTTATTATGGGTATTTGTGTTGTTTTACTAATCGTAAATCATTTAATGCCTTCAATTTTGGGTGACCAGTGTATGATAAAAAATACAGAGTGTTATGTTTTATTTCTTGAAGACTGCTTAATAATGACTGTGTGTCGACTATGTAGGTAAACTAATGTCTTTACTCAACTCACACTCACAACACAAGCTCTGCTTAGCTTGGGACTAGACGGCGTTGTGTGATAGTTGTGGAATATTAGAACCAAAAAATTAGAAGACGTGACATCCACCAAAGCGCATTGGGCCCGCGTGGTGGATTACGGCCCATTCCTTCTCTTAGAGAGGAGGCCTGATTCTCAGCAGTGGGAACATTATAAGGCTGATTATGCTTTGCTTTATGCTTTGTGGACTATGCTGGTATACTTCTACGACATGATGAAGTGTCAATGAGAATGTATTTAAAAACCTCTTACAGACTGATCGTGATCTATCACTACCTGCCTCAATCTCATCTCGCAAAAATAACAACATTGCCAAAAACCAAAACATTCACAAATCAAGTACAAACCTAAGTAATCACAATAGAAATCGTTCAATTGTTCCGTCTATTTACACCGTCAACGTAGACGGGGAGCATTTAACCCTTGAATTTGGTACACACTGAAATATTAACGCCTGCTATGGTAGCACGCGGAAAAACAAGGCGAAAACTGGGCCCGTTATGGGCCGGTCGCATGTTACGCAAAGATTAACTCGACGAAGCTATTTAGATGGCTGTAGATACGACAATCGGTTTTGGTGTCTTTCAAGTTACAGTTTTTTTTTCAGGATCAAGTTGGGTTATTATAATGAAGAGGTTTTTCTAAACAGATAACATCTACTTTGTATATCTGTCTGTTCACAATAAACTTAAGAACTACTTAACAGATTTTTATACGGTACTCACTAATAGACAGAGTGATTCATGAAGAAAGTTTAAGTGTATAATCTATATAGATATTATATATATAAAAGGACAAACTGATAGCTATATCAACGCACAGCCGAAATTCTGGGTCTAGGAACGTGAAATTTTGCACAAGGCAGGGTACCTTGTGCAAAATTAATTTAACGGACTTTAAAAAGGAGGAGGTTTCTATGTTCGGCTGAATGTATTATTTTTTTTGTCTATGTTCACCAATTTCTCGGTCAATTGTTGACCAATTATGATTTTTTTTTTATTGAAAGGTTATGCTTCCGAGTTGGTCCCATAGAAGTATTGTTATGATCTGATCATGAACTTCGAAGATATGGAACAGAACTTCTCATAGGATCACAGCAGAACCGTCGTAACAAGTAAAATTGCTTTGTTTACACGTGTAGTCGACTGACTGAAAGAAGAGGGGGAATATATCGAACTAATCTGATGATGAAGCCTGAAGTTAGGCACCGGAATTCTGTAATAAATTAGTGTAATCTAACCGTGTTTGGGATTATTAGAATTGTCATGAGATGCACTCTGGCTATAAGGTATTTAAGTTTGGTTGAGGGCTACTTTTTTGTGGTGGTATAATAACTAAAAAGTGTAAAATAAAAAACATTTTACAAAAAAAAAAAAATACGACCGACTTCAAGGTAAAAGAAAAACACTGAAAAGTGCAAAATAACTTAAGTTTTGAAAGTTGGTGTTAAATAACGAAGAGACAAAACTATTAGGTATAGAAACACCAACTTCCGAAATTAAAGTTATTTTGCACTTTTAAGTGTTTTTTTTATATGATGCAACTATAGTCGCTGAGAAACTGCTTGCAAAAGTATATTATAATATAGAAAAGTAAAAATTTTAAAGATTTGGTACACCTGTGTAAAAGTGGGTCGCTAGGTAATTAGAAATAATCAAAAGTTTTAAAACAGGTTGTAGATCACTAGATAAATTAGTTTTTGTTTATCTGTGTTTGCATAATTGTCTGAGTAGATGTTCATACTAGTTTATACAGTTTGCAGTCTGTTGTATGCAGACTGCAAAACTTACCTACTTACCTAAGCTAAGCAGTCACTATGATTTATTTAATTTGTTTTTGGTGTTATTTTTTCATCCTATTATCTTTTTTTTTTATTTGTTAAAAAAGTGCCCTACTGCGTTAATAAACGTGTAAAATCACATACACAAGACACCCAGACCCATAACACCTATCAGTAGGCCGTTCAAATACAATTATTTATTACGTACGGAAATCAAACCAAAGACATGCAGCGCAGCAGCCAATCGCCCAACTACTACGCCAACACGCCAACAATACCGTCAAAAGTAGTCAATCTTAAAAAAACAGAACTATTTTCTTAACTCAAATGCAAAGGAACCAATACGAAATCCACAAATTACCAAAACATCAACACAATACAACTTAACCCACAAAAACATTCTATTTGACACAATAAATACCACTTCCACCTGCTTAATCTTTGACGTCCGCTGGCGTGTCGGTATTGAGTGGTGGCAGGGGAGGGGCGCACCAGGGGAGTCAATGCCGGCCCTGGGGACCGCCTCCCGAGGGAGCTGGCGACGGGCCCCGGGCGGCTCAGGAGGGGGGGGGGCGAAAGGTTAAAAGGGAAAAGTTATAAGAGACCGCTTGTTGTCGGATCTGCGTAGTTCGATTTTCGTATGCGGTTTAGCGAATTTTTTCTTTGTTGTTGTATTGAGTCTTGAGGTTACGGGTTAAATCAGTTTGTGTAAGTTATGATATATGCGTATTTATTTGAATGTAAAGATATAGACAAAGAAATTTTATTTAAAAAAAGTAAAATAAAATCTTCGAAATACTCGTTAGACTGAACGTTAAATTTAAATTAAGCCACCAAATATTAAGTAACTACTAACACTATGCCATAAAAAATAGCTTTCCCAAAAAAAAACCACGTTTGGATTTTTGCCTTCAACTTCAAAATCCACGCATCGTAAAATTACAATTGTATTTTTTTTTCAAATATTTGCCCAAGAAATATCTAATGCAAATAAACATAGTCTATGCCAGCCAGTGGGGTGAGGAGGGGGTATTCAAGTGTTCCGACTCGACTTGAAAGAGGGCAACCTACAGCTCGGCTCTTTGCCACGACTTAATGCCGTACTAGATTTTTTTCATCGAATAGTGAGAGATGTAAACCTGTATGTGTATATAAAAATGGAGCATCTTAAATAATATCTATCAAAAGATTTTTCATCAATGACTAATATTAACTTACTATGAGTTAATTCTTTTTTTTTTTATTCATTATATATAGGTACCATCTATACCTATATACATACATACAAGCAACCTGCTTCAGCCTGTTACATTTATCTTTAAAAATCTTGCTTTTTCTCTGCTATAATATGGATGCAGGTTTTAGAGTATTTTAAACCTTCTTCATTAATTACTCTATCGATAAGTGAAAACTGTATGAAAAACAGTTCATTAGTTTTTGAGTTTATCACGAACAGACTAACAGAAAGACAGACGTTGGCGACTTTATTTTATAACATGTTACATATATACAAGCAAAATAATCTACATACCTATATAAAAGAAGAAACTGACTGACTGACATATCAACGCACAGCCGAAATTACTAGAACTAGGAGCGTGAAATTTTGCACAAGGTTTCCTTTTATGACGTAGGTGAGCACTAAGAGAGGATTTCCCAAAACTCACCCCTTAAGGGGATGAAACGGGTGTCCAAAGTTTGTATGGAGAAACCTACTTTCACGCGGGCGAAGTCGCTGGTAGACGCTAGTTTAATTATATAAAAAGAATAATGTGTTGCAGTTTTTCAAATTTACCCCTCTAAAACTCCAAAAAAAAACACATTCATTCTATTTACCTCAAGGTAATAATTTTACGGCTTATCGGTCACCGCGAGAGCGATACCGAAGGATAAGGCAACTGTCAGGTGGCCCTTACAATGATATTAATGTTGCGAGCTTTCGATGACCAGGGGAGGACTTTTACGATACGTCTTACTGCGGACTGTGGATAAATAGCGGTGTCTGCTTGAATTTTGGAGATTTTTCAAAGAAATTGTAGTGGTAGCTGATGTAACAGTTTTGTGTGTAAGGTGAGTGTAGGTTGAGATTGAGAGGTGAGTACAAGTAAACACACAGAATACCAAACAAGACTCAATAATTTATTTTACTGATTACTTATAAATAAATAAGTGTGTTGACCTAAACTATGTAGTAGCTAAAATTTATTTAGCTAACTTACTCATTTAACCTACATAAATCACTACACCTACAAAATATTTGCAAGAGAGATACAAAAATATTTGAGCAATTAAAAAAAAAACCGTTTATTATTGCACTATTTTTGTTAAAGATTCGGTAATAATTTTAATAAACAATACTACCTATAATTTGAAGATGTAAATAATTTACAGAAAAAAATAAATTGCTTATTTTTTTCGTCAATTTTTATTGTAGGTACATTGGCACACAAAATTACGGTACCTATAAAGATGGGTATTTTAACGCGTGTCTCATGCATAAACATAATTATGTAAGTACATATTAAGGCACAGAGTATCACAGCCTTGCCTTGTACTACATCAAACTCTTTTGTTGTCTGTACTTATCTTGGCAACGACAAACCTAACAAGGCCTACCACTTACGTATTGTACTTCTTAAAATAAAATCCCCATTCACGGCAAGTCGTTTGACAGTGGCGTAAAGTCGTAACTCGCAATATTGTGACATAAGGTGTTTAACATAAATAATGCGGGAACAGATGTGTGGCGCCGCGGGCACCACAAATACGTTCGCGCGGAACCAACGCCACTCCTATCTGGATACGTTTTTACTATTTGTATGGAGTTGTTGTAACACCTGCTGAAGACTCCAAAAATTGAGGACCATTTTAAGGTTTATTATTACCTGGAGAACACATAACCTAACTAGATTGGTTATTGAAGATAACAGAAGAAAAACTGCAAGGTTTTAAAATAACTGACGTTAAAATTTCAAAGAATTTACCTATATTTATGACCATTGATATCAATGTTCATGAATGCTACAATAGTACATCATACAGCTTGGTGATCACATTATTAATGATACTTATAATTTTTATGCATATGACATCTAGCAGTATACTACCACAAACAAGATATTATGTGAGTATTTTCAAAAATAAAAAAGCAAAATAGTCAAACTTCTGAATTATATCTGCACTCACGATATTGAATCATTTGTGAATATGACACCATATTTCAGTGCAAATAGTGAAAAGTCATTTCTCAAACCAAACTCGACCTCACCTTTCATAAACGGAAATAATTTATCACGTACTTTTAGGGGTGTCTGACAACTCTACTAAATCCACACGTGTTGGCACAGCAATATTCGGCGTGGCGGCATCGCCGGTGCCTCAGGCTATGTAAAATATTTCTGCTAAAGCATTCATCGTGATCGCCCGCCTGATCGTACGCTCAACATTACGCACAAACCAACTTATACAAACACCCCTTATAGACCTTGCGACGACGACATAAAGGCCACACTACATCAACAAAGAACTCCGAACAAAATTGCAAAGTCCGACTATTGTGTGTAATCCGATATGCCGATAGTTGGCCCGATAGACTTTCCGTTGGAAATTGTTTGATTCCGTTTCGAGGTTTCGTTTTGACAGCCAATAAAACAACGTGGGTCCTATATTCTTTTATTTTCAAAATAGAAGTCGAATTTTAGTTGCTGTCTGCACTTTGTCCATACGTTTTGTTTCCTTTACGTCCATTTGATATTCTTTTTTAAATTGTCACACGACTTTTCGTTTATGGCGCAAAAAATAAAAAAGTCGTAAAGTTCACACATTGGCTATCAATGAAGCAAAAAATTTAGTTCGAAAGGAAGAGCGGAAGATACAAATTTGTGAACACGAGAAACAAATTAATAGGTTACGTTCAAGTGGCTTGCGTAGTGGAGAAGTGGAAACAGCTGCGAAAGTTGTGGCTTAACTTGAGACAGTCGAAGTTCTTGGAAATGCTACCGATCATTTGGCTGCTACCGATGTTCAGCTACATATTTCGCTAATTTGTATTAGTATTATTGAAATTATTGTTTTTATTGATCCCTTCTTTAAAAAGGCTAAACATATTCGATAGAGCTATCTTTCAAACTGTGTTTATTTACTTCATGTGACCTTATTTATAATTATAGATATGAACTTTATTTTCTAGTTATTTTTATGTGTAATGTAAATAGTATTAAAATCTACAACAATTTTAATAGGAAACATTACTGCTGTGTCTATAATTCATATGTTGTCGGCGTTTGATTTATGTGTCCGCTTCATTTGCAGCATATTATCTGTTCACACGCCCGTCGATATTTTACGGTCCCAGTACAAACTTGTGACAGTTTTTAATATAAAAAAAGATTTACAAAACAGTTTTCATGTTCACAGTATTAAAATTGTGGTTTTGTTGCAGGTTTTTCTTGAAGTTCTTCCTGAAATGCAACCAGAATTGTTTGAAGAATGCCGGGAACCCTAGAGACATGAGAAGGTTTCAGGTATGTTTTCTTAATAATAAGTATTAAATCTCATACTACTTTTATTTAGCAAATAAATTAAAGTATGACATTTTTTTATATGAAAACTAATATAGGAAAATGTTTCATACCTTGCTGACGTTGTCAAACACTTTGGTCAATTCCATACTCTTTTTAATCTTGTTTGTAACTTATTTTTATTGGACAAAGTAAGTAGAATAACAAAAATTGACTTCTGTGTAACCTATTCGTGGATGATTCAAAACGAAAGACAAATCAATGTCCAAGATGAAAAAGAATTGGCAACCGAATGTCTAGTAATTATTAGTGCTGTCGTCAAATTAATCGTAGCTTATTTACTAGACGTGGCGAAAAATTACCACGATTTCTACACGAGTCTGTCTGTATTACTTTGCCTATAATTATGCTCTAAGTCATACGCTGAAGAGAATGAAAATATGTAATTCAAAGGTTTCTGCCCGAACTTAAAGACCTTTTACTGTTGCATGTTATAAATGATATTTATTTTGTAAATAGGTTTTTAAAAACACTTGTACACGTTAATTTTTTCTTCAGTCTAAACTAGATGAGGCCGGTGTTTCCTAGCTGACTACCCTGAGAAGAAAACACGAAACAAATTCAGGGGTCAAAGTCTCTTTTAAAGTCCATGCAGCAAACATGTAATGGTCTAATCATATGAGAACCACGCAGATTATCAATCATCAATCTGTGTCTGATATGGTCTTTTGAGGAAAGAACCACGCAGATTTATTGATGTTGAAATTGATGATAATCTTGTTGAAATAATTGAAGTTATACTAATACAGTCAAAACTTTCATTAATATTTGTCTTAAATAAGGGCTATGACTGTTTCATATTATTTATTTTGTAACCATATTCCAAAGAAATAAAGTCATTTAGTTCTTCAGATATCTTTTAGGTATAGTTTTATTTTAGGATATGATCTATCATCATTTTCATTTTTTTTTTATTGATATAAACTAATGCTTAGCTGCGATCCCACCTGATGGTAAGTGGTAATATCGTTGATGGTGATGCGCACTAGTTTATTAAGAGGCTATTCACTCTAACCTTGAAGACACCTAACCTGTATATTGTATTGTTGAAAAGGGTAATGTGTAGATGCATGACATTTTTTTTTTCGTAGAATTGGTTGTGTGGCAGTCACAACAAAACGTTGATTTACTGGCACTTAGCTTTGCTTCTATCTCTTGCACCATACGACTGTCTGTATTGCCCTTAACTGAAGGAAGGGTTGCGTTCACGACTCTTGAATATTTGAAGCGCCTCCAATTTAGGGGAGGAATGAAATTAAATTTATTTATACGAGTTTATTTATTTACTTTCAACCGATCTCTGCTTGCCCTTTTATTGTATTTTTTAATTTATTATGTTGTTTAATTTGAATGCAAGTGTAATTAATCAGATGTTGGACGTTAAATAAATGCAAACATAAAAACGGTATTCTAATAAAATATATATTGTATTATATGTATGATTCGGATACTCCAATTATGAGATGGAGTGAAAGTGAAAATGTCATCTTAACAACAGACTATTTGTTAGGAAAAGTCTTTTCTACAAAAGGGGTAATATTAAACGACTTCATTTGTAGTTTATTCTTTGTCTTTCTTCAAGTAGCTAGTGTTACATTGATGTACGTTCTAAAACTAAAACAACATAAACTACAAAGTCGTTATTCACACTTAAAACTTCCCCACAAAATCTCGTAGCTCATAATATAACTAATTAGTAACAGCCCTAACATAACTACCCAAAAGGTGCATTCACACAGTCTACTTATGAGTACAAATTTGCTTCCACAGTTGGTCTAAGACATATTTGTCTTACGTGTCCTCTCAGCAACTTTAAACAAATATAGAACTTAAAGTGCTACACATATTGTTCATTTCTATATGCAGCTGAAATACTAACAATTTCTGTCAATGTGTGCGTAAGTATAGTAATGTCTATATTTGGGCTTTCTGTGTGTCATTGAATAATTCAGTGGTCGTTCCCCACCGTTTCAAGGGTAAGAATATATGGGTATAATATACAACTAGGTACATATTTATAGGTAGGTGTCAGAATCGAAATAATGCAGTCGCTTTATCGACGTGAATATTGTATTCCAGGTGATTTAGATGTCAAAGTTTGGTCCCGTTTTAGAACTGAGCGCTGAAGTTATTCTTTAGATTGTGTTATTAATTCTTACCTTCATAATAGATACAAGTTTTGCTTAGTTAGTAAAATGCTTATATGTTTGTTTGACGGCACAGTTGGTGAAGGGGTTGAGCGATTGCGTGGTCATTTATTTGTATAACCTACAGACACATACTTGTTTCGGGTCTGGGTGTCTTGTAACATGTGTATGATACAGGAGTCATTCCTAATCTGGAACAACCGCAAAAAAGTGATGTAGGAAATATTAAAAAACGCAGGATGTTTAAAAGTTATAACTACCAAAATATTACGGGCTTTGCACTAGCTTCTGACGTTTTATAAGTACCCATGTAGGCCTATGTGAAATAAAAATATTTGAATTACTTAAAAAAAAAAAATGTTTATTTTAAAATTAAACCTTTTGTTTGTACTTACCTAACATAAAACGTCAGCATACAAACGTCATGGTAGCAAATGCTTGTTTACCCAACAGAATTTTTAAGCAACAACCCCAAAGTATACTCAGAAGCAAAAAAAAAGTATCGATTGAATGGTCGTCTATCAATCGACCACCCACGACACACATGTACACAGATACGCATACATGCACACAATGCACTTCCTTGCATACCCATTGGAAGAGTTTCGTCCATTTCGTCGCTCCCGAGACATTGGCTCCACCTCCCTTGGGACTCTCCCTTTCGGTTCCCTTTACAGTGGTGTGTGTCGGAATGCGGCGTTTGTTTTGATGTGTGAGACGTAGACGCGTTGTATTTCGTGCGTTTTATTTTGGTGACTGTACTTTAGGTATTGGTTGTTCTATTAATAGATGCGTAAAGATTTTGGCACAATTGTAGTTTCAAAATAGAGTAATGGTCTTCCATTTGTCAGATAAAATCATAATAGAAATAACAGATGCTTAGAAAAAGTTAGATTCAGGTTAATGGGGGATTTTATAGTCAAAACCCTTATTAAAATGTGGGTTTTAGGTTTGGCTAAGTTAATTTACTCTCAAATAGCTACATTAGATTTATTATGCAGATTTTTTTTTTCTATTTGATAGGCTCACGCTTAACCACTTTCTCAACCGATGGTAGGTAAGCGATGATATGGTCGACGATGGAATATGCTTGCCTAGAAGTAACCTATTCACTCTGTATGTAAAGACGCCTATAGCTATCAGGAAACTCAGACTCCGGCAGGTAATTCCACCCTTTAGCGTTACGCACAATCAATCTTTTCCCTAAACGTTTTGTGCATAATTATGTACACCATGTACTGGTGGCGCATCACTATGCGCCTGGTGTTCCGATGATGGATGCAGCCAAACTTAAACACAAAAACATAGTTCACTAACAGCTTCATTTTGTTCTAGGTGGTGATATCAACACAAGTGATGGTGGACGGCCCCCTCCTAGCGATATCAGACAACATGTTTGTGCACAACAACTCCAAGCATGGAAGAAGGGCGAAAAGACTAGACCCTAGCGAAGGTACAGACGGCGCCCCAGACAATACTTGTACGTTTTTGTTTTATTTCTTTATGATTTTTTTCTCGTGGGTGATATTGAAATGTATGTTTTGAGGAATTTGTAAGTGAGTTTTTTTTTGTGTACTTTTTTCTTGAATTCGTGTATTTTCCTGCTCTTATTTTTGTACAATATTTTAAACTAAACAACAAATAACACTAAAAAGAAATCTTTTTCTGAAAAAAAAAAAAAAACAAAATAGGTTATTAAATGAAGCAGCAATTAGCATTCTAAATATTGGTTTAAGGAAGAGTGGGAGCGTGATAGGAATATTTCGCTATCTCTTTTGAGCACACGTAACCTAATGGCGGTGACGTCACATTTCAATATGTGCATCGTTATACTGTTATGTGTTTCCCCTTCCTCCAGATTTCAAAGCTTTCTAACGTAGTTAATATTGAACGAATTCGAGAATTTCTTTCTATTTGCGATTTTGAATAAAGTTACTTTTTGATGCAACAGTAAAAAAAAATAGTCAAATACCCAATTATGTGTGTTTAGATATCACCCTTTTTTACGTTTTTTACAACAAAAGATTATAAATAAAATTTGATAAATAACGCTATAAATAAATTATATGAAGTAACAAGAGTCTTGTGAGATTATTTCTACTATATTTTTTTATTTTTCATATAGATTGATAATTAAGTAAATGATATAGTTTAAGCATTTTTTTTATTCATTTTTTTATTATTTATATAAGTATATCTGTACAATTTGTAAAGTTGTAACATAGCATAATCTTCTTTTAACACTTACGTAAATATGTGTGAAATCTAGCAGTCAATTGACGATAAATGTGCAAAACTCATAATACAGCGTTTTAAGATGTCGTTTGTATTCAAGGAATCACTGTAGACATTTCGCAAAGAACTTCAGCCGGGTGTTTCAGGGGGAGGGCGCGTTGAAGCAAGCATGAAGCGAATACGGATAATTTAGTGAGGAATTATGCTCGGAACAAACTTGGAACATGCGTCTGAAATCATTTTTGCGCTGTTTTAATTTTGCTTTTTCTTTATTGTATAAAAAAGTTACACCTTTATTTTTAAGTTCTAAAAACAATATTTAGTTTAGTTTCACACTCGAACGGCTGAACGGATTTCGACGAAACTTGGTACTCGGGTAGCCGACTTCCTGGAATAGCACATAGGTTCCCTGGTTGGCAATTATCGCTGGCAGCAGCTAGTTAGTTTATATACCTAACTAGATGACGATCATTTACTTGAGGCCTGGAGGAGCATGACACCGTCAAGGTCGACGGCGGCGACGGTCGAAACCAGAGATCGCCCAAGTCTGAGAGTATTGGTAGAAGAAGGGAGAGGCCTTTGCTCATCAGCAAGCCATAATATAGCATAATAGCATAATCAGCCTTTTAATGTTCCCACTGCTGGGACTCAGGCCTCCTCTCTAGAAGAGGGAATGGGCTGTAATCCACCACGCGGGCCCAGTGCGGGTTGGTGAATGCCACATGTCTTCGAATTTTTGGTTCTAGGACATGTCGGTTTCTTCACGATGTTTTTTTTTTCACCGTTTTTAGAGCAGTGGTGATGAAATAAATTACACAAAGTAATGCGCCTGGCTGGGTTTGAACCCGCGACCGTAAGTCGGGGTCGTTACCACTCGGCCATCACTGCCCTCATAATATAGGCTAATAAAATAAAAATTATAGATACTTAATATACCCAACTAGAAAAAATTAGTTTCTAAATACAAAACCATAAAATTCAACCAAAGTTGTCTAACCTATAATATAAAATTCAGCTTTGTAATAAGATATGACCGACCAGCAAAACGATTAAAAAGTAGATACAATTTTTACTTAGGTCATTGCGCACAGATAAGCAATGGAATCTGTGTTTCCTGATAGCTACCTAACCTATTTCGTATATATATATATATCGTATTTAAGTTAAGGGAGGGAGAGTTTAAGGGGGTAAATAGGTTACTTCTAGGCAAACGTGCTTCATCGTCGAACACATCATCGCTTACCAACAGCTGAGATTTTTCAGTGGTTAAGCGCAAGCGTATGAATAATAAAAATAAAATCTTATTTAATTGCAAAGTCAATTTATAAATAAAAATGTTTATTTTTATTGTAATCGAACAAAAACAACAACAGAATTAACCTATTCCACATTAAGTAAGCGTCAAAGTTTCGAAGGTGGCTAGACGGCGCGAAACCGACTCGAAGGGATTACACGGTGCGAATGAGAAAATTTACTCAAGTACTTGTGAGCGTCGTGGAAACATTCTTAATTCCTGTGTCAGTATTTCTTTGAAGTATAGCTTCCTGATCTATATTAAAAATATCCAAAATCTGATGCTTTCAGTACTTTTTATTTTTTAACTAGTGCGTGAAAGTAAAAAAATGTCAGGCTAAAAAAAAGTATCTCGTGTACTATTCCAGGACATGGTCTATCCGTATGCCAAATTTCATCCAAATCCGTTCAACCGTTCAGCCTTTTCGATTTAAAAAAGTAACAAACAGAAACAAGTCGAAGACAAAATTGTGTAACTTTTTTTGTGTACAATAAAGTTTATTCCTTTCTATAATATTCTATACATACACATACATATACACACAAACTTTCACCTTTATAATGTTAGTGTGAATTATATCACAATTAAAACAATAATTGCTATAATTGACTTTAAACGAATTTTTCATGATTAGTAGGTAGAGGTCCAAACAAACACTGGCCAGATTTATATATCGAATATTGTAAATAATTAATACATCATCCGAGGAACCTTTTCAACGAAATATTAAAACGTCTTAAATAGGGAGAATATAATATTAGTGAAATTAAAAAAGAACCACCGAAGTAATCGCCTTTCGTCCCCTTAAATTCACTTTCTCCCGTCTTTATTACTACGTTGTTCGCGAGATTTCAGTTTCCCCCTTGTTCAGCGCGTGTCCCCCCTAAACCTTGCACTCACAGCAGCTGACAACGTCATAGCGACCGTGAAACTGTATTCCATAACCAACTTTATTACTCGCTGTTAAAATTCATTTTCAATTATCCTTACCGATCGGTTAGACCGTATCAGTGACACTTATACAGTGACTTTTACGGTGTACAATTGTCCTTTTTCTAGAACAGTCTAAAGTGTACGTTCAAGTAGGACGGAGCGAGTTTTAGTGGTTTTGCGTTCAACTTTTAAGTTGTTGTAGCATTCAGCCCTTACTTTTGCGGTTTCTTAGAAGATGCCATTTACGACCCTGAATGCTATTTATATGAAAGTTGGGGAACTATTTTAGGCTGAGGCGGTGTGACTTGCGAAAGTATTTGTGGATTCCGAATAGAAACCCTCGAGTCAGCTTGTTTCCCATTATGTTTGTAGACAGAATTTGACACATAATCCAATATTTTTTCTACAATAAAATCTATTAAATATGACATTTGCAATTTTTCTTAACTTCTTCCGACATCTTTTTATGTATATATTTATAATTCCGAATTCCTCGTAAACGGCTTGACAAATTTGATGAAATTTTATGTGTATATTTGAGTGGGTCCCTGTATGAAAATACAATTGAACCCGGTACAATCTGGACTTCAATTTATTTTTTTTCGGACGTCAGGCCTTGGAGACGAAACTTAAATAAAATTTTATCTCTGCGTCAACTTCTTTTAAATTACGTTTGTATTGCACACATAAACCATTTTTTTCCTAGAATAAAATTTATCGAAATAAAACATTTGCAATTGATTGACATTTAGAAACATTTATTATTATTATTTATTTATTTATTTTATTGGTCCATTCATTACAAGAAAATTGTTAGTATGATCTTAAAAACTCTATGTTAGTAATTAATAACTAAACACGACTTAGTCTTTTGAGTAAGGTTCCACACCAGAGGGCTGTCAAACTTACAGGCTATAATTTTTAAGATACTGTTGCTGCTGTCACGCAGTCTGCTTAGTAGTGAAGCTGTCCTCTTGCGCCACGTGGCATCAAAACCATCCAGCATTCAAATCATTCATCATTTAAATAATAGTTTGTTCTTAACATCTTCCGACTTACATAGATAAAATTTTACCTTTGCGTCAGCTTGTTTCCAATTATGTTTGTAGACTGTATCTGACATATAATCAATTTTTTTTTTCTTCGATAAATTTTTTCGAAATATGACATTTGCAATCGATCTTCATTTAGAAACATTTTAACAATATGTTTATTCTTACCTTCTTCAGACATACTTAAATAACATTTTTGACAGCAGGTCTATATCCTCCTCTGCCGGTAGCCACTCCATGCATCAAGGCGATATCACCGAGCGAAGGCTGGACGTCGGGAGGGTCGACGGTGATCATAGTGGGTGACAATTTCTTTGACGGACTACAAGTGGTGTTTGGAACCATGTTGGTTTGGAGTGAGGTGAGTTTTATAAAGTTAGACAATATTTGTTTGTATCAATGCTGGTTTTAGAATAGAAACGGTATATTTTGGATGTATATAAAAGGGAGGAAGGAATACCTATGCATGAAAAAAATATTTATTAACCAACCAGTTTATTAATAACCTTCCAGTTAATTTAGTTATTTATATTTATTCTTTGTGAGAGACAGATAAACGAACGCAAATGAATATTTAGAAGAAATGGTTAGATTTAGAAAAAACCTGCTTTGCACTGAGGCAGTTTAATGCTGATATTCATCTGTTTAGCATTCGTAACTATGTAGATAACGGTTTTCAGTCTAACTAGATACAATTGAATGTAAGTCTTATAGACTAGAAGCTAAGGTATATAACAGTTTAAAAGATACTCTTAAGTTGAAAGCAATGGGTCTAATTATAACTATGTTGTCACTAGGTGGCGCTGAACTCAACATTTTCAGTTTATTTATTTAGTTTTTAGTGTACGCAAACATTTTTTTGATTTATTGTAAAAAAATAGTATTTGCTAAAATCGAATATTCTATTTTATTGAACTTATTCAAATTTTTACCTTAATATCCACTTAATTGTATCAGTTTAAAACGAAAAATGTTGAATTTAGCGCCATCTATCGCTCGGGCTCATAATTTTCGCCTTAAGTATTGCTTTCTCTAGCACTAATGAAGATACAATTTCTTGTCATAAATCCGGAAGCATGAAGTGCTTAGCCAAGTTTTCTTAGACCAGCAATTAATCAACACTTTATTCATCATGAACAAAGCACTAATACAATATCCTCTTGTATCAGTTAATAACATCGCACGCGATAAGAGTCCAGACCCCTCCGCGCCATATACCGGGTGTGGTGGAAGTGACGCTGTCGTATAAGAGCAAGCAATTCTGTAAGGGCGCACCGGGGAGATTTGTTTATGTTTGTGAGTATACTGACTTAAATAATAAATTTTGATACATTTATAATTATTTTAGCCTCTTCTGTTTTTGAAGTACCTATCCCAGTAACTCTTCATCATCATTTCAGCCGAAAGACATCCACTGTTGGATATAAGCCTTCCCTAAATGTCATCACAATGAAAATAAAAATGTCGTCATAATGTAAATAATTAATTTGAGTATTTCTACAGAATAAGTAATACTTAGTACAAGTACAGTAATTTCACTCTTCAAAAAAAAACATGCGAATATAAACCTACTAACAACATTCCTAATGTTCATAATACATTGCATGGTACGGACGTGACCTTCATTATATTTGCCTACCGGGGCTACTTGCGCTCGTAACGAATCAAAATGCACCTTAAGTCCACGTACCGAGAGTCCCTTTTATTACGCCCGTTATGCACCTTTGAAAATACTGCGTGCAGTATTTTATAGTAGCAATTGTTATGAATGATTGATTCAATTATGAATTTACCAATTATGACAAACTTACGTGGACAATTTTGGGATTTCCTTTTTTTTACTGTTGACTACACAAATATGATCAGCAACGAGTACGGGTAGAGCCCCATTTTTTTGTATTAATTACAAAATAGTGGTGTAAGTTTAAGTGTCAAGAGATTTTTTACATTTAGCTAAGTATTATTAACTAAGCAAATGAAATAAAATTAAAATTTAGTGGAAATAACTTTGTTTATTTTGGTGTGTAGCTTTGCGTTCATATTATGTAATTTTTAAAAGGTGGTATTATGTCATAATATTCACCATTTTTATTTTTTATAATAATTAACATTTTTTAAGATGTAATTTCAGTATATGTTGACCTTGCATTAGTAAGGTAGACGCTAGTACCAGGAGGTCTACTTATATTGAATGATCTTTAAGTTTGACTTTTTACGTGAAAAATTACGCAAATATTTGAAAATAAAACTCGATAGAATATTCGATAAAGATTTCGAAAATAATTTTTGTTAGCGCGCTTCAAGCGGCAGGTCGAACACGCGTGTGATATTCTACTGAATTAGCCACTTCAACAGGGCCGCGCGCCGTAGGTGCATTTTCATACCTACAGCGCGGAGTGTGCCAGGCCTAGTATTTATTTTTATTTCTAAACTAAAAATCAATTTAACAGCACTATTGAATCGATGAAATCTAAACAAACCTCCGAAACATGGTTTTACTTTTTTCAGGCAGAAACAACGTAAAGTTGCGTGATATGAAGCATTGTAGCAAATGGCGTATCTGAGATAACTATTTTGGTTCAGCTATGTTCATAAAGCTTTGGAGTTAAAGTACTACCTTTTAGGCATAAAGTTATTTTCTTGTTGTCAAAATAACATTAAGTCACGTGCTACTAAAATAACATTTTTTCAGCCAACCATCTAACTTGTTTAATCGCCTAAGAAAATCGAAACTCAAGCTATTGTTCTCTTTTGGTTTTAAATATTTTTAATATTATAAATTGCAAGATCTAATAACATTATAACCGCATAATCAAGCTACTTTTATGCTTATAACCAAATTGTTACAAAGTCTCATTATTTACGTCCCAAAATTGTTTCCTTGGAAAATAATCAGTAATTAGGGGACATCGGAAAATCTTACACAATCCATCAATTAGGCTTTCATTTGTTAGTGGGCCAACTAATGATTGATTTTGTTTTTCTCTTGTTCGCATAGCAGCGTTGAACGAGCCAACGATAGATTACGGCTTTCAGAGGCTACAGAAACTTATACCAAGACATCCCGGAGACCCGGAAAAATTACCTAAGGTATATTTTATTTTGATTTACTGTTCGTTTTTATCTATTATGTGTGTAAAAAAAACCGTACAGATACGTATAATGTGGGACTTTTAGGCGCATTAGAAGTTGCCTTAACAATTCTTTGTGGTGTGTTTAAACCGAGTTTAAATAAAATAAAAAAAACTAGAAATTATAGGCAACGAACTACCGGCTAGTTTGTTTCAGAAGCAATGATGGCCATTGAGGTTTCCATAAAAATAACTAGCTTGCTCAAAAAAAAAATCGAAATAGAAGAAAGAATAGAAACATCCAAACTTACTCAGTTGAACTTTTTTCGATAAGATGAGAGAAGATATTGGATTTGATTCTAATAATTTTAAATATCACATTTTCAATCAACTCAATACTTAACGTATTTTTTACAGACCTTACCACAAACTTGGTTTCAAAACTATATTTTTTTCTTCTAGGAAATAATCCTCAAAAGAGCTGCGGACTTGGCGGAAGCACTGTACTCAATGCCTCGCAACAACCAGCTGGGTCTAGGCGCACCGCGGTCACCGCCCGCCAGCATGCCTTTCAATTCGTACACAGGACAGCTCGCCGTCAGCGTGCAGGATACTGCGGCTTCGCAGTGGACTGAAGGTGGGTTACTGTTATTTAAATAATTGAGTATTTATTTAACTCTTCCCTCTTTTAGTATAATTTTCTTTAAGGGATAGAATCAATAACTATACTACCTCCTTGTTACTATCATTGAAGTCTGTGAGTATTTAGTGCAAAGTGTTTGTTGAAAATGCATGCTTTGTTCACATAAAGGCCAGCATACGGGGCATACGCAGCATACGCAATGCCACTTTTTTCATACATAAAGGGTTGGCCCTCAGGCGAGAGAAACCAACTTAAAAAAGTTCTTTACATCATACTTATGCTGTATGACACTGAAAATACCCCAAGCGTATAATCGCAATTAAGTAATAAGTCCTTTACTACTTTTAGTGTTTTTCCAGGTGTAGTCATTAACAATATTATGTGTTGATCCCAGGCTTTTTCTTTTAGAGGAGTACGCGCGCAGTGGCGGCTCGGTATCGCCGCGGTACTGTTCTGCCGCGTCGACACCGCATGCGGCGCCCGCAGCCTACCCGCATCCACAACACTATCCCGCACCGCCGACCTCACTTTTCAATACTACATCTCGTGAGTGGAATATTCATTAAATTATTTTCACGTCATTGATTAAGAACTTGGCAGGTTACTCTGCCGTGCACCTACTAATTAATATTTATTTAATGTAACTACCTAAACATAAAGGTATAGAACATTATTTTTTAATTTACAATTAATAATTTTCTGGTAATATTTCTGTATGGGTTCGAACCCCAAGTACAAACGACGAAGTACAAATCCTCAGAGTGACATGTGCATCTAGCTTCTTATATTTTAAATTTTCTAACCCAGCTTATCTCCAGCTAAACAATACAAACAAGATTTAAGTTCACGTTTCCAACGCTTTCTTCGCACGGCATCTGTTTGTTTACGTCGCTTTGTGTTAACCCCTGTTTTCTTTATCCCGTCCAGTGTCTCTAGGTCCGTACCATCCAGCGAACATGAATGGACACTTATCATCTGACCGTCACTATAACGCGTATAATACGAAAGATAGCGGTCATTACAGTGAAAGAAATGGGAATTCTAAGAGCCTGCCTGACTGTCCGGTAAACATTCATACAAAATGCACCGGCAGCGATGTGAAAGGGGCTCAGAATAAAGAGTCTAAGCTGAGAAGCGCCTTTGCCGTTGTGAGGCAGAGTCCGCCACGGGTAGCCAATGAGAATCATCAGAATTGGCACCACCTCGCAGTTCAGTGTTAGTAGTTTTGTTTTTATTTTCGTATTGCGATTTTGTTTTGTTTGGCTTTTTTTTGTTTTTTTCGTTGCGCTGTTTTTGATATATTGTATACCAGTTTGCATGTTTTGCTAACCTTTTGAATTTTAGTGCGCTCGTGGACAAAAGTGTTGAGGTTAATTTAGTGAAATAAAATATTAAAAAGACAGAGGCGTTTGTTAATTAAGTGACACTCTAGTGAAGGTTAAGGTTGCCTGAAGTTTGCCTTAATATTAAAAAATGTGCTGCAAAAGGTCTGTCTTAACAAAATAAACGATACGAGAATTATCTTCACCTTTTACAGCATCACTATCGATACTCGTGAATATAAAAAAAAGACAGATGGATTTGCTTAATTAATCAAAAATTGGTTTACAATATCGTTCTAAATTAGCGGTAGTAGAGTGAAAAACTACTAAATCTCTGTTAGATTTGAGTGTGACGGAATGGTTTTCCCTTAGCTTTACCCATCGGTAGTTTATAATGTTTAGAACATGTGGCTACAAAGCAACAACTTATACATATATATTTTCCTTGCCCACAGGAATGGGCGGCCTAGTGTCATCGCCGTTCAGCGTCAACCCATTCTCACTACCAACTTGCAGCGCTCAACAATATGCTCAGACCGCTCCGCTCGCTTCCAAGTAGCCCCCACTGACGTATGTCTACGACGGTCAGTTTTTATTGTAAGAATCGAACTGTCTTTTGGTCATACGTGTTTGTTGAAGGTGAAAATGGACAAGGAGCCCTTTATTATTTTTTTTTTTTTTACTTGTAGAAAATATGTAGTTATTTGTGCAAAATGAAAAATGTCTACAGCTACAAGAACCATAAAAAGGTCTTTTTTTGTTTCTGCTTTACCAGTATTATTCACAGTATGACTAGTCACAATATTTTCACATATGTTTAGCTTTTCTACCGATCTATTACTTTTGTTACCGATTGTACTTTAGTGTCATGAAAACTTGAATGTGTGCGGTAAGTGATGGTATTGTAAATATAATTGTAATTTTTATGTAAATATTTAGATGGTAAATAACATTCAATAGTTGGGTTGCTAGATTGGACGTAGTGTAGATTTTATATACATTTGAAAGGCTAACGTTAAACTGCTCAGGACGTTTTTAAAATATCATTGTAAAAAGTTTCTGTTTTAGTTTTCCCGTAAATGTGTGTCGATTTTGTTCTTGTAAAATCTGTGATATATTTATTGTAAGTAACGTTGTAAATTTATAATATAACTTAAACATAAAAGTGTAAATTTTTCAATTCTTAAATTTGAATAGCGTTTCCATTATTTTTTGCGCTTAGGTTACGATTTCGGACATCGAAATATTTTACCGAATATCGAGCATATCTAGAAACAATACATATCCATTGAATACGAAGCTTGGGATATAATAAAATGTACAACGAAAGAAAATCTGATGCCGAAATGAATGTATACGAAAAAAATAAAATATCTCTTTTCTGGTTCACTTTGCTTAGATTCACGCAAAACGAATTGTATTTTGTGAGATAAACTCCGTGAATATATTATGTAGTATGTATTATTGTTTAACGCAACTGTGTATCAAGTAAGACATTGTAAATTGTAATCGTTCATGAAACAAATTATCACGAAATACGAGATTAAATTACGTAAAATAATAAAAAAGTGTTTTCATTTTTAAATAATTTCAAAAACAACGAGATTCTATGTTCGGCTGAAAGTATTTTTTTTTTGTACTTTTTTAGTGCTTTTTTTGTAAAAACCATTTTTATTCCTACATGGCACAAAACATAATTAATTAACGCAATCAACTTTTACGTCATACATTTTTGGCTGTGATTGTACAGCTGCATATTATTTTCAGAGAAAGTGATGACGTCACTCCTGAAAGGAATCTATTTACATTATATTATAAAGGTATGTGACTGTGTGTATGTTTGTCACTTCGTTACGCTAAAGCGGTTGAACTGATTTCGATGAAACTTGGCACACGGTTATCCCAAGGGTAAGTTCTCTTTGGTCAATTTCCTACTTTCACGCAAGTGAAATCGCTGACAGCAGCTAGCTTTATTATAATTCCAAATAGAGTTCACGATTTCATATAATTTATTCTTACTAGAACTGTTACTGTGTTGTTAGAGATATTCTATTTCACGAATATGGGTTTGAATTCGAATCTGTATGTAACCTATTTTCTATGACACCAAGCTGTGCTTGATGTGTAAGTTATTGATAGTAATTTCGGACCAAATCGTCTTGGTGAGACAGAACCACTATAACCTGTATTTTTCGTAGTGGCAAGTTTTCAAGAAAGCTATAATTATCGTCGTTTAGCTAGACGTTACCTAAAGAAACTGTAGAATATGAACTATTTGATTTATGATATGACTGATGACTATCATAATGATCACAACTGGACACAACCCATCTATCATCGTCAAATGTGATCTAACAAAACACACTTTTGAACCATTGTGATTTCACACATGGTACTTTTTGCACCCCACTTGAAATATTATACTAACAATTTTTGTAGGGGTAATATCCTCTATTGTGTTTCCTGACTAGATAATGCATGGGTTTATATCTGCCCCTAATTGTACTTTGAAAAGAATGGCTATCGTATTACTACCGAATTAGCATTAGAAAAGACTCGACCATTTCGAAGGTACAATTTTGTGCCATTTAAATTAATTATGGTGATCTAATTTTGGGCTTGAAAATGGTGTTATAATAAATGGATACTTAATAAGTTTAGAGGCATGACACAATAAACATAGACACAAGATTTTAGACATTGTTTTTTTTTTGCAATCAAAAATAAGTGTAAAAAAAACGTCGAGTCAAAAAAAATAATTACGTAATGAATCATACTATTTTTTCATAAAAATACAATAAAAAATATTCCAGTTCAATCCCACATAAGGTTGCGCACACACCACTGTCTAAGTAGATTACGCTACAATAATCTAAATGAGCGTTTAGTCGAGCTCGTTTGTCGTCGTGTGTGGCGCACGTGTTTGCGTCTGTCGCACGCGCCCGTCCGGATGTCATTCCATATCGGTGTGAAGAAGGACTTATTAGGAGCAGTCGGTGTGGGTTTGTATTCTGGGTTCTAATTGAGATTTATTTCGTTTGATTGATTAGAATGATTTTACTGTCCCGTGAAAAGGTCAAATGTATCTATATACATTTCAACAATTCGTATTCTCATGTCTGCACAGTTGCAAGGTTTGTCGCAAATATTGCCTAGGGTGACAGATACGCTTTTTGTGATCACGACCGCTACAACTTTTGACGTTGTCATTTGCTCACTAACCAGTTGTATTAAAAATGTATAAATTGGTCATCAAGTACAATCATTGTTATTTCAAATAATTCTAATGAAGTAAAATATACCCAAGCACTTTGTTTTAAATTAAATAATAATATGTTATATAAGTAACTTGATTACTAAAATAAAAGAAAATTAGAACGCAGCAATGGTAATTCCTTAATAAGAAAATATGATTGAGTATCAAATAACAAAGAGGGCGGGAGTGACATTTTTATTCTTACGCATATTTGTCTGTCCCTCACGACAAACAAGTTAAGTGAACAAATCGTCTTGTCGCGTCAATCTGTCGCGTGGCGGTCGCAACGCGTGGCGGTCGCGTGGCGATGTCGCGCATTACCAAATTAGCGTCCGGTGTGCATCTAGCCTTAAATTATGTTAAGTACGGGTCACGTTACTAATAGAAATGGCTTTATCAGTTCTTTATGTATTGTTGTTTTTAAGTTTTAAAACTATTACTGGTAAAGTGTATTTAAATTTTTAGCTAGTTGTTCTCAAATAGGTACAATTCATACAACATTATGGAATAGTTTTGAAGATATTTTCAGAGCAAGTATCTAAGGATGGAATTAAATTATACTTTGAAATAAAATAAAAAGCGTTTGTCGTCAGATAAGAAAATATTTATAGTTCAAACTGCAGACTATGAAAACAACAAATTCGAGCCTAGAAAACATTCTCAAAAATAAAACGTAAAACGCATAAGAAAGTCGAGGGTGGAACGGGCTGAAAACTGGTGTGGGGAGAGAGGGGGTGGTCGACAATAGGTGTACAGATAACTTTCCTTCTACAGTAGAGTCAATACCGACCCTAGGGAGTTTTACCCTCGGGGTTCGGTCGCTTGGGAAAACTAGACCCAACAATATAGAAAAGGACAGAGCTATACATCACCCGAAGGGGGAACGGTGCATCGGATTGTACTTATGTATTAATAATATATAGAGGAAAAATGTCGAGGACGTGCGTCGAGTGATATGTTGCGACTGTTAGTTAGAGAGGGATGGATGACATCAATTTGTCGTGTCGTGATGGGGTTTTATTTTGTTTCTCCTTTTGCAATTTTTTTTTTTTTGGGGGAGCCATCTATTTGTGTATTTTATTTAGTTGGGATTCGATTGGGAAGGTTTAGTGGTTTGAAGGAAAAGTTTGGGTTATTTTTAAAGTAGTAAGCAAAACTGTGACTGTTTCTGCATAAATCCTTTTCTTCAAGTACTTTTGAGAAGTATCTTTTTTGGAGGTCTATTGTGACATCCCACCCATACGTACAAGAGGACGTACTTACGCGGAGGTAAGAAGTGGAATTCCCTGCCGGAATCTGTGTTTCTTGATAGCTATAACCTTGTCTTTAAGTCAAGAATGAATAGGTTACTGCTAGGCAAGCGTTCTCCATCGTCGTCCACATCATCGCTTATCATCAGGTAAGACAATGGTAGAACGCGAGCTTATTCAGAATAAAAAAAATCTATTGCAGCCCAAAGAAAAGGATAATTAACAAATTGCTAATACAAAATTCATCTTTTCTTAAAACAACACCATCAAAAATTAAATATTCAAAACGAAGTCTCTTTAACCTCATAAAGGTCCTTCTAAAATCTTCAGTCCAAGTTTGTACCATAACGTTTCAGTAAAACAGTTATAAGGCGATATCGCGGCCGCATCGAGCCGTGTCAACGTAGGCGTTAAAGCGAAATTGAGTGAAAGTCAAGTTAAAGTATTAAAAGTTTTCAGCTAAGCGATCTTTGTGAACGCGACGAGCGACCGCCGTACACTTTGTTGGGTTGTGGCTTGGGTGGTGAGTATCGATATCGATGAAAACTGTAGTTAGAATTTTCATCATAGGTAGTTCATTATCAAATATATTTCTCGCTAACTGATGAACACTTCGTGACCAGAGGGCTGGCTCGTTCTTTATCAACGAATTAGCGTTGCCATTTAACATGGCTGCTAGTTTTCAGGGCATGTTTCCAGTGTACCTAGAAGAGTGCAATGTGAAAGAATACTTCGACGTCTATGGTATTTGTTTTTGTGGATACTTATATACGTAGTTAGGTTATAAATACTCGTAGTTAGTTAATATTAGTCATGTTTGTACTTATATTTTATTGCATAAGCATTTCCAAATAAATAGTAGAATTTTTATTCAAAAGAGTGCCGGTGGAGTATATTTCTATATTTTGCGAAACAATTAAGTACATTGTATTAATTTCTAAATTGATGCTTTTTTAATCAGAGGTGATAGTCACTGCTCAGTAGAATTTTGGCTGGATGCTGATAACTATCTATCAAACCTGTTGTTTTATTAAATGTATTAATTAAATAGTGGAATCAAGTATCATTTTTTTTTCGGTTGGAAGATCATCCAATAACATCCTCCGCTCTTGGGCGGTACGCGAGGGTGTGTCAGATTTTTACTGACTAAAAACCCACTCCTGTTCCTTCGTTGCCTTTCATACCAGGGCCGAGTCTTCCTTTCAGAAGCGGATGAGCCCTGCTGGACCCCTACGGTTTGCTGACAACTCCTTGCGGCGCGCGTGGAACAGTACGCGCTGTCTCAACTTTTCTAGTATGATTAATTTTTGTTTCTCGAGTCTCGGTGAAGGTGTCAGCTTTACACAGGAATCCATCGTTGACCACATCGTCGCTTTTCATCAGGTGAGATAGCGGTCAAGCGCGAACCTCTCAAGAATAAAAAAAAAACGATGCATTCCTGCAATATCGACAAGAAGTTTATCCGCGTCCATCCCTACTTCCTTAACACGGTGTAAGTTAATAATGTAATAGAATTACGAGGGAAAAACTGTTGAACTCCGACGGAGCGGGTCGCACTTAATTGTGGCACTTTGTTTTGTGCGTCTCACCGACGTTGCTTGTACACACACTGTTTACATTTCGATTGTATGTACGGATATGTGTGTGGATGATGGATAATATTGGCGGAAGATTGCGTAGAATACAACAATATAATAAACATGTACATACGTTACAGAGATACATTATAATTTTTTTTTTATACAAAGGTATGAATCAGAGTAATAAAAAATTGGTGGTAAATTCCATAATTTCATTTTAAATTCTGTGACGAGTTTACAATAACCGGGTTATTGTAAACTCGTCACAGTTTGATTTGCCACAAATTGGTAAACTCCATAAATTCGTTTTAAATTCTGTGACGAGTTTCATGTATCGTGGGTGCATTCACAATGTAAACTCACATACACAAGACAGCCAGATCCGGAACACCTATCTGCAGGTCATACAAATATTTGTTCTGTTTGGAAAACCGAACCCACGACCCGCAGCGAAGCATCCAATTGCTCAACCTATGCGCCAACTAAGCCGTCAACCAATAAGATTGGCGCTTTTAAAAATATAAAGACATTTTTTATGATTTCTTTGATTCCGCCATCTCATTTCTACCATCGGACAACCCGACGTACAACGGTATCCACCCTTACGTTGTTGAAACCTCTACGGTCCGGACTAAGCGTTTCGCCTCTTCGTTTATACCGCGTACATCAAAGACTGGAACAATTTGCCTGCTGCGGTCTTCCCATCCGATTATAATTTGGGTGTCTTTAAAGCTAGAGTGAATAGGCTCTTAATAAACTAGTGCGCCTCACTATCAACGATTGCATCACTCAAGTCAAGCACTAGTTTACATCAAAAAAATAAAAAAATTGCAGGCTGACCCTTTCTATAAGTTTCCCTTATCTTTGAACTAATTGGCTAAAGTAAACACCCAACCTAATCTATATTTAACTTTTTCAGATTTTGTCGTACTTGAATTCGGAGCTCTGTGATTTGACATCTTCATATACCTATGACGATGGAAAAATAGCCTACTGTGCCTATTGATACTGGCATAAACGTAGTATAATTAATGGAGTACTTAAGCATAATCAGCCTTATTATGAACAAAGCCATTTTTTGCAAAAGAAGCACCTATCAGCTCTTGAACCATTATACATTGTCCAAGTCAGTTTAAAATTAATAAAAATTTAAAGAGTTGCACCAACTTTGAGAAAGTAAATTACACTGGAAGTAATACTTTTGTAATTATCTGTAGAAGCTTGTAATTAGCAATATAGTTATTTATTATAATGTTTGGGGTGGCCTATGTCCAGCAGTGGACGTCTTTCGGCTGAAATGATGATGATTATAATGTTATTAGTCTGTAAACTATTCTAAAATGGAAAAAAAAATAATGCCCCCACTTCTTGGAGTCAGACTTGGAACGGGAATAAGCTGTAATCGACCACGCGTGTCAAGTGCGGGTTGATGGATGTCACAATGTCTTCTAAATTATGATTCCAGGACATACCGCTTCCCTCATAATGCGTTCATTCACTGTTTTGAGAGCAGTGGTGATGAAATAAATTACATAAGGTAAATCGCCTCCTGGAAGATTGACGGAGATAATTTACCAAGCATACCTAATTATTTCGGTAACACTAATTGTAGAAAGTAACTGAGAGGTTCTTAAAAGTGACCTAATAAAAAACAACACATTACGTCCTACACCTACACCATATGAATGTATAGCTTGGATAAATTACACACTTTTGCACACATTAGTTAGGTCTTTAAAATTGTTTTATTTATTTTCCATCAAATCAAAGTTATCGCTCTTTGTAAAAATGTATATACCTGTAACAAATCTGGGTAGTTTGAAGGCCTAGGACTATGTAACACAGGTTTTCCTAGTACAGACTCCAGTCTCTACAATAGCAATGTAAATGTACTACCTATTGTAAGAAAGTATTGTATTTATCAATCAATCAATCAAATTATTTATTTTCTTAATACAGGTAGACAGATGTTACAGAAAAATATGGAGAACACTGCATTATTACCTACTCGTAATTAGGTGTGCAAATATTGTGCTTATTACTTTTATCATAGATAAATACATAATTATTAACATTACATTGCAAAATTAAAAAAGAAATATATGTAAAATTAAATCAATTCAGAATAATACATGCTTATTACATGAATGTCAAAGAATATTGTCAGATAAAATGTCATAAACTTAGCTGTCAAATAAATTAAAATATTGGTCCAGATAGAGATGTCAAATTAAATTATAATTGCATATCACGCTATTTTTAACCGACTTCAAAAAGGAGGAGGTTCTATGTTCGGCTGAATGTATTTTTTTTATCGTCCTATTATTCAATGTCACTAAATTAGCCTTACTGTAAGTCAATATCTATATTTTTATCCCTGTACTCTTTAACATTATAATAACATTATGAATTGTTATTTTTCAATTACGTGGTGTAGAAATATAAACGCTTATATATTACGCTTTATTTATAGATTTTTCAGACTAGTCCAGCTAAACAAAATATTCAAAACAAAACCAACTATTTAAATATGCATAGACGTTAAAAACTGGACGCAAATGGAGCAGTGATGCCTCTGTGGAGCCTAACAGACAGAAGTTAAGTCTAAAAATCATGTATATGAAGGTAGTTAGCGAAAAATTTACAACTCGGACATGTGATGTCTAACATTTTGCGCAGAGTTTGAATAAACTGCAGAATAGTTATAAACAGTTCCTGGGATGTGAATGTGAATGATGTGATGTTTTGTAATAAAGTTGGAAATAGAACCTTTTAGTGGTCAAAGGAAGTTTTCAATCTCAAAACATTTTCAATTTAAATTCGGCTTACTAGATGCAGATCTCACTTTCTGCAGAGACTGCAGAGTAACTACATTTTTCTTATCATTTTTTTTTTTTGGAACATAATCTTTTAAAGCAAGCAGAAAAGGAAGTTAGTGATAGCATGACGGTTGACAGGATAGAATGGAAGAAAAAAACATGTTGTGCCGACCCCAAATAAGATGGGACAAGGGCAGGAAGATGATGAATCTTTTAAAGCATGTCAACCCTATCGCAACCTAGCCTAGGTTTACAACAATAATTTAAGTTAATACTTTGCACAATAGATGACGTGATTTACAAAAAGTAGAGCTGTCACTACATTACCATATCATAAGTAAGCTACTCACTAGAAACTTAGTTGCATCACTTCTTGAATTGGCCAGAATTTCAAAAGAATCCATGTCGATTTTATTCATCATCATCATTTTAGCTTAAATACGTTCACTGTTGGACAGAGGCCTCCTTCAAGTGTCGCCACAACGACCTGTCCTGTGCACCTCGCATCTATCGGATTCCCATGACACTCACAAAATCATCGATTCACCTTATGGGAGACCTTCCATCGCTGCGTCTTCCGATACGCGGTCGTCACCCCAGAACCTTTCGGGCCCATCGACCATCTGTTCTGTGAGCAATGTATCCTAATCTTGTGCAATATTGATTATAGCTCTCTTCTACTTCTTGACACATTTCATCAAAAGATGCTGAACATCATGGATAACTCCACGTACGCCACAATTTGTAGAACCTACTTTTTTCAGCAGATGGCAAAACTTTTTGGTGGGTCGGTGTCCAGAACGAAGTCTTAGAGTCACTACATATACAATGTGGTCAGACTACGCTATACAGTAAATAAAAAAATTGGTAATACTCATCTTACTGAACAATATAACTTTTATTATGTTATGGAACCAAGACTTAAATAAGGAAAAAAAACTGCCCCATAAATTTACACCAGCTGATGCCTGCGACTTTGTCCGTGTCAATCTCATAAAATAATACAAATATCACTTGGTCACAATTTTAATTGGTCCTATGAAGTAAGTCTTTGTTAATTTATTTTTTTAATTATAGTAAGCGAAGTGAAATTCCTGTCAAAATCTATCCAGCCGTTTTTGAAATGAAAGCCGAAACAAAAAGACAAACAATTGTTTTTACTTTAATTCTAAAAGTAATATTTAAGAGTTAAATAAAAAACTATTTTTTTTTCGAAATTCTCTCACAGAAATCTTTTTTTTATTTTTAGTATAAAATTAGTTTATGACACTAAACCTAAGCCAAAAAGCTGTTTTTTTTTGTTTTTTTTTTTTTTTTGGTAAAAGCGATTTCTTTTTTTTGCATCAAACTGCTTTAAACGCTTTGCATCACAAGAGCTACTCGAAAAACTTGAAAAAAAAAACAATTCGCATTTAGTTACGTACATAATAAATACGAAATTAGCTGTCGATAAACCGATATTAATGGAATTTCATTTATAACACAGTCTAGGACATGGAAAAGGACTTGTGATACTTTTGATCAACATACCAAGAGGTGAAGCTGCGAGCAGAAGCTTTTATGTATCATAAAGATAATGATAATCGTTCGTTACAAAATCCTATTTTTCTCGAAATTTACTTATATTGCGAAGAGGTTAATTGGTGATCTAGATTTGTTTAACACCAATCTACAAAGCCTGGAGCACAGGCATAGGGTAGCCAGTCTTTCGGTATTTTAGGGGATGCATTTTGAAAACTGTGCGCAGGAATTACATGACTGAATTCCGCCATTACTTTTCTACTATCTGACAACCTGGCGTACGCCGAGTTTCCACCTTTACGTTGTTAACACCTCTATAGTCCGGACTAAGCGGATCACTTCCTCGTTTATACCGCATACATCGAAAGATTGGAACAATTTACCTGCAGTGGTCTTCCCGTCCGATTATAATTTCCAACCGATGGAATCTGACCCTCCAACTTGCATTCGTGCTACATCCCTACTCTATTGGAATTTATAGAGCTGTGATGAAGTTTTTGTTCATAGCTTCGTTTTTACTACAACCTCCAAAATTATAATTACTCGAATTTTTAGTCTTGATCTGGTTTAGTCCAATCTACAAGCCTAGCACAGGCGTAGGGTAGCCAGCCCTTCATTATTTTCGAAGGACTAGCATAATTTGCCTGCTGTGGTCTTTTCGCCTGATTATAATTTAGGTGCCTTCGACGCTAGAGTGAACAGGCTTTTATTAATCTAGTGCGATTCATCATCAACGATTGTATCACTGCTTTCCATCAGGCAGGATTGCAGTCAAGCACTAGATCAAATCATTAAAAAAAAATTGAGTCACCGTTTTTTGCCTTAGTAAGACAGTAAGTATATTTTCTATCAATGAAAGAACGAAAATATGCAAAAAAAAAATGGATCAATATTGCCTCTCTGATATAATATTAGTTTACCTAGTTTATATAGAAACCACTAAACAAGATTTCGACCAACAAAGCACCACAGCATGCACAGACAACCTACCTATCCTACCCAATCTGCAACAGTTACACAATAAATTTAAACGAATGTTTATTACACTGGCACTTCACACAGTATACGTTGCCGATTCGCGCATCCCTTATCAAGATCGCACCGAGTTTTATGGGCCTAATCGCGGCCACCGCAAATAGGACCCAAGCGGGTAATTTTCTAACCTGACCGATTATAGGATTACGGCTAATTAGCTATTACCGATATATTGTGACTTACAACGCAATTTCGCACGGTTATATTAAAGACTGTTTGTCTTTTGTAAAAAGTTTGCGTAGAACATTTTGGTTGGAAGTGTTGCAAGTTATGAATGAAGTATGAAATTATTTTGTCTTTCTGGATGGCGTTGAGTGAGTATACGAAATAAGCTACGCCTAAAATTGCTATCGATGATTATGGAAGAGGCAACTAAAAATTATGACATTGAATTAAATTGGTAAAAGTCTAATACTCCCTCTCACTCTACCCAGAGCGGGCGATGTCATTTATTGATTTCCTACCTAAAACAAAATACTCGAACAAGTTTGTCAATGGTGTAGACTCCGAACTCTACTTGCATAATAACACCACAAAGCGTGGTAAATGTAATATTACTGAATTGCCTTCTATAAGTATACGACCAATAATTATGTCATTTAGACTGGTTTGATAAAAACCATGGAATGACCCAAAATCGAAATGCATAATTTGAAGACATTAATATAAGTAACTTTAGACCATCTTTAGACAAAAGTCTTTTGTACTTCAATCCCTGTGATTTTAGAAATCTAATAACGCATAACACTACGCGACTGATTTTTTGTTTTATTTTTTCCTTGTCCCATATTCGTAGCGCTACGGCTACACACTTTCGTAGCGCGGCTACGTACCCACCAGTCGAATCAAACAGTATAACTTGATACCTTATTTCAAACTTTTAGTATAAAATCTGGGGTCAACTAATTTTGGATATGTGTTGTGCCACAGTAAGTTCTCTGTGTAGCCAGTTTCTGGTTCAGAAAAAGAACAAATAATATTAATGAGATGTTCTATTGCAAATTAACACTATATGAATCAGAAAATTTGTAGTATGTATTTATCACATATTACAAATTTTCATTACTGAATTTTTTTCGGTTTTTATTTAAGAATTACATTATGTACTAGAAGATTAACCATGAAGCATAGCATAGCATAGTCGGCCTTATAATGTTCCCACTGCTGGGACTCAGGCCTCCTCTCTAGGAGAGGGAATGGGCCGTTATCCACCACGCGGGCCCAGTGCGAGTTGGTGGATGTCACATATCTTCAAATTTTTGGTTCTATGACATGCCGGTTTCCTCACGATGTTTTCCTTCACCGTTTTGAGAGCAGTGGTGATGAAATAAAATACACAAAGTAATGCGCCTGGCTGGGTTTGAACCCGCGACCTACAACTCGGTACGACGGGGCCGTTACCACTCGGCCACCACTGCTCTAACCATATAACCATGAAGGCTGACCATTAAATCAAGTAAAAAAGGCCAATACAAGATTTCATCAGTTCCTACCCACAGAATCTTTCAACCATATAAAATAAAAAAACTTATTAAAAATTGAAAAAAAAAACTAGTCTTAACAAAAAGTTCTGAATGCTAATTAATGAATAAGACGAGCAAATTATTTTTATATCAGTAAGTAGGTAGGTAGTACAGATAAGCACCTAGTGCGTAGGACGCTAAGCCACCCTTATAAATTGGTAAGCTACTTATAAGAGATCGATTTCACATTTTATGGTTGCTGCTATTATTTATTGAGTTCATGTATATCTTTTAAATTATTGTCTGTACCTACCTTATAGGTTTAGTAGACAAACGTGTAATGGAATTATACAATTAATTAGGTAGCTATACGTTTTTATAAAGATGGATATGAGAAGAGATTGCACATACTATAGTGGAGATGAGAATGTTGAGATGGATGTGTAGTGTGATTAAAATGGATAAAGTGAGAAATAATAATAATATTCGACAAATTTCACACAACGCCATCTAGTCCCAAACTAAGCAGAGTTTGTGATATGAGTACTGGACAACTGATAAACATACTTACATATTTCTAAATACATACATTGTATAAATTATAGATAAATTACACCCAGACAAAGAAAAAATAATCGTGCTCATCACACAAACATTTGTCTTGGGTGGGAATCGAACCCACGACCTCCGGCATAGCAGTCAGGGCAACTAACCACTAGAGTCTAGTGGTTAGTTGCCCTGACTGCTGACAGGCCAATTGGTCTAGTGACTAGACCAATTGGCCTGTCAAATGAGTATATTAGAAAAGGTTTGAAAGTTGCGCGACTGAAAAGTTGAAAGGGAATGGTTTGTTTTGAGGCAGCTGGACCACATCGCTTATTATGCCGTACCTGCCGCAAACCTCAGTCATATTATGATTACCAAATTAATGATTTTAAATAATAGTATCTACGTTTTCTCGTATGATCATGTAAAGAGGAGAGGAGGGATGAAACGCATGTTACTAAAAGAGTTATGAGTATATATATGGATGGGTGGAGAGGGAGAGGGAGAGCAAAGAAAAGAGGGATGGATTGTGTGAGGAATGATATGGAAGAAAAGGGAGTTATATAGAGATACCGTAACGGGTGACAGAACAGAATGGAAGAAAAAAATGTGCTGTGCCGACTCCTAGTAACACAGGGCTAGGGTAAGAAGGTAATGATGAGGTTTTTGGATAAGCTACTTAACTTAAACAAAACTCAATTTTATAAATATCTTCGGAATTATTATCTACAGATAAAACAAATGTACACATATTATTTAAATCTAGGTATGATAAACACAGAACCAGTCATTGTACCGATATTTGGGGGAGGCCTATGTCCACAAGTGAAGGTCTTTTGGGTAAAATGATGATGATAATGATGACTTAAAAAAATATAAAAACATATTTGTTTAGTGTTGTAATCCAAAGAGCCCCACCGTGGGTCGTGGGATTTTTTGAAGCGGGACAGCGGTTCCAACTTCTACCTATAAAAATATTTTATTTTAATAGTATTTTGGGACCACAAATAAAATAAATACAGTTTTTTGGTAACTGTATTTCAATATTTTTTTTCTTTTGGTCCCAAAATACTACTAAAAAAAAGTTATAGGTTGAAGTTGGGACCGCGGTTCCGGTCCAAAGTGCCCCATGACCCTTGAAATCGAACTTGCGATCAAATACACTCTCTTTAGCAATCGAAAATGTAATTAAAGTTACACTTATTGGCTGCTCACTAGTTATTATTAATTATAAGCATTAATCAGCTTTATAATGTTCCCACTGCTGGGACGCAAGCCTCCTCTTTTGGAGAGGGAATGGGCCGTAATCCACCTCGCGGGCCCAGTGCGTGTTGGTGAATATCACGTCTTCGAATTTTTGGTTCTAGGACATGCCGGTTTCCTCACGATGTTTTCCTTCACCGTTATGAGAGCAGTGGTGATGAAATAAATTACACAAAGTAATGTGCCTGGCTGGGTTTGAACCCGTGACCTACAACTCGGAAGTCGGGGCCGTTACCACTCGGCCACCACTGCTCACTAGTTGGCTAGAGGGAAACCGGAACAGTGTCAACTTTGACGGAAAGCTAGTCTTAACTCTTGATTTTTATCGTACACTAAAACCAGTTATAATATACATTGATAACAGAGTTTATTTAGAGAATGTTAAGTTTTCTCCCAGCAAACCATTGACTGATAGATAGAGGGCAGGTTGGATCCACTACCCTCTATTGTGATCTCTCTTTAACATCTTCACATATAAATAAAATTGTAGTATCTGCATAGAATAATTAATAGTGGTATCTGATGGTAATATAGTTTATTTTTAATATTTTTACTAAATGCACATGGAAGTATCTATAGTTAATATCTATAACAAAAATACTATTTTTTTTTATATGTCTGTTTGGTCTGGCGAATCTCTGAAACGGCTGAACCGAGTTTGACAGGACTTTCAGAGGTAGACAGCTGTTATTATAAGGAGTAACTTGACTACTTATATCAGTTTGCGATCCCCATAAAAAAAAAACATTTTTAAATTGTGACCAAATGCCTTTGCGCCAGTCTGAGTCGTAGGGAAAGATTGGGTTAAAGGGGGATAGGTAGGGTAGGTACCCTGTCTTGCCCTATAGGTGGGGCAAGATGGAGGGATTGTGTTATTTTTTTTAAGTTGATATTTCTATGAGAAGATTTTTATATTTTTGATTTAACTTATTATAATTAAGGAAAGAAAGAGTGATTATTTTCGTAATAAAAGTTTCTAACATGTGCAATCCAAAACAGAGGGTTTTATTTATATGAATTTCCTTAAAGTCCCCGTCTTACCCCACCTTCCCCCACGTAGACAAAGTCGCGGGCATAAGCTAGTTCCAATTAACATATATAAAATAATACACCTACATATATGTGTAAATACAAACATACTTATATTAAATTACACATATAGGTCTTACCTACACTTTATTTGTTGCCTATACTTAAGTGTGTTTTTCACTCTTAGAAAGAGAGGGGATAGGATTATGAACTAAAATGTAAACTATCACTAAATTATTCTGAACATAATTAGTTTTTGGTACCCACTTATAAATTAGCGTATTTAAAAAATTACAAAGATGTACATAAATAGCTATGGGAAACAAAACAGTTGAAACAAAAGTGGTTTAACTGTAAGTAGGTACCTATTTTAAAACTTGAAAGTAAAATCTTCAAGTCGTTCCTAACAAAGTCAACAACTTTTCCTCGTCCCAAAAGGCCTTTCGACGCGACTATCGGCGCCATCTTTCTGAAACTTTGTTCATGTAGTTCGGCCATGTTTACAGAGATGGCGCTGTACAATGCTCGAGGGACATCAGAGCGAACTCGGTTTCAGTGGGCACCGTCCTGAAACAGAACACTTACTTGAGAAAGGGAGAGAGAAATTCTCAAGGCTCGCCGTTTAGGGATTAGTCCCGTTCAGTGCCGATGTTCCTTTTTGTTACAGTAGTGGGTGTGTTCACAGGCGGCCAATGGGAACGATTTCTCTTGGTCCGACCACACCTACCCAGTTTTCGATGCCTACAGGGACTTGGATGGAAAAAAAAAATGTTGGAAATAGGTAATTTTGAACGTCGTTCGCCAGTGACGTAATTGCGAATTTATGGTCCAACGAATTACCTTGTTTATATTGCGAGCTGATTGAAATGGAATTTTAAATTATACTTCACGAGTTAACATTCAGTGTTTATGGATTTTCCGTGTAATAACTGTTCCTTTATGTACGACTACGCAGCTCTCAATTTCGAGTAAACTGGGAAATGAAATACTGAAATTGTCTCATTGTCACGGTTTTTTTTTTAATTTGAAACAAGCGAATTAGCAAAGTTGCTGAGTTTCAGATCTAGATATCTGAAACTCAGCAACTTTGCTAATTCGCTTGCTTTTAATTTGCGCTTCGCGTATATGTAGTTCGAAACGTTAGCGTTTCGTATGTTTCAGTGCAACAAACAATTGTCTTAATTCATTGTTGTTCAGGTGTTAATTTAGGTACTCTTGTTTAGGCCATAGAGAGAGTGATTTTTAGCTTTATAATCTCAAATTCTTTTATCATTATAATATATATTGTATTTCAGTTACTAAATACAATAACTTCTTTTTTAGTGGAAAATTATCAATTAACTTCTTCTGCTCTGTTATGCCGAGAGCAGTGGTGGCCGAGTGATAACGGCCCCGACTCACGAGTTGTAGGTCGCGGGTTCAAACCCAACTAGGCGAATTACTTTGTGTAATTTATTTCATCACCACCGCTCTCAAAACGGTTAAGGAAAACATCGTGAGGAAACCGGCATGTCCTAGAACTAAAAATTCGAAGACATGTGACATCCACCAACCCGCACTGAGCCCGCGTGGTGGATTACGGCCCATTCCCTTTCCTAGAGAGGAGGCCTAAGTCCCAGCAGTGGGAACATTATAAGGCCGACTATGCTATGCACTGTGTGGGGCGATAGTTATTGTCAGGCATTTACTGACTAAAATCTACCGGTGTTCCTACAGTTTCCATTGCGTTCCAGTGCCGTGGTAACTCTTTCGATCAATCCCGTAACCCATTTAGGTACCAGATACCTACCTTAACATACACAACATTTTTAAACACACATTCTCCATCTCCCCTTAACATATACCACATTTCTAAAACACATTCTCCATCCCTATAAAGCTAGCTACACACAACATAAAACTAAGAACGCACGGTATGCAAAAGATATATCAATTGATGGATAAGCGTCGTGTCCCTGGGAATACCCCAGTCTCAACACGGCTTAGCACTTCTAGGGGAAGCCATGCTCCTTCCACACGAGTTTTAAAGTATACCAAATTGCTTTTTAGTGGCAGTTTTGAATAGTGGCTCCTTTGAAAGTTTTGTGATGGACGTCGTGATGGAAAAGGTGTGAAAGGACAGTGCTTTGTTAAAAGGTTTTCTGGGATGATGTTTTTAGGAGAGTTTGGTGGAATATTCATCGGTTTTAAAAGTGTTGTTAGGTGTGACAGTCACGGTGAAATCGAAACAGTATACTTACCTACATTATAACTGCGTACCAGCGGTCATATAATGGTTTTCAAAAGTTAACCTAAGGCCAAGTAGTTTTATCAACCAGTAGTTAAAAATATACAGTATCCAATTGTTAAATTTTGCTTAAATGTCTATTACTTTTCTTCTTCTTTCTTGAGAAGGTAATAGTTATTTATTTGACCATTGGTCAAGCTAACGATTAATTTAACAACATATTTTTCAGTTTAACTTCAGTTAGTCACTATATTTAACTATTGGTTAACTTAACTAGCCTTAAGAAAACTTTTGATAACAAAATCGTGACAGTAATTGGTGCGCCGTTAAATTATAGGTAAGTATACTTACTGTTTCGATTTCCCGTGACTCTCATACAATGTTAGATTTTACCTCAAGTATTAACGTACGATCATACAAAGACAGCTACAAGAAAATTAATTTGAATTCCTTTTGAAGCTCTAGTGAAATATCGACCAAACAAATTGAACTAACTAAATAATTCACTGATTTATACTGAAATAAAAATTCGATGAAGATCATGCTTCTAAATACAAAAAATGTTCATAACGACACCAACACAACAGCACCATTCCCCAAAACAATTTCTTTCAATACCCGTTAACGAGCAATCATAATTCTATCACATTTTTACGCTACCCCTTTGGCTGCTCCATAGCATGTGTTGTTGCTATTACCACTAACTCCACCATACAACAGAGCTACAATGGTGACAAGTGTTATTTGACAAGCAATAAATTTAATTTCTAACTTGTTCTATTGTTGTTTCACGTGTTCAATGTAGGATGAAATTAAGATATTTAGCGATTTGGGGTGTAGCTGGAGAGAATGAATGGGTTGAGTTTGGAGAATATGTTCGGATTTTTCTTTTCTGGTGGGTTTGGCATTGACGACTTTAGCAAGTATTGTTTGGTCTTTTTACCCTATTATATCAACCTAATTCTTAGCATAAAAATTTTAGTTTCGAACTACTATCATTACCTACTTATTTAGATAGACATATGTTGTGTGACTGTTTCTAAATTACGCTGGGATAAAGAGTAAAGAAACTGAAACATGTTTAATCACAATGGGCCTCGGCTTAAAGTCACCCAAATGTCAATGGAAAGGGCTATGCTTGGAGTTTCCTTGCGTGATCGCATCAGGAATGAAAATATCCACAGGAGATCTAAGGTAACTGACGTAGCCTGAAGAATCGCTAGACTTAAGTGGTCGACGGGATTTGCGACTGCGTACCGGAAGACGCTGCGTTGGAAGGCCTCCCGCAAGATGGACCTATGACCTGTGAGAGTCGCGGGAATCCGATACATGCAAGACGCACAGGATCGTTCGTTGTGACAACACTTGGAAGAGGCCTATATCCAATAGTGAACGTCTTTCGGGTGAAATGATGATCATGTTGATGAAAGGGTAAAGATGGCTTACCCTATGAAAAAGAAGGATATCTTAATATCATCCGAAGCACGTCAACTGCTGCACACAAGCCATCCCCAGGCATCGCTACATCGATTGGTATTATGCTTATTCCTTCCAGTGTATTGCCGCGTCTGTTACCAGGTTAAAGATTAAACTATTAGCTTATAATATATTCTTTATAATAAGTATGAAAATTTACATGTTTGTGGACGCAACCACGATAAAGGAGTAATCCCAAGTGTGGGGAAAGTTAAAAAAAAAATCACGGAAAAAACGATTCATGCTTTCACAGCAAGAATATTACCATTTTATTGCTATTCGTCGCAAAAACCTCTATATGAAGGGATGTCAGGTGTTAGCACGTAAGCAGCGTATTCTCGGCAATCATTAATATCTCGTTGCGTGTAATGCCGTGTGGCAGCCGGAGTACACGCGTTCAAATTGAAATTCTTACACATAAACAAACTCACTTATCAGATTTATTTCCCCTCTGTAACATTTTTAAGGAGATTTTCCGGAATTCTTTTAGCATGATAGGAGATTCTTAAATTAAATGTATTCTTACATGGTTTTAAACTTGTGATCACTGTATTTTTTTTTGGTGTGGGTAATCATAAAGGGAATGTTAAACTTTTGATGACTAAAAACCAACCGTATTCTTTCAGTTATCCTTTGCGTTCCAGAGTCGCGAGACTCCTTCGAACCATTCCGTAACCTTGGTGATAGAATAGCATAGCATAGCTTAGTCGGCCTTATAATGTTCCCACTGTTGGGACTCAGGCCTCCTCGCTAGGAGAGGGAATGGACCGTAATCCACCACGCGGGCCCAGTGCAGATTGGTGGATGTCACATGTCGTCGAATTTTGGTTCTAGGACATGCCGGTTTCCTCACGATGTTTTCCTTCACCGTTTTGAGAGCAGTGGTGATGAAATAAATTACATAAATTACGCGCCTGGCTGGGTTTGAACCCGCAACCTACAACTCGTAAATCGGGGCCGTTACCACTCGGCCACCACTGCTCTGATAGAACAGAATAGAAAAAAACGTTATTGTATACCAAAATAGTAACAAAACTTTAAAAGTAACTTAATCTGTGGGTACAATGGCGGTCTTATCGCTAACAGCGATATCTACCAGACCACCTTAGAATCACCGTTGATTGATTAATATTTTAGTGAAATCTTGTAAAGAAATAAATTCAAGTCGATGAGTTGCTTACTTGCTTTTCTATTTATCAAAATAGGATATATCTCTCTTAATCACCTAAACAAAATCAGTTCACAGAAGCCACCCCTTATCTACACTGTCACTTATTTATGAAACATCGAGTTTATTCTACACCTCTTTGTGAATTTAATTTATTACGCTCCACAAACGAGATTCAAAATGAAATGAGACAAGCTTCTTAGGCAGTGTGGATAAAAAAATAAAACATGGTATGTGAAGGTATTTTTCTTTTGGAACAGTCTTATTCAATTTGTGTTCCGTTTTAATGCAAATCCATAGGTGTAGGTATGGGTTTGGTACTGGTCTTGTGTCAGGGAACCTACGACAACTTGATATGTATAATTAATTACAAGGAAGTTTTAATTGATACTTTAGTTTAAGCTCTCACATACTCTTTTTGGGCCACAAGGCATTTCTTAAATGGAAACCAGAATAGGTACTACAACGCATAGGGCAACTGAAAGATAGGTGGATTTTAGTCAGCCGAAAAGTCTAACACTCCTTCTCGTTCCATTCTGGATTGAGAGAAGTCAGAGGATGATTTTCTACCTCAAAAAAAACATATTCTTCTTATTTTTACACACTAATGTGTACATTTCTTTTCAATTTCTTCTTTTGCAGGTCTGCTGTTAGAAATTAATTTGTACTCATACTTTATAATATATACCTATTACTGTTTCTCTTTGTGTACAAAAAAATATCTATAATATTTAATACACATATAAAAATTCTCGTGTTATAGAGTTGTTATCGAACTCCTCCGAAACCGACGACCGATTTTTATGACTTTTTTTTGTTTCTGGTAAGTTTGAGAATAGGGCGTAGGCTATTTTTTACTCTCCTACCTCGGCCCCCCATTTATTCTTTGATATTATTTATATGATAAAAAATAATTGCTATTCTATTCGTTATTCTCGCTAAAACTCAAAAATGGCAAGCCTGATTTGTATTTTTTTTTTGTTATGGTTTAAAAGAAAAAAAATATCGAAATACAGTAGTAACCTTCAAAATTGGTAACTTTGTATGGAAATTGCTTCGTAAAGATAAGAAGTACCTTCTTTTTTCACGGGGACCGAGACGAAACCGGTGGCTTTTATAGAAGATTGTGACATGATTTGGCGTGTCATGTTATACTGCCTTTTATAATATAACATGCACAAATTATTTTCACATCCCTTGTATATACACATAAGCATAGCATAAGCACAATCAGCCTTCTAATGTTATGTTAATGTTCCCACTGCTGAGACTCAGGCCTTCTCTCTCTAGGTAAGGGAATGGGCCGTAATCGACCACGCGGGCCAAGTGCGGATTGGTGAATGTCACATGTCTTTGAATTTTTAGTTCTAGGACATGCTGGTTTCCTCACGATGTTTTCCTTCACCGTTTTGAGAGCATAACTTACACAAAGTAATGTGCCTGGCTGGATTTGAAACCAGCGACCTACAGTAACTCGGGGCTGTTACCACTCGGCCATCACTGCTCTCACTCGTGCTGCATTTACGCATCCCTACTTAATGCTTAATATGCTTATTATGTTTGTTTTTATGCTTATCTCCATTTCAGCCGCAAGAATATCAAGATCACATCGATCAGTCGGTCATCGGTCAGTTATACACCATATTAATCTCAGCTTTCAATCAATACATTAGTTAAATAAACAATTCAACATCTAAACTGAATCCAATTCAGTTTTTACTCGCCTCATTAACTCTATACTTGTGACAGTACTATAAACATCTTATTGTACAATAGTTAATGGCGTTTGTATCGTGAAACGATTCGTCAATGTACTGCGACTTTGTAGCAGATGTATTGCATTACAACTTCATTTTGTACTGGGTCGTTATCGACTGGGGTTGTGTAGAAATGGGGGTGTAGAAATAGGTGGATACGATCTAAATTTATTTAAACATTTTTTTTAGAATCTGTTAAAATATAGTGCAATTTATAATTTTTATCATTAGCCTACAGTGTAGCCCTTAGCTAATTTAGGCCTTTTATTTTGATCCTCGGTTACTCTCATTCAGGCGCTATTAAGTCTGTTAAAAGTGTCTCTCCACCTAGCCTTAAGTCATCTCCTCGAAGTCTCCTTTATAAATTGACGTTTCAAAGTTTTCAACTTTCAAATTGTTTTTTAAATAATTTTAAAGTTTTTATTAACACGATTTAGATAAGCTAAAGAAAAGAAATCTCTACAAAAGATATACGCGGTTGCGCGGTTAGATACATGGTTTGAAATTTTTATTATTTGACATTGTATAATTATGTAACTTATTTATAATAATTTGTTGATAATGTATATGACCTATAAGAATCCCTTACCAATAAACTATGACTATTTAGATGACCGTCAAAAATACCAACTCAACCCAAAGTCTCCGCTTGTCGCATCAACCCTATTCTACCGCCCCTAAGCACCGGCGCGCACGCACCGAGTCACTGTGTAAAGTACGAAATAATTTCACGCATCACATGACTCGCGTATAATGACCCCAGCTCCCTGCGATGTCCCGGACAAAACAAACACGGCCTAATAAGAGAATGAATAAGGCCCCCGGACTCCCGGAAGAATCCTTTCGGAAAAGAAATTGCGTCGGCAGTGGAAGGTTAGGTAATATGTGTGTTAAGGGAATATTTGTTGGAGACTCCAATTGTTGCGGGTGACGGGTTTGTAATGTGTCATGTCTAGTAGTGACTGTTCTAGATTTTGTTGTAGTAAAAGATACGTAAACATGAGTACAATAATTATGTAGTATAATAATCAGTAATCGTAATATCAGGAAGATTGAAGACAGATGTAAATGGAAAGGGTGAGGGAGGCCTAGGCCTATGTAGAACAATAATAAGGAAAACTAAATTAATACAAAAGTGAGATAGGTACCTACTGTGCGTCTAATAATAATTTTTCAAGATTTATGTAACATAAAATATGATATAAAAGAGTGTCCATGAAGTTTCTTGCACGTTCTTCTCCATAGAGATCTACGCTTTGGAACGTGCAATTTAGCTTCACTTTTTTTCTTTTGGCTGATCGACATTTTGACAATTCAAAAGTGCCTGTAATTAGTCTATTTGAAATAAACGTTTCTGATTACTGATTTCTGAATAATAATTTTTCACAACATTTTACTCAAGAGCCCTTTTGGCCACAAGTGATATTCACCACAAACACATCTGATCCTTTTGATTCGAGTCAAAAAATGGTAGAAACGTTTTCAAGTGTGTATTTCTTAGCGAAAATCTAAGTTTATTTAACTTAAGAGATGTATAGCCATTGCTTAAGATACTGTTTCAAGTAAAATAAAACTATTGTAGTATCACTTACTCGCCTCGGTTTCAGAACATGGATACCAGAGTATCAATGTTAAGTCCAGTCTATAATCTAAGCTTAACATAAAGTTCTATATTATATGACTTAGACGACTTTCTTAGGAATTGGCCTAGAACCGGAAACAATTGGAGGAATGGAGGGTGGCCTTTGCTCAACAGTGGTATAGTACTCTAAAAATAGCTGGCTATATATTGGTAATCCTCAAAAAAATAGAATATTTTTTTATTAATCTTCAATCCTTACGTCAAAAATAAAGGGGTAAATAGCAATCTGCGACAGAACCAATAAACCCCAGAGCATTGTGCAAAGAGATCAAACAATCGAATCCCAACGCAATCATACCGCAGATCCATAGATTGTGTTGACAAAACCAATGAACGTTCTTAATTATTTGCCCGGTTCGTGTAAACAATGACCTTGTATAACAACCGATGGAACCTGACCCTCCAACTTGCATTGATGCTACATCCCTACTCCATTGGAACTTATAGAGCTGTGATCAAGTTTTGGTTTATAGCTTCGTTTTTACTACAACCTCTAAAATTATAATTACTTGATTTTTTAGTCTTGATCTGGTTAAGTCCAATCTACAAGCCTAGCATAGGTGTAGGGTTGCCAACCTTTCGTTATTTTCGACTGACTATATAATTTGCCTGCTGCGGTCTTCCCATCCGATTATAATTTAGGTGTCTTCAAGGGTAGAGTGAATAGGCTCATAATAAACTAGTGCACCTCACCATCAACATTCACATCACTGCTTACCATCAGGTGCGATCGGAGTCAAGTACTAGTTTATATCACCAAAAAAAATCTTAGTAGATTAAGATATTTTTCATAAAAATGTTCTTCCGTGGGCCGGGGACCTGATGATTTATAATACACGCAATTTATGCATAACTCTGACACCAGCACTGGGCCCGCGTGGTGGATTATGTGGCCCATTCCCTCTCCTAGAGAGGAGGCCTGAGTCCCAGCAGTGGGAACATTAAAAGGCTGATTATGCTATGTTATTATGCAGACACCAGCTCCTCATATTGCTAAATAAACAGACAATATATATTATTATTTTGTAAAACCTAGAGTAAGTTTGTTAATTTTAAGAGAAATTATGAAATTCTTATCATTTATTATAGTATCCCTGAATACAGCTTCGAAATGAAAAGATTTTAGCCAAATTTAACCGTATACAAACTTGTTACATTTCTAACAACAAAACATAATTTTGCCTACTTCGGAAACCATCCCCTATGACTGAAAATGTCAGCATGAAATGTACGAAAAGACATTTGGTAATTGATCAATCTTTACTTTTCTCGATAGTTCACATTAAATGTGTATATCGACGGAGGTCTTCGTAGAGTGGTTTTCAAAACTTTTGTTTGACAGCACGTGTAGGGTCTATCGCAATTAAAAATATTGCTAACACCACAAACAGTTGTCCCTTGAATTTTTGGATTTTAATTGGCTGTTTGGATAGAGATTTTTAGATAATGGTGTGTGGTGTCACATTTGTTGGTATTGTGATCCATATGGCAACTAGTTTTGTCTTTGTGTTGATTGAGTTTATCAAGTAGAGGTACGGGTATCAGTTTTGAATGTTGTGGGATTGCAAGGTAGACCTTTTTGCGATTTTAGGTACTGAATGAAATAATTACAGATTACCTTTATCTCGTGGCTTCACTTCAGTTTTCTACACTTTTTCATCAGTAATGTTTCACAGAAACCGTGTATTTTTCGGAATAAAAATGTAGCCTAAGGTACACTAACGCTACTAAGTGGTAGTGTATCAATCGGTAAAAACAGCTTTTATCTGTGGAAGATAAATTTTCCTCTTTATAATATAAGTTAACAAAGGAATAGACGGCTAGATAATATATTTATAATTACCGTTAAAATTCCCAGTGAAACTAGTTTTGAACACGTTTTTCTGTTTTATTAAGAGTATAATATATTATGATTTACCTAACTATTTAGACAAATATTTATGGCTATCAGCTACCAGATAAATCTTAATCAATTCTACAAGACACTAAACAATACACCTAAAAAAAACAATACAAAAACTTTAAAAAATCCTTGAACTAATAGAACACAGATCAAACACAGTAAAATAATAAGGGTGGCCTTCGTATTATTAACCAGTAAAGTAGCACTCAATTTGGGTGAAGGGCTCAATGGCCATGCGCCACATGCTTTAAAATAGGGATCGACGGGTAGTGATGGGTCTTAAAACTATACTATATCGATAATTGTCGCACAGGACATTAATAGTATAATAAAATTAATTATTGACCAATACAGAATAACAACAAGACCTGTACGAGCCTATTTTGCATTAAAAAAAACCGGCCAAGTGCGAGTCGTGCACCGGGCACGAAGGGTTCCGTTCCGTCCGTAGCAAAAAAATGGCAAAAAAAATCACGTTTGTTGAATGGGAATATTTATTTTATTCTGTTTTTAGTATTTGTTGTTATAGCGGCAACTGACATACAACATCTGTGAAAATTTAAACTGTCTAACTATCACGGTTCACAAGATACAGCCTGGTGACAGATGGACAGACAGAAGTTTTATCCTTTGGGTATGGAACCTAAATTTCAGCCTTAACATGGACACAGATTACACAGTAAAAATATATAGAATAGAATATAGAATATATTAGTAATACATATAATTAAATAAAATAACAGTGTTAATAAAAATAAGAAAGTAAGAAAAAAAAACCGACAAAGTAAATAAAATTAACTACTAAAAACAAACGACGTTTCGTAAATGAAACAAATATACTGTGTTTTAATTTATAATCAACCTTTCGTATTTTATTAAAAGTTTATATTACCTTTAAAATAAATTAAATATTAGATAATACCAGCATCGATCATGGGTCTTGCTCATCACTACGCAAGTCACCCCTAATTTTTCGACCTGACAGGACATCTAAATATTTAAAAAGCTCTTATGTTATAATTACGTTGATTTATTGCTCTAGTTTCATACTCATTGCTTAGATAAACATGATACAACATTTTTAATATTTTTTTAAAATGTTATTTACTAGCTGACCCGGCGAACTTCGTACCGCCTAATATTAAGGATAACGCCGTCTACTGGCATTACCAGAACAGCATAATTCATTTTATAATGACATTTTAATTAGAGATGGCGTTGAATTAGGATTTTTTTTTCGTGATTTTTTCTCACCGTTTAAACCTTCCCTGGAATATCACGAATATTTAAAGACCAAACTTAGCCAAATCGGTCCAGCCGTTTTTAAGTTTTAGCGAGACTAACGAACAGCTATTCATTTTTATAAGAAGATTGATAGAAGATAGATAGATACTCACACTGGAGGCGATTTTCATCTCAACGAACGAACTCCTAATGTTACTACTGCTTTACGTGAATTAATAGTTTTTGGTAACGATTTTAGTGGCCAAATATTTTGCGTCAGTCTTGTGTCATGGTCATGTCAATTTGACAGTTACATTTCTAGATATTTATAGGGTTCCGTACCTCAAAAGGAAAAAATGGAACCCTTATAGGATCACTTTGTTGTCCGTCCGTCTGTCTGTCCGTCTGTCTGTCCGTCTGTCTGTCTATCTGTCTGTCTGTCTGTTTGTCTGTCAAGAGACTTTATCTCAGAAACGCGTAGAGGCATCGAGTTGAAATTAAAACCGTATACTCAAGTCTGCGGTCCCTTGAAACTGTGAAAAAAAAATTTTTTTAAGTTAACAGAAAAAAAAGATACGGCCGTTTATGTAACAAAAAAATTTAATTTCAACACTCACAAAGGAATCAAAATTCATAGGGCGTTACTTCCCGTTGACCCAGAAGTCTGAAATTTGACATAGAGCAAGGTCTTATATTATAGATATAGGAATAAATCTGAAAACTGTAAATTTGTTTTTTTTTTTTCAAGTTACGTCACAAAAAAACTTTTTTTACATTTCGGAAAAATCTTCGTAACTCAATTCATGAATCGAACTGTTTTCATAGGTAAGTTTGTGCGGAACCTTCAGTGCGCAAGTCCGACTCGCACTTGCCATATTTTTTGATATTTTAAATTATATCTTTTCTATGACTAGGTTTTAGCCTATTAAGACTAATGAAGTCTTAAGCACATGAGGCTAGAACCCAATACTGTGTAAAATTGATAACATCAATTTTAATAATAAAAAAGCAATACAACAATATCATTAATCTATCACATAAAAATGTTAATACCGACAATATTATTCTAACCCAGAGGCGTACTTGCTATAAAAATTACAGGCGTTCCCTTTCATTCCTTGGTTCTAACAAACGATAGCAAAAGAACGCGAATAACAAACGATAGCAAAAGAGCGCGATAGCGAAAGCGATTATTTTGACAATCGAGAACAATTTTTTGGATTCTGTTGAATTATTTTCTATTTACTTAAAATCAGAAGATTTCAAACGTTAATATCAGAAAATCATCTTAAAACTAAAAGCAAATATTTCATAACTATCAAAATCAACAACAACATGACATATCTACGCAACATTTGGTAACATTCAGCTTTAAACCATTATCAGTACAGTCGCAGGACATTTTAGAGTTATCTCCGCTCCTCATCTCAGGGGTCGCAAAGTGGTCAGTCTGGTCTTTGGGGCAGCCCGGGTGTCAAGATGAAAAGCTTGTTTTATTATGAGAAGGGTCACCCGCTAATGACTTTAGTGGTTTTTGGATTAAACACGGGCTATTTGGGACTTTGGTAGTGAAATTTGAATTTGTGTAGTGGTTATTTTCGATAGTGTATTGTGAAACAGTGGTGCGTAATGCAAAATTATAGTATGTATGGCAATGTGGAGGTAAATAGACACTTTAGAAGTCCAAGAAACTACTAAATCTTTATACTTTCAGCAAATATTTATTTATTAAAAGTTTATGCACTAGTAAATAACACTGTGCTAAAGCGGAATAACATGGCAGGTGCAACTTAATAAATAGAGAAACAGAATATATATATATATATATATATATATATAATAGAAATAATATACTTGAAAATATTTAAATATTGACGAATAATAATGCTGTAATAGGTACTTTTTCAATTCAGTAAAATTTACAATACGCTGTGCAAAATACAATATTAACATAGTATTTACTTAAAATTGAGTCCAATCTATTTGTCAATCTCTATTTACGGAATCAGAAATTCAGCAAAAGTTATATCGAAATCGAAAAAATACAAGAGAAACAAAAATACCGGGATTACATTGTTTCCGTCGCCCGTCAAGTGTGACGCGAATGCATAATCAATCAGTAATTCTGAGTGTCACAGCGCTGTGACGTGACAATCGCATGGGATTTGAAATTCCAACAAAGATTTTTCGATTTTGAATCTTTATGACTTTTGTTTTAGGCCTGATACGTTATGTTAGGTTCGGCGGAATTAAAATGTTTTTTAGTATTTAGTTTTATCTTTGGATTATATTATTAAATCTGCCTAAGAAAAATAAGATCACATTTTAGAAAATAAAATAATATTTTTTGGGGATTATATCTCTGATGTGACTACCGTGTTTATAAATAAAATGCTATAAAAGATTATGCTACGTTACTCACAATAATTTCAAATGATATTATTAATAAAAAAAAAAAATTACAAAAAATAAAATAAAACCGACTTCAATGTAAAAAAAACACTGAAAAGTGCAAAATAACTTTAATTTCGGAAGTCAGTGTTTCTAGAATAGTTTTGTCTCTTCGGTATTTAACACAGACTTCCGAAATTAAAGTTATTTTGCACTTTCCAGTGTTTTTTTTTTTTGTTACATTGAAGTCGGTTGTATTTTTTTATTTTTGTATAAATTTTATTACGCTTTTTGTTTATGATACCAACACTAAAAAGTACCCCTCATCCTTATATACCTTATAGCCAGAGTGCATCTCATGATAATTCTAATAATCCCAAACACGGTTAGATTGCATTAATTTATTACAAAGTTCCGGTGCCTAACTTCAGGCTTCATCATCAGATCAGTTCGATATATTCCCCCTCTTCTTTCAGTCAGTCATCGACTACACGTATAAATAAACAAAACAATTTTACTTGTTACGACGGTTCTGATGTGATCCTATGAGGAGTTCTGTTCCATAACTTCGAAGTTCATGATCAGATCATAACAATCTTTCTATGGGACCAACTCGGAAGCACAACCTTTCAATAAAAAAATAAAAAAATTAAAATCGGTCCACAATTGAACGAGAATTCGGTGAACATACATTAAAAAAAATAACATTCAGCTGAACATAGAACCTCTTCCTTTTTGAAGTCGGTCAAAAATAATTTGTTAGGAAATACATATTCAAATCTAGATATAAAAAGTTACTTTAAGAAAAATATTTGATCTTATTAACTGCAGTTCCCAAGTGATATTTAGCAGTGAAAGCCAACACGCTTTCAGAAACCTAAAATTATAAAAAGGAACTCAAACAGACTTCCATTTACAAACAAAACACATTTCCCAACGGTTTTTCAAAAGGAATCATTCAAAAAGCCGTCAAATCGTTTCATCGAAATCCCGAACGTCTCCGACAATTCCCGATCATCTGTGGTTATCTTTTAAAAGGGGAATGACAAAGAAATGCGTTCAATGAATGGATTTTAATTTTAAAAGCTTTCGCGGCGTTTTTGGAATCCGTCTTACCCTCGGGACTTTGACGGTGATTATTGATGTTTTGACAACTCGTATTTACTATTAATTGTAATAATGGATTGAGGAAGGGCATAAAAATGTCTTTTAATATTTCTGGGAATGTTATAGACTTGCTTTTTATGGTGATTTTGAAAATTAAAATAAAATATTAAAAAAAAAACATATAATTGTGTGTTTTGTGTTATATATTTTGAATGTCATCTAGGAGATAGGTATAGTCACCAGTTTAGGTATTGAATAGGTCTCAGGTCGCCGACGTGTTATGTTCCACTCGCGCTAGAAAGATATGTCAGCAAAATTGAAAGGATCAGTTAGGACCGATGCTTGCCAGGGCTTTGATTGTTCGAAGGGCTGGGTTACTGGAATTCGAAAAAAGGGCAACTAAGGGAACACTATGGAGGTTGGTTTGAGCAGGAAGGCTTTAGTCAGCAAAAGTCTGACAGTCTATCCCATTCAACCCCGAGCGGGCAATTTGATGATTTCTCACGTAAAAAAAAAAGGTTGTAAATAGGTACTCCTTGTATATTACTATCATTATAGTTTATCCAGCTTGTTTGGTTTTTAGAAGTAACATTTTGTAAGCTGTACATATAGCTCTTCCTAATAGTGAAAACTGTAACAGAATTTGCTGCGTGGTTTAAAAGAAGATCTCTCTCCAGTCGTGTTGGTTTGCTGTCCCATTGAAGTATGAGAAAGGAACGTAAGGAACTGAGAATGCATCTTTATTTGTACACTATAATATCTCCTGCGTCCTCTGTAGCGATTGGAAACTGCTTTTAAAATTCGGTTGGGAGAATTCTAGTCCAGTACACAAGTACTAGTAAATAAGAAAATCTGAACAACTTTTCTACCTCTAAAACAATCGTACAGACTGATGCATTCACACAAAGCTTACAAGCATCGCGGAAGTATAATAACATGAAAGTAGCAGCTCATTTCATACCCGCAATGTGAGCATATTGTTTTACCAACATACCATGTAATCAGCACAAGTTAAAATACACCCTACTTCTTTATGATAAAGGTTATAGGAATTGTATAGGAAAAGTTGCAAGACTAAGCGCACGTCATAACCTCTGAATGAAATTGGGGAAAGCGTGTGAGATAAATCTTGTTACAGATGTTAGTGTTTATACAGATATTTACTCAATGAAATGTAAGTAAGATATTGTCTGTTCTGTTCTTCATTATTTATTATGTTATTTCGACAGCCTATTTAACGTCCGTGAGCGTGTCCGTGGCATCACAGTGGACCCTAACCAGAATACCAACGCTGTCTATCTATCGTTTTAAATATCGCAGCATATGCTGAGTTAGGTGCCTTTTTGACCTCGTACTGATTATAATTTTCTTTTTTCATTATGTATTTTTAATTTATACGATTGTACAATGCATGAATCACGAATAAACTCTTTTTCTTTCTTTTGATAGTTTTTATATTTTGTCGAAAATATGGAAGAAGACTTTCGAGCGCATATATATTGGACGTAGATCTGATGGGCATTACTCTGAATACACTGGATACAGCTATAAATAAAACCATTTTTAAAGGGGGGGGGGGACCATCAAATTTCTTACCTGCTCTAGGTGGAGCAAGATGGAGTATCAGATTTTTACAGACTAAACTCAACCTGGTTCTTTAGTTGCGCTTTACTTTCCAGGACCGCGGTGACTCTTTTGAACTATCCTACAGCCTCCTTAAATAAAACCATAGTCCTTGTCAACGACTAAGGTCACGATAAATAAAAAAACATCCAAATCCACACTCATCTATACACAAACACCCACACATACACTCACTCAACATTACAACATACCCAACAATACATGGTCCACCTACGTAATAATATATGTATAAAAATTGTAACCATTTTTCTCATGTACCCAGCGACTACGTTCACTTAATTGCACCAATATTGTAAATCGTAACCATAGAGCCTCACTAAACGACTGAACACTGCCACCAAAAACACAAGCATTCGCTTAGTTTGGGAGTCTTACATTTACATGTGTCTAATTATAAGTCACCTTGTGAACTGTAACCTTTTGCGACAATAAAGATTATTATTATTATAATGCACTAAAACAGCCCTTAATAGAAGTAGAATTCTAAAATTGTATCTCTTCTTCGATCTGCGGCCACTCTTCCTCAGCAGTGGCTGGTTGGTAGTGACCATCTCAGCTACCCCAGTAAAGATTGTCACTATTGCCACAACTGTTTACCCTAGTAAAATTAATTCCTCTGTACTGAGTACGGTAGTCTGGATGTCGACCATAAGCTAGCTAGGGATATGATGATGTATCGAGTACATTAAGACATTAGGTTATCATAGGTCATCATTTACCAACCTCACATTTAATACTCCTAAAAAAAAAATATTTCCCAGTAAAACTATACAGCCTACGATAAATCACGTACCATACTACTAAAAAGTAGCCCCGTATGGTCACCGCGTACCCCTCAATCCGCTCTGTGATTGGCTGAATTTCCCACGAGGATCGAGTCGAGACTCAACTCTTAATTTCTTGCTTCAGCTACGTCTTGCCTGTTAGCACGAGGAAGGAATTCTTTAAACATTTGTTTAGGTCGTGCAACAGTTAAGAAGTTTTTAACAGAAAAGAGTATTTGTTCGGAATAATGTAACTGTTATTTCTTGGTTAACAGCGAATATTCTGTACGATGGCGACTTTCAATCTAACAAAGAAAGAAATAAAGAAAACACGTTCACTGGCATTTAGCACACAGATACACACAATGAAAAAACAAGTATTTAGATATGTAGACACTTAAATAAAAATCAAAACATTGTGTATCTCACGACTGTGCCAAATAGGTCCAATGCTAGACAATTACGTAGTAGTTGCCTGACGCTGGTTTTCAACTGATCCTTACTTTGAGCTATTGCTTTTTTGGCATCAATTTTTTCGAGTTAAGTTCAGTAGCTGTTTTAATTATTCGCGAATTGATTCCTAGTAGATATTGTGAATTTGTGATATAAAATTGGTGTAGTTTTGTATCTTAACTGCCTCAAACGGTCGTGCTTCATAGTCGACCACATCATCGCTTACCATCAGGCGAGATAGTGGTCAGACGCGAGCCTATTTATAATCTAATAATATGTAGAATTTTATTTTAATTTTATTTATTTTAATCAATTCAAATATCATTATTTAAACTATTCCATTTTAATCATACAATTGAAATTATATTTTTTGCTAAGTTGTTATTATTTATTTATATTTTAATCAATTGATATACTTAGTATTAATTAAGTTATTTAATTTTTTATTGAATGTGGTCTGTATAATTTAAGTTATTCTAATAGTTAATCTAATTTTTATATTCCTATTTGTTATATTAAAATAGTATGGAATGAATAAAGCTTTATTATTATTATATATAGAATCTCGATACAATAGGACTGAGAATTTTATTGTAGTCTTCAAACACCATCTCAACAAATTAATATCCGTCCCATCATTCTCGTAGGTTTTTAAACTAACAGCTATAAGAATTCACCACATCATAATGTACTCGTACTAGAACAAAGCCATGGTAAGGCAACTGAACCGGAAGACTACACGCGAATGAGCTGATGATTACTAAGTGTGTGTGAATCCATCCATGAAGGAACCCGTCATTGACTGCCATCTTAGGTGGATCATTTTATGGAAGTGGTTAGGGTTTCTAATTTGATGGGTTAGGTACTATAGTTCCTTAGGAGTAAACAAAGGGGTATTACTTCTCTATCGCGCATATGCTTCTCTATAGTACAAAAAACATTCCTCGGGTACCTTTACAAGCACTCGTACGGGTTTTATCCCTATTTGTATCCCACTAAATTCTTGTTGGGTTGCTTAAGTTTCAACTCCCTAGAAGTAAGACGGTCGCGCGATCAGATGACTGTAGTATTTAAAATTCTTAGGGGGATTATTGATGATCCTGATCTGCATAATAAAATTTGCAATCTGTTCGTCCCAGACAATTACTGTCGTGGCAGAAAACATCGTTTACTGGCTGTTCCAACTTCCCGTACTATTGCACATTCCAAGTCGCCTATTCCTCGGACAATAGCCGCCATTAACGCTCTCCTGAACTCAAACACAGGTCTTGATGTGTTTGCGGATGAATGGAAGCTGATAATGTCAGAATGTTTGAATTTTTGTGAGAAGGATGCATGACTGAGTTAAAAATTAGGTATAAGTTTAAATAGTGTAATTGGCTTCTGCCGTTCTATTTAAAATAATAAATAATAATCGTGGGTACATTTGTAGCATACAACTATCTGTAAGCTATAATTATACAAATATGTATGCCGTGCGAGAATCTAACGGGCGACACTTAGCAGCAGCAGTTAATTATATTCGTTCTATCACAGCGCTAACCGTGTCTGTTTAAAGTAGATTCCTGCCTACTGGTAACATAAAGTACCACTTAGTTAAATAAAACATGTAACTGGAATAATGCGAAGCCTTATACATATATTTTAATAAGACAATTAAGTTATAATCATAATTCAAGCGCTGAAAATTTACTTAAACGCACTTAAGTAGTACTTAAAAAAAAATAGTTATCCTAGTTGTTGGTAAATAATACGGGAAGCGACGCACTACACTATCAGCGCATCGGTGTAGGTACGTGGGGCATACTGAAAGTCAATGGATCTGGCCACTTACAATAAAAGAATGAAAAAACATTTATAGAATTCGAAAATCAGAACTCTTTGCGAGCATGTTACTTTTTAATTTGCGAGACTATCATTTGTTTTTTCATTGTGGCATCCTTTCGAAGATTGTGTGTCGCTATCAAAATGTATTTAACTTGTGAACATTTCCTTTCAATGATTTTCAACAACAGAGTTGCCAGACTTCAATTGGCTTTTGGTGATGAAGCACCATGGTGCTTTTTTTTTTCTTTTTCTATTTATAATAAATAATTCTCCAAACCACGAATGCACAGAGCTGCGACATGTCGCAGCTCTGTGCATTCGTGGTTGGAACGAAATGGTTGAATTCGTGGTGGAATTAAAACATGGACGTGATCATCTCTATGGCGAGGTACGTGAAGGTTGGCCGGCGACTGCGGTTAGAGATTCGAATATTGGCATCGTACAACAACTTATTGAAACTGACAAAAAAAATACTTGCCGGCAAATTCGTGCTTTGTTAGACATTGGAATGAGCCAAGTGCAAAACATTTTACATGTGCATCTGAACGTTCGGAAGATATACTTTAAAAAACAATAAATGTATCGTAAGTCTCATATCTAGTCTTATTTATCAGAAACCAAAAACTTTCAGTATGCCCTAAGTACCTACGCACGCACATACCAATACTCTAGTGACGCAGTCCAAATTATCAAGAATTCATCAACTAAGGTAATGATATAAAATATTCAATAATTATTTTGAGGATAAAAAATTACCTACTTCAAAAATAACTGAAATCGATTCAGTAGTTGATACTGAACATACTACTTTCAGGATGTGTTTATTATGTTACACCTACACTAATATTATAAAGAGGTAGTCTGTTTTTTTGTTTGTAGAGGTAATCTCTGGAAGTACTGGTCCGATTGCTAAAATTTTTTCACCGATAGAAAGCTACTTTATTCCTACATCACATAGGCTAGATAGGGTATTAAATGTACGCGGTCGAAGCCGTGTGCAAAAGCTAATGTTCTATAATCTTCAGTCAAGGAAGCGTGAGTAGCTTTGATTTTGTGGTGGATGAAAAACCTCTTCTGCAAAGTCCGCATAATTGAAAATATGGCAAGAAATTAAATCTGCACGAATGATTTACGATCATTTAATCTTCAACCATATAAATGCACAATGTCTAACCAATGCGTGCACACCTCTACGTAGGTTTGTCTGTATGTGTATATTAACAATGATATTCTTCTGTTGTAGTTATTCAGTGGTACATTATTACGGAAGCCGACCACAACGATGATGGATCGCGACCACCAAATCACATGAGATTTGAACTTACCCTTATAAAGCGGTACACAAATTGAGGCGCTCTAACACAGAACCGAAATATTTACTTTCGTTACAAAAAAGTCTCAACTCGTATGTTGTTTTGACATTATAAATAATGGTTTCTTAGTCCTGTCTAATTTTATATGAAAATTTATTTTTATTTTCCTCTTTTTCAATATAGCTTAGACAAAATGAGCCTTATAATATTTTCTCACTACTGGGATTCAGGCTTACTTTATAAGAGAATGAATCGATATATTTCTAAATACATACATATTATAGATAAATTACACCCAGACACAGAACAAATGATTGTGCTCATCAAACAAACATTTGTCCTGGGTGGGAATCGAATCCACGACCTCCAGCATAGCAGTCAAGGCCACTAACCACTAGACCAACAGACCAGTCAAATTGTTCCTACACCGTTATGACAGCAGTGGTCCACATTCAATCACACACAATTCACTATTTTTTACATCAGTCTGTGGTAAATAATGTAGACATTTTCTTCAGCAAGCCAGTTGATTAGTAATTACTTTCTAAAATTTATCTCCTTTATTAGATTTTTTCAATAGCCATCACCAAACCCTAAACTATTGGCACGCCATAATAATGGCGGTAAGTCCTCTCTTTGAGGAGTGACTGGAAAGACAACACAGCATCCTCACCTTCCGTATGACGCAGGTTCTAACTGGACATGGTAAGTTCGGAAGGTTCCTATACCGGATTCGTGCGGAAGAAACGCCCGGGAGTCACCATTGTGTGGACCGCCCGAAAGACACGGTGAAGTATACGGTAGAGGTGTGTTGGGCAGAGCACCGCTGTGTCCTCGTGGGGGCGATCAGCGGCAACGACCTCTCGCTGGCCTTGGTACAAGACATGGTCCGGAACGAGGAGGAATGGCAGGTGGTCGCCTCCTTCTGCGAAGCAGTAATGCTAGCAAAGGAGGCGGCCGCACGCGCGAGGGAACGGCCCTCACGCCCCTGCCGCCGGATCCCAGGCTTGCGGACGGCGAGCAATGGGTAGCCCGCTGTCCAGTCATCCGGTAACCATCCGGACCGAGCCCAAGTCGTCGACGGCGCATAGTGTTCCGCGCGCGCCTCAATTAGATGTCAGCAAATCGTCGGGGCCCAGCATGGTCGAAGCCTGCTGGGCCTTAAGTGAAAATGAACCCCCGGGCCCTGGAACGCAAGGCAAAGAAGAAACAAACGAGTAGGTTTTAGTCAGTAAATGTCTGACATACCCTCTCGCCCCACCCAAGAGCGAGAGAAGTCATTGGATGATTTCCCACCTTTAAAAAAAACCCTAAACTAAACTATAAAGTAACCCTAAATCGTGAACCCCATAATCCAAGGTCTTATATTAACATTCGCAACGCTGGGTCCGTATAAATATTTGACAAGGCGACTCTGTCTTATGCCTAATTTATTTTGACAAATCATCTTTACCGAATAAAGGTGTGTTTGCTAAGGTACCGCGGGCTGATGGAATTGATGCAAGGTTTTTTCAAGGTGTATGGGGATTTGAGTTGGCTTTTTAAATGTATGGATGAAGTACGGTTGGTTAATAGAAGAAAATGCGGCTTCGTCTTTGGTGGCTTTAAATGCACTAAAGCTATTTATTACCTGCATGAGATTTAGAATGTGCAAGAAAAGAAAATGAGAATATAATCAAAATCATAGCATTTATCTTAGTTCAAACTCAAGTATTTTTATTGCATTCAAATGGTATTTATGTTAAGAATTATGTGCACCTGATATAAAACCAAATTGTACACAGATCAAAATCTTGCTGTACAAAGTGGTTACATGTAAACATATCAGTCACTCAGACAGTGATTACAATATGTAATACACATACGATGGAAGTCTGCCCCTAGACGGCGTTGTGTGATAGTTGTGAAATATTATTATTATAATGAAAGAAATTCACATAACTATGTATCAAACATGATTAAATGAAAGATAATAATAAATAATAATAATAATAATAAAGCCTTTTATTCGGACATAAGATAAACAATTACTTTCCTTATACTAAAACAACATTTTTACTTAATTAACTTATTCACGTATTTGGTTCTTCTTTATTTTTTGTAAATCCGTTTGCCAGTTGGCAAAGGCCTCCTCCAACCTATTCCATTCTGATCTCTCTCTGGCCACTCTACTCCATGTTATGCCTGCTACTTGCCTGATATCATCGTCCCATCTCTTTTGCTGTCTCCCTCTTTTCCTCTTACCTTCTCTTGGATACCATTCTGTAACTATTTTGGTCCACTTGTCCTTTCCCCTAATCATGTGTCCAGACCACTTCCATTTTAATCTTTTTATTTTTAGGGTTACATCCTGTACCTTGGTCTTTTTCCTAATGTTAGTGTTTCTTATTTTATCCCTTTTCTTTACTCCTAACATGCTTCTCTCCATTGCTCGTTGGCAGGTAGAAATTTTATGGGTCGTGTTTTTTGTTATGGCCCATGTTTGGCTTCCATACATTAAAATTGGTAAAATGCAGACATTGAATAATTTGCTTTTCGTTGCTATATGTAGGTTTTTGTCTTTCATTATTTCCCTTAGGCCCCAATACCTTTTCCAGCTATTTGCTATCCTTCTTTCGATTTCTTTGTTTATATTTTCTTTAGGTGATATCAGCTGTCCCAGGTATATATATTCCTCGACGTAACTAATTTCTATCTCTCCTACATTTATGCTGCATCTACATGAATTGGTCATTACTTTTGTTTTGTCTGGGTTTAATTTTAGCCCTACTTTCTCACTCTCATATGCCAGATCGTTCAGCATTCTATTTAGCTCTCCTGGGGTTCTTGCAAACAACACAATATCATCGGCAAATCTTAAGTGTGTTAGTGTGCGACCGTCGATATTTAAACCTAAATTTTTCCACTCGAAGTTTCGGAAGATCATTTCCAAAACCGCTGAAAAGAGTTTTGGGGAAAGTGGATCTCCTTGTCTTACTCCTTTTTGTATTTTAAATGAGTCTCCTTTCTTTTCTAGCTGTATGCACGCCGAGCTGTTTTTGTATATGTTTCTAATCAGTCTTATATATTTTTGCTCAATTCCTTGCTGTCTTAAAGCCTCCCAGATGTTTGTATGTATTAGTGAGTCAAATGCTTTGCTATAATCGACAAATGCTAGATAGTATGTAAGCTGATATTCCGTGTATTTTTCGATTATTTGCCGAACCGTATGAATGTGATCAAGTACTGAGTAGTCTTTTCTAAAACCTGCCTGCTCTATTGGCTGTTGTTCGTCGAGTTTTCTTTCAATTCGTTTGAGTAAGATCTTTGCAAATATTTTGTACAGGTTCGACATCAAGCTTATGGGACGGTAATTTCCGATGTCGTAGTGATCTCCCTTTTTGTACAGAAGAATTATATTAGATTGGCTCCATTGCTGTGGAATTGTTTCTGTGTGTATAATACCATTGAAAATTTCTTTGAGAATAGGCGATAATTTCTGTTTCGCTTGTTTCAATATTTCATTGCTTATTCCATCGGGTCCTGGAGCTCTGTCATCTCTTTGGGTTTCTATGGCTAATTCTATTTCTTCCTGCATGATGCTGGGTACGGGTGAGGTTTCTGAGAGTTCTTTTTCCGTTTCCACTATGGAGCTTTCGTATAATTCCTTGTAGTATGATGTAGCAATTTTTAATATTCCTTGCCTTTGATTCTCTTTTTTATTTTTATATTTCATCTGTACGATCCAGTCTTTTTTGTTAGTTAGCTCTTTATATGCCTTTTTTATTCCTCCTGTCTGTAGAATGTGTCTCTCTATTGTTTCCATTCTTTTCTGATATTTGTCTTTTCTAATACTTTCCTTAATTTCTTTGCTCAATATTGCTATTTTCTTTCGATTGTAGTTGGTACTTTTTCCCTTGATTAGATCAGCTCTTTGATTAAGAAGATTATTGGTTCGGGTAGTCATCCACGGTTTCGACTGGTCTTTGCAATTGGTGCCTTGTTGAGTAGATATTTTTATTGTTCTTTCTAACCAATCGTATTTTTCTTGCACTCCCATGTTTGTTATCTCTTTATTGTAGTTCATCATTTTCAACGTTAGGTAATTGGCTGTTTGGGCTGTTTGGTCGTTAGTAGGTTTTGTACTTATGTTATTTCTCGGTCTTGGGTTTTTTGGTGGAGTTGTCAACAGTTCTGCTCGAATCATTCGATGGTTGGTATTAAAGTTGAGATTGCTTATGGCTTTCGTGTTCGAGAAGTATCTACTTTTATTAGTCATTATGAAATCTATTTCATTCTTTGTTTTGCCGTCTGGTGATATCCAGGTCCACATTTTACTTTCTTTCTTCTTGTATATTGTATTTAAGACTTTTAAGCCATTTTCTAATGCAAAGTTTACAAGCTTCTCTCCATTTCTGCTTCTTTTCTTTTTTCCATATATGAATGGTCCCAGGACTGAGTCTTCTTCTGGTTGTCGTACTCCAATTTAGCCATTGAAGTCTCCCATCACGACCAGGTTTTTGTGAGCATGATTTTGAATTGTTCTATTTAGGTCAAGCTATTGATTCTGTATCGGATAGTTCCGTAGGAGAGTATACTTGTATGATAGACCAGGCATCTTTGTATCCCGGTAGCTTAAGATTCATGACAGCTATTCTTTCTGATATCCCTATAAAACTTTCTACATAATTTGTGAGATATTTTTTAATCACAAAGCCAACCCCATGATGGCCTGGGGTCGTTCCCATGTGGTAAAGCAAGAAGTCTGGATAGGAAAATGAAATGAAAGATAGATTATACCAAACAAAATACCTTTCAAAAACCTTCCTTATAAATAAATAGCGAGACAATAAACAGAGTTAACTATATGGGCTACATGCAAATATTTGGTGAGCACATTGAGCAGATAGTTCTACTCTAAGTTAAATAAGTAAGCCACGAGTAAATCCCAGAAGGTCGCGACATCCGACATTCGGCGAGCCTTTATTTTACCTTCCATCTAACCAGACGGATACAGGGTGTTACTTTTTATGAATCAGAAAAGAATTCGCTGCCGAGTCTGTGCTCCCTGAAAGATAATATCAAGTTTGTATAGGTTAAGTCTTTGTATTTAAATCAAGAGCGAATAGGTTGTTTTTAGGCAAGCATACTTCATTATTTACCTGGCAAGTTACTGTACCAGCATGTCTGTATAAATTGATTTTTATTTTTTAATTATTAGTATTGCGGTTTTTGAATGTTTTATTATATTTTTAAATTTTCAACCATTCGACACAAATATAATTTGTTTATGAAATGAATAAATAAATAAATTATCGATAATGTCATCGCTTACCATGAAGCGAGATTTTATTTTATTTTTTAATTTTTTTTTTCGGTGGGAAAATCATCTTATGACATCCCCCGCCCTTGGGCGGGGCGGGAGATAGTGTCAGACTTTTACTGACTAAAAACCCACTCCTGTTCCTTCGTTGCCTTTCGTACCAGGGCCGAGTCTTCCTTTCAGAATCAGACCCTTGGCCCCAGTAGGCTTCGACCCTGCTAGGCCCCTACAGTTGCTGACATCTCTTTGAGGCGCGCGTGGAACAGCACGCGCCGTCGACGAGTTGGGCTCGGTCCGGACGGTTACCGGACGGTCGGACGGCGAGCCACCCATTGCTCGTCGTCCGCAAGCCTGCGCCTACGATGGCCGGAAATCGGGATCGGTATCCCGGCGCCGATTGGGGCGTGAGGACCGTTTCCTCACGCGATCGGCCGCCTCCTTTGCTAGCATTACTGCTTCGCAGAAGGAGGCAACCGCCTGCCACTCCTCCTCGCTCCGGACCATGGCCTGTACCAAGGCCCGGCGCGAGAGATCGCCGCCGCCGATCGCCCCCACGAGGACACGGCGTTGCTCTGCCCGAGCGGGGCACACCTCCTCCGTGTGCTCCACCGTGTTCTCCGGGCGGTCCACACTATGGTAACACCCGGGCGTTCTTCCGCACGAATCCGGTGCAGGAACCTCCCGAACTTACCATGTCCGGTGAGGACCTGCGTCATGCGGAAGGTAAGGACGCCATGTTGCCTTTCCAGCCACTCCTCAAAGAGGGGACTTATCGCCATAATTATGGTGTGCCCAGCACTGGGTTGCGATAGTCGCTGTCGCCATTCCGCCATGAGACCCCGCCGGAGCTCTGTCCGCCATGCCGCGACTTGTCGCGGCAGCGAAGTTTCACCCCGACGTTGCATCTCCACGCGCAGATCGTGCATGCGTGCAAGGCCTGTTGCCACCAGATCCCATGGTGGCTGACCAGCAAGGAGGCTCGCCGTTTCACGGGAAACCGTGCGGTATCCCCGCACCATCCGTATGGCCATGACCCTCTGGCACGCGTTCAGCTGGGCCGCCGGTCGCTTTCGCAGTGACGGCGCCCACACCGGCGCCCCATAAAGGGCCATGGACCTGCCTCCGGCAGGAGGCGTCTGGACCCCCGAGGTTGGACCATGAAGCGAGATGGTGATCAAAAGTGAATTAATTTCTTTTTATTTATTTTTTTATTGAGTTTCTTACGGTGTCTTTTACAGATAGTATATAACTGAGATACACAGAACTGAACCAGTTCTGTGTCGGTTGGTTAAAAGCTAAGGCTTTTCAGAAGTAGAGGTCTTCTTATAATGTTTATAAAAAGAGAAGGCGTGACTCACTGACGTGTCAGCTTAAATCTTTAGACCTATGTAGAAAGCAATTTTTGTCACAAGTGATGTATTTAAGACGTAGACGAGGAATAAGATTTTTTTTTAAATTCCACTTTTAACTATTATATCTATCGACCTATCTCACTCGCGACCACTACAGCAAAGGTGCTAGACAGTCTGTTGAACAATCGCCACTGCACAGGTAAAGTTGCACGACGCCCAATTTGGGTTCAAAACAGGAGTCTCAACAGAGAGCGCTATTCTGAGCCTGAAGCGGATTGTCATGTACTACACAGCGAGGAGGACACCGGTATACGCATGTTTCCTTGACTTGACCAAAGCTTTTGATCTAGTAGCATATAATATACTGTGGTACAAGTTGTTGCTCCTCAAATACTGGTACTCTAATAAAAAAAACCGGGTGAGGTGGGTGGGTACTCTGTCAGACGAGTACAGGCTGGAATGTGGAGTTAGACAAGGGGGATTAAGCTCGCTTTTGCTATTTAACTTGTAGATCAACCAGCTTATCGAGCGACGGAGCAGTACACATGTCGGCTGCCATATTGAAGGGACATGTGTCAATAATATAACCTATGCGGACGATATGGTGCTGTTCAGTCCATCGATAGGTGAGTTGAAAAAGTTGTTATCGATGTGCGAAGCCTATGCGGAGAAACACGGCTTGATATAATTCGAATATATATATAATATATAGATATAATTCGAAGAAGAGTGAGCTCCTTATTTTTAAAGCGCCAAAGCAGCAGCCGCGCAGTGTTCCGCCCATAAGTCTCAACGATATAGCATTAAATACTCTCAGTAGTTTTTTTTTATTATTAGTACAAATACTTAAAAGGCTTATCGGAAAAGGTCTCGTTGTTATTTAAGTAAAGTCTCAATAAATAATATTCATAAATAGCAAAGTTTGTTTATATCCCAAAATGTCAATCAATTCATGGAAAAATTGTACAGGCTATTGATTATGATTGAAAAACAATGGAAAAACACTGCGCGTAGTATTTTCTAGTTGCAATTGTTATTAATAATTGATTCAATTGTGAATTTACCAATTATGACAAATTTTCGTAGACAATTTTGTGATTTCTTTTTTTTTTACTTTTGACTACCTACTTATACAAAATATGATTAGTAACGGGTAAGGATAAAGCGCCATTTTTTTTTTACTAATTAATAAATAGGGGTGTAGAAAGGGAGCGCAGGGCCTAGTCTGTGAGAAGCAAAATGCTCGTCCACAGGTTGTTGTTGTACTAATTACGTCAAAACAACCCATTTTTAAGCGTTCTGTCAATCGTTTTACACGAGCGCACTGTGGGTGTCATACACGCGACGAGCCTACAGTGCCCTGCGTGTCTAATTCAATAATGCCTTCAGAATGCTGTTGGGACTGCCATGGCGCTGTAGCGCGTCGGGAATGTTCGCAGAGGCTCGCACAGATAGTTTCCACTCCATCATGCGTAAGAAAGCGGCCTTCTTACTACGGCGCCTGCATGGTAGTGAAAACAGCATTTTGAAAATGATTGCTCCCAGACCGGACTGTCCATTGCAGAGACACTGGGTGGCGACAATCGTAAATAATATAAATAGTAAAAACTAACAATACTAACCTATTTATTTAAGCTCTATTGTTACTAACACACCAATTCTAACAAAACTATGGACATATGTAAAATCTGAACTGAACTTATTATTATTATTATTATATTAACGGGGGAAAAGAAGTTTCATAGATTAGAATAGAATATATTTTATTGTAAAACATTGTAATAAATGGTGCAAGGTCTTAAAATAACGGGTAGATCTGCATGTTTTGCCATTTATGGCGTACAAAAACAACACATTTGGTTTAGAATAAACCATAAATGATTTGAGTCTAGACAACAAACAATTTTTTTTTCTTCGTAATGCTTATTAAAAGAAAAAAACAAGAACCGCATGCGTCATGCGGGCGAAATCGCGGACAAAACCTTTTTAGCATACTAATTTATTACAGAAGTCAGTGTTTTTTCCCATAAGTGTCGCTTAGATACGATTGCATCGATTCCTATTCCTTAGAAATTATTTGTAAAGATTTTTCTTCTTTTTTCTTCTAATTACCATAAATTTCAATATTTATTTCAAATAACACAGTGTTATCAAGTAAGTTACTGAAGCAATACGTAGGAAAATTCTAGTAGGTAGTCAATGCTACCAAAAAAAAAAACATGCGAAATTTTTTTCGAACAACCTGTAGCCATACTCGTCGGGACCCATTTGACATACCTTCATAATATATGAGACGAGTTAACAAGCGTGTAGTTACCGGCTACCTCAGATGACGGTACTAGTCCCCAGGGAGAGACAAGGACTAGTACGGAAACAACTTCGTTTTATAATATCGCTAATTAAGTTTTATCGAATTATATTAATTTTGGGTTTGCGTGTGGTCTTCAAAGAGGAAGCATGTTTCTAATACAGCTAAGGACTAAAACTCTCTTACAGAGTCTGTGTTTTCTGATAATTACAATTTTAAGTCCAATAAAAAAAAAAATCGGCAAGTGCGAGTCGGACTCACGCACTGAGGGTTCCGCACAAACTTACCTATGTAAATAGTTCAATTCTCGAAGATTTTTCCGAATTGCAAAAAAAATTGTGATGTACATAACAACAAATTTACTGTTTTCAGATTTATTCTTATACCTGTGCTATAAGACCTTGCTATATACCAAATTTCAGGATTCTAGGTCAACGGGAATACCCTGTGAATTTTGATTCCTTTGAGAGTATCGAAATATATGTTTTTTGCGACATAAACGGCCTTATCTTTTTTATTCGTTAACTTAAAAGTTTGATTTTATCACAGCTTCAAAAGTCTGCAGACCTGAGTATATGGTTTTAATTTCAACTCGATACCTCCACGCATTCCCAAAATAAAGGGTCTTGACAGACAGTCTTACAGACAGACAGACAGACGGACGGACAACAAAGTGATCCTATAAGGGTTCCGTTTTTTTCCTTTTGAGGTACGGAACCCTAAAAATAAGTTACTCCTACGCAAATGTGCTCCATTGTCATTGTCCATCAGTTGAGATAGTGGTCAAGCGCGAGCCTATCGATAATAAAATATGTACAAATATCACTCATTTCTTATTCAGATAATTTTGTATCGGATGTAATCTTTTGGGGTTATTACCTATTTTCGTTTGCCAGTGTCAGTTTGTCATCATTATCAGCTTTTGATAGCGACTGTAAAACTTGAGCATTATAATGAAGGCTGAAAGAAACGGACCGATGATATTAGCTTTTATGTTGAATAGTTAGCATTTTTGTCTTTTTGCTAACCTGAATAATATTTTCCTGTCATATTGCAGGATCGTTCGAAAGAATTACCATGACCCTGGAACGCAAAAAACCCACCTGTGTTCTTTACCAATTACTGGTGAAGAACACAGGTGGTTTAGCTAGTGGGTGTAGATAGTAAAAGTCTGCCACTCCCTCTCGCTTCACCCAGAACGGACGAAGTAATTTAATGACTACTCACCTAAAAATAAAAAGCAAATAGTAGAAATAGACATTTCTGAAAAATTTCCTCCCCAAATGCTATGAACATTTTTCATGAAATCTTAAGTTAGGTTAGAAGACACCAAACAAATTTGCAATAAAATTACACGAGCCGGCCTCAAACAAACTGCAAACGATATTCAAAACCAATATCAAATAACCGAATCGTTTTAAATTCATACTGCCATCCAATTTGGTCTCTATCTCAACCTTCTATGAACGTTTGGCCCTTAATATACCTACTATCTACCACAGAGTAATAAAATGTCTCAAAGGCCACTATTACGACGGCATCGTGACAATGTTTCATATAAACCATCAGGTGGGATTGCAGTCAAGCACTGGTTTATACTGGTTTTTTTAAATTGAATTCGGTTGTATTTTTTTTTGTAAAAAGTTTTTTTTTAATACTTTTTAGTTGTGGTAGTACAACTAAAAAGTACCCCTCAGCTAATCATCATTAGATTAACTCGATGATTTAAGGTATTAAAGTCAGAGTTCATGACAATTGTAATAATCCCAAACATGGTTAAGTTTACACTGATTTATTACAGAGTTCCGGTGTCTACTTCCAACTTCATCATCAGATCAGTTCGATATATCCCCTCCCCCCATTCTTTCAGTCAGTCATCGACCACACGTATAAACAAAGCCATTTTACTTGTTACGATAGTACTGTTCTACTATGATCCTATGAGGAGATCCGTTCAATATCTTCGAAGATCCTCATCAAATCATAACAATATTTCTATGGGACCAACTCGGAAGCATAACTTACCACTCAAAAAAAAATCATAATCGGTTTACAATTGACCGAGAAATCTGTGAAAATACATTAAAAAAACAATACATTCAGCCGAACCGTTTTTTTATTAACCTCCTTCTTTTTGTGTCATCTGCCGATCTCGCCTCCGGTCGACCAACGCTTCTTCTTCTAGTGCTTGGACGCCACTCGGTCACCCATCCCTATTGAACGCCTTTCCAATTTCGTGCCCAGATTAATTTGAGTTCTATTATTAGTTTTTCGATTTCAGAAACCTTCGTAGGTATGTCTTCGGATTTCCACGTGTGGGAACTCTAAATACTCATAAATATATAATACTAGTAAACCCATAAATTCTGTTACAAATTAAAAAAAAACTGGGTTCCATACAAACTCACTTATGTAAATAGTTCAATTCTCGAAGATTTTTCCAAATCGCTATTTTTGATCCTATAAGGGTACCGTTTTTTCCTTTTGAGGTACGGAACCCTAAAAAACAACATAACTTCACGAAAAATAATGACATATTATTAGATTAGGGATGGTTAGATCAGGCCATATCCTCTAACACAGACCACATTTTGTAGTCCCTGGACTACAAATTGTGGTCTGTCGGGTTGAGGTATGGGCTAACCGTCAGCCTCAATAAAGTCCAGATCATTGGCTGCAACTACCCAGAAATATGTCAAAACTATACAGGATTTGAATAAATTAGCCTCGTTCCAAATTTAAACATTTAAAGAAAAGTAAATTGGTATTTTTTTAAGTAGGTATAACAAAGTGGCCAGACTGGGTATAGCCTATACATAGCTAGATGACAGCTTAATGTTATGATCAGTGCCTATTGGATATATCTAGCAATGAAGTCTCTAGTCGCTGCCGAAATAGCATTCCGAACTCTGTGTCTACCTCAAAGCAGCGAGGTATCGGTATCAGATGCAATGTAATTATGTGGGGACGAAAATGTCACTTCTTTAATATTTCACAAGGGTAAGTTTAGGGTCAGTCTAAAGGGGCTTTTAATTTTGAATCGCGATTGGAAATTGTTTTGGTGACCCTTTGGGTACACATGATATTTTGAATTTGAGTTTCAATAACATTGTATAAAGGATATGATAGATCGTGTTTTGTTTAATAGTTGAATGTCAAGAACAAATGAATACGTGTTCAGAATAAATCTATTTATTAAATTTTTGAAAAAGTTGTTAGCCGTCAAAATAAAAAAGAACGTCAAAATCTGTAATGTTCATTTTATTTATTATCATATCTATACATATAATAAAACAGTAAAATTGTAGACCGATGGTATTAATTGGAGCAAAAACTACTGAACCAATCCTGTTCAAATTTTGCATATGTAATCCTTATAAGCTAGGTCAACTTATAGACTATAAATTATCACGCTATTAGCTATGGGGTGTGAGTAATTTATAATAAAACAAGAAATTAAAAACACTTGATTAATGAAAACTATATATACCTACACTAAAGACAATAACTCCTAGCTAAAATATGGCGTCAAAGAATTCTTCCGCAAAGCATTGCCGACTGACACTTCGTGCCCAACAGACTGTCAGTATTACAATCTTGTATGGTAATGCTTAATCTCTGACCGAGGTAAAAACCAGCCCTTGGGTTACGCGAAATGATCAATTTCAAATCTCGTGAATGTCTATTTATATTTTAATTAATATTTAAACCCAAAACTTGAATAGTTGTAATTGAGATCATGAAGATAAAGTCCAGTTCAAGAACCGAAGCATGAAGATTTTCGTAATGTTATGCTAAATAAACAACTCTTACCAACATCACCAACAAATTAATCTACTCACGTATTTATCTTGAAAATTAATGTCAATTTACGAAGTGGTCAGGTAGTTGCCGAGACTTCTGACCGAAACTAATCTGTCTCCCTAATTGTGTTAGCGACAACTTTGATCCCTTCCCAACGGATATGATCCGACAAGAAATTGTATTAGTTATAGTTGGCTTCGCTAATAAAGGGAGAATTTTGGTGGTCGGAGTGGAAGTATGTGTGTGGACTATCTACCTACTTATTTGTGGATGATTGATTCGAAGTCTTCCAAGTGTATAATATCTCATAATGGTGAGTAGTCAAAGTATAGGATATCCATGTTACGTAAAAGTAACTTTATTTTTGTTGATAAGAATTATTATTGAGTTTACCAATAAACTTAATAAAAAAAATTATTAACAAAAATAATCTGGAAAAACAGCACCATAATTTCAGCCAATATACGTCCAATGCTGGATGTAGATTTTTCCTAAGCGTCGCGTTTGACTGGTCCTGTGCTTCTCGAATTATGTTCCATTAAATCATTAACATATCATCATCATTTCAGCCGACAGACGTCCACTGCTGGACTTAGGTCTCCCACAAATGTCGCCATAATGAACGGTCCTGTGCGTCTTGCATCCATCGGATTTCCGCAATCTTCACCAGGTCATCGGTCCATCTTGTAGGGGGCCTTCCAACACTGAATCTTCCGGCACGTGGTCGCCACTCCAGAACCTTTCGGCCCCAACGGCCATCTGTTCTGCAAGCAATGTGCTCTGCCCATTTCCACTTAAGTTTGGCGATTCTTCATGCTATGTCGGCAACCTTGGTTCTTCTGCGGATATCTTCATTTCTGATTCGATCACGCAAGGAAATCTTCTCATCAGAAGGCTTAAAGTCACCCAAAGGGCAATGGAAAGGGCTATGCTCGGAGTTTCCTTGCGTGATTGAATCATTAACACATCCAATTTATTTTAAATAGTAAAGATTATTTCTGCACATAACAGTCAACTTATTTTAGAGGACCCTTATGTACTCTTAAAGTATATTGTTCTTTAAGTCCTGAATCGTATTATCATGGTGGACCTATACGCACAAAAGGTTTTGGGAACACATTCATTGTTCGTATAGCTAAGGTATAGAATTCCTTGCCGAAGTCTGTTTCCTGATAGCTACAACCTGGGATATTTAAGTCAAGAGTGAATAGGTTGCTTCTAGGCAAGCGTGCTCCATCGTCGACCACATCGACGCTTTCCACCAGGCGAGATAGCGTCAAGCGTAAACCTATAAAAAGCAAAAAAGAATATCATTGCGGATGATAAGTCAACCCCAAACAAAATTAAGTCCGTGTCCCGATACCTATAACATCCATAGACCAGTCTCAACAACTGCACCAAACAACGCGACAATTTTTAAACCGAAAAATTATGCATGAAGCAATGTTATTCAATGAGGTGTACAAATCCCCCCACATCTTGAATATTTAAGGGCTCGATGTCTCGGCTTCCTGAAAATTCATTACAGGGATGTATAAAAATGCCACCCTCTTTTGTTTAAACGCAAAATCTCAATAAACATGTTCATGTAATGGTCTATGCATTTTGAGGAGGCTTTACTGTGAACCGTTTTATTTATTGTTTTAATCTATGCTGTGTTTCTTGTGCGTAAAATTATGCTAGACAATCTTGACTTTGTGCGTGCTGTTTTCGCAAAATTTTCTCTATAGCTTATTATTGCAATGCAATCCAGTTAGAGTGGAAGCCCGACCCCAATACAGTTGGTAAAAGGCTAGGGAGATGAGGCGATGATGAGTTCCTATTGCAACCTCTTTATAAAGAAACCAAATCATCAAATTCAAATTTAAATTACTTTATTTCATATATGCCTACATAGACACTACAACACTAGTGCATCGCAAGAGAACCGGAAAAAACTCCACGTTTGCTCTTTTTCAAAAAAGTGATTGAGTTTTAGTCGGTATAAAAGAACAGTATAGACAGTCAACATGGTACCGAATAAGTAAAATAATAAAAGTGAATCGAAATAGAAATAATCTAAGAGTCCACAGAGTCTACACGTCGTTTCCCAAGCGGCTTTTCAATTAAATGATTATAATTAAACTATAATCAAACTTATATAAAAAAAATACTAAACTTATATAAAACAGTCAACGTAAGTTAATTTCCAGTGGTCATAATATACATATATAAAGCAATGCAAAACGTATTAATCTAATCTCCTCGGATTGTCCCTGGGCTAACTTCGAGCGGACTGTCTGGCTGGTCCCCTAAGACTGGACCGCACTGATATTAGAATGTCTCCAATCGTTACTATTGCTTAGATAGATAGGGTTATTTATGGGGAGTTTGTTTTGATCAGCAATGGAATGTGTTAGGTGTTATCGAGGAGATTGTACTTCACTATTCTCAAGTCTTTTTTGAAAATATCGTATTTGGAGGACATTTATATCGTAATTGATGCCCAGAAAATATTAAAGTTTTGCAGTGGACACTATAATAAATATTATAATATAAAATATAATATTCCACAACTATCACACAACGCCGTCTAGTCCCAAGCTAAGCAGAGCTTGTGTTATGTGTACTAAACAACTGATAAACATACTTATATATTTCTAAATACATACATATATAGATAAATCATACCCAGACACAGAACAAATGATCGTGCACATCACACAAACATTTGTCCTGGGTGGGAAACGAACCCACGACCTCCGGCATAGCAGTCAGGGCCACTAACCACTAGACCAACAGGCCAGTCAATTAAAAAATAATATAACAATAATATTATAAAGGCGAAAATTTGTATTTATGAGTGTGTGTGTATGTGTATATTTAAACGGCAGAACGATTATTTATTTATTTTGTTTTAATACGTTGCGTTACACTAGGAATTAGTCCTGTATCGTGGGTACGTACATAAACATGTAAAGTCACATATAAGACACCAAGACTATGTTCCGTATGGGTACCAATTTTTATTCCGTACGGGAATCGAATCCACGATACGCAGCGCTGCATCCAATCGCTTAAACAATGCGCTAACCGTGCCGTAAAATGTGGATGATATTTGGGTTCTGAAAAAATTACTATGTCCTAATAATATTATTTTTTAATAATTTTCTCCTTTACGGTGGCGGAATCGCTAGTAGAAGCCAGTTGATAATAAATATGTAATCAAAATAATCCTCTGATTCTACATATATACTACACCGAAGAATATCACTGTAACTATATACGTATATGGACTGTAACACCTAAAGTGAATCATAAAGTAAAGGAAAACTTTTCTCCGTTCGCTTCTTAATTGACAAAATTTATAAGGTAAGTAAGAAACACAATTTGACCAATACGATAGCATTACCCTGGTTAAAGGACCTTTTTAACGAGCCGTAGAGCATTTCAATTTGCCACATTTACTGGCAAATCAAGCGGGACTTGCCAATTTTGTGGCATTATAGTACAAAATTTGGACACAACCTTCACATAGTTATGTTGGAAACCCATGGGATCATTACCGTTGATCCGATGGTAATGATACAAAGCCTTTCTCATTGTGTGCCTCATTAAATATTATTGAATCAATTTGGTGATCCAAATTCGGACACATAAAAATAGTTTTAATGACAATGTGTCCGATATTGCGTTACGAAATGAAATAGGGTTGTGTTATCTCTTACTTGGTATTTTTGTCGGATATTTTCTAACCTATCGATTTTTTGGTGCCTTGTATCCTCGTGATTCCTCTGCCTTTGGAAGAACGGATGTCGAACTCCTATAGACTAACACTCCATGGTTCTTCTCATTGCCATAAGTCGAGGGCCCTAAATACACGAAATTTAGAGTAGTTAAGCATAGTTGGTCGTTCTTTACAGTTGAGTAGCAACATGTAAAAGATCTAGGCTTACTCATTTACAGTATTCTGAACTGGCATACTCTAGTGTCAGTCAGAAGATTACAGAACGCGGCGCCCTGTTTCGTTTAAAGAACTTGTTACTATCGAGCACGAAGAAATTGCTCGTGAAGACCCTAATTTTTCCTATCATCGATTATGAATGAAGATCTCCTCAATATACTTGACCTTCTTCTAAATTATTACATTCGATTTATTTTCAATTTGCGTAAATATAGTCATATCTCAGTATTCTCAGATTCGTCGCTTTGTATTGATTTGTATGGTACAGCGTGCACTGGATCGGCATTACTGCGCCAGAGATCGGTATTTCTGCCGATGACGACATCCGCAGTGAATGCGCCATTCGGATCCCGATTGCTTCGAGTTCTGACGTATTTTTTGGACGAGTCACGATGGACGAAGAAGTTTTAATTACTTTAGTGAGAAGATATGAAGAGCTTTACAATCTTAAATATCATTATTAATATTATTATCATAATTCTCCGAAAATAGGCCTTTTTAAGTTTATTTTATGAACCACATCTTTCATTTCTTTTGTTTTTCTTCTCCTCTGCTGATAATATACAACTAATGATTACAATATCCTTGTAACTATTCTCGATAATGTGTATACACATGCACAGACAAACTCGATTGCTTTGAAAATACCGAAATCGTCGATGCAAAATCCGAATGCAGTAGACGAACCTTATCGGCGGCATTTTGTAAATACCGACTCGTACACTACGTACGTTTCGATGCCGACGCGGTGGGCGCTAAGCTTAACAACAAACCAGTTAATATTTTAAATTAACGTTCACGAAAGTATTCGTAAGAAGTTGGCAGCAGTATCATCAATTAATTTTTCCCAGTTCTCTATTAATTTGTACCAATTGTTTGAGCATATTCGTATACTTAATTTATTCATTTGAGTACCTATATATTACATAGATGTATTATAATTATGCTTTATCGGTATATTCTTTCCTTTTGTTCGCCATTTTTTCTTCCCTTTTATACGCCTGCTATTCTTTTTCTCAAAGGTTGAAAGGTAGAAAATGCTTAAGGCATTAAGTCCACCTCATTACTTTTGAGTGCATAAAATATTTAATAAATAAGTAAAGGATACAGAGTGGATGAACGATTTTAAATAAAAATAATCGATAGGAACTGTTAATTCAACTTTTAAATAATGATGTTTTCAATAAAGCAGAACACCTAAAGTGATCCATTTGTTACAGCTCTTTTACACCCAATCAGCGTGAAAACATCATCATTAACACAATAAATAAAGAATGATAAACACATTACTCGTAAATAGGCAATTTTATCCCCATAATGAGACAATGCGACAATAAATAAGCTCGATAAAGTTCGGCTTCGTTATTATTTACCGCGATTCGCGACAAATGGAACGCGTATTGTCGCGATTGGCGGGAATTTGTTGCCGATATTTATGGGTATTATTGTCACGGAGATAGGAAAGATCGGTAGCGTGGTGGTGGTATATTTTGCTATAGTTAGTAGGAATCCTTATGGTATCAATTTGTATCGATATGTAATAATATGTATGGTACTTAAATACGTATATTCTTAGTAAAGTTTTCGTTCTATCTATGCAATAACATTTTATATTATTTATAAATGTTAACGGAGCATCGGGCGTCGATGAATGGTTGATAGTATTTTTATTTACACTTTTTTGAACTTTATTATAATTGTTTAGTATATTTTATTATTTTACTATCTATATATTATCTTATCCGTCGCTGTGTTTCGTGAGTGTGTCCGTGGCATCACCAGGCCCTATCAGAATACCAGCGCTGCGTTATTTTACTTTTTTGTTAAATATCGCAGCATATGCTGAGATAGGAGCCTTTTTAGCCTCACACAGTTCTCCCCTCCCCCCTCGCCCCCGCGCCCTTGACGACTCGGGCTCGATCCTGACGGCCGGACGGCAAGCTACTCATTGCTTGCAGTCCGGCTCGTCAAATAGTGTTGACTTTGCCCATTCCACAACGCATTTATTTTTCATGAATTTAAGTACGATTGTGTAGTTAGTAAAATGACGTGTTGAACAGTTTCGTAAATGCCACATCCGTAATTCAATTAATATTTCGTTTGCATGGTGTACGTTTATACTCGTAAACAGACAATATTGCATACAATTTATGCGTGGGTAATTAAACGTATCATGTTAATTGCGACCCTATAATATTGATGTTTTTACTATAACTACTAGGTAGGTATATTTACTTGTGAATATTTATTCGTAGAATATCGTGAAATGAATTAATGGACGGAACATACATGTATGTGGCCAAAAAAATCAGACAAATGGAATCTTACGGAGTAGTACCCTAGAAATAGAATTAAACAGAGACACTGAGACAAAAAGATGGACAGAGGAGGACGACTTATCATGTGTGAGAGGACAGGAGAAGAATTAGCACTGAACCGAATCAAGTGGAAGGAATTCAAATATACTGACTGGTAGCTGAGAGCCGATGATTAGTTGCACTTTAGATGTATCATAGAAACTGGAGGTATATAAAAATTAAATTAAAAAAGTATAGTCTTTATCAGGTTACAGGAAATATAAACTATACACTTTGAACTGGGAAATCTTCAGATCGACTTCGAATTATAAGTTCAAATGTACTTTGTATTTTAGAGCATGTTATTCCCGTTTTAATATTAGGTATTTATTTATTTCTTTAATATTAAAAATATCTATTGGATCAAATCAAAGTGTGCAGTTTCAAACAAAAATTCCATAGAGCAGTTACAAAATGGATTCTTTCAACACTTTTTACGACTATCGTGTTTAGTATATTTCTTTTTATTTTATCTACTTTAAATTGCATTATTTTATTTTAGTCAATATGTATAACGTGCCGTTAGAGTGTCTCTGGCTGATCACCAGCACACTTATTTATTGTTTTTAAATATCACAGCAATTATGCTGAGTTAGGCATCTGTCTATCTCATACAGCTCAGACTTACACACATAAATATAAATTCACGAATTTTATCTATCTCTTCATTATTTATTATTTTATTTCGATAGACTATTTAACGTCCGTAAGTGTATTCGTGGCATCACAGCGGGCCCTAACAGAATACCAGTGCTGCGTTATTTATCGTTTTAAATAACACTGTATATGCTGAGTAAGGTGCCTTTTTGGCCTCGCACTGATTATACTGTGATATCGAAAGGAGATCGCATGAGGTAAGTTAGCGAGCTGGCATGTAAAATATATTTCTAAGGATTTTGTTGTTCTAGAATAGGTTTGAAAATTGAATAGAACAAAATAATGTCTAGTTTAAGCAGTTCGGACGCGACCCTTGTAAAGTGAAGTCATTATCGTGAAGCAATACAAGTATTCAATGTAATAAGCGTTTTCATTACTACATACTTGAAGATCCTGGTACTGTCGCAATACCTTTTTATATTGTGTATGTTTAGTTTATACGATTGTGTGAGGCACGAATAAACGTTTTTTCTTTCTTTTTTTAGACTTTTATTTTATTTCATGTTTTCTTTTAAGTTTCGTAAAAAAAAACATTCTTTCTCCTTTACTTAGACAACTCAATTATTTTTAATTTCACATTAATGCATTCAACTGAACAACAGGACCACTACGCATTAAACTTGTAGATGTTTCACAAAAACTCTAAAAGAAGGGCAATACATCTAAAAAGTTCAGACAAGGGTTGTAAATCGCTGGCTCAAACGTTTTTCGGTTAAACAAATGCGGGTATAAATTAGCTGAAGACTGACAAGGGTTCGCTCTGACACGGGGACATACGTACCTTATAAGTACTTTAGAAATATTGTAGGTAAAAGTAGTACATATTTGCTTACAAATAGATACACATATTACACATAATCGTCCATTTTTTACTTATCATCGGGGATTTTATGGTCTCGACTTAGCCAATTAGGGTCTATCCATGCTATATGGTAACAACTTAAGTGACGTGTTGACTACAAGTCTTAGCGAGTGACTTTTTTTTCTAAATTAAATTCCTTGCCTAGCACAGAATTCGGCAACAGCAATCATTCGATAGAGTCATCGCAGGCCTACGCTGTAAACAGTCATCCACCATTCAAAACTGCGACCGCTACGACTGCGTAGCCACGGCGTAGGCATATGCTACGAAGTTGCTACGAGACTCAAACGTAGCCTTTTTACTATCAAAATACAAAACATGTGTAAAGTAAGCAGTCCACTTAAAAATAATAAGTCCACCTGAATTTCCGCAGACACCGCCATAAATGTTCCACTTATATCATATTTACATTAAGTAAATAAAAAAAGATTCCTGGAAAATATAACAGGACATAATTATCTCTTCATTCATCATTTCCATGTCCCTACAAATTGTATCTACACATTACGTTCTATTACTATACGTATATATAAGGCCAAACGTTTGATTTCCAAAGCTGTGTATAATCTAATTACTGTGAACAAGCGTCCCGACACATGACATGTCATGACAAGGCATAACATGGAGTTACCCGTGCCAACTATTATGGAAACAGTATGGTAATTTTTTGTTTGTTTTATTTATTTTTCTATTTGGGGTTTAATAATACCAGATATAAGTAAGAGAAGACCATTGAAACGATTAATGGACTGCACGAAAGATTACATTTAAAAAGGCGATGATTAATTTGGGTGTTGTGAAAGAAGACATGTTGCACTACGGGATTCCTTTCCAGAAACTCCCCGTGACCCATGCGGGCATCGGCCCTGCTGGGTCGCTACGGTTTTATTGACATCTCTTTAAAGCGCTCGTGGAACACTACGCGCTTAAGCTCAGTCCGGACTTTTACCAGACGGCTGGACGCCAAGCTACCTATTGCTCGTTATCCGCCGTCCTACGGTGACCGGGGACCCTGCGACTCCCAACGCCAGGGGAGTCACCTGTCACCACGACTGGGGCATGAGGATGTCCATTCCCACATGCATACAAAAGGAGGCGACCGCCTGCCAATCATCCTCGCCCCGGACCATAGCCTGAACCAGAGCCAGGCGCGAGAGGGCGCCGGGCTCTGGTTCAAGCTATGGTCCGCCCAAACGGGGCGCACTTCCACCGTATGCTCCACTGTCTCCTCCGGGTAGTCCACACAATGGCAATGACACGCGGGCGTTTCTTCTGCCTGAATCCGGAACCTCTCTAAATTACGATGTCTGGTGAGCACCTGTGTCATGCTAAATGTGAGGAAACCGTGACGCCTCTCCAGCTACTCTTCAAAGAGGGGACTTACTGCCATGATTATAGCATACCCAGGGTCCTAGTGCATAATGTTATTATTTAGCTACGAATTTTTTTTATGAAAAGAGCTCAAACAGGCATCTGAATAAAACCCAGAGTTAACTGAACCTCTAAGCTAGAAATTTACAAACATAATTAACATGTTTTAGTTAAAGTGTAAGATCATTAAATACCAAAAACACGAAAAAGAAAATATATTATATTCAATCAAAACTCTTTCAATTGGAGATGGATTATTTGTATCTAAAACCACATCCATTAAAGTGTCCATACAAAATAATTTATTGACTAGAAATAGCTTGGACTTGTCCCTTACAGTCGACCGCAGTGTCAATACATAACTAGTGAGTACAATCGGCGACATTGACGTTCTGCCACCGGACAAACGTTGCCCCAAACATTTATTACTGAACAGAGAATGCGATGGAGTCGTATTAAGTATATTTATATACAATCTTTTTAGTCTTCGATTTGATGACTTCAATTAGATATTTTAGTTGTTTATATTTTTATAAATGTATATATATAATTTTGACCTGAATTCAGATTTTATAAAACCAACGCAGTAATACTAGAACTCAGAACTAAACAAACACAGTGTTTTATAGTAAAAAAAAAATAACCAGAATACCAAATCATTTTGAAACCAAACATGTCTGAAAGATCTCGGGCGAGGCCTTTGCTCAGCAGCGAGACAGTAATGGTTAGGAATATCAATTTATAAAAAAAGAATTTAAAAAATCTTAACGGAGGAAAACGAAAAAAAAAAGTCATTCAACTCACAAACTTTTCAGCAGCAGCAGAGCTCTCGGGTGTAGTATCCTAACATGCTAAATACTAACTACTATCACTTTCAGTTTTATCACAAGTGCAAACACAAAATGAAATCTCTTCTGATAAAAACATTATTACTAAAATAAAATCAATTATTATCGACATTATACTCCATCGGTTTAGGTAGTTAACTAAACGTAAACAATCATAATATGTCCTTTTATTAAAAAAAAATCGTATAAAAGACACAAAGATTATTTAAATTTAGTTAGTTACCAAACATCAGTCTATGTAAATAACAAATTGTAAACATTTTTAGATAAAAATTATAGACAACTTTTAGATAAAAGACATGTCAAGATTGTTTACCTTCAGTTAATTACCTAAACAGATGGAGTATAGGTATTTCTCTGTATTCCAGTGCATAGTCGACTCCACTCCCATACCTGTTCTTGTGACGTCTGCATACATCACGGCACACACGCCATTATTCTAATTGGTCACAAATTATGCCTGATCGGGTTAGCTTAGTTTAGCTGGGGACCGCACGTAATTCAGTTTAACTATTGTGCGATTTACTGCTCTTTATTGATTATTGTATTGTTGCTATGTCAGTTATTAATGAACTAAATGATTTACATTTTTCGCTCTTTTTTTATATATCTTAATTTTAAATCTGAGGCAGACCAAAAGGACGATTCATATATGTATAACAGTCATAGACGTAGAAAACTTGTATTTCTAGACAAAATGTAGGTCCTTGGAGCGAATTCTACAACAGGCAAAGTTTTAAAAAATATGTTTTCTATTTTTGTGTATCTTAATTTTTATTCTGAGGCAGTCCAAAAGGACGATTGATATAATGTATAATAGTTATGGCCATCGAAAGCTTGTATTTTTCAAGACACATGACATACCAACATACCACACACATATAGGTACACACACATACACCACACACACACACACACACACACACACACACACACACACACACACACACACACACACACACACACACAGCCACATATTGGCTTGTATGTATGTCCAATAGGCAAAATCAGAAACAAGCAACGTGGTTAGAAATATGATTTTGGAGTCTAACGACCAATCATTTATATATTCTTATTTTTATATTTTTTATTGTACACAACTTTTACAATTAATAAAAATAGGACAGCTGATGTACACAGGCGAGTAGGCGATGTTATATTCTTTATTGTACACTATTAATAGAGTATGCAGTGATTCACAATGCATATCCAAAGGCGAGCTTTACCCAACTATGAGATTTCTCCCAGCAAATCTTTGAGGGTAGGATCCAGTATACAATTTAAACCTTAACTTTACCGCATACATCAATATATTTAAATTAAATATAAAAAACACAGTGCGACATACACACACACACAAACACACACACACATACACACACACAGTGCGTTATGCGACTAACAAAAAGATACAGAATACATTAACATAACACGAAAATCCCATAAACATACGACATTTGTTTTAACACCCTTTTGGGTAAGCGACGTCGGATTGTCAAGTTCCCCCTTTTGACGACGAAACCTACTGTATAATAAGCATTTGTCTAAAATATGATTTGTGAGTAACAAGAGTTTGTATTAAGTTGTATAGAAATGCAAATAAATGTAATTTGGTCATTTTTTCACTAAAAACACATTTTAAAACATTATGTTTTGGTTTGTCTATAATTTTCTCTGGGTTTGCATTTAGATGTATTGTAAAGTTTTGAACTGGACTGTATGAACTGGATTGCGCGAACTGAATTGAGCGAATTCGACTGGAGTGTGTACTGTGCGTGTGATAAGTAGATAATGCAAGGAAAAGGCCACTGAAATGTCAATTCAACTCTTTATCTCTTTTGTAGTATAATAGCATAGCATATGGGGCAAGAAAATTACGATTATGATGAATTTCTTCAGAAATAAGAATACCTTTGCAATTTTATTTGTTTTGTCGTAGTGCCACTTCTTTATTTTAAACGTTTTTTTTTTATGTTGTTTATATATTTGTAATCGCTTTCAATTTTTTTTTTTGTTTCTGTTCGGTTTTATTTTCTTAGTTTTTATAATTTAATTGTGTATTATACATTTATTTTGCTGTGAGTGTATTTGATTTGTGTGTGTTGCGTTGAATGTATGATAGGTGTAGATACAAATTATAAAATTAATACATAATAATGAATAAATTAGCTTTTATCAATATTTATAAACAAATATACCGCCTTCTGACTCAGATCACTTCATTATGAATAATAGTGTAAAACTACGTAACATGGCAATGTAATTAAAAAGCCCACGAAATGAATGTGTGGTATTAATTTATATAAACTGGAGCATGCTTCTGTGTGATTACAACAGTATTAACTTAACCCTTCCCTTGTTAATGTGATGTCAACGTTATTTATTGATGTTTAGTTTCAGCGGTACGGTTGGCAGAAGAAGCTTGAAGAGAAAATTTTTGTTGTGGACGGAATTTTGTCCTTTGGCAGAGGAAGGTGCTTTAAAGCTATACATGACACCGATATGGTATGACAATTATGAAGGTATTTAGGAATTCAATTTACTGTCAACATTAATTATCTTAGCATTTTTCTTTTGTTGTTGTCAAAATTATCAATTTTTACATAGATTCTTTTTAATCATCAAATAACTTTTCCCGCTTGGGGTGGAGCGAGAGGTCGTGTCAGATTTGTGTGCCACAGTTTATAAATAAGATAGTCCTGTCATAAAATGGTTTTTTCCCTGCCTTGCCGTTTCCCAGCTATAGATAAATTAGGTCAGTTTTCAATTTATTCAGATTTAGCTATAGTATATGAGGAAAAACTGCCTATTTGTTCTCCACATCCCAGTAACTGATGGGTAACACGATGCTTCTTGGCAAACCTGGTATCAGATTTCTAGGCTTCTGATTATCATCCGTAATGACTGTCAAAAATCTCAATGGTCATAAAATGACCTTGGAACTTTGCTTAACTTTGAACATTGGACCATGCATCTGTTTTTACTTAGCCATGACTAATAAATCTAAAAATATGAGCTCCAAAGAATTTATTAAAATTAAGTAGATAGTGCAATGTTACCACAAGCTCTTAACACGATCCATTTTACGACCTAAACTGAACTGTTAAAGGGATGGAACTATATAGGGTGTATGGCTCCATCACTCTTTCTCGCTTCCACGACCGATATTATAACAAGCGTTGATATTGTGGCAAGTCCCCTGATGCTATGTAAGTAACATACCGTGGATTAAAATTTTAAAACTTTTTTTGCTGTCTGTACACTTAGTAGCCATTAATATTAGTGAAAGGGTGTGTGGGCTTCTTATCTCATCTAGTTTGGATATATCTATTGTCTATGAGTTTCAGTCAAGATCCTTTTCTATTATAGCTCATCTATCAGACTAAGATCTGCCATTTTCATTAATTATAAGAACAAAATAATTGAAAGGAGAAGGGAACGACTCCATAGATTCCTGGGCCCAGGTGTTAACTGAATCAAACTAGCCTTATTTGTAAGAGGATATAATAACAAGGCCTCACTGAAAATTTGGTGAAATTTGGCTATCTAGGAACCAAGTTATATGAATTACAATAAAAGTGAGGTTATATATTGTGTTTTTTTATGTTATTTACGAAATACTTTGAATGGCTTCGGTTGTGTAATGGTTTTATGTATGGAGCGTGTGACGTGTCGAACATCTGACACGTTTGGCTCTCCCGTGCCCTGGACAGTCGCTACAGTCGAAGACAAGTTTCTACATCCAATATCCTGTAACGTAGAAGCAGTAGGCACCAACCTTTTATAAACTAAAAAAGGGATAAGAGGAAGTAAAATAAAACACCAATATATGTATAAAACATGTATTTATTATTCATCTTCAATAATTATGAGAATATCATCTAAAAATTGTGGAGGAGGTACGATATTTTCTTGGTATATAAATATATCATGCTATTCAATAAAAAGACTATAAACTAGTGCGCCTCACCATCAATGATTGCATCACTGCTTACCATCAGGTGGGATCGCAGTCAAGCACTGGTTTATATCAATTAAAAAAAAAAAAAAAGACAACTATCAGACATGACGCCAACATGGCTTGATAGGCTAAAAGCACGATTTGAATATGTAAAAAAATGGGTAAAAACTTACAGGCTGAGATGCATGCCACTGACAAATAACTGATAAAATCGCGTCATCTTCAAAGACTTTTCTACCAAAAGAGTTACTGCGACCAGTCGCAATCGTACAATTTACACAGCGATCCATGTCGTCAATATCCAATCGATAGGCGTAAACAGTTGTCCAAAATAGCGAGCCAGGTAATTTAGAGTAGCAAGATCCTTCAAATAGTCCGTTATAATGTGCAAAGCCGAGGTCCTGGGGTTAAACAATAAAAGATGGAAAATACTTGCTCAGGCTCACTCAGAACGAAAGAAAACACAGAGTACTTTGGTAATAAAAGAAAACGAACGAGTGCATCGGTCAGTCAGTGACTGACGGATGTCAGGCACAAGTGTTGTCAGAAGTAAAAATATCACTATGAATCTGTTCAATCGGTTCCACGAAAGCTTGATATGCACTTGTCACTCGATTTTCATACATATTCTCATATTTTACCGATTTATTCATAATCGATTAGTAGTAATTCAGGAATTATTTAATCGATTATTTACTTTCATTAACTTAATTTGAGTTTTCTCGCTTCCTGGGTAGAAAAATGGTACCATACTTTGTGATTTCCTTTAGAAAAATATAACGGTTTTTTTAATACACATTTCAACTAGTTAACTGCTGGGCCCAGAAGTCCCCTTCTCCTTTAAAATTTTCTATTTTTCTTCGTCATTTTCATTTTATTTGCTTTGGAATAACCATTATTTCATAATTTGTATGAAATCGAGAATATCCACAGACAAAAAAGAATACTAATTGTGAAAACAATATCAAAATTGGTAGAAAAGCAAACAATATAATTATAACCATTTAAACAAAAATATATCTGTCTCTCTCGTCCAGACACCGTTTTCTATGGCAGCTTAGGGCCTTTAACGTCAAAGACCATGTCGGACTTGTTTTTCTTAACTTGTGATGGTAAGCAGTGATGCAATCATTGATGGTGAGGCGTACTAGTTTATTAAGAGCCTGTTCACTCTAGCCTTGAAGACACCTAAATTATAGTTGGACGGGAAGACCGCAGCACCTTTATAATTTTATTGTTGATGAAGATATTTTTTTTTTTCATATTTATCTACCAGAGTTAAAAAGTATTTAATTTAGCAAATATTACGACGATTATTGCAATGTCGTCAAACTTCAAGACCAAAACTCAACTCAAACAAATCCCATGTAAACAAAACCGAACTGACTAAAAAAAAACAACAGAAAAACATTCTAAAACCGCGGCCCGGCCATGTTTTATTCAAATTTACTTACATTTATACTAACGGGAGCGACCTTTGGTACGGAATTGTATTCCCTTGCCAGACCATACATCTTCTTCACGCGGAACGTAGGTAGTACGTACTTATTTATTTCCGCGGCGTACAGCAAGGGAGCATGGGGTTTTTGTTAGTTGAGAATCGCTGAAATGGAGGCTGGGAAATTGGTGGGGTAAAAATAAACTAAAAAAAGTTAATTTTTTTCTGAAGTTTATTTTTATGATATTTTTAAATCATGTCTCGTATTTCTTACATATAAATTATATTTTTACATGATATAAATTATATGAAAAAAAAAATTGTCCCACCGGTATCGGGAACAGAGATTCTTTAGAGCCCTGATCTCCGGTAGCTTGGACAGGATCAAGGCTCCAGAGAAAGGAACATCCTAATACTGTATAATATGTATAATAGCTGTGGCAAGAAGTACGTCTTTCTGAATCCAGCTCTTGATCCTGCCACCTAACGTGAGCCTCATAAGATGTTGGTCGAGGTTCGTGGCTATCAGTACAATGATCACTGAGTCCGCATTCCAGGAGATGGTCTACACCATGTCCTGAAATACCAGTAGTAGTTTCCTTGGAATATTTTTTTTTCTATCTGTAAATAAATATTATAATAATTCAGAAAAAAATATTAAAGCAGTCAGGTATATTATTTAATTGTGAATATGCCACTTCCAGTTTAAGACTTAGAGCGATATTCGCTGTAGCGATATGATCTATCGACTTCCGAAAATGCGTGTCAGAGAACCTTCTCACAACACAGCTTATTCACCTAATTTTTCCGCTCATATTTTCCAAATTCATCAACCATAACACGAACGATAAATAATACTGGTTGTCTTATAAATTATTATCGTGTTAGCTCTCTGCTCATTTGCTGACGAAGTTCAAACCCCCAGGGGATCCAGCCAATCACGGCGCGTGAAACTTGTTATGGGAAAAGTATGATCCAGAAAGTTCCGTAATGTAATGAAGTGTGGCGTAGATTATTTTATATCTGGGGATATGAGTGGTAGGTGAGAATTTGTAGTAGATACGTAGGTATAAAACATGGCAGGTAGTTTTAAAATAGGCCTTGGTATTTTGCTCGCAAACAACATGCTCAAAAACTCATACATACCGAAGAAAACCGACTGACCAGACACAATGAAGTGCTACTAAAATAGCTTTAAATGTTACTGACACGAGTTTTTGTAAAAGTATTAATTATATTTATACTCCATTTGTTTAGGTAGTCAACTAAATGTAAACAATCTTGATATGTATTTTTTTTTTTAAATCGTATAAAAGACAAATATTTTTTTAATTTAGTTAATTATCAAACATCGGTATAGGTAAATAACAAATTGTAAACATTTTTAGACCACTTTTAGATAAAAGACATGTCAAGATTGATTACATTTAGTTAAAATTACCTAAACAGATGGAGTATAGGGCATGTCTCTCGTTACAGCTGAAATAAATGGTTCGTATATATTATCTTTTTTACCCGACTACGGAGGGTTATGATTTTGACAGGCTATGTATGTATGTGAGTTTGTTCATCTGTTCCCACATAGCTCCTAATCTACTTATCGGAACTCGACGTATGAGGTATCGTTAGAACCGCCTTAATTGTCCGCTGAACATAGGTTACGTGACGTCTCACAAAACTTGATATGGCGCCCTCTAGCGGACAAAAAGTAATGTGTAAAAAATAATAATGGAGATAAATACGCCGGGTATCATTTGAAAGGGCTTTACTTGTACATTTCCAAAATATTGTTCAAATTTAAAGTGACGCCCTCTAGCGGACAAGAAGTCATGTGTTAAAAAAAATGATAAGATAAATACACCGTGTTTGATATCATTTGAAAGGACTTCACTGGTACTTATCAAAATATATCATCAAAATTCAATGTGGCGCCCTCTGGTGGACAAAAATTAATTTACCATTATTAATTAGAAATTTTAAATTTAGCTTTTGCAAATGGTATAGAAGCACAGTGATTTAACACCAAAATAATTTAAATAAAAAAAAGTAAAAAAAGTAAAACCCGACTACGACAAAAAAAAACGACGAAACTAAAAGTATGAAACAAGATTTCCAGGATGCTGAAATAAACAAGGTAAAAAGAAAAGCCGTAGTCACACGTTATTAAAGTGTTTCTACCTATAACGTGTGACTGCGGCTTTTCTTTTTACCTTGTTTATTTCAGCATCCTGGAAATCTTGTTTCATACTTTTAGTTTCGTCGTTTTTTTTTGTCGTAATCGGGTTTTAGTTTTTTTTTACTTTTTTTTTTATATTTCATTAAAGTAACCATTTTTAGGCCTCGCACAATTGATGACCTGATGAGAATTGCAGGAATTCGATGAATGCGAGACGCCTTAAGAACAGTCGGTGTAGTGTCACTTGGGTAGGCTTGTGTTCAGTAGTGGACGTATTTTGGCTGAAATGATGATAACACATTTTTAAATGCGTAACTTACTCATTTCGATAAATCTCTCGATATCAAACTAATTAAAACTGTAGCAGTTGAATCTGATAATGTAAGTGATTAAAAAACATTGTCGTCCAGTTTGCTTACAATGATATTAGTCCTTCGATACAAACTTCTTATATTTTAAATATCTCTACACCTCCAATAATAATCAAAAATAAAACACGACCAACAAATAGCAGTACATTAGAACAAAAGGACCAGGAATACTAAAACAAAGCAGGCAACAAATGAACCGAGGTACGGTGATGCATCATCGAGTTATTACAGACGAGCCTCCGACGCGCTGATGGTGACAATTTTTCAACGCGAAGTGGGAACAGAACAATCCCTGATTAATCCTACGGTGAGATTATTGAAGCCATTGTGTGCAATGGGGATTAAGAGGGCTTGATACTTGCCAGAAATTGATGAAAACTTTAAGTGGCAAGTAAAATAAATTAAAAAAAATATATCGCACACAGAATTTGTATTCTTTTCCAGAAGTATTGAAATACTTATTTTGTGATTTTAAGTAGCTCAAACTCTGTCAAAGTGAAAATATTGTACTTTTGACCCGAAACGAACATAAAAATTTAGACAGTAAATAATCATTGCATAGAAAGAACATAGGGACCTGCTATGCATACTGACTAATTGCCTCGAGTTGCAAGTAATAGTGAGGTCATCCTTTAATTTTTATTTCGAAATACAAAAGCAAATCGATTCATTTATTGCTAACAGGTCACTGAAAAGTAAAGCTCGAGTGTTAAAGCACATTTTATTGAATTCTTAATTACCAATTGGTCACATCCATCGCATGCCAAAGGAGCTGTTGGCTAAAATGACGAGGCAGTGGGTCATAAACAACAGCAAACGATGGCGCGACAAGCCCAAATGAAATGACAGGATGAGCAAGTCTAATTTTAATGGATTAAACCACAGATGCTCTAGTTTACTTTTCGCGGTCTCATCCGCGAAAAGCAAATAGAAGGTCGGGAGGCCTTTGCAATGCAGTAAACTACACTGGCTTTAAATAAAAAAATTAAAAAAAAACTGCATTTGATCAAGACTAACCAATCCAAATATAATATAATATCGCGCCAATACTTACCATAGAACTGGTGCATTAATATTTTGGTTGAGTTTTTCGCCGCCGTCAATTCCCTGAGCTTCTAGAGGGGGGGAAGTTATTACCAGGAGATATCGCTCCGTCTCAATAAATTATAGGAGATGAGAGGGAACATTAACTAATTACCGACACCGATACCTGAGTGCTTGAGAAAGTATAGATATTTTTAGAGGTATTATAGATGAGGGTCTAATAGGTTTCTATTTAAGTTTTCAATTAAGTATGTTAAAACTCGCGTTCAGTTTTCGGTTTACATTAGTTATTGGTTGAATTAGTACTTTTTGTTTTCCGGAATTGATTTATTTATTTAATCTTCATGCACCACAAACGTTCGGAAGTGGACTTATATCTACTAGTCAACTTAGGGTGGTGGAGTTATAATATGGCGAATGAACAAAAGAATATATTATTAAGAAAACAAGGGTATATAAGTATATTTATAAATCGTTAAAATAAACAATCATATATATTTAATATAATATCTTGGTACACATAAAAATATTTCTGCTAAAAAACAATCTGCCGCAACTTTCGCATAAATTTATATTGACCGCTGGCCGTCCTAATATCAAGTAGAAGTACATTCCATAGACGAATAGACTGTATATAGAAGGAAGAATGAATGAGACGAGAAAAATGAGAAAATATGAATATGAGACGTATAAAGCAGTAATCAATAGTAGATCATAGTTTGGTACAAATATGTATATTAACTTGTTCAAAACCCTTACCTAAGGTATGGATGAAGGCCGAACACTAATTCTGTATTTCAAAGTTTTCCTTATAAAAAGTTACAAAATCGTCACCGTAACCCGTAATGATACGGGTTGTAACAAAAACATAACAGGGACAAAATCAATTACACAGACTCGTCGGTTCTGAAAACCTTTCAAATTTTTTGGGCTTTCAACTCAAACTTTTTGTTACAAAAAAACACTCCTAAAACTCCCACACAATACTAATGAACATTGAAACCCTACAATACTCAATTACAACAAGCAATCACATCCGACGTCCAACTTAAACACAAAGAACGAATTCGCTCTCATTGTTGCGAAATGCAAATCTAGACGCTACACCCTTTTGCCCGACGTATATTTAATTCAACGGCACAAATGCAGGTAACAGTCGCGAAACACCGGTAACTGTTGTAAGTGTAAACGAAGAGAGAAACGCGAAAAATTTCCGGTAAAGGAAACAAGAAAAAAAGGCAACAAAGTGAAACTCAGCCTTCCTTATTTCCCCTGACGATGCCCGCCGACGTTCCCAGTTTTTCCAGGAAATGTGAAATGGAAAATATTGCGATAAGGCGCATTATAGATTAAACACGTTCCTTAATGTGCTTGTAGTGATCAAGTGTCGCAGATACGTGTGTGAGCGCCTTTAAGAAGTTGTAATGATGTTCTGTGTGTAAATAATGGAAGAGATAAGGCTATTCATATGCAAACTGCTCTTTTTTGTGTTTCGGTGTTTAATATAATGTATAGGAGAGCAATTTATGGATTGTTTTGATCAGATGTTTGTTGTTGTTGTTGTTTGTCTTACACTAAATAAACATTTTAAATACACATCTATACTATAACTAGCCTGACCTGGCATACGTTGTTATGTCTTAAATTAGGAAGGCGAAAAATACTTTACGACCTTTTCTCAGACTACTAAATATACACAAAAAGTTTCATAATAATCGGTCTGGCCGTTTCGGAGTAGTTTGATGTCAAACACTGTGATACGAGATTTTAATATACTTATTAAAATATTTACTATATCATTTGTATTTTGTTGTTTTGTCTGTTTAAACGCGCTAATCTCTGACACTATCAGTCGGATTGAAAAAAATATTTCTGTGTAGGATTGCCTGATACATGACAAATGGTATAGGCGTCATTACGCTACGACCTAAGGCAGCGGAAAAATAACATAAGACGAGGGTGAAACCGCGGTAGACAGCTAGCACTTTCATATAGGCAGATGCAAACGCAATTTTCGAGACATGTTACATCAATAAACCTTTTTTAAGGCAGAACAAGACGCCTAAGAGAATTAAATCTATCTTTCTACCTATTTAATATTTAAAAAAATAGATCTGCAACATGTTCTTTAAAAATTATTATATCAGACGCGTTGAGATATTTTTTGGATACCGAAAACTGTTACAGGGCAGTAAGTTGGCTATTCAACGAGAAATAAAACATTTTCTGTTTAAAGTTTGCTATCATCTTAACCCCACTTTTTTTGAGGTGGGAAATCATAATATGACTTCTCCTCGCTCTAAAACCACACTTGTATCCTGCAGTTGCCTCTTGCGTTCTAAAACTGCGGGTTTTCTTTTCAGAAATTCTCCACCCTAGCGGGCATTGGCCCTGGGCCCATAGGGTTTTGCTAATATCTCTTTGAGGTGCCCATGGGATACTACGCGTCGTCAACGACTTGGTCCGGACGGTTACCGGACGGCTTGACAGCGGGCTACTCATTGCTCGTCGTCCGCAAGCCTACGGTGGCTGGAAGTCAGGGTCGGGATCATGGCGGCTGGGGCATGAGGATGTCCGATCTTAACCCCACTTGGATAACAAAAAAAAGTGCAGCAAACTTCCAACAGAATACAAAAGATACCCTTAATTACCCTTACCACAAGCACTCCAGCTAATCCGTACCAATTTTTCTCATGTAATACCCACACGAGTGGTGCGTGCCCGTAATCGGTATTAGATCAAAATTTAAAGCCCCGCGCACATGTTACGGGCTCGGATTACGCTAGTTGTAGTGCACCCTTATGTTGGGCGCGGTGTCATGGAACGACTAGTAAGGGTCATATTTTTGATGGCTCATCTTTTCATTACAACTGCAAAGTGTTGAATGGATTTTATGTAACAAATTCAAGATTGTTCGAAAAATATTTTTTTTTGGAAAGTCTCGCAACCTAAACTAACGGAACACAGGTAGATTTTAGTCAGTAAAAGTCTAACATTCCCTCTCGTTCCACACAGAGCAAGAGCAGTTATCTGATAATTTCCTAGTTTATAAAATAAAGTACAGTTTCTAGAATGCATAGTGATATTTAAAAAAAAATACTTTTGGTGCTGTAATTGGTTAAATGAATTTTCTGCACCCAATCGGATTGGACTCGTCGATGATTAATTTCTTACATGAAGTCGGGAGTTCTTAGTTTCTTGTTATGTCAAGTTAACGTCTTGAACGAATCAATCAATCAATCAATTGGACTCTGAGTGAACTTTGAACTAAACATAAATTACGCACCTTGAATGAATACTTTCCAATAAGACCAATAACTAAAAATTTGGTCCTTTGAAAATAAAAACTGAGCCCCGCTAGCATAACGCACACCACCCAAATAAACAGTCGACGACCAAGTGTAACACAAGTAGGAGCGCATATGGTATCGCTAATTCCACACACTGCCCTTAGGGGTTGAAATAAAATAAAAACCAAATTAGGGGAAGATGATGCAACGGCACACCCCTACGATTTTTGATAAATTCCATTATACGATAATGTCTCGATGCATTACCTACTTAGACCGTTGATGTATGTGGCTGGTTACTTATTCATGATGTACGTACATGATTATCAAAGTAGCTACTTATAAAAATTATGATAATGTAACATACAGACGGTGTCAGCAGCACGAATGAACACATTTTGTTGAAAGGTAGGCTAAACTATTAACGATACTGCCAATTTATTTATTTTTATTTATTTATTTATTACATTATAACACCTATACAGAGTAGTAAAAGTCGATGTTATAACTAACACTTTAAAAACTCTTAATTCGAACTAAACATAAGAGATAACAGATAAGCTTACAAAATAGATAAATATACTTTTAACATAGACCATAAAACTACAATAGGAGCTTCAACTTAGTGGGTGTAACAACAAGCTGTCTTACTCCTAATAGCGCTGCAATAAATATCTATTAAAATACGTAAACAATATACTATCATACATATAACAGAAACCAGAGAAACTGTACATATATGTAATGACATTTAAGAAGAGAGATATTATATTTAAAAGATGATATTGTGCTTATCAAAATAAGCTTAACTTGCCTAACCACCATTTTTGCTGGCACTTGCAATCGGTTACGCCTTCGTTTTTCATCCCACTCGAATTGTAGTGATCGTCCTTTTTGGTGGCATGACAAAGTCATTATGACCTGCAATTGAGAAAAAGTAATATGTATACAGGTGCATACATTACTCACTCGTTCATTTCAATGGTTATTAGAATACATATAATAATATACCTACAATACACATAATTACACTCACTTGTTTTCACTCACGGATAGCGATGGTTTCACTGTTTACATTATATTGGTTTCACTGACAACTACATAATCTAAACGTAATATCTTTTTTTTTTTTTTTTTTTTTTTTCTAATACCCGATGTTTACTTTTTTTTTTTTTTTTTTTCCATATATATATTTGGCTGAATGCAACTTGTCTGTTGCGCTCGCCTACCCAAGGCATAGTGATAATTATTGTTACGTAACACGAACTACGGTGAGTTAAACCGTTTTTTTTTTTTTATATATATACTAGCCGCAAGTACTGTACGATCGAACTTACGTATAGTTTTGATGATGACTTTTTTTATTCTTAGTATGTGTTTTTTCCTGTTTCATATTATGTATTTATCACTAAATATCTATTATTTATTATTTACTACACACCTATTTATACCTACATACAAAATATACGTATATTTATTTACCTCGCATCAAACAAACTGATTAGCATCCGTAGACTCATAGTAAGGTTCAGTTGAAAACCAGCGTCAGGCAACTGCTATATAGTGGCCTGGCATTATGCTGAACTGGACCTATTTGGCGCAGCCGTGAGACACACAATGTTAATGTATTTTTTAAGTTTTAGTATTTAAGTTTCTATATTATAATCGTTTTCTCATTGTGTGTACCTGTGTGCCAAATAAACGTGTTTTCTTTCTTTCTTTCTTTTCACAATGTAATGGTGACGGTATCTAAAGAGGTGAATCAAAGAACGTCACTCCCGCCTAGAGTATGTACTAAAATATTGATCATTAGTTATGTGAGGGTACAGCTGTTGGAGTCGCACCGAAACTTCAATTTCAAGGCGTTCGTTGTGCGAGTCCCGAACACTTTCCTGTCCCTCATGCTGAAGGAAGATTTTGACCGCAAGGCGTGGTGTTCCGTCGTTTCCGCGGACAGGTGCCACAGAACAGCACAAAGTGAACATAGTGCAATGTGAAGTGTTACTAACATAGTCCTAAGTCTTATTTACTAACGATAAATTGTATTTACTTTATATATGTTAGTCTGTAAGGTCTGGAAGGATCTATGGGCCAAGATGCCTGATAATAAATCATTAACTATTATTATTATACTAATTTAATCCATTCAAGCACTTAGTTCAGTCAAAATGTCCCTCAAAATCCCATTTAATACTAGCAAGCACTTTACCAAGGACTGTCTAATAACCCAGTTAAAAATGGTGTCAAGTAGTCACTAAGTATTTTTGCTGTTAATTGTCTTATTGGTATTCAAAGTAGCATTATTGCAGTCAAAAAAATACTTTGAATCATTCTTATACTGCTTTATTCAGATTATAAAATTATTTACCAAGATTTGTCAGCTACCCTAGCAACTACATTTTGTTTTTTAAAAAGCACTCATCCAGGATTATCCAATAACCCAATTACATTTTAATATTATTCACAACATACTTACAAGCTCTCCATTTTCATGTTGCACTTTATGTTTGTAGTTATTTGTAGTTTTTATTGGATTTTAAATCAACACTATGTCATTATTCGGTTGGAGTAGAAAATTATCTGGAGTTTGGTAAATGATAAATGATATTTATTTTGTAAATAGGTTTAAAAAAAAAACACTTTTACACGTCAATTTTTTTTCTTCATTTTTAAACTAGATGAGGCCGGTGTTTCCTAGCTGACTACCCTGAGAAGAAACACCGAAACAAACTCAGGGGTCAAAGTCTCTTTTAAAGTCCATACAGTAAATATGTAATTGTCAAATCACATGAGAACCATGCAGATTTGTCTGAAATGGTCTTTTGAAGAAAGAACCATACAGATTTGAGTGGACCTGTCCAGTCAGTGCAAGCATTTGTCAGTATTCGTAAAGCTCAACCCAGGACTACTAAGGAGCTCAACGACTTGATGAACAATACCAAGGAAAGGACATTTGGGTAGGCCGCAGAAAATACTCAAATTGCCAGACATACGTTAAAATTATTGAAAAGGAAAAAAAAAGCAATCAACATAGTTGGTGTCTCTCATCTCGCGAAACATTATCTACTTTTAAGTTGTTTATTATCGTTTTTATACTTACCACTTGTCAGATTATTTACTTCGAACAAAAGTTGTATCAAATAATTCCAGCAAATCTAACATTAAAAAAACAACACCGCATCAAAAAGTTATCGATTGCTCGGGCCCACATGTTACCCAATTTGCACAGAACTAGAATCTCCCGCTGTGTTGAATAAATTATATCGCAAACGCCCCTGCTATCAAAATCATTATCCTTTACAAAAGCTACTTGATTACGCAAGTTATTATAAGCGCCTCCTAAACTATTTTTGTTTATGATGGTAACATTGTGATATTTTATGATAATTGGTCGCACAAGTGTTGCTTTGTGTTTCGTGTTAGTAAATCATGTGAGTTTTATGTTTCGGCTATTTTCAGACGTGTGACTTGATTTTGTTTTTAGTTTAGTAATCTATAGAAGAAAAAAAAACAATGTCGCTTTCTGCGTCTGTTTTTATATTTATCCACTACACTCGTTTTAAATCACGCAACGGATTATGATGCAGTTTTCACTTTTTTATATTTTTTATAAGAGCAATTAACGAGTATGGTTTGTATATATTATGTATGTTTTACTGGATACGCTAAGTGCTACCATAATATAATTTTTAACTGTTTTGAATTTTATGGACTTGGCGAGAATATATTTCAGTAAAAAAAACTACAAAGCTGTTAGAGAAATAAGAAAAATGTAATGTACATCCGTAAAAAACGACGCTAATTTTGAACAAGCTACAAGGTAATGCTGAAGTAATACGTAATAGTATTACGTTTTAGAAGAGTTGTTTGATGCACTAAACGTCAACGTCATAATGCTTACCATGTTAATAAAAGTAATTTTATAAGTAAAAAAAGGTGTAGAAGGGAGAGCTCGGTTGAATTTGGAAAACTTAGATCCGTCACACGACTCTTTCAACGTTTTAATTAGTTCCGTGGCTTCAAGTCAATTAAAACGTCGATCTACAAAAGGTTGGATGGAAATATTGATCACTTTCGCAATTTTCTACAATGAAGCCATCGTCATGCACATTAACGAGCGACAAAAACTTTGCAAGCAGATCGAAATGTATGATGATGTCACAAATTGCAGCGATTTTCTTAGGTGAGAAAATATTAAATAAATCGTCCCGTTTTGGGTGGAGCGAAGGGGAATATCAAATTTTTACTTACACTTTTGTTTCTTCAGGGCAACTGCCCTTTGAATTCCAATTTCCAAATTTCGAAATATATATGAAGATATTACCAACGCCTACATTTATAGATATTCTTCTATCTATAAACAATTTGTACATCTATCTGTACTTCAGCAGATACAACCAGCAATCAGTCGCGGTGTTCCCATATAATGAATCCCTGAGGAATGATCCGTCCGTGCAACAATCGTGACTTAACTCTTGATCAATTCCCAATACGTTCTGTAACGGACGGACAGTGTGATTTATTGTGTTAGACCTGTTATGTACGGAAGATTAAGGTATGGGCTTGTTTTCGTATCCGTAACATGTTCCTAGATAGGAGGTATAAAGAATTGTTAGGTTTTTTTTCTGACGAATTTGTCTCCGTCAAATTTTTCTTCGAAAAATTTTTCTCTGACGAATTTTCTGATGATGGAGTTTTCACAACAGAATACTCTTTTTATCTGATTTTTCAATATATTAGGCGCCTTATTAAGTGAGTATCTAAGGTAGTATTACCAGAATATTTTTATTATTATTATTCAATTAACCATTTTTACCACTGCCGAGCAAAATTCTCTTCATAGTTGTCTGATGTTCCTTTTATTGTACCCTCTTCAGCCAGTCCATCAAACGCTAGTACCTATATTTGGAAAATCATGTCTATCTTTCGTTCTCTCATTGTCAAATGCATAATCTAAGCACCGTCTAACAAATTAAAAAAAAAAACATCTTGAAAAGCTTTTACCGGTAAAATTTCCTTGTAATTAATAAAAAAAAGTCTGGTCCATTAACGGGTATATCGATCTACATCTTGTAACAAGTTGATCCTAACAACCCTCTGGTGGATTAGCCGATATCGCAAAAAACAGGGGCAGGATACTAAATGAGCCGTCTACTGTTACTTCTGAATATTTATGAGACGAATTATAGTGGGATATTCTTGTTTTTATTGGAGGATTTTATATGTGTAGGATATTATAGAATTTGTTTTCTCTTTATATTTCATTTTATTTATTTTAATTCAGAAATACACACAATATGCCACAGTAATGAAACATAGTGACTACGTTGTTTGAGGGTTTTAGTATTGGTTCTAGAACAATTTGTGCAAGATATGGGAAGTCAAAGCGGGGCAAGTTAGCAGATATTACAATCCGTATTTGCTTTTTACAGCTTAAAATATGCGGTAAAAATATATACAAGACCTAAAAAATATTAGTGGTACAAGGAAATAACAATGTATATAAGCAACTTAAATATTAACTATTTGTATCAAGCCCAACTTTTTATATAGCATTTATACAAAAAAAAAATACAGTTAGACCTTGAATTGATAATAATAAAATAAAAGAGTTAAAAAAAATATTAACTGCATAAGAACTTGAGGGCTACCTTGACAATACAATTTGGTACAATCACCCACAAAAGACTAAAACTTGGTATTTTAAAAGAAAACGGTTGAGGAAAAACCTTACAACATTATCTCTTAGTAATTGTATCCTTTAAACTAATTTAGTACCAAACCTAAACTGCATTAAGTGGTGACATGTTCCAAAACCACAATAGGGACACACACACATACAATAAACTTTTAATATATGCAGAGTTACTCCAGAACTTACGTAAAATTAGCATATGGCCACAGTGTCGAGTTCTCAGTACAATAAAGCAATTATAACTGTCATATTTCACGAGCGCGTTGTATTTACATATATATTGGAGGCTCGATCTGTGTTCATCTGATGCTGTGGACTGAGTTCGTTATTTTGAGCTGCGCCGAAAACTTTTGCTTGCCGTGCGTTTGAGCTTTGTGGTTAGAGCTGAGCTGTAGTTTTGTTAGTAATTTATATAGTTTTAGAAAATATTTGAAATTTAGTAACTCTATATGGATTAAAGTTATAGTTAGATAGTATTAGTCCTCTTGGCCAAATTGCGACCGTAGTGGCCAACCTCTGCAGAGACTAACAAACAACGTTGACTGTTGTATCAAAGTGAACAAGTGTGTGTAAAACACAATTGCAGCTTCTTTTCTCTCATTCTCATAACCCAATGGGATAGCAATTAGACACCCGATAAAACAAAGTGACTAATTATAATAATAACAAATTAGACACCTTCTATACATACCTAAACCTTGGCCTAGCAGTAGGTAACACTACCTCGAATTTTTCAAGGATAAAAATGTCATTATACTTATTATGATTTAAAAAAGTACCTAAAGTAAAGACTTATATTGATCTTACCAATTATAGTATAGTGAGCACTGTATTAAGCAAAACTTTCATTTCTATTGGAAAAGCGATTTCCTCTCAAAGAAACCTCCCACACACATCGCTCACGCCACATCCATATACACACATCTATAATATTTATTCCTCAATACACGAACTACTCGAAAGGATAAAATAAAGTCAGTGACATATGCGTATTTGCAATTCGGTCCACGACTGAGGCTGCACTCTTCCTGATTCCATTTGGGAATTACTCTGTCGCCACAAACTCACAAATCAGGACTTTCATTATAATGTTACGTAGTATGTGTCTCTGTATGTAAGTTTTTGTAGCTGTATTTGTTGTTCAGTAGGTAGTCTTATTCAACAACAAATTTAATCTGTAGGTATATAATTATAATAAAATCTGTAGAAGTTTTTAGTTGTGCGCAAATCACGTAAAATATACGAAATCGATGTCGATAACTTTTGTACATTAAAATTGTAACTTGATATATTACTTAGGCTTTGTTTCATCGCAATCGGTTGACAATATCGAAAGATGTACTACATTCATTGACTGTTGTATGAAGTTCGCTAGATCAGCTAGTTAAAAATAAATAAGAACAAAACAGTAGATACTTCAACGCCTGAGTGTATTTATTTTTACGTTACTTATTATGTTTGTAGGTACTTAGTTTACAAATATTTGTAGTAAATTAAAATTATAGTATTAATTTAGTTATTAAGGAGTTTTTTTTAATTCAACAATAGTATGTAGCAATATTGTTAAATAAGTATAACAATCAGTAAGCACAAAATGTTCTTTGAGGCAATTATAGGTTTAATATAAAAGTCGTTAAGTTGATTTCCAATCAAAAGAATACCTGAATCAATCTGTGATGAGTTTTTCTCGTCTTCAATTAAATCATTCACAAAGAACAACGTTCATTTATATTTTGTCACTAGACGTACGACGTTCCTGATAGCTAGAACCTAGGGGTCTGTCAAGAGTGAATAGGTTACTTCTAGGCAAGCGTGCTCCATTGTCGACTACAACATCACTTACCATCAGGTGAAATAGTGGTGAAACGCGATTCTATCAATAATAATTTTAAAAAATTACAGTCAACTAGACAGTTAAATATTGAAAAGTTGGGACAAATGGAATATTAAACCTAACACATATTTTAAAGTCCAAGTACTCCAAAAGCCAAAAAATAACGAAACAAACTTTCTTCTTTGTAGCAGGTGCTTTCAATTCAACTTCCAAATCGGCAATAAAACTTGAAATCTCATGATAAAATAAAAATTCAAGACATGTTGCGTCCAAATAAATAACATTGACAGTGTCCAAAATGGCTTTTTCACTGGCCAAGGGGGCCACGTTTTTATCCCATTATTGTTTCTGAGAAATTGTTACAGTTTTGACGAGTGACCTGGCCGTTTTTCTTCGGTCGCTAGTCGGCCGGAATGAAAAATTTTCAAGTTGGTCCCCCTTATGTCCCAAGGGGGCCGTAAAACTCTGTCCGGACGCAGGATAGTCCGGCTGACCGCCAGCGGACAATTTGTCATATTCATATGTTAACGTGTCCGTCTTTTCTTGCAAAAAGTGGATAACTTAATTCCGGGAGGCGGCGGTACGGTTATTCGATTTGCGGACATTCAAATTTCATGTCTTGTTATGGTAATACAGGTGTTGTCTCGCCCGGGGTGATTTTTATTGTATTTTACAGTGAATTTTTGCGGCTGTCTTGAATCTGTCTGATGTTTGTGTTTATTTAACATGGTATTTCGTTTGTTATGTTAACAAAAGTCGATACTTTTTTACCTGGTATATTAATTAAAAAACTGATTTAAAAAAATGGTATTAAGAAGGGTTTAATGAAATTCTTTACATAGAAAGAAGAACAAAACACTAGTTCAAAGTGATAACTTCAAAATTGTAATCAATTAATGCCTATATGTATCCTTTGTATTAAGTTTACCTACGTAAAAGTAAAACTTGGCAGTTAAAAATCTACTATCACGATAATAAAAAAAAATATTAAAAATATAAATTTTAAGAGATTCGTAGTTCATTTATTTAAAGTTTTTATTTCTGTAACTAATAATCAGTATCCACATTTGTGTCTAAATACTTCCTCAAAAACTATACTAATATTTACCGTGCACTCGGTGACCACACGGCACGCTCGCTCACGCCAATATCAATAACGTGATGCAATTGATGACTTGTCCGATTTCTTTGGAGCAATCGTTTATCACCAGCTTTACGACGTACGTGTCCCGAGTTGACGTTACCAGTGTAATGTTTGGACACCCTAATCATGTAGGTAAGTGTGTATTAGAAAATGTTGCATTGAATTATTAAATAACTGAAACAATAAGCTATTTTTTTGTATTTAAAAAGAACTGGTCCTTGGGTACTTCAATTTTTATTTGGTTGAAAGAAAAACAAGTTTTCTCAGAGGTTTCTTTTTCAACAAAAATATTATAGGTTAAAGAAAAAAAAATGATAAATTATTAGACTTTTCAAACAGTTTCATTTAAACGATTTAAATAATTTTCTTTTTTTCTTAGCAAACCGATGACCTGGTGAGGGTCGAGGGAATCCGATGGATGCGAGACGCATAGGACCGGTCGTTGTGGCGACGCTTGAGGGAGGCCTGTGTCGAACAGTGGACGTCTTTCGGCTGAAATGATGATGATGAAAGCAATTTCATTTTCCGAATTTCAAGATATATAAGTCCTAATATTCATTACCTTCCACGAAAAAAAAATCAAATAAACTACACAAAAACGCAGCAGGATCCACTCTAAAACCCATTACACATGAATCACTTAATTAACCTCATTACCATACTTATCATTGCCACTCATTACTTTGCAGCGTCATTTCAGAGGCAAAGTAAACAGAATTTTTGTCACCATGTCCAATGAAATTAACAGCAACGGCGATCGAGGGATAGATGACGGTTAACTTATGACAGGTAGTCACGCCATCTTTGTCACGGTAATGACAGGATAATAAATTATATTGTAATAAGTTATTATAATGTGCTCTAGGGCTTATGATACAGGGTGTGGGCAAGCACTTAGTTAGCGAATTTAGTAATTAAATGTTCGTGTTTTCGGTAAGTAATGAAGGGTTAAGTTTTTTGGTGGGAGTGTTATTAGTTTAATAACTTAATAATGGTGTTTTAATAATGGTGTTAAGGGTGACGTCATGTATGTAGGTCAATAGAGCGAATGTCGCGAAGGTGTTGTTACGAATTAGCAAATATAAGCTGAATGAGTGCAAACATTTTGAAAACACACTGGGCCGCAATAATCTGGGTCGCTTATAAAAAGTGTGATAGTTAAAAAAAAAATACATAAGATAATTGGTGATTCGTGAAACAATAATATGATGTAGATGACTGATTAATGCTTAAAATATAAATATAGTAAATAGTGCACAAAACGTACAACACTTCTAACTTATACAAATACAAATCTCATTTCTCTTAAAAAAGAAAACTTGTTTTGCCGTTTTAATACTTTTCATTTCCACGATGTGGTATGCTGTAAAGTAAAGTTTAATATGATTTTGGTCTAAGCTAGACCATACTTAGATTGAGCTGGAAAACGCGTCGTTTAACGCGCCCCTATGCTCGTCCCATTTTCTAACGGATTTAAGTGTGGCCGGCTCGATCTAGCTACTTCATGAATGTAATACCGACGCCTTGAATATACGTATTAACCAAATGAGATTAAGTGGCACTATAGTGCATAAAAATGGATATTGGACCCATATTCACTATGAAAGGACCAATTCATTTCCTATTGTCTGATATTCATGCCGGTTTCTTTAAATTGCTGGAGGACTCCTTGGACCGTAGATAAAGATACTGCTACTGTTCTAGCAGTACTATGCTAAATTCCACCTTACAAAAATTATTAATGTGGTAGAACATGGTAATAATTATTGTACATTCTTCAGGTGTTAACAACAGAATGTTGCATGGAATGCTGCGGCCAATCTAAGGAATTGAAAAACAGCTTGGTTTGAAACAAAAGCGGAAAAATATTCTTTTCCTAATTTTAGATACTTTTTAAATTTAGAAAGTCTGTTTTTTAAGCTGTACGCAGCAAACCAGTTTTTATAATAAGCTTTATTAATCTGCTTATAATATGGACCGAAGGAATTTTCGATACAGTTACCGTGGCCCTGGAATATAAAAGGCAACTGAAGGACACAGATAGGTTTTAGTTAATAAAATCTAACACGCCATTTCACTTCACAGTAAAGCAGGAGAAGTCATTTGATAATAACCAACATAAAAAAAGAAAGACAGCTGAGTATTTAAACGAGTGGTCTATATATTATGTACATAAGTTCGAGAGATCTCGCAGTTTTTCTATGTGACCCATTATTTTTGGAACCCAGTGTAAAATTTAAACTTTTGCTCAGGATTTGATCTCTGAACTTTTTCGTAATTTATAAATTTATCGAGCTCGATAACCAGAGATTAATAAAATAAAATGGAAAACCAATTTTATTGTACACCAAAATCGTAACATAATTTTACACAAAGAATAAAAAGAAAATATAAATAAATCACTCTAATATCAGATATCATCAACATGCAAAAAGTTATCTTAGAATTTATTGAAAAAAAAAAGAGTTACTGCAGAGCAGGAACGCAAAGAGCAACTGATGAAGCATAGGTAGGTTTTAGTCAGTAAAAGTCTGACACGCCCTCGTCGCTCCACCCAGGACAGGAAAGACCTTCAAAAAAAGGACTCTATTTCCAAAAAGAAAAAGGGAATTCACCTAAACGTAATTCCATTATGAGCCCAATAAAATGCGATGTAACACCGGTATAAATTCAAATAGTTTATAGTAGTTTAGTAAACAAACGTGCCTACTATCTGCCTACTTAGTATGCACCCTCTGGGAGGCTCAACTAGTATAAAATAGTTAATTTTTAATTACAATTTTATTACTCACTCGCATCCCATCCAATTACCGAAAGAAATATTGCGCGCCGCCCAAAGGAAATTGAAATTAACATTTTTTTTTTTAGTTTACAACACAGTTCTTCAGGGAATTAGCTCAATGTTAAACAAACTTTTCTATGATTGTTTTTTTTTATTATTATTATTGATAGGCTCGCGTTTGACCACTATCTCACCTGATAGTAAGCAATGACGTGGCCGAAAAGAAAATTATTAAAAGGAGTTATATTGTGCAGTAACTACCATGGTATCCTTATAGTTAAGTTTTTTCAGGAGTACTGTGCTTTTGTTAATATAATAAAATTAATATAATTTTAGAAATAATGGAACGTATTGCCGGAAACACGATTATTTGCTATCATGAATATTAATTACTGTTCAAATACTAGGCGTTCTTGCAAAGGTCCGACGGTACTTCACACCGGGACAGCTTCTAATGTTATACAAAGCACAGGTCCGATCGTGTGTGGAGTACTGCAGTCACATATAGGCTGGTGCTGCAAAATGCCATCTAGCAGCTTTGGACTCAGTGGAAAGGCGTGCGAAGAGGCTAATTGGGGATCCAGATTTGGTTAAGTCCAATCTACAAAGCCTCGAGCACAGGCGCAGGGTAGCCAGCCTATCGGTATTTTACAGGTTGCATTTTGGAGAGTGTGCGCGGGAATTGCATGACTTGATTCCGCCATCTCCTTTCTACCATCGGACAACCCGACGTACGGCGAGTATTCACCCTTACGTTGTCGAAACTTCAACGGTCCAGACTAAGCGTTTCGTTTCGTCGTTTTACCGCGTACATCGAAGGACTGGAACAATTTGCCTGCTGCGGTCTTCCCGTCCAACTATAATTTAGGTGTCTTCAAGGCTAGAGTGAATAGGCTTTTAATAAACTAGTACGCCTCACCATCAATGATTGCGTCTCTGCTTACCATCAGGTGGGATCGCAGTCAAGCACTGGTTTATATGAATTAAAAAAAAAACGGTTTTCACAGCAGAAACTATACATTATGTATATGTCGTGGCCAGATCATTGAAATTGATCACTCACTATGGCCAACTAAAACTATCCATATCGTTAAACGTTAACATTTAATGATATGTTGATCCTCGTTTTGCCATATCATTAATATAGGCTTTCTATAATAATGAAAAGTCTAAAGAAAGTAGGCTAAACGAGGATTGACATATCATCAAATTTTAACGTTTAAAACGATCTGGCCAGCTTAACTTGGCCATATCATGAAGTAATCAATTTCTATGATTTGGCCACGAAATATACAATATTTAACTGGAATTATGCACAACTATATACACCCCAGTTAGAAAATTAAGTTATAATCATAATTTAAGCAGTATTTAAAAAAAAAGGCAAATTGTAAAGAAATCGACGGACTGCTCTGGTAGCGCATCGGTATTGGTATCTACGCACACACATACAAACACATTCTAGTAAGGCAATCAAGATTGATTAAAATAGTTTATTTTATTAACCAGAATCTTTGATTATAAACTCAAGAACTATTTTAAGACAAAAATGACCTATTTTAAAAATCGAATCAGTAACCGATCATACTACTATCAGGTTGTTTTTTTTTTTAATGTGGGGAATCATCCAATGCAACAACACTCTAGTCAGACTTTTACTGACTAAAACTACACCTATGATCCTTCTTTGCCTTGCGTTCCAGAATCTCGGGTTTCTCTTTCGGAAGCCAACGCATGACTGCAGTAGGCTTCAGCCTTGCTGGGCTCCTACGGCTATGAGATCTCTTTGAGGCGCACGTGCAACTCAACGCGCCGTCGACGATGCGGGCTCGGTTCGGACGATTACCGGACGAGCTATACATTGCTAGTCGTCAAAATATGCATTTATTATGTTATATAAAGCAAGATTGTAAAAATGCACAGAGCAATCAATACAAAAAAGAAGATGTAACTTGATGTAAATTATTTTTTTTACTGACAGCACACTTTCTTCCGTGACAGCCGTCGTAGGACGACCACTGCTTTGTTCATCCCTCAAAGTAAGGTGACCGCGCTTGAACTCGCTATACCAGCGGTAGATGATAGTTTTTGAAGGTCCTTCATCCATAAAAGTAATTTGAAGTCGATCAAATGACTCATCAGGTTTTAGGTCACATTTAAAATCGTCGCACGAAAATGTTCTCGATGCAGATCCTTTTTTAAATGAGACACGATAATTTGATTTGGCTCTCGAAAAAATGTGGAGGGAAATTCAAAATTCGAACAATGGTATTTTTACTTTTAAATAACCAAAGTTTTCAAAATAATTACAAGTAGCCTTTTATATTATATATACATAAAAACTTTTTTTTGCAAAACTTTCAGAGTGTCCTGGTATATATACCTACGCTTTATTCAAGGATCACAGATAAAAACTAAAGACGCTTCATATTATACGTGACACAAATCTGAAAAAATATATCTATATGAATCTACACACCTGAAGACCAGTTCTGTATATCATTTTCTATGTACAAAAATTCACATTACATGTCATGATTTCTTTGCCGTAATGCATGAAATAGGTCGTTTCAAAACTAAAAAAACCCTTTGAAATTCGAGTCGCGATACACCACAGGCTCAAAATCTGTATTCCCCATGCTTTCACCCGATCCGCATACGATATGTGTTATCTGCTAATGCCACAAGGGATCATAGAGAGTAGTGCTTTGTACTCAAAGGCACCTGTTTTTTTGAGTAAACAGAATCTTATTTTTTTTTCTCTTTTTTTCAATTTGATTCGGTTACTTTAGATAGCAACATACGGTACTGTTATTTTTTTAAATGTATACGTATATTTTTGTGTTATTGACAACCTACATAATTTACTAAAGATTTTTTTCTCAAAAGAATTATTAAAGGTATTAAAGTAAGTAGAACATTTTTCTCATTTCTGAAATGTTAATTATTCGTGAACCAACAAGGTTTAGAGTTTTTATCTCCTTTTCTGTTTTTTTACAAGTTATGTTTGTATAAAAGGAAATTTTCAGGATTTAAAAGGCAGTATATTTTTTTATTTCAACTTTATCCACTCACTAAAGTAGATATATATTCATACCTACAAAATATTACAAGATAATATTATAAATTCCGTCGGCCGCCGGCAAATTATAACATTTGTCAATAAAATTATCCACCTCGATTATTGATTAAAAACCTAACCATTACAATATTTTTTTGTTTTCATTTTTTTGTGACTAAAGGGATTAAAAAAAAACTGAAAATAAGTCATAAACATAAAAAAGAAAACCTATGTAGAAGAACAGTACTGCACCCACTGACTTGACTTAGAAACAATATGGCTGTGTAACCCTATAATAAGCATAAGCATAATCAGCCTTTATAATGTTCTCAAAGTTGAGACTCAGGCCTCCTCCCCAGGCGAGGAAATAGGCCGTAATCCACCACGCGGACCCAGTGCGAATTGGTGGATGTCACATATCTTCAAATTTTTATTCTAGGATATTCCGGTTTTACTCAAGATGTTTTTCCTTCACCGTTTTGGGAGCAGTGGCGATGAAATAAATTACACAAATTAATGTGTCTGAATGTATTTGAACTCGCGACCTTACAACTCGTAAGTCGGGATCGCTAGTACTGGGTCACCATGACTGCTCTTCAAATACCCTACAATGCATTTACTTAATCTAGTCTTAAGTTTACAAAATAAATCTATGATTATTTCGTTTATTAATCACTATTACTAATGCATATATTTTTTATATTTCTTTAATAAAACATACGTATAAAAGGAATCATATAAAAATTAGTATCTCTCCGGTATCGGTAACATTATCGGTGGCTCCAGATAAAGAAACCTCCTAACTATACAAGCTGTCTCCAGAAGAACCGCTTTCTGAGTAAAGCCCTAAATCGAACTGCCCAACGTGAGTCTCCTGAGATTGGTCGAAGCTCGAGGCTATTAAGCCATTGACTGATACGACTATCGATACAATAATCTCTGAGTCCACAACCGACTTGTTCAACAAACCAAGTCAATAAACATACTTGCCAATAAATTTATTAATATTTTTATCAAAAATAATTCCCAAAAAATACAGGAAAGCAAGAGAGTTAAAAACATACAAATGCACTTGAAACAGCATTACCATTTATCAGCCAATAAATATGATAAAAAGTATTATTGGGGTGTATATGTGTCCGTCGGGATACACTCGCCTTTATTGTTTTTATTTTGCACCCTTTATATGAATGTAAGCGTGAATGTTTTTTATTGAAATGATGTTTGATAATATAAAGATTTATTGGGAATGTTTTTTCGTGGTGAATTGTTTGCAAGGGTATTTTTTCCGGCTCGGATAAGTGCAGGAATGGACGGTGTTTTGACAAACATTAGTTTAACTGCTGAAAATTCGAATCACATATTTAACTATCTATGTTGAGATAAATGTGATGTATCATGATTAGAAAGGAAAATCTAAAAACTTACACAATATTCATTGGGATATAAATATAATCAAATGTAATTTAATATAGATAGCGGCACTAATCTTGAGCGCTCTGCGAAAGAGCGGGGATCGCTTTGTGCATCGTACAATATCGGTGAGCCAATCACTGTACAAGGATTTCACTCCCCGCCCCCGCATCTCTCTTCATACCACTAAAGAGACCCGATATTTCACTTGTACGTGCTTCTACACAAGTAGAACTGTAGAAGTCAGCGCTCAAAATCCGTGCCAGTATCTATACAAAGACTTTGGTATTTATGCATTTATTAGTATCGACAAATAATGTACGGAGTAAATTTACCTATTAACAAGACAATCAGTGTTTTCATCAATAATTTCAACAAATCTCTTCATCATCATCTCCTTAGCTTTTTTCCAACTAGCTTGGGGTCAGCTTCCAATCTGACTAGATACGGCTGGATACCCATGGAGCGACTGCCTATCAGACTTTCACAACCCAGGGACTGGGCAACACGATATTCCTTGAATAGACTGATGGTCAGACTTTCAGGCGTCTTATCTGTAAGACGCCTGTCAAAGATCTACGAATTACAACCAGGACGGTAGGACCAATGGCTTTACATGCTTTCTGAGGCGCGGGATTTTAGTAACATCCCAAATAAACTTAAAAAATACATATGAATTGAAAAAACTATCTTCTTTCTTTTGTTTTTTTCTTCGTTTTTTTTTTCTTTTGTTTCTTTTATATTTTTCTTTCTTTCTAACTATCTTCTATCTTTATTCTTCTTCTATTTTCTTAATATTATTATCTAACGTTAATACAGAATTGAAGATATAATATAATAATTACATGATTTATCGTTTCAATGTTGCGATATCAGATACAGAACGAAACAGAAAAGTGATAATCACAAATAAATTGACGCAACATACACCCTTTATAGCGATATCCTACCAAAAATACCTGACCATAACCACCCTTATAGCAATTTTCCAATCATCGACAGATTCACCCCACCAATAACGAATCTACTAATTTTTTCAGCAAACAAACCGGCCAATATTGTCGCCAATAGTGACGCAATATTAGGGTAAACGTACACGTCGCCGGCACGTCCTTATTTACTTATTGTAAACTCACATGACAGGTGCCTTAATAGGTGAAATAACATGGCGGGTGCGCCGCTGGTAGCTGGCCATAGAGTACAAAAATGAAGAAGGATCGGACACTAATCATACATGCCTACTTATTTTTAATTAAAAATAAAATAGTAACTGGAGCCGGTCGTAAATGGTGATACCTACAATATGATCGTGAACGGGACATTAAAACAAGAATTTGCCTTTGTTGTATGCAAAATTATATGAATGCTGTAAGTATATTTAAATAATAAAAATGTCAATTGTATATTTTGATCATTTTTCAATGGCATACCTACCCTATATTATCTAATATTTATATACTGGCACTGGTAAAACATGTTGAATTCGTCTTTATTAAATTGCCATGTCTGTTTTTTCCTCAATACATTGCCACTGTTTCAACTAATACTAATAAAATAAATATTAATACCTTTAAGCTACGTGTGCATCTGAGACAAGAAAAAAACACCTTCATTACTACTTTTCTCAATTAAATTGTCATCTACAAAGTCTTATAACATCAGTGCAAGAACCCCATATCAATGTCGCTTCTACACATGAATTCCCACTTGATCTTTGCCCAACGTTGAACGAGAATCTCCTGGGAAATCGGCTGTTGCTCGCTAGTTACGCTAGGTGCTACCGGGCGCGCCAACTACCTGTAAACGTAATTAATTAATTATTGATTTTCACTTACCTTTATTATGTACTGTTTTATTGGTTACGTTTATGGCTGGTTGTAAAATTTTCTTTTGGGAGTTATATTTTAATTAATGATTCAGCAATTAACCAATTTACTTGCTTTTCAAGACATATACTTGGTATGATTCAATACTGGAAGAATCAACATAGTTGAAAAAAAGGTAGACAGATTGATGTCAAAAACGAATTTGAAAGTCTTAAGAACGCAATGTTAAAAGAAAAAAAATGATATATTTTTTTTTAAAATATTATTGATAGGCTCGCGTTTGACCAATATCTCACCTGATGGTAAGCGATGATGTGGCCGACGATGGAGCACGCTTGCCTAGAAGTAACCTATTTACTCTTGACTATATAAACTGTAGGTACAATTTTTAGCCACTAATATTTCTAGAGCGGCCGAGAAGTCATTGGGTGATTTCCCACTAAAAAAAAGCCACTAATATTTTTTATAGTAAACTAGCTTGTGTCAGCGGCTTTACCCTCGTGAAAGTAGACAATAATATTATCCTAAGGGAAAATACTCTTGGGATAAAAAGTATACCAAGTACTATTTAATAATTTATTTAATTTAGCTTCACTTGTTTTTTTTTTTTTTGACTGACTGACATTTTGACAATACAAAAGTGCCTGTAATTGGTCTATTTGAAATAAACGTTTCTGATTTCTGATTTCTATTTCAAGACATAGTCTACTCGAGTACAAAATTTCATTTTAATTCATATTTAATCGTTCTCTTTTATAATAAATATTAGTGTTTTTTATGTACCACAGAAACTAAAAAACTAAGTTGATAAAAAACTTACTTGTAAAGTACCTATTAACCACTTTCCACAACAAAATAAAATCGCCTAAAACATTTACATTTCAATTTCTAGACCAGAAAATCTACAATTCTATTCACACAGCTCTTAGTTGGAACCTAAAACCTACAGCGTCTGTCGTAAGTGCCAACAATGGGGACAGTTACCCTATCTCTACGAACCGATAATAGAGCGTGAACTCTCTAGGCGATATCTGTCTGTCTGTGTCTTCCAATGCTGTATAATGTGGATATGGGTTTGTGTTGTGTGTATGCTAATGTTTCAATGTTTGGAAAAGTATCGGTAGATGCGAGAATAAAAGTGGATTATTAAATTACAGTAATCGTAAGTGAATTAATTTTTGCAAAATTTTTATGCCAGCGTGATCAATTTTTAAGGTTTCGTTTGTTGTTAATATGTATTGATTGAAAGTGCAAACAATGAAACAATAAAAAGTTAATCACAATCTGTTTTTATACGGTACTTTTTACTGTAGTATGTCTGTCGATTTTATAATGTTTAAATGAAATAAATAAATAAAATATTCAACAAATAATACACACATACATGGCATAAAGAGTACTCTTAAATATTATAAAGAAAGGAAAACCAGTTGAACAAATATAAAATGGCTGATAGGATTCTTTTTTCTAAACTAGACAAAAAACCTGTATGCACGTAAATAAGTCTGTATGTAAGTTTAGAAAGAATATGAATGCTTTTATTCGGGACAGACACAGCACAACGGTTATAAACAAAAAGTAAAAAAAAAAGTACTAAGTGCGCCGAGTTAAACTTTTAGTATTGTGTACAAGTAAATTAAAGCATTTTATTGTGTCAGCTATACCAACAGATCGCTAGATGTCATACATATCCAATACAACAATGTTTTTAGGATGCTGTTGAAACTGCCCCGTTTCTGTAGTGCGTCGGAAATGTTTGCTCAGAATCGAACTGACGGCTTCCATGCAGTGATTCGTATCACTGATGCACAGAACACGTGTCAGGGTAATAGCATCCTGAAGACAGTGGTTGAGAGTGCTTAATTAGCCCCTATTCTGAGGCACTATGTGGAGAGAATGGTCAGATGGTTTACTCCTAGCCAAATCGTTTCTGCACATCTTGCCTCAGACACCCACTTCACTGTATGTTTTTATTTTTGTATCTTTGTTTATTTACTGCTAACACAAATTTTAAGATATTTTACTAACAAAGTGGTCCATATTGTTTTCTTATTTCAAATAAAATTATAATTATTGTAATAGATTTTTTAAATATTTTATCTAACTGGCCCTGACAAATTGTCTGTCCAAACTGGAATTATTAACATTATATCAGCAAAGATGCCGATGCAAAAAGTTATAAATGTATTGAATTATCATAATCCTCCGAAAACATCATGGCATCTTGTTGAAAAATTGTCAGCAAAATACAGGTGGACAGTAAGACCGATGCTCGGTAGGACCACGGAATTTTTTTAAAGAGATACCGTGGCTTTGTAACACGAAGCAACTATAGGACACAAGCAGGTTATAGTCAGTAAAAGTCTAACACGTCCTCGCACTCCACCCTAGAGCGAGAGAAGGCATTGGATGATTAACTGCTTCAAAAATATTGTTATAAACTTACAAAACGCTTTGAATGCCTTTGCCACTTCTAGGCCCTGAAGTCAAAATATCTACCATCATCGCATTTGTCATCATAATCAACACTTTCTGATGTTATCTGAGGCAACATTTTCGACTTTTTTAAAATTTATTCATGACGGCACTCCAACGCAAAAATATTTACAGAAGAATATTAATCTTATTAATAAACAATTATCACAGTGAATTCTTCACTTTAAGGTATGCATAGCACTTACAGAATTTAGTTAACTAATATTAATTATATTTTGAATTAATTAAAATAAGCACCTATTACTAAACTTAAACTTAGAACCTATTACTGAGTTTCAAAATAGTGTGTAATAATATTACCCAACTACAAATTCCAATACCAAAAACAAAATTTGAATACTCCTTTCACAAACATAAAAATCTGACCGGTCAGCTGAACAGAAATTCGGTGTATTAACCGACCATAAGGCGTTTGGCTATCCAATAAAAGAAGGTAGGCTGGCAATATAAACATGGAGAACATAAGGACGGGTGGAATGTGTCCTGACAGACATAACCAGGGGAGAACCGGCCAAATTGTAAATAGTGCTGGCTCCCGTTTAGTTTGCAATATTTGTGCGGTTCCGTGTAAATGGAAAAAGGAATGCACAGAGTAGGGTGAAAGGATAGACGCTACATTAGATAGTTTTTCATGGATATCATTACGGATAAAATTGATGAATTTTTTCGCCAGCTTAGTTTGAAAATTAGGAATGCTGTCTCGAGTTCATTCTTATTGATCATGGTATTGTGTTACATGCTCAATACATTCAAAGATTTGAATATAATGCCAAAAATGGACATTGATTATAATTATTTGAACAGATATTTGGATCTAATTCGTTTTTAATCTAAATTTCGCTTCGTCGTTTATACCTACCGCATACATCGAAGGACTGGAAAAATTTGCCTGCTGCGGTCTTCCCGTCCAACTAGGTATAATTTAGGTGAATTCAAGGCTAGAGTGAATAGGCTCTTAATAAATGAGTGCGCCTCACCATCAATGATTGCATCACTGCTTACCATCAGGTGGGATCGCAGTCAAGCACTGGTTTATATAAATTAAAATAATAATTATTATTATTATGGAATTTTCTGTTTACCAAACATCTGTAAAAACAATGCAAACTATCGTTGAGGATCAAACTTAAACCCAAAATCACATCTTACGTAAGTACGTTTGCTTGTATGCTTTTCTTTCAATTTCGGTTACTTTTTTTTCTTTTTAATACCTGTTCTAACACTGCTCTATGCATAAAGGGGGTACAACACGATATCGGAAACGCTGATGTGTGTAAGTCGACGGGAATTAGACGTTACGACGGCAGGGAATTGGGCAGGCGCGCCGCACATTGTGACCGTGTGATGAGGCGATACGTCGCGATTATGTGTGTTACATTTAATATTGTACGGGCGTTTCGAATCAGAAGGTAACTAGCTAATATTTAAATAGTTTGAACTTGAGGTAATTTGGGTTCAAAACCAACTACAGTTTTTAGTCGAGGGTCACCAGTTTGGAGGTATGCGGATCAGAGAGTAAAGTCCCGCTTACATCTGTTGAAAAGAGAATATCCACCGACTAGACAGGTGTTTTGTCTGATCCGGGCACCGATAGATGACTTCGGGTTCTTGTATATGTTCAAATCGCGTGGAGAACTGTAATTGTGCGATGCAGGATTTCGTAGTTTAGTTCTCTTATCTGATGCCATTGATGTCGCTACATTATGACAGTGTAAAATCAAAGCTGTTTCGAATAAATCACATTTGGAATGGGTAAAAATGAGTTCGTTAGTCTTATAATAGCATAAGCATAGCATAATCAGCCTTTTAATTTTCTCACTGCTGGGACTCAGGCCTCCTCTCTCCAGGAGAGGGAATGGGCCGTAATCCACCACGCGGGCCCAGTGCGGGTTGGTGAATGTCACATGTCTTCGAATTTTTGGTTCTAGGACATGCCGGTTTCCTCACGATGTTTTCCTTCACCGTTTTGAGAGCAGTGGTGATGAAATAAATTACACAAAGTAATGCGCCTGGCTGGGTTCGAACCCGCGACCTACAATTCGTAAGCCGAGGCCGTTACCACTCAGCCACCACTGCTCTTCTTATAATAACTTCTTTGAAAATAGGTAACTTAATATCATTGACACTGATAATCGTGTTTTCCTACATGTTAACCTGGATGAGACTGACACAGGAACGTGAGGATTGTCACACAAAAAGTGAGGCCTATGCGCAGGCGAAGTCCAACTGTTGATGATAATGATGGGTCATTATATTCATTAGTAAATAATAATAAGCATAATCAGCCTTTTAATGTTCCCACTGTTGGGACTCAGGCCTCCTCTCTAGGAGAGGGAATGAGCCGTAATCCACCACGCGGGCCCAGTGCGGTTTGGTGAATGTCACATGTCTTCGAATTTTTTGGTTCTAGGACATGCCGGTTTCCTCACGATGTTTTCCTTCACCGTTTTGAGAGCAGTGGTGATGAAATAAATTACACAAAGTAATGCGCCTGGCTGGGTTTGAACCCGCGATCTACAACTCGTAAGTCGGGGCCGTTACCACTCGGCCTGCTCTCCAATCCAGTTAGACTGGAAGCGAGCTAGTTGGGAAAAGGCAAGAGACATGATGACCATATGATGGCCCCCGGACTATGAGCACATACAAATCCTTTTGTCCTCTTTAAAACCTCCCATCTATATACACCACTAATTATTAATTAGTACAAATACTTATGGGGCTTATTAGAAAAGGTCTTGTTATAATTTTAGTAAAGTCACAATAAATAATGTTCATAATCAGCAAAGTTATGAGCGTTTGTTTATATGCCAAAATGTCACTCAATTTAAGGAAATATTGTATAGGCATTGATTATGAACGAATGAATATATAAATATTGATTATGAAATAGAAAAACACTGCGTATTTTCTAGTACAAATGTTATCAGTATCAGTAACTGGTACGGATAGAGCCCATTTTTTATAGCATTTATATAAAAAATAGGGGTGTACATATAAAAACAGAAACTGACTGACTGACATATCAACGCACAGCCGAAACTACTAGGACTAGGAACGTGAAATTTTGCACAGCCGGGCGTTCTCATTACGGCGAACAAGATCCACGTCACACATTTCACACAAATCAGTTCATTAGCACATTTTATCTTTAACTTTTGTAACAATACAGTAGTTTAAATTGTTTTACCATCTTTTATTCTATTACGCCCACATCTTCTAAAAGTAGTGTGAGATCTAGCGCGAGATCACAGTTTCCTTTTATGACGTAGGCGATCACTAAGAATGGATTTTTCAAAATTCAGCCCTTGAAGCGATGAAACGGGGGAAAGTTATTATGGAGAAACCTACTATCACGCGGGGGAAGCCGACGGCAGAAGCTAGTGGAGTATCTAAGCCATACTTGTCAATTTATTTATTAAAAAATCGTATCTACCCTACAATTACAGCATATAAACGGTAACACGCGTCAACAATGATCGAGTTATCGCTAACATCGTGTTACTGCGTCCAATTAGCTGCATCAAACGTACGCCATTGACGCGTGACGATTAGGACTCGTCGTGCAGCAGGAATTTGTAGTTCTGGATTCAGTGAATTTTGACGAAAAAGAAAGATTTCTAGGCAATGGTGAATATGACACCTGAATAAAAAACTTATGGTTCCTTTGATCGCTTTTCTACATCTGATTGTTTCTACTCTACTGTATACCTAAGAAGAAATCTAATTAATGATAAATAATAAATTTTATAATAATTGATGACAAAGAAAAGAAAAAAAGAATAATTAAAATGAAAAGAAAAGAAAGAAGAAATCAAAAAAAAATAGAAATCTTATCTAACAGAAACCAACTATACAAGTGTGGACGGAATTAACTCTGACAACACTTGGTTTATGCGCAAACGCTTAAGTGTAAAAAATCTTTTTACAAAAAAAAAAAATACAACCGACTTCAAAGTAAAAAAAAACACTGAAAAGTGCAAAATAACTTTAATTTCGGAAGTCGGTGTTTCTATAATAGTTTTGTCTCTTCGTTATTTAACACCGACTTCCGAAATTAAAGTTATTTTGCACTTTTCAGTGTTTTTTTTTACTTTGAAGTCGGTTGTATTTTTTATAAAAAGTTTTTTATTTTACACTTTTTAGTTATGGTACCACCACTAAAAAGTACCCCACAGCCATACTTGAATACCTTATAGAAATGAGTGCATCTCTTGACAATTCTAATAATACCAAACACGGTTAGATTAAATTAATTTATTACAGAGTTCCGGTGCCTAACTTCAGGCTTCATCATCAGATCAGTTCGATATATTACCCCTCTTCTTTCAGTCAGTCATCGACTACACGTATAAATAAAGCAATTTTACTTGTTACGACAGTTCTGCTGTGATCCCATGAGGAGTTCTGTTCCATATCTACGAAGTTCTTGATCAGATCATAATAATATTTATATGGGACCAATTGGAACCTTCAATAAAAGAAAAAAAATCAAAATCGGTCCAGAATTGACCGAGAAATCAGTGAACATACATTAAAAAAATAATAATAAACATACATTCAGCCGAACATAGAAACTCCTCCTTTTTGAAGTCGGTTAAAAATACGAACCTTCTTAGATACTAAGAATGAAAGAAAAAAACTGTCAAATAAAAACTGCAAAAAGCTTTGAAATTTATTTGATTTCAACAATTTTCAACAATCAATTTCTCTTTCGTCATTAACACTTTTTTGTCTAAACACATTACATGATACAAAATGGACCGTACGGTTGCTAAGAAGTGCTACGATACTACGCCGCGTAGCATGTTGCTGTATCGCTCCGCGCCGAGATATAATGTTGCAGAGCGAATTTCTTCTTTGCTTTTCTTTTTTTATGCTATTACCAAAGTCACCAAAATTGGTACAGCAGTTTAGACAGGAATAAAAAATCAAACAAATTTTTTTTTTTGTAAATAGTATACCTACTCTTGGCTAAAATTTACTTTGCTTATTTTAAAGTACTAAAGTCGTCCTCATCTCATCGAAACCAGCCTCTAGTCCACGTAACCGCAGTCCATTACGTAGGGCTGTCACGTGCCGCTAATCACGGCGCGTGACGTCACGCTCCGCTAATTCGCACATTCACACCTCCATACCTTGTGCTAAGTGTGTTCAATGTGTGTTCTGAGGGTAATTAATGCGTTTTGATGAGAAAATTTTAGTTTTAGTATGTTCAGTGTTTATGTGGTTAAAAGTATTCACATTTTACAAACGTATAATGTAACTGTTTTATTTAATTATTATTATTTAAATCACCATACATCAGATTTTCAGGAAAAAAAAATTGGTAAGTACAGTCTACAGTCAACCGATTATTTAAATCGCTTGGATCCACTGGTAACGTCTTCATAAAAGTACATCTTTTTAGGCATTTCGTCATAACCATCATAATAGCTTTTTATTCTTCTGTCTAAAACCTAAGAAGCTAATCCAACAGGAACTTCACGACCCTCAGTAATGAGGTAATGAGGAATACGACCCGAAGAAGAGGAGTACGATGTCTAAAATCAATCGAGTGTATAGTTAAATTCACGCTGACCGTTATCTACTAATAAATACATAACTCCAAAGCTTTGTCTAGACCCTATTAACAGACAAATTATACATAGGTGATGTCAATCTGTCCGCTTGGCCACTGATAATTGGTAGTGATGCTCAGTGGGGTTGTTACAGAACCTCGCATACACATCCGCAAGTTTGTAGTGGAGTAACGGAGGTATAATAAGGTCTAATACGGACCAATCCAGCAAGAAAACAATCAAGGGGGAGGGGGCAATGAGGGAAATGGGTTCAATTGAAGTAGTCTTTTAGGTATAAGTTGCTCTAAAATGCGATTATGTTTAAGAGGGTGTGAGCCTGTAGATCTGTCATTGAATACAGTTTCCGAACCAAGTTCAGACTCCGGCTTTCACAAGCTAGCCTAATATAGCTAGCCTTTCCCGATAAATAGGCTAATAATTATCCAGGAAGGAACAGGAGTGGGTTTTTAGTCAGTAAAAGTCTGACACTATTTTCCGCTCCGCCCAAGAGCGAGATTTGTCTTAAGATGGTTTTCCCACCTAAAAAAAAAAAAAAAGATTTTTTCAATTTGAGCATTCACCTTTATAATATTAGACAGCAAATAATATATCACATAAACAGTTTTCAGCTTTGCCTCTTGATTGCCATAGGTCCAATACTCCTAAGGAAAATAATAATATACATCATGATTTATGTGTGTAATGTTAGTGATTACCGTCGAGGCGGTATTTAGACCCGAGCCGTGGCGAGGGTCTTAAGAGAGCCAAGAACGGTAATCATTAATTACTCACGTGTGTCATAAGACGTTTTTCAATACACTTGTGAAGAAAACAACAGTAAAACTAGTAAAAAATTCCGTGACATGGCGGTAAAAATCTGTTTTCATAAGCACGCGCATCATTTTTTTTTTATTTACCCCTAGAGGAAGGCTAAGGTATTTTGATCATACTGCCTAGTCTTACGTTTATGTTTTCTTGCGTGAAAAGTTTTTACGATAATGTCTTTCGTAGTGACAATAGAATTTATACGGATGTAACATTTTCTAATGATTTTGTAGTATTTAATTTTATTTAATTAATACAGCCACTGAACTTCACTGGAATAAAAAAAAACACGCCAAAAACCGTGCGCATCTTAAAATGGCGGCCATAGACCACAAAAAAAAAAATTATTTAGATGTACGATTTATTTACTAAATGTTTTTTTTTATTAAATAAATCGTTTGTACAAGTCCATTTTAACTTGTAAATTGGATTAAATAAGTAAGTAAGACACTAATTTATATACTATTGAACGCAATAACTTAATGGGAATTTTATTCGAAAACAAAATTCGTTTTGCGAACAAAGAGGTTGAACAAAAAGGTTTTAACTACATTATAGCACTAGTGTGTAATGGTAATCAAAACGTCACAGTTTGGTAACGAGTGCCATTATATACCTAAGTGCAGTGCAATAAGAGTCACTTTCTGAGCAAGTGTGTTGAAAAGTTTGTTTGTGTTATTTTTGCCTCCGCCTTTACTTCTACCTCCGCGGCTCCGCTAAAATGGCCCCCATTCCACCTCTCTAATATCTGTGCAGTGGGCACCATCGTCTGGTTTGACTTACCGATTCGAGTACACTGCAGGTCATTAGATGGCATTGCTTATTTAGATATCGGTATCAATGCATTCATACGCAATATCCGTATCCGTACGATTGTGACTAATTATGTGATTCTGGAAATCTCGTAATTATAAGATTTGACATGTTTACGCTGAAGAATCGGCCATAGTAGTTTCTTGATTTAACGTAAAATTTCCTATAAGAAGACCGTTTGTAAACCGAGCGTTTGTAAATTGGGCCCCAAAATGTACACAAGATTTGAATTTGCCGCTATCTATGCGGTTATGTAAAGACAGCCAAAAAAAAATAGCAGTTTGACAGCTGACAGTTTAGGAATACTAAAACCTTTTTAATAAGTTGCAAAATGAAATGCTACCCTTTAAAAATCCGATGAGTTATAAGTTCATACGAAAATAATATTATCGTTAATTTATAACTAGTTTGGTTACGTATAAGTTGGATATAGGTAAACTAAACATTAGATATTTCCTAGTTATTATTATCTACTTTTACCCGGTTCATTTGAGTCACAAAATCATTAGAATTTTCCTAATTCAAAGTATCCCAGTTTTTTTTTTCTAAACCAACCCACAATATCACGCCACGTACTCGAATACTACGGGATGTAACCATCTAACCCTCAGGGTGCAGTAACCCACCGTAGTAATTAACAGGACGAGAAATAATTCACGGCCGGACAAAACGAGAATTTTAATACGCAAATGAAATAATTCCTCAGATTGATGACGCGGATTTCTCGAGCGATTTTATTCCGCGTGATTTTTTTCCGCTCTTTTTTTCCGGAATTGAATTTTTAATTACGCTTTACTCGCTCGCGAATAGCAATTTGTCGGATTAACTGCTTTTTCTCTTGTTTATCGGTTCCGTTAAGTTTTTATTGTTTTGCTTTTTGATGGATTGTTTTAATGTTAAGATGGGTCTAGAGGTGTTTCGTCTCGAGTTATAATAATAATAATAAATAAAATGCCTAAAAAGGTATTGGATGTATTTATACATATGCGAAAAAATATAATACTATTGATATTATTCTATTTCTTTATTTGTTTGGGGTGAGATTAAGATAAACCAAGATTAAAGATTATAAAGATAGCTTTAATTCAACAATATCGATTAAACTAATACAAATGGAAAAACTATTAAAACTAATGAGGTGAATGAGATGAGATTGAGTCACGCCCGATATGCTATCCGAATGCGTACTGACTGTATTTACTTAGATAATACATAAAATAATAAAGGCATAGAGCGCGGTGTCGCAATTACTCTGACAGGTTACTATTGTTCGGTGATTTACCCGAACATTATTCATTGAAATACACATATAATATTATATTTACATGCAATGTGCAAACACCAACTCCTTTACTTTTTACTCGGACCTATAAGTTAAAACCTAGACAAACTTGTTCCACTCTATAGCTGTAAGTACCTCAGCTGAGTAGATAACTAATAGTTTGCTTCGCCTAAACAGCTCCCTTGACACATGCTTTATTCTAAAACATAGACTACACTGTTAAGAATTTCTTCCTAGCGTAGGTACCTACTATTTTACATTTAGTACCAAAACTTTCCCTTCAGTAGTTCGATGACCTCCTACTAATGTGCTCCCATCTCTAATTAAGGGAACACACAGGACCAAAGTTGTCCAAAACTCCGGACACATTCAAGCATTATTATAATATCCCTAACTTTGCTGTCCCAAAATGACATTACATGTACAGAAACGCGTACAGACTACAGCGACTTAGTACTCCCAAACCATCACAGCATAAAAAAATTGAATTAAAAAAGTTGTCTAAAAATTCAGTAAGCCAAATCATAAAATGACATGTGTGTGGACTATGGTATGGGTCTCGCTAAGGGGTAACACACACTGAATGTTGTTATAAAATGATATGCGTTTCATTTATAAACAGAGAGACGCGCGACCCGGCAAACAGCCTCCCTCAGGAGGTAAACTTTTCGTCCACCTAGCGACAATATTTGAAAGTTATTTCAGCATTCACAACCCTCATAGGCGCCGTTAAAATTTTCCCTGCCACCTTATTCATAATACACGCATCATCCATCTCTTTTGCTCTTCAATTTACAAAAACAAGAGGGAGAGAGACAGAATTATTTACAAACTGACATCTCAAAATTAACGGTGGTCGGCTCATGATAATTTACATATTTAGGTGAAATTAACCTCGGTACGTTTAATTATATTATGAATATTAATAGGTGTGCGTATGCGAAGTAATGTATTATATTAAATGGGTAAGTGTAACCCCTTCTTTATGGCTCAGATTTCTGTAGAAGTTACGATGGTCCAAACAAATAATTCAGCACTTGATCAGTGGTGGTTAAGTTACCCTTAAATTTGATTCCATCATATCGTATTGAGATATTTACTTTCACGGAGACGAAGCCGCTAGCAGAAGCTAGTTTAGTATAAAATAAAAAAAATATTTATATTTTACCTTCTCGCAAAAATCTGTTACAAAACAGCATTCTTGAACAAAAAATCCAAATTTTCCTTACCATAATGCAAATATCCAAGACATCTTGGGGATAAAAATTGCGAACTCCAAACTGGAGGTTTATTTGGTTATCCAATAAAATATTATGAGCTTTGACAAGTGCCTCGGAGCTGCCCCCTGGTGGCCTCTGCTCCTTACCTTTTTCAGTTATGGCTCCGTAAGCAGCGAGTTTGGCTTTTATGTAAAAAAACAAAACAATGTTAAGATACTGAAAGATATTTGACATAATTTTTCTACCAACGTATTTTTTGTTGACTCGGGTACTTCTTAAGAACGTCCAAAAAATTTATTTTTTATTTCTTTTGAATTTGCACGGTTTACGCATCTTTAAAAACTAATTCGGTTTTTAGAATAGAGTAACTTTGTTTTTCATAAAAATGCGGATGTAACACACTCATGTTTTTTGCAGTATTTAGCAGCAAATGTAACGATGAGATGTAGCTTCGCTGTCAACAGTACAATAAAAATTTAAGCTCCATTTAACTGAGACCGCGTCTGTTCCAATGATTCTACATAATTTGCCTGCTGCGGTCTTCCCGTCCAACTATAATTTAGGTGCCTTCAAGGCTAGAGTGAATAGGCTCTTAATAAACTAGTGCGCCTCACCATCAATGATTACATCACTGCCTACCATCAGGTGGGATCGCAGTCAAGCACTGGTTTATATCAATTAAAAAAAAAAATACGATATTATTGTCGTAGACACTTCGAGATACAAAACTACACCAGTTTTACATCACATTATCCACCAGGAATCAATTTGTGAATAATTAAAAATAAATATTATAGAATAGCCACCGAACCTCATTCGAAAAATTCGAGCCAGAAAATAATGGTTGTCAAAATACACTAAACAAATTTATTAAGGATTGATCGCCATACATTTCCGACTTTTGAAAGTTTTATCACTGAGAAGATGTCACTTTATCTAAGGCGTTTTAAATAAAAATTTAAATATTATTATTTTTTCAAACATTGTCGTATTTTTAGGTACCATCAATTTAAAATCAATGTACCACACGCCGTTGTAATTATAAAATATCGAAATAAAAAAAACAATAAATAAATCATCACGTAACGTAATAATACAAATCCTGAAACATAGAATTATAAATATTTAAAATTTCGGTACCCAGTAGATGGCCCCACTTTATCATAATAAAGGTCATGTTGACCCCTACAAAATTAAACAATACACAGCAAAAGTCCTCACGGCTAGCAATAATTCGGAGGGCGGGAAAAAACGTTAGGGGATTTAAATTTAATTTTCGAAACGGAATGACGTCAAATATCCCCAGTGGCGGTTCTAAGTTCAAGCGTGGAACAACATCTTTTAAAAGTCACCTTTATAAGAAGAAATAAAAAATATTAAGATTGGGGCACATTCGTGAGTAACTTAATTATTTTCAGCCAGTAACTTAGTTGTTGTGAAGTAATAAGGAAAATTGTTTTTTCTTCTAATTCATTTATTCATGTAAAACGTAGTTAAACTGTAAAAGTACATTGCTGATGCAGTACCTATCTAATTCCTTTTTTAGAGCCACGAGGAAATGGAGACAATTAAAAAAAAATAAAAGCTAGCCATCATGAAATATACCTACGCTACCTACTTGTACTTAGTATCTACTTTTTTATGGCAAACTTTCTTTTAAATCGACTTCAAAAAGGGAATAGTTTCTGTAGTGTACCTATTCAGGTCACAACTTTTAGGATGCCTTCAAATTAGCCGTAGTGCCGCGCGACGACAGCGTGGCTGCAGCGCTACCGCCGCGCTGCCACACGCTGCTTTGTTATTTCATGTAAACAACAACGTTGCTTGCCACGCGACTGCAGCTTGGGTGTAGCGCAGCAGACGCGCGTTTTTTATTTATATGGAATAACAAAGAAGCGCGGCGGTAGCGCTGCAGCTAATTTGAAGGCGCCTTTAGGTAAGAAACTGGACACTCAAAGCAATATCTAGATATATTATAGACCACAGATCCCGGATAAAATACATTTAACATTTTAATATGAAGACAAAACATTTGAAGGTGCCCCGGGTATATGCGACTTGTACTTGGTAATTAACATTCTATCCTTAGGGAAGGCCGGTCCGGAGCAATATATTATATTTAAAATGACATCCGCATTGGGGACTTTGAAGGATCGTATCTGGACTCCCGAATTGGATATGTTTGGTTCCAACTTCTATTATTATGGGTAGCTGTCTCAAAATTAGAATGTTGGGTTTCCGGTCTGTAGGGATGGAAATTCGGAAGGAAAATACAAATGTTTGTACCAAAAAATGTACACGTGCAAGGTTATAATTATAAAGTTAACGTGCCCTTGTCACATTTCCTTCTAGAAAAATTAACCTTAGAAGTACCAGTGATAATGATTGCTAAAAGACAAAAATGTTGAGATTGAGATGCGCAACCATTATCGTTATTACAATGTCACTTTGTCCAGGTAGAGCTTCTGATGTAATACTAGGCATGCCTTTTAAGTTCTGTCGTTTTCATATTTCCCGGCAATTTTGAATTTGGAACTGTTCTATATTCGAATGTGTCAAAATTTTGAATCTCAAAACAGTTGAAAGTATTAGGATTAATGCTATTGTTTAGTCACAGCGTCGATTGGAATCTGTCAGGTTACGTATGAAAATGAATCTTTCTAAGGAAAATGTTCGTGCAATAATTTTCTACAACTTTATAAGAGGCCTGACAGGCCTGTCTGTGTTTTGAAGAGCTAACATCTGTGTTCAGTGATGAAGCCCCATGTCTGCGGACTGTTGAACGCTGGTATTTAGAATTCCAGCGTGGACATACTAGTGTTAGTGACAAATCTCGCGAAGGACGCCCAAAATCCGCCTTCACTGAAGAAAACGTCATTGCTGTGAGACAACGAATTCTCGAAGATCGTCATGTGACATATCGAGAGATAGAGGATCTATTAGGCTTCTCAGAGAAAACCATTCAGAAGATCTTGCATGAAGCGCTTGGTGTGAGAAAGCTAGTTTGCCGTTTGATACCGCATCTGCTTTCCGACGATCACAAGGCGGCCCGCGTCAGATGGTGTAAGAAAACTCTGCAAAGGTTCAACCGAGGAGAGTCAAATCACGTCTACGACATCATCAGTGGTGAAGAATCTTGGATCTATGCCTACGATCCTGATTCCAAACAACAATCTACAATCTGGGTCTTTCAAGACGAGCCAAAGCCGACCAAAGTTGTTCGTTCTCGAAGCACTTCAAAGAAGATGGTGGCCACGTTCGTTGGAAAAACCGGCCTTGTTGCGACTATTGCACTTGAAGATCGTAGAACGGTTAACGCAGAGTGGTATACCACAGTTTGTTTACCACAAGTCATCGCCGAACTTTGAAAATCTAACTCAAAGCGACGCATCATCCAGCACCACGACAACGCAAGTTCACACAGGGCTCGTCAAACGATTGAGTATTTGAAGCAGGAAAAAGAAGAAATTCTTGACCATCCTCCATACAGTCCTGACCTAAGCCCTAACGATTTCTTTACATTTCCTAAAATTAAGAAAAGTCTTCGTGGTCAAAGGTTCCAGTCCGGTGAAGAAGCAGTCGACGCTTTCAAGTCAGCCATTTTGAACACCCCCACTTTAGAGTGGAATAAATGTTATAATAACTGGTTTGAGCGAATGGAAAAGTGTATTAAGCTACGTGGTGAATACTTTAAAAAACAATAAAAAGTACTTTAAGGTTCTAGTTGTGTTTTTTTCTTCAAACGACAAAACTTAAAAGGCATCCCTCGTAAGGGTAGATGTTGAATGTGCATAATTTTTAAAAGGTTAGATACTAAAAATTCAATAATGATATGGGACGCCCGGGGCGGAAGTCGCAGAGAGGTCCTCGGCCTGCGCAGGCGTGGGCTTTCGTACGATGAGCAATGGGTAGCTCGCCGTCCGGCCGTCCGGTAAGGATCGAGGCCGAGTCGTCGACAGCGCGTAGTGCTCGAAGATATGCCAGAAAAGACGTAGGATCCCAGTATGGCCGATGCTCGTTAAGGGAAAAATACCGGGCAAGTGCGAGTCGGACTCGCGCACAGTGGGTTCCGTACAAACGTACACACCTACATATGTATTGTAAAGTCCTTGCACGCATGCACGATCTGCGCGTGGAGATGCAACGCCTGGGCGAAACTCCGCTGCCGCGCCAAGTCGCGGCATGGCGGACAGAGTTCCGGCGGGATCTCATGGTGGAATGGCGACAGCGACTGTTGCAACCTAGTGCTGGGCACGCCGCAATTATGACGGTAAGTCCCCTCTTTGAGTAGTGGCTGGAAAGACAACATGGCGTCCTTACCTTTCGCATGACGCAGGTCCTCAGTCCAGGTTTGATACTCTCTCTCGCTCCAAAAGAAAATTAGTTGCTAAGTGACTAAGACTTATGCCATAAAACCTTACATATTATAAAACAAAGTATATATCCTACTAACCTATCGCGTCTATCTGTATGAACGTGATAAACTCAAAAACCATTTAACGGATTTTCATGCAGTTTTCACTAATAGACAGAGTGATTTATGACAAAGGTTTTGGTGTATAATACATGCATATTATAATAGAAAAAAGCTGAGCATTTCAAAGATTTGTAACACTCGTGTGAAACTGGGACGGGTCGCCAGTTTCTTACAAATTACTAATTTATTTATTTATCGTTTATTTGAGGCACTAATTAACCCATAGTAATATTTTTTTTTTATTATTATTGATAGGCTCGCGTTTGACCACCATCTCACCTGATGGTAAGCGATGATGTGGCCGACGATGGAGCACGCTTGCCTAGAAGTAACCTATTCACTCTTGACTTAAAGACCCCTAGGTTGTAGCTATCAGGGAACACAGACTCGGGCAGGGAATTCCACTCCTTAGCTGTACGCATTATGAATGTGTTCCCAAAACGCTTTGTACGTATGGGTGGGATGTCCACCATGTACCGATGGCGCAACGCCGTACGTCTAGTGGTCCGATGATGGAACGGACTTGGTGGAATTAAATTGTGCAATTCCAACGCACACTCCCCGAAGTGTAACCGATAGAAAACCGACAGGCCAGCAACTCGGCGTCGATGTTCAAGGCTTTGGAGTTTTGATTCGATAAGTGCATCATCACCGATGATTCTCTTGGCTCGCTTCTCAATCGACTCCAGAGCATCAAGCTGGTATTTGGCAGACCCATCCCAAAGATGAGAGCAGTATTCCATACACGATCGAACTTGCGCTTGATAAAGTTTGAGCAGCTGTTCCGGCGTGAAGTACTGTCTCACCTTGGCCAAGATCCCCAATTTTTTGGCAGCCTGTTGAGCTTTAGCCTCGATGAAAGAGCCGAAATTGAGGGTAGATGACAACGTTACCCCAAGAAGCTCAAGGTCACTGGTTATCGGCACGGTTACACCCCGGAATGATGGAGCCGGGTGGAATTGGCTCCGTTTGGCGGAAAAAAGACACGCCTGGGTTTTAGCAGCATTGAACTTGACCAGATTGGCATCGCCCCAGTCGGATACTGCCTTCAAGGAAAAGTTCAAGCGTTCAACCATAGCCTCTCGGAAAGACTGGATCTGTGACCCACTAGCACGTGCATCAGACACGTATCTCTCAGCAACAGTGCTATCGTCTGCATACCCAAAGGTACCGGGTTTAAGAAGGTCGTTTATGTGCAGCAAGAACAGTGTTGCCGAGAGTACCGACCCCTGAGGGACCCCGGCATTAATTTCCATTTGACCGGACGAGCAGCCATCAATAACCACTCGGATGGATCGCCCCCTCAAGAAGTCTGCGATCCAGTCACACAGACCAGTGGGCAGACCGAAGGAAGGAAGCTTAGCAATAAGGCTATCATGCCAGACCCTGTCAAAGGCCTTCGAGATATCAAGGGAGACTGCAAGTGCTTCCCCATGCTTCTCGATGGCCTCGCTCCAGATGTGAATGGCATACGCTAGAAGATCCCCAGTTGACCGATTTCGGCGAAAGCCGTATTGACGATCACTGAGGATGTCATTAGCTTCTAGGTATGCCAGGAGCTTATTATTGATCACTCGTTCCATACTCTTGCAAAGAATGGACGTTACCGAGATAGGTCTGTAATTAGCAGGGTCAGCCCGACTACCCTTCTTGGGCACGGGTTGCACGTTAGCTTGCTTCCAAGCCATCGGTACTTTTCCAGCCTCAAACGAAAGACGAAATAAGCGTGTCAGGATCGGAGACAGTTCAGGCGCACAAGTTTTTAAAACAATTGCTGGTATCCCGTCGGGACCACTGGCTTTGTTCACGTCAAGGTTACGTAGCACCCTACGGACGTCCTTCTGATGGATGCGTATGTCTGCCATAGTCGTCTCGCATCGCTCTGGAAAGGCAGGGGGCCGCGCGTTACCGGAATCAAGACGTGAAGATTCCGCAAAAAGAGAGGCAAATAGATTTGCTTTCTCCTCAGCGGTGTGGGCCAGCGACCCATCGGGTTTCAGCAGTGGTGGTAGTGAGGGACGGCAGAAGTTCGATTCAACAGATTTAGCCAGGGACCAAAACGCTTTACTACCTGCTGGGTATGAAGCAAGTTTGTTCCCAATTCGGCTAATGTGGTCAAACCGAGACCTCCGCATCACCTTCTTGCAGGATTTGGCAGCCCTATTATAGGCTCTCTTTTTTTGAGTCACGTCACTTGCCTTGCGCCTACGAGCGTCAACCCATTCTTGGTATGCCGTATGTTTAAGCGCTTCAGCGCGATTACATTCGGCGCCAAACCAAGGTCGAACCTTGTCAGACATTGTTACATCAGAGAATGGAATGTAATATTCCATCCCCCGACGCAACACATCCGACACTGCGTCCGCGCACAACGACGGATCAGCGGAAGAGAAGCAAGTAGGCTGCCAAGGATAGCATGCGAAGAAAGAACGCATACCATCCCAATCTGCTGACTTGTATCGCCAAACCCGCCGGGTGCCTCTTGGGCTGGGATCGGGCGGGGAATAGACGGATACAGATTTCACCAGACAATGGTCGGAACTACCTATTGGTGAAGATATCGACACTGAGTACCGGTCCGGATCTGTAGTCAATAGAAGGTCCAAGCAATTGGCCATGTGTGACTCAACATCCGGCACCCTTGTAGCCCCCTGGACCAGCTGGGTGAGATTTAACGCTAGCGCTAGCTTCCGCGTCTCTCGCCCAGCATGGTCTGTGCACTGGTATGGGAAGAGCCACTCCTGATGGTGGGCATTGAAATCCCCCAGTATCACCAATTGGGCAGAAGGGTACCGCTGCTGAGCCACATCCGCCGCCTCACTAAGGTGCTGTGCGAGCCTGGTTGTCTCCTGATCACCACTGTGCGAACGGTAGACACAAGCATAGACAATTTGATCTATGCCAGTGTCCACCAAAGCCCAAAGCGTGGAGTACCTGGAGTCCTCAAGATTGCGGAGACGCCGATAGCAGATGTCATCCCGGGCATACATACATACACCCGCGCGTGGTTTAAAATGGTGCTCCAGGGTAAACCCTGGGTAAGATAAGAACGACACGTCTGACGGACTACTGATCTGCGTCTCCGAAAGAAAAAAAAGAGCAGGTTTCTCAGTCTCCAGATGGTGGTGGACTGCGACGAGATTTGAGTGCAATCCTCGGATATTACTGAGGTGCACTTTAAGAGAGAGGGAGTGCTGCCGCTGTTTAACTGTTCTCTTTTTAATCTTTGTCATTATGTGTGATAAGAGTGAATGAAGGAGAGGAGAAGGAAGTGAGATGGGGTTTCACGCTGCTATCCTTCAGGCAAGCACTGATAGGACGGCATCATTGGGGTACTAGTCCGGAGACTGCGGGGACGCCCGAGCCCCCCCGGGAGTGTCCATCGGGCCCTCTCCTCTGGTCGCCAACCAGCACGATGGCGCATCCCGGGATTTTTCGACAGTTGGCGGGGCAGCCTTTCATGTGTGGCTGGTACATTACTTGGGCCCCCAACTACCTGCGGTCGGCCAGCGGCGCACCGTGCCTCGGATCCCGCTACCCTCCGCGACTAGTCTCCCGATACCTCCACACCAGTGTGGGCCAGGTCGGTCTGCCTGCAATGGAACCACCACTTCGACCCAACTCCTCTAATTTGGCTACACTGAGCATCGTACCGGAACACGGCTAGGCCGCTTGGCGGTACGTCTTTGCCCAGTGGGTGGTCGCAAGCCAGCGGTCGAAACCTACCACCAGTAAATGTCACCTGATTAGCACCACCCAGGGACCACGTGTAGGGACTTACAATGGGTATTCTCCTACGGACGCGGGTGACTCAGCCCCCAAACTAATATTATAGAATTAAATAAAATTGTTATAACAACATATCGACAATACACTTCCCAACAACCCTACGTCCTTTAAATCAATAATAGGTATAATTAATAACCAAAACTAACACAATCATCATCATCACTTCAGTCGAAAGACGTCTACTGTTGGACTTAGGCCTCCCCCAGGCGTTGCCACAACGACCGGTCCTATGCGTCTCGCATCCATCGGATACCCGGACCCTCACTAATTCATCGGTCCACCTTGTGGGAGGCCTTCCAATGCTGCGTCTTCCGGTACGTGGTCGTCACTCTAGAACCTTTCGGTCCCATCGACCATCTGTTCTGCAAGCAATGTGCCCTGCCCACTGCTACTTAAGTTCGGCGATTCTTCGGGCTATGTCGGTAAACTTAGTTCTCCTGCTGATATCTTCATTACACTAAAACAATATTGAAATTAATATAATTTTCATAGCAACTACGGCTGTTTTTACGATGAACGTTATAACTTTAATGACAAAAATAAAGCTATAGCTTTACTTCTTCATTACGACGAAGCAGAATGGTTCTACGATTAATTCGTAAATGTTTCATGAAGTGTAAAGTATCTTGTTTCGGGAGAATAATGGTGTTTATATCCGGTGATTGAGAAAGTTTTCACCTTTGCTTTAAAGGATGAAACGTTCCTAGCACGGTCACGGTATGATACGGTCTACTGGACAGACTCCTTAAGGATTTTTAAACTTTATGTTGTTTTGAAGAGAATTTAGTGAAAGGAAAAGACACGCTATAACATGAAATTACTTCGGATTTGGCTCGAAAGATAATATGTGTATGATATTTGAAAATAGGTTTTTTTTTTTTATAAAGCTATTGGCTAAGGTGCCAGAATGCCAAATAGCGGTCACTGACACTTCTTTTAAAAAACGGAACTAAAGACACAGCTGTCTTAAATCGACACCTGTCGTGTTCCTTTTCATTTTCTAGTACTTAATTAAAAACAGTTATTTATTTTTCGAGTACCTACGCAAAAATGTTAGGAAAAGCTTAATTGTACTTAATTGCAAATTTATCTGGCGCCTACTATAATGCCCAAAAATACAGTGAAAAAAATATATTAAATGAACGATTGTAGGTATGTCATTATTTTGTATTTTCGTTCATAACCATTGGCTCGAAATGATATTTTAACATGAACCTAGCTACTTTTTGAATCTTTTGAAGCCCATGGTTTTTTTTACAGATATCATGCGAGCTTGGTTAATCTACCACATAATATTAAACCCAATGGTCAACCATAACCAAGTATTACATGTACGTACCCTGTAAACTATAATATTATTTTCGCCGTAAAAACATAGTGAATTAGTGTTATAGCACGCATCCCAATACACAGCGGCTACTAAATCTTGCCCTGACATTCTATATAAGAGCTGCTACACCCCTATTGCTTAGTCCGAATTAGGAATTATTGTAGGGTGCGCAAAACAGTCAAGACTGGGAGAAAAATTAGGGATTATTTTTGATTTATATAAGATAAAAGGTTTTTATGTGGGAAATTATCCAATGACTTCTTCCGCTCTAGGGAGGAGCGATAGGACTGTTCCGGTTAATTTCCGAATCGGCTTGACCGATTTTGACGGGACTTCTCTATCTCTCACTTATTAAGATTATGTGGTAGATTCAGTGGTTTTTTTTTTTCGGGTGGGAAAACCATCTAATGACATCCTCCGCTCTTGGGCGGAGCGTGAAATAGTGTCAGACTTTTACTGACTAAAAACCCACTCCTGTTCCTTCTTTGCAATTTTTTCCAGGGCCCCGGGATCTCCTTCGCATCACCCATGGCCCCAGTAGGCTTCGACCCTGCTGGGCCCCTACGATTGCTGACATCTCCTTGAGGCGCGCGTGGAACACTACGCGCCGTCGACGACTTGGGCTCGGTCCGGACGGTTACCGGACGATCGGACGGTGAGCCACCCATTGCTCGCCGTCCGCAAGCCCGCGCCTACGGTGGCCGGAAATCAGGCTCGGAATTCCGGCGGCGGTTGGGGCGTGAAGACCGTTGCGTCACGCGGGTGGCCGCCTCCTTTGCTAGCATTACTGCTTCGCAGGAGAAGGCGACCGCCTTCCACTCCTCCTCGCTCTGGACCATGGCCTGTACCAAGGCCCGGCGCGAGAGATCGCTGCCGCCGATCGCCCCCACGAGGACACGGCGGTGCTCTGCCCAAGCGGGGCGCACCTCTACCGTATGCTCCGCCGTGTCCTCCAGGCGGTCCACATAATGGCGACACCCGGGCGTCTCTTCTACACGAATCCGGTGCAGGAACCTCTCGAACTTACCATGTCCCGTGAGGACCTGCGTCATGCGGTAGGTAAGGACGCCGTGAGGTCTTTCCAGCCACTCCTCAAAGAGGGGACTTATCGCCATAATTATGGCGTGCCCAGAACTGGGTTGCGACATTAGCTGTCGCCATTCCACCATGAGATCCCGCCGGAAGTCTTTCCGCCATGCCGCGACTTGGCACGGCAGCGGAGTTTCGCTCCGGCGTTGCATCTCCATGCGCAGATCGTGCTGCGTGCAAGGTCTTTTGCCTCCAAATCCCACGGTGGTTGGCCAGCAAGGAGGCTCGCTGCTTCGCGGGAAATCGTGCGGTATCCCCGCACCATCCGGATGGCCATACCGGCGCCCCATAAAGGGCCATGGACCGAACGATTCCTGCATAGAGCCTCAGGCAGGGAAGTCTGGACCCCCTAGGTTGGACAGGAGATTCAGTGGTAGATAGCTGATGTTGTAATTTAGGTTAAAATAACGAGTGATTTTATTTTAGCACAAAAAAAAAATTGTGACCAAATAGCACTGTACTGCTTTACGAATCTAATATGGACAAAGTCGCGGGTACAAGCTAGTCAATATCAAAAATGATGATCTTATTTGAAGCAGTACCATTGTTTTGCCAACTATACCAACCAGCCCGTTCATCTCCACGTCCGTAACTAGTGTTTTTCACACAAGTTTTATGTGCTATTATTTGCCATGGGATATAAAAGCCGCCCTGGCCAAGTTTACTGCTGGCCCAACCTAATCCTGCAAGCGTAAAGCCTGGGCCAACCCCTTTATGTTGTGTTCGACAGTAAAATCTTAACTTATGTGTCGTTTATATACTTGTGCACATAAAGTGTGAGTATGGTGCTAGGAACAATTTCTGTAATGGTGTTTGTTGAGACTTTACGAGTGTCTACAAGTGTTGGAGTTACTGCCTGAATACACTACCGACATGTGATGTTTTCAGATCTAAATCTTTTAGATAGTGACTAAAATTCAATTCAATCCTGCTGCTGAACAGTAGTCTCTTCAAGTGATTTGTTGTAATTCGACCAAAACTTTTACGATCATTTTGTAAATTTAAATGACATTGAGTAGGCTTCCAATATTCTTTTCGTACATATCCCACTTTGAGCTGTTTGAAATATTAGTATTAATAATATAAAGGCGAAAGTTAATATGTGTCGTGTATATTTGTTAGTCCGCTGTCCGCAGCACGCTGAAACTGCTGAAGGGATTTAGACACACGGGTAGGTTATATGGTCTTACAGTAATGAACTGTCCAGGACATTCTGGAATAGCACTAGATACTTTTTTTATTCCGGGAGTATAATCCCGATAATTTTCAACCTTCACAAGGCAGAAGTAGAATGTATACATTCTACTTCTGTCTGTCTGTGTCTGAGTCTGTGTGTGTGTTCTGTTCGGTCTGTGTGTGTGTGTTCTGTTCTGTGTGTGTGTGTGTGCGCGTGTGTTCTGTTCTGTCTGTGTGTGTATGTGTGTGTATGTGTGTGTATGTGTGTGTATGTTGTGTCTTCTGTGTGTTCTGTTGTTCTTCTGTCTTGTGTTCCTGTCTGGGTTCTGTGTAACGAACGAAAAGAACGCAATCGGGTTTTAGTCAGTAAAAGTCTGACACTATCTCTCGTTCCACTCGAGCAGCAATTTGCGACCTCATGTTACATTTCGCTCCGCTTGCAATGTTTTTGTCGCACTTTAATGTGATAACTTCTTCAAATGATGATTTACCACCACAGTCTTTAATTTGAGGCTGGCTTAAACTTACTGTGAAAGCGCCTGGCTAAGAAAATAGTGAAACAGAATTTCGTCCTGGCTGTTTTAGTAAACTCCTTTTCACATCCAGCTTTTATATTCCAAATTCGAACTTAAACCGCAGGATTATTCTAGAAATAGCTCGTAACAATTGGGTTTACCGCCAGGAGAAGTGATTCTGTGTGCAATCAAACTCACACGAACGCCAGATTCCGTGAACGTAAACGTAGAAGTTAACGTTTATCGAGCGAGGCGACGAAATTAGTTGTAAATCCGGAATTGGACTGTTAAATTGTGTACAGGTGTGGTAAATTGAATTTTGAATTTGGAACTGGATTATCCTGGCTGGAAATTACGTGACTGGAGTAATTTTACCTGGAGACAATGGAAGGTTAAGTGGAATTAAAGTTTTTCTTGAACAGAACTGAGAGGTTAGAAATACTTAAGAATATACAAACTGTGAGGTGAGAAATCATCAAATAACTACCTACGCGCTCTGGATGCAATGAGAGGGAGTGTCAGATTGTTGCTGACTGGAACACACCTATCTGTGTTCAGTTCCTCTTTGCGTTCTATGGCCAGGTAACTTGCAAACAATCTCGCAGCCCTAAATATAAATAATTATGACGCTGATTATCATCGTATATCCATCACAATAACTTGAATAACACACAGTAGGTTAGTGTCAAGATAAAAACACCCACAAAACAATTAATAACCTCTATATCACACCTTTTTTTCAGGTAGGCAATCATCAAATAGGTAACTCGTCAGGATGGAGCTAGAGGGAGTGTCAGATATTTACTGACTAAAACTAACCTGTGTTCCTTCAGTTGTCTATTATCTATACAGAGGTATAATAAATCTGTAGAAGTTTTATGTTGTGCGCGCATCACGTAAAATGTACGAAATGGATGTAGATAACTTTTATACATTAAAATTGTGTGTAACTCGATATATGGCTTTGTTACATCGCAATTGGTTGACTATATCAAAAGAATAAAAAAAGAATATATTATATTGTATTGAATGTTCATCGGGTCAGCTAGTATGGCAATAATTTTACTATGTTCAATAGTGGAATGTATGATTTCTGTGGATACCATTTCCTTGACTTATTAATGTTCCCATACACTAAGAACAAAATGAACTAAAAATGTTGAGTTCAACGCCATCTAATGACAGATAACTACTCGTGTAACTCTGGCGATTGACTCTAAGTATGTATCCTTATAATCCTTATAAACAGTTTAACTCATTTTGTCAGGGGCAGTCGAAGCTCACTTCTCAATTCTATGTCTGACATTATACTTGACGACTTGTAATTGGCTTGCTGTCGTCTATGATTGTTTTTCTGTTTTAGTTCATTTTTTTTTTCACAAGCTGTATGATTGTCCTACAAGCATAAATAAATTAATAAATATGGCCGCGCTCGGGCCCGTAGCTTTATCCTCAAAGCTTTAGGTGCTACGTGCTTCAAAATATAACTAGCATGTCTTCAAGCGCACCTACACGAATCATACCCAATGGCAGACACATTCTTCAAACAAAAAACCTTATTACAAAACATATAGTGAAATTTACCCCTACCACTTGCACGCCAATCCAAAAGCCATTTACGAACATAAATAAAACAGGTCTCCTGCGCCCCATACCTTTCAATTCCTACCTTAGTATGTACCAACAATATTCCCGAGGACATACTAAACTACTGTCATTTTATTTTATCACCCGGCTTTTCCCGTAAACTCTTGTGCCAGTGATAAATTTTAATGTTGCTCGAGAAATATTGTGTCGCGTGGTAGGGACAAAAAGTTTACGGATCCATAAGGAATTAAGTGTACGTCTGTAAGAATAATTGCTGTTTTTGTAAAGCTTGAATGTTAATTTGTTTGAGGAAGTTGATTTTTTTCATGAGAAACTCAAGGGTACTTTTTTTTTTTTTTTAGGTGGGAAAATCATCTTATGACAAATCCCGCTAATGGGCGGAGCGGAAAATAGTGTCAGACTTTTACTGACTAAAAACCCACTCCTGTTCCTTCTTTGCCTTCGTCCCAGGGCCCCAGGTTTCACTTTCAAACTCAAGGGTACTAACAATTTCGCTAGCTGTCCGGCCGTCCGGACGTCATCGACGGCGCGTAGTGTTCCACGTGCGCCTCAAAGAGATACTTTACTAATATAATATTCCACAACTTTCACACAACGCCATCTAGTCCCAAGCTAAGCAGAACTTGTGTTATGAGTACTAGACAACTGATAAACATACTTATATATTTCTAAATACATACATATTATAGATAAACTACACCCAGACACAGAACAAATGATCGTGTTCATCGCGCAAACATTTGTCCTGGGTGGGAATCGAACCCACGACCTCCGGCATAGCAGTCAGGGCCACTAACCACTAGACCAACAGGCCAGTCTTAAAATGAGAGAGACAGATGTCAGCAAAACCGTTCGCAGCTGGGTCGAACTCCGCCAGGGCCTCGGTGAACTTCTGAAAAGGAAACCCGTGGTCCTAGACGACAAAGAGCAGCTAAAGACAGCAAAAGAATAGCTAAATAACTTTATAAACTACTAGCTTATGCCCGCGGCTTCACCCGCGTAGATAAAATATAGCCTATGTCACATAGGAATAAAGCAGCTTTCTATAGGTGAAAAAATTTTAGCAATCGGACCAGTACTTCCAGAGATTACCTCCTACAAACAAACAAAACATAAAAACAAACTTTACCTGTTTATAATTGCAGATTTAAATTTAAATCAGACCAGATATATGTAGTTACACAGGTGAACTTAATCCACAATTAGGTTTCAGCAAACCTTCGATAATGAGATAAAAATTCACCGAATTCTCTTAACATAGTAAAAAAAAATACAAGCCAGCTCAGCATCTCCACTATGTGCGTATATAGTATTTATAATATGTCCCCAAATAGAACCAAAGGCACACACGTTCCGACTTCTCAAGTAAACCTAACTCCCCTTACAAACTCACACGCCAAACCTGTACATATTTAACCTCCACACGATTAATCTCTGATCTTTCACAAAATAAACAAAGCTAGACGCCGTAAGGGAACCGTAAAATTATTCATCCACCCGAAAATTTACGTAACCCATTGTAAAAACGTCGTTTTTTAACGAACTCTCAGAAGTTTCGGAACTCCGTCGCCGTTCAAATCTAACATGTGTCTCGGGGGAATCCCCGTAAAAAATTAAGTCACAAAAGAGTCTAAAAAATAAAGTTTAAATGTCCCCTTCTTTTGGCAGAGTAAACATTTTACGTTCGCTTAGGAATTGGTTGGCTGTGAATTAAAAAAGCTCTTTGTAGATCCGGGTTCCGGTGTTTGTACATACTTCGCTAGTTAGCTAGAATTAATTTAAAAAATAAAACTTGTATTTTTCAGTAAGTTTATTACGGGCAGTGCAAGCCTATGAACAGTAAAAAAGTGCATTCCCAGTCTATTTATCTATTTGACATTGTAAGAGTGGCTGAGAAATGGTCTCCCAACCTTATCATGCTATAAAATTAGGTTTTTCTCATTTGCTAGTAGGCTTTTTAGTAAACCTAATACTGAGACCATAACAAACTCTTGATAGTAGGACCCTATGGAAACGTCAGGGTTTAGAAATCACACTAATATTATACAAGCGAAAATTTGCGTGTATATTTGTTTTTTATTTCTTCATTCTCAAACGGCTGAACGGATTTGGATGAAATTTGGCACTCGGCGAATTTTAGGCCTTGTCCTGTTTTTATCTCGGGAGTATATTCGTGGGACGCGAGCGATGCCGCTGGCAGTAGCTAGTGACGACTAGTAGTGGGTAGTAGTAGTATACGACTATAGATATTATGGCAACATTATCACAGGTCTCACTAATATTATGACAACATTATCACAGGTCTCACTAATATTATGACAACATCATCACAGGTCTCACTAATATTATGACAACATTATCACAGCTCTCACTAATATTATGACAACATCATCACAGGTCTCACTAATATTATGACAACATTATCACAGGTCTCACTAATATTATGACAACATTATCACAGGTCTCACTAATATTATGACAACATTATCACAGTTCTCACTAATATTATGACATCATTATCACAGATTTAACCAATATTATGACAACATTATCACAAGTCTAACCAATATTATGAAAACATTATCACAGGTCTCAATAATATTATGACAACATTATCACAGGTCTCACTAATAGCTTAATATCTAAAAAAGAAATCTGTGTGTAGCAGAAATCGAATCAGTCACCTGTCTATTGAAAAATAATTCTAACAGGTATCATAGTCCGTACAGCAACGACCCCGCGAAGCAAAGACTCGCGCAGCGGTTAATTTCATGTTGAATTCATTAAGTTTGTAGGCGCCTTAACTAGGTGTCTTGATAATTTAATCCTGCCAGGATTGCCCAATTAAAATGTTGCCAACGACTTTTTAAATATTCAACCAGGAAGGGTTACCAACTCCAAAAACGAGGTAAAATTCATCACTCCAGGGAGGATTTGTGTGAAATAATGACATTTTAGGTGTCGATTAGTAAAAGTTTTGTCGTAAAACTTTTTAGAGAAGGATTTGGGTTGTCAGGTTTGATGGGGCGTAAAAATATTTTCCTAACTTGTTTTATGTGATAAGGATTTCTATTTGGAGCAATAAATTACGCATTCTAGGTTAAGCTAAGGTAAATGCTTATATTAATATATAATAATAATAATATAATATAATATTCCACAACTATCACACAACGCCGCCTAGTCCCAAGCTAAGCAGAGCTTGTGTTATGGGTACTAGACAACTGATAAACATACTTATATATTTCTAAATACATACATATATAGATAAATTACACCCAGAGCAAATGATCGTGCTCATCACACAAATATTTGTCCTTGGTGGGAATCGAACCCACGACCTCCGGCATAGCAGTCAGGGCCACTAACCACTAGACCAACAGGCCAGTCAACATATATACCAACAACAACAACAACATATATGTCAACGTATATTTCAGTAAGGGCACTACAAAACAAATTCGTTGCTTCTCTTTTAATCATTATGACGTTCAACTTATCATTTTCACATTTATATACATATAAGTGTACTAATCTTCCCCATTTTCCTTATTTATCTATAAATGTAAATAAATTATATCAACATCATGGACGGCTAAAGATACCATTAGAGTTGTAACAACTGAGATAATTCGATCAGAAATACGCTGCAACTCAAAATATAATCTAGACTCAGATAGTAGAACAGAGAAACCAGTGGAATGGTAGTAGACAAACAAATGAATGTATTTTTATTTTTGTTATGAAGAATAACAAACAGTTACATTAAAAATCATAAGAAGAAGTACACAACACATGACTAGGTTACTTCTGGACAGCACGCTAGCCTAGAAGTAACCTATTCATGTCTCTTACCATCGTCGACATCATCACTTACCATCAGTTGAGGTAGTGGTAAAGGGTGAGCCTAACAATAATTAAAAAAACCGGACAAGTGCGAGTCGGACTCGCGCACTGAGGGTTCCGTACAAGCTTACCTATGAAAACAGTTCAATTCCCGATTGTGGTCTCGGAGATTTTTCCGAATCGCAAACAGTTTCTTTTTTTGTGACGTAGCTACAAATTTACAGTTTTCAGATTTTTTCCTATGCTTGTGCTATGAGACCTTGCTTCATGACAAATGTCAGGATTCTAGGTCAACGGGAAGTACCCTATGAATTTTGATTCCCTTGAGAGTGTCGAAATACACGTTTATTGCAACATAAACGGCCATATCTTATGTTTTCGTTATTTCAGAAATTAAAAATTATATGGTTTTAATTTCAAATACGCGTTCCCGAGATAAAGGGTCTTGACAGACAGACAGACAGACGGACGGACAACAAAGTGATCCTATAAGGGTTTCATTTTTTCCTTTTGAGGTACGGAACCCTAAAAACGACTACTTCAATACATTTACCCCTTTAATTTTTGGCATGTGAAGAACATCTCGCATTCGGAGCAGAACTAGAAATATTAAACGCACCAACCATTCAACGGTTTTCTGTGTTCCATATTCGTAAATAGCCAAGGGACAGTAGGACTCGGACGTGTAGCTGAAGCCGGTGCCGTGGAGCGTGGACAGACGACGGACAGAACAGGCAACTTTTAATATTTTCATTACATTGCGACTCCCGGAGGCACCGTATGAGAATACCTATCTATGTATGATATAGCTTCCAGTTTTACTCAAGAGAGAGACCTATACATAACTACCTACATTATATACACTGCTGCCTTGTCAAGTACCTAATAATATTAATGGCCTATATTGTAGGTAGGTACGTACTTATGTACGAGTAGGCACGAGTTGTAACGGAGGAAAGCAATGGTGGCCGAGTGGTAACGGCCCCGACTTACGAGTTGGGTTCAACGGGTTCAAACCCAGCCAGGCGCATTACTTTGTGTAATTTATTTCATCACCACTGCTCTCAAAACGGTGAAGGAAAACTTCGTGAGGAAACTGGCATGTCCTAGAACCAAAAATTAAAAGACATGTGAAATTCACCAATCCACACTGGGCTTGCGTGGTGGATTACGGCCCTTTCCCTCTCCTAGAAAGAGGAGGCCTGAGTCCCAGCAGTGGGAACATTAAAAGGCTGATTATGTTACGATAGGCACGAGTTACTATTAACTGTATTATTCTTACTTTGGCAATAATTAAATCCTAAGTAGACTTCATGCTGGGAAAAGCAAAGTTCTGTAAATATGGGCTAGGATCATTGGGCCGATATGACTAATTGAATTAGAAAAATAACAAAGTCATTTTCACACACATACCTACCATACCTACCTACATAATATTGTTTTAGTAAGAAATAGGTACAAAAGCAAACGAGATATTATTATCAATTTTAAATAAATATCTCTGTTTCTCTAGTCAAAACACTGTTTCTATGGCGGTCGTATGGGCGTGATGAACTTTGCTGTCAAATTCCAGTCGAACTTCTCTTTCTTAATTTAGGAAATAAATAAGTTACACATGTAGCGACATCTATGGCGAACACCCCGAAATCATCTATCGGTCAGTTACCCACCAGACATAACACCCGTCAGGTCGGAGGATCCTCTCTTTTTTTCAACGTAGGTTTTAGAGACTACTCTCTGTTCCGCATACTTACAATCACACAATCTTTCTACAGAAAAAAAAAAATTAACTGTTACTAAATACTTATTTCGTAACTATAAGTATCGGCCTCGGTAGCGCAGTAGGCAGCGCGTAAGTCTCATAATCTTAAGGTCGTGAGTTCGATCCTCACCCGGGGCAAATCTTTTTGCTTTTCGACCTACTTATTTGATTTATGTAAATGCATTCTATTTTGTTTTTCTTTTTATATATTAATAAAAAAGAAAGGTCTAATATTTCATTTCTGTGTTTTATGATTGGTAATAGAAAAACTGTTTAAAACTCAAATAATATTTATACAAATATCATTTAAATTATAAATATTGTAATGTAAAGAAATAGCTTTGAATTTAATTTGCTTTATGTAACGAAAAATGTTATGAAAGTTTGTTTCGAAACATTTGGAAGGTGAAGGTGGCGACATCTGTGAGAAATAGTTAGAGACTAGAGAGAGAACCAGTAGTGAGCTAATGTTGATAGATGGCGCTGTTACAGAGCGCCATCTTTCTTTGTCAGTAGAAACTGAAACGATGTAGTGACACAAAAACACTACCGGTAGTGAAAGTCAACGCAGTTTAAACAGTTCATACTAGAGGGCGCTGTTAAAAGGAAACGAATCTTCGTACAATATTTTTTATGTTTAGTAATAAAATTATTATTGTATTTTCTTCTAAGATTTTAATAGATTTCACTTATTTAGGACATGCTTTTTTATTCTTGTTTTTTTACAAAATTAATAAAATACATTATTAAATTTGTAGGCAGGTTAAATCCTAGTTTGTATTCAGGATATTGGCAATAATAGCCTATGAACTATGGCGTCACTGTCGATTAATTAAATGGCATCGCATGACAGAATACCTACAGAATAATCGGTACAAAAAATCTTACAAGCTTTGGTTTATCAGACAACTATAAAAAAGACAATTTATTGGCGTTTCTAAATCAATAAAATATTTACGCAAACGATTAAAAATAAAATTATATTGTTTTTTTACAAGGTCGCCCACTGGCGCCAGCGTTTTAAATTCTTTTCTCATGATGCCGGACTTACGGCTAAATAACAAGGGATTTACCTCTTTTTTACATTTTTAACTTATTAGTGCCAATTCTTTATCCTAACGACTGTTATTTTTATTGTTATGAAGGTTGCACAGTCAATAAAAGTGCGATGTTTGTATTTCATTTTACGATATTTAACCCTTTTACCGCCGATCGAAATATTTATGGCTTTTTAATAAAATGTTATTTAATAATACCATGAAAATGCACTTTAATAGCAGATATTTAATATCGAACACAAAAATTACCAATATCTTAGTAAGAAGGTTAAATCTATCAATCGATACGACTAGGTATAGATACCTACCTAGCACAGACACATCAGTAAAGCAGGTGCCTCTATTTCACCAAAAATCATAGGCAATAATTATTTAGAGCTTTCTGCCAGACCTTTTACACATGCAGTTAGTGGGCCAAATACACGCGGAGCAAATACGACGCCCTGCTTGTGCAATATAATAACGCGTTCAGGGTACTGATGGAGCTGCCACGGTTCTGTAGAGGCGCGCATGGACGGTTTCCACGCCGTCATACGAAAGCGAAGTGCAATCAAAACCGCGTGCGCTGGTCGATGGGACTGTTATGTACTGATGGCGCACTGAATAGATCTATATGCGAAAGCAAGCTTTTACTAACACTAGGCTAAGAACATTGTTACTAACAAATATATGGAAGTAATTCTGAAATAAATTTTATTAATTTTATATAATGCCTTGTGGCATTAAGTCCGCCTATGTATCACCACTGTACATGAAGTTTAAATAAATAAATTTATTATTATATTTATTTATCTCAGGACCCTGAGGTTCTGGACCTTTGGAAGGCGTACGAGAAACCGAAACCAACTCGCAAAGGCCTTTAGACGTTTTTAATGGAACGTGGCACCAACCGGTGATTATCCCTGTACTTACGCGCTATGCTAGTGCATCCAAGAATCACCCCCGGTTGGTGGGAAACTATTGCGACATATGGAAAACAAAGATTTAAGTGGAATGGTTACCAGGAACTATGTTAAGACTAGGTATGGCCCCTGCCTGAACAATGTTATTAATTTCCATCGATAAAAAGGCAGGGGGTGACTTGCACACTCAATAAATGGGCCCCAAAAACGGTCGTATTATTATTATTCATAGTTAATGCTAAAAGAGAATTCCTTTTTACTAATCCTCATTAGACAACCATACTTCTTATAACGAACACACATCGTTTAACAATTTCTCATAAAGGTAGAATCCAATGCGCCTTACTTTTTCTCATAAAATATTATTCTCATGCTACCTTCACCGTAGACCAGCCACTGGCCAGTAAACTAGCGTCCAGTAAGGTCACATTTGACAGTTAAAGCCGTAAAATAAAACAGCGCTTGCGCCGGTTTGATGGAGTATTGTTTCGGATTCCTTCACGCGTTCAGCGCAAAGCATGGGTTAAGGCCAGCGAACAGTGAACTGATATGGATATTTTCTATGGAATTTTGTAATATTGTGATTTAAAGGTGTAGTCGTTTGAAGTAAAGAAAACTATTGACCTATTTTCGTTTAAAGTCATAGTCAAGGCTCCAGTCTTAGGTGGACTGCTGCGTGGCTTTGCGATCTGTCGTAAAATAAACCTAATATTAACTCACCAGCAGGAGATAACACTAGAATGTCATCATCACCGCCATCATTATCATTTCAACTGACAGACGTTTGCTGTTGTTTATAAACATAAACCTCCCCCAAGAGCGCTACAACGACCGGTCTTAAGCATCTCACATACATCGGATTCACATGACCCTCACCAGGTCATCGGTCCACCTTGTGGGAGGCTAATTAACGCTGTGCATCTTCCGGCCAAACTTTCGGTCCCATGATGTCAGTACAATGAATTTACTTGATATTGCAAGCTAATAAAAATCAGAATTCGAAATCTTTCAGTACCAACGGCGTTCTCTTTCATGCATTTGTCTATAATAGGTATTATATGGCTAAATGCAACATCTTTATATCCTAAACTCATTTTATTAGTTTTTTTTATATTTATTTATTAATGATAGGCTCACGTTTGACCACCATCTCACCTGATGGTAAGCAATGATGTGGTCGACGATGGAGCACGCTTGCCTAGAAGTAGCCTATTCACTCTTAACTTAAAGACTTAACTTAACTTCAATTAAAACTTAAAGTTGTAGCTATCAGGAAACACAGACTCCGGCAAGGATTAGTGGCTGTAACCAGCTCCTAGGTACACTACGCTTTAAAATGGCTTCCTTTTTGCACAGTAAAGATAAGTTTTTGGGAGATGCTCGTTTAGTCTTTTATTATTTTATTTAATCGTATTAGCAAATTTTGACGATATCTTCTCACGTGTTTGTCAACAACGAAGATGATTTTTCCGCATAAACATGCTTATTTATTGATAGTAAAACTTCTTTTATGTTCAGTTTTAATTGATTTAATCGCAATTAACCTGTTAGACTGTCGTTTAGGTACCTACGTATATCATTGATTGAACATCAACCTCCTGATTATAGGAATGTTAACCCGTAAGACAAACATTGTTATTGTTATAACAGTTTTGCAATTAAGAATAACTTGACTTTGATTACAGAAGCATTAGAATTACCTACAGTAGGTACTTAATAGAAAGTCAAAAATTCATAACACCACACCTCCAACTCGTGATAAACTATCTTTCGGGATTTTTAAGGGTTCCGTACCTCAAAATGAAAAAAACGGAACCCTTATAGGATCATTTTGTTGTCCGTCTGTCTGTCTGTCAAGACCCTTTATCTTGGGAACGCGTGGATGTATCAAGTTGATTTTTTTTTTTTTTTTTTTGATAGGTTCGCGCTTGACCGCTAATTTAAACCATATACCCTGAGTATATGGTTTTAATGGTCTGCCATTCCTTAAAACTGTGAAAAATTAAACTATTGAGTTAACAAAAAAAAAACGGCCGTTTATGTCGCAAAAAACGTGTATTTCGACACTCTCAAGGGAATCAAAATTCATAGTGTACTTCCAGTTGACCTAGAATCCTGAAATTTGTCATGAAGCAAGGTCCCATAGCACAAGTAGGTATAGGATAAAAACTGAAAACTGTAAATTTGTAGTTACGTTACAAAGAAAAATCTTCGTAAATTAATTAATTACTGTAAGTATAATAAATGTGTTGCTTCTGTTAAGTGCATAGCATTTGCAGGGAACACCAGATAATCTGCAAAAAAAAAATAATCGCAGTCAAGCACCAGTTTATATCATTTAAGAAAAGATAGTTAAATTAAATAAAAAAACAATAAATGTACTATATGAAATAATAAAATTAAATAAACTTCATTGTACATCAAAAGAGTAACAAAACTTTTACTCAACTAAAATCTATAGATACAATGGCGGTCATAACGCTGATAATGTTACCTACTGCCCAATATGGCCCTAAATACTGTTACAAATAAAACAATCACAATTTCATAAAAACGAATGAAATACATGTTAAATTAATAATATTTTAAGGCTATAAGTTTAATAAAAAAGGATTGACTACAAAGATGGCGAAGGCGACTTATATAGAAGTACGGAAAAAGAAGACAATTGACGCCAACAACACTAAGTAGGATTAGGGCAAGAAGATGATGAAGGAAGACAAAATATAGGCAAAGAGGGACTATTAGACCACTTCGACCATCACTGTGTTATCAAACCTCGCTTCTGTCTAACTAGCATCGTAAATTAACTTAATAGTAACTTGTATACATTGCAAATTGTTTTATAATGAAATCATTGATCATGGCAATCCTTCAAGTTGACGAGCGTGGCCCTCCGTCACGTTGCAGCGATTAACTAACTTTGTTTTAAATTATAGCTGGTTGCTTCAAGGCGTAGACTGATTAAAGTGGTATTTGAGGATGTGTTTGTTCACTTAATTATATACTAGTGCTGTAGTGGGAAGCTAGACTCAGGTACGGATTGACCATGGTCAAGAGGTTGAAGAATTATTGACCTTATTTTAATATAGCTTGCAACCAAACCAAGCCTCTTCAGTCTAAATAATCTTCTATTGAGACCAGAATAATATTAGAGGTAATCACTGTCAGGTAATTGAATGGAATTATACTAAACTTTTCCGGATATACTTTCTTCGTTGGTGTTATAGGTAGTTGAAAAGAGTCTACCGATCTTGGGCCAGTAAGCATTTATTAGCGCAATAAGTAGGTACCTAATAGATTAGTTCAGGTATAGCATAGTCGGTCTTTTTTTATTTCATATAAACCAGTGCTTGACTGCGATCCCACCTGATGGTAAGCAGTGATGCGATCATGTTCCCACTGTTGGGACTCAGGCCTCCTAAGAGAGGGGGAATGGGCCGTAATCCACCACGCAGGCCCAGTGCGGGTTGGTGGATGTCACATGTTTTCGAATTTTTGGTTCTAGGACATGCCGGTTTCCACACGATGTTTTCCTTCACCGTTTTGAGAGCAGTGGTGATGAAATAAATTACACAAAGTTATGCGCCTGGCTGGGTTTGAATCCGCGACCTACAAATCGTAAGTCGGGGTCGTTACCACTCGGCCACCACTGCTCTCGTTCAGGTATCTACCTATATAATTATCTATATACCCAGAGCGGCCTAATGGTTGTAAAGAATTAGTTGATATTTGCTATGTGATTTCAAACAATAATATATCTACGCCATTGATCATACTGAAGAGATTTGTTATTAGTTTTGATATAAGTTAGACCACTAGACGTATGGCGTTGCGCCACCGGTACCTACATGGTTTTTTTTTAGATGGGAAAATCATCTAATGACAAATCCCGCTCTTGGGCGGATCGGGAGATAGTGTCAGACTTTTACTGACTAAAAACCCACTCCTGTTCCTTCCCTGCCTTCGTCCCAGGGCCCCGGGTTTCGTTTTCACACTACCTATGGCCCCAGTAGGCTTCGACCCTACTGGGCCGGGGCTCGGTCCGGACGGTTACCGGAGATCGGACGGCGAGCCACCTTATAGCTCGCCGACCGGTACATGGTGGATATCCCACACATACGTACAAAACGTTTTAGGAACACATTTATTATACGTGCAGCTACTACCAGCTGAGTCTGTGGTTCCTGATAGCTACCACCTAGGGGTCTGTCAAGAGTGAATAGGTTACTTTTGGTAAGCGAGCTTCATCGTAGGCCACATCATCGCTTACCATCAGGTGAGATAGTGGTGAAACGCGAGCCTACCAATAGTAAAAAAAAGAAAAGTTTGGTGGACAGAATGATATCAGTACCTAAAGAGAAACTTGTGACGAAGACATCACTGGAATTGGCAGTGGCGCCAAATAATGTTTGACTCAAGTTTTTTATGTGCTCACAGACGTGCCTGTTTACCGGTTTACCTTATTTGTTTACAACATTTCACGTTATTATTCAGAAACTCCAAAAAAACGTCACGATGGCCGATGACGCTGATGCCCAAGGTAATCGAACTTCGTGTTAAAACTTCCTTTTGAAGTATTAAGTCAACAATATCGAGTATTATTTTCTGGTATATTATTTCAATTCCGATTAAAGAGATTAACTGAACCAATGAGGAAAAATCTTGAAGATATTTTTGTTGAAGAAAAAAATGACAATGTTTCTTTAGTTTTTTATTTTTCATTGACAGGATTCTAAAAACTTGGTCATTTTGTCTCTAAGTTTGTATAAAACGTTTTGTTATCTATTTGTTAGGGTGTTTTTTTTTTTTTCAGCTTTTAGCCAAAAATATTTAACAGCTAGATGTGACCAGGATGTGGGTGGGGTTTCAATTATTTCAATTTATAGTCTTGATTTGTAAGTCCTTCTAAGAACTCTTTTTCCGTGCTTCCTTGAACCATCCCTCATGTATTTAATTATATTCATGCAACACAAACGTACAAAGGCGGGCTTAATACCTTAGGCATTCTCTACCAGTCAACCAAGGGTGGTGAAAAAACATGGGTACAAAAGTATATATACCATAGTAAAGATTAACATACATAATCATATTTAATTCTAGCTTCTGCCAGCGGTTTCACCCGCGTTAAAGTAGAAAATATAAAGCCTACGTCACTCTGTGATAAAGCGGCATTCTATGGGGGAAAGAATTTTTAAAATTGCCCCAGTAGTTTTTGAGTTTATTCATTACAAACAAAAATACAAACGTACAAAAATAGAAATCTTTCCTCTTTATAATATTAGAATAGAAGAATAAATTATAAATAGGTCGGCCAGAGAATATCATAAAAGCCTTGAAGAGATCAAGAAAGGCTGCATACACAGGCGTGCTTCTATCTTTAAACCAGACAGTCAGCTTGAAAGTCCTGGTCTAAAACCGAACTGAGCGTCGTTTAAATTTAGGTGTATCTTAAGCTGTTTCTCAAGCAGGCCATCAAACACCTTGGCTGTAGTTGTAACCAATGATATCGGGTGGTAGTTGCACTTATTAGAATTATCTCCAGTCGTGTGTTTAATTATAAGCACCACCTCCGTCTTTATCAGCTCATTTGGCAGGTAAGAATGCCTAATACAGAGCGTGAATAACAATCCCATGAGTCTCGGAAGGTGTGGCTGTGGCCCCACGTGCTGAAAATGTTCGATACTGAGGTCATCGTCGTCCGGGCGACTTCTCTTTCTTATTTATGAAAAAAAAGAATGCTGTTCGTTAGTCTCGCTAAAACTCATTTTTTAATTATTTTTATTAGAATTAAATTATGATTATGTTGATCTTATATAAGTAGTCAGCTTCATTCATTTCTCATTTTTTTAAATTTATGTTTCACCTATTGCATTAGTTTTCTACACTCTTTCAAAGATCTCTCGTCAATCATTTATCAATATCAAATCTAAAAACAAAACAGATAGTTTTTTTATAAAATCCTTTTCGAAACCTCATTCCATACTCATTAGCTCCTCCCTTAATAGGACAAAGGGCGGATTGTTAAAAATAAATCACTAAATTAATGTGATTGGTGTTTGACCTTAACTTGGCACCATGCACCTAAGGAATGTTTTAAAGAGAAGCTCTCTTCTGATACTTTATGTTAATTTTAGTTCACCGTCTGAATATAAATTCAGATTTTTAGGGCAAAGCAATTGAAGTCTGATAAGCTGTCATGAAAGTTCAGATGAGGATACTTTCACTCCATATTATCTATAAAGTATTTTTGTTTGACAAAACATAAAAATCTTCTTTAAATTTTGGACAATTTATGTTGTAGAAAATTTTTGACCGAATTATGTTTTCAAGTATTTTGCATTTTATTGGCAAGCTATGGAATAACAGCAACATTAACAACTTCGTCAGAAGTTATATTTTCGAGCCGTTTGGGGTTGAAACTCTTGGGCCGTGGGGTCCGATTCCCTATAAACTATTTCATTCTCGCTCTTTTTCCAGATGGTCGGACAGCGAGCTATCTAGTGTTCGACGTCCCGCCCGCGCCTACGGTGGCCGGGGATTGCCCTGCGACTCCCTACAATCTAACTATAGTGCCTAAGTTAGTAGATGTAGATGTTGTGTTTATGTAGTTAAGAACGAGACACAACAATATAGTTTGACATATTCTTAAATCCAAATTCTTTAAACCGGCTCTTACTGTCACAAGTTTGAACGCGGAACACAATAAAATAAAATTGAATCAGTCGTAAATGCAATTCTCATTTTAAAGCTCCCCATCACACTAAAGACCCCTCACAACTTCCTCTTAACCCTAAAACGGTGACGGTGCAACCCAAAATCACCCAATTATACCCCTTTTAAGGGGCGCCGCCCAAAGCTATTAACCGTTGAACTACTGATTTATCTACGATCATTAGGTGCATCGTTGATTAGCAACGGTTGCCGGAAAAAAAAGAAATTTGGTAGTGACCAGTGATTAATTACTTTAGCCCTGTTTTAACAGTTTTCTGATTAGTTACGAATTTTTGTGCCAGTCCTTTTATTGTGCGATGCTATTCTAATCTTATAATTATTTTACTTTTATTACCTATCTTATTTTTATATAGTATTTTATTTGCTAATCTTTTTCAACTTATTTTATGTTCTAGGTAATTCTTATCGTCTTTTGTTTTCATCCAGCTAGCAGGTACCCAAGTTCGGTGGCTGGTTTCTGTTGGGTTGTTTTCGAGTAAAGTTCAGTCACTATTTTAATTACCTATTCGTAAATTTATTCCCAGTGGATATTGTGAACCTGAGTGTCACTATTGCGCGGATCGGAAAGTCCGCCGTGTCCGCATGTAGGTGATCGGCAGCGGTGACCTCTCGCGTCTGGCCCAGGTTCAAGCCCTAGGCAAGATGGAATAGGAAGCGGTACCTTTTTCTGCAAAGTTGTCATGCCAGTGAAGGCGATGGTTGCAACTGTGTGGGAATGGACATTCTCTTACCCCAGCTGCCGCCATATGAGACGCCCCGGGCGTCAAGAGTGGCGCGGTGTGATTCCCGGCTACCATAGGCGCGGACTTGCGCACGACGAGCAATGGGTAGCTCGCCGTTCGACCGTCTGACTGAGCGTGAGTCGAAGGTGCGTAGTGTTTTACGCACGCTTCCAAGAGATGTCAGCAAATCCGTAGGTGTATGTATACTAAGGGCGATGCCTGCTAGGGCCGCGGGAATATAGAGCTGGAGAAGTTATTTGATGGTTTCCCACCACAAAAAATAATAAAAAAAAGTGGGGAGTGATTTCTACATAACCGCACAATATGTGGATTCATTGAAACAGGCGCGATCTCGGTAAAATGGAGCTGAGAATTTTATTGCAGTATTAACTACCTCAGCGAAGCTTATCGATTAGGCTAACCTGATACATTTGCTGCCAAATACTGTAAAAATATTAGAGTGTTACATTCGCATTCTAATTAAAAATCCAAGTCACGGTATTGTCACTACATATATTAGTCTAAAACAAACTCACTTCCCGCTGTCTGTCCTTATGTATGCTTAGATCTTTAAAACTACGCAATGGATTTTGATGCGGTTTTTTGTAATAGATAGAATGATTTAAGAGGAAGGTTTATATGTATAATACATGCATAATATAGTAGAGAAACACTGATAATTTTAGAGGTTTCTAATGTGACGTCGTAAATAAACACATTTACGTTGCAAACGTGGCTGAACCCTACGAGATAGATTAAAATAAAGTGCTTCAGTATTGTATACCGTTTAAGGTCCACAAAAAAGTCTGCGATGGTATATGTCTATTTCTTAGGGTTGACCCACAATAACCAGTTTTTTATCCTTTACTTTTTACGAGAATTAATGGCTTATTTACGAAGCGATTTTATGCAATACAGCATTAATCCTTATCCAATTAAGTACTTAAATACATTGTGCATTTAATATAGATTAGTATAACTTTTTACAGCATGTAATTTAAATGAATATTTTCGAAGATATTAGATACAGATTTAAAATGCAGGGACATAGCGGTTGCGCTGGACTCCCTCCTCATAAAATGGTATTGACAGTAGGTTATCCTGTTATTTTATTACGAAACCTGAATCCATCTAAACTTTGCAATGGCACGCTTTTGCTGATAAAATCACTAAATACTTTTATAATAGAGTGCACAATACTCATTGGACGTGGTACCGGAGAAGATATATTGATTCCCCGAATTCCTCTGATACCATCGGATTTACCCATAGATATCCGGATTTACCATTCCAATTGAAATGCCTACAATTTCTGGTAAAGATATCTTTTGCAATGACCAACAAACTTTCAACGTTGCAGGCTTAGATTTGAGCGTTGAGTGTTTTTCACATGGCCAAATGTCGCTCTTTCAAGAGTAACATCTAAAGAAAACATGTTTGTATTGTCTAATGACAAAAAAGTTGTGAACGTATATACAAATACGAGTAAAGATTCATGAGTATATTCTGTAGTATATTTAGTATCAGCATTGCACCCGTGCGAAGCCGGGGCGGCTCGCTAGTTTATCATAAATTAAAACCTTTCTGAACTTGACACTGGCTAAATGCACAAACCGTGCAAAGCTATAAGACAAAAAAAATCCGGCGATTCTAAATCTACACTAATATTACAAATAGGTAAAGTTTGTATTTTTTTTTTGTTTTTTCAGAGATTAATTTTGACATACAAAAAAAACAAACTTTACCTCTTTATAATATTGTATAGATAGATATATATAGTGTAGATGGTTGAATTGAGAATGAAACTCTTTTTAAGACTAACTTATTTTACATAAGCTCTCATGCTAAAACGGTGATTGTAAGATATAAGATATTAATAAGATATTTTGACACGGCGCTAAGTTATCTCTAAGGAATCGATCGTGTAGGTAAAGTGATCGATATTATTAATGTTCCGACTATTATTATTCAGCTTGCATCTTTTCACAAACGATGCCGACAATGATTCATTTTAAAAGAACAGCGAAGCAATAGAGTCAACCACACTTACTTTTTTTATTAAATATTGACATGACAGCTAAAATATTAGACTTGTCACAGAATTAATATTTGACATTAATCTTTTAATTTAATAGTGTTGATGTGATACGTTAAAGTTCAATTTATATTAAGTTGTCATAATTATTAATTGCTTTTATAATGTTCTGCGAAATAGTTTGTCATTGACATATTTTGGGAATAACATTGTAGTCATCTTTAGATTTATATTATAATTTTAAATAATTCAGTGGAAACATCAAACGTCTTTTTTAATACTTAACATTGGAAATCTCCCGGATGTGATGCTTTTGCCTTCACGGTTATGACAAGTTACTCATAAGTTTCACAATAAAAATCAAAATAATTTACTACCGATACCTCTCAACGCCATCCCCAATGCTATTACGCCGACCCAAATTGAGTTATCAACTTTGGTGAAATTCATTGTTTTTAAGCTTTTATATATCTTTTTGTGCCGATACGTGTTTAATAGTCAATTAATGATGCTACCTGCGGCTCTTTTTATCCGAAATCGATCGGTCAGGATGACCAGTCAGGTCAGGATGGCCGTAGGGGGTTAGTCCGTGCGGTCGTTGGTCGATTGGACCACATTCGAGTAGCCGCAGGGTTAACTACTAATGAATTGGGATTGTATTTTTATAGATGATTATTGTCGTTAAATTTTAAAATGAATGGCATTGGAATTATAGCTGTAAACGAAGAAGATTTTGGACACGCTACTGAGAAGTTCTTGTTTGGAAGTTTGATTTTCATTCACAGTAATTTTCGAAGCTGAGAACCAAACGACAGTTTACCTGATGGCTACAATCCGGGAGTCTTCGCTTTCCATCAGGTGAGATAGCGGTCAAGCGCGAACCTATCAACAATAAAAAAAACCTAGCAAATGACTCTTGCTATAGAATAGAATTAAGTACAATAAACTTTATTGTACACTAAAAAAGTAACACAACTTATACATAAACTTAAATCTATGGGTACAATGGCAGTTTTATTGTGATAACGATATCTACCAGACAAGCTTAGCATAGATCATAAAAACAATATAATACAGGGGGTAGTCTCTGCGGTGTACTCATGCAATAACTAAATTGAGACATTAGTAGTTCATTAGTAGGTAAAGGCACACCACCTTTTTTTTTTTTTTAGGTGGGAAAATCATCTAATGACAAATCGCGCTCTTGGGTGGAGCAGGAGATAGTGTCAGACTTTTACTGACTAAAAACCCACTCCTGTTCCTTCGTTGCCTTCGTCCCAGGGCCCCGGGTTTCGTTTTCACACTACCTATGGCCCCAGTAGGCTTCGACCCTGCTGGGGCCCCTACGATTTGCTGACATCTCCCTGAGGCGCGCGTGGAACAATACGCGCCGTCGACGACTTGGGCTCGGTCCGGACGGTTACCGGACGGTCGGACGGCGGGCTACCCATTGCTCGCCGTCCGCAAGCCCGCGCCTACGGTGGCCGGAAATCGGGATCGGAATCCCGGCGGCGGTTGGGGCGTGAGGACCGTTGAAAGGCACACCACCTGCGTGTCTGTGTAACTTAAAAAACTACATTGTTAATGTACAGTGCATAATTTTCACTCTATAAAGAAGCCTATGTCCTATGTTGGGGGAGGCCTATATCCTTTGTTGGAGGAGGCCTATGTCCTATGTTGGGGATGGCCTATGTCCTCTACAAAGAAAAAGATCAAAATAAGGGCAAGGAAGGTAGGCACAAAATGATGTCGCCTTATGTTTTGTATTTTTGACACGTGGAAAATTTGCCATGTTGTAGAATTTGATACTTTTAGTAGTAAGTTGTTACTACAATTGCCAGAAAATCGCAATATTGCAGATAACTTTTATCAAATTGCACCCGCTGAGATATAACAGATGCAACAATAAATAACCCAACTTATCTTATATACTTATTGGAGTAAAAAATGAATCAGAAATGTATCTGTCCCTACGATATTTTATAAAACAACAAACAAATTGATTTCTACTCCCCCTTTTTTCTAATCAACAAAAATTATCCCGTATAATTTTATGGAGCAGTTCTAATCATAGGGCGGGTTCCAATTCTGGGATAATGGGGGCGATCATCGCATCGTGAACTATACTGGATCCAATGAAAATCTGTGGTCTATACTTAATCATAGGAAACGATGGAAATTAGAGAATTCCTTTAGTTAGAATTTGGACCTTTCTCGTGAAGGATTGGAGGGTGAGGAACTGCCGTTAATGATTTCGCATTCGATGCTTATTTCAAAAGCAAGTTACTTGTCTGATAACTTATATTGCACCTAATAGAGAAGTATTTTCGGTTCATTTCTGTTTGTATCATGTGAGTTTTTATGGATACGAGACGCACAGGATCGGTCATTGCGGCAACATTTGGTCTACGTCCAGCTACTAATCATCATCATTCCAGCTGAAAAGCGTCCGCTTTTCAGCTGGAATGATGATGATTATGATAATGGTATGTGAGAGTTTTGACGTTTGTAAACGCATGAACGATACAGAAAAAAATTTAAGTGTAAGGCAATGTTTTATGTAAAGAAATATAAGTATTTGTTCAAGATGATTGTAGAAAAAAATATCAAAACATGGCCGTAATCTAAACTCATTATAAAGTAATTTTATTCCCGCCACCATCTATAAAAAACTTTACTACATCGGACATATACTTGTCTAAGTGTTCTGTGTTTAATTCAACTAATTAAGGTTTACAAGTGCTTTGATTTAAAACTCTTAAATATCAATCTTCATAACCCATTTTTTCTCATAAACAATCACATAATCCTAATTCGTCACTATTTTAACGAGTTCCGTTTTTACCATTCCAGCGTCGAATGCATCAACATTAACTCGTGTATACCCAATAAAAGGTAGCAGAGCCGGGTGGCGGGTGTTTACGACCCAACTTGTGGGTTCCATACTTTTCTGGGAAAGCCAAAAGTGGTAACTCAATAAATGTGAGTTTAGAGAAAAATGGACCGAAATGTTTTGGAGTGGCTACCACATAGGTACCGAAAAATGCAGTGTTGGAAGGCCTCCAAGAAGGTGGATCGATGACCTTGTGAGGGTCGCGGGAATCCGATGGACGCACAGGACCGGTCGTTATAGCGACACTTGGAGAAAGTCTATGTCCAACAGTGGAAGTCTTCCAGCTGAAATGATGATGATGATGGACTTCTAAAATAGTTAGAACATTTTGATATAAGTGAACAAACTCTATCTTCGCAGCCGACAATACAATAAAAAGTGCGCTAGCAAAGCCATGAAAATCGAGTAAGTCGCGCGGAAAAAAAAGCCGCGAGCCATTTTTCACAATAATTTGCTACTTACCTACCTGTATTTTTGAAATTTTATTTACTTTTCGAGTAGTTGAAAAAGGTCATTTGATACATTTAGGCCTTTTTTATTTCAGTTTTTCGGCTCTATACACGATTCGCTTTCGGATCAGGCGCATGAATATGCGCCTGAGTCAGAGCCAGAGCCACAATAACATAGTTTGCTAACCTGCATCAAAATGTACATTATTTTTAATGTTCTAATAAAGTAACGGATATTTCGACTTGTTTTACTGATGTGGACTGTTTTAAGCTATCCGATGCCAATTTATTTTTTTCGAAATTTTATGAGATACAGGCTCTTTTTGTGTTTACGAAGGCAGCACTCATATTATGTACTTTTATTTCTTACTACCTAGCCTGGCTTCAATTCAGTCGATGGTTGTGTGCAGTACTTCAGTTAGTATAGCGTTGTGGTGTTTCTTTTAGGTTGTGTTGTTGTTCTTATATTTTTGCAGATTTCAAGTAAACATTGTGAGAGAGACATGTGAAAATGTTAACCTCTTACCGCCTTATTCCAAAACGCGATCTAAATGTAGTGTAGTTCCGAGATTATTACTAGGTTTAAGACCATGACTAAATAAAACGTTATTAAAAAATTAAGTTTATTCAGGGCCGCAGACTCCGTGGGTGCTCGGGGGCTCGAGCACCCATGAGAAATAAACAGTGGGTGCCGAGAACTCCTGAGAATAGTCATCAAGACATACACACACAGGATCAGTAGTCGCCTTTTAGGTTACGTATAAATTATAATATTTCTTGATAATAAAAACTAATTTTATTTTATTTACCTAATGGTTTCATTTTATATTTTTACCAAACATAATTAGTAATTAAGTACGCAGTATGTAATTAGGACATTTATTTATTTTTCGGTCGATCAGTGTGCATTTCTCTTCTCAATTTCGCCACTTTTTCGAGTAATCAAATGAGCATGAGCACCCATGAGGTTTTCAAAAAGCCGGCGCCCCTGAGTTTATTACCTACCAGTTTCTGAACTATCTATGGTAGCAAATTTAGACCGCCGAAACCCCTAGTTTAACTATGGTACCAACTTCGATACTAATATGTAATGTATATTTAAGGTTAGCTTTGATTATTAATATGTGTTATCCCATATAAAAATAGTTAAAAATGGATATTAATATGATTGACCTAATCGATCTGCAGGATTTGAATATTTTGGAAACGTCTCGGTGATCTTAGATCGATCAGACATTGTTATCATGGGAATTCGTTTGAATTGAGTAACGAAGATTTTGCATATAGGTTCAAGAAACGTTATGAAGAAAAATACAGTGGTTCTTTTAGAAAGCACTTATGATCAATCAATTTTAATTAAATGTTTTATGCTCTTTATATGGAATTTTATCACTATCTATATTACATTTTTCATTTGTTGTTCTACTTTTTAACCGACTTCAAAAAGGAGGAGGTTATATGTTCGGTTGAATGTATGTTTTTTTTTTTTATGTATGTTTACCGATTTCTCGGTCAATTGTGGAACGATTTTAATTTTTTTTTTTTGATTGAAAGGTTATGGTTCCGAGTTGGTCCCATAGAAATATTGTTATGATCTGATCATGAACTTCGAAGATATGGAACAGAACTCCTCATAGGATCACAGCAGAACCGTCGTAACAAGTAAAATTGCTTTGTTTATACGTGTAGTTGATGACTGACTAAAAGTAGAGGGGGAATATATCGAACTGATCTGATGATGAAGCCTGAAGTTAGGCACCGGAACTCTGTAATAAATTAATGTAATCTAACCGTGTTTGGGATTATTAGAATTGTCATGAGATGCACTCTGGCTATAAGGTATTTAAGTTTGGCTGAGGGGTACTTTTTAGTGGTGGTACCTTAACTAAAAAGTGTAAAATAAAAATCTTTTTACAAATAAAAAAAAAATACAACCGACTTCAAAGTAAAAAAAACACTGAAAAGTGCAAAATAACTTTTATTTCGGAAGTCGGTGTTAAATAACGAAGAGACAAAACTATTATAGAAACACCGACTTCCGAAATTAAAGTTATTTTGCACTTTTCAGTGTTTTTTTTACTTTGAAGTCGGTTGTATTTTTTTTTGTAAAAAGTTTTTTATTACTGTAGCTCACAATTAAGTACACAACAACAACACAACAGACACGTCTTATGTATAAAACAAAATGTAACACTTAACAGTCACAGTAATACCTAAGAGTAATGAATAAATTATTAATTAAAATTCCGTATAAATGAGCCTTTACTGTAACAAGCCTAGACCTTTTACTTATAAAAATACAAAACAAAAAATGCTTTAGTACTGCAGTACTAAAGCGTGTGAGTACTAAGTCGGGACGTGAATGATGTGTAGGATCGATGATCTTCGAATTCAACTAAACTATCTTTTCGACGTATAGATCTTCATAACTGCCGACCGCGACGGTTAAGTGATTAATAGAGGTACCTATGTTTTTATCACATTTTAAAAAGTTCGTTTTAACCGTTCAAATTGGAAGGTTTTTTTTTTTTGATAATATGTTTATCAATACAAAAACACTTGTGACATCATCTTGTATCATCATTATTGAGGTCAAAGTATTGAATCGATAATTTCAAACCGGAGCCTATCAGCCGAAATAGCTCAGTTGGGAGAGCGTTAGACTGAAGATCTAAAGGTCCCCGGTTCAATCCCGGGTTTCGGCAGTCTATCCTTTTTGTAGTTTCCTTCAATTTTATTTTATGCCACAAGTATAAATAAGTGAAATTATCGTAATAACCTGTAAACTTTGTAACCTTATGTATTGTTTTGTAACAATTGTTGATTATGTAAATTGGCTGTGAACAGTCATTAATTAGATAACCTTACGTAATATTCTAGAATAACGTTGCTTGTTGAAAAGTATGGGAAATACCTAAAATACTTATTGTGGATAAATATTATTTTATCCACAATACGGATACCTACTTGTATTTTCTATATTTTTTTATATAAGTATCTTGTTGTTCTGGTCGGTTCATTTTTGTTTTGTCGGCTGAAATCATCAAAAGACTTATCCCGGTCACTCTGGGGTCAACATCGAGCATTGTTTAAAAGCTTGTTACTTACTCTAACACAATCCAACGCGATGTTTGACGAAAATTCAACGTGAAAAAAGAGAGATAACGCCTGAAAACTCTGTTAGCATTCGGTAATTCCGTGATTTACTCTTGATTACATTTGCAAGGCTTCAATCTATTGTTATACTTTTTTTTTTTAATTTTTGAATAAATTATGAAGTGTCAAAGTTGATGCAAAATAGCAGATTTTCGGAGGTCTTAACTGGATTAGTTTTACATAAATTTATAAATTGATGTCAATAGAAGCCTAGATAATACCTACAAGATACTGTGTTTCCAAAATATCTAATGAAAAATGTGTAATAACGTCATAATCGCATAAGAGCGTTTGTCAAGTATGAAAAACAGTGAAAATGTATGTCGAGTTGCATCCTCTTAAACGGAATAGGTATTTATTACACGGCCATTTCTTTATACGTTGACATAGTAAATTTGATTTTTTCACTACAGGGGTAGCAGACGTATACTCCATGCACGATAGCATTAGATAGAAGAATTCATAGAAGCAGGTGTGCACAACATTTATTTTTCGAGATAAATTCAAACAATTTTATTAAATAATGGTTACAAATTACAATATAAAATTTTAACATTACCTACTTACATAAATTTGATTATTGTAAGGCAAATACTAAACACTTTTTTTTTTTTTTTTTTTTTCGGGTGGGAAAATCATCTAATGACATCCCCCGCTCTTGGGCGGAGCGTGAGATAGTGTCAGACTTTTACTGACTAAAAATCCACTCCTGTTCCTTCTTTGCCATTTTTTTTCCAGGGCCCCGGGGGTCACTTTCGCATCACCCATGGCCCCAGTAGGCTTCGACCCTGCTGGGCCCCTACGGTTACTGACATCTCCTCGAGGCGCGCGTGGAACACTACGCGCCGTCGACGACTTGGGCTCGGTCCGGATGGTTACCGGACGATCGGACGGCGAGCCACCCATTGCTCACCGTCCACAAGCCCGCGCCTACGGTGGCCGGAAATCGGGATCGGAATCCCGGCGGCGGTTGGGGCGTGAGGACCGTTGCCTCACGCGATCGGCCGCCTCCTTTGCTAGCATTACTGCTTCGCAGAAGGAGGCAACTGCCTGCCACTCCTCCTCGCTCCGGACCATGGCCTGTACCAAGGCCCGGCGCGAGAGATCGCTGCCACCGATCGCCCCCACGAGGACACGGCGGTGCTCTGCCCAAGCGGGGCACACCTCTACCGTATGCTCCACCGTGTTCTCCGGGCGGTCCACACAATGTTGGCACCCGGGCGTCTCTTCTGCACGAATCCGATGCAGGAACCTCCCGAACTTACCATGTCCGGTGAGGACCTGCGTCATGCGGTAGGTAAGGACGCCGTGAGGTCTTTCCAGCCACTCCTCAAAGAGGGGACTTATCGCCATAATTATGGCGTGCCCAGCACTGGGTTGCGACAGTCGTTGTCGCCATTCTACCATGAGATCGCGCCGGGAGTCTTTCCGCCATGCCGCGACTTGGCGCGGCACCGGAAATACTAAACACTTAGATAGGTAAATGAAATAGATTTTATTTAAATTAACATAACTTTATTTCAAACAATTTTACAATTTTATTAAAATGGCGTATCAACAAGTTTCCTCCTTACAAAACATATGAATTGTACACAATACAGGGCAACAAGATAATTATTTAACATTCATACAAATAGAAATAAATAATATTATATAGTGCAATGAAAAACGTTCCAGGTACTGACACCCCCTGCTTTTTTAGGTTTTTAACATGAACACCTTACTCTATTCGCGATAGCATTAGACAGAAGTTAAAAAAGATTGTTTTAGGGTACACTTTGTAATAAAAGTACAACATAATATATGTAGATACATGGACACTAGTAGTATAAGTAAGAACTAAATAATTTATTTAATTAAAAGCCTCATAAATTCAGAAGATGGATAGTTCAAATGAATTCATTTAAGTGTACCTAACAGTTGGTATATAAGTTGGTTATAATAATTTCAGCATCAATCTTAACTGTAATAAAGCACAATATACATATATTGTACTTATATTACAAAGTGTACCCTAAACCGACCTTTTTTAACTTCTGTCTAATGCAATCGCGAATAGAGTATAAGTATTTGATAATTTCAGCTTAATTAATCCACACATTTTTGAGGAAAAGGGTCTTGACAGCTGGACAACAAAGTGATCATAAAGGGGTTCGATTTTTGCCGACGGTGTTACGGAACCCAAAAAAAAAAACCGGCCAAATGTGAGTCAGACTCGCGAACGAAGGGTTCCGTACAGTCCGTAGCAAAACACGTTTGTTGTATGGAAGCCCCACTTAAATATTTTTGTTTTATTCTGTTTTCAGTATTTGTTGTTATAGCGGTAATAGAAATACATAGCATAGCATATTCAGCCTTTTAATGTTCCCACTGCTGGGACTCAGGCCTCCTCTCTAGGAGAGGGAATGGGCCCTAATCCACCACGCGGGCCCAGTGCAGATTGGTGAATGTCACATGTCTTCGAATTTTTGGTTCTAAGACATGCCGGTTTCCTCACGATGTTTTCCTTCACCGGTTTGAGAGCAGTGGTGATGAAATAAATTACACAAAGTAATGCGCCTGGCTGGGTTTGAACCCGCGACCTAGAACTCGTAAGTCGGGGCCGTTACCACTCGGCCACCACTGCTCTCACTCGGCCACCACAGCTCTCTATAGAAATACATTGTCTGTGAAAATATCTACTGTCTAGCTATCATGGTTCGGTTCGGAGTGATAGTAATAAGGTCCCGTTTTTACCCTGTGGGTACGGAACCCTAAAAAAAAGAATTCATATGCTTAGGTACTTTATCCACGGAGCGAGGAGGAGTGGTAGGCGGTCGCCTCCTTCTGCGAAGCAGTAATGCTAGCAAAGGAGGCGGCCGATCGCGTGAGGCAACGGTCTTCACGCCCCAACCGCCGCCGGGATTCCGATCCTGATTTCCGGCCACCGTAGACGCGGGCTTGCGGACGGCGAGCAATGGGTAGCCTGCCGTCCAACCGTCCGGTAAGTCCAAGTCGTCGACGGCGCGTATTGTTCCACGCGCGCCTCAGGGAGATGTCAGCAAATCGTAGGGGCCCAGCAGGGTCGAAGCCTACTGGGGCCATGGGTAGTGTGGAAACGAAACCCGGGGCCCTGGGACGAAGGCAACGAAGGAACAGGAGTGCGTTTTTAGTCAGTAAAAGTCTGACACTATCTCTCGCTCCGCCTAAGAGCGAGATTTGTCATAAGATGATTTTCCCACCTAAAAAAAAAAACTTAAAAAAACACCTAAAAAAAAGTACTTTATCCAGTATATCTCATTCAGACCTAGAACGTTCTTAACCCACCATTAAAAAAGTCGAAAGCGATAAATTCACACATTTTACAACACTCCAAAGTGTGGGGAGGTAGGCATCCTACAACAATGAATCAAGCAGTTAAATACTTGGTAATTACCAACGCCATCTGCCGGCCATTCGTCAAATATCAATTTAAGCGAGAACTCTGCTATTAAACATGTAATAATACGCCATTTATTTTCTTGCCGCGTTGTGGTATGTAGTTATGCTTACGTAAGCAGTAAGCTGGTGCTATATTGGGTGGTTCCTCCTGCATTTAAAACAGAGTTAAGAAGCACATAATATCATTATGTTCCCACAAAATTCCGGTAACCTTACATGTACAGTAATTTTTTTAGGGTGTTTAGAGCTTTACCTAGAGTTGCCAACCATACTCTAATATAGAGTATTGTACTCTATTTTAAGGAGGAGTACTTTATAATCTACGAATGCAATAAAGGACGCTAAAATACTGTAGGCATTTTCATTCCAATTTTGAATTAAGCTGAAGAAATCTTAATAATTCAGTAAAATGCTGAAATAATTTGTCTTTCCTTTCTTCTTTGAAAACTATGGCTTCATTGAAAATAATACATACAATAATTTAAAAACAATAAAAATATGTTGGTTTCGGTAAAATTAAAACCAGGTTACTCTTTTCTTCTAACAATGTACTCTTAATGTATCCTTCTAAGATCAGATATACCTAATTTATTTCTCCTTTAAAACTATGTTATTTTATATCGTAATGGGCAGCTATGCACTATATCGATCATGAACGAGTTCATACTCCAACTCACACTAGGTAAATTTTTCAAAGGGCTAGATCCGCGATTGACCATTTTCAATCGCAAGTTTGTACTCCTATTACAGTCGTTTAACAAAATGAATACGAAGTAAAGACGTGTGAAGGTTGAATAAATGGTAAGCGATACAGTGGATAGTGGGAAGATTAGCCTTAATAACAGGAACGCCTCGCATTCCATCCTAGTACATTCGTTGTTCTAAGTACCCAATTAGAACTACCTACCTATGTTAGTGATTACCGGAGAATCAGAAATAGATTTAGCCTAGCCAATCTTAAGGAAATGTACTGGCTAACTTGTTAATTTACCACTGTAAATCACTCTTGTAGTATATTGGCTGAAGTCTTGGTAGACTCAAGTGCTAGTGACATAATGTATATTTGACACCTGTCAGTAGACATCCAGCAGTTGATCTAAGCGGTTGTCTGGTGCGAACAATTATGCGTATCCATCGATATTTAAATGAAATACGCACTAGATTACGGGTGCGGAACACTCACTTCAATCGACTCAGGCGTAGTGTAATCCATACACTTTGAACATTACACTATGTTGAACGAAACGCGTAAGTGCCACGAAATTCATGGCGCTTAAGACATTTTGGTCGCGAAAAAAGTATCCTCTAAAAGCTATCTTAGCGCTGTATGTTTTAATAGTACTGATAAACGGCATATTGCCAATGAAGCGCCGCAGCGAACTTTTAACTTTTCAGTATTTTGACAAATACTCGTATTTTCCATGAACGTGCTTGTCTATCTCTAGAATATAAGTCGATGTGTGTATCGTAGTATCGGTCTAGTTGTTGGTACTTAGCCTATCATTAATAATAAAAATAAAAAAATCGGTGAGCCGTAAAATAAGCAGAAAAATACAACAATTTAAGTAAAAATATGCAGTAGATTACCACTTTCAGTTTTTTGTAGAATAAGTACTTTGGTATTTACTTGGGATACAGGATTGTTCGAAAGAATTACCGCGGCCCTGGAACGCAACGGTCAACTGAAGGAACACAGGTGGATTTTAGTTAGTAAAAGTATAATCTCCTCTCGCTCCACCCCGAGCAGAAAGAGTTATTTAATGATTTCACAACTCAAAAAAGGTATAAGGTATCTAATTCAGCCTAGACACAATCCTTTCGAGTACAATTATATTTTTGCGTTTTGTTGGTACTTAAAAATTAAGCGAGAACTACCCTAGACCGAGACTCACGTGGACCATACCTGATTTGTACGTAGCGGCGCGTTGCGTGGCTTCGCGTAGCGTGGATCTAATGTAGCTCTGCAAGTCTAGTTGCCGTATAAAATGTATGGAGACCGACGCGCCCAGATCGGCGTACGTGGCCCACGTGTGCGCAATGTACTTCTAACTTTACAATTGATAGCCAATTTACCACAAAAATATATCTGACATTGCGCTGAATATTCTGCCCATCCAATTCAGTTTAAAAGGGTGTCCTATCTTTATTCATAATTTCCAAACCACCGGAAGAGTAATCAGTTTTTTAACCACACAAGAACAACAACAATACAAAGACTATTTAATCTGTGCAATGCATCAGTAGATCGGTAAGGACTGCTTAGGACTATAAGCGGAGCAGTCCGGAAGACACGTGCGCAAGAGTGCACTTGTGACGTATTGTTATGCGGTGACGTAGGGTAGGTAGGGATGTGGCGCCATTTTCGACTTCAAAGAGTAACTGCGTTGTTCCATGAATCGTTAGTAAATACGGTATTGTTCGAAAGAGTTACTGTGGCCCTGGAACGAAAAGAGTAAGTGATGGATCACAAGTGTATTTTAGTAAATCAAGTTCTGACACTCTCTTTTGCTCCACCAAGAACCCGAGAAAAAAGAAAAGGATCAATAGATGTCCAGACTTCTCAAAAATTTATTGGTTTTCACTGCTGGAGGTGGCTCACAAATTGCATGCTATTTAGCAAAGCTTTTGACCACTCTCATTTAGCCAAAGTAACCTCTTCTTTCTGATAATAATAATAAAATACCTCTTAATATATTAACTAATAACGTTCCAATGAACGTTATAATGTTCTAATGAACTTGAAGACGAAAACATCTTGTGTCAAACGTACACTATGCAAACAAGCATATCTATTGTAAGCTGGGGATTATATTGAAAATAAAAATGCTTGACCAGCATGAAGCTGGTCTAGTTCTACTACTATAATACTGATCAATTATTATTAGTTTGTGTTTAAGTGGTGTTACTTATTTGGTACACAATAAAGTTTATTCTATTCTATCACATAGTAATTGATCAGGTATTAGAATTGAGAAATAACTTTTTTTGCAATTTGAAAATACTAATAATGTTATATTGTAGATATTATACCCACAAGCAAGTAGAATTAGAGCATTATTTTTCATTAAGTAGATAACATTTGTTTTTTCAAATTTTGTAAATGGAGTACCGTGGAGCAATTTATGTTTCATCATCATCATCATCATCATTTCAGCCGAAAGACCTCTACTGTTGGACATAGGCTTCACCCAACATTTTGAACATAAATAAAAATAAAAATAAAACTTGTGTTCATGAATGAGCATGCATAATATTTAATGCATGAATTGCATTAAATATTAAAATAAATTAGTAGTTTGTTTATTTAAATATAAATTGGGGATATAAAGATAGCTTCCAAAAAAATTAAGGATAAAGAAAAAGGGTACTGTATGATGTGTATGACACTTGTTCGATCTACTGCAGAAATATTTATCTATAAATATACGGCACACTGTACAGGTAGACCGTTCCAGCGGATGATTTATATGCGTATGATTTACATTATCAATTTTGTGATAAAAGCCATGTGCAAAAACAGTTACTGTTAGTAGGTATTATAGGAAACCGTACTTTAAGCTGTTTGACGTTTTCGTGATGTAAGTTGTTATAATCGTTCATGAACCTAAGGATTAGGTAATAACAAGTAGGTATGTCCCTTGTTGCTACCATATTTCAATGTCGATGAACAGCGGTTTGCTAGGCTTTTGCAATCCAGTCAGTCCATCCATTATATTTTTTGGCTAGAAAATCATCAAAACACTTTTCCCGCCTGAGGTGGAGTGAGACGACATGTCAGATTTTTACTGACTTAAAACCCACCTGTCTTGCTTCAATTGCCCTTCGCGTTCGAAAGTCGTGGCAACTCTTTCGAACAATCCCGCAGTTATTCAGACCATTCATGACATTACAATTCAATGCACTGAGACCGATCCATTTAACGACCTCAACGGAACTTTTAAAGGGATGAAGATATAAAGGGTGCATAGCTCCATCCCCTTTTCTCACTCGCACGATTGATATTTTAACACGTCGCGCATCGCACCGCGGTATAAGGGCTATAATTCACCGCGACACCATGGCGGCGCGACCAGTCGCCGCTACCAACAAAATGTATACAGCTCTATAGAGTTACTCACCTGGTGTCCGTTTGGCAACGCAACCAATTTGGTGGCGCGACCAGCTCGGACGCCAGTCCGGTCGCCAGTGAAGGCCCCACCAAAGAGTATGTAAGGGCTATATTTCACCGGGACACCATGGCGGTGCAACTGGTCGCGCCGCCATGCGCTATTTTCCGGTGAAATATAACCCTTAGAGTCGCCCGTACCAGACCAACATCCATCTGACCGAAGGATCCTCCCTTTTTAATAGAGGTTTGCGGTACTTTAAAGGTAGAACTGCACTGCGAACACGTGTGCCACGTACGCCAATCTGGGCCCGTCGGTCTCCATACATTTTATATGGCAACTAGACTTGTAGACATTAGATCGACGCCACGCGACCTCGTTCTACGTACAAATCAGGCGTGGTACACGTGTGCGTCGGTCTAATGTAGTTCTAGCTTTAACCCTGTTCTACGTTCCTCTAAACACGTATCTAGAAAAGATTTTTCGCGTAAAGTATCAAGGTTATTGTGGTTAATAATGTAAGTGTGCTACGTTTTATCCAAGCTGAACTACGCTGACACTGTGTATGGGGCGTGCATTCTTGGTAGAAGCAAAAGGTTGATCCAGCGAGTACAAAATGCATGTGCTAGGTTCTGTTTCAATGTACCTCCGAGGTCACACGTAACACCATTTTTAAATAAAAGTAATCTGATGAGAATGTCCGATCGCAGAAAGCTTCATCTGGCTACCCTACTTTTTGGCACAATACTCACAAAAAAACCGGCCTATCTATATGATAAACTGACTTGGTCGCGTGAAATAAACAAAATTAAAACCAGAGCATCTTCATATCTTTTGTTGACCTTGTCACATAAAACTGCTGCCTTCCGTGGTAGTTTCAAATTCGCTGCTAGCAGAATCTGGAATGACTTACCGCCGCCTTTTCGTGCTATAAAGACGGTTGGTAATTTTAGTTACAAATATAAACAACATTTATTACGAATCCAAAAGGAAACTACCACGTAGTTTACCGAGAGTCTGTACGGTTTGTATTGGTGACATTGTCGCTCGCACACAACATTTTGTTCTTGCTTCCAACACAACATACCACTTACACTTCACAGTTAAACACAGTAACATTTTAGATACACCCGAATCACTTTTAAAATATATATACGTAATAATCCTAGGTATTTACCTACACACCTTTTGACAGTTGATTCACTGTACGCTCGCGTTCCTCCGTTTGTCTATGGTAATGACAAATGATATATGTTGGAGCGTCAGGCGTCGGTCGATGGTTTATTATTTATTCTTATAAGCACTATTTTTAAATATAATTGTTTATAATTTACATTACACACATAAATATAAATTCACGAATTTTATTTATCTATTCATTATTTATATTTTATTTCGATAGACTACTTAGCGTCCGTAAGTGTGTTCGTGACATCATAGTGGGCCCTAACAGAATACCAGCGCTGCGTTATTTATCGTTTTAAAATAACGCAGCATATGCTGAGTTAGGTGCCTTTTTGGTCTCGCACTGATTATACCTTTCTTTTTTTTATTGTGTATCTTTAGTTTATACGATTGTGTGAGTCACGAATAAACGTTTTTTCTTTCTTTTCTTTCTTTCGTTTTATCTTGAGTGGAAATCCTATTGTATGTTCTCCGCCCTGGGGCGGACAAAATGGGTCCCCCGGACCTTTGCTACTAAAACCACAGGGTAATCTTCCAAGTACCCTTAGCCAGAGGGCTGAATCCACTACAGCTGTGCCTTCGAATGTAACGTGATTTATATTGTATCGTTTAAAAGACTAAGAACTAGATAACGTAGCATCGCATCTCTTTAATGGTGATTAACTCTCATCAGATAAAATATTTGTTTCCTAATCAATAAATCGAAACAAATATCCTGTTTATTTGTGTGTGTTTAATAATATACAGGTACGCTTGTTTTTCGCATTTCGGGGATGCCCTGTAAGCAAGGTCGACTGATGACTGATGACCTTAAGTAAATTATGATAATTATTACACAAATATTATCTAGATATTATCGACAGGGGAATGTCAAGAGAGTTCGAATAGCATTATATAATCCACTAACTTTTGCCCGCGACTTCGTCCAGCCCCCTTAGCCAAGTTACAACCGTTTCGTTTCGATTCTCTTTTCGTTGATCGCCTCGAATCGGCCACGCCTCTTATTCCTTTGTTCTGACCACGTGGCTGAGCGTTGAGATGACGTCAGAACAAAGGAATCGGAGGCGTGGCCCACTCGAGGCGATCAACGAAAAAAGAAACGAAACGGTTATAACTTGGCTAGGGGGGCTGGTGAGTTATTGCGGACATGAAGTCGAAGCTAGATTAAAAGTAGCCTACTTATGTCTTTTCTTGGACTTCAAACTTCCTTTTTTTTTGAGGTGGGAAATCATCCAACGACTTCTCCTTCTTTAAGGTGGAACGAGAAGGCATGTCAGACATTTATCTACCTGTGTCCACCTGTGTCTCTCAGTTGCCCTTTACGCTCTAAGGCCACGGTCACTCTTTCGAACGTTCCCGCAGCCCTAGGCTTCAAGCTGACTCCGTTCGAGATTTCATCAAAATTTCCAGTAGGTACCTAGTTAACGTAACAGATAGACAAAGTTACTTATATTAGTATTGATTAACGTATTTGCTGTTTTTTGTAACCATTTTTTGAGTCATTGACATTCGGACGAATGGAAACCACATTCTATTTTGCGTATAAACGAAATTCGTTCCCAAATAAAAATCAATTTCCCATAATAATTTTAATGAGTAACCAAACCTCACGAATATTACCTTCCCTAATTAACTACTTGTAATTAAAACCAAAACTAGAGACACAAATTAATTCACAAACTAGTCATAAGTATAAAGAATAAGAAACTCTCTCACGTTATAAATAAACCGATAAAGTCGATACACATATCTCCATGGTACAAGATCGAAAATAATTACGAGCGATCATCGGCCATTAAGCACCGTAAATTACTCGGTAACGTAATACGCCCATACTAATTATTAAGCAAGGTATGTAATTGAGGCGTCTTAAATATAATAATAAATTTACCTACTTGTTCAAGCCAATTATTGTTAAGGGGAACACTGAAGACCTTACTTTATAAAGGGAACTATGAGATTTTTATTTTTATGGTATTGGGATTCGGAAATCTCTATGGCCATTGAATGTGACAACGAGATGGTTGCGAAACTAATATTTCTATGACCTACACATAGTTGTTCCTAGTCTGGTTGCCTTGTATCCGTGGTGTTTATGAAAGCACCGATGATATCCACCATGTACTGGTACCACGCTATCGCCATACGTCTGGTGGTTTGATGATGGAACGGGCTTGGTGGAATTGGGTTATGTAATTCCGATGCACTCCCCGAAATGCAACCGGTAGAAAACCGATAAGCTAGCAGCTTGGCACCGGTGCTCAAGAGTTTGAAGCTTCGCATTACCAATGATCCTTTGGCACGTTTCTCAATTGACTCAATCGCATCAAGCTGGTATCTGGCAGATCCATCCCAAAGATGAGAGCAGTACTCACAATACAATCGAACTTGTGCATGATAAAGTTCCTTCCTCTCCTAGTTCGATGGGACGGCAATCCGATACGACCGGAGAGAGATCACCCGCAGTACTAATGGCTTTACGTGCTTTCCAAGGAAAGGGGGTGTCACACCACAAACTTCCAAACTACGGGTGCTACAGAATAGAATGGAAAAACCCAACAGTACTTTTTACCCAACCCAGGAATTAAACCCAGGAGTCCACGCTCAGCAGTCGTACAACACGACTGGTCCACACATGAACAAAACTGGAAGGGATGAAAAGGAGAAAGAAAGCTCTGTGTCCTGCAGTAAGACCAAACAATAACATATTATGTAGATGTAGCGACATCTATGACATCACACAAGAACTAAACTACAAAATCTTGCATCACGCAATTAGTGTTCTCCATTTGATTTGATCTTATACAATACATAGTCCGAAATCATCTATCGCGTAGTTGCCTAGATCAGACATAATGTCCGTCTGGTCGGAGGATCCTCCCTTTTCAAAAGAGGTATACAGGACTTTACACTCTGTTCCGCATACTTCTAAATAGATATCGAAATCCTCTAAATAGGTATGAAAATATTTAAAACGTTTATCAGAATTTCAAAAAGGCCATCGGAAATCAGTGGCACGTGTATTTTTATTTAACACGGTTGATTAGATTATCTTTGAGGAAATAAACAAACAAATATTTTGCATATACAACACGTTTATTTATCAGATCTCAGAGAACCCAGTTTCACTATCGTTATTGACGATATTAGTGGCCAATCTGTGATCAAGATTTGGTCGATCTCGTCAATCTTTTTTTAAGAAAAACAGTAATCTGGTGATTCACCTGAAAAACACTGATAAGTTTTCGCATTATTTTCGTACACACGACTGGTTTAATCTGAGTAATGTTCAGTTAATCCTGTCATCTATAATACTTCCTGCGATGAACGATAATATTAGATTGTAAATATTTTATCAGTTGCTAAGACAGTCACATATTCCAAAGATATATACTGCATCGATAGTGTATTGAAGAAATTCCGATGTCATATCAACCGGATGATGATTTCGAAAGGGAAAGCACTGTGGAGATAGATGGCGACACCACCACCTGCCTTTTCAGTTCTATCATTGCGGATGAGAATGAAACCGGGAAGCGGGTAGGAAGTAGAGAAAAGATGAGGCTTAAGCCAACCCGGTGAGGGTTCCCCCCCCCCTCTACCACCTACCCCCTTTTTATGTTAAGTTCTTACAGTCCATCCTAAGGTTGTCTGGTATCGCTGTTAGCGATGAGACCGCCATTGTACCCATATATTAAGTTAGTTTAAAAGTTTTTGTTACTATTTTGATACAATAAAGTTTTATTTTTAACCGACTTCAAAAAAAAGGAGGAGGTTATCAATTCGGTTGTATTTTTTTTATATTTTTTTATTTTTATCATCATTATTTATTTTTTATTTATTTTTATGTTTGTTACCACAGAACAGCGTCGTTTATGGACCGATTTGCAAAATTTTTTTTTCCCTTTATAGAATATGTTTCCAGATTGGTCTTATTTTTTTCAAAATCCAGTTCTGATGATGGAATCCATGAGGAATCGAGGAAACTCCCCAAAAATTATAGGCAACCCTATGGTAATTTTAGTATTTTCATCAAGAACTTAAGCATTTACAGTCAAAAAGTAACATTTGATGAAGTGGAACTGATGAAGAAGACCAGAAATGGTCAACGGAACTTCCTACTCAAATAGATATCACAATGAAGATATAGTTAAGCGACTATGACAATACAAATAAATGAATGATTCTGAATAGTTACGTTGAAAATGGTATCATCGAAGTGATCTGATGATGATGATGGAGCCGGAAGGTAGGCACTGGAACTCCGTAATTAATCAATGTAACCTAGCCGTGTTTGGACTTATTAGAATTGTCATGAGATGCACTTTGGGTGTAACGTACTATCGAACTGTTCTGATGATGGAGCCGGAAGGTATGCACAGGAACTCCGTAATTAATCAATGTATCCTAGCCGTGTTTGGGCTTATTAGAATTGTCGTGAGATGCTCTTTGGCTATATGGTACTATCGAACTGATCTGATGATGGAGCCGGAAGGAGGAAGGTAGACACAGGAACTTTATAATAAAACAATGTAACCTAGCAGTATTTGGGTTAATTGGAATTGTCATGAGCAATAGGCACTCTGTTTATAAGTGTATCGCAACTAAAAAGTGTGAAATAAAAACTTTTTAGAAAAAAAAAGAACCGACTTCACTAAAAAAAAAAAACACTAAAAGGATTAAAATAACTTTAATTTCGGTAGTCGGTGTTAAATAAGAAAAGAAACAAACAATACCGAGAAACACCGACTTCCGAAATTAAAGTTATTTTGATCCTTTTAGTGTTTTTTTTTTTTTAGTGAAGTCGGTTATTTTTTTTTTCTAAAAAGTTTTTTATTCTATTCTATTCTCAGAAATCAGGACGGCGTGAACATTGGCATTCGAAAAGGTGTCGAACAGTTCACTATAGTGACTTGGCACACTGGACCAATGCCCAGTCTGCCAAGTCACTATAGTGAATACTACTTCAATAGAGTGGCAAACATTAAACAAGTGACCATGCTGTTGACTAAACGTCTGACAAAGTTACCAAGGGAGTTAGCAACGAAGTAAAACTTGCATTAGTGGAAGAGTTTACAGAACCAGTAGCGGAATTAAAGGAATCATCATCTAATACCTAAAACTAGAAAATATACAAATAGCCTATTACAAAAGAAAAAAACATGACTTTCAGTGCAACACCGCTGTCTGTGCCACCAGCAACACCAGCAGAATATAAACTACAGTAATAAAAAACAATTTAAAAGACAAAATACTATTGGCGTTTCCTACGGTCAACTTTTGGTTTGTTGGTACATACAGCCATTGTGATGTAGAAATAATTAGTGGTAGGTGATTAAGGAAAAAAACTATTATAGGTAACAACCAAAACACTTTAATAACGTGTGACTACGGCTTTTCTTTTTACCTTGTTTATTTCAGCATCCTGGAAATCTTGTTTCATACTTTTAGTTTCGTCGTTTTTTTTGTCGTAGTCGGGTTTTACTTTTTTTTACTTTTTTTTTATTTAAATTATTTTGGTGTTAAATCACTGTGCTTCTATACCATTTGCAAAAGCTAAATTTAAAATTTCTAATTAATAATGGTTTAATTTTTGACCACCAGAGGGCGCCACATTGAATTTTGATGATATATTTTGATAAGTACCAGTGAAGCCCTTTCAAATGATATCAAACACGGTGTATTTATCTTAACATTTTTTTTAACACATGATTTCTTGTCCGCTAGAGGGCGTCACTTTAAATTTGAACAATATTTTGGAAATGTACAAGTAAAGCCCTTTCAAATGATACCAAACACGGCGTATTTATCTCCATTTTTATTTTTTACACATTACTTTTTGTCCGCTAGAGGGCGCCATATCAAGTTTTGTGACATGTCACGTAACCTATGTTCAGCGGACAATTAAGACGGTTCTAACGATACCTCATACGTCGAGTTCCGATAAGTAGATTAGGAGCTATGTGGGAACAGATGAACAAACTCACATACATACATAGCCTGTCAAAATCATAACCCTCCGTAGTCGGGTAAAAAAAAAAAACAGAGGATACTATGAATAAACAAAATACATACATATACTTCATCATCATTTATTCGTGCCCAAATTTTTTATTTATTTATTTATTTATTTATTATATTCTTTATTGTACACCACATAAACAAAAATACAGGACAAACATAATTAAAAATAAGTGTACAATGGGCGGTCTTATCGCACAGGGCAATTTCTTACAGACAACCTTTGGATGGACAAGTTTTAGTTGTTAATTTTCGTATAATTTGTAAAAATATAGATGAAATTGTCTGCAATAAAGATATATTTATTATTATTATCATTTCAACTGAAAGGCATCCCTGGACATAAGCCTAAGCCATCCCCTAAGTGTCGCCACAACGACCGGTCCTGTCCTCACATCTATCGGACCAGGTCATCAAATAAATATAAGTACAAATAGAAAACTGGATACTGGAACATTATCGCTGTGTTGATACTACTAACAACTTCTTACGCAGTTTAGTCAGTGATATAAGGACATAATGTAATAGTGTGCATAATTCAACCAAAGATTACAAAAAAAAACATTCAGTCACGTTTATAACGACATCGTCATCAGAAGTAGGTATTGGTAAACTGCAGCCATGTCCTATCAAGGATTGTGAAAGATTATGGCTCCTAAAATACATTCTGTACCACCACACCTACATAATTATCTACTTAAATCACATTTAATTAGCTTAAGTGCGGCAATCATTTTTTTGTGCAAGTGCTTGAAGGAAAAATGTCGTCATGCTGACCAAAGTACGAAGCTTTGTCCATAGCACAAGCTTAGCATATTTTGGTCCTACATCAGTACTTGGTTGTATTAGGATGATGAAAGAAGAACTCTTATTACTCTATGTGAGATGAAATAATCAAGAGCCATGGTTCCTAACCTGGGGGAAATTATCCCTGCGGGAGTAAAACTGATATTCTGCGGGGGTAAATTATAACAGACCAATACGACTGAATCAAGTCAAGTGACAAGTCAGAGCCTCGCATTAAACCAACCTAATACCTCACACTAAACATTCTAATGCTTTTTTTATTATTATTAATGATAGGCTCGCGTTTGACCACCATCTCACCTGATGGTAAGCGATGATGTGGCCGACGATGGAGCACGCTTGCCTAGAAGTAGCCTATTCACTCTTGACTTAAAGACCCCTAAGTTGTAGCTATCTGGAAACACAGACTCCGGCAAGGAATTCCACTCCTTGGCTGTACGCATAATAAATGTGTTCTTAAAACGTAATGTTACGTCTAGAAAGATTATAGTTGTTAAAAGGTAAGGTAATGTGTTTGTAAGAAGTTACTGAATATTTTTGAGCTATTTTCATATGTCTAATGCAGTAGATTTGTATTAATTTGACGTACTATATTCATTAGTAGCAAGAGAGAGAGGAAGGGGGGTAAATGAGTTTTCCCAGCTAAATTTTCATAGGGGCGATAAGATCGAAAAGGTAAGGAACCAATAGCTAAGAGGTTACAAGTATTGTCATCAATCGCCATCGTAGTCACCATTTAAAAACACAAAGACAAAGGCATTCCTCAAGCGTTGTGTCCACGACCAGGCCTGGTCTAATATCTATCGGATTTGCCACGTCATTGGTCGACCTTGTGGGAGTCCTTCCAATACTGGGTCTTCCAAGTCAGGTAACATTTTGTAAATTTTGCTGCTTCGTTCGGTTTCACTTCGGCAAACGTCCCTGTAAAAAATTAAATATTAGTTGTGTATCAACTGTGTCCAATAGCACAATTTATACACAAGTAATTTCTGAATTTTTATAATCCAGTCAATACTGGATCTAGAAAAGAAAACAAATAATATAAATAATAATATTACTCGTTTCTGTCAGTGACAACTTGTGTGTATTAACTGCTCCCATTACATGCTATAGCCAGTATGATATTCTGATGTATAAGCTTTATAATGTAAAGTTTCATCAAAATCAACCCCTTTGAGAGTGAAGGAATAACAAAAATATACAAAATTCATACAATCTTTCACTTTTATAATATCTCTATATTTTATAATCTAATTTTATATATATTCATATCCCACAATTTTATTTCCCGCTAGAAAATTCCGACGTGTTTTTTTCACTTTGGCGCACCTACTTTTTCTAATGTTATCATCCATATCTGTCGTATTTGTTAGTATCAATAGACAAACTGCGACAGTCAGATCATTATCAAATAGTTGTTCTATTATATCAACCCTCATATTGTAATCAATATCAATCAGGGAAAATTTTTTTTTTATTTGTTTTGCCAAGTTCTTTAAATTTTGATTAGATTGTGTATAAACGGCATCAAAAAGAGATTTGAATCGGATTATTTTTTTACGTAGACAAGTAGTATCAGCCATGTGACATGTATTCCACCTAAAGAATTGTTGAGTCACTGAAAAATATCGTCAGAAAGTATTTGGGACACATATAGTAAATAAAAAGTAAAAAACTAGCATGTGTGGCTCACGGCTGCACCAAAAAGGTCCATTTCAGCATTACAAAGCCGTGTTCGCACATACGAACACGAACATAGCGAACACAAACACCAAACTTGAACATTTGGTTTGTTCGTATGGATGGTATTTTTGAACACGAACGAAAACATTGTTCGAATCACTCGATTCGAACTATGTTTTCGTACGACACGAACTCTCTTAATAGCCATAGCGGCGTCGTTGGAAGTGGTCGATTGTGAAGTAGCGAAGTTTTTTTGGTGTTCGCATTGATTCATGAAGAACACTGTCCATACAGAACATACTAATAGGATCGCCGCAAACATGTTTGACGAACAAAGTGTTTGATATTAGTTAGTGGTATAAACTGCGAAACAAAGTTGTATGCAATGCAAAAAAAATTGTTCGTACGTCTTCAGACAGACAGAAAAATGCTGTCTGACGCTGGTTTTCCAATGCACCTTGAGTGACGAGTGATGGAGTATACGATTCCAAACACTTTTCTGATTTTTTTTTTCATAGATTCTAATTAAAGGCCTGATAGCTAAAAGCATCGACGACCATCTGTCCAAACTGTCGTTGCCAGGTAGGATCAAATACATGACACCGAAAGCAGTAGTCTTCGATAAGGCACGCCTGTCACTCCTGACAAGACGTGCCTTAGGAGAGGACTCTCCAGTCCTGTCTCTGGATCCCTAATCACTGGTGGCTTGGACGCTGCTCCCCACACAGCCGGACTAAGTATTTTTTATATTTTTTTGTAAAATAAATGTTCTTTAATACATATGCATAGAAGAATAAAGTAATTAAATAATAATCATTAATTTAACACACATAAGTTTTTTTTACACGTTAATTTAGATAGTTTTTTTTTTACACAGTAACAATGACCTTGAAAAGTTAGCAACAGGTCCCAAGCTAGGCACTGCAGTGCTTGTACCTTGGAATTGGTAGGAACTCCTTTAACTGTACACGGTACAATAACACCTAAAATGACTTTTTTACCTGTATGCAATATTTGCAGTGATTTGCAGCGACTGGCGACAACTGAAACCGTTCAACTGATTCCAAGTGTCGCAGGGTCCTACAGTGGCTTACGATATACTAAGTAGCTGTAAGTTAAGAGTTATTAACGTAATGGTAAGAATAAATAAGCTTACAAGAGTATTAATATTTAAACCGCATATCTTGGTTGTTTAGGCTCAGATATTATATTAAATTAAAGGCAAGTGGACTGTATAGGGGTTTATTCTAATCTTAGCAAAAGTAGGTTATAGTTCAAAAGTACGTCTATGCCCGGTCGTGTTGGACGATGCAATGCCCGATGTCCTGCGTGCTTGGTCCCTGCGCCGCCGCCGGCGCCACCGCGCCGTGCCGTGTCATCGTAGTGTGTGTGTGAACATTGGTAGATACTGAAATAAATTCTTTAGTGATTTTACCAAACCTTTCTTTGCTGACGTTTTCTGCCCACTCATGGGCAATGCCTCCCTCCACTCCTTCCATTTTTTGTAAGCCTATGCTTTCTCCTTCCGATGCTGTGAAATCTGTCCAGTTCGTACAGCCATGTCTTACATGGCCAGCTGCGACCCCGTCTTCACTGTCCCAGGGCACTAACTATGAGTGACTTTGGGCCACAGTTGGTCGGGTACGAGGCACTAGATCAGTTAATTGGCTAATTACTTAATATTATATTCTACGTTAGCCACGACAAAACAAAGATAATGAGTAGTACTGATAGTAGGCCTAAATATAAATACTTCGGTGGCGCCTTACTTGCATTAGGTAAAGATTAAGCACATCACATAATCTCTTTTAACGATAAAAACTTATCGCAAATATTTTATCGGGGCAACAGGTAATGTGCATGATAGTGCAGTCATTGCTTACCTGCGTAATATATACCTCACTAGATGTGCATCACCCGCGACTTCTCTCACGTGGCCTATCCAGCAGGAACTGTAACAGAGATTGTAGTTAAAATAAAATCAACTGCAAGGGTCGTTCTCCTCGGCGGCGACCTGTCGCGCTTTGTCCTGGTTCAGTCCATGGTCCGGAGCGAGATGGAATTGTATGCAAACCTTTTTCTGCGTACCAGTAATGCTAGCGAAGACACTGCCGCCACTGTGAAGGAACGCACATCATCACGCCCCAGACACATACACAGGAGACGTCTCGAGTGTCGGGAGTCCCAGGGCGATCTTCAGCCACCGTAGGCACGGGCTTGCGGACGACAAGCAATGTGTAGCACGCCGTCCGGCCGTCAGGTAGGGTCCGAGCCTTAATCCAATGTTCCAGGCGAACCTCAAAAATTATGAAACCGTAGGGGCCCAGTAGGTCCGATGCCCACTACCCGATAGATATCAGTCATTTGTAGGTGTTTGACAGTTGTTACGGATAATCAGAAGCCAGGAAGTTTTACACCAGTTTTGCAAAGGGGTATCGTGCTATCCAATTACTAAGTTGTAAAGGTCAAATTGTGGAGGCAGTCGCACTACATAAAATACTGGGTTTTCAGCCGCATCTGAAAAGGCTAGGCAAAGAGAGTATTAGATATCTACACGGCCATGCCGCTGAAGGTGTTAACTCACAGCGATAGTGTAGTTTCCTATCTGTGAAATATTTCTGGTAATCTATAACCCGATTGCGTTATACAGTAAATTCAAAATTTTTCGAATTATTATAGAAATTATCACGATTCCAATAATTTTGAATCCATTTCATATTGACCAGTTCTATTTTTATGGCCTACAGATTGTTGTTTCGAGTCCGGGTGTCTTGTGCATGTGAGTTTTGCAAATGCAAATTAAAAATAACTAAAAACAAACTAAAATATGGCGACAAAAAAATCCTTCACATCTCTATTGGGTAATGTACCCAAAAGACTGGAGACATTGCTCGCTGCAAGGCAATGGTTATCCTCTGTCCAAGGTAAAAACCAGCCCTTGGGTGTATATATTATAATCTATATTATTTTTAGTTTAGATCTAAAAAACCATTTTGAAAATGACATGTCAAACTTTTTAACCAGATAACATTTGCGTAGGTGCCCTGGCGCCGATGCTCCAAGAAACTCATATTGTATGCTAATATCACAAGATTTTAGAATAATAATTATTAGAAAAATAATTTGTAAAGCGGCTCATACGCGCCGCAACTCGTTTGCTTAGTGGTAACTGTCTTAATATAATAGATATTACTTTTATACCGGTTTGACAAAATTGAAAAGGGCCCTTGAATATTCAGGAAGGAACCGTTATATACCTACGCAGATGCTTGTATGTGATTAAAGATATTACTCGTTTATTTTGGGTGATGCTGATGCATTTCTTCAATGTTGGTGTTTGAAGCTGTTATGTAACAGCAGATTCTCAGACTGGGTTCCATCAGAAGACTTAGAGTCATCCAAAGGGCACTGGAGAGGGCAATGCTCTTTTTCTTTTTCGGTTGGAAAATCATCTAATTACATCCCCCACTCTTGGGCGGAGCGGGAGATAGTGTCAGACTTTTACTGACTAAAAACCCACTCCTGTTCCTTCGTTGCCTTTCATACCAGGGCCGAGTCTTCCTTTCAGAATCAGACTCTTGGCCCCAGTAGGCTTCGACCCTGATGGGCCCCTGCAGTTGCTGACATCTGTTTGAGGCGCGCGTGGAACAGTACGCGCCGACGATTTGGGCTCGGTCCGGACGGTTACCGGACGGTCGGACGGCGAGCTACCCATTGCTCGCCGTCCCCAAGCCCGCGCCTACGGTGGCCGGAAATCGGGATCGGAATCCCGTCGGCGTCTGGGGCGTGAGGACCGTTGCCTCATGCGTGCGGCCTGCTCCTTAGCTAGCATTACTGCTTCGCAGAAGGAGGCGACCGCCTGCCACTCCTCCTCGCTCCGGACCATGGCCTGTATCAAGGCCCGGCGCGCACCACTATTCACCATGAGATCCCGCCGGAACTCTGTCCGCCATGCCGCGACTTGTCGCCGCAGCGGAGTTTCGCCCTGGCGTTGCATCTCCAGAGAAGGCAATGCTTGGAGTTATCCTGCGTGATCGAAAGTTAAACGACATACCCCGAAGAATAGTCAAATTTGCCCCTTGGCAGGGCAAATTTATCGTAGAATAAATGGCCTATATATAGGAAGTCTTTTACAAGGTGAGCCGATGATCTCGTAATGGCCTCGAAATTCCGCCGGAAAATAAGATCTAGAGAACCGATAGCTGTGGCAAAGCTTGGAAAGGCCAGTTTACAGCAATGGTTGTCATTCAGCTGAAAATCCAAACCAGGTCATGCTGAGGAGTAGAATTCCCTGCCAGAGTCTGTGTATCCCGATAGCTACAACCTAGGGTTCTTTAAGTCAAGAGTGAATAGATTACTTCTAGGTAAGCGTACCCTGTCGACGACCACATCATCGTTTACCATCAGATGAGATAGTGGTCAAGCAATAATAAAAAAGGCCCGGCTCATATAAAAATAACTCTACACTTTCTTGCTGAAATATTTCGGATCTTAATTTTTATACTCTGATTTTAATTATTCAATGCAAGCCATATGAACTTCTATATAAATAGCACATTGTATTGCATAATGACTAAATATTACTTAAAATAATGTCCCAGTCGATGCTTTGTCATTATTTTGTTTTTGTACAACTATCAACAAAGTGTTAAACGTTCAGGATTTCAGTTATCAAGCTATCTCCGATAACAATAGATTGGTTTGCATAATAACAGTTTGTACGGTAGTGAAATTACGTATAAATTAGCAACGACCCTGCTTATTTTTCCACTTTTAATCAAAGAGCAATTGATTTAATCATAATAATAATATATTATAAAGGCAAAACTTTGTTAGTGTGTGTTTGTGTGTTACTTCTTCACACTTAAACTTCTGAACAGATTTGGGTGAAATTTGGCACACATGTAGACCATGGCCTGGGCAATTTTCTGTTTTCACGCGGGCGAAGCAACTCTGGCAACAGCTAGTTAAAATCTTAACACAGAACTGCAGGGAATTAATTTTGGCGTGACCGAACCGTAAATAAGGAAGAATGAAAAGAAAAAAAAAGTGCTGAACCGACCCCAAGCAAAATGAGAGCCAACATTTGGGCTGGTGCTGCAAATTGGCATCTAGCAGCTTTAAACTCAGAGGAAAGGCGTGCGAAGAGGCTAAATGGTGATCCAAATTTGGTTAACTCCAATCTATAAAGCCAGTCAGCACAGATGTGTGGTAGCCAGCCTTTCGGTATTTTACAGGATGCATTTTGGAGAGTGTGCGCGGGAATTGCATGACTTGATTCCGCCATCACCTTTCTACCATCGGACAATTCGACGTACAGGGAGTATCCATCCTTACATTGTTAATACATCTATGGTCCGGACGAAACGTTTTGCCTCGTCGTTTATATTGCGTACATTGAAGAACAGGAACAAATTGGCTGCTGCAGCAGCGCAGCTGCGGTCTTCCCATTCGATTATAATTTAGTTGTCTTTAAGGCTAGAGTTAATAGACTCTTAATAAACTAGTGCGCTTCACCATCAATGACTGTATCACTGCTTATCATCAGGTGTGATCACAGTCAAGCACTGGTTTATATTATTAAAAAAAGTTGGAATGGGACAAGAGCAGCAAGATGGTAAAGAAGTAGTACGAACCTGAAAACTAGAATTGTCCAAATGTCAAATTCATATTTGACCAAATTATTTTGTTCCTTTAGAAACCAACAACTGCTTATGATTGTTTTTAAATTAAGAAACAGAACTGTCAAACCTGTGTTGACTTAGAAGACACATAACCCACAGAACAAAGACACGATACATATAGCACGAGACACAGAATAAATTACATTTAAGGAATCTCGACAGTTTAGATATTAATCTAGCATAGACTCTACGGACAAGAATCCCACACTATTTATCTAACTAGACAGGTTCAAGGCTTTTTTATGATAGCAATCCCTCACGCGAGAAACTCTAAAGAGATAATACAAGGAAAAAGATCAACCTTTAAAATATTTTTTCGTGAATAATAATATAGTAAATGACTGTATAAATTTAAGCATATTTCATCAGAACGTTTGTGGAATTAATAACAAGAAGACTGAACTAGAAGTTTATCTAGATACCCTTGATAAAAGGTTAGACTATTTATGCATGAGCGAGCATTTTTTTAATGAAAACACAGCAATTTATTTTAATTTACCCAACTACAAACTAATCTCGTACAATACCAGAAAAAGTAAAAAGAGAGGAGGCAGCTTAATTTTAGGACATGTGGATATATAACAGAAATTATTGACGCTATAAATAAGTTATATAAAGTTGAATGTTTTGAAGTATGCGGTGTTAAAAATGTTTCCTCTGGATTGTACATTTGTTGTTGTTATCGAAATCCTGTTAACAAATCATCCGTAACGATTGTAATTCGTGTATTGACAATATAATTACCAACTTGCCCGATTCGTATATTCTGGGATGTGCTGTAGATCACAATGGTTTGGCAGATGGCTATGGTGGTATTTTTGCAGATATTTGCCTAGATAATGTAGGTAATTCAGCGAGAAATAGAAACCAAACTGTCGTCACCAATAAGAGAATATTTAATAGTAAAAATAGTGCGCAATTTGTACTGGGTATTCTTGAAAATGATTGGAGTAGTATGGGTATAAATACATTTCTCAAAACATTCCAAATTATCTACAGAAAATAATAATATAAAATAATCTTTAAAAATAATGTCAAATTAAGGTGGATCACTAAAGGAATTCGAACATCAAGTAAAATGAAACTTTTCCTGTGTGCACATAATGGAAACAAACTTGAGTCTAGTGTCTTAATGTATAAAAACAAGTATATTAGACTATATAGACAGGTTGTAATAAAGGTTAAAAAACATGTAATAATGGAGCAAAATAATAGTTTTAAAAATCTAAGTAAAGAAGTGTGGAAAGTAGTGAATGTACTAATAAGGAGAAAGCGATGAAACCAGAACTTCGTCTCAAAGTCGATGACCAAATTGTAGTGGATCCAGAAGAAATATCTGACATCTTATCGAAACAGTTTGACTACAAATGCATCACTAGAACAAACAAAAGTTGTTAAAACACTGTAAATGTATCCTTAAATATGTATACAAACGAAATAAAAAGCGAAAAGATAATTGCTTCGGTTACTCTAAATGAGATCTTAACCATAGTAAAAAGTATGGAGAATAAGTATTCTTGTGGTCATGATCAGATTCCAATATCTGTAATTAAGGAACATATCATAATACTAGTTGAGCCTATGTGCGACTTTTATAACAAATGTATTGAGGAATCTATCTTCTTTTCTTCAATTAAAAATAGCGAAAGTAATACCTGTATATAAAAAAGGCAATAGAGGACTGATCCTAAAACTACAGGCCAATCTCCTTGATACCAGTTTTGTCAAAAATATTTGAAAAAAATATTAAAAATCGACTTCTTTCTCACTTACGTGCAAATAGAATACTGAACAAAAGATACTTTGGTTACCAAAAAGGTGTTGGCACTTCAGACGCCATTTATACCTTACTTAACGATTTAATAGAAAAAATAAATAATAAAATGAGAGTAGCAGGGATTTTCCTTGACTTAAGTTCTGCATTTGACACTATAGACCCCGAATTACTTCTTAAAAAAATTATGTATTATGGAATTAGAGGTAAGGCCTTGAAATTATTCTCATAATATCTGAAAAACAGAAAAATGTACGTAGAAATTGACAAAATACAAAATGGCTACAAAAAGGTTTACAAATCACGGACAGTAAACATGACTATGGGTGTTCCGCAAGGATTGATATTGGGACCAATTTTATTTAAGTATATTATTTATTCATGACTTAATTAATTACTTGAATACTATTTTACCTGACATTGATATAGTAATTTTTTCAGATGACACAAATGCCATAATAGCGGCTAATGACATAAATAAATTAATAGAAATGGTAAATGACGTATTACAAGCATTTCACGTGTGGTTTACTATGAACAATTTATTAATGAATACTGCAAAGACCAAATTACTATTATTTAGAACCACAGCCCGAAATAAGGACAATTTAGATGTTGTTTTAAATGATCTCGTGAAGGAAGTTACATTTTTAGGAATCCATAAAGACGAACTGCTAAATTGGAAAACTGAACTAAATGCGATAAACGCATCAATGCGGAACATCCGCATGTTACGCGTTAAGAGCTCCAAGAACAGAAATTGGTATCGAGCAATTAAAATTAGTATACTTATGCTTATAACATCAAAAGAGCTTTTGTATTACATGAAGTTAACATCGCAAAAGTGAAGGAAATGGTGACTGAAAATCCTCATTCAACTTTGAGAGAGATAGCCGCCGAACTTTCTGTATCTCACGAGTCGATCCGTACCATTTTAACTAATCATTTGAGTATGAAACATGTTACCGCTCGGCTAGTCCCAAAAGACCTGAATTTTCTCCAAAAACTAAATCACATGAGAGTCGCTGAGGACATGCTAGAACGAGTCAATTCCGACCCAACATTCATGAAACGCATTGTTACTGGTGACGAGACGTCTGTTTACGAGTTTGACATGCAAACTAGTCAACAAGCTTCGGAGTGGCGCCTTCGTCGATCAAAGTCAAAGTCATGTTAACTGTTTTCTGTGATTATCGCGGTGTTGTGAACTTGGAATTCTTTCCGGAAGGTCAAACGGTAAATAAAGAATATTATTTGAGCGTTATGCGGCATTTAAGAGAGCAAATTCGACGAAAAAGGCTAGATTTGTGGAAAAAAAATTCTTGGATTTTGTACCACGATAATGCGCCTTCGCACATGGCTATCATTGTGAACGAATTTTTGACCAAACACTCAACAAATACCATCGAGCAACCACCATATTCACCAGATATGGCTCCAGCCGATTTCTTTCTTTTTCCTAAACTCAAATTACCACTTAGTGGCACCCGTTTTCAATCGGTAGAAGACATAAAGGAGAATTCGCGGCAAGAACTGAACTCAATTCTGGAAACAGCATTTAAAAAATGGTTTGATGATTGGATTATTCATTGGCGTAAGTGTATCGTTTCTGAAGGAGCATACTTTGAAGGTGATAAAATAAATTTGGATGAATAACAAACATTTTGTGTATTATTGATCTTTTCCCGGTACTTTCTTGACAGAGTAGTATACTATTGATGATCTTTGAGGTACCTCAAAAAACAATAATAAAACACAAATAAAAAACAATAAATACAAAAAACAACACAAATAATATAAAAAAATACACAACAATAAAAAACAAACAAACAAAAACAAAAAAAAAACAAACAAAACAAAAAAAAAATACAATACAATAAAACAATTTTTAAACAATTTTTTTAATACAATGATAAATTATTTTTATGTTTTTGTATTTTTGTAATATTTGACGTGTTTGTAATTTCAGATACAATTTATTGTTAATGATTAAATGACTATGACTATGGCTAACCATAACATCACACACACAAGCAATTATCAAGCAAGCAAATCACTTGAAAGTACAGTGATTATGGTGGCATTTTCAAGGATCATGCTTTGAACCAGACGTCAGGGGGTTCCCTGGACATTTTACATTTCCGGACAGATAGCGATCTTGATAGCGCTTAGATAAGTTAACTTCAATAATAGCGTACGTGATATGATATCTTTTGTTATCATACCTTGATATCAAGTGCATTAAATGTGTTTAAGGGTGTCTACAAACAGCCGATTCTTTTGACCAATTATTGTCGTAATTGCATCGTGCATCGTAGATGCAGGTGCGGCAGTAATATGATTTCAGTTATAGATTAAGATGCTGGCAGAAGTATGATCATCATCTTCTTGCCGTTATCCCATCTCATTTGAATAGTTTTCTGTTTTCTTGTACAAATCTTCCCTGTCAGTCATCATACCATCATTCGCCTCATGTTCATTTACATATATCGAGGCTTTCCACGATCCATCCTTTCTTTGACATTGCATTTGTCATTACCATTTCAACCTCTTTACTGACGACTAAATGGTCGTCTTGCTTAACAGTCGGTTGACTGTAAGCACCCTTAATTATCCCAGCTATCGCTATTACCTACATGAAAAAATATTGTTACAAAAATATTAATTAATCGATTGTTAATTGTTTACAAAAGCACTTGGTTATCTTATGACATATCACATGGCCATTTGTAAGTATCACATCATTAGAGTTATTATTAATATAATATTGTTACATTAACTACGAGCAGTGGTGCCTACATATTAACTTATAGAATAGAATAAACTTGACTGTACATAAAAAAAGTGTTGCCATGTACCATGGAGTTTCCTGCCGGTTCTTCTCCATAGGAAACGACCAATCGGAACCGTGCTAGCTTCTGGCGTTTTATAAGTGCCCATGTAGGCCTATGTGAAATAAAAAGGATTCGATTTTTTTTTAAAGTTGAGTAACACCAATTATTATTATATGGGTGCAATGGCGGTCTTATCGCTGACAGCGATATCTAACAGAAAACCAGAAACTTAGGATGGATCGTAAGAACTTATTTTTGTTTTTTTTAGTGTCTAACGGTTGGTAAAAGATTTCAAAATATGTCATGTAAAGTCATTCCTGTCATGAAAAGTTACTTGAAAACTTTTTGTCATAATCTATAAATATAGTCATCATTCATCATTTCGGCCGAAACACGTTCACTGTTGGACATAGGCCTCCCTCAAGTGTGACCACAACGACCTGTCTCTGCGTTTCTCGACGCAGGTCGTTGTGGCAGGCATCAACCCTCTAGCACCATCAGTTATGCTGACAACCCTATGAAACGTAGGTCGTGAACACGTCGCCCCTTGGTGTCAACTTTTTTTTGGGGTTGCGGCGAGTCATTGACAATAATTTTATATTATTTGTCATTGTGCTATTATTACTATTTTCTACATTACCTACACGCGCCTTTGTATAGTTTTTGAATGTTTTCCGCGTGTTAAGTTTCTCACTATCTCAGTTACATCTTGCTGGGGTTTGGTGATCTCTGGTTTTGCTTTTTTGATTTTTTTTTTTGTATTTTAACTTTGATAATCGTGCAAAATATCCAAATGAAAGCTTTTTTTGTGGTGGGAAATCATAAAATGTCTTTTCTCGCTCTAAGGTAGAACGAGAGCGCAATGTCAGACTTTTACTGATTAAAACCTACCTACGTTCCTTCATCTGTCTTTTGCGTTTTAGGTCCACAGTAACTCTTTTAAATGTTTCCACAGCCCTAGCAGGCATCAGCTCTACTTGGTGCTGATGATTCAAGTCGCCTAACCTTATCCTAACTGTAACAGTGTCGCTTGGTTTCCTGTCTAACTAAATGCAGTTGAATACCAATATTTTACATGGAGCGACTGAGATATCTTACCTGCAAAACACAGCTAGTGAATAACATACCATTTTTTTACCATTCTTTCTATGGGTTAATTACACCAAAAGATCGCTAGATGTCCTGCGCGTCCAATATAATAATGCCTTCAGGATGTTGTTAGGACTGCATCGCTACTGTAGTGCGTCGCATATGTTTGCGCAGGCTCGTACCGACGGGTTCCACGCGATTATTCGCAAGAAAAGCGCTTCGCTGCTCAGGAGAGTGAGAGATAGTCGCAACAGCATCCTGAGAACTGTAGCGTAGAGCTATAGCATTCCGATTGTAAAATTTCTTGTGCAAAGGGTAATAACACTAAATATTAAGTTATTTATTAAGTTACAAACACTGTATTGATTTTTTGTGTCCAAAATAAAATAAATTCTATTCTATTCTAAATAACTTAGAACATGCTGGAATTGTTCATTCCAGCATTCCTTTATGCTCCACCGGATAGGTTCTGGTCAATACAAGTCTGAACTTTTATGGACAAAATCCTGTTCTTTCAGCTGCTCTTTGCGGCTCAGGGTCACGGTGACTCTTATGAACGTTACTGCAACCCTGGCAGGCAACGACCATAGCAGCCTCTGGCTAGCTGCCCTAGTACCTAGGGCCCCATTAGTTAAGCTGACATCCCTTTTTTTTTTCGGGTAGGAAAATCATCTAATGACATCCCCCGCTCTTGGGCGGAGCGGGAGATAGTGTCAGACTTTTACTGACTAAAAACCCACTCCTGTTCCTTCTTTGCAATTTTTTCCAGGGCCTTGGGGGTCACTTTCGCATCACCCATGGCCCCATGCTGACATCCCTATGAAGCGTGCATGAACTCGTCGCCCCTTAGTGTCAAATTTTCTGACTTTTCTGGATTAAAGAAGGATGCATGACGATTAAGACTAAGTATTCTGCGCAAAGTATGAATGTAGTGTACTAGAAAACACTACTGTTTGCTGATAATAAACTTACAGTATACATAACTATTTTCCTTGACTTAGATCCGTATTTACATTAATACATGAATGGGTTAAGGAAAACCGAGGTAGGTACCAACACTACTCGAAAATCGTACAATTTGCTTTAGAAATAACTGGTACAATAGTGGTTTCTATGAACACATATTATGTTGACAGGACAAGGTTTGGAATCCAATTTTCCTCCTTTTACCACTGTCATACAATTAAGTTAGTCACGTAATATGTCAGGTCACATGTTTACGAATCCAGACTTTGGTTACTCCTTATTTTTTTTTATTTTTTTTTTTTTTATATTCCACAACTATGTAACTAAGATTTATGTAACTCATAATATGATTTAAAAGAGTGTCCATGGAGTTTCTTGCACGTTCTTCTCAATAGAGATCTACGCTTTGGAACGTGCAATTTAGCTTCACTTGTATTTTTTTTGACTGACCGACATTTTTACAATTCAAAAGTGCCTGTAATTGGTCTAGATTTGAAATAATCGTTTCTGATTTCTGATTTCTCCTAAAATGTTATTGGTAAGTAGCTAAGCAACTACACTTTGTATAGGAATAAAGTGTAGTCGCTTAGCTATCGACGCCTAATGGTCAGCAGTAACGAGGCAATATAAGGTGACTGGTAATTAGTGTACGATACATAAACACGTGATTGTGCTCATGATAACTAACAACTTTTACTATGGGAACAAACCTGAAATCGCGAAAAAAAAAAACAGTTGTTCAGTACATTTATGTTTCCCTAATGTACTGAACAGTTGATATTTTTTTCGCGATTTCGGCTTTGCTCCCATAATAAAAATTGTTTGTTATCATGAGCACAATCACGTGTTTAAGTATCGTACACTAATTGCCAGTCACCCTATATAAACTTCATATGTCAGAAATATTTTTCATAATTATTTATTTACTAGCTGATGCCCAAGTAGGCCGCTGTAAACACAATCTGGCAAAAAGGAGGATTATAGACCCTTTCGACACCCAGTGTGAGTGCGGTGCTCCTGACCAGGTGATGGCCCACTTACTAGAGTGCCCAAAGTGTCCCTACATCTGTACTTTGGAGGACCTATAAATAATAATATTCCACAACTATCACACAACGCCGTCTAGACCCAAGCTAAGCAAAGCTTGTGTTAAGAGTCCTAGACAACTGGTAAACTTACTCGTACTTATATATTTCTAAATACATACATATTGTAGATAAATTACACCCAGACACAGAACAAATGATCATGCTCATCACACAAATATTTGTCCTGGGTAGGAATCGAACCCACGACCTCCGGCATAGCAGTCAGGGCCACTAACCACTAGAACAACAGGCCAGTCTAAAAAACGCACCTAACACTGTTATAAACGTGGCAACCTAGTGGGCCCAAATACTTTGAGGGAAAGAAAACCATCAACCCGAGAAGAAGCTGGTGTCCACGACTTTGTCCGCATCAGACTCGGTAAAACAGCACAATACCATTTGGTCACTATTTCATTTATTTTTCTAAAATAAAAGTAGCTCAGGTTTCTCCATATAACATCAGCTATATACCAATGAAAGTTCCGTCAAAATCGGCCTAGCCATTTCAGAGATTTCCTGGAACACACAGATAGACCGACAGACAAAAATGTTGAAATTTAATTTTTAATTATTGGTATCGAATATACTTTCATATTATTGTAAAATTTAGTAAAAATATGTTATTTTGTTATTTCAAATTGACATTTCGATTTATATATTTATAATTATGTACTAGATACCTGTGTAGTATAGAAGACTAAATCATAGCAATAATATATGTATAAAATATATTTATAATGTATGTATAAAATGGTGTGTACAATAAAGAATAATAATAATAATAATAATGGGTTTATAGGGCTTGGGAGAGACCGGACCAAGGTGTGACTGATACGCGCCTCCCGGATGATGACGCCATGAGTTCATTCTGGCGCAGCATCTGGTCGGTGCCTGTCAGTCACACCGAGGGTGACTGGACTCGAGAGGTCGAGCGTGCGTGCGATCCAATACCACAAATGGGGGCAATTGACATCAGCCCCCAAGATGTAGCTCGTGCAGTCCGTCCGTTGCCAAACTGGAAATCTCCAGGGCCGGATGGGCTGCACAATTTCTGGATTAAGTGGTTTACAAGATCGCACGCTCGCTTGGCATATCAGTTTCAGTCTGCCTTAGAGTCAGGGTCGCTACCCCAGTTCCTAACAACAGGAATAACCCACCTGCTCCATAAGTCAGGTAGTACTGCGGAGCCTAAAAATTATAGACCGATCACCTGTTTGCCAACGGTCTATAAAGTTCTTACATCCATACTGAGAAGCAAAATTAATAGTCATATCGACAAAAATCTGATCATGTCACCTTCTCAGAATGGATGTAGGAACGGGTCCCGCGGTACTAAGGAGCTGCTCCTCATTGATATGACCATTAGCCAACAGGTTCGACGTTTCCGAAAGGATCTGTCGACATGTTGGATAGATTATAAGAAGGCCTATGACTCTGTTCCTCATACATGGCTCATGAGGGTGCTGGAATTGTATAAAATTGATACAACACTACGCACCTTCCTGATGTCGTGTATGAGGCAATGGAGTACGGTCCTCCGCTATCCAGGATGTCGACATATCCAGAGGAATAGCGAACCTGTAAGGATCGAGCGAGGTATATTCCAGGGTGATAGTTTGAGTCCACTTTGGTTTTGCCTAGCCTTGAATCCTCTAAGCACACTGCTGGAGAATTCAGGTCTAGGCTATCGGTTGAAGAGAGGTGGTCAGGTAATATCTCACCTACTTTACATGGATGACCTGAAACTTTTTGCCCCCAACAATCTGCAACTGATGGAGCTACTGAAGGTAACTGAAACCTTCAGTAGTGCCATCAGGATGGAGTTTGGTGTGGACAAATGTGCGGTCATGCATGTAAAACGAGGGGAGGTTGTGGAATCCGTGGGCACTCAACTCACGGATTCCATAAACCTGAGATCCCTCTCTCCAACCGAAACCTATAAGTATTTGGGTATGTCGGAAGCTCTAGGCATCAATATCACTGACATGAAGCAATCGTTGAAGGAACGTTTCTTTGGACGCCTGAAGAAGGTATTCAATAGTCTTCTTTCAGGCGGAAACAAGGTGCGCGCCTTCAACGGTTGGGTCATGCCGGTATTGATGTACTCTTTCGGCGTACTCAAATGGACTCAAACGGAACTTGACGCCCTGGATAGGAGGGTCCGCACACTGCTGACTGCATACCGAATGCATCACCCACGATCGTCGGTGATGAGACTGTATATCCCGCGGAAGTGTGGAGGTCGAGGTTTTTTAAATGCTAAGACCCTACACAACCGCGAGGTATGCAGTCTCAGGGAATATTTCCTAGCTACCGACGTGGGTATGCATCGAGATGTAGTGACAGTGGACAAGGGACTCACCCCGCTCTCTCTGGCTAACGAGAACTGGCGTAAACCGGTAGTGCTTGACACTAACGATCGCAGGGAAGTATGGCAGAGCAAGGAACTTCACGGACGCTTTTTCCGGGCCTTTCACGGGCCCGATGTAGACCAATTGGCGTCCGTAGCCTGGCTGCGTTTCGGTGACCTCTTTGGGGAAACCGAAGGTTTTGTCTGTGCAATTATGGACGAAGTTATCATGACGAATAACTACCGGAGATTTATTGTGAAGGACGGCACGGTTGACATCTGTCGGGCATGTCACCGTCCGGGAGAATCAATTCGTCACATTATCTCTGGTTGTTCTCGTCTAGCTAACGGAGAGTACTTGCATAGACACAACCTTGTAGCCAGGATTATCCATCAGCAACTTGCTCTGAAATACTCTCTTGTGGAATCGGAAGTGCCGTACTACAGGTATGAGCCCGACCCAGTTCTTGATAATGGTCATATCACTTTGTACTGGGATCGGTCCATCATCACTGACAGGACTATTGTAGCCAATAAGCCTGATATAGTGGTGGTGGACCGAAGCGAGAGGCGTGCAATGATTGTTGACATATCCGTTCCGCATGACGAGAACCTCGTGAAAGCCGAGAAAGATAAACAAATCAAGTATATTGACTTGGCTCGCGAGGTTGTCGACATGTGGGATGTGGACTCAGCGATCATTGTACCGATAGTCGTGTCAGCCAATGGCTTAATAGCCAAGAGCCTCGACCAACACCTTAGGAGGCTCGCGTTAGGCGGCTGGATCAAGGCCTTGATTCAGAAAGCGGTACTCCTGGACACGGCTCGTATCGTTAGGAGGTTCCTTTCTCTGGAGCCCTGACCGCCGGTAGCTTGGACCCTGTTCCCGATACCGGTGGGGTACTATTTTTTATATTTTTAAATGTTTTTTTTTTTTTATTTATGTTTTAAGAAATATTTAAAAATGTACAAAATATGTATATAAAGTAAATAAAGGAAATAATAATAAGTGATAGATGAAAATTATCCCTAGAGAACATTTTTTCAGAATAAAAAGCCTATCTTATGTCCTTTCCGGAAAACGCAGCGTTGGAAAGCCTCCCACAAGGTGGACCGACGCCCTGGTGAGAGTCGCGCGAGACGCACAGGATCGGTCGTTATGGCGACGCTTAGGGGAGGCCTATAATAATAAATAATAATAATAATAATTTATTTAAAGACTACATAGGTACATGGTACATGTACAAGGTACATGGACTACAGGTACAATGGTTAGTAAAAAAAACTTATCAACTAAAAGGGTTAGTAAAAAACTTAAATTAATGCCGCACTAACAATCCAACAGCGGACGTCTTTCGGCTGAAATGATGATGATGATGTCCTTTTCTAGGATACTCTACCCGTGTGCCTAAATTTCATCCAAATCCATTCAGCTATTTGAGCGGGAAGGAGAAACAAATGTACACACACACACAGATATATATAAACTTTACACCTAACTAACACCTTTTTATCATTAGTGAGATTATATTATTATTTGTTCGTTATATAAATATGATATACCACTGCACGTAACTTCCCATTGATTCATTCATCATAACCTGTACCAGATAATTATGAAATTATTCAATACCAATTTCCCACGGTTCATAAAAAAAGACTTTCTTTGGTATCCAATCTATATTCCCATACTTATTATAACTCGTATTGCTTATTTAAAAAACATAGTCGACAATAAAAAGGTATGATATCGCCGAATGGGATTTGTCAAGTCGTTCTAGAATTTAAGAGTGCCCTTCCCGATTAGTCTATCGTCAACGTGAGCATAGTTGAAAAGCTCGTTGTTTCATCCAACGCAATTCAACGCAATGTTTGATAAAGAAGCAACGGGAAAAAACGGTAACGGGAATTCGGTAATTCCGTCACTCACTCGAATTTTTCACAATTTTTTTTCCAGGAAATACGAGTCTTTTTATTAATCTTAAAAGATTTTGAAAAAAAATCATCATTCAGAATCACGATTGAATTGTGCAAATTTCTATACATATAGTTTCTTTACTTTTTTAAGTTATGTGTTGGTACATTATAAAGGGCCAAAGTACACGAAAAATAGCAGATTTTAGTTTTACACAAATTTATGTTTTGACATCAATAGAAACCTGGATAATATCCATAAAATATCTGTGTTTTCAAAATATCTAGAGAAAGTTGTGTAATAACGTCATAACTACGTAAGAGTGGTGGTATGAAAATGTAAATTGGGTTGGGTGCTCTTAAGAAATTTATCAAATAACTTTTGAGATTATTATAGATTTGTATCGATGTGAGATAAGAATCTTATTGTATTAATACAATTTATTTTGCATATTTTTGTAGTTAGTGGTGGGTTACTTTCAAATGGCATTTCTTCAACAGTTTAAACCTTATAATCGTAATTAATAACTGGATGTTTAATTTAAAAAAAACAGCTGTTAACATGAATAAAGTTGGTAGCACGCTGTCCGGCCGACCGATAACCGTCCGGACCGAGCTCGAGTCATCGACGGCGCGTAGTGTTCCTCGCCTCTAAGAGATGTCAGCAAACCGTAGAGGCCCAGCAGGGTCAATTGGATCGTGCGAAAGTGGCTCTGGAACGAAGGCAAAGAAGTAACAGGAGTGGATTTTAGTCAGTAAAAGTTTGACACGCCGTCCTGCTCCGGCCAGAAGTCATCGGATGATTTCCCACCTAAAAAAAAAATACATGAATAAAGTTGGACAATACAATTTTCAATTTTCTTAGCCGTAGTTTTTTTAATCAGTCTTTATGAAAAAAATGGGCAAGTGCGAGTCGGACTCGCTCACTGAGGGTTCCGTAGGAACTTACCTATGTAAACAGTTCAATTCCTGAATGGAGTCTCGAAGATTTTTCCGAAACAAAAAAAAATTTTTTTTTTGTGGCGTCACAACAAATTTACTGTTTTCGGTTTTATTCCTATATCTGTGCTGAAAGTCCTTGCTTTATGCCAAATTTCAGGATTCTGGGTCAACGGGAAGTACCCTATGAATTTTGTTCCCCGTGAGAGCGTCGAAATATACGTTTTTTGCGACATAAACGACCGTATCTTTTTTTTCGTTAACTTAGAAGTTTGATTTTTACAGCATCAAGGGACCGCAAACTTGAGTATATAGTTTTCATTTCAACTCGATACTTCCACGCGTTCCCGAGATAAAGGGTCTTGACAGTCAGACAGACAGACAGACGGACGGACAACAAAGTGATCCTATAAGGGTTTCGTTTTTTTCTTTTGAGGTACGGAACCCTAAAAACAATATACTTTGAAATAACAACTTTGTAAGCAATAAAACCGTAATTTATAGAGAAACTTACAACGTTCAAGAGACAGACAGACAGATTGTCAATACCATCAGAAGCATCATCATACACTTTGCCCTCGTCTTTTACGAAATCTGATTTGACGATAAATGGCTAACCAAGCATAGCTTGATACACCTCTCATTAAAAGATAGATATTTCGCAATAGAAAATCAACATTCAATATAATCTCGACGGTTGAAATCAATCAAAATCAACCTGTTTAAGGTAAATTAGGAAATTCTAAACTATGGAACGCAAGGTCTAAAGTGGTATTAGGCAATTTTGCTTTGCCTAGCTTATGAGACATATGCCAACCAATGAGCTGACAGATAAGTAATTTACTTTAGGAAACCTCATCTGGTGAGGTTCGTAGAAAATAAATCACAGTTACTTCATATTTACCAAAAGCACCAAATCTTTAACTAAAATGTAGATAGAGATATATAAATCATTTATTTGCAACATGAAACACCATTAAATTATGAAACTAAATATGAATAGTGAAACGTGCGCTAAGCACAGAGCAAAACTCGAGAAATACTGAACCAAATTGGATCACTTTTTTTTTAAACTGTTTAAATCTCAGGAAGGTATAAAGTGTACCTAAAGAGAAAAAACTTTTTACAACAATTTCGGAAGTCGGTGTTTCTGGTATTGTTTTTTTGTTTTTTTAACACTGACTTCCAAAATTAGAATTTTTTTTAACGTTTTAGTGTTTTTTTGTTGTTGTAGTGAAGTCGGTTTTTTTTTTTGTAAAAAGCTTTTTATTTCACCCATTTTAGTTGTGATACATATAACCAGATAACCTTCACATGACAATTCCAACTAACCCAAACACTTCTAGGATACATTGATTAATCACGGAGTTCCGGTGCATACCTTCTGGCTCCATCATCATCATCAGATAACTTCAATGATACCACTTTCAACAACACTATTCAGAACCATTTATTTATTCATAGTTGCTTAACTATCTTCATTATGATATCTATGTGAGTGTGTCCGTTGGCCATTCCTGGTCTTTTTCACCAGTGCCACTTCATCAAAAGTTACTTTTTGACTGTAAATGCTTGAGTTCTCGATGAAAATACCAAAATCACTATATAGTTGCCTACAATATTTGAAAAGTTCCCACGATTCCTCATGGATTCCATCATCAGAACTGGATTTTGAAAAAAATGGGAGCAATCTAAAAGTATATTCTTTTAGGGAAGAAAAAAAATTGCAAATCTGTCCATAAACGACGGAGTTCTGAGGTAATAAACATAAAATAAAAAAAATAATGATGATAAAAAAAATACAACCAAATTGAGAACCTCTACCTTTTTTTGAAGTCGGTTAAAAAGAAGAGAGAGGTAAGTATTAATAGAAAATTGAAAAAAATTCAAGAAAAATATTTTTTTAAATTAAATTCAACCTATTCCCCGCAGTCAACTCGTAGATTTTGTAATAGAAAAACTACGAGTTGACTGCCGACACAACCGTTGTTGACTGAAGTTAACCGACGACAGGTGTCTGTCAGGTCAACTAGTAAAAAATAATATATTAACATAATTAATACACAGACACAACAGAACGCAAATCAATAAATTCTTTTTAATCTGCACATTTTACCGCATAATCATACTACATGTCTGATAAACTAACAAATCAAATGATAAAAAAATATTTATTAAACTTAGGCATGACTTGTGAATTAGCAAACCTAAAGTAATTAAGAAAGATGATTTTGTTGCTAATCTGAGAGCACAAGCAGTTATGTGCTATCATATTAGTGACAAGATCATCAACAATGATAAAAATAGGAAAGTATTTTTTTTTGTGTTTTATATTCGGTCAGCAAAAAAAAAATCTAAGAAGTTATTTTTACAGCATAATATTTTTAAGGTCAGAAAAAAAACACCAGCTAAACTGGTCAGCAACGGTTAACAAAAGCAAAGATTAAGGTTTATCAGAAAATGTGATATTGGTAATGTATATGTTTGTGTCTCAAGACGAAAGTCTATGACCAGTGCGTGTTGCCAGTGATGACATATGGCATTGAAACATGGTCGCTTACAATGGACCTCATCAGAAGGCATACAGTCACCCAAAGGGCAATGGAAAAGCTATGCTCGGAGTTTCCTTCGCGATCGCATAAGAAATGAAGATATCCACAGGAGAACCAAGGTCACCGACAAAGCCCGAAGAATCGCCAAGCTAAAGTGGCGGTGGGCAGGGCACATTGTTCGTAGAACGGATGGTCGATGGGGCCAAAAGGTTCTAGAAAGGCGACCGCGCACCGGAAAACGCAGCGTTGGAAGGCCTCTCACCAGGTCGTCGGTCCACCTTGTGGGAAAAAGGTGGACCGACGACCTGGTTGGAGTCGCGGGAATGCGGTAGAAACGAGACGCAGAGGATCGGTCGTTGTGGCGACGCTTGGGGGAGGTCTATGTCCAACAGTGGATGTCTCGGCTGAAATAATGATGATGATGATATGTTTGCAGAATTATTCTTTGGCCAGCAGAAAATTATAATTTGGTCTTAAGGAAAATTAAAGCTGGAACTTAGGGCACCCCAACAAGGTCAGTTCAGGATTGAATGGCATGACAGAGCTTCATTCTGAAACTTTGCTTACTCATTCTATGCCCTGTCATCTGACTGCAGACAGAAGTCGCTGTAAGGCCCCCGTCTGCTTATCTTACTTACGACCGTCGTCATCACATTTCCGGCTGAACATTCAGTAATATACAGAATTTCTAGGTATTATACAGAATGTCTACCGGATTAATCATAGTTCCGGTATAAACAGACAACTTTATTAGATATTTAACTTTAGTACAAATCTTGTCAAAAACGAATCGAATCACGATTCGCTACCCTATAACCAAATTTCTTGCAGATAGATAAATATTAAGTTTTCACTGACAGTAAATTTTAATGTCCAATATCACTTACACTTGATGATTAATTTAGTTATTTTTGCCGACCACTTTTTTTATTTTTATGTTGGAAAATCATCTAATGACAAATCCCGTTCTAGAAGCAGCATTCACTTTTTTGCGGACAAAATACATTTTGAGCTAACTATTAGTGTTTTAATTCGCTGACCGTTTCTATTGTAGCCACAAAAATACAGATACTTATATAGATAAATTATTTATTTGTTACAACATAAAACATTCACCGCACAATCAAATTATAAATAAAAAAATATAATATTAAAGAAAACATTAAAATTATAAAAAGTAACACTTGTAGGTAAGTACTCAGCAAAAAAGAATAAAGAAATACAAAAGATAGGAGCCCCAGTGTAGTGGATATCAATGTTGCACCAAATGGCAATTCAGCTCAACATATGTCAGACAAACCTGTTGCTGATATACTACTGGATCCTTGAGTACCCACCAATTATCTTCGCAACAACGAAGACATTTCCATAATAGTCAATCCTAAATTCCAGAGGTTTTTCAGATATCGTTGCAGAATCCAAGATAATTGATGTTTCACGAAGACTGGCGTTTTTCTGATAGTCCTCACTGTTGTGCCCGGGTTTCAGAAATTGCAGTGGTTGTTCTTTTGTTTTTAAATGATATAAATTAGTAGATTCCACCTTATGGTGATGCAATCGATGATGTTGAATTGCACTAGTTTAGATTACTGTTCCTAATAAAGAACTTACAAATCCATAATGATGCTGCTGCTTGATATAATAAAATGAATAAACCATCAATAAACTATAAGTAAACAATATAATACACTTAATCAATAAACTCTATAATCCAAAGAATTTGTGTCACAGATCTTAATTCACGTGTTCTTGACCTGACAAATGGCATTAATCATGTTTATTCATTTTGCACTAATGAGCCAAATACCTACTTGTAATAATTCTACCACACACATTCAGCAACACGTTACAGTATGTGTAAATAAGATAATGTGTAATTAATATTAATATGATTATCGTAACAAAATAGTTGACAGTTGCGAAACAAAATTAAAACCTTGATGAAATCTGTGTTTGCAAATGAATTATTCATACCCATTGTTTCAGGCATACTCATGCTGATTCAAGGTTAGTCTTTGGGATATGTAGCAGGCTTAATCTTATGGTAATCGGTTCATGTGGAAGAAAAACTTTTAATCTTTAATTAAGATTGACTTCCAGGCTTACTTATCTATGCTTTATCTTAAATCATATATCATTCATACCACTACATCAAAACAGATAATAGGAACCAGGACTGCTTACCGCAGAAATAACTCTTGCGCATTAAGGACATTTAATGGTGCGTCTACACTATACAGACTTAAATACGTAGACTTCTATAGATTCTTCTATTTTCATTCCATTTAATTGAAATTAATTCAAAGTGATTTGAATTTAATTGTTTTATTTATATGTACCTTCTTCTTCAGATATTACGCAAATTGTTATTAGAGTTAAATTATTATTATTTATTATAGCAGTGAACACAAATGTCGGAGTTCACTCAGACTTTTCAGTGTGTACTGTCTGTATCTCAAAAATTTGTACCAAGTCTGTACCTTGGGGACGTAACATAAAATATAGGTAGGTAATCCACCCAGATGACAACCCGGAAGATGTTAGCATAGCTCTCGTAGCTTGTTAAGAGTCTTTCAAGACTGCGCTACCAGCTAAAGTCATTTTTTGTGTATGTTTTGTCACAGGTCAACCTATAAGGTCGGACTTGCCTTTAGCGGCCCTAATAAATTAATGCATCCATCCAGGACTTACAAAAAAGTTGAAGCTTAATTACTACACTCGGCGTCTCTAAGGGCATCCCTGCCATCCAGGGCTTATGGCGTCGCTGGGGAAAAACTGTAAGGGACAAGCTGAATCGAGCATGGATTATTAATCTATGCTCGATTCAGCCTGCCCCTTAAATAATATTTAAGGACGAATTTAAAACTACAGGCTCAGCGGTGCGGGCTGGCTCGAGCAAGTAACGCGGGATGAACATTGACTTAGAAGATACCCTGGTCATGAACTGATTATGCTTTATTGGGAGCAACGTTGGACGCATTTAGCAGACACACATTTAATTTGATAAGATTTAGAACACTGTTAACTGAAATGTAAGAGCAGTGGTGGCCGAGTGGTAACGGCCCCGACTTACGAGTTGTAGGTCGCGGGTTCAAACCCAGCCAGGCGCATTACTTTGTGTAATTTATTTCATCACCATTGCTCTCAAAAACGGTGAAGGAAAACATCGTGAGGAAACCGGCATGTCCTAGAACCAAAAATTCGAAGTCATGTAACATCCACCAACCCGCACTGGGCCCGCGTGGTGGATTACGGCCGACTATGCTATGCTAACTGAAATGTCCTTTCTTTGGTACCGTTTGTAAAGTCATTAGCAACACGAATGCTAAAAAATGCTTGCACTGACTCGACAGGTCCACTCAAATCAGTGTGGTTCTATTCTCAAAAGACCATCTCAGACACAAATCTGCATTGTTTTTATATGTTTTTTTGACCGGTACTTACCAATGTGGGTCAGCTATTTCATCACGTAACTGTTACGTAGCCCGTTAATATACATATTCAAACTAACTTGTGCAGTCCTGTTAAACGCCGATTTCATTAATAGAACGAAATCAGTTTTATTATAGATAACTAAGCAATGCTGATTTCTTTTGTGTCCTATATTCTTCCTTATTACAAATAATGGAATATTGTTCACATTGTTGCGTTTTACTAAGCAAGCCACCAGGAGATAACAAACATGTTGGCTGTATGGACTTCAAAAGAGACTTTGCCCCCTTCCCGGGGTTTGTTTTGGTGTTTCTTCTCAGGGTTGTCAGCTAGGAAACACCGGTCTCATCTAGTATAATAAATTAACAAAAAAATTGACGTGTAAAAATGTTTTTTTTTTTTAAATCTATTTGCAAAATAAATATTATTTATCCCCTACAAAAACAAAAAAGCGAAAAGAAATACAAGTTCGTGAAACAGGCTCACCGCTCGAGTCGGCTTCCTACAGAAGCAGTAATTGAACGATTAAATCAGCTTAATACTTTATTGATAACACTTTTGGAACATAATAAGGGTAAGGTCGATCTCATACATATTTGATTGACCTGGGCTAGGCTATTGTGTCTTGTACAATAGAACCTACAGTAAGTAATGAGGTTAGTATTAATATTAAGGTCACAGATAACCTGATATTAGGAACATTTGAAGCGAGAGTACGGTGAAGAGTAACAATATTAACTTTGGTTTGTGACTGTGGTCGTGAGTAGAGAGAAGAGACTTAAAAAAAATATTTTTTTTTTTGATGTATTAAAAAAAATATTTTTTTTTTTGAATGAAATATATTTTATACCTAAAACAAAAATGCAAGATTTTCAATTTTTGTCTGTCTGTTAGTTTGTTTCGGCAAATTCCGAAACAACTGAACTAATATTCACAGGACTTTCACTCGTAGATAGCTGATGTTATAAGGAGTAACTTAAACTTATTTGAGAAAAAGCATAGCATTTATGTTTGCCTCTAAAAATCTACATTGCCTTGTAAATTACTAAGTCAGCCGCAATTAACGAGCGTCTGAATACTCTAAGTGTCTATTTTAGCTACTAGTTATCTTCAATGTGAATCATTTTCAGAGCGGTTATAAAAAAAAATAACCACGAAGGCTAAGGTGGAAGCTCCGCTCCGCTCTGCTTCTGCGTAAGTTTTTGTGATGAACATCTACTTACGAATTTATGACACCCAAACCTTATGTGAGCAGCAGTACCAGTACAACAAGAATGACATGTTTTACTTACATACATATCATTCATTGGCTTGTCAAATGGCTTTCCCACCTTTAGAGGAAAATCGTTGCTTACTTGTCCATAACGTGGGTTTTGATGATTTCAGTCTTACATCATTGTCTTCACATCCTTTGCGTGTTTATTTGTTTATAGAAACTTACAGTTTCAAATTGTTGACCAGACGTGAGCGTATGATCACCAACTAATTAAAAGGTACATATAATGTGTTAGCTTACCAATTAGAAGAACAAAGGTTGAAAATGGATGCGGGTGTGTCTACTACGTAGTATTCTTTAGTTATTTCATTATCCTTGTCTTTTAATTAGGTAGTTATTAAATAACTTTTGTCTTGGCAAGCGTGCTCCATCTTCGTGCACATCGTCGTCTTTCTATCAGGGGAGATAGTGGGCAAGCGCGAGCCTATTAAAAGTAGAAAATATGTGGTTTTAGGGTTCCGTACCTCAAAAGAAAAAACGGAACCCTTATAGGATCACTTTGTTATCCGTCTGTCTGTCTGTTTGTCTGTCAAGACCCTTTATCTCTGGAACGCGTGGAAGTATCGAGTTGAAATTAAAACCATATACTCAAGTCTGCGGACTCTTGAAGCTGTAAAAAACAAATCAAACTTGTAAGTAAATGAGAAAAAAAGATACTTCGGTTTATGTGGCAAAAAACGTACATTTCGACACACTCGAGGAAATCGAAATTCATAGGGTAATTCCCGTTGATCCAGAATCCTGAAATTTGGCGTAAAGCAAGGTCTTATAGCACAAGTATAGGAATAAATCTGAAAACTGTAAATTTGTTGTTACGTCACTATTTTTTTTTTGCTAGTCGAGAGGTCGAAAATCTTCCGAGAGTCCATTCCGGAATTGAACTATTTACATAAGTAAGGTAAGTTTGTACGGAACCCTCAGGGCGCGAGTCCGACTCGCACTTGCCCAGTTTTTTCTTTAAATACGTTGCGTCGTGGGTGCGTTCACAAAGATGGAAAAACTATCTGCAGTCCATACAAATCTTTGTTCCTTGCGGGAATTGAAACACTGCGCCAACCGTGCCCTCAAAAAGAAAATGAAAATAGAATAATATTATCATCATCATTTCAGCCGAAAAGCGTCCACTTTTGGACATAAACCACACCCAAGTGTCGCCTTAATGACCGGTTCAGAGTGATTCCCGCGACCCTTACCTACCTACCTTGCCTACCTTCTGGGAAGCTTTCCAATGCTGCATCTTCTGGTACGCAGGCGCCACTCTAGAACCTTTCGGCCCTATCGACGTTCTAGGAGTAATGTGCCTTGCCCAATGATGCTTAGTTTTGGCGATTCATCACATACGCATAGGGTTATGCCTTCGGCTATGTCGGGAATCTTTCCCCTTCGATTCGATTACGAAAGGAAACTTCGAGCACAACCTTATCCATTGCCCTTTGGATGACTTAAATCCTTCTGATACAAGAAGTAGCTTCTTCTCCCTTCTTGAACTATCACCCACAAGCATGATTTATCTAAAATATATAAGAAGACTAAAGTAATCGTAAAACTATTTAATCATAGAAATAATCGATTATTTCCATCTGACACAATGCGAGGTGATAGTTTTGCGGTTATGAATATCGAATTACCATTCGATCGTTTTCGCTACCGGAGACATATCTTATGTCCGTTAAGAATTCACACAACTTAGTAAAGAAAAATCAAACTTATTAATGCACAACGGTTTTGCATGCATGAACGTCGAAAGTTTTCCTAAGGGAAAATATTCCCAGGATAAAGTTATATGTATACCCAGGACATAGTCAAACTCGTTCAGTTGGTTAAGAGTCAAGCAGTTACAGACACACATACATAGAAATGTACACCTTTATAAAATTACTGTATTCATCAAAAAGAAGTTACACAAAGTGCAATCGAAGTGCAATTGGAGTTTCTTTGCGTAATCGAATCAAGAATGACGACATCTGCAGGAGAACTAAAGTTACCGGCGAAGAATAGCCAAACTTGAGTGGCAGTGTGCTGGACACATTGCTCGTAGAACAGATAGTCGATGTGAGCGAAAGGTTCTGGAGTATCGTCCGCATTCTGGAAGACGCAGCGTTGATAGGCCTCCTACTAGGAGGACCGAAGATCTGGTGTGGGTCGCCAGAATCCAAAGGATGCGAGACGCTTAGGACCGGTCGCTGTGACGACACTTGGGTGAGGCCTATGTCTAACAGTAGACGTCTTTCGGCTGACATGATCAAAAACAAGAGTTCCTAGGTAAACGTTTTAAAAAGATGAAGATAGCCTAGTTTAAATATGGCCTAATTTTGAGCCTATAAATCCGATTGCACTACTAATACATTATAATGAACAAAAACATCACTATTTTCTTCTTAAATGTTGCAATGATTAACAATCAATCTGATAAGTGATCTGGTAGCCCAATTAATTTGAGCGATGGTATTCGCCTTAAGAGTTTAAACAATAAATTATTTTTAAATAATATCCATTAAACATGCTCATTACATGATGGAACGCCTTCCAAAACTGTCGATGCATATTTTAGTAGCGCGATTTAAGTACCGTTAGTTACATAGATTATAAAATAAAACAGAAGCTTAAAGCTCAACGAGTGTTTTTTGCATACAAAATTAAAACCTCTTAGAGATAATGTATCTTCAAAATAATTCACCCATGCTGATAAGTTGCTGATTTATAAAAACAAACATATTTTTGATAAATTATTAAAAATTCTAGTAGCGACTTTACATATGCGAAGCTGACAGTTTCTATTTATATAAAACCGTCATCATTTTTGATAAATTTAAAAATATTAATTTACCGTACAGTACCTACCTTAAAGGATAATGAAATCTCAATTTTAAAAACTGGGCAAGTGCGATTCAGACTCGCGCACTGAGGGTTCCGTACAAACCAATTCAATTCCCGAAATCAGTTACGAAGATTTTTGAATCGAAAAAAAGTTTTCTTTTGTGACGTAACTGATTTACAGTTTTCAGATTTTTTCCTATACTCGTGCTACGAGACCTTGCTTCAAGGCCAATTTCAGGAGTCTAGGTCAACGGGAAGTACCCTATGAATTTTGATTCCCTTGAGAGTGTCGAAATATAATTATGTTTTTTGCGACATAAACGGCCATATCTTGTTTTTTCGTTAACTTAGAAGTTTAATTTTTTCACAGCTTCAAGGGACCGTATACCTGTGTATATGGTTTTAATTTCAACTCGATACCTCCACGCGTTCCCTAGATAAAGGGCCCTGACAGACAGATAGACAGACAGACTGACAGACAAACGGACAACAAAGTGATCTTATAAGGGTTCCGTTTTTTCCTTTTGAGGTACGGAACCCTAAAATGTTCAGTAGGTACCTAATTGAATTCCTTGAAATCATATTACTAATTAATTACCCTTCCCTGACCACTCCTTAAGTCGCCAGTAGGTACTGCGTACAAAAATAAAAAGTCTTTTACGGCTTCATAATTATATTTAATGAAAAATAATCTCTGTTACCATCTTCATCTATTATGCACCAATTACAAAGTACCCCATCGATTACAAACAAGCTAGCCGTTTAAAAACTCGTCCGCTGTACCTCTTTGGTCTTTATCTATGCTAATAACGATTGTGCATGTTCATGCAAGAATATTCAGTAAAAAATACGTATCTTACTTTACAACCATTAGCTCCTCATATGATATGCAAATTGCCGACACCAAAGGCCTACAATTATTACGGATGGACGTCGATTTCTCTTAATTTTAAGTATTCTTTAAAGTTTCTTCGTTCCCTTGATTTTCATTCTTATCTTTGAAGTTTACGATCACATTATGATGTACATATTATGAAGGTGATGATTTTGGGTGGTCTACCTTTGAAGTAATGATGTTATTATTTATACGGAGTTATTAATGGTCCGCTTGCTTCAACTGTCTCATCAAGATAAGTTTGTTTTCAACGAGCACACATTACTATACTATCCGATGAACGATTGACTTTTAAATGTTTATCTGTGTTTAGAGATTTTATTTGATTGTTTTTTAATGTTGCCAGTGTGTTTTAAATTTGTAATGAGCATTAAAAAACAACACAAACCGTATGCTTGTATTGTTTTTTAAACTTACTACGTAAGAATAAAAAATTAGAATGGTTAACACCTCTACAGACCGAACTAAGCGTTTCACCTCGTCTTTTATACCGCAGGCTTACATCGAAGGACTGGAATAATTTGCCTGCTGCGGTCTTCTCGTCCGATTATAATTTAGGTGTATTCAAGGCTAGAGTGAATAGGCTCTTAATAAACTAGTGCGCCTCACCATTAACGACTGCATCACTGCTTAATGCACTAGTTTATATCATTAAAAAAAAAACAGCATTGCAGGTTTACTATATCAAAGTAATTTATCTTTTTATGCATAACTAGCCTCTGACAACCGCTTCGCCCGCGTGAAAATAGGTTTGTCCATACAATCTTTGGACCTCTGATTCATACTTTTGGAGTGTAATTCTGGAAAATTCCCTCTTAGTGCTTGCCTACGTCATAAAAGGAAACCTTGTGCAAAATTTCAAACTCCTAGACCCAGCAGTTTTGGCTGTGCGTTGATATGTCAGTCAGCCAGTTTCGCCTTTTATATATAGATATGCCAAAAAGTAACGTTTTCTAAAAAAAAATCGCGTAATTTAAAACCAAATTAATTCGGAAGTATTAACTGTTATCTATATAAAAAAAAAACATATTAAAATTGGTAGTAAATCAAAATTCAGAAAAAGTATTAGTGTGATATCTTATCGAAATCATTGGATTACGAATCTATAAAATATGTGCATATGAGGCAAATATGCAATGCATACAAAATTTAAAGCTATTCTTACTTTTTTGGCATTTAATAATAATTAATTAATATAATTTCATTTATTCAAGTAACTAAGGACTCATAATTACACATAACACAAAACATAACACCAACAAAAAAACAAAATTTAAACATTTCACAAACAATAATAATAATTTAAGACAGTTGCTAAACTCTGCAATTGCAACCCTTTATTGTCTTTAGATATCTAGAAGTCAGGTAATTCAAGTTGTATGGTGTTGGTATTGACGCTGCGGCTGCGAGAAACCTCAAGAGGCGGAAATTTAGCACCATCGTTGGTAGTTATATTTTCAAGCCGATTTTTTTTATTATTGATATGCTCGCGTTTGACCACAATCTCACCTGATGGTAAGCGATGATGTGGCCGACGATGGAGCACGCTTGCCTAGAAGTAACCTATTCACTCTTGACGTTGGTAGTTATATTTTCAAGCGGATTTTTTTTTAATTATTGATATGCTCGCGTTTGACCACAATCTCACCTGATGGTAAGCGATGATGTGGCCGACGATGGAGTACGCTTGCCTAGAAGTAACCTATTCACTCTTGACTTGACACTTCGTTTCGAGTTAAAACTCTTATTTAGAGGTTTCCAAGTATAATATTATAAGCATAGCATAATTAGGCTTATAATGTTTCACTACTGTTACTAAGGCCTTCTCTCAAGGAGAGGAAATGGGCCGTTATCCACCACTCGGGCCAATGCGTGTCATATGTCCTTGAATTTGTGGTTCTAAAGCATACAGATTTTCACACGATGTTTTCCTTCACCGTTTTGAGAGCAATGGTAATGCAATTAATTGTACTAAGTATAACGGCTGCCTGGGTCACGATCTAAGACTCGTAGTGGGAACCGTATTTGTATTAATTTTAATGACAGCCAACTGTCAGAGATCTCTCTGTAAGTTGCCGTGGTACGGATATTGTTGATTAAGTAATGAAGTACCTACTTTAAGATCTATATTATTATAATCTATTCACCTTTGTAAACATTTATATGCACATCTTATTTAATATAATTCAGTATTACTTTGGAATTCACTGGTTTTATTTACCATCAACACCGCACCTTACAGTCAGAAGACTAGTGAAACTTGTAAAGTGTCTTGGTAAAGTCTTGTAAGTTGGCGTGGTACGAATAGTCAGATTGGCAATGGAAAGAGCTATGCTCGGAGTTTCCTTGCGTGATCCAATCAGAAATGAAGATATCCGCAGGAAAACCAAGGTTGCCGACATAGCACGAAGAATCGCCAAACTTAAGTGACAATGGGCTTTTGCTCGCAGAACAGATGGCCGATGGGGCCGAAAGGTTTTTGAGTGGCGACCGCGTACCGGAAGAAGCAGCGCTTCTTCTTCTTCTTATCGATTCGATGGTAAACTCGTCAAACTGTTTGGGCCCAATAGGTGGCTACATTAATAGCAGCATCGGTAGCACTCATAGCAGCGCTGGAAGACCTACAAGGTGAACCGATGACCTGGTAAAGGTTGCGGGAATCCGATGAATGTGAGATGCACAGGACTGTTAGTTGTGGCGATACTTGGGGGAGGCCTATGTCTAACAGTAGACGTCTATCGGCTGAAATGATGATGATGGATAGTCAGAAACCTAATTACTGGGTGGTGGAAGTCAGAGAGGCAGTCGCTCCATGCTCCATACATACTTGGCTACATCTGGTTAGTCTACAAATCGACCAAAATATATTTGGGAAATGGTTAGGATGATTTTTTTTATTCTCACCTGATGGAAAGCAACGATGTGTTCGACGATTGAGCACGCTTGCCTTGAAGTAATCTATTCACTCTTGACATAAACACCCCAGGTTGTAGCTATCAGGACTCCGGTAGGGAATTCCACTCCTTAGCTGTACACGCAATTAATGTATTCCCAAAACGTTTTACTGCGATTGATTGATCTTTCATTTTCAAAACACAGCCACATAAATCAGTAAAACCCTCGATGTCAAGCAAAGAGGCTCACCTCTTCCCGTTATCAAAATTCTGGTGAACTATTTCACTTATTACGGTTATAAGGGTCATAGAAACTGGTTGCCTCATCCGTGGGAACTTGGGCTATTTGCCCGCAACGTTTGTTGGTCTCTCGAAGACGACCAAACACTCGACGCCTTTTGTCCAAAAACGTAATGGGGATAAACAAATAAAAATAGAAGGACACTTCAATGGACGGCGCTAGATATTTCGGGAATAAGAGAATGCATTGTCTGGTTTTTTTTTTTTGGGTTATGAATTTCGACAGATCCTGGTGAAAAGGTTCTTTTGTAATTGGTTTAATTAGCTGCAGCTATGCGCTGTTCGATTTTGTGGAAGGATGACTTCAAGTATTTTTTTTTATCATTTAGAATTTTGACAAAAACAAATTCACCTAACACCAGCCTAATTAGTCAGAACCGAAATCTCCGGAATTGAAGTGTAGTAAAGCATTAGTTAAATATGTTAACCTTTGCGAAAAGTCGAAAGCTTCTAAGTCCCTGCAAAAAATATTAAGCATCTATTCACATGAATATTACCACACCTTTCGATTTCTGCACCAAACAGCACTGCAGTTATTCTAAAAACAAAAAAAAACTTCAGACATTCTTCGACGCCCCGTCTCCTCCGCACCTCTGTTATGCCTCAACATATCCGCGAGGAACCTAATGGACTTGTAATACCCGACGACTTCAAACAAACGAGTGGCGTTAAAAGGACAAAGGGCCAACACAATACGTTTGGGTGGGCGGGTTAAGTTGAAAGAGATAGCGGTATTAACTAACTTCTGCTTCAAGAGCTGCAGCTTTTCCTGCAATCGTGACCCTGCAAGATCATGAATTATTGAAACTCTAAATCAGGCTTTATATAAGGCGTATGTAGACAATATGTTCGTTTTAAACCTAAAAGAATCTTCTTCTTATTTAGCAGATTGCTTAATGTAAGTTGTCGACCAGTTTACACGTTTTTCACAGTTCCCAATTACATTAAAATTACATGTTGCTCTAATCAACATTCATTGCAACTTATTATTTTATTTAAATTGTCCAGATTTTTTATTCATAATTCATTTCCGTATCTGTAAAATAACACATAAATATCTAACTACAGTTTTTTGGCAATTACTGTATGTCAAATAGTTAAAATCGCTTTTTCTCACAATTTGTACCAAACTACTAGACACTGGACGTCCAATATTTACAAAGTAGAGTATTTTTTGTCAAGCCCGAATGGAAGGGTTGAATGGTTGAGGGTATTTGGAGTGAAGGCAGCCAAGGCAACCTTCGTAAGGACATGGAAAATTACGGTCGAAAATAATAGAATGGCTTTGTAGTTATGTGATGGGCTGTGCAGTTTATGTTTGAAATCAAATATTGTATGTCTTTTATGCGGATGATGTGAGCATATCTACGAGGAAACGGTGTATGAAAAGGTCAGGTGCATTATTTATTATGATGATACAATGAAGTTTGTTTTAATACGGTAATGTATTTTTGTCATAAAAATCATAGCAATAGTTAACTAGGTTAATATGTACACACTAGGTTTTTCTTAATCACTGCTAATTAAATTAGTACCTTATACTATGTGTTACATACGTAATTGTCTCATTTGCGCAGGTACTTGAAGAGTTAAGCATGTCATACATATCAGTATTAAGAAAGAATTTCGTCTTTAAGTGTTTCAGAAACATCTATTTTGTGATCATAAGCACCAGACAAAAAATAAGAAGAAACACGAGAATCTTTCCTCTTAATCTCTTAATCTATATCTAGGTACATTTGATTCATAATCTATATTTTATATCATAAAATATAGATTATGAATCAAATGTAAGTTTTGCTAAGTTGACTGATGGATAATAACTTTTGTATATTTCTATTGCATGCAGATTAAATAAATAAGTAGGCATATCCAACCCCGCAATGCTGCCGGATTATTCGATTTAGTCGCTGTAGAATTGGAACGCAAAGGGAATCTGATCTGAAGATACGATAAGTGGGTTTTAGTCAGTTAATGTCTTACACAAATAACTAGCGAGATCCCTCTCGCCCCACCTGGACCAGTAGAAGTTAGCTGATAAGTTTCCACCCCAATAAAAAGGCATATAAAGGAATTATAGGTCCTAATGGAATATCCAACAATTTTTGCCCCATTCCCGCTATACTCATGAAATAAGTACGCTTTGGCACATCGGTTATTTGCTCACCACTTCAATTTCCTCATAACGAGAGATTATTAAAGGCTGGGAGACTCTCAAATATTATTTATTATTCGGCTCATTGTTCTCTTGGCTTGCTAAATTTTTGCTTTATTCATCCAGTAATTAAAATAACATTTTTGAGTAGGTACACATAGCACCAGTCAAATATTTTTTTTTATTAAAGTATACTATTGAATATTATATTCATTATAAAGCATTTTATTCCATACTAGCTTACGTCAGCGGCTTCGCCCGCGTGATAGTAAGTTTCTGCACACAAATTTTGGACACCCGTTACCTTTAGGGGGTGAATTTTGAAAAATACTCTCTTAACAAACCTTGTGCAAAATTTCACGCTCCTAGTCAAGTCAGTTTCTGCTATGCGTTGGTATATCAGTCAGTCAGTTTCTTCTTTTACTAAGGGTATATTGAAAGTTTCTGGATTCTGATACATAAGACTAGATATAAGACTTACGATACATTTATTGTTTTCCAAAGTATATTCCCTCGCAATTAATGCATTTTTGCATTCGCTGAAATCACTGTACAAAGCAGTTGCACGTTTTTTTACCAACACTTCGACTTTTCTTAACTTTCGTCAGCAAATCTTCGAACGGAAAGATCCACTCTGCCAACTGGCTTTTTCTTTCGGGTTCAAAGCCGTACAGCTAGGTTTCGTCACCTGTCACAATATTATAGACAGTCAATGACTGTCCTCCATTAAACTTCTTTAATCACTTTATGGCACCACCGGACATGCAGTCGTTTCTGGTCCTCCGTTAAGTCATGTGGTATCCATCGAGTGCAAAGCTTCCGAATCTTCAGATGCACATGTAAAATGTTTTGCACTTGGCTCAATGCCTAACAAAGCACGAATTTGCTGGCAAGTATTTTTTTTTTTGTCAGTTTCAATAAGTTGTCGTACGGTGTCAATATTTGAATCTGTAACCGTAGTCGCCGGCCGATCATCACGTACCTCGTCATAGAGATGATCACGTCCACGACTAAATTCTCCAAACTACGAACACACAGAGCTGCGACATGGTGTTTTATAACCAAATGCCAATTGAAGTCTGGCAACTATCTTGTTGACACAACGAAAATCATAAAAAATCATTTAATGAAAATGTTCACGAGTTAAATTCATTTTGATGGCGACACACAATCACGGTAATATTATCTATACAGTATTCCAACTTCATACAAACGGACGAAACGCGAGCTATACCTACGCGCCTCGATCTCGAGGTGCGCTCGGGATGCAGACAGTCGCGTCTGTGCCACGCGATTTTTGCAATAAAAATAAGTTCCAAGTACATATTTATATATTTAATATGACGAGTAGGATAATATATTGTGCTGTTTTTGGTTGCATGAATTCTTCATTTAAAACCAAACATATAAATTGTAAAGTAGCTGCAGGGATATATAACCAAGTAAAAGATATTCCTTTTTCTCCACCTTGTCCATGTTTCCCAAAACAATTTTTTAATTTAACTTTAGAATGCGGATTTTTGTACTTTAAAATTTAATAATAAAGCATTTCGTAGGTACGTCTCAGTCGAGGCGCAAATATTTTTCGGTCGCAAATATTGAACACTTCCAGAATATTCAATTCATAAAGTATTTTATTTGTTTATATAAAAAAAGTATATTTACAATCACAATACTAAATGGAAACACAAAGTAGGCAAATGTAATTAAAATGCTGGAGGTAGGCAGCCCTATCGCATGTTTACGTACCGCGCGGCTGTAGGCATTTATTTCAAAGATACGGCCGAGTTACAATACTGTATAGATAATATTACCGTGACACAATCTTCGAAAGGACGCCATCGCCACAATGAAAAAACAAATTACAGTCTCGCAAATTAAGAAGTAACATGCTCGCAAAGAGTTCCATTTTCGAATTCTATAATTGTTTTTTCATTCTTTTATTGTAAGTGGCCAGATCTAGAGACTCAGTATGCCCCACGTATACCTACAGATAATAGATGAAGTCGTAAAATGACACCACCGACAAATTACCTTACTACTTAATAAATACCTTTAAAAAATACCACAATGTCCATACAATTTATTGAATAGCTTCATTACTCATTCATTTCTTTGAATCCCTTTCAACAGATCACTTAAACTAAACGGTACCAAACTCATAAAAAATTGTATCTAATTGTACCTAACCCTCAGAAGCCACGTGTGCTACAAACTGGTCCCTCTTTCTAAAGAATCCATTTACGAAAATATTTTATGAATAAAAAACTGTCTTATTTGTTTATAAGGTACTGGTTGGTGCAGTCTAAGCCAAATGTTTGGCCAAGGTGTTAGCGGTCCCTTGGCTGGTTACAAACTTGGCTCGATTAACGTACGATTAGTTTTTGGAATATTTCTTTTTGCCTTTCTGTTCAGGTTCTTAGGTGAATGTTGTTAGGTTTCAATGGGTGTATTTTATATGCTTGTTATTATGGTTACCTACTGCGTTTTATGTTGAAGTAACTTGGTTACGTTATGGTAAGGATTTCATACTAATTAAGCGGTGTATTTTAGTTATTTTTATAAATATAATTGAGAATACCGTTATTTTTCTATTACGGAAGTAAATAGATAATTACGTGGATAAAAATTGTATTTTACAGAATTTCATACGAATTCTTAATAAACAAATGTCTGCCTTACCATAACCACTTTTCACACCTAAAATACACGATAATCTGCATTGTAATGCATCATTTAATAAGCTTTTAAGATCTTCAAAATTAATATTCTTACCACATACTTAAGAGCCTCTCGTTGTACACCTGCATAAGGCGCGGTATGCACTGACACGTACTATGGCTAGTTAACACATACATCAGTACAGTACATATGTTAGTATCGACAAACATATTAATCGACTACATATGCGGCGGTGTGCTCTTGCCCGAACTTACTTATACCATAGAGTAGGCCTCGATTCAGAGGCTGCAGCCTTTTCTTTTTTAAACTTTTCTTTGTTATTTTTTTTTGTAAACCTTTTTTTCTAAATTTTTAAGAGCATGTATTTTATATTCTAGCGCTTCAAAATTTTGTTTTCGCTTATAAGATTATGAGTGAAGAAAATTCAACTTTAACAAAAGCTGCACCAAACCACCAATAAGACGCGACGTTAAACTTTTCGCAATTCGTCGTTTTTCGTAAAGTCGTCTCCACAGACGACTTTACTGTACGAATATATCTTATTCTACTGCACTGAGATTCGGCACAACACGTTTTTTCTTCCATTCTATCCTCCCAACCGTTACGCTATTACTGACTCCCTTTTCTTACATATCACTCTTTACATTATCTATCCATTTTTTCTTTGGCCTACCTCAGCCTCTCCATCCATCCACATGTATACTCATAACTCTTTTATTAATATGCATTTCATTTTCTTCCCTTCTCTTCACATGACCATACCAAGACAAACGATTCCTTTAATATACTCATTTCTCACATTATCAATTTTATTGTAAGACTAATAACCAATAATGCTTATTATAATAATGCAATTCACCACTATGTTTAAATACAATGTATTAAATAGAATGTTTTTATTACGAAACTTAATGCGTAAAAACAAAACTGCTAATGCACGCGTTTTTATGTCTTGTGTTACAATTTCAACCGATAACAAATCATATGATTTTTATTTCTAGGTAATGCTTTGTTGGATTATTCAATGTGTCTTGCGCATCAAGGATGTACTAACCTAAAAATAATTAATTGTTTCAAGTGTTACTATCGTTTGTACTTACTTTTTTTCACTGATTAATTTTCATTAGTACTTTCATCAACTGAGATTTTTTCTGCCTATTGATTTTCTTAAGGGTATCTCAATATTCTTAGGTTTAAGTGAAATCTTAATATTTCTTACTTTTACGTGAATAGGTAATCAATTTAACCTGTCAAACACCAAAAAAGGATGCATAAAGTGTAATGTGGCTTCACCGCCATAACGTTACGCACACACAAAAGAAATAGCGAGATACTCCCACTCTTCCTCATACCAATATTTGAAATGTTAATTACTGTTTTGTTTTAAACCTATTTTAGTTTATAAAAAATATTGTATAACAAACCAATAGGAAATTACCCTTGTACTAAACGAAGTAGCTGTAGGGATATTGCTGTCAGAATAGAATGATGGTTGATAGGACCGAAAGGCTCTGGAGCGATGACAGCGTAAAAGACAAAGCGTTTGTAGGACTCGTGCAGGTGAACCGATAAGAGACCGGGAGTCTGAGGACCGGTCTATGTGACAACGCCAGGAGAAGGCCTATGTCTAGCAATGGACGTTTTTCGGCCGAAATGTTGATGAAATGTAAACAATTTATGATGCAATATATCGACGTACTGCGTGTAAAAAATGGTGACGCAAATTCTCACCGATTATAAAGATGAAGAAATAATATAATATTACAATAGCGGACAAAGGCGTGTCAAATCACGACTAATACCTTTAACAGTTTACAATACGTTATACGATATAGAAAACAAAGAATACATTTAGTAAAACTAAGTTATAATTATTCGTTTTATGCCAGTAATTATAATAAAATGATTTGGCACAGAGCACATTTTATTTCAAGTTGATAAAGGTTTTTGTAATTCGATTCTCTTTAATTACTATTTTATTATTTATCATCACGTTCATATTTTTTTTGTTGTGTGTGTCTGTGTGTTGTCCATTTACTGGATTATGGAGTTCCGATAGGTATTTGCTCCATATAAAATACTGTTATTCAGATGCATCCGGTTAGACTGAAAGCCGACCCCATCATAGTTGGGAAAAGGCTAGGTACATGACGATCTTCTTCTTCTTCTCGAGTTGATGGTTTTCTTTACCCTCAAAGTATTTGGACCCAATAGGTTGCCACGTTTATAGCAGCGTTAGGGCCTCCAAAGTGCAGATGTAGGGACACTTTGGGCAATATAATAAATGGGCCAACATCTGATCAGGGGTACCGCCCTCGCACTGGGTATCGAAAGGGTCTATAATCCTCCATTTTGCCAGGTTGTGATTGCAACGACCTACTTGCAATATATCTTCTCCTTAAAATTTCTGAAAGCCTGTTGTGTGGTGATATAGACAGCATTACTCAAATGAAACACGAAGTAAAAGCATGTGTACTGTTATTTTGCCCATAGATAGTAATTAAAAGTATCAATCACGAGTCCAAGTACTGAAAGTGAATCTATCGCGGAGGTCAACGTGCCGATACTTATTTTTAAAACAGTAAACATAATGATTAAAACAATATTGTTCTTACCTCATCTTGTTTGAAATCCTCTTGAAAATGTTGACCAAATACTGTCGCACCAAATTCTGAATGTACCGACCACTTATCAATCACACAAATATCAATGATTACTCCTAGCACACCTAAATTGGCGCTAGTACTTGGACATTATCCACAAACATTAAAAATTAAACATACCTACTTGTATTGGATGTTTTCTTAGGACATGTTTTATTAAAAATCGGCAAATATAGAATCGACTTTTGATTTTAGACTAATATTAGACGCAAGTAGTAGTAGGAACCGTAATTTCGAATGGATCGTCGATGCTAAATTTAAATTTTTTGTTTACTCTCTCTTTCTTTTTTTGGTAAGCGTCATTGATTTTGGTAAATACTTTATCTTCGCTTTTAGGGTTTCGTAATTTAATACCACTATCTGCTAACTTGCCAAAAAACTCAAATAGTAGATTCAAAGTAGATAATATGCATCGAGGAACGAGGTTTTTTGCCATTTTATCTTATTTTAAATCAAAATAAATAACAAAAGATACGTTTAAAACACTTACGCTTGTTGTAACACCACAATATTTACAAACACTTTTCCTAGACAAGTAGTTGTTATCTCTGTGCTTATCTTACTCTGTGGCTCGACGCACTAGGTGCTAATCGGAGAGCGCACACGCGCGACGGCATCACGCCCTGTTAGCCCCACTTTACCCTATTTGTTCTAAATGTTACATTTTACCCGCAAACACCCTCTTCCGGCGAGATTATTGGAAATATCGCCTTTTTTGTGGCCGCACCCGTCTTGCTACTTTTGGGTAAATATTCATTGAGGCGAGTATCAGATTTCAGGAATTCCTTATTTTTCTTTAAGAGGGTCCTTTTTCACTCACCTATCGTCAACATCGCGCATGGTTTCAAAGCTTGTTACTTCATCTAACGCAATCCAATGGGATGTTTGACGAAAAGGCAACGCGAAAAAAGAGAGATAACTCCTAAAAACTCTGATTGTATTCGGTAATTCCGTGATTTACTCGAATATTTTACAAAACTTGTTCCAGGAAATACGTGTTTTTTTTTTAACCCTTAAATTTTTTTGAAAAAAGGTCGCCATTTAGAATCTTGATTAAATTTGCAAGGCTTTTTTTTATTTTTTGAGTAAATTATGAAGTGTCAAAGTTCATGCAAAATAGCAGATTTTCAGAGGTCTTTACTGGATTAGTTTTACACAAATTTATAAATTGATTTCAATAGAAGCCTAGATAATATCCACAAGATTCTGTGTTTCCAAAATGTCTAATGAAAAATGTGTAATACTGTCATAATCGCGTAAGAGCAATTATCTGAAAAACAGTGAAAATGTATGTCGAGTTGCATCCCCTTAAGACGTAATAAAAACGTAGATGTATTTAAACCACCCCACACTGCAGGGAATGAAGAATGTTTCGCTGGTGACAAGAAAAAGGACTATAAATTAGAAGTTTAGTGTTTGTCACTGTACTTTTTTAGTGTACAAACCTGTCTTTAGAAACGTTCTCCGTTTCTAAAGACACAGGGTTTTACACATTTTATATCGAAACCTGTCCTTTACATATATATGCAGGCTTGAATTCAAATTTTGTTTGACAGAAGCCTGAACAAATTCGAACCGATAGATGCGATCTTATAAATCATGCTTTCAGGAGAAAAATAATACAAGAAATGCGAGTTAAATATGATTTAATTTCGTAATTTTTCTTAGCAATTATATTTCGTTCTCAGCATCTGAATACTTATAATTAGACACAATAATACATAAGACAGTGTCAAGTTATTATAACAATTTATTATGTATTTAAGCGCATATTTTTTAAACTATTTTACACAATGTTTGGAATGTTTCAATGTCTTTTAACGGTCTGTCTTCTATGTATTATATTCTATAGAATAATGGTGGAATGTAAAGCAACATATACACTTATTACATTGACTGAATGGTGACAACGGTCCCGCGACGCTTTATTGTCTAATGCTGAACATTATAATGAGCGTAGAACATCTTAGTTCATTGTATTTTTGAGTACATTTCAAATGATGCCAAGAAGTTAATGACTCTTGCAAATGCCTGAAGTGAAAATCCTGTCTACTGGTGCCATTGTCGCAATCCACAAGTTACTCATTATGCTATAATGTTCTACATTAATCAACAACTTCATTTAATTTTTGAATATACACTGGGTACATGATACAGCTATTATTTTTTGCTAAATTTTTGAATGATCGTTGCAATCATTTTCAATAGGTATGCCGTGCTACGCATTTGTTCTGGGGTGGGCACATAAGAAGGTAATTTGGTATCGACAAACTTCCCATTTTCACTAAAATTATATTTGAATACTGCTTATAAGAAAATTACGTCATATTCCATTATGTTCCCTTTGAAAATGACTGCACAGTTGAATAAATTCTGTAATATTTTCTTAAGTTAAATATTTTTATCTACTCCAAGTTTACAGACAAAATTAACACACTAGTTATAATGCGAACACATAGATACACTGCCACCACACTATGGCACAGATCTTATTAAAATATTAAGATTATAAATGTCCTTTATATGTATTTACGGTGACGAACATACGGATAACAGCAGAACACTTGATACTGACGCCTTCCATGTTCCAGCCAGAATGGATGCTAAAACTGGCAACTTTATGTACTATTGAAAACATCATAAGAATCGCCAGAAATCAAGAAGATTTCGACAAAAGAGATTCAAATACCTATCACTGTCATACAAACTCTTAAAATAATATATACAAAGCGCTCGAAATCATACAATCAAATTCACATATCGACCGGGAAATATATTCAAATGAACATTAGTAAGGAAAAGTTTCAGTACATGGAGTTAGTAAAGAAAACTAGGTCATAGCGACTGTGGCTAATCACAAGAGAGCGGTTGGTCGGATAGATTAAATACCCATAATTAAATACAAAACATTTTAATACAACTTTACATCTAACACCTACGTTTACAAATTTTTGATTAACTTTTGTTTGATAAATAAGTAAACACAATTATTTTTATTATATTTACAAGCAGATAACACGATCCGTACTTAATAGTAAAGCGTTTTAAATAATAACACACTGAGAATTGACGTAAAGGCGTTTTGCTACACTGATGGCGAGCCAGCCGGTGCTCTCGGGGCTACACTCGGAGGCCGGCGCTGACCGAGTTGTTCCCGCTATCGCCTGCCGCCTGCCGCCTCCACCAGCGGTGGTCCGCCGGAACACTCGTGACTGGCGAGACTACTATTTGCTCTTTCCACAGAAAACCTTTTTTCCTTTTAGAGCACGAGTCCGACCGCTGGCACAAGAGCAAACGAGCGCCACGATGTTACACGACCTTAAGGAATTTCACAGCTCCGTCGTCGTCCCGGCTCGGCGTTTTTTCCCCCATTCAAATGTTTGCTCTCTCGCTCCAGCTACCATTCATGCGGCGTTTGAAACGCCGCGGCCACCGCAGGCTAACCTAACGCTATCCAGTCCACGTCACTGTAATAATACTGCGATAGTTGACTAATACTCTGTCCACTCACTATGTCCATCGACAGCTGGCAACGGAACGCGCGAAGCGTTGAAGCGTAAATGAGCTGCTATGTGTTGAAGAACTAGAGGCCTACGTGCCATCGCAGTTCCTCCGCCTCTGGGGCCGGCCGTGGTGGTGGCGCGTGCCGTGGCATGGCGGCTTGATGGCGTTGAGTGACGGCCGGAGCCTACGCTGCGGGCGCCACTTCGGCAGGTCGCCAGCTCGCATAATGTTGTGCCTGTTGATATCGAAGTCGTGGGCCTCCTTCATGAAGGAGAAACACTTGTGCAGTCGCTCCGTGAGGCGACTCTTGCCGCGCCGCAGCTGCAGCCCCCGCCGGTTGAACCCTATGTAGCGGTCTTCGTTCTTCACCAGGTGGTATCTGTTGTAGCCGTCCACAAACACCTCTTTGAACAGGCAATTGGGTTGTCTCTCCGCTTGGAAGCGTGTCTGTTGACAATAAAATGATTTATTAACATTAAACCTTAAATAAAGGTACTGTATTATGAGACAGGAGTCAATTGAAGCTTGGAATAGGATCAAATGTAAGTGATGCTCACCAATCGTCTGCCCACTAGCCGGGACCGGTTGAAGCAAAGGTACATGTCCTGCATCGGAGAGTGGATGAGCAGTTCTAGGTTGACACCGCGCGTACTGATGGTGAGATTCGCTGAAACAAATGAAAACCACACATAAAGCACACCACTTAAAAAGATACTAAAATTTGGGTCAAGAATGAAAAGAATGTTGTGTCGACAGTTAATATTTTTATTACACCAATTTCTTTATTAAAAACGTTGTTCACATTAAGAAATACTAATATTGCTACAACAAACACCAACTAATGAAACATAAATCAAACTTTCTTCCCGAAACAGAATTAATTAACTCATAAGAGTAGGAATTAAATGAGTAGAAAGTAAATATCCAAAGAATTCCCGAACCTTACTCCTGCCTATAGTAATAACGACACCCCAGGTGCATATTTTCTAATTTCAATCAACGCCGATGGCCATGCTCACGTAATAAATTCAATTTATATTGTGGAAGGGTTACGAACGGACTCAGGTGCAACAAACTAATCGTTAATGATATTTGAACACTAATAAAGTACAAAAATAAAATGTCGATAAATATTAATCTATTGCTGGACATTCAATACACGGAGATGTTAAGACCGGCTTACATGGCGGACGAATATTTTATTGTTTGTTTGATTGTGTAGGAATTTGTTAATCGTCTCAAAAGAAGAAGGAAAATACTGTTGTTTAATGCAAATTAATATTTGTTACAGAATCAGTAGCATTATTCCTTACTCACACCGTAATTTCGATGATTATAAAACCCCATGGTGCATTATCTCAATTCATTTAAACATTTTAAATGAGTTCTGATACTAAATCACAATAAAATATCAACACAGACACTTTGTCTATACCCAAGCTGAAGTTTTTTATCATTTTAAAGCATTATATTTAATGACGACTCACTTATCGACATTGACATTTTGAACTAAGTGATATTGTGAAATATTTTATTTTGACCACACACATTGTTTTAAATTGAATTGATAACGCAACTAATAAAATAAATCTAGAGTTTTATGAGGGAGTTCTGATAACTGAGACGAAATATAAGTGGAAAGATTTAACAGTGGCATTGAGTGCTTCAAATCTTTATCATTTTATTCCAATACAAAATATTTACGATAAGGTTTTACGCTTAATATCACTAAAATGCGCATGCGCAGACACCACATTATGACATTTTTCACGTATTTAAAACAAGGAATATGTACCTCAAAATAATATTAACAGTCTCGCCATGTAACCAGCAACAACTATCGATAGATAAAATATACAAGGGAAAAGTTGAAGTATGGAATTCGAAGACCAAACTCGCTAGATCTCCAATAAAAAGAATTAATAAAAATAAAACTATGTACTCGGACACGGCCGCCTGTGACACCGGCCGAGTCATTTCAATTAACATTAAAAGAAATAAAAATGCTTTGACTCGAACGGAACATAAATTCGTTGTAATTTCGGTGTGACCTGTGAATGGACGTTTGTGTGTGTGAAAGTGAAAAATTGTATGGTTTAGACATTAGAAGAAAAAATATTATTACCAGATTCGATAGATCAACATTTTTAAGTTAAAGCAGTTTGATAAAGTACTTCATTTTAGCCAAAAGACGTCACTGTTGGACATAGGCCTCCTACAAGTGTCGCCACAACAAACGGTCCTGTGTGTCTCGCGTCCATCGAATTCCTGCAACCCTTACCAGGTCATTGGTCTACCTTATGGAAGGCCTTCCAACGCTACGTTTTCCGGTACACTACGCGGTAGCCACTCAAGCAGGCCTAGCTAAGTTACAACCGTTTCGTTCCGAATCTCTTTCTACAGTCGGTAACGCCTCCAATTCCTTTGTCCTGACCACGTGACTTAACGTTAAGATGATGACATTCCCATACATTTGAAGTTTTCTACTAGCGTAAGGGCGGGCACCTTCATATTAGCCAAAAGTGCCAAGGTGCCGACTTGCGGCACTTTGCGGCTAATTTGAAAGCGCCCTTAACAATTGTAGATTATCAACTTGGCTAAGCCCTCAAAACCTTCGGCCCCATCGGCATCTGTTCTGCGAGTAATGTGTCCTGCACAATTATCATTATTTGTCAGAAAAAGTGCTAGCGTTTTTTAAATTACTTTTGGAAAACCAACTGAACAGAGAAACAATCATTGCACACGTAAAATATTAATCTGTAGCGTTAGACACGTAAAGCTTACCTAAATATTTTCTTTTGCCTTTACAACACCAGTAAATACGACAAAGATAACAAGAAGTACAATGTTTTAATGTTCTTTATTATCTAATCCACATTTGTGTATAGAGCCCTCTTCATGTGACGTTTTTATAATAATTAACTTCTTAATTGTTAAGATTAGTCTTAGTCCGTGGATTAGTTAAAAGATCTACACAGAAATCAACTCAAACCTTTTCAACACCAGCACGTAGTCAAAAAATGGAGAGTGTGCTACAATCATATAGCTAATAAAAAATCGTAATAGTTTTTCTTCTCGATTTAATCAATATTTTTTTTAAATGTAGTTAAGAGCCGGGCCACACGATGCGGTGCGGCGCCGCACCGCAAATTTTATTTCAACGAGTTCGGCGGGCCGTACGAGCGGGGCGGTGTCGCTCGTGTGCCCGCTGATTGTCGAAATATTTGCCGCTGCACCACAACGCATCATGTGGCCCGGCTCTAACGAAGTACCTAGAAAATTAAATACTTTTTTCTGTTCTCCAAAGTATAATACTGTCACGGGGAATTTCTGAAAAGAAAACCCATAATCCTAGAACGTAAAGGAAAACTGAGAAACACAGCCGTGCCCTCCCGTTCCGCCCTAGGGTGTGAGAAGTCATTGGATAAATTCCCAACTCAAAAAAGGTATATTATTCTATACATTGTTTAGAAATCAAATACACACACACACATTGAATACACACTGAATATCACAAAAATTTTGAATATCAAACAAAATTGTCTATTTTTCCGCTACTTGAACATTCAAGCAACCGTGAAACGTAAACTAGATTCTCGCATTTTTTATCAAATAGGCATAATTACATAATAAACTCCTACTTATCATAGTTTATGGTGACAAAAGACCAAACAAAATTCAACAAAATCATTGTTTACATAAGGACCTAGTTTTACAAGGCTTACCTAAATGTTACTACATCACAAGATAAAATAATGTTCTCATGATAAAAAAAACACAGTTGAATATTTTTTGGAAGTTTGGAAAATTTAAAATATCTAGCATAACATTAACCATGCACTATATTCCTCAAAATAGTTGAAACAAGTGAACCTAGGTATAATGTACCAATCATTATCATTTCAGCCGAACGTCCACTGTTGGACATAGGCCTCACCCGGGAGGGTGAGGCCTCTACAACGAGGGATCGTTGTAGAGCCCAAGCGTCGCCACAACGACTGTCGGTCTCGCATCGCAACCTCAGGTCGCGAGAATCGGTCATCCGTCTACATTGTGGGAGCGCGGTCGTGCCGCCACTTCAGTACCTTTCGGCCCCATCGACCATCTATTCTGCAAGCAATGTGCCCTGCCTACAGCCGTTCTTCGGGGTATGTCTGTAACCTTGTTTCTCCTGCGGATATCTACATTTCAGATTTGATCACGCAAGGAAACTTCGAACACAGCCACCGATATTGCCTTTTGGGTGAGTTAACTTATGGCACACCAATCGTTCAACAACTGTACGTGTGTGTGTTGTTCCAACATAGGTAAAAAAACGAGTGTAACAAAATAGTATGAGCTCATGTATTCAACGAGGCTTGTGGAAATTGTCAAAAGGGTTATGTACCTGAAACGCAAAGGGCAACTGAAGAAACACCTGGCTTTTATTCAGTAAAAGTCTGACACGCACTTTCGCTCCATCCAGAGCGGTTTGATATTTGATAATTTCCATACTCGGCAATCTCTTTAAATTTCAGTCAGCTTGGAAGAAATCACGGAATGCGATAAGGTCGCCAATTTTATATTTTTTATTTTAAGATTTCCATTATCTTAATTATCTTGGTGTACGTGTAAATACGGATCCGAGCTGTTACAGAGAAAATTCTAACGGGAAAAAAACTTACGGCAAAGACAAAGTGGGACTTATTTTTATTTCTCAAACACATAGTTTTTCAAAACCAAATATTAGTTTCCATGTTTACGCAAAAACCTTTGTAGGCTGACCTACGGGCCGTATGGCCGACTTAAGGTCGATGGAACTTTCTTTCAGACGTAACGAAGCGCGTACACATTGCCCAACCTCGGTAATAGGCTAATTTTGTAAAGACAACATAATCTCGAGTTAGTAAAGCAAACATGCTTTGAAGTGCCGACCAACGCTTGTAATTTCACTTGAAGCTTCTTTAAACTTAGTGGAGTTAATAGTGTGCTTCTAGTTATAAGTAGATGAGTAGATTAAATAGTTGGTGTAGAAACACAACCTTGAAATATTTAGCTATATTCAACATGTAACTGGAATAAAGCAGACCCCTGTTCTTCTTTTTGTGTCATCTTTGAATACATACTCAGGCAAATTTTTTTTCTGGCCAGTATTTGGCAACCTGTACAGGTCTGTTATTGGCCTTGTAAAAATCCTGAAAAGTGAAGGTGTTCGTGCAAGATGGGCAGCATAGCAATTGACGCATGTTCTGTGCAGCGGCTCCACACTGGCACTGTGTTAGAGATGGGTCGAAGAAGCCCCTTGTGGCCAGATTGTTTTTACAGCGGCCAACCTGGATTCGCAATCGGCTCCAATTAAATATTTAGTTACAATACTCGTAATATAGACCTATCAACGCAATATATTGAAAGCGCATCAGCATTGGTATCTACGCACGGACACCCAAACACGTTAGTGTCGCCGTGATAGTATAATTATATTTAATGTATTTGTATAATTATCAAGAATTTATCGAAAAAGATATTTTTTTTTATCCTAACATAATTCTTGATAATTTTAGGATATAATAATTATTATTTGAGAGAAAAAAAACCCTATTTTAGAAATACCTGAAATCGATTCAGTAGCCATTTCTATTCTCTAAACTGAATGCTAAGTCTGCATAAATAGTCATTTATAATTGACGACAGGGCTGGTGCAGTGGTTGAGAAATTGTCTGCTGCGCTTCATGTTGCGAGTTCGATTCCCAGATGGAACAAGTGAGTATCTTGTGTATGTGAGTTTACATATGTGTGAAAGTATCTACAGGCTAAGTTAAATAAATCGGTTTTTTTTTAAAGCAAACATTCTACTTTTCCAAACAAATACCTCCACAATGAAAAAGGCCAACGAAGAAAAACCTTAAAAAAAAATGCTTCAGGAAATTATTCTTGTAACTACGTCTCTCGTTCTACATCTCGTCAAAAATTGATTCTAGCTCACAATATTATGAATTTTCTAGAAAGAAAGTATAAATATTTGGTAGTAGCCGCACGATCGGGTCAATGACTGGCTATCGAACCGATAACGTATCGCTGTAATCTTTGTACTCGTTACCTGAATTCTCTAGAGCAACATCTCTATTATCGTGGTTTTTTTTTTAGGTGGGAAAATCATCCAATGACATCCCCCGCTCTTGGGCGGAGCGTGAGATAGTATCAAACTTTTCCTGACTAAAAACCCACTCCTGTTCCTTCGTTGCCTTTCGTAACAGGGCCGAGTCTTCCTGTCAGAAGCAGACCCTTGGCCCCAGTGGGCTTCGACCCTGCTGGGCCCCTACGGTTGCTGACATCATATTGAGGCGCGCGTGGAACACTACGCGCCATCGACGACTTGGGCTCGGTCCGGACGGTTACCGGACGATAGGACGGCAACAATTTAGATAGATATAAAACGAGAAACTGATATATCAACGCACAGCCGAAACTACTGGGACTAGGAACGTGAAATTTTGCACAAGGTTTTCATCTGTGACTTAGGCACTGAGCAATGAGAAGGAATTTTCGGAAATTCAACCTATAAGGGAGTGAAGTATTCTGATAGCGAATTGTTAGGTATAAAAATATCGTTATGAGATTAAATCGATTGTCATTCGTTAGGTCTAAAGAGCATAGTACAATATGTCCATAGTCCATATGAGTAGTAAATTATTATTTTTTTCTAATATGTATATTTGCACCGCAATTGCATATTATAACTGATTGAAAAAGATGCAGAAATTTTAATTTATTAATCGCATTTTGTTAGATAGCAAGTCCTAATTTAACATCTGCCAAACTGCATAGCAATTTGTCGACAGTTCAGATGAAGTTTACGACCTGAATGAAAAGGGAATAATTATTGATACCGTAACTCTCGATGTATGCCAGCCGTCTCATAGTAACGTGGAATGAAGGAATGAAGTTTTTTTTAAACTTAATTTTTTAGGTATTTGTTCTCCTAGAGCATATCAGCCACATCATAATCTAACCTAATTTTGTAAATAAAACATAACCTTAACCGAATGATCCAACACACGCGCCACCATCAGTGAGACATTTAAGTGAGCATGACAAACTCTCAACTGCCATGCTCATTTATGTCAAACAAGTCCAATAATAACCTAAAAACAATAAATAGCATCATGGTACTCACATTTATAAACTGAAAAACAAATGCTTCTACATATAGAAACTAAAACACGTTTAAAGCATTTAAATTTTTAGGAATCCCCCTCTAATGAATGCAACAATAAGTAATCTTTTTGACTGGCCTGTTGGTCTAGTGGTTAGTGGACCTGACTGCAATGCCGGAGGTCGTGGGTTCGATTCCCACCCAGGACAAATGTTTGTGTGATGAGCACGATCATTTGTTCTGTGTCTGGGTGTAATTTATCTATAATATGTATGTATTTAAAAATATATATGTATGTTTATCAGTTGTCTAGTACTCATAACACAAGCTCTGCTTAGCTTGAGACTAGACGGCGTTGTGTGATAGTTGTGGAATATTATTATTATTATTATTATTATATTATTATCTTCTTCCTTGTCGGTATCACTCTTGACAGAGCGATCGTGGTCATCACTTCAGGTGTTGGTGGTAAGCTTTACAACACGCCGCCACTCCTGTCTGATGGCCGCCTTCCTCGTGCATTCGTGCAGTGATGATAAGCTATTTACTGCCATTTTAATCTGGTCAGTCCACCTCATAGGCGATCTTCCTAGTGGCCTGGTACCCTCAACCTTTCTCTGGATCACCACCACTTCCCCTCGGCGGCATATGTGACCAAAAAAGGTGACAATACGAGACTGTAGCAAAGATGAGCAACAATAAGTAATAACTAAACTCAAAACGATGAAAATTATTGAAAAACACATTAACATTGAAAAACGAATAAACGTCTGAAAATATATTTCACAAGTCATTACGTGACTATTGTTCGAAATGAAGCAGATATTGTTGGAAACTAATTTATGCCACATGTGGTGTTGCCAGTATGTCTGTTACATTTGATAACATATTACGACTCTGACTACAGCCTTGAATATTGAAATCTAGTTATAAACATTGAATAACATTACGATTTGACATTACAAGTTATAAAGATAAATAAGGTGGCGATTGTTATAGAAATACATACTTCTTTCGTTTTCTTGATTCATTTGTTTTTTATATTGAAGTGATCATCATCATCATTTCATAGTTTCATACCCATCATCGAAATCGCCCACTACTGGGTAGTTATAGGCGTTCGTTTTCTTCTAGCATAGTTCTGAGTGCCTAGGGCGAGTTTGTTTTACATTAACACGAAAGACATGTTTATGACGTTCGGCGCTCTGATTGGCCCGCTCCAAACTCTTAACCAATCAAAGAGTCAAACGCGGTAAACGTTTTGATCGCGTTAACGTAAAAACAACTGGCACTCAGCGCTCTGTGCGTCTATTATGCAAGGTTTCATCAGACTATATTATCAACGCAAAGCGCAGATTCTCAATAAAAAACAACTAACTAGGGAAAAAAGTGACTGCACAAGTTACAAATAAAACCACTGATCTCATAAAATCTTCTAAAATACCGACAATAATGCTGCCATAAAATTAAAAAGAGACATTCAATGTATAAAATTAGAATTAAATTCACGCCGGCGCCAGTCCCATTTAAATTAACCAACCAGATTCCCACATACTAATTACAGTTGTTGATAAAGCGAAATCCCAGTTAACAGAGTCGTCGTAGACAGATAAACAGATATAAACTAGTGAGCGCGTACGACGCGTCTTAACCCTACGGATAACGCGCGTAATCTGACCAAATCCGACAGGATACAACCGCTGCGGTAGGTAAGTATTTGACGGGAATCTTGTGTTAAATTCCAGACCGCTTTAGTAGTGGGCGCGTTTTCATTGTTACTTCCGACATATGAATAGGGTGAAAATACTACAGCAGTGAATGTGAAAATATTGATATTATAACTAGAAATATCGTAAGTGTCGTGAATTTTGGTCAGTGATGAAAGATAAAGAAACAATATTTTTTTTAATTATGTAGGTGAAACTGAAACACTGTATGGGCCACCCATGAAAGTTTGCTCGCAATAAACTATAGCCACAAATTTACAGGAAAATGTGGCCAGTTTAGGACAACCTTAAAATGGGTTGCTAATGGTTGCTAAAATATAAATTATTTTGAAATCAGCATATGGCTAGGAACGAAAAACTCCAACTAGAATCTTCCTCCAACTTCTGAATTTAAAGGAAGATGCTAAAAATTTCAGAAAGGTCTATTAAATTTTCCGTCTCCGGAAATTCCGTGACAATGGAAACGTTCTCCTAGCGCCTTCGCGGCGACAGGATATGTACCCACAGAGGCACTATAAACAGGGATTATGCGCGCTATTGAAATCCTTTAGTCTGCCTCTGCCTTAATCTTATACGACTTCATAGTTATGAAAGTTATGAATTGTTCCTTGGTTTGCTTTCGTTTCATCATAGTTTATAGTGAAATTGGAATTAGTAGCAGTTTCGTGTTCTGATTTTAGTGTGAGCTTTTAAAATTAGTTTTTACTTAAGAAGTTTTTCAGGAAATTTCTTTCGGATATCCAAAATTAAATATTTCTGTTCGTCTAGCTGTATGTTTGGAATACTTAAGATGGTCAAGATAGGCAATATTTTTTAATATTGTAAAAAAATACCTAATTTCTTACAATTTACAATAGATGGAGTGTTAAATCTCAAACACCAATTATAATTTTTTTATTAATTGAAAAAAAAAATTGTGTTCGTCATAAAGTTGGCGTCTGTTTTAAAATACGTGGCGGAAGTATCATTCTGTTTACAGAAATTCGATATTAATTATGGGTTTTTTGGCAAAATTATCATAATCCTTAGTCATCATAACACATTGTCAAGGGTATATTAAAAACGATACCTACCAGGAATTCAAACGATTATAAGAATACATTAGCAAGGTGTGAAAAGCAATGAGTAACATGACATAAATGACACTGGATTCACTGAATCAATACCGATTTAAAATATCTGCACATTTTGAATGGAAATTAAAAATACGTGCTACATTCCACGTTTCGTCTGCATACTTGTTTTAGTGTCTTTACATATGTGTATTAATTACGGAAAGTACTAAAACATGCACTAACGAGTTGTTTAATATAATTACTGCACATTCCTATATTATCATGTGAATAAATAATATCTTCGTCGGACTGTGCTATACAATGACCGCTTACTATGTCTAATGGGTTCCTAACTATAAGGCCTTCACACGTTTTTTCCTTGTCAATCTTTCTTGTTTCTAACAACGTCACAAGATAGTTTACCTACTTTGCAAGAATTCTGACATTTTGAGGTGGTTTCACATCGACGGCGACGGTTTTGTAACAAACGTTTAATAATTCAGTGTATCTACTTATTTGAATATTACAAATATCATGTAGCGTCAAATATCAATACTTCAAATGTCAAATGCTACTGGTTTTCTGTGAACTTGAATGACAAAAAGTGCCAAGAAGACGTCTTGTTTCATGATGATAAAATTAATCATCTAGATGCTGAGAATGAAGCAAATTTTATTTTCCTAATTATTGTTTTTTTCTTCTGAAAAGTCTTAGACTATACAATAAAACGAGTCTGAACTAAAGGCTGTTACTTACAGCAATAAATTCTAATGAATTGAATTGATTGAAATATTTAAATAAGTACCGAATCACCTGACCATAACTAATGAATTTTAAATTAAACAATGATAGCAATAGTAACTCCTTTCATATGTAAGGCGAAAAATATTTTAGATACCTAATCTCTATTATTTCTTTACTACTAAGTGTAATACTGCAACTTATTCTGAAATCCTCTTTCAAAAATTTTAGTCCAAATAGAAATTTATTGACGTGTCATATAATTCCTGACACAAGTATACCTATCAAGTCTAAGTCTAAAGCAAGAAGATAAGCATAATCAACCATATAATGTTCCCACCGTTGTAACTCTTCTCTAGGAGACCTCTACTCTATGTGAGGGAATGGGCTGTAATCCATCACGCGGGCCCAGTGCGGGTTGATGAATGTGATATGTCTCTGAATTTTTGTTCTAGGACATACTGATTTTTGACTAAAGATCGTCCCCTACACCGTTTTAAGAGCAGTGGTGATGAAATAAATTACACAAAATAAAGCACCTACCTGGGTCTACCCATGACTTACTCATAAGTTAGGGCCGTTACCACTGAGCCACACTGAACTTAACAAGTACTCCAAATTATATAACTACTAGCTTCCGCCAAAGACTTCACCCTTGTGAAAGTCGAAAATTATCCCCAGGGACCATACGCCTGGGACAAAAAGTATCCTATTAGCTATTTCAGGACAGGTTCCTCCCGTGTTTCTTTTTAATTCCATTCAAGTCCGTTTTTCCGTTTGAGTGTGAAGGAATAACAAAGATACACACTTTTTCCTTTATGAATGTATGATCATCACTCTACACCAATTCTTAAATTTGAATAGTGTTTCCATTATTTTTAGCGCTTAGGTATCAATCATATCTAGAATCAATCATATCAATACATATCCATTGAATATTAAGCTTAAGTAAGCGCAACACGTACTCGTATCTTACTATACTTTCTTATAAATCATCATGTCAGTAGGCACATGCTTTTTCAGCTAACTGATCTCTGACACACTTCCTCCATCGTGTAAGTATTATAAATGATGAAAATTGTTCCTAAAATACCCCTCAGTGCGTCCAACGGATTCTATCTAATCGCATCCTAAGACTGGCAATACATTACATTAGCTTAGATACTAATATCAAGTTACCGTCTAGTCTGACTAGATTATGTGACCACAAACATTATGTGGCATTGACACTAATACGAGAGACATCTGATACCTTTACAATATCGTTAGGGAACTTAGATACGAAATAATAAGTAATTTTTTCATTACAAGTTTTGGAAAGAATAAAAGAAAAACGATTTTGTATTGTAGCGACATCTATTAAGCCAAATTGAAACTAAAAAACTTCGAAATCCTGTATCGCGGTATTTAAATTCTCCGCGCGATTGGAACCTACACCACAGCCCAAAGGAGAATGAAACTTTTATCATACATAGTTGGCATGATTTTTTTTTTCTTTTCGCTAATAGTGAAACCTAGCCATATCTTAAAGGACTGTATGAGAAATCAATAGCAAATAGAATTATGTCTACCAACTGTAACCGAACGAAGTTAGAGACTATTTAGTAGATCGCTATTGTTTTTATCAGGCGTTATTTTTCTTAAATAAAAGTTTTCCGTGTCTGATATTTTAAGTTTCCCATTGTTAAATATACTACACGGTTTCTCTAATGAGTTATTCTGCGTCCCTCGCTTCCACATTTATCGGCGGGTGTAGTAGGATAGTATTGCAAAGAACTCGAGTCCTCAAGTCATCTTATATAAGAAAAATAGGTAACGCTTGACAAAAAAGAGCAAGCAATGCTTCTATAGGTATCTTCGTTCGGTTACGGTTTAAAGACCTGGTTCTTTTTGCTGTTAATTCCTCGTATTATCCTCTAACTTATAACCTCAGTTTTATTTCTGGCAAAAAGAAAAAAGGAAATCGTGCCAATATTTTGCATTGGCTTTTCAACCATTGGACTGTTGCTTGGATCAGACAAAACACCCGTCTGGTCAGAGAATCCTTCGTTTTCAACGGAGGTTTGCGGGACTTTATACCCTGTTCTGCATACGTCTAAAATATGCTTATAATGCCTTCTTGCTCAAATAACACCTCCCGCTCTGTTTGGTGCGAGAGGGAGTTTCAGATTTTTACTGTGTTCTTTGAAATGCCCTTTACGTGTCAGATCCACGATAACTCCTACCTAGACCCTATTGCTTGGCCACGGCTCAGTACAAGCTTTTCTTCCGGCGTTGCTTCTGTTGAACTATCCCACTGACACTGTTTTATTTACCAGGATAAAAAGCCTTATAACACTCAACGATGGTCAGTGTATAACTCTGTCAGTGAAAGAATCTTCGTCACCGGATTAGTACTTCCAGAAAGTAGAAACCAACAATTTTTCTTATTAGTTACGATTATTGAAAAAGTAGAGGACGTTACTGTATTAGAGCGCTGAGTGCGAGTTGTTTTTTTCGTTAGCGCGATTGACACGTTTATGGCGTTGATCGTTTCGTTTGGCCAGCTAATAGCTCTTAACCAATCAGAGAGCCAAACGCGGTAAACGTTTCGATTGCGTTAACGTAAAACAAGTCGCACTCAGCAAGCAGAAAGTAGCGTTACTTTTGTTGTAGTGTTGCTTTGCTACGAATCACCCACTTGAGCGCTACGCTTTCGTAGCAAAGTAGATAAATAGATTTTTCTCAAACGATACCTTTCGAGCACACTCGTCTAGAAGTAACCTATTCACTCCTGATTTTAGGTGAAAGCTAAGGGCCCGAGCGTTGCTATACTGAAGCACTACAGAGTTGCAAGCATGAACAGTCAAAATAAAATGGATTTTGAGGCAATAATTTAACTAAGTTCAATAATGTGGAATATCCGCCGTTTTGTGCGTATTGGTGGGATGTCCACCAAGAACCGATAAAAACCTGACAAGCTCTCTCGCTCCGCCTTAGAGTGGGAAATGGACCGGTGGACCGACACCATTTACTAAAAAGTAACAATAAAGGCAGAGACAGAACGCCCGAGAAGCAATTCCGATTTTTAAGGAAGTTTGCATTATAATGTCTATCTATCAAAACACACTCTAATTTTCATCCATTAAGACAAGTTTTGAACAAAAAGTCAGGCAACTTTTTGTTCAAAACTTAACATTAAAATTTTTACTTGACTGTGACAGACATATAGACAGGCGTCTTTATGTCTGTCACAGTTAAGTAAAAATTTAAGCACAAGAATTCAACTGCCACGTGATTGGAAGGCGATATATTTTCGCATATTATCGCTCTGTTGGTACACCCCTAAGTTATCAGTGTTTTCGTGGAATCTGGCACATGACACACTTGCTAGACGCCCCCTAGTCTGATCGCAAATATTCGTAAAATGGCGGTAAGTGATCACTGTGTTTGTTCAAAACAATTATGTGATAAGACTCTGATATTTATAAAATTCTTTGTCTTTTGATTGTTTCAGACTGAAAGTTATACTACCCTAGTTTGGTAGCATATTTTGAAGACATAAATGTTTAAAGCCAACATGAACCCGATTTGATTTAATCCCAGATCTAAACATTTTCATTTGACTAATTTTAGTTTCATACAAGAATAAATACGAAACATCTATTATGAAACTAAGAACCGATCATGATTAGAAAAAACTGTATTTTCTTGTTTTTAGGGTTCCGTTCCTCAAAAGAAAATACGAAACCCTTATAATAATAATAATAATAATTTATTTTCAAGATAATACAATCCATTATGGTTAGAAAGACATACACAACTTATAAACTCTGTCAAATATCATTCAGTCATGTTATAGGATCACTTTGTTGTCCGTCTGTATGTCTGTCTGTTAAGATCTTTTATCTCGGGAACACGTGGAGGTATCGAGTTGAAATTAAAAAAACACATACATATACACAGGTCTGCAGTCCCTTGAAGCTGTAAAAAAATCTTCTAAGTTATAAGTAAACGAAAAAAAAAAAGATACGGCCGTTTATGTCGCAAAAAACGTATATTTCAACTCTCTCAAGGGAATCAAATTCATAGGGTACTTTCTGTTGATCCAGAATCTTGAATTTTGGCATAAAGCAAGGTCTTATAACACAGGTATCTATACTCGTAGGAATAAATCTGAAAACAGTAAATTTGTTGTTACGTCATAAAAAAACTTTTTTTTGAGATTCGGAAAAATCTTCTTCTTCTATTTACATAGGTAATTAGTTAGTACGGAACCCTCTGTGCTCGAGTTCGACTCGCACTTGCCCAGTTTTTTTTTCTTAGTTCATTGATCATCAGTACCTAGGTATTGCAACAGTATTGGTATATATATCTACTTAAAGATAATGTTTTATTTGACTGCGCGTAGTGTCCGACATGCGGCTCAAAAAGATGTCAGCAATCTGTAGGGGCCCAGTAGGGCCAATGCCCGCTAGGGCCACGAGGAATTTCTGCCTACTCTAGAACGGGAGTGGTCATTGGATAATTTACCACTTTAAAAAAGGTATGTTTTTTTTACTTTAACTTAAACAAAAACACACCTTTACCAACAAATTGACCCAGTAACACATGCCTAATGTGTCTCACAAATCTAGACTTATGAATCAATGACGTTTTTACCAAAAACTATGTCAATATTGCATTGACAAACTTTGCAATATAACGCAGGTAAGCCAAAACCATCTCTACTGAATAAACAATAGGCGTGATTGGAAGTGTAATATATTATCTTGTGATATGAATGGATTTGTACTGTCGCGCAATCGGAATCAGGTCAAACGCATATTATGTAGATAAATGCCAAATTCAGCAGAAACTCTTCAAGATACGATAAAGCCGTTTTGTTTCGATGTTTTGACAGTTTATCTGATTGAATTTTCTTCTTTATGATATGCTTGAAATAGAATCAAAATATTAATCGACTTCTCGACTTCACCATTTATTCCTGGTTACGCTGATAGTTGAACCCAACACCGTTGGGAAAAGACAAGTAGATGAGTATATAGAGGATTAATGTAGAGTATGGAATTGTAGACCTTATTGGTACAGATTCGAATCAACTGGCATCAAATATATTTGTTAATATGTTTTAAGGAAAAAAACGTTTTAGTTGGTGTCCTAATAACTGGTAGATTATTATATTATGATTATAATTATAATCATATAATAAATTATCAGTTCAGACCTTGAATTGAGAACTAAGAATTGAGACACTATTCCCGATACCGGTGGGCTACTATTTTTTATATTTTAAAATGTTTTTTATTTTATTTTTATAATTATAAATTACAAAATTTTGAAAAATTAGAACAATATAGTACTAAATTTTCAAAATTTTGTTAGAAAAAATAATAAAGGGAATAACTGTGTCGTTTTAATTGTCCTGACCAACAATTTTGTGAATATGGTTCTCATAATCATAAATCATGGAATTTTTATAACCTAGATAATAATTTTATTAATATCCTAAATGTGAACTGAAAGATGTGATGTATATGTCTATATTTAGATGTTTAGTCATCTGAACGCATTTGGTTGAAAGGTACACAGGTTGCCGTTATCTCGGTTAGGACATATTACAGGATAATATTTATTCCTTTATTATATTGTCGTGGGATAATTTTAGTTTATCACGCAGGGGAAGACGTTGGAAAAAAAATTGTTGTAACATAAAAATATTTAATTTAAGAGTCATCAATACTTTACGCACTTTCAACGTGTGCCAATTTGAAGTGTCGGCCGAAAAAAAGTAGCCAGTACGAATTCCCTTCATAATAACAATAACATATCCAACAAAGTACGAATGTTTACAAAACAGCGGTCTTTTTTCGCGACATCAACACTGGAAATACACGCAAGACCACCCAACGTGTTATTGTGGAACACATGTTTTAATAATGGCAATGAAACAACAGATAAAACTGTATCTGTCTGCTATTTTGATAAATTATTGTGCCTGAAATTCCTATCAACTAATATTATATTAATTGAAATACGTGATAAAAATGTTGATAAATTACTTTGGCACACAGTTAATTGTGATTTAAGAATATTCTTTATAATATATTAAAAAATGTTGTGAGTAGATTTAAATTATAAAAGTTTTACGGAATATGTGTCTTTTAAAATAACGAATGTATTTTTTTAAAACTACATTTTAGATGCTTAATCTAAAATGTATTATTGCAATTTGTACATTGATCATTCCAACTTATTAAATACATTTTTAAACATGACTTAAAAAACAACAAAAAAATAGTAGGTAGCCCACCGTTATCGGGTAATGTAATATTTTAATTATTGTTAGAATAAATAAAAAAATATTTATTCACTACTTAGTAAAAACAGTACTGAAACTTTGGTAAGTCAGTTTTTAACTTTATTTAACTACCTGAATAGTTTCCATTAAAATTCAATTTAAGACACAAATAATAATTATCATTTTTGTGTATTCAATTGTAAAAAAAACACAAAAGCCTTTAACTAACAAATAGTTATTATAATAATCAATAAAACATTGAAGAGCACTACCTACAGGCATGATTGTTTGTTTACCTTTAAAAAAAAATATACAAACGAGTACCTATGCAAGTCACGCCACTTACTTTTAACAAAAACATCAAACGTTATCACGAAGTTTCCTTTTAACAAACAAACCGTTTATAATCACTACATTTGAAAAAAAAAATGTATTTGGTTTCTCTAAAAACTTTCACAGAATACAAAAGAAAAAACAAATTCTATTAAAGAGTCATTCAACATTTTTGCAGCTTTTTTCTAAAAAAGTAAAAAAAAAACATTCGAATTTAAAAGGTCTATTATTTTTTCGAAGCGCGCGCAAATTGCCTACTTTTTTAATTCTCCCTATTAGATTATACCACATTATTGAAGCCGGGATCGTGCGTGTGGTATATTTTTTTGCGAAACAGAGGAACTTATGGGTCTTCATTATTATGTTTTAAACGTAACAACTTAATTTAGGTAGGCGCCGTACCGCCTACGTCGATTGATTTCATATAATTTTCGTTCCGCCAACCAATCTTTCGATGAATTGCTACAAAAAATAAACTATCGTGTGAGTTATCAGAATTTAGGAGCTTGTGGTTTCCGCTAAAGATGTTTTTAATCGTAGAAAAGTGAATAAGATGTCGACGGTTTTCAGTGCATGCATACATTTTGATATTTACTCGTATATAAATCTTACCAAACGTTCTGTGTTGCGACTCGCAATACCATTAAAATATTTTTGCAAAGATCTATAATTTCTTTTTATAAGATAATTTATTATCCATTAATCGTAAAAGTATACTTAGATATAAAAAATAAAATACTGGGTTCTTACAAGAATTTGATACATGTTCCGGTGTTCTACATTTGAATTACTAATCTATATATATAAACGGAGAAACTGACTGACTGACATATCAACGCACAGCCGAAACTACTTGGTCTAGGAGCATGAAATTTTGCACAAGGTTTCCTTTTATAACGTAGGCGAGCACTAAGAGAGGATTTTTCAAAATTCACCTCTAAAAGATATGAAACGGGGGTCCAAAGATTGTATGGAGAAACTGCTACTTTCACGCGGGCGAAGCCGCTGGCAGAAGCTAGTCGATTAATAAAATCAATCTCATTTGTTTTATAAAACCTGTTTGTGGTGACACAAAAACTCATAAATATTTAACCAAGTTCCATTTTCAAAAATATCTTTTTAAAGCCCGCGGCATCCGCACTGTTGCCGTTAGATCCAACCAGTCGCTGTTTCTAACACGATGGGAATAATTAAATTTCGTTATCAGCGCCTTCGAATCTAATTTTAATTAAAAAGCGTCACATATTTCACACAGTATTCGGTGGTAGGCGGTGCAATGTGTCCGGAGAGTACAACGGACCACATTCAGTAGAGCCACATTCCATTAGTATTTTCATATAAACAATCATAATCTACAGATCATCCCAAACTGGCGATGCAATATTAAATCGTTAAATTTAATATTGGCTGTGTAGTTTCTTTTATTGCTTCACAACTAACACGTATGCTAACACGGGTCAAGTGATTAAATTTTTTACTCTGGCAACAAATAAATGTTTATTCTCACGCGATTATTGTTCATATTAAATTAATGGCTTTCCGCTCTGTATTATTTATTGACGTTATGTAAAAAATGTACGTAATGTATGACACATTATTGAGCGTCGGTATTTTTGTAAGTGGTAATTTGGATATTAGAATTTATGATAGCATTAGTCTGTAATTAACTGTACGTGGGTGACGCAATTATAAAGCAAACATCTTCATAATTAAATTACGTGTCAAAATGCTGATATGAAACTGTCGCAGACATTATTGGGTCACTAGTTGTACGACCGTCGTACGATGTAATGTGAACTTCACAATAATGAGATGGTATGGTTTGCATAAACATAGCTACTTACAATCACTGTTGGAAGTAATTTCAACTTTGTTAACCCAAAGATAAAGCTAAAAGTCCGACAGGACATTAAAGGACTTCAATTAAGTACATAGATAAAAGATACCACAACAATATGCCTGCATGCTTCCTAATGATCAAATTCCTTTCTCTGAATTCGGACAAAGATCCTTTTGCGCTTACTAATTATAATGCGTTAGCGATACGGGCATATAAATACGTAGAGAACCAGGGATCAAAATCATGAAAGAAATCCCTAGCATTCACTGAATATTTTAGTGCCTACTTTTAAGATACTACGGGTAGCAGCAAAAAGAGAAGACTTAATTGGGAAGCAAAACTTGGCACATGTCCAGACAACGGTGAATAAAAAAAATGAATATTTAAAATGCAATTCACTGGAAACACAATCAGATATTTTAAACCAAAGAGTGATTAAATTCTAAAAATAATTTTAACTCAAGATGGAGCAGTGACGTTTAGGACATCAGGATTAAACATTTCTATAGAGTTGTTAGAATTTAAAAAACAAGAATTGTAAGCAGAAGATAGTTATTACACAAAACGCTTCGTAATACCCATAATAAGCAAAGTCCAAAAATAACGAAAGGTGAAAGCAAATTTAAACAACCGCTGACGCCAAAGTTGCGTCGTCCTAACACAAACATTAAGTAATTCGCAAGTAAGAATACTATTACATATTCGCGAACACTACTTTCATCAAATAGTAGAAAAAATGAAAACCCTTCACTTTACCGAGCTCGGCTTAAAAGCCAAGTCTTGTATAAATAGAAAAAGTCGTCGATTTATCGCCGTTGTCGTTAGGGGAGTTTTTGCAAATGTTTTTGTTGGAACAGGGAGGAATAATGATAGAAAATAACCAAAAAAGTTGTTAAGACTTAAATTATCGCTGGGTTTATAGCAAAAAACGTCGTCGAGCGGCTTTTTATTATAAATTATTGCACTAACAGTTCCTAACAAAAGTCATTCATTATGCACTTGAGGATCTAATAAAAACTCATGACTGTACAGATTGGGGACTATTAAGACATATAAATAAAGGTTACCTTCTTATAAAATGTCATCATTTGGAATTATTACAATTCAGGATAATAATATTTTAAATACTGATGTATTTTAAATCTGTTGTACCAAAAAAAAGAAGTAAAACGCTAAAGCAAAACCAAAATATTTCATAGCTTACCAAACGAATGTGTATAATGCTAAAAACATGATTGTTCGTGATAGACAAGACTCTGCAGTTATCACAAGATTCCTGACAGCTCTGATACGCCATGTTTACAAACATAGCAATGAAAACACCAATACAGTATACTTTATCGATTGAAAGGCCTATTGGAATCCAAGCAATTCTTAACTTAAGTCCTTTTCTCCAATAACCCAGGTATAAATATGCGAAACGCTAAGAACAGTCACATTTCACAGTCATAACTTCGTAGCAATGCTGTACCCGTTACTATATCGCACAGTGGTCTGTACCTGTTGCGGTGACTGGCCGTTGACCCGTCAAGTATTGACATATTCCTATAGTTTCTCACGTCTAGCCCCTACACACTATTACACCGCGTGCTTTTACTCTGTTAGCGAATGCAGCCTTCATAGTACATCTTTGAGTTCCACTTCTTGTGTAACTTTCTTTACTTGTTTAAAGAAGTTTTGTTATGTTACATTTTAAGCCAAGTATGAGGATGTAAAAGGGATTCCATTGACAGATCCAGTGGAATCCCTTTTATGTAATTAAAGTAAACCAAGGAATGCATTCTGTTAGTTCACAATGCAATCCCCAATCTCACATAGAAACGGCACGATACAGATGTTTAGTATAAGCTGAGCCTCCAGCCGTACCGTCATCAATGGACATCACAAAACAACCCATAGCTCTGTCAATCATTTTAATTGGTTATGAAGTATCTATCAACAGAATTACACCGTGCTTAACCACAGAAAAGCCAATAAATATATTAAATCTATATTTCATTATTCATGGAATTCCCCATCTGACTCGGTTAACTATTACCGCGAGAATAAGCAGCTGTAAAAATGTATACTGTTTTACCATTTTGATTTTAGGTGGCAGTTGAATAAATGTAAGCGAAAGGACACACCTGGCCTCTACAGCAGCGGTACCCAACCTTTTCAGTAACATACTATACAATTACTGTTACAGTGAGACTGAGACTGAGTGAGACAGTGACTATTACCGTTAAGTAATATAAAGTAAGTAAATAAAGTCCATTTATTGGAGCTGAACTATCTCAATCCTGTTGGCCTATAGGTTTAATTAATTTATCAATATTCCAAACTAATTTATATTGTCTGAACTAAAATTTGGCATATATACAAAATTTGTTTACTTTTACAAAATCCTCTGCAGATAGACCACCTACGCGTTTCATACCTCTGCAACATAACAACCGCTTCCGAACTAAACGGTTGATTGTCGTCAATTACAGCATTACTTATTCAACAGCTAATGTCTGTATTGTCCTCGCGTTCGTAATTCAATTGGGGGTAATTGATAATTGTAATCGGGCATTGTGAATCATATCACATGTTTACTTTGCAGTGTCAGGATCGATATAGTTTTACAACCTGAATTTTGCTTTGTGCTTCCTTATTTGGTTTTGTTGCAGCTTTATTGATTAAATTGTCCTTTCCTAACTTTAATATCAACTTTTTTTGTGGTTCATCGTTGACTATTCCAACTTTATTATTGTAATCCTGAATGTTGTGTCCTCCTACGTTGTTTAGTTTTATAATCACAGTTATGATGGTAATTTTACTGCATTCAACTTTATTAGTATTCTCACAATGAGGATTTGATGTCCTTACCAAAGTATGCAGTAAAAGTCACATAATAACTAGGATGTAAAATTGTAAATACAGAAGGTACTTACGCTGGTCGTTTCCATCGGAGCGAGCCATGACGGTACCGTTTGGAAACACGTTGACGTACAGATGGGAACACTGGCTGTAGAGGCGAACCGACCGGACCATCGATGGCACCGCACCGCAGATCACCACCTGGAAACAAACAAAACCACAAATGTAATCAAAATTACTAACAACAGCGATAATCTCAAACCAACAGATTGATGGTACAATTAGAAGAACGAACAGCACAAGATAAGACTTCAGTTTGATGGAACGCAGGAATAAATTCATAAACGATTCAGAATATTCTAATATGTCCAGCTTATCGGAAATCAGGTTTGTAAGGGTGATAATTATGAAAATTACCAAGCACGACAAGATCTCTTAATAAACATTTAGCAAGACTACCTACAGCCATTAAATTCATGAACTTATTGAGCCATTTTGTGTGTATTCTCGTAATGAAGCAAAGAGCTGGATATTTTCACCGCTATCGGCGTTCAAACAGACTGATGGTCATGCAAAATTGACGGCGCGATAACGCTGTGCTGTAAAACACTGATTTACGCAAGGATTACTCACGATTTTTAATGTGACTGTGTCATAGAAATTACGTCACACGAACGTGCTATCACTACGTAGAGAAAAACTAATTCAGAATTGAAAATTCGATACAAGGAAACGGAAGTTATGCAATGGACTGCGGTTTCAACGTCATTTGATTAAAGTAATACTCCCAGTCAAAGGAAAGCGCATGACGTAAAAGTGTTAGTATAGATGTTATAGAGAAATTTTCCAACACTCTTCTGCTGCGTGTGGTCTATTCCACCTCACTCTAACAGCTAAGTGTAAAGTCGTTTAAATTAGTTTCCTTATTCTGTTGGTGCTTTCACCGGGATTTTAATGGCGCCAGTGTCGACCGACACCTCATTACGCAGATATTGATCAAACCCTATCTCCTATGACCTTGCGAACTTCACGAGTTGAGATGTTGAATATTTTACTCGTTAACCTCGAAACACGACGAAAATTCTTTTTAATTTCCACAGTCAGATCTAGATTTACATTGATACTGTATTAAATCACTAGGTACACGTGTGATATCTAATATTACTAATCAAATTAAACTAATGCAACAGCTACACAAACACGCCCATGTAGTGATAATCTCGACGTTTGCACATTTCAAATGGTATTACGTGCGCGCGGAGAAAATACTACCACATATTATAGTCATATTGAATTTTGTAATTATTACTAGAACCTCGCGTCGCAGGCACCACAATAAGGAAACAATCGATCGTTTTAATGGGTCAGCCGTGCTCAGCTAATCCGACAGACTGAGGGTTTGGATTGCGATGTTTAGGCAATAATAAATCCTATTTAAATGACCATCAAAGCTGATTTTTCTTATTTATCTACAGTCGTTTTAAGTCCTTTTATAACTGTACGAGCGGTGTCATATTCAGGTGGGAAAGCATAGGCTACCGCGACGCGGTCACTATTCAGCCATATTGCATTTCACGTGAACTTTTTGTAAACAATACCGCATTTACTTTTTAGTGTTGAATGTTTAAGTTATTCGGATTGTTGTCGTTGCCATAGCAATTTAGTAAAACCAATACATGTAAATGCAAATGAGATAGATAAGGTTGCTAGTTTTGTAGAAACGTGTACAAGTCGAAAGCTTAAATTACGAAAGTTTAATTAACAGAAAATACTTTTGGTTTTTTAAATCTTGACACATAATCATATCACGTCAAAAACGAGTCATACTTAAAGATAACGGTCTTGTTTCCAAATACGATGTAAGAGTTAATTATGTTAATGGAAATTACGGAGATTTTCATAAACTTTGAAGAAGTAAGTAATATTATCTTTCATTGGTGTTTAATAAAGCGGTAAAGTATGATCTTATAAAGCTAGTCACACGAACAGCAATAAACTGTAATCATATTTACAGTAAATAAATAAATGTATGTTTATCTCAATTAGTTGTAGCATCATGTGATATTAAACTTTGTACACTTGATTCTATTAAGATAATTAATCGAGATATCATATCTTAATATTGTAACCATGTAATTTATGCGTTACACACCATGATATAAATATTTAGAGATACAATTTATTTCAACGATTTGTTTCTGTGCTAATGAATAAAGTTTTGAGAGTTTTTTTTTAAATTAAAATATCTTTTGCTTCTATGTTTTTTTTATGTTTTTAAAAGTGTCGCATTCGAAATTTCCAATATCGTTCCGATTCTTCACCAAAACATCATTTCTATCAATTCATACACCTTTCATTTCGTAACTAACTGTACCTATTGCAAATATTTTTATAACATTAGTATTCACCAAATCATGTTTACGGTACATGTATTGAGAAGAAGGTCGATACCATCCATATATGCAATTATCGTGTATTAGGAGGTCACTGATCGTTTTGTCATTGGGCTTATCTTGGCCGACCCGAGTAAACGCATTATTGACGCTTGATTACAACCAAGCAAAACTATCCGGTACCTAGTGTATCGGAAATTTTCACGGTACACGGCACAGATATCGGTGTTCAATAGCATGTAATCTTCAGTACTTTGTTATGATACTTTTACGCTTACTAGTAATTTAGAAATTCATATTTACTCAGCTGCTTATCGTGTTTTGTAAGCTTTTGATTGTTTATCGGTACTTACTGTTAAAGCTTCTGGATCAGAACGCCACGCACCAGACCGTAGCAAATTGAAATATGGTTGCTATATACAACCCATTTATTTATAGTATGGTGGCCTAAAAACGGGAACATTTTCAACCCTTTCCGCATTTGGAGGACCAAAAGCCAACAAAACAGAAGTGTGGAGAGTCCAAACATACATGTAGGTCGATCAATTTTTTTTTAAATGCTCGTGGTAGGTATATTTTATTCATCATGCTATCACACCTTCTATAATTTTTATTGCCAACATCGATTTCTGTTCTCGACTTCTCATCTCGTATAAGTACCTATGTTGATGAGTTTAGAAAGAAAATTTTATCGATTAAGATTAGTATTATCGTTATATTGTGTCAGTCTATAAAGTCTAGGTTCATCACGAATTATTGAGGAATTTACGTGTAAATAATAATAATCTTAAAACGGACAACAAACCTATTAGGTTTAGGTTCAATAGACTGCTTTCAAATTTTGCAATATTTTTTAAATTAATACTTCTAAAATATTTGCCACTTATTGATTATGGTACGAGTATTGATAACATCCCTTATCATAAAAAGACGATTATATATTATTACAAAATAGACACTTTTGTAGACAAAGCCTAATCTTTCAACACGCCTGACCCAAATCCAATACATCGTAATCACTTCCTAACATCACTATCAATGACTGCTAATCGTGGATTAGTTGAAAATGGTCGATTAAATGGGCTATCTGTCTGACACATGTATAGGTCACCTCAACATTGCAGAAATAGAAAGTAAGTGAAACTGTTCGGGTAGATTTCACTAGTTCATGCTATATGGCTTTTAATGATTTTTTTTCACACATTTCCCCAAGTGGGGATGAAGAAAACGGTGCATAACACCTAGTGCGTTTGTTTATAAATATTCTTTACAAATTAATACATTGCAAAGACAGCTAAGCAGTGTCTAATAATATTTGCATATGTACTAAATGTATCAAATTGTGGTCCGAGATTTATTCAAAGGAAATTAGAAAACTATTTTGAGAGAAAATTCTCCCAGGATACAAAACATCCTATAACCAGGATATGGTCTATCTGTAAGTCTAATTTCATCCAAATCTGTTCTGCCTTTTGAGCATGAAGAAGTAAAAAACATACACACATATACATACAAACTTCGCCTTTATAATGTTAAGTGTGAAGTACCCAGTCATTACATGACATTGGACTTAAGGATGAATCTGTTGCAAAATATTTCAACATATTTGTCATAACCGTCAAAGAAACAGAAAATCTTACTATGCCAATCAGTTTCAAAGATTCTGTCAACAAGGATAACCGAGTTTTACCTCACAATGAGGATCATTTTGGTTTCCAAGACCTACCTTATCATCATATCATTACTTACGGATTAGACCGGCCACACACGCGACCATAATAAAGTGATAATAATTGTTTTACTTTAATAATGTAGTAAGCTAACTAAATATTTTTCACAAAATTAATACACTTATTTTTGTAAATGTTTGTCCTGTATTTTTTTTCTTATGCAGTGTAGAATAAAGAACATAATAATAATAAATAACAATGTGTTCGGTGGTGCGTGTTTAATGAATTTTTTTTAAAGCTATTTCTAGGTAAGTGAATACTCGTTGAAATCTAATTGAAAACTGTTGGATAAAATTTAAAAGAAAAGCTAACCTGCTTTAGCAGTTGCCAGATAAAAAAAATCGATTAAAAACGAAACCTTCTTCCAAAGAGAGAGATTTAAAAGCAAAAACGTATCACAAAAGTGTTAAACGACAAATCGTGTAAATGATTTGCGCAGATCCGTTAATCGTGTTGCATAAACCCGTCCTCTGACATTTTCCGTAAAATTATCATTTTGCCAAATTTATGCTTTTTATGGAAGGATGCCTAATTGCCTTCATCATCCTTATTTTTAACTGAATGCGGATTCCTTATTGTTATTTACTATTTGGATATCGTTTATTTTTAAATATTTTTTTAATGATGTCCAAGTTCATCTCAGAGAAGTACATAATTAATCAGTTTTAATGTCAGTTTTTTGTTTGTGATTTGCATAAAATCATCATGATTGTGAAGCGTGAATCCTTTAAAAAAAATAGTTTTGAGTTTCGACTACGTCCTATACATGAATCAAATAGATATATAATATTAGACTGCATTCCAAGATTTCAATGCAAAACAAATGTTGCTCAATTTATTATATCGAACCGTTTACATATCGATTACATGGGTACGTCAACCGATACCGGGTAACAGATAAATTTTAAACTAAACAGCCCAATATTGGTTGTAATTCTTGCGTAGAGGAAATTACTTATTTTGTAATACGAATGTGATTTATACAGATGTATATTAATGATTGTTAATCAGTTCTACCTAGAAAAGAAAAGAGAATGGACCGATGACTAATATTTGATACTTTTTATGGGAATCAAAACTAAACATCGATACGAAAGAGACATTATGTAAGCAAGAATGAAGAAATCTAAGGAATTTGATAAAATATATATATCGTAACAGCCATCGGTCTGACAAATAATGAATTTCGAACATTACATATAAGTCACACGCAGCTTTTAGTGGTATCAATGCACTTGGAATCAATAATCTTTTTGATTCCGATAACCTAGTTACAGGACATGTGTCGCCGAAATGTCGAGTGCTCTCATGTGGAGGCCTTCATATGGTAGCAGACAGATTAGCAAACTATAACAGATAATGCTGAGATATTATATTATATCTGTTTGGAAATACAATATTGCCAATTGAATAAAGACAAATTATGGAAAGGTTTACTAAATCATGTAAAAGAGGGATTTATAATTATTGAAGGTTTAGGTATTACACAATAAAACTGTAAAAAAGAGGAAAATCAGGATGTTACTATACCTATGATTACCGGTTTGATAATAATTTCACAATTAACTTCAGAGAATTCACATTATCAGCTTAAACATGCAATCATTTGATGTAATGTCACAGACATTTGTCTCAATCAATTTCCAATTAAATTATTTTTTTTCTACTTGATACGTGAGTTTTACTCAATAAACTCTTGGTCGTGTTAGATCTGTAGTTTACTTTATAATTAGTACTGGCCTAAATCGTGATTTAGTATAATTATCGTATCATCAGTCGAATAATAATCCTAGTTAACATCTGACTGGACTTTGAACTGAAAAATCTATGTCCAACTATAGTTTTAGTCAGAAAATGCCGTAACTCTTTCTATTTAGCAGTGCCAAGACAGAGACGAAATATGATACGTATATATAGAATACTTGACGTTAAATTGATAGTAGTAATAGTTGGAGACAACGACACCTACAAGCAGATTAAGTTTTAAGCTTACAGTTTGTTGTAAATGAGCACGAACCAAATACAAACCTATAAAAATGAATGACAAGAATCAAACGCCTACAATAAACATATCACATTGATGAAAATTTGAAGATTGAAATCCTATTTAAAAAAAAAATTGAACCTCATCATAAACGGTCTAATATTAAATAACAACATAACCCATGTCTTATAGCAGGCTTTGTAATTGAAAAACTAGTAATAGGCGGTATTCAATAAGAGCAAATTTCTTCATCGGACAGCGTGGAGTGTTTGCGTATGTAATCATGGCAAATGATAGGTGGCCGCTAAACTCTCTGATGTCCCGTACTTTGAATATGATGTGTTCGCGGAAAAATAGGGAGCTTTTACAATATTTAATAGACTATTCAGGCTCTCATTAGACTTGATTAAAGGTTAGTCTTTAGTAAGTACTTTATCAGCGTGCATCGTCTTACGATGCACACTGATAAAGTACTTGCTAGTTTAATGATTTTATCATGCGAAGGAGTAAAAGTAAGTAATAATACCTACCTATCTATCAGCGAAGTATTAATAACATTGACCTTTAGGGGCCTGTCTTGACCATAGTCAATAAGAAATACGTAAGCTACTCCTAGCGCAATCATTTTAAACAAAGCAAATTCTAGTAAACCGACTTTTATGTTGTCCCATTTCCGTGCTACTCCATTTTCACTTTATCTTTATTCAGTGTAAAATTGACATTTTTGAGTAAGAATTCACGTCATTTTTAAATGCTTCATATTTTGACTATAAAGTATGTTATAATTACGACGACTAAGCCACAGTCACGTATACTTTGCTATTTACTAGAATCAGGAAGTCAATTGGTTAATACTAACTTTGTCGGTTCGAGGAGTTATTGAAACAATTTTTACCGAAGATCATTAGTAAATTTAAATTCAGAATTAAATATGAAAATACCAAAAACAGCTTACCTATTGGAAAAAGAATTCACAACTTTTTTTAGTTATCTCAACAAGCGTTCAGCCCTGATAATAATCAACATCGCAAATCAATATTACGTTATTGAACAGATAATTGATTGATTTAATTAAACGAGTGAATGATTGATTTATTATCGTCGTGCGTCCGATAGTAACGGCGGGACACGTCACGTCAACGTCTAGACGTCCGTATCGAACGAATGCGGAACCCTGAAGTATTATTTGTGTACAATCAAGAACATTAATATACCTGTTCGAGCCAATCCAGTAAATAGAATTTAGAAACATAGTGTTGCAAGGAATGACATTCAGACACAGTGAAACAAAACAATTCAGTTGATGGAGGCATTCTATTGTGGGAACTTTCAATGAATAGGTCCTCATTATACATATAAGTAGATCCTATGAACCCTGCACTCTTGTCGACCGTTTCTGTGCTTCTGCAGAGTTCCGAAGCCTTCTAAAGCTAAGTGTGGGATTGCAGTCAAATAGTGTTTATATCAATAATATATATATATATATATATATATATTGGTTACCTAATCACTAATCTAGAGCCTTTTGGCCCCAGTACCAATAATATTACCCATTAATATTTTAAAGTTTTCATTTAGGTAGATTTTTTTAGTGCAAGTTTCTTAGCTTAATTTGTAAACAAAGCATAGATATTAGGTATTTATGGTAACAACTGAAATACTGCGGTTCCTTGCACAATCTGTGAAACCACTTATTACTACAAAAGTATTTTGTAGTAACACAATACCTATTGCAAATTGAAAACAAGTTTACATAACATGTTTATAATTTAAAAGTAAATAAACTGTAAGTTTGTTTTGTAAGTACACGCTAATCAGTCACAGTATTCCAATATTGAAAAGAAAACTATACTTTAAATAAATTACAGAACGATAAGCCAAGGATTCATATTTTAAACGTACCTACTTGAAAACACGAGCAAGATGATTAAACAAAAATATGACATACCTACACAATCTACAATTATGAATGACAAGGAATATTAAAAATGACCAAAATCAGACTCAACACAAAATAAACAAAAGCGTAAATAAACAAAAGTCGTGAGACTAGCGAGGCATCGTTATTTGGAATGGGCCTAAAATAGTTTCTTGAGGAACTCTTTCAAAGAAACTTATATTCAAAATGTAATAAAAACAGTTTCTAACATTTAACAGCTGGTATGATAATGTAGATCGATTTCAATCATCGGAAATATATTCAGACAGGCTCTGTTAAAGCTACAAATGCCTTAGATAGCCACAAACGCTACATGGAACCTAATCAAACGTGGATTACGAATTGGAAATACCGAAGTTTAGTTATTTACTAAACTTCGGTGTTCTTAATCTTAATTGTTGACTTGTCGAAATATTTACATAATTACATTTTATGTTATCATTTCGTAGACAAGATGAATATGCACAATTTTAGAATTAATCTTATAATTGTACTTATTCTGAAGTATGACGTGTTACCATAATGGAATGGTATTTCCTAAGCTCTTTTTTGTATGGTTTTAAGAGTAAATTATAATGTGATACGATCAAGAGAGCATCGCACAGAATAATTTACATTGTAATGCACATTTTGTATAGTATCTTTTTCTATATGCTTGGAAGTATTTCTCAGAACTTTTATCGCACTAAAATGCGTCGTATGTACTTCACTGTTAACCGGCAGACGTTTTCTCATTACACCTAGCTAATGTGAATAAAATGATGGCTGCGATTGAAACTACTAATCCTTTTATACCGGATAACTGACCTTTTTACATGTTACGTAAATTGGTTTTATTAAGAACTAGCATACTCAGGCAATGAGTATACCTAACCTAGATAGGAACGAATTAGGCAAATCGACACCTGATGCTAATTTTCAATCATCGAGTGAGAAATTTTATTTGGAAATCATACTAATGGTTTCATGTGTGTCAAGTAATGGTTCGATTTGAATTTTACCATCTTCGATAATTGAGTTGTTAAGTGAAATAACCTTTTGGGTCTTAAATTTTAATCATTCATAGACTAGAACCGCTTGTTTTAATTCTGAATTATTATACTCATCGCTGAATAGATGATTGTGTAGGTTAGATAGGCGAGGCACATTAGCATCTACTTTCCAAAAAAATATTTTACTACTTAACCAGCCCACTCATTTTAATCAAATTGATTATAATTATACAGTAGCGAATTTTATAGACTGCCACGCTTCCAAATTACAAGTTTATGACTACACCCGATAACCTTAAAATCTGACTTTATTTTTATTTAATTAAAACCTCTCACAACATTAATAAACTTTATGATCACACTTAATTTATTTTATCGCAGATTAATTGAGAATTAGTTTTAAAATTTATGTTCTGCGCCAAATGAGTTACTAATTCCATGTCTATTAATGCAGTACAATTTATTCTTTTAAAACCTGTTGAATACAATAAAGTAGGAAGATAAGAGAACAGGTCACGGTTAAGATTAGCGCTTGTTATTATATTACTTAATGTCACCGGTAATTTTTGTTCTAAAAATTGTTTTTATTTTTTCAATATTTAATATCTTTAGTTTTGATGTAAAGTTCAATTTAAACAACCTTGAGATATGAAACAGTAATGTTTTTTTAACATAATTATTTGGCTCTTTCCAGGTTAGTCATTATTTATTGCTTGGAACACTCCAAATTCTGAGTCTTAGAAGCATTAATGGTAAGAATCTACCTCTATAGTTTATACTGTTTGGAAACCGCGTTTTGACCACGTCTGTATCAACCTAATATTGAGTATGAGATAGTTACTTAGCTGTGCATGTAATAAAATCTTAAAAATATAAGAACTTACCATCAGGAGGCACAATATCTTCGCAGAGACGGCAAGCTGTGGTAACCTGGAACAGAAAAGAAAAAATACATGAGCAACTTTACAGTATCCTTTCATCATCATCATCATCATCACTTCAGCCGAAAGACGCCCACTGTTGGACATAAGCCTCCCCAAGTGACGCCATACCGACCGATCCTGTACGTCTCGCATCCATTCTATTAATAAAATAGTTTCAGAGTTGTCCAACGAATTCAAAGCATCCTCGAAGAAATTTATTTGTTCAGGTATGCTAGCGACTTCGCTCACAAGAAAGTTATCATAAAACTATTAACATCCCGTATCATGAGGCTAGTTTAAGAAAACTAATATTGACAGTCTTTAGTATTAACTAGCTATTGCCCGCAGCTTTGCCCGCGTACATAAAACCTCCCCTTTAAGCCTTTGTCACTCAGGAATAAAGCAGCTTTCTATCGGTGAAAAAATTTTTGCAATCGGACCAGTACTTCCAGAGATTACCTCCTACAAACAAAAAAACAAACTTTACTCTTTATAATAATAAGATTTTGTGTCAAGTTTTATGTTTATTATTAACCCTAGAAATAGAATCCTCCATAAAATATTTAAAACCCTATTGTTCTATTGAGAGTAGATCTAAAAACAAATGATTGAAACCTTTATTATTTTTATTTTTTTTAAGGTGGGAAATCCAATGATATCTCCCTTCCTTGGGCAGGGCGGGAGGTTGTGTCAGTCTTTTACTGACACAACCCACACCTGTTCCTTCTTGTCCTTTGTTCCAGGGTCCCGGGGTTCTCTTTCGTATCACCCATGGCCCCAGTAGCCTTCGACCCTGCTGGGCCCCTACGATTGCTGACATCTTCCTGAGGCGCGCGTGAAACAATACGCGCTGTCGACGACATGGGCTCGGTCCGGACGGTTACCAGACGGTCGGACGGCGAGCTACCCATTGCTCGCCGTCCGACCGCCCGCACCTACGATGGTCGGAAATCGGGATCGGAATCCTGGCGGCTGGGGCGCGAAGGCCATTGCCTCGCGCGTGCGGCCGCCTCTTTTGCTAGCATTACTGCTTCGCTGCTAGAAACTTTTATTATTTACTTATGTTACTATTTTTTCTTTCAAGTATATTGGTACATAGAATGTGGTTTTGTATACAAACGAAATTCGCACTTTTCGCCCCCTTAAAAGGTTGAATTTCCAAAAACCCCTTCTTTAATGCTCGACTACGTCATAAAACCTTGTGCATAATTTCATGTTCCCATTCCCAATAGTTTTGGCTGTGCGTTGATATATCAGTCAGTCAGTTTCTCCTTTTATAATATAGAATTTATATGTAAAGAAGATAAATAAATAATATTAATAGGTATACAGATTAAAGCCAGAAAGTAATCTTTCTAGTCAGGTGAAAAGCACAAACAATGAAGGTAGTATTTGTCGTGTAAATGCTTAAGTAGATAAATGTTTTATGGTTAATTAGATATAGGTCTTATAACGCTGCCTCTTAAGATAATAAGAGGAATATTTCCTTAGAGCATTAGCAACTGAAGTTTAATTTATTAGATTTGATAAATAATTTCTTATCATAGCTAAACTATGCTACGTGCGACGTTCCTACCTACAACTTGTGTACCAGTCTATACTGTTAGGTCTACTAGACAGCAATTATTATTAAAAAAAAACAACTGATCTCTACAAATAAACGCTTCTGCCAGCGATTTTTGCCTGTGTGAAAGTTATTTTTTTATTTTTTTTTATTGATATAAACCAGTGCTTGACTGCGATCACACCTGATGGTAAGCAGTGATGCAATCATTCATCAATGATTGCATTTGAGGCGCACTAGTTTATTAAGAGCCTATTCACTCTAGCCTTGAAGACAAAAATACAAAAACAATATCCCTAGGGAATACACTCCCGGGATAAAAAGACATGTTTTACTCATGTATCTAATTTCATCAAAATCTGTGACCCCGCTTAAGCGAGAAGAAGTAACAAACATACACACATACTCGTACATACATAAAAAAAATCTTTATAATATTTATTTATTTACATTTTTGTATACAATAACACTTGAAATTGAAAAGAACACCGATAGAAGAGCACAGTTTATTTATTTCTTTATTATAATAATAATATACCACAACAGCTATCACACAACGCCGTCTAGTCCCAAGCTAAGCAGAGCTTGTGTTATGAGTACTAGACAACTGATAAACATACTTGTATATTTCTAAATACATACATTTATTATAGATAAATTACACCCAGACACAGAACAAATGATCGTGCTCATCACACAAACATTTGTCCTGGGTGGGAATCGAACCCACAACCTCCGGCATAGCAATCAGGGCCACTAACCACTAGACCAACAGGCCAGTCAAAGACACAAAACGCATTTAGCCTTTTCTATAATATATTTATAATTGAATATTTGTGTCAAGTGTGATGATGAACAGATGTTTTTTCTTCATATTTATCGTCATCAAATTGTAAAATTCATTCATAATCTTATAAACCACCACCTGGACCATTTTGAATACCAATTGTTTTTGTCTCCATTATTTGATAATTCATCGTTATCTTTGCGATACTATGAGTCCGTTGTTTCTAGGATGATAAGCAAAGATTAAAATAGAATATCAATAACAATCGAATATGTTGGTCTATCAACACGATCGCTGATAGACCAACATAGTACACACACGAACTATTTTATCTATAACATAGGCAATTATATAACCACAAAAAAATTATTGACGTAATATTTTACAAGAATTGTGACGAAAAAACCGACATATAAAAGTTTTCTAATTTAAGAAAAAATAATTTATTTTTACAGAGAGACCAAAATACTAATAAAAAAATTATTTCATAAAATAAAATGCCTTAAGCCTTGCCTTAAGGCAAGAAAGAAGAAGAAGAAGAAAAAGAAAGAAGAAGTCCGCCTCTGTACGTTTGTGTGCATAAAGAATTGAATAAATAAATAAAATGCAAGAAATTGAAGGCTAAACACCATCCCGTAATCCCCAATACCACAAGCTTACCTAAATTAACGACCAAATTATCGAAAGCATCATAATTATAACTGTATACGTATTCACAAAGCAGTTTTGACGTGCTGAAAACACCCAACGTTTCGGTATTTCCAAGCCATAAACAAGGTAAGGTTTACGCCATAAAGAAAACAAGAATGTAGTTTCTTATCTCAACTTGAGTTGTATTTTCAAAGACGCATCGATTGAATAGATTAGGATTTTTTTATTTAACATGCTCTTAACTAACACATAACTTACAATAGGACATAAAAATTCAGTACTTGACGAGACTTACTAATAAGTAGATACTTACGTAAATGCTTGCAGATCTGAAAAAACTGACAAAGTACGACTTCTTAGGAGAAGAATTTTCCGTATAAATAAATATTAACTGCTATGTATTTTGAAATTATTTCATACGCTATATCTCTATACCTATATATAAAAGGAGAAACTGACTCACTGACATATCAACGCACAGCCAAAACTATTAGGACTAGAAACGTAAAATTTTGCAGGATTTTTCGAAATTCAGCCTCTAAGGGGATGAAACGGGGGTCTACTAAAGTTTGTATGAAAAACTTTTTACGCGGGCGAAGCCGCTGGCAGAAACTAGTCTAAAATAAAATATTTAATGATCCTCAACCTTCAAATAGGTTTTTCTTCGCTATTGAACCAAGTAACTCTAGGAATAACAGATAATCGGAGGATCAGACCAAAATAAGCCAAATCAGGTCATTGACACTAATGGCCGAAGCTAAAACCACCGACCACAAATCGATATTTAACTTCATAGGGTAAGTAAAGAAACGAAACCCAACTAGTCCAAACGAATATTTCCACAACTGGTATTTTTTTTAGATGTACAAACCAAATTATTGAAAATTATAAAATATGTTATATTCGCGAGTAGATAGACAAAATTCTAGAGTAAAGTAGCCAGTATACAAAAAGGCAGAAAAATGCTTGGTTCCAGTTGGAAATCTCCAAGTTGTAGTTAATATACAGCAAATTAGTGAAGAAAAATGTAAAGATGTCATCAAGGGTAGCCAATATAAACATTGTTCAGCTGCCTGCTAAAAGGAAGAGCTTAACAGCCCCAAAAGAAGAACTAGTATAAATTACTGGGGCTAACTCAACTTATTTATACTCACAAAGTTTTTACAGGAAATATTTTATTTTGTATTTTTATTCATCACCGTCATCATTTCACAGACATAGGCCTCACCAAAGTGTCCCCACAACGACTGGTCCTCCGCGTATCGCATCCATAACATTTCTGCGACCTTCAGCAGGTCATCGGTTCACCTTGTCGGCGACTTTATAACGCTGCCACTTCCAATATGCCATCGCCTATCCAGAACCTTTCGCCTCTATCGAGTATAATCCATCATTTGTATTAAACGCTCCCAAATAAACTTAGTTAAGTGATCCCTATATAGAACGTCCGTAGATCATATCATCTAAGTTCACGTGCACTGAACTAGATAGCGTGTTAACAAAAACGAACTTACTCGTAGTCAACCGACTACTACAGACAATATCTAGATTCCATACAAAGTCATTAATCACTGATAATCTTACGGTCTGCCATTAGGTAACATGATATGTAGGTATCGCAGCTACCGGGCAGAGTACGTAACAAAAACTTGGGTTCATAGGCCAGGTAATCATCCTTAGGTAACTCGAATACTTAGACCTGTGTAGATTGAATATTGGTGATGACGACTTGCAGATTTAGTTAAGTTTATGAACATGTTTTGAACAAAGTTGTTTCGACTTCAAATGTTTCGGTAAATTTGGGCATCATGCAGAGGCGCCGGCTTTTAGAAAACCTCATGGATGCTCATGCTCATTTGATAACTCGAAAAAGTGACGAAGTATGAGAAGAGAAATGCACACTGATCGACCGACAAATAAATAAATGTCCTACTTACTGCGTACTTAATTACTAATTTTGATAAAAATATAAAATGAAACCATTATTTATTATCAAGAAATATTATAATTTATAAGTAACCGAAGAGGCGATTACTGATCTGTTTCTTGATGTCTATTCTCAGGGGTGCTCGGCACCCACTGTTTATTTATTTCTCATGGGTGCTCGAGCCGCCGAGCATCCACGGAGTCGGCGCCCCGGGAATCATGATCAATATCATATTCTGAATTAGCTAAAAATATCGACGCGGGTTCGCGGACGGCGAGCCGTGAGTAGCTCGTCGTCCGGCCGTCCGGTAAGGACCAAGCCCAGGTCGACGGCGCTTTGTGTTCCACGCGCGCCTCAAAGCGATGTCAGCAAAATTGATGAGCCAGTCAAGGCTGACTCTTGCCAGGCCAGCGGATTATTCGAAAGAGTAACCGCAGCCTTCGCATAAAAGGGCAACTGAAGGAACACTATGAGTTTTAGTCAGTAAAAGTTTGACACTCCTTTCCGCACCACCCAGAGCGGGAGAAGTTATTTGATAATTTCCTACGTAAAAAGATTCTCTAGAAATAATCTCGGTATTTACTTATCAGTTGACGAAAATTACCGATTTTTTTTTCAAATTCTTATAAAAAATGTGTGCAAGTAGGTTTTCTCCTTTTTTAAACAAGTTCTTGTTATAATAAATTATTCTACAACATTAATACACCATTAATACACATACACGTGTTTCCTTCACTAATGAATATAAACAAATCAGAATCAAATATCACTCATGCTTGTTTATTAGCATAAAAGGAAAATCATCAATTTCTACATAAAAATTCTTTTAAAATACTACTGGAGTTGGATTTCCACGGCGTATTAACTAATACAATTTCACTTGTAGGTTTGATATAGGATACGTCACGTACACTTAACGTAAATTCTAACTAATTTGTTTGACGCATCGTTGAAGAATTCCGTTTTACGCAAGACAGACACGGGAATGTCTGTTGAAATTGTAGTAAACTTACGTCAATACAAGTATTTTATGTACGAGTTTAAGCTGTATATGAAAAATTTTACAATTTTTTTTTGCTTCATTAACTTTTGGTGACGCCAGTAATTTAAATGGTTAAAAATGACACAAATATCTATGATAAATTTTACCGTGTACATGGATCTTCTGCATAGGAAACCAGACACCACACAATCATAATTAGGTTTGGTAAATTCTGAATGAAATATTTTTTATCTTCATTTCCCAATTTAAAACCTGACAGTTTTCTTAAACTGAAATGCGTGACGCTTATGAAATGGACTGAAGTAAATAATTATAAAATGTTTCTGGCAATCATGTGGAAAAATGTTCTCTATTTAAAACAAAAAAAAAGTATAAAAATGTTCGAATGCCATTAAACCGTCTTCGAAATGCGAACACGCAGTTTTACAGGTCACATTAAAATGATAATATTTCTCATGGGTGCTCGAGCCGCCGAGCATCCACGGAGTCGGCGCCCCGGGAATCATGATCAATATCATATTCTGAATTAGCTAAAAATATCGACGCGGGTTCGCGGACGGCGAGCCGTGAGTAGCTCGTCGTCCGGCCGTCCGGTAAGGACCAAGCCCAGGTCGACGGCGCTTTGTGTTCCACGCGCGCCTCAAAGCGATGTCAGCAAAATTGATGAGCCAGTCAAGGCTGACTCTTGCCAGGCCAGCGGATTATTCGAAAGAGTAACCGCAGCCTTCGCATAAAAGGGCAACTGAAGGAACACTATGAGTTTTAGTCAGTAAAAGTTTGACACTCCTTTCCGCACCACCCAGAGCGGGAGAAGTTATTTGATAATTTCCTACGTAAAAAGATTCTCTAGAAATAATCTCGGTATTTACTTATCAGTTGACGAAAATTACCGATTTTTTTTTCAAATTCTTATAAAAAATGTGTGCAAGTAGGTTTTCTCCTTTTTTAAACAAGTTCTTGTTATAATAAATTATTCTACAACATTAATACACCATTAATACACATACACGTGTTTCCTTCACTAATGAATATAAACAAATCAGAATCAAATATCACTCATGCTTGTTTATTAGCATAAAAGGAAAATCATCAATTTCTACATAAAAATTCTTTTAAAATACTACTGGAGTTGGATTTCCACGGCGTATTAACTAATACAATTTCACTTGTAGGTTTGATATAGGATACGTCACGTACACTTAACGTAAATTCTAACTAATTTGTTTGACGCATCGTTGAAGAATTCCGTTTTACGCAAGACAGACACGGGAATGTCTGTTGAAATTGTAGTAAACTTACGTCAATACAAGTATTTTATGTACGAGTTTAAGCTGTATATGAAAAATTTTACAATTTTTTTTTGCTTCATTAACTTTTGGTGACGCCAGTAATTTAAATGGTTAAAAATGACACAAATATCTATGATAAATTTTACCGTGTACATGGATCTTCTGCATAGGAAACCAGACACCACACAATCATAATTAGGTTTGGTAAATTCTGAATGAAATATTTTTTATCTTCATTTCCCAATTTAAAACCTGACAGTTTTCTTAAACTGAAATGCGTGACGCTTATGAAATGGACTGAAGTAAATAATTATAAAATGTTTCTGGCAATCATGTGGAAAAATGTTCTCTATTTAAAACAAAAAAAAAGTATAAAAATGTTCGAATGCCATTAAACCGTCTTCGAAATGCGAACACGCAGTTTTACAGGTCACATTAAAATGATAACAAATAAGTATTTGGCTTCGGTGACTTCCTCAGGTTAATGCGTAAGGAAATCGTATTTCAATAATGAATTCCTTTGATGATTCTAGTCATAAAATAAAACGAGGTGTATTCGCTACTTTTTAACACGTAACAACCAAGTTTATAGAAAAGATAGTGATGGGATTAAATAAAATAAATCTGCAATTTTTTATCGAATCGGCACTGTTCAGTACATACAGTAAAAAAATACTTGACAATTTCAAGAACTGATAACTTATTATATAACGACAGGTTAAAGCCCAGTAACCTAGTTCCATCAATCTATTTTCAAGCAAAATGATAAAAGGATAAGATAAAAAAAATATCACAACTGGCAACATGATCAATAAAAGAAATATAAAGCACTATACTTGTGCTGCATGGCATAAAATATTACCGGTATTATGGCATTTCAAGGCTGCAGTAAATAAATAAGTGGGCTCGTTTGAAGGACACGATTATTAGTGGTTGCTGTGGACTTTTGTGCACAGTTTTCACATAAAATATGGTGGCGGAATGCTGTCGTTTTAGTTTCACAAAAAAAAAACAGATTTTTGAAAAACGAATGTTTTTATTTTGGAACTTTCAAAATGTTAATTTTATAACTAGTTTCATATTGAGGCTTTCTTCAATTTTGAATCCAGAATCAAGATTCTAACCGAGCAATGTTCTAGAATACTAAATATTGACCTGACGATTTGTGAGGATCCAAACGGCTTCCAATTACGTCTGAGTTGTACACCTTCAGAATTTAATTAAGATTTCAACCTAAATAGAATTGGCTCTAAGTTTACCTACTGTAAGTAAGCATAAATGAACCCACCGAGAAAGTGGCATTTCATAATACAGACGTAATTAAATTCCTACTGCCTAGAATTCCTCTTATGTTAATGAAAATGAACTTCGTACTATTTACTAACTAAGTATTTATACATACGTATACAAATTATAAAGAGGGAAACTACCACGTTGTGGAGGCAAACACCACTGAAGAAGCCAAGATACAGAAGGTTGATTCTGTACAGTGAGCGAAAATATGCGCAAGCACAAATAGACGAGTACGGCAATGTCAAACAAATGCCGGTCTCAAATGCACATGCACTCGCTGTACGTTGAGTGTGTCAACGTGGGCGTACATTTTCGCTCATCGTACAGTTTGAGCCAACCTTCTGAGCTATTCGATTCTAAATACTTCGTTGGTAATGAATTTTCTCGCTCCGGCCTTGAACTTCGCGTGGCTTGAATACAAAATGAGCACAGTTTCTAGCGACTGTAAATTCTAATAAGTGTCTGGGAGGTCTGTATTAACATAAATGTTTCGAATACTAACATAAATATTGGGGAATTCGTAACATCGCATGTGGTAGCGAAAAATTACGTGTTTTGACTAGATGTAGGTATAGGCATTCTTTTGGTTTTATGTGTGTAGATATTATTATTTTAGTGTAATGAAGACATGTTCGACAGTCTCACTTCAATCGATTGTTCTGACTGAAGAGCTGTGGTAGTTCAGTGGTAACAATCGCTATACTTTATGTTATTTATTTCATCACCACTGCTTTTAAAACAGCGAAGGAAGACATTGTGAGGGTACCGGGATATCCTAGAACCAAAACTTCGATAGCATGTGGTATTCACCAAACCACACTGGGTCCATTACCTCTCCTAGAGAAGAGGCCTGAGTCCCAGAAGTGAGAACACATTATAAAGCTGATTATACTTCAACTATAGTTTGACTGAAAGGTAACCTTAAAATATCTAGCGAAAATTCAAAAAATAACGTAGATACAAAAATGCAGAAAAAATCTTAAATAGTGTTTATAAATACGCATAAATATAAGTATCTGCTCAAGTGAATGTAAAAAATACTCAAAGACATGAAGAATTGATTAAAGACCATCGAACTTTGGATATGTCACGCGTATACTGTATGTTATGTAGACGGGTCCACGTGTAATCACGTGTGTAGACCATACTGTAATTACCTCTTTAAATTCTAACTATCAAATGTCTTCATATTTATGCAATATACCTATACATATCCAATTTTTTTCTTATCTATTCCAACACTAACTCATCTTCTCATCTTTTACAATATAATTATTACCTACTAAGTAAGTCATCGCCATATTTGTCCGTTATATTTTTGTTCTTTTTATTGTGAAAATATTACAAGACTGCTAATTCAACCAAAACTTTAAAATATTGAGACATCAACACAATTTATTGATCTATAATTCAGAATCAAGACAATATTATCGATATTTTATGCTAATTAAGCATATCTCTGTTTGGAAATCAAAGCAACGTACTGGTTGGTACAAGAAAAACTAAATATGTACCGTCGAGTCTATTACGATTACCAATAAATTAATAAAGCTGTCAACATTATCAAATTAGTAAAATATAATTTAATATCCATTATAAGGCAGAAATGTTGTAAGTACTTAACATTTTTTTTTTTATTACTTAGATTATTAATAGGCTCAGGTTTGACTACTACCTCCCCTGACGATGGAGCACGCCTGCTTAATAGCGAAGGAACCTATTCACCTTTGACTTAAAGACCCCTAGGATGTAGCTGTCAGGAAACACAGACTTCTGCAGGGAATTGTACTCCTTAGCTGTAAGTACAAAGTATTTCCAAAACGTGTTACCGTGTGTAGATTTCTTTTTCAAGAAAATCTTACATAGTTATGAAAATCAGCATTGATATTATTCCATTAGTAATTTTACATCTTACTAAATATATTCTTGTAGGTTGTAAAATATTCACTATTCATTGTTTTATTAAATAAATTTGTCATTTATGTCTTCTTATTGTTTATGAGTAATAAATCATTATTCTATAACTTAACTACGTTTTCTTGTTCAACAATTGTAATTGTAAAATTAAATAAATTGCTAATATATTCTTGTGTTTAGGACGATGACCATAATATGTGTAGTTAACATTTAAGAGAGTTTTGAACACGACACACACCGTCTCCAATCCATTTTATGGACCACTCAGGCACTCTTGCGCTGATTTACTTGCTACTACGAGATTTGTCTGTAATATTTGTTTTTATTTTTTTTCTTCTAACTCAGTGATGTGGAGTAGTTCAAAAATGTCACCTGGTCCTGGAATGCCCTGCGGACTCTCCGTCCGCGTACCGGCCCATTGTGCTGCTCGACGAGGTGGGCAAGCTCTTTGAAAGAGTAATTGCAGACCGCCTTGTCGCGCACCTAACACGGGTGGGGCCGGATCTGGCGGACGGCCAGTTTGGTTTTCGCAGGAGGCGCTCCACGGTGGACGCCATCATGCGCGTGCGAGCCCTCACGACGGGGGATGCGGTGGCCCAGGGCAGGTGTGTCGTGGCGGTGTCTCTGGACATCGCCAACGCCTTCAACTCCCTGCCTTGGAGTAGCATTAGGAGGGCACTCCGGTATCACCGGACGCCCGACTACCTCTGTCGTGTGGTCGAGGCGTACCTGTCGGACAGGTACATCATCTACCCTGGTCACCAGGGAGAGTGGGAACGCCGAGAGATGTCGTGCGGTGTTCCGCAGGGATCGGTACTAGGGCCGCCCTTGTGGAACATCGGATACGACTACGTGCTGCGCGGCGACCTCCCTGACGGGGTCAGCGTGGTCTGCTACGCAGACGACACGCTGGTCCTGGCGCGGGGAGAGTCGTACCAGGCGGCGGTCGAACTAGCGACACACGGGGTTGCGACAGTCGTGGGCAGGATCCAGGAGTTGGGACTCGAGGTGGCATTGCACAAGTCCGAGGCCATCTGCTTTCACGGTCCTCGGAACGCGCCACCACCGGGTTCTCAACTAACGGTAGGAGGAGTCCACATCGGCGTCGGGTCGACGATGAAGTACCTGGGACTCGTTCTCGACAGCCGATGGGATTTCGAGGAGCACTTCCGACGTCTGGCTCCCAAACTAAATCGGAATGGGGCTGCTCTCGGGCGGCTCCTGCCTAACTTGGGAGGTCCAGACGCCTCCTGCCGGAGGCTCTACGCAGGAATCGTTCGGTCCATGGCCCTTTATGGCGCACCGGTATGGGCGCCAGCGCTGCGGAAGCAGCCGGCGGCCCGGCTGAACGCGTGCCAGAGGGTCATGGCCATACGGATGGTGCGAGGATACCGGACGATTTCCCGCGAAGCGGCGAGCCTCCTTGCTGGACAGCCACCATGGGATCTGGTAGCAACAGGCCTTGCTCACATGCACGATCTGCGCATGGAGATGCAACGCCGGGGCGAAACTCCGCTGCCGCGACAAGTCGCAGCATGGCGGACAGAGCTCTGGCGGGTTCTCATGGAGAAATGGCGACAGCGACTGTCGCGACCCAGTGCTGGGCACGCCACAATTATGGCGGTAAGTCCCCTCTTTGAGGCGTGGTTGGAAAGACCTCACGGCGTCCTCACCTTCCGCATGACGCAGGTTCTCACCGAACACGGTAAGTTCGGGAAGTTCCTGCACCGAATTCGTGCGGAAGAGACGCCCGGGTGTCGCCACTGTGCGGACCGCCCGGAGGACACGGTGGAGCACACGGTGGAGGTGTGCCCCGCTTGGGCAGAGCAACGCCGTGTCCTCGTGGGGGCGATCGGCGGCGGCGATCTCTCGCGCCGGGCCTTGGTACAGGCCATGGTCCGGAGCGAGGAGGAGTGGCAGGCGGTCGCCTCCTTCTGCGAAGCAGTAATGCTAGCAAAAGAGGCGGCCGATCGCGTGAGGCAACGGCAACGGTCCTCACGCCCCAACCGCCGCCGGGATTCCGATCCCGATTTCCGGCCACCGTAGGCGAGGGCTTGCGGACGGCGAGCAATGGGTGGCTCGCCGTCCGATCGTCCGGTAACCGTCCGGACCGAGCCCAAGTCGTCGACGGCGCGTATTGTTCCACGCGCGCCTCAGGGAGATGTCAGCAAATCGTAGGGGCCCAACAGGGTCGAAGCCTACTGGGGCCACGGGTAGTGTGAAAGTGAAACCCGGGGCCCTGGGACGAAGGCAAAGAAGGAACAGGAGTGGGTTTTTAGTCAGTAAAAGTCTGACACTATTTTCCGCTCCGCCCAAGAGCGGGATTTGTCATAAGATGATTTTCCCACCTAAAAAAAAAAAAAAAAAAAACCTGGTCCTGGAATGCAAAGGACAACCAAAGGAACACGAGTGGGTTTTAATTAGTAAAAGTCTGATAGTCCCTCTCACTCCACTCGGGGCCTACCCTGAGTGCAGCGAGAGACATTCAGACTTCTCCTAAGAAGTTATATGACGACTTACCACCTCAAAAAAATAATGTGGCCAACTTAATGGAACTATTTTTGGTGGCTTTTTAACATAAAGATTTTCTTGTAGAGAATTTAACATAATAGCATCATCTATTTATATCAATATTTGTATATACATTTTATGTCAGCCATCGATGTCTCATTTAAAATCACATTAATAACATTTATTTGCAGTGAAAACTACAAACAAACGAATAAAATATAAAATTTACGACTAAAAACAATAAAGTTTTGTACTCAAGACACCTAATCCTGAGACTCTTTCACAGAATTAATATTATGTATTTTGAGTTATGTTGATTCTCTACTTAGGTACTGTTAGAAGTAGATGATACTTACAATTTCCCGTTTTGTGTAACGGCTGAGTACTTACATAGTTAGTTTTCAAATAGAAATGATAATTAAATTTTTTATATTATAAATTTAAAGTAAGTTCATCCTAAATTCAAATGACTACCTACCTACTACGGCTACCTCTCAGCTATAGAGCAAACCTGTCAGGTATACCCTAGCGTGTATTTGACCTTTACGCTTGGAAAACAGTAAATAGACTTTAATCATGTCTAAATAGGTATCTCTCATGGATGCAATAACCTTTTTGTTGCTGCTCTGATTGAAGCGAGAGGGAGTGCAGACTTTTACTGACTAAAGCCCACCTGTGTTCCTTCAGGTGTCCTCTTCATTCCCAGGATCGCGGTAGCTGCCATTAGATTCTTAACTTTTTTTTTCTTCGCTTTTGGGCGGAGCGGTAGGGCGTGTCAGACTTTTACTGACTAAAAACCCACACCTGTTTCTTCTTTGCCATTGCTCTAGGGCCACGGGGATCTCTTTCGTATCACCCATGGCCCCAGTAGGCTTCGACCCTGCTGGGCCCTTATGGTTTCTGACATCTCGGTTTAGAAAAATACTTCCCGCCGTCGACAGCTTGGGCTCGGTCCGGACGGTTACCAGACGGTCGGACGGCGAGCTACTCATTGCTTGCCGTCTACGGTGGCCAGAAATTGGAATCGGAATCTCGGCGGCAGGGGCGCGAAGGCCATTGCCTCGCGCGTGCGGCCGCCTCCTTTGCATTACTGCTTTGCTTTTCCATTACTGCTTCGCAGATGGAGGCTCGCCCGCTCCACCCAAGAGCGTGATTTGTCATTAGATGATTTTCCCACCATAAAAAAAAAACTCTCAGAGAGGAAGCGTGAATCCCAGCAATGGGAAAATTATAAGGCTAATTATGATGATAATTATATAAAATACACGAAAATCAATCTCCAAGATAAGAAAACCCTTCTGAAAGTGCAAATACCTTACAAGATCGACCATGAAAATATGCACATACTAAGTACGAATACAAACAAAATGCAACATTTATTGCATAAATAATCTGTAGTTACTTTTCATTGTATTTTCTGATAAAGACACCTGACTGATACAGACTATGAAAGTAGGTAATTTTATTTCAGTTTGGTTTTAATCGACTTACTAAACAATTTTATTTAGATTTGGATTCAATAAAGAACTGCAGACTGGAGACTGGTCTCCACGACACAGGGAATCTTAGTGTGGAGACCAGTGAAGTATTTGATGTAAAAGTGTATTTTTCCTGAACAATAACCCATTATTAATATTAAAAGGTTTAAGTAAAATCATATTAATATTAAAAAGACGAACATATACTATGTGTCATTATCATCATCATCATTTCAGCCGAAAGACTCCACTGTTGGACATAGGTCTCCCCTAAGTGTGGCCATAATGACCGGTCCCAGAGAGTATATAATCACTACGTTACCGGTCCTGTCCGTGCTATATGTGTGTGTGTATATCTGTTACTCCTTTTCGCTCAAACGGCCAAACGGATTTCAATTAAATTCAACTAGAACAGAATACTTTTTTATCCCGGGAGTCTGTTCCCGTGAGATAATGTTCTGCCTTAACGTGGGCAAAACCACTAGTAGAACCAATGTACAAATCCAATAAATGGTTGAAGTAATTTATATTATTACTTATTAACCTTTATTAAATCCGATGAAGAAGAAGTTAATCGCTATTAACGTTTTAGTTCTAGCATTGTATTGAAATTATATTTTAATTCATTCGACCAACACAAACGAGATCTGTGTAATCAAGTTACCAATAATTAAGATATAACAGTGTAAATAATACTTTATCGAATGTATTCATTAAACATTAATAACATTCGTTCATTAAAGCTAACATCCATTTCTCGTGACCAAATAGAGAAACGCAATTAAGAAAAATAAAACGCTTATGTGGGAAAATAATAAGAAAATTATAATTTTCTTCTAATTAATAAACGCAAGCATAATTTTATAAATAATCATTTTATTTAATGCTTAATTAAATTAGTTAAACTAAAATACTAATTTCAAATACAACTTTACTAATTTTAGGCACGCCATAATCATGACGGTAAGTCCCCTGTTTGAGGAGTGGTGTGAGTGGGGGTGTTTTTTTTTTAATTAATAATGTGATATGAGATGATGTTTAATTTTGCAAACACCTTTCAGTTGCTTAATATTAGGTCGTCTGCAAAAAAAGCAGAAAGTCAGGAATAAATCCGAATAATTATATTTTTATCAGATGCAAAAAAATTAGGTACCTATTCGTAAATCTGTGTTTCATTACTTAATATATTATAATCTTGAATAAATTTGTTTGGTCACTTATCTCAAAAATCTATATTTTTCAAACTTACTTAAGTACTTATTTAGCAAAAAGAATATCTTTTTATTATATTATATTTTTTTATAATATTATTTATAATATTTTTTTTTTGTAATTTATATGATTTGGACAAAGTGAAAAAGTACCATACCCTACAGTACTATCATACCTACATTATTATGTTCCTAGAAGTGTTTTGAGGCGAGAGGTGCGCACACGTCCAATTTTCGCGGTCTCTTCCTGTCGAACCAATGCTGGAGCCCGCGCACCTATACGTCGCATTTGTAATGATTTTAATATTTTTTTTACTGAGATTTTTTTTAGGACATATTTGCAATGCCCATCAATAGGTTTCGGAATATCCTCATTGAGACTATACAAGGCTTATAAAGAAATTTGTATTTAAAGGATAATACTAGTAATTAGTTGATTGTTTTTACTCTTTTTGGTTAAAATAACGCTCTAAGATGTATTCTGTGAATAACGGTGTGAATCGCACATTTGTATGATGAACTTATATGTATTAGTTAGTTAATAAGACCTGTAACTGTTAGGTATTCCTAAAAGAAAATAAAAAGAAAAAAAATTACATTATTAGTACAGTCAAACGTGGTCAATCTAAGAACCAAAATTTTAAGGGTATTTTGAAGTTATTTAAGAATTTTTTTCAGCATTTATGTAATCCTATTAATTCTTTAATAGTGACAAAAATCGATGCTGTGATAGAAATTAATAAAATATATACTTAATTTATATATTCCCATGCCCCAGTGTACCGAAAACGGTACACCTCGGTATCAGCTAATATAAACCTTATTTTTACGTAATGAGGTTCAAGTTAGTTGGCCCCCTATATACCACTAATATACAGAAGTTTAAATAAATAAAATCCTAATCAATGTTTTGTTCCTATTCGCCCCTGTGTTCCTGTTTACCCCAGTACTCAAGTCTATAGTAATCACAGATAGTAATTAAATCGTCCCTCTATATCACCCCGGGGGGTATGTTGTGAGGTTGTGACCTAGGTCAGCCACGATGTAAATGATAACATCATAGTGCTATGCGCATATTTAAAATCTACGTGACATACATAGCTGCTTTAGACGCCAGACTGGCTCTTACTCGTATTACTAACTAGCATATGTCGTTTAAGGTCTTTTATTACCCTAAAAAAAACGTATTCTCAGGACAAAAATATTTTCATTAAATTTTAATTTTTTATTTATTTTGTAATCAGATGTTTATTATATAAGACAGTATTTTGTAGAGACCTTTTTAACTGACCTATAATTAATATATAATTTTTTTTAAATAAGTATAGAGATTCCTGCACTGTTTCATCTGTTCTATTTCCTATTCCAGGTCATAAACAAAACGTTCAATCGTAAGGCATGAAAACGTAACAAACAAACAGACAGCATTTCGTCTTTATAGTAAGTGATTGTCAATTTTAGAAACAGAGTTAGAACCTAGAACTCAAAAGTTCTTCTCTTAGAGAGAGAATGAACCCGTAATTGACCACGCAGACCCAAAGCTGGATGTCACATGTCTTCGTTTGATTGGTTTTACCATACAGAGAGCCGCTGTCATGAAATAAATTACACAAAGTAAAGCGTCGGTCTAGGTTTGAACCCATGACCTATAACTCATAAATCGGGAACAAGCAACTATAATAAATTAATTCTGTATTTTAGTTAATATCCAGTATTTTCATACCCCTATAAAATATTATTTGTAGAACCCTTAAATAACTAAGTTAAAATTAATGGATCATTAACTGTCTTCAAGTACAAGGCATTAGCGATACAAGATACTTAACTTACTTAGAAGTTAAAGTAGCTGTGATGTTTATTTATTCTATGATATACGATATTACTTTTCATTTTAACCACACATGAAGATAGATTGTTAGGGACTGTCTTGTTTAGGATACACGTTTAAAATTATAATATATATATGTAGAAGACTGCGGGTTTGTTCAAAATAGTTACCGCGGCTCTGGAACGCAAAGGCATCTGAAGGAACATAGGTTTTTTTTTTTTTTCGGTGGGAAAATCATCTTATGACAACATCCCCCGCCCTTGGGCGGGGCGGGAGATAGTGTCAGACTTTTACTGACTAAAAACCCACTCCTGTTCCTTCGTTGCCTTTCGTACCAGGGCCGAGTCTTCTTTTCAGAATCAGACCCTTGGCCCCAGTAGGCTTCGACCCTGCTAGGCCCCTACATTTGCTGACATCTCCTTGAGGCGCGCGTGGAACAGCACGCGCCGTCGACGACTTGGGCTCGGTCCGGACGGTTACCGGACGGTCGGACGGCGAGCCACCCATTGGAAGGAACATAGGTGAGTTTTAGTTAGTAAAAATCTGACACTCGTTCTCGCTTTGCTATCCAACTTCAAAAAAAAATGTAGCACTGCTAAGTATTTATAGTAAGACACATCTTATTCACATTTGACTAAGAATTGCTTGTTACAATCAAATGGAAGTACTAAGTTTATTATAATTGAAAATATTGTACTAAAATAACGATACAATACTTGTTTTTGTTAAGTTGGTAACGTTTTAGTAGCTGACGCTGCAAATGAACAAGCAAGCAAATGTACGATATGCAAGCACAAAAATAATGAACAACGTAATTACCTATGTCTATGTTACGTTAGGTAAACTTGTCATAACACTAGAATTAACGCTCTTGACACGTTTATATACAATTGTGATTTAGTTTATCTAACTTAAAGCACATAAAACATCCACTAGGATATGTGGTATATGTAAAATGTGGTAAAAACAAATTTCCATTCATAACAAAATTTTCATGGACGAATTTACGTAAGTTGTACGGCTACAAAATTAAATGATAGTCATCGTCGTCTGTCTAAAGATTAGATGGTTAGCGATTAGCTTAAAAATCTAAAAATAAAATTCAATGATAAAATACTGAAAAAAAAAATATACATATAAAAATTATCTTGGTCCATTCATGTCACAGCTCTAATCGCATGGCAACTAGTGACGCAAATAAAAAGTCTTACTAGAAAAAAAAAACTAAATCCACTTACATAGCCGAACTTTGCCGTCATGTTGTGTCCCGTTGTATATTATGTAGAACATACATCTAACTGAATTACTCGGCCGCTTTTCCTTTACTAAAACTGAACAATCCACTTTTATGTAATATTTTTTCAACACACTTCTCATTCAATAGAACAAAACACTGAAAATAGTATACTTTTTGTGCTTCGATTCAAGCAAAACGCAAACAATAGCTTTTGTAGTCACTAGAAAAAAATACAGAGGAACGCTGAACGTTCTCTGAAGAGAAACACCTACGTTTCACATCACTTTCATAATTTTCCGAATAAGCCCGACGAGCGAGATTTAGAAATGGAACACCTTTTTTTTTGGACGATTTTGACGTGTCTTTGAAATATCCAGAATGCGATTTTTTGTTTAATTTTTGTTATACGGCGAGGGTGTATTTTCACGCGCGTATTTGTGAGGCTTCAGCGCCAACGTGGACATGTGCGCGGCGCGGCGGGCGGCCAACGACTACGAGATAAAAACCTCGCTTGATTATAAACTTATAAGCTAAACTTTTTTGTTCGTGTGCGTGCGCTCGTATTAGTGTGCCCGCCAGGCTTTGTTTGTGACCTTACAAAGTTTTCACTTACGTAGGTTATTCTCGTAGAAAAGTCGCTTTTTGACTCTTGGAACTATAGAATCGCGTCATAGGATCTTAAAAACTGTAAACTCGCATTTTTAATGGGTTTTTTATATTTTTCGTAAAATACAAAATCAAAAGAATGGTAAATTTTTATTTCGGAGAAATATTTTTGATTAACTGTTACCAACGGCTTCGTCCGTAGCCTTCTGTGATAAAATCGCCTTCTATTGATGAAAGAATTTTTAAATCGATCCAGTGTTTTTTGAGTTTAAATTATTTATATTTTTATTACTATCAAAAATACAAATCTTTCCTCTTTATTTTTATTATTATTTAACTATAGAAGTATAGATTGAGCATATAATTTAATTCACATTTTAGTTGTAAAAATCATTATTTTTTTTGTTGACAATTACAAAATTTACAAAAAGAATATAAACGAAAAAGTTATGTTTTTACTTAATAAAATTTTGATAAAGAAAACCGTTATTATAATACCACATACTTTAATATCATAAAATAATCCCACTAATATACAAACGAAGTCAATTTGTACTAAAGACTACATAAACACGTGTTAATGAACATTTAAAATAAATTATTATTTATCTATGTACATAAATACATACATTTACTAGGAACACGATTAGTCACAAAATACCGAAATGCAAATCAAATTATTGTGAAGGAATGTGAATCTTGGAATTTATTAATAATTATTTTATGACTTACCCGTATTAATAATAATGTATTTATAGGCATCACTTCTATTCTTCCTTAAGGGCTTGATAGAGCGTAGTAATTAGATTTTTTCTTGAACATGAGATATTTTAAAACCAACGACGCAGTTTTAAGTGTGTATTAATCAAACAACTCGTCGTATCGCAGGCCACTACAGCACAGAGGCCACAGCGAAGATAAAAACACAATTAAACACCTACATTAAAATAAATATTAACAAAAAATAAACACGGAAAGCGATGCATACAGCACCTGAACATTAAAGTGGACGGACGTAATCTATTCACGACTTTATCAAAATGGGTCAATGCGGCAGTACCCACGGCTCAGTTACTCCTTTCTGCGGCAAGCTCGTAGCGACCGATAGACACGCTTTGTTACATTTACATTGCTCGTTTTGAATTTTAGAATTTTTGGTGCAAAGTGATTTTTACAGCAATGGATGTTGTGTTTTTAGAAGAATTTGCTACTGACAACATGGTGTTTTTTTTTTGTTTTGATATCGTGATGATTAGGAATGAGATTGAAAGGTTGTCGATCACGGGTTCGGATTCGACCGTTTTTTGCTGTAGATTTAGAAAAAAAAAACTGTACTTAGCTCAGTCTGCCTCAGCTTAAAATTAAAAAGAATATTATATTTTTATTCTAGAATTTATGAAACTAAATAAACATCAAAAATAAAAAGGTGCAAATAATGTAACAGGAATCTTTTAATAAAATTCTAATTACTATAAAAACCAAGCAACCAATTCAATTTGTGCAGCTTTTGTAAAACCTGCATAATATTAACAACCTTTTTAACACAGGACAACAAGAATTAAGAAAAAATTCAAAAATAAATAAAACCAACTCCTCGAAAACTCGATAGAAACAGTGCGGGATGCGGGAATGTTCGAAAGAATTATCGCGCCCCGGAACGCAAAGGGTAATTGAAGAAACACAGGTGAGTTTTAGTCAGTAAAAGTCTGATACTCCCTCTCACCCCACCCAGAGAGGGAGAAGTTAACTGATAACAAAAACAAAGTGGCAGAAATACACAGACGCCTTTTTTGCATTCATTATAAGCTGATAATAATTTAAAAGGCGTTACATTTTTTTAACAATGTAGTTAACAAAGCATAGTGTTGATTGTATTTGTTTCGATTAGTTACATATATTATATACCTAAGTATTCTAAGGAAATATTAACGTACATAATAAAATAATTAGCTCTTATATTACACCCGAGGTACAGGCTTATCCCAGTTCAGGTTAGATCTAATTATTATTTTATACCATTTCTGTTCTAGTTTAAGGTCGCACTTATTGTAAACTTGCACATTATTCTTCTAAACAAATAAAAAAAATTAAAAAAAAATACGTTGCAGATAATTACGATCTTATGTCCAGCAATAAGCATGGGATATGTTTAGTCCAGATCACAGCTATATACACTGAACGCAGGGCAAAGAAGGAACATGGGAGTGGGTTTTAGTCAGTAAAAGTCTGACACGTCCTCCGCTCCGCCCTAGAGCGAGAGAAGTCGAAGGACTGGAACAATTTGCCTGCTGCGGTCTTCCCGTCCAACTATAATTTAGGTGTCTTCAAGGCTAGAGTGAATAGGCTCTTAATAAACTAGTGCGCCTCACCATCAATGATTGCATCGCTGCTTACCATCAGGTGGGTTCGCAGTCAAGCACTGGTTTATATGAATTAAAAAAAAAAAAAAAAAAAGTCAGTGGATGATTTTCTTTAAAAAAAAAAATAACTATAGGCACTGTCCAGTGTTTCTTCACTAACTAAAAAACATTCAACTCTCCCTGACATATTACCATCAGGGATAGTAAATATCTGAAAGATAAATAAAAATATTTAATAAAGACTTGCAGTTTCCAGTATGGCCTACAAAAGCGCAACATTTTTGGTTTAATTTTGTGCTAATTTGCAGTTCATCACGTGTTTACGAGCATTACCTTGTGCATGTTTTTATTTGCGTTTTACATACTAACATAGTAAAAACCTCTATTTGTTTGCACAAAACTGACATTGCAGAAGTTTAAAATGTTCAATGTTGAGTTATTATTTGTACGGAAAATAACAACTGGACAAAATATTAGGATTATGTAGTTTCACCAAAGTCAAAGCTTTAAATAGTCATGTTTTGAAAAGAAACTCAGAAAATTGAATGTAAGTACAGTTAATTGGATAAATAGGAATACACTTAATCGTGCATCAAAAATTATGGTGGATCAAAGGCATATTTTATTTTCTATAGGAATAAATTAAGGAATAGTTAAAGACTACCCAAAAAAAAAACAAAAATGTCGCAAAAATTGCTTAGCTTGAACTTCGCTACGCGTAACAGACAAACCTGCGATTGCCACATTTTTAATCTTTTAAAAGCTTTTATTACTGTCATATAAAAGTTTATCATAATATAAAATCGATTACATCACGCACAGGTGTTTCCCAATCAAATTTCTCGATACTATAAACTAAACTTTTCTTCCCAGAATTGTAAAAATACCACTGCCTTGAGTTGAAAAAAAAAAGATGAGTTCGTAAGAATCGATTTAAATTGTGACCTCTGTTGGTCACATTGTGCAACACTACTTCCGAGTTCTGACTGAGTACAATAACGTTTCTTTTTTCCTTGTTTAGAGTGGAGGATGTCGTGGAAGGTATGCAAGTAAAGAGGACTGTTTGGACAGCCTCGCCTTGACCCGCCCAGCGCATGACTGCTTGATCGTCAACCAATAAATCGTGACCTTTTAAAAACTCATTCCATTTCCTTTATTTACAGTCCCGACAAGTGTTGACGGTGGAAGCAGAGGTACTCATTAACTGGTTGGAAATCGAAAATATTTGTCACTGACAATTTCACCATAGCCGTTTATTTTTCAAACATTATTAACATCGTTACTAATTAGCCTGGCCATGAAAAAAATAAGTATGGTATTTCCTAATTTTCTTGACAGCGCTGACGAAACCATAGCGCAACGCTACACCAGAATGAAAACTTTGGACACGAGAATATGTCAACAAACTATCGCTTCACAATTTGAATAATGTCCAATTTAATACACTATTAACGTCGAACTAATAATAAAGCCGGTCCTTATTGCGAAACGGTTAAATAACACTACAATAATGGCGAACTCGGCTGCTCGTTGTAGCGTTTACGAGTGTTTATTTGTTGGTTGCACTACAATGCCCGTATCGCACAATAAAGTTACGCTCGAAAAGCTATAATCAGAATGTTCTGTGTAAATAAACTTGGTCCGTGAAGACACTTAAAGCACGAGTGCATAAGCCAAGCCTTTACTTAACGTTCTTCGCCGATAAAAGGGCTCCTCCTCTGTGTGACGTCTTATTCCAGTTTTAGTACAGCCAACATTGTCCGTCGCGCGACAACCGACTATTCTGTAAATTTATGCTTCAGGTAAATCTGACAAAAAATTCTAAGCTGCAGATGTAAATTACAACGTAACGTGAAGTTAGAAAATGAAACAACGAGGTATATGAGTTACTAGCCTGTCGGTTTTCTGTCGTTTACATTTCGGGGAGGTGCATTGGAATTGCACAATTTAATTCCACCAAGTCCGTTCCATTATCAGATTACTAGACTTACGGCGCGGCGTTGCGCCATCGTTACATGGTGGACATCCCACCCATACGTACAAAGTGTTTTGGGAACACATTTATTGTGCGTACGTTTAAGGAATGGAATCCCTGCTGGAGTCTTTATTTCCTGATAGCTACAACCTGGGGGTCTCTAAGTCAAAAGTGAATAGGTCACTTCTAGGCAAACGTACTCCATCGTCGGCCACATCATCGCTTACCATCCAGTGAGATAGTAATCAAACGCGAGCCTATCCATAATAAAAAATATATATATTTCGTGTTAAATTACAACTTGTAAATTACAACGTTGTTTCCCTTAGTAAATTACAACTTTGATATTTTAAATGATTTAAGGACGTTTCTTAACTGTTTTTGCTTAGAATTATGTATTAATTAAGAATAATGTATGCCGTATTTTAAAGTACGTACCAAACTAAGTAAATGCTTCTGGGAATCGGTTTAATTTCCGTTTCTATTATTTCGACACGGTTCAGTAACGTATTTCAATTTAGTTACATCCTGTATTTGAGGACTACTTTGATCAAATGTCATATTCGCTGACTTAGATCTTATAATTTATACAATATTTACATATTTAGAAGGGATCGTGATCGATTCTTATTAGGTAGCATTCAAAAATAGATAGATTTCTAACGTCTTTTGGCTTATAATGCGGGTAAACGGCTCCATTAAGTGAGTGTTTAAGTATTACAAATATTTTATTCAAACTATTTTTGTTAAGTATAGGTACCCGATGGTATTTTCCATTGGCAAAAATGACGAACTTTCGAAATTACTAATAATCCAAATAGTTTTAAAACTATTTGACAAATCATGCCTACTTCCAGCAATTGAGGCTGTGCCATGTCGGTCAATGACTTTAGGAATTATTTTAAGGAAGAAGATAAACAATGACACATTGAAATTCCTTAATGCTCAATGTATGCGGTAATTCTTACATATTTTGAGTGGCGATATTTTATAATATAACATGACGCAATTACGATTGATTCGTAGATCTTAGGTCAGGACCGCACCGCGAGCGTCGGAAAATTTTACTTAGATATTTCTACTGTTAAGGAATTTTCAACCATGTTCTAAGGCACATAGAGCTTTATTTACTTACTATATTTTACGCCAGTGTTTGTCAACGCGTAAGTATGTAAAGTAAATAAATAATAAAAGAAGCGCCGCCTACACGTTTCGTTTTGATATTTATTTAATTTACTCAACATAGTCTATACTAACAAATATTTTAAGTAGTGCTGTAATTAGCATTAGCAAATACCTCCCTGAAAAAAAAAACACAAGTACTTAGTTTAAAAAGCGAGCTAAAAATTTAGATTTTAATGTAGATTTTTTTTTAATGTTCCGTTTAAAGATTTGAAACACATTCATAATTACTATATTAGATAGCATTGAATATAGAAATCATATTACCTACCTTTCATTTATATTTTTCAAATCAAAAACCTAGGTATTTCCTTTGGAGAATTCGATTAAAAGTCTTGTCTACCGTGTAACACTCGATAAAACGGAACAAAATACTTGTGAAAGTACAAAATGACATCCATCTACATGGAAATCCTTGCCCAAGCCGGGCCTGTCGGGACAAGCAAAACGCGGGTCTACGGTGGTGTCGGAACCCGCGAGGCCAGCCCCGGCAGCTAAGCAACAGCAGAGGAAACCTGTTCCCCCCCCTAAAAAAGGCAAGGCGGCAAAAGCTCCTGCTGCGGTGGCGAGCCGGCCTCCTTCGCTACCCCAAACTGTAGAGTCTCCGGCCGACGCCGAATGGCAAGTGGTCGGAGAGAAGAAAAGGGTGGGCAAGGCGGCTAGGGCGGCCAAGAAGCGCGAAAGGCGGCAGCAGCGCAAGAAGAGGGCCCTCGCTGCTAGGCTTCGCGCCCCGACATCCGCAGCTGTAGTGATCACATTACAGCCAGGTGCGGAAAAGAAGGGCGCGACCTACAACGAAGTGATGACTAAGGCGAAGCGGGCGGTGGACCTCACCGAGTTTGGCATCGCCGGGGGATTGCGAATGAGGACCACCGCAACCGGAGGCCGCATGCTGGAAGTCCCTGGTGCGGACAGCGGCCCCACCGCGGACGCTCTGGCGGAGAAGATACGAGCGTCCCTAGACGCGGAGGTGGCCCGAGTATCCAGGCCCACGAAATGCATCGATATGCGCATTATGGGCCTGGACGACTCCGTGACGGAGGACGAGGTGGTGGCCGCGGTCGTCAGGACGGGAAAGTGTCTTGGCGACCAGGTGCGGGCAGGCACTATCCGTGCCGACAACACGGGCATGCGAACCGTCACGGTGAGCTGCCCCGTGTCGGCGGCCAAGGCCATAACTGGGGAGGGCCGAAGGCTCTTGGTGGGCTGGGTTTCAGCGCAGGTGAAGCTGCTGGAGCCCAAACCTCTGAGGTGCTTCCGTTGCCAAGTGGGCCACCATGCAGGGGTCCACTGCACCTCGGAGGTGGACAGAAGCGATCACTGCTTCCAGTGCGGTCGGCCCGGCCACAAAGCCGTAGCCTGTAACGCTGCACCTCACTGTTATGTGTGTGCAGCGGCTGGCAAGCCAGCCGAACACCGGGCTGGGAGCAGGAACTGCGTTCCCCCAACCAAAGCCCCTTATAGGGGTAAGGGCAAGAGGCCCTCCCCCACCACTGCCGTCACTGCCGCAGCCGCCGCTGCCGCAACCACAGCCACCGCCGCAACTGCCGCGGCAGGGCCCTCACAGGGGGCTCGGGAGGAGACTGTAATGGAATGCCAATAATTGCTCCATTACGTCTCCTCCAGGCGAATATCAACCACTGTGCCCCCGCTCAGGATCTGTTGCTCCAGAGCATGGCGCAGTGGTCGATTAACATCGCCGTGGTCACCGAGCCGTACTACGTCCCACCCAGGGCTGGCTGGGTGCAGGATCTGAACGGCTCGGTGACATTAATTTCGTCGGCCGCCGCCGGTACCCCGTCCCTAGAGGGTGTCAAGAGGGGACAGGGTTGCGTGGCAGCAAGGTTCGGGGACATCGCAGTGGTAGGTGTATACCTCTCCCCGAACCGAACACTCGCCGATCTCCACAACTCCCTTATGGAGTTGAACATCGTCGTCGCCGGGTTTCAATCCCTCCCTGTGGTTGTTTGCGGGGACTTCAACGCCAAGAACTTGGCTTGGGGTTCCCGGTACACAGATACGCGGGGCCGGATGGTGGAGGACTGGGCCCTGGAGTCAGGCCTGGTCGTCCTGAACCGGGGTTCTGTCCCCACGTGCGTGCGGATGCAGGGCGAGTCCGTGGTGGACATATCGTTCGCAAGCCCCGCTCTGTCTCCGCGCGTCATTGACTGGCGCGTCATGGAGGGGGTGGAGACGTACTCAGACCACCGGTACATCCGGTTTGACGTTTCCGCCCAGACCTCGACCGCGCCGGTCCGACAGAACCCGTGTGGTCCGCGGTGGGCACTAAAACAGCTGGACCGGGAGCTCCTCCTGGAAGCCGCTATCGTACAGGCCTGGGTGTCAGCACCGGACAGGCCTGTTGACATAGATGCCGAGGTGGAGTGGTTCCGGGAGGCCATGTCAGAAGTATGCGACGTGGCAATGCCCCGAGTCCGGCCAGGACGTGCCCGGCGTCAGGTCTACTGGTGGTCGCCGGAGATTGCGGAACTGCGCAAGGCATGCGTTGCCGCACGGCGCCGGTACACCAGACACCGCAGGCGCCGCATCCGCCCTCCGGATGCGGAGGCCATAGAGGCGGAGCTGTACGAGGGATACAGGGTGGCGAAGCGCACCCTCCGAGCGGAGATACGGCGAGCCAAACTACAGGCCCGCGACGTGTGGTTGGGGACTCTGAATGGAGACCCATGGGGACGCCCCTACAAAATGGTGCGTGATAAGCTCCGCGCCTGGGCTCCCCCACTGACACAGAGTCTCCGGCCCCAGCTCGTGGAGGGTGTAGTGAATGCTCTGTTCCCATCAAGAGAGGAGCATTCTTCCCCGCCAATGGCTCCGCCTCTCGCGGTGTCCGACGCGGACCACGACGGCGATGGCGACGACACTCCAGAGGTGACCGAGGTAGAGATGAGTGTGGCGGTACGAAGGCTAAACGCTAAAAATACCGCCCCAGGACCCGATGGCTTACCTGGGAAAGCCTGGGTCCTGGCCATGGAGGAACTCGGGCCTCGACTAAGAGGGCTGTTTAGCGCATGTTTGGAGAGGGGCCAGTTCCCACTTCGTTGGAAGACCGGGAAACTGGTCCTTATAGCGAAGCCGGGGCGCCCTGCGGACTCTCCGTCTGCATACCGGCCCATAGTGCTGCTCGACGAGGTGGGCAAGCTTTTTGAAAGAGTAATTGCAGACCGCCTCGTCGCGCATTTAGCGCGGGTAGGGCCGGATCTTTCGGACAGCCAGTTTGGCTTCCGCAGAGGGCGCTCCACGGTGGACGCCATCATGCGCGTGCGAGCCCTCACGACGGGGGATGCGGTGTCCCGGGGCAAGGTCGTAGTGGTGGTGTCCTTGGACATCACCAACGCCTTCAACTCCCTGCCCTGGAGTAGCATTAGGAGGGCACTCCGGTATCACCAGGTGCCCGACTACCTCCGTCGTTTGATCGAGGCCTACCTGAAGGACAGGTTTATCATCTACCCTGGTCACGAGGGAGAGTGGTGACGGCGAGAGATGTCGTGCGGTGTTCCGCAGGGATCGGTACTAGGACCGCCCTTGTGGAACATCGGGTACGACTACGTGTTGCGCGGCGACCTCCCCGACGGGGTCAGCGTGGTCTGTTACGCAGACGACACGCTGGTCCTGGCGCAGGGGGAGTCACACCAGGCGGCGGCCGAACTAGCGACACGTGGGGTTGCGACAGTCGTGGACAGGATCAAAGAGTTGGGACTCGAAGTGGCACTGCACAAGTCCGAGGCCATGTGCTTTCATGGCCCTCGGAACGCGCCACCACCGGGTTCCCAAATAACAGTAGGAGGGGTTCGCATCGACGTCGGGTCGACGATGAAGTACCTGGGACTTGTCCTCGACAGTCGGTGGAACTTTGTGGAGCACTTTCGACGTCTGACTCCCAAACTGCAACGGACCGGGGCTGCCCTAAAGCGGCTCCTGCCCAACCTTGGGGGTCCAGACGCCTCCTGCCGGAGGCTCTACGCGGGAATCGTTCGGTCCATGGCCCTTTACGGGGCGCCGGTGTGGGCGCCGTCGCTGCAAAGGCGACCGGCGGCCATGCTGAACGCTTGCCAGAGGGTCATGGCCATCCGGATGGTACGGGGATACCGCACGATTTCCCGCGAAGTGGCGAGCCTCCTTGCTGGCCTGCCACCATGGAATCGTGCATGAGTGCAAGGACTGTTGCCTCCAAGGCAACAGTCCTTGCACTCATGCACGATTTGCGCGTGGAGATGCAACGCCGGGGCGAAACTCCGCTGCCGCGCCAAGTCGCGGCATGGCGGACAGAGTTCCGGCGGGATCTCATGGTGGAATGGCGACGGCGACTGTCGCAACCCAGTGCTGGGCACGCTACAATTATGGCGGTAAGTCCCCTCTTTGAGGAGTGGCTGGAGCGGCAACACGGCATCCTCACCTACCGCATGACGCAGGTCCTCACCGGACATGGCAAGTTCGGGAGGTTCCTGCATCGGATTCAGGCGGAAGCAACGCCCGGGTGTCATCATTGTGCGGACCACCCAGAGGACACGGTGGAGCATACGGTGGAGGTGTGCCCCGCTTGGGCGGAGCACCGCCGTGTCCTCGTGGAGGCAATTGGCGGCAGCGACCTTTCGCGTCCGGCCCTGGTTCAGGCTATGGTCCGGAGCGAGGAGGAATGGCAGGCGGTCGCCTCCTTCTGCGAAGCAGTAATGCTAGCGAAGGAGGAGGCTGCACGCGTGAGGGAACGAAGGTCCTCACGTCCTAGCCGCCGTAATTCCGACCCCGACTACCAGCCACGGTAGACGCGGGCTTGCGGACGTCGAGCACTGGGTAGCTCGTCGTCCGGCTGTTCGGTAATTAACCGGACCGAGCCCAGTCGTTAACAGCGCGTAGTGATCCTCGCGCTCCTCAAAGAGATGTCAGCAAACCGTAGGGGCCCAGCAGGGCCGATGCCCGCTAGCTAGGACCGCGGAGAATTTCTGAAAGGGAAACCCGTAGTCCTAGAACGCAAAGGGTAATTGAAGGATACAGGTGTGGTTTTAGTCAGTAAAAGTCTGACACGCCCTCGCGCTCCACCCAGAGCACGAGAAGTCATTTGGATGATTTCCCACCTTAAAAAAAAAAAAAAAAAAACATGGAAATCCTTTATATTGACTAATACGTATGTAAATCCGAAAATCTGTCTGTGAGTTACTCAAGAAATGACGACAAAACTAACGTGTCATCGATTTCAATTTTTTTCTTCGAGTATTTTGAACTTGTTCCTCTATACATTGGAATTTAACTTTGTGCGGGCAAATCCTGTAGTAAAAAATAGCTAGTAATAACCATTAACGACGGCTCGAAGCATTTATAATGCATACTTAATATTTTTATCTATTGATCGTAACGCACTAACTGCTAAGATGGCGTAATGTGTGAAATTCTAACGTACAATTAAGTGCTAAGTATGAAAACTAATATTTACAGAAACTTCTGTGATAAGAATACATTATTACTAGCTTTATCCAGGGGATTTGCCCGCGTAAATGTAGGAAATATGACGTGATAAAATAGCATTCTACTGGTGAAAGAGATTATGAATCGGGGTATAGATATTTTTGAGTTTAGTCATTAAAATTAAAAATACAAGTCTTTTTTCTTTATAATATTATTTTAAGTACACTTCAATAGAAAAACTGTTTTGAAAAACTTTGAAACAGTTTTGACTCCGAATTAGTCGGCATATCATGTTCGAAATGTGTCAGATTTTACATATTTCCATATAGGGATAACAAATAATATTATAATAATTTATTTGTATCAGAAACAAAAAGATCGATATTTTTGTTACATTATTAAAACGTACAATTTTTGAAGTAATTAAAATATCGATCTGTATCACTAAAAAATGTCTTATAATTATCTTAGGCTATACAATCTGACACCAGTATTACCAAGAAGAATCGTGTTACCCAGTTACTGGGTTATTTTTTTTATATAGGTACATACTAGCTGACCCGAAGAACTCCGTACCGCCTAATAGTCATTGGATGTTGTGATACATTTTAGCTAAACTATCAAAGGATAATGCCATCTACTGTCATTACCAGAACCAGCATAATTCATTTTAAAATGACATTTTAATTAGAGATGGCGTTGTATTAGAATTTTTTTCCGTGAGTTTTACCATATTTTCTCACTGTTTAAACCTTCCCTGGACTATCTCGAATATTTGAAGACCAGAATTAGCCAAATCGGTCCAGCCGTTCTCGAGTTTTAGTGAGACTAACGTAAGTACAGCTATTCATTTTTATATAGGGTGACTGGTAATTAGTGTACGATACTTAAACACGTGATTGTGCTCATGATAACCAACAACTTTTACTATGGGAACAAATCTGAAATCGCGAAAAAAAATCGGCTGTTCAGTACATTTACGAGTATGTTTGCCTAATGTACTGAACAGCTGATATTTTTTTCGCGATATCGGCTTTGCTCCCATAATAAAAATTGTTTGTTATCATGAGCACAATCACGTGTTTAAGTATCGTACACTAATTGCCAGTCACCCTATATATAATAAGAAGATAGAAGATTCCACAACTATCACACAATAAATTAAGCAGAGCTTGTGCTATGAGTACTAGAAAACTGCTAAACATACATACTTAACTAATTTCTAAAATTAAATACAAACATCATCATCATCATCACCATGTTTGTTGTCTTGGGTTTTTTTTTTAGGTGGGAAAATCATCTAATAACAAATCCCACTCTTGGGTGGAGCAGGATACAGTGTCAGACTTTTACTGACTAAAAACCCACTCCTGTTCCTTCGTTGCCTTCGTTCCAGGGCCCCTGGTTTCGCCCAGGGCCCCGGGTTTCGGTCTTGGGTGGGTATCGAACCACGACCTCCGGCATAAGAATCAGGGCCAATAAGACGAACAAGCCAGTTAACATATGGAGACTGGACTGGAGACTAGCTAGTCGAAAATACTGGTCCTCAGCTAAGTCCAGTTAAACTGGCAGCCGCCCCTATAGTTGGGAAAAGGCTAAGCAGATTATAAAACTAGCTAAACACTGAATAGGTACTTTTTCTTTCTTTGTAAACTTTAGTTACATTACGAGTATGTTTAACAATTATTAAATTATGTTCTTTTTTCCAATTGTATTGTTTCTTTTTTTCTCACACCTGCGCTTTATTTAATCATACTACTTATTAACTTCTTATTGGAATTCCAAGTAATGTAACTACTTATCTGCTTGTCTTATAAGGACCGAGCTCGACTCGTCGACAGCGTGTTGTGTTGTACGCACGCCTCAAAGAGATGTTAGCAAACCGTATGGGCCCAGCAGGGCCGATGCCTACTAGGGCTCTAGGCTTCGACCCTGCTGGGCCCCTATGATTTGCTGACATCTCCCTGAGGCGCACGTGGAACAGTACGCGCCGTCGACACGGCGTTGTTCTGCCCAAGCGGGGCACACCTCCACCGTGTGCTCCACCGTGTCCTCCGGGCGGTCCACACAGTGGCGACACCCGGGCGTCGCTTCCGACCGAATCCGATGCAGAAACTTCCCGAACTTACCATGTTCGGTGAGAACCTGCGTCATTCGGAAGGTGAGGACGCAGAAAGAAAAGGTATGTACATATTTTTAAGTAGGTCTATTTAAATAAGTACCTACCTAGGTATTATGTACAGGTGCGGTTAGCATAAATAATGGACTTCATTTTAAAAATGTTACCTTAAACAAATATTTCAAAGAAGGCAAATACCTACTTAAACACTATTTGAAACACTTTTATCACCTAAACATGTCCCAATTCGTTAATGCAAGCGAAATATTATCAGATAATATAAAATTCGGTGTCAACGTTCCGTTTCCTTTAGGTAAGACAGATACCTAATCTCAATACACATGAGTTCACAAAATCAAAAAGATATAGGTCGTGATAAATTAAAAATGGATGATGTCAATCCTTACGATATTGTTCGAAGAATTTCACCTAAGCACCCGTTATCTTAATTTTTTTATGTTAATTTTACTGACAATCGGAATACAACGAAAAACTATGTCATTGGTAATTTTATTCGTTATGTGACGCCATTTGTTAATTTTAAGAATTTTGTTTGAACGATCTTTTTATTCGAATTTTGTAGGGAAATACCCGTAAAGGACCATTTACACTAGGAGAGTTTCTCGAACGTCGAGAGGCGAAAATGTCGATGCGAGACTACAAAACTTATTGTTTTTACACTTGGACAAGAAACAAAAATGATCAAACAAGACTTGTCAGTCACCATTGTTTACACCTCTACGGTTCGGACTAAACGTTTGGCCCCATCGTTTTTATCGCATACATAGATGGACTGGAACAATTTGCCTGCTGCGGTTTTCCCGTCCGATTATAATTTAGGTATCTTCAAGGGAAGAGTGAATAGGCTCTTAATAAACTTATGCGCTTCATCATCAACGATCACTGCTTATATCTGGTGGGATCGCAGTCAGTCAGTTCATATTATTAAAAAAGTCGAATTTCTCAAATTGTGATCTGACAAACCTAAATAGGATTTTGGTTTATAAACAGTCCAAGCTTTTAAAGGTGCCAGTTTCGTATGAAGTATTTGTAAGAGAAACTGTTTATATCACTTCAACAGTCATCTATTGAAGTCGAGAAACTGTAATCGTGTAAACGACACGTTAGTCGATGTGTTTAGATTAGTACCGCTAATCGACCAACGAGGTTAATTGGAAGGAGGCTAACAGGTCTTTCTTTTAGTACTTTCCCTGCAAGTTGTTGTAGGAATTGAACATGCGTTGTTGCAATGTTATGTTGTGTTGTTTTGTCGTAAAAAGTAAATTAATGAGAGGAAACATAAAACAACAACAGAAAACAGAGACACATTGTCCCAAATAGACACAAATCTATATAATTGAAATTAAATCTTATTCAAGAATTTGTTGACATTTTAAGAAAAAATATGCATTATATCTTTTAAAAGGGGGTAACAATTGTTCCTTATGTATGGTTTTAATATCGGCTGTTTATAAAAAAAAAAAATTAATATAATCGTGGTTTCAAGACTTTTAGATTCTAGCTAAAATCATTCTAAGGTTAACATTTTTGCACATAATCCTCATAGCGTTGAGTAAGTGTTAAAACTAGGTACATTAGTAAATCAGGAGTCCCGACGTTATGTATCTATTTGTTCGAGCAATTAGTGAGAGCAGGCGCCAGTGGACAAACATAACTATTATATGACAAACTTTGAACGTGCTTATAGAAGAAATACGTAGAGGAATAGAAGTTGCACAGATAGGGGCAGAAGGACAATTCTTGTTAAAGGAAAAATATTTGCAAAGAAGTAGTAGCAAGCAAGGCGAAGCGGGAGGGCGTGTCAGACTTTTTCTGACTAAAACCACACCTCTGTTCGTTCTTTGCCTTGCGTTCCAGGACCTGGGCTTTCCTTCCGTAAGTCAACTCATGGCTCCAGGAGGCTAGGGTAAACCGGATAAGATGAGACTCAACGTTTCTGAAGGTTGCCAGCGTACCGGAAGGTACAGCGAAATTTCGCCCGAAATAATACAAGCAGCGAAAAAATCACACACAATGTTGGGTTTGTATCAACCACTGACCCGATGAGGGCCGCGAGAGTCAGCGAAAAGCAACGTGTTAGTCTGTACAAGTCTCTGTACAAACTTGTTTTGGATACGGTGACGATGATGAGGAAAAGGGAGGGCAAAGGTAGACAGAAGACAGCCTGCTATATCGGATCTGCTGCCAAATCAAGAGTCATTTAACATGCAACTGTTCAAAGGTGACGATTTTCGAAGGGTCTTATAACTCCAATCAATATTTAAAGTTTATTAACTCGGTTAACAATATTCCATCATTAGCGATGGTAGCATAAAATTCTTAGACACTGCTAGTGTCTATTTTTGTGCATTTTATGTACTGAGATCTCTAGGATACTTTGGAATCCTTCATCGCTGCTGCTATAGCCTTGTAATTGAAATGAATCTTCTGAAATCTTTACCTTGTGATCCAAACATATAATGTGCTATTTCCTATTTGCTGTAATAATGTTTTTTTTTTTGTCAGAAATATTTAAGTGTTTTAAATAAACTCTATCGTCTAAAGTGTGATATTTTGCTGGCGTTTTTTGGGGACAATGTTTTATTTTTATAATACGATATCGACGTTTAGGAACCCGGTTTTGCCTTAACAATAATAGGTATGCTCAGAAATTGAAGAAAAAAAACGATGACAAACAAACCAAATTCTTCGAGGGAAGTAAATAGAAAAGAAAATAATAAGATAGAAGCTAATCCTGAATGACAAAAAGAACAAAAGACAAAATACATCTTTCTTTTTGCGGCACCTAAATCAGAGCGGAGCTAGCAAACTGGGAGAAAACACATATTTTCTTCATTTACCATAAATCGGGCAGCAAATAAATGAGATATTCGTAAATCCGACAATGTACGTACTAAGCTAAGTAAGCCTTATTAGTTCAGCAAATAACATCTACAATTCTATCCTTTCATTACATGAGCTGTCATGTAACGCAGTAACCTTATAAGAAATGTGCTGTAAGATAATTTAGGACTAGAGGACGAATTGGACGTAAGATGAAACCTACATCTTTTATCCGATTCGGATCGGGATTCTAACTGGATAACTAACTAGATTTATTCTGCAGGACAGAGGAGGACACAGTGTAGCATACGGTGAAAGTCTGCCTTGCTTGGGCGGAGAATCGCCGTGGTCCTCGTGGAGGCGATCGGCGATCGGCGCCGGAGACCTCCCACGCCCGGCCCTTGTTCAGGCCTTGATTCGGATCGAGAGGTAATGGGATGCAGCTGCCTCCTTCTGCGAAGCAGTAATGCAAGCAAAAGAGATGACCGCAACCATGAGGGAACGGACCTCCTCTCGTCCCAGCCGCCGCCACAGGAGACGCCCCGGGCATCGGGATTCGCAGAGTGATCCCCGGCCACCGCAGGCGCGAGTTTGCGAACGACAAGCAATGGGTAGCTCACCGTCCGGACATCCGTTGAGGACAGAGCCCGAGTCCTCGTGGGCTTCAAAAAAGGTACAAAAAAATTTAAGGGATAAAAGTCGCAGTGAGCAAAACGGCCCCGACTGACGAGGGTTCAACTGGACAGGCATTATATTTTCGGGATTTTAGTAGAGGTATTATCAACTCTATGACACTTACTTCCTCGAACTTTAGCAAAATGTACTCTACCTATTCCAATCTCTCGGTTTGACACTCAATGGTGTAGCTTACAATCTAAATAAAAAAATAATTATATACCTAATAAGTTTATCTTGTTATGTATCAACAGGTTTTTGTCTCATTTATTTGCATATGATAATATGAGGATCAAACACTTTTTTCTTCCGTTTACAATACTAAGTCGGTACTTCACTTTCCCTTGTTTTTTCCTTATTCGTCTTTATCCTTGAAGCTTAAATAAAATAATTAATCCTTATTGACAAACTTAAGCATTTGTCGTCGCATCACAGTTTGTATACTACCTAATAGGGAAAATTGGCAATTGTGGAGGTGTAGAAATGGTGTTGGGATTGATGTCGCAGTCATATCGTAAGACATGCTGTATTACAAGTAGGCGCGCCGGATTGAAAAATTTCGCTGTAATGTAATGCAGCTAGCTATTTCACGTTCACCCGGATTGTAGTAGCGATACGTGCTACAAACATTTTGCTTTAGTATTAGTGTAGGGTGACTATAAATTATAAGTAATATTTGATATTACAGTCAAGCATATGTATTCCGTCTTTTCATCTATCTATTTGGCTTTTTCGATTTAGTAAAGCACAGGTTAGACGACAAGTAGCTTCTAAAGGTTATAAAATTATTCATTTATTTGATACCATCAGGTGGGATCGCAGTCAAGCACCAGTTTATATCATTAAAAAAATAAAGTAGTAATAAATAAATAAATAGTAAATATAGACACAAAGGGGCTGCTTATTTCTATAGAAAGTTATTAAAATTATGAAATGTTTTTATTTCTAACTTCTCAACACACAACTTTATACACAACTAGCTTTTGCCCGCGGTTTCGCCCGCATACACAAAATATAGCCTATGTCACTCGGGAATAAAGCAGCTTTCTATCGGTAATTTTTTTTTGCCATCGGGTCAGTACTTTCCTACAAACAAAAAAACAAACTTGACCTTTTTATAATATTAGTGTAGATAAAATAGCGACATCCCAATAAAATTTCGTACAAAACATAAATATCTTTCCTCAAATCTCGCATAAAACTAATAAAACAAACCATAACAACACTTATCAACATCAATACTTTCATAAACTGGCGTCTGCGCCGTTCAAAGTTATCACGTTATCATTATATTACTGTTATCACACACTCATTGATTCCTGGCGCCATCGTCCTATCACTGGCTTTACGATATATGCCCATATCTGCATCGCATCGAATAAAACGAAAACTGCCCCCCTAGCCAAGTTACAATCGTTTCGTTCGGCGCGAACGCCTCGAGTAGGCAACGCCTCCGAATCCTTTGTTCTGACCACGTGACTGAGCGTTGAGATGACGTCAGAACAAAGGAATAGGGGGCGTGGCCTACTCGAGGCGTTCGCGCCTAACGATACGATTGTAACTTGGCTAGGGGGGCTTGTACATTCACCAGTATGGAATACGTAAAGCAGTGATGTAAGAAATGATTCACGCTAATTATGGATAATTTGTGGTGAGAATTGTTTGCTTTATGGGGGGTACTTTAGGGATATGAGGATGAGGGTTAGAAACCAGGCAACCAATGAGAATCTTTCTATTCATACGTACTTTCCTAAGTTTATCTAGAACATTACTTTTTTTTAAGGTGGAAAATCATCTAATGACATCTCCTGCCCTATCAAAACCCACAACTGTTCCTTCTTTAATTTTTAATTTCTTAAATTTTGCTATAATATTAGTATAAGACCTTGTTTTGTGCTAAATTCCAGGATTCTGGATCAATGGGAAGTATCCTATGAATTTGGATTGCCTTGCGAGTGTCGAAATATACGTTCTTTGCGACATAAACGACTGTATCTTTTTTATTCGATAACTCAGAAGTTTTTTTTTTCACAACTTCACGGGACCACAGACCTGAGTATATGGTTTTAACTTCATTTCGATACCTCCACGCGTTCCCAAGATCGGGCCTTAATAGACAGACAGACGAACAACCAAGTGATCTTATAAGGGTTCCGTTTTTTTTTCTTTTTGAGTTACGAAATCCTAAAAAAATATTTTTAATAAAAAAATACGGCTCACCAGTAGGTAAATTATATAATAGACTATTATGGAATGTGGTAAATGTAAGTTTTAAGCCAGAGTGAGAATGTTCAGGTGTCACAAAGTACATCAGCATTCCATTAGTTCTAATCCGTGCATATTTAAATTAAAAAATCTAAATAGAAAACACATCAAACCTATTTATATTATTTTATGCATATTTAAACACCCCATTTAAAAGTATAAGTCACTATATCTAATTTGGCCTATTACCAATAATCTACGACACTTATTAGTGGAATTAACTAAAATAATGTTCAATGACATCTGACTAATCAAAACCACTCAATGCTTACATTATAAAATCAATTTAATAAAAGATAAGAGCGATTGCATAAACTTTCTTCGAAGCACACTCATCGGTACACAGACTAAAAAATTCGAGCCAGAAATTTTGTACTCTTTTGGTCGACTGGTTATTTTTGGTCATTATTTTTTAAGCTATGGTGTCCATGGTAAGGTGTCGCAATGCATAGAGGAAGCTTAGCCGTAATGTCACGTCACTGGTTGTCATGTGGTCGCATGTGACGTGTCAATGAACTTGTTATGTGTCCAAATTCAATTGCATTTGAAGTACTGGAGATTAACTCGTGATTAGGTATGCATTTTTGTGTTTAATTAGGTGTCCCACACTTTTACTTATACATAGCTCTTCGGCATCTGATTAACCGTGAGTTCTATAGAGTTTTTGAGAAAAACAAAGCTAACATGCATAATTATAAATATTATTTAATTCTCGAGCGAAGTTTCCAGAATATTTTAAAACAAGGATGTGTGAAATCTTATGACTAACCTTTACTGGATTATTATTCATTTGTTTTGAAGAACAAATCAACCACATAACCAAATATCGACGGCAACGTGCCTAGCGTTACCAGGCGTCCGGATAAAGCCAGACACGGTCAGGCTTTTTAGTTGTCTATGTCCGGTCAAATTAGGCGGGCGCGGGAGCCAGCTTTTGTTAGGCTTTTTAGACCATTTTTTTTAGATTTGTTATTTATGTTGTGCCTCACCTTGTATCGCTAGTGCAAGCGGAGCAGACTGGCAATTACATCAGTATTTTTTTTTTTTGATGTCTCATTAAAATTTAAAAAGATTTTTTTAGTCAATTAACAAAGAAACTGTGTTATAATTTTTATTTTAAATTTTCTACCTTTTTTATCTTTTTACCCAAATGTCCGGCTAAACTAGCTGGTCTGTTCGGCGTTTCGGTTTCAAGACCAGCCCCCTAGCCAAGTTACAACCGTTTCCCTTTCCGTCGATCGCCGATCGCCTCGAGTCGGCCCCGCCTCCGATTCCTTTGTTCTGACGTCATCTTAACGCTCAGTCACGTGGTCAGAACAAACGAATAGGAGGCGTGGCTGACTCGAGGCGATCAACGAAAAGAGAATCGAAACGAAACGGTTGTAACTTGGCTAGGGGGGCAGCAGTGCTAACTCGAGCTCTTAACGTGATCCATTTTACGACCTAAACTGAACTGTTAAAGGGATAGAGCTATATATGATGTATTAGCCTTTCTCGCTCGCATGACTGACATTTAAACACATCATGGTAAGTCCCCTGGCAACCCTAGACGTGCCAATGTCGTGGCCAGATCATAGAAATTGATCATTTCATGATATGGCCAACTAAAACTGGCCAGATCGTTTAAATGTTAACATTTGATGATATGTCAAACCTCGTTTCGCCATATCATTGATGTAGGATTTCTATGATAATGAAAAGTATAAAGAAAGTAGACCAAACGAGGATTGACATATCATCAAATTTTAACGTTTAAAATGATCTGGCCAGTTTAACTTGGCCATATCATGAAGTGATTAATTTCTATAATCTGGCCACGACACCAATAACTCCTAACTATCGAAATTAAAAATTTACTCGAGTCCGCGCAGTGGGAACATTATGAGGCTGTTCTATGTACTTCTATCATATATTAGACAACGAGAAAAAAGCGAAATAGAGGACGGCGCTGATATTGTTTTAACAATATTTTTCCATACCTACCTATTGCTTCACAAACTGTAGGTACCGAGGTCCTTATGAAACAATACATTAAGGATTACGTGAGGCATTACGTAGAAATGTCAACAAACACATAAAACAATCAATACCTACCAAAAAGTGCATTGTACACGAATTCAATGAAATCGGTGACCAATACAATTACCTAAGCTATTTAGTCATAGGTAGGTACGTTTTTTGAAAATGATTATGGCTCGCAAGTATGTTAGTAGGTACAGAAAGAATTGTGACCAAAAATGGTTGTGAACTTTTGATACATATTTTGCTAGCATGTGTGGTGTGACGAGAATGGATAAAGTGAGAAATGAGTATATTAGAGGAAGTTTGAAAGTGGCGCCAGTGACTGAAAAGTTGAAAGGGAATCGTTTGTCTTGGTATGGTCATGTGAAGAGGAGGGATGAAACGCATGTTGCTAAAAGAGTTATGAGTTTACATGTGGATGGATGGAGAGGGAGAGGGAGGCCAAAGAAAAGATGGATGGATTGTGGGAGAAGTGCTATGAAAGAAAAGGGAGTTAGTGATAGTGTAACGAGTGACAGGACAGAATGGAAGAAAAAAACGTGTTGCGCCGACCCCAAATAAAACGGGACAAGGGCAGGAAGATGATGAATGCTAGCAGTGCCAACAACTTCGCCCGCGTAAAAGTAGAAAATAATAATATAATAATAATAATATTCCCCAACTTTCAAACAACGCCATCTAGTCCCAAACTAAGCAAAGCTTGTGGTAAGAGTACTAGACAACTGATATACATAATTTTATATATTTCTAAATACATACATAATTACACCCAAACACAGGCCAAATGATCGTGCTCATCACACAAAAATTTGTCTTGGGTGGGAATCGAACCCACGACCGACGCGTATTTGTTTTTATTATTTACCTATTCGTTAATTTAGATCATTAACTCCAGCTAGGTCTCTTAAACTAAAGACTCGTTTATTATGACTGAAAAAAGACGTTACTAAAAGATAATTTTGAAATCACGAATGGGGTGCCTCAAATTAATATTTTAATTAGCTTCTCCAAGCGGCTTCGCCGAGAAAATATATAACCAATGTCCCTCAGTAATAAAGTAGCAGTAAAATAATTTTTAATAGTTTTTGAGTTTATTCCGTGGGCCCACGCCCACGGCCTCGCACCCAAAGGAGCCTCGCGTGTGCGAGGGCTCTTCAACAACGAGAGTTTTGTTTTATACTTTATAGGCTCGCGTTTGACCACTATTTCACCTGATAGTAAGCAACGGTGTGGTCGAACATTGGGTTGCGATAGTCGCTGTCTCATTTTCGAAATTATAAAAGAAAAAAGCCTTAATGCGCCTTCGCCCACGTCCAAATTAGTCCACAGACATTCAACTGCTCCTACAAATTATTATCATTACCCATTATTCCCTCAACTATCCCTACATAAATCAACACTGAAACTTCAGTCAACACTATCACAAATCAGCCGAAAGAAAAACGAGAAACAAAAGACTGCCATGAAAAACAAAAGAGTGATCCTTATCGGACGGAGTTAGTCATGACATTGTTCGGTTTGAGAGAGATTTTGTTAATCGAGTTAGCAGACATGCTGATGACTATAACAGTGTGTGTGTTAATAGATCAAGGACGTGGTTCAAATCTACCTAGCCTTTCCTCAACTATGTAGGTCCACTTTAAGATTTTTTTTTTTAAATTATGGATAGGCAGCGTTGGAAGACCTCCCACAAGATGGACCGATGACCTGGTCAGGGTAGCTGGAAACCGATGGATGCGAGACGCACAGGACCGGTCGTTGTGGCGACGCTTGGGGAAGACCTATGTCCAGCAGTGGACGTCTTTCGGCTGAAATGATGATGATGACGAGGCTCTCTTTAAACCACTATGTCACCTGATGGAAACGGATGTTGTGGCCGACGATGGAGCACGCTTGTTTAGAAGTAATCTATTCACTATTGACTTAAAAGACCCCTAGGTTGTAGCTATCAATCAGGAAACACCGACTCCGGCAGGGGACTACTAAGCAGTAATGTACATGGAGCGGCTGCTATCTGATATGCACAACCCAGTACCTGGTTAAGGTACAAGCATTAGAAGTGAACGCGAAATTGTAAAATTCAAGTTGGTTGCTATTAACTATTTCCGATTATCAAAATCAGATTTTCACGTTTTCATTGCAATGCATAAACTGCACTATATGAAAGAGCTGCAGGCGAGATTTAAATGAAACTTGACACACAATGAAATACAAAGTAAAAACACAAAAAATATTATTATTTTACTTAAGAAGATGGCCTTTACAATCTTAGTTAGGTCGCGTTGATTATGCTGTGCGTTTTTACGTCTAAGTTTCAAGTTGTTTTCTTAATCTTAAAACCACGGTCAAACACATATTTTGGGATAAGTAGCGTTTATGAAAAACAAACTCTTGAGACATTTGAAGTTGTTTTTCTTACGACGGATAACTTGAAAAATTAAACAAACTTAGTAAATTGAGGAAAATATTCAGGCCAGTCATAATCTTAAACAAACAGAGACTGTTTATTTTACTGACCAACAAAATCCCAATAACTTGATACAGTGATTAATTTTATCTCAAAATGCAAACACGCGTAGTCACATTTAAAATCTCAAACATTTTTTGTTTGATCACATTCCTCGCACAATGTGCTAAGTCAAATCCCATGTATTTTAATGTTCGAAGCTGACGTTTATTTGCTGACGACATGCCTGAGCATTGTTGCAAGACCACTGTGCAAATAGATACGCCATAAAGCGATGCGCCTGACCTTACCCTAAAGTCGATGTTCTAAGGCCGCGAGGGACAAAATGGTCCTTAGGGACAGAATGGCAGCGAGTCGCGGTTTGTCAGTAATTTCAAATATGATTTATTGCTTTGTAATGTTTTCTATTATGCGTTAACGTCTGTGGGCTTTGAATATTTTCTTTTTTTATAATTTACATAGTAGTATTTTAAAATACAAAGTAATGTTACAGGGTTTTCTTCGTAAAAGCTGTTCTTAGATATTTTATTTGGGTTTTAGGGTTCCGTACCTCAAAAGGAAAAAACGGAACCCTTATAGGATCACTTTGTTGTCCGTCCGTCTGTCTGTCTGTCTGTCAATACCCTTTATCTCGGGAACGCGTGGAGGTTTTGAGCTGAAATTAAAACACAAAATACCAAGGTCTGCAGTCCCTTGAAGCTATGAAAAAATGAAACGAAGAAGAAAAAAAAAAGTTAACGAAGAAAAAAGATACGACCGTTTATTTCGAAAAAATGTGTATTTCAACACTCTCAAGGAAATCAAAATTCATAAGATACTTCCCGTTGACCCAGAATCCTGAAATTTGGCATGAAGCAAGGTCTCATAGCACTTATAGGAAAAATTTCCGAAAACTGTAAATTTGCAGTTATGTCACAATAAAAAAAAAGCGATTCGGTAAAATCTTCGTAACTCAATTTGGGAATTGTACTGTTTTCATTAGTAAGTTTGTACGGATCCCTCAGTGCGCGAGTCCGACTCGCACTTTTTTGGATATAAGATGCACAGGACTAATATATCGAACCTTTTCAGGAAGAACAACGACAAATCGCGTTTTTTGTAAGAATGGCTTTTCTTCTTCACAATTAAAAAGTATTTATGCAAATATGTTAATATCAATTAATCTATTGTAGCGACATCTATGACGCTACATAGGAACATTTTTTTTTTAATTGATATAAACTAGTGCTTGACTGCGATCCCACCTGATGATGATGCAATCGTTGATGGTGAGAAGCACTAGTTTATTAAGAGCCTATTCGCTTTAGTCGAAGACACCTAAATTATAATCGGACGGGAAGACCGCTGCAGGCAAATTGTTCCAGTCCTTAGATATACGCGGTATAAACGACGAGGCGAAACGTTTAGTCCTGACCGTAGAGGTTTCAACAACGTAAGGGTGCATACCGCCTTACGTCGGATTGTCCGATGGTAGAAATTAAATGGCGGAGTCAAATCATGCAATTCCCGCGCACACTCTCCAAAATGCATCCTATAAAATACCGAAAGGCTGGCTACCCCACGCCTGTGCTCAAGGCTTTAAGATTGGAGTTAACCAAATCTGGATCACCTCTTCGCACGCGTTTCCACCGAGTCCAAAGCTGCTAAGTGGCATTTTGCAGCACCAGCCCATATGTGGCTGCAGTATTCCACACACGATCGGATTCGGTAAGTTGCCAGTACCAAATATAACACTTATCTAGTCGAAAGATACTCCCTTTTTATCGGAGATTTGCAGGACTTTACACCTTGTTCCGCTTACCTCTAAACTTAGATCAGCAGTTAGGTATATGAATAATAAGTTATATTTTTTTAGAATGATATTTTTATTTATTTATTACGGCAATCTTATCAATAAACAATTATCACAGCGAATTCTTCACTTAAAGGTGTGCACAGCACTTACAGAATATTTTCATAAATTCTTTTTAATTATGGAAGAGAAAACTCATTCCTGTAAAAAAACACAAACTGTCGCTTACAAAGTACTTCCTAATTAGGGTCCATATGTATGGACGCTGGGGAAGGCCTTTGTCCTGTAGTGGACCTCTTTCGCCATAATAATTACGAGCTGTTGACGCTCAAGGAGACATTGGATCCGCTTGGAAGGTAATTATTTGAACAATATTACATAAATAATCATAATATTAATTATTTATTGTCAATTAAGAAGTACATAATCATAATTAAACATTAATTTCATTGTGATTACTATGAAACCATTACAGACCAAACCCATTCTAGTACTAATGGGAAATCAATGTATAGAATTACAGTTTATCATCAACGTTAGACTTAGTTCCTACTAATAATACATGGCAATTTAATGTAACTAATTGGAAATAAATTGTATGATAAAATGTAAACATTATTTTACCTACCTACCTATGTCCTTATTGAAAAACGTCGATATTATAAAATACTAGCTTCTGCCAGCGGCTTTGCCCGCGCGAAAGTTGGTTTCTCCATACAAAATTCCAAACCCCGTTTTACCCCCTTAGGGGTCGAGTTTCGTAAAATCCGTTCTTAGCGGGTGTCTACACCCTATAAGGAACCTACCTGGCAAATTTTAAGTTTGTAGGTGTTATAATTTCGGAGATTTCGTGAGTAATGTAATGCAGTGAGTGGTATTTCGCTTTTTATATAGAAGATTATTTGAACAATAAACTTTAATTTTGCCAAAACTATTTATTTTTTCATTCTGTCTTCTCACAAAACTACAAACTTTCCAACAATATCGTCTTTTATTCATCAGCAAACAATTGCAACGCATGCCTTGGACGAGATGTATCAATGAGAACGTCATGCGCTCATACTATAGGGCTACAGAGGAAGGAAACAACCTGACCGCGTACCGTGTTCGGATGCTCACTTTGTTTCAGCTGCTTGAGCCAGCCGTCAACATTTCGGCCCAACGACTGTCGGATGTCCAATCCAGGGTTATTCTCCACGAGCGAATTGAGCATCGTTAGCATAAGTTGTAGCTTTTCCTGACTTAAATGATTTTTTTTCCTTTTCTGTTTGGCACTTGAGCCGGTGTCGACTATTCTGCCAGTATTGTATGGTGATTAAACAAAGTTAATTCAGTTATAACATATCGTCGATGTTAGGATCAGCTTTGACTTAAAAATTCATCAGCAATTCAGCTCGTATTTATATTATAAGCTCCAACTGCTAGGAGATTTTATAGCAGTTGGAATCTCACACCAGGTTGATCTTACAGTCCTACCAATAGGCAGGATAACTTTATCAATTAAAAACATCCCAATCATCACATTTCCCATCGAACGCCAAAACTGTATAGAAAATAGGAAGACAATCGCTCCGATTCTTCGAAAAAAAGAAAAATCTTAGTAAAGTTTCCGACTGCATCATAGAAATGACTGAAATTCCCTGTCGGAGTCTGTGTTTGCTGATAGCTACAACCTAGGGGTCTTTAAGTCAAGAGTGAATAGGTTACTTCTAGGAAAGCGTGCTCTATCGTCAACCACATCATCGCTTACCATAAGGTGAGATAGTGGTCAAGCGCGAGCCCACCAATAATAAAAAACCGGTCAAGTGCGAGTCGGACTCGCGCACCAAGTCTTCCTTACAAACTTATCTATGTAGAAAAAGGTGATTATTTTGTGATATAACTACCAATTCACAGTTTCCTTACTTGTGCAATGAGACCTTACTTCCTGCCAAAATTTCAGAATTCTAGATCAACGGGAAGTACCCCATAGGTTTTAATTTCCTTGTGAGTGACAAAATATGGGCCATAAATGGAGAAAAACAACCTTATCTTTAAATTGTGTTTGACTTAGAAGTTTGATTTTACACTGCTCTAAGGATTTGAATTAATTTCAGCTGACAGACGGACAGATGGACTAAAAAGTGATCCTTTATGGGTTTTAGCCGACCGAGGTACGGAACCTTAAAAAAGGACAAAAAGTCAATGAACGGTTAGGTCAGATCCTCGAACAAGGCAACACCAAGGTTTTAAGGTTAAGACAATACACACGTGAAGCACCCTTCAATTGCTACATTAGCACTTTTTACTCATATTTGTTTAAAAGTTCGTTAACATGGGTTCCTAAGAGTGTTTTGTATTTTAATAACTTAAATTGTAGTATAATTTGAAAGTTTATTGGTGAATATAATGTTGCAGGGAAACTTCTAACATCTACCAAGTAAATAGAAACTGAGTAAGTACGTGCAGTAACTGTATAATGATCGAAGCTTGTGTGAACCCTGCGTTAGAAAAGGTATCATCGCAGACATCAGAAGCAAAGATATATGAAATTATTAATTTTCATTCATTTATTTATTTATTAAATCTTCATGCTACACAAAGATACAAAGGCGGACTTAATGCCTTAGGCATTCTCTGCCAGTCAACCAAGGGTAGTGAAGAGAAAACATGGCAGGTGCGTAAAAAAAGAAATGATTATTAAGAAAACAATGGAACAAATATACATAAACATACATATCAATTATGACAATGTACTCTCGCTAAAAAGGGACGAAGTGAAAGGCAGAGGTAAAGTGTGTAAGTTTGGATGTAAAATTCTACAATGTGTGTATCTGTGTGTGTCAAATAAATACGTTTTCTTCTTCTTCTAAGAGTTGATCTCCAAAACTACTGCACCGATTTTGATTCTCTTCTGTTACATATTTTTACTATTTATCCCAGAAAAAAATGAACGGTTGCTGTAGGACAGATTATAGAATCGAAAAACTGGATCAACAAACCTCTTTTTTAACCCTTCGCGCGTATAGGGGTATTATTATTACGTAATTGCGCGTTTTTACGTAAATTCACCAAAAAAAATATTTAAAAAAATATTTCCGGATTTTCCTAGGAGAAACGAAGATATAGAGACCAAAATTTTCGACCGAAAAAAATTTGTACACCCGTGTGTACAAAACGACAATTAAGCGTTTTTCAAGGTCACTCAAGTTTTATAGACGTATGTACAATCGGGGCTCGAGGGGATGGAAAATCATCATATAACTTCTGCTCTGAGTGGAGCGAGATGGAGTGTCAGACTTATAGGACAATCCCGCAGCCCTGACAGACAACGGCTTTAGCAGGCCCCGTGAATTCTGCCGACAGCTCTTTGAGGCGCGCGTAATATAGGTACGACGTGCCGCCGACTAGGGCTTGGTCCGGACGGTGGATGACCCATTGCTCGCCGTTTGCAAACCTGCGCTTACAGTAACCGTGAATCAGCCTGCGACCCCCGAGGCGCTCCTCCAGTAGTTGAGGTGTGAAGTTGATCGCTCCTTCACACTTTCCGCCACCTAATTCGCTCAAATTAGGCTGCTTCGTTTAAGAAGGATCAACAAACTCTTACAAATAGATAATTTTTCAAAATACTGATGTTTTAAAAAAAAAACCGGGCAAGTGCAAGTCGGACTCTCGCACTGAGGGTTCCGTCCAAACTCACCTATGTAATAGTTCAATTCCCGAATTATGTCTCGAAGAGTTTTCTGAATCACAGAAAAAGTTTTTTTTTTTGACGTAACAACAAAACTGTTTACAGATTTATTCCAATACCTGTGCTATAAGACCTTGCTTTATGCTAAGTTTCAGGATTCTGGGTCAACGGGAAGTACCCTCTGAATTTTGATTTCTTTGGGAGTGTCGATATATACGTTTTTTTTTGCGACATAAACGGCCGTATCTTTTTTTTTGAAGTTTGACTTTTTCATAGCTTCAAGGGACCGCAAACCCGGCAAACCTGAGTAACTTGATACCTCCATGCGTTCCCGAGATAAAGGGTCTTGACATACAGACAGACAGACGGATGACAAAGTGATCCTATAAGGGTTCCGTTTTTTCCTTCTGAGGTACGGAACCCTAAAAATGATATAACTAGTGCTTGACTGCGATCCCACCTGAGAGTAAGCAGAGATACAATCGTTGATGGTCAAACGCACTAGTTTATTAAGAGCCTATTCACTCTAGCCTTGAAAACATCTGTAAAACAGTATTTAACATACCTCTGAATTCAATTACCAAAGTAGAAACATCCACGTTTTACGATAACGAGTTAAAGTTCGCCAGATCAGATGGTGCTTGCATGCTGAATAGTCGTTGAATTTTCAATTAACACAACCAGGTCAAGATGTTTTTCGCTAGATTACTAACATTTTAATTTGAACCTGTAACGGGTTATTAGTTTTCTGGGCACGTGGCAAGTCAATTGAGACTTTGCCCTCTGACTTTTGACTTTAGTGTTGCGAAGCCGGGCCTCTTGTTGACAGCTTTTATGGTGTATCATAAAAGCATCATTATTTATTAATTACCATCGGTCGGCTACTGCTTTTACAAAATGCCGCTATGTTTCAATATTGCGTATAAAGTCTTATGTCGGGACAGATGTCTTCAACAATCACATTACTAAGTTACAACCAAATTTTTCTTTCGAAAACCAAATACGTATATATTTATATATTTTGCATATCGATTGCTCCATCACAGATCACATTCTACGGAACAAACCATATTCAATTCTATATGTTTACATACGATCAATGGAATCTGATCTACACCTACATAGTAACTTGATCAGTACCAATTGAATATATTTTTTCATCTTCAGTTTTGGCGCCAGACGTGCCCACAGCAACGCACTTAATCTCACACCCAAATCGCTAAGTAAGAACTCGTGAACACACATACCAAACATAAGTTTATCGAGGTCAATCCACGAAGTTTTCCGTGTTATCCACCGGTTTCCCATCGTCACAAACATTTCGTTGAAAACATTAGCTAACAACTAATTAATGCACCCTCACGTCCAACGTCTCAACATGATCGTAGGCAACGTGTCCGATTTTTATTTTTTAATTATAATGCAAATATAGAAAGTAAATAGTCATGTGAACATTCCGTAGGTATTAAGTAATTGTGTCATCAACTATTTAATTCATTAACACGTTCTAATTGAATCATCATTACTTAAGAATCTTAAACACATAAACATTGTGATACCTACATATTAATGGATAGGTACGAGTCGATATTAAAGTTAATTTAGGCGCCGTGGCTTATGCAATGCAAATATGATCATTCCATTGATCTTCCTAAATCCAGTAAGATCTAGAAACTCACGTGATGTAGCTGTGCAAATTTTGCTGCCAAACAAATGAACTACTGCAAAAAAGCACATCTATTTCGTCAGCGACTGCTCAATATGGACTGGTAAATAGTGGTACTTATTTGAGAAAAAGCGTCAATATTTTCATCACTTCACGTGAAAGAAATAGTTGAAAACGAACTCTGCGAACCGATTAGATAAAAACAAAGGCTTAATGGGTAATTTCAGGTAAATTCACACCATCAGTTAACGCCACTTACGTTGTTGAAACTTCAACGGTCCGGACTAAGCGTTTCGCTTCGTCGTTTATACCGCGTACATCGAAGGACTGGAACAATTTGCCTGCTGCGGTCTTCCCGTCCAACTATAATTTAGGTGCCTTCAAGGCTAGAGTGAATAGGCTCTTAATAAACTAGTGCGCCTCACCATCAACGATTGCATCACTGCTTACCATCAGGTGGGATCGCAGTCAAGCACTGGTTTATATCAATTAAAAAAAAAAAAAACTTAGCCAAGAAGGCTTCTACATTTGAAAACGCCACCTGATGAGCGTCATTTTAGAAATCTCTCATTGTAGTAAAAAAAAAAAACAATCAAGCTAGACCAAAACCACAAACAAACATTGAAGAAGTACTAGGACAACATAGATGACGTAGAGCTCACAACATAACACTGAACCTGAACTCCAATCAACACAAACCAGGAAGACCTATAACACTACAAAGAGCTCAAGTAATCTCAAAGACGTAAAGTCGTAACAACCGCGTCATTTATCTGCCATACTGCCAGCACTTCAAGGTTCGCCGTATCAAACGTACGAGATATGATTATTGGGATGGCACAGTCGACCGCACGCCACGGCGATTACATATAGATCTCTAATGGAAACCGCAACACATGCGTTTGTTAAGCATAGGACTTATCGTGAATGTGTCGAAGATATTTTGCTCTTTATGGAAAGAAACTGCAGTTTTTTTACATCAACAAGTCATAAATTGACACGCTTATAATGTTATGGCGAAAGTGTGAGTGTATGTTTGTATGCATATTTACATGTATGCCCTTCATACCCACTTCCTAGACGTTCAAACTGCTGACCGGATTCAAATGGAACTTGGTATACTTACGGATAGCTTATGTCCTGGAATATAACATAGGCTACTTTTATCCAGAGAGTACCACTTTTAACCATGCAAAGCCAAGAGCAGAAGCTAGTTGAGTTACAAAAGACCAAAATTAACCAAAGGACCAAAAGGATTTAAGGACCAAATCAGTAAAAGAACAAATACTTATAGTTTAGGGGCCAAATTGGCATACAGCACAAGGACTTAATCATCCCAATTACAAATACGGCTTTAAAAATCACAACACAATAGTCCACAACCATCATCATCTCCCTAACATTGTCCCAACTAGCTTGGGGTCGGCTTCCATTTTAACCGGATGCGGTTAAATACCCGTGTTTTAGATGAAGCGACTGCCTATCAAACTTCTACAACCCAGTTACTGAGCAACACGATATTCCTTGGATAGAATGATGGTCAGATTTCAGCATCTGACTACCTGAAACCACTATCAAAGATCTGCGAATGACAACCGGGACCAACAGTTTTACGTGCTTTCCGAGGCACAAAGTTTCTAGTAATAATCCACAACCAAAACAATTTAAAGTATCATCAATTCTTTGGAGAACATAGGTAGGTAAAACTTATTAGAAACACAATCACGATATTTCACTCGAAGTCATGTAATGTATGTAACGCTGTTATGTTATTAATTGACAACAAAGTATAATGTCTTTGTCAAATAGTGCAGACTTATCTTTATGGAACAGATTAAGGACACAATGTTTTCATTAGCTCGTAACCTTGGGAAATTCAGATCAAATTAATCACATAACTAAATATTATGAAGAATCTTCATAACATGCTCGACAACTTTTCTGTTTTTTCGACATATCTTTCAAGCGTTACAAATATCTTTTTTCAATACACTTACTCGAAAACCTGCTCTTATCCCACCGCTTTTAGGCATGCAATAGACTGTTTTCCGCACTAGTGCAGAAAAGTGCGTGTGCCCCTCCACAATTTATTTACAGGTGTCGTATCAGGTTGGTCGCACGTCATCCCCCATAAGTCGCCGGTCAACCCCCGTTTATTCAATTCTTTGTAAGTGTATTGAAAAAAGTCGTTTGATACACGTGCAAAGTCACTGCAGAATTCCGCCTCGGTTACAATGACAAACTTTCTGCACTTGTATCAAAATGTACTATTTTTGTATAGTATAGTGTAGTAGTAGTATAATGGGAAGTCTTAAAATAATTTCTTCCGCTCTGGGTGGAGTGAGGGGGAGTGTCAAACTTTTACTTACTAAAACCCACCATGTTTCTACAGTTGTTCTTAGCGTACCAGAGCCGTTATAAAGTTTATGAACAATCCTGCAACCCTGACAAAATATTTCCGTATTTATTTTGATTGTTTAATTTCACACGAACTTTACTCTTAAAAATAGCAAATTAGACACAAGTAGGTACAATGTATCATAACAAAAAACACGAACTTTAATCTTTGGAGAGCTTCACCTTCACTTAAGGGCATGACACCCACACAAAACACAACAAACAAACATGTATGGAAAATTTTTGAATTGACACATTGTCACTCCATTGGCAAGACCACCCGTGGTTAGGTAGGTACTGTTAGGTATATTGTCCACGTACCTATTGACACCTCCATTCAACGATAATACAGGTCTTTTCAACATAATTGGTAGGTACATCCACCCATCTAAGATGTCAAAAGAATGATAAACTTATCTCTATTTTCATGCAAATCTTGTAAATGCATGTGTCATATCTTGCAAGATTTAATGTTTGCCAGAAACATTTTCTTAAGGCATAGCCAGGAAATATTTTCGGCTATTGACCCAATAAGTATAGCTTGGCAATATATGGTAGACCACACAGTATATCTTAGCTATATTTTAGGTTCTGCATACAAATTATTTGGTGTCTAGACGAGTGGAAATGTGGGGTATTAAAGTTTTGGATATATTCGTATTAGAAGGCAGTATTTTCTACATAGGTCAACTTTTGAAACAACTCCTGAATTTACCAGCTTTTGAGCTGTGCAACTATTTTAGTAGTTGAATCCCTTTTAAATGGTGATTTCGACTTTTTTCGTACTTATGTATTTATTTTTAATAAGATTAATTATCACATAATATTAGTGTGATATTAATATTATATAGGATACTAATGTTTTTGAGTATTTTTATGTATGTTTGTTACTTTTTTACGCTAGAACAGCTGAAAGGATTTCGATAAAACTTGGCACACAGATAGACCAAGCCCTGGAGAATACTTTTTATCCCAGGAATACATTTCACACAGAACGAAGAAGCTGGCAGTAGCTAGTAGGTAACTAAATAAACGCTCATCTTTATAAAATCATATTTTTGACCATCACACACAAAACAGAAATGTGCAAAAGACAACATACGTGAAAATTAATTCGAGACAGCGGATGTCAACTCCATGACATAACATTTTATCACCTATGTATTTTGATGACATGACAAATAAAGATAACGCAAGTTAACAATTGTTTGACAATGTTGTTAACACGCGGATTCTGACAATTAGCATTTTTATATGAGATAACAATGATTTCAATGCGGTAAGATTTTATAATGTAAACATCTTGTTGTTGTCAGTTTTGGTTAAAACCACAGCTACCGGCCTGTTACTATTCCGTTCCAGGGTAAATACCCTCGTCTAATACTGAGCATTATTCCCCACATTTGCTCAATGTTGATTGAAGATTTCATACTTGTACCCTACTCATCGATCACTAATTGCTGCTTGTACTTTGAAAAGCGATTCTCACACGAGGCGAGCAGGCGGTGTAGCGGATCTTACGTTGCATTGGCTTGTCTGGTGTATGTTACACGAGTCAACGCATTACTGAATAAGAAAGTGTTATACTTTCTTTTAATGGATTTTTCTATTCGATTTCTATCCGCGCAGTGCACCGCTAGAAGCTCTCCAACGCGGACAGACGCGCACACCGTCTTTCCGCGCGGGATACCGCCTCTCCGAGCGACAATCCGCCTCTCTGCGAGACACACCAGTTGAAAATCTGCTTCACCGCTACCACCTCTCGCGGCAGTACTGCTACTGATTTAAGTTATACATTTTATCATCTCATCTAGGGCTGCATTTCCCAATTTCACACTTAAAATCAACTCATAATGAGTTGTATAAAATTGTGCAAGAAGCTATTCATTTTAACTAATTGGAAGACATTATTTAGCAAGCATACGCCAATGTTCACCTACTTTCACATCGTCTTCATACTTATCTTTTATCACACAAGTAGAATCAGAACCCTCATCTAGATAAACAGTGGGTAGTAACTAAGATATTTAATTGTTATCGGATATCGAACTAACAGAAACTATTACAGATGCTTCATGTTATTATTAATATCTACACACTTTATTGCGCTTTTCCTTCAATAATATGAATATATTAAATATAACACGGTTGAAATTGCGCCCTTTCGGTTGAGCATCACTGATCGGTTAAAGAGGTTTTGTTTATGTGAGATATGGAGACTGTGAATAGAAAACATAGATGTTGTAGGCTTTGGTGCCAAGAAACTTTTTATAGTTTTCATAATTACTGACGAAGTCAAGATTTTAATATGTTGCTATTACTGATTTAAAACGCAAAGTGTAAACTAATATTTATTATTATACTTACTTTATTGTACACCATTACACATACAGAAAGGAAACGATGTGTGACAGATTGTGGGGCTGCAAAGCAGAATTCATTATTACCTATACTGTTTTTTTTTTTACCAAACACTCAATAAGAAGCATAAATCAGATTTTTCGCTTAGTTATTCAACTTTTTTAACGTAAAATACGAGTACTTTAAAATACTTGTAAGTATCATCTTTCGCTACGAGAAATTGTAGCAGTCATAACATTAACATCCACCCTACAAATTTTTATACTTTTTTTTTATTTATATAAACCAGTGCTTGATTGCGATCCCACCTGTTGGTAAGCAGAGATGCAATCATTGATAGTGAGGCGCACTAGTTTATTAGGAGCCTATTCACTCTAGCCTGGAAGACACCTAAATTATAGTTGGACGGAAAGACTGCAGCAGGCAAATTGTTCCAGTCCTTCGATGTACGCGGTTAAAAATACGTTTTAAAAACTGGGTTACCAGTACGATTTGATTAAAAATACAATATTACAATGAAAGACCACATTTCCTAGGATAAAGTTCGTAGAATTGAGCTCGAAATGACGGTTTTTATACGATTACAACATTGTACCTTAGTTAATCATTTCGTTGAATTCTATGTACGTTGCATAATTTATTTTATGACTACATAATACGAACATAAGTAATATATGAAATAATGAAGAAGAGAAATCGTATGGTTTTCTCGGTATTCGATTTGCGTTTGACCTGGTGAAGGTCGAGGGGAAATATAAGAAGACGGAACCACGGATGACGGTATCCAGAAAATTTAAGTTTGACGATGCAGTTCTATGAGTATAAGTTAGGTACGTAGTTATTATACACATATAGGCAGGATCGGAGGAGGACAGGGGGGATCTTCCTTTCGTGAACGAAAGTTTTTTTTCGTCCAGCCAAAGGTTGTCTGTAAGAAATTGCCCTATGCAATAAGACCGCCTATCGTACACTTATTTTTATAAATGTTTGTCCTGTCTTTTCCGTTAATAATATTATGGAGACGGCAAAATATGAGCCCAAAAAAATTTTGCAAGGCCGACCAAGATTCTTTTTCACATTTATTATTCATCATATAACTAAGAAGTGGAATTACTTACTTCTGGGCAAGCGTGCTTCATCGTCGACCACATCATCACTTACCATCAGGCGAGATAGAGATCAAACTTAAGGCTATCAATAATTCCGGTAACCATCCGGACCGAACCCAAGTCGTCGACGGAGCGTACAGTTCCACGCGCGCATCATGTAGATGTCAGCAAACCGTAGCGGGCCAGCAGGGTTGAAGCCTACTGGGGCCAAGGGTCTGCTTCCGAAAGGAAGACTCGGCTGGTATGAAAGGCAACGAAGGATCAGGAGTGAGTTTTTAGTCAGTAAAAGTCTGACACACCCTCGCGCTCCGCCCAAGAGCGGGGGATATCATTGGATGATTTTCCCACCGAAAAAAAAAGCCTATCAATAATAAAGTTTTAAAAAAACTTTTCACAGTATCTACAGCGACCACTAAAACGATTTATTAAAAAATACAATAGATATTATACAGGAAAAATGCATTTAATTACTTCTTAAATATTAATAAGAACGATAGCTAAAGAGAGAACCATCATTTAGCGACAGACACCATCGTTAGGGTGCATAGAAAATAGGGATCTCATAACGAAGTGGTGCAGACGTACAATTTTGCAGAAGATCATTGTTTTGAACCACTTAAGTAGATTTTATTGTGCACTTCAAAACAGTTATGGTTATAGCTCAGGTTGTTAGTGACTGACGATTAAGCAATTAAATCATTGGAATTATGTGGTATTCTTATTCGAAAATTACTCTCTACCATTACTATTGCTTTATTATTGCTTTAAAATTCATGTACAGTAGTGGTACATAGGCGGACTTAATGTAACAAGGCATTCTCTAATATTTGGGTTAAAAAAGATAACACTGTAGTAGAAGACGAATAGAATGGAGTACCTATCATTAAATTAAGTGGCTTATAATAATAAAATACATACATATCTGTGCTAAAATTACAATCTAACAAAATTTATATAGATAAATATCGAATCATTATAGGTAATGAAGAGAACGTAAAATGTAACAATTGTGACGAACACCAAACTAAGGTTGAGAGGACTTCAAGTAGTAGAATTTCCGACTTTTACGCTGAACGAAAAATTTACTACACAATCCTATCATAATTTTTTTTTACTAATAACGAACTCGCACACGAATGATTTAATAGAATAGAATGCATTTATTTGTCAGTATATTGTACAAAATTGTTACGTGTGTTCCGTATCTACTACAATATTATAATAGAGCAAAAAAACTTCGTCAAAATAAAGTTTCTTGTGTCCTTCAGCAGTAGAAATACACATTCTGTGAAAATTTCAACTGTCTACCTTTTATGGTTTATGAGATACAGCCTGCTGTCAGACCGTTAGACAGACAGTCAGACGGACGGACAGACAACAAAGGCTTATGGGTACGAAACCCTAAAAAGCTGACTTTAAATAAGTCGGGAAAATGTTTCCGTCCATTAATTACCCACTGCCTACCTACTTCGGTTGGTAGGGAGACTGTACAGCAAGGTTTTTCTCGGTTTCTAAAGCTGTGTAAGTAAAGTCAAGAGGCAAATATTCAAGGTTCGTTTAGCTTTAAAGTAGAAAGGGGTGAAATTATGTCGTTAGTAAAGTTAAACTGTAATATAATGCAAAATATGAAATCTTAACTTAATTAAGAAACCTTTACTTTTACTTCCCAATTCAATAATTTTCTAACAAATTTAATTAAAACTAAAACCAATCCAAGTTAAACGGCCTAATCAAATCTAAAACACAGTGTAGCTGGAATACATAAAATCATTCTCGAATTCTCGACCTAGCTTGGACCTAAATTAGTAAAGCACACTGAACTCTATCGAATTAAGAACACTGTGTTGAAGGGGCACGAATTGTGTGGAAATAAAACGTTGGACAGGCTTCATGAATTGGATTAATTCAGTGACCCCAACCCCGTTTACCGACATTGAAAGTCACGCGAACTTCGATTTGATTGTTGCTGAGCTATTTTCTAGATTACGTATTTTTAAGGTGAGTCTACGCTTGAGAAGCCGAGCACGAGCGGAACATGAGCCGAGCTCAAAATAGTGTAGTGTCACTCGTGCTGGACTCTTCTAGAATCGGTCCACAATACAAGAATTGAGCTCGGCTTGTGCTCTGCTCGTGCTCAGCTCCTCTAGCATACACCCACCTTAATAGTTAGTATTTCGTTCCTAATTGTTAGTCGATAAAATATTTGAAAGGTCAGCACTAGCTGCCCAGTTAGGCTTCTAGTTTATTAACTTTTCAACAAATTTTATCGCTGGTTAGATTTTATATTCCGTTTCAAAAGTGAAATGAGGGTTTCTATATCGTAATAAACTGAAGAAATGAAAACGAAGAAAATTCTAGATATCACGAACGTACCTGTTTAGGCAGTCTGCTGTATAAAGTTGTGATCTAGGTTAGTTAGTTCCTAGGGAACTTCAAAAAGACGATCTTTGAAAACGTTGGTTCTCAACCTTTTTTTTAAGGTAGGAAATCATCAAACAAGGTGGAGCGATGTCCTGGAAAGGGTTTTTTTTTTATTTTTTTATTGAGGGTTGCGGGAATTCGATGAATGCGAGACGCACAGGACCGGTCGTTATGGAGACACTTGGGGGAGGCCTATGCTCAAGAGTGGACGTCTTAAGCTGAAATGATGATGAATCATCCAATGACTACTCACGCCCTAAGGTGGAGCGAGAGAGCGTGTCAGACTTTTTGACTAAAACCACAGCTACGTTTCTTCTTTGCCTAGCGTTCAAGGACCCCGGGTTTCCCATTCAGAAGTCAACCAGTGGTCCTTATAGGCTTCGGCTCTGCTTGCCTCCTAAGGTTTTGCTGACATCTCTTTGAGGTGCACGTGCAACACTACGCTCCGTTGACGACTCGGGCTTAGTCCGAACGGTTACCTGACGGCTGGAAAATAATACAGGTAGCCTGGGCCATCTGCGTCACGCACATAAACGACGATGTCATCGCGAACAAAATCGGCCCACACGTCTTTAGGAGGATTACCGAATGAGTTATATTCTTCTCATCCCCGAAATATGTACACACAATCTAGGTAATGTTTAATTTCTCTGAACATATGTCGCAGTATCTTGATTGATTAGGTCTTCAGGGAAATTCTTGGTTTAGACATTTTAGTCAGACTGCTTGACGTCAACTATAGTGACTATGATGGCAAAAATGTGGATAATATGACATTGTACGAGTACTTAGATAAGACAAAATTAATTTATAATTTTTTGAATCGTAAGAACGATATTAGAGAGAGGGAAACGTGTTTGTTTAGCACACAGACACATACAATGAACAAACAAGTATGTAGAAACTTAAAATAAAACAAACAAAAAATTACGATGTTAGGCCTACTGTCCATGGACGCGTAGCTTCACAGACGCTTATTCATCATTATACGCTTGGTGTACGCCAGCTCACAGCTCACATACGAAACTATGAAACTCTGTCGACGAAACGGCAACGACACGACGTGGACGGCACGACTTTGCCGCTTCGTCGATAGAGTTTACACAGTACAGCCCCCCTAGCCAAGTTACAACCGTTTCGTGTCGAATTCCGTTCTCCAATCGGTAACGCCTCTGTGTCAGCAATTGTAGAAAACGATAAGTTGGTAGCCATGTTGACGCGCCTGAGTCGGCCACTTGTTCTACACTATCAAAGGATATAGCGTTGAACATTGTAGAAACAATAACAATTCATTCTATCATTTTGAACTCATTTTCATTCTATCGTTCTGACCACGTGACTTAACGTTGAGATGATGTCATTCCCATGGATTTGATTAGTTTTCGACTAGCGTTAACGATTGCAGATTATCAACTTGGCGAGGGGTGCTGTAGACACCAAGCGTATGCGTATAATGACGAATACGCGTCTATAAAGCTACGCGTCTGTGAAAAGTAGGACTTATTTTATTTTTTTGTCTTTGTGTCTCACGACTGCGCTAAATAGGTCTAGTTTATCATAGTGTCATATAACTACGTAGCAGTAACCTGATGCTGGTTTTCAACTGAACCTTTGAGCTACAATTCATCTTCCTTTATTACGCAGGTAGTGATGAAGCTGTTTTTCTGAAGGAGTAATGCTGCTGACGTAATAAAAAAAATAAAAAGCATTTATTTCAGGCAACTTAGCACCCATACAACAATCACAAAACAGAACACACACACATAAGGAAATACACATTTTACACTATCGGACATAGCCAGCAACATGTCTGCTACAGCAATGTCCGATATAAGGGTAATGATTGGAATACATAAATCAATTCGTCTTTATAAAAATTCCCTTTTTTATTCTTGGTAGGTTCGCTCTTGACCGCTATCTCACCTGATGGAAAGCGACGATGCGGTCGACGATGGAGCGTGCTTACCTAGAAGTAACCTATTCACTCTTGACTTAAAGATTCCCGGGTTGTAGCCATCAGGAAACACAGATTCCGGCAAGGAATTCCACTCCTTAGCTGTACGCACAATGAATGTGTTCCCAAAACGTTTCGTGCGTATGGGCGGGATGTCCACCATGAACCGGTGGCGCATTGCCGTACGCCTGGTGGTCCGATGATGGAACGGGCTAGGCGGAATTAGGTTATGCAATTCCGACGCACACTCTCCGAAATGCAACCGGTAGAAGACCGACAGGCTAGCAACTCGGCGTCGATGCTCAAGACTATAAGTTATCTGACGATCGATGCTGTAACAGTGCTGATTCTACTCTTAATGTCCTACTCTTAAATATGTACAGCAGCGTTATCATGAGCTTTTAACGTGATCCATTTTACAACCTAAACTAAACTGTTAAAGGGATGGAGAGCTATACAGGGTGTATAGGTCCACCCATCTTTCTCGCTCACACGATTAAACACATCATGGTAAGTCCCTGGAATGTTTTACTAGCTGGATTCTTTTTAACAGTGATGTTAAGAAAACCGAAGATATATACACAGTATAGCAAGTATAGCTAAGCGTCTATTTTTATCATCACATAAAATATGCTTTGCTTTATGTGATGATAAAAATAGAGAGATGTTTATTTTGAGAAGTAAACATATAAATTACTACTTACTAGTATAGTCATTGTCCTACAGGATTGTTTGAAAAAGTCATCGAAACCTTGGAACACAAAGAGTAACTGAAAAAAGTCGGGTTGATTTTAATCTGTAAAAGACTGACAGTCCCTTTCATTTGATGATTTGTCACAATCTAAATAAAAATGTTATTATTTCTAATATTAACTATTAAAATCTAACGTAAAAAGTTGATTTTGCGGAAAGATTGACCTTTGTTGACAGTTCCGCGCCGTTCGCTCTAGGTGCAGAGATTGCTTCATTAAAACGGGCTTTCGTCTCGAGTCGGTTTTATCCGGATCTCATCTTTATCGAACTTGTATAGTAGGTATATAAATAATAAGAGATCTACCGAACATTGTTGAATGTAGCTGATAAACACAAATATTTGATTTCGCCAACATTGATTTACATACTGAGCTGACGGGAGATTCTACCTGTCTTGCAGCGATTACCGTTCAAAGGTAGATATACAAATGAACGTGTGTGGAAATAAATTACTAACATCATAATTTAGGTAAATTAATCAACGATGTTTATTTAAAGAGTTAAATAAAGCATATTTTTGCATAATTTTTCCAATACTCAATTTATCCACGTCTGTAGTTCAGAATCAATAATTTTAGAGGCAGTGAGGGTGGTGGATATATTTTAAGAATTAGTATTAATAGTTATACAAAAATAGTTCAATGTAATTTTAAATTTAAGTATATTAAATTCTAAAAATTAATCGTAAACTTAAGTTACGACACATTTTAGGCTTTTTACGATTAATTTAAATACCGATACCAATAAAATCAAAAGCCGAGCTTTACAACATTTAGCGGTAATAAACCATTGGTTTACAGCCAACGCGTTCTATGCAGTACATAAGCACCTATCGACAACTCTGGGAGCTATCGACTTTTGAATATTCATAAGGGAACCTTGACCAATACATTTGTCCATACAACGGACGGGTCCCACCACTGTGACGTTTCAAAGACCATGTCTATGTAAATTTCAAATTTCTACCGAAGGAAACTGGACATTTCTTAGGAAATACCGTTTTCGATGTATTTATGCAACATGTAATTACACCTGGATTATAGGTTAATTTGAGCGATTAAATAGCAAGCGCCGTTTAATTAGCGTTTAATTTGTTGGACGTGCTGTGGTTTTAGTAGATGTAATTATCGAAGTCTTTGATTGGTACCAAATATATTATGAAAAAGTTGCAATGACGCACTTTGTGGTTTGGGTAAAAATATTTACGAGTTTGTAAAATATCTAACAATAGAACAAGTTCCTCTATTCCATTTTGTACATAACATAATTTTGGAACCAATTATTACAATCATGTCAGTACGGTCTGCGAAATAAATTTTTGTGTATATTAATACCTATATTCTTTAACTAATTCTAAAATTATAGCGGTAAAGTAAAACAAATAAATAAATGACCTCTTTTTTTAATTTTGCCTCTCGTTTTTAAGTCCTATGGTAAGTAGAGACTTAAAAAAAATAGTCAAGAGTAACTTTAACGCTAGCACTTTTTTATGCGTCATATAAAAACATAAATATGTAGGTATATGAAACAAATGACATCCTAAATTCAACACAGGAAATACCGACGCGTGTGGCCATCTCGATATATTCCCGTTTTTGCATCAGCAGACAATATACCATCATTAATGGGATATAAGTAATATAAAAAGGAAATACTAATAAAATACTTCCCATGTAATATAACTGTATTCTACAAATCAAGACAGAATAATAACAACTTGGTTTTCTTTCTGTAATTTAGTGTCTACATTTATGGAAAGAGCTATGCTCGGAGTTTCCTTGCGTGATCGAATCAGAAATGAAGATATCCGCAGGAGAACTAGGTCGCCGACATAGCACGAAGAATCGCCAAACTTAAGTGGCAACGCGCAGGGTACATTGCTCGCAGAACAGATGGCCGTTGGGGCCAAAGGTTTCTGGAGTGGCGACCACGTACCGGAAGACGCAGTGTTGGAAGGCCCCCTACAAGGTGGACCAATGACCTGGTGAAGGTTGCGGGAATCCGATGGATGCGAAACGCACAGGACCGTTCATTGTGGCGACATATGGGGGAGGCCTATATCTATGCGTGATAGGAGAAAACTTATCCCTAGGGAACATACTCCCGGGATAATAATCTTATATGAATATGCTATTTCTATATTAAAATATCCAGGACATAATCTAACTGTGTACTAAATTTCCTTCATATCCGTTCAGAAGTTTGAGCGTGGAGAAGAAAAAAAACCAGGCAAGTGCGAGTCGGATTCGCGCACTGAGCGTTCCGTACAAACTTACCTATGAAAACCGTTGAATTCCTGAATTGAGTTACGAAGATTTTTCTGAATCGTAAAAAAAGTTTTTTTTGTGACGTAACTACAAATTTTCAGTTTTTAGATTTTTTCCCATACTTGTGCTATAAGACCTTGCTCCATGCCAATTTCAGGATTCTAGGTCAAAGGGAAGTACCCTATGAATTTTGATTCCCTTGAGAGTGTCGAAATATACGTTTTTTTGCGACATAAACGGCCGTATCTTTTTTTTTCATTAACTCAGAAGTTTGATATTTTTCACAGGTTTAAGGGACCGCAGACTTGAGTATATAGTTTTAATTTCAACTCGATACCTCTACACGTTCCCGAGATAAAAGGTCTTATAACAGTTAGACAGACAGACAGACAGACGACAACAAAGTGATCCTATAAGTGTTCCGTTTTTTTTTTCCTTTTGAGGTACGTAACCCTAAAAACATATACACGCATAGCAACTTTTGTCTTACTATGATTTAGCTTGAACATGTTGTTATTTATAGAAATAGATTTCACTGATAACTTTTGGATAATATGTTTCCTATAAACGATTCTTGAATTCATGAATTTCGTCGTCGGCCAAGTCTTGTCAAATAAATTTCTAGTTGCGGTGCAACATAGCTGTAGCAACATAAATTAGTCTAAAGTTAACATATCTATATAGCTACCTAAAACCATAAAATGTAAAAATCAATAAAATTGTAACTTCAGTAGCCAAACTTTACATTCTAGACATAATGTTAATCAGCTGATTCAACAAGAATGCGACTCGTGGGAAGTGCCTCCAATATATTACATTAAAAAACAGAAGCATAACACCGACCCATCGAATCGAATCGATAACGACCATCGAGTTACGTTTACGACAATCGGAAACGAAACGACATCGTATTTAATGCAAATGTCAATTTAGAAATCAAGAATTCGACAACAAAGGAGAATAAAAATAAATTTTTCCATTTGAAAGATGGTTCCACTTTCTTTGGCCTCAACCTAGTGTATTTATATTGCTTAATTTATTTTTATTTTTATTATAATAAAGTCATTGTTAGGATTTCTCGAAAACGTGACAAAGTTTGAATAGTGTTTCGGAAAAAGTTGTATATGTTTTTAGAAATAATATATATATATTTATAAACTGTATTCTTTATTTAATATGTACTAGCGCCCTTGCTTCGGAAAGGCTATTTCAAATCTTTGAAATTCTCGACCTTTCTCTAACGTTATATGCATTTAAACCTTCCTCATGAATTACTATCTCTATCATTGGTGAAAACCTCATGAAAATCTGTTTATTATTTTTTTGAGCTTATCGCAAACAGACACACAGGAAGTTTGTTTTATAATATGTACATGTAAATATGAAAAGTTGTTCTTAATTTATTACCTAAATTAATGTAACCTACGTAAAAATTTATACTGGATTTCATTCTTATACACTTTGGCACCAATTTTCTTAGTTGTTCAATATTTTCATTCGAGTATGTGTTTTCTTTCGAGCACACTTCCGAGGAGTTTGCTTCACAGGTCGCCATTAACACAGTCCAATGTTTAGAACTCATTGTGCATAGTGAAAGTATTATTTAGTGAACGTTACCCGTATACTTGCAGCCATACTGTTTTCTCGAGGAAAACTAACACAAATATTCGCATATTTCCATATGCTTTTGTGGAAATGGAACAAATGGACAGAGGCAAATCAGCAATATATCATCTCTTGCATATTACAACCGAAAATATGCTGACTATGATATTTGGGTATGTTGGTCCAGCAACCTTGATTTATTTATGCTGTCAAGTAGAAAAGATGATTGTTATCCTAATGGAATATATTGTTTCTGTATAGCTTGCAATTTATAGAAAAATAATATTTTCTACGGAGTGCACTTTGATAGGGTACATATCCAAATTCAAAATTTTAGTAATACTACAGTTGGCAATATTAGCAATATCTGCACAGGTGTCACTGATACACGCACACGAACCTTAGGATCCCCAACAACCTAACAGACGCCCTGAAAAACCTGAAAGACCTAATCAGTATTTGGAAAGAGGTGGGCCGGTTGGAATGAACCCACTAAAGGTAAAACCTTTGACCGCCATGGCCCACGCACAATAGTCCACATAGGACTAAGTGCTGAAACCATATTCAGACATAAAATATCTGCCACAAGACAGCTGACCCAAAGAGACTCAATTTCGATTTCAATAACCAGGACATACGATATTAATAGCAGTCACAAATTCTACTTAATTTAAATTGTTAATTATGTGAAAAACAAAGGTGTGGGTAATTAATTATATTTTATTTGACATATTACTGCAAATTCCGGAGATGATACGCCTGATACCGGCTATATACCAATAACTATTTGTCGAAACAATAATTTATTGTACATTTATGTTAATCGAGAAACTAGTAGGAGATATAAGCAGGTTTTATGGAATTTTCATTATCTTTTTTATTGTTTCATGTTTGGAATAGGAAGATTCCTGTTTGTGTCATTTCATAATAATTTATTTTGGTCAAATATTATTGTTAACACTACACTGCGCTCCAAAACGCATATCGTTGGGGTGGCTCAAAAAGTTGCCCAACTTAAATGGGACTGGGCAGGACATGTCTGCCGTATGTCTAACGAGCTGTGGGCCCGTAAAACACAGGATTGGTGCCCAGGTACAGCGACGCGACAGACCACGAAGGAGATGGCAGGACGACCTGGATGTGTTCCATAAGAATTGGAAAGAAAAAGCGAGGAACCGTGATCGTTGGAAAGAATGAAGGGAGGCCTTTACCCAGCTATGGAACAATACCGGTTAGCTATAGTGATAATAATTATTACAGTCCAAAAAAAAAAGCTAAGAAAAATTTTAACGTTAAAAATGAGAGGTATACAAGCTCTCCAATAACCTTTAAATGGTTTTACGAGAGCGTGTTGCACGACAGCAATAGAAAATACGTCATACGTTTATAACATTATTCATAAGTTATTGCTCAATACTTTAATCAACCGTCCAATCAAGCTGTGCAATTATTGTGTTTCACAAAAAAAAAATAACAAGCTTTTACGACATTCACGATTCGCACGTCTCTTTAGAAAAGGATAAACAAAAAAAAAGCGGACAATTAAATTCGAATGGACAAAATGTCATGTAAATTGGCGAATTTACAATCAATTTATTATAATGTTAGATCGTTTCGGTCAATTATGGTAGTTTTATGGCATTCCTTGTATTGTGACGTTGTTTTGTTCATTGTGCTACTGTAGACGTAGCAACAGTTTTCAATATCATTAATTAGAACGTCTGCTTTGTGTTTTAATTTTACGACTTGGTTTTGACAGACCAACTTGGAGTTAACATTTTATTAGCATCATGTTTAAGCATTTTTAGCCACTTGTTTTATTTTTGGTAAGTCCGCCTTACAAAGGTTATAGGTACCTCTGAATAAAGTAAACAGTATAAATATCCTAATAACGGTTATGAGATCATCGATCGAGATATCAGAGGTTGTATGCAATAGAAACGACTGGCGGATACAACTCGCATTTAAAGAGCTTACTTAAAAAAATGAAAAACCAAAATTTTCCAGAGAAACGATAAGGATACAGGAAAGATTTGAATAGACGCAAAGGTTTTTTTATGAATCATATCCTCATTGTAAGATCCTTCCAAAAGTCATAAAAATTGTCCATCTTCTAACCCAAAGGAGAAGTATTTGTATGCAACCAACACTAGAACAATTTAAAGGTAAATCACACGTCTACCGACCTCAATTATAAATGTATAGTTCTTCCAAAATAACGTCTTATTAGTATTCAGAATGTGACTACAACTGGTGTGTTCGCCTTAGTATTCTCAAAACACTATACATTGTCGATTTAGAACTGATATCAATTTGTAGTTAAGCACGCGAAGGGAATATTAAACGCAACGTACACGTAATAAATTTGAGTGAAAAAACGTTGCATACGTAAACACGATAGGTTAACGATTTGTTTCTTTTTTTTTATTACGATTATTAATATTTATTGTTGGTAGGAATTTGTAGGGAGTTGAGTTCGAACGATGTGACAAGTTTAAAACAAATGACAGTCGCATCTAGAAGAAAGAAGCTTGTTCTATGTTAAATAATGTTTTGAGAGTTCAATAGGGACAATAGTGTTAAATCTATTTTTCTTTGACCACTTAATTTAAGAAAAAGAATCTTATATTGCTATCTTAGAATTAAAGACAATGGAAATGACCTCATGCCCAGGGCCTCCGTCGGAGTCACGAAGTAATTGACAAACAACTTTTCCCGCTCTGGGTGGAGTGAGAGGGAATCCAGATTTTACTGACTACAGCCCACCGTGTTCCTTCAGTTGCCCTATACGTTCCAGGGCCGCAACAACGTGTCCCGTCAATTTTGCTGACCGTTCTTTGAGGTGCGCGTAGAAGACAATAGAGAACGCGCTGACGACCCGGGCTTGGTCTTTATCGGTTGGCGAGTTGCCCATTGCTCACCGTCCGCTAGCCCATGTATCAATCAATACCCTAACACTAGTTATAGTCCAACTTAGTTCAGTAAAGGCGGTGCCTCGATAAAGCAGATCCTAAGTATGTCTATGAATATGCATGCTAAGATAATCTAGATAAAATCGACGTGGGCATCTGTCAGTTTCTACTATCAGTAATTTAAGCATCGCTGTTTGTATGTTCGTGATAGTGGCAAGTTTCATATCTTCCGGGGTAAGTAGAAGTAATCTGTCAAGGTTTGACAGCAGATGAACTTTGTCAACGCTTTCTAGTTATGCTCTGTTATTAAATGATTCTAGAATATTAAATGGTACAATTTTTTTTATTAATTTGTTACATCTAGAATCTTATAACATCTGCCAAACTGCATAGCAGTTTGTCGACAGAATTATTATTTGTATTATTAATAGAATTTTAAATGATTAAATAAATTAAAAATTTGAATTACCATTATTATCCCTATAAAATCGGAATCCGTTATTGGGTCAAGCTGTGCATCCTGTCAGAAAATTAATTTAACAATCTTAATAAATAGATAGTCCGAATACGGAATACCAAACTGTATACCAAAACGGGCATAATAGACGTGGACAAACTTACTTCTAGGTAAGCGCGCTCCATCGTCGACCGCATCGTCGCTTTCCATCAGGTGAGTTAGCGGTCAAGCGCGAACCTATCAAGAATAAAAAAAAAAAAAACGGCTAAAGGACTCAAATAGGATTAGGCGGATCACATCAGCCGCATGCACAGATACCACTGGATTAGATCCACGCAGTAGGTTCTCCTACATATGGATGGATGTAGCGAGAGTTCAAGACGGTGCGGGAGAAGAATGTCTACAAGGATCAATGTGATATCAATTTAAAAAAGAAAGGACTTAGGAACAGTAGGTAATGTTGAGAGAGAAAAAAACATTACTATTGCTGACCAGATGCATCCTTTCGAAATATCTATCAAATTTTTGGGAGCTATTCTTTACTGTTTCATACGAAAAAAAACATACCTTTTCGCAGTAGCAACGGCAGACGTTGTACTACCCGAAAACTGGCTTTTCGGCAGAAAAAAAATTGAGAACCCAATTGAAGCGCCACCTACCGGGTCTAATTGTACTTTCAAACCATCCACTCAAATATACACACAAAGTTTCATCAAAAATGGTCAAGTCGTTTAGGGGGAGTTAAGTGACAAACACACGTAGGTACAGAATTATAATATGTATATATAAAGATATACATTTTACCGTAACGAACATAAAATGAATGTGTTTTTTCCTGCCCAATCACTAATTACTTTAAGTAACCTGTGCAACTGTCACATTACTCAGTAATCAGCACAGAAGTAACATGTGTAGTACTAACTTAGTCCGCACGGGGGCGCCGCCGTCTCCGAAGATATCGCACCGGTATATCGATGCTTTGAACACCGCCGCGAATTCTCACAAGCTGGATACACACTAGGGTCAAACTAAGGCTGAAGAGAAAAGAAATGCCTCTTTATATGTCAGTTGGTTTTTAAAAAAGTTGGTATTCACCAGCCTTATAAAGGCCGGTGAATACCAACTGGTACACGCACAGGTAATCGATTTTGAATACTGCTAGAAATGTAGGATTTAGTGGCAAGCGAGTTTGAACTGTAATTTTTTTACACTATCGTCTTTTTCACATAGCGTGAGTAGGATGACAGCAGGACGAAAATAAATATGAATCTTTAAGATGAGAGAAAAGGATATGTAGCTACATTGTATGAATCCGACAGCTGTCACCCACACCATCCTACAGCAATTGTAGTATAGTTTCAATCAAACCTTTGTTTCATTACCTACCCTACATTTACCACTGTGTTCTGTCCAATACAAAAATGTTTTATTAATGTCTAACACTATTGAGTAAATGATAAATTTATGTGAGTTATAAAACGAAAACTATTCACAGTAAGCTATCAAAGCAAACAAAATGTTAATCGAATACATTCAATTATAAATTCAAATAATACCGACACCCCAGAAATGTTTTGTTAAACCATTTAACAGTTACATCGTAAAAGGAAATTCAATTAACGGCCAATCCAAAGGCGTGTGCGCACACAAGTCATTAATTAACTATTGCGTTCGAAATTCAAAATTCCTAACATACAAAAATAAATGTCATCGTAAGTATCTACCTATATGTAATTAATTACGTGAAACCAAACACACATTGGTGTCACAGACTTTGTTCATAATTAGCATGTTACGGTATGTACACAATGACAAAAACACAGCAGTGTAATCGTTAAACAAGCGAAATTTAACATCGAGTTGACAACTATACGCCTATGTTCTTATGTTCGTACACATTCGAGTAACGGTCGCCGAACATCGAACACTTATTGTGCTCACAAAGTTGTATAGGATTAATTTTATATGCAGCTTGCTAATGATATTTGTATGAATGACTATCGACCATTAGCATACGCAAGCATTGCTGTTTTTTTTAACTCAATATTCGTTTTCGTTTTTTGAATATGTTGCGCAGTTACGGCGCGGGCCGTCCCCGTTGTGTCCCACACCGAATGACAAAGATTCTCGAGTCGCTCTCCGCAGTATCTCGATTGTTTTGCATATCGCGCAACCACTTCTGTGCAGCTGATGCGAGGCAAATTAATGATCAAATGGAATCCCGCCACTGCCCGGTTTACTTGAACTTCCGACGTGTACCGGACAAACGAAGAATGCACCTAACAAGACGCACTTTGAACTTTATGCCGCCTACACATGAAAAAGTTGACAAAGTCTAAGTACAAAACAACTTTGGTATCATAATTCAATTACGGCGTCCTTGACGAGCGTGCGGACGTCTCGTCCATCAATCACACTTTCAACTGTATCAAGATTTTTTGCCGCTTGCGCCATCATCACGTCTCTTTACGAGACCGACGAACAGACTGCCATAATTTGTCAAACTTTTTCATTCAATTAATTGATCACCGTGACCGAGCCGAGACGAGCGCGTAGCGCACTGAGGAAATATTAACATACTCCATGATTGTGTATCTAAGAACTGAATGTCATTAACCATTTCCTGCACAAGAGTTTCGAGTGTCCATCTTTCAAGTCGGTATTGAATAAATATTGTTCAACAAGTTGCCAAGTGACATTTTGTTGCGCTGCCACATCGGACGGCTCCCCCTCCCACGGCATCTCACGATGTCCACTCTCAACGTGAACAATTTATTTCCAATGCGTTTTATGCAAAACATGACAATTAAAATTGTTTTATGAATTCATAGTCGGATCAATTAAGATTTCATTTTGATAAGCACGCTACTTTTGTGAACTATATCATTAGGCTTCATCACGACCAACTAGTAGTTAGTTACGAGGGGATGCTCCAGTATTAATCTATCGTTTGCACGGTAATGACAGTTTTTACAGAGGCTGTAATCCAGCAGTAACGAAGTAAAGACGTATTTAAAAATTATTTCAAGAAAAGACTAACGTCATTATTCATACGGGTACTACAAGTGAAGCTGACAAAAGAAGTTCAGGTATCAATAAAGTTTGAACAATAAAAACTAAGAAAGATGAAGATTTAATGCTAAGTGGCGCCGAACTACTGTCTCTGATCTTATTGAATTTATAAGAATCAGGTTACAGCGGTGCATTCCCAGATTTATATAATTGCGACAAAAGCAGCGAAGCAAATGTTTTGAAGAAAGAGGACATAAAGATAAATAATACAGACCTCATACATGTTTCAAAGAATAACACAAAACGCATAACTGCCAATTTTCTACTTATGAAAGTAAAGTACAAAAGCTTTAAAATACTTCGAACTGACTCATAAAAATCTTCCGAAAGGCAGTCCTGTATGGAAAACGGCCGTCAAATCTTTAGGGAGTTAAAATGAAGACATAAAGAATAATGGAGGCTCGCAAAAGCAAAAGCAGTGTTAATTTCCTTCAAACATTAACAGGGCCATCTTAACAGCACATTGGTGCTGCACATACCGACGGACAAACCCCTATTGTCAGTGGTGCTATTCGTGTCATGGACGTAGTTATACTGGACACAGCAAACGCTGCTATTGTCAGGTACAATGTAAATATGAATGGAGATGGTAAAGACTTCCGATTGTTTGAAAAGTTCGTCTGCTACATTATTAGCAAAGACAGTTCTCACTCACTGTTGACGGTTTTTTGTTGAGTCTACATAAAAATGTACTACAATGGTACTTCAGCAGTGCCTATGTGTGATTTTTTGTTCACTTTCGACTTGATATTTTGATTTCAAGATAAACCTATATCAAAGACCTTAAGAGTTTTTTTAACACAAATTCAATTAATCTGTTCAGTTTTTACTATGACAATTGCATTTTAAACGTCTAAAAGCTACGGAACAGCTGCTAGTTTAAATTCAGTTAAAAACCCATAAATGTCACTAAACAGACTGTAATGATGACTGGGTCGGGACTCCAAATGAATATATTGTCTTATTTAGACATGAAATGTAGGCCCAACATAAACACTTCATCATAGCAGGCCTAAGGCTAACAACTCATGTTGTAATCCTTACAAAAGAAAAATTTAATGCTTTTAGAATAAAGTTGTCTTACCTCGACTCTCGATCCTTACGTCTCAATATCTTCTTACAAAAAAAACTAAAGAATATTTTATTGTAAATTCAGACTTATTTAACATACCCACCGATATCTTTATAGCTTCTGTAACCATAAAATGTTTCGCGAAAAGTATAAACATGATTTATTGTGAAAGTAATTTTTATAATAACATCTTGACTTGCTGCTTCAGAATTCTCTCAGTAGACTTCTAAAAAGAAGATGGGTAAACGAAAAATAAGACGATATAGTGCTGTCGTAGCATTGGCGCCTTCGTATCTAAAACATTGATTGAAAAGAAAATAAACAATGTTAATGAGTGTTGTCTATCAAATCGTGATTGTTCGGGATCGGTATCTAAGCTTCGTGTTAGCCAGTGAGCTAAATATTCATTTCATAATCATTTATTTGTTTCGTGATCATTAACGAATTGATTTTGATATTGATTGCTCACTTCCGCATTGTTCGTGTCCGTCTGCTCGTGTTATGTTTCCAAACAAATTGTTTGATCTTCATCAATATTAGTTTTGAAATACGATCTATTAGAAATCATGTAATTCTCCCGATTATTGGTTTAGTGTTGTTTGACACGATCACAAATTGTTTTATCTATTTTTGTCTCGAATATTCGAGTTGCTGTTAGATTATTCTACTTGTATTCAACAACTTCTTCTTTTTGGTTTATGATACAGCCAATAGTGTCTATATTAAATTATTACCGAATCAATTATGTTTCACACAAAACCTGTTGCAACGTCTGGAATTGTCCAGGAACTTGTTGCAAACTAATAGCCCTACAGACAATCGTGTGCCCAGAACGATTTGATTAAATTAATTTATTATTTTATACGCTACCGTAATCGCAGCTCATGTTTCTTCATTAAGACGACCATTTGTTCACCCGCCAGCTGCCTACTGTGCTAATACGCTTTTAATGGAAAGATGATATTTTTTTTAATTCAACTTTGAGCTGCTCTGACGCATGTCAGTTGCAGAGAAACTTTGCGATTGATTAATTTCCAAACTTTCTAACTATAAATTTTATAATGCATAAGTAATTTTATAAAAGGTTTTTTCTAAATTTTAATAAAATTCAATTAATATATTTTAATAGTAAGCTGATATTTGTAGAACAATAAAACCATGGCACATCCGTTATTTTATAAGTATTATAGTGACTATATCCATCAATGACATCACAATCACCAAATAGAAGTATTTGTTATAACCGGCACGTTTTCAATTAATATTATTTAAAAGTTTGCTAATAACTTACGCGTAAATAAGACAGTATTTAAATTTGATACAAGATGCCTTTTTCTATTCGAGGGAAACCTTCAGAATGCAACACATAGAATTTTAAAATATTTAAGAATTTTCCCTCATTAAAACCAACCTGGTGGTGGCCATCACTAGCACATAGAAGACCCTTGTTAACGCTTAGAAGACCACTTCAAAAGCCCATTACATTCCTGACTGATGCAAGATCAGCTCGAAGTGATTATTAGAATGTAATCCTTACAAAATAAACCAATCCCTCAAATACATCAAGAACTTACACAATATTATCAATGGAACGAATTAGTCTAGCCTCCAATAACTTTCTCTGGGCATATTACAAAATGTCTTTAAATCAGAGACAGGGCGTGTTATCAATTAGCAACCACGTCTTTAGCGTTCATTTGATTCGCGTTATGTCCGATTTAATTGAACGTTTGCTACGCCTTCTAATAAATATTAGAGCGGTGTTTAAGAAATGATAGGACATTCTGATGTATGTTACGAGTATAGAAAAAGTGAAATTATGATGAATGCCATGCCATTTGATTTATAAAACGAAAGGCAACGTTTTTATTTACGTAACTTCTATTCCTGTTTTATAAATTCCTGGCTTTTCAGTATTATAATATGCATGTATTATGCACCTAAACCTTCCGGATGAGTCACTCTGTCTACTGGTAAAAAGCATGCGCTCAAAAACTACTGAATGGATTTTCATGCGAAAATCCGTTTAATAGATTTTGAGTTTATCGCGAACAGAGAGACAAACGCGATCGTAGATTTTATATTATAATATAATTATCTAAGAAAAGGATGATAGTAAAGTTATGCTATTTGATTTATAAACCAAAAAGCAGTCAAGGTCATTTATTTTTTTAAACGACGATTATTTTTTCTGTTTTTGTTTTAATAGTAAAAAATCCAGACCGGAATAGGTATTTTCGAACGCAGAATTTTGCGGCAAACATCTGACATTCTCCTTTATCTTAACGATGATCAGTTCATCATAACTTGTAGTAAATTATGACCCTAGTGAGCGAATATGATGTAGATATAAAAAAAATGCTCAATTATAAGTCTCAATATGCGGAAAAGTATGAATTACTTAATTTTTATAACTCATAAAAAATAATTAGTACAAATCAGCAGCGCCTAAATGTCATAATTTTAGGGAGGTTGTACACTATTATTCTTTGTTACAAATATCTTGATTTTACTTCAGTCTTACGTCTTTTCAATATATTCTTGCTGTTGTAAATATATCTGTTTTTATATTCTCAGATAAAATGTATATGAATCTTATCTACTTCAATAAATGTAAATTCCATTACAAAGAAACTGCTACATTGATAATTGAATTTCGCGCTAAGTCAGCTAAATAAAGCTACAACAGTAAACACGATACTCAGACATAGAGGCAACATTACAAAAAAAATAGAACAGAGGTTTGCAAAAAGTATAAAGTGTGTAAAAGGCTTAAACAGATCAGATACCACATTATTGCTACAAGATAAAATCTTTTTTTTTTTTGTTTCATAAAAATTGTTCAATGTAGTAAACATTTTATATACTTGCGATTACTTTAATTGTAAACTCAGACGGAATAAACCAAGTATTTTATTATCATTAAAAGCGACACTTTTGCTTGCCGAAGACATGTCGATTACAAATTGAGTACCGATGTTTTATTTTTGCCGCAATGTCCGTAGAAGGAATGTAGCGTTGGTTTATTGAGACATTCAAGACAAGTGGGCTAGGGAATATGGTTCGTTATAAAGTCTATGTGTAAACGTTTTATTATAATAGATATTTCGCAGCTATCAATTTTATAACCACTCCATTTTGTTATAAATGTTTCACCATTAAGTTTTTATTAAGGAGCTGGTGGAAAAGTGGACCGATGACCTGGTGAGGGTCGCGGGAATCCGACGAATGCGAGAAGCTCAGTATCGTTCGTTAAGACGACACTTGAGGGAGGCCTATGTCCAACAGTGGACGTCTTTTGGCTGAAATGATGATGATGATGGCTAAAACACTAAAAGCCCCACAGGTCAATCTCCACAAGCAACGCTTTTCGAGCACAGACTTTTTTTAAAGGTGGGAAATCATTTAATGACAGTCTAGACCTGTTTTCAATAATGATTTGAACCGCTTAAACATATTTCGGTTTTTGGCCAAATATATCTACCTTTATTACTTTACTTCATAAGATTTGAACAACTTTCTTACAGTATCCGCATTGGTCACTTCATGTCGACCGCATCATACAACAGGGCAACAGAGCTCACTGCAATTGCACGCTACAATGTGAACACCCCTTACACATCACCAACATCATTAGCATGTATTCTTGCTAATTGGTACTCACTAGTCTTACAACGTTGAATAAGATACAACGCTGAATTTTTATTTCTTTCTTTCCTTAATGCAATTGATACTGATAATTATTTAAATTCGATAGGATAGCTAGCAGACATGCACTTGTCTCATACTATTATACGAAATGCTAATGTAAGGTTTCATTTAAATCCCAGATAGTACAGAATCGAATTAAAATGGCGATTTTATAGAAGCTTAGTCACCCTTGGGCGTGGATTAGATACTGACATTTAATTTAGTTACTAGTTTTCGATATGGGTTTTGCCTTTGGCGTCTATATTTGTGCGTTAGTTGACGATGATTGCTGTTTTATCTCTTTTCGTAGGAAATTATTCAAATATACTATAAGTCTCTAAAGAAAGAGAGATCGTAGAATCCTATTTCTGAAAAAAAAAAAATATGCATTTTTTTAAACCAGAGACCAATGGTGGCCAAGTGGTAACGGCCTCGACTTACGAGTTGTAGGTCGCGGGTTCAAACCCAGCCAGGCAGCATTAGTTTGTGTAATTTATTTCATCACGACTGCTCTCAAAAATGGTGAAGGAAAACATCGCGAGGAAACCGGCATGTCCTAGAACCAAAAATTCGAAGACATGTGACATTCACCAACCCGCACTGGGCCCGCGTGGTGGATTACGACCTTTCCTAGAGAGGAGGCCTGAGTCCCAACAGTGGGAACATTATAAGGCCGACTATGCTATGGTATGCTATGCCGGGTCGATTGCTTGACGTCCGCAAGCGCGCGTCTACCGTGGTAGCCAGGGTCGGAATATCGACGGCTGGGGCGTGAGGACGTTCGTTCCCTCACGCGTGCGGCCTTCTCCTTCGCTACCATTACCGCTTCGCAGAAGGAGGCGACCGCCTGCCATTCTTCCTCGCTCCGGACAACCAGAGCCCGGCGTGAAAGGCCGCAGCCGCCGATTGCCTCCACACCTCCACGGTATGCATCACCGTGTCCTCCGGGCGGTCCACACAAAGGTGACACACGGGCGTTTCTTCCGTCTGAATTCGATGCAGGAACCTCCGGAGCTTGCCATGTCCGGTGAGTAACTCGTCGTCGGAGGTCGTCATGCGGAAGGTGAGGACGCCGTGTTGCCGCTGCAGCCACTCCTCAAAGAGGGGACTTTTTTATGTGGTATAATCATCTAATGACATCCTCCGCTCTTGGGCGGTGCGAGAGGGCGTGTCAGACTTTTACTGACTAAAAACCCACTCCTGTTCCTTCTTTGCTATTGTTCCAGGGCCCCGGGGATCTCTTTCGCATCACCCATGGCCCCAGTAGGCTTCGACCCTGTTGGACCCCTACGGTTGCTGACATCTCCTTGAGGCGCGCGTGGATCACTACGCGCCGTCGACGGCTTGGGCTCGGTCCGGACGATTACCGGACGGTCAGACGGAGAGCTACCCATTGCTCGCCGTCCGTAAGCCCGCGCCTGCGGTGGCCGAAGAGGGGACTTACCACCGTGATTATACCCAGGGGATCGACACGTGCGGATGTTATTAATTAGCCACGAGCTCCTCTAGATTGACTTTCTTAAAAGTATAGTTAATTATAATAGCTGCTACCGCTGCTGCTGATGCTGTCGCTACTGCGTGAAAGTAGAAAATGGTCCCAAGGAAACATACGCCCGAGATAAAGGAGTTGGATTCCCATGCCGGTATCTGTGCTTCAATAAGATCGTCGCTTTCCATATGGTGATACAGTGGTCAACAATAAAAAGTATTCGGTGTGCTACTCTAGAGCATATGGCTACCCGTGTGCCAAATTTTATCCAAATCCATTCAGCCGTTCGAGCGTGAAAAAGCAACATCACACTCTCTAAGTACACTCTCTAACTTCGCCTTTAAAATAGTTGTGAGACTAATAAAGTATACCCTGGAATCCATGAACAAACAAGAAATAAAACTGACCTTTATACACACATATAAACTCATAAACATAACTATGTATCTACAATCTGGACCATAATTCAAAAAATTTAATATTCATACTTGGCATAAAATTTTAAAACGTCCGTAAAGAAATATTCACATGACCTCAAAAGTACCGACTGTATCGATAGTCATCGGCCTGAACTTGAAGTTGTTATGTAAAGCCTAGATCGCCGAATACGATAAAAAGTCTAGCTTAGATCTTAAATCTAGATAGGGTGGAAACTTGAGCCCTGGAAACGGGTCAGGGGCTTAACGAAATCGTAGCGGAAAATATAAATGGGCCTGATGCGGGCGGCTATGCGACTATACGGCTGAGTAACAAAATGACTTTGTTCAACAAATTAGAAAATTGGTTGCGTTGAAACAGGTGCGAGGCGTCCTAAGTCAATATGTAAGGTTCAATGATCAGGAGTGAAGCATTGTTCTTCTTTTAACAGTGTTGCTGCCATGATTTGGTTAATTATGGAACCGAGAAAAATGTTTGAACCAGGAAATATTTGTGTTGCAGGCGACGAACTTAGCGCTGTATTAGCAAAGTCTAAATGGTGAAAAGCCTACTAACAATTAGCGTTGCCTAACTGTCTGGCTGAAGTAAAACAAACTGAACGTTATGAGAATAAAACTAAATAGTTTTTGTTTGAAGCATCTTTACTTGCGAATGAAAAAGAAACATGAAAAATCCCATAAAATCTAACACACAATCACAGTGTTTATTATGAAACTCCTCCGAAACAGCTTGACTGATTTCTTTTAGATTGTTTGTGTAAATTTGATAGGTCTGAGAATAGGTCGTGGACTATTTTTTACCTTCCTACCCGCACCCTCTACTTTTCTTTGATAATTTATATGGCAGAACAACGTTTGCCGGGTCAGCTAGTTTTAATATAAAATTATTTTACACTCCGATTGTTCTCTTTCGCATAAAACTACATTACACTAGTCCATAAAATTTCACCCCGACATTTAAATCATACATTGAGCGACAAGAAAATCGAATCGAACCACGAACATTATAATTACGCGGCTTTTAATTTAAATTAACTAACCGTGAGATGATTTTACGGCTATAAATATCAGTAACTATGAACATTGGTACATTCGAATATGAATATTGGACGAAGATATGGTTATGATCGAAAGTATGTTGAAACTGCTATAATACAGTAAATAGGTTATGAAAGTGTCAGAATAACGTGTTCGTAATAGAAAATATTGTGGTTATTAAATTAATTGTTGGTAACTATGTCTGACCACACGGTTTGTGTTCATAAGTTATGAGAGGTTTTATTGGTAGATTATAAAACTTCGACTGTTTGGATATATTTTAATAAAATTATTTTTTTCGACATGATTGTAACTCATATCGATACCGTATCCATATAGCTCTTGCAGTTAAAAATTACAAGAAAACAACCTTTTATCTACAATCTAGTTAGAGGTCTTATACCTTACCAAAAAGATAATTGGCATATGAAATATAAAATAATCAAGTAGTTTTCTAGTGAAAGCTTTCTTAGCCGCATCATGCTTAAATTACACATCTTTAACTACACATACCTGATAACATTTCCCTTATTATACTATCATTGACCATAATTATCTCACTTAATCAATCATTCATAGATAAAACTGACACTTCTAGAATTCAACTTTCGAAAAACTAACACGTTCGAAATTCAAATTCTAAATTCCAAAATGGCCACCGCGGTTTAATGTCAAATAAATTTTAATTAAATCGAACAGTGTCAGGATGGTCGTATGCCAGTAGTAATTGACAAGGTCTTGATGAATCGTTTCAGCCACCTTGTTATGTTATAACTAGAGCCCATCTGTCTTTTGTTGGCACTTTAGCCGTACACTGGAGAGGTTTAATTTGAATCTATGAGTGATATATCGTATAGGTTTTTGACATTTCGATTTATTTTTACGTGTTTGTTTGTTTGTAGAATAGGGTTAATATGGAATCCGATTTTATTCATTTTCTTTTCAACGGACTTCAAAAAAGGAGGTCTTCACTTTTCCCTTTAGGTATGTCTGTATTTTTATATATTTTTGCGCGACGACTTACTGGTTACAGTCATCTTCTGTCATCCAACTGTTGGGCGAAGACCTCCCCATAACTTCCAGCTGTTTCGATCTGGGGATGGTGTGGACCATTGGTTTTAATTTTGCTTTGCTTTTTTTTTATTTAGTTCAGTTTTTGATTATTCTTCGTTTGAAATACAGGTTTTTTCTTCGTGATTGATTGAAAGAAGTTATAAATTCAACTTCACTTTAACTCTCTAATCCAAATTCCCACTACATTTTAGAGGCATAATCTTAGCATTTCGGCCTCAACAAAAGATAATCTTTTTTGATACATCATACATAAGCTTATAATTTAAAGATTCTGAATAATAAAAACGTATCAACATTATGTAATAAAACTTTCGATATATTAATATCCTTCCTATCGTCACATAACGGTACAAAATCAAAACTATAAAGAATGCATTCCTTTGGTATCAAAAAAGAATAAAAACAAAAGCGGGTGTTCCTTGAGTTGTATCTTCGAGGCGAGAAGTTGACATTATTCTTCCGTCAGTGCCTTTCAACGGTGGACGAAGATGCTTTAAAAAGAGAGGTGGCAATTTGTTTTTATTGATAATTTTTTATATTTTTATATTTTTTTTTAAATTGATATTGTTTTATATATATTTTTAATTGATATCTATTTTTTTAATAGTTTAATTTTATTTTGCGTATCTATGCTGTATTCTAGGTGTGATTTGTGAAGTCGTTACCAAATCATTGTTCAGTGTTGCAGAGAATTTCTTGAACTTTGAGCTTAGTTATGCCAAGGACTTATTTATAAAACCCGTTTTTTATTATTAGATATTCGTTATTTATGATTTAGCTGTTGTAATATAAATCTCTTATTGAAATACTTTCAACATACATAATGTTAAAAATAAAATGATGAATAGAAATAAAACCTCTATTATTTCGTAGCTCTGTGTAGCGATCATTGAAAACCCAGTCGATTTGTCGTGAGACATCAAAATCCTTGCCCACTTTGTAAAATTAATCTCACTATTCCGTATTAAATCAACTATCATACTCCTACACAGATTCCTATCAAGTCACATTATTTCATCCATTCGTAATAGTCACTTCGAGATAAGAACAGGATTGTAATAAATGAAACTTAATAAAAATACCTTTAATCAAGGATTACTATCTCCAAAACGTATTTAAATTAAACAATAAATTCAGTGATTAAGCTACTAAAAAAATAATAAATTTTCAATAATAAAATTACATCAAAAACGTAGGAATCGATTTGAATAACAACAGTTAACTTATGAAAATTATGAACCGCTGGCAGGATACAGCTGCGTTGGAAAAAAGAACACAAGATTCCATAATTAAATTAGCGTGTTGGAAATTAAAAATGGAGAAGAACACACGGGGCGTCCTACCGACCGCTGTGGGGCGCCGTCCGTACGACACATACCATAGCGTTTTATACCCATCAAATCGACCGATAATTGAAATGAGTTCCTTGTAAAAAGCAGAAAAACGATTATCCCTATACCTTTTAAGACGTCCGAGATACACAAATGGACTTTGTATTAGAATTTATGTCACTTAAAAGAGATGATACAAAAAAGCGCCGACGGGTTTACACGCAATAAAAATATGGGAACGTCGAGAATGTCTTCCCGGTTGTCAATCGGGGGGTTTAATAATCGTAAAATGCTTTTTGATCTACTCAGGCCGCGTGGTTGTGTTTTGTTTTGTGTATGACACTTTGTTTATTGACTGCGAGATTTAAAAAAAAAAAAAAACTAGCTGACCCGGCAAAGAAATGGGGGGTGTGGGTACGTGGGTAAAATATACCCCATGACATATTCTCAGAGCTACCATATACACAAAAAAAAAACGTAAAAATCGGTCAAGTCGTTTCGAGTGAGAGAGTTCGATAATAAACGCTGGTCTAGTGGTCAGTGCCCCGACTGCTATGCCGGAGGTCGTGGGTTGGATTCTCACCCAGGACAAATGTTTCTGTGATGAGCACCATAATTTGTTCCCTGTCCGGGTGTAGTTTATCTATAATTTGTATGTATTTAGAAATACAACATTATTTTTAAAATATGCGAAACCTGAATATATGTAGTTTTTCATAATCAATAACTGAATCGATTCCGATAATTTTTACACCTATTATTATATTTTTCCCAAAACTATTTAAAATAGGTCACAAGTTGGACACCACTGACACTAAGTACAAAATAGGACACGGCAGGTCATAGCGGGCATTAGGCGCCAGCGCAGATGATGATGATGATGACGAAGTATGTTTATCAGTTGTCTATTACTCATAACACAAGCTCTGCTTAGTTTGGGGCTAGACGGCGTTGTGTGATAGTAGTAAAATATTATTATTTTTATTATTACTTTGACACAATATTTTTATATAATAATATAAAAGATAGATTAGATATAGTTTTGAAGTCCTGATTTACTTGATTAACTTACCTTAAATTACCTTGACAATATCGTCGACTCAATATTTATGTTACAATTTAAACACAAGAATTTTTATTGAACAAATAACGCAATAAAATTATTAAATAAATAATGCACTGCATATAAGTTACTAAATATGGGAAAAAACCTAGACGCATTTAATTTATTAAAATAAAATTAATAACACGCTGCGTCCCAGAATGCGTGTGACACATCAATATGCTGATATTGATTTTATGACTTTAAGTGGCAATTACATGCGTTGTTTATCTAAAAAAATTAGGTACTCATTGAGCAAGTTTTACGATCAATGCAGTAATATCGTAATAAATAAACTAAAACGATATAAAAAAAAGCGTTTTATCGTTCTTTAAAAACCCATAAAATAATATAATTATTGCATAGTTACCGCTTTCATGTGAATCGATCATTTTACTAAACACCCTAAAATATTATAATTATCTTTAATTATAGCGACGGTTTCTTAGCGGCTATTTTTCTCGTTTCTTAACTATTTTCTGACAACTAATAACGCGTTAACGTAATCGGTAGGTAATTTATATGCCGAATTCTTTACGCCCTGAACGATTAACGCGATGCTCTTTTTAATATTCATTATATTGGTCTATAAGCATTCTGTTTAAACGGAAATGCACACTTCACAGTTTATTGGATCGCCTACACAATCGAGTTTGTGAATAACAACACAATTTGACAAAAAAAAGGATGGTAGCTCTCCAAATATTGTTGTTTGTTTAAAAACTAATAAAAAAACTGTAACAATAAAATCTCGATTGATGTTTGGTGTTATTATGTTGTTCAATAAAAATAAAGTTGCTCTCAATAATCCTATAAATATGAAAAACTGGATGTTTGGAATTAGAATATACGTATGATACTACTTATTATTCCGAGAGTATTTTTTCTCCGGATAACTTCCAAAATTACGCTAGCAAAACCCACTGGCCAAAGATACTCGTACCATAAAAAATAAGGTCTTTCCTTAGCTTAGCTAAGCTAAGGAAAGGCCTAGTATCTACATTATGATTTATGTGCAGAAAGTTTGTCATTGCGACCGAGGCGGAGTTCGCCCGAGCCGCAGGCGAGGGTGTTATGGAGCTAGTGCTGCAGTGACATATTACTGAAATAAATAATAAATAAAATATATTATAATAAATGACTAGTGGGGGTTGCGTGGCACCCAACCCGATACGATAAATCCAATAAATTGTGGCGAGGGTTAACTCGCGCACTTTTCGACACTAGTGCGGAACAGTAAATTGCGTGCCTAAAAGTGTATTGAAAAACCATAATTTCATGGATTTCGAAAACACAGACCAGGAAACTGCGAATATAAATCTGCTTTTATATTCTGTCTAGCATCAATATTTCTACCATCCATGGTGATTATTTAAGAACAGTCAATTAAAACCTTCGTCTGAAGTCCCCGGTTCAGAGAAGGATCTTTACGACTTGATAATTATAAGGTTTTCTTTTCAAAAATCAAGAGCCCGTGGGTTAGTCATCACAGCCTGTTTAGTTATTTGTAGGTCATAATCTGGACACAGGTATACTCGTTATCCTACCAGAGTAGCGGGATTGTTCGAAAGAGTTAGAACGCAAAGGGCAATTGAAGGAACAGGAGATGGGTTTTAGTCATCAAATAACTTTTTTTTTTTTTTAATTCATATAAACCAGAGCTTGACTGCGACCCCACCTGATGGTAAGCAGCGATGCAATCATTGATGGTGAGGCGCACTAGTTTATTAAGAGCCTATTCACTCTAGCCTTGAAGACACCTTCTTCGGCCCTGGAAGGAGCGAGAGGGAGTGTCAGACTTACTTTTGCTGACGTAAACCCTCCTGTGTTCCTTCAGAAACCCTTTGCATTCCAGGGACACGGAACACTCTTTCGAGCATTTCCGCTGCCTTAACAGGCATCAGCCCTAGTAGGCCGCGTCCATTTTAGTGACAACACATTGAGCCGCCGTCGTCGGCTCGAGCTTGCTCCTTACCAGATGGCCAAACAACGACCCATTGCTCGCCATCCACAAACCCACGTCAACGGTGGCCGGGAATCGCCCTCCGATTCCCGACACCAGGGGCGTCTGCTACGGTAGAGGCTGAGGCGTGAGGATGTCCTCTCCCTCACGGTTTCAACTGCCTCCTGTGCTCGCATTACTGCTGCGAAGTGACTGCTTCCCATTCACTTTCACAGGATACTATGGCCGGTCGGCTTCCAGTCTAATCGGGAGCAGATGAATACCTATATCCTCTAAAGTTTTCGACTAACCTACTTCATATCATAAGGAAGTCTCAGGCCTACTGTCTACGGACGCGTAGCTTCATAGACGCGTATTCGTCAATATACGTTTGGTGTACGCCCACACACACACACACAGCTTATGTAAGCTGTATGTATGTACAAAACTAAGAAACTCTGTCGACGAAACTGCAACGACACGACGACGGCACGAAGTTTTGTATGTAAGCTCCACGCATGCGTATAATGACGAATATGCGTCTATGAAGCTACGCGACCGTGGACATTAGGTCGTTCCACTATCATTCACGTCTTTGAAAATAATTCATCTTACATAGTTGTACCCAAAAAGTCATAAAAGCCGATATAATTAAAACCTTTAGCGCTGCATATATTTCACGAATAATCGAGATAAGCTGATGGTCGCTGTTAATAAGACATCAACGGTTTATGGTATAAAATCCTGCCTCCGAGTTAATATAATACCTATTCATTAAAAACACTTGCTCCATGTAAAAATACTGCAGTTAGGGTGTGGTACAAGGGATAAGCAGACAGTGGGGTGCCAAATATATATATATTTTTTGTATTTGTATATCAGGCTCTTCACGTCTAAAGCGCGTATTTTGCGTACAGTTGGGACAAATGTGTCATTCGATCCACCACAGCTCAGAAAGCCAAATATGAATTGTAATGTTATTAATATATTTATGCTTATTATTTTTATACTTATTCTATTTATAGTGTCTATGGGGCCTTAGTAGCCTGAAAATGAACAATTATTATTATTAAAACAGATTAAAATTATTTACATTATTCGGTTACGGTTAGTTAAAATTTTGACGCAGACGTGAGACATGACGCAGGTTCTCACCGAACACGGTAAGTTCGGGAAGTTCCTGCACCGGATTCGTGCGGAAGCGACGCTAGGTGTCGCCACTGTGTGGACCGCCCGGAGGACACGGTGGAGGTGTGCCCCGCTTGGGCAGAGCAACGCCGTGTCCTCGTGGGGGCGATCGGCGGCGGCGATCTTTCGCGCCGGGCTTTGGTACAGGCCATGGTCCGGAGCGAGGAGGAGTGGCAGGCGGTCGCTTCCTTCTGCGAAGCAGTAATGCTAGCAAAGGAGGCGGCCGATCGCGTGAGGCAACGGTCCTCACGCCCCAACCGCCACCGGGATTCCGATCCCGATTTCCGGCCACCGTAGGCGCGGGCTTGCGGACGGCGAGCAATGGGTAGCCCGCCGTCCGACCGTCCGGTAACCGTCCGGACCGAGTCCAAGTCGTCGACGGCGCGTATTGTTCCACGCGCGCCTCAGGGAGATGTCAGCAAATCGTAGGGGCCCAGCAGGGTCGAAGCCTACTGGGGCCATGGGTAGTGTGAAAACGAAACCCGGGGCCCTGGGACGAAGGCAACGAAGGAACAGGAGTGGGTTTTTAGTCAGTAAAAGTCTGACACTATCTCCTGCACCACCCAAGAGCGGGATTTGTCATTTAGATGATTTTCCCAACTAAAAAAAAAAAAAAAAAGTGTCAGTGAACAGTTTCAGCCTAAGATAATTTATATGACTGGCCTAACTAAAATAATGTGATCACAATCAAAATGTAATAATCTAATACAGATTATTAAACTTTGTGTAAAGCTACAAGAGTTATCTCGGCAAGATATATAAATAAGTAGTTACACAAAATACGTAGCTCTTTACTATCTACCTATATTTAGCAATATCCAATGTTAGTCACACCTCTATGCCCAAACGTAGCAACTATTTTAATGAAATTATTCATGCATTTACAGAAGCCGTCATTTGTTTAAGCTAGCTATCAACACATCGTACAATAAACATAAAAGTAACCTTTCAGGCCCAACCCAATCGATATAAGCTTCTGTTTCGAAAGACTATTATTCCCATAGATTATTTGACAAAAATGCAGCGATAGCAGCCCCGATTTACGACTTAGACAGACAGCTGCAACAATTGGGTATCCCTCTTACATTAAAATACCTTTGATAAAGGGGGTAACCAGCTGATAACGATGCACTTGAAATGAAAAAAAAAATTAATACATGTGAAATCCACCAAACTACATTGGAACCGCTTAGTGGATTAGGGCCCATTCACTTTGCTAACGAGCGGGCCTGAGTCCCATCATCTGGAATATTATAAGGCTGATTATGCTTATGCTTGTTTGGCAAAAAATCTAGGGAAATAAAGCGCACGTTAGTAAAATGAGTAACTTCAACGATTAATTGGCGACAAACAATAAATTTCTCAAGACAATAGGCGCTCACGTAAAACATCGGAAGTGGAGTCAATCTATTAGCCGTTACGTAAAATAATCAATAAAACTCGATGTAAACTACATGTATTTAAAAATAACCCGCTTCTTCCAGCAGCGGGTTACTTCTTTAATAAAAAGTGTCATCATCATTTCAGTCGAAAGACGTCCACTGTTGGACATAGGCCTCCTCTAAGTGTCGCCATAACGACCGGTTCTATGCGTATCGCATCCATCTCATTTCCGCGACCCTCACCAGGTCATCGGTCCACTTTGTGAAAGTTCTTCCAAACGCTCCGTCTTCCGGTACGTGGTCGCCACTCTAGAACCTTTTGTCCCCATTGACCATCTGTTCTGCGAGCAATGTAATAAAAAGTATACTTTGTGCTATTCCAAAACATGGTCTACTCGTGTACCAAATCGTTCGACCGTTAAGGAGTAACAAATACACACATACATATAAACTTTCGCCTTTATAATGTTAGGGGTGTGGTTACTTAAGAGCATCCAACCCGACATACATTTTCACTGTTTTTTAATACAACCGCTCTTACGCGCGATTATAACGTTTTACATTAGATATTTTGGAAACACAGATATCTTATGGATATTATCTAGGTTTCTATAGAAATCAAAATATAAATTTGTGTAAAACTAATCCAGTTAAGATCTCTGAAAATCTGCTATTTTACGTGAACTTTGGCCCTCCATAATGTACTCCTATATTAAAAATATAAAAAAGTATCTATTGAAGCCTTGCACATTTAATCGAGATTCTGAATGACGACAATTTTTCTCAAAAAATTTTAAGGGTTTTAAAAAAACACATATTTTCTAGAACAAGTTTTGTGAAATATTCGAGTAAATCACGGAATTACCGAATGCCAACAGAGTTTTCAGGCTTTATATCTCTTTTTTCGCGTTGCCTTTTCATCAAACATCGTGTTAGATGAAGCAACAAGCTTTTAAACCATGCTCGACGTTGACGATAGGCGAGTGTGAAAGGGCTCTCTTAATGTCTTGAGTCGAAATATCGTTAGTACTAACGTTAGGTTAACCGAAGAGCACATTATCATTCCATTGCGTCATTCGGTTTTAAAGAAAATGCATGAAAAAAACTCCAATAGCTCTTGGTGTAATTGTCAAAACACCTAACGTTACTTAAATAGGTATAACTTGTTTGAATTGTGTATATTTTTCTCTCTATTATTCCACCTACGCCTCACTGGCTTGGTAACAGGTGTGATCATTCAGAACAAAATAAAACTACACATACAGAAGGACTACTATGAAATCTTTGGTTACGAGCACGCTGACACTGATAAATAAAAAACAAAAACAATATTCTTAATTCAGCGTATGTCATTTTTAAAGGAAACTTAATTATTTTTATATCATTAAGATGTCTATGCATTGCCAATATATACAACTTTCTGTAATTATAATAACTGGTCAAGACCTTGTAATCACATGTTATTGACCCACAAATCTGACTCCACAAAATTGTTTTTCTAAAAGAAAACCTTTGCACCACTCTTTTTTTTTGGGTGGGAAAATCATCTAATGACATCCCCGCTCTTGGGCGTAGCGGGAGGTAGTGTCAGACTTTTACTGACTAAAAACCTACTCCTGTTCCTTCTTTGCCATTTTCCAGGGCCCCGGGGATCTCTTTCGCATCACCCAGGGCTCCGCCCCAGTAGGCTTCGACCCTGCTGGGCCCCTACGGTTGCTGACATCTGCTTGAGGCGCGCGTGGAACATGCCCCACTCTAAGAATTACTTAGTAGATATGTTAGCAAAACCGTAGGGGTTCAGCAGACCAGATGCCCGCCCGCTAGAGCCATAGGTAACCAAGATCCAAAAACGCAAAGGGCATCTGAAGGATCTCAGTAGGGTTTTAGTCAGTAAAAGTCTAACACGCCCTCTCGCTCCACCGTTGGGCGGGAGAAGTCGATTTGATTTCCCACCTCCCGAGAAAAAAAAAATTGTTAGTTTTTATTTTCACTATTACTTTGATTGAGTAGGTACTGAGCCTTCTGTAGGTATATTTTATGCTACGATAAAAAGAACGTGCCTTTGTCAATGTCTCATTGTCGCTTTCTCCGCCCACGCTACCTCTCGTCACTCGAGCCGAGGTGTTAACTACTAAACCCACAATTACGCATATTGCCTGATCACATCAAAAGCCCAGCCCGACAGGCTATTATGATGCGGACGACGAATTAAAATGAATTTAATTTTGCTATTAATACTCGTAGTATGTCGTAGGGTAAACTTTGTATGGAAAGCACGGGTTTTATATTTAAAACAATCATGATTTCGGTATAAAAATTCAACTGAGGAAATATTGCTAATTTTACTTGCAGAATTATGAGAAAAGAAGAGAGATGATGCGATACATTATTTGTACGCTTGACTGTAATAGCACCTATTTTAACGTATCTTTTGTTCTGTTTTGAGCCAGCTCTTATATAAACAAGAAATAAGCAATAACCCTACTTACGTCCTATAAGAGCAGTGGTGGTCGTGAGTTCAAACCTAGCTAGGCGCGTTACTTTGTGTAATTTATTTCATCACCACTGCTCTCAAAACGGTGAAGAAAAACATCGTGAGGAAACCGGCATGTCCTAGAACCAAAAAATTCGAAGACATGTGTCATTCACCAACCCGCACTGGGCCCGCGTGGTGGATTACGGCCCATTCCCTCTCCTAGAAAGGAGGTCTGAGTCCCAGCAGTGGGAACATTATAAGGCCGACTATGACTATACTATATTATACATCCTTCAAATCTAAATCAAACCCTCCCAAAGTTACACTCAAAGGAAATAAATAACCCAGAAAACATCACAAACTCACGGCCAAAGAAAGAAAAACTATTTTTAAATGAAATCCTCTATTGCGTAGATTATAAGACCTTTGTCCCGCTCCCAAATAGTTTTGTTTTCCTATCTTCTAGGAAATGGCTAGTCAAAGTTACGTATAAATTCTTTTCCTCGGCCATTTCAACTGTGGGGGCGAAGTTACACTGAGTCTTTATTGTAATGGACGTTTACAATGTAATAAATGAATGGCATTTTTATGAAGTTGCAGTTCTAAGGCATTGTAGAGAAGAAAATTCGGTAGCTAGAATCTTATACTTTAGCAGATTCTTTGTCGGTTTCAGTCTTCCAGGAAAAACAATTTCTCTGTACTATTAATACATTTAAATTCAAATCTAAATATTTCACTTCACACTAGCTGCTACCAGCGTCTTCGCATGCCTATGTCACTTAGTGATAAAGTTGCCTTCTATTGGTGAGAGAATTCTTTAAAATGGGTTCAATAGATTTTGTATTTACAAGCTTTTATATAGTTTCATCTGTCCCGATATTTATAGCATAATAATAGCATAACCAGCCTTTCAATGATCCCACTGCTGGGACTCAGGCCTCCTCTCAAAGAGAAGGAATGGGCCATAATCCACCACACGGGCCCAGTACGGGTTGGTGAATGTTACATGTCTTCACGACATGCCGGTTTCCTCACGATGTTTTCCTTCACCGTTTTGAGAGTAGTGGTGATGAAATAAATTACACAAAGTAATGCGCCTGGCTGGGTTTGAAACCGCGACCTATAACTCGTAAGTCGGGACCGTTACTACTCAGCCACCACTGCTCTCAACACTCAGTGTCCCGTTATTTGTCTGTAATCAAATCTTGCAAATTAAATTTAATCCACTTCCCAGTTACCGATTGAGCTGAAATTTTGCATGCATGTGTAAATCAGATGACAATGCAAAATTACTATGACATGGAGCTGATCTGATGATGAAACTGGAAGGTGAACATAGGAACTCAGATAACCCTATCGCGTTTGAGCTTCTCGGAATGGTCTTGATGAGTATTAATTATATAGGTATATACCGCGCTATAAAAGCTTGCTATGAAAAAATGATTTTCATTGCAAAATTGTTAAAGAACCTGTTACTTTTTATTTTATTATTCATTACCAACAAAAATACAAATATATCCCCTTCATAATACTAGTATAATCTAGTATAGCTAAAACTAGTATAGATAGGTTTTTTTTTCAAGATGGGAAATCATACAATGACTCTTCCAGCTCGAGGGTGGAACAAGAGGGCGTGACAGACTTTTACTGACTAATCCCACTTGCGTCTTTCAGTTTCTCTTTGCGTTCTAGGGCCACGGCCACTCTTTTAAATGTGGCACTTACAAAATATCAGAAGCTAATACACGGTTCCAATTTGTTGATTTCTGTTAGAATTTCATGTCACTGTGCCTATTTATATTAGGAATATCGCTTCTAATTTCTAAAAATCCTAAGTCGTTGCGAACATAATTATAAAATACTTCTCTAATATATAAAGTGACGGCAAAGTTAGTACATATATCGAATTCTTTGAATTGGTTTTTAATGGTGCGTCCACACGATACAGACTCGCGTAGATTTTGACTGTGCAACATAGTAGTGCAGTGCAAATGTCGGTGTACAATCTACCTAATTATGTACCGTCTGGACGCACCATTTGAGAATCCTTCAAACAAGCGACGGAAGAGTCAATGCGATTATTTATTAACAAATCTTTAATAATTTGAGAGGATCGCACTCATTCCTTAGTCAATGTACTGACAAATACAAGAGGTCTATGCCAAGAAATCCCCAGTCATGCCACTTAAAACAAATCAATACACCACTGATTGCATTCATCTTCGTGCTAGAGGTGAAAGTGATCAACTTAATACACAAATATTTATGACACACACTTTCTGTCAACTCTTGTAAATGCTTCATTACATTTAATGTGTTTTTCTTTGCCTTCTCCCATAAAACTAAGACATTGATAAAGTGGGTCAAGCCGTTAGAGACACCATTGAAAGTCAACAATTGGCTATCTTCATTACTTAAGTCGTATTCAACGACCATACCTCTGGAACCAAACTGTAGAAACTGAAGGATTTTCTTTTTTGTTGGTGGGGGTAATTATCAAATAGCTTCTCCTATTATGGGTGGAGTGAGAAGGAGTATTAGACTTTTACTGACTGGAACCCACCTGTGTTATTTCAGTAGCCCTTTACGGTTCGGTAACTCTTTCAGTAGCCCTTTAACCTTTTGAGTGCGTAATTAGAGACACAATAGTAAGACAATGGCGCGTGAACCGGCGCGTTAATGCGGGGATCAACAGCTGCGGGGATCAACAGCTTAAGGTTCGGTAACTCTTTCAGTAGCCCTTTGCGGTTCGATAACTCTTTCAGTAGCCCTTTACGGTTCAGTAACTCTTTCGAATAATCCCGCAACCCTGGCAGGTATCGGCCCTAACGGGCGCCGTCAATCTTGCTGACGTCACTTTGAGGTGCGCGTGGAATACAATGTGAGGTCGACTCAGATCTGGTCCTTATCGGACGACAAGATATCCATTCCTCGCCATCCACAAGCCCGCGCCTACGGTGACGGTCACCCTGCGACTCTGCCCGGGTGTCTCCGACGGGGATAAAACGATAGATTAATTAGTTATATTGCATAAGCCTTTTTTTAATTCATTTATAAAGCTTGAAGAGGGTCGCCTTGTTCATATACTAATTTATTTGTGGTCGGCAGCATATTTTCTTATTTCATATATTTGTTTACCATCTTGATAGTCACCTCCTTTTTAGACATACTATACTTCATACAGTCTCTCCATTGTTTCCTTAGCCTTCCTCTAACCCTTTAAATCAATGAGTAACTCAGGACCGACAGGGTTGAGAGCCCAGTTTTTTTGTCAATTTTTTTTTGGAGATGGAATAACTCTTCTCGTTCTGGGTGGAGCGAGAGGGAGTGTCAGACTTTTACTGACTAAAACCCACCTGTGTTACTCCAGTTGCTCTTTAGTTCCAGATCTACCAAGAGCTAGTAAGTAGGTAATGACGTCATAAACATAGTCTACAACCCCACAAAACGACCAACTTAAACAATATCCATAGAACGAAACAGTTCTAAGTTCCAACCACAATTCCTTTACAGATTTGAAAACAACACGAAATCATTGAACCCACATAAGTTTTCAGAGTCGCGTCTTAAAGGAAAAGTAAGTTTGCGTTTCTCGGAGTACTAACTAGCTCCGTTACGTGGGAGATGCCATTGTGATCTAACAACTAGCCAAGTTTGTAACAAGCAGTGTTGGTGCAAACTTTGTCGTACACTATGGAGGCAACAACCTCGTGGCAGCGCTGATAAAGGAACTGCTCAAGTAAACAAACAGAAGTATCTGTAAAGGATATTTTTCATTGTGCGTACAGCTAAGGAGTGGAATTCCTTGCCGGAATCTGTGTTTCCTGATGGCTACAACCCGGGAATCTTTAAGTCAAGAGTGAATAGGTTACTTCTAGGTAAGCGCGCTCCATCCTCGACCGCATCGTCATTTTCCATCAGGTGAGATAGCGGTCAAGCGCGAAACTACTAATATTTTTTTTTTTTTACTTGGCAATTTGTAAAATCGGGTTACATACTCCAGTTCGATCTCCTTCGTCTACCAAAATGCGGACGAACAAGATGTTTATATAATTGGAATATTTTTTATATGTAAATAATTCTTCTGTGCGTGAATTTGTTACCTAACTCCTTCTAAACGGCTTGACCAATTTGGATGAAATTTTGTGTGTATATTTAACTGGGTCCCTGGATGGTTTGAAAATACAATTGAACCTGGTAGCTGGCGCTGCAATCGTGTTTTCAAAAAACGTCTGCAGGGACCGCTTGTATTCTAACACTTTCGAACAATGACCTCCGTCTACTTTTTCCACATAATTCACTCATAAGCTAGAGCAAGCCAATTCTCTAATATTCTCAGAAAGAGTGGCTTATAATAAAAAGATTCCAATCGACACTGGTCATTGGGAAATCCTCGTAATCTGAAACTTAATTACGTTTATTTATTAACATATACGAAATATTAAAAAATGTAAGAATTGTAAAAAAAATAACTATAAGTTATAGAAGAGCGGAGTCTCATAATACTGGATTATTTGCTTAAAAGGAGGTAAAACCTCCCTCGCAAACTTTTGTTAGAAATATTTTGGTACAGAAATAAAATATTTTTGTTTTTGTGTAAAAAACTATATAAAAAACTTGGTAATTATTGCAAGCATGAAATTCGTTTGGTTAAAATGATTTTAAGCCTTTTTTGAGGAGGGAAATCATTAAATGACTTCACTCCCTCTAGGGTGGAGCGAGAGAATTACACGACTAAAACCCACCTTTAGCCCAGCGTGTCAGAATTACACGACTAAAACCCACCTTTCAATGTCCTATTGCGTTCTGGAGCCACGGTATCTCCAAACTTTCCCGCAATGATTTTGAGCTTCATTGTACAGATCATTTTACAGAACATTGTGTAAAATTTTAGTTTCTTATAATCATGGTCGATACGTTACCAAGAATAGCTAGATGTTAAAACAGCTGTGCCTTGTTCTCCATTCAATTCATAAGAGGTGTTCCCGATCGAGTCCGGATCACACGGCTATGCTAATTAATTTAGTGTCACATCCGCGCTTTTTGTATTATTGCAGCTTTAAACACACGTGTAGGTCTTCGACGAATCGAAGGCAGTTAAGGCCTCAAAAGAAATATTAAATTTACGAAAATCTAAAAAGGTACTCCTATTGTTCATTTGAATCTCAATAGCGAACAAAATAACGTACACCAATGGTTCAAGTTCACCTTAAATGTGACCACATTCATTCAAATTCACATTCATCATCTAAACAAACCATCTACAATAAAAAAGTATATATTTTATGACAAAAAATTAAACAAACACAAAGCTATAGATCATAAAAATTACTTTATACGTATATAAAGTTTCAAGTTTGACTCCTTATACCAAATAAACTGCGCCCACGCAAGTCTTGGTAAAAGTTGCTTTCCAAACGCAATTGTATGGCGTGACGAGTTCAAAAAACCTGGTCATGCTTCCCTGTAGTAGCCAATAGCCATGGCTGTTTATGACAATTTGTAACGTAACCGTACAAAAGACTATGTTTTGCTACCTAAAAAAACTTCAAAAAGGTATTGGTGTGCTTAAAATAAAGAAAAAAAAAATTTTATTTATGCCTCACACAACTTATTAAAACTATAAATACAAACGAAATAAAAAAAAATGACGGGTTGCACTCTGGGAGAAAGAAGTTTTCACTTCAAAAATCTGTGTGTGGCTAAAAACTCATCAAATTATGCTTGGTTAACTTTATCTGCACATATTACTAGATTTTCTGCTAAGTTTTCTATTTTAATTATTATTGGTGGTGAAGCCCGAGCCTATGGCTTCATCACCACCAACACTATCTTACCTGGTGATAAGCGATGATGTGGTCGACAATGGAGCACGCTTACCATAACTTTTCTTTTTTTGTCTTGGTTTGGTCTTCACCACTTCTAATGTTGTGTTTGTCAGAACACGAAGCTTATAACTCAATCTTGACACTAAAGACAATAAAAAAGCATGTAATGACTAACAATCATTTCATTCATTTACGGTCGCCATTAACCAATTACAATAAATATGAACATTCCATTCTTATTTTACGCACTGAACCTTCATCTTCGAAGAATAAATTTCTTTAATAACTATGCACAATAAATTGCAAATTAAATGTGTGTAGAATTAATTATTTCGATACCTTGTGACCACAGAATAAGAAAAAATGGAATCTGAAGAGTGTCCGCCTAGTTTGATATGGAGATGCAGAAATCGCCAATAGTTATGGCCCTGCAATTAGTTAACTTATTAATTCGTCAGTTTATTAACGTATCTCTAGCCATTCTTAGTACGTAGCAATCGTTTAAGTGCACCTGTGTGTAAGCACATATTTGTGTTTTATAATATCTCCCGTGTCGTTGGCTAATATCAGCTGAGATTAACAGTCTTGACCGAAATTCAGTCAGGAGGACTATTTACAGTAATCTCCATAACTTTTTATATTCAATGCCTATACCTAGAGATAATTCACCCTATTGCGGTCAAAAATGTAAATATTGCACATGAGCACTCCATTTCAATACTCCATGTCCATACCACACGATCGTGTTACAGCTAATATGCCGTATAATAATGAACATATTACCTCGACCGTCTGCCCACTGCGACACCTATTAGCTAAACAAATTGTAATTACATACATCAACTCTGTTTAATTAATGTGATTAGGAATTCACACTAAGGTTAAGCAATTAGGCAGACACAGATTATTGTGTGGGCGGGCTTTATAATGAGTTGTTTAAACTTTGATATTTTCGGGTATGGATATCGCGAGGATTTGTTGTATTTTTTTGGTCTTTTTGTCCTCAGAATGACTAAAACTTGGGCTACGGGAATATAATATAATAGAACTAGCACTTTGCCATTAAACCGTATTTTAAGGATAGCTTTAAAAAACTAATAATTAATTATTCAATTTTGCCAAGTTTCAAGTTTATTAACCCAAGAAATAAAAATCCTCCATACAATCTTTAAAACCCCCTAAATTCGTCTATGAGGGTTAGTTTGGAAAAAGAATAATGCCAACCATTATTATTTATTTAGATTAATATTTGTGCTAAATTTTAATTATATTGGCACATGGAAAAATATTTTGCATACTAACGAAATCCCCCCTTTTCACCCCCATCCGGGTTGAGTATTTACAAAAACCCCGTTCTTAGTGCTCGCTTACATCATAAAAGGAAACTTTGTGCAAAATTTCACGTTTCTAAGTCCAGTAGTTTAGACTGTACGTTGATATATTGTCAGTCAGTCAGTTTTTCCTTTTATACATATAAATATAGATAAACTTTATTTGTTCACCGAAATGGTAACCGCCGCCGCTGGCCTTGAAACGTAAAGGGCAACTGAAGAAATAGGTGGGTCTTATTCAGTAAAAGTCTGACACACTGACACATTCATTGTTTTTAGGTTATTATTTCACTTATTTGCCATAAATGGGCATGCATAGCTGTAAAAAGTTTATCATGCTCACTTAAATGTCTCATTGATGGTGGGGCGTGTGTTGGATCGCTCGGTTCCCTTCAAAATGGCGCGTTATGTCCGTGAACGAACGCTGTTAGTTAAGACTGGTCATTTCGTGACTATCAGTAGCTTATTTTAATTTCTATATTTTAAATTATCTTCTTTTTTATTTATATTATTTATACATACTTAATAGAAACGACAAAAAATATGTAACCGTGATATTTGTAACACTTAACATGATTTAAAAGAGCGTCTGAGGAGTTTCTTGCAAATTCTTCTCCATTGAGATCTACGCTGACTGACTTTTTAACAGTTCAAAAGTCCCTGTAAATGTTTTATTTGAAATTTGATTCTTTGAATTTTTATTCTTCTTCCACCCAGAACGGGAGAAGTAATTTGATGATTTCACACATCAGCCAATAAAAAAGGATGTCTAAAACTTCGCCTACCATTAATTCTCCGAAATCACAAGCATTTTTATAACACGATAGAACTGCATGTTATGACGTCACGGTCGCCGTTATGTCTTTGACCTATACAGTTTCATAATATAATAACATTTATGATATGAGGAGCTTCTTGGGTAGGTATCGTTTCGCCATTGACGACAATCAGTAAAGAAAACTAATCCGTCTATTAGTATTAGAGGCCCATCGCACCACTTAGCCCATTCAATTCGTGTGCGCAGCTGTTAAGGCGAAGTTTTTACATCTTTAATATTTTTTTGCGATGGAATTTGAGATTTGAAATAGTTTTTTTTTTAATTTAATTTACTGCACACAATGATGATGGATGTGACACGCACTGGACTGGTCGTTATGGCGACGCTTGGGGAGGCCTATGTCCAATAGTGGACGTCTTTCGGCTGAAATTATGATGATGATACAATGAAGGTAGGCATATGTAGTTATAGACTAGTCTTAATGAATGCAAATTAACATACAAATAAATAAGTATAATATGAATAAAGTAGTATCACATCACAATAATCGTTAGGAACTATATTGGTTTTATTGTGTCTTGTTTTGTGCAAAATTAGTTTTTATGTTTGTTTTTTTACATTTCGCTCATTTTCGACAAGAACGACCTGAAAAATTTACATTTATGACATTTTTTTTTTTCATTTAATGATGACAAAATTATTATGAGGATATATTAATTCAAACTTAAAAATGCTCTCTTTTAAAATAATGTTTTTTGAGTTATGTCCATCTTGTGGCAAATAAAAGATTTATACTATAGTACCACAATAATGCACATCAAACAACTTTACGATAATAATGGTGCTTATGATACTAGCAAATATAAATAAAAGGATTGCCCTCGAATACATAACTAAAGAATACATAAGGTTGAACAATTTTCCATTTCTATGGAAAATTTGCCCACCCACACCCGCCTGTGTTTGCCCGTGTTTATCATACAATACACATTGTAAAAATAGATGCTCTAAAAATAATTCTGATCTCAATATAATTAGGCATGGTACCTTATATTCAAGGAAATAATAACACAATCACGTCGATCAGATAAAATATGTTGCTAAACTCTATTTTGGGAAATTCTTGGAAAAACCCTGTCACTTTGTTTTGTTACAAAGTTACAAAAGTATTGAGGGAACAAACACAAAAATGTATTTGGTGGGAAAACCGTAAATAAAAAAAAAACGCATGTGATTCAGTATGTGACATCATTGAGCGTCATAAAAAAATAACACCTTTAGTTGGTTCAATCAGTAGTGATCGACCAAAACACAATTTGTAGCCGAAACCATAACCGAATGTTTGGGTCCTCCTCTAGTTTTGGCTGTAACTGAAACCGTAAACGAAACTGACATGGTTACAGAAAACTGTCAAAAAATAAAAAATATATTTTAATACAGTTGTTCCTAATCATATTTAGATATAATTTTATGCTTAATTATACAGTTATAACTTTCATAAAACACAGATAATCGAAAACATCGACGATTACATAAAAAATATAAAGTACATAGATGAACGAGTCAGTCAGTATCACACCCGTCAGTTCAAAGACAAAAGTTTTTAAGTTTCACCGAAGCCGACCAAACCTTGGGTCGATCTCTATCAAGCAATAACACACGGATTATGTAACAAATGAATCGATTAGAAGTCATTAAATTGTCTATAATAAATTATTTGAATTCAGAACTAAAGATAAAAATCTAATTTTAAAATAACAAACTCAATACAAAATACGACATAATTATTTCAAATTCCTTTGGAATTTATATGAGCCTTTATAAAAACCTCACTTATTCAAACTGAATTAACCAAAAAATACACCACGTTTAAGTCAATATTTGAGTTGGTGGCAATGGATTGAAATAATCTTGAATATTTAATTCAAGAAATCCTCCCGGCCAAATTCTGACCGCGGTGGCCAATCTCAATTACCCTATAGCACTACTTACCAGTAGTGACGCTTACGAGCACAAGACCAATGAAAAAATTCAATTATACTTGACTACAATGCTACAGTTTGACAAATTAAACATTAAGGGCGCCTTCAAATTAGCCGCAAAGTGCTGCGCGACGGCAGCTCTACAGCCGCGCTACAAAGCAATAGATGGTTAATAAAACGATGCATTCTACCCTTAACAAACCGGGCACAAGTACCTAGAATTTCAATCACCTATTAAAAAATTAAAGCTTCTAATAGCGTCTACTTAACACGCACCATCTCAATAATTCATCAGCCTCCATATTTGGGAGGCGTGTGCTGAGTGAGTGACATATGAATTACATTGTGTCTGCTACCACGGACGCTGCCTTACGTAGCGAAAAATAAAACGTCTGTTTCTTTTTACTAATAGGCAAACAGCACTTGTATAAAGACAAAAAATAATGATAGATACGAATGTTTTTTTTTTGTTTTGGAGGGGTAATTGTCAAATGGGTTCTCTCGATCTAGGGTGGAGCGACAGGGCGTGTCAGACTTTTACTCACTAAAACCCATCAGTGTTCTTCAGTTGCCCTTTGCGTTCTAGAGCCACTAGGGGTTTTAGAATGTCTAACATGTCTTATACAAATAGACACTCCAAGAAACAACTGGCTATCGTAACCCTCGAATGCAGAGGGCATCTGAATAAACACGGGTGGATTTTTGTTAGGAAAAGTTTGACACTCCCGGTCGCTCCACCCAGCCTGAGGAAAGTTTTATTTGATGATACACCACCCCAAAACAAAGGGTCGGCCGGTTCTGAAAAATATTTTTTTTAGCCTTTATTTATCGAGAATAGGAAGAAAATAAAACGAACATATTAAAATGTCTATGTTTACTTGTTTAAATGTTTTACCTGCCAGGAAAATCAAAATCTCAGACATAGCTTCCCAATTTTATTCAGACACCTAACAATTAAAGAAAATACATATTAAACTTTTATATAAATCACAAAGCTTCTTGACCCCGTGTAACCCGAAATTACTTCTACACTCAAAACAATCAACTAACAACGAAACAACAATCAAACTAACGGCGCATACACACAGAACACCAAAACTCAACCAAACCATATCGCCATACATCAAACATTGGAACAAAACGAAACTACAAGCAGAATCAATCATGATTGGTATGTTTTTAAATCCCGCCCACACTTACAAGTAGCTGAAATAAAAAATGTCTGCCTTCCTATGTGTCTAGACGGTTCTTTTGTAATCGTAAGTTGTCCGCTAATTGGCGCCAATATTTGTGGCATTGTTTTTGTTTGTTGGTACAAATGGTCCCGAGGTTTTCTTGTACCTAAATTAAGAGGAGAGTCCCTATGAGACACATAAAAAGGCACAAAAAAAAATTAAGATCCTAAATAGTTGTGCCAACATTTTCATCGCGACATACATATTTGCAAACCTATCTTCAATGTCGAGAAAAAAAAATTGTTTAAAATTTAGTAAATCTTGCAAATAGAAAAGGTCGATTAAGCTGTTTTTGAGTGATATGAACAATTTTTTATCTCGATATTAGGGATAGGTTTTCAAATATCTCGCGGTGAAACTATTGGCACATCTATTAGGGTTCTTAATTTTTTTCTTTGTGTAATTCAGTGTGGCGTATTTTTAGAAATTTTGAAAACTGTAAAACTCTCCTCTTAAATGTTCCTGTTAGAACGCTCTATTGTTTTGAGAAAAGATTACTTATGTGTAGGTAATCTTAAAGTTTATGACATGACCCAATCAGTTACTATAACTGCAAAACCTTCTCCATCATACTCCTACCCGTATCTCAATTTATTTCAGGTCTGAGCAGTGGTGGGCCAGTGGTAAGGATGCGACTTCCCAGTTATACATCGAGGGTACAAACTCAGGCAGGTACTTTACTTTGTGTAATTTATTTTATCACCACTGATCTCAAAACGGTGAAGGAAAACCATTGTGAGGAAACCGACATGAACCCGCCTGAGTCGCGCGGTGGTTTTCGACCCATTTCCTCTACTTTGCAGGACGCCTTAGTCAAAGCAGTGGGACCATTATAAGTCTGATTATGCTGTGCTTCTACGACGACGTGGCATATCTTCTCCTTCTTAGCATCTCTATATGCCGTCACCTCCTTTTATCATATGTCTCTCTACCCATCTTCTCATGTCCGTAAAACAGTCGATTAGAAAGAATTCTAACAACCCCTGCTCCATTGAAGCATTGGCTCAAACATTGGCTCCAATATGGAAATATAGTAACATGAGACGGCCACAAACAATATTCATCTACCCACATCCAGCAGTTATTGTTGCCGCGACTGGCCGGCGACGAGTCGGCGGTTTCTTAATGTGCGAATAAAAAATCGTCTAAGACCATTAAATCTTGTAGTTACAAGCATGTGAAGACAGCAGTTGGAATAATAAGAAGTACATGGAAGTAGCATTATTTAAATGTATGTAAATGTTTGTTACGTAGCCAAAAGATTAATGAATTATATCTGACAGTGAGCATTGTTGGGGATTGGGCACCCGTCTTTACAATTGGAATATACTGCCGGGTTTACATTAACATGTGGCCTTATTCGAAAGAGGTAGCGTGGTCCTAGAACACGGGCTTTTTAATCAGTAAAGTCTCCAGCGCTACACCCAGAGAGTTTTTTTTACACTATTTATGTTGTTGTACACTGACAGCCCCAAATCTTTTCCTTTCGTCCAGTCAATTCAAAGGTTGTCTGGAAGAAATTACCCTGCGCATTAAGACCACCTATTGTACATTTATTTTCATAAATGTTTGTCCTACAATAAGTTAAGGTGTGCAAAAAAGAAATAAACAAACAAACAGAGAGGGAGAAGTTAATTGATAATTACTCACACAAAAAAGGAGGAATCGGCAATGAATGAAGAAACAAAATCTATTTCAAGTTAACATCATCATTTATTAATGACACAAGGGGATCAAAAGTATAACTAAAACAATTTAGGGCGGAATTCACCAATAGAACTAATCGCGTTTAGCCGCTGTCACTAGTGTCACTTGTAAAAATAAACGTGATTATGCGAGCCAAACGTTAAAACGCGATTAGTTTTATTTGTGAAATCCGCCCTTAGAAATGTAAGTTCAGCAACTAAATCAGAAATAACTAAGAAAAGCACTGAAGAACTAACATTATGACAGAAAAAAGAAAAATAACTTTGAGGAAAATACAGAAACGCGAACGAGACGAGACAAAACTTTTGCGAGAATTTTATTTCCACTTAAGTATTCTTTCCAACTAACTAGAAATCTTTATAAGATTATTTAATATTTATTTAAGAGTAAAAACATCACAATTTGATTTCAAGACACCGCTTTCACTAGGACGAGATGTCAAATGTTATAGCTTCATTCAATTATAGCCTTAAAAGGCTACTCAAAATAGGCTTTAGGCTATAAAAATCCTCTGCAATAAATTCCTAAGCGCCACATTATTGTCTGTTTACTACGCAGCGGCTTCTATTGAAGTTACTTTGTGTTCAATTTCACCTGTTTGTCGTGTTTTGCCGTCGGATAGATTAGCATTGATCTTTAGGTGTCCTGGGAAGCGAGTGTGAGGTTATATCAGATGAAGAGGGAGGTCTAGCTGCAGCTTTATATAATTGTCACTAACCTGTTGATTGAGTAATAATGACTAATATTCTCTGTGTTGAATAAGTTTATTTAGCAATTTTGATTTTATCCTCTATAAGATCCTTTGGATTTGAAAACACTGTGAAGCTGGTTGACGTCACAAAAGGGATAACTTTGAGCTCAATATTAACGTCAAAAAAAATATACCTAAAGGGATGCATTAAGCTTGTACATAATACTTAGTTTCCTCGCATACCACTAAATATAATGAAGTAGAAATATTGTAAAAACCATTTTTCAATACAACTCGAAAACCTTCTCTTATCCCCATCACTTTTAGGCACGCAATTTACAGTTTTCCGCACTAGTGCAGTGAGGTAAAATGCGTGAACTCTCCCCCGCCATAATTTAATATATTTATTGTATCAGCCACGAGTCTCCGGTCAGCCCCCTTTATTTATTTTTTCGTCAGCGTTTTGAAAAACGTTGTTTGATACACGTGGAAATTTGTCACTGACCCGATAACACCCTCGCCTACGCCTCGGTTCCTCCACTTGTATCAAAATGTACTTTTTTTTAACGAAATAACAGTTTAGTTTCTTGCCAGATTTTTTTCCATAGGAAAAAAACAATTGGGACCATGCTTGTCGCATGCCAGCTTATCGTTTTATAAGTGCTCATTTTTACATAAATGAAATAAAACATTTCGAATCTGGAATCGTGAATAGGCTATCATTACTGACTAGCTTAATTCTTTTTCACAAATCCATAGATATTCACATGATATGTCAAATTCTAATTGAAATTAAAAAAAAAATACATAGGTTTACATAAGCACTTAAAAAACGTATAGGTATAAACACAATAAACACACCAAGACACAAGATACTTACACCAAAATGACATCATAAGAACCTAATCCCTACATTTCCCAATTAAATTGGTTTAGAAGTATCGATGTTATCATTCTCATACAAAATGTGACTCTAATTGGAATTACTTTGGTGACTCATGTTGAATATTTGTCAGAAGTATTGTCATACAGATTAATCGTCGTGAAGGTGACTTAATCTTTTGATAAAACGTTATATATTAACTCAGATTTAAAAATAGAAGAATATGCATTACTTGAATTGCGAGTCGTCAAAGTCATATTAAATAATATAGTCAAATTGTCAGTCGTAGAGGTCGTGTTAGTTTAAAAAACATGACATTTGATTATGTACTTTATGAGAATTGAAAAACTGGCCAAGTGCGAATCGGAATCGCACACAAACGGTTCGTAATATTATATTAAAATCGAGCAAAAAAAATCGCCGACAAGTAACCGTTTCTTATATTGGAACCCCCTTTAATTTTTTAATTTTACTGTATGTTGTTTTAGCGGAAATAAAAATACACATTCTGTAAAAATATCAACTCTCTTACGGTTTATGAGATACAGCTCGCTGACAGACGGACAGACAGACGGACGGACGGACAGCGGAGGTTTAGTAATAGAGTCCCGTTGGCAATCTTCGAGCACGGAACCCTAAAAAAGCATGCTATTTGTTAACGCTTAAGTTTTATGTTATCAAGAGTACATCCTCTACCCAACTGTGCACAAAAAAATATGATCGATCTATGTGGCTTTGAAATTAAATCAAGACCAGAACATTCTGAAAATTGGGCTTGCCTTGATCTAATTTCGTAAATTAAATCAATAATTTATTTTGTAACTACCTTCTGGCAGCGGCTTCGCCCGCGTGCGAGTAGAAAATTCTGCCAAGGGAACATAATTCCGGGATAAAATGTCCTGTGTTCTATTTCTTGGACACGGTCTACTCGTGTGTCGAATTTCATTGTAATCCGTTCAGCCGTTCGAGCGTGAAGGAGTAACAAACATACACACACATACATACTTTCGCCATTATAATATTATTGTGATTGATGTTTTTTTTTTTAATTTGAATTATCTCTAAGCTAAACTCGACACGGCGTGTCCGGAGACGCAGCGTGCGTTGGAAGGCCTCCCACAAGGTGGACTGGTGATCGACTCCCGCGACCTGAGGGAGGATGGGAGACGTACAGGGCCGGTCTTTGTGGCGTTGCTTGGGAAGGGCCTATGTCCAGAAGAGGACGTCTTTCGGCTAAAATTATGATGATGCTGATAAAAAGCTACCAGACATCGATTCTTCATTTTCCCACCAAAACCACAGATAAGTTAACAAGTCCTTTTTTACTTTACGTAAAATTATATAACAATTTTTCCTTTTAAAAAAAAAACTAATAATATTTGGCTTACAATTCGCAAGCTAACAAAACTATTAACATACAGTAAATATTTCAAATAAGTAAATAAAGATGACACACATTTTATTACTCATTAACTCTCATTTGAGCCAATAAGAGTTTAAAATCGTATTAGACTTACAAATATACCTGATAAGCGAGACTTTAATATCTATAACGTGATATTTACATTAGTTTCGCGCCTTAAAAACATGTAGAATTCCTCCTTATCATGTGTCCTAATCTTTTTTACTGGCCAGTTAGTATTTTAGCCAAACAAACTGCCATCTGACCTCCGGGGGTCAGACAGTAGTTTGATCGGCTAATATAGTGTTAAACGAATGCTATTGAACCGTCAAGTTCTGACTGACTTTGGGGTTGCGGACGACTAGCAATAGGTAGCTCACCGTCCGGCTGTCCGGTAGAGACCAAGCCTGAGTCATCGTTGATTCGTAATGTTCCACGCGCGCCTCAATGAGATGTTAGCAAAGCTGTGTGGGTCGACACCAGCTCCTCAAACTTTGGTCGATGCTTTTTTCTATTAAGCTATTGGTTGTCACGAATATCGGCACATTGACTGCTGTATCCACTTCCCACATGTCGACAACCTCGCGAGCCAAGTCATGATACTTAGTTTGTTTCTCTATCTCAGCTTTCATGAGGTTCTCGTCATAAAGGATCTGATGGTAAGCGATGATGTATTCGATGATGCAGCACGCTTGAATAGAAGTAACCTATTCACTTTTGACTGGAAGACCCCTAGGTTGTAGCTATCGAGAAACACAAACTCCGGCAGGGGATTCCAGCTATGAAGCTGTACGCATAATTAAGGTGTTCCCAAACCATTCCGTGCGTATAGAGACCATACCATACCATAGAGACGTCAAAGTATTAAGACAAACCTACTTTAGATTGGTCTGAGTTATAATACGATCTCATCAGTTTTTTTTTTTATTTTTTGTGTGCGTGTGCGTTTCGTGTGCGTGTCAGACTTTTACTGACTAAAACCTACTCCTATGTTCCTTTCTTGCCTTCCGTTACAGGACCCGGTTTTCCTTTCAATCCGAACTCGATCTCATCAGTTTACAATTTACTTCATGTAAACAGTAATGCGCCTAAGTCATAAAGCTTCAGCAAGGTTAACTAAGCTGATCTTTTAATAAGCCCAGATCTCACGACAGTTCATTACACGAACTAAACCAATTACTCTTAACTTAATTAACAAGTGATCGTGCAACATCCCGGTACAAATATTTTGTAACTCTTGACAGTTCGGATAGCTTCTTGCGTAAGGTTTACAAGTTACAATAAAGTATTAGTAGTCTTGTGACATGTGCGACAGTGTAGCACCTTTGAACTTAGTGTAATTAATTAAAAGTGAGGTAGTAATCACGAATACTGACAAATGCTTACACTGACTGGACAGGTCCGCTCAGAACTGTGTGGTTCTTTCTTCAAAAGACCATCTCAGACTCCAATCTGCATGGTTCTCATATGATTTGACCATTACATGTTTGCTGTATGGACCCGTGAGTTTGTGTCGGTGTTTCTTCTCAGGGTAGTCAGCTAGGAAACACCGGCTTCATCTAGTTTAAATTGACAAAAAAATTACGTGTAAAATTTTTATTAAAAACCTATTTGCAAAATAAATATCATAATCAATGACGGGTACCTAAATCCAGATTTCAGATACGAGTGTCTTTTTTTTTTGCTTAGTAAATTATTACATTACTTCTGTCGCTCTGGATGGAGTGAAAAGGATTGAGAGTTTACTGACTTAAACCCGTCAGTGTTTCTTCAAAAGTTCTTTGCTTTCTAGGGCCGAACGATCCCGCAACCTGTCATCTAATACTGAGACACTTTGGTTACAGTTAAGAATTTTCTGACAAAAGTAAGTGATTGGGTCTCAGCTCAGGAAAAAAGACAATACCTGACACGATATTTCAAGTCTTCGTGAATTAAATTAAAATGACTTGGTATCAGTTTGGACTCCCAACAACAAAATGGCGCAGGTTAGCAGGACAAACAAGTGTTGGAAGGCAGAGAAAAAGATGAGCTGATGACATTATGGAGGTTGCAGGCAAAGACTGGATAAATGTCGCTATAATCAGGGTGTAATGGAAAAGGATAGAGGAGGTTTATACCCTTGACGACATAAATGGAAAATAAGCTAAAATAAATAATAATAACTTGGTATCTTCTTTGCGTACCGGAAGAAGCTGCGTTGAAAGGCATCCTACAAGATGGACCGACGGCCTGGTTAGGGTTGCGGGAATCCGATGGATGCGAGACGCACAGGACTATTCATTGTGGCGACACTTGGGGGAGGCCTATGTCCAACAGTGGACGTCTTTCGGCAAAAATGATGATGATGATCTTTTTGTTGAAATAATTGGTTGTTATAGTTAAAAAATATATATCACAGTTCATGTTTAAGAAAACGAAAGGCCAACCCATCCCAAATTAAATAGAACTGAGTAACAAGCGTTCAATGTTTTATATACGAAACAATCTTATTAACATTACCCGCTATCTTTCTAAGATCTTTGTATCATTCGGAGTTCATGACCGAAAAACACAACCAACTATACAGTTTAACCTAAAGTAATTTAAATTAATTTACAATACGCTCACCCCAATAACAAACATATGTCACGCGTTGTATCCCAATTCAAATGCCAAATTCTAATTAGACACATCGACTAACAAAAAAAGCAATATGTATGCTAATATACGTTTCAATAAGATGTATTTACATAATAAAGTAACGAACTGTGTACTGTATTACACTATAGACTTAGCAAATGCCTTTCGTTAGTTATGCATCGTCCCAGACAACCGTTGATATTAATTATCCTATTGTAACCGAGTTTGGTGTATCTTGAATACATAGAGTGGGCGGGACTCATCGGTCAAGGGTACATTTGGACTATATGCAGCCAAAATCCTCCAATGACCTTTAAGATCCGAGACAAGTCACCATAAAAGTCGGTTTTTCATTGTTTATTACAGATATTAAGGTGATACAGAGATCAAAACACGAGAAACTGTTGTTTTGAAATCCGAATTTTGAAATTAATAATGTTGTATTGTTCGCTAATACCATACTAGACTTGGTAGATTTTGCCATTCGAATAAAGTATTGAATATATTTAATGCGACATTTTTAATGATTTATCTAAAATTGAGAGAAAATCACACTAATATTATAAAGGTGAATTTTTGTATGTGTTTGTAGGTGTGTGTGTATGTTTGTTACTTCTTTACGCTCAAACGGCTTAACAGATTTGGATGAAATTTGGCACACGAGTAGACGATGTTTTTGAATAGCACATAGAATCCTTTTTATCCTGGGAGTATGTTCCATTAGGATAATTTTATACATTAACGCGGGCAAAGCCACTGACAAAAGTTAGTATAATAATATCATAAAATATGAACACACTATCGTTATAATGAACTTTAGAAACTTTACAAGCTAAATTAGGCACTAATAACAGGATTCGGTGTTCCCTCAAGTTGGTTTACTTGTCAACATGTGACATCAATGTAATTAATTGTCCTCCTATACATATCTAATTTAAAATTCATTTACTGAAAACTAAAATCAAATACCTACACTATATTACAAAATATTTTGTCCCAAACGGAATTTTATACAAAATCCATAATATGTCGCTACTCTAATCTGAACACAAGTTTAAGCACCTTCATATCAAGATTTTTATATCAAGGAAAGCCCACGAAACGTATTCGAAATCACTCGAATAAATCGATATCTCTGGTAAGCCGATAATCGATATCTCGGTATTACCGATGACCCGTAAAATGTAAATTAATCTTGTAATAACGAATTATCTGTTTACCATCAAACAATATGGCATTCCTTACATCTTGACATGTCTCCGTGATTTTTTTGACAAACGCTTTGAGCAAACAAAACGTTTGTTGCCAAAGTTTTTTTGCATCTCCTGTTGATTATATTAACAGATCACGTAAGACCCACTTTTGGTTATTGAATGATATAGGTAATTTATTTGCCAAGTCATTTAAGCACAAAGAATTGTTTCAAATTGGTAGAAATGAAGTATTGTTCATGATTTGGCCTGTCAATTATATTTCACGTACAAACATATCCTTGACAAACCTCATCGACAGTTACATTTTCGAATCGTTTGGAGTTGAAACTCTTGGCCTGTGGCGTTCCAGTGCTCATTCACTATTTAAAGATTTATCCAAACCCCTAGTTGACACTTCGCGTGACTCCATGACTGGCTTTTACCTCAGCCAGAGATTAAGCATTGCCATACAACGTGGCAATTCCGCCAGTCTTTTGGGCACACTTCCAGTCGACAACGAGACGGAGAAATTTTTTGACGCCATATTTTAAGTTATTTAGTAAGAAGTTTTTGTTTGAAGTATAAAACAATATAGGCACATAAGTATTTTTTTCTAATAACGTTAGTTATTTATAAGTATAATAAAATTATACTTTTTGACAAAACTGTCACCATACAAACTTAATAATTCAAGACATAATATATATATTTATAGTTATCTAAATCCTGTACTCCCAAACAGTCGGAAGCATTTTACTGTAACTGCGCTGTGTGAATGAACTTTATCTGTCTTATCGAAGAGCACTTACCGTAATCTGTCGATGGAAATTTATTTCTACACTAACAACTAGCAACAGAACATTAATGTTAGAATAATGTGAAATATATTCACTAAACACGAAACTTTCTTTCACGAAATCCGGTAGTTAAAATTGACATTTAACCTAATGTAAGAAGTTCATTAAATCAAACATTGTAGAGAAGCTAGAAAATTATATGAACGCAAGACAGAGAATGGACATGAAAATATTAGTATTTATGTTTCTATTGTAAACAAAGTTAGTCACGAACCTACTGAAGATATTAACATTAAGAAAGACGTATTCAAAGAAGTTTTTGCGCTGACAAAGGCAGAAATACAGAGACACGAAACCGCGCCATAAATCGGACAGTAACTAGCCACTCCCGTAAGACACGCCGAAGAATTTAACGGAATGTATTGACACGTTTTATGTCCTTTACATTGATGAGCGTAAAGCAAAAGAGCCTGTCAGTAGTAGGACAGTAATGGTCGTAAAAGTTCTCATTACCGTTTAAGATTTATTTCGACTGGAAATAATTTTAAGAGGCAGAAAGTTAGAATTCGTGACATACCTATTTGTTCTAGTTGTAACCGAAAAAGAAAGATGTCCAGAGAAGTGATGACAGAAAGACGTGAAGATGATATAATCGGTAAAAGTGATATAATATCGGAAGGCAGTCCCTTGGCTACAGCCGGGAATAAGCAATATGAAGGATGAAAATAAAAAGTTATATGTATTCTAATGTTTCCAAACAGCCGGTATAAATTAGGTGTGGTTATAATACACAAATAAATCTTCAAGGTTTCACAATTCGATTTATTGGAACTTACCTTACCAAATTTCTTTTTAAAAATTAAGCGATGTCAATTGAAAATCAAAATGAATAAGTAAGTATGTACGCTTAAGAGACATGAATAAATACAATAAAATATATTCACATACAAGAACCTTAGAGGCGTGTAAACATAAGTTAGTAATAATAATGTTTGATTAGTAGAAGTAATACTCACGTGTATACAGATAGTAGCATCCAGCACTGCAGTCGCGCGCTGGGAAGCCACGTGACGTAGCGACCTGACAGCGCACAGGTGATCCAAGATGCAATATAAAGCATACCACCGCAGTGGCCACCCCGAACCGACTAACGCAAACTCTGGTAACTCACTATACAACGATTTTAACTACTCTGACTAGTTTAGTTTCAAAATTTTTACCTTCTGTTTAAATTTTTCTACGTTTAGAATTTTGTTTTTTAAATTTTTGGGCCGAATGTTGGGAAGAAATTTTATTGTCTTATTATCATCTACTTATCTATGCACCGGCTATCGTCAGCCGAGCTAAAACTGATGTCTGTGGGGGAAGAGGTAAACGAGGTAACTCTCCTCAGAGCACACCCCAGCATCTTTGTTTTAGAACCGATTTAAAAATAACGGTTTTTATTCAAATTAAAACTTATTCTGATTCTCTTAACAGCGTGCCGATCCAATACGTCATTTTCATATTGTTCCTGTAACAAAAGAAATGACACGTTAAACATTTTAATGGTTCCGATCATATATAAACATTCGATTCAATTTAGACTAACATAACAAGTCACAAACCACCCAAAGTCGGTCAAGAGATCGCTTTGGAAGGTAGGGTCGTAAATAAATCGCACCTTCACACAAGCCCCGAGTCCCTTTTGTTTAAATGCTACCAAGCATACAAAAAACTGTATATTCCTGGCAAGCTGTATTAACAAAAAAACAGAACTGACCAAGAATTGTGCAAGATCACAACAGAAAAATCATTAAACAAAGCCTCTGCTAGGAATTGAGGTGTTTATTATGTCGGTCCACGTTCGTTCGTCCGAGTGATTCTGCAAAAAAACAAGAATCCAGGTAAGCTGTTACTACGTGTTTTTTTTTTTGCACTTGGGAACTTATTATGCGGGATTTATGTCACTTTTTGTTGCGTCCGAGCTAATTATTGTTATCTGCTTTCTGCTTGACCATAGCGTTTTCTATAGAGCAATAATGGGCCACTAATTCTCCTAACACCTCCGGAGTTAAAGCGTCAATCTCCCGGCGGACGGGCCATTGTGTGAGTGGACAAAGCCACCCGCAATTCCTACCGTGCCTTTAACGTTTTTATTATTTGCATTGTAGATGTCTCATTCAGCCTCATCTCGAGATACCTTTATGGCCTTAGCGAAAAATTTTCGCACTATCCGTTTAAGCTTATTGGTGTCATCCGTTGATTACCATATCGCTGACTCACTGAATCTGCCGCTAATGGGCTAACAACGGATTGCAAATTAATTGTTTCGTGCGGCGTGCGGCAAAGGAAAAAAACGTTACAAATAAAATATCGAATTTAGAACAGCAGTCCGGGCGCGGGCTTATTAATTTAGCCAACAAAGTAGAAAACCATTTACAATAAATCATTTTGAATGCTTTCTTGGTTCCCATGCGTCGGGCGACGCAAAGGGTGATTTCTGTCTGAGTGTACATAAATAAAGGTGAAGGTTCCGAGTGCGGATCCCAGGTACTTTTGGTTTGAAGCTGAGTACACAAAGATTGTGTTACTGGAAATGGCATGCGCGTACCACTGTGCGCTCAATGTAGTGGTCCGGATTCTTTACCCATTGTTTCTATGCAGTGTGCTCATGAGAAGCTGATATTGAAAACCAAACTAGCATTAGTTTATAAAACCTTGTCAACTTAGTTTTTGTGTGAATATTATATTATTATACAGTCTAAAAAATATTCACCAAAGATACTTATTCCGCAAAAGTCTTAGATCAGAAAGGCTTAAGAAACAGTTTCAGTACCTAATCTAAGCGTACTAACTTTTGCCTAAACAATTAATTCAAATTCGCATTCGCAATTCAAATTAATCCAAATCAAAATCTCCAACGTTCACTTTCAGTTACAATAAAATCTTCGTGAATACTACGCTTGTGGTGTGGCGACCGCACCATAGAATGTTGCGCTGACACAGGCGACACGCGCTTGTCGAACAACGCAGCAAATGCCTTGCTTGCATCCAGTCATAGAGAATGAACTGAGCACTTCAGATAATATCTTTTATTATGATTTCGTTGAAAATTGGATCACACAAGTATAGCTCTGTCTCTTTCTCGTACTGGAATTGTGATGGCATGCAGCACAAGGAATTCAATCTAGATGAAGTGAATTTGCGTAGAAAACTGTAAGAGAGATAGATCTTGAAGCCAATAGCTGTCTTTTTATGAAATCGTAGTTGGACTGTCTATATACAGAAGACAAGTTTGGCCGCACAGTCGCTTTATCTCTTTCTATTATGGTTAATTTTGAAAAGTTGTTGCTCTGTTGCTCAGTCTATTTTCTATGGCTATGGGTGCGTCCACATCACAGGCGTTAGGTGCGTTGCGGTAATGAACACAGCAACGTGAGTGTACCCTTTACCGCGAGGACATTTGTGTCCAGGTAATTGAAAATAATGATTAATTTCACTTGGCGCTTGCCACCTAGCGTCTAGGCGGGAATAAATTTTAAGTATCATAAACATCTATTTATATGAAAGACGAGAAATTTTCTGCATTCTTGAGGTATTTATGCTTTGCCTGTTAGGTTGATTAGACTTACAAATATTTGCGGAATGTTAGTAAACCTTTGACTATAATTTCCTTGTTGCAAACACGAAAATAAATTGATTTGGATATTGAAAACCCTAATTATAATAACAAAACTAAAAACGTAATACGGTGGGTGGTCCTTTTAACATCTCATCATGTTACAAATAAGAGTCGTAAAAAGAAACGACACTCAATACTTTGAATTGTTTAAATTTTGAAGGACCACAAGACTTTTACTTTTTACTGTTTGGAAGCAATGGACCTTCTTACCAAAAAGGGTGACCACAGATCCAAAAAAAAAACAATGAGTTTTATTTATGACACCGTATAATACAGTAGTAGGTATATTGGTGCGACTTTTTATTTTTCGACAAACATTGTTTTTTTTTGCACGAATTTTATTCAAGTTTGAAATTTTTAACAATCGCCTTACGATACTGAATAACTGACTGACTGACTGATGACTAACTTCACAATAATAAATAATGATTGCTAAAAAAATTGTATCGGTGCTAACCTTGTTCAAAAATAAATACCTACATAAAGAATACTTCAAAAGTCTATATTAAATATAAGCTAATACCTTATGAATTATTGTATAGGTATTTGGTTTTCCAATAATCCAGCGAAGCCCAAATAAAAAACTTTTGATACAGATTGAAAACGTAACTGACGTAAAATATAGCATTCTCATACCAGTATCAGTTAGCGGGCAATAACGAAACTGACACTATTAATCACTCGCGACGGCTACCAAATTCATTTGGCAACTATATGGAAAATATCGGAAAGTTTATTGGAAAAATTTATGATATTTTAAGCTATGTATTCGAGCGAGAAAATATTGTAAGCCTAGAGTTGTTAGGCGGTGGGGTTGTTTGAAAGAGTAACAGCAGCACTGGAATGCAAAGGGCAACTGAAGAACCACAGGTGGATCAATAAAGTCTGTCACTCGCAACTGTCACAATAGTTTTTTTTTTTAATTTTAAATATAATATTTTGATAGGCTTACGTTAGATCAGTTTTACTTGATGATAAATCATGATGTGAGCGATGATGGAACACGCTGGCCTACAAGTAAAGATCCTGGACTCAGGTGAGTTTTAGTTAGTAGAGCGGGAGAAATCATTTTATGATTTCCCATTCACAAAAACATAAAACTAGAGCTGTTGCTGGAAATGATAACTGAGAGGAAAACTTTATTATACTGTCAATAAAGTTTTTTGTTTAAAAAATTATTGACAGGCTTCTGTTTGGCCCTGTTTCACTTGATGATAAGTAACGATGTGGTTAATGATGAAGCAGGTGAACACTAAGTTTACTGCTACCTATTTGGAACGATTTTAATGATTTCAGTCAAAGTTATCGTTTAACAAAGCTTAATTTGCAACGATATGCGGGTAGAAGTTGATTTAGTCGAATAATCCCCTTTAAAGGCTGCTAAGGTATCTATTCTGTCAGAAGAATGGGGAAATATGTCAATATCTTTAAATTCTTTTTTTTTTATAAAGAGTTCCAACAGGACGATTGTAAAATCAGATTAAAAAAATATTATTGTTTTAAAATATTGTCAATAATGCCGAGTAAATTTAAACATTGCTAAAGTTTAAACTGTACTAAAATAATAATACTAATAGATACTATTAGTAAAAGCAGAGGGAGAGGGACAGGAAGGCCAAACTGTTTATGGATGCAGGATGGATTGTGTGAGAAGTGATATGAAAGAAAAGAGAGTCAGAAAAGCGAAAAGATGATGAGATGGTAATGACGATACATTACCATTAAGAATCATTGTAACTGCTTTGTATAATAATGTCTTCACGTGGGAGTCTAGAACGACAGTATAAAGTATACATAATTATATATTAAAGTAATTTGATACCTCTCGTCTAACTCTTACTAGAGCTGGTTTTATTTGCTTTTGTAGTAATAAATATTATTGTAACATTTAAGGCGCCAGTCGATTTAATTATGTAAAGTAGAAGGAAAAACACAATACAAATATGTTATAGGTACTTTTGGACCAGTCGTTAAAGATGTCGATTCCTTATCTGATTATACTCAATCATTTTTGAAAATCCGGAAAATATGTAAATTGTGGCGACAAAATCTAGAAACCTCTTAGAATCACAATAATCACACTATTAATACAAAGGCAAAAGTTTGTGAATGTTTGTGTGTTTGTTACTTCTTCACGCTCGAACAGTTCAACAGATTTCGATGACGCACGAGGTAGACGAGAGGCCATACCAGCCCCCCTAGCCAAGTTACAACCGTTTCGTTTCGATTCTCTTTTCGTTGCCTCGAGTCGGCCACGCCTCTTATGCCTTTGTTCTGACCACGTGACTGAGCGTTGAAATGCCGTCAGAACAAAAGAATCGGAGGCGGGGCCGACTCGAGGCGATCGACGAAAAGAGAATCGAAACGAAATGGTTGTAACTTGGCTAGGGGGGCAGGAGCTCTTAACGCGAACCATTTTATGACCTAAACTGAACGGTTAAAAAGATGGAGCTATATAGGGTGTATAGCTCAATCCCTATTTCTCGCTTGCTCGCTTGCCATTTTAACAATGGTAAGGCCCCATGTCCTGGAATAGCACAGTATTCTTTTTATCCCGGGAATATGTACAGAGCAGTGGTGGCCGAGTGGTAACGGCCCCGACCTACGAGTTGTAAGGTCGCGGGTTCAAACCCAGCCAGGCGCATTACTTTGTATAATTTATTTCATCACCACTGCTCTCATAACGTTGAAGAAAAACATCGTGAGGAAACCAACATGTCCTAGAACCAAAAAATTCGAAGACATGTGACATTCACCAACGCGCACTGAACCCGCGTGGTGGATTACGGCCCATTCCCCTTTCCTAGAGGGGACGCCTGAGTCCCAGCAGTGGGAACATTAAAATGGCTGATTATGCTTATTAATATGTTCCCTTAGGACGATTTCCTACTCTCACGCGGATGATGCCGCTTTCAGCAGCTAGGACAGAATAACGTTCACAAAAAAACCTACGTCATAAATGATACAAGATGGTCAGGCGTCATCCAATTTTGGCGAAACTTATTGACGTCAATATTCGCCAATAAAAATCAAGACAATAGATTAAATCAAACGAATAAGGATATTGTATGTATAATATACACTATTATAATAACTTGGCAGGACCAAAAATTCAAATAAAAATTATTGTCATTTTACCAAATTCAGAATATTTTATTTCAATAACCGTGCCCCTAAACACTCATTATGGTTTGTAGATGATTTTTACATATTTGTATAGTTAACAGCTTAACGAACATGATATTAACTCCTTTTTAATACGAAGCGTATCCTTATATTATATTTATTATTATTTATGTGTCTGGCTGGTTATCCATTTTTGTACCAATTTTGGTCGGTTTTGGAAATAATAATGAACTGGCTAATTAAGTGTTTTAATCTTGTTTTTATCTTAAAGATCAAATATCTTCCTAATTCTGTTTAGAGAATTGGCTACATTTTCTTCAAAAGGCAAGTGTGGACTAATTAGGTTCTTACCTATTTAATATGTGTTGTTAGGTATTATTATTTTGTTCCGGTTTCCTCGTTCTAACAAATACTTCACGAGAAAATCTTAATCAATCAATCATTTATTTTGTACTTAAAATATAAGACACTAATATTATAAAGGCGAAAATGAGTGTGTATATTTGTGAGTTTGTTACTCTTTTACACTCAATCGGTTGGACAGATTTCGATGAAAGTTTGTTCACAGGTGGACTTGTCCTGGAATGGCACAGGATACTTTTTTTCCTGGGAGTGTAGCGACATCTAGGCTGCCACATAAGAACTAAACTACAAAAATCTTGTATCTGGTATTACAGTTCTCCGCGCGATTAGAACTTAAATACAATAGCCCGAAATCAACTAACGGACAGTTGCCTGGACCAGACAAAACACCCGTCGCGTCGGAAGACCTTCTCTTTTCAATGTAGGTAGGCGGGACTTTACACTCTGTTCTACATACCTCTAACGGCCTGTTCACGAGTTCAGTCTTAGCGGCGAGCGGATCGGCACCGGTACGCGGGCGCGCGGCGCTAAGAGCAGCGTCTCGTGGTGTGCTTCAAACATTTTCATACTTTTGATCTCACCGCTCACCGCCCCGCACTTAGCTACCGCTTACAGCGGTAAGGTCGTGAACGGGCCGTAAAGGAGTATGTTCTCTTAGGATAATTTTCTACAAACACTGGCGAAGCCTACGAAGTAAAAATTAAAAGACCAATATGTTAACTAGGTTCTGCCCGCGGTTTCGCCCGCGTGAAAGTAGAAAATATATAGCCTATAGCACTCGAGCATAATACAGTTACATATTAGTAAAAGAATTTTCAGAATCGGTTCAGTAGTTACAAAGATTACCCCCTACACATCGCGAGGATTTTCTGAAAAGGAAACCCATGGGTCTTAGAACGACGAACGTCACGCCCGTGTCAGATTTTTACTGACTAAAAACCACACCTGTGTCCGTGCCAGATTTTTACTGACTAAAAACCACACCTGTGTCCGTGCCAGATTTTTACTGACTAAAAACCACACCTGTGTCCGTGTCAGATTTTTACTGACTAAAAACCACAACTGTGTCCGTGTCAGATTTTTACTGACTAAAAACCACACCTGTGTCCGTATCAGATTTTTACTGACTAAAAACCACACCTGTGTCCGTATCAGATTTTTACTGACTAAAAACCACACCTGTGTCCGTATCAGATATTTACTGACTAAAAACCACACCTGTGTCCGTGTCAGATTTTTACTGACTAAAAACCACACCTGTGTCCGTGTCAGATATTTACTGACTAAAAACCACACCTGTGTCGGTGTCAGATTTTTACTGACTAAAAACCACACCTGTGTCCGTGTCAGATATTTACTGACTAAAAACCACACCTGTGTCGGTGTCAGATTTTTACTGACTAAAAACCACACCTGTGTCGGTGTCAGATTTTTACTGACTAAAAACCACACCTGTGTCCGTGTCAGATTTTTACTGACTAAAAACCACACCTGTGTCCGTGTCAGATTTTTACTGACAAAAAACCACACCTGTGTCCGTGTCAGATTTTTACTGACTAAAAACCACACCTGTGTCCGTGTCAGATTTTTACTGACTAAAAACCACACCTGTGTCCGTGTCAGATTTTTACTGACTAAAAACCACACCTGTGTCCTTCGGTTGCCATTTGCGTTCGATTTCTCTCGCTCCACCCAGAGCAGGAGAAGTCATTGAATGATTTCCAACCTTAAAAAAACCCAAAAAATAAACTTATTTTTTTTGTAATATTTTTACATTTATAATAATAGAACAGACATACCCATTAACATTATTGTTATGTCTTAACCTGTTCTATAGTACCAAAACATTTAAGAGCCCAACGTGGAAAGACGTTGAAAATCCGGGTTTCGCGTCAAATAACGATCACATTACCTTAATGGCCGTTAATAACATAAACATACAATTTACTTGACAAATTCGCATTATGTTACATAATGTATCAGATATCCTGTTAGATAATAGCATTATGATATCAAATATTTATTTTGATCACCATTTAGTGGTGCCACTAAAGTAAATGATAAGGATGTACCTCACTTGCGCAATTGTAAGAAAGAAAGAAAAACATTTTATTTAGCGGACCAAGGCAAAGAGTTACCGTGGCCCTGGAACGCAAAAGGCTACTGAAAAAACACCGGTTGGTTTTAGTCAGTAAAAGTCTGACAATTCATCTCGCTGCACAGGACAAAAAAGGAATCATGTACTTACTTCACACCTCTGCTTTTATTCCCTTAAACGTAACACACTAACTTTAGTTTTAAATCAAATCTTTATTTTAAATCGTTTTTTTTTTTTGTGAATCTGTACCTTTTTTTGTGGAGGGTAACCATCCAATGACTCCCTCCCATTCCACCTTAGGGTGGGAGAAGTTTCAGACTTTTACAGACTAAAACCACACCTGTGTCCTTCAGTTGCCCTTTGCGTTCTAGGACCGCGGGTTTCCATTTGATGGGTTTTCATTGAGTAAATTATTTACTAAAGTAACAACATAAAAATCGACAATACAATTTCAATTATGTAAATGTTCTGGCTAAACTGTACACCCCACAATAAATTCTGGACGAAAAACAACTCTGCCTACCAATACAAGACGAATAGTCGAAATTTTTCACTCGAAAAATTGCAGGAGACACATGATAGGGACACAACACAATTTCATCTCGTTTGTGTACCGAAAACAACCATCCATCTCGCGGCAAAAATAACCGAACCAATAATAAATCACCAGACATTTCTCAATCGACATTTTATACTAAAACGTTCGGAAGTTACCCGTTAGACATGTCTGTTTACTTGTTTGGGGACAACTATGGAAGCACATTCAGGCTATTCTCGAAAAAGTTTGCAAAGTGAAAGATAAAAATCATTAAGCAAAGTAAAAGCGTAAAGGGATGGTACCTACTATAAATTCTGTTATAATAATATGAAATTCTTAATGGCTACTTACGGATGGTCTAGCTTTTTCAAGTCAAATATTTAAATTAAAAAAACAGGGCAAGTGCGAGTCGGACTCGCGCACTGAGGGTTGCGTACAAGTAAACTTACTTATGAAAACTGTTCAATTCCCGAATTAAGTTACGAACATTTTCTGATTCGTAAAAAAGTTTTTTTTTGTGACTTAACGACAAATTTCAGGTTTGTTCCTATACTTGTGCTATGAGACCTTACTTCATGCCTAATTTCAGGATTATAGGTCAACGGGAAGTACCCTATGAATTTTGATTACCCTTGAAAGTTTTTTGCGACTCAAACGGCAGTATCTTTGTTTTCGTTAACTCAGAAGTTTGATTTTTCACAGCTTCAAGAGTCCGCAGATTTGACTATATTTTATTTTATTTCAATTCAATACCTCCACGCGTTCCCGAGATAAAGGGTCTTGACAGACAGACACAGAGTGATTCTATAAGGGTTCCGTTTTTTCCTTTTGAGGTACGGAACCCTCCTCCTCCTCCGAAACGGCTTGACCGATTTTTATGATTTTCCTTGTGTATATTTGGTAGGTCTAAGAATAGATAGTAGGCTATTTTTTACCCTCCAACTTCCACCCCCCATTTTTTTCTTTAGTTATTTAAATGGCTGAACTACGTTTGCCGAGTCAGCTAGTTATTATGTAACTTTTAAGTTTACAAATAATCACAACTAAGTGACAAAGCATCGTCTCTAATCTTTAAAATCTACACGATTCGACGATTTTTTATTCCACCTGTCATAAACGACACAAAATCTCCACAAAGCGTCATAAAAATACCTCTGTGCTTTTTGAATCTGCCGCAAGTCTGTCACTGAAACCTTATCGACATGTTATTTCATCATTGACTTTCTGTTATTGCTTTACCGTATCGTAAATGAAAATTTAATAGCCAGTGAAACAAAATACCGATACGTTTAAACTAATATGGAACTTAAGCCGCCAAACGACATTAAGGTTGAAGTGAGTATCATAAAAGAAACATGTTGTATGAAGAAACAACTGTTTCTTCGTCGTATTCCTGAGTAATTCTTACTAGATCTAAAATGCATAAAACTCTTGCTCAGTTTTCTTTAAATCCTCAATATGAAATAAAAAAAAATCCATTGGTAAGAATCTCAAGCAATGACGGAAAGGCTACTACTATGTTTGATGCTATCAAGAAGCTCTCGTCAAAGCAAAATATGTCATAATTCCAAACACGATTAATACCAAAATAGCACGTACAAAATAGAAACTCAATCACTTAAAACGCTTAATCAAATGCCAATCGAGTTATCACGGTAAGTGCGAACATACACGAACCCAAAAATACGCACGTACGGTCCAAAGTGAATAACGCATTCGGAAATTGTGAACGTTGTGTCGACAGAGAGTTCAAATGACATCAATAGTGCAACGAACGAAGTGCAGCGGTGCGAATTGTAGATACGACCATTTAAAAATATAAAGCTGGGATTTTATATTGGGGTGCTTTACTTTTATTTTTAGCATTTCTATTGTTGTTTTTAAATCGAAAGGCTAAACTGTTTCTGTTTGATATTATCTAAACGGGTTAGCTACTTTTATTTGTAATAGAATTAAAAAAATAAAATAAAATAATAATGAACTAATTTTGGGAAATGAAGATTCATTTCCATGACTTTACAGAATTCAAACGGGACTCTATTACTGAGCCTCCGCTATCCATCTGTCTGTCTATTTGTCTGTCTATCAATGGGCTGTATCTCATGAACCGTAAGCTTATGAGATACAGTTCACTGTCGCAGAATGTGTATTTCTATTGCCGCTTCAATAACATTATAATAAAGTTTAAAATTACACGGAACTTTACTCTTCTACAAGAACTCCTCTAACGCCCATGCAAGAAACGTTATTTTGTCAGCTTTTTTTTCGATTCTAATATTATAGTAATTGGAAACTTTCGTTTCCGATTTGCACTCGGGCAATTTTTCATTCATCATTATCACTTTACTCATTCACTCCCAAACTAATAAAACAAGTAGGTATATGGTATCAACCCTCACAAAATTTTCACAACAATGATTCTTTTTGACCTCGTAATAAACCAGAAAGGTACACAGTGCACACGCTAATTGAAAATCAAGTTATCGCAGTAAGTGCAAACGCCAACAGTGCGAAATATACGCACGTACGGTACCGAATGACTAACGATTTCGGAAATTGTCGAACGTTGGACGATTCTTCCCGAAAATGCTGAGTGCAACGAACGATTTAGGTACAATACACACGGGCGATTTAACACAGCAAATTGCGAATATGTGAAATATTTTTGCGATAGTTCGGGATTAAGACTTCACTGTATGTAAATTAAGTTTTGTGGAAGAAACAAAGAGTTTCGTTGAATTCAGATAAAAGGGTTGCGTAGAAAGATAGATTTATTCTAGTCAGAATTTACTATTGTAACATAGATTTCCAATCTTTTGTTGTTATCTTTTCTTGTAGATTTTCATTTCGTTTTATGGTTATCTTTACAAATTCAAAGGTTCTATCTTGAAAACATTCAAAGGTTGTCTTTATATTAAAAGACAATTTTTAGCATTAAGATAGCACATAGCTTGTCGTTCAAAGGAATGGTGTTTAAAACATGGAATTTATTATATTTTATATAGTGTAGATAATAGAGAGTATTCCGTCTATCTGTCTGTATAATATGATCCGTTATACAACCCATATACAATTAATGTCTAACAAGCCTTTCATATCCTTTGTTTTGGCGTGGGAAGTCATTCAATAACTTCTCCAGGTCTGAGTGGAGCAAGAGGCTCCCTCTTGATTATCAGACTTTTACTGACTAAATACCACCCGAGTTCCTGCAGTTACCCTTTTCAAGGCCGCGGTGAATCTCTCGAATAAACTCACAGCACGAACTGACTTCTAAATGAAATAGTTTGAAGTTGAGTATTTTTAAACTATTCTATTGAAAAAACCTATCAATACTCTTATTTTACGCTTTAATAAATTTATTCCAGCAGACCTGCGAAAGGAGAGATAAAAAGAAATGTAGATAATAGTGTGTAGAAATAAGAAAAAAAGAGTTTGTGAAATCTTAAACTAATAAATACGTGTTTTTGTAAACCCTTAATAGTTTTACAGAAAAATTGTCGTCATTGATAATCACGATTAATGTGCAAGGCTTCTATTGATAAACTTTTTTATATTTTTACAAGTATTTTTATAAGTACATTGTGGAGGGCCAAATTTCACGTAAAATAGCAGATTTTCAGAGGTCTTTACTAGATTAGTTTTATACAAATTTATGTTTCGATTTCTATAGAAGCCTAGATAATATCCACAAGATAGCTGTGTATCCAAAATATCTAGAGAAAGATGTGTAATAACATCATAATCACGTAAGAGCGGTTGTATGAAAATGTACTTCGAAAAGGACGCTCTTAAAGTAGGATTTGAAACGTTTTTAACTGAATTCAGAATCCCGCCCACTGCTTCCATATTTAAACGAGTGACAGGTGCTATTACAGTGCATATTCGAATACGCTACTAACTCATGCGCAGGTGACGCGTGGCACTATCGAGTCGCGGGATATTAGCGGTGCAGGCAGTTTATTACGATAGTGTGCGGTTACATAGAAGACGGTTAATTTTAACTTTAGATCTTCTTTCTTTCTTTTATGAAAAACTGAATCGACGCATTTCTACAGAATTGAATTTTTTCCGAAGGTCGTTATTACTAAAACCCCTCTGACCGTCTGTCTGTCACCAGGCTGTATCTCATGAACCGTGATAGCTAGACAGTTTAAATTTTCACAGATGATGTATTTTTGTTGCCGCTATATCAACAAATACTAAAAATAAAATTTTAAAAAATTGTGTAAAAAAAAAAAAAAGTTGTATAGATCAACCCTTCGTTCCCAAGTCCGACTCGCACTTGGCTGGTTTTCCTTATTGTTACAACTTTACAAGTAATGGACACCATTTTGTATAGGCCATGTTTTTTAAATTAAAAATTTGGCCCACACTATGAATTACTCCTATATCATGGGTGCATTCACAAACATGTAAACTCATACATACAAGACACTCAGACCCGGAACAACTATCTATAAACATACAAATATTTGTTCCATACAGGAACGAACCTACGTCACGTTTTTTTTTTAGGTGGGAAAATCAACCAATGACAACTCCCACTCATGGCGGAGCGTGAGGGTTTTTCAGACGTTTACTGACTAAAAACCCACTCCTGTTCTTTCGTTGCCTTTCATACCAGGGTCGAGTCTTCCTTTCAGAAACATACCCTTGGCCCCAGTAGACTTCGACCCTGCTGGGCCCCTAAGGTTTGCTGACATCTCCATGAGGTGAGCGTGGAACAGTACGCGCCGTCGACGACTTGGGCTCGGTTCGGACGGTTACCGGAAGGTCGGACGGGGAGCTACCCATAGCTCGCCGTCCGCAAGCCCGCACCTACGGTGGCCGGAAATCGGGATCGGGATCCCGGTGGCTGGGGCGTGCACGTGAACCCACGTCACGTAGCTCAGCAACCAGTCGCTCAACCAACCGTGACGTTTTCCTTTGTGCTATTCCAGAGAATAGCACAGACCATGTCCGGACAAGGTCCACTCGTCCACCCGCGAATTTTGTCCAAATAGTATGAGCATCAAGGAGTAATAAACATATACATATAAATTTTCGCCTTTATAATATTAGTATGAGTGTTATTATTTATAGTCTTAAGTAGAAATATTATTGATGGAACAATTAGCCTGCTGCGGCCTTCCCGTCCGATTATAATTTAGGTGTCGTCAAGGCTAGAGTTAATAAGCTCTTAATAAGGTAGTGCGCTTCACCATCAACGATTGCATCACTGCTTACTATACAGGTGGGACCGCAGTCAAGCACTACATTATTTCATTTAAAAAAAAAAGTTTCCTGGAGCTTACATGAGATGTTGGAGCGACTTCCAGTCTAGCCAGACGTAGTCGAATACCGGTATTAATTTAGCTTTATTCTGACAACCGTTTCTATTTTCAAAAATACAACCAATGACAAAATTCTCTATCAAAACCGCAACTTCGCAGCACTATACGTTATTATAATGTGACAAGAAGACTTCCAGACACAATTTGTCAAAACGCACTCGAACTATCGAACTCCACATGATAAATAAATAAATATTTTAAACTTAACAATACATGGACGTCTTACAAATACGTAGTTTATGGTTTTATTATTAGAAACGTGAAGAAAACAAGGATTTACAGATTGTTTTTACTTGAGATATTGGTGGCGTATCATAACATGTTTTTGTTCAGACGCTGAAGTAAATAAGTTCCTACTATAATGCTGAATTGTTTGTAGAATATTCGGTTATTTTCCGTAATATTGATGAATAGCCAGAACTGTTAATTCTTAGTTACAGTTTAATTATAATGGCTGAATAATGGCATCAACATGTTTTCATAGAAATAATTCTAAAGCTACTGAAAGACAAGTCGAACCAATTATGGTTCACTTTGTGTCTAATGACTAAAGTAGGGTTTTTTTTTGTTTTAGAATAAAGGTCAACTATTATCTTTCAGCAAGAGACTGTTTGAATACCATTTTTAGAGTTCCGCACCTCAAAATGAAAAAACGGTACCCTTATAGGATCACTTTGTTGTCCGTCCGTCTGTCTGTCTGTCAAGATCCTTTATCTCAGGAACGCGTGGAGGTATCGAGTTGAAATTAAAACCCTTTACTCAGGTCTGCGGACTCTTGAAGCTGTAAAAAAATCAAACTTGTAAGTTAACAAAAAAAAAATACCTCGGTTTATATGGCAAAAAACGTACATTTCGACACTCTCAAAGAAATCAAAATTCAATAGCACAAGTATAGGAATAAATCTGAAAACTGTAAATTTGTTGTTACGTCACAATAAAAAAAAATTCGATTCGGAAAAATCTTCAAGACTCTAACTATTACTAGAACTATTTACATAGGTAAGTTTGTACGGAACCCTCGGGGTGCGAGTCCGACTCGTACTTGCCCAATTTTTTTAACTTACACTTAATTTTCATATTAAACTACACTTAGTTTTATTATTCTCTGGTACAATCATCTCTGTGTGCAATTTATTGCATGGATCAGAGGCCACCATGACGTGTTAAAATGTCAAGCATGCTATATGCGTGTAAAAAGCTCCATCCCTTTAACGGTTCAGTTTAGGTCATTAAACGCATTAAGAGCTCGTGGTAAAACCTCAGACCTTGCAAAAAATCATTGCACAAACAAAACCCACAACCTTTTCCTCGTCTATTGAATCTAGCTCATAATCAAATATATTACCTAATTCCGAATCTCCAAACCAAACTAATTACTCAAAACTTGTACTATCAACAGCGTCGTTCGACAGACGATAGGTACGAACTTGCGCAATTCAGAAGTCGGTTAACTAAACACTGATGAAGTAGGAATAACAAGCAATTAATCAATCACTGACCACCATTCTATATACCACACAGACTAGTACACTATATTGGCATACTCTAAACTTAATTACTCTGCGACCTCCTTGAGGAAATTTAAGTTCAATGAGTGAGCCTTTCACCTACACGATAAAACCTCAGACATATTAGGGAACAAAATGTCAACATGACGAACAACGCCCAATCTACGCGACGCTGCAACGTTGCCCAGTGTCCCGCAACTTGCCTCCCAAAAGCCTCAGATACATTAGGGGACAAAATGTCTCGCAACATGACGCGCAAAGCTCAATTTACGTGACGCTGCAGCGTTGCCCAGTGTCCCGCAACTTACCCCGCACTTTATGATGCGTTCACGTGACGCGAGACATGTTGGATAATTTGACAGCGTTGCGCATCATGTTGGGGGACATTTTGTCCCCTAGTGTATCTGAGGCTAAAATTTTACAACGCATTCACGTGACGCGGGACATGCTTTTGCACAATTTGACAGCGTTGCATGTCATGTTAGGGGACATTTTGTCCCCTAATGTATGACTGACCTTGAAGATAAGGCATATTCTTAGATACCTATTCTATTTTTCAAATTGCAGAAATTCTGCCAACAGTTTCTTTCGCCTACGAGTAAGTAGAAAAATGGAAGTTTTCTTAATCTATTTGAAGACATGGTCTACCCGTGATTTCACTGAAATCTGTTCAACCTTTTGAGCGTGAAGGAGTAACAAACTCACAAACGAAAATGCAAACTTTCGGCTTTACAATATTAGTGTGAAAGTGTAATTATATTATACCATCAACGTCTGCATCACTGCTAACCATCAGGTGGAACCGCAGTCAAGCACTGGTTTATACCATTTAAAAATAAATTATAACTCGTCCTTCCACAGACCACTGCGCAATATTGATCTAGTTCTAAAATAACTACATTTTCAGAGTTACAGAGTTCATTGACCGAATTCTAACTTTTTCGCTCCTCAACACCCAAGCAAACATGTTTTTAATCCAATCACATTACCAGACTTACAGATTCAACGATTCATATATTAGGTATGTTACATAATAGTTATACACATATATCCTTTCATACACCGTGCGTGTTTTGAACTAAAACTTTGTTTAAAGTTAAATTTTATTGGAAGTAAAACTGAATTGCATTGATGTAATTTCAAGAATAGTTTTCTTTAACAACTAGAAATACTGTAAGAAAACATCTTTATCATTCAGCTAGCTGCCGTCCATGACACCGCGTGCATGAAATTGTTACTTTTTAATTTATAATTTACATCCTTTGTGTTGATCTAGGATATAAGATTTTTTGCTATCAAATTTTCTCCAGATCTGTACAACCGTTGAAGCGTGAGGGATTAACAAACTTACAGATTTTTGCCTTTGTACTTAGTGTGATAATTTGACATGACAAAATGGGTTTTTATAGATCCCTCCGACACCCAGTGCGAGTGCAGTGCTCTACACCAGACGATGGCTAACTTAGTAAGTTGGCCAAAATGTTCCCACACCTGCACTGTAGAGGATCTCAAAAACGCCACTGCCGCCGCCTAGCCTACCTATCTACTGGGGTAAAATACTTTGAGGAAAAAAGAAACCATGGATTTGAAAAAAAGAAGAAGATTTATAAATATATCCTCTTTATTTTATTTGTATTTCTGTAACTACTTAAAATATATCAAGGTTAGTTAGTATATTTCATTGTATTGATTGCATCACTGCTTACCATCAGGTGGGATCGCAGTCAAGCACTGGTTTATAACAATTATATATATATATACAACTTCATAAGCCAATGTTCTACTAGTCCATCACTTGTGCTGTTACGTGTCGTTCATTAAACCCATCACATTATTGTTGGACACGACTGTAAGGGTATTGACATATTGTGGCAGTTACGCTTAGTGTATCAATTGCCCTCTATAGGAATGAGGACAATAGAAGTAACTTGAAGCTGAAGGAGGTATTCTTGAAACTTATTCAAAGAAATGGTGAGAGTGATATATGTCATTGTTTTTGTGTAATTCTCCATTGAGTAATAAGTATTTATTTTATTTTGTGGTAGAAAATCATCAAATGGCTTCTCGCTCTAGAGTGGGGCGAGAGGGTGTGTCTTTTACTGACTAAAATCCACCTATGATTCTTCAATTACCCTTTGCGTTCTAGGCCACATTAACTCAATCAAACATTCCCGAAGCTGTTTTAGGTACTGGGGCCGCGGGGAATTTCTGAAAAGGAAATCCGTGGTACTAGAACGGAAAGGGCAACTGAATGGTGTGGTTTTAGATAGTAAAAGTCTGACACGTCCTCTCGCTACACCCTAGAGCGAGAGAAGTCATTTAGATGATTTTCCACCTCAAAAAAAGCCGTTTTAGGTAGATCTATAATACATTATTTAAAAGTCTTACCCTAATCATTTTGATGATGCCAATGCTCATTTGCGCATTTAAGAGGAGGACAATGGTGTTTTTTAAGGAAAACCCTACAGAAGGGGCCGGAAAAACGCAGATACCAAGAAAGAAATAATTGCTTCAAATGTCATCAAATTACTTTTTATTACACACATAATCTACCTAACTAAACCAAACAACATAACATAAGAAATAACTACCCAAATATAACTTTTATTTCGCGGAATAAAGGTCCGACCAAATATATTTGGTTGTACATACACAAGCAGGTTTATATGCTCTGAAACTTTTCGAATTGTAGATGCAGTTTCTAAGATACGCTTTCGGAAGTACAGTCGCGTTGCAAACAGTTATCCACGAACTTATTCTTACGAGTCAATAACACCGTTTCGAGAAATATATGGGATAGCGAGTTTAATATCCATTCCAAGTTAATCCTGTGTACTGTACGCGATTCCGTTGAACAACATTTTACCTGTGACATATTGTACTGCGTCGTGGATTTCTATTTTTAACCGACTTCAAACAGGAGGAGGTTATATGTTCGGTTGAATGTATGTTTTTTATTTTTTTTTTATGTATGTTCACCGATTTCTCGGTCAATTGTGGACCGATTTAAATTTTTTTTTTTTTTATTGAAAGGTTATGCTTCCGAGTTGGTCCCATAGAAATATTGTTATGATCTGATCATGAACTTCGAAGATATGGAACAGAACTCCTCATAGGATTACAGCAGAACCGTCGTAACAAGAAAAATTGCTTTGTTTATACGTGTAGTCGATGACTGACTGAAAGTAGAGGGGGAATATATCGAACTGATCTGATGATGAAGCCTGAAGTTAGGCACCGGAACTCTGTAATAAATTAATGTAATCTAACCGTGTTTGGGATTATTAGAATTGTCATGAGATGCACTCTGGCTATAAGGTATTTAAGTTTAGCTGAGGGGTACTTTTTAGTGGTGGTACCATAACTAAAAAATGCAAAATAAAAACTTTTTACAAAAAAAATACAACCGACTTCAAAGTAAAAAAACACACTGAAAAGTGCAAAATAACTTTAATTTCGAAAGTCGGTGTTAAATAACGAAGAGACAAAACTATTATAGAAACACCGACTTTCGAAATTAAAGTTATTTTGCACTTTTCAGTGTGTTTTTTTACTTTGAAGTCGGTTGTATTTTTTTTGTAAAAAGTTTTTATTAAAATCGCAGAAGTTATTCGTGGCCAATTTATCTTGTCGACGAGGACAATTTTGTAATCATTGACTTTAACATCTATATTTCTGACTAAAGATAACATATAGTTGAATTTGTGTTGACGCTAATCCTGATTAGTTTGATTTTTTATTCAAATTAGTAATAGTGACACACCCTTGAAATTGAGTTCTCATAATATTGAAACAGCGACCACAAAAAAAAGACATTTGCCTAGTAAGTATATAAGGAAAATCGTGGCAGTTGTTTGCAATGCACAAAAATAACCAAGACACGAGAAGTTCTAATAAAATAACGCCATCGTTAGACAATATTTCGGATTTATGCGATTTTTATCTACACTGTCACTAATATAATAAAGAGGTAAAGTTTGTTTTTTATTTTATTTTTTTGTTGTTTTGTTTGTGTGAGGTAATCTCTGAAAGTACTGGTCCGATTGCTGAATTTTTTTACCGATAGGAAGCTGCTTTATTCCTGAGTGACATAGGCTATATTTTTAGTAAGCGGGTGAAGCCGCGGGCAAAAGCTAGTTGTTTATATGACAGCTTGTGACAGCTTTACTATATTTGCATGATGTTAGGGGTACATCATACCCTTACGTAGTGTTACTAAACTTTTTTTTTTCATATGATTATCAAGGACATGCTTATAAGTGCATAGTTTGTATACTAGAGTCTAGTAGTAGTATTAGACATAATAGCATAATAATCATCCTTATAATTTTCCTACAGCTAGGACTCAGGCCTACTCACTAGGAGAGGGGATAAGCTGTAATCCACCACACGGGCTAAGTGCGAGTTGGTAAATATCATACTGGTCCCAGAACATGGTGAATTCCTCACAATGTTTTCTTTTAACGGTTCAAGAGCAGTGGTCATGAAATAAATTACACAAATTAAAACGCCTGCATGCGACAAATAACTTGTAAGTTATCACTGGGCCACAACTGCTCTGACAAGAAAGAAAAAGTACACTAGGCAAGAAAAAGTAGGTCAAAGTTTGATTACTACATGAAATGTTATAAGTAGGTACCTAATTAAAAATACTAAAAACTGTGGTCTAGTTACACAACCTTGACACTTGCCCATTAGCACGTGTTTCCTAGACCGCGGCTTAACGTTAAAACGTTTTAGTTCAAATTTTAATTAGGATAAGTATATATTCTGATTTCCTTGACCTTCTTCAAAGGGCCAAGGACTTTGACGGCTTTGGACTTTGATATTATTAGTATCGAATCTTGCCTTCCATTGGTAGATACAACTGTTGGTATTGATCGATTCTAATGATTTTTTTTTAAATATTAAAACAGTGCAGCTCTTTATCTATGTAAAGAACATGTGAATCAAATTTTTTTTTATTTGATAGGCCCACGTTTGACCACTATCTCACCTGATAGTAAGCGATGATGTTGTCCACGATGGCGTACACTTGCTTAGAAGTAACCTATTCACTCTTGACTTAAAGATCCGTAGCTAGGTTGGCTAGGTTTATGTATATCATTATTGTAATCAACCCGCCTTCAAATACAAGTTGTACAGTTCATCCTATTTAGCTGATAGCTATCACCAGTTTCAACCAGCATCTTAGTAACGCAAAGTATAAAAATCCACTTTTCCTTATAGGTACGGAAAACCTTATCGGTTGATCCCTTACATGACACGCAAAACCGGGCTGAAGTCTTGTTAATTTTCGATTACAGCACCCACTCATGTTACGGACATATTATTATAATGACATCAGATACGTGAACAGCTGTCTCAATGGTTATTTCACTTCCCATGATACGTTTAGCCGATTTTAATTACTGAAACGAATGTACTTGTCGGACAGCCGATTAGGGTCGGTATGCACTGGTTGCTTCACGACACTGCTAACGTGTTTAGTACATTCCAGTTTCAGTTTTATGTTGAAGCTTTGAACCATGCTGCTTGCGCTTGATTAGATATACAAGATTGTAATCGATTACTCGTTAAAAATCTGTTTACTCGATTATTTTTTTACGGTCAGCGTGAAGGTGTCGACACACTCGCTCGATTTTTCCGATTCAACGCCCACTTGTTCCGATTGAAAATCAGCTTTGTTTCATCGAAGATTATTTCATCGAAAATTGAAATAGTGTGGCGCCAGCCTAATGCATACGTAATGTGATGGTAGAAATATGATTCCTAAAGGGTTAAGCAAAGTTGCAATTAGTGTGAAAGTACTAATTACCTAAATTGAATTGTATCCGCATTTGGCACGTGTTTAAGTAAAAGTTGACGATATTGCGTTGCCTTTGAAGATGGTTGGTTTACGTAACATAATACTTAATTGACAAACTCGGATTTGTGAAATCTGCATGATTGTAATGACTGTTGTGACATCAGTATTCTAACACCAGTAATTAGAAAAGTCTTCATTTGAAATCGATCCTGAATAAAATTTATTTAGAATCACATTATGAATTATTAAGATTTGATATGGCCATCTTAAAAATGTAGACAACAGAGCGACTGGGATACTAAGATATAGGGGGTTCTTTAAATCAAGAGTAAATAGGTTACTTCTAGGCAAGCGTACTCCATTGCCGACCACATCATTGCTTACCCTCAAGTGAGATAGTGGTCAAACGCGACTATCTCTCACATCACAATAAACAAAAATATATATAAAAATGTTTGTGCTGATACCATAAAATTCTTTAATTTACAGACAAAAGTTTTCTTTGTCTAAACGTTTTTGCAGTTTAATTTTTCAGCAAATAATTTACCAAGAAGTAGCATTATCTAATAAAATAAAGCGAAAACTATACAAGGCTAGGTATCAAACTTTACGATTAGCCTCATTCCCAGTAGTTCAAAAACTATAACAATTTTATAATCCAGTAATTTAAGACTAACAAACTTCTAAGTTAATATTTAGTGTCATAGAATTTTATATTTCTATCACAAACAATCGGACAAATAACAAAATTAACCTGATTCTGTCTAGACTGTCTTTTATTTTCTTTTTATGAAATTATTTTTGTTCAATATTTTTACTTTGTAGATTTGGCGAAATTGTTCTTGTCATAAAATATTGCTATTAAGAAAATGGCCAATCTATAAAACTTTGCTTAAAGGTAGACTAGAGCTGCGACAACCACAAATCTGCAGCGTGGTGGATTACGGGCCTTTCCTTCTCCTGGAAAGAAGGCCCGAGTCCCAGCAGTGGGTACATTTCAAGGCTGATTATGATTATGCTTTACCTATATTATGTAGTTAAGATACCTTTATATGTTTTTCATATTTCTATATTCATTAATCTAATTGAACTTGTACCATCATCATCATATTTCAGCCGAAAGACGTCCACTGTTGGACATAGGCCTCCCCCAAATGTCGCCAACAATGACCGGTCCTGTGCGTCTTGTACCGCTTTAACCTGATATATAAAATTCTCGTATCACACTATATTCAGTCCCCGGACTTATCCCCAAAGTCCGGGCGCCTTTCGAAGGTTTTCCCCCGAAAACAATAAAAAAAAGGGTCTGAGAATAGGACGTAAACTATTTTTTACCCTCCCACTCCTACCCTCCGCCTTTCACTCCTCTTCTCTTCGGACCATGGCTTGTACCAAGACGCGCGAGAGATCGATGCCGCCGATCGCCCCTACGAATACACGGCGGTGCTCTGCCCAAGCGGGGCACATCTCTACCGTATGCTCCACCGTGTCCTCCGGGCGGTCCACACAGTTGTGATACTCGGGCGTCACCTCCGCACGAATCTGGTGCAGGAACTTCCCGAATTGACCATGTTCGGTGAGAACCTGCGTCATGCGGAAGGTGAGGACGCCATGAGGTCTTTCCAGCCACTCCTCAAAGAGGAGACTTACCGCTGGGTTGTGACAGTCGCTGTCGCCATTCCACCATGAGATCCCGCCGGAACTCTGTCCGCAATGGCGCGTCTTGTCGCGGCAGCGGAGTTTCGCCCCGGCGTTGCATCTCCATGCGCAAATCATGCATGCGTGCAAGGACTGTTGCCTCCAGATCCCATGGTAGCAGGCCAGCAAGGAGGCTCGCCGCTTCGCGAGAAACCGAACCATCCGTATAGCCATGACCCTCTGGTATGCGTTCAGCTGAGCCGCCGGTCGCTTTCGCAGTGACGGCGCCCACACCGGTGCTCCATAAAGATACCTGCGTAGAGCCTCTGGCAGGAGGCGTCTGAACCCCCCAGGTTGGGCAGAAGCCGCTTGAGGGCAGCCACGGTCCGATTCAGTTTGGGAGCCAGACTTTGGAAGTGCTCCTCGAAATTCCACCGGCTGTCGAGGACGAGTCCCAGGTACTTCATCGTCGACCCGATGCCGGATCTTCCCCATAGGAAACGACCAATTTGGAACCGTACACTAGCTTCTGACGTTTTATAAGTGCCCATGTAGGCCTATGTGAAATAAAAATATTTTGAATTTTTGAAATACTTTTAGACTAACTCTTACAACGGTTGTTACAGCTAAAATAATCTAGCCATCACACCTCTTGTCATAACATTAAAGTTGTGTGAATGGCAATTAAAGCCGAACATTTTATTGAAAGAAAACTCGCTACAACTAAGAAAAAGGAACACTTTCTAGCAACATCTTTACGTAGACGCGCTCTCTCAAACATAGCCCTAGAAACGTATACAATCACAACATCTTGTTTTCTAATTCACCATCAAACTCATGGTGTTAATATCAATTGTTTTGCGGGATTATTCAAAAGACTAACCGTGGCCCTTTTTTAGGGTTCCGTACCTCAAAAGGAAAAAACGGAACCCTTATAGGAACGCTTTGTTGTCCATCCATCTGTCTGTCTGTCTGTCTGTCAAGACCCTATATCTCGGAAACGCGTGGAGGTATCGAGTTGAAATTAAAACTATATACCAAGGTCTGCAGTCCCTTGGAGCTATGAAAAATCAAACTTCTGAGTTAACGAAAAAAAAAGATATGTTTATGTTTCAAAAAACGTGTATTTCGACACTCTCAAGGGAATCAAAATTCAAAGGGTACTTCCCATTAACCTAGAATCCTGAAATTTGGCATGAAGCAAGGTCTTCCACAGCACAAGTATAGGAAAAAATCTCTGAAAACTCTAAATTCGTAGTTACGTCACAGAAAAAAAACTATTTTTGCGATTCGAAAAAAAATTCGTAACTCGATTCAGGAATTGAACTGTTTTCAAAGGTAAGTTTGTACAGAACCCTCAGTGCGCGAGTCCGACTCGCACTTTCCCAGTTTTTTTTAAGGTGGGGAATCATCCAATGTCTTCTCTCGCTCTAGGGCGGGGCATGAGGGTGTGTCAGACTTTTACCGACTAAAACCACACCTATGTTCCTTCATTGCCTAGCGTCCCAAGACACCGGGTTTCCCTTTCGGAATTGAACCCTTGGCCCCTAGTTACCGCGGCCCTAGAACGCAAAGGGCAACTGAAGGAACACAGGAGAAGCTATTCGTTGATTTCCCATTACAAAAAAAAAGATATAACACAAATATATATTTTTTAAATAATTTACAGGCAATCTTGAATTTTCAAAGTGTCGGTATGATTTTACAGTGCAAAAAAACTTACATTTTATTATCATCATATCTGCTGGATTCATTTCAATGATACTACTATATTTTAAGAAAATAGACGCATAAAACCCAATTTGAAAATATGGCATCTTACTTAAAAGTTACTTTCAAAAACCGTGGAATATAGAAAACAATAATTATAAGCAACCTATAAATTCCTTTACATTGGTAAAGGAATTTATAGGTTGCTTATAACTTTCATTGACTTAATCTTAACTTTAAACTAACGTTTCCGATAAATTTTAGAACGCGATATGAAAATTAAACCTTACTTATGAAAACGTAAGGACCTTTCATACGAACTAGTTATAAAAACATTAAACACCCTTTTTTACATGAGAAATCATTAAAATACTCTTCTCGAGGCGTCAGACTTCACGAACCTACCAATAATTAAAAAAAAACCTTTTATCGATTGAAACCCACCTATATTCCTTCAGCTGCTATTTGCTTTAAACACCCTGAAACTCAGTTAAAACTGCCCACAATAGAGGTACCAAAGTATTTTATATCCCCAATAATAAGTAAGTACCTACTCATGAATATTTCATGAGGAAAACCTTTTAATAACTTGGTACTATGCACGCTTAATCCATCCGGTCACAACGCGTTTTTCAAGATCTCTTATAAGATAAAAGATTAATTTTATTAGTACCATAGACATATTTCCGATACTATTAATTCGTACAGTAAGAAATTAATCATTGACGCGCGAGGTTGATCGGCTTCAACAATTTTCTAAGTGGTTTATAACTGTTAATACGAAGGCTTCGTTGACACGATAAATAGATCGAGTAATAAGTTTTTTTTACGTAAATAATCTGCTGGTAAAAGTAAGGTGATAATTTACCAGTTATTAATCATGTCATTATTTAATTTGTCATTTAAAATAACTTGCGAAAACCATATTTGAAAAAAAAAAAGAGTAAACCATTTTCCTACTTCTCCATAACTTTTCTGATTGAACAAATCACGAAAGAGAAAACCACGTAAACCTAAATCGTATACTTGACAGGTTAAAAAGAAGCGTCGGTCATCTATCTTCGATAATAATGCGTTCATCATAATCGTAAACTAACATTAACGCACATTCCACTTAACCGCCCAATAACTGCCGACCTACGCAGTTTCTCATAGTTTCCGCGAGCACATAATTAACTATGACTACAGCAATAAAATCAAGCACTTAATAACTAATCCAAGTATGCATAAAGTTAAAAAAATAATAATAATTAAAAATAAATAAAAACCAACCAAAAACTCCGGAACAAAAAAATCCAAATCAAACAGTGCACAAAATAAAAATCACTTCACACCATACGAATGTTTCGGCACACGGCACACAAATAAATTTAAAAAAAATCTTAAAAAGCTCTGAAAGTTATCTAAACACTGTTAAGGACACCAACACACAACTTTACCGTTTGCCGCCAACTGCTCCAATTTTTTCAAGTACAGAAAAAAAAAATATAGTTCGAAATTTTTCGTTAAATATTTCGCGAATTCGAATTTCAACTTTCGCGTCGCGTCGCCGCGCTTGTCTCCGGGAATGTGGAATTTTCGGCTATGATGGGGAAGATGCTCGCATAGCTGTGGCTTAGATGAGACTGTGGTGAGGTACCGCGCCGATCCAACTGTGTGGCCGGAGCCGACTTTCGCCCCGACCGGTCGCCCTACAGCTCTGGCAACCGGTGACGCATCCAGGAACTCTGTTAATTCACTATATTTAACGCCATGACTAAATTTTTTTCTTGGGATATTCATACACGTTAGATCCCTGACTGACAGCCATATTATGCAGAAAAAAGTTAAAACTTCATTAGAAGCAAAAAAAAAAACTTAAACACTTTGAGCACGTAAGGGTAGAATGGTAGAGCCCGTCTATGAATGAACATTGTTGGCAGTGAAATTATTGCAAGCATTCATTCTATTGTTGGTGCGCCATGTTTTATTCATTTATTTTATTTACATTACAATTTTTCAATCGGAAGTGCGGTGTCATTGCAAGAAATTGATGCGTTCAAATATTTGTATACAATATTTTGATATCGATTAGGTACCTCACAAAAAGTCGATTCATCACTTCCGAACTAAGAAATACGGTCGCATTATTCACTTAGCTAATGTCGAAGCATAATTTAGTTGAAACTGGGTCAGTTATTTAACGACGAAAATAATTCTTTAGAAACAACATCAAATTACCGGGTAGCGAGAAAAACAATTAAAGGCCATTTTAATAATAACTACTGAATGACGAATAGAAAAACCGCAATACTGAGTCGACATATATGGTGCGGCAAGTTTAAAATAAAGCAAGAGATGAGTATTTATTTATATAAGAAACTCGTAACCTAAGCTGCGGTTAAGTATATATTTGCAGGCATAATCTCAATCTGTTATCTTTGAATCTTGAGCGTAAAAGTTTAAGTGCTTGGAAAGAAAACAGCAGACTTTTAATTAATGGAAATTAGGATAATTTTGTCTAGAACTAATGCCGAGGGACTTTTATATTCACGACCTTTTCAACCTTTAGGACGACCGATGTTATCAAAACTAGTCCTTTCTTCAACAAACATTTCATCCACGAAGGATATCATAAAGGAAAAAAGAACTATCTGCCATAGAAAATATTTTTAAAAGGAAAATAGCAATACAACAAATATACGGAATAGTAATAAAGACGTTATCTGGTATTATGTCACCAGTAACCCAGTTTGTGGACAATGCAAAGTTAGAACAAGGATTGCAGGGACCGCAGGAAGTGACAGGAGCAGGATATTCCGACTGCGAGTCGAACTGCGACGGAGCCACGGAGTTTACAACAGTTGCATAGTTCGCCGCGCTATTTATGATAGCCTGGTACCATGATTTCTGTGTTCAGGGCATTTATTGTATTACGTAAATTGTTTTCTTTTTATTTATTGGTCTCAATGAGCTTTTTAGCAAAGTTGGGGATTGCTTTTATTTCTGAAATGGTTAACTCTTAAAAATTACTGTTTGTACTTATTGCATTTGATAAATCTTGATAAAAATAAAATTTTATTCAGTTAAAACGTTATCTACAATAATTAAAAATCTCATATTATTGCAATCCGCTTCTGGATCCAAATTTTTCCGCCTCTCTGTACGCTTCTGGATCCAAATTTTTCCGCCTCTCTGTACGCTTCTGGATCCAAATTTTTCCGCCTCTCTGTACACTTCTGGATCCAAATTTTTCCGCATTTCTATAATTGCTACTTATCTTCGCTGATTGATGGCCTTGAAAAATCGTAACCTTTATCATTAAATATTAGGCAAAAATACGTCAAAAGTTTCGTCATCTTCTATCAATCACATTTGATCATTTCAGAAAGAGAGTGCATCTACCTATACAGTTTTAAATATTGATAAAAATCAGTTGGTAGCACTACAGCGTGGAAGTGATTTGAAAGTCTAATTTTCTTTCGAAGGAAATTAATTAAGAATTAATTTAACGGTGGTCCATAAAACCTGTACATAATTAGGCGTCTTTTTCTTAAGATCCGCTTTCCTGAGACCGAAAGACGTCGTGAAGATGAAGAAATATGCTGCATTAGTGACCCCCTGGACTCTATTCGTGTGGATATTATGATTTCAATGTCATTATGGACACTATAAGCAGTATAATGTTGTACATAATCATACTAGCCTGTCGACTTCGCATTTCCCGTAGACCGTTACAGAGAGCGATAAGTGATCACCTATGGACGGATCAAAGAAGGGTAAATTTTCCTTCAAACGCATTTTCAACTACTACTTAAAACCCTCTCAATTGTTTGGTCTCAAAATGAAGATATCCGCAGGAGAACCAAGGTTACAGACATAGCCCGAAGAATCGCCAAACTTAAGTAGCAGTGGGCAGGGCACATTGCCCGCAGAACAGATGGTCGTTGGGGACGAAAGGTTCTGGAATGGCGACCACGTACCGGAAGACGCAGTATTGGAAGGCCCCCTACAAGGTGGACCGATGACCTGGTGAAGGTTGCGGGAATCCGATGGATGCGAGACGCACAGGACCGGTCATTATGGCGACATTTGCGGGAGGCCTATGTCCAACAGTGGACGTCTTTCGGCTGAAATGATGATGATGATGAATTGTTTGGTCTCATATTTTCTCTTTATTGTGTTTTAATATTTAGTAGTTTAGGATATAGACGTATTTTGCATAAAGTATTTTGTGTTAGACCAAATCTTAATGATATTGAATTCTATTTTAAATAATTAGGTACTTATTTATTTATTTATTTTTAGGTGGAAAATCATCAAATAACTTCTCCCTCTGTAAATGAAACGGAAGGGCTTGTCAGACTTTTACTGACTAAAACCCACCTGTGTTCCTCCACGGCCACGGTAACACTTTCGAATATTCTCGCAGTCATTTATTGTGGCTACCTGTAACGGTGTAGTTTTTTTTAAACCAAAAGGTTGACTGGTAGAGAATGCCTTGTTGCAAGTAAGTCCACCACTACCGTAGACAAAGTTTAAGTAAAAAAAACTTGGCAAGTGCGAGTCGGACTCGCGCACTGAGGGTTCCGTACAAAATACGATTCCTGAATGGAGTCTCGAAGATTTTTCCGAATTGCAAAAAAGTTTTTTTTTGTGATGTAGGTAACAACAAATTCACTGTTTTCAGATTTATCCCTATACCTGTGCTACAAAACCTTGCTTCAGGCCAAATTTCAGGATTCTAGGTCAAAGGGAAGTACCCTATGAATTTTGATTCCCTTGAGAGTGCCGAAATTGGTATACGTTTTTTGCTACATAAACGGCAGTATCTTTTTTTCGTCAACTTAGAAGGTTGATTTTATCACAGCTTCAAGGGACCGCAGGCCTGCGTATATGGTTTTAATTTCAATTCGATACCTTCATGCGTTCCCGAGATAAAGGGTCTTGACAGACAGACAGACGGACAACAAAGTGATCCTATAAGGGTTCCGTATTTTTTTTTTGAAAGAAAGAAAAACTTTTTATTTGCCTTAAAGGCGCAAACTTAAAACTAACATATTACAAACATTTTGAGGTACAGAACCCTAAATACATCAAAATATATGCAGTTTTCACTATGGAGGAGCCATCCAATAAAGGATGGTCTTACGCAGCTCATGCTAGCAACTAAAGCGACACTCTATCGAAGACGACAGTCCATGATGACGGTTTTATCATTTACGCGTCTTTGTCTGCGCTCACAAGTCAAGAAAATGAACATAACAACAACGGTAAAAGGTTATTGTTGACACCACGTATTCTATAATTATTATGTATTGTTTTTGTGTATTACAAGAATGTAGCGATAAGTATTCACATAAAATTTTGTCTTAAGCGCATTATTTCAATTCAGCCGCTTCAAGACAAAAGGCTGTTGAACGCATCATATGCTTTGTTATTTCTTAGAGAATATTATGACAACCTTAAGTGTTATTTTCATAATATTCTCTGTCATTCTCAACTAAAATTTTACATGACGCAACTGAGGTACTGAAAATTTTACTATCTGCGAAGAATGCCGCTTTATCCTCACCAATATCAATGTATCTATGGTTTACACATACCTAAGTTGCATAATATCGCAGTAAAACCTCTAACCTAATTGAGTTAATTTCAGTGATTTATCAATGTATTTATTTTTAAAGATCAATTTATTATGTATTTGATGTTGTACTATGATATAATTAATTTCAATATAGCATAGCATAATCGGCCTTATAATGTTCCCACTGTTGGGACTCAGGCCTCCTCTCTAGGAGAGGGAATGGGCCGTAATCCACTACGCGGGCCCAGTGCGGGTTGGTGGATGTCACATGTCTTCGAATTTTTTGTTCTAGGACATGCCGGTTTCCTCACGATGTTTTCCTTCGCCGTTTTGAGAGCAGTGGTGATGAAATAAATTACACAAAGTAATGCGCCTGGCTGGGTTTGAACCTGCGACCTACAACTCCGTAAGTCGGGGCCGTTACCACTCGGCCAACACTGCTCATTAATTTCAATAAAATGATGAATTTTCAAATATCAATTGTTGTAATTTTATGTTATTGATTTATTATTATTTTTATTATGAAATAAATTAATTGTAGCAATAGTTTACACAGTTAAGTACTACATTTAATTAAAAGATATTGTGACTAATAAATGTATTTTTTACCAATAAATAGGTTTATTTGTTTATCTACAAAGACTAGTTTAATTTATTAATAATTATTATAGCCCAGAAGCATCGTTCGACTGACATGAATATTTGAATGCAACGAAAACGTGTGACTATAGTGTCATTCATTAAACTTTCTCTCGAGTGTGACGCCCTTCGACTGATATCAATGGGCCCTCAACAAATAGGTTTAAAACGTTCGCCTCAATTGATAGCCTACTAAGAAATCATCACAAGAATTGAGTATGAGTAACTACTTAACGCATGCTCCTTAATTTGCTTGTTTAGGCTGTGAGCCCTTTACTGAGTATACTCAACCGTGGAATCGTTTCGTATGTAATATTTAAACCCAGCTTTAAAAGTAATGCTTTGCGTTGAGTATTTGAACATTATTGATTACAAAAGAAACCATTAAAGTAAATGAATGAAGTACAGACATTAACGCCACTGAGTACGCAAGCACATAAACAGTCTACGTGTTGGCGTATCAAACCGGCATCTGTTATTAAATACACCTTCAACATTAGTTAAAATTATCGAAGTTGCAAGTCAGGTACCAGTTTAATGACAAACTTGATTTGGAAATTATTCGTTATCGTACATCTATCTTGATCTCGCAGACAACTCACTCGTAGAGGCAGCTTCTGCAGAGCTACCGTCTGCAGTAATAAACAGAAATCCGATACCCTTGCTACGACAACCATTTAAACTACCAGATCTTTGATAAGAGCATCATTCCTTTTTAACCGACTTCAAAAAGGAGGAGGTTATATGTTCGGTTGAATGTATGTTTTTTATTTTTTTTTTTTTATGTATGTTCACCGATTTCTCGGTCAATTGTGGACCGATTTTGAAAATTTTTTTTTTGATTGAAAGGTTATGCTTCAAAGTTGGTCCCATAGAAATATTGTTATGATCTGATCATGAACTTCGTAGATATGTAACAGAACTCCTCATGGGATCACAGCAGAACTGTCGTAACAAGTAAAATTGCTTTGTTTATACGTGTAGTCGATGACTGACTGAAAGAAGAGGGGTAATATATCGAACTGATCTGATGATGAAGCCTGAAATTAGGCACCGGAACTCTGTAATAAATTAATTTAATCTAACCGTGTTTGGTATTATTAGAATTGTCATAAGATGCACTCTGGCTATAAGGTATTTAAATATGGCTGAGGGGTACTTTTTAGTGGTGGTACCATAACTAAAAAGTGAAAAATAAAAAACTTTTTACAAAAAAAATACAACCGACTTCAATGTAAAAAAACACTGAAAAGTGCAAAATAACTTTAATTTCGGAAGTCGGTGTTGAATAACGAAGAGACAAAACTATTATAGAAACACCGACTTCCGAAATTAAAGTTATTTTGCACTTTTCAGTGTTTTTTTACATTGAAGTCGGTTGTATTTTTTTTGTAAAAAGTTTTTTTATTATTTACAACCTTTACTCTGTCGTTCATTACGCCAAAATTAATATCAGTTTTATTTAAAGAGCAGAACAGCTCACTAGAACTACCGACGAATATTTGAGCTTTGTAGACTTATCGCAAAGCGAATTCATAATCGTTGATAGTGGAATCGCATTACAAATTCAAACACGACAACAGCTGCGGCCAAAACTACAAATTCTAAGGCCTCATATTAATTTATTCATTTACCCTTCACGCCCTAAATCCCTCGGTGGTGATGAATAAAAGGGGTCGATGCGTTCCCGCGTGCGCCCGCGCCGTGCGCCTGCCCATCCATCACGCGCGATGCGAGACTAATCGATTGCTAAGCACGCGTGATTTGTTATTTCATTATCGGCAATTTGTTCTATCACTTTAGTAACACACGCTACCGTTCCTGATTTCCATTTCAGATATTCCTCAAAATCGTCAAAATTAACTAGCGTAGTTAAACCAATATCCTTTTTATTGGAATATTTTATTGCAAATAAAAGTTGTTGACATATCATACGTTTTATATCGAGAGCTTGTTTTATTATACTTTTTGCAACATAAGTACGAACAACCACGTAATTATTTCTGCTAGATATTATCGCTGTTGTTAATTAATTGCAGATAGCGATCAGTTATTTTTAATATCAGCCGGGTGTACAACATCTTGAACAGAGGAACTTAACAAACTACCTGTTTAAATCTGTGGAATGTTAAATATTGCACAATAACCATAGATCATAATTAAAGAAAGATAATGTTGTTTCATGTGCGGATATCTTTGAAACCGGTACCAGAAGCTGGAAGATTTAACAGCGATTATTACTATCTTAATACTAATTTATTGCAGTCTTCCTTTTCACCTTGTTCATACTTACCTACTAAACGTTTCTATTTGACACTATAACATTTAATACTGAATGTGATGGAAATTACTATACACGTGCAAATTAGGGAAAGTGGACACATGCGATTCGTAGAAATATCGGTTTTACGATTCTTGCCTTATCATGTTAATGAGATAACTTGCGCTTTTGTATGTAATTGTCACGTAGGACAACGCGCACTGTTCTTAAGGGCCTTCATTGTATACAAATTTTCTAAAAGGGAAGCAATGACACAAATATGTAGATGTCGAACAAAAAAGGTCTTTGCGGTTCGTACGGAAGCCGAAGGGTGAAATAGGAAGTGATACCGGTTTTTATTTCCGTCCCCACACTATGTATCGATTCCCCGCTGTCACCGCAACGGGGTGTTACTTTAGAAATAATTTTGATTGATTTGCACCCTGTATTGTTAACGTGCGACTCAAAAGAATATTGATTCGAATCTGACAAACAAATAGTTTTCGTTGTATATTTTTTGCTATTCATTTTTAGGATTATTTTAATACGTTTTTTAATCTCTTGCGACTTAACAAATACAATTGTTTTGGTATTTGGCAGGCATGTGTCGTATTAAAGGAATATCTTTAGTTGCAGATTCATCGATTAACAAAATGTTTTAATTATCTACCGTTTCCATATTTACTAATTTTAGCAACCTTACCATATTGATTTATTTATTTTATGTCCATGCGGTTTAATGTTACATATGGATTAAATAAATTTATGGGTTTGTTAATCCCATTAAGTCTATATTTCTACAATATTGTTATTTTGTATAAATGTCAAACTATTCTAATCATGAAGATGTTATTCGGCATCATAGCTCTCATTGTTTGAAACATTTTACGGTTCAAACTTGGCATTATTTGCACATTACTTTACAAAGGAAAATCTAAACACATTTGAATAATACTAGAATAGATTACTTCAAAATTATCTACTATGTATTCAAAAACAGACATGCACAAATAATCTGCATATGCAGGTGAGATAAAATCGCTTTTACTGTAAGTTACAATAGAATACAATCGCAAACATCGCATTGTTATTTTAAGAACTCCAAGTTTTAATTAGGGAAACATTATTATGCAAAGCCATCGTGTCCCAAGCTTATAGAATGAAGATGTGAGCGGATGGGTGTCGTGTGCCAAACCGGTCTACATTCAATAAAGCTGTAGCTTTTACAACGGTGCTATTGTTAACATTTTAATTGGCATTACCATCGCTGAATTAGCATAAGGGCGAGGGTCATAGCTACTCTAATTCCTATATCCAGAGCTCTCTGTAATAGACAGCATAGATGATCGTAAATGGAAACAAACGGAATAAATGTTGAAATAAATTTTGTTGATAGTCTATGAATATGTTAAGCTGTTACTGAATGTCAATTTTGATGATTAGGGATTGGATTTTGTATTTGAAGCAGCTTATCTGCCTTCGCAAGATGTAGGAGTCGACGCCGACGGGTTATTGGGTCGTTTATTGCCGTAGTAGGCGATTGTGAGCAATCTCTCTTCAGTTTATTCTCATTCATTCATTGGTAGTGTTGCCTCTGAATGAATTAAAATGAATTCTTTATTTTTCAGGAGTGATTCATTACCTATATGAACAAGCTAATTTCTCCGCTGCGAAATTATTCGACAGAGTTACTGCAGACGTGAAATGCAAACGGAAACTGAAGGAACACAGGTGGGTTTTAGTCAGTAAATGTCTGACACTTTCTCTCCAAGAACGGAAGGAGTTATTTGATGATTTCGCACATCAAAAAGAAAGTCTGTACTTATATAATGTAGTCATTTGACTATAATTAATCGTCTTTTGATGGAAACTGCGACTATGCTATTTAAAATAATGTCTTTCTTCTCCTTTTTGTAAAGTTATATTTTAATTATTATATTCTATAAAGGTTGGATTGCTTCATCAGCATAAATTTAGTGATGTAACCAGATGGCTGGAAATCTGGTCGAAGTTAATCTGATCCGATTAAGTAAATACATATTTTGACTGTTTAGGACAGTGTTAATCCGCATATATTTGTCCTACTTTTGTTTAACCGCTTTTTTATACCTAACGGAGCTGTGGCTTCTGTATTTCTATATCTTTACCGCCAGTAGCCTTAATGCGATGAGTTACATAAACAAAAATAACAATTTTTTTTGTGTTTTCACTGAGTCTGATTCATTATGCAAAATACAATAAAAACCTATCTAATCAGTCTTTAATTTCATATTCAACAAAATCAAATTAGTAAAACGAAGTATCGTGGGATATAAATTTTTAACGCAACGTAATAAAATGAATGATATAGCGTATTAGTGGCAGGGCAATAAATAAATATTTATAGCATATTAAACATCAGTAAAATCTCAATAAACGGATGAGCTGTTACACTGGGTGCGTATTGTGAAACTACACAACACTAACAATAGAGCCTACTTGTGTAACCAGCGCGGTATTATCTGAAACGATTCTGAGCTAAACGATAAACGTTGTCTGATCGTAAACATAATATTTGGGAGAACTACTGTGCGTTTTATAGTCTCTAAGTTTGGTGTAACGAATACCATACAAAGGTTCGGTTACTCGGTAGATCATATTTTTATAGTATTACCAATTACCAGAGAGAGAGAAAGTGTAGAGCAGTGGTGGCGTCCACGGCTTATGAATTTTCCGTCGTGAGTTCAAACCCAGGGAAGCGCTACACTTTATGTAATTTAATTCATCAACACAACCTACACAGGGTCGCCGTGTCCTCGTGGGGGCGATCGGCGGCGGCGATCTCTCACGTCGGGCTTTGGTACAGGCCATGGTCCGGAGCGAGGAGGAGTGGCAGGCAGTTACCTCCTTCTGCAAAGCAGTAATGCTAGCAAAGGAGGCGGCCGATCGCGTGAGGCAACGGTCCTCACGCCCCAACCGCCGCGCCGCCGGGATTCCGATCCCGATTTCCGGCCACCGTAGGCGCGGGCTTGCGGACGGTGAGCAATGGGTGACTCGCCGTCCGATCGTCCGGTAACCGTCCGGACCGAGCCCAAGTCGTCGACGGCGCGTAGTGTTCCACGCGCGCCTCAAGGAGATGTCAGCAACCGTAGGGGCCCAGCAGGGTCGAAGCCTACTGGGGCCATGGGTGATGCGAAAGAGATCCCCGGGGCCCTGGAAAAAAAAAGGCAAAGAAGGAACAGGAGTGGGTTTTTAGTCAGTAAAAGTCTGACACTATCTCCCGCTCCGCCCAAGAGCGAGGGATGTCATTAGATGATTTTCCCATCCGAAAAAAAAAAACCTCAACCTCAACGACATCGACGCACAAATGAATACCACGGATCCAGTACATGATTCTGGACCCCCCAGTGGTGGAACTTTTGTTCGGTTTTTTCCTAATCTCTAAGTTTTTTAATTTAAACTGTATAAAATCTTTATTCTAACATTCTTAGTGAAAATAATGAATCAATTACTTTTAAAATTAAAAATGTCATCGGGTTTGATTATAATAACGATTGTATCTACCCCGATGACTTTTTAATTAATTAATTTTTAATACAATTTTTTTCCTAAAAATATCATCGGGGTTGGTTCGAATAACGATTTTACATAGTTTAAATTTAAAAAAGTACAGATTTTTTTTTAAATAAGGAAAAATGCGATAGTAATTTCCACCTGAGGTCTGGACCCCTAGTGGAAATTATTATTGCATTTTTCAAACAAAAAAAACAAACAAACGAATACCACGGATCCTGGGATCATGCACAGGATCCGTGGTATCCGTTAGTGCGTCGATGTCAAAGACACCGTGTATATAGCAAAAAAATTGTCATTGTCTGTGAAAACTTATAATTAGCAATTTAGTTATTTATTATTGTCATTAATGTTATTAATCAGTAAGTTTTCCTAAAAGGTGAAAAATAAAACAAAATAAACTTTCGAAGAAAACATCACGAGGGAACCGGAATTATCCTAAAAAAAAACCAAAACTTCAAAGACATGTAACATCGAGTCATCCGCCAAACCGCACTGGGCCGCGTTGTGGATTACGACCATAGAAATATAAAAAACTCCTTTCTTGTATTGATTACGACTCATGCGTTCTTCTAGAGAAGAGGTCTGAGTCCCAGCAGTGGGAATATTATAAGACTGATTATGTTTATTTATTTATTTATTTAAACTTCATGTACAGTAGTGGTACATAGGCGGACTTAATGCAACAAGGCATTCTCTACCAGTCAACCTTTGGGTTAAAAAAGACAACACTGTGGTAGGTTTGCACAATAAACAAATAACAGATACTTTAAACAGAAAATAAAATAAAAAATAAGTTATTTATAATAATAAAATACATATAAATGCTAAAATTATACATTAATAAATACTAAGAAAAATATCAAATCATCATTATGCTACCATTTTGCAATATATTAAACGGTGTCATACGACTAATACTACATTGCTTTAAGCCGACACCTATTTGTTTTTATCCGAAAGCTAGCTACAATGTTTGCGGCGGCTAAATCTCGCAGCCAGCCCTTTTTTCAGGTTATGGTACGCAACAAGAGGGAATGGGAAGTAGTAGCTTTCTGTGAAACAGTAATGCGAATCAGAAATTAGACACATTTATTTTAAATAAACCATTTACAGGCACTTTTCAATTGTCAAAATATCGGTCAGTCAAAGAAGTGACATGAAAGTCCGGCCGTCCGGTAAATAGCCAACCAAGCCCGAGTTGACAGCGCGTTTTGTTCCACGAGCGCCTTAAAGAAATGTCAGCAAAACTGCAGGGCTATTGAAGGGATACAAGGAGTTTTAGTCAATATAAGTCTGTCACGCTCTCTCGACCCACCCAGAGCGGGACTAAATTACTTCTAATTTGATGATTTTCCAACTCATAAAAAAGCTACAATGTTTAGGCGACGCTTGGTGGGATGTCCAACAGTGGACGTCTTTCGGCTGAAATGATGATAATTTTTTAGGCTAGCCCAAAACTTCACCAAGTTTGATGAGATGCGGGATGATTCGAAAGAGTCAGCGCGGTCCAGGAACGCAAAGGGAAACTGAAAGAGCACGTGCAGATTTTAGTCAGTAAAAGTCTGTCATTCCCTCTCGCCAACTCAGAGCGAAAGAAATCTTGTGATGATTTTACACCCAAATAAAATTTAATAAAAGACGAAAATTCAAACAAGTTTTCTAAGACGCCCAGTAAGTACATCATTTGATAGTCTCATGACAAAATCTTTCATGTATGATAAAGCCGATTTATTACCGTATATTTTTAAGCTCACCATCAAGACATTCCTATCAAGTTTCGGAGCTATGAGCTTGTACAAACCTTTTAATTATATGTTTATTATATAAATTTCTATGTGTAAAACTAATCAAGTTAAGTCCTCTAAAAATCTGCTATTTTGCATGAACTTTGACACTTCACAATTTACTCAAAAATGAAAAAAAATAGAATAATAGAAGCCTTGCAAATTTCGCTCCATCTCCATCCTCTTTTTTTCTAATGATCTATTTTTCTATACTTTTTTATTTTTTATAATTGTGAATGTGTTTTCTTTTCCATTTTGTATATTAAATTTTGATATTAATGTGTGTCTTTTTAATATAATAATATTATTACCTAATGTTATACCTAATATAGTGTAAGCTGTGCATACCTATAATAGGCATGCATACCAATGTCTAGATTATAATATTATTTTTACAATATAAGGATATATACGAGTATGTAAGGTTGTTGGTGTGCCAATAAATAAATAAATAAGTTGTAGGTATGCGTCTCTCATCTTCATTACCTTTACAAAGTATGAAAGAATATCTCCGGCGCCATGAAGCACGTAATTTACAACTCTCTGCTCACATTAGTAGTTGTAATGGAACGTTTAGCTCTGATGAAAATATCTTCACAGTGACAGCATAGCTTCTGTATGTTGTCTTGCTTCGAAAAATGCTCTCTCTTCGTTCTAAGGCAGGGCATGGGCAAAACGGGACCTGCTAGGGCTGATGTCTACCAGGGCCGCATGATTTTTCGAAATAGACACCACACCGCAGTTAACGTCTGACGCTCTGTCCCGCTTTGCCCAAAGCCACGTTTCCCTCGTAAAAGAAAATCTCTGGAAACAAAGTGCAACAATCTGGGTCCATGGTTGGCATCCGAAAGGAAAACCCGTTGTCCTGGAACATGGGTGTGGTTTTAGCCAGTAAAAGGCCAACAGGCCCTTTCGCTCCGCCCTAGAGCGGAGGAAGTCATTGTATAATTTCCCACTTTAAAAAAAGGTAACAATAAATTAATGCAAAGCTCTACAATGTTGCTTCTGTTGTAGCATTTCAGATCCAATAAAATGTTCCACTTCTATCCGCACTTGGTTGATATACCGACACTAAGCGCTTGTTCTCCACATATTATACACATGGCCAAAGTTTGAAACAGTCTACCAACATTACCTAATGTTCCGGACCAGTTATAACCCGCCAGCTTTCATTAATCATAAACTGATTCCCATCCAAGCTTATGCGTCCTGCGTGTAATGTTCCACGTCCTCCTCGAAGAGATGTCAGCAAACCGCCCAGCAGGGCCGATGCCTTCTACGGCCGCAGGGATGTTCTGAAAAGGAAACCTGTGTTCCTAAAACGCAAAGGGACACTGAAGGACACAGGTGTGGTTTTAGTCAGTATAAGTCTGACACACCCTCTGGCTCCACCCTAGAGTCGGAGAAGTCATTGGATGATAAAAAAACAAGTTATTAATATTTAGCAAAATCTTGATCTTGCTTAGTTCATAACCAATATATACAAAGAAACTGAACTATATCGTAATAGTTTCAATGTAACTTGCTGTACTGGTCAAAAATATCCAAAAAAACTTAAACCTATTCGAAAAAAAACACGATCGTTCCCGCGCATCCCGCTAAGAAAACCACTTTCCTCCATTCAACTATTCTACATAAACTCTAAAAGAATCCAACAAATAATTATCATATTATCTTTAGCATATTTATGATATTATTAGTGATGGCATGACATGCGCATGGGCCATTACCATTAGATACAACACTTAGTAAACCTTCGTGAGGCATAAAACAACGTGTTTCGTAAGGTGACTATGAAGACCATATAGTGGAAGGTAATAACGAAAACTCACGGGCTTTCATACCCATAAAACAATATAAAAAAGTTATTGACAATAATTTATTCAACGCAGCGTAGAGCTATGACGGTGGCTTGGGTAGAATAGGACTTTATGTATGAAGAATTATAGAAGTGATAATGGCATACCAATGTTGTGCCAACTGTACGGTTATTTTGTCACGTTCGAACGGCGAAGTTTGAGTGACGGCCCGCAATATACTAAAACCGATTTCATTTGTTTTAAAAATACAGAATCACAGTTCGAAATCGTTGGAATTTCAAATACATTATCATCTCTGCGACAACCAATGTTTATAAGTAACTTATCATAATGTGCGAAAATTGAAGGAGTTTTGACAGCTTGCGACTGAGAAGTTTCATGAAAAATTCGGGAATCGCACCTCTGATCCGAGAATGAAGCCCTCTGCATATTCTTAATCTTTTAGGCAGCAGTGTAATGTACAAACATATATAATTATGCTTGACATGATATTATTTTAGGCCCATTCATAGTGCATTTTATTCACAGGGGCCGTTAGGGCTGAAGCTTGTTAGGGCTGCAGAATTGTTCGAAAGAGTTAGCGTGGCCCTAAAATTCAAAGGGCAACTGAAGGAACACGGGTGGATTTTACTTAGTCTAACACTTTCTCTTGCTCCACCAAAAATCATCCAATAACTCCTTCCAACCCGAGGACTGAACTGACTGGTATTGGAAGATTTTTATTCATTCGTAGTAGCAATCAGTCTCGATGAAATGGTGACAAAGGTTTATTCCCTTGTTTATTTCCAAATAAAAACAATTTATCGTAGGTTTCTGTTATCCCAACGGGCGCTCAGAGTGAGGATTCTGCTCGCCCATCGAGTGATTCCAGGGAAAACGGTGGCACATTGATCACGTGCTGCAGTACACAGCGAGGCTTAGGGGAGTCTCCACAGAGATGTGCCCCAACAGGCGCTGCTCAGAAGAGGTTGTGAAGTGGTCTTTTAAGAGGTAACGGGGAGATAAAAATTCCAAACTCCCCGGACTTATCCCCAAATTCCACGTGCGTTTTAAAGGTTTTTGAAAAACAGTTTTCTGTTATTCCAATAAATCGATGATGTAAAAATAGGAACCCTAACGAATAATCTACCTAGCCTCTAAATAAAACTAAAACCATTCGATTATAATTTTGACACAGTAAGCTTAAATCCTCTAACTATATCAAGCCGCTTAATCTGCGTGTTATCAAGTCAGTTAAACCAACTCCAAATCGAGTCACAGTCACCGACGCCGGCGCGGGCGCAACGTTCACATCAAAAACTATAAATTCGTACATTAACGTCTATACCGTATCTCTTATGGTGTATAGAGTCAAACTCTATGGGAAGCCAAGTGGGCGGCCCTAATCTACTGATTACAACAGCATTATCATAGACCAACCAAAGAAGCACACATAACTTTTCCATAAATATGTAATTTGCTTGAAGCATATTCTATTCATACATTTTGTTTATTCAATATTTTATCGAGTGTGTATACGATGTGTCCCGAAGCATAATCTCGGCTTATATCTATCTGTTCGAAGGCATATCTATTGAAATTAATTTAATTTAACATGTAAAATTTTTTGGTACCACCAAATGGAATTTCTTTTGATAACAGTGACAATATTTAATACTCAGTGTTATATTTATTGTTGGGTATCAGAGTGAAGAGGTGACGATAAGAATCTATTCATCTATTTTAATAAAAGTCGTAAAATTTCCAACTCAAAAACAATTATTGTAATTTATAACTTTCATATATTGTGTCTAAATAAAAAAACATATTTTGTACAGTAAATTAGCACGATGCGTTCTAAAAATAGTACTCTCCTAACAACACATTTAACCAAGCACCTATGTATATCTCTACGAGTAGATAGTTTGCTAGCCTGTCGAGTCGAAGGCAGTCGCAAACAGCGTGCGCCCGCGCCGCCGCCGCGCGAGTCATCGCTCCTTCAAGTGTTGACATTCGATTGTTTATTCGCCTCGTCAAAGTCACATAACAGTTGCACAGACTAATTATATTATAAATACGACATTTTTGTACACAACTTTAACGACGATAACTTATTAGTTATGAGTATTGACCCTCAACTCTGTGAACCCTTTTGAGGTACTTCCCCCATGTAGGTAAAGGTGTACTTAATGACTTATAAAAAAAATCTCATTAATAATTCAATAAAATAATTATGTATATCAACATTTACAAACTTTGTCAAATAAACTAAGAAAGAATGTTGTTGTTGAAATATTGGTCAAATATTGCAGAAGAATGAGATGGTTTCTTAATGAGAAGTACTTATTGCCCACAGTGATAGTCATACTTATGAATAGTTTCTTCATCTACAGCTAATTTTATGAAAATGGCGTCTATTTTGTACTCTGCCCTTGCCTGTTTCGTAAAATCTCTGTCTCCAAATTCCACCCTATTCCCAATTTATTAAGACGAAGCTAAATGACGCCAAAAGTTTATATATCCTTTATATATTTTTCTCACAACCACATCCTTGACACTTCTGAACAATATTTTGATACTGACAACAATAAATACAGGCGAAATTTTCATTGTGTCAGTATTTACTTACCATATAAGTATTGTATGTGAAATATTAAGTACACAAAGTCTGTCTGCCAAGGTCGAAGCCCAGACATAATCTTTTAGCTTAAAGAAACAGATGGGACAGAATAATCATATTATGTTTATATAAAAAAAAAACTATATTATTCATATAAAAAGTTATGACAATGTTCTAATAAATTTACATTGGTGGTAACCTCGAAATAAAGTTCTTCTTCATTAAAATCATTTTCCGTTATATTTTCCAACTTCTCTGTCTTTTCTTATCCTTACAAAAAAATCTCTTGTTTGTCCCTTTATCACTACACAATCAATCTATGGATTGGATATGACACTAGAAATCAAGTAATTAATTTGGTCGTGTATGGAACAATATCGATTGATATGTCCACATATTTCACTGAAATTGATAGAGTTTCTAGCACATTCTTCTCCATAGAGATCTACGCTTTGGAATATGCAATTAGCATAATTTTTCTGACTGACTGACTTCTTGACAATTCAAGTGCCTGTAAATGGTTTATTTGAAATAAATATATTGATCCTTTCTTTGAATTTCTCAAATTAGACCGTAAACCACCAACTTCATTGTCTTTGCATCCAGTTAACCGTCTCCCGATCTTCGGTCAATCAAGCTTACTATACTCGCGCCGATACTCGTTCTAAACTCAAGGACTCTTCTGTTCTAGACATCGGTCCTTCAATAGACTAATATAGCTACAAGGGCGCTTCTAGCTTTCGTAAGTTCTATTCAAGTGGAAAGTTCCGTTTCAAATCACTGCGAAGGAAATTGTTCTTCAACAAACGTCTTACACGTCCTGAAGGAAGTATAATGACTGATTGCTTGTTCTAATCAACTTTTACTGTCTATGTATCATCAATTTCAACGAATGTATCTTCAGGAAGTCCTAGTTTCATATCAAACCTCTCGATTGCAACACACCGTCAATCGATGTTTGTACACACGATAAAATGCATAGATATTAAATAATACTGCGTTTCTGTCCATGTTATCTGCACTTGTCAACTTCCTTAGTACAATCTTAGTTACATAGGTACCTGCGGTGTGAGTGAACGTACTTTTGAATATGTAAAACACTCTTCCAAGAATATTTATCAGTGAATTAAATCATGTATGTTTTAGTGGTATCTTATCAAGATAACGTAATAAAAGAATTTGTGTTTAGTGACTAATGTCATTATTATGTTCAGACTGATATTTATCAGCCAGACAGAATTGAGCCTGAACTTATGTAGTTATATTATCAGTTAGACAATACTAGTAATCATTATTATCAATAATCTTTAACGGCTAGTGCATCGGCCTCTTTTATTATAACCTACCACGCTATACGAGCTTATCGTAAGTAATAATGTTACTGGACGAAAAGACAAAAGTAGTAAAAAGTTTCATCCTTCACACAAAAAAATATATAAAAATAAATGACATTTGACAACCATAAACAAAACAGAACGTTTCAATTCTTTCACAAATTAAATATCGAACAATCTTAGATACAGGACAAAAATAATTTCACTTTTTATTCGTTTGCACATTTCACTTCCACGTCGCCGGGTTGCGGCATGCGAGGAACACATTTCCTTACAAATCGTTATCGGAAATGGCGTCGAGTGAAGTTGTTTCACTGGAAAACCCTTATCTTGCAACAGAAGGTATGTCGAGTACATCGTCATCATATTAATACGTGCGTAGGGCTGACTCGTTTTAGGCAGACAAAATACTCGTAGTTGCTTAAAATTTCATTATTAATACACTTAATCGAAAACTCGTTCTTATTCCTACCGCTTTTAGGCACGCTATTTACTGTTTTCTGCACTGGTGCGGAAAAGTGTACGAGCTCGTCTCCACCACAATTTATTAACTTCTGGTATCAGACGGGCGCGGCAGCCCCATGAGTCACTGATCAGCCCCGTTTATTTATTTTTTCGTTAGAGTATCGAAAAACGTGGTGTCACTGCAGCACTCGGTTCTATAACACCTTCGCCTGTGGCTCGGGCGTATTACGCCTCGGTTGCAATGACAAACTTTTTATACTTGCATCAAAATATGCTATTTTACATTTTCGTGTAAACTACAAATTATATGAAAAATAAAGACAAGCGTTTGTCAGCATGATCCTGTACTCGTCATAATATATAATAACACCTAGACATAGGCCTTTGGTGGATTTGACAACCACAAGATCCATCTATGCACCACTACTTATATCCAGGAGCACTTGCCTTTCAGGTGAAAGATTAAACACGAGGAATTATAAACTTATTTCCACGACGTTCTCTGCCACCAAGAAAGTGACTATCTTCTTCTTCATCGTGTTTCTGGCACCTGTCATGTATTAATTCAGATTATGTATGTTTCAAATGCACAGAGGGCAGAATATGAGGTGAAGCACCAAGGCCATGAAGTCAGTGTTCATCGGGTTGTTCGAGATATTAGCAAATGTCTAGTCGACACTTTAAGTGACACGGTCACGTGACCAGTAGGCTGGGCTTTTCTTTGGCCAACGGATCAGCATTGCCATTCATCGTGGCAATGCTGACAGCATTCTGGGCACTTTTTCCATTGTCAGCGAAGTGGATGATTTTTTTGATGCACAAGGATTTCTTTATATACGCGTGTACTAAGTTGTGTTCAGTTTGTAATAGGTCTTTACCTTTGAAATTGGAGATTTTTAAAACGGGTTGCTTTGAAGTGTTATATCATTAGATTGACTTGGAATCATAAGTTCAAACAAATTTTATATTAAAGGTATGTTATTCTTCTTTTGAAATTAGGTATTTATTGGTTTCTTTGTGTTTTGTATTTTCTGTAATATCGCAGTACTTATAACCATGAAAGCTAATAAAAAAACGTTTTTTCATATTAAGAGTTTCAACGTAGATACTATGCATTGCAAAAGGCAAACTATATCAATGTCGCATACCTACGACTTTCTTCTAACAAAAAAACTCTGTGTTCTTGGTTTAATAGATTTCGTTTTGGAAATTTGGTCTTGTAGCCGCCCTAACAAATAAAGTTATTTCTGAGATAAAATTTCTCACATGAATGTGATTGAAACCAAAATAGACATCTCATTCATTAGCAGTTTTAAGTCCGTATACATCATCAATATTGCATATCACTTGAGTCCCATTGTTTCCACGGTAGAACTCATAATACAAAATAATGCGAGTTTTCTTAGATTTCATACAAAAATGGTTATAAGTACTGCTATATTACAGAAAATATAAAACACAAAGAAACCAATAAATACCTAATTTCAAAAGAAGAATAACATACCTTTAATATAAAATTTATTTGAACTTATGATTCCAAGTCAATCCAATGATATAACACTTCAAAGCAACCCGTTTTAAAAATCTCCAATTTCATAGGTATAAGACCTATTATATGTACTATATACACCTATTTAGTTATCTCTCTATCTTTAGGATTTGGATGAAAATTTTCACGTGATATAATACTTTTTATCTCGGAAGTATGTTGTATTGGGATAATTTTCTAGTTTTACGCAGGTGAAGCTGCTGACAGAAGCTAGTGTGAAATAAATAGCCTGTTTGTATCGTCTAATTACAATTATAGTTAATTCCTGCTAAAACACCATGTGGGACAGCCCTATGAGCCCATCACTGGAACTTTGAACCTGTTTAACATGACATAATGTAGTTGGAGTCGGCCTCGTCAGCCTGCAGATCTTCACAATTATTTGTATTATTTTTACTAGCGGACAAATAATGCTAGAACTACCTACAGGATATATTTATGCTAAGTTCATGTTTCACTGGTGAAGAGTATTATGGAACACACATATCTGATACGAAGTTATCAAGATAGTAGATTTCTGTTTATGAAGGAACTATTTCAACAAAGTTCTGGATTTGAGGAGTTTGGATCTGCATTTTTATCGCGTCTGTTTTTTTTTTTTTTTTTTGATAGGCTCGCGCTGAACCGCTGTTTTAATAAAGGTAAGCAATGATGTGGTCGACAATGGAGCATGCTTGCCTAAAAATAACTTTTCAATACACTTACTCGAAAACCCGCTCTTATCCTACAGCTTTTAGGCACGCAATAGACTGTTTTCCGCACTAGTGCAGAAAAGTGCGCGTGCTCTCCCCGCCACAATGTTATTACATTTATCGTATCAGACTGGGCGCGCGTCGACACCCACGAGTCGCCGGTCAACCCCCGTTCATTAATTTCTTCGTAAATGTATTGAAAAAAGTCGTTTGATACACGTGCAAATTTCTCACTGCAGCCCTCAGCTCCATATCACACTCGCCTACGGCTCGTGCGAATTCCGCCTCGATTGCAATGACAAACTTTCTCCACTTGTATCAAAATGTACTATATTCACTCTTGGCTTAAAGACCCCTAGAATGGCAAAGAAACAACCATAAAGCTATAATTATCATAAAGTTGGCTCGCCATTATTTACCTACTAAAAATAATATTTAAGGACATACCTTATTTTGCCATGAAAATAATTAAAAAAAAAGAAGAAGGCATATGCACGTCTTGACGTCATTACATCATTATTTTCATTGAACAATTACCATGTAAACGCGAAACCGATGCCAGTCCATAAACCTCGATAGCCAATAAAGAGTAATTTGGAGAAAGTTGTATCAAATTGTATGTTATAGTATCCTTGACGCCTCTAATTGGGATCCAGTTGCTTAATTATTGGGAGAAAAATTTGGTAGCACATTTTTGATAACCAAAATTGGGTCAGCTACATCGCCTATATGATTTATGCCTGGATCGATAAAAAATGCTGGGGGAATTGATAACATTCTCTCTCGCATTCCGATTCAAGCTAGGAGCCCGTTTTCAGAATTATTTTTTAAAACGAGCGACATAGGTAGTGCTACTGACACGAATTTTTTCCGTTACTTGTCAATTGATTTGATTTTCCTCACCCAATATCCATTTTGATTATTTTTAAAAATACATTAAACAGCTAATTTTTTTGAGTTGGTCATTTAATTACTTCTCCCGCTCTGGGTGGAGCGAAAGGGAGTGTCAAACTTTTACTGACTAAAACTCACCTGTGTTCTTTAAGTTGCCTTTGCGTTCTACGGCCACGATAACTCTAACAATTTAGGTCTACTGTCCACCGACGCGTAGCTTCATAGACGCATATTCGTCATTATACCTACGCTTGGTGTAGCTACAACGTCGTGCCGTTGTGTCGTTGTCGCTTCGTCGACAGACTTTCATAGTTTTGTACGTAAGCTTCACGCTGGCGTACACTAAGCCTATGAAGCTACGCATCCGTGTACAGTAGGCCTAAGTGGACAGGATCAAACATAACTACTAAGCAAGCCATAGACAAATACCAACGACAAACAGGAAACCTCATTACACAAAGACCACAATACTTAGTAGCTTAATCGTAAGTTGTTGTGCTTGGTCAAGTGCGTGCAAATCTTAATGTGTTCAAAACAAGTTGTGTAAGGGTGCTTGTGAGGTGCGCACTCACCTCCTTGCAACGGACTTTATAGATGAGACTAACTGTCGTCGCGGCGTTTCCTCTGTTAATGTCTCTGGTATTTTTTTTTTGAAGTTTAAATATGGAATGGAGTGATTGTCTAAAGTATAGAGGATGAAAGGGAAATACAAATGTACCTAAAATTTTTGATAGGCCTGCGTGTAACCGTTACCTCACCAGCAAGTACACAAATGACTTTTCTGTTAGCGTTCCCGCCAAACACTAAGTATAAAAAGGTTGTTTTTTTTTTAAGGAGGAAAGTCATCCAATGACTTCTCCCGCTCTAGGGTGGCGCGAGAGGGCGTGATAGACTTTTACTGACTAAAACCACACCTATATTCCTTCTTTGCAGGACTTCGTTTCAAGACCCCGGGTTTCCCTTTCGGAAGTAAACCCTTGGCCCCAGTAGGCTTCGGCTCTGCGGTTTTGCTGAACCCACGCCTACGGTGGCAAAATATTTGATAGGTTTATGTGAAACCGTTCGCACCGGCAGGCTTAGATAATGACTTTTCTGTTAGCGCTCCTCCCAAAACCTAAGTACAAATTGTATCGGGATTCTGATCCCGATTTCGGGCCACCGTAGGCGCGGGCTTACGGACGGCGAGCAATGGGTTTTTTTTGTTTTTTTAAGGTGGGAAATCATCAAAATGACTTTTCGCGCTCTGGGTGGAGCGGACGGCAAGCAATGGGTAGCTCGCCGTCCGACCGTCCGATAACCGTCCAGACCGAGCCCAAATCGTCGACGGCGCGTAGTGTTCCACGCGTGCCTCAAGGAGATGTCAGCAACCGTAGGGCCCCAGCAGGGTCGAAGCATCCCGAAGCGCATCCCCCATGGCCCCTGGGATGCGAAAGAGATCCCCGGGGCCCTGGAACAATAGCAGAGAAGGATCAGGAGTGGGTTTTTAGTCAGTAAAAGTCTGTCACGCCCTCCCGATTCGCCCAAGAGCGGGGGATGTCATTAGATGATTTTCCCACAAAAAAGGACAAATTGTATGGCAATGACATTACCTGCGGAGAAGTCACGTGACAAGTGTCATGACAGTTAATGTCATTGCCATACATTTTGTGCTCAGTCCTTTACGCCTGCTGGTGAGTAGACGGTGATGCTGGCAGTAATGTGACGGTGCAATTGGCGCTGTAGTTGTGCGATTGGCTGCTGCGTTGCGTGTCACAGGTTGTTCTGGGTGGATGTCTTGTATATGACGCTTAGAGCATCCTGCAAAAACAATATTGTTACCACGATTTTCGAAACACTATATATATGACATCTAAGTATTTTATTATTGTAAATTGATCTGATACTTAAATACCTATTTATTTATTTGACATTTTTATTTTTAATGAACCGAATCTGACATTTTATTATTTATCGAACTGAATCTGACATTGTATTATCTATTGAACTGAATCTGACTTTGTATTATTATTACTATTAGTTTTAAATTTTAACTTTTTCAAATCGCAATTGTATTGTAACTATGGGTATTCCAAGATTGAAATAAATGAATTTATTATTATATGTAGTGGGGTTATAATGTTTGTGAATGCAATCACGATATTGAAGTAAATCCTAGTGAGGGCAACGTTTAAAAAAAACAATGATACATCACACTTGTGTGCTGTAAATGCTTACTATTAAAGTCGATTCTTTGCGACAGTTTTCACGTGTCAAAGGCATATTATTATTTTCACTGAGTTCTACACAAGCAGTCTAAACAATTCACTAATCTTGTATAGGCTGCTTGAAAAAAAACCGTGATATTTTTCGTTTCCAACGTCTGCCATAACCAGCCGAATAATAAGTACATTGAAGTAAGATTACTTTGTTTTCTCGGAGACAGAATCAAGCAGGTCTATTGTTTAAGGCCCATGAGTTTTATCGAATCCTGTGTGAATAGGAAAAAAAGGGAAAAAACATCGTAAGGATATCCGCACACCTAGCCTGTGTAACACTCAGTGCGTTAAATTTGTTCCGATAGTGATCTTCAAATTCAGCCCGATATTAAAACTTTTGGTACCTAAAAAGTAGTATTTCTTTTGTCTAAAAAGACGTGTTTTTAGTTACGAACAGGTATGTTAGTTGAACTTTGTTTGTTAGAGACACTCGCTTGGGGACAAGCGAGTGTCGAAAAATAATTTAATTCAAATTTTTGTGTTTCTCAATTTTCTCTTTTGGAAGGATGGAAAGAGTTATGCTTGTAGTTTACTAGCATGACAGAATCAGGAATGAAGATATCCGCAGGAAAACCAAAGTTATCTATATAGCCGGAAGAATTAACAGTAAGCAGGTATATTGCTCGCAAAAGATAATCAATGGGGCTGAAAAATTCTGGAGTCACCGTTGCGTACCAGAAAACGCAACGTTAGAAGATCTCCCACAAGGCGAACCAATGACAGCCCACTGTATTATGAATGGAATTAATTCCATTTAAATTTCAGCCGAGCAATCAGTTATGATGAAAATTGATAAAACTGTCTCATAATTTAATCAATTTTACAACAAAATAACAAACAAACCATCCGTAGATATTATTAATAAAAGATTATTATGTCTAGACTCAAGACACAAGTACTTACAATTATTATTTAAAGGATGCTAATATTAAACATAGCATCTAGTTCAAGTGCCTCTTATGTGACCTAAATGTAAACTATGTATTTAAAGGTAATCCCCGTTACATATTAATTGTTATTTACATTAATATGTACATAATAAAATATAGATTATAATTGTATTAAGGCCGTGACAAATTTTAAAAAGAGGTCATTGTCGGATTGCACAGTAAAAAAAATGGAAGCATTTTGTCGATTTACTGAAAAATACATTATCGGAAAAATATAATAGAGCAACCAAATTCTGCATTTAATAATGATATATTATTATATTACGTTAATTTTATCATTCACTGACTCAAGTAGGCTAAAAATAAAAGAAAATAAAATTTGAAAGGTCTTTTTTTTATTGTTATAAACTAATGCTTGGATGCGATCCCACCTGATGGTAAGTAGTGATGTAATAGGTCAAAGTTAGAGCCAAGTTTGCCGTTCATTTCCTCACAGATTTTCCCCTAAAACTTGAAAACAATTTACTGTTAAGTTTGTCTACTTTTCAAGAGAATTTCTCACTGACTGATCAACACTACGTGATCAGCCGGCAGGCTCTTTCTTTTTTCTTTTGAATTATTTCTGGTTACTTTGCCTTAATAAACTATAAGTCTATTATTGTCTATCAAAGTGATTGTACGCAAATCGTACGTTTACGAAGCAAAGTGGCGCTTAAATATGAAGTGGGCAGTTTTATCAAATACGTGTTATTGTTTACGTTTTCTAAGAAAAGAGGTGGGTTGTGATAAGTAATACTATTGTGTAAATAATCACGGTATTAGTTCGTGATTACACACGAGTTTCTGGGAAATTAGCTTGTGCGAGAGTAAAAGTAGAAAATGATCCCATGGGAATATCCTCTTGGGATAAAAAGTATCATAGGACATATGATACTCGTTTCCATCATCATAATTATCATTTCAGCTGAAAGACGTCAACTGTTAGCCATAGATCTCCCCCAAGCATCACCATAACGACCAGTCCTGTGCGTCTTGCATCCATAGGATTCCCGCGACCCTCACTAAGTTATCGGCCCATCTTGTGAGAGGTCTTCCAGCGCTGCGTCTTCCGGTACGTGTTCGCCACTCCAGAACCTTTCATCTCCATCGACCATCTATTCTGCGAGCAATGTGCTGCCCACTACCACTTACGGTTGGCGATTCTTCGGGCTGTATTGGTAACCTTGGTTCTCCTGCGGATGTCTTCATTTCTGATGTGATCACGCAAGGAAACTCCGAGCATAGCCCTTTCCAATTGCCCTTTGGTTGACTTTAAGCTTTCTGA